>OX387245.1:178749822-183749822 GCA_947561735.1 Cenchrus americanus
TCTCTTAGATTGCATGCATTCTGTATCATATGCATTGGATAGGAAAAACTTCTCCTATATACATTGTTCACCATGGAATGATATTTATGTCTTTGTGAGCTTGTTTGGTATGCTATGGTTAGTTTGGCTTAGCTCTTGATGATCTTGATGAATAATCCATGGTTGATGGCTATGTTTTTTGAAAAATTGTCACATGTATGATCTCTCATGTGTAAATGCCTTTATATGATCTTGGCATGTTTTAGTGGCTTGGTTATGCATAATTTGTGGTTGGATAGCTAGTTTATTGATCATATGCGGCCAAAGGCTCATTTGCCATCATGAATGTTTAGCCCTCTTGCTTCATCTTGTGGAGGGGCATAAGTTCCTTTTTGTCGCAAAGACATTTCATGTACCAATTATGAATCTGAAAAATGAAATGTAAAATGCTTGGAAAATGTGCTCCCATGTCATATGTGTTGAATTTAATTTGCTTTGGGTGCTAAACCGTTGCATGATGCCTACCAATGAGAAGTCTCATACATAGAAGTAGGCACATGGCTCGGTGGCTTTGACATGACATGAGGTTCTTGTGGGTGTTTGTGATGGTCTTATGATTAGAATGTCTGTCCTAGCATGAAGTTTATGTGGCTTTGCCATTTTGATATGTTTTGATCATGTTTAGGACTTTGCCCATGAGAGGCAAATTTTTCGCAAAATTGCCCAAATCCATCTTAGCTTCGTCCAATGGTTGTGAAACTTGGTGATCTTGTAGTTGATGTCGATACGAAGCTATAGAATATCTAACTTGCTCTGTTGGACATGTGTAGCATCCTATGTTGAATTTTGTCTATTTGAGAAGCTCTAGGTTGAAAGTTTTGCATTTTTGACTTGATTCATGCATTGCCAACAAGGGGGAGAAGTTTGAGCTTGAAATGGCTTGTTGGATGCATTTAGAAGGTTTTCAGGTGGTTTCGAGCCATTTCTGGGCTCTGGTGTGCACCGGTCTGACCGGTCGAGGTCACCGGTCTGACCGGTCAAAGTGCTGGTCCTGTGCACATGTTAGGCACCGGTCTGACCGGTGGTGGTGACCGGTCTGACCGGTGTGAGCTGAAGTTGTTGCAGCTGCCCTGTTTTCAAGTGGTTTGCATGCATTCGTCCATGGGGAGTTGCATTGGTTCTTTAGGGGGAGCTTGCATGTGTGCAGGGGGAGCTCTTTGTGGTTGTTCGAGCTTTGGTTTGGTGGTTTGCGCTCTTTGCTTGAGCTTTGTTTTGTCTCGGATGTGTCGAGCTATTGCCCTTGCCTAAGGGGTCCGAGACTAGTCTTCCTGAAGTGATCTCGCTCTTTGCCTTTGTTTGGCTTTTGATCGCTTGTTGGAGTTTCTTTTTGTTCGTTTCTTTTCTTTTTCTTTTCTCTCTTGTTACTTTTTGTGAGTGTTGTGAATGCACTAATCAAGGGGGACATTGAGGACCATGTGTGGTTCGAGGACCGGTGGATGGTCGCTTCCTTGTGTGATGAGTGATTGACAACGTTGTGTGGACTGATTCTTTGCTAAGTATTGCAGGTGCAGGTTGCGGCTTGACTCGTGTTGGTGCAGGTGAAGAACAAGCGCGAAAGGTCGTCGCCGGTGAGGCCTCCAGGTGTGGAGAAGACAAGTAGGCTTCGTTCGAGGGACCCGGTGGCCAGCGGGGTCAAGTGCGGGCCGCATGGTGGCATGAACAGCAAGATGAAGTCGTGGACGGTTTATTGGTTGAGCCTCAAAACCAAGGTCGAGCCGGGACTACGTGGGAGCTGAGTCATGAGTGGAGATTGGCGGAGGCTACACCGAGTTCGCGAGGTTACTAGTGGTTCACCAGAAAACCACTGGGTTACTTGGTTGATCCACAAAGCCAAGACCGAAGAACCGAAGACGGTGCTGCAGCAGCGCCAGACCGGTCTGACCGGTGGGTACCGGTCTGACCGGTGTGCGACGACGCAGTCCGGAATCTTCGAAGCGGAGGACACGCGTCTGGATCGCAAAGCTTGCGTCGAGGCTACGCAGGTTGCGGTCGCCAGGCATCCGTCCGATGGAGAAAGCTTGAAGACTTCCAAAACCTCCCTTGAGGGGCTTGTATCCCTAGTTGTTAGAAAAGGGTATTTTAGACTTTCGGTTGCCTCCATATAACCCATGAGGTGAGAGGATGGCAGCCAAGCTCTTGGAACCCTAGTTCATTTGCTTTCCTATTTTCCCTTCCTATTTTCTTAGGATTTCCATAGGACTAGCTTGAGAGCTTCATGGTTAGATCTTGTGAGAGGGTTGGATGATCGGGCGGCAAGCTAGACCTTGTATGAACCTTCTTGGTATGTATAGATTATTCAGCGTGGTTCCTCAAGGCCTTGTTGTGTTGTTCCCGGTTGTTCTTGGTGCTGATTTTTGGAGCCCTTTCTTGGTGGTTTTCTTGGGGTATTTTCGGGACCTTGCTCTTGGGGATTTGATGGGGGAAATTTGTGGGAACCCTTCGTGGTTCTTTGGGCTGTGATTCCCCTCCCAAATCCGTGAGTTAAGGGGCTCGATTTGGGGTTTTCTGTATCCTAGGGTTAGATGTGCTTTTGGCGGGATTTCTTTGATTCCTCCTTTTTGGACAAGTTTTGGTGGGATTAAACTTGGCTATGGACTCCTCATGAGGTGTTCCTATTATCCCCAAAGTCTTGTTCAAGTCCGTGGAGCCATTCGGGAGATCGAAGTTTGGATTTGGGGGAGTTGACCCGCGGGTGTTGTTCATCCCGAGCTGCCCAAGCTACACCAGTCTGACCGGTGCTCTTGACCGGTCTGACCAGTGCAACCCTTGGTGGGTTTTTGCTCGGGTGAACGTCTGGTGAGTTTGCTGTTGTCCTATGTTGGGGCTGTTTCGAGTTTGGGTCAGTTTGGAGGTCGGTTGGCCTGTCTGGTGATTTGGGGCTTTCTGGATGTGACCGGTCCGACCGGTGTGTTGCACCGGCCTGACCGGTGTGGAGCCACTTAGTGTAAGTCACCAAGTTTCACTAGCAGGGACTGGTCTGACCAGTGGTGCTCACCGGTCTGACCGGTGTTGGTCAGCGGACTCGAGGTTTGGTGTTCCGCTGCGTTCTCGGGCCGGAAGGTTGTGTGTTGGTTCCTAGGTCCAGTGGCACTCCAGTGGCTACGTGGGCTTGGCCAACTTGGGTAGTGAGTCGGAGACGTGTGTTGGAAGTCGTGTTCATCTTGTTGGAGTTTCCATCTGCTTCGAGAAGAATTTTTATCGGCTCCCATTCACTCCCCCCCCCCTCTCTGGTTCGCCGTATCGGTCCTTCAATTATTCAACCTCCGGATTGGAGCCAACCTTTCGGGATCGTGTGTGATGCAAGTGACTAAGCCGTAGGAGCGGTTTTGGGTCAAAGAAAGGGTGGCCGCGTTCACACCGTTTACTACGCTAGTAAAACTCTTAATGAGACACAATTAAATTATGCCACTACAGAGAAAGAGTTGCTAGCGGTGGTATTCGCCTTTGAAAAATTCAGATCTTACATTGTGAATTCGAAGGTCATTGTTTACACTGATCACGTGGCCATCAAGTATCTCTTGGCTAAGAAGGATGCTAAACCAAGGTTGATCCGTTGGATCCTTCTTCTCCAAGAGTTCGATGTTGAAATTCCTGATAAGAAGGGGGTGGAAAATGTTGTGGCTGATCATTTGTCTAGGATGAATCGTGGACAAGATGATAAAGAGCCCATAGAAGACAAGATGAGAAATGACCACCTCTATCGAGTGTTCGATAAAGACACATGGATGATTGATATCATACGAGCAATTCAGAAGATGCCTCTTGATCATTTAGATAAAAAGCCTCAAAGGAGGATAATCTCCGAAAGTCGAAAATACTTTTGTGATGCACCTTATCTCTTCAAACTTGGCCATGATGGAGTCATGAGAAGATGTATGCCAAGAGAAAAGAGGCTAGAAATTTTGAGAAAGTGCCACTCGGCGGAGTACGGTGGATACTATAGCCACTTTCGGACCCAAGCAAAAGTATGGTCTAGCGGATTCTATTGGCTAGAGATGCATGAAGATACTAAAAGATATGTTGTGTCTTGCCCCGAATGCCAAAGAACCGGGAATATCTCTCAAAGAAATTCTATGCCCTTGAGATATAATCTACAAATCGACTTATTCGATGTGTGGGGAATAGACTTCATGGGGCCCTTCAAAAACTCACATGGATCTGAGCATATCCTAGTCATGGTTGATTATGTATCCAAGTGGGTAGAGGCCATGCCATGTCATAAAGCTTCCACGGAGGAGTCCATTGCAATGATCAAGAGCGTGATTTTCCCTCGCTTCGGTACTCTGATAATCTTGATAAGCGATGGAGGAACTCACTTCAGCGCGAAGTATTTCAAAAAGTGCTTGTCCAAGTTAGGAATTAAACATAGGATCTCTACGGCCTATCACCCACAAACCAACAGACAAGCGGAAACATCGAATAGGCAATTAAAGAACATCCTCAACAAAACCATAGAGAAGGGAGGCAAATATTGGTCAAAGAAATTAGATGGAGCTTTGTGGGCATATCGAACGGCGTTCAAGACACCGATAGGTATGACCCCTTATCAATTCATCTATGGCAAAGCCTGCCACCTTCCAGTTGAGTTGGAACATAAAGACTATTGGGCGATCAAAGAGATGAACCTCAATATTGATGCCGCGGTGGCAAAGCGAAAAATTCAAATAAGCGAGCTAGAGGAGATGAGGTTGAAAGCATATGAAAATGTGAGCATATAAAAAGAGAGGATTAAAAGGTGGTATGACAAAAGGTTGAAAAAGAAGGAATTTAAAGAATGAGATAAGATCCTCCTCTACAATTCAAGGTTTAAAACCTTCGGAAAGGGGAAATTGCAAAGCAAGTGGGATGGACCTTACATTGTTCATTCGGTGCTCTCCAATGGAGCGGTAACTATTATGGATGTGAAAGGGGATCAATTCATGGTGAGTGGTCAACGGCTTAAGGTTTATTACGAACCCAACGTTGTGCCTCTTCACCATATTAATGTCTTCACCATGGAAGAAGAGCCCGAACGTCTAGCCTAAGACATAAAACAAGGTGTGGATTTTTGTAAATAGTTTTTCTTTTATTTTTCAGGAGTTTCCTGCGAAGTTTTACCAAGCCATCTTTTTCTCATGGGCTGAAAATGCGAAATAAAAGGGGTACACGGAAAACCGGACCGAATCGGCCCGCGAACCGAGGCAGGCCGGCCGTCCCGGTCCAACTGGCCCAGGGGGCCCGGGCGGCGGTTCGCCCCCGGTTTCCTCTGGGACGCGGCTTTTCAACTTCCTTCTTTGGTCATAAAATTTTATGGGAAGTTTGAAAAAGGAAAATGTGGTTTCTAGAGTATTCCTTTTCGGACTATTTAATTGGTCGAGATGGGAGCTCGGGAATCCATACCATCTCACATTCTCTTGCACCCATGCAGCAACCATGACATCCACGAAGAGCATAGAGTTGAATCTAGGTGCCAAGGAGCCATCGATGGAGGAGGCAAAGCGATGCGAGCTCAAGCTACCTGTGGAGATCAAGAGGACCGCCCGCATCCATTGTGGAGGGCGTGTCCCAACCGGAGCAATCGCATCTCGCCACCCCATCAAGGAGGAGAAGGTCCCTACTCCCGTTCGAAGGTCGGCGCACACCTGAGGCATGAAGAGGAAGGATTACAAGAAGGTGTCGCCCGAGCCTAAAGACTATGGGAGGAGTGACTATTCCGATGATCGTAGCCCGAGCTCGTGGGCGGGCGCCGGAAGAGATGATAATGATTTGTATTATTGGGAAGAGGTGCCCAAGGAGAAGACTCCCAAAGGCCCCAATAGCAGTGGCAACGACGATGGCGTTGACGGTGTCGACGACGGCGGCGGCGACGACGACAGAGACCCTGGCGATGACGACCCTTTCGGGATGCATCCGATGTGTTGTGCAGCTTGCTGTCACTCCATCTCAGAGCTCTACGCATCGGACGACGAGTGTTTCCAGACCATGGAGGCGATGAGGTAGCGCATGGAAAATTTGGAACGTGTGGTTGAAGACGACTATAAGTTTCTGAATCGCAACGTTGAGGACCGCAGCGTTCGAGGACCGGTGGATGGTCGCTCCTTGGTGTGATGAGTGATTCACAACGTGGTGTGGACTGACTCTTGACCGAGTATTGCAGGTGCAGGTTGCGGCTTGATTTGCGTTGGTGCAGGTGAAGAGCGGGCGCGAAAGGTCTTAGCCTATGTGGCCTCCGAGGAGTTGAGAGACAAGTAGGCTCAGCTCGATGGACCCGGTGGCCGAACGAGATCAAGTGCGGGCCGCATGATGGCAACAAAAGCAAGACCAAGTCGGGTACGGTTTCTTGGTTGGGCCTCAAAACCAAGGTGGAGCCGGTGCAGGGCAGCGTCCCACAACCGAAGTCTGCACGCGGGGTTTGGTTGGTTTACTCCACAAAACCAACACCGAGCCGGGACAACGTGACGGCCAAGTCATGAGTGGGATTTGCATGGAGGCTGCACCGAGTCCGCGGGGTTTACGGCGGTTCACCACAAAACCGTTAGGGTTACTTGGTTGAACCACAAAACCAAGATCGAAGGCTCGGCGGGCAGAGACGAGATCCGGGCGCGTCAGGAAGCTTCGAAGCGGGCAACACGTGGCATGATCGAGGTGCTTGCGTTGGGAGGACACGAAGGCCCGATGGATGCGCGGCTGTCCGATGGAGAACTTCATGTGTTGACCAAAATGCCCCTGTGAGGGCTTGAGTTGTAACTCCTAGTGTAGAGGTACTTCGGTCTTTTCCGGAGGGCCTATATGTAGGAGGAGGAGGCTGAATTTTCAGCCAACTCTTTGGCTTGTAGGTGGAGTGCTCTTTCATTTTGGAGTGATTTGGGAGAGAGGGAGAGAGAGGAGTGAGTGGTTCTTGTTTGAGCTTTTTGCCATCCTATATTTGTGAGTCTTGGAGTGGCTTGTAACTAGATATGGCTAAGTGATTCATAGTGAAACCTTCATCTTAATCTTGTGTCGAATCCTCCAATCCCGAGCGTTTTTCTTTTATGTGATTTTCAGAGGTATTTTTGGAGGATTTTTCGGTCGTTGGATTTGAGTGCGTTTTGGTGGGGATTTCTTTGTGGGGATCACTCATAGGTCGTGTGTAACCATTCTCTTGGTGATCCTTCACTCACAAACCCAACGAATCGGCTCGGATTTGAAGTTCTTCCTCTCTACCTCTAGTTCTTGGTGTTCATCACGAAATCCTCAATTCCGCGAGATTGAGTGGGTTTGGGGCCATGAGATTTTAGGGATAGCTTCTAATTGAGGCAAATCCACTTCCCCTAAAGTTTGGCTTCAATCCATTGGGTGAATCGGGAGATCGGTGATTTTGGGGAAAAGCTCTCTCTCTAGGGTTCCTACCCTAAATCATTTTTCTGGTGGTGAAGGATTGATCTTTTTGAGATCTTTTGGGGAAAGCTACTTTGTATTGTTGTGGAGCCGTGATTCAAATTTCGTGATTTTTGGAGGTCGTTTGATCGAGTTTTGGATTTTTCCCTTCTTCCCTCGAGGCTGTTTTCTCTGCTGAATCGCATCTGGTGGACCGTCCGCGAGGTCACCGCGGACCGTCCGCGAGGTGCGCAGTTTATCGAGTCCATCGCTTGTTTTTCCGAGCTCGTGGTTTGATCCACTTGGGTCTTGGGTTCTGGTTGCAAGGGGTTTTCCGGATAGTCCACAAGCAAGTCACGGACGGTCCGCGGGCGTCGGACGGTCCGAAGTGAACCGTCAGACAGTCTGTTTTTTGTGGGGAGCTACTGGAGGTTCGGGCTGAAATTTCAGACGGTTCGCTCCATCCTCGCGGACAGTCCACCCCACCCCTACAAACAGTCCGCCTCTAGCTTGCAGCTTTGGTTATGTGCTTTGGTTCTTTGATTTGTGCTTCCGCTAGTTGAACCAAGGATCGCTCCTAGGGTTTGTAGGTTCGTTGTGACTACGTGACCTTGGCGATTACATCTCCATCATGTGTGCTCGGATTTGGAGTTGATTTTGGGTATATTTGAGTTCATCTTTTTGAGGTGAATTTTTATTGGCTCCCATTCACTCCCCCCCCCCTCTCTGGTCGCCTAATCGGTCCTTCAATTGGTATCAGAACCGGTTACGGATTCGTGACACTCTAACAAGTCTAGGATCCATAGGGTGACAAAAAAAGGTGTTTTTGCTTGTGGATTTGATTTGCGTGGTTTGAGCTTGTTTTTGCCTAATCCTAACCGGTGCTTTGAGTCATGGCACCAAGCTCTTCTTCTTGTGTGTCTTTGTTTTCAGACTTTGAAGAGATGATGTGTGCTTCGAGAGATGACCACAAATGGAGGAGGAAGTGTATGGAGTTGGAGAAAGACACGGAGGCGATGGTGTTGTTGTGTCTCTTGGTGGCTCAAGATGATGATCTCCAAGACAAGCTCATGAAGAGAAGTAGAGTCAAACTCTCTCAAGGTATCATTGGTTTGTTCACTCATCTTTGTGCTTATGGCGAGATGATTGTTGAGCTTAAGAACTCCCCTTTGCCATGCAAATCTTGTGATGCTTTGCTTGCTGAAAATAAACTTGTTAGGGGAGAAAATCTTGAGTATGCTAATGATGTTGTCTCTTGCTAACTTGCAATCTGAAATTGACTTGTTGAAATCCAATGCTTCTATGCCTTGCAACTCTTGTGTTGCTTTGAATGATGAACTTGATATGGCTAGGAGTAAGATTGCTTTGTTAGAGTCAAGTGCTTCCCTACCATGTGTTTCTTGTGAGTCTTTGCTTGCTGAAATTAATGAACTAAAATTGACTCACACTACATGTGTAGATGAACTTGAGCATGCTAAGGCTGAAATTTGTGATATGAAATCCATGCCTTGTAGCAAGTGCTCTTTGTTGCTTGTTGAGGATGCTTGCCATACTTCTTGCGATGATGATAATACTTTGTGAGATGTAAATGATGTTGCTTGTTCATGTGATTTCGTTTGCACCTCATGCATTGATTTGGAAAGTGAAGTTTTGACTTTGAAAAAGATGCACGAGGATATGAGTGCCAAGTTGGTTGAGCATGATGAGATGAGTGCCAACCTTGAGAAAGAAAATGAACTCTTGTGTACCACATATGCTAAATGCATTGAAGAAGAAATCAATAATTTGAGAAATATGACATGTGGTACTGTTGACGGTGAAAATCCGTCAACCTAGCCATGAGTTTACCTTCCGTGTTGGCATAAGTTTTATACCTTATCCATTGGTACTAACCCCCGTGTATAACAAGTTCACGTGTGCATGTCGGTTTTGGAGTTTAGTGTTTATGCAGGGTTTTAGCATTGAAAGCAAGACTTTCGGGATAAGTTCATCAAGCACCTTATGACAAGACCTTGAAGCCCCGTACAAGTCATGCAATGAAGCAAACTTAACTCCAAGAAGCCAGGGACTTGATTCGAGAAGACGACAAACTCCGAGGACCTGACCAGAAAAGTGCTTAATCTTGCAAGACAAGGAGTATTGCCCAATTCGGAGAGAAACTAACGACATGGACCTACATGCAGAAGGGGGAAACATCCAGGAAGCAAGGGAACCGACGTAGAGCAAAGGAGGCCTCGGGCTGGGCCTGGATGGGCCCAGGCCGGCCGGCCCAGGCCGGTCGGCCCAGCCCATTCCAGGGCCCGTTTGCCCCCTCCTTTGCCCTAGCCGCCAATCGTGCTATTTATAGCCCCGTGGCCAAGAGCCACGCACGATCCAATTCGTCATCGGCCGCTGAGGAGCAGAGAAGAGAGGGACACCATCTCGGAGAGGAGAGGGTCGAGTTAGTTGACTAGGGTTTCCCTAGCCGACGTGGGAACCTTGCATGGAAGACCACGTCGGAGTTCCCGGAGCTAGAAGCAAGATCAAGGAAGGATCCCGGTGGTGATCTTGTGTATGTATCATTGTCATAGTTGAATTATCAAGTTGAATCTATTCTTAGCGATCAAGTGTTTCCTCGAAGATTTCGTTTTTCGATCGGTTTGCTTATTCTAAGGTCTATTCGCGCGATAGATCACATAGGGTGTTCTTGTAGCCGCGGTGGCTAGAGGTACACGCCGGATCTTCCGAAAGAATCTCGACTTGTCTTTTGACTCGCCCTAGACTCCCCGCATGAGTAGGGATACGTTGTGACAGAACGGGGGTTCCGAAAGGCGGATGTTTTCGGATTTGGATGGGAAACCACGGTTTAAAGAGGCTTCTTATAAGATTCGATTTGCTACTTCTTCTCTTGCTTGGAACTTCAACAAAAGGCTTACCCCGATCTCTCTAGATCAGTTTATCTACCTAATCTTACTTTGTTATCTCCGGTCTTTAGTAGATTAGATTAGTTTCGTGTCTTTTACCTAGATGCATTAGGGTTTTATCGAAGATTGAAGTTACTTGGCTTTATTAGATTAAGTTTTGCGTCACACATTTGTTCCACGGATTCGATACCTTGGGTTCACCACTCGAGGGAAGAAGGGTCCCTTGACTACGACGGGAGACTTGTCCGCTTGCAAGTCATAAACGAACTTTGATATAACTATTAACCGTCAACAAGCCCCTTTTTCTGGCGCC
Organism: Cenchrus americanus; assembly: GCA_947561735.1. Classification (NCBI taxonomy): domain Eukaryota; kingdom Viridiplantae; phylum Streptophyta; class Magnoliopsida; order Poales; family Poaceae; genus Cenchrus; species Cenchrus americanus. The sequence goes on from OX387245.1 coordinate 178,760,413, forward strand.
GTTGCCGGGGAACAAGTGATCAAGATTTGATTTTTTATTGCCTTTTTGTAATTTTCAGTTTTCTTTCAGTTTTTCTTTTTGCATCTACTAAACTTTGATCATCCTCAAAATACATCTAATCTAGTTTGTCTAACCCTAGTTTTCATAGGTTTATTTTTACTTTCTAGTTGTTGCATACTTTGTTTATTGCTAACCCTAACCGGAGATGGTTGGCTACCTCTCCAAGAAACCCAAACTTTTTTGTGGATGATCCAGGAAAACTTTACAGGCAAAGGAGACGTGCAACACAAGCTAAAGGGTTGGAAACCCTAGATTCAAAAGCCGAAGTTGAAGGATCGCCGGAATCTCCAAGGGAATCACCACCTCCAAGTCCAAAGGAAGATCAACCTAAACCGACATCGTTGATCTACCTATCATAAACCTTCAAGACGCCAGAAGGCCGTTCAAGATCAAGGTCTCAACTATCCGCATGACGATTACGGGAGCTTTGGAGCGTTTCAATGAATACATACGAGCCGGATTCCTTGAGTGGCAAATCGGTTTACTTAAGAGGAGGATGGAGAAGATGGAGAAGATGGATATAGAGGAAGAAGCTCAACACCTAAAGGATGCCAAGGCAAGATCCACATGCGAGGATTGAAGTGTTCATCGTGATGAAGATGCTAGAGACGCAAGTGGGACAACTTGCCGGGCGCCCGATGGGTAACAAAGAAGAATACCCGAGACAACTCCAAGGTCCCAAGACGGCGAAGGCTACTCAAACTCATTCGAGAGAAGGAGGATCACACTAAGGAGACCATGAAGATCACAACCGAAGGACCGGAGTTCGAGATGCCGAGCCACTACATGAAGGAAGTTGTTGCATCCGTCAAGACCAAAAGACAAAGCCAGCCTGTGAAGACCCAAAAAAATTGACTAAGCCGAAGAAGAAGCCCGTGCCCAAGATGGTGCGGAAGTGGGTACCCAAGATTGCAACGCCCGCAAAGAGTGTTGATCCGAGGTAATCAAGTGAAGAAGTCTAGCCATGGACTATAAACGAAGCGCTAGGCGGGAGGCAACCCGTTTCGTCGAGTCAAGAATAAGCTATCGGGAGGACAACCCGATTCCAGGTTTTTCGAGTCTTTTTAATAATTTAGTTTTGAATTTTATTACGCGAAGACATTAGACTTAGAAGTGGTTGAACAATATTAGAGACATAACTCTTGATTGAATGTTTGCTTTATCATAAACCCTTTGCATGAACCCTCCTATGTGCTTGTTTGGTTCTTTTAGAGAAACCTCAACCAAATAATTTCAGAACCTAACTCAACCTCTCACCCTCATTATGGTGCTGAGGTTGACTTATATTTCATGCTAAAACCACACGAGTAGAGCCACGATTTATATTTAGGTGTTAATAAAATTCAGCACGTGGTAGAACTCGCGTAAGCCTAGAAATCAAAACTTTTGGTTGGTTTAAAAAAATCTATATCCTTTGTTTCTCTAAGATTAGAATTTTTCTAAGCCTCATCTAATTTTGTTTTATTCAAAATCTCTCTTATTTAACCAAAATTAGAACCTAAACCTATGCCCCCATGATCAAGCCGGGAAAAGTTTGCTCTCAACCGATGAAGGCAAACTATACCGGTGAGACCGATATCAACGTAGTCGGAAAATATTTTCGACTTACATTTGTTTTTAATGGTTTAAAAACTTCTCTAAAATTATGTTTGAGCTCTTGCATGGCTCTGAAAAATATTTTAAATTTTGAATTAGAGGAGTGTTTAACCTTAAACATACCTAAATGGAGGCAATCTAGTTTGAATTAATCATGCATGCACCATTGGATACCCTTTCATCAACTTTCACCAAGTCCACATGCAAAGGACAAGCATGGTGGGCAGCAAGCATCAACTTTGCAGGAATTTCATGGTGGCATGTGAAGCAAGTGGAGCTAGGGAGCATGGACATGACCTAAAGCATGAAGCATCAAGTGGAAGGACCAAGAATGCAAGAAAAGGAGTGGACGAGAGCGTTTGGGCGGTGCAACTCGTGGAGCACGCGGGCAGGAAAGTTGCAGAGGCGAAATGATCGTGCTGGAAGAAAGACGAGGCGGGGAGGTGCACCGAGGCCCCCAGGCCGGTCGGCCCAGGCCGGCCGGCCTACCCTATTTAAGGAGCCCCCCGGCTCCCGTTTTCTGCAGGCAAGCTTCCCTCTCCTTCCTTTGTTTGTGTGTTCAAGTTTGTGTGCCCAAAACCTCCGTAGACATAGCCAACCTTCCCAAGCTTGATAGCTCAAAAAAATCCACATCCTTAATCCACTCAAAGTCCACATCCGAAGTAAAGATTTTTAGTGCCTAGTTACCGGTTGCAACCCGGAGTTTTAGTAGAAGAAAAGAGTGCAGCAACCATGTGGAAGAAAACCACAAGTCTCTTCTCCAAGAAGGGTTCGTCGTCATCCAAGCCGTCATCAATGACGTCTTCGAGGAGGCACTCGGTTTCCGAGTCTCCCCGGAGCATGGAGACGGATACGGCACCACCAAGGAGGAACGATGCTCTCCTCCTTGGTGGTATGAGGGCTGCAAGGGGCACAGGTTTACCGAACCTCGAGGGCACACGGAGGAGCAGCCCGCGCCACCACGACGATTGACCCATTCGACCGCGCCACCTCCTTACACTCCGATTTATTCTTCGTACGGCTTCATCATCTTGTCATCGGAGGAGGAGGAGAGGCTCTCTAATCTTGAGAAGAGGCTTGTGCCCAACGTCGAGTTTGACGACTAAGCACTCTACACCTTGGGTTTTGGCACCGACATATACTATATGTTGGGGCACCTTGGATGGGTGCAGTTCTCCAACGGAGTATCGGCGGACACCCACTTGGGGTTCGCCTTGGAAATTTTAATGACTATTGCACCTATCCTTGATGATGGGGTGCAAAGCTTGTCATTCCGTTTGGAGGGAGTCCAACAAGTGGTTCCCTACGAGCACGTTAGGGAGCTACTTGGATTCCACAAGGGAGCTCCGGAGAAAGTTGACGTGCCACCCGGCATGTTAGCGGGATTTTGGAATATGATCTCCGGAGAAGCCCATCAACAACGCAATTACATCCGCAAGAGGGTATTGGGGAGGATGAAGGTGAAGGATCGGATGGCGACTAGAGAGGGGGGGAGTGAATAGGAGCCGATAAAAATTCTTCCCTTTGGTTGGATTCGGCCTATACCCCAATCGCAACTCCACGAACCCACAAGCACAAACAAGATCCCAAACCAATCCAACGCGGAAGCACAACTCAAAAAGCAAGGCTCTTAGGCAATCTGGAAAGCACCAGGCGGACCGTCCGCAGTGTCCGGGCGGACTGTCCGCGAGGAGGGCGCGGACTGTCCGCGAGGAGGGCACGGACCGTCCGAAATTGCTACCCGAACCTCCAGTACTGCACCGAGAAAAACGGACCATCCGTGAGGGACCCGCGGACCGTCCGCCTCGTCACGGACCGTCCAAAACTCTAGTACGGACCGTCCGCAAACTTCATGCACCAAAAACCCACCGACAAAATGGATCGAAAGAGAGGCGCTCAAGAATCCGCAAGAACACGAAGAACGGTGGGGGCATCGGGCACCTCGCGGACGGTCCGCGGTGACCTCGCGGACGGTCCGCGGCTACCTCGCGGACGGTCCACGGTGACCTCGCGGACGGTCCACCCGGTGCGAATCGGCCACGGCCGAGGAACACGAGAAACAACCTCAAACTTCCAATCGATGGATCTCCTAAACCGTTGGACGGATTGACCCCAAATTTTGGGTAGATAAGAAGCGTCACTACGTGAAGCTATGCCCAAAATCTTGGAACCCTAAACCAATCCAATCAACCGGAATTGCAAATCTCGTGCACTCAAATCACAAACCCGAGTTCATCCAATTCTCACCAAATTGAGCCCGATTCCCAGCGTTTGAGGGGTCAAGATCATCACCAAAGGTGCGCAAGGCATCCATCCATGATCCCCTCAAAGAAATCCGGAGCCAAACGTCCTAGAAACAACGAATCGAGCCAAGCACGAAAATAGCACAAAAAGAGCTCCGAAAAAGCAATAAAAGAAACTCGAGAATAGAAAGATTGGCACAAGATTTAGAGGATGAAATCGCTATGCATATCTTGTCCAATCGATTACAAGCCACTCCTAGAAACCAAATCTAAGATGGCAAAAAGCTCCAATCAAAGAGCCACTCTCTCCTCTCTCCCTCTCTCCCAAAGCACTCCAAAATGAAAGAGTACCGCTGCCTCTAGCCCAAGAGTTGGCTGAAAATTCAGCCCCCTCCTCCTATATATAGGCCCTCCGGAAAAGACCGAAGTGCCCCTACACTAGGAGTACAACACAAGCCCTCACAGGGGCGTTTTGGTCAACACATGAAGTTCACCATCGGACGGCCGCGCATCCATCAGGCCTTCACGTCCTCCGGACGCAAGCACCCGCGTGTCGCCCGCCTCGAAGCTTCCCGACGCACCCGGATACCGTCTCCGTCACGTCAGGCCCTCGGGCTCGGTTTTGAGGCCCAAACCGAGAAACCCTCCTCCGATGGTTTTGTGGCCAAACCACCAAACCCCGCGTACACGGCCCGGCCTCACCACGCCAAGCGTCGAGCCCGCCAAGCCTTTCACCTCCGGCGCCGGACGGTCTACTCAGTCTTGCCTCGTTCCTTGACTTGGCCACCACCGATGCACCGGCTCCATGTCCACGACTTCGTCTTGCTCTTCTTGCACCATGCGGCTCGCACTTGATCCCGTCGGCCACCGGGTCCCTCGAACCAAGCCTACTTGTCTCTCCACTCCTCGGAGGCCCCGCAAGGCTAAGACCTTTCGCGCCCGTTCTTCACCCCGCACCAACGCAAACCAAGCCGCAACCAACACCCGCAATACTAGGCCAAGAGTCAGTCCACACAACGTTGTCAACCACTCCTCACGAGTGCATTGACAACACACCACATAAACAATAAGGTAAATACACAAAATAAAACACACACAACACAACTCAACACTACACACACAAAGCTTCAAACCATCCGGTCAATCACTCATCACACACGAACCAAGGTACTTCTCAACTTGGTTCCTCAGAAGGAGACGAAGGTGACCGACACAGAGTTGAATTGGCTCTACTCGGCTTTAATTGCCAGGCAGCCAATTGACCCCTCTTACCTTATGATCAACCGTTGGTGTTGTGAAGCAACATCGGGGGCGGGAAATATTGGTTCGGGGTGCTACCTCTCCATGTTGGCCTTCTCCTTACGGCCGGGGATCGCAAGAAACCCCGACCATCTTTTGCGTGGTACCTCTCTCGGCATTGAGTATTTGCGACAAGGCAAATACATTAGTGGAGATGAGAGAGGAGGTTATCGTTTGGCCATAGTGAACCTACCCCTTCCCGATGAGAGGCTTAGGCTTTTCACCGAAGGGAGGGAAGATTGGGTGGAAGAGGGACTCCTTGTCCCTGCAAGGAAGAACAAAAGAGGAAGAATCGTAGAGGAGGGAACATCCTCTGCACAAGCAAGTGGAGCACAACCCAATGTGCAACCATTCGGCGGGATCCCTCCTATGCCAAGTTATTATGGAGGGCCACAAGAGCAAGCATGGGGGGTGGTGCACCGGTACCCCCACCAAATTATGTGGTGCCCAACGCTAACTTCGCGGAGCCCTACGCACATCATCCCCAACCACAACAAAGCATGGCCATAATTGGAGGGTATGTTGCAAGAAACGCCCAAAACATCGCAGCCATCCAAGCTAACGCAGCTCAACTTGGTAAAGGCAATGCAAATATTGCCTACGAGCTTGGACGCCTTCACCTAGTGGAGCCAAATCAATTCGTCGGAGGGAATGTCCAATCATATTATGAGCAAGGGTATTACTATCAAGATCATCGACACCAACCACCGGCGGAGGACTAGAAGATTTAGGAACTTTAGTTTTCTTTTCTTTTCTTTTTCTCTGTAATTTTCAGCATTTGTTTATGTGTGTTTGCATAATATTTTCTGCTTTTATTTAATTTTCAGCAAGCATGTTTGTTTATTTTCAGTTTGTATTTCAACTTGATATCATCATTAATAAAGACACCACCTTGATTATATCATTGGAAAAGTTACAAAAATTTGTGCCATGATGATATATGATTATAATTGCTGCTTTATTTATCTTTGTAATTGATTTATGCATGTTAAAGCTAGTGCTCCCTTAAAATACAAATCTGAATTTATTTAAAAGCTAGCTTAATCTTTAGCGGAGGTTATGATTAAAATAAAGACCCATAGTGTTTTATGTGCTCTCAAGTTATGAATAGATTAAAGATGTCTTTTATGCTCAAAAATATCGCTAACCTTGTCATAAATATCATTTGTGTGTTGCTCAACCTATCCAAAGCCTAATATATATTTGAGTGCATAAACCTTAGTGTACAAGATTTATTTTTGAGTGAGTTATTGCAGGCCATGATTTCTCTGGCCCGAGACTAAGAAGCTGGTCATTCCGTTTTTGCGTATCTATCTTTTTGCTAGCCTTTTATCCGTAAATTGTGTATCCCCGCATCGGAGATTTCACAAACCTCGCCGGATATCCACCCTTAAAACCAAATATCATCTTTTGTGATTACCTCCTTGACCACAACCTATTGTTGAGAATGGATCATCAACTCAAGGAAGATCGCAAGACGGTGCCAACATTGAAGATTTCAAGTATCTCTCTAAGGAAAAATATTTCCGGTACCTACCTTATTTATCGCCTCTTTGCTCGAGGACGAGCAACGTCTAAGCATGGGGGAGGAGGTAGGTACGGTGCAGTTTTAGAGTTCAAAGGGGAGTATTTTAAAAAAAATGATGAATGAAAAAAAATTCAAAGGCGATGTACGTGACTTCCAAGGTGAAAGTCTCACAAGAAAAAATATATATATAATGAATGAAAGAAAGAAAGAAAGAAAAGAATGAGAAATATGAGAAAGAGAAAAAAATATATGCGTAAAGTGAACTCCCCGGTTCTCTAAAAGTGCATTCAAGGCTTCAAGTTTAAAAGATCCATTCTCATTTTCCAACCATGTACAATCTGATAATGAGGACTTACTTTGTGCCTCGGGATCACTCTTTGCCATTTGCACATGTCCACTCGTCTAAAGTGTGTGTATTTTTCTCTTTCCCCTCCTTGATTTAATATTATTTTCCAATGACCTTTTTGACGAGTCTCGGTAAGACCATGAGAAGCTTGTCTTGTTTTGACAACACCTCATTTATAAAATCTTGTTAGGACTAAACTTTCCCAAAGCTCCATATAAAGCCTACCACACATATATGTTATGAGAGGGAAAGGAGTAGAATATATAGGCTTGAGAGACAAGCAAGTTGAGAGTTCATGAGCAATATACAAGATGATTTAAATTTGTGAACTTGGCTTAGCTTTTCTTTATCTTACTCTTTATTTCAAAAATTCTGAGATCTATTTAAACTTTGTGAGCATGTTAATACTTGTGGGATAAGCTTAACTAAGAATCTACCCTCCGTAGAGATGAAGTCTAGTACATTATGGAACTTTAATGAATTAAAATTTTGAGAGCATTATGTTTTTTCATGTATGATCAAGTGCAAGGTTTAAACATTGTTTGGCAATGATGATATCCATCGGAGGCTTACTCGAGGACGAGCAAGGTTTAAGCATGGGGGAGATGTTGACGGTGAAAATCCGTCAACCTAGCCATGAGTTTACCTTCGGTGTTGGCATAAGTTTTATACCTTATCCATTGGTACTAACCCCCGTGGTATAACAAGTTCACGTGTGCATGTCAGTTTTGGAGTGTAGTGTTTATGCAGGGTTTTAGCGTTGAAAGCAAGACTTTCGGGATAAGTTCATCAAGCACCTTATGACAAGACCTTGAAGCCCCGTACAAGTCATGCAATGAAGCAAACTTAACTCCAAGAAGCCAGGGACTTGATCCGAGAAGACGACAAACTCCGAGGACCTGACCAGAAAAGTGTTGAATCTTGCAAGACAAGGAGTATTGCCCAATTCGGAGAGAAACTAACGACATGGACCTACATGCAGAAGGGGGAAACATCCAGGAAGCAAGGGAACCGACGTAGAGCAAAGGAGGCCTCGGGGCCGGGCTGGATGGGCCCGAGCCGGCCGGCCCAGGCCGGCCGGCCCAGGCCGGTCGGCCCAGCCCATTCTAGGGCCCGTTTGCCCCCTCCTTTGCCCTAGCCGCCAATCGTGCTATTTATAGCCCCGTGGCCGAGAGCCACGCATGATCCAATTCGTCATCGGCCGCCGAGGAGCAGAGAAGAGAGGGACACCATCTCGGAGAGGAGAGGGTCGAGCTAGTTGACTAGGGTTTCCCTAGCCGACATGGGAACCTTGCATGGAAGACCACGTCGGAGTTCCCGGAGCTAGAAACAAGATCAAGGAAGGATCCCGGTGGTGATCATGTGTATGTATCATTGTCATAGTTGAATTATCAAGTCGAATCTATTCTTAGCGATCAAGTGTTTCCTCGAAGATTTCGTTTTTCGATCGGTTTGCTTATTCTAAGGTCTATTCGCGCGATAGATCACATAGGGTGTTCTTGTAGCCGCGGTGGCTAGAGGTACACGCCGGATCTTCCAAAAGAATCTCGACTTGTCTTTTGACTCGCCCTAGACTCCCCGCATTAGTAGGGATACGTTGTGACAGAACGGGGGTTCCGAAAGGCGGATGTTTTCGGATTTGGATGGGAAACCACGGTTTAAAGAGGCTTCTTATAAGATTCGATTTGCTACTTCTTCTCTTGCTTGGAACTTCAACAAAAGGCTTACCCCGATCTCTCTAGATCAGTTTATCTACCTAATCTTACTTTGTTATCTCCGGTCTTTAGTAGATTAGATTAGTTTTGTGTCTTTTACCTAGATGCATTAGGGTTTTATCGAAGATTGAAGTTACTTGGCTTTATTAGATTAAGTTTTGCGTCACACATTTGTTCCACGGATTCGATACCTTGGGTTCACCACTCGAGGGAAGAAGGGTCCCTTGACTACGACGGGAGACTTGTCCGCTTGCAAGTCATAAACGAACTTTGATATAACTATTAACCGTCAACAGGTACTTGTGAGCGCCTCGAGTCTCAAAATGAGGTTTTACGCACAAGGTGCAAGAGTCTTTGTGCCAAGGGTTTGGATTCTCGCTTCTCTTGTCACTCTGATGTTGATGCTTCTAAATTTGCTTCTTCTAAACCGGAGTCGACTTCTTCTCTTGAGCGTGAGTCTTTGGATGGTAGTAAGTGTGCTAGTGCTTTGGATAGCTGTCCCATAGCTACTCCTAAGCTTGTTGCTTCTTCTGGTACCCAAGGTGATTCGAATGGCAAGGGTGCTTCTCATTGCTTTGGAACTCATACTTACAAAATGATGTTCCATTGCACCTTTTGAAAGAAAGATGGGCATACCGTGAAGTTTTGCTTTCGTCGTGTCAATCACGAGCGACGTGTGCGTGCCAAAGCTTTTAAGAAGCCACGTAACCTTTCTCATGGTACTTGTGATTCTAATGTTGGCACCAAGTCGAGTATTGAGGTTGATGCTTCTTGCTCTAAGTCCCAAGGGACTTCTCGTTTACAAGAGAATGGTGATTCGTCCACTCGGACTGTGCCTCTCGATAAGCCTTTATACCATTGCTCTCTTTGTGGGAAGGATGGGCATCAAGAGAGCTTTTGCTACCGCCATGCAAGGAAAATGTGTCGAGCTTGTGCTTCTAGGCCTTTGGTTGTTCATGGCCCTTTTCATGGCATGAACACTTGTGAGCCTAAGAAGGCACATTTTGTTGACGGGTTTTATGACACTCTTTCTAGTGAGTTAAACCATGCTCATGGACATGCTTCTAGTGCTTCTTGTGTTGGCCCATGACATGTTTCCCATGGTGTTCGTGTTGGTTCTTCTCCTATGACCTCGAAGGATCTTTGCCTTTTTGCTTATGATAGCACTCGGTTTTCTTCACGAGTTGCTCCTTTGAGGCATGATTCTGAGAGTGTTAGAAATCCTTTTCACTCGAACCGGTATTTGCATCATGCTAACCCACAGGATAAGTTGAGCACATCGTTTGCCCGTGTGACCAAGTATTGGATTCCCAAGTATGTGCTTGCTAACCCTTTGGGATCCAAGACTCGGTCTTTTTCGTCTCCTTGTGTGTAGGTATGGAGACGTGGTTGGAGAACATGAGCTTGATGGTACTTGATCTTTTGTCTGTGAAGTGATCAAGAAATGATGGTTCTCCACCCCGCTTTGAATGTCTCTTGAAAGCCTTTGTACACATGTATAGTGAGTTTTCCTTTTCTCCCTTTTACTCACTTGTATACTTGTTGCTTGCTTTGCTCCTGTGTCATGTTTGTGTATAAACCATTGTAGGCTAGCCACCTTGTCCATGATACCTTTGTGATCTTGTATACCTATCTTGCTATCTTTTGTATGATATTGTGGTAGATGATATTTATGAACTTCATGTCATGCTTTATCATTGTTCTTGTGTGGCTATGTCATGTTGTTCATCTATATCATTTTTGTCTAGCTCCATAGTATCCTCTCTTGTTAGCATGTTTGCTTTGTGCTATATCTTGGTGGTTGATCCATGTGAACTTGTATCATGCCTTTGTTTAGTTCTTGTATCATGTTTGGCATGTTGTTCATTGGTATTTTTTTGTGTGCTAGATTTTTTTTGTATAGTTATGCACCTTGTTGACATGTTTGCTAGCCCATGCTTATCATATATGTGGAATCGTGTTACAATGCTTCATTTATCTTAATTGGTATTTGTTAATGCTTTGTGTAGCAAGCTTTGAGCTTCCCTTGTGGCTTTGGGCTTGTCTTGTCGTCGGATTGTGTTTTGCTTCTTCTTTTTTTGGGTGTAGAGAGTTTCTTTTGCTCTTTCTTTTCCTAGCTTTTGCTTGCTAGTTGGCTTCGGTTGAGGGGGAGCTTCGCCTTTTGATGGGAATTTGGTTTCAAGAGTTTGCCTTGGTTTTTGGTAGCCATTTGTGATCTTTCAATTGGTATCCTTTCTATGGTACTCAATTGAGATCTTTGGAGCTTTTATTTGGTTGGTGTGTTAAGTCTGGTGGTGTTGAGTTTGCTGGACGCTCTCCACCTCGTGGTCGATACGAGTTCGGGAGAGGTCACGGCTTTGGGTCTCAGAGGGGCTATGGACCACGTTTTCCCCTTCGTGGTACAGCTGTCGTAGCGACCACCCCGCCGAAGGTGGTAGCCCATCACTGCTCGCGCCTCCGTGTCGCCCCTCCGTCGGGCGTTTATGACGTTGTGGGTGTCGCCGTCCTGAGCTTGTCTGCGCGCGTCAAGGATCCGCTCCCTGACCGGCGTCCTATCCTGGTTGCCCGGTTGCCCCGTGGCGCTGCTCACGTGGACGGATGTCTCTTGGCCCTGAGTGCCACCATCGTTCTGCACGCTGGGCTGATGGCGTATGCGGGATGCCGAGCTTTCGGCCTGCTGCATAGCCACCTGCTCGATGAGGGCCTACGCCTCGCGGTGCAGGTTGCATGCCTCGAGCATCGAGGGTGCGGGCATGGCTCGGAGCAGTGTTGTCGCTGTGATGAGCTTTTGGCTTGCTCACGGTGGAGTGTGTGGGTCGTCGACATTGAAGTCGGCGTCGATGTGCTCGCGGTCTTGCTTGCCCAGCTCGCGCGCGCATTCACCGTGCGCCGAGGCTTCTCCCGCGATGGTGGCGCGCACGAGCCGCACCTGCCGGTACTCCTCCGCGAGCTTGGCCTCGAGCTCACGCACCTGGGCCAGCTGTACGTTGATGCCGGCGCCTCTCGTCGGCAAGGCGGGGGCGCGCTTGGCCCCGGGTTGTGGGGTGCGTCTCTGTCGCTTGCCCCTGTTCTATTTGCGCTGTCGGCATGTTCATCAGCGACGACCACGAAGCACTCACGTGCGGGGTCGTAGCTTTCGATGCTGGAATCGTCGGAGCAGCCAAACCAGTAGTCCGTGGCGTCAAGGAACCGCTGGAACATCACCGGGTTCGGCATGCCGGAGAAGTCCCACTCGGCATACCCGTGTGAGGTCGAGGGTGGCAGCTCACTGGCTGAGCCGTGGTATGACTCGTCGTTGGTGGTGACGATGAGGTTTCAGACTGCCAACAGATGGTGGCCCGAAAGATCCTCATATGCAGCCACGTCTGTGCTGACGGAGGAGGCGTACGCCGCCGCAGCGTTGTGCATTCCGTGGGGGCCGCTGCTTCATCGGTGGGTGCGTCGCTTCGTGTCGCGGCGCACGTGGCTCGGCGTCGCTCCATACGTGCCTGGCGCGAGTGCTGGCCTAAGCACCGGTAGTGTCGAGGCGTCGAGGTGCTCGCAGCAGCTGCTTGGGTGGGTGTCGGGGCGTCAATAGCAGGCGTGGCGGGCATTGGGCCGGCCCAGTCGACCGCCACGGGTGGAGTTCGTCGCGGTTGGTGATGCGCATGAGGTAGTTGTTCCCCGTATCCTGAAAGTTCAGGCTCCCAAACCGGATTTCGAACCCGGCTGTGAGGGGGTCCGAGCTGCCCATGGAGTACCTCTTGGACATGTACTCGGTGCGGATCACCATCGAGACTGTTGGTGGGAAGCTGATCTCAGCGTAGATCCCCTACCTAGCGTGCCAACTGTCGGTGCGGAAAGTAGTCCCGACACTAACTAGTAAGAGCATTGAGATCTGTCTCTCGATGGCCGGTGCTAAACAACACAATGACACGGGTTTATCCTGGTTCCGGCTATGGGCCGTACGTCCAGCAGGGTTGTGCTCGTGGCGCTGTATTGCATAGCACCGTGGTGCTCGTAGAGGGGAGCTACAAGCGAGGCGGGAGAGGAGGAAGTACCCCCAGGTCCCTGAGGGTTGATTAAGGCTAAGTACCAATATCGTGGATGAAGGCGGAAAAGTGTGAGTGAGCAGCTCTCCATCGTCCCCCGCGGTAAGGGGACCGCCTTCTCCTTTTATAGGCCAAGGTGAGGCGGTTTACAGTCATGTCGCACCGGTCTAAGTGCTACATGTGGCAGCATGGCGCACAGTGTCATGGAATTAATAGTCGTCCTGACGAATCTTGCCTCTGGCAGGTGTCGTGGTGAGTCATGTGCCCGTCCAGGGGCGGCTTCGAGGGTTGCAGCGCTGGAGCTCTTGTTTGGTCGTCGTCCGTACGCTGTCGAGGGCTCAGCCGACGGAAGAGCAGAGGCCGCACAACAGCGGGCGTGGCGACGTCCTGTCGTCCTGGGTTCGCACAATGCTGGGGATGATGCTGCAGTGCCTGCGATGGTGGCACAGTGGCGGGGATGGCAGCGTAGGGCCGGAGGTGACTGGGGAGACCCGCCCTGCCGGCCTTACGTCACGGTGTCGTCCCCGGCAGGTGCAGAGTAGGTGGTCGTCCTCTTTCGAGGGGGCGGCGTGGAGGAGGTACGAGAGTGGGTGGCGCAGTGTCACGGAATGACACCAGCCTTCCCGCACAGCACCCGCACAGCACCGGGGATGGCCGCAGAGTGCGGGTTGGTCGAACAGCACCGGGATATGATTCCCAGGCGGTGTCAGAGGGCCGGTGTGGCGGGATTCGCCTTTGACCCGGGCGCCCGCGACGTACCAGAGCATTTAATGCTCCGGTCGGGGGAGTAGGTGCGGCGTCGTGGGTCTAGGGTGGCCTCGAGCAAGGCGGAGACTCGCTTAGGGGTTCGGATCCCTCGAACGAGGCAGAGACTCACCCGAGGGGGCGTCAAGCCCTCGAGTGAGGCGGAGACTCACCCGAGGGAGCATCAAGCCCTCGAGCGAGGCGGAGACTCGCCCGAGGGGGCGTCAAGCCCTCGAGCGAGTTGGAGATTCGCCCGAGGGGTGCTGATGCTGGCTGCTTGATGGGCCGCTAATGGTTTTTGGGCCTTGGGCCCTTCTCTGCCCTGGGTCGTGACCACGCGGGGTAGTTTGCAGATTGTGGGTGTGTTTGTTTACTTTTTTATTCTTAAAAAAGGGGGTTTCCCCCGTCATTAGGGGACCCTCGTGGCTGTCCGTGACACATGTTATCTTGTTGTAATAATTGAACTATCCTTTCATTTGCTTGTTGTTTTATTCTTGCCATCAAAATTCTTATCGTATCCTATTATGTTTTGTTCTCTAATTTCAAATGAAACATGTAATGAATTACCATATTTCTCATCTTTTTTGTACGCTTTCAATGGCTTCGACAGGTCCTGAGTTGGATTTGGAGTTGCTCAACAGTAGGAAGGACAAGGTTCCGGTGCTAAAGGGGATCCACACTCCTATGTGCTACTGCAGTGACAACTGTAAGCTTGTCAAGTGCAACGTTCTCGGGTACTGCTACGGGATGAGTTTCTTCATGTGCGAGAACTACGAGCATGACCCACTCTCACCATGTCGCAATTTAGACCAAAAGTAAGAACTAACCACATTACTAAATAAATATTATGTCATTGCTATTTTATTATGTGATAACTTGTCTTTGAAAAAAGACTCCACCTCCTCTCTGTGATTTTATGCAGTGACTAGATTGTGAGCAATCCGAACAAGACAAACGTTACGTCTAGGAGACGGGTCGTTCAACACGTGAGAGGTGGCAAAGGATGGTTGAGGCATAAAAACAAGAAGAAAAACGTAAGGAGCAGCAAGAGCAAATTCGCATTCGCCGGGAGATCAAATAACATGAAGCGGCCACGGCCCGTGAAGCAGATAGAGAGAGGAAGAGGGATAGAGCTCGCCGGGCTAAGGAAGCTGGGCCGGATGCTATGAGGAATGGGAAATACCCCTGTTGTACCCAGTAGACGTAGAGTACTCGACTCATCATTCTCTAGAGTCAGGTTGTATCTTTAAGAACTTAATTTCAGATGCATTTCAGATGCAAACAGTAAAACTCATACTAGGGTGTGTTTTCTGTGAACTGCACCAAACACTGAACACATAGGGTGTGTTTTCTATGAGTCACTGCACCAAGCAGTGTACCTAGTACTAGGGTGTGTTTCCTATGAGTCACTGCCCGTTTTCTTGCCCCGGATCGAATGGCCGACCATCCAGTCTGCACCTACATATATGTGAGCACTCTTCTCCAGTCTCACTTCACAACACAACAAGCAACAATGAGTTCCTGGACTGGGGCTGATGATGATGACTCCCTCGGTCCAGCACTGTGGAGCCAGCAAGATCCAGAGTTCAACACCAATTTTCCAGTCTTAGACAAGAGAGATTTCAAATCCATGCGTGATGTTAGAAAGTACGCACCAAATCAAACGGTGAACTGGCCAAGGTGTGCACACCATGAGTTCTGTGTGATGCAGGTTTATCAGGGATGGGACAACTCTGGTCGCCGCTTCTGGCATTGCTCATGAGCATGGGTAGGAAAAACTCCATGACCTCTTTCCTTCATCATTTTATGATTTACTAATGTAATCACGGTTTCTGCAGTACTCCGAACAACCAGATAACTGCGGTTTCGTGTAATGGGTGGATCCCCCAGCTATTAACCCATATCAAGAGTACATCAACTACCTCGAGGATGTTATCATCTTCAACCTGAGGCAAGAACTCACGTCGGCATTGTCTTCTCCAGATCCGACATCTACCAATGACGACGACGGAGCGGTGACCGGACCAATGGTGGTGAAGACGAACACCGGCTGTGAGGACGAGTATTGTTGTTGTCCATGCCACGAAGAGAAGGTCAACACTCCACCAGCAACTCCACCCCCGCCACCATTTGATCTAACTCCACCCCCGTCGGGGTACTACATGCCCTCCCAGCACTCTGGCGGGTCTATGATGTCCGGGTTCTCCGGGTACTATTCGTACAGCTAGACTACAATTGTTGTAATCGTTTATCTAAATTTCCTAAGGCACATTAGGACTAGCAGCAACGGTTGTCGGTGTTTTAAACTGGCAAACCTACCAAGGGGATACCCGAGGTAGTAGATTGTGCGGTGGAGGATCGTGATCGGGAGACTGAGAACTCGAAGGTATGCGCAAGGACACGGAACACAAGATTTATACAGGTTCGGGTCGCCAAGGTGGCGAACCCTACGTCCTGTTTGGGGGATCAAGTATGGCGCCCTGCGCTTGGTGTTGGGTTGTTCAGGTGCCCGGCTAGGTACCCAGCCCTCCTTTATATAGTCCAGGGGGCGGGTTCCTAGTCGGTTACAAGGCAAAAGTCCTAGTAGGATTACACAGAATGAGTCCTAGTAGGATTACAGAGGAATTCTAGTAGGAGTCCGTCTTCATCCTTCCTTGCATGGGTACTGGGGGAGTATGCCCGACAAGCCCCCGAGCACATTGTAGTTGAGAGTAGTAGTTCGAGTAGTCTTGAAGCCTCTGCGAGTAGTTCTTGAGCGTCCTCGAGCACTGCTTGGAGAAGTCTTCAATAGTACTTGAACTGCCGCGAGGCTGGGAGGTGGTCCAGCTCATCAGTCTTGAAGTCGAGATTCCGAGCCTCCATATGGAGTAGCCCCCGAGCCTTAGGTTGAGTTGCAGACTCTAGCTGAGGGTCAATCTTGATTCCGAATCTTCCGTCTTGAAAAATTTGAATGATGGGTGTAGTATAGCAGCCCCCGAGCCTTGAAATGATTAGGTAATCAATCCAAGGGTCTCCAGTGTTCACAAAAGTCATCATCCAAGTACTCTTGTAGCATGTAGCCCCGGAGATAAGAGAGCCATATGAGCCACGTCGAGTAGTTGTTGGTGCGGAGCCCCCGAGCTTGAGAGCGAGCAAAGCATGTTGAAGTTATCCTCGAGTAGTATTTTGAGTGCAGCCCCCAAGCTGGAGAGATTCCGAGTAGTAGTTGGCATCGAGCCGTGGAGCTTGAGAAGTAGTCGTGCCGTCATAGCAGACTTTAGATGCAACCGAAGTCGACTTTAAATGCCTATAGAGCGGACTTTAGAATGCGACTTAAAAACCGAAGTCGACTTTGTGCCGCGCGGAGCGGACTTTGAGATGCGACTTAAAAACCGAAGTGGACTTTAGTTGCCGCACAAGGCGGACTTTGATATGCGACTTTAGAAGTCGACTTTAGGATGCCGCGTGGAGCGGACTTTAAGATGCGACTACAGTAGTCGACTTTGTGCCACGCGGGGTGGACTTAAGATGCAAAAAACGAAAAGCACTTTCCGGAAAGCCAAAGCAAAAAAATCAGAATAAACGAGTAGTTTTGCCGCCAGAGCGGGCTTAAGATTGCGACCAAAGTCAGCTTGTGCCACCGGAGTGGGCTTGGATGCGACCGTTAGCGTCGACTTGTGCCATCGGAGTGGGCTTGGGTGCGACCGTTAGCGTCGACTTGTGCCACTGGAGTGAGCTTGAGTACCTGAGCCATGGATTTCAGACCCAAGGTACGATTGCCGCCAGAGCGGGCTTAAAGGTGCGACCAAAGTCGACTTGTGTATCTGGGCCATGGATTTCAAACCCAAGGTACGGAGCACGGGTACTTAGGGTACTTGGACCCATGGTACAGAGCGTGAAGACCACGTGCAGCTAGGTTCCATCGTCGCCAGGACCCGAGGGACACTTACAGCTAGGTTGCATCGAAGCTTACACACGTGGTATGCCACCGAAGCAGGCGAAGATGCGACCGGAGTCGACTTTAAGTTGTCGCACGGAGCGGACTTTAGAATGTGACTTTAGAAGTTGACTTTAGATTGCCGCGCGTAGCGGACTTTAGAAGCTACCTCCTAGGGGTAGCCCCCGAGTTGATGAAGTAGACTCGTGGTGACTTGATTGATATACCCAAGAGTAGTCAGGAGAGTGTAACTCCCATGAAAACCCGCCGAGAAGCGTACACAAATGAGTAGCCGGCATGTTATCCTACATGATGAGGAAAACAAGCCAAGAAAGAAAAAAGTAATCATTTAAATAAATGACTTAGTCATTCTTGACAAGGCGGTATTCTTCGAAGCCGTGGCGGTCGGCGATGGATCCACGACGGTTGTTGTTGAAGTTGACTAGTCAGAGTTGATTCCGACTAGTTGTTGGGGGCGTGACTACCGTTCTCGACTAGTTTGGAAAACTAGTCGAGATGAATGATCGACGCGATGCGACAGGAAGACGACGTCGTGGAGGCGCGCGTCGTACTCGAAGTAGAGCCAGTGTTGTCGCGAGACAAGTAGTCACGACGCACGGTGTGGCTGAAGTAGAGCCAGCGTGGCCACAAGACGAAGTCGTGGCGCACGGAGTAGTCGACGATGAGCCGCGTGACAGGCCGAGCGACGTGCCGAGGCACCCGGACGCGCCGTGTAGGCGAAGTAGTCGACGACGAGTCACGCGACAAGCCGCGCGACGTGCTGAAGCAACCGGACACGCGGCGTAGGTGAAGTAGTCGACGACGAGCCTGCGCGAGGCGAAGTAGTCGACGATGAGTCACGCGACAAGCAGCGCGACATGCCGAAGCAACCGGACGCGCGGAGTAGGTGAAGTAGTCGATGACGGGCCGCGTCACGAGCCGCGCGACGTGCCGAGGCACGCGGACCCGCGGCGGAGGTGAAGTAGTCGACGACGAGCCTGCGCGAGGCGGAGTAGTCGACGACGAGCGGTGCGACGAGCCGCGTGACGAGCCGCGCGGTGTAAGCGAAGTAGTCGACGACAAGCGATGAGCCGCGCGACGTGTTGAGGCACCCAGACGCACGGCGTAGGCGAAGTAGTCGACGACGAGCCGCGCGATGATCCGCGTGACGAGCCACGCAGGCGAAGGCGAAGTAGTCGACGACGAGCCTGCGCGAGGCGGAGTTGTCGACGACGAGCGGCGCGACGAGCCGCATGACAAGCCGCGCGACGTGCCGAGGCACCCGGACGCGCGGCGGAGGCGAAGTAGTCAACGACGAGCCTGCGCGAGGAGGAGTAGTCGACGACGAGCTGCGCGACAAGCCGTGTGACGAGCCGCGCGATGTGCCGAGGCACCCGGACACGCTGCGGAGGCGAAGTAGTCGACGACGAGCTCGCGCGACGCAGTAGTCGACGACGAGCGGCGCGAGAAGCCAAGTGACGAGCCGCGCGACGTGCCGAGGCACCCGGACGCGCGGCGTTGTCGAAGTAGTCGACGACGGGCGGCGCGACGAGCCGCATGACGAGCCTCGCGACGTGCCGAGGCACCCGACGCGCGGCGGAGGCGAAGTAGTCGACGACAAGCCTCGCGCGAGCGGAGTAGTCAACGACGAGCGGCGCGACGAGCCGCGTGACGAGTCGCACAACGTGCCGAGGCACCCGGACGCGCCGCGCGGAGGCGAAGTAGTCGACGACGAGCCTGCGCGAGGCAGAGTAGTCGATGACGAGCGGCGCGACGAGCCGCGTGACGAGCCCCACGACGTGCCGAGGCACCCGGATGCGCGGTGTTGTCGAAGTAGTCGACGACGGGCGATGAGCCGCGCGACGTGCCAAGGCACCCAGACACGCGACGATCCACGAGACGAGCTTCGCGACGTGCTGAGGCACCCGGATGAGGACCATGTGTGGTTCGAGGACCGGTGGATGGTCGCTTCCTTGTGTGATGAGTGATTGACAACGTTGTGTGGACTGATTCTTGGCTAAGTATTGCAGGTGCAAGTTGCGGCTTGACTCGTGTTGGTGCAGGTGAAGAACAAGCGCGAAAGGTCGTCGCCGGTGAGGCCTCCAGGTGTGGAGAAGACAAGTAGGCTTCGTTCGAGGGACCCGGTGGCCAGTGGGGTCAAGTGCGGGCCGCATGGTGGCATGAACAGCAAGATGAAGTCGTGGACGGTTTCTTGGTAGAGCCTCAAAACCAAGGGCGAGCCGGGACTACGTGGGAGCCGAGTCATGAGTGGAGATTGGCGGAGGCTACACCGAGTTCGCGGGGTTTGCAGTGGTTCACCAGAAAACCACTGGGTTAGTCGGTTGAGCCACAAAACCGAGGCCGAAGACTCGACGAGGGGGTGCGGCCACCCAGGCCGTTTCAACCGCCCAGGAGGGGCGGTCAGACCGCCTGGGGCCGGTCAGATCTCTCGGGCCAGTCTAACCGCCCAGGGGGGGCGGTCTGACCGCCCTGGCCGCCGGCGCCGAGAAGCTTCGAAGCGGAGGACACGCATCGGGATCGCAAGGCTTGCGTCGAGGCTAAGCAGGTTGCGGTCGCCGGGCATCCGTCCGCTGGTGAAGACATGAAGACTTCCAAATCCGCCCTCGAGGGGCATGTATTCCTAGTTATTAGTGAAGGGTAGTTTAGTCTTTTGGGTGCCTCCATATATACTCATTGAATAGGTGGATGGCAGCCAACTCTTGGAACCCTAGCTCATTTGTTTTTCCATTTTCGTTCTCTATTTTCCTTAGGATTTTAGAGGACTAGCTTGAGAGCTTCATGTGAGATCTAGAGAGAGGGATGGATGTTTGGGTGGCAAGCTAGACCTTGTACGAACCTTTCATGGCATGTATAGATGGTTCGGCGTTGTTCATCATGGTGGTTTTCCCGTCTCTTTTGTGTTGATTTTCGGAGCTCTTTGTTGGCGGTGTTTTGAGAACGATTTCTTGGGGTTTTTGGTGGGTGTCATGTATGAGGTTCTTGTGTCTCTTTGGCTGGTGACTTTGCCCCCAAATCTCCTTTGAATCGGACTCGATTTGGTGGTTTCTCGAGTTGGGCGAGTTCTTGACCTAGAGAAGTGATTTCTTCGATTCCTTTTGATTGTGAGCGTTTCGGGTCGATTCCTTTAAGGTAGAGGTTGCCAGGAGGTAACCCAGCTATTCCCGAAGTTTTGCTGCAATCCGTGGAGTGATTCGGGAGATCGGGCGCGAGGAAGTTGAGGTTTGACCCGCGGGTTCGTTTTCTGGAAGGGGCGGTCTAACCGCCTGCAGGGGGCGGTCTAACTGCCCTGGGTGTTTCCGGTGTCGAAGTTTTGTTTCGCCGGATTTTCCTCTTTGAGTTTGTTCGCCTTGATCGAGGAGTGTCCGGGTGAACTTTGGGGTCGTTCTCGTGCTTGTTTGCTTGGGTGTTCTTGGTTGGAGTTCGTTGCTGGGTACAGGAGGTTACACCGCCCCCGGTAGCCGGTCTAACCGCCCCTAGGCCCCTGGGTGGAGTTTTGGTTTTCGCCAAGATTTTCTGGTAGCTAGCATGCCCTTGACCGGAGATCTTTGTTGGTGAAACCGGGGTGAGTTTTGGTGCTCGGAAGAGGCGTTTCGGAGGATTTCTTGGTTACCAGGTGGAGGTGGTCTAACCGCCCCCTATACCCGGTCCAACCGCCCCCCTCTGGTTAGCCAGCTTTCGAGTTGTTTCCGCTGTCGTTGCTGCGTGTGTGTTGTGGTTGCTGGTAGAGTTTGTTCCTAGGACCAGTAGCACTATAGTGGCTACGTGGTTTTGGCAAACGGAAGGTAGAAGTGCGGAGCGTGTGATTTCGGGAGTTCGACCGAGCTAGTTCGTCTTGTCGGAGTTTCAATCTCCCTCGAGAAGAATTTTTATCGGCTCCCATTCACTCCCCCCCCCCCTCTCTGGTCGCCTTTTCGGTCCTTCAAGTGGTATCAGAGCCGGTTCGGGTCTTTGTTGACTCTAACCAGTCTAAGATCCAAGGATGGCGTACCAGGAACGGGGTTCGGGTCCTCCACACTTCGATGGCAAGAACTACCAGATGTGGAGCAAGCGGATGGGTGTGTTCCTCCGCGGAAAGGGTCAGATCCTTTGGGATGTCACGGTGGACACAGGCTATGTCCAGCCGATGGACTTTCTTGCTCCAGGATCGAGGGACAGATTCGACGCCAACAATAAGGCGGTCGACTACTTGTTTCATGCTTTGTGTCAGCCTGAGTTCGATCGGGTGCACACTGAGCACTTGGCTTGTAGGATTTGGGCGGTGTTGAAGGAGGCTCATGTTGGGAATGCCCAGGTTCAGGCACGGATGTATGCAACCTACCGGAGAGAGTACGAGAACTTCACTCATCTCCCCGGTGAGTCCATCGATGCCTTGTTTCAAAGGTTCACGGTGGTTGTGAACAACATGAGGGCCAATGTGGACATGCTCCCGTACGATGATCATGATAGAGCGGTCAAGCTCTTACACTCTTTGGATCGTATGATTTGGGGCGGAAAGTTCGAGGCCATTGTGGAGTCAGAGAAGTATGACACTCTGACGGTGAACAAGCTGTTCTTGAAGCTCAAGTCGGCTGAGGTGGATAGGGGCATGACAGCCAAGATCGAGGGCCCGATTGACTCTCATAGTCTCGCCCTCGTCGGTGGTTTGAAAGGAAAGGCTAACACTAACCCATCCACCAGGATGTTTTCTTTGTCCTCTTTGATGTCTATGCCAGATGAGGAGTTTGACGTGCTTGGAGAGGACGAGCTGGCGCTCCTGACGAGGCGGTTCGAGAGGCTGCACGAGAACCGGGTGAACATGAGGAGGAACACGAGGACATGCTTCAAGTGCGGCAAGACTGGACACTATTTCGCCGAGTGTCCGAAGGTGAACAACCACGACAAGCACAAGTTCATGGACAAGAGGAAGAAGTCCAAGAAGAAGGATCATGAACATGGGAAGAAGGCTCGGTCTCGAGAAAAGATGAAGAGATCAAGCGACATCGAATCCGACTCCGAGGACACGTCTTCAAGCTGGAGTGATGAAGACGAAGAGGATGACAAGAAGAAGAACCTCGGCAAGTATCTTAACGGCCTCTGTGTGACGGGCCTAAGCCTCAAGGACGAGTTCTGCGGCATGGCTCGCAGTTCGAGCAGCAAGAGAAGCTAGAAGGACGCCTCGGACTTGGATTTCGAGGATGAGGTATGTGATGAGCTCTCTTCTTTGCGCAAGAAGAATGAGGAGTTGGTTGACTTGCTTGATAATCGCGATCACATGCTTAGAGAGGCTAAGAAGCTTAGGAAGGACCTTAGATCCTTGCTCGAGGATGCTAGGACTAGAGTGGCTGAGCTAGAAACACAGGTTCTTGATAGCAAGCTTGAAATTGATTCGCTTAAGGCTAGCCCTGTTGTTTCTGATGAAAATGATTGTGCTGATTGCTCTGCTCTCCTAGCTGACTTGACTGATCTTAGGGAGAAGTATGCCTCCAAGTGTGAGGAACTAGATGTGCTTAGGGTTGAGTTGGCTGAGCTACAATCTAGACCCACTTTGCTTGGTGCTTGCACTTCTTGCCCCGGTTTGCATGAGAAAATTGTTGAGCTTCGTTCTCGCATTGGTTCGCTAGAGGCTGATTTGAAAGTGCCTATTCCTACTTCTTGTTCTACATGTGAGTTGCATGCTATGAAGAATTTGGATCTTGCAAAATGTGTTGGTCGCCTGCAAGATGAGAATGATAAGTTGCGTGAAGCGCTGAGTTGGTTGTCGAGTCAAGAACCTCAGCTTGGTATGATGATTGCTAGCTGTAAGCGGTTTGATGGTTGGGCTTTGGGATTGGATAAGGTTGGTGAGGGCAGTGGTGAGAGAGAAAGGAAATTTGGGAATGTTTCAATTCCACCACAACCCACACCCAAAGACAAGTTTGCATCCAAGCCAAACCAACCGAGAGAAAAACCGAGTGAGAAGGCAAGTGAAAAGCCTAGTGAGAAACCAAGTGGAGAGCCTCTCCCCAAGCCTAAGCCCAAACCAATCCTTTTCCATTGTGAGTTTTGTGGAAAGGATGGTCACAAGAGAGAGTTTTGCTATAAGAGAAAGAGAGAGGCGAGAATGGCTAAGGAGTGGGTGAAAAAGGACAGGTACCACCCTTCTCATGGTGTGCCTGAGCCTCGTATGCCACTGCCTAAGGGAAAGGGCTTTGTGCGTAAGGATCCGGCATGGGGATATGAGAAATCCCGTAGCCGCGGTGGTGGTCTGGAGAGGGCGGTCAGACCGGCCTGGCTAGGCGGTCAGACCGGCCATGCCCAGGGAAGGGCGGTCAGACCGGCCTGGCTAGGCGGTTAGACCGGCCCTCCCCAGATTTCTGGGCAGTTCCGTTTTCGATGTCGTGATGCTGGTGGTTTTAGTTCCCTTGGTCACGGTGCAGATGGTAGACACTTTGAGTCTGGTGGTGTTGAGTTTGCTGGACGTTCTCCACCTCGTGATCAATACGAGTTTGGGAGAGGTTGCAGCTTTGAGTCTCAGAGGGGCTACGGACCATGCTTTCTTTTTCGTGGTACTCGTACTCCTCTAGTGAGATGGGAGTTGTTTTCCCATGGTGGTTCCAGGTTTGATAGGTTTGACAGGATGGATCGCTGTATTGATAGGCAGGGTAGGATGAATGTTGCTAACCCTACTTTTGAGGAAATGGCCCGACACTGGTTTCACACCTTTTGGACTAACCCCAGTGTTGAGTCATTTGCTCGTTCTCGCTCTTGGTTTTGAGTTGCAGGTGGGAGGCCCGGAGAACATTTGGTTGATATCGGGGGTGGTTCTTCGGCCTCATACCCCGGTGGTGACATGTAGGTGCATCACTTTCGGGGATGGTGGACAAGGATGAGTGAATTGTGAAGAAATGATAAAGGTAAGTGCTTTGTGACCTTCGAGTGTGTGGCCTTGGTCAAGTGACTTGGTCTGTTTTGCTCATTCTCTATATCATGTGTGTAGGGTGAGCTTTGTATGCTCTTTGGCCCTAGTGCATGTGTTTAGGGGGAGCTTGTGAGTTTTGTGCTCTTTTGCTCTTTTGCAGGTGGTGTCGAGCCCCTTTTGCCTCCCCTCGAGGAGCCGGTCTTTTGTGAGCTTTGTGTGTGTGGTTGGTTTCCTAAGTTGGTGGTGAAGCTCCTTGTGTAGCATATGTATAGCTTTCCTTTGTGCATTTCTTGCATTTGTCATGGCATATGTAACATGATGTATAGGCATCCTTGTATCTTAGATTGCATGCATTTTGTATCATATGCATTGGATAGGAAAAGCTTCTCCTATATACATTGTTCACCATGGGTTGCTATATATGTTCTTGTGAGCTTGTTTGGTATGCTACGGTTAGTTTGGCTTAGCTCTTGATGATCTTGATGAATGATCCATGGTTGATGGCTAATTTTTTGAAAAATGTCCCATATATGCTCTCTCATGTGTAAATGCCTTTATATGATCTTGATATGTTTTAGTGGCTTTGCTATGCTTAATTTGTTGTTGGATAGCTAGTTTATTGATCATATGGGGCCAAAGGCTCATTTGCCATCATGAATGTTTAGCCCTCTTGCTTCATCTTGTGGAGGGGCATAAGTTCCTTTTTGTCGCAAAGACATTTCATGTACCATTTATCAATATGAAAATGAAATGAAAAATGATTGGAAAATATGCTCCCATGTCATATGTGCTGAAATTAATTTGCTTTGGGTGCTAAACCGTTGCATGATGCCTACCAATGAGAAGTCTCATATATAGAAGTAGGCACATGGCTCGGTGGCTTTGACATAACATGAGGTGCTTGTGGGTGTTTATGATGGTCTTATGATTAGAATGGCTGTCCTAGCATGAAGTTTGAGTGGCTTTGCCATTTTGATATGTTTTGCTCATGTTTAGGTATTTGCTTATGAGAGAGTAACTTTTCGCAAAATTACTCAAATCCTTTTTAGCCTTGTCCAATGGTTGTGAAACTTGGTGATCTTGTAGTTAAGGTCTTTACGAACCTGTAGAGTATCTAACTTGCTCATTTGGACTTGTGTAGCTCCCTGTGATGAATTTTGTATATTTGAGAAGCTATATGTTGTAAAGTTTCGCATTTTGCCTTGATTCATGCATTGTCAACAAGGGGGAGAAGTTTGTGCATGTTTTGGGCACCTGGCAGTGTTTGGAAGGTGTTCCAATTGGTTTGGGAAATTTTTGAGCAGTTTGGTGCAGGGTCGGTCTCTTGGGGCGGTCTAACCGCCCCCCAGGCGGTCAGATGAGGCACAGGCGGTCTAACCGCCCGTACGAGCGATCTAACCGCCCCGGCGCAGTGAGCGAGGTTTTGCTCTTTGGTGCATTCCCGTGTTGCATTGCTGCATTTGTTCAGGGGGAGTGTCCTTTGGCTCAGGGGGAGCTTGCATATGTGCAGGGGGAGCTCTTTGTGGTGTTCGAGTTTCGCTTTGGTGGTTTGCGCTCTTTTCTTGAGTTGTGTTTTGTCTCGGATGTGTCGAGCCGTTGCCATTGCCTAAGGGGGTCCGAGACTTGTCTTCTTCAAGTGATCTTGCTCTTTGCCTTTGTTTGGCTTTCGGTCGCTTGTTGGAGTTTCTTTTTGTTTGTTTCTTTTCTTTTTCTTTTCTCTCTTGTTACTTTCGTGTGGGTGTTTTCAATGCACTCATCAAGGGGGAGATTGAGGACCATGTGTGGTTCGAGGACCGGTGGATGGTCGCTTCCTTGTGTGATGAGTGATTGACAACGTTGTGTGGACTGATTCTTGGCTAAGTATTGCAGGTGCAAGTTGCGGCTTGACTCGTGTTGGTGCAGGTGAAGAACAAGCGTGAAAGGTCGTCGCCGGTGAGGCCTCCAGGTGTGGAGAAGACAAGTAGGCTTCGTTCGAGGGACCCGGTGGCCAGTGGGGTCAAGTGCGGGCCGCATGGTGGCATGAACAGCAAGATGAAGTCGTGGACGGTTTCTTGGTAGAGCCTCAAAACCAAGGGCGAGCCGGGACTACGTGGGAGCCGAGTCATGAGTGGAGATTGGCGGAGGCTACACCGAGTTCGCGGGGGTTTGCAGTGGTTCACCAGAAAACCACCGGGTTACTCGGTTGAGCCACAAAACCGAGGCCGAAGACTCGACGAGGGGGTGCGGCCACCCAGGCCGGTTCAACCACCCGGGAGGGGCGGTCGGACCGCCCGGGGCCGGTCGGATCTCCCCGGGCCGGTCCTAACCGCCCGGGGGGCGGTCCGACCGCCACGCCGCCGGCGCCGAGAAGCTTCAAAGCGGAGGACACGCGTCGGGATCGCAAGGCTTGCGTCGAGGCTAAGCGGGGTTGCGGTCGCCGGGCATCCGTCCGATGGTGAAGACATGAAGACTTCCAAATCCGCCCTCGAGGGGCATGTATCCCTAGTTATTAGTGAAGGGTAGTTTAGTCTTTTGGGTGCCTCCATATATACTCATTGAATAGGTGGATGGCAGCCAACTCTTGGAACCCTAGCTCATTTGTTTTTCCATTTTCGTTCTCTATTTTCCTTAGGATTTTAGAGGACTAGCTTGAGAGCTTCATGTGAGATCTAGAGAGAGGGATGGATGTTTGGGTGGCAAGCTAGACCTTGTACGAACCTTTCATGGCATGTATAGATGGTTCGGCGTTGTTCATCATGGTGGTTTTCCCGTCTCTTTTGTGTTGATTTTCGAAGCTCTTTGTTGGTGGTGTTTTGAGAACAATTTCTTGGGGTTTTTGGTGGGTGTCACATATGAGGTTCTTGTGCCTCTTTGGCTGGTGACTTTGCCCCCAAATCTCCTTTGAATCGGACTCGATTTGGTGGTTTCTCGAGTTGGGCGAGTTCTTGACCTAGAGAAGCGATTTCTTCGATTCCTCTTGATTGTGAGCGTTTCGGGTCGATTCCTTTAAGGTCTAGGTTGCCCAGGAGGTAACCCAGCTATTCCCGAAGTTTTCCTGCAATCCGTGGAGTGATTCGGGAGATCGGGCGCGAGGAAGTTGAGGTTTGACCCGCGGGTTCATTTTTTGGAAGGGGTGGTCTAACCGCCTGCAGGGGGCGGTCTAACCGCCCTGGGTGTTTCCAGGTCGAAGTTTTGTTTCGCCGGATTTTCCTCTGTGAGTTTGTTCGCCTTGATCAGAGGAGTGTCTGGGTGAAATTTGGGGTCGTTCTCGTGTTGTTTGCTAGGTGTTCTTGGTTGGAGTTCGTTGCTTGGGTACGGGAGGTTAGACCGCCCCCGGTAGACGGTCTAACCGCCCCTAGGCCCCCGGGTGGAGTTTTGGTTTTCGCCAAGATTTTCCGGTAGCTAGCATGGCCTTGACCGGAGATCTTTGTTGGTGAAACCGGGGTGAGTTTTGGTGCTCGGAAGATGCGTTTCGGAGGATTTCTTGGTTACCGTGGTGGAGGCGGTCTAACCGCCCCCTATACCCGGTCTAACCGCCCCCCTCTGGTTAGCCGGCTTTCGAGTTGTTTCCGCTGTCGTTGCTGCGTGTGTGTTGTGGTTGCTGGTAGAGTTTGTTCCTAGGACCAGTAGCACTCCAGTGGCTACGTGGTTTTGGCAAATGGAAGGTAGAAGTGCGGAGTGTATGATTTCGGGAGTTTGACCGAGCTAGTTCGTCTTGTCGGAGTTTCAATCTCCCTCGAGAAGAATTTTTATCGGCTCCCATTCACTCCCCCCCCCTCTGGTTGCATATTCGGTCCTTCACCGGACGAGCGGCGGAGGCGAAGTAGTCGACGACGAGCCTGCACGAGGCGGAGTAGTCGATGACGAGCGGCGCGACGAGCCACGTGACGAGCCACACAACGTGCCGAGGCACCCGGACGCGCAGCGTTGTTGAAGTAGTCGACGACGGGCGATGAGCCGCGCGACGTGCCGAGGCACCCCGGACGCGCGGCGTATGCGAAGTAGTCGACGACGAGCCACGCGACGATCCGCGAGACGAGCCGCGCGACGTGTCGAGGCACCCGGATGCGCGGCGGAGGCGAAGTAGTCGACGACGAGCCTCGCGCGAGGCGGAGTAGTCGACGACGAGCCGCGCGACAAGCCGCGTGACGAGCCGCGCGACGTGCCGAGGCACCCGGACGCGCCGCGGGAGGCGAAGTAGTCGACAACGAGCTCGCGCGACACGGAGTAGTCGACGACGAGCGGCACGACGAGTCGCGTGACGAGCCGCGCGACGTGCCGAGGCACCCGAACGCGCGCGCGTTGTCGACTAGTCAACGACGGGCGACGCGACGAGCCGCGAGATGTGCCGAGGCACCCGGACGCGCGGCGGAGGCGAAGCAGTCGACGACGAGCCGCGCGCGCGGCGGAGTAGTCGACGACGAGCGGCGCGACGAGCCGCGTGGCGAGCCGCGCGACGTGCCGAGGCACCCGGCGCGCCGCGGAGGCGAAGTAGACGATGACGAGCCTCGCGCGAGGCGGAGTAGTGGACGACGAGCGCGCGCGCGAGCCGCGTGACGAGCCGCGTGACGTGCCGAGGCACCCGTATGCGCGGCGTTGTCGAAGTAGTCGACGACGGGCGATGAGCCGCACGACGTGCCGAGGAACCCGGACACGCGACGATCCGCGAGACGAGCCGCGCGACGTGCCGAGGCACCCCGACGCGCGGCGGAGGCGAAGTAGTCGACGACGAGCTCGCACGAGGCGGAGTAGTCGATGACGAGCGGCGCGACGAGCCACGTGACGAGCCGCACGACGTGCCGAGGCACCCGGACGCGCGGCATTATCGAAGTAGTCGACGACGGGCGATGAGCCGCGCGACGTGCCGAGGCACTCGGACGCGCGGCGTAGGCAAAGTAGTCGACGACGAACCGCGCAACGATCCGCGAGACGAGCCGCGCGACATGCCGAGGCACCCGGACGTGCGACGGAGGCGAAGTAGTCGACGACGAGCCTGCGCGAGGCGGAGTTGTCGATGACGAGCCTGCGCGAGGCGGAGTAGTCGACGACGAGCTCGCGTGACGCGGAGTAGTCGACGACGAGCGGCGCAATGAACCGCGTGACGAGCCGCACGACGTGCCGAGGCACCGACGCGCGCGCGTAGGTGAAGTAGTCGACGACGAGCGGCGTGACGAGCCGCGCGACGAGCCGAGGCACCCGGACGCGCGGCATAGTCGAAGTAGTCGACGACGAGCCGCGTGACGAGCCGCGCGATGTGTCGAGGCACCCGGACGTGCGGCGTAGGTGAAGCGGGGCCGACGACGAGTGTCGTGACGAGCCGCGCGACGAGCCGAGGCACCGGACGCACGCGCATAGTCGAAGTAGTCGACGACGAGCCGCGTGACGAGCCGTGCGACGTGCCGAGGCACCCAGACGCGCGGCATAGGCGCTGTAGAGCCGGCGCAATCCGAACGACGAGTAGTCGCGCCGCGAGACGCAGTTACCGGACGCGAGCCAGTGCGACCGACCGACGAGAAGTCGAGCGGCGAGACGGCGCGTCCGGATGCACGGCATAGGCGCAGTAGAGCCGGTGCAATCCGGACGACGAGTAGTCGCGTCGCGAGACGCAGTGACCGGACGCACGGCAAGAGCCAGTGCGACTGACCAACGAGAAATCGAGCGGCGAGACGGCGCATGACAAGGTTGAGGTAGAGCCCGTGCAACCGGGAGACAAGTAGTCGCGGCGCACGGCGTAGTTGATGTAGAGCCCGTGCGGCCGGGAGATGAGTAGTCGCGACGCACGACGAAGTTGATATAGAGCTGGTGCGGCCAGCGGCAACGTAGCCATACTCGCGTACATCTCCGGTGTGGGCCAAGCAGAGGTCTTGAAACTAGCTGGTAGCCTTTCCTGTGTGTCAAGCAAATAAATTTGAAGTCTCGTGGGAGCTTGCCATGTGTGCATGTAGCATAATTCCCACAAATTTGCTTGTTCATGTGGAGTAGTACTGAATTGATCACTAGGTGGCGAACAAGCGGAGACAATGATTTCCCTGGTCCAATGCGGCTTGGATGCTCTGCTCCTGATGTTAGCGTGTGTGTACGGGACACCACACGCAGCTGGTTGGCAACTTTGGTCTGTCGAAGAATTTGACTAGTGTGAACAACAGGAACTCGGATAGCTGGCGAGATCGAGTAGCTTCAGACTCGAGCGTGATTCGGGAAAGGACTGAGCCGACGTCTTGATCTCGATTGCCACGTGGACTGCGGTTGGTGAATCTGACCTTCTCCAGGACAGCGAGTCACGAAAGTAACTCGACGAGTCGCCGAGTAAATTGCTCTGTTTCGGAATCAAACTTGACCGATCCTCGTGATGTGCGCGGAGGGAAACAGACCCATTTGGACGGAAACTTGGCAGCTTGTTGAAGTAGATTGATCTTGATGACGAGGTCCTTCAAATTCGCCCGGTGGTGATGATCTCCCCTACCTGACGCGCCAGCTGTCGGTGTTTTAGACCGGCAAACCTACCAAGGGGGTACCCGATGTAGTAGATTGTGCGGTGGAGGATCGTGATCGGGAGACCGAGAACTCGAAGGTATGCACAAGGACACGGGACACAAAATTTATACAGGTTCGGGTCGCCAAGGTGGCGAACCCTACGTCCTGTTTGGAGATCAAGTATGGCACCCTGCGCTTGGTGTTGGGTTGTTCAGGTGCCCGGCTAGGTATCCGGCCCTCCTTTATATAGTCCAGGGGGCGGGTTCCTAGTCGGTTATAAGGCAGGAGTCCTAGTAGGATTACACGGAACGAGTCCTAGTAGGATTACAGGGGAATTCTAGTAGGAGTCCGTCTTCATCCTTCCTTGCATGGGTACCCAGGGAGTATGCCCGACAGCGGCACCAAGTTAGGGTAATTGTGTCAATTCATTATTAAGTATTAATGGTTTGTCGTTTTATCAATGCTTCAAAAATTGAAATTTACAAAAAAAATCCTACCGTTGTGGCCTGCGGCGTTACCTGGGGGGCACGCTGCCGCCTGGCGGTAGGCACCTAACGCCGTGACCCATGGCGTCAGGGACCTAACACCACGGGCACGGCGTTAGGTCCCTAACGCTGTGGCCCGCGGCGGTAAGACCTACGAGCCCACTACTGGCGGCCCCTACCGCCGTGGATCACGGCGTTATGTCCCTGACGCCGTGACCCACGGCGCCAGATGTATAGTTTCGCAAAATTTCGAGCGGACCAAATATTTTTGCAAAATCGTGATAGAAAAAATATAAAGAAAATTCGCGTGGGGCGGTGTGTTGGTTTGGCCGGTTGCTATTTGGGCTGGGCCGTATCATTACACTTTCCCGATACGACCCTGATCCGTATTTTTTGTTATTTTGTATTCATTTTTATTTCAGATGGCACTTCCTAATACGTATCCAACGTGTATCTATAGATGGGCGTGGGCCAACCTTGGCTGCTCCTATGGAGCACCACGCGAGCCATCTGAATATTATGGATCGATGGTTCGAACCATTTTAGCCTGCTAGCGAACCGACGGTTCATGCGGGTCGACCCAGCAAGTTGAATGCTTAACTGCTCCAATCGAGTTGCTGCTGTCTAACTAGCATTTTAGCTAGCCCACTGCTACTGCTGTTTAACGAACTGCTGCAGGTGTTAATCCTGGTTAACTAGATCACAGTAGACATCAATACAAAAGAACAAGTTAGCTACTGAAATTCAATCTACAAGTCTGAAAAGCCTTAATAACCGCCATGACATCAGTGCTCTCTCACATATTCTACCAAAGCACATTGTAACCATTGAAAAGAAAACAATTTATGAGACCACAAAATAGTTCATTGCCTCCCAGTGAGACACACAAACTAAAGAACTTAGGCAGGCTGTAGGTCCAAACATGCCAATAAGTAAATACAAAACTTGTGCTCAATTGAAACGGAAAAAATTCGAACTGTGGCCTATTAAGTAGCTAGGGCTTATTGAATTTAACTTATTGAATTTGAAGTTGTGACTTCAGTGTTCTTGTTAAACCAATTGTCCTGGCCCCAGTACTTCCTCAGCACTCTTCACGACAGTCGGATCATCATGGTTGTATCTCACACTTCACCCAATGCACCTCCAGACAGAAACTTAGAAAGTGAGCAACCTGTTAATGAAAAGAGGGCAAGCAAGTCAAGATAAAAAAAATCAATGCATGACTACAAACTATGTAGAGACTAAATAGCTCCTGAAACTACATTAACTGGGATGCTAGGAGAAAACAAATCGAGCATCGTCCATTTGAAGATGACCTTAGCAGGTGTATAAGTACGACCACAAATTCATCTCGTGAAAAAATTCAGTAATTTAGAAATATAACTATACATAATAGGGACCATAAAGTATCTATTGATTACATCTGACTTGATAGGGCCAAAGTAAAGCTGAAAGCAAGACCAGTACACACATCTAGTATCTCATATCTCTGACTTGTAAGAATTAAGTCTAAAGATAAATTAGTGCAACTGTGAGCAAGGTATCCGAAGTGCATAACATCAGTTATCTATAAACAATGGCTTGCATTTAAAGGAAAAAATGCAGACTTGAAAGGCACAATCAGAATGAACACCATACTACATTACTTTATCAACATTGTATCAACCACATCACTTTATCTTAGCTTGAATGCAAAGCCTAACAATTGTCATTTATCAAACGCAGTATTGAATTCGCAAGCAAAGCAATGGAATTTAATCAAGCATATTATGAGAGATATAATCTATAGAGAATAGGGACGGTAAAGTGACAGATACAAGCATATAATCTACTGAATGTGCATTTGCAATAATTGGATATACATTTTAACATATCATTCCTCTTGATCAATTTGCTCAATGTAGTCATCAATGGCCTTCATGGAGAACTGAGATGAACTAGAGGCATGAATCCAATCTTGTGCACATATCAATGCTTCCACAGTTTTTGGAGTTAATCGGGTACGGAACTCTTATATTAGTTTACTTCCGGTGTTGAAGGCTGACTCC
The DNA here is from genome assembly GCA_947561735.1 of Cenchrus americanus. Taxonomy (NCBI): domain Eukaryota; kingdom Viridiplantae; phylum Streptophyta; class Magnoliopsida; order Poales; family Poaceae; genus Cenchrus; species Cenchrus americanus. The sequence goes on from OX387245.1 coordinate 178,793,775, forward strand.
GATGCAACTGTTGAAGCTTGAATTGCTAGAACATCTTGAGCCATGCGAGAAAGGGTGGGATACTCCGATGAGTTGCTCTTCCACCAAGCAAGTATATCAAAGGATTTGCTTCGAGGAATTCTAGTCTTTGCTAAATACATTTCAAGCTCAAGCTCAGAGGGCAAGCTTGTTGAGGATGTACTATTGCTCAAGTGTTGATCCCAATCGAATATCTATCAATTTCGAAGTAGCAACAACGAGGGCATATCTTGTCCACCATGAATTACTTGTGAATAATCCATATAGAGCAAACTCAAAACCCTTCTTAGTGTAGCAATCTTGATATCGACTTCACTCTCAAATGCTTGTCTCAAACGAAATTCAATGAACTCAAACTTAAATTGTGGATCAAGAATCACTGGGAATGAGATCTGCAACCACATCAGTTTCCAATATCTATTAGACTTACTCTTCATATATGTGACTGTCTCAAACAGATCCGTATTGGGCTCAACAACACATTTTTCCAATGCGATCTTGACCTCCCACATCTCATGAAAATACAGATTTGATGTAGGGTACAATGATCCTGAAACAATTTTTGTTGCATCATAAAAGGGTTTCAGCAGTGCACATACCGCCCTTGCCTTTTCCCACTCTTCATCTGAGGGGGCATACTCGTACTCTGGCTCCTGTTGTGTGAGGGAGTCAAAAGCTCTCTTTAACACCAAACACCTTTCTAGCATGATGTAGGTCGAATTCCAACGAGTTGATGTATCGATGTTAGGGCACCTTTTCTCTTGGATTCCTAGTTGCTGAATGATTTCCTCAAACTTAAGCTTCCGTGATGTAGACCCTGTCGGGCATACTCCCCGGGTACTCATGCAAGGAAGGAAGAATAGTAGAAGACGGACTCCTGGTAGAATTCCCCTGTACTCCTACTAGGACTCGCTCTGTGTAATCCTACTAGGACTCCTACCTTGTAACCGACTAGGAACCCGCCCCCTGGACTATATAAAGGAGGGCCGGGTACCTAGCCGCACATCCCCAATCCCTCCGGGGACAACCCAACACCAAGCGCAGGGCGCCATACTTGATCCCCCAAACAGGACGTAGGGTTCGCCACCTTGGCGGCCTGAACCTGTAAAAATCTTGTGTCCCGTGTCCTTGCGCATACTTTCGAGTTCTCGGTCTCCCGATCACGATCCCCACCGCACAATCTACTACCTCGGGTACCCCCTTGGTAGGTTTGCCGGTCTAAAACACCGACAGCTGGCGCGCCAGGTAGGGGTGATCATCACCACCGGACGAATTCGAAGGACCTCTCGTCATCAAAATCAATCTATGCGGCCATCAACACCACAGACGACGATCAGGCACTCTGTTCCTCGGCTCGGCGAAATTTCGATGCAAGTCCAATGCCGACACGGAAATCAATTTCGTGTCACCTCGTCCTCAAATCGATCTACTGGAGCGCGTAGTTGCTGAACGTCGTCGACTCCAACTCATCGGAATCGATTTCATAACCCTGTTCACACGCAGGAAGTCGCCGAGTCTGAGGGCAATCCGGCCACCAAGTCTGCATGAAAACTGCAACTTCGCTGGGCCTATGGCCGTGTCCTACTCCATCAAGTACAGGTTGGAGCACGTGTCAGGTGGAAGCACAAGGCAAGGTCTCCCTATCGACTATTGTGAATCACCTGGAAACAAAACAAAGCATCTGCACGTACGGTGCTACCTCTGTTTTTTGTGCGGGACAACGAATTCAATGGCAGGCATAATTTTCTACCATGCTGTATCACATGCTGCATGGAAGCTATACTCCACACGGATCAGGACAGCATGCTACAAGTCCACACTTCGTCAAAAGCAACACAATTTTCCAAATTGTGCTACACGCACACGAACAAGCGGCTCTACGTCGACCTCGCCGCGCGCCGCGACTACTCGTCTCCGGCCGCACGCGCTCTACGTCGACCTCGCCGTGCGCCGCGACTACTCGTCTCCGGCCGCACGCGCCTCTACGTCGACCTCGCCGTGCACCGCGAGTACTCGTCTCCACTCCCCGGCCGGCCGATCTCTCCCCGACTACGCCACGCGTCCGGGTGCCTCGGCACGTCGCGCGGCTCGTCACGCGGCTTGTCGCGCCGCTCGTCGTCGACTACTCGTCGTCGACTACTTCGTCTCCGCCGCGCGTCCGGGTGCCTCGGCACGTCGCGCGCGGCTCGTCACGCGGCTTATCGCGCCGCTCGTCGTCGACTACTCGTCGTCGTCGACTACTTCGTCTCCGCCGCGCGTCCGGGTGCCTCGGCACGTCGCGCGGCTCGTCACGCGGCTTGTCGCGCCGCTCGTCGTCGACTACTCGTCGTCGACTACTTCGTCTCCGTCGCGCGTCCGGGTGCCTCGGCACGTCGCGCGGCTCGTCACGCGGCTCGTCGTGCCGCTCGTCGTCGACTACTTCGCCTCACGCAGGCTCATCGTCGACTACTCCGCCTACGCTGCGCGTCCGGGTGCCTCGCCACGTCGCGCAGCCCGTCACACGGCTTATCATCGACTACTCCGTGCGCCGCGACTTCGTCTTGCGGCCACACTGGCTTTACTTCAGCCACACCGTACATGGTGACTACTTGTCTCACGGCAACACTGTCTGTACTTCGAGTATGCCGCGCACCGCCACGACGTCATCTTCCCCGGTCGCATCGCGTCGACCATTCATCTCGACTAGTTTTCCAAACTAGTCGAGAACGGCAGTCACGCCCCCAACAACTAGCCGGAATCAACTCTGACTAGTCAACTTCAACAACAACCCTGGTGGCTCCATCGCTGACCGCCACGGCTTCATCAACAAGTCCGCTCAGCAAAGAACAACGCCTAAGTCATTTATCTAAATGATTACTGTTTTCTTGGCTTGTTCTCCTCATCATGTAGGACAACTTGCCGACTACTCATTTGTGTATGCTTCTCGGCGGGTTTTCACGGGAGCTACACTCTGCTGACTACTCTTGGGTTATATCAATCAAGTCGCCACGAGTCTACTTCATCAACTCGGGGGCTATCCCTAGGAGGCAGCTTCTAAAGTCTGCTACGCGCGGCAATCTAAAGTCTACTTCTAAAGTCGCATTCTAAAGTCCGCTCCGTGCGGCAACTTAAAGTCGACTCCGGTCGCATCTTCGCCTGCTTCGATGGCATACTACGTGTGTAAGCTTCGATGGAACCTAGCTGTAAGCGGCCCTTGGGTCTTGGCGACGATGGAACCTAGCTGCACGTGGTCTTCACGCTCTGTACCATGGGTCCAAGTGCCCTAAGTACTCGCGCTCTGTACCTTGGGTCTGAAATCCATGGCTCAGGTACTTAAGCCCACTCCGGTGGCACAAGCCCGCTCTGGCGGCACCCATACCTTGGGTCTGAAATCCATGGCTCAGGTACTTAAGCCCACTCCGGTGGCATAAGCCCGCTCTGGCGGCAACCATACCTTGGGTCTGAAATCCATGGCTCAGGTACTTAAGCCCACTCCGGTGGCACAAGCCCGCTCTGGCGGCAACCATACCTTGGGTCTGAAATCCATGGCTCGGTAACTTAAGCCCACTCCGGTGGCACAAGCCGACTCCGGTCGCACCCAAGCCCACTCCGGTGGCACAAGCCGACTCCGGTCGCAATCTTAAGCCCGCTCCGGCGGCAAAACTACTCGTTTTCTCTGATTTTTTATTCGCTTTGGCTTTCCGGAAAGTGCTTTTCATTTTTTGCATCTTAAGTCCACCCCGCGTGGCACAAAGTCGACTATTCTAGTCGCATCTCAAAGTCCGCTCCGCGCGGCATCCTAAAGTCGACTTCTAAAGTTGCATATCAAGTCCGCTCCGCGCGGCATCGTAAAGTCGACATCGGTTTTCAAGTCGCAACTCAAAAGTCCGCTCCACGCGGCATCACAAAGTCGACTTCGGTTTTTAAGTCGCATTTCAAAGTCCGCTCCGCGCGGCACAAAGTCGACTTCGGTTTTTAAGTCGCATCCTAAAGTCCGCTCTGCCGGCATCTAAAGTCGACTTCGGTCGCAACTAAAGTCCGCTCTGACGGCACGACTACTTCTCAAGCTCCACGGCTCGACGCCAAACTGCTACTTGGAATCTCTCCAGCTCGGGGGCTACTTGAAGATAACTTTAGCATGCTTTGCTTGCTCTCAAGCTCGGGGGCTCCTCACCAATAACTACTCGACGTGGCTCATACGGCTCTCTTATCTCGGGGGCTACACGCTGCAAGAGTACTCGGATGATGGCTTCGCGAACACTGAAGACCCTTGGATTGATTACCTAATCATTTCAAGGCTCGGGGGCTGCTATGCTACACCCATCATTCAAATTTTTTCAAGACTGATGAGCTGGACCACCTTCCAGCCTCGCGGCAGTTCAAGTACTATTGAAGACTTCTCCAAGCAGTACTCGAGGACGCTCAAGAACTACTCGAAGAGGCTTCAAGACTACTCGAACTACTACTCTCGACTCCAACGTGCTCGGGGGCTTGTCGGGCATACTCCCCGGGTACTCATGCAAGGAAGGAAGAATAGTAGAAGACGGACTCTCGGTAGAATTCCCCCGCTACTCCTACTAGGACTCGCTCCGTGTAATCCTACTAGGACTCCTACCTTGTAACCGACTAGGAACCCGCCCCCCGGACTATATAAAGGAGGGCCGGGTACCTAGCCGCACATCCCCAATCCCTCCGGGGACAACCCAACACCAAGCGCAGGGCGCCATACTTGATCCCCCAAACAGGACGTAGGGTTCGCCACCTTGGCGGCCTGAACCTGTATAAATCTTGTGTCCCGTGTCCTTGCGCATACCTTCGAGTTCTCGGTCTCCCGATCACGATCCCCACCGCACAATCTACTACCTCGGGTACCCCCTTGGTAGGTTTGCCGGTCTAAAACACCGACAGACCCTTCAATGAATTTTACACTTTCCCTAACCTTGTGCACAATTGGATTGATGATCTGAAATCCGGCTTTAGATATCAAATTGAGGACATGGGCTGCGCATCTGTGGTGAAGCAATTTTCGTTTACCATACAACATCTGTTTGTCTAGCAGATTATGTCTCAAAAGCTTGACCATGGCATTGTTGTTGCTTGCATTATCTAATGTTAGTGCAAATAAATTATTCTCAATCTTCCAATCTTGAAGGGCTTTGAGAAGGACATTGAACATTGCGACTCCTGTATGTGGCGTTTTCATGAAAGAGAACTTAATAATCCTCTTTTGCAGCTTCCAATCTCCATCTACAAAGTGACATGTTACACACATATATCCAAGATTTTGACTTGAGGTCCACATGTCCATTGTCAAGGAGACTCTACTGTTGGTACTTGTGAAAACTTCAAGAAGTGCTTGTTTTTGTTCTTGAAATAACTTCAAGCCACTGGAGATTGTCCTCCTTGAAACCATTTTGAAGATGGGGTTCAAGCTAGAGACGAACCTTCTAAAGCCATCATAATCAAAAATTGAAAGTGGCAGCCCATGAAGTGCAATCATCCGAGTTAGCTCCCTCCTTGAGGTGTCTTGACTAAACCTCCACTTGTCCAAAGCAACTCCTTCTGGAGACATCATAACAGATCTGAGCTGATGGGACATATTTGTCACTTGTCTTCTAATTTGACATCTCTTCAAATGAGTTGACATAGCGCTAGTTCCTGCTCCTCTCTTGGCACTGATCTCGGTATTGCAATGAATGCACTGTCCTTTAGGGACGATGCCTCCCACACGAACTTTTGAGAATTCATTCCAAACTTGGGATCTGAACTTCCTATTCTCCTCACCATGTATGTAGCCATCCACCATTTCAGTTTCAACTAAGCCCTCAACACAGCCAACTATAGCACCTTCATCTATGTCCTCTTCCTCTCTAAGCCAATAATCAGTGTTGCCCTCATCCTCCCAACCATGACCATAATCATCTCCTTCCCACCCATCAAAATTACTAGCATAATCATCCTCTTCTGGATGCTCAGGTACCGGAGTCTGTTGGTTGCTCTGCATAGACACATCCGCTCTTGCTCCACTATTGGGCCGGCACGTGACCGATCGTGTACTGGAGTGTTGGTGGAATGGTGCCTCTTCCGCTTTCGACCACTAGAATCGAAAACAAGTAAAAATGCTAAAGTTAAGTACTATTGATTCTGAAAAGAACATTTTTTAGCAAGATCTGCAAAGAACATTTTTCACTTTCTGCAAGCTAAGTGGATCTACTTTTGCCTTGTGCATATACCTCTAGGTTTTGACAGTTCAGATACTTAACACACCTCCAGAAATGAACACATCAAAGAAAACTACAGCTAAAGTCCTAACAAAGGCAATAAATAGCCTTTTTCCTTGGTTGTATTTGGAGCTTCACAGTTCAGATACTTGACACACCTCCAGAAATGTACACATCAAAGAAAACTAGTATCTGGTTAGATTTTCATTGGTCATGTAGAAATAGGAGCTTGCACTCATTCGGGATTGTTCCTTTTTGGTTTATTTCTACATTTATCTTGTGTCCTTCTCTGATAGTACACAGAAGCAATACAAAGAACAGTAGCTGTGTAGGAAATTATATTATCTTTTGTTAAACTCCATTCTTATCTCATCCTGATGTTAGCAATACATGAAAACGCTATAGATGATTAATGTCCGGTTAAATAAGATAATTAAACAAAAGTGTAAAGGCTTGTGTATCCCCACTTTCAGATGTTATATCATAATAACTTATTTGTGGTTATGCTTCAGGATATAAAGTATCATCACAGCTGTGGACATGTGCTCCTAAGGTCATGCAGGGGGTAAATTGGTCCTTAAGTTTGCTAAGTTGTAAATCGGCATTAACAGTTGCATCATGGGCCTGAATCCCCAGTTGCATAAAACTGAAAACATTTTGTGTCCATCTTTGCCATCAAAGAAAAATGACACAATGCAAATCGTTCTGCCTAGGTCATTCTTGATAAACATCTGCTGTTATTACTGCTTGGTACCTTCCTTTTCTCATCTATCATTTTTAAGTAAAATTTTTGCGCAAGCAGTTGTCTAATTCACTTCTACATGCTAACAGAAACAAAAAAGACTTCACAAACAAGGCATAAGGAGTTCCGAGAGGATAGCTAGTGACCTGAGTAACTTGCCTAGTTTTCTTGTATCAACGAGGAAACGTATTGGGGAAGATGCTGTCACATTTCAAGCTGTTATCCCTGAGTGGGTTAATGCCCCATCTGAGGAAGCATGGTCCTAGCACACTATACTGTTTTACAGCCATGCCAGTATCAACCTAGTATCACCCAAAAGCCAAAAGAAATAAGAAAGCACAATTTTACCATCAGCTACATACTGACCAGGCTCAAGAGCTTACTACAGCCTGTAGAGCCTCCATGCAACATACTGACGAAACTGAAACTAAAACAGCTAGTAACACCTATCATCTATCAATGGGATATTGTACAAGGATTTACTAAACTCGTTCGCTCACTGAAGTCCATCATGTTTTACAAATTAGACTGTTGCAACCACACAATACGCTATGTTCCTGAACTCTAATGCCAATTACAGTTCTTCTCGATCTGAATTTATAACTGTCCACTACATGTCTACGTCACCTAGACACCAGAGATTACTAACGAAGAGAACTTTGTGAACACTGTCAGGGCCCATCTTGATCAATCAAGTATGGAGAAATATGTCACTAGGGAATCATGGCAATGCTGGATGAGAGGATGACCTGGCACATCTATGTCTCAATCAACAGGGAGTCAGGGACATCACAACAAGAAACAGAGCATTGGACCTCCATAAACAGAAGCGAAATTGGCTGGAGATTGCAAAACAAAATCTTTTCAGTACCAATGGTGGAAATGGCGAGGATTCAAACCTGGGGGTAGCCATGGCAGTGGGAACGCCGGCTTCCATGGGGTGCCGCTACAAGAGCCACGGCCGGTGGGGAATCAGAAGGGGGACGCCTACGCGAAGCAGGTGCTGCTCACCACCGTCGGCGACGCCATCTCCGTGGGGGTCGCCTCTAACCTCGCCAAGCACGACCGCAGTAGACACCCAACCTCGTCGTCACTTGCCGGATCTCCACTTCTTCTCCCCCTCTTTACTCGGTTCGATTCGGCGGCTTTCAAGACCGGTCTTGGTGGGCGACGAGGGTTCGGCCGGCCGCGACGGCGAGGAGGTGAGGCGCCGTGGGGGCGGAGGCGTCGCGCGTCGGGGCCGAACTTCGAGGCCTGCGACGAGGCGGTGGTGGACGGTGGGGTTCGAGGAGGAGGCGGCGTGGGCGGCGGCGAGCCGGCAAGGATGGAAGAGGCGTCGGTGGCGCACGGTCGAACCCCTCGACCCTAGGGTTCGAGTCCCTCGAACCGAGGGGACATGGTGGATTTTTACTGGAGCCCAGTAGGGTAGCGTTCGTGGGCCGGTTCGACGAACCATTGGGCTGAACCAAACCATGCCCATGTATAGGCGCAGTAGAGCCAGTGCAATCCGGACGACGAGTAGTCGCACCGCGAGACGCAGTGACCGGACGCACAGCGAGAGCCAGTGCGACCAACCGACGAGAAATCGAGCGGCGAGACGGCACATGACAAGGTTGAGGTAGAGCCCGTGCAACCGGGAGACGAGTAGTCGCGGCGCACGGTGTAGTTGATGTAGAGCCCATGCGACCGGGAGATGAGTAGTCGCGACACATGACGAAGTTGATGTAGAGCTGGTGCGGCCAGCGGCAACGTAGTCGTACTCGCGTACATCTCCGGTGTGGGCCAAGCAGAGGTCTTGAAACTAGCTGGTAGCCTTTCCTGTGTGTCAAGCAAATAAATTTGAAGTCTCGTGGGAGCTTGCCATGTGTGCATGTAGCATAATTCCCACAAATTTGCTTGTTCATGTGGAGTAGTACTGAATTGATCACTAGGTGGCGAACAAGCGGAGACAATGATTTCCCTGGTCAAATGCGGCTTGGATGCTCTGCTCCTGATGTTAGCGTGTGTGTACGGGACACCACACGCAGCTGGTTGGCAACTTTGGTCTGTCGAAGAATTTGACTAGTGTGAACAACAGGAACTCAGATAGCTGGCGAGATCGAGTAGCTTCAGACTCGAGCGTGATTTGGGAAAGGACTGAGCCGACGTCTTGATCTCGATTGCCACGTGGACTGCGGTTGGTGAATCTGACCTTCTCCAGCACAGCGAGTCACGAAAGTAACTCGACGAGTCGCCGAGTAAATTGCTCTGTTTCGGAATCAAACTTGACCGATCCTCCTAATGTGCGCGGAGGGAAACAGACCCATTTGGACGGAAACTTGGCAGCTTGTTGAAGTAGATTGATCTTGATGACGAGGTCCTTCGAATTCGCCCGGTGGTGATGATCTCGCCTACCTGGTGCGCCAGCTGTCGGTGTTTTAGACCGGCAAACCTACCAAGGGGGTACCCAATGTAGTAGATTGTGCGGTGGAGGATCGTGATCGGGAGACCGAGAACTCGAAGGTATGCGCAAGGACACGGGACACAAGATTTATACAGGTTCGGGTCGCCAAGGTGGCGAACCCTACGTCCTGTTTGGGGATCAAGTATGGCACCCTGCGCTTGGTGTTGGGTTGTTCAGGTGCCCGGCTAGGTATCCGGCCCTCCTTTATATAGTCCAGGGGGGCGGGTTCATAGTCGGTTACAAGGCAGGAGTCCTAGTAGGATTACACGGAATGAGTCCTAGTAGGATTACACGGAATTCTAGTAGGAGTCCGTCTTCATCCTTCCTTGCATGGGTACCCGGGGAGTATGCCCGACAGCAGCACCAAGTTTGGGTAATTGTGTCAATTCGTTTTAAGTATTAATGGTTTGTCGTTTTATCAATGCTTCAAAAATTGAAATTTACAAAAAAAAATCCTACCGTTGTGGCCTGCGGCGTTACCTGGGGGGCACGCTGCCGCCTGGCGGTAGGCACCTAACGCCGTGACCCATGGCGTCAGGGACCTGACGCCACGGGCACGGCGTTAGGTCCCTAACGTTGTGGCCCGCGGCGGTAAGACCTACGAGCCCACAGCTGGCGGCCCCTACCACCGTGGATCACGGCGTTATGTCCCTGACGCCGTGAACCACGGCGGCAGATGTACAGTTTCGCAAAATTTCGAGCGGACCAAATATTTTTGCAAAATCGTGATAGAAAAATATAAACAAAATTCGCGTGGGGCGGTGTGTTGGTTTGGCCGGTTGCTATTTGGGCTGGGCTGTATCATTAAACTTTCCCGATACGACCCTGATCCATATTTTTTGTTATTTTGTATTCATTTTTATTTCAGATGGCACTTCCTAATACGTATCTAACGTGTATCCATGCCTTATTGGATACGGGATAGTATCCATGCAACATAGTCTGTCAACCGTTCTTTTTCCTACCCGTAAGAGAAAGGAGCTGCTCACACACCTAAGATGAAGTGAGAACTAGAAAAAAAAAGCAACTTAGCTTTGGACACAAAATTGGTTCAACAATTTGTAAATTACAGTTTCATTTAGTAGATTCAACCCACTTAGCATGACGGTTGGTTTTGATGATCTAAATGAATGATAAATTCTTTTGGCCATAAATCTTAGTGTCAAGTCTCAACTCTCGAGTAGTACTTGGAACTTCCAAGATGTGCAACTTTCGATCACACACAGAATAGTTTAATTACGCTACTCCTAACTTCCGGCTAAAATATGCAACAGGCTTTGCATCTTACACGAGCACACCTCCAATTCCAACCCCCAAAACTGACGGGTCTCAAGCGTGCTACACATTCATATGGACAAACAAACCTTCTAAATTTTCACTTTAGAGCACAGAGCAACCAGAATTAGCATCATTGAATAACAGGTAACATGTAGAGAACTAAACAAAAAGTCTGACTTCTGTCCAGCAAATTAACCATCACGTTTTAAGATCTGAGATTTAGAACAGCCATAAATGCTTGGATTACATTATAGACTGACATTTTATTAATCTGCTTCACTTAGCCCCCTCCTTCCCGACTCCGACGAGCTTGCCTCGCCGCAGCGGGTAGGGAGGGGTCCCCGGCCTTGTCGTAGTAGATCTAGCTTTTAGTAGTATTTTCCTGTCGTGCCTTGATGGCCAGTGCCCTCCGTGGCTCCTGCTACCTACTGTATGCAGCCGCCGCCTTCGTCGGTGTCCTTGCCGGTCATCTCAACGTCGTCGCGCTTTATCACCAGATTAGTACTAATAAAATAATCTCCTCTCCGCCGCCCTCTCCAGCAACCTTCCCCGACCCTTCCCCACTTCTGGTTGCTGGCCTTCCCCTGCCGCCACCACCGATCTGGTTGAAGACGGGATTGATTCGGGTGTTCCAGCTTCAGATTCGACCCCCTCTTGTACTTTCTGGGTTGGTCTCCAATTGATTCCCTTAGGTGTATGATGCCTCCTTGCCTCTACCCCATGTTCACATGTGGTTGTTCCGACATCGCCGCTGCATTCAGATGTGGCTTTCTCACTGTTGTTGAACGCGTCCTTGACCTCCAGCCTCCGCTTCCACTTCCGGTTAAGCCTTGATGCAGTTCTTCACTACACGACTGATCCACTACACTCAAGCAACAACTCGTTGGTGGTTGTTTTAACGGATTCACCTACTCCCGAGACTCGACTTGGTGGTTTCTCTTCTATCTTTGGCGCTCATGTTCTATCAATCTCTTGGTCACCCGGTGTGGTTATCTTGGCCCTGTCGTCCCTTTTAGAACCGTTGCATTGCACGGTCCTCCATCCGGTACGCGTCTTCGACGCCCCTGTGGCACCTACCGGCGAGCTCACCGTCGTCGAACGCTCCATTGTCGTTGCTGTTGTTTCCTGGTCTATGGACTTGGATGTAATTTTGGTTCTCTCTGAGGACCTTATTGTAATCTGCCTGCTCAAGGTTTAATATATATGTTTGTGTAAAAAAACTTGTTTCTTACCCTAAACACTTCAGTGACACGGTACCTCCAATGTATCATCCTCAAAAGAAATATTATATCAGATCCTTATCCATTCCCTTCATTTGGCAACATGCAAAACGCTATATGACCCAGAGCTATGCGCAAGTGGAGTGTGATGATGGAGAAGCAAAAGAACGTTCCAACAAAAGTCTTTTAAAACCCTTGCATACGAGATAATTTGTGTGTTTTATTGCATCTTACTCAGTACTAGCAGCTCCATCGTCACACTCTGCAATAGAAAAGTAACTTGAGCAGAGCAGGGGACTGGTGCAATTGAGGGAAATCAAGCAACGAATAGCAGTACTCGGGATTGGGACACCTAACATCCATTTGGTGTCACATAAGAAATAACAAGTCGAGTTGTATTACTTACATATTGGAATAATGTAATTCTTAAAAGGACCTTGTGATGCCTAGAGGGGGTGAATAGGATCACTTCAATTTTTTCTGAAAAACTGAGTAGCGGATCAAGGGCCGGGTCACCCGCACTCTATGTCCGGGTCACCCGAGGGGGGGGGTCACCCTGCAACAGGAAGACGAAAATCAATAGCTTAAGAGAAGTGATTCTACCGAAACCCTATGAATCAAAAGTTTTCCAAGGATGTTGTAGACAACCTACACAAGATAATATGCCAAGCAACAACACACAAAAGTAGATGGGAACAAATAAGTTTCTACGGTTAGAGAGAAGATGAACACGAATGAACAAGAGACAAAGATTTAATCCAAAGTTCACTTCCACCAAGGAAGCTACGTCTCCGTTGAGGTTCCCACAAAAGGAGGGCTGTCACGAAGAGCCACTTGCCTCACCCAATCCCCACAAAGGAAAATTTGTGCTCACTAAGAAATCTCCACGAAGGATGGGTAATACAAACGTTCTCGGTGCTCCACACGGAGAGGGCACTCAACGGACGACGTCTAATCGTCTAGAAGCAATCTTCAAGAGTAATAAACACGAATCAATGAACCAAATCCGCCACAAATGTTAAGATGAACACACGAAGAGCTCTCATAAAGGGGCTTAATCTCACACCTCAAATGTCTCTCACACCCAAACCCTAGGTTGAATTCTTGCTAGGAGTGCTTGGAAGGGAGTTGGGAGAGAGGGAAGTAAGCTTAGGAGGTGTTTCAATGGAGGAGACGGAACCCTAGAAAGGAGGGAGAAGGGGTATGAATACCCCACACTCCCGAACTAGCCATTGGGAGCAAACAGGCACAAGCCGGGTCACCCAGCCCCATAGGGCGAGTCACCCACCTGCCAATCCTAGGTCACCCGCCCCTCACCAGAGGCAAAACGGGTCACCCGCCGTATAGGGACGGGTCACCTGCCCTTCACAACAAAGGTGCGAAACATGCCCGTGAGTACATAGTGTCTCTCAAAGGGTGTTAAATCTCAACTTAAACACTTGTAACTAACTTTTATATATCAATCACGTCCCTGTTTATAGTACAATGTTTCCTAAACTCAAATTCAGAAGATAAATTAAAATTAAATCGTCATTTGAGCTTCAACACATATAAAAGAAATTGAAGTCTTCCCTTTCTCATATAAAACTAGAAACTAGCGCGCGGCGTTGCCGCGCAACCACCAGGAGTTTTTGGTTTAGGAAACCAGTTGTGAATATATGCAACAACTAAGTTTTTTTAGGCATAATATTTTGCTAACAAAATATGAGCGAAGTCAAGTGCAGAGATTTGTGCCACTTTTAATTCAGACAGAGAGACTTCGATCTTCTTGAGCACCAACAGAGATCATTCAGAATGTTTTTCTATGTAAAACCAAATGGTACAAGATCACTTTAAAGTGAGTATCAAAATCCAGTCAAGATATTTAGTTTGCCTGAATGTTTCATAGCATCACACTACTTCTTGTAGACAAATGAAATAAAGAACAGGACCCCTGTATTACTATTGTGCAACTGGAGCAGATTATTTTACCATGACTTCTGCATGGACGGATGGACCTTGCCATTCAACCCTCAAGATGTCGGTCCAAAATATGAGAGCGCAGAGCAATCCAGAATTACGATTATGAAACAGTAAGCAACATGCAGCGGGGTAAACAAAGAAACTGAACTCTGTTTATTTTAGCAGTGCCAACACTACAGCATAGCTGGAGCTCCCTTGTCTGCTCTAGTGGCCACCGGAGTCACATCTGCAGCGTAGGAGGCGATGCTTGCCTGCGGCACAGCATCTCGGTCTAGTTGGCGCCGAGCTAGCGCGCCATTCTCGGCACTACCTCCGTCCGTGAGCGTGCCATCCTCGGCACATACTACCTCCGTCCGTGGCAGTTGGTGTCATCGCCGCCGCCTCTACACGCGCTTGCCGCAAAGCACCCGACGCTGTTGTCGTACCGCAGCTGCCGCGTCGCGCCACTGCACGCCCGCTGCGTCCGGCCACCGCGAGCCGCCAGGAGCCATGCTCACCGCGACATGCCCCTGCTAAGGGGCCGCCGCCATCCCCCCAGCCTCTCATCGCGGGGGTTCACCCCTTTCCCCCCTCCCCGGAATCTTGTTGACCCGAGCGAGCATAACGGGCCGATGCACCGAGAAGATTCTCGAGTTCCTCCCAGGTGTGAGGTGTGCATTGATGTGGGCAAAGACCCGATTTGATCCGCAATTGGATGGTTTGTGTCATCTTTTCGTTGGATCCAACGGCTTGCCTGCTAACGGGTGACGTGGCCTTATAAGGTGCTAGCTTTTGGTTGGGATTTCGTTACGGAGAGATTCTATCTCCTTTATTCCTGCACATATCTTAGATAAACCAACAAATACTCAAAATATAATTGTCATTATCACCAAAATAATTAGAGACCTAGATGCACTTTCAAGCCTGTGTTGGCCTCTTCTTCCATCTTGGTACTACAAATACAATTTCAACTGATCGGTTATTTCATGAGGAAAGGAAGTTTGATCAAGTTCAAAGCAATCTGCTACTAGTAAGTAGGAGAAGGCAGATTATAAGACTTGTAATACAAGATAGAAGAACACAGCAGGTTGTCCCTTCCGGCGATCATCTCCGTTGTGACATTTCACTTGTCTTCATGCGCTTTTTCACCAGCCTTCATGCTATTTCTGTAGTTTTCGCACCCTTTTCCATTAGCCCCATGCAGGAACTAAACATGCCCTAACTCTTAGCTGCAGTTGTGTCCACCACGAGGAAAAACCTTTCGGGTCCTGCCTACCTTAAACTGTTCACAATGTGGTTAGTGCTATTCACCACCGTGATTCAAAATCTACATAACTGGAGGTGACTGTACTGAATATTTACTCGAATACAAACTAAACTAAATGACACAGGTGTGCCAATGGTTAATCCTTGCCAAATTGAAAGACCTGTTACCAGTCTGCGAGGCTTGGATTCTTAGAATCAGATGTGAGCACATCAATGCAGAAAACTTAAGAATAGGTTCAACGTTCAATTTGAAAGTTACCAAAGCTATTTAAACTGTCACAAGGTAAAATAACTGGATAGAACAATGTTTGCGAAACACGGAGGAAAACAATCTCCATTCACTCCATATAAAGTTTATTACACAGAAGAACCATTACACTGAAGAACAGGTAAGAACTTCATTATATTGAGTAACAACTTATTACATTTGGTAAGAACTCAATTACATTGAAGGCTAGATAAAAACTAGTTTACATTGAAGACCAGGTAAGAACTAGATTACATTGAAGACGATGTGGTCATATCCTAGACACCTCACCACACACACACAGGAGTGCTTATATATTCAAAGCTATCATAGAATACCGCAAAAACACATACAGTGCTCTGTCAATCAAGGTGAACCAGAAGTATTTTACACGGTACTCAGCAGACTGCCACCACTGGTCCACCCCACCCCACCCACAAACACACACAAATAAAAGCTTGAAATTGCATCGAAGTGTCTATGAGCACACAAGAATACATTCAATAAACAAAACAATACACCAAGCATGAAAAGCTTAAAGGGAGAACAAGGTTTGGGTCTAGGAAAGCGAACACAAGGAACACTAACTACTTCTCCAGATCTTGATGATCACATACAAGAGCTAGCTATGTGCTTGGTATCTTTTAATTAAGTAAAATCATGTGTCTAGGTTATTTCGCAGAAATACCCCGTTTATAATTAAGCAAGTTATATTTGTATTGAAAAGACGATGTAAGCTTAGTCCAACTTTTACTTATAAACTTTCAAGTATGATTTATGCAAATTAAACATTTAATTTTAAAAGAAGCACGTAAAAAAGCATCTATGCATTTATCTTTATATTTCGAGTTATTCTAATAAAATTATAATTTAAAAACACATTTATATTCATTTTAACCAAATTAACATTTAATTAAGAAAACTCGGGATATAACCTATGTTACATTAATAGAAAGCAAATTGCATAAACATTAATCAAATTAAGTTTGATTATAAAAACCGAGGTACACATCTAATTAACTTTTAGTTAAAAGAAATATTTAATTAGTATTAATCATATTAACTTTCTTATGAAAACACGTGTTGAACTCTAATCAGATTTTAATTAGAAAAGCATGTGCAATAGGATTTAATCATATTTAATATTTAAATAAAATATAAAACAACTAACATGTTCAACATTGGTCCTTTCACACATAGTTTTAGTTGATATGAGCCTAACGCAACAAGAACTAAGTTAATGAGCTAAAATGCTAGATCTATGGACTAAACAAGGTTCTAAAACCGACGGGCTTGGAAAGATAGTCGCATGGACACCAAGAACGCTTAAAACGGCTAAAAGACGGAAAAGATATGGAATAAACGAGGTTCGTGGACTTTTTTGTGAAGAAACAGGACTCGTGGGCTTATCCGCAAGAAACTGTGGCCTAAAACATAATTATGCATATAAACCGAAGTCCTATAGCGCAAAAGATCAAGTCTTGGATCTCGTGGGATTTACGAAAGGTCAAGGGCTTAAACGATAAAAACAGGACCTCTTTGTGATGGTCTTTATAGGTGGGAGGGTGTGGTTATGATATTAGAAAACCCAAGGGCTCTTTAGCAAACTGCCCTGGTTGACCATTATGAATGGGATTGACTTGGGGTCACGGCTTGATCTGGGCCGTTAGATCTGGATCGAGCGGTGGGCGCGGCCGTGGACCGGCGGTGGACTCCCGCCTCCGACCGGTCCACTCGGGACCGGCTAAGGGTCACACCCCGATCTAATCTGACCGCGTCGCACGGGCGGCTCCGGGATGCGCGCACGCGATCGGGGCGCGGCGGGCGCATCCGGACCGTCCACGGCGCATCCCGGCGGATGGCGCGAACCGGCGGCTGGGCGGGGCGGCGCCGACTCGCCCGAGACGGCGCGTGCGGCGCGGAGCTCGCCGCCGAGGCTCGATCTTGAGCTACGGTAACCATTTTGTGTGCGTGTTTGGACCCCGAAGAAAGAGGGGAGAACGGCACGAACCTAGCTAGGGGCTTAAGGGGCGGTTCGGGGCGGCGGTCGGGATGCCACGGCCGTGGGGCGGGCGGTGCACGACCCAGTGAGTGGCGAGGAGGTGTTGTGGGCTCTAGACACCAGGAAATGAGCAGCGGGCATGTTGCTCACCACACGACGAAGATTGGGTGAAGGAGCGGGCGACGAGGATGGAGCGTCGGAGGGGATCGGATGCCGGTGGGTGCGGTTGGGGTGCCCGGTGGCGGCTCGATCTTGCCAGGGAAGGAGGAGAGGACCGGGCGCCGAGATCCCCAGGGCAGGGGACACGGCGGCCGCGGGGAGGCGCAACGAGCTCCTCGAAGAGGCGCCGGCGACGAGGGAGCACTCAGATAGCCGGCAATGGGACCAAGAAATGGCTTCTGCGGATGGCGGCGCCTGTAGAGAGGGTGTGGGAGGCACGGGTGAGTGAAAAGGGCAGCCGTAGGGGCTCTTGGGTGTGCTTTATAGGGCGAGGAGGGGAAGGAGGGGCGATGGCCGGAGTGATGGCCTTCAATGGCCATGGCGGGGCGGCCGGTGTTGATTGCATTCATGGGATAGGCTTCAATGGAGAGGAAATCGAAGGAGTAATGGAGGGGAAGTGAAGCATCGAGGCTTAATTAGCACCCAACGGTGGCGATCCGGGGTCGAGGGGGAGGCGCTGGGACACGGGGAGTGCTGGCCGCGGCGCGCCTCGACGCGAGGCGGGGGGAGGGAACCAGATGTAGGGGGCGACCCCCGACACCGGGGGTCCCCGACCGCCGCCGGCCGGCTAAAAGAAAGGGGAACGAGGCCTGGGGCCGCCAAGGGGGCCGCAAGCAAAGCCGCGAGGGAAGGAGAGGCCAAACGGCCTGGTTGCTTCGCGGACTGAGAAGAAAAGGAAACAGGCCAAGGGAAGAAGAGTCGGCTGGGCTGAAAAGAAAGAAGGAGGGAGAGGGGTTTGGAGAGTTTTCTTTTTCTTTTTTCTTTTTTTTCACACCTATTTCAAACTTTTGGAAATTGAACTCTTTTTTCAAACTCTTGAAACTTTAAACTCCTTTTCAAACTTTTCAAGATTTCAAACTTTTCTCAAATTTTTAAAACATTTTAAAAACTTTTGAAACTTCACACAAACAAATAAAACCATGCATTCAAATCATGATGCACAAGCACTTATTGCTTCTAAATTAGCTAAATGATATTTAAATATTTTAAAGGCCAAAATTATTTGATAATTTATTTAATCCTTAGAAAATTAAAATCTAAAACACCTTGTTGCTTACATTATTGGTAATAGAATTTTAGGGTGTTACAGATAGCTTGACTCTTCAACGGGTTGTCCTCCCGGTAGCTTATTCTTGACTTGATGAACGGGTTGCCTCCCGCGAAGCGCTTCGTTTATAGTCTATAGCTAGACTTCTCTTTTCTCCGGATCAACACTGTTGACGGATAAAACTCGTATCCACCTACGATCCGCAAGCGTACTCGACTCCACACCTTTTCACGCGCTGGATTCCCAAGGTTCTTGTCAATCCGCGGAGCAAGGGGATTGCTAGCGCTTAACCAAGCGTAATCTAGTTGAATGGAAAACCTTTTGAAAGATTATTTATCTAAAAGTAAAGACAATCTAACCTAAGTTAATCTAGTTAAGTTGATCAAACAAATCTAGGTTTAAACCAGGATGATAAAGGGGTGAACACAAGAGAGTGAGCAAGAAAGATAAGCGTTCCTCCCTATGATCTAGGATAACATGGTATGCATCTACTACGTTCTTAAAGCGGTAAACCAATCTACCGTGTTGTGACTATGGTTTCGCCTCTTCCTCCGCTCGACTGGCCACTACGCGAAGGTATTCGTGACTAGACCTAAGATGGACACTCGTACGTTGATGGAATCTAAGGGAGTAGTGGATATCATACGCCCGAAAAACACGGTGGCCTACCTTAATCATCAAAGCATCATCAACATGAAAACAATAGATTGAAACCACGAATCAAGTAGCGATCACATAGCATGTATCCATCTAATCCTAGGGATGAACGGAGACATTACCCCATCATCTTACATAGATTGAAGCACATAGGGGTGATGGAGACTCCGGAGAACGTCGTCGATGAAGATGGCGGCGATGGAGCTTGGGAACACCCCTAGGCCAGCGGCTTGGAGTCCTCCTCTTGCTTCCTTCTCTCCGCCGGCGTTGATCCTTGCGACGAGCTCATCTAACTCTCTCCCTCATCTTGCGCGGCGGTTTTCTCGGTCAATGGCGTCGTAGGATGATTTGTTCGATGTGGCGGCCGACGGCGGCGGAGGCAATAAATAGACGAACACCTAGGGCAAAGGGGGACCGAACCGACCCCGAAGTGGGCCGGGCTTGCCGGCCTGTGCCGGCCGCCTGTGCCCACGTCGGTCTTGCCGGCCCCTAGTTTCTCCCCCGTCGCTTCTCGCGTGATCCTTTATTCATGTGCACTTGCATGTGGGCTCTTGACGTCGTTTCCTTCACGGTTAAGGCTTGAATCCTTGCTATGGTCACGTTTTCCGGTTGAGTCCCCGAAGACTTGCACATCGACGCTTCTCATTCTTGGGTCATTTGGAGTCATGTTCATCGCGTGTCTTAGACTACGGCTTCATGATCTTCTTCCAAAGCGTTTGGTGAACTTATCCCTAAAGTCTCCTCTTTTAACGTTAATTTTGCGTAAACAACAAACTCCAAAATCGACATGCAAGTGTGGAACTTGTTACATCATTAGTATGCCTAATGGTGGGTTAGTTGCAAATCATAATCGAAACCAATGTATAACAAGTACTCTAGGTTGACTCGAAATTCACCGTCAACATCTCCATGCTTAAACCTTGCTCGTCCTCGAGTAAGCAATCCTTGCTTAAAAGGGAAATCAATGTTGCCTTCCAATGTTGTCCCCCGCACTTAGTCATTCATGACGAGGAGAATTGTTCTCTCTTAAGAATTTATTTTAAAGTTCAAGTTATGACCGACTCTTTTTTCATTATGGAAGATAGACTAACAATAAAGAACAAGACACATTTAATAAACACGATGCTCAAACTTAAGTGAACTTCAAACCATTACCTTGTCACATAAAAGATTTTCAAAAAGATGCATATCCAACATAAGTGAAAATCTCTTTGCAAAAGCTCATGGAACACTCATCTCATCAAGCCACTCAAGCCTATACTAGATTATTTTCAACCTACTCTACTCATATGTGATAGTGGAAGGCTTATATGTGGAGCTTGGAAGGTTAAAAACAATCCTAGCAAAACATACATCCAAAATATTGTCAAATTAAGAGAGAGGTCTATTGGAATTACCGAGACTAAAAGGCCATGGAAAATAAATGTTGGAAAGAGCGAGGGATGAAACACACACATTTAGATAAGTGGACATGTGCAAGTGGAAAATGGATGATCCCGAGGCACCGAGTGAAGTCCTCGTTACTGGATTGCACATGGTTGGAAGATTTGAGTGTGGATTTGTCATCAAGGCACTGAGAACTTATGAAGCAAAAAGATCCGAGGAGCATCTTTACTATTTTGTTACTTTTATTTTATTTCCTTCTCATTTTTTCTTCTTTCTTTCTTTTTTTCTTTATTCTTCCTATTTTCCTTACTTTTCTTTTCTTCTCATCATAATAATTTTCTTCTTCTTTTTTTTTTTCATTTTTTTCTTTTTTTTTGCTCCTCAAAACTTTTTGCAACATAATACTTACATAGCATTTGTGTCGTAGAATGACTCCTCCCCCATGTTTCTGAACGATGCTCGTCCTCGAGCATAAAAGAGAGGGGAAATGACTGCTAAAGTAAGTATAAATTCCATAATCTTGCGGAATATTTGAATCCACATCGAGAATTTTACTCCATACTCAAATTGGGTTGTGGTCAAGGAGGTGATCACAAAAAAGATGTTTTTGGTTTAGGTGATGCCCACGAAGTTTGTGAAATTTTCTGGCGTAAAACCTACAATGCATGGACAAAAAGGTTGGGCATGAAAAAGTTACACAAAGGAATGACCAGCTTCTTAGTTCCGAAACCATAGAAATCAACTTAATCCAACTCGTCAAACATATGTTTGCAATTCATTATTTTGTTATCATAAAAGATATATGTATATGGCTTTATAGGTAGAACCTTGCAAGAGCATCACAAATATGTAGATAGCATAAAAGTTAAGTTTTCATAAAAACAACAAGTTATCCGGCTATCCATAAACTTAAATCAAAGAGAAAACATATTTATGTGGGTCTAGAGCATAGTCATTTCACCTCCACAATAAAAGAGCCGGTATTTAAATTAATTTCAGATCATATTATAGAGAGCAATTAGCCAAGACATGTATAACTTCATGTAGGTAAAACAAAGCGGCAACTTTCATCATCTTTCCGTAAGCATAGGCAATATAGAACATCGAGGTGAACACATGGTCATGCTTATCTATTGAAAGCAAAAAGAAAACCTAGTTGTCCTCCCTAGTAGCCATGTTATTGTTTGAAGAGAAAAACAAAAGGTTGCACCTAGTTGAGGTTAAAGGCATACTTACAAGCATTTGTGTTTGGAAAAGAGAAGGTCCATGGAGATGTTACCATCCTTTGTAATTCTTCGTTGCCTTCTTCCGACATCTCCATGTATCGATGTGGCTTTTGCTTTTGTCTTGATTTATTAATGCTCCCAAATCCTGAATTTGGATCTTGATGCTTAATGGAGTCATTGGTCACCCTTCTCTTCAATGTTGTCATCACTCATCTCCTTTTTTCTTGTTCTCATCATCTCCTTGCTGTCTCTTTTTTCATGGATTTCCTCTGTCCAGAATAGAACATATATCTAAATATAGCTCTATTGAAAGTTTATGAAATCACCTTTCCAACGAGGGTCATTCATCGAAAACAGAGTTCAAACAAGGGGGCTATGTCCGTTTTACTTCAGCGCTGCGTGCTGTCCAAACCTGATTTCAGGACGTATTGCACTCGGTGATTCGGGCATAATCGCTTGTAGGAACCTCCGATTGTCTTGATTTTTGATTTGTTGGAATCGTAACTTCATCTGGCTTCTAAATATCCAAAAATATCCAGTGTTTTTCCTTCGAGACCATGCAGAATTTTGATGAGATTGGTGGCCTCTTGCGCATTGATCCGGAGATGTTAACGATCTTTATCATTCTATCTTCTAGAGTGTCATGTTGCACTTCCGTATTGAAGATTCAGGGGTCTCCCCATGCTTAGCATTTTGCTAGTCATGGAAGAAGAAGACAAAGCACTTCTTAGGCATCCTTCAATTCCCCCTTGTGCGAGTCTTTGACTTGCCCGTAAGACGTTTTAAACGCACATTCTACCCCCCAAGGTGACGGTTGGGAGTATAGAATTGCCAACAATCCAACAATGTCTCCCAAGATTCTTAACTTGTGGCATAATTAGTCTAACGAGGAATAAAAACCTAATGAGTGTACGTGGTGCAAGGTGTGTATGCACATGATAGGAAAAAAAAGCATATAAACAAGACAATATTTCTCACCTTAGTTCTAAACACCATGTTTACAACTAGGTTGCCGAATTTCTCCATAGCCATAAAGGTTTATTTATCAAGGGTTAAAACACCATGTCTATCCTTAAATCAATAACTCTTATAGAACAAGAAAAATTAAGTGCATTGCAAAGCTTATAAACTAACCAAAGCAACATGAAAACATGAGTGAAAACCTAGCTAGGCTTATCGAAATTAACGATGATGGTCCGCAATCATGTTTAAACACCACGTTTACACTAGATCACAAAAGGAAAATACCCATAGGGCCCTATGAAGCATTAACATGGAAACTCAAGCATACATCATTAAGTATAAAACAACCAAGCCAACTATGTGCAAAACATGTATACACAAAGAAACATCACATTGATAACAAAATGCAATGCATACAAATAAATAAATATGAGCATGAACATGATTGTGGTTCCAAAAAGGAAAACTGAACTTAGATTAATAACCATAAGTTGATCATCATAAGATAGTGTCATTCTTTATTTTCTCTAATAAAGTAGTAAAAATATAAAGAAACGGGTTGCCTCCCGAAAAGCGCTTCATTTAAAGTCATAGAGCTAGACTTTCTCACATACCTTCTTTTCGCCGCACGCCATGGCCCCATGCAAGAAGAAAGGTACCAATGCAGCTTTAATTTACTTCCCATGTTGTGCTTGATCACTTATAGAAGACTTGCCCAAAGCACCCTTTTGTTTCATCGTTATCTCCTTCTTTATCGTCCTTCGGTGCTACCTTCACTCCATGAATTTTTTTAATGTCCAGAACAGAAAGTATACTCAAGCTCTACTCCATTGCACAAGACACAAAATTTCCTTTCCAACGAGTCTTTATTTTCAACGATTCCTGACAAGAGAGTTACGTCCGTTTTACTTCGGCGATGAAATCATTCCGAAATTTCAGAACGCGCAACGTTCAATGTTTTCTCCATAACTCCATGCACGGGTCTTCAAACTTGTTGGTTCTTGATGCGTTGGAATGGTAATTTGATGGAGCTTCGAATATCTCATTTTCTTCATTTGTACACCCTCCAACAAGCTCTCAAATTGATGAAGACAGCAGTATCCATCGCGGATTCGGAGAGGTTGATGATTTATCTTGCAACCTTTAGGCATGACTTCTCTTTCAATATTCAAGCCTTATCTACATGGTTAGTGAAAATCGGGCCTTTCCCCGACATATGATTCTTTAAGGTCATTAGCTTGACCAAGCGCAAAGCATGATCGAGATTTACAAAACTTATTGTAAACATACGCGTCCATAATTGACACCACACGAATTGTAGCAACAAGTCAAGGTGTAAATAAAAGAAGCATATGTTTCATGCATAGCACTTAGCTCATCATTAGGCAAAGGTTTTTTTAGGTGTGGAGATTAATTGGATCAAAAATAAACGTTTCCTCTTTTTTCATTCTCAAGAAAAATCTAGCCAATCAACATGATCACTATTGGAACAAGGCATAGACATTAAACTATCATTCATACTATTGGTTGAGCATGAGTATTTGAATTTATCAACATCAATACCAATAATATCTTGAGATTTCAGCGCGTACCTTGGCCTTAGAGATTTTCTCAACAAGAGGATATTTGGTTCATCAAGCGGTGTTGAAGGCGAATCGATCTCTCAACAAGTGTAGTTGCCTCTTCATCACCATCTTGCAATTTCTTCAACTCATCATGTGGAACATGTAATCCTTCAACTATGTACACATTCATCTCTTCTTTGGAAGTCTTCTTTATCAATCATATCTTCATCTTCAAAGACTTGTATGTTGCTTTCTTTATCTTCCATGTACCAGCATGTCGTCAAGATCGTCATTGTTGATTCACTCTTTCCTTCATCCTTGAGTACTTCCATGTCTTGATTTGCTAGTGTGTATGCTTCTCCAATAGCACACAAGCTATCATCTAGCTTGAGTCCTATCTCCTCCCATTTATCCTTTGAGTCACTAGGCTCATCAATGTTGTACTCTTTCTCTTCCTTCTCATCATAAATCTTTGAGTTGTCAAACCGGTCGATCCATCCTTCATCTCCTTCTTCTCTTTCTTCTTCAAACATCTTTGGATCGACTCTCCACTCATCTCTTGATCAAATATATCTTCAATTAGTTTGGCAACATGTCGGGCATGTTCCTCCTTCCTTCTCGTAGTTGATTAGTGGGCGAAATCCAACTTGAACCCAACCGGATTGCTTGAAACTCCGCCAATGGTCTAGCATTCCACATACTTCGTCCTACATTCATGTTAGTTTCAACATTTTTAACATCCGAAATGACTTTCTACCTTGGGAAGTGGATCTTCAATTTCTTGAATGGTCGGTTCATCTTCCCTTGACCTCCGGTTCATCTTTTTCGTAAATTTCAGCAAGCACCTTGGGCTTGATTTTGTCGTTTTGCTCCTCTCGACAACATCTTTGCCAATCTCGTAGCATTCTTTGTCCATTGCTTATCCTTTGCAAGATTTGTGCGGCTTCACTAATTGTTTTATCCATTATATCACCGCCCGCACACACATGCTTACAAAACGAGATGAGTTAGGGTTAGTGAAAAACAATGGTATGCAACATCAAGTCACCCGAAAATCCCCCAAGTTCGGGCCTCGCTCAAGTAGTTCATTAAAACGGTCCCATGCTTCATCAATTCCTTCATCCTCTCCTTGCTTGAAAGTGAGCACTTGCCTCCTTAAGTCTTGGACCTTGCTTATGGGAAAGAACTTCAAAAGAAATTTCTTCACTAGCTCATCCCAATTTCCTTTTGCTTCCAACGATGCAAGTGTGTACCATCTTCGCGCTTCATCTTCGAGAGAGAACAAAAGATTCGACTTGAACCAAGTGTCGAACTCCATTTTGTTGCACCGTGTTGCATAACACGTGAATTTCTTAATGTGTCTATATGGGTTGTCATCCTCCAATCCTCTAAATGGTTTTGTCGCCACTAACTTGATGTCTTGTGCTTCACTTCATAGTGGGTTGTAGCAAACGTCAAATCCGATATTTGCATCTCAATGTCTTCCATCGATCGCATTGCTAGCTCCCTTGGCGACATCTCTTTTTCTTCCAATGGTGAGGTGAACAAATCCATCTAGGCACAAGAAAAGTAGAAAGAAAAACAAAAAAGATTTTTTCTTTTTTAGAAAATATGGGTTAGGTGTTAGTAATCAACAAAATTAATACTAGATTAAACGTAGCAAATCGGCTTGCTCCCCGTCAACGGCGCCGTAAAAGGGGGCTTGTTGACGGATAAAAACTTTGTATCCACCTACGATCCGCAAGCGTACGGACCTACACCTTTTTCACCACGGGATACCCAAGGTTCTTGTCATCCGCTGAGCAAGGGGATTGCTAGCTGCCAACCAAGCACTAATCTAGTTGAATGGAAAACCTTTGAAAGAGTATTTCTATCTAAAAGTAAAGACAATCTAACCTAAGTTAATCTAAGTTAAGTTGATCAAACAAATCTAGGTTTAAAACTGATGATGGGGTGAACACAAGAGAGTGAGCAAGAAAGATAAGCGTTCTTCCCTATGATCTAGGACAACATGGTATGCATCTACTACACGAAAGCGTAAACCAATCTACCTAGGGTTGTGACCACTGCTCGCCTCTTTCCCTCCTCTCGCATCACTACGAGAAGGTATTCATGACTAGACCTATGATGGACACGGCATGTTGATGGAATCTATGGGGAGTAGCGGATATCATACGCCCGAAAAACATGGTGGCCTAACGAATCATCAAAGCATCATCAACATGAAAACAATAGATTGAAACCACGAATCAAGTAGCAATCACATAGCATGTATCCATCTAATCCTAGGGATGAACGGAGACATTACCCCATCATCTTACATAGATTGAAGCACATAGGGGTGATGGAGACTCCGTGAGAACGTCGTCGATGAAGATGGCGGCGATGTGAGCTTGGGAACACCCCAAGCCGCCGGCTTGGAGTCCTCCTCTTGCTTCCTTCTCTCCGCCGGCGTTGATCCTTGCGACGAGCTTCCATCTAACTCTCTCCCTCATCTTGCGGCGGCGATTTTCCGGTCAATGGCGTTCGTAGGATGATTGGTTCGATGCGGCCGACTCGAAAGGAGGCACAACAGACGAACACCTAGGCGGGGGTAGGGGACCGAACCGACCCCGAGTGGGCCGGGCCGGCCGGCCGAGGCCGGCCGGCCCGGTGCCCACGCGGCCCGGTTCGGCCCCGTTTCCTCCTCGGTTGCTTCTCGCGTGATCCCTTATTCGGTGCACTTGCATATGGGCCTTTGACGTCGTTTCCTTCACGGTTAAGGCTTGAATCCTTGCTATGCAAGCTTCGCCCGTTTCCGGTTGAGTCCGGAGACTTGCACGTTGACGTCTTGGCCCTTGGGTCATTTGGAGTCATGTTCATCGCGTGTCTTGACTCTTGGCTCAGTTTCATGATCTTTCCAAAGTGCTTGGTGAACTTATCCCTTAAAGTCTTCCTTTTAACGTACCTCTCGCGTAAACAACAAACTCCAAAATCGACACATACAAGTGTGAACTTGTTACATCATTAGTATGCCTAATGGTGGGTTAGTTGCAAATCATAATCGAAACCAATGTATACTGGTACTCTAGGTTGACGGAAATTCACCGTCAACAAACGCTCTTGGGGGTTCTAATTTCTTTACACCATCCTTGGCTTC
Organism: Cenchrus americanus; assembly: GCA_947561735.1. Classification (NCBI taxonomy): domain Eukaryota; kingdom Viridiplantae; phylum Streptophyta; class Magnoliopsida; order Poales; family Poaceae; genus Cenchrus; species Cenchrus americanus. The sequence goes on from OX387245.1 coordinate 178,821,335, forward strand.
GGCGTGTAGGTTTATTCTTCGACATAGTCATCTTTTTGGTCTTCACAAAGCAGCGTTGATTCTTGGTCTTGACGGTTCCAACATCTTTTCTTCCTTGGATTCATTCTCCTTTGGCTATTCCCTTACGATGCGATGATGAGGTAGAACATATTTAATATTGACCACTTTACATACTTCGAATCAAGGTTGACTTGAATGCACTCCTCATGCCATCGATGTCGAACTTGATCTCCCACTTGCCGACGTCAATTGCTCCGACGGTCTTGAGGAACGATCTCCCTAGGATGACTGGCGATGAGGTTGATCTCCTCTTGATCTTGGAAGTGGAGTTTCTCTTGGAGATTCCGACGATGTTCGGCCTTTGCTTTTAGATCTTGTGTTGCGTGTCACCTTTGCCTGCAATTTTTTTCTAGACCATCCACAAAATATATTTTTTTGTTGGAGATGTAGCCTTCCATCTCTGGTTAGGGTTAGCAAATATAAACAAAAAAGAACTAAAAGAAAACTAGGGTTTTTTTTGTTTTGAGGATGATCAAAATTAAGAGATGCAAGCGGACAAGTCTCCCGTCGTAGTCAAGGGACCCTTCTTCCCTCGAGTGGTGAACCCAAGGTATCAAATCCGTGGAACAATGTGTAATGCAAGATCCAATCTAATAAGCGGAAAACACTTTGATCTTGAAAAGGGGTTTTGCATCTAATCTATGGAAGAACCATAAAACGCATATAATCTACTAAACACCTAAGAGGTAAAGAGAAAGATAGATAAAACCGATCTAGAGATTGCATTGGGTCTTTTTGTTAAAGTTCCAAAGAAAAGAAGAATAAAGTAAACGAATCTCATAACTAGCCTCTTAAATCGTGTTTCCGTTCCAACTCCGAAACGTTCGCCTTTCGTAGCCACCATTTTGTCACAACGCACCCCTATTCATGCGGTAGTTCATGGCGAGTCCAAGAAGAACAAGTTGAAAACGCTTGCAGACGGTATGCACCTCTAGCCACCATGACTACAAGAGCACCCTACAATCTAGCTATAGACTAGATTGAAGAAGAAAACCCAAGCGAAACAAAGTCGGAGAGAAAACACTTGATCGCTAGAAATCAGATTCAACTTGCAAATTCAACATTACATGCGATACATTTATCAAGATCACCACCGGATCCTACCGACCTTGATCTAGCTGAACTCCGACGTGGTCTCTCTGTCCCACGTCACCTAGGGGAACCCTAGTCAACCATCTCGACCCTCTCCTCTCCGGAACGGTGTCCCTCTCTTCTCTCGCTCCCTCGGCGGCGGATGAAGAATTGATTGATTCGTGGCTCTTGACCCCGGGGCTATAAATAGCCCGAGAGGCACCTCCAGTCAAAGGGGGGCGACCGGGCTCCAAATGGCCGGGCCGGCCGGCCTGGGCCGACCAGCCTGGGCCCATTTCGTCCCAGTCCGAGCCCTCCTTCGCCCGGTGTCGGTTCCCGAGCTCTCTAGATCCTTCCCCTTCTCGCATGTGGGCCTGCTGCCGTTCGTTTCTCTCCGAATTGGATGAAGCTCCTTGTCCCAAGATCTCGCACTTTTCTCTCGACCGAGTCCTCGGAGTTTGTCATCTTCTCAGGCTTGGTCCTTGGGCTTCTTGGAGTCATGTTTGCTTCATTGAATGACTTGTACCGGGCTTCAAGGTCTTGTCATGAGGTGCTTGATGAACTTATCCCGAAGTCTTTGCTTTCAACGCTAAAACCCCGCATAAACACTAAACTCCGAAAACCGACATGCACGAATGAACTTGTTATACCAAAGGGGTTAGTGCCAATGGATAAGATATAAACTCATGCCAACACCGAAGGTAAACTCACATAGGTTGACGGAATTTCACCGTCAACAAGGGCCTTCATGAAGGAATACTACTCACCGGGTAAAACTCAAAGCTTGTGTAATAAGATTGCCACCTTTGTTCAATATCCTACGGAAACTATCTCGAAGGCATTCGAGCGCTTCAACGAGTACACTCGAGCGGTTCCACATCACAAGTTACCGAAGGAAGACCTCATGCAAAAGTTCTATCAAGGACTCACCATGGCGTCAAGGACAATTATCGGCGTACGCGGGAGGATCTATCATCGAGCTTACACCGACGAAGCTTTCGCTCTATTCAAGAAGGTCGCTGAGCACGACACGTGTGCGTCATCCGGCGCCTACATCCGGCTCAACCTTACCGTGAATGTCAAGGGAGTCTTGGTAAGTGGAGAAGGAGAACATACTTGAAGGCAAGATTGATTCACTCATGAGGAGGTTGGAGAAGATGGAGATAGAAAAGAAAGAGGCTCAAGACTTCCAAGGCCGCCGAAGCGAGATGCACATGCGAAGAATGTGGAGAGTATGGCTATGTCCGCAAAGATTGTCCGTAGGAAGCCAAAGTGCTCGACTACATGAGGAAGGGAGAATTGCCGAACTTCCGCTACGGGCAAGGTAGACCTCACTTCAATGCAAGCTCATCCATTCCGAATTAGGTTCCGCTTCGTATATAATTGAAGGAATTCATGGACGAGCAAGCCAAGATCAACAAGGACACCGTCACCAAGTTCAAAACCATAGACAAGGTGTTGGAGAACATCGATAGCAAAGTGACGAAGGTCGGGAGCTCCAACCATCAAGTTCTCAACATGATGAAGATGCTCGAGACGCAAGTGGGACAACTTGCCGGGCGCCTCACTAATGATGAAGGGAAGCTTCCGGGACAACCTAAAATTCCCGAATCGACGAAGGCTATTCAAACACGTCGGAAAGGATACCGAAGATCCGGAACGTTCCGCGGAGCAAGGAAGTTTCAACCATCCGCCGAGACGGAAGGAATTGCTAAGGAGAAGGTTACGGGGATCATCACCGAAGAGCTCGAATTTGAGATGTCGAGGAAGACACGAGGATACCACAACTCAAGCCACGCTACTTCCGAGGTAAACTTGACAACCACTTTGAGCAGTTTGTGGAGTGTTGTGCGTAGACTTCTGCATCAACATGCCATTATTAGATGCCCCACAAGTACCTACATATTCTCGTTACTTGCTGCATACTTGCAAATAAATAAGAGATAGCAACACTCGAGGTAGATCATGTCAAGATGTCTCAGAGGAGTGTAGTGCTGCTATTGCTAATGGGCTAGAGAAGCAAAAGGACCTCGGATGCCCCACAATTCCATGTTCCATTGGTTGTTCATTCAATTTCGAGAAGGCGTTGTGCGACCTTGGAGCAAGTGCTAGCATCATGCCAAGGGATGTGTTCGAGAAGCTACGCCCTTTACCATTGGAGCTCACGGTATGTGTTTGGATTTGGGAGATAACTACATTTTCTATCCCTTGGGCATTGCCGAAGATGTACCCGTGAAGGTCGGACACCACTTCATCCCCGTCGACTTCGTGGTGCTCGAGATGGGGAGAAAGGGAAAGAAGCCGCCGCTCATCCCCTGGGAGGCCCTTCCTCAAGACCATGGAGCTACTATCGACGTTGGCAAGGGGGAGATCATGTTCGACATTAATCTGAGAAAGGAGTTCCTTCAAGTTCCAACCACAACTCGAGGCATGCAATATGATTGAAGTTAGAGACGTTCCACTCGTCGTCGCGTTGTTAAGGAAGAACCAAGGAAGAAGGAAGGGCTGAAAAAGAAGAAAGAGCCAAAGAAGAAGGACGTAAAGAAAATCAAGGAAGGTGTTGCATCCGTCAAGACAAAGGAAGAAAAGCCGCCCGTGAAGACCAAAAAAATTGACTAAGCTCTAAGATAAGCCCGTGCCCAAGATGGTGCGAAGTGGGCACCTGAAGATTGCAACGCCCGCAAAGAGCGTTGATCCGAAATAATCAAGTGAAGAAGTCTAGATACTTCGACTATAAACGAAGCGCTAGGCGGGAGGCAACCCGTTTCGTTGAGTCAAGAATAAGCCATCGAGGACAACCGATTCCGTGTTTTTCGAGTCTTTTTAATAATTCAGTTTTGAATTTTATTACGCAAAGACATTAGACTTAGAAGTGGTTGAACAATATTATAGACATAATTCTTGGTTGAATATTTTGCGTGATCATAAACCCTTTACTTGAACCCTCCTATGTGTTTGTTTGATTCTTTTCGAGAAATCACAACCAAATAAATTCAGAACCTAACTTAACCCTTCACCCTTATTATGGTGTTGTGGTTGACTTATTTTTCATGCTAAAAACACACGAGTAGAGCCACGGCCTATACCTAGGTGTTAATTAAATTTCAGCACGTAGTAGGACTCGCGTGAACCTAGAAACTAAACTTTTGGTTGGTTTAAAAATCTATATCCTTGGTTTCTCTAAGATTAGAATTTTTCTAAGCCTCATTTAATTTTGTTTTATCCAAAATATCTCTCATTTAGCTAAAAATTAGAACCTAAACCTATGCCCCCCCATGATCAAGCCGGAAAAGTCCGTCCTCAACCAATGAAGGCAAACCATAACGTGAGACCGATATCAACGTAGTCGGAAAACATTTTCGACTTACATTTGTTTTTAATGGTTTAAGAACTTCTCTAAATTTATGCTTGAGCTCTTCCATAGCTCTGGAAATATTTTTTAATTTTCGAATTAGAGGAGTGCTTAACCTTAAATATACTTATAGGGAGGCAATCTAGTTTAAGTTAATCATGCATGCCCCATGGGATGCTCTTTCATCAACTTTCATCAAGACCACATGCAAAGGACAAGCATGGGTGGGCAGCAAGCATAACTTTGCAGGAAATTCATGGTAACATGTGAAGCAAGTGGAGCAAGCGAGCATGGACATGACTCAATGCATGAAGCATCAAGTGGAAGGACCAATAATGCAAGAAAAGGAGTGGACGAGAGCGTTTGGGCGGTGCAACTCGTGGAGCACGTGGGCAAGAAAGTCATGGAGGAGAAATGATCGTGCTAGAAGAAAACCGAGCCAGGGGAGAGCACGCGGCCACCAGGCCGGCCACGACGCAATACCCTAATGCAACGCGGCCTTTCGCATCCCATGGCCCACGGAATAATTTGGTTGCAATTGTGTCTATTGCAACCAAATATGGCATATTGCAACACATTTTGTGCGTTGCATTAGGGGGGAAAATCTAGTAGTGCAAGCTTGATAGATCTAACAATACACACCCTTAATCCACTCAAAGTCCACATTCCGAAGTAAGTTTTTAAGTGCCTAGTTACCGGTTGCAACCCGAAATTTTAGTGGAGAGAAGAGTGCTGCAATCATGTGGAAAAAACCACAAGTCTCTTCACCAAGACGAAGTGGTCATCGTCATCCAAGCCGTCTTCGGCGACGTCATCGAGGAGGCACTCGGTTTCTGAGTCTCCTTAGAGCATGGAGGAGGACACGGCACCGCCAAGGAGGAACGACACTCCTCCTCGGTGGCATGAGGGCAACAAGGAGCACGTCCATGAGGTTTACCGAACCTCAAGGGCGTACGGAGGAGCCGCCCGTCCCACCTCGTCGATCGACCCGTTCATCCACGCCACCTCCATACACTCCGCGGTATTCCACATATGGCTTCATCATATTGTCGAAGGAGGAGGAGAAGAAACTCTCTCGTCTTGAGAAGAGGCTTGTGGCAAACGTCGATTTCGACGATCAAGCACTCAACTATTAGGGTTTTGGCACGGACATGTATTTTATGTTGGGGCACCTTGGATGGGTGCAATTCTCCAATGGGGTGTCGGCAAACACCCACAAGGAGTTTGCCTTGGAAATCTTGATGACTATAGCACCCATCCTTGATGAGGGGGTGCAAAGTTTATCATTCCATTTGGAGGGAATCCAACAAGTGGTTCCCTACGAGTATGTTAGGGAGCTACTTGGGTTCCAAAAGGGAGCTCCGGAGAAAGTCGACGTGCCGGATGGCTTGTTAGATGGATTTTGGAATCTAATCTCCGGAGAAGCCCACCAACTACGCAATTCCATCCGCAACCCCATTATCCAAGTATTCCACTCTTGGATGTGCAAGAGGATTATGGGGAGGATGAGGGAGACGAAGGTGACCGATACAGTGTTGAATTGGCTCTACTCGGCATTAATTGCCAAGCAGCCAATAGACCCCTCATACCTTATGATCAACCGATGGTGTTGCGAGGCAACATCGGGATCGGGAGATATTGGTTCGGGGTGCTACCTCTTTATGTTCGCCATCTCCTTAAGGCCGGGGATTACAAGGAATCCCGAACATCTTTTACATGGAACCCCTCGGTTTGGAGTATTTGAAGCAAGGAAAATGTATTAGTGGAGATGAGAGAGGAGGCTTTCATGTGGCCAAGGTGAACCTACCCCTTCCGGATGCAAGGCTTAGGCTTTTCATTCAAGGGAATGAAGATTGGTTGGAGGAGGGACTCCTTGTCCCGGCAAAGAAAAATAAAAGAGGAAGAATTGTAGAGGAGGCATCTTCCTCCGCACAAGCGGGTGGTGGACAACCTAACTATGTGCCACCATTCGGAGGGATCCCTGCTCCGCCAAGTTATTACGGAGGGCCACAAATGCAAGCATGGGGGGGGGGTGCACTGGTGCCCCCACCAAATTATGTGGTGCCCAACGTAACCTTCGCGGAGCCCTACACAATATCCCCAACCACAACAAAGCATGGCAATAATTGGAGGGTATGTTGCGAGAAACATGCAAAGCGTCGCAACCATCCAATCCAACGCGGCTCAACTTGGTGAGGGCAATGCAAATATTGCCTATGAGCTTGGGCACCTTCACCTAGTACAGCCGGATCAATTCGTTGGAGGGGATGTCCAACCCTACTACGAGCAAGGGTACAACTACCAAGATTATCAACACCAACCACCGGCGGAGGATTAGGAAGGAGGAACTTTAGTTTTCTTTTCTTTTCCCTTTTTCTGTAATTTTCAGCTTTTGTTTGCTTGTGTTTGCGTAATGTTTTCAGTTTTCATTTAAATTTCAGCAAGTGTGTTAGTTTATTTTCAGCCTGTATTTCAGCTTGTTTTCATCATTAATAAAGACACCGCCTTGTTTACACCATTGGAAAAGTTACAAAATTTGTGCCATGATGATATATGATTATAATTGCCGCTTTGTTTATATTTGTAATTGATTTATGCATGTTAAAGCTAGTGCTCTCTTAAAATACGAATCTGAATTTATCTTTAGCAGAGGTTATGATTAAAATAAAAACCCATGGTGTTTTATGTGCTCTCAAGTTTTAGATAGATTAAAGATGGTTTTTATTCTTAAAAATAATGCTAACGTTGTCACGAATATCACTTGTGTGTTGCTCAACCTATCCAGAGCCTTATATATATTTGAGTGCATAAACCTTAGTGTACAAGATTTATATTTGAGTGAGTTATTGTGGGCCATGATTTCTCTGGCCCGAGACTAAGAAGCTGGTCATTCCGTTTTTGCGTATCTATCTTTTTGCTGGCTTTTTATCCGTGCATTGTGTATCCCCACATTGGAGATCTCACAAACCTCGCCGGATATCCACCATTAAATCAAATATCATCTTTTGTGATTACCTCCTTGGCCACAACATATCGTTGAGGATGTATCATCAATTCAAGGAAGATTGCAAGACGGTGCCACGATTAAAGATCTCAAGTATCTCTCCAAAGGAAAAGTATTTCCGGTACCTACCTTATTTATCACCTCTTTACCCGAGGACGAGCAATGTCTAAGAATGGGGGAGGAGGTAGGTGCGATGTAATTTTAGAGTTCAAAGGGGAGCAAATAAAAAATTTTCAAAAGAAAGAAAGACAGAAAGAAAGAAAGAAAAAATATATATGTGAGAAAAAGTGAAAAAATATGAGTATGTGTAGAAATAAAAATAAAGTGAACTCCCCGGTTCTCTAAAGTGCATTAGGAATTTTAAGGCTTCAAGATTAAAAGATCCATACTCATTTTCCAACCATGTGCAATCCGATAGCGAGGACTTCCTTTGTGCCTCAGGATCACTCTTTGCCATTTGCACATGTCCACCCATCTCAAGTGTGTGTATTTTTCTCTTTCCCCTCCTTGATATAACATTATTTTCCAATGACCTTTTTGACGAGTCTCGGTAAGACCATGAGAAGCTTGTCTTGTTTTTACAACATCTCGTTTGTAATATCTTGGTAGGACTAAACTTTCCCAAAAAGCTCCATATAAAGCCTGCCACATACATATATGTTATGAGAGGGAAAGGAGTAGAATAAATAGACTTGAGAGACAAGATGAGATGAGAGTTCATGAGCAATATGCAAGGTGATTTAAATTTGTGAACTTGGTTTAGCTCTTTTTCATCTAGTTCTTTATTTTCAAAATTTCTGAGATCTATTTAAATTTTGGGAGCATGTTAATACTTGTGGGGTAAGCTTAATTAAGAATCTACCCTCCGTAGAGATGAAGGCTAGTACATTATGGAACTTTAACGAATTAAAATTTCGAGAGCATTATGTTTTCTCATGTATGATCAAGTGCAAGGTTTAAACATTGATGGGCAACGATGATATCCATCGAAGGCTTACTCGAGGACGAGCAAGGTTTAAGCATGGGGGAGATGTTGACGGTGAAAATCCATCAACCTAGCCATGAGTTTACCTTCGGTGTTGGCATAAGTTTTATACCTTATCCATTGGTACTAACCCCCATGGTATAACAAGTTCACTTGTGCATGTCGGTTTTGGAGTTTAGTGTTTATGCAGGGTTTTAGCGTTGAAAGCAAGACTTCCGGGATAAGTTCATCAAGCACCTTGTGACAAGACCTTGAAGCCCCGTACAAGTCATGCAATGAAGCAAACATGACTCCAAGAAGCCCAGGGACCTAACTCGAGAAGATGACAAACTCTGAGGACCTAGCTAGAAAAGTGTCGAATCGTGCGAGATAAGGAGCTTCGTCCAACTCAGAGAGAAACTGACGACAAGGGCCCGCATGCAGAAGGGGGAAGGATCTAGAAGACTCGGGAACCAACCCTGGCGAAGGAGGCCGTGGACTGGGCAAAAATGGGCCCAGCCCGGTCGGTGTTGACGGTGAAAATCCGTCAACCTAGCCATGAGTTTACCTTCGGTGTTGGCATAAGTTTTATACCTTATCCATTAGTACTAACCCCCGTGGTATAACAAGTTCACTTGTGCATGTCGGTTTTGGAGTTTAGTGTTTATGCAGGGTTTTAGCGTTGAAAGCAAGACTTCCGGGATAAGTTCATCAAGCACCTTGTGACAAGACCTTGAAGCTCCGTACAAGTCATGCAATGAAGCAAACTTGACTCCAAGAAGCCCAGGGACCTAACCTGAGAAAATGACAAACTCCGAGGACCTACCCAGAAAAGTGCCGAATCTTGCGGGACAAGGAGCTACGTCCAACTCGGAGAGAAACTAACGACAAGGGCCCACATGCAGAAGGGGGAAAAGATCTAGAAGACTCAGGAACTGACGCCACGCGCAGGAGGCCGGGAACTGGGCCTGGATGGGCCCAGGCCGGCCGGCTCGGCCCAGTCCAGGGCTCATTTACCCCCTCCTTTGATCTAGCCGCCATTCGGGCTATTTATAGCCCCGGGGTCAAGAGCCACGCATTGATCAATTCGTCATCGGCCGCCGAGGAGCAGAGAAGAGAGGGACACCATCCCCGAGAGGAGAGGGTCGAGCTAGTTGACTAGGGTCTCCCTAGCCGACGTGGGAACCTTGCAAGGAAGACCACGTCGGAGTTCCCGGAGCTAGAAGAAAGATCAAGGTAGGACCGCTGGTGATCTTGTTTATGTATCATTGTACTAGTTGAATTATCAAGTTGAATCGATTTCTAGCGATCAATTCTTCGATGTCTTCGTTTTTCGATCGACTTTGCTTATTCTAGATCTATTCTCGAGATAGATCACATAGGGTGTTCTTGTAGCCGCGGTGGCTAGAGTTACACGCCGGATCTTGTGAAAGAACTCGACTTGTCCTTGGACTTGCCCTAGACTACCCGCATGAATAGGAATACGTTGTGACAGAACGGGGGTTCCGAAAGGCGGGCTTTTTCGGAGTCGGACGGGAAACCACGATTTAAAGAGGCTTCTAATGAGATTCGATTTGCTACTTCTTCTTTTGCTTGGAACTTCAACAAAAGGCTTAACCCGATCTCTCTAGATCGGTTTATCTACACTTTATCTCCGGTCTTTAGTAGATTAGATTTGTTTTGTGTTCTTTATCTATAGATGCATTAGGGTTTCACTTTACCAAAGATTAAAGTTACTTGGCTTTACTAGATCATCTTTTGTGTCACACATTTGTTCCACGGATTCGATACCTTGGGTTCACCACTCGAGGGAAGAAGGGCCCCTTGACTACGACGGGAGACTTGTCCGTTTGCAAGACTCGGGAACCAACGTCGGGTGAAGGAGGCCGTGGACTGGGCCGAAATGGGCCCAAGCCAGTTGGCCCAGGCCGGCCGGCCCAACCTGTTTTGAGGCCCAGTCGGCCCCCCTTTGACCTAGGTGCCTCTAGGGCTATTTATAGCCCCCTAACCGAGAGTCACGCATCAATCAATTCGTCATCCGCCGCCGAGGAGCAGAGAAGCTTAAGGGACACCATCTCGGAGATGAGGGTCGTGCGAGTTGTCTAGGGTCTCCCTAGCCGACGTGGGAACCTTGCATGGAAGACCACGTCGGAGCTCCGGAGCAAGGATCAAGATCGAGGTAGGATCCCGATGGTGATCTTGTTCATATTATCATTCATGGTGAAGTTTTTATAGTGAATCCGATTTCTAGCGATCAAGTGCCTTCTCGATGATTTTGTTTTCCCCTTGGTTTTGCTTCTTCCCCAATCTAGTCTATAACTAGATTGCATAGGGTGCTCTTGTAGCCACGGTGGCTAGAGGTGCATACCGGACCAACCAAGTGATTTTAACTTGTTCTTATCGAACTCGCCCTAGACTACCCGCATAAATAGGAGTACGTTGTGACAGAACGGTGGCTCTGAAAGGCGGGCGTTTTCGGAATCGGACCGGAGGCCACAATTTAAAGATGCTTTTAATGAGATTCACTTTTCTATCTTCGTCTATCTTGTTTGGAGCTACAACATATGCATGATCTAGACTCTCTAGATCGGTTCTCTTGCTTTATCTTGCTACCTCTTTAGTAGATTAGATTAGATGTGTTTCCTTTATTAGTTAGTAGATTAGATGCAATTTGGTTCTTCATAAGATAGCTTTTCTTGCTTTACTAGATTGAATCCTTGCGTTGCATATTGTTCCGCAGATTCGATGCCTTGGGTTCACCACTCGAGGGAAGAAGGGTCCCTTGACTACGATGGTGGATTTGTCCGCTTGCAAATCTATATGAACTTTGATACGATAATCTACCGTCAACAAGCCCCTTTTTTTGGCGCCGTTATCGGGGAACAAGCAATCAAGATCCAATCTAGTACCGTTTATTTTTCAGTTTTTCTTTTGATTTTCTTTTGCATCTCTTAAGTTTGATCATGCTCAAAAAGAAAAAAAATCAATCTAATCTAGTTTTTATTAACCCTAATTTTTCTTTTTAGATTTTTGTTTTATTGCTAACCCTAACCGGAGATGGTTGGCTACCTCTCCAAGAAACCCAAACTTTCTTTTGCGGATGATCCAGGAAAACTTTACATGCAAAGGAGACATGCAACACAAGCTAAAGGGTTGGAAACCCTAGATTCAAAAGCCGAAGTCGAAGGACCGTCGGAATCTCCAAGGGAATCACCACCTCCAAGTCCAAAGGAAGATCAACCTCAACCGCCACCCATGGGAGAACATCACAACCGGAGCGCAAGATCGAGCTATGCACCCCGGACATTGTTGATCTACCTATCATAAACCTTAAAGACATCAGAAGGCCGTTCAAGGTCAAGGTACGAGAAGAATTCCTTGAGTGGCATATCGGTTTACTTATGAGGATGGAGAAGATGGAGATAGAGAAAGAAGCTCAAGACCTAAAGGCTGCCGAGGCAAGATCCACATGCAAGGAGTGTGAGGAGTACGACCATGTCCAAGGTAAACCCCGATTTAATGCAAGTTCGTCCATTCAAGATTTCGTTCCTCTCTGTACACAATTGAAGGACTTCATGGATGAGCAAGCTAAGATCAACGAGGACGCCATCACTAAGTTCGAGGCTATGGAGAAAGTACTGTAGAATTTAGATGGCAAGGTGACGGAGGTCGAAAACTCTATACGTGAAGTGTTCATCATGATGAAGATGCTAGAGACGCAAGTGGGATAGCTTGTCGGGCACCCGATGGGTAGCAAAAGAGAATATCCGAGACAACCTCAAGGTCCTGAGATGGTGAAGGCTACTCAAACTCATTTGGGAGATATGGAGGATCACACTAAGGAGACCATGAAGATCACGACCGAAGGACCGGAGTTTGAGACGCCGAGCCACTACATGAAAGAAGTTGTTGCATCCGTCAAGACCAAAGGACAAAGCCAGCCTGTGAAGACCAAAAATGACTAAGCCGAAGAATAAGCCCGTGCCCAAGATGGTGCGGAAGTGGGTACCCAAGATTGCAACACTCACAAAGAGCGCTGATCCGAAGTAATCAAGTGAAGAAGTCTAGCCATGGACTATAAACGAAGCGCTAGGCGGGAGGCAACCCGTTTCATCGAGTCAAGAATAAGCTACCTGGAGGACAACCCGATTCCAGGTTTTTTGAGTCTTTTCAAGTAATTTAGTTTTGAATTTTACTACGCAAGACATTAGACTTAGAATGGTTGAACAATATTAGAGACATAATTCTTGGTTGAATATTTTGTTTGGATCATAAACCCTTTACATGAACCATCCTATATGATTGTTTGCTTCTTTTCAAGAAACCAAAACCAAAAAAATTCAGAACCTATCTCAATCATTCATCCTCTTTATGATGTTGTGATTGACTTATTTTACATGCTAAAAACACACGAGTAGAGCCGCGCCTTGTACCTAGATGTTATTTGAATTTCAGCATGTGGTAGGACTCGCGTGAACCTAGAAACTTGATTTTTGGTTGGTTTAAAAATTCATATCCTTGGTTTCTCCAAGATTAGAATTTTTCTAAGCCTCATTTAATTTTATTACAATCAAAATCTCTCTCATCTAACCAAAAATAGAACCTAAACCTATGCCCCCATGATCAAACCGGGAAAAGTTTGCTCTCAACTAATGAAAGCAAACAATACCAGTGAGACCAACATAAAAGTAGTAAGAAAATATTTTCGACTTACATTTATTTTTAATGCTTTAAAAACTTCTCTAAATTTATATTTGAACTCATTGCAAGCTCTGAGTTTATTTTTATTTTTCGAAATTAGAGGAGTGCTTGGCATTAAGACATGCTTAGAGAGAGGCAATCTAGTTAACTTAACCATCCATGCACCATGATGCATCACGGGCTGCCCCTCCAACATCTTTTATTAAACCACATGCAAAGTACAAGCATGGGGGGGGGCAGCCAAGGCTTTGTTTTGCAGGAATATCATGGATGCATGTAAGGCAAGGGAGCATGGAGGTGACTCAAAGCGAAAACATCAAGTGGAAGGAGCAATAATGCAAGCAAAGGAGTGGACGAGAATGTTTGGAAGGTGCAGCCCCGTGGAGCACGTGGTCACAGAGTAACAAAGCAAGCATGAGTGCGCTGGAGAGGAACCAAGCCAGGATAGGTAAGTCTCTCATCCATCCCTTTGTTCGTGTGCTCTAGTTGTAGTTCGGAACCACCTTAGACTTAGCCATCCACCCCGCTTGTTTCGTGCAACAAATCACATCCTCAATCCACTCAAAGTCCAGACTCCAAAATAATATTTGTGTACCTCGTTACCGGTTGAAATCCCCGGATATATATTTGTGAGGGAGAGTGCTGCAACCATGGAAGAAAACTACAAGTTTTTTCACCAACAAGAAGGGATCATCGTCGTCCAAGCCATCATCGACAACCTCTTCGAGGAGGCACTCGGTTTCCGAGTCTCCTCGGAGTATGGAGGAGGACACGGCACCACCGAGGAGGAACGACACTCTTCTCCTCAGTGGGATGAGGGCCACACGAAGCTCATCTATGAGGTTCACCGAACCTCAAGGACGTACGGAGGAGCCGCTTGTCCGACCTCACCACTCGACACGATCATCCACTCCACCTCCATACGCTCCGCGGTATTCCGAGGGGTTTGTCGTCATGACGGAGGAGGAGGAGAAGAAGCTCACTTGACTTGAGAAGAGGCTTGTGGCAAACGTCGACTCGACGACCAAGCCCTCCACATGTTGGGTTTTCATACGGATATTACTACATGTTGGGACACCTAGGTTGGGTGCAATTCTCCAACGGAGTGTCAGTAAACACCCACAAGGAATTTGCCTTGGAAATTCTCATGACCATGGCGCCTATCCTTGATGAAGGAATGCCGAGTCTCTCATTCCGTTTGGAGGACGTTGAACAAGTGGTTCCCTATGAGTATATTAGGGAATTGCTTGGTTTTCAAAACGGAGCCCCGGAACAAGTGGATGTGCATGGAGGCACATTGGAAAGTTTTTGGAGTATGATCGCGGGAGAAGCTCACCAACAAAGAAATAGTATCCGGAACCCCATCATCCAAGTGGTTCGCTCATGGATGTGTAAGAGGACTTTGGGGAGAATGAGAGAGACAAAGGTAACCAACGCAGAATTGAATTGGCTTTACTCAGCTTTTTCCCAAGTAGCCAATCGACCCCACTCTTTTCGGGGTGTTACCTCTCCATGTTGGCTATCTCTTTGAGACCGGGTATTACAAGGAACCCCGAGCATCTCCTACATGGGACTTCCCTAGGATTTGATTATATGAAGAAAAGCAAATATATAAGTGGAGATGAGAGAGGAGGCTTTAAAGTGGCCAAAGTAAACTTACCCCTTCCGGATGAAAGATTAAGACTTTTTCTTGAGGGGAAAGAAGATTGGTTAGAGGAAGGACTTCTTGTGCCGGCGAAGAAAAAAATAAAAGAGGAAGGATTATAGGAGAAGGTTTTTCCACGGCCCAAGAAGGAGGTGCGCAACAAAATTATGTCCCACCATTTGGAGGAACCCGGCGCCGCCGAGTTACTACGGTGATGTACCAATGCAAGCATGGGGGAGTGGCGCAACCATGCCCCCCACAAAATTTTGTGGTACCCAACGTAGCCTTTGCAGAGCCATATGCACACCTTCCTTAACCACAACAAAATGTGTCCGTCATTGGAGGATACGCTGCAAGAAACATGCAAATTATTGCAGCCATCCTAACCAATGCAAACCAAATGGGTGAAGGAAATGCAAACATCGCTTATGAGCTTGGATGCCTTCACTTAGCACCGCCAAAACAATTCATAGGAGGAGTGGTGCAATCCTATTATGAGAAAGGGTACAACAACCAAGACTACTAATATCAACCACCAGCGGAAGATTAGAGAGAGGAGAAGCTTGAGTTATCTTTCCTTTTTCCCCTTTTCTTTAATTTTCAGCTTGTACGCGCCTATGTATGTGTAGTGTTTTCAGTTTTTATTTAAATTTTCAGCATGTGTGTTAGTTTTTATTTTTCATCATGAATAAAGTCACCACCTTGTTTTTACCTTTGGTAAAGTTACAAAGTTTGTGCCATGATGATATATGATTATAATTTCCGCTTTGTTTATCTTTGTACTTGTTTTATGCATGATTAAGCTAATGCTCTCTTAAAATACAAATCTGAAATTATCTAAATACTAGCTTAATCTTTAGTGGAGTTTATGACAAAAATAAAGACCCATAGTGTTCTATGTGCTCTCAAGTGTTAGACGGGTTAAAGATGATTTATTTTTGTTCTTAAAGGTAATGCTAACCTTGTCATAAATACCACTTGCATGTTGCTCTACCTATCTATAGCCATATAAATATTTGAGTGCAAAAACTTAGTATACAAGGTTTATTTTTGGGTGAGTTATTTTAGGACATGATTTCTCTGGCCCGAGACTAAGAAGCTGGTCATTCCGTTTTTGCGTATCTATCTTATTGCTAGCCTTTCTATCCGTGCATTGTGTATCCCCATATCGGAGATTTCACGAACCTCGACGGATATCCACCCTTAAAACCAAATATCATCTTTTGTGATTACCTCCTTGACCACAACCTATCGTTGAGGATGGATCATCAATTCAAGGAAGATCGTAAGATGGTGCCAACATTGAAGATTTCAAGTATCTCTCCAAAGGAAAATATTTCTAGTACCTACCATATCTCTATCACCTCTTTGCTCGAGGACGAGCAACGTCTAAGCATGGGGGAGGAGGTAGGTACAATACAATTTTAGAGTTCAAGGGGATCAAATAAAAATAAAAAAAAAGAAGAAGAAGAAAGAGAGAAAGAAAGAAAGAGAAAAAAGTGAGTATAAAGAAAAAAATGAGAAAAGAAAAAATATGAGTATGTATGATATAAAAATAAAATAAAGTGAACTCCCCGGTTCTCTAAAGTGCATTAGGAATTTCAAGGTTTCAAGATTTAAAAAATCCAAACTCATCTTTCCAACCATGTGCAATCCGATAACGAGGACTTCCTTTGTGCCTCGGGATCACTCTTTGCCATTTGCACATGTCCACCTATCTCAAAGTGTGTGTATTTTTATCTCCCCCTCCTTGATTTAACATTATTTTCCAATGACCTTTTTGACGAGTCTCGGTAAGACCATGAGAAGCTTGTCTTGTTTTGACAACATCTCATTTATAATATCTTGGTAGGACTAAAACTTTCCAAAAGATCTTCATATAAAGCCTACCACATATATGAATGTTATGAGAGGGAAAGGAGTAGAATAAATAGGCTTGAGAGACAAGATAAGATGAGAGTTCATGAGAAAGATGCAACAAGGTTTAAATTTTTGAACTTGGTTTAGCTCTTTTTCATCCCATTCTTTATTTCAAAATTTCTGAGATCTATTTGAATTTTGGGAGCATGTTAATACTTGTGGGATAAACTTAATTAATAATCTACCCTCCGTAGGGATGAAGGCTAGTACATTATGGAACTTTAAAGAACTAAAATTTTGAGAGCATTATGTTTTCTCATGTATGATCTAGTGCAGAGTTTAAACAATGAAGGGCAACGATGATATCCATCGAAGGCTTACTCAAGGACGAGCAAGGTTTAAGCATGGGAGAGATGTTGACGGTGAAATTCCGTCAACCTAGCCATGAGTTTACCTTCGGTGTTGGCATGATTTTTATACTTTATCCATTGGTACTACCTTCCTTGGTATAACAAGTTCATTCGTGCATGTCGATTTTGGAGTTTAGTGTTTATGCAGGGTTTTGACGGTGAAAGCAAGACTTCCGGGATAAGTTCATCAAGCACCTTGGCAAGATCTTGAAGCCCGGTACAAGTCATGCAATGAAGCAAACATGACTCCAAGAAGCCGAGGGACCTAACACGAGAAGATGACAAACTCCGAGGACCTAGCCAGAAAAGTGCCGAATCTTGCGAGATAAGGAGCTTCGTCCAACTCGGAGAGAAACTGACGACAAGGGCCCACATGCAGAAGGGGGAAGAATCTAGAAGACTCGGGAACCAACACCAGGCGAAGGAGGCCGTGGACTGGGCCGAAATGGGCCCACGCCGATCGGCCCAGGCCGGCCGGCCCAACCTGTTTTGAGGCCCAGTCGCCCCCCCTTTGACCTAGGTGCCTCTCGGGATATTTATAGCCCCCTGACCGAGAGCCACACATCAATCAATTCGTCATCCGCCGCCGAGGAGCAGAGAAGCTTAAGGGACACCATCTTGGAGATGAGGGTCGTGCTAGTTGTCTAGGGTCTCCCTAGCCGACGTGGTAACCTTGCATGGAAGACCACGTCGGAGCTCCGGAGCAAGGATCAAGATCGAGGTAGGATCCCGGTGGTGATCTTGTTCATGTAATCATTCATGGTGAAGTTTTTATAGTGAATCTGATTTCTAGAGATCAAGTGCCTTCTCGATGATTTTGTTTTCCCCTTAGTTTTGCTTCTTCCCCAATCTTGTCTATAGCTAGATTGCATAGGGTGCTCTTGTAGCCGCGGTGGCTAGAGGTGCATACCGGACCGACCAAGTGATTTCAACTTGTTCTTATCGAACTCGCCCTAGACTATCCGCATGAATAGGAGTACATTGTGACAGAAAGGGGGCTCTGAAAGGCGAGCGTTTTCGGAATCGGACCGGAGGCCACGGTTTAAAGATGCTTTTAATGAGATTCGCTTTTCTATTTTCATCTATCTTGTTTGGAGCTACAACATATGCATGATCTAGACTCTCTAGATCGGTTATCTCTTGCTTTATCTTGCTACCTCTTTAGTAGATTAGATTAGATGTGTTTCCTTTATGAGTTAGTAGATTAGATGCAATTTGGTTCTTTATAAGATAGCTTTACTTGCTTTACTAGATTGAATCCTTGCGTTGCACATTGTTCCACGGATTCGATACCTTGGGTTCACCACTCGAGGGAAGAAGGGTTTCTTGACTACGACGGTGGATTTGTCCGCTTGCAAATCTATATGAACTTTGATACGATAATCTACCGTCAACAGTTTGTGACAAGTATTAAATTTTAAATATCAAAAATGTATAAGATATTATCCAAATAACACATTAACTCCATAAGTAGCTGAATACTGATGATTGCAAGGTAAGTAAACAAAGCAAATATCAATACTTGTTGAGGGAAGCAATTTCAATTCTTTTGTTAGCACAAAATCGGAAAGGATTAGCCAAGACAGTATACTTAATAACAAATAGAGGTGTACATAACTGAAGCAACAAATAAAAGGTAACTTAAAATATACGCACAGAGGAAAATCATGGAACAAGATGCAGGAAATTATCTAGACCCAATTGGAAAACTTTGAATTGATTCCAAGCAGTAGATGAACTTCAAAATAGCACACATATTTCACACTTATTTGGTACTGCATTGCTCCAAAATTATCAAGAGTAAACAAACATATCATAACTGACAATGTACCTCTTCTCTTCAAATCGCTCAGCTTCATTTGCAGATGCAGCTTCAGCAACTACAGTAGGTGGCCGCTAGTGGGGGCCTATGAGCAAATCATCATCAGCTTCTAGTTCAGCATCCCTAGAAAAGCACATTAAAGATGTACTCAATGAGAAATCATGAGTTGAAAGTTGACACATGATTCTGTTAGAAATATCAGGATGCAGAAAACAAATCATTACCACCACCTAAGAGCCTGTGTCATTTCAGCTGCAGCTGCCAGTAATTCACCAGATGGCATTGCAGAACCAATTATCTCGCGCATTGAAAAATATTATAGTGGGCAATATGTTGCAAGCCAAAATGGTCAACCAGAACCCAATTTTCATCATCTCATTATAGATCAGCAGTGAATTTCTAGGAAAAATCAAGTACAGGTTTTAGCAAAGGTCAAATAAGAAAACCCATTCACAAAAAATGCATGGCTTTGGCTGAGAATGATTTACCAGGAACCTCCTAGATTCAGTTGACCTGCAAGGCGAGCAGGATCTGAGGACGTCACCACCGCAAGGCCTCTGGAAGTGCAAGTAACCTCCTCAACAGACCTGCAATCTTCTTCAAATGCACCCTTATGTTCCTCCACTCTACATCCTAAAAACAGAATTCATGTCTTAATTTCAGAACCATCTCAAAGTATAAATCTCTAAAACTAACTTGAGTTCTGTTATTGATAATGTAAACTAAAAACATCAATGGTAATATGCATCAATATGTTGCATTTTTTATTTTGGAATGCAAAAAATCATTAAACCTAACCATCTATAAAGTTCCATTTGGTAGCAAAAGTATCTCTCTCTGTTAGTCTATTGCTATTCAAGCAGAGTGGTGCACGGGGAGATTAAGAGGGGGGAATGCAAGCATGAGAAAATTAATCTCTATCAGAAGATGCTAAGCCTCAGCTTCCTAAGATGTTTTGGACAAATTACTTTGAGGAGTAAGATAGTATTGACTCCAATAGGTCATCAGTATGGTTCATCTCACGCATAGACCAGCTTGTTATGCTGCAAGCAAACAATTGTTCCTCATAATGGATTAACAATTTTGGTTAGAAAATTTATTAATGTGTGTCCTGTTTGGTCATCTTTCTAAAAAAAGCTAAAGATCCTAGAATATTAAACCATTTCCTATCTGAATTAGAAACAATAATAACTAGTAAGCTTTTCGTGCAAATCAATTGGCTCATGCATCATATAATTCATGAGTAACAAAATCTCAAAGCACGGGTGAACACGCTTGTAGCGCAGTGGTCCGCTCGCTGGTGTGCGAAGTGGCCAGTCGGGAGTTCGACTCCTGGTCTCACACCGGGGCTTAGTCCCCAGTGGGATTTTTCCCAGAATTGTTTCATGTAGGTCCTAGACACTTGTGTGGCGCTGCAGTTGGGATTACGATGTGCCCGTCGTTTACGAGGCTCGTGGAGGCTTCGGTGATCTACAGAAGGAGCACTTGTTACGGTGTATAGGTTGTAGTTTCAAGGGGTGTACGTGTGCAGTGGTGTGAGTGTGTTGTGTGAGTATAGATTCTACAACTTGTATACTTAGGGTCCAGACTCAAAAAAAATCTCAAAGCACGGGCAACTCATACGAATCTCCACTAACATCTCTAGACAAAACACAAAAAATTGCATAGGAATAAAAAGGGGACCATACATACAAATCTAGGCTGAATTCTAAGAGGTCTCATCTATTTAGGTGAATCTAGAAGCAAACTGGGCAGCTATGCACAGGGATATGAAATTATTATCTTGCCACTCCTGTGCTTGCTAAAGCACAGCACCATGGCATCACGCGCAGTAGCTCCAGGGCCTCCAGCAACCCCCTTCGGCAGCACCAAATCAGAGAGTGAGAGAGAGGAGGATTGACCAGCATCCTGGGCAGTTACCTCATGGCAGGAAGATCTAGGAGGGGCCTCCGCATCTAACGAGAGAGACTGCTGAGCTTCCCAGCATTGGATCTGTCATGTTGTGCCCGTTGGGAGTGCCTTTGCCGCCAACCGGAACCGACCGGACCACCGCGACGCACTCCTGGAGCACGGGTGGTGCCGTCAGCGTTCCCACACTAAGCCACATCTGACGCCGGATCTAGATCCCACAGGAGCGGCCGGCTGGTGGCAAAGAGCAGGGAAGGGTGGCGACAGAAAGCAGGTGGGGAGGCACCGACGGTGATCTCCAGAAGGAGGAGCACAGCATGGCCGCCCGAGATTCGGGGTCCTCGGCGTGGGAAGGGAAGGGAGGTGGCGGCGGGGAGGAGCATTGCGGGCGAGAGGGGATCGGCAAAGGAGTGAATATTAGGGTTCAGGGCTTCGGGCCGTGGCTTGGGGGGGGGGTAGTTGGGCGGTGGGGTGGTGGGAGGGTCCGTTCATTGGGGGTTGGTTGAAAAAAACAGTTGCATATGGATTCTTTCTTCTTTGAGTGGGAATAAAGTTTAGTTTGAGGGTTTCTTTTAAAAACCAAACAGACGAACTTACTGCATGGTCCAGCGGTTCTGGACTCTTTCATGATATGTAGATAGTTAAAGGTGTTTTTTCAACACTGCCACACTCGCACTGGAGGCGACGTGTCGAACAGCGCAAGCGCCACCGATGCCTCAATTGCTGTGGTGCCGAGAATGGGGTTGAGCCTTTCATATCTCCGATTAGTTAGCATTGAAAGTAAAAAAAAGAAGCAAGTATAATCTAAAATCTGACTATACTACACGAGGTTTTTTACGGAACACAATACGACTTGTACGACCGGTTGAAAACGGACTCGTATGTAATAGAAAAGGACCTATATGTAAGATCCGACGATTGAGATTAATTCTATACGTTTGGGTTTTTTAGCTGTCATACTGTCGGTGCGGAATATGGTCCCGACACTAACCAGTAGATAGCGCCGTGGTCTATCCCTCAATGGTCGATGCTAAGCAACAAATGACACAAGGTTTTATCCTGGTTCCGGCCGAGGGGGCCGTATGTCCAGCAGGGGTGTGCTCGTGGCACTATATTGCTCAGCACCGGGGGTGCTTGTAGTGGGGCAAGTACAAGCAAGGCGGGAGAGGAAGTGTGGCTTCCAAGTCCCTGGAAGGGTGGCTGAAGATGTTGTGGGAGAATAAGAGAGTGAGTGCACGGAGTGTTGTGTTGAACTCCGTCCCCCCACGGCTGGGGGTTCGCCTCCCCTTTTATAGATCAAGGGGACGGCGGGTTACATGCGCGCCGCGCTACTTAGCTATGTGGAGAAGTGCGACGTGCTACGGTGTAGAGTGGGCGGCCGTCCGTGCGATCCCCGCCACGATCCGGTCATCATGGCCTGACTTGTACCCGAACAGTGGCGGTTCGAGGGTAGGAGAGCAGCAGATGGCGGTGATGTCCTCTGATAGGCTCGAGGGAGGTGCTGACGCTGGCCCGTACGGCGCACAGGAGTTGGCAGAACGGCGTTCCTTCCCAACGCGCCTCACGGGGCTGGAGTCGTCGCTACAGGGTCCGGCGTGCGCCTGCGCGCGCGGGTACGGCGGCCACGCCGTTACAGTGGCGGGGATGGCAGTCCACCGGCCTACCGCCTCCACCTAACCCCCGTAGGGTCACAAGAAAGTACATCGAGGGTGCGCCGGCCCCCTTTCGAGGGCTCGGCGCGTTAGCCGTACGGGGCGTGCGCGCGGTGTCACGGGGACCGACACCGGCCGCACTCCACCGTACCCTCCCACGGTGGCGGGGATGGGCTCCTCCCCGGGGAGTTGGTGCGGCGGCACCGGGTGCGAGCCCCGGGCGCATGATGGCGCCGGTCCCCGCGCGTCGGGCGTTAAATGCCCGTGTACGGGGCCGGCGCATGCGTGCGGGGCGCCCGCGAGCGTGGCGGGCCCCAGCCGAGGGCGGGGCGTACCCTCGAGCGAGGCGAAACCCGCTCGAGGGAAGTGCTGCCCCTCGAGCGGGGCGATGCCCGCCCGAAGGGAGCGTGCAGCCTCGAACGAGGCGGAGTCCGTTTCGAGGGGATCCTTACGTGGGCCGCCTCGATGGGCCGTCGGAGTCCCTGTGGGCCGTGTCCTGCATGGTTAGGCACCTGCATGGTTAGGCTTAATATTATCGGGTTTCGTTCTGGGTTTTAAGTGGGTTTCCCTCATTGTTTAAGGGGACCCCTAGGGCTGTCCCCGACAGTAGCCCCCGAGCATCTGTGGGTTTGCCGTTGCGGCTCCCGCAGATGCTGGAACCTACTGATAGGACGTTCTTCCCTCCTTGTTTGCGAACGCTTTCCGTGGGGCCGCGTCGGCGGACCCGCGGGTCCAGCCCCGAAGCCCCTGCGGGAGTGTGGATACTCCTGCAGGGGTTTTCCGCGAGAATTTTGGTCAGAGAGACGTGGCACATATGCCAACCGGCATCGGCGGTATTTCAGCCGACTTCGGGGGTGCACGCACCGCTGACACTGTCTCGGGCGGGTGCAGTTTCAAAGAGGTGTAGCCGTGCGTCAAGCCCCCGAGCCTTGGCCCGTTCGAGGCGATCGGGTAGAGCCTGACGACTTGTTTTTCAACGCGCCCTCGCCGTCCCTCCGCGGGACGGAGGGTGAGGTTTCTGCAACTCCCATCGAGCGGGTCGCGAATTGCTGATTCCTCTTCGAGCTGATAGCGGGTGGTTCAAGTGGACACCCATGCCCCGTTCGATAAGGGTAGGCTGCGCGGTCCAGAGACACGTCCATGGAAGCGCTTGCGTGGGTTTGCTAGGTGGGGCTCGGTCCCGTTCGCTAGGGACCGAGGGTGCGGAAGCTCTCCCTCGGTGGGATCCCCCGCTGGGGCCGCCCTCGCCGGCTCTCGAACACGACATGTGGGGCACCCTCGAGCCGACGGGCTCGAGGAACGGCTCGAATGCGCGTGCCCTCGTCGTCCCTAACTCTGCGATCTGTGGCGCCTGTTCGAACCCGTCGAGGGTCAGGCTTCGAACCTCTGATCAGTAGGGCCGTGCGGGGCCGTGCCTGGACAGCCCCGTCTTTTCGCGTTTGCGGCCGTCGAGGGGTCTGGGCGAGCCAGCCCTCGAGGTGCTGGTTGGTAGCACAGCGTGTGTGCTTTCTTTTAGAGGGTTGACATTGTCTGGAGTCGGGGGCTCGCTCCGCTGGGGGTTTTGCGTGGCATAGGTGCCCGCGGTTGCACTGCTCTACATCGAGCGAGGTCCCGGCGACCTTCTCACGTCGATATCCCATCGAGGGTTGACGTCATCTTGAGCCAAGGTCTCGTGCCGCTCGAGGGTTTTACGTGGCATGGGTGCCCGCGGTTGCTGCTCTACATCGAGCAGGTCCCGGGCGACCTTCTCACGCTGATATCCCATCGAGGGTCGCTTTTGTTTGGAGCCGAGGGTCGTGCCGCTCGAGGGTTTTACGTGGCATGGGTGCCGCGGTTACTGCTCTACATCGAGCGAGTCCCGGACGACCTTCTCACGCTGATATCCCATCGAGGGTCGCCTTTGTTTCGAGCCGGGGGTTCGCCCCGCTCGAGGGTTCTCCTTGCTTGGCAAGGGACCCGGGCATTTAAGTGCCTTGCGGTCGTGGCCGCGGTTTTGCAGCGCGGGCGCGCCTTTTTAGGCGCTGCGGCCGCGCGCGCGCGTAGTGGGCGGCGTTGCAGGCGGACGTGACCGCTTCGCCTCGGTCGGCCGCGGGTCTTTGCCGTGATGATGGCCCGCCCGCCGTGACGTGGCCGCCGCAGTCGTGGTGGGGCCCGCTCGTCGACGCGATGGAAAGATTCCCCGCAGCACGGTTAATGCTAGCGGGGCGTCCGCTCCGGAGAGCTCGCCCGTCGGCCTATAAAGCCGGGGGGAGGAGGAGACGGCGGTTTTTTACCTTGGCATCTCACCATTTTCGGTCCCCGCCCCTTCGTCTTCGCCTAGCTCCCCGCCATCGCGCGGTGTCGCCGTTAGAGCTTTCCTTCCGTTTCTTGTTCTCCGTCCTCGCATTCCTTCGTCCTTCCTCATGGCGCCGCCCGAGCCTCCTCTCGAGATCCCGGAGCCATATGCCCGGGAGAGGTCGGCGGTGACACGAACCCGGCCCTTGGCGAGCCGGTCGCCGCCGGCCACCGGCGGCCAACGAAGACGGGCGTCCGGCGGAGTGGATCGTGCCGCCGGCTGCGGACCACGAGCCCAACCCGCCGTAGGGCTACGTGGTGAGCTTCATCCGCTACCACGAGCGGGGCTTCACCGCGCCGGCGAGCACCTTCATGCGGGCGATGTGCTACTACTACGGGGTGGAGCTGCACAACTTCGCCCCCAACGCGATCTCGCAGGCGGCCACATTCGTGGGCGTCTGCGAAGGGTACCTGGGGATCCCAGTCAATTGGGAGCTCTGGGTACACCTTTTCCGCTCGGAGCTCGTCACACAGCCCACGACGGAGCCAAGGACCCGCCGCGCGATGCGCGCCGGCGGGATGTCGCTTGCCCTGCGGGGGCAATTCAAGAACGTCTACATCCCCTGCACCATGACGACGAACAACGCCGGCTGGGAGCGGGGGTGGTTCTACTTGCGTAACGCCGAGCCCGGCCTCCCCCCCTACACCGGCCGGGTGTTCAAGGAGAGGCCTGCCTCCTGGGGCTACGGGGTGTCCTCGCCCCAGCATCGGGCGCGGCAGGAGTCGGTCTTGGCCGCGCTGCAGCGCCTGGCGAAGATGGGGTTGAACGCGATGGGCGTCCTCGCCTTCCTTCATCACCGGCGGATCGTGCCGTTGATGGAGAGGCCGCTCCGCATCTTCGAGATGACAGAGGCGGCCAACCCCGTCGACTCCGGCGAGGTCGCGGATGCTTCCGACGCCCCTCGAGCGGCCGTACGCGCTCACCCGGGCGCGGAGCGCCGTCGACACCCGGTGCCGCCGCCGCGGGTCGGACCCCGTGGGACATCGAGATGCTCCCCACCGGCCCGTTGGTGAGTGTGGTCCTTGATTTCGTTTTGGTTCTTTGCGTTGCCTTTGCCTCTCGACGTGTCTTCGGTGCTCATGTGTGCGGCGGTGAAGTTCACCATCGCCAAGTCCGTTCCACCCACCCCCCCGACTCCCGTGCGCTCGGCGGGCGGCGCGGCCGGGAGCGGCAGAGAGAGGGCGGCGCGCAAGAGGGAGCACGCGAGGCGACGTCAAGCACGTCGTGACCGGCGGGCCGCGGAGTACGGCGGCGCGAGGAGCCGGGGCTCTCCTCCCCGGGAGGCCGAGGGAGCCCTCGTCCTCGGAGGAGGACGAAGAGGAAGAGGCCGAGGGGGAGGGCCCCTCCGAGGGTGGCGCCTGCGCCTCCCTCGGCCGGGAGCCGGCGCCGGCGGCGAGGGCGGCATCGCTCGGGGCGGGCGCAACGGCGCCCGCCGCCGGGCCATCGACATCAAGGGCGCGCGCGCGCGCGGGGGGGCGCCGCGCGTGCGCGGAGGCGCGCGCGGCGAGCGCGCCCGTGCGCGCGCGTCAAGCGTGCCGCGAGCGGGCGGGCGCGGCGTGCCCGCACGCGCGGCACCATCGTCGGGAGGCGCGTCGGCGGGGGCGTGTCCGCACGCGGGGCGAGTGTGCCCCCGCGCGCGGCGGTGCCTTCGGGAGGAGCGGCGTCGGGCGCGCCCGCGCACGGGGGCGGGCGTGCCGCGCGCGTGCGGCCGGCACCGTCGGGGAGGCGCCGCGGCCGGCGTGGCGGCCGCGCGGCCTCATCCGCGGAGGCCTCGAGGAAGAGGAAACGGGCCTTTTCCTCTTCGAGGTAAGGAGTCCGTCCTTTTTCGTTGGGTTTGATTTGTCGATGATTAGGCGCCCTAACCTTCTGTCCGTGCCTGTGCAGGGTGGTGCCAACCGTGCCTCCTCTCGCACCTGCCAAGGTGCTGAGGACGGACGCGTCCATCCCCACCCGGCGGCGCTCGTCGAGGGCGTCGCGCCGAGGACAAGCACGGCGGCGGGCGCGAGCTTGCAAGCCCCGGTTGGGGCCTCGAGGCCCCGGTCGTCGGATCGGCCCTCTCGCGGCGCGGCCGGGGAGGTCGCCGGGGGGCGGCGGCACCGGTCGTCATGGAGACACGGGCCGCGGCGGCGGCCGTGGTGGAGGCGCGCCCGCGAGGGGGGCGTTGTGGTGGAGGTGGCGGAGCGGGAGCAACCCGCGGCGCCCGTGGCCGAGAGGCGCGGCCGAGAGGTGGTGGGCGCGGCGCCGCGCCGGGCGCCGCGGCCGCGGAGGTGCCGGGTGGAGGTGCGGCGGAGGCGGCGCGCAAGCCGCGCCCGCCGGCGATTTGCGGGCGGAGGTGGTGGAGGTCTCGGACGACTCTCCGCCGCCGGGTGGAATCGGTGGGCCGGGCGGCCCCACGAACTCCTCCGAGCCCCGGGGAGGGGGCCCTCATGAGGCGGCACGAGGGTCATATGGTGGTGGGGGGCCGAGGACATGGTGCCGAGGCCTCGTCCTCCCACGCCGGCCGCCCCCCCGGGTGGAGGGGGCCGTCGACGATCCTCCGGCGTTCGGCGACGCCGGGGGGAGTAGGAGCTGCGGGGCGAGCTCGGCGAGCCACGGCGCCACGCTCAACCGCGCGCCGAACGAGGCGCCGCAGTCCATGGCGGCCCGGCCTGGCTCGTCTTCCAGGTGAGCCATGGTTGCTCGTCCTTTTCCCCCTTCGTTTTCGTACGCTGCATTCAAATCTTGGCGCTTACGGGCTTCGATTCTGTGATTGCCGGGGAGCTCGAGCGTCGTGCCCATGACAAGTACGACGCCTTCGACCGGGTGAACGCCGAGGTTCGCCAGCTCCGGGAGCGGTGCAGCGCCTTCGACGCGCTTGCCGACGCTCTCGGGACGCCGACGACCGGCGGGCGGCGTATCGGGCGATGGCGTGGTGCGATGAGCTCCGGAGAGCTCGGGACGGGATGCACCGCGGCGCTCGAGCCTCGAGCGGGTCCGCGCGGCCCTCGTCGATCGTGACGAGGCGCCGTGGAACGCGCGCGCGGACACGGGGGAGAAGATGCGGACGGCGGCCGCCAAGCGGGAGCGAGAGGTGGCCACCGCTCGCGCCGAAACCCGGGAGCTCCGCACGTCGCTCGAGGGGGCGCGGGCGCAGGCGCCGCCGGGCCGAGGAGCGGGCGCGCGAGCCGGGAGCGGCGGGCCAAGGAGGCCGACAACCCGAAGGCCGCCCTCGACGCCAAGGCCGCGGCCCTCGTCACCGCAAGGAGCGGCTCTCGCAAGAGGGCACCGCCCGCCAATGGGCCGAGGAGCGGCTCCCGGCGAGGAGCAAAGCCGCCCTCACCGATGCCCGTGCAGCGCTGGAGCAGGAGCGCGCCGCCCACGAGGTGACGCGGAAGTCCTTGGCGGATCAGGACGCCAAGCTCTCCAAGGCTGAGGGCGAGGTCGTTGTGCTTAGCATCGCGAGCGCAAACCGAGGAGATGGCCCTTCGGGAGCGAGGGGTGAGACCGTCAAGCGCCTCGAGGGCGACGGGTCGAGGCCGTGCGCCGCGACCTCGAGATGGAGAAGAAGCAAGTCGAAGGTGAGCCACAATCTGACTCTTGTCTTGTTGGATTTTCGATTGGGAACTTCGCATTCCTTTTTTCGATTTATCCCTTGCCTTGATGTTCCCGGGCTTGCGCCTTTGCTGCGGGGCACGCGGCGGAGCGGGGCGAGGCGCCGCAGCCTCCTACAACTCCTCCGGCCAGAGGCGGCGGGAGCCGCGCGATGCGGCCCTCGAGACTTGCCGCACCGTCGAGGAGGGCGAGGCACGGGCGGCGGTTCGGCGGCCGGCCGTCCGCGCGCCCTTGGTGGCCACGTCACCGAGCGGATGCGCCGGCGCGCAGCTGGGGCGTCCGAGAAGGCCCTCGGAGTGGTGCGATCCCACTACGAGGTAAACTTCGAGGCGGCGGCGAAGGCTACGTCGTACCCGAGGGCGTCGAGGATGAGGTGGCCATGGAGCGTATGGATGCGCTCGCTGCTGATGCCGCCGGGTCGCTCGCCGAGGCCTTCGAGGAGTTCCTCTTCCCGGACGCCGCTGACGCTGCTGCTCCTCCCGCCTGAAAGCAGTTGGGCGCTAGGCCCGTTTTTTGTTTATGTGTATCAGAATTCTGGCCTCGTGGCCTTTTGTAAACAAACAAGTTGTTTCATGAACATAAGCAGTAGATGTAAATGAAGTTGTTTGTTTATCACGCTTTTTTGTTTCTCCTTCTTCCGAGTGGATTCTAGTTAGGGAAGTTCGATTTTCGCGGGGGGGCCCGCCGGGTTGGAGGCGAGAGAGAAGGGCCATAGCCACGCGGCGTAGGCTATCTCTCGGCTCGCACGCTCCTTCCGCCGTGCCGCCCGCGCCTGTTCGAATCGTGGCTCGAGGTTGAAGTAGGAAACAAACTTAGCGCGTGTGGATTGTTGTGTTTTTTGCGCGAAAAAATGGGACCATTTTGGGGGGGGGGATGCCCCCCGCGGTGCCCCCGAGGGTAACTTGGGTTTCAGGGGAAAGCCGAGTTATCCTTTTCATTAGACTTGACGTATTTACATAGTCGTTGCCAAGCCGGGGTGTTGGCGATGTGCTTTTTACAACAAAAATACTTGGAAAATCCTAGCTAAGGGTAGAAGCGACGTAGCTGTTGGATGTTCCAAGCGTTGGTGAGCTCTTCGCCGTCCTCGTTGGCCAGCTTGTATGTGCCGGTTTGAGTACCTTCACCACGACGTAGGGTCCCTCCCATGGGGGTGATAGCTTGTGGCGTCCTCGGTTATCTTGGCGCAGCCTTAGGACCAGATCCCCCTCGCTGAAGTCCCGTCGACGTATCTTGCGTGCTTGGTAGCGTCGTAGGGACTGTTGGTACCTCGCGGAGTGCATTAAGGCTACGAGGCGTGCCTCGTCCAGCTGGTCCAGCGAGTCCTCGCGGGCTCGCTGGTTAGCGTCCTCGTCGTAGCCTCGAACCTTGGGCGACCCGTATTCTAAATCCGTGGGGAGGACGGCCTCGCGCGCCGTGGACTAGGAAAAATGGGGTGAACTCTGGTGGCTGCGCTGGGGGTGGTCCTTAGGCTCCACACGACCGCTGGTAGTTCTTGGAGCCATTTTCGCCCAGATTTGTTGAGCTGGTCGAAAAGTCTGGGTTTTAGGCCTTGTAGGATCATGCCATTGACACGTTCCACTTGGCCGTTGGTCTGTGGGTGCGCCACAGCTGCCCAATCCACGCGGATGTGGAACTTGTCACAGAACTCCAAGAACTTCCGGCCGTGAAGCCGGGACCCGTTGTCCGTGATGATGGAGTTTGGCACTCCAAAGTGGTAGACGATATCGGTGAAGAATGTCACCGCCCGCTCGGCCCTTAGGTTCGTGATGGGGCGCACCTCCACCCACTTGGAGAACTTGTCGATCGCGACTAGCAAGTGGGTGAAGCCCCCGGGCGCCTTCCGCAGGGGCCCGATGATGTCCAGCCCCCACACGGCGAACGGCCATGTAACGGGGATGGTCTGTAGGGCGTGAGCGGGCAAGTTGGACTTGCGGGCGTAGAAGCGGCACCCCTTCGCGGTGCGTACGATTTCGGCCGGCGTCCGCGACCGCGGTAGGCCGAAGAAAGCCTTGGCGGAACGCGCGTTGCCGACGAGGGCGCGGGGGTGCGGCATGGTGGCCGCGGATCCCCGCATGGATGTCCCGCAGAGCTCGCGCCCCTCGGGAATTGGCACGCACCGCCGTAGATGCGCGAGGCGGCGCGCTTGTACGGCTCGCCATCGACGAGGGTGAAGGATTTAGCCATCCCGGCGATGCGCCGGCCGCGGCCCGGTCCGCGGGGAGTTCCCCTCGAGCGATCCGGGCAATGTATTTCTCCCGCCGGTCCGCCCGGACGGGGAGGCGGCTCGATGTCCATCGCATCGGCTTCGTGAGAGTCGTACCCCTCGAGAAGGGAGAGCACGTACGCCTCGTTCGAGGGGTCCTCGTCCATGGGCTCCGCACCCGCTTGGTTCGAGGGGAGCCCCCGAGGGTCCGTCGTGATTCGAGGGGTAGGGCTCGAAGACGACCGAGGGTTGAGCGATGTCGCGCGCGAAAACGTTCGGGGGGGAACGGTGATCCGTCCGGACGCGATCTTGGCGAGCTCGTCCGCTTCTTCGTTGTACCTTCGGGGCACATGGTTGAGCTCGATGCCGTAGAACCTGTCCTCGAGGGCCCGCACGGCCTTGCAGTAGGCCTCCATCTTGTCATCGTGGCAGCTCGCGTTCTTCATGACTTGATCGATCACGAGCTGCGAGTCCCCCCGCACGTCGAGGCGCTTAACGCCCAACTCAATGGCGATTTTGAGGCCACAGAGAAGGGCCTCGTACTCAGCCATATTGTTGGACGCGGGGAAGTGGAGGCGTACTGCGTAGCGCATGTGCTCCCCGAGGGGTGACACGAAGAGCAGGCCCGCGCCCGCTCCCGTTTTCATCACTGAGCCGTCGAAGAACGAGTCCGGCACTCGCCCGGATTTGTGGGGGTGGCGGTGTGTGTCTGTCCACTCGGCCGACGAAATCCGCCGAATTTGCGATTTGATAGCCTTGCGTGGGGCGTAGGCGAGCGTTTCGCCCATCAGTTCCACGGACCACTTGGCGATCCTTCCCGCGGCGTCGGGGGTTGCGGATGATTTCCCCTAGCGGAAAGGAAGAAACCACCGTGACGGGGTGGGCCTCGAAGTAGTGGCGGAGCTTGCGCCGCGCAAGGACTACCGCGTATAGCGCCACGGACACGGGGGTAGCGCGTCTTCGTGTCCGAGAGGACCTCGCTGATGTAGTAGACGGGCCGCTGCACAGGCAAGGCGTGCCCTTCCTCTATGCGCTCCACGACGATCACGGCGCTTACCACCTGGGTGGTCGCGGCCACGTAGAGCCGCAGGGGGCTCGCCGTCCCGTGGCGGCGTGAGAATCGGGGCGTGCGTCGGAGACGCCCGGCTTGTCGAGCGCGTCCCGGGCCTCGGTGGTCCGGGAGAAGCGCTCGTGCTTCTTGAGTATGCGGTAGAGGGGCAGGCCCTTCTCACCGAGCCGCGAAATGAAGCGGCTCAAGGCGGCAAGGCACCCCAACACCTTCGCACCCCTTTGAGGTCCGGATTGGACCCATTCGTTCGAGGGCCGTGACCTTTTCAGGGTTGGCCTCGATTCCCCGCTGGGAGACGATGTACCCCAGGAGCATGGCTCGCGGCACTCCAAAGACACATTTTTCGGGGTTTAACTTGACCCCATTGGCCCGTAGGCAGCTGAACGCGACGCCAAGGTCGCCAACCAGGTTGTCCGCCTTCCTGGTCTTCACGACGATGTCGTCCACGTATGCTTCGACCGTCCGCCCAATGTGATCCCCAAAAACGTGTTGCATGCAGCGCTGGTATGTTGCACCCGTGTTTCTGAGGCCAAACGGCATCGTGACGTAGCAGAACGTCCCGAACGGTGTGATGAATGAAGTCGCGAGCTGGTCGGACTCCTTCATTTTTATTTGATGATACCCGGAATAGGCATCAAAAAAACAGAGTAATTCGCACCCGGCTGTTGAATCAACGATTTGATCTATGCGTGGCAGAGGAAAAGGAACTTTGGGACATGCTTTATTAAGACTAGTATAGTCTACACACATCCGCCACTTCCCATTTACAAGCACAGGATTGGCTAGCCACGTAGGGTGGAATACTTCCTTGATGAATCCGGCCTCGAGGAGCTTCCGCAGCTCCGCTCCGATCGCCCGTCGCCGCTCCTCGTCGAAGCGGCGCGGCCCGCCGCCGCACGGCGCGGGCGTTTGGCAGAATATCAAGGGAGTGCTCGGCGACTTCCCTCGGGATGCCTGGCATGTCCGAGGGGCTCCACGCGAAGATGTCGGCGTTGGCGCGGAGGAAGTCGACAAGCACTGCTTCCTATTTGGGGTCGAGGGTGGAGGCCGACCCTCAACGCCTTGCCCTCGGGGGCGACGGGTCGAGGGGGACCCCTTTGGTCTGCTCGGCGGCCTCGAAGGTGCCGACGTGCTTGGCGGCGGAGTCGAGGTCCTCGTTGACCATCTTCTCCGGCGTGTTTACCGGCGCTTCATCCCGCCGCTAGTGCCTCCGCATGTTCCACGCACTCGACATCGCGGTCGAATGCGTGCTCGATGGACGACCCGACGGTGATGACGCCGTTTGGACCGGCATCTTCATCTTCAGGTAGGTGTAGTTGGGGACCGACATAAATTTGGCATAACAAGGTCGCCCAAGGATGGCATGGTAGGCCCCTTTGAACCCCACCACCTCGAAGGTGAGGGTCTCCTTGCGGAAGTTCTTAGGGGTACCAAACCGGACGGCGGATCGATGCGCCCGAGGGGCTGAACCTGCTTGCCGGGCGCGATGCCGTGGAACGGCTTTGTGCTGGGCCGTAGCTGGTCCAGCCCGATCCCCATCAGGCGCAATGTATGCGCGAAGAGGATGTTGAGGCTGCTGCCTCCGTCCATAAGGACTTTTGAAAACCGGGCGTTCCCAATGATGGGATCTACCACCAGCGGGTCTGCGCCCGGATTGGGGATGCGATTCGGGTGGTCTTCCGGCTAAAGGTGATGACATCCTCCGACCAATTGAGAAAGGCCGGAGGCGCCCTCTCCGCGGCGAGGACTTCGTGTCGCTCCTTTTTGCGCCGCGGGTCGACATGTCGACGGTGGGTCCCCCAAAGATGAGGAACACATTTTCGACGGCGGGGAAGCCGCCGGCGTCGCCATCACCCCCGTCTTTCTTGGCCTCTGCCTCCTTCGCGGCGGCGCGACCATAGAACTTCTTGAGCATGTCGCACTGCTCAAGGGTGTGTTGCACTGGGTTTTTGTGGTAGGGACATGGCTTCTTCAGCATGTCATCGAACACTCCCGGCCTCGAGGGGGCCGGTCGAGGGCCCCGTCGAGTCGGGTCGACGGCCGAGGGCCTCGGCGTTGCCGCCGTCGCGCCCCGCTCGCGCGCCTCGCGGCGCGGCTTCTTCCCCTTGTTGCCCCGCTTGTCGTTGCGGTGCGGCCCCTTGGACTTGCGCCCTCCGCGGGCGCGTCCTCGGAGCGCTTGCCCTTTTTGCCGTCGAAGATCGCCCCCACGGCCTCTTCCCGGAGGCGAAGGCGGTGGCGATGTCGAACAGCTCGTTGGAGTCCGCGGGCGGGCTGCGTCCCAGCTCCCGCACTAGGTCCCGGCACGTGGTGCCCTCGAGGAAGGCGTGCACGATCTCGGACTGTGCCACGCTGGGGAGCTCCGTGCAGCGCTTGGAGAAGCGCCGTATGAAGTCCCGCAGCGACTCGCCGGGCTTCTGCGTGCAGGAGCGCAGGTCCCAAGAGTTCCCAGGTCGCACGTATGTGCCCTGGAAGTTGCCCACGAACGTGTGGACTAGGTCTTCCCAGTTATGGATCTGGCTGGCGGGCAAATGCTCGAGCCATGTCCGGGCCGCGTCGCCCAGATGCAGGGGCAAGTTGCGGATGATGACCTCGTCGTTAGTGGCCCCGCCCAGCTGGCAAGCCAAGCGGTAGTCGTTGAGCCAGACACGAGGGTCCGTCTCCCCGTTGTATTTGACGATCGTCGAGGGTTGGCGGAAGCGTTGGGGGAACGCTGCCGCTCGGATCTCCCGCCGAACACGCGAGTGCCGGGGGGCTCCGGCGTCGGGGAGCGGTCCTCGCCGCCGTCGTAGCGCCCACCCCGTCGAGGGTGGTAACCCCTTGCCGCTCGCGCGTCCGCCTTGCCGGTGCGCCGGCGTTGATGACATTGCGAGCGTCGCCATCTAGTGCCCTGCGCGCGTCGAGGAGTCGCTCCTTGGCCGGCGTGCGCCCTTGCTCGGTGGGATGCCCCGCCGGCCCCCCCGCGTGCACCGAGGGTTCGCCCCCTGGTGCGGCTTCATCGCCCCGCGCATCCCCCTGTTGACGGATGCGAGAGGCCGAGCTTTCGGCCTGCTGGACGGCCGCTTGCTCGATGAGAGTTTGCACCTCACGGTGCATATCTCGAGCCTCGGGGGTCGAGGGTGCTGGCATAGCCCGTAGCAGCGTCGCGGCGGCGACGAGCTTCTGGCTCGCCCGTGGGGGCACGTCCGCGTTTCCGACGTTGGTGGCGGTGTTGAGGCGATCGCGGACCTGTCGGCCTAGCTCCCGCGCGCGTTCGCCACGCGCGGAAGCCTCCCCTACCATTGAGGCGCGGAGCAATCGCACCGTTCGGTATTCTTCCGCCAGCTTGGCCTCGAGCTCGCGGGCCCGGGCCGCCCGTGCGTCGACGTCGGCCCCGGCGGAGAGCGCTTGGCCCCGCGGCCGGGCGTGCGGCAATCCCCGGGGCGGGCGTGACTTCCCCGTCTGCGGCGCCGCCGCCGGCGGCGTTAGCGCGGTCGTTGGTGATGACGGTGCAACACTCCCCGCGTGGGGTCGTAACTCCCCGTGCCGGAGTCGTCGGGAGCAGCCGAACCGCAGGTCCGCGGCGTCGAGGAAACGCCGGAACGCGGACCGGGTCCCGCACGCCGGAGAAGTCCCACTCCGCGTATCCGTGGCGGTTGGCGGGTGGCATCGTGTCGACGGAGCCCGGGGGGATGACTCATCCGCCGCCGAGGTGCCGGGGGTCCCCGGCGACGAAGACATGGCGGCCGGGCGGAACCCCGCGCATCGTCGTGTTGACGTTGGCGTTGTAGGCCGTCGTAGCGCCACGCGGCCCGATGGGGATGCGCGGTCCGCGAGACCGCGCGCCGCCCCGCCGGGGCGGTGGCGGTCGTTGTAGTTGGCACACCGCGCCGGGCGGCGGCGCGCGCTCCGCCCGCCGCCGCTCGGACCGCGCCCCGACGCGAGCGTTGCCCGCAGCGACGGTGGCGTCGTGGCGCCGACGGACCCGCGGCCTCCGTGCCTGCGGGCGCCTGCGCCGGAGTCGTGCGTGCGGCGGGGGTCTGACCAGACCGGGCCTGACGCCGCGCGCGGAGTTCCTCACGGTTAGTGAGGCGCATGAGATAGCCATTCCCCGTGGCTTGAAAGTTCAGATCCCCGAAGCGGATCTCGAACCCGGCCGGGAGGGGGTCCGAGCTACCCATGCAGTAGCGTGTAGCACGGTATTCAGTGCGGATCACCATGGAGGGAGTTGGCGAAATGACCTTAGGCGCTCGTTTGCCCCACGGTGGGCGCCAGCGTCGGTGCGGAATATGGTCCCGACACTAACCAGTAGATAGCGCCGTGGTCTATCCCTCAATGGTCGATGCTAAGCAACAAATGACACAAGGTTTTATCCCGGTTCCCGCCGAGGGGGCCGTACGTCCGACGAGGGGTGTGCTCGTGGCACTATATTGCTCAGCACCGGGGGTGCTTGTAGTGGGGCAAGTACAAGCAAGGCGGGAGAGGAAGTGTGGCTTCCAAGTCCCTGGAAGGGTGGCTGAAGATGTTGTGGGAGAATAAGAGAGTGAGTGCACGGAGTGTTGTGTTGAACTCCGTCCCCCCACGGCTGGGGGTTCGCCTCCCCTTTTATAGATCAAGGAGACGGCGGGTTACATGCGCGCCGCGCTACTTAGCTATGTGGAGAAGTGCGACGTGCTACGGTGTAGAGTGGGCAGCCGTCCGTGCGATCCCCGCCACGATCCGGTCATCATGGCCTGACTTGTACCCGAACAGTGGCGGTTCGAGGGTAGGAGAGCGGCCGGATGGCGGTGATGTCCTCGATAGGCTCGAGGGAGGTGCTGACGCTGGCCCGTACGGCGCACGGGGAGTTGGCGAACGGCGTTCCTTCCCCAACGCGCCTCACGGGGCCGGGGAGTCGTCGCTACAAGGTCCGGCGTGCGCGCGCGCGCGCGGGCACGGCGGCCACGCCGTTACGGTGGGCGGGGATGGCGGCCCACCGGCCTACCGCCTCCACCTAACCCTGTAGGGTCACAAGAAAGTACATCGAGGGTGCGCCGGCCCCCTTTCGAGGGGCTCGGCGCGTTAGCCGTGCCGGGCGTGCGCACGGTGTCACGGACCGACACCGGCCGCACTCCACCGTACCCCCCCACGGGGGCGGGGATGGGCTCCTCCCTGGGGAGTTGGTGCGGCGGCACCGGGGTGCGAGCCCCGGCGCATGATGGCGCCGTCCCCGCGGCGTCGGGCGTTAAATGCCCGTGTACGGGGCCGGCGCATGCGTGCGGGGGCGCCCGCGAGCGTGGCGGGCCCCGCCCGAGGGCGGGGCGTACCCTCGAGCGAGGCGAAACCCGCTCGAGGGAAGTGCTGCCCCTCGAGCGGGGCGATGCCCGCCCGAAGGGGAGCGTGCGGCCTCGAACGAGGGCGGAGTCCGTTTCGAGGGGATCCTTACGTGGGCTGCCTCGATGGGCCATCGGAGTCCCTGTGGGCCGTGTCCTGCATGGTTAGGCACCTGCATGGTTAGGCTTAATATTATCGGGTTTCGTTCTGGGTTTTAAGTGGGTTTTCCCCCATTGTTTAAGGGGACCCCTAGGGCTGTCCCCGACACATACGGTAGTATTCAAAGGTCGTATGAGTAGTATAAGGGTATCATTGAAAATGTAAAATTGTGTTGTTGTAATATAGGAAATGAAATATATGAAATGTTTTAGATAGTATAAGGGGCAGCGGGAATTTTTTTCCCAAATAATACATATATCAAATTACCATTTTACCCATTGGAAAACAACCGAAGAAACAAACAGATAATACGATCGTACGACCGTTAGGTCGTATTGTGTACCATAAAAAACCTCAGTGTGCACATCTTAGATCTGGCTATATGAGGGAATGTGTTGTTAAATCATCACAGCTATTTTTCAGATAGCAAAATATTGGTGATTAAGATATCGAATGGCAATCGAAAACAACCACATTGAACTGAAGAAGGTAACTAACTCATATAATCAATGCTAAAACAATCTGGATACTCAAGACTACTAAACATCACAGACCAAGAACCTTTTGCACAAAGCCAATCAGAAACCAGTATACCCTGATGTAAGCAATTGTCAGCCCAAGATTGTTTTCCCCAAAAAATCATATAACAAGTTGTTCCAAGATAATAGTACCTCAAGATATTCCTTATCATTTTTCTATTTCCTCAAACATCTGCTTCCGTTCTCGTTGCTGTCATAATAAAACCAACACACATGTGGAACTCATATCAGTAAGATAAACAGAAAAGAAAAAAAACATCAATGACCACCATATGTACTTTGAAATTATGCTTATGGAAAAAGTTTTGGAAAAAACTGAGATAGTATGGAATTTGTTATGCAATTACAGAAAAGACCATTACTATGCCAGTTTGTAGCGAACATGGCCCCATTTGCCATTTGTTCGAGTTGATTTTGGTGATTCATGCTAACACAAGTAATGGGACTAACCACATTGTCTAGCATGTCTTTGTAGGCATTCCTAGGTCCCATGGATGTTACCACATGTTAACATACCATGCACAAGTTAACATACCATGCCCAAGCTAACATGTCATACCACAAGTTAACATAACATTAACATGTTAGGTTACTTATAGAAAAATTGAGGACTAAGTGTATATTTTGAGGCTATAAGTAATGGCATGCTAAGTATGTTAAGTATGTTAAGTTGAAGCAAAGATCCAAGTTGAAGACGCGAAGAAAAGAAAAAGAAAGGACACCGTCGGATGAACCGACAGTACCTAGATGGCAAGCGTCGGTGCAATCGTCGGACGAGTTGGTACACTGGGTGAAACCCTAGGCACCGTCGGATGAACCGACGGTCCATTTTCTAGTAGCGTCGGACGAGTTGCAGAGGAAGAGCAGCAAAGACAGTAGCACCAGATGATCCGACGGTCTGAGTGAGGACACCGTCGGTCTATCCGACGCTCAGTTTAAATCAAGACAGAGACGCGCCAAGACGAAGCCTTCTGCACCGGATGAACCGACGTCATGATTAGAGGAAGCGTCGGTCTATCCAACGGTTGCGAAGAAACTAACAGAGACGACTTGGCCCCGGGTCTTCAACACCGGATGAATCGACGCACCATCGGTGTATAGCGTCGGAGTAGTTTTGTCAGAGAATCTCAACAGCTAAGTGACGTGGGAGGGGCATCGGATGAACCGACGCCTTGAAAAAGCTAGCATCGGTTCATCCGACGCTTACTTTTTCAGAGGTCGTTAGCCAACAACTCTTTGGATGCCATGGACTATTTATACCCCCTCCACTCACCCATTTGAGGAGGCTGGATTGTGTGGAAGTGCACAGGAGTGCAAGACACATACAAGATCATATCCAATCCATCCAAGTTCTTAATTGCTCATCCTTAGACTTGCATATGCTTTGTGTATGTGCTTAGTGTTAGGCTTAGCTTAGAGCTGAGTGAGTGCAAGGTTGTGCCAACCTTGTGATGATTCTTGAGTGAATCAAGTTGTGCCTAAGTGGCTCACCGGCAATCTCCATTGACCCTCCGGCTTGGTGTGGAGCGGCGAGGACACTTTGTGCGGGGGACGTGGTGACCCCCTTCCTTGGTGGGGAAGCTCCTTAGTGGAGGCGGCATCAAGGTGACCAATGGAGCTTGGCAAGTGCCTAAGTGGCTAGCCTTTGTGGCGAGTCAAGTGGTGCTCTTGGGAGAGACTTGGTGACCGGGAAGCAACACTCTTGTGTGAGTGCTTCAACAACGTGGACTAGAGGATACCATGGGATAAACTGCGTGTCAAGAGTTTGCTTCCTCTCACCCATTTACGTTTCTGCATTTACTCTATTGCAATCTTTGCTTGCCTTTACTTTCCTAGAGTAGTATAATGCTAGGATTGGCTATAGGTTGCAAGCCTTGTTTTGGGATGGGAGTTTCACAGTAGAACAACCCTAGTTGCACATCTAGATAGTATGTTCTAGTTTACCTTTGTGCAAAAATAGTGAAGCCATAGGTTAAGGTTTTAAGTTGCCTAATTCACCCCCTCCCCCTCTTAGGCTAACGAGCATCCGATTCCTTACACAGTTCTAAACAAACAAACAGACACTTGTTAATATTGAGAGACAGAAAAAGCACATGGATATCAGTAATCAGTAGTGGCCTATGTTCTGCTCAAGGAATTTCATTGACTATAGATTCTACATGCAGAGGACCCACTATCAATCATGACCAAACATCTCATCTTAATAATGGGAAATTTGGATCCATACCATTAAAAGATCTCAAAGTTAGATATATATCATTACTAAGTCAATGGCATGTGGGGTTCACATGAGTCAATGACATGTGGGGTCAATGGTATATATCTTTTGGATCTTTCAGTGGTATGGATCCAATTATTCCCTTAATATATGTAGTTTGTTAGTGACTTATGATCCTTGCTTTCGTGAACAGAAATAACAGGTTCCCAATTAGCCAGGAAGGGTACGGTACTTTGTCGCAAACATAACCATATATAATCTTAAGGCAACATTGTCTAGATAACAATCACCTAACAATTTTTACCAAACTAATAAGCCCACTAATAATATTGCTAGTAAGGATCATACAAAAAAGATGGTCACCATAGGGAAATCAAAGAGTCCAACTGGCAATACTGATGTGGAATGATGCTTGATAGATCTTATCTTAGGGACCAACAACCTAGATTATTCTCCTACGATAAAAATGAAATGTATCTCAGTTTCTGGCAGATAGTTCTCCACTGACACACTTTCATATACCAGTATTCCAGCAGGCATTTGAGGAACTACAAAGTTGAACAAATACAGCAGCAAAGCAATAAAAGGACAGATGGCAATACTGTTACGAAACTGAAAATTACTCTTCAAGAATGTATTATCTGCTATCATTCAGAACTATTACACCTCCAACTCCTTTTAATTGAATCTGGAAAGCTAAAGTGACCAAAAAGTTAAAAATCTTCAAAGATAGACTGAATCTCAGAAACTTACACAGAAGAAGAAACTACAAGATTGATGGGGATAATTATAACTGTGTACTATGCAATATAAACTATAGGAAACCACATATCACCTGTTCTTTGAATGTCTCTTCAGCAGTAAAAGTTTGGTACATCACATGATCATTCTATCAAATTCTTTGCTACAATTAAGAATAAAAAAGGCCATGATGGACTCCATGATGCTACTGTAACTCTTTTTATTTATTTATTTATTTATTTATTTATTTATTTATTTATTTATTTATTTATTTTATACTCACTAAGTGTTATGGCAGGGGGAGGATAGCTTTATTGATCTAACAAAGGCAAGGTACAGGTAGGGAAATCACCCTCCCTAAGGAGGCTTTGTACCTCAACAAACCTATCCTTGCTTAACCCTCAAGCTAATACTTTGTCGGCTTATATAATGCCAGCACTAAGAAACCAAATGTCCTAACTAACCAACCAACTAATCTGCTAAGTTCTAACAATCAAATCCTGATGCTATCCTTCTGCTAAGAAGCCAGGCGCCTACTCAGCTGATTCTGTTGGCACCTGCTGCTGCTCCTTCCTGCGGCGACCAAAGTGTTTGCCATAGAAGGTGTCCATAACACTCAGTTATATGATATTGTATTTTTTCTCCAACTTTAACCAAGAACATCTATTTAATGAATTAGTTAAAGTAAAATGAGTACCATTATGTCTATTGACCTGACTTTAGATTTGACTTATAGATTTATCTATTTGTAAAAATATTTGGACTAAAGATGAATAGTCAGACGAATGAAACAAAGTCAATGGTGTCATTTATTTAAGAGCGAGGTAGTATACGAAATATAATACCACAGTACTGAATTTCCCCCCGAAGGAAAAATACAGAATGCTTGTCACAATCTACAACGTCCTCTTATATATTCTCCCATCAATTACTTGTCAATCATAGCTGATTCAAATTTCAATCACAAATCATCATAGATGCTAATGAAAAATCACAACTAAGTCCCACTAAGCTTAAATTTTCCTATAACTTGCACTTTTCACTTGAACACTTCAATGCTTGAAAGGAACAAAAATAATTGTTATAACTAAGAAGAAAGTAGGTATTGGTCTCCTTACCTTTTTTTTGTTTTGTGCGTGGCCACACGCTGACCTGGACATGAAGAGGCCATGCCACCGCCCACCGGGCGGCCATCCTGCAGCGGCAAACAGGGCAACTTGCCACAACCAGTTGACATGGTAATCAAAGCAAACATGCAGTATTAGACCATCAATGATAATTTTTTTTTGATATATGTATTTTTGTGCAGGAGACTTGTGCAATTGCAGTTGCAGAACACAAGCAAGGAACAGCAGTATATGAAATTGAAACAACTAATATCCATTTGATGTTACATGAGAAATAACAGAGTGGGGCTTATGTACTGGAATCAGGGTGCTCTGTTTTGCATCCTCTTCCATCCCTATACTACGCAATACAATTTCAACTGGCTGCTTCTTTCATGGGGAAAGGGGAAATTTGATCAAGTTCAAAGCAATCAACTGCTTCTTTCATAGCTTTTCAACCTCAAGATTCAGAATTTGCATAACCAGATGAATTGAACTGAATTTTTACAGACACATAAGTTCTACCCCGTTTCATAATACTTGTCGTTTTAACTTTTCTAGATACATTCCTATATATATATATATAAAATGCCAAAACGACAAGTACAAAGGGAGTACAACACCGTTAAATCCTGATAATTCGCTCTCACAGAGAGTCGAACCTAGAACCTTAAGGGTGCGTTTGGTAGCGATTCTGGCAGCTCCGCTCCATCTGACATATCTCTGCAAGCGTACTATAGCAGTACTATTCACTGAATCGTTTTTTCTCTCTCAACTTCCTCCGTCTCACAGAACTACGTGGAGCGGGCGGAGCTGCGAAATACCAGCTCCCCACTGCTCCGTCTGACACGCTACAACGTCGCTACAGTGAAGAAGCTGGAGTTGGGTGAATCACTACCAAACGCACCCTAAGTGCAACCGAGGCTTATGTAACCACTTGGCTACAAACCCTTTCGTGTTGAATTGATTCGTTTGTAAGATGAAGTTGGGTGCTGCTCACGGCCTCAGACGGCATACGCGGCCAGCCCCACCAGGCAAGCGTGACCAGCCCCAACAGACGAGCACAAGGTGGCAAGCGTTGCCGGCCCCAACCGGCGGGCACCACCATGAATCCAGCCCGGCTAGCTCATGTCGTCGCGATGTTCCCCTATGTCGAGAGGATTAAAGGAAGGAGAGAGATTTTCTGGCAGGACATGTGGGGTCCACTCGTAAGGGAGAGAAGTGTTGGGGTTCTCTATCACCGACAGTAATTTGTATCGATCGTGTGTCAGATCCGGATGGTTAGCACAAGAGAGAAGGTGGTTTATACTGGTTCAGGCCTCCTAAGAGTAATACCCTACGTCCAGTTTTGAGTGGTCGTGTTCTTATGCCAGGGAAGTCTGTAGTAGGGATTACAAACTAGTTGGGAGAGGGTGTCGAAGCCCAAGTCCCTAGGAGGAGTAGCTTGTGCTACGCATGTGTAAGGTGAGAAGGAATCGAACCCCTAAAATGGTTGCCCTCCTCCCCCTTTTATAGACGCAAGGGTGAGGGGCAAAAGGGGGATACAAATATGTGCTATAGTGCTATAATGCCACAGTATTGGGATGTCTTTTCCCACGTCGGTGCCTGTTAGAGAGATATTGAAGAACACTGAATTGTAGCAGTGCAGGTGGAGACTGCCGCGTGTGCGGGCTGGCACAGTGAATTTCGAGTGCTTGACGCCTCCTCCGAGCTCTTCCGCAGATGACTCAGCACCCTTTGAGTGTTGATTAGGCCTGCCTCATTACAGCTAGGGTGTAGGTAGGCGCCGCCCGTAGAGGTAGTACCTGCTCTGACGGGGTGGCGTGGTGTAGAGGTTGGACGAGACGATGCATTGGAGGCCACGCGGGCGAACAATGCTGTTTTTACGGCTCCTGTCAGTTGGTGCGTTTGCATGGCGTGGAAAACAGGAGCCATGCATGGTGTCGTGGGAGAGTTCGAGCGTCGGGGCGGCACCACGTTCGTTTGAGGCCCATGATCCCGCGCCCCAACCTTCACGTGTGAGCCCCGCCTTAGTGGGAGACAGAAACTACTCGTGCGAACCAGCTAGTAGTCGGAGGCGAGGCAGAGAAGTGGTCAGAGGGGAGGCGAAGACTACTCGTGCGAGCAAGTAGTCAGAGCTGAGGTGGATACTACTTGTGCGAACCGCCTGCAAGTCGGAGATAGGATGTCTTACTAGTGAGGGTCTTAGTGAAGATCTGCTTCTGTCCTTGTCCCGAATCTTAGCCTTGATGTCATCAATGGTGTCTGAGGACATTGTCGGTGTTTTAACTCGGCAACCTACCAAGGGGAGTACCTGAGGTAGACGTTTGTGGCCTCGTCGAGATCGGGAACTCGAAGGAGAGACACGTGGCACACAATTTAGACAGGTTTGGGCCGCGAGGTGCGTAATACCCTACGTCTTGTATGCTTCGTAGCTCTGGATTGATTG
The DNA here is from genome assembly GCA_947561735.1 of Cenchrus americanus. Lineage (NCBI taxonomy): Eukaryota > Viridiplantae > Streptophyta > Magnoliopsida > Poales > Poaceae > Cenchrus > Cenchrus americanus. Next base: position 178,865,483 of record OX387245.1, read on the forward strand.
GGTGTGTTTACAAGATCATGCGGATGATCAGACAGGGGTCCCTGCCTCACCTTATATAGTTTGGGAGGTAGGGTTACAAGTCGGTTTGTCAGAGGAGTACTAGTCGTGTACGTCTAGGAGTACTCTACATGGATCCAGACATGTCTAGCTTCCTAACCGAGTACTAGTCCTCTGTAGGCCTCGCACTCCACGCCAACAGGTGTCGTGCAGCCCCAGTCGAGTAGTCCCAGGGACCCACGGAGTAGTCGGTCCCAGTACCCACCTGAGTAGTGGGCCCAGGGATGTCCGTACGACAAGCCCCCAAGTACTTTGTAGTCGAGCAGGATGTCTTCGAGTAGTCTTGACGGCATTGGCGAGTATTCCTTGAGCATCCCCGAGTTCCACAAGCCGAAAGTCCTCAAGAATGCTTGAATCATCTCGAGGATGGAAGGTACTCCGGCTGATCTTTGAGTAGTCTTGAAGTCTTCTCGAGTAGTCCCCAAGCCTCCCTAAGTGCTTCTCTTGAAGGTCCTCAATAGTACTCGTGTTGTCTTGATGAAGAAACCATATGGAAAATGCGATTCGGAGAATCGTATTCCATATGGAATGTATACCCCGAGCCTTAGGTCGAATCGTAGATTCAATTTGAGGGTCAATATGAAGTTCTGCCAATTTATCCTGAAAAATCCATGGAAAAAACCGAAGGACACGTAACACAGAGCCCCCAAGCCTTGAGTCGAATACTTTCTGTCGAATTGAAGGGTCATCTTGACTGTAGAAGGTTTCCTGAGTGGGATCTAGATCTGATGTGGCCCACCGAATCCTTTGGACGTAGTCGAGCCCCCAAGACTGAGAGCATCGAGTACTGGAATGTGAAGGGTCAGGCTGCCGCTGCTGAGTTACCCTTCTGGCGCATATCCGCCCGTTTGGAACTGAGCCGCCCGATAGGTTATAAATAACTGGTCAATCCCTTAGGGTTTTTCACACCCAGCAACAACATTCCCACAGATTTGATCTGGGACACTGTCCTCTTCTGCTCCTCTACTGCCGCTGCCACCACAAAGTAGATTGGATCTACTTGCGCCTGCCACCGCAGTCCACCCCCTCCTTAACCCCGAGTGAATGCGAGTGAAGACTCCTGTGACTTGGAGGATGAAGGTGTTTCCAGCAAAGAGCTCAAAGACTGGAGCGTCGAAGAAAAGGAGTTGTGATGAGGCCCGAGATGCCGGCCAATCGTCGTCGTCCCCGCCCTCCTCCCCTCGCCCCAATCCGGCGAAGGAATGGAAGAAGGCAAAGTTGAAGACCGAAGACATCCTTGCCTTGGTCAACAACGGTTTCCTCCGTGAGAAGGAGATGGATCTATGGCGCACCGCCACTGGGGACCCGTACCCGATGGAGAAGAACCCGGATGAGATCCCGATGTTCGCGCGGTTCGTGGAGCACGGATAGGCGCTACCGGCCAGCTGTGACAGAACCACCCAAAATAATTCTGTATTATCACCTAAGACTGTCCATGTGGCCATTAAGCAATAATAAAGAACTATTTTGTCGCCTCTGTCGGGTCATGCCCGGTAAATCACTTACAACAGGATCGCTGATATGCGCAAAGCCCACACGAAGGCGGGACCAGAGTACAAGTTGAACATTACAAAAAGGTTCATAAAGTTACATTATTACAAACCAGGTTTCATACATAAAGTAAAGGTGTTTCAGAATTGAAACATAGGAAATAAAACTAATCGTGAGATACACATGGGAGGCCACCCATAGAGTATCACTCCTCGTCACCTGCCCCCACTCAAGCTCCCAACCATTTGGAATAGAGCCAGGTCAGATGGGGTTATATGAAAACCACAAATTAAGCAAGACTGAGTATACTAATACTCAGCAAGACTTACCCGACAAAAAGAAAATACAACTATATATGCAACGCTTTTTGGTTGGTGGGTTTGTTTAGCCAAAAGCAACTAAAAGTTGATCCTTACTTTCCAATTTTAGCTCAAGTTCTAGTATGTTAACCATTCTAGGTAAGCACTAAACAAGCATGTTTGTGCAAACAACATTAAACAGGCAACAATATTAATCCAAAAGTTTCATAAATAAGTATGGGGTAGCTAGTGGTCAAGCCGACACAGATAACGGTGAGTGACCGACGATCGATCGATTTATATCCTTGCAAGGTAAACCCAAGATACACAGAAGAAGATAGACCCCAAGAAATCAAATAAAAGTGAATGCGGGGTCTACCCCGATCAGGCAACGGTTCCCATCATTCCCCAGATTAGGGATAGGCTCTACAGTCCTAAGTATAAGGTTACTGGAATGCTCTCACACGGCACGTCCAGAATCACACTTGCACTACCGGGAGCAAACCGGGAGAAGCATCTCAAGAGTACTAGCGATAAAGTCCCCTGTCACACCTGTTTTTCCAAAGAAAACCAAGTTCATAACTATATGTATGCCAGGATCTATTTTCATACATATAGTTGACATAAGTGAATAGCAGAAAACAATATCACGTAAGAAAAAAAGAGATTATCAGAGTATTACACTATATCCTAGAAACGGAGGCACCAACTTCACAGGCAGTCGACTGGGGTTGCGTTGTCGACTGGGGTTGCGTACGCCTAGAACTCCACAACATCTTCACGTCATCTTCATGTAGTAGCTTCCTCTCTCTGAGCAACGTATATAGCAAGGGTGAGCACTTGTCGTACTCAGCAAGTGTGAGGAAAGGATGAATGCAAAGGCTTTATAGTGGACTGGGCTCTAAGCATTTAACATTTTAGTTGGTCAAATTTTATTAAGCAACTATTTACTAGCAAGTATAAGTATATACCATCCCACAATTAAGCATAAAGGTAAGAGAAACGCCATAAGTATATGGCTAACATAACCAGAAACCACAATTTAAGTCCATCTTCAAGTTCAGTTATCGTGTGAGGGTCCAGGCCGCTCTTCACCGTGAGCACGGCTAATCGATTAGTTGAAACGGGTTGCCTCCCGCCTAGCGCTTCATTTATAGTCCATGGCTAGACTTCTTCACTTGATTGCTCCGGATCAACACTCTTTGCGGGCGTTGCAATCTTGGGTACCCACTTCCGCACCGTCTTGGGCACGGGCTTGACTTCCGGCTTAGTCTTTTTTTGGTCTTTACAGGCAGCTTTTCTTCCTTTGTCTCGACGGATGCAGCATCTTCCTTGACTTTCTTCACGTCCTTCTTCTTCGGCTCTTTCTTCTTCTTCAGTCCTTCCTTCTTACTTGGTTCTTCCTTAACAACGCGACGATAGGGTGCAACATTTTTAACTTCAATCATATTGCATACCTCGAGGCGTGGTCGAAACTTGAAGGAACTCCTTTCTCCGTTAATGTCGAACATGATCTCCCCCTTGCCAACATCGATGGTACCTCCCACGGTCTTGAGGAAAGGCCTCCCAAGGATGAGCGGTGGCTTCTCCCTCTCTCCCATCTCGAGCACCACGAAGTCGACGGGGATGAAGTGGTGTCCGACCTTCACGGGCACATCTTCGGCGATGGCCAAGGGATAGCGAATGGAGTTGTCACCCAACTCCAAGCACATACCCGTAGGCTCCAACAGTAGGCGTAGCTTCTCGAACACATCTCTTGGCATGACGCTCACACTTGCTCCAAGGTCGCATAATGCCTTCTCGAACTTGAATGAACCAACGGAACACAGAATTGTTGGGCATCCAGGGTCCTTTTGCTTCTCTAGCCCATTAGCAATAGCGGCACTACATTCCTCGGACATCTTGACATGATCTACCCCGAGTGTTGCTATCTCATATTTATTTGCAAGTATGTCTTTAAAGTAACGAGAATATGTAGGTACTTGAAGGGCATCCAATAATGGCATGTTCATGCTAAGTCTACGCACAACCTCCACAAACTTCTCAAAGTGATTATCAAGTTTACCTCGGAAGTAGCGTGGCTTGAGTTGTAGTATCCTCGTGTCCTCTCCCGGCATCTCAAACTCAGGCTCTTCGGTGACGATCCCCATAACTTCCTCCTTAGCAAATTCCTCCATCCCAATGGATGGTTTAAGCTTCCTTGCTCCCGCGGAACGTTCCAGATCTTCGGTCTCCTTTCCCGAACGTGTTTGAATAGCCTTCACTGATTCGGGACTTTTAGGTTGTCCCGGAAGCTTCCCTTCATCATTAGTGAGGTGCCCCGCGAGTTGTCCAATTTGCGTCTCGAGCATCTTCATCATGTTGAGCACTTGATGGTTGGAGCTTCCGACCTCCGTCGCTTTACTATCGATGTTCTCCAACACCTTATCTATGGCCTTGAACTTGGTGACGGTGTCCTTGTTGATCTTAGCTTGCTCATCCATGAAGTCCTTCAATTGTATACGAAGTGGAACCGAATTTGGAATGGATGAGCTTCCATTAAATTGAGGTCTACCTTGCCCGTAGCGGAAGTTCGGCAATTCTCCCTTCCTAATGTAGTCGAGCACCTTGGCTTCTTCCGGACAATCCTTGTGGACATGGCCGTACTCTCTGCATTCTTCGCATGTGGATCTTGCTTCGGCAGCCTCCAAATCTTGAGCCTCTTTCTTTTCTATTTCCATATTCTCCAACCTCCTCATGAGTGAATTGATCTTGCCTTCAAGTATGTTCTCCTTCTCCACTTGCAAAATGCCTTAGACATTCCCCGTGGGTTGAACCGGAAGTAGGCGCCCGGATGACGCCCATGTGTCATTATCCGCGACCTTCTTGAATAGAGTGAAAGCTTCGGTCGGTGTAAGCTCGATGATAGATCCTCCCGCTGATGCATTGATGATCGTCCTTGACGCCATGGTCAATCCTTGATAGAACTTTTGCACGAAGTCTTCCTTCGGGAACTTGTGATTTGGAACCGCCCGAGTGTACTCATTGAAGCGCTCAAATGCCTTCGAGATAGTCTCCATAGGATATTGAGCAAAAGTGGCAATCTTATTACGCAAGCTTTGAGTTTTACCCGACGAGTAGTATTCCTTCATGAAAGCCTTCATCAACGCGTTCCAATTTTGCACCATCTCCGCCGGTTGAGAGTGGAACCATTGCAAAGCCTTCCCGAGTAGTGAGAACGGAAAAAGCCTTGCCCTCATTTGGTCTTGAGTCACCCCATCCATGTTGAAAGTCTGACATAGTTGAATGAACGCTTGGAGGTGAAGGTTCAGATCCTCTTTACCGGTGAAGGGTGAATGTCGCACCATGCGGATTGTTGAGGTCTTGATCTCGAACGACCTTCTGATCTCTTCGAGGTTCAAGATTGGTAGGTCGATGATGTCCGGGGTGCATAGCTCCCCGATCTTGCGTTCTTGCGGCGGTTGTTCACCCATTGGTGGAAGTCGATTCTCCCGAGGACTTTGAGGTGGTGGATTCTTCGGAGATTCCTTCGATCCTTTGCCTTCTAACTTCGAATCTACAAAATCCAGCTTTTTAGCTTGATGTGCGTCGCGTCTCCTTAGCCTGTAAAGTTTTTCTGGATCATCCACAAAATTATTGGGTTTGTTGGAGAGTTAGCCGTCCATCTCCTGTTAGGGTTAGCGATAAACAAAACATGCAAAAAAAGTAAAAACAAATCTAAGAAAACTAGGGTTAGACAAACTAGATTATATTGATTTTGAGGATGATCAAAAGTTAGTAGATGCAAAAAGAAAAACTAAAAGAAAACTGAAAATCACAAAAAGGCAATAAATGAACAAATCTTGATCACTTGTTCCCCGGCAACGGCGCCAGAAAAAGGGGCTTGTTGACGGTTAATAGTTGTATCAAAGTTCGTTTAGACTTGCAAGCGGACAAATCTCCCGTCGTAGTCAAGGGACCCTTCTTCCCTCGAGTGGTTAACCCAAGGTATCGAATCCGTGGAACAAATGTGTGACACAAAAGATGATCTAGTAATGCCAAGTAACTTCAATCTTTGATAGATAAAACCCTAATGCATCTAATCATAAGAATCAACACAAGAACGAATCTAATCTACTAAAGAACAGAGGTAACAAATATTGAGGGGGTAGATAAACCGATCTAGAGAGATCGAGTTGAGCCTTTTGTTGAAGTTCCAAGCGAAAGAAGAAGTAGAAATCGAATCTCATAAGAAGCCTCTTTAAACCGTGATTTCCCGTCCGACTCCGAAAACGCCTGCCTTTCAGAGCTCCCGTTCTGTCACAACGTACTCCTATTCATGCGGGTAGTCTAGGGCGAGTCCGAGGACAAGTCGAGTTCTTTTGGAAGATCAGGCGTCCACCTCTAGCCACCGCGGCTACAAGAACACCCTAGGTGATCTATCTCGAGAATAGATCTAAAATAAGCAAAGCCGATCGAAAATGAAGACTTCGAAGAAACACTTAGTCGCTAAGAATCGAATTCAACTTGATGCATCAACTAGTACAATGATATATGAACAAGATCACCACCGGGATCCTACCTTGATCTTGCTTCTAGCTCCGGGAACTCCGACGTGGTCTTCCTTGCAAGGTTCCCACGTCGGCTAGGGAGACCCTAGTCAACTAGCTCGACCCTCTCCTCTCTGGGATGGTGTCCCTCTCTTCTCTGCTCCTCGGCGGCCGATGACGAATTGATGAATCCATGGCTCTTGACCCCGGGGCTATAAATAGCCCGATTGGCGGCTAGGTCAAAGGGGGGGAGGGGCGATTGGGCCCTAGAATGGGCCGGGCCGGCCGGCCTGGGCCCACCCCGGCCCAGTTGCCTGCCTCCTTCGCGTGGTGTTGGTTCCGAGTCTTCTAGATCCTTCCCCCTTCTGCATGTGGGCCCTTGTCGTCAGTTTCTCTCCGAGTTGAACGTAGCTCCTTGTCTCGCAAGATTCGACATTTTTCTGGATAGGTCCTCAGAGTTTGTTATCTTCTCGGGTTTGGTCCCTGGGCTTCTTGGAGTCAAGTTTGCTTCATTGCATGACTTGTACGGGGCTTCAAGGTCTTGTCACAAGGTGCTTGATGAACTTATCCCGGAAGTCTTGCTTTCTACGTCAAAATCCTGCATAAACACTAAACTCCAAAACCGACATGCATGAATGAAATTGTTATACCGAGGGGGTTAGTACCAATAGATAAAGTATAAAACTCATGTCAACACCGAAGGTAAACTCATGGCTAGGTTGACGGAATTTCACCGTCAACACCATGATGTTCTATATATGATCGTGTGAGCTAGTTTGTTATGCTATGGTTAGTTTGGCTTAGCTCTTGATGATCTTGATTTATAATCCATTGTTGATGGCTATGTTTTTGAAAAATGTCACATGTATGCTCTCTTGTGAGTAAATGCCTTTATATGATCTTGCCATGTTCTAGTGGCTTGGCTATGCTTAATTTGTGGTTGGATAGCTTATTTTGATCACATGGGGCCAAAGGCTCATTTACCATCATGAATGTTTAGCCCTCATGCTTTATCTTGTGGAGGGGCATAAGTTCCTTTTTGTCGCAAAGACATTTCATGTACCAAATATGAATCTAAAATGAAATGTAAATTGCTTGGAAAATGTGCTCCCATGTCGTATGTTCTAAATTTCAATTTACTTTGGGTGCTAAACTGTTGCATGATGCCTACCAATGAGAAGTCTCATATATAGAAGTAGGCACATGGCTCGGTGGCTTTGGCATGACATGAGGTGCTTGTGGGTGTTTATGATGATCTTATGATTAGAATGGTTATCCTAGCATGAAGTTTGTGTGGCTTTGCCATTTTGACGTGTTTTGCTCATGTTTAGGATTTTGCTCATGAGAGGGTAAATTTTCGCAAAATTGCTCAATTCTATCTTAGCTTCATCCAATGGTTGTGAAACTTGGTGATCATGTAGTTGATGTCATTACGAAGCAGTAGAGTATCTAACTTGCTCATTTGGACATGTGTAGCATCTTGTGATAAATTTTTTATATTTAAGAAGCTATATGTTGAAAGATTTCGCATTTTGCCTTGATTCATGCATTGTCAACAAGGGGGAGAAGTTTGTGCATGATTTGGGCACCTGGGAGCATTTGGAAGGTGTTCAAAGTGGTTCGGGTAGTTCTTGAAAAGTTTGTTGCTGGCCGGTCACATGGGGCGGTCTAACCGCCCCCTTGGCGGTCAGATGTGTGGAAGGAGGTTTAACCGCCCAGAGCAGGCGGTCTAACCACCCTGGGCAAAGTGAGCAGGTTTTTGCTCTTTGTTGCATTCCTGGGTTGCATTGCTGCAGTGTTCAAGGGGAGTGTGCTTTGGCTCAGGGGAGCTTGCATATGTGCAGGGGGAGATCTTTGTGTTGTTCGAGTTTTGGATTGGTGGCTTATGCTCTTGCTTGAGCATGGTTTTGTCTCAGATGTGTCGAGCTGTTGCCCTTGCCTAAGGGGTCCGAGACTTGTTCTTCTTCAAGTGATCTTGCTCTTTGCCTTTCCTTTGGCTTTCGATTGCTTGTTGGAGTTTCTTTTAGTAGTTTCTTTTCTTTTTCTCTTTGGTTACCAAATCCTGTGAGTTGTCAATGCACTCATCAAGGGGAACATTGAGGACCATATGTGGTTCGAGGACCGGTGGTTGGTCGCTTCCTAGTGTGATGAGTGATTGACAACGTTGTGTGGACTGACTCTTGGCTAAGTATTGCAGGTGCAGGTTGCGGCTTGACTGATGTTGGTGTAGGTGAAGAACAAGCGCAAAAGGTCATCGCCGATGAGGCCTCCAGGTGTGGAGAAGACAAGTAAACTTGGTTCGAGGGACCCGGTGGCTAGCGGAGTCAAGTGCGGGCCGCATGGTGGCAAGAACAGTGGGACGAAGTCGTGGACGGTTTCTTGGTTGAGCCTCAAAACCAAGGTCGAGCCGGGACTACGTGGGAGCCGAGTCATGAGTGGCGACTAGCGGAGGCTACACCGAGTTCGCGGGGATTGTAGTGGTTCACCAGAAAACCACTTGGTTACTCGGTTGAGCCACAAAACCAAGACTGAAGACTCGACAGGGAGGTGCGGCCACCCAGGCCGGTACAACCGCCCAGGAGGGGCGGTCAGACCGCCTGGGCCAATCTGACCGCCCAAGGGGGCGGTCTGACCGCCCAGGTCGCCGCCGCCGAGAAGCTTCGAAGCGGAGGACACGCGTCGGGATCGCAAGGCTTGCGTCGAGGCTAAGCAAGGTTGCGGTCGCTGGGCATCCGTCCGATGGAGAAAATCTGAAGACTTCAAATTCGCCCTTGAGGGGCATGTATCCCTAGTTATTAAGTAAGGGTAGTTTGGTCTTTTGGGTGGCTCCATATATACTCTTGAGGGGATGGATTGTAACACCCTAAATTTCCACTTTTGAATTTAATTAACATTTGCTTCGGAACCATCGCTCTCGTTTAAGGAATATAAGGAGTTTTGTGCATTTCTAGGCATTTAATTATTTTTCCTAATTAAATAATGAAATATAGGAGTTCACTGTTGCATACATGCTGGTGCATCATTTTGTTGTGTTTGAATTCAAACTCTGGTTTGAATTCGTTGTTTGAAATGTGTTTGAAAAAAATGAAAAACCTTTCTACCCCACCCTTCACTCCTTTCTCCTTTCTTGCCCACCAGCACCGCAGCCCTATCGCCAACGCGCAGCCCAGCGGTGCTTGCGGCCCAGCTTGGCCCAGGCACGCGCGCGCCCCGCCGCGGAGGCCGACGGGCGGGCCCCGCCCGTCATCTCCCACCTCGCGCCGCCGACCGAACCGGGGTCGAGCTCGGGTTCAACCCCGACTCGACGTCCGTGCCGCCCCCCGGGGCCCCGCGCGCCAGCCGCGCCGCCTCCCTCGCTCCAAACCCTACTGCCCTGAGCCACCGCCGCCGACGCTAACTGTAGCATGCCACCACTGTTGCTACGCTCCGCCGCTGCCTCCCAGCCGTCGTGGTCACCCTCGGGAGAACCGCAATAAGGGTAAGGGGGAGAACCGTGTCACTCATTCGCGCTCTCGTGCGCCGCGTCGCCGGGTTGCCTTCGCCGGACCTCCGCCATCGTGCCTCTCCGCCGTCCGCCGTCCCGCGCCGTCGTCGCCGCCTTTGGAGCTCACCGTGGCGTTTGCCGTTCAATTCTGGTCGTCCTGGTGCAAATCCCGCGATGAATGGAGCAGCCGAGCGCCATATTTGCGTTGCACCGCCGCTCGCCGTCGCGTGCCGCCGCTCGCCGCCGGTATCCGCCTCCACCCGCGGGTGCGCTGCATCGGGGCCGCCGGTTCCCCAGTCGACGGCCCAGATCAGTTTGACCTCGGGTCAAATCGGTCGGTACCGGTCAACCGCTACCCACGCGCCCGCATTAGATCCCAGCCGCCGGATCTCGATCCAACGGATCAGATCCGCTCCCTTCGCCTTAACCGCGCCGTTTTGCTTAAAATCCCCCTGGTTTTCCCAATTTTACAAAAATACCCTTCTACCTTAAGGTTTTCTCGCGGTTAGGTCCAGTTTTCTTCAGTTTAGCCCCGAAGCTTAGTTTTTCTTTGCAGTTTAGTCCTTAAGCTTGTTTTAGCCGTAGAATACCCGTTTTAGCTCCGTTTTCAGCGTTCTTTATGTCCACGCGATCGTCTCGACGAGTAGATTAGTTTTCTATTGCTTTTGTTTCTGTTTGAGATGATTGGTGTACTATTTCTTATTTATTCTATTGTATGCTGTTTACGGTGAATTTCCGTCAACCTAGAGTACTTGTTATATATTGGTTTCGATTATGATTTGCAACTAACCCGCCACTAGGCATACTAATGATGTAAAAAGTTCACACTTACAAGTTCACCCAAGGACCGAAGCATCAACACGCAAAACTCCGGGGACTTGGATGTTTACCAACGAGATCAACTCAGCCCGAGAGATATTCTCGCAGCTCAAGACAGCATGATCTTTTGGTACAGATTCGGAGACTTAAACGGTCTTTAATGGCAAAAGTTTGACTACCAAAGTTGTGGGGCTCGACGATACCTTCGATTTAGACATGTGGAAGGTCCAATTCGGATAAGGGAGCTAGGAGATATAGGCCCCGAAATCAGAACAGATTATCTTCCAAGGCCGATTTGGAGATCTTATCTTCGTTTTTAAGGAAAGAAATGAATACCAAAGTTGAAGATAATTTCGTGGCACACAACCTGGACACCGAATTTGCATTATTTGGAGTCCGGACGTGGGAGATATGGCGCTAGCAAGGAAGGATCTGCGAATCAGGAAAATCGATCGATTTTATGGAAACCAAGTTTGCTTCTCTCCAAGGAGGATCTCGTGCAAGACAAGATGGAGCACACCCAAAGGCACCCTAAGGACATAAATACAACCCCCTAGGCACCTCAAGATGGTTAACCATCAAACAAATCATCCTACCGACGCTATTCATCAGAAAACCGCCGCCGCAAGATGAGGGAGAGAGTTAGATGAGCTCGTCGCAAGGATCAACGCCGGCGGAGAGAAGGAAGCAAGAGGAGTACTCCGAGCCGCTGGCCTAGGGGTGTTCCCAAGCTTCATCGCCGCCATCTTCATCGACGACGTTCTCCGGAGTCTCCATCACCCCTATGTGCTTCAATCCGTGTAAGATGATGGGGTAATGTCTCCATTCATCCCTAGGGTTAGATGGATTCATGCTATGTGATCGCTACTTGATTCGTGGTTTCAATCTATTGTTTTCATGTTGATGATGCTTTGATGATTAAGGTTAGCTACCGTGTTTTTTGGGCGTATGATATCCACTACTCCCATAGATTCCATCAACATACCGTGTCCATCATAGGTCTAGTCACGAATACCTTCGCGTAGTGATAGTACGAGAGGAGGGAAAGGGCGAAACCGTGGTCACAACCCCCGGTAGATTGGTTTACCACACTCGTGTAGTAGATGCATACCATGTTATCCTAGATCCTAGGGAGGGAACGCTTATTTTTTTAATCACTCTCTTGTGTTCACCCTTTACCATCTAGTTTAACCCTAGATTTGTTTGATCAACTTAACTTAGATTAACTTAGGTTAGATTGTCTTTACCTTTAGATTAATACTCTTTCAAAGGTTTTCCATTCAACTAGATTAGTACTTGGTTAAGCGCTAGTAATCCCCTTGCTCCGCGGATTGACAAGAACCTTGGGAATCCCGTGGTGAAAAAGGCGTAGGTCCGTACGCTTGCGGATCGTAGGTGGATACGAGTTTTATCCGTTAACAAGCCCCTTTTTCTAGCGCCGTTGCCGGGGAGCAAGCCAGTTTTCTACATTTAATCTAGTATTAATTTTGTTGATTACTAACACCTAACCCTTATCTTCTAGAAAAAAAATCTTTTTTTGTTTTCTTTCAACTTTTCTTGTGCCTAGATGGATTTGTTCACCTCACCATTGGAAGACGAAGAGATGTCGCTAAGGGAGCTAGCAATGCCGTCAATGGAAGACATTGAGATACAAAAATCAGATTTGATGCTTGCTACAACCCACTACGAAGTGAAGCCTGGAATCATCAAGTTAGTGGCGACGAAACCATTTAGAGGATTGGAGATAGACACATTAAGGAATTCATGATGATATGCAACACGGTGCAACAAAAAGGAGTTCCGGCCGCTTGGTTCAAGTGGAATCTTTTTCCGTTCTCTCTCGAAGATGAGGCGCGAAGGTGGTACACACTTGCGTCTGTTGAAGCAAAAGGAAATTGGGATGAGCTAGTGAAGAAGTTTCTTTTGAAGTTCTTTCCCATAAGCAAGGTCCAAGACTCAAGGAGGAAAGTGCTCACTTTCAAGCAAGGAGAGGATGAAGGAATTGATGAAGCATGGGACTGTTTTAATGAACTACTTGAGCGAGGCCCGAACTTGGGATTTTCCGGTGACTTGATGTTGCATACCTTTTATTTTTCACTAACCCCTAACTCATCTCGTTTTGTAAGCATGTGTGCAGGAGGTGATATAATGGATAAAACAATTTGTGAAGCCGCACAAATCTTACAAAGGATAAGCAATGGACAAAGAATGCAACGGGATTGGCAAAGACGTTGTCGAAAGGAGCAAAATGATAAAAGCAAGCCCAAGGTGCTTGCTGAAATTTCTGAAAAAGATGAACCGGAGGTCAAGGAAGATGAACTGACCATACAAGAAATTGAAGATCCACGTCCCAAGGTAAGAGAAGTCATTTCGGATGTTAAAAATGTTGAAACTAACATGAATGTAGGCCGAAGTATGTGGAATGCTAGACCATTGGCGGAGTTCAAGCAATCCGGTTGGATTCAAGTCGATTTTGAACGCCGACACGTTGCTAAACTAGTTGAAGATATATTTGATCAAGAGATGAGTGGAGAGTCGATCCAAAAGATGTTTGAAGAAAGAGAAGAAGGAGATGAAGGATGGATCGATCAATTTGACAACTCAAAGATTTGCAATAAAGGAAGAGAAGAGTACAACCGTGATGAGCCTAGTGACTCAAAGGATAAATGGGAGGAGATAGGACTCAAGCTAGAAGATGAATGGGAAGGGGTTGACATAGATCAAGTACTCCAAGAAGGCCCCTCCCCACAAGGTGATAGCTTGTGTGCTATTGAAGCCTACACACTAGCAAATCAAGACATGGAAGTACTCAAGGATGATGGAAAGAGTGAATCAACAATGAGCGATCTTAACGACATGTGGTACATGGAAGATAAAGAAAGCAACATACAAGACTTTGAAGACGAAGACTGGGATGACAATGAAGACTTCAAAGAAGAGACAAATGCAAATGTAGTTGATGGATTACACGTTCCACATGATGAGATGGAGGGGATGCAAAAAGGTAACAAAGAGACACCTTCACTCGTTGAGATTGATTCACCTTCAACACCGCTAGATGAACCAAATATCACTCTTGTTGAAAAAGCTCTAAGGCCAAGGTACGCGCTGAAATCTCAAGATATTATTGGTATTGATGTTGATAAATTCAAATACTCATGCTCAACCAATAGCATGAATGATAGTTTAATGTATATGCCTTGTTCCAATAGTGATCATGTTGATAGGCTAGATTTTCTTGAGAATGAAAAAGAGGGAACATTTATGTTTGATCGAATTAATCTCACACCTAAAGAACCTTTGCCTAATGATGAGCTAAGTGCTATGCATGAAACATATGCTTCTTTTATTTACACCTTGACTTGTTGCTACAATTCACATGTGGTGTTAATTATGGACGCGTATGTTTACAATAAGTTTTGTAAATCTCGATCATGCTTTGCGCTTGGTCGAGCTAATGACCTTAAAGAAGAACATGTCGGGAGAAGGCCCGATTTTCACTAACCATGTAGACAAGACTTGAATAATGAAAAGAGAAGTCATGCTTAAAGAGTTGCAAGATAAATCATCAACCTCTCTAAATCCCGCAATGGATGTTGCTGTCTTCATAAATTTGAGAGCTTGTTCAAAGGTGTACAAATGGAGAAAATGAGATATCCAGAAGCTCCATCAAGTTACCATTCCAATGCATCAAGAACCAACAAGTTTGAAGACACGTGAGAGGAGTTATGGAGAAAACATTGAGTGTTGCGCGTTCTGAAATTTCAGGACAGATTTCATCACCGAAGTAAAACGGACGTAACTCTCTTGTCCGGAGTCCGATTTGGGCAAATGAAGACTCGTTGGAAAGGAAATTTTGTGCATTGTGCAATGGAGTAGAGTTTGAGTATACTTTCTGTTCTGGACATTAAAAAAATTCATGGAGTGAAGGCAGCACCGAAGGATGATAAAGAAGGAGATAACGATGAAACAAAAGGATGCTTTGGGCAAGTCTTCTATAAGTGATCAAGCACAACATGGGAAGTAAATTAAAGCTGTATTGGTACCTTTTCTTCTTGCATGAACGGCCATGGCGATGCGACGAAAAGAAGGTATGTGAGAAAGTCGAGCTCTATGACTTTAAATTAAGCGCTTTTCGGGAGGCAACTCGTTTCTTTATATTTTTACTACTTTCTTAGAGAAAATAAAGAATGGCACTATCTTATCATGATCAACTTGTGGTTATTAATCTAAGTTCAGTTTTCCTTTTTAGAACCACCATCATGTTGATGATCATATTTATTTGCATGCATTGCATTTTGTTATCAATGTGATGTTTCTTTGTGTACACATGTTGGCTTGGTTGTTTTATATACTTAATGATGTATGCTTCTTTTTCCATGTTAATAGTTCATAAGGCACTATGAGTATTTTCCTTTTGTGATCTTGTGTAAACGTGGTGTTTAAATAAGATTGCGGACCATCATCGTTAAGTTCGATAAACCTAGCTAGCTTTTCATATGTTTTCATGTTGCTTTGGTTAGTTTATAAGCTTTGCGATGCGCTTAATTTTTCTTGTGCTATAAGAGTTATTGATTTAGGGATAGACATGGTGTTTTAACCCTTGATAAATAAACCTTTATGGCTATAGAGAAATTCGGCAACCTAGTTGTAAACATGGTGTTTAGAACTAGGTGAAAACGTTGTCTTTGTTTATATGCTTTCCTATCATGTGCATACACACCTTGCACCACGTACACTCATTAGGTTTTTATTCCTCATTAGACTAATTATGCCACAAGTTAAGAATCTTAGGAGACATTGTTGGATTGTTGGCAATTCTATCTACTCTCAACCGTCACCTTGGGGGTAGAATGTGCGTTTAAAACGTCTTGCGGGCAAGATAGAGACTCTCACTACAAGGAAATTGAAGGATGGCTAAGATAAAAATGCTTTGTCTTCTTCTTCCATGACTAGCAAAATGCTAAGCATGGGGGATACCCTGAATCTTCAAAACGAAAGTGCAATATGATGCTCTAGAAGATAGAATGATCAAGACCATTAACGTCTCCGGATCAATGTGCAAGAAGCCACCGATCTCATCAAAATTATGCATGGTCTCGAAGGGAAAACACTGGATATTTTTGGATATTTAGAAGCCCCATGAAGTTACGATTCCAACAAATCAAGAATCAAGACAATCGGAGATTCCTACAAGCGGTTATGCCCGAATCACCGAGTGCAACACGTCCTGAAATCAGTTTTGGACAGCACGCAGCGCTGAAGTAAAACGGACATAGCTCCCTTGTTTGAACTCCGTTTTCGATGAATGACCACATGTTGGAAGAGTAATTTCATAAATTTTTAATAGATCTATATTTCGATATATGTTCTGTTCTGGACAGAGGGGGAAATCCATGAAAAAGAGACAGCAAGGAGATGATGAGAACAAGAAAGAGGAGATGGTGATGACAACATTGAAGAGAAGGGCGACCAATGACTCCATTAAGCATACAAGTTTAAATTCAGAAGTTTAGGAGCATTGATAAATCAAGACAAAAGCAAAAGCCATATCGATACATGGAGATGTCGGAAGAAGGCAACGCAGAATTACAAAGGATGGTAACATCTCCATGGACCTTCTCTTTTCCAAACACAAATGCTTGTAAGTATGCCTTCAACCTCAACTAGGTGCAACCTTTTGTTTTTCTCTTCAAACAATAACATGGCTACTAGGAGGACAACCTAGGTTTCTTTTTACTTTCAATAGATAAGCATGACCATGTGTTCACCTCGATGTTCTATATTGCCTATGCTTATGGAAAGATGATGAAAGTTGCAGCTTTGTTTTACCTACATGAAGTTACACATGTCTTGGCTAATTGCTCTATATAATATGATCTGAAATTAATTTAAATACCGGCTCTTTTATTTGTGGAGGTGAAAAGACTATGCTCTAGACCCACATACATATCTTTGCTCTTTGATTTAAGTTTATGGATAGCCGGATAACTTGTTGTTTTTATGAAAACTTAACTTTTATGCTATCTACATATTTGTGATGCTCTTGCAAAGTTCTACCTACCAAAGCCATATACATATATGTTTTATGGTAACAAAACCCGTAGATTGCAAACATATGTTTTAATGAGTTGGATTAGGATTGATTTCTATGGTTCGAGACTAAGAAGCTGGTCATTCCTTTGTGTAACTTTTTCATGCTAGCCTTTTTGTCCATGCATTGTGAGTTTTCACATCGAAAATTTCACAAACTTCGCTGGGCATCCACCCTAAACCAAAAACATCTTTTTGTGATCACCTCCTTGTCCACAACCCAATTTGAGTATGGAGTAAAATTCTCGATGGAGATTCAAATATTCTGCAATATTATGGAATTTATACTTACTTTAGCAGCCATTTTCCCTCTCTTTTATGCTCGAGGACGAGCATCGTTCAAGCATGGGGGAGGAGTTATTCATCTCTGACGAATGCTAGTAGGTATTATGTTGCAAAAAGTTTTGAGGAGCAAAAGAAAAAAATGAAAAAAGAAAAAAATTTATGATGAGAACAAAAGAAAAGTAAGAAAAATAGGAAGAATAAAGTGAAAAAAAGAAAGAGAGAAAAATGAGAAGGAAATAAAATAAAATAAAATAATAAAGATGCTCCTCGGATCTTTTTGCTTCATAAGTTCTCAAGTGCCTTGATGACAAATCCATACTCAAATCTTCCAATCATGTGCAATCCGATAACGAGGACTTCACTCGTGCCTCGGGATCATCCATTTTTTCTCGGAAAACGCTGGAGAGCTGCGCATCATTATATTAAGAAGGTGAAAAAGGGGAAGAGATCCCATACAACACAAAACACACTCAACACACAATGACACATTCAAAACATACCCAGACTCACGCCAGCACACCCAAGACACTACACAAATATTCAAGTTACAGATTCACCCGTGCCCAAATTTTAAAAGACGACCAAAGGAAAAAAAAACTCTGGAACCTACTCTCCTGAGGTGGGGGCAATCAAAAGGGAAATTCCTCGAGCCCCTGCCAACGACCATAACTTTCGCTCTTCATTGGATATGATTAGAGCGCCATTCATATCAGGAACAGCTCCATCAAATACACATTTGTTTCGTTGGTTCCAAAGCGTCCAGGCCCCAAGTATTATGAGAGAGTTGATTCCTTGCAGTACTAGGCCACTAGCTTCATTGCTCACTCTTTCCCACCAATCATAGAAGGATGCTTCTGTGGGCTGGGGGGAGAGGGACTGAAGGCCGACTTGTGAGAGAAAACGGTACCAGTATTCCCTTGCAAAGACACAATGAATAAGGAGGTGATTAATGGTCTATGTCTCTTGATCACACAGAATGCAGTGTGCAGGATGAGGGAGACTCCGGCGGGCTAGACGATCCGCTGTCCAACATCTCTTATGGGCTACTAGCCACATAAAGAAACGACATTTAGGCGGCGCCCAAGTTTTCCAGATTTTATCCCATGGCCCAAACAGAGTTGATCCAAGAAAGTACCCCTCGTATGCTGATTTTGCTGAATATTGCCCATTTGTTGAAAGCCGCCATATGTGCTTATCCTCACCTTGTCGAGTTGTAGCTGAAAGTCATATAAGATGTCCCATAATTGAAGATATTCAACAAGAACCCTAACAGTAAGAGCCCCATGTATATCCAATATCCAAGCGTAGTTGGTAAGGGCTTCTTGTACTGTTCTTTTCTTGCGTCTTCTGACAGTAACGGTGGCAAAGAGTTGGGGTGCCAAATCTGAAATACTCTGTCCATAGAGCCAGCGATCCGTCCAGAAAAGGGTCTTTGCACCATCTCCAACCTCTGAGTAGATAGCCGCTGCAAAAAATTCTCTTACTTGTACCGGAACATGTATTGGGAGGGCTGCCCATGGGCGATCAGGTTCTGTTTTCTGCAGCCAAACCCAACGCATTCTTAGAGCCAAACTAAGTGTCTTGATATCTGAAATCCCTAGGCCGCCCAGTTCTTTAGGTCAACACACTTTGAGCCAAGCAATGATACAATGCCCGCCTTGTGCATTCCTACGACCTTTCCAAAGAAATCCACGCTTGATTTTATCCACTGCTTTAATTGCCCAAGCTGGAAGATCAACAACCATTAACATGTAGATGAGCATTCCAGTAAGCACAGACTGCACCTGGACCATCCTCCCTGCCTTAGTCATCAGGTTTGCTTTCCATCCAGGCAACTGATCAGCAATGCGGTCAATGATGGGCTGCACTTGTTCCTTTGTTAGTTTCTTCAGAGATAGGGGCAGACCTAAATACTTGCAAGGAAAGTCTGTAAGTGCACATGGCAGTAGGGACTGTACAATTGCTAATTCATTTTCCTTACACCTGATGGGCAACACATTACTTTTTTGCAGATTCGTCCTGAGCCCTGTTGCCTCTCCAAACAAATTGAGAATATCCATAGTCACATTAATTTCCTCAGCAGCAGGTCGAAGGAATAAAACCACATCGTCTGCATAAATAGATATTCGATGCTGCAAGGGACGTCTTGATAGAGGTAACAATAAACCTTCACTTGCAGCCTTTGAGATCATATGCCCCAACACGTCCATGACCAAGATAAATAGCATTGGAGATAGCGGGTCACCTTGTCGGAGGCCTCGCCGGTGGAAAATGCGATCACCAGGAGATCCATTCATGAGCACTTGGGTGGATGAAGAGCAAAGCAGCCCACTAATTATATCACGCCAAATCTGTCCAAAACCAAGCTGTTGCATTAATTCCAGGAGGAAGGACCATGATACTGAGTCAAAAGCCTTAGAGATATCTAGCTTTAATAGAATCCGAGGCTCTTTCTGTTGATGTAGGAATCTTGCTGTTTGTTGTACCAACATGAAATTATCTTGTATAAATCGCCCTTTGATAAAGGCACTTTGAACAGGTGAAACCATTTGCTGCAACTTTGGAGCGAGACGGTTGGCTAACAATTTTGTGACTAATTTGGCAAAACTATGGACCAAGCTGATTGGTCTAAAATCTTTGGGTTGTTCTGCTCCTTCCATTTTGGGGAGAAGTGTGATATATGCAGAATTGAGGACCCCAAAGTTTGCAAGCTTCCTGCTCCATATTGCTGAAATGGCTGCCATGATATCTTTTTTTATTATGGCCCAACAAGTTTTGTAGAAACAACCTGTGAATCCATCCGGTCCCGGAGCCTTATCAGAAGGCATTTGCTTGATCGTGCTCCATACTTCTTCTTCAGTAAAGGGTAGATCAAGTTCAGACAGATCATGTACATTAATTCCTAGTTCTAGCAAGTTGATAGTGTTCACCCTTGTAATACTTGTACCCAGCAAATTATCATAAAAATCATCCATAACTACAATTTTTTCCTCCTGGCTGGTGCAAATTTGATCTCCTGAGATCAGTTTCCCAATGAAGTTCTTCCTTTTTCGGTGTCGGGCATGAAGATGGAACAACTGTGTATTGGCATCTCCTTCCTTTAGCCAACTGATCCTTGAGCGTAGCCGGGCTATTGTTCGTTTGAGGGATGAGAGAGCCAAACTGTGTTTTTTCAGATTATTTTTGAGCCACAATTCCTCCTGAGAGAGTTGACGACTGTCCTGAGCAATCTCGAATTGATGAAGTATCTCTCTTGCTAATGCAAGTTGAAATGAAATTTGACCGACAACCTTGTTGCTCCAACTCTGTAAGCTCTTGGTGACAGCTTTGAATTTCCTATCCAGAGTGATGAAGGGGCATTGTCCAGGTGGAACAGAAGCCCAGGCTGAGGTAACAGCTTCCTGAAATCCATCTAACTTGGGCCAGAAAGACTCAAAATGAAACCTACGACGTCCAGGCTTGTTGTCATGAAGACCAAGTAACAGGGGGCAATGATCTGAATCATCAGAGGCTGTGCTTTGAAGCAAACAATTGGAGAATTTATCTTCCCAATCAACAGTACATAGAACTCTGTCCAGCTTCACTAGAGTAGGAGAATCCTGCAGATTTGTCCATGTATATTTACGACCATGCAGAGGCAGCTCTTTGAGGGCCAGATCATTAATTAATTTCCGAAAACGCCCCATCATTGCCCTATTCAGGTTAGAGTTGTTCTTGTCCTCATCCTTG
This sequence comes from Cenchrus americanus, assembly GCA_947561735.1. Classification (NCBI taxonomy): domain Eukaryota; kingdom Viridiplantae; phylum Streptophyta; class Magnoliopsida; order Poales; family Poaceae; genus Cenchrus; species Cenchrus americanus. The sequence goes on from OX387245.1 coordinate 178,886,269, forward strand.
TAAATTAAGTTGAAATCCCCAGCCACCATCCAAGGTCCTGGACAGGAAGCCCTGATATTCCGTAATTCTTGCGGAAATTGAATTTTATCATCATTTCCTTGGGGGCCATAAACACATGTCAACCACCATACTTGCCCATTTTCCGGGGAGATTTGGATGGTAACACTGTAATTGTCAGTCCTCACAGCACCTGATGCTTTGATGTGTCTTCTCCAGGCAACAAGAATTCCCCCACTAGCACCGATAGATGGTGCAGCAATAAAATCAGTGAAATCAGAGCCTAGAGCAGATAGCAGAACTCTATTGGACATAGCACAGATTTTAGTTTCTTGAAGACAAACTATGTCAGCCCGAGAAGAATCTACAATGGTGCGGACAGAGTCTTGTCTTGCAGTGGAATTCAGGCCTCTCACATTCCAAATTAAAAATTTTTCAGGTTCCATGGAAAACAAAGTAAACGACCAATAAGAATTAGAGTTAGGACAACAATTCCCCCTCAGCTCCATGGCTAAGATCATCAGGCAAGGTCCACTTAAATAGAGCTGTCATGGCCTGAATATGTGAAGCACATGGACGGTGACCAAATAATCTAGCATAATCATCTAACGCCTGTTGATCAATACCTTCTTGTTCACCGATGATATGCAGAGTTCGCATCACCTTCTTCATTGCTCTTGTCTCAAGGTCACTTAGCCGGAACTCCACTGGGGCTCCAGCAAGCCGCCGGCTACGTCGTGGAGTTTCGTCGTGTGGCAGAGTGTTGCATCTGCGCTTGGTAACTGCCGGCACCGGGAGCAGGCCTCCGGCACGGCGAGCCAGCTTGTTGATGAATGCGACCCGAGCTTCTGACGGAGTGTCTTCCCGGGAAGCAGGCACCAGATGGGCTCCACCGCCGTAGGGAGTCGCGGGCGGGGCCAGGGGTGGAGCTGCGTCTGCAGCTGCGACACCTCCAGCCGCCCCGGCCGGTGATGGAGCTGCCTCCGTGGCTGCAGCATCTCCGGCCGTCATGGCTGCCACCGGCGGCACCTGGCTTGGGGGGAATTTTCAAGTCGGCGAAGATGGCGGTCAACTAGGCGGGCTCGGCGCCTGTAGTAGAACCGCAGCGACGTGGCTTGATGCGGCGGCGGCGGCGGCGTCGTCATCTCGGCCATCGCAACAGGAGTTGGGTTTCGTGGTGAGGCCGGTAGGGCTGTTGCCTCAACCATCGGAAAATGCAGCGGCGACCTTGGCGAGGCCGGTGAATCCGTCGCCTCATCAAGGCCCATTGCATCAAACGTTTTCACAAGTAAAGAGAGGCCTGGATCCATTGGACTTGGCCCAGCAGGAGGCCCAGCTAGCTTTGGTCCTGGAGACACACAGATGGGAACAACATCCTGCTCCTGCACATCCGATCCTGCTTGAGTTGAGGGAATTAAATTGGCAACCACATTAAGGCCTTCCGTCATGAATACAGGCGGCTCCTCTGTGGGTTTGCTTGGGAATTCTTGCACGAAACCAAATGTGGCCGCTTGGGACTCTACCACAGGGACAGCCTCGGCCAGGCATGCATCATCAATGGCAGTCGCTTGGGGACTCTCAATTGTTGCAGCCGCCACCTCGGGCGACACACCGGCCGCTTCGTGCAAAACGCCGAGCGTTGCCACTGCCGCGTGCGAAACACCGGACGTTGGTTGGTCCACCAGCGGCTCGGTCGACGGAGCGCCTCCGCTACCGGCCATCCCAGGCTGTGGCGGCGAAGGTGCAGCGATGCGGCGTCATTGCCGTGTTGAAGAATCCTCATGGCTGCCCTCCCCGGGAGGAGCAGGCGGTGGGGCTGACGAAGAACTTCCAGAGGAAAGCACCATGGAGGTCTTGATGTTGATGGGATATGTCAAAAACCTCTTCACCTGAGGGCCTTCCAAGATGAACATCGGAGGTTCCGCGACCTAAAGGTCCTTAGAGTAGGGTATTTTGCTTGGGTCCAAACACCAGGCCGAGCATCGAAATGTTGAAAGATCGTTGAGCTCCATAGTGTCTCTATGAACGTGATCAATCCATGCATGCGGGCTCAAGAGCTGCTCTACAGTGGAGGTCTCCCAAACATGAGCAGGTATACCGCAAACCTCGACGTCCAACAAGCAAGGCAAGGCCCGCCCGGTTGCTCCAGCGAGACGGTTCCATTTCTTGCACAGAAGACTGAACTCCGGCGAGCGGAACGGCTGCTGTTGGCAAACCAAACGATCCACGGAACTTGCGTCCGGAAGCATGAGCAAGTAGCTTGATGATGAAACGCGACGTAGAACGATAGATGTTGCCTCGACGTCCATTTGCCACTTGCACATGTCCACTTATCTAAATGTGTGTGTTTCGTCCCTCTATTTTTCCAATATTTATTTTCCATGGCCTTTTTGACTAGTCTCGGTAATTCCAGTAGACCTCTCTCTTAATTTGAAAATATTTCGGATGTATGTTTTGCTAGGATTGTTATTAACCTTCCAAGCTCCACATAAGCCTTCCACTACCACATATGAGTAGAGTAGGTTGAAAATAATCTAGTATAGGCTTGAGTGATTTGATGAGATGAGTGTTCCATGAGCTCTTGCAAGAGATTTTCACTTAAGTTGGATATGCATCTTTTTGAAAATCTTCCATGTGACAAGGTAATGATTTGAAGTTCACTTAAGTTTGAGAGCATCGTGTTAAATGTGGCTTGTTCTTTATTGTTAGTCTATCTTCCATAATGAAAAAGAAGCCGGTCACAACTTGAACTTTAAAAATAAATTCTTAAGAGAGAGTAATTTACCCGGGGACTTGGATGTTTACCAACGAGATCAACTCAGCCCGAGAGATATTCTCGCAGCTTAGAACAGCATGATCTTTCGGTACAGATTCAGAGACTTAAACGGTCTTTAATGGCAAAAGTTTGACTACCAAAGTTGTGGGGCTCGACGATACCTTCGATTTGGATATGTGGAAGGTCCAATTCGGATAAGGGAGCTAGGAGATATAGCCCCCGAAATCCTTGTTGCGCAGTCAGTCCGAAATCAGAACAGATTATCTTCCAAGGCCGATTTGGAGATCTTATCTTCGTTTTTAAGGAAATAAATGAATACAAAAGTTGAAGATAATTTCGTGGCACACAACCTGGACACCGAATTTGCATTATTTGGAGTCCGGACGTGGGAGATATGGCGCTGGCAAGGAAGGACTGCGAATCAGGAAAATCTGGCTGATTTTATGGAAACCAAGTTTGCTTCTCTCCAAGGAGGATCTCGTGCAAGACAAGATGGAGCACACCCAAAGGCACCCTAAGGACATAAATACAACCCCCTAGGCACCTCAAGATGGTTAACCATCAAACAAATCATCCTACCGACGCTATTCATCAGAAAACCGCCGCCGCAAGATGAGGGAGAGAGTTAGATGAGCTCGTCGCAAGGATCAACGCCGGCGGAGAGAAGGAAGCAAGAGGAGTACTCCGAGCCGCTGGCCTAGGGGTGTTCCCAAGCTTCATCGCCGCCATCTTCATCGACGACGTTCTCCGGAGTCTCCATCACCCCTATGTGCTTCAATCCGTGTAAGATGATGGGGTAATGTCTCCATTCATCCCTAGGGTTAGATAGATTCATGCTATGTGATCGCTACTTGATTCGTGGTTTCAATCTATTGTTTTCATGTTGATGATGCTTTGATGATTAAGGTTAGCTACCGTGTTTTTCGGGCGTATGATATCCACTACTCCCATAGATTCCATCAACATACCGTGTCCATCATAGGTCTAGTCACGAATACCTTCGCGTAGTGATAGTACGAGAGGAGGGAAAGGGCGAAACCGTGGTCACAAACCCCGGTAGATTGGTTTACCACACTCGTGTAGTAGATGCATACCATGTTATCCTAGATCCTAGGGAGGGAACGCTTATTTTTTTAATCACTCTCTTGTGTTCACCCTTTACCATCTAGTTTAACCCTAGATTTGTTTGATCAACTTAACTTAGATTAACTTAGGTTAGATTGTCTTTACCTTTAGATTAATACTCTTTCAAAGGTTTTCCATTCAACTAGATTAGTACTTGGTTAAGCGCTAGTAATCCCCTTGCTCCGCGGATTGACAAGAACCTTGGGAATCTCGTGATGAAAAAGGTGTAGGTCCGTACGCTTGCGGATCGTAGGTGGATACGAGTTTTATCCGTCAACATATGCTTGTATGTGAATGTGTGGAGCGTAGAGTACGAGCAGTTCGAGGACTTCGTTGCCGTTGAAGATTTCCATGACCCTGAGCAGTTTCCGGAGCTGGTAGAAGGCAAGTCCTTACTGCATTCCCGTTAATCCTATTATAATATGCATTTTAATTACACCATTATTTATTATTGCTTTGCATTGAATTGATAGGTCTTATTGTTAAGGTTCGACTAGCTTTGTTTATCCTATGCCTTGATCAACCTGGGTTTACTTTATGTTGGGTAGCACTTGCTAGAGCTTTACTTGGTTTTGGGTTGTTTAATAAACACTTGTCAATATGGATTTATTTATGCTGTTATTCATGTAATGCAAGAACACTTTATGCCTGTTAATCGAAACATGGAGAACCACCCAAGAAAACAGTACAACCACAAGACATATGGCTCTGTCTTGGCTTAATAATTAGAGAACTAGGTGTTAGGTATGCTTTACCTGATAAGGGTTGGGGGCTGACGGTAGATGGCGTATGGACCTGCTCTGGCGATGTGTGGGCTTGGCTAAGACACGGTACTCGCCAGGGAGCTTTATACGCTGCACTGATCAGGTAACCTAGCGGGCAGCCTGCATCTGGGGTCTTTGTAACGGCCTCTTAGCGTCCCTATGCAGCCACACCTTGGTAGTGTGGTATTGTGCCTACTTTTCCACAGCATGGTTGGGTCTAAAACTCTTTTGGGTTTTTACGCGACTTGTGGGTAAAGATGTACAACCTCTATAGAGTGTAAAACTGACTAGTTAGCCGTGCCCACGGTCAAGGGTGGCCTGAACCCTCACATGAGTAATTTATGAAAGATGGAACTTTTAATCTGGTGCATTGCATTCTATGGTTCAGTTGTATTTATTATTTGGGTTTGGTATATACTTTCTCTTGCTAGTAACAGCTGCTAAATAAAACTTGACCAACTAAAATGCTGACTTGCTTAATAACCATCAGCTTCCACCATAAAGCCTTGCATGTTGTTATAGAACTTTTCCCTTGTTGAGTACGACATGTGCTCATGCTTGTTGTTTCTATATTGCATCTACACTCCCCGGCTGCTGCTCAGATGGACGCTTTGAGGATTTCCCTGGAGAATTCGATGAGTTCTAGGCATTCGTTCTCTAGTCAGCTGCCTGTGGAGGACTTCTGCGTGTGTTTCTATTTCCGCTGTTAGCTACTCGAACGGTTGTTAGTTGAGACATTCGGTCATGTAATAACTGTTTAATACTCTATTTACGCTTTACACTGTGTTTTGGTATTCACTGAGTCGATGCATGTGTGTAACTTGATCCTGGCGCACATGTATTCTTGCATTCGGATTTGCCCTTAAATCCGGGTGTGACAAAGTGGTACCAGAGCCGTGTTGACTGTAGGACGTTAGCCTAGTTAGAACTGGTCAAAAACTAAGGAGTTTATAATAATAGAAGCCAAACATAGTTTAGCTTGCTTTATTCTGTTTATTATATCTAATCTTGGTTTAATCTCATCCTTGGTTTGCTTTTGTTATCTAAGCTTGATCTTGTCTCATCTAGTAATCTGCACTTGTCTCATCTATCTTAGATGGTTCGTCGACTGAAGACCACTCGCTCAGGTGCTTACCGCTTTCCAAGGTTCTTGGAGGACCAGGACTTCTACTGCTACTCCACGGAGAGTGATGAGCACCATGGAGTCTCTAAGGAGGGAAGTGAAGCAAACTCTGCTTCAGAGCAAGCTTCACCACCCGCTTCAGTCATTGAGCTGTCAGATGATGAGCTAGAAGAGGAGCCAGCTGAAGATCAAGAACAAGGAGGTGATCCAGATGACCACTCAGACCCTGAGCACTCATATCCGGAGGATGGAGATGATGATGATCAACCAGCGCCTGAGAAGTGGGAGGTGGTCGTCTGTCACCATGATGGAGGGCATGCACGCTTTCCGTCCAAGTTGAGGAGGCTACTCCAATGTCTCCACCTACATGTGATTATTGACTACGTTGGACTAAGGAGGACTTATCCTCGTTATCCAACGCAGTGGGATGTGTCAGTGCGCATCTTGGAGGATAACCCACAGGAGAGCGGACTGCACGAGGTTACTGTTCACCATGCTCTGGCCACCAGAGCTACCTTCACTGCAGGGAGAGATGTTGCTGCTAGAAGGGCTCTTTCTGCATGGTGTTATGAGGAGGCTCACCATCTCACTAACACTGTGTGGGGTGACTTTCCCCGTCGACGTGCTGGAGCTGTGGACAGCGTGATTCCAGTGGCTAATGTGAACTTGGGACCACGCTACGCAACTCAAGTGGGACTTGTAGCAGCTCTCAACACCAACCTTGATGACACCATCATGGAGCTGCAAGACCTCCGGGATCAGCAAGGCTCAAGGCAGGACCGAAGGGAGATCAAAAGGCTCAAGGCAGTGATCGCGGGACATGATGAGGAAGAGGTGCAGTAAGATACGGAAAGATGACCTGCAATGTCACCAAGACCCAGAAGGACAAGCTATGGGTCACTTAGATCCCGCACCCGGATCATTTGGCCTCAGGTGCTAGGTGTCTTTTATCTTCAGTTTTAGAGTCTGTAATCATTAGAATGACACGTTGGATCGGTGTGTTAACTAGTGGTGTGTTTGAGTGCTTGATTTGTGAACATTTGTGAGTTGGATCTTTGTGTGATTGCAGTGTGTCGTGGATTAATGCCACAATAACATTGGTTTAGTAATAGAGCTTGGTTAGTGGGTTTAAGTTCTGTTCCCAATCACCTTTTTTCTTGCAATTTGTAATTCTTTATCCGTAATATTTTATCTATCATGAGGAATATCTTGTTGCAAAATCCGTTCACGTCACTTCCTGACACAGCAGTAGTGTTTTATTTTTATCTCTAGCTACAGAACTCCGAATTCAGTAAAACCAGTTGTGTTGGTTCACAGATTTTATACATGATTTTCTGTCAAAAATTCAGCACTATCTAATGTATTTTTTGGGAGTTATGGACAAAACACTAAGCCAACAGAATCTGTCAAATCCTGCTGACACAGCTGACTTCATTATTTTATATCTCGAGTTGTAGACCTCCGATTGAGGCAAATCCAGTTGGGTTAGTTCATTAAATTTGTGCACCATATCTCCAGAAAAATTCGTGGTTTTTGGTTACCTGTACATCGAGATATCTATGTTTCTTTACAGCTATCAGAATCTGTCTTAATCTGGAAGTCTGCTTTGTTTATCATTTAAGCTTTTATATCATTGTCATAATCTAAATCTATGTTTCTAATGCTCGGATGGTAAACACCAGGTCCGGATCAGGAGTTGATCGGCCTCCAGTGACATGCCAAGGACGAGGAAGTAGTTCAAGCAGTGCACCGCAACCAGCACCAATGGATCCCGTGCAGTAGTTCTTCCAGAACCAGATGCAGCAACTGGAGAACCTGACCAACACTGTGGCCCACTCTGGTGGCACCAGTCGACGCTAACAGTCGCACCCAAGCCCACTCCGGTGGCACAAGCTGACTTTGGTCGCAATCTTAAGCCCACTCCGGCGGCAAAACTATTCGTTTTCTCTGATTTTTCATTCGCTTTGGCTTTCCGGAAAGTGTTTTTTGTTTTTTGCATCTTAAGTCCACCCCATGTGGCGCAAAGTCGACTATAGTAGTCGCATCTAAAATCTGTTTCACACAATCACACGACAATCTAAAGTCGACTTCTAAAGTCGGATATCAAAGTCCACTCTGTGCGGCAACTAAAGTTGACTTCGGTTTTCAAGTCGCATCTCCAAGTCTGCCCCATGCGGGAACTAAAGTCAACTTCGGTTTAGTCGCATCTCAAAGTCCGCTCCGCGCGGCACAAAGTCGACTTCGGTTTTCAAGTCGCACTAAAGTCCGCTCTGCCGGCATCTAAAGTCGACTTCGGTCCGATATAAAGTCCTCTCTAACGGCACGACTACTTCTCAAGCTCCACAGCACGATGCCACTCGGAATCTCTCTAGCACATGGGCTACACTCAAAATACTACTCGAGGATAACTTCAGCATGCTTCGCTCGCTCTCAAGCTCGGGGGCTCCGCACCAACTACTCGACGTGGCTCATGTGACTCTCTTATCTAGGAGGCTACACGCTGCAAGAGTACTCGAATGATGGTTTTCGCGAACGCTGAAGACCCTTGGATCGATTACCTAATCATTTCAAGGCTCGGGGCCTGCTATGCTTCAGCCATCATTGAATTTTTTTCAAGACGGAAGATTCAGAATCAAGATTGACCCTCAGCTAGAGTATATGACTCAACCTAAGGCTCGGGGGCTACTCCATATGGAGTGCGATTTTGCAACCGCACTTCCATATAATCTCGACTTCAAGACTGATGAGCTGGACTACCTTCCAGCCTCGTGGCAGTTCAAGTACTATTGAAGACTTCTCCAAGTAGTACTCGAGGACGCTCAAGAACTACTCGAAGGGGCTTCAAGACTACTCAAACCACTACTCTCGACTACAATGTGCTCGGGGGCTTGTCGGGCACACACCCCGGGTACTCATGCAAGGAAGGATGAAGACGGGCTCCTACTAGAGTTCTCCTATAATCCCATTAGGACTCGTTCTGTGTAATCTTACTAGGACTCCTGCCTTGTAACCGACTAGGAACCCACCCCTGAACTATATAAAGGAGGGCCGGCCCACCTACCCGGGCATCTGAACAACCCAACACCAAGCACAGGGCGCCAAACTTGATCCCCCAAACAGGACGTAGGGTTTTTCACCTTGACAACCCGAACCTGTATAAATCTTGTGTCCCGTGTCCTTGAGCACACCTTCGAGTTCTCGGTTTCCCGATCACGATCCTCACCGCATAATCTACTACCTCGGGTACCCCCTTGGTAGGTTTGCCGGTCTAAAACACCGACAGAGACCTTTGCTCCCGTAGCCCATTTGGAGGTGATTAGGATCCTTCTAGCCTTTTCCGTGGCTAAAGGGTTCAAGTTGCACCAAATGGATGTGAAGAGTGCCTTCTTGTATGGTGTGTTGGAGGAAGAAGTGTATGTGAGGAAACCACCGGGGTTTGAGAGTGAGAAGTACCCCCACCGGGTGTACAAGTTGAGGAAGGTGATGTATGGGTTGAAGCAGGCACCTAGAGCTTGGTATAGTAGGTTGAAGGGTTCCTGTTTGAGCGAGGGTTTGAGATGGGAAAGGTCGATCAGACCTTATTTTTACTCAAGCAGGGCAAAGATATCCTGATTGTGCAGGTGTACGTGGATGATATTGTCTTTGGTGGCTCGTCTAACTCTCTTGTTGCAAGGTTTGCAGAGGATATGAGTAGGGAATTCGAGATGAGTATGATGGGTGAGTTGGAGTTCTTCCTCGGGCTACAAATCAAGCAATCAAAGGAAGGAACATTTGTGCACCAAGCTAAGTACACCAAGGACATTGTGAGGAAGTTCAAGATGGAGGATTCCAAGGCCATGGCGATGCCCATGAGTACGACTACAGCTCTTGATGCGGATGAGGAAGGTGAACAGGTGGACCAGAAGGAGTACTGGAGCATGATCGGGTCACTCCTCTACTTGACGGCGACGAGGCCGGACATCCAGTTCTCGGTATGTCTGTGCGCTCATTTTCAAGCGTCTCCGAGGACTTCGCATCGGCAAGCGGTGAAGCGAATTTTCAGGTACTTGCGTCACACTCTCGACTTCGGCCTTTGGTACTCCGCGTCTTCTTCTTTGGCACTTCATGGTTTTTCAGACGCGGATTTTGCCGGGTGTCGGTTGGATAGGAAGTCCACTTCTGGGACTTGCCAGTTTTTGGGATCTTCTTTGGTGTCTTGGTCTTCCCGCAAACAGTTGAGTGTTGCTCAATCCACTACCGAGGCAGAGTACGTTGCCGCAGCTAGTTGTTGTTCTCAGCTCCTTTGGATCACATACACCATGAGTGACTTTGGTGAGGAGTATACACATGTCCCAGTTCAATATGATAGCACCAGTGCCATAAGTGTTGCAAAGAACCTAGTGCTCCATTCCAAAACCAAGCACATAGGTATCATTTTCTGAGAGACAATGTAGAGAAAGGGAAGATAACCTTGATCCATGTACCCACACATGACCAACTAGCCGATATTTTTACCAAACCCCTAGATCAAGAAACTTTCACTCGTTTGCGGGGGGGGACCTTGGTGTGTGTTTGATTTCTTGAGTTGGCGTGTGGGAGCTCCTTTGCAGCATATGTATAGCTTTCTTTTATGCATTTCTTGCATTTGGCATGGCATATATAACATGATGTATAAGCATCTTTGTATCTTAGGTTGCATGCATTTTGTATCATATGCATTTGTTAGGAAAAGCTTCTCCTATATACATTGTTCATCATGATGTGCTATATATGATCGTGTGAGCTAGTTTGGTATGCTATGGTTAGTTTGGCCTAGCTCTTGATGATCTTGATTTATAATCCATGGTTGATGGCTATGTTTTTGAAAATGTCACATATATGCTCTCTTATATGTAAATGCCTTTATACGATCTTGACATGTTTTAGTGGTTTTATTATGCTTAATTTGTGGTTGGATAGCTATTTTTGAGCATATGGGGCCAAAGGCTCATTTGCCATCATGAATGTTTAGCCCTCTTGCTTTATCTTGTGGAGGGGCATAAGTTCCTTTTTGTCGCGAAGACAGTTCATGTACCAATTAAGAGTCTGAAAATGAAATGTAAAATGCTTAGAAAATGAGCTCCCATGTCATATGTGCTTTATTTAAGTTTGTTTTGGGTGCTAAACAGTTGCATGATGCCTACCAATGAGAAGTCTCATATATAGAAGTAGGCACATGGCTCGGTGGCTTTGACATGACATGAGGTGCTTGCGGGTGTTTGTGATGGTCTTATGATTGGAATGGTTGTCCTAGCATGAAGTTTGTGTGGCTTTGCCATTTTGACATGTTTTGCTCATATCTATGACTTTGCTCATGAGAGGGTAACTTTTCGCAAAATTGCTCAAATCCTTTTTAGCCTTGTCCAATGGTTGTGAAACTTGGTGATCATGTAGTTGAGGTCACTACGAACCTGTAGAGTATCTAACTTGCTCATTTGGACATGTGTAGCATCTTGTGATGAATTTTGTATATTTGAGAAGCTATTTGTTGAAACTTTTCGCATTTTGCCTTGATTCATGCATTGTCAACAAGGGGGAGAAGTTTGTGCATGATTTGAGCACCTAGGAGCATTTGGAAGGTGTTCCAATTGGTTCGGGAAAATTTTTAGCAGTTTGGTGCAGGGTCGGTCACATGGGGCAGTCTAACCGCCCCCCTGGCGGTCAGATGTGTGGAAGGAGGTTTAACCGCCCAGAGCAGGTGGTCTAACCACCCTGGGCAAAGTGAGCAGGTTTTTGCTCTTTGTTGCATTCCTGGGTTGCATTGCTGCAGTGTTCAAGGGGAGTGTGCTTTGGCTCAGGGGGAGCTTGCATATGTGCAGGGGGAGCTCTTTGTGTTGTTCGAGCTTTGGATTGGTGGTTTGTGATCTTTTCTTGAGCATAGTTTTGTCTCGGATGTGTCGAGTCGTTGCCCTTGCCTAAGGGGTCCAAGACTTGTCTTCTTCAAGTGATCTTGCTCTTTGCCTTTCTTTGGCTTTCAATCGCTTGTTCAGGTTTCTTTTATTCGTTTTTTCTTTTCTCTCTGGTTACCAAATCGTGTATGTTGTCAATGCACTCATCAAGGGGGGATTGAGGACCATGTGTGGTTCGAGGACCCATGGATGGTCGCTTCCTGGTGTGATGAGTGATTGACAACGTTGTGTGGACTGACTCTTGGCTAAGTATTGCTGGTGCAGGTTGTGGATTGACTGGTGTTGGTGTAGGTGAAGAACAAGCGCGAAAGGTCGTCGCCGGTGAGGCCTCCAGGTGTGGAGAAGACAAGTAGGCTTGGTTCAAGGGATCCGGTGGCCAGCGGGGTCGAGTGCGGGCCGCACGGAGGCAAGAACATTAGGACGAAGTCATGGACGGTTTCTTGGTTGAGCCTCAAAACCAAAGTCGAGCCGGGACTACGTGGGAGCCGAGTCGTGAGTGGCGATTGGCGGAGGCTACACCGAGTTCGCTGGGTTTGCAGTGGTTCACCGGAAAACGATTGGGTTACTCGGTTGAGCCACAAAACCAAGGCCGAAGACTCGATGAGGAGGTGCGGCCATCCAGGCCGATTCAACCGCCTAGGAGAGGCGGTCTGACAGCCTGGCCAGTCTAACCGCCCAGGGGGCGGTCTGACCGCCCTGGTCGCTGGCGCCGAGAAGCTTCGAAGTGGAGGACACGTGTCGGGATCGCAAGGCTTGCGTTGAGGCTAAGCAGCTTGTGGTCGCTAGGCATCCGTCCGATGGAGAAAATCTGAAGACTTCCAAATTCGCCCTTGAGGGGCTTGTATCCCTAGTTATTAAGTAAGGGTAGTTTAGTCTTTTAGGTGCCTCTATATATACTCTTTGAGGGGATGGATGGCAGCCAACTCTTGGAACCCTAGCTCATTTGTTTTCTTATTTTTGGTTCTCATTTTCCTCTAGTTTTCTAGGACTAGCTTGACAGCTTCCTGTGATATCTTGAGAGCGGGATGGATGTATGGGTGGCAAGCTAGACCATGTATGAACCTTCATGGTATGTATAGATGATTTGGCGTGGTTTCTCAAGTTCTTGTGTTGCCTTTCCCGTCCTCCTTTTTGGTGATTTTAGGAGCTCTTTGTTGTGATTTTCGTGACGGAGTTTTTAGGACGTATTCTTGCGAGATTCTTGTTGGGTGTCACGTATGAGGACCTTGTGCCTCTTTGGTTGGTGACTTTGCCCCAAGAATCCCCTTGAATCAGACTTGATTTAGTGGTTTTTCGTGTTGCTCGAGTTCTTGCCCTAGAGAGACGATTTCTTTGATTCCTCTTTATTGTGAGCGATTCAGGTCGATTCCCTTGAGGTAGAGGTTGCCCAGGAGATAACCCAGCTATTCCCGAAGTTTCGCTGCAATCCGTGTAGTGATTCAGGAGATCGGGCGATGGGAAGTTGAGGATTGACCCGCGGGTTGGTTTTCTGGAAGGGGCGGTCTAACCGCCCTGGCCCTTCCAGGTGAAGGTTTTTATTTTGCCGGATTTTCCTCTGTGAGTTTGTTCGCCTTGATCAGATGAGCGCTCTGGTGAAATCTTGGGTTGTTTTCGTGCAGTTTGCTAGGTGTTCTTGCTTAGAGTTCTTTGCTGGGTACAAAAGGTTAGACTGCCCCTGGTAGCCGGTCTAACCGCCCCTAGGCTCCTGGGTGAAGTTTTGGTTTTTGCCAAGATTTCCTGGTAGCTAGCTTGGCATTGACCAGAGATCTTTGTTGGTGAAACCGTGGTGCGTTTTGGTGCTCGGAAGAGGTGTTTCGGAGGATTTCTTGGTTGCCAGGTGGAGGTGGTCCAACCGCCCCCCATACCCGGTCTAACCGCCCCCCTCTGGACAACCAGCTCCCGAGTTGTTTCCGCTGTCGTGGGTGCGTAGGAGTTGAGGTTGCTGATAGTGTTTGTTCCTAGGACCAGTAACACTCCAGTGGCTACGTGGTTTTGGCAAACGGAAGGTAGAAGTGCGGAGCGTGTGATTTTGGGGGTCCGACCGAGCGAGATCATCTTGTTGGAGTTTCAATCTCCTTCGAGAAGAATTTTTATCAGCTCCCATTCACTCCCCCTCTCTGGTCGCCTAATCGGTCCTTCACCAGCTTCGACCTCCCGAAGCGATATCTCCAAGTCCCAACCCTTCCCCTTAGTATTCCTAAGGGCGGTGTTAAGCTCCTCTTCACGGTTGCGGAACTCTGCGAGGTATAATAGTTAGTATACCACCAAAAGACCCTCCTTCAACAAGATCGCCACACATGAAGATTTGACCTACCAATGGATACAGTATTGAATTGCGCAGTAGCGTCTATGGCCTTGCGCTTCTCCTCGGTGAGCTCATCCTCGAGCCTCTTCTTTTCAGCAGCCGCCGCCTCCCGGACTTGCTTGAGCTCCTACTCAAGGTCAGCATTCCGTTGCTCCTTCTCCGCCGCGTTCTTCAGCAGGTCCGCCCAGCTCTTGGCTCGTTCTGTTAAGGACTGTCACAATATAACAAGCTCGTTAGCAGCATTCCAACCAAACATCGTCAAAAAGGTACATCGTAAGAAAACTTACCGTCAGCGCATTGTTGATGGTCACAGTGCTAGTCCGCAAGGCCTGCATATCCTCATTGTCCTCGAAGATATCATCCTGCCAAGGGGTGCCATTCCAGTCAATTTACCGCCGCGGTAATCTCAGGCTCGAAGAAGAAGATTCGGGTACCTGTGCGCTAGATGCCCCGGACCTCCTGGTGCCTGATCAATTTGAGGCTGGTCCTTGACCAGGTCATCAGCCCCAGTAGGTCTCGCACTAATGGGGTCAACATCAATAATCCTTAGGGAGGTCGTCGCTCCGACGTCCCCAACAGAAGCTCCCTCCCCCGCTTCAACAGCGCACGGGGGACTCGTCACCCTTGTATCCGCCATCGGCGGTGAAGTCGCCCTACTCTCAGCTGCTCCTCACGGCGGAGTAGCTGTTCGTGCGTAATCTGCTAGTGCCTCCCCCACGACCTTTGGGTCAGACGACCTCATGCGGGAGGGAGAAGCCGGGGCACCCAGGTCGTCCTGTGGCACCACCACCGGTCTGCACAACAACGCCACATAAAAACAAACAACCACAACACGATAACAGCAAGTGAAAAAGATTAAGTCTTCAAGATTTTACCACGTAGCAACCGGGATACAAAGCTTCAGCCTAAAGAGCCGAGGCCTAATCGCCGCAGGCATCTTTGCCTGCGCTACGGCAGCAGTCTGCTGCGCCTCCAAACCTCGACGGAGGGCATCCTTCGGCGACTTCTCTACCAGCTCCCGCTGCCTCTTGGCAGCAGGACTTTCCGACCTCCTCTCCGGACAATCCCCGGCGACCGGCAACTCTTCAATAGCTTCATCTTCCTCTTCGTCTTCTGACTCTACCTCCATCGAGCGAGGCGTCAGAATTGATGGTGTAACAACCCCTGGAGGGGAAGTGGCCTTCCTCTTCCTCTTCTTCTTCTCTACTGCCTTCACCGCAGAAACTGCAGCAGCAGCGGACGAAGCCAATTGCTTTCTCACCGCTGACCTAGTCCTGCGCTGGGGCTTCGCGGCGCCACAGGCGTCTGGGCCTGTCCCGGCATCACCTTCGGCCTCAGCATCGGTGTCTTCGTCCTCCTCCACCGACGAGTCAGACTCATAAAACTCCAGCAGACGACCTGCCGGAGGTTTATATTTGTCCGGCCTAAGTTTCCTCCGGTGCAACTCGCCTTCAGGAAGAGGCGCGGGGCACCACATCTGACACTTGCGCGCCTGCAAGCAACACAACGATCAAGAATATTACACAATGTAATCAAATTGCGAACGAAGTAAAATGACCTAAAGGTAGATCTCAGGATCTTACCGGGTCAGCCGGTCGCTTCAACGAATGGGCCTTATGGCACTTCTTCACCTTCACTTTCCCATAATACATCTGAGACACTCTGGCCGCCATCTCCTCCTTGAAGACCTTGCGGTTAACTTCATGTGTGGGGTCTGACTGCCCCCAGTACTCGTACGCGGGTGAGCCTGATCCTTGATCGGTTGAATCATCCGCCGGCAAAACGACCTGGCGACTGCAGCTCCTGTCACCCCCGCTTCTTCATATCGCTGACGAGCTCCAGGACCCCCTTGAGGTCCTCGAGGTCACGGGATGACAACCCCAAGTCCCACTCATTTATTTTCACTGGCTTATGGCCAGTACGACGTGGAAGCCCAGGAATTTGATCTACAATATAAAACCACTCCGACCTCCACCCAGCAGTGTTGTCGGGGAGGTCGGTGTCTATCCACTCTTCCTTGAGGCCCGACCTCAAACAAAACATCACAACCCCCACTGGTCCCAACCATTTGCCAGTGCTCTTCACACAAAATAAATACCTCCACAACAAGAAGTGAGGTCACATCCCCAGATACGCCTCACAGAAGTGAATGAAGGTCGAAACTACAGTGATGGAGTTGGGAAGAAGATGTACCAGCTCCAGCTTGTAGTAGTACAACAAGCCGCGGAAGAAGTCCCCCACGGGGAGGTTGAAGCCGCGCTCGAAGAAGGACACGAAGACGACCTGCTCCTTGACGTCTTCGGTCGGGAACTCCTCCCCAGCCGCGGTCGTCCACTCCACCTCTGCCTTTGGCTGGAGCAGCCCACGGTCCACCAAAGCTTGGATCTTCACCTCAGTCATCGTCGACCGGACCCACACCGTCTACGGGTCCGGGATGGAAGCCGTCTCCACCGCCATTTCGCCGCTAGGGTTTGCACTAGATCTAATAGTGCAGAGAGT
The DNA here is from genome assembly GCA_947561735.1 of Cenchrus americanus. Classification (NCBI taxonomy): domain Eukaryota; kingdom Viridiplantae; phylum Streptophyta; class Magnoliopsida; order Poales; family Poaceae; genus Cenchrus; species Cenchrus americanus. The sequence goes on from OX387245.1 coordinate 178,902,785, forward strand.
CTTGACGCACATGCGCAGAGGAGCGCGACGCGGAGCAATGGTGCAAGTGCGTGGCTGGCCAGAGCTGGAGGTTCAATGGGAGCACACGTGTGGGAGTGAGGCGGTCGCAAGATCGCGAGAAAGCTACGGCGGTGGAAGTGAGAGCTACGGGAGGAAGGAGAAGGGTGAATGGGGTCAACCCCGACCCGGGCCGCCCTATTTATAGGGGGGACCACCAAATCTGCCGTTGTGGTTCCTTCTGCCGTACAACACGCTCCAACGGCTCTATTCCGAGAAATTCGCGAGAAGATTATGGTGGATTCATCACTAACCGACTAAAGCCATGACCTAAACTCCGAGTCTAGGTCGCCAGCCGGTAACAAATTACCATCAAGTCATCCTGATAGCAAAACAGATTTAACAAGCCCCCAAGTCACATTAATTTAGGTCTTTGACAATTCATTTTGTCAGATCAACCAAGTTCATGACATAAGAGAGCGAACATTACATGGACCGCCCGAAGGTACACAAGTCGCCTGCAACCTCATTGGATCCACAACCTGACACACAAGATAAACATACTACAATGCCTGGGCCACCCAGAGCGATCATCGCGACCTACTTTACCAAATCAGAGCACGTCGCGAGATTTCTCCTAGCACTAGGACCTTGATGGCGGCCTTGCGGGGGACAGCTGCAGGACGACGCACAACCTAAGGTATGCTCGGCCAAAACTATTGGAATAGAGACACGAGCTTGCTCTGTGGCGTGGGATTCCAAGCCCTAGTGAGCTTCCGATGCTCACCAGTGATGTCCTGCTATAGCCTCAACTCGGGAAGCATCACCTCCAAACTCTACCTGGTACCCCACAGAGGCAGGGTGCAGAGAATGGGGGTGTTGCCCACATTTCGCGAGAGTTCTCCTAGCTCCAAGTTTCTATAAGACCCTACAATCTGGTGGATGAACACATGCCCATGGCATGGTGGGAACACTACTCTGCAGCTTCATAGCTCAACAATGCTCGGTGCTTGCCTCCTTCAGCTTCACGATGCTATTAATAGCCAGAGCTAATCCTTGGGGCAGTTGGCGAAGTGATGACACAATCGCCATGTGGTACTGGGACCTGTAGAAATGTGCGTGATTAAAGGTGACGACTTTACCTCTGTCTCACGACGTCTTTTGTCGCTAGTGCATCAATGATGCCTGAGCTCGCCGCAGAGTCACATGGCTACAGTAACTCCCTTGATCAGTGAGCAGTTTGTCGTTTTCCGGGTGGCAAGAGAATCTCCGACCACTATTGACCCGTGACCCCGCAGTCTACGCTACATGACATAACCTGACCCTATGTCAGATGGCTCAGCACCTAATTTAGCCCCCTCTCAATGATGACTCCACAACCTCCCTCTATGACCTGATGATTTTTATTTTGCACCCGCTAGGCACTGCGTCCTGGTGCACCCGCTATGGCTCTGCACGTAAACAGACCTATTCCAATCAGCCTATATTTCTGTTCCCTCAGCAGAATGGTCATAGGTTCAATTGAAGACCTTCCGAGGTAGGCATGCCTCACTGCTCTGCCAGATCTGTTTGGGCGCCTGGAGATCAAAAACATCATGAAGATCTATGATTTCGTCCGGCCCCCGTGGTCGGTGTGCCTATCGCTGAGGTCGTTAGTACCCTGGCAAATTGGCTCCGCTGGATGGCTGGCAGCTATGTTGGTCATCTGGACACCAAAACGACGTCCTCAAGGTCGGTCTTGCAATAACTAGGTATGACTATGGCCCTGCCAACCTGGTTGGGCACCCTGGATGCGTGACCTTTCGAGGTCGGTGTGCTCTTGTAGCCATGCCAGCCTGTTCTGGACACCTAGGATTCTACGTCGGGAATGAAGGCCTCCCCGTGGGGTGTGCACCTGATGGCCCTGCCAAGTGCTTCCGGGTGCTTGGGCGCTATACACCTGAGACCTCCCTGAGGTCGGCATGCCTCGAGTGGCTCCGTCAGACTCTTTGCAGCTATGCATGATATCTGGATGTCTCTACACTCCATACATTCAAAGATCAACATTATTTCACCAGCTTCACCGTCATTCGTTTCGACCACTACAAAAGACCTCTTTGTGCGACGTGCCTTTCAAAATCTTGTTGGGTATCCTCAGATACTAGGCATAGTTGATTTGAGGCCTCTTCGAGGTCGGCACGCCTACAAAGCCTCCCTGAGGTCGGCCCTACCAGACTCCTTGCAGCTATGCTAGGAGATCTGGGTGTCTCTACACTTCGTTCGATCAAAACCATGCCTTAGTTTTTCTTCTCTTTTTGAGCATCAAACCAGCCATACTGCCTGCTTCAATGCTCGGGGACTACTCTACGAGTGCATCTTCGACGCCCTCTTGTTTTTCTCACCGTACTGACCGGTTGGGAAACCCGTTTCTCATCACGTCGTTAGTCGACCTCCTTTTTCTTCTCTTCTTATTATTTCGGATCATCATGCCAGCAATCCTGCCCGCCACGATGCTCGGATACTACTCTATGAGTGCATCTTCGATGCCCTCTAAATTTTTTCATCGTCGTTTCGACTTATTGGAAGTCTTCTTCCTATAGGTCGTCACTCGACCTCCCTTCATTTGGCAAGACTACAAATAGGTCGGCTGCTAAGTCGATTTGTTCTTTTCCTTTTTTGGACCGGCGTGCATGCTATTTGACTTGCCGATAGCTCTTCGACTTCATCATGACCTCTCTAAGGTCGCTGTGCCTACACCTCGCTCGGGGGCTTGTGAGACATGGGTACCCCTGGGTCCCCACCGACCAGGCTCACGGTCGTCCCTAACAAGTAGGTCTGGCCTACTAGAAGACTCGCCGACCTATTAGTGGGCTCAACTGACCTAGTTGGCCACCCACACGACCTCCTGAAGACCTTCCATAAGATTCCCTAGATGACCTAATCCAACACGACCTCAAGACTTGGTGTACAAGTCAAGACCTCGGTGGATTTCGATGAAAACAGATCGACGGGATATGGAAAGATGTGTAATGTAGACTTAGGTCTCCTGGTCGTAACCGACTAGGAGTCTGGGAACCGACCTCATCCGTTGGCCAATATAAGGCGGACGAGGCGACCCCTTGTACAATCATGCAATCCCCTAGCAATACAAACTGAAGAACTGGACGTAGGGTTTTACTCTCCAGAGGCCCGAACCAGTATAAACTCATCGTGTTCTCTGCGTTCCACGTACTCATGTGCGACCTTCGAGTTCTTAGCCTTAGATTCCACCGCATTGAATAACTAAACCACTATGATTAGCACCCCCGTGGGCTTTTTAGATCTCACCATCTGACACTTGTGAAGTAGTATAGCAACCCCTCTTCTTCTTTGCCTCCTTTTGAAAATTTAGGAGGCATTATAGCTAGAGGAAACCTTGTGAGGATTTGGCTTCGGGAGAAGGAGACAGGTAGGGTGTCTGCTGCACATTTATCAGAGGAAGAGAATGCCAAAGGAACGACCATCTGGGTCATCAACTCGGGCTCCTTCTGGCAAAAGATTGCAGAATCAGGTGAAGATCTTAATCTCTCGTTTCCTCTTCGTTGTGTCCTTTTCTCATTCATCGATTCAATATCCTCATCATATTGGAGATTAGGACAATGCACCCCTTGTAACCTCTTGAGAACATATGTAATATGTAGATTTGAGTTGCAATATCATTGTAATCCAAAACAAAAGAGACAAAAATGTATTTTTTTGTTCTAGAGGCGATACATGTATCGGCTACAACCTAATATATTAACTTCGTACATCGGTTTTACATTTTTGCACTAAAGGCGATTCTTTACAGATATCAGCTATTCTACTACTACATTTGCAATCGATTGTAACTCGAAAACTCAATCGGCCGATAGTCACGACAATATAATTGGCTTAATATACTTGGGCGACCAATCCATTGGCTGCTGTGACTCTGTGCCCAAGCTTCCCTTTATCCTTAATGAACCGATCCATTAAATCTTGTCATCAGAGTTGACTGCTTGAACCGGCTTTAGTCCAAAATTAGACACTTTGAGATACTTGGTATCCCATGCTTTTCCAGATATGCAACTTACTCGATCATAAGTTCATCCTTGTGCTTCTGTAGCTGCTACTATTAAAGAAGTTTCTCCTTGGACCACCTCCACTGAATCTCTGATCCATTGGATGATGCATTGGTGCATTGTAGATGGTATGCAACAATTGGCATGTATCCAATCCCGACCCAGCAGTAGATAAGATCCCCTCCCTTTAATGACAAAGAAAGCGGTCGAAAGGGTCTTACTGCCGATGGTGAGCTCCACACAGATTGCTCCTTGAGCCGGAGAGACGTTGCCTTCGAAGTCCACCAACATCATGTCAGTTTGGGTCAAATCTTCATTAGATTTCCCAATCTTGCACAACATGGTGTATGGCATCAGGTTGACTGCTACTCCTCCATATCCTAGCATCCTGCACTACGTGAAAAACTGGCTTTGGTAACGGGCGTAGATCGCCTTTGGTAATGGGCAATGCGCCCGTTACCGATCAAGTGTTACAAATAATCCAAGAAAGGTAACGGGCAGATGCCCATTACTGATAAGACATATTCGTAACGGGCATTAAACAATGACCGTTACCACATCTAGCCACCGATCACGTGAAGTGGCTGTTTTTCTGGGCCCACATGGAAGTTTTGTAACGGGCACCAAAGCAAAGCCCGTTACAGAAGCTCAATATCAGAGACGCTTGATGTCCACCTGCATCTCCACTATCTTGATGAACTGAGACGCGTCTATTTCACGCGCGTCTCAGTACGTATAGGATTCGTAACGGGCATCAAACAACGATCGTTACCACAACAAGTCACCGGTCACGTGAAATGACTATTTCTCTGGGCCCACATGAAACTTTGGTAACGGGCATAAAACAGAACCCGTTACTGTGAAATTAACATCAGAGACGCATTCTCTGAACCGGCGTCTCCACTGTCTCGTCGAAATGAGACGCATCTATTTCTACATGCGTCTGCTTTCTCTCTATTAAAGGAGACGCTTGCTTTCAACCAGCGTCTCCTATATCTCGATGAACGACCAGGTACTGGGGCCCACCGGTCAGGACTGGTAACGGGCTTTTACAATGCCTGTTACATTGTGGGAATTTTTGTAATGGGCTTTACGAATGAAGCTCGTTACTCACTAATCAGTGTTTGTAATGAGGTTTAACTAACACCCATTACAGATACGGCGGCCACCCCTACAGTAACCTGCCCGGTTGCCAGCGGCATCCTGGAACCAGCCAGGATTTGGCAGCCACCACAACAAGGAGACATCACAAACACATTCTCACATCACAGATATAGGCAAAGCAGGATCACATTTATAGACAAGCTAGGATCACATCAAGTTTCAAGTTACTCTCATCAGGTCTTATTTGGATAGAGTCATGAGAAAACTGCCTGAACCAGGCAGTATCTGACGCCCCAACCAAGCAAGCCAAGCAGGTTTCTCAGGCAACAACACCTGACTAAAGAAGACTGAATGAGTTTCATGTTTCTAGTCACAATAAACTCACAGTGCACCACTGTAGAACTTGCCCTTTCGGTCGATGGTCTCCTTAAGAATGTACTCGCACAGCATCTCCGGACTCACTTTACATCTTCTATGAAAACATCTACAGGAGGTTTGAAATCATGCAAAACACAATCATCTATGAGAATACAGGTAGAAATCAGTTTCTAAAATCAAATGGATAATATGAGGAGAGACAAGGTTGAGCATTATTATCTACTTACAGCAGCCTTCTTGATGTCAGGTATGTCATCGAGTAGTCTTAACATATGGAATGCCACATGGAATCCACACAAAGAGGACCCCCGTGGCTGCTGAGCACACTGCATCGAGGTACCAAAATGACAAGTTAATGCAGTACCAAATAGGTAAGAAGGGACCATAAAAAACCTCGGTCTTACAGCGAGATTTGTTTTGTGCTTGAGTGTGGCTTTTGGCTTTTTTTTCTTTCCTTTCGTCACTCTGTCCTGTGCATCACCAAAGGCCCTGCATGATCAGCAATACCAATTAGAAACACTAAGAGATTGATTTTTTGTGACACAAAAAATACTGTACCAAAGGTCCTGCATGGTCAGCAATACACTTTAGAAACACTAAGAGATTGAATTTTTGTGAACAAAACCTACAAGAAACTGACCAGTTCAAAACATTTTTGAGGTCTTGGAACTTTAGCGGGGCATGTTGTTTAGCAGAATCTAGATACCAAACCTCTATGAACTTAAAGTATGCTAACAGGTCCAAAGCATAACTGTCGATCCAGTACATTCAAAGCATAGCAGAATTAAAGTATGCTAACATCCTCGATGCTTTTCATGAATTTACAGTGCAAAAATTGTAGAATCAAGAACATGAAAATGAATTTCAACAGTTCATATAACTACATGTGTTGGCAACAATTTATTCACACAGACTTGGGGCAACAAAATCCATCAATCAAAACCACAGTCAATCAATTAGAGATGAACTATCAAGGCATGTCTCCCTAATCCACCTTGACATGAATATATAGTAGATTGGGTGGACTACATTATAAACCACTGCAGTGCAATTCCCAATGACATTATACGGCCATCAGAATTAAAATATGCTAACAGGTCCAGAGCATAACTGTCAATCTGAGCATAGCAGAATTAAAGTATATGATAACAGGTCCAGAGCATAACTGTCGATCTGGTACATTCAAAGCATAGCAGAATTAAAGTATGCTAACATCCTTTATGCTTTTCATGAATTTACAGTGCAAAAATTATAGCACCAGGAACATGAAAATGAATTTCAACATTTCATATAACTACATCTGTTGGCAACAATTTATTCACACAGACTTGGGGCAACAAAATCCATCAATCAAAACCACAGTCAATCAATTAAAGATGAACTATCAAGGCATGTCTCCCTAATCCACCTTGACATGAATATATAGCAGATTGGGTGGACTACATTATAAACCACTGCGATGCAATTCCCAATGACATTATGTGGCCATCAGAATTAAAATATGCTAACAGGTCCAAAGCATAACTGTCGATCTGAGCATAGCAGAATTTAAGTATATGCTAACAGGTGCAAAGCATAACTGTCGATCTGGTACATTCAAAACATAACAGAATTAAAGTATGCTAACATCCTCGATGCTTTTCATGAATTTACAGTACAAAAATTGTAGCACCAGGAACATGAAAATGAATTTCAACAGTTCATATAACTACATCTGTTAGCAACGATTTATGCACACAAACTTAATTGGGGCAACAAAATCCATCAATCAAAACCATAGTCAATCAATTAAAGATGAACTATCTAGGCATGTCTCCCTAATTAATCCACATCGACATGAATATATAGCAGATCGATTTTGGTGGTCGATGAGAGAGGGTGTTGGTGGTTCAAGCAGGACTAACCTCTGTCGCGAATGAAGTAGTTGTTTTCGTGATGGTCGGAGGGGCCAGATCCACGGTGGCTAGTGGCCTGAGGCGGCTGGCTCGTCGTGGCTGGGGACGATGTCGTCAGATCCGCGTCAACCGTCTTTAGATTGGTCGGACGTACGTCCGCACGCCAGTAACTGCGTCCTCGTCACTATCGTCACGCAGGGAGCGGTGGGGCTGGAGAAGAGCAGGGCTGCGGTGGGGAGAGAGCGGCGAAGGCGAGCGGGGCGAGTGGCAGCGGCGGTGGGAAGAATGCAGGCATTGTGGATCTGTCTAGCGAGGAGCCGAATATGAACGACGCGAGTAACTGTGTTTAATGAAACTACTGGCGTGCCCTTGACGGCTTTGTGCGGCAATTGGAATTTCATGGGCACTATAGTAAATATTGGTGAGAAATTTTGAGCAGCCCGCGCACAGTTTGCCTGCTAACGCTGACGAGTGGGCCAGTGTCATGGGCGACGATGGTTAGTGAACCCGGATCGCCTTTGTTGGGAGTTGGGTCAGCGGTTTTCTTTTTATATTGGCTGCTGACGCTGACGCGTGGGCCAGCCACAATTTTTTTCGAATGAAACTTGCTTCTGAATTATTAGAGCCCATAAAACAGCACCTAAAAATCATAAAATACGAACAATTCGTATTTGGACATTCAGTATTTAAATAAAATATCAACAGTCACACTTGTGTGCCCAAGATTCTTAGAATTATTTTTTACATCCCATGTTAATGATGTAATAATTCTACTAACATCTAGTGTGCTCTAAAAAATCTACAAATTGACTTGCCAACATAATTTGGGTACCTAGCTTGTCTTCAAAATTTCAAATGGTTTCGATGAAGGAAAAATATACTTGTGTACAAATGTCTACATATCTCACATAGTTTCCTAGAATGTTTGATTGAACATTGAAGTTTTCCACACTTTGCAACATGTTCGAACTCATATGCATTTGAAAACTTAACAAAACCTTGTGTTCACCTTAAGCTTACGAAATGTAAAGTTTCATCACTAATGGTTGTGTAAAACAAATATTATTTGTATGTTGTACTTACAAAGAACAAAATAAGGCATATAAACATCACTCAACAAACGAAATGTACACTAAACAATGAAATTAATGAATAGACGGTGATTTTAGAAAAAATTAGAAAAAAAGTATCATCTTTGGACTAATAACGACAAAGAAATACTTGTTACAACATTTGATTGCATATTAAAAGGAGAAATGGGAAGTGTTCTTCATTTGAATAGAACTGGCCCCCACAGTCATTTGAATAAAACAAGAGAGGAAGCAGAGGGCATCACCGACATCCCGACATCCCGATAAAATCAAATCCGCATTTAGTAATATCTAATAATATACACTCAAGATAGATAATGTTCATATTGATGCTTGCGCCTACATCCCGATGTTCATCCTGCTGACGGCGTACTCCATGGCGGGGCGGAATTTACGCGTCCATAGGTCGAACTCTTGACGGATGCGACACACGGCGCTGCAGTAGTGAATGATCTCTTTGGTATCCGGCCCGTAGCGCCTACATCCTGCTTCCCAAATGCAGATGTGGGGATTCTGGACGGGTAGCAACGGAATGTCGTCGTCGTCATCAAGCCAGTACAACCACACAATGTTGTCGAGATCCTGCTTGACGAGGTAGCGCAGCCACCACAGGTTGTGGTTCTTCCGCTGGCCGTCAGGGGGCAACGGGCCGCTGCTGATTTCCTGGAGTAGTGCCATGGCTTCGGGGTTCGCCGGGTTGCAACGGTACTTCAGCATCGCTAAAAAGTACTTGGCACCGGAATCTTCAGCAGCGGCGGCATCTCCGATGAGCTTCAGACCCTTATCGGGGTTCCGCCGCCTCATCAACCTCACCATCCCCTCGAAGCACAATGTTTCCGGAAGATTGGCCTCGTGGAAGCGCCACTCAAAGCACGACCTGATGTATCGATTCTTGCACGCCTCACGAAGATCACGCGGCGACACGTGCAGTAGTACCTCATCGGAGTTGCAGATGCGCCGGAAGGTGCCACAAATTTTATTGTCAAGGTTTAGAAAATGGAAAACGGCCACATCCTTGATGGAGTGGATGATGATCTTGGTGATAAGTTCATCTGGCAGCAACAGCATCAAGCACACCGTGGCGGGCATCAAGGAGAAGGGAGGAAATAGCACAGCGACGGGGTTTGGAATTTGAATGGCGACGAGGGTTGAAGTTGGCGGTGACGAGGGATGAAGTTGGCAAGGAGGATTGAAGCTGAAGAGGGATGAAGTTGGCGACGAGGATTGAAGTTGAAGGAGCGAGGCGACGAGCTCGGGGGTTGAAGGTTGAAGATGGCGCCTCGGCCATGTCTTAATAAAACAATATATGGAAATTGAAAAGGTGCCGCAGTTTGGCTGTTGCCGTGGACAAGTGGGCCCGACATCATTGCCCCGCCCCTTCTCCTTCCCGCGTAAGTCAAAAGGCGACGCGTGGCTTCGTTGAAGGACCGATACAGCGAACCAGAGAGGGGGGAGTGAATGGGAGCCGATAAAAATTCTTCTCAAAGGAGATGGAAACTCCAACAAGATGAACGCGGCTTCCAACACACTTCTCCAACTCACTACCCAAGTTGGTCAAGCCCACGTAGCCACTGGAGTGCCACTGGACCTAGGAACCAACACACAACCTTCCGACCCGAGAACGCAGCGGAACACCAAACCTCGAGTCTACGGACCAACACCGGTCGGAGCGGGGTGAGCACCACCGGTCGGACCGGTCCCCTGCCGGTGAAGGCCGGGCAACTTTCACCAAGTGGCTCCACACCGGTCAGACCGGTGAGACACACCGGTTAGACCGGTCACAACCTGAAAGCCCCCAAAGCACCAAACAGGCCAACCGACCACCAAACTGACCCAAACTCGAAACAGCAGCAACACAGGACAACAGCAAACACACTCAGACGTTCACCCGAGCAAAAACCCACCGAGGGTTGCACCGGTCAGACCGGTCAAGATCACTGGTCAAACCGGTGTAGCCTGGGCAGCTCGGGATGAACAGCACCCGCGGGTCAACTCCCCCAAATCCATACCTCGATCTCCCGAATCGCTCCACGGACTTGAACAAGACTTTGGGGATATTAGGAACACCTCATGAGGAGTCCATAGCCAAGTTTAATCCCACCAAAACTTGTCCAAAAAGGAGGAATCGAAGAAATCCCGCCAAGAACACAACAAACCCTAGAACTCGGAAAACCCCAAAATCGAGTCCCTTTACTCACGAATTTGGGAGGGGAATCACAGCCCAAAGAACCACGAAGGGTTACCAAAAATTTCCCCCATCAAATCCCCAAGAGAAAGGTCCCGAAAACAACCCAAAGAAATCACCAAGAGAGGGCTCCGAAAATCACCACCAAGAACAACCGGTAACAACACATCCAAACCTTGAGGAACCACGCCGAATCATCTATACATGCAACAAAGGTTCATACAAGGTCTAGCTTGCCGCCCGATCATCCAACCCTCTCACAAGATCTCACCATGAAGCTCTCAAGCTAGTCCTATTGAAATCCTAATGAAAATAGGAATAGAAAATAGGAAAGCAAATGAACTAGGGTTTCAAGGCTTGGCTGCCATCCTCTCACCTCTTGGGTTATATGGAGGCAACCGAAAGTCTAAAATGCCCTTTCCTCATAACTAGGGATACAAGCCCCTCAAGGGAGGTTTTGGAAGACTTGAAGCTTTCTCCATCAGACGGATGCCCGGCGACCGCAACCTGCTTAGCCTCGACGCAAGCCTTGCGATCCCGACGCGTGTCCTCCGCTTCGAAGATTCCGGACTGCGTCGTCGCACACCGGTCAGACCGGTGCTCCTCACCGGTCAGACCGGTACCCACCGGTCAGACCGGTCAGACCCACCGGTCAGACCGGTCTGGCACTACTGCAGCACCGTCTTCGGTTCTTCGGTCTTGGCTTTGTGGATCAACCAAGGAACCCAGTGGTTTTCTGGTGAACCACTGGAAACCCCGCGAACTCGGTGTAGCCTCCTCCAATCTCCACTCATGACTCGGCTCCCACGTAGTCCCGGCTCGACCTTGGTTTTGAGGGTCAACCAAGAAACCGTCCACGACTTCATCTTGCTGTTCATGCAACCATGCGGCCCGCACTTGACCCCGCTGGCCACCGGGTCCCTCGAACGAAGCCTACTTGTCTTCTCCACACCTGGAGGCCTCACCGGCGACGACCTTTCATGCTTGTTCTTCACCTGCACGAACACCAGTCAAGCCGCAACCTGCACCTGCAATACTTAGCCACGAATCAGTCCACACAACGTTGTCAATCACTGATCACACAAGGAAGCGACCATCCACGGGTCCTCGAACCACACATGGTCCTCATTCGTGCCCGAGACGGAGCCTGATGTGCAATCAAGTGGCACGTACTGGCAGTAATGGAGTAGTGGGTGGGGGCAAAGGCACCTGACGGTTCCGCATCTTGTCAATATAACTCCCTCGCCCAGTCGTCCTCCCCTGCTTTCCCCTGCTTCTTCCATAAGCTTATCATCTTTTTCTTCACTTCTTCTTCCTCCTCGCGATTCACCACTACAAATCTTCGGTCACCGAGAGAAGGAGGAGATGGCGTCGAGGAGGCCACCACCGTCGAAGCGGGGCCGAAGGGAGGACGACGATGACGAAAGCTGCCGTCGGAAGAAGTTGGAGAAGGGGAAGGAGTCGGCGGCCAAGGATGGCGACGAGGAACCGCTCTTCAATGACACTCAGTTCGCCGTCGAGCTGCTCAAGAGCGCCTTCAGAAAGCTTGAAGGTGTTGGCGAGGCCTTCGACATCAAGGTGCGTCATGATGTGTACAAGGACCCGAGCGTGAAGGGTCTCGCCTTCAAGATCCACGGGTTGGCTGAGAAGCTCGAGAACCTCTCCGTGGTCAAGCAGGCTGCCCATCGCCACTTCTTCTTCGACAATGACGACGCTGACGGTAGCCACGGCGGCGACGACGGTGACGACGGTAGCCACGGCGACGACGACGGCGACGACGGCAGCCATGGCAGTGACGACGGTGGGACTCCGACTAATTGATAGACTACTCTACCAATTAGTAACAATAATATCTCTGTGTGCTTTTGTGTCTTTATACGGTTCTTGAATATGAACTGCTTAGTTTGTCTGTCGATCATGAACTGCTTAGTTAATTGGTTTGGTTGTTAGATTTTGTATGTCATGAACTCGATCTAATATACGCGAGTAGATCCAACCGCTTTGTGATGAATTGTGTTCTGTTGTGATGAACTGGAGATCTGTTGTGATGAATTAGATCTTATTAGAGTAGTCATTGCTGACGCAGGTTAGCCTGCTGACGCTGACACGTGGGCTAGTGTCATTGGCGACGATGGTTAGTGAATCTGCATCGCATTTGTTGGCAGTTGGTTCCGAGCGGGCAGGCAACGGTTATCTTTTTTATATTGGCTGCTGACGCTGACGCGTGGGCCTGTCACAATTTTTTCCGAATGAAACTTGCTTCCCTAATTTATTAGAGTCCATAAATCAGCACCTAAAAATCATAAACTTATGAACAATTCGTATTTGGACATTCAGTATTTGAATAAAATATCAACAGTCACACTTGTGTGCCCAAATTCGTATATTTCATTTTTACACCCCATGGTAATTATATAATAATTCTACTAACGTCAAATTTGCTCTAAAATCTACAAATTGACTTGGAAACATAATTTGGGTACCTAAACTTGTCTTCGAAATTTCAAGTGGTGTCGATGAAGGAATAATATACTTGTGTACAAATGTCTTCATCTCTCACATAGTTTCCTAGAATGTTTGCTTGGACATTGAAGTTTTCCACACTTTGCAACATGTTCGAACTCTTATGCATTAACAAAACCTTGTGTTCACCTTAATCTTACGAAATGTAAAGTTCCATCACTAATGGTTGTATAAAACAAATACTATTTGTATGTTGTACTTATAAAGAACAAAATAATGCATATAAACATCAATCAACAAACGGAATGTACACTGAACAATGAAATTAATAAATAGATGGTGATTTTAGAAAAAAATAGAAAAAAGTATCAAATTTGACTAATAACAATGAAGAAATACTTGTTACAACATTTGATTGCAGATTAAAAGGAGAAATGGGAACCGTTCTTCATTTGAATAGAACTGGGCCCCACAGTCATTAGCGACGCGGGGCTGATAACCCGCGTCGGATTTGCTGCTCTCCAAAAATTACACAGATAATTCGAGCATCATACAAAAGCTAATCTACTAATGATTTTCTATTCTTTGTGTGAACTTCACCATTTCGTAGTGCAGCCTACAGTCTTCGCTGCAAAACAGAGAAATTTGAAGCCTTCCTTTTTCCACGCCGCAGCCGCTGCCGGTGCCTGCGCACGGCTGATCTAATTATTTTGGAAGGAGAAGATACAGGAGATTTGTTTCCAAACACAGTTTAACTATGCAATGGAGACGACGTTTAGTTACCCCGCGTATCATTTAATTCTACATTGGAATCACTACCTCTGCAGCTCTGCACTCAGCCATTGACCGTCTTGGGACGGAACCTCTTCCCATTTCCTGTGCTCTTGAGCTTATCCCTTCCTCTTTTTTTTTGGAGATGATGACTACATTGGATGTTTGGATGGAGGTGTTAGTGTTAGTTTGTAGCAAACTAACACCAAAACTAACACTTTGGAGTCAAACACATGTGTTAATTTGGAAGTGTTAAAAACTACCGCTAATAGTAACACTAACATCTACCATCCAAACACAGCCAAGATTATGTAGTAGAGCAGTAGTGCCAAGAGTATGCGCCATCTGGTGGAGACGATGTTTGGTGGACTCCACGTATCATTTAATTGTAGGAGTACATTGGAATCACTACCTCTGCAGCTCTGCTCTCAGCCATTGACTAGCAACAGTTTTGCCATTGACCGTTTTGGGAACCTTCCCGGCCGTTCCTGTGCTCTTGATCTTATCCCTTCCTTGTTTGTTCTATAAAAAGGCACCGACGCCTATCGGTCCTCCTCACTTCAAGTTGCTTCCTTCTTCGTTAGATCTAGATCTAGCTAGTATACGGTTACTTCTTCTGATACAATAAAGCGAGACACTTGCTTCCTTCTTCTTTAGATCTAGATCTAGCTAGTATACGGTTACTTCTTCTGATACAATAAAGCGAGGCACTTGCTTCCTTCTTCTCTAGATCTAGATCTAGTTATGTCTCAAAGAATAGATCTTGTAGGGTGCAAGCTTTTGCTTTTCTCTCTTCTTCCTCCTCCTCGACCTCTCAGTTGCTAGAAGAATTCTTTTGATAGGGGGTGATTGGGTTGCTCATCCCTCGAACACAGCTGCCAGAAGAATCCTTGTGATGTACCCCTTGCTCGCAGCTGTGTCCGGGGAAGGTAGCTCAGAACCTCCTGGCATCAGGATGAACAAGCTGACAAAAAGCTTGCTGCAGCTTTTCTGTCACACTTGGGCTTCCTTTTGCTTTCCCCTTTTCCTCCAGGAGGAGGGATTTTTTAAGGGATATATTTCCAGACTCTCTGTATCTTTCTTTTGTGTTCACTTGTAAGATGAGGAAGCAGCCAAAATCTGGATGGAGCATATCTCATTATTTGTCCTTGTAAGATGAGCATAATTAAGGATAGCTTATGTCTAGCAAACCAAAATTAGGGTTGCAAGACAGAAGCTCTCTTTAATTAGTCATTGCAAGACAAAAGCTTTCTTTAATTAGTCATGTCATGAAGATATGGCCGCATAGTAACCTTGTTCTGATGTATCAATGATGACTGTAATTTGTGTGTGTGTGATTTTGCATCTCAAGAGACATGCTTTTGTGATTATCTCTGTGTAGTACAATTTTTTGTATGATTTACCTACTCACTTGCAATACTTGTGATTATCTCAACAATTTGGCAAATCAACTTGTTTCTCTCAGGATTCCTGATGTAAGTTTGATCTAGATTTGGCAAGTGAAATTATGCCGGATTGTTGGAGATGAACTCCTTTTTTACTCAGCATATCTTTTTAGAAGTTGGCAAAGCACAATATTTGCCAAGTAAAATTTGGCAAACTCTTGGAGATGCTCTAATCCGTGCTCTTTTGATGTAATCTGTTCGTGATTTCGCATATCTTCTTGCCCATAACAAAAGCGATGCTGGTTCGTTAGTCCTCGTCTCTTGCCCGTAACAAAGGCGACGCTGGTTCGTTAGTCCTCGTCTCTTGCCCGTAGCAACGGCGATGCGGGTTCGTTAATCCTCGTCTCTTGCCCGTTACTGAACTGAAGCAGTATATAAACAGAGTATATATAGTATCTTTGGCAGAATATATAACAAGTAGGATTCAAATTCCACCACATCCCATATATTACAAAAAGGATTGAAATTCCATCAATACATCACATCATTTGTATTACAAAATGGATTCCATTTCCACCAATAGACACATCCTCCGACATTACAAAAAGGATTCAGCAGAAATCAGACTTGCTTTTTCTTCCTCAATTTCTGTATATGGATTTTTTCACTATGGTCGCTTCGCAAGTACGGTGTTTTGTTAGTTCCGAAGAGTTGGGGCTTGTATGAAGTGTCAAAGAATGAAATTTTGTCAAACTGGTTGTATTCATCCTCTTCAACAACATTTTCAATCCCCACAATCCTTTTTTTCTAGGCATAACCACAAACCAGTTCTTCTTTGCAAGGTCAGGTACATAGAACACTTGCTCAACATCGTTGGCGAAGACAAATGGTTCATTTTTGTAACTAAAGACTCAGAGATCAACACTAACATAACCATATTTGTCCTTGCTCACAGCTCTCTTCCCATTGGTGACCCATCTACACCGAAACAAGGCTACCTTCAATCCTACATAATCAAGCTCCCATATCTCCTCTATTTGACTATAATATGTGTCTGTCTCCGTGTCATCATCATTGTTATGATTGTCGTCAACGACGGCCCGTACATGCACACCACTAGACGCTCTTTTTATCCTGGGTCATGGTGTGGAACGTGTATCCATTGATATCCATTCCTTCGTATCTTGTAACAGTGAACACTAGCCCCGCTACTAGATTCCTTATCTCGTCGGTAATTACAGCATTATTGTTGCACGTCTCGACATAATCTCGGAGCCACCTATTGAAACCTTGCATGTGCATCTTTGCAAGCCAAGCCCTACCACAGTTAGGGTTGTCTTGACGTAGTTGTCGTTTGTGCTCATTGGCAAACAGTGTAATTAGGTGCAACTGTTTTATCACGGTGAAATGAGCCTTTTCGAAGGCATCTGCATCCGGAGTGACTGACCTTTTCCCCATGGTCCCAACACCAGAAAGCCTACCTTCATGCCGTGAGCGAGGCACACATATGGGGTTTTGTGGGTCCATATAACCCATGGCTCACTCCACTACTTCGATGGTCTCGTAGCCACGAACAATGGCTCCCTCCGGAAATAACCGGTTATGTACCAATGATTTCAGGAATCCATAGAACCTCCCATATGGAAACATCTGATGAAGGTAAGATGGGCCAAGGAACCAGATTTCCCTCGCGAGGTGTGTTGTTAGATGTAGCATGAGATCAAAGAATGACGGTGGGAAGGTAGCTTCAAGCAGGCATAGGGTCTCGAAATGCCTCCTCTCCATGTCCAATAGTTTTTCCTCATCAATCACCTTCTGTTCTATTGCATTGAAGTAAACACAAGCTCGTGACCGCGTCGCGAACCAGTTCTGTCTTGATCCCTCTAAGTGCAACAGGAAAAAGAGCTGTCATCAACACGTGGCAATTATGAGATTTCATCAAGTTGAAATTCATTTTCATGTCCTTCACTGTCGGTGTTTTAGACCGGCAACCTACTAAGGGGAGTACCCGAAGTAGATGAATGTGGCCTCGCTGAGATCTGTAACTCGAAGGAAGAGACACGTGGCACACAATTTAGACAGGTTCGGGCCACGAGGTGCGTAATACCCTACGTCCTGTATGTTGTGTAGCTCTGGATTGATGGGATGTGATTACAAGATGATGTGTAATCTGATGCATATGAGAGGGCAAGGTCCCTCTCTCACCTTATATATTCCGGGAGGCAGGGTTACAGGTCGGTTTAGGGAGAGAGTACTAGTCGTGTATGTCTAGGAGTCCTCTACACAGTACATGGTATGTATAGCTTCCGATCCGAGTACTTCTCCACCGTAGTCCTTGCGCCTCACGCCAACAGGTACCGTGTGGCACAAGTCGGGTAGTCCCAGGGATCCATCGAGTAGTCGGTCTTGGTACCCACCGAGGTAGTGGGCCCAGGGAGGTCCATACGACAAGCCCCCGAGTACTTTGTAGTCGAGTAGGATAGCTTCGAGTAGTGTTGACGATCTTGACGAGTAGTCCTCAAGCGTCCCCGAGTACTACAAGCCAAAAGTCCTCAAGAATATTTGAAGCATCTTGAGGCTGGAATGTACTCCAGCTGATATTTGAGTAATCCTGAAGTCTTCTCGAGTAGTCCCAAGCATCCTCGAGTGCTGCTCTTGAAGGTCTTCAACAATACCCGTGTTGCCTTGAAGCCGAAGTTGATATGGATGTGCGATTGCAAAATCGCACTCCATATGGAGTAGCCCCTGAGCCTTAGGTTGAGTTGTAGACTCTGGCTGAAGGTCCATCTGAAGCTCTGGCAAGATTATCCCGAAAAATCCGGAGAAAAAAAATCGAAGGACACGTGGCACGAAGCCCCCGAGCCTTGAGTCGAGTACTTCCTCTCGAATTGGAGGGTCATCTTGTATGTAGAAGGTGTCCTGAGTTGCTCTTGAATCTTGTCGCTACCCAGGGAGTTGATTAGATGTAGCCGAGCCCCCGAGATGAGGCGCGTCGACTAGTAGAAGTTGAAGGGTCAAGCGCCGCCGCTGAGTTAGCCGTCTGGAGACTTATCCATCTGGCCGTTGGAGGAGCAGCTGTTGACTTATAAATAGAAGCCGAAACCCTTAGGGTTTTTCACCCCACGCACTTGCAGCCATTCCGAGCAGATCGTGCCTAGAAACTACCGCCAGTGCGCACTGCCACCTCAGAGGAGAGTGTAGATCCAAGCGCGCCGCCGGGAACCACCGCCGTAGCCCCCGAGCGAATGCGAGTGAAAACCCGGTGCACTGGGAGGATGAAGCCCTCGCCGTCGAAGAGCTTGAAGACCGCCGGTGGAAAGAAAAGGTCCCGCGAGGAAGCCGCCGGATCCGCCGCGGGAACATCGCCGCCGGTGTCTCCGCCGCGGCCAAATCCCAACCAAGAGTGGAAGAAGTCAAAGGCGAAGACCGAAGATCTGCTGGCGCTCCTCAATAGTGGATTTCTTCGGGAGAAGGAGGTCGATATGTGGCATGCCGCTGCGGGAGATCCGTATCCCATGGAGAAGAACCCGGACGAGATCCCCATGTTCACGCGATTCGCGAAGTGAGGGTTGTCTCTCCCGGCAAGTGATTTCTTCAAGGGGCTTTTGGAGTACTACGACATCGAGTACCTCAACCTCAACCCCAACGGTATCTTCCACACCTCTGTCTTCGTTCACTTCTGCGAAGCCTTCTTGGGGATCAAACCCCACTAGGTACTTTTCCGGAAATTTTTCCGAGTGAAGCCCCAGCCTAGAGCCAACAATCCCCGAGTAGTTGGGGGCGGCATCCAGATGCGCGAGGATGCCGCGGAGCAGTACCTCGCGTACAAGTTGATCGACTCCAACCAAGATTGGAAGTCAAAGTGGTTCTACATCACCAATCACCACCCGGAGCTGCCGAAGCCGAGTAGGAAGCAGCCGAAGCACCGGCCCTGGTGGAACTCCGAGCCGACGATGCAGGAGGGTATCCAGCTACCCGAGCTACTGGCGAAGATCAAGGCTTTGAGAGAAGTCGGGCTGAGGGCCGAGCATGTGGCCTTCAGCTTCATGAAGAGAAGGGTGCAGCCGCTGATGGCTCGCGACACCCTGGGCTACCAGTACACCGGCGACGACGACACGTCGCGGATGCCCAGGGGTGAAGTCGACGACGACGACATCGTCGACAGGTTGGGGAGAATCTTCAAAGACATGCCAGCATACACACCGTACCTCGTGCCCGAGTACTCCGCCACGCGTCCACCCAATGAGGTCAGTAGCCGTACTCAAGTCGAGTACTGATTATGTAGTAGTAGTCGTTCTCATCCAATGTACTTCTTGCAGGACAACGTAGTGAAGTTTGTCTCCGAGCCGGCGTCGCCTCCTCGACTTGTCGAGATCCTAGATGAAGGGAAGGGCAAGGCCAAGGAGCGGCGCGAAGTCGGTGAAGGGGACGACACAGTAGTCGTTGAAGACACTTTGGATGAAGACAATGAGGAGACGCTGCAGGAGCGGTTGCAGCCGCGGTCAAGATTCAGCCGCCCTGGACTGCCGCACGTCCCTCTCGTTCAGGATCCGCCAACTAGCCTGGAGGCTAGTTTGCCTGCGCCGCCAAGGAAGCCGCGCAATGTGGCCCGCAAGCACGTGGCCAAGAAGCTTAAGGTCACAGAGACCACATCTCAAGTGGTAAGCTTCCTTGAGTAGGGTAGTCGAGTACTTGTTTCTCGATGTTGTGTGTGCTAACGATGAAACTCCATTGCTTGCAGGAGATTCCGTCGTCCGACCCCGTAGAGTAGGGGGACGAAGGCAACTGGGATACGATGGGAGAGCCGGCTGGAGGCAGCCACAGCCCAGCCCCCACCATGGAAGAACTCGTGGCGCAACTGACGCGCCAGCCCCCGGTTGCTGAGGGGAGTACTGAACCAGCCGCTGTTGTTGCTGAAGAGCCAGTGGCTACTGAGGCCCAAGAGGAGGCACCTACTGAGGCTAGACTGGTCGACATCGCCAGCATCCACAACGCCCCAACCGTGACGGTAGTCCGGTCGAGCCTGTAAGTGAAGATCTTTCCCGAGTAGTACATTTGGTTTGGTAGTCGTGCTGGGTTGACAACCAGTTGTGTACTCTGCAGGAAATCGACGAACTTGACCTGGGATGGGGATGAACCCAGCGCAGCGGTGGCGGAAGAGGAATCCGCACCAGCCGCTGAGGAGTCCGCTCCCGCCCCGCAAGCAGAGTCCGAGGCGCCGGCCGTGGAGGCTGCATTGCCAGAGGCCAGCATCGTAGAAGGTGAGTACACTGCACAAGTGCAGGTAACCTCAGTGAGTAGTCGTAGCCACCAAAGGTGACTAATCCCGTTGTCTTCTTGTTGACAGGTGCCGAAGCCGAGGGAAGCGCTATTCCCGAAGCGGTGCCCGTTGAAGGCCTGGCACCGGAGACCCAAGGAGCTGCCGCGGAAGCCCCCGAGCCGATGAAGGTAGCCAGCGGAGAAGCCCCCGAGATGGCCGGAGGAGAACACGACGACGTACTGCCAGAATCAACTCTGGAAGTAGTCGTCCGTTCACCGGAGATCCAGGATGCGGATCCAATCCGTTCGGCGCCAATGTCTAGAGCCGCCACGAGTAGTCGTGGTGGGATTGAGTGTCGTATGGACCTCCCTGGGCCCACTACCTCGGTGGGTTCCAGGACCGACTACTCGGTGGGCCCCTGGGACTACCCGGCTTGCGCTACACGGCACCTGAAGGCGTGGAGCACAAGGACTACACAGGAGTAGTACTCGGTTAGGGAGCTGTACATGTTCCGCACTGTATGGAGGACTCCTAGACGTACTCGACTAGTACTCTCTCCCTACTCCGACTTGTAACCCTGCCTCCCGGACTATATAAGGCGAGGCAGGGACCGATCTCTATCATCAGATCTCATCTCATGCAACCCACGGTGCACTATTACACCATCTTGTAATCGTGCCCAATCAATCCAGAGCTACGCAGCATACAGGACGTAGGGTATTACGCACCTCGTGGCCCGAACCTGTCTAAATTGTGTGCCACGTGTCTCTTCCTTCGAGTTACCGATCTCGGCGAGTCACATTCATCTACTTCGGGTACCCCCTTAGTAGGTTGCCGGTCTAAAACACTGACAGCTGGCGCGCCAGGTAGGGGCTCTCGCCCGAGATCACATGGCGAACTCGACGGCTCCCGTCTGCTTCAAGCACACCGTCGCCTTCAACCGCGGTGACACCTTCGTGTTCGGCGCCTGGGTCTGCACCGCAGACGGCGCGGGTTCCTTCCAGCGCCGCCTCACCATGCCGCCCAACCCGAAGACTGGCCTCGTGACGCATCCAGAAGCCGTCACGGGCGAACTCGCCGGCAAATTCGGCAAAATTTCGCTCTTCAACCACCACACTGACTTCGAGCTCGAGTCCGCTTCTAACTCGAACTCGACGTCACCATGGGCCATCACATGCGAGCCGGCTGCTCAGCCATCGCAGGCGGTCCCCTCACCCCGTAAGCGCTCCGCTCGTGGCCCCCACATCCTCAGCCGGGCCCGCACGGGGGCTCCCACTTCGCGCCGGCCGGCAAGGAGCCCGCACCCGAGTACAGCTCGGACTCCGACGCCACCCCCGATCGCGCTCCGGACTCCAACCCCCTCTCCGAGTTCTACTCGAACCCGGACTACGAGTTCGACTTCGGGTCGGACCCTGAGGAGCCCGAGTCCGAGGACAACTCCACTGAGCTTCCCCTGTCAGGGCCAGCCTCTGGGCTGGTTATAGCATCCACACCGGCTGGAAGATACGTCTACTGGCCAGACCGCAAGCCCGCTGACCTGATAAAGGGAGACTCACGCTACGTCGCCTACATCGACTCGCTACCGTTCCAGGAGGGAACACCCCTAGCTCGGGCTGACTCAAGCACACCAAGGCGAGGTGGCACCCTGCGAGTCCCGGCCTTGGCACCCCCGATCGCCAAGTCTTCATGGCTGCTGGCGACACCCACGGGCCTTCGAGCACCGCTCAGGACAAGTACCTGGAAGACATCTCCTTCGACGAGCTCTCTGTTGATGCTCCACCGAACGAGACTCCGGCGGACAGAGACGCTCGACGTGAACGTAACCGGAAGCGCAACGAACGCCGTCGGCGCCTCCGCGACAACTTCCCCGTCCTCAACCTTGCGGAAGCTCTCGAGGCGGTCGAGAGCAGAGTACACACTACCCCCGAGCAGTGCCTCATGTCGATCACAGCGATCGCACGACAAGCTCAGGGCATACGCGCTGGAGAGGTCATCGACAAGCTCACTGAAGAAGCCTACTTCATGCGGGTCGACAACAGAGTCAACCAGCCTCCTCCAGCCAGACCCCGCGACAACAAAGCCACAAGTCGCAGCGCCAACAACGGTCCCAACCGTACTCGAGCTGAGCTCCCAGCCGAGCCAAACCGCCGTCGCTCCAACGCCGGCGGACCTTCACTGCGTGACCACAGCAACCGAGAAGTCGTCCCTCACCGTGCTCCGGCCGGCGGGGGCAGCAATGATCCCGACGGCGGCGGCGGCGGCGGCGGCGGCTCCAATCACGGGGCAAACGGGGAGGGCCGGAGGCGGCGGCGGCCGCGGCGGCCGAGGCCACGCGAACGACCACGCCTCCGGCGCCTCGCAGGGCGGCTACGACGCCCGCCAGAAGATCGAAGAGCTACGGCGGAAGAAGTCGACCGCCGCAGCTGAGGGCGACGGCTTCCCCGCCTTCTCACCTCGACTTCGCAACTTGCTCCTCCCCGACAAATTCAAACCTTTGGGGATCACCAAGTATGATGCGAAGCAGGATCCCATCCAGTGGCTCAGGTGCTACGCCCTCTCCATCGAGAACGGCTGGCCGCAACAGCGACACCAAGTGCCTCTACTTCCCCTTCTGCTTGGACCAAGCACCACTCACTTGGCTCGAGTCGCTGGATAAGCACTCGATCGACAAGTGGGACCAGCTGAAGGAGCAGTTCACAAGCAACTTCGCGGGCGCCATGGGCCGATCGGGTACTCGCATGGACCTGGCCATGATCAAGCAGGAACAAGGCGAGACCCACCGCAAGTACATGCGCCGCTTTTTTGACAAGCGCGCTACCGTCGTCGACGTCACTGACAAGGAGGTCATCGACCTCTTCCAAAACGGCCTCTACCACCGCCGCACCTTCGAAGACTTCGGTCGTCGCCGCCCCAGGTCCATCCCCCACCTCAAGGACATGATCACGTCCTGGGCGGATGAAGAAGACAAGGCCAATGCCAAGTACAACGCCATCCGTGGCAAGACCAAGCAGAACCAGGGCGGCGGCAGCGGCAGCAACGCGAACCAGGGCGGTCGCAACAACAACAACAACAACAACAACAACAACAACTACTACTACTACTACTACTCGGGTCCCAACCGCAAGCGCAAGCCAAACAACACTGTCGCGGCTATCCAGCGCCCTACGAAAGGGAACTCGAAGAAGAACTCTGGCGGTTTCAAGGACCTGCTGAAGGAGAAGTGCCCGTGGCATCCAAACGGCAACCACACCACCGAGCAGTGCTACCAGCTCAGGCACGCACTCAAGGAGACGCCGGAGCCACCGCACCCTCACGAACAAAAGGGCAAGAAGAAGGACGGCGACAACAACGACTTTCAGGAGCCTGAGAAGACCGTCAACGTCCTCTTCGGCGGATTGCCCAGCAGGCGGGAGCAGAAGGCTACCCGTCGCGAAGTGATGACCATTGAGCCAGCGGTCCCGACTCCTCTCAGGTGGTCGGAGGTACCCATCACCTTCTCCCGCGCGGATCAATGGACCAGCTTCTCTGAACCAGGACGGTTCCCCCTCGTCCTGAAGCCAACGGTGGCGGGCTCCAAACTCAACAAGGTGCTCATCGACGGCGGAAGTGGGCTCAACGTCCTCTTCACCAAGACCTTGAAGAAAATGAAGCTCAACATCACTCATATGCTCACCAAGAGCAACGTGCCCTTCTACGGCATCGTCCCCGGCAACGCGGCTATTCCACTAGGCTCAGTGGTCCTGCCAGTTACTTTCGGGGCAACTCAGGACAACTATCGTACCGAGTACATCAAGTTCGAGGTCGCGGATTTCGAGACCTCCTACCACGCCATCCTCGGCAGACCGGCTATCGCCAAGTTCATGGCGGTGCCCCACTACACCTACTTGGTACTCAAGATGCCAAGCCCAGCCGGTGTACTCTCCCTCCAAGGGGACACGAAGATCTCCCACGACTGCGACACAGAAGTCGTGGAGATCGCCTCCACAAATCAAGTACCCAACGCGATGATGGAGGTCTACGCTGCGTCGAAGAAGCTTGCTACAAGTGAACTCGACATCCCAGAGAAGTCTGACAGCGCCAACAAGCCTCAGCCACCTGAGGAGGTGCTCGTCAAGACGATCGACCTTGGAACGAGCGATCCCGGCAAGACCACCACCATCGGGGCGGGCCTCGACCCCAAATAGGAAGACGCGCTCATCGGCTTCCTTCGGGCTAACCGCGACATCTTCGCGTGGAAGCCGACGGACATGCCGGGAGTGCCCGGGGAGCTAATTGAGCACGCGCCTCAACGTCGATCCTAAGGCCACCCCCAAGCGACAACACTGCGACGCTTTGCCGACGACGGACGGGACGCCATCAAGAAGGAACTCGCCAAACTACTCGCGGCTGGCTTCATCGAGAGAAGTCTTCCATCCGAGTGGCTCGCCAACCCCGTCCTCGTCCGCAAGAAGAACTCGAACGAGTGGAGGATGTGCGTCGACTACACCGACCTCAACAAGCACTTTGCCCCAAGGACCCCTTCGGGTTGCGGCGGATTGATCAAGTCATCGACTACACGGCGGGGCGACACCTACTCGCTTCCTCGGCGCTACTCCGGGTACCACCGGATCGCAATCAAGGAGGAAGACCAGGAGAAGACCGCGTTCATCACCCCGTTTGGCGCGTACTGCTACACGACCATGTCCTTCGGGTTGAAGAACACCGGCGCTACCTACCAACGAGCTATCCAGGCCTGCTTCAAGAGGCAGCTCAACAAGAACGTCGAGGCCTACGTGGACGACGTGGTCGTCAAGACCAGAAACTCCAGTACCCTCATCGACGACCTTGAAGAGACCTTGGCATCACTGCGCGAGTACCGCTAGAAGCTTAACCCGAACAAGTGCGTCTTCGGCGTACCTTCGGGCAAACTACTCGGCTTCATCATCAGCCAACGCGGCATCGAAGCCAACCCCGAGAAGATCTCCGCCATCACTAGCATGCGAGCTCCCACGAGCATCAAAGATGTCCAGAAGCTGACAGGGTGCATGGCGGCGCTGAACAGATTCATCTCGAGGCTAGGAGAACGGGGACTCCCCTTCTTCAAACTACTCAAACATCAAGAGAAGTTCGTGTGGACTCCAGAGGCGGATCAAGCCCTTGCCCAGCTCAAGGACTTCCTATCGAAGCCACCGGTCCTCACGGCTCCTCACAAGGGCGAGCAGCTACTGCTCTACCTAGCTGCGACTACTCATGTGGTCAGTACTGCCATCGTTGTCGAGCGGCATGAAGACGGCCACGCCTACCCAGTCCAGCGCCCAGTCTACTTCGTCAGCGAGGTTCTATCAGAGTCCAAGGCCCGCTATCGGCTGTGCGAAGCTGCGTACGCAGTACTCATCACCTCGCGGAAGCTACGACACTACTTCCAGCAGTACTTGATCTCCGTCGTCACCGACTACCCGCTCGGCGACATCCTGCGGAACCAAGATGCTACTGGAAGAATCTCCAAGTGGGCGGTCGAGCTCGGCGCCCTCACTATCGACTTCAAGCCACACACAGCCATCAAGTCGCAGGCACTAGTTGACTTCATGGTAGAGTGGCGGGAGAACCAGCTACCTATTCCCACCGTGCGACCAGAGCATTGGGTGATGTACTTTGACGGCTCACTCAACCTCGAGGGTGCAGGTGCAGGAGTACTCCTGATCTCTCCAGCGGGCGAACAACTCAAGTACATCCTGCAGATCTTCTGGAAGGTCTCAAACAACGAAGCCGAGTACGAAGCTCTCCTACATGGGCTCCGCCTCGCAGCTTCATTGGGCATCAAACGGCTACTAGTCTACGGCGACTCCGCAGTGGTCATCAACCAAGTCAACAAGTCCTGGGACCGCAACAAGGAGAACATGGACGCCTACTTCCTAGAAGTCCGCAAGCTCGAGAACAAGTTCTATGGTCTCGAGTTCCATCACATCGTCCGCGACAACAACGTTGCAGCGGACGTCCTCTCGAAGCTTGGATCCACCCGCGCTCAAGTACCAGCGGGCGTCTTCGTCCACGAGCTTCACGCGCCATCCATCCCGGAGCCGGCGCCACCGACCACTGTCCCAGCCCATCAACCAGCCGGGCAGGAGGTCATGATGATCGACGTGAACTGGAGGCAACCCTTCATCGAGTACCTCAGCGAGCAGAAGGTCCCCTCCGACAAGAACTCGGCTGAGCAGCTCATCCGCCGCGCCAAGTCCTACGTCCTCGTCGGAAATAAGCTTTACAAGCGGGGCGCATCTTCTGGAGTACTCATGAAGTGCGTCCCTCGTGAAGAAGGCAAGGACATCTTGGAGGAGATCCACAAAGGCGCTCGCGGCAACCATGCGTCCTCACGCACGGCGGTCGGCAAAGCCTTCGGCGAGCTTTCTGCGGCCCACGGCTGCGGGCGATGCCGAAGAACTCGTCGGGGAGGTGCCAAGGATGTCAATACTTCGCCAAGCAGCAACACGTCCCAGCCTATAAGCTAGTCACCATACCGCCAACCTGGCCCTTCGCTTGCTAGGGGATCGACATGATTGGGCCACTGCCAACTGCGCCAGGAGGATTCAACGAGGTGCGGTGGCTATCGACAAGTTCACCAAGTGGATCGAGGTCAAGCCGGTCACATGCCCCAAGGCTGACAGAGTACTCGACTTCCTGGATGAACTCGTACACCGCTACGGACTACCCCACCGCATCATCACAGACCTGGGCTCCAATTTCAACAACCACCAGTTCTGGGAGTACTGCGAGAACAGCGGGATCGACGTTCGATACGTCTCAGTTGCCCATCCACGGGCCAACGGACAAGTCGAGCGCGCCAATGGGATGGTGCTCGACGCTCTCAAAAAGCGGCTACACGACGCTGCTAACTCCAAGGGGGGCAAGTGGATCAAGGAACTACCCAATGCACTCTGGGGGCTACGGACTCAGCCATCCAAGCCAACGGGGCAATCCCCCTACTTCCTGATCTACGGCTCCGAAGCAATCCTCCCTGCCGACGTCATATGGAACTCGCCAGCACTGGAGCACTATGACGAGGGCGTCTCAGAAGACAGCAGACAAGTTGACATCGACAGCCTCGAAGAAGCTCGCTGCGCTGCCCTCGTCCAGTCAGCAAGGTACCTAGAAGGTATCCGACGCTACCATGATCGCAACATCAAGGAACACTCCTTCAACGTTGGTGATCTCGTCCTCCGCCGCATACAGAACACGGAAGGACTACACAAGCTCAGTTCCCCCTGGGAAGGTCCCTTCACCGTTGCAAAGGTGACCGGGCCGGGCTCCTACCGCCTCCAAACACTTGAAG
Source organism: Cenchrus americanus (assembly GCA_947561735.1). Taxonomy (NCBI): domain Eukaryota; kingdom Viridiplantae; phylum Streptophyta; class Magnoliopsida; order Poales; family Poaceae; genus Cenchrus; species Cenchrus americanus. The sequence goes on from OX387245.1 coordinate 178,930,681, forward strand.
GCGAAGACATCAACAACTCGTGGAACGTCGACCAGCTCTGCCGATTCTACGCCTAGTCTACACGACTACTCCGGGGTTCAAGTCTACACGACTACACCAACACCCCACCGCCGTAAGCGGACTCAGGGTCCCGGCTCCGGTCTCGGACTTCTCCTCTACGGGCTCCGGCCTACACGGCTACCTACGGACCACGGGCTGCGACGAGCGTCAAGGACTCTAGCGGCGGTCTGCGAGAGACCACCCTCCAAGATCCGGCCTCCACGGCTACCTACGGATCTACGATCCGGCCTACACGGCTACATACGGATCACTTGCGCAGCGGCTACCCGCTCCGGCTACGCTTTCCGGTGTAAGCGGCCTCCGGGTCCAAGCGACTACTCTGTAACTACGGCCCTGGCCATCCAGGTGTACTTCAGTAATAAAGTTTGATCATTCATCAACTTCTTTACTGCCTACTCCCTACAATGGGACCACTACCGCCGAGTACGACTACTCGCATCCACTCCACGATGGGGCTCCGCACTGCGAGATTGCGGCCACGAGTACTCATTCTTTGGAAATTTTCTTTCATTGATACTCAAGCAATTCATTACAATTGTTTTTTGTACAACCCTGGCTACTAGCTATCTATTACAGGGCTACTGGAGATTAAGCTTTTCGGCTACTTGCTCCGCGATGGGAGCCATCTGCTCCAGCAGCTCTGCATACTGCTCATCAGTGCAGTTGGCGGCTACCCCGCCGGCGACTACCTCCACTGGGGCCTTCGGGAAATACGACGTCATGAAGGACAAGACCTGCCTTGGGATCGACCTCGCCATGTGCTTCACGTAGGCCACCAGCCGGCTTGGAGCTTCCTTGAGGCGATCCACCAATGGAGCTATCGTGGGGCCGCCCGGGTGCGGCACCAGGAGCCTTGCGATCGGCAGCGCGGCTTCCTCGAGCTCCTTCAGCTGGGCTCGCAGTGCCTCACAGTCTTCATTCAACTTCTGCAAGGATTTGTAGCAGTTGACGAGATCGCGGTCAGAGGCAATCCGGAGCTCCATATGCTTCTCGCATTCAAAGTCAAGTTCTTTGTAGTCGAGCTCGAGTACATGGCGGGCTTCCTGCTCCCGGTAGAAGAGGTTCTTCATGCTCGTCTCCGAGGACTTCAGCTGCTCCACCTGGCCCTCAAGCTCTGCAACACAACAATGCAACAGCGGGTCAGAGACTTCTCGACCTCCAACAAGTACCCGACAAGTTCGGCGGCATACCTTTGTTCTTGTTGCGGAGGCCCTTATTCTTCCGCACCAAGTCGTCGCCCTTCGCCTGCAACTCTTGGACATCGTTGTGGTATTTGGCGAAGGCGGCGTCGAGCTTTGACTGCATGGCAGCCACGTGCTTCCGCGACTTCACAAGTTGCTCTTCCAGCGCCTCAGCCCTGAGCACCGCGTCACCATAGCCTTGCAGCATATTGGACTTGTCGCGGGACCGCTCTGCAACGTCCTGCACAGACAACTCAAGTCAAATGAGTACTCAACAAACAGAGGATTGACTACTCAGAAGCTACGGCTACACACCTTCATCCACTGCTCAGCTTGGCGGATCGCCTCCAGGTGCTTTGCCACCGTCGCAGGCTCGACGAGATCATCTGCGAGCAACTCTATCCCGCCGCGACTACTCGCGGTGGCCTCCGTCATCGGCGCAGAGTGGATGGGCTCTGCGTCCTGGATCTCCGGGGAGCGGATAGCCACCTCCAGAGCAACCTCTGGCGACGTGGTGACGCCCTCTCCCCCGGCCGTCACGGCGGCCTCCTCGGCGACTTCTTCCATAGGCACGGGGGCTCCTCCCGCAGCCTTCGGGGCCTCTGGTGTCGATTTCTGCATCGGCACCCCCGCAGGGTTGTCACTGCCTTCAGCCTCAGCGCCTGTCAATGAGAAGATAAGTGCATCAACAATTACGACTACTCCTCGAGGAGCTCCATAGCTTCAGAAGAGTACTCACCTTCGACTACGCTGGCCTCCAGCAGCGGCGCTTCGGTAGCCAGTGGCTCGGGCACCGCCTGGGAAGCGGGAGCGGACTCCTCGGCGGGCGGCGCGACTTCTTCCGCCACTACTGAAGAGGGCTCATCCCCCTCCCCGGACAGATCCGTGGATTTCCTGCAGAAGTACACAAAATTGGTCGTCAGTCAACCTCGACTACTACAACAAGTACTACTCGCAAATATGCAGTACTCACAAGTTCGACCGGACTATTGTCACGGCCGGGGCGCCAAGGATGCTGGCGATATCGACCAGTCCACCCTCAGCGGGCGCCTCCTCCTGCGCCCCTGCAGCTACCGCCTCCTCTGTAATGGCGGTCGGCGCAGCGCCATCTTGTGTTCCTGAAGCCATCACCTCTTCAACGGCGGCGGCTACGGGCTCCGTGCTCCCCTATGGAGCAGGGGGCTGGTGCTCCAGCTGCGCCAAGAGCTCCTCCACAGTGGGGGCTGGACTACGACTCCCAGCTGGCTCCCCCACTGTGTCCCACACGCCTTCGTCGTCCTCTTCGACGGGCTCCGTTGGCGGCACCTCCTGCAAACATGAAAGACTACTCATCAGCAAGGGTACTCGTGCGATGGGTACTCGACCACTCTAGTCAAGATATCTTACCTCCTGAGGCGTGGTCTCTGAGACCTTAAGCTTCTTCGTCACCCGCTTCCTGGCGGGGTTGCACGGCTTCCGTGGCGGCGCGGCCAGGCTAGCCTCCAGGCTAGTCGGGGGGTCTTGCACCAGAGGCACATGAGGTAAGCCTGGGCGGCTAAACCTCGACCACAATTGAAAACGGTCCTGCAACGTCTCGCCGTCGTCGTCATCATCATCGGAGGTGTCTTCCATGATGACGGTGTCATCGCCTACACCGACTTCTCGCCGCTCTTTCTCCTTGGCCTTCCCCTCCTTCGGGATCTCGATCCCACTTGGGGGCGGCTGCGGCTTGGAGATGAACTTCTTAGCCCACGCTCCACGAACCGCGCGAACATTGGAATCTCATCTTCGGCCTTCTCCATTGGGTATGGATCTCCAGCAGCGGCCCTCCACATGTCGACCTCCTTCTCCCGGATGAACCCGTTGTTCAGGAGGGCCAGCAGATCCTCCGTCTTCACCTTGGATTTCTTCCACTCGCGGCTTGGATCAGCCCGCGGTGGAGACATGGGCGGCGCTACTCCGGTGGCGGCCGCGGCGGCCTCTTCGCGGCCCCTCTTCTTCCCGGCGGCTTTCGATGACTTGGATGGTGACGACTTCATTCTCCAAGAACAGAGCGTCTTCACGCGCATCCGCTCGGGGGCTACCCTAAAGCTTTGGGTGGCGGCACACTTGAATCTACTATGGCGTCAGCGTGCGCTGGAAGCAGATCTACCACAGATGGAAGCGGAATGGCTACAGCTCGAATGGGTGAAAAAACCCTAAGGGTTTCGGCTTCTATTTATAAGCCTAACTGGCTCCGCAACGGCCGGATGGCTAAATTCACGCGCAGCTGACTCAGCGGCTCAGCGTGACCCTTCGTATTCTACTAGCGACGCGCCTCACCTCGGGGGCTCGGCTACTTCTACTCGACTACCTGGGAAGCGGCTAGTCTCAAGAGCATCTCAGGACACATTCTTCAAGATGACCCTTCAATTCGAGAGGAAGTACTCGACTCAAGGCTCGAGGGCTCCGTGCCACGTGTCCTTCGGTTTTTTCTCCGAATTTTTCGGGATTTTCTTGCCAAGACTTCAGATGGACCCTGAGTCAGAGCTTGCGGCTCAACCTAAGGCTCGGGGACTACTCCATATGGAGTGCGATTTTGAAAATCGCACCTCCATATCAGCTCCGGCTTCAAGACAAGACAGGCAGTTTTTGAAGACCTTCGAAGGCGGTGCTCGAGGACGCTTGGGACTACTCGAGAAGACTTCAAGATTGCTCAAACATTGGCTGGAGTACATTCCAGCCTCGGGATACTTCGACTACTCTTGAGGACTTTTGACTTGTAGCACTCGGGGACGCTTGAGGACTACTCGTTAAGGTCGTCAAGACTACTTGAAGCTATCCTTCTCGACTACAAAGTACTCGGGGGCTTGTCGTATGGACCTCCCTGGGCCCACTACCTCGGTGGGTACCAGGACCGACTACTCGGTGGGCCCCTCGGGACTACCGGCTTGCGCTACACGGCACTCGAAGGCGTGGAGCACAAGGACTACACGGGGAGTAGTACTCGGTTAGGGAGCCGTACATGTTCCGCCTTTGTATGGAGGACTCCTAGACGTACTCGACTAGTACTCTCTCCCTACTCCGACTTGTAACCCTGCCTCCCGGACTATATAAGGCGAGGCAGGGACCGATCTCTATCATCAGATCTCATCTCATGCAACCCACGGCGCACTATTGCACCATCTTGTAATCGTGCCCAATCAATCCAGAGCTACGCAGCATACAGGACTTAGGGTATTACGCACCTCGCGGCCCGAACCTGTCTAAATTGTGTGCCACGTGTCTCTTCTTTCGAGTTACCGATCTCGGCAAGTCACATTCATCTACTTCGGGTACCCCCCTTAGTAGGTTGCCGGTCTAAAACACTGACATTGAGCTGCTGGCAGATGAGCTTGTCGACCCGGCGGATGTAGCTCGTCACTTGGAGGCGATGCGCCAAGCCGAGCAATGGATGAAGGTGAGTTGTCGACGCCCATGAGTAGTCGATCTTTTGTGGATTCTGAGTACCCAATTGACATCTGTTGTCTGCTGCAGGACGTCGCGGAGAGATCCCGCCAGAAGTCTGGCATGCTCCAGGGGTATGGCGACGCAGTGCTTCGGGCGGAGGCCTTGGAGGAACAACTCGTGAAGGCCCGGAAGCACTCCGCCATGCTCCAATCGAAGTTGTATGGCGCCTTCGCCCAGTATCACAACGAAGTCCAAGATATGCAGGCGAAGAGCGACGAGCTTGTGCGGAAGAACAAGTCGCTCCACAACAAGAATAAAGGTACATGTTGTCTTGTCGAGTACCTATTGGGAGTACCTTGTAGTAGTCTGACCCGCCTTGCTTGTTGACTACAGAGCTTGAGACTCGTGTCGAGCAACTGAGGGCCTCAGAAGTCGACATGAAGAACCTCTTCTACCGGGAGAAGGAGGCCCGTGAGGTACTTGAATATGACTATAAGCAGTTGGCTTACGAGTGCGATAAGCACATGGAGCTTCGCATTGCCTTATATCGTGACCTCGTCAACTGCTACAAATCTCTACAGAAGCTGAACGAGGACTGCGAGAAGCTACGGGCCCAGATGAAGGAACTCAAGGAGGCCGCACTTCCCATCGCGAGGCTACTGGTGCATCATCCGGGTGGACCAAAGATAGCTCCGTTAGTGGACCGGCTGAGAGAGGCTCCCAACCGTCTGGCGATGTACGTCAAGCACCTGGCGAAGTCGATCCCCAACTAGATCCTGGCATACATGAAGTCGTACTTTTCGAAGGCTCCAGTTGACGTAGTCGCCGGTGGACTAGCCGCCAACTGCACAGACGAGTAGTATGCGGAGCTGCTGGAGCAGATGGCGCCGATTGCTGAACAAGTCGCCGAGAAGCTTAACCTCCAGTAGTCCTGTAGGGTTAGCTTGTAGCAGTAGTTGTAGATAAACAAAGTTGTAATGAACTTGTTTAAATATGAATGAGAAAAACTTCCATAAATGAGTACTCGTTGTCGCGGTGTGTGTATGCAGAGTCCCATCATGGAGTTGTCATGAGTAGTTGTACTCGCCAGTAGGCCCGTTGAGGGAAAGAGACAGTAAATCAGTTGATAGGTAATCAAACTTTATTGCTAAGAGAAGTACACCTGGATGGCCAGGGCCGTTTTACAGGAGTAGTCGCCAGGACCCAGAGGCTGCCTACGGCTAATTAGTGCTAGGGCGTGCAGCCGCTTACAGCAGTAGATCCGTTACTAGCCGTGTAGGCTGGATCTAGGGGTACATGGTCTCTTAGTAGACCGCTGCTGGAGTCCTTTGTTGCTCGGAGCAGCCCAAGATCCGTTAGTAGCCGTTAACACTGGATCTTGGAGTAGAGTAGTCCGGAGACTGGTGCCTGGACCCGGAGGTTGCTTACAGCGAAGGGGTCCTTGAGTAGTCGTGTAGACTTCAGCCCCCAGAATAGTCGGTAGACTAGGCGTAGAATCGACAGAGCTGGTCGATATTCCACGAGTTGTTGACGTATTCGCCTTCGAGCTTCTGGAGGCGATAGGAGCCCGGTCCGGTCACCTTTGCAACTATGAAAGGACCTTCCCAGGGTGAGCTGAGCTTGTGTAGTCCTTCCGTGTTCTGGATGCGGCGGGAGACAAGATCACCAACGTTGAAGGAGCGTTCCTTGACATTGCGATCGTGGTAGCATCGGATACCCTCGAGGTACCTTGCTGATTGGAAGAGGGCGGCACAACGAGCTTCTTCGAGTCCATCGATGTCAACTCGTCTGCTGTCTTCAGATAAGCCTTCGTCGTATTGCTCCACTGCCGCTGAGTCCCACATGACATCAGCAGGGAGGATTGCTTCGGAGCCGTAGACCAGGAAGTATGGCGATTGTCCCGTCGGCTTGGAGGGTTGAGTACGTAGCCCCCAGAGCGCATTGGGTAGTTCCTTGATCAACTTTCCTCCTTTGGTGTTGGCAGCATCGTGTAGCTGCTTCTTAAGAGCGTCGAGCACCATCCCATTGGCGCGCTCGACTTGTCCATTGGCCCGAGGGTGGGCAACTGAGACATATCGGACGTCGATCCCGCTGTTCTCGCAGTACTCCCAGAATTGGTGATTGTTGAAGTTGGAGCCCAGGTCTATGATGATGCGGTGGGGTAGTCCGTAGCGATGTACGAGTTCATCTAGGAAGTCGAGTACTCTGCCAGCCTTGGGGCATGTGACTGGCTTGACCTCGATCCACTTGGTGAACTTGTCGATAGCCACCAGTACTCTGTTGAATCCATCTGGCGCAGTTGGGAGTGGCCCAATCATGTCGAGCCCCCAGTTGGCAAAAGACCAGGTTGGCGGTATGGTGACTAGCTTGTAGGCCGGGACGTGCTGTTGCTTGGCGAAGTATTGGCACCCTTGGCACCTTTTGACGAGTTCTTCGGCGTCGCCCAAAGTTGTGGGCCAATAGAAAGCTCGTCGGAAGGCCTTGCTGACCAGCGTGCGAGAGGACGAATGGTTGCCGCAGACGCCTTTATGGATCTCCCCCAAGATGCCCTTGCCTTCTTCTCGGGGAACGCACTTCATGAGTACTCTAGAAGATGCGCCCCACCTGTAGAGCTTGTCTCCAACTAGGACGTAGGACTTGGCGTGGCGGATGAGTTGCTCGGCCAAGTTCTAGTCCGAGGGAACCTTCTGCTCACGGAGGTAGTCGATGAAGGGTTGTCTCCAGTCCGTGTCGATCATCATGACCTCCTGGCCAGCCGGGGGATGTGCTGGATCAGTGGTCGGTGGCGCCGGCTCTGGGATGGATGGCGCGCGAAGCACGTGGATGAAGACACCCGCTGGTACTTGAGCGCGAGCAGAACCAAACTTCGACAGGACGTCCGCTGCAACGTTGTTGTCGCGGACGATGTGGTGGAACTCGAGACCGTAGAACTTGTTCTCGAGCTTGCGGACTTCTAGGCAGTAGGCGTCCATGTTCTCCTTGTTGCGGTCTCGGGACTTGTTGACTTGGTTGATGACCACAGCGGAGTCGCCGTAGACTAGTAGCCGCTTGATGTCCAGTGAAGTCGCGAGGCGGAGCCCGTGTAGCAGAGCTTCGTACTCGGCTTCGTTGTTTGAGACCTTCCGAGAAGATGCGCAAGACGTACTTGAGTTGTTCGCCCGTTGGAGAGATCAAGAGTACCCCTGCACCCGTGCCTTCGAGCTTGAGCGAGCCGTCGAAGTATATCACCCAGTGCTCTGGGCGCTCGGTTGGAGTAGGTAGTTGATTCTCCCGCCACTCCGCCATGAAGTCGACTAGTGCCTGCGACTTGATGGTTGTGCGTGGCTTGAAGTCGATGTTGAGGGTGCCGAGTTCGACTGCCCACTTGGAGATTCTTCCAGTAGCATCTTGGTTCCGCAGGATGTCACCGAGCGGGTAGTCGGTGACGACAGAGATCGAGTACTATTGAAAGTAGTGTCGTAGCTTCCGCAAGGTGATGAGCACTGCGTACAGAAGCTTCTGTACTGGCTGGTAGCGTGCCTTGGATTCTGACAGGACCTCGCTGACGAAGTAGACTAGGCGCTGGACTTGGTAGGCGTGGCCGTCTTCCTGCCGCTCGACGATGATGGCGATGCGACCGGGTGAGTAGTTGCGGCGGGGTAGAGCCGGCGGTTGCTCACCTTTGCGAGGAGCCGTGAGGACTGGTGGCTTTGATAGGAAGTCCTTGAGCTGGGCAAGGGCTTGGTCTGCCTCTGGAGTCCACACGAACTTCTCTTGATGTTTGAGTAGTTTGAAGAAGGGGGGCCCCCGTTCTCCAAGCTTCGAGATGAATACGTTCGAGCCGCCATGCACCGGTCGGCTTACGCACGTCTTTGATGCATGTGGGAGCTTTCATGCTGGTGATGGCGGAGATCTTCTCGGGATTGGCTTCGATGCCACGGTGGCTGATGATGAAGCCGAGTAGTTTGCCCGATGGTACGCCGAAGACGCACTTGTTCGGGTTGAGCTTCCAGCGGTACTCTCGCAGGGATGCGAAAGTCTCTTCAAGATCGGCGATGAGCGTGTTGGAGTTTCTGGTCTTGACGACCACGTCATCCACATAAGCTTCGACGTTCTTGTTGAGTTGCCTCTTGAAGCAGGCCTGGATAGCTCGTTGGTAGGTAGCGCCGGCGTTCTTCAACCCGAAGGACATGGTCGTGTAGCAGTACGCGCCAAACGGGGTGATGAACGCGGTCTTCTCCTGGTCTTCTTCCTTGATTGCGATCTGGTGGTACCCGGAGTAGCAGTCGAGGAAGCAGAGCAGGTCGCAGCCCGCCATGGAGTCGATGACTTGATCAATCCACGGCAACCCGAAGGGGTCCTTGGGGCCGTGCTTGTTGAGGTCAGTGTAGTCGACGCACATCCTCCACTCGTTCGAGTTCTTCTTGCGGACGAGGACGGGGTTGGCAAGCCACTCAGGATGGAAGACTTCTCTGATGAAGCCAGTCGCGAGTAGTTTGGCGAGTTCCTTCTTGATGGCGTCCCGTCTGTTGTCGGTGAAGCGGCAAAGGTGTTGTCGCTTCGGGGTAGCTTTAGGGTCGACGTGGAGTGAATGCTCAATCCACTCCCTGGGCACCCCTGGCATGTCCGCTGGTTTCCACGCGAAGATGTCGCGGTTAGCCCGGAGGAAGTTGATGAACCCGTCTTCCTATTTCGGGTCGAGGCCCGCCCCGATGGTGGTGGTTGTTGGGGGGATTCGGAATCGAGCCTTCGCGTACCCAAAGAGTGGAGAGCAGCTATGTGAAGGACGCCGGCGGCAAAACCCCAGAGGCAGTAAATTGCACTTCCACCTTCCAGGCATTACGTTTTTGGCGAATACCCTTCGTCGCCGCCAAAGCCATCAGCACAAATCCAACTCAACACATTCCGCGACGAAACCCCTGGGGCGAATGCTATTCACCCAGAAAGCTTCGACCTGGGATTCGAACAGGGGGTTTCGTCGCTCTTAACACTTAACGAATCCAAACTCGAGTATGGTTTTTGTTTCAGGTGATGAAGAATGCTGGGCGAAAGGGGGATCTCCAAAAAGGCTCAAGGGCTTTCTCTCCGACAGGCGCACGTGATGGGAGCTGGAAAGACGCCGCGATTTGCGGTGTGACGTCATGGAGCGCCGATTACGTGGAGACCTAATTGGAGATTACCCGAAGATAGCCTAGCACATTCTGTTTTGATTCGTTTTACACAAGGGTGTTCTCGGAATGTAAAAAGTCCGTCCACCTCCCTATAAAAGGAGACGGACCGGCGCATGTAAAGGGGATCGACTTTTGAGAAATCAACTGTTGAGCAAAGAGCTTTTTGTTGTCTTTTGTCCTTTGTTTTGGTTTTGGTTCTTGAGTTTTAGTTTCCCCTCATTGTTTGCGAGAGGCGACGGGGGCGGCCGGTCGGCACGACGCGCGGGTCGCGGTCTCCGGCGAGGCCTCGGGGGCATTGGGGTGCAGGAGCTCAGCCACGAACGATGCGGGCGGGTTTGCTCACCTCCGAGCGCGGGTCTTGGATGGCGCCGCAACGACGGGCGGCGGAGCGAGAAGTCGGCGGCGGCGGCGGGAAACTGGGGTTCGGCGTTGGCGGCGCTCGAAGGCTTGGCGGCTAGGGCTCGGGTGGCGGCGGGTAGGCGGTCCGGGGGGGTGCGGCGCAGCTTATAAAGGCCCGGGAGAGCCTCCTTGGCGTGCGGGCCAAGCAGGGCGGCTGCGCACCCGGCCGGCGCGGGCGGGAGTCGAACTGCGCGAGTCCCGGCTCGGCCACGGGTTGGGGATGACAGGCGGGGGCCGCCTGTCATCGGGCGCGCGCGGCGAGGGCGGGGTGGCGGGGGCTGGCGCGGGCGCCGGGCCTCGCGGGCAGGTTGGGCGGGCCGGCCGGCCTTGTTTGGGCTACGCGGGGTCACGCGGGGGCTGGCGGCAGCCTTCGGCAGCGCGGGCCTGCTGGGCTGAAAGGCTGGCGGGCTGGGCTAGAGAGTTGGATGGGTAGGGGTTTTAGGAATTTAGGGTTTTAGGTATTTGGAAGGGAGTCAAATCAAATAGAATCCAAACTTGAATTTGAATTCGAGCAACCAAAAGAAATGCTCCGAGCATGCATGCCACAATAAATTCCTATATTTCATTAACTGTTTAGAAAAGTTTTAAATGCCTAAAAATAAATAAAAAAAACAACCTTATTTTCCTTAAACAAATAAATGGTTTCTAGCAAATTTTAATAAAGCCAGATTTTTAGTAAAATTAGGGTGTTACAAATCCTACCCCCATTAAGAAGAATCTCGTCCTCGAGATTCGGACAGATTGGGAAAAAGATATGGAAACTCTGCTTTCAGCTCATCCTCTCTTTCCCATGTTGCCTCATCCTCTGCATGATTACTCCACTGTACTTTGCACATCTTAATCACACTATTCCTGGTGACCCTTGTCATTGTTTCCAATATCCGAACAGGGTATTCAACGATAGTGAGATCCTCTTTCACGTTTAGATCGTCCAAGGGTAACGGCTCCTTGTCATGGGGACCAAAACCCTTCTTCAACTGAGAAATATGGAACACATCATGCACATCAGCTAGGCCGGGTAAGCAACTCAATGCAGCCAAGCCACTTCTCCCACTCTCTCAAGGATCTTGAAAGGTCCAATAAACCGAGGTGACAACTTTCCTTTAACTCTGAATCGACGCAAACCTCTGATAGGTGACACCTTTAGGTACACATAATCGCCTTCCTGAAAGACCACATCCCTTCGTTTGCCATACGCATAACTTTTACGCTCTGGGCGAGCAATCCTCAAATTTTCTCGGATGATCTGGACTTGTTTCCGCTTCTCTGATGATATCTGCCCCAAATAACTGCCTTTCGCCTGTCTCACTCCAATATAACGGGGTTCTACACTTCCTTCCATACAGGGCCTCAAAGGGTGACATTTTGAGACTGGCTTGGTAGCTGTTGTTATAAGAGAACTCAGCGTATGGCAAGCTCTTATCCCAACTACAACCATGCTTAAGCGCACAGGCTCTCAGCATGTCTTCTAGGATCTGATTGGTTCTCTCTGTCTGTCCATCCGTCTGTGGATGATAAGCTGAGCTGAAATTTAGCTTAGTATCCAGAGATTCATGCAACTTCCCCCAGAAACGAGAAGTAAACTGAGTACCTCTGTCTGACACGATCTTCTTTGGTACACCATGTAAACACACAATCCTGGACATGTATAGTTCTGCCAATTTAGCTCCTGTATACGTAGTCTTTACCGGAATGAAGTGAGCTACCTTAGTCAAACGATCCACGATAACCCAAATCGAATCATAACCTTCTCGGGTTCGGGGTAAACCCACTATGAAGTCCATTCCGATCTCTTCCCACTTCCACTCGGGCCGCTAATGGTTGGGAGGCAAACCAGCGGGTCTCTGATGTTCAGCCTTAACCCGGTGGCAAGTGTCACACAAAGCCACATGTGCGGCCACATCTCTCTTCATACCGTACCACCAATACCTCTGTTTGAGATCCTGGTACATCTTAGTACTGCCTGGATGGATAGAATAAGCCGAGTCGTGAGCTTCTCTCAAGATCGTCTCTCTGAGATCTCCTTGTCTCTAGTACACTACTTAGGTTCTTAAACCACACGGTTTCTTGCTCATCTTCTGTGAAATCTGGGGCTTCTCCTTGTTGCATACTCTCCTTAATTTTCCGTATTCTAGCATCCTCTAGGCACTTACTTACGTATCTCTTGCTCAGTGGAAGTTGTGCCCCAAAGTCACTCCTTCTGCATGTGCAACCACTTTCAAGTTGAGCCTTTCAAACTCTTTTACCAACTCCGCAAAGGAAACTGAATGGTCATAGCCATGTTAGTGTGGCCCTTCCGACTCAAAGCATCAGCAACCAGATTCGCTTTACCCGGATGATAGTGAATCTCTAGATCATAGTCCTTGATCAACTCTAACGTGACGGTTGTCTTAGGTTGAGATCATACAGTAAAGATATACTTCAGACTCTTGTGATCAGTATAGATCTGACACTTAGTTCCCATAATGTAGTGTCTCCAAATCTTCAATGCATTAACACTTCTTGCTAACTCAAGATCATGTGTAGGATAGTTCAACTCATGCTTCCTCAAGCCGACGAGATGCATAGGCTATAACATGACCTTCTTGCATCAACACACATCTAGACCTTGTCGAGATGCATCACAATATATGTCAAAGCTCTTCCGTAGATCAGGCATTACTAGAACAGGTCTTTGTGGTTAACCGCTTCTTTAATTCTTCAAAACTAGGCGGTAATACCTTGGTCCATTTGAACTCCATGTCCTTCTCTAGCAATGTAGTGAGAGGCTTCACAATCTTGGAGAATCCTTCGATAAAAACCGGCTTGATAGTAACTTGACAAGTCCAAGAAAACTCCGGATCTCAGACACTGTACGAGGGCTTCCCACTTCCAATACATCACTAACCTTGTTGGGATCTACCGCAATACCTCCGTTGGTGATGATATGACCTAGAAAAGACACTTCCTTGAGCGGAGCTTTCACATGGCGGAACTTCGCATATAACTCATCAAGAAGGGGCTGACTCCGGGCGGAGGACACTTCGCCGACTCCTCGGTTACCGGACTTAGTCACTCATGGTGTAAATGATCCAAAGGAGGCCGAGAGCAACAACTAGCGGCGGCAACATACTCGGCTACGGTCGTGGATTGAGCAACACTCAATCGCTTACGAGAAGACCAAGACACCAACGAAGAACCCAAAACGCGGCAAGTCCCGGAAGTGGACTTCTATCAAACGAGCACCCGGCAAAATCCGCGTACGAAAAGCCATGAAGCGCCAAAGAAGAGGACGCGGAGTACCAAAGGCCGAAGTCGGGAGTGTGACGCAAGTACACGAAAATTTGCTTCACGGCTTGCCGATGCGAAGTCCTCGGAGGCGCTGAAACGAGCGCACGGACACACTCGAGAAGCTGTATGTCGGCCTCGTCGCCGTCAAGTAGAGGAGTGACCGATCATGCTGCGGTACTCCTTCGCGTCCACGTGTTCACCTTCCTCATCCGCATCAAGAGTCTGTAGTCGTACTCATCGGCGCGTCATAGCCTTGGAGTCCTCCATCTTGAACTTCCTCACAATGTCCTTGGTGTACTTAGCCTGGTGCACAAATGTTCCTTCCTTTGATTGCTTGATTTGCTGCCCGAGGAAGAACCGCAACTCACCCATCATGTCATCTCGAACTCCGCTGCTCATATCATACGCAAACCTTGCAACAAGAGAGTTAGACGAGCCACCAAAGACAATATCATCCACGTACACTCGCACAATCGGGATATCTCTTGCCCTCGCACTCTCGCAAAAACAAGGTCCGATCGACCTTCCCCCATCTCAAAACCTCTCTCCCGACAAGAACCCCCTCCAACACCTCCATACCAAGCTCTGTGCGCTGCTTCAACCCATACGGCGTCCTTCCTCAATCCTTGTACACCCCCGTGGGGGTACTTCTCACTCTCGAAACCCCGGAGGATTTGTCTCACATACACTTCTTCCTCCAACACTCCATTCAGAAAAGCACTCTTCACATCCATTTGGTGCAACTTGAACCCTTTAGCCACGAGAGAAGGCTAGAAGGATCCTAATCGCCTCCAAACAGGCTACGGAGCAAAGGTCTCCTCGTAGTCGATCCCCTCCTTCGGCGAACCCCCGAGCAACAAGTCTCGACTTGTTCCTCACAACCTCACCCTCCTCTCTCCCTCTTTGTTTTTCCACACCCACTTTGTACCCAATCGGCTTACACCCCGGGGGAGGGTCAACCAACTCTCACACACGATTCCTCTCAAAGTTCTCCAACTCCTCATGCATCGAGTTAACCCAATTGTGATGATAGTGCGTGTCCAATGTCTTTGGGCTCGAAAGAAGCAACAAATGCGGCATGAGCAAAATGGGAATTGTTTCGAACCCTCGACCGTGTAGTGCGTTCATTCATGTCGCCGATGATCCTCGGGAAGGCGGGTGATCCCACCCGAACTCGCTGGGAGGTTCTCGCCCCTCGAAGCTACCTCCCCCTCAACATCGGCTTCTCCTCGTTCTTGATTTGTCGTCGTAGGTGTAGCGGAGGGTCCATCCATCATCGTAGTCGAAGTAGTGGGTACATGTTCAGCGGGGGCACCACACCGCCATCCTCATCATCTCCATGTTCATGCTCCTCCTCTCGAAAGATCTCCTCGCCAGCTCATCATCACTGCACACTCAAAGACAAGGCCACCACGTGGCTGCACTTCGTCGAAGGTTACCTCGCAAGTCTCCACGATTTGGTTAGTTTGAGATTGAGCACACGATATGCTCTAGAATGAGATGCATAACCAAAGAAAATGCCATCGACGAACCTAGCCTCAAACTTATCCAACTTCCGCCTTTCTTAGAATGAAACACTTGCAACCAAAGACATGGAAGTGACTCACCTTGTGTGCGACCATGCATCAACTCATAGCATGTCTTCTTCTTGTGCACTACGAGGTATATTACGCTCGACACATAGCATGCGGTATTCACCGCCTCGGCCCCAATACCTCCTCGGAGTCCTATGCTCATCAAGCATCGTCCCGAGCCATCTCGCACAAGGTCTCGTTCTTCCTTTCCACAACACCATTCCGGTGTGAGGCGTATACGGACTCGAAACGCGGTGCTCAAGACCAAGGGTCATGACAAAAGGCTGCAAAGCGAGAGTTCTCGAATTCCCGAAGCCATTATCCTGGCGTGATAGCTCGTATGGCATCTCCGTGCCTCTCGTTCCTCAACCTCAAGACTAGATCTCGAACAAAACCAAACGCTCCCCCCTTATCCCCTCCGTAAAGAACACCCACGCATCTGAGAATAGTCATCCACCACAACAAGGACATACCACTTCCCACCGCCGATCGCACACGAGCCCGGGCCAACAAGGTCCATATGGAGCGACTCGCATGGACGCTCGGTCATCGCATCGGTGAGAGGCGGGTGAGAAGAGGCCACCATCTTGGCATGCACACGGAGCACAAACCAACTCTTTCTCAAGCTTCAACGTCGTGGCAATCCTCGGACCAAATTGAGTTTACTCAAGCGAGACAAAAGGTCAAAGCTCAAGTGACCCAACTTCCTATGCCACTTCCACAACTCACTCGAAGAACCGGCCAAGAAACGACGCTCAACACCGAAGGCGAGAAAAATCAGCACGAAACACACCGACCCTCGGGAACGACCATACAAACAAGGTCCCTCGAGAGTCCACAATCAGAGAACCACCAGGCCGAAACAACACCTCAAAGCCCTCATCCAACAACTCGAGACACGTAAAGCAAATTGTACCCCGGCGATTGAACAAGAGCAACACGCCCGAGTGGATCTTGTCACTCTCACTTTTATCTCACCTTACGAAAGCACACGCCCACGCCCATTGTCCCCAAAAGTGATGTACCTCTTCGTCACCACGGGACGAGACCCGAGAACCGACCCTGTCTCGGTCATATGCCTCGAGCGGCGGAGTCAATCAACCAAATGTTCTTCAAGTCTCCCCCACCGAAACTCAAAAATAGGCACGTGAGCGAACAAACGACTCGACCGGGGGTTAGTACCAAAAGAGGAA
Source organism: Cenchrus americanus (assembly GCA_947561735.1). NCBI lineage: Eukaryota > Viridiplantae > Streptophyta > Magnoliopsida > Poales > Poaceae > Cenchrus > Cenchrus americanus. Next base: position 178,946,916 of record OX387245.1, read on the forward strand.
AACCGGTCTTCCGAGCCATTTGCTCGAAAGTGGGGTTAGCACCAACCAAAGCATCTCTCCTACCAAAACTACCTCCACGAACACCACCACGGTAACCACCCCGGAGGAACCACCCCTCTCGGCTGGGGAGGAGGACCAAAACCACGCAAGAAAGCCCGTGGAACGTCCTTCCTCTCCAACTAAACTCCACGACTCCTCCAATCCCGTGACGAGCACGAGGAGGAGAACGTCTAGCAAGCCGACCACTGCACCCTTTCCGGCCCAACCACCGAACCCGACCACCGAAACAACCCTCGCACCCGCACGAGCTCAAAACCGAACATCCGTCCGTCGAGGCTGCACGTCCGACGGTGCCCCCCCCCCGGCCGGCCGTGTGACACAGACAACGACCACCGCCTTCTCTCTTCTCTCCCCAAGCCCGAGAGCGCATCCTCAATCGCCTTGCCCCCGGGCATCCGCATACGAGGCTCGAAGTACACCATCGGAAGGGTGGTACTTGTCCTTGTTAGCCCACTCCTTCTCCATTCTCTCCTCACGCTTCCTCTTGAAGCAAAACTCCTCCCCTTATGGCCATCTCTCCCACAATAGCCACAATGGAACCTCGCAAGCTTAGGCTTTGGCTTGGGATGTGGCTGCTCACTTGGTTTCTCTCCACTCAAACCCTCCACTACGGTTTCTCACCACTAGCCTTCTCACTCTCCTTCCCAAAGAACACTTTCCCCGAAGTGCTCACAAACTTGATAGGCTTTTGTAGGTCATTTGTGGGTGTAGGAAACACGGGTGGAGCAGGGTTGTGTCTAGTCGGTTCCTTAGATGGTTAGGTTTTGGTGGGAAATCATTCTTGTGGTGGGTTTTTGGTGGCTCCGGGATATTCTCTCCACTTCCCTCACCAACCTTGTTTGCCCCAAGCCCCTCACCATCTTGCCTCTTAAAGGCCTCGATCATCATCCTCAACTGAGGCTCGTGGCCTAGACAACCAACCCATCAACTTCCTCAAATCATCATTCTCATCCCGCAAACGATCAACATAATGTGCAAGCTCCAAATTTTTCAATGCATGCATTTCACGGGTAGAGCAAGATGTAGGCATGGGTTCCTTCAATTTAGCCTCGAGCGAACTAGTGTAAGCATGCATCTCATCAATCTTAGCATGCAAAACGGGGCAAGAAGTGCAAGCACCTAGCAAAGCGAGTCTAGACTTAAGCTCGACCCACTTCAACCCTAAGCACATCTAGTTCCTCACACTTGGAGGCATGCTTCTCCTTGAACAAAGCAAGATCAGCAAGGAAAATAGAGCAATCAAGACAATCATTCTCATCGAAACAACGGGGCTAGCCTTAGCGAATCAATCTCAAGCTTGCTATCAAGCACCTGTGTCTCTAGCTCGGCCACTCTAGTCCTAGCATCCTCGAGTGAAGCCCTAAGCTCTTTCCTCATTTTCTTGGCCTCTCTAAGCATGTCATCACGGTTATCACACAAGAGCCAAGCCTCTCATTCTCCTCCGGCGCAAGAAGGGGAGCTCATCACGCACCTCGTCGTCGGGACTCGGAGTCCGAGTCACTCGTGTGCTCTTCTTGCCGCGGAGCTCAACGCCATGGTGCGGAAGCCGTCTCTCGCGAAGCGGCTCACCGCTCGGGTTCTTGGACGACCTCTTGTTCTTGCGGCGATCTCCCTCGTCGTCCGCTGCCGCTCGAGCTCGAGGTGGAGTACGCGGGCCTCGGAGTCGACGTCGCTCGCTCCAACCATCGCTCGGGCCTTGCCTCGGCCCTCCTTCTTCCTCGATCGTCGCTCGTCCTTGTACTTCGTTCTTGTGCTTGCTCTTGTGGTCGCGCCTCGAACGGTACTTGTCGTCGTTCTTCCTCGGCTTGTGCTTGTCGCTGTCCTTGTTCTCGGCCTTCTCGGGCGATCGGCGACGAAGTGTCCCGGCTGCCGCCCCGGAAGCAAGTCCTCGTGTTCCTCCTCATGTTCACGCGGTTCTCGTGCGGCCTCTCGAACCGCCTCGTCAACGGCGCCCCCCCTCGTCCTCTCCAAGGTCATCAAACTCCTCATCCGGCATAGACATCGAGAGGAAAACGAGAACATCTCGGTGGATGGGTTAGAGTTAGTCTTTCCTTTGGAACCACCAACGAGGGCAAGACTATAGGAATCCGATCGGTCCCTCGAGCTTGGCGATCATGCCCCTATCCACCTCGAGCTCGACTTGAGCTTCGAGAACGGCTCGTTCACCTTGTCGGAGGTATCATACCGCTCCGACTCGACTATGGCCTCGAACTTTCCACCCCATATCGTACGATCCAAAGAGTGTAAGAGCTTGACCGCTCTATCATGATCATCGTATGGGAGCACGTCCACATTGGCCCTCATGTTGTTCACCACCACCGTGAACCTCCTCGAAACAAGGCATCGATGGACTCACCCGGGAGATGAGTGAAGTTCTCGTACTCTCTCCGGTAGGTCGCATACAACCGTGCTCGAACCCACGGGCGTTCCCAACATGAGCCTCCTTCAACACCGCCCAAATCCTACAAGCCAAGTGCTCGGTGTGCACCCGATCGAACTCGAGCCGACACAAAGCACGAAACAAGTAGTCGACCGCCTTATTGTTGGCGTCGAAGCTGTCCCTCGATCTTGGAGCGAGGAAATCAACCGGCTGGACATAGCTTGTTTCCCCCGTGACATCCCAAAGGATCCGACCCTTTCGCGGAGAAACGCACCCATCCGCTTGCTCCACATCCGGTAGTTCTTGCCATCGAAGTGTGGGAGGACCCGAACCCCCGTTCTCGGTACGCCATCCTTGGATCTTAGACTGGTTAGAGTCAATAAAGACCCGAACCGGCTCTGATACCACTTGAAGGACCGATACGGCGAACCAGAGAGGGGGGGAGTGAATGGGAGCCGATAAAAATTCTTCTCGAAGGAGATCGAAACTCCAACAAGATGAACACGGCTTCCAAACACACGTCTCCGACTCACTACCAAGGTTGGTCAAGCCCACGTAGCCATCGGGAGTGCCACTGGACCCTAGGAACCAACACACCACCTTCCGACCCGAGAAACGCAAATGAAAAACCAAACCTCGAGTCTCCGTGACCCACACCGGTCGACCGGTGAGCACCACCGGGCGAACGGTCCCCCGTAGGTGAACCCGAGCAACTTCCACTAAGTGGCTCTACACCGGTCGACCGGTGAGACACACCGGTCGGACCGATGGCAGCTTCAGAAAGCCCCCAAGACACCAAACGAGCCAACCGACCACCAAACGGACCCAAACTTGAAGCAACGAGACCACGGGACAACAAAGAACTCACCAAGACGTTCACCCGAGCAAAATCCCACAAGGGCTTGCACCGGTCGAGACCGGTCAAGAGCACCGGTCGAGCCGGTGTGGCACAGGCGACTCGGGATGAACGACCCGCGGGTCAACTCCCCCAAATCCAAATCTCGATCCCCCCGAATCGCTCCACGGACTTGAACAAGACTTTGGGGATATCATGAACACCTCATGAGGAGTTCATAGCCAAGTTTAATCCCACCAAAACTCGTCCAAAAAGGAGGAATCGAAGAAATCCCGCCGAAAGCACTTCCAACCCAAGAACTCAAGAAACCCCAAAATCGAGCACCTTTCCTCACGGATTTGGGAGGGGAATCATGTACCAAAGAACCACGAAGGGTTCCCACAAATTTCCCCCATCAAATCACCAAGAGAAAAGCCCCGAAAACACCCCAAAGAAATCACCCAGAGAGGGCTCCGAAAATCACCACCAAGAACAACCGGGAAAACACATCCAAACCTTGAGGAACCACGCCGAATCATCTATACATGAAACAAAGGTTCGTACAAGGTCTAGCAAGCCGCCCGATCATCCATCCCTCTCTACAAGATCTCTCCGTGAAGCTCTCTTGCTAGTCCTAAGGAAAACCTAGAGAAAATAGGTGGAAAATAGGAAAACTAATGAGCTAGGGTTCCAAGAGTTGGCTGCCATCCTCTCACCTCTTGGGTTATATAGGCGGCAACCGAATGTCTAAAATGCCCCTCTCTACTAACTAGGGATACAAGCCCCTCAAGGGCGGATTTGGAATTCTTGATGTCTTCACCATCGGACGAATGCCGGCGACCGCACCTGCGTAGCCTCGACGCAAGCCATGCGATCCCGACGCGTGTCCTCCGCTTCGAAGATTCGGACCGCGTCGCCGCACACGGTCGGACCGTGCTCCTCACCGGTCGGAACGGTCCCCACCGGTCGGGCCGGTCGGGCCCACCCGGTCGGACCGGTGCGGTGTTTCCGCACCTCCGTCTTCGGTTCTCCGGTCTTGGCTTTGTGGATCAACCAAGGAACCCGGTGGTTTTCTCGGTGAACCACGCGAAACCCCGCGAACTCGGTGTAGCCTCCGCCAATCTCCACTCATGACTTGGCTCCCACGTAGTTCCGGCTCGACCTTGGTTTTGAGGCTCAACCAAGAAACCGTCCACGACTTCATCTTCCTGTTCATGCCACCATGCGGTCCGCACTTGACCCCCGCCGGCCACCGGGTCCCTCGAACGAAGCCTACTTGTCTTCTCCACACACCGGAGGCCTCACCGGCGACGACCTTTCGCGCTCGTTCTTCACCCGCACCAACACGAGTCAAGCCGCAACCCTGCACCGCAATACTTAGCCAAGAATCGGTCCACACAACGTTGTCAATCACTCATCACACAAGGAAGCGACCATCCACCGGTCCTCGAACCACACATGGTCCTCACGGTGACACCGCGCGCCCACTACGATACGGGTCCGTCGCACCCGAGCCCTCGAAAGGGGGCGGGCGCACCCTCGATCTCACTTTCCCATGACCCTACGGGTTAGGTAGGGGGCGCCGGGCCGGTGGATGGCCATCCCGGTCACGCGTAACGGTGCGGCGCCGCCGTACCCACGCGTGCGGACGCACGCCGCACACGCGACGCACGCCCCGAGCACTGCGGCAACCACTCCGCTGCCGTGGAACGCGTTGGGAAGGAACGCCGTTCTGCCGCGCTCGTCTCCGTGCCGGCCATCATCGACACCTCCCTCGAAGCCTATCGAGAGGACACCACCGCCATCCGCGCCGTCCTACCCTCGAACCGCCCCCCGTTCGGGTGCGGGGGTAGGCCATCATGGCCGGATCGCAGCGAAGATCGTCGGACGGCCGTCCTCTCTACACCGTAGCGCGACGTGCTCCCTCACGTAGCTAGGTAGCGCGGCGTGCATGTAACCCGTCGCCCCCTTGGCCTATAAAAGGGGGAGGCGAGCCCCCAGCCGCGGGGGGAACAGGTTCAGAGGAACACAACACACCGTGCACTCACTCTCTTATTCTCCCACAACATCTTCAGCCACTCTCCCAGGGATTTGGAAGCCACGCTTCCTCTCCCGCCTTGCTTGTACTTGCCCCACTACAAGCACCCCCGGTGCTGAGCAATATAGTGCCACGAGCACGCCCCTGCTGGATGTACGGCCCCCTCGGCCGGGAACCGGGGATAAAACCTTGTGTCATTTGTTGCTTGGCATCGACCATTGAGGGATAGACCTAGGCGTTATCTGCGGTTAGTGTCGGGACCATATTCCGCACCGGCAGTTGGCGCCCACCGTGGGGCAAACGAGCGCCTAAGGTCATTTCACCAACTCCCTCCATGGTGATTTGCCGAGTGCCGTGGTACCCGCTACAACATGGGTAGCTCGGACCCTCTCCCGTGGGGTTCGAGATCCGCTTCGGAGACTTGAACTTCCGTGCCACGGGGAACGGCTATCTCATGCGCCTCACCAATCGTGAGGAGCTTCGCGCGGCGCGCGCGAGGCGGTGTCCCCCCGGTCTCCGCCGCACGCACGACACGGCGCGGCGCCGCGGGCACGGATGCTGCGGGTCCGTCGACGCCGCGACGCCCCGAGGGGTGAGACGAAAAGCAGGCCTGCACCCGCGCCTGCCTTCATCACCGACCCGTCGAAGTACAGACTCCAGCACTCAGCCTGGATCTGCGGCAGCGGCAACTGCGTGTCCGTCCACTCGGCAACAAAATCCGCCAAGATCTAGGACTTAATGGCATTGCGCGGCGCGTAGGCGAGCGTTTCGCCCATCAGCTCCACTGACCACTTGGCAATCCTGCCTGCTACATCCGGGTTCCGGATGATTTCTCCTAAAGGAAAGGAGGAAACCACCGTGACCGGGTGAGCCTCGAAGTAGTGGTGGAGTTTGCGCCGTGCGAGGACCACTGCGTAAAGCAGCTTCTGGACTTGTGGGTAGCACGTCTTAGTCTCAGACAAGAGTTCGCTAATGTAGTACACCGGCCGCTGGACCGGCAGGGCGTGCCCCTCCTCCGTGCGCTCTACTACGATGATGGCGCTGACCACCTGGGTGGTCGCAGCTACGTAGAGGTACATAGGTTCACTGTCCTAAGGCGGTGTAAGGATTGGAGCATGGGCGAGAGTCGCCTTCAGCTTGTCAAGCGCCTCCTGGGCCTCGGCAGTCCAGGAGAACCGCTCGTGTTTCTTCAAGAGCTGGTAGAGTGGCAGGCCCTTCTCACCGAGCCGCGAGATGAAGTGGCTCAAGGCGGCAAGGCACCCCAACACCTTTTGGCCCTCCTTGAGGTCCCAAATCGAACCCATTCGTTTGAGGGCTGCAACCTTTTCGGGGTTGGCCTCGATGCCCCGCTGGGAAACGATGTATCCTAGCAGCATGCCCCGCGGCACACCGAAGACACATTTTTGGGGGTTCAATTTTACCTTGTTGGCCCGTAGGTAGCCGAACGCGATGCGAAGGTCGTTAACCAGGTCGTCCCCTTCCTGGTTTTCATGACTATATCGTCTACGTACGCCTCAACGGTTCGCCTGATGTGATCTCCGAAAACGTGCTGCATACATCGCTGGTATGTAGCGCCCGCATTCCGGAGACTGAACGACATTGTTACGTAGCAATACATCCCGAACGGCGTGATGAATGAAGTCGCGAGCTGGTCGGACTCCTTCATTTTTATTTGGTGGTACCCAGAATAGGCGTCAAGGAAACACAAAAGTTCACACCGCGGTCGAATCAACGATTTGATCGATTCGTGGCAAAGGAAAAGGAACTTTAGGACATTCTCTATTCAAACTGGTATAGTCTACACACATCCGCCACTTCCCATTCTTTTTCTTAACTAAGACAGGGTTAGCTAGCCACGTAGGGTGGAACACTTCCTTGATGAATCCGGCCTCGAGGAGCTTTCGCAGCTCTACTCCGATCGCCCGGCGCCGCTCCTTGTCGAAGCGACGTAGTCGTTGCTGTACGGCGCGGGAGTGAGGTAGGATGTCAAGGGAGTGCTCGGCGACCTCCCTCGGAATGTCTGGCATGTCCGAGGGGCTCCACGCAAAGATGTTGGCGTTGGCGCGAAGGAAGTCGACGAGCACCACTTCCTATTTCGGGTCGAGGGTGGAACTAACCCTCAACGCCTTGCCCTCGGGGGCAGCAGGGACGAGGGGCACCCCTTTGGTCTGCTTGGCAGCCTCGAAGCTGCCGGCGTGCTTAGCGGCGGAGTCAAGGTCCTCGTTGACCAGCTTCTCCTAGTTCGCCACGAGCGCTTCGTCCAGCGCTACAGCCTTCGCGTGCTCCACGCACTCGACGTCGCAGTCGAATGCGTGCTCGATCAATGAGTCGACGGTGATGACACCCTTCGGCCCCAGCATCTTCATCTTGAGGTAGGTGTAATTGGAGACCGCCATGAACTTGGCGTAGCAAGGCCGCCCAAGGATGGTGTGGTACGCGCCCCGGAATCCCACCATCTCGAAGGTGAGTGTTTCCTTGCGGAAATTGTCTGGTGTGCCAAACCAGACTGGCAGGTCGATCTTCCTGAGGGGCTGGACGCGCTTGCCCGGCGCGACGCCATGGAACGGCGTCGTCTTTGGGCGACCGGGTCCAACCCGATCCCCAACAGGCGCTGCGTGTGCGCGTAGAGGATGTTGAGGCTGCTGCCTCCGTCCATCAGCACCTTCGAGAACCGCGCGTTCCCGATGACCGGGTCGACCACGAGTGGGTACTGACCCGGGTTGGGGATGCGGTTCGGGTGATCCTCGTGGCTGAACGTGATGGCGTCCTCTGTCCAGTCGAGGAAGGAGGGAGGTGCCTTCTCCGTGGCGAGGACCTCGTGCCTCTCCCGCTTGCGTTGGCGGCTGGACATGTCGACGGTCGGCCCCCCGAAGATGAGGAAGACGTTTTCCATGGTAGGGAAGCCACCGGCGTCGCCGTCACCCCCATCCTTCTTGCCCTTGCCGTCCTTCGCGGCGGCACAGCCGTAGAACCACTTGAGCATGTCTCACTGCTCGAGGGTGTGGTTGATCGGCGTCTTGTGGTAGGGAGATGGCTTTTTCAGCATGTCGTCGAACACCTCAGGGCCTCGAGGGGTCGGTCGAGGGCTCCGTCGAGCTGGGTCAATAGCAAGAGCTTTGTCGTCGTCGTCGTCGCGCCCCTGCTCGCGCGCCTCGCGGCTCGGCTTCTTTCCTTTCTTGCCCCGCTTGTTCTTCTGGCGGGGCTCCTTGGACTTGCCGCCCTCCGCGGGCGCATCGTCCACGCTCTTGCCCTTCTTACCGTCGAAGATCGCCCCCACTGCCTCTTCTCCTGAGGAAAAGCTGGTGGCGATGTCGAACAGCTCGTTCGAATCGACCGGTGGGCTGCGCCCGAGCTCGCGCACGAGGTCACGGCACGTGGTGCCCTCGAGGAAGGCATGCACGATTTCAGACTGGGCCACGCTCGGGAGCTGCGTGCGTGCGCCGCTTTGAGAAGCGCCGTGTGAAGTCCGGAGCGACTCCCGGAGCTCTCGGGTGCATGCGCGCGGGGTCCCGGGGTTCCGGGCGCACGTACGTGCCCTAAAAGTTCCCCACGAAGGTGCGGACCAGATCGTCCCAGTTGTGGATTTGGCTGGCCGGCAGGTGCTGGAGCCACGTCCACGCCGAGTCGGGGAGGTGCAGGGGGAGGTTACAGATGATAACCTCGTCGGTGGTGGCCCCGCCCAGCTGACACGCCAGGCGGTAGTTGTTGAGCCATACGCGGGGGTCCATCTCCCCGTTGTATTTGTCAATCAACGTGGGCTGGCGGAAGCGTTGGGGGAAGCTCGCCGTGCGGATCTCCCGGTTGAACACACGGGTTCCCGGGGGCTCCGGCGTCGGTGAGCGGTCCTCCCGGCTATCGTAACACCCACCCCATCGAGGGTGATAGCCTGCTGTTGCCTGCGTTTCCGCATTGCCCGTCCGCCGAGCGTTGATGACGTTGCGGGCGTCGCCATCTTGGGCTTGCCCGTGCGTGTCGAGGAGTCGTTCCTTGGCCGGCATGCGCCCCAGGTTGGCGGGACACTCCGCTGCGCCGCCCGTGTGCACCGAGGGCTCGGGGCCTTGCGCACCCCCGTCGTCCCGCCCGCTCCCCTGCTGGTGGATGCGGGACGCCGAGCTTTCAGCCTGTTGGACTGCCGCCTGCTCGATAAGCGCCTGCGCCTCACGGTGCAGGTTCTGCGCCTCGGGTGTCGAGGGGGCAGGCATGGACCGCGGCAGCAATAAGCTTCTGGCTTGCTCGCGGGGGCGTGCTCGGATTGTCGACGTTGAAGTCGGCGTTGATGCGATCGCGGGCCGACTCCCGTGCGCGTTCACCGCGCGCGGAGGCTTCCCCGGCGATGGAGGCTCGAAGCAGCCGCACCGTGTGGTACTCCTCCGCGAGCTTGGCCTCAAGCTCGCGCGCTTGAGCCAACTGCGCGTTGACGTCGGCCCCCCTCGGTGGTGAGGAGGGAGGGGCACTTGGCCCCGCAGCCAGGCGTGGTCCAGTTCCCGGCCCGGGGGGAACCTCTCCGTCGCCAGCTTCTGCCGCATTAGCGGCATTCGCCTGATCGTTGGTGATCACGACGCAACACTCCCACGCGGGGTCGTAGCTCCCGGTGCTGGAGTCGTCGGAGTAGCCAAACCAGTAGTCCGTGGCGTCAAGGAACCGCCGGAACATCACTGGGTCGGGTGCACCGGAGAAATCCCACTCCGCATACCCGTGCGAAGTGGCAGGTGGCAGCTCACCGGTGGAGCCTTGGGACGACTCGTCGCCGGCGGAAGCGCTGGGATCCCTGGCGACCGGGGCATGGTGGCCAGGGCGAACCCTGCGTGTTACCGCGTTGGCGTTGGCGGAGGCGACGTACGCCGTCGTAGCGCCACACAGACCGATGGGGAAGCGTGGTCCTGAGACCGAGCGCTCCCCCGCCGGAGCGGCTGTCATCTCGCTGGAGGGCGCGTTGCGTTGCGAGTTGACACGCGCAGCATGTCGGTGCTCCGTCCGTGCCTGTCGCGAGCGCCGCCCGAGCGTCGGCGGCGCCGTGGCGCCGAGGGACCCGCAGCGTTCGTGCTGTCGGGCATTGGCGTTGCGGCGACGCGTGCGGTGGCGACCGGGACTGGCCCGGCTTGGCACCGCGCATGGAGTTCCTCACAGTTGGTAAGGCGCATGAGGTAGCCGTTCCCCGTAGCCTAGAAGTTCAGGCTCCCGAACCGGATTTCGAATCTGGTCGGGAGGGGGTCCGAGCTGCCCATGGAATACCTCTGGCTGTGGTACTCAGTGCAAACCACCATCGAGAGGGCTGGTGACGAGCCGATCTCAGCGCGACACCCCTACTTGGCACGCCAACTGTCGGTGCGAAAAGTAGTCCTGACACTGACTAGTAATGAGCGCTGAGATCTGCCTCTCGATGGCCGGTGCTAAGCAACTAGGGACACTTGGCTTATCTTGGTTCCGGCCGGGGTCGTACGTCCAGCCGTGGTGTGCTCGGGGCACTATATGGCTTGCACCGTGGTGCTCGTAGAGGGGTGGCTACAAGCAAGGAGGGAGAGCAGGCGTGGCCTCGAAGTCCCAGAGATGTTGATTGAGGCAAGTGCCAATATCGTGGAGAGGGCGGAGAGCGTGTGAGTGATCGCTACCCGTCGTCCCGTGTCCCCGCGGCTGGGGGGGCTGCCCCTCCTTTTATAGGCCAAGGAGGGAGCAGTTTACATGCATGCTGCACTATTTCTCTATGTGTGGAGGTATGGCGAACAGTGCTGCGGAGCTGACGGCCGTCCTGGCGAATCCTGCTCCTTTTGAGGCGTCGTGGTGCGTCCTGTGCTCGTACAGGAGCGGCTTCGAGGGCGGCGGCGTAGCGGTTGGTTGACCGGCCACCGTGGTGGGCCGGTTCGAGGGTGCGGTTGACGGGGGGCCGTACGTGGCGCAGTGGCCGTTGTGGCGATGTCTTGTCCCCGTACGTCCCAACAACGCTAGGATGTTGCCAAAGTGTCCGGCGTGGTGCGGCAGTGGCGGGGATGGCCGCACTGGGTTGACAGCGACGGGGATGACTGATCCCGCCGGCCTGACGTCACGGAGTGGCCTGGTATAAGCACGTAGAAGATATTCGAGGGTGCCGCCGGCCCCCTTCGAGGGCGCGGCGTGTTAGCCGTACAGGGGTAGGCGGCACAGTGTCGCGGAGCTGACACCGGCCTTGCCGCACAGTGCTGCACAGCGGTAGGGATGGGTTCCCCCTAGGGAGTTGGCGGAACAGCGCCGGGGCGTGATTCCCAGGTGTGTTAGAATAGGGGCGCGGCCCTGTGGCGTCAGAGCATTAAATGCTCGTACGCGCGTGCAGGAACAGGTGCGCGCGGGAGCGTGGGAAATGCGCGTGTGGGCGCCCTTGAGCGAAGAGGACCCCGCCCGAGGGGCTGCTCAGCCCTCGAGCGAGGTAGACCTCGCTCGAGGGGCGGGGTTGAGCCCTCGAGTGAGGTGGACCCTGCCCGAGGGGGCGTAAAGGCCTCGAGCGAGGCGGACCTCGCCCGTGGGAGCGTCTATCCCTCGAGCGAGGCGGACCTCACTCGAGGGGCATCCGCTGTGTTGCACTGGCGGGCCGCGGGGGCCACCAGGGTCTTGGTTGTGCTGTGTATGCGTTTTAGGTGTGCGAGTTGATTTGTGTTTTGCGTTTTTTGCAGGTTTTAAGCGGGTTTCCCGCTAGTTATTTAGGGGACCCTTATGGCTGTCCCCGACAGAAGACATTGGATCGGAGCCCAAATCCTATGCTCTTACCACATGAGCAGTCCATATAAACATATGGTGATTCCATAAAGGATATCCTATGCTCGCGAGTGACGAACATCACTCGACTTGTACCGAATCCTTAAAGCATAGCAACTAGCCACCTAACATGCTAGTAAAAGATCATAGGTACTTATGGATCATGCAACTAGGGTTTCATTTCAACTCCTGAACGTAAATGCACATAAGATAATAACAAGAAGTAAATTCAGAAGTTTAAAGAAACACATGGGTTAATGAATAAACCGGGGCTTGCCTTCGTCAGCACAAGCAGACACACAAACTTCCGGACTTTGGTCCGGATCTTGCTCTACAGTCACGTAGTGCACGTCTCCTCCTGCTCCCTCATCCTCTTTAGTCGACACAAGCGTATAGCTACTGTCGGGGACTTCTACACTGGGAATGCAATGCGGTGATTAGGAGTGCAATTATTTTAATTTAATTCAAAAACAGTACCAAATAGCTACAAAGAGTATAAGGTTGGTCATATTCACCTTAAGAAAAGTATTTAAACATTTCTCCTTTTAAAGACAATCAAAAAGCTTATTAACCTTATCTTTAAGGTGATTGTGTGCACATATATTAAAAAATATTTAATTTAATTACAAACAGCAAGGGATTTACTTTTATACCACCATTTTACTTTCCTAACTCATTTATGTGACTTATGCACAAAAGAATGTATTTTTTCCTATTTTCCTTTACTAGATTAATCTAGTTTGAACTCTTTTAATCAACTAAATACATCTCAAACTTATCCAACAGTACCTACTGGTCCTAATGATCAGGAGGCACACCTCTGGACAGCAAGCATTTGATTTTTGCACCACTGAATTTAATACACAAAATTGAAGGCATTTCTAGTTAGCAAATAGAGGATTAATACATAGTAAAATAAATATAACAGAAATGAATCCAATCTTTCTCCTACACATGCTTTGGTCCAAAGCAAGCCTAAAGAACCAATAAACACACCTATAGCCCTTATGTATCTTGCTACACATATTTATGATTAAAAACAAGCATAAATGAGGAAATAATATTTCTAACAGAGATAAAATTGTGGTAAATTCACCAAGGATGCATTTTGATATAATATGACAATAGACAGAAGTTGAGCTCAAAAATAATTATATTTTCAGCTACAAAAATCATCTAGGCAGATTTATGAATATCACAAGATAATTTATACAGAAAGATCCCTTCAGTAACTTTGTGCAAATTTTGGAAAACCCAGCTCAAGATCATGTGTAGATTTTGCAGAAACAAAGATCTAAGTATTTTACTTCTCAATTTTTCAAGCAAAAATTATAGCTCAAAAGTATACACATGCTTTGGAAAAGTTGTAGTTCTAGTTACACAGAGCACAACAAAATTGGATTTGCAATTTTTGGATGTTCCTGTGATTTTATATGGATTTTACCAATTGCAGGTAAAACACAAAGGAAAGGAATGAATCTTTTTGCACAAGGACCCCTGGAAAGATTTGGGTGCTCACAGTTATGCCCTTGGTTTGCACAAAACTCCTCAGGAAGAAGTCGGGCCTTGCAATGCGACCCTTGGGGCTTAAGGGCGGCGCAGCCTGGAGCAATTCCAGCGACCTCGCCGGCGAGCTCGGCCAGGGAGTGGCTGGGGAGGACCTAGGGCTCGCGAGGGCTCGACTAGGGCGCTTACTTGCAGCGGGGAGGTGGCCAGAGGGCAGGGGCGGCGTGGTCAGGCGACGACCGCCGCGGGAGTGGTTGCTCCGGCGAGGATGTGGCCGGGCCTAGGCAGCAAATGACGGCAAGCTCGTCTACGGGGCCTAGGGAAGATGCTTGCGTGGCTGCACGGTTGGGAAAAGGAGCGGACTCGGGAGCTTGACGTGCGGGGCACCCATGGCGCGGCGGCAGCGGCTCGGCAAGAGCGCAGTGCGCGCGGCCGGTGAGCTCGACTCCTTTTGTATGTGCTCGTGCCTTAGGGGAGGGGTCACGGTATGGCGCAAAGGCGGTGCGAGGCGCGACGGCCAATAGCAGCTCAGGGGAGGCGGGCGGCGCGGTGCGTGTACGGCGACGACGCGGGGTGGGGTGCGGCGGCGCGGCCCGCTGGTTGGGCGGCGTAGCGTGGACGCGCGGTGCACGCGGACTAGGCGAGCCGGGCGATGGCATGGCGGTTCTGGAGCGGCGCATGGACCGACGGGCGCTAGCGTGCCTCGGCGTGAGGGCCCGGAGGAAGACGGCGGCGGGTGCGCGCGGCGTGCGCGCGGCGTCAGGCGGCCAGTGCCCGATAGCGCCATGCTCCAGCAAAACAATTCCGAGTAGCCCTATTCAAGAGCGTTTTTCTCCAAATTTTTCAACAGAAGTGGTCCAAGGTTTCTATACCAAAGTTGTGCACCACACTACCCTCTACAACTTTTCCAAAAGCTCTAGGGTCTTTTTCTCAACCAGGTGAGCACAAATCGCAAGCAAAGTTTGCTGTTTTCTGGGCGCATGTGAATAGTAACCTGAGGCATTGACCTGCATTTTTCACCCATTTCCACTCCAAACTAGCAATGCCACTCAACATGCTGCATTTTTCACCCATTTCCACTCCAAACTAGCAATGCCACTCAACATGAAAGTTGTGTCCCTCAACAAAATACACAACTTTTACATTGGGAGATTTTGAAGTGTTTAGGTGAAATTTGGAGAACGCGGCAAAAGTTCCAGCTGACACTGGAGGGTCAACGTGTGTTCAAGGGGTTTGACTAGGGCTTTGACCCAACCTTGACCATGAGTTGACCAAGGGGTGTCATTAGGGGTTGTCGGGGATGTTTTTGAGGTGATGGCCCAGGTTGACCGTCATTTGACCAAAGTCAACTCGGTTGACCGGATCATTAGGGTTAATAAACCCGGCTGAAAACCTGGGGCGTCACACTTATCCAATCCCTAATCTACAGTTAATCTAGAGAACAACTATGTTACACTAGAGAGAATGATTAAACCAACAAGATATGTAAAAGACACTTGCCCCAGGGTCTACGATACTTGAACATGCAATCACTTAAGATATGAAAAATGATCTAATCTATCAGGGGTTGTGACCACGGTTTCGTCCTTTCCCTCCCCCCGTACTATCACTATGGAGAGGTATTCATGACTAGACCTATGATGGACACGACGTATTGAATGGATCAAAGGGAGCATTGAGATCTTACTCCCTTCATGGAATGGTAGCTAACCTTAAACATCAAAGCTTCTTCAATACTAGATGATAGAAAGATAACCAAACAAAGTAGTGATTACATCTAATGTTTGATTACAACCCATCGACAAATGAGAAGATTACCCCATCAAGCGGCTAGGCATAGCACCGTTGATCATGGTGACGCTTCCAATGGTGTCTTCCTTCTCTTTCACTTGTGGGTGCTTCCTTCGAGTAGAGCGATCATTCTCGCAAACGATCTCCCTCCTCTTCTCTCTCCCTCTCTCACTTGTGGATGGCCTCTCGGGCGAATGGCTCTCCCTCCTGCGAATGGTGGCGCCTCCAGGAACTTAGGGTTGAAGGATCTTCGGGTGTAAGAAAAGGGAGACTGAACCGACCCCTGGAGTGGGCCAGGCTGGCCGACTTGGGCCGACCGACCCAGGCTCATCCCAGCCCGATTCGGTCGCCCCTTCGCTCCCGTGGGTCATCATGTATTTATGCACTTTGCCCCCTCCACTTGCACCATTTTGACGATGTCATCCTCACGTCCAAGATGGAGGTTCTCCTTGCATGAAGTCCGGTCTGTTGCGCTTCAATCCTCAGGGATGTTCCTTTGTAACACTTCGGTCCTTGCCACCTTTGAGAGTGATTTCATAGCTCTTAAATACGAGACTCCTAAATTGCTCCTTTGAACTTGTTGTGGCTCCGTCCTTTATGTCCATGATTTCCTACAAAAACATAACACTTCCAAATGCACACATGAAGATGAACTTGTTATATGATTAGTGTGCCTAGTGGCAGGTTAGTTCCATAATCAAATCCAAACCAAAGTGTAATGAACATGTTTGCTGTACCAAAATACACCGTCAATAGATAGTATTACTCATTTTTACTATGGGTGAAATGATAATTCCTTAAAATATATTATTTAGAAAATTTCCCCCGCCACTGTTGACAGTCCTTACAACAAAGATTCGATTGTCAAAACCTCGGGTCCGAGAAGAGAATATGACAAGTTTCATGCACATTCTTAGTACTAATAAAGTTCCACGAGTTGTGTTGAGGTTTTCATAGGCAGGTTTACATTTTGGGGAAATTGGGACCAACACACCACACGTGCTAGGCACGGCCGAACCAGCAGGCACGACCGGCCCTGCCTGTGGCGTGTCCCTGGTCCTAAGCACCGCCTCTCCCTCGAGCACAACCTGGATGAACAATATTCACTAAGGAAACGTCAGTTTGATCAAATGGTGAAGACTAGGATCACTTGGATCAATGGGTCCACTTGCCCGGTTGCTCAACCGCCATAACCGTCATCCAGAGGCGATCCTAGGTGTGACGCCCCAGGTTTTTAATTACCGTCATTAACGCTAATGACCGGATCAGCCGAGTCAAACCGGTCAAACACCGGTCAACCCTAGGTCAACCTGGGTCATCACCCCGAAAACCTCGCCAATGAACCCTAATGAACCCCTTGACCAAGTTTGCACACACCCGTAGTCGACCCTTGGTCAAAGACACGGTCAAAACCGGCTAACCGTTGACGTCAGCGAATGTCGTCCGGAACTTTTGCCGCGTTCCCCAAATTTCACCTAAACACTTCAAAATCTACCTTTATGAAAGTTGTCCATCTTGTTGAGGGACACAACTTTCATGTAGATTGGCATTTCAAAATTTGGGTGGAAATTGGTGAAAAACTCGATTGGTACCGACACCTCGTGTTTTCCAAGACGAGCGGCATTCAATGTTGGCACGACGTTCTGCAAAATCCGTCGAGAAAAACACTAGACGGCCTTTACAAAAGTTGTAGAGGGTAGCTAGATCTACAACTTTTGTATTCATCACTTTGTGCACTTTTATTGAAAATTTTGGAGAAAACCTCGCTTGAACGGGGCCGGTCCGAATAAGTTCGGACGCTCCCGGCGCCGGAGCGCGGCCGCGTCGGCCGGCGCGCGCGCGCGCGCGCGCGCGCGCCCCGCCGCGGGCCGCCGCCGCCTCGGTGTCGGGCTCGCCGGCGCGTGTTCCCCGAAGTAGGCCGCGCCTTCCCAAGGTTGCTACGCGCCTCTCGAGGCCTCGAACGCCGGGAACGCCGCGAGTCCCGAGCCGCCGTGCAACCCGTCATGGACCGGCGGTCCGTCGCCGCCCTCCCCCGCCGGGCGCGCCGGCCGAGGGTCGCGCACGCATTCCGAGGGAGCCGGCCCACACTCCGAAGCCTTCTCCCGCTGCCGCGCCCGCCTATAAAGGCAGCACACCGGCCCGCCGCGCCGGGCGTTCTGTCCGTGGACCAGCTCCCGAGCACCGCCCTTCTCTAGCTCGTGTCGCCCAGTCCAGCGCCTCCCTAGCAGTCCCGCACGGCCTCCCAAACCGCCCAGCACCAACCGGCCCCTCCCAGACCGGAGCACCACCGGAGCCGAGCCGCACCGTGGCCGGCCCCCCCCGAGCGCCGCCGGCCGGCCGCCCACCGGTGCTCCACCACCCGTTTGAGGCCACAAACCGAACCCTAGTGACCTCCTCTACCTTCTCCACCCATCCCCCGGCCGAACCCCCCACCGGAGTGGCTCAATTCCGGCGAGCCGCGCCGGCCGGTCCGCCCAGGGACCACATTGCGAATCTGGAAATCTTTTCGAGGGCCTCCCTGCAATTGGTAACTCAAATAGTAAAACTGCTTTGGCTGCTTCTTGTAAATTGCGTAGAAAATCACAGAAAAATCAGACAAATGCTAGGCCAATTTTGTTGGATTCGTGGTGAACTATTCTACAACTTTCGTTATTCTGGCCTGAGCTAATTCATTATAGTTTTTGCATGAAAAATATAAATGTGAAAACCCTAGATCTGAAATATCTCAAAATATATAAATCTTCTGTAGCTAATTTTTGGATATGTTGTGTGTTAGGCCATGACTAGATCCTATGCCAAAAATTGCACAAAGTTATGATGTAAATATTTTTAAAAAAATGTTTTTCTATCTCTGACAGAACTGCAGAAATGATTTGTCATGTTAAATATATTCATGTTCTTGAGCCCAACTTGTGCACACTGTCTTGTGATGTCATAAGGCACATCTGGTGAATTAATCATGAATTTAGGATTAACAGAAATAATTATTCTTGATTTATGCATGTTTTCCTTTGTAAATTAATAAACCAAGTTCAGTAGAGGTTCCATGTGAACATGCTGGCTTTTTAGGCTTGTTTAGGATCAGAAAGCATGCACAAGAAAGTTTGGATCATTTTGAGGCTTATTTATTTTTATATGTATTTAAGATGAATCACTAGTTAACCTTTGTTATTTTCAATAATATTTAATTTCCTAGCATCCATCACTTACATGTGGGTCCAATGGACCAGGTGTCGTATGGACCTCCCTGGGCCCACTGCCTCGGTGGGTACCAGGACCGACTACTCGGTGGGCCCCTGGGACTACCCGGCTTGCGCTACACGGCACCTGTAGGCGTGGAGCACAAGGACTACACAGGAGTAGTACTCGGTTAGGGAGCTGTACATGTTCCGCACTGTATAGAGGACTCCTAGACGTACTCGACTAGTACTCTCTTCCTACTCCGACTTGTAACCACCGCCTCCCGGGACTATATAAGGCGAGGCAGGGACCGATCCCCTCATCCAATCTCTTCTCATACAACTCACGGCGCACCATTGCACCATCTTGTAATCGTGCCCTATCAATCCAGAGCTACGCAGCATACAGGACGTAGGGTATTACGCACCTCGCGGCCCGAACCTGTCTAAATTGTGTGCCACGTGTCTCTTCCTTCGAGTTACCGATCTCGGCGAGTCACAATCATCTACTTCGGGTACTCCCCATAGTAGGTTGCCGGTCTAAAACACCGACAGCTGGCGCGCCAGGTAGGGGCTCTCGCTCGAGATCATATGGCGAACTCGACGGCTTCCGTCTACTTCAAGCCAACCGTCGCCTTCAACCGCGGCGACACCTTCGTCTTCGGCGCCTGGGTCTGCACCGCTGATGGCGCGGGCTCCTTCCAGCGCCGCCTGATCATGCAGCCCAACTCGAAGACGGGCCTTGTGACGCTTCCCGAAGTTGTCACAGGCGAACTCGCCGGCAAGTTCGGCGAGATTTCGCTCTTCAACCACCACGCTGACTTCGAGCTCGAGTCCGTCTCCAACTCGAACCCGACGTCGCCTTGGGCCATCGCATGCGAGCCGGCTACTCAGCCATCGCAGGCGGCCTCCTCACCACTCGAGCCCTCCGCATGCGGCCCCTGCACCCTCAGCGGGCCCGCACGGGGGCTCCCCCCCCGCACCGGGCCGGCAAGGAGCCCGTGCCCGAGTACAACTCGGACTCCGACGCCGTCCCCAACCGCACTTCGGACTCCCGGCCCTCTCTCCGAGTTCTACTCGAACCGGACTACGAGTTCGACTTCGGGTCGGACCCTGAGGAGCCCGAGTCCGAAGACGACCCTACTGAGCTTCCCTTGTCAGGGCCAGCCTCGGGGCTGGTTATAAAATCAACGCCGGCCGGGAGATACGTCTACTGGCCAGACCGCAAGCCTGCTGACCTGGCAAAGGAGGACTCACGCTACGTCGCCTACATCGACTCGCTACCGTTCCAGGAGGGAACACCGCTAGCCCGGGCTGACTCAAACACACCAACCGAGGTGGCACCCTCCGAGTCCGGCCTTGGCACCCCCGATCGCCAAGTCTTCATGACGCGCCGCGACACCCCGGGACCTTCGAGCACGGGCGAGGACAGATACTTGGAGGACATCTCCGCAGACGAGCTGTCTGCCAATGCACCTGCAGACGAAACCGTCGCCAACAGGGACGCTCGACGCGAGCGCAACAGGAAGCGCAGCGAACGACGCCGGCGGCTCAGAGACAACCTCCCCATCCGCAACCTTGCGGAAGCTCTCGAGGCGGTTGAGAGCAGAGTACACACCACTCCTGAGCAGTGCCTCATGTCGATCACAATGATCGCACGCCATGCTCAGGGCATACGCGCTGGAGAGGTCATCGCCAAGCTCGCTGAAGAAGCCTACTTCATGCGGGTCGACAACAGAGTCAACCAACCTCCTCCGGCCAAACCCCGCGACAACGAAGCTACTAGTCGCAGCGCCAACGCTGGCCCCAACCGTACTCGAGCTGACCTTCCAGTCGAGCCAAACCGCCGCCGCTCCAACGCCGGCGGACATTCCCCGCAAGACCAAGGCAACCGAGATGTTGTCCCCCACCGCGCTCCGCCGGTGGCGGCGGCAACGACACGGCGGCGGCGGCGGCGCGGCGGCGGCTCCAACCATGGGGCCAACGGAGAGCCGGAGGTGGCGGCAGTCGCGGCGGCCGAGGCCACGCGAACAGCCACGCCTCTGGCGCCTCGCACGGCGGGTACGACGCTCGCCAGAAGATTGAGGAGCTGCGGCGAAAGAAGTCGACCACTGCCGCTGAAGGCGACGGCTTCCCCGCCTTCTCACCTCGACTTCGCAACCTGCTCCTCCCCGACAAGTTCAAACCTTTGGGGATCACCAAGTACGACGCGAAGCAGGATCCTATCCAGTGGCTCCGATGCTACGCCCTCTCCATCGAGAACGGCGGCGGCAACAGCGACACCAAATGCCTCTACTTCCCCTTACGCTCGGACCAAGCACCACTCACATGGCTCGAGTCGCCCGGACAAGCACTCGATCGACAAGTGGGACCGGTCGATGGAGCGATTCACGAGTAACTTCGCGGGCGCCATGGGCCGTTCGGGTACTCGCATGGACCTGGCCATGATCAAGCAGGAACAGGGCGAGACCCTCCGCAAGTACATGCGCCGCTTCTTCGACAAGCGCGCTACCGTCGTCGACGTCACCGACAAGGAGGTTATCGACCTCTTCCAGGACGGTCTCTACCATCGCTGCCCCAGGTCCATCCCCCACCTCAAGGACATGATCACGTCCTGGGCGGATGAAGAGGACAAGGCCAACGCCAAATACGACGCCATCCGCGGCAAGTCCAAGCAGATCCAGGGCGGCGGCAGCGGCAGCAATGCAAACCAAGGCGGCCGCAACAACAACAACAACAGCAACTACTCGGGTCCCAACCGCAAGCGCAAGCCAGACAACACCGTCGCGGCTATCCAGCGCCCTGCGAAAGGGAACTCGAAGAAGAACTCTGGCGGGTTCAAGGACCTGCTAAAGGAGAAGTGCCCGTGGCATCCAAACGGCAACCACACCACCGAGCAGTGCTACCAGCTTAGGCATGCACTCAAGGATACGCCGGAGCCACCGCACCCTCACGACCAAAAGGGCAAGAAGAAGGACGGCGACAACAACGACTTCCAAGAACCCGAGAAGACCATCAACGTCCACTTCGGCGGACTGCCCAGCAGGCGGGAGCAGAAGGCTACCCGTCGTGAAGTGATGTCCATCGAACCAGCGGTTCCGACCCCTCTCCGGTGGTCGGAGGTACCCATCACCTTCTCCCGCGCGGACCAATGGACCAGCTTCTCCGAACCAGGACGGTTCCCCCTCGTCATAAAGCCAACGGTTGCGGGCTCCAAGCTCAACAAGGTGCTCATCGACGGTGGAAGCGGGCTCAACGTCCTCTTCACCAAAACCCTGAAGAAAATGAAGCTCGACGTCACCCCCATTCTCACCAAGAGCAGCACGCCCTTCTACGGCATCGTCCCAGGCAACGCGGCTATCCCACTGGGCTCAGTGGTACTGCCAGTTACCTTCGGGGCGTCTCGGGACAACAACCGTACCGAGTACATCAAATTCGAGGTCGCGGATTTCGAGACCTCCTACCATGCCATCCTCGGCAGACCGGCCATCGCCAAGTTCATGGCGGTGCCCCACTACACCTACTTGGTACTCAAGATGCCAAGTCCAGCCGGTGTACTCTCCCTCCAAGGGGACTTGAAGATCTCCCACGACTGCGATACAGAGGCCGTGGTGATCGCTTCCACGAACCAAGTACCCAACGCGATGATGGAGGTCTACGCCGCGTCGAAGAATCTCTCCACGAGCGAACTCGACATCCCAGAGAAGTCTGACAGCGCCAACAAGTCTCAGCCACCTGAGGAGGTACTCGTCAGGACGGTCGACCTCGGAACAGGCGACCCCAGCAAGACCACCACCATCGGGGCCGGCCTCGACCCCAAATAGGAAGACGTGCTCATCAGCTTCCTTCGGGCTAACCGCGACATCTTCGCGTGGAAGCCAGCGGACATGCCAGGAGTGCCCAGGGAGCTGATTGAGCACTGCCTTAACGTCGACCCAAAGGCCACCCCTAAGCGACAACACCTCCGACGCTTTGCCGACGACAGACGAGATGCCATCAAGAAGGAGCTCGCCAAGCTACTCGCAGCTGGCTTCATTAGAGAAGTCTTCCATCCTGAGTGGCTCGCCAATCCCGTCCTCGTCCACAAGAAGAACTCGAACGAGTGGAGGATGTGCGTCGACTACACCGACCTCAACAAGCACTGCCCCAAGGACCCGTTCGGGTTGCCGCGGATTGATCAAGTCATCGACTCCATGGTGGGGGCGCGACTGCTCGCTTCCTCGACTGCTACTCCGGGTACCACCAGATCGCAATCAAGGAAGAAGACCAGGAAAAGACCGCGTTCATCACCCCGTTTGGCGCGTACTGCTACACGACTATGTCATTCGGGTTGAAGAACGCCGGCGCTACCTACCAACGGGCCATCCAGGCCTGCTTCAAGCGGCAACTCAACAATAACGTCGAGGCTTACGTGGATGACGTGGTTGTCAAAACCAGGGACTCCAGTACCCTCATCGACGACCTTGAAGAGACCTTCGCATCGCTACACGAGTACCGCTGGAAGCTCAACCCGAACAAGTGCGTCTTCGGCGTCCCTTCGGGCAAACTACTTGGCTTCATCATCAGCCAGCGCGGCATCGAAGCCAACCCCGAGAAGATCTCCGCCATCACCAGCATGAAAGCTCCCACGAGCATCAAAGACGTCCGAAGCCGACGGGGTGCATGGCGGCATTGAACGAGATTCATCTCGAGGCTAGGAGAACGGGGGCCT
Organism: Cenchrus americanus; assembly: GCA_947561735.1. NCBI lineage: Eukaryota > Viridiplantae > Streptophyta > Magnoliopsida > Poales > Poaceae > Cenchrus > Cenchrus americanus. The sequence continues at coordinate 178,970,139 of OX387245.1, forward strand.
CCCCTTCTTCAAACTACTCAAGCATCACGAGAAGTTCGTGTGGACTCCGAGAGGCGGATCAAGCCCTTGCCCGGCTCAAGGACTTCTGTCAAAGCCTCCAATCCTCACGGCTCCTCACAAGGGCGAGCGCCTCTTGCTCTACCTAGGCGCGACTACTCACGTGGTCGATCATCGCCATCGTTGTCGAGCGGCAAGAAGACGGCCACGCCTACCCGGTCCCGGCGCCCGGTCTACTTCATCGGCGAGGTTCTATCGAGTCCAAGGCTCGCTACCGGCCCGTGCGAAGCTCCCCGTACGCTCTACTCATCACCTCGCGGAAGCTACGACACTACTTCCAGGAGTACTCGGTCTCCGTCGTCACCGACTACCTGCTCGGCGACATCTTGAGGAACCAAGACGCCACTGGAAGAATCTCCAAGTGGGCTGTCGAGCTCGGCGCCCTCACCATCGACTTCAAGCCACGCACAACCATCAAGTCGCAAGCACTAGTCGACTTCATGGCAGAGTGGCGGGGAGAACCGCCTACCAACTCCCACCGTGCGACCGAGCATTGGGTGATGTACTTTGACGGCTCACTCAACCTCGAGGGCGCGAGCGCGGGGGTACTCCCCGATCTCTCCAACGGGCGAACAACTCAAGTACGTCCCGCGGATCTTCTCGGAAGGTCTCAAACAACGAAGCCGAGTACGAAGCTCTCCTACACGGGCTCCGCCTCACGGCTTCACTGGGCATCAAGCGGCTACTAGTCTACGGCGACTCCGCAGTGGTCATCAACCAAGTCAACAAATCCTGGGACCGCAACAAGGAGAACATGGACGCCTTCGCCCAGAAGTCCGCAAGCTCGAGAACAAATTCTATGGTCTCGAGTTCCATCACATCGTCCGCGACAACAACGTTGCAGCGGACGTCCTCTCGAAGCTTGGATCCACCCGCGCTCAAGTACCCGCGGGCGTCTTCGTCCATGAGCTTCACGCGCCATCCATCCCGGAGCCGGCGCCACCGACCACTGCCCCAGCCCATCCACCAGCTGGGCAGGAGGTCATGATGATCGACGTGGACTGGAGGCAACCCTTCATCGACTACCTTAGCGAGCAGAAGGTCCCCTCCGACAAGAACGCAGCCGAATAACTCGTCCGCCGCGCCAAGTCCTACGTCCTCGTCGGAGACAAGCTTTACAAGCGGGGCGCATCTTCTGGAGTACTCATGAAGTGCGTCCCTCGGGAAGAAGGCAAGGACATCCTGGAGGAGATCCACAAGGGCGTCGCGGCAACCACGCGTCCTCACGCACGCCGGTCGACAAGGCCTTCCGGCGAGCTTTCTGCGGCCCCACGGCCACGGGCGATGCCGAAGAACTCGTCGAAGGTGCCAAGGATGTCGGTACTTCGCCAAGCGGCAACATGTCCCCGCCTACAAGCTAGTCACCATACCGCCAACCCGGCCCTTTGCCTGTTGCCGGGGGCTCGACATGATTGGGCCACCGCCAACCGCGCCAGGAGGATTCAACGAGGTGCGGTGGCTATCGACAAGTTCACCAAGTGGATCGAGGTCAAGCCGGTCACATGCCCCAAGGCTGACAGAGTACTCGACTTCCTGGATGAACTCGTACACCGCTATGGGCTACCTCACCGCATCATCACAGACCTAGGGTCCAACTTCAACAACCACCAGTTCTGGGAGTACTGCGAGAACAGCGGAATAGACGTCCGGTACGTCTCAGTCGCCCATCCACGGGCCAACGGACAAGTCGAGCGCGCCAATGGGATGGTGCTCGACGCCCTTAAGAAGCGGCTACACGACGCTGCTAACTCCAAAGGGGGGAAGTGGATCAAGGAACTACCCAACGCACTCTAGGGGCTGCGGACTCAACCATCCAAGCCAACGGGGCAATCCCCCTACTTCCTGGTCTACGGCTCTGAAGCCATCCTCCCTGCCGAAGTCATATGGAACTCGCCGGCGGTGGAGCACTACGACGAAGGCGTCTCGGAAGACGGCGGACGAGTTGACATCGACGACCTCGAAGAAGCTCGGCCGCGCCGCCCTCGTCCAATCAGCAAGGTACACGGAGGGTATCCGACGCTACCATGATCGCAACGTCAAGGAACGTTCCTTCAACGTTGGAGATCTTGTCCTCCGCCGTATCCAGAACACGGAAGGACTCCACAAGCTCAGCTCCCCCTGGGAAGGCCCCTTCACCGTGGCTAAAGTGACCGGGCCGGGCTCCTACCGCCTCCAAACACTTGAAGGCGAAGACGTCAACAACTCGTGGAACGTCGACCAACTCTGTCGATTCTACGCCTAGTCTACACGACTACTCCGGGGTTCAAGTCCAATCGACTACATCAACACCCCTCGCCGCAAGCGACCCTCCGGGTCCTGGCTCCAGTCTCCGGACTACTCTTCTCCAGGGTCCAGCCCGTGCGGCTACCTACGGACCATGGGCTGCGACGAGCGTCAAGGACTCTAGCAGCGGTCTACCAAGAGACCACACTCCAAGATCCAGCCTGCGCGGCTACTTACGGATCTACGATCCAGCCTACACGGCTACCTACGGATCACTTAGCTGTAAGCGGCCTCCGGGTCCAGGCGACTGCTTTGTAACTACGGCCCTGGCCACCCAGGTGTACTTCTTCAGTAATAAAGTTTGATTGTTCATCAACTTATTTACTGCCTACTCCCTACGACGGGATTACTGAAGTCGAGTACCACTACTCACACCTACTCCACGATGGGCGCTCCGCACTCTGAGATCGCGACCACGAGTACTCATTGCTGGAAAATTTCATTTCATTGATACTTGAACAATTCATTACAATTGTCTTCCTGTACAACTATGGCTACTAGCTACCTATGCAGGGCTACTAGAGGTTCAGCTTCTCAGCTACCTGCTCCGCAATGGGAGCCATCTGCTCCAGCAGCTCTGCGTACTGCTCATCCGAGCAGTTGGCGGCCACCCCGCCGGCGACCACCTCCACTGGAGCCTTCGGGAAGTACGACTTCATGAAGGCCAAGACTTGCCTTGGGATCGACTTGGCCATGTGCTTGACGTAGGCGGCCAGCCGGCTTGGTGCTTCGCGGAGTCGATCCACCAGAGGAGCGATCTTGGGGCCGCCCGGGTGCGGCACCAGGAGCCTCGCGATCGGGAGAGCGGCTTCTTCAAGATCCTTCAGCTGGGCCCTCAGTGCCTCGCAATCTTCATTCAACTTCTGCAAAGATTTGTAGAAGTTGACGAGATCCCTGTCAGAAGCAATCCGCAGCTCCATGTGCTTCTCGCACTCGAAGGCGAGTTCCTTGTAGTCGAGCTCGAGTACCTGGCGGGCTTCTTGCTCCCGGTAGAAGAGGTTCTTCATGCTCAGCTCCGAGGCCTTCAGCTGCTCCACCTGGCCCTCAAGCTCTGCAACACAGCAACGCAACAGCGGGTCAGACGCTTCTCGGCTTTCAACAAGTACTCGACAAGTCGAAGGATGTACCTTTATTCTTGTTGCGGAGGCCTTTGTTCTTCCGCACCAAGTCGTCACCTTTCGCCTGCAGCTCCATGATGTCATTGTGGTACTTGGCGAAGGCGGCCTCGAGCTTCGACTGCATGGCGGCCGCGTGTTTCCGCGACTTCACGAGCTGCTCCTCCAGGGCCTCGGCTCGGAGCACGGTGTCGCCGTAACCCTGCAGCAGGTTCGACTTCTCACGGGATCGTTCCGCGACGTCCTGCACAAGACAACTCAAGTCAAGAAGAGTACTCAACGGCAAAGGATTGACTACTCGGGAGGCTACGGCTACGTACCTTCATCCATTGCTCGGCTTGACGGATCGCCTCCAGGTGCTTGGCCACCGTCGCCGGCTCGACGAGATCGTCTGCCAGAAGTTCTATGCCGACGCGGCTACTCGAGGTAGCCTCCGTCATCGGCGCAGAGCGGATGGGCTCCGCGTCTTGGATCTCAGGGGAGCGGATAGCCACCTCCAGAGCAACCTCTGGCGACGTGGTGACCGCCTCTCCCCCGGCAGACTTCTCGACGACCTCCGCCACGGGCTCGGGGGCTCCCTCTTCAGCCTCCGGGGCCTCTGGTGTCAACTCCTGCATTGGCACCCCCGCAGGGATGTCACCACCTTCAGCGCCTGCCAACAAACGACACGCGCATCAGTGCCTACGACTACTCATCCCGGAGCTCTGCAGCTTCAAGAAGGGTACTCACCTTCGACTATGACCGCCTCCGGCAGCGGCGCTTCGGGAGCCGGGGGCTCAGTCACGGCTTGGGCATCGGGAGCGGCCTCCTCGACGGGCGGCGCGACTTCTTCCGCCACCGCTGATGAGGGCTCGTCCCCATCCCAGCTCAGATCTGTGGATTTTCTGCAGAAATATTCACAGGGGGTCGTCAGACAAAGATCGACTACTGCAGCAAGTACTACTCGTGAGGATATGGTACTTACAAATTCGACCGGACGATGGTCACGGCCGGAGCACCGAGGATGCTGGCAATATCCACCAGTCCACCCTCGGCGGGCGTCTCTTCCTCCGCCCCTGCGGCCTCCCCGCCTCCTCCACGGCGGCGGCGGACGGCGCAGATGTCTCCTGCACTCCTGAGGCCACCACCTCTTCAACGGCGGCGGCCACGGGTCCTCTGCTCTCTTCTGGAGCAGGGGGCTGGCGCTCCAGCTGCGCCAGGAGTTCTTCAACAGTGGGGGCTGGACTACGACCTCCAGCCGGTTCCCCCACCGGGTCCCACACGCCCTCGTCGCCCTCCTCAACGGGCTCCGCTGGCGGCACCTCCTGCACACAAGGAAGGCTACTCGTCAGCAGTGTACTCGAACAACGGGTACTCGACTACTATGCTCAAGACGACTTACCTCCTGAGGCGTGGTCTCCGAGACCTTTAGCTTCTTCGTCACCCGCTTCCTGGCGGGGTTGCGCGGCTTCCGCGGCGGCGCAGCAAGGCTAGCCTCCAAGCTAGCCGGAGGGTCTTGAACAAGTGGAACGTGAGGTAAGCCCGGGCAGCTAAACCTCGACCGCAGCTGGAAGCGGTCCTGCAGCGTTTCTTCGTCTTCGTCGTCTTCATCGGAAGTATCTTCCACAACGACGGTGTCGTCGCCTTCACCGACTTCGCGGCGCTCCTTCACCTTCCCCTCCACCGGGATCTCAATCCCGCTCGGTGGCGGCTGCGGCTCGGAGACGAACCGCTTCACATCATCCTGCACAAGACACAAGACGTCAGCAACCCTACTACAAGTACTCACTACTCGACGAGGGGGGTACGACTACTCACCTCCTTGGGCGGGCGCGCGGCGGAGTACTCCTCGACCGGACACACCGTGTATGGCGGCATGTCCTTGAAGATCCGCGACAACCTCTCCACGATGTCGTTGTCGTCCAGCTCGCCCCCCGGCATCCGCGACGTGTCGTCGTCGCCGGTGTACTCGAAGCCCAGGGTCTCCCGAGCCATCAGCGGCTGGATCCTGCGCTTCATGAAACTGAAGGCCACGTGCTCGGCTCTCAGTCCCGCATCCCTGAGCACCTTGATGCGTGCTAGCAGCTCGGGGAGCTGGATCCCTTCTTGCATGGTGGGCTCCATGTTCCACCAATCACGGTGCCTGGGCTGCCGTCCGCTCGGCTTCGGCAGTCCAGGGTGGTGGTTCGTGATGTAGAACCATCTGGTCTTCCAGTCCGTGTTGGAGTCCACGAGCTTGTACGCCAGGTACTGCTCCGCGGCGTCCTCCCTCAGCTGGATGCCGGCTCCTCCGACTACTCTGGGGTTGGAAGCACTGGGCTGCGGCTTGACGCGGAAGAACTTCCGGAAGAGCACCCAGTGCGGCTTGATTCCGAGGAAGGCTTCGCAGAAGTGGACGAAGACCGACGTGTGGAAGATGCCGTTGGGGTTCAGGTTCAGGTACTCGATCCCGTAGTACCCGAGCAGCCCCTTGAAGAAGTCGCTGGCTGGGAGCGCAAGACCGCGCTCCACGAACCGCGAGAACATCGGGATCTCGTCTTCGGCCTTCTCCATCGGATACGGATCTCCTGCGGCGGATCTCCACATGTCGACTTCCTTCTCCCTGATGAACCCACTTGCTTCGGCGGGGTCGGTGGTCCTCCGTCTTCACCTTCGATTTCTTCCACTCGCGGCTCGGATCAGCGCGCGGTGGAGACATGGGCGGCGCCGCTCCGGTGGCAGCCGCGGCGGCCTCTGCACGGCTCCTCTTCTTCCCGGCGGCCTTGGACGCCTTGGACGGCGACGGCTTCATCCTCCAAGTACAAGGTGTCTTCACTCGCATCCGCTCGGGGGCTACCCTAAAGGTCTCGGGTGGCGATGCGCTCGGATCTACTTCGGCGGCAGCAGGCGCTGGGAGTGGCTTTGCTTCAAGATTCAAGTGGAATCACTGCGGCTCGAATGGGTGAAAAACCTAAGGGTTTTTGGCTCCTATTTATAAGCCAAAATGGCTCCGTAACGGGCGGCTGGATAAGTCCACGCGCGGCTGACTCAGCGGCTGCACGTGACTCTTCGTATTCTACTAGTCGACGCGCCTCACCTCGGGGGCTCGGCTACTTCTACTCGACTACCTGGGAAGCGGCTAGTCTCAAGAGCATCTCAGGACACATTCTCCAAGAAGACCCTTCAATTCGAGAGGAAGTACTCGACTCAAGGCTCGGGGGCTCCGTGCCACGTGTCCTTCGGTTTTTTCTCTCCGGATTTTTCGGGATTTTCTTGCCAAGACTTCAGATGGACCCTCAGCCAGAGCCCACGGCTCGAAGCTCGGGGGCTACTCCGTGTGGAGTGCGGTTTTGCAAGTCGCACCTCCATATCAGCTCCGGTTTCAAAACAAGACAGGCAGTTTTTGAAGACCTTCGAAGGCAGTTTTCGAGGACGCTTGGGACTACTCGAGAAGACTTCAAGATTGCTCAAACATCAGCTGGAGTACATTCCCGACCTCGGGATGCTTCGACTACTCTTGAGGACCTTGACTTGCGGCACTCGGGGACGCTTGAGGACCGCTTGTTAGGGCCGTCAAGACTACTTGAAGCTATCCTTCTCGACTACAAAGTACTCGGGGGCTTGTCGTATGGACCTCCCCGGGCCCACCGCCTCGGTGGGTACCGGGACCGACTACTCGGTGGGCCCCCGGGACTACCGGCTTGCGCTACACGGCACCTGAAGGCGTGGAGCACAAGGACTACACAGGAGTAGTACTCGGTTAGGGAGCTGTACATGTTCCGCACTGTATAGAGGACTCCTAGACGTACTCGACTAGTACTCTCTTCCTACTCCGACTTGTAACCCTGCCTCCCGGACTATATAAGGCGAGGCAGGGACCGATCCCCTCATCCAATCTCTTCTCATACAACTCACGGCGCACCATTGCACCATCTTGTAATCGTGCCCTATCAATCCAGAGCTACGCAGCATACAAGACGTGGGGTATTACGCACCTCGCGGCCCGAACCTGTCTAAATTGTGTGCCACGTGTCTCTTCCTTCGAGTTACCGATCCCGGCGAGTCACAATCATCTACTTCGGGTACTCCCCGTAGTAGGTTGCCGGTCTAAAACACCGACACCAGGATAGGTGCTAGTAGGCTTAAGAAGCACTCATGTAATTTTTGGTAATTTAATTGTTTAATAAAAGGCCTAAATGCCCTTTTTATATTAAAGGGAAATTAAATGAAAGAAAATCCTTAATTAAATCTTTTTCCTTTTTGAAAGCATTATTTAATATAAATAAAATAAATTTAATTATCAGCTCTGATAAGGAGTTAATTCACAAATAAAATATTAATTACACCATGTGGGTAAAGATAAAATAAAATAAAGCTTTCACATGGAATGATAAGCTTAAATAAAAACCTTTCTTCAAATGTGGAATAAAAGAGTAACCCATGTACCACTAATAACCTTCCTAAAACAGAAACATTAAATGAATGCTTGTTAAGGTGAATATGACCGACTAGAGTTGGATAGGACAACAAACTATCACATCACCTAAAGTGCATTGCGTTCCGTGTAGATCTTCCGGACGGAGATTACTCCCTGGTCCCGGAAACCGAGGAAGGCGGAGCAGAAGGTTCTCTGCAGTACGTGGACGGACTCGACACCGAGGGTGCCCAAGCTAACGTAGCTGACGAAGGCAAGCTCCGGTGCATCCAACCTAGTTTTCAAATTCTTTATTCAATTATTTATGAATGATTGTGCATTTACGTTCAGGAGTTGAATGCAACCCTAGATGCATGATCCATAAGTACCTTTAGTCCCTACTAGTATGATAGGTCGATAGCTGCTAAGCTATAGGACCGTTACAAGTCGGGTGATGACCTCACTCGCGAGAATAGGTTCCTAGATAGGAATCATACTATATCCTTAATTGGATTGCTCGCGTGGTAAGAGCATGGGATCTGGGCTCCGGTCCAATGGTTATATGGGTTAAGTTTTTGAACGTACCAAGCATATGCCGGGTATGGGACCGGTAAGCCTAGTACCATAATGAGGCGGCGAGGGATCTTACTATTACTACTCTTGGGATTCGCTCTCACGGCTAGCTACCGGTGGTGTATGGTGACTCCGGGTATCTCGCGGGGTATGCCGGATAGCCTGCACCAAAGACTGTAAGATTCGATCCCAACCCGAGGATTTATGGGGACGGTCTGGGGAGTTGTCCTCGCGGGGGCAGCCGACCGTGTGTTTGGGTCTACCTTGCAAGGTTTTAAAATCAATCGATTGTCGGCCTCTCACCGTTATCCGAGACTACTTATGTTGACGCAAAATGTACACTCAACGCCAATCACACAGCAAGCCGAAAAAGCTAGCTTCGCACGCGCAGAGAGCAAATGACGTGCCAGTCAATTTTTCCTGAAAATTAACAAAAGATAAAGCAGTTAGATACCAAAGCTTGGAACGTGTCGGGTGGTACCAGACAGTTCCATATTTATGGCCAAGCAGCCAAGCAAGAATGACATGTAGCTATGTAGAGCTATCTGTCAAAGAATCACAACCATCCGGACCATTATAAAGGAAAAAAGAATACTGCCGAATGGATGACGTAAGCGTGACGACGACCGGTCTTTGTATAGATAAAGATGCAAGCATGAAGTTATGACCGATCCCCGTGAGGTTTATCATTAAATAAAATGAGGTAAAGCACGAACATGATCATGTATTAAATGAGCATGCATAGATCAAAGCACTAGTCTACCGCATGTCTAGGTACTTTAAGATCCGTCGGGTACGATCACAAACAAATCTATCCACCGCATGATACAACTTGCATGAAAAACGTACCACTTTCCGCAAATAGATCTATCCACCGCATGATACAATCTAAATATGGAAAGCTAAAAGCATACATCACTTAAGGCACAAACAATGCACGTGATCTACTCGTGAAAACATAACCGAATACGGCTGAACAGCCGATCCGGGGTCCATGAAGAAAGAACAAACATTACCACGTGAATAAATCTATCAGACTGAATTGGAAATCTAATCCACCGGATGACTAGCTCCAAAGCAACCCAAAACCTGCATCTACCGCATGATACCCGGTTCTTTCAAGATTTATACGCACAAAGCAAGCTTGAACCCGCAACACGTGACAACCTAGATCGATTCGGTTTCGGCTATCGGAGAGCACAAGACCCACGCGTCAAAACGCGAAACCTGCTCGTACACAGATCTTAAAAGAAGTATAGCCGATCCAAACCCATCTAGATTGGGCAAAGGTGTGTTACATGAACTAAAACATAAAGTAAAACTCATGATAACACGGGATAACTTAATGAATCTATTGGATCTTGCCAAAATCCAATAGAGCCGATAACTAGCTTCGAGCTAGATCTTAGCCTACCGCATGGCTCATGATCTAACAAGAAACCCTCTTGAACCAAGCTTGAATCTACCGCATGACACGAAGCATGGTAACAAGACTACTTGCATCAGATCTAAATCCACCGCATGATACTAGACATGATACAAGGTTGCCGGTACTCACGGAGGTCGACGGATCGATTGTCCCTCTCGAAGAACTCGACGACACGACAAGGACTCTAGGGTTTGGCGTAAGGCCGGTGTGTATTGAGGAATGAACGTGTCTGTTACATACATCCAGGGATCGTATTTATACCCTGCTGATTACAATTGCGAATGGATTCATTGCCTAACTAAACTCGATCGCCTATCCATCCATTCGCTTCCTCTGATTGAGCCACGTCACCGTCCAATCCCGCAAAATCAGCTCTACTGTTCCTTTGCCGAACTGGAGCAGATAGCCGACCGCGGATCCTTCTGCCGAAAATCTCTGAAAATATCTTTCCTTCCACCAGACGGACTCTTTTTCGAATCGGACCCACATGTCATACTCCTTACCAAATTTTGGTGTTAACACATGCCCCTTCAATTGTGGGATAAAAGTAATTTTGTTCCACAATTGACTCTAGCCACGAATCCTTGAGCCAAATCTGTCAACACCTGTTCTCCGCAATCCGCCGGAATCTTCGTTCAGATCCAACCCTAGATCCTCTTCGTTCCGAGCTCGAACCTCCAATGGCAACTCAGAACCAAGCTGCTCAGGTAAATTCATCCCCCGCAAACCTTGTTCGGCATTAGGTTTTCAATTTTACCTGAGATTTTTCTTTTCCGCTTTCTTCCAGGAATCTTCCACTGCTCTTTTGATTCCTGTCGAGGCCAATTCGCAGTCTTACTACCTGGGTCCCGTGGGGAATCCTGATCCTCTAGATCTCATTACTGCTGAATCTCAGAGAATCCCCTTCAAGGCAGCTTTGTCCCCACCTCCTCAGTGGCAAGATGCGTTCAAGAACTGGCCCTTGCCTCCAATTGCAGGCTGGAAGACTTGGTATCGGAGGATTCTTGCGGACAAGAGTGGATTGACCAATCTAGATGCTCTCCGCATCGCTCAATGTCTGGAGTTATCCGTAGCTGAGACACCCAAGAATGAAGACCTTCTGATAGCCGCATGCCACTTCTGGTCAAATGGCGTCAACGCCTTCCTTTTTGGGCATGGCCCAATGTCCCCAACCTTGGCCGATGTATACATGATCACCGGCCTTGATGTCACCGGATCTGTCCAGCCCTGGAACTTCAAAAATTCTTCACGCCAGACAGGGGTAAAACCAGGGAATGGTGACAAGCATTATATCCTGAAGCACATGAGAGACAATCCCCTTGGCGAAGTGGAATACAGAGCTTTTCTGAACATGTGGCTATGCAGATTTGTCTTCTGTGGCAAGGCCAACGAACCCACTTTGAATCATATTGCAATGGCGATTCATCTTGCTAGTGGCAATCGCCTCCCTCTGGGAAAATTCCTCTTGGGCAGTGTATATCATATGCTTCATCAGACTGTTACCCAAATGTACACCAGCCAGAGGATCACATGCGTCAATGACCCTTGGTGGTTTGTTCAAATATGGCTGCAGCTCCATATGCATCAGATTGTCGGCGTCGATTTGAACTCCAGGTTCTTCCCTTTATCCAATCCCCCCGAAGGAGAGCCTCAAACTACCAGAGGATGCCAAAACTATGGAGAAGCAGCTTCAACTGTTATCATCCAGCAGGATATCATCCAGCTCTTCGAGTTGTTCTTCAAAGGCTTCTCCAATCCTCTTTGGCTTCCTTATCTAGGCAATGACACTCTGACCTTCCCTGTCGAATTCTCTTTTGAGCCCGGCCATCAAGATAGGGGATTCTTGGAGATCTTTAATATCCTAATCCGCCCATGCATATTACCGGCCGAGTTCAATGGAGGGAGGAAGGATGTCAGCACTTATGAATACTACCAGCCTAATGTAATGGCCAGACAACTTGGATGCGGCCAGATGCCCCCAAGATTGTTTTTGCATGAATTCCTCAAACCCAGGGAGGAAATCAGAGAACTGATGCAATGCAGCAGAGTTTTCAACTATGTGTGCAGTCCCACTGTCTATACACATCCTTTTGTACCTGCAACCATAGCTCACCCCACCTTCAATTCCTGGTGGCAAGAATTTCATGACCACATCTTCAGTGAACCCGTTCATGTGTTCTGTGCAGAATTGGTGCCTGATTTCCTGCCGACTTCAGAGGTAACACAATGAACCCTTGGATCAAACACTTCTTCTTCATTCATGGTCTTGACCTTCATCTTTATATCCACAGAACACAGTGCCTGCCCCTCGAGCCAGGGCAATTGCTTACAATGCTGAAGGCCCAATTTCAGCACTAGGGTTCAGATCTACAACCCTGCATCAATTAATGGCCAGGTATGCTACTACAGATCCCAGCCTTTCTAGCCTTGCTGCAGACAGGAGGCAAGGTCTGCACCTGATTGCCCCTCCAAGTGCCAAAAGGAGAAGAACTGTCAAAAAGGTGCTTGTTGAGGTAAAACCCTTTACCTTCTTGATTACCAAGTCACTCTGTTCTTGATGGATCATATCATTGTGCATTTTCAGACCAGAGCCCAACATTCTTGGGAACCGGCCACTCGCCAATGCTTCATCCATCGGTATGACCTTTCTTGTCCTTTCTCAAGGATGAGCACCGGCACTTACTCTTTCAATTGGATACTTGCGAAGAAGAAGGCGTGGGAGAACAAACTCGTAGATGTTCCGTGGTTCAACAAAGCGAGTCCATCCGGGGTTGAGTTACCCATCCCGGTGGAGATCTCATCCTCATCACCTTCTCGAGAAGCAATCAACTCTCCGAGAGATGAATCTCCCAACTCAACTGGAGCCAGCAAATTCCCCCGCAGTGCCATCGCCTATTGGTCGAACAGAGATAGCCAATTCACCAGAGGCGGCAGACCCAACTCCTCTCCAGCCAGAAACCCACGAGCTGCCAATGCCCGCATCGGCACCCCTTAGCTCAGAGGTTTCGGCTCTTCTTGGAGCGTCCTCTTCACCTGTGATTGCCCCTACTCAAGAAACCAGCCATGAGGTAACCACCCGTACTCGATTCTGGTGCCTTGGTGTTTAGTATTCCTAATTCGGCAATGTTGTTCATCAGGATCAGGTTCCATCATCACCAAGCCTGCCATCAGAGAGCAATCCAACTGCTGAGGTGATGGAAGGGGTATTCCAGCCGCTGCCAAACGAATTGCTGTCCAAGCTCACAGAAATTGCTGCCTGGCTAGAGAAAGATGCTCAGGACCAGTTCAATGATCTCCATCATTTCGAAGAAATGTTTGAACCCATTAGTCAAGAACTCCCTGAAGACATCAGAGCTTCTCTGTCATCCATCTATGACTTAGAGCCCCTTTATGTACCCTTGAGGCGTGCTTGGAGGAAATTGCGCTCCCGTCCGGCCATCGAGAAAAGGAAAACCGATGCTGAACAGGCCATGAACGGGGCACAAACCCAAGCGAGAACCATAAAGATGCATTGGCTAACCCGCAAGCTTCTTATGATCCGAAAGCCGCTAGGAAGGCTGCTCTAGAGGCCGAACCGAGAAGCTTGTCGGCGGAGATGGAGATTGACCAAAAGAAAATAGCCGAACTTCCCGGATTGATGGCAAAGACCCAAGCGGAGGTAGAATCGGCCGTCACCGAATAAAGCAATGCGATGCGGAGCTCACCGACCTATCCGGTGCCCAACAAGACCGCCGCCAGAGATGCTGGACAATTCCCGTTTGATAATATCCAATGTTCGTCGTGTACTTGCCAAACTCCTGAACGCCTGAATTCTTATTGATGTACAATTGAACTGGTCGCTCTCGTAATATCTCCTTGTGATTTGCTTCCTTTCTTTTGCGTACTTTTGAGATGTAATGCTGAACGACCCATTCGGCAGTGAAACGCTAACTCCCGAACGACACCTTGAGTTCCTTTAGCCGAACCAATCGACTTGCGCACGGTCCAGCTTAGAACTCCAAACGACCCGCCGGCGGGCTGGTCAAGGAAATCTTTCCACCTTCCGATTTTATTGGGACGTGCGCCACGATCCACAGCCACGACTCGAAGCCACGATTCACCCTGCCAGGCCTATAAATGTTGCCATAGGTGCCCCTAGCTCTCCACCGGGCCTTCTAGCTCTCGAATCTTTGCCAATCTTTAGCCTTCTCGCAAACAAGGCACATCCCAAACCACAATGGTGCGCCGCCTCAACCGCCGCCGTGCCTCCGACGAGGCCGAGGGGAGCGAGCGCCAATGCGCGCGGGCGGTGACGATCGTCGACCTCTCCTCTCGTGATTCTCGCTTTTTAATCTTCCTTTGCCTTGACGATCATCTCTCCCTTTTTCAGGTTGATTCAGTGGAATCCGCCCCGTGCGCCGGTCAATCAGCCCCTCCCAGATGACTCCTCGGAGTCCGACGGCCACTCCCCGTACCCGTACGGGGGAAGCGGATGCCATCCGCTACAAGGAGGAGTTAGAGGCGTCCCGTCGCGAACTGGAGGACGTCTCCAAGAAAGCGGGCGTGGCTGAGTTAGAATGGGAAGACCAGCGCAAACGGTGCCGGGAGGCCATTGACGGTATAGCCCCGAGATTGATTCTTGGTCCAGCCTCGGCCTTTGATGCTAATCCCATCTCGTTTGTCTTTTGCGGCCGCGACGCCGAGCTCGGCCCGCCCAAAGGCGCCCGGTAGAGCAATTGGCCGAGAAGGTGAATGCCCACGGCGACACGCCGGCGGAGCGCCCGGCCGCGGTGGAGCGCCGCGTTGACGAGGTGGCCGTCCATGGCGTTCGCTTGGGCACCACCTTGGGCCCGGGCCGCGATGGCAACGCATACGGACGTCGACTACTCCACCGGGCCGCGTGGCTTCCGTGGCGGCGCGCCGCAGGACATCGACGAGATCGAGCTCATCCTGGAGCGCCTCGACGGCCACGGCGACGCCATTGCCGAAATTACCCATCCCCAATCTGTGTTGAATAGGCTCTTTGACTAGATTGTACTAGGGATGTGTAAATGTCGGCAATATATGATGAATTTTTAAATTCTGCATTTGTTCCGTGATGTCTCCCTTCGCATTTGCATCTGTGAATTTTGTCTTCTTTGAATGCATCTGGGAACTGTCTTTAGCCGAACGCGCGCGAACAACTGCCCCTCGGCGCAAGATCCACAAAGGATCCCAATTCGGCAATCCGTAAACACTGTTCAAAAGAAAACCCTTCGCACTCGGTGGAAACCCCCCGCCGCTTGGTATTCCAACGGTGTGTACCGGCGCATCATCACTCCCAATGCGCCTCCTTGGTCAATAAAATAGCCCGTGGGGTGCTCGCACATCCACTCGCACACTCCTCCATCATTTCTCGTCTCTTCCCCTGCTCGCTAGAGGAAAAAACCCCAACGCCATGGACAAGGGTAAACAACCTCGGGGGAGCGGCTCATCAAGGAAGCGTACGATTCGGAAGTGAGTTCTCTCTTGATCCGCTCCTCGTTCTCCTCGCTTGATCTTGCGCTTCATGTTTTCTTCTCGTCTTTTCGACCTTGATTTGCTTCCCGAAGAGGTCATCGGGACCGAAGATGTTCCCGAGTACATCTCCTCCGATTCCTCCCCCCGAAGCGAGGACGCCACGCCCGAGCAGAGGGCCATTCATCGAGCGCGCCGCCGTGCCCGCACACGGAGCGTGACCTCAGGGACATGTCCGTCCGCTGCCAAGCCGAGCGCGAGCGTCGCATGGCGCCAGAAGCGTTAGTAGGGGGTAAATGCTTCTGACTCCTTCATGTTTGCATCTGGATTTCTTGCCCCTAACCTTGATTCATTTGCTCCAGATGTTTCTGACAGGTACAGCAACCTGAAGGCGGCCTGGGATAGCTTGGTAGAGGCCGCCAATCACGGTCATCCTCGTGCGTTCCAAGTCGCCGTCACGGTGGTCCTGGAACAACTGAAGAGGGAGCAGCAGCCGAAGAAGCAAAGAAAAGATTGAATCATACTTTCGCTTCTTTCTCCACGCCTTCTCGCTTCCCACCCCTTAGGGGACCCGACCCTCGGGGCGCTATATGTAATCCCGCAAGAAACAACTATAATGTAGTATTGAGCTAAGGGCAATGCATCCGAGGCACCGGCCATCTTCTTTTGTTCATGGATTTTGTTCCCAAGGCGGCCTCATTCTTGAGCGCCGGCTATTTTTTGTGCCGGATGCGTGTAATCATCGATCGATCTCAATGCTAGGATAATATTTCTTCGGATATCTCCCATTTATCGCAGCGGAAAACTCTTCTCCCGCAAAGTTTTCAATATGTATGCATTACCGGGGACGCATCCGACCACACGAAAAGGCCCCTCCCGGTTAGGGGACCATTTGCCGAATTCACCGTATTTAGTTCCAATCGGCGGTAGCGCTTTCCAAACTAGATCGCCTTCTGCGAATTGCTTTACCTTTACTTTCTTGTTATAGTATTTGGCGACCCGCAGCTTGTTTTTCTCGATGTTCTCCAGGGCCCTGAGATGGATCATATGCAAATCTTCTAACTCATCCATCATTAGGCCACTGTAATCCTTGGAGCTCAAATCGTTTTGCAGCACTACTCTCCTTGACTCTGATTGCATTTCCCAGGGCAGGATCGCGTGATGCCCGTAAACCAACTCGTAAGGAGAAGTCTTTGTAGCTCCATGGGGGGCCATTCGGTAAGCCCACAACGCTTCACTGAGTACCGAATGCCACCTCCTTGGCTTCGATCGATCCTCCTTCTGTATCAGCTTGATCATGATCTTGTTAGAAGCCTCTGCCTGACCATTAGCCTGGGCGTAATATGGAGAAGAATTAAATAACTTGATTCCCATGCTTTCGGAAAAATCTCTAAATTCCAATGACACGAATTGTGCCCCTTGGTCAGTGGTAATCGTCTGAGGGATCCCAAATCGATAGATGATGTGTTCCTTGACGAACTCGATCATGTTTTCTGACGTCACTTTCTTCAGTGGGACCGCCTCGACCCATTTGGTGAAGTAGTCTGTAGCCAAAAGCACGAACTTATGCCCCTTGCTAGACGGCGGATTAATTTGGCCAATCAAGTCTATACCCCAGCCCCTGAATGGCCATGGCTTGATGATGGGATTCAATGCTGATGCAGTGACTCTTTGAATATTCCCGAACCTCTGGCAATCTTGACACCCCTTGTAATACTCAAAGCAGTCCTCTAATATCGTCGGCCAAAAGCATCCAGCTTGCCTAATAACCCATTTCATCCGATAGGCCGATTGGTGCGCTCCACATATCCCATCGTGCACCTCGCTCATCATGTTCTTGGCTTCTTCTGGACCCAGGCATCGTAGCAATACTCCATCTAATGATTTATAGAATAAATTATCATCCAGAAGAACGAACTTGATTGCCTTGTACCTGAGCTTCCTAGAGACTTTTCGGGATGGATCTCTCAAATAATCAACGATCTCTTTCCTCCAATCATCTTCTATAAGATCCGCCCCTAGTGCACTCACCTCTGCAAAGAAATGCTTCTTGACTCTCTTTATAACCGGAGGCGCTCGAGCCGGCTTTGTTTGCTTCCTCGTTATGCTCTCTAGGAATGTGCTGTAGGGTTACCAGTGGAAAGCCCTTCAAGATTTCTCTGCATTCCTCGTAGTAACTCCTCAGCGCCTCGCTCCTGCACTCGTATTGGCCGTTCAATTGCTTGATGACCAACTCTGAATCTCCATAGATTTCAACTGAAACGGCCCCGCTTCTCTCAAATATTGAAGCCCTCGAAGCGTTGCCTCGTACTCAGCTGTTATTTGTGACAATGGGTTGTATAGGAATGGCGAATTCAAACATCTCACCTCCGGGAGAAATTAGTAGGATCCCTACTCCCCCACCTTTGCCACATGATGACCCATCAAAAAATAAAGCCCAAGGGGTAATTTCAAGCGAGATCAACCGAAGGGTCACGATGTTCGGTAATAAAATCGGCAATGACCTGACCTTTGATGGCTTTTGCCGATTCGAACTTCAACTCGAATTCGATAAAGCTAAAATCCATTTGCC
Source organism: Cenchrus americanus (assembly GCA_947561735.1). Classification (NCBI taxonomy): domain Eukaryota; kingdom Viridiplantae; phylum Streptophyta; class Magnoliopsida; order Poales; family Poaceae; genus Cenchrus; species Cenchrus americanus. The sequence goes on from OX387245.1 coordinate 178,988,015, forward strand.
AATCCGTCCATTCAAAATTGGCATAGATAACATATGTTTTATCACATCAAACTTCGAGTATACGAGGCATTCGGCATTCAACAAGTAGTGCCGAAACTTTGTACACGAGTAGTATACGCAAAGACACAGTTTTTCCATAGCCGAATACCTGGTTTCAGGATCAAGTAATTTTCGGCTAAGGTAAGCTACTACCCGCTCCTTTCCTTCGAATTCTTGAATAAGGGCCGATCCAATGGTTTGGGTATCGGCCGCCACGTACAACTTGAAAGGCTTGTTTAGCTAGGAGGAACCAAAGACCGGCGGCTCCTTCATGTACTGCTTGATCTCGTCAAAAGCCTTTTGTTGTTCGTCGCCCCATGTGAATTTCTGATCTTTCTTTAGCTTCAGCAATGGAGAGAATGGCAACACTTTCTGCGATAAATTTGAGATGAATCTTCTCACGAAGTTGATCTTGCCGAGCAGTGATTGCAATTCCTTGAGGTTGGTTGGAGGAGCGACCTCATCAATGGCTTTCATGCTCTTTTTGCCAACTTCGATTCCCCCTTTGTGGACCAAAAACCCCAAGAACTCTCCAGCTGACACCCCAAATGCACACTTGTTTGGATTCATCTTTAGGCCATGCTTCCGGGTGCATTCCAAGGTCTTCTTCACATCTTCCAGATGGGTGTCATGACTTAAGGACTTGATTACTACGTCGTCGATGTAGATTTCCACAGTTTTGCCGATCAACTCATGAAAAATGTAATTCATGGCCCGCTGATAGGTTGCACCGGCATTTTTCAACCCAAATGTCATGACGATCCATTCAAATAGGCCTATATGACCAGGACATCTAAAGGCCGTCTTCGAGATGTCTTCTATTGCCATAAAGATCTGATTGTATCCCGCGTTGCCATCCATGAAGCTAATCACCTTGTGCCCAGCAGCGGCGTCAATCAACAAATCGGCAATAGGCATCGGGTATCCATCCATGGGAGTAGCTCTGTTTAGGTCCCTGAAGTCTATGCATACCCTCATTTGTCCATTCTTCTTATACACAGGGACGATGTTAGAAATCCACTCCGCATATCTGCATGGCCGAACGAAGTTTGCGTCAAGTAATCTTTCGATTTCTTTCTTCACATCGGCCAATACTTCATCCTTGTAGATTTTCCGGGGTGGTTGCTTATATGGTTTGAAACCAGGCTTGATCGGCAACCGGTGCTCGACGATGGAACGATCCAATCCAGGCATCTCCGAGTAATCCCAGGCGAAGCAATCTTTATATTCTTTGAGAAGCTCAATTAAGTTCCCCCTGAAGTCTGACTGCAAATTTGCACTGATGAACGTCGGCCTTGGCTTATCACCGCTTCCAATGTCAACTTCTTCCAGCTTATCGGCCGACATGAATCCTCGTCCTAACTTGCCATCAGTGCCATCCACGGGGTTCTCCATTAAAAATTACTATAAGAGCCGACTGCTTGAATCGGCTGTTGGTCACTGCTGACAGGTTCAACAGGACCTTCTCCCCAGTCCTTTCCTGAGAAGCAATCGATGCCTTGGTACTCCCAGAAGGCTGGTTCCATGTTGGCCACGCTTACGGAGTCATCTGCCTGGACGACCTCGATCTCGTCATCCACCCACTGGATAAGCTGTTGATGCATGGTGGATGGGACGCAGCAGCTGGCGTGAATCCGGTCCCCCGCCCAAGCGGCGGTCGCAGCTCCCTTGCCTTCGATGACAAAGAAGGTGGTGAGCGCGTCTTGGACCCGATCATCAAGTCCACGTGAGCGCATCCTTTGGTGTCTGAGGGATTCCCGGCGAAGTCGTTCAGGATGATGCTTGTAGGTGTCAGATCGCTCGGGGTCATGCCAAGCTTCCTGAAGGTGGTGTACGACATTACGTTGACTGCCGCGCCACCGTCGACGAACATCTTGGTCAATGGCTTGCCGTTGACGTACCCCCTCAAGTACAGCGGCCTCATATGACGGTTCTTGGCCGGCTTGTCGAAGACGGCCTGCTTGGCAAGCACCACTTGTGCCATCATCTCCTCGGGTCCGCTCGTCATCAAAGGAAGCTTCCTCCTGCATAGCCTGGTTAGCAGGAGCCATGAACTCGTTCGGCAGGAAGTATACCATGCATGTAGGGGCCGAACGCTTCAATCCTTCCGGCTGGTCCTTGGGGCGCCACTTCTGCCTCGTCTGGATCCCGGCTTGCTTCATTTCGCGGTTCCTCAAGCGCCGGACCCGCCTCTTCCGGCTCCCCGCGTAGGCCGGCGGGCACCACCGCCCCTTCCGCCGGACGTGGACATCCTCGTCCTCTTCCCCGATCGGCCCACCCGAGATCGGCTTGGCGCTTCCCCGGGGTGATCGATGACCTCAATTTTTTGACGCCGATCCCCATTCGGGTGGATCCTTCCAAGTCTTTCGTGGACGGATCGGCGATTGCGATTTCTCGCCCGTACTCGACATATCCGTCGCCGCATTCGGGACGCTCCTCAATGTAGGCAATTTCGTGCCCTCATTCCGGCGGCACTCGAAGAAGGCGCACCCCCGGTGGGCGCGCTCCGCGCGCGCGCGCGTCTTGTTCTTGATTCCATCCGCGCGCCTCCTCTTCGACCCCGCGCTGCTCCTCCTTGTGACGACGCTTTTGGTAGCGCTCCTTTTCCATCTGGCGCTGCCATTTGTTGAGGAGAATGCGTGAGGTCACCTTGGGTTTAGGCCTGGACGATTCCCCAATCTCGATGTGGCTCTTGAGAACGCGGGGGGCGTTGCCCTGCACTTGTTCTAGGGTCACCTGGCGCTCCGAGTCCACTGATCCACCTTGCCTGGACCTGGCTGAGGTCAGGACCTTGACTTTCCCCTTCTCTTCGGCTGTTATCGTATTGATAGAAAAGCCGAGCATGTTCTGAGGGAAGGGGTGGCCATCCAGCTTCATCTTGTTATCGAACTTGAGGTGCCCTTCCTGGATAGCCTTCTGGATCCTCATCCTGAAGACCCTGCAATCGTTGATGGAGTGCGAGTCCCTGTCATGGAAGCCGCAGTAACGTTTCGCTTTGACTCCATCAGGCCGAAGCATAGAATGCCCCTCAGGCAGCTTGATTCGGCCTTCCTTTACCAAGAGCTCAAACAACTTATCAGCCTTTGTGATGTCGAAGTCGTAGGTCCCTTTGGTCTGCTTGACCCACCGCTGATTCATTGTCAAGGGCTCTTTACCCCACATGATCTCCGCCGCAGCTATCTCCAATTCATCGTCAGAATCCTCGCACAAATCAGCCTTGTCCAAGAATTGGTTGTAGATGTCAGCGATGTCATGCTGCTTGCCAAACTTGGGGTCCTTCTTGAGGCCATGTGCCTGATTGCTCATCAAGGATAACTTCTGCGATAGTTGGCCCAAGTTTTCAAACTCCATCCCAAATAGCTTCTCGCGCACGGCTGGCAACATCCCGGCGACGGCCATATCGAGCCCACCGATCGTCCGGCAAGTTCAATGAGAAGCACATACCCTTGACTTCTCTCGAATCTTCTAAGAAACTCCGGCGGTGTTTCGCCGTGCCTTTGCTTCGGGGTGGCGAGATCAATCAACTTCTTCTCGGAAGCTCGCCGCCGAAGTAATGAGCGTGGAATTTACGCTCCAAATCCTTCCACACCGGCCACGCGATTCGGGCGGCAAGGACGAGAACCACCGAAAAGCCGGACCCGTCGGTGGGCGGGGAAGTAGCGAACCCCGAACGTCTCCTCGGCCGAACATTCCCCAAGCCGCATGAGGTAACGGGCGATGTGCTCGACCGTGCTTGTCTCGTCCTCGCCCGAGAGAACTTTGTGAATTCCGTCGGCGGCTTCACCCTCGGTGGCGGGAGCATGTTATAGTACCACTGCGGGAACGGCGGCTCGTAGGTGGGGCCCCGCATCTTTGGCTTGAGGCCGAACCGATTCTCGCATCAATTCGGCCATCTTGCGTGCTAGGGCGTCTTCCTCTTGAGCGCCCGGCACGGCGCCCGTACCCTGGGTGCGGGAAGGCATCGAATGCTCCGTAATTTCCCACTTCATGATAACCACCGCCGTACAAATTCCTCTGGAGCCAGTTGGTCGACGGAGCTATTCTTCGACTGGGGTCAAGCGGGGCCCCGGCTGAGCCGAACGCTAGGTCTCCGTACGTGAGCTGGTACGGATTCGGCTGTTGCGCAGGCTGACCCGCGCTGCTTTGTGGTGGCGGCAGGATCGGTTGACTTCCTGAAGCTTGCAACGGGGGCTGAACTGGCTGCCCCCCAGCGCCCTGCGGAGGAGGCTGGAATGCTTGGCTTCCGGAGCTCTGAGGAGGAGGCTGCTGCAACTGGCTCCGTAGCGGCGGCTGAGAGCTTGATTCACCCAGCTCCACGATGCTCTTTCCGGCGGACGCCTTCCCGAACGCTTGCCTCGCGCCCGGGCCAAAGAGGGCCACCATCATCTGCTGGAGTGACCCGAGGAAAGCCTCGATTGTGCTTGGTGAGCATGTCGTCTACCGACTCTTGGAACATCCGTGCGCATTCCTCCTTTTCTCGTTGGGTTGAGGCATCGCTCTCTCCCGGCAGCGCACACTACGGGGTGTCATTCTTTAGATACGGTACACCACTTCGATTCTTCTTAAACGACATGAGACACTTTTGCTGAAATTGATTCACGACGTCCGGAGCCGCCGATGCTTGCTGCGGGAGAAAGCTCTTCGATGCCGACATCCGGGAGGTCCGAGACTTCGAGCATCTTGAACCAATTCGGCCGTGTCCCACCGGGCGTGCCAAAAAGTGTGTTGATGCAAAATGTACACTCAACGCCAATCACACAAAGGCCGAAAAAGCTAGCTTCGCACGCGCAGAGCAAATGACGTGCCGATCAATTTTTCCCGAAAATTAACAAAAGATAAAGCGATTAGATACCAAAGCTTGGAACGTGTCGGGTGGTACCGGACGGTTCCATATTTATGGCCAAGCGGCCAAGCAAGAATGACATGTAGCTATGTAGAGCTATCTGTCAAAGAATCACAACCATCCGGACCATTATAAAGGAAAAAAGAATACTGCCGAATGGATGACGTAAGCGTGACGACGACCGGTCTTTGTATAGATAAAGATGCAAGCATGAAGTTATGACCGATCCCCGTGAGGTTTATCATTAAATAAAATGAGGTAAAGCACGAACATGATCATGTATTAAATGAGCATGCATAGATCAAAGCACTAGTCTACCGCATGTCTAGGTACTTTAAGATCCGTCGGGTACGATCACAAACAAATCTATCCACCGCATGATACAACTTGCATGAGAAACGTACCACTTTTCGCAAATAGATCTATCCACCGCATGATACAATCTAAATATGGAAAGCTAAAAGCATACATCACTTAAGGCACAAACAATGCACGTGATCTACTCGTGAAAACATAACCGAATACGGCTGAACAGCCGATCCGGGGTCCATGAAGAAAGAACAAACATTACCACGTGAATAAATCTATCAGACTGAATTGGAAATCTAATCCACCGGATGACTAGCTCCAAAGCAACCCAAAAACCTGCATCTACCGCATGATACCCGGTTCTTTCAAGATTTATACGCACAAAGCAAGCTTGAACCCGCAACACGTGACAAACTAGATCGATTCGGTTTCGGCTATCGGAGAGCACAAGACCCACGCGTCAAAACGCGAAACCTGCTCGTACACAGATCTTAAAAGAAGTATAGCCGATCCAAACCCATCTAGATTGGGCAAAGGTGTGTTACATGAACTAAAACATAAAGTAAAACTCATGATAACACGGGATAACTTAATGAATCTATTGGATCTTGCCAAAATCCAATAGAGCCGATAACTAGCTTCGAGCTAGATCTTAGCCTACCGCATGGCTCATGATCTAACAAGAAACCCTCTTGAACCAAGCTTGAATCTACCGCATGACACGAAGCATGGTAACAAGACTACTTGCATCAGATCTAAATCCACCGCATGATACTAGACATGATACAAGGTTGCCGGTACTCACGGAGGTCGACGGATCGATTGTCCCTCTCGAAGAACTCGACGACACGACAAGGACTCTAGGGTTTGGCGTAAGGCCGGTGTGTATTGAGGAATGAACGTGTCTGTTACATACATCCAGGGATCGTATTTATACCCTGTCGATTACAATTGCGAATGGATTCATTGCCTAACTAAACTCGATCGCCTATCCATCCATTCGCTTCCTCTGATTGAGCCACGTCACCGTCCAATCCCGCAAAATCAGCTCTACTGTTCCTTTGCCGAACTGGAGCAGATAGCCGACCGCGGATCCTTCTGCCGAAAATCTCTGAAAATATCTTTCCTTCCACCAGACGGACTCTTTTTCGAATCGGACCCACATGTCATACTCCTTACCAAATTTTGGTGTTAACAACTTACTCCACTAGTCATGTGATCCCTAATGATGGAAGTTGATGAACTCTATGCTTGATTAATTGTATGGTATAACCTTGTTTGTACTAGTTGGCTAATGTAGTAAAGATTAAAACTACTAGAACTTGTGCTAAAATCTTGAAAGTAAGGACCTACTCTTTGTTACTTTTTAGCAAAAGCGACCCAGTAGCCAAAAAGCCTTTCATGGTCTAGATTTGGTGAAGTAGATATCACCGACGGGTAAGTCTTGCTGAGTATTAGTATACTCAGCCTTGCTATAATGTGTTGATCCAGGTCATGCCTTCAGTGATGTGTGGCCCGGTGAGATCCCGCCCGGCTGGGAGCTGGAGTGGGTGGAGGACGACTACTGAAGTATCATGGATGGCCTCCCGTGGTGACTTCGCTGCCGCTAGTTAAATTCCGCTGTCTTTTCAAAACTCTAAACTATTTCGTCATGTCAAAAACTATGGTTTGTAATAACTAAACCCCCTCGGGGTACGAATTTGAATGTGAATGTTATTGTATCTCTGGACTCGCCTTCGAGTGAGTTTTAATGCATATATCGATCCTTGTGCTGTTCAAGTGATTTACCGGGCGTTAACCCGACGACTTACGACATGATGGTACTTTATTATTGCTTAATGGCCAAAGTGGATCGGTCTTAGGCGATAGTACGGTACTTTCCTGGGCGGGTTGTCACAGTTGGCATCAGAGCTTATATGCACCGAGAGATTAATTAATAAACCTTAATCACCGATTTTTGAATAAAATATGCCAAGATTTTCTCGATTTTCCAAAATACGTTGGTCCGCTAAGGATAAACTAGACCGAGAGGCCCTAGAGGGAATTTTGGGTTCTTTCGGGTGGCTTATTTAACTTATGGTTTATTTTGCTAACTTCCGACATTACTTTATGTCGGACTTACTTTCATGCACAACCAAACTAGGAGCCACGTGTTTTATACGTGTGCTGTTCCGCATCACGGGAATTGCGAGGGTTGATGGAGTGATCCCTTCCATGGATCCCATCTTCGCGTCTGTTTATGAGTTGTGTGTCGCCACGTGTTTCATACGTGAGCATTCCACATGTCGCTCATGCGAGGCAAGGATACACTCCATTCAAACGGAGGGTGTCCGAGGTTGGACGTTGTCCATGCAGCGGCTTAACTCATGGATACCGTTTCTATAGTGAACGGTAATGTATGTGGACGCTTTCGTGACGTGCTGGCACGAAAGGTTCGTTTTCTGCAGGTACATAACAGCGCTTCGTTAGTTGTTAAGCGAGTACCGTATAGCTCTCAACTAGATACTATAGGGAGAGACGAATAAAAGCCTTGCCATCGGCACTAACCTCGATTTTTGACTTGATTGCCATGTGAGGTCGAATAGGACGTCTTGCATGCATGTTAAAAATCAAAACAAATAAAATGGACCCAAAAATCGGAATTCCATATGCTCTCTAAGGAAGTTTATGATAGTGTGTGCTTTTTATAAATTAGAAGTACTCCTCATACCTAGCCGTCATGCTGCCGAAATTTTTGAAAAATTTGTTTACCTTGTGCTAGGTGTAATTAAACCAAATTGTTAAAAGTAATGGCTCCTCGACTAGCTGTCTTGTAATAGCAAATCTCAATCCTAGTTCCGTTTGGGTTGGTTCACATTCCCTAGGCACATCTAGGTTCTGACCATCCACCTTGTTTTTCTTGTTCATGCTCAACCTTAAAATTTAATTAGGTGTTAAAGAATTTATTTTGAACCGGGAAAACTGGGAAAGATTTGAGATTTCTGGATTTTTGGTTATGAATTTTTGTTCACAACTGCCAGAACCTCATGTCATTATGTATGTGTGCTCGCTTCGAGCTCTAACATACAGCTGTGCCTTTGTGCACATGAATACCCAACGATGCTCAACCGGAGAAAGGAACTTATGCTATTCTACTATGTCAGAGAGAATGCCTGGATCTTAGAATTCAATCTTCAATGGTGATTCTCCTATCATCATGTCATTCCGTCGGCTTGTATTATCCCTTCAACCCCTTTTTTCCCTTAAACATGTTGAAGCCTTAGACATAGAAACTCTCTTGAGCAGTCAAGGTTCTCAAATAGTCAATGTGGAGAAGTCATCCATTGTGTGTTCATTCTTGATCCCGGGTGGAATACCAACTTGAAGTACGTCTACGGACCTTGAATGAGGATTTTCGGTGCATGAGCATCAATTTTCGAATTTGATGCTTATGGCCACTGTGTTGTTCGGTTTCGTAAAACTTACCATAAATGAGCTTTCGTCGTACATATTCTACTTGTCAATATTATGAACAAGCTTATGAACGTGTGTTTAATGAAAACTCAATTTTTCAGATGGTCGAACCGACACACAACACTCCCAATAGTTTTGGTGCCTTAAGTAGTAATGACCCACCCCCGCCACCATCCCTGACACCGACAGAGGCACTTCTGACCACACAAACCGACTTATTGCGCCACCTCCTGCAGATGCAAGAACAGACAGACCAGCGTGTGCGGTGTTTGGAACGCAGGCCTCCGCACGGGGCCAATCGGGGAGGGACCACATGCGGTCACTACCTACACCCGGTTTATTGGGATGAAGCCTCCAACATTCACTAAGGCGGAAGAACCGCTTGAAGCTGACGCATGGGTCAGGGCCATAGAGGCCAAGTTTTACGCTTTTACCCTTCCTTGCTCCGAGGAGCGCAAGGCAACCTTTGCAACCTTACAACTTCGGGCGAAGCACTGATGTGGTGGGAACATTTCAAGTCTATGCAACCTGCTGGACATGAAGTCACTTGGGTTGAATTCAAGCAAGCTTTCAAGGACCACCATATTCCTAAAGGACTTATGGACAGAAAAATGAGAGAGTTGTTGGCTCTGAAGCAAGGAGCTGACACCGTGTACCAGTATGCACAGAAGTTCAATAGTCTCTGCCAGTACGGAGGACATCACGTGGACACTGATGCCAAGAAAATGGAACGTTTTCGTGATGGTCTCGATGGTGACTTGTTCGAAAGGCTAATTCTGTTGGAACCCAATAGTTATCATGAGTTAGTAAACAAAGCTATCTCTCAGGAGGATGCTATGAAGAAGGCACAGGAAGATAGGAAGCGACAAGCTGATTTCACTTCTGGCAGTGAATCGAGCAAGCAGTTCCGCTTTGTCAAGAAGCGTACTCATGGGTCTTCGCAATCTTCGCCATCTGGGTAGTGGAGAAGGACCCCACTCTAGGACAAGCCTTCGGGAAATCTTCAATACCAAAAGAATCCACAGCATGTGCCCAAGCTTAAGGAACTTCTGCCACGCATATGCTACAATTGTAGACAGCCTGGGCATTTTGCCAATGAGTGCCCGAACCCCAGACAGCAGAAGCCCCAGCAGCAGAAGCAGAACCCCGGATCCACTAAGGGCAACCGCAACAAGAAGCCAAGCTTTCAAGTGAAGCAAAGCCAACCGAATTTCATAAGTAACCTCTCTATTCGGGAACCCTCCCTACTTTGTCTTTTACTTTCGAATCTCGGGACGAGATTCTGTTTAAGGGGGGTAGACTGTGACGCCCCAGGTTTTTAATTACCGTCATTAACGCTAATGACCGGATTAGCCGAGTCAAACCGATCAAACACTGGTCAACCCTAGGTCAACCTGGGTCATCACCCCGAAAACCTCGCCAATGAACCCTAATGAACCCCTTGACCAAGTTTGCACACACCCGTAGTCGACCCTTGGTCAAAGACACGGTCAAAACCGGCTTAACCGTTGACGTCAGCGAATGTCGTCCGGAACTTTTGCCGCGTTCCCCAAATTTCACCTAAACACTTCAAAATCTACCTTTATGAAAGTTGTCCATCTTGTTGAGGGACACAACTTTCATGTAGATTGGCATTTCAAAATTTGGGTGGAAATTGGTGAAAAACTCGATTGACTGACAGCACCTCGTGTTTTCCAAGACAGAGCGGCATTCAATGTTGGCACGACGTTCCTGCAAAATCCGTCGAGAAAAACACTAGACGGCTTTTACAAAAGTTGTAGAGGGTAGCTAGATCTACAACTTTTGTATTCATCACTTTGTGCACTTTTATTCAAAATTTTGGAGAAAACCTCGCTTGAACAGGGACAGTCCGAATAAGTTCAGACGCTCCCGGCGCCGCAGCGCGGCCGCGTCGGCCGCCGCGCGCGCGCGCGCGCGCGCGCGCCCGCCCGCGCGGGCCGCCGCCGCCTCGGTGTCCGGGCTCGCCGGCGCGTGTTCCCCGAAGTAGGCCGTGCCTTCCCAAGGTTGCTACGCGCCTCTCGAGGCCTCGAACGCCGGAACGCCGCGAGTCCCGAGCCGCCGTGCAACCCGTCATGGACCGGCGGTCCGTCGCCCGCCCTCCCCGCCGGCGCGCGCCGGCCGAGGGTCGCGCACGCATTCCGAGGGAGCCGGCCCACACTCCGAAGCCTTCTCCCCGCCGCGCCCCGCCTATAAAGGCAGCACACCGCCCGCCGCGTCGGCGGTCCGTCGCTGGACCGGCTCCCGAGCACCGCCCTTCTCTAGCTCGTGTCGCCCGGTCCGGCGCCTCCCTAGCGTCCCGCACGGCCTCCCCAAACCGCCCAGGCACCAACCGGCCCCTCCCCGCACGGAGCACCACCGGAGCCGAGCCGCACCGTGGCCGCCCCGCCCGAGCGCCGCCGGCCGCCGCCCACCGGTGCTCCACCACTCGTTTGAGGCCACAAACCGAACCCTAGTGACCTCCTCTACCTTCTCCACCCATCCCCCGGCCGAAACCCCCACCGGAGTGGCTCAATTCCGGCGAGCCGCGCCGGTCGGTCCACCCAGGGACCACATTGCGAATCTGGAAATCTTTTCGAGGGCCTCCCTGCAATTGGTAACTCAAATAGTAAAACTGCTTTGGCTGCTTCTTGTAAATTGCGTAGAAAATCACAGAAAAATCAGACAAACGCTAGGCCAATTTTGTTGGATTCGTGGTGAACTATTCTACAACTTTCGTTATTCTGGCCTGAGCTAATTCATTATAGTTTTTGCATGAAAAATACAAATGTGAAAACCCTAGATCTGAAATATCTCAAAATATATAAATCTTCTGTAGCTAATTTTTGGATATGTTGTGTGTTAGGCCATGACTAGATCCTATGCCAAAAATTGCACAAAGTTATCATGTAAAGCTTTTTATAAAAATGTTTTTCTATCTCTGACAGAACTGAATAAATGATTTTTCATGTTAAAAATATTTATGTTCTTGAGCCCAACTTGTGCACACTGTCTTGTGATGTCAAAAGGCACATCTGGCGAATTAGTCATGAATTTAGGATTAATAGAAATAATTATTCTTGATTTATGCATGTTTTCCTTTGTAAATTAATTAACCAAGTTCAGTAGAGGTTCCATGTGAACATGCTGGCTTTTTAGGCTTGTTTAGTATCAGAAAGCATGCACAAGAAAGTTTGGATCATTTTGAGGCTTATTTATTTTTATATGCATTTAAGTTGAATCACTAGTTAACCTTTGTTATTTCCAATAATATTTAACTTCCTAGCATCCATCACTTACTTGTGGGTCCAATGGGCCAGGATAGGTGCTAGTAGACCTAAGAAACACTCATATAATTTTTGGTAATTTAATTGTTTAATAAATGGCCTAAATGCCCTTTTAATATTAAAGGGAAAATTAATAAGGAAAATCCTTAATTAAATCTTTTTCCTTTTTGAAGGCATTATTTAATAAAAGAAATGTAATTACCAGCACTAATAAGGAATTGATTCATGAATATAATTATTAATTACACCATGTGGGTAAAGATAAAATAAAATAAAGCTTTCACATGGAATGATAAGCTTAAATAAAAACCTTTCTTCAAATGTGGAATAAAAGAGTAACCCATGTACCACTAATAACCTTCCTAAAACATAAACATTAAATGAATGCTTGTTAAGGTGAATATGACCGACTAGAGTTGGATAGGACAACAAACTATCACATCACCTAAAGTGCATTGCATTCCGTGTAGATCTTCCGGACGGAGATTACTCCCTGGTCCCGGAAACCGAGGAAGGCGGAGCAGAAGGTTCTCTGCAGTACGTGGACGGACTCGACACCGAGGGTGCCCAAGCTAACATAGCTGACGAAGGCAAGCTCCGGTGCATCCAACCTAGTTTTCAAATTCTTTATTCAATTATTTATGAATGATTGTGCATTTACGTTCAGGAGTTGAATGCAACCCTAGATGCATGATCCATAAGTACCTTTGGTCCCTACTAGTATGATAGGTCGACAGCTGCTAAGCTATAGGACCGTTACAAGTCGAGTGATGACCTCACTCGCGAGAATAGGTTCCTAGATAGGAATCATACTATATCCTTAATTGGATTGCTCGCGTGGTAAGAGCATGGGATCTGGGCTCCGGTCCAGTGGTTATGTGGGTTAAGTTTTTGAACGTACCAAGCATATGCCGGGTATGGGACCGGTAAGCCTAGTACCATAATGAGGCGGCGAGGGATCTTACTATTACTACTCTTGGGATTCGCTCTCACGGCTAGCTACGGTGGTGTATGGTGACTCCGGTATCTCGCGGGGTATGCGGATAGCCTGCACCAAAGACTGTAAGATTCGATCCCAACCCGAGGATTTATGGGGACGGTCTGGGGAGTTGTCCTCGCGGGGGCAGCCGACCGTGTGTTTGGGTCTACCTTGCAAGGTTTTAAAATTTTTCGATTGTCGGCCTCTCACCGTTATCCGAGACTACTTACTCCACTAGTCATGTGATCCCTAATGATGGAAGTTGATGAACTCTATGCTTGATTAATTGTATGGTACAACCTTGTTTGTACTAGTTGGCTAATGTAGTAAAGATTAAAACTACTAGAACTTGTGCTAAAATCTTGAAAGTAAGGACCTACTCTTTGTTACTTTTTAGCAAAAGCGACCCAGTAGCCAAAAAGCCTTTCATGGTCTAGATTTGGTGAAGTAGATATCACCGACGGGTAAGTCTTGCCGAGTATTAGTATACTCGGCCTTGCTATAATGTGTTGATCCAGGTCATGCCTTCGGTGATGTGTGGCCGGTGAGATCCCGCCCGGGCGGGAGGCCGGAGTGGGTGGAGGACGACTACTGAAGTATCATGGATGGCCTCCCGTGGTGACTTCGCTGCCGCTAGTTAAATTCCGCTGTCTTTTCAAAACTCTGAACTATTTCGTCATGTCAAAAACTATGGTTTGTAATAATTAAACCCCCTCGGGGTACGAATTTGAATGTGAATGTTATTGTATCTCTGGACTCACCTTCGAGTGAGTTTTAATGCATATATCGATCCTTGTGCTGTTCAAGTGATTTACCGGGTGTTAACCCGGCGACTTACGACAGGATGGTACTTTATTATTGCTTAATGGCCAAAGTGGATCGGTCTTAGGCGATAGTACGGTACTTTCCTGGGCGGGTTGTCACAGTGTGTTGTTCGGTTCCGTAAAACTTACCATAAATGAGCTTTCGTCGTACATATTCTACTTGTCAATATTATGAACAAGCTTATGAACGTGTGTTTAATGAAAACTCAATTTTTCAGATGGTCGAACCGACACGCAACACTCCCAATGGTTTTGGTGCCTTAAGTAGTAATAACCCACCCCCGCCACCATCCCTGACACCGACAGATGCACTTCTGACCACACAAACCGACTTATTACGCCAGCTCCTGCAGATGCAACAACAGACAGACCAGCGTGTGCAGCTGTTGGAACAGAGGCCTCCGCACGGGGCCAATCAAGAGGGACCACATGCGGTCACTACCTACACCCAGTTTATTGGGATGAAGCCTCCAACGTTCACTAAGGCAGAAGAACCGCTTGAAGCTGACGCATGGGTCAGGGCCATAGAGGACAAGTTTTCTGCTTTTACCCTTCCTTGCTCCGAGGAGCGCAAGGCAACCTTTGCAACCTTACAACTTCGGGGCGAAGCACTGATGTGGTGGGAACATTTCAAGTCTATGCAACCTGCTGGACATGAAGTCACTTGGGTTGAATTCAAGCAAGCTTTCAAGGACCACCATATTCCTAAAGGACTTATGGACAGAAAAATGAGAGAGTTGTTGGCTCTGAAGCAAGGAGCTGACACCGTGTACCAATATGCACCATCCATGATACTTCAGTAGTCGTCCTCCACCCACTCCAGCTCCCAGCCAGGCGGGATCTCACCGGGCCACACATCACTGAAGGCATGACCTGGATCAACACATTATAGCAAGGCTGAGTATACTAATACTCAGCAAGACTTACCCGTCGGTGATAACTACTTCACCAAAACTAGACCATGAAAGGCTTTTTGGCTACTGGGTCGCTTTTGCTGGCGGAGCGGAAGGTTCTCTGCAGTACGTGGACGTACTCGACACCGAGGGTGCCCAAGCTAACCTAGTCGACGAAGGCAAGCTCCGGTGCATCCAACCTAGTTTTAAAATGCTTTATTCAATTATCTATGAATGAATGTGCATTTACGTTCAGGAGTTGAATGAAACCCTAGATGCATGATCCCTAGGTACCTTTTGTCCCTACTAGTATGATAGGTCGATAGCTGCTAAGCTATAGGACCGTTACAAGTCGGGTGATGACCTCACTCGAGAGAATAGGTTCCTAGATAGGAATCATACTATATCCTTAAATGGATTGCTCACGTGGTAAGAGCATGGGATCTGGGCTCCAGTCCAGTGGTTATGTGGGTTAAGTTTTTGAACGTACCAAGCACATGTCGGGTATGGGACCGGTAAGCCTAGTACCTTAATGAGGCGGCAAGGGATTCTACCATTACTACTCTTGGGATTCGCTCTCACGGCTAGCTACCGGTGGTGTATGGTGACTCGGGTGTCTTCGGTGGGACATGCCGGATAGCTCGCACCAAAGACTCGTAAGATTCGATCCCGACCCGAGGATTTCTGGGGACGGCCTGGGAAAGTTGTCCCTTTGTGGGCAGCCTACCGTGTGTTTGGGTCTACCTTGCAAGGTTTAAATCAATCGATTGTCGGCCTCTCACCGTTATCCGAGACTACTTACTCCACTAGTCATGTGATCCCTAATGATGGAAGTTGATGAACTTTAGTTTTGAATAATTGTATTGTACAACTTTGTTTGTACTAGTTGGCTAATGTAGTAAAGATTAAAACTACTAGAACTTGTGCTAAAATCTTGAAAGTAAGGACCTACTCGTTGTTACTTTTTAGCAAAAGCGACCCAATAGCCAAAAAGCCTTTCATGGTCTAGAATTGGTGAAGTAGTTATCACCAACGGGTAAGACTTGCTGAGTATTAGTATACTCAGCCTTGCTATAATGTGTTGATCCAGGTAATGCCTTCAGTGATGTGTGGCCCGGTGAGATCCCGCCCGGCTGCGAGCTAGAGTGGGTGGAGGACGACTGCTGAAAGCATCATGTACGGCCTCCCGTGGTGACTTTGCTGCCGTTAGTTAATTTCCGCTGCTTTTCAAAACTCTGAACTATTTCGTCATGACAAAAACTATGGTTTGTAATAATTAAACCCTTCGGGGTACGAATTTGAATGTGAATGTTGTTGTATCTCTGGACTTACCTTCGAGTGAGTTTTAATGCATATATTCGATCCTTGTGCTCTCAAGTGATTTACCGGGCGTTAACCCGGCGACTTACGACAGGATGGTACTTTATTATTGCTTAATGGCCAGAGTGGATCGGTCCTAGGCGATAGTACGGTACTTTCCTGGGCAGGTTGTCACAGTTGGCATCAGAGCTTATATGCACCAGAGATTAATTAATAAACCTTAATCACTAGTTTTTGAATAAAATATGCCAATATTTTCTGATTTTCAAAAATACGTTGGTCCGCTAAGGATAAACTAGATCGAGAGGCCCTAGAGGGAATTTTGGGGTTCTTTCAGGTGGCTTATTAACTTATGGTTTATTTTGCTAACTTCCAGCACATTACTTTATGTCGGACTTACTTTCATGAACAACCAAACTAGGAGCCACGTGTTTTATACATGTGTTGTTCCGCATCGCGGGAATTGCGAGGGTTGATGGAGTGATCCATTCCACGGATCCCATCTTCGCGTCTGTTTATGAGTTGTGTGTCTCCACGTGTTTCATACGTGTGCATTCCGCATGTCGCTCATGCGAGGCAAGGATACACGCCATTCAAACGGAGGGTGTCCGAGGTTGGACGCTGTCCATGCAGCGGCTTAACACATAGATACCGTTTCTATAGTGAACGGTAATGTATATGGACGCTTTCGTGACGTGCTGGCACGAAAGGTTCATTTTCTGCAGGTACATAACAGCGCTTCGTTAGTTGTTAAACAAGTACCGTATAGCTCTCGACTAGATATTATAGGGAGAGACGAGTATAAGCCTTGCCACCGGCACTAACTTCGATTTTTGGCTTGATTGCCATGAGAGGTCGAATAGGACGTCTTGCATACATGTTAAAAATCGAAACAACTAAAATGGACCCCAAAAATCAAAATTTCATATGTTCTCTAAGGAAGTTTATGCTAGTGTGTGCTTTTTATAAACTAGAGTACCTTCCATACCTAGCCGTCATGCTGCCGAAACTTTGTGAAAAATTTGTTTACCATGTGCTAGGTTAATTAAACCAAATTGTTAAAAATAATTGCCCCACAACTAGTTATCTCGTAATAGCAAGTCTCAATCCTAGTTCCGTTTGGGTTGGTTCACACTTTCCTAGGCACATCTAGGTTCTTACCATCCACCTTGTTTTTCTTGTTCATGCTCAACCTTAAACTTAATTAGGTGTTAAAGAAATTATTTTGAACCGGGAAAACTTGGGAAAGATTTGTGGTTTCTGGATTTTTGGTTATGAATTTTTGTTCACAAATGCCAGAACCTCATGTCATTATGTATGTGTGCTCGCTTCGAGCTCTAACATACAGCTGTGCCTTTGTGCACATGAATACCCAGCAATGCTCAACCGGAAGAAGGAACTTATGCTATTCTACTATGTCAGAGGGAATGTCTTGATCATAGAACTCAATCTTCAATGGTGATTTCACCTACCAACTTGTTATCTTCATCGACTTGAACCTTCCCTCCAACCCCTTTTATCCTTAAACACTGTTGAAGCCTTAGACATAGAAACTCTCTTGAGCAGTCAAGGTTCTCGAATAGTCAATGTGGAGAAGTCATCCATCGTGTGTTCATTCTTGATCCCGGGTGGAATACCAACTTGAAGTACGTCTGCTGACCTTGAATGAGGATTTTCGGTGCATGAGCATCGATTCCTGAAATTGATGCTTATGGCCGTTGTGTTGTTCGGTTCCGTAAAACTTACCATAAATGAGCTTTCGTCGTACATATTCTACTTGTCAATATTATGAACAAGCTTATGAATGTGTGTTTAATGAAAACTCAATTTTTCAGATGGTCGGACCGACACACAACACTCCCAATGGTTTTGGTGCCTCAAGTAGTAATGACCCACCCCCGCCACCATCCCTGACACCGACGAGAGGCACTTCGACCACACAAACCGACTTATTGCGCCGGCTCTGCGGATGCAACAACGGACGGACCGGCGCGTGCGGTGTTGGAACGAGAGGCCTCCGCACGGGGCCAATCATGAGGGACCACATGCGGTCACTACCTACACCCAGTTTATTGGGATGAAGCCTCCAACGTTCACTAAGGCAGAAGAACCGCTTGAAGCTGACGCATGGGTCAGGGCCATAGAGGCCAAGTTTTCTGCTTTTACCCTTCCTTGCTCCGAGGAGCGCAAGGCAACCTTTGCAACCTTACAACTTCGGGGCGAAGCACTAATGTGGTGGGAACATTTCAAGTTTATGCAACCTGCTGGACATGAAGTCACTTGGGTTGAATTCAAGCAAGCTTTCAAGGACCACCATATTCCTAAAGGACTTATGGACAGAAAGATGAGAGAGTTGTTGGCTCTGAAGCAAGGAGCTGACACCGTGTACCAATATGCACAGAAGTTCAATAGTCTTTGCCAGTACGGAGGACATCACGTGGACACTCATGCCAAGAAAATGGAACGTTTCCGTGATGGTCTCGATGGTGACTTGTACGAAAGGCTAATACTGTTGGAACCCAATAGTTATCACGAGATAGTAAACAAAGCTATCTCTCAGGAGGATGCTATGAAGAAGGCACAGGAAGATAGGAAGCGACAAGCTGATTTCACTTCCGGCAGTGAATCGAGCAAGCAGTTCCGCTTTGTCAAGAAGCGTACTCATGGGTCTTCGCAATCTTCGCCATCTGGGCAGTGGAGAATGACCCCACTCCCGGGACAAGCCTTCGGGAAATCTCCAGTACCAAAAGAATCCACAACATGTGCCCAAGCTTAAGGAACTCCCGCCCCGCATATGCTATAATTGTAGACAGCCCGGGCATTTTGCCAATGAGTGCCCGAACCCCGGACGACGAGAAGCGACCCCGGATCCACTAAGGGCAACCGCAACAAGAAGCCAAGCTTTCAAGTGAAGCAAAGCCAACCGAATTTCATAAGTAACCTCTCTACTCGGGAACCCTCCCTACTTTGTCTTTTACTTTCGAATCTCGGGACGAGATTCTGTTTAAGGGGGGTAGACTGTGACGCCCCAGGTTTTTAATTACCGTCATTAACGCTAATGACCGGATCAGCCGAGTCAAATCAGTCAAACACCGGTCAAACCTAGGTCAACCTAGGTCATCACCCCAAAACCTCGCCAACGAACCTTAATGAACCCCTTGACCAAGCCTACACAGACCCGTAGTCAACCCTTGGCCAAAGGCACGGTCAAAACCGGCTTAACCGTTGACGTCAGCGAATGTCGTCCGGAACTTTTGCCGCGTTCCCCAAATTTCACCTAAACACTTCAAAATCTACCTTTATGAAAGTTGTCCATCTTGTTGAGGGACACAACTTTCATGTAGATTGGCATTTCAAATTTTGGGTGGAAATTAGCGAAAAACTTGTTCGACCGACAAGACCTCCTCGTTTTCCAAGACGGAGCGGCATTCAATGTTGGCACGACGTTCTGCAAAATCCGTCGAGAAAAACACTAGACGGCCTTTACAAAAGTTGTAGAGGGTAGCTAGATCTACAACTTTCGTATTCATCACTTCGTGCACTTGTATTCAAATTTTGAGAGAAAAACGTGCCCGAAGTGGTGCAGTCCGAAACGGGCAGCGCCAGAGCGCGGCCGCGCCGCGACGTCGCGCCGCCGGCGCGCGCGCGCGCGCGCGCGCCTCGGCGTCCGGGCCCTCCGGAAAATCTCCGGTACCAAAGGAATCCACGACGCATGTGCCCAAGCTTAAGGAACTCCCGCCCCGCATATGCTACAATTGTAGACGGCCGGGCATTTTGCCAATGAGTGCCCGAACCCCGTGCGACGAAGCCCCGGCGGCGAGGCGAGAACCCCGGATCCACTAAGGGCAACCGCAACAAGAAGCCAAGCTTTCAAGTGAAGCAAAGCCAACCGAATTTCATAAGTAACCTCTATATTCGGGAACCCTCCCTACTTTGTCTTTTACTTTCGAATCTCGGGACGAGATTCTCGTTTAAGGGGGTAGACCGCGACGCCCCGGGTTTTTAATTACCGTCATTAACGCTAATGACCGGATCGGCCCGAGTCAAACCGGTCAAACACCGGTCAACCCTAGGTCAACTCTGGGTCATCACCCCGAAAACCTCGCTAATGAACCCTAATGAACCCCTTGACCAAGTTTGCACACACCCGTAGTCGACCCTTGGTCAAAGACACGGTCAAAACCGGCTTAACCGTTGACGTCAGCGAATGTCGTCCGGAACTTTTGCCGCGTTCCCCAAATTTCACCTAAACACTTCAAAATCTATCTTTATGAAAGTTGTCCATCTTGTTGAGGGACACAACTTTCATGTAGATTGGCATTTCAAAATTTGGGTGGAAATTGGTGAAAAACTCGATTGACTGACAGCACCTCGTGTTTTCCAAGACAGAGCGGCATTCAATGTTGGCACGACGTTCCTGCAAAATCCGTCGAGAACAACACTAGACGGCCTTTACAAAAGTTGTAGATGGTAGCTAGATCTACAACTTTTGTATTCATCACTTTGTGCACTTTTATTGAAAATTTTGGAGAAAACCTCGCTTGAACAGGGCCAGTCCGAATAAGTTCAGACGCTCCCGGCCGCCGCAGCGCGGCCCGCGCGCGACGTCGCGCGCGCGCCGCGCGCGCGCGCGCGCGCGCGCGCGCGCCGCGGGCCGCCGCCGCCTCGGTGTCCGGGCTCGCCGGCGCGTGTTCCCGAAGTAGCCCGCGCCTTCCCAAGGTTGCTACGCGCCTCTCGAGGCCTCGAACGCCGGAACGCCGCGAGTCCCGAGCCGCCGTGCAACCCGTCATGGACCGGCGGTCCGTCGCCCGCCCTCCCCGCCGGCGCGCCGGCCGAGGGTCGCGCACGCATTCCTAGGGAGCCGGCCCACACTCCGAAGCCTTCTCCCGCCGCCGCGCCCGCCTATAAAGGCGAGACACCGGCCGGCCGCGTCGGCGGTCTGTCCGTGGACCAGCTCCCGAGCACCGCCCTTCTCTAGCTCGTGTCGCCTAGTCCAGCGCCTCCCTAGCAGTCCCGCACCGCCTCCCAAACCGCCCAGCACCAACCGGCCCCTCCCAGACCAGAGCACCACCGGAGCCGAGCCGCACCATGGCCAGCCCGCCTGAGCGCCGCCGGCCGGCCGCCCACCGGTGCTCCACCACCCGTTTGAGGCCACAAACCGAACCCTAGTGACCTCCTCTACCTTCTCCACCCATCCCCCGGCCGAAACCCCCACCGGAGTGGCTCAATTCCGGCGAGCCGCGCCGGCCGGTCCGCCCAGGGACCACATTGCGAATCTGGAAATCTTTTCGAGGGCCTCCCTGCAATTGGTAACTCAAATAGTAAAACTGTTTTGGCTGCTTCTTGTAAATTGCGTAGAAAATCACAGAAAAATCAGAAAAATGCAAGGCCAATTTTGTTGGATTCGTGGTGAATTATTCTACAACTTTCGTTATTCTGGCCTGAGCTAATTCATTATAGTTTTTGCATGAAAAATACAAATGTGAAAACCCTAGATCTGAAATATCTCAAAATATATAAATCTTCTGTAGCTAATTTTTGGATATGTTGTGTTTTAGGCCATGACTAGGTCCTATGCCAAAAATTGCACAAAGTTATGATGTAAATCTTTTTAAAAAAATGTTTTTCTATCTCTGACAGAACTGCAGAAATGATTTTTCATGTTAAATATGTTCATGTTCTTGAGCCCAACTTGTGCACACTGTCTTGTGATGTCATAAGGCACATCTGGTGAATTAATCATGAATTTAGGATTAACAGAAATAATTATTCTTGATTTATGCATGTTTTCCTTTGTAAATTAATAAACCAAGTTCAGTAGAGGTTCCATGTGAACATGCTGGCTTTTTAGGCTTGTTTAGGATCAGAAAGCATGCACAAGAAAGTTTGGATCATTTTGAGGCTTATTTATTTTTATATGTATTTAAGATGAATCACTAGTTAACCTTTGTTATTTTCAATAATATTTAATTTCCTAGCATCCATCACTTACATGTGGGTCCAATGGACCAGGATAGGTGCTAGTAGGCTTAAGAAGCACTCATGTAATTTTTGGTAATTTAATTGTTTAATAAAAGGCCTAAATGCCCTTTTTATATTAAAGGGAAATTAAATGAAAGAAAATCCTTAATTAATTCTTTTTCCTTTTTGAAAGCATTATTTAATATAAATAAAATAAATTTAATTATCAGCTCTGATAAGGAGTTAATTCACAAATAAAATATTATTTACACCATGTTGGTAAAAATAAAATAAAATAAAATAAAGCTTTCACATGGAATGATAAGCTTAAATAAAAACCTTTCTTCAAATGTGGAATAAAAGAGTAACCCATGTACCACTAATAACCTTACTAAAACAGAAACATTAAATGAATGCTTGTTAAGGTGAATATGACCGACTAGAGTTGGATTGGACAACAAACTATCACATCACCTAAAGTGCATTGCATTCCGTGTAGATCTTCCGGACGGAGATTACTCCCTGGACCCGGAAACCGAGGAAGGCGGAGCAGAAGGTTCTCTCGCAAAGACGTGGACGGACTCGACACCGAGGGTGCCCAAGCTAACGTAGCTGACGAAGGCAAGCTCCGGTGCATCTAACCCGCTTTTAAAATTCTTTATTCAATTATCTATGAATGATTGTGCATTTACGTTCGGGAGTTGAATGAAACCCTAGATGCATGATCCCTAGGTACCTTTTGTCCCTACTAGTATGATAGGTCGATAGGCTGCTAAGCTATAGGACCGTTACAAGTCGTGTGATGACCTCACTCGCGAGAATAGGTTCCTAGATAGGAATCATACTATATCCTTAAATGGATTGCTCACGTGGTAAGAGCATGGGATCTGGGCTCCGGTCCAGTGGTTATGTGGGTTAAGTTTTTGAACGTACCAAGCACATGTCGGGTATGGGACCGGTAAGCCTAGTACCTTAATGAGGCGGCAAGGGATCCTACCATTACTACTCTTGGGATTCGCTCTCACGGCTAGCTACCAGTGGTGTATGGTGACTCTGGGTGCGCTGGGTGGGACATGCCAGATAGCCTGCACCAAAGATTGTAAGATTCGATCCCGACCCGAGGATTTCTGGGGACGGCCTGGGAAAGTTGTCCCATTGTGGGCAGCCTACCGTGTGTTTGGGTCTACCTTGCAAGGTTTAAATCAATCGATTGTCGGCCTCTCACCGTTATCCGAGACTACTTACTCCACTAGTCATGTGATCCCTAATGATGGAAGTTGATGAAGATGATGTTTGATTAATTGTATTGTACAACCTTGTTTGTACTAGTTGGCTAATGTAGTAAAGATTAAAACTACTAGAACTTGTGCTAAAATCTTGAAAGTAAGGAACTACTCTTTGTTACTTTTTAGCAAAAGCGACCCAGTAGCCAAAAAGCCTTTCATGGTCTAGATTTGGTGAAGTAGATATCACCGACGGGTAAGTCTTGCTGAGTATTAGTATACTCAGCCTTGCTATAATGTGTTGATCCAGGTAATGCCTTCAGTGATGTGTGGCCCGGTGAGATCCCGCCCGGCTGGGAGCTGGAGTGGGTGGAGGACGACTACTAAAGTATCATGGATGGCCTCCCGTGGTGACTTCGCTGCCGCTAGTTAAATTCCGCTGTCTTTTCAAAACTCTGAACTATTTCGTCATGTCAAAAACTATGGTTTGTAATAATTAAACCCCCTCGGGGTACGAATTTGAATGTGAATGTTACTGTATCTCTGGACTCGCCTTCGAGTGAGTTTTAATGCATATATCGATCCTTGTGCTGTTCAAGTGATTTACCGGGCGTTAACCCGGCGACTTACGACAGGATGGTACTTTATTATTGCTTAATGGCCAAAGTGGATCGGTCTTAGGCGATAGTACGGTACTTTTCTGGGCGGGTTGTCACACTAGGCATCCCCGAGCAAGCTAAGGTTGGTGCATCACACGCCACGGGGGTGGGCTGGCTGCACCTAGAGGCCCGGCCGCACCTATCCCCTGCGTGCCGGGCGAAACCAACCCAAGGAGCCGACCTACAACCGCTTCAGGAGCAGTGATCAGGGGTGTCCAAGACGAAAGGTGGCACATCACAGGGCCGACCACACCTGTGATGTGCCCCCTGCACTCCACCGACCTTCCTTGCCTATAAAAACCACCTCCCACTCGTTGGATCAGACACACAATGAAGGAGCATCTCCATTTCCCTCTTTTGTTCACTTAGAGTAGGATTAGTGTAGCTTGGGAGTTACAGTCGAGTCGGGCTAGTCCCGGGGTTCCGAAGGAGTCTTCTTCAGGGTTCTGGTACTACTCTTGTATCCTTTCTTTGTTTAGACTCCACTACAATTCAAATTATCTTTCTATCTTACCTTTCGAGTCAATTACATTAAGCTTATACTTTACTCTAGAAGCTTTATTCTTGGTTTAGACTAAAGTTAGTTTAATCTTGGTTAGCATAGCTCTCTTGAACCCTATAGTGTTGTGGTCATTTTTCACTTGATCTCTGTTGTTTCACGGGAGAGAGAGACCTTCCTTCGTGATATCCGGGGAAAGGTTCTTTGGTTCGTTGTGAGCGCGGTGCTCAGAGCTTACCTTAGTCTTAGATTGGTGTCCTGTTTAACGGAATAGTTGTGGTACCCTAAGGAGGTGACAGCTCCGGACGGGCTTTGTAGTCCACCACATTAGTTTGGGCTGGTAGGATTCAATGCGTCGTCGTTCTCCCTTCACATCCCAGT
This sequence comes from Cenchrus americanus, assembly GCA_947561735.1. Taxonomy (NCBI): domain Eukaryota; kingdom Viridiplantae; phylum Streptophyta; class Magnoliopsida; order Poales; family Poaceae; genus Cenchrus; species Cenchrus americanus. The sequence goes on from OX387245.1 coordinate 179,012,682, forward strand.
CCGAGAGTGCGACTTTGCATGCTCCTGCAGCACTAGAAGGGCTTGTCGAGTTTAGCTTATCTTGGTTATCCTTTGCCTTAGTTCTTTACCTAGAGTTGACAAGAATAGATAGATTGTGTTAGGATCCTTTCTCGTCTCGTTGTCCTCCCAGCTCGCTAGATCCTCTCTAGTCCTTTATCAAGATCTCCTTGTGTGTGTCAAATTATCCCTGAATATCTTTATTCATTACCCCCGCTATAGCTCTTTACCGAGTCTTGTTACTCTCCACCGTTTATTTGATTATCTTTGCCGCAGTGCCTCCATTGGGAAAATATAAATACGATAACCCGAATACCACCAGATGAAGTGCTACAACGGTAATCCGTGTGCTTGTGGACCTTTCTGTGATGCGTGTTCTACCAAATACGTTCCCTAGCCCCATTACGAGGGGTATAAACCCATTAGCGTCGCTAGCAAGTGCCAACAGGCATTTCTGGCACCGTCACCGTGAGTGCAACCTTAGTAGTGAGGCTAAGGAGCGTCAACAGCCACCCATTCAGCCAAGGCGCACCGAATTCATATATTTCATTTCCTATATTACAACAATACAATTTTATATTTTCGATAATACCCTTATACTACCCATACAACCTACGAATACTACCATACTATAGCTAAAAAAACCTTGTAGTATAAATTTAATCTCAACTCTCGGATCCTTACGTATACATCTCCTTACATATAGTATGAATACAATTTCTTTTTCAGTCGGTAGTACATGTAGTATTGTGCATCATAAAAGACCTCACGAAGAGGCTTAACAGTCATTTTCAGTAGTTGTTTGGTGCATAAAAGAAATATGGGTCTTCACAACCAGTAAATTGGATAATCCTAAAGCCAGGCTTAAGCCAGAACTTCTCCAAGTCATGAATCCAATCGAGGCGACAAAGATTCATGGTCGGCCTGATTTCCAGCAAACTCCAGTACTACCTTTCTCTAGGTTGAAATGCTAGCAAATTAATGTTTATTGTTGTCCCCTAGATCTAGCAAGCAAGAATGAATTGTGTGACAAGTTGAGCTTACAGACAAAACATCATTGCTGGATAACCTGGCCATGAACATGGCATGCAATCTTTGTCATCTTCTTTCTATTTTCTTATTGATCAGTGGTGCTTCGTTTTTCTTCATCCAACTCAATAAAACAATAGTAATTCAACTCGGTTTCCACACGAAATGAAACTCATGACACTTATTTTTTTATGTGGACATTATCTCACTAATAGAAAGTCCTCACAGAAGGCTAATATAATAGACGGAGATGGCTTAGTTGTAGAGAATGCAAAACAAATAGGCCATATTTCCATGAATTGTAAAATCAACAACATATATTTCTTATTTTCTTCATCATAAGTACCACAATGGTTTGGAAAAAATCTTGGATATTAGGTTCATGCAAATGAAACACATGGAGTATGAATGGAACTAAAAAAATGACCAGGCTACCTCTACGAAATTCAGTATCAAACAACAATAAAGGAGCTTATCTTACCATGAAAGATAAATGAGTAAATAATTACTTAATGTTTTATTAAGCTACTTCGAATGGAAATGTTAACTAGATTCAGTTACTACCCTTTAAATAAGGGCATACTTATTGCTCTACAACACACAATGCACAATTCTGATAGGTAAAAGCTACTTGTAGCGGCAATCAAGAGAAAGGGATTCACGACGAACATGTACTTGCTCTCAGGTGTCATTGCCGTGCATACAAACGACGTTCGACCTAGGGAATAGGGGAAGGAACTGATGTGCAGCAGAGCACTTCGCAAGCAATGCAGGATGCCGAGGCAAGGGACTTAGATTTTCCCCTTCTATGGAGATGATGAGAGAAGATGTGGCACACCGACGCATGCTGTACACCTCTTCGACCACCACGTCGAACAAGGCCGCTGATGACCCAAACAGGGATGTGCAGAAAACTTCTTACTTACCTCATCGATTTGGGATATGGAGGAAAGATCCCACGACGATGAGGTGTGAGACTGCGAGGGGAAGCACGACGCAGCAATGCAGCATGGGAGAGCCACATATCGCTTAGGGAGTGGGAGCTGAAGTGCGCCGTGGGGGCACATTGTGTATGGCGTCGCATAAGTAGATTTGACGAGAAGAGATAGAGAGTGGGAGGGCTTGCGCACGTGCACGCACCTAGCTGGCTTCAGCGGCTGTGGAAGTGCCGCCCCATGTGAAAGGATCTTGATGTCGTCTAGAGGGGAGGTGAATAGATGAATCTGCACTTATTAAAAACTTCAACCCACTATTAGTACCGAAACTGGTCAGATCGGTTTCCAAAATCGGTCAGACCGGTTTTGCTAGGTAGAAAACCAACAGAATATGAAATGCCCTCTACGAGTTCTAGCACAAACCTAACTTGGTGTAGGACATCCACAGGTGTTTCCAAGAGTGTCAATGAAGTCCCTGCACACAACACAAGCACACCAAATTAAATCAAAGCGGAAGCACAAAGATTTTTTTAGAAACAACTCAAGGTAAGAAAATGTAAAGCAAGTAAGAGCATGAAAGACACCGAATTTATCCATGGTTCAGCTCGCCACAAAGGCTAGACTACATCAACGTTATTAAGGCAAGCCACAAGGGCTTTGGGATCTCTTTCAATCTGCTCCTCTCTCACACCTATCGCTAAGGCAATAGATGGAGTTGAGGACTGGAGTGTCCGAGGACCGGTGGATGGTCGCTCCTTGGTGTGATGAGTGATTGACAACATGGTGTGGACTGACTCTTGGCCGAGTATTGCAGATGTAGGTTGTGGCTTGATTTACATTGGTGCAGTTGAAGAGCGGGCGTGAAAGGTCTTAGCCTGTGTGGCCTCCAAGGAGTGGAGAGACAAGTAGGCTCGTCTCGATGGACCCGGTGGCTGCACGGGATCAAGTGCGGGCCGCATGGTGGCAAGAAAAGAAAGACGAAGTCATGTATGGTTTCTTGGTTGAGCCTCAAACCAAGGTCGAGACGGGACGACGTGGCAACCAAGTCATGTGTGGGATTGGCGTGGAGGATGCACCGAGTCCGCGGGGTTTGCGGCGGTTCACCAGAAAACTGTCAGGGTTACTTGGTTGAGCCACAAAACAAAGTTTGAAGGTTTGATAGGCAGAGACGGGATCCAGGCGCGCCGAGAAACTTCGAAGTGGGCGACACGCGGCATGATCAAGCTGCTTGCATTGGGAGGATGCGAATGCCCGATGGATGCGCGGCTGTCCGATGGAGAACTTCATGTGTTGACTAAACTCCTAGTGTAGGGGCACTTCGGTAATTTCCGGAGGGCCTATATATAGGAGTGGCTGAATTTCAGCCAACTCCTTGGCTAGTGGTGGGAGTGCTCTTTCATTTTGGGGTGCTTTTGGAATAGAAAGAGAGAGGAGAGAAGTGGCTCTTTGTTTGAGATTTTGGCCATCCAAGTTTGTGATTCTTGTGAGTGGCTTGTAACTGGATTTGGCTAAGATATTCATAGTGAAATCTTCCTTCTCAATCTCACGCCAAATCCTTTGGTCCCGTCATTTTTCTTCTTTCGGTGATTTTCGGAGCCTTTTCTTGGGATTTTCATTCGTCGTTCGATTCATCGATTTGAGGGTGTTTCTCTTTGGATTTCTTTGAGGCGATCATGGCCTAATGGGTGAGTGCCTTGTGCCTCTTTGTGGATGATCTTGACCCCTCAAACGCCGGATTTGGCCTTCGATTCGTTGATTTTCGGATGAACCCTAGTTCATAGTGTTCTTGGCCAAGATTCGTGATTCTGGGAGTTGTAGGGAGCTAGAGGCTGAAATTTTGGGGGCATGTCTTCCCTTTGGGGTGCTCATCATCACCCCAAAATTTCGTCTCAAGACTCCAAGCGGTTTGGGAAATCAATCGATCGAAAGTTTGGGGCTGTTTTGCGGGCTGTCTCGGATGATCTGGAGGTAAGGGCCGGATGACCCGATACAACACTGTTGGCTGTAGGGTGATCCAGAGGTAAGGGGTGGGTGACCCGGTACGGTAGTGTTAGCGCCAGGGTGATCCGAGGGTTGGTTCCAGATGATCCACTAGGGGTTTGGTAACCTTGTTTTGGTCCGTCTTCCACCTTGTTTGCTTCCACTTTGCTTCTTAGCATTTTGAGACTTATTCCTAGTGTTGGTAGGTCCGTTGTGACTATGTGACCTTGACAAGCATGTGCATAATCTGTGGTTGTGATTTTGGGGCATAGGCTAAGTTCATCCTTCGGGAAGAATTTTATCGGCTCCCATTCACTCCCCCCTCTCTAGTCACCTAATCGGTCCTTCAATTGGTATCAGAGCCGGTTGTAGATTCATGAGACTCTAACAAGTCTAAGATGCATAGGGCGACGTAGAAAAGGATGCTTTTGCTTACGGATTTGATTTGCGTGGTTTGAGCTTGCTTTTGGCTAATCCTAACTGGTGCTTTGAGTTATGGCACCAAGCTCTTCCTCTTGTGTGTCTTTGCCTTATGAGATTAGTGTGAAGGATAGTGCTTTGGGAGATGTCCACAAGTGGAGGAGAAAGTGCAAGGAGTTGGAGAATGACAAGGAGGCATCAACATTGATCCGACTTTTGGTGGCTCAAGATGATGATCTCCAAGACTAGCTCATGAAGAGAAGCAAGGTCAAGCTCACCCAAGGTATCATTAGCTTGTTCACCCGCCTTTGTGCCTATGGTGAGATGAATGTTGAGTTAAAGAACTATCCTTTGCCATGCAAGTCATGTGATGCTTTGCTTGTTGAAAATAAGATTGATAAGGGAGAAACTCTTGAGTTTGCTAATGATGTTAGTACCTTGCTTATAAAGAATGAAGAGTTGAATTCTTCTATTGCTTGCTTGATAGATGAAATTGATTTGTCGAAGTCCAATACATCTATGACTTGCAACATTTTGTGTTGCTTTGAATGATGAACTTGATATGGCCAGGAGTAAGATTTTGTTGCTAGAGTCAAATGCTTTTTTATCATGTGTTTCTTGTGAGTTTTTGCATGCTGAAATTAACGAACTGAATTTGACTCACACCACATGTGTAGATGAACTTGAGCATGCTAGGGCTGAAATTTGTGATAATGTCGATGCTTTGTTATATGTAAATGATGTTGCTTGTTCATGTGATTTCATTTGCATCTCATGCATTGATTTGGAAAGTGAAGCTTTGTCTTTGAAAAAGATGCACGAGGATATGAGCACCAAGTTGGTTGAGCATGATGATATGAGTGCCAACCTTGAGAAAGAAAATGAACTCTTGCGTACCACATATGCTAAATGCATTGAAGAAGAAATCAATAATTGAGAAATATGACATGTGGTACTTGTGAGCGCCTCAAGTCTCAAAATGAGGTTTTGTGCACAAGGTGCAAGAGTCTTTGTGCTAAGGGTTTGGATTCTCGCTTCTCTTGTCACTCTGATGTTGATGCTTCTAAATTTGCTTCTTCTCAACCGGAGTCGACTTCTTCTATTGAGGGTGAGTCTTTGGATGGTGGCAAGTGTGCTAGTGCTTTGGATAGCTATCCCATAGCTACTCCTAAGCTTGTTGCTTCTTCCAGTATTTCCCAAGATGATTCCAATGGCAAGGGTGCTTCTCACTTCTTTGGAACTCATACTTCCAAACCGAGGTTCATTGCACCTTTGCAAGAAGGATGGGCATACCGTGGAGTTTTGCTTTCATCTTGTCAAGAACGAGCGACGTGTGCATGCCAAAGCTTTTAAGAAGCCACATGGCCTTTGTCATGGCACATGTGATTCTAATGTGGGCACAAGTCAAGTGTTGGGGTTGATGCTTCTTGCTCTAAGTCCCAAGGGACTTCTCACTTACATGAGAATGGTGATTCGTCCACTCGGATCGTGCCTCTCGCTAGGCCTTTGTACCATTGCTCTATTTGTTCGAAGGATGGGCATCAAGACAGCTTTTGCTACCACCGTGCAAGGAAAATGCGACGAGCTTGTGCTTCTAGGCCTTTGGTTGTTCATAGACCTTCTCATGGCATGAACACTTGTGAGCCTAAGAAGGCATATTTTGTTGACAGGTTTTATGACACTCTTTCTAGTGAGTTAGACCATGCTCGTGGACATGCTTATAGTGCTTCTTGTGTTGGTCCATGGCATGTTTCCTGTGGTTTTCGTGTTGGTTCTTCTCCTACGACCTCGAAGGATCTTTGCCTTTTTGCTTATTGTAGCACTCAGTTTTCTTCGTGTGTTGCTCCTTTGAGGCATGATCATGAGAGTGCTCGAAATCCTTTTCACTCAAACCGACATTTGCATCATGCTAACCCACTTGATAAGTTGAGTGCATCCCTTACCTGTATGACCAAGTATTGGATACCCCAGTATGTGCTTGCTAACCCTTTGGGATCCAAGGCTCGATCTTCTTTGTCTCCTTGTGTGTAGGTATGGAGACACGGTTTGAGAACATGAGCTCGATGGTACTTGATCTTTGTCTCATGAGGTGATCAAGATAGGATGATTCTCCATACCGCTTTGGATGGCTCTTGAAAGCCTTTGTACCCATGTATAATGAATTACCCCTTCTCCTTGTGCTCTCTTGTATATACTCGTTTCATGCTTTTTGGTTGCTCTTTGCTCTATCGCATGTGTTTAGGGTGAGCTTTGTATGCTCTTTGGCCCTAGCGCATGTGCTTAGGGGGAGCTTGTGAGCTTGGCATACTCATTGCTCTTTTCTTTATCACTTGTGTTTAGCGTGATCTTTGTATGCTCTTTGGCCTAGGACATGTGTTTAGGGGGAGCTTGTGAATTTTGTGCTCTTTTGCCCTTTTTGAGTTCGGGTGGGAGATATCATGTACGTATGCATCTTGCATTGTCCATTCATGTCACATATCATTTTCAACATCTTTGTATCATATCCTTTAGAGAATGTGCTTCTCTCATATACATTGATCATTGTGATATGTTGGATGTGAGCTTATGATCGTGCTTGTGAGCTCTTGTGATGTATGGCTATGCTCTTGATAGCTTTGGGATGTATATGCTTGTGGATGGCTTTCTTTTGTAAAAATGCTATACATGTTCCTCTCTTGTGAGTTGAAAGCCTCTCATGTTCAAATTGTGCACTTATGGCTATATCTTGCTTAATTTGTGCTTGGAACCATGTTCTTTTTATTTGGGGTCAAAGACCCATTTGTCATCATGAATGTTTAGCCTACATGCTACCTTGTGGACAAGCCTAAGCTTCTTTTTGCCGCAAAGGCACTTCATGTACCATGCTTAAATTGGAAATCATGAAATTGGTATATGAAATGCTTATGCTTGAAAATATGCTTCCATGTCAAATTTGCTTTAAATTCCTTATCTTGGGTACTAAACTGCTGCATGATGTTCACCATTGAGAAGTCTCATATTTAGAAGTGGACACATGGCTCGGTGGCTTTGACATGACATGAGATTGCTTGTAGGTGTTTATGATGATCTTGTGATGAGAACTTGTGACCTTGCATGAAGTTTGTGGGTTATATGTTGTTTGTGCTCATTTTGATCATGTTGAGGTCCTATGCTCATGAGAGGGAAATTCTATTGAAAAATGCTTCATTTTGATTATGGCTATGTCACATGCTTATATGTTCCTCTCTATCTTGTTGGCGATGCTTTTACGGAATATGTGGCTATCATGCTTGTTCTATATCTCATTTTTAGCATGTTGTAGTGCTCTTTGTCTATTTGAGGAGCACATTGTGACGCCCCAGGTTTTTAATTAGCCTTAACCACCGGTCAACGGGTCAACAGTGGTCAAACCAGGGTCAACCTGGGCCCTCACCTCGAAAAACTCACTAACCCACCCTAGTGACCCTAAGTGGCTAGTAAACACACTTGTAGGGCCAACCCATGGTCAAAGGATGGTCAAACCCCCTTGCCACTCTAGTGTTCCCAGGTGTCTGCCGGAACTTTTGCCGCGTTCTCCAAAATTCACCTAAACACTTAAAATTCTACCTTTATGAAAGTTGTAGATCTTGTTGAGGGACACAACTTTCATGTAGATTGGCATTTCAAATTTTGAGGGGAAAAACTTGAAAAATCAATTGCAAGCCAGAATTCACTGTTTACCCAACCCTGCTGACATTCAAAGTTGGCATTCAAATAACTTTTGATCTGGGCAGAAAAACCCTATATGGCTTTTGTAGAAATTGTTGTTGGTAGCTAGATCTACAACTTTGGTATTCATCACTTGGTCCAGTTCTATTCAATTTTTTAGAGAAAACTCGGGTTGAACACGACACCAGTGAAACAGCAACCAGCCAGAGCGCCGACACGCGCGACGTCGTGCGCACCCGCGCGCCGCCGTCGCCGCCCGCCGCCGGCCGCGCCCCGGCGTCCACGCCCGCGCCGCCCGAGGCCCACACCGGCCGAGGCACGCGCCGGTCCCGAGGCCCCGCGCCCCAACGCGCCCCGTCCCTAGGTGTCCCAAGGCCAGCGCCGCCGTACGCGCGAGCCCCGAGCCGCCGTAGCACGGCGGGTATCTTCCCCATCACCCCTACGTCACCCTGGTCACGTTGAGCAGCATATATAAGCCCTCCTGTTCCCCCTCCGCGTGCCACCTGAACCACCCGCCGCCATGGCCGCCGCCGCTCGGTGCTAGCATCTCCCGCCCGTGCTCGTCGCCGGCCAACTGCTCTAGTAGCTTCCTTAGGTTCTGGTGAAGCTCCAACGCTCGCATGTTTGCCCGCATTTCGCCTTCCCGCCGCCCTTTCCCGAGCCGCCGCGGTCACCGCCGCCGGCCACCGCCAAACCTCGCCGCCGGTCAACTCACTGCCTCCCCTCCGGTTCCCTGCCACCCCTAGGTGAGGTGTTGGTCCCACCCGACCGCTTGCCTGGCCGAAAGCGCCGCCGGCTCGCCGGAATTGGCCGCGCCCGCGCCGCCCTCCCCAGCCAGGGACCCAATTGCATTACTTTGAATCTTGTTAGGGTGTTTCGTGTAAAATTGCAGGGCCGGTTTGTGAAGAACCCTATCTAGTTTTTCTTGCAGTTTAGTCATGTGTCTTGTAAAATGCCTAGAAATTCATAGAAAAATCAGAAAAATCACAAACCAGTTTTGTAGGGTTCAGGATGATAAATCCTATCTCTTTTGTTATTTACTCATGGCTGGATTCTAAATAGTTTTAGCATGAAAAATACAAATGTGTTAAACCTAGATCTGTCATAACATGAAATCCATAACTCCTCTGTATCTCAATTTTGGATATGTTGTGTATTAGGATATGACCAGTTGCTGTGCCAAAAATTGCACTAAGTTATGCAGTATATCTTGCTAGATAAATTCTTTTCCATTCTTGCAGAAACTGCCTAAATGATTTTTCCTGCTAAATATATTTATGTTCTTGAGCTCAACTTGTGCACACTGTCTTGTAATGTCAAAATGCACAGCTTGTGAATTGATCATGATTTTTGGCTTACAGATTTAATTATTCTCAATTTATGCATGTTTTCCTTCGTAAATTAATAAACCCAGATCAGTAAAGTTCCTAGATATATATGCTGGTTCTTTAGGCTTGTTTAGGACCAGAGGGCATGCATAAGAAAGTTTGGATCAATTTGATGCTTATTTATTTTTGAATGCATTTAAATGGAATCACTAGCTAGCCTTTGTTATTTTTCCATAATATTTAATTTCCTAGCATCCAACACTTACATGTGGGTCCAATGGACCTGGATAGGTGCTAATATGCATATGAAACACTTCTATAATTTTTGGTAATTTAATTGCTTAATAAAAAGCTTAAAAGCCCTTTTAATATTAAAGAGAAATTAAATAAGGAAAAACCCTTAATTAATTCTTTTTCTTTTTTGAGAGTATTATCTAATTTAATCAAAAGATAATTAATTATCATTGCTGATAAGAAATTAATTCATGGATAAAAATATTATTTATACCTTTGCTTGCAAGAGGAAAAGGATTAAAGCCTTCACATGAAATGACAAGTATAATAAAAACCTTTATTCAAATGTGCAATAAAAGAATAACCCATGTACACCAATAACCTTCCTAAAAGAGAAACCCTATCTAAATGCTTGTTAAGGTGAATATGACCAACCAAGAGTTGGATAAGACAACAAACTATCACATCACCTAAATCTTGCATTGCATTCCGTGTAGATCTTCCGAACGGAGATTTCTCCCTTGTCCCGGAAACCGAGGAAGGAGGAGCGGAAGCGTCGCTGCAGTACGTGGAAGTACTCGACACCGAGGGTGCCCAGGCTAACCTAGCTGACGAAGGCAAGCTCCGGTGCATCTAACCCAGTTTTCAAATTCTTTGTTCAATTATCTATGAATGATTGTGCATTTACGTTCAGGAGTTGAATGAAACCCTAGATGCATGATCCATAGGTACCTTTGTCCTTACTAGTATGATAGGTCAATAGCTGCTAAGCTATAGGACCGTTACAAGTCGGGTGATGACCTCACTCGCGAGAATAGGTTCCTAGATAGGAATCATAATGTATCCTTAAATGGATTGCTCACGTAGTAAGAGCATGGGATCTGGGCTCCGGTCCAGTGGTTATGTGGGTTAAGTCTTTGAACGTACTAAGCACATGTCGGGTATGGGACCGGTAAGCCTAGTACCTTAATGAGGCGGCAAGGGATCCTACCATTACTACTCTTGGGATTCGCTCTCACGGCTCGCCACCGGTGGTGTATGGTGACTCCGGGTATCTCGCGGGGTATGCCGGATAGCCTGCACCAAAGACTGTAAGATTCGATCCCAACCCGAGGATTTTTGGGGACGGCCTGGGAAAGTGGTCCCTTTGTGGGCAGCCTACCGTGTGTTTAGGTCTACCTTGCAAGGTTTAAATCAATTGATTGTCGGCCTCTCACCGTTATCCGAGACTACTTACTCCACTAGTCATGAGATCCCTAATGATGGAAGTTGATGAATATTATGCTTGATTAATTGTGTTGTACAACTTTGTTTGTACTAGTTGGCTAATGTACTAAAGATTAAACCCACTAGAACTTGTGCTAAAATCTTGAAAATAAGGACATACTCTTTGTTACTTTTAAGCAAAAGCAACCCAATAGCCAAAAGCCTTTCATGGTCTAGATTTGGTGAAGTAGATATCACCGACGGGTAAGACTTGCTGAGTATTAGTATACTCAGCCTTGCTGTAATGTGTTGATCCAGGTAATGCCTTCAGTGATGTGTGGCCCGGTGCGATCCCGCCCGGCTGGGAGCTGGAGTGGGTGGAGGACGACTACTGAAAACATCATGGATGGCCTCCCGTGGTGTCTTCGATTCTGTTAGTTTATTTCCGCTGCCTTCGAAAACTCTGAACTATCTCGTGATGGCAAAAACTATGGTTTGTAATAAATAAACCCCTCGGGGTACGAATTTGGATATTAATATTGTTGTATCTCTGGGCTCGCCTTTGAGTGAGCTTTAATGCATATATTCGATCCTTGTTGCTTTTCAAGTGATTTACCGGGCGTTAACCCGGCAACTAACGACAGGATGATACTTTATTATTGCTTAATGACCAAAGGGGATCGGTCTTAGGCGATAGTACGGTATTTTCCTGGGCGGATTGTCACACACATGCTTGCATTTGTAGACTTGATTCATGCATTACCAAAAAGGGGGCGAAAATGACCATCCAATTCATAACAAGGGGGAGAGTTGCATCAAAGGGGAGAAAAAGATAGATACTCAGTTCAGGGGGAGAACTTGAGTTTTACATGCATTTGTTCAGGGGGAGCTTGCATTCATTCTTTGGGAGCTCTTTGTGCTGCCTGAATGTGCCTTGTGCTTTGCTCTTTTGCCGATGGTGTCGAGCCCATTTGCGTCACCTTGAGGAGTCGGCAGTTTGGAGCATTTTGTCTCAGTTGTGTTGAGCCATTTCCCTTGCCTTAGGGGACCGAGATTTGCTCTTTCAAGTGATATTGTTTTGGCTTTTGTTTGACTTTTGATCACTTGTTTGAGTTCTTTATTCGTTTCTTTCCTTTTTCTTTTTCTTTCTTTTATGAATTGGTGACTATATGTGTTGTCAATGCACTCATCAAGGGGGAAATTGAGGATCAGAGTGTCTGAGGACCGGTGGATGCTCGCTCCTTGGTGTGATGAGTGACTGACAACATGGTGTGGACTAACTCTTGGCCGAGTATTGCAGGTGTAGGTTGCGGCTTGATTTGTGTTGGTGCAGGTGAAGAGCGGGCATGAAAGGTCTTAGCCTGTGTGGCCTCCAAGGAGTGGAGAGACAAGTACGCTCGTCTTGATGGACCTGGTGGCTGAACAGGATCAAGTTTGGGCCGCATGGTGGCAAGAAAAGCAAGACGAAGTTGTGTACGGTTTCTTGGTTGAGCCTCAAAACCAAGGTCGAGCCGGGACGATGTGGCGGCCAAGTCATGAGTGGGATTGTCGTGGAGGCTGCACCGAGTTCGCGGGGTTTGCGGCGGATCACCACAAAACTATCGGGGTTACTTAGTTGAGCCACAAAACCAAGACTAGAGGCTCGGCGGGTGGAGATGGGATCCGGGCACGCCGAGAAGCTTCGAAGTGGGTGACACGTGGCATGATCGAGATGCTTGCGTTGGGAGGACGCGAAGGCCCGATGGATGCGCGGCCATCCGATGGAGAACTTCATGTGTTGACAAAAATGCCCTTGTGAGGGCTTGTGTTGTAATGTAGGGGCACTTCGGTCATTTCCGGAAGGTCAATATATAGGAGGCGTGGCTGAATTTCAGCCAACTCTTTGGCTAGTAGTGGGAGTGCTATCTCATTTTGGGGTGCTTTTGGGACAGAAGGAGAGAGGAGAGAAGCGGCTCTTTATTTCAGCTTTTTGCCATCCAAGATTTGTGATTCTTGTGAGTGGCTTGTAACCGGATTTGGGTAAGATATTCATAGTGAAATCTTCCTTCTGACTACTCTTGTAGCGTTCAGCCCCCGAGCTAATCGCCAGGACAGCCATAGGAGCCACGTCGAGTAGTTGTTGGTGCTGAGCCCCGAGCTAGAGAGCTAGCGGAGACTACTCGAGTCGTCTTCGAGTAGTGATTTGGTGCGTAGCCCCCGAGTTTGGGAACTAGCCACGCCAATGGAGGTACACGAAGTGTACTGGAAAGTCGTCGCCGGAGCATGACCTGAAAGTAGAGAAGCGTACATTATGTAGCATTTTTGTAGAAATTGAATCTACAAATGACAAATACAAATATGAACATAGATGTAAATGTCATGTGTCATGCTCTTGTTTCGGTCGTAAGGCGTCGAGTAGTTAGCCTGATGCGGTTTAGCACCCAGTCTCTGTGGTCGCTGTTTAGCCATAGCCGCTGGGGGCGTGGAGGCATGACAGGAGAGCTGGTTTAAGCGCCCGGTCTCTGAGGAGCCTGTTTAGCCGTAGTCGCTGGGGACGTGGAGGCATGACAGGAGAGCCGAGGCTTTGCGCGGATCAAGGCATGTGCTACTGGAGCGAGACCATTAAGAGGTAGACGAAAGTAGTCGACATGGCGACAAAAGAGAGAGCGCGATTGCTCGTTGTTCCGCATGGCGGAGAGCAGGATTGCGCAGTGCCTCCTCAGGGTGCAGTCGTTGTGCGCCTCCAGCACTTAGTACACGAAACATCGTGGCAAGAGCCTCCTAATTTGGTGTACCAAGCCTATGACAGTCAGTCAACGGTCCCCAAGGAATAGCCGGCACGGTGTAGCTCTGCTGGCAGGTAGCCGTTGAGAGGCGTACACGAAGTAGTCTTTGGCGTTGGTTCCTGTATGTGGAGAGCAAGCCAAAGAAAAAATAATTATTGAAATAAGTGACTTAGCTTGATTCGTGGACGAGTGTCGACGAAGCCGTGGCGGTCAGTGATGGAGCCGCAACGGTTGGAGCTGAAGTCGACTAGTTGGAGGTGGATCCGACTAGTTGTTGATGTCGCGGGAGCCGTCCTCGACTAGTTTTCTGGTTGAGACTAGTCGAGGTAAGTAGTCGAGGTAGTCATACGCCCAGAAGACGACGTCGCGGCGGCGTGCGGCGTGGTCGATGTAGAGCCGCTGCGGCAGGAAGACGAGTACTCGCAGCAAGGTAGAAGGTGAGGATCGCCATGATCTGGAACCCGAAGGTACGTGCGAGGACACAAGACACAAGATTTATACAGTTCGGGTAGCCAAAGTAGCTACCCTACGTCCTGTTTGGAGTAGTATTGCGCCCTGCGCTTGGTGTTGTTCCCTGGAGGGATTGAGGATGTCCTCCTAGGTACCTGGCACTCCTTTATATAGTCCAGGGGGCGGGTTCCTAGTCGGTTACAAGGCAGGAGTCCTAGTAGCATTACACAGACCGAGTCCTAGTAGGAGTACAGGAGAATTCTAGTAGGAGCCTGTCTTCTACTCTTCCTCCTTCCTTGCACGAGTACCTGGGGTGTATGCCCGACAATACCTTCCCTTTGGGGTGCTCATCATCTCCCCAAAATTTTTTCTTAAGACTCCAAGCGGTTTGGGAGATCCGTCGATCGAAAGTTTGGGGCTGTTTCGCAGGCTATTTTTTGGGTTGTCCCGGATGATCCGGAGGTAAGGGCTGGATGACCTGGTACAACTGTTGGCTGTAGGGTGATCTGGAGGTAAGGGCTGGGTGACTCGGTATGGTGCTGTTAGCTCCCAGGTGATCCGAAGGTTGGTTCCGGATGATCCGGTAGGGGTCTGGTAACCTTGTTTTGGTCTGTCTTCCACTTTGTTTGCTTCCGCTTTGCTTCTTAGTCTTTAGAGACTTGTTCCTAGGGTTGGTAGGTCCATTGTGACTACATGACCTTGACAAGCACATGTGGAATCCGTGGTTTTGATTTTGGGGTATAGGCCGAGTTCATCCTTTGGGAAGAATTTTTATCGACTCCCATTCACTCCCCCCTCTTTGGTCACTTAATTGGTTCTTCAGGAGTGATCCACTATCTTGATCTTGCAATTACCAACTTCTTGGAGCTGTCACACAACAATTGGGAGCCTCCAAGCGACTTCTAGCCATCTAGGAACCAAGGGCTCTAAGAGTAAAAGATGCTTCACAAGATATTCAACAAGATCAGTAGGTGCTCAAGTGTGAGATAGGTCACTAGGCTTCACAAAGCTCTCTAAAAACTCAAACAAGTCACTCTCTCAACCCAACTCAAGGATAGGGCACTAAATGCTTGGATCTCACTTAGAGAGGTTGGGGAGAGCTTAGCTGGGGTTCTGGAAGGTGTTAGTTGTCTGGAGATCAGCAGCCCCTCAAAGAGGAGCTCATGGGTATAAATACCCAACTCTCACAAAACTACTTGTTAGTCTGTCAAACAAAACAGATCAGACCGGTTTGCCAAACCAGTCAGACCGGTTTTCAAACCAACTAGCCGTTGGACTGTGTCAATGCTAAAATCTGTTAGACCGGTTTGGGCCAGAGAACCCCACCAAGGCTTACATCTCACGGGTTAGTCTCTCATGGGTTCACTTGAGCCCTTTTTTATGTTTGTTGTCCAACTAATGATTCACCTCTCTTGATAGTACGACTTACCTAAACTAAAGATAAAAGATAAACACTAATAAATCTACTTAAGCTTGAATCCACCAAGGCATGCTGGTATTTGATCTTCCACAAATTGAGGGCTTCCAATATTGTATACCAACTGAGCACATGCAATGGATGTATAAATGTAGGCATGTGCTTGAGCATATCCACCTTGAGCTTAATGACTTAGAATTCTTCCATAGAGTAGAAATTCATCCACTTTGAATTCTAAAGTCATTCCAAATTATCAATCATGACACTAGATGCAATTCATTACTTTCCTCGGTAGGTTTGGATATGATACTTCGAAATCCCTTGATGCTATCAACTTCACTTTAGCAACTTTGCTCATGGTCGCTATCCATAACTTTAGCTTGGTTCCTTGTTATAGCCATCTAGATTTCTTCGTCACTTATCATTGCCACAATTGAGTCAAGCCTTGCATCATAGAGAGAATTCCATTTGAGGTGTCACTCAAACAATTGTATTTTGATTGATAAGAGATATTCTTGCTTTGCAAACTTCTATTTGTAGGTCCATCACTTTTGAGGTAACCACATGACCTTCCTCAAATCTCTTATTGAAGTCTTGCAAATAACATCCTTGTATGAGTCAATGTCCTTCTTTAGATATAAGAGTGAAATCCATGTGTATCATACTCGGAAAACTCATTGTATAGATCAAGTTCCAACTTGTATCAATAATAAAATCCCCTTGATGCCATACTCATCTTTGACTTAGTTCTCCCATTTTATATCACAAGTTTCTTCTTTCTACACAATATGCTTTTCCTTGATAAATAGAAGCCAACCAAGTATTATTAAATAATCATGCCTCTATCTTCGCTTTTCTTTTGCTTAGGATCACTTGTTGTATGTCTTATGCAAACTCTAATGGGAGGAACACATTGACCAAATCATGACATTCAACTTTAGTATGCTTGCATACTCTTCATGTGTGATGTCATGATCCACACTTGTTTTCTTTGCAATATAAGACAAAAGCATGATCTTACACACAAATATCATTTATAAATAATTAACAACCTGCTCACATGCTTCACAAGAGTGTTAGTCATTTAATCAAGTTGTCACTCTACTCACAAAAACCCACTTAGGGCTTGATTGCACTTACACCATGGTCGCCATCGCGGCGGGATCGATCCGGCACCAGATCCAGGGCGTGTTGCCAGTGGTCACGTCGATGCGTGCTTGACGGTGGGTTTTCTTCTGGTCCGCCTGCCTGGCAGACACTTGACTTCATAGTTCACACGACGGCGGCACCGGGTGGGTCGCACAGGATGCTGGTGGGTGGCCGGGTGTGTCTGTAACATGTGGTGTGGAAGGGGTGGGCCCCACATAGGTATGCTGGGCGAGTAAGGGCATGTACAACGTGTTGATTGAAGCCGTGTGTGTGCTGGAAAATTTGCAAATCACCCCCAATGCGGCATACAGACGACCCTCCCGTCGTCTGGTGAGGCGACGCTACCATCCCGTTCTCCCAGACGGTCGTGGATGGGTTGTACACAGTCGTCCTCTCCAGCTGACGACCCACTCAGATCCCCTACGCCCGTGCGCGATAGTTTCTCTTGCCAAAACCACCTCGGTCTACTCAGCTTGCCACACCCCCCCCCCCCCCCCCCCGCCGTCCCCCCCGGGCCACGCGCCTCGTCCGCAGCCCTATGAGAGAGAGAGATAGATCTGCAACCGGACCTGCTCACCTTCACCATCGTCGGATCCACCACAGAGAAAGTGAGGTAGGGGATGCCAACAACGTGGGGAGGAGCAGTGATCGGGCCCTACGCCAAATCCCGATGGGCAGAGCTCCCATGGTGGGCCGCCACCGGGGAGGCAGCGATCGCTGGGTCGGGGCATGGGAGGAGCTCCCCGGACCTGCACGCTGCCACTCGCGCAGACAGTAGCTCCCTAGGGAGCTAGTCCTTTTCTCCCTGCAAGATGCTGGCTCGATTCTCCCTGGGAGGCCCTCCATCCTGCCTGCAAGCTTCTGGCTTGATTCAATGGGAGGAGGGAGGAAAGAAGAATGGAGAAAATAAGGCTAGTCTCATTGCAAGTTTCATGGACACAGTTACCTAGACTGAAAACTAGGTAACTTTGCTAGTGGAGTTTCGTGATGATGAAACTCTCTTCACATCTCATGAAACTTTCTCATTCTCTCTCTTCGCTACATCAGCAAATTTAATACCATGAAACTCTTCATAAAACTCCACTGAGACGGGCCTAAGGTTACCATGGGCCCACACACATGATGAGGAAGAAAGGACGGATCGACGATTGAGTAACTCTGATCAACCAAAAGTCCAAAACACACACATACGTCTGCTGCATGCGTTTTTTTAATATAGTTTGCTTGGGTCCAAAGATTCTATATGAAATATTTCGGAATACAGTTTCAAAGTGACCATCTCATCACTAGTTTTTGGAGATTTTTCCTATAATGCACAATAATTCACATGATCCAAACTTTTCCTATTCAATAGAGGTATCAAAATCACAATATTGTAATCGTGCTTGATAATATTTTATAAATAGTCACGCAATGATATACACAAATGTATTTGTAGTTGATCTTAAGCTTCATGCAAAGCAACATCTTACAGACATCCTCTATATCTTTGGGTTGTATGAGTTGTCTGTACATATGTCTGTATGCTAAAATCGAGGTTCTGCAGACGACCCGTCGTCTATGGGTTATATGCCCTAAGGGCGTAAGGTGACGTTGGGTAATAATAACAATACATTTTTGGTAGAAACACTATCCAAATTACGATTCTATGGGTTTACCACCCTATCCACTCCTCCAAATATATGACAGGTGGGTACAACGTGAGGGGTAACACGGGCCCGAATTGAGTGAGAATTTTTTTATAAGTTATTCGATCTTTATAGTATATAGATTAAATGGACTCGCAATGACATTTCTACCCTTGTATCAACATGCATCAAAACACATCAGAGCAAGTCCAAGAGCCTCTGTAAAAATCACTAGTTAAATCCTGATTTGGCTATTATGTAAAATGAAATATCTAGCAAAAATTGATAAAATCCAACAAACTAGCTAAAATCAACTATCCATATGCTCCACCACCAGTGGGTCCCGCCTGTCATACTCATGTATGAGGGGATAGCTAGTGGGACTGGCTAGCCAAAGGTGGCTACTGAAGCCCTCAGTTTAGCTAACAGAGGATAGCGAGGACAAGTTTAGCGAGTCTATTAGATTGAATTTTTGGACAATATTTCCATTTTTTAGCTAGTTAAGCCAAGATAGCTAGTCTCTTGGATTTCTCTCAGCTCCAGTCTTATCCACGCACCCCGCATGACCTTGCTTGCCATCCGCACTGTGACGCCCCAAGTTTTAATTAGCATCATTACCACTAATGACCGGATCAGCCGAGTCAAACCCGCTAGCACCAGTCAAACCTAGGTCAACCTGGGTCATCACCTCGAAAACCGAGCCGACAACCCCTATTGACCCCCTTGACCAAGTCAACACAACCTTGTGGTCAACCCTTGGTCAAAAACACGGTCAAACCCCGCTTAAAACCCTGACGACGGTGAATGTCTTCCGGAACTTCAGCCGCGTTCTCCTAATTTCACCTAAACACTTCAAAATCTACCTTAATGAAAGTTATCCAGCTTGTTGAGGGACACAACTTTCATGTAGATTGGCATTTCAAATTTTGAGAGGAAATTGGTGAAAAACGCTGTCAACCGCCAGCAGCTCCTGTTTACCGAAACAGAGCTATATCCAAAGTTTTGCTGCAATTTATGCAAAATCCGTTGATAAAAACACCCTAGAGCCTTTGTAAAAGCTGTAGAGGATAGGGAGATCTACAATTTTCCTATTCATCACCTTGTGCACTTCTGTTCAAAGTTTGGGAGAAAACTACGCTCAAAGTTGCCTAGTCCGGAAAGTTTGGCCGCGCTCCAGCCTCGCCGCGACGTCGCACCAGCCCGTGCACCGGCGCGCCCGCACCGCGCCGTACCGCCGGCCCGCGTCCCCAGGCACTGCACTGCTCGAGACCGCCCTTTTCCCTATGCAACGCGCCTTCCCGAGACGGGCACGCACGTTGAGGGCCGCGGGAGTCCACGCCGCCTCATGTCGCACTCGCACGCGCGAGCGCTCTGTCCTGTCTGTGCTGCTTGCGTGCCGCCGGTCCCTGCCCATGGTCGGCCCTCCTTCCCCCTACTCGCTCTCCTTAGCGCCGCACGGTGAGCACCGAGCCACTATAAAAGGGGGCACCGCCAGGGAGCTCGCGCGTGCCCACCGATCCTGCCCGAGCCACTCCGCTGGCGCAAGTAAGGGCCGCCGTGGCGAGCCCAGGTTCCACCGGCCGCGTGCCCCAACTACAGCGCCCTCCACCTCTCTTGCACCTGCTGTTTCTCGCCGTCTTGCTCACGTGCCCCACCAAGCAGCGGCCTCGCCGGAGTCGAGCTCCAGGCGGGCGCCGCACGACCGCGCCGCGGAACTCCTACACCGGCACGATCCCGACCCCAACCAAG
Source organism: Cenchrus americanus (assembly GCA_947561735.1). Classification (NCBI taxonomy): domain Eukaryota; kingdom Viridiplantae; phylum Streptophyta; class Magnoliopsida; order Poales; family Poaceae; genus Cenchrus; species Cenchrus americanus. Next base: position 179,032,677 of record OX387245.1, read on the forward strand.
CACCCAAATCGAGCCTTGGTGAGTCCCTAGTCGTTTCCCCACACTTTCCCCGGCCACCTGCGCCGCCGGTTCGCCGGATTTCGGCCGGAACCGCCGCCCTCCATGGCCGAGGACCAAATTGCGTCTCTCTCTTTCTTTCCATGGAGTTTTACGTAAACCAGGGGCATGGGTGTAAATCTGAAAAACTTTCCAGGGACCCTGGTGCAAAACCGCATATCAAATAGTAAAGTCAGTTTGCTGTTTTTTGTAAAATCCATATAAAATCGTAGAAAATTCAAAAAAATGCAAAATCTATTTTTCTAGATTACTGGTGAAAAGTACTACAACTTTTGTTATACTCACCTAGTCTGATTCTTGATAGTTTCTGCAGGAAAAATAGAAATGTGAAAAACCTAGATCTGCAATATCTCAAAATCCATGAGTCCTCTGTATCCAATTTTTGGATATGTGGTGTGTTATGTCATGACTAGCTCCTGTACCAAAAAATGCACAAATTTATGTTGTAAATCGTTTTATAAAAATTGTTTCCTATTTCTGCAGAATCTGCCTAGATGATTTGTGTAACCAAAAATAATTATGTTTTTATGCCCAACTTCTGCATGTTGCCTTGCTATACCAACATACACCTCTGGTGAATTAATCACAATTTTATGATTATCAGAAATATTTATTCTTGATATATGCTTGAATTTCTTTGTAAATGCATAACTCAAGTTTCCTAATAGTTCTAGGTGTATATGCTGCATCCCTAGGCTAGTCTTGGACCATATAACATGTGTGAGAAAGTTTGGATCATTTTGATGAGTATTTATTTTTGTGTGCATTTACCTTGTTCTTCTAGCTTGCTTTGGTTATTTTCAAAAATAATTAATTTCTTAGCTATCCTAAGCATGCATGTGTGTTCAGAGGCTTGTTATAGGTGATTAGTGCCTATACACACTTCCACTGAATTTTAATTCATTAAATTATGAATAAAAGCTATTGGAGCATTTTAAGACTTAATAGTCATTTAAATGGGAAAATCACTAACACACCTTTAATGACCTTGTGTGTGGATGTAAATCGTATTAAAAGGCTAAATGTACCAACCCACTACTGTTTGTGAAGTTAAATTAAATTATTTACATATATATGTACAGAGTCACTATCATGAAGAATATTTAATAAAGAGCTGCATATTGTTCCTTTTTGGAAGAGTATGCTGAATGTATTCTTATCTAGGTGAATGTGTTCAACCAATGCACCCCATGGTTGTCATTTATTGTTTGTAATTAATTAAATTAAAAATCGTCGAATAAATCTTGCATTTGCATCTTCGTGTAGATCTCTCCGACGGTAGACGTACGCTCGTGCCGGAAGGAGGGGACGAAGGTGCTGACGAAGAGCCGCAAGAGACGTGGACGTAGCTCAAGACCCGGACCCAAGTCCGGAAAGGGCCCAAGGCCAACCTTGCCAGCGAAGGCAAGCCCCGGATCATTAACCCGTCTTTTAAAACTATGCCATTATGTTTTACTATGATTGCGCATTTACGTTACAGGAATTGAATTGAAACCCCAGATGCATGATCCCAAGGTACCTATGCTCTATCACTAGTATGGTACGTCGATAGCTGCTCTACTATAGGACCCGATAGAAGTTGAGTGATGTTCTTCACTCGCAAGAATAGGTCCTTATGATGGAATCATAAGATCTTATTAAATGGAATGCTCATGTGGTAAGAGCATGGGATTTGGGCTCCGGTCCAGTGGCTTTCGTGGGCTAAGCTTTTGAACGTACTAAGCACTTGTCGGGAATGGGACCAGTAAGCCTAGTACCTTAAAGAGACGGTGCGGGAACTTACTATTACTACTCCTGAGGAATCACCTAACCGGCTAGCTACCGGGAAGGGGGGGTGCATGTGTGAGACTGGATGCCTCGCGGGGTGTGCCAGTTAGCCTTGTACCCAGGACTGTAAGATTCGATCCCAACCCAAGGATTTTTAGGAACTGCCTGGGTGGTTGTGTCGTATGGACCTCCCTGGGCCCACTACCTCGGTGGGTACCAGGACCGACTACTCGGTGGGCCCCTGGGACTACCTGACTTGCGCTGCACGGTACCTGATGGCGTGAAGCACAAGGACTACAGAGGAGAAGTACTCGGTTAGGAAGCTGTACATGTCCCACACTGTATGGAAGACTCCTAGACGTACTCGACTAGTACTCTCTCCCTATTTTGACTTGTAACCCTGCCTCCCGGACTATATAAGGCGAGGCAGGGACCCCCTCTGATCATCTCATCTCATGGCGTAAGATTGCATCATTTTGTAATCGTATCCAATCAATCCAGAGCTACGCAGCATACAGGACGTAGGGTATTACGCACCTCGCGGCCCGAACCTGTCTAAATTGTGTGCCACGTGTCTCTTCCTTCGAGTTACCGATCTCGGCGAGGCCACATTCATCTACTTCGGGTACTCCACTTAGTAGGTTGCCGGTCTAAAACACCGACAGCTGGCGCGCCAGGTAGGGGATCTTGCCCGAGATCACATGGCGAACTCGACGGCTCCTGTCTACATCGAGCCAACCGTCGCCTTCAACCGCGGCGACACCTTCGTCTTCGGCGCTAGGGTCTGCACTGCTGATGGCGCTGGATCCTTCCAACGCCGCCTCACCATGCCGCCCAACCCGGAGACCGGCTTCGTGATGCTTCCTGGAGTAGTCACGGGCGAACTCGCCGGCAAGTTCGGCGAAATTTCGCTTTTCGACCAACACGCCGACTTCGAGCTTGGATCTGCTTCCAACTTGAACTCGACGTCTCCGTGGGCTACAGTGTGCGAGCCGGCTGCTCAGCCATCGCATACAGTCCCCCCACCCCGCGAGCGCTCCACGCGTGGTCCCCGCAACCTTTGCAGGGCCCGCACAGAGGCTCCCTCCGCGCGCCGGGCCGGCAAGGAGCCCTTACCCGAGTACAACTCGGACTCCGACACCACTCCCGGCCACGCTTAGGATTCCAACCCCCTATCCGGCTTCTACTCGGACTCCGCGTACGAGTTCGACTTCGGGTCGGACCCTGAGGACCCCGAGTCTGGAGACAACACTACTGAGCAACCCTTGTCAGGGCCGGCTTCCGGGCTGGTTATAACGTCCACACCAGCTGGGAGATTCGTCTACTGGCCAGACCACAAGCCCGCCGACCTGATAAGCGGGGACTCACGCTACATCGCCTACCTCGAATCGCTCCCATTCCAGGAGGGAACACCACTTTCCCGAGCTGAGGACTACACTCCAACTGAGGTGGCGAGCTCCGACTCCAGTCTTGGCAACCCCGATCGCCAAGTCTTCATGGCTGCCGGCGACACGCCAGGACCTTCGGGGACGGCAACGGACAAGTACCTCAAAGACATCTCCGCAGACGAGCTGTCTGCTGAGCCTCCCGCGGACGAGACCGACGCCAGCAGGGACGCTCGACGCGAGCGCAACCGAAGACGGAACGAACGGCGCCGGCGTCTCCAGGAAAGCTTACCCATCCGCAACCTCGCGGAGGCCCTCGAACAAGTCGAGAGCAAGGTGCACACCACCCCTGAGCAATGTCTTATGTCGATCACAGCGATCGCACGCCAAGCTCAGGGGATACGCGCTGGAGAAGTCATCGCCAAGCTCGCTGAAGACGCCTACTTCATGCGGGTCGACAACAGGGTCAACCAGCCCCCTCCCGCCAGGAACCGTGACAACGAAGCTACAAGTCGCAACGCTGACCTTGGCCGCAACCGTACTCGAGCCGAGCTGCCGGCTCAGCCCAACCGTGAAGGACCGATACGGCGAACCAGAGAGGGGGGGAGTGAATGGGAGCCGATAAAAATTCTTCTCGATGGAGATGAGAACTCCAACAAGACGAACGCGGCTTCCAACACACGTCTCCGACTCACTACCCAAGTTGACCAAGCCCACGTAGCCACTGGAGTGCCACTGGACCTAGGAACCAACACACACAGCCTTCCGACTCGAGAACGCAGCGGAACAACAAACCCCGAGTCTACAGACCCACACCGGTCAGACCGGTGAGCACCACCGGTCAGACCGGTCCCTGCTGGTGAACCTGAGCAACTTCCACTAAGTGGCTCTACACCGGTCGGACGGTGAGACGCACCGGTCGACCGATGGCACGAGAAAGCCCCCAAGGCACCAAACAAGCCAACCGACCACCAAACGAACCCAAACTCGAAACAAGAAGCGGCACCACGGGACAACAAAGAACACACCAAGATGCTCACCCGAGCGAAAACCCACAAGGGCCTGCACCGGTCGACCGATCAAGAGCACCGGTCGGACCGGGTGTAGCTCGGCGACTCGGGATGAACAGCACCCGCGGGTCAACTCCCCCAAATCCAAATCTCGATCTCCCGAATCGCTCCACGGACTTGAACAAGACTTTGGGGATATTAGGAGCACCTCATGAGGAGTCCATAGCCAAGTTTAATCCCACCAAATCTCGTCCAAAAAGGAGGAATCGAAGAAATCCCGCCGAAAGCACTTCCAACCCAAGAACTCAAGAAACCCCAAATTCGAGCAACTTTTCTCACGGATTTGGGAGGGGAATCACAGCCCAAAGAACCACGAAGGGTTCCCACAAATTTCCCCCACCGAATCACCAAGAGAAAAGCCCCAAAAACACTCCAAAGAAATCACCCAAGAGGGCTCCGAAAATCACCACCAAAAACAACCGGGTAAAACACATCCAAACCTTGAGGAATCACGCCGAATCATCTATACATGAAACAAGGATTCGTACAAGGTCTAGCAAGCCGCCCGATCATCCATCCCTCTCTACAAGATCTCTCCGTGAAGCTCTCTTGCTAGTCCTAAGGAAAACCTAGAGAAAATAGGTGGAAAATAGGAAAACTAATGAGCTAGGGTTCCAAGAGTTGGCTGCCATCCTCTCACCTCTTGGGTTATATGGAGGCAACCGAATGTCTAAAATGCCCTTCTCTACTAACTAGGGATACAAACCCCTCAAGGGCGGATTTGGAATTCTTGATGTCTTCACCATCGGACGGATGCCCGCGACCGCACCTGCGTAGCCTCGACGCAAGCCATGCGATCCCGACGCGTGTCCTCCGCTTCGAAGATTCCCCGACCGCGTCGTCGCACACCGGTCGACCGGTGCTCCTCACCGGCCGACCGGTCCCCACCGGTCGACCGGTCGGACCCACCGGTCGACCGGTCCGTGCCGCCGCACCTCCGTCTTCGGTTCTCCGGTCTTGGCTTTGTGGATCAACCAAGGAACCCAGTGGTTTTCTGGTGAACCACCGGAAACCCCGCGAACTCGGTGTAGCCTCCGCCAATCTCCACTCATGACTTGGCTCCCACGTAGTCCCGGCTCGACCTTGGTTTTGAGGCTCAACCAAGAAACCGTCCACGACTTCATCTTGCTGTTCATGCCACCATGCGGCCCGTACTTGACCCCGGCCGGCCACCGGTCCCTCGAACAAAGCCTACTTGTCTTCTCCACACCCGGAGGCCTCACCGGCGACGACCTTTCGCGCTTGTTCTTCACCCGCACCAACACGAGTCAAGCCGCAACCCGCACCCGCAATACTTAGCCAAGAATCGCTCCACACAACGTTGTCAATCACTCATCACACAAGGAAGCGACCATCCACCGGTCCTCGAACCACACATGGTCCTCAATCTCCCCCTTGATGAGTGCATTGACAACACCCACACGAAAGTAACAAGAGAGAAAAGAAAAAGAAAAGAAACGAACAAAAAAGAAACTCCAACAAGCGATCGAAAGCCAAACAAAGGCAAAGAGCAAGATCACTTGAAGAAGACAAGTCTCGGACCCCTTAGGCAAGGGCAACGGCTCGACACATCGGAGACAAAGCAAAGCTCAAGCAAAGAGCACAAACCACCAAAACAAAACTCGAAAACTCACAAAGAGCTCCCCCTGCACACATGCAAGCTCCCCCTGAACCAATGCAACTCCCCCTGGACGAATGCATGCAAGAAACCACATGAAACGGACAGTACCGCAAAGCACTTTCGGCTCACACCGGTCGACCGGTGCCTAACATATGTACAGGACCAGCACTCACACCGGTCAGACCGGTGCTCATCACCGGTCAGACCGGTGTACAACAGAGCCCAGAAATGGCTCGAAACCACCTGAAAACCTTCTAAATGCGTCCAACAAGCCATTTCAAGCTCAAACTTCTCCCCCTTGTTGGCAATGCATGAATCAAGCCAAAAATGCAAAAAAAATGCAACCTAGAGCTTCTCAAATAGACAAAATTCAACAAAGAATGCTACACATGTCCAAATGAGCAAGTTAGATACTCTACGGCTTCGTATCGATCTCAACTACATGATCACCAAGTTTCACAACCATTGGACGAAGCTAAGATGGATTTGAGCAATTTTGCGAAAAAACTTGCCTCTCATGAGCAAAGTCCTAAACATGATCAAAACATATCAAAATGGCAAAGCCACACAATCTTCATGCTAGGACAACCATTCTAATCATAAGACCTTCATAAACACCCACAAGCACCTCATGTCATGTCAAAGCCACCGAGCCATGTGCCTACTTCTATTTATGAGACTTCTCATTGGTAGGCATCATGCAACGGTTTAGCACCCAAAGCAAATTGAATTAAGCACATATGACATGGGAGCACATTTCCAAGCATTTTTCATTTCATTTTCAGATTTGTAGATGGTACATGAAATGTCTTTGCGACAAAAAGGAACTTATGCCCCTCCACAAGATGAAGCAAGAGGGCTAAACATTCATGATGGCAAATGAGCCTTTGGCCCCATATGATCAATAAACTAGCTATCCAACCACAAATTAAGCATAGCCAAGCCACTAAAACTTGTCAAGAGCATATAAAGGCATTTACACATGAGAGCGCATACATGTGACATTTTTCAAAAACATAGCCATCAACCATGGATTATTCATCAAGATCATCAAGAGCTAAGTCAAACTAACCATAGCATACCAAACAAGCTCACAAAGACATATATTTCAATCCATGGTGAACAATGTATATAAGAGAAGCTTTTCCTAACCAATGCATATGATACAAAATGCATGCAATCTAAGATACAAGGATGCCTATACAACATGCTACATATGCCATGCCAAATGCAAGAAATGCACAAAGGAAAGCTATACAAATGCTACAAACCGGCTCCTCGAGGGGAGGCAAAAAGGGCTCGACACCACCGGCAAAAGAGCAAAGGAGCACCAAACTCACAAGCTCCCCCTAAACTCATGCATTAAGGCCAAAGAGCATACAAAGCTCACCTTACACACATGAGATAAGGCAAAGAGCAAAAGAAACCAAGTGGCTTGACCAAGGCCACACACTCGAAGGTCACAAATACACTTACCTTTATCATTTCTTCACAATTCCCTCATCCTTGTCCACCATCCCCGAAAGTGATGTACCTCCATGTCATCACCGGGATACGAAGCCGAAGAACCACCCCCCGATATCAACCAAATGTTCTCCGGGATATCCACCTGCAACTCAAAACAAAGAGCGAGAGCGAGCAAACGACTCAACACTGGGGTTAGTTCCAAATGTGTAAAACCCGTGCCTAGCCATTTGCTCGAAAGTGGGGTTAGCACAAACAAGACCATCTTTCCTACCAAAGCTACCTCCACAAACACCACTACGGTAACCACCATGAGGGAACCTACCCTCTCTGCCTGGAGGAGGACCAAAACCACGAAAGAAAGCTCGTGGACCATCCCTCCTCTCCTTCTCAAAGCCATGACTCCTCCCATCCCTGTAGTGAGCTCGAGGGGGAGAATGCCTAGCAACCGGCCTCCGCAAACTTTCCCGGACCAATCACCGAACCACGACCTCCGAAACAACCCTCGCACCCGTACGAGCACGAAACCCAAACTGCCTGTCTATCCGGGCTCCGCACCGGTCCGACCGGTGCTCCACACCGGTCCGACCGGTGTAGCCCGGGCAAAGACGGCACCTCCAACAGCCTTCCACTCTCCCCAAGCCCGAACTGACCTCACACTCGCCTTGGCCCTGGGCAACTGCACACGAGGCTCAAGTACACCATCGAAAGGGTGGTACTTGTCCTTGTTAGCCCACTCCTTCGCCATTCTCTCCTCACGTTTCCTCTTGAAGCAAAAAGCTCTCTTGTGACCATCCTTTCCACAAAACTCACAATGGAAACGGATCGATCTGGGCTTAGGCTTGGGATGAGACTCTTCACAAGGCTTCTCACTTGGTTTCTCACTAGGCGTTTCACTTGCCATCTCACTCGGTTTTTCCCTTGGTTGGTTTGGCTTGGATGCAAACTTGTCTTTGGGTGTGGGTTGTGGTGGAACTGAAACATTCCCAAATTTCCTTTCTCTCTCACCACTGCCCTCACCAACCTTATCCAATCCCAAAGCCCAACCATCAAAGCGTTTACAGCTAGAAATCATCATACCAAGCTGAGGTTCTTGACTCGACAACCAACTCAGTGCTTCACGCAACTTTTCATTCTCATCTTACAAGCGACCAACACATTTTGCAAGATCCAAATTCTTCATAGCATGCAACTCACATGTAGAGCAAGAAGTAGGAATAGGCACTTTCAAATCAGCCTCAAGCGAAACAATGCGAGAACGGAGCTCAGCAATTTTCTCATGCAAACTAGGGCAAGAAGTGCAAGCACCAAGCAAAGAGGGTCTAAATTGTAGCTCAGCCAACTCAACCCTAAGCACATCTAGTTCCTCACACTTGGAGGCATACTTCTCCCTAAGATCAGTCAAGTCAGCCAGGAAAACAGAGCAATCAGCACAATCGTTCTCATCCGAAACAACAGGGCTAGCCTTAAGGGAATCAATCTCAAGCTTGCTATCAAGCACCTGTGTCTCTAGCTCAGCCACTCTAGTCCTAGCATCCTCGAGTGAAGATCTAAGCTCCTTCCTAAGCTTCTTAGCCTCTCTAAGCATGTGATCACGATTATCAAGCAAGTCAACCAACTCCTCATTCCCCTTACGCAAAGAAGAGAGCTCATCACATACCTCATCCTCGGAATCCAAGTCCGAGGCGTCCTTCTGGCTTCTCTTGCTGCTCGAACTGCGAGCCATGCCGCAGAAGTCATCCTTGAGGCTTAGGCCGGTCACACAAAGGCTGTTGAGATACTTGCCAAAGTTCTTCTTCTTCTTCCTCTTCTTCTCATCCTCTTCGTCTTCATCACTCGAGCTTGAACACGTGTCCTCGGAATCGGACTCGATGTCACTTGATCTCTTCATCTTCTCTCGAGACCGTGTCTTCATCACATGTCCATGATCCTTCTTCTTGGACTTCTTCCTCTTGTCCTTGAACTTGTTCTTGTCGTGGTTGTTCACCTTCGGACACTCGGCGAAATAGTGTCCAGTCTTGCCGCACTTGAAGCATGTCCTCGTGTTCCTCCTCATGTTCACTCGGTTCTCGTGCAGCCTCTCGAACCGCCTCGTCAGGAGCGCCAGCTCGTCCTCTCCAAGCATGTCGAACTCCTCATCTGACATAGACATTAAAGAGGACAAAGAGAACATCCTGGTGGATGGGTTAGTGTTAGCCTTTCCTTTCGAACCACCAACGAGGGCAAGACTATGAGAGTCAGTCGGGCCCTCGATCTTGGCTGTCATGCCCCTATCCACCTCAGCCGACTTGAGCTTTGAGAACAGCTCGTTCACCGTCAGAGTGTCATACTTCTCTGACTCCACAATGGCCTCGAACTTTCCGCCCCAAATCGTACGATCCAAAGAGTGTAAGAGCTTGACCGCTCTATCATGATCATCGTACGGGAGCACGTCCACATTGGCCCTCATGTTGTTCACCACCACCGTGAACCTCTCGAAACAAGGCATCGATGGACTCACCGGGAGATGAGTGAAATTCTCGTACTCTCTCCGTAGGTCGCATACATTCGTGCCCCGAACACGGGCGTTCCCAACATGAGCCTCCTTCAACACCGCCCAAATCCTACAAGCCAAGTGCTCGGTGTGCACCCGATCGAACTCGGCCGACACAAAGCACGAAACAAGTAGTCGACCGCCTTATTGTTGGCGTCGAAGCCGTCCCTCGATCTCGGAGCGAGGAAATCAACCGCCGGGCATATCTTGTGTCCATCGTGACATCCCAAAGGATCCGACCCTTTCCGCGGAGAAACGCACCCATCCGCTTGCTCCACATCCGGTAGTTCTTGCCATCGAAGTGTGGAGGACCCGAACCCCGTTCCTCGGTACGCCATCCTTGGATCTTAGACGGTTAGAGTCAACAAAGACCCGAACCGGCTCGATACCACTTGAAGGACTGATACGGCGAACCGAGAGAGGGGGGGGGGGAGTGAATGGGAGCCGATAAAAATTCTTCTCGATGGAGATGAGAACTCCAACAAGACGAACGCGGCTTCCAATACACGTCTCCGACTCACTACCCAAGTTGACCAAGCCCACGTAGCCACTAGAGTGCCACTGGACCTAGGAACCAACACACACAGCCTTCCGACTCGAGAACGCAGCGGAACAACAAACCCCGAGTCTACAGACCCACACCGGTCAGACCGGGAGCACCACCGGTCGAGCCGGTCCCCGCCGGTGAACCCGAGCAACTTCCACTAAGTGGCTCTACACCGGTCAGACCGGTGGAGACGCACCGGTCGGACCGATGGCGACGGAAAGCCCCCCAAGGCACCAAACAGGCCAACCGACCACCAAACGAACCCAAACTCGAAACAACGAAGCACCACGGGACAACAAAGAACACACCAAGATGCTCACCCGAGCGAAAACCCACAAGGGCCTGCACCGGTCAGACCGATCAAGAGCACCCCGGCCGACCGGCCTGTAGCTCCGGGCGGCTCGGGATGAACAAGACCCGCGGTCAACTCCCCCAAATCCAAATGCCGGATCTCCCGAATCGCTCCACGGACTTGAACAAGACTTTGGGGATATTAGGAGCACCTCATGAGGAGTCCATAGCCAAGTTTAATCCCACCAAATCTCGTCCAAAAAGGAGGAATCGAAGAAATCCCGCCGAAAGCACTTCCAACCCAAGAACTCAAGAAACCCCAAATTCGAGCAACTTTTCTCACGGATTTGGGAGGGGAATCACAGCCCAAAGAACCACGAAGGGTTCCCACAAATTTCCCCCACCGAATCACCAAGAGAAAAGCCCCAAAAACACTCCAAAGAAATCACCGGAAGAGGGCTCCGAAAATCACCACAAAAAACAACCGGGTAAAACACATCCAAACCTTGAGGAATCACGCCGAATCATCTATACATGAAACAAGGATTCGTACAAGGTCTAGCAAGCCGCCCGATCATCCATCCCTCTCTACAAGATCTCTCCGTGAAGCTCTCTTGCTAGTCCTAAGAAAAACCTAGAGAAAATAGGTGGAAAATAGGAAAACTAATGAGCTAGGGTTCCAAGAGTTGGCTGCCATCCTCTCACCTCTTGGGTTATATGGAGGCAACCGAATGTCTAAAATGCCTTTCTCTACTAACTAGGGATACAAGCCCCTCAAGGGCGGATTTGGAATTCTTGATGTCTTCACCATCGGACGGATGCCCGCGACCGCACCCTCGCGTAGCCTCGACGCAAGCCATGCGATCCCGACGCGTGTCCTCCGCTTCGAAGATTCCCCGACCGCGTCGTCGCACACCGGTCAGACCGGTGCTCCTCACCGGTCATACCGGTCCCCACCGGTCGACCGGTCCCCACCGGTCAGACCGGTCAGACCCACCGGTCGGGACCGGTCCGTGCCGCCGCACCTCCGTCTTCGGTTCTCCGGTCTTGGCTTTGTGGATCAACCAAGGAACCCAGTGGTTTTCTGGTGAACCACCGGAAACCCCGCGAACTCGGTGTAGCCTCCGCCAATCTCCACTCATGACTTGGCTCCCACGTAGTCCCGGCTCGACCTTGGTTTTGAGGCTCAACCAAGAAACCGTCCACGACTTCATCTTGCTTGTTCATGCCACCATGCGGCCCGTACTTGACCCCCGCCGGCCACCGGGTCCCTCGAACAAAGCCTACTTGTCTTCTCCACACCTGGAGGCCTCACCGGCGACGACCTTCCGCGCTTGTTCTTCACCTGCACCAACACGAGTCAAGCCGCAACCTGCACCTGCAATACTTAGCCAAGAATCAGTCCACACAACGTTGTCAATCACTCATCACACAAGGAAGCGACCATCCACCGGTCCTCGAACCACACATGGTCCTCAAACCGTACTCGTGCGAACGCCGGTGGACCCTCACAGGGTGGCAACAGCAACCGGGAGATCATCCCTCACCGCGGCCCCGACGGTGGCGGCCGTGACCCTGGAGGCAGTGGCAGCGACGGCGGAATCTCCAACCATGGGGCCAACAGGAGGGCCGGCGGCGGAGGCAGTCGCGGCGGTCGTGACCACGCGAACAACCACGCCTCCGGAGCCTCACAGCAGGGCGGCTAGGACGCCCACCAGAATATTGAAGAGCTGCGGCGGAAGAAGTCCGCCACCGCAGGCGACAACGACGGCTTCCCCGCCTTCTCTCCTCGGCTTCGCAACTTGCTCCTCCCCGAAAAGTTCAAACCTTTGGGGATCACCAAGTACGATGCGAAGCAGGATCCCATCCAGTGGCTCAGGTGCTACGCCCTCTCCATCGAGAACGCTGGCGGCAACAACGACACCAAGTGCCTCTACTTCCCCTTCTGCCTGGACCAAGCTCCACTCACATGGCTCGAGTCGCTGGACAAGCACTCGATCGACAAGTGGGACCAGCTGAAGGAGCAGTTCACCACGAACTTCACGGGCGCCATGGGCCGATCGGGTACTCGCATGGACCTGGCCATGGTCAAGCAGGAACAAGGCGAGACCCTCCACAAGTACATGCGCCGCTTCTTCGACAAGCGTGCCACTATAGTCGATGTCACCGACAAGGAGGTCATCGACCTCTTCCAAGACGGCCTCTACCATCGCCGCACCTTTGAAGACTTCGGTCGCCGTCGCCCCAAGTCCACCCCCCACCTCAAGGACATGATTACATCCTGGGCGGATGAAGAAGACAAAGCCAACGCCAAATACGATGCCATCCGTGGCAAGAGCAAGCAGAATACGGGCGGTGGCAGCAGCAACAACGGGAACCAAGGCGGTCGCAACAACAACTACTCGGGTCCCAACCGCAAGCGCAAGCCAGACAACACTGTCGCGGCCATCCAGCGCCCTGCGAAGGAGAACTCGAAGAAGACCTCCAGCGGCTTCAAAGACCTGCTGAAGGAGAAGTGCCCGTGGCATCTGGACGGCAACCACACCACCGAGCAGTGCTACCAACTCAGGCAGGCACTCAAGAGTACTCTAGAGCCACCGCACCCTCATGATAATAAGGGCAAGAAGAAGAATGACGGAGGCAGTGACGACTTCCAGGAACCCGACAAGACTGTCAACGTCCTCTTTGGCGGACTACCCAGCCGACGGGAACAGAAGGCTACTCGTCGAGAAGTCATGAGCATTGAACCAGCGGTTCTGACCCCTCTCAGGTGGTCGGAGGTACCCATTACCTTCTCCCGTGCGGATCAATGGACCAGCTTCTCCGAACCAGGGCGTTTCCCTCTCGTCCTGAAGCCAGTGGTCGCAGGCTCCAGGCTCAACAAGGTCCTCATCGACGGTGGAAGCGGGCTCAACGTCCTTTTCACCAAAACCTTGAAGAAGATGGGCCTCGACATCACGCACATGCTCACCAAGGGCTCCTCGCCCTTCTACGGCATCGTCCCCGGGAACACGGCTATTCCAGTGGGCTCAGTGGTCCTGCCAGTTACCTTTGGGGAATCTCGGGACAACTACCGTACCAAGTACGTCAAGTTCGAAGTCGCGGACTTCGAGACGTCCTACCATGCCATCCTCGGCAGGCCGGCTATCACCAAGTTCATGGCGGTGCCCACTACACCAACTTGGTACTCAAGATGCCAAGCCCAGCAGGTGTACTCTCACTCCAAGGGGACTTGAGGATCTCGCACGACTGCGACACGGAAGCTGTGGAGATCGCCTCCACAAATCAAGTACCCAATGCTATGATGGAGATCTACACTGCGTCGAAGAAGCTTTCCCCAACAGAACTTGACATCCCTGAGAAGTCAGACAAGGCTAACAAGCCTCAGCCAGCTGAGGAGGTTCTGGTCAAAACCATTGACCTCGGGACAGGCGACAGCAGCAAGACTACCACCATCGGGGCGGCTCTCGACCCCAAATACGAAGACGCGCTCGTCAACTTCCTCCGGGCTAATTGCGACATCTTCGCGTGGAAGCCAGCAGACATGCCAGGGGTGCCCAGGGAGTTGATCGAGCATTCCCTCAACGTCAATCCTAAAGCTACCCCGAAGCGACAACACCTCCGCCGCTTCACTGACGACAGACGGGACACCATCAAGAAGGAACTCGCCAAACTACTCGAGGCTGGCTTCATCAGAGAAGTCTTCCATCCTGAGTGGCTCGCCAACCCCGTCCTCGTCCGCAAGAAGAACTCGAACGAGTGGAGGATGTGCGTCGACTACACCGACCTCAACAAGCACTGCCCCAAGGACCCCTTCGGGTTGCCGCAGATTGACCAAGTCATCGATTCCACGGCGTGCTGCGACTTGCTCTGCTTCCTCGACTGCTACTCCGGGTACCACCAGATCACGATCAAGAAAGAAGACCAGGAGAAGACCGCGTTCATCACCTCGTTTGGCGCGTACTGCTACACGACCATGTCCTTCGGGTTGAAGAACGCCGGCGCCACATATCAACGAGCTATCCAGGCCTGCTTCAAGAGGCAACTCAACAAGAACGGCGAAGCCTACGTGGATGACGTGGTCGTCAAGACCAGAAACTCCAGTACCCTCATCGACGACCTTGAAGAGACGTTCGCATCTCTGTGCGAGTATCGCTGAAAGCTCAACCCAAACAAGTGCGTCTTCGGCGTACCGTCGGGCAAACTACTCGGCTTCATCATCAGCCACTGCGGCATCGAAGCCAACCCCAAGAAGATCTCCGCCATCACTAGCATGAAGGCTCCCACGTCCATCAAAGACGTCCAGAAGCTCACTAGATGCATGGCGGCCCTGAACAGATTTATCTCGAAGCTTGGAGAGAGGGGGCTCCCCTTCTTCAAACTACTCAAGCACCAAGAGAAGTTCGTGTGGACTCCAGAGGCGGACCAAGCCCTTGCCCAGCTCAAGGACTTCCTATCGAAGCCACCAGTCCTCACGGCTCCTCGCAAGGGCGAGCAGCTACTGCTCTATCTCGCTGCGACTACTCATGTGGTCAGTACTGCCATCATCGTTGAGCGGCAGGAAGACGGCCATGCCTACCCAGTCCAGCGACCAGTCTACTTCGTCAGCGAGGTCCTATCAGAATCCAAGACACGCTACCAGCCCGTACAGAAGCTTCTGTACGCAGTGCTTATCACCTCGCGGAAGCTACGATACTACTTCCAGGAGTACTCGATCTCCGTCGTCACCGACTACCCGCTCGGCGACATCCCGCGGAACCAAGATGCTACTGGAAGAATCTCCAAGTGGGCAGTCGAGCTCGGTGCTCTCACCATCGACTTCAAGCCACGCACAGCCATCAAGTCGCAGGCACTAGTCGACTTCATGGCGGAGTGGCGGGAGAACCAGCTACCTACTCCAACCGAGCGACCAGAGCATTGGGTGATGTACTTTGACGGCTCACTCAACCTCGAGGGCGCAGGTGCCGGAGTACTTTTGATCTCTCCGACGGGCGAACAACTCAAGTACGTCCTGCAGATCTTCTGGAAGGTCTCAAACAACGAAGCCGAGTACGAAGCTCTCCTACATGGGCTCCGCCTCGCGGCTTCACTAGGCATTAAGCGGCTACTAGTCTACGGAGACTCCGCAGTGGTCATCAACCAAGTCAACAAGTCCTGGGACTGCAACAAGGAGAACATGGACGCCTACTGCCTAGAAGTCCGCAAGCTCGAGAACAAGTTCTACGGTCTCAAGTTCCACCACATCGTCCGCGACAACAATGTCGCAGCGGACGTCCTGTCGAAGCTTGGCTCTACTCGCGCTCAAATACTAGCAGGTGTCTTCGTCCACGAGCTTCACGCGCCGTCCATCCTGGAGACGGTGCCACCGACCACTGTCCCAGCGCATCCCCCGGCTGGACAGGAGGTCATGATGATCGACGTGGACTGGAGGCAACCCTTCATCGACTACCTCAACGAGCAGAAGATTCCTTCGGACAAGAACTTGGCCGAGCAGCTCATCCGCCGCGCCAAGTCCTACCTCCTCGTCGGAGACAAGCTCTACAGGTGGGGCGCATCTTCCGGAGTACTCATGAAGTGCGTCCCCAGACAAGAAGGCAAGGACATCTTGGAGGAGATCCACAAGGGCGTCTGCGGCAACCACGCGTCCTCTCGCACGCCGGTCAGCAAGGCTTTCCGACGAGCTTTTTACTGGCCCACAGCTCTGGGCGACGCCGATGAACTCGTCAGAAGGTGCCAAGGGTGCCAATACTTCGCCAAGCAGCAACACATCCCAACCTACAAGCTAGTCACCATACCGCCAACCTGGCCATTCGCATGCTGGGGGCTCGACATGATTGTGCCACTACCAACTGCGCCAGGTGGATTCAACAGAGTATTGGTGGCCATCGACAAGTTCACCAAGTGGATCGAGGTCAAGCGGTCACATGCCCCAAGGCTGACAGAGTACTCGACTTCCTGGATGAACTCGTGCATCGCTACGGACTACCCCATCGCATCATCACAGACCTGGGCTCCAACTTCAACAACCACCAGTTCTAGGAGTACTGAGAGAACAACGGGATCGACGATCGATACGTCTCAGTTGCCCATCCTCGGGCCAACGGACAAGTCGAGCGCGCCAACGGGATGGTGCTTGACGCTCTCAAGAAGCGGCTACACGACGCTGCTAACTCCAAAGGAGGCAAGTGGATCAAGGAACTACCCAATGCACTCTGGGGGCTACGTACTCAGCCCTCCAAGCCAACGGGGCAATCCCCTTACTTCCCGGTCTACGTCTTCGAAGCAATCCTCCCTGCTGATGTCATATGGGATTCACCAGCAGTGGAGCACTACGACGATGGCGTCTCTGAAGACAACAGACGAGTTGACATCGACGGACTCGAAGAAGCTCGCTGCACTGCCCTCGTCCAATCATCAAGGTACCTGGAGGGTATCCGACGCTACCATGATCGCAACGTAAAGGAACGCTCCTTCAACGTCGGCGATCTCGTCCTCCGTCGCATCCAGAACATGGAAGGACAACACAAGCTCAGCTCCCCCTGGGAAGGCCCCTTCACCATGGCAAAGGTGACCGGGCCGGGCTCCTACCGCCTCCAGACACTTGAAGGCGAAGACGTCAACAACTCGTGGAACGTCGACCAGCTCTGTCGGTTCTACGCCTAGTCTACACGACTACTCCGGGGGCTCAAGTCTATGCAACTACACCAAGACCCCTCCGCCGTAAGCGGCCTCCGGGTCCAGGCTCTAGTCTCCGGACTACTTCTTCACTGTAAGCGGCCTCCGGGTCCAGGCACCAGTCTCTGGACTACTCCTCTCCAGAATCCCGCCCATGCGGCTACCTACGGATCCTGGGCTGCGATGAGCGACAAAGGACTCTGAAGAGTATATTGGCCCCCTAAGTGGGTTTTGGTGATATAATGACACACACCTAAGTGGCTAATGAATTTACCTAGTCCATGAGCAGGTATTAAAATTATGTATGGCATCAAGCACAGCTCATTGACTACACAAAAAGCAAGTGGTGCTCTAAAAGGATTCCTAAGAAGGCTCATTTATTTTTACTTTTGAATTTGAGTCCTAGGAATGCCGTACTATCAAGAGGGACAGGAATTATGTCTTCCAAGGGTCGAACAGGTGCTCTAGTTTCTAAAACAAAATCTATGAGAGACACCTTTGCACCAACACATTCACGGGGATCTTTTCTTGGGTGCTAGCCTTGGAAGGCCGGAGTGTCCGAGTTTTACCCCGGAGACTCCGGACTTCCCGGAGACTCCGGGTTTATCCCGGATTCTCCGGGTCATAAAGCCTCAACGGCTATTTTCTGGGTGAGGGGGTATAAAAGCCCCCTCCACCCCTTCATTTACTTCTCTCTCTGCCATTTTCGTCCTGAACTGTTGCAAACTTCATTTACTCCTCCCTTCTCCCCTTTGGCTCAAAGTTGGTGAGATTTGTTGTGGGAGTTAAGGAGGATTTGAGAGCAAGGGCTTGGAGAGTGCTAGTGAGCTGATTTCCCATCTCTAGAGCACCTAGTTCTTCGCTTGGTTGGCAACATTCGTGTTTGTTACTCTTGGAGCTTTGAGCTCCTAGCCGGCTAGGCGTTGCCTTGGAGCATACAAAGGTTGTGGCTGCCCAAGGAAGTTTGTATTACTCCGACATTGAGTAAGTAACTCTAGCTTGATCTTCGTGGTCGCTAGAGGGAGGAAAGTGGCCTAGGTGTAAAGGTCCACCCTTTGTGGGTACCTCAACAGAGACGTAGACCTCAAGGTGTGAGGTTGAACTCTGGTAACAAATCCTGTGCCTCTTGTGCTTGTTCATCTTGTTGCATGTTTGTTTCTTGCTTGAACACTCATCTAGGGTTTGGTTCCGATCTACTTCGTGTTGAGGTTCCTACAGGTATTGAGTGGATAAACAGGCTTGTCTCACCTCAGTGCATAACCTATTTTCACAGATTTACTTTTGAGCAAATTTAAATTCTGTCGATTTAATTCTCCCTTAACAGGCCGGACTATCCGGACATTTTCCCGGATTCTCCGGATTTCCTGGAGTATCCGGAAAAATATCCGGAGTCTCCGGACCTGGGTCTAACAGCTGCGAAAAAGTTTGTGATCTTCAGGTTCGACTATTCACCCCCCCCTCTAGTCGACATCTTGATCCTTTCAATTGGTATCAGAGCTTGGTGCTCCGTGTTTGAAGCCTAATCGCTTGGAGTTAAGAAGATGTCGAATCCAAATGATCAAGCCATACCTCTCGCCGAAGGTGATCCCGTCAACAATGTTGTTGGCATGCCTCCTCCCTCTCGAGGAGACATCACCCTTGGTGCAAGCACTAGTCATCAAGCGCACGGACGAGGTGAGGAGTCCTCCGATAGTGAGGACGAAGAGTTCGATGATGCAAGATCCACCCGCTCCGCTCGACGACCATCAAGGAATTATACTCGAACCTCTTTCGGTTATTCTCGTTTATCCTTTAACCATCCATCGGGTTCTAGCCACATTAGGAAGATACCCCAATTTGATGGAACCGGCTATTCCAAGTGGAAGAACTCGATGGAGGAGTATTTGATGGCGGTAAATCCCGCACTTTGGACTATTGTGAACAGGGGTATTACCTTTCCAAGTGGTGATGCTACACTATCTCAAGATCAAGCAAATGAGATTCAAAGAAACTATTAAGCAATACGCATCATCAAAAGTTCACTCACATCCGAAGAATATGACAAGGTAGACGGTTTGAAGTCCGCCAAGGAAGTGTGGGACACCTTGTTCATCAATCATGAAGGGACAAAGCAAGTAAGGGAAGGAAGGATCCGAGCCTTGGAAAGTGAACTCAACCGGTTTGTAATCAAAGATGATGAGTCACCACAAGACATGTACAACCGATTGAACAAGATCATCAACAAGATCAAATCACTTGGAAGTACAAGATGGGGAAGAAGAGAAGTGGTTGACAAGATCCACTCCGCGTACATGGCAAGGGATGTTCAACTCCCTACTCTCATAAGGGAAAAGAGAGGATTCAACAAGTTCACTCCGGCGGATGTGATTGGACGAATGGAAGAACACCTCATCACCGTAAAGGAGTCCAAGCTCTCACAAGAAATGTCAAAGATGCATGAACAACTTGAGAAGAACAAGGGAGTGGCTCTCAAGGCATCTAGCAAGGACAAAAGGTCAAGCTCATCAACCTCAAGAACCATGGCCGAGGAAGAAGATGATGAAGATAGTGACATGGACATGACTCCCGAACAAATGGCTCTCTTCGTAAGGAAGTTCAACAAAATGTTCAAGAAGAGTGGCGTCTTCAACAAGAACAAGGACAAGGACAAGATCAAGACGAAGAGAACTTCAAAGAGACCATGCTTTGGGTGTGGCAAGGAGGGACACTTCATCGCGGAGTGCCCAAACATAAAAGTAAGAAGAAGAGACACCAACAAGTTTGACAAGAACAAGAGAAAGGAAGTTGGTGAAGCTCATTTGGGTGAAGAATGGGATTCAAACGATGATAGCTCCGACTCTGACATAAAAGCCGGTCTTGCTACCATAACCATTAAGGAACCAATCAACAAGTCATCACTATTTGAAGATCTCACCAATGATGAAGGTGACTTCACCCACACTTGCCTCATGGCTAGGGGCTCCAAGGTAGACACTCCCACCCCGCCCCTAGATGATGATAGTGAAAATGATTTCGACTTTGAAAAAAATGATTACTAGTTTTGGTAAAAAGGCAACTAAGAAAATCATGTTTTAATGAAAGAAATTGAGAATAGAGATGGGACTCTAGAGGTGCAAGAAGAACTCTTTAGACTTGAGCGGGAGAAAACCATTGCCCTTGAGGATGCCCTTGTAATTGAAAAGAAGGGTTTCAAGGTGCAAGAGGACTTGCTCAAGGAAAAGGAGAAAGAAATTCTTAGCCTCAAGAAATCCCTAGCTAAAGATAAGTTGTTGGTAGATGAATTAACTAGGGAATCTTTCCTAGCTAAGGATGCGTGCAAGAAACTTGAGGATGGAAAGCTTGAACTTCAAAAGAGCTTTGATAGCTTAAAGACTAGTCACATAGCATTAGAAGTTCAACTTGACAACCTCAAGAACAATGCTACAACTTCATCTAATGATGCTCTCTCAAACTCTCAAACATCAACAAGCAAAGGTTGTTCTAGATGCTATAAGATTGATATAAATGCTTGTGCTACTAATGTTGCCGAGATGAATGCTATGAAAAAGGAAATTGCTAGGTTGTCAAACTCTCTTATAATTGAAAAGAAGAAAGAACCCAAGAGAGGTGAGTTTGAAAACCACACCAAAGGGTTTGGGTCAAGCTACATGAAGAAGTTTGGCTTTGAGGATGGGAAGGGGCTTGGTAAGCAAGAACAAGGCACAAAAGACCCCATCCCATTCATTAAGAACCACCACACCAAAGGTATGGGAACAAGAAATGTGGTGCACGGCATGAAGCAAATGGGTGTCAAGAAGCATGACAATCAAGTAGATACAACACTCCAATCAAGTTCAATGGCACCCAAGTGACCACACAAGCACCACCTTCAAGGCCAAACAAGTCAAACAAGAAGCCCAAACCTCATGCATCACAAGATAATTTTTATGCCGATTATGTGTTGACTAGGAACCACAAGGGTAAGGTGGTTGCCAAGTATGTAGGGCCTCACACAAAAGGGACCATGATAAAAAGGAATGTGTGGGTGCCCAAGATCCTTGTGACTAACGCTCTAGGACCCAAATCCACTTGGGTACCTAAAACACAAGCATAATTTGTTTTGTAGGCATACTCCTCCGGTGGAACAAAATGGATGATTGATAGTGGATGCACAAATCATATGACCGGGGAGAAGAAAATGTTTACATCTTGTGACATGATTGAAAATCCTACGGAAAGCATTGCCTTTGGAGGCAATGGTGGAGGAACGGTTGTTGGTCTTGGTAAAATCGCTATCTCAATCAATCATTCAATTTCCGATGTTTATTTGGTTGAATCTTTGGACTACAGCTTGTTGTCCGTCTCACAACTTTGTGAGATGGGCTACAATTGTTTGTTCACAAATGAGGGTGTGACCGTCTTTAGAAGGAGCGATGACTCCGTTGCCTTTAAGGGTGAACTCAAGGGAAGGCTTTACTTGGTGGATTTTTCATCGGATAAAGCCCAACTTGATACATGCTTATTGGCAAAGTCTAGCTTGAGTTGGCTTTGGCATCGCCGACTAGCTCACGTTGGGATGAACAATCTCAATAAGCTTCTAAAGGGGGAACACATCCTAGGACTAACAAACGTTCATTTTGATAAAAATTGAATTTGTAGTGCTTGTCAAGCCGGAAAACAAGTTGGTGCCCCTCATCCCGCCAAGAATATTGTGTCTACCACAAGGCCATTGGAACTACTTCACATGGATATCTTTGGTCCGGTAGCCTATGTTAGCATTGGGGGAAACAAGTATGGATTTGTCATTGTTGATGATTACTCTCGGTACACTTGGGTATTCTTTATGAAAGACAAGAGCAAAGTTCATGAAATATTCAAGAAATTTGCAACAAGAGCCCAAAATGAGTTTGATGTGAAGATCAAAAGAGTAAGAAGTGACAATGGCACCGAGTTCAAGAACACCAACATTGAAGAGTATCTTGATGAAGAAGGCATTGGTCATGAGCTCTCCGTCCCATATACTCCTCAACAAAATGGGATTGTGGAGAGGAAGAATAGAACTCTTATTGAAGCCGCAAGAACCATGCTTGATGAGTACAAGACTTCGGATAGTTTTTGGGCGGAAGCAATCAACACGGCATGTCATGCTATCAACCGTTTGTATCTTCACAAGCTTCGCCACAAGACTGCCTATGACCTCCTAATTGGTAAAAAGCCTAATGTCTCTTACTTTAGAGTTTTCGGTTGTAAGTGCTTCATTCTCAACTAAAAGCCCAAAAGCTCTAAGTTTGCATCTAAAGTTGATGAAGGTATCTTTCTTGGTTACGCCTGAAACGCTCATGGCTATCGTGTCCTCAACAAAACCACCGGTTGTGTTGAAGTCACATGTGACTTGACGTTTGATGAATCTAATGGCTCTCAAGAGGAGCAAGTTGATGAATTGTGTGTAGGCAAGGAAGTACCCGCTGAAAAGGCTATAAGGAGAATGGCCATTGGAGAAATCAAGCCTCAAGAAGAAGATGATGAAGACTGCATTATTGAAAGTGCAGCAGGTCTGCTCCCTGCTGCGCAACCTGGAGTATCCGGACAAAAACCCGGAGACTCCGGATTTTCCGGAGACTCCGGAGATAAGCCCGGAGACTCCGGACCTGCTGCTAAAGCTTCACAATACAATCAAGAAAATGAGGACTTGATTCAAGAAGAAGTGTCTGACCCACATCCAAGCGACAAAGTGTTCAACGAGATCATCCCGTTGATAACATACATGGAAGCATTTGTCGAGGGGTAACAACTCGTTCAAGACTAGAAAATTTTTGTGAACATTACTCGTTTGTTTCCATGTTGGAACCTCTTAAGGTTGAAGATGCTCTTGGAGATGCTGATTGGGTGATGGCCATGCAAGAAGAGCTCAACAACTTCACTAGGAATGAAGTCTGGTCCTTAGTGGAACGCTCCAAACAAAATGTGATTGGAACCAAGTGGGTGTTTCGCAAAAAACAAGACGAAGACGGCGTGGTGACCAAGAACAAAGCTAGATTGGTTGCAAAGGGTTATACTCAAGTAGAAGGCTTAGATTTTGGAGAAACTTATGCACCGGTGGCAAGACTTGAAGCAATTCGTATACTCCTAGCCTTTGCCACCCATCACAACTTCAAGCTACATCAAATGGATGTCAAGAGTGCCTTCTTGAATGGTCCAATCTCTGAAGAAGTCTATGTTGAGCAACCACCGGGCTTTGAAGATCCACAACTCCCAAACCACGTCTACAAGCACCATAAGGCGCTCTATGGGCTCAAGCAGGCCCCTAGAGCATGGTATGAATGCCTTAAGGATTTCCTCTTAAAGAAAGGCTTTGAAATAGGCAAAGCTGATCCTGCTCTCTTCACTCGTAAACAAGGCAATGATTTGTTTGTGTGTCAAATTTATGTTGATGATATCATATTTGGCTCAACTAATCAAATTTGGGTTGATGAGTTTAGTAGGATTATGACTAAGAGATTCGAGATGTCTATGATGGGCGAGTTGAAGTTCTTTCTCGGTTTTCAAATCAAGCAACTCCAGGATGGCACTTTCATAAGTCAAACCAAGTACACCCACGACATGCTTAAAAAGTTTGACATGAACAACGCCAAGCCCATCAAAACACCTATGCCATCAAATGGACATCTTGATCTAAATGAAGAAGGCAAAAGCATTGATCAAAAGGTATATCGTTCCATGATTGGTTCTTTGCTTTACCTTTGTGCATCTAGGCCCGATATTATGCTTAGTGTGTGCATGTGTGCAAGGTTTCAAGCTAATCCTAAGGAGTGCCATCTAATGGCCGTTAAGAGAATTTTTAGATACTTGGTTCATACTCCTAACCTTGGTTTATGGTATCCTAAGGGCTCCACTTTCGATCTACTTGGCTACTCCGATTCGGATTATGCCGGTTGCAAAGTAGATAGAAAGAGTACATCCGGGACTTTCCAATTCCTTGGAAGGTCCTTGGTGTCTTGGAATTCCAAGAAACAAAACTCCGTTGCCCTTTCCACCGCCGAGGCCGAGTATGTTGAAGCCGGCGCTTGTTGTGCTCAACTATTTTGGATGAGGCTCACTTTAAGAGACTTTGGTTGCAAGTTTAGCAAGGTGTCACTCTTGTGTGACAACGAGAGTGCCATTAAGCTAGCTAACAACCCCGTAAACCACTCAAGAACAAAGCACATAGACATAAGACACCATTTCCTGAGAGACCACGAAGCCAAAGGAGATATCGCCTTGAGTCATGTGAGCACCGATAAGCAACTAGCCGATATCTTCACAAAGCCTCTTGATGAACCAAGGTTTTGTGCTTTGAGGAGTGAGCTAAATATCTTGGATTCTCGTAACTTGGCTTGAGATCATGCACATAGTTGAGTGACCTAGTATAGGACCTTTGAAAACAAAAGATTTGTAAAAAGCTTGTATTGCATTTGTTTTGAAAAATTTGGATCTTTGGGTACAACACTTGGACTATTGTTCCCTTTGCTTGTTTGTGTCTAGTCCAAGGTGTTGATACTACTCAGGCTCACATTTATCACATAAGCAACCTTCCAAATCCATTCAATATCAAATTCCTTGAAAATCTGCTCGCTGGTTTCAGGGGGAGCGGAGTATCCGGGGTTGGGACCGGACTCTCCGGGTTTCCCGGAGACTCCGGACCTAACCCGGAGACTCCGGGTTTTAAAAGTATAAAAGGCTTTGACCGCGGTGAAAAACTCTTATTTCACCCCACTTAGTTCTTTAACCGTGCCCTCTCTCTCCCGTCGCCCCCTCTAATCCCCTAGGGCGATTTCCACATCCAACCCCCAAAATCTCGTGAGAGTGAGGATTTGAAGGCTCCAAGGCGTGGAGATCAAGGATCTACTCAAGTTTCAAAGAATCCAAGTCCTCTTCCCTCTCTCCCCAAGGTATTTTCAAAAGAATCTTTCCCGATCTACTTCCCTAGCGTAGTTCTTGTAGTATCCTCATAGGGAATAGGTAGGAAACACTCTTTGGACTCTAGATCTGTGTTTCCTCTCAGTTTGGATGGACATACCTTACTCCATTGTGATTTAGGGTTTCGGCCTGCGAAACCCGGACTCTCCGAGGTCAAAGGACCCGGAGTCTCCGGAATATCCGGAGTCTCTGGACTTTTTCCCGGAGTATCCGGGGTTCGCACTGCAACCCTAAACCACAAGTGCAGCGTGTCTCCACCTCTGATAATCTCTAACTTCCTTATCATTTTATCTATTCAGATGGTGAGGTTGAAGGTCAGCCGTGGAAATGAGGAGCCCTCCACCCAAAGGAGGACCAAGGTTAGGCATGACCCCGCCGCTTTTCGGGACGTGCAAGAAGCCTTGGGGAAAGAAAGCTCGCAGCGCAGCTCCAGACCAAGACGGGGTGACCCTCCTCCCTCCTATGCCGAAGGGAGTGAAGAAGAAATAGTGGAGGAGGAGGAGAGGACGGAAAGTGATGATGATGAAGTTGAAGATGAAACATATGAGCAATCCCCCGAGCCCCCTCGTCGTCATGGGAAGGGGCCAGCTAAAGAAAAATCCCGATACAAGCCCCATCCCAAAAAGAGCCATCAAGCCCCCTATATCCACCAAAGCCGTCCAGCTACTCGTGTTCCTCCTAAACAAAAGCAAGAAGTAGCTGCTCACATCTGTCCCAAAACCCCTCCTAGACTTATTCCTACCCTTCCATCAAATGTCCGAGTGGTTGAGACTCCTATCAAGCTAAGGGACCCCGGCTCAGTCCTTGGATTTGCTAAACACATGATTTGGGACTACTCAAGGAACTCCCTAGCAGTGAGGGAGCAAAGGGAGGAGAATGTCTACTTGTATCTCAAGGGAGAGGGACTTGAGGCAAGGTTTTGGTGTGACTTCCACCGGGACTTTTATCAATCCGTGATCCACAATCCCAAGCTAGCTTCAAAGAACATGGCTCCTATTGTGCCAATGAAGTACATTGATTGGAAGTATTATGAAGAGCTTAACAACACAGTATTCAACTCGGTCATCGACAAGTGCAAGGAGGTGGGCCTCTATGACATCATGGGTTTTAGGTACAATTGGAACAAAGAAATTCTTGCTCAATTCCATTGTTCTTATTACTTCAATCCCCATGACAACACCATCACATGGACAACTCAAGGCCAAAAGTGCACCATTGACTACATGACTTTCTCTCGGCTCTTGGGTCTTGGTTCTAAGGATGAAAGGCGCACCCCCGTGCACAATGAGAACAAGTACAAGCCCAAGGAGCTCCCCTTTATGTTTCCAAGCCGAGATGCGGCCATTGAGGGCAAGGCGGACCAACTTAACCCTTACTACTACTATCTCAATCAATTCTTTCGTGCCACTATCGACCCTAAGATTGGAGATGTCACAGCTTTGAGGTACTTTGCTCCAAATCTTCTCAATAGGATGGCACCGGATGAAGAAGTATTTTCTGTCTTTGACTTCATTTGGAATGAGTTGAGGAGGGCCATGAATGATCCAATGAAGCATCTTCCTTATGCCCCTTATCTCATGTATATGATTGAGAGAGTGACCAATGTCCGCTATCCCAAGGATGTTGTCCATGAGCCGCTTCGCCACCTCCGTGATCGTGCAAAGAGGCCTCCCAAAGGCCGTAAGTATGTTGGATCGTCGAGTGCAGCTCCTTCCCATGATGATTTGCCCGCTGCACGTTCCTCTTCTCCACCTCCTCGTCGGCACCGTGGCTCTATGATCAAGAGAGTGCTTAAAAGCATTTTCAGCATGTGCAAGACCATTGCCATGGAGACCAATGAGAACCGCGGTGACATCATCGAGATCAAGTCTCACCTTGGCCTTCCCACCGACCCCTACCGCGAGCTTCCCGATTTTGATGACCCGTTTGCGGAGTGGGACGCCCAAGGTGCCCAAGAAGAAGAAGAAGAGGAGGGCAATGAAGAAGAAGAAGAGGAGGAGGACGACGACTCCGAGTGACTCCGCTGCTCTACACCTCCTTTTTGGCGCTTGATGCCAAAGGGGGAGTAATATTATCTATTTGTGCCTTTGGAACAATGAACTTGGTTTGTAATAATTTGAATTTGGAACTTGGTTTGTAATAACTCTAATCTTAGCTCGTGTGAGACTATGTGAAGCCTGAAGACATTGCTTGTGTGCTTGTTGTGTTTTATCTGCTTTTTATCTGCTAAGGACAACTTATGCTAGGTTGAAAAACTGTGTGTTGTCTGTTTTTTCTCGTTGGCCGGGTCAAGCCGGAGAGTCCGGACTTTTTCCCGGAGTATCTGGATTTTCCGGACACTCCGGACCTGGCCCGGAGACTCGGACTTCTCGGCACGCATTTCTTTTCTCTTTTGTTGAGTGCATAATCTGTCATGAGCATTTCACCTTTTAACCTGTTGCACGTCACAAGCATCCCACTATTGTAATACTCTCTTGCCTCTCTTGTTGTGCAAAACTTTGGCCCTAATAGGACCCTTGATATTCAAGATCAAAATGCACATATTAAGAAGGAGTATCACAAAAGTTTTCAATATTCATTGTTTATCTCTTATATGACTTAAGTGTGTTGTCATCAATCACCAAAAAGGGGGAGATTGAAGAGTATCTTGGCCCCCTAAGTGGGTTTTGGTGATATAATGACACACACCTAAGTGGCTAATGAATTTACCTAGTCCATGAGCAGGTATTAAAATTATGTATGGCATCAAGCACAGCTCGTTGACTACACAAAAAGAAAGTGGTGCTCTAAAAGGATTCCTAAGAAGGCTCATTTATTTTTACTTTTGAATTTGAGTCCTAGGAATGCCGTACTATCAAGAGGGACGGGAATTATGTCTTCCAAGGGTCGAACAGGTGCTCTAGTTGCTAAAACAAAATCTATGAGAGACACCTTTGCACCAACACATTCATGGGGATCTTTTCTTGGGTGCTGGCCTTGGAAGGCCGGAGTGTCCGGGTTTTACCCCGGAGACTCCGGACTTCCCGGAGACTCCGGGTTTATCCCGGATACTCCGGGTCATAAAGCCTCAACGGCTATTTTCTGGGTGAGGGGGTATAAAAGCCCCCTCCACCCCTTCATTTACTTCTCTCCCATGCCATTTTCGTCCTGAACTGTTGCAAACTTCATTTACTCCTCCCTTCTCCCCTTTGGCTCAAAGTTGGTGAGATTTGTTGTGGGAGTTAAGGAGGATTTGAGAGCAAGGGCTTGGAGAGTTCTAGTGAGATGAATTCCCATCTTTAGAGCACCTAGTTCTTCGCTTGGTTGGAAAAATTCGTGTTTGTTACTCTTGGAGCTTTGAGCTCCTAGCCGGCTAGGCGTTGCCTTGGAGCATCCAAAGGTTATGGCTGCCCAAGGAAGTTTGTATTACCCCGACATTGAGTAAGTAACTCTAGCTTGATCTTCGTGGTCGCTAGAGGGAGGAATGTGACCTAGGTGTAAAGGTCCACCCTTTGTGGGTACCTCAACGGAGACGTAGACCTCAAGGTGTGAGGTTGAACTCCGGTAACAAATCCTGTGCCTCTTGTGCTTGTTCATCTTGTTGCATGTTTGTTTCTTGCTTGAACACTCATCTAGGGTTTGGTTCCGATCTACTTCGTGTTGAGGTTCGTACAGGTATTGAGTGGATAAACAGGCTTGTCTCACCTCAGTGCATAACCTATTTTCACAGATTTACTTTTGAGCAAGTTTAAATTCTGTCGATTTAATTCTCCCTTAACAGGCCGGACTATCCGGACATTTTCCCGGATTCTCCGGATTTCCCGGAGTATCCGGAAAAATATCCGGAGTCTCCGGACCTGGGTCTGACAGCTGCGAAAAAGTTTGTGATTTTCAGGTTCGACAATTCACCCCCCTCTAGTCGACATCTTGATCCTTCCAGACTCTAGCAGCGGTCTACTGAGAGACCATGTACCTGTAGATCCAGCCTATACGACTACTTACAGATCTACTGCTGTAAGCGGCTATACGCCCTAGCACTACTTAACTGTAGGCGGCCTCCGGGTCCTGGCGACTACTCTGTAACTACGGCCCTGGCCACCTAGGTGTACTTCTTTAGTAATAAAGTTTGATTGTTCATCAACTGTTTTACTGTCTTCTTCCCTCAACGGGACTACTACTGCCGAGTACGACTACTCGCGACAACTCCACGATGGGACTCCGCACTCTAAGATCGCGGCGACGAGTACTCATTGATGGAAACTTTTCTTCATTAATACTTAAACAATCTCATTACAATTGTTTTTGTACATCTACTGCTACGAGCTAACTATTACAGGACTACTGGAGATTAAGTTTTTCGGCGACTTGATCTGCAATGGGCGCCATATGCTACAGCAGCTCTGCATACTGCTCGTCGGTGCAGTTGGCGGCTAGTCCGCCAGTGACTACGTCTACGGGTGCCTTCGGGAAGTATGACTTCATGAAGGCCAGCACTTGGTTCGGGATCGACCTCGCCAAGTGCTTCACGTAGGCCGCCAGCCGGCTGGGGGCTTCCTTCAACCGATCCACCAGCGGCGCTATCTTGGGGCCGCCAGGGTGAGGCACCAGCAGCCTCGCGATGGGGAGCGCGGCCTCCTCGAGTTCCTTGAGGTGGGCCCGCAGCTTCTCGCAATCCTCATTCAGCTTCTGCAATGATTTGTAGCAGTTGACGAGGTCACGGTCGGATGCAATACGGAGCTCCATGTGCTTGTCGCACTCGTAAGCAAGCTTCTTATAACCTAACTCCAGTACCTGGCAGGCCTCCTGCTCCCGGTAGAAGAGATTCTTCAGATCAGTCTCTGAAGTCTTCAGCTGCTCTACCCGAGTCTCAAGCTCTGCAAACAACAAAGCACAGTGGGTTAGACTACCTCTCGACCTCCAACAAGTACTCAACAAGACAAGTGGTGTACCTTTGTTCTTGTTGCGGAGCGACTTGTTCTTCCGCACCAAGTCGTCACTCTTCGCCTGCATCTTCTGGATGTCGTTGTGGTACTTGGCGAAGGCGGTATCTAGCTTGGACTGCATGGCGGCAGCGTGCTTCCGGGACTTCACAAGTTGGTCCTCCAGCGTCTCGGCCCGAAGCACCACGTCGTCGTACCCCTGAAGCATCTCCGACTTCAGGGGGGACCTCTCAGCGACGTCCTGCACAGACAACTCACATCAAATGGGTACTCAACGCTACAGGATTGACTACTCAAGAGTTATGGCTACTCACCTTCATCCGCTGCTCGGCTTGGCGGACCGCCTCCAGATGCCGAGCCACCACTGCCGGATCGACCAAGTCGTCCGCCAACAACTCGATTCCGCCACAACTACTTGTAGCGGCTTCGGTCATCGGTGCCGAGCGGATTGGCTCCGCGTCTTGGATCTCTGGCGAGCGGACGACCACTTCCAGAGCGGGTTCTAGCAGCGTGGCGGCCTCCTCTCCTCCAGTCGTCGCGGCGGCTTCCGTGGCGGCCACCTCCATCGGCTCGGAGGCTTCTACGGCTGCCTCTTGAGTCTCCGGTGCCACGTCCTCTATGGGCACCGCCGATGGGATATCGTTCCCTCCGGCCTCGGCACCTGTCGACAGAAAGACAAGTGTATCAGTCAACATGCGACTACGACTACTCTACGAAGGCTCTTCGACTTCAACGGAGTACTCACCTTCAACGATGCTGGCCACGGGCAGTGTAGCCTCGGTGACCCGCGCTTCGGGCTCCGCCTGAGGGGCGGGAGTGGACTCCTCAGCGGGCGGCGCGGCTCCTTCTTCCGCCACCGCTGCGGCGGGTTCATCCCCTCCCAGGACAGATCCGTCGATTTCCTGCAGAGTACACAAGCCGGTTGTCAATCAAAGTACGACTACCACATCAAGTACTACTCAGGAAGATTCAACACTTACAGGCTCGACCGGACTACTGTCACGGTTGGGGCGCCAAGGATGCTGGCGATATCGACTAGTCCAGCCTCGGGCAGGCGCCTCCTCCTGCACCTATGTGGCCGTTGCCTCCTCCGCAGCAGCAGCGGCGGGTTCCGTGCTCTCCTGAGCAGCAGGGGGCTGGCGCTCCATCTGCGCCAAGAGTTCTTCGATAGTGGCGGCTGGGCTACGACTCCCAGTGGCCTCCCCCACCGTGTCACATTCGCCTTTGTCGCCCTGCTCGACGGGCTCTGTAGGTGGCAACTCCTGCAAGCAAGGAAACTTCATCGTCAACATGAGAACTCGAGACATTAGTACTCGACTACATTACTCAAGACGGCTTACCTCCTGGGACGTGGTCTCTGTGACTTTCAATCTCTTGGTCACACGCTTCTGGACCACATTGCGTGGCCTCCTCGGTGGAGCGGGCAGACTAGCCTCCAGACTAGTCGGTCGATCCTGAACGAGAGGGACGTGAGGTAAGCCGGGACGGCTAAACCTCGACCACAGCTGAAAGCGGTCCTGCAGCGTCTCTTCGTCATCGTCCTCATCGGATGTGTCTTCCACGACAACGGTGTTGTCTCCTTCGCCAACTTCTCACCGCTCCTTAGCCTTGGCTTTCCCCTCTTCTGGGACCTCAACTAGCTGAGGAGGCGACGGCGGCTCGGAGATAAACTTCTTCAAATCATCCTGCAAGAAGAACAATGCATCAGTGTGACTACTCTCATACAATGGGTACTCGACTATGGGTGCGGCTACTTACCTCCTTTTGGTGGGCGCGCGGTGGAGTACTCCGGTACGGGGCACGCTGTGTACGGCGACATATCCTTGAAGATCTGGGACAGCCTGTCGACAATGTCGTCATCATCGACTTCGTCGCCAGGCATCCGCGACGTATCGTCGTCGCCAGTGTACTCGTACCCCAGGGTGTCGCGAGCCATCAGTGATTGCACCCTACGCTTCATGAAGCTGAAGGCCACGTGCTCGGCCCTCAACCCGGCTTCCCTCAGCGCCTTGATCCACGCCAACAACTCAGGCAGCTGGATCCCTTCCTGCATCGTCGGCTCCGAGTTCCACCAAGGGCGATGCTTGGGCTGCTTCCCACTTGGCTTCGGCAACTCCGGATGGTGGTTCGTGATGTAGAACCATTTGGCCTTCCAGTCCTGGTTGGAGTCTATGAGCTTGTACGAGAGGTACTGCTCGGCGGCGTCCTCCCTCATCTGGATCCCCGCTCCTCTGACTACTCGCGGGTTGCTGGCGTTGGGTTGCGGCTTCACCCGGAAGAATTTCCGGAACAAAATCCAATGGGGCTTGATCCCCAAAAAGGCTTCGTAGAAATGTACGAAGACAGCAGTGTGGAAGATATTGTTGGGGTTGAGGTTGAGGTACTCGATGTTGTAGTACCCCATGAGCCCCTTGAAGAAGTCGCTCGCCGGGAGAGATAGTCCGTGCTCCGCGAATCGCGTGAACATCGGGATCTCATCTGCATTCTTCCCCATGGGGTACGAATCCCCGGCGGCGGCCCTCCACATGTCCACCTCCTTCTCGCGCAGGAATCCACTGTTCAACAGGGCGAGCAAGTCTTCGGTCTTCGCCTTGGACTTCTTCCACTCGCGGTTTGGATCTGGCCGCGGCGGGGACACCGGCGGTGATGTCCCTGCGGCAGATCCGGCGGCCTCCTCACGGCCCCTTTTCTTCCCGCCGGCGGCCTTCGCAGTCTTCGACGGAGACGGCTTCATTCTCCAAGTGCATGGTGTCTTCACGCGCATCCGCTCGGGGGTTGCTGTGGTGGCTCTCTGCGGTGGCGCACTCAGATCTAAGCTTCACTCAGCGGCGGCGGCGTGCACTGGTGCCGATTTCTGGCCAAGATTTGCTGGGAATGGCTACAACTGCATAGGGTGAAAAACCCTAAGGGTTTCGACTTCTATTTATAAGTCAACGCGGCCCTCCAACGGCCGAATGGATAAGCCTGCGCTTGGCTGACTCAGCGACCGCGCGCGACCCTTCAACTTCAACTAGTCGACGCGCCTCACCTCGGGGGCTCGACTACTTCTACTCGACTTCCTGGGAAGCGGCAAGATTCAAGAGCATCTCAGGACACATTCTACAAGATGACCCTTCAATTCGAGATGAAGTACTCGACTCAAAGCTCGGGGGCTCCGTGCCACGTGTCCTTCGGTTTTTTCTCTAGATTTTTCGGGATATTATTGCCAAAACTTTAGATGGACCCTCAGCCAGAGTCTACAACTCAACCTAAGGCTCGGGGGCTACTCCATATGGAGTGCGATTTTGCAATCGCACTTCCATATCAGTTTTAGCTTCAAGACAATTCGGGCATTGTTGAAGACCTTCAAGGGCAGCACTCGAGGACGCTTGGGACTACTCGAGAAGACTTCAAGATTGCTCAAACATCAGCTGGAGTACATTCCAGCCTCGGGATGCTTCGACTACTCTTGAGGACTTTTGACTTGTAGTACTCGGGGACGCTTGAGGACTACTCGTTAAGGCCGTCAAGACTACTTGAAGCTATCCTTCTTGACTACAAAGTACTCGGGGGCTTGTCGTATGGACCTCCCTGGGCCCACTACCTCGGTGGGTACCAGGACCGACTACTCGGTGGGTCCCTGGGACTACCTGACTTGCGCTGCACGATACCTGATGGCGTGAAGCACAAGGACTACAGAGGAGAAGTACTTGGTTAGGAAGCTGTACATGTCCCGCACTGTATTGAAGACTCCTAGACGTACTCGACTAGTACTCTCTCCCTATTTCGACTTGTAACCCTGCCTCCCGAACTATATAAGGCGAGGCAGGGACCTCTCTCTGATCATCTCATCTCACGGCGTAAGATTGCATCATCTTGTAATCATACCCAATCAATCCAGAGCTATGCAGCATACAGGACGTAGGGTATTACGCACCTCGCGGCCCGAACCTGTCTAAATTGTGTGCCATGTGTCTCTTCCTTCGAGTTACCGATCTCGGTGAGGCCACATTCATCTACTTCGGGTACTCCCCTTAGTAGGTTGCCGGTCTAAAACACCGATAGGTTGTCCTCGCGGGGGCATCTGTCACACCCGGTTTTAAAGGCAAAACCGAATGCATTGATCACGTGTGCGCCAGGATCAAGTTACACACACGCTTAGACATTATGAATACCAAAACCAGTGCCACATGAATAAAGAGTTATTACAAACCATAGTCTTAATCGAAACTTAAACAAACGAGTTCTCGCAGCGGACAAAATGCCTCCACAGGCAGCTGACTGAAGACTACGCACACCTAGAACTCCTGGAAATCTTCTGGATTATCTTCAAAGTTCTCCCAGTCTGAGCAGCAATTCCGGGTATTGTAGATGCAAGAGAATAAACAAGCGTGAGCACATATCGTACTCAGCAAGGGGAAAACAACATAACATGCGAGGCCATATGGTGGATGGCTAAGGTTCAAGCACTTTAGCATTTTAGTTGGTCAAATTTTATTAGCAACCTGATTACTAAAAGTGTAAGTTCATACCAACCCAATTAATAAGATATAAGCATCATAAATAAAGAGATAAACCACAATTTAAACATTAAAGTTCCATAATTTAATCATGTGAGTGTCCAGGCCGCTCTTGACCGTGAGCACGGCTAATCGATTAGTTTAACACTCTGCAGAGGTTGTACATCTTTACCCACAAGCAGCGTAAAAGCTCCGAAGAACTTTGGACCCAACCATGCGGTGTTTGCAAGACACCATACCACACTTCCGAGGTGTGATTGCATAGGGACGCTACATGGCCTTTACAAAGGTTCCCTAGCAAGTTATGACCCACAAGGTCCGGATCGCTTAGCAAGGTATAAAGTCCCCTAGCAGGTCAATACCCCACCATAAAAGAATAACTCACCCAACCCCCCGCTAGAGCGAGTCCATACCCCACGGTACCGCCGATCCCTTGTCCTTATCGGTAAGACCATCCCATGCTAAAGTTCCTAATTAATCGGCCAAGACCATTGCCCATTAGTTCTTGTGGTTGTCTTGTTTTCTCGGGTGGTTCTCCATGTTCCGATTACACATTAAAGTGGTCTTGTAAAGTATAAGATCATAAACGGAACATGAAATAACAAAAGGTAACCAAGTTGATTATTTCCAATACCCAGTTGAGCATGCTAAGCAATAACTACCACAAGATTAATTTAATTCCCGGCATCAAGGTAAAGGTAGTCAAAAGCTAGGCATCATCCTTAATAGGTTCCCATCAAATTAATGCAAGCGAAACGTAAAAACAGTGAATTTAAATGCATGTTATGTAGGACAAGCGGGCATGCATCAAGGAATACTTGCCTTCAACAAAGCCTTGCTGCTCAAACTCTTGCACGACCGGATCTTCAAATCCCTCGAACGAATCGCTCTCTACGATCCATAATCATCACATACAAGCATACAATAGAAATAAATAAGAAACAGTCACCAAACAGATCAAACAGATCTAAACAGTAGCATGAAACTAATCTACGCTTCGAGACGAACGCGTGGACATAAAGAACACTAAAATCGGAGCTAAAACGACCAAGATATGGGCTCGGGAAGGTATAGGGACTAATCTGTGAAGATTTAAAAAGGTTTCGGGCTAAAATAAAGAAAAAGGACTAAACTGTAAGAAATCTTATATGGTGGAAGGATATTTTTGTAATTACCAAAAAGCTCAGGGGTTTTCTTGCAAAATTACGGGAACAGGCCGGGTTGACCGGTATTGACCCGGGTCGGCTTGATCTAGATCCGTTGGATCTTGATCCAGCGGCTGCGGTTGCGCGCGGGTTAAGAGGGCGGCGGCCGACGGCGGCGGCCGGCGGCGGCGGCGGCGGGGCTCGCCGGCGAACTCGATCTAGGGCTCCGGGGCTCGGTTTGAGGCTCGGATTGCATCTACGCGACGTGCACGAGCGGCGAACCTATCTAGGGCGGCGGCTCGGGCGAGAGACGCGGCGGCGCGGGCGGTCGACGCGGCGGCGCGGGGCGCGGACTCCGGCGAGGTCGCGCGGGCGGTAGGGGGCACGGGGACGACGGCGGGTAGCACGGGCGCGCTGCTCACCTCTTTGCGCAGCTCCGGAGCGACCTCACGGCGACGAAGCGGCGGCGGAACCGAGGAATCGACGGCGGCGGCGGCGAGCTCGGGCTAGGGTTCCGGCGAGGCGCGTGCGAGGGCTTAGGGTGGCTCGGGTTGGGGTCCAGGGGCGGCGGCGCCTTAAATAGTCCGGGCGGGGGCCTCCTTGGCGTGCGCGCCTAGCACGGGAAGGCGTGGCCGAGCCGGGACTCGGGCGGCGGCGGCGCGGAGTCCGGGCGGAAGACGAGCCGGGGGTAGGGGATGACCGCCGAGGCCCACGGGTCGGCCCTCGGCGGCGGAGGCGGGGAGCGGCCGCGGGCCGCGGCGGGTGCGACGGGGCGCGTCGGATCCGGATCCGACGGCCCGGATCGCGAGCGGGCGGCGGGGCGCGGGACGGCACGGCTGGCCGGGCCGGCCGGGCCGAAAGGGCCGGCGCGCGCGCGGGATTAAGGCGGCTACGGCCTGCTAGCTAGCTGGGCTGGGTTAGAAAGGGTTAGGAGCTTGGGCTGAAAGGGAAAAAGGGGGAGGGGTTAAGGGGATAAGGTTTTGGGATTTTTGGAAAAGGGTTTTCAAACATTTAGAATTCAAATTTGAATTTGAATTCCGGCAACCAAAATAATGCTCCAGCATGTATGCAACACTTAAATCCTATATTTCATTAAAGTTATTTTAGAAAAGTGTTAAATGCCTAAAATTAAATAAAACAACCTTATACTCCTTAAGCAATTAAATGGTTGCTATCAAATTTTAATAAAGCCAAGTTTTTAGTAGAATTAGGGTGTTACAAATCCTACCCCCCTTAAGAAGAATCTCGTCCTCGAGATTCGGACAGATTGGGAAAAAGATCTGGAAACTCTGCTTTCAGCTCATCCTCTCTTTCCCATGTTGCCTCATCCTCTGCATGATTACTCCATTGTACCTTACACATCTTAATCACACTATTCCCGGTGACCCTTGTCATGGTTTCCAATATTCGAACGGGGTGTTCAACAATAGTGAGATCCTCTTCAACGTTTAGATCATCCAAGGGTAACGGCTCTTTGTCATGAGGGCCAAAACCCTTCTTCAACTGAGAGATATGGAACACATCATGCACATCGCCTAGCCGGACCGGCAACTCTAACACCGTAAGCCACTTCTCCCACTCTCTCAATGATCTTGAAAGGTCCAATAAAGCGAGGTGACAACTTTCCTCTAACTCTGAATCGACGCAAACCTCTGATAGGTGATACCTTTAGATACATGTAATCGCCTTCCTGAAAGACCACATCTCTTCGTTTACCATCTGCATAGCTTTTCTGTCTAGACTGAAGCAATCCTCAAATTTTCTCCGATAATTGAACTTGTTTCTCCGCTTCTCTGATGATATCTGCCCCAAATAACTGCCTTTCGCTCTCGTCTCTCTCCAAAATAACGGAGTCCTACACTTCCTTCCATATAGAGCCTCAAAGGGTGACATTTTGAGACTAGCTCGGTAGCCGTTGTTATAAGAGAACTCAGCATACGGCAAGCTCTTATCCCAACTACAACCATGCTTAAGCGCACATGCTCTCAGCATGTCCTCTAGGATCTGATTGGTTCTCTCTGTCTGTCCATCTGTCTGTGGATGATAAGCTGAGCTGAATTTTAGCTTAGTATCCAGAGATTCATGCAACTTCCCCCAGAAACGAGAAGTAAACTGAGTACCTCTGTCTGACATGATCTTCTTTGGTACACCATGCAAACACACGATCCTGGACATGTATAGCTCTGCCAACTTAACTCCTGTATAGGTAGTCTTTACCGGAATAAAGTGAGCTACCTTAGTCAAACGATCCACGATAACCCAAATCGAATCATAACCATCTCGGGTCCGGGGTAAACCCACTATGAAATCCATTCCGATCTCTTCCCACTTCCACTCAGGCACCTTCAAAGGTTGAAGCAAACCAGCGGGTCTCTGATGTTCAGCCTTAACCCGGTGGCAAGTGTCACACAAAGCCACATGTGCGGCCACATCTCTCTTCATACCGTACCACCAATATCTCTGTTTAAGATCCTGGTACATCTTAGTACTTGCTCGGATGGATAGAGTAAGCCGAGTCGTGAGCTTCTCTCAAGATCTTCTCTACGAGATCTCCTCGTCTCTGGGTACACACAACCGGTTCTTAAACCACACGGTTCCTTGCTCATCTTCTGTGAAATCTGGGGCTTCTCCTTGTTGCATACTCTCTTTAATCTTTTGTATTCCAAAGCATCCTCTAGCCGCCACTTGCGTATCTCTTGCTCTAGAGTAGATTGTACTTCCAAAGTCACTCCTTCCGCATGTGAAACCACTTTCAAGTTGAGCCTTTCAAACTCTTTTACCAACTCGTCAGGAAACTGAATGGTCATTGCCATGTTAGTGTGGCCCTTCCGACTTAAAGCATCAGCAACCAGATTCGCTTTACCCGGATGGTAGTGAATCTCTAGATCATAGTCCTTGATCAGTTCTAACCAACGACGCTGGTCTTAGATAAAGATCCTTTTGAGTAAAGATGTACTTCAAACTCTTGTGATCAGTATAGATCTGGCACTTAGTTCCCATAATGTAGTGTCTCCAAATCTTCAATGCATGAACCACTGCTGCTAACTCAAGATCATGCGTAGGATAGTTCAACTCATGCTTCCTCAACTGACGAGATGCATAGGCTATAACATGACCTTCTTGCATCAACACACATCCTAGTCCTTGTCGAGATGCATCACAATATATGTCAAAGCTCTTTCGTAGATCGGGCATTACTAGAACAGTCTTTGTGGTTAACCGCTTCTTTAA
The DNA here is from genome assembly GCA_947561735.1 of Cenchrus americanus. Classification (NCBI taxonomy): domain Eukaryota; kingdom Viridiplantae; phylum Streptophyta; class Magnoliopsida; order Poales; family Poaceae; genus Cenchrus; species Cenchrus americanus. Next base: position 179,071,816 of record OX387245.1, read on the forward strand.
CTCTTCAAAACTCGGATCGACATGCACTTTGGTCCATTTGAATTCCCTGCCCTTCTCTAGCAATGTAGTGAGGGGCTTCACAATCTTAGAGAATCCTTCAATAAACCGACGATAGTAACCAGCAAGTCCAAGGAAACTCCGGATCTCAGACACTGTACGAGGGGCTTCCCACTTCAATACATCACTAACCTTGCTAGGATCCACTGCAATACCTCCGTTGGTGATGATATGACCTAGAAAAGACACTTCCTTGAGCCAGAACTCACACTTGCTGAACTTCGCATATAACTCATGCTCTCTCGGCTTTCGCAACACAAGTCTCAAATGCTCCTCATGGTCCTCCTCATTCTTGGAGTAGATCGAATGTCATCAATGAATACCACAACAAACTTGTCCAGATATTCCATAAAGATCTTGTTCATCAAGTACATAAAGTACGCAGTGCATTGGTTAACCCAAAAGACATAACTGTGTACTCATAAAGTCCGTACCGGTAGTAAAAGGCGTCTTAGGAATATCCGAAGGCCTAATCTTCAACCGATGGTAACCTCGATCGCGGATCGATCTTAGAAAACACGGTTGCTCCTCTCATCGATCAAACAAATCTTCAATACGTGGCGAGAGGATACTTGTTCTTGATAGTAACATCATTAAGAGACACCGTAATCAACACACATCCTCTCGTGTGCCATCTTTCTTACCAACAAAGATAACGGGTGCTCCCCAAGGTGATGAACTAGCACGAATGAACCCTTTACCCAATAATTCTTTAATCCGAGCTTTAAGTTCTTGTAACGATCGCTAGACATTCTATATGGGCGCTTAGAGATAGGAGCAGTACCAGGTAAAAGATCAATAACGAACTCAACATCTCGGTCAGGGGGCATACCTGGCAACTCCTCGGGAAACACATCAGGATAATCGCATACTACTCGTATGTCTTCCAAGGCTGCTCCGTCAAGCTTATTCACGGCACTGGCATTTGATGGTGCGGGATCTGCTGCAAACTCAAACCTTTCACCAGCTGGACTTGTAAGAAGGATTGACCTCTTAGCACACTGAATCACCGCATCACACGCGGTCAACCATCCCATTCCCAATATCACATCGATCCCCTTTGAATCCAAGATTATAAGATTGGCACGGAAATCTCTGCCCACAATCTTGAGATGGACGTTATCACATTTATAGATAGCTTTCAATTCCCCCCAGGTGAGGTAACTAACATGTGGCGAGACATGGGACTGATAGGTAGATTATGTTGAGCTACGAACGGGATGTAATGAAAGAATGGGATGCTCCAGAATCAAACAAAGCCGAGGCGGGAGTAGAGTTAACTAGAAACATACCGAGCACTACTCGGGGTTCTCTGGGGCGACTTCGGCATCAACGTGCATTGCCTTGCCTCGTGCATAGCTCGTTGTCCCTTGTTAGACTGCGGGGTTTGGCTTCCGCTCCTTGTCCGCTCGCCGGTTCCGTGTGGGGGTGTGTGGAGGGTTCCTCTTTGGGCAAGCATTGGCATAGTGACCAAGCTCTCCGCACTTGAAGCAAGTAGTGGTGGCGAGGATTGGGCGGTGCCACGGTCCTTACAGGTGTGCCAACTGGGGCTCTCTGCTGACTCTGCTGGGAAGCTGGGCGGGGAGTCTGAGGAACAGGACGCTAAAACCGCCGAGCGACGACCGCCGGAACCGCCGAACGGGACGCCGGGACTGCTGCTGCCCAAAGTTTCCACCCGGTCCCCCAAAGCGGAACGGGGTGTTCGGCGGTGGGTTGAAGCGCGGGCGAGACGCACTCCCAAACTGCCCAGAGCTGGCGGCCTTCCTCTTCTGCTCTCCGAGCTCCTTGCGCTTGTGCTCCAAGCGGATAGCGGCATCAACTAGCTGCTGAAAGTTAGGAAAAGGATATGACATCAACTGGTACTGCAGCGAACCAACCAATCCATCCAAGAACAGCTCCTGCTTCTTCCTATCTTCAAGCAACCTCCTCAGCTGCATAGCGAGATAGCTCAGTGAACTTGTCTCTATACTCAGCCACTGACATTCCTCCCTGCTTCAGAGAAAGGAACTCCTTCTTCTTGATCTTCATGACTCCAGAGGGTATGTGATGGCTCCTGAAGTTGGTGGTAAACTCCTCCCAAGTGATAGTGTCTGGGGCGGCATGAGCGGCAGAGTACGCATCCCACCAAGCGGCCGCGAGCCCCGAAGTCGTCCCGCAAAGCATACGGACCTTCTCTCTGTCGTCACACTGACAGGTAGTGAGCATCTTAAGTATTGTCTTGAGCCAATCTTCAGCTTCCAGTGGATCAGCGGCGTGAGTAAACACAGGAGGGTGATGACTCATGAACTCTCGGTGCTTGTTGCGAGGCGCAGGTGGCGGCACCGGCGGATTGTTGACCTGAGCTTGCAAGTTTGTCACAGTGGTGGTCAAGTTCGGAGGAGCCGGGTCCGTGCCTCCAAGAACTGCTGCATAGCGGGATCCATTTGTACTGGCTGGGGTGCTCTTCCTGCGGGTTGATTAACACCTGATCCTGACCTGGTGTTCACCATCTGAGTGTTAGGAACATTATTTTAGATGATTGCACCAAGGTTTAAACTTAGGAAGATAAGATAGCAATGATATTCAGATAAGACAGATTCTGTTGACTCCAAACAATTAGGCATAGCTCTCTGTATAAGTAACCAAAAATTATGGATTTTGGACTGATAAAAGGTAATGAAATTATGAAACTACTCCCACAGGAATCACCTCAATCGGAGTTGTGTAGCTCTGGTTATAAAATAAACAAGTCAGGTAGGTCGGCAGTGTTTAACAGATTCGTGGGGCTGTAATGTTTTAGTCATATCTCTCTGGTTTTCCATCCAAATATTCTGAATTTTTCACAGAAAATCAGTAATGAAATTCTTGAACTTTTCCAATTGGTTTCACTATAATCGGAGTTCTGTAGCCCAAGATAAAACTAAAACAGTACTGCTGACTCAGAAAACTGTGCGAACAGATTTTTGGGATCTCGAATTTGTATTAAGGAAAAACTTAAGAGGACAAAAAGATTAAGATAGATAACTGATTGAGACTGAAAGATAACCCCACAAACTTACTACTAAACCAATGTCGTTGTGGTCATCACTCCACAACACATTGCACTCAACCAAAAATCCAACTCATACATTAAGCACAAAATCAAGCATTCAACCACACCTCTAAGCTAAACACACTTTACCGATCGTCTACTAGCGATTACAAAGAGATCCTATCCTTAATCTTTAACCTAAGGACTATCTTCTCGCCATGGCATCCGTGCGAGCGTCGGGGGAGTCGTAGTGTGGCCTCTTGGGTGATGGGGAGGTACATCCTTCGCGGCTTCATGGGCTTCCGGCCGCTCCCCTGTTCAAAAGTGCGGCTTCCAAGGCACGCCTCTGCGTCTCCGGAGTGAAGATTTGCTGCCGTGTCTTGCATATAGCGTGTTGTTGGCATCATCCAATGCGGTGTTCACAGCTGCAAGTAGACCTCGGACATTGTTGAGCGTCCCTTCATAGGCCGGTGCCTTTGGGGCGATGTAAGTCTTGGCTTCCCCACTTGACCTAAATGGTGTGTAGCGGCGGTGGGTATCCTCCAACTCGTCACGCTCCTTGTGAGAGAGCACATAGAGCGCCCTCCGAGCCGACTCTCGCTATCCCGGCATCCATAGTAGTCCCGTGAGCCACATCATGATGCTTGGACATCTCCTTCACTCCACGGCATGGAATGTACTCCTCCAAGATGGCAGCAACCTCCCAATGGGGCTCGAACCACGGATGGGTCCACAGCTCACAATGGTAGACAGGGGCCTTATCATAGCCTAGGCGAAGTACCATTGCCCTCAGGTGGTCTGCCATGGGTATGCCTACTCCATCAGCTCTGTAATGGTACACTTCCCAGATCGCTTCCCTCTCTTCCTCCTCTTGCTCTTGTTCCTCCATCTCCTGATCTGAGGAATCTTCATCTTCTCCTGGCGCTTGCTCCTCTAGGTTGGGTTGTTCAGCTAGCTCGTCCTCCTCTTGGATCACCTCCTCCGGATCTTCCTCATCATCAGGCACCATGATAAGGTTGGGGAAAACCACGGGTGCAGGCTCCATCTCAATCTCCTCATCTGTATATCCATCATGCAAATCATGGTACTGTTCTTGTGGAGCATACTGGTGGACTGCTCCAGCCCGAGAAGTCTCCAAGCTACGAACCATCTGTAGTGTAGTGCAGAATGAGAAAGATGGTAAGGCAAAAAGGACGAGAGCTAAGGCAAGCACAAGATAAAGAATGCGAGACGACTCAAGAGTGAAGCAAAAAGGCAAGAGTAAGGTTAGTAAAGAATAAAGCAAGCATGTGTAAGAAAGCTTCTATGAGTATAAAATCCTTAATTCGACCATTTTCTATCTAGGCTAGCGTTCCTACGGTCAACACGGCTACGGTACCACTCTGTCACACCCGGTTTTAAAGGCAAAACCGAATGCATTGATCACGTGTGCGCCGGGATCAAGTTACACACACGCTTAGACATTATGAATACCAAAACCGATGCCACACGAATAAAGAGTTATTACAAACCATAGTCTTAATCGAAACTTAAACAAACGAGTTCTCGCGGCGGACAAAATGCCTCCACGAGCGATGGCGAAGACTACGCACACCTAGAACTCCTGGAAATCTTCTGGATTATCTTCAAAGTTCTCCCAGTCTGAGCAGCAATTCCGGGTATTGTAGATGCAAGAGAATAAACAAGCGTGAGCACATATCGTACTCAGCAAGGGGAAAACAACATAACATGCGAGGCTATATGGTGGATGGCTAAGGTTCAAGCACTTTAGCATTTTAGTTGGTCAAATTTTATTAGCAACCTGATTACTAAAAGTGTAAGTTCATACCAACCCAATTAATAAGATATAAGCATCATAAATAAAGAGATAAACCACAATTTAAACATTAAAGTTCCATAATTTAATCATGTGAGTGTCCAGGCCGCTCTTGACCGTGAGCACGGCTAATCAATTAGTTTAACACTCGCGGAGGTTGTACATCTTTACCCACAAGCGGCGTAAAAGCTCCGAAGAACTTTGGACCCAACCATGCGGTGTTTGCAAGACACCATACCACACTTCCGAGGTGTGATTGCATAGGGACGCTACATGGCCTTTACAAAGGTTCCCTAGCAAGTTATGACCCACAAGGTCCGGATCGATTAGCAAGGTATAAAGTCCCCTAGCAGGTCAATACCCCACCATAAAAGAATAACTCACCCAACCCCCTCGCTAGAGCGAGTCCATACCCCATAGTACCGCCGATCCCTTGTCCTTATCGGGTAAGACCATCCCATGCTAAAGTTCCTAATTAATCGGCCAAGACCATTGCCCATTAGTTCTTGTGGTTGTCTTGTTTTCCTGGGTGGTTCTCCATGTTCCGATTACACATTAAAGTGGTCTTGTAAAGTATAAGATCATAAACGGAACATGAAATAACAAAAGGTAACCAAGTTGATTATTTCCAATACCCAGTTGAGCATGCTAAGCAATAACTACCACAAGATTAATTTAATTCCCGGCATCAAGGTAAAGGTAGTCAAAAGCTAGGCATCATCCTTAATAGGTTCCCATCAAATTAATGCAAGCGAAACGTAAAAACAGTGAATTTAAATGCATGTTATGTAGGACAAGCGGGCATGCATCAAGGAATACTTGCCTTCAACAAAGCCTTGCTGCTCAAACTCTTGCACGACCGGATCTTCAAATCCCTCGAACGAATCGCTCTCTACGATCCATAATCATCACATACAAGCATACAATAGAAATAAATAAGAAACAGTCACCAAACAGATCAAACAGATCTAAACAGTAGCATGAAACTAATCTACGCTTCGAGACGAACGCGTGGACATAAAGAACACTAAATCGGAGCTAAAACAACCAAGATATGGGCTCGGGAAGGTATAGGGACTAATCTGTGAAGATTTAAAAAGGTTTCGGGCTAAAATAAAGAAAAAGGACTAAACTGTAAGAAATCTTATATGGTGGAAGGATATTTTTGTAATTACCAAAAAGCTCAGGGGTTTTCTTGCAAAATTACGGGAACGAGCCGGGTTGACCGGTATTGACCGGGTCGGCTTGATCTAGATCCGTTGGATCTTGATCCGGCCGGCCGCGGTTGCGCGCGGGTTAAGAGGGCGGCGGCCGACGGCGGCGGCCGGCGGCGGCGGCGGCGGGGCTCGCCGGCGAACTCGATCTAGGGCTCCGGGGCTCGGTTTGAGGCTCGGATTGCATCTACGCGACGTGCACGAGCCGACGAACCTATCTAGGGCGGCGGCTCGGGCGAAGACGCGGCGGCGCGGGCGGTCGACGCGGCCGGCGCGGGGCGCGGACTCCGGCGAGGTCGCGCGGGCGGTAGGGGGCACGGGGACGACGGCGGGTAGTACGGGCGCGGCGCTCACCTCTTTGCGCGGCTCGGAGCGACCTCACGGCGACGAAGCGGCGGCGGAACCGAGGAATCGACGGCGGCGGCGGTGAGCTCGGGCTAGGGTTCGGCGAGGCGCGTGCGAGGGCTTAGGGTGGCTCGGGTTGGGGTCCGGGGGGCGGCGGCGCCTTAAATAGTCCGGCGGGGGCCTCCTTGGCGTGCGCGCCTAGCACGGGGAAGGCGTGGCCGAGCCGGACTCGGGCGGCGGCGGCGCGCGAGTCCGGGCGGAAGACGAGCCGGGGTAGGGGATGACCGCCGGGGCCCACGGGTCGGCCTCGGCGGCGGAGGCGGGGAGCGGCCGCCGGGCGCGGCGGGTGCGACGGGGCGCGTCGCATCCGGATCCGACGGCCGGATCGCGAGCGGGCGGCGGGGCGCGGGACGGCGGCTGGCTGGCTGGGCCAGCTGGGCCGAAAGGCTGGCGCGCGCGCGGGGTTAAGGCGGCTGCGGCCTGCTAGCTAGCTGGGCTGGGTTAGAAAGGGTTAGGAGCTTGGGCTGAAAGGGAAAAAGGGGGAGGGGTTAAGGGGATAAGGTTTTGGGATTTTTGGAAAAGGGTTTTCAAACATTTAGAATTCAAATTTGAATTTGAATTCCGGCAACCAAAATAATGCTCCAGCATGTATGCAACACTTAAATCCTATATTTCATTAAAGTTATTTTAGAAAAGTGTTAAATGCCTAAAATTAAATAAAACAACCTTATACTCCTTAAGCAATTAAATGGTTGCTATCAAATTTTAATAAAGCCAAGTTTTTAGTAGAATTAGGGTGTTACAGCATCCTACCGTGTGCTTAGGTCTACCTTGCAAGGTTTAAATCAATCGATTGTCGGCCTCTCACCGTTATCTGAGACTGCTTAATCAACTGGCCATGATATCCCGTAATGATGGAATTGGTGAACATTGTTGTATGAATTAATTGCTTGTCCAAATTCTTGATTGAATTAGTTTGCACACTTAGAAATGGTAATCACTAGAACTGGTGCTAAAATACTGAAAGTAAGGACCTACTCTTTGTGGCTGTTCAGCAAAAGAAACTCCACCAGCCAAAAGCCTTTCATGTCTAGAGTTTGGTGATGTAGATATCACCTGACGGTTAAGTCTTCCTGAGTATTAGTATACTCAGCCTTGCTTTAAAACTGTTGTGCAAGTGCTGTTGAACAGGTGGATGACGACAAGTGAGGGCATCACGGATGGCCTCCTGTGATGCTGAACATTGCGCTAGTTTAAGTTATTTCCGCTGTTTTCGAACTTTGAATCTTTTCGCTATGTCATGAACAATGGTTTGTAATAAACTGGCTCTTAACTCATGTTGTACTCTGGACTCGCCTTCGTGTGAGTTCTAATGCATATGTCGATCCTCCGTATGATTTCCAAGTGATTTACCGGACGTTAACCCGGCAACTAACGACAGGATGATACTTTACTATTGCTTAATGACCAAAGTGGATTAGTTTTAGGCGATAGTACGGTATTTTCCTAGGCGGGTTGTCACAGCTGGTATCAGAGCGATTATATGCACCATAGTAGTGTTAATGACCTCAATCACTAGTTTTTGAATAAAAATTGCCAAGATTGCTTGGATTTTAAAAATACGTTGGTCCTCTAAGGATAAACTAGACCGAGAGGCCCTAGAGGGAATTTTTGGGTTCTTTCAGGTGGCTTATCAACCTATGGTTTATTTTGCTAACTTCCAACACATTTACATTATGTCAAACTTACTTTCTTGCACAACCAAACTAAATGAGCCACGTATTTTATACGTGAGCTGTGCCGCATCACGGAAATTGCGAGGGTTGATGGAGCGATCCATTCCACGGATCCCATCTTCGCGTCTGTTGATGAGTTGTGTTGTTGCCACGTGTTTCATACGTGAGCATTCCGCATGCCGAATATGCGAGGCAAGGATACACTCCATTCAAACGGAGGGTGTCTGAGGTTGGACGCTGTCCATGCAGCGGCTTAACGCATGGATGCCGTTTCTATAGTAAACGGTAATGTATGAGGACGCTTTCATGAGTGCTGGCATGAAAGGTTCGTTGTGTTTTGTGATCTTTTGCAGGTACACTAACCTCGTTTCGTAAGTCGCTAAGTGAGCATCGACTAGTTCTCGACTAGCTATTATAGGGAGAAGCGTGTATGTGCCTTGCCACCGGCGCTAACTTCGAGTTTTGGCTTGATTGCCTTGTGAGGGAGAATAGGACATCTTGCATCACGCTAAAAGTCGTGGAAAAATTTAAAACTGAACCCATACTTATTTATGTGCTCTCTAAGGTAACATATTGCTAGTATGTTTTTGTCCTGCCTAGCCTCTTAAGTGTAGATGTGTTGCTGTCCAAAAATCTGTTTTGGCTATTGGTGTAGATCTTGCACCCTATTCAAGAATCTTTTTGCCTAGGTGATCTCTACCCAAGTTGCTCCACAACTAATCTAGTTCCTGCAAAAAAAGCTCGTGACGGTAGCTTTTGTCTATCTCGAGTTATGCTCAAATTTGTGAACCGTTGTCCTGCTGATTTTTCCAAGCAATAAATCTGAAATTCTTGCTTAATTAAGCACCTTCCTAAACTTCTAGCTCAATCTTGCATACCCAAACATGTGTCTCATAACCTTAATGAGTTGCCGCACAAATTTAAGAAATTTTGACGCTCTGGTTTTAAGTTATGAATTTTTGTTCACAACTGCCAGAACTTATGTCGTTTTGTATGTCGGCTCGATTCGAGTTATGCATACGATTGTACCTTGGTACCCATGGCTACCCCATTGCTTAACCCTATACCCTTTTGGTGTGGATCGAGTTTATCCTTGTACGCTCACACCGTCTGGTACTCACTTTTGCCATTATGTCCAGATGGACCACCTTGAATCTGCGTCGGCTGATCTGGAGACATGGACTCTCGTGAACTACCTCGAGGAGGGCGGATTTCCTGCACTTTTGTGGGACATCCTGAAGGACTTTGGGTACACTACTTACCCAGAGTACTCAACATGTGAAGTCATGACCACAGGCCAACTCCTTCATTGTGAAGTAAAGGTGAAGATTTCCGCGTGTCCGATCAATCCTACTTGGGATGAGTGGGAGTGTCAGGCACAAGGGCGAAACTTGACTGACACAGTATAGAAGGCTGCTCTCGAAGCACTCACAACTTTTTTTGGGAAGCACCCTGACGAGATAGCCGGCTCTGCAGCCAAAGTAATTCCTGTACCTGAGCGACACACTGTACCTTGTGTCGAGCGTGAAGCTTTTCTTCTAGCTCAGGGCCACTCTCACTATAGTTCTGACCTCGTCACCTTAGTCCGCTTTTTAGAAGACATGTATGACACTTACCAATGGATGATGGGAGAAAGTGTATTCTATAGACACCAAATCTATATGTACCGAGTTAAAGAGATGGAGTGTACAACTCAAACGTTGAAGGAAGCCCGAGCAATGATAGCTACTCTCAAGAAGGAAAGACGCAAGGACAGAGCAAAGATACAAGAGTTGAGTGAGATCATACATGAGTAGAACTTCCTGTTGCAGCATAACGACCAGTATATGCTTGAACTAGAAAATCAACTGGAAGCTATAGCAGTTCTACCTCCGGAACCTGTTATTCCGGGACCAGAAGGAGAAGAAGGTGTTAAAGAAATTCAAGGAGAATTTGGAGGAGAGTCTGGCCCCGAGTCACCATAGTCCTTCAGCATGGAAGATCCAACCCTAGGAGTTGGTATGTTGGAAATAAAATTCTAAGCCGTACGAGTGTAGTAGTTGTAAGGAACCCTAGTATACAACCACGTCGGTTAGCTATTGCGGTTGGTTGAACTAGGAGCTTCTTTGTGCAGCTAGTCTGCATTGTAATCCCAAACGTTGTTAGTAATTCCGAAACCCCTCATCGATGTAACGCCTTGGTTGAACATCTATCAGCAGTAATGTTCGTAAGGCATTATTTATGCTAGTTGTGATCAAACCAAAGTTCTGTAGTGAATCTCAAACTCGTTCAAAAGGTTCATGCCAAATCAAAGATCCAATCGATTCCTCAATTCTGAACTTATTTCTTTTTGGCCTTGCTCACGACTTTTGAATTAAAATTAATGCCACTTTTGGGCATGCATTGCATAGCATATGCATTTGGGAACCTTAGGCATACAAACGTGCATTCGCATGAAAACTCCGTACCCCTACCCTATCTCTCTCTTGGTGATGTTGTTGTTCCATAACCAATGGTGCCGCGACGGGACCTAGGGCATCGTGTGTGCTGCAGCCACACGACTGCCACTAGGAGCGCGCTAGGTATCTTGATTGTGGGAAAGCGACTCGCCGCACAGATCCTTTCTCTGCTCGTGCTTGCCCTCGCAATCGCTAACTCATCATGTGGGTAACCGGGTCATACTAACATGCATCATAAGCACCTTACCGCATGGGCATGTGCGTCGTGCCATCACAAGCATGTGCATTCCACCAACTTTTAAAATCAGTGCACTATAATGTAACGAGTCGTCAACACCTCAAATGTGCAAGTTAAGTAAAGGGTGAGTAAGGTTGTTCTGAAATTCCCACACAAAATTATCTTCCGTACAAGAAATTACAGAACTCTTGCACTAGTCTTCCTTTTCTTCGTAAAAGTCCTTGATAATCCCCGTCGACCAGATTCGTTGCCGCCAGTCTCGACGATCCCTTAGCATCAACTCCTTGCCGGTCAGATGAGTAGTGGAAGTAGAGTTTTCTTGAACAGTCAAGGTTCTCGAAGAGTCAATGTTGAGAAGTCATCCATCGCTTATTCGTCCATGATCCATGCTCATACCTTCAAATCTTCGGAATCGGGCAAGGGAAGAAACCCAGGATCGATCGAAGCTTTTGCTAAGCTTCTCCTTGTTACAATCAAGAGATGAGGACGCTAATGCTCTAAGTTCTTCTCGTTCTTCTCCCCAGCACGGTCGATTCTTCGGACTGTCGGACCCCATCCTTTCAGTGTCAGGACCGTACGATGCCGCGACACCACTCCGCCATCTTCTTCCACAACTGTGCTCGCGCCGCCGAGACCTCACGGGCTGACCATTGTCGAGCTTCATGTTGTCTACACTAGATACCTGGCTGGGTCAGCTGACCGTTACAGCCCGCATCGGCCATAAATGGGAAGCCCTGTTGCCCGAACCGCCTCAACATGATATCACCACCGTTCTTGTCCTCCCTCCAACTGGTCTTGGTCACCCTGCCACTAGCCCATCTCTCCCGGCTGTTCCGTCCCTCGCCGAGCCAGCTGCCCTCAGTCTTTATCCACGACGTCGAGAAGAAGCTCAGAAGTGGACCGGAAAAAGAACTCAAGCCAAGCTGACACCCATGACTCAATCCTTGGAAGAGTCCGAGTCATTTCGCTGGACGCTGGTGTGGATGTATCTCAGTATTGCAGGCGGAATCTGTCTGCTATTAGCTGTTCATGTGCACATTCATCGCCCGCTTCCTCATGAACGACAATGAGGTAGTAGGGAACACACCTTACACCTTTGCTCCATCTGAATTTCCGACATTGGGACGTGTAACCAGAGCTTTATGAAATTGATACTTGTGACTGTTTTGATGTCCGGTTCACATTACTTACCGTGAACGAGTTTTGTAGTGCATGTCCGAATTGTGAGTTTTCTGGGTGAGATTCTGAACGTGTATTAATTAGGGACTTAATTTTCAGATGTTCAGACCGGAACGGAGTAACCCCAATGGTTTTGGTGTGTCGGGTAGTGGTGATCTATCGCTACCACCACCCATGACGCTAGCCGAAGCTGCCATGGCAGCACATACCGACGTGTTGTGCGAAATCCTGCAGGCACAACAACGGATGGCTCAACAACTACAGCAAATGCCGCCGATGCAATAGAAGCTCTGACCTTCCAAGCCCTTTTCACCCAAAGTACCTACCCAGAGTGACATAAACGCCATTGTCGGTGCAATCCAGATGTTGGAAGGGCAAAACTCCATGCTGAACCAAATGGTGTACGATATCATCCAAGGACGTTATGGGGAACCATCTCAAACGAGTTTGGCAGACAGTCTCTCTCAGGCTTTATCTGCATCCATGGTCGAGCAGGCCCGCTTGTTCAATCTATTGGTGGAGCACGTAAATCAAGGTCAACCCTAGGGCTCCGACTCCATATTACCACCTTCTCAATTACCCATGGACCTTAGAAAGGAAGAAAGAACAAGTCGGAGCAACAAGCGAATATTATCAGAGGTAGATGTAAGCTAGTGGGAAATCACTTATAAGGAGACTCGTCCGCGTGAGGGCAAACGAGGTGCGACACTGGCAAGACCACTCAGCTCCCTGCAGGCGAAACTCACTCGCAAGCCGCGAGGTTAAGAAGGAGAAAGAAGAAGAAGCTCCGCCACATCAAGAAAGATCGGCAACAAATTTCCAAACCCGGAGACCTTCCACCCCGTTTGTGCTACAATTGTAGACAACCTGGGCATTTCATACGTAATTGCCTAAATCTCCAGCATCAGGACTAGAACCTCGGAGCAGCTAAGGGTGATCACGGCAAGAAGCCGATTTTTCAAGGGAAGCCAGACCAACTTAACTCTATGGGTAACGTCTCTATCCAAGAACACCTTCCCCACTTCCGCTTCTAATTTCGAATCTCGAGACGAGATCCTTTTTAAGGAGGGTAGGCTGTCACGCCACAGGTTTTAATTAGCACCATTACCACTAATGACCGGATCAACCGAGTCAAACCCGCTAGCACCGGTCAAACCGAGGTTAACTTGGGTCATCACCTCGAAAACCGAGCCGACAACCCCTATTGACCACATTGACCAAGTCAACACACCCTTGTGGTCAACCCTTGGTCAAAAACACGGTCAAACCCAGCTTAAAACCCTGACGACGGTGAATGTCTTCCGGAACTTTTGCCGCGTTCTCCAAATTTCACCTAAAGACTTCAAAATCTACCTTAATGAAAGTTATCCAGCTTGTTGAGGGACACAACTTTCATGTAGATTGGCATTTCAAATTTTGAAAGGAAAATGGTGAAAAATGCGGTCAACCGCCAGCAGCTCCTGTTTACCGAAACAGCGCGATATCCAAAGTTCGGCTGCAATTTATGCAAAATCCGTTGAGAAAAACACCCTAGAGCCTTTGTAGAAGTTGTAGAGGATAGGGAGATCTACAATTTTCCTATTCATCACCTTGTGCACTTCAGTTCAAAGTTTGGGAGAAAACTATGCTCAAAGTTGCCTAGTCGGGAAAGTTTGGCCGCGCTCCAGCCTCGCCGCGATGTCGCGCCAGCCAGGCGCCGGGCGCGCCCGCGCCGCGCCGTACCGCCGGCCCGCGTCCCCCGATCCATCGCACCGCTCGAGGCCGCCCTTTTCCCTAGGCAACGCGCCTTCCCGAGACGGGCACGCACGCCGAGGGCCGCGGGAGTCCTCGCCGCCACGTGTCGTGCTCACACGCGCGAGCGCTCCGTCCCTGTCCGTGCTGCTTGCGTGCCGCCGGTCCCTGCCCGTGGTCGGCCCTCCTTCCCCCTACTCGCTCTCCTTAGCGCCGCACGGTGAGCACCGAGCCACTATAAAAGGGGGCACCGCCAGGGAGCTCGCGCGTGCCCGCCGTCCCTACCCGAGCCACTCCGCCGGCGCCAGTAAGGTCCTCCGTGGCAAGCCCAGGTTCCACCGGCCGCGTGCCCCAACTACAGCGCCCTCCACCTCTCTTGCACCCGCTTTTTCTCGCCATCTTGCTCACGTGCCCCACCAAGCAGCCGCCTCACCGGAGCCGAGTTCCAGGCGGACGCCGCACGGCCGCGCCGCAGAACTCCTACACCGGTACGACCCCGACCCCAACCAAGCACCCAAATGGAGCCTTGGTGAGTCCCTAGTCATTTTCCCGCCCTTTCTCCGGCCATCCGTGCCGCCGGTTCACCGGATTTCGGCCGGAACCGCCGCGCTCCATGGTCGAGGACCCAATTGTGTCTCTCTCTTTCTTTCCAGGGAGTTTTACGCAAACCAGGGGCATGGGTGTAAATCTGAAAAACTTTCCAGGGACCCTGGTGCAAAACCGCATCTCAAATAGTAAAGTCAGTTTGCTGATTTTTGTAAAATACATATAAAATCGTAGAAAATTCAGAAAAATGCAAAACCTATTTTGTTAGATTCCTGGTGAAAAGTATTACAACTTTTGTTATACTCACCTAGTCTGATTCTTGATAGTTTCTGCAGGAAAAATAGAAATGTGAAAAACCTAGATCTGCAATATCTCAAAATCCATGAGTCCTCTGTATCCAATTTTTGGATATGTGGTGTGTTATGTCATGACTAGCTCCTGTACCAAAAAATGCACAAAGTTATGTTGTAAATCGTTTTATAAAAATTGTTTCCTATTTCTGCAGAATCTGCCTAGATGATTTGTGTAGCCAAAAATAATTATGTTTTTATGCCCAACTTCTGCATGTTGCCTTGCTATACCAACATACACCTTTGGTGAATTAATCACAATTTTATGATTATCAGAAATATTTATTATTGATATATGCTTGAATTTCTTTGTAAATGCATAACTCAAGTTTCCTAATAGTTCTAGGTGTATATGATGCATCCCTAGGCTAGTCTTGGACCATATAACATGTGTGAGAAAGTTTGGATCATTTTGATGAGTATTTATTTTTGTGTGCATTTACCTTGTTCTTCTAGCTAGCTTTTGTTATTTTCAAAAATAATTAATTTCTTAGCTATCCTAAGCATGCATGTGTGTTCAGAGGCTTGTTATAGGTGATTAGTGCCTATACACACTTCCACTGAATTTTAATTAATTAAATTATGAATAAAAGCTATTGGAGCATTTTAAGACTCAATAGTCATTTAAATGGGAAAAATCACCAACCCACCTTTAATGACCTTGTGTGTGGATGTAAATCGTTTTAAAAGGCTAAATGTACCAAACCACTGCTGTTTGTGAAGTTAAATAAAATTATTAACATATATATGTACAGAGTCACTATCAGAAAGAATATTTAATAAAGAGCTGCATATTGTTCCTTTTTGGAAGAGTATGCTGAATGTATTCTTATCTAAGCGAATGTGTTCAACCAATGCACCCATGGTTGTCATTTATTGTTTGTAATTAATTAAATTAAAAATTGTCGAATAAATCTTGCATTTGCATCTTCGTGTAGATCTTTCCGACGGTAGACGTACGCTAGTGCCGGAAGTAGGAGACGAAGGTGCTGACGAAGAGCTGCAATACGTGGATGTAGCTCAAGACCTGGACCCAAGTCCAGAAGGGCCCAAGGCCAACCTTGCCAGCGAAGGCAAGCCCCGGATCATTAACCCGTCTTTTAAAACTATGCCATTATGTTTTACTATGATTGCGCATTTACGTTACAGGAATTGAATTGAAACCCTTGATGCATGATCCCTATGTACCTATGCTCTATCACTAGTATGGTAGGTCGATAGCTGCTCTGCTATAGGACCCGATAGAAGTTGAGTGATGTTAGTCACTCGCAAGAATAGGTCCTAATGCTGGAATCATAAGATCTTATTAAATGGAATGCTCATGTGGTAAGAGCATGGGATTTGGGCTCCGGTCCAGTGGCTTTCGTGGGCTAAGCTTTTGAACGTACTAAGCACTTGTCGGGAATCGGACCGGTAAGCCTAGTACCTTAAAGAGACGGTGCGGGAACTTACTATTACTACTCCTGAGGAATCACCTAACCGGCTAGCTACCGGGAAGGGGGTGCATGTGTGAGACTGGATGCCTCACGGGGTGTGCCAGTTAGCCTTGTACCCAGGACTGTAAGACTCGATCCCAACTCGAGGATTTTTGGGAACTGCCTGGGTGGTTGTCCTCGTGGGGGCATCCTACCGTGTGCTTAGGTCTACCATGCAAGGTTTAAATCAATCGATTGTCGGCCTCTCACCGTTATCTGAGACTGCTTAATCAACTGGCCATGATATCCCGTAATGATGGAATTGGTGAACATTGTTGTATGAATTAATTGCTTGTCCAAATTCTTGATTGAATTAGTTTGCACACTTAGCAATGGTAATCACTAGAACTGGTGCTAAAATACTAAACGTAAGGACCTACTCTTTGTGGCTGTTCAACAAAAGAAACTCCACCAACCAAAAGCCTTTCATGTCTAGAGTTTGGTGATGTAGATCTCACCTGACGGTTAAGTGTTGCTGAGTATTAGTATACTCGGCCTTGCTTTAAAACTATTGTGCAGGTGATGTTCACCGGGTGGATGACGACAAGTGAGAGCATCACAGATGGCCTCCTGTGTGCTGAACATTGCGCTAGTTTAAGTTATTTACACTGTTTTCGAACTCTAAATCTTTTCACTATGTCATGAACAATGGTTTGTAATAAACTGGCTCTTAACTCGTGTTGTACTCTGGACTCATCTTCGTGTGAGCTTTAATGCATATGTCAATCCTCTGTATGATTTCCAAGTGATTTACCGGGCGTTAACCCGGCAACTAACGACAGGATGATACTTTACTATTGCTTAATGACCAAAGTGGATTGGTTTTAGGCGATAGTACGGTATTTTCCTGGGTGGGTTGTCACAGCTGGTATCAGAGCGATTATATGCACCAGAGTAGTGTTAATAACCTCAATCACTAGTTTTTGAATAAAAATTGCCAAGATTGCTTGGATTTTCAAAATACATTGGTCCGCTAAGGATAAACTAGACCGAGAGGCCCTAGAGGGATTTTTGGGTTCTTTCAGGTGACTTATCAACCTATGGTTTATTTTGCTAACTTCTAGTACATTTACTTTATGTCAGACTTACTTTCTTGCATAACCAAACTAGATGAGCCACGTGTTTTATACGTGAGCTGTGCCGCATCACGAAAATTGCGAGGGTTGATGGAGCGATCCATTCCACAGATCCCATCTTCGCATCTGTTGATGAGTTGTGTTGTCGCCACGTGTTTCATACGTGAGCATTCCGCATGTCGAATATGTGAGGCAAGGATACACTCCATTCAAACGGAGGGTGTCTGAGGTTGGATGCTGTCCATGCAGTGGCTTAACACATGGATGCCGTTTCTATAGTAAACGGTAATGTATGAGGACACTTTCATGAGTGCTGGCATGAAAGGTTCATTGGGTTCTGTGATCTTCTGCAGGTACACTAACCTCGTTTCGTAAGTCGCTAAGTGAGCATTGACTAGCTCTCGAATAGCTATTATAGGGAGAAGCGTGTATGTGCCTTGCCACCGGCGCTAATTTCGAGTTTTGGCTTGATTGCCTTGTGAGGGCGAATAGGACGTCTTGCATCATGCTAAAAGTCGTGGAAAAATTTAAAACTGAACCCATACTTATTTATGTGCTCTCTAAGGTAACATATTGCTAGTATGTTTTTTCTTGCCTAGCCTCTCAGGTGTAGATGTGTTGCTGTCCAAAAATCTGTTGTGGCTATTGGTGTAGATCTTGCACCCTATTCAAGAATCTTTTTGCCTAGGGGATCTCTACCCAAGTTGCTCCACGTCTAATCTAGTTCCTGCCCGCAAAAGCTCGTGACCTTAGCTTTTGTCTATCTCGAGTTATGCTCAAATTTGTGAACCGTTGTCCTACTGATTTTTCCAGGCAATAAATCTGAAATTCTTGCTTAGTTAAGTACCTTCAGAGAAATTTTTTATAAGTTATTCAATCTTTATAGTATATAGATTAAATGGACTCGCAATGACATTTCTACCGTTGTATCAACCTGCATCAAAACACATCAGAGCAAGTCCAAGAGCCTCTGTAAAAATCACTAGTTAAATCCTGATTTGGCTATTATGTAAAATGAAATATCTAGCAAAAAATTGATAAAATCCAACAAACTAGCTAAAATCAACTATCCATATGCTCCACCACCAGTGGGTCCCGCCTGTCATACTCATGTACGAGGGGATAGCTAGTGGGACTGGCTAGCCAAAGGTGGCTAGTGAAGCCCTCAGTTTAGCTAACAAAGGATAGCGAGGGCAAGTTTAGAGAGTCTATTAGATTGAATTTTTGGACAATCTTTCCATTTTTTAGCTAGTTAAGCCAAGATAGCTAGTCTCTTGGAGTTTCTCTCAGCTCCAGTCGTATCCACGCACCCCACATGACCTTCCTTGCCATCCGCACCCCCTTTAGCGTCTAGGCTTGCCCTCCCTGTGCACCCTGCACGGTGGTGCGTGGTGCCCCCTCGTGCCGCCCCTTCCGCCATCTTGCAACCACCCAAGTCGCCGCCGCTGTAGGAGTTTTAGTCTTTTAGATGTGCTCGCACCATCATCCATGGAGAGGCATCAAAATTTAGATTAGCTCTCTCACCGTCACGTAGATGCAACAACTATGGAAAAATAAGATTTGTCACAAGATATCCTTGCGGAGCTAGGATTCACAAGATACGAATGGTAATATTCACCACAAAAATCCTATTTGGCGTGCGTGCTGCTACTAGTAGCAGCGAACACACTGCACGTGCACCACACAACACCCGTCGACCTTGTTGGCTTCGACCTGGAAGAAGAGCGGGGTGAGAGAAGAGCAGGGACGCGGCCACATCTGGAGAGGAGCACCAGTGGGTTGTGGGCAGTGGCCGCCGGTAAGGATGGCAGTCGGGCGGGTTTGAACCCGAAACCCTCGGGTTTTAAACCCGATGGGGGCGGGGGCGGGTCTAATTTTTCCCTCGCGGGTTTGCGGGTTTGGGGACCCGACACTGTACGGGGCGGGGGCGGGTCTGCAATTTCCCCCGCGGGTGACCCACGGGCCCCCGAAGTATAGAATTCAGCCCAAAAATAGATGTAGCCCAACCCAACAACCTTTGGAAACTCTGCATATATAACTCCCGACCAAACCCTATCCTATCCTATCCACCCCTCCCTCCCTGCCCGCAGCCACAAGGGCGCACAACGCGCCGCCCCTGGCTCCTCCCCCCCACGGACGCACTGCGCGCGGCCCGCCTACCTCCTCTCTCTCTCCCTCCGCGCAGCCCGACGCCCGGCGGCGCGGCCGGAGGTGGGGGGCGGCGTGGCCTCCCTCCCCCGCTCTCCCGCGCGCCGCCCCCGGCTCTACCCGGTGGCGGAGCTTCCCGGCGGCGCGGAGGAGCCGGCGAGGTGGAGCTCCGACGCGGAAGGAAGCAAGCGGTGGCGCGCCGCCGTCGAAGAGTAGCGGCTCGAGCGTTGGGGAAGGGGAGCGGCGGGTGGCGGGGGTGGAGCTCGGAGGCGAGGTCGGGCTGCGCCGCCGTTCGAGCTCGTTGAGGAGCAGGGCCGTGCGGCATCGCGGAGGAGCCGACGAGGTGGAGCTCGGTGGCGTGGATGCGGGTTTCGGGGTCCCCGTCGGGTTTCGGGCGCCTGCGGGTTTCGGGGTCGGGGCAAGATTTTCACCCGAGTGTGGTTTCGGGTTCGGGGCGGGTTTATTATTCGGGTTTCGGGGGCGGGTCCGCGGAACCTCCACCCGACCCCGACCCGACCCGTTGCCATCCATAGCCGCCGGCCGGTCACCGGCGGCTGCAGGCGGTGGTGGAGGCTGGCGGTTCGGGTTAGGGATTTGGGTTAATTGGGTTTGGGGGATTCCAATCGCAGGCGGCCTTAGATGTTGGTTGGGGGCGGTGGTAGCCCGGTGGTGGCTGCAGCTTGCGGGGCGGCGAGGACAGCGGTGATGGCGCCACCGGCCGGGTGGGGGAGGACCACCAGTGGGTGGTGTCGGCGGTCGGGGGTAAGAGATGGGAGGGCTTAAGAAGGGCGGGGGAGGCGCGGTGGGGGCAGGATGTGGGTGGAGCGGCACGGCGGCGAGGTGCTGCCGACCGCGGGCGGCGGCAGAGGTTGGCGACAGTGGTGGTGGTGCGGCAGATGTGTAGAAGAAGAAAGAAAGAAGAGGAAAGGAAGGCATCAGTGGGAACCAGGAAGAAGAAAGTAGAGAAGGAAAGATAAGGTGGCCCCCACCGTTCGCGCTGGGTGGATGAGCGCTGGATAGCGGTTCCGTATTCACCACTGTAGGACGTTGTTGTGAACCTCTTGTCTGGCAGAGGCATCACAGCTCACGCCATGGACCCACACCACACCACCGCAGTCGTCTTGCCGCGCGTCGCTCCTCGTCGTCGCGCCCCACAGGGGCCCCGCCATCACCACTGCTCCCGCGTGAAGCCGTGACGGGAGGGGAGTGAGGTCAACAGGAGGACGGTCGGGCATACACCTCGGGTACCCACACAAGGAAGGATGAGGATGGGTAGGGATGGCAATTTTCCCCGTGGGGACGGGTCCCAGAGGAGACCGACCCGAATCACATGGGGATGGGAGGCAAATTTCCCCGCAGGGGAAGCGGGGTGGGCCCCTAAAACATAACGGGCCAGGGTCGGGGGCGAGATTTCCCCGTGGAGCCACCACGGGGGACCAGAAATATGTTGATGACCCATAAAAAGTTATGGCCCAATAGCCCACTTCCATAGGTCCTACATATATAAACATCATTTTCTCTCAAACCTTAATTCTATTCTCCTTCTCCTCATTCCCGCAGCCACCGGCCTTCTCCTCACTCTCGCAACCGCTGCCCACCGAAACCAAGCGAGCGTAGCGACAGCCACCAGTCTACAACAGATAGCGAGTGCGATGGAAGAAAGCTGGAGGTTTGGACACACGGGCAAATAAGAGCACAAATCACATCGCTTGACTGCTACTCATACTCCTGTCGCACTATTGAGCCAGGCATGGACAGAGTATTAAAATAGGGGAGATTTACTAGGATGATTAGAAATGTGCCTGATCTGTTAGTTTGTGCTACCTTCTTCCCTCTTGATCTGCTAACTTGTTCTGGATTTGTTAGTTCTATGACTTGTTCTTGGATAGTTGTATCTGCGTTCTATATGCTGAAATTTGGTTGTTTCAATCTTCAGATGTTCTTTTTGATCATTCTGTGCATAATCCCCATGGGGACCCCGTCAGGGTTCGGGGATCTGGTGGGGACGGGGACAGAGCAAGTTTTTACCACGATTGTGTTGACATTTCTTTACGCAACTTCCAAAGAATAGATCTAAAATCCATTCTAAGCAGTAGCTTAAGAAATGTTTGTTGGTATAAGATAAGCCTACAGAAATATTATGGTAGATAATCCGCAAGCGCACGGATACCGGTGAGCATTTCACCTGGGGTGATGGGTTTTAAAATATTGTATCCACAGAGAAGATGGATGGATGTAACAACAGACGTAGGGATGGCAGTAGACTACTTTATGGACTTTGATGGAATGGCACATACTTTAATAGGGGTAAGCCCAATGATAAAGTAATGATAAATCAGACAGGCAGAGGCACATGTAGAGCATAGAACATACTATTCCTAGTCTAGATTAGAATTGGATTTACTTAAGAGGCACAATTATATATAGCATACAAAGACTGAGTTATTCATCTATTATAATGTAGCATATCATCACATATAGCATAGTCATGGATAAATGTGAACACCCTGAAGATTACCCAATAAGATCAAGGACGAAACTTGATCCTCCCAAGAATCATTGTTCGACTAGTCTTATACTCGGGGGGTGGACTGCAAAGGACTCAATAGGCCTGTCACGCCCATGATCTACCGCACGACCCAGAGTATAAGGTGAATCCGCAAGTGAATTGTATCTAAGCACCATGCTTACATTCTTTCTACTACCTAGATGCATATCATTAATCATGACTATATCAAATATACTACTAGAATAAAGTAAGAACTTAGCAATTGCTCACATAACATTGAAATAGCATAAAGTCATTAAGAAACAATATAAGAACTGAATCTTGATAAGTTACAGATCTGGAACTGGAGCAAAGCTCAACTCTACTCGAATCTGACTCTCAATCTAGAAATAGGTTCTTGATTTAGAAATTACATCTTGAACTATGAAGTAACTATCCTATCTCTGAT
This sequence comes from Cenchrus americanus, assembly GCA_947561735.1. NCBI lineage: Eukaryota > Viridiplantae > Streptophyta > Magnoliopsida > Poales > Poaceae > Cenchrus > Cenchrus americanus. Next base: position 179,094,132 of record OX387245.1, read on the forward strand.
GTATCCTCTTCTTCTCCTGTCTTGTCCTGATGATGATGATGATCTTCTGAGAGATGCATACCATACCCTGGGGGGTCTGGGGTTGCTTATATAGCCCGGAGGGATAATCCATCGCCGTAGGATCAAACCGACCTAAACAAGGGGTTTAGATTAACCCTAAGAGGCGGTGGAGGAACCTTCCCGAAGCAGGGCCTGATCGGGGCCAGGGGGAGCCCGATCGGCCTCCCTATAGGGCCGGTCGGCCTGGGCTAGGACCCGGCTGGGCTCCGCCTTCGCGTGTGGGCCTCTTGTCCCTTCTAGATGCATATTTTCTTGGAGCCCACTTCGGTTGAGTTCAGGAGTCTTCTGGAGCCTTTTAGAATTCATTCTTTTCGCATTTTCCTGAATAGTCCCTGAAAATATATAATTCACCAAAACTCGTGGAATTCATTAGTCCAAGGCCCTATACTACTGTTTATTTAACTTTTCGATCCTTTTTCATGTATTTTTGATGCATAAAAATAAGAGTTAGTGAGCATCAACAAACTCCCCCAAGCTTACCTCTTGCTAGGCTCTTAGAAAGACTCAGTGTTACCACAATAAATTCTTTTCCAAGGTAGGATGAAAAAGTCAGACTTTTAAAACCTGCTTATATCTACTTGAGAACATGGGGCTTTTATCTGTACTTGGGTATTGAGCAGTTGAAAGATATAACATTTAAGTCAAGCACCATGTCTCAAGTTCTTGGTTTCACTAAAATTCTGGAGTTTTGCAAAAAGATGTTCAAGTTAAAGCTCAGAGCACTCCTGTCTGATAACTTGATATGATAAAACATAAAAACTTTTAACTTTAGCCTACCTTTGCTTCTTTTGTTCCTGAAATATATCTCTCTTTCTAGCAATAATCTTAAGAGAACCTTGGGTTACATGACATTAGGAGAGGTGGGCCCTACTCGCCCCGGACTTTTATCCATTTTTCTCTCTCCTTAGAGATGTGGGTTCTTCTCGCCCTCGGACTTGTGTCCATTATTCATCTCTAATTTATTCTTTTTAGGGAGGTAGGCCCTTCTCACCTAGTAGAACACATGTTCATTTTTCTCCCTCTCTCATCTCACTTTTTCCTCTCTTTCTTTTTTTCTTTTTTTATGTCATGCCCAAGTCTCTTTGAAGGCATAGAGAGATATAAAACTGGAACATTTTGAGCAAATTTTCAACAAGGCTCTCTTTTTTTAACAGGACATAAAGTCTTGTGTCATACAGGAGACTCGTTATATATGAATTTTATGATTAAAAAGTGAATCTCCAGACTTTAGTGTTACTTTGAACAAGATAAATAGCAGCTCAACTTAATCATGTCAATCAATCAATCACCTAGACTTAAATCGAGAAATTACTCTCACAAGAATCTCATGCTCAAAGCATGTTTCAAAATCTAAACAATTGTATCCATGTCTTGGGAGAACTTCAAAAGATGGTAAGCTTGGCATTTGCAACAATGAAGAGCATTTGTTTTTCATGTCCATTTAGCATACTTCTCTAGTTGTTTATTTATTTTAAACAAGGAAATTTTTATTTTATTTTGTTATTTCAAACTTATCAAACTAAACAAAACTTAAAATAAAAATATATAAATAGATAGTTGATACTTACCTTGGGGGCTTCTCTCCCAAGCTGCTTGATTCTACATCCCCCACTGGCGAAATTTGCTTGCCAGTAGTTCAGCGTTTGCATCTGCAATTTCTTGTATATCTTCTAATCGTTGTCCTGTCTGGTCCATCCACTATTGTTGTTGGCATAGCATGTTGGTGTGGGTATCCTTAGTGCTCATTGCGTCCTCATGTTGTCATGGACACCTTGGCGGAACGTCGCAGAATACTGATGGTCGAATCCTGAAAAAGAGTTACGGGTAGCTACAAAAACAACTAAAACAAAAGGAAGAAAAAAAGAAAGCTGGTTGGTTCTTACTGGACGGGGATATCTCTCCCCCAACTGATTCGAGAAATGAGACTAATAGTCAGGCGGTTGTTGATACGGGTTCCATGACCCGAAAAAGTTGTGCACTGCTTGAAAGCCTTCTTGCGTGGTGGTGGTTAAGGTGTACAGCTCACCGTCGGTTTCCTGTTGTCGCCTGGTGGTGTCCTGGAGGCCTTGCTCTATTCTCTCGGCGTGGGCATCGATACTACGGAGGTGATTGTTGATGTTGAAAATGCCTTTGTCAATGATGCCATACTGCTCCTCATGGTACACGTACGGGTAGCTCTAAGGATAGTTTCCGCCGTAGGTCGGGTCTGAGAGTGTGATGAGCTGGAGCAGATAGAAGCACTAGGGGTTGGCTTTCGCTGGACTTCTGCAGCTGGTGACTACTGGAGGGTCTTGCTCCACCGGATGCCGGAGCCTACTGTGTGGTGCTCTCTACGATGAGGTTCCTTTCGCTCCTGCGAGTGCGTGACCGGGTTGTTGGTCCGGTCCCAAGATGCTATGCCTTGAAGGCCTTACCGTCTCTACATAATCCTCGGGTGTCAGGTTCAGGGTGTACTTTTTAACTTGGTATAAACCAAGCTCTGGGCACGGGAGGATGATGGTTGTGGACGAATGGGGGTAAAGCATGACCAACTCTGCCTCAACACGCTTCATCAAGCGGGCTTGCATGAAATGGTCCTCATCGAAAGTCTCGTGGGGTGTCTCCAAGTAAGTGACCTGAGCTCCCTCTAGAGCTCCGAGGTACATGGCAATCCGAGTCACCAAAGAGGTGATCTCAATTTTGCCCGTCCACGTGGCCATGGTGCGCTAGTGCTCGACCATCAAAACGACATGAGCAAGCTTGATCTTGTGGATGACGACAAACAAGCATTACAACTCATCCACCCAAACCATTATAAACTCGACTCTTCGGACAATCATGCTCGAAATGAGCCGGTGGAGGAAACGAAGAGTAGGGTTATGGGTCAAGTTGATCCGGGGAGCGGGATTCAACCCTCTCCCTAAAATCTTTTTCCAAAATGATTCCGAGAAGGCTTTCATACCCTTATGTTTAGACCACTCAATCAGACAGTTTGAATCGAAGCCTAGAGCCACACTCAACTGATCGCAGGTTAAGTCGTGCTCTTCATTGAAGAGCCGAAACTTAACATCACTGCTATCAGCGCTCAAAGTTGAGAGGAACTCTAGGGTGAGAAATTTTGAACCCTCTTCCCACGCATGCCAAAAATTCCCCCAGCCTATGGCATCAAAGGCCGCCCCAAATTCTCCTATCATACCAGTTTCATTAAGAAGGGTGTTGTCGTATACCTTCGTATGTGCGAATTCCTAGTCTTTTAGCTATTGGAACAACCTCTGCTCTTGGTGTGATGCCCCAGGTTTTTAATTACCGTCATTAACGCTAATGACCGGATCAGCCGAGTCAAACCGGTCAAACATCGGTCAAACCTAGGTCAACCTGGGTCATCACCCCGAAAACCTCGCCAATGAACCCTAATGAACCCCTTGACCAAGTCTACACACACCCGTAATGGACCCTTGGCCAAAGACACGGTCAAAACCGGCTTAACCGTCGACGTCGGCGAATGTCGTCCGGAACTTTTGCCGCGTTCCCCAAATTTCACCTAAACACTTCAAAATCTACCTTTATGAAAGTTGTCCAACTTGTTGAGGGACACAACTTTCATGTAGATTGGCATTTCAAATTTTGGGTGGAAATTAGCGAAAAACTTGTTCGACTGACAGCACCTCCTGTTTTCCAGAACAGGCCGACATTCAATGTTGGCACGACGTTCCTGCAAAATCCGTTGAGAAAAACACTATATGGCCTTTTTGAAAGTTGTAGAGGGTAGTTAGATCTACAAAATTCCTATTCATTGCTTTGTGCACTTTTATTCAATTTTTTTGGAGAAAATTTAATTTGAACAGGGCTGGTCTGCAAAATTCAGGCGCTCTCGCGCGCACGCCGCGCCGCGCGCGCCGCCGCCGCACCCGGCCGCGCCGCCCGCGCGCCGGCCGCCCACGCCTCGGCTTCCTACCCCGTAGGCGCGTGTTCCCGAGGCAGGTCGTGCCTTCCCAAGGCTGCTGCACGCCTCTCGATACCTTGGGCGCCGGGAACGCCTTGAATTGCGGGCGGCCGTGCGACCCCCAACGGACCAGCGGTCCCTACGCCGTCGTACGGCGCACACGCGTTCCAAGGCCTCCCCGCCGGTCTGCTAGTCGCTACTGAGCTCTCGCGTCGCCTACTAAGGAGCCCCGGTCCCCGGCCGCGGTGCACGCTGCTCCTCTCCCCCAACCGAGCCGCCGCCGGTCTCCCCCCCAGAGCAGCTGCGGCGAGCTCCCTTCCGGCCGACCGCACGCGTTATCAAGCCTCTCCACCCCACCTAGCCTCGCTAAGAGCTAAGCCTCTCTGCCCCCAGTCAATTCCTGAGACGCCCCTCACCGGAACCGATCCCACGGCGGCCGCACCCACCGGCCGGCCGCGCGCCGCTCGCCGGAGCCACCACCGCCCGCCAAGTACCCAAACCAATCCTAGAACACCCCTAGATCCTCCCCGGCCCGTTCCCGCCCGGCCAAGGCCGCCGGCCTCGCCGGAATTGCAAAACCCGCGCCGGCCGGCCGCCATAGGGGCCACATTGCAAACATCTATATCTCTCCAGGGCCTTATTTGCAAAAAGGTAACCCAATAGTACAACAGTTTTGCTGATTCTTGTAAATCGCGTAGAATATCACAGAAAATTCAGAAAACTGTGAAACAAATTTTGTTGGATCCGTGGTGATTTATTCTACAACTTTTGTTATTCTGGCCTGAGCTAATTCCTGTTAGTTTTTGCATGAAAAATACAAATGTCAAAACCCTAGATCTGCAATATCTCAAAAACCATAAATCCTCTATAGCTAATTTTTGGATATGTTGTGTGTTAGGTCATGACTAGCTCCTATGCCAAAAATTGCACAGATTTATGATGTAAATCGTTTTATAAAAATGTTTTTCTATTTCTGGTAGAACTGCACAAATGATTTTTCATGTTAAATATATTCATGTTCTTGATCCCAACATGAGCACACTGTCTTGTAATACCAAAATGCACATCTTGTGAATTAATCATGATTTTTGGATTAACAGAAATAATTATTCCTGATTTATGCATGTTTTCCTTTGTAAATTAATAAACCAAGTTTAGTAGAGGTTCCATGTGAACATGCTGGTTCTTTAGACTTGTTTAGGGCCAGAGAGCATGCACAAGAAAGTTTGGATCATTTTTATGCTTATTTATTTTTATATGCATTTAAGTTGAATCACTAGTTAGCCTTTGTTATTTTCCACAATATTTAATTTCCTAGCATCCAACACTTGCATGTGGGTCCAATGGACCAGGATAGGTGCTAGTAAGCTTAAGAAACACTCATTTAATTTTTGGTAATTTAATTGTTTAATAAAAAGCTTAAATGCCCTTTTAATATTAAAGGGAAAGTAAATAAAGAAAAACCCCTAATTAATTCTTTTTCCTTTTTGAAAAGTATTATTTAATATAATTAAATTATCATCACTGATCAGAAAGTAATTTATAAATAAAAATATTATTTATACCTCTGCTTGTGAAGGTAAAAGGAATTAAAGCTTTCACATGAAATGACAAGTATAATAAAAACCTTTATCCAAATGTTCAATAAAAGAATACCCATGTGCAGATAATAACCTTCCTAAAAGAGAAACACTTGCTAGATGCTTGTTAAGGTGAACATGACCAACCCAGAGTTGGATAAGACAACAAACTATCACATCACCTAAACTTGCATTGCATTCCGTGTAGATCTTCCGGACGGAGATTACTCCCTTGTCCCGGGAACCGAGGAAGGAGGAGCGGAAGGTTCTTTGCAGTACGTGGAAGTACTCGACACCGAGGGTGCCCAAGCTAACCTAGCTGACGAAGGCAAGCTCCGGTGCATCTAACCCAGTTTTCAAATTCTTTATTCAAATATCTATGGATGATTGTGCATTTACGTTCAGGAGTTGAATGAAACCCTAGATGCATGATCCCTAGGTACCTTTTGTCCCTACTAGTATGATAGGTCGATAGCTGCTAAGCTGTAGGACCGTTACAAGTCGGGTGATGACCTCACTCGAGAGAATAGGTTCCTAGATAGGAATAATATTATATCCTAAATGGATTGCTCACGTGGTAAGAGCATGGGATCTAGGCTCCGGTCCAGTGGTTATGTGGGTTAAGTCTTTGAACGTACCAAGCACATGTCGGGTATGGGACCGGTAAGCCTAGTACCTTAATGAGGTGGCAAGGGATCCTACCATTACTACTCTTGGGATTCGCTCTCATGGCTAGCTACCGGTGGTGTATGGTGACTCTGGGTGTGCTGGGTGGGACATGCCTGATAGCCTGCACCAAAGACTGTAAGATTCGATCCCGACCCGAGGATTTCTGGGGACGGCTTGGGAAAGTTGTCCCTCTGTGGGCAGCCTACCGTGTGTTTGGGTCTACCTTGGAAGGTTTAAATCAATCGATTGTCGGCCTCTCACCGTTATCTGAGACTGCTTACTCCACTAGTCATGAGATCCCTAATGATGAAAGTTGATAAAGATGATGTTTGGTTAATTGTATTATACAACTTTTTCTGTACTAGTTGGCTAATGTAGTAATGACTAAACCACTAGAACTTGTGCTAAAATCTTGAAAGTAAGGACCTACTCTTTGTTACTTTTTAGCAAAAGCAACCCAGTAGCCAAAAAGCAATTCATGGTCTAGAATTGGTGAAGTAGTTATCACCGACGGGTAAGTCTTGCTGAGTATTAGTATACTCAGCCTTGCTATAATGTGTTGATCCAGGTAATTCCTTCAGTGATGTGTGGCCCAGTGAGATCCCGCCCGGCTGGGAGCTGGAATGGGTGGAGGACGACTACTGAAAGCATCATGGATGGCCTCCCGTGGTGTCTTCGCTTCCGCTAGTTAATTTCCGCTGCTTTTCAAAACTCTGAACTATTTCGTCATGACAAAAACTATGGTTTGTAAGAATTAAACCCTTCGGGGTACGAATTTGGATTTGAATGTTGCTGTATCTTTGGACTCGCCTTCGAGTGAGTTTTAATGCATATATTCGATCCTTGTGCTCTCAAGTGATTTACCGGGCGTTAACCTGGCAGCTTACGACAGGATGGTACTTTATTATTTCTTAATGACCAAAGTGGATCGGTCTTAGGCGATAGTACGGTATTTTCCTGGGCGGATTGTCACACTTGGTCGGGTCACATGATGATTTGTGTTTCGGAGGTAAGGAAACGCGTCCTTTCCTCCGAACCGACCCATCATGATGCACTGAGCTTGTGGACATGTCCTGGGAAGAACTCATGGACACATTGACTTTTGGATCAAAACCCAGGGCTATCGAGCGATCCTGCAAATCTGAGGAATGGGAATGGCCACTGCGGCTCGAGTCCGAGTCGCGGAACTTGATGTGTTTTCCCTTCACCACCTTTGCGGCCTTATGTAGCCACAACATCCTGCAAATGGTTAGTGCAACCGATACCCAAAGGATGATGGTTATGAAAGGTCAGTCATTCGAGGATTAGCGATCCAGGAGTTAGTGGTCCTTGTGGGGTGATGACACCTCCACAAAACTTGAGTGACTTGCACCACGAGGGACACACTCTCGGCACTCCTTTTCACTAAAAATGAACGGACTTAACAAGGGAGCAAAGGTTGCAAACTTCAGAGTTTGGCTGTGGCGCTATGGGAGAGTGCACGGGAGGCCTCAATTTATAGGCAGGTGGAGGGAGGTAGGTGCGGCCGCACCTGTCCATCCAGCCGTGCCACCCAGAAATTAGGGACAACTTCAGTGCGTGATTAGGAGGCTAGGAGCAGGCCGCAACAACTTGGAAATGACAACATGGTGGATTTCACAAGTGCGGGTGCACCAACCGGGCCGGCCGGCCCTAGTGTTTCCACCCAAATTGCATGTCAGATCGCTGCCATACCATCTAGCGCTTAGGGTCCTCGAGAACTTGTGCACTCAGTTGTCCAAAAGTTGTTGGGGTTTCTATTAGTGGTTGGGAAGAATTACTGTAGATTGGACTTGCTTCCTCACAAACTAAAGCACCTCCATGCAGCTAGTGGCTGCTCCACACGTTCACCCAGGCAAAAGGGGTGGTGCGCCCATGCCAAGTGGGCTGGCTGCACTGGGCAAAATGCCCAAAACTGCTCCTTAAACCTTCTAAACTCCAAGTCATGCAGTGGCTAAAAGGATTTCGAAGATTAACCATGCTTGATGCATGAACTTAGAAAGGAACAAATGCCAGTTTATGTCACGGCGAGAGCGTCGAATTTATAGTCCTCTAGCTGGACTTGTCAAAGATCATTTCTTCTTGGAGTGATTCTCTTGATTAGAGAGGTAGTTCACTAGAGTTTGGAAGAAAAACGATAGATAACCGACAATCTGATATATCCAAGATTGGGAAAGATCCTTGATTTTTGCTCTGGGATTCTCTTCTGACGGGCATAGCTAAGATCCTCTCTGAAATTTTTAGCCCTTTAGTTGGATTTTTGTGAAAAGCGATCCTTTTGTGAGTGCAAGCAGGCGGAAAACGTTGTCTTGAAATAGGTCGTGCTGAAAATGTTGAATCAACACTATATCTGGCAGGCCATGATCGGGACAACTGTGTATGAGATCATAGAATCTAGCCCATGCTTGATTCAGGGATTCAGTCTTTGTCTATTGGAAATTGATAATTTTTTTCGGAGGTTCATGAGATGAGATAAGGGGAAGTACTTAGCGCAGAACTTGTCGCGCAAATTTCTCCAATCCATGGTGACTTCCTTCTCTTGCCGGAAGTACCAAGCCTTTACTTCTCCCACTAGTGAGAATGGAAAAGTCTAACTCTGAATCCGTCGGGAGAAAGATTGGAGCATGAACAAGTAGAGCATACTTGCTCGAAATTCCTCAAGTGATTGTATGGATTTTCTCTTTCGAATCCTGAGAAAGGATTTTTCTGGGCGATGGAAAGGAATTTTGGAGAAATAATTCCATTGAAGAGGAACCTTGGGTTAAGATTTCCGTTTCGGAATTGAATTTGCTAACCTTTATTACAAGGATTTTTCGATAATTTTCAGAATTGAATTCCTCCAATTTTTAGCATCGAACATAGCACAACCAAAATATAAAGCTCAAGATCGAAGCACTATGCAGGTACTTTTAGAGGTAGAAACTCCACTAAGCACCACTAGTAAACGTTTCAAACCAAATACTTATGTTCATATATCAAAAATTAAAGATGAATAAACTAGTAAAGCAAGAAAAGCATCACAAGAGATACAAATTTAAATGACTCTTTTTATTTGATTTTCTTTGACGCAAACACTAAATTAAGACACTTCAAACTTGCAAAAATTTAAAAGCACACTCAAACTTAAGACTCTTAGACTTTGACACTCTCGCAAAAACTAAACCGAACCAAACTAAACTTGAAGATAAAGGCTAGCTATCTAGATCCCCCCACGCTAAAATCATACGACGTCCTCGTCGTATCTTAGAAGAAACCTAAGGGGGGAACTCTATCTAGTGGTACTTCCCACAACTATTGCACCACTTGCCCTTCATGTTTCCCACCATGACAAATAGCTTCCGCACGTTACGATTCAGAAACTTGTAGTCTTCTTCGACCACGCGCTCCAAATCCTCCATGCGTTGCCTCATCACCTCCATGGCCTGGAAACACTCGTCCACCAATGCGTAGAGCTCCGAGATGGAGTGACGGCAAGACGCACAACACATCGGATGCATCCCGAAAGGGTCGTCATCGCCATGGTCTCCGCCATCATCATCGCCGCTGTCGTCGCCACTGTCGCTGCTGTCTTTGTTGCTGCCACCGTTGGGGCCTTCGATAGTCTTCTCCTTGGGCACCTCTTCCCAATAATACAAATCATTATCATCTCTTCCGGCGGGGCCGCCCCACGAGCTCGGGCTACGATCATCGGAATAGTCACTCCCCCATAGTCTTTAGGCCCAGGTGACACCTCCTTGTAATCCTTCCTCTCCATGCCTCGGATGCGCACCGACCTTCGAACGGGAGTAGGGACCTTCTCCTCCTTGATGGGGTGGCGAGATGTGATAGCTCCGCAACGGATGCGAGCGGTCCTCTTGATCTCCATGGGTAGCTTGAGCTCGCATCGCTTCGCCTCCTCCATCGATGGCTCCTTGGTGCCTAGCATCTATACGCTCTTCAGGGACGTTATGGCTGCTGCGTGGGTGCAAGAGAATGCGAGATGGGATGGATTCCTGAGCTCCCATCTCGGCCAATTAAATAGTCCGCAAAGGAATACTCTAGAAACCGTATTTTCCTTTTTCAAACTTCCCTTAAAATTTTCTAACCAAAGAAGGAAGTCGAAAAGGCACTTCCCAAGGAAAAACTGGGGGCGAACCGCCGCCGGGCCCCCTTGGGCCAGTCAGACCGGGCCGGCGGGCCCACCCTGCTTCACCGGCCGGTTCGGTCCGGTTTTCCGTGTACCCCCTTTATTTTGCATTTTTAGCCCATGAGAAAAAGATGACTCGGTAAAACTTCATGAGAAACTCCAGAGAAATATAAGAAAAACTATTTACAAAAAATCCACACCTTGTTTTACGTCTTAGGCTAGACGTTCGGGCTCTTCTTACTTGGTGAAGACATCAATATGGTGAAGAGGCACAATTTCAAGTTCGTAGTAAACCGTAAGCCATTGACCATTCACCATGAATTAATCACCTTTCACATCCATGATGGTTATCGCCCCGTTGGAGAGCACCGAATGAACAATGTAAGGTCCATCCCACTTGCTTTGCAATTTCCCCTTTCGGAAGGTTTTGAATCTCGAATTGTAGAGGAGGACCTTATCTCCTTCTTTAAATTCTTTCTTCTACCTTTTGTCATACCACCTTTTGATCCTCTCTTTGTATATGCTCGCATTTTCATATGCTTTCAACCTCATCTCCTCTAGCTCACTTATTTGGATTCTTCGCGTTACCACCGTGGCATCAAGATCGAGGTTCATCTCTTTGATTGCCCAATAGGCTTTATGTTCCAACTCAACCGGAAGGTGACAATCTTTTCCATAGACAACTTGATAAGGGGTCATACCTATCGGTGTCTTGAACACCGTTCGATATGCCCACAAAGCTCCGTCTAATTTCTTTGACCAATCTTTGCCTCCCTTCTCTATGGTTTTGTTGAGGATGCTCTTTAATTCCCTATTCGATGTTTCCGCTTGTCAGTTGGTTTGTGGGTGATAGGCCGTAGAGACCCTATGTTCAATGCCCAACTTGGACAAGCACTTTTTTAAATTCTTCCCAGTGAAGTGAGTTCCTCCATCGCTTATCAAGATTCTCGGTGTACCGAAACGAGGAAAAATCACGCTCTTGATCATGGCAATGGACTCCTGTATGAAGCTTTACGACATGGCATGGCCTCTACCCGCTTGGATACATAATCAATAGTGACTAGAATATGCTCAAATCCATGTGAGTTTTTGAAAGGCCCCATGAAGTCTATTCCCCACACATCGAATAATTTGATTTGTAGATTATATCTCAAGGGCATATAATTTCTTTGAGAAATATTCCCGGTTCTTTGGCATTCAGAGCATGATGCAACATATCTTTTAGTATCTTCATGCATCTCCGGACAATAGAATCCTCTAGACCACACTTTTGCTTGGGTCCCAAAGTGGCTATAGTGTCCACCATACTCCGTCGAGTGGCACTTTCTCAAAATTTCTAGCCTCTCTTCTCTTGACACACATCTATTCATGACTCCATCATTGCCAAGTTTGAAGAGGTAAGGTGCATCCCAAAAGTATTTTTGACTTTCGGAGATTATCTTCCTTTGAGAGTTTTTATCTAGATGATCAAGAGGCATCTTCTGAACTGCTCGAATGATATCAATCATCCAAGTGTTTTTATCGAGCACTCGATAGAGGTGGTCATCTCTCATCTTGTCTTCTATGGGCTCTTTATCATCTTGTCCATGGTTCATCCTAGACAAATGATTGGCCACAACATTCTCCACCCCCTTCTTATCACGAATTTCAACATCGAACTCTTGGAGAAGAAGGATCCAACAGATCAATCGTGGTTTAACATCCTTCTTAGCCAAGTGACACTTGATGGCCACGTGATCGGTGTAAACAATGACCTTCGAGTTCACGATGTAAGATCTGAATTTTTCAAAGGTGAATACCACCGCTAGCAACTCTTTCTCCGTAGTGGCATAATTTAATTGTGCCTCATTAAGAGTTTTACTAGCGTAGTAAACGGTGTGAACTCGGCCTTCCTTTATTTGACCCAAAACCGCTCCTACGGCGTAGTCACTTGCATCACACATGATCTCAAAAAATTGGCTCCAATCCGGAGGTTGAATAATAGGAGCACTCACCAAAGCACTTTTCAAGGTCCGGAATGCCGCTAAGCACTTCTCATCGAAGTCAAAAGCCACATCCTTTTGAAGGAGATGCGTGAAAGACTTAGTGATCTTTGAGAAGTCCTTAATAAATGTTCTATAGAATCCGACATGGCCTAGAAAGCTCCTGAAGGACTTAACATCCGTCGGAGGTGGGAGTTGCTCAACCGTCTCTACCTTAGCCTTGTCCACTTCGATTCCTCTCTCGGATATAACATGTCCCAGCACTATGCCTTGCTTAACCATGAATTGGCACTTTTCTCAATTTAGCACCAAGTCTACCTCCGCACACCTCGTGAGGACCTTATCCAAGTTTCCCAAGCAATCCATGAACATCTTCCAATAAACGGAAAAATCATCCATGAATACTTTGACAATTTCTTCGATGAATTTCGAGAATACGGCCATCATGCCACGTTGAAAAGAGGTCGGAGCGTTGCATAGACCGAAGGGCATCCTTCTATATGCAAACGTTCCATAAGGGAATGTAAATGTTGTTTAGTTTTGATCATCCGGGTGAATGGGAATTTACATGAACCCCGTGTACCCATCGAGAAAGCAAAAATAAGCATGGTTTGCTAATCTCTCGATCATCTCGTCAATGAACGGTAGGGGGAAGTAATCTTTCTTCGTTGCTTTGTTTAGCTTTCGATAATCGATACACATCCGCCACCCGGTCACGGTTCTTTGTGGTATCAATTCATTCTTCTCATTCTTCACCACGGTTAAACCTCCTTTCTTCGGTACACAATGTACCGGGCTCACCCATTCGCTATGCGGAACCTGGTAGATGATTCTGGCATCAAGTAGCTTGAAGACCTCTTTCTTCACTACCTCTCGCATGGCATGAGTTAGCCTCCTTTGGTGGTCCACTACGGGCTTACATTGGTCTTCCATAGGTATACGATGAGTGCAAAAGGCTGGGCTAAGACCTTTGAGATCATTGATCGAATATCCAATCACCTTCCTATGCTTTTTCAATAATTTCAGCAACTTCTCATTTTCTTCGGGACTCAACACGTTGCTCACGATTACTAGATAAGTCTTGTCTGGGCCCAAAAATCCGCACTTTAATCCTTTGGGCAAAGGTTTAAGATCCACCTCGGGCACTTGTGGCTCCTCGGGTTTAATTTCTCCTATGTACTCAAATTTGTCTTCCTCCACGCTTTCATCTTGTGGTTCTAATCCTTTTGTCACCTCTTCTAGTTCTTCATCTTGTGGATCATTAACTTGATTCTCCATCGCTCTTTGCAGCGGGTCTCTAAGGGTTTCAACAAAGCAAAGACTATCTACCTCCTCTACTTCTTCGTCTTCGAGAGGAAAAGGTGAAGGGTGTTTAAAAATGTGAAGAAAATTATATGTGTACTTCTTTCCATTAAGGTTCATTGTTACTTTGCCTTTTCCGGCATCCAACACGGCATCAACCAACTTAAGAAAGGGCCTACCTAGGATTATGTGATCATGATTACTATGGTAAGCATCAATAACAAAGAAATCGGTTGGCATATATTTTCCAGAGATGATTACATTCATGTTGCAAGCAATCCTAGAGGTGTAATAGTTCTACCATCTCCCATGATTAATTTTGTTGATGTTGGGGCTAAGTCTAGGTTGTGGTCTTGAACTTTATCATAAATTTTATAATACAGGACACTTACTTGGGCTCCAATGTCGCACAAAGCTTTGCATTGAACTTCGTTGATCTCGCAACTCAAGTGTGGTGTCGTCTTCTCCTCTTCTTCGGATCCTATTGCGTAAACTTCGGCGAGGCGAGCGTATGGCGATGCTTCGGGCTTGATCCCCGTGATTCTTTTCACCTCGGTTATGTGTTCCGGATCCACTTCATCATCACCAAAGAGCTTTTGAAAGATCTTACTAGTGGTTTCAAGGTCGTATGAATCTTCCGCTTTCTTTTCCGGTGGGAAATCCACTTCTAATGCTCTTGCCATCCCCTTTTGGTTAGGGAACGGTCTTCTCTTGTCGAATACTTCTCCGTAATCGATTGGAACCCAATTCGTGTGTTCGAACTCCCTTAATGGATTCACGCTTGACATACTTCTCTTGTTTGTTTCATTTGATTCGGCGAAGTCAATGCTCAGGGTAGTTCTTCACTTGATGTGCTCTTCTTCAAGCTTTTCCGGGACTGGCTCCTCTTTTGTGACTTCCGGGGTTGCCTCTTTAGAAATTTCCGTACACGTCTTCATCCTTGAATTGTATTCCGGCTCTCCCGCAAGTCTTGTTTCCCAATCTGTTCGCATGGCCGTCGCTTTACTAATCTTTTGTAAAAGTTGAGCGGCTTCCGTGAGTGTTTTCTCCATGAGATCCCCACTCGCACACATTTGGACGTGTTGCATGCAACGAGGGGTTAGGGAAAAGAAAAATGTATGCAAGAGTACGTCACCGGAGAAGCCGAGTCTTGGTCCTTGTTCGATCAACTCATTAAACCTATTCCAAGCTTGGATTATCCCTTCCTCTTCTCCTTGCGTGAAAGTGATCACTTTACTCCTTAGATTTGAACCTTGCTAATTGGAAAAACTTCTTGCAAAACTTCTTTGTCAACTTGTTCCAATTGCCTTCAACTTCAAAGGATGCAAACGAGTACCACGTCTTTGCTTCACCGGCAAGTGAGTAGGGAAAGAGATTCCATTTGAACCACTCATCGGGAACTCCTTCTTGACGCGCCGTGTTGCATAGTGTCGTGAAATGCCTTATGTGTTTATATGGGTTCTCCGTAGCCATCCCTTCAAACGGGGTTGCCGACACCATCTCGATGATCTTGGATTTGATTTCATACTTGGTCACTTTGAGCTTCGAATCCGACCCTTGTATGTTTATGTCTTCACATCGAGGACTAGCGTAATCCCTTAGCGATTTCTCCGGTTCTTCCACAGGGTGGTTGACGAACGCCATCTAGACAACAAGATAAAAACAAAAACAAAAACAAAACAAAGTGGTTTTCTAGGTAATATGGGTTAGATATTAGCAAACAAACGATAAAATAAATATAAAAGAAAGTTAGATGCAAACCAAACGATGTAAACTAGCTTGCTCCCCGGCAACGGCGCCAGAAAAAGGGCTTGTTGACGGATAAAAGACGTATCCACCTACGATCTGCAAGCGTACAGACCTACACCTTTTTCACCACGAGATTCCCTAGGTTCATGTCAATCCGCAGGGCAAGGGGATTACAAGTGTTTGATTTACTTCTACTCACTAACTTACCTAAACCCTATCTATGATTGAAAGGATCAATGCAAGTGGCCTAGAGGGGTGGTAAATAGGCCTGCAAAACAAACTCGACAAATTTTTGCCAACTTCTGCTCAGACCCCGGAACCTCTGGGCTTTTTGTTGACGATGATTTTCCGTCAACCTAGAGTACTTTTTATACATTGGTTTCGATTACGATTTGCAACTAACCCACCACTAGGCATACTAATGATGTAACAAGTTCACTTGTGAATGTGGTATTTGGAGTATGTTGTTTATGCAGGATTTAGGCACTAAAAGGAGAACTTCCGGGAGAAGTTCAATGAGCACTTTGCGAGAAGATCATGAAGCCCGGTACAAGTCAACACTCGAGGTGAACATGACTCCAAATGACCCAAGGACCACAATGTGAAGGCACAAAACTCCGAGGACTCAGATGGAAGATACGGAGGCTTGGACGACAAGACATCCTAACTATTCATGCGGATAAAGATGTCAAAAGGTCACACAATTGTGAAGACAAAAGCTCACAATTGCAAGAGAAGCCCGCCCGCGAAAGATGGGCCCGAAACGGGCCAAAAAGCGCCTGGGCCAGCCGGCCCATGCGGACCAGCCCAGCCCATTTTCGTGGTGGTTCGAGCCCCAATTTAGACTAGGGTTGCTTCAGGGTATTAATAGTCTCGCTGCAAAAATTCGGCGGCATCCATCCGCAGGAACTCAGCGAAACCTAGGAGAGAGTGACAGCGGCTGCCGCGAGTCCTCGAAGTTGTCTAGGAGATGGCCTAGGCCTACCCTAGCCGCCATGGCCGCCTTGCACGGTTGAGCCATGGCGGAGTTCCAGAGCTAGTTCAGGTCATCAATGGTATGTACTTGGTGGAGCTGATCTAAACATGTTTATTATGTGAGTAAAGCACTTCATGTCATCCGATCTTTTAGCGACTCGATTCCTCCTTTTATGATTTTGCTCTCACTTGGCTATGCTTCATCTTCAATCTATTCTAGATAGATTGCTTGGGGTGCTCTTGTAGTCATGGTGGCTAGAGCTGCATACCGGATCGACCAAGCGTTTTCAACTTGTTCTTTTTGAACTCGCCCTAGGCTAACCCACATGAATAGGAGTGCGTTGTGACAGGACGGTGGCTCCAAAAGGCGGGCGTCTTCGGAATCGGACCGGAGGATAGTAGTTTAAAGATGGCTTTGGATGAGACGCATGTCGCGCTTGCTCTTTTGGCTAGAACTACGACTAGAAGACAACAGGCCTTAGTTTCTCTTGCTTTCTCCTTACCATGTCGACGTTCATGGATGCGATGAACCTTATGCTATAACCCATATATCTTTAAGGTTTATCTTCTTATGCAATCAATGCTTCGTGTTAGGTTAGATCGATAGGTTAGATGGAGAATCCTAGGAGTTTGCTTCCGATCCTTGGATTGATAAATCTAGGGAGGACCCTCCTTGGTGAAAAAGGCACCAAGTCACCCATAGGCTTGCGGTGAACTTGAGCACGGTTTTTCAACCGTCAACACTTTTCCCTGGAACCTCCGGAAAAATGCACTTTGATGTATTCTCCTAGAGCTTCCGGGAATTCATTCCTCTGTCAATTTTTTGTGGATAACAAGATTAGAGAGCAACAACAAGGCAAGAAATTGGTCACTAAAACTTAAGTAAAGAACCTAATCACACTAGCAACCTTAGGGTTAAAGATATTGCAAGAAACAAAGCAAACCCTAATAGATCTAGTGAGCAAGCAACCTAGAGAGATGAGACAACAACAACAACACATGAAAGAACAAGCACAAGAGACAACAATTTATCCCGTGGTTCAGCTCACCACAAAGGTTGGCCTAC
Source organism: Cenchrus americanus (assembly GCA_947561735.1). Lineage (NCBI taxonomy): Eukaryota > Viridiplantae > Streptophyta > Magnoliopsida > Poales > Poaceae > Cenchrus > Cenchrus americanus. The sequence goes on from OX387245.1 coordinate 179,111,581, forward strand.
ATCCACGTTGTTGAGGTTAGCCACAAAGGCTATGGAATCTCTCTAGATCCACTCCTCTCTCACACCTATCACTAAAGTAATAGATGGAGGGTTTCCACTAAGCAAGTGAGGGTAATACAAACTTCTTGGAGCTTCCATAATCGATTGGAGAGCTTCCAAGCAACCTCTAGCCGTCTAGGAGCAAGGCTCCAAGAGTAAAAGATCCACAGCTAGGGGTCCACCAAGTTCTCAAGAACACAAGAAGGGGCTTGGAATTGCTTTTTCTCACAAGGAATCACTCCACACTTGAATGCTAGGCTTGGATTTGGATTCAAGTAGGTGGGAGTCAATGCTTGGGAGAGATGGGGAGCAAAAGCTACTGTTTGGCACAGGAGAGAAGAAGGTAATCGTTGGGAGACAAGGGGGGGTATAAATACCCTCAGATCTGGATCTGCAACGGTTACTTTCGAAAGCCCGGAACCTCCTAGCTGGATCTCGAAACCTCCAGGAACTGATGACTTCAGCAGGCTGACAAGGGAGCAGCCCGGAACTTCCGGGAAAAACTCAGAGGTTCTGGGAAAGGTGTTTTCAAGGCTAAGACAGCTAGCTGATAGGTCATTTGTGGCTGGGATAATTTTGGTTTTAGAGTAGACTTTAAGCACTTGGTTTCATCCATGCCACTATTAGTATCCCTCTTGATAGTACGGCTTGTCCTATACTCAAATTCAAAATAGAAAATGAAATTAAAGCTTGTCTTGAGCTCTAGGAAGCCACTTCAAACAATGAGGGGTCACCTTTCTTTCCTTTTCACCTTTCTTTAAATTTAAACCTATCACACATACTCAAAAGCTCATTAGTCCTTTAATTAAGTGGTCAACATCACCAAAACCCACTTAGGGGCTTGATTGCACTTACAATCTCCCCCTTTTTGGTAAATGTTGACAACCTAATTAAAGCTTACATTTAATTGAAAAGATTGAGCTTTTGATGACTTGAATACAAAGCTCCCCCTTAATGTATGCCTTTCTCCTTTGAATAGAGAGTGAGAATCCTTTTAAGATATATAGGCATAAATTATGAGCATGTGTAGCAACTTTAGTGTATTCAACTCATCGTGGGGTCCAAAGAAAGGTGTAGCGTGTAAACATGATGCATATGTCATAACAGAATCAAACAGGAGACTGGTTGTGCCCAGACCCCGGAACCTCCAAGAAAATTGTGACAACCCGCCCAGGAAAATACCGTACTATCGCCTAAGACCGATCCACTTTGGTCGTTAAGCAATAGTAAAGTATCATCCTGTCGTAAGTCGCCGGGTTAACGCCCGGTAAATCACTTGAATAGCACAAGGATCGATATATGCATTAAAACTCACTCGAAGGCGAGTCCAGAGATACAACAACATTAAACCTCAGATTCGTACCCCGAAGGGTTTAATTATTACAAACCGTAGTTTTTGTCATGACGAATAGTTCGAGTTTTGAAAAGACAAATGGAATTTAACTAGCGGTAGCGAAGTCACCACGGGAGGCCATCCATGATACTTCGGTAGTCGTCCTCCACCCACTCCGGCTCCCACCGGCGGGATCTCACCGGCCACACATCACCGAAGGCATTACCCGAATCAACACATTAATGCAAGGCCGAGTATACGAATACTCAAGCAAGACTTACCCGCTCGGTGATACCTACTTCACCACATCTAGACCATGAAAGGCTTTTTGGCTACTCGGGTTGCTTTTGCTAAAAAGTAACAAAGAGTAGGTCCTTGCTTTCAAGATTTTAGCACAAGTTCTAGTAGTTTAATCTTTACTACATTAGCCAACTAGTACAAACAAAGTTGTACAATACAATTATTCAAACATCATCTTCATCACTTCCATCATTAGGGATCACATGACTAGTGGAGTAAGTAGTCTCGGGTAACGGTGAGAGGCCGACAATCGATTGATTAAAAACCTTGCAAGGTAAACCCAAACACACGGTCGGTTGCCCCCGCGAGGACAACTCCCCAGGCCGTCCCCATAAATCCTCGGGTTGGGATCGAATCTTACAGTCTTTGGTGCAGGCTATCCGCATACCCCGCGAGATACCCGGAGTCACCATACACCACCGGTAGCTAGCCGTGAGAGCGAATCCCAAGAGTAGTAATAGTAAGATCCCTCACCGCCTCATTATGGTACTAGGCTTACCGGTCCCATACCCGGCATATGCTTGGTACGTTCAAAAACTTAACCCACATAACCACTGGACCGGAGCCCAGATCCCATGCTCTTACCACGTGAGCAATCCATTTAAGGACATAGTATGATTCCTATCTAGGAACCTATTCTCGCGAGTGAGGTCATCACTCGACTTGTAACGGTCCTATAGCTTAGCAGCTATCGACCTATCATACTAGTAGGGACAAAGGTACCTATGGATCATGCATCTAGGGTTTCATTCAACTCCTGAACCTAAATGCACAATCATTCATAGAAAATTGAATAAAGAATTTTAAAACTGGGTTAGATGCACCGGAGCTTGCCTTCGTCAGCTAGGTTAGCTTGGGGACCCTCGGTGTCGAGTCCGTCCACGTACTGCAGAGAACCTTCTGCTCCGCCTTCCTCGGTTTCCGGGACCAGGGAGTAATCTCCGTCCGGAAGATCTACACGGAATGCGATGCACTTTAGGTGATGTGATAGTTTGTTGTCTTATCCAACTCTAGTTGGTCATATTCAACTTAACAAGCCTCTGTCTAAGGTTTCTACTTGAGGAAGTCATTGGTGGTACATGGATTACTCTTTCATTCCTTATTTGAATAAAGGTTTTATTTAAGCTTATCATTTCATGTGAAAGCTTTATTTCATTATTTTTACCAACAAGGTGTAATTAATAAATTTTATTTATGAATTAAATTTATTTACCAGTAATATTAATTAAATTGCTTTTACTTATATTAAGTACTATTTCCGAAAAGAAAAAGGATTTATTTAAGGATTTCTCTTTATTTTAATTTCCCTTAAATATCAAAAGGGCATTTAAGCCATTACTTAAACAATTAAATTGCCAAAAATTAAAGGAGTGTTTCTTAAGCCTAACAAGGTACCTATTCCGGTCCATTGGGCCCACATGTAAATATTGGATGCTAGAAAATTAAGTATTATTGAAAATAACAAAGGTTATCTAGTAATTCAACTTAAATGCAAATAAAAATAATTAAGCGTCAAAGTTACCCAAACTTTCGGTGGGTGCTCTCTGGTCCTAAACAAGCTTAGAAAACCAACATGTTCACATGGAACCTCTACTGAATTTGGTTTATTAATTTACAAAGGAAAACAAGCACTGAACAAGAATAATTAGTTCTGGTACTCCTAAATTCATGATTAATTCACAAGAGGTGCCTTTTGGCATCTCAAGGTAGTGTGCACAAGTTGGGCTCGAGAACATTAATATATTTAACATGAAAAATCATTTATGTAGCTCTGCAGAGATGGAAAAACATTTTTATAAAAAGATTCACATGATAACTTTGTGCAATTTTTGGCACAGCATCTAGTCTTACTCTAACACACATCATATCCAAAGCCTAACTACAGAGCAGCTGTACATTTCAAGATATGACATATTCAAGCATAACATATTTGAAATTTTCCTGCCAAAGCTACTTTGAATCTAGTCACAAGGGTACCACACATGGATGGGGTTTGGCATCCTGAGTCCTACTAAATTTGTTTGGGAATTTTTGGAATTTTCTGTGATTTTCTAGGGATTTTCTAAGACTGTGGACTGAACTGCAAATAAACTAAGTTAAGAATCCTTGCACATATGCCCCTGGGTTCACATCTGTGCCCTTGCCGGCGGAGGGAGGGTTCACCGGCGGCGATGTGGGGCCCGACCACGACAACAAGCGGCACCATGATGAAATTGAGCTCACCACGGTCCGGTTGGTGGTGGTGGCGAGGGTGGAGTTGGCTCCGGCGACGGCGCACGGCGGCGACCGGCGGCGGCGCTCGGGAGGGCTCGGTGCAGTGCAGCGTGGAGATCAAATTGGCGCAAACAAGCGCGCTTGTGAGCTGGCCTGGATGCTAAGGAGCCTAGCGGTGTGCTTGGACGGCGGCGAGCGCGGGCCAGGAGGGCTAGCACCGGCGGCGGCGGACTGGCGGCGGCGATGGCGCGGGCGGCTCGGTGCGGCGCGCGAGGAGAGGCCGGGAGGCTTTATACTCGGCTCGGGCGGCCCGTGGGTGACGCGTTGGTGACGGCGGGAGATGCGGCCGGTGCTACGGCGCGTCGGATCGTGCGCGTACGGCGGCGACGCGCGCCGACGGACCGCCGGGTCCGTGCGCGCGCGCGCGCGCGTGCGTTGGCGCGGACGCCAAGACGCCTCGGGACGGTGCGCATCGGGCGCGCGTGCATCGGGACGCAGCGTGGCACGGACGTCGAGGTCTCGGGCGGCGTGGGCACGGCCGCCGGGGCAAGACCGGCGGCGGCGGCACGGTGGCGCTCGGGACGCGCACGACGTCGCGCATGGCGCGCTCAGGCTCTGGCTCTATTTTTCTCAAAATTTTTGAACAGAACTATACCAAGTGATGAATACCAAAGTTGTAGATCTAGGTACTAGCTACAACTTTTACAAAGGTTGTATAGGGTTTTGTTGCCTAGATCTGAATCTGTGGAAGTGCCAACTTTGAATGTCAGCAGGGTTCTGTCAATAGTGATTTCTGGCTTGTTAGGGCTTTTTCACAATTTTCCCCTCCAAATCAGCAATGCCACTCTACATGAAAGTTGTGTCCCTCAACAAGATCTACAACTTTCCCAAAGGTAGAATTTTAAGTGTTTAGGTGAATTTTGGGGAACGCGGCAAAAGTTCCGGCAGACACCTGTGGACATTGGGTGGCAAGGGGACTTTGACCCACCCTTTGACCAAGGGTTGGCCCCACCAGTGTTTTACTATTCACTAGGGTCACTTAGGGGTATGTTAGGGAGTTTTCATGGGTGAGGGCCCAGGTTGACCTAGGGTTGACCATTTGACCGGCTAATCGTGTCGTTAGCGTTAACGACGGTAATTAAAAACCTGGGGCGTCACAGCCTACCCCCCTTAAAGGAATCTCGTCCCGAGATTCGACTTGACAACTAAGAGATGGGAAAAAGGACTCACTGTTTCGGGATCGGAGGAAGCCCGGATACTTGGTGTTGAGATAATCCTCCGTCTCCCACGTGGCTTCTTCTTCCGTGTGGTGGCTCCATTGGATCTTGTACATTCGTACGGTTTGCCTCCGGGTCTTTCGCTCTTTTTGGTCTAGCACTTTTAAGGGATGCTCGACGAGCGAGAAATCCGGCTCGATCCAAGCATTAGCTTCTGTGATGATCTCGTTCTCCGGAACATGCATTCCTTTCTTCAACTGAGTTACATGAAACACATTGTGAACCGCAGAAAACCGTTCTGGCAATTGGATACGGTAGGCCACGGGTCCACATACTTCTAGTACTTCGTAGGGTCCAATGTAGCGCGGGGCTAACTTTCCCTTGACTCCGAACCTTTGCACACCTTTGGTGGGGGATACCTTCAAATATACATGGTCTCCCACTTCAAAGTGTCGAGGTGCGGTTCCCTTATCATGATAACTCTTTTGTCTCATCCGGGCCATCTTCAAATTTTCTCTTATCACTTGTACTTTCTCTTCGGCCTCTTTTACTAACTCTGGTCCAAAGAGTGTTCTTTCTCCGGCTTCTGACCAATTCAGTGGGGTGCGGCATCTGCGTCCGTATAGAGCATCGAACGGTGCCATTTTCAAGCTGGCCTGATAGCTATTATTGTAGGAGAACTCTGCTAAGGACAAGCACTTGTCCCAACTCTTGTCAAAGTGCAAGATGCTTGCTCTCAACATGTCCTCTAGGATCTGGTTTATCCTCTCCGTCTGACCATCTTTCTGCGGGTGATAACTGGAACTACGGAGTAGCTGGGTTCCCAAACACTCATGCAACTGCTCCCAAAAACGGGCCACAAACTGGGTCCCTCTATCAGAGATTATGGTCTTTGGGATTCCATGTAGATGAACTATTTGGTCCACGTACAACTCTGCATACTGTTGTACTGAGTATGTAGTGTGTACGGCAATGAAGTGAGCAGTCTTGGTAAGTCTATCCACGATCACCCAAATAGAATCCTTCTTCCTAGGGGTCAGGGGTAAACCTACAATAAAATCCATACTAATGTCATCCCATTTCCACATAGGTATCGACAGGGGTTGGAGTACTCCTGCCGATTTCAAATGGCTTGCCTTCATCCGGTGGCAAGTATCGCACTCGGCTACATACTTGGCTACATCCACCTTCATATTGACCACCAAAAGTTCTGCTTTAGATCTTGGTACATCTTGGTACTACCGGGATGGATAGAGAATTTGGACTTGTGAGCTTCATCTAGAATGATCTTCTTGATTTCCGGGTCAACGGGGACCACTAGACGTTTTCCAAACTAGACCACACCTTGGTGATCTTGCTGAAAACAAGTGTACTTTGGGTCTCCTTCCACTAGTTTCTGCCTGATGGTTTGGATATTCGCATCATTGCGCTGGGCAGTGACAATTCTGTCATAAATGCTGGATTCTGCCGTCAAGGCATAAATAATTCCCTGCGGTACCACTTCTAGGCTGAGCTTTCTCATTTCCTCACACAGAGGTTCACTGACTGTCACCAACTCTAGGTGGTTGCAATGATCCTTGCGGCTAAGAGCATCCGCAACAACATTTGCTTTGCCCGGTGATAGTGCACTTCTAGATCATAATCCTTGATCAACTCAAGCCATCTTCTCTCGCCTCATATTCAACTCGGACTCGGGTGAAGATATATTTGAGGCTTTTGTGATCGGTGAAGATATTGCAATGATTGCCCATTAGATAATGCCTCCATATCTTGAGGGCATGAACAACGACAGCCTAACTCAAGATCATGGGTAGGATAGTTGAGTTCATGGGGTCGAAGGGCTCGCGAAGCATAGGCAATGACTCGGCCTTCTTGCATAAGGACACGGCCAAGACCGGTGCACGATGCGTCACGAAAAACTTCAAATGGCTTGGAGTTATCGGGCCGAGCTAGCACCGGGGCCGAAGTTAGATGTTGTCTGAGGGTGTGAAAAGCTTTCTCACATGCTTCACTCCACACGAATTTCACTCCCTTCTTGAGTAATTCGGTCATGGGTTTTGCGATTCTAGAAAAGTCAGGAATGAATCGATGGTAATATCCCGCTAATCCTAGGAAACTGCGGATTTGATGTACAGATTTGGGTGGTTTCTAATCCATCACCTCCTGAACTTTACTAGGATCTACGGAGATACCATCGTGGGAAATGGTGTGCCCCAAGAATTTGACACTTTTCAGCCAGAATTCACATTTGGAGAATTTAGCATAAAGCTGATGATCTCGTAAACGCTGAAGGACGACTCAGAGATGGTTGGCGTGTTCTGCCTCGTCTTTAGAATAGATGAGGATATCATCGATAAAGACCACGACAAACTTATCGAGCTCCGTCATGAATACGGAGTTCATGAGGTACATGAAGTAGGCAGGCGCATTAGTGAGTCCGAAGGACATGACCAAGAATTCGTAAAGACCATAACGAGTGGAAAAAGCGGTTTTAAGAATATCGCCGGGTCGAATCTTGATTTGGTGGTAGCCAGAACGAAGGTCAATTTTAGAGAAGACTTTGGCACCAGCCAATTGATCAAACAGTACATCAATTCGAGGAAGTGGGTATTTGTTTTTGATAGTGACTGCATTGAGCGGTCGATAATCTACGCACATCCTCAAGCTGCCATCTTTCTTTTTGACAAAGAGAGCAGGGCAACCCCAAGGAGAAGAGCTCGGGCGAATGTAACCCTTATCTAACAATTCTTGGAGTTGGGTTTTTAGCTCGGCTAGCTCTTTGGGTGGCATGCGATAAGGTCTTTTGGAAATGGGTGCGTTACCAGGTTGGAGTTCGATTACAAACTCGACATCTCTGTCTGGTGGCATACCAGGCAACTCATCAGGGAAAACATCCGGGTACTCACACACTACTGGAATCTCATCAAGGGAGGAGATAATGGTCGCATAGGCACAAGAATCGGTACCGTCCCGGAAAGGTAGGTACAAGGTAGTGTGCCCGACCGTAGGGGAGTGGATCTCTACGACCCTATCTGATATATCTAGAACCACCTTATGTTGATTCATCCATTCCATACCCAAAATAACATCCATGCTTCCTAACTGGATGACTATCAGATTAGATTGAACGACCCGACTTCCTAGTCTTAGGGGAACTCCAAAAATCACTAATTGAGACGTGATGTTTCCACCCGTTGTGGTAATTTTATAAGTAGATTTGGTTGGTACTCCTCTTAGACCCAATTTGTCTAGTAGATTCTCATTTATGAAACTATGGGTGGCTCTCGAATCAAATAAGACCTTGACAGGAGTGTTATTGATAGAGAATGTACCCGTGAGTACTGGAGCTCCTGCGGGAATATCACTCATGGTGGTGAAGTTCAGCTTACCCTGGCGCACTTGCACCATGGGTTTCTTGGCCGGAGTGGCTGGCTTGTTTCCCGTATTCTGGTTCTGCGGGTTTGACTTGATCGGTCTGGGCTTGGGACACTCATTAATGTAGTGCCCAGGCTGGCCACAGTTGTAGCAACGGCGATCTCCAACCTCACGTGGGGGTGCATTAGGCTTCGGAGCCTGCTGCTGGGCACGGCGGAACTAGAAGTTCCCGGCAGGTTTGCCCTGGAATGGCTTCATCGTCCAGCGTCCAGTTGAAGATTGCTGGGATGGGCCTGGAGCTTCCTTCTTCACAAAGCGAAACTTCTTGTTTGTTCCGCTGCCTGGGGTGAAACCGGACATCCTCTTGTTGTCCCCATGGGCTTTCTTCATAGCATCTTCTTGCGAGATAGCTTTATTCACGAGTTCATGGAAGTTGGCGGGCTCTAGCAGATTTAGGCGCTCATACAGCTTGCCATCAAGCCCGTCACGGAACCTCTCCATCTTCTTGGCATCCGTATCAACATGATGCCCACCGTACTGGCATAAGCTATTGAACTTCTGGGCATAGCGGTACACGGAGTCAGATCCCTGACGAAGGGCTAGCAGCTCCCTCATCTTCCGGTCCATCAGACCCTTGGGAATGTGATGACTCTTGAAAGCTTGCTTGAATTCTTCCCACGTCACGGCGTGATTTCGCTGCATGGATTTGAAATGGTCCCACCACATCAAAGCTTCACCACACAGTTGTAGGGCTGCGAAGTTCGCTTTGTTCTCCTCCGAGCAAGGCAGCACAAAGGCAGAGAATTTCGCCTCTATGGCCTTGACCCAAGCCTCGGCATCCAGAGGTTCTTCGGCTTTCGCGAACATTGGCGGATTCATGGCGATGAACTGGGCATACGTGGTGACCTGGTTAGGTCCCTCGTGGTTGGCCCCATGTGGCGGCCCTCGGTTCATCTGCTGGGCGATCTGCTGCTGTGTTTGCAAGATCTGGCGCAGCACCTCGGTCTGGGTGGCCATGAAAGCCTCCGTCGGGTTCATGGGCGGGGGTGGCGGCAAGTCACCACTACCACTCGCACCAAAACCGTTGGGAGAGCTGCGCGTGGTTCCCACCATCTGAAAAGTGAGCGTTATTAGTGAAATAACCAAAAGCTTACTCCCAATGATGACAAGCGATCATGCATTATCACATCTCATTAATAATAAGTAACGAGTGCAGCAACAAGCACAACATTCTATAGCCACCAAGATTCATAGAATCGTTTCTCTTTAACATGGTTATGACGGTGGTTGCTCAACTGCACGGCCCCTAATCATATCCGAACGATCGTCGTTATCCCGAATACCAATGAAGATGGTATACGAACGAGCACTTATATGCTGGCAACGAGTGACGTTCGCAAAGATGCTTTGCTTTGCCTACGTTCATAGGAGATAAACCATGCATTCTGTTGACAAGCGTGATCATTCGCATGAATTATCCGAAGATATGGTAATTAGCACAAGAAATTCAATATTTGAAGACAACGGAATTCACTTAAAGCATACAAGCTTAAGCATTCTTATTACAACATGACAGAACAAGGTTCAATGTCATTACAACTCGATTTGGAAACATTAAGACAACACATGATACAATAGTTGCTTGGCACGAAGACGTGCTGTCAAGCCACTACTCCAACATCTCTAAGACCACTCGATAAGATCGATATCCTGCTGCTCCCTGGTGTCGGCAACCTAGTTGCCCACTGAAGCACCACTGTACGAAGGCGAAGGCCGGGGCGGTCGGTAGCGGTGGTCTGCCGCCGTCGTCGATCCGGACCGGACACGGCCCTGCTGCTCCTACGGGTGTGCCCCTGTCGGGGGCGATGGGCTCGTAAGGCCACTATAGCCCGCAAGGCCGCCACGTGCACCTCGGCCTCCCCGCACCTTCCGCCGCATATCGGCAATGTTCCGCAACGGGGTCGGCCTCTCAATCTCGTGTGCGTCGGCATCCTCCTCTAGTGCATTGTTCTCTGTCTCTAGGTCCACGATCCTCTGGAGGTTGTCACCTCGCTCAAGCTCCAACTGGAATCTCCTAGTACGCGATCCGTCGTTCTCCCGCCGCACACGGGTAAGTGTGAAGTTCGAGCCGGGTGTGCTTTCGCCGAAAGTCGCTCCCAATCGCGCCTAGATGCCTCCAAGCGCTGTGCAATAATTGCTGCGGTATTAAAACGCAGCCCCTGGAGTGTGAAAACCACGTTCAGGCAACGGGCAAGTGTCTGAGTAATATCCAACGGCTCTGCTAGGGTCGGTAACTCCCGTAGATGGTCCAAACGGTCCAACCAAGGCCGGGTTGTGAGGACTCACAGCTGGAAACAGTCCAAACGGTGAAAGAGCTACCACAGTAGGGTTGTGGTCACAAAAGTCTGTCAGCACTCTGAGGGCGGGCCGACTCCACGGACTCGTGCGTGATAAATCCCTAGTAAATAAAACTCAGGTCGAACCAGTCGGTGTGATCAGGGTGCGGCAAAGACGATCACGATCACCCCGCACACGGGGAACACCAAAGCGCTCAAACTCCTTCACCTCGTACGTCGGCGGGGTAAGGTAGCTCGCAAAGACCGAGTGCTTCCCACGCCAAGCGCGTAAAACCCTCCCAGTGCAACCCGTTGGTACGGATCGTACCGTCGGCCGTCGAACCGGTGAAACACGGGGAAATCCATCTGTACACAAGGTAACCCATGTCAGATCTCAAAAGAGAACGGCATGACAAATGGTGAAGTTACGGCGATTGTGAACAAAATTTCATAACCAAAAGCCCAGAAACCTCAAAATTTTTCCCAACTTTTAAATTATTCCTTTAGTACTCTTGTTCGGATTTTAAGGTTGAACCACGATCAAGGAAACAAGATGGAGGGTCCTTAACTTGGATGTGCTTAAAGGAAAAGTGAACCAACCCAACAAAAATAGAACCGAGACTTGCTACACCGGGTAACTAGTTGAGAAACAACTGTTTTTAACAATTTGGTTTAGTTAACCTAGCACAAGGTAAACAAATTTTTCACAAAATTTTGGCAGCATGACAACTAGGTATGAGGGGTATTCTAGTTTATAAAAAGCACATTCTAGCATAAACTTCCTTAGAGAACACATGGAAATTTCGATTTTTGGGTCCATTTTGGTTGTTTCGATTTTTAATATGTATGCAAGACGTCCTATTCGACCTCACATGGCAATCAAGCCAAAAATCGAAGTTAGTGCCGGTGGCAAGGCTTATACTCGTCTCTCCCTATAATATCCAGTCGAGAGCTATACGGTACTCGCTTAACCACTAACGAAGCGCTGTTATGTACCTGCAGAAAACGAACCTTTCGTGCCAGCACGTCACGAAAGCGTCCACATACATTACCGTTCGGTATAGAAACGGTATCCATGCGTTAAGCCGCTGCATGGACAACGTCCAACCTCGGACACCCTCCGTTAGAATGGAGTGTATCCTTGCCTCGCATGAGCGACATGTGGAATGCTCACGTATGAAACACGTGGCGACACACAACTCATAAACAGACGTGAAGATGGGATCCATGGAAGGGATCACTCCATCAACCCTCGCAATTCCCGTGATGCGGAACAGCACACGTATAAAACACGTGGCTCCTAGTTTGGTTGTGCATAAAAGTAAGTCTGACATAAAGTAATGTGCTGGGAGTTAGCAAAATAAACCATAAGTTAATAAGCCACCTGAAAGAACCCAAAATTCCCTCTAGGGCCTCTCGGTCTAGTTTATCCTTAGCGGACCAACGTATTTTTGGAAAATCAGAAAATCTTGGCACATTTTATTCAAAAAATCAGTGATTAAGGTTTATTAATTAACCTCTGGTGCATATAAGCTCTGATACCAACTGTGACAACCCGCCCAGGAAAATACCGTACTATTGCCTAAGACCGATCCACTTTGGTCGTTAAGCAATAGTAAAGTATCATCCTGTCGTAAGTCGCCGGGTTAACGCCCGGTAAATCACTTGAATAGCACAAGGATCGATATATGCATTAAAACTCACTCGAAGGCGAGTCCAGAGATACAACAACATTAAACCTCAGATTCGTACCCCGAAGGGTTTAATTATTACAAACCGTAGTTTTTGTCATGACAGAATAGTTCAGAGTTTTGAGAAGACAACCGGAATTTAACTAGCGGTAGCGAAGTCACCACGGGAGGCCATCCATGATACTTCGGTAGTCGTCCTCCACCCACTCCCGGCTCCCGGCGGCGGGATCTCACCGGCCACACATCACTGAAGGCATTACCTGGATCAACACATTAATGCAAGGCTGAGTATACGAATACTCAGCAAGACTTACCCGTCGGTGATATCTACTTCACCACATCTAGACCATGAAAGGCTTTTTGGCTACTGGGTTGCTTTTGCTAAAAAGTAACAAAGAGTAGGTCCTTGCTTTCAAGATTTTAGCACAAGTTCTAGTAGTTTAATCTTTACTACATTAGCCAACTAGTACAAACAAAGTTGTACAATACAATTATTCAAACATCATCTTCATCACTTCCATCATTAGGGATCACATGACTAGTGGAGTAAGTAGTCTCGGGTAACGGTGAGAGGCCGACAATCGATTGATTAAAAACCTTGCAAGGTAAACCCAAACACACGGTCGGTTGCCCCCGCGAGGACAACTCCCCAGGCCGTCCCCATAAATCCTCGGGTTGGGATCGAATCTTACAGTCTTTGGTGCAGGCTATCCGGCATACCCCGCGAGATACCCGGAGTCACCATACACCACCGGTAGCTAGCCGTGAGAGCGAATCCCAAGAGTAGTAATATTAAGATCCCTCACCGCCTCATTATGGTACTAGGCTTACCGGTCCCATACCCGGCATATGCTTGGTACGTTCAAAAACTTAACCCACATAACCACTGGACCGGAGCCCAGATCCCATGCTCTTACCACGTGAGCAATCCATTTAAGGACATAGTATGATTCCTATCTAGGAACCTATTCTCGCGAGTGAGGTCATCACTCGACTTGTAACGGTCCTATAGCTTAGCAGCTATCGACCTATCATACTAGTAGGGACAAAGGTACCTATGGATCATGCATCTAGGGTTTCATTCAACTCCCGAACCTAAATGCACAATCATTCATAGAAAATTGAATAAAGAATTTTAAAGCCGGGTTAGATGCACCGGAGCTTGCCTTCGTCGGCTAGGTTAGCTTGGGGACCCTCGGTGTCGAGTCCGTCCACATACCGGCAGTAACCTTCGCTCCGCCTTCCTCGGTTTCCGGGACCGAGGGAGTAATCTCCGTCCGGAAGATCTACACGGAATGCGATGCACTTTAGGTGATGTGATAGTTTGTTGTCTTATCCAACTCTAGTTGGTCATATTCACCTTAACAAGCCTCTGTCTAAGGTTTCTACTTGAGGAAGTCATTGGTGGTACATGGATTACTCTTTCATTCCTTATTTGAATAAAGGTTTTATTTAAGCTTATCATTTCATGTGAAAGCTTTATTTCATTATTTTTACCAACAAGGTGTAATTAATAACTTTTATTTATGAATTAAATTTCTTTACCAGTAATATTAATTAAATTGCTTTTACTTATATTAAGTACTATTTCCGAAAAGAAAAAGGATTTATTTAAGGATTTCTCTTTATTTTAATTTCCCTTAAATATCAAAAGGGCATTTAAGCCATTACTTAAACAATTAAATTGCCAAAAATTAAAGGAGTGTTTCTTAAGCCTAACGGTACCTATTCCCGTCCATTGGGCCCACATGTAAATGTTGGATGCTAGAAAATTAAGTATTATTGAAAATAACAAAGGTTATCTAGTAATTCAACTTAAATGCAAATAAAAATAATTAAGCGTCAAAGTTACCCAAACTTTCTGGTGGGTGCTCTCTGGTCCTAAACAAGCTTAGAAAACCAACATGTTCACATGGAACCTCTACTGAATTTGGTTTATTAATTTACAAAGGAAAACAAGCACTGAACAAGAATAATTAGTTCTGGTACTCCTAAATTCATGATTAATTCACAAGAGGTGCCTTTTGGCATCTCAAGGTAGTGTGCACAAGTTGGGCTCAAGAACATTAATATATTTAACATGAAATATCATTTATGTTGCTCTGCCAGAGATGGAAAAACATTTTTATAAAAAGATTCACATTATAACTTTGTGCAATTTTTGGCACAGCATCTAGTCTTACTCTAACACACATCATATCCAAAGCCTAACTACAGAGGAGCTGTACATTCCAAGATATGACATATTCAAGCATAACACATTTGAAATTTTCCTGCCAAAGCTACTTTGAATCTAGTCACAAGGGTACCACACATGGATGGGGTTTGGCATCCTGAGTCCTACTAAATTTGTTTGGGAATTTTTGGAATTTTCTGTGATTTTCTAGGGATTTTCTAAGACTGTGGACTGAACTGCAAATAAACTAAGTTAAGAATCCTTGCACATATGCCCACCGGGTTCACATCCGTGCCCTTGCCGGCGGCGGGGAGGGTTCGCCGGCGGCGATGTGGGGCCCGACCACGACAACAAGCGGCACCATGATGAAATTGAGCTCACCACGGTCCGGTTGGTGGTGGTGGCGAGGGTGGAGTTGGCTCCGGCGACGGCGCACGGCGGCGGCCGGCGGCGGCGCTCGGGGAGGGCTCGGTGCGGTGCGGCGTGGAGATCAAATTGGCGCAAACAAGCGCGCTTGTGAGCCGGCCCGGATGCTAAGGAGCCTAGCGGTGTGCTTGGACGGCGGCGAGCGCGGGCCGGAGGGGCTAGCACCGGCGGCGGCGGACCGGCGGCGGCGATGGCGCGGGCGGCTCGGTGCGCGCGCGCGAGGAGAGGCCGGGAGGCTTTATACCCGGCTCGGGCGGCCCGTGGGTGACGCGTTGGTGACGGCGGGAGATGCGGCCGTGCTACGCGCGCGTCGGGTCGTGCGCGTACGGCGGCGGCGCCGCGCCGACGGACCGGCCGGTCCGTGGCGCGCGCGCGCGCGCGGCGCGCGGACGCCAAGACGCCTCGGGACGGTGCGCATCGGGGCGCACGTGCATCGGGACGCAGCGTGGCGCGGACGTCGAGGTCTCGGGCGGCGTGGGCACGGGCTGCAGGGGCAAGACCGGCGGCGGCGGCACGGTGGCGCTCGGGACGCGCACGACGTCGCGCATGGCGCGCTCGGGCTCGGGCCGTCTCTGCCGGTGCCATCTTTGACTCGATTTTTCTCAAAATTTTTCAACGAACCGTACCAAGTGATGAATACCAAAGTTGTAGATCTAGGTACCAGCTACAACTTTTACAAAGGTTGTATAGGGTTTTGTTGCCTAGATCTGAATCCGTGGAAGTGCCAACTTTGAATGTCGGCGGGGTTACGTCAACGGTGATTTACGGCTTGTAAGGGCTTTTTCACAATTTTCCCCTCCAAATCGGCAATGCCACTCTACATGAAAGTTGTGTCCCTCAACAAGATCTACAACTTTCCCAAAGGTAGAATTTTAAGTGTTTAGGTGAATTTTGGGGAATGCGGCAAAAGTTCCGGGAGACACCGTGGGACATTGGGTGGCAAGGGGACTTTGACCCACCCTTTGACCAAGGGTTGGCCCCACCAGTGTTTTACTATTCACTAGGGTCACTTAGGGGTATGTTAGGGAGTTTTCATGGGTGATGGCCCAGGTTGACCTAGGGTTGACCATTTGACCGGCTAATCGTGTCGTTAGCGTTAACGACGGTAATTAAAAACCTGGGGCGTCACAAAAATCCTAGAACCCCCGAACTCTGGCAGCAACTAGCCTTAACAGTCAATACAGACAAGCTATAACACAACTTAAATAGGAACTAGAAACAGGATAGCATAGCAAGCACATCTAGTCCTATTACAACATCACAAAGTTTTGAAGTTTTTAAAATCCCCTACTTGTCCATAACCAAATCCAAGTTGACAACAAAGGCAACCACCAACAGAGTACATCACAGATATTACAGACCAGATAGAAAGAGTTCGGCTTATAAGTAAGCAAGGCAGCAACAACAGCTTCTCTCAACTCTCAAAAGCTAAGCCCCTAAGCCGGTACATCTCAATCTTCCTTCTCCCCCTTTGTCAACATATTAACAAAACGGAGAGAAGAGAGGAAGAAGGGCTTCTGGACTTGATCAGCTTCACCCACTCCATTCTTCACTAGAGTCCTCAGAGCCAATATCATCATCTTCATCTGATGGAGGGCACTTGCCACGGCCAGCAGTCCCCTTAACACCCTCCTTGATGCCTCTGGGTGTGGGGTTGGCCTTGATCTTCATTTCCTGAAGCTTGGCACTGAGGGGCTCCTCATCTTCACCGGATATGTGCTGTGGAACTTCTGGAGCTTCTTCTTCACTAGAAGAGAACTCATCAAAGAAGATAGGAGGAGGAGGAATGGATTGAGTGGCTAAACCATGGTGGGACAACAGTCTGTTGATGTCTTTCCTAGCATCATAAGCTTGAGTGGCTGAGTAGGTGCACATGGAGAGGGAGTGTCTAATGATTTCTTTCATCTTCTTGAGAGTG
The DNA here is from genome assembly GCA_947561735.1 of Cenchrus americanus. Lineage (NCBI taxonomy): Eukaryota > Viridiplantae > Streptophyta > Magnoliopsida > Poales > Poaceae > Cenchrus > Cenchrus americanus. The sequence continues at coordinate 179,128,606 of OX387245.1, forward strand.
AACTCCTTCTTCTTGGGCCTACTTGGGCCAGCTCCATCATCATGAGCAGCAGGCTTCTTGGCTGACTTTTTAGATGAATCAATAGATGCTTGAACTGCTGCCTCTGTCTTCTAGTGCTGCCACTGCTTGACCTGATAAGAGCAATGCTCACTGTCCTTCTTAAAGATATACCCAGTCGCTAGCTCAATGATGTGCATAACATATGGTGCATAGGGAAAGTTATCCACACCATTGTCCATGCTTGTGATCAGATCATGCCAAATGAACTTGCTGACTGAAAATGGAGCAGCACCAGGAAGCATCCTAGCAGTTAGATTTGGGGCAAGGCCTCTAAGAGAAGTGGAGTCACTGCCTCCCTTAGGGTATATGGTCTACCTAAGTAGGTTATTCAGCACATAGTACACAGGTTTCAACCCAGAGTGGTCCCATGAGCCATCTCATCCAAGAAATAAGCATCTATTATCTGATGGTTCTTCCGATGGTTCTCAAAATTGATAGTGTCGTCTGTCTTTCCAAAACCTAATAGCCTTGCAAATGTCACATAGTTGATCTTGTAGTGGATTCTGTTGGTGTTTTAGACTGGCAAACCTACCAAGGGGGTACCCGAGGTAGTAGATTGTGCGGTGAGGATCGTGATCGGGAGACCGAGAACTCGAATGCATGTGCAAGGACATGGGACACAAGATTTATACAGGTTCGAGCTGCCTTGGTGGCGAACCCTACGTCCTGTTTGGGGGATCAAGTATGGCGCCCTATGCTTGGTGTTGGGTTGAGATCCGGTGCCCATTAGGTACCAGACCCTCCTTTATATAGTGCAGGGGGCGAGTTCCTAGTCGGTTACAAGGCAGGAGTCCTAGTAGGATTACACGGAACGAGTCCTAGTAGGATTATAGGGGAATTCTAATAGGAGTCCGTCTTCATCCTTCCTTGCATGAGTACCCGGGGAGTATGCCCGACAAGCCCCCGAGCACATTGTAGTCGAGAGTAGTAGTTCGAGTAGTCTTGAAGCCTCTGCGAGTAGTTCTTGAGTGTCCTCGAGTACTGCTTGGAGAAGTCTTCAATAGTACTTGAACTGCCACGAGGCTGGAAGGTGGTCCAGCTCATCAGTCTTGAAGTCGAGATTATATGGAAGTGCGGTTGCAAAATCGCACTCCATATAGAGTAGCCCCCAAGCCTTAGGTTGAGTTGCAGACTCTAGCTGAGGGTCAATCTTGATTCCGAATCTTCCGTCTTGAAAAATTTGAATGATGGGTGTAGCATAGCAGCCCCCGAGCCTTGAAATGATTAGGTAATCAATCCAAGGGTCTTCAGTGTTCGTGAAAGCCATCATCCGAGTACTCTTGCAGCGTGTAGCCCCTGAGATAAAAGAGCCGTATGAGCCACATTGAGTAGTTGTTGGTGCGGAGCCCCCGAGCTTGAGAGTGAGCAAAGCCTGCTGGAGTTATCCTCAAGTAGTAATTTGAGTGCAGCCCTGAGCTGGAGAGATTCTGAATAGTAGTTTGGCGTCGAGCCGTGTAGCTTAAACAGTAGCCATGCCGTCAGAGCGGACTTTAGATGCGACCGAAGTCGACTTTAGATGCCTGCAGTGCGGACTTTAGAATGCGACTTAAAAACTGAAGTCGACTTTGTGCCGCGCGGAGCAGACTTTGAGATGCGACTTGAAAACCGAAGTCGACTTTAGGATGCCGCGTGGAGTGGACTTTGAGATGCGAATACAGTAGTCGACTTTGTGCCACGCGGGGTGGACTTAAGATGCAGAAAACAAAAAGCACTTTCCGGAAAGCCAAAGCGAAAAAATCAGAGAAAACGAGTAGTTTTGCCACCGGAGCGGGCTTAGTATTGCGACCGAAGTCGGCTTGTGCCACCGGAGTGGGCTTGGGTGCGACCGTTAGCGTCGACTTGTGCCACCGGAGTGGGCTTGGGTGAGACCGTTAGCATCAACTTGTGCCACCGAAGTGGGCTTGAGTACTTGAGCCATGGATTTTAGACCCAAGGTACGATTGCCACCAGAGCGGGCTTGAAGGTGCGACGGGAGTCGACTTAAGTACCTGGGCCATAGATTTCAGACCCAAGGTATGGAGCGCGAGTACTTAGGGTACTTGGACCCATGGTACAGAGCGTGAAGACCACGTGCAGCTAGGTTCCATCGTCGCCAGGATCCAAGGGCCACTTACAGCTAGATTCCATCGAAGCTTACACACGTAGTATGCCACCGAAGCAGGCGAAGATGCGACCGGAGTCGACTTTAAGTTGCCGCACGGAGCGGACTTTAGAATGTGACTTTAGAAGTCGACTTTAGATTGCCGCGTGTAGCGGACTTTAGAAGCTACCTCCTTGGGATAGCCCCCGAGTTGATGAAGTAGGCTCGTGGTGACTTGATTGATATAACCCAAGAGTAGTCGGCAAAGTGTAGCTCTCGTGAAAACCCGTCGGGAAGCGTACACAAATGAGTAGTTGGCAAGTAGTCCTACATGATGAGGAGAACAAGCCAAGAAAAGAAAACAGTAATCATTTAAATAAATGACTTAGTTGTTGCTACCTGGGCAGACTATTGATGAAGCCGTGGTGGACGGCGATGGAGCCGCGACGGTTGTTGCTAAAGTTGACTAGTCAGAGTTCATTCCGACTAGTTGTTGGGGGCATGACTGCCGTTCTTGACTAGTTTGGAAAACTAGTCGAGATGAATGGTCGACACGATGCGACCGAAAGACGACGTCATGGCGGCGCGCGACGTACTCGAAGTAGAGCCAGTGTTGCCGCGAGACAAGTAGTCATGACGCACGGTGTGGCTGAAGTAGAGCCAGCCTGGCCGCAAGACAAAGTCGCGGCACACGGAGTAGTCGACGGTGAGCCGCGTGATGGGCCGCCCGACGTGCTGAGGCACCCGGACGCGAGGCGTAGGCGAAGTTGTCGACGACGAGCGGCGCAAAGAGCCACGCGATGAGCCGCGCGACGTGCCAAGGCACCCGGCCGCGCGGCGTAGGCGAAGTAGTCGACTACAAGCGATGAGCCGCACGACGTGCCGAGGCACCCAGACGCACGGTGTAGGCGAAGTAGTCGATGACGAGCCGCGCGATGATCCGCGAGACGAGCCGCGCAACGTGCCGAGGCACCCGGACGCGTGGCGGAGGCGAAGTAGTCGACAACGTGCCTGCGTGAGGCGGAGTAGTCGATGACTAGCAGCGCGACGAGCCGCGTGATGAGCCGCGCGACGTGCCGAGGCACCCGGACGCGTGGTGGAGGCGAAGTAGTCAACGACGAGTCTGCGCGAGGCGGAGTAGTCGACGACGAGCGGCTCGACGAGCCGCGAGACGATCCACGCGACGTGCCGAGGCACCCCGGACGCGCGGCGGAGGCGAAGTAGTCGACGACGACCGCGCGAGGCGGAGTAATCGACGATGAGCGGCGCGACGAGCCGCGTGACGAGCCGCGCGATGTGCCGAGGCACCCGGACGCGCGGCGGAGGCGAAGTAGTCGACGACGAGCCTGCGCGAGGCACAGTAGTCGACGACGAGCGGCGCGACGAGCCGCGTGACGAGCCGAGGAACCCGGACGCGCGGCGGAGGCGAAGTAGTCGACGACGAGCCTGCGCGAGGCGGAGTAGTCGACGACGAGCCTGCGCGAGGCCGAGTAGTCGACGACGAGCCTGCGCGAGGCAGAGTAGTCGATGACGAGCGGCGCGACGAGCCGCGTGATGAGCCGCGCGACGTGCACGGCACCCCGGTCGCACGGCGGAGGTGAAGTAGTCGACGACGAGCCTGCGCGAGGTGGAGTGGTCGACGACGAGCGGCGCGACGAGCCATATGACGAGCCGCACGACGTGCCGAGACACCCGGACGCGCGGCGGAGGTGAAGTAGTCGACGACAAGCCTGCGCGAGGCGGAGTAGTCGACGTCGAGTCTGCACGATGCGAAGTAGTCGATGACGAGCGGCGTGACGAGCCTCGCAACGTGCGGAGGCCCCCGAACGCGCGGTGGAGGCGAAGTAATTGACAACGAGCCTGCGCGAGGCGGAGTAGTCCACGACGAGCATCGCGACGAGCCACGTGACGAGCCGCGCGACGTTCCGAGGCACCCGGACGCGCGATGGTGGCGAAGTATTCGAAGACAAGCGACACGACGAGTTGCGTGACGAGCCACGCGACGTGCCGAGGCACCCAGACACGCGGCGTTGTCGAAGTAGTCGACGACGAGCCTACGTGAGGTGGAGTAGTCGACGACGAGTAGCGCGACGAGCCGCGTGACGAGCCGCGCGACGTGCCGAGGCACCCAGACGCGGGGCGGAGGCGATGTAGTTGACGACGAGCCTGTGCGATGTGGAGTAGTCGACGACGAGCGGCGTGACGAGCCGTGCGATGTGCCGAGGCACCTGGACGCGCGGTGTAGGCAAAGTAGTCGACGACGAGCTTGCGTGAGGCAGAGTAGTCGACGACGAGTCGCACGACGAGCCGTGTGACGAGTCGCGCGACTTACCGAGGCACCCGGACGCGCAGCGTTGTCGAAGTAGTCGACGACGAGCCTGCGCGAGGCAGAGTAGTCGACGACGAGCGGCGCGATGAGCCGTGTGACGAGCCGCGCGACGTGCCGCGGCACCCGGTCGCGCGGTGTAGGCGAAGTAGTCGACGACGAGCTCGCGCGTGGTGGAGTAGTCGACGACTAGCGGTGCGACGAGCCGCGTGACGAGCCGCACGACGTGTCGAGGCACCCGGACGCGCGGCGGAGGCGAAGTAGTCGACGACGGGCCTGTGCGAGGCAGAGTAGTTGACGACGAGCGGCGCGACGAGCCGTGTGACAAGCCGCGCGACGTGCTGAGGCACCCAGACGCGCGACGGAGGCGATGTAGTCGACGAAGAGCCTACGCAATGCAGAGTAGTCGACGACGAGTGGCGTGGCGAGCCGCGTGATGTGCCGAGGCACCTGGACGCGCGGTGTAGGAAAAGTAGTCGACGACGAGCCTGCGCGAGGTGGAGTAGTCGACGACGAGCGGCACGACGAGCCGTCTGACGAGCCGCGCGACGTGCCAAGGCACCCGGACGCACGGCGTTGTCAAAGTAGTCGACGACGAGCCTGCGCGAGGCAGAGTAGTCGACGACGAGCGGCGCGATGAGCAGTGTGACGAGCCGCGCGACGTGCCGCGGCACCCGGACGCGCGGTGTAGGCGAAGTAGTCGACGACGAGCCTGCGCGAGGTGGAGTAGTTGACGACGAGCGGCGCGATGAGCCGCGTGACGAGCCGTGCGACGTGCCGAGGTACCCGGACGCGCGGCGGAGGCGAAGTAGTCGACGACGAACCTGCGCGAGGCGGAGTAGTCGACGATGAGTCACGCGACAAGCCGCGCGATGCGTCGAGGCACCGGGATGCGCAGCGTAGTCGAAGTAGTCGACGACGAGCCGTGCGACGTGCCGAAGCAACCGGACGCGCGGCGTAGGAAAATTGATTCCGCTTTGACAGGAGCAAGGCGACTTGCTTGAATGGATCTTGGCGAGTCGACGAGTAGATTGATCTTGTTGACAAGGGTCCTTCGAATTCGCCCGGTGGTGATGATCACCCCTACCCGGCGCGCCAGCTGTTGGTGTTTTAGACCGGCAAACCTACAAAGGGGGTACCTGAGGTAGTAGATTGTGCGGTGAGGATCGTGATCGGGAGACCGAGAACTCGAAGGTATGCGCAAGAACACGGGACACAAGATTTATACAGGTTCGGGCTGCCAAGGTGGCGAACCCTACGTCCTGTTTGGGGGATCAAGTATGGCGCCCTACGCTTGGTGTTGGGTTGAGATCCTGTGCCTGGCTAGGTACCCGACCCTCCTTTATATAGTCCAGGGGCGGGTTCCTAGTCGGTTACAAGGCAGGAGTCCTAGTAGGATTACACGGAACGAGTCCTAGTAGGATTATAGGGGAATTCTAATAAGAGTCCGTCTTCATCCTTCCTTGCATGAGTACCCGGGGAGTATGCCCGACAGATTCCCTCAGTCATCCAGTGAATGTGATCTGTGAAGCTGTCATAGAAGAAAGTGGCATGAAACTGTGCAATTATTTCAGCATCCCTTCATCTGAAATCTCTCAACTATCTCAAGGACCTCTTCCACTTCAGGCTTGTCAAAGATCTCAAAGTGCTCCCAGTTAACCCACTGCATCTTCCTGATCCTAGGCTTTCTCAAACACACAAATGAGTAAAAGGAATAATGGAACAGAGACCAGAACCTCTTGTCAATGCCAGCATGCTTGGGCTGAGTGTATGGATTTTCTTCCCAGGCAAGATTAAACTGAACATAAGTCCCTTCAAAGCTTTGATACTCTAGCTGTAGATAACTATCATACTTGGTGGGTGGCCTCTTCTTGGGAAAAAGAGGTAGTGCACTAAGTAGGAAGAGTCTATCTCACCAAGTCTCACTGGTGTGTTGACTACAATGGAAATAGTCTTGCCTTCTTGACCACCATTGTCGTCAACATGTTGTCCTGTCAAAGATCCTCTGCCCTCAGAGATACTGCCTCCTTCTCTTCCCCTTTTGGTTGTAGCTTTCTTGGGAGCAACCTGCCTGACAGCACTGTTGAAGGCTTCCTCACCTTCTATGTCTTCAAAGGGGATAGACCTTTTGTCCTTCCTCCTGGAGGAATCTCCAGACATTTAAACATAGGTGAAGGGAAGAATAAGACTCAGCGGATTGAAAGGACTGGAAAGAAGTGAGATAGAGTGGAATGACTTAGTTACACTTGTGGCACAACTCATTTGAATTTTGAATTAGAGCCACTGCTACTGATGTTGCAGAGCCCGGAACCTCTGGGAAAATCTCAGAGCCTCCGGACTGCATACACATTCAGAGCCTCTGTCGTTGCAGAGCCCGAAACCTCTAGGGAAAATTCCAGAACCTCTGGACTCCATGCAAATTCAGGGTTGTGACTTCTGATTCAACTTTCAATTGAGTTTTATCACAATGTATCTATGCCTAAGGCATAGGAAGACATCTAGTAAAGATTCTATTGAACAAGAGAAACAGAGATGAACTGCTACATCTAGGGTTAGGGTTTTACCTTGCAATTGAGATTAGAGAAGAAGAGGAAGGAGATGCCCTAGAAGATTTTCACACCGAGGACACAGCCCAGTTGCCCTCTCTAGGTCACAATGTGACCTAGTGGTGCTGGAGTCATCCTGCCAGATTTGTCCTGGTGTGCAATGACTTGAACTCCTGCTTTTGTGGCAAAACCCTTCGAGACAGCGATGAGAAGGAGTGGAGGATGAGGTGCTCGGCCTTCTTCTTGGTTTCCGTCTTCCAGGCGATGATGATCGACGAGCAGGATGTCGCGGTCCACCGAGTGCATCCCTTCTTGATCTTCAGCATGCACAAGAGAGATGAGTCGCAGCCTGAGTGCGTCCGGCGACCGGAGGTGGGAACGAGGGTGACAACGGCAGTGGTGGAGGCGGCACGTGTGAGAGAGGCGAGATAATGGAGACGATGGATCTGGATCTACTGTGGTAAAGGGAATGGTTGACTCGGGGAGTTACCCTGGGGGGGGTAAAAGATCTGATGCAAGGAATATTCTCTTCAAGATCCTCTTCTGTCTTGGCGCTCCTGTCAACTGCCCAAAGTCCGGAACATCCAGAGAAAACCCGGAGCCTCTGCGCTGTCTTCACTGATGCTTGAACTCATAGACTAGACAGATAAGGGCCCGGAACCTCCGGATACCGAAGACAGAGGATAGAGAGCTTGCTGTTCTTCAAGGATTTAGGCACTCTTTCTAGACCTTGACTTTTAGGTCATGGACTCCTTGTTCCAATTGGCTAGAAAACAACAATCAACACACAACTATAGCCTTTTGGAACAAGTTGGGGGGATAAAATTAATTTTGAAACACATATATTAAAATTTTTCAAAAAGATTTTCAGCAACGTAATATATCAAACAACATGTGCTAAAATTCAAACCACGCAACAAGAATCAAGAATATTTAGCTCATTCCTCAAACTACAAAACCTTGAAGATATCGGCTAGTTGTTTATCGGTGCTCACATGACTTAGTACGATATCTCCTTTAGTTTCGTGGTCTCTCAAGACGGGATGACGGGTGTCTATATGTTTTGTACGAGAGTGACTAACATGGTTGTTAGCAAGCTTTATAACACTTTCATTGTCACACAAAAGTGGGATATGGGTAAAGTGACATCTGTAATCTTTTATGGTTTGCTTCATCCAAAGTAGTTGAGCACAACAAGCGCCGGCTGCAACATACTCGACCTCGGCGGTGGAAAGGGCTACTGAGTTTTGCTTTTTAGAACTCCAAGACACAAGAAACCTACCAAGGAATTGGCAAGTCCCCGATGTACTCTTTCTATCTACCTTGCAACCGGCATAATCAGAATTCGAATAGTCAAGTAGATCGAAAGTGGAGCCCTTAGGATACCACAAGCCAAGGTTAGGGGTATGCACTAGATATATCAAGATTCTCTTTACGGCCATTAGATGGCACTCTTTTGGGTTAGCTTGAAATCTAGCACACATGCACACACTAAGCATAATATCCGGCCTAGATACACATAAGTAAAGAAGAGAGTCAATCATGGAGCGATATACCTTTCGGTCCACGGATTTCCCTTCTTCATTAAGGTCCAAGTGTCCATTGGTACGCATTGGGATCTTGATGGGCTTTGCCTTGTCCATATCAAACTTCTTAAGCATATCCCTTATGTACTTGGTTTGACATATGAACGTCCCTTCCTTTGCTTGTTTGATTTGAAATCCTGGAAAGAACTTGAGCTCACCCATCATGGACATTTCAAACCTCTTTGTCATCACCCTACTAAACTCTTCACAAAAAGTTTTATTAGTACTACCAAATATTATGTCATCGACATATATTTGTCATACGAAGATATGACCATCAACTTTTCTAGTAAAGAGAGTAGCATCGGCTTTGCCTATCGCAAAGCCTTGCTTGAGCAACAAATCCTTAAGGCATTCATACCTTGCTCTTGGTGCTTGCTTTAGACCATAGAGCGCCTTACAGAGTTTGTACACATGATTAGGTCGCTTGGGATCTTCAAAACCCGTTGGTTGCTCAACATAAACTTCTTCGGAGAGTGGTCCATTGAGAAATGCACTCTTGACATCCATTTGGTATAACTTGAAGTCATGATGGGCAGCGAAAGCAAGTAAGAACCGAATTGCTTCAAGTCTAGCTACGGGTGCATAAGTTTCTCCAAAGTCTAGTCCTTCAACTTGAGTGAACCCTTGAGCAACCAATCTTGCTTTGTTCCTAATCACAACCCTGGACTCATCTTGCTTGTTTCGAAAGACCCTTTTGGTGCCAATGATGTTCGTCTTCGGTCTTTCCACCAGCCCCCACACTTGATTTCTTTCAAATTTGTTCAACTCTTGCATGGCCACCACCCAATCTGGATCCTCAAGACCTTGCTCTACCTTGATAGGTTCAAGAGAGGAAACAAATGAGTAAAATTCACAAAAATTCTAAAGACGCAATCGTGTTGTTACCCCTCTCCTTATGCTCCCAAGGATATTGTCAACAGGGTGATCCCGTTGTATAACTTGATGTACACGGGGGTGAGATGGTCCAAGAGGTTGGTGTAGAGGTTGGTCTTCATCATTTTCATCAGCTTGAGGTTCAGATGAACTTGCTTGAGCATTCCCTTGCTGATCTTCTTGCTGGTTCTCAGAGTCTTGAGGTGCTGAACTTCCAGACCTCGGAACCTCCAGAGATTTTCCCAGAGGTTGGCTTCCAGTAGCATTTCCCGGAACCTCCAGGGAATTCCTCGGAACCTCTGGGGTCTGCTCTTCTGTAGAACCAGTGACCTTTGGCCCTTCGAGTGGTGTTGAAGCTTGAAATTGTTCTTCATATTCCTCTTGTGCTTCAACTGGTCTAACATCACCTATGGCCAATTGCTTGATTGCTTCATAAGATGGCTTCTCATTACCTACAACATTTAAATCAGCTTGCTCCACTTGAGAACCATTAGATTCATCAAAGGTCAAATCTACCATGACTTCAATCCTTTCGGTGGTTAGATTGAAGACTCGATATGCATGCTCATTAGGACCATAGACAAGAAGAAAACCTTCATCAACCTTTGGTGCAAACTTAGATGTTCGGGGCCTCTTGTTGAGAATGAAACATTGCACCCAAACACTCTAAAGTAGGACACCTTAGACTTTCTACCGGTGATAAGCTCATAGGAAGTCTTCTTGTGAAACTTGTGAAGATAGAGGCGGTTGATGGCATGGCAAGCCGTGTTGATAGCTTCAGCCCAAAATATGTCTTGAGTCTTGTACTCGTCCAACATGGTTTTTGCCATCTCAATGAGAGTTCGATTCTTCCTTTCAACCACCCCATTCTGTTGAGGGGTATAAGGAACTGAAAATTCATGCTTGATGCCCTCTTCATCAAGAAATTCTTCAACATTGGTGTTCCAGAACTCCGAGCCATTGTCACTTCTTACTTTCTTGATAGGTAGCTCGAACTCCCTTTGTGCTCTTCTTATGAAGGTCTTCACCTTCCCTTGTACCTCACTTTTATCAAACACAAAGAACACCCACTTGAAGCGAGAATAGTCATCAACAATAACCAAACCATATTTGTTACCACCAATGCTTATGTAGGCCACCGGTCCAAATAGAAACATGTGAATGAGCTCCAACGGGCTTGATGTAGTGAGGATGCTATTTGGTGGGTGACGTGCTCCTACTTGCTTTCTGGCTTGGCATGCTTTGCATATCCTATCTTTCTCAAAATGTACATTTGTTAGTCCAAGGATGTGTCCATCTTTCAAAAGTTTGTCCAAGTTCCTCATGCCAACATGAGCTAGTCGGTGATGCCATAGCCAACCCATGCTAGATTTTGCCATTAAACAAGTCTTGGGAGAAACCTTACTTTTGTTGAGATCAACTAGGTAAAGCCTCCCCCTCAAGCGACCCGTAAGGACAATAGAGAAATCCTCCCTTCTTATGATGGACACACCCTTATCCGAGAAGTGACAATCAAAACCAATATCACTAAGTTGTGAAACCGATAATAGATTGTAACCCAACGGATCAACACGAAGAACATTTGTAATTGAATAGTTCTGAAAAATAGGGATATCACCTACACCGATGACTTCTCCTTTTGTATCTCCTCCATAAGCAATAGTTTCTTTTGGTCCTTCCAAATGGAGGTAGGATGAGAACATAATCTTTTCTCCGGTCATATGATGTGTACATCCGCTATCAAGCACCCAACTTGATCCACCGGAAGAGTATGCCTACAAAACAATGTAGTTCCTTCTTTTAGGTCCCCAATTTGACTTGGGGGCTTCCACGTTAGCAACCAAAACCTTGGAACCCGTAGAGGTCTTTTCACATATATGTTGGACTCATTTCCAACATAGGTGGCAACAACTTTACCATGGTTGTTGTGTCTCAATACATAGCTAGGGGGTATGTTGCTTGATGCATGAGCCTTATTCTTGTTGAGAGACAAGTTCCTCTTAGGCATGATTGGATGGTTTTGGACCTGCAGACGAGTGTTAGGGGTCTTGGATACATGTTGGTGTTGAACCTTGCCTTTCTTCTTGGTTTTGTCCTTACAAACCCCGGAACCTCCAGGCATTTTCCCGAAACCTTCGGGTTGTCCTGTCTGTGTGGCTCGAGGCTTCCAGACTCCAGAACCTTCGGGCTTCGAGCTCGGAACCTCCGGGGTCTGGGCAAACAGAAACCTAGTGCTCTTGAATTCTAGGCATTCCTTTTCCTTGATAATTTTCCTTCCATTTGTCTTGCCCCGTTCAACATGTCCAAAACCTGGTTTCTCACTTTTCTCCAACTTTTCTTTCTTGGTGAACCTTCCTCTCTTGTTCCCTTCACTCATGCATCCACTAGCTATGATTGAGTTCAACCTAGCAATTTCTTTTTTCAAAGCTTCCATGTTAGCAAGGTTAGTGGCATAAGATTCAAGATCAATGTTATAACATTTATCACAGCCCTTCCTAGTAGAAGCACTGGGATCACCCTTTGCCTCCGAAGGATGTGAGGTGCTACTCCAAAGGACGCTATATTGCTCCTCGAGCTCTTCGGTCCTCAACCTGAGAGAATTACATTGAGCTTGAGAGGTCGCAAGGCCTTCCTTGAGAGTAGCTATGACATTCTCCGCTTGGTTCACTTCCAAACGCAAAGACTCAAGCTCATTTCTTTCGGATCTAAGAGTGTCTTGGCACTTCTGTAGTTCTACTATCAACCTAGCCATAAAATCTCTAGATTGTTTATCCATGTCACTAACAAGTTGGTTTGCTTCCTCATCACTAGATTCATCACTAGAGTCCATTTCTGACTCATCACTAGGTGGAGGAGGGGATTTTGAGTCAATTTTTACCTTCTCACACTTGGCCATGAAACAATGAATGGATGAGCTCTCTTCATCATCGGTCAAGTTGTTGAACAACCTTGATGTGGAGGGAAGTTTCTTTATGGCCACGGTTGCAACCTTCTTCCTTTCTTCTTCACTAGAGCTTTCATCACTGGAATTCCATTCATGACCAATATGAGCTTCTCCACCATAGTTCCTTCTCTTGTGATGTGATTTTTGATCTTTCTTGTAGCCTCTCTTGCCCTTGTCATACTTGTTTTCTTTCTTCTCTTTAGGGCAATCCGCAATAAAGTGCTCGGTGCTTCCACAATTGTAGCAAGTTCTCTTTTTCTTGTTAGGGAACTTCCTCTTGGCAAACTTGTAACCTTGCTTCTTCAAGCCTCTTTTGTATGTCTTCATGATCAAGGCCATGCCCCCAATCTTAACATGAGAGCCTTCATCTTCACTTCAGTCACTTATAGAGCTCTCTACTTCCACTTTCTTAGATTTTGACTTGGAAGGCTTGGATGGAGTAGAGTTCTTGGATGAAGTCGAGGGCTTGCTTGACTTGTGTGAATGGAGAGCAACCTCTTTGACCTTTAGGTTGTTAAACTTAGCTTCGAGCTCACCAAACTTCTTTCTATGTTGGATTTCCTTGTCCATGAGCTCATGTGTGAGAATTCTCCCAAGAACGTCATTTGGAGAGAACTCCTCAAATCTTTTCTTCTCTCTAATCAAGGTGACTAGAGTGGGATTTCTTGGAGCAAAGGCCTCCAACATCACCTTCACAACAAAGTGGTCATCCAACTCATCACCACCTAGGCCTCTTATCTTTCCAACTATGACCATCAACCTATCAAACATCTCTTGTGGCCCTTCTCCATCAAAGATAGTGAACCTATTGAGTTCGGCCATCAATATATTGATCTTGAATTTCTTGACCTTGTCAACACCATCATGAGCAATGTGGAGAATATCCCAAATCTCTTTGGTAATCTCAAGTCCACTAACACGGTTGTACTCTTGGGCATTCAAGGCACTAAGGAGTATGCTTGTAGCTTGAGCATTCCTCCTAATGTTGTGGCGGTCTCTTGGAGTGAGGTTTCTAAAGTCTTCGGGATCATCAAAACCTATACACACAATACTCCACAATTCCAAACTTAAGCCGGTTAGATAAGCTTTCATCATATGCTTCCATTTTGCAAAGTTAGTCCCATCAAATTGGGGTAATTTGCCAACGGGTATAGTCACATCATCCTTGGATTTGGTGTCCAAGGAGTCATAGTTAAAGGATACGCTTCTATATTCATTTTTTGCTTTGTGCTTAGGCTTTAGCTTGATTGTTCTCTTGGGAATTATTGTGCCACACTACTCATCATCACCATCTCCATTCTCACTAGATGAGGATGATAATGAGGATGATGAAGATGGTGGTGGAGATGGTGAATGTGTTCTCTTTCTTCCTTTCTTTTCCTCCTTCTTTTTCTTCTTCTTTTCTTGCTTGCTGTCTTCTTTCTTCTTTTCCTCTTCTCCTTCTTGTCCTCTTTCTTGCTTTTCTTGCTTCCTTCCTTGGAGCTTTCCTTCACAACCTTTTTGAGCTTCTCGAACTTCTCTTGGGCTGATGTGTCGTCCACTTCCGAGGCATCACCTTCAACCTCGCTTGGTATGTCCTCAAACTCCTCTTCTTCTTGCTTGTCATCATCACTTGCCATGTCCTCACACAGTTAGGTGTATACGAGGATAACCTACTTTGATACCAATTAAAAGGATCAATGCAAGTGGCCTAGAGGGGGGTGAATAGGCCTGCAAAACAAACTTGACCAATTTCTGCCAACTTTTGCTCAGACCTCGGAACCTCCGGGCTTTTCCCTGGAACCTCTGGGAAAATGCACTTTGATGTATTCTCCTAGAGATTCTGGGAATTCATTCCTCTGTTAATTTTTTGCGGATAATAAGATTAGAGAGGAATAACAAGGCAGGGAATTGGTCACTAAAACTTCGGGGAAGAACCTAATCACACTAGCAACCTTAGGGTTAAAGATATCGCAAGAAACAAAGCAAACCCTAATAGATCTAGTGAGCAAGCAACCTAGAGAGATGAGACAACAACAACAACACATGAAAGAACAAGCACAAGAGACAACAATTTATCCCGTGGTTCAGCTCACCACAAAGGTTGGCCTACATCCACGTTGTTGAGGTTAGCCACAAAGGCTATGGAATCACTCTAGATCCACTCCTCTCTCACACCTATCACCAAAGTATAGATGGAGGGTTTCCACTAAGCAAGTGAGGGTAATACAAACTTCTTGGAGCTTCCACAATCAATTGGAGAGCTTCCAAGGAACCTCTAGCCGTCTAGGAGCAAGGCTCCAAGAGTAAAAGATCCACCAAGGAGCTAGGGGTCCACCAAGTGCTCAAGAACACAAGAAAGGCTTGGAATTGCTTTTTCTCACAAGGAATCACTCTACACTTGAATGCTAGGGTTGGATTTGGATTCAAGTAGGTGGGAGTCAATGCTTGGGAGAGGTGGGGAGCAAAAGCTACTGTTTGGCGCGGGAGAGAAGAAGGTAACTGTTGGGAGACAAGGGGGTATAAATACCCTCAAATCTGGATCTGCAACGATTACTTTCGAAAGCCCGAAACCTCCGGGCTGGATCCCGGAACCTCCGGGAACTGATGACTTCAGCAGGCTGACAAGGGAGCAGCCCGGAACTTTCGGGGAAAACTCAGAGGTTCCGGGAAAGGTGTTTTCAAGGCTAAGACAGCTAGCTGATAGGTCATTTGTGGCTGGGATAATTTTGGTTTTAGAGTAGACTTTAAGCACTTGGTTTCATCCATGCCACTATTAGTATCCCTCTTGATAGTACGGCTTGTCCTATACTCAAATTCAAAATAGAAAATGAAATTAAAGCTTGTCTTGAGCTCTAGGAAGCCACTTCAAACAATGAGGGGTCACCTTTCTTTCCTTTTCACCTTTCTTTAAATTTAAACCTATCACACATACTCAAAAGCTCATTAGTCCTTTAATTAAGTGGTCAACATCACCAAAACCCACTTAGGGGCTTGATTGCACTTACAATGATTAACCTAGAAAACGAATACACTACACTAGAGAGAACGATTAAGCCGACTAGATATGAAAGAGACACTTGCCCATGGGTCTACGATACTTGAACATGCAACCGCTTAAAGCACGAAAAACCAATCTAATCTATCGGGGGTTGTGACCACAGTTTCACCCTTTCCCTCCCCCCGTACTGTCACTACGCGGAGGATTCGTGACTAGACCTATGATGGACATGACGTATTGAATGGATCCAAGGGAGCATTGGGGCCTTACTCCCTTTACGGCATGGTAGCTAACCTTAAGCATAAAAGCATATTCAACACAAGATGATAGATAGATGTTCCAACAAAGTAGCGATTACATCTCAAGATCGATGACAACCCATGGACCAATGAGAAGATTACCCCATCAAGGTGCTAGACATGGCACCGTTGATCATGGCGACGCTTCCGACGGTGTCTTCCTTCTTCTCCACTTGTGGTTTCTTCCTTCGAGTTGGGCGATCCTCCTCCGAAGATCTTCCTCCTCTCTCTCTAGCTTGTGGATGACCTCTCGGTACGAATGGCTCTACGTTTTGCGAATGGCGGCGCCTCCATGAACTTAGGGCTGAAAATCCTTTGGGTGCAAGGAAAGGGTGGCCGAACCGACCCTCGGAGTGGGCCAGGCTGGCTAGCTTGGGCCAACCGGCACAGGCCCATCCTGGCCCGGCTCGGTCGCCCCTTCGCTCCCGTGGGTCTTCATGCATTTATGAGGACCATGTGTGGTTCGAGGACCGGTGGATGGTCGCTTCCTTGTGTGATGAGTGATTGACAACGTTGTGTGGACTGATTCTTGGCTAAGTATTGCAGGTGCAGGTTGCGGCTTGACTCGTGTTGGTGCAGGTGAAGAACAAGCGCGAAAGGTCGTCGCCGGTGAGGCCTCCAGGTGTGGAGAAGACAAGTAGGCTTCGTTCGAGGGACCCGGTGGCCGGCGGGGGTCAAGTGCGGGCCGCATGGTGGCATGAACGACAAGATGAAGTCGTGGACGGTTTCTTGGTTGAGCCTCAAAACCAAGGTCGAGCCGGGACTACGTGGGAGCCAAGTCATGAGTGGAGATTGGCGGAGGCTACACCGAGTTCGCGGGGTTTCGGTGGTTCACCGAGAAAACCACCGGGTTCCTTGGTTGATCCACAAAGCCAAGACCGGAGAACCGAAGACGGAGGTGCGGCGGCACCGGACCGGTCGACCGGTGGGTCGGCCCGGTCGGCCGGTGGGGACCGGTCGACCGGTGAGGAGCACCGGTCGGCCGTGTGCGGCGACGCGGTCCGGAATCTTCGAAGCGGAGGACACGCGTCGGGATCGCATGGCTTGCGTCGAGGCTACGCGAGGTGCGGTCGCCGGGCATCCGTCCGATGGTGAAGACATCAAGAATTCCGAATCCGCCCTTGAGGGGCATGTATCCCTAGTTAGTAGAGAGGGGCATTTTAGACATTCGGTTGCCGCCTATATAACCCAAGAGGTGAGAGGTTGGCAGCCAACTCTTGGAACCCTAGCTCATTTGTTTTCCTATTTTCCACCTATTTTCTCTAGGTTTTTCTTAGGACTAGCAAGAGAGCTTCACGGAGAGATCTTGTAGAGAGGGATGGATGATCGGGCGGCTTGCTAGACCTTGTACGAACCTTTGTTTCATGTATAGATGATTCGGCGTGGTTCCTCAAGGTTTGGATGTGTTTTCCCCGGTTGTTCTTGGTGGTGATTTTCGGAGCCCTCTTCTCGTGATTTCTTTGGGGTGTTTTCGGGGCTTTTCTCTTGGGGATTTGATGGGGGAAATTTGTGGGAACCCTTCGTGGTTCTTTGGGGGCGTGATTCCCCTCCCAAATCCGTGAGAAAAAGTGCTCGATTTTGGGGTTTCTTGAGTTCTTGGGTTGGGAGTGTTATCGGCGGGATTTCTTCGATTCCTCCTTTTTGGACGAGATTTGGTGGGATTAAACTTGGCTATGGACTCCTCATGAGGTGTTCCTGATATCCCCAAAGTCTTGTTCAAGTCCGTGGAGCGATTCGGGAGATCGAGATTTGGTTTTGGGGGAGTTGACCCGCGGGTGCTGTTCATCCCGAGTCGCCCGAGCTACACCGGTCGGCCGGTGCTCTTGACCGGTCCGACCGGTGCAAGCCCTTGTGGGATTTTGCTCGGGTGAACGTCTTGGTGTGTTCGTTGTTGTCCCGTGGTGCCGCTGTTTCGAGTTTGGGTCCGTTTGGTGGTCGGTTGGCTCCTGTTTGGTGCCTTGGGGGCTTTCGTGCGCCATCGGTCCGACCGTGTGTCTCACCGGTCGACCGGTGAAGAGCCACTTAGTGAAAGTTGCTCGGTTTCACCGGCATGGACCGGTCGGCCGGTGGTGCTCACCGGTCCGACCGTGTGGGTCTCGTAGACTCGGGGTTTGTTGTTCCGCTGCGTTCTCGAGTCGAAGGTCGTGTGTGTTGGTTCCTAGGTCCGGTGGCACTCCGGTGGCTACGTGGGCTTGGCCAACTTGGGTAGTGAGTCGGAGACGTGTGTTGGTAGCCGCGTTCGTCTTGTTGGAGTTCTCATCTCCATCGAGAAGAATTTTTATCGGCTCCCATTCACTCCCCCCCCCCCCCTCTGCGGTTCGCCGTATCGGTCCTTCAAGTGGTATCAGAGCCGGTTCGGGTCTTTGTTGACTCTAACCAGTCTAAGATCCAAGGATGGCGTACCAGGAACGGGGTTCGGGTCCTCCACACTTCGATGGCAAGAACTACCAGATGTGGAGCAAGCGGATGGGTGCGTTCCTCCGCGGAAAGGGTCGGATCCTTTGGGATGTCACGGTGGACACGAGCTATGTCCAGCCGGTTGATTTCCTCGCTCCGGGATCGAGGGGACGGCTTCGACGCCAACAATAAGGCGGTCGACTACTTGTTTCGTGCTTTGTGTCGGCCGAGTTCGATCGTGTGCACACCGAGCACTTGGCTTGTAGGATTTGGGCGGTGTTGAAGGAGGCTCATGTTGGGAACGCCCGTGTTCGAGCACGGTTGTATGCGACCTACGGAGAGAGTACGAGAACTTCACTCATCTCCCCGGTGAGTCCATCGATGCCTTGTTTCAGAGGTTCACGGTGGTGGTGAACAACATGAGGGCCAATGTGGACGTGCTCCCGTACGATGATCATGATAGAGCGGTCAAGCTCTTACACTCTTTGGATCGTACGATATGGAGCGGAAAGTTCGAGGCCATAGTCGAGTCGGAGCGGTACGATACTCGACGGTGAACAAGCTGTTCTCGAAGCTCAAGTCGGCTGAGGTGGATAGGGGCATGATCGCCAAGCTCGAGGGACCGGCCGATTCCCATAGTCTTGCCCTCGTTGGTGGTTCCAAAGGAAAGACTAACTCTAACCCATCCACCAGGATGTTCTCGTTTTCTTCTCTCGATGTCTATGCCGGATGAGGAGTTTGATGACCTTGGAGAGGACGAGCCGGCGGCGTTGACGAGGCGGTTCGAGAGGCCGCACGAGAACCGCGTGAACATGAGGAGGAACACGAGGACTTGCTTCCGGTGCGGCAAGCGGGGACACTTCGTCACCGACCGCCGGAGAAGGCCGAGAACAAGGACGGCTACGAGCACAAGCCGAGGAAGAACGACGACAAGTACCGTTCGAGGCGCGACCACAAGAGCAAGCACAAGAACAAGTACAAGGACGAGCGACGATCGAGGAAGAAGGAGGGCCGAGGCAAGGCCCGAGCGATGGTTGGAGCGAGCGACGTCGACTCCCGATTCGCGTACTCCACCTCGAGCTCGAGCGGCGGCCGACGACGAGGGAGATCGCCGCAAGAACAAGAGGTCGTCCAAGAACCCCGAGCGGGGTCCGAGGCCGCTCGCGAGAGACGGCTTCGCACCATGGCGTTGAGCTCCGGCGGCAAGAAGAGCACACGGAGCGACTCGGACTGCGAGTCCGACGACGAGGTGCGTGATGAGCTTCCCTTCTTGCGCAGGAGAATGAGAGGCTTGGCTCTTTGCTTGATAATCGTGATGACATGCTTAGAGAGGCCAAGAAAATGAGGAAAGAGCTTAGGGCTTCACTCGAGGATGCTAGGACTAGAGTGGCTGAGCTAGAGACACAAGTGCTTGATAGCAAGCTTGAGATTGATTCGCTTAAGGCTAGCCCTGTTGTTTCTGATGAGAATGATTGTGCTGATTGCTCCATATTCCTTGCTGATCTTGCTTTGTTCAAGGAGAAGCATGCCTCAAAGTGTGAGGAACTAGATGTGCTTAGGGTTGAAGTGGCTGAGCTTAAGTCTAGACTCGCTTTGCTAGGTGCTTGCACTTCTTGCCCCGTTTTGCATGCTAAGATCGATGAGATGCATGCTTACACTAGTTCGCTCGAGGCTAAATTGAAGGAACCCATGCCTACATCTTGCTCTACCCGTGAAATGCATGCATTGAAAAATTTGGAGCTTGCACATTATGTTGACCGTTTGCAGGATGAGAATGATGATTTGAGGAAGTTGATGGGTTGGTTGTCCGGTCACGAGCCTCAGTTGAGGATGATGATTGAGGCCTTTAAGAGGCAAGATGGTGAGGGGCTTGGGGCAAACAAGGTTGGTGAGGGAAGTGGAGAGAATATCCCGGAGCCACCAAAAACCCACCACAAGAATGATTTTCCACCAAAACCTAACCATCTAAGGAACCGACTAGACACAACCCCAGCTCCACCCGTGTTTCCTACACCCACAAATGATCTACAAAAGCCTATCAAGTTTGTGAGCACTTCGGGGGAAAGTGTTCTTTGGGAAGGAGAGTGAGAAGGCTAGTGGTGAGAAACCGGTGGAGGGTTTGAGTGGAGAGAAACCGAGTGAACGACCACATCCCAAGCCAAAGCCTAAGCTTGTGAGGTTCCATTGTGGCTATTGTGGGAGAGATGGCCATAAGGAGGAGTTTTGCTTCAAGAGGAAGCGAGAGGAGAGAATGGAGAAGGAGTGGGCTAACAAGGACAAGTACCACCCTTCCGATGGTGTACTTGAGCCTCGTATGCGGATGCCCGGGGGCAAAGCGATTGTGAGGACGGTTCGGGCTTGGGGAGAGAAGAAGGTCGCGAGGCGGTGTTGCGCCCGGACCACACCGGTCAGGCCGGTGTGGAGCACCGGTCAGACCGGTGCAGGCCT
Organism: Cenchrus americanus; assembly: GCA_947561735.1. Classification (NCBI taxonomy): domain Eukaryota; kingdom Viridiplantae; phylum Streptophyta; class Magnoliopsida; order Poales; family Poaceae; genus Cenchrus; species Cenchrus americanus. Next base: position 179,149,148 of record OX387245.1, read on the forward strand.
GGGCAGACAGATGTTCGGGTTTCGTGCTCGTACAGGTGCGAGGGTTGTTTCTGGTGGTCGTGGTTCTGGTGGTTGGGCTGGAAAGGGTGCAGGTGGTCAGTTTGCTAGGCGTTCTCCACCTCGTGCTCAATACGGGGATTGGAGGAGTCGTGGCGGTGAGTTGGAGAGGAAGGACGTTCCACGGGCTTTCTTGCGTGGTTTTGGTCCTCCTCCAGGCGAGAGAGGGGTGGTTCCCTCAGGGTGGTTACCGTGGTGGTGTTCGTGGAGGTAGCTTTGGTAGGAGAGATGCTTTGGTTGGTGCTAACCCCACTTTCGAGCAAATGGCTCGGCACTTTGGTTTTCCTCTTTTGGTACTAACCCCGATCTTTGAGTCGTTTGTTCGCTCACGTGCCTACTTTTGATGTGCAGGTGGGAGACTTGAAGAACATTTGGTTGATTGACTCCGGTTGTTCGAGGCATATGACCGGAGACAGGGGGTGGTTCTCAAGTCTCGTCCCGGTGGTGACGAAGAGGTACATCACCTTTGGGGACAATGGGCGTGGGCGTGTGCTTTCGAAGGTGAGATAAAAGTGAGTGACAAGATCACTGCGAGGCGTGTTGCTCTTGTTCAATCGCTGGGGTACAATTTGCTTTACGTGTCCCGGTTGTTGGATGAGGGCTTTGAGGTGTTGTTTCGGCCGGGTGGTTCTCGGATTGTGGACTCTCGAGGGGACCTTGTTTGTATGGTCGTTCCCGAGGGTCGGGTGTTTCGTGCTGATTTTTCTCGGTCTTCGGGTGTGGAGCGTTGTTTCTTGGCCGGTTCTTCGAGTGAGTTGTGGAAGTGGCATAGGAAGTTGGGTCACTTGAGCTTTGACCTTTTGTCTCGCTTGAGTAAACTCAATTTGGTCCGAGGATTGCCACGGTTGAGGCTTGAGAAAGAGTTGGTTTGTGCTCCGTGTAGGCATGCCAAGATGGTGGCCTCTTCTCACCCGCCTCTCACCGATGTGATGACCGAGCGTCCATGCGAGCCGCTCCATATGGACCTGGTTGGCCCGGCTCGTGTGCGATCCGCGGGTGGGAAGTGGTATGTCCTTGTTGTGGTGGATGACTATTCTCGGTATGCGTGGGTGTTCTTTACGGGAGGATAAGGGGGAGACGTTTGGTTTTGTTCGAGATCTAGTCTTGAGGTTGAGGAACGAGAGGCACGGAGATGCCATACGAGCTATCCGCAAGGATAATGGCTCGGAATTCGGGAACTCTCGTTTTGAAACCTTTTGTCATGACTTGGGTCTTGAGCACCGGTTTTCGAGTCCGTATACGCCTCCCCGAATGGTGTTGTGGAAAGGAAGAACGGGACCTTGTGCGAGATGGCTCGGACGATGCTTGATGAGCATAGGACTCCGAGGAGGTATTGGGCTGAGGCGGTGAATACCGCATGCTATGTGTCGAACAGGATATACCTCAGAGTGCACAAGAAGAAGACATGCTATGAGTTGATGCATGGCCGCACACCCAAGGTGAGTCACTTCCATGTCTTTGGTTGCAAGTGTTTCATTCTGAAGAAAGGCAGGAAGTTGGATAAGTTTGAGGCTAGGTCTGTCGATGGCATTTTCTTTGGTTATGCATCTCATTCTAGAGCATATCGTGTGCTAAATCTTGAAACTAACCAAATCGTGGAGACTTGCGAGGTAACCTTCGACGAGACGAGCCACGTAGTCGGCTTGTCTTTGAGTGTGCGGTGATGATGAGCTTGGCGAGGAGATCTTTCGGGAGGAGGAGCATGAACATGGTGATGACGAGGATGGTGGTGCGGTGCCCCCGCCGAACATGTACCCACTACTTCGACGACGATGATGGATGGACCCTCTGCTACACCTACGACGACAAATCAAGAACGAGGAGAAGCTGATGTTGAGGGGGAGGTAGCTTCGAGGCGAGAACCTCCCGGGCGAGTTCAAGTGGATCACCCAGCTTCGAGGATCATCGGCGACATGAATGAACGCACTACACGGTCGAGGGTTCGAAACAATTCCCATTTTGCTCATGCTGCGTTTGTTGCTTCTTTCGAGCCCAAAGACATTGGACACGCACTATCTGATCACAATTGGGTTAACTCGATGCATGAGGAGTTGGAGAACTTTGAGAGGAATCAGGTGTGGGAGTTGGTTGACCCTCCCCCAGGGTGTAAGCCAATTGGTACCAAGTGGGTGTGGAAAAACAAAGAGGGCGAGAAGGGTGAGGTTGTGAGGAACAAGTCGAGACTTGTTGCCCAGGGGTTCAGTCAGAAGGAGGGGATCGACTACGAGGAGACCTTTGCTCCCGTAGCCCGTTTGGAGGCGATTAGGATCCTTCTAGCCTTTTCTGTGGCTAAAGGGTTCAAGTTGCACCAAATGGATGTGAAGAGTGCTTTTCTGAATGGTGTGCTGGAGGAAGAAGTGTATGTGAGGCGACCTCTCCGGGTTTGAGAGTGAGAGGTACCCCCACCGGGTGTACAAGTTGAGGAAGGCGCCGTATGGGTTGGAAGCGGCGCCTAGAGCTTGGTATGGCGAGGTTGAGGGGGTTCTTGTTTGAGAGAGGCTTTGAGATGGGGAAGGTCGATCGGACCTTGTTTTTGCCGAGGCGGGCGAGAGATATCCCGATTGTGCGGGTGTACGTGGATGATATTGTCTTTGGTGGCTCGTCTAACTCTCTTGTTGCGAGGTTTGCGGATGATATGAGCGGGGAGTTCGAGATGAGCATGATGGGTGAGTTGCGCTTCTTCCTCGGGCTACAAATCAAGCAATCAAAGGAAGGAACATTTGTGCACCGGGCTAAGTACACCAAGGACATTGTGAGGAAGTTCAAGATGGAGGACTCCAAGGCTATGACGACGCCGATGAGTACGACTACGGCTCTTGATGCGGATGAGGAAGGTGAACACGTGGACCGGAAGGAGTACCGGAGCATGATCGGGTCACTCCTCTACTTGACGGCGACGAGGCCGGACATACGGTTCTCGGTGTGTCCGTGCGCTCGTTTTCAAGCGTCTCCGAGGACTTCGCATCGGCAAGCGGTGAAGCGAATTTTCGTGTACTTGCGTCACACTCCCGACTTCGGCCTTTGGTACTCCGCGTCCTCTTCTTTGGCGCTTCATGGCTTTTCGGACGCGGATTTTGCCGGGTGTCGGTTGGATAGGAAGTCCACTTCGGGACTTGCCGGTTTTGGGTTCTTCTTTGGTGTCTTGGTCTTCCCGCAAGCGGTCGAGTGTTGCTCAATCCACGACCGAGGCCGAGTATGTTGCCGCCGCTAGTTGTTGCTCTCGGCTCCTTTGGATCACCTACACCATGAGTGACTTTGGTGAGGAGTATACCCATGTCCCACTTCAATGTGATAGCACCGGTGCCATAAGCGTTGCAAAGAACCCGGTGCTCCATTCCAAAACCAAGCACATAGAAGTGAGGTATCATTTTCGAGAGACAATGTTGAGAAAGGAAAGATAGCTTTGATCCATGTACCCACACATGACCAACTAGCCGATATTTTCACCAAACCCCTAGATCAAGCAACTTTCACTCGTTTGCGGGGGGAACTTGGTGTGTGTTTGATTTCTTGAGTTAGGTGTGTGGGAGCTCTCTTTTGCCGGTGGTGTCGAGCCCGTTTTGCCTCCCCTCGAGGAGCCGGTTTGTAGCATATGTATAGCTTTCCTTCGTGCATTTCTTGCATTTGGCATGGCATATGTAACATGATGTATAGGCATCCTTGTATCTTAGATTGCATGCATTTTGTATCATATGCATTGGTTAGGAAAGCTTCTCTCATATACATTGTTCACCATGGAATGAGATATATGCCTTTGTGAGCTTGTTTGGTATGATATGGTTAGTTTGGCTTAGCTCTTGATGATCTTGATGAATAATCCATGGTTGATAGCTATGCTTTTGAAAAATGTCACATGTATGCTCTCTCATGTGTAAATGCCTTTACATGCTCTTGACATGTTTTTGTGGCTTTGCTATGCTTAATTTGTGGTTGGATGGCTAGTTTATTGATCATATGGGGCCAAAGGCTCATTTGCCATCATGAATGTTTAGCCCTCTTGATTTATCTTGTGGAGGAGCATAAGTTCCTTTTTGTCGCAAAGACATTTCATGTACCATTTACAAATCTGAAAATGAAATGAAAAATGCTTGGAAAATATGCTCCCATGTCATATGTGCTGAATTTAATTTGCTTTGGGTGCTAAACCGTTGCATGATGCCTACCAATGAGAAGTCTCATACATAGAAGTAGGCACATGGCTCGGTGGCTTTGACATGACATGAGGTGCTTGTGGGTGTTTGTGATGGTCTTATGGTTAGAATAGTTTGTCCTAGCATGAAGTTTGTGTGGCTTTGCCATTTTGATATGCTTTGATCATGTTTAGGACTTTGCTCTTGAGAGGCAAGTTTTTCGCAAAATTGCCAAAATCCATCTTAGCTTCGTCCAATGGTTGTGAAACTTGGTGATCATGTAGTTGAGATCGATACGAAGCCGTAGAGTACCTAACTTGCTCATTTGGACATGTATAGCATTCTTTGTTGAATTTTGTATATTTGAGAAGCTCTAAGTTGAAAGTTTTGCATTTTTGGCTTGATTCATGCATTGCCAACAAGGGGGAGAAGTTTGAGCTTGAAATGGCTTAGTGGATGCATTTAGAAGGTTTTCAGGTGGTTTCGAGCCATTTCTGGGCTCTGTTGTACACCGGTCTGACCGGTGAAGAGCACCGGTCCGACCGGTGTGAGTGCTGGTCCCGTACATATGTTAGGCACCGGTCGACCGGTGGTGATGACCGGTCCGACCGGTGTGAGTCGAAATTGCCGCAGCCTGCCCCCTGTTTTCGAATTGTTTTGCATGCATTCGTCCAGGGGGAGTTGCATTGGTTCAGGGGGAGCTTGCATGTGTGCAAGGGGAGCTCTTTGTGGTGGTTCGAGCTTTGTTTCGGTGGTTTGTGCTCTTTGCTTGAGCTTTGCTTTGTCTCGGATGTGTCGAGCCGTTGCCCTTGCCTAAGGGGTCCGAGACTTGTCTTCTTCAAGTGATCTTGCTCTTTGCCTTTGTTTGGCTTTCGATCGCTTGTTGGAGTTTCTTTTTGTTCGTTTCTTTTCTTTTCCTTTTCTCTCTTGTTACTTTCTTGTGGGTGTTGTCAATGCACTCATCAAGGGGGAGATTGAGGACCATGTGTGGTTCGAGGACCGGTGGATGGTCGCTTCCTTGTGTGATGAGTGATTGACAACGTTGTGTGGACTGATTCTTGGCTAAGTATTGCGGGTGCGGTTGCGGCTTGACTCGTGTTGGTGCGGTGAAGAACAAGCGCGAAAGGTCGTCGCCGGTGAGGCCTCCGAGGTGTGGAGAAGACAAGTAGGCTTCGTTCGAGGGACCCGGTGGCCGGCGGGGTCAAGTGCGGGCCGCATGGTGGCATGAACAAGAAGATGAAGTCGTGGACGGTTTCTTGGTTGAGCCTCAAAACCAAGGTCGAGCCGGGACTACGTGGGAGCCAAGTCATGAGTGGAGATTGGCGGAGGCTACACCGAGTTCGCGGGGTTTTCGGTGGTTCACCGTAAAACCAATGGGTTCCTTGGTTGATCCACAAAGCCAAGACCGGAGAACCGAAGACGGAGGTGCGGCGGCACCGACCGTCCGACCGGGTGGGTCCGACCGGTCCGCCGGTGGGGACCGGTCCGACCGGTGAGGAGCACCGGTCGGCCGTGTGCGACGACGCAGTCCGGAATCTTCGAAGCGGAGGACACGCGTCGGGATCGCATGGCTTGCGTCGAGGCTACGCAGGTGCGGTCGCCGGCATCCGTCCGATGGTGAAGACATCAAGAATTCCGAATCCGCCCTTGAGGGGCATGTATCCCTAGTTAGTAGAGAGGGGCATTTTAGACATTCGGTTGCCGCCTATATAACCCAAGAGGTGAGAGGTTGGCAGCCAACTCTTGGAACCCTAGCTCATTTGTTTTCCTATTTTCCACCTATTTTCTCTAGGTTTTTCTTAGGACTAGCAAGAGAGCTTCACGGAGAGATCTTGTAGAGAGGGATGGATGATCGGGGCGGCTTGCTAGACCTTGTACGAACCTTTGTTTCATGTATAGATGATTCGGCGTGGTTCCTCAAGGTTTGGATGTGTTTTCCCCGGTTGTTCTTGGTGGTGATTTTCGGAGCCCTCTTCTCGTGATTTCTTTGGGGTGTTTTCGGGGCTTTTCTCTTGGGGATTTGATGGGGGAAATTTGTGGGAACCCTTCGTGGTTCTTTGGGCTGTGATTCCCCTCCCAAATCCGTGAGAAAAAGTGCTCGATTTTGGGGTTTCTTGAGTTCTTGGGTTGGGAGTGTTATCGGCGGGATTTCTTCGATTCCTCCTTTTTGGACGAGATTTGGTGGGATTAAACTTGGCTATGGACTCCTCATGAGGTGTTCCTGATATCCCCAAAGTCTTGTTCAAGTCCGTGGAGCGATTCGGGAGATCGAGATTTGGTTTTGGGGGAGTTGACCCGCGGGTCTTTGTTCATCCCGAGTCGCCGAGTGCTACACCGGTCGACCGGTGCTCTTGACCTGGGCCCTTGACCGGTGCAAGCCCTTGTGGGATTTTGCTCGGGTGAACGTCTTGGTGTGTTCGTTGTTGTCCCGTGGTGCTGCTGTTTCGAGTTTGGGTCCGTTTGGTGGTCGGTTGGCCTGTTTGGTGCCTTGGGGGCTTTCAGGCTGCCATCGGTCTGACCGGTGTGTCTCACCGGTCTGACCGGTGAAGAGCCACTTAGTGAAAGTTGCTCAGTTTCACCAGCATGGACCGGTCTGACCGGTGGTGCTCACCGGTCTGACCGGTGTGGGTCTGTAGACTCGGGGTTTGTTGTTCCGCTGCGTTCTCGAGTCAGAAGGCTGTGTGTGTTGGTTCCTAGGTCCAGTGGCACTCCAGTGGCTACGTGGGCTTGGCCAACTTGGGTAGTGAGTCGGAGACGTGTGTTGGTAGCCGCGTTCGTCTTGTTGGAGTTCTCATCTCCATCGAGAAGAATTTTTATCGGCTCCCATTCACTCCCCCCCTCTCTGGTTCGCCGTATCGGTCCTTCAATTTATGCACTTTGCCCCCTCCACTTGCACTATTTTGACGATGTCATCCTCACGTCCAAGATGGAGGTTCTCCTTGCATGAAGTCCGGTCTTTTATGCTTCAATCCTCGGGGATGTTCCTTTGTAACACTTCGGTCTTTGCCACCATTGGAAGTGATTTCATCAAGCTCATGAACACGAACAAGACTCTGTAATTGCCCCTTTAAACTTGTTGTGAATCTGTCCTTTATGTCGATGATTTCCTACATAAAAACAACACTTCCAAATGCATGCACAAAGATGAACATGTTATATGATTAGTGTGCCTAGTGGCGGGTTAGTTCCATAATAAAATACAAACCAAAGTGTAATGAACATGTTTGGTGTACCAAAATACACGGTCAACATGCTGCTTCGAGTTTGGGTCGTTTTAGACCTCGGAAGGTTGGTTTGGGTGTTTGGGGCTACCTGACTTAGATGGGTCTGACCGGCGTGCTACAGCAGCCTGACCGGTGTAGGAGTCTTTTGTGGAAGTTCTCAGGAAGTGGTGGTGAGTCCCAGCAGGGACCGGTCTGACCGGTGCAGGTCAGTTGCGCTCGAGTTGTTGTTCCGCTGTGTTCTCGAGTCCATGAAGGTGGTTTTTGGTTCCTAGAACTAGTAGCACTCCAATGGCTGCGTGGTCTTGGCCAACTTGGGTAGTTAAGTTGGAGACGTGATTTGGAAGCCGTGTTCGTCTTGTTGGAGTTCTCATCTCCTTCGAGAAGAATTTTTATCGGCTCCCATTCACTTCCCCCTCTCTGGTTCGCCTAATCGGTCCTTCAATTGGTATCAGAGCCAGTTCTGGTCTTTATTGACTCTAGACAGTCTAAGATCCAAAGATGGCGTACCAGGAACGGGGTTCGGGCCCTCTGCACTTTGATGGGAAGAACTACTAGATATGGTAGAGGCGGATGGCGGCATTCCTCCACGGAAAGGGTCAGATCCTTTGGGACATTACGGCGAACACAACTTATGTTCATCCGATTAACTTCCTTACTCCATGATTGAGGGACATGTTCGATGACAACAGCAAGGCAGTCGACTACTTGTACCGTTCTCTGTGTCAATCCGAATTTGATCAGGTTTAGACGGAGGATTTGGCGTGCAGGATCTGGTTGGAGCTGAAGAATGCTTATGCTGGGAATGTGGATGTTCAGACACGGTTCTATGCGACTTACCAGAGAGAGTACGAGAATTTCACTCATCTCCCCGGTGAGTCAATAGATGCCTTGTTCCAGCGGTTCACAGTGGTTGTGAACAACATGAGGGCCAATGTCGACGTTCTCCCATATGATGACCATGATAGAGTGGTGAAGCTCTTACACACACTGGATCGTACTGTGTGGGAGAGAAAGGTCGAGGCCATTCTTGAGTCTGAGAAGTACACCACTTTGACGGTGAACGAGCTGTTCTCGAAGCTCAAATATGCTGAGGTAGATCGGGGTTTGACAGCCCGTCTTGAGAGCCCGACTGATCCCATAGTCTTGCTCTCGTCGGTGGCAATGTGGCTAAGTCTAACGCTAACGCATCTTCCAGGATGTACTCTTTGTCTTCTTTGATGTCTTTGCCAGATGAGGAGTTCGACGTGCTTGGAGAGGACGAGCTGGCGTTGCTGACCAGGCGGTTCGAGAGGCTGCACGAGAACCGAGTGAATACGAGGAGGACAGCATGTACGTGCTTTCAGTGCGGCAAGCTGGGATACTTCGTCGCCGACTGCCCGGAGAAGACGGAGAACAAGGACGGCTACAATGATGACTACAAGCACCGGTCGAGTAAGGACGACAAGTACAGATCGAGGCGCGATCACAAGCACAAGAACAACACACAAGGACGAGCGACTGTCGAAGAAGAAGGACGGCCACGACAGGAAGGCCCGAGCGATGGTCGGAGCGAGTGACGTCGACTCCAGCTCCGCCTACTCTTCCTTGAGCTCGAGTAGTAGTGAAGATGAAGGTGATCGGCACAAGAACAAGAAGGCTTCCAGGAACTTGAGCGGGTTGAGCTGCTTCGTGGGAGATGGCTTCTGCATCATGGCTCATAGCTCCGACAGCAAGAAGAGTCATCAAAGTGACTCAGACTCAGACTCCGAGGACGAGGTACGTGACGAGCTTCCCTTCTTGCGTGAGGAGAATGAGCGTCTTGTCCAGTTGCTTGATAACCGTGATGATATGCTTAGAGAGGCCAAGAAGATGAGGAAAGAAGTTAAGGCCTCACTAGAAGATGCTAGGAACAGTGTGGCTGAGCTAAAAACCCAGAACCTAGATGCTTAGCTTGAAATTGATTCGCTTAAGGCTACACCTGTGGCTTCTGATGATGTTGATTGTGTTGATTGCTCTGTGTACCTAGCTGATCTTGCTAGTCTCAAGGATAAGCAAGCTTCTGTTTTTGATGAACTAGATGTGCTTAAGGTTGAAGTGGCTGAGCTTAAGTCTAGACCTACTTTGCTAGGTGCATGCACTTTTTGCCCTGTCTTGCATGGAAAGATTGATGAGATGCATGCTTATACTATTTCTCTTGAGGCTAAGTTGAAAGAACCTGTTTCCACTTCTTGTTCTACTTGTGAAATGCATCCTTTGAAAAATCTAGAACTTGCACACTATGTGAATCGTTTGCAGGATGAGAATGATGAGCTGAGAAAAATGATGGGTTGGTTGTCGCGGCATGAACCCCAACTCAGGATGATGATGGAGACCTATAAGCGCCAACATGGCAAGCACTTGGGTCAGAGAAGATTGGAGAGTCTAGTGGTGAGGGAGGAGAGAAGATTGGTGATATCCAAGCTCCACCAAAAACCTACCACAAAAATGCCTACGTTCCTAAACCCAACCCACTAAGAAAAAAACTCGATGCAAATCCAGATCCACCCGTATTCCTTCACTCCACAAATGACTTCAAAAAGCCTATCAAGTTCAAGAGCACATTGGGGAATGTGTTCTTTGGGAAAGAGAGTGAGAAGTCTAGTAAGGAGAAACCGGCTGAGCAACCGAGTGGAGAGAAACCATGTGAGCAGCCCCAACCCAAGCCTAAACCTAAGTTCGTGTGGTTTCATTGTGACTATTGTGGGAGAGATGGTCACAAGGGTGAGTTTTGCTTCAAGAAGAGGCATGAGGAGAGAATGGAAAGGAGTTGGCTAACAAGGACAAGTACCACCCTTCCAATGGTGTACTAGAGCCTCGTGTGCAGATGCTCAGGGCCAAAGCGATTGTGAGGACGGTTCTGGCTTGGGGAGATCGGAAGGTGGTAGGTGGTGCTGCTGGCTATTGACGCTTCTTAGCCTCACCACTAAGTGTGCACAAACGGCGGTGGCACAAGGAATGCTTGTTGGTGCTCACCAGTGTTGCTGCCGGGTTCACACCTCTAATAACGGGTCTAAGGGACGTCTGCGTAAAACACACGATCATAGAAAGGTTCGCAAGCGCACGGATTACCGTTGTATCACTTCACCTGGTGGTATTCAAGTTATCTTATTTATATTTTCCCGTGGGAGGCACTACGGCAAAGATGATCGAATAAACGGTGGAGAATAATCAAGACTTGGTAAAGAGCTATAGAGGGGGATAATGAATAAAGATATTCAAGGATAACTTGACACACACTAGGAGATCTAGATAAATGAACTAGAAAGGATAGCGAGCCGGGAGGACAACGAGGCGAGAAAGGATCTAACACAATCTATTTATTCTTGTCAACTCTAGGCAAAGAACTAAAGCAATGGATAACCAATATAAACTAACTCGACAAGCTCTTCTAGTGCTGCAGGGGCATGCAAAGCCGTGCCCTCAGACTAGGATGAGAAGGGAGGATTACGATGCGCTGAATCCTACCGGCCCGAACTAACGTGGTGGACTACAAAGGCCGTCCGGAGCTGTCACCTTTTTAGGGTACCACAACTATTCTGTTGCACGGAACACCAATCTAAGACTAAGGTAAGCTCTGAGCACCGCGCTCACAACAAACCAAAGAACCTTTCCCCAGATATCGCGAAGGAAGGTCTCTCTCTCCGGTAAAACACTAGAGATCAGGAGAAGAACGACCACAACACTATAGGGTTCAAGAGAGATATGCTAAGCAAGACTAAACTAACTTTAGTCTAAACCAAGAATAAAGCTTCTAGAGCAAAGTAAAAGCTGACTGTAATTGACTCGAAAAGTAAGATAGAAAGATAACTTGAATTGTACTTGAGTCTAAACAAAGAAAGGATACAAGAGTAGTACCGGAACTCTGAAGAAGACTCGTCCAGAACCCCGAGACTAGCTCGACTCGACTCTAACTCCCAAGCTACAATAATCCTACTCTAAGTGAACAGAAGAGTGGAAATGAGATGCTCCAGTGCTATGTGTTCAATCTAGCGGGTGTGAGGCTCCTTTTATAGGTAAGTGAGGTCAGTTGAGCGCGTGGGCCCATTTTCATAGGTGCGGCCAGATAAGGAGGTGCGACCGGCCCTATGACCACCACCTATGGACTTGGACGCTCTTGATCCTTGCTCCTGGGGCGGTTGAAGGTCGGTAACTTGCGTCGGTTTCGGTCGGCACGGCGGTTGGGAGGTGCGGACGACCCTCTAGGTGCGGCCGGCTCACCTCTATGCCGTGGGATGTACCGCCTTGGCCCAGGGATGCTCAGGATGGCCTCTGAATGACGGTTGTGGCGGTTGATCTGCCGGAGAGGTGGACCCATTGATCCAAGTGATCACAACTTCATCCATTCGATCAAACTGACATTTCCTTGATCAATCTTGTTCATCCAAGTTGTGCATGCAGCGAAGGACTCCACTTGGATTGGAGACGTGCCATGGGGCAGGTGTGGTTGCACCTAGTAGGGCCGGCCACACCTACAGGGCCGGCGGTGCTTGATGGTGCGGACGTGCCTAGCTCATGTGGCACGTTGGTTCCTTTTCCCCCTAAATGTGTACCTGTCCATAAAATTGCTACACAACTCGTGGAACTTTATTAGCATAAAAAATGAGCATGAACTTGTTATATACGCCTCTCGAACCCGAGGTTTTGACGAACGAATCTTTGTTGTAAGGACAGTCAACAAACTCCCCCAAGCTAAACATTTGCTCATCCTCGAGCAAAGCCTAGACTTGGCCTCAATGGATCAGGGGTTGCATGGTGTTATCATTCGGTAAGTACCTGCGCACAAACTCCATGCTCTTCTTGCAAATTTGAAAAGGTTGGTACTAGAGAAGCTTAGCCTTACTTTACCCGTGGGGCTTTTGGCTTTCCACCTTGCTTAGGAAGTTGAAAAGTAGAATGGATTTTGACTTTGCATCTCTCACTCTTATTCTTTTCTGGATCCTATCTCGGAGTTTTTTAAATTTTGCAAAGAAAGATAAGGTTCCTCGGATGGTTCCCTCGATCGCTCAAGTGGTATTTGTTACCTCACCAAAGGCTTTAAGCGAGCCTCAACTTCCTACTTCTATGACTTGTATGTGGAGGTTTGGGTAGGATAAGTATGAGACTCACTTGTGCCACATGATATTGTTGAGCCAAAGACCGGATCCAAGAAGAAACTAGTCATGCAACTTGATCGAGATGTGCAAGTGTGTGGAATATATTTGTTTTCTTTTCTAACACTCCTTGCTTTGATATTCTCCTCTTGCCTTTATTTTGGAGGGGGTCATGCTTCACTCTTTTTTTATGCTCTTTGATTAGAGCACAAATTTTTTTCTATGCTTCTTGAGCATATACTCTCTTTTTTCGATGACCCCTCTCTCCTTTTTGCAAGATCACAAGATGAGAAATCTCTTTGAACTTTGGAGTATTTATTTTTGGTGGACGGATGGCATGTTTTGTGTAACTCCCAGTGTAGGAGTTAGCATGTATATGTGGGTGTACGTGATCTCGATCATGGAAGCATGAAAAGATTCTAACAAGGGTCACAACAATTTGGCAAAACTCAATGGGTCACAAGCAAGCATATGTAAAAGGTTTGAACATTGATATCGACATATGGCTTTGGTAGGTAATATGACCATTGAGGAACTTGCCTTGTTTTATTTTCAATAAGAAATCGTCTGAGATTTTCACCATACTTTGAGATAGAGCAGATCAACATTGTCGCACCATATCATACTAGTCAACAACTTAGATTCGGTCATAAGCATTTGTTTCCCACAAAGTTTTATTTCAGGCCCTTGTCTCAAAATATACCAACAAGTTCAAAAAGGCATAGAGCACAAAGATATGCACTAGGTTCTTGTAAAGTTTAACTTAGCAACCATTCATCATTTCCAAAGTGAGGGTATAGACAAGATTTCAAGCACTTGGTTGAAGCAAATATTTTTCTTTTATGCAAAAGAGATAAACAAGATGTTAAAAAGTAGTTTGGGTGGACATACCTTCCTTGATTGAAAATGGGGTCTCTCCCAAGCTAAATTTTAGCTCCTTGGTTGGCCTGTCTTCATTTTGGTGATGAGTTGAGCACCTGGACGCTTGTAGTGGTTGTCTTGATGGATTTGTGAAAAATTATAGGTACGGCCATATCACTTGGTACAGCCGGCCCTACTATTTTTTCCCAGGCACTCGTGTCCCCTCCTGTAAACATCCTGCACAAAAATTTTGTCGAGGGGAGGTACAGCCGTACCTCTAGGTTCGGCCGTATCACCAAAAATCTCCAAAACTACTTTTCTAAGTCTTGTTTACTTCCTAAATAAATGCAATGTTGAAAACAAATTTGAAATCTAAACATGATAGATGCACGAAATAAAAGATTGAAAGGAAAATTGAGATAATTACCGGTTTACCTCTCGGTGAGGGCTCGTGGTTTAGAGTCCGTGAGTGGGACTCCTCCGGTTGCTCAATTAATCTTGGGCTCATCCGGTCCTGGTGTGGATGACTTGGATGACGCTCTCTTCACTCGCCACACCTTCTTTGTTTTCTTCGGTGGTGATGAAGTCGGTGAAGCTTTGGCGGGGGTGTTCTTGATTTCTGTCTTATTTTCCCCCTTAGACTTGTTGATTGCCTTTAACTTCTTGGGTTGGTGGCGCCTGCTAGATGCTTTCACCTTGGGTTTGGTGGGGCCACCTCATTTTTCTGTGCAATGTTATAAAGTTTTCTACTGACCATTCGTACCTGTGAACATTGCTCCACCTTTGGTTTTAAGGTGAATTGTTCTTCCTCGCTATTGATGTTAAAGCGGATTTCTCTGGTTCCTACATCGATGTTAGCACTGGAGGTGCTTAAGAAGGGTCTCTCGAGGATTAGAGGCACCCTTGTATCGACATCCATGTTGAGGACGACAAAATCCACAGGTACGAAGAAATCCCAGACTCTCACCGGAATGTCCTCCGCTATCCCCGTCGGGTAGCGGTCTGATTGATCCGCTAGCTGCAAGCACATGGTTGTAGGCGTTAAGGATAATTGAGTTTGTCGAAGACTACCTTAGGCATGACGCCAACACTAGCTCCAAGGTCGCATAGTGCATTTTCAAAGTGCTGGGACCCGATAGAGCAGCTGATCGTAGGGCACCCGAAGTCTTTCTTCTTTTGAATGGCCATACTACACTCCTCCATAAGCTTGACCATATCCGTGGTGGGTAGAGGTCTCTTGTTGTTAAGGATGTCTTTGAGTACTTGGCGTAGGTTGGTACCTGCATAGCCTTAAGAAATGGTATGTTGACATTGAGTTTCTTGATTACCTCTACGAACTTCCCAAATTGCTCATCCACGGTAGGCTTCTTGATTCTTCGGGGAAATGGAAGGAAATGGCATCGACATATTCTTGTGGTGCCATTTTCCTTAACCTTTCCTCTTCGGGGGCTGCCTCCTTGGTGTCTTCTTCTTCATCTGTCTCGGTGGTCACTTCCTTCTGTTTCTTCTCTATGGGGTTAGGATGTGGTGGATCCTGAGTGGTCTTACCACCTCTCGTGGTCACCGATTTTAAATTCTCTCGGGTAGGCTCGGGTTGCCCCAGGATTCGACCCGCTGAGAAGAAGGTAAAGAAGTAGGAAGTTGAGGAAATTGAGTTTTGATCAGTTTGTTAAAGCTTAGATGATTCTTCATGGCAGAGGTGAAAGATTCGATGGTGGAATTAAGATTTTCAAGAAATTTGTCATTGGCGGCTAGCTTCTTGTTTAAACTTTCATTAATTCTAGCTTGTCCAAAGACAAGATCCTTAATGGAAGGCTGATTATTGAAAGAGTTAGAATAGTTACCTCCATATGGACTGTTGAACGGGAAGTTGGGCCTCGAGTTCCACCCTTGATTGTTGAAGTTGTTGTTGCGGAACCCGTTGTTGTTGCCATTGTTAATGAAGCTGGCTTCTTCCCTTGTTTCAAGACAATTATTTCCCGAATGACCAACATTACTGCAAACCTCACATGTCATGTACGCGTCCATAATCTTAGCGGTTTCCTTGTTGCTTGACGCCTCCAATTTCTTCATGAGGAGGTCCATCTTAGCGGCGATCATGTCGAAATCCATCGACTTGGTGTACACCGCGGGTATGGGGTTGGAGACGATCTCCATCCCAACCTTGATTTGCCATCATCTTCTCGATTAATTCTTTAGTGGCTGGTACTTATAGCGAGAAGAAGGCTCCTCCAGCAGCTGCATCTAGGTGCTCCCGGGACGTACGCTTGAGCCCGTGATAGAAGGTTTGAATTAAGAACCACCCGTGCATGCCATGGTGTGGGCACATGGTGATGTACTCCTAGAAGTGTTCCCATGCTTCCGAGATACTCTCATCATTCTGCTGCTGGAAACCCAAAATTCTTGCGCGGGGGCATTGGTTTTGCCCACCGGGAAGAACTTTGCGAGAAATGCCTTTGAGCACTTATCACATGTGTTTATGGCATCTCGCTCTGCATAAAATCATTGCTTCACCTTCCTGAGCAATGAGAATGGGAATAGGCGCAGACGGATTGCATCATTCGTCACTCCACGGATAGTGAAAGTCCTACACACCTCCAGAAAATGCTGGAGATGTGCATTGGCATCTTCATTAGGCTTATCGGAGAACAGATTTGCTTGCACCATGTTGATCAATGCCGGCTTGAGTTCAAAGTTTCCGTCTCCCACCGTTGTGGTTGGTCCAGTAGGGACATTGGTGTTGGAGGGGGGCGAAAAACTCGCGGATCGTCCTCTCGGCCATTGGTGCTGACGAGGTGCTATCTACGGGATCGACGGTGTTCGTCTCTTGAGTCGAGAGAAACTTTTTAGGGATGATGACACGGGGTCGCAATCTCCTCAGAAGTGACTCTGGATTGTCGTTAAAGTTGGACGGTAGGTCGAAAATGGTCATGCACTACTCTGCATACACGAGAGTAGAGAAAGGTAAACCCGCTTAAATAGCGGTTCACCGAACCTTGATAATTCTACCACACTGGTCAAATGGTATCTTATGCCTATTGCCTCCCTGGCAACGGCACCAGAAATGCTTGTTGACGCTCCTTAGCCTCACCACTAAGTGTGCACAAATGGGATGGCGCCAGGAATGCTTGTTGGCTCTCACTAGCATTGTTGCCGGGTTCACACCTCTAGTAACGGGGCTAAGGGACGTCTGGGTAAAACGCACGATCACAAAAAGGTCTGCAAGCACACGGATTACCGTTGTAGCACTTCACCCGGTGGTATTCAGGTAATCGTATTTATATTTTCTCGTGGGAGGCACTACGGCAAAGATGATCGAATAAATACAGTGGAGAATAATCAAGACTTGGTAAAGAGCTATAGCGGGGGATAACGAATAAAGATATTCGGGGATAACGTGATACACGCCTAGTAGATCTGGATAAAAGAACCAGAGAGGATAGCGAGCTAGGAGGACAACGAGACGACAAAGGATCCTAACACAATCTATCTATTCTTGTCAACTCTAGGCAAAGGACTAAAGCAAAGAATAACCAAGGTAAACTAACTCGACAAGCTCTTCTAGTGCTGCAGGGGCATGCAAAGTCGTGCCCTCAGACTGGGATGAGAAGGGAGGACTACGATGTGCTGAATCCTACCGGCCTGAACTAACGTGGTGGACTACAAAGCCCATCCGGAGTTGTCACCTCCTTAGGGTACCACAACTATTCCGTTGCGTGGGACACCAATCTAAGACTAAGGTAAGCTCTGAGAACCGCGCTCAAAACGAACCAAAGAACCTTTCCCCGGATATCACGAAGGAAGGTCTCTCTCTCCAGTGAAACACTGGAGATCAAGAGAAGAATGACCGCAACACTATAGGGTTCGAGAGAGCTATGCTAACCAAGACTAAACTAACTTTAGTCTAAACCAAGAATAAAGCTTCTAGAGCAAAGTAAAAGCTGAATGTAATTGACTCGAAAAGTAAGATAGAAAGATAACTTGAATTGTACTTTAATCTAAACAAAGAAAGGATACAAGAGTAGTAACGGAACTCTGAAGAAGACTCCTCCGGAACCCCGAGACTTGCTCGACTCGACTCTAACTCCCAAGCTACAGTAATCCTACTCTAAGTGAACAAAAGAGTGGAAATGAGATGCTCCGGCGCTTTGTGTTCAATCTAGCGGGTGTGAGGCTCCTTTTATAGGTAAGTGAGGTCGGTTGACCGTGTGGGCCCATTTTTATTGGTGCGGGCAGATGAGGAGGTGCGGCTGGCCCTATGATCCACCGCCTCTTGACTTGGACGCTCCTTATTCTTGCTCCTAAGGCGGTTGAAGGTCGGTGACTTGCGTTAGTTTCAGTCGGCACGACAGTTGGGAGGTGCGGCCGGCTCTGTAGGTGCGGCTGGCCCAACTCTATGTCGTGGGATAAACCGCCTTTGCCTAGGGACGCTCAGGATGGCCTCAGAATGACAGTTGTGGTGGTTGATCGGCTGGAGAGGTGGACCCATTGATACAAGTGATCACAACTTCATCCATTCGATCAAACCAACATTTCCTTGATCAATCTTATTCATCCAAGTTGTGCACGCGGGGAAGGACTTGAGTCGGACTAGAGACTTTGCACGGGGCAGGTGCGGTCGCACCTAGCAGGGCCGGCCGCACCTGTAGGGCCGGACACACCTGCCAGGCCGGCCAGACCTGCAAGGCTGACCGTGCCTAGCTCGTGTGGCACGTTGGTTCCTTTTCCCCCTAAATGTGTACCTGTCTATAAAAATTGCAACGCAACTCGTGGAACTTTATTAGTATAAAAAATATGCATGAAACTTGTTACAGACGCCTCTCGAACCTGAGGTTTTGACGGTCGAATCTTTGTTGTAAGGACCGTCAACACTGGCCGGGCTACACCGGTCAGACCGGTGCACTACACCAATCATACCGGTGCAGGTCTGGACAGACATCGAGCTGGTTTTCGTGGTCGTGAGGATGCTCGGTTTGGTTCAGGTGGTCGTGGTTCTGGTGGTTAGTATGAGAAGTCTGCAGGTGGTTGAAGGACCGATTAGGCAACCAGAGAGGGGAGGAGTGAATGAAAGCCGATAAAAATTCTTCTCGAAGGAGATCGCAACTCCAACAAGACAAACTCAGTCGGACACCCTAAATCACACGCTCCACACTCAACCTTCTGTGCCAAAACCACGTAGCCACTGAAGTGCTACTGGTCCTAGGAACAAACACTAGCAGCAGCCTCAACTCCTACACGCACACGGCAGTAGAAACAACTCGGGAGCCGGCTGTCTCGAGGGGGCGGTAAGACCGGGTATGGGGAGGGTTAGACCGCCTCCACGTAGTGACCGTGAATTCCTCCGAAACTCCTCTTCCGAGCACCAAAACACCTCACGGTTTCACCAGCAGAAATCTCTAATCAAGGCCAAGCTGGCTATAAGGAAACCTTGGTGAAAACCAAAACTTCACCCCGGGGCCTAGGGGCGGTTAGACCGGCTTCCAGTGGCGGTCTAACCTCCTGTACCCATCAAAGAACTCAGAGCAAGAACTCCTAGCAAACAGTGCCAAAACGAACCAAGATTTCACCATAACGCTCCTCTGATCAAAGCGAACAAACTCAGAAGAAAATCTGGCAAAATCAAAACCTTCACTTGGATGCCCCAGGGCGGTTAGACCGCCCCCTAGGCGGTTAGACCGCCCCACCCAGAAAACCTGGCCGCGGGTCAACTCTCAAATTCCCATCGTCCGATCTCCCGAATCACCCCATGGATTGCAGTGAAACTTCGAGGATGGCTGGGTTACCTCTTGGGCAACCTCTTCCTCAAAGGAATCGACCCGAAACGCTCACAATCAAAGGGAATCACGGATTTAGGCCCTCTAGGTCGAGAACTCGAGCAACTCAAAAAAACCACCAAATCGAGACCGATTCAAGGGGGTTCTTGGGGCAAGGTCACCAGCCAAAGAGGCACAAGGTCCTCATACGTGACACCCAAAAAGAATCCCACAAGAAATCGTCCTCAAAACTCCGCCACGAAAATCACAACAAAGAGCTCCGAAAATCACCAAAAAGATGGATGGGAAAGGCAACACAAATCCTTGAGGAACCACGCCGAATCATCTATACATACCATGAAGGTTCATACAAGGTCTAGCTTGCCACCCATACATCCATCTCTCTCTCTCTAGATCTCACATGAAGCACTCAAGCTAGTCCTAGGAAAAATTAGAGGAAAATAAGAATGAAAATGGGAAAACGAATGAGCTAGGGTTGCAAGAGTTGGCTGCCATCCATCCCCTCAAGTGTTTATATAGAGACACCCAAAAGACCAAACTACCCTTACTTAATAATTAGGGAAACATGCCCCTCGAGGGCGAATTTGGAAGTCTTTAGATTTTCTCCATCGGACGGATGCCCAGCGACCGCAACCTTGCTTAGCCTCGGCGCAAGCCTTGCGATCCCGACGCGTGTCCTCCGCTTCGAAGCTTCTCGGCGGCAGCGACCAGGGCGGTCAGACTGCCCCCCTGGGCGGTTATACCGGTCCAAGCGGTCTGACCCCCCCTCCTGGGCGGTTGAACCGGCCTAGGTGGCCGCACCTCTGCGTCGAATCTTCGGCCTCGGTTTTGTGGCTCAACCGAGTAACCTAGTGGTTTTCTGGTGAACCACTGCAAACCCCGCGAACTCGGTGTAGCCTCCGCCAATCGCCACTCATCACTCGGCTCCCACATAGTCCTGGCTCGACCTTGGTTTTGAGGCTCAATCAAGAAACTGTCCATGACTTCGTCCCGCTGTTTTTGCCACCATGCGGCCCGCACTTAACTCCGCTGGCCACCGGGTCCCTTGAACAAAGCCTACTTGTCTTCTCCACACCTGGAGGCCTCACTGGCGACGACCTTTCACTCTTGTTCTTCACCTGCACCAACACCAGTCAAGCCGCAACCTGTACCTGCAATACTTAGCCAAGAGTCAGTCCACACAACATTGTCAATTACTCATCACACCAGGAAGCGACCATCCACCGGTCCTCGAACCACACATGGTCCTCAATCTCCCCCTTGATGAGTGCATTGACAACACACACACATATAGTAACCCGAGAGAAAAGAAAACGAAACGAATAAAAAGAAACTCTAACAAGTGATCGAAAGCCAAAGGAAAGGCAAAGAGCAAGACCACTTGAGGAAAAATAAGTCTCGGACCCCTTAGGTAAGGGCAATGGCTCGACACATCCGAGACAAAACCATGCTCAAGCAAAGAGCACAAGCCACCAATCCAAAGCTCGAACACCATAAAGAGCTCCCCCCAGCACATATGCAGGCTCCCCTTGAGCCAAAGCACACTCCCCCTGAACCATTGCAACGATGCAACATGGGAATGCAAAAAAGAGCAAAAACCTGCTCACTCTGCCCAGGGCGGTTAGACCGCCTGCCCCGGGTGGTTAGACTGCCCCTCTGGGATCTAACCGCCTGGCGGGTGGTTAGACCGCCCCAAGAAACCGGCCCTGCACCAAACTTTTCAAAAACTGCCCAAACCACTTTGAACACCTTCCAAATGCTCCCAGGTGCCCAAAACATGCACAAACTAATCCCCCTTGTTGACAATGCATGAATCAAGGCAAAATGCAAAAAGTTTCAACATATAGCTTCTCAAATATACTAAATTCATCACAAGATGATACACATGTCCAAATGAGCAAGTTAGACACTCTACAGCTTCGTAATGACATCAACTACATGATCACCAAGTTTCACAACCATTGGACGAAGCTAAGATAGAATTGAGCAATTTTGCGAAAATTTACCCTCTCATGAGCAAAGTCCTAAACATGAACAAAACATGTCAAAACGACAAAGCCATACAAACTTCATGCTAGGATGAACATTCTAATCATAAGACCATCACAAACACCCACAAGCACCTCATGTCATGTCAAAGCCACCGAGCCATGTGCCTACTTCTATATATGAGACTTCTCACTGGTAGGCATCATGCAGCGATTTAGCACCCAATGCAAATTAAATTTAGCGCATATGACATGGGAGCACATTTTCCAAGCAATTTACACTTCATTTTCATATTTGAAATTGGTACATGAAAAATCTTTGCGACAAAAAGGAACTTATGCCCCTCCACAAGAAAAAACATGAGGGCTAAACATTCATGATGGCAAATGAGCCTTTGGCCCCATATGATCAAAATAAGTTGTCCAACCACAAATTAAGCGACCACTAGAGCATGTCAAGATCATATAAAGGCATTTACTCACAAGAGAGCATACATGTGACATTTATCAAAAACATGGCCATCAACCATGGATTATAAATCAAGATCGTCAAGAGCTAAGGCAAACGAACCATAGCATAACAAACTAGCTCACACAATCATATATAGCACATCATGGTGAACAATGTATATAGGAGAAGCTTTTCCTAAACAATGCATATGATACAAAATGCATGCAACCTAAGATACAAAGATGCCTATACATCATGTTACATATGCCATGAAAAATGCAAGAAATACATAAAGGAAAGCTATACATATGCTACAAAGGAGCTCCCACACACCAACTCAAGAAATCAAACAAACACCAAGAGCCCCCCCTCGCAAACGAGTTAAAGTTGCTTGATCTAGGGGTTTGGTGAAAATATCAACTAGTTGGTCATGTGTGGGTACATGGATCAAAGCTATCTTCCTGTTCTCTATATTGTCTCTCAGAAAATGATATCTCACTTCTTTGTGCTTGGTTTTGGAACGGAGCACTAAATTCTTTGCAATACTTATGGCACTGGTGCTATCACATTGAAGTGGGACATGGTTATACTCCTCATCAAAGTCACTCATGGTGTATGTGATCCAAAGGAGCTGATGAGGACCATGTGTGGTTCGAGGACCGGTGGATGGTCGCTTTCTTGTGTGATGAGTGATTGACAATGTTGTGTGGACTGATTCTTGGCTAAGTATTGCAGGTGCAGGTTGCGGCTTGACTTGTGTTGGTGCAGGTGAAGAACAAGCGCGAAAGGTCGTCGCCGGTGAGGCCTCCAGGTGTGGAGAAGACACGTAGACTTCGTTTGAGGGACCCGGTGGCCAGTGGGGTCAAGTGCGGGCTGCATGGTGGCATGAACAGCAAGATGAAGTCGTGGACGGTTTCTTGGTAGAGCCTTAAAACCAAGGTCGAGCTGGGACTACGTGGGAGCCGAGTCATGAGTGGAGATTGGCGGAGGCTACACCGAGTTCGCGGGGTTTGCAGTGGTTCACCAGAAAACCACTAGGTTACTCGGTTGAGCCACAAAACCGAGGCCGAAGACTCGACAAGGTGGTGCGGTCACCCAGACCGGTTCAACCGCCCAGGAGGGGCGGTCACACCGCCTGGGGCCGGTCAGACCTCCCGGGCCGGTCTAACCGCCCAGGGGGGCGGTATGACCGCCCTGGCCGCCGGCGCCGAGAAGCTTCGAAGCAGAGGACACGCGTCGGTATCGCAAGGCTTGCGTCGAGGCTAAGCAGGTTGCCGTCGCCGGGCATCCGTCCGATGGTGAAGACATGAAGACTTCCAAATCCGCCCTCGAGGGGCATGTATCCCTAGTTATTAGTGAAGGGTAGTTTAGTCTTTTGGGTGCCTCCATATATACTCATTGAGTGGGTGGATGGCAGCCAACTCTTGGAACCCTAGCTCATTTGTTTTTCCATTTTCATTCTCCATTTTCCTTAGGATTTTAGAGGACTAGCTTGAGAGCTTCATGCGAGATCTAGAGAGAGGGATGGATGTTTGGGTGGCAAGATAGACCTTGTACGAACCTTTCATGGCATGTATAGATGGTTCGGCGTTGTTCATCATGGTGGTTTTCCCGTCTCTTTTGTGTTGATTTTCGGAGCTCTTTGTTGGTGGTGTCTTGAGGACGATTTCTTGGGGTTTTTGGTGGGTGTCACGTATGAGGTTCTTGTGCCTCTTTGGCTGCTGACTTTGCCCCCAAATCTCCTTTGAATCGGACTCGATTTGGTGGTTTCTCGAGTTGGGCGAGTTCTTGACCTAGAGAAGTGATTTCTTCAATTCCTCTTGATTGTTAGCGTTTTGGGTCGATTCCTTTAAGGTAGAGGTTGCCCAGGAGGTAACCCAGCTATTCCCAAAGTTTTGCTGCAATCCGTGGAGTGATTCGGGAGATCGGACGCGAGGAAGTTGAGGTTTGACCCGCGGGTTCGTTTTCTGGAAGGGGCGGTCTAACCGCCTGCAGGGGGCGGTATAACCGCCCTGGATGTTTCTAGGACAAAGTTTTGTTTCGCCGGATTTTCCTCTGTGAGTTTGTTCGCCTTGATCAGAGGAGCGTCTGGGTGAAATTTGGGGTCGTTCTCGTGCTGTTTGCTAGGAGTTCTTGGTTGGAATTCGTTGCTGGGTACAGGAGGTTAGACCGCCCCTGGTAGCCGATCTAACCGCCCCTAGGCCCCTGGGTGGAGTTTTGGTTTTCGCCAAGATTTTCTGGTAGCTAGCATGGCCTTGACCAGAGATCTTTGTTGGTGAAACCAGAGTGCGTTTTGGTGCTCGGAAGAGGCATTTCAGAGGATTTCTTGGTTACCAAGTGGAGGCAGTCTAACCGCCCCCTATACCCGGTCTAACCGCCCCCCTCTGGTTAGCCGACTTTCGAGTTGTTTCCGCTGTCGTTGCCGCGTGTGTGTTGTGGTTGCTGGTTGAGTTTGTTCCTAGGACCAGTAGCACTCCAGTGGCTACGTGGTTTTGGCAAACGGAAGGTAGAAGTGCGGAGCGTGTGATTTCGGGGGTTCGACCGAGCTAGTTCGTCTTGTCGGAGTTTCAATCTCCCTCGAGAAGAATTTTTATCGGCTCCCATTCACTC
The DNA here is from genome assembly GCA_947561735.1 of Cenchrus americanus. Classification (NCBI taxonomy): domain Eukaryota; kingdom Viridiplantae; phylum Streptophyta; class Magnoliopsida; order Poales; family Poaceae; genus Cenchrus; species Cenchrus americanus. The sequence continues at coordinate 179,173,351 of OX387245.1, forward strand.
CCCCCTCTCTGGTTGCCTAATCGGTCCTTCATGTGGTATCAGAGCCGGTTCGGGTCTTTGTTGACTCTAACCAGTCTAAGATCCAAGGATGGCGTACCAGGAACGGGGTTCGGGTCCTCCACACTTCGATGGCAAGAACTACCAGATGTGGAGCAAGCGGATGGGTGCGTTCCTCCACGGAAAGGGTCAGATCCTTTGGGATGTCACGGTGGACACAGGCTATGTCCAGCCGATGGACTTCCTCGCTCCAGGATCGAGGGACAGATTCGACGCCAACAACAAGGCGGTCGACTACTTGTTTCGTGCTTTGTGTCAGCCTGAGTTCGGTCGGGTGCACACCGAGCACTTGGCTTGTAGGATTTGGGCGGTGCTGAAAGAGGCTCATGTTGGGAACGCCCAGGTTCAGACACGGATGTATGCGACCTACCGGAGAGAGTACGAGAATTTCACTCATCTCCCCGGTGAGTCCATCGATGCCTTGTTTCAGAGGTTCACGGTGGTTGTGAACAACATGAGGGCCAATGTGGACGTGCTCCCGTACGATGATCATGATAGAGCGGTCAAGCTCTTACACTCTCTGGATCGTACGATATGGGGCGAAAAGTTCGAGGCCATTGTGGAGTCGGAGAAGTATGACACTCTGACCGTGAACGAGCTATTTTCAAAGCTCCAGTCGGCTGAGGTGGATAGGGGCATGACTGCCAAGCTCGAGGGTCCGACTGACTCCCACAGTCTCGCCCTCGTTGGTGGTTCCAAAGGAAAGGCTAACTCTAACCCATCCACCAGGATGTTCTCTTTCTCCTCTTTGATGTCTATGCCAGATGATGAGTTCGACGAGCTTGGAGAGGACGAGCTGGCGCTCCTGACGAGGCGGTTCGAGAGGCTGCACGAGAACCGCGTGAACATGAGGAGGAACACGAGAACATGCTTCCAGTGTGGCAAGCCAGGACACTTCGCCGCCGACTGCCCGGAGAAGGCCGAGAACAAGGACAGCTACAAGCACAAGCCGAGGATGGACGGCAACTACCGTTCGAGGCGCGACCACAAGAGCAAGCACAAGAACAAGTACAAGGACGAGCGATGATCGAGGAAGAAGGAGAGCCGAGGCAAGGCCCGAGCGATGGTGGGAGCGAGCGACGTCGACTCCAGTTCCGCATACTCCACCTCGAGCTCGAGTAGCAGTGAAGACGAAGGTGATCGTCGCAAGAACAAGAAGTCGTCCAAGAACCTGAGTGGGCTGAGCTGCTTCGCGAGAGATGGCTTTTGCACCATGGCGCTGAGCTCCGGCAGCAAGAAGAGCACACAGAGCGACTCGGACTCTGAGTCCGACGACGAGGTGCGTGATGAACTTCCCTTCTTGCGCCAGGAGAATGAGAGGCTTGGCTCTTTGCTTGATAACCGTGATGACATGCTTAGAGAGGCCAAGAAAATGAGAAAAGAGATTAGGGCTTCACTCGAGGATGCTAGGACTAGGGTGGCTGAGCTAGAGACATAGGTGCTTGATAGCAAGCTTGAGATTGATTCCCTTAAGGCTAGCCCTGTTGTTTCAGATGAGGTTGATTGTGCTGATTGCTCCATATTCCTTGCTGATCTTGCTTTGTTTAAGGAGAAGCATGCCTCCAAGTGTGAGGAACTAGATGTGCTTAGGGTTGAAGTGGTTGAGCTTAAGTCTAGACTTGCTTTGCTAGGTGCTTGCACTTCTTGCCCTGTTTTGCATGCTAAGATTGATGAGATGCATGCTTACACTAGTTCACTTGAGGCGAAATTGAAGGAACCCATGCCTACATCATGCTCTACCTGTGAAATGCATGCCTTGAAAAATTTGGAACTTGCACATTATGTTGATCATTTGCAGGGATGAGAATGATAACTTGAGAAAGTTGATGGGTTGGTTGTCCGGTCATGAGCCTCGGTTGAGGATGATGATCGAGGCGTTTAAGAGGCGAGGATGGTGAGGGTCTTGGGGCAAACAAGGTTGGTGAGGGAAGTGAAGAGAATATCCCAGAGCCACCAAAAACCCACCACAAAAATGATTTCCCTCCAAAACCCAACCATCTTAGGAACCGACTAGACACAACCCCAGCTCCACCTATATTTCCTACACCCACAAATGATCTCCGAAGGCCTATCAAGTTTGGGAGCACTTCCGGGAAAGTGTTCTTTGGGAAAGTGAGTGAGAAGGCTAGCGGCGAGAAACCGGTGGAGGAGTTGAGTGGAGAGAACCCAAGTGAGCAACCACATCCCAAGCCAAATCCTAAGCTTGTGAAGTTCCGTTGTGGCCATTGTGGGAAAGAGGGTCACAAGGATGAGTTTTGCTTCAAGAGGAAGCGGGAAGAGAGGATGGCAAAGGAGTGGGCGAACAAGGATAGGTACAACCCTTCCCATGGTGTACCTAAGCCTCGTATGCCACCGCCGGGGGTAAAGCCGTGGTGAGAAGTGTTCGGCATGGGGAGATGCGAGTTCCCGCGGCCCGAGGAGGAGTTCGGGAGGGGCGGTCGGGCGACCGGCCCGGCTAGGCGGTCGGGGACCGGCCCGGCCCGCAGGGGGCGGTTAGACCGGCCCCGGCTGGGCGGTAAGACCGGCCCGGCCCGAGGGGGCGGTTAGGACCGGCCCCGGCTAGGCGGTTTAACCGGCCCCCCGCAGTCGGGCGGAGTGGTTTTCGAGGTGGTGAGTCGAGAGGTTTCAGGTCTGGAGGTGGAGTTGCTGGTGGTTGGTCTGGAGAGACAGCAGGTGGTCAGTTTGCTAGGCATTCTCCCCCTCGTGTTCACTACGGGGATGGGAGGAGTCATAGCTTTGAGAAGGAGAGGAGGGACGGTCCACGGGTTGTCTTCCATGGTTTTGGTCCTCCTCCAGGCAGTGACGGGTGGTTTCCTCGGAGTGGTTACCAAGGTGGTTTTCGTGGTGGTAGTTATGGTAGGGAAGATGGCTTGATGTGTGCTAACCCCACTTTCGAGCAAATGGCTCGGCACTGGTTTTCCTCTTTTGGTACTAACACCAATGCTGAGTCGTTTGTTCGCTCACGTGCTCATTTTTGATTTTCAGGTGGGAGACTTGAAGAACATTTGGTTGATTGACTCCGGTTGCTCGAGGCATATGACCGGAGACAGGGGGTGGTTCTCAAGTCTCGTCCCGGTGGTGACGAAGAGGTACATCACTTTTGGGGACAACGGGCGTGGGCGTGTGCTTTCAGAAGGTGAGATCAAAGTGAGTGACAAGATCACTCTAAGGCGTGTTGCTCTTGTTAAATCGCTGGGGTACAATTTGCTTTCTGCGTCCCAGTTGTTGGATGAGGGCTTTGAGGTGTTGTTTCGTCCAGGTGGTTCTTGGATTGTGGACTCTCGAGGGGACCTTGTCTGTATGGTCGTTCCCGAGGGTCAGGTGTTTCATGCTGATTTTTCTCAGTCTTCGGGTGTGGAGCGTTGTTTCTTGGCTGGTTCTTCGAGTGAGTTGTGGAGGTGGCATAGGAAGTTGGGTCACTTGAGCTTTGACCTTTTGTCTCGCTTGAGTAAACTCAATTTGGTCCGAGGATTGCCACGGTTGAGGCTTGAGAAAGAGTTGGTTTGTGCGCCGTGTAGGCATGCCAAGATGGTGGCCTCTTCTCACCCGCCTCTCACCGATGTGATGACTGAGCGTCCATGCGAGCTGCTCCATATGGACCTTGTTGGCCCAGCTCGTGTGCGATCTGCGGGTGGGAAGTGGTATGTCCTTGTTGTGGTGGACGACTATTCTCGGTATGCTTGGGTGTTCTTTCTTGAGGATAACGGGGAGACGTTTGGTTTTGTTCGAGATCTAGTCTTGAGGTTGAGGAACGAGTGGCACGAAGATGCCATACGAGCTATCCGCAGTGACAATGGCTCGAAATTCAGGAACTCTCGTTTTGAAACCTTTTGCCATGACTTGGGTCTTGAGCACCTGTTTTTGAGTCCGTATACGCCTCCCCAGAATGGTGTTGTGGAAAAGAAGAATAGGACCTTGTGCGAGATGGCTCGGACGATGCTTGATGAGCATAGGACTCCGAGGAGGTATTGGGCTGAGGCGGTGAATACCGCGTGCTATGTGTCGAACAGGATATACCTCAGAGTGCACAAGAAGAAGACATGCTATGAGTTGATGCATGGTCACACACCCAAGGTGAGTCACTTCCATGTCTTTGGTTGCAAGTGTTTCATTCTGAAGAAAGGCAGGAAGTTGGATAAGTTTGAGGCTAGGTCTGTCGATGGTATTTTCTTTGGTTATGCATTTCATTCTAGAGCATATCGTGTGCTCAATCTTGAAACTAACCAAATCGTGGAGACTTGCGAGGTAACCTTCGATGAGACAGAGCCACGTAGTCGGCTTTGTCTTTGAGTGTGCGGTGATGATGAGCTTGGCGAGGAGATCTTTCAGGAGGAGGAGCATGAACATGGTGATGATGAAGATGGCGGTGTGGTGCCCCCGGCTGAACATGTACCCACTACTTCGACTACGGTGATGGATGGACCCTCTACTACACCTACGACGACAAATCAAGAACGAGGAGAAGCTGATGTTGAGGGGGAGGTAGCATCGAGGCGAGAACCTCCTCGGCGAGTTCAAGTGGATCACCCAACTTCGAGGATCATTGGCGACATGAATGAACGCATTACACGGTCGAGGGTTCGGAACAATTCTCATTTCGCTCATGCTGCGTTTGTTGCTACTTTTGAGCCCAAAGACATTGGACACGCACTATCTGATCACAATTGGGTTAATTCGATGCATGAGGAGTTGGAGAACTTTGAGAGGAATCAGGTGTGGGAGTTGGTTGACCCTCCCCCAGGGTGTAAGCCGATTGGTACAAAGTGGGTGTGGAAAAACAAAGAGGGAGAGAAAGGTGAGGTTGTGAGGAACAAGTCGAGGCTTGTTGCTCAAGGGTTCAGTCAGAAGGAGGGGATCGACTACGAGGAGATCTTTGCTCCCGTAGCCCGTTTGGAGGCGATTAGGATCCTTCTAGCCTTTTCCGTGGCTAAAGGGTTCAAGTTGCACCAAATGGATGTGAAGAGTGCTTTTCTGAATGGTGTGTTGGAGGAAGAAGTGTATGTGAGGCAGCCTTCGGGGTCTGAGAGTGAGAAGTACCCCCACCGGGTGTACAAGTTGAGGAAGGCGCTGTATGGGCTGAAACAGGCGCCTAGAGCTTGGTATGGCAGGTTGAGGGGGTTCTTGTTTGAGAGGTTTTGAGATGGGGAAGGTCGATCAGACCTTGTTTTTGCTGGGGCAGGGCAGAGATATCCTGATTGTGCAGGTGTACGTGGTTGATATTGTCTTTGGTGGCTCGTCTAACTCTCTTGTTGCAAGGTTTGCAGATGATATGGGCAGGGAGTTTGAGATGAGCATGATGGGCGAGTTGCAATTCTTACTCGGGCTACAAATCAAGCAATCAAAGGAAGGAACATTTGTGCACCAGGCTAAGTACACCAAGGACATTGTGCGGAAGTTCAAGATGGAGGACTCCAAGGCTATGACGACGTCGATGAGTACGACTACAACTCTTGATGCGGACGAGGAAGGTGAACACGTGGACCAGAAGGAGTACCGGAGCATGATCGGGTCACTCCTCTACTTGACGGCGACGAGGCCGGACATACAGTTCTCGGTGTGTCTGTGCGCTCGTTTTCAAGCGTCTCCGAGGACTTCGCATCGGCAAGCGGTGAAGCGAATTTTCAGGTACTTGCGTCACACTCCCGACTTCGGCCTTTGGTACTCCACGTCCTCTTCTTTGGCGCTTCATGGTTTTTCAGACGCGGATTTTGCCGGGTGTCGGTTGGATAGGAAGTCCACTTCGGGACTTGCCGCTTTTGGGTTCTTATTTGGTGTCTTGGTCTTCCCGCAAGCAGTCGAGTGTTGCTCAATCCACGACCGAGGCCGAGTATGTTGCCGCTGCTAGTTGTTGCTCTCAGCTCCTTTGGATCACCTACACCATGAGTGACTTTGGTGAGGAGTATACCCATGTCCCACTTCAATGTGATAGCACCAGTGCCATTAGAGTTGCAAAGAACCCAGTGCTCCATTCCAAAACCAAGCACATAGAAAGGGAAGATAGCTTTGATCCATGTACCCACACATGACCAACTAGCCGATATTTTCACCAAACGCCTAGATCAAGCAACTTTCACTCGTTTGCGGGGGAACTTGGTGTGTGTTTGATTTCTTGAGTTGGGTGTGTGGGAGCTCCTTTGTAGCATATATATAGCTTTCTTTTGTGCATTTCTTGCATATGGCCTTGCATATGTAACATGATGTATAGGCATCCTTGTATCTTAGATTGCATGCATTTTGTATTATATGCATTAGATAGGAAAAGCTTCTTCTATATACATTGTTCACCATGGGTTGCTATATATGTTCTTGTGAGCTTGTTTGGTATGCTACGGTTAGTTTGGCTTAGCTCTTGATGATCTTGATGAATGATCCATGGTTGATGGCTAACTTTTTGAAAAATGTCTCATATATGCTCTCTCTTGTGTAAATGCCTATATATGATCTTGACATGTTTTAGTGGCTTTGCTATGCTTAATTTGTGGTTGGATAGCTAGTTATTGATCATATGGGGCCAAAGGCTCATTTGCCATCATGAATGTTGAGCCCTCTTGCTTCATCTTGTGGAGGGGCATAAGTTCCTTTTTGTCGCAAAGACATTTCATGTACCATTTATCAATCTGAAAATGAAATGAAAAATGCTTGGAAAATAAGCTCCCATGTCATATGTGCTGAAATTAATTTGCTTTGGGTGCTAAACCGTTGCATGATGCCTACCAATGAGAAGTCTCATATATAGAAGTAGGCACATGGCTCGGTGGCTTTGACATGACATGAGGTGCTTGTGGGTGTTTATGATGGTCTTATGGTTAGAATGGTTTTCCTAGCATGAAGTTTGAGTGGCTTTGCCATTTTGATATGTTTTGCTCATGTTTAGGTATTTGCTTATGAGAGAGTAACTTTTCGCAAAATTACTCAAATCCTTTTTAGCCTTGTCCAATGGTTGTGAAACTTGGTGATCTTGTAGTTAAGGTCTTTACGAACCTGTAGAGTATCTAACTTGCTCATTTGAACTTGTGTAGCTCCTTGTGATGAATTTTGTATATTTGAGAAGCTATATGTTGTAAAGTTTCGCATTTGCCTTGATTCATGCATTGTCAACAAGGGGGAGAAGTTTGTGCATGCTTTGGGCACCTGGGAGTGTTTGGAAGGCGTTCCAATTGGTTCGGGAAAATTTTGAGCAGTTTGGTGCAGGGCCGGTCTCTTGGGGCGGTCTAACCGCCCCCAGGCGGTCAGATGAGGCACAGGCGGTATAACCGCCCTGTATAGGCGGCCTAACCGCCCTGGGCAGAGTGAGCAGTTCTTTGCTCTTTGTTGCATTCCCGTGTTGCATTGCTGCATTTGTTCAGGGGGAGTGTGTTTTGGCTCAGGGGGAACTTGCATATGTGCAGGGGGAGCTCTTTGTGGTGTTCGAGTTTCGCTTTGGTGGTTTGCGCTCTTTGCTTGAGCCTTGCTTTGTCTCGGATGTGTCGAGCCGTTGCCCTTGCCTAAGGGGTCCGAGATTTGTCTTCTTCAAGTGATCTTGCTCTTTGCCTTTCTTTGGTTTTCGATCACTTGTCGAAGTTTCTTTTTTATTTGTTTCTTTCTTTTTCCTTTTCTCGTGTGTTACTTGTTGTGGGTGTTGTCAATGCACTCATCAAGGGGGAGATTGAGGACCATGTGTGGTTCGAGGACCGGTGGATGGTCGCTTTCTTGTGTGATGAGTGATTGACAACGTTGTGTGGCCTGATCTTGGCTAAGTATTGCAGGTGCAGGTTGCGGCTTGACTCGTGCTGGTGCAGGTGAAGAACAAGCGCGAAAGGTCGTCCCCGGTGAGGCCTCCAGGTGTGGAGAAGGCAAGTAGGCTTCGTTCGAGGGACCCGGTGGCCAGTGGGGTCAAGTGCGGGCCGCATGGTGGCATGAACAGCAAGATGAAGTCGTGGACGGTTTCTTGGTAGAGCCTCAAAACCAAGGTCGAGCCGGGACTACGTGGGAGCCGAGTCATGAGTGGAGATTGGCGGAGGCTACACCGAGTTCGCGGGGTTTGCAGTGGTTCACCAGAAAACCACTGGGTTACTCGGTTGAGCCACAAAACCGAGGCCGAAGACTCGACGAGGTGGTGCGATCACCCGGGCCGGTTCAACCGCCCGGAGGGCGGTCGGACCGCCCGGGGCCGGTCGGACCTCCGGGCCGGTCCTAACCGCCCGGGGGGCGGTCGGCCGCCACGGCCGCCGGCGCCGAGAAGCTTCGAAGCGGAGGACATGCGTCGGGATCGCAAGGCTTGCGTCGAGGCTAAGCAGGTTGCGGTCGCCGGGCATCCGTCCGATGGTGAAGACATGAAGACTTCCAAATCCGCCCTCGAGGGCCATGTATCCCTAGTTATTAGTGAAGGGTAGTTTAGTCTTTTGGGTGCCTCCATATCTACTCATTGAATGGGTGGATGGCAGCCAACTCTTGGAACCCTAGCTCATTTTTTTTCAATTTTCGTTCTCCATTTTCCTTAGGATTTTAGAGGACTAGCTTGAGAGCTTCATGTGAGATCTAGAGAGAGAGATGGATGTTTGGGTGGCAAGCTAGACCTTGTACGAACCTTTCATGGCATGTATAGATGGTTCGGCGTTGTTCATCATGGTGGTTTTCCCGTCTGTTTTGTGTTGATTTTCGGAGCTCTTTGTTGGCGGTGTCTTGAGGACGATTTCTTGGGGTTTTTGGTGGGTGTCACGTATGAGGTTCTTGTGCCTCTTTGGCTGCTGACTTTGCCCCCAAATCTCCTTTGAATCGGACTCGATTTGGTGGTTTCTCGAGTTGGGCAAGTTCTTGACCTAGAGAAGCGATTTCTTCGATTCCTCTTGATTGTGAGCGTTTCGGGTCGATTCCTTTAAGGTAAAGGTTGCCCAGGAGTTAACCCAGCTATTCCCGAAGTTTTGCTGCAATCCGTGGAGTGATTCGGGAGATCGGACACGAGGAAGTTGAGGTTTGACCCGCGGGTTCGTTTTCTGGAAGGGGCGGTCTAACCGCCTGCAGGGGGCGGTCTAACCGCCCTGGGTGTTTCCAGGACAAAGCTTTGTTTCGCCGGATTTTTCTCTGTGAGTTTGTTCGCCTTGATCAGAGGAGCGTCTGGGTGAAATTTGGGGTCGTTCTTGTGTTGTTTGCTAGGAATTCTTGGTTGGAGTTCGTTGCTGGGTACAGGAGGTTAGACCGCCCCTGGTAGCCGGTCTAACCGCCCCTAGGCCCCTGGGTGGAGTTTTGGTTTTCGCCAAGATTTTCTGGTAGCTAGCATGGCCTTGACTAGAGATCTTTGTTGGTGAAACCGGAGTGAGTTTTGGTGCTCGGAAGAGTCATTTCGGAGGATTTCTTGGTTACCAGGTGGAGGCGGTCTAACCGCCCCCTATACCCGGTCTAACCGCCCCCTCTGGTTAGCCGGCTTTCGAGTTGTTTCCGCTGTCGTTGCTGCGTGTCTGTTGTGGTTGCTGTTAGAGTTTGTTCCTAGGACCATGTTGACGGTGAAAATCCGTCAATCTAGCCATGAGTTTACCTTCGGTGTTGGCATGAGTTTTATACCTTATCCATTGGTACTAACCCCCGTGGTATAACAAGTTCACGTGTGCATGTCGGTTTTGGAGTTTAGTGTTTATGCAGGGTTTTAGTGTTGAATGCAAGACTTTCGGGATAAGTTCATCAAGCACCTCATGACAAGACCTTGAAGCCCCGTACAAGTCATGCAATGAAGGAAACTTAATTCCAAGAAGCCAGGGACTTGATCCGAGAAGACGACAGACTCCACCTGACCAGAAAAGTGCTGAATCTTGCAAGACAAGGAGTTGAGTCCAATTCGGAGAGAAACTGACGACATGGACCTACATGCAGAAGGGGGAAACATCCAGGAAGCAAGGGAACCGACGTAGAGCAAAGGAGGCCTCGGGGGCCGGGCACCGAATGGGCCCGGCGCCGGCCGGCCCAGTCCGGTCGACCCAGGCCCATCCAGGGCCCATTTGCCCCCTCCTTTGCCCTAGCCGCCAATCAGGCTATTTATAGCCCCCTGACCGAGAGCCACGCATCATACAGTTCGTCATCGGCCGCCGAGGAGCAGAGAAGAGAGGGACACCATCTCGGAGAGGAGAGGGTCGAGCTAGTTGACTAGGGTTTCCCTAGACGACGTGGGAACCTTGAACGGAAGACCACGTCGGAGTTCCCGGAGCTAGAAGCAAGATCAAGGAAGGATCCCGGTGGTCATCTTGTGTATGTATCATTGTTATAGTTGAATTATCAAGTTGAATCTTTTCCTAGCGATCAAGTGTTTCCTCGAAGATTTCGTTTTTAGATAGGCTTTGCTTAGTCCATTCTATTCTCGAGATAGATTACATAGGGTGTTCTTGTAGCCACCGTGGCTAGAGGTACATGCCGGATCTTCCAAAAGAATCTAGACTTGTCTTTTAACTCGCCCTAAGCTCCCCGCATGAGTAGGGATACGTTGTGACAGAACGGGGGTTCCGAAAAGCGGATGTTTTTGGATTTGGACGGGAAACCGCGATTTAAAGAGGCTTCTAATAAGATTCGATTTGCTACTTCTTCTCTTGCTTGGAACTTCAACAAAAGGCTTACCCCGATCCCTCTAGATCGGTTTATCTACCCAATCTTACTTTGTTTTCTCCGGTCTTTAGTAGATTAGATTAGTTTCGTGTCTTTTACCTAGATGCATTAGGGTTTCTTTTATCGAAGATTGAAGTTACTTGGCTTTATTAGATTAAGTTTTGCGTCACACATTTGTTCCACGGAGTCGATACCTTGGGTTCACCACTCGAGGGAAGAAGGGTCCCTTGACTACGACGGGAGACTTGTACGCTTGCAAGTCACAAACGAACTTTGATATAATTATTAACCGCCAACAAGCCCCTTTTTCTGGCGCCGTTGCCGGGGAACAAGTGATCAAGATTTGATTTTTATTGCCTTTTTGTAATTTTCAGTTTTCTCTTTGTTTTTATTTTTGCATCTACTAAATTTTGATCATCCTCAAAATACATCTAATCTAGTTTGTCTAACCCTAGTTTTCGTAGATTTGTTTTTACTTTCTAGTTTTTGCATACTTTAATTATTGCTAACCCTAACAGGAGATGGACGGCTACCTCTCCAACAAACCCGATAATTTTGTGGATGATCCAGAAAAACTTTACAGGCTAAGGAGATGTGAAGCACATTAAGCTAAAAAGCTGGATTTTGTAGATTCGGAGTCGGAAGACAAAGGATCGCAGGAATCTCCGAAGAATTCACCACCTCAAAGTCCTCGGGAGAATCGACTTCCACCGATGGGTGACCAACCACCGCAAGAATGCAAGATTGGGGAGCTATGCACCCCAGACATCATTGACCTACCAATCTTGAACCTTGAGGAGATCGGAAGACCGTTCGAGATCAAGACCTCAACAATCCGCATGGTGCAACATTCACCCTTCACCGGTAAAGAGGATCCGAACCTTCACCTCCAAGCATTCATTCAACTATGTCAGACTTTCAACATGGATGGGGTGACTCAAGATCAAATGAGGGCAAGGCTTTTTCCGTTTCCACTTCTCGGGAAGGCTTTGCAATGGTTCCACTCTCAACCGACGGAGACGGTGCAAAATTGGAACACGTTGATGAAGGCTTTCATGAAGGAATACTACTCACCGGGTAAAACTCGAAGCTTGCGTAATAAGATTTCCACCTTTGTTCAATATCCTACAGAAACTATCTCGGAGGCATTCGAGCGCTTCAACGAGTACACCCGGGCGGTTCCACATCACAAGTTCCCGAAGGAAGACCTCGTGCAAAAGTTCTATCAAGGACTCACCATGGCGTCAAGGATGATCATCGATGCATCGGCGGGAGGATCCATCATCGAACTTACACCGACGAAAGCTTTCACTCTATTCAAGAAGGTCGCGGATAATGACACATGGGCGTCATCCGGGCGCCTACATCCGGTTCAACCCACGGGGAACGTCAAAGGAGTCTTGCAAGTGGAGAAGGAGAACATACTTGAAGGCAAGATCGACTCGCTCATGAGGAGGTTGGAGAAGATGGAGATGGAAAAGAAAGAGGCTCAAGACTTGAAGGCCGCCGAAGCAAGGTCCACATGCGAAGAATGTGGAGAGTATGGCCATGTCCGCAAAGATTGTCCGGAGGAGGCCAAAGTGCTCGACTACATGAGGAAGGGAGAATTGCCAAACTTCCGCTACGGGCAAGGTAGGCCTCAATTTAATGCAAGCTCATCTATTCCTAACGCGATTCCGCTTCGTATAAAATTGAAGGAGTTCATGGATGAGCAAGCTAAGATCAACAAGGACACCGTCACCAAGTTCAAGACCATAGACAAGGTGTTGGAGAACATCGATAGCAAAGTGACGGAGGTCGGAGTTCCAATCATCAAGTGCTCAACATGATGAAGATGCTCGAGACGCAAGTTGGATAACTTGCGGGGCGCCTCACTAATGATGAAGGGAAGCTTCCGGGACAACCCAAAAGTCCCGAATCGGCGAAGGCCATTCAAACACGTTCGGGGAAGGAGACTGAAGATCCGGAACGTTCCGCGGGAGCAAGGAAGCTTAAACCATCCACCGAGGTGGAAGGAGTTGCTAAAGAGAAGGTTACGGGGATCATCACCGAGGAACCCGAATTTGAGATGCCGGAGGAAGACACGAGGATACCGCAACTCAAGCCACGCTTCTTCCGAGGTAATCTTGACAACCACTTTGAGAAGTTTGTGGAAGTTGTGCGTAGACTTAGCATCAACATGCCATTACTAGATGCCCTACAAGTACCTACATATTCTCGTTACTTTAAAGATATACTTGCAAATAAATATGAGATAGCAACACTCGGGGTAGATCATGTCAAGATGTCCGAGGAGTGTAGTGCCGCTATTGCTAATGGGCTAGAGAAGCAAAAGGACCCCGGGTGCCCTACAATTCCATGTTCGGTTGGTTCTTTCAACTTCGAGAAGGCGTTATGCGACCTTGGAGCAAGTGTGAGCGTCATGCCGAGGGATGTGTTCGAGAAGCTACGCCTACCAATGGAGCCTACGGGAATATGTTTGGAGTTGGGAGACAACTCCATTCGCTATCCCTTGGGCATTGCTGAAGATGTACCCGTGAAGGTCGGACACCACTTCATCCCCGTCGACTTCGTTGTGCTCGAGATGGGAGAGTGGGAGAAGCTGCCGCTCATCCTAGGGAGGCCTTTCCTCAAGACCGTGGGAGCTACTATTGATGTTGGCAAGGGGGAGATCATGTTCGATATCAACGGAGAAAGGAGTTCCTTCAAGTTCTGTCCTAGAATCGAGGCATGCAACATGATTGGAGTGAAGGGAGAACCAAAACAAATGGAGGGGCTGAAAAAAGAAGAAGGAGCCGAAAAAAATGAACGTAAAGAAAATCAAAGAAGGTGTTGCATCCGTCAAGACAAAGGAAGAGAAGCAACCTGTGAAGACCAAAAAAATGACTAAGCCAGAAGACAAGCCCGTGCCCATGATGGTGCGGAAGTGGGTACCCAGGATTGCAACGCCCGCAAAGAGCGTTGATCCGAAGTAATCAAGTGAAGAAGTCTAGCTATAGACTATAAACGAAGCGCTAGGCGGGAGGAAACCCGTTTCGTCGAGTCAAGAATAAGCTACTGGGAGGACAACCCGATTCCAGGTTTTTCGAGTATTTTCAATAATTTAGTTTTTGAGTTTTATTATGCAAAGACATTAGACTTAGAAGTGGTTGAACAATATTAGAGACATAATTCTTGATTGAATGTTTTGCTTTATCATAAACCCTTTGCATGAACCCTCCTATGTGCTTGTTTGTTCTTTTCTTTTAGAGAAACCGCAACCAAATAATTTCAGAACCTAACTCAACCTCTCACCCTCATTATGGTGCTGAGGTTGACTTATTTTTCATGCTAAAACCACACGAGTAGAGCCACGACTTATATTTAGGTGTTAATAAAATTCAGCACGTGGTAGAACTCGTGTGAACCTAGAAATCAAAACTTTTGGTTGGTTTAAAAATCAATATCCTTGGTTTTTCTAGAATTAGAATTTTTCTAAGCCTCATCTAATTTTGTTTTATTCAAAATATTTCTTATTTAGCCAAAATTAGAACCTAAACCTATGCCCCCATGATCAAGCCGGGAAAAGTTTGCTCTCAACCGATGAAGGCAAACTATACCGGTGAGACCGAAATCAACGTAGTCGAAAAATATTTTCGACTTACATTTGTTTTTAATGGTTTAAAAACTTCTCTAAAATTATGTTTGAGCTCTTGCATGGCTCTGAAAAATATTTTCAATTTCGAATTAGAGGAGTGCTTAACCTTAAACATACCTTAATGGAGGCAATCTAGTTTGAATTAATCATGCATGCACCATTGGATTCCCTTTCATCAACTTTCACCAATTCCACATGCAAAGGACAAGCATGGTGGGCAGCAAGCATCAACTTTGCAGGAATTTCATTGTGGCATGTGAAGCAAGTGGAGCTAGGGAGCATGGACATGACCCAAAGCATGAAGCATCAAGTGGAAGGACCAATAATGCAAGAAAAGGAGTGGACGAGAGCGTTTGGGCGGTGCAACTCGTGGAGCACGCGGGCCGGAAAGTTGCAGAGGCGAAATGATCATGCTGGAAGAAAGACGAGGCGGGGAGGAGCACCGAGGCCCCCAGGCCGGTCGGCCCAGGCCGGCCGGCCTCCCCTACATAAGGAGCCCCCCGGCTTCCGTTTTCTGCAGGCAAGCTTCCATCTCCTTCCTTTGTTTGTGTGTTCAAGTTTGTGTGCTCAAAACCTCCGTAGACATAGCCAACCTTCCCAAGCTTGATAGCTCAAGAAAAAAAAATCCACATCCTTAATCCACTCAAAGTCCACATCCGAAGCAAAGAGTTTAAGTGCCTAGTTACCGGTTGCAACCCGGAGTTTTAGTTGAAGAAAAGAGTGCAGCAACCATGTGGAAGAAAACCACAAGTCTCTTCTCCAAGAAGAAGAGTTCGTCGTCGTCCAAGCCGTCATCAACCACGTCTTCGAGGAGGCACTCGGTTTCCGAGTCTCCCCGGAGCATGGAGATGGATACGGCACCACCGAGGAGGAACGATGCTCTCCTCCTTGGTGGTATGAGGGCTGCAAGAAGCACGTCCATGAGGTTTACCGAACCTCGTGGGCACACGGAGGAGCAGCCCGCGCCACCACGACGATCGACCCATTCAACCGTGCCACCTCCTTACACTCCGACATACTCTTCGTACAGCTTCATCATCTTGTCATCGAAGGAGGAGGAGAGGCTCTCTAATCTTGAGAAGAGGCTTGTGCCCAACGTCGAGTTTGACGACCAACCACTCTACACCTTGGGTTTTGGCACCGACATATACTACATGTTGGGGCACCTTGGATGGGTGCAGTTCTCCAACGGAGTATCGTGGACACCCACTTGGGGTTCGCCTTGGAAATTTTAATGACTATTGCACCTATCCTTGATGATGATGGGGTGCAAATCTTGTCATTCTATTTGGAGGGAGTCCAACAAGTGGTTCCCTACGAGCATGTTAGGGAGCTGCTTGGATTCCACAAGGGAGCTCCGGAGAAAGTTGACGTGTCACCCGACATGTTAGCGGGATTTTGGAATATGATCTCCGGGGAAGCCCATCAACAACGCAATTGCATCCACAACCCCATTATCCGGATATTTCTCTCTTGGATGTGCAAGAGGGTATTGGGGAGGATGAAGGAGACGAAGGTGACCGACACGGAGTTGAATTGGCTTTACTCGGCTTTAATTGCCAGGCAACCAATAGACCCCTCTTACCTTATGATCAACCGTTGGTGTTGTGAAGCAACATCGGGGTGGAAAATATTGGTTCGGGGTGCTACCTCTCCATGTTGTCCTTCTCCTTACGACCGGGGATCGCAAGAAACCCCGACCATCTTTTGCGTGGTACCTCTCTCGGTATTGAGTATTTGCGGCGAGGCAAATACATTAGTGGAGATGAGAGAGGAGGTTATCGGTTGGCCATAGTAAACCTGCCCCTTCCGAATGATAGGCTTAGGCTTTTCATCGAAGGGAGAGAAGATTGGTTGGAAGAGGGACTCCTTGTCCCTGCAAGGAAGAACAAAAGAGGAAGAATCGTAGAGGAGGGAACATCCTCTGCACAAGCGAGTGGAGCACAACCCTATGTGCAACCATTCGGCGGGATCCCTCCTCCGCCAAGTTATTACGGAGGGCCACAAGAGCAAGCATGGGGGGGTGGTGCACCGGTACCCCCACCAAATTATGTGGTGCCCAACGCTAACTTCGCGGAGCCCTACGCACATCATCCCCAACCACAACAAAGTATGGCCATAATTGGAGGGTATGCTGCAAGGAACGCCCAAAACATCGCAGCCATCCAAGCTAACGCAGCTCAACTTGGTGAGGGCAATGCAAACATTGCCTTTGAGCGTCCACCTTGTAGAGCCAAATCAATTCGTCGGAGGGAATGTCCAATCATATTATGAGCAAGGGTATTACTATCAAGATCATCAACATCAACCACCGGCGGAGGACTAGAAGATTTAGGAACTTTAGTTTTCTTTTCTTTTCTTTTCTTTTTC
The DNA here is from genome assembly GCA_947561735.1 of Cenchrus americanus. NCBI lineage: Eukaryota > Viridiplantae > Streptophyta > Magnoliopsida > Poales > Poaceae > Cenchrus > Cenchrus americanus. The sequence goes on from OX387245.1 coordinate 179,189,981, forward strand.
TCTATAATTTTCAGCTTTTGCTTATGTGTGTTTGCGTAGTATTTCCTGTTTTTATTTAAATTTCAGCAAGCATGTTTGTTTATTTTCAGTTTGTATTTCAACTTGATTTCATCATTAATAAAGACACCACCTTGATTATATCATTGGAAAAGTTACAAAAATTTGTGCCATGATGATATATGATTATAATTGCAGCTTTGTTCATCTTTGTAATTGATCTATGCATGTTTAAGCTAGTGCTCTCTTAAAAATACAAATCTGAATTTATTTAAATGCTAGCTTAATTTTCAGCGGAGGTTATGATTAAAATAAAGACCCATAGTGTTTTATGTGCTCTCAAGTTATGAATAGATTAAAGATGTCTTTTATGCTAAAAAAATATCGCTAACTTTGTCATAAATATCACTTGTGTGTTGCTCAACCTATCCAAAGCCTTATATATATTTGAGTGCATAAACCTTAGTGTACAAGATTTATTTTTGAGTGAGTTATTGCAGGCCATGATTTCTCTGGCCCGAGACTAAAAAGCTGGTCATTCCATTTTTGCGTATCTATCTTTTTGCTAGCCTTTTATCCGTGCATTGTGTATCCCCGCATTGGAGATCTCACAAACCTCGCCGGATATCCACCCTTAAACCAAATATCATCTTTTGAGATTACCTCCTTGACCACAACCTATTGTTGAGAATGGATCATCAATTCAAGGAAGATCGCAAGACGGTGCCAACATTGAGGATTTCAAGTATCTCTCCAAGGAAAAATATTTCCGGTACCTACCTTATTTTTCGCCTCTTTGCTCGAGGACGAGCAACGTCTAAGCATGGGGGAGGAGGTAGGTACGGTGCAGTTTTAGAGTTCAAAGGGGAGTATTTAAAAAAATGATGATGAAAGAAAAAAAATCGGCGATGTACGTGACTTCCAAGGTGAAGGTCTCACAAGAAGAAAGAAAAAAAAAATATATATATATATATATATATATATATATATATATAATGAATGGAAGAAAGAAAGAAAGAAAAGAATGAGAAAAATGAGAAAGAGAAAAAAATGAGTATGCGTAAAGTGAACTCCCCGGTTCTCTAAGAGTGCATTCAAGGCTTCAAGTTAAAAAGATCCATTCTCATTTTCCAACCATGTGCAATCCGATAACGAGGACTTTCTTTGTGCCTCGGGATCACTCTTTGCCATTTGCACATGTCCACTCATCTAAAGTGTGTGTATTTTTCTCTTTCCCCTCCTTGATTTAACATTATTTTCCAATGACCTTTTTGACAAGTCTCGGTAAGACCATGAGAAGCTTGTCTTGTTTTGACAACACCTCATTTATAAAATATTGTTAGGACTAAACTTTCCCAAAGCTCCATATAAAGCCTGCCACACTATATGTTATGAGGGGGAAAGGAGTAGAATATATAGGCTTGAGAGACAAGCGAGATGAGGGTTCACGAGCAATATACAAGATGATTTAAATTTGTGAACTTGGTTTAGCTTTTCTTTATCTCGTTCTTTATTTCAAAAAATCTGAGATCTATCTAAACTTTGTGAGCATGTTAATACTTGTGGGATAAGCTTAAATAAGAATTTACCCTCCGTAGAGATGAAGGCTAGTACATTATGGAACTTTAATGAATTAAAATTTTGAGAGCATTATGTTTTCTCATGTATGATCAAGTGCAAGGTTTAAACATTGTTTGGCAATGATGATATCCATCGAAGGCTTACTCGAGGACGAGCAAGGTTTAAGCATGGGGGAGATGTTGACGGTGAAAATCCGTCAATCTAGCAATGAGTTTACCTTCGGTGTTGGCATGAGTTTTATACCTTATCCATTGGTACTAACCCCCGTGGTATAACAAGTTCACGTGTGCATGTCGGTTTTGGAGTTTAGTGTTTATGCAGGGTTTTAGTGTTGAATGCAAGACTTTCGGGATAAGTTCATCAAGCACCTCATGACAAGACCTTGAAGCCCCGTACAAGTCATGCAATGAAGCAAACTTAACTCCAAGAAGCTAGGGACTTGATCCGAGAAGACGACAGACTCCGCCTGACCAGAAAAGTGCTGAATCTTGCAAGACAAGGAGTTGAGTCCAATTCGGAGAGAAACTGACGACATGGACCTACATGCAGAAGGGGGAAACATCCAGGAAGCAAGGGAACCGACATAGAGCAAAGGAGGCCTCGGGCTAGGGCTGAATGGGCCCAGGCCGGCCGGCCCAGTCCGGTCGGCCCAGGCCCATCCAGGGCCCATTTGCCCCCTCCTTTGCCCTAGCCGCCAATCAGGCTATTTATAGCCCCCTGACCGAGAGCCACGCATCATACAATTCGTCATCGGCCGCCGAGGAGCAGAGAAGAGAGGGACACCATCTCGGAGAGGAGAGGGTCGAGCTAGTTGACTAGGGTTTTGCTAGCCGACGTGGGAACCTTGCACGGAAGACCACGTCGGAGTTCCCGGAGCTAGAAGCAAGATCAAGGAAGGATCCCGGTGGTGATCTTGTGTATGTATCATTGTTATAGTTGAATTATCAAGTTGAATCTTTTCCTAGCGATCAAGTGTTTCCTCGAAGATTTCGTTTTTCGATCGGCTTTGCTTATTCCAATTCTATTCTCGAGATAGATTACATAGGGTGTTCTTGTAGCCGCGGAGGCTAGAGGTAGACGCCGGATCTTCCGAAAGAATCTCGACTTGTCTTTTGACTCGCCCTAAGCTCCCCGCATGAGTAGGGATACGTTGTGACAGAACGGGGGTTCCGAAAGGCGGATGTTTTCGGATTTGGACGGGAAACCGCGATTTAAAGAGGCTTCTAAAAAGATTCGATTTGCTACTTCTTCTCTTGCTTGGAACTTCAACAAAAGGCTTACCCCGATCCCTCTAGATCGGTTTATCTACCCAATCTTACTTTGTTTTCTCCGGTCTTTAGTAGATTAGATTAGTTTCGTGTCTTTTACCTTTCGTGTCTTTTACCTAGATGCATTAGGGTTTCTTTTATCGAAGATTGAAGTTACTTGGCTTTATTAGATTAAGTTTTGCATCACACATTTGTTCCACGGATTCGATACCTTGGGTTCACCACTCGAGGGAAGAAGGGTCCCTTGACTACGACGTGAGACTTGTACGCTTGCAAGTCACAAACGAACTTTGATATAATTATTAACCGTCAACAGACCAGTAGCACTCCAGTGGCTACGTGGTCTTGGCAAACGGAAGGTAGAAATGCGGAGCGTGTGATTTCGGGGGTTCGACCGAGCTAGTTCGTCTTGTCGGAGTTTCAATCTCCCTCGAGAAGAATTTTTATCGGCTCCCATTCACTGCCCCCCCCTCTCTGGTCGCCTAATCAGTCCTTCAGCTGAGAGCAACAACTAGCTGCGGCAATGTACTCTGCCTCGGTAGTGGACTGAGCAACACTCGACTGTTTGCGGGAAGACTAAGACACCAAAGAAGATCCCAAGAACTAGCAAGTCCCAGAAGTGGACTTCCTATCCAACCGACACCCGGCAAAGTCCGGGTCCGAAAGACCATGAAGAGCCAAAGAAGAAGACGCAGAGTACCAAAGGCCGAAGTCGGGAGTGTGACGCAAGTACCTGAAAATGCAATTCACCGCTTGCCGATGCGAAGTCCTTAGAGACGCTTGAAAATGAGTGCAAAGACATACCGAGAACTGGATGTCCGGCCTCGTCGCCGTCAAGTAGAGGAGTGACCCGATCATGCTTCGGTACTCCTTCTCGTCCACGTGTTCACCTTCCTCGTCCGCATCAAGGGTTGTAGTCATACTCATAGGCGTCGTCATGGCTTTGGAGTCCTCCATCTTGAACTTCCTCACAATGTCCTTGGTGTACTTCGCTTGGTGCACAAATATTCTTTTCTTTGATTGCTTGATTTGTAGCCCGAGGTAGAACTGCAACTCACCCATCATGCTCATCTCAAATTCCCTGCTCATTTCCTTTGCAAACCTTGCAACAAGAAAGTTAGACGAGCCACCAAAGACAATATCATCCACGTACACCTGCACAATCAGGATATCTCTACCCTGCCTGAGTAGAAACAAGGTCTGATCGACCTTCCCCATCTCAAACCCTTGCTCAAACAGGAACCCCCTCAACCTACCATACCAAGCTCTAGGCGCCTGCTTCAACCCATACGACGCCTTCCTTAACTTGTACACCCTGTGGGGGTACTTATCACTCTCAAACCCCGGTGGTTGCCTCACATACACTTCTTCCTCCAACACACCATTTAAGAAGGCACTCTTCACATCCATTTGGTGCAACTTGAACCCTTTAGCCACGAAAAATGCTAGAAGGATCCTAATTGCCTCCAAACGAGCTACGGGAGAAAAGGTCTCCTCGTAATCAATCCCCTCTTTTTGACTGTACCCCTGAGCAACAATCCTTCACTTGTTTCTCACCACTTCACCTTTCTCTCCCTCTTTGTTCTTCCACACCCATTTTGTCTCAATCGGCTTACACCCCTAGAGGAGGGTCAACCAATTCCCAAACTAGGTTCCTCTTAAAGTTCTCCAACTCCTCATGCATCGAATTAATCCAGTTACGATAAGATAGTGCGTGTCTAATGTCTTTAGGCTCAAAAGTGGCAACAAAAGCAGCATGAGCGAAATGAGAACTGTTCCGAACCCTCGACCGTGTAGTACGTTCATTCATGTCACCAATGATCCTTGAAGCTGGGTGATCCACTTGTACTTGCCGGGGAGATTCTCGCCTTGATTCTACCCCCCCTCAATAGTAGCTTCTCCTTGATCTTGGTTTGTCGTTGTAGGTGTGGGAGAGGAGCCGTCCATCACCGTAGTCGAAGTAGCACGTACATGCTCAGCCGCAAACACCACACCACCACCTTTATCATCTCCATGTTAATGCTCCTCCTCCTGGAAGATCTCGCCAAGTTGATCATCACCTGCACACTCAAAGACAAGCTGACTACGTGGTTGTGTCTCGTCGAAGTTACCTCGCAAGTCTCCACGATTTGGTTAGTTTCAAGATTGAGCACACGATATGCTCTAGAGTGAGATGCATAACCAAAGAAAATACCATCTACTGATCTAGCCTCAAACTTGTCCAACTTCCTCCCTTTCTTAAGGATAAAGCACTCGCAACCAAAGACATGGAAGTGACTCACCTTGGGTGTGCTACTGTACATCAACTCGTAATAGGTTTTTTTCTTATGCACTCTGAGGTAGATCCTGTTCGAAACATAGCATGCGGTATTCACCGCCTCAGCCCAGAACCTTCTCGGAGTCCTATGCTCTCGAGCATCGTCCGAGTCATCTCACATAAGGTTCTGTTTTTCCTTTCTACTACGCCATTCTGGGGAGGCGTATCTAGACTCGAAAACTGGTGTTCAAGACCCAAGGCATGGCAAAAGGTTTCAAAGCGAGAGTTTCTAAATTTCAAGCCATTGTCACTGCAGATCGCTCGTATGGCATCTCTGTGCCTCTTGTTCCTCAACCTCAAGACAAGATCTCGAAAAAAACCAAACATATCCCCTTTCTCCTCAAGAAAGAACACCCACGCATACCAAGAGTAGTCGTCCACCACAACAAGGACATACCACTTCCCACCCACAAATCGCACATGAGCTGGGCCAACAAGGTCCTTATGGAGCAGCTCACATGGACGCTCAGTCATCACATCGGTGAGAGACGGGTGAGAAGAAGCTACTATCTTGGCATGCCTACACAGCGCACAACCCAACTCTTTCTCAAACCTCAACCGTGGCAATCCTCCAACCAAATTGAGTTTACTCGAGCAAGACAAAAGGTCAAAGCTCAAGTGACCCAACTTCCTATGCCACTTCCACATCTCACTCGAAGAACCAGCCAAGAAACAACGCTCAACACCAGAAGACTGAGAAGAATCAGCTCGAAACACCTGACCCTCGGGAACGACCATACAGATAAGGTCCCCTCGAGAATCCAAAATCCGAGAACCACCGGACCGAAATGACACCTCAAAACCCACATCCAATAGCTGGGACACGGAAAGCAAATTGTACACAAGCGATTGAACAAGAGCAACACGCCTCAGAGTGGTCTTGTCACTCACCTTAATCTCACCTTCTGACAGCACACGCCCTCGCCCATTGTCCCCAAAAGTGATGTACCTCTTTGTCACCACCGGGACGAGACTTGAGAACCACCCCTTGTCTCCAGTCATATGCCTCGAGCAACCGGAGTCAATCAACCAAATGTTCTTCAAGTCTCCCACCTAAAATTCAAAAATGAGCACGTGAGCGAACAAACGACTCAGCTCTGGGGTGAGTACCAAAAGAGTAAAACCAGTGCTGGGCTACTTGCTCTAAAGTAGGGTTAGCACAATCCAAAACATTCCTCTTATCAAAGGTACCTCCACGAACACGACCATGGTAACCACTATAAGGGAACCAACCCTCTCTAACTGGAGGAGGACCAAAACCACAAAAGGAAGACCGTGGAACGTCCTCCTCTCCATCTCAAAGTTGCGACTCCTCCCATCCCCGTATTGAGCACGAGGAGGAGAACGCCTAGTAAACTGACCACCTGCAAACTCTCCAGACCAACCACTAGAGTCACGACCTCCAGAACTGAAACCACTCGACTCACCTCCTCGAAAGCCAAACCACTCAGATTTCTAGGGGGTGGTTTGACCGCCTAACCAGGCCGGTCTAACCGCCCCCTCTGGGTAGGGCCGGTCTGACCGTCCCTCCAGGCCGGTCTGACCGCCCTCTCCAGAAAACCACCTCGGCTGCGAGAACTCGCATCTCCCCATGCTGGAACACTTCTCACAACCGCCTTGCCCCTGGGCAGTGGCATATGAGGCTTAGGTACACCATGCGAAGGGTTGTACCTATTCTTGTTAGCTCACTCCTTCACCATTCTCTCGTCTCGCTTCCTCTTGAAGCAAAACTCATCCTTGTGACCATCTTTCCCACAATGGCCATAATGAAACCTTATGGGCTTAGGCTTAGGCTTGGGATGGGGCTGTTCAATTTGGTTTCTCTACACTCAGCTTCTCAACCGGTTTCTCCTCACTCGGCTTCTCAACCGGTTTGTCCTCACTTGGCTTTTCACTCTCTTTCCCAAAGAACACATTCCCCAAAGTGCTCATGAACTTGATAGGTTTTTAAAAACAGTTGGTTTGTAGAGGAAACACGGGTGGAGCGGGGGTTGTATCTAGTCGGTTCCTAAGATGGTTCGGTTTTGGGACAAAAGCATTTTTGTGGTGTGTTTTTGGTGGCTCTGAGATATTCTCACCACTTCCCTCACCAACCTTGTTTGCCCCAAGCCCCTCACCATCCTGGCGCTTATATGTCTTGATCATTATCCTCAACTAAGGCTCTTGACCCGACAACCAACCCATCAACTTTCTCAACTCATCATTCTCATCCTGCAAACGATCAACATAATGTGCAAGTTCCAGATTCTTCAGAGCATGCAATTCACAGGTAGAGCAAGAAGTAGGAATCGGTCCTTTCAGCTTAGTGTCAAGAGAAATAATGTAAGCATGCATCTCATCAATTTTTCCATGCAAAACAGGGCAAGAAGTGCAAGCACCTAGCAAAGCAGGTCTAGACTTAAGCTCAGCCACTTGAACCCTAAGCACATGTAGTTCCTCACACTTGGAGGCATGCTTTTCCTTAAACATAGCAAGATCAGCTAGGAAAATAGGACAATTAGCACATTCCACTTCATCAGAAACAACAGGTGAAGCTTTAAGCGAGTCAATTTCAAGTTTAGCATCCATGTTCTGTGTTTCTAACTCTGCCACTCTAGTCCTAGCATCCTGAAGTGAAGCCCTAAGTTCTTTCCTCATCTTCTTATCCTCTCTAAGCATGTCATCACGATTATCAAGCAAGAAGTCAAGACGTTCATTCTCCTGACGCAAGAAAGGAAGTTCATCACGTACCTCGTCATCGGAGTCGGAGTCTGAGTCACTCTGGTTGCTCTTCTTTCTGCCGGATCTAAGCACCATGGTGCAGAAGCCATCTCTTGCGAAGCAGCTCAGCCCGCTCAGGTTCTTGGATGGCTTCCTGCCCTTGCGCCGATCACCTTCATCTTCACTGCTACTCGAGCTCGAGGTGGAGTACGCAGAACTGGAGTCGATGTTGCTCGCTCCAACCATCGCTCGGGCCTTTCCTCGGCTCTCCTTCTTCCTCGATCGTCACTCGTCCTTGTGTTTGCCCTTGTGCTTGTGCATGTGATCACGCCTTGATCGGTACTTGCCATCCGCCTTCGACTTGTGCTTGTAGCTGTCCTTGTTCTCGACCTTCTCGGGGCAGTCGGTGACGAAGTGTCTCCACTTGCTGCACTGGAAGCATGTCCTCATGTTCCTCCTCGAGTTCACCAGGTTCTCGTGCATCCTCTCGAACCGCCTGGTCAGCAATGCCAACTCATCTTCTCCGAGCACGTGGAACTCCTCATCTGGCAAAGACATCAAAGAGGACAAGAAGAACATTCTGGTGGATGGGTTAGCGTTAAAATTTCCTTTCGAGCCACCGATGAGGGCGAGACTATGAGAGTCAGTCGGGCCCTCAATCTTGGCTGTCATACCCCGATCCACCTCAGCCAACTTGAGCTTCGAGAACAGCTCGTTCACAGTCAGAGTGTCATACTTCTCTGATTCTACAATGGCCTCGAACTTTCCGCCCCAAACCGTATGATCCAACGAGTGTAAGAGCTTGACGGCTCTATCATGATCGTCGTACGGGAGCACATCCACATTGGCCCTCATGTTGTTCACCACAACCGTGAACCTCTGAAACAAGTGAAGGACCGGAACGGCGAACCAGAGACGGGGGGAGTGAATGGGAGCCGAATTCTATTCAAGAATTCGGCCTATGAACCCGATTTCACTCATGCACCTCCGCAAGCTTCTCTTGCCAAGTCCACGTAGCCACTGAACTGCTACTGAACCTAGGAGCAAGACTCAACCAACAGCCACAACACACACGCAGCGGAAACACACACGACACGGTGCGCGCGTGGCCAAACTGGTCAGGACGGTTTCTGAAACCGGTCAGCCGCTTCTGTCGGACTCAGCCTCACGTAGGCAGGGGAAACCGGTCAGACCAGTTTGGCAAACCGGTCAGACCGACTTTGTCCAGAAACTCCCCAAAGACCCAAAACACCTCAAGAGCCTTTCCACATCTGAACAAAAGAAGCCATAGCGCAACAGAGACTTCCTTGCTCAAAAACCCATCTCGACAGCCCACAAGGCGAAACTGATCAGACCGGTTTGGGGAACCGGTCAGGCCAGTTTTGGCCTGGACAGTCGGGAAGAAAACAGCACGCGGGAAAAACTCAAACCTTCCACCAATTGATCTTCCGATTCGTTCCACGGATCAAAGTGAGACTTTAGGGATAGTTGGGGTACCTCGTGGGCTACTCTTGGCTAGAAGCTCGGTCCCCAAAACCCACTCAATCAAGAGGAATCGAAAGTCAACCCTCAAGGACACCTCTAACCCTAGAACTCCGAAAACACCAAAATCGAGCCTCTTAACTCGCGGATTTGGGAGGGGAATATAAGGCAAAAGAACCACGAAGGGTTCACATGAATTTCCCCCATCAAATCCCCAAGAGCAAGGTCCCGAAAACACACCGAGATACACCAAGAGAGGGCTTCGAAAATCACCACCAAGAAAAACCGGGAACAACACAACAAAGCCATGAGGAACCATGCCGAATCATCTATACATACAAAGGAGGTTCATACAAGGTCTAGCTTGCCGCCAGATCATCCAACCCTCTCACAAGATCTCACCATGAAGCTCTCAAGCTAGTCCTATGGAAATTCTAAGAAAATAGGAAGGGAAAATAGGAAAACAAATGAGGTAGGGTTCCAAGAGTTGGCTGCCATCCTCTCACCACTTGGGTTATATGGAGGCAACCGAAAGTCTAAAATACCCTTACTCGCTAACTAGGGATACATGCCCCTCGAGGGCGAATTCGGAAGTCTTTGTCATCGCTCCATCGGACGGATGCCCAGCGACCGCACTTCGCGTAGCCTCGACGCAAGCCTTGCGATCCCGACGCGTGTCCTCCGCTTCGAAGCTTCTGGCGCCCTACGACCCCAAACCGGTTAGACCGGTTTTCTGAAGGATCAGATGGCGACTAGAGAGGGGGGGAGTGAATAGGAGCCGGTAAAAATTCTTCCCAAAGAACCCGGCCTATGCCCTACTCAAATCCCGGTCACACACAAGCGATGGATCGAATCACGCACCAATCGCCAAGACCACGAGGTTATGGGTCAACCTCTAGCCTTAGGAACGATTCCTAGAAGCACACGCGGAAGCACTAGAAAGGGAAGAAAGGAATCGAAACAAACAACGACGGACACACGGCTCTGGCGGGACCGTCCGGCCGGCGGTGCGAACCGTCCGCGATGAACCGCGCGGACTGTCCGACCTGCTCTCGCGGACCGTCCGCGCCGACGTCGCGGACCGTCCGGCCCTTCCCGCGGACCATCCGTTAAATCACACGAACGAACCAAAGCCACCCACGAACCACGGACCGTCCGCGGGGAGCACGCGGACCGTCCGCCAAGCACCCGCGGACCGTCCGCCCAACACCGCGGACCGTCCGAAACTCCGTCCAACCAAAAACCAAAATCGCGACGGATCGAAACGAAGGACGAGCAAGAACACGAAGAACACGGGACGAACACGACCCACGCGGACCGTCCGCGACCTCCCCGCGGATCGTCCGCCGAGTGCGGACGAGCGAGAAACAGCCCGACCCCGAAAGTCAACTCCCCCAAATCATCATCGGATTTCCCAAACGGTTGAAGCTATGGAGACAAGGGTTTGGGGACTTGAAAAGCGTCACACAAGGATGCTATATCCCAAAAATCTTGCCTCCTAACTCCCTAAATCACCGGGAATCGCGAATCCTTTGAGCACCACCAAAAGCTAGAGCATCGAACGAAAACTCACGAATCGAAGTGGTTTCCGGCGTTTGAGGGCACAAGATCAAGCACAAAGATGCACAAGACATCTATCCATGTTTCCCTCAAAGAAATCCGGAGAGAAACCCACTCAAATCCGCGGAATCACACCGGGAACAAAGGCACGAAAACAAGCACAAAAAGCCACGAAAAACAACCCCGAATCTTCTATACAAACCAGGAAAGATTCACAAGGTCTAGCATGCCGCCCTAGCATCCATCCCTCTCAACAAATCTCTCATGAAGCTCTCATGCTAGCCTAGAGAAAATAGGAAGGAAAATAGCTACGAAAAATGAGAAAGAGGAGGGAGCAAATGAAACCCTAAGTCGCGGAGAGAGCGAGAGCCATCAACACACACTCATGGCTTATATATCAGGTCCCGCCGGAGTGGTAAATGACTCGACTACCCCTAACTAAACTACTGGTGATACAACCCACGTAGGGGCATTTTGGTAATGTTTGTGGGTCTTGCCATCGGACGGCCACGCCTTTGCCGCACCCCGCGTCCTCCCGACGCAAGCCATGCGATCCCGCCGCGTGTCCTCCGCCTCAAAGCTTCCCGACACGCCGGATCCCGTCTCCGTCGTGTTGGGCCCTCGGACTTGGTTTTGAGGCCCAAACCAAGAAACCGTCCGCCGATGGTTTTGTGGGCAAACCACCAAACCCCGCGTGCCGGTCCGGCCTCCCGCCAAACCACTTGACTTGACCGCCACCGTGCACCGGCTCACTTGTCCATGACTTCGTCTTGCTTGTGTCGCCACCATGTGGCCCGCACCCGATCCCCGCCGTCCACCGGGTCCCTCGAACCGAGCCTACTTGTCTCTCCATCTCCCGGAGGCCCCTCAAGGCCGAAGACCTTTCGCGCCCGTTCTTCACCTCGCAACAACACGAACTAGGCCGCGGCCTACACCTCGCGCACTAAGCCAAGAGTCGGTCCAACACCCGTTGTCAATCACTCATCACCGAGGAGCGGTCATCCATCGACCACCGGAACGCTCCTGGTCCTCAATCTCCCCCCTTGATGAGTGCATTGACAACACACAACGCGAAATGAAATTCAGAGAAAAAGAGAAAGAAAGAAGAAAGAAAAACAAAGAAGCTCAACTCATGACCAAAACCGAAGAAAGGCGAAGAAAGGTCACAAGCCAAGCAAAGCACAAAATCCACACCGAAAACAGCAAGAAAGCTCCCCCTGAACAAATGCAAGCTCCCCCTGAACATGTGGATGCAAACTTCCAAATTTCAGCTCACCTCTTCTGAATTTTCATTAAGCTCACCTTTTCTCCCCCTTGTTGACAATGTATGAATCAAGGTGAAAATGCAGAAATGCAAAAGCAAAGCATATAAACAACTACATGAGCTTCTCAAATAGGCCAAATCTAGTGCCAAAGGCTAAAAATGAGACAAAGATCACACACATGAATCATAGCATAGTCAAAGCATTGCCACAAGTAATATATGAAAATACAAGCATGTGACAAAGCAAAATTTTCAGATTTAAGCAGTTTTACCAAAGAAGGCTCGCTTCACATGTAAAAGCCTATCCATGTCACACTTGAGCCACAAACATGCATACCATTTAAAGATCATACAAGGATATCAAATTCTCAGCAAAAGATCATGGCAAACACCCATAAAGCAAAGCATGTCATGTCAAAGCTCATGAGCCATGTGTCCACTTCGGGGAGACTTCTCCACCGGTGAACATCATGCAACATGTTTTGCACCCATATGTGAAAGATAAGACATTTTAAGCATAGACATGATGGATGGAGCATTTTGCAGGCATTTTACACTTCTTTTCATGATTAAGTCATTTCATGGTACATGAAGTGCCTTTGCGGCAAAAAGAAGCTTATGCTCCCCCATGAATGCAACATAGGCTAAACATTCACAATGATATTTGGCCTTTGGCCCAAATGCAAGAACAGGCATCCAAGCACAATCTAAGCATGAAAAGCACATTTAGACCAAACTGTGACATGGATACACACCTACACACGAGTGGAGCATATTTCATCAAAAATTAGTCAAGTTAAGCATTTATTTCAAAAGGGGCTATCTCACCACACATATATCTCAAATATTCCAAGAGCATAGCCTCACATCACCATTTCTCCACACATATAACCAAAATATCACAAATAGCCAAAGAGACTCAAATATGGCATATGAAAGAAGCTCATCATCCTAAAATGCAATATGATACAAATGCAACATGATATATGACAAGATGGCTATCCTACCATGGTTTGTACATCAAGCAAAGCATGTATATACATCAAAGTAAAACATGATATGATACATATGGTACAAAAAGTAAATCCCCCAAGAATCAACTAGAAAGGGCAACAAACCCCAAGTTCCCCCCGCAAGCGCACAAATGTAGCTTGGTCGAGAGGCTTTGTAAAGATGTCGGCTAGCTGATCTTGGGTAGGGACATGGCTCAAAACAATGGTTCCTTTCTCCACATTGTCCCTCAAGAAATGATACCTCACCTCTATGTGTTTGGTTCTGGAGTGAAGCACTGGGTTTTTGGCTACGCTTATGGCACTGGTGCTATCACAAAGAAGTGGGATCTGGGTGCACTCCTCACCAAAGTCTCTCAAAGTGTATGAAATCCACAACAGCTGAGAACAACAACTCGCGGCAGCAACATACTCCGCCTCTGTGGTAGACTGAGCTACACTAGACTGCTTGCGGGAAGACCATGAGACCAACGAAGAACCAAGAAACTGACAAGTGCCAGAAGTAGACTTCCTCTCGACTCGACAACCAGCAAAATCCGCATCAGAAAAACCATGTAGAGAAAGAGTCGAGGAGGAAGAATACCAAAGGCCAAGACCGAGGGGCGGATCGTAGATACCGAAAATCCTCTTGACGGCCCGTCGATGTGATGTCCTCGGCGAAGCTCGAAAACGAGCGCACGGACACACGCCGAGCCGTATGTCCGGCCTCGTCGCCGTCAAGTAGAGGAGGGAGCCGATCATGCTCCCCGTACTCCCGCCGGTCCACCGGTTCTCCGTCCTTATCCGCATCCAAAGTGGCCGTACTCCCCATGGGAGTTGACATCGGCTTCACATCTTGCATCCGGAACTTCCTCGGCATGTCTTTCGTGTACTTGGTTTGGTGCACAAATGTACCGTCCTTCACTTGCTTGATCTGCGCCCGAGAAAATACCGCAACTCGCCCATCATGCTCATCTCGAACTCCCCGCTCATCTCATCCGCAAACTTGGCAACAAGGTTATGTGACGAGCCACCAAAGACAATATCATCCACGTATATCCGCACAATCGGCAAGTCATTCCTATGCTTGAGGAGAAACAAGGTTCTATCCACGGTACCCATCACAAACCCTCTCGCTCAAAAGAAAACCTCTCAATCTCCCATACCAAGCACGGGGCGCCCGTTTCAACCCATACGAGCCCTTTTCAACCCGTATACCCCGTGTGGGTACAACTCGCTCTCAAACCCGGTGGGCTGCTTCACATACACCTCCTCCTCTATGACCCCATTCAGAAAAGCACTCTTCACGTCCATCTGAAACAACTTGAACCCTTTAGCCACGGCAAAGGCTAGAAGGATCCGAATTGCCTCAAGACGAGCCACAGGAGCAAAGGTCTCCTCATAGTCGATCCCCTCCTTCTGACTAAACCCCTGAGCAACAAGTCTGGACTTGTTCCTCACAACTATCCCATGCTCTCCCTCTTTGTTCTTCCAAACCCACTTGGTTCCTATGGGATGGCAATTTGGAGGTGGTTCAACTAACTCCCACACCTGGTTCCTCTCAAAATTTTCCAACTCCTCATGCATAGAATTGACCCAGTTTGCATCAGATAAAGCATGTCCAATGTCCTTGGGCTCAAAAGTAGCGACAAAAGCAGCATGAGCAAAATGAGAGGAATTCCTAGACCTCGACCGTGTAGTGCGTTCGTCGATGTTTCCAATGATCTTCGACAGGGGATGCACTTCTTGAATCCGCCGGGGAGCCTCACGCCTCGAGACTACCTCCCCCTCAACTTCAGCTTCTCTCGCCTGGTCCTCTTGTTGCACCGTCGTTGTCCATGATGTAGACGGTCCATGCTCCAAAGTGGTCGTAGGGGAAGTAGTGGGTACATGCTCGGCCTTCGGGCGCATGGTTCTCCCCATCATCATCTCCACTTCATCCTTCTCCTCTTCAAAGAGGTCCTCGGCCATCTCTTCATCACCTGCACATTCAAAGCCAAGAGAGGTACATGGCATTGTCTCGTCGAAGGTCACCTCGCAAGTCTCCATGATTTTGTTAGTCTCAAGGTTAAGCACCCTATAGGCTCTAGAATGGTTAGCATATCCAAAGAAAATACCATCACTAGACCTAGCCTCAAACTTGTCGAGTTTTCCCTTCTTCAAAATAAAGCACTTGCAGCCAAAGACTCGGAAATGACTCACTTTGGGTGCCCGACCATGCATAAGCTCATAACAGGTCTTCTTCTTGAAAGCTCTCAATAAAATCCGGTTGGAAACATGACAAGCTGTATTGACCGCCTCAGCCCCATATCTTCTAGGAGTCCTGTGCTCATCGAGCATCGTCCTAGCCATCTCACAAAGAGTCCGATTTTTCCTTTCCACGACTCCATTTTGAGGGGGCACATAAGGGGTCGAATACTGATGTTCAAGACCTAGATCACGACAAAAGGCATCAAAACGAGAGTTCTTGAACTCAGAGCCATTATCACTGCGGATAGCTCGAATAGCATTCCCATGCCTCTCGTTTTTCAACCTCATGATCAGGTCTCGAACAAAACCAAAAGTCTCACTCTTATCCTCCAAGAAAAACACCCAGGCATAGCGAGAGTAATCGTCCACCACAACAAGGACATACCACTTCCCACCCACCGAGCGAACTCGAGCTGGCCCAACAAGGTCCATATGCAACAGCTCTGTCGGACGCTCGGTCATGACATCGGTCAGGGGTGGATGGGGAGTGGCTACCATCTTACCATGCCTACAAGGAGCACAAACCAAATCCTTCTCAAGCTTCAACCTCGGCAATCCTCGGACAAGGTCAAGACTACTCAAGCGGGAAACCAAATCAAAGCTCAAGTGTCCCAACCGCCTATGCCATTTCCACAAATCGAAGAAGGACCGGCCATCAAACGGCGAAAGGGACCCAAAGAACGAGAGAAATCGGCCACGAAAATCGACCCTCGGGGATGATCATACGTACAAGATCACCTCGAGAATCAAGCAAACGAGACTCGCCAGACTTGAAACGCACCTCAAAACCCTCATCAAGCAACTGAGAAATCGAAAGCAAATTAAAACCCAAAGACTTCACAAGAGCCACTCTCTTCAACGTTACCTTGTCACTCACATGCACAACGCCCTCTGAAAGCACCCTACCTCGTCCATTGTCCCCAAATGTGATGTACATCTTTTCCTTCACTGGGGTGAGGCTGGAGAACCACTTCTTATCTCCGGTCATGTGTCGAGAACACCCGGAGTCGATCAACCAAATGTCCTCCAAGCCTCCCCTGCCCGCGAAACAAGAACGAGAGTGAGCTAGCGACTCGACACCGGGGTTAGCACGGAGAAAGTTAAACCGGTGTCGAGCCATCTGCTCAAAAGAGGGGTTAGCAAACATCACTCCCTTGCCACCAAACTTCCCATGTCCCATGGGAGGAGTACGAGCACCACGAGGGGGAAAACGTGGTCCGTAGTTCCTCTGGAACCCAAAGCGGCGATCATCTCCCCTGAACCTGTATTGAGGACGAGTAGGAGGACGTCCAGCAAAACCACCATGAGCCCGACCAAACCTCTCACCAGCACGCTCACCATCATCTCTCCTGACAAACCTCTCACCACCACCTCTCTGTGGGAACCTGCCAACACTCCTCACACTTCCCACACCCCGTGGAAGTGGCACTCTAGGCTCAGGAATACCACGAGACTGGCGATACTGTCCCGGTTTGCTTGCTCCCTAGCAAGCCTCTCATCCCCTCTTCCTTTTGTAGCAAAACTCGCAAGATGCCTCTCCTTGCCACAATACTCACACTCGAAGGGGATGGGTTTTAGTTTTGGCTCGGCTTCTCTCTAGGCTTCTCACCCTTCTCACCCACAAACTTCACCGGTTTCTGGAAATCATTTGTCTTAGGTGGGAATTTGGGTGGATCTTGGGTTGTGTCAAGCTTGTTGCAAAGGTGGTTAGGCTTTGGTGTGAAAGAGTTCTTGGGTGCTTTTGGAAGTGGGACTTGGATCTCTCCGATCACCTCAAACTCGGGGTTGGACTCAACACACTTCTCGTACACACTCTCCCCACTGTTCTCTCCCACTTTCTCACCCAACTTCTCAAAACCCAAACCACGACCATCAGCTCTCTTGAACTCCTCAATCATGATTTTCAATTGAGGTTCCCGCCCGCACAACCAACCCAACACCTTCCTCAAATAGTCATTCTCCTCATAGATGACATCCAAACGGGAAGTAAGTTCAAGATTACGCAAAGTGACTTCATCACAACTAGAACATGCATTTGCAACAGGGAGATTTCAAAGATGCTTCCAAAGAACTAATGGTAGAACGAGCATCGACAAGCTTAGCATGCATAGTAGGACATGATTTGCAAGCACCAAGCAAAGTAGGTCTAGCCTTAAGCTCATCATGTTCAGTCCTAAGAGCATCTAGTTGAGCCAAAATAGAAGCATTCTTCTCATTAAGCAGTTTGATCTCATTCAACCAAGCATCACATTGAACACATTCAACATCATCAGGAGGAGTAGGAGCAAGTTTCAAAGAGTCATTCTCGAGTTTCAATTCAAGCAATTTTGACTCTAACTCTCCTACTTTCTCGCTAGCATTCTCAAGCTGAGCCCTAAGATCTTTCCTCATCTTTTTGGCATCTCTCAGCACACTATCACGGTTATCAAGAAAACCATTCAACCTAGCAATCTCAGCAAGCAAAGAGTCGGGATCACGGTTTACCTCATCCTCCGAGTCGGAGTCGCTGTCTTCCTTCACACTCTTCTTGCTGCTTGAGCTATGGGCCATGCCACAAAAGCCCTCAAGCGCCACACAACTCAGCCCGCTGAGGTTCCGGCTTGCACTCTTCTTGCCATTGCGCCTCCCGGCGTCTTCATCTTCGCTGCTTGAGCTTGACTGCTCCTCGCTTGAGCTTGAGTCGACGTCGCTCGCACCGGACACCATCGCTCTTGCCTTGTTCTTCTTGTAGTCGCTCTTGCTCGATCGCCGCTTGTCCTTGTCCTTGCTCTTGGACTTGTTGAAGTGCTTGCCCTTGGAGGAGTACTTGTCTTCACGCCTCGGGTGCGCCTTGTACTCGTTCACCTTGTACTTGTTCTCCTCCGCTTCCGGGCACTCGGCGATGAAGTGGCCACGCTTGCCACACTTGTAGCACGTCCCTGAGCTCCGCCTTGCATTCCTTCGACTCTCGTGTAGTCGTTCAAACCTTCTTGAGAGCAAGGCCAGCTCCTCCTCGCCCAACACATCAAACTCCTCATCTGGAATGGACATAAGAGAGGACAAAGAAAACTGTCGACAGGAAGGGTTAGATTTGCCCTTTGATCCTCCCACAAGAGCAAGACTATGGTCAGTCGAGCCCTCATGCTTGGATAGCAACTTCTTGTCAAACTCAGCCGACTTGAGCTTAGAAAAGAGGTCGTCCAACTCAATAGTCAAGTAATGTCCAGACTCCTTGATGGCCTCAACCTTAGCACCCCAAACATTTGGGTCCAAGACATGCAAGAGCTTCAAAGCCTGATCTTGCTCGGAGTACGGAAAATCCTCAACATTAGCCTTCATGTTGTTCACGATGGCGGTGAACCTCTGAAACATCACATCAATGTCCTCACCGGAAGTGGAGTGAAATTCTCATATTGCATCCGGTAAGAGACAAAGAGGCGAGCCTTCACATGGTTATCACCACCGTGAGCAACCAACAACTTTTCCCAAATTTGCCAAGCAAGATTCAAATGGCGAACACGCTCAAACTCGGATCACACAAGCTCCGCACAAGTGATCAACGGCTTTTGCATTAGCCTCATACTTGGCCTTAGCATCGGCATCGGTCACCATAAGAGTATGGATGTTGACCGGAATAGCATAGGTCTTGTCAAGCACAATAAAATCCAACGGCTTTCCACGAAGAAAAATCATCATACGAGCCGCCCACTTGTGGTAACCCTTGCCATCGAAGTGCGGCGGACCGCCCCCACTCAACGTACGCCATCTTAGGATTCGAGACTTGTCAAAGTCGCAAAGAATCCGGCACCAAGCTCTGATACCAATTGAAGGATCAGATGGCGACTAGAGAGGGGGGGAGTGAATAGGAGCCGGTAAAAATTCTTCCCAAAGAACCCGGCCTATGCCCTACTCAAATCCCGGTCACACACAAGCGATGGATCGAATCACGCACCAATCGCCAAGACCACAAGGTTATGGGTCAACCTCTAGCCTTAGGAACGATTCCTAGAAGCACACGCGGAAGCACTAGAAAGGGAAGAAAGGAATCGAAACAAACAAGACAAAGACACACGGCTCTCGGCGGACCGTCCGGCCGGCGGTGCGGACCGTCCGCGATGAACCGCGCGGATCGTCCGACTCGCTGCTCTCGCGGACCGTCCGCACCGACGTCGCGGACCGTCCGGCCCTTCCCGCGGACCGTCCGTTAAATCACACAGAACGAACCAAAGCCACCCACGAACCACGGACCGTCCGCGGGGAGCACGCGGACCGTCCGCCAAGCACCCGCGGACCGTCCGCCCAACACCGCGGACCGTCCGAAACTCCGTCCAACCAAAAACCAAAATCGCGACAGATCGAAACGAAGGACGAGCAAGAACACAAAGAACACGGGACGAACACGACCCACGCGGACCGTCCGCGACCTCCCCGCGGACTGTCCGCCAGGTGCGGACGAGCGAGAAACGGCCCGACCCCGAAAGTCAACTCCCCCAAATCATCATCGGATTTCCCAAACGGTTGAAGCTATGGAGACAAGGGTTTGGAGACTTGAAAAGCGTCACACAAGGATGCTATAGCCCAAAAATCTTGCCTCCTAACTCCCTAAATCACCGGGAATCGCGAATCCTTTGAGCACCACCAAAAGCTAGAGCATCGAACGAAAACTCACGAATCGAAGTGGTTTCCCGGCGTTTGAGGGCACAAGATCAAGCACAAAGATGCACAAGACATCTATCCATGTTTCCCTCAAAGAAATCCGGAGAGAAACCCACTCAAATCCGCGGAATCACACCAGGAACAAAGGCACGAAAACAAGTACAAAAAGCCACGAAAAACAACCCCGAATCTTCTATACAAACCAGGAAAGATTCACAAGGTCTAGCATGCCGCCCTAGCATCCATCCCTCTCAACAAATCTCTCATGAAGCTCTCATGCTAGCCTAGAGAAAATAGGAAGGAAAATAGCTACGAAAAATGAGAAAGAGGAGGGAGCATATGAAACCCTAAGTCACGGAGAGAGCGAGAGCCATCAACACACACTCATGGCTTATATATCAGGTCCCGCCGGAGTGGTAAATGACTCGACTACCCCTAACTAAACTACTGGCGATACAACCCACGTAGGGGCATTTTGGTAATGTTTGTGGGTGTTGCCATCGGACGGCCACGCCTTTGCCGCACCCCGCGTCCTCCCGACGCAAGCCATGCGATCCCGCCGCGTGTCCTCCGCCTCGAAGCTTCCCGACACGCCGGATCCCGTCTCCGTCGTGTTGGGCCCTCGGACTTGGTTTTGAGGCCCAAACCAAGAAACCGTCCGCCGATGGTTTTGTGGGCAAACCACCAAACCCCGCATGCCCGGTCCGGCCTCCCGCCAAACCACTTGACTTGACCGCCACCGTGCACCGGCTCACTTGTCCATGACTTCGTCTTGCTTGTGTCGCCACCATGTGGCCCGCACCCGATCCCGCCGTCCACCGGTCCCTCGAACCGAGCCTACTTGTCTCTCCATCTCCCGAGGCCCCTCAAGGCTGAAGACCTTTCGCGCCCGTTCTTCACCTGCAACAACACGAACTAGGCCGCAGCCTACACCTGCGCACTAAGCCAAGAGTCAGTCCAACACCCGTTGTCAATCACTCATCACTGAGGAGCGGTCATCCATCGACCACTGGAACGCTCCTGGTCCTCATTTTCCAAACCAGTCAGGCCGGTTTCGGCCAGACAGCCATGCCCGGTTTTTGGCCTCGGCTTTGTGGCTCAGCCGAGTACCCCGGTGATTTTCTAGTGAACCACCGCAAACCACACGAACTTGATGTAGCCTTCGCCAATCACCACTCATGACTTGGTTCCCACGAAGTCCCGACTCGACCTTGGTTTTGTGGCTCAACCAAGAAACCGTCCACCAACTTTATCTTGCTGCTCTTGCCACCATGCGGCCCGCACTTGACTCCGCTAGCCACCGGGTCCCTCTAACGAAGCCTACTTGTCTTCTCCACACCTGGAGGCCTCATCGGCAACAACCTTTTGCGCTTGTTCTTCACCTGCACCAACACGAGTCAAGCGGCAACCTGCACCTGCAATGCTTAGCCAAGAATTAGTCCACACAATGTTGTTAATCACTCATCACACCAGGAAGCGACCATCCACCGGTCCTCGAACCACACATGGTCCTCAATCTCCCCCTTGATGAGTGCATTGACAACACACACATTTGGTAATCAGAGAAAAGGAAAAATAAAAGAAATGAATAAAAAGAAACTCCAACAAGCGATCGAAAACCGAGAAAGGCAAAGAACAAGATCACTTGAAGAAGACAAGTCTCGGACCCCTTAGGCAAGGGCAACGGCTCGACACATCCGAGAAAAAACCATGCTCAAGCAAGGAGCACAAACCACCAAAGCAAACAAGAGCACCCTATGCATATATGCCCGCTTCCCCTGAACAGGTGCCAACTCTGGGCACAAACCGGTCAGACCGGTTCCCAAAACTGATCAGGCTGATTTCGTACAGCAGACCACACCCCCAAAAGCTAAAAATGCAAAAGAAATGCACAAGCTCCCCCTTGACTCTTGGGATAGGTTCCAGGGATGCAATGCAACTTTTCTCCACCTTTCTTTCCCCCCCTTGTTGCCAATGCATGAATCAAGGCTCAAATTTGAAAATATGCAACCTAGAGCTTCTCAAGTATACAAAATTCATCACAAGATGCTACACATGTCCAAATGAGCAAGTTAGATACTCTATAGCTTCGTAATGACATCGACTTCATGACTACCAAGTTTCACAACCATTGGACGAAGCTAAGATAGAATTGAGCAATTTTGCGAAAAGTTACCCTCTCATGAGCAAAGTCCTAAACATGAGCAAAACATGTCAAAATGGCAAAGCCACACAAACTTAAGGACCAGGAGCGTCCCGGTGGTCGATGGATGACCGCTCCTCAGTGATGAGTGATTGACAACGGGTGTTGGACTGACTCTTGGCTCAGTGCGCAGGTGTAGGCTGCGGCCTAGTTCGTGTTGTTGCAGGTGAAGAACGGGCGTGAAAGGTCTTCAGCCTTGAGGGGCCTCCGGGAGATGGAGAGACAAGTAGGCTCGGTTCGAGGGACCCGGTGGACGGCGGGACAAGGTGCGGGCCACATGGTGGCGAGACGAGCAAGACGAGGTCGTGGACGATTGAGCCGGTGCACGGTGGCGGTCGAGTCAAGAGGCTTGGCGGGAGGCCGGGCCGAGCACGCGGGGTTTGGTGGTTTGCCCACAAAACCATCGGAGGACGGTTTCTTGGTTTGGGCCTCAAAACCAAGTCCGAAGACCCCACACGACGGAGACGGGATCCGAGCGTGTCTGGAAGCTTCGAAGCGGAAGACACGCGACGGGATAGCATGGCTTGCGTCGGGAGGACGCGGGGTGCGGCGAAGGCGTGGCCGTCCGATGGCAAGACCCACAAACATTACATAAATGCCCCTGCGTGGGTTGTATCGCCAGTAGTTGAGTTAGTGGTAGTCGAGTCATTTCCCACACCGGCGGGACCCGATATATAAGCCATGAGTGTGTGTGGATGGGGCTCTCTCTCCGCGACTTAGGGTTTCATTTTCCCCCCTCCTCTTTCTCATTTTGCTGGACTATTTTCTTCTCCATTTTCTCTAGGCTAGCATGAGAGCTTCATGAGAGATTTGCTGAGAGGGATGGATTCTAGGGCGGCATGCTAGACCTTGTGAATCTTTCCTGGTTTGTATAGAAGATTCGGCGTTGTGTTTCTCATGGTCTTTTTCGTGCTTGTTTTTGGTGCCTTTGTTCTTGGTGTGATTTCGCGGATTTGAGTGGGTTTCTCCCCGGATTTCTTTGGGGGAAACATGGATGAATGCCTAGTGCATCATTGTGATTGATCTTGTGCCCTCAAACGCTTGGAAACCACTTCGATTCAAGGATTTTCGTTCGGTGCTCTAGATTTTCGTGGTGTTCACAGGATCCGCGATTCCCGATGATTTAGAGAGTTAGGAGATGAAATTTTTGGGGTATAGCATCCTTGTTTGATGCTTAACTTGTCCCCAAACTCTTGTCTCAATAGTTTCTACCGTTTGGGAGATCCGGTGAAGGATTGAGAGAGTTGACCCTCGGGGTCGAGCAGTTTTCAGCTCTGTCCGTGCGGCGCGGACAGTCCGTGTGGTGTTGGCGGACGGTCCGCTCGGGTGCTGTTCGTCGAGTGTTCTTCGCGTGTTCGTCGTGTTCTTGCGCGCTTTGCTTTCGATCTGGTTTTGCTTTAGGTTTTCGTTGCAGTCGGCTCGCGGACGGTCCGAGCTTCAGTAGCGGACGGTCCGTGGCCCGCGCGGACGGTCCGCCCGGTCTTTGCGGACGGTTCGTTTTTCTCGGCTCGGTTCTGGTGGTTCTGTTTGCTTTAACGGACGGTCCGCGGCTCAGGCCGGACAGTCCGCGGCAAGGGCGCGAACAGTCCGTGGTACCCTGCCGGACGGTCCGCGCGGCCATCACGGACGATGCCGCCTCGCTCGGCCGGACGGTCCGCAAGAGGCTGGCAGCTTTGCTTCTTGGTTTGATTCCTCGCTTCCTTCTTTTGTGCTTCCGCGTGTGCTTCAAGGAATCGTTCCTAAGACTTGAGGTTGATCCATAACCTTGTTGTCTTGGCGGTTGGTGTGTGATTCGATCCATCGCTTGTGTGTGATCGGGTTTTGACTAGGGTATAGCCGTGTTGTTTGAGAAGAATTTTTACCAGCTCCTATTCACTCCCCCCCCCTCTCTAGTCACCATCCGATCCTTCAATTGGTATCAGAGCTTGGTGTCAGATTCTTTGTGACTTTGACAAGTCTTGAATCCTAAGATGGCATACGTTGAGCGGGGCGGTCCGCCGCACTTCGATGGGAAGGGTTACCACAAGTGGGCGGCTCATATGATGATATTTCTTCGTGGCAAGTTGTTGGATTTCATTGTGCTTGACAAGACCTATGCTATTCCGGTCAACATCCATACTCTTATGGTGACCGATGCTGGTGCTAAGGCTAAGTATGAGGCAAATGCAAAAGCCGTTGATCACTTGGTCCGGAGCTTGTGTGATCCTGAGTTTGAGCGTGTTCGCCATTTGAATCTTGCTTGGCAAATTTGGGAAAAGTTGTTGGTTGCTCACGATGGTGATAACCATGTGAAGGCTCGCCTCTTTGTCTCTTACCGGATGTAATATGAGAACTTCACTCAACTTCCCGGTGAGGACATCGATGCGATGTTTCAGAGGTTCACCGCCATCGTGAACAACATGAAGGCTAATGTTGAGGATTTTCCTTACACTGAGCATGATCAAGCTTTGAAGCTCTTGCATGTCTTGGACCCAAATGTTTGGAGTGCTAAGGTTGAGGCCATCAAGGAGTCTGGGCAGTATTTGACTATTGAGTTGGATGACCTCTTTTCAAAGCTCAAGTCGGCTGAGGTTGACAGGAAGTTGCAATCCAAGCATGAGGGCTCGACTGACCATAGTCTTGCTCTTGTGGGCGGGTCAAAGGGCAAAGCTAACCCTTCCTGTCGACAGTTTTCCTTGTATTCTCTTATGTCTATTCCAGATGAGGAGTTTGATGTGCTGGGCGAGGAGGAGTTGGCCTTGCTCTCAAGAAGGTTTGATCGACTACACGAGAGTCGGAGGAATGCAAGGCGGAGCTCAGGGACGTGCTACAAGTGTGGCAAGCGTGGCCATTTCATCGCTGAGTGCCCGGAAGCGGAGGAGAACAAGTACAAGATGAACGAGTACAAGGCGCACCCGAGGTGTGAAGACAAGTACTCCTCCAAGGGCAAGCACTTCAGCAAGTCCAAGAGCAAGGACAAGGAGAAGCGGCGACCAAGCAAGGGCGGCTACAAGAAGGACAAGGAAAGAGCCATGGTGGCCGGTGCAAGCGACGTCGACTCAAGCTCAAGCGACGCGCAGTCAAGCTCAAGCAGTGAAGATGAAGACGCCGAGAGGCGCAAGGGCAAGAAGAGTGCAAGCCGGAACCTCAGTGGGTTGAGTTGTGTGGCGCTTGAAGGCTTTTGTGGGATGGCCCATAGCTCGAGCAACAAGAAGAGCGAGAAGGAAGACAGCGACTCCGACTCGGAGGATGAGGTAAATCGTGACCCCGACTCTTTGCTTGCTGAGATCACTAGGTTAAATGGCTTGATTGACAACCGTGATAGTGTGTTGAGAGATGCTAAGAAGATGAGGAAAGATCTTAGGGCTCAACTTGATAATGCTAGTGAGAAAGTAGGAGAGTTAGAGTCCAAACTGCTTCAATTGAAACTTGAGAATGACTCTTTGAAACTTGCTCCTACTACTCCTGATGATGTTGAGTGTCTTGAGTGTGATGCATGGTTGAATGAGATCAAGTTGCTTAATGAGAAGAATGCTTCCACTTTGGCTAAACTAGATGCTCTTAGGACTGAGTATGATGAGCTTAAGGCTAGATCCACTTTGCTTGGTGCTTGTAAATCATGTCCTACTATGCATGCTAAGCTTGTTGATGCTCGTTCTACTATTAGCACTTTGGAAGCTTCTTTGAAATCTCCTCGTTGTCAATGCATGCACTAGCCGTGATGAAGTTACTTTGCGCAATCTTGAACTTACTTCCCGTTTGGATGTCATCTATGAGGAGAATGACTATTTGAGGAAGGTGTTGGGTTGGTTGTCTGGCAAGGGGAACCTCAATTGAAAATCATGATTGAGGAGTTCAAGAGAGCTGATGGTCGTGGTTTGGGTTTTGAGAAGTTGGGTGAGAAAGTGAGAGAGAACAGTGAGGAGAGTGTGTATGAGAAGTGTGTTGAGTCTAACCCTGAGTTTGAGGTGATCGGAGACATCCAAGTCCCACTTCCAAAAGCACCCAAAAACTCTTTCACACCAAAGCCCAACCACCTTTGCAACAAGCTTGACACAACCCAAGATCCACCCAAATTCCCACATAAGACAAATGACTTTCAGAAACCGGTGAAGTTTGTGAGTGAGAAGGGTGATAATCCTAGAGAGAAGCCAGAGCCAAAACCAAAACCCATCCCCTTCAGATGTGAGTATTGTGGCAAGGAGAGACACCTAGGAGAGGTTTGCTACAAGAGGAAGAGGGATGAGAGGCTTGCTAGGGAGCAAGCAAACCAGGACAGGTATCACCAGTCTCATGCTATTCCTGAGCCTAGAGTGCCACTTCCACAGGGTGTGGGAAGTGTGAAGAGTGTTGGTAGAGTTGGAGCTCAGGGTGGTAGGTTCCCACAAAGAGGTGGTGGTGAGAGGTTTGTTCGGAGAGATGATGGTGTGCGTGCTGGTGAGAGGTTTGGTCGGGCTCGTGGTGGTTTTGCTGGACGTCCCCCTACTCGTCCTCAATACGGGTTTAGGGGAGATGATCAGAGCTTTGGGTTCCAGAGGAACTACGGACCACGTTTCCCCCCTCGTGGTGCTCGTACTCCTTCCATGGGACATGGGAAGTTTGGTGGCAAGGGAATGATGTTTGCTAACCCCTCTTTTGAGTAGATGGCTCGACACTGGTTTAACTTTCTTTGTGCTAACCCTAGTGTCGAGTCGCTAGCTCATTCTCGTTCTTGTTTCTGACTACAAACAGGAGGCTTGGAGAACATTTGGTAGATCGACTCTGGATGTTCCCGACACATGACCGGAGATAAGAAGTGGTTCTCCAGCCTCACCCCAGTGAAGGAAAAGATGTACATCACATTTGGGGACAATGGACGAGGAAGGGTGATTTCTGAGGGTGTTGTGCATGTGAGTGACAAGGTAACGTTGAAGATGGTTGCTCTTGTGAAGTCTTTGGGTTTCAATTTGCTTTCGGTTTCTCAATTGCTTGATGAGGGTTTTGAGGTGCGTTTCAAGTCTGGTGAGTCTCGTTTCTTCGGATTCTCGAGGTGATCTTGTCTGTATGATCATCCCCGAGGGTCAGATTTTCAGGGTTGATTTCTCTCGTTCTTTGGGTCCTGCTCGCTGTTTGATGGCCGGTCCTTCTTCTGATTTATGGAAATGGCATAGGCGGTTGGGTCACTTGAGCTTTGATTTGGTTTCCTGCTTGAGTGGTCTTGACCTTGTCCGAGGATTGCCGAGGTTGAAGTTTGAGAAGGATTTGGTTTGTGCTCCGTGTAGGCATGGCATGATGGTAGCCACTCCCCATCCACCCCTGACCGATGTCATGACCGAGCGTCCGACAGAGCTGTTGCATATGGACCTTGTTGGGCCAACTCGAGTTCGCTCGGTGGGTCGGAAGTGGTATGTCCTTGTTGTGGTGGACGATTACTCTCGCTATGCCTGGGTGTTTTTCTTGGAAGACAAGAGTGAGACATTTGGTTTTGTTCGAGATCTGATCATGAGGTTGAAAAACGAGAGGCATGGGAATGCTATTCGAGCTATCCGCAATGATAATGGCTCAGAGTTCAAGAACTCTCGATTTGATGCCTTCTGTCGTGATCTAGGTCTTGAACATCAGTATTCGACCCCTTATGTGCCCCCTCAAAATGGACTTGTGGAAAGGAAAAAATCGGACTCTTTGTGAGATGTCTAGGACGATGCTCGATGAGCACAGGACTCCTAGGAGGTTTTGGGCTGAGGCGGTCAATACGACTTGTCATGTTTCCAACAGGATTTTATTGCGAGCTTTCAAGAAGAAGACGTGTTATGAGCTTATGCATGGTCGGGCACCCAAGGTGAGTCATTTCTGAGTTTTTGGTTGCAAATGCTTTATTCTTAAGAAGGGAAAACTCGACAAGTTTGAGGCTAGGTCTAGTGATGGGATTTTCTTTGGATATGCTAACCATTCCAGAGCCTATTGGGTGCTTAACCTTGAGACTAACAAAATCATGGAGACTTGCGAGGTAACCTTCGACGAGACAATGCCATGTAACTCTCTTGGTTTTGAATGTGCAGGTGATGAGGAGATGGCCGAGGACCTCTTTGAAGAGGAGAAGGATGAAGCTGGAGATGATGATGGAGAGAACCATGCGCCTGAAGCTAAGTGTGTACCCACTACTTCCCCTACGACCACTACAGAGGGTGGACCGTCTACATCATGGACAACGACGGTGCGACAAGAGGACCAGGCGAGAGAAGCTGAAGTTGAGGGGGAGGTAGTCTCGAGGCGTGAGGCTCCCCGGCGGATTCAAGAAGTGCATCCCCTATCGAGGATCATTGGGGACATCGACGAACGTACTACGCGGTCAAGGTCTAGAAATTCCTCTCATTTCGCTCATGCTGCATTTGTTGCCACCTTTGAGCCCAAGGACATTGGACATGCTTTATCTGATGCAAACTGGGTTAATTCTATGCATGAGGAGTTGGAAAACTTGGAGAGGAACCAGGTGTGGGAGTTAGTTGAACCACCTCCAAATTGCCATCCTATAGGAACCAAGTGGGTTTGGAAGAACAAAGAGGGAGAGAATGGGATGGTCGTGAGGAACAAGTCCAGACTTGTTGCTCAGGGATATAGTCAGAAGGAGGGGATCGACTATGAGGAGACCTTTGCTCCTGTGGCCCGTCTTGAGGCAATTCGAATCCTTCTAGCCTTTGCCGTGGCTAAAGGGTTCAAGTTGTTTCAAATGGATGTGAAAAGTGCTTTTCTGAATGGGGTCATAGAGGAGGAGGTGTATGTGAAGCAGCCAGCGGGGTTTGAGAGTGAGAAGTATCCTCACAGGGTGTACAGGTTGAAAAGGGCTCTGTATGGGTTGAAACAGGCGCCCCGGGCTTGGTATGGGAGATTGAAAGGTTTTCTAGTGAGCAGAGGGTTTGTGATGGGTAGCGTGCATAGGACCTTGTTTCTCCTCAAGCATGGGAATGACTTGTTGATTGTGCAGATATACGTGGATGATATTGTCTTTGGTGGCTCGTCACATAACCTTGTTGCCAAGTTTGCAGATGAGATGAGCAGGGAATTCGAGATGAGCATGATGGCGAGTTGCAGTACTTTCTCAGGCTGCAAATCAAGCAAGTGAAGGATGGAACATTCGTGCACCAGACCAAGTACATGAAAGACATGCTGAGGAAGTTCCAGATGCAAGATGTGAAGCCGATGTCGACTCCCATGGGGAGTACAGCTACTTTGGATGCGGACGAGGACGGAGAACCAGTGGACCAGCGGGAGTACAGGAGCATGATCGGCTCCCTCCTCTACTTGACGGCGACGAGGCCAGACATATAGTTCAGTGTGTGTCTATGCGCTCGTTTTCAGGCTTCGCCGAGGACATCACATCGACAGGCCGTCAAGAGGATTTTCAGGTACTTACAGTCTGCCCCTGGTCTTGGCCTTTGGTATTCTTCCTCCTCGACTCTTTCTCTTCATGGTTTTTCTAATGCGGATTTTGCTGGTTGTCAAGTCGAGAGGAAGTCTACTTCTGGTTCTTGTCAGTTTCTTGGGTCCTCGTTGGTTTCATGGTCTTCCCGCAAGCAGTCTAGTGTAGCTCATGCTACCACCGAGGCGGAGTATGTTGCAGCCGCGAGTTGTTGTTCCCAGCTGTTGTGGATTTCATACACTTTGAGAGACTTTGGTGAGGAGTGCACCCAGATCCCACTTCTTTGTGATAGCACCAGTGCCATAAGCGTAGCGCAAAACCCTGTGCTTCACTCCAGAACCAAACATATAGAGGTGAGGTACCATTTCTTGAGAGACAATGTGGAAAAAGGGACCATTGTGTTGAGCCATGTTCCTACCCAAGATCAGCTTGCAGACATTTTCACAAAGCCTCTCGACCAAGCTACATTTGTGCGCTTGCGGGGGGAACTTGGGGTTTGTTGCCCTTTCTAGTTGATTCTTGGGGGATTTCCTTTTTGTACCATATGTATCATACCATGTTTACTTTGATGTATATACATGCTTTGCTTGATGTATAAACCATGGTAGGATAGCCATCTTGTTATATATCATATTGCATTTGTATCATATTGCATTTTAGGATGATGAGCTTCTTTTACATGCCTTATTTGAGTCTCTTTGGCTATTTGTGAGATATTGGTCATATGTGTGGATAAATGGCTATGTGAGGCTATGCTCTTGGAATATTTGAGATATATATATTGTGAGATAGCCCTTTTTGAATCAAATGCTAATCTTGACTAAATTTGATGAAATGTGCTCCACTCATGTGTAGTAGTGTATCCATGTCACGTTTTTGTCTAAATGTGCTTTCTATGCTTAGATTGTGCTTGGATGTCTTTTTCTTGCATTTGGGCTAAAGGCCGAATATCATTGTGAATGTTTAGCCTATGTTGCATTCATGGGGGAGCATAAGCTTCTTTTTGCCGCAAAGGCACTTCATGTACCATGAAATGAATTAATCTTGAAAAGAAGTGTGTATGCTTGAAAAATTCTCTACCCACCATGTTTATGCTTAAAATGTCTTCTATTTCACACATGGGTGCCAAACATGTTGCATGATGTTCACCAGTGGAGAAGTCTCCCCGAAGTGGACACATGGCTCATGAGCTTTAACATGACATGCTTTGCTTTATGGGTGTTTGCAATGATCTTTTGTTGAGAATTGGATATCCTTGTATGATCTCTGGATGATATGCATGTTTTTGGCTCGAATATGACATGGATAG
Source organism: Cenchrus americanus (assembly GCA_947561735.1). Lineage (NCBI taxonomy): Eukaryota > Viridiplantae > Streptophyta > Magnoliopsida > Poales > Poaceae > Cenchrus > Cenchrus americanus. The sequence goes on from OX387245.1 coordinate 179,220,911, forward strand.
GCTTTTACATTTGAAGTGAGCCATCTTTTGATATAATTATTCAAATCTGAAAATTTGCTTTGTCACATGCCTATATTTCCATATATTACTTGTGGCAATGCTTTGACTATGTTATGATCCATATATGTGCTCTTTGTCTCATTTCTAGCCTTTGTCACTAAATTTGGCCTATTTGAGAAGCTCATGTAGATGTTTATATGCTTTGGTTTGCATTTCTGCATTTTCACCTTAATTCATACATTGTCAACAAGGGGGAGAAGAGGTGAGCTTAATGCAAATTCAGAAGAGGTGAGCTAAAATTTGGAAGTTTGCATCCACATGTTCAGGGGGAGCTTGCATTTGTTCAGGGGGAGCTTTCCTGCTGTTTTCGGTGTGGAGTTTGTGCTTTTCTCGGCTTGTGACCTTTCTTTGCCTTTCTTTGGTTTTGGTCATGAGTTGCGCTTCTTTGTTTTTATTTCTTCTTACTTTCTTTCTCTGAATTTCATTTCGTGTTGTGTGTTGTCAATGCACTCATCAAGGGGGAGATTGAGGACCAGGAGCATCTCGGTGGTCGATGGATGACCGCTCCTCAGTGATGAGTGATTGACAACGGGTGTTGGACTGACTCTTGGCTCAGTGCGCAGGTGTAGGCTGCGGCCTAGTTCGTGTTGTTGCAGGTCAAGAACGGGCGCGAAAGGTCTTCAGCCTTGAGGGGCCTCCGGGAGATGGAGAGACAAGTAGGCTCGGTTCGAGGGACCCGGTGGACGGCGGGACTAGGTGCGGGCCACATGGTGGTGAGACGAGCAAGACGAGGTCGTGGACGATCGAGCCGGTGCACGGTGGCGGTCGAGTCAAGAGGCTTGGCGGGAGGCCGGGCCGAGCACGCGGGGTTTGGTGGTTTGCCCACAAAACCATCGGAGGACGGTTTCTTGGTTTGGGCCTCAAAACCAAGTCCGAAGACCCAACACGACGGAGACGGGATCCGGGCGTGTCGGGAAGCTTCGAAGCGGAGGACACGCGGCGGGGTCGCATGGCTTGCGTCGGGAGGACGCGGGGTGCGGAGAAGGCGTGGCCGTCCAATGGCAAGACCTACAAACATTACATAAATGCCCCTGCGTGGGTTGTACCGCCAGTAGTTGAGTTAGGGGTAGTCGAGTCATTTCCCACACCGGCGGGACCCGATATATAAGCCATGAGTGTGTGTGGATGGGGCTCTCTCTCCGCGACTTAGGGTTTCATTTCCCCCCTCCTCTTTCTCATTTTCCTGGACTATTTTCTTCTCCATTTTCTCTAGGCTAGCATGAGAGCTTCATGAGAGATTTGTTGAGAGGGATGGATGCTAGGGCGGCATGCTAGACCTTGTGAATCTTTCTTGGTTTGTATAGAAGATTCAGCGTTGTGTTTCTCATGGTCTTTTTCGTGCTTGTTTTTGGTGCGTTTGTTCTTGGTGTGATTCCGCGGATTGAGTCGGTTTCTCCCCGGATTTCTTTGAGGGAAACATGGATGAATGCCTAGTGCATCTTTGTGATTGATCTTGTGCCCTCAAACGCTGAGAAACCACTTCGATACAAGGATTTTCGTTCGGTGCTCTAGCTTTTGGTGGTGTTCAAAGGATCCGCGATTCCTGATAATTTAGGGAGCTAGGAGACGAAATTTTTGGGGTATAGAATCCTTGTTTGATGCTTAACTTGTCCCCAAACTCTTGTCTCAACAGCTTCTACCGTTTGGGAGATCCGGTGATGGATTGAGAGAGTTGACCCTCGGGGTCGAGCAGTTTTCTGCTCTGTCCGTGCGGCGCGGACAGTCCGCGTGGTGTTGGCGGACGGTTCGCGCGGGTGCTGTTCGTCGAGTGTTCTTCGCGTGTTCATCGTGTTCTTGCGCGCTTTGCTTTCGATCCGGTTTTGCTTTAGGTTTTTGTTGCAGCCGGTTCGCGGACTGTCCGAGCTTCAGTAGCGGACGGTCCGTGGCCCGCGCGGACGGTTCGCCCGGTCTTCGCGGATGGTCCGTTTTTCTCGGCTCGGTTCTGGTGGTTCTGTTTGCTTTAACGGACGGTCCGCGGCTCAGGTCGGACAGTCCGCGGCAAGGGCGCGGACAGTCTGCGGTACCCTGCCGGACGGTCCGCGCGGCCATCACGGACAGTCCGCCCTCGCCCGGCGGACGGTCCGCCAGAGGCTGGCAGCTTTGCTTGTTGGTTCGATTCCTCCCTTCCTTCTTTTGTGCTTCCGCGTGTGCTTCAAGGAATCGTTCCTAAGACTTGAGGTTGATCCATAACCTTGTTGTCTTGGCGGTTGGTGTGTGATTCGATCCATCGCTTGTGTGTGACCGGGTTTTGACTAGGGTATAGGCCGGGTTCTTTGAGAAGAATTTTTACCGGCTCCTATTCACTCCCCCCCCTCTAGTCGCCATCTGATCCTTCAAAACTTCATGCTAGGACAACCATTCTAATCATAAGACCATCACAAACACCTACAAGCACCTCATGTCATGTCAAAGCCACCGAGCCATGTGCCTACTTCTATGTATAAGACTTCTCATTGGTAGGCATCATGCAACGGTTTAGCACCCAAAGCAAATTAAATCTGGCACGTATGACATGGGAGCACATTTTCCAAGCATTTTACATTTCATTTTCAGATTCATATTTGGTACATGAAATGTCTTTGCGACAAAAAAGAATTTATGCCCCTCCACAAGATAAAGCAAGAGAGCTAAACATTCATGATGGCAAATGAGCCTTTGGCCCCATATGATCAATTAACTAGCTATCCAAACACAAATTAAGCATAGCCAAGCCACTAAAACATGTAAAGATCATATAAAGGCATTTACACATGAGAGAGCATATATGTGACATTTTTCAAGAACATAGCGATCAACCATGGATATAGATCAAGATCATCAAGAGCTAAGCCAAACTAACCATAGCATACCAAACTAGCTCACACGATCATATATAGCACATCATGGTGAACAATGTATATGAGAGAAGCTTTTCCTTCAAAATGCATATGATACAAAATGCATGCAATCTAATATACAAGGATGCGTATACATCATGTTGCATATGCCATGCCAAATGCAAGAAATGCACAAAGGAAAGCTATACATATTCTACAAAGGAGCTCCCACACACCAACTCAAGAAATCAAACACACACCAAGCTCCCCCCGCAAATGAGTGAAAGTTGCTTGATTTAGGGGTTTGGTGAAAATATCGGCTAGTTTCTCATGTGTGGGTACATGGATCAAAGCTATCTTCCCTTTCTCAACATTGTCTCTCAGAAAATGATACCTCACTTCTATGTGCTTGGTTTTGGAATGGAGCACTGGGTTCTTTGCAACTCTTATGGCACTGGTGCTGTCACATTGAAGTGGGACATGGGTATACTCCTCACCAAAGTCACTCATGTTGTATGTGATCCAAAGGAGCTGAGAGCAACAACTAGCAGCGGCAACGTACTCTGCCTCGGTAGTGGATTGAGCAACACTCGACTATTTGCGGGAGGACCAACACACCAAAGAAGATCCCAAAATCTGGAAAGTCCCAGAAGTGGACTTCCTATCCAACCGACAAAATCCGCATCCAAAAAACCATGAAGAGCCAAAGAAGAGGATGCAGAGTACCAAAGGCCGAAGTCGGGACTGTGACGCAAGTACCTGAAAATTCGCTTCACCGCTTGCCGATGCGAAGTCCTCGGAGACGCTTGAAAACGAGCGCACGGACATGCCGAGAATTGGATGTCCGGCCTCGTCGCCGTCAAGTAGAGGAGTGACCCAATCATGCTCCAGTACTCCTTCTGGTCCACGTGTTCACCTTCCTCGTCCGCATCAAGGGTTGTAGTCGTACTCATCAGCGTCGTCATGGCCTTGGAGTCCTCCATCTTGAACTTCCGCACAATGTCCTTGGTGTACTTAGCTTGATGCACAAATGTTCCTTCCTTTGATTGCTTGATTTGTAGCTCGAGGAAGAGCTGCAACTCGCCCATCATGCTCATCTCAAATTCCCTGCTCATTTGCTCTGCAAACCTTGCAACAAAAGAGTTAGACGAGCCACCAAAGACTATATCATCCACATACACCTGCACAATCAGGAAATCTCTGCCCTGCCTAAGAAGAAACAAGGTCTGATCGACCTTCCCCATCTCAAAACCTCTCTCGAACATGAACCCCTTCAACCTACCATAACAATCTCTAGGCGCATGCTTCAACCCATAAAGCGCCTTCCTCAACTTGTACACCCGGTGGGGGTACTTCTCACTCTCAAACCCTGGTGGTTGCCTCACATACACTTCTTCCTCCAACACACCATTCAGGAAAGCACTCTTCACATCCATCTGGTGCAACTTGAATCCTTTAGCCACGAAAAAGGCTAGAAGGAACCTTATCACCTCCAAACGGGCTACGGGAGCAAAGGTCTCCTCGTAGTCAATCCACTCGTTCTGACTGAACCCCTGAGGAACAAGCCTTGACTTGTTCCTCACCACTTCACCTTTCTCTCCCTATTTGTTCTTCCACACCCACTTTGTACCAATCGGCTTACACCCTAGGGGAGGGCAAACCAATTCTCAAACCTGATTCCTCTCAAAGTTCTCCAACTCCTCATGCATCGAATTAACCCGATTATGATCAGATAGTGCGTGTCCAATGTCTTTGGGCTCAAAGGTGGCAACAAATGTAGCATGAGTGAAATGAGAATTGTTTCGAACCCTCGACTGTTGTTGACGGATAAAACTCGTATCCACCTACGATCTGCAAGTGTACGGACCTACACCTTTTTCACCACGGGGATTCCCTAGGTTCTTATCAATCCGCGGAGCAAGGGGATTGCTAGCGCTTAACCAAGTGCTAATCTAGTTGATGGAAAACCTTTGAAAGAGTATTGATCCAAAGGTAAATACAATCTAACCTAAGTTAACCAAACAAATCTAAGGTTAAACTAGATGGTAAAGGGTGGACACAAGAGAGAGAGGTTAAGATAGATAAGCGTTCCCTCCCTAGGGTTTAGGATCACATGAACATGCATCTAGTACATGAAAAGGGTGTTGCCTACACTAGCTTCATGGCGATTACGTGGCCGCTAAGCCTTTTCCCTAAATCGTACTGTCACTACGCAAGGTAATCAAACACTTTCACGTATAACCACATCTATGCCCAAGCATCCATAAGGTTAAGCTAATCACCACGATTACCACAAACCCTACTAAGACCACATGTTGCGCAAACATATGTAAACAAAGCATACGCGAAGACATAGACCATAAAGCATTGATTGGCATAAGGTTCATGTATAGATTACATATCATGCATCCATCTAACCCTAGGGACGAACAGAGACATTACCCCATCATCTTACCCGGATTAAAGCACATAGGGGTGATGGAGACTCCGGAGAATGTCGTCGATGAAGATGGCGGCGATGAAGCTTGGGAACACCCCTAGGTCAGCGGCTTGGAGTCCTCCTCTTGGTTTCTTCCTTCCATCGGTGTTGATCCTTGCGACGAGCTCATCCAACTCTCTCCCTCATCTTGCGGTGGCAGTTTTCTGGTGAATGGCATCGGTAGAATGATTTGTTCGATGTGGCGGCCAACGGCGGCGGAGGCAATAAATAGACGAACACCTAGGGCAAAGGGCGTCGCGAACCGGGCCAAAAGGCCCCTGGGCCGATCCGAACAGGTCGGCTGGCCCAGGCCCCTTCTGGGCCGGTTCGGGCCCGTGTTCCTCCCCGGTTGCTTCTCACATGAGTCCTTATTTGTGTGCACTTGCATGTGAGCCTTTGACGTCGTTTCCTTCACGGTTAAGGCTTGAATCCTTGCCATGCAAGCTTCGCTATTTTCTGGTTGAGTCCCTGAAGACTTGCACGTTGACGCTTCGGTCCTCGGGTCATTAGGAGTCATGTTCATCATGTCTCTTGACTTGTGACGGGCTTCATGATCTTCTCTTGAAGTCCTTGGTGAACTTATCCTGAAAGTCTCCTCTTTAGCGTAGATTTCCTGCGTAAACAATGAACTCCAAAATCGACATGCAAGAGTGAACTTGTTATATAGGGGGGTTAGTTCCAGTGGTTAGAATAATAAATCAATACCAACATTAAAGGTAAACTCATAGCTAGGTTGACGGAAATTCGCCGTCAACAACTCCCACATGCTTAAACCTTGCTCGTCCCCGAATAAGTAAACCTTGCTTAAAAAGGAAAATCAGAGTTGCCTTCCAATGTTGTCCCTGCACTTAGTCATTCATGACGAGGCAAATTGCTCTCTTTTAAGAATTTATTTTTAAAGATCAAGTTGTGACCGGCTTCTTTTTCATTATGGAAGATAGACTAACAATAAAGAACAAGCCACATTTAATAAACACCATGCTCTCAAACTTAAGTGAACTTCAAACCATTACCTTGTTCCATGGAAGAATTTTCAAAAAGATGCATATCCAACAAGTGAAAATCTCTTTGCAAAAGCTCATGGAAACACTCATCTCATCAAGTCACTCAAGCCTATACTAGATTATTTTCAACCTAATCTACTCATATGTGATAGTGGAAGGCTTATGTGGAGCTTGGAAGGTTAAAAACAATCTTAGCAAAACATACATCCGAAATATTGTCAAATTAAGAGAGAGGTCTATTGGAATTACTGAGACTCGTCAAAAAGGCCATGGAAAACAAATGTTGGAAAGAGATAGGGATGAAACACATACATTTATATAGGTGGACATGTGCAAGTGGCAAATTGAAGATCCTGAGGCACGAGTGAAGTCCCCGTTATCGGATTGCACATGGTTGGAAGATTTGAGTATGGATTTGTCATCAAGGCACTTGAGAACTTATGAAGCAAAAAGAACCAAGGAGCATCTATATATTTTTTTACTTTTATTTTATTTGCTTCTCATTTTTCTCTCTTTCTCTTTTTTCTTTCTTCTTCCTTTTTCTTACTTTTCTTTTCTTCTCATCATATTTTTTTTCATTTTTCATTTTTTTCTTTTGCTCCTCAGAACTTTTGCAACATAATACTTACATAGCATTTGTCAGAGATGATGTAATGACTCCTCCCCCATGCTTGAACGATGCTCGTCCTCGAGCATAAAATAGAGGGGAAATGACTGCTAAAGTAAGTATAAATTCTATAATCTTGCGAAATATTTGAATCTCCATCGAGAATTTTACTCCATACTCAAATTGGGTTGTGGACAAGGAGGTGATCACAAAAAGATGTTTTTTGGTTTAGGGTGGATGCCCAGCGAAGTTTGTGAAATTTTCGATGTGAAAACCCACAATGCATGGACAAAAAGGCTAGCATGAAAAGGTTACACAAAGGAATGACCAGCTTCTTAGTCTCGAACCATAGAAATCAATCCTAATCCAACTCATCAAAACATATGTTTGCAATCTACGGGTTTTTATCATAGAACATATATGTATATAGCTTTGGTAGGTAGAACTTTGCAAGAGCATCACAGATATGTAGATAGCATAAAAGTTAAGTTTTCATAAAAACAACTAGTTATCTGGCTATCCATAAACTTAAATCAAAAAGCAAAGATATGTATGTGGGTCTAGAGCATAGTCATTTCACCTCCACAAATAAAAGAGCTGGTATTTAAATTAATTTCAGATCATATTATAGAGAGCAATTAGCCAAGACATGTATAACTTCATGTAGGTGAAACAAGGCGGCAACTTTCATCATCTTTCCGTAAGCATAGGCAATATAAACATCGAGGTGAACACATGGTCATGCCTATCTATTGAAAATAAAAAGAAACCTAGGTTGTCCTCCTAGTAGCCCTGTTATTGTTGGAAAAGAAAAACAAAATGTTGCACCTAATAAGGTTGAAGGCATACTTACAAGCATTTATGTTCGGAAAAGAGAAGGTCCATAGAGATGTTATCCTCCTTTGTAGTTCTTCGTTGCCTTCTTCCGACATATCCATGTATCGATGTGGCTTTGCTTTTCTCTTGATTTATCAATGCTCCTAAACTTCTGAATTTTATCTTGTATGCTTAATGGAGTCATTGGTCGCCCTTCTCTTCAATGTTGTCATCACTATCTCCTCTTTCTTGTTCTCATCATCTCCTTGTTGTCTCTTTTCATGGATTCCCCCCTCTATCCAGAACAGAACATATATCGAAATATAGCTCTATTGAAAAGTTTATGAAATTACCTTTCCAACGTGTGGTCATTCATCGAAAACGGAGTTCAAACAAGGGAGCTATGTCCGTTTTACTTCAGCGTTGTGTGCTGTCCAAAACTGATTTCAGGACGTGTTGCACTCGGTGATTCAGGCATAACCGCTTGTAGGAACCTCCGATTGTCTTGATTCTTGATTGGTTGGAATCTTAACTTCATGGGGCTTCTAAATATCCAAAAATATCTAGTGTTTTCCCTTCGAGACCATGCAGAATTTTGATGAGATCGGTGGCTTCTTGCGCATTGATCCGGAGACGTTAATGATCTTGATCATTCTATCTTCTAAAGCGTCATCTTGCACTTCCGTGTTGAAGATTCAGGGTCTCCCCCATGCTTAGTATTTTTCTAGTCATGGAAGAAGAAGACAAAGCATTTTTATCTTAGTCATCCTTCAATTAACTTGTAGTGGGAGTCTTTATCTTGCCTGCAAGAAGTTTTAAGCGCACATTCTACCCCCAAGGTGACGGTTGGGAGTAGATAGAATTGCCGACAATGCAATGTTTCCTAGGACTCTCAACTTGTGGCATAATTAGTCTAATGAGAAATAAAAATCTAATGAGTGTACGTGGTGCAAGGTGTGTATGCACATGATAGGAAAGCATATAAACAAAGACAATGTTTTCACCTAGTTCTAAACACCATGTTTACTACTAGGTTACCGAATTTCTCCCTAGCCATAAAGGTTTATAAATCTAGGATTAAAACACCATGTCTATCCTTAAATCAATAACTCTTATAGCACAAGAAAAATTAAGCGCATTGCAGAGCTTATAAACTAACCAATGCAACATGAAAACATAAGAAAAGCTAGCAAGGTTTATCGAACTTAACGATGATGGTCTGCAATCATGTTTAAACACCACGTTTACACAAGATCACAAAAGGAAAATACTCATAAGGCCTTATGAAGCATTAACATGGAAAATGAAGCATACATCATCAAGTATATAAAACAACCAAGCCAACTATGTACAAAACATGTATACACAAAGAAACATCACGTTGATAACAAAATGCAATGCATGAAATAAATAAATATCATCATGAACATGATGGTGGTTCTAAAAAGAATACTAAACTTAGATTAATAACCACAAGTTGATCATCGTAAGATGGTGCCATTTTTTATTTTATCTAAGAAAGTAGTAAAAACATAAAGAAACGGGTTGCCTCCCGAAAAGCGCTTCATTTAAAGTCATAGAGCTCGACTTTCTCACATACCTTCTTTTCATCGCATAGCCATGGCCCTTCATGCAAGAATAAAAGGTACCAATGCAGCTTTAATTTACTTCTCATGCTGTGCTTGATCACTTATAGAAGACTTGCCCAAGGCATCCTTTTGCTTCATCGCTATCTCCTTTCACCCTTCGGTGCTGCCTTCACTCCATGAATTTTTCTTTAATATCCAGAACAGAAAGTATACCCAAGCTCTACTCCATTGCACAGTGCACAAAATTTCCTTTCCAACGAGTCTTTATTTGCCCAAATAGGACTCCGGACAAGAGAGTTACGTCTGTTTTACTTCAACGATGAAATCTGTCTTGAAATTTCAGAACGTGCAATGCTCAATGTTTTCTCCATAACTCCATGCACGGGTCTTCAAATTCGTTGGTTCTTGATGCGTTGGAATGGTAACTTGATGGAGCTTCTAGATATCTCATTTCTTCATTTGTACACCTCTGAACAAGCTCTCAAATTGAAGAAGACAGTAACATTCATTGCGGGATTTGGAGAGGTTGATGATTTATCTTGCAACTCTTTAAGCATGACTTCTCCTTTCATTATTCAAGCCATGTCTACATGGTTAGTGAAAATCAGGCCTTCTCCCGACATGTGCTTCTTTAAGGTCATTAGCTTGACCAAGCGCAAAGCATGATCGAGATTTACAAAACTTATTGTAAACATGCGCGTCCATAATTAACACCACATGTGAATTGTAGCAACAAGTCATGGTGTAAACAAAAGAAGCATATGTTTCATGCAAAGCACTCAGCTCATTATTAGGCAAAGGTTCTTTAGATGTGAGATTAATTGGATCAAACATAAATGTTTCCTCTATTTCATTCTCAAGAACATCTAGCCTATCGACATGATCATTATTGGAACTAGGCATAAAATTTAAACTATCATTCATACTATTGGTTGAGCATGAATATTTGAATTTATCAACATCAATACCAATAATATCCTGAGATTTCAGCACGTACCTTGGCCTTGGAGCTTTTTCAACAAGAGTGATATTTGGTTCATCTAGCGGCGTTGAAGGCGAATCAATCTCAACGAGTGAAGGTGTCTCTTTGTTACCTTTTTGCACCCGCTCCATCTCATCATGTGAAACATGTAATACTTCAACTATGTACGCATTCATTTCTTCTTTGAAGTCTTCTTTATCGACCAAATCTTCATCTTCAAAGTCTTGTGTGTTGCTTTCTTTATCTCCCGTGTACCACATGTCGTCAAGGTCGCTCTTCGTTGATTCACTCTTTTTTTCATCCTTGAGTACTTCCATGTCTTGTCTTGCTATTGTGTGGGCTTCAATAGAACATAAGCTATAACCTTCTAGCTTGAGTCCTACCCTCTCCCATTTGTCCTTCGAGTCACTAGGCTCATCACAGTCGTACTTTTCTTTCTCTTCATCATAAATCATCTTCAAGTTGTCAAATCGGTCGATCCATGCTTCATCTTCTACTTCTCTTTCTTCTTCAAATATCTTTTGGATCGACTCACCACTCATCTCTTGATCAAATATATCTTCAACTAGTTTGGCAACGTGTCGGCGTTCCTCCTTCCTTCGGTAGTTGATTAGTGGGGCAAAATCAACTTGAATCCAACCGGATTGATTGAACTCTGCAAATGGTCTAGCATTCCACATACTTCGGCCTACATTCATGTTAGTTTCAACATTTTTATATCCGAAATGACTTCTCTTACCTTGGGAAGTGGATCTTCAATTTCTTGTATGGTCGGTTCATCTTCCTTGACCTCCAGTTCATGTTTTTCAGAAATTTCAGCAAGCACCTTGGGCTTGATTTTGTCATTTTGCTCCTCACGACAACGTCTTTGCCAATCTCGTTGCGTTCTTTGTCCATTGCTTATCCTTTGTAAGATTTGTGCGGCTTCACTAATGGTTTTATCCATTGTATCACCGCCTGCACACATGCTTACAAAACGAGACGAGTTAGGGGTTATTGAAAAATAAAAGGTATGCAACATCAAATCACCGGAAAATCCCAAGTTCGGGCCTTGCTCAAGTAGTTCATTAAAACGGTCCCATGCTTCATCAATTCCTTCATCCTCTCCTTGCTTGAAAGTGAGCACTTGCCTCCTTAAGTCTTGGACCTTGCTTATGGGAAAGAACTTCAAAAGAAACTTCTTCACTAGCTCATCCCAATTTCCTTTTGCTACAACGGACGCAAGTGTGTACCATCTTCGCGCTTCATCTCCGAGAGAGAATGGAAAAAGATTCCACTTGAACCAAGCGGCCGGAACTCCTTATTGTTGCACTGTGTTGCATATCATCGTGAATTCCTTAATGTGTCTATATGGGTTGTCATCCTTCAATCCTCTAAAGGGGTTTGTCGCCACTAACTTGATGATTCCAGGCTTCACTTCATAGTGGGTTGTAGCAAGTGCCAAATCTGATTTTTGCATCTCAATGTCTTCCATTGACAGCATTGCTAGCTCCCTTAGCGACATCTCTTCGTCTTCAAATGGTGAGGTGAACAAATCCATCTAGGAACAAAAAAAGTAGAAAGAAAAACAAAAAACAACAAAAAAAATTTCTAGAAAATAAGGGTTAGATGTTAATAATCAACAAAATTAATACTAAATTAAACGTAGCAAACTGGCTTGCTCCCCGGCAACGGCGCCAGAAAAAGGGGCTTGTTGACGGATAAAACTCGTATCCACCTACGATCCGCAAGCGTACTGACCTACACCTTTTTCACCACGGGGATTCCGTAGGTTCTTATCAATCCGCGGAGCAAGGGGATTGCTAGTGCTTAACCAAGTACTAATCTAGTTGATGGAAAACCTTTGAAAGAGTATTAATCTAAAGGTAAAGACAATCTAACCTAAGTTAACCAAACAAATCTAAGGTTAAACAAGATGGTAAAGGGTGGACACAAGAGAGAGAGGTTAAGATAGATAAGCGTTCCCTCCCTAGGGTTTAGGATCACATGAACATGCATCTAGTACATGAAAAGGGTGTTGCCTACACTAGCTTCATGGCGATTATGCGGCCGCTAAGCCTTTTCCCTGAATCGTACTGTCACTACGCAAGGTAATCAAACACTTTCACGTATAACCGCATCTATGCCCAAACATCCATAGGGTTAAGCTAATCACCACGATTACCACAAACCCTACTAAGACCACATGTTGCGGAAACATATGTAAACAAAGCATACGCGAAGACATAGACCATAAAGCATTGATTGGCATAAGGTTCATGTATAGATTACATATCATGAATCCATCTAACCCTAGGAATGAACGGAGACATTACCCCATCATCTTACACGGATTGAAGCACATAGGGGTGAAGGAGACTCCGGAGAACGTCGTCGATGAAGATGGCGGCGATGAAGCTTGGGAACACCCCTAGGCCAGCGGCTTGGAGTCCTCCTCTTGCTTCCTTCCTTTCGCCGGTGTTGAACCTTGTGACGAGCTCATCCAACTCTCTCCCTCATCTTGCAGTGGTGGTTTTCTAGTGAATGGCGTCGGTAGAATGATTTGTTCGATGTGGCGGCCGACGGCGGTGGAGGCAATAAATAGATGAACACCTAGGGCAAAGGGCATCGCCAACCAGGCCAAAAGGCCCCTAGGCCGATCCGAATAGACCGGCCGGCCCAGGACCTTTCTGGGCCGGTTCAGGCCCGTGTTCCTCCCCAGTTGCTTCTCACATGATTCCTTATTTGTGTGCACTTGCATGTGGGCCTTTGATGTCGTTTCCTTCACGGTTAAGGCTTGAATCCTTGCTATGCAAGCTTCGCTGTTTTCTGGTTGAGTCCCTGAAGTCTTGCACGTTGACGCTTCGGTCCTCGGGTCATTTGGAGTCATGTTTATCACGTGTCTTGACTTGTGACGGGCTTCATGACCTTCTCTTGAAGTTCTTGGTGAACATATCCCGAAAGTCTCCTCTTTAGCGTAGATTTCCTGCGTAAACAATGAACTCCAAAATCGACATGCAAGAGTGAACTTGTTATATACGGCGGGTTAGTTCCAGTGGTTAGAATAATAAATCAATACCAACATTAAAGGTAAACTCATAGCTAGGTTGACGGAAATTCACCGTCAACAACCGTGTAGTACGTTCATTCATGTCGCCGATGATCCTTGAAGCTGGGTGATCCACTTGTACTCGCCGGGGAGGTTCTCGCCTTGATGCTACCTCCCCCTCAACAATAGCTTCTCCTTGATCTTGATTTGTCATCGTAGGTGTAGGAGAGGGGCCGTCCACCACTGTAGTCGAAGTAGTAGGTACATGTTCAGCCGCGGGCACCATACCGCCATCTTCATCATCTCCAAGTTTATGCTCCTCCTTCTGAAAGATCTCCTCGCCAAGTTCATCATCACCTGCACACTCAAAGATAAGCTGACTACGTGGCTGTGTCTCGTCGAAGGTTACCTCGCAAGTCTCCACGATTTGGTTAGTTTCAAGATTGAGCACACGATATGCTCTAGAGTGAGATGCATAACTAAAGAAAATACCATCGACCGACCTAGCCTCAAACTTATCCAACTTCTTCCCTTTTTTCAGAATAAAGCACTTGCATCCAAAGACATGGAAGTGACTCACCTTGGGTGTGTGACCGTGCATCAACTCATAGCAGGTTTTCTTCTTATGAACTCTGAGGTAGATCCTGTTCGACACATAGCACGCGGTATTCACCGCCTAAGCCCAGAACCTTCTCGGAGTCCTATGCCCAGAACCTTTCCACAACACCATTCTGGGGAGGCGTATACGGACTCGAAAACTGATGTTCAAGACCCAAGTCATGGCAAAAGGTTTCAAAACGAGAGTTTCTGAATTCTGAGCCATTGTCATTGCGGATTGCTCGTATGGCATCTCCGTGCCTCTCATTCCTCAACCTCAAGACAAGATCTCGAACAAAACCAAACGTCTCCCCCTTATCCTCGAGAAAGAACACCCACGCATACCGAGAGTAGTCGTCCACCACAACAAGGACATACCACTTCCCACCCGCGGATCGCACACAAGCTGGGCCAACAAGGTCCATATGGAGCAGCTCGCATGGACGCTCAGTCATCACATCGGTGAGAGGCAGGTGAGAAGAGGCTACCATCTTGGCATGCCTACACGACGCACAAACCAACTCTTTTACAAGCCTCAACCATGGCAATCCTCGGACCAAATTGAGTTTACTCAAGCGAGGCAAAAGGTCAAAGCTCAAGTGACCCAACTTCCTATGCCACTTCCACAACTCACTCGAAGAACCAGCCAAGAAACAATGCTCAACACTAGAAGACTAAGAAAAATCAGCTCGAAACACCTGACCCTTGGGAATGACCATACAGACAAGGTCCGCTCGAGATTCCAAAATCTGAGAACCACCAGGCCGAAACAACACCTCAAAACCTTCATCCAACAGCTGGGACACAGAAAGCAAATTGTATCCAAGCGATTGAACAAGATCAACACGCCTGAGAGTGATCTTGTCACTCACCTTAATCTCATCTTTTGAAAGCACACGCCCATGCCCATTGTCCCCAAAAGTGATGTACCTCTTTGTCACCACCGGGATGAGACTTGAGAACCACCCCTTGTCTCCGGTCATATGCCTCGAGCAACCGGAGTCAATGAACCAAATGTTCTTCAAGTCTCCCACCTGAAATTAAAAAACGAGCACATGAGCGAACAATGGGTTAGTACCAAAAGAGCAAAACCAGTGCTGAGCCATTTGCTCGAAAGTGGGGTTAGAAAACTCCAAAGCATCTCTCCTATCAAAGCTACCTCCACGAACACCACCCCGGTAACCACTCTGAGGAAACCAACCCTCTCTGCCTGGAGGAGGAACAAAACCATGAACGGATAACTGTGGATCCACCCTCCTCTCCATCTCAAAGCTACGACTCCTCCCATCCCCGTATTGAGCACGAGAGGGAGAACGACTAGCAAACTGACCACTTGCATACTCTCCAGACCAACCACCAGAACCACGACCACCCGAGACAAACCGAGACTCCTCATGAGCACGAAAACCAAACTTGCCACCCTGCAGACCCCAAACCGGTCTGACCGGTTTCAAAACTGGTCTGACCAATTTCACACCTCCAGCAGCACTTCCTGCAGCCTTTCGCTCTCCCCAAGTCGGAACTGTTCTCACACTCGCCTTAGCTCTGGGCATTTGCACACGAGGCTCAAGTACACCACTGGAGGGGTGGTACTTGTCCTTGTTAGCCCACTCCTTCGCCATTCTCAACTTTCTCTTCCTCTTGAAGCAAAACTCATCCTTATGGCCATCTCTCCCACAATAGCCACAATGAAACCTCACAAGCTTGGGTTTAGGCTTGGGTTGGGGCGGATCACTTGGTTTCTCTCCACTCTGCTTCTCAACCGGTTTCTCCTCACTAGCCTTCTCACTCTCTTTCCCAAAGAACACTTTTGCCGAAGTGCTCACAAACTTGATAGGCTTTTGGAAATCATTTGTTTGTGGAGGAAACACAGGTGGAGCTGGGGTTGTGTCTAGTCAGTTCCTGAGATGGTTAGGTTTAGGAGGGAAATCATTTTTGTGGTGGGTTTTTGGTGGCTCTGGAATGTTTTCTCCACTTCCCTCACCAACCTTGTTTGCCCCAAGTCCCTCACCATTCTGCCTCTTGAATGTCTCAATCATTATCCTCAACTGAGGCTCATGACCAGACAACCAACCCATCAACTTTCTCAACTCATCATTCTCATCCTGCAAACGATCAACATAATGTGCAAGTTCCAAATTCTTCAAAGCATGCATTTCACAGGTAGAGCAAGATGTAGGAATTGGTTCTTTCAACTTAGCCTCAAGAGAAACAGTGTAAGCATGCATCTCCTCAGTTTTACCATGCAAGACAAGGCAAGAAGTGCAAGCTCCTAGCAAAGCAGATCTAGACTTAAGCTCAGCCACTTCAACCCTAAGCACATCTAGTTCCTCACACTTGGAGGCATGCTTTTCATTAAACAAGGAAAGATTAGCAAGGAAAATAGAGCATTCAGCACATTCAACATCATCAGAAACAATAGGTGAAGCTTTCAAAGAATCAATTTCCAGCTTAGCATCCAAATTCTGTGTTTCTAGCTCAGCCACTCTAGTCCTAGCATCCTCGAGTGAAGCCCTAAGCTCTTTCATCATTTTCTTAGCTTCTCTAAGCATGTCATCACGATTATCAAGCAACAAGCCAAGACGCTCATTCTCCTGGCACAAGAAGGGGATTTCATCACGCACCTCGTCATCGGAGTCAAAGTCTAAGTCGCTCTGTGTGCTCTTCTTGCTGCCGGAACTCAGCGCCATGGAGCAGAAGCCGTCTCTAGCGAAGCAGCTCAGCCCGCTCAGGTCCTTGGACGACTTCCTGCTCTTGCGACGATCACCTTCATCTTCACTTCTGCTTGAGCTCGAGGTGGAGTAAGCAGAACTGGAGTCGACGTCGCTCGCTCCAACCATAGCTCGGGCCTAGCCTCGACTCTCCTTTCTTCCTCGATCGTCGCTCGTCCTTGTGCTTGTTCTTGTGCTTGGTCTTGTGGTCACACCTCGATCGGTACTTGCCATCCGTCCTTAACTTGTGCTTGTAGCCATCCTTGTTCTTGACCTTCTCCTGGCAGTCGGCGACGAAGTGTCCCCGCTTGCCGCACTGGAAGCATGTCCTCATGTTCCTCCTCATGTTCACCCGGTTCTCATGCAGCCTCTCAAATCTCCTCGTCAACAACGCCAGCTCGTCCTCTCCAAACACGTCGAACTCCTCATCTGGCATAGACATCAAAGAGGACAAAGAGAACATCCTGGTGGATGGGTTAGTGTTAGCCTTTCCTTTCGAACCACCGACGAGGGCAAGACTATGAGAGTCAGTCGGGCCCTCGAGCTTGGCTGTCATACCCATATCCACCTCAGCCGACTTGAGCTTCGAGAACAGCTCGTTCACCGCCAGAGTGTCATACTTCTCCGACTCCACAATGGCCTCGAACTTTCCGCCCCAAATCGTACGATCCAAAGAGTGTAAGAGCTTGATAGCTCTATCATGATCATCGTACGGGAGCACGTCCACATTGGCCCTCATGTTGTTCACAACCACGGTGAACCTCTGAAACAAGGCATCAATGGACTCACCGGGGAGATGAGTGAAGTTCTCGTACTCTCTCCGGTAGGTCGCATACATCCGAGGCGGAACCTGGGCATTCCCAACATGAGCTTCCTTCAACACCGACCAGATTCTACAAGACAAGTGCTCGGTGTGCACCCGATCGATCTCAGGCTGACACAAAGCACGAAACAAGTAGTCGACCGCCTTATTGTTGGCGTCGAACATGTATCTCGATCCTGGAGCGAGGAAGTTCATCGGCTGGACATAGCTGTTGTCCACCGTGACATCCCAAAGGATCTGACCCTTTCCGCGGAGGAACGCTGCCATCCGCTTACTCCACATCTGGTAGTTCTTTCCATCAAAGTGTGGAGGACCCGAACCCCATTCCTGGTACGCCATCCTTGGATCTTAGACTGGTTAGAGTCAAAAAAGACCCGAACCGGCTCTAATACCACTTGAAGGACCGAAACGGCGAACCAGAGAGGGGGGAGTGAATGGGAGTCGATAAAAATTCTATTCAAGAATTCAGCCTATGAACCCGATTTCACTCGTGCACCTCCGCAAACTTCTCTTGCCAAGTCCACGTAGCCACTGAAGTGCTACTGAACCTAGGAGCAAGACTCAACCAACATCCATAGCACGCACTGTTGACGGTGAAATTCTGTCAACCTAGCCATGAGTTTACCTTCGTTGTTGGCATTACTTTTGTATCTTATCCATTGGTACTAACCCCCGTGGTATAACAAGTTCACTTGTGCATGTCGGTTTTGGAGTTTAGTGTTTATGCAAGGTTTTAGCGTTGAAAGCAAGACTTCCGGGATAAGTTCATTAAGCACCTCATGACAAGACCTTGAAGCCCGGTACAAATCAAGCAATGAAGTAAACACGACTCCAAGATGCCCAAGGACCAATCCCGAGAAAATGACAAACTCCGAGGACCTAGCCAGAAAAGTCTCGAATCTTGCGAGACAAGGAGCTTTGTCCAATTCGGAGAGAAACTGACAATAAGGGCCCACATGCAGAAGGGGGGAGGATATAGAAGACTCGGGAAGCAACACCGTGCGATGGAGGCCACGAACTAGGCCGAAGTGGGCCCTGGCCGGTCGGCCCAGGCCGGCCGACCCAGCCCATTTCGAGGCCCAGTCAGCCTCCCCTTTGACCTAGATGCTTCTCGAGCTATTTATAGCCCCTTGACCGAGAGCCACGAATCAATCCATTCGTCATGTGACGCCGAGGAGCAGAGAAGCTTGAGGGACACCATCTCGAAGATGAGGGTCATGCTAGTTGTCTAGGGTCTCCCTAGCCGATGTGGGAACCTTGCATGGAAGACCACGTCGGAGCTTCGGAGCAAGGATCAAGATCGAGGTAGGATCCCGGTGGTGATCTTGTTCATGTAATCATTCATGGTGAAGTTTTTATAGTGAATCCGATTTCTAGCGATCAAGTGCCTTCTCGATGATTTTGTTTTCTTCTTGGTTTTGCTTCTTCCCCAATCTATACTTAAGATAGATTGCTTAGGGTGCTCTTGTAGCCGCGGTGGCTAGAGGTGCATACCGGACCGACCAAGTGATTGCATCTTGTTCTTATCGAACTCACCCTAGACTACCCGCATGAATAGGAATACGTTGTGACAGAGCAGGGGTTCCGAAAGGCGGGTGTTTTCGGAATCGGACCGGACGCCACTGTTTAAAGATGCTTTTAATGAGATTCGCTTTTCTATCTTCATTTATCTTGTTTGGAGCTACAACATAAGCATGATCTAGACTCTCTAGATCGGTTATCTCTTGCTTTCTCTTGCTACCTCTTTAGTAGATTAGATTAGATTCGTTTTCTTTATGATATCTTAGATTAGATGCAATTTGGTTCTTCATTAGATAGCTTTCCTTGCTTTACTAGATTGAATCCTTGCATTGCACATTGTTCCACGGATTCGATACCTTGGGTTCACCACTCGAGGGAAGAAGGGTCCCTTGACTACGACGGGAGACTTGTCCGCTTGCATGTCTAAACGAACTTTGATACAACTATTAACCGTCAACAAGCCCCTTTTTCTGGCGCCGTTGCCGGAGAACAAGCAATCAAGATCCAATCTAGTATCGCTTATTTTTCAGTTTTTCTTTTGATTTTCTTTTGCATCTCTTAAGTTTGATCATCCTCAAAAAAGAAAAAAATCAATCTAATCTAGTTTTGATTAACCCTAATTTTTCTTTTTTTAGATTTTTGTTTTTGCTAACCCTAACCGGAGATGGTTGGCTACCTCTACAAGAAACCCAAACTTTCTTTTGTGGACGATCCAGCAAAACTTTACAGGCAAAGGAGGCGTGCAACACAAACTAAAGGGTTGGAAACCCTAGATCCAAAAGTAGAAGGACCGTCGAAATCTCCAAGGGAATCACCACCTCCGAGTCCAAAGGAAGATCAACATCAATCACCACCCATGGGAGAACAACCGCAACCGGAGTGCAAGATCGAGCTATGCACCTCGAACATCGTTGATCTACCTATCATAAACCTTCAAGTCGCCGGAAGGCCGTTCAAATCAAGGTCTCAACTATCCATGTGGTGCAAGACTCACCTTTCATCGACGATTGCGAGAGCTTTGGAGCATTTCAATGAATACATACGAATCGAATTCCTTAAGTGGCATATTGGTTTACTTAAGAGGAGGATGGAGAAGATGGAGATAGAGAAAGAAGCTCAACACCTAAAGGCTGCCAAGGCAATATCCACATGCGAGGAAGTGTTCATCGTGATGAAGATGTTAGAGACGCAAGTGGGACAACTTGTCGGGCGCCCGATGGGTAACAAAGAAGAATTTCCGAGACAACCCTAAGGTCCCGAAACGGCGAAGGCTACTCAAACTCGTTTGGGAGAGATGGAGGACCACACTAAGGAGAACATGAAGACGACGACCGAAGGACCAGAGTTTGAGATGCCGAGCCACTACATGAAGGAAGTTGTTGCATCCGTCAAGACCAAAGGACAAAGCCAGCCTGTGAAGACCAAAAATATGACTAAGCCGAAGAATAAGCCCGTGCCCAAGATGGTGCGGAAGTGGGTACCCAAGATTGCAACACCCGCAAAGAGCATTGATCCGAAGTAATCAAGTGAAGAAGTCTAGCCATGGACTATAAACGAAGCGCTAGACGGGAGGCAACCCGTTTCGTCGAGTCAAGAATAAGCTACCGGGAGGACAACCCGATTCCAGGTTTATTGAGTATTTCAAGTAATTTAGTTTTGAATTTTACTACGCAAAGACATTGGACTTAGAATGGTTGAATAACATTAGAGACATAATTCTTGGTTGAATTTTTTGTTTTGATCATAAACCCTTTACATGAACCATCCTATATTGTTTGCTTCTTTTTCGAGATACCACAACCAAATAAATTCAGAACCTATCTCAACCTTTCATCTGCTTTATGATGTTATGGTTGACTTGCTTTTCAAGCTAAAAACACATGAGTAGAGCCACGCTTTGTACCTAGATGTTATTTAAATTTCAGCATGTGGTAGGACTCGCGTGAACCTAGAAATTTGACTTTTGGTTGGTTTAGAAATCCTTATCCTTGGTTTCTCTAGAGTTAGAATTTTTCTAAGCCTCATTTAATTTTATTTGTTTCAAAATCTCTCTCATCTAATCAAAATTAGAACCTAAACCTATGCCCCCATGATCAAGCCGGGAAAAGTTTGCTCTCAACTAATGAAGGCAAACAATACCGTTGAGACCAACATAAAAGTAGTCGGGAAATATTTTCGACTTATATTTATTTTAATGCTTTAAAAACTCCTCTAGATTTATATTTAATAGATCTGATTTTATTTTTATTTTCGAAATTAGAGGAGTACTTAGCATTAAAACATGCTTAGAGGGAGGCAATTTAGTTAACCTAACCATACATGCACCATGATACATCATGGGATGCCCCTTTAACATCTCAAACCACATGCAAGGACAAGCATGGGGGGCAGCCAAGGCTTTGTTTTGTAGGAATATCATGGAGGCATGTGAGGCAAGAGAGTATGGAAGTGACTCAAAGCGAAAACATCAAGTGGAAGGAGCAATAATGCAAGCGAAGGAGTGGACGAGAAAGTTTGGAAGGTGCACGTGGTCACGAAGCAACAAAGCAAGCATGAGTGCACTAGAGAAGAACTAAGAGGAGGAGAGAGGTAAGTCTCCCATCCAGCTCTTTGTTCATGTGCTCTAGTTTGTAGTCTGGAACCACCTTAGACTTAGCCATCCACCCCGCTTGTTTCATGCAACAAATCACATCCTTAATCCACCAAAAGTCCAGACTCCAAAATAATATTTGTGTACCTTATTACCGGTTGAAAACCCCGGATATTTATTTGTGAGGGAGAGTGCTGCAATCATGGAAGAAACCTACATGCTTTTTCACCAAAGAAGAAGGGATCATCGTCGTCTAAGCCATCTTCGACAACCTCTTCGAGGAGGCACTCGGTTTCCGAGTATCCTCGGAGTATTGAGGAGGACACGGCACCACCGAGGAGGAACCACACTCTTCTCCTCGGTGGCATGAGGGCCACACGAAACTCATTTATGAGGTTCACCAGACCTCAATGACATATGGAGGAGCCGCCCGTCCGACCTCGCCACTCGGCACGATCATCCGCTCCACCTCCATACGCTCCGCGGTATTCCGAGGGGTTTGTCATCATGATGGAGGAGGAGGAGAAGAAGCTCGCTCGCCTTGAGTAGAGGCTTGTAGCGAATGTCGACTTCGACGACCAAGCTCTCCACATATTGGGTTTTCATACGGGACACCGAGGTGGGTGCAATTCTCTAACGGAGTGTCGGAAAACACCCACAAGGAATTCGCCTAGGAAATTCTCATGATCATGGCGCATATCCTTGATGAAGGAGTGCTGAGTCTCTCATTCCGTTTGGAGAGAGCCATTCGCACCAAGAGGCCATCCACAAACTAGAGAGAGAGGAGGGAGATCTCTGGAGGGAGATCAACCACCTCGAAGGAAGCACCCACAAGTGGAGAAGAAGGAAGACACCATCGGAAGGGTAACCGTGATCAATAGTGCTATGTCTAGCACCTTGATGGGTTAATCTCCTTATTCATCCATGGGTTGTAATCTATCTTGAGATGTAATCATACTTTGTTGGATTATCTTTCCATCATCTTGTGTTGAATATACTTTATTGCTTAAGGTTAGCTACCATGCCATAAAGGGAGTAGAGCTCCAATGCTTCCTTGGATCCATTCAATACGCCGTGTCCATCATAGGTCTAGTCATGAATACCTTCGCGTAGTGATTACGAGAGGAGGGAAAGGGCGAAACCGTGGTCACAACCCCCGATAGATTAGATTGGTTTTCATGATCAAAACGATTACATTCTAGTATCGTAGACCCATGGGAGAGTGTCTTATATCTTTATTGAACAAGCGGTTCCCTATGTATTAGGGAATTGCTCGGTTTTCAAAAAGGAAGCCCCGGAACAAGTGGATGTGCATGGAGGCACAAGGGAAGGTTTTTGGAGTATGATCGCAGGAGAAGCGTAGCAACAAAGAAATTTTATCTGGAACCCCATCATCCAAGAGTTTCACTCATGGATGTGCAAAAGGATTTTGGCGAGAATAAGAGAGACAAAGATAACCAACACAGAGTTGAATTGGCTTTACTTGGCTTTGATTGCCAGGTAGCCAATCGACCCCACTCAACTTATGATCAACCAGTGGTGTTGTGAAGCAACATCGGGTTCGGGAGATATTGGTTCGGGGTGTTACCTCTCCATGTTAGCTATCTCTTTGAAACCAGGTATTACAAGGAACCCGAAGCATCTCCTACCCAGGACCTCCCTAGGATTTGACTATATGAAGAAAGGATAATATATAAGTGAAGATGAGAGAGGAGGCTTCAAAGTGGCAAAGGTGGATTTTCCCCTTTCAGAAGGAAGGTTAAGACTTTTTCTTGAGGGGAAGAAAGATTGGTTAAAGGAAGGACTTCTTGTGCCGGTGAAGAAAAATAAAAAGAGAAGGATTGTAGGAGAAGGTTCTTCCACGGCCCAAGGAGGAGGTGCGCAACAAAATTATGTTCCATCATTTGGAGGAATCCCGGCGCCGCTGAGTTACTACGCTGGTGTACCAATGCAGGCATGGCGGAGTGGTGCAGCCATGCCCCCACAAAATTTTGCGGTGCCCAACGTAGCCCTAGCGGAGCCATATGCACATCTTCCTCAACCAGAACAAAGTGGCCATCATTGGAGGATACGCTGCGAGTAACATGCAAAATATTGCAGCCATCCTAACCAATGCAAACCAAATGGGTGAAGGAAATGCAAAAGTCGCTTATGTGCTTGTACACCTTCACCTAGCACCGTTAGACAATTCATAGGAGGAGTAGTGCAATCCTATTATGAGCAAGGGTGCAACAACCAAGACTATCAATATCAACCACCGACGGGAGATTAGAGAGAAGAGGAGCTTTAGTTATCTTTCCTTTACCCCTTTTTCTTTAATTTTCAACTTATATTTGTTTGTGTTTGCGTAGTGTTTTCAGTTTTTATTTGATTTTCAGAATGTGTGTTAGTTTATTTTCAGCATGTGTGTTAGTTTTTTATTTTCATCATGAATAAAGTCACCACCTAGTTTTTACCTTTGGTAAAGTTATGAAATTTATGCCATGATGATATATGATTATAATTGCCGCTTTGTTTATCTTTGTAATTGTTTTATGCATGTTTAAGCTAGTGCTCTCTTAAAATACAAATTTGAATTTATCTAAATGCTAGCTTAATCTTTAGCGGAGGTTATGATAAAAATAAAGACTCATAGTGTTTTATGTGCTCTCAAGTTTTAGATGGATTAAAGATGATTTATTTTTGTTCTTAAAAGTAATGCTAACCTTGTCATGAATATCACTTGCATGTTGCTCTACCTATCCAGAGCCATATATATTTTTGAGTGCAAAAACTTAGTATACAAGGTTTATTTTTGAGTGAGTTATTTCAGGCCTTGATTTCTCTGGCCCGAGACTAAGAAGCTGGTCATTCCGTTGTTTGCGTATCTATCTTTTTGCTAGCCTTTCTATCCGTGCATTGTGTATCCCCACATCGGAGATTTCACAAACCTCGCCGGATATCCATCCTTAAAACCAAATATCATCTTTTGTGTTTACCTCCTTGACCACAACCTATCATTGAGTATGGATCATCAATTCAAGGAAGATAGCAAGACGATGCCATTATTGAAGATTTCAAGTATCTCTCTAAAGGAAAAGTATTTCTGGTACCTACCTTATCTCTATCACCTCTTTGCCCGAGGACGAGCAACGTCTAAGCATGGGGGAAGAGGTAGGTACAATGCAATTTTAGAGTTCAAGGGGAGCAAATAAAAAAATTGATACGAAAGAAAAAGAAAAAAATGAGAAAAAGAAATAAAGAAAAATATATGTATGAGAAAAAAGAAAAGAAAAAATATGAGTATGTATGATATAAAAATAAAATAAAGTGAACTCCCCGGTTCTCTAAAGTGCATTAGGAATTTCAAGGACTCGCGATTAAAGGATCCAAACTCATTTTCCAACCATGTGCAATCCGATAACGAGGACTTGTTTTGTGCCTCGGGATCACTCTTTGCCATTTGCACATGTCCACCTATCTCAAGTGTGTGTATTTTTCTCTCCCCTCCTTGATTGAACATTATTTTCCAATGACCTTTTTGACGAGTCTCGGTAAGACCATGAGAAGATTGTCTTGTTTTGACAACATCTCATTTGTAATATCTTGGTAGGACTAAACTTTCCCAAAGAGCTCCATATAAAGCCTACAACATATATGAATGTTATGAGAGGGAAAGGAGTAGAAAAAATAGGCTTGAGAGACAAGATGAGATGAGAGTTCATGAGCAAGATGCAAGGCGGTTTAAATTTGTGAACTTGATTTAGATCTTTTTTCATCTTATTCTTTATTTCAAAATTTCTGAGATCCATTTGAATTTTGGGAGCATGTTAATACTTGTGGGATAAGCTTAACTAATAATCTACCCTCCGTTAGGATGAAGGCTAGTACATTATGAAACTTTAAGGAACTAAACTTTTGAGAGCATTATGTTTTCTCATGTATGATCAAGTGCAAGGTTTAAACAATGAAGGGCAACGATGATATCCATCGAAGGCTTGCTCGAGGACGAGCAAGGTTTAAGCATGGGGGAGCTGTTGACGGTGAAATTCCGTTAACCTAGCCATGAGTTTACCTTCAGTGTTGGCATTACTGTTGTATCTTATCCATTGGTACTAACCCTCGTGGTATAACAAGTTCACTTGTGCATGTCAATTTTGGAGTTTAGTGTTTATGTAGGGTTTTAGCGTTTAAAGCAAGACTTCCGTGATAAGTTCATTAAGCACCTCATGACAAGACCTTGAAGCCCGGTACAAGTCCAGCAATGAAGTAAACACGACTCCAAGAAGCCCAAGGACCAAGCCCGAGAAGATGACAAACTCCGAGGACCTAGCCAGAAAAGTGTCGAATCTTGCGAGACAAGGAGCTTCGTCCAATTCGGAGAGAAACTGACGACAAGGGCCCACATGAAGAAGGGGGGAGGATATAGAAGACTCGGGAAGCAACACCGGGCGAAGGAGGCCACGAACTAGGCCGAAGTGGGCCCAGGCCGGTCGGCCCAGGCCGGTCGGCCTAGCCCATTTCGAGGCCCAGTCGACCTCCCCTTTGACCTAGATGCTTCTCGGGCTATTTATAGACCCTTGACTGAGAGCCACGAATCAATCAATTCATCATCCGCCGCCGAGGAGCCGAGAAGCTTGAGGGACACCATCTCGGAGATGAGGGTCATGCTAGTTGTCTAGGGTCTCCCTAGCTGACATGGGAACCTTGCATGGAAGACCACGTTGGAGCTCCGGAGCAAGGATCAAGATCGAGGTAGGATCCCGGTGGTGATCTTGTTCATGTAATCATTCATGGTGAAGTTTTTATAGTGAATCCGATTTCTAGCGATCAAGTGCCTTCTCGATGATTTTGTTTTCTTCTTGGTTTTGCTTCTTCCCCAATCTATACTTAAGATAGATTACTTAGGGTGCTCTTGTAGCCGCAGTGGCTAGAGGTGCATACAGAACGACCAATGTAACACCCGAAAATTCCATCATAATAAAATATTGTTAGCAACATGTTTTAGTTTTATTTTCTAAGGATTTAATAAATTTGAGTAAATAAATTTGCCTTTAATTAAATTAAACATCATTTAATAATTAGAAATCACCCAAGTGTTTGTGCATCATGTTGAAATGCATGAGTTTTGTTTGTGGTGTGATTCTAAAAGTCTTAAAAAAAATTTGTGAAAAAGTCCTTAAAAATAATTGTGAAAATTGGTGTAAAAGTTTGAATTAAAAAAAAGAATGAAAGTTTGAATTAAAAAAATGTTTGAAAAGTTGTTTAAAAAGGTTTTTGAAAAGTCTTTAAAATAGTTGGGGAAAAGTTGGAGAAAGTTGTGTAAAATATTTGAATTTAAAAGTGTTGGAAATATTGGTTTGAAAAAGGATTTTAAAAAAAAGAAAAAAAAGAAAAAAAAACTCCCTACCCTCTCCCTCTTTCCGGCCCAGCCCACCTCCCTCTTTCTTTTTTTTTCTTTTCTTATTTTCCCCGCACGGCCCAACTAAGCTCGCTGCCCAGCTCTCACCCGCCGGCCCACCAACGCCCGCCTCCCTCCTCTCTCTCTCACAGCAGCCGACAAGTGGGGCCCACCTGTCGGGGTCATCCCCAACCTCCGGCCCCCTTCCTTCCCATGGCTGGCCACACCGCACCCTAGCGCCGCCTCCCCGGCCTCCCATGCCCCTTCCCCTCCCCACCGAGCGGGGCCTTCAATGCGCCGCCGCCCACTTGACCGCCTCACCCCTTCCCTTCCACCGAAACTGTCGCGCACCGAGCTTTAATGGAGGTCGCCGGAGCGCCCGCCGCCCACCGCCTTGCGTCGTCTCCTCTCCCCATATATACCCTATATAAGGGCGGGCACAATCCCCTCTTCACCCCGCGCCGCTTCTCCGCTCTTCCCCACTCGTGCACAGCGCCGCCGCCGCCCGAGACCGGAGATCGCCGCCCGCCGGAGCGCCGCCGCCCCGATCTCCTCCTACGGCGCCTCTCCCTCCTCTTCAAGCCACCGGTGAACTTCCCCGCCTCCTCCTCTTCCTCCCCATGCATTCGCCTTTGAAATTGGCGCACCGGAGCTCCCTTCCGGCCATCGCCGGCGAGCCCGCCGCCGGCCGCCGTCCGCGCCGCCCCTTGCCCGCCACTGCCCGCGCCGTTGCACCACCAGCCGCCTGATCTGATTTGGGCGGTCCGGATTAAATCAGGGCGCACCCCCCTTGGATCGGTCCACGGTGGACCGGTCGACCGGGTCCACCGCGCCGGTCCACCGCTGACGTCAGCAGCCACGTCACGCTGACGTCACCGCTTGCGTCAGCCCAGCCAATAGCGACCCGCCACGTGGCACCACCACAGTTCACCCGCAGGCCGCCCAGGCATTTTTGCAAAAAGAACCCTGCATTTTCCATAATTACAAATATACCCTTCCACCTATATAAAGCCTTTCAAGCAGGTCCTTGTTTTTATGTTTTGAACCCTGAACTCCATAGTTTTCATGTTCAGCAGCCCACCCTTAACCTTCTACTTATTAGACCTCCTAGTTTCACACATAATTATGTTTAGGTCCCTGAAATCTTGCAGAAAACTCCATAAACTTTCAGATATTCACAATTTAGTCCCCGAATCTTGTTTCAATCATATCTTTTCCATCCTAGCTCCATTTTACGCGTTCTTGGTGCCCACGCGATCGTCTCTCCGAGCCCGTCATTTCTAAAAGCTTGTTTTAGTATTTTGGTAATGTTTGATGTATTGTTTTATTTATTGTATGTTTTCTTACATGATCGTAGCCAACGCGCCGTTCGAGGAAGAACAAGTGCAAAGCTTTTCAGATAAGGAAAGTAGCTTATCGTTGGAGAAAGGCAAGTGACCCTAACCACCCTTCTACCTATGCTTTAATCAAGAACACTATAAATTAATTGGAACATGGAGAACCACCCAGAAAACAAGGCAACCACGGTCCATATGGCTCGGCTTAGCCAATTAATTAGGTGTGTGATTGTATTGACGACCCTATCCAAAAGGAACACGGGGGCTCGGGTTGCGGGGTATAGCCCGGTTCTTTTGGGGTAGCGCCTTTGCTAAGGTGCCGACCACTAGGGAGGGTTATGGTCCGCCCGAGTCAGAATCGTCATGGGTTGTTGATGCTTTTGCATATCTTTGTAAAGGCTTCGTAGCGTCCCTATGCAATCACACCTCGGAAGTGTGGTATTGTGCCTGATCAGCACATGCGTAGTTGGGTTCAAAGTTCTTCGGAACTTTTACGCGAACTGTGGTGAAAGTGTGCAACCTCTGCAGAGTGTAAAATTGATCGATCAGCCGTGCTCACGGTCAAGAGCGGCCTGGACCCTCACATGATTAATTGAACTTAAAGATGGATTAATATTGCTTTCCGGTTATTCCTGTGGCCTTGCTAAGTACCAACCATAAGTGTACTCATCCTTGCTTACGCCGTTCGTAAAAGAACCCCGGAGTGGAGTACTTCACCGACTACGAGGAGTTCCGAGGATGCGATCAACCGCCGAAGCTTCGTGGAAGATGAAGATGGAGTCGCGTCTTCATAGTTATCGTTGTTCGTGTAAAGACCTTCGTGTCTACCATCGTGAGTGTAATAAAAGTTAATAAACCTTTTCTGTACGTTTTGAGCAATGTCTTGTGATATTACACTCATGAGTCTATCATATGTGTGAAATTGTGATCCTGGCACACATATGAGATGCATTCGGTTTTCTACGGAAAATCGGGTGTGACAACCAAGTGATTTCAACTTGTTCTTATCAAACTCGCCCTAGACTACCCGCATGAATAGGAATACATTGTGACAGAACGGGGGTTCCGAAAGGCGGGCGTTTTCGGAATCAGACCGAAGGCCATGATTTAAAGATGCTTTTAATAAGATTTGCTTTTCTATCTTCATCTATTTTGTTTGGAGCTACAACATAAGCATGATCTAGACTCTCTAGATCGGTTATCTCTTGCTTTCTCTTGCTACCTCTTTAGTAGATTAGATTACATTCGTTTTCTTTATGATATCTTAGATTAGATGCAATTTGGTTCTTCATTAAATAGCTTTCCTTGCATTACTAGATTGAATCCTTGCGTTGCACATTGTTCCACGGATCCGATACCTTGGGTTCACCACTCGAGGGAAGAAGGGTCCTTGACTACGACGGGAGACTTGTCCGCTTCCAAGTCTAAACGAACTTTGATACAACTATTTACCGTCAACACGCACGCAGCGGAAACACACACGACACGGCTGCTGGCATCCCAAACCGGTCAGGCCGGTTTCTGAAACCGGTCAGACTGCTTCTGTTGGACTTAGCCTCACGTAGGCAGGAGAAACCGGTCAGACCGGTTTGGCAAACCGGTCAGACCGACTTTGTCCAGAAACTCCCCAAAGACCCAAAACACCTCAAGAGCTTTTCCACAACTGAAAAAAAGAAGCCATAGCACAACAAAGACTTCCTTGCTCAAAAACCCTTCTCGACAGCCCACAGGGCGAAATCGGTCAGACCGGTTTGGGGAACCGGTCAGGCCGGTTTTGGTCTGGACAGTCGGGAAGAACACGACCCACGGGAGAAACTCAAACCTTCTACCAATCGATCTCCCGATTCGTTCCACGAATCAAAGTGAGACTTTGGGGATAGTTGGGGTACCTCATGGGCTACCCTTGGCTAGAAGCTCGGTCCCCAAAAACCACTCAATCAAGAGGAATCGAAAGTCAACCCTCAAGAACACCTCTAACCCTAGAACTCCTAAAACACTAAAATCGAGCCCCTTAATTCGCGGATTTGGGAGGGGAATCAAAGGCAAAAGAACCATGAAGGGTTCACACGAATTCCCCCCATCAAATCCCCAAGAGCAAGCTCCCGAAAACACACTGAGAAAAACAGCAAGCGAGGGCTTTGAAAATCACTACCAAGAACAACCGGGAACAACACAACAAAGCCTTGAGGAACCACGCCGAATCATCTATACATACCAAGGAGGTTCATACAAGGTCTAGCTTGCCGCCCGATCATCCAACCCTCTCACAAGATCTCACCATGAAGCTCTCAAGCTATTCCTATGGAAATCCTAAGAAAATAGGAAGGGAAAATAGGAAAACAAATGAGCTAGAGTTCCAAGAGTTGGCTGCCATCCTCTCACCAAGAGTTGGCTGCCATCCTCTCACCACTTGGGTTATATTTAGGCAACTGAAAGTCTAAAATACCCTTACTAGCTAACTAGGGATACATGCCCCTCGAGGGCGAATTCGGAAGTCTTTGTCATTGCTCCATCAGACGGATGCCCAGCGACTGCACTTCGCGTAGCCTCGACGCAAGTCTTGCGATCCCGACGCGTGTCCTCCGCTTCGAAGCTTCCGGCGCCCTACGACCCCAAACCGGTTAGACCGGTTCTCCAAACCGGTCAGGCCGATTTCGGCCAGACAGCCACGCCTGGTCTTCGGCATCGGCTTTGTGGCTCAACCGAGTAACCCGGTGATTTTCTGGTGAACCACCGCAAACCCCGCGAACTTGATGTAGCCTCCGCCAATCACCACTCATGACTTGGCTCCCACGAAGTCCCATCTCGACCTTGGTTTTGTGGCTCAACCAAGAAACCGTCCAGCGACTTCATCTTGCTGTTCTTGCCACCATGCGGCTCGCACTTGACCCCGCTGGCCACAGGGTCCCCCGAACGAAGCCTACTTATCTTCTCCACACCTGGAGGCCTCATCGGCAATAACCATTCGTGCTTGTTCTTCACCTCCACCAACACGAGTCAATTCGCAACCTGCACCTGCAATACTTAGCCAAGAATCAGTCCACACAATGTTGTCAATCACTCATCACACCAGGAAGCAACCATCCACCGGTCCTCGAACCACACACGGTCCTCAACAAGGCATCAATGGACTCACCGGGGAGATGAGTGAAATTCTCGTACTCTCTCCGGTAAGTCTCATACATCGGAGCCTGAACATGAGCATTTCCAACATGAGCTTCCTTCAATACTGACCAGATTCTACAAGCCAAGCTCTCTGTGTGCACCCGATCGAATTCAGGTTGACACAGAGCACAAAACAAGTAGTCGACCGCCTTGTTGTTGGTGTCGAACATGTCCCTCGATCCTGGAGTGAGGAAGTTCATCGGTTGGACATAACCTGTGTCCACTGTGACATCCCAAAGGATCTGACCCTTTCCGCGGAGGAACGCCGCCATCCGCTTACTCCACATCTGGTAGTTCTTCCCATCAAAGTGTGGAGGACCCGAACCCCATTCCTTGTACGCCATCTTTGGATCTTAGACTGGCTAGAGTCAATAAAGACCCGAACTAGCTTTGATATCAATTGAAGGACTGATTAGGCGACCAGAGAGGGGGGAGTGAATGGGAGCCGATAAAAATTCTTCTCGAAGGAGATCGCAACTCCAACAAGACAAACACAGTTGGACATCCTAAATCACACGCTCCACACTCAACCTTCTGTTTGCAAAAACCACATAGCCACTAAAGTTCTACTGGTCCTAAGAACAAACACTACCAGTAGCCTCAACTCCTACACACACGCGACAGTGGAAACAACTCGAGAGCCAGCTGTTTAGAGGGGGCGGCCAGACCGGGTATGGGGGCAGTTAGACCGCCTCCACCTGGTGACCGTGAATTCCTTCGAAACTCCTCTTTCGAGCACCAAAACACCTCACAGTTTCACCAGTAGAAATCTCTGATCAAGGCCAAGCTGGTTATCAGGAAATCATGGTGAAAACCAAAATTTCACCTCGGGGCCTAGGGGCGGTTAGACCGGCTACCAGGGGCGGTCTAACCTCCTATACCAAGCAAAGAACTCCTAGCAAACAGCGCCGAAACGAACCGAGATTTCACCAGAACGCTCCTCTGATCAAGGCAAACAAACTCACAGAGAAAATTCGGCAAAATCAAAACCTTCACCTAGATGACCCAGGGCGGTTAGACTGCCCCCTAGGCGGTTAGACCGCACAACCCAGAAAACCTGGTCGCAGGTCAACTCTCAACTTCCCATCACCCGATCTCCTGAATCACCCCACGGATTGTAGCGTGAGGATCATGTGTGGTTCGAGGACCGGTGGATGGTCACTTCCTAGTGTGATGAGTGATTGACAACATTGTGTGGACTAATTCTTGGCTAAGTATTGCAGGTGCAGGTTGCGGCTTGACTGGTGTTGGTGTAGGTGAAGAACAAGTGTGAAAGGTCGTTCCCGGTGTGGCCTCTAGGTGTGGAGAAGACAAGTAGGCTTCATTCGAGTGACCCGGTGGCTAGTGGAGTCAAGTGCGGGCCGCATGGTGGCAAGAACGACAAGATGAAGTCATGGACGGTTTCTTGCTTGAGCCTCAAAACCAAGGTCGAGCCGGGACTATGTGGAAGCCGAGTCAGGAGTGGCGATTGGCGGAGGCTACACCGAGTTCGCGTGGTTTCTAGTGGTTCACCAGAAAACCACTGTGTTCCTAGGTTGATCCATAAAGCCAAGACCGAAGAACCGAAGATGGAGGTGCAGCAGCATCAGACCGGTCTGACTGGTGGGTACCGGTCTGACCGGTGAGGAGCACCGGTCTGACCGGTGTACGACGACGCAGTTCGGAGACTTAAGCGGAGGACACGCGTCGGGATTGCAAGGCTTGCGTCGAGACTAAGCAAGTTTGCAGTCGCTAGGCATCCGTCTGATGGAGCAATGGCAAAGACTTCTGAATTCGCCCTCGAGGGGCATGTATCCCTAGTTGGCTAGTAAGGGTATTTTAGACTTTCGGTTGCCTCCATATAACCCAAGTGGTGAGAGCATTGCTGCCATCTCTTTGAACCCTAGCTCATTTTGTTTTGCTATTTTCCTCTTCCTTTTCCCTTGGTATTTCTAGGACTTGCTTGAGAGCTTCATGGTGAGATCTTGTGAGAGGGTAGGATGATCGGGCGGAAGCTAGACCTTGTATGAACCTTCATGATATGTATAGATTATTCGGCGTGGTTCCTCAAGGCTTGTCTGAGTTCTTCCCGGTTTTCCTTTTTGGTGATTTTCGGAGCCTTTTCTTAGCGATTTTCTTGGAGAGATTTCGAGGCCATTTTTTGGGGATTTGTTGGGGATGTATGCATGAACCCTTCGTGGTTCTTTTCCCTTTGATTCCCCTCCTAAATTTGTGAGAAAAGAGGCTTGATTTAGGAGTTTTTGTTGTCCTAGGGTTTGGTGTGTTCTTGGCAGAAATCCTTCGATTCCTCTTGATTCAACGAGTTTTGGCGGACCGTAACTTGGCAATGGAGTGCCCATGAGGTGTTCCTACTATCCCCAAAGTCTTGTTCGGATCCGTGGAGTGAATCGGGAGATCGGGAGTTGGATTTGGAGGAGTTGACCCGCGGGTTCTATTCATCCCGAACTGACAGGTTACACCGATCTGACCGGTGCTCTTGACCGATCTGACTGGTGTGAGCCCTTTGTGGGATTTGCCTCAGGTGAGTTGCTTAATCCGTGTGTCTTTGGGTTGTGTTGATGCTGGTCAGTTCTTGACAATTTTGGAGGTGTTTTGGTTGGCTTTGTGTATAGTTCTTCTATGCAGGTTGTGTTTTGGGGGTATTTTTGTTCCAGGGTCTAGAGAAGTCATTGAGGCTCTCTGGAACATCTGTTCTACGGCTGTTGTAGCCACCGGCCTGACCGGCTCTGTCCACCAGTCTAACTGGTGTCACCGGTCTGATTGGCGCAGACCATCGGTCTGACTGGTGTAGCACTGGCAGCAACCCGTGCAAGTTTCCGCTGTGTGTGTTGGTGAGTTTTGGCTCGGAAGGTTGTTTGTTGGTTCCTAGGATCAGTAGCACAACAGTAGCTACGTGGTCTTGACCAACTTGGGTAGTTGAGTCGGAGACGTGTGTTGGAAGCCGTGTTCATCTTGTTGGAGCCCCTATCTCCTTCGAGAAGAATTTTTATCGGCTCCCTTTCACTCCCCCCTCTCTAGTTCGCCGTTTCGGTCCTTCAAGTGGCATCAGAGCCGGTTACGGGTCTTGACTGACTCTAACTAGTATAAGATCCAAGGATGGCGTACTAGGAATGGGGTTCGGGTCCTCCACACTTCGATGGCAAAAACTACCAGATGTGGAGTAAGAGAATGGCGGCGTTCCGACACAGAAAGGGTCAGATCCTTTGGGATGTCACGATGGACACAGGCTATGTCCAGCCGATGAAATTCCTTGTTCTAGGATCGAGGGACATGTTCGACGCCAACAACAAGGCGGTCAACTACTTGTTTCGTGCTTTGTGTCAGCCTGAATTCGATCGGGTGCACACGGAGAGCTTGGCTTGTAGAATCTGGTCAGTGTTGAAGGAAGCTCATGTTGGAAACGCCCAGGTTCAGGCTCGGATGTATGCGACTTACTGGAGAGAGTACAAGAATTTCACTCATCTCTCAGTGAGTCCATCAATGCCTTGTTTCAGAGGTTCACGGTTGTGGTAAACAACATGAGGGCCAATGTGGATGTGCTCCCGTACTATGATCATGATAGAGCCATCAAGCTCTTACACTCATTGGATAGTACGGTTTGGGGCGGAAAGTTCGAGGCCATTGTGGAGTCGGAGAAGTATGACACTCTGACCGTGAACGAGCTGTTCTCGAAGCTCAAGTCGGCTGAGGTGGATCGAGGCATGACAGCCAAGATTGAGGGCCCGACTAACTCTCATAGTCTCACCGTCATCGGTGGCTTGAAAGGAAAGTCTAACGCTAACCCATCCACAAGCATGTTCTCCTTGTCCTCTTTGATGTCTGTGCCAGATGAGGAGTTCAACGTACTTGGAGAGGACGAGCTGGCACTGCTGACGAGGCGGTTCGAGAGGTTGCACAAAAACCGGGTGAACATGAGGAGGAACACGAGGAAATTCTTCCAGTGCGGCAAGTCGGGACACTTCGTCACCGACTATCTTGAGAAGGTCGAGAACAAGGACACCTACAAGCACAAGTTGAAGACGGATGGCAAGTACCATTCAAGGGGCGATCACAAGCACAAGAACAAGGGCAAGCACAAGGACGAGCGACGATCGAGGAAGAAGGAGAGCCGAGGTAAGGCCCGAGCAATGGTTGGAGCTAGCAACGTCGACTCCAGTTCCGCGTACTCCACCTCGAGCTCGAGTAGCAGTGAAGATGAAGGTGATTGGCGCAAGGGTAGGAAGTCGTCCAAGAACCTGAGCGGGCTGAGCTGCTTCGCTAGAGACAGTTTCTGCACCATGGTGCTTAGCTCCGGCAGCAAGAAGAGCAACTAGAGCGACTTGGACTCCGACTCCGACGACGAGGTACGTGATGAACTTCCCTTCTTGCATCAGGAGAATGAACAGCTTGGCTTGTTGCTTGATAATCGTGATGATATGCATAGAGAGGCAAAGAAGATGAGGAAAGAGCTTAGGGCTTCGCTTGAGGATGCTAGGACTAGAGTGGCTGAGTTAGAAACACAAAACTTGGATGCGAAACTTGAAATTGACTCGCTTAAGCCTTCACCTGTTGTTTCTGATGAAGTTGAATGTGCTAATTGTCCTATTTTTGTGACAACCCACCCAGGAAAAATACCGTACTATCACCAAAACCAATCCACTTTGGTCATTAAGCGATAATAAAGTATCATCCTGTTGTTAGTCGCCGGGTTAACGCCCGGTAAATCACTTATATAGCAACAAGGATCAATATATATGCATTAAAACTCACACAAAGGCGAGTCCAGAGATACAACATGATTAACATCCGAAATTTACCCCGAAGGATTTAATTATTACAAAATGAAGTCTTTGACATGACAACGCAGTTCAGAGTTTTTAAAACAGCGGAATTGGACTAAGCAGAAAGTGAGAACACCACGGGAGGCCAGCCATAATGCCTTCATTCGTCGTCCTCCACCCACTCCAGCTCCCAGCCGGGCTGGATCTCTCCGGGCCACACATCACTGACTACAAGGTTTTCCCCCTATTGCAACAGAACCCTTAGGCAACACCACAAATTGGGTTGCATTAGTGGGGGTACTATGGCACCGAAATAGTGATTTGGTTGTAATATGCATGTTTATTGCTACAAAAATTTTGAGTTGCAATATTTATTTTTTGTTTTGCAACAGGTTGACGCTAATGCACCCATTATGATGATTTGTGTTGCATTTGGTTGGAAATACTGCTCCCCCATTTCTGCGTTGCATTAGCATGTTGTGAGTTGCAATAGAAAGTTGCTATGGCCACCGTACTAGGCTTGGTTGTGCTTGAATGGCTATATCGCAATGTCTTATTTGGGTTGCAAATATATCTTTGTGATGTTGCAACAGGTTGGCGCTAATGCACCCATTATTTAGAATTGTGTTGAATTGTGTAGGAAATACTGCTACCCTATTTCTGCGTTGCACTAGAAATTCGCGTGTTGCAATAGAAACTTTCTATGGCTACCATACTAGGGTTGGTTGCGTTTGAACGGCTATATCGCAGCGTCTTATTTGGGTTGCAAATATATCTTTGCGTTGTTGAAATACAAGGAAGGCTATTGCTTTGTTTCTAGCCTCATGGAGGAATATCGTGTACGTATTGCCACGAAATTTGTTTTGATGAAAAAAATCTGCTATGGGGTTGTAGCGAAATTTAAAATGCGATTTAATAAATAAATGTTATTATGAAAATCTGAAATTTAACAATATGGTAGAGACTATATGTACCATGAAAAAAAAGAAAGGATTTGTTTAGATGAAAAAATGGTGTGCTATGGGGATGTGGGCTAAGCCAGACCACAACAGGCTCAACCGGCGAGCGTAAAGCCCAGCGAGCAGGAGCCCGAGTGGGCCGGCCAGCCCATTAAGCCGCATAGCACAAGTAGCAAGCATAAGTTGATGACGGTAATTCGGAGTTCGAAAGCGCAGGCACGCCTCCCCTTTTAAGATGGGATACCCCCTTCTCAGTTTACGCGGTGGCACTAAAGGTACTGGAGTGTGACGCATTCCTGACTTCCAACCAACTTCAGAGGTAATATGTTCATCTCCCTTTCTTACATCTATTTTTAATCATACTCCTCCTCACTAATCATGATTTTGTCATTCTGCAGGATACAGTACCTACCCCACTTGCCAGGACAATCCTCTATAAGATTGAAGGCCCAATCTCTGCTTTGGGATGTCGGTCCCCTACTATAGCTCAACTGATGTCTAGCCATGCCACGCTAGATCCAACTCTCATCAGGCCAGCTTCTGACAAAAGGAAAGCCCCATCTCTGATTGCTTCTTCAACTATCAAGAAGAAAAGAACAAGCAAAAAGCTACTTATTTAGGTCAGAACACCTTCCCCTCCTGAACATAATGCCATTCTTCATTCTAATCACCTTTATCTTTACATGATTTCAGACCAAAACACAACAACCAGTGATCATCATAGATTCTGCCAATACTTCATCAACTGGTAAAATTTTCACCATCTTATTCCTCAATCATTTTTCTTCATTGGCACCTGCCCCCTACTTGTTAGTTGCAGAGGAAACTTTGGTGAGTCAAACTGTGGGGAGTTCTTCTCCTCATCATGATTCAATTCCAGCCTCACCAAGGATTCAACCATCTTCTACTCAACCAGAAGTCTCAGCTTCACAAAGAAATCATCCAGTTTCTCCTCAGCTAGATGTGCAAGAGCCTTCCACTGAGCTTGAGAAGCTTCCTTCTCCCATTCGGGAAACTAGGAATGATGTAATCATGAGCATCCATCTTTTCTATTTTCATCTAATAGATCATCATTGATTCGGCAAGAATTTCTTTTCAGGAGAAAACTGTGTCATCACCCAGTTATTCCTTTGTTGTGGATGATTTGGTTGCCGAAAAAGGAGATGAAGCATCTTCTAGCCAAGCTTCATCAGAGGAAAATCAAGCAAAGCTAAAGGAAATCCTCTCCTTGCTGCAAAGGAACGTCCAAGACCAAGTCAGGGATGCTGATCTTCTAAGAGAAGCGCTTGAACTCATCGATCAAGATCTCCCTGCTGATATCAAGGCTTCTTTAGAACCTATTTCTCAATTGGATAATCACTCTGCAGCAGTAAAACAGGCTTTGAAGAACCATAACAAAGGAGAGCTACGACCAAGCAATCTGTGAAAGATTTGCATGCTCAAATTCAGAACAATAAAGAATTGCTAGCCAAATTGCGGCCTGCACTCAAGCTGAAGAAAACTAGAAAAGTTGCATTGAAGGCTGAGTTGAGAAACTTAACAACTGAGATTGAAGCTGATGAGAAGAAGATGACTGAACTTCCTGAATCAACGGAGAAAATACGAAAGGAAGCTTCAGCAGCACTGAATGCAGAAAGGCATCTCAAGACAAAGCTCTCTGCTCTATCTAAAACCCAAGAGGCTGATCAGAAATTGTTGGAGAATATCAACAAGATCATATCAGATGCCACTAATGTAATCTCAAAATACTTGGGTGTGTAACTGTAGCAAACAATTTGTAGCCGAATGCTTTATCAACTCTGTAGTTCGCTTTCTGTTAGTCTCTATTTCCCATACTTGTTTTGCCTTATCTTGACGAGTAGCCTCTGAATGATTCATTCGGCAAGTCCGACCATAACAGTGTCAGACCCGAAAAACGACCCAACCGCAACACACCCGAATCTTAACCAGTTAAACCGAATATGACTCAGCATGAATCCCAAACGACTCGGCGACCGTTCGGTCGAAGGAGTCTCTCCACTTCCCAAATTTCTTGGGATATGCACCACGATCTCCGGCCACGATCTCTTCGTCAGTTCCATAAATAAGGACCTCGGGTGCTTCTAACCTTTCACCAAATCCCCTGCCTTCCAAGCCTCTGCTAACCCGAGCTCTTTCTCTTCAAGCACTAGTACTCCCAAGACTTCATGGCTAATAGTGGCAACAGGCGCTCAGCCAGCGACGAGGCTGAAGGGAGCCGTGCTGGTGCTCGTCGGAGGTGGTGATCGTCTGCTTTTTCACAATCCTCTCTTAAATCTTGTGTCATCCCTGACGATTTTCTTTGCACTTTCTGGCTCATCCAATGGAACCCTGCTCCTGCTCCAGCTGCAGCTCCGGCCGCGGCGGGTGACTCCTCGGGGTCATCCAGTTGATCCTACTCCTCTAGGTCCTCTAGTGGGGACTCGCGCTATACTAACCGCGACGCCCGCAGGTTCAGAGAGGAACACAATGCGACCCGGCACGAATTGGAGATTATCTCCAAACAGGGCGGGATTGCTGAGCTCGAGTGGCAGCATCAGCGCAAGCAGCTACTCAAGGCCATAGATGGTGAGTCCTACAACTTGCTCAATTTCAACTTAATCTTGAACAACACTGACTGCCGTTTCTCTGTGACCCCCGCAGATCGAGATGCCGAGCTCAATCGGCTAAAGGTGCTAGCCGAGAAGCTGGCGAACAAGGTGAATGCTCCCGGAGACACGCCGGAAGTTCGCCTTGGCGCGGTGGTAGGCCGCGTCGACGAGGTGGCCCTGCATGGTGTCCGTCTGGCACCGCCTTGGGCCTTGCCACCATGTTGATGCGCATCGGCGTCGACTACTCCAGGTAGCCACCCGGCTTCGACAGCGGCGCGCCGGAGGACCTTGACGACATCGAGGCCACTGTGGAGCGCCTCGATAGCCATGGTGCCGCCATTGCCGACTCCATCCACCCCCAGTCTGTTCTGAACAGGCTGTTTGATTAGTTTGTACTAGGGGTCATGGAATTTCGGAAATGAAAAATGAAAATTTATATTTTGCATTTGTCTTGTGATAACTTCCCTAATTTGTGCATACGAATCTTCATTGTTTTTAAACGCATTCGGGAACCTTTCCTCTAGCCGAATACGCACAAACTTTTGCCCCTTGGCGCAGAATCTGCAGAGAATCCTCATTCGGGAATCATGACACTATTTCGTTGAAAAAACCCCTTTGCATACAAGGAAAAACCCCCGTCGTTTGGTATTCCCATCAATGCACGCCAGCCAGTCATCACTCCCGATGCATTTCCACTGCTAATAAAATAGCTCTCTGGTGCTCTGCAAACCCACTCGTACACACTTCCATCATTTCACTCCCTCTCGTCTTCCTCCTCCAGAAAAAACCCCCAAAGCCATGGCGGACAAGGGGAAAACACCATGCGAGGAGAACAGCCTCCCATCAAAGAAGCGAACCATCCGAGAGTAATCTTCCCTTCCCATCCCTTTCTCTTGATCTTGATTGCAATCTCGTGATTCATCTTTCTTTGATTTAAGCTCAACCTGCTGCCGAAGGACATTCTTGGCACTAAAGAAATTCCTGAGCACATCCGCTCCGACTCCTCGGCCGAAGAAGAAGACGCTACGCCTGAGCAGAGGACCAACCATCAACTGCGCCGTCGCATTCGGCTCAAAGAGCATGATCTGCGGGACATCACCGCCCGTTGCTGTGCCGAACGCGAACGCCGCATGAGCTTGGAGGTGACAATAGGTGGTGAGATCTTTATCCTCATTTGAATCTCACGTTCAATTTCAGATCCCATGTTTGATGAGAATCTGTTCTTCTTCTTCAGATATGTCCGACAGGTACAACAACCTGAAGGCCGCCTGGGACAGTTTGATGGAAGCCACAGAACACGCCAGCCCCCAAGGTTTTGCGCGTCACTGTCACGGTGGTCTTGAAGCAGCTGAAGAGGGATGAGCTCAAGAGGAAAAGCGTTGAGCCAAAGAAATGAAGATACTTTCGCTTCTTCCTCCAGGCCTTCTGCTTCCTGCAGACCTTCTTTTGTAATTTTAGGTTGTTGCACTGTTAATAGAAGAACCTGCAAGAACGTTTGTGATGCAAAAAAATATTTTTGTGCTAAGGGCAATACACTTTAGTATTGGCCATTTTCCTTTGTCGGAATTTTTGTTCTGAAGGCAGCTTCCTCCCAAATGTTGGCTACTTCCGTGTCTCTGACGCTTGGAACAGCAATCAACGATCAACTTCAATACTAGGACAATATTTCTTCAAATATCTCTCGTTTATATCAGCAGTGAATTCTTCTCCCATCAAAGTTTTCAAGATGTATGCATTTCCAGGCGCGCACCTAACCACCCGAAAAGGACCTTCCCAATTTTGGAGATCACTTACTGAATGCACTCTACTTAGTCCCAAACGGCAATAATGCTTTCCAAACCAAATCTCCTTCTGCAAATTGCTTGACCTTTACTTTCTTGTTATAGTACCTAGCAACTCGCATTTTGTGTTTTTCCATATTTTCCAAGGCCCTAAGACGAATCATATGCAAATCTTCTAATTCGTCCATCATTAAGTCATTGTAATCCTTGGAACTCAAATCCTTTTGCAATTTTATTCTCCTTGAGTTTGACTGCATCTCCCATGGCAAAATAGCATGATGTCCATAAACCAACTCATAAGGAGATGTCTGTGTAGCTCCATGAGGAGCCATTCGGTAAGCCCATAAGGCTTCATTGAGTACCGAATGCCACCTTTTTGGCTTCTGATCAATCTTCTTCTGTATAATCTTGATCATGATCTTATTAGAAGCTTCTGCCTAACCATTAGCTTGGGCATAATAAGGAGAAAAATTTAATAATTTGATCCCCATACTTTCAGCAATATCTCTGAACTCTGAAGATGTAAACTGAGTTCCTTGATATGTCGTAATTGTCTAAGGAATTCCAAATCTGTAAGTGATATGCTCTTTGACAAACTCAACCATATTTTCTGATGTCACCTTCTTCAATGGAATTGCCTCAACCCACTTAGTGAAATAAATTTGTTGCTAAAAGCACAAATTTATGCCCCTTGCTAGATGGAGGATTTATTTGGCCAATCAAATCTATTCCCCATCCTCTAAATGACCATGGCTTGATAATAGGATTTAGAGCTGATGCTAGAACTCTCTGAATATTTCCAAACTTATGACAATCTTGGCATCCCTTGTAATATTCAAAGCAATCTTCCAGCATTGTCAGCCAATAACATCCAGTTTTCCTAATGACCCACTTCATTCGGTAAGCCGACTGATGTGCTCCACATAGCCCATCATGCACTTTTACGCATCATCCTCTTCGGTTCTTCTTGACCCAGGCATTGTAGCAACACCCCATCCATGGATTTGTAATACAAACGTTCATCAAGAAGAACAAACTTTATGGCCTTGTACCTGAGCTTCCTAGAGACCTTTCGGGATGGATTCTCCAAATAATCAGCAATTTCTTTTCTCCAATCATCTTCTGCTAGACCACTCCCAAAAGCATACACATCGATGGCAAACACTTCTTGATTCTCTCTATAACCCAAAGCACTTTGAGCACCTGTTTGCCTCTCCATTGTTTTCTCTAGGAATATGTTGTAGAATTACTAACTGAAAGCTTTTCAGGATTTCTTTGCACTCATCGTAGTAATTGTGACAACCCGCCCAGGAAAATACTGTACTATCTCCTAAGACCGCTCCACTTTGGTCATTAAGCAATAGTAAAGTATCATCCTGTCGTTAGTTGCCGGGTTAACGCCTGGTAAATCACTTGGAAATCAAACAGAGGATCGACACATGCATTAAAACTCACACGAAGGCGAGTCCAGAGTACAACATGAGTTAAAACATTTTAT
This sequence comes from Cenchrus americanus, assembly GCA_947561735.1. Lineage (NCBI taxonomy): Eukaryota > Viridiplantae > Streptophyta > Magnoliopsida > Poales > Poaceae > Cenchrus > Cenchrus americanus. The sequence continues at coordinate 179,264,023 of OX387245.1, forward strand.
TACAAATCATTATTCCTGACATGGAGTAAGGGCTCAGAGTTCGAAAACGGCGGAAGTAAAATAAACTAGTGCAACGGTAAACATCACAGGAGGCCGTTTGTGATGTCATCACTTGTCGTCCCCCTTCCGGTCAACAACACCTGCAACAACAGTTTTAAAGCAAGGCTGAGTATACTAATACTCAGCAAGACTTAACCGTCGGGCGATATCTACATCACCAAACTCTAGACATGAAAGGCTTTTGGCCGGTGGAGTTTCTTTTTTCGAATGTGCCTAATAAGGGTAGATCCTTACTTTCAATATTTTAGCACAAGTTCCAGTTGATTACCATTTCTAAATGTGCCATCTAATTCAATCAAGAATTGGACAAGCAATTAATTCATACAACAATATTCCTCTGGTTCCATCATTATGGGATCTCATGGTCAGTTGATTAAGCAGTCTCGGATAACGGTGAGAAGCCGACAATCGATTGATTCAAACCTTGCAAGGTAGACCTAAACACACAGTGGGATGCACCTCGCGAGGACAACCACCAAGCGGTTCCCAAAAGTCCTCGGGTTGGGATCGAATCTTACAGTCCTGGGTACAAGGTTAGCTGGCATACCCCCGCAAGGTACCCAGCGTCACACATGCACCCCCCTTCCCGGTAGCTAGCCGGTTAGGTGATTCCTCAGGAGTAGTAATAGTAAATTCCCACAGCGTCTCATTAAGGTACTAGGCTTACCGGTCCCATTCCCAACAAGTGCTTAGTACGTTCAAAAGCTTAGCCCACGAAAGCCACTAGACCGGAGCCCAAATCCCATGCTCTTACCACATGAGCAATCCATTTATGAAGATCTTATGATTCCAACATAAGAAGCTATTCTCGCGAGTGATGAACATCACTCGACTTCTATCGGGTCCTATAGCATAGCAGCTATCGACCTAGCATACTAGTGATAGAGCATAGGTACCTAGGGATCATGCATCTAGGGTTTCAATTCAACTCCTGAAACGTAAATGCACAATCGTAGCAAACATAATTGCATAATTTTAAAAGACGGGGTTAATGATCCGGGGCTTGCCTTCGCTAGCAAGGTTGGCTTTGGGCCCTTCTGGACTTGGGTCCAGGTCTTGAGCTACGTCCACGCACTGCAGCTCTTCGTCGGCACCTTCGTTCCCTCTTTCCGGCACGAACGTCCGTCTACCGTTGGAAAGATCTACACGAAGATGCAATGCAAGATTTATTCGATGATTTTTTTAATTTAATTAACCACAAACCATAAATGACAACCAAGCGGTGTATTAGTTGGACACATTCACCTAGATAAGAAATACATTTAGCATACTCTTCCAAAAGGAACAATTTGCAATTGTTTATTAGATATTCTTTTTGACAATGACTGTGTACATATATATGTAAATAATTTAATTCAACTTCACAAACAGTAGTGGGTGGGTTTATTTAGCCCTTTTAAAAGGATTTAAAACCACACACAAGATTATTAGGGATGGTTTGGTGATTTTCCCATTTAATGACTATTAAGCCCTTAATGACCCGCATAGCTTTTATTCATGGAATTAAATAATAAAATTCATTGGAAGGGTGTGTTACGCACTAAACACCTATAACAAGCCACTGGACAACCATGCATGCTTTGGATAGCTAGAAATTAATTCTTTTTGAAAATGACAAAAGCTAGCTAGAAGGACAAGGTAAATCCACACAAAAATAAATATTCGTCAAAATGATCCAAACTTTATCACACATGTTATATGGTCCAAAACTAGACTAGGAATGCAGCATATACACCTAAAACTATGGTGGAACTTGAGTTATGCATTTTCAAAGAAAAACAAGCATAATTCAAGAATAAATATTTTGGGTAATTATAAAATTCTGACTAATTCACCAGAGGTGTGTTTTGAGATAAAACGGCAGTATGCAAAAGTTGGTTGCAAAAACCTAATTATTGTTAGCTACAAAAATCATTTATGCAGATCCTGCAGAAATGTAAAAACATTTTTATTAAAAGATTGATATTATAACTTTGTGCAAGTTTTGGTACAAGAGATAATCATGACCTAACACACAACATATCCAAAAATTAGCTACAGAAGATCTATAGATTTTAAGATATTGCAGATCTACGTTATTCACATTTCTATTTTTCATGCAATAACTATCAGGAACTAGCTCAGGGAAGAATAACAAAGGCTGTGGGATTTTTCACCAAGAATCCAACAAAATTGGGTTTGCATTTTTCTGATTTTTCTACGATTTTCTACGCAATTTACAAGATTCAGCAAAGCACAAGCACTATTTAAGTTACGGATTTACAGTCAGCCCCCTGGATTTTCTGTAGATCCACAACCGTGCCCTCTGTTTTACACAAAACTCCCTAGCAAGATCCAGAGGATTACAATGTGGCCCTTGGCCGTAGGGGGGCGGCGGCTCACCAGAGTTCGGCGAGTCCGGCGGCGGAGTTGGCCAGGGGAGGGGCCGGGGAGGTCCACGAGTTCACTTAGGAGCTGGTGGGCGCCGGAATTCGGGCGGAGGAACGGCCGGCGAGCGGCCTCGGCGGCGCCGGTTGGCACCGGCCGGCGGACGGCTAGCGCCGGCGCGCACTCGGTCGTGGAACGGGGTGGGCGGCTTGGCGGCCTCCCGGGGGGCTAGTGGAGGTGGAGGAGGGTTGCTTGGGCTCGCGGTCGGCTCCGGACCCGGAGCTCACCGCGGCCGCCCCCAATGGCGCCGGCGGGCGGCTTGGGTGCGGGTGGGGAGGTCCGGCGGGGGGGGGGGGATGGCCGACGGCTCGATGCGCAAAACACTAAGCGGCGGACCCTTTATAGGCGGCGGCATCCGGTGCGCGCGAGGTGCACCGGTTCGGGCGCGGCCGTCGCGAGCACGCCGTGCCACGGCGCGGCGCCGAGGCGGCACGGGCGCGGGGACTCTCGGGGCGCGGGGCCGCGAGGCGCGCGGCCTCGGGGCGCGGACCTTGTGTACGCGGCCTCGGGGCGCGCGGCCTCGGGAGGGAGTGCGTCGGGGCGCGGGCGGCGGTACGGCGCGACGCGGGCGTGGCGTGCCAACGCACGACATTGCGGTGCGGCGTCCACCGGCTGAAACAATTTTACAGTGCCCCTGTTTAGACGCGCATAACTCCAAACTTTTGAATAGAAATGCACAAAGTGATGAATAGGAAAGTTGTAGATCTAACTACCCCCTAGAACTTTCACAAAGGCGGTATAGTGTTTTTCTCAATGGATTTGGCACAAACTGCTGTCAAACTTTGAATGCCGCCCTGTTTCGGTGAACAGGAGGTACTAGCGGTTGAAGTTTTTCACCAATTTCCACTCAAGATTTGAAATGCCAATCTACATGAAAGTTGTGTCCCTCAACAAACTGGATACCTTTTATTTTGGTAGATTTTTAAGTGTTTAGGTGAAATTTGGATAACGCGGCAAAAGTTCCGGACGACATTCGCCGACGTCAAGGGTTAAGCCGGTTTTGACCGTGTCTTTGACCAAGGGTTGACCACGGGTGTGCGTAGACTTGGTCAAGGGGTCTAATAGGGTTCATTGGCGAGGTTTTCGAGGTGATGTCCCAGGTTGACCTAGGTTTGACCAGCGTCGGCCGGTTTGACTCGGCTGATTCGGTCATTGGCGTTAATGACGGTAATTAAAAACCTGGGGCGTCACAACCTCCCCCCTTAACAGAATCTTGTCCCGAGATTCAAAATTACAAGAGGAGGTGGGGAACAAGTTCGTGCATAGAGGTGTTACCCAAGAAATTCAATTGGCTTTGCCCCACTTGACAGCTTGGCTTGTTGTTGTGGTTGTCTTTAGCGGATCTGGGGTTCTGCTTCTGTTGCTGTGGCTTCTGCTGTCGGGGGTTCGGACACTCATTTGCGTAATGCCCGGGTTGTCTACAATTGTAGCACAAACGGGGTGGGAGGTCTTCGGGCTTGGAGATTTGTTGTTGGCCTTTCTTGATGAGGCGGAGCCTCTTCTTCTTCTTTTTCCTTCTTAACCTCGTGGCACGTGTGAGCGTTCCACCAACAGGGAGTTGAGTGGCCTTGCTAGTGTCACATCTCTGTTGGCCCTCACGCGGGCGAGTCTCCTTACATGTAATTTCCCACTCACTTACATCTATCTCAGATAATACTCGTTTGTTGCCTCGATTTTCCCTCTCTTCTTCTCTAAGATCCATTGGTAGTCGAGAAGGTGGTAATATGGAGTCGGAGGCCTGGGGTTGGTCTTGATTAACATACTCCACCAACAGATTGAACAGCCAGGCTTGTTCAACCATAGAGGCAGATAAGGACTGAGAGAGACTGTCTGCCAAACTAGTTTGAGATGGTTCCCCGTAACGTCCTTGGATGACATCGTACACCATCCGGTTCAGCATGGAATTCTGCCCTTCCAACAGTTGAGTTGCGCCGACAATGGCGTTTATGTCACTCTAGGTAGGTACTTCGGGTGAACAGGGCTTGGAAGGTTGGACCCTCTGTTGCATCGGCGACATTTGCTGTAGTTGTTGAGCTATCCGCTGTTGTGCCTGTAGGATCTGGCACAACACGTCGGTATGCACTGCCATGAAAGCTTCGGTCAGCGTCGTGGGCAGTGGTAGCGTTAGATCACCACTACCCGACGCATCAAAACCATTAGGGTGACTTCACGCCGGTCTGAACATCTGAAAATTAAATCCCTAATTAATACATGCTCAGATTCTCACCCCAAAACTCATAATTAGAACATACTCTACGAGACTCGTTCACGGTAAGTAATGCGAACCGGACATTAACAGTCACGAGTATTAAATCTGTAAAACTCTGTTTACACGTCCCATCATCGGGAATTCAGATGAAACAAAAGGTACAAGGTGTGTTCCTTTCTATCTCATCGCCGTTCATGAGGAAGCGGGCGATGAATGTGCACATGCACAGCCAATAGCAGACAGATTTCGCCTACGATGCAGAGATACATTCCTATCAACGTCCAGCGAACAGACTCGAACTCTTCCAAAGACTGAGTCATGGGTGGCAGCTTAGCTTGAGTTCTTCCGGTCTACTTTCGAGCTTCTTCTCGACGTCGTGGATGAAGACGGAGGAACAGCTTGCTTGGCGAGGAACAGAATAGATGGGAGAGATGCTCTAGTGGCAAAGTGGCCGGGGCTAGCTGGAGGCAAAACAAGAGCGGTGGTGATGTCGAGCTCGGACGGAAATGGAGCTTTTGCATCGGTGGTTCTGGGTAAAGGGTTCCCTTTTATAACCGCTGCCGAGCTGTAACGGTCATTTAACCATCCGGGTATCTAGTGTAGACAACACGGAGCTCGACAATCGTCAGCCCGTGAGGTTTCGGTGTCGTGAGTACGGTTACGACGAAGATGGTGGAGTGGCATCACGGCGTCGTACGGTCGCGTCACTGATGACGATGAGGTTCAACGGCCTAAAGAATTGATCATGATGGGGAGAAAGGCGAGAAAAGCTCAGGGTACTTCGCTTTACGCTCGCGGTAGCAACAAGAGAAGCATAGCTAAAAAGCTTCGATCGATCCTGGGTGTACTTCCTTGCTCGATTCTGAGGATTTGAAGTTTATGAGCATGGACCAAGAACGAATACACGATGGATGACTTCATGCGGAACTCCAGAATAATCTTGCTCACACCTAACTTAACTTTGTGAATCTGAGGTGTCGACATCTTATTATTTTTAGGGTGCAATAATTTTCAAAGTTGATGTGATGCACATGCTTGTGAAGACACTATATATGCCCATGCTTGTGCAGTATGGTTCTCATGATGCACGTCAGAATGACCCGGTTACCCATATGATGAGTTAGTGATTGCAAGGGCAATCACTAGGCAGACAAGAATCTGAGTGGCGAGTCGCTTTCTCATAACCAAGATACCTAGCGCGCTCCTAGTGGCAATCACATGGCTGCAGCACACATGATGCCCTAGATTCTGTCGCGGCACCCTTGGCTATGGGGTAGCAACATCACCAAGGAAGAGAGGTAGGGTAGGAGTATGGGTTTTCATGCGAATGCATGTCAGTATGCCCAAGCATCCTCAATGCATATGCTATGCAGTGCATGCTCAAAAGTAACATTTATTTTACTTCACAAGGTTGCGAGCAAGACCAAAAAGAATAAGCTTAGGAACGAGGAGTCGATTGGATCCTTGATTAGCACGAAATTTTTGGACGAGTTTGAGATTCATCACAGAACTTGGTTTGATCACAACCAGCATAATAATGCTTCACGAACATTACCGCTGAAAGAGATGTTTAATCCAGGCCTTACATCGCTGATGGTTTTCAGAGTTACCAAACAACGTTTGGAATTACAACGCAGACTAGCTGCACAACAAGGTTCCTAGTTCAACCGACCGCGATAGTTAACCACACACGGTTATTGTACACTAGGGTTCCTTACAACACTACACTCTTAAGACTCAGAATTTTATTTCCATCGTACCAACTTCCTCGGGTTGGATCTTCCACGCTGAGGGACTATGGTGACTCGGGTCCAGACTCAATTCCAGATTCTCCTTGGATATCTTCAGCATCTTCTTCTCCTGCTGGTCCAGGAATGACAGGTTCCGGAGGTGGAACTGCTACAGCTTCCAGTTGATTCTCTAGTTCAAGCATATACTGGTCGTTATGCTGCAACAAGAAATTCTGCTCGTGTATGATCTCACTCAATTCTTGTATCTTTGCCTTGTCCTTGCATCTTTCTTTCTTGAGAGTAGCTATCATGGCTAGGGCTTCCTTTAACGCTTGAGTTGTACACTCCATTTCTTGAGGACCAGGAGCGTCCTGGTGGTCGATGGATGACCGCTCCTCAGTGATGAGTGATTGACAACGGGTGTTGGACTGACTCTTGGCTTAGTGCGCAGGTGTAGGCCGCGGCCCGGTTCGTGTTGTTGCGAGGTGAAGAACGGGCGTGAAAGGTCTTCGACCTTGAGGGGCCTCCGGGAGATGGAGAGACAAGTAGGCTCGGTTCGAGGGACCGGTGGACGGCGGGGCCGGGTGCGGGTCACATGGTGGCGACACAAGCAAGACGAAGTCATGGACAAGCGAGCCGGTGCACGGTGGCGGTCAAGTCAAGTGGTTTGGCGGGAGGCCGGACCGAGCACGCGGGGTTTGGTGGTTTGCCCACAAAACCATCGGGGGACGGTTTCTTGGTTTGGGCCTCAAAACCAAGTCCGAGGGCCCAACACGACGAAGACGGGATCCGGGCGTGTCGGGAAGCTTCGAGGCGGAGGACACGCGGTGGGATCGCATGGCTTGCGTCGGGAGGACGCGGGGTGCGGCAAAGGCGTGGCCGTCCGATGGAAAGACCCACAAACATTACCTAAATGGCCCTGCGTGGGTTGTATCGCCAGTAGTTAAGTTAGGGGTAGTCGAGTCATTTACCACTCCGGCGGGACCCGATATATAAGCCATAAGGGTGTGTGAGTGGCTTTCGCTCTCCACGACTTAGGGTTTCATTTCCTCCCTCCCATTTCTCATTTTCGTAGCTATTTTTCTTCCATTTTCTCTAGGCTAGCATGAGAGCTTCATGAGAGATTTGTTGAGAGGGATGGATGCTAGGGCGGCATGCTAGACCTTGTGAATCTTTCCTGATTTGTATAGAAGATTCGGAGTTGTGTTTTTCGTGGTCTTTTTGTGCTTGTTTTCGTGCCTTCGCTCTCGGTGCGTTTCCGCGGATTTGAGTGGGTTTCTCCCCGGATTTCTTTGAGGGAAACATGGATAGATGTCTCGCGCATCTTTGTGATTGGTCTTGTGCCCTCAAACGCCGGGAAACCACTTCGATTCGAGAGTTTTCGTTCGGTGCTCAAGCTTTTGGTGGTGCTCAAAGGATTCGCAATTCCCGGTGATTTAGGGAGTTAGGAGGCAAGATTTTTGGGCTATAGCATCCTTGTGTGACGCTTTTCAAGTCCCCAAACCCTTGTCTCCACAGCTTCAACCGTTTGGGAAATCCGATGATGATTTGGGGGAGTTGACTTTCGAGGTCGGGCGTTTTTCTGCTCTGTCCGAGCCTCGCGAACGGTCCGCGCCCTCCTGGCGGACGGTCCGCGCCGCTCGTGTTCGTCCCGTGTTCTTCGTGTTCTTGCTCGCCTTTCGTTTCGATTTGTCGCGATTTTGAGTTTTGGTTGGACGGAGTTTCGGACGGTCCGCAGCAGCGAGCGGACGGTCCGCGGGTGCCCGGGCGGACGGTCCGCGTGCTCCCCGCGGACGGTCCATGGTTCGCGGTGTGCCACCGGTGGTTCCGTTTGTTTTAACGGACGGTCCGCGGCTCGGGCGGACGATCCGCGGCAAGGGTGCGGACGGTCCGCGCACCTCGCCGGACGGTCCGCGCGGCCCATCGCGGACGGTCCGCCCTGTCTGGACGGACGGTCCGCCAGAGGCTGCGCGCTTTGCTTCTTGGTTCGATTTCTCCCTTTCTTCTTTCGTGCTTCCGCGTGTGCTTCAAGGAATCGTTCCTAAGGCTAGAGGTTGATCCATAACCTCGTTGTCTGGGCGATTGGTGTGTGATTCGATTCATCGCTTGTGTGTGACCGGGATTTGACTAGGGTATAGGCCGGGTTCTTCGAGAAGATTTTTTACCGGCTCCTATTCACTCCCCCCCTCTCTAGTCGCCATCTGATCCTTCAATTGGTATCAGAGCTTGGTGCCAGATTCTTTGCGACTTTGACAAGTCTCGAATCCTAAGATGGCATACGTTGAGGGGGGCGGTCCGCCGCACTTCGATGGCAAGGGTTACCACAAGTGGGCGGCCCGAATGATGATCTTTCTTCGTGGGAAGCTGTTGGATAACCATGTGAAGGCTCGCCTCTTTATCTCTTACCAGATGCAATATGAGAATTTCACTCCACTTCCCGGTGAGGACATTGATGCGATGTTTCAGAGGTTCACCGCCATCGTGAACAACATGAAAGCTAATGTTGAGGATTTTCCTTACACCGAGCATGATCAGGCTTTGAAGCTCTTGCATGTCTTGAACCCAAATGTTTGGGGTGCTAAGGTTGAGGCCATCAAGGAGTCTGGGCAATATTTGACTATTGAGTTGGATGACCTCTTCTCTAAGCTTAAGTCGGTTGAGGTTGACAGGAAGTTGCAATCCAAGCATGAGGGCTCGACTGACCATAGTCTTGCTTTTGTGGGCGGATCAAAGGGCAAATCTAACCCTTCCTGTCGACAGTTTTCCTTGTCTTCTCTTATGTCTATTTCAGATGAGGAGTTTGATGTGCTGGGCGAGGAGGAGCTGGCCTTGCTCTCAAGAAGGTTTGATCGACTACACGAGAGTCGGAGGAATGCAAGGCGGAGCTCAGGGATGTGCTACAAGTGTGGCAAGCGAAGCCACTTCATTACCGAGTGCCCGGAAGCGGAGGAGAACAAGTACAAGGTGAACGAGTACAAGGCGCACTCGAGGCGTGAAGACAAGTACTCTTCCAAGGGCAAGCACTTCAACAAGTCCAAGAGCAAAGACAAGGACAAGCGGCGACCGAGCAAGAGCGTCTACAAAAAGAACAAGGCAATAGCGATAGTGGCCGGTGCGAGCGACGTTGACTCAAGCTCAAGCGACGAGCAGTCAAGCTCAAGCAGCGAAGATGAAGACGCCGGGAGGCGCAAGGGCAAGAAGAGTGCAAGCCGGAACCTCAGCGGGTTGAGCTGTGTGGCGCTTGAGGGCTTTTGTGGCATGGCTCATAGCTCAAGCAGCAAGAAGAGCGAGAAGGAAGACAGCGACTCCGACTCGGAGGATGAGGTAAATCGTGACCCCGACTCTTTGCTTGCCGAGATCGCTAGGTTGAATGGCTTGATTGACAACCGTGATAGTGTGCTAAGAGATGCCAAAAAGATGAGGAAAGATCTTAGGGCTCAACTTGAGAATGCTAGTGAGAAAGTAGGAGAGTTAGAGTCGAAATTGCTTGAATTGAAACTTGAGAATGACTCTTTGAAACTTGCTCCTACTACTCCTGATGATGTTGAATGTCTTGAGTGTGATGCATGGTTGAATGAGATCAAGTTGCTTAATGAGAAGAATGCTTCTACTTTGGCTAAACTAGATGCTCTTAGGATCGAGTATGATGAGCTTAAGGCTAGACCTACTTTGCTTGGTACTTGTAAATCATGTCCTACTATGCATGCTAAGCTTGTTGATGCTCGTTCTACCATTAGTTCTTTGGAAGCATCTTTGAAATCTCCTCGTTGAAAATGCATGCTCTAGCCGTGATGAAGTTACTTTGCGCAATCTTGAACTTACTTCCCGTTTGGATGTCATCTATGAGGAGAATGACTATTTGAGGAAGGTGTTGGGTTGGTTGTACGGCGGGAACCTCAATTGAAAATCATGATTGAGGAGTTCAAGAGAGGCGATGGTCGTGGTTTGGGGTTTGAGAAGTTGGGTGAGAAAGTGGGAGAGAACAGTGGGGAGAGTGTGTATGAGAAGTGTGTTGAGTCTAACCCTGAGTTTGAGGTGATCGGAGACATCCAAGTCCCACTTCCAAAAGCACCCAAGAACTCTTTCACACCAAAGCCCAACCACCTTTGTAACAAGATTGACACAACCCAAGATCCACCCAAATTCCCACTCAAGACAAATGACCTCAAGAAACCTGTGAAGTTTGTGAGTGAGAAGGGTGTGAAGCCTAGTGAGAAGCCAGAGCCAAAACCAAAACCCATCCCCTTCAGGTGTGAGTATTGTGGCAAGGAGAGGCATCTTGCAGAGTTTTGCTACAAGAGGAAGAGGGATGAGAGGCTTGCTAGGGAGCAAGCTAATCCGGACAGGTATCGCCAGTCTCATGGTATTCCTGAGCTTAGAGTGCCACTTCCACGGGGTGTGGGAAGTGTGAGGAGTGTTGGCAGGTTCCCACAGAGAGGTGGTGGTGCGAGGATTGAGAGGAGAGATGATGGTGTGCGTGCTGGTGAGAGGTTTGGTCGGGCTCGTGGTGGCTTTGTTGGACGCCACCCTACTCGTCCTCAATATGGGTTTAGGGGAGATGATCGCAACTTTGGGTTCCAGAGGAACTACGGACCACGTTTTCCCCCTCGTGGTGCTCGTACTCCTTCCATGGGACATGGGAAGCTTGGTGGCAAGGGAATGATGTTTGCTAACCCCTCCTTTGAGCAGATGGCTCGACACTGGTTCAACTTCCTTTGTGCTAACCCCAGTGTCGAGTCGTTAGCTCATTCTCGTTCTTGTTTCGACTACGGGCGGGGAGGCTTGGAGGACATTTGGTTGATCGACTCGGTGTTCTCGACACATGACCGGAGATAAGAAGTGGTTCTCCGGCCCTCACCCCGGTGAAGGAAAAGATGTACATCACATTTGGGGACAATGGACGAGGAAGGGTAATTTACGAGGGTGTTGTGCATGTGAGTGACAAGGTAACGTTGAAGAGAGTGGCTCTTGTGAAGTCTTTGGGTTTCAATTTGCTTTCGGTTTCTCAGTTGCTTGATGAGGGTTTTGAGGTGCGTTTCAAGTCCGGCGAGTCTCATTTCTTTGGATTCTCGAGGTGATCTTGTCTGTATGATCATCCCCGAGGGTCAGATTTTAAGGGCTGATTTCTCTCGTTCTTTGGGTCCTGCTCGCTGTTTGATGGCTGGTCCTTCTTCTGGTTTGTGGAAATGGCATAGGCGGTTGGGACACTTGAGCTTTGATTTGGTTTCCCGCTTGAGTGGTCTTGACCTTGTCCGAGGATTGCCGAGGTTGAAGCTTGAGAAGGATTTGGTCTGTGCTCCGTGTAGGCATGGCAAGATGGTAGCCACTCCCCATCCACCCCTGACCGATGTCATGACCAAGCGTCCGACAGAGCTGTTGCACATGGACCTCGTTGGGCCAGCTCGAGTTTGCTCGGTGGGTGGGAAGTGGTATGTCCTTGTTGTGGTGGACGATTACTCTCGCTATGCCTGGGTGTTTTTCTTGGAAGATAAGAGTGAGGCATTTGGCTTTGTTCGAGATCTGATCGTGAGGTTGAAAAACGAGAGGCATGGGAATGCTATTCGAGCTATCCGCAGTGATAATGGCTCTGAGTTCAAGAACTCTCGTTTTGATGCCTTTTGTCGTGATCTAGGTCTTGAACATCAGTATTCGACCCCTTATGTGCCCCCTCAAAATGGAGTCGTGGAAAGGAAAAATCGGACTCTTTGTGAGATGGCTAGGACGATGCTCGATGAGCACAGGACTCCTAGGAGGTATTGGGCTGAGGCGGTCAATACGGCTTGTCATGTTTCCAACAAGATTTTATTGCGAGCTTTCAAGAAGAAGACCTGTTATGAGCTTATGCATGGTCGGGCACCCAAGGTGAGTCATTTCTGAGTCTTTGGCTGCAAGTGCTTTATTCTTAAGAAGGGAAAACTCGACAAGTTTGAGGCTAGATCTAGTGATGGTATTTTCTTTGGATATGCTAACCATTCTAGAGCCTATAGGGTGCTTAACCTTGAGACTAACAAAATGATGGAGACTTGCGAGGTAACCTTCGACGAGACAATGCCATGTACCTCTCTTGGCTTTGAATGTGCAGGTGATGAAGAGATGGCCAAGGACCTCTTTGAAGAGGAGAAGGATGAAGCTGGAGATGATGATGGAGAGAACCATGCGCCTGAAGCTGAGTGTGTACCCACTACTTCCCCTACGACCACTATGGAGCGTGGACCGTCTACTTCATGGACAACAACGGTGCAACAAGAGGACCAGGCGAGAGAAGCTGAAGTTGAAGTGGAGGTAGTCTCGAGGCGTGAGGCTCCCCAGCGGATTCAAGAAGTGCATCCCCTGTCGAAGATCATTAGGAACATCGACGAACGCACTACACGGTCAAGGTCCAGGAATTCCTCTCATTTTGCTCATGCTGCTTTTGTTGCCACCTTTGAGCCCAAGGACATTGGACATGCTTTATCCGATGCAAACCGGGTCAATTCTATGCATGAGGAGTTGGAAAACTTTGAGAGGAACCGGGTGTGGGAGTTAGTTGAACCACCTCCAAATTGCCATCCCATAGGAACCAAGTGGGTTTGGAAGAACAAAGAGGGAGAGAATGGGATGGTTGTGAGGAACAAGTCCGGACTTGTTGCTCGGGGGTTTAGTCGAAGGAGGGGATCGACTATGAGGAGACCTTTGCTCCCGTGGCTTTGTCTTGAGGCAATTCGAATCCTTCTAGCCTTTGCCGTGGCTAAAGGGTTCAAGTTGTTTCGGATGGATGTGAAGAGTGCTTTTCGAATGGGGTCATAGAGGAGGAGGTGTATGTGAAGCGACCACACCGGGTTTGAGAGCGAGCTGTACCCACACGGGGTGTACGGGTTGAAAAGGGCTCGTATGGGTTGAAACGGTGCCTCGTTCTTGGTATGGGAGATTGAGAGGTTTTCCGTTGAGCGAGAGGGTTTGTGATGGGTACCGTGGATAGGACCACTGTTTCTCCTCAAGCATGGAAATGACTTGTTGATTGTTCAGATATACGTGGATGATATTGTCTTTGGTGGCTCGTCACATAACCTTGTTGCCAAGTTTGCAGATGAGATGAGCAGGGAGTTCGAGATGAGCATGATGGGCGAGTTGCAGTATTTTCTCGGGCTGCAGATCAAGAAAGTGAAGGACGGTACATTCGTGCACCAGACCAAGTACACGAAAGACGTGCTGAGGAAGTTCCAGATGCAAGATGTGAAGCCAATGTCGACTCCCATGGGGAGTACGGCCACTTTGGATGCGGATGAGGATGGAGAACCAGTGGACCAGCGGGAGTACAGGAGCATGATCGGCTCCCTCCTCTACTTGACGGCAACGAGGCCAGACATACAGTTCAGCGTGTGTCTGTGCGCTCGTTTTCAGGCTTCGCCGAGGACATCACATCGACAGGCCATCAAGAGGATTTTCAGGTACCTACAGTCTACCCCTGGTCTTGGCCTTTGGTATTCGTCCTCCTCGACTCTTTCTCTTCATGGTTTTTCCGATGCGGATTTTGCTGGTTGTCGAGTCGAGAGGAAGTCTACTTCTGGTACTTGCCAGTTTCTTGGTTCTTCGTTGGTTTCATGGTCTTCTCGCAAGCAGTATAGTGTAGCTCAGTCTACCACCGAGGCAGAATATGTTGCTGCCGCGAGTTGTTGTTCCCAACTGTTGTGGATTTCATACACTTTGAGAGACTTTGGTGAGGAGTGCACCCAGATCCCACTTCTTTGTGATAGCACCAGTGCCATAAGCGTAGCCAAAAACCCAGTGCTTCACTTCAGAACCAAACACATAGAAGTGAGGTATCATTTCTTGAGGGACAATGTGGAGAAAGGAACCATCGTGTTGAGTCATGTCCCTACCCAAGGTCAGCTAGCCGATATCTTTACAAAGCCTCTCCACCAAGCTACATTTGTGCGCTTGCGGGGGGAACTTGGGGTTTGTTGCCCTTTCTAGTTGATTCTTGGGGTTTGCTTTTTGTATCATATGTATCATACCGTCTTTACTTTGATGTATATACATGTTTTGCTTGATGTAAAAACCATGGTAGGATAGCCATCTTGTCATATATCATGTTGCATTTGTATCATATTGCATTTTAGGATGATGAGCTTCTTTCATATGCCTTATTTAAGTCTCTTTGGCTACTTGTGAGATTTTGGTCATATGTGTGGAGAAATGGTGATGTGAGGCTATGCTCTTGGAATATTTGAGATATCTGTGTGGTGAGATAGCCCCTTTGTGAAATAAATGCTAATCTTGACTAATTTTTCATGAAATATGCTCCACTCGTGTGTAGTTGTGTATCCATGTCACAGTTTGATCTAAATGTGCTTTTCATGCTTAGATTGTGATTGGATGTCTTTTTCTTGCATTTGGGCCAAAGGCTGTATATCATTGTGAATGTTTAGCCTATGTTGCATTCATGGGGGAGCATAAGCTTCTTTTTGCCGCAAAGGCACTTCATGTACCATGAAATGAATTAATCTTGAAAAGAAGTGTGCAGTGCTTGGAAAATGCTCCATCCATCATGTCTATGCCTAAAATGTCTTATCTTTCACATATGGGTGCAAAACATGTTGCATGATGTTCACCAGTGGAGAAGTCTCCCCGAAGTGGACACATGGCTCATGAGCTTTGACATGACATGCTTTGCTTTATGGGTGTTTGCCATGATCTTTTGCTGAGAATTTGATATCCTTGTATGATCTTTGAATGGTATGCATGTTTGTGCCTCAAGTGTGACATGGATAGGCTTTTACATGTGAAGCGAGCCTTCTTTTGGTAAAACTCCTTAAATCTGAAAATTTTGCTTTGCCACATGCTTGTATTTTCATATATTACTTGTGGCGATGCTTTTACTATGCTATGATTCATATGTGTGATCTTTGTCTCATTTTTAGCCTTTGACACTAGATTTGGCCTATTTGAGAAGCTCATGTAGATGTTTATATGCTTTGTTTTGCATTTCTGCATTTTCTCCTTGATTCATCCATTGTCAACAAGGGGGAGAAGAGGTGAGCTTAATGAAAATTCAGAAGAGGTGAGCTAAATTTCGGATGTTTGCATCCACATGTTCAGGGGGAGCTTGCATGTGTTCAGGGGGAGCTTTCTTGCTGTTTTCAGTGTGGAGTTTGTGTTTTGCTTGGCTTGTGACCTTTCTTTGCCTTTCTTTGGTTTTGGTCATGAGTTGAGCTTCTTTGTTTTTCTTTCTTCTTCCTTTCTTTCCTTCTCTGAATTTCATTTCGCATTGTGTGTTGTCAATGCACTCATCAAGGGGGAGATTGAGGACCAAGAGCGTCCCGGTGGTCGATGGAAGACCGCTCCTCAGTGATGAGTGATTGACAATGGGTGTTGGACTGACTCTTGGCTTAGTGTGCAGGTGTAGGCTGCGGCCTGGTTCGTGTTGTTGCAGGTGAAGAACGGGCGCGAAAGGTCTTCAGCCTTGAGGGGCCTCCGGGAGATGGAGAGACAAGTAGGCTCGGTTCGAGGGACCCGGTGGACAGCGGGACTGGGTGCGGGTCACATGGTGGCGACACAAGCAAGACGAAGTCATGGACAAGCGAGCGGTGCACGGTGGCGGTCAAGTCAAGTGGTTTGGCGGGAGGCCGGACCGAGCACGCGGGGTTTGGTGGTTTTCCCACAAAACCATCGGGGGACGGTTTCTTGGTTTGGGCCTCAAAACCAAGTCCGAGGGCCCAACACGACGGAGACGGGATCCGGGCGTGTCGAGAAGCTTCGAGGCGGAGGACACGCGGCGGGATCGCATGGCTTGCGTCGGGAGGACGCGGGGTGCGGCAAAGGCGTGGCCGTCCGATGGAAAGACCCACAAACATTACCTAAATGCCCCTGCGTGGGTTGTATCGCCAGTAGTTAAGTTAGGGGTAGTCGAGTCATTTACCACTCCGGCGGGACTCGATATATAAGCCATAAGGGTGTGTGAGTGGCTTTCGCTCTCCGCGACTTAGGGTTTCATTTCCTCCCTCCCATTTCTCATTTTCGTAGCTATTTTTCTTCCATTTTCTCTAGGCTAGCATGAGAGCTTCATGAGAGATTTGTTGAGAGGGATGGATGCTAGGGCGGCATGCTAGACCTTGTGAATCTTTCCTGGTTTGTATAGAAGATTCGGAGTTGTGTTTTTCGTGGTCTTTTTGTGCTTGTTTTCGTGCCTTCGTTCTCGGTGCGTTTCCGCGGATTTGATTGGGTTTCTCCCTGGATTTCTTTGAGGGAAACATGGATAGATGTCTCGCGCATCTTTGTGATTGATCTTGTGCCCTCAAACGCCAGGAAACCACTTCGATTCGAGAGTTTTCGTTCGGTGCTCAAGCTTTTGGTGGTGCTCAAAGGATTCGCAATTCCCGGTGATTTAGGGAGTTAGGAGGCAAGATTTTTGGGCTATAGCATCCTTGTGTGACGCTTTTCAAGTCCCCAAACCCTTGTCTCCACAACTTCAACCGTTTGGGAAATCCGATGATGATTTGGGGGAGTTGACTTTCGAGGTCGGGCGTTTTTACTGCTCTCCCGTCCGAGCCTCGCGAACGGTCCGCGCCCTCTCGGCGGACGGTCGCTCCGCTCGTGTTCGTCCCGTGTTCTTCGTGTTCTTGCTCGCCTTTCGTTTCGATCCGTCGCGATTTTGAGTTTTGGTTGGACGGAGTTTCGGACGGTCCGCGGCGAGCGGACGGTCCGCGGGTTCCTGGCGGACAGTCCGCGTGCTCCCCGCGGACGGTCCATGGTTCGCGGTGTGCCACTGGTGGTTGTTTGTTTTAACGGACGGTCCGCGGCTCGGGCGGACGGTCCGCGGCAAGGGTGCGGACGGTCCGCGGTGCCTCGCCGGACGGTCCGCGCGGCCCATCGCGGACGGTCCGCCCTGTCTGGCCGGACGGTTCGCCAGAGGCTGCGCGCTTTGCTTCTTGGTTCGATTCCTCCCTTTCTTCTTTCGTGCTTCCGCGTGTGCTTCAAGCAATCGTTCCTAAGGATAGAGGTTGATCCATAACCTCGTTGTCTTGGCGATTGGTGTGTGATTTGATTCATCGCTTGTGTGTGACCGAGATTTGACTAGGGTATAGGCCGGGTTCTTTGAGAAGAATTTTTACCGGCTCCTATTCACTCCCCCCCTCTCTAGTCGCCATCTGATCCTTCATTTCTTTAACTCTGTATCTATAGATTTGGTGTCTATAGAATACACTTTTCTCCCACCATCCGTCGGTAAGTGTCGTACATGGCTTCTGAAAAGCGGACTGAGGTGGCAAGATCAGGGCTGTAGTGAGGGTTGCTCTGGGCTGGAAGGATAGCTTCACGTTTGACACCAAGTGCAGTGCGTCGCTCAGGTACAGGAATTACTTTGGCTGCAGAGTTGGCTATCCCGTCCGGGTGCTTCCCACAGAAAGTTGTGAGTGCTTCGAGAGCAGCCTTCTGCACCGTGTCGGACAAGTTTCGCCCTTGTGCCTTACACTCCCACTCTTCCCAAGCAGGATTGGGCAGGCACTCTGAAACCTTCACCTTCACTTCACAACGAAGGAGTTGGCCTGTGGTCGCTCCTCTGGCGGATCGACTTCGTGAGGCACCAAGCCGGCTGGCCGCCTATGTCAAGCACATGGCCAAGTCGATCCCGAAGCAAGTCCTGGCCTTCATGAAGTCGTACTTCCCGAAGGCTCCAGTGGAGGTGGTCGCCGGCGGGGGTAGCCGCCAAGCGCTCGGATGAGCGATGCGCGAGCTGGCTGGAGCGAGATGGCTCCCATCGCGGAGCAGGTAGCCGAGAAGCTGAACCTCCAGTAGCCCTGCATAGGTAGCTAGTAACCATAGTTGTACAAAAAACACTTGTAATGAATTATTCATGTATCAATGAAATGAAATTTTCCAGCAATGAGTACTCGTACCCGCGATCTCAGAGTGCGGAGCGCCCATCGTGGAGTAGGTGCGAGTAGTAGTACTCGGCTTTAGTAGTCCCGTCATAGGGAGCAGAACAGTAAACAAGTTGATGAACAATCAAGCATTATTACTAAAGAAGTACACCTGGGTGGCCAGGGCCGAGGTTACAAGTAGTCGCCTGGACCCGGAGGCCGCTTACAGCTAAGTGGCGCTGGAGCGGGTAGCCGCTTGCAGCAGGTGATCCGTAGGTAGCCGTGTAGGCTGGATCGCAGATCCGTAGGTAGCCGCGCGGGGCTAGATCTTGGAGTGTGGTCTCTTGGTAGACCGCTGCTATAGTCCTTGACGCTCGTCGCAGCCCCAGGGTCTGTAGGTAACCGCGCGGGCTGGACCCTGGAGGAGAGTAGTCCGGAGACTTGAAGGCGAGGACCGGAGGGTCGCTTGCGGCAAGGGGGTGTTGATGTAGTCGTGTAGACTTGAACCCGGAGTAGTCGTGCCGACTAGGCGTAGAATCGACGAGTTGGTCGACGTTCCACGAGTTGTTGACGTCTTCGCCTTCAAGTGTTTGGAGGCGGTAGGAACCGGCCCGGTCACCTTAGCCACGGTGAAGGGGCCTTCCCGAGGGGAGCGCGAGCTTGTGGAGTCTTTCCGTGTTCGGGATACGGCGGAGGACAAGATCTCCAACGTTGAAGGAGCGTTCCTTGACGTTGCGATCATGGTAGCGTCGGATACCCTCCGGGTACCTTGCCGATTGGACGAGGGCGGCGCGGCGAGCTTCTTCGAGGCCGTCGATATCAACTCGTCTGTTTGTCTTCGAGACGCCTTCGTCGTAGTGCTCCACTGCCTGGCGAGTTCCATATGACGTCGGCGGGGAGGATGGCTTCGGAGCCGTAGAGCGAGGAAGTAGGGGGATTGCCCCGTTGGCTTGGATGGTTGAGTCCACGGCCCCCGCAGTGCGTTGGGTAGTTCCTTGATCCACTTGCCCCCTTTGGAGTTAGCGGCGTCGTGTAGCCGCTTCTTGAGGGCGTCGAGCACCATCCCATTGGCGCGCTCGACTTGTCCGTTGGCCGTGGATGGGCGGCGGAGACGTATCGACGTCGATTCCGCTCGTTCTCGCAATATTCCCCGGGCGGTGGTTGTTGAAGTTGGACCCCGTGTCCGTGATGATGCGGTGGGGTAGCCCGTAGCGGTGTACGAGTTCATCCAGGAAGTCGAGTACTCTGTCAGCCTTGGGGCATGTGACCGGCTTGACCTCGATCCACTTGGTGAACTTGTCGATAGCCACCAGTACTCTGTTGAATCCTCCTGGCGCAGTTGGCAGTGGCCCAATCATGTCGAGCCCCCAGCAGGCAAAGGGCCAGGTTGGCGGTATGGTGACTAGCTTGTAGGCTGGGACGTGTTGCTGCTTGGCGAAGAACTGACATCCTTGGCACCTTCTGACGAGTTATTCGGCATCGCCCAGGGCTGTGGGCCAGTAGAAAGCTCGCCGGAAGGCCTTGCTGACCAGCGTGCGTGAAGACACGTGGTTGCCGCAGACGCCCTTGTGGATCTCCTACAAGATGTCCTTGCCTTCTTCACGAGGGACGCACTTCATGAGTACTCCAGAAGATGCACCCCGCTTTAAAGCTTGTCTCCGACGAGGACGTAAGACTTGGCGCGGCGGACGAGTTGTTCGGCTGCGTTCTTGTCGGAGGGGACCTTCTGCTCGCTGAGGTAGTCGATGAAGGGTTGCCTCCAGTCCATGTCGATCATCATGACCTCCTGCCCAGCTGGTGGATGAGCTGGTACAGTGGTCGGTGGCGCCGGCTCCGGGATGGATGGCGCGTGAAGCTCATGGACGAAGACGCCCGCGGGTACTTGTGCGCGGGTGGATCCAAGCTTCGAGAGGACGTCCGCTGCAACGTTGTTGTCGCGGACAATGTGATGGAACTCGAGACCATAGAATTTGTTCTCGAGCTTGCGGACTTCTAGGCAGTAGGCGTCCATGTTCTCCTTGTTGCGGTCCCAGGACTTGTTGACTTGGTTGATGACCCTTTGCGGAGTCGCCGTAGACTAGTAGCCGCTTGATGCCCAGTGAAGCCGCGAGGCGGAGCCCGTGTAGGAGAGCTTCGTACTCGGCTTCGTTGTTTGAGACCTTCCGGAAGATGCGGGACGTACTTGAGTTGTTCGCCGTTGGAGAGATCGGGGAGTACCCCTCGCGCTGCGCCCTCGAGGTTGAGTGAGCCATCAAAGTACATCACCCAATGCTGCGGTCGCACGGTGGGAGTAGGTAGGCGGTTCTCCCGCCACTGCGCCATGAAGTCGACTAGTGCTTGCGACTTGATGGGCGTGCGTGGCTTGAAGTCGATGGTGAGGGCGCCGAGCTCGACAACCCACTTGGAGATTCTTCCGGTGGCGTCTTGGTTCCTCGGGATGTCGCCGAGCGGGTAGTCGGTGACGACGGAGACCGAGTACTCACGGAAGTAGTGTCGTAGCTTCCGCGAGGTAATGAGTAGAGCGTACAGGAGCTTCTGCACGGGCTGGTAGCGAGCCTTGGACTCGATAGAACCTCGGCCGACGAAGTAGGCGGGGCGGCCCCGGACCGGATAGGCGTGGCCGTCTTCTGCCGCTCGACAACGATGGCGATGCGACCACGTGAGTAGTCGCGGCTAGGTAGAGCGATGGGCGCTCGCCCTTGTGAGGAGCCGTGAGGATTGGCGGCTTCGACGGAAGTCCTTGAGCCGGGCAAGGGCTTGATCCGCCTCCGGAGTCCACACGAACTTCTCGTGGTGCTTGAGTAGTTTGAAGAAGGGGAGGCCCCGTTCTCCTAGCCTCGAGATGAATGCGTTCAACGCCGCCATGCACCCCGTCGGCTTACGGACGTCCTTGATGCTCGTGGGAGCTTTCATGCTTGGTGATGGCGGAGATCTTCTCGGGGGTTGGCTTCGATGCCGCGGCGGGCGATGATGAAGCCGAGTAGTTTGCCCGAAGGGACGCCGAAGACGCACTTGTTCGGGTTGAGCTTCCGGTGGTACTCGCGTAGCGATGCGAAGGTCTCTTCAAGGTCGTCGATGAGGGTGCTGGGAGTCCCTGGTTTTGACAACCACGTCATCCACGTAGGCCTCGACGTTCTTGTTGAGTTGCCGCTTGAAGCGAGCTGGATGGCCCGTTGATAAGTAGCGCCGGCGTTCTTCAACCCGAATGACATGGTCGTGTAGCGATGCGCGCCAAACGGGGTGATGAACGCGGTCTTTTCCCGGTCTTCCTCCTTGATTGCGATCCGGTGGTACCGGAGTAGCGGTCGAGGAAGCGAAGCGAGTCGCGGCCCGCCGTGGAGTCGATGACTTGATCAATCGCGACAACCCGAAGGGGTCCTTGGGGGCGGTGCTTGTTGAGGTCGGTGTAGTCGACGCACATCCTCCACTCGTTCGAGTTCTTCTTGCGGACGAGGACGGGGATGGCGAGCCACTCAGGATGGAAGACTTCTCGGATGAAGCCAGCTGCGAGTAGCTTGGCGAGCTCCTTCTTGATGGCGTCCCGTCTGTCGTCGGCAAAACATCGGAGGTGTTGTCGCTTGGGGGTGGCCTTTGGATCGACGTTGAGGCAGTGCTCAATCAGCTCCCTGGGCACTCCTGGCATGTCCGCTGGTTTCCACGCGAAGATGTCGCGGTTAGCCCGAAGGAAGCTGATGAGCGAGTCTTCCTATTTGGGGTCGAGGCCGGCCCCGATGGTGGTGGTCTTCTTTGGGGTCGCTCGTGCCAAGGTCGGCCGTTCCGACGAGTACCTCCTCAGGTGGCTTAGGCTTGTTGGTGCTGTCAGACTTCTCTGGGATGTCGAGTTCGCTCGTGGCGAGCTTCTTCGACGCGGCGTAGACCTCCATCATTGCGTTGGGTACTTGGTTCGTGGAGGCGATCACCACGGCCTCTGTATCGCAGTCGTGGGAGATCTTCAAGTCCCCTTGGAGGGAGAGTACGCCGGCTGGACTTGGCATCTTGAGTACCAAGTAGGTGTAGTGGGGCACCGCCATGAACTTGGCGATGGCCGGTCTGCCGAGGATGGCGTGGTAAGAAGTCTCGAAATCCGCGACCTCGAACTTGATGTACTCGGTGCGGTAGTTATCCCGAGACGCCCGAAGGTAGCGCGGTACCACCGAGCCTAGTGGGATAGCCGCGTTGCACGGGACGATGCCGTAGAAGGGCGTCTTGCTCTTGGTGAGCATAGGGGTGACGTCGAGGTTCATCTTCTTCAAGGTTTTGGTGAAGAGGACGTTGAGCCCGCTTCCACCGTCGATGAGCACCTTGTTGAGCTTGGAACCCGCCACTGTTGGCTTCAGGACGAGGGGGAACCGTCCTGGTTCGGAGAAGTTGGTCCATTGGTCCGCGCGAAAGAAGGTGATGGGTACCTCCGACCACCTGAGAGGGGTCGGGACCGCTGGTTCAATGGACATCACTTCACGACGGGTAGCCTTCTGCTCCCGCCTGCGAGGCGATCCGCCGAAGAGGACGTTGACGGTCTTCTCGGGTTCTTGGAAGTCATTGTCGTCGCCGTCCTTCTTCTTGCCCTTTTGGTCGTGAGGGTGCGGTGGCTCCGGCGTATCCTTGAGTGCGTGCACGAGCCGGTAGCACTGCCGTAGTGTGGTTGCCGTTTGGATGCCACGGGCACTTCTCCTTCAGCAGGTCCTTGAACCCGCCAGAATTCTTCTTCGAGTTCCCTTTCGGAGGGCGCGGGGATAGCCGCGACGGTGTTGTCTGGCTTGCGCTTGCGGTTGGAACCCGAGTAGTTGTTGTTGTTGTTGTTGTTGTTGTTGTTGTTGCGGCCGCCCTGGTTTGCATTCTTCTGCCGCCGCCGCCCCGGTTACGCTTGGACTTGCGCGGATGGCGTCGTACTTGGCGTTGGCCTTGTCCTCTTCATCCGCCCAGGACGTGATCATGTCCTTGAGGTGGGGAATGGACCTAGGGCGGCGACGACCGAAGTCCTCGAAGGTGCGGCGATGGTAGAGGCCGTCCTGGAAGAGGTCGATGACCTCCTTGTCGGTGACGTCGACGATGGTAGCGCGCTTGTCGAAGAAGCGGCGCATATACTTGCAGAGGGTCTCGCCTTGTTCCTGCTTGATCATGGCAAGGTCCATGCGAGTACCCGAACGGCCCATGGCGCCCGCGAAGTTGCTCGTGAACTGTTCCTTCAGCTGGTCCCACTTGTCGATCGAGTGCTTGTCCAGCGACTCGAGCCATGTGAGTGGAGCTTGGTCCAGACAGAACGGGAAGTAGAGGCATTTGGTGTCGGCGTTGCCGCCGCCGTTCTCGATGGAGAGGGCGTAGCATCGGAGCCACTGGATGGGATCTGCTTCGCGTCGTACTTGGTGATCCCCAAAGGCTTGAACTTGTCGGGGAGGAGCAGGTTGCGAAGCCGGGGTGAGAAGGCGGGGAAGCCGTCGCCTTCAGCAGCGGTGGTCGACTTCTTCCGCCGCAGCTCCTCGATCTTCTGGCGAGCGTCGTACCCGCCGTGGGAGGCACGGAGGCGTGGGTGTTCGCGTGGCCTTGGCCGCCGCGGCTGCCGCCGCCTCCAGCTCTTCTGTTGGCCCCGTGGTTGGAGGCCGCCGCCGTCCTCGCCGCCGCCGTCAGGATCGTTGCCGCCGCCACCGGCCGGAGCGCGGTGGGGGACGACTTCTCGGTTGCCTTGGTCTTGTCGTGAAGGTCCGCCGGCGTTGGAGCGGCGGCGGTTTGGATCAGCCGGGAGGTCAGCTCGAGTACGGTTGGGGCCAGGGTCAGCGCTGCGACTAGTAGCTTCATTGTCGCGGGGTTTAGCTGGGAGAGGTTGGTTGACTCTGTTGTCGACCCGCATGAAGTAGGCTTCTTCAGCGAGCTTGGCGATGACCTCTCCAGCGCGTATGCCCTGAGCCTGACGTGCGATCGTTGTGATCGACATGAGGCATTGCTCAGGGGTGGTGTGTACTATGCTCTCGACCGCCTCGAGAGCTTCCGCCAGGTTGCGGATGGGGAGGTTGTCTCCGAGCCGCGGCGTCGTTCCGCTGCGCTTCTGTTGCATTCGCGTCGAGCGTCCCCCCGGTGGCGGCGGTCTCGTCCGCCGGTGCGTCGGCGGACGGCCTCGTCCGCGGAGATGTCCTCCGTGTACTGTCTTCGGCCGGTGCCTGAGGGTCCTGGAGTTTCGCCGGCAGCCATGAAGACTTGGCGATCGGGGTTACCCAAGCTGGACTCAGAGGGTGCTACCTCAGTTGGTGTGTTTGAGTCCGCCTGGGCCAGTGGTGTTCCCTCCTGGAACGGTAGTGAGTCGATGTAGGCGACGTAGCGTGAGTCCTCCTTTGCCAGGTCAGCAGGCTTGCAGTCTGGCCAGTAGACGTATCTTCCAGCCGGCGTCGATCTTATAACCAGCCCAGAGGCTGGCCCTGACAAGGGAAGCTCAATGGAGTCATCTTCGGACTCGGGCTCCTCAGGGTCCGACCCAAAGTCGAACTCGTAGTCCGGGTTCGAGTAGAACTCGGAGAGAGGGCTGGAGTCTGAGATGTGGTCGGGGACGGTGTCGGAGTCCGAGTTGTACTCGGTTACGGGCTCCTTGCCGGCCCGGCGTGGTGTAGGAGCCCCCGTGCGGGCCCGGCTGAGGACGCGGGGGCCACGCGTGGAGCGCTGGCGTGGTGAAGGGACCGCCTGCGATGGCTGAGCAGCCGGCTCGCATGCGATGGCCCATGGCGACGTCGGGTTCGAGTTGGAGACGGACTCGAGCTCGAAGTCAGCGTGATGGTTGAAGAGCGAAATTTCGCCGAACTTGCCGGCGAGTTCGCCTGTGACGACCTCGGGAAGCGTCACGAGGCCTGTCCTCGGGTTGGGCTGCATGGTCAGGCGGCGCTGGAAGGAGCCCGCGCCATCAGCAATGCAGACCCAGGCGCCGAAGACGAAGGTGTCGCCGCGGTTGAAGGCGACGGTTGGCTTGATGTGAACAGAAGCCGTCGAGTTCGCCATGTGATCTCGAGCGAGAGCCCCTACGGGCGCGCCGGCTGTCGGTGTTTTAGACCGGCAACCTACTACGGGGAGTACCCGAAGTAGATGAATGTGACTCGCCGAGATCGGTAACTCGAAGGAAGAGACACGTGGCACACAATTTAGACAGGTTCGGGCCGCGAGGTGCGTAATACCCTACGTCCTGTATGCTGCGTAGCTCTGGATTGATAGGGCACGATTACACGATGGTGCAATTATGCGCCGTGAGTTGTATGAGAGGAGATTGGATGAGGGGATCGGTCCCTGCCTCGCCTTATATAGTCCGGGAGGCAGGGTTACAAGTCGGAGTAAGAAGAGAGTACTAGTCGAGTACGTCTAGGAGTCCTCTGCACAGTGCGGAACATGTACAGCTTCCAAACCGAGTATTACCCTGTGTAGTCCTTGTGCTCCACGCCTTCAGATGCCGTGTAGCGCAAGCCGGGTAGTCCCAGGGGCCCACCGAGTAGTCGGTCCTGGTACCCACCGAGGTAGTGGGCCCAGAGAGGTCCATACGACAGGTAGTCCTAGGGGCCCACCGAGTAGTCGGTCCTGGTACCCACCGAGGTAGTGAGCCCAGGGAGGTCCATACGACAAGCCCCCGAGTACTTTGTAGTCGAGAAGGATAGCTTCAAGTAGTCTTGACGGCCTTAACGAGTAGTCCTCAAGCGTCCCTGAGCGCTACAAGTCAAAAGTCCTCAAGAGTAGTCGAAGCATCCCGAGGGCTGGAATGTACTCCAGCTGATGTTTGAGCAATCTTGAAGTCTTCTCGAGTAGTCCCAAGCGTCCTTGAAATCTGCCTTCGAAGGTCTTCAAAGAATGCCAGTCTTGTCTTGAAGCCGGAGCCGTCATGGAGGTGCGATTTGCAGAACCGCACTCCTCATGGAGTAGCCCCCGAGCCTCGAGCCGCGGGCTCTGGCTTAGGGTCCATCTGAAATCTTGACAAGATAATCCCGAAAAATCCGGAGAGAAAAAACCGAAGGACACATGGCACGGAGCCCTCGAGCCTTGAGTCGAGTACTTCCTCTCGAATTGAAGGGTCTTCTTGGAGAATGTGTCCTGAGATGCTCTTGAAACTAACTGCTTCCCAGGTAGTCGAGTAGAAGTAGCCGAGCCCCCGAGGTGAGGCGCGTCGACTAGTAGAATTCGAAGAGTCACGCGCAGCCGCTGAGTCAGCCGCGCGTGGACTTATCCAGCCGCCCGTTGCGGAGGCTATTTAGCTTATAAATAGAAGCCAAAGCCCTTAGGGTTTTTCACCCAAGTGAGCCGCAGTCATTTCCATTTGAATCTTGAAGTAGATCCACTCCAGCGCCTGCTGCCGCCGTAGTAGATCCGAGCGCATCGCCACCCGAAGCCTTTAGGGTAGCCCCCGAGCGGATGCGAGTGAAAACTCCTTGCACTTGGAGAATGAAGCCGTCGCCGTCGAAGACATCCAAGGCCGGCGGGAAGAAGAGGGGCCGTGCAGAGGCCACCGTGGCCGCCACCAGTGCAGCGCCGCCCGTGTCGCCACCGCGCGCTGATCCAAGCCGCGAGTGGAAGAAATCGAAGGTCAAGACGGAGGATCTGCTGACCCTGTTGAACAGCGAGTTCATCAGGGAGAAGGAAGTTGACATGTGGAGATCCGCCGCAGGAGATCCTTATCCGATGGAGAAGGCTGAAGACGAGATCCCGATGTTCTCGCGCTTCGTGGAGCGCGGCCTTGCGCTCCCAGCAAGCGACTTCTTCAAGGGGCTGCTCGGGTACTACGGCATCGAGTACCTCAACCTGAACCCCAACGGCATCTTCCACACGTCGGTCTTCGTCCACTTCTGCGAGGCCTTCCTCGGAATCAAGCCACACTGGGTGCTCTTCCAAAAGTTTTTTCGCGTCAAACCGCAGCCCAGTGTCTCCAACCCCAGAGTAGTCGGAGAAGCCGGGATCCAGCTGAGGGAAGACGCCGCAGATCAGTACCTGGCGTACAAGCTCGTGGACTCCAACACGGACTGGAAGACGAGGTGGTTCTACATCACGAACCACCATCCTGGCCTGCCGAAGCCAAGCGGACGGCAGCCCAGGCATCGCGAGTGGTGGAACACAGAGCCCACCATGCAAGAGGGGATCCAGCTCCCCGAGCTGCTAGCATGCATTCGAGTGCTCAGAGAAGCTGGACTGAGGGCCGAACACGTGGCCTTCAGTTTCATGAAGTGCAGGATCCAGCCGCTGATGGCGCGGGATACGCTGGGCTTCGAGTACACCGGCGACGACGACTCGTCGCGGATGCCGGGGGGGAGTTGGACGACGATGACATCGTCGAACGGTTGTCGCGTATCTTCAAGGACATGCCGCCGTACACGGCGTGTCCGGTCGAGGAGTACTCCGCCACGCGCCCGCCCAACGAGGTGAGTAGTCGTACCCCCCTCGTCGAGTAGTGAGTACTCATAGTGAAGTTGCTGACGCCTTGTGTCTTTGCGCAGGATGATGTGAAGCGGTTCGTCTCGAGCGCGGCCGCCACCGAGCGGGATCGAGATCCCGGCGGAGGGGAAGGTGAAGGAGCGCCGCGAAGTCGGCGAAGGCGACGACACCGTCATCGTGGAGGATACCTCCGATGACGACGACGAAGACGAAGAGACTCTTCAGGACCGCTTCCGAGTTCGCGGTCGAGGTTTAGCCGTCCGGGCTTGCCTCATGTACCACTTGTTCAAGACCCTCCGAGCTAGCACCGGAGGCTAGCCTTGCTGCGCCGCCACGGAAGCCGAGCAACCCCGCCAAGAAGCGGGTGGTGAAGAAGATGAAGGTCTCAGAGACCACGCCTCCGGAGGTAAGTCATCTTGAGCAGAGTAGTCGAGTACCCGCTGTTCGAGTACATTGCTGACGAGTAGTATTCCTTTGTGTGCAGGAGGTGCCGCCAACGGAGCCCGTCGAAGAGGGCGACGTGGGTGTGTGGGACACGGTGGGGGAACCGGCTGGAAGCCGAAGTCCAGCCCCCCGCGTCGAGGAGCTCTGGGCGCCGCCCGGAGCGCCGGCCCCCCCGCTCCGGCGGAGAGCGAGAGGACCCGTGGCCGCCACCGTTGGAAAGGTGGTGACCCCTGGAGCGGAAGGTGAAGGTGCGCCGGCCGCCGCCGCCGTGGAGGAGGCAGTAGCCAAAGAGGCGGAGGAGGAGGCGCCCGCCGAGGGTGGACTGGTTGATATTGCCAGCATCCTCGGCGCTCCGGCCGTGACCATCGTCCGGTCGAGCTTGTAAGTACCATGTCTGTACGAGTAGGACTAGCTGCAGTAGTCGATGATTGCCTGACGATCTTCTGTGTACACTTCTGCAGAAAATCCATAGATCTAAGCTGGGATGGAGACGAGCCCTCATCAGCAGTGGCGGAGGAAACTGCGCCGCCTGTCGAGGAGGCCGCTCCCGAAGCCCAAACCACGACCGAGCCCCCGCCTGCACGAAGCGCCGCCGCGGAGGCGGTTGTAGTCGAAGGTGAGTACCCTTCTTGAAGCCGTAGGACTCCAGGACGAGTAGTCGTAGGCGCTGATGCGCGTGTCGTTTGTTGGCAGGCGCTGAAGGAGGTGACATCCCTGCAGGGGTGCCCGTGCATGAGTTGACACCAGAGGCCCCAGAGGCTGCAGAAGGAGCCCCCGAGCCCGTGGGGGAAGTCGTCGAGAAGTCCACCGGGGGAGAGGCGGTCACCACGTCGCCAGGGGTTGCCCTGGAGGTGGCTGTCCGCTCCCCTGAGATCCAAGACGCGGAGCCCATCCGGTCTGCGCTGATGACGGAGGCTACGTCAAGTAGCCGCGGTGGGATTGAACTTCTGGCCGACGACCTCGTCGAGCCGGCAATGGTGGCGCAGCACCTGGAGGCGATGCGGCGAGCCGAACAGTGGATGAAGGTACGTAGCCGTAGCCTCCCGAGTAGTCAATCCTTTGCGTTGAGTACTCTGCTTGACTTGAGCTTGTCTTGCGCAGGACGTCGCGGAGCGATCCCGCGAGAAGTCGAACCTTCTGCAAGGTTACGGCGACACCGTGCTCCGAGCCGAGGCCCTGGAGGAGCAGCTCGTGAAGTCGCGGAAGCACGCGGCTGCCATGCAGTCAAAACTCGACGCCGCCTTCGCCAAGTACCACAACGACGTGATGGAGTTGCAGGCGAAGGGCGACGAGTTGGTGCGGAAGAACAAAGGCCTCCGCAACAAGAATAAAGGTATGTCCCTTGACTTGTCGGGTACTTGTTGGAAGTCGTCAAGCCTCTGACCCATTGTTGTGTTTCCATGTTGCAGAACTCGAGGACCAGGTGGAGCAGCTGAAGGCCTCGGAGGTCAGCATGAAGAACCTCTTCTACCGGGAGCAAGAAGCCCGCCAGGTACTTGAGCTCGACTACAAGGAGCTCGCCTTCGAGTGCGAGAAGCACATGGAGTTGCGGATTGCCTCTGACAGAGATCTCGTCAACTGCTAAAAATCTTTGCAGAAGTTGAATGAATATTGCGAGGCGCTCCGGGCCCAGCTGAAGGACCTTGAAGAGGCTTCCCTCCCGATCGCGAGGCTTCTGGTGCCGCACCCGGGCGGCCCCAAGATCGCTCCTCTGGCGGATCGACTTCGTGAGGCACCAAGCCGGCTGGCCGCCTATGTCAAGCACATGGCCAAGTCGATCCCAAAGCAAGTCCTGGCCTTCATGAAGTCGTACTTCCCGAAGGCTCCAGTGGAGGTGGTCGCCGGCGGGGTAGCCGCCAACTGCTCGGATGAGCGGACGCGAGCCGGCTGGGAGCAGATGGCTCCCATCGCGGAGCAGGTAGCCGAGAAGCTAAACCTCCAGTAGCCGTGCATAGGTAGCTAGTAGGCATAGTTGTACAAAAAACACTTGTAATGAATTATTCATGTATCAATGAAATGAAATTTTCCAGCAATGAGTACTCGTAACCGCGATCTCAGAGTGCGGAGCGCCCATCGTGGAGTAGGTGCGAGTAGTAGTACTCGGCTTTAGTAGTCCCGTCGTAGGGAGCGAACGAAGAAACAAGTTGATGAACAATCAAGCTTTATTACTGAAGAAGTACACCTGGGTGGCCAGGGCTGAGGTTACAAGTAGTCGCCTGGACCGGAGGCCGCTTACGGCTAAGTGGCGGCCGGAGCGGGTAGCCGCTTGCGGCAGGTGATCCGTAGGTAGCCGTGTAGGCCGGATCGCGGATCCGTAGGTAGCCGCGCGGGGGCCCGGATCTTGGAGTGTGGTCTCTTGGTAGACCGGCTGCTAGAGTCCTTGACGCTCGTCGCGGCCCCCGTGGTCCGTAGGTAGCCGCGCGGGCTGGACCCTGGAGGAGAGTAGTCCGGAGACTTGAAGGCAGGACCCGGAGGGTCGCTTGCGGCAAGGGGTGTTGATGTAGTCGTGTAGACTTGAACCCCGGAGTAGTCGTGCCGACTAGGCGTAGAATCGACAGAGTTGGTCGACGTTCCACGAGTTGTTGACGTCTTCGCCTTCAAGTGTTTGGAGGCGGTAGGAACCCGGCCCGGTCACCTTAGCCACGGTGAAGGGGCCTTCCCAGGGGGAGCTGAGCTTGTGGAGTCTTTCCGTGTTCTGGATACGGCGGAGGACAAGATCTCCAACGTTGAAGGAGCGTTCCTTGACGTTGCGATCATGGTAGCGTCGGATACCCTCCAGGTACCTTGCTGATTGGACGAGGGCGGCGCAGCGAGCTTCTTCGAGGCTGTCGATATCAACTCGTCTCGCCTCGTCTTCGAGACGCTTCATCGTAGTGCTCCACTGCTGGTGAGTTCCATATGACGTCGGCAGGGAGGATGGCTTCGCAGCCGTAGACCGGGGAAGTAGGGGGATTGCCCCGTTGGCTTGGATGGTTGAGTCCGCGGCCCCCGCAGTGCGTTGGGTAGTTCCTTGATCCACTTGCCCCCTTTGGAGTTAGCAGCGTCGTGTAGCCGCTTCTTGAGGGCGTCGAGCACCATCCCATTGGCGCGCTCGACTTGTCCGTTGGCCCGTGGATGGGCGACTGAGACGTATCTGACGTCGATTCCGCTGTTCTCGCAATATTCCCAGAACTGGTGGTTGTTGAAGTTGGACCCCAGGTCTGTGATGATGCGGTGGGGTAGCCCGTAGTGGTGTACGAGTTCATCCAGGAAGTCGAGTACTCTGTCAGCCTTGGGGCATGTGACCGGCTTGACCTCGATCCACTTGGTGAACTTGTCGATAGCCACCAGTACCCTGTTGAATCCTCCTGGCGCAGTTGGCAGTGGCCCAATCATGTCGAGCCCCCAGCAGTGCAGACCCAGGCGCCGAAGACGAAGGTGTCGCCGTGGTTGAAGGCGACGGTTGGCTTGATGTGAACAGAAGCCGTCGAGTTCGCCATGTGATCTCGAGCGAGAGCCCCTACCTGGCGCGCCAGCTGTCGGTGTTTTAGACCGGCAAACTACTACGGGGTGTACCCGAAGTAGATGAATGTGACTCGCCGAGATCGGTATCTCGAAGGAAGAGACACGTGGCACACAATTTAGACAGGTTCGGGCCGCGAGGTGCATAATACCCTACGTCCTGTATGCTGCGTAGCTCTGGATTGATAGGGCACGATTACATGATGGTGCAATGGTGCGCCGTGAGTTGTATGAGAGGAGATTGGATGAGGGGATCGGTCCCTGCCTCGCCTTATATAGTCCGGGAGGCAGGGTTACAAGTCGGAGTAAGAAGAGAGTACTAGTCGAGTACGTCTAGGAGTCCTCTGCACAGTGCGGAACATGTACAGCTTCCTAACCGAGTACTACTCCTGTGTAGTCCTTGTGCTCCACGCCTTCAGATGACGTGTAGCGCAAGCCGGGTAGTCCCAGGGGCCCACCGAGTAGTCGGTCCTGGTACCCACCGAGGTAGTGGGCCCAGGGATGTCCATACGACAATGACCTCACGTGTCGAGTACTCTGGGTAAGTGGTGTACCCAAAATCCTTCAGGGTGTCCCACAAAAGTGCAGGAATCCTTGAGGTAATTCACGAGAGTCCATGTTTCCACATCAGTCGACGTAGAGCCAGCGTTGTCCATCTGGACATAACGACAAAGTGAGAATCAGTCGGGTGCGAGTGTACAAGGGTAACTCGATCCACAAATAAGGGTAGGGTTAAGGTATGGGGTAACCATGCATACTAAATACCATCGTATGCTGAACTCGAACGAGCAGGCATACCAAATGATACAAAGTTCTGGTAATCGGAAACCGAACATCCTAACTCAAACCAGAGTCCAACACTTCTCAAATCTGCGTAGTAACCTAGCAAGGTTATGAAACTCAAGTCGGGTATGCGAGGTTGAGCCAAAAGATTAGGAAAGGGTACTATCTAAGCAAGATTTCCACCAGTTCTAGGAAGATAGCAACAAGGGTTGACTAACCGAGCATAACTTGCAGTGGACCTAAGTTATGATTGTGAACTTCGGCGAGCAGAACTAGATTGGATTGGAGCAACCTAGGAAGAGATCACCTAGACAAAAGATTCTTAGGCGAGGACAGCAATCTAAGGAACAACTCTAACAAATTTATGCACAACAACACATCTACACTTGAGAGGCTAGGCGGGACAAAACACACTATCACTATTTTACCTTAGAGAGCACGGAAACAAATACGAGTTCAGTTTAGGTTCTTCCACGACTTTTAGCATGATGCAAGACGTCCTATTCTCCCTCATGAGGCAGTCAAGCTAAAACTCGGAGTTAGCGCTGGTGGCAGGGCACATACACGTATGTCCCTATAATAACTAGTCGAGCACTAGTCGATGCTCACTTAACGACTTACAAAACGAGGTTAGGGTACCTGCAGAAGATCACAGAACACAACGAACCTTTCATGCCAGCACTCATGAAAGCGTCTACAAACAGTACCGTTCACTATAGAAACGGTATCCATGCGTTAAGCCGCTGCATGGACAGCGTCCAACCTCGGACATCCTCCGTTTGAATGGAGTGTATCCTTGCCTCTCATATTCGATATGCGGAATGCTAACGTATAGAAAACGTGGCAACACACAACTTACAACCAGACGCGAAGATGGGATCCGTGGAAAGGATCACTCCATCAACCCTCGCAATTCCCGTGATGCGGCACAACACACGTATAACACACGTGGCTCATCTAGTGGGGTTGTGCAAAAAAAGTAAGTCTGACATAAAGTAATGTGCTGGGAGTTAGCAAAATAACCCATAGGTTCATAAAGCCACCTGAAAGAACCCAAAAATTCCCTCTAGGGCCTCTCGATCTAGTTTATCCTTAACGGACCAATGTGCTTTGGAAATCCAAACAATCTTGGCAATTTTATTCACAAATCATGTGATTAAGGTTGTTAATTAAGCTCTGGTGCATGTAATCGCTCTGATACCAGCTGTGAAAACCCGCCCAGGAAAATACCGTATTATGTCCTAAGACCGCTCCACTTTGGTTGTTAAGCAATAGTAAAGTATCATCCTGTCGTTAGTTGCCGGGTTAACGCCCGGTAAATCACTTGGAATTCATACAGAGGATCGACACATGCATTAAAACTCACACGAAGGTGAGTCCAGAGTACAACATGAGTTAAAACATTTTATTACAAATCATTGTTCCTGACATGGAGTAAGGGTTCAGAGTTCGAAAACAGCAAAAGTAAAATAAACTAGCGCAACGGTAAACATCACAGGAGGCCGTCCGTGATGTCATCACTTGTCGTCCCCCTTCCGGTCAACAACACCTGCAACAACAGTTTTAAAGCAAGGCTGAGTATACTAATACTCAGCAAGACTTAACCGTCGGGCGATATCTACATCACCAAACTCTAGACATGAAAGGCTTTTGGTCGGTGGAGTTTCTTTTGCTGAACAGCTACTAAGGGTAGATCCTTACTTTCAATATTTTAGCACAAATTTCAGATGATTACCATTTCTAAATGTGTCATCTAATTCAATCAAGAATTGGACAAGTAATTAATTCATACAACAATATTCCTCGAGTTCCATCATTATGGGATATCATGGCCAGTTGATTAAGCAGTCTCGGATAACGGTGAGAGGCCGACAATCGATTGACCTAAACACACGGTGGGATGCCCCTCGCGAGGACAACCACCAACCGGTTCCCAAAAGTCCTCGGGTTGGGATCGAATCTTACAGTCCTGGGTACAAGGTTAGCTGGCATACCCACGCAAGGTACCCAGCGTCACACATGCACCCCCTTCCCGGTAGCTAGCCGGTTAGGTGATTCCTCAGGAGTAGTAATAGTAAGTTCCCGCACTTCTCATTAAGGTACTAGGCTTACCGGTCCCATTCCCAACAAGTGCTTAGTACTTTCAAAAGCTTAGCCCACGAAAGCCACTGGACCGGAGCTCAAATCCCATGCTCTTACCACATGAGCAATCCATTTATGAAGATCTTATGATTCCAACATAAGAACCTATTCTCGCGAGTGACGAACATCACTCGACTTCTATCGGGTCCTATAGCATAGCAGCTATCGACCTAGCATACTAGTGATAGAGCATAGGTACCTAGGGATCATGCATCTAGGGTTTCAATTCAACTCCTGAAACGTAAATGCACAATCGTAGCAAACATAATTGCATAATTTTAAAAGACGGGGTTAATGATCTGGGGCTTGCCTTCGCTGGCAAGGTTGGCCTTGGGCCCTTCTGGACTTGGGTCCATGTCTTGAGCTACGTCCACGCGCTGCAGCTCTTCATCGGCACCTTCGTTCCCTCCTTCCGGCACGAACGTGCGTCTACCGTTGGAAAGATCTACACGAAGATGCAAAGCAAGATTTATTCGATGATTTTTTTAATTTAATTAACCACAAACCATAAATGACAACCAAGGGGTGTATTAGTTGGACACATTCACCTAGATAAGAAATACATTTAGCATACTCTTCCAAAAGGAACAATTTGCAATTCTTTATTAGATATTCTTTTTGATAGTGATTGTGTACATATATATGTAAATTATTTAATTCAACTTCACAAACAGTAGTGGGTGGGTATATTTAGCCCTTTTAAAAGGATTTAAAACCACACACAAGATTATTAGGGATGGTTTGGTGATTTTCCCATTTAATGACTATTAAGCCCTTAATGACCAGCATAGCTTTTATTCATGGAATTAAATAATAAAATTCATTGGAAGGGTGTGTTACGCACTAAACACCTATAACAAGCCACTGGACAAACATGCATGCTTTGGATAGCTAGAAATTAATTCTTTTTGAAAATGACAAAAGCTAGCTAGAAGGACAAGGTAAATGCACACAAAAATAAATATTCGTCAAAATGATCCAAACTTTCTCACACATGTTATATGGTCCAAAACTAGCCTAGGAATGCAGCATATACACCTACAACTATGGTGAAACTTGAGTTATGTATTTTCAAAGAAAAACAAGCATAATTCAAGAATAAATATTTTGGGTAATTATAAAATTGTGATTAATTCACCAGAGGTGTGTTTTGAGATAAAAAGGCAGTATGCAAAAGTTGGTTGCAAAAACCTAATTATTTTTAGCTACAAAAATCATTTATGCAGATCCTGCAAAAATGTAAAAACATTTTTATAAAAATATATATATTATAACTTTGTGCCATTTTTGGTACAAGAGCTAATCATTACCTAACACAACATTTCCAAAAATTAGCTACAGAAGATTTATAGATTTTGAGATATTGCAGATCTAGGTTTTTCACATTTCTATTTTCATGCAACAACTATGAGGACCAGGAGCGTCCCAGTGGTCGATGGATGACCGCTCCTCAGTGATGAGTGATTGACAACGGGTGTTGGACTGACTCTTGGCTTAGTGTGCAGGTGTAGGCTGCGGACTAGTTCGTGTTGTTGCAGGTGAAGAACGGGCGCGAAAGGTCTTCAGCCTTAAGGGGCCTCCGGGAGATGGAGAGACAAGTAGGCTCGGTTCGAGGGACCCGGTGGACAACGGGACTAGGTGCGGGCCACATGGTGGCGATACGAGCAAGACGAAGTCATGGACAATCGAGCCGGTGCACGGTGGCGGTCGATTCAAGTGGTTTGGCGGGAGGCCGGACCGAGCACGCGGGGTTTGGTGGTTTGTCCACAAAACCATCGGCGGACGGTTTCTTGGTTTGGGCCTCAAAACCAAGTCTGAGGGCCCAACACGACGGAGACGGGATCCGGGCGTGTCGGGAAGCTTCGAGGCGGAGGACACGCGGCGGGATCGCATGGCTTGCGTCGGGAGGACGCGGGGTGCGGCAAAGGCGTGGCCGTCCGATGGCAAGACCCACAAACATTACCTAAATGCCCCTACGTGGGTTGTATCGCCAGTAGTTTAGTTAGGGGTAGTCGAGTCATTTACCACTCCGGGGGGACCTGATATATAAGCCATGAGTGTGTGTGGATGGCTCTCTCTCTGCGCGACTTAGGGTTTCATTTCCTCCCTCCTCTTTCTCATTTTCGTAGCTATTTTTCTTCCATTTTTCTCTAGGCTAGCATGAGAGCTTCATGAGAGATTTGTTGAGAGGGATGGATGCTAGGGCGGCATGCTAGACCTTGTGAATCTTTCCTGGTTTGTATAGAAGATTCGGGGTTGTTTTTCGTGGCTTTTCGTGCTTGTTTTCGTGCCTTTGTTCCCGGTGTGATTCCGCGGATTTGAGTGGGTTTCTCCCCGGATTTCTTTGAGGGAAACATGGATAGATGTCTTGTGCATCTTTGTGCTTGATCTTGTGCCCTCAAACGCCGGGAAACCACGTCAATTCGTGAGTTTTCGTTCGGTGCTCTAGCTTTTGGTGGTGCTCAAAGGATTCGCGATTCCCGGTGATTTAGGGAGTTAGGAGGCAAGATTTTTGGGTTATAGCATCCTTGTGTGACGCTTTTCAAGTCCCCAAACCCTTGTCTCCATAGCTTCAACCGTTTGGGAAATTCGATGATGATTTGGGGGAGTTGACTTTCGGGGTCGGGCTGTTTCTGCTCTGTCCGCACTCTGCGCGACCGTCCGCGGGGTCTTGGCGGACAGTCCGCGAGGCTAGGGTTCGTCTCGTGTTCGTCGTGTTCTTGCGCGCCTTTGTTTTCGATCCGATTTGGCTTTTGGTTTTGGTTGCGGCCCGGTTTGCGGACGGTCCGCGCTCGAGTAGCGGACGGTCCGTGGGTGGCGCGGACGGTCCGCCGGGCTTGGCGGACGGTCCGTTTTTCTCGGGTCGCTTCGGTGTTCCGTGTGTGTTTAACGGACGGTC
This sequence comes from Cenchrus americanus, assembly GCA_947561735.1. NCBI lineage: Eukaryota > Viridiplantae > Streptophyta > Magnoliopsida > Poales > Poaceae > Cenchrus > Cenchrus americanus. The sequence continues at coordinate 179,301,439 of OX387245.1, forward strand.
GCGAGAGAGGGCCGGACGGTCCGCGACGTCGGCGCGGACGGTCCGCGGTAGCAGGTCGGACAGTCCGCGCGGTTCATCGCGGACGGTCCGCACTGCCAGGCCGGAATGTCCTCCAGGAGCTGTGTGCAGTGCTTCTTGTTTCGATTCCTTCCTTCCCTTTCTAGTGCTTCCTCGTGTGCTTCAAGGAATCGTTCCTAGGACTAGAGGTTGATCCATAACCTCGTGGTCTTGGCGATTGGTGCGTGATTCGATCCATCGCTTGTGTGTGACCGGGATTTGAGTAGGACATAGGCCGGGTTCTTTTGGAAGAATTTTTACCGGCTCCTATTCACTCCCCCCCTCTCTAGTTGCCATCTGATCCTTCAAACTATTAGGAACTAGATCAGGGAAGAATAACAAAAGTTGTGGGATTCTTCACCAGAATCCAACAAAATTGGTTTTGCATTTTTCTGATTTTTCTACGATTTTCTACGCAATTTACAAGATTCAACAAAGCATAAGCACTATTTAAGTTACGGATTTACAGTCAGCCCTCTGGATTTTCTGTAGATCCACAACAGTGCCCTTTGTTTTACACAAAACTCCCTAGCAAGATTCAGAGGATCGCAATGTAGCCCTTGGCCGCAGGGGGGTGGCGGCTCACCAGAGTTCGGCGAGTCCGGCGGCGGAGTTGTCCAGGGGAGGGGCCGGGGAGGTCCACGAGTTCACCTAGGAGCTGGTGGGCACCGGAATTCGGGCGGAGGAACGGCCGGCGAGTGGCCTCGGCGGCGCCGGCCGGCACCGGCGGCGGACGGCTAGCGCCGGCGCGCACTCGGTCGTGGCACGGGAGTGGGCGGCTTGGGCGGCTCTGGGGGGCTAGTGGAGGTGGAGAAGGGTTGCTTGGGCTCGTGGTCGGCTCGGGACCCGAAGCTCGCCGCGGCCGCCCCTAATGGCGCCGGGGGCGGCTCGGGTGCGGGTGGGGAGGTCCGGCGGGGGGCGGATGGCCGACGGCTCGACTCGCGAAACACTAGGCGGCGGACCCTTTATAGGCGGCGGCATCCGGTTGCGCGAGCAGGGGCACCGGCTCGAGCGCGGCCGTCACGGGCACGCCGTGCCACGGTGCGGCGCCGGGCGGCACGGGGGCGCGGGGACTATCGGGGCGTGGGGGCTTGGGGCACGCCGCCTCGGGGCGCGGGCCTCGAGTACGCAGCCTCGGGGCGCGCGGCCTCGATAGGGAGCGCGTCGGGGCGTGGGCGGGCGGTACGGCGCGGCGCGGGCGCGGCACGCGCGGCGCACGACGTCGCGGTGCGGCGTCGACCGGCTGAAACAATTTTACAGTGCCCCTGTTTGGGCGCGCATAACTCCAAACTTTTGAATAGAAGTGCACAAAGTGATGAATAGGAAAGTTGTAGATCTAACTACCCCCTACAACTTTCACAAAGGCGGTATAGTGTTTTTCTCAACGGATTTGGCACAAACTGCTGTCAAACATTGAATGCCGCCCTGTTTCGGTGAACAGGAGGTACTGGCGATTGACCAAGTTTTTCACCAATTTCCACTCAAGATTTGAAATGCCAATCTTAATGAAAGTTGTGTCCCTCAACAAACTGGACAACTTTCATTTTGGTAGATTTTTAAGTGTTTAGGTGAAATTTGGAGAACGCGGCAAAAGTTCCGGACGACATTCGCCGACGTCAAGGGTTAAGCCGGTTTTGACCGTGTCTTTGACCAAGGGTTGACCACGGGTGTGCGTAGACTTGGTCAAGGGGTCTAATAGGGTTCATTGGCGAGGTTTTCGAGGTGATGTCCCAGGTTGACCTAGGTTTGACCAGCGTCGGCCGGTTTGACTCGGCTGATTCGGTCATTGGCGTTAATGACAGTAATTAAAAACCTGGGGCGTCACAGTAATTCCTCAGGATATCATTTCTGCATTCATATTGGCCATTCAATTGTTTTATAACTAGCTCTGAATCTCCAAAAATCTCAACTACAATGGCCTTTTCCTCTCTCAAGTATTGAAGCCCTCTGAGCAATTCTTCATACTCAGCTTGGTTATTTGTGACAGTAGGTTGAATAGGAATAGCAAATTCAAACATTTCTCCCTTGGTTGAAATTAATAAATTACCTACTCCACCACCTTTGCCACATGAAGATCCATCAAAAAATAAACCCCAAGGAGGAATCTCAAATAAATTAATTGATGAACCACGATGTTCGGTAATGAAATCAGCAATAATCTGTCCGTTAAAAGCTTTTGCCGACTCAAACCTTAATTCAAACTCAGACAAGGCTAAAATCCATTTGCCAATCCTTCCATTCAAAATTGGCATAGACAACATGTGTTTAATTACATCAAATTTTGAATATACAATGCATTCGGCATTCAACAAATAGTGCCAAAACTTTGTACATGAGTAATAAACACACAAGCAAAGTTTCTCTGCAGCCGAATATCTTGTTTCGGGATCAAGCAATTTTCGGCTAAGGTATGCAACTACTCTTTCTTTTCCCTCAAATTCTTGTATGAGGGCCAATCCAATGGTTTGGGTATCGGCCGCCACTTACAACTTAAAAGGCTTGTTCAATTGTGGAAGTACCAATACTGGTAGTTCCTTCATGTATTCCTTGATTTCATTGAAAGCCTTCTGTTGTTCGTCACCCCATACAAAGTTCTGATCCTTTTTTATTCTTAACAATGGAGAAAAAGGCAACACCTTTTGTGACAAATTTGATATGAATCTTCTCACAAAATTGATCTTGCCAAGCAGTGACTGCAATTCCTTAAGATTGGTTGGAGGAACAACTTCATCAATAGCTTTCATGCTTTTCTTGCCAACTTCTATTCCTCCCTCATGCACCAGAAATCCCAGGAACTCTCCGGCTGAAACTCCAAAAGCACATTTGTCCGGGTTCATCTTAAGCCCATGCTTCCTAGTACATTCCAGAGTTTTCCTCACATCAGCCAAATTTGATTCATGATCCAATGACTTGATCACGACATCATCAATATATATCTCCACAATTTTGCCGATCAACTCATGAAAAATATAATTCATGGCTTTTTGATAAGTTGCACCAGCATTCTTCAACCCAAATGTCATGACAATCCACTCAAATAACCATATATGTCCAGGACATCTGAAGGCTGTCTTTGCTACATCCTCCACTGCCATAAAAATCTGATTGTATCCTGCATTGCCATCCATGAAACTAATAACTTTATGCCCAGCAGCAGCATCAACCAACAAGTCAGCAACAGGCATTGGATATCCATCCATGGGTGTAGCCTTGTTTAGATCTCTAAAGTCTATGCAAACCCTCATCTTTCCGTTTTTCTTGTAAACAGGAACAATATTAGAGATCCATTCTGCATATCTGCATGGCCGAATGAAATTCACTTCTATCAATCTCTCAACCACTTTTTTCACGTCGGCCAATACTTCATCCTTGTAAATTTTTCAGGGAGGTTGCTTGTAAGGTCCAAAAGCAGGCTTGATTGGCAACCGATGCTCAACAATGGAACGATCCAAAACCAGGCATCTCCGAATAATCCCAAGCGAAGCAATCTTTATATTCTTTTAATAGCTTAATCAACTCTTCTCTGAAATCTGAATCCAAGTTAGTACTGATGAATGTCGGTGTTAACACCAAAAATTGGTACAGGAAAAAGGCTGACCTGTGGGCCGAGTTTGGTAGGAGAGCACCATTCGGCAGGAGGTTTTCCTCAAAGCATTCGGTAAAGACGTCTGTGGTCGGGAGTGCGTCATCATTCGGCAGAGGAGCTATTTCACGCCTGGAAGAGGAAGCATTCGGGTATGCATGATGACGTGGCTTGAACATAAAGAAGGGACGAATTGATGATGGGTGCGAGACGGACATTGGCGCCGGGGCATTAATTTAGGCAATAAATGTTGTAATCGTGGCCGACTAGGAGTCGTGTTAGAACAAGGGTATAAATATGAACCCTTAGTGTTTGTAATAGGTATCGAACAATTTCACAACAAACTGGCCACGTGCCATCTTTTGAGTCCATTAGTCGAGTCGTCGAGTTCTTCGAGAGGAGCCATCGATCCGTCAACCTCCGTAAGTACCGGCAACCTTGTATCATGTCTAGTATCATGCGGTGGATTTAGATTGTGATGCAAGTAGTCTTGTTACCATGCTTAGTATCATGCGGTGGATTTAAGCTTGGTTCAAGAGGGCTTTCTTGTTAGATCATGAGACATGCGGTAGGCTAAGATCTAGCTTGGAGCTAATTATCGGCTCTATTAGATTTGGCAAGATCTAATAGATTCATTAAGTTACCATGTGTTGCTTTGAATTTTGCTCTTATGTTTAATTCATGTAACACTTTTATTTCCCAATTTAGATTGACTAGATTCGGCTCTATCTTGTTTGCGATCCATATTATGTATGTTCAAGTCCTTAACTCAACGTGGTGCGTGAATCATGTGCTCTTTAATAGCTGAATTCGAATCAATCTAGGTTGCCATGTGTTGCGGGTTCAAGCTTGTTAACCTAGCATAGTTTGTTCCTTCTCCACGGAACCCGAATCGGTTGTACAGCTGTATTCGGCAACTCTGCCACGAGTGAAACGTGTTCATGAGTTTGTTTTAAATAATGTATGCTTTTAGCCTTCCATGTTTAGATTGTCACGCGATGGATTGATCTATTCTTGGTTGGTGGTGTGATTTCAAACAAGTTGTATCATGCGGTGGATTAACTTGTTTGGTGTCACGCTCGACGGGTCTGAGAGTACCTCGACATGCGGTAGACTAGTGCTTTTAGCCTATGCATGCATGTTTACTGCAAATTTATAGTCACGCTTCGCCCTTTATTTATTTTATTGTGATTTATCCTTGATAATCGGTCACAGTCACGTGTTGCAATGTTGATTAAATAAAGACCGACCTTTCATCATGCTTACGTCATGCATTCGGCTATACCCTGTTTACATGTTTTAAGTTCCCAAATGATATTTAGATTGCCGACAGATAGCTTGTTGTAGCTATATGTCGTTTTGATTGGCTTTGTAGCCGTAAATACGGAACTGTCTGGTACCACCCGGCAAGTTCCAGGTTTTATCTAACTACTTTCATCCTTTGTCAGTTTCAGGGAAAATTGATTGGCACGCTTCGGATTCGGCCACGTGTGTTAAGCCAGCTTTTTCGGCTTGTTGTGTGCTTGGCGTGAGGTGCTGATTTTACGTCAACACACTTTTTGGCATGCCTGGTCGGACCATCTAGTTGATCAAGATGCCTGGCATCCAAGATGTCATGGATGTCGCCTTCGAGGAACTGTCTACAGAGCAGCAATTACAATTGAAGGAAGCTATTGAACAATTCCAACAGAAGTGTCTAATGTCGTTTTCCAAAAATAGGAGTGGTGGGCCATTCCTCAAGTCTGACATGCCAAGAGTTCTAATGCCAGGAGAACCTGATACCACAGCTGCTGAAGAGAAACAAGAAGTTTTTGGCATGGTACAGAAAGCTTTAGAAGACATAATGGCTAGGCACAACACTGCATTTTGAAGGTGAATCAAGTGCTGCTCCCGTTGGCCAACCAATTCGTCAAGATGCAAGTGTTCAATCGCCTCCACAGAGCATGAGTCTTCAGCCAACTCAACACGTGGATAGTCAACCAATTCGGCAGAACCCTCATCAAGCAATACCAAATCCACGTACGTATGGAGAAATGGCGTTTGGCACTCCTGGAGTTCAACCTGCCTCTACTTACAGGATAGCCCTAATAAATAACAGGTTGCAAAAGAACATGTACGGTACCGGGTATTCGGAGTTCATGGATTACAGTGCTGTTGATGCTCTCCCGAATCCTGGATATGGTGGTGCTACGGGAATGCCTGTTGGAGGACCAGAGAATCAAGATGTCAACATTGATCTCCTAATGCAGAGAATGACCGATGTACTTCAAAATCAATTTGGCCTAAAGCCTAAAAACCAAGGGCACGTGTATACACCTCCTTTCCCAGAATGGTATCACAGGGTGGCCTTATCGAACAGGGTGAAAGTTCCCGCGGATTTCACGAAGTTTTCAGGGCAAGATGATACCAGTACTGTGGAACACATAGCCCGATACTTGATGCAGCTTGGAGAAGCTTCTGCTGATGAGGCTTTCAGGATCAGATATTTCCCTTTATCATTAACAGGCCCGGCCTTTCCATGGTTCACTTCTCTGCCTGCTCACTCAATCTGCTCCTGGAAGGATTTGGAGCAGAAGTTTCATGCTCATTATTTCATTAGCAGTAATGAGAAGAAGCTAATTGATCTAACTACCCTGAGATAGAGGAATAATGAAACACCAATGGAGTTCCTCAGGAGGTTCAGAGAAACAAAAAGCATGTGTTTCTCTTTGAACATACCAGATGATCAATTGGCTGGTATGGCTGTAGCGGGGATGTTGCCAGCTATTCGGGAAAAGCTATTCGGCATGGAGTTCGATAATCTTGGCCAGCTGTCGCACAGACTGTCATTGATGAGCAACCAAGCTTATGGCTTCAAGAAAGACTCCAGATTTGTCAAACAAAGTGACATAGCTGACATCTATAATCAATTCCTCGAAAGAGCAGATCAGGGAGAGGAGTATTATGATGAAGAAGAAATAGCTGCAGCTGAAATAGTGTGGGGCAAAGAGCCGTTAACAGTGAATCAGAGGTTGATCAAGCAATCCAAAGGCACCTATGATTGCGATGTGACCAAGGTTGATAAGCTCTTTGAGTTCCTCGTGAAGGAAGGCTGAATCAAGTTGCCAGAAGGGCATTCTATGCTTCGGCCTGATGCAGTAAAAGAAAAGAGGTACTGTGGGTTTCATGACAGGAATTCTCATTCCATCAATGAATGCAGGGTCTTTAGGATGAGAATTCAAAAGGCTATCCAAGAAGGTCATTTAAAATTTGATAATAAGATGAAAATAGATGGCAATCCTTTTCCTCAGAACATGATTGGGTTCTCAATCAACTTGGTGACTGCTGAAGAGAAAGGAAAAGTGAAGGTTTTGACTTCAGCGAAGGCGAAGCAGGATGGATCGGTTGACCCTGCTCAACAAGTAACAATTGAACAAATCCACAAGGGTGAGCCTCGCATCCTGAAAAGTCAAATTGAAGTAGGGAAATCCTCTAAACCCAAGGTGACTTCGCGTATTCTCCTCAACAAATGGCAACGTCAGCAAGAAAAAGAGCGCTACCAGAAACAAAAGTACGAGGAGGAGAAACGAAGATACGAGGAAGAAGTGCACATGAAAGAACGAGAAGAATATGCGCGAGAACAAGAGCATGCGCATTGGGGATGTGCTTTCTTCAGACACTGCTAGAACGAAGAGTTAAAGCTTCCCACATTGAATAATTGTCCCAAATGCAGTGACAAGTACATCGAGTACAGGCAGGATACTGTCAATCGCCGATCCGACAATGAAAGAATTGGAAGGATGCATCCTAGTGACGGTCGGTGCATAAAAATAAATGAAATTAATGATTACTGACGGATAAAAGACGTATCCCTCTACGATCCGCAAGCGTACGGACCCCACACCTTTTCACCGCGGGATTCCCAAGGTCAATCCGCGGATCAAGGGGATTACGTGCGTTCAATCTACTTCTACGCACTAGCTACTAAAATCCTAACTACTATTATACAAGAAAACAACTAAACTACACTAGAGAGAATGATAAACGATCAAGGTAGGAGACAATCGCCCATGGGTCTACGATCATGCAATCAATTAAAGACATTAAACCAATCTAATCTTGAGGACCAGGAGCGTCCCGGTGGTCGATAGATGACCGCTCCTCAGTAATGAGTGATTGACAACGGGTGTTGGACTGACTCTTGGCTCAGTGCGCAGGTGTAGGCTGCGGCCTATTTCGTGTTGTTGCAGGTGAAGAACGGGCGCGAAAGGTCTTCAGCCTTGAGGGGCCTCCGGGAGATGGAGAGACAAGTAGGCTCGGTTCGAGGGACCCGGTGGACAACGGGACTAGGTGCGGGCCACATGGTGGCGAGACGAGCAAGACGAAGTCGTGGACGATCGAGCCGGTGCACAGTAGCGGTCGAGTCAAGAGGCTTGGCGGGAGGCCGGGCCGAGCACGCGTGGTTTGGTGGTTTACCCACAAAACCATCGGAGGACGGTTTCTTGGTTTGGGCCTCAAAACCAAGTCCGAAGGCCCAACACGACGGAGACGGGATCCGGGCGTGTCGGGAAGCTTCAAAGCGGAGGACACGCGGCGGCATCGCATGGCTTGCGTCGGGAGGACGCGGGGTGCGGCAAAGGCGTGGCCGTCCGATGGCAAGACCCACAAACATTACATAAATGCCCCTGCGTGGGTTGTATCGCTAGTAGTTGAGTTAGGGGTAGTTGAGTCATTTACCACACCGGCGGGACCCGATATATAAGCCATGAGTGTGTGTGGATGGCTCCCTCTCTCCGCGACTTAGGGTTTCATTTCCCCCTTCCTCTTTCTCTTTTTCCTAGACTATTTTCTTCTCCATTTTCTCTAGGCTAGCATGAGAGCTTCATGAGAGATTTGTTGAGAGGGATGGATGCTAGGGCGGCATGCTAGACCTTGTGAATCTTTCCCTGGTTTGTATAGAAGATTCGGCATTGTGGTTCCCGTGATGATTTTCGGAGTCATTTTTGTGCTATTTTCGTGCTCGTCTTGATTCTCGTTTTCTAGACAGTTTTGGCTCGGATTTGTTTGGGGGATTCATCCATGAGTGCCTTGTGCCTCTTTTCCCAGTGATCTCTTGCCCCCAAACTCCTCAAATCGTCCTAGATTCGTGATTCTTTGGATGAACTCGTGTGTAGAACTTGAGCTCGTGTGATCCGTGATTCCCGGTGTTTTGGTGGGTTTGGAGACGAAAGTTTTTGGGTATAATCTCACCTAGGGGTGCTTAACATCTCCTCCAAATTTCGTCTCAAGACTCCAAGTGGTTTGGGAGATCCGTCGATCGAAATTTTGGGGTAGTTTCGCGGGCTGATTTTTAGGGGGCGGTACTACCGACACTGTGCAGTTAGTACCGATGACCTGATTTTCAGCTGCCAGAGAGTCCTTATCGGTAGTACCGACACAAGGTCGGTAGTACCGATAGTCGGAAGTATCGACGCAGTGCCAGTAGTACCGTAACCTGGTTTTTAGGTGCCAGTAAGCCCATATCGGTAGTACCGACCTGGGGCCGGTAGTACCGACAATTTCTGCTGCAGTTTGCCTTGTGCTAGCTTTTTCTCTCGGTTCATTTGGTGCTTGCTTCCGCTTTGTTCTTAGGCTTGATCTAACTTGTTCCTAGGGTCAGTTGGTCCGTTGTGACTACGTGATCTTGGCAAGTGTGTGCGAGATTCTTCGGAAGTGATTTGGGGGCATAGGCCAAGTTCTTTAGAAGAATTTTTATCGGCTTCCATTCACTCCCCTCACTCTGGTCGCCTAATCGGTCCTTCACTTGGTATCAGAGCTTGGTGCCGGATTCGTGGTGACTTTGACAAGTCTTGAATGCTAAGATGGCGTACGTTGAGCGGGGCGGTCCGCCGCACTTCGATGGGAAGGGTTACCACAAGTGGGCGGCCCGAATGATGATCTTTCTTCGTGGCAAGTTGTTGGATTTCATTGTGATTGACAGGATCTATGCTATTCTGGTAGATATCCACACTCTTATGGTGACCGATGCCGATGCTAAGGCCAAGTATGAGGCAAATGCAAAAGCCGTTGATCACTTGGTCCGAAGCTTGTGTGATCCTGAGTTTGAGCGTGTTCGCCATTTGAATCTTGCCTGGCAAATTTGGGAGAAGTTGTTGGTTGCTCACGGTGGTGATAACCATGTGAAGGGTCGCCTCTTTGTTTCTTACCGGATGCAATATGAGAACTTTACTCAACTTCTCGGTGAGGACATTGATGCGATGTTTCAGAGGTTCACCGCCATCGTGAACAACATGAAGGCCAATGTTGAGGATTTCCCTTACACCGAGCATGATCAAGCTTTGAAGCTTTTTCATATCTTGGACCAAAATGTTTGGGGTGCTAAGGTTGAGGCCATCAAGGAGTCTGGGCAATACTTGACTATTGAGTTGGATGATCTCTTTTCTAAGCTCAAGTTGGCGGAGGTTGACAGGAAGTTGCAATCCAAGCATGAGGGCTCGACTGATCATAGTCTTGCTCTTGTGAGCGGATCAAAGGGCAAAGCCAACACTAACCCTTCTTGTCGACAGTTTTCCTTGTCTTCTCTCATGTCCATTCCAGATGATGAGTTCGATGTGCTGAGTGAGGAGGAACTAGCCTTGCTCTCAAGGAGGTTTGATCGACTACATGAGAACCGTAGGAATGCAAGGCGGAGCTCGGGGACATGCTACAAGTGTGGCAAGCGTGGACACTTCATCGCCGAGTGCCCTGAAGCGGAGGAGAACAAGTACAAGATGAGCAAGTGCAGGGCACACCCAAGGCGTGAAGGCAAGTACTCCTCCAAGGGCAAGCACTACAGCAAGTCCAAGAACAAGGACAAGGACAAGCGGCGATCGAGCAAGGGCGGCCACAAGAAGGACAAGGCAAGAGCTATGGTGGCCGGTGCAAGCAACGTCGACACAAGCTCAAGCGACGCGCATTCAAGCTCAAGCAGTGAGGATGAAGACGCCGGGAGGCGCAAGGGCAAGAAGAATGCAAGTCGGAACCTCAGTGGTTTGAGCTGTGTGGCACTTGGAGGTTTCTGTGGCATGGCCCATAGCTCAAGTAGCAAGAAGAGCGAGAAAGAAGACACCAACTCCGACTCAGAGGATGAGGTAAACCGTGACCCCGACTCTTTGCTTGCTGAGATCACTAGGTTGAATGGCTTGATTGACAACCGTGATAGTGTTTTGAGAGATGCTAAGAAAATGAGGAGAGATCTTAGGGCTCAACTTGAGAATGCTTGTGAGAAAGTAGGAGAGTTAGAGTCTAAATTGCTTGAATTGAAACTTGAGAATGACTCTTTGAAACTTACTCCTACCATTTCTGATGATGTTGAATGTTCTGAATGTAATGCATGGTTGAATGAGATCAAGTTGCTTAATGAGAAGAATGCTTCCACTTTGGCTAAACTAGATGCTCTTAGGACTGAGTATGATGAGCTTAAGGCTAGACCCACTTTGCTTGGTGCTTGTAAATCATGTCCTACTATGCATGCTAAGCTTGTTGATGCTCGTTCTACCATTTGCACTTTGGAAGCTTCTATGAAATCTCCTGTTGTCAATACATGCACTAGCTGTGATGAAGTTACTTTGCGCAATCTTGAACTTACTTCCCGTTTGGATGTCATCTATGAGGAGAATGGTTATTTTAGAAGGGTGTTGGGTTGGTTATCTGGGCAGGAACCTCAATTGAAAATCATGATTGAGGAGTTCAAGAGAGCGGATGGTCGTGGTTTGGGTTTTGAGAAGTTGGGTGAGAAAGTGGGAGAGAACAGTGGGGAGAGTGTGTATGAGAAGTGTGTTGAGTTTAACCCCGAGTTTGAGGTGATCGGAGACATCCAAGTTCCACTTCCAAAAGCACCCAAGAACTCTTTCACTCCAAAGCCCAACCACCTTTGCAACAAGCTTGACACAACCCAAGATCCACCCAAATTCCCACCTAAAACAAATGACTTCCAGAAACCGGTGAAGTTTGTGAGTGAGAAGGGTGTGAAACCTAGAGAGAAGCCAGAGTCAAAAACAAAACCCGTCCCCTTCATGTGTGAGTATTGTGACAAGGAGAGGCATCTACCAGAGTTTTGCTACAAGAGGAAGAGGGATGAGAGGCTTGCTAGGGAGCAAGCAAACCAGGACAGGTATCGCCAGTCTCATGGTATTTCTGAGCCTAGAGTGCCACTTCCACGGGGTGTGGGAAGTGTGAGGAGTGTTGGTAGAATTGGAGCTCAGGGTGGTAGGTTCCCACAGAGAGGTGGTGGTGAGAGGTTTGATAGGAGAGATGATGGTGTGCATGCTGGTGAGAGGTTTGGTCGGGCTCGTGGTGGTTTTGCTAGACGTCCCCCTACTCGCCCTCAATACGGGTCTAGGGGAGATGGTCACAGCTTTGGGTTCCAGAGGAACTACGGACCACGTTTTCCCCCTCGTGGTGCTCGTACTCCTTCCATGGGACATGGTAAGTTTGGTGGCAAGGGAATGATGTTTGCTAACCCCTCTTTTGAGCAGATGGCTCGACACTGGTTCAACTTTCTTTGTGCTAACCCCAGTGTCGAGTCGTTGGCTCATTCTCGTTCTTGTTTCTGACTACAGGCAGGAGGCTTGGAGAACATTTGGTTAATCGACTCCGGATGTTCCCGACACATGACCGGAGACAAGAAGTGGTTCTCCAGCCTCACCCCTGTGAAGGAAAAGGTGTACATAACATTTGGGGACAACGGACAAGGAAAGGTGATTTCTGAGGGTGTAGTGCATGTGAATGACAAGGTAACGTTGAAGAGGGTTGCTCTTGTGGAGTCTTTGGGTTTCAATTTGCTTTCGGTTTCTCAGTTGCTTGATGAGGGCTTTGAGGTGCGCTTCAAGTCTGGTGAGTCTCGTTTGCTGGATTCTCGAGATGATCTTGTTTGTATGATCATCCCCGAGGGTCAGATTTTCAGGGCTGATTTCTCTCGTTCTTTGGGTCCTGCTCATTGTTTGATGGCTGGTCCTTCTTCTGACTTGTGGAAATGGCATAGGCGGTTGGGTCACTTGATCTTTGATTTGGTTTCCCGCTTGAGTGGTCTTGACCTTGTCCGAGGATTGCCTAGGTTGAACTTTGAGAAGGATTTGGTTTGTGCTCGGTGTAGGCATGGCAAGATGGTAGCCACTCCCCATCCACCCCTGACCGATGTCATGACCGAGCGTCTGACAGAGCTGTTGCATATGGACCTTGTGGGGCCAGCTCGAGTTCGCTCGGTGGGTGGGAAGTGGTATGTCTTTGTTGTGGTGGATGATTACTCTCGCTATGCCTGGGTGTTTTTCTTGGAGGACAAAAGTGAGACATTTGGTTTTGTTCGAGATCTGATCGTGAGGTTGGGGAATGAGAGACATGGGAATGCCATTCGAGCTATTCGCAGTGATAATGGCGCAGAGTTCAGGAACTCTCGTTTTGATGCCTTCAGTCGTGATCTAGGTCTTGAACATCAGTATTCGACCCCTTATGTGCCCCCTCAAAATGGAGTCGTGGAAAGGAAAAATCGGACTCTTTGTGAGATGGCTAGGACGATGCTCGATGAGCACAGGACTCCTAGGAGGTATTGGGCTGAGGCGGTCAATACGGCCTGTCATGTCTCCAATAGGACTTTATTGCGAGCTTTCAAGAAGAAGACCTGTTATGAGCTTATGCATGGTCGGGCACCCAAGGTGAGTCATTTCCGAGTCTTTGGCTGCAAGTGCTTTATTCTTAAGAAGGGAAAACTCGACAAGTTTGAGGCTAGGTCTAGTGATGGGATTTTCTTTGGATATGCTAACCATTCTAGAGCCTATAGAGTGCTTAATCTTGAGACTAACAAAATCATGGAGACTTGCGAGGTAACCTTCGACGAGACAATGCCATGTACCTCTCTTGGCTATGAATGTGCAGGTGATGAGGAGATGACTGAGGACCTCTTTGAAGAGGAGAAGGATGAAGCTGGACATGATGATGGAGAGAACCATGCGTTTGAAGCTGAGTGTGTACCCACTACTTCCCCTACGACCACTACAGAGGGTGGACCGTCTACTTCATGGACAACGACAGTGCGACAAGAGGACCAGGCGAGAGAAGCTGAAGTTGAGGGGGAGGTAGTCTCGAGGCGTGAGGCTCCCCACCGGATTCAAGAAGTGCATCCCCTATCGAAGATCATTGGGGACATCGACGAACGTACCACGCGGTCAAGGTCACGAAATTCCTCTCATTTCGCTCATGCTGCATTTGTTGCCTTCTTTGAGCCCAAGGACATTTGACACGCTTTATCTGATGCAAACTGGGTCAATTCTATGCATGAGGAGTTGGAAAATTTTGAGAGGAACCAGGTGTGGGAGTTAGTTGAACCACCTCCAAATTGCCATCCTATAGGAACCAAATGGGTTTGGAAGAACAAAGAGAGTGAGAATGGGATGGTTGTGAGGAACAAGTCCAGACTTGTTGCTCAGGGATATAGTCAGAAGGAGGGGATCGACTATGAGGAGACCTTTGCTCCTGTGGCCCATCTTGAGGCAATTCGAATCCTTCTAGCCTTTGCCGTGGCTAAAGGGTTCAAGTTGTTTCAAATGGATGTGAAGAGTGCGTTTCTGAATGGGGTCATAGAGGAGGAGGTGTATGTGAAGCGACCACGGGGTTCGAGAGTGAGAAGTATCCACACAGGGTGTACAGGTTGAAAAGGGCTCTGTATGGGTTGAAACAGGCGCCCCGGGCTTGGTATGGGAGATTGAGAGGTTTTCTGTTGAATAGAGGGTTCGTGATGGGTACCGTGGATAAAACCTTGTTTCTCCTCAAGCATGGGAATGACTTGTTGATTGTGCAGATATACGTGGATGATATTGTCTTTGGTGGCTCGTCACATAACCTTGTTGCCAAGTTTGCAGATGAGATGAGCAGGGAATTCGAGATGAGCATGATGGGCGAGTTGCAGTACTTTCTTGGGTTGCAGATCAAGCAAGTGAAGGACGGAACATTTGTACATCAGACTAAGTACACGAAAGACATGCTGAAGAAGTTCCAGATGCAAGATGTGAAGCCTATGTCGACACCCATGGGGAGTATGGCTACTTTGGACGCGGACGAGGACAGAGAACCAGTGGACCAGCGAGAGTACCGGAGCATGATCGGCTCCCTCCTCTACCTGACAGCGACGAGGCCAGACATACAGTTCAGTGTGTGTCTGTGCGCTCGTTTTCAGGCCTCGCCGAGGACATCACATCGACAGGCCGTCAAGAGGATCTTCAGGTACCTACAGTCTGCCCCTGGTCTTGGCCTTTGGTATTCTTCCTCCTCGACTCTTTCACTTCATGGTTTTTCTGATGCGGATTTCGCTGGTTGCCGAGTCGAGAGGAAGTCTACTTCTGGTTCTTGCCAGTTTCTTGGGTCCTCGTTGGTTTCGTGGTCTTCCCGCAAGCAGTCTAGTGCAGCTCAGTCTACCACCGAGGCGGAGTATGTTGCAGCCGCGAGTTGTTGTTCCCAGCTGTTGTGGATCTCATACACTTTGAGAGACTTTGGTGAGGAGTGCACCCAGATCCCACTTCTTTGTGATAGCACCAGTGACATAAGCGTAGCAAAGAACCCAGTGCTTCATTCCAGAACCAAACACATAGAAGTGAGGTATCATTTCTTGAGAGACAATGTGAAGAAAGGGACCATTGTGTTGAGTCATGTCTCTACCCAAGATCAGCTTGCAGACATCTTTACAAAGCCTCTCGACCAAGCTACATTTGTGCGCTTGCGGGGGGAACTTGGGGTTTATTGCCCTTTCTAGTTGATTCTTGGGGGTTTTACTTTTGTACCATATGTATCATACTATGTTTTCCTTTGATGTATATACATGCTTTGCTTGATGCATAAACCATGGTAGGATAGCCATCTTGTTATATATCATGTTGCATTTGTATCATATTGCATTTTAGGATGATGAGCTTCTTTCATATGCCTTATTTGAGTTTCTTTGGCTATTTGTGAGATATTGGTCATGTGTGTGGAGAAATGGCTATGTGAGGCTATGCTCTTGGAATATTTGAGATATATGTGTTGTGAGATAGCCCTTTTTTGAATCAAATGCTAATCTTGACTAAATTTGATGAAATGTGCTCCACTCATGTGTAGTAGTGTATCCATGTCACGTTTTGGTCTAAATGTGCCTTTCATGCTTAGATTGTGCTTGGATGTCTCTTTCTTGCATTTGGGCCAAAGGCCGATATCATTGTGAATGTTTAGCCTATGTTGCATTCATGGAGGAGCGTAAGCTTCTTTTTGCCGCAAAGGCACTTCATGTACCATGAAATGAATTAATCTTGAAAAGAAGTGTGTATGCTTGAAAAATGCTCCATCCATCATGTTTATGCTTAAAATGTCTTATCTTTCACACATGGGTGCAAAACATGTTGCATGATGTTCACCAGTGGAGAAGTCTCCCCGAAGTGGACACATGGCTCATGAGCTTTAACATGACATGCTTTGCTTTATGGGTGTTTGCAATGATCTTTTGTTGAGAATTTGACATCCTTGTATGATCTCTGGATGATATGCATGTTTCTGGCTAGAATATGACATGGATAGGCCTTTAAATTTGAAGTGAGCCATCTTTTGATAAAACTGCTCAAATCTGAAACTTTGCTTTGTCACATTCCTATATTTCCATATATTACTTGTGGCAATGCTTTGACTATGCTATGACCCATCTGTGTGCTCTTTGTCTCATTTCTAGCCTTTGACACTCGATTTGGCCTATTTGAGAAGCTCATGTAGATGATTATATGCTTTGTTTTACATTCCTGCATTTTCACCTTGATTCATACATTGTCAACAAGGGGGAGAAGAGGTGAGCTTAATGCAAATTCAGAAGAGGTGAGCTAAAATTTGGAAGTTTGCATCCACATGTTCAGGGGGAGCTTGCATTTGTTTAGGGGGAGCTTTCTTGCTGTTTTCAGTGTGGAGTTTGTGCTTTGCTCGGCTTGTGACCTTTCTTTGCCTTTCTTTAGTTTTGGTCATGAGTTGAGCTTCTTTGTTTTTCTTCCTTCTTACTTTCTTTCTCTGAATTTCATTTCGCATTGTGTGTTGTCAATGCACTCATCAAGGGGGAGATTGAGGACCAGGAGCGTCCCGGTGGTCAATGGATGACCACTCCTCAGTAATGAGTGATTGACAACGGGTGTTGGACTAACTCTTGGCTCAGTGCGCAGGTGTAGGCTGCGGCCTAGTTCGTGTTGTTGCAGGTGAAGAACGGGCGCGAAAGGTCTTCAGCCTTGAGGGGCCTCCGGGAGATGGAGAGACAAGTAGGCTCGGTTCGAGGGACCCGGTGGATAGCGGGACTAGGTGCGGGCCACATGGTGGCGAGACGAGCAAGACGAAGTCGTGGACGATCGAGTCCGTGCACGGTGGCGGTCGAGTCAAGAGGCTTGGCGGGAGGCCAGGCCGAGCACGCGGGGTTTGGTGGTTTACCCACAAAACCATCGGAGGACGGTTTCTTGGTTTGGGCGTCAAAACCAAGTCTGAAGGCCCAACACGACGGAGACGGGATCCGGGCGTGTTGGGAAACTTCAAAGAGGAGGACACGCGGCGGGATCGCATGGCTTGCGTCGGGAGGACGCGGGGTGCGGCGAAGGCGTGGCCGTCCGATGGCAAGACCCACGAACATTACATAAATGCCCCTGTGTGGGTTGTATCGCCAGTAGTTGAGTTAGGGGTAGTCGAGTCATTTACCACACCGGCGGGACCTGATATATAAGCCATGAGTGTGTGTGGATGGCTCCCTCTCTTCGCGACTTAGGGTTTCATTTCCCCCTTCCTCTTTCTCTTTTTCCTAGACTATTTTCTTCTCCATTTTCTCTAGGCTAGCATGAGAGCTTCATGAGAGATTTGTTGAGAGGGATGGATGCTAGGGCGGCATGCTAGACCTTGTGAATCTTTCCTGGTTTGTATAGAAGATTCGGCATTGTGGTTCCCGTGATGATTTTCGGAGTCATTTTTGTGCTATTTTCGTGCTCGTCTTGATTCTCGTTTTCTAGACGGTTTTGGCTTGGATTTGTTTGGAGGATTCATCCATGAGTGCCTTGTGCCTCTTTTCCCAGTGATCTCTTGCCCCCAAACTCCTCAAATCGTCCTAGATTCGTGATTCTTTGGATGAACTCGTGTGTAGAACTTGAGCTCGTGTGATCCGCGACCTGGGGCCGGTAGTACCAACAATTTCTGCTGCAGTTTGCCTTGTGCTAGCTTTTTCTCTCGGTTCATTTGGCGCTTGCTTCCGCTTTGTTCTTAGGCTTAATCTAACTTGTTCCTAGGGTTAGTAGCTCCGTTGTGACTACGTGATCTTGGCAAGTGTGTGCGAGATTCTTCGGAAGTGATTTGGGGGCATAGGCCAAGTTCTTTATAAGAATTTTTATCGACTCCCATTCATTCCCCCCTCTCTGGTCGCTTAATCGGTCCTTCAAATCTATCGGGGGTTGTGACCATGGTTTCTCCCTTTCCCTCCTCTCGTACTGTCACTACGCGAAGGTATTCATGACTAGACCTATGATGGACACGGCGTATTGAATGGATCCAAAAAAGCATTGAGGCCTTTACTCCCTTTATGGCATGGTAGCTAACCTTAAGCATTAAAGCATATTCAACACAAGATGATAGATAGATAATCCGACAAAGTATGATTACATCTCAAGATCGATTACAACCCTTGGACGAATAAGGAGATTACCCCATCAAGGTGCTCGACATAGCACCGTTGATCATGGTTTCCCTTCCGACGGTGTCTTCCTTCTTCTCCACGTGAGGGTGCTTCCTTCGAGGTGGACGATCTCCCTCCGGAGATCTCCCTCCTCTCTCTCTCTAGCTTGTGGATGGCCTCCTGGTGCGAATGGCTCTCTCTCTCTCTCGAATGGCGGCGCCTCCAGGGTTTTAGGGTTGAAGATCCTTCGGGTGCAAGGAAAGGGGGGGCGAACCGACCACCGGGGTGGGCTGGGCCGGCCGGCCTGGGCCGACCGGCCCGAGGCCCATCTCGGCCCGGTTCGGTCGCCCCTTCGCTCCCGTGGGTCCTCAGGTGATTATGCACATTGCCCCCTCCACTTGCATGATTTTGACGATGTCATCCTCGCGTCCAAGATGGAGGTTCTCCGCGCATGAAGTTCGGTCTTTTACGCTTCAATCCTCGGGGTTGTTCCTCGTAGCACTTCGGTCCTTGCCACCATTGGAAGTGATTTCATCAAGCTCAGGAACACGAACAAGACTCCGTAAATGCTCCTTTGAACTTGTTGCGAATCCGTCCTTTATGTCCATGTTTTCCTACATAAACACAACACTTCCAAATGCATGCACATAGATGAACTTGTTATATGATTAGTGTGCCTAGTGGCGGGTTAGTTCCATAATCAAATCCAAACCAAAGTGTAATGAACATGCTAGGTGTACCAAAATACACCGTCAACATCTCCCCCACGCTTAGCTCTTGCTCGTCCTCGAGCAAGTACTCGTAAAAGAACTTCGTCCAAAGTGTTGTAATCGTGTATCGCTAATCCTTCTTCACAAGTTAGTCAATCCTTTCATCTTTAATACATAAACATAAAGTAATGATCATCAAACATAAACATGGGCGTTTAGAATCTTTACCACGTCAAGATTTACCCCGCAACTCAAACTCTTCACTCGTAGTCTTCAATTTCAGCCATGCTTACTTCTTTGCTTCCATTGGAGGGTTTTTATGATTTTTAAAAACAAAATTCCTGCAACAAGTATTAGACAAAAACCTTTATCCAAGCTCTCTCAAGTCACTCATATGAGGTGGCTATCCTAAACCAATTTTATAAAACTCTCACCTCCCATAAGTCTCTCATATAACATGTAAAGTGGAGCTATAGGTAGGGCTAGTGCAATCAACACAAGTGTTGTCAAACTAGGAACTTCCTCTAATGGTTGTTTACCTTTCAAAGCCAATGATCATGAGAATTAACCATATGTAGGGATGTCAAGGATGAGAAGATTTAGAATGGTGGACATGTGCAAGGGCAAAAGAAAATTATGACTACGAGGCACCGATGACGTCCTCATTGTCGGATTGCACATGGTTGGAAAAAGAATGGAACTTTCGTCTCTCAACAACGTGACATCCTTCCTTACACTTAATTTTTTTCTTCTCTTTCACTTGATCCAACCCTCTCATATCTTTATTGCTACCTCCTCTTTTCTCTTTTCTTTTTCTTTCATTCTTTCATTCTCATATTTTTTTTCTCTTTCTTTACTTTTCTTATATATTTTTTCTTTCTTTCTTTCTTTCTTTCTTTTCCATACTCATACTTTTCTTTTTATTTTTCCCTCTCTTGACAACTTTTCAAAGCTCTCAACTCCACTCTTCCTTGCATGCATACAATCTGAAATTTTAATTAAACCATGCTAGAGACGAGACAAAACTTTGAAAATAGGTTGTGTTCAAGGAATGCGATGTACAAAAGAGATGTATAGGGTTGGGTATGGAATTCGGCGATGCACGGGACTTCCGATGTGAAAGTCTCGTTACCGAATGTATGACGAGGCTAGCAACAAAAGATAAGCACAAGGACATGATCATTGCTCGAAATTAAAACTCCCAAGAGAGAAGGATCCTAGCCTAACTCATCGTGCTAATCACACTTATGGTGGAGCAAAAAATAAATTGGCTATGTATAGGATTTTTTCTTACTCTCAACTTGGAAAAAGAGGTTTTGCTAACCTTTATTACAAGGGTTTTAAGGTAATTTTCAGAACTGAAATCCTCCAATTTTTAGCATTGAACATAGCACAACTAACATGTGAAGCTCAAGATCGAAGTGCGGTATGGGTACTTTAAGTAGTAGCAATTCCACTAAGCACCATGGTAAACGTTTTTCAAACCACACACTTGTGTTCATATATCAAGAATCAAAGATAAACAAACAAGTGAATAAAGATAAGCATCACACAAGACACAAAAATATATAAAGACTCTTTTTATTTGATTTTCTTTGACTCAACACTAATTTAAGACACTTCAAACTTGCAAAAATTTAAAAACACACTCGAAAACTAAGACTCATTAAACTCTAAGACTCTCCTCTCTCGAAGACTAAACCGAACCTAAACTTAGAAACTCAAAAGCTAAGGCCAGCTAGCTAGCTCTCCCCCACGCTAAAAACATACGACGTCCTCGTCGTATCTTACAAAATTCCTAAGGGGAAAACTAGACCTAGTGGTACTTTAAGCAAGTATTGCACCACTTGCCTCTCATGTTCCCGACCATGCCAAAGAGTTTGCGCACGTTGCGGTTAAGGAACTTGTAGTCGTCTTCGACTACGCGCTCCAAGTCCTCCATATGCTGCTTCATCGCTTCCATGGCTTGGAAACATTCGTCGACCGTAGCGTAGAGATCCGCGATGGAGTGACGACAAGCTTGACAACACATCGGATGCAATTCGAAGGGGTCGTCATCGCCATTGTCGCCACCGTCGTCGCTGCCGTCGTCACCACCACCATTGTCGTCGCCGCCGTCGTTGCCGCCGCCGTTGGGGCCTTCGGGAGTCTTCTCCTTGGGCTCCTCATCCCAAATGTAGAGGTCGTTATCATCTCTTCCGGTGGCCGCCCACGAGCTCGAGCTACGATCGTCGGAGTAGTCGCTACCCCCATAATCCTTAGGCTCGGGCGACACCTCCTTGTAGTCTTTCCGCTTCATGCCTTGGATGCGCGCCGACCTTCGAACGGGCGTAGGGACCTTCTCTCCTTCGACGGGGTTGCGAGATGCAATAGCTCTGGTCGGGACACGCCCTCCGCAATGGATGCGGGCGGTCCTCTTGATCTCGACGGGTAGCTTGAGCTCGCATCGCTTCGCCTCCTCCATCGATGGCTCCTTGGCTTCTTGCTTCAACTCTAAGCTCCTTGGGGACACAATGGCTGCTGCAAGGGTGCAAAATATTGCTTGAAGGGGTTGATTCCCGAGCTCCCAATTCGGCCAAATAAATAGTTCGGAGAGGGAAGCTCTGGGAACCTCATTTTCCTTTTTTAAACTTCCCTTAAAATTTTCTGACCAAAGAAAGAAGTCCAAAAGGAGCAATTCAGGCCAAAATCGTGGACGTCAGCCGCCGAAACCCTACTGGGCCGGTCGGACCGGGCCGGCCGGCCCACCCTGCCTCGAAGGCCAGGCCGGTCAGGTTTTTCGCGCACCGCCCTTATTTCACCTCCTTAGCCCATGGGAAAAGTTGGCCCAGTAAATCTTCGCGAGAAACTCCAGAAAATTAAAAGAAAAACTATTTACAGAAATTCATGCCTTGTTTTTCGTCCTAGGCGGGACGTTCGGGCTCTTCTTCCATGGTGAAGACATCAACATGGTGAAGGGGCACAACGTCGGGTTCGTAGTAAACCTTAAGCCGTTGACCATTCACCATAAATTGATTGCCTTTTATATCCATAATGGTTACCGCTCCGTTGGAGAGCACCGAATGCACAACATAAGGTCCGTCCCACTTGCTTTGCAATTTCCCCTTTCCGAAGGTTTTAAACCTCGAATTGTAGAGGAGGACCTTATCTCCTTCTTTAAATTCTTTCTTTTTCAATCTTTTATCATACCACCTTTTGACTCTCTCTTTGTATATGCTTGCATTTTCATACGCCTTTAACCTCATCTCCTCTAGCTCGCTTATTTGGATTCTTCGTTTCACCACCGCGGCGTTGAGATCGACGTTCATCTCTTTAATCGCCCAATAGGCTTTATGTTCCAACTCAACCGGAAGGTGGCAAGCTTTTCCATAGACGAATTGATAAGGGGTCATACCTATCGGTGTCTTGAACGCCGTTCAATAAGCCCATAAAGCTCCATCTAATTTCTTTGACCAGTCCTTGCCTCCCTTCTCTATGGTTTTGTTTAGGATACTTTTTAATTGCCTATTTGACGTTTCCGCTTGTCCGTTGGTTTGTGGGTGATAGGCCATTGAGACCCTATGTTCAATTCCCAACTTGGACAAGCACTTTTTGAAATTCTTCCCGGTGAAGTGAGTTCCTCCATCACTTATCAAGATTCTCAGTGTACCGAAACAAGGAAAAATCACGTTCTTGATCATGGTAATGGACTCCTCCGTGGAAGCTTTACGACATGGCATAGCCTCTACCCATTTGGATACATAATCAACCATGACTAGAATATGTTCATATCCGCATGAGTTTTTGAAAGGCCCCATGAAGTCTATACCCCATACATCGAATATATCGATTTGTAGGTTGTATTTCAAAGGCATAAAATTTCTTCGAGAGATGTTTCAAGTTCTTTGGCATTCGGGGCATGATGAAACATATCTTTTAGTATCTTCATGCATCTCCGGCCAAAAGAATCCGCTCGGCCATACTTTTGCTTGGGTTCGAAAATGGCTATAGTGTCCACCGTACTCTGCCGAGTGGCACTTCCTTAAAATTTCTACCCTCTCTTCTCTTGGCACACATCTTCTCATCACTCCATCATTGCCAAGTTTGAAGAGGTATGGTGCATCCCAAAAGTATTTCCTACTTTCGGAGATTATCTTCTTTTGAGAGTTTTTGTCTAGATGGTCGAGAGGCATCTTTCGAATTGCTCGAATGATATCGATCATCCAAGTATCTTTATCAAGCACTCGATAGAGGTGGTCATCTCTCATCTTATCTTCTATAGGCTCTTTATCATCTTGTCCACAATTCATCCTAGACAAATGATCGGCCACAACATTCTCCACCCCCTTTTTATCACGAATTTCAACATCAAATTTTTGGAGAAGAAGGATCCAACGAATCAAACGTGGTTTAGCTTCCTTCTTAGCCAAGAGATACTTGATGGCTGCGTGATCGGTGTAAACAATGAATTTTGAGTTCACGATGTAAGATCTGAATTTTTCGAAAGCGAATACTACCGCTAGCAACTCCTTTTCCGTAGTGGCATAATTTAATTGCGCCCCACTAAGAGTTTTGCTAGCATAGTAAATGGCGTGAACTCAACCTTCCTTTCTTTGACCCAAAACCGCGCCTACGGCGTAGTCACTTGCGTCACACATGATCTCGAAAGGTTGGCTCCAATCCGGAGGTTGAATAATGGGAGCACTCAACAATGCACTTTTCAAGGTCCGGAATGCCGCAAGGCACTTCTCATCAAAGTCAAAAGCCACATCCTTTTGAAGAAGATGCGTTAAAGGCTTAGTGATCTTTGAGAAGTCCTTAATAAATCTTCTATAGAATCCGGCATGGCCTAGAAATCCCCTTAAGGACTTAACATCCGTCGGAGGTGGGAGTTGCTCAACCGTCTCTACCTTAGCCTTGTCCACTTCAATTCCTCTCTCGGATATAACATGTCCGAGCACTATGCCTTGCTTAACCATGAAGTGGCACTTTTCCCAATTTAACACAAAGTCTACCTCTGCGCACCTCGTGAGGACCTTTTCCAAGTTTGCCAAGCAATCCATGAACGTCTTCCCATAAACGGAAAAATCATCCATGAACACCTCGATATTTTCTCCAATGAATTCCGAAAATACGGCCATCATGCAATGTTGAAAAGAGGCCGGAGCGTTGCATAGACCGAAGGGCATCCTTCTATATGCAAACGTTCCGTAAGGGCATGTAAACGTTGTTTTGTGTTGATCGTCCGGGTGAATGGGAATTTGCATGAACCCCGAGTACCCATCAAGAAAGCAAAAATAAGTGTGGTTTGCTAACCTCTCGAGCATCTCGTCAATGAACGGTAGGGGGAAGTGATCTTTCTTCGTCGCTTTGTTAAGCTTACAATAATCAATACACATCCGCCACCCGGTCACGGTTCTTTGCAGTACAAATTCGTTCTTCTCATTCTTCACCACGGTCAAACCTTCTTTCTTTGGTACACAATGTACCGGGCTCACCCATTCGCTATGCAGAACCGGGTAGATGATTCCGGCATCAAGTAACTTGATGACCTCTTTCTTTACTACCTCTTGCATGGAATGAGTTAGCCTCCTTTGGTGGTCCACTACGGGCTTACATTGGTCTTCCATTGGTATACGATGAGTGCAAAAGGCTAGGCTAATACCTTTGAGATCATTAATCGAATATCCAATCACCTTCCTATGTTTTTTCAATAAAATCAGCAACTTCTCATTTTCTTCGGGACTCAACTCGTCGCTCACGATGACTGAATAAGTTTTGTCGGGCCCAAAAATTCATACTTTAATCCTTTGGGCAAAGGTTTAAGGTCTACCTCTGGCGCTTGTGGCTCCTCGGGTTTAATCTCTCCTATGTCTTCGAATTTTCCTTCCTCCACGCTTCCATCATGTGGTTCCAAACCTTTTGTTGCTTCTTCTAGTTCATCTTGTTGATTACTAATTTGATTGTCCATCGCTCTTTGCAGCGGGTCTCTAAGGGTTTCAACAAAACAAAGACTATCTATCTCCTCTACTTCTTCTTCGGGAGGAAAGGGTGTAAGGTGTTTAGAAACACGAAGAAAGTTATATGTGTACTTTGTTCCATTAAGGTTCATTGTTACTTTGCCTTCTCCGGCATCTAACACGGCATCAACCAACTTAAGAAAGGGCCTACCTAAGATTATGTGATCATGATTACTATGGTAAGCATCAATAACAAAGAAATCGGTTGGTATACATTTTCCAGAGATTTTTACTTTCATGTTGCAAGAAATACCTAGAGGTTTAATAGTTCTACCGTCTCCCATAATTAATTTCGTTGATGTTGGAGCTAACTCTAGGTTGTGGTCTTGAACTTTATCGTAAATTTTAGAAGATAGGACACTTACTTGTGCTCCGATGTCGCATAAAGCTTTGCATTGAACTCCGTTGATCTTGCAACTCAAGCGTGGTGCCATCTTCTCTTCTTCTTCGATCCTATCGCGTAAATTTTGGTGAGGCGAGCGTATGGTGATGCTTCGGCTTGATCCTCATGATTCTCTTCACCTCGGCTATGTGTTCCGGATCCACTATGTCATCTCCAAAGAGTTTTTGGAAGATCTCACCGGTGGCTTCAAGGTCGTATGAATTTTCTGTTTTTTTCTCTAGTGGGAAATCCACTTCCAATGTTCTCGCCATTCCCTTTTGATTAGGGAACGGTCTTCTCTTGTTGAATACTTCTCCGTAATCGATAGGAACCCAATCCATTGGTTCGAACTCCCTTAGTGGCTTCGCGCTTGACATGCTTCTCTTGTTTGTCTCATTTGGTACGGCGAAGTCGATGCTCGGGGTAGTTCTTGACTTGATATGTTCTTGTTCAAGCTTTTCCGTGATTGGTTCCTCTTTTGTGACTTCCAAGGTTGCCTTTCTAGAAAATTCAGCACACTTCTTCTTCCTCGAATTATATTCCAGCTCTTACGCAAGTCTTGTTTCCCAATCTCTCCGCATGGCAGCCGCTTTACTAATTTTTTGTAGAAGTTGCGCGGCTTCCGTGAGTGTTTTCTCCATGAGATCCCCACCTGCACACATTTCGACGTGTTGCATGCAACTAGGGGTTAGGGAAAAGAAAATTGTATGCAAGAGTACGTCACCGGAGAAGCCGAGTCTTGGTCCTTGTTCGATCAATCCATTAAACCTATCCCAGGCTTGGTCTATCCCTTCCTCTTCTCCTTGCATGAAATTGATCACTTGCCTCTTAGATGTTGAACCTTACTAATTGGAAAGAACTTCTCGCAAAACTTCTTTGTCAACTTGTTCCAATTGCCTTCAACTTCAAAGGACGCAAACGAGTACCATGTCTTTGCATTGCCGGCAAGTGAGTAGGGAAAGAAATTCCATTTGAACCATTCATCGGGGACTCCTTCGTGGCGCACCGTGTTGCATATCGTCGTGAAATTCCTTATGTGTCTATATGGGTTCTCCGTAACCATCCCTTCAAACGGGTTTGCCGCCACCATGTCGATGATCTTGGATTTAATCTCATACTTGGTCGCTTCGAGCTTCAAAT
Source organism: Cenchrus americanus (assembly GCA_947561735.1). Classification (NCBI taxonomy): domain Eukaryota; kingdom Viridiplantae; phylum Streptophyta; class Magnoliopsida; order Poales; family Poaceae; genus Cenchrus; species Cenchrus americanus. The sequence goes on from OX387245.1 coordinate 179,327,969, forward strand.
CCGACTCTTGTACTTTTATGTCTTCACATCGAGGGCTAGCGTAATCCCTTAATGATTTCTCCGGTTCTTCCACGGGTTGATTGACGAACGCCATCTTGACAATAAGATAAAAACAAAAACAAAAAAACGAAACCAGTGTTTTTCTAGATAATATATGTTAGATATAGCAAACGAAAGATAAACTAAAATATAAAACTAAGTTAGATGCAAATCAAACGATGTAAACTAGCTTGCTCCCCGGCAACGGTGCCAGAAAAAGGGGCTTGTTGACGGATAAAAGATGTATCCCTCTACGATCCGCAAGCGTACTGACCCCACACCTTTTTCACCACGGGATTCCCAAGGTTCTTGTCAATCCACGGAGCAAGGGGATTACAACCGTTCAATCTACTTCTACACACTAGCTACTAAAACCCTAACTACTATTATACTAGAAAACAACTAAACTACACTAGAGAGAACGATAAACGATCAAGGTAGGAGACACTCGCCCATGGGTCTACGATCATGCAATCAATTAAAGACATTAAACCAATCTAATCTATCGGGGGTTGTGACCACGGTTTCACTTTTTCCCTCCTCTCATACTGTCACTACGCGAAGTTATTCATGACTAGACCTATGATGGACACGGCGTATTGAATGGATCCAAGGAAGCATTGAGGCCTTTACTCCATTTACGGCATGGTAGCTAACCTTAAGCATTAAAGTATATTCAACACAAGATGATAGATAGATAATCCGACAAAGTATGATTACATCTCAAGATCGATTACAACCCATGGACGAATAAGGAGATTACCCCATCAAGGTGCTGGACATAGCACCGTTGATCATGGTTTCCCTTCCGACGGTGTCTTCCTTCTTCTCCACGTGAGGGTGCTTCCTTCGAGGTGGACGATCTCCCTCCGGAGATCCCCCTCCTCTCTCTCTCTAGCTTGTGGATGGCCTCCTGGTGCGAATGGCTCTCTCTCTCTCTCTCTCGAATGGCGGCGCCTCCAGGGTTTTAGGGTTGAAGATCCTTTTGGTGCAAGGAAAGGGGGGCCGAACAGACCACCGGGGTGGGCTGGGCCGGCCGGCCTAGGCCGACCGGCCCAGGCCCATCTCGGCCCGGTTCGGTCGCCCCTTCACTCCCGCGGGTCCTCAGGTGATTATGCACATTGCCCCCTCCACTTGCATGATTTTGACGATGTCATCCTCGCGTCGAAGATGGAGGTTCTCCGCGCATGAAGTTCGGTCTTTTACGCTTCAATCCTCGGGGGTGTTCCTCGTAGCACTTTGGTCCTTGCCCCCATTGGAAGTGATTTCATCAAGCTTAGGAACACGAACAAGACTCCTTAAATGCTCCTTTGAACTTGTTGCGAATCTGTCCTTTATGTCCATGTTTTCCTACATAAACACAACACTTCCAAATGCATGCACATAGATGAACTTGTTATATGATTAGTGTGCCTAGTGGCGGGTTAGTTCCATAATCAAATCTAAACCAAAGTGTAATGAACTTGCTAGGTGTACCAAAATACACCGTCAACAATGATCAACCAAAGAAAAGATATGCTGATCACAGGTGGGTTGATCATGAAGAAGATCGTGAGTATGTCTGGCAGAAGGGACAGTGGTGCCCACCTGGTTTGAGGAGAAGCCAAAAGAGAAGGGTTCGGTGCTTGAGGAATCAGGAGTTGAAGCAGGCGGGAATCAAGAGGAAGCAGGTGTGGCGCCCAAAAGACAAGCCTGATGAATCTGGTCGTTCGGCTCCTACGTGCATGGTATGCTTCTTGCCGAATGATTTCATGGCTCCGGCTAATCAGATTGTGCAGGATGAGGTGTCACCAGACATTGATGAGGCTGAGCAATTCGGGCTGATGGCGCAATTAGTGTTGGCCAAGCAGGCTACTTTTGACAAGCCAGCCAAGAATTGACACATGAGACCGCTGTACTTGAGAGGATATGTCAACGGGAAGCCATTGACCAAGATGTTTGTTGATGGTGGAGCTGTCGTCAATGTGATGTCGTACACTACATTCAGGAAGCTTGGCAAGGGCCTTGGAGATTTGATGCCAACAAGCATAGTTCTGAAGGATTTTGCTGGAAATCCTTCAGATACCAAGGGTTGTGTACATGTGGATCTGATGATCGGGTCTAAGACCTTGCTTACAACCTTCTTTGTCATTGAGGGCAAAGGGGCATACAGCTTGCTGCTTCGAAGGGACTAGATCCATGCAAATTGTTGCATTCCATCTACCATGCATCAACAACTTGTTCAATGGGTAGATGATGAAGTGGAAGTTGTCCAAGCGGATGATTCGGTAAGCGTGGCTAATGTGGAACCAGCCCTCTGGGAGTATGGGGTGAAGGTCCTGTTGAACCAGTCAGTAGTGAACAACAGCCAATTCAAGCAGTCGGCTCTTATAGTAATTTTTAATGGAGAAACCAATTGATGGAACTGATGGGAAGTTAGGACGTGGATTTATGTCGGCTGACAAACTAGAAGAAATAGACATTGGAGACGGTGACAAGCCAAGGCCGACATTTATCAGTGCTAACTTGGATTCGAGTTTCAGAGAAGAATTGATTAAGTTACTAAAAGAATATAAATATTGCTTCGCTTGGGATTATTCGGAGATGCCTGGTTTGGATCATTCCATTATTGAGCATCGGTTGCCAATCAAACCTGGTTTTAAACCTTACAAGCAACCTCCCCGAAAGATCTACAAGGATGAAGTATTGGCCGACGTGAAAAAAGAAGTTGAGAGATTAATAGAAGCAAATTTCATTCGGCCATGCAGATATGCGGAGTGGATCTCTAATATTGTTCCTGTTTACAAGAAGAATGGGAAGATGAGGGTTTTCATAGACTTTAGAGATTTAAACAGAGCTACACCCATGGATGGATATCCAATGCCTATTGCTGACTTGTTGGTTGATGCCGCTGCTGGACATAAAGTTATTAGCTTCATGGGTGGCAATGCAGGGTACAATCAAATTTTTATGGCAATAGAAGATATATCAAAGAAAGCCTTTAGATGTCTTGGACATATAGGCTTGTTTGAGTGGATTTTCATGACATTTGGGTTGAAAAGTGCTGGTGCAACTTATCAAAGAGCCATGAATTATATTTTTCACGAATTGATCGGCACAATTGTAGAGATATATATTGATGATGTCGGGATCAAGTCATTGGATCATGAGTCACATCTGGATGATGTGAGGAAAACTCTAGAGTGCACTAGAAGACATGGGCTTAAGATGAACCCGAACAAGTGTGCTTTTGGGGTTTCGGCTGGAGAGTTCCTGGGATTTTTGGTGCATGAAGGAGAAATAGAAGTTGGCAAGAAAAGCATGAAAGCTTTTGATGAAGTTGTGCCTCCAACCAATCTCAAGGAGTTGCAATCATTGCTTGGCAAAATCAATTTTGTGAGAAGATTCATATCCAACTTGTCACAAAAGGTGTTGCCTTTTTCTCCACTATTAAGACTCAAGAAGGATCAGAAGTTTGTATGGGGTGACGAACAACAAAAGGCTTTCAGTGAGATCAAGGAGTACATGAAGGAACCACCAGTGTTGGTGCCTCCACAATTGAACAAACCTTTTAAGTTGTACGTGGCGGCCGATACCCAAACCATTTGATCGGCCCTCATACAAAAATTTGAGGGAAAGGAAAGAGTAGTTGCATACTTTAGCCGAAAATTGCTTGATCCCGAAACAAGATATTCGGCTGTGGAGAAGCTTTGTCTGTGTATTTATTACTCATGTACAAAGTTTCGGCACTATTTGTTGAATGTCGAATGCATTGTATATTCAAAATTTGATGTAATTAAACACATGTTGTCTATGCCAATTTTGAATGGAAGGATTGGCAAGTGGATTTAGCTTTGTCTGAGTTTGAATTGAAGTTTGAGTCGGCAAAAGCTGTTAAAGGACAGATCATTGCTGATTTCATTACTGAACATCGTGATCCGTCAATTCATTTACATGAGATTACTCCTTGGGCTTTATTCTTTGATGGATCTTCATGTGGCAAAGGTGGTGGAGTAGGAATTTTATTGATTTCACCCAGGGGAGAAATGTTTGAATTTTCTATCCCTATTCAACCTATTGTCACAAATAATCAAGCTGAATATGAAGCATTGCTTAGAGGGCTTCAATACTTGAAGGAAGCAAAGGCTATTTCAGTTGAGATTTTTGGAGATTCAGAGTTAGTTATAAAGCAATTGAATGGCCAATATGAATGTAGAAATGATATCCTGAGGAATTACTACGAGGAGTGCAAGGAAATCCTGAAAAGTTTTCAGTTAGTAATTCTGCAACATATTCCTAGGGAAAACAATGAAAAGGCAAACAGGTTAGCTCAAAGTGCTTCGGGTTATAGAGAGAATCAAGAGGTGTTTGCCAATGATATATATTCTTTCGGGAGTGATCTAGCAGAAGATGACTGGAGAAAAGAAATTGTTGATTATTTGGAAAATCCATCCCGAAAGGTCTCTAGGAAGCTCAGGTATAAAGCTATAAAGTTTGTTCTTCTTGATGGGCGTTTGTATTACAAATCATTGGATGGGGTGTTGCTACATTGCCTGGGTCAAGAAGAAGCAAAGAAGATGATGAGTGAAGTGCATGATGGGTTGTGTGGAGCACATCAATCGGCTTACCGAATGAAGTGGGTCATTAGGCAAACTGGATGTTATTGGCCCACAATGCTGGAAGATTGTTTTGAGTATTACAAGGGATGCCAAGATTGTCAAAAGTTTGGAAATATTCAAAGAGTTCCAGCATCAGCTTTGAATCCTATTATCAAGCCATGGCCATTCAGAGGATGGGGCATAGATTTGATTGGCCAAATAAATCCTCCATCTAGCAAGGGGCATAAGTTGTGCTTTTGGCAACAGATTATTTCACTAAATGAGTTGAGACAATTCCATTGAAGAAGGTAACATCAGAAAATATGGTTGAGTTTGTCAAAGAACATATTATTTACAGATTTGGGATTCCTCAGACAATTACAACCGATCAAGGAACTCAGTTTACATCTTCAGAGTTCAGGGAATTTGCTGAAAGTATGGGGATCAAATTGTTAAATTCTTCTCCTTATTATGCTCAAGCTAATGGTTAGGCAGAGGCTTCTAACAAAATCATGATCAAGATTATACAGAAGAAGATTGATCAGAAGCCAAAAAGGTGGCATTCGGTACTCGATGAAGCCTTGTGGGCTTACCGAATGGCTCTTCATGGAGCTACAAAAACATCTCCTTATGAGTTGGTTTACGGGCATCATGCTGTCTTGCCATGGGAGATGCAATCAGAGTCAAGGAGAGTAGTGTTGCAAAAGGATTTAAGTTCCAAGGATTACAATGACTTTATGATGGACGAATTAGAAGATTTGCATATGATTCGTCTTAGGGCCTTGGAGAATATTGAGAAAAACAAGATGCGAGTTTCTAAGTACTATAAAAAGAAAGTAAAGGTCAAGCAATTTGCAGAAGGAGATATGGTTTGGAAAGTGTTATTGCCGATTGGAACTAAGTACAGTACGTTCGGCAAATGGTCCCCGAATTGGGAAGGTCCTTTTCGGGTGGTTAGATGTACGCCTGGAAACGCGTACATTTTGAAAACTTTACTAGGAGAAGAGTTCACTGCTGCTATAAACAGGAGATACTTGAAGAAATATTATCCTAGTATTGAAGTTGATCGTTGATTGCAGTTACAAGCATTAAAAAACATGGAAATAGCCGGTGTTCGGGAAAGAAGCCGCCTTAAGAGCAAAAATCCTGACAAAAGGAAATGGCCAATACTAAAGTGTATTGACCTTAGCATGAAAATGTTCTGCATTACAAATATTCTTGCAGGTTCCTTCATTGGTAGCACAGCTGCCTAAGATTACAAGAGAAGGCCTACAAGAAGCAGGGTGCCTGGAGGAAGAAGCAAAAGTATGCTTCATTTCTTTGGTTCCACGTTTTTCCTCTTCAGTTATTCCCTCTTCAGCTGCTCCAAGACCACCGTGACGGGAATGTAGAAGCTATGGGGATGGCCGTGTTCTGCAGCTTCCATCAAGCTGTCCCAGGAGGCCTTCAAGTTGTTGTACTTGTCAAACACATCTGAAGAAGGGGAACAGATTCTCGTTGGACATGGGATCTGAACTTGAGCATGAGAAACAAATAAGGATGAAGATCTTACCCCCTACCAATGCCTCCAAACTCATGCGGCGTTCACGTTCGGCGCTGCAGTGGGTGGTGATGTCCCGCAGGTCATGTTCTAGATGTCGGATGCGACGGCGCAGTTGGTGACTGGTCCTCTGTTCCGGTGTGGCTTCTTCTTCAGCAGAGGAGTCGGAAAGGATGTACTCAGGAACTTCTTCAGTGCCAAATATTTCCTCGGTAGCAGGTCGAGGCTGAAATCAAAGGAAGATGAATCGTGAGATTGCAATTGAAAATCAAGAGAAGGGAGTGAGAAGAAAAGATTACTCTCGAATGGTTCGCTTCTTTGGTGGGAAGTTGTTCTCCTCGAGTGGCTGTTTCCCCTTGTCCGCCATGGCCTTGGGGGTTTTTTCTGGAAGAGGAGGACGAGAGGATGTGAAATAATGGAAGTGTATGCGAATGTATTTGCAGGGCACCAGAGGGGCTATTTTATTAGCAGTGGAGTGCGTCGGGAGTGATGACTGGCTGGCGTGCATTGATGGGAATACCATACGGCGGGGGTTTTTCCCTGAATGCGAAGGGTTTTTTCATTGAATGGTGTTCATGACTCCCGAATGAAGGTTTTCTGCGGATTCTACGCCGAGGGACAAGAATTTGTGCGTATTCGGCTAGAGCAAAAGTTCCCGAATGCGTTCAAGATAGTGAAGATTCGTATGCACAAGTTAAAGAAATCATCACAAGACAAATACAAAAGATAAAATTTCATCTTTATTGTCGAAATTCCATAACCCCTAGTACAAACTAATCAAACAGCCTGTTCAGGACAGACTGGGGGTAAATGGAATTGGCAATGGCATCGCCGTGGCCGTCGAGGCGCTCTAAAGTGGCCTCGATGTCGTCGACATCCTCCGGCGTGCCACCGTAGAAGCCACGCGGCCGTGTGGAGTAGTCGACGCCGGTGTGCGTCACCATGGCGGCCAGGCCCAAGGTGGTGCCCAGGCGGACGCCGTGGAGGGCCACTTCATCGACGCGGTTTTCCACCGCGCCAAGGCGAGCCTCCGGTGTGTCTCCGGGAGCATTCACCTTGTCCGCCAGTTTCTCGACCAGCTCCTTCAGCCGATTGAGCTCGGCGTCGCGATCTACGGAAATCACAGAGCAATGGTGGTCAGTTCAAGATTAAATTAAAACGAAACAGGTTGCAAGATTCACCGTCAATGTCCACCAGCAGCTGCTTGCGCTGGTGCTCCCACTCGAGCTCGGCGATCCCGGCCTCTTTGGAGATGATCTCCAACTTGTGCCGGGTTGCATCGCGCTCCTCCTTGAACCTGCGGGCGTCGCGATCGTTGTAGCGCGAGCTGGAGGAGTGGGAACGGCTAGACGATCCCGAGGAATCGCCCGCCATGGCCGGGGTTGTGGCTGGTGCAGAGGCAGGATTCCACCAAATGAGCCTGAAAACATAAAGAGGATCGTCAGGGATAAAAAGGGATCTAAAGAGAGCTGTGAAGAAGCCAACAATCAACACCTCCGGCGAGCGCCAGCACGGCTCCCTTCGGCCTCGTCGTTAGCCCGACGCATGTTGCTGCTGTTTGCCATGGAGCTCATGGGAGTACTAGCACTGGAGAGAAAAGGCTTGGATTGGCAAAGGCTTGGAAGATAGAGGACTTGGTGAAAGGCTAGAGGCACCCGAGTTTCTTATTTATGGAGCTGGCAAAGAGATCGTGGCCGGAGATCGTGGCACATATCCCAAGAAATTTGGGAAGTGGAGAGGCTCTCTCAACCAAACTGTCGTCGGGTCGTTTGGATTCAAGCTGAGTCATATTCGGTTTGACTGGATGAAATCCGGTTGTGTTGCGGTCGGGTTGCTTTTCGGGTCTAACACTGTTTGGTCAGAGTTGCCGAATGAATCGTCCAGAAATTGCTCGTCAAAATAAGGCAAGATAAATATGGAAAATAAAGACTGATGAGGAGCAAAATTTCAGAGCTGATAAGGCATTCGACTACAAATTGTTTGTTACAATCATACACCCAAGTATTTTGAAATTACATTGGAGGCATCTGATATCATCTTATTGATATTCTCCAGCAGTCTTTGATCAGCTTCTTGGGTTTTAGACAACCGAGAGCTTTGTTTTAAGCTGCTTTCCTGCATTCATGGCTACCGTGGCTTCTTGTCGTATTTTCTCCATTGATTCAAGAAGTGCAGCCATCTTCTTTTCATCAGCCTCGATCTCAGCTGTCAGGGTTCTTAGTTCAGCCTCTAATTCAGCTTTTCTGGCTTTCTTCAGCTCAAGTTCAGGCTGCAATTTGGTTAGCAGTTCCTTATGATTTTGCATTTGGATATGCAAATTTTTCATGGATTGCTTGTTTGCAGCTTGCTTTTGTTCCAGAGATGGTTGGGTGGATAGGTTCTTCAAAGCTTGTTTTACTGCTACAAAATGATCATCCAGCCTGGAAATAGGTTCCAGGGAAGCCTTGATGTCAGCTGGGAGATCTTGATCGATGAGTTCAAGTGCTTCTCTTAGGAAATCAGCATCCTTGACTTGGTCTTGAACATCCCTTTGTAGCAGGGAAAGGATTTCCTTCAACTTTGCCTGATTTTCCTCTAACAAAGCCTGGCTAGAAGATGCTTCATCCCCTTTTTTGGCAATCAAGTCATCCACAGCAAAAGAGTAAATTGGTGATGATACAATTTCCTCCTGAAAGAGTTTCTTGCCAAATTAGTGGTGATTTATTGAATAGAAAATAGAAAGATGGGCATTCATGCTTACATTATTTCTGACTTCCTGAGTTGGGGAAGGAAGTTTTTCAGGCTCAAGGAAGGGCTCTTGGATGTCTGGTTGAGAAGAAGCTTGAGGGGGTCCTTGATAAAACTGAAGCTTCTGGCTGAGAAGAAGCTGGAGGAGTCCTTGGTAAGGCTGAAGCTTCTGGCTGAGGAGAAGCTGGATCCATCCTTGGTGAGGCTGGAGCTTCTGCTTGAGAAGAGGATGGCTGGATCCTTGGTGAGGTTGGACTTGAGTCATGCTGAGGAGAAGAACGCCCCACAGTTTGGCTCACCAAAGTTTCCTCTGCAACTAATAAGTAGAGGATAAGTGCCAATGAAGAAAAAATGATTAGAAAAAATAAGATGGTGAAAATTTTACCAGTAGATGAGGCATTGGCAAATTCTGTTATGACCAATGGTTGCTGAGTTCTGGTCTGAAATCACACAAGAAAAGGATGATCAGGATAAAAGAGTGGCTTTATGTTCAGAAAGGAAAGGGTTCTAACCTGAATGAGGAGTTTTTTAGTGTTTCATTTCCTCTTGGCAGCTGAAGGAGAAATCAGGGATGGAGCTTTCCTTTTGTCAGAAGCTTAACTGGTGAGAGTTGGATCTAGTGTGGCGTATCTAGAAATCAGTTGAGCCAGGGTAGGAGATTGATATCCCAAGGCAGAGATTGGGCCCTCAATATTATAAGAGATTGTCCTAGCAAGTGGGGCAGGTACTATATCCTGTAGAAAATGACAAAATTTTGATCAGTAAAGAGGGACATGATTGAAGGTAAATATACAGAGGGGATATGAATATATTACCTCTGAAGTTGGATGAAAGTCAGGCGTTAGTCCAAGGCAAAGAGGGTGTACTGGCACATTAAAGATATGATCATGAAGTTCTTGCCACCAAGGAATAAAAGAGGGATGAGATACTATTATTGGTACAAATGGCCTAGGTGCATAAACAGTTGCGATGCACTTGTACTCAAAGACCCTTTTTGCTTGTATGGATTCCTTGATATCCTCTCTGGGCTTGGGAAATTCATGAAGGAATAGCCTTGGGGGCACTTGGCCGCATCCTAGTTGTCTGGCTATCATGTTTGGCTGGTAGTACTCAAAGGTACTCTGAATTTGCCTTCCTCCACAAAATTCTGCTGGCAGGATGCATGGGTGAATGAAGGTATTGAAAATTACTATAGATTGAATATCATTACATCCAGCTTCAAAACTAAACTCACAAGGAAGAGTTAAGTTATCATTATCCAGATATGGAAGCCAAACAGGGTTGGCAGAACCTCTGAAGAAGAGCTCAAAAAGTTGGCCAATGCTTTGATTGATAGACACAGTTGAGGCAGCTTCTCCATAAGTTTGGTAACCTTTGGTGCTCTGGGTTTCCCCTTCCTTGTAGTCAGCTGAAGGAAAGTGTCAATTGTTGAGGTCAATACCAACAATCTGGTGCATATATAGCTGCAGCCACATCTGGACAAACCACTAAGGGCCATTAACACAGGAAATCTTTTGGCTGGTGTGCATCAAATGGGTGGTTTGGTGAAGCATATGGTAGACACTTCCTAGGAGGTACTTTCCGAGGGGAATAAAAGTACCAGCAGCCAGGTCCTCAGCCATTATAATGTGGTTCAGGGTTGGCTCATTGGCTTTGCCACAAAAGATGAATCTGCATAGACACATGTTCAGAAAAGCTCTGTATTCAACATCATACAAAGGGCCGTTAGACATATAGTTTTGGATATATTTCTTATATCCAACCCCTGTTCTTACTCCTGTTTGCCTGGAGGAGCCCTTGTACTTGTGTGGATATATAGTTCCTGTGATTCCAAGGCCGGTTATCATGTATACATCGGCCAAAGTGGGGGGCATTGGCCCATGGCCAAAAAGAAAGGCGTTAGTGCCATTCGACCAAAAATGGCAGGCTGCAACCAGAGGATTCTCGTTTTTAGGTGTCTCAGCCAAAGACAACTCTAAACAATGAGCAATATGAAGGTTGTCCCAATTGCTTGTCTTGGCACTGTCATCATCAAGCATCCTCTTATACCAATTTCTCCAGCCTGCAATTGGGGGCAAAGGCCAGTTCTTGAAAGCATCCTGTCATTCATGGGGTTTCGACAGTGCTGCCTTGAAGGGGATCCTCTGAGATTCGGCTGCAATGAACTCGGAAGGGTCGGAGATTCCCACGGGACCGAGGAAATAAGACGATGATTGATCCTTGACAGGATCAAGATTTCGGCGGATAGAAACTATCAAGAGCAAGAGAAAGCAAAAGAAGATTTAAGGTGAAATTCGAAAAAAGTAATATCGAATGAGCATGAGGAGGATAAGATTTACCTGAAGAGCTTGGTCTTGGTTCGCCATTTGAAGATTGGAGCTTGAAAGGTTGATGAACTGGGTTTGGATCTGAGCGAAAACTCCAACGGTTTGAAGGAGAAAAGAACTGGTGTTGAACAGATTCGGCCTGAAGACGTTGAGCATTTATGGTCAATTCCAGAATAAAATCACCTTTTATCCTATAATTTAAGGGGCATATGTTAACACCAAAAATTGGTACAGGAAAGACATGTGGGCCGAGTTTGGTAGGAGAGCACCATTCGGCAGGAGGTTTTCCTCAAAGCATTCGGTAAAGATGTCTGCGGTCGGGAGTGCGTCATCATTCGGCAGAGGAACTGTTTCAGGCCTGGAAGAGGAAGCATTCGGGTATGCATGATGGCGTGGCTTGAACATAAAGAAGGGACGAATTGATGACGGGTGCGAGACGGACATTGGCGTCGGGGCATTAATTTAGGCAATAAATGTTGTAATCATGGTCGACTAGGAGTCATGTTAGAACAAGGGTATAATATGAACCCTTAGTGTTTGTAATAGGTATCGAACAATTTCACAACAAACCGGCCCCGTGCCATCTTTCGAGTCCTTTAGTCGAGTCGTCGAGTTCTTCGAGAGGAGCCATCGATCCGTTGACCTCCGTAAGTACCGGCAACCTTGTATCATGTCTAGTATCATGCGGTGGATTTAGATCGTGACGCAAGTAGTCTTGTTACCATGATTAGTATCATGCGGTGGATTTAAGCTTGGTTCAAGAGGGCTTTCTTGTTAGATCATGAGCCATGCGGTAGGCTAAGATCTAGCTTGGAGCTAGTTATCGGCTCTATTAGATTTGGCAAGATCTAATAGATTCATTAAGTTACCATGTGTTGCTTTGAATTTTGCTCTTATGTTTAATTCATGTAACACTTTTATTGCCCAATTTAGATTGACTAGATTCGGCTCTATCTTGTTTGCGATCCATATGATGTATGTTCAAGTCCTTAACTCAACGTGGTGCATGGATCATGTGCTCTTTAATAGCCGAATTCGAATCAATCTAGGTTGCCACGTGTTGCGGGTTCAAGCTTGTTAACCTAGCATAGTTTGTTCCTTCTCCACGGAACCCGAATCGGCTATACAGCTGTATTCGGCAACTCTGCCACGAGTGAAACGTGTTTATGAGTTTGTTTAAAATAATGTATGCTTTTAGCCTTCCATGTTTAGATTGTATCATGCGGTGTATTGATCTATTCTTGGTTGGTGGTGTGATTTCAAACAAGTTGTATCATGCGGTGGATTAACTTGTTTGGTGTCACGCTCGACGGGTTCGAGAGTACCTAGTGTTGACGTAAAATCAGCACCTCACGCCAAGCACACAGCAAGCCGAACAAAGCTGGCTTAACACACGTGCCGAATCCGAAGCGTGCCAGTCAATTTTCCTGAAACTGACAAAGGATGAAGAGCAGTTAGATAAAACCTGGAACTTGTCGGGTGGTACCAGACAGTTCCGTATTTGCGGCTACAAAGCCAATCAAAAACGACATATAGCTACAACAAACTATCTGTCAGCAATTTGAATGTCATTCGGGAGCTCTAAAACATGTAAACAGGATATAGCCGAATGCATGACGTAAGCATGATGAAAGATCAGTCTTTGTCTAAACAACATTGCAGCACGTGATCATGACCGATTTTCAAGGATAAATTACAATAAAATAAATAAAGGTGAAGCATGATTACAAATTTGCAGTAAACATGCATGCATAGGCCAAAAGCACTAGTCTACCACATGTCTAGGTACTTTCAAACCCGTCGAGCATGACACCAAACAAATTAATCCACCGCATGATACGACTTGTTTGAAATCACACCACCAACCAAGAATAGATCAATCCACCGCATGATACAATCTAATCGTGGAAGGCTAAAAGCATGCGTTATTTAAAACAAGCTTATAAATAAGTTTCACTCATGATAGGACTGCCGAATACAGCTGTACAGCCGATTCGGGTTCCGTGCAGAAGGAACAAACTATGCTAAATCAACACGCTTGAACCCGCAACACGTGGCAATCTAGATTCATTCGAATTCGACTATTAAAGAGCACGTGATTGTCACACCCTAAAATTTCCAATTTCAGGATGTGGATAGAAAGAATAATTAAATAACAATTTTCTCATAATTTTAAAATTTTTCCAACATTTATTTTCTTTACAGGGAATATAGCATAGGAAAAATCCTTGTTTGATTTTCTGAATCAAATAAAAAGTTGTGAGTGTTGCATTCATGCCGATGCATCTTGGTGCTTCTTGAGTGCTAAAGGTTTCAAAAATGCGTTCAGGAGCTATCCTATCACTCCCGAGAATTTTCTGGATTTTTCTGGAATTTATTCTCATTTTTCTAGAGCTATTTCTATTTATTAGAAGGCTCTAAAATCTTTTTCATGAGCTCCAAATACTTTATTTGGATTGTTTGTGTCTCAATCTATCTCCGGAAATTTTCCTGGGATTTTTGGAATTTTCTGAGTATTTTTCGTGCTTTAAAACATTTTCTAGGATTTCCTGGAAATGTTTTCGCATTGAAAATTTAATTCAGAAAATAAAAAAACCTATCTATTCTTTTGGGCCAAGCCCATCCTCGGAAGTCTGCCTTTGCTCCTCCAACTCTTTCCGCAGCTCGTTTCCGTCCCGACCCATGACAGCTGCGCAGCCCAAATCTTGAAGTATGCCCTTGCCCCCTGAACTCTTTTCCTTAGCACAGGGTAACTTTTGGCCCAGCTCTAACCCTCAGCCCAGCTTGGCCCAACTGCAGACCCGCCGGCCCGGCTACGAGCCCGCCATGGAGCCCATATGGGCCAAGCTATATCGCACCCGGCCGGGACTCCGCCGGAGTCCAGTGCTTCCCCGCCGCCGGCCATCCATGCCCAGCACGACTCCTCCCTGCTCCTATAAAACGAAGAGGCCGAGCCACACATGCACTAGCCCTACTGCCGCCTCTCCTTGCCTCACGGTCGCTGCAGCCGCTCCGCCGGAAGCCGCAGGCCGAGCTCACCGGCCGCCGCTTCGGTTTGCCGCGACACGGAGCCATGAGACGAAGTTATCGCCTTCAGGAGATGCGCGGCGACGCTACGAATCCAGGGAGCATCTTCTCGATGCTAGGGAGACGCTGGTATGCCATCTTCGCTTGAACTCGAGCCAGCGAGCTCGCCGCCGCAGCTGGATGAAATCCGGCCGAACCTGGACCTCCCCGCCCGCGGTGAGCACCTCCCTGACCTGACCTTCTTCTCTCCGCGTTCTCCCGCTCGGCCGAGCTCCTGGTCGCGCCAAATGCCGGTGATTTGCCCCTGCCTGGTATCGTGCAGAGAGGTAGGGGATGAAGTGGAGATTTTGCACGTAGGCCCGTGTTCTTTTCAGTAACCCTAGATCCTTTTCTTGTGTCTTGCCAAACTTCCAGTAACCCCCTTGAATCTTTTAGATTCTCCAGATTCCATCAACTCTGGACCCTTTGCAAGTAAAGCCCTCGAGTTTATATACATAATTATGTATAGGCCCCTGAGTTTTCGCAGAAAAGTCCCTGGAAGTTTCCAATCCTCACCTCTGGGTCCCTAGGTCTTTAAAAGTCCATATATTTCTTGTTTTAACTCCGATTTCAACCGTTCAAATTGTGTCAGGTCCATAATGTTGTAAAGCACGCGTTAGCGGAGCGTTTTCATCATGTTTTGTTTTCTGAAAAAATATTTAATATTAATTTTGATTAATGTATAGTTATACACACCTTTTATAAATAAAAGTAATATAGATCTATACATCATTTTTCATAAGAAAATTTAATTTGATTAATGTTTCTATCACATGTTTTTGTACATAAAAGTTAATTAGATCTTTATCTCAGTTTTCGTAAACCAAATGTTAATTTGTTTAATAGTTAATTAATCTTTTCTAATTAAAAGTTGATTAGGCTTTTACTCCGGCTTTATAAATAAATGTTAATTTTGATTAATACCAATGTAAATATTGTTTTTAATAATAATAATATGATCTACTTGAATACAAAGTTGCGTTTAAATTGTTCATATAGTTTAGTTTTTCTAAAATTAAATGTTTAATTGATTAATTCATATATGAATCTTTATAAATAAAACTTGACTAGTTCTTTACACCGGTTTTGCAAATAAAGTTTAGTTTACTTTAATTCCAACATGGGGTATTTTATTTATGAAATATCCTTACATGTATTTTGTTAACTAAAATAAACCTAAGCTTATAGTCTTGCTCTCTCATATGTGCAAATCAATCGTTAGACGTTCTTTACCCCAGTATCTCTTTTGATCAAGTGTATCTGAAGCTCTGAAGCTTTCTAGTGTTAGCTTAAGCTCTGTCTCTGTTGTAGAGCTAGCCTTCTTTCAAGCTCCAGATCTTTCCAATCCTAGTACATGCCATCCTATCGTAATTGTCTTTTATGTAAGACAACTATACTCTTTCAGTTCTTTGATCCAACCTTGTGCAGCTATCTTTCTAAGAATCAGTGTCTCTGTCATCTAGCTGTTCTCTCTTCATCCTAGTTCTCCTTGTAGGCTAGTCTTCCTAGATCTTAGCCTAAGATTTCTTATGCGCTTGATAGTTCGTTGCTACCGCTCTCGTTTGCTTCACCTTAACTTATATGTTAGCATGTGTATCACCTGTTACTTGTTTTAACACTAAAACCGCATGTTAGTCTTGACTAATTCTTATTCCAATGCTTTTATAAATAAAAAGTGATTAAGTTCTAATCCGGTTTTCTTTAATCATAATGTAATTGGTTAATCCCTATTCATAACTAGTTTTTCTAAATAAAAGATGTTAGAGTTAAACATCGGTTTTCTTAATAAAGTAATATGCCTAATGACAGCATAAATGCCTTTTCAATATTAAAATTTGTTTAGTTGAACGCGTGACATAAAGTTGCTCGCCTAGATGTCTTACACTTGCTTTATCTTTCTAAGGTAATTGTTAATTTGACATAACTTCTATTCGAATGTTATAAATAAAATATGATTAGGTTTATCGTGATTTATTTAATTAAATGTAACTTGTTTAATGGTAACATAGAGTATTTCTCTGAAATATTCTTTCACATGATTTCCTAATTAAAATATGCCAAGCGTAGTCTCTTGTTGTTTGATAATAATCTCATGATAGTTCCGAGCTTAGTTCTGTTTCAGCGTTTCTTGCGCTTGCGTAACCAATAGAATCGAGCTCTATCTTAGTGTGATCTTTCCGGTCCTTGCTCAATCTTCTGCAATCATCTCTTCAAAGCTAACCAGCCTTTCCCTTCCAAGCACTTTGTGTTCTTTAGTGATCCATCCAATCAAGCCTATCCTTTAGTGCGTTCTTTTAAAGCTTTCTTTCGATTGGTGTATTGTTCTTAGTTGTACTCGTGTGTTTGCTTTGCATGCTTGTGCTCGATGATTGATGCGAGTAGAACGAACGTGATTCGAGAGCCTTGGAAGAGTATGAAGATGAAGTATTGTGAGCAACTACTCTTTGGTTAAAGGCAAGTGTGTCCTTGATCTTTCGTCCTAATAACTTTATTAATCACTATTGCATGTGCCTTGCATTAATTTTGATGGGTGCCTATTAAGGATGACTAGCCTCTTTTGACTGTTATCTTGAACCTGGTTCTTAATTAATATTGATGGTAGATATTGCTTAGTATGCTCAACTGGGTTGGTAATAATCAACATGGTTATCATTTTATGCTTTATGTTCCTTTATGTGATGTTTAATATACAAGACTATATGTTTAATCGGAACATGGAGAACCACCCAGGAAAATCAGTACAACCACAAGAACTAATGGGCAAATGGTCTTGGCTGAATAATTAGGAACTTTAGCTTGGGGTGATCTTACCTGATAAGGACAAGGGATCGGCGGTACTGCGGGGTATGGACTCGCTCTAGCAGGGGGTTGGGTGAGTTATTCTTTTTATGGTGGGGTATTGACCTGCTAGGGGACTTTATACCTTGCTAACTGATCCGGACCTTGTGGGTCACAACTTGTTGGAGAACCTTTGTAAAGGCCTTGTAGCGTCCCTATGCAACCACACCTCGGCAGTGTGGTATGGTGCCTGATCAGCATCGCATGGTTGGGTCCAAAGTTCTTTGGAGCTTTTACGCTGCTTGTGGTGAAAGTGTACAACCTATGCAGAGTGTTAAACTAATCGATTAGCCGTGCTCACGGTCAAGAGCGGCCTGGACCCTCACATGATTAATTGAACTTGAAGATGGACTTAAATGGTGATATGTGTTATGGTTATGTTTGCCATATGCTTATGGCGTATCTCTTATCTTTATGCATAATTGTGGGTTGGTATAAACTTATACTTTTATTAGTAATCAGGTGCTAATAAAACTTGATCAAATAAAATGTTAAATGCTTATAGCCCAGTCCACTATAAAGCCTTTGCATTCATTCTTTTCCCCACACTTGCTGAGTACGACAAGTGCTCACCCTTGCTATAAACAATGTTGCTCAGAAGGAGGAAGCTACTCTGAAGTCTTGTGAAGATGTTGCTGGTTCTAGGCGTACGCAACCCCAGTCGATTGCTTGTGAAGTTTGGTGCCTTCGTTTCCAGGATTAAGCGTAAACTCTGATAATCTCCCTTTTTCTTACGTGATATTGTTACTGTTATTCACTTATGTCACTATATGTATGAAAATAGATCCTGGCATACATATAGTTATGCACTTGGTTTTATTTGGAAAAACAAGTGTGACAGAGTGGTATCAGAGCTGTATCGACTGTAGGACGCAAGCCTAGATAGTAATGGTCGTTTCTCAAGGTTTCCTTTGATCTAAAATTCATCACTACCTTTCTCTTGAGCTCTGTGATGAACATTCTCGCTCCTTAAACCTTATCCTTCATCAATCCTCCTTAATAGCTCACCTTTGACTGTCACATTTTCATATCATTGTTTTGCAAATGATTATGACCTCTACCCTTGTTTGTTAATTTACTCTTCCCTTGATCTTGATATTGTCTCTCTTTTCCACTTCTCTCAAGCAATTTCGCCAATCAGTCAAAAGGTGAATTGTTACCCTTGATATTCTATCTTTTTCGCGCAGATCTCCGACACATCAGCGCTGTTTTGATTCTTTCTCGAGCTACAGAACTCCGATTGAGATGAAATCAGTTGGGTTAGTTTCTAAATTTTAGAAGTGAATTTCTATCATAAATTCAGACTTATCCAGTACATATCCCAGGAGCTATGCTCGAAACATTGGAGCTATCAGAATCTGTAAACTCTGCTGACCTGGTTACCTTCATTATTTTATATCTCGGGCTATGGACCTCCGATTGAGTTAAATCCAATTGGAGTAGTTCAGGAATTTCATAAGATTCACTCTGTCCAAAATTCATCAATTTTGGTTTCATATACAGAGAGTTATGCCCGAAACTTTGGAGGTTCCCGAATATGCCCCTTCAATTACGGATAAAAGGTAATTTTTGACGCATAGTAGATGGAATGCAGCAGTTTGCATAGTAGATGGAATGCAGCAGTTCGCATGGATCCAGTCCCTTCCAAGCATCAAGCTATACGCCCCTTTGATGCATAGTAGATGGAATGCAGGAGTTCGCATGGATCCAGTCCCTTCCAAGCAGCAAGCTATATGCCCCTTTGTCTTCAATGACAAAGAAGGTTGTAAGCAGAGTCTTAGATCCGATCATCAAATCTACATGTACACAGTCCTTGGTGGCTGAAGGATTTCCAGCAAAATCATTCAGAACTATGCTTGTTGGCGTCAAATCTCCAAGGCCCATGCCAAACTTTCTGAATGTAGTATATGGCATCACATTGACAGCAGCTCCACCATCAACAAACATCTTGGTCAATGGCTTCCCGTTGACGTACCCTCTTAAGTACAGCAGTCTCATGTGCCAGTTCTTGGTTGGCTTATCAAAAGTAGCTTGCTTGGCCAACATTAACTATGCCATCATTCCAAATTTGCTCGGCCTCATCCATATCTGGCAATACTTCCTCCTGCACAATTTGATTAGCTGGAGCCATGAATTCATTCGGCAAGAAACATACCATGCATGTATGAGTCGAACGACCAGATTCATCAGGTTTGTCTTTTGGGCACCACACTTGTCTCTTCTTAATTCCTACCTGCTTCAGTTCCTGATTCCTCAAGCGTTGTACCCTTCTCTTCTGGCTCCTTCTTAAACCAGGTGGGCACCACTGTCCCTTTTGCCAGACATACCCATGATCTTCTTCTTCTTCGTGATCAACCCACCTGTGGTCAGCATACCTTTTCCTTGGTTGATCATCAATCTTATTTATTTTTAGGCGCCGACCATCACTAGGATGCACCCTTCCAATTCTTTCATGGATGGATTGGCGATTGGCAGCACTACAAGGTTTTCCCCCTATTGCAACAAATCCCTTAGGCAACACCACTATTTCGGTTGCAATAGGGGGGTACTATTGCACCGAAACGGTGATTTGGTTGCAATTTGTGTGTCTATTGCAACACAAAATTTGAGTGGCATTATCTATTTGTTCGGTTGCAACATGTTGACGCTAATGCGCCCTTTTTTAGGATTTCCGTTGCATTTGGTTGGAACTAATGCCACCCCAATTTTGTGTTGCATTAGCATTCCTTATGTTGCAACAGAAAGTTGCTATAGCCACCATACTAGGGATGGTTGCGTTTGAACAAGTATGTCGCAATGTAGAATTTTGGTTGCAAATATATCTTTGCGATGTTGCAACAAGTTGGCGCTAATGCACCCATTATTCAGAATTGTGTTGCATTTGGTGGGAAATATTGCTACCCTACTTCTGCGTTGCACTAGAAATTCGAGTGTTGCAATATAAACTTGCTATGGCTACCATACTAGGGTTGGTTGCGTTTGAACGGCCTTACGCAACGTCTTATTTGGGTTGCAAATATCTCTTTGCGTTGTTGCAATACAAGGAAGGCTACTCGCTTCGTTTCTAGCCTCAAGGAGGAATATTGTGTACGTATTGCCACAAAATTTGTTTAGATGAAAAAAATCGCTATGGGGTTGTAGCGAAATTTAAAATGCGATTTAATAAATAAATTTTATTATGAAAAATCTGAATTTTAACAATATGGTATAGACTATATGTACCATGAAAAAAAGAGAGGAAAAAAATTGTGTTCTATGGGCTGTGGGCTAAGCCAGACCACAATAGGCTCAACCGGCGAGCGTAAAGCCCAGCGAGCGGGAGCCCGAGTGGACCGGCCAGCCCATTAAGCCCCAGAGCGCAAGTAGCAAGCATTAGTTGATGATGGTAATACGGAGTTCGAAAGCGCAGGCACGCCTCTCCTTTTAAGCTGGGATACCCCCTTCTCAGTTTACGGGGTGGCACTAAAGGTACTGGAGACTAGGATGTGAAAATGTCAAATGGGCCGATGAGAGTAATAAAAACAAGGATATGCCGGCCCAAATCGTCTATAACTTACAGCTCCCCCACCCCCAATACACTGTTGCTCCCAACCATCCCCCTCGTCGGCTCTGACCGTCGCGTCCACATCGAGATGCCCCGCATCGCGGTTTCCCCTGCGGCAAGCGGCGACAGCGGCCGGAGTGGCCGCATCGAGCCTTCCCAGACCAGTGGCGGGCGCGGACGAAGGGGCCGCAGCGCCGTAACACGCCCGAGCCGGCCGCCACGGCGGCGCGGGGCCGCATCGAGGGGATCCTGGAGAGCGGCGGCAGCGGACGGCGGGGCCGCACCGAGGGTTTTCAGGCGAGCGGCGGCGGCGTACGGAGGTGCTACTACTCCACCACGCAGAAGCGCGATGCACGCGGGCGGTTCAAGTGTTCCACACCACCTACCTCGTCGTCCTCCGGTATGGTCGGCGGCACCCCAACCCTGTCGTCCTCTGGTACGGACGACACCGCCACCTCGTCGTCGTCGTCTGACGGCCCGCATCGCCAAGTCGATCCATCCGTAAGGGTAAGCGAGCCCTAGTCGGATGCAAGCGTTCCGGAAGAGAAGTGAGGTACACTGCCCTACCCTATTTGATTTTCCAGGAATCGTGTGACTCCTTTTGCAATTAGAAAAATGTTAGTAGTTCATAGTAATCAAAATTTCATACTAGATAATGGTAATTGTGTTTTTGTGTGCATCCATCTCACCCCATACTAGATAATGATAATGATAATTGGCTTGATTTCTTGCCATCTTTTGCTGTGAATCTGACCTGTGTACATTTGATCACAATCCTGAAAACAAAGCCAGCCAAATGAACGCAGGCTGTCCCATTTAGTAGGTTAGGCCTTTTCTGGCAGGTAGTCGGGGGATCACGGGTAAATTGGTATACATTATGAGTCAAGAGATTGAATAGGCTGTTTAAAACTGAAAAACAGCAAATTGTTTTGTTTGCTCAGGCTAGTGAACACTGCTAATCAGGTGAGGATCATCATTCCAGACTCGGATGCTGAGCAGGACAATAGCAAGAAACCGTCTCCATCAAAAGCTTCGGGATCATCGAAAAGAAAGGTGCATTTTTTGACTAATTTGCTGCATTGGCCACAAACTGTTGTAACACATTTCATGTTAGTAACTTGTGTTTGTTGTCTGCCATAGCAAATGCCCTTGCGCCAAATGGTTCAACAGCTGAAGGAGCGCTATGATGATTTGCGGGAGCAAATTGAGAACCTAAGCGTCGACATTGCTGGAACGCAGGAAGACATGGAGATGCCCCTGAAGGAATTCATGGAGACTGTTGCTGACAAGTTAGAAGTGATGGCGAAGAAGATCCGCAAGCTTCAGAAGTCAATCGCAAGTAGTAGTAATCTAGCTTAGTACGTAACATAACCAGGTCCTAGGTGAATGTTATGCAGATGCTAGTGAATGGTCTAAGAATGGATGTGTATGTGGCAACATCTAAGTAATAACTTTGAACCTTTATATATGCATCTTCGTATGTCTATGTGTTTGGATCTGGACGAGCCCTTGCAAAATATTTGAACTCATGAGTGACACAAATTGAAATCTGTTGGGTCCTGTCATGCATATTTGGACTAACCATCCGTCCGTTTTCGAATTGCGACATGCTATTGTTTATGCTATTCATGTGAATGTTCACAAAGCATTGTGATCAACAATTTGGAGACTCTTCACTAGAACTCCCGAATTTTGTGTATTATTGTTAGCCTCTATAGTAGCCGATCGTAAAAGAAAAATAATGAATTACGCATATGTTGAAAACCCCGAGAAAGGTCATACTACGTACAACCTCGTAAATATTGAAACCAGGTATTCCTTGGTTGTACTAAAATTTTGTCTATCGTGTATGTATTGCCACGATCGGATAGGGGCTCTTCCGATCCGGACCATTCCAAAATTCCGTCTTCGACAACCCGGTTATTGTTGCGGAGATCTCCACGAGGGCCTCTAGGGGATCGATCTCCACGGCGATCTCCACGTGATTATTGTTGCGGAGATCTGAGCGGCGCTACGGCCACGGCCGGTACGTACCGATGTCTTGATCTCGTATATATATCCAATCGTTCGCTGCATATATATGCATATTGGTATATATATCGTGATCAAGGTCGATTGAAATTAAACATGAACAATGCGGATTAACTAATGGCATCAGACGAAGATCGAAGTTGGATGCGCTTGCCTCGACACTCAGCGGATTGGCGGAACAATTTTCGAATTTTTTTTGCAAAAATTTACGGCCTCATCGGCGCGAGGTGGATCTATTGCGTGTCCATGTAAATTGTGTCAATGCATGATCGGACATTCCACCGTGGGTCGCATTCAAATTCATTTACTCAATAGAGGGTTTGCCGATTGTTTCATCGATGCCGGTAACATTCAAGACCAAACTAATACTTCTTCTCGTGGTCCCGTGAATCAAGATGTTACCGCCGATCTCAATAATCATGATGCACTACCTACGGTCGATGATACAACACATTTATTTGTAGAAGACGATGAAGAAGATGGTTTGGATGATAACCCCGCCCGCCACCAATACTCGATTAGAAACATTATCGGTGGCACTATACATCATGGACAAACCGGAGATGAGGAAGAGGCAGATAAGCGAGCAGAGATCTTTTTGAAACTATTAGAGCGAGCAAAGAAGGAATTGTATCCAGGATGCAAAAATGCAACGAAGGTCTCTTTTATTGTGGAGCTTTTTCGGATAAAGTGCATGTATGGCTTAAGTAACGTGTCATTGGAGGCCATACTTAAGCTCTTTGGAAAGGTTCTCCCCGACCGCATTGTATTCCCGACTCCTTGGATAAAGTGCAAAGGGTGATTCGAGACTCCGGGCTTGGACTATGTCAAGATACACGCATGCCAAAATGATTGTGTGTTATTTTTTGATAAATACGCAAATCCGGAAACATGCCCCATTTGTAAGGAGTCAAGGTGGAAAGTTGTAGATAAAACCTCGATAATAATTGCGGTGCGGTGGGTGCTACTTCGTTAAGAAGCGGTTACCGCTTAAGATCCTACGCTACTTTCCTCTTATTCCTCGGCTTCAAAGAATGTATATGTCAAAGCAAATGTCAAAGGATATGCGGTGGCACAAGAATGAATTGGTGAATGATGCGAAAATGCGTCACCCCGCCGACTCAAAGGCATGGAAGCACGTGGATTCGCAGTTTACATGGTTTTCGAAGGAGGAGGTCGTAACGTTAGGCCGGGTCTTGCTTCGATGGGTTCAATCCCTTTGGCATGCAAAGTCTTACGTATTCCATTTGGCCCGTCATCCCGGTTCCTTACAATTTGCCTCCATGGATGTGTCGAAACAATCTAACTGGATTTTGTCAATGTTGATTCCCGGTCCAAAATCTCCCGGAATGGATATTGATGTATACTTGAGGCCCCTGATACTGGAGCTCAAGGAGCTTTGGAATAATGGTGTTAAAACAAGAGATGCAGGGACTAAGGAGAATTTTAGATTGCGTGCTATACTTCTTTGGACAATTAATGACTTCCCGGCCTATGCTATGTTGTCTGGTTGGAGCACTAAAGGAAAGTTTGCATGTCCATACTGCCACAAACATACTGAGTATTTGTGGTTGAAACATGGGCGGAAGCACTGCTACATGGCACATCGACGTTTTTTGGCCCCCGACCATCCATGGCGCAACAATGCGGTCGCCTTCAACAACAAAGGTCGAAACCGAGGAGGCACCGTAACCACTATCCGGTGCACGGTACTTGAGCGTATTCTACTTTTGAACAAGTAGAATTTGGAAAGACATTGTTATCAAAAAAAGGAAGCGTGACGAAGACAACGGATGGCACAACCGGAGGAAGAAGAGTATTTTTTTTGAGCTCCCTTACTCGGTCTTCTTTGCTCATCGTGCATAATTTGGACGTGATGCACATTGAGAAAAATATATGCGAGAGCATACTAGGCACTCGCTTAAGTTGGATGGCAAATGTAAGGACGGGGAGAATGCTCGGCTTGACATGGAGCATCTACGGATACGACCGGATCAAAGACCACCGTGATTAAAGATGATAAGTATACCTTGCCATCAGCCTTGTACGAGTTAGATAAGGATGCCGGGGAAAGTTTGTGTGAATTTCTATATGGAGTGAAGATGCCTGATGGGGTTTCCTCGAATATAAGAAGATGTGTTGATGTAAAGTCACGTAAGGTGTCGGGCTTGAAAACGCATGACTACCATCTAATTCTACAGAAACTTTTACCCTTAGTGGTGCGTAGGATTTTGCCAGAAGCTGTTGTCATTGGATTGATTCAGCTTAGTAATTTCTTCGATGCACTATGTTCAAAGGAGTTGGTGGAATCAAAATTGGACAAAGCTCACTGTTCAATTAGGGAGGCTGTTTGTCGACTTGAGATGATATTCCCACCTGCATTTTTTGATATCATGATCCATTTGCCTGTTCATCTAGCTGAAGAAGCTAAACTTGGGGGGGCAGTGTGTACAGATGGATGTACCCAGTGGAACGGTACCTACGCACTGTGAAAGGATATGTGAGGAACAAGGCTCACCCTGAAGGTTCAATTGCTGAGGGATACATACTCGAGGAGTGCCTTACATTCTGCTTAAGATTCTTGGACGTGGACACCAAAGACAATCGTGTTGATCGACATGAAACGGTTACTGTTAATGAGCCACCATCTGGTTTGAGCATTTTTTCAGAAATGGATTACAAGAGGAGAGGACAGACGGTTGAAGAAATACCACCAAATGAGTTTTGGAAGATGAGGCACTACATAATTTGCAATTGTGATGAAGCTAGACCATATGTCGAGTAAGATGCACTACTGAACATCATTATTGCTTTTAATTTTATATCAAACTAACGGTAATATTCTTTTGTGTGCAGCGAGCATTTGGAAGAACTGAGGGCACATGGATCCAGAAATCTTGATAAGCGACATGAGGCTCAACTCGTAAGATGGTTTGAAAGCAAGATCACAGGTTTACATGCTAGAGGGGAAGTAAGTTCAGATTTGTTTGCACTTGCTCAAGGACCGGATCCCCAACCTCGTACATTGAATAGATGTCATATCAACAATTGGCTGTTTCGTACCGTTAACATCTAGAGAACCCTTGTGACACAAAACAGTGGTGTGCTTGTCAAGGGTGAGGCAGAAGGCACAAATTGGTATGGGGTGATTAAAAGAATGATCTCACTGGAATTCCCTGGACAAAAAGAAGTTATTCTGTTCCAAAGTGTGACTGTTTGATGTGCCTCTTGTCACAAGTACCAACGAGAGGCAGAGGATACAAGAAAGATAAATATGGGGTCATTGACATCGATACTACTCGACACAAGTTTAGCAATGAACCCTATATTCCGGCAACACAGCAGAATCGGTGTTTTATGTGAATCGGTGAACAAACCCGGCCGGAGCAAGTGTTATTTCAATGAAACCAAGGAACTTGTTTGCCATGCTCGAATTAGATCTCGAGGACTCACTTGCTGTGGGTATCGAAGGTATTAATTTGCTCGGTGAACACCAGGTTTTGACAAATTGGTCTAGATCGGACAAGGAAGGCACAACCGGCGATGTCTCGCTTATTAATCGGGTTCGGGCCGAGGCGGTTGACGAACCGTACGACGAAGTATTTGATGTTGATGATGAACATGATGCAGATGACACGTACATTGATGATGGAATTGTTGCACCAATAGTTCAAGATGCCCAAGATGATGAGTTTTTCAATTGATACTTACTCGACCGTAGTCATGACTTCTATGTTGCCATTATTTACTACTTCGGAAGACTTTTGCATAAATCTTAATATTTAAAATATGAATCTAAAAATTGGTATGACAAACAAAAATAGGGGGCCGTAGGGCGGTGCCAGGTCACCAACAGGCTCTACCGGCGAGCGTGAAGCCCAGCGAGCGGGAGCCCGATGGGCCGGCCAGCCCAACAAGCCCGAAGGTTAGTAGAGAGGAAGCAGTGTTCAGAGGAGTTCGGGATGGCAAGCACGCCTCGCCTTTTAAGTTGTGGTGCGCCCGCTTGACGTAGCGGTGTGGCACTAAAGATTATGCTGATGTGCTGCTGTGCAGCGCTTCGCACACACCGGGAAGTAATAAGGACAAATGGGCCGGCCCAATCTCGGACTGCAATCCTTTTCTAACAAAAGGGCACATTGATAATTTGCATATGTGCTGTTGCTTTTAATATGTTGATATAGAAAATAAAAAATTGACTAATGATACAAATTAATCTTTAGTAAATCAACAAATAATTAGAGTATTATGGAAGTTATCTGTCAAAATTGCCCAAATAAACAAGGCCTCCTAGTTTCAATCCATCACTGAATTACTACTAATATGTACACATATACTTGTTCCGAAAACCAAGAAATTCTACTTGCTACTTTTGGTTAGTACATTATTTACATGATTCTACAAATGAGCATCCGGCGTAAATCGGTAACCATGCTTGATCTCAAGCCGATTAGCAATCTCAAAAGACAAAATGCATCCTTGGCGGCGTATTTCACCTCGCCATTCGTGCAACAATCTCAAACCCCAAAGCCTCGTGGTTCACATTTCCGTCCTTGTACGAGGTAGCTCCGCACTCGATTTCCAATCTTCTCCAAAGTGACGACCCGTAACCATTTCGGTACGTATGGCTATACTTCTCATCAACGTCGCAACAATCGCTTGAAGGTCTTTCCAATTAGAAATCTTGACGCCGCGAGCCTCCCGTAGGCGTTCGGCATCGTTGGTGATATGCGCTCCCACAAAGATGTGGCCTTCCTCGCCGAGAAACTTGCTCGGGACATCGGGAAAGCTTGTAGCCGCATGGTGCACCCGGTAAATAAGGCGGCTCGAACCGACACACAATTGCAGCAATGCGAGCTTGTACCCGCCATCGCGAAGCCGAATCCACTCGGTGTCCAATCCAACGAGCAAACGTTCGGAGGAGGGCTACCTTTGATTTCGTCGATGTACTCCGCCACTACTCCGGCGTCGCAAGTGACGATGGTCTTGATACTCGGGTACCGCTCCTTGAAGAATTCAACCTCGTGCATGGTAGTTGGGGGCGGTCCCTCGCTCCTCCGAAAGTCGTGGACGGACGACGGCGGGGCGCCATTCGTCCCACTCCCAGCCGCTCCGATCTCGAACGTCGGCTGGATCAACGGCGGCCTCCCACGGGTTGAGGGCGACACGCTTGCCACCCCGCGTCCCAAACCAAGAAAACAAAGTTCCGAATCTTCAACCTCGTGACAAATCCACGACTAGCTAGCAACCGATTGTGCCTTGCGGGACTAACCTTCGAAGCGACGCTCTCTCGCCGACGCGGCGGGATTGCTCCGCCCGCATCACCTAGGTTATCGAGAGGCCGGCGGCGGCGGTGGCCTCTACGGCATCCCCCTTCATTTGTGGGGCGCGCGCCGTCACCCGATGCGTCGCTTCGGGTCATCGCCGCTGTTTCGAGGTCGCTTGCGATGGCGGTTGCGAGAGATTGCAAGCTTTGGGGGGGTCGCCGGCAATGGCGGCGAGCAAGAAAACCCCTTCTCCTTCGATGCGACAAAGGGGGAGCGAGTGGGTGGGGCGGGGGTAGGGAAGAGGCTAAACTAGTATATTCTATGCTGTCGTTTCGGCTTCATATACAGGTCAAATCGACATGTTGGTTGCCGAAGCAATGGGCATGGCAAGATTTGAAGACAACCGGCAAGACGAAGGGGCGGCGGTTCCTAATTAACTGCTACACGCACGCGCGCCTGGGGAGTCGTGGTCTGGCCGCAACGCTTCACCTGCACCGGATAGTTGCATGCAAAATCACACTAAGGGTTTGATGTCTGAAAAGGTTTGCGAAAAGCTCTGTATCGCAAAGTAGATCCAAATTATTTATGTAGTTTTAGATTTCATCTACATTTACTACTCCATGGAGGTGCACCATTAATTACAAGTATTATAGTAAGTTATTTTCAAAACTACTTTCAAAATCTGTAGCTAAATACTGGATTAAGTAGGTTCATTAGATTCGTCACACAAAGTTACGCTGACACGTGAAAAGGTTTTACAAATAAACTATATTTAGTGTTCCATTTATGAAAGATTCTTGGGGCTAATTTTATTTAGATGCGAACGGAAGAAGAAACGCAGCCCGCCGCGCCTCGCGATCTCCCACGCGTTCGGTCCCACGTACTCTACTCGAGTGCCCCGGACGCCCGTTCAACGAAGCTCCTAGCCTCCTACCGCACACACGTCGGCCCGCCGTGGACGGGTGACAAGACGGCACGGGGGCGGAGTAGTTTGCTTCGTACACCCGACCACGCCCCCCCCCCCCCCCCACGTTGAACAAAAATCGCAATGGCACAAACAAGGAACAATGCGAAGTTCGATTTCCTCGGCCACGAGGGGCCGGTACAGATTAATCTTAGAAAGGTGAGTTACAGGCCGCCAATGTCGGCGGCGGCGCCGTCGCGAAGCACGCCGTCGATGTCAACCCCCGCGGCGGCGGCATCGGCCACAATGGGGAAGTGCAGCGTGTAGTGCCGGTGCTGATTCGGCGGGAACGGCCACTCCGGGCCGCGGATCGCCCAAGGGAAAGTCGACTTGCGCGTCCGCCGTCGCGAGCGCGCGGGCGGCTCCCCCGGCGCGCACCCCGCACGCACCGCCTCCTTGACACGCCTTGGGAGCGCGCGAAGACGGTCGGGCAGCCAGTTGGAGCCCCCGGCCGACCACCGTGACGGCGACCTCCGCCGCGCGCGTAAGTTCATCGTGGCGATCCTCCAGATCGTTCAGGCGGCGGCGCAGCCCTCCTCCGCCCCGCTCGCGGCGGAAAGACGCCTCCGCCTCCTCGGCTGAGGCAAGAAACAATGGCGACGAGTCAAACAAGAGCCTAGTGGGCGGCGTGCACTGACGGAATACAGGAACTCACCAAAGCAGCGGGCCTCCACATCGGCCTTGGCGCTGCGAACTTCGGCTGTCTCCGTCTCAGCCGCCTGAAGGGCGGTGTGCATCGCATCCCGGTCCCCTCCGTGTCCCGTACCTTGCGCGAGCCGCGTCGTCTAGACGACGCCGCGTCCTCGCCGCTTCCTCGCCGAGTCCCCGCCTCCCGACGAACGGGGCGGCGCCCCGAGACGAGGAAGAAGACAAGCTCCGGGATTCCGACGACGAAGATCCACCGGACGGAGGCGCCGCACCGGGCCGAAGGACCCGGCCATATGTCGCACTAGGAAACGAAGAAGAATGACAAGATCGGATCCTCGGCGAGCACAGGAAATTATGGAGACAGGAAGACACTCACCCCCGGCGAGAAAGCAACCGACGGAGACGCGGCGAGACCGACGGCGACGAACCCCCGTGGGCCTCTTCGCGGGGCGCTTCTCTCCGCCATAGATGCGCGCGAGGAGTCGAGGGGGCCGGGAGACGAGCGGCTACTCAAGATCGACGAGAGCGGCGCGGTGCAAAGGAGCGGGATTGGAAAACACAGCGAGGCCCCGCGGTTATATAACTCGCGTCGGGGCAACTGCATTCGTACCACTGCCGTGTGGGGCCCACAGATCAATGACTAAAAGGTATAATATCCCATTGCAGGGACGCGACCCCACTAACTCGGCGGGGTGGGGCGGTTACCAAGGGTCAATGACGGGTCTACCCGGCCCACTTGTTGGCCCACAAATCGATCCGTACGGAAATTTGACTCGGGTGACCCCATCCGTGGACGAGTTGCGGGACCCACTGTCGGTAGGATTGTTGCGCCAAACTGTCGGCTCGAACCCGCGAGAGATTTCCTCATTGGACGAGTTGTGGGCCCCACTGTCGGCACCCGCATTGGGATGTGTTCTTGACTTGTTCATGTTCATAATGAACTTGATCATTTGTATCGTTTAATCATAACTTCAAAGTTGTTTATATTTGTCAAATGACGTCCAAATCGGGAAATTTTTTTTCCTACATTCTTATGACAACATAATCTAGATCATGGTGTCCACTCCATATCGTGTCACGAAATCTCCGAGCAATAATAATTTAAAAATAGAACATTTCATAACTAGATTCAAGATTTTCAATCAGTAGACGACGTCAATTTGAAATGAGATGAATACCAAAGTTTCATAGCTCGTCGAGATGAACAAACTTTATATTGGTTGGATTCTCATTTGAAGAAGGGGTACGATCACGTAGAACAAAAATGACATGTCTCCGACCAAGTTTCTTAAACAATGAGAGTGAACCTAGGATTAACTAACAATGTGTAGGACCACTTCTTCAAATGAGAATCCAACCAATATAAAGATTGTTCATCTCGAAGAGCTATGAAACTTTGGTATTCATCTCATTTCAAATTGACGTCGTCTACTGATTGAAAATCTTGAATCTAGTTATGAAATGTTCTATTTTCAAATTATTATTGATCAGACGCTGTGACACGATATGGAGTGGACACCATGATCTAGATTATGTTGTCATAAGAATGTAGGAAAAAAATTTCTTGATTTGGACGTCATTTGACAAATATAAACAACTTTGAAGTTATGATTAAACGATACAAATGATCAAGTTCATTATGAACATGAACAACTCAAGAACACATCCCAATCCGGGGTGCCGACAGTGGGGGCCCACAACTCGTCCAATGGGGAAATCTCTCGCGGGTTCAGCCGACGCTTGGCGCAACAATCCTACAGTGGGGTCCCGCAACTCCGTCCACGATGGGGTCAAATTTCCGTACGGACTAATTTGTGGGCCAACTAGTGCCTGGGTACACCCGTCATTGACCCTGTGATTCCGTGTCCTCCCTATGAAAGCGCAGCTTCCTTAAAACCCGATGAACCCCGCGACCCCCCAAATTCAATCTACAACATGATCCGGAGGCGGCGGTTCTTTTCCATCTCCCCTCATCCTCGCCGGGGATAACGGCGTCGCACATCCAATTACCCACCGTGCGTGACGAACCGCAACCACTCCATGGAAAAGATCTCCGTGGCTCGCTACGAGGCGTCGTCGAGGCCGCCGGAACCGCCGACGGAGCCGACGATTGACATCGTCTCCCGCGTCGCTACGCGCCGCAGGATGCCATTGTGGATCTCCGCAACCCGCGCGCAACATGCAAGGCAATGTGCGTGGTGGGCGGCGCCGCCACGGTCGGACGACGCCTAGCCCCGAAACGCGTCCCCGCGGCGTCGATTCTACCTCGGCCACGAGTATCGCGCGGCGCTCGTCAACACACTGGCCAACGTCGGCAACCCGGAGGCCTTGTTCCAGAGCGGCTTGCGCCGCGCAAGCATCGGGGAACACACGTGGCGTCATCACGTCGTGGCTCGACCAGCTACGGCGCGCCGCGGAGGCGGGTCACAAGGAATCGATGTACGCCCTCTCCCTCTTCCTCTTGGGGAACACACGTGGCCGACGACGACGAGGCCAGGCGGCTCCTGCGCTTGGTCGAGGCACCCCAAGAGGGGGCGACGGTGCTTCCTTGGATAAATTTGACTTGCACAAAACACCGCTCCAGGATCATTGCGTCGACGTGGCACTACCTGCTTACAGATGCGAATGCGATTGCCGTGTCGCCGGTGCCGGCGCCCGTACCTCGCCACGACGATTTGCAGTGTGCGGGTCGCGGGTGTGGCGACCACGCAGATGGCATGCTTGGTACTCGTGGCGTAGGTTCTGCAGCCGAGGAGTGTAGGATCCGAAACGAGTGTGATTGGTTCTTCTACACACTCAAGGAAGCGTTAATGATCCGAAGGAAGGTATAAAAGTTGTGATTGCTGATATTTCTTGATAAATTAGTTCCACACATGATGCACCCTAAAAGACATTCTCGGATTTCAGTGTACATGTTTGCGTTCTTTCTTGTGTTTTACAAGTTCACCGATTGCTAAACATTGTTTCGAGTGCACAAGATTTGAGTTATCATTTGTTCGACGGCTCGTTTAATGCTTTCTTCATGTTCGGAAATTTATCCGCAAGTGACGAGGGACCTTGCAGAGAGGCTCGCGTCATTTCGGTCACATCTTTGAAGAAATCCAGCTAATAAACACAAAGCATGTCTCTCAAGTTGTGTCTTTCGACTATGTATGTGTCTTTACAATTTGTGTCCTTGTAGAGCATGTTTTTGATGATCCTTAGTTGGTGTGGTGTCAACGTGACTCGGGTAGCTAGCCCGTGAAAACTCGGTTGTCATAAATCTTACCGATTGCTACCCGATCTTTATGTTTGTTACACATATTTGTGTGATGCATTTTACTCGGTACAAATCGATAAAGGGTTTATGGTAGTCTCTTAAAGTTTATACAAATATGACATTCGTAAATTTACTCGACCACATCAAAAAATGTGTAACCAATATACAATAACTTTGTGGTAAACAAGAAGTAAACTTTGTGGGACCCACCCGTCACCGGCCACACCAAAATGCATCCCTCAAATACGCCAAACGTTCGTAAAAAATGGGTAGCCGCGATTTGGAATGTGGCGCCGCTTTTTTCCCATCCGAATTATTTAACTTTCGCCCAAACTACCGCGCAACCATGACCGGGGCCACCACGCCAGGTTACAAGAGTAAAAAGTCGCGCGTCTTTACTTTCCCTCCCCGAATCCCCTCGCAAAACAAATCTACAACTCGGTCGCTTAGGGGCCGGGTAGACGATACGACTACCGCCGCCGCCACCGCCAAGCTGCTTCTCGCCGCGCGTACACGAGGATGCCGTCGTCGAGGGAGCCGCAAGATTGACCCCTACGTCCCTCCGAAGCGCGCCGCACACCGTCGTCGGCCATGCTACCTAGAATGTTCACAACCCCTGGTGCGGCGATTGGTGAACCTACCGCCACCATGGCCCCTAGGCCTAGGGCGACGGGGGCTCTCTTTGGGTCATCATCACCTTCGGGCGACGATGAAGCACGCGTCGACGTGGACATAGGTGCAGACCCTGATGTTTTACCTTCATCTCAAGACGAGACGACCGAGGCCAGGTACGCTGTATCGTGGTTCCATCTTTCCCCTCGTTCGTACTGCATCCAACATCTCATGCATCTGTGCATGCACTGGTACCCTAGATTTCATGCATTTGATCACGCGATTTGCACACCAAATTTCTTCACATGTTATTGATATGACATCGAAATGAATGCGCAGATCATTAGATGATCAGTCTTGGACCGTATATATGATTGAGAAGGGTATAGATGGGGAGCCGATACAACACATACTTGTCACCCTCGTGGTTCACAAATCACCCTACAAACCATAAACAACCCGAAACAAAAACTCGGGGTACAGGATGAGGGACATTGTTTACTACAAGACTAGAATTCCTGACTCTACTGCGGAAGCAACACTCACTGAGATCGACTACGACGTCGACGTAGAAAGAATGAAACAGATTCACGAGGAGGAGATGGTGATCAGATTAGTTATCTCCAGAGAGCCAATACCTATAAACCATACCATGGCCATAACACCTTTGAAATCCAAAAGTGCTTACATAAATGCTGATGATGAAGAAGAAGTACAAGAATGTGACTTAGATGAATACAAACTTTGGCTAGCCGATTTGCATCAAGAGAAGAAAGCCTTGGGTAAGATATGCTTCACCAAATATTTGTGTACTTATACTCCCGAATTTGCATGTTCAATCACATGAATGAAATTAATTATGGATTATATTTCGAATTAAAAGACATTTTCGGGGATGACACAATCCATACATATAGAGAATACCCGAATGTTGCAGGACTCGCTTGAAGACATCGGTAATATCCATCTCCTAATTTGCAAGCAAATTACCATTTTTTGTCATACTACAAAATATGATCGGTCATCATATGCCACTAAATTCTCTCGCGAACGGTACGTGGACCCCACCTTCATTTTGCAACACAGAATGAAATGAACCCAACACCCGCAAGGCGGCCTCCATCTCATGCTCGGCGTTGGAAACAACGGGAGCAAGGATCCGGTAACATGTGTTCCATAGAAATTACCCGTCCGTGCATACGGTTATTTTGTGGGTATTATCACATGCATGTTGTTCGCATGGAATAGGCTCACAAAAAGTTAAGAAAAGAGGACGCGGTCCCGTAAGAGCATTGACGGTAATCGCCAAGAGAATCAAGGCGGGCAAGCGGCAGCTAGACATTCAATTCTCTAAACATGGAGGACCGGTAGGTGATAACTACCGCTCATTCGTTGATGAAGTGGTCATGTATACAAGGAAAAGGGCTCCTATCATTGGAGTGAAATCATGGAAAAATGTTAGGGAAGAAGTCAAAAACGCAATAGCAACCGATGTATTGGTAATAATAGACTTTGCTTTTCAAGTACAATTCAAATAAAAACTAACATATGAACTCACACAATATTTGAATGCTATTGTGATTATATAACGAGCAAAGTGGGACATGGAGGATAATGTCGAATCAAGGGAAAAGATATGGGCCATTGCTAGGGAGCGTTACAAAGGATGGCGTTCAACTTTCGGTGCTACGACCAAGACATACAACAACTACCACCGGAGAATGTTACATAAGCCTACGAAATTAGATATTGTTGAATGGCACTATCTCGTTGAAGTATTTCAGTACTCCTAAATTCAAGGTTTGTTCCACATTGTTAATTACGATTTCGACCACTACATTTTTCATTCAAATGGCGATGTCCGAGTCTTTAAGATTTTTGTTCATAACTTAACATTGTATAGGAAAGGAGCACACAAAATTCTCGCGATTCGATGCCAACAAATGACAAGACATTTGTCGGGCGCTAAGCCTTATTCTCGCCGTTGCAGCTATGAGAAGGTAATAACCTGGACAAGCACATCTCCAATCTGTCTTGCGGGATGAAGAACATTAATTTGTTATTTTCTTGGCATAACGGAGAGACCCGAAACCGGTGAAGAGCCCGATGATATGGAACTTTGGTGGATAACTCACACTAACCGGGGGTCTTGGACAGACGAACAATCTAAAAATGTCTATGTGAGTTCTCAATGAATTAGTACATACATTACTATACATAGGCTTATGCAACTATAGAATGCAACCAATCTCTTGTTCAACTAACTCCTCCACCCGTGCCTTGCAAATGTTAGGACACCGCAAGCGAGCGTTATTGCCGAGGCGAAATCAAATGCGGACAACAACTTTGTTTCCCAAAAGGAAAAAAACGAGATGTTCCAAAAAGCCTACAAAGAAGTCACGAAGTGCAAATCAACCAAGTTGCATGGAAACGGGTACACGGCAAAAAACCCAACTAGAAGGCAGTACACTCAATGCGGAGCGCGAGGAACAAATTCGTAGGGAAGAGCTACAAGCATGAGGAACACGTCGAGCTCATGGACGCATTTGGGCGGCTACAAGAAAAAATGTCGGGATGGGAAGAAGAAAGGGAAGCGAAAGGAGAGAACATGCACGCCAACTTGAAGAAAGTGAAAAGAGAAGGCGAGCGGATCTACAACATGCTTAGGCAAGAGTTCCTATCAATGCCGCAAGCATCAAATGGACAATCACAAGTTCCACAGTAATCGGTCAAGCTATTTGCATGAATGCGTTTCTTTCCTTGGGTTCTATATATGAATGTTTGTATCCTTTGGTAGGTTGACCAGCCAATATCTGTACAACCATGCCCAAGCAACAATGTCACTGAATCTGCCGACGTGGCGGCGGTTGCATCAATCACCCAGCAAAACAACCTTGTCGCTGAATCCGCAGACAACGTGGCGGCGGAACCATCAATTCCTACATCTGGGAATGTACAACCAGACTCCAGGAATGTGCTCTCGTGTACTCAGGTTGTTCTCGAATTCACAACTTTTTACTAGTACATATCATCGGTTACTGATGAAATTACGCCTAATCTTGTCCTTCCAAATTATTGGTTCATAGGAGAAGGAATCTGAAGAAGCTCGAAAACAAGTATTTCGCAAAACCAGAAGCACTAAAGGTGGTGTTAACAATCCTGAAACTCAATCCACCGTTAGACAAATTTCTTCTCAACAGCTACAGGTACAAGTTGCACAAAGGAGACGACAAAGCACCAAAAAGACATGAGGTGAAGCTTTTTCCAACAACTCTTACTGCTGTGAATGTAATTCATGTTTCAGCTGTCAAAGTGTGTTTATGGTTGTGGTAATTATTTGATGTCATTATGCTATTTTTATGAATCACAATCAATCTTTGGTTTGCTATATGTTGTTGTTTCACAAATTCCAATATTAGAGATTAATTGATGCTAGCTTAAAAATTTTGTTGATTCTTTACGGGTGATGAGACCTCCTTGCATTGAATCCCCCTTTGCTTGATCAAGTGTTGGGATCATCTCCAACTAACAATTGGCGACCAAGTTCTTCATGTCCTAGCAAATTTGTCTACTATGTGTTGAAACAATGTCCCGTGCCAAACTTTTCGGTATTTAAGTACTTCATGAGTCATGTAATTAACTCGGTGGATGGTTCAATGTTGGTTAATTAACTATAGATGCATTGTTATATTTATCTGTCGATGTTAATTAATGTTGCAATTACTGCTCGCTACATAAATGAGCGTGGCGAATACACCGTTGTTTTTCGTTGCCAAAAAGTAGCGTGGCAATAGTAAGGTGCACTTGTAGCACCCCTAATACGAACGTGGTAATAAGAAATTCAACTTGTAGCGACACAAAAGGAACGTGGCAATAGTATGGTCTACTTGAAGCAACCCTTAATAGGAACGTGGTAATAAGAAGTTCAACTTGTAGCAACACAAAATGAGCGTGGCAATAGATAGTGCACTTGTAGCAACCCTAATAGAAACGTTGTAATAAAGACTTTAACTTATGGCAACCAACCAAATTTCGAAGCAATAATAGAGGACCACATATTACAACCAATCAAATTACGTGGCAATAGAGGATACCACCTAAAGCAACGTAACCAATATCGTGGCATCGACAATGCTACCTATCACATCGAAATCAACTTTTGTGGCAATAGAGGAGACCACCTATAGCAACTAACCAATTTCGTGGCATCGGACAATACTACATATTCCAACCAAATTACTTTCGTGGTAATAGACGAGGTTCAACCAATAGCAACCAAAGTCGGTGCGTAGCAATACTATAACTTGCAACGAAACGAAACGTTGCAATTGCACCTATGGCAACACCGCAGATGTGTCGCAATAGTACACTTTGCAACCAAAACAAGTGTTGTAAAAAACCCTAATTGCAACGTTGCGTTACGTTGCAAAAAAAAAAACTTTGGCAACCACTAGATGGACAACGACGCAATACCCTAATGCAACGCGGCCTTTCGCATCCCATGGCCCACGGAATAATTTGGTTGCAATTGTGTCTATTGCAACCAAATATGGCATATTGCAACACATTTTGTGCGTTGCATTAGGGGGAAAATCTAGTAGTGCAGTGTCCTGCCTGTATTCGGTATACCTGTCGCTGCATTCGGGACAGTTATTCCGTGTGGGAAGCTTTAAACCCTCGTTGCAACAGTGTCTGAAGAAGGCACATCCCCAATGTGCACGCTCTTGTTCCCGCATATATTCCTCTTGTTCCTTCCTATACACCTCTTCTTCATATCTCTGCTTCTCCTCTTCGTACTTGTGCTTCTGGTAGCGCTCCTTTTCTTGCTGACGCTGCCATTTATTGAGGAGAATACGCGAAGTCACTCTGGGTTTAGAGGATTCACCCACTTCGATTCGACTATTCGGGAAGCGAGGCTCTTTCTTGTGAATCTGTTCAAATGTGACTTGTCGAGTGGGATCAACTGAGCCATCCTGTTTTGCCTTTTCCGAAGTCAAAACTTTCACCTTTTCTTTCCCTTCAACAGCGTTCACCATGTTAATTGAGAACCTGATCATGCTCTGAGGGAATGGGTTACCATCCAATTTCTGTGGGAATTTTAACCCTATTTGGTAATGCTAACCTGTGGTACCATTCTGAGAAGGGAGGTGTATACACGTGTCCTTGATTCTTAGGCTTTAGACCCAATTGATTTTGCAGCACATCGGTCATTCTTTGCACCAAGAGATCAACATTGGTGTCTTGATTCCCTGGCCCCCAGCAGGCACCCCTGTAGCACCACCATACCCAGGATTTGGGAGAGCATCGATAGCACTATAGTCTATGAACTCTGAACACCCATTCTCGTACATATTCCTTTGCAGCCTATTACTTGTTGGGGCTATCCTGTAAGTAGAGACAGGTTGAACTCCAGTAGTACCGAATGCCATCTCACCATATGTGTGTGGATTAGGTATTGCTTGATGAGGGTTCTGCTGGATCGGTTGACTACCCACATGTTGAGTTGGCTGAACACTCATACATTGCTGAGGCGGCTGAGCACTTGCATCTTGACGAGGTGGTTGGCCATTAGCAGCAGCACTTGATTCACCTTGCTCAAAATGTTTGTCCACGCTTGGGCCAAAGACACCAACCATCATCTGTCGGAAGCTATTTAAAAATGCAGTGTTGTGTCTAGCCATTATTTCTTCCATAGCTTGCCGTATCATAGCGAAAGCTTCTTGTTTCTCTGCAGCAGTAGTGGCATCAGTCTCCCCTGGTATCAGAATTCTTGGCATATCTGTCCTGAGGAATGGCACACCACTCCTATTCTTGGAAAACGACATCAGACACTTCTGCTAGAACTGCTCCACAGCCTCTTTCAGTATCAGTTGATGTACTGAAGATAGTTCATTTAAGGTGACATCCAGGATAGCTTGGATTTCAGGCATCTTGATCAACTTGATGGTCCCACCAGGCGTGCCAAAAAGTGTGTTGACGTAAAATCAGCACCTCACGCCAAGCACACAACAAGCCAGATTAGCTACCTTCACACACGTGGCCCGGGCGTCGAATCCGGAAGCGTGCCAGTCAATTTTCCCTGAAACTGACAAAGGATGAAAATAGATAGATAAAACCTGGAACTTGCCGGGAGGTACCAGACAGTTCCGTATTTACGGCTATAAAGCCAGTTAGAACGACATATAGCTACAAACAAGCTATCTGTCGGCAATTTGAACATCATTCGGGAATTGATAAAGCGTGTAAACAGAACACTACCGAATGTATGATGTAAGCATGATGAAAATCAGTCTTTATTTAAACAATCGTAACCATGACCGATTATCAAGGATAAAGCATGATAAATTAAACAAAACTGAAGCATGGTCATGAATTTGCACTAAACAAGCATGCATAGGCCAAAAGCACTAGTCTACCGCATGTCTAGGTACTTTCAAACCCGTCAAGTATGATATCAAACAAGTTAATCCACCGCATGATACAACTTGTTTGAAATCACACTACCAACCAAGAATAAATCAATCCACTGCATGATACAATTTATACATGGAAGGCTAAAAGCATATATTATTTAAAGTAAGCTCATGAACATGTTTCACTCGTGATGGGATTGCCAAATATAGCTGTACAGCCGAATCGGGTTCCGTGGAGAAGGAACAAACTATGTGAAGGACCGATACGGCGAACCAGAGAGGG
Organism: Cenchrus americanus; assembly: GCA_947561735.1. Classification (NCBI taxonomy): domain Eukaryota; kingdom Viridiplantae; phylum Streptophyta; class Magnoliopsida; order Poales; family Poaceae; genus Cenchrus; species Cenchrus americanus. Next base: position 179,368,101 of record OX387245.1, read on the forward strand.
GGGAGTGAATGGGAGCCGATAAAAATTCTTCTCGAAGGAGATGGAAACTCCAACAAGATGAACACGGCTTCCAACACACGTCTCCGACTCACTACCCAAGTTGGCCAAGCCCACGTAGCCACTGCAGTGCCACTAGACCTAGGAACCAACACACACACCCTTCCGACCCGAGAACGCAGCGGAACACCAAACCTCGAGTCCACTGACCAACACCGGTCAGACCGGTGAGCAACACCGGCGGGCCGGTCCCCGCCTGGTGAAACTGGGCAACTTTCACTAAGTGGCTCCACACCGGTCAGACCGGTGAGACGCACCGGTCAGACCGGTCACAGCCTGAAAGCCCCCAAAGCACCAAACAGGCCAACCGACCTCCAAACTGACCCAAACTCGAAACAGCAGCAACACAAAACAACAGCGAACACACCCAGACGTTCACCCGAGCAAAAACCCACCGAGGGTTGCACCGGTCAGACCGGTCAAGAGCACCGGTCAGACCGGTGTAGCCTAGGCAGCTCGGGATGAACAGCACCCGCGGGTCAACTCCCCCAAAACCAAACCTCGATCTCCCGAATCGCTCCACGGACTTGAACAAGACTTTGGGGATATTAGGACACCTCATGAGGAGTTCATAGCCAAGTTTAATCCCACCAAAAACTCATCCAAAAAGGAGGAATCGAAGAAATCCCGCCAAGAACACCTCAAACCCTAGAACCCGGAAAACCCCAAAATCGAGCCCCTTTACTCACAGATTTGGGAGGGGAATCACAGCCCAAAGAACCACAAAGGGTTCCCACAAATTTCCCCCATCAAATCCCCAAAAGAAAGGTCCCGAAAACAACCCAAAGAAATCACCAAGAGAGGGCTCCGAAAATCACCACCAAGAACAACCGGGAACAACACATCCAAACCTTGACGAACCACGCCGAATCATCTATACAAGCAACAAAGGTTCTTACAAGGTCTAGCTTGCCGCCCGATCATCCAACCCTCTCACAAGATCTCTCCATGAAGCTCTCAAGCTAGTCCTATGGAAATCCTAAGAAAAATAGGAAGGGAAAATAGGAAAGCAAATGAACTAGGGTTCCAAATCTTGGCTGCCATCCTCTCACCTCTTGGGTTATATGGAGGCAACCGAAAGTTTAAAATACCCTTTCCTAACAACTAGGGATACAAGCCCCTCAAGGGCGGTTTTGGAAGACTTGAAGCTTTCTCCATCGGACGGATGCCCGGCGACCGCAACCTGCTTAGCCTCGACGTAAGCCTTGCGATCCCGACGCGTGTCCTCCGCTTCGAAGATTCCGGACTGCGTCGTCGCACACCAGTCAGACCGGTGCTCCTCACCGGTCGGGCCGGCACCCACCGGCCGGACCGGGTCCGCACCGCTACGGCACCGTCTTCGGTTCTCCGCTCTTGGCTTTGTGGATCAACCAAGGAACCCAGTGGTTTTCTGGTGAACCACCGGAAACCCCGCGAACTCGTGTAGCCTCCGCCAATCTCCACTCATGACTCGGCTCCCACGTAGTCCCGGCTCGACCTTGGTTTTGAAGCTCAACCAAGAAATCGTCCACGACTTCATCTTCTTGTTCATGCCACCATGCGGCCCGCACTTGACCCCGCCGGCCACCGGTCCCTCGAACGAAGCCTACTTGTCTTCTCCACACCTGGAGGCCTCACCAGCGACGACCTTTCGCGCTTGTTCTTCACCTGCACTAACACCAGTCAAGCCGCAACCTGCACCTGCAATACTTAGCCAAGAATCAGTCCACACAACGTTGTCAATCACTCATCACACAAGGAAGCGACCATCCACCGGTACTTGAACCACACATGGTCCTCAATCTCCCCCTTGATGAGTGCATCGACAACACCCACACGAAAGTAACAAGAGAGAATAGAAAATGAAAAGAAACGAACAAAAAGAAACTCTAACAAGCGATCGAAAGCCAAACAAGGGCAAAGAGCAAGATCACTTGAAGAAGACAAGTCTTGGACCCCTTAGGCAAGGGCAACGGCTCGACACATCCGAGACAAAAACCAAGCTTAAGCAAAGAGCGCGAACCACCGAACCAAAGCTCAAACACCACAAAGAGCTCCCCCTGCACGCATGCAAGATCCCCCTGAACCAATGCACCTCCCCCTGGACGAATGCATGCAAACCAAATTGAAAACGGGGCAGGCCGCAAGAACTTGAGCTCACACCGGTCGGACCGGTCATCACCACCGGTCAGACCGGTGCCTAAGATGTGCGAGAGGATCGGCACTCACACCGGTCGGACGGTGACCTCGACCGGTCGGACCGGTGCACAACGAGCCCGAAATGGCTCGAAACCACCCGAAAACCTTCTAAATGCGTCCAAGCAAGCCATTTCAAGCTCAAACTTCTCCCCCTTGTTGGCAATGCATGAATCAAGCCAAAAATGCAAAACTTTCAACCTAGAGCTTCTCAAATAGACAAAATTCAACAAAGAATGCTACACATGTCCAAATGAGCAAGTTAGATACTCTATGGCTTCGTATCGATCTCAACTACATGATTATCAAGTTTCACAACCATTGGACGAAGCTAAGATGGATTTGGGCAATTTTGCGAAAAACTTTCCTCTCATGAGCAAAGTCCTAAACATGATCAAAACATATTAAAATGGCAAAGCCACACAAACTTCATGCTAGGACAACCATTCTAATCATAAGACCATCACAAACACCCACAAGCACCTCATGTCATGTCAAAGCCACAGAGCCATGTGCATACTTCTATGTACAAGACTTCTCATTGGTAGGCATCATGCAACGGTTTAGCACCCAAAGCAAATTAAAATCAGCATATATGACATGGGAGCACATTTTCCAAGCATTTTACATTTCATTTTCAGATTCATAATTGGTACATGAAATGTCTTTGCGACAAAAAGGAACTTATGCCCCTCCACAAGATGAAGCAAGAGGGCTAAACATTCATGATGGCAAATGAGCCTTTGGCCCCATATGATCAATAAACTAGCTATCCAACCACAAATTAAGCATAGCCAAGCCACTAAAACATGTCAAGATCATATAAAGGCATTTACACATGAGAGAGCATACATGTGACATTTTCAAAAACATAGCTATCAACCATGGATTATTCATCAAGATCATCAAGAGCTAAGCCAAACTAACCATAGCATACCAAACAAGCTCACAAAGACATATATCTCATTCCATGGTGAACAATGTATATGAGAGAAGCTTTTCCTAACCAATGCATATGATACAAAATGCATGCAATCTAAGATACAAGGATGCCTATACATCATGTTACATATGCCATGCCAAATGCAAGAAATGCACGAAGGAAAGCTATACATATGCTACAAAGGAGCTCCCACACAAAACTCACAAACCACCGGCTCCTCGAGGGGAGGAAAAAAGGCTCGACACCACCGGAAAAAGAGCAAAGGAGCACAAAACTCACAAGCTCCCCCTAAACTCATGTATTAAGGCCAAAGAGCATACAAAGCTCACCTTACACACATGAGATAGGGCAAAGAGCAAAAGAAACCAAGTGGCTTGACCAAGGCCACAGACTTGAAGGTCACAAAAACACTCATCTTTATCATTTCTTCACAAATCACTCATCCTTGTCCACCATCCCCGAAAGTGATGCACCTACATGTCACCACCGGAATATGAGGCCGGAGAATCACCCCCGATATCAACCAAATGTTCTCTGGGCCATCCACCTGCAACTCAAACCAAGAGCGAGAGCGAGCAAACGACTCAACACTGGGGTTAGTTCCAAAAGTGTAAAACCAGTGCCTAGCCATTTGCTCGAAAGTGGGGTTAGCACAAACCAAACCATCTTTCCTACCAAAGCTACCTCCATGAACACCACCACGGTAACCAAACCTCTCTACCTGGAGGAGGACCAAAACCACAAAAGAAAACCCGTGGACTGTCCCTCCTCTCCTTCTCAAAACTACGGATCCTCCCATCCCCGTATTGAGCACGAGGAGGAGAATGCCTAGCAAACTGACCTCCTGCAAACTTTCCAGACCAACCACCAGAACCACGACCTCCTGAACCAAACTTACCATCTGTACGAGCACGAAACCCAAACTGTTGCCTGTCCAGGCCTGCACCGGTCTGACCGGTGCCTCTCACCGGTCTGACCGGTGTAGCCTGGGCAGCAGCACCTCCAACAGCCTTTCGCTCTCCCCAAACCCGAACTGTCCTCACACTCGCCTTGGCCCTGGGCAACTGCACACGAGGCTCAAGTACACCATCGGAAGGGTGGTACTTGTCCTTGTTAGCCCACTCCTTCGCCATTCTCTCCTCATGTTTCCTCTTGAAGCAAAACGCTCTCTTGTGACCATCCTTTCCACAAAACTCACAATGGAAACGGATTGATCTGGGCTTGGGCTTGGGATGAGGCTCTTCACAAGGCTTCTCACTTGGTTTCTCACTAGGCTTTTCACTTGCCTTCTCACTCGGTTTTTCTCTTGGTTGGTTTGGCTTGGATGCAAACTTGTCTTTGGGTGTGGGTTGTGGTAGAACTGAAACATTCCCAAATTTCCCTTCTCTCTCACCACTGCCTTCACCAACCTTATCCAATCCCAAAGTCCAACCATCAAAGCGCTTACAACTAGCAATCATCATACCAAGCTGAGGTTCTTGACTCGACAACCAACTCAGTGCTTCACGCAACTTATCATTCTCATCTTGCAAGCGACCAACACATTTTGCAAGATCCAAATTCTTCATAGCATGCAACTCACATGTAGAACAAGAAGTAGGAATAGGCACTTTCAAATCAGCCTCAAGCAAAACAATGTGAGAACGAAGCTCAACAATTTCCTCATGCAAACCAGGGCAAGAAGTGCAAGCACCAAGCAAAGTGGGTCTAGATTGTAGCTCAGCCAACTCAACCCTAAGCACATCTAGTTCCTCACACTTGGAGGCATACTTCTCCCTAAGATCAGTCAAGTCAGCTAGGAAAGCAAAGCAATCCGCACAATCATTCTCATCAGAGACAATAGGGCTAGCCTTAAGAGAATCAATTTCAAGCTTGCTATCAAGAACCTGAGTTTCTAGCTCAGTCACTCTAGTCCTAGCATCCTCGAGCAAAGATCTAAGCTCCTTCCTAAGCTTCTTAGTCTCTCTAAGCATGTGATCACGATTATCAAGCAAGTCAACCAACTCCTCATTCTCCTTGCGCAAAGAAGAGAGCTCATCACATACCTCATCCTCGGAATCCAAGTCTGAGGCGTCCTTCTGGCTTCTCTTGCTGCTCGAACTGTGAGCCATGCCGCAGAAGTCGTCCTTGAGGCTTAGTCCCGTCACACAAAGGCCGTTGAGATACTTGTCGATGTTCTTCTTCTTCTTCTTCTTCTTCTTCTTCTTCTTCTTCTTCTTCTTCTTCTTCTTCTTCTTCTTCTTCTTCTTCTTCTTCTTCTTCTTCTTCTTCTTCTTCTTCTTCTTCTTCTTCTTCTTCTTCTTCTTCTTCGTCCTCCTCCTCCTCCTTCTTCTTCTTCCTCCTTCTTCTTCTTCCTGCTTCTTCTTCTTCCTCCTCCTCCTTCTTCTTCTTCTTCTTCTTCTTCTTCTTCTTCTTCTTCTTCTTCTTCTTCTTCTTCTTCTTCTTCTTCTTGTCATCCTCTTCGTCTTCATCACTCGAGCTTGAAGAGGTGTCCTCGGAATCGGACTCGATGTCGCTCGATCTCTTCATCTTCTCTCGAGACCGTGTCTTCTTCTCATGTCCATGATCCTTCTTCTTGGACTTCTTCTTCTCGTCCTTGAACTTGTGCTTGTCGTGGCTGTTCACCTTTGGACACTAGGCGAAATAGTGTCCAGTCTTGCCGCACTTGAAGCATGTCCTCGTGTTCCTCCTCATGTTCACCCGGTTCTCATGCAGCCTCTCGAACCGCCTCGTCAGGAGCGCCAGCTCGTCCTCTTCAAGCACGTCGAACTCCTCATCTGGCATAGACATCAAGGAGGACAAAGAGAACATCCTGGTGGATGGGTCAGTGTTAGCCTTTCCTTTCAAACCACCGACGAGGGCAAGACTATGGGAATCATTCGGACCCTCGATCTTGGTAGTCATGCCCCTATCCACCTCAGCCGACTTGAGCTTCGAGAACATCTCATTCACTGTCAGAGTGTCATACTTCTTTGACTCCACAATGGCCTCGAACTTTCCGCCCCAAATCGTACGATCCAAAGAGTGTAAGAGCTTGACCGCTCTATCATGATCATCGTACGGGAGCACGTCCACATTGGCCCTCATGTTGTTCACAACCACCGTGAACCTCTGAAACAAGGCATCGATGGACTCACCGGGGAGATGAGTGAAGTTCTCGTACTCTCTCCGGTAGGTCGCATACATCCGTGCCTGAACCTGGGCATTCCCAACATGAGCCTCCTTCAGCACCGACCAAATTCTACAAGCCAAGTGCTCGGTGTGCACCCGATCGAACTCAGGCTGACACAAAACATGAAACAAGTAGTCGACCGCCTTGTTGTTGGTGTCGAATCTGTCCCTCGATCCTGGAGCGAGGAAGTCCATCGGCTGGACATAACCTGTGTCCACTGTGACATCCCAAAGGATCTGACCCTTTCCGTGGAGAAACGCACCCATCCGCTTACTCCACATCTGGTAGTTCTTGCCATCGAAGTGTGGAGGACCCGAACCCCGTTTCTGGTACGCCATCCTTGGATCTTAGACTGGTTAGAGTCAATAAAGACCCGAACCGGCTCTGATACCACTTGAAGGACCGATACGGCGAACCAGAGATGGGGGAGTGAATGGGAGCCGATAAAAATTCTTCTCGAAGGAGATGGAAACTCCAACAAGATGAACACGGCTTCCAACACACGTCTCTGACTCACTACCCAAGTTGGCCAAGCCCACGTAGCCACTGGAGTGCCACTGGACCTAGGAACCAACACACACACCCTTTCGACCCGAGAACGCAGCAGAATACCAAACCTCGAGTCCACTGACCAACACCGGTCAGACCGGTGAGCACCACCGGTCAGACCGGTCCCTGCTAGTGAAACTGGGCAACTTTCACTAAGTGGCTCCACACCGGTCAGACCGGTGAGACGCACCGGTCAGACCGGTCACAACCTGAAAGCCCCCAAAGCACCAAACAGGCCAACCGACCTCCAAACTGACCCAAACTCAAAACAGCAGCAACACAGGACAACAGCGAACACACCCAGACGTTCACCCGAGCAAAGACCCACCGAGGGTTGCACCGGTCAGACCGGTCAAGAGCACCGGTCAGACCGGTGTAGCCTGGGCAGCTCGGGATGAACAGCACCCATGGGTCAACTCCCCCAAAACCAAACCTCGATCTCTCGAATCGCTCCACGGACTTGAACAAGACTTTGGGGATATTAGGAACACCTCATGAGGAGTTCATAGCCAAGTTTAATCCCACCAAAACTCATCCAAAAAGGAGGAATCGAAGAAATCCCGCCAAGAACACCTCAAACCCTAGAACCCGGAAAACCCCAAAATCGAGCCCCTTTACTCACGGATTTGGGAGGGGAATCACAGCCCAAAGAACCACAAAGGGTTCCCACAAATTCCCCCCATCAAATCCCCAAGAGAAAGGTCCCGAAAACAACCCAAAGAAATCATCAAGAGAGGGCTCCGAAAATCACCACCAAGAACAACCGGGAACAACACATCCAAACCTTGACGAACCACGCCGAATCATCTATACAAGCAACAAAGGTTCTTACAAGGTCTAGCTTGCCGCCCGATCATCCAACCCTCTCACAAGATCTCTCCATGAAGCTCTCAAGCTAGTCCTATGGAAATCCTAAGAAAAATAGGAAGGGAAAATAGGAAAGCAAATGAACTAGGGTTCCAAAGCTTGGCTGCCATCCTCTCACCTCTTGGGTTAGATGGAGGCAACCGAAAGTCTAAAATACCCTTTCCTAACAACTAGGGATACAAGCCGCTCAAGGGCGGTTTTGGAAGACTTGAAGCTTTCTCCATCGAACGGATGCGCGACGACCGCAACCTGCTTAGCCTCGACACAAGCCTTGCGATCCTGACGTGTGTCCTGCGCTTCGAAGATTCCGGACTGCGTCGTCGCACACCGGTCAGACCAGTGCTCCTCACCGGTCAGACCGGTACCCAACGGTCAGACCGGTCAGACCCACCAGTCAGACCGGCTCGGCACCGCTTGCGCAAAGACCGTCTTCGGTTCTCCAGTCTTGGCTTTGTGGATCAACCAAGGAACCCAGTGGTTTTCTGGTCAACCACCGGAAACCCCGCGAACTCTGTGTAGCCTCCGCCAATCTCCACTCATGACTCGGCTCCCACGTAGTCCCGGCTCGACCTTGGTTTTGAGGCTCAAACAAGAAACCGTCCACGACTTCATCTTGCTGTTCATGCCACCATGCGGCCCGCACTTGACCCCGCTGGCCACCGGGTCCCTCGAACGAAGCCTACTTGTCTTCTCCATACCTGGAGGCCTCACCAGCGACGACCTTTCGCGCTTGTTCTTCACCTGCACCAACACCAGTCAAGCCGCAACCTGCACCTGCAATACTTAGCCAAGAATCAGTCCACACAACGTTGTCAATCACTCATCACACGAGGAAGCGACCACCCACCGGTCCTTGAACCACACATGGTCCTCACTATGCAAGATTAAAAAGCTTGAACCCGCAACACGTGACAATCTAGATTGATCCGAATTCGGCTATAGAGAACACATGACCCGCTTGCCACGTCAAGTCAAAGACTTGAGCGTGCAACACGTGGATCTAAAACAAGGTAGAGCCGAATCTAATCAATCTAAATTGGGCAATAAGAGTGTTACATGAATTAAACACAAAAAAGTAAAATTCGAAGCAACACATGGTAACTTAATGAATCCATTAGATCTTGCCAAATCTAATAGAGCCGATAACTAGCTCCAAGCTAGATCTTAGCCTACTGCATGACTCATGATCCAACAAGGAAACCTTCTTGAACCAAGCTTAAATCCACCGCATGATACTAAGCATGGTAACAAGATTACTTGCATCACGGTCTAAATCCACCACATGATACTAGACATGATACAAGGTTGCCAGTACTTACGGAGGTCGACTGATTGATGACTCCTCTCGAAGAACTCGACGACACGACTAGAAGGACTCGAAAGTTGGCACGGGGCCGGTTTGTTGTGAAATTGTTCGATCCCTATTACAAACACTAAGGGTTTATATTTATACCCTTGTTCTAACATGACTCCTAGTCGACCACGATTACAACATTTATTACCTAAAATTAACACCATGGCGTCATGTCCGTCTCGTATCCCTCATCAACTCATTCCCTTCTTTATATCCAATCCACGTCATCACGCATTCCCAAATGCTTTCCGCTTTCACCCGTGGAACAGTTCTTCTGCCGAATGACGATGTACTCCCGACAACAGACGTCTCTACCGAATGCTTTGAGGAAAACCTCCTGCCGAATGGTGCTATTCTGCCAAATTCGGCTCACATGTCAGTCTCTTCCCTGTACCAATTTTTGGTGTTAACACTAGGAATGCTAGCAAGGTGTGAGCACGTAGGTGCTATCTTGTGGGGGTAGGCCTTTTAGGTAGGAAGCTAGCAAAGTGTGAGAGTATGCAGGTGCATGTATGTGCCAGCTACGACTTACTAGCTAGGAAAACTAGCATGGTGTGAGCACGTAGGTGTAGGTGCATGTATGTGTTTGCTCGGGGGGTTTTGGACCTATGCATGTATGGCTTGCATGCGGGTGACTTTGCATACATGACATGTAACCTTCTAAGAGTAGAGTAAGCACTTGAGTGCATGCAAGTAGCTAGTATAGGTGTGCATGCATGCGGTGAAGTAGGCACTCGAGTGTGCAGATGCATGCACGCATCAAGTTTGCATGTGATTTTTATTAAAAACAGAGCATCTCCTGCGTGTTTGGCAGGAGTTGGATGAACCGCATTTTTCACACTCCTGTTTGACCGAATCGGGTGAATCAGTGATTTATTTGGTCAAGGGCGTTGACATTGGGTCGATAGGACCCCGTGAAGTGGTTGAAGTACAATTTAATTTTGATAAAGTTTGAGGGCGATTTTTCGAATTGACGAACATTTTGGCATTTTTCAAAGCTTGAGGGAGTTTTTATAAATGCTATTTCTATAATTTGTGTGCGTGGGGGGTGGGGGGCGAAAATGCCCCCTGCTCTAGGTCTTGCACCATGCCCGTGTCAGTAAGGAGAGCGCAAAAAAGTGCGTCCAGGGAATCTTACGTGCATGGAGTACTAAATAAAGTCTATTTGCAAAACCTTTTCACGTATGAGTGTAACTTTGCACGATGAATCTAATGAGCATAATTAATCCATGATTTGCTACATTAATACTATAATAACCATCCTCTAATCGTACGATATTCGTCTCGCGATTTTACAAAGGGTTGCGGAGGTAGTTTTGAAAAGTGAATTTGTTTAATATCCTAAATTAGTGGTCAAAAGGAGGAGAAAATTAGAGCAAGTTTTATAATAACGCCGACGGCCAGCGGCAAGACAAACGCTGTGGTGGTGGGTCCCGCGCTCATTAATGATTTTCCATCTTCAGCAGCCAATTAGAAGCAGGCCTGGGGGCACCTGCTCTACGCCCGGTCGAGCTGACGCTATACTTCTCGCCCGCCGTCCTCTCTCCCCATCCATGTCAGACTCGGCTTGTTTAGTTGTTAGAAAAAATTGTCTTTTTAATACACTGTAGCAAAAGGTAAATTTCGGCCTTTTGTGGTAAATATTGTCCTATCATGGTCTAACTAGGCTCAAAAGATTTGTGTCGGAAAGGCCATCAAAACCGTGTGATTAGTTTTTGATTTCATCTATTAGTATCCCGAACATATTTCTTTTGTTGCATTTAATGTGCCCGAAAGATAGTGGAAAGGAGGAAAAGTAGCAAGCTAAACAAGACCTTCTCTTCGCCGGCCACATAATACTTGCTCTTAGGGTGCGTTTGGTTCGCGTTTCTGGGCCAACCAGGCCCACGGGGTGCAGGCGAGCGGCATTTGGTTGCCTGCACCGCCCCCAGAGCCAGGCTCTCCGGATGCAATTTCCCTCCTCTTGCCTGCATCCCAGAAACGCCAGAAACGGCTGTTTCTGCAGAGCCAGACTCGGCTCATGCAGTTGTTTTTCTCACTAATGATGTATTAGTGTATAATTAGTTAATATCAAGTGATATTAATGTATTTTACGGATAATTAAGACATGGTTAAATAAAATAAGTCCTCTAAAATTGTATTTGTACAAAATAAAAATTATAATCATAATTTTAAATATTTTTTATCTTATGCGACTTATCTCGTTCAAGCAACCAAACGCCTGCTCTCTTTAGCCTGACTCTGGATGTGCACGCAACCAAAGAACGACACTATACATGTTGAGAGCCTGACCGGACTACGAAAACATAGAAGGGAACCAAACTCACCCTTAGTCGGCTCGGCCGCTCGGTCCCATGTTGAAATCCTGGGCTACGACGTACCGGGGCCGGGGCGTGCCTCCTTCGAAGCGACACCGCCCCCTCCTGCAGTCCTGCCTGCTGCCGTGCCTGCGGCGTGGTTCGCCTAGCCGTGCCTGCGCTGTCGGCACTCGGCAGTCGGCGTGTGGGCACGGGCCACCACTCCTCCGATCCTCCCTATGCACCCACAGGGCCACAGCCAAAGCCCCTGGCGCCGTCGCGCGCGGTCAGTCGGTCACCGCCCACCGCCACACAGGCTACACAGCCCGAGGGGCTGGCACTGTCCTCGGGCAGCCGCTGCCTCCCTTGCCTGGCCTCGCGCGCGCAGTTTTTCTAGCAGCAGTCGCAATCGCAACCGACGAGACGTCGACGGCGACTCGGTCCAGCCCGACCCACCCCGACCCTGTCAATTCCCACCGAAACAACCCGCCTGCCTTTCCGGGAGGGAACGGAACCACCGCCCCGCCGACGAGCCACGCCGACGCCGCCGCGCCTAGGGTTTGCTTCGCTCCTCCCGCCACCGCGAGCCCGCCATGGACCTGCCCCCCGGCGCCGCCCGCCGCACCACCTACTCCCTCCTCTCCCAGTTCCCCGACGACGCCCCCGGGCCTCCGCCCGCCAACGTCCTGCAGCGCCAGTCCAGCGGCAGCAGCTACGGCGCCGGGAGCTCCATCTCCGCCTCCAGCGACTACCCCTTCCACCTACAGGCCCCCGCCTCGGCCGCCGCGGCCGTCGCGCCGCCCGGATCGGCGGCCGCCGCCGCGCCGGCTCCCGGCGGGTCGTCGCCCTGCAAGAGCTGGGCGCAGCAGGCCGAGGAGACCTACCAGCTGCAGCTCGCCCTCGCGCTCCGCCTCTGCGCCGACGCAGCGTGCGCCGCGGACCCCGGGTTCCTCGACCCCGGCGACGCGGGGAGCGGCAGGGGCAGCGGGAGGGCCTTCCCGCTCGCGCAGCCCGCGCCCTCCGCCGAGTCACTCTCGCATCGCTTCTGGGTCAGCGCTCTCACCACCACAGCTTCCTTTTCCTCTTACGCTTCGCTTGCGAATGTGAGGAATTCGGGTTTCAGAATGCTGCAATTTGGTCAAACCATTGCTTAGCAATCCGTTAATCTTAAAAAACAAAAGCAGGAGATGGTGATTCACGAGAGGAATTCTGGTTTCTGCATGCTGCACTCTGTTTTAGACAATGCTTAATAATAGTCCATTAATCTTCAGAAACTGCTGCGGGTTCAGTTGCCTGACCTTCTCACAAGATTATACTTCTGCCGATGAATAGCAACATCCTGTAGCTCAACTCATCTGAAGTCATACTAGGATTTCAATATTTCAGTGAATTAAACAGCATCAAAGACACATATATGTGTGGAACAATCTTATTGCTGTATCAGAGTGATCTCTGCAGTTGTAACAAATCTATCTTTCGCATTGTGATTGTATTTGTATATACCCTGCATAAACCTGGTATCTATCTCGTTTTGATTTTTACCCCATTGCTTGCTTCGTAACACTTTCAGGTAAACGGCTCGGTATCATACAACAGCACAATACCAGATGGTTTTTATGTGATTCACGGGATGGATCCCTTCGTGTGGTCACTATGCACGGATATACATGAAGAGAATCGTATACCCTCCATGGAATCACTCAAATCTGTCCGACCAGATGATTCTTCAATTCAAGCCATTCTCATCGACCGCAGAACTGATTTTGATATAGGTATGCTGGAGAGTTATGCTTCCAGCCTTTTGTCCAGTTGTAGAGATGCCAAGGATGTGGTAACCCAACTTGCCAAAGTCGTATCTTCAAGGATGGGGTGAGAGTTGCGTCACCAAGCTCCTATAGTTCTTATAATTTGGTCTGGCTCATGTGGTTTCTGAAACTTCTCTTACTAACTTTTTGTCCATCATCAAGGGGTACAACGTCCAATGAAGAGAACTTGCTTCCACGATGGAAAGAGTGCAATGAGGCCATCAAGTCAAGTACAGGATCTGTTGTGCTTCATCTGGGAAAGCTCCCTGTTGGTCTCTGCAAGCACCGCTCATTGCTATTCAAAGTACGCTTGCTAGTTTAAGCTGCTTTCCTGTCTGTCCATGTTTGAAAGTCTTTTGCCACAGTAACAACATGACATGAACGTCGGTGAACAGTTCTGTCCATCTGCAGTCAGAACATGGAAGTTTGTGATATATAACTTGATCTTAATTTAGCAATTAATAACTTAGTACCTTCTAAATTTCTTACAATCTAGCACATTTACTAATGTAATTCTTTCGCTGTCTTTGTTGCAGATGTTAGCAGATAAGGTCAATATTCCATGTAGAGTTGTCAAGGGTTGTAAATATTGTAAATCTGATGATGCCTCCTCCTGTCTTGTACGTTTTGGTCTTGAAAGGTACCCTCCCCCTTCTGATATGAAACTACGACCCTTTAGTGTCCTCTCTAGGATCCATTTTGCTGATATCTACTTGGGTCCTATGGGACATGTTAATCATTGTTTTACTTATATAGAGAACTTTTGGCAAGGACGACTCATGCTTATCTGTTATTTGTTAGCATTGATTGACTGCCCTAATGTTTGACGTGCTGTGTGCTCATCTCTTGCTATCCACATTTTGGCAGGGAATACTTGGTTGATTTAATTGGGGATCCTGGCCAACTTAGTGATCCTGATTCCTTTGTCAACGGTCCCTACTCACTATCGGTGTCCTCACCTCTTCATCCGCCCAAATTTAGGTCATTGGAGATTACTTCAAATTTCAGTTCGGTAGCCAAGCAGTACTTCTCAGATTGCCATTCACTGAATCTCTTGTTCAGTGATTCTTCCACAGGTATGTAGTTTCTGAAGACATTAATTTATTTCTTCATGAGGCATGACTCAAGACTGCTTCATTATGTATATCAGCTTCAGTAAGCTGTTGCTATAGGCTAAGTACGAAGCCTTCATCAAGAATGTTTATATCTATCAGTGGTGTGACATACTGAATCATGCTTTTTCAGGTGCTGCTACTAGTGCAGTAACTACTCTGGACCAACCTTATTCTAAGAAAAATATTGCTGGGGATGAGACTATTAACAGCTGGATGCCAGGAAAAGGTAGCACGACTATCTTCTGGATGTTGCTGCCTTTTGTTCTCAGTATCAAAATGAGGGACTTGCTGCTATACCACGCTACGTGTGCATATTATCACAAGAGATACTTCCCCTTGCACCTGTACTACAAAAGTTTGCATGGTTTACTGTAGGCCTGCATCATAAGCATGCAATTGGATGGTTTTCTGAAGTCGATATATTTGTGTTCTGGTGACACAGGGCAAGCAGCAATAAAGCCGGACATCATTGTGCCGGAAGCTCCCCGGGAGGTTTTGCCACTAATTACTTCCTCCAATATAAAGCTTGATAAGAAGAGAGAATTGAAGTTAATTGAGGAGACTCAGCACTTGCGGCATACAGTCAGTGATCTGTCACTTGCTGCAGATGATCTGATCATTCCATGGAATGAGCTGGTTTTAAAGGAGAAGATTGGAGCAGGTATATGACAAAATAGCATAGTACTTAACAGTTCAGCACTTTCTAGTCCACTGGGGAAGAAGGGAAAAAATCATGTTTTGTATGTCTGCTAATATGACTGCAATTGATTGTGTTACAAATTTTATTATTTTTCTTATTATAATAATGATGCACAGTTTTTCATGTTCGAGGGGGAAAAGAAGAAATCTGCCTGTTAAATCTTGATGTATCTACCCTATCAAAAGACCATTTTCCTGATTTGGTAAACCCATCTTCTTCCAGGTTCTTTTGGAACAGTTCATCGTGCTGATTGGCATGGTTCGGTAAGCTTTTGCATGCTCTATTTATCCGTAAGCTGTAACTGACAGGTGTAAAAAAATTGTTGCTTTTGCTTCTTAATTCTGATTGACTTTGCCCCATAATTGCATTGGGTTGGGAAATGGGAGTAGATTGATTTTTTCTTATCCGATTCAATCTATTACATAGTCAACCTTTATGGCCGAACCCTTCTATGACTAGAATCTAATCTCAGCTCAGCTTAAGTGGACTTAAATATAATCCCGATTTACTTAATTGGCTTCTTTCCCTTTCCTAACAGAGCTGGTCTTCTCTTTACTAATCCAGTTGACTTCTAGTGCTGACTACTTAATTGTGTGCAAACTTCTCATCTACTCCACAACGAATTCAATAGCAGCCTCCTATTATTCTGCTTTTCCTCTGGATGGGCCCACTGTTCTGGTGATCATGGTTCTTATGGTGCCTAGGCGTCCATGAAAACTTCTGGGCGCCTTACCGCCTAGGCGCCCAAGGCGGCCTGTTTTCCATGGCAACCAGGGACCGCCTGGACGCCTAGGCGACGCCATAAGAACCATGCTGGCAATTGAACTCAAAAATGAAACCAACTCCATGTTTTCACAGGATGTTGCAGTCAAAATACTTATGGAGCAGGATTTTCATCCGGAGCGCTTCAGGGAGTTTATGAGAGAGGTATCTTGGATAGTTTTGATGTTGTTCGACTTTGTTATACTCCCTCCGTCCCAAAATATTTGCTCTTGCTGACATCTGCATTTCACGTTTGACCATTCGTCTTATTCGAAAAATTGTGAAAATATTATTTATTTTGCTATGACATGTTTTATCATCATATATATTTAAGTATTTCATAATTGTTTTCACATTTTCACAAATTTTTTGAATAAGACGAATGGTCAAACGTGCTCTGTAAAAGTCAAAAGATGCAAATATTTTGGGATGGAGGGAGTACTACTATATATCCACATGATTTTTATGCTTTTATGGAGTGTTGCTATTAAGTAGTCACCTTATGATTCTATTTTCCTTGTGGTGGTAGGTTGCAATCATGAAAAGTCTGAGACATCCAAATATTGTTCTATTCATGGGTGCTGTCACTGAACCGCCAAACCTATCGATAGTTACTGAATACTTGTCTAGGTTTGTAAGTTTCTCTGGGTTTTTACTTATCTTTATGGTACGATATCATGCTTCCAGCAAGTGATGGCTTTCTTTCATTGCAGGGGTAGTTTGTATAAACTTTTGCATAGGAGTGGTGCAAAGGAAGTTCTAGATGAGAGACGACGATTAAACATGGCATTTGATGTGGTATTGTGCTACCTTATTTTATATAGGGGCCAGGGGCTACCTCATTTTCTCTATCCTGTTTCTTCCGCGCCTTTTACATGCCCAGGTTATTATGAAATTAAAGCAATGCACTGTTACTATCTGAACCCTCTCTGTTGGTTTTACAGGCCAAAGGAATGAACTACCTGCATAGACGCAGCCCTCCTATTGTTCACCGTGATCTGAAGTCTCCAAATCTTCTAGTTGACAAGAAGTATACTGTCAAAGTATGGTCGATTAACTGCATTTCTTATTGTGTTTAGGCAAATGAAATTTGCATGTGTATACTGTCTGCCATGCTTTATCGTCTTGCTAAATGTTCCTGTGCAGTATGCACATACAAACTTGCAATAGCATCTGAACCTAATACTATCCAATCCTAGCAAACATATGTTTTGTAATGAGAAACTAGAGCTACAATCTTCCATGTTGTTCCTTGTTTTCTCCTTTGTCTTTTCTGTGGAGATTCGCCCAGTCTGTTGGGGGCGGTCTATGGTTCATTCCCCCTTCCTGTACATGGATGGGGATCGGACATAACCCCATTGCTACCAAACAAGCCCTTAAGTGTTGGTGGAGAAAATTACCGAGAGAACACAAAGAATCTCATAATGATGTTGCAATAATGGAGATATTTGTCGTCACATTTTTTTCTAAGTTCACATTGTCACTTTTTAATAAAGATATTTAGGGAAACATCTGGGAGAGATGGTTAAGCTCCCTAAAGAAATGCGAAATAGCTCTGGTATTGACATAGCATGTGGACTTTCGTGTCATTGCGAGAGATACATCATAAATATCTTGTTAATTAAATGTTGTCATGGCTTGACTGTTCTTTTAGTTTCCATGCTATTATTTACTCGTTCTTTTTTTTTCTGATCACAACATGATATCAGGGTATCTACTTGCCCACCTAAACCTTGATAATTTCTAAATATTCCATAGGTATGCGACTTTGGCCTCTCAAGACTAAAAGCTAACACCTTCCTGTCTTCCAAGTCTTTGGCCGGAACTGTAAGAGCCTTTCCCATCTTTTTCCTAAAGTTCATCTCCATTAACTAAAAAATGCCTTTAATAATCTTGTTTTAAATATCAGCCTGAATGGATGGCACCTGAAGTGCTTCGAGATGAACCATCAAATGAGAAATCTGATGTCTACAGTTTCGGTGTAATCCTATGGGAGTTAATGACATTACAACAACCATGGTGTAACCTGAATCCTGCCCAGGTAACTTTTTATCTGTTAAGCCAATTGATGAAGTGACACATTCTCTCATTGAGAGTGTTGAACACATTGAGAACATATTTAATATAAACACCTGAACTGGTGTATACCGTATTGTACTGACCTGTATTGGTCTCCGCACTATTCTGCAGGTGGTTGCTGCTGTAGGCTTTAAAGGACGAAGGCTTGAAATCCCTGAAGATATGAATCCTCTAGTAGCCGCGTTGATTGAATCTTGCTGGGCAAAGTATGTATTGTTGTTCCACCTATATACCCCCTTTCATTTTTACTTTGAATTTAATCGCAATGACCTTGGCCTACTTTACTAATGCTATGCCTTTTGTAGTGAGCCATGGCGAAGACCCTCATTTACAAATATTATGGAAACTTTGAGACCGTTAATTAAGGTTCCAGTGCCGCAGCTGATTCGTTCAGATTCATAGCCTGCTTTATACAGTTAGATTTTAGTGAGTTGTCCTGATAAGATCAACACTAAGGAGGGTTTTGGTATTGACCTTCTATAAGTGGATAGTCCATCGACGGTATCACTTCATTCTGGGAATATGGTTTCCTTCAGCTACACTTTCAAACAAGGTGTACCTAGCATCTTCTTTCCATATCTCCAGGTATGCTGCCATTTCATTGAGTTCTCTTCCTTACCAACATTTTTTAAGTATCTGTGATTGTTGAATGTGAGATAACTTAGATGTTTGCAAGAAGATTGAGTTCAAGTAAATACAAAATCAAACACAATCTAAGATGGACACGAGGTAAATGAATGCTGGTGTTAGATACACACTATACTATGGGCGTAGTGCTGTATTGTCCATTTTGTCCTGTTGTGCTCAATTTTGTATATTTTTTTACAATGTATGCTGTATAAAACGTTAGAGGGTAATGGTTTGTGGTTAAATGAATGAGTCAGTACATATCGAAGTTCGAAATGTTAGGTGAGTAATGCATATATATGCAGCATCCAGTTGATGGCTACTGCAATAACTCACTGAATGCTCAAAATTATAGTTTTGAATACCTCAAATGCATGGTTTGATTTTTCTGGCCTGATAGCTGTTGCTATTAATTTGTTATAATGGAAGTAACTTGGATTAGCCATAGTTGATCTAGGCTTCTTCATGTCAACTAGGTTTATGCTACAAGTGCCAACTTGATTACACATTACTATGCTTAACTGAATGTTCCTGTTTCAAATTTGAGCGTTAGGGCCTAATTGCAAACAATATAAAGCCACCAGGTCCTTAGGTCCTTTTATATTGTTTGTAAAGGTCACCAATGCTGTTCGCTGAGGTCTTACTGCTCCAACTTTATTTTACAAATCAATTTTACCATTTCTTTTTCTTTTTTTTTTTTGGGGGGGGGGGGGGGGGGGGGGGGGGTTAAAAGTAGTGCTGATGAGGCTAGAATGCCTACTTGCAGGTCTGCATGTTGCTTCAATGGATCTCGGATGGAACTGTTAGCCTAACTTCCCTATGAGATGTGGGATGTCATCCTTTGCTAATTTAGATTTTCAGTTTGTTTCTTATAGAGTTATCTTGTGATGGTATCTTTCTCACATCAGAGAATGCACGCTGGATTTCAAATATCTTGACCATTTCCTGTAAATTCTAGTATATAGATTTCTTTGTACAGTATGTAACTACAGCCTACAGGTAGCCATGAAAACAAAAGGTTTTGGCTGAGGCTTCAGGCCTTGGATTCTAATACCGACTTGGACCAAGCAGTGCAATTCCGTAGAAGCTGATGTATATCTGTATGCATGCCCTTTCTTCATCTCTTGTAATGTAACATATCACAAAATAAGGTGAGTGATAGTGCATGTATTGTTGTTGCCGAATCCTAAGAGCAAGTGGACATGAATGTCTTTGGGTTTCCTGCAATGCTTATGGTGTGGGTTCGCAACTTCACTGATTGCCAGAAATTTTGTCCGTGCAGCAGATGCCTGACCTGGTGGAACAATTTTGGTGTCACGAAGTTGTTGTGCATATAATTTCTATCAGTACATGCAAGTACTGACGCTGATCTTTCAGGACTTCAGTGTGTAACCCAATGGGTCTTTTGTGGAGGAGTTCGAATCTTTGGATTGAGTTGTGATCATCTTGGAACATGGTTTATTGATTCCCGTGACCAAGAAAGCGTAACCATTTCTTCAGGGGGTTCCTACACAGATCATGAACAATTGGTCGCCGGCAAAAGGGTAGACGAGATGTCTGCACGGGATCGTGCTTTCTTTGCTACTTTCCAGCAATCTTGTCTGCTCACATTTACGTGAGACAGCTCCATTTACATTCTGTGCTTTTAATGGAGACGAAAAGTAGATGGAGATCTGCACACTTGTCCACTTCAAGCCAGGGCGTTAGCATACTGTACTGTGTGCTTCGGTAGATGGCATCCTGGCTTATAAGTCAGGTCATAAGTCAGTCAGTCCTGTTTGGTTGCAGTGACTTATAAGTAAGTGGAGTCCACATAGTGTGCTAGAGGGAAAAGTGGAAATAAGTCACTTTTAAGTAGGGGTGGAGCTACTTATGAGACTTATAAGTCACATCACTTAAAGTCATGGTTGTTTAGTTTCACATGTGATTTATTTTGCACTTTTTGCACTTTAACTCACCCTACTTATGGGAATTAAACATGCCCTTAAATTGATGTTTACTTATTTTCATCAATTCATCTTGTTCAACAACATTTTCACCATGTTGAGCACAAACTAACATAATTACTCACTATCCTTTACTTTCATCTTGTTAGGACAAACTTTGACCAACAATTGCTCTATTACTATAATATATTTTTGTGACAAACTTCTAGTCGTAAGTACCACTCCATAGAAAGCGGCACTTTTGTGTAACATGCTATGGTCTCAATACTAACTTTTCTTTTAAGATGAATACTTGTGTACTACAGATAGGTTAAATTGTCGATCAAGCATTTGTCCTGTAAGCGTTAGCAATGACAAAAGAAACATATTGAGGAGTACTCTCTCTGTCTTAAAATAACGGCACATGTCGCTTCCTGAGAAGTCAAACATTTTGAATTTTGATCAAAATTTATAAAAAGATACTACTATTTATGATGTGTAATACGTATCATTAGATTCAACAAAGAGTACTTTTCAAATAAACTTATTTGAATGTATATGGTATTATTTTTTATATTGTTAGTCAAAGTAAAAAAAATGTAACTCAAAAAAAAACGATGTGTGCACTTAGTACTACTTTGTGACGGAGGCCGCCACTGTAATTCTAGAAAGGTGCTAGGTAATAAAAGGGCAGCTTCCTGGTCTGCAACCTGCTGCGTCCTCTTCCTCGCTTCGCAGCTCGCGTTGCTTCCATCCTCCTCCCTCCCCGACCCGAAACGCGCTCTTCACTTCAGGCGAAATCAAATCAAACCTGCTGCTGCGTCCACTGTCCTAGCCACCTCCCCGCCTCCTCCTTGCCCCCCACAAATCCATTCCTCCGGATTCCCAAACCCTACTCGGCGGCCACCCAACCCGGGTTCCAGCTCCGGGGCTCGGCTCCGATTGCCTCAGCCGCGTCGCTAACCCTAGCTTGCTCCCTCCCCTGTATGCCTATGCGCCCCAAACCCTAAGGCTCCCCCGCCATGCGCGCCTCCGCCTCCGCGGCCCCCATGGAGGCCGCCGCCGCCGCCCGCAGATCCGCGCCGGGCCCCGACCCCGGCATCGCCAAGAAGCCGCGCCTCGCGCCGCCACCGCCACGGGACCCCAGATCTTCGTCCTACGCTGCCGCCCCCAATGGCGTCGCAGCAAGCGCTGCCGAGCAGGCGCTGGTCGACGAGCTGCTCGGCCAGTACCGGACCGCGCTCGGAGAGCTGACCTTCAACTCCAAGCCCATCATCACCAACCTCACCATCATCGCCGGCGAGAACCTCCAGGCCGCCAAGCCCATCGCCGCCCTCATCTGCGCCAACATCCTCGAGGTGACCTTTGCCTTTGACTTCCCTTACGCTCATCAAAGTACCCTCCTTTACCCCTCAACTCACCATGTAAACGTAATACTAAGGCTCCGGCAAGTAGCAGTGCATACGCTAGGTGGTGTTGTTGGATTCCCAGGCCTCTGTGCATTGTACTGGTGTCCATGGTACCTATCGAGATCAATCGCTGTGATGTTTCGAAGGGAATTGCTGTGTGTAAAATAGCTCGAAAAGGAAATACTAATTGTCCTATCTTTACCGTGACAAATCTCTCTCACCGCCTCCTTTTCTCTTTCTTGCTTAATCGTGCCTGTGTTGCTCACTTGTGATGCTAATATATGTGGCTTTATGTATTCTCTTGTGAAGTTCCTTGCTCAATTTGATTTCCCAAATTTTCATTCACTGTTTAAATTTCTGACCCCTGTGTCATGGCAAGACAAATACGAACATTATGGTTGGAACCACACTCTGCGAATTAGAGGGCTACAACAGTTATCAGTGGTACTAAACCATCATAACTTATCGGCTTATGGTTGGGCACTGCTTCAAAACAGTTTCATTCCCGCACTTCCGAAAACTTTGGTGCAGATTACAGCATTACGTTGCATTACCTAGTTCTACTCTCATTCCGACCAATAATCTCTTGATTTTTGTGTACCTATCTGATTTAACGGTGAATCACAAAGGGTTCAGAAAGATCTATTCCAAATTGAAGTTTATCATATACTGTGATGTAAATCTGAATGATGTATGGATGCACTGATGAAAGAACAGGGAAGTATGAAGTATAATCTAAGTCACAAGTGTGACTTGCACTGGGCGTCTCACATTTCTAGATAACTGCCAAGCATTTGATTGTCTTGGTTGTGTTACTTCTGTAATATTGCTGCTGTCTTCGGGTTCAGGCTTCATATTGTTTAGGCTCATTTTGTTCCTTGGTTGTATGCTAAAAGGAAAATTACTGGATTCTTCAGAAGTAGGATTGAGACCTAGTCATCGAAGAGAAGGGAATAACAAATAAACACCACTGATCCTTTTCAACTAGGTAGTCATGTGAACTGAAAGATCCACAGCATTGGATATGTTCTGTTGTCAAATCACATCTGCTAGTGTTCGTCTTGAAACACCATTGAAGGTGTACCAGTGTTATTTGATTCTTTCTGTTTCCCTGCATTAGTACAATCTTGCTTCTGTTATTAGCTGTCTATAATGTTGTGTGATTGTTATCCACTACGGATGAGGGTGGCATATCTATCTCATTTGATGGTTGCTTGTGCCTGTATTGCGCTGTAGGTTCCAAGTGAACAAAAGCTACCGTCTCTATATCTACTTGACAGTATTGTCAAGAATATTGGAAAAGATTATGTCAAACATTTTGCTTCAAGACTACCAGAGGTTAGTACCTCATCCTATGCCATCTTCTTGATGTGAGAATAATAAAGCCAGTTCCAACCCCTGGAACAATATTTTATTTATATTGAGTGTAACTTGTATATCACAATGAACCTTAGTGTTCTTTTGATTTTTTTTTTGTTGCTAGGTGTTCTGCAAGGCATATAAACAAGTTGATCCTTCTATACATCATAGCATGCGACACCTTTTTGGAACATGGAAAGGAGTGTTTCCTCCTCATCCGCTCCAAATGATTGAGAAGGAACTTGGTTTTCAGTCATCGGCCAATGGATCCTCAAGTGCCACGCCATCGAGGCCTGATTCTCAATCCCCGCGGCCATCCAATAGCATACATGTAAATCCAAAATATTTGGAAGCAAGACAGCAGCTCAATCAACCAACTAAGGTAAGCCATATATATCCGAACTTGTCTGGATATACCTATTCACTCCTTTGACCTTCATGTATAATGTCTAGCATTGTAGCTTCTACTTTGTTCTATTGCACGTCATGCGATTTTGTTTCTGATGCTCTTTTCCCCTTACTTTGGACAGGGGATACTGGGAAGCGGTGCTAAGACAGCTGTAATTGCTGATGCAAGCAATGATGTTGAGAGAGCTAACAGGCTAGGTACTGATAGAAGTGCAGGGCGACGATTAGATGCTCCTAATGTTAGGCCTGTAAGTCTTTGTAATTTCTTTGCTTTTTTTATACCTCTTCATGTAAACCACCAGGAAAGTATATGTGCTTTTGTTCACAAAATGTTCCCCTAATATAGTACTTCAACTGTAATATGCAGAACATACAGCGTACTCAGAGGGACCCTTTTAGCAATCCTATTAATGAAAAACAGGCAGGTAGAGTTGTCAGGGGTCTTGGATTATCCAGCATTTCACAACAAGCTGTTGTGGGAACTGGTCAAGTTCGCTCAAAATCCAAAGGTCAAGATGGAATTGGGGGGACGTATTATGCCACTGGTGTTGGTTCCTCTGAAGAACAATTTGACCGGCGCAGCAACTTTTATGCAAGCAAGGATGTTCGGCCATCGGGACCTGTACGGTTGGATAGTGCACTTCTTCCAACTCCTTCCATTGATCCTGATAGAATTGGTAGGCCTTCATCAAACAAAAGCTGGAAGCACTCCGAGGAAGAAGAGTATGTGTGGGATGAAGTACATTCTCAAGCAGCAGATTATGGTAGTAACAGCACTGTAAGAAAAGGAGAATGGATGGCTGATGATGGCAATGCTAAGTTTGCAAGCCTCCAAAGGGCTAAATGGGCAGATGCAGGAGCTGTTGAACATCTAGACCCTAGATTTGGACTTGCAACAGGTCAAGATAGAAGACTTGCGGCATACATGGTATGTGAATCAAAGTTATTGGAGAAATCCTGTAATAATGATATGCTCATCACTGGTACATAATATTGTCAGATGCAATAAACTGTCTGTTACATTGTCTATTTTTTCAGATTTTTCAATCTGAACGATTCACAATGAATTTTTTCGTCATATGCCTTCCACTTCTTTTTCAGTCAGAAAAGATTATAATACTGTTGTCTTGCAATTGTTCAGGATCATGAAGAGTACATTCATGGTAAGCTTGAGGTGGAACCAAGAATTGATCGGGAAATTAGGCTTGATGGGCAACAGTTCCCAGCATCTCGAAGTTCCTCTCTCTGGGCGTCCCAAGAAAAAACACACCCAGACATTGGGCTGGATCCTAGGTTATCAAGGTTTTCCAATCAGCCAGGAGAGAGGTCTACTATTTATACTGGTATGTCAGCAAGTATCACTTCATCTGTACCTGTTGGGTTATCAGGACCTTACGCTGGAAGGTCAAGCCTAGATAGTGGAAACAGTGCACCAATAAGATCAACTGAGACACTTGGGCAGCAGAAGCACAGATATTGGTCATCTTCTCCACCAGCTCACTCACCTTCATCTACTGCACCCTTTGCACGTCAGAGTTCTCCAAATCCTGCTGAGCCTGATTTTTATCCTTCCAGATCATTTTCTCAACTGGGCCAAAATCCTCAAGAAGAATATAGCCAAAGAGTGGCACCGCTTGCTAAAGATTCTCATTTTATGTCTCACAATGCTGGACTTTCTCAGGGACAACCTAGTCTACTAGCAACCCAGCAGGGACAAAAGTACCCTACCATGCAGCCAAAGCCACATATCAAGCCAACTGAGCAAGTGCAAGCAAGCTTTTCACGTGAAATTTCTCCATCGTTGTTGAGACCTTCCATCCAGCTTGGAGAGGTTTCTTTACCCAGTGATTCCACCCCGATAACATCAGATCTGACAAGTGCTAGTAATTTGTTGGCTGGTCTCATAAAGAGTGGCTTCAAACCAAATAACCCCAGCGACCTTGCAAGTTTGAGGGCACAACCTCTTATTCCAAGTGGGCCACTTCCACATACTCTGCCTCCAGTGGCTTCATCACTGCAAAATGCTGCTGGTGAAAATGCCACTTTGCAAATGCAGACACCAAACACTGCTTGTCCACCTTTGCCCCCAGGCCTGCCACCTCCTCCACCACAGAGTGCGGGGAAAGCTGCACCGCTCTCAAGTCTCCTCAGTTCCCTGGTTGCAAAAGGATTGATCTCTTCGCCAGCCACTGATTTATCTACTGTTGTCCCTTCACAGCCGAATAAAGCATCAAGTGCGAACACTACAGATGTCACAGCTACAGCTATGCCTATGCCAACTCAGAAGCCTTCAGTTGGTAAGGAGACATCTAATTCTGATTCTTCTGCCCCAACAAACTCTTTGTTACCCAAAGTTACCAAAATCAAGACAGGTGACCTTATTGGACTGGAGTTCAAGCAAGAGATACTCCGTGAGTGCCATGAACATGTGATTAGCAGCCTGTTTGGTCACCAAAACTATCAGTGTAAAACCTGTAGTGAAAGGTTCAGTCTTGAAGAGGAATTGAGGTTGCACACGTCATGCCCTGGGTCAAGGGAGTCTATGAGCTATGCTGGTATCGCACCTAAAAAATGGTACCCTAGCAAGAACAGTTACATTGATGGATCTCATGAAATTGAGGATAGCACTGAGGCATCTGATGCAGATTTAGGTTCTGATGAAGAAGTCTGTGAGTTTATGGTTCCTGCAGATGAGAGCCAAATTATCTGTGCGCTATGTGGGGAGCCATTCGATGACATCTATTCTGTTGAGAAGGGGGACTGGATGTACAAGGATGCAGTGTTTTTGGATTACCCCAAGAGAGAAGAAGGCAGCCATGTAAGCAATGTCGAGGGCGAAGAGCATGTGCCCATAGTCCATGTAAGATGTATGCCAAGAGGCTCAAATGACGGCATGGAGGTGGACTAGCATGATTTTGTGCACAACAGCTGAAGCAGCAGCTAAGCTCTTCTGGGGGGTCCTTGAGATGGAGGAAGCCTGAAGGAGGTTTGCATGAGGAAACTGTGCAGGGGCAGGCACCAGGTGGTCTGTTGCAATGGGGCTGATGGTATACATGTGGACAGATTAGTGTGAAGGTGACAGGCAGGATCAAAAACAAAATTTTGGTAAAAAGAACTGAAATCTTCCATGGATTTCACTGTGCCCTGTAGAAAGTGCTTTACACAAAGAATAAGGCCTTTGGGGAGGCACTTTTGGCCATATGAATCAGAATAATCAAAAGCTTAATATTTTTGGACTCCATCTGAGGGGAAGGATCTTTCTGTTGATAGAAAGAAAAAAGCTTTGTAGTAGCATGTCAAAAGAATGTATTGCTTGTTTACGAGGAAAAGGGGTTGACGTCCCCACGTGTAAGTCCACTGGTGTTTCTGACAACATACTTTGCTCTCGATCTTTTGAGAACTAGGGATTTTTGTACTCGAGAAGGAACCAAAAGTAATAGAACATGATAGGCAGCGCTAAACAGGTTAGTTGTAATCGATTTGCTGTCAACCTGTCGTCACATTTTTTGCATTCTGCTGTCATGGTTCTGAAATCTAATAACGCATTTGTGAGTTGCATGGACAAATAGGCAAACCTGTCAAGTAAGCTCATTTTGTTGATGACGGACTGATTATCTGAACGTCTTTCATTTTGCTGTCGAGGTAGGATTGTAGGAAGGTTGTTAGTACAATTCCGAACATAATTTGTTTCAGGATTCCAGGTTGTCAAACTTGTTTAAATCTGTTTTAACCGTGGTTGCCAACGCCCTGTTCGCTTGGCTTATCGGTATCGACAAAGCCAGCATTTCTTTTCTCTCGTAACAAATCGTGGCACCGGGCAGTGAAGATTTTCTCTCGTAACAAACCAAAAGACTCAAACCAAACGAACAGGCTGCAAACCTTTTGTCTTGATTGGGACTCTTGCTTTCCCTTTCCCCAACATCTGTGGGGAGGAACCTGCCACTGGCAGCAACAGGAGACATGTACGTTGCCACCTCAAATTTCACCTACCAAACCAATAAATAAGTATCTCTGGCGGTAGTTTGGGAGGACGATGGATTTGCCACGATTGTTCCTGTCATGCCAAGCCTAGTCTCTTTGTCATGGTAAATGCCTCTCCTCTGATGCATTAGCATGACGTGAGGAAAAGCTGGCGCCGTGCTTATCTTCTTTGCACCGAAGAACGCTTCACGCTTGTGCAGTCTAAGTGCTGGCCGCACTCGTTATGCTCCAAATTCATCCCTAAAAGGAATAATCCTGCCTGGTCGTCGAGATTTTACAGTCCAGTACCAATTTTCCTGCACCCGTCATCCTCTAAATTTCGTACTCCATACCAACTACCACTGGTGGGACCCATGTGTCATCCTCATCCATTTATTTACCCCTATCGGCGCTCTCCTTCCATCTCCAATCTCTCTCTCCCGTCTCCCCTACCTACCCCCGCGCCTCCTCTTCTTCCAGCAGCACCATGCGGCGGAGCTCGGAGGTGTGGCCGGCCGCGACTCAAGCGGAGGACCTCGCATGCACAGAGCCCGCGACCAAGGCGTGTCGGCCGCAGCCGCGGCGGAGCTCCAACGCCTTGGGGTCGATGCGGCGAGGTGGACGTGGAGCGGCGACGGAGGCAGGCGGCGAGGTGGAGGTGGTGCAGGGGCGGCCGCGCCGGTGAGAAGCTCGAGCGCTCGGTGCCTCCCCTTCTCCCGGTGGCAAGGTGGAGCTTGGTAGCGGCGCACCCCACCCCTCCTTGCGCCCCTTGTCCCGCACGTCGGCGCCCCTCTTGGCCCGCCGGGCCGCGCCGGCTCCCGGCTCCCTCCGCCGCATCCATGGCGGCGGCGCGGGGGCCATGGCCGAGCGCGTGCGCCGCCATCCCCTCCTTCCCCCACGGTGCCGACGCCGTTCTCCCCGCTCGCCACGCTGCTCCCTCCGCTCCCTCTGCCCGCGGCGGGATCTTGGGGGCCTCCTCTGCTCCTTCGCGTCCGGTCCCCCGCCGAGCTGGAGCAAAACAGGAGCTCGTGGCCGGGGTCAACGAGCTGGAGGCCCTCCATGGCGGCGCGGAGGCGCGGATCCTGTTGGGGAAGATGGCCTTCGGAAGCCTCGCCCACGTCCGGCCAGGCTGACGATTTCAGTTCGCGCGCGGTTTCGGTCACGCGGAGAGACTTTCGCACTATGGGTTTGACAGAAACGCTAATGCTGCTCATGTTACGCGAGTGTTGTTGCGCAGGGATGGTCCTTCGTGGCGGTAGCAGACTTCGGCGCCGAAGGCACAGATGGCTGTACTCCGGCGACGAAGGTTCGAGAGGGCCAGAAGCACGGTGCGCCGGCCGGGAACATCGCGTCCGGGGCCAGCGGCGGCACGGGCGAGATGTCCGGAGAGGTGCGACGCGACCGGGGCAGGATCCTAGGCTGCTTCGGTACCGAAGGTGTGGTGCTCCTGGATACGTGGCTGCCGCCAGCGTGTAAAGAGGGCACCGTACGAGGCGGAGACAAGGGGTGCCGCGTGTAAAGGCGTTTCGGCCGTACGAAGACACGCTGGAGGCCTGTACGACGCGGGGAGTTACTGTTATACCCTTGTAAAGTGTTTAAAGCCGTTTGTCAGGAACGAAAAAGTTGTAATTGAGGCAAATGACTATACCCACGGGTCTCCTATAAATAGTGAAACTCTTGTAATGAAACGGACACACTGTAATGAGAAGAGAGCACCGAAGGCGACATCAGATCTTTCGGTCTTCGGTCTGCTGAGCATTTTCCTTATTTCTGTTCTGTGTTGTTAAGTTTCAGCATTTCCCTTCCTTGCACAAGTAGAAGTAGCAGCCTCGTGGTAGCAAGCGAAGGGAGGGAGAGAACTCAGGGGACTGTTGTGTCGGCGTCCACCCTTCAGGCCCGATTCCCACCAACAGTTTGGCGCCCACATCGTGGAAGAATCCAAGACCACATGGCAAGGACCCGTTCGGTAGGCGCCGAAGCCACAACAGCTCAGGCGTCGATCCCTCCGCTCGCATCGGAACCCGCCAACCCGTCGGCTTCGGCCGTTCAGCCTTCGGCGGGGACCGGTG
Source organism: Cenchrus americanus (assembly GCA_947561735.1). NCBI lineage: Eukaryota > Viridiplantae > Streptophyta > Magnoliopsida > Poales > Poaceae > Cenchrus > Cenchrus americanus. Next base: position 179,397,733 of record OX387245.1, read on the forward strand.
CTGGGCCGAGCGCTCTGGAGGTTGAGCACACCGCTTCGGGGATGTTCGAGGTCAGCCTCGAGGGGCTGGGAGCTTCGGCGCAAGACATCGAGGCTCTCCGAAGGATCCGGGCCCTTATCGCGGGCAAGTCCGTGCCGGCTCAGCTTGAGCAGGAGACGCGTCCATCCTCGTCGCAAGCGCAGCCATCCCAGCACCAGGACGCGGTTCCACCCCACACCGCTCCCGACTCCATCGACTTCAACATCAGACAGGCCGAGCGCTACCTCGCTATACTACAAAGCCAGATCGCTGGCACGACGCCGCCACAGCAAGCCGCTCCTACGCCGCCTGCACCAACACCGACGCCTGCCGCGCATGCTGCGCCGGCGGCCCAGCAGCACGCCTGGCACACCCTGCAGGCCATGCAGGCTTAGCTGGATCAATGGAGGCAGCAGAAGGACGCTTCCGAAGGGCAAAGCATCGGCCACCGCCAAGAGAGGGGGCAGGTGCACGAGCACTTCGCACCCGACGACGCACCACTCCGCAACGTTGTCCCGGTGTCCCCGCTCTCGGTCGAGCTCGAGAGTGCGCCGTGGCCTCGTCGTTTCAACGCCAACACCCTACCCCAATACGACGGAGACTACGATCCCAAGGAGTTTCTGATGAAGTTCAAGGCGGCGGTGGAGTCCAACGGAGGCGATGCCACTACGAAGGCAAAGACTCTTGTGCTAGCACTCAAGGGAGAGGTTCAGTATTGGTATGCAAACATACCGAAGGGGCACATAACATCTTGGTTCCAGCTGCGAAACAAGTTGCTATCCAGCTTCAAGGGTATGCAGGTCGAGGAGCTGGACTCCAATGACCTCGTCAACATGTGTGTCCAGGGGGACCGAGAGTCACTGCAAAAGTACATGCACAGGGTTGTCAAGTTGACAGCGCGCGCGCCAGCGGTGTCCGAAAGCAGCATCATCGATGCCATCATTGGGGGCCTGAGGGTTAGAAACTGCCAAGATGTGCTCGACAGAGTCAAGCCGAAGTCTCTGCAAGAACTCTTTGAAGTCATGCAAGAATACTGCAAATCCGACAAAGGCCGCCGCCGAAGGCTTGACCGGGCAAATGCAGCGAAGAAGCAGAAGCAACAGGAGCAGTGGGACCAGCCGAAGGGTGGCAGAACCAGCCACCGAAACAAGCAAACCGTCAGATCAACAACGTATCTGCACCCCCCCGACCAGAACCAGGATCGAGGCGGCGGGCACAAGGGCGGATACAAGAACAGTAGAGGGCCGAAGCCGCAGCAACACAACCCACCTCAGCGAGCCGGCGGTGAGCGGTTTTTCTGCTGGCTCCACGGAATCGATGCCCAGCATCATACACACCAGTGCCCCTCGGCGGTCAAGATGAAACTGGAGTGGGAGGCTGAGGAGAAGGCGAAGGCAGCAGGCATGGCCGTCAACCATGTCATGAAGTACCAGAATGCGGGCCAGTTTAGGGCCCTGCCACCACCATACCATCACCAGCCTTACCAACCTTCGGCACCCGCGCATGCCTTCCACCCACCGCAGCCATATACACCTTCGGCGCCACAGCTGCCTCCGCCCCCTCCCATGCACGCGCAGCAATCCTCGGTCTTCGTGCCTTCGTGGCTGAACCCAACCGCCCACCATCAAACACACTACACCCACACCCAGCCACCACCACCACCTCCACCAAAGCAAGAGGCCCCTGACTCTAGAAGCTCGGGAATGATGGGCATGGTCAACATCATCAACGCAATCTCCGGCGGGTCCAACGAGCCGGTGCATGAGACGAAGAGGCAACGGCAAGACTACTACCGAAGCGTGTCGCACATCTGCTCCCGCAAGTACTTTCATTTGCCATGGTCCCACATCCCGATAACCTTCACGGCAGCTGACATTCGGCTGCAACACTACCCTCACAACGATCCGCTCGTCATAAGAGCCAACATCGGAAAGAACACGAAGTACTACTTCGGAAATGACGTGGGGAGAATCCTGGTGGACAACGGCAGTTCAGCGGACATTATGACTTGACAGTGCTTCACTGGCATGGGTTTCAGGAAGGAAGATTTGAAGAAAGCAGAACACCCGCTGTACGGCTTCGGCAACAAGAGGATCGAAGCCCTGGGCAAGATTGACGTCAATGTGACCTTCGGTCAAGATGCCACCATGAGAACCGAGATCATAACCTTCGATGTTGTTGATTTTGTGTACCCGTACAACGCCATCTTCGGCCGCAACACCATCAACAAGTTTGCAGTGGTCATCCATCAAGGATACCTGCTGATGAAGATACCAACGACAGCGGGGGTAATTTTGGTGTATGGCAGCCAGGAGGAGGCCCGAAGAGCCGAACGCAACACGTCGGTACACAACAGATAGGTCCATGTCATCAATGAAGACGATGGCAATGAAGCTGCGGTAGCCGAAGAGCAGAGGGCCGAGGCCCAAATGAGGCAATCATTGAAAGGGGCCGAGGCTGAACGCATGAAAGCGGTCGACGTCACGAAGACAGTCCCCCTGTGCGCAAAGACGTACCAAGCAGGACCGTGATGATAGGCACCGAAGTCAGCATGGAGGACGAAGGCAGGATCTTGCAGTTCCTTCGTAATAATCAGGATGTGTTCGCATGGTCCAAGTCCGATTTGACGGGCGTCCATCGCTCGGTCATAGAGCATGCTCTTAACACCGACCCGAAGGTCAAACCGAAGTTGCAGAGGCAGCGGCCGATGTCAGCGGACAGGGTCAAGTCTGCGGAGGCCGAAGTGCAAAAGCTGCTCGACGCAAGAATCATCAGAGAAGTCCAATACCCCGTCTGGGTGGCCAATGTAGTGATGGTTCCGAAGAAGAACGACAACATGCGCATGTGTATTGACTTCACAGAGCTCAACAAGGCGTTCCCGAAGGACCCTTACCCGCTGCCAAGGATCGACGTCATCATTGATCAGGCAGCCGGTTGTGATATGCTGAGCCTCCTAGATTGCTTTTCCGGGTATCACCAGGTGTGGATGCGAAGGGAAGACGAAGCTAAAACCGGGTTCACGACCCCTTTCGGCATTTTCTGCTTCGTCAGGATGCCCGAGGGCCTACACAACGCCGGATCTACTTTCAACCGCATGATGAAGCTGATCCTGGGCAGTCAGCTGGGGCGCAACGCCTCGGCCTACGTTGATGACATCGTCATCATGAGCGAAAGAGAGAAAGATCACATTGCAGACCTGACTGAGACCTTCGACAACATGAGGCGAAACAGCCTCAAGCTTAACCCAGAGAAGTGTATCTTCGGCATCCGGAAGGGGCAACTGTTGGGATGCATGGTCTCTAAGCAGGGCATTCAGGCAAACCCTCAAAATATTGAAGCCTTACGAAGGATGCAGCCTCCGAGCAGCAGAAAGGAAGTCCAACGACTCACAGGCAGAATAGCCTCGCTGAACCGCTTCATCTCCAGGGCCGCTGAGCGAAGCCTACCCTTCTTCAAGGTGCTTCGTGCGAACTCAACTTTTCAATGGGGCCCAGAGCAACAGCAAGCTTTCGATGACCTCAAGAAATACCTTGAAGACGTAGCAGTCATGACCAAACCATCACCGAAGGTACATCGCAGCAACCGACACAGCGGTTAGTGCAGTACTTGTGGAAGAGCGGAAGGAGGCATATGCTCTGAAGCAGTTCCCCATATATTATGTCTCCGAAGCCCTGAGCGGCTCAAAACTCTTCTATTCCGAAATGGAGAAAATGGCATATGCTGTGGTGATGGCAAAGAGGAAGCTCCGGCATTATTTCCAGAGCCACAACGTTTCGGTCCCTACAGCCTTCCCTCTCCGGGACATGTTTGAGAACAAGGAATCCACGGGAAGGATGGGAAAGTGGGCTACGGAGTTGGCGGAGCACGTCATAAGCTTCGTTGCACGCAGTGCGATAAAGTCTCAAGTTCTCGCTGATTTTGTAGCCGACTGGACGCCTTCGGCGCCGAAGGGGGAAGTAATAGTCATAGAACTAGTATGGGAAGTGCAGTGTGATGGTGCATACTGCCACCTCGGGTCAGCGGCCGCGGCAGTCCTAAAGTCCCCTTCGGGCATCAAGCTTTGGTATGCCCTACGGCTGAACTATGACAACTGCACAAACAACGTGGCAGAGTACGAAGGCTTGCTGCTCACACTTCGGAAGGCCAGGGCCGTGGGAGCAAGAAGACTTGTCATCTTGACAGACTCTGAACTCGTCGCCTGCCACATTGGGAAAACTTACAAGGCAAAAAACCCTGATATGATGAAGTACCTGCAGGCTGTCCGAAGCATGGAAAATTTTTTCATCGGCATCACAGTGCGAAGCTTCCCTAGGAACTACAACAAGGAGGCCGATGCCATTGCAAAGGCAACCACTCTGCTTGAACCCTTACCACCGGATGTCTTCTACGAAACAACTACCGTGAAATCCGCAGCCGACGAAGCAGTGCCCCCCAAGTTCGTGAATGCTATACAGAGTGAGGACTGGCGCGCCCCAATAGTGGTGGCGGTCAGGGGTTACTACGAAGCCGAAGATGGCGTCACCAACAAGAGGGTGACCATCAGAGCGAGAAACTACCACCTCATCGACGGCAACTTGTACCGAAAGGGGGTGTGTGCCCCATTGCTAAAGTGCATATCGTTCACCGAGGGCAAGCAACTACTCCACGAGATCCACAGCGGCATGTGCTCACATCACCTAGGCACGAGGGCCTTAGTGCAGAAGGCTTTCCGCCAGGGCTTCTACTGGCCTTCAGCGGTCGCAGACACACATGACATAGTACGCCATTGTCCAGAGTGCCAGCGCCATGCGCCCTACAGCAAGTTCGCCTCCAACGAGATACAGCTGTTACCACTGGTATGGCCTTTCGCTCGGTGGGGTATTGACATCGTCGTCCCGCTACCCACGGCACCCGGAAACTACACTCATGCAGTTGTGGCGGTCGAGTATTTTTCCAAATGGGTTGAAGCGAAGCCATTGTTGAGTATCACTTCGGCCACAATTCAGAAGTTCTTTTGGCAGAACATAGTATGCCGCTTCGGCGTACCCCACGAGGTCACAGTGGATAACGGCAAGCAGTTTGATAGTGCGGAATTCAAGGAATTCTGTGCGTACTTGGGAACCAAGCTGTGCTTCACTTCGGTCTACCACCCGCAGTCCAATGGGGCGGTGGAGCGGGCAAATGGAGTCATCTTCGTCGGCATCAAAAGAAACATCACCGATCTGCCTAAGAGCAAGTGGGCCGAAGAGCTACCGAGGGTAATCTGGTCCCACAACACTACCACATCCAGGACCACTCAATTCTCTCCCTTCAAGCTGTTGTACGGGGAAGAAGCCATGTTGCCCGAAGAACTGTGTCTGGGCACCTGGAGGAACACTCCCTCCGGAGACGAAGACCTCGAGGCTTCGGTTCAGAACATTGAGGAGGTGCGCTTACAAGCAGCCACAAACCTGTCGGCTTACCAAGATGAGACCCGGAGGTGGAAAAACAAGACCAGACCGAAGCTCATACGACCAGGAGATCTGCTGCTGCGTAAGGTGCCGAAGGGAAAGCTAAAGGGCAAGATGCACGGGAAGTGGGAAGGCCCGTTCATAGCAACCGCGACAGCAAACGAAGCAGCATTCAAGTTGCGCCGGTTGACCGGAGAAGAAGAGCCTTACATTGGGAATGTGGACATGCTTCAGAAATGCTTTGTCTGAAGTAGCTGCGAGCATCTAGCGTAGATTGAGTTACAGTATTTACTTTTTTCTCTTTAGTCATGGTCAGGAGTCTGTATCATATGTACATTAAGTAGTGGGGGGCGTACTCTTTTCCTCACGGGGGAGGCTTCGTGGTTCCCCTCCGGATCTGCGAAGTGTGAGGTTTTTAACGAGGCGCCCCTTTGTACCCCTTTTTCTGACATGTAATATAAGTCAATATTCCCCCATCCCTTCGTGTCCAATTTCTTTCTTTTCGAGAATGCTTGCGCCACACTGCCGAAGCTATGCTACCCCTCGAGGGGGGCATAGTCTTCGAAGTGGCCTTCGGCGGGGTAAGTGACGGTCTGAGCACGGATCGCATTGGGTGCGCGCGAGCCAGGCCTGTCACTTATCGTCGTGACCGAAGGAAAAGCCCGCTTGATGCGGCGTAAAGGCCACGATTCGGCCCGAGTAAACGCACGCCCGGAGCGCTGCGTCGGTCTTGATTTGACCGAAGAGGAAGTCCACTTGATGTGGCGTAAAGGCCACGATTCGGCCCGAGTAAACGCACGCTTGGAGCGCTGCGTCGGTCCTGATTTGACTGAAGAAGAAGTCCGCTTCACGCGGCACGAGGCCCCGATTTGGCCTGAGCAAGTGCATGCCTGGAGCGTCGCGTCGGTCCTGACTTGACCGAAGATAAAGACCGCTTGGCGCAGCACGAGACTGCGATGTGGCCAAAGAAAACACACGTCTCGAGCGTGGTAACGTTTTTGACCCGAATGAGTTGGTCTTTATGAAAACACATCAAAGACAACGGGTTCGGTACAAGCTGTGTCCAGAGGGAAAGCGCGGCGCCACTTCGTCTCAACGCGTCTAGGAACAACTTCGTTCGAACAAGACGCGAGGATAGCGTCGCTGGCTGGAGGCAGCATTAATCCTAGGAAAAATCACGCTGACGGCGCGGTAACGAAGGGCGCAAATGATGGGCACAGTCACCCTCGTTTCTTTCTCTTATCACATTTCTAACATACAATGTACTTCGGGACAACAATACAGTGTTACAAGGATACAATAATGCAATCACAATACATTTCGTCACAAATACACACTTTACAAGTCCGCTGGCGACGTGTCGCTCCGGCGTGCCGCGAACACTTCCGGGGGGAGTTCCGAAGTTAATTGCTTCAAGTCTTCGCGGCAGCCCGTAGCCCCACCGAACGATCAATCTTCGTTAAGAACATCTTCGCAGATCTCATCGATCAACCAAAGATACGCCATATCTATAATTTCCAATGCCATCTCCCGGAGCTCGCTGTCGGTAGGCATCCGTCCTGCGCCGAAGTCGGGATCATAGTCAGTGTGCGGGCGGTCATTCCGTTTCAACCTTCACGGCTGCGAAGCTTTCCGACGAGGCGTCAGGAATTAAATACACATACTCGGGCTGTCCAAGGACCCCCTCTTCGACCGGCTCTATTTTTGGGACGACCCCTTCGGTCACGAAGGGGTCCGCTAAGTTTCGCTTAGCCGCCCTACGGGCGGCTCGTTCTCTAAGGATAGCCTCCCGACGCGCGGGATCCTTCGAAAAGTCCGTGAAGAAACGCTTAGCGGCTTCGTTGTGAAGGCGGTAGCGTTCCGCGCGATACGACAAAAATTCGGAGTACGATACACCGGGGTGGCGAATGCTAAATTTCATCCATACGTTCGGTGCAACAAAAAGAGAGTTTAAAGGCAGAGACGAACTGCTCGCACCTTCGGGCCTCTGCGCAGGAACCACCGAAGGAACCTGCGCAGAGACACCTTACATTAGTTTCCTTTACAAAAATTCATGACTCCAGAAGGAGCGTGTTTTGTCTGTTTACAAGGTCAATCCTGGCGCGCCTCAGACCTCGGCTCCTTCGGTGTCGACGGGGGTTTCACTTGGCGCGGTGGCTGCATCAGGGGCCTCAACGGACGCGACGGCTGCGTCGGCCGCAGGCTCTGCAAAAGCCTCGTCGCCGGGAGAGCTGGCAGCCAGTAGGGCGGCCTCAAGCTCTGGGCGTGTGCCGCCTCTGAAGCATCCGCTGCAGCGTCTTCCTCGATGGTGACAGCGGCCGCGACGACCTCGCTTTGTGCGGGTGCAGACTCCGCTTCGGGAGCAGGAGCGGCTTCGGTGGCAGCAGACGCGGGGGGGGCGGGTCCCTTCGGCAGCCTCGGTGCGCTCGACCTCAGCTGCAGGTTCCGGTGCGCCCTCCGCATGCCCTTCTTCGGTAGTCGGCGCCGTCGTGTCCTCGGCAGTACCAGCTTCGTCGCCGGGAACGCCGGTGACTTCGCCCTCCTCCCTTGCGGCAGCTTCGGGACCTCCGACGGTGATAAGTGGAACGCCAGGCATAGTGATCCAGTTCCCCTCCGTCATGAACTGGGGCAAGGGTGGAGTGCCGCCAAACCGAATCCGGATGCGATCGTAAACACGCTCTTGCAGCCGAGGCCTTATCTGCAAAACAGCGAGGACACTATGTCAAAATAGGAGCGAGAGGACACCACTTATTGAGCCTTAAACAAGAACAGAAATGGCTTCGACGTACCTGAGCACTCAGACGAACAGATTTGTCCAAAGTGAGGCGGTACCCACGCTGGGCGAAGAAGGTGTTCATGAAATTCTTGGCGAGGTTTTTGGGGAGCACGGAGAGTTGTGCAACGTCGAGATCCGTGTTGGTGGGCCATTCTAAGTTATGCTTTGTGAGCCGGCGGAGGTCGCTCTTGCTGATCGTCTTCTCCGAAGACGGGCGATCTGAAGGCACCAGCGAGCACATGGAATATGCTAGCGTGCGAACCCCCACCGCGGCCCCGAGCTCTCCGAAGATCTTCGTATTCATGGCGATGAGGTCGAAGCAGGCATTCACCCATTCATAAAATGACTCGATGGTGCACTGGGGGAATGGGATAGGCGGCGCGCCAAGGTTGCACTGGCCCAGCAGCTGCAAAATGTCGGTGCGAAGGGCTTCCACGCTCCGAATGTGATCCTCCCGGTACCGCTCCAGCGTCCCGCTCAGCTCGCTCGCTTCTTTCTGCGCTTCGGCCAACTTGGCCTCCTTGTCGGCAAGCTGAGCGTACAAGTCCTCCTTGGCTCTGCTCTAGGTCTCCATGTCGTGGTGCAGTGTTTTAAGGACGGCTTCGGAGGACTTCGCCGCGTCTTCTTTCTCTTGCTGCAGCCTCCGGGTGCGCTCCTGTTCGGCAGCCAATCGCCCCTCCAGCTCCGCCACACGGTTTTGAAGCGAGGTGACTACGGCAACTAACTCCTCCTTCGACTTCTTGCTCTCTTGTTCCAGCCTTCGGGCGAGGCATCGAGATGCGATGAAGGCTTTCAGCGATAGATCCCCGCACGCGGTAGTATGTTCTGCAGCAGTAAGCTTCCCGAAGTGCTCCTCTTCATGAGGAATAGCGAAGCTTGCCCCTGCCTCCTCCAGGAATTGGCGCTCGTGCCCGCCACTCGTCAGGCCCAAGAAACGAATCGTCTTCCCGTCAATCAGCTTGGCTTCGGCGGGAACCTGGAGACGGACAGCGGTGGCTCGGGGTTCCTCCGGCGTCACCCGGTAGCTACTGCTTTCGGGCTCCTCATCTTCGCCTTCCTCCGCTTCGGCGACGATATCATCTTTTTCGGTAGCCGGGGCCGAAGGGGAGGCGGACTGCTCAGTACCATCAGAGGACGTGTCGGACGAGCTGGTGGAGGTGGAGCTGGAGTCGTCCTTGTCACGCGGAGCTTCAGCGCCGAGGGCGACAGGGCTCGGCTTGCGGGGAGCATCACCAATAGAGGACACGATGCGAACATCGCTGTCGTCATCGCTATCTTTCTCCTGCGGGCTGAGGGGGACGAGCAGTGGCCCGGTGATTTCCCTCCCGGCTCCGGCCGAAGGTGCGGCCGAACGCAGCGGCACGGCGGCAATCATGTCCCCAACGAGGTCGGTCTCGACATCCATGATCCGGGTCCTCTTGGATGACGGGGGCTAGTCCGCCGGCCGCCCGCCGCGTTTCTTCCGGGATTTCCCCTCAGCGGTAGCAGTGGCCGCAGCAGGGGCGCCCCTCCTGCCGGTTTTCTTCGGAGCAGCGCGCGGCGAAGTCGCCGTCTCCTCAGCGTCCGCTTCGGCGGCAGCAAGCGTCGCAGCTTTCTTCTCGGCTGCCTCGCGATGCTTGGCAAAACCGACGCGTTCAGGGGGGGTAATCTTGAAAAACTCGAATATTCGGTTCGTCCGAGATCCGTTCAGCTCTGCGACGGTGTCCTTGTACTCCTTTGGAGAGACAGGACCAAGGATGAAGTCCCCGTGAGCCTCCACCTTCCTCTTCCTCAGCACTGCGGACAAATAATCTCAAGCGGTCAGCAACTCAAGCATCCGAAACATAGCAAAAGGGCAAAATCCACCGGAGGACGCAAAATAACTCACGGTCGGAGGTGAAGCCAAAAACCTTCGTCCAATCGGGGCAGGGAATACCCCCGATGTCGTCTGCCCACTCGTCATCGGCCACGGACCAGCCGTCCACCAGTGGGCACACCGGGATGCTGCGATACTCTTCCACGATGTCGCGTGTACCGTACTTGCGCGCGAACCGGCGAAGCATCATCACGAACTCGTCTCCTTCGGGGCACGAGGGGTTCTTCGCGTAGGACTCGTGAAGGGGTGGCAGCTCCTTTGTGGCCAGCGGATGAGACCCTCCGGAAGAAGGGGGGTTCACCGTGTAGTAGAACCAATGTTGTTGCCAGTCCGAGGGCCACTTGTTCCGATATGCGGTCACAGGACTCACCACGCCGGACTTATATGAAAAATTCAGACAACCGAACTGGCAGTCCTTCTCCACAGATCGGTCCCCCTCTTCTTCGAAGACTGTCCGCCGCTGGTGGTGTACCTGATGCGCCGAAGCGAACCCTTCGGCGGAAGGCTTGATCTTCGTAGTCCGACATATCCACATGTACACCGACAGGCGTAGGATGGCATTTGGAGTGAGTTGGTGCAAGTAGATGTCGAAATACCGGAGAATGTCGACGACGGCGGGGTGCAGCGGGAAACGAAGCCCCGCGTACAGCAGATCGCGGAAGATGACGACTTCGTTGTCCCGCGGCCACGGTACAGTTTCCCGGCCAGGGGCTCGGCCGGCCCCGACCATGCGGTTCTTCACCAGCGAGTCCACGTCGGTCTTGTCGATTTGGCTCCGGCCGAACGTGTACGTCTTTGCAATCTCCCTCGCGACAGCATCGCGTCTCCGCTTCGGCGCCATGAGTGCTATCTAAGCGCGGAGTGAAAACAGAAGCAGCGGGGGCTGGAGGAAATCTTACAGCAGTACCTTTGGAGCTCTCGAGCGTCGTAGCTATAGGTTGCAGCCGCGGTGTGGGGCAACCCAAAGGTCGGCCCCCTTTTATAGTAAATGAGCCCTGATAATCGTGCCGATGACGATCGAATTTACCGTTTTACCCCAATAACAACTTCTCACAAGGGTAAAGTTTTCAAAGGGCAGCGCACGTCTTTTACTCGGATCCGCGTCAGCGTGGGCCGTCCGGGGGAGTTCCGAAGCCCATTCTTCACCCCGAGAAGGATTGATCGTAAGTTCGGCCCATCTTGAGGTCAGGACGGCCCTCACTGACAAGGGGCTACTGTTGGGGAAGTTGGCCTTCGGAAGCCTCGCCCACGTCCGGCCAGGCTGACGGTTTCAGTTCGCGCGCGGTTTCGGTCATGCGGCGAGACTTTCGCGATATGGGTTTGACAGAAACGGTAATGCTGCTCATGTTACGCGAGTTTTGTTGCACAGCGATGGTCCTTCATGGTGGTGCCAGCCTTCGGCGCCGAAGGAACAGATGGCTGTATTCCGGCGACGAAGGTTCGAGAGGACCAGGAGCACGGTGCGCCGGCCGGGAACATCGCGTCCGGGGCCAACGGGGGCACGGGCGAGATGTCCGGAGAGGTGCGACGCGACCGGAGCAGGATCCTAGGCTGCTTCGGTACCGAAGGTGCGGCGCTCCTGGATACGTGGCAGCCGCCAGCGTGTAAAGAGGGCACCCTACGAGGCGGAGACAAGGGGTGCCGCGTGTAAAGGCGTTTCGGCCGTACGAAGACACGCTGGAGGCCTGTACGACGCAGGGAGTTACTGTTATACCCTTGTAAAGTGTTTAAAGCCGTCTGTCAGTAACGGAAAAGGTGTAATTGAGGCAAATGACTATACCCAGGGGTCTCCTATAAATAGTGAACCCCTTGTAATGAAACGGGCACACTGTAACGAGAAGAGAGCACCGAAGGTGACAGCAGATCTTTCGGTCTTCGGTCTGCTGAGTATTTTCCTTATTTCTGTTCTGTGTTGTTAAGCTTCAGCATTTCCCTTCCTAGCGCAAGTAGAAGTAGCAGCCTCGTGGTAGCAAGTGGAGGGAGAGAACTCAGGGGACTGTTGTGTTGGCGTCCACCCATCGGGCCCGATTCCCACCAACAGATCTGTCTTCTGGCGCGGACGGAGGTTGGGACGGTGGGCCTGCTGCAACATGGCGTGTGGCGTTCTTCCCCTACCTCACTCACGAATAGCGCTCACACGGACGAACTGGAGGATGGCATTCGTCCTGCAGTACGCCGGTGCGGGCAAAAAAATGCTACCCACGTACGGACTCGTTCAGTTCGATGTGCAGTACCCGGGTGCAGATAGCCAAACGAATTGAAGGAGGTGAGCTGCCTTGTTTGTCTAGTCAAAATCGAGCACTTCACCTACCACCTGCCGCTTATAGAAATGCAAGTCCTCTTGCTTCGCGGCCCTGTTTAGTTGTTAGAAAAAGTTGTCTTTTTACCACACTATAACAAAAGGTAAATTTCGGCGTTTTATGGTAAATATTGTCCTACCATGGTCTAACTAGACTCAAAAGATTCGTGTCGCAAAGATCATTAAAACCGTGTAATTAGTTTTTATTCCGAACATATGTCTGCCGCCGGCCACCGAATCCTCCCGAAATGCAAATGCCAATCCCAACAGGCAACGACAGGAAGATAGCAGTTGCAGCAAGAAAACACAAGATGTTGTATTGGTGGATCGGTGAGCCTATACAGACACGATCGAGACAAAGCCCATCAACAGTTAACGCATGGTAATTGGTAACAGTAGATGCAGGCAGAGCAGTGCATGTTGCTCTGAAGAATTTGGTTTTCACTTTGAATTTCATGGTTTCGCATGATTGATTTCTTCCGAGCTTGTTTAAAGAAGTATAAGAATATACTGTAATTACATACACCAGCAGCGTACAACAAGAGGAGCATCAAGCATCGACCAAATGCGATGCGATTTTTGATCTCCTCCTCCAAAACAAAAGCGAATAAAAGAACCAAGAAACATTCCTCCTTCCTTCCTATTTGAAGGTATTGACAATTCACCATTGATTTATGATTGATGGATGTAATCAATTGATACATGGAGCACTGGAGCGAGCGGGTGAGCAAGCTACCTCGGTTGATTGATCGATCAGCATTCAGCGGTGCGGGCCGCTGCTGCTATTGTCGATGCGCGAGGACCACGAGGACGGCGCGGCGTCCCATGGCGTCATGTCCATGGGGTAGCTCCCGAGCACCCTGAGGAAGGAGGTGAACTCCTGGATCTCCGCGAGCGCGTTCTGCGCGCGGACGTCGGCCATGGACGCCTGGAAGTCGATGTAGAACATGTACTCGAAGTGCTTGGCGGTGCCAACGTTGGCGTCGTCGACGAGGCGGATGGGGCGGTGGCGGTGCGGCCGGCTCTCGATCTTGGTGAGGGAGATGTCGCGGAAGGCGAACGCCGAGAGCACCTTGAAGAGGATGGAGGTGCCGTCGTTGTCGTGCGCGAAGACGATGCTGGTCTTGAAGGGCCTGTCGGTGCGCGGGATGATGGGCTCCCGCGCGAGCATGACGAAGCGGGTGACGTTGCCGGCGTCGTCCTGGATGCCGTCGGCGAGGATCTGGAGGCCGTAGAGGTCGGCGGCGCGGGCGGACGCGATGTCGGCGGTGTCGCGGAGGCCAGCGGCGATGATGTGCTCGACGGCTCCCGTGGTGTCGTCGAAGGCCTCACGCTCCACGTTGAGGCCCATGGCGTTGAGCGTGAGCTCGCGCTGGGCGAGCGCCTGCTGGTGGGAGATGACCCGGGTGAGGAGCTCCCGGCATACCCCCAGGAGCCCGAGGAGGCAGTGATGGACGGGGAGCTGGACCTCGCCGACGATGTGGAGGCGGTGGCGGAGGAGTAGGTCGTAGTTGCGGTGGATGCTGCCGCCGAGGGAGTTCTCGACGGGGAGCACGGCGCGGTCGGCGATCCAGAGCTCGACGGCCTGGAAGGCGACCTCGAACTGGTCGCAGGGGATGGCGTCGCAGCCCGGGTAGGCCTTGGCGGCGGCCGCTTCGCTGTAGGCGCCCGGAACGCCCTGGTACGCCACGCGCAGCTGGGACCCGTGCATCGGCGCAGGGGACAGGTCGCTGATGCTGAGGGGCCGGGGCAGGTTGGAGACCGGCACCAGATCCAGCTCCGCGGGCACCGGCGGCGCCGGCGCAGCCTCCAGCGCGGGCGGCGGCTTCTGCCCGTTGACGCGCGGCGCCGGCTTCCTGCTGTTATCGCTGGCGGAGTCGACGCCGCCGCTGCTGGTGGTGGCGGCGGCGTTGCTGGCGAGGATGGCGCAGGCGGCCTGCCAGTCGGAGCGGACGTAGGAGGCGGCGCGGGACGGCTGGGCCTGGATGCGCGCGGATCTGCAGCCGCCTCCGACGGCGGCGGCGGGGCGGAGCTGGTGGCGCGGCCCGGCGAAGAAGGCGTCGAGCACGGCGGGCGCGGGCGCCGCGGCGGCGGCCTCCATGGCGGGGGCGGGTGGATTGTTCCGGAGGCGCTTTTTTTTAAAAAAAATCTTCTTCCCACCCCACCTGGTGTGGTGTGGTAGGTGGGTGGGTGGGTGGGTGGGTGGTGGTGGGTGGCGGGCGAGCGGTGGGGGAGAGCCGGAGAGGCAAGAGCTCAGCTTGGGAAGAGGAGAGCTTCCTCCCACCAAAGGCAAGCTAGAGGGAAAAGCGCGCGCGGGCGCGGGAGTTTATACGGTCGGAGAGGCGCCGCGTTTGTGCGCGGCGGACGCTTGCCTTGTCGTCTCACTGCGCCGGACGGCGACGGCGGCGGCGGCGGCAGGCGGGCGGTTGGGGGGCCCCCAATTTCCAAAGCGAGACGCAGCGCCGTGTGACTTGAAGCCGCTCTGGTACTTTCCAAGTTTTCATATTTCCCCCGTCCCATCGAGGGCGCCGCCACGAGATCTAGCGGCGGCGAGGAGTAAAAAATTACTACTGCACGACGCCGTAGCAGCAGCAGTGGGGCTTAAAAGTTTGAAAAAAATATATTGCTAAAGCGTTGGTATGTTTTATTTGTTTGAGAAAATCAACATCGTTAACTAATTAAATCACTGCACGTTTAAACGATCTGTTTAGGCTATGTCATCATCTTACCGATCTCTGCTGAGTCCCGTCTAATGTTGAATCAAATGTTCGGTTAAGTGGATTCCGTCAAAATTTCCAATAAAATCTTTATGGGTAGCTAATGCACATGGCTTACTAATGTTTTTAGCTTTATATCTTCACCGCTAAGAGATTAGGTAGATGATTACATGAGCCTGGCACCAAAATATTGTTAACTTAAGGTGGGATGAAAATATACTGATTTAATTTGTTAAGAGATTGATTTGCACCGAAATATCATAGTGTCGGTGCGGAATATGGTCCCGACACTAACCAGTAGTAAGCGGCAAGGTCTATCCCTCAATGGTCGATGCTAAGTAACTAAAGACACAAGATTTATCCTGGTTCCGGCCCGGAGGCCGTACGTCCAGCAGTGGCGTGCTCGTGACACTATATTGCTCAGCACCGGGGTGCCTGTAGTGGGGCAGCTACAAGCAGGACGGGAGACGAGGCGTGGCCTCCAAGTCCCTGGTGGGATGATCGGAATGAGTTCAGATGTTGTGGGAGAATTTGAGAATGCGTGTGTGTGTGGTGTCGTGCCTTGTGTCGTCTCTCCTGCGGCGGGAGAGTTCACCTTCCTTTTATAGGCCAAGAAGAGGGCGAATTACAAATATGCCGCACTGTTCAGCTACATGGGGAAGCATGGTGTGCAACGCCGTAGAGTAGGCGGCCGCCTTGACAGTCCTTGCCACGATCTGGTCATCATGGCCTATCTTGTACCCGAACAGTGGCGGCTTCGAGGGTAGGGGCGCGGTGGTTGACCGTGGCGTCCCCAGACGGGCTTGAGGAGGTTGTTGACGTCGATCCGTACGGGATGCAGTGGCAGGCGTGGCGGCGTCCCGTTCCCGCGTGCCTCACAGCGCCGAGGCCGTTATACCAAAGTGCCGGCGTGGTGTTGTACGCATGGGGGCGGCCGCCCGCAACCAACAGTGGCAGGGATGGCGTCCCGCCGGCCTAGCGTCATGACCTGACCCTGCAAGTTCACGAGAAAGCGGTTTGAGGGTGTGGTCGGCCCCCCTTCGAGGGCTCGGCACGTTAACCGTACGGGAGCAGGCGGCGCAGTGTCACGGGGCTGACACCGGTCACGTCGCACAGTCCCCCACAGTGGCGGGGATGGGTTCCCCCTATGGAGTTGGTGCAACACGGCCGGGGCGTGAGTCCCAGGCGCATGATGGCGCCGCCCCGCCGTTGTCGAGCATTAAATGTCCGTGCCGCGTGTGGGAACGGGCGCGCGTGCGAGGTAGCCTCGAGCGAGGCAGAGGCGAACCCTCGAGCGAGGCGGAGCCCGCTCGAGGGAGCCATGAACCCTCGAGCGAGGCGGAACCTGCTCGAGGGAGGTGTGAACCCTCGAGCGAGGCGGAACCTGCTCGAGGGGGCCTTTGAGTGGGCCGCTCTGGTGGGCCGCGGGGACCCCCGCAGTGTGGGCCGTGCCCCGTGTGTGTGCTTAATTGGGATGTGTTTAGTTTTGGTTTTTTGCAGGTTTTAAGCAGAACTCCCCTGGTTGTTTTAGGGGACCCTTAGGGCTGTCCCCGACAGTAGCCCCCGAGCATCTGCGGGTTTGCCGGCCAGGCTCCCGCAGATGGTTGTGACGCCCCAGGTTTTTAATTACCGTCATTAACGCTAATGACCGGATCAGCCGGGTCAAACCAGTCAAACCCCGGTCAAACCTAGGTCAACCTGGGTCATCACCCGAAAACCTTGCCAATGAACCCCAATGAATCCCTTGACCAAGCCTACAAACAACCGTAGTCAACCCTTGGTCAGAGACACGGTCGAACCCCGCTTGACCGTTGACGTCAGCGAATGTCGTCCGGAACTTTTGCCGCGTTCCCCAAAATTCACCTAAACACTTCAAAATCTACCTTTATGAAAGTTGTAGATCTTGTTGAGGGACACAACTTTCATGTAGATTGGCATTTCAAATTTGGAGAGGAAAATTGTGAAAAACCCCTTGCAAGACAGATTTTCCTGTTTTCCAGAACGTGTCGACATTCAAAGTTGGCACGACGTTCCTGCAAAATCCGTTGAGAAAAACACCATATGGCCTTTTTGAAAGTTGTAGAGGGTAGTTAGATCTACAACTCTCCTATTCATTGCTTTGTGCACTTCTATTCAAATTTTTGGAGAAATTTTATTTCAAACAGGACCACTCCGCAGTTTTCAGCCGGCCGACGCCGCGCCGGGCGCGACGTCGCGCGCGCCGTGCGCGCGCGGGCACCCCCGCCGCCGCGCGCCGCCGGCGCCGCCCCGCGTTCCCCCCTCCGCCGTGCCTCGGTCCGTGTGCCGTCCGCGCCTTCCCGAGGCCACGCGCTGCTCCCGAGGCGCACGCACGCCGAGGAGATGCCTGCCCCGCGCCCGGAACGTCGCGCCGCCGTGGTGCGGCCCCCGCCCGCCGCCGTACCCCCCCCCCCCCCCGACGCCGTACCGCGCCGCCCGTGCCTGCCGCCCCCGCCGCGCGCGCGGCCTTAAGAGCCGCCCCCGCCTTCCGCGACGCGCGGGACCTCCCCCCCCTCGACCGAGCCACGCCACCGCGCCCTCCGCTCCCTCGCTCCGCCGCCGCTCTCCATGGCCGCCGCCGCCGAGCCGCGCCCCTCTAGTCCCCACGGCCGTGCCACCGTCCCGGTGCCCTCCCTAGACCACCTGTGTGCTAACCACACCGCCGCCGCTCGCCTTTGGCCGGAAGGCTCACCGGAGCAACCGCTCCAGCGGCAGTTACTCCGGTGCGCCGCCGCACACCCTTGCCGCCGGCCTCCCCGCCCCGAAGAAACACGCAAATGGGTCCTAGGTGACCCCTAGACCTTCCTCCACCCATTCCCCGGCCAAGAGCGCCGCCGGCCTCGCCGGATATCGGCAAGCCGCACCGGCCGGCCAGCCCGAGGACCACATTGCAAGCATTACAATCTTTCCAGGGTCCTATACGCAAAAGGGTAACTCCAATAGTATTGCAATTTCCTTGTTTCTTGTAAATTGCGTAGGAAATCACAGAAAATTCAGAAAATTGTGAAACCAATTTTTTTGGATCCATGGTGATTTATACTACAACTTTTGTTATTCTGGCCTGAGCTATTTCCTTTTAATTTTTGCATGAAAAATACAAATGTGAAAACCCTAGATCTGTAATATCTCAAAAACCATAACTTCTCTGTAGCTAATTTTTGGATATGTTGTGTGGTAGGTCATGAGTAGCTCCTATGCCAAACATTGCACAAAGTTATAATGTAAATCTTTTTCTAAAAATGTTTTTCCATTTCTGTCAGATCTGTATAAATGATTTTTCATGTTAAATATATTTATGTTTTTGACCCCAACTTGTGCACACTGTCTTGTAATACCAAAGTGCACATCTTGTGAATTAATCATGAATTTTGGATTAACAGAAATAGTTATTCTTGATTTATGCATATTTTCCTTGGTAAATTAATAAAACAAGATCAGTAGAGGTTCCATGTGAACCTGTTGGTTTTATAAGCTTGTTTAGGACCAGAGAACATTCACAAGAAATTCTAGGTCATTTGGATGCTTAATTATTTTAATATACATTTAAATTGAATCACTAGATAACCTTTGCCATTTTCCATAATATTTATTTTCCTAGCATCCAACACTTACATGTGGGTCTAATGGACCAGTATAGATGCTAGTAGACCTAAGAAGCACTCAGGTAATTTTTGGTAATTTAATTGGTTAATAAAAGGCTTAAAAACCCTTTTTCCATTAAAGGGGAATTAAATAAAGAAAAAGCCTTAGTTAATTCTTTTTCCTTTTTGGAAAATATTATTTAATTCAATTAAAAGATAATTAATTTTAGATGCTGATAAGAAATTGATTCAAAGATAAAAATATCATTATTCCTTTACTTGTGAAAGGAAAATGATTAAAAGCTTTAACATGAAATAACAAGTATAAAGAAACATTTATTCAATTGTGCAATAAAAAGAAATCACCCAACCACACATGTAACTTGAGTGTGGTTGTAAATCATGTTAAAAAGGTTAAATAGACCTACCCACTACTGTTGATGAAGTTAGATTAAATTATTTATATATATATATGTACACAGTCACCATCAAAAAGAATAATTAATAAAGAGTTGCATCTTGTTCCTTTATGGAAGAGTATGCTGGATGTGTTCTTATCTAGGTGAATGTGCCCAACAAATACAACCCTTGATTGTCAATTGGGTTACAATTGATTAAAGTGAAAACCGTCGAATAAATCTTGCATTTGCATCTTCGTGTAGATCTTTCCGCCAGTAGACGTACGCTCGTGCCGGAAGGAGGAGACGAAGGTGCCGACCAAGAGCTGCCGTGCGCAAACGTAGCTCAAGACCTGGACCCAAGTCCAGAAGGGCCCAAGGCCAACCTTGCCAGCGAAGGCAAGCCCCGGATCATTAACCCCGCCTTTTAAAATTATGCAATTATGTTGCTATGATTGTGCATTTACGTTTCAGGAATTGAATTGAAACCCTAGAAGCATGACCCTTAGGTACCTATGCTCTATCACTAGTATGCTAGGTCGATAGCTGCCATGCTATAGGA
This sequence comes from Cenchrus americanus, assembly GCA_947561735.1. Classification (NCBI taxonomy): domain Eukaryota; kingdom Viridiplantae; phylum Streptophyta; class Magnoliopsida; order Poales; family Poaceae; genus Cenchrus; species Cenchrus americanus. The sequence continues at coordinate 179,417,386 of OX387245.1, forward strand.
CCGATAGAAGTTGAGTGATGTTCGTCACTCGCGAGAATAGGTTCCTAGATAGGAATCATAAGATATCCCTAAATGGATCGCTCATGTGGTAAGAGCATGGGATTGGGCTCCGGTCCAGTGGGCATGTGGGCTAAGCTTTTGAACGTACCAAGCATATGCCGGGAATGGGACCGGTAAGCCTAGTACCTTAATGAGGCGGCACGGGATCTTACTATTACTACTCTCGAGCAATTCTCCCTTACCGGCTAGCTACGGAAAGGATGGTGTATGGTGACTCCGGTATCTCGCGGGGTATGCCGGATAGCTCGCACCGGGACCGTAAGATTCGATCCCAACCCGAAGATTTCTGGGGACGGCCTGGGGAGTTGTCCTCGCGGGGGCAACCGACCGTGTGTTTGGGTTTACCTTGCAAGGTTTAAATCAATCGATTGTCGGCCTCTCACCGTTACCCGAGACTGCTTATTCTACTGGCCATGATATCCCATAATGATGGAACTCGAGGAATATGTTGGATGAATTAATTGCTTGTCTAATTCTTGATTGGATTAGATGGCACATTTAGAAATGGTAATCAACTAGAACTTGTGCTAAAAGATTGAAAGTAAGGATCCACTCCTAGTGGCTTTCCAGCAAAAGAACTCCACCGGCCAAAAGCCTTTCATATCTAGAGGTTGGTGATGTAGTCATCACCCGACGGTTAAGTCTTGCTGAGTATTAGTATACTCAGCCTTGCTTTAAAAATGTTGTTGCAGGTGTGCTTGATCAGAAGGGTGACGACAAGTGATGACATCACGGACGGCCTCCTGTGATGTTCACCGTCCCGCTAGTTTAAATTATTCCGCTGTATTTTCGAACTCTGAACCTTTATCTTATGCCATGAACAATGGTTTGTAATCGAATGTTTAATCCATGTTGTACTCTGGACTCGCCTTCGTGTGAGTTTTAATGCATGTGTCGATCCTCTGTTCGATGTACAAGTGCTTTACCGGGCGTTAACCCGGCAACCAACGACAGGATGATACTTTACTATTGCTTAACGACCAAAGTGGATCGGTCTTAGGCGATAGTACGGTATTTTCCTGGGCGGGTTGTCACAATGGTGAAGACTACTGATAGGACATCCTTCCCCCCTGGTTGCTAATGCTTTCCGTGGGGCCGCGTCAGCGGACCCGCGGGTCTAGCCCCCGAAGCCCTGCAGGAGCGTGAGTGCTCCTGCAGGAGTTTTACCGTGGAATCTGGTCAGCGGGCGTGGTACATGTTTCAACCGGCGTCGGCGATGTTCCAACCGGCTTCGGTGACGCACGCGCGACTGGAACTACCCACGGCCGGTGCAACTCAGGAGGTGTAGCCGTGCGTCGAGCCCCCGAGCCTGGGCCCGTTCAAGGCGATCGGGGCGAGCTCCGCGACTTGTTTTTAATGCACCCTCGACGTCCCTCCGCGGGACGGAGGGTGAGGTTTCCGCAACCCCCATCGATCGGGTCGCGGATTGGGATTCCTCATGGAGCTGTTAGTGGGTGGTTCGAGTGGACGCCCATGCCCCGTTCGATAAGGGTAGGCTGCGCGGTCCGTAGACGCGTCCATTAAAGCGCTTGCGTGGGTTCGCTAGGTGGGGCTCGGTCCCATTTGCTAGGGACCGAGGGCGCGGAAGCTCTCCCTCGGTGGGATCCCCCCGGCTAGCTGCCCTCGCTGGCTCTCGAACACGACATGTGGGGCAACCTCAAGCCGGTGGGCTCGAGGAATGGCTCGAATGTGTGTGCCCTCGTCGTCCTTGACTCTGGTGATCTGGGGCGCCTGTTCGAACCCGTGGAGGGTCAGGCTTCAAACCCCTGATCAGTAGGGCCGTGCGGGGTGACAGCCAAGTTCCCCCATCTTTTGCATCTGCAGGTTTCGAGGGTCCCTGGCTTCGCCAGCCCCGAACCGCTGATCAGTAGTACTCGTGAATCGAGGGCACCTGTGGCGCCCGCTTATTTCAAACGGGCTTCGAGGCCACTGGTCAATGTTTGCACCCTTCGAGGGTCGTCTTAATTTGAGCCTGGAGCTCGGGCAGCTTCGAGGGTCTACCTTACTCAGTAAGGGACAGGGCCATTAAATGCTTGCAGTCGCGACTGTGGTCTCGCACTGCGGGCGCGCCTTTTCAGACGCCGCGGCCGCGTGCGTAGTGGGCGGATTGGGCAGGCGGATGTGACCACCTGCCACGGCCCTCCAGTTACTACGCCGTGATGATGGCGTTCGTGCGGTTACATGGCCGCCGTGGTCGTGGCGGGGCCCGTTTGTCAGCGACAGAAGATTCCACCTGCAGTTAATGCGCCGCGGGCACACGCTCCGGAGAACACGCCTGCAGTCTATAAATCCGGTGGAAGGGGAAAGGGCGGTTTTCACCTTAGCATTCACCGTTCTTGCTCCTTGCGCCCCAGCCCCCGAGTCGTCCTCGCCATTGCGCCCCTGTTCTCAGAACTCTTCTTGCTCCCCATTCCTCGCTTCTTCGTCCGCTCGCATGGCTCCCCAGCAACCTCTCACCATCATCGACCCATTGGCATGGGAGCGCTCGACGGTGACGCGGCTGGCCCTGAACCAGCTGGTAACCGCTGGCCAGCTGGCGGCGAACGAGGACGGACGGCCGGCTGAGTGGATAGTGCCACCGTAAAGGGACCAAGCGCCCAACCCTCCGAGCGGCTACGTGGTCAGCTTCGTCCGCTTCCACGAGCGGGGCTTCATGGCGCCGGCGAGCCGTTTTATGCGGGATCTCTGCCACCACTACGGCGTGGAGCTCCACAACTTCGCGCTGAACGCGATCTCGCAGGCGGCCACATTCGTTGGCGTCTGTGAGGGCTTCCTAGGGATCCCGGTGAATTGGGATCTCTGGGTTCACCTTTTCCGCGGGGAGCTGTTCATGCTGCCGACGTCGGAGCAGAGGACCCGCCGCGCGGTGCGTGCCGGCGACATGTCGCTCGCCGTGCGGAGCCAGCGCAAAGACGACTACATCCCCTGCGCGATGACGACCAGTAATGCAGGCTGGGAGCGGGGGTGGTTCTATCTCCACAACAACGAGCCCGGCCTCCCCCTTACACCGGCTTGGTGCTCCGGGAGAGGCCCGCCTGCTGGCACCACGGGGTGTCTCCGCCCCAGCACCAGGCGCGATTGGAATCGCTCCTGGCAGCGCTGAGGAACCTGGCGGACTGCGGAGGTCATCCTCGCCCACCTCCACCATCGGCGGATCGTCCCTTTGATGGAGAGGCCGCTCCGCATCTTCGAGATGACCGAGGCGGCGGACCCCGTCGCGTTGGCGAGGTCGCGGACGCTGCAGAGCCCCCTCCTGCGGGATTATGCGGCTACCCGGGCGCGGAGCGCCGTCGACCCCAAGTCCACGCACAATGACGGGTCCCTGTGGGATCTTGAAATGCTGCCCACCGGCCGACTGGTGAGTGGAGTTCTTGATTTCGTTTTCGATTTTGCCAGTTCCCCGAGTTGTTGACGCATTTTAATGTTTCGCCCGCAGCTGGTGAGCGTGAGCGCCGCGAGGTCCGAGCCGCACACTCCCCGCTCTCGCGCGCTCGGTCGCGCGCGCGCGGCGGCGAGAGCGGGGAGCGGGCGGCGCGCAAGAAGGAGCGCGCGACGCGACATCGGAAGCGTCGCGAGCGGAGGAGCGAGGAGTATCGGCTGCGCGAGCAGCAGGGGCTCTCCTCACCAGGGACCGAGGTGTACTCGTCATCGGACGAGGAGGAGGAAGAGGAGGAAGAGGTGAGGGGGCAGGCCCTCCCCGATAGGTGGGAGCCTGCACCCCCGTCACCGGAGCCGGCCCCGGTGGCGGGAGCAGCATTGTCTGGGGCGGGCGCAGGGGCGCCCGTCCCCAGGCAATCGACGACGAAGCGGTGCGGGCCGCGGAGGCGCCGGAGCGCGTCTCGAGGCGCCCACGCACGCGGTGGAGAGGGCTGGAGGTGCGGCGGCGGTCGCGCAGGCCGCACCCGCAACGTCAGCGGGGACCTCAAGGAAGAGGAAGCGTGCCTTCTCCTCCTCGAGGTAAGGGATCGTTTTTCGAGGGGTCGCGTGCCTGCCAGGCGAGAACCTGACAATTTGTTTGCGTCTCTGCAGGGTGGTGGCAACCGTGCCTCCCCTCGCACCAGCCAAGGTGTTGAGGGCGGACGCGTCCATCCCCACCCGGCGGCGTTCGTCGAGGGCGCCGCGGGCAGGAGCGAGCGCGGCGGCGACGGCGGGCGGGAGCTCGCAAAGTGCGGCCGAGGCCTCGAGGCCGCAACCGGTGGTTTTGCCCGCCGAGGCCGCGGCCCGGCGTCCGTCGAGGAGGCGGCGGGCGCCGGTCGTGGTGGAGGCGCGGCGGGCGACGGCCGTGGCGGGGGCGCGGCGGAGGTGGAGGCACGGCCGGCGGCGCGCGGTTGCGGTGGCCGTTGCCGGCCGGCGACTACCGTGGAGGGCCACCCGGCGCCCGCGGCCGCCGAGACGTGGCGGAGGCGGCGGCCGCGGCGCCGCGGCCAGAGCCCGCGGCCACGGAGGCGCGGCGGAGGCGGCGGTGGGGGCGCGGCCGGAGCCCACGCTCGCCGGCAGCTCCCAGGCGATGGCGGTGGAGATCCCGGACGACGACTCTCCGCCGCCCGGGTGGGACCAGTGCGTGAACTTCCCCATGCCCTCCCCTGAGCCCCAGGAGGAGGGGGCGCTCGTGAGGCGGTGGGACGGCCACATGGTGGCCGGGGGCCGAGGGCGCGGTGCCAAGGCTTCTTCCTCCCGCGCCAGCCGCTCTGCTTCGGGAGAGGGGCGCGTCGACGGTCCGCCCGCCTTTGCCGACACCCAGGAGGAGCAGGAGCTGTGGGGAGAGCTCCGCGACCACGGCGCCGCGCTCAACCGAGCATTGAACGAGGTGCTGCGGATTCATGGCGGCCGGCGTGGCACGTCTTCCAGGTGAGGCGTTGTTGCCCACTTCCTTTGATTTCATCGTCTTCATGCTTGCTCCTCACGGCGCAACGCTCACTGGTTTTGGTCCGTTTGGCGGCAGGAGCTCGAGCACCGCGCCCGCGACAAGTACGGCGCCTTCGATCGGATGAGTGCCGAGGTCCGCCACCTCCGGGAGCAACGCGACGCCTTCGACGTGCTCGCGGAGGCCTTGAGGTCTCCGGACAGCTGGCTGTCATACCGGGCTGAGGCCCTACGTGACCAGCTCCAGGAGTGCGAAAGGCAGGCTGCGGCGCGCCCTCCACCCTTGAACGGATTTGCACGGACCTCATCGATCGGGATGAGGCACTGCAGAAAGCGCGGGGGGATCTGGAGAGGATGCGCACGTTGGTGTCCAACTGGGAGGCGGAGGTGGTCGCCGTCCGGGCTGCCGATCAGGAGCTCCACTCGTGGCTCCAGGAGGCGCAGGCCCAGCAGAGCCAGGCCGAGGAGAGGGCGCGCGCGGCTGAGCAGAAGGCTAAGGAGGCCGACGAGCTGAAGGCCACCCTCGATGCCAAGGTCGCTGCGCTCGCCGCCGCGGAAGACCAGCTCCTGCAAGAGCGTACCACCCGCCAGGGGGCTGAGGGGCAGCTCCAGCAGGAGCGGACCGCTCTCGCCGACGCCCGGTCGACGCTCGAGCGGGAGCGTACCGCTCACGAGGTGGCGCTGAAGTCGCTGGAGGGCGAACTGATAGCTCTCAGCATCACGAGTGCAGATCAGGCGCAGTCCCTCAAGGAGCAGAGTGCCACCGTCGTCAGCCTGCAGCAGGCGGTCGAGGCCGAGCGCTGCGCCCTCGAGGTGGAGAGGAAGCAGGTTGAAAGGTAGGTTGTTGTTCCGTCTCTTGTTTTACTGATCTTTCCTTTGAGGGTTCGTTCCCCCTTCTGATTTCTTTCTTGCTGGTAATGCTCAGGCCTGCGCACCGCGCTGGGGCACGCGACCGACCGGGCCGAGGCGGCCCGGCAGCCTCCTACAACTCCTCCAAGCGTGAGCTACGGAGGCTGCGTTCGCGGCCCTCGAGACCCCGCCGGCCGTGGAGGAGGGCGAGGCGCAGGCTGGAAGCTCACTGGCTAGCCACCTGCGCGCCGGCGGGCACGTCTCCGGGCGCATGCGCCGGGCTCTGCACCTTGGCGTCCAAAAGGCTCTCGGAGTGGTGCGGTCTCACTACGAAATCAACTTCGAAGTCATGGCAGAGGGCTACATCGTCCCAGAGGGCGTCGAGGACGAGGTGGCGATGGAGCGCATAGACGCGTTAGCTGCTGACGCCGCCGAGGCGCTCGCCGAAGCCTTCGAGGAGTTCCTGTTCCCGGACGCCGCCGATGCCGATGCTCCTCAGGCCTGAAGATTGCTGGGCGCCAGGCCCTTTTTTGTTTGTATGTTAGTGTATGGGCCACGTGGCCATGTAAATGAAAAATCGTTTTGTTTCAAACATTTGATGAAGCAAATGATGTTTGTTATTTTTTATGGCGCTGTTTTGTTTCTTCCCTTGCCTGAGTAAATTCGAGTTAGGGGAGTTTGATTTTCGCAAACAGCCTACTGGGCTGGGGGCAAGAAAGAGGGGCCGTATCCTCGTGGAGGCGTAGGCTATCTCTGGCTTGCGCACCCTTTCCGCTAGGTCGTCCGCACCCTGTTTGAATTTTGCTCGAGGCTCAGGTCGAATCATACTTAGCGCACGTGGGTTTTTTGCGAAAAAATGAGACCATTTTTTTTGGGGGGGATGCCCCCCGTAGTAGCCCCCGAGGGTGACTTGGTTTTGTGGGGGAAGTCGAGTTGCCCTTTTTATTGAATTGCTGTTATTTGCACGATCGCTGCCAACTGGGGTGTTGGGCAGGTAATTTACAACAAAAGACTTGGAAGTCCTAGCTAGGGGTAGAAGCGACGTATCTGTTAGATGTTCCAAGCATTGGTGAGTTCTTCGCCGTCCTCGTTGGCTAGCTTGTTTGTGCCGGGCTTGAGCACCTTCACCACGACGTAGGGTCCCTCCCACGGAGGTGATAGCTTGTGGCATCCTCGGTTGTCTTGGTGTAGCCTTAGGACCAAATCCCCCTCGCTGAAGTCCCGACGGCGTATCTTTCGAGCCTGGTAGCGCCTTAGGGACTGCTGGTATCTTGCGGAATGCATTAGGGCCACGAGGCGCGCTTCATCCAGCTGGTCCAGTGAGTCCTCGCAGGCCCACTGGTTGGCGTCCTCGTCATTGCCTCGCACCCTGGGTGACCCATATTCTAAGTCCGTGGGGAGGACGGCCTCCGCGCCATGGACTAGAAAGAACGGGGTGAACCCGGTGGCTCTGCTTGGGGTGGTCCTTAGGCTCCACACGACCACAGGCAGTTCCTGGAGCCATTTCCGACCAGACTTATTCAGCTGGTCGAAAATTCTGGGCTTAAGGCCTTGTAGGATCATGCCATTGGCACGTTCTACTTGGCCGTTGGTCTGTGGGTGTGCCACAACTGCCCAATCCACACGGATGTGGAATTTGTCACAAAACTCCAGGAACTTCCTGCCCGTGAACTGGGACCCGTTGTCGGTGATGATGGAGTTCGGCACTCCAAAACGATGGACGATGTCGGTGAAGAACGTCACCGCTTGCTCTGCCCTGAGATTCGTAATGGGGCGTACCTCTACCCACTTGGAAAATTTGTCGATTGCGACCAACAAGTGGGTGAAGCCCCCGGGCGCCTTTCGCAAGGGCCCGACGATGTCCAGCCCCCACACGGCGAAAGGCCATGTAATGGGGATGGTCTGCAGGACGTGAGCAGGGAGGTTGGATTTTCGGGCGTAGAATTGGCACCCTTCGCAGGTGCGCACGATCTCGCTGGCATCTGCGACCGCTGTGGGCCAGTAAAAGCCTTGGCGGAACGCGTTGCCTACGAGGGTGCGGGGCGCGGCGTGGTGGCCGCAGATCCCCGCATGTATGTCCCGGAGGAGCTCGCGCCCCTCGGGGATGGGCACGCATCGCTGCAGGATGCCGGAAGCGGCGCGCTTGTACAGCTCGCCGTCGACGAGGGCGAAAGATTTGGCCATCCTGGCGATGCGCCTGGCCTCGGACCGGTCCGAGGGGAGTTCCCCTCGGTCCATCCAGGCGATGTATTTGTCGCGCCAGTCCGCCCTGACGGGGGCTGGCTCGACGTCCATTACTTCGGCCTCGCTAGCGCCGTACCCCTCGAGGAGGGAGAGCACGTACGCCTCGTTCGAGGGGTCCTCATCCATGGGCTCTGCGCCTGCTGGATTCGAGGGAGCCCCCGAGGGTTCCGTGTGGTTCGAGGGGTGCGGCTCGAGGGTTACGGACGGCTGAGCGATATCTCGGGCGAAAACGTTCGGGGGGACAGTGATCCGCCCGGACGCGATCTTGGCAAGCTCGTCCGCCTCCTCATTGTACCGGCGGGGCACGTGATTGAGCTCGATGCCGTAGAACTTGTCCTCGAGGACCCGCACAGCCTTGCAGTAGGCCTCCATCTTGTCGTCATGGCAGCTCGCGTTTTTCATGACTTGGTCAATCACGAGCTGCGAATCTCCCCGTACGTCGAGGCATTTGATGCCTATCTCGATGGCGATCTTGAGGCCGCAGAGCAGGGCCTCGTACTCAGCCATGTTGTTCGACGCGGGGAAATGGAGGTGCACCGCATACCGCAAGTGCTCCCCGAGGGGTGACACGAAGAGCAGGCCCGCGCCCGCCCCTGTTTTCATCACCGAGCCGTCAAAGTACAGAGTCCAGCACTCTGCGTGGATCTGTGGCGACGGCAACTGCGTGTCTGTCCACTCGGCAACGAAATCTGCCAAGATCTGGGACTTAATGGCCTTGCGCGGGGCGTAGGCGAGCGTCTCGCCCATCAGTTCCACCGACCATTTGGCGATTCTGCCCGCCGCGTCCGGATTGCGGATGATCTCCCCCAGCGGGAAGGAGGAAACCACCGTGACAGGGTGGGCCTCGAAGTAGTGGCGAAGCTTGCGCCGCGCAAGGACCACCGCGTAGAGCAACTTCTGGACTTGAGGGTAGCGTGTCTTGGTGTCGGACAAGACTTCGCTGATGTAGTACACCGGCCGCTGGACCAGCAAGGCATGCCCTTCCTCCGTACGTTCCACCACGATCACGGCGCTGACCACCTGAGTAGTCGCAGCCACGTAGAGGTACAGAGGTTCGCCGTCTTGCGGCGGCGTAAGGACTGGGGCGTGGGTCAGGGACGCCTTTAGCTTGTCAAGCGCCTCTTGGGCCTCGGTGGTCCAAGAGAAGCGCTCGTGCTTCTTGAGGATACCAGCGGGTCGAGAGAGCCCAGGGACGACTCGTCGCCGGCGGAGGCGCTGGGGTCCTTGGCGACGAAAACATGGCGGACAGGGGGAACCCTGCGCATTGCGGTGCTGGCGTTGGCGTTGGCGGTGTAGGCCGCAGTGGCGCCGCGCGGACCGATGGGGAAGCGCGGCCCGAGACCGTGCGCTCCCCCCCGGGGCGGCCGTTGTCGTGCCGACGGCGCGCCGCGTTGTGAGGCGACGCGCTCGGCGTGCCGTCGCTCCGACCGTGCCCGGCGCGAGTGCCGGCCGAGCGGCGGCGGCGCGCGCGTGGCGCCGACGGCCCGCGGCGTCGGTGTTGGCGGGCGTTTGCGTCGTGGCGACGCGTGCAGCGGCAACCGGGGCGGACCCGGCTTGGCGCCGTGTGACAACCCGCCCAGGAAAGTACCGTACTATCACCTAAGACCGATCCACTTTGGTCATTAAGCAATAATAAAGTACCATCCTGTCATAAGTCGCCGGGTTAACGCCCGGTAAATCACTTGAAAAAGCAACAAGGATCGAATATATGCATTAAAACTCACTCTAAGGTGAGTCCAGAGATACAACAACATTCAAATTCAAATTCGTACCCCGAAGGGTTTAATTATTACAAACCATAGTTTTGTCACGAGGAAATAGTTCAGAGTTTTGAAAAAGAAGCAGCGGAAATTAACTAGCGGAAACGAAGTCACCACGGGAGGCCATCCATGATGCTTCAGTAGTCGTCCTCCACCCACTCCGGCCTCCCGGCCGGCGGGATCTCACCGGGCCACACATCACTGAAGGTATTACCTGGATCAACACATTATAGCAAGGCTGAGTATACTAATACTCAGCAAGTCTTACCCGTCGGTGATAACTACTTCACCAATTCTAGACCATGAAAGGCTTTTTGGCTAATGGGTTGCTTTTGCTGAAAAGTAACAAAGAGTAGGTCCTTACTTTCAAGATTTTAGCACAAGTTCTAGTAGTTTAGTCCTTACTACATTAGCCAACTAGTACAAACAAAGTTGTTCAATACAATTAATCAAACATCATCTTCATCAACTTCCATTATTAGGGATCACATGACTAGTGGAGTAAGTAGTCTCGGGTAACGGTGAGAGGCCGACAATCGATTGATTTAAACCTTGCAACGTAGACCCAAACACACGGTCGGCTGCCCCCGCGAGGACAACTCCCCAGGCCGTCTCCATAAATCCTCGGGTTGGGATCGAATCTTACAGTCTTTGGTGCAGGCTATCCGGCATACCCCGCGAGATACCCGGAGTCACCATACACCACCGGTAGCTAGCCGTGAGAGCGAATCCCAAGAGTAGTAATAGTAGGATCCCTCGCCGCCTCATTATGGTACTAGGCTTACCGCCCCATAACCGGCATGTGCTTATTACGTTCAAAAACTTAACCCACATAACCACTGGACCGAGCCCCGATCCCATGCTCTTACCACGTGAGCAATCCATTTAAGGATATAGTATGATTCCTATCTAGGAACCTATTCTCGCGAGTGAGGTCATCACCCGACTTGTAACGGTCCTATAGCTTAGCAGCTATCGACCTATCATACTAGTAAGGACAAAGGTACCTATGGATCATGCATCTAGGGTTTCATTCAACTCCTGAACGTAAATGCACAATCATCCATAGATAATTGAATAAAGAATTTGAAAACTGGGTTAGATGCACCGGAGCTTGCCTTCGTCGACTAGGTTAGCTTGGGCACCCTCGGTGTCGATTACGTCCACGTACTGCAGAGAACCTTCCGCTCCGCCTTCCTCGGTTTCCGGGACCAGGGAGTAATCTCCGTCCGGAAGATCTACACGGAATGCAATGCACTTTAGGTGATGTGATAGTTTGCTGTCTTATCCAACTCTAGTTGGTCATTATTCACCTTACAAGCATTCATCTAAGGTTTCTATTTGAGGAATTCATTGGTTGTACATGGGTTACTCTTTTATTCCACATTTGAATAAAGGTTTTTTTATTTAAGCTTATCATTTCATGTGAAAGCTTTATTTCATTTTATTTTTACCAACATGGTGTAATTAATATTTTATTTGTGAATTAACTCCTTATCAGAGCTGATAATTAAATTTATTTTATTTATATTAAATAATGCTTTCAAAAAGAAAAAAAGATTTAATTAAGGATTTTCTTTTATTTGATTTCCTTTTAATATTAATAGGGCATTTAAGCCATTTATTAATCCATTAAATTACCAAAAATTACATGAGTGTTTCTTAAGCCTACTAGCACCTATCCTGGTCCATTGGACTCACATGTAAGTGTTGGATGCTAGGAAAATAAATATTATGGAAAATAACAAAGGCTAGCTAGTGATTCAACTTACATGCATAACAAAATAAATAAGCATCAAAATGATCCAAATTCTCTTGTGCATGCTCTCTGAACCTAAACAAGTCTAAAGAACCAGCATGTTCACATGGAACCTCTACTGAACTTGGTTTATTTAATTACAAAGGAACACATGCATAAATCAAGAATAATTATTTCTGTTAATCCAAAATTCATTATTAATTCACAGGATGTGTCTTTTAGTATTACAAGACAGTGTGCACAAGTTGAGCCCAAGAACATAAATATTTTTAACATGAAAAATCATCTAGGCAACTACTGCAGGAACGGAAAAGAATTTGTCTAGCAAAATCTACTGCATAACTTTGTGCAAATTTTGGCACAACACTTAGTCATATCCTAACACACAACATATCCAAAACTTGGCTATAGAGGAGTTATACTTTGCAAGTTATGACAGATCCATGTATAACACATTTGTAATTTTCCTGCCAAAACTATTTTGAATCTAGCCATGAGTGTACAACCAAGAGGTGGGGTTTAGCATCCTGAACCCTGCAAAATTGGTTTGGGATTTTTAGGATTTTTCTGTGAATTTCTAGGGATTTTACAAGTCACTGGACTGAAATGTAATAAAACTTAGTTAAGTTTCTTTGCAACTAAGCCCTCGAGTTCACAACCATGCCCTTGGCGGAGGCGGGAGGGCTCGCCGGCGGCGATGTGGGGCCCGACCACGGCAACAAGTGGCACAGGAGTGAAATTGGGCTCACCACGGATCGTTGGGCGGTGGCGGGGGGGTCGGGCTGTGCTCCGGCGACGGCACACGTCGGTGGCGGCGGCGCGCGCTCACGGCGGCTCGGGGTGCTGCGGCGTGGAGGCCAAATTGGAGCAAAGAAGCGCACGCGTGAGCTTGCCCGGGTGCTAAGGAAGCTAACTACATGCTTGGACGGCGGCGAACGCGAGCGAGGGGCGCTAGCACCGGCGGCGGCGACGATGGCGGCGGCAATGGCGCGGGGGCGGCTCGGTGTGGCGCGCGGGGAGAGGCGAGAGGGCTTAAATACCCGACTCGGCCCGCCCGTGGTGACGCGGTGATGACGGCGGAGATACCGGCCGTGCTACGGCGGCTCGAGGCGCGCGCGTACGGCGGCGACGCCGCCGACGGACCGCCGGTCCGTGGCGCGTGCGCGCGTACGGCGGCGCGTGCCTCGGGGCACCTCGGGACGGGGGCGCTTCGGGGGGCGCGGGCATCGGGACGGGGCGTGGCGCGAGCGTCGAGGCCTCGGGCGGCGCGGGCACGGACGCCGGGGCGTGGCCGGCGGCGGGCGGCGGCGGCGGCGCACGGGGCGCGCACGACGTCGCGCGCGGCGCGCTCTGGCCCTGGCAGTGTTGCTGGAGCACTGTTTGAACCACTTTTTCTCTAAAATTTTGAATACAACTTGACCAAGCAATGAATACCAAAGTTGCAGATCTAAGTACCAGCTACAATTTTCACAAAGGTTGTATAGGGTTTTTCTCCCTAGATTTGAATATGTTTGAATGCCAACTTTGAATGTCAGCCTGTGCCTGGGAACAGTGAATCCTGCCTTCCAAAGGGGTTTTCACAATTTTCCCCTCCAAATTTGAAATGCCACTCTACATGAAAGTTGTGTCCCTCAACAATACCTACAACTTTCATAAAGGTAGAATTTTAAGTGTTTAGGTGAAATTCGGAGAACGTGGCAAAAATTCCGGCAGACACCTGTGGACACTGGATGGCAAGGGGGTTTGACCCACCCTTTGACCATGGGTTGGCCCCACAAGTGTTTTAACTATCCACTAAGGGTCACTAGGGGTGTGTTAGGGAGTTTTCATGGGTGAGGGCCCAGGTTGACCTAGGGTTGACCATTTGACCCGTAATCCGGTCATTAGCGTTAATGACGGTAATTAAAAACCTGGGGCGTCACACACCGCGCACGAAGTTCCTCACGGTTGGTGAGGCGCATTAGGTAGCCGTTCCCCGTGGCCTGAAAGTTCAGGCCCCCGAACCGGATCTCGAACCCAGCGGGGAGGGGATCCGAGCTGCCCATAGAGTAACGCGTGCCGCGGTACTCGGTGCGAATCACCATGGAGGGAGTCGACGGTGGATTGACCTTCAGCGCTCGCGTGCCCCACGGTGGGCGCCAACTGTCGGTGCGGAATATGGTCCCGACACTAACCAGTAGTAAGCGCCAAGGTCTATCCCTCAATGGTCGATGCTAAGCAACTAAAGACACAAGATTTATCCTGGTTCCGGCCGGAGGCCGTACGTCCAGCAGTGGCGTGCTCGTGGCACTATATTGCTCAGCACCGGGATGCCTGTAGTGGGGCAGCTACAAGCAGGACTGGAGAGGATGCGTTGCCTTCAAGTCCCTGGTGGGATGATCGGAATGAGTTCAGATGTTGTGGGAGAATTGGAGAATGCGTGTGTGTGGTGTCGTGCCTTGTGTCGTCTCTCCTGCGGCGGGAGAGTTCACCTTCCTTTTATAGGCCAAGGAGAGGGCGAATTACAAATATGCCGCACTGTTCAGCTACATGGGGAAGCATGGTGTGCAACGCCGTAGAGTAGGCGGCCGCCTTGACAGTCCTTGCCACGATCTGGTCATCATGGCGTATCTTGTACCCGAACAGTGGCGGTTTCGAGGGTAGGGGCGCGGTGGTTGACCGTGGCGTCCCCAGACGGGCTTGAGGAGGTTGTTGACGTCGATCTGTACGGGATGCAGTGGCAGGCGTGGCGGTGTCATGTTCCCGCGTGCCTCACAGCGTCGGAGCTGTTATAACAGTGCCCGGCGTGGTGTTGTACGCATGGGGGCGGCCGCCCGCAACCAACAGTGGCAGGGATGGCGTCCCGCCGGCCTAGCGTCATGACCTGACCCTGCAAGTTCACGAGAAAGCGGTTCGAGGGTGTGGCCGGCCCCCCTTCGAGGGCTCGACACGTTAGCCGTACGGGAGCAGGCGGCGCAGCGTCACGGGGCTGACACCGGCCACGTCGCACAGTCCCCCACAGTGGCGGGGATGGGTTCCCCCTAGGGAGTTGGTGCAACAGGGCCGGGGCGTGAGTCCCAGGCGCATGATGGCGTCGCCCCACCGTTGTCAGAGCATTAAATGCCCGTACCCGCGTGTGGGAAGGGGCGCGCGTGCGCGGGAGCCTCGAGCGAGGCAGAGGCGAACCCTCGAGCGAGGCGGAGCCCGCTCGAGGGAGCCATGAACCCTCGAGCGAGGCGGAACCTGCTCGAGGGAGGTGTGAACCCTCGAGCGAGGCGGAACCTGCTCGAGGGGGCCTTTGAGTGGGCCGCTCTGGTGGGCCGCGGGGACCCCCGCAGTGTGGGCCGTGCCCCGTGTGTGTGCTTAAGTGGGATGTGTTTAGTTTTGGGTTTTTGCATGTTTTAAACAGGATTCCCCTGGTTGTTTTAGGGGACCCTCAGGGCTGTCCCCGACACATAGTTCTGCCATAGAAAAGTATATTATTTAAAAAGTTTTAACTCTACTTTTTTAAAAGTTTTAACTCTACTTTTTAAAAGAAGTTGGACCTGACAACGGGCAAAGCAAAAGCAGCGCATTTCCTGTCTCTTCTTTCCTCCCGTGCGATCGCATCTTGGCTTGCGGTGAAGCCGTCGACGAGCCGCGCGCTGGAGCCGACCGCACGTACGTCTGCTGGGGCCACCCTTATGTGATATGGATCTGACAGCAGTAGTAGGCAGCACCGTTCGTCTGCATCGTGCTACGTGGCGGATCACAAACACGGAGGATACGACGCACAGGCGGCGGCGCCTGCATTGGCTGCATCCGTCAACACAAAAGTCACCAACCAACACGTGCAAGGACCCCAACAATTTTATTTTTTGAATAATAGGACCCGAACAAAAAATATCTCTCGTGTTTCGCTGCTTGCCATCAATACTTTTTTCTCGTACTATCATCAGCAACCATTTATCAAATCAGTTACTAATATTTTTCTCCAACAACAAATCAGGACCCACCAAGTTGTCACTGACCAACTAAATAAGACATCGTGAAGAATACTCCTCTTACCAAGAAAATGGACGAGGTGACTGACGCAACTAGCTACTCCCTCCGTCTCGGAATGTTAGCATTCCGGGCATTCAAAAGCAGAAAACATCCGCAGCAGGAAATTACGTATGTGCCCTCAGTTAAGTAGGAGCAGTACACTTTTCAGGCCTCCAGCACATCCAACACACACAAAAAAGGCACATCCTCCAACAACTCCCTTAGCACATTCCAGCAGTACACTTTTCACATTACCGCCAAAATTGAGGCGCCAAGTTCAAAGAAACTAAAAGCCAAAAAGTAGAGTCACTGTATAACCGTGTGGACCACAAGTTCAAAAGCAACACAACTCCACACCTCCCTCCAGCAACAACACGCCTCCCTCCATGGCTCTGGACCTCACTTTCCAGCAACAAATGATGAAGAAGATGACCCTTTTGGAGGTCCTCATGGCCAGGACCACCCACCTCCTGCTGGAGCCCACCCTGGAGCCCACCCCATGGGAGATACTTTTGGAGCACCTTCTTTGCATTTCAACATGGCAGAATATGAATCAGGTTAGACAATTTGGTGCACCATTACATACAGAGTTATGGTATTAAGAAAGACAAGGCAGTAAATTAATGCTTCAGAAAGGGAATTCTGGTATTTATGTTGGAACTACAGCATTAATCAATACTCCACCTTATGTCCTTGAATGGTCTTCCTTTATCATCAACATAAGCTTTGTTTATTTTTGTCAGTGTATCAAAACCTTCAGGAACCATCCTAAACACCTATGGTTCACAAACAAACATGTGAATTGTTGCAAACAATGCATAAGAAAAATATAATGTTTAAGACATAAATGAAACATCTGATATTATCAGACTTTTCTTACTATTCCATGTACAGCACATGAAGAGGATGGGTTCATTGCACCTACAGCAGCATCAAACTTTGATTTAAATTTTGCTTTGGAGGAAGAGGAGGCAGGTACAGTACATGCAAGGATAACAGTAGTCTTATTTCCAATGGAAGCCATACAATTGTGTACCTTACATTTCTTTTTATTGCCGCCATGTAGGTGAGGACGCCGATATGTATGCTGACGATTTTCATGTCATCTTCCCCGAAGAGGAGCTCCAAGGGTCCAGTGATCATGTCAATCAAGGTACATGCAGTGTGAAGAATTGTCAGATTCAACACTTTAGCATTTGAGCCTTTATGCAAAGGGTTTGCCTGTGACATTCCGCCAATGAAGCAGCCACCTTCGACCTGAACTGTGACTTGGAGGAAGAGGTGTTCGATGGGTCTAGTGATGAAGAACATGTTGGACAAGGTTAAGACAACATCACATTATTTAGTAGTTGCAGCAATAATTACATAATGACATTGAAATGAAAATAATCTCACAGGCAGCCAAACTCAACATGCACACACGGTGATGAGAAGGAAGAATTTGTCGAACAATGAAAGACAAGCAATTTATGAAGCTTTACTTAGCCGCAGCGTGAATGGCAAAATGAAAAGAAGGACCACCACAATAGTAGCCAATTTGTTTAATGTTAATAGGTGTTATGTGCAATCTATATGGAGGACAGCAAAGGAATGCGTTGCTGAAGGAGTACCAGTCGATGTATCATGCAAAAGGAAAAAAATTATGGCCGCGAGAAGGTTGCCATTGACATGTCTAGAATTGCAACAATACCATTGAATAAAAGGACCACTATTAGGGCTCTTGCTCATGAACTAGGTGCCAAAAGGTCTACACTGCACCGCTGCTTC
Source organism: Cenchrus americanus (assembly GCA_947561735.1). NCBI lineage: Eukaryota > Viridiplantae > Streptophyta > Magnoliopsida > Poales > Poaceae > Cenchrus > Cenchrus americanus. The sequence goes on from OX387245.1 coordinate 179,434,690, forward strand.
AAACAAGTCAAGATTCGTCGACACTCTTAACACTATCAAGCCATTATTGAGAGAAGACAACAAGAAGGCACGGCTGCAGCATTGTATGTATGATAGATGCTGATACATTGCATTTCATTCCTATGAGAAACATTATTCACACAGACGAGAAATGGTTCAACACCACAAAAAAAGCAAAGAAGTTCTACTTGCTGCCCGAGGAAGAGGATCCACTGAGAACAATACATAACAAGAATTCTATTCCTAAATGTATGCTCTTATGTGGTGTTACTGAGCCACGATATGACGCTGATGGGAAATGCTACTTTGATGGCAAAATAGGCATATGGCCCTTTGTGAGAAAGGTGTACTTGTAATCACCAATGCATATGTTTTTTTCCAATTCACCAATGTTGGCAATTTAATTATGTTGTCCCATGTTTCAGGAACCAGCAAAAAAAGATAGCAAATATAGAGACAAGGGTACTCTAGTCACAAAATCAATCAATGTGACCCGGGAAGTTAGTACAAGTTACCTCATCACAAAGGTTCTTCCAGCTATTGTTGCAAAGTGGCCCCGGGAAGCTAGAGGAGAGACAATTTGGATCCAACAAGATAATGCACGCACACACATAGAACCAAATGATGAAGTATTTTGTAACGCAGTTCGTCAAACAGGGCTAGACATTCGCATCTTTAACCAGCCAACTAACTCACCGGATTTGAATGTTCTAGACTTGGGTTTCTTCGCAGCCCTACAATCCAAGACCTATCTTACAATGTCCAAGAACATGGATGAGTTAATTGAGAATGTGCAGAGAGAGTTTAGTAATTATGACGAATCCAAAATTAGAAATGTCTTCTTGACTTTACAAGGCTGCATGCTAGAAGTAATGAAAACAGGAGGAGGAAATGGTTATAAGATCCCCCATATGTACAAGGATGGGTTAGAGGCTGCAGGAATGCTTCCCAATAGCCTTAGTGTTGATCAGGATCTGTGCCATGCTGTCCTACATCAACTCGCTGCTCCATGATGAAGGGAGAATGTGTATTTTGCTGTACATAATGTTGGTTCATGTTGGGGGAGGAGAGAAGGATGTCTTTTGTTGTAGATATTGCTCCATGATGAAGGAAGGATGCAGTGTGTCATTTTGTTGTAGATATGACATCATATTTTGTAAACAACTACTATAATGAAGGCACTTAGCAAGAATTATTTTGCACCTATTGTTATGTGTACAAGTTCTGAGGCATTCCATCATTGCAAGGATTAAAAAACAATGACAACATTTAATTATACATAGCAGGGACAACATTTGATTATACATAGCAGGGACAACATTTAATTACACAAAGCAATGACAACATTTAATTGCACATTGCATAATCCATGTTGTCCTACACCTAGCATCATCCATTCTGCACCTAGGAGGATCCAATCTACACAAAAGCACCATCCATTCAACACCTAACATCATTCATTCTACACAAAAGCACCATCCATTCAGCATCTAGCATCAGTCATTCTACGCCTAGCATTATCCAATCTACACAAAAGCACCATCCATTCAGCATCTAGCATCAGTCATTCTACACCTAGCATTATCCAATCTACACAAAAGCACCATCCATTCTCACAAAAGCCATGAAGGAGAGATTTAGTCGATTACCCACTTCTTGAAGGCACTGAGGCACAACTATTGTCACAGCTGAAGCCAGTGACGACCACCAAGATGAAATGCCATGGCTTCATGCACAGCAAGGCTGTCCTCATCAGGAATGACCCCAGCAGCAGTCGCCCCCGCGCCTCCGCTCCCAGCAACAGCCGTCGTCGCGGCTCCGCTCCAAGTAGCAGCCCGGCGCCACGCCCCCGCTCCCCGGCGGCCAGCCCGCGCCACGCCTCCGTTCCCGGCGGCCAGTCTCCACCGCACCTCCGCCCCCGGCGAGAGCCGGCCGCCGCGCCTCCGCCCCCGGCGGAGCCGTCGTCGCGCCTCCGCCCCCGGCCGCCACCACCGTTGCGCCTCCGTCCCCGGCCGGCCGCTGACGCCTCTGCACAGCCGCGTGCCGCTCCAGCAGATGGCTGTGCGACATCCAGGGGGGCCGCCGCCCACAGCATCTCCGCGTCCTCGGCAGGGTGCCATGTCAAGGCCACCATAGCACGACGCATAGCCGCCTCCCGACCACCCCAACGTTGTGCGACAGCCCTAGTCTGCCGCGCGAAGGCCTCGTTCCGCCGCCGCCGGTCACGAATCCGCCGCATGCGGGACTCGGTACGCCCGCGCCTGCATGCTTCTCCACTTGTCCCTTCCATGGGGAGGGGGGAGGTGACAGGACGAGATCGATCAGCGGCCGCCGTGGGTGGGGCGGATCGATGAGCGGAGACCGTGGCTGGGCCGGATCGATGAGCAGCAGTCGTGGGCGGGGCGACAGCGTGCGGGGCAGATCGACGAGGGGGGCTGTGGGTGGGGCGCGATTGATGTGCGGCGGTGGGTGGGGAGGTCCTCCGGTGGAGGGGCGCGACGCCGCCACCCTTGACCGCGGCGGATTCGGCGGGGCGGCCCGTGTGCGGTGGGCGGAAGGAAGGGGACGGGAGGGAGGTGCACGGGGTGGGTGGGGATAAGGCCGCAGATTTTTCTGATGGGAATCCCGTGTGGGGCCCACAAAACACCCCAAATGCTTATATTGTGGGCAAAATTTCAAACCCTACAAATGCTAATATAAGGGGACGGAGGGAGTACCAGGAGGATTCATCCCCATCTCATTATCGTCTATTCTCTGCAACGCAGACACACCATCATTGATCGTTAGAGACAGAGTGGCCATGGGCGTCGCTCGCGTGCCGATATCCAAGGTGGTCTGGCAACACCACTGATGAGCCTAAGCAAAATACACGATACCCATTATCTGTACCCGAATTATCCGAACTTGTGGTATCTGATCTCAAATTCGGATAGCGATTTTGATTACACGAAATTAGTTTTGGTAATTTAGTACATTCCCGACTCCCGTACACCGAACTACCCGAACTTGTTGTCAGTTGAACACTTGAAATTATCACATTATTACAGTGTATTCTCTCGGTTTGAACAAGTGACTACAATATATTATTCTCTACAAATTGTTGTTAAAACTCTACACAATTTTTTGGTGAAACTATGTATAAATTGGTACCAAAATTTGTGTATTTTATTGTTCTTTGTAAATTCGGGTAGATCGGGTATACCCGAACCCAAACCCAAATTATCGGGTACCCAAAATTTCAGGTAATATTTTTTGAGACTAATATCGGTAGCTATTCTCATTACCCGAATTACCCGACCCAAAAAAATCATGTAACCCGAACATCCAGCCTAACCACCGCCGGCACGCGCACCACTTATCCAATTTTCACTATTCATTTCACCCCTTCTTTCACCAATTTAAACGGCATGCAACTATGTGACGTACCCACGTCCACATTCTCGTTACTAGGTTCTAATTCCAGATGCAGCGTTCACTTGCTGCTCGGAAATGAGTTCAAGTCGCCACTCACCTTCCTCTCTCCACCTCCGGCCTCCTCCCAGCCTCTCCCTCCTCCGCCTCCTTCGGGCCCCTCCCTTCCTCCCCTCAGCAGTGTCACTGGCGGCGAGAAGGGCAGGGACCCCTCCGCTTTGGTAGATCCAATAGTTTTTACCCTTTTTACCTGGTAGTTTTGCCTTTGTGCTTATTGCCTCTATGGCCTTGTCTCTGCCTCGGGTCATCGTATTCATCGCTGGTGCTCTCGCCGCCTAGGTGCTCCTCGATGTCGCCATCGTCGATCTACAGGTTAGTAGAAATAAAATAAATCAGATCTCCTCCCTCGCAGATCTTGCCCCCTCTCGCTTCCATCACTAAGATCTGCTTCCTGTGGCTGCCCTCTCCTCCAACTTCACCTCTCGCCGCTGGTCTCCCCGAGTTGCCTTCACCGCCTCCATCATCGCCCACCGCCAAGCAGCACGGATTCACTCGGCATCAAGTTCTATACAGATCCTTCGTCATCGGTTTGGCAGTGAGCCACCCACCGGCTTTGAGGATGGCGACCTTCAACCCGCTAGCAGCAGTCTCACATCCTCGGTTTGCCGACAATGTTACTTCTTGACAGCATCCTCATCCACTTCAATCCTACGCATGGTGAGGCCCTTCCGCACCACTGCTCTCATGTGCCAGTGACACCCCTGCAGCAGTTTGACGACAGCCTACGCTCCAACGGTGATTCTCGATCTCGATCTGTGTCCTCCAAGAACCTTGATGTAATTGATTCCTTTCTTAAGGGCCTAAGATTGTGAGGGTGAGCTAATTTTTCTGAGAAGGAAGATGTTTTAATCTTAGATCATTACATCGGCCCTTGTACAAACAGGACCCCAAAGAAAAGGAAAATTACAAAGAAGCCTTCAGAGATCCGTTCGTCACCACTGCTGAAGCCGCTCCCCAATCATCGCCGGGCACTAGAGCCAATCTCCACGAGGTGGAGGACACAGAGGAGGGTTTACTGCTAGGCGAATAATCCGAGTACACTACCTCCCAGGCGCATCGGCCAACTCCGGTACCCACAACACATCCTTCGTATCCACCACCGGCAACCCGAGCAAAGCTCAGATTTCCACCAAGGATCATCTTCCTCAAGATTAACAGGGTCAACAGCATCATCACATAACGAAGACGACGATACGCCGACCCTCGACTCTTGGACAGGTCTCCCAAGCCTCTCCGTTGACGTCGAAGTAGATCACCATTGGAGAACACTGGGAGTAATTATTCCTCTGCAACGTCGTCACTTCCGCAACCAAGCCGCAGAGGAGCCACGCTCCTCCGGCAAAACCTAACACCGTTGCCAAGTATCGACAGCGAGCAAACCCTAGACCTAGATGGACTCGATTAGGACTCGATCTAGATAGACCCCCGCTCCCCTTGACACCAGCTAGAAGGCCGAAGACGAGGAGGAATGGGGTGAGCTAATTTCGAAACCCATCCTCAACTCGAATTGCAGACAGCAGCTACACATCCTCGATTCGAATGGCAAGTTTAGCTCGTCTGCCTCGAGTAGGAGGATGTTTGGATCACCGGGACTAAAGTAGGTTTTTTTAGAGAGAGAGAGACACCCAAAAGGGTGTACTTATATCTGATTCATATCAAGGAAAATAATTGGCAGTACAAGGGAAGGACAACTTACACACAACGACGCAAAGAAAATAAAATTGCATTGAAGAGCACTTTGGTCGTCTTCTTACTTCCAAAGTTCGTCGTCCACCGGAGTTTGGAAAAAGCACTGGAAAGTCAACAAGGGAAAGGGACACCTACAAACGTTATCGCTACACATGACTAGAAGTAGTTAGTCACTTAAGGACTAAATTCTCAAACAGGTGAGACTAAAATTAATTTAGCCTCTAGTCAGGAAAGGACCAGCTAAAAGTTGTTTTAGTCTCTCTTTTAATTTCTTTAAATCTTACTTTAGTTCTATCTTCTAAACAGGGGTGACTAAAAACTACTTAGTCTTGACTAATTTTGGTCATAAGATTAAACCATATGCAAACATGCTCTAGCCTCTAGTAATAGTTAGTAATCATTACTTCATACGAAAACAGAGATCTATTTTTCTTCAAATTTTCCATTAACAATCGGCCTGTAGTGAAGGAGCTTCCACGCCTACTCTGATGGATACCGCTGAACCGGTAAATATGAACTGGGTAGATGACATGCGTATGAAGACACGGACGAACGATGTACGTTTTGTTGTTTGCTCCATACTGTATTTTCCGCTGGCAAAGTTATTTTTTTATTTACTAAAAATACATATCCCGACTACTGCTGTCAGAGAGTCTTGCAACATTTGCCACTTTTCAGACTGGAGAGTGGAGACCACTCATGTAGCACAAAATGCAAGACATTGACGATATATGAACTGTAGCATAAGCAGCTTGACCGAGACCTCCCTAGATCTTCTGCTCAGTCATACGAGCTTTGCACAGGCAGATATAAGCCATTGGCGCATATGCATCACCTATTTAAAAAAACAAAAAACAAAAACAATGATCTGTGATAAAATGGTTCATAATATATAATGCATTTGATGTGTTAAGACTGTCGCTCACCACCACCAGATAGTTTCAAAGAATTTTCCACGTGAGTGGTTACTCTGTCATCATCGAACTTCACCCAATTTCCTGCAAGCCAAAATTGAAATCTGTGAGCACCTTACAAATGGTCAAGTTCATTCTGGAGATGCAAGGTTAACCTGCCTGACCATTGTCCTGCTTAACCCATCCAACGTAGTGCCCTGAGTTTGCACTTACTCCTGCATGTGTTATCATAGCAACCAAATAATAAATACCAGTTATTGTTTCCATAGGTAAAGAAGGCACTGCATTAAAATACAAGCAACATAAGACGCTAGTTAGATAACACTGGCAATGACCTTGACCTTGACCTTGATCATTTCAGGAGGAAGGTAAACAAATGATCACAAGTATTATAATTTTGATGATAAAGGAAGCAACTACTGTTAAATGTCGACATATACAAATTACTAACCTTGATCAATGTCCATGCTGGATAATTCACCAGTGCTGCTTGATGACCCCTGGGATGAAACGAACCAATTGCATCAACATGGATGGATGCATTTGAAGCATGTGACATGAAATTCATCCATTCCATTCTTCATGGCTTACTGATGAAACAGGAACAATCTGGATAGCAGAAAAACATTACCTCGTTTTCTTTTGGGCTGCTTGTTTTCCCGCGGGCTTCCAATTTGAACACTGCATTTCCCAGACCCCTCAGCATCTGCTATACAAGCAAATTGAGCTTATCAAATTAATACTGCAAAAATAAGGCTAGCAAGTCCATGTTGAACAGTCAAAAGAGAGCCACCTGCCGAGGAACTTGGAGTGTGTTTCAGTTCATCAGAGCAAAATTCATATACATCCAATTCCAGAGGGTAATCTACTTTAAAAAGGAAGTACCCAGTGCCGTAGGCTCCCGCACTGTGCGGGGTCTGGGGGAAGTTATTAGCGGGAGGTCTTTCCCACATATCGTGCAATGTGTAGAGGCCACCGCTCGAACCAGAGGCGGCAAGCACTACCACTTGCAGTAGAGGGTAATCTACTTTCTGGCAGGAAAAATATTACCGAAGAGAAATTTTCTTTTAGCAAAGACAGGTAAACATCCATAACAACTGTTAGGGTGATAAATGACCGAATTTCCTTAAGACCTCAGAAGTATCCATGGAAGCATTTGTTGTTAAAGGGAAAAGGGAACAAACTAACGTACCCGTGTAATCTTGTCTACAACGTCTGATTTGTCGTTCCAAACTGAACATGCAAACTTCACAGTGAAGTACCTGAAGGGAAGGAGGGTATTTGTAAATACATTTCTTTATCACATAAATAAAATGCAAAGTTTATGCTCTTACCTGGGCAGCACATTTATTCTTGAATCTCTAGTATGTGAAGCAGATTGGTTCAATGCAGGTGAAAATTTCTGAAATTTTGAGTTTAAGCACTGCACACAGAAAACATAAATGATTGACATTGATCATCTTACAAAAGTTTTGGACATTTCCCCGTTTCCCACAAAACCCACAAAGAAGATACAAGCATAACTAATGCAACAACACAGCTCTCCCAGTGTATCAATAACAAGATCCTCTAAAAAAATCAAAATGTAGCAGAACAATTTTTCTTGGGGGCATTTGAACAGGTGACATGCTTCATCAACTTTTTAGGAAGGAATAGAAGGAAAGTGGGTGCTAGTTCTATGTTTATTCTGGAGAAAACAGCCTTTCATTGTCAACAACTTTGATCTTGTAGGTAGAACATTAATTATCCTGTAATTTCCATATCTGCTATCTTCAGATTAACCCTAAGCAAATTGCTCTACTTCCTTGCTTTGGTGTAACTGGCCAATAACACCTAGATTAGCATCTGCTATAAAGTATAAACAAATTCAAAAGTTTTTGGGACTGTAGATAACATAGTGGAATCATGATGTGTTCCTAAATCCTATTATTTTCTTAATGATAAAAAGCACAATGAACAGCAATAATATGGAAAAACTTGAGTTGAATTTGTCTACTAGCACTGCCCAAGTAGGTGAAAGGTGAAATTTTACCACAGCTATGCAGCAAAAAATAAAGAAGTAAATGAAGCACAACTTACATGTTTGACTCCCTCATGAAAGTGGTTGACATCTTGTTGAGATACAAGGCAATTTAGTAAAATAGCATGTCTCTGCCTCGGGAAAAATCTCGCCACTTTCTTCACAATGGGTTCTGGAAGTAAAAGTAATCATCACTCCTTGAACTCACAAGAACACCACACAGACCAGCTGGGATAGGAAGATGAGAGAACAGAGCACACTCACACACACTTGATCCAATTTGGTGCTGCTGAACTAACTTGAGCTGCAGCTGCTCTTCTCTTTACAGAGATAAAAGTAACTCGAGCACATACTTCTATGAGTGCTTCAACCAACCGCTAGTACTATATAAGGCTGACCCCAACAGCGTAGGCAAAGCCATTTTTGCCTCTCTGATTGACACTGTGCATCACGTTTTCTTCGTTCTCCAACAGATGAGGCAACCGGAGGATGCATTTTGCCTTTGAGGAGAGAGGGGAGGTAAAAAATACATCTCCTCTCTCCTCCAATGCATTTTGGCCAGCTACGTGGGGCGAGCGCAAGAGAGGAGAAGCAGTGGGAGCCGAGCGCGGGAGGACCATCGGCGGGAGGCTAGCGCGGCGGAGGGGAGCATGACGGAGGGGAGCGCAGCGGAGGGGAGCGCCGGCGGGATCCGAGCACGACCCCCGCTGCCACCGTCGCGTGAGCGTGAGCGGGGCAGCTCGACCCCGGCCGCCGCCGCCGTCTCGGGCGCGTGCTCGACGAAGCTTGACCCTCGACCGCCGCGGGCACATGCTCTGCGCCGTGCCGAGCAGAGGAGAGACAAAGAGGTGATTTTTTGCCTACCCTGTTAGAGACGAACAGCCTGTTCGTTTGGCTTATCAGCCACCAGCCAGCAGTACTTTTCTCTCAGAACAAACCAGCCAAGCAAGCAACCAGCCAACAAGACTCTTCTCTCGTAACAAACCAAAGACCACCATCGCCCACCAGCCAACCGAACAGGCTCGAAGACTTTTGCAACAGTGAGGCAATCACTTTACGCGAGGTAAACACACATATGGCTCTCTCATTTTGCATTGTATTGTTGGAGTCAGTCTAAGGCAGGGCATACTACCCTCTCTGTTCATGGCACTGCTGCCATATACAACACGCCAGTAACAAGCCAAGGAGCTCTACCTGCTCCATTGACTTCGCAAAAGGAAGAGAGGATGTAAGAGGTGAGCAATTATCTAACAATCCTTCCCCTAATTGTGATGCTCTTGTTTGATCTCTCCATCTGCAATCTTGATCCTCAACTCCAAGAGCCGGAGATGACCAAGTGGCTTGGTGAGTATGTCCCCAAGCTATCGAGCAGTCTTGACATACTTGAGCTTCCTGCCCCCCTCCCCCCTCCCACGCCACCCAATTGACACAATCACAGATGAAATGGAATCTCGTGTCGAAGAGCTTGATGCGGTCGTAATTGGCAGACTCGTTGTCCACAATGGCGGAGCCAGGCCTGTTTGACGATGTCAGCTAACATCGATAGTTTTTAGCAAATCAATAGAAAATCTCTCTTATGCACTGCTCTTCTAAGAAGCTGACATCAACGTTAGTAGAACCGACATCGTTGGCTTTGGTGGCTGGCTCCGCCCCTGGTTGTCCACCATGAGAACAGGTGTGAAGGAGCTCTACAAGACATGGCACTGCTAGAGCAGCTGCCACGAGCCCACCGTTCCGGTCGAAGGCACACCGCAAGGGAGAAGAAGTGGACACGGGAGTGGGCGACGACAGGAGGAAAGAAGAGAAAGAGGAGATGGCTGACAAATGGACCCACCTTTAAGGGTACAATGGTCATTTCACATGTCCATTTGACACTGTTAACTGCAAAAATAGACAGAATGGCGTAGAGGGCAAAGAAGTTTAGGTGGATGGCACACAGGTGCGAGCGAACTTTGTAGTGGTACACAGGCAGGGTTTTAAAAACCGCTACAGTAGCGGGTTTTCAAAACTGACAAAACCGATCCTGTTTACCGAGGTTTTCGAGCGGTTTACCGAGTAGGCCGGTTTAGTAGGTTCCGTTTTATCGAAAAAACGGTCGGTTACCCCTACCGAGCCGGGGCGGTAAGGTCGGTTACCGCAGTAACCGACCGGTTTACCGCGAAATTGCGAACCCTGTACACAGGTCGACACCATCTTTTATAATGGCATACGTAAAGGCCACTTTTATAAGAACTGGGCTGACTGCTTGACAAGAAATTTCCTTTATTGGGCCGGGCCTAAACTTACTAAAGCCCAAGTCAATTTAATGTATACAATCCTCCAGTTTTTGAAGAAGAATATCCTAGACAGGAATCCTGAAAGAATGGATATGAGACATTTCACATTGCTTCAGTACTTGTATAGTATAGTTGAATTCTATATCTGTGATTTGTAGAACCACAAACTGAATGCTTGCACCTACATTTAGCGAGGGGAAAAACTTATAAAGTTGAAATTTATCAGTAAACCTCTGAAATTAATTCAGGATCAGGATTAGTCCGGTCAAGCTGCAAGCCCAGGCCGTCGACGACGCTGTAAATCTCAGCTGACCTCGGGTGATAGGTATCCTGCACCAGGAACTTGTGCACCTCGCCGTCCAACTCTATCCAGCTGTAGGCAGATAGCTTCTGAACGTTCTTGCTCCTCATCAGGTCCCTGATCTCCCTCACATCAGCCCATAGTCCTGCGTCAGCATAGATGTTGGACAGGAGGACATAGATCGATGAGTTGTCAGGCTCAAGTGCCAAGAGCTTACCCGCGGCGAGCTTGGCAAGCTCAACGTTTGCGTGGGTTCTGCAGGCGCTGAGCAGCGTGCTCCAGATCACCGCGTTTGGTTCAACTTCCATGTCACAGATGAACTTGTAGGCTTCCCACAGCCTGCCTGATTTGCAGAGGAGGTCCACCATGCATGCACAGTGCTCAACTTGAGCAGAGACATGATGCTTCTTCTTCATCTCTTCGAAGAACCCCAAGCCTTTGTCTACCAAGCCGGCGTGGGTGTATGCTGTCAATAGTGCGACGAAGGTGATCTCATTTGGCTGAACCCCATCTGATGCCATTTTTTCATACAAGGTGATTGCATCATCTGCAAAGCCATTCAGTGCTAGACCTCTGATCATAGAGTTCCAAGCGATGACCACCTTCTTTTCCATCCTGGTGAAGACACTGTGAGCTCTGCCAACATGCCCACACTTGATGTACATATCAATCAAAGCAGAACCGAGATAGCTAGTAAGTGGAAATCTCTGACTCTCAACATAACTCCCAATCTGTTCTCCAAGTTCATCGGAACCCAGCTGAGCACATGCAGACGGTACACTAACAAGAGTAACTTCGTTCGGCTTGCAATTAGTTGCCTTCATCCTCTCAAACAGCTCAAGAGATTCATGTGATCTCCCATTCTGTGCATAACCAGCGATCATGGTACTCCATGCCACGACATCCTTTTGTGGCATTCGATCAAATTCCTGACGGGCCTCATCAATAGCCCGACACTTAACATACATTTCCATCAAAGCAGTGTGTACTATCATGCTCTGCAAGTCGTGCTCCCCAATCAACGCCCTTACCCGCCTACCAGTATCAATATCACCAGTTTTGGCACAAATGGAGAACACTGTTGTGATAGTGATAGCATTTGGACTTGCACCCTCACTCAACATCCGATAAACAATTTCAATGCTTCATGGAATTCTCCGCCGTGCACATAGCAGGCAATCATTGAATTCCATCAAGCAGATGTCCTCCTAGACATACCATCAAACAGCCTTATCGCCTTCTCCACATCCCCGGACTTGGAATACCCAGTGATCAAGCAATTCATCGCTATCGGGTCCTTCACTGGCATCTCCTCCTCGAAGACCCTCACAGATGACACCATGTCCCCGTTCTTTGCGTACAAATCCACCAGAGCAGTCTGCACAAACACGTTCCTTAGCACCCCATGGACAAGGGCGTGGCAATGTGCCTGACTGCCCTGGCACAATGCTGCCGAGAGGGCACAGGACTTCAGGATGAGCGGGACACAGCCTGGCGGGACGCCGCCACCCCTGCAGTGCAGCGAGTAGGTGGCCTCTATGAGCTCCCTGTGTAGCGAGAGCTTTGAGAGGCCGGAGAGGAAAGCGCTACACAGGGCGGCTGTAGGGTGGGACACCGCGTCGAACAGGTGGTGTGAGGCTCGGGAGGTGGAGGCATCGGAGAGGAGGGCGTGGAGCGGTCGGGTCTTGAGGAGATGCGCGAGGTCGGTAGGCAGGTGGGAGCGGAAGATGCCGGGCTCCATTGGCGTCGGTTGGCGGGGCCAGGCTGGAGGCTTGGGTTAGCGGCGGTAGTGATGGGCGGCGTGGGTGTTCGACGCCTTGATGGGGCGTGCCGGCAAGGCTTGTCGCGGCGCGCGACTCACAGGACCTGATGTCAGTGGCGTGGCGAACCCTTCGGTTCCGCCGTTCCGGCCACTGCAGGTGCGGGCGTGCAGGCCTCCCGGCGGCGGCGGCCGGCGGGGCGTTGCGTTTGCATTTGTGGGGGAGGGGCGGCGGGGGCGAACGAAAAAAGGGAGAGGTGGGTGGCGGGGCTCGCCGCGGGAGTGGGCCGCCGGTATAGATGCAATCGGGGCGGTGGTGCAGGCCTCCCGGCCGCGAGGAGGGAGAAGGGGAGCAAGGGCGGTGGTGTGTGGCTGGGGTGGGAGGATGAGCTCACCCGCCGCCTGGATGGAGCCGGCCCACCGCCGCCTGGTGCTGCTCCACCGTCAGCGCGCCGCTCCAGCTCCGGCTCCAGCCTCGTCAAGCTCCGGCCGTGCGCCCGTGCCAGCCTCTCCTCGCTCCGGCCGGGGAGTGTCAGGAGTGAGTGAATCATCTATGCCGTTCATCTTGTGATCAGCGACCTATGTAGATTTAGACTAGTTTACATTACGGTCCTTGTTAATTGTAATATTCACACATTAGTCCTGGACAACCATTTAGACCAGGAGATAGTGTGGAAGTTGAAAGTCCCGCCGAAGGTTAGGATTTTCCGGTGGAGAGTACTTAATAATTTCCTCCCCGCTAAAACGGAGCTGAGGCGACGGCATGTGGCGTAGGAAGATCATTGTGAATCCTGTGGTGAGCAGAGAGAATCGGTGTTTCATGTTGCTATTACCTGTCCCTTGGCGGTGCACTTTTGGAGGGAGGTCAAAAATCTGACGGGATGCAAGCTGCCTTTGCTACACAGGGATACTTGGGCTACAGATTTACTATCTGGGAAGCTTTGCTCCCTGGAGGAGGCGGCAATGTTCATTTGTGGCGCCAGGTCTTTGTGGTCAGGCCGCAATGCGAGGAAGCACGGGAGGGTGTCATGGCGGCCGGTTGCAGCAGCGAGATATGTGGCATGCCTGGTCGAGGAGATGATCTGTCTTAATCAATATGAACCGAGAGGGGAGGCTGTTGCAAGGTATGGATGGCGCGCGCCAGAACAGGGATGGATCAAGGTGAACACAGACGCTGCTTTTCATCAGGCGTCTCACTCGGGGTCAGGCGGGTCTGTCATCCGAGATGATCGTGGACAGCTACTGAAGGTGTTAGCGAAATACTACGAGCATGTCACGGATGTTTTGATGGCTGAGGCCATGGCGGCGCATGATGGCTTGGCGCTGGCAAGAGCGTGTGGTTATGAGAAGGTGATGCTGGAGGTGGATAATATAACATTGGTGAACCTTCTTCACTCTGCTGCAGGTATTCGGAGCCTGATTGCGGGTATCTGGCATGAGATTAGTGAGTTTGGCATGAATTTTAATTCTTTTAGTGTTTCTTTTGTCAATCGGGAGGGTAATGAAGCTGCACATGTCTGTGCAAAACTAGCTTCAGAGGCTTCCCGGGAGTGTGAGTGGAGCATCCCCTCCCTGCGCGGATAGTGGAGATTGCTTTGAACGATTGTACTCCTGTCTCTGAGTAATGAAATCTCATGCGAGCTCAAAAAAAGGCCAACTCCAACAAGACAAGGCAAAATGCGAGAGGCATTCGCTTGTTTGCCTTGCGCACGGCGGATGCAATACCAACGCAAAAATCCTCATCTCCAACAGACCAAGGCAAAATTAGATGCATCAGCCGTCATGTGTCGGCCATTCGTCTCGCGCGCGGCTTGTGAAGGCAGGAGGGCTGAGAGCCGGAGCAGGAGGAGTTCGCCGCTGATTCGAGCTCTTCCGCGAGGCGAGCGAACAAGGCGAGGTCGATGCGAGGAGCGGAGCGCGGCCGGCTCGGCTCGACGGGGAGCGGCCTTCGGGGCCAGGCGGGTCTGTCGGCACCCTCCATCGTCGTCGGCGGAAGGACCAGGCGCCACCGCGCCGGCCCGGATCGAGCATCCCGAATCTCCAGGTTGGCGGAGGAGCTCCTCCATCTAGGAGCAGAGCGGACGAGGCGAGCGGTCGCCGCCGCTGCCCTCTATCTCTCTATATCTCCGCGGCGGGGAGGGAGTCAGCGGTGAGAAGGGGGCCGCGCCACCGACCTGCCGTAGGTGAGCAGGGGGGCGCGTTCGCCGCTTGTCCACCGTAGGTGAGCAGGCGCCCCGCGTCCGCCTTCCTCTTTCCCCTCTTGCGCACGGCGGGCCGGGACATCACCGGTGCCGGCAGGCGCGCAGAATCCTCCACAGTAGGGCCTTTCTTGTGCGCAGCCGAATGCAATCGAGGAGAGAGGGGATGCAATTTTGCATCCCTTCTCTCCTCCGAAGGCAAAATGCATTGCCCTTTGCCTCAGCTGTTGGAGGCCGGCAGATGCGTGCACAGTGGCCAATCGTGAGGCAAAAATGCATTTGCACACTCTGTTGGACTCAGTCTAACGCCTCATGACTTAATTTGTATCGGGTATGAACCCTAAGTAGGAGTAGGAGTTCTCTATCACCCGCCGTCTTCCTGGCCGCTGGCGACCTAGAATTTGGCACTTGTAAGCTTTTCTCTACAGTAATCGAAGCTAAGTTCCCGATCGTATTTCCCCTTTTTCTATTGAACTCTCGTTCCCTTCGTTTTCCTTGATTTCCCCTGTCCGGATCCCTCCCGATCCTGACAATTGGTATTCATAGCCATTCTTCCTTGGTGGAAATTTTTTCTTCCGCTTCCACAGTCAGTTCCTCAGGTTCTGTCCGATCGGCAAGGTGAGAGGTGGTTGCTGCTCACCAGCCTGAAATCCCACCCTCCCACCCAGATCTGAGGAAGACACCCCAATTTCCCCCAAACAATTTTGCACTTGATTTACAGAGTCTAGGGTTGTAGAGCAATTGTCTCTGTGTAAAATTCCGAGTGCGAAAGTGAATCAAGCTGCGGTGGCGTTTGGAGGGAGGGACTCTTTGTTAAAGATTGCAAGCCAGGTATTGGTGTAAATTTCCCAAGCCAAATCCGTGTCTCAGGCGGCGGTAGAACGTGTTGTGTGACTAATTGGGGAGGGTTTTTACCCAAACCGATCATACAGTACACCATGGTGACCACAAGTGCTGACAAGCAAGTCCAGATTTCCATGCTACTTCAGAGGAGGTGCAAACCTTGCGAACCACAGTGGAAACTTTAAAGAAGGAGCAAGACAACCATAACAAGACTATCAGTTCATCCTTTGAGAAGCTCTTGAAGTTGGCTGAAGATTTTGGTGCCAAGTTACATGATCCACCATCTGAAGATAAAAACTCAAGTGTAAAAGCTAAAGACACCTCTCACAGCTACAGAATTCCTCAGCTTAGAAACACAGTCTTATAAAACAGATCCTCATGCTTAAAAGAAAGTCAAATTTTGCCACAACCTCTAGTTCTGAAGCAAACAAACAAATAGTACAACAACACAATCAGTATCAATCCACTTCTCAAGATGGTCAATATAAGGAGGATGAATACACTGATTATGATGACGGTGAAGAGTATTTTAAGAGGCCATGGAATTCCTCTAAGCACAATGAGATGTTTCCTAAACACACCTATTCCACAACACCCCAACATCAACCAACCAATCAACCACAAAACCCCTACAGACATCAAAACTCTACCACTCAGCAAAACACTATACCCAATTACCCACCACACCAAACAAATACCCATCAAGCTTTCAGAGAAAAGACTCAACACCACCCCATACACACCTACTATTACAACCCAAACATCAATCCACAATACAATTACCAACAACTACCTAATTACAACTACAACCAATATCTGCAGTTCCAAATAGAGTTGTAGCCAGAGGTCCCAAATTGCAATTCCCTGAATTCTCTAGAGAAGACACTAATGGTTGGCTCATAAAATCTGAGAAGTATTTTAAATGGTTGGAGTATCTAATGAGGACAGGGTAAAAATTGTTGTCATGTATGCCAATGGCAAAGCTGAGTATTGGTGGAGAGGCACTAGTTGTAATGCAAACACTTTTCCCTGGCACCACTTCTGCAGAATGGTCTCTAGCAGGTTCAATATGTCATCAGAGTATGATATTGTGGGACAATTTCACAACTTAACACAAGTGGGGTCAGTGACCGATTATGTGGACAAATTTGAGGAGTTGGTCAGCATGGTAAAAAGACAGAACCCATCCTTATCTGATAACTACTTCATCAGTAGTTTTATTGCTTGCCTTAAAGACCAAATTCAGTATCATGTGTAATGTCACAAACCAATTGCCTTGACCCCAACTTATTGGTATGCTAAAAGACTTGAGCAATCTACTCCGAGCTTCAAAAAGTTCTCTAATTTCACTCCCCAGAACAAAGTGAGTAAGCAAGAGACCAAAGAAAGTAAGATAGAGACCAAAGAAAAACAACTGCCAGCTCACACTTTGGTAGAATTAAAAGTTGCAGGCAAATGTTTCAAATGCGGAGAACCTTGGATGCCTAGCCACTCAAAAGTTTGTAAAGCAAAACAGATCTATTTTGTTATATTGGTTGAAAATGAAGAGGGCAAAGAGGAAGTTGTTGTAGTGGAAGATGTAAACTCAGAGGAAGAAGTTACATCCACAAAAGAAACTGACACTCTGAAAGCTTGCGAAATCTCAGTACAAGCTTTGACTAGTACCCCAACAAAAGTTGGTACATTCACCTTTAAGGTAAACATGCATGGTCATACAGCTATTGCCCTAGTAGACAGTGGCAATGATGCTTCTTTTATCACCTCTAAACTTGCCATTAAATCCAATTGCACCATTAGCGAAGTGGACACAATACAAGTATCAACTGCTCAGGGGAAGACAGTGTTCAGCTCCACAACATGTTCAAACTGTCCTTATACCATTCAAGGTTGTAGTTTCACCTCTGATTTCAGGCTATTTGATATCAAAGGATATGATATTATCCTAGGAGCAGATTGGCTCTTCTCTCATAGCCTTGTTGGCCTTGACCTGAGAAAGAGGTAATTGTATATCACCAAACAGGGCCAAGAATTAGTGACATTTGTTGATGAAACATGGGGAAAAATCAGTTAATTATTGGTCCCAAAAAGCTCTATCTGCTGTTGAAGAAAAGAGCTATTGGAGCTGTAGTTATCCTTAAAAATTCTGGCTCTTCAAGTACACTTGCTGCCTCTAATATACACCTGAGATATCAGCAGTATTACAGGAATTTGAAGATGTCTTCCAGGAACCTAGTCAGTTGCCACGATCTTGGTCAATTGATCATGCCATTCCATTACTTCCTGAAACATCACCTGTCAATCAAAGAGCATACAGACTTCCACATCATCAGAAAAATGCCATGGGAGCCTTAATTAAGCAGCTCCTCCAATCTGATATGTTAGGCCAAGTGTCAGTCCCTACTCATCTCTTGTAATTTTGGTGAAAAAGAAAGATGGCACTTGGAGGCTTTGTGTTGATTACAGGCAGTTGAATTCCAAAACTATGAAGAACAAGTACCCCATACCTATCATGAGGATTTGTTGGATGAACTGTTTGGAGCTCAACTATTCACAAAAATAGACCTCAGATCTGGCTATCATCAGATAAGATGAGAGAGGAGGACATACAAAAAATAGCCTTCACCACCCATTTGGGGCACTTTGAATATGTGGTTATGCCTTTTGGCCTAACAATTGCTCCAACAACATTTCAAACTCTCATGACTACCATCCTTGATAAGGTACTGAGAAAATTTGCACTTGTTTTTTATGATATCTTGATCTACAACAACTCCATTCAATATCATGTCATTCATTTGAGAATTGTGTTGCAAATCCTTAGAGAGAACTAGTTATATGCCAAATTTAGCAAATGATCTTTTGCTCAGCAAGAAGTAGAATACTTAGGGCATACCATCAGTGCTAAGGGCGTAGCAACAGACCCTTCCAAAATTGCTATCATCCAGCACTGGCCACCTCCACTCATTGTCACTGATCTGAGAGCTTTCATGGGCATGGCTAGCTATTATAGAAGGTTCATACAAGGGTGTGGCATCATTTGCAAACCATTATTCAATGCATTGAAGAAAGAAGCTTTTCAGTGGGGCCCACTACAAGAGCATGCCTTCCAACAACTCAAAAAGATAATGTCTAATCCTCCAGTACTAGCCCTGCCTAATTTCAGTCAACCATTTGTGCTAGAAGCTGATCCTAGTGGCACAGGGATTGGTGCTATTCTCATGCAAAATGGAAGGCCTATTTTATTTTTGAGCAAAGCACTTGGACCAAAAGCTTTAGCTACCTCAACTTATGAAAAAGAAGCCATGGCTATATTGGAAGCTATCAAAAAATGGAGGCATTACTTTGCCAGCACTTCAATCATAATTAGAACTAACCAGCAGAGTCTCAAATACATACATGAACAAAGGCTTGTGGAAGGAATTGAACACAAATTACTTGTGAAACTGCTGGGATTTAATTACACAGTTGAGTACAAAAAAGGGAGGGAGAACAAGGTTGCTGATGCATTATCAAGAGTGACTCATACCTATCAAACTTTAGTTGTCTCCTCTGTTGTACCTGCTTGGATGGAACAGTTATACCCAAGATCCCTCTGCAATTACTGGAGAAGCTCAATATTGACCCTGCTTATGTACCTAACTACTCCTTAGAAAATGGTATTTTAAGGTACAAAGGAAAATTGTACATTGGCAATGATCTCAAACTCCAACATCAATTACCGAAAGCATTCCACAACTCTGCATTGGGAGGCCACTCAGGAGAGAGGGCAACATGCAAGAGATTGCAATTAATCTTTTATTGGCCAAATATGCAACAAAAAGTGAAAGACTTTGTGAAGACCTGTCCAGTTTGTCAGAAAAACAAATCTGAGCACATACCATACCCAGGATTACTAGCCCCATTACCTGTCCCGGAGCAAGCATGGACCCATGTTTCTATGGATTTTGTAGAGGGTCTTCCAAGGGCACAAGGTAAAGATGTCATTCTGGTAGTAGTGGATCAATTCACTAAGTACTCTCACTTCATTGCCTTGAGTCACCCATACACGACAAAAGATGTGGTTAATCTGTAGATGGATAATGTATTCAAGTTGCATGGGTTACCTAAAGTCATAGTCACTGATAGGGACTATCTTTACAAACTCAATTTGGTAGTCTATGCTGAAGAATATGAAGGTAGAATTGCATCTCTCCTCAGCCTACCACCCCCAAACTGATGGTCAAACTGAGAGAGTCAATCAGTGCCTTAAAAACTACCTCAGATGCATGTGCTTTAACATCCCTCAACAGTGGGTTCATTGGTTGTCCATGGCAGAATGGTGGTACAACACGTCATACCACACATCCCTGAACTTGACACCATTTCAAGCACTCTATGGTTTTCCCCTACCCCTAGTGGATGAAGATATTTTAGTTGATTAACCTGATGTTATTGCACAAGAATAGCTCAGGAATAGGCAAGTGGCTGCTCAAGTGATCAAGGACAATTTGCTCAAAGCCCAAGCCAAAATCAAGCATCAGGCTGACAAAAATAGAAGTGACAGAGAATTTACAATGGGAGACATGGTTTATCTTAAGCTACAGCCATATACACATACCTCATTGAGTGCCCACAGATGTCTTAAGTTACACTCTAAATTCTATGGTCCCTTCAGGGTGATGCAAAGAATTGGATCTTCAACCTACAAGCTACTTTTGCCCAAGAAGTGCCAATTACATGATGTCTTTCATGTCAGTCAACTTAAGAAGCACTTGGGTCCCCAAGCAGTTCCAAGCAAGGAGCTACCACTACTGGATGCCAAAGGTACAATCAAAGTATCACCACAAGAGATCCTGCAATGAAGAATGATCCCAAGAAACAATGAACCAGTGACCCAAGTGCTCATACAATGAGTAAATCTGCTAGAAACAGAAGCTACATGGGAAGACACTACCTTTATTCGCAAAGTTTTTCCATCCTTTCATCCTTGAGAAGTCAATGAGCTTATGATTTGATAGTAATTCATCCCCTCTTGCTGGAGGCACATAAAGGAATCCTGCCTGCAGCGGCCTCCTTTAGCACCGACGTTAAAATGGTGTCTCCTCCTGTTTCCTTTGTTTTCAAAGGGATCACAGAGCTCCTTCATCTGCAGGCGCGGGCCCCACGCATTCCACACCCTCTCTCGCGCCCGCCGCCCCTCGTCCACCACATCCTTGCTCCTCCACCGCCGTCGTCGCTCGTCCACCACATCCCTGCTCCATGGCCGCTCGTCCCGTCGTCGCCGCCGTAGCCTTGGCTCCTCCGCCGGCCTGAGCCACCGAGGCGGCGTGCCCGGGAGGGAGGAGCCGCTAGCAGCAGCTCGTCCCCGCCTCCGTCGGCTTTGAGAGAAGAGGGAAGGAAGGGTTGCCCCTGCACCTCGCAAGGTCGATGAAGCTCAATGCGAGGAAGACTATGAAGTCGTGGTGGATCCACCACGAGGTTCATCCTCTCCACGAATTTCGGCGCTCTGGGCATGAAAAAAAGCCTTATATCAAAACGCAATTTAATTCGTGCAAACTGGTGCACTATTAAAATAATACTAATAAGTTACCGATGGATTTACCAGATGGGTTCAGAGGAGCAAAGGCGTCATGTTCAATAAAATAGCGGATTCTCGCAAAAAAAAATCCCGGAGCACAACTCCGTACCCGTTCCCAGGCTATGATACACTAGGGTGGTATTCTAAACTGCTAACCGCTATGTTTAGGGAGATATTAAATTTACCTTTTGGAATTCCATAGCCCCTCCAACGGGAATCACTAGCGGGCGCGCGGGCGCCCCCAATCCTAGCGAACGGGTGGGGCCTACCTTATCTTCTACCTCCCCCTTTCTTCTTCTCTACCTTTCTTCTTCCGCCCGACGCGTTTCTTTTCTTCTTCCTGTTTCCTTTGTGCCGCACCGGCGCCACCCGCCTCCGGCCTCGACCAACTCCCTGCGGCCGCCGACGACCTCGCCGTTGTGCCACTCCGCCCTCCTCCCGCCCCCCGCCGCGCCACCTCTCCCTCCCTAAACTCTTCTTCCTTCATCCGTCGAAAGCTACGGCTCAATAGAAAGCTACGGACACACCGACACCACCCCCATCGGATTCCTCCACCACCCGCGGCCGGCGACGCCCTCGCCGTCGTGCCGCTCCGCCCACCTCCCACCCCCCGCCGCACGACCCCCGCCCTTCATAAACTCTCCATTTATTTGCCCCCGCCGCCGACACTTCCCGACCGCCATCTCCGCACCACCGCGGTGGGCGGCGCCGCCGCCGCCCGCCATGCCACCCACGCACCACCCTACCGCCGGTCCGGATGCCTCCCCAACCATCTCTCTAGGTCTGAGGACCATGGAAGCTCCCTCAAACCCCAATCCCAACCCCGAAACCCTAACAACCCGTCGTCCTCCACCACCACCCGCCGGTGGCAGTGACCCGCCGCCGGCTACCGCCCACAACCCGTCAGTTCGCTCCCTCCAGCCGTAACCCCCGCTCTTCTCCCACCTCACTTTCTTCTCTGCAGCCAGAGGAGGAAGACAACGTCGGTCGAGAGGAGATAAGGTTGGTACCCTCTCTAAGCATGACACATGTCCCGTTCGCCTCTATGGTGTAGCAACGCACACGCGCTAAATAGGATTTTTGCCCTCCAGCCCTCCACCTAGTGGTTAGGAGCGTCTAGGGCTGGGCAAGTTGCAGCCATGGCATCGGGAGGTGAACCGGCGACTGACCGGTGCATGGGCAGATCTCCGACGCCAACACGATGCAGAGCATGAGATGCCGCCGCCGTCGCCTCCTCCTTCAGAGGCAGGGCTGTCTACTCAGCCACAGGGGCGAACCGATCTGTGGCTGTCGTAACTCAGCGGGCGGCACGGGTGATCAGCATGAGCATGGAAGCTTTCGATGGCATGGTGGGCCCAGGAAATTTGAGAAATCTTCCCCTGCACTATCTCATGGGTTTTTAGGTATTTTCATTTTTAGAAGGCCAGCAGCACGTTTGGGCCAAATCGGGGAGCCCCCACACGATTAAGGCCAGTCTTAGTGGAGATGTCATCAACACGATTACCTAGAGTGACACAGCATCCAGAAACATTTGAAATAATAATGAAACACCTCACTCTCAATGCATAATTTCATCTATTGTTGTTTTCTAGGTTGCATGGAAGACACAAGTTGTCTAGATAGCTATGTAAAGGGGGTGTCATCCTCATGAAACTCATTTTACCTCTCTCTTCATTAATACATTGCCACATCATACAAAGTGCTCACATGACAGCCTATTTAATGTTTATGAAACCCCCACTGAGACTGGCCTAAGGACAGAAACTGTGGGCTAAAATTCGTTAAGGACCGAAAACGAGTTTGTCTCAGCCCGACCATGATTATTACTCCCTCCGTTAAAAAATGCAATTCTAGCTTTTGAAAAAAATCTCGCAAAGAGTGCAATTCTAAAAGATAGATCTAATTAGTTGCCTAATTAAACAACCAGATCTTATATGCATGTTAAAACTTACTGTATTTGGCTAACAAAGGAGGGTATTAAAGTCTTTTCACACTACCACTAATCTGTCTTTAAAAAACTAGAATTGCACTCTTTATGGGACGGAGGGAGTATGTTATTTAATTTTGTTTTTTAGTTAATGGATTTGTCCTTCCTTCATAACTAGTAGTAGTTTTGTGGGAGAGGAAAAACAGAAAAAAGAGGGACCTCGAGACGGAACCTGCATCCCCCGCGTCGCCTCCCAGGCGACATGGGCGGATCGCCCCCTGCGCCAGCGCCTGCCGCCGCTAGCCCTGGCCCCCATCCCTCCTCGTCTCCGACCTTTTAGCCGGTGGCAAGGGGAACGGGGGGCCATCCTTTTAGTAGATCGAGTCCTAATCGAGTTCATCTAGATTTAGGGTTTGCTCGTCATTGATGCTCGGCAGTGGAGTTAGGTTTTTCCGGAGGAGTGTGGCTTCTCTGCGGCTTGGTTTTCCTGGTGGCGTTGGCGATGCGGAAGCAACGACATTGCAGAGGAATAATTTCTTCTAACTTCTTCCATTCTCCGATGGCGATCTACCCCGACGTCAATGGAGAGGCTGGGGAGACCTCTCCAGGAGTCGAGGGCTGGCACATCGTCGTCTTTTTCATGTGATGATGTTGTTGATCTTGTTAATATCAAGGAAGATGATCTTTGGAAGAAATCTGAGCATTGCTCGAGTTGCCGACGATGGAAACGAAGGATGCGTCGTGGGTAATGGAGTTGGCCGATGCGCTTGGGAGGCAGCGTACTCGGCTGATTTGCCTAGCAGTAAGCCCTCCTCTGCGGCCTCCACTTTGTGGAATTTGGCTCTGGTGCCCGGCGACGATTGGGAAGCGGCTTCGACTACGGCGGCGAATGGAGCGCTGATGGTTTTTAGGAAGATGAATTTGAGTTTTGAACTTCTTTGTAATTTTTCTTTTCTTCCGGGTTCTGTTTGTAAACAGACCGGTGTAATGCGCTAAGATCATTACATGTTTCTTCCGGTGTAATGCACTATATGTTCCTTCTTAAAAAAACTAGTAGTTTCGTAGTAAAAATAGCGGCCCGACTAGAGTGAGTTCTTGATTCTGTCTCTAGCAAGAGTTGCGTGCTGCTTTAGTGCTTGCATTGTCTCGATTCAGTTATCATCTTAGCAGCAGGATCGAGTCATTACTGCAGCTAAATCTTCCTCTTTTTCAGTGCCTCTTCAAATTTTCAGCTTCTACTCCTTTGTTGCTACCCTAGTTTTTTTCCGCAAATTCCCCAGTTGAGGAGCAGAACTATCCATTGACCTGCCTCTTCTGTATGCTACCACTAGGTTTGTGAAACTGCCGAGTAAGAAATTAGCCCTCCGCGGTGACGAGCTGCCGGCTAATCTCCACGCAACGGAACGACAATTGGATCTACCGAGACGAACTTGCACCGATCACAGACGACAACGGAGACACGATCTTTGTTAACGAGGTTCAACCGAAGCCTACATCCCCGGGGCATGACTACGGGCACTCCTCCCCAAGCCGCAACACCGGTCGCTACGGGATCGCGGCAATACGCCGCCTCCCCCTGCGAGCCTATCGCTATGTCGTCATGGTTACAACAGCAGCCCCCTCTCATATTTATGAGGATGCCTAGGTTACAGAGTATGACACGGACTCTACCCTATACTGTTAAATACAACTCAAGTCTCATCGTAACCGGACTGTACAAATATTCGACACAACATCTAACAAACTCCACCTTGGCAAATATTCCGCCATCTTGAAGCTGTCTTGCGCGAACCTCCATGTACACCAGACTTGAGCCACTGTTGCCGCTCTATCAAGAGCTGCCCGAAGAAACACTGCTATCCCTGCAATTCCCGACTCCATGATCGTGACTCCACCTGCAATTGTGCACCCTTCTCTTCTATCAAAAAATCTTTGCCAAGAAAAATTAGATTCATCTCCAGCTAAACAGCAACTGAATCTAACACCATGCTCTACCAGACTGCACCCATGATATTGAGAACCTCACAACTGCCAACAAGTCACATATCAGAATTGCCACATTAGCATTGTTCTTCCGATCGCTGCCATACTACGCTAAACGTTTCACACCGTAGTCTCCTGCAGCCTTGTCCAACTAGATTACTCGAGTTGCAAGTACAGACATATCACCGTCTATACTTCCTTCCAGTTCAGCCCTTGAAGCTTCTTCACGCTCATCGATCCACGCTTCAGAACCCTGCACGTGCAACTCGAATCGATCCATGCCTTTGCTGATTTTGAAGCACGCAAACTCTCCCATGCAAACCTGCATCCTGAGCTCACGCCACGTGTCGCCATGCCACAGAGAACAATAATTCCATCATCCGCCACGCTCCTATGTCGTCATCGCTAATCCTGTCATTGCCTCTGACTCACGGTCTGACCAGCCTGTTGCCGCCAGTCTCTCCACCATGCACCGCGGTATGTTCACCCTCCAAGTGAACTGTCCGCCAACCATACTGAACTATCCACTATGTGCCCCGCGAACTGTTCGGCCCAGTCTATCCATCACAGGTAGACCCCAGCGAGCTGCTCCACCTCGACCCTGTCGGCCTGCACTTGACTCCGCCGATCCTGAGCATCCACTAAACCGCCATCGAACCCCTATCAGTTGCCATGTGCACCACAACTGAACACCGTCGATAGCTTCCGCTCGTTGCCAACGAGCCCACAACATCTGACTTGAGGTCTGGTCTGCCAATCTCTACCTCTCCTCTTTCGCTTGTTGCAATTTTTCATCAGCTTTCCGTGACACCCTGTCGTGCCTTGTGGCTCTGTTGTGCGCACAACCAGCTACCTCCCGCACGACACACCTCGTCACCATAAACTGATCCGACCGACTTGGCTCGTCGATCGCTAGACTATCCAATGTTATCGCGGATTGTCTCCTTCGAGTCCATCGCTGAACCTCTTGCCATCGTCAAATTGTGCTTTGCACAATCCTGCTTAATCACACCGTCTCTCACGTAGCTTAATTTAGTGAGCATGCTGGCCAATTAGTATCCTTCAGGTTGTCTCCATATACTCTAATCACGCAACCCCATCACACACAATCTTTCAATAAATTGCTGATGGTCCTCCTGCTGATCAGCCAAGTTGACTCCGTAGCTAGTACCCAAAAGTTGACCCTCTTGCATGCCAAAGACCTGCTCCGTCACGACATGTGACCCGACTGCCTTGATGCACGCGTCAGCTCCATATCCAGGCCGTATCCAACACTGCCGGCCAATGAAACTCCATGCAACAGCACAACACAGGACTCCCTGTGCAAAATAACCGCGCAAAATTCCAAGTCGACTCTGCACGCGTCGCACGCACCTCCGAACTTGATTTCTCATGTTCCACCAACTTCGACGACGACACCGCTAGAAACCTAGCTGTCGCCGGCGCTAAATGTCGACCCGTTGCGACCGCAGCCGCAACCATGCTCCACCTTGCATCGTATCCGTTCCGTACCGATCGCACGTTGCACAACGCCTTGTAGATGCATAACCCTCGAATCTCCAAGTGATCTTCTGCACAGCCTCTAGATCCAATCTAACCATAGCTCTGATACCACTTGTTAGAGTGGCGCAACGGAATCCGGCCCGACCCGCTATATCCACGAGTCGGCGCCCCACCAGGCCTTAGGTCCACTGGGGCCCACAACAACAGGCCTTGGGCCTAACTCAACCCAAAAGACTAGCCTGATGGGTGAGGACTGCCCCCACCTTTATGTTGCGCTCCCCCACCATCAATTTCCGATGTGGGACTAACCTAACAATCTCCCCCGTCACACATTGGGCCCAACTCTTCCATCACAACCATCCGTGTGATCTCCCGAAGACGTTATCCAGGCCCCGAGTCCAACTCTCCAGTCACAACCATCCGTGTGACCCTCCGGAGATGTTCACGGGCTCCCCCATCACCGTGTGACCCGAATATGTTTTCCTAGGTTTTTCCGACCTTCGGCTCTGATACCAATAGTAAGAAATTAGCCTTCCGCGGCGACGAGCCGCCTGCTAATCTCCACGCAGCGGAACGATGATTGGATCTACCGAGACAAACTTGCACCGATCACAGATGACAACGGAGACATGATCTTTGGTAACGAGGTTCAACCGAAGCCTACACCCCCGGGGCATGACTACGGGCGCTCCTCCCCAAACCTCAACACCGGTCGCTACGGAATCCCGGCAATACGCCGCCTTCCCCCTGCGAGCCTGTCGCTATGTCGTCATGGTTACAACAACAGCCTCCCTCTCATATTTATGAGGAGGCCCATGTTACAGAGTATGACACAGACTCTACCCTATACTGTTAAATACAACTCAAGTCTCATCATAACCTGACTGTACAAATATTCGATACAATATCTAACACGAGGTACCACTCATTAAAACGAAGAGCGAAAGCAGCGTGCAACCACATGATGTTATTCGATTAATGCAGTCCTAACATCAGCTTACACAGGCAGTTCCTTAGATGAGGAATCGAGACAAACCCGATAGAACCGGTGACTATACAATGACACAAGTCGGTAGGCATGACACATGAACCTACAACAAAATGAACCAGAGGCACTCATCACAAGGTTGTTCAATACATGGAGAACGTCTCACTCTACATCGCAGGATAAATAAAAAGGGGCAGGCAGCAGCAGAGTTCATCCAGCAGAGATTCATAACATCAACCACTCAATTCAAGTTGAAGATTGGTCCCCTCTTCAGTGCTTCCATTCAGCTTTGACCGACCTACCTGTAGATGTAGAAAAAATACAAATAAAAAAGGAATTTCCACAAACAGAAGACAAGGCTTTTTTAGTCCATCCTTTTTAGCTTCATACTCCAAACTAGTCCAGCTAAATTCTTTTTGAATATGTGATTGCAAGATGAACTGTGGTATTAACTTGCATTATTTTTACCATCTCTCCCACTCTCTTGCTCTATTGTCTGTGAACACAGTGAAAGGAGTTAAACTTACTGTTTGTACTGGAAGGAAGAGAGTGGCGTCGAGGGAAGCTATTCTTTTCTGCTGATGAATCAGAATCCTGCTTGGGTGAATTCTGAGCTCGCAATTTCGCCTTCAAGGACTCTGTTGCAGCCATATAACTTGGCTGCCTCAGTCGAACAGGAGTAGTGTGAGTTCCGTTTTCCACATATTCTGAGTTGTTGGGGAATGAAGACTTTCTCTTGCTAGTCCTATGGTTTCCGTTTGACAGATGCTCTTCCTCTTTCTTCTGTAAAATATTGTCTTCATTGTCAATGTTCTGCAGAGGTATGATGTCAACTGCTGGAGCAACAACATTAGGTTCATCAGCGTTTTCTCCTATAGAAACCGAATCAAACTGAATTTCAAGATCACTTTTCAAACCAGGTACCAAATCGAAGTTATCCATATTTGAATATTCCAACAGATGACCATTGCTAGAGTACTCTTGAGCTTCATTTAGCGCCTTTTCACATTGGCTGTTTTGATGGTCAGAGATCCCATTAAGGAGACTAGATGTCTTTGAGATTTCAGCCACAGGATTAGAAACCTTTGGAACATCAGGTGTAGAATCAGATACCTTTGAGAAATCAACCCTGGAACTAGATATCTTTGAGGCCTCAGCCATGGAATCAGTTACCTTTCTGAGGTTCCTTTTAACCTTCTCAAGTTCAGATAACTGGCTATCTGGCACTGAATCAGCAGGGAAGTTAGAGGATTTCTTTGGATTGCGTTTTAGTTTCTCAGATTCACGAGTAATGCTTGTATGTAAAGTCTCGACTGTAGCACTAGAGCCCTTCCTAATGTTGCGCTTTAACTTGGCTGATTCAGTTTCCATCGCATAACTAGCCTTCCTTACCAGTAGTTTCCCATCAGGAACTCTTTTCGGTTGAGAAACAGACTTCCAGATGCAGCCTAAGGTCCATCTATCTAGCCAGTTGTAGGTTGAATTGGGATCCCTCTTATCATACTGAAAGTGAAGAGGTTCTAGCACAATTGGTGAAGACAGAAGCTACAGAATATAAAAGTGAGTTAGCGCAACCATGAAATATGTAGATGGAGAGTGAAAGTTTGTTAACACACATTCTTATAAGGGAATGAATAAGACCAAGGTTGTTTTCTTATGTATGTAATAAACTAATTCACTAGTTATGTTTGAAAAGTAATATATACCTTCCGAACAAAGGCATTGGAAGATAACCTATCTTTCCATGCGTGAGGCGATCTAGCACCCTGAAAAGTACAAGCAACATACTTTCTTTTTAAAATCTGATAGACAGATACTAAACAACAATGTTGAATAGTACGATATGAACAGACATAATTCTGATAAAGCAATCAAAACTTAGTAAGACGAAAGATGTAAACAAAATATTAATGTCTCAATGATTTGTACTTACTCTAAGGCTATGTTGGCCAAACTTTAAATTGAATTGCATGTCAGTTCCAGAGAGTCTAACATTTCTTCCACGAACTAGAGCCTGAAACTTCACAATCAACCATGTAGTACGAAGGGTTGAAACAGCCTGTCTCCTTACAAGATGCCCTCGAATCAGTGCCTGAAGTCTTATGATACCTTTCAATGCACGGAATGACCTTCGTGCCTGCACCACAAACATCACTGTAGAGAGACACGGTTTGGGAAAACACCACACCCATAACAAGGGGGGTGACCTCTTATATATATATAGCCAATATGGCTTGGAATACAGGGAATGTAATCAAGTATACATAGTAAGCCTATCAGCTATACATGGAAAGCTATAATCAATATGATCAGCTATACAATATTCCTAATATATACAATATTCCTAATACCCGCCCGCAGTCGCAGCGGGAGGAGTGCGGACGCAAAGACTAGACCGAAAGTCGGTGAAGAGCTGAACCGGAAGGCCCTTCGTCATGATATCCGCAAACTGATGGGAGGACGGAACATGAAGAACTCGAACCTGCCCCAAGGTCACCTTCTCGCGAACGGAGTGGATGTCGATCTCGATATGCTTCGTGCGCCGATGATGAACCGGGTTTGCTGTCATGTAGACAGCACTGACGTTGTCACAGTAGACAACGGTGGCGGAGTCCAGGGGGACATGAAGCTCTCGAAGAAGGCGGCGCGGCCCGCGGCCTCGGCGACGGCATGGGAGACGGCGCGATACTCGGCCTCGGCGCTAGACCGGGACACTGTGGTCTGACGCTTCGAGGACTATGAGATCAAGTTGTCGCCAAGAAAGACGCAGAAGCCAGAGGTAGAACGTCGAGAGTCCGGGCATCTGCCCGATGCCGCATCCGAATAAGGCCGTGAGGGAGTGGGCCCGGACCGGTACCGATGTGAAGACCGGAGGAGAGAGTGCCCTTCACATAGCGTAGGATGCGCTTGACCGGCGCAAGATGAGGCTCACTCGGGGCGTGCATGAAGAGGCGGACCTGCCGAACGGCATACGCCAAGTCGGACGAGTCGGCGTGAGGTGCGGAGGGCGCCGACCGGACTCCGGTAGTCGGAGGCTGTCCGAGGAGGAGAGCGGGGGCACCGTCGGTCGCCGAGAGCTTGGCGTGAGTGTCAACGGGGAGTCGGCGTAGAGTGACACTCGGTCATGCGGCGCGGCTGGAGAAGGTCGACGGCGTACTGGCGCTGAGACAGGAAGAGGCCATCGGCAGAGCGGCTGACTGAGATGCCGAGGAAGTGATGTATATCGCCAAGGTCCGTCATAGCAAACTCAGACGCGAGTCGAGCCATGATGGACTCAAGAAGTGTCGAAGACGAAGCAGTCATAATGATGTCATCGACGTAGAGGAGTAGGTAGGCGATGCCGGCGCCCTCTTTGTAAACAAAGAGGGAGGTGTTGGAGGTGGAGGCAGTGAAGCCGAGCTGCCGGATGAAGGAGGCGAACCGCTGATACCACGCACGGGGCGCCTGCTTAAGACCGTAGAGGGACTTTAGCAGGAGACACACGTGGTCGGGAGCGGCAGGATCGACGAAACCAGGCGGCCGGCGCGCGGGCCGATCTCGTCGAGGTGACCGTGAAGGAAGACGTTCTTCACGTCAAGCTGGTGAATCGGCCAGGCTCGGGAAGCGGCAATGCTGAGAACAGCCCGGATGGTCGTCGGTTTGACCACCGGACTAAACGTCTCATCGTAGTCTATGCCGTGCTGCTGGGAGAAACCGCGAACAACCCAGCGCGCCTTGTGACGAGCGAGACGCCTTGTGACGAGCGAGACTGCCGTCAGAGTGGAACTTGTGTTCGAAGATCCACTTGCCGGAGACAACGTTGGCGCCGGGTGGATGAGGTACAAGGCGCTAGGTGCCGTTGTCGATCAGCGCCTTGTACCCATCGGCCATGGCGGCACGCCAATTTGGATCAGCCAGACCACTGCGGTAGTTGCCGGGAATCGGTGAGGCGGCTGATGCCACCGCCGTCAGCCCGACATAACAGACCGGTGCAATGGCGCCTGATTGAGTGCGCGTCACGGGCCGGCTCGGCACAGGCGGTGGTGGAGCAGGGCCTGGCGAAGCCGGTGGCGAAGAGGAAGCAGTCGATGAAGGTGGCGAAGCGGGGTCGACAGGGGGCGCCACGACCTGCACAGCCGCCTGCTGTACAGGGGGCGCCAGGTCCGCGGGTGGCACGGCCGCCCGTGCCCGGTGGGGGGGCGTGGTCGCCGGGCGCGTAGACGCGTATGATCGCACGAGGATCAGCCGGCAGGGGCGCGAGCGGTGCGGGCCGGCGCCGGTGGTGGAGAGGCTGTCACCTGCGCGAGTGGAAGTGCCTGGAGAAGCGGACCACGCACGAGGATGGCTGGATCGTCGTCCTCGTGTATGAGAGGCGAAGGCCGTGGCCGCTCAACGTCACGCAGTGACGGAGCTGCCACGCGAGTAGCTGCAGGATTAGGTGCAGAAAGAAAATCCACGTCGGATGTAGAAGAAGAAACGGCGGAGAAGGGAAACGATGTCTCGTCAAAGACCACATGACGTGAGATGATTATACGTTTAGTGACTAAGTCGAGACAGCGATAACCCTTATGGGATGAAGGATACCCCAGAAAAACACAGGCTGTGGAGCGTGGAGCAAGCTTGTGTGAGGCAGTGGCCGATAGGTTGGGATAGCATAGACAGCCGAAAACACGCAGCTGGTCGTAGTCCGGAGTGGTGCCGTGAAGAAGGGTGTAAGGAACGGTGCCATCCATAGAGGAACAGGGTCGGCGGTTGAGGACATAGGTGGCAGTAGCGAGGGCCTCGGCCCAGTAACGGGGAGGCATGTGAGCGTGAATGAGGAGGGTGCGGCTGATATTATTCAACGTACGGAGAACGCGCTCGGCCTTTCCGTTCTACTGAGAAGTGTAAGGACACGACAGTCGAAGTAGGATACCTCGGGAGGAAAGGAAAGTCGTCAATGTGCGGTTAACAAACTCAGTACCGTTGTCAGCCTGGAAGGACTTGACAAGAGCGCCAAACTGCGTGTGGGCATAAGCGCAGAAATCGATAATGATGGAGGCTACTTCAGATTTGCGAACTAAAGGGTACGTCCAACAAAAATGAGAGTAGTCATCGAGCAACACCAAATAGTACTGACACCCAGAGATGCTGGCTACGGGAGATGTCCAAACATCACAATGAATGAGATCAAAAGGCGCAGAACTGCGGGTTTTGGAATGGGTAAATGGTAACCGCACGTGTTTGCCCAGTTGACACGAGTGACAAAGGGACTGGGCTACTTTATTACAAGTGATAAAGGAATTATTCCTAAGGGTGTCGATGACGGAGGAAGCAGGATGACCGAGGCGAGCATGCCAGATGGTGGCGGTGATGGCGAGGGTGGCGAGCGGCGACCCAGCAGTGGTGGCAGGGAAAGTGTAGAGGTCGCCGGTACTATCGCAACGAAGCATCACGCGTCGACTCGGAATATCCTTAACAGAAAAACCAAGAGCGTCAAATTTAATCGAACAGTTATTGTCACGAGTAAACTGACGTACGGAAAGAAGGTTGCGAATCAAGGAGGGTACTACTAGAACATTACGAAGCGCGAAATTAGATGAACTGGTAGGAAGAATAGAAGAACCGCGGCAAGTAACAGGTAAAGAGTGGCCATTGCCGACGGTAATGGAAGAGGTGGATGGTGGAAAGCGAGAGAGAAGTATATCATCCGTAGACGACATGTGGGAGGAAGCGCCAGAGTCCATCACCCATCCTTGGTTCTGTAGCGCCAGCTGGTTGAGGGCCGCAATCAGCCCAGCCTGATCCCATGCTTGGGGCTGGGCCGACGTCTGGACAAGGGCGAAGGCCGTGTGGGCCTCGAGCCGGGCCGGCGCCCCGGCGAGCCGGGAGGCGCGCCACCCGCCGGGCCTCCGGCGCCACCCGGCTCGCGGCCCAAGCCGCCGGGCCGCCTGTGGGCCGTAGGGGTTGAAGCAAACCCACGGCCCGGCGGGGGCGGAGTTGCTTCTGGTCGGTGCCGTGGGGCGGCTGGCGCCGGGGCTTCTTGCCCTTCTTGCCACCGCCGCCGTGGCCGCCGCCGCCCTTGCCGTAGCCTCTACCGCCGGCCGCGCGCCGGGGGCCGTCGGGGCAGAGGAGGACGAGGTGGAGCGGCAGCCGGGACTGGAGCAGGAAGAGGAGGCAGCGAGCATGGCGGAGGCGGCCGTCGTCTTGGCCTCATTGGCGAGGCGGAGCTCCTTGAGCCGGAGCATGTCGAGGGCGGCGGAGAAGTCAGGCAGCACCGCGGCATTCGCGATGTCGTCCGCGGTGCCGGAGAAGGACGTGTTGACGCCGCGCAGGAGATTGAGAACGAGCTGCGGCTCAGGGACCGCATGGCCGACGTCGCGGAGGTCCGCGGCCTTCTTCCGCATGCGCTCGGCGTAGGCGTCGATGGTGTCGTCGCCCTGGGTCATCGAGTGGAACTCGTGGAGGTGGATGATGGCGCGCGGGGCCTGATTAGCGCGGAAGAGTCCCTCGATTGCGACCCAGATATCGCGGGCGGTGAAGTTGTCGCCGTCAACGGCGAGGCTGAGGACGGCGTCGTCGACGGTGCCGAAGATCCAGCTGCGGACGCAGCAGTCCGCCTGGTCCCAGACAGGGTCCTGCGGGCTTGGCGGGGCGCTGCCGTCGATGTGGTGACGGAGGCGGAACTTGCCACACATCGATTTGAAGAAGAACGCCCAGCGAGAGTAGTTGGAGGATTGCATCTCCAACTGGATCGGCACGTGGGACTTGACGGAGATCGTGGCGTAGGAGGGAACCACGAGGTGCTGAGCGAGCGCCTGTTGGACGGCCGCCATGGAGCCGGCAGCGACGGCCGGCATGGTGGAGGCGCCCAGCGCCGGGGTAGAGGAGGCCCCTAGGGCTGGTGAGGATGAGGAGCCGAGCGCCGGGATGGTCGGCATGCCGAGCGGCGGCGCCGAGGGATCACCTGTGATGTCGGACATGGTGACCAGGGAGCACCGGCGCCGATGCAAGCTGGCGGCGCGCGAGTAGATCATGGGAGGAGGGTGGGCAGCGGAAAGAAAAGGAAGGATTAGGCTCTATACCATGTAGAGAGACACTGTTTGGGAAAACACCACACCCATAACAAGGGGCTGACCTCTTATATATATAGCCAATATTACCTCTTATACATAGTAAGCCTATCAGCTATACATGGAAAGCTATAATCAATATGATCAGCTATACAATATTCCTAATAATCACAACATTAACACTGTGCTACAATACTGAACTTAAATGTATACATTGGAAAAAGGCATGCCAATTACACAAACGCTTGTACAACAATAATTTCAAAG
Source organism: Cenchrus americanus (assembly GCA_947561735.1). NCBI lineage: Eukaryota > Viridiplantae > Streptophyta > Magnoliopsida > Poales > Poaceae > Cenchrus > Cenchrus americanus. The sequence continues at coordinate 179,469,417 of OX387245.1, forward strand.
GCAAAGATAGGGCAACAACACACACCCAGGAGACGGGGGTTGACTTTCAGACATATAACCATATACAACTTGAGTTACAACTTACAAGAATACAACAACATAGGGCTGTATAGGCTATATATATCTCTAATATGAAGAATTCAAAATGCACAAAATAATTGGATTCGCTGAACTGGAGTCTGGGACACTGCAATGGGTGCCTCTTTAAGCCCATTTGGTACAGCTTCATGAGCGGCTTCACGAGCAGCTTCACAACTTCAATAGCCAAACGACCAGCTCTCTGCCCAGCTCTTTGGTCAGCTTCTCTGAAAACTCTCTCTCACAGAGTTAAGCATACGGTGAAGCTGCAAAAACATAGCTCTCCCCTGCTCATGAAGTTGCTCATGAAGTTGTTTTCTGAAAAACAGCTCTAGTGAAGCTGAGCTGTGCCAAACAAGGTCTTTAACTTCCCAGGGGAAAAACTGCTAAGGTCCTAATGATTACTTGAGAATGGCTAATAATGACATACAACTCAGTCCATCAATTCATTTAGAATCTGCACGAGGGTTTGGCTAAAACTATGAGTATGAGTAACACTTGCAGATGCTGAAGAATGCAGATGCATCAGAAAAGTTGCTGGAACAATAGTATTACCAGGTAACCACGAAAGGCTGCCTGTGGCTTCACTGCAGCTTGGTCTTCTCCCAGTTGCCCAGGACCTGATGTCTCGGACTCAACAATGATTTGATTCTGCTGCCTGTCCCGATCGCTTGGCACATTGACATTTTCAGTCTTCCCATTTGCTGGAGCAGCTCCATTTTTGTGGGGGTTAACAAGCACTGGCTCAGATATCACAGGAGAATTCCCAGAAAGTGCACGCTCCTCACCAGTTGAGTGTCTGTTGTTATTTGCAGCTGAAGAAAACATGATTCATCTGTCGAGGAAAGAAGGAAGAAACAAAACATGCATCATACCTAGCTACAACATGTATAAAGAAAAAGGGAAATGAACAATTTGCAATCTCTTAGCGTCCAATCCAGTGTGAAACAGTAACTAGTATCAAATTCAACCTTTGCAAGGTTGTTCACTTCACTGTGTTAGTAAATAGATTGGACGTGCCTGTGTGCCTTCAAGTTATCAATAATTGCACCATTAACAAGCTGGCTTAGAGAAGAAAAACCAGCAAGTAACACCCCAACAGGTCACTTTCAGCATGTATATGGAGTTCTCTAAGTAGAACTGCACAGATCAACTGTGGGAAATAGTACCTTAAAACAACGCATCTGCATTATAGAAGTGCTTACCGACTCATTTGCCTTGGTAGAACCGGATTTAGTTGATTTCTTTTTTTTTTGAAAGATAACACCACAAGGCAGACTCCTGAAGTTTTAGGTGCCCCACCCAGGGTTTGAACCCTGCGGGAGCCTCCCGGCCAGTGGCCTTTGCCACTGTGCCATGAGCTCCTTGGCATTTAGTTGATTTCTTCCCCAGGAGCACAGACTTGATCCACTTCCCCGCGGACTTTCCCATTGTATCCTAAAGCGGCCAACACTGGAAATTCTGAAACTTGCAAATTGAGGAGCTCATCAGTAATTCAGTTGACAGATCTGTACCATCATGCCACAACCGGCACTAATTCTCCCAAGAGTAAGCAGAAAGAAGAAACACGCTGGAGTAACGGTAATTTCACTAGCAAGCTTAGAGCACCAACTTCCCAAGTGACAAAACAAAGGTGAAAAAAATATCGTTGAAAGAAAAACGATGTGTAAGCTTGAACAGAAGCAGCGTGACTAGCGCCGCACACAAACCAAACGTTGTGACGGAAAAACAGAAGCGGCAGCTGCGGAGAGATTTCGAAATTTAACCCTATCTTCGCAGGCCTCACGCGAGATGACCCTAAGTTCGCAAGTCTTTCGAAATTTAACCCTGAGGCACGCGAACTCTTCGATTCGGGGGTTTTCAACCAATTTCCACCGTTTCGAAATTTCCTTTTACACATTTCTTCTCCAGCACAAGTGAAAGGACAATTTTGCCCTTGCCTCATCCCATTCATTTCTCCCCTCCACCAATGACTGTGTGGGACTCAGGGTTGGGGTCATCTTCAACCTCGGACTAGCTCCGGAACGGCGGCGTGCGGTTCCGTTGGCCGCCGACATCTCTTGTGCCCGGCCCGCCGCGCCGCCCCCCGCCGGCGGCGCGAGCATAGATCGACCGGCCGGCCATGGGCGCGGCTCGGCCCCGGATCTCGCCCCCGCTTGACCTCGGCGCGGCCGAGTGGAGCTCGCCCCCGCCGACCAAGCTGCGGCCCGGTGGAGCTCGACTCCATGGCCCATGGGCGCGGCCCGGCACATTCGGCCCGCCGCCCCATGGCGAGGACTACCGCGGCTACACCGCGCGAGGACCACCGGCGTTGGGCGCCCCCACCCCGCTCCGGTCTCCCCCAAGGTCGGCGCGACCATCCCCGGCCGGGGAGGCGTAGCCGGCCCCAACAGGCAGCGCGGGCGGCCGGGTCGAGCGAACCTTGCGGCTTGGCTGAGCACGTAGTCGCGGCCCGACGGTGATGCCCAGTGTGGAGCATTGTTTAGAGGTTGAAGAAGATCCAAGACATGGGACCCACATGTCAGTGGTGGAGAATGAGAGAAGGGCAGGGGTAAAATAGTCAGTTCAGTTGGGCTGGGAAGGATAAGGTAAAAGAAAATGTTGAAATCCAGTAAAATGATGAAAAACCCCTGAATCGAAAAGTTCACGTGCCTTGGGGTTAAATTTGAAAGGCTTGCGAACTTAGGGTCATCTCGCGTGAGGCCCGAAGATAGGGTTAAATTTCGAAATATCTCGCAGCTGCGAGGAAAGCTCAAACCAGCAGAAGATAAATCGCTAATAGCCCGGAGGACGCACGCGGATCTGGACCAAACATACACAGGTCCGCGCAAAAGCAGCGCACCAGTCGCTAATGCCACAATCCAGCCCGTAATTAGCGCAGGCACAAGTAGGGAAATGCAGGGCAGGGGAACCTGGAACAACAGCGCTGCGCGAACGGCACGGCGCGGAACACCTCTGGCCCGTCCCTATCCGGCGCGGCGACCTACCTACCCTTCACGCCTCCAACCTCCCATCCACCGGACGCCGGCCGGAGGAATTTGTTGGTTGGTTCAGTAGCTGGCGGGGAGAGGAGTTCCCTCAAGTGGGAGTGTGAGCTCACTTCACTAGCTCAGGAGAGAGAGCGCGCCAGCGCACGAGGCCTGCGCCGCGACGGAAACGCACAGAGCCCTATCCGCTGACACCCGCTTAAGAGACACCCACATGTCAGCAAAATGGATGATTTTCAGGCAGAGTGAAAGACGTTGCGGAACGCTGCGAGGCGTAGTCACCTTTTCCAGACGGGCACTCAGACCGCTTCCTCGAGTGCGTGACAGACTCCTGACGCCCTGTTCGTTTGGCTTATCAGCCACCAGCCAACCGTACTTTTCTCTCAGAATAAATCAGCCATCACCAACCAGCCAGCAGTACTTTTCTCTCAGAACAAACCAGCACCAGCCATCACCAACCAGTCGAACCAACATGCTGACCGACTGACTGTTGTAACGGCGTTGCTTGCAAGATTCCGTTCCAGTCCAAGCAGCACACGTTCACCGGCTCGGTAGTTCGGGAATCACATGATGCTGGGCTGCTGTTTGCGAGAGGTCGGTCGGGGACTGCCAGCCAGCCAGCAAGGGCAGAGCAAATTCGGAGACGCGTCACACTTACTCCTCGAGCAGAGCAAATTCGGAGACGCGTCACACTTACTCCTCGAGCTGGGATGTGAAGTATCTCGAGTTTTTTCCCCCAACGCCCTTTGTTAAGTTTCACTTCCCCCACATGCCCCTAAAAAGTTTACCCTCCCTCCCATGCTCTCCCCCAAACTTTCTTTTCCCCCAGTAGCCTTTCTGACGGAATGAGGGCAAACGGCGCCTAACGGAGGGGCGAAAAGTCGTTTTTGCCCCTCGGTTCATTGCTGGTTGTGGCATTGTTTTTTTTCTATTTTGCTGTTTGTGTTCTTTCTGTTGTGTAGCTTGGTTGGCACCTTTTTTTCTTTTTTTTTCCCTTTTCGCTGTTTGTGATCTTTTTCTATTAAGCTACAAGCTTGGTTGTTACCTTTTTTTTATTATTTTTCTTTTTTCCTCTTTGCGAAGCTCGGTTGTCACCACTTTTTTTTCTTTTTTCGTTGTTGTTTGCTGTTTCATTCTTTGTGAGCATTTAGCAAATTGCTCATATGAATAACAAATTGCACATATAATAGGAAGCCTCAATATTTTACTCGACAACATCAGGATAGGACAACAATATTTAATACATAGTTCCATAAACATAAGGACAACATTGTTCCATAATTATGTAACATAACACAACAACATTCTAAGAATACTCAAATTCTAACTCCATAGACTACAACTTGGGCTTCCATAACTTAGCTTCATTAGGCAGCCAACTAGCAACTACTTAGGGGACCTGTGCTGAAAAAAACAACAACCAAATTCATGGTTAACATAACAACAACCGAATAACTGAATCAATGTGTGTGTACATATTAAAGTGCAACCACTTACATGATACAACAGGCAGTCACATGTTGGCTCACAACTGTCGGGGCAGTCGCAGGAGCAGCCAGAGTCGGTGGAGTACCTTCCTTCTGAAGGAGGAGCCCTTCCTGCATCTTCATCTTCGACTGAAACATATAACAAGTTGCAATATCAGGGAGAACATATATATTAGGAAGAACATAGAGTATTGAGTGATATTCTTACGCACCGCAAATCATAGCGAAGGCCTCAGCTTCAACCTCAGGGTCCTCATTGGGCTCCTCATAGGACTCCTCATCTATCAATAATTTATGTAAATACAATGACCACCATATGAACATAGTGTAATGCAAGTCATAATAGTAACAATGCTAAATATTTGCCTCAGATTGAAGTACATAAAATTTCATGATGGCCATAAAACCATGAGACACGTCCAACCCAACCATCAAAGTTATCTTTGGTTGATAACAGTTGCGTTCGGTATGGACGTATCTCATGGTTCGATGACCATCATGACAAGTGGATGATATCATCATGAGTACTCCATCATGACAAGTTTGGGTGAGGGCATGTGAGGGAGGGTGAACTTTTTAAGGGCATGTGGGGGAAGTGGAACTTAGCAAAGGGCATGTGGTCGATAACAGTTGCATTGGGCATGGACGTATCGCACGATTCGATGACAATCATGATAATTTTAAATGATATCATCATAGGCAAGCAAGAAAGCATGAAAGTTTACAATGATGCTTGAAGTAACAATATTAATTTGCCTCAGATAAAGTAAAGTGGAGTTTATAATGGCCATGAAACCGTGAGAACGTCCATGCCCAGCCATCAAAGTCATCTGTGGTGGATAACAGTTGCATTGGGCATGGACGTTTCTCACGATTCGATGACAATCATAACAATTTTAAATGATATCATCATAGGCAAATAACAGTTGCATAAGGATAGAGCATACATAATAAAATACCTCAGACCACAAGCATCATTGGCATACCACAAGCATCATAGGCAAATAACAGTTGCATAAGGACAGAGCATACATAATAAAATGCCTCAGACCACAAGCATCATTGGCACACCACAAGCATCATAGGCAAATAACAGTTGCATAAGGACAGAGCATACATAATAAAATGCCTCAGACCACAAGCATCATTGGCATACCACAAGCATCATAGGCAAATAACAGTTGCATAAGGACAGAGCATACATAATAAAATGCCTCAGACCACAAGCATCATTGGCAGACCACAAGCATCATAGGCAAATAATAGTTGCATAAGGACAGAGCATACATAATAAAATGCCTCAGACCACAAGCTGCATAGGCAGACCACAAGCATCATAGGCAAATAACAGGAAAATAACAGAGCATACATAATGTTGCCTTAGACCACAACATCATAAGCACACCACAAGCAGCATATATAGCAAGCAGCAGTCTCAAGTGGATCGAGCTCACCGAGGTGGACATTGGCCCGACGTGGCGCGGGGGCAATTCGATGGGGCGGCGGCGCCCGCGCCATCCATGTAGGGCAGCCACAGGCGAAGGAGCCATCTGTTGGGGAAGGTGGTCTTCAGAAGCATCGCCCTCGCCCGCCCACGCTGGCAACCCTCGGCCTGCATACGGCTTCGGTCTCGCGGGAAAACCCTTCGCTGCACGAGCACTAACGGAACACTAATGCCGCTTATGCCTTATGAGTTTCGCTGTGCAGTGATGACCCTTTGTGGCTGCGCCTACCTTCGGCGCCGAAGGTGCTGGTGGCCATGCTCCGGTGACGAGGGCCCAAGAGGGCCAGGGGCGGAGAACGCTGGCCCAAGACATCGCGTCCGGGGTCGGCGGCGGCGCGGACGAGGCGTCTGAGGAGGCCCGACGCCCCTGGTCCAGGGTCGCTACTTCGGCACCGAAGGTGCAACGACCCTGGACACGTGGCCGCTGCCAACGTGTAAAGTGGGCTCCGGACGGGGCAGAAACAAGGGCGGCCGCGTGTAAAGGCGTTTCGGCCGTACGAAGACACGCTGTAGGCCTGTACGACGCGGGGACTTACTGTTATACCCTTGTAAAGCGTTTAAAGCGGTTTGTCAGGAACGGAAAAGGTGTAATTGAGGCAAATGACTATACCCAGGGGTCTCCTATAAATAGTGAACCCATTGTAATGAAACGGACACACTGTAATGAGAAGAGAGCACCGAAGGCGCCTGCTAGTCCTTCTGCCCTCGGTCTACTGATTATTCCCTTGTTTCCTTACTGTCCTGTTAAGTTTAGCGTTTCTTCTCCTCGCACCGGTACAAGTAATAGCCCTGCGAAAGCAAGCGAAGTGGGGGGAAAGAACTCACGGGGCTGTTGTGTCGGCGTCCATCCTTCGGGCCCGATTTCCACCAACAGTTTGGCGCAGCAAGGGCCACTTCGGGAATCTGCTGAAGACCTAGTTCGGGAATCTCGGGCGGAAACATTCACGAACCACGAGAGAAGCAAAGTCAAAGTTGTAGTCCCAAAAAGTCCGGGTTTAGAGTGTGAACTAGTGGCAGATTTGTAAATATGTTAGGTGGAAAAAGACATTCTTGTATGTGTTCACACCAGGAATATTCCCTGAGCCCGAGGGTGTTATCGGCATGTAAAAGTCCCTTCGTCTCCCTATAAAAGGGGGCGCGAGGGCACGTGTAAACGGATTCAGACTTTTTTGGGACTTGTACTACTTGCAGAGAGCTTCACAGTTTCTTTGCGCCCTAATCTTGTACTTGAACGTGTTGAGAACTCTACTCGTGTTTGGGCAGTTATCCGAATTTTTCGGGTACCCCCCAACAAGAACTCAAGACCACATGGCCAGGACACGTTCGGCAGGCGCCGAAGCCGCAACGGCTCAGGCGGCGACCCCTCCACTCGTGTCGGAGCCCACCAACCCATCTCCTTCGGCCGTCCAGCCTGCGGCGGGATTCGGTGCCGGCCGAGCGCGCCGGGAGGTAGAGCACACCGCTTCGGGAATGTTCGAAGTCGGCCCTCGAGGGGGCCGGGGGGCTTCGGCGCAAGACATCGAAGCTCTCCGAAGGATCCGGGCCCTCATCACTGGCAAGTCCGTGCCGGCTCACCCTGAGCAGGAGACGCGCCCATCCTCCTCGCAGATGCAACCATCCCAGCACCAGGACGCGGCTCCGCCGCACGCCGCTTCCGACGCCATCGACTTCAACATCCGGCAGGCTGAGCGTTACCTCGCCATGCTGCAAAGCCAGATCGCCGGCGCGACGCCGCCACAAAGAAGTCGCCCCCGGTGCCGCCCGCACCAACGCCGACACCCGCCGCGCATGCCGCGCCGGCGGCCCGGCCAGCTGCGCCCGGCTCACCCCCGCAGCCATGCGGGCCCGGGCCCGGACCAATGGAGGCGACGAAGGATGCCTCCGAAGGGCAAAGCATAGGCCACCGCCAGGACAGGGGGCAGGCGCACGAGCACTTCGCTCCCGACGACACACCACTCCGCAACGTTGTCCCGGTGTCCCCGCTCTCGGTCGAGCTCGAGAGCGCGCCGTGGCCCCGTCGGTTCAACGCCAACACCTTGCCCCAGTATGACGGAGACTACGATCCCAAAGAGTTCCTGATGAAGTTCGAGGCGGCGGTAGAATCGAACGGGGGCGACGCCACCACGAAGGCCAAGGCCCTCGTGCTCGCGCTCAAAGGAGAAGTCCAGTATTGGTATGCCAACATTCCGAAGGGGCATATCACATCGTGGTTCCAGCTGCGGAACAAGCTGCTGTCCAGCTTCAAAGGCATGCAGGTCGAAGAGCTGGACTCCAACGACCTCGTCAACATGTGTGTCCAGGGGGACCGTGAATCACTGCAAGAGTACATGCACAGGGTTGTCAAGCTGACAGCGCGTGCGCCCACGGTGTCCGAAAGCAGCATCATCGACGCCATCGTCGGGGGCCGAGGGTTGGAAACGCCGGGGATGTGCTCGATAGGGTCAAGCCGAAGTCTTTGCAAGAGTTATTTGAAGTTATGCAAGAATACTGCAAGTCCGACAAAGGCCGCCGCCGAAGGCTCGACCGGGCAAATGCAGCAAAGAAGCAGAAACAACAGGGGCAGTGGGACCAGCCGAAGGGGTGGCAAAACCAGCCGCCGAAGCAAGCGAACCGTCAGATCAACAACGTGTCCGCGCCCCCCGACCAGAACCAGAACAGGGGCGGCGGGCACAAGGGCGGATACAAACATAACAAGGGGCCGAAGCCGCAGCAGCATAACCAGCCGCAGCGGGCCGGTGGTGAGCGGTTTTTCTGCTGGCTCCACGGAATCGATGCCCAGCACCACACGCATCAGTGCCCTTCGGCGGTCAAGATGAAGCTGGAATGGGAGGCGGAGGAGAAGGCGAAGGCAGCAGGCATGGCCGTGAACCATGTCATGAAGTACCAAAGTGCGGGTCAGTTCAGGGCCCTGCCACCACCATACCACCACCAGCCTTACCAACCTTCGGCACCCGCGCATGCCTTCCACCCACCTCAGCCATACGCACCCTCCGCGCCGCAGCTGCTTCCGCCTCCTCCCCCGCCCACGCAACAACCTTCGGTTTTCGTGCCTTCGTGGCCGAACCCACCCGCCCACCACCAAGTCCACTACACCCATACCCAACCACCACCTCCGCCCCCACCAAAGCAAGAGGCCCCTGGACTCCAGCAGTTCGGGGATGACGGGCATGCTCAACATCATCAATGCAATCTCCGGCGGATCCAATGAGCCGATGCACGAGACAAAGAGGCAACGCCAAGACTACTACCGAAGCGTGTCGCATATCTGCTCCGGCAAGTACTTTCACCTGCCATGGTCCCACGTCCCCATAACCTTCACGGCAGCTGACATCCGGCTGCAGCACTACTCGCACAACGATCCGCTCGTCATAAGGGCCAACATCGGCAAGAACACAAAGTACTACTTCGGCAACGACGTGGGAAGGATCCTGGTGGATAACGGCAGCTCAGCGGATATCCTGACCTGGCAGTGTTTCACCGGCATGGGGTTCAAAAAGGAAGATTTGAAGAAGGCAGAACACCCGTTGTACGGCTTCGGCAACAAAAAAATTGAAGCCCTCGGCAAGATTGATGTCGACGTGTCCTTCGGCCAAGACGCCACCATGAGAACCGAAGTCATAACATTCGATGTTGTAGACTTCGCATACCCGTACAACGCCATCTTCGGCCGCAACACCATAAACAAGTTCGCAGCGGTCATACACCAAGGATACCTGCTGATGAAGATACCGACAGCGGCGGGGGTGATATCCGTATATGGTAGCCAGGAGGAGGCCCGAAGAGCCGAGCGCAACACTTCAGTCCACAATAGACAAGTTCATGTCATCAACGAAGATGAGAGCAACGAAGCCGCAGTAGCCGAAGAGCACAAGGCCGAAGCCCAAATGAGGCAGTCCATGAAGGGGGCTGAAGCTGAACGCATGAAAGCTGTCGACGTCATGAAGACAGCCCCCCTATGCGCGGATGTGCCCAGCAGAACCGTGATGATAGGCGCCGAGATCAGCGCAGAAGATGAAGGCCGGCTCTTGCAGTTCCTTCGCAACAATCAAGATGTGTTCGCATGGTCCAAGTCCGATTTGACAGGCGTCCATCGCTCAATCATAGAGCATGCCCTCAACACCGACCCAAGAGTTAAACCGAAACTGCAGAGGCAGCGGCCGATGTCAGCGGACGGGGTCAAGGTCGCGGAGGCCGAAGTACGAAGTTGCTCGACGCAAGAATCATCAGAGAAGTCCAATATCCTATCTGGGTGGCAAACGTGGTCATGGTGCCGAAGAAGAACGGCAACATGAGAATGTGTATTGACTTCACTGAACTCAACAAGGCATGTCCGAAGGACCCTTTCCCATTGCCAAGGATCGACATCATTATTGATCAGGCCGCCGACTGCGACATGTTGAGCCTCCTAGACTGCTTCTTCGGCTATCACCAAGTGTGGATGCGAAGGGAAGACGAAGAGAAAACCGGATTCACAACCCCCTTCGGCATCTTCTGCTTCGTCAGAATGCCCGAAGGCCTGCGCAACGCCGGGTCCACCTTCAACCGCATGATGAAGCTGATCTTGGGCAGCCAGCTGGGGCGCAACGCCTCGGCGTACGTCGATGACATCGTCATCATGAGTGAGAAAGAGGAAGATCACATTGCAGATCTAACCGAGACCTTCGACAACATGAGGCAAAATGGCCTCAAGCTCAACCCGTAAAAAATGCATCTTCGGCATCCGGAAAGGGCGATTCTTTGGGCTGCATGGTTTCTAAGCGGGGCATCCAGGCGTACCCCCAAAAGATCGAAGCCCTACGAAGGATGCAGCCCCCAGCCACTCGAAAGGAAGTACAAAGGCTCACAGGCAGAATCGCCTCGCTGAACCGTTTCATCTCAAGAGCAGCCGAAAGAAGCCTTCCTTTCTTCAAGGTACTCCGAGCAAATTCAACTTTCCAATGGGGCCCAGAGCAGCAGCAGGCCTTCGATGACCTCAAGAAGTACCTTGAAGATGCAGCAGTCATGACCAAACCGTCACCAAAGGCTGAACTATTGTTGTACATCGCTGCAACTGACACAGCAGTCAGCGCAGTGCTTGTGGAAGAGCGCAAAGAGGCAGACGCTCTAAGGCAATTCCCCATATACTATGTCTCCGAAGCCCTGAGCGGCTCAAAACTTCTCTACTCCGAAATCGAGAAGATGGCATATGCTGTTGTGATGGCAAAGAGGAAACTTCGGCATTACTTCCAGAGCCACAACGTTTCGGTGCCCACAGCTTTCCCCCTTCGGGACATGTTCGAGAACAAGGAGTCGACAGGCAGGTTGGGCAAGTGGGCCTCGGAAGCGGCGGAGCACGTCATAACCTTCGTCGCCGCAGCGCGATAAAGTCTCAAGTCCTCGCTGACTTCGTAGCTGATTGGACGCCTTCGGCGCCGAAGGGGGAAGCAGTGGTCATAGAGCCAATATGGGAAGTCCAATGTGATGGAGCATACTGCCACCTTGGGTCGGCGGCCGCAACAGTCTTAAAGTCTCCTTCGGGCATCAAACTTCGGTATGCCTTGCGGCTAAATTATGACAACTGCACAAACAACGTGGCAGAGTATGAAGGCCTGCTGCTCGCGCTTCGGAAGGCTAGGGCCATAGGGGCAAGGAGGCTCGTCATCCTGACGGACTCCGAGCTTGTTGCCTGCCATATTGGGAAAACCTACAAGGCAAAAAACCCGGATATGATGAAGTACCTGCAGGCCGTCCGAAGCATGGAAAAGTTCTTCATCGGTATTACAGTGAGAAGTTTTCCCAGGAACCATAACGAGGAGGCCGATGCTATCGCGAAGGCAACCGCATTGCTTGAGCCCCTGCCACCGGATGTCTTTTATGAAACAACCACATTGAGGTCCGCAGTCGACGAAGCAGCACCCCCCAAATTTGTGAACGCCATACAGAGCGAGGACTGGCGTGCCCCAATAGTGGCGGCGCTCAAAGGGTACTATGAGGCCGAAGATGGGGTCATCGCCAAGAGGGTGGCCATCAGGGCGAGGAACTACCGCCTTGTCGACGGTAACTTGTACCGAAGGGGGGTGTGTGCCCCACTGCTAAAGTGCATATCGGTCACCGAGGGAAAGCAACTACTCCACAAAATCCATAGCGGCATGTGCTCACACCACCTTGGCACCAGGGCATTGGTGCAGAAAGCTTTCCGCCAGGGCTTCTACTGGCCTTCGGCGGTCGCAGATGCCCATGACATTGTGCGCCATTGTCCAGAGTGCCAACGCCATGCACCCTACAGCAAGTTCGCTTCCAATGAGATACGAACAGTACCACCGGTGTGGCCCTTCGCTCGGTGGGGCGTTGACATCGTCGGCCCGCTACCCACGGCACCCGAAACTACACTCACGCGGTTGTGGCGGTTGAATATTTCTCCAAGTGGGTTGAAGCGAAGCCGTTGCGAGCATCACTTCGGCAACCGTTCGAAGTTCTTTTGGCGTAACATAGTGTGCCGCTTCGTTGTCCCCCACGAGGTCACGATGGATAATGGCAAGCGCGTTTGACGGCGCGGAGTTCAAGGAATTCCGTGCATACACGGGAACGAAGTTGTGCTTCGCTTCGGTCTACCACCCACAGTCCAACGGGGCGGTGGAGCGGGCCAATGGGATCATCTTCGCTGGCATCAAGAGGAACATCACTGATTTACCCAAGAGCAAATGGGCCGAAGAACTACCGAGGGTAATCTGGTCCCACAACACCACCACATCCAGAACTACCCAGTTCTCCCCCTTCAAACTGCTATACGGGGAGGAAGCCATGCTGCCCGAAGAGCTGTGTCTGGGCACCTGGAGGAGCACACCCTCCGGAGACAAAGACCTTAAGGCTTCGGTTCAGAACATTGAGGAGGTCCGCTTACAGGCAGCCGAAAACCTCTTGGCCTACCAAGACGAAACCCGAAGGTGGAGAAATAAAAAGATCAAGCCGAAGCACATACGGTCAGGGGACCTAGTGCTACGCAAGGTGCCGAAGGGTAAACTGAAGGGCAAGATGCATGGGAAATGGGAAGGCCCGTTCATAGCAACGGCAACCGCGAATGAAGCAGCCTTCAAACTGCGTCGGCTAACGGGAGACGAAGAGCCATACACCTGGAATGTGGATATGCTTCAGAAGTACTTCGTCTGAAGCAGTCGCGAGTTTAGTCTTTGAGTTTCATTAGTTTTCTCCTTCTTTTAAGTCAAGATACCGACTTTGTATCCTATGTACATTAAAGTAGCGGGGGACGTACTCTTTTCCTCACGGGGGAGGCTTCGTGGTTCCCCTCTGGATCCGCGAAGTGTGAGGTTTTAACGAGGCAGCCCCTTGTATCCCTTTGATTTCTGACATGTAATATAAGTCAGTGTTCCCCCATCCCTTCGCATGCAGTCTACCTTCTTTTTAAAGAATGCTCTCGCCACTCTGTCGAAGCTAGGCCACCGCCTCTGGGGGGGGGCTAGTCTCCGAAGTAGCCTTCGGCACAGTAAGTGACAGCCTCGGCGCGGATCGCCTTGGGGGCACGCACTCCAAGCCTGTCACTTATTGTCGTGACCGAAGAGAAAAACCGCTTGACGCGGGGCAGGGCCACGATTCGGCCGAAGTAAGCGCACGCCTGGAGCGATGCGTCGGTCTCGAGTTGACCGAAGAGAAAAACCGCTTGACGCGGGGCAGGGCCACGATTCGGCCAAAGTAAGCGCACGCCTGGAGCGATGCGTCGATCTCGAGTTGACTAAAGAGAAAAACCGCTTGACGCGGGGCAGGGCCACGATTCGGCCGAAGTAAGCGCACGCGTGGAGCGATGCGTCGGTCTCGAGTTGACCGAAGAGAAAAACTGCTTGACGCGGGGCAGGGCCACGATTCGGCCGAAGTAAGCGCACGCCTGGAGCGATGCGTCGGTCTCGCATTGACCGAAGAAAAAAAAGAAACCGCTTGACGCGGAGCGAGACCACAAAGCACTTAGTGCAAAACAAGGCCGCGACTCGGCCGAAGTAAACATACACCTCAAGTAGCACTTCGGTCCCATTCTAGTTCGAAGAGAAGCCCGCCTCGCGTGGTGTACACCATCGGCCTGGCTGGAGCAGGCGCACTAAAAATGGTCAGCCGAAAACGCACGTCCTAAACGCAACGGTGTTTTCTAACCCAAGGAGGCGAGCCATTACAAGTTAACCCTAAAGGCGAAGCGCGGTGCCGCTTCATCTCAACGCACTCGGGGCTTTTCTTGACCAAGCAAGCGACGAACCAAAAACCGAAGCACGAAAAAGATGGGCGAAAACACCTCTCGTCCATTTCCCTTTTCACATTTCCAACATACAACATCCTTCGTAAAAACAATATAACTTTACAAGAGGAACAACAATGCAGTTATAACACATACTGCCTCGAACAACAAATTCACAAGTTCGTGGCCAGAAAGCCGCTCCGGGCATGCCGCGAACACTTCCGGGGGGGGGGGAGTTCCGAAGTCCTGTGCTTCAAGTCTTCGCGCCAGCCCGTAGCCACACTCAACGATCAATCTTCGTTTAGTACGTCCTCACAGATCTCGTCGATCAGCCGCAGATATGCCATGTCTATGATCTCCAGAGCCATCCCCCGAAGCTCGTTGTCGGTCGACATTCGCCTTGCGCCGAAGTCGGGATTAGAGCCTATGCGAAGGGGATCACTCCGTCTCCACCTTCACCGCCGCGAAGCTTTCCGACGAGGCGTCAGGAATTAAATATACATACTCGGGCGGCCCAAGGTCCCCCTCTTCGATCGGCTCTGTTTTCGGAACGACCCCTTCGGCCCCGAAGGGGTCCACTAACTTACGCTTGGCCGCCCTACGGGCGGCCCGCTCTCAAAGAATGGCATCCCGACGCGCGGGATCCCTTGAAAACTCAGCGAAAAAGCGCTTAGCCGCTTCGTTGTGAAGGCGGTAGCGCTCCGCTCGGTACGACAAAAACTCGGCGTACGAAACATTAGGATGGCGAATACTAAATTTCGTCCAAACGTTAGGCGCGACAAAAAGGGAGTTAAGAGGCAGAGTTGAGCCGCTCGCACCTTCGGCCCTCTGCGCAGGAACCACCGAAGGAACCTGCGCAGAGATACCGTGCATCAGTTTACTTTACAAAAATTCCATCCCGCCAAGGGGAGACTGGTTCACTCCTTTACAAATACTAGACCGACGCGCTTCAGACCTCGGCACCTTCGGCGACGACGGGGGCCTCGCTCAGCACGGTACTAGCTTCGGTGGCCTCGACCGGCGCGACAGCCGCGTCGACTGCCGCTTCGCGCGGTCCCTCGCCGCCCGGGGAGCGGCGGCAAGCGGCGTAGCCTCGAGCTCGCCGCATGTGCCACCTCCGAAGCATCCGCCGCAGCGTCGTCCTTCGCGGGGGCCGCGGCCGCCACAGCATCAACAGGGGCAGCCGCGACCTCAGAAGTTGTTTCGACACCGGCGGGTGCCGAAGGGGCGCTCCTCGCGGCCGCCTCAGTCTGCTCCCCTTCAGTCATGGGTCCCGGCGCGCCGCCCCCGTGCCCTTCTTCGGTGGTAGGAGCCGTCCTGTCTCCGGCGGCGCCAGCTTCGTCCACAGGTGCGCCGGCGGCTTCACCTCCCTCCTGGACCGCGGCTTCGGAGCCCTGGGCGGAGATAAGAGGAACGCCGGGCATGGCGATCCAATCTCCGTCCATCATGAACTGGGGCAGGGGTGGAGCGCCGCCGTATCGAGCCAGGAGACGATCGTAGACACTTGATTGCAGCCGAGGCCTTATCTGCAAAATAGCGAAGGCAACGTGTTAGAGTATCTACGAGAATGTGCTTTCAGCAAAAGGAAGACGCAGTTTCGGCGTACCTGGGCACTAAGGCATTCGGATTCGTCCAGGGTGAGTTGATACCCGCGTTGGGCGAAGAAGGTGTTCATGAAGTTTTTCGCAAGATTCTTGGGCAGCACCGGGAGCTGACCAACTTCTAGCTCCGCGTCGCTAGGCCACTCGAAGTTCTCCTTCGTAAGACGATGGAGATCGCCCTTGCTGATCATCTTCTCCGAAGATGGACGATCCGGGGGCACCAACGAGCACACTGAGTATGCCAGCGTACGAACCCCCACCGCAGCTGCGAGCTCTCCGAAGATCTTCGTGTTCATCGAGATGAGGTCGAAGCAAGCGTTCACCCACTCATAGAATGACTCAACGGAGCAGTGGGGGAGCGGGACAGGCGGCGCACTCAGATTGCACTGATCCAGCAGCTGCAGAATGTCATCCCGAAGGTTTTCGGCGCTCCAGATGTGATCTGTGCGGTAACGCTCCAGCGCTCCGTTCAGCTCGCTTGTTTCTCTCTGCACTTCGGCCAACTTGGCCTCCCTGTCGGCAAGCTGAACGCGCAAGTCCTCCTTGGCGCTGCTCAGGACTTCCACATCATGGCGCAGCGTATTGAGGAGGGCTTCGGAGGATCTCGCCGAAGTTTCCTTCTCCTGTTGCAGCTTCCGGGAGCGCTCCTGCTCCGCAGCCAGTCGCCCTTCCAGCTCCGCCACTCTGTTCTCAAGCGTCGAAACCGCGGCCGCCGATTTCTCCTTCGCCTCCTTGCTCTCCTGCTCCAGCCTTCGAGAGAGGCACCGCGACGCGACGAAGGCTTTCAGAGACAGGTCCCCGCACGCCGTCGAGAGCTCCGCGGCGGTGAGCTTCCCATAGTATTCCTCTTCATGCGACATGGCGAAGCTTGCCCCGGCTTCTTCCAGAAACTTCCGCTCATGCCCGCCGCTCGTCAGTCCCAAAAAGCGGATCGTCTTCCCGCCAATCAGCTTGGCTTCGGCAGGAACTTGGAGGCGAACGGCGGCGGCCCGGGGCTCCTCAGGCGTCACCCGATAGCTACTGCTCTCGGGCTCCTCGTCTCCCTCTTCCTCCGCTTCGGGGATGACATCATTCTTCTCGGAAGCAAGGGCCGAAGGGGAGGCGGACTGCTCGGTGCCATCAGAGGACGAGTCGGACGAGCTGCTGGAGGTGGAGCTGGGTTCATCTTTTTCCTGCGGGGCTTCGGCGCCGAGGGCGGCAGGGCTTGGCTTGCGCGGCGCGTCACCGATGGAGGACACGATTCGAACGTCGCTGTCATCGTCACTGTCTTTCTCCGGCGGGCTGAGGGGGACAAGTAGCGGCCCGGCGGTCCCCTGCTCAACCCCCGCCGGAGGCGCGCCCGAGGGTACGTCCGAAGGCGCGGCCGCGCGCGCCGGCACGGCGGCTATCACGTCTTCGACGAGACCCGTCTCCACGTCCACGATGCGGGTCCTCTTAGGGGACGGGGGCGAGTCCGCCGGCCGCCCGCCCCGCTTCTTCCGCGCCTTCCCCTTCGGCCGGCGAGCAAGGGCCGCGCGGCGGATGCGCTCGTCCCGGCCGGTTTTCGGCGGAGCGCGCGCGGCGAAGTCGCCGTCCCCTCCGCGTCCGCTTCGGCGGCCGCGACCGCCGCGGCCTTCTTCTCGGCGCCTCGCGGTGTTTGGAAAAACCGACGCGCTCAGGCGGCACGATCTTGAAAAACTCGAATATACGGTTCGTCCGGGACCCGTTCAGCTCCGCGACGGTGTCCTTATACTCCTTCGGCGAGACGGGGCCGAGGATGAAGTCCCCGTGCGCCTCCACCTTCCTCCTCCTCAACACTGCAGGAAAACAGCCAAGTTCGTCAGCATTTCGTTTACTAAGGATGTGGCAGAGGACAACTCTCCGAAGGACGCAGAGTAACTTACAATTGGCTGTAAAGCCGAAGACCTTCGTCCAGCCAGGGCAGGGGATGCCACCGATGTCTTCCGCCCACTCGTCTTCGGCCACGGACCAGCCGTCAACCAGTGGGCACACGGGAATGCTGCGGTACTCTTCCAGAATGTCGCGAGTGCCGTACTTCCGCGCGAACCGACGCAGCATTATCACGAACTCGTCGCCCTCCGGACACGAAGGGTTCTTCGCGTAGGACTCGTGCAGGGGCGGGAGTTCCTTCGTCGCCAGCGGGTGAGTGCCTCCGGAAGAAGGGGGGCTCAAGGCGTAGTAGAACCAGTGCTGCTGCCAGTCCGTAGGCCACTTGTTCCTATAAGCGGTGACCGGGCTCACCACACCTGCCTTATACGAGAAGTTGAGATAGCCGAATTGGCAGTACTTCTCCACGGCTTGGTCCCCCTCCTCCTCGAAGACCGTCCGCCGCTGGTGGTGCACCTGATGCGCCGAAGCAAACCCTTCGGCGGAGGGCTTGATCTTCGTTGTCCGGCATATCCACATGTATACCGACAGCCGGAGGATGGCATTTGGGGTGAGCTGATGAAGGTAGATGTCGAAGTACCGCAGTATGTCGACGACGGCGGGGTGCAGCGGAAACCGAAGCCCCGCGTACAGTACGTCTCGGAAGATGACGACCTCGTTGTCCCGAGGCCGCGGCACAGTCTCCCGGCCGGGGGCTCGGCCGGCCCCGACCATGCGGTTCTTCACCAACGCCTCCACGTCGGTCTTGTCGATTTGGCTTCGACCGAACGTGTAGGTCTTCGTGATCTCCCTCGCAACAGCATCGCGTCTCCGCTTTGGCGCCATTAATGCTAACTACGCACGAACTGAAAGCAGAAGCAAGGGGGCTGGAGGAAGTCTTACAATAGGCCTTCGGAGCTCTCGCGCGTCGTAGCTCTGGGTTCCAGCTGCTGGGCGGGGCAACCCAAAGCGCGGCCCCCCTTTTATAGTAATGAGTTCCGATAATCGCGCTGACGACGACCGAAATTACCTTTTTACCCAATAACAGCCCCTCTCAACGGTCATTTTGGCAGAGGGCAGCGCACGTCTTTTTCGGACCGCCATGTCAGCATGGGCCGTCCGGGGGAGTTCCGAAGACCGTTCTTCACCCGGTTAAGGTTGATCGTAAGTTCGGCCCTACGCAGGTTCAGGACGGCCCTCACTGACGAGGGGCTACTATTGGGGAAGGTGGTCTTCGGAAGCATCGCCCTCGCCCGCCCACGCTGGCAACCCTCGGCCTGCATACGGCTTCGGTCTCGCGGGAAAACCCTTCGCTGCACGAGCACTAACGGAACACTAATGCCGCTTATGCCTTATGAGTTTCGCTGTGCAGGGATGACCCTTTGTGGCTGCGCCTACCTTCGGCGCCGAAGGTACTGGTGGCCATGCTCCGGTGACGAGGGCCCAAGAGGGCCAGGGGCGGAGAACGCTGGCCCAGGACATCGAGTTCGGGGCCGGCGGCGGCGCGGACGAGGCGTCTGAGGAGGCCCGACGCCCCTGGTCCAGGGTCGCTACTTCGGCACCGAAGGTGCGACGACCCTGGACACGTGGCCGCTGCCAACGTGTAAAGTGGGCTCCGGACGGGGCAGAAACAAGGGCGGCCGCGTGTAAAGGCGTTTCGGCCGTACGAAGACACGCTGGAGGCCTGTACGACGCGGGGACTTACTGTTATACCCTTGTAAAGTGTTTAAAGCGGTTTGTCAGGAACGGAAAAGGTGTAATTGAGGCAAATGACTATACCCAGGGGTCTCCTATAAATAGTGAACCCCTTGTAATGAAACGGACACACTGTAATGAGAAGAGAGCACCGAAGGCGTCTGCTAGTCCTTCTGCCCTCGGTCTACTGATTATTCCCTTGTTTCCTTACTGTCCTGTTAAGTTTAGCGTTTCTTCTCCTCGCACCGGTACAAGTAATAGCCCTGCGAAAGCAAGCGAAGTGGGGGGAAAGAACTCACGGGGCTGTTGTGTCGGCGTCCATCCTTCGGGCCCGATTTCCACCAGCACCATCCACGCGGGCCACGGTCGCCCCTGGAATGGTGGAGGCGGCGATATGCCATGGACATGGACGGCCAACACTAGATCCGTAGGAGGAGGCGGCGGTGGAGGAGCCATGGCCATGCACCGGAGGAGGCGCATCCTCCACGCCGGCGAGGAGCAGCAGGGCCGACAGATCCCGCACGGCCTCGGCTTGCGGAGGCGGTGCCGCGCACGATCCGTACGAGGAGGATGCGGAGGAGCCGGGGCTGTGCGGAGGAGGAGGAGGAGGAGGCGCATCCTCCACGCCGGCGACAAGCATGGGGGGGGGGGGGGGGACGGATCCATAGCGCCGACCGGGGGGGGGGGCGGCTTCGAGGCCTTTCGGACGGAATGAGGGCAAACGGCGCCCACGTGGAGGAGCCGGGGGAGACGGGGAGGCGGCGGGGAGACGCGCGCGGCAGCGGGGAGGAAGCGGCCGCCCTAGATTTACGGTGGTGGCGCCACCCGCCCTCCCTCCCCGATACATGCGGCGGCGCGGTGGAGGAGCCGGCGCGGCGGAGGCGAGCACCGCCGTCCGGTCGGGGGCGGCGGGGGAGGGGGACGACTCGACGGCGGTGCAACACACGAGTGGGGGCGGGCGGGCGGCGGCGCAGCACACGAGTGGCGGCGGATAAGGACCAAATGGTAGGAGTAGTAGTAGAAGAGAGCAGGGGTAGTATGGTCTTTTCACAGGGTCTGGCCCGCGTGTCAGGATGAGTTCGGCTGTTAACTATGGACGGAAGGCTACTGGAGGAAAAGAAAGTTTGGGGGAGGGCATGGGAGGGAGGGTAAACTTTTTATGGGCATGTGGGGGAAGTGAAACTTAACAAAGGGCGTTGGGGGAAAAACTCAAGTATCTCTCTGTGGCTCTGTGCTCGGCTACGTGATCCGTGGGCGAAATGGGCTTATGAAATGAGGCAAAAGTCCCATCTATCGGTACTTCAACCACGTTATTCGAGTTCACATTTTTATTTTCTTGGTCTAATGCACATCAACCAAGAAAAGGATAAAATGGGGGGGGGGGGGGGGGGCAAGGGCGATCCGGGATGCCCCGCCGCCGGCTTGGTGCAGAGTTCTTGTGCAGTGTTGATCAGAAGAGAAGAGCCAGCGGCCGTAGCCGGATCGTTCGTCGTCGGGGATCACGAATAAAACGGGAAACGCTGCTGCTAGCTGCAGGACAACGTAGTACGTGTGCACTGCCGGAGCGGCGAGTCTTTCCTCGAGAGAGTCAAGTCGACTGCAACTGGGCACACGTACTACGTCTCTGTCCGCTTTCGTCTCTTTCCGGCATCGCTGACTGGGCGGGCCCACTGAACAGCGACCGCCAGCCGTTCAGACCACCCGCACCGGGCTTCATCCCTGCTGCGTCGTACTACCCAGGAGAAGCAGCCCACAACGGTGTCCTGCAGGGACTGCAAAAAGGCGCCACCCGCTGCTTCCTCCAGATTTGGAGTGATGGAGGGCCTCGACGGGCCCACCACGCGCCCTCCCTCCCACCCACCCAACGACTTCGCGCGCGTCGAGTTGCTGCGCCGGGAGCCGCTGGCCTGCTCCGTCAGTCCTGCTCCATCCGACCGTGGAGAGGGAGGGAGAGGGGATCCGCCTGCACCGACCATGGATGCAGCGGGCGCAGCTCTGCCGGAGATCTCCAGTACGAGCCGCGCGCCTGCGAGAAGGGGAGGTGCCGGAGGAGGGGTGCATGGAGGAGGTCCGCTCGCCCGCCGCCGCATCCGCCTGCCTGCTCCTGATGACGACTGAGGCAGGACATTGCTGGATTTTGGGGCGACCACCGGCCCCGAGCTCCACCCACCCGCCATGGCGAAGGGGATCTGCATGCCGGGGATGTGGATGGAGGCGTTCGACGGCACTCGAGCTCGTCACGCCACGGGCCCACGCGCATCTCCTCCACCACCACCTCGATTCTTTTCGTCGGCCCCGCCCTTGTACGGGGTGAAGCCGCCGCTGTCGTTGGCTGCGGCAACGGCGGACTCGGAGGTGGCGAAGCTCACAGTCCGTCGTTGCCGTCGTCGAGCCCGGAGAGAGCGGCGAGCGCAGGGTGTAGGGCCCACTACGGTAGACGCTCTGTTGGCCCGAGCCGCACAGCGCCAATAGCATCTACCTCCGGAGAAAGAGCAGGGGAGGGTGGAGGAGGGGCGCGGCGAGGGAGCTTCGTCGATTCCTCGCCCCACGCCTCAATCCGCCAGGGAAGGATGCGGTGGAGGGAGGGAGGCGCCGCGGGAGAAGGTCCGGGTTGGCGCGCGTGGTCACTGCGAGCTCGAGGTCGACGTCGCACCGGTGCGGGAGGAGCGGAGAGGAGGTAGGCTCGAGCTCCACGCCGCCGCCTCCCAAGATGTTGTCGCCGCCGCAGAGGAAGGAGATGGCCCACCGGATCTGGTGCCCCGCCACTGCAGGGAGCAACAGACACGGGGCGCCAGGGCAGGGAGCCCGCCCGCTCCCGTGGAGGAAGGGAGGCATAGCACGGGGAGGAGGGAGCTCCACCGGTCGCGGCCTAGGGGCCTCCCCTGCTCCAATCGCGGCTCGAGCTTGTGGATCGAGGCGGCACAGTGTGGAAGAAGGGGGAGGCGGAGGAGTAGAGGAGAGAAAAAGAAGAGGAGAGAAGAAAAGAAGAGTGAAGAGGGTAGTTGAAGATGGTTGAATAAAATATGATGAAGGATGAGATATGAAGGAAGATGAGTGTGGGAGAAGTGGAGACGAAGGAGCGAATATTGCTGACCAGGATGGAATATTCTGTTTTAAAGGAGAAAAATGAAGTAGATCAGTGTGGATAGTCTCAGGGCGATTCTGTAGCTCGCGCATGGGGGACCGTGGCCACTCGCTCGCCACGACACGAGGCCGCGACACGCTCGCACTCGGCAAAGCCATGCAAGCTAGCCATCCGAAGCCTGGTGGACAAAAAATCCCAAAAGGGACGGATCGGCATCGGCGATTACATGGGGGAAATGCGATGTACGAGGCATGCACGGCACACAGGGCCACAGTTACTCATGCGGTGCTGTGGTACTGGAGGGCGGAGTACAACGTAGAAGCTCACAACACGCATGCACACTCACCCCTATGAATACACGTACGCAACCCTACCCCTATGAGCACCTCCGAAAGACTGAGCACAAACAAATCTGGAGATTCCTGAAGTCACCAATGGCATCTTGTCGTCGACGGGAACATTGCTTACAACTTAACGCATAACGCCGGTAAATCCTGAAAAATCTAGGAAAAGGTGTGAAAGGATCAAGATGTCGACTAGAGGGGGGGGGGTTGAATAGTCGAACCTGAAAAATCACAACTTTTTCGCAGCTGTTAAATCAGGTCCGGAGTTTCCAGATATTTTTCCGGATACTTCGGTGTTAACACCAAAAATAGGTACAGGAAAGGGACTGACTTGTGGGCCGAGTTTGGTAAAGAAGCTCCATTCAGCAGGAAATTCTCCTAAAAGGATTCGGTAAAGATACTTGTGGTCGGTAGTACGCCATCGTTCGACAGAATGGCTGTTTGCGCTTGGAAAAGGAAGCTTTCGGGAATACGTGATGACGTGGCCCGGACATAAGGAAGGGACGAATTGATGACGGGTGAGAGATGGACATTGACGCCAGGACATTAATTTAGGTAATAAATGTTGTACTCGTAGTCGACCAGGAGTCGTGTTAGGACAGGGGTATAAATATAAACCCTTGGTGTTTGTAATAGGGATCGAACAATTTCACAACAAAACCGGCCCTGTGCCAACCTTCGAGTCCTTTAGTTGAGTCGTCGAGTTCTTCGAGAGGAGCCATCGATCCGTCGACCTACGTAAGTACCGGCAACCTTGTGTCATATCTAGTATCATGCGGTGGATTTAGACCATGATGCAAGTAGTCTTGTTACCATGCTTAGTATCATGCGGTGGATTTAAGTTTGGTTCAAGAGGGTTTCTTGTTAGGTCATGAGCCATGCGGTAGGCTAAGATTTAGCTTGGAGATAGTTATCGGCTCTATTAGATTTGGCAAGATCCAATAGATTCATTAAGTTACCATGTGTTGCTTTGAATTTTGCTTTATGTTTAATTCATGTAACACTCTTATTGCCCAATTTAGATTGATTAGATTCGGTTTTGTCTTGTTTACGATCCATATGATGCGCATTCAAATTTTCAACTCGATGTGGTGCATGGATCACGTGCTCTTTAATAGCCGAACTCAAATCAATGTAGATTGTCACATGTTGCAGGTTCAAGCTTGTTGATTTTGTATAGATCTTGACAGAACCGGGTATCATGCAGTAGATGCAGGTTTTTGGGTTGTCTTAGAGCTAGTCATCCGGTGGACTAGAGTTCGATTCAATCTGATAGATTTATCATCCTTGGCAATGTTTGTTCCTTCTTCACGGAACCCGATTCGGCTGTACAACCATATTCGGCAATTCTACCACGAGTGAAACGTGTTCATAAGTTTGTTTTTAACAATGTATGCTTTTAGCCTTCCACGTTCAGATTGTATCATGCGGTGGATTGATCTAATCTTGGTTGGTGGTGTGGTTTCAAACAAGTTGTATCATGCGGTGGATTAACTTGTTTGATGTCATGCTTGACGGGTTTGAAAATACCTAGACACGCGGTAGACTAGTGCTTTTGACCTATGCATACTTGTTTACTTCAAATTTATAATCATGCTTTCACCTTATTTATCTTATTTTATCATCGAAAATCGGTCATGATGACGTGCGAGCAATGTTGTTTAAACAAAGACCGATCTTTTGTTATGCTTACATCATGAATTCGGCTATATCATGGTTTCATGTTGTAGAGCTCCCGAATGATATTCAAACTGCTGACAGATAGCTTGTTGTAGCTATATGTCATTTTAATTGGCTTTCTATCCATAAATGCGGAACTGTCTGGTACCACCCGACAAGTTCCAGATTTTTATCTAACTGCTTTTCATCCTTTGTCAGTTTCAGGAAAATTGGCTGGCACGCTTCGGATTCGGCACACGTGCTAAGCCAGCTTTGTTCGGCTTGCTGTGTGCTTGGCGTGAGGAGCTGATTTTACGTCAACACACTTTTCGGCACGCCTGGTGGGACAATCTAGCTAATCAAGATGCCTGATATTCGTGATGTGTTGACGGTGAAAATCCGTGAACCTAGCCATGAGTTTACCTTCGGTGTTGGCATAAGTTTTATACCTTATCCATCGGTACTAACCCCCGTGGTATAACAAGTTCACTTGTGCATGTCGGTTTTGGAGTTTAGTGTTTATGCAGGGTTTTAGCGTTGAAAGCAAGACTTCCGGGATAAGTTTATTAAGCACCTCATGACAAGACCTTGAAGCCCAGTAGAAGTCAAGCAATGAAGTGAACACGACTCCAAGAAGCCCAAGGACCCAACCCGAGAAGTTGGAAAACTCCGAGGACCTAGCCAGAAAAGTGTCGAATCTTGCGAGACAAGGAGCTTCGTCCAATTCAGAGAGAAACTGACGACAAGGGCCCACATGCAGAAGGGGGGAGGATCTAGAAGACTCGGGAAGCAACATCGGGCGAAGGAGGCCACGGACTGGGCCAAAGTGGGCCTAGGCCGGTCAGCCCAGGCTGGCCGGCCCAGCCCATTTCGAGGCCCAGTCGGCCCCCCTTTGACCTAGATGCATCTCGGGCTATTTATAGCCCCCTGACCGAGAGCCACGCATCAATCAATTCGTCATCCGCCGCCGAGGAGCAGAGAAGCTTGAGGGACACCATCTCGGAGATGAGGGTCGTGCTAGTTGTCTAGGGTCTCCCTAGCCGACGTGGGAACCTTGCATGGAAGACCACGTCGGAGCTCCGGAGCAAGGATCAAGATCGAGGTAGGATCCCGGTGGTGATCTTGTTCATATAATCATTCATGGTGAAGTTTTATTATGAGTCCGATTTCTAGCGATCAAGTGCCTTCTCGATGATTTTGTTTTCTTCTTGGTTTTGCTTCTTCTCCAATCTAGTCTATAGCTAGATTGCATAGGGTGCTCTTGTAGCTGCGGTGGCTAGAGGTGGAAACCAGACCGACCAAGTGATTTCAACTTGTTCTTATCGAACTCGCCCTAGACTACCCGCTTGAATAGGGATACGTTGTGACAGAACGGGGGTTCCGAAAGGCGGGCATTTTCAGAATCGGACCGGAGGCCAAAGTTTAAAGATGCTTTTAATGAGATTCGCTTTTCTATCTTCATCTATCTTGTTTGGAGCTACAACATAAGCATGATCTAGATTCTCTAGATCGGTTATCTCTTTGCTTTCTCTTGCTACCTCTTTAGTAGATTAGATTAGATTCGTTTTCTTTACGAGTTAGTAGATTAGATGCAACTTGCTTCTTCAATAGATAGCTTTCCTTGCTTTACTAGATTGAATCCTTGTGTTGCACATTGTTCCACGGATTCGATACCTTGGGTTCACCACTCGAGGGAAGAAGGGTCCCTTGACTACGACGGGAGACTTGTCCACTTGCAAGTCTAAACGAACTTTGATACAACTATTAACCGTCAACAAGCCCCTTTTTCTGGTGCCGTTGCCGGGGAACAAGCAATCAAGATCCAATCTAGTATCGCCTATTTTTTTTAGTTTTTCTTTTGATTTTCTTTTGCATCTCTTAAGTTTGATCATCCTCAAAAATAAAAAAAATAAATCTAATCTAAGTTTTGATTAACCCTAATTTTTCTTTTTTTAGGTTTTTGTTTTTGCTAACCCTAACCGGAGATGGTTGGCTACCTCTCCAAGAAACCCAAACTTTCTTTTGTGGATTATCCAGGAAAACTTTACAAGCAAAGGAGACGTGCAACACAAGCTAAAGGGTTGGAAACCCTAGATTCAAAAGCCGAAGTTGAAGGACCGCCGGAATCTCCAAGGGAATCACCACCTCCAAGTTCAAAGGAAGATCAACCTAAACTTACATCGTTGATCTACCTATCATAAACCTTCAAGACGTCAGAAGACCGTTCAAGATCAAAGTCTCACCTATTCGCATGACGATTGCGAGAGCTTTGGAGCATTTCAATGAATACATACGAGCCGGATTCCTTGAGTGGCATATCGGTTTACTTAAGAGGAGGATGGAGAAGATGGAGATAGAGAAAGAAGCTCAACACCTAAAGGCTGCCGAAGCAAGATCCACATGCAAGGAGTGTGAGGAGTACGACCATGTCCAAGGTACACCCCGATTTAATGCAAGTTCGTCCATTCAAGATTTGGTTCCTCTTTGTGCACACTTCAAGAACTTCATGGACGAGCAAGCTAAGATCAATAAGGACGTCGTCACTAAGTTCGAGGCTATGGAGAAGATATTAGATGGCAGGGTGAGGGAGGTCAGAAACTCTATACATGAAGTGTTCATCGTGATGAAGATGCTAGAGATGCAAGTGGGACAACTTGCCGGACAACCGATGGGTGACAAAGGAGAATATCCGAGACAACCCCAAGGTCCCGAGACGGCGAAGGCTACTCAAACTCGTTCTGGAGAGATGGAGAATCGCACTAAGGAGACCACGAAAATCACGATCGAAGGACCAGAGTTAGAGATGTCGAGCCATTACATGAAGGAAGTTGTTGCATCTGTCAAGACCAAAAGACAAAGCCAGCCTGTGAAGACCAAAAATAAGACTAAGCCGAAGAATAAGCCGGTGCCCAGAATGGTGCGGAAGTGGGTACCCAAGATTGCAACGCCCGCAAAGAGCGTTGATCCGAAGTAATCAAGTGAAGAAGTCTAGCCATGGACTATAAACGAAGCACTAGGCGGGAGACAACCCGTTTCGTCAAGTCAAGAATAAGCTACCGGGAGGACAACCCGATTCTAGGTTTTTTGAGTCTTTTCAAGTAATTCAGTTTTGAATTTTACTACGCAAGACATTAGACTTAGAAGTGGTTGAACAGTATTAGAGACATAATTCTTGGTTGAATATTTTGCTCGATCATAAACCCTTTACATGAACCATCCTATGTGATTGTTTGCTTCTTTTCAAGAAACTGCAACAAAAAAAATCAGAACCTAACTGAGGACCATGTGTGGTTCGAGGACCGGTGGATGGTCGCTTCCTTGTGTGATGAGTGTTTGACAATGTTCTGTGGACTGATTCTTGGCTAAGTATTGCAGGTGCAAGTTGCGGCTTGACTGGTGTTGGTGCAGGTGAAGAACAAGCACGAAAGGTCGTCGCCGGTGAGGCCTCCAGGTATGGAGAAGACAAGTAGGCTTCGCTCGAGGGACCCGGTGGCCAGAGGGGTCAAGTGCGGGCCGCATGGTGGCATGAACGGCAAGATGAAGTCATGGACGGTTTCTTGGTTGAGCCTCAAAACCAAGGTCGAGCCGGGACTACGTGGGAGCCGAGTCATGAGTGGCAATTGGCGGAGGCTACACCGAGTTCGCAGGGTTTCCGGTGGTTCACCAGAAAACCACTGGGTTCTTTGGTTGATCCACAAAGCCAAGACCGAAGAACCGAAGACGGAGCTGCAGCAGCGCCAGACCGGTCTGACCGGTGAGGAGCACCGGTCTGACCGGTGTGCGACGACGCAGTCCGGAATCTTCGAAGCGGAGGACACGCATCAGGATCGCAAGGCTTGCGTCGAGACTAAGCAGGTTACGGTCGCCGGGCATCCGTTTGATGGAGAAAGCTTGAAGACTTCCAAAACCGCCCTTGAGGGGCTTGTATCCCTAGTTATTAGGAAAGGGTATTTTAGACTTTCGGTTGCCTCCATATAACCCATGAGGTGAGAGGATGGCAGCCAACCTCTTGGAACCCTAGTTCATTTGCTTTCCTATTTTCCCATCCTATTTTCTTAGGATTTCCATAGGACTAGCTTGAGAGCTTCATGGTGAGATCTCGTGAGAGGGTTGGATGATAGGGCAGCTAGCTAGACCATGATTGAACCTTTGTGGCATGTATAGATGATTCGACGTGGTTCCTCAAGGCCTTGTTGTGTTGTTCCCGGTTGTTCTTGGTGGTGATTTTCAGAGCCCTTTCTTGGTGTTTTCTTGGGTTGTTTTCGAGACCTTTCTCTTGGGGATTTGATGGGGGAAATTTGTGGGAATCCTTCGTGGTTCTTTGGGCTATGATTCCTCTTCCAAATCCGTGAGTAAAGGGGCTCGATTTTGGAGTTTTCCGAGTTCTAGGGTTAGAGGTGTTCTTGGAGGGATTTCTTCGATTCCTCCTTTTTGGACAAGTTTTGGTGGGATTAAACTTGGCTATGGACTCCTCATGAGGTGTTCCTATTATCCTCGGGAGATCGAAGTTTGGATTTGAGGGAGTTGACCCGTGGGTGCTGTTCATCCCGAGCTGCCCAGGCTACACTGGTCTGACCGGTGCTCTTGACTGGTCTGACCGGTGCAACCCTTGGTAGGTTTTTGCTCGGGTGAATGTCTGGGTGTGTTCGCTGTTGTCCTGTGTTGCAGCTGTTTCGAGTTTGGGTCAGTTTGGAGGTCCGTTGGCCTGTTTGGTGATTTAGGGCTTTCTGGCTGTGACCGGTCTGACCGGTGTGTTGTACCGGCCTGACCGGTGTGGAGCCACTTAGTGGAAGTCGCCAAGTTTCACTAGCAGGGACCGGTCTGACCGGTGGTGCTCACCGGTCTGATCGGTGTTGGTCAGTGGACTCGAGGTTTGGTGTTCGCTGCGTTCTCGGGTCGGAAGGTTGTGTTTTGGTTCCTAGGTCCAGTGGCGCTCCAGTGGCTACGTGGGCTTGGCCAACTTGGGTAGTGAGTTGGAGACATGTGTTGGAAGCCGTGTTCGTCTTGTTGGAGTTTCCATCTCCTTTGAGAAGAATTTTTATCAGCTCCCATTCACTCCCCCCTCTTTGGTTCGCCGTATCAGTCCTTCAAGTGGTATCAGAGCCGGTTCGGGTCTTTATTAACTCTAACCAGTCTAAGATCTAAGGATGGCATACCAGGAATGGGATTCGGGTCCTCCACACTTCGATGGCAAGAACTACCAGATGTGGAGTAAGTGGATGGCTGCGTTTCTCAGAGGAAAGGGTCAGATCCTTTGGGATGTCACGGTGGACACAGGCTATGTCCAGCCGATGAACTTCCTTGCTCCAGGATCGAGGGACATGTTCGACGCCAACAATAAGGCGGTCGACTACTTGTTTCGTGCCTTGTGTCAGCCTGAGTTCGATCGGGTGCACACTGAGCACTTGGCTTGTAGAATCTGGTTAATGTTGAAGGAGGCTCATGTTGGAAATGCGCAGGTTCAGGCTCGGATGTATGTGACCTACCGGAGAGAGTACGAGAACTTCACTCATCTCCCCGGTGAGTCCATCGATGCCTTGTTTTAGAGGTTCACGGTGGTTGTGAACAACAAGAGGGCCAAAGTGGACGTGCTCCCGTACGATGATCATGATAGAGCTGTCAAGCTCTTACACTCTTTGGATCGTACGATTTGGGGCAGAAAGTTCGAGGCCATTGTGGAGTCAGAGAAGTATGACACTCTGATGGTGAATGAGCTGTTCTTGAAGCTCAAGTCGGCTGAGGTGGATAGGGGCATGACTGCCAAGCTCGAGGGTCCGACTGATTCCCATAGTCTTGCCCTCGTTGGTGGTTCGAAAGGAAAGGCTAACACTAACCCATCCACCAGGATGTTCTCTTTGTCCTCTTTGATGTCTATGCCAGATGAGGAGTTCAATGTGCTTGGAGAGGACGAGCTGGCATTGCTGACGAGGAGGTTCGAGAGGCTGCACGAGAACCGGGTGAACATGAGGAGGAACACGAGGACATGCTTCCAGTGCAGCAAGCCGGGACACTTCGTCGCCGACTGCCCGGAGAAGGTCGAGAACAAGGACGGCTACAAGCACAAGTCGAGGAAGGATGGCAAGTACCGGTCGAGGCGTGACCGCAAGAGCAAGCACAAGAACAAGCACAAGGACGAGCGACGATCGAGGAAGAAGGAGAGCCGAGGCAAGGCATGAGCGATGGTGGGAGCGAGTGATGTCGACTCCAGTTCCGCGTACTCCACCTCGAGCTCAAGCAGCAGTGAAGACGAAGGCGATCGTCGCAAGAGCAGGAAGTCGTCCAAGCACCTGAGCGGGCTGAGCTGCTTTGCTAGAGACGGCTTCTGCACCATGGCGTTGAGCTCCGGCAGCAAGAAGAGCACACAGAGCGACTCGGACTCTGATTCCGACGACGAGGTGCGTGATGAACTTCCCTTCTTGCGCCAGGAGAATGAGAGGCTTGTCTCTTTTCTTGATAACCGTGATGACATGCTTAGAGAGGCCAAGAAAATGAGAAAAGAGCTTAGGGCTTCACTCGAGGATGCTAGGACTAGAGTGGCTGAGCTAGAAACACAGGTTCTTGATAGCAAGCTTGAGATTGATTCCCTTAAGGCTAGCCCTGTTGTTTCTGATGAGGTTGATTGTGCTGATTGCTCCATCTTTCTTGCTGATCTTGCTTTGTTCAAGGAGAAGCATGCCTCCAAGTGTGAGGAACTAGATGTGCTTAGGGTTGAAGTGGCTGAGCTTAAATCTAGACCTGCTTTGCTAGGTGCTTGTACTTCTTGCCCTGTTTTGCATGCTAAGATTGATGAGATGCATGCTTACACTACTTCCCTTGAGGCTAAGCTGAAAAAACCAATTCCTACATCTTGCTCTACCTGTGAAATGCATGCTTTGAAGAATTTGGAACTTGCGCATTATATTGATCGCTTGCAGGATGAGAATGATGAGCTGAGTGTTAACACCAAAATTTGGTAAGGAGTCTGACTTGTGGGTCCAGCTCGGTAAGGAGTCCGTTTGGTGGAAGGGAAGGATTTTTTCCAGATATATTCGGCAAAGAAGTCTGCGGTCGGCTATCTGCTCCAGTTCGGCAAAGGAACAGTAGAACTGATTTTGCAGGATTGGACGGTGACGTGGCTCAATGCAGGAAGGACGAATGGATGGATAGGCGATAAAGCTTAGAGATAAGTTAGGCAGCGAATCCATTCGAGATTGTACTTGGCAGGGTATAAATATGAGCCCTGAATGTATGTAATCAACACAATCATTCTTCAACACAAACCGGCCTTACACCAAACCCTAGAGTCCTTTTGTCGTGTCGTCGAGTTCTTCGAGAGGGTTCATCGATCCGTCGACCTCCGTGAGTACCGGCAACCTTGTATCATGTCTAGTATCATGCGGTGGATTTAGATCTGATGCAAGTAGTCTTGTTACCATGCTTCGTGTCATGCGGTAGATTCAAGCTTGGTTCAAGAGGGTTTCTTGTTAGGTCATGAGCCATGCGGTGGGCTAAGATCTAGCTTGAAGCTAGTTATCGGCTCTATTGGTTTTTGGCAAGATCCAATAGATTCATTAAGTTACCCTGTGTTGCTTTGAGTTTTTACTTTATGTTTAGATTCATGTAACACTTTTGCCCAATCTAGATGGGTTTGGATTGGCTTTGTCCCTTTCGTGATCCTTGTACGAGTAGATTTCATGTTTTAACATGTGGATCTTACGCTCTCAAATAGCCGAAACCGAATCGATCTAGGTTGTTACGTGTTGCGGGTTCAAGCTTGCCAGTGCTGGTATAAATCTTGAAAGAACTGAGTATCATGCGGTAGATGCAGGTTTTTGGGTTGCTTTGGAGCTAGTCATCCGGTGGATTAGATTTCGAATCAATCTGATAGATTTAATCGCTCGGTAATGTTTGTTCCTTCTTCATGGACCCCGAATCGGCTGTTCAGCCGCATTCGGTTATGTTTCTTCACGAGTAGGGCACGTGCGTATCTCATGCTTTAAATAACGTGTGCTTTTAGCTTTCCATATTTAGATTGTATCATGCGGTGGATAGATCTATTTGTGGAAAGTGGTATGATTTTCATGCAAGTTGTATCATGCGGTGGATAGATTTGTTTTGACATCGTACCCGACGGATTTTTAAGTACCTAGACATGCGGTAGACTAGTGCTTTGGATCTATGCATGCTTATTTATTACATGTTTATGTTCACGCTTTACTTCATTCATTTATTTAATGTTGGTTATCATGGGGATTGGTCATAACCTCATGCGCATGCATCTTTACTCAAACAAAGACCGATTACTATTATGCTTACGTCATCCATTCGGCAGTGCTACTTTTCTTTTATAAGTTCCCGAATGGCTTCCAGTTTGCTGGCAGATAGCTTCTTGTAGCTATGTGTCATCCCATTTGGCTTCTTAGCCGTAAATATGGAACTGTCTGGTACCACCCGGCAAGTTCCAAGCTTTGGTATTTAACTATTTTATCTTTTGTTAATTTTCAGGAAAAAATTGACTGGCACGTCTCGTGATTCTTTGCGCGTTTGAAGCCAGCTTTGTTCGGCTTGCTGTGTGTTTGGCGCCGGGTGCACATTTTGCGTCAACACACTTTTTGGCACGCCCGGTGGGACCACAGCCGAATAAGATCAAGATGCCTGAGATCGCGGACATCATGGATGTCGACATTGAGGACCTCTCTCCTGAGCAGCGGCAGCACCTCCAGGACGCCGTGAACCAATTCCAGCAGAAATCTCTGCTATCCTTCAAAAAGAACAGAAGTGGCGTCCCCTACCTGAAGAATGACATGCCCAGGGTATTGTTTCCAGGGGAGAGCGACGCCACAACCCAGCAGGAGAGAGAGGAATGCCTGCAGGCGTTCCG
Organism: Cenchrus americanus; assembly: GCA_947561735.1. Lineage (NCBI taxonomy): Eukaryota > Viridiplantae > Streptophyta > Magnoliopsida > Poales > Poaceae > Cenchrus > Cenchrus americanus. Next base: position 179,502,798 of record OX387245.1, read on the forward strand.
GGATGCTGCGGATCTCGTTTTGAGCAAGCACCACAAAGCTTTTCTTGGTGCGTTTCAGCAAATGATGGTGGCTGTCTTTGGTCCAGGCATGGAACAGGCGTTCAGCAAGGCACACGTCCAAGGGGGCACCGTGGAGCTGGGCGAATCAAGCTCTCAACCACCACTACGGAGCCAGCCAATTCAGCCTCCTCCTCAGAGCACTGGAAGTCAAGCTTTCCAGCCTCCTCCGCAGGGCGCTGGGGGTCAGCCAGTTCAGCCCCCACTGCAGGCCTCAGGAGGACAGCCAATCCAGCCACCACCGCAGGGCAGCACAGGTCAACTTGTGCAACAGCCGAATCCGTACCAACCCACGTACGGAGATCTAGCATTCGGCTCGCCTGGGGCCCCGTTCGCTTCCGGTCAAAGGATTGCTCCGGCGAACAACTGGCTGCAGAGAAACCTATACGGCGGAGGCTATCACGAGGTGGGAAACTATGGAGCCGTTGACGCTTTCCCGCATCCAGGTTACGCGCCGGCCGGCGCGCACAGGAGGACGACGCCCTGGCACGGAAAATGGCCGAGTTGATGCAAAATCAGTTCGGCCTCAAGCCAAAAATGCAGGGACCTGCCTACAAGCCGCCGTTCCCAGAGTGGTACTTCAACGTGCTCCTCCCGCCAAGGGTGAAATCTCCGACGGAGTTCACAAAATTTTCCGGGCAAGACGACACCAGCACTGTTGAGCACATTGCTCGGTACTTGATGCAGCTCGGAGAGTGCTCAGCTGAGGAGACGTTCAGGGTCAGATACTTCCCCGCGTCGCTGACAGGCCCGGCGTTCCAATGGTTCTCGTCCTTACCCCCCGAGTCAATTAGCAGATGGAGGGACCTGGAATGGAAATTCCACGCTCATTATTTCAGTGGCAGCTCGGAGAAGAAGCTGATCGATCTTGCCACCGTGAAACAGAGGCACAGCGAAACACCATTGGAATTTCTCAGGAGGTTTAGGGAAGTGAAAGGCATGTGCTTCTCGCTCAACTTGCCAGACGACCAGCTAGCTGACATGGCCGTCGCCGGGATGTTGCCGGCCGTACGTGAGAAACTGTTCGGGATGGAGTTCGAAAACCTGGGCCAGCTGTCTCAGAAGCTATCGTTGATGAGCAACCAGGCGTACGGCTTCAAGAAAGATGCCAGGTTTGGCAAGCAGCATGACGTGGCGGAGATCTACAACCAGTTCTTAGACAAGGCCGATCTGATCGAGGATCCCGATGATGAACTGGATGTGGCCGCAGCCGAAATCATGTGGGGGAAAGAGCCTCTAACGATGAACCAGCGCTGGGTCAAACAGACCATGGGCACCTACGATTTCGATATCATGAAGGCTGACAAGCTATTTGAGCTCCTAGTGAAGGAAGGCCGAATCAGACTGCCTGAAGGGCATTCCATGCTTCGGCCCGATGGAGTCAAAGGGAAACATTACTGCGGCTTCCACGACAGGGATTCACACTCCATCAACGATTGCAGGGTCTTCAGGATGAGGATCCAGAAAGCCATCCAGGAAGGGCACCTCAAGTTTGACAACAAGATGAAGCTGGATGGTAATCCCTTCCCCTCGAACATGGTGGGCTTCTCTCGTTAATATGGTGACGGCTGAGGAGAAGGGAAAGGTCAAAGTCTTGACCTCAGCCAGGGCTAGACAGGATGGAACAGTGGACCCGGAGCGCCAAGTGACTCTGGAACAGGTGCATGGTGAAGCCCCCCGCATTCTCAAGAGCCACATCGAAATCGGGGAGTCGTCCAGAGCCAAGCCCAGGGTGACCACGCGCATCCTCCTCAACAAATGGCAGCGCCAGATGGAGAAAGAGCGTTACCAGAAGCGCAGATACGGGGAGGAGAAGCGCAGAGCTGAAGAAGAGGCACACAGAAGGGACCTAGAGCAATACACGCGCGAGCAGGAGCGCGCGCATTGGGGATGTGCGTTCTTCAGGCACTGTTGGAACGAGGGTTTAAAGCTGCCCACGCTGAGGAACTGCCCTGAGTGCAGTGACAGGTATGCTGAGTACAGGCAGGAGACTGCCAATCGCCGATCCGTCCACGAGAGAATTGGGAGGATCCACCCTAACGGGGATCGGCGCCAAAAAATTGAAGTCATTGATCACTCCAGAAAGCGGCAAGCTGATCTTAGGTGGGCTGATCAAGAGGAGGACGAGGACGAGCACATCTGGCAGAAGGGGCAATGGTGCCCTCCCGGCCTAAGGAGAAGTCAGAAGAGGCGGGTCCAACGCTTGAGGAACCGCGAGCTGAGGCAGGCTGGGATCCAGACAAGGCAGGTGTGGCGCCCAAAGGATCAACCTGAAGGGTCAAAGCGTTCGGCTCCAACGTGCATGGTATATTTTCTGCCGGACGAATTCATGGCTCCCGCTAATCAGGTCGTGCAGGAGGAAGCGTCCGTGGATGATGAGCAGACCGAGGGGATGATGGCGCAGCTGATGCTAGCCAAGCAGGCCATCTTCGACAAACCGGCCAAAAATCGACACATGAGGCCGTTGTACTTAAGGGGATACGTCAATGGCAAGCCATTGACTAAGATGTTCGTCGACGGCGGAGCGACAGTCAACGTAATGCCGTACACCACCTTCAGGAAACTTGGCATGGGCCCGAGCGATCTGACGCCTACAAGCATAATACTGAATGATTTCGCTGGAAATCCTTCAGATACCAAGGGATGCGCTCACGTGGATCTGATGATCGGGTCCAAGACGCTACTCACGACCTTCTTTGTGATTGAAGGTAAAGGAGCCTACAGCCTACTGCTCGGACGGGACTGGATTCATGCCAATTGCTGCGTCCCATCCACCATGCATCATCAGCTTATCCAGTGGGTGGATGATGATATTGAGATCGTCCAAGCAGATGACTCCGTGAGCGTCGCTAACATGGAACCAGCTTTCTAGGAGTACCATGGCATTGATTGCTTCTCAGGGAAAGACTGGGGGGAAGGTCCTGTTGAACCTGTCAGCACTGATCAACAGCCGATTCAAGCAGTCGGCTCTTATAGTAATTTTTAATGGAGAACCCTGTATATGGCACTGATGGCAAGTTGGGGCGAGGATTTATGTCGGCCGATAAGTTAGAAGAAGTTGACATCGGAAGCGGTGATAAGCAAAGGCCGACGTTCATCAGTGCAAACTTGCAGCCAGACTTCAGGGAGGGTTTAATCAAGCTGCTCAAGGAATACAAAGATTGCTTCGCCTGGGATTATTCGGAGATGCCTGGATTGGATCGTTCTATCATGGAGCATCAGTTGCCAATCAAATCTGGTTTCAAACCGTACAAGCAACCGCCCCGGAAAATCTACAAGGATGAAGTATTGGCCGATGTGAAGAAGGAAGTTGAAAGATTACTTGATGCAAACTTCGTTCGGCCATGCGGATATGCGAGTGGATTTCTAACATTGTCCCCGTTTACAAGAAGAATGGAAAGATGAGGGTCCGCATAGATTTCGAGGGACCTTAACGAGCTACTCCGATGGATGGTTACCCCATGCCTATTGCCGATTTGTTGATTGACGCCGCAGCTGGACACAAAGTGATCAGTTTCATGGATGGCAATGCGGGATACAACCAAATCTTCATGGCAATAGAAGACATATCAAAGACGACCTTCAGATGTCCTGGTCATATAGGCTTGTTTGAATGGATAGTCATGACGTTTGGGTTAAAAAATGCCGGTGCAACTTATCAACGAGCCATGAATTATATTTTTCACGAGTTGATCGGCAAAGTTGTGGAAATCTACATTGATGATGTGGTAATCAAGTCCCTGAGTCATAACACGCATTTGGAAGATGTGAAGAGGACCTTGGAGTGCACCGGAAGCATGGTTTAAAGATGAATCCAAACAAGTGCGCTTTTGGGGTATCACTGGAGAATTCTTGGGGTTTTTAGTCCACGAGGGAGGAATTGAAGTTGGCAAGAAGAGCATGAAGGCCATCGATGAAGTTGTTCCTCCAACTAATCTCAAGGAGTTGCAATCACTGCTCGGCAAAATTAATTTCGTGAGGAGATTCATTTCAAATTTGTCACGAAGGTTTTGCCATTCTCTCCATTGCTGAAGCTAAAGAAGGATCAGAAGTTCACATGGGGCGACGAACAACAGAAGGCTTTCGATGAGATCAGGCAGTACATGAAGGAGCCACCAGTGTTGGTCCCTCCTCAGCTGAATAAGCCTTTCAAGTTGTACGTGGCGGCCGATACCCAAACCATTGGATCGGCCCTTATTCAAGAATTCGAAGGGAAGGAACGGGTAGTAGCATATCTTAGCCGAAAACTACTTGATCCTGAAACCAGGTATTTGGCTGTAGAGAAGCTGTGTCTGTGCGTATACTACTCATGTACAAAGTTTCAACACTACTTGTTGAATGCCGAATGCACTGTGTATTCCAAGTTTGATGTTATAAAACATATGTTATCTATGCCAATTTTGAACGGCAGGATTGGCAAGTGGATTTTAGCTTTATCAGAGTTCGAGTTGAAGTTCGAATCGGCAAAAGCCATCAAAGGTCAGATCATTGCCGATTTTATAACCGAACATCGTGATCCGTCAATTGATTTACTTGAAGTTACCCCCTGGGCTTTATTTTTTGATGGATCATCATGTGGTAAAGGTGGGGGGTAGGGATCCTACTAATTTCACCTAGGGGTGAGATGTTTGAATTTGCCATCCCTATCCAGCCCACTGTTACAAACAACCAGGCCGAGTACGAGGCATTGCTTCGAGGGCTTCAATATTTGAGAGAAGCCGGGGCCGTTTCAGTCGAAGTTTATGGAGATTCAGAGCTGGTGATCAAGCAATTGAACGGCCAATACGAGTGCAAAAGTGAAGCGCTGAGGAGTTACTACGAAGAGTGCAGGGAAATCTTGAAGAGCTTCCCGTTGGTAATTCTACAACATATTCCTAGGGAGCACAATGAAGAAGCAAACAGGCTGGCTCAAAGTGCCTCTGGTTATAAAGAGTCAAGAAGCGTTTGCTGCAGAGGTATGCGCACTGGGGACGGATCTCGCAGAAGGTGATTGGAGGAAAGAAATCGTTGATTACTTGAAAGATCCATCCCGGAAGGTCTCTAGGAAGCTCAGGTACAAGGCTATAAAATTCGTTCTTCTGGATAACAATTTGTTCTATAAATCATTAGATGGGGTATTGTTGCGATGCCTGAGTCCAGAAGAAGCCAAGAACATGATGAGCGAAGTGCACGATGGGATATGTGGAGCACACCAATCGGCCTACCGTATGAAATGGGTTATTAGACAAGCTGGGTGCTTTTGGCCGACGATATTAGAAGATTGCTTTGAGTATTACAAGGGATATCAGGATTGCCAGAGGTTTGGAAATATTCAAAGGGTCCCCGCGTCAGCATTGAATCCCATCATCAAGCCATGGCCATTCAGGGGCTGGGGCATAGACTTGATTGGCCAAATCAATCCACCATCTAGTAAGGGGCATAAGTTCGTGCTTTTGGCTACGGATTATTTCACTAAATGGGTTGAGGCGATCCCACTAAAGAAGGTGACGTCAGAAAACATGGTTGAATTTGTCAAGGAGCACATCATCTATCGGTTTGGAATCCCTTAGACTATCACCACTGATCAAGGGGCACAATTCGTGTCACTGGAGTTCAGAGAGTTTGCCGAAAGCATGGGGATCAAATTGTTTAACTCTTCTCCCTATTATGCCCAAGCTAATGGTCAAGCAGAGGCTTCTAACAAGATCATGATCAAATTGATACAAAAGAAGATCGACCAGAAGCCAAGAAGGTGGCATTCGGTACTCAGTGAGGCACTGTGGGCGTACCGAATGGCCCCCCATGAAGCTACAAAAACTTCTCCTTATGAATTGGTTTATGGGCACCACGCGGTTCTACCTTGGGAGGTGCAATCCGATTCAAGGAGAGTGGTATTACAGAAAGATTTGAGCTCCAAAGATTACAGTGGCCTAATGATGGATGAGCTAGAAGATTTACACATGATCCGTCTTAGAGCCTTGGAAAACATCGAGAAGAACAAGCTGCGAGTTGCCAAGTACTATAATAAGAAAGTGAAAGTCAGGCAATTCGCAGAGGGAGATTTAGTTTGGAAAGCGCTATTGCCGATTGGGACTAAATACAGCGAATTCGGCAAATGGTCCCCTAATTGGGAAGGGCCTTTTCGTGTGGTCAGATGCGTCCCTGGTAATGCATACATATTAAAAACTTTGCTAGGAGAAGAATTTTCCGCCGCGATAAATGGAAGATATCTGAAGAAATATTATCCCAGCATTGAAATTGATCGATGATCACCAGCAGCAGGGTTACGCACATCTGACACAGAAACAACCGGCGCTCAGGAAATGAGGCCGCCTTCAGAACAAAAATTCACAAACAGAAGAAATGGCCAGTGCCTAGATGCATTGCCCTTAGCACAAAAACTACATTACAACTGCTTCTTGCAGGTTTACATCCAACAACCCTGGTGATCAGGACCTCAAGAAGGTGGGAAGCAGAAGGCGTGGAGGAAGAAGCGAAAGTATGATTCAATCTTTTCTTTGCTTCTTCTTCGACTGCTCCCTCTTCAGTTGTTCCAGGACCACCGTGACGGCGACTTGGAATGCACGGGGGTGACCATGGTTTGCGGCTTCCACCAAGCTGTCCCAGGCCGCTTTCAGGTTGTTATACCTGTCAGAGACATCTAAAACAGAGGAATCGATGTTAGGGGGCAAGAAGTCCAAATGCGAGCACAAAGTCAAGAAAAAGTCAGAAGCATTTACCCCCTACTAGTGCCTCCAGAGCCATGCGGCGCTCGCGTTCGGCTTGGCAATGGGCGGTAATGTCCCTGAGGCCATGCTCCAGGTGCCGAACGCGGCGGCGCAGTTGATGGCTGGTCCTTTGTTCAGGCGTGGCATCCTCCGCTTCGAGGGAAGAATCGGAGGAGATGTACTCAGGCACATCTTCGGTCCCGATGATTTCTTCGGGAAGCAAGTCAAGGCTGAAGAGGAAAAAGGAAGAGGAGGTGAAGCGCAAGATCATGTGGGAAGCAGGAAGTAAATCAAGAGAAAACTCACCTTCGAATCGTACGTTTCTTTGGAGGGCTGCTCTCTTGGGGTTGCTTGCCCTTGTCCATGGCCTTGGGGTTTTCTCCTCTGGAAACGGGGGAGGAGATGAGAAATGATGGATGAGTGTGCGAGTGGATTTGCAGAGCGTCTCAGCAGGCTATTTTATTGACCAAAGGGGTGCATTGGGAGTGATGACTGGCCAGTACACACTGTTGGAATACCAAACGACAGGGTTTTCTCCTGGATGCGAAGGGTTTTTTCTTGAACAGTGCTTGCGGATTGCCGATTCAGGGATCTTTTGCGGATCTGGCACCAAGGGGCATCCGTTCTGGCGTATTCGGCTCTAGACAGTTCCCGGATACGTTTAAGGAAAAAGATCCACAGGTTCCAATGTAAAGAAAATCATCACGGAGCGAGCACAAAATTCAAAAGTTCTTATTTATTGCCGATGATCAAACATCCCTAATACAATCTAGTCGAAAAGCCTCTTCAGCACAGATTGGGGATGAGTGATTTCGGCAATGGCGTCGCCGTGGCCATCGAGGCGCTCCAGGATGAGTTCGATCTCCTCAATGTCCTCTGGCGCGCCGCCCCAGAAGCCTCGCGGCCTGGTGGAGTAGTCGACGTCCGTGTGCGTCGCCATGGCAGCCAGGCCCAGGGTAGTGCCCAAGCGAACGCCATGGGTGGCCACCTCGTCGACGCGGTGCTCCACCGCAGCAAGGCGCTCCGCCGGCGTGTCACCGCGGGCGTTCACCTTGTCGGCCAACTGCTCCACCAGCGCCTTCAGCTGGTCGAGCTCGGCATCGCGGGCTGCAAGGAGCAAGAAGAAGGGAGATTAGCATCAAAAGCCGGGTAGGATCAAGATTTGACTTCAGAGCTGTACCGTCGATAGTTTCCAGCAGCTGTTTGCGCTGGTCTTCCCATTCCAGTTCGGCTATGCCCGCCTTCTTGGAGACGTCCTCCAACTCGCGCCGGGCCGTCTCCAGCTCCTCCTTGAAGCGGAGGGCGTCAAGCTCCCCTTAGGGTACAGGGGAGTGGCCGTCGGACTCCGAGGAGTCATCGGGGAGGGGTTGATTGGCCGGTGCAGGAGATGAATTCCACTGAATCAACCTGAAAAGTAGATGATCGTCAAAACAAGAAGAAGATCAGAGGTGAATCAAAGAAGAGAATTCGACGATCATTGCCTCCTGCGCGCATTGGCGCTACTCCCTTCCGCCTCATCGGAGGCGCGGCGACGGTTGAGGCGGCGTACCATCTTGCTCTGGGATGTGCACTGTTGGGGAAGAAGAAGAGTTGAGATTGGCAAAGATTCGAGAGCTAAAGGCTTTGTGGAGAGCTAGGGGCACCTACGGTTTCATTTATTGGCCTGGCAAAGACAGATCGTGGCCTCAAGTAGTGGCTCTGGATCGTGGCGCATATCCCAAGAAAATCGGAAGGTAGGTTTCCTTGACCAATCCGCCAATGGGTCGTTTGGAGTTCTAGGCTGAGTCGTGTTCGGTTGACTGGCTCGGCTGAGGGAAGTCAAGGTGCCATTCGGGTGTTGGCATGTCTTTGCCGAATGGATCGTTCAGTACCGCGTTAAAGGAGCGTAGCAGGAAAGGGAAATGAAATTGCAAGAACAGATATTACAAAAGCGGCCAATTCGGTTATACATCAATTGAAGCCTTTAAACATTCAAGTATTTTGCAATTACATTGCGGGCATTGGATATTGTCTGGCGAATGCTATCCCACCGCTCCTGATAATCTTTTTGGGCACTAGACAAGGTGACAAGCTCTGCATCACATTGTTTCATCTTGGCCATAGCCGATTTTGCCTCCTCTTGGGTCTTCTCTATCAATTCAGGGAGTTCGGCTATTCTCCTGTCATCAGCCTCTATCTCAGCTGACAAGCTTCTCAATTCTGCTTCTAGAGCAGCTTTCCTGGCAATTTTTGAATCGCGAGAGGCTTGCAGATTGGCCAATGCATTTTTGTGACTCTCGGTCTGTGATTGCGCCCCGCTCATGGCTTGTTCAGCACTGGTTCTCTTCTGTTCAATAGCCAGGCGGGAGCGCACCTTCCTCAAAGCCTTCCTTATGGGCGCATAATGATCCTCCAGGCCGCAGATAGAAGCGAGAGAAGCATTGATGTCCTCAGGGAGCTCTTGGCTGATGGACTCGACCATTTCTTCAAAATGATCGAGATCTCTGAACGGATCTTGTGTATCTTTTTCCAGCCAGGCAAAGATTTCCCTGAGCTTTTCTAGCACTTCCTCTGACAAGGTCTGATGCGTTTCTTCCATCATCTCCGCAACTGGATTGTTCCCTACTGACAGGCTTGATGATGATGGGGCCTGATCCTCAGAAGCAGTATTGCCGGGTTAAGAGTGCTAAAAGTAAAGGTAGCAGAGTCAAGTGCAGATGAGTACCTCATATCTGATTTCTTGAGCCGGGGAAGGACTCTGTTCAGAGGCGATCACAGGCGAAGGAGGTGTCCCAGGCAAGACTGAAGCTTCTATGTGCGCAGGCGCTATTGTTGGCGGCTCAGGGACTTCTGGCTGAAGAGGAGATCGATTCACCTCTGCTGGGATTGGTGTTTCTGCATGAGGACTTGACGGTTCTGGCTGGACCGGGAGACTCATTTCTGGAGAATTCATTGCTTCTGCAGAAGGCGATTGAGTCCCTGATGAAGATGAGATCTCCACTGGGATAGGCAATTCAACCCTGGGTGGACTTGCTTGTTGAGACACTGGGACGTCCACAAGTTGTTCTGCCGTTGTGTCTTCTGCAAATGACAAATTAAGGGATAAATGCCAGTGTTCATCCTCAAGAAGGGCAGTGAAGGTCATACCAGTGGATGGAGCATTGGCAGGTGCTGGCACTGAAGATTGCTGGGCTCTGGGCTGGAAATACACAAGATATGATTTGTCAGAGCCAGAGTAATTTTGTGATCAGGAAAAGAAAGGGTTTTTACCTCAACAAGGACCTTTTTAACAGTTCTCCTCCTCTTGGCATTTGGAGGAGCAATCAGGGTCAAACCTTGCCTCCTGTCAGCAGCAAGGCTGGAGAGGCTTGGGTCTGTTGTGGCAAACCTGGCCATTAACTGAGCCAGGGTTGGGGACCTGAATCCCAGTGCTGAGATCGGGCCTACAGCATTGTAGGTGATGTTCCTGGCCCGAGGGGCAGGCACTGTGTTCTGTGAGTAAGAGGAAACAAAATCAGATTCATAATTGGAAGAAGAAATGTCTGATCCAAGGGTTAGTTATGATTACCTCTGAAGTTGGCTGAAAGTCAGGCATCAACTCTGCACAGAACAAGTGCACAGGCTCACTGAAGATATGATCATGGAATTCTTGCCACCATGAATTGAAGGTGGGGTGAGCTATTGTTGTAGGTACAAAAGGCCAGGTGTAGACAGCAAGGCTGCACACATAATGGAAAACTCTGCTATTGTGCATAAGTTCTTTGATTTCCTCCCTGGGCTTGAGGAATTCATGCAGAAAGAGCCTTGGGGGCATCTGGCCGCACCCAAGTTGCCGAGCCATTACATTGGGATGATAATATTCATAAGTGCTATGATTCAGCCTCCCTCCATTGAATTCAGCCGGCAGCATACATGGGCGGATTATGTTATTGAGGATCTCTAGAAATCTCCCATCTTGGTGTTCAGTTTCAAAGGAGAATTCACAGGGGAGAGTCAAAGTGTCATTATCCAAATAAGGGAGCCAGAGAGGGTTTTGGAAACCTTTGAAGAATAGCTCAAAGAGCTGGCTGATGTCCTGCTGAATAAGAACAGTCGAAGCAGCTTCTCCATAATTCTGGCATCCTCTGGTGGCTTGGTGTACCCCTTCAGGTTGATTTGATGAAGGGAAGAGCCTGGTGTTCAAGTCAACACCAACAATCTGATGCATGTGGAGCTGCAGCCACATTTGAACGAACCACCAAGGGCTGTTGACACATGCTATCCTCTGGCTAGTGTACATCTGGGTGACAGTTTGGTGAAGCATATGGTATACACTGCCTAGGAGGAATTTCCCAAGGGGGAGGCGGTTACCACTGACCAGATGAGAAGCCATGGTGATGTGATTCAGGGTGGGTTCATTGGCTTTACCACAGAAGACGAATCTGCATAGCCACATGTTCAGAAATACCCTGTATTCAATTTCACCAAGGGGATTGTCTTTCATGTGGCTCAAGATATACTGTTTGTATCCGTTCCCTGGTTTCACCCCTGTTTGACGTGAAGAATCTTTGAAATTCTAGGGTTGAACGGATCCTGTAATATTGAGGCCGGTGATCATATACACATCGGCCAGAGTTGGAGACATCGGGCCGTGGCCAAAGAGGAAGGCGTTGACACCGTTTGACCAAAAGTGGCAGGCTGCTATCAAAAGGTCTTCGTTTTTGGGGGTCTCGGCCAAAGATAACTCCAGGCATTGAGCGATACGGAGGGTGTCCCAGTTTTTGGTTAAGGCACTCTTATCTGCCCGGATCCTCCGGTACCAATTTTTCCAGCCTGCGATTGGAGGCAAGGGCCAGTTCTTGAACGCGTCTTGCCACCGGGGAGGTGGAGACAGAGCTGCCTTGAAAGGGATCCTCTGAGATTCAGCCGCGATGAAATCTCGAGGATCAGAGTTTCCCACGGGACCAAGGTAATAAGATCTTGAATTGACCTCGGTGCGAATCAAAAGCTCAGTAGAAGGCTCCTGCAGAAAGGCGGAAATGAAATCTCAGGTAAAATTGAAAACCCAAATGCCGAATGAAGCTTACGGGAGGGGAATTTACCTGAGCATCTTGGTGTTGAGCCGCCATTGGAGATTTGAGCTTAGAACAAAGGGATCTAGGGTCTGGATCTGGGCGAAGACTCCGGCGGATTGCGAAGAAAGGAGAACAGGTGTTGACAGATTCGATTTGAAAATGTTCGTGGCTGGAGTCAATTGCGGAACAAAATTACTTTTATCCCGCAATTGAAGGGGCATGTGTTAAGACCAAAATTTGGTAAGGAGTCTGACTTGTGGGTCCAGCTCGGTAAGGAGTCCGTTTGGTGGAAGGGAAGGATTTTTTCCAGATATATTCGGCAAAGAAGTCTGCGGTCGGCTATCTGCTCCAGTTCGGCAAAGGAACAGTAGAGCTGATTCTGCGGGATTGGACGGTGACGTGGCTCAATGCAGGAAGGACGAATGGATGGATAGGTGATCAAGCTTAGAGATAAGTTAGGCAGCGAATCCATTCGAGATTGTACTTGGCAGGGTATAAATATGAGCCCTGAATGTATGTAATCAACACAATCATTCTTCAATACAAACCGGCCTTACGCCAAACCCTAGAGTCCTTTTGTCGTGTCGTCGAGTTCTTCGAGAGGGTTCATCGATCCGTCGACCTCCGTGAGTACCGGCAACCTTGTATCATGTCTAGTATCATGCGGTGGATTTAGATCTGATGCAAGTAGTCTTGTTACCATGCTTCGTGTCATGCGGTAGATTCAAGCTTGGTTCAAGAGGGTTCCTTGTTAGGTCATGAGCCATGCAGTGGGCTAAGATCTAGCTTGAAGCTAGTTATCGGCTCTATTGGTTTTTGGCAAGATCCAATAGATTCATTAAGTTACCCTGTGTTGCTTTGAGTTTTTACTTTATGTTTAGATTCATGTAACACTTTTGCCCAATCTAGATGGGTTTGGATTGGCTTTGTCCCTTTCGTGATCCTTGTACGAGTAGATTTCATGTTTTAACACGTGGATCTTACGCTCTCAAATAGCCGAAACCGAATCGATCTAGGTTGTTACGTGTTGCGGGTTCAAGCTTGCCAGTGCTGGTATAAATCTTGAAAGAACTGAGTATCATGCGGTAGATGCGAGGTTTTGGGTTGCTTTGGAGCTAGTCATCCGAAGGATTAGATTTCGAATCAATCTGATAGATTTAATTGCTCGGTAATGTTTGTTCCTTCTTCATGGACCCCGAATCGGCTGTTCAGCCGCATTCGGTTATGTTTCTTCACGAGTAGGGCACGTGCGTATCTCATGCTTTAAATAACGTGTGCTTTTAGCTTTCCATATTTAGATTGTATCATGCGGTGGATAGATCTATTTGTGGAAAGTGGTACGATTTTCATGCAAGTTGTATCATGCGGTGGATAGATTTGTTTTGACATCGTACCCGACGGATTTTTAAGTACCTAGACATGCGGTAGACTAGTGCTTTGGATCTATGCATGCTTATTTATTACATGTTTATGTTCGCGCTTTACTTTATTCATTTATTTAATGTTGGTTATCATGGGGATCGGTCATAACCTCGTGCGCATGCATCTTTACTCAAACAAAGACCGATTGCTGTTATGCTTACGTCATCCATTCGGCAGTGCTACTTTTCTTTTATAAGTTCCCGAATGGCTTCCAGTTTGCTGGCAGATAGCTTCTTGTAGCTATGTGTCATCCCATTTGGCTTCTTAGCCGTAAATATGGAACTGTCTGGTACCACCCGACAAGTTCCAAGCTTTGGTATTTAACTATTTTATCTTTTGTTAATTTTCAGGAAAAAATTGACTGGCACGTCTCGTGATTCTTTGCGCGTGTGAAGCCAGCTTTGTTCAGCTTGCTGTGTGTTTGGCGCCGGGTGCACATTTTGCGTCAACACTGAGAAAGTTGATGGGTTGGTTGTCTGGTCATGAGCCTCAGTTGAGGATGATGATTGAGGCATTTAAGAGGCAGGATGGTGAGGAACTTGGGGCAAACAAGGTTGGTGAGGGAAGTTGAGAGAATATCCCAGAGCTACCAAAAACCCACCACAAAAATGATTTCCCCCCAAAACCTAACCATCTTAGGAACCGACTAGACACAACCCCAGCTCCACCCGTGTTTCCTACACCTACAAATGATCTCCAAAAGCCTATGAAGTTTGTGAGCACTTCCGGGAAAGTGTTCTTTGGGAAAGAAAGTGAGAAGGCTAGTGAGGAGAAACCGATGGAGAATTTGAGTGGAGAGAAACCAAGTGAGCAGCCACAGCCCAAGCCTAAGCCTAAGCTTGTGAGGTTCCATTGTGGTATTGTGGGAGAGATGGCCATAAGGATGAGTTTTGCTTCAAGAGGAAGCGAGAGGAGAGAGTGGCAAAGGAGTGGGCTAACAAGGACAAGTACCACCCTTCCGATGGTGTACTTGAGCCTCGTGTTCAGATGCCCATGGACAAGGCGAGTGTGAGGACAGTTCGGGCTTGGGGAGAGCGGAAGGCTGTTGGAGGTGCTGCTGCCCCGGCTACACTGGTCAGACCGGTGTGGGGCACCGGTAAGACCGGTGCAGGTCTGGACAGGCAGCAGTTTGGGTTTCGTGCTCGTACAGGTGTGAGAGTTGTTTCTGGAGGTCGTGGTTCTGGTGGTTGGCCTGGAGAGTTTGCAGGAGGTCAGGTTGTTAGGCATTCTCCTCCTCGAGTTCACTACGGGGATGGGAGGAGTCGTAGCTTTGAGAAGGAGAGGAGGGACGGTCCACGGGCTTTCTTTCGTGGTTTTGGTCCTCCTCCAAGTAGAGAGGGTTGGTTCCCTCAGGGTGGTTACCGTGGTGGTGTTCATGGAGGTAGTTTTGGTAGGAGAGATGGTTTGGTTTGTGCTAACCCCACTTTCGAGCAAATGGCTCGACACTGGTTTTACTCTTTTGGTACTAACCCCAGTGCTGAGTCGTTTGTTTGCTCACGTGTTCATTTTTGAATTTCAGGTGGGAGACTTGAAGAACATTTTGTTGATTGACTCCGGTTGCTCGAGGCGTATGACCGGAGACAGGGGGTGGTTCTCAAGTCTCGTCCCGGTGGTGACAAGAAGGTACATCACTTTTGGGGACAATGGGCGTGGGCGTGTGCTTTCAGAAGGTGAGATTAAGGTGAGTGACAAGATCACTCTCAGGCGTGTTGCTCTTGTTCAATCGCTGGGGTACAATTTGCTTTCTGTGTCCCAGCTGTTGGATGAGGGCTTTGAGGTGTTGTTTCGGCCAGGTGGTTCTCAGATTTCAGACTCTCGAGGGGACCTTGTCTGTATGGTTGTCTCCGAGGGTCAGGTGTTTCATGCTGATTTTTCTCAGTCTTCAATTGTGGAGCGTTGTTTCTTGGCTGGTTTTTCGAGTGAGTTGTGGAAGTGGCATAGGAAGTTGGGTCACTTGAGCTTTGACCTTTTGTCTCGCTTGAGTAAACTCAATTTGGTCCGAGGATTGCGACGGTTGAGGCTTGAGAAAGAGTTGGTTTGTGCGCCGTGTAGGCATGCCAAGATGGTAGCTTCTTCTCACCCGCCTCTCACCGATGTGATGACTGAGCGTCCATGAGAGCTGCTCCATATGGACCTTGTTGGCCCAGCTCGTGTGCGATCTGCGGGTGGGAAGTGGTATGTCCTTGTTGTGGTGGATGACTACTCTCAGTATGTGTGGGTGTTCTTTCTCGAGGATAAGGGGGAGACATTTGGTTTTGTTCGAGATCTAGTCTTGAGGTTGAGGAATGAGAGGCACGGAGATGCCATACGAGCAATCCGCAGTGACAATGGCTCGGAATTCAAAAACTCTCGTTTTGAAACCTTTTGCCATGACTTGGGTCTTGAGCACCAGTTTTCGAGTCCGTATATGCCTCCCCAGAATGGTGTTGCGGAAAGGAAGAACAGGACCTTGTGCGAGATGGCTCGGACGATGCTTGATGAGCATAGGACTCCGAGGAGGTATTGGGCTGAGGTGGTGAATACCGCGTGCTATGTGTCGAACAGGATCTACCTCAGGGTGCATAAGAAGAAAACATGCTATGAACTGATGCACGGTCGCACACCCAAGGAGAGTCACTTCCATGTCTTTGGTTGTAAATGCTTTATTCTGAAGAAAGGGAAGAAGTTGGATAAGTTTGAGGCTAGGTCTGTCGATGGTATCTTCTTTGGTTATGCATCTCATTCTAGAGCATATCGTGTGCTCAATCTTGAAACTAACCAAATCGTGGAGACTTGCGAGGTTACCTTCGACGAGACAACCACGTAGTCAGCTTGTCTTTGAGTGTGCAGGTGATGATGAGCTTGGCGAGGAGATCTTTCAGGAGGAGGAGCATGAACATGGAGACGATGAAGATGGCGGTGTGGTGCCCCCGGCTGAACATGTACCCACTACTTCGACTACGGTGGTGGACGGACCCTCTCCTACACCTACGACGACAAACCAAGAACAAGGAGACGCTGTCGTTGAGGGGGAGGTAGC
Organism: Cenchrus americanus; assembly: GCA_947561735.1. Classification (NCBI taxonomy): domain Eukaryota; kingdom Viridiplantae; phylum Streptophyta; class Magnoliopsida; order Poales; family Poaceae; genus Cenchrus; species Cenchrus americanus. The sequence continues at coordinate 179,519,036 of OX387245.1, forward strand.
ATCGAGGCGAGAACCTCCCCGGCGAGTACAAGTGGATCACCCAGCTTCGAGGATCATCGACGACATGAATGAACGCACGACACGGTCGAGGGTTCGGAACAATTCTCATTTCGCTCATACTTCGTTTGTTGCTAGTTTTGAGCCCAAAGACATTGGATACGCGCTATCTGATCACAATTGGGTTAATTCGATGCATGAGGAGTTGGAGAACTTTGAGAAAAATTAGGTTTGGGAGTTGGTTGACCCTCCCCCAGGGTGTAAGCCGATTGGTACAAAGTGGGTGTGGAAGAACAAAGAGGGAGAGAAAGGTGAAGTGGTGAGAAACAAGTCAAGGCTTGTTGCTCAGGGTTTCAGTCTGAAGGAGGGGATTGACTACAAGGAGACCTTTGCTCTCGTAGCCCGTTTGGAGGAAATAAGGATCCTTCTAGCCTTTTCCGTGGCTAAAGGGTTCAAGTTGCACCAAATGGATGTGAAGAGTGCTTTCCTGAATGGTTTGTTGGAGGAAGAAGTGTATGTGAGGCAACCTCCGGGGTTTGAGAGTGAGAAGTACCCCCACCGGGTGTACAAGTTGAGGAAGGCGCTGTATGGGTTGAAGCAGGCGCCTAGAGCTTGGTATGGCAGGTTGAAGGGGTTCTTGTTTGAGAGAGGTTTTGAGATGGGGAAGGTCGATCAAACCTTGGTTCTACTGAGGCAGGGCAGAGATATCCTGATTGTGCAGGTGTACATGGATGATATTGTCTTTGGTGGCTCGTCTAACTCTCTTGTTGCAAGGTTTGCAGAGGATATGAGCAGGGAATTTGAGATGAGCATGATGGGCGAGTTGCAGTTCTTCCTCGGGCTACAAATCAAACAATCAAAGGAAGGAACAATTGTGCACCAAGCCAAGTACACCAAGAATATTGTGCGGAAGTTCAAGATGGAGGATTCCAAGGCTATGGCGACGGCAATGAGTACGACTACGGCTCTTGATGCGGACAAGGAAGGTGAACACGTGGACCAGAAGGAGTACCGAAGCATGATCGGGTCACTCCTCTACTTGACGGCGACGAGGCCGGACATCCAGTTCTCGGTATGTCTGTGCGCTCGTTTTCAAGCGTCTCCGAGGACTTCGCATCGGCAAGCAGTGAAGCGAATTTTCAGGTACTCTCGTCACACTCCCGACTTCGGCCTTTGGTACTCCGCGTCCTCTTCTTTGGCGCTTCATGGTTTTTCAGACGCGGATTTTGCCGGGTGTCGGTTGGATAGGAAGTAAACTTCTGGGACTTGTCAGTTTTTGGGTTCGTCTTTGGTGTCTTGGTCTTCCCGCAAACAGTTGAGTGTTGCTCAATCCACTACCGAGGCCGAGTACGTTGCCGCTGCTAGTTGTTGCTCTCAGCTCCTTTGGATTTCATACACCATGAGTGACTTTGGTGAGGAATATACCCATGTCCCACTTCAATGTGATAGCACCAGTGCCATAAGCGTTGCAAAGAACCCAGTGCTCCATTCCAAAACCAAGCACATAGAAGTGAGGTATCATTTTCTGAGAGACAACGTAGAGAAAGGAAAGATAACTTTGATCCATGTACCCACACATGACCAACTAGCCGATATTTTCACCAAACCCCTAGATCAAGCAACTTTCACTCGTTTGCGGGGGGAACTTGGTGTGTGTTTGATTTCTTGAGTTGAGTGTGTGGGATCTCCTTTGTAGCATATGATATAGTTTTCCTTTGTGCATTTCTTGCATTTGGCATGGCATATGTAACATGATGTATAGGCATCCTTGTATCTTAGAGTGCATGCATTTTGTATCATATGCATTGGATAGGAAAAGCTTCTCCTATATACATTGTTGCTATTTATGTCTTTGTGAGATTGTTTGGTATGCTATGGTTAGTTTGGCTTAGCTCTTGATGATCTTGATGAATAATCCATGGTTGATAGCTATGCTTTTTGAAAAATGTCACATATATATGCTCTCTCATGTGTAAATGCCTCTATATGATCTTGACATGTTTTATTGGCTTTGCTATGCTTAATTTGTGGTTGGATAGCTAGTTTATTGATCATATGGGGCCAAAGGCTCATTTGCCATCATGAATGTTTAGCCCTCTTGCTTTATCTTGTGGAGGGGCATAAGTTCCTTTTTGTCGCAAAGACATTTCATGTACCAATTATGAATCTGAAAATGAAATGTAAAATGCTTGGAAAATGTACTCCCATGTCATATGTGCTGAATTTAATTTGCTTTGGGTGCTAAACCGTTGCATGATGCCTACCAATGAGAAGTCTCATACATAGAAGTAGGCACATGGCTCGGTGGCTTTAACATGACATGAGGTGCTTGTGGGTGTTTGTGAGGGTCTTATGATTAGAATGGCTGTCCTAGCATGAAGTTTGTGTGGCTTTGCCATTTTGATATGTTTTGATCATGTTTAGGACTTTGCTCATGAGAGGCAAATTTTTCGCAAAATTGCCCAAATCCATCTTAGCTTCGTCCAATGGTTGTGAAACTTGGTGATCTTGTAGTTGATGTCGATACGAAGCTATAGAATATCTAACTTGCTCATGTGGACATGCGTAGCATCCTATGTTGAATTTTTTATATTTGAGAAGATCTAGGTTGAAAGTTTTGCATTTTTGGCTTGATTCATGCATTGCCAACAAGGGGGAGAAGTTTGAGCTTGAAATGGCTTGCTGGATGCTTTTAGAAGGTTTTCAGGTGGTTTCGAGCCATTTCTGGGCTCTGTTGTGCACCGGTCTGACCGGTCGCGGTCACCGGTCTGACCAGTCAGAGTGCTGGTCCTGTGCACATGTTGGGCACCGGTCTGACCGGTGGTGGTGACTGGTCTGACCGGTGTGAGCTGAAGTTGTTGCAGCTGCCCTATTTTCAAGTGGTTTGCATGCATTCGTCCAGGGGGAGTTGCATTGGTTCAGGGGGAGCTCTTTGTGGTTTTTTCGAGCTTTGTTTCGGTGGTTTGCGCTCTTTGCTTGAGCTTTGTTTTGTTTCGGATGTGTCGAGCCGTTGCCCTTGCCTAAGGGGTCCGAGACTTGTCTTCTCCAAGTGATCTTGCTCTTTGCCTTGGCTTTCGATCGCTTGTTGGAGTTTCTTTTTGTTCGTTTCTTTTCTTTTTTTCTCTCCTGTTACTATATGTTGGTGTTGTCAATGCACTCATGAAGGGGGAGATTGAGGACCATGTGTGGTTCGAGGACCAGTGGATGGTCGCTTCCTTGTGTGATGAGTGATTGTCGGGCATACTCCCCGGGTACTCATGCAAGGAAGGAAGAAGACGGACTCCTATTAGAATTCCCATATAATCCTACTAGGACTTGTATCGTGTAATCCCACTAGGACTCCTGCCTTGTAACCGACTAGAAACCCGCCCCCTGTACTATATAAAGGAGGGCCGGGTACCTAGCCGGGGACCTGATCTCAACCAACACCAAGCGCAGGGCGCCATACTTGATCCCCAAACAGGACGTAGGGTTCGCCACCTTTGCAACCCGAACCTGTATAAATCTTGTGTCCCGTGTCCTTGTGCATACCTTCGAGTTACCGGTCTCCCGATCACGATCCCCACCGCACAATCTACTACCTCGGGTACCTCCTTGGTAGGTTTGCCGGTCTAAAACACCGACAGCTGACGCGCTAGGTAGGGGTGATCATCACCACCAGGCGAATTCGAAGGACCTCATCTTCAAAATCGATCTACTCAATGAATAGCAAGTCGTCGAGTTCAAGATCAACCTTTGTAGCTCAGTGCATCTGCGCTGAATTCAAATCAAAGCTGAAGCGGCTCGAGTTTCAACGTGGTGGCGCGAACTAATCAAAATCCTCGGCGGTTTATCAACAATTGTTGAGCCTGGAGCAGACAAGTATCCAAGCTTCGGCTGGCCGAGTTGGACTCCAAGCCCGAGATCACCACTCCAACGTCCCCGTACATATGCTCGAGTTTGATGCAGATTTGGAAGTTGTGCTATAGACAGTCACCTCGTGTCAATCTACACCTTGCATGTGTTGGCTAGGGGAGATAAAAAATTATTTCTGTTGCTTCACGAGTCAACGAAACAAAGCATCAGGATTCGTATCCATACCAGGTTACCGGCAGAGCAACAAAATCAAGCATCAAAGACAAAAAGGCACGCATCCAGCTGCTATCATTGCCCGTTTCTAAATCAAATTGGTTTGAGGGACCATGTCGTATCAAGCAAAGCGCATGAGGATTTTGACTTTTTACTACACGCGCACGGAGACTGCACCAGCAAGCTTCAAGGTCTTTGCCTGCCGTACACAGGATGGTGTGTGTACATGAGTACTTGTCTCCCGGTCGCATCGGCTATACATCACCTTCTCCGTGCACCGCGACTACTCGTCACCCGGTCGCACGAGCTCTACGTCAACCTCGCCGCGCGCCGCGAGTACTTGTCTCCCGGCCACAGCGGCTCTACCTCAACTACGCCGCGCGTCTGGGTGCCTCGGTTTGTCGCGTGGCTCACCGTCGACTACTTCGCCTACGCCGTGTGTCCGGGTGCCTCGGCACATCGCGCGGCTCATCGTCGACTACTCAGCCTACGCGGCGCCTCTGGGTGCTTCGGCACGTCGCGCGGCTCATAGTCGACTACTTCGCTTACGCCGCGCGTCCCGGTGCCTCGGCACGTCGCGCGACTTACCGTCGACTACTTCGTCTACGCCGCACGTCCGGGTGCCTCGGCACGTCGCGCGGCTTGTCGCGCCGCTTGTCGTCGACTACTCCACCTCGCGCAGGCTCGTCGTCGACTACTTCGCCTTCGTCGCGCGTCCGGGTGCCTCGGCACGTCGCGCGGCTCGTCACGCGGTTCGTCGCGCCGCTCGTCGTCGACTACTCCGACTTGGGCGGGCTTGTCGTCGACTACTTTGCCTCCACCGCGCATCCGGGTGCCTCGGCACGTCGCGCGGCTCGTCCCGCGGCTCGTCGCGCCGCTCGTCGTCGACTACTCCACCTCGCGCAGGCTCGTCGTCGACTACTTCGCCTCCACCGCGCGTCCGGTGCCTTCGCACGTCGCGCGGCTCGTCACGCGGCTCGTCGCGCCGCTCGTCGTCGACTACTCCGCCTCGCGCGGCTCGTCGTCGACTAGTTCGCCACCGCCTCGCGTCCGGATGCCTCGGCACGTCGCGCCGCTCGTCACGCGGCTCGTCGCGCCGCTCGTCGTCGACTACTCCGCCTAGCGTAGGCTCGTCGTCGACTACTTCGCCTCCGCCGCGCATCTGGGTGCCTCGGCACGTCGCGTGGCTCGTCACGCGACTCGTCGCGCCGTTAGTCGCCGAATACTTCGCCTCGCGCAGGCTCGTCGTCGACTACTTCGCCTCCGACGCATGTCCCGGTGCCTCGGCACCTCGCGCGGCTCGTCATGCGGCTTGTCGCGCCGCCGCTCGTCGTCGACAACTCCGCCCTCGCGCGGGCTCGTCGTCGACTACCTCGCCTACGCCGCGTGTCCGGGTGCCTCGGCACGTCGCACGGCTCGTCACGTGGCTCGTCGCGCCGCTCGTCGTCGACTACTCCGCCTCCGCCGTGCGTCCGGGTGCCTCGGCACGTCGCGCGGCTCGTCACGTGGCTCGTCGCACCACTCGTCGTCGACTACTCCGCCTCTCGCAGGCTCGTCGTCGACTACTTTGCCTCCACCGCGCGTCCGGGTGCCTCGGCACGTCGCGCATCTCATCATGCGGCTCGTCGCGCCGCTCGTCGTCGGCTACTCCGCCTCACCCAGGCTCGTCGTCGACTACTTCGCCTCCGCCGCGCCTCGGGGTGCCTCGGCACATCGCGCGGCTCGTCACGTGGCTCGTCGCGCCGCTTGTCGTCGACTACTCCGCCTCACGCAGGCTCGTCGTCGACTACTTCACCTCCGCCGCGCATCCGGGTGCCTCGACACGTCGCGCGGCTCGTCACGCGGCTCGTCACGTGGCTCGTTGTGCTGCTCGTCGTCGACTACTTCGCCTACGCCGCGCATCCGGGTGCCTCGGCACGTTGCGCGGCCCGTCACGAGGCTCGTCGTCGACTACTTCGCCTCCGAGTGCCACGGCACGTCTCGCGGCTCGTCACGCCGCTCGTCGTCAACTACTCCGCCTCGCGCAGGCTCGTCGTCGACTACTTCGCCTCCACCGCGCGTCCGGGTGCCTCGACACATCGCGCGGCTCCTCACGCGGCTCGTCGCGCGCTCGTCGTCGACTACTCCGCCTCGCGCAGGCTCGTTGTCGAGTACTTCGCCTCCACCGCGCGTCCGGGTGCCTCGGCACGTCGCTCGGCTCGTCGCGCCGCTCGTCGTCAACTACTCCGCCTCGCGCGCGAGCTTGTCGTCGACTACTTCGGCACCGCCTCGCGTCCAGGTGCCTCGGCACGTCGCGCGGCTCGTCACGCGGCTCGTCGCGTCGCTCATCGTCGACTACTCTGCCTAGCGTGGGCTCGTCGTCGACTACTAAGCCTCCGCCGCGCGTCCGGGTGCCTCGGCACGTCGCGCGACTCGTCACGCGGCTCGTCGCGCTGTTCGTCGTCGACTACTCCGCCTCGCGCAGGCTCGTCGTCGACTACTTCGCCTCCGACGCGTGTCACCGGTGCCTCGGCTCCTCGCGCGGCTCGTCATGCGGCTTGTTGCGCCGCTCATCGTCAACAACTCCGCCTCGCGCAGGCTCGTCGTCGACTACTTCGCCTACGCCGCGTGTCCGGGTGCCTCAGCACGTCGCACGGTCCGTCACGCGGCTCGTCACGCCGCTCGTCGTCGACTACTTCGCCTCCGCCGCGCGTCCGGGTGCCTCAGCACGTCGCGCGGCTCGTCACGCGGCTCGTCGCACCACTCGTCGTCGACTACTCCACCTCTCGCAGGCTCGTCGTCGACTACTTTGCCTCCACCGCGCGCCGGGTGCCTCGGCACGTCGCGCATCTCATCACGCGGCTCGTCGCGCCGCTCGTCGTCGGCTACTGCGCCTCACGCGGAGCTCGTCGTCGACTACTTCGCCTCCGCCGCGCGTCCGGGTGCCTCGGTCGTCACGCGGCTCGTCGCGCCGCTTGTCGTCGACTACTCCGCCTCACGCAGGCTCGTCGTCGACTACTTCACCTCCGCCGCGCATCCGGGTGCCTCGACACGTCGCGCGGCTCGTCACGCGGCTCGTCGCGTGGCTCGTTGTGCTGCTCGTCGTCGACTACTTCGCCTACGCCGCGCATACGGGTGCCTCGGCACGTCGCGCGACCCGTCACGAGGCTCATCGTTGACTACTCCGTGTGCCGCGACTTCGTCTTGCGTCCACGCTGGCTCTACTTCAGCCACGTCGTGCGTCATGACTACTTGTCTCTCGGCAACATTGACTCTACTTCGAGTACGCCGCGCGCCGCCACGTCGTCGTCTTCCGGTCGCATCGCGTCAACCATTCATCTAGACTAGTTTTCCAAACTAGTCGAGAACGGCAGCCACGCCCCCAACATCTAGTCGGAATAAACTCTGACTAGCAACTTCAACAACAACCGTCGCAGCTCCATCGCCGACCGCTACAGCTTCATCAACAGTCTGCCCAGGCAACAATAGCTAAGTCATTTATTTAAATGATTACTGTTTTTCTTTTTCTTGGCTTGTTCTCCTCATCATGTAGGACTACTTGCCAACTACTCATTTGTGTACGCTTCTCAGTGGGTTTTCACGAGAGCTACACTCTGCTGACTACTCTTGGGATATATCAATCAAGTCACCACGAGTCTACTTCATCAACTCGGGGGCTATCCCTAGGAGGCAGCTTCTAAAGTCCGCTACGCGCGGCAATCTAAAGTCGACTTCTAAAGTCGCATTCTAAAGTCCGCTCCGTGCGACAACTTAAAGTCGACTCCGATCGCATCTTCGCCTGCTTCGGTGGCATACTACGTGTGTAAGCTTCGATGGAACCTAGCTGTAAGTGGCCCTCGGGTCCTAGCGACGATGGAACTTAGCTACACGTGATATTCACGCTCTGTACCATGGGTCCAAGTACCCTAAGTACTCGCGCTCCGTACCTTGGGTCTGAAATCCATGGCCCAGGTACACAAGTCGACTCCGGTCGCACCTTCAAGCCCACTACGGTGGTACTCGTACCTTGGGTCTGAAATCCATGGCCCAGATACACAAGTCAACTTTGGTTGCACCTTCAAGCCCACTACAGTGGCACCCGTACCTTGGGTCTGAAATCCATGGCCCAGATACACAAGTCGACTTTGGTCGCACCTTCAAGCCCGCTCTGGCAGCAATCGTACCTTGGTTTTGAAATCCATGGCTCAGGTACTCAAGCCCACTCCGGTGGCACAAGTCGACGCTAACGGTCGCACCCAAGCCCACTCCGGTGGCACAAGTCGACGCTAACGGTCGCATCCAAGCGCACTCCGGTGGCTCAAGCCGACTTTGGTCGCAATCCTAAGCCCGCTCCGGCGGCAAAACTACTCGTTTTCTTTGCTTTTTCATTTGCTTTGGCTTTCCGGAAAGTGCTTTTCGTTTTTTGCATCTTAAGTCCACCCCGCGTGGCACAAAGTCGACTATTCTAGTCGCATCTCAAAGTCCGCTCCGCGTGGCATCCTAAAGTCGACTTCTAAAGTCGTATATCAAAGTCCGCTCTGTGCGGCAACTAAAGTCGACTTCGGTTTTCAAGTCGCATCTTAAAGTCCGCTCCGTGTGGCACGAAGTCGACTTCGGTTTTTAAGTCGCATTCTAAAGTCCGCACTACCAGCATCTAAAGTCGACTTCGGTCGCATCTAAAGTCCGCTCTGATGGCATGGCTACTTTTCAAGCTACACGGCTCGATGCTAAATTACTACTCGGAATCTCTCCAGCTCGAAGGCTACACTCAAAATACTACTCGAGGATAACTTCAGCATGCTTTGCTCGCTCTCAAAACTCAGGGGCTCCGCACCAACAACTACTCGACGTGGCTCATACGACTCTCTTATCTCGAGGGCTACACACTGCAAGAGTACTCAAATGATGGATTTCGTGAAACACTGAAGACCCTTGGATTGATTACCTAATCATTTCAAGGCTTGGGGGCTGCTATGCTACACCCATCATTCAATTTTTTCAAGACGGAAGATTTGAAATCAAGACTGACCCTCAGCTAAAGTCTGTGACTCAAACTAAGGCTCGGGGGCTACTCCATATGGAGTGCGATTTTGCAACCGCACTTCCATATAATCTCGACTTCAAGACTGATGAGCTGGACCACCTTCCAGCCTCGTGGCAGTTCAAGTACTATTGAAGACTTCTCCAAACAGTACTCGAGGACGCTCAAGAACTACACGCAGAGGCTTCAAGACTACTCGAACTACTACACTCGACTACAATGTGCTCGGGGGCTTGTCGGGCATACTCCCCGGGTACTCATGCAAGGAAGGAAGAAGATGGACTCATATTAGAATTCCCATGTAATCCTACTAGGACTTGTACCGTGTAATCCCACTAGGACTCCTGCCTTGTAACCGACTAGGAACCCGCCCCCTGGACTATATAAAGGAGGGCCAGGTACCTAGCCGGGGACCTGATCTCAACCAACACCAAGCGCAGGGCGCCATACTTGATCCCCAAACAAGACGTAGGGTTTGCCACCTTGGCAACCCGAACCTGTATAAATCTTGTGTCCCGTGTCCTTGTGCATACCTTCGAGTTCTCGGTCTCCCGATCACGATCCCCACCGCACAATCTACTACCTCGGGTACCCCCTTGGTAGGTTTGCCGGTCTAAAACACCGACAGTGATTGACAACGTTGTGTGGACTGATTCTTGGCTAAGTATTGCAGGTGTAGGTTGCTGCTTGACTGGTGTTGGTGCAAGTGAAGAACAAGCGCGAAAGGTCGTCGCCGGTGAGGCCTCCAGGTGTCGAGAAGACAAGTAGGCTTCGTTCGAGGGACCCGGTGGCCAGCGGGGTCAAGTGCGGGCCGCATGGTGGCATGAACGGCAAGATGAAGTCATGGACGGTTTCTTGGTTGAGCCTCAAAACCAAGGTCGAGCCGGGACTACGTGGGAGCCGAGTCATGAGTGGCGATTGGCGGAGGCTACACCGAGTTCGCGGGGTTTCCGGTGGTTCACCAGAAAACCACTGGGTTCCTTGGTTGATCCACAAAGCCAAGACCGAAGAACCAAAGATGGAGCTGCAGCAGCGCCAGACCGGTCTGACCGGTGTGCGACGACGCAGTCCGGAATCTTCGAAGCGGAGGACACGCGTCGGGATCGCAAGGCTTGCGTCGAGGCTAAGCAGATTGCGGTCGCCGGGCATCCGTCCGATGGAGAAAGCTTGAAGACTTCCAAAACCGCCCTTGAGGGGCTTGTATCCCTAGTTATTAGGAAAGGGTATTTTAGAGTTTCGGTTGCCTCCATATAACCCATGAGGTGAGAGGATGGCAGCCAACCTCTTGGAACCCTAGTTCATTTGCTTTCCTATTTTCCCTTCCTATTTTCTTAGGATTTCCATAGGACTAGCTTGAGAGCTTCATGGTGAGATCTCGTGAGAGCGTTGGATGATCGGGCGGCTAGCTAGACCTTGTATGAACCATTGTGGCATGTATAGATGATTCGGCGTGGTTCCTCAAGGCCTTGTTGTGTTGTTCCCGGTTGTTCTTGGTGGTGATTTTCGGAGCCCTTTCTTGGTGTTTTTCTTGGGTTGTTTTCGAGACCTTTCTCTTGGGGATTTGATGGGGGAAATTTGTGGGAACCCTTCGTGGTTCTTTGGGCTGTGATTCCTCTTCCAAATCCGTGAGTAAAGGGGCTCGATTTTGGGGTTTTCCGAGTTCAAGGGTTAGAGGTGTTCTTGGCAGGATTTCTTCGATTCCTCCTTTTTGGACAAGTTTTGGTGGGATTAAACTTGGCTATGGACTCCTCACGAGGTGTTCCTATTATCCCCAAAGCCTTGTTCAAGTCCGTGGAGCGATTCGGGAGATCGAAGTTTGGATTTGAGGGAGTTGACCCGCGGGTGCTGTTCATCCCGAGCTGCCCAGGCTACACCGGTCTGACCGGTGCTCTTGACCGGTCTGACCGGTGCAACAATTGGTGGGTTTTTGCTCGGGTGAACGTCTGGGTGTGTTCGCTGTTGTCCTGTGTTGCAGCTGTTTCGAGTTTGGGTCAGTTTGGAGGTTGGTTGGCCTGTTTGGTGATTTGGGGCTTTCTGGCTGTGACCGGTCTGACCAGTGTGTTGCACCGGCCTGACCGGTGTGGAGCCATTTAGTGGAAGTCGCCAAGTTTCACCAGCAGGGACCGGTCTGACCGGTGGTGCTCACCGGTCTGACCGATGTTGTCAGTGGACTCGAGGTTTGGTGTTCCGCTGCGTTCTCGGGTCGGAAGGTTGTGTGTTGGTTCCTAGGTCCAGTGGCTACGTGGGCTTGGCCAACTTGGGTAGTGAGTTGGAGACGTGTGTTGGAAGCCGTGTTCATCTTATTGGAGTTTCCATCTCCTTCGAAAAGAATTTTTATCGGCTCCCATTCACTCCCCCCTCTCTGGTTTGCCGTATCGGTCATTCACTAACTCAACCATTCATCCTCTTTGTGATGTTGTGGTTGACTTGTTTTTCATGCTAAAAACACACGAGTAGAGCCACGTTTTGTACCTAGATGTTATTTAAATTTCAGCACGTGGTAGGACTCACGTGGACCTAGAAACTCAACTTTTGGTTGTTTTAAAAATCTATATCCTTGGTTTCTCTAAGATCAGAATTTTTCTAAGCCTCATTTAATTTTATTTTATTCAAAATCTCTCTCATCTAATCAAAATTAGAACCTAAACCTATGCCCCCATGATCAAGCCAGGAAAAGTTTGCTCTCAACTAATGAAGGCAAACGATACCGTTGAGACCAACATAAAAGTAGTCGGGAAATATTTTCGACTTACATTTATTTTTAATGCTTTAAAAACTTCTCTGAATTTATATTTAATAGCTCTGATTTTATTTTTTATTTTCAAAATTAGAGTAGTACTTAGCATTAAAGCATGCTTAGAGGGAGGCAATCTAGTTCACCTAACCATACATGCACCATGATACATCACGGGATGCCCCTCCAACATATTTTATCACACCACATGCAAAGTACAAGTATGGGGGGGGCAGCCAAGGCCTTGTTTTGTAGGAATATCATGGAGGCATGTGAGGCAAGGGAGTATGGAAGTGAGTCAAAGCGAAAACATCAAGTGGAAGGAATAATAATGCAAGCGAAGGAGTGGACGATAACGTGGAAGGTGCACGAGGTGAGTGCGCTAGAGAAGAACCGAGCTAAGAGGAGGACAGAGGTAAGTCTCCCATCCAGCTCTTTGTTCATGTGCTCTAGTTTGTAGTCCGGAACCACCTTAGACTTAGCCATCCACCTCGTTTGTTTCGTGCAAAAAAATACATCCTAATTCCACTCAAAGTTCAGACTCCAAAATAATATTTATGTACCTTGTTACTGGTTGAAAACCCCGGATATATATTTGTGAGGGAGAGTGCTGCAACCATGGAAGAAACCTACAGGCTTTTTCACCAAAGAAGGGATCATCGTCGTCTAAGCCATCATCGACAACCTCTTCGAGGAGGTGCTCGGTTTCCGAGTCTCCTCGGAGTATGGAGGATGACACGGCACCGCCGAGGAGGAATGACACTCTTCTCCTCGGTGGAATGAGGGCCACATGAAACTCGTCTGTGAGGTTCACTGGATCTCATGGATGTACGGAGGAGCCGCCCGTCTGACCTTACCACTCGACACGATCATCCGCTCCACCTCCATACGCTCCACGGTATTCCGAGGGGTTTGTCATCATGACGGAGGAAGAGGAGGAGAAGAAGCTCGCTCGCCTTGAGTAGAGGCTTCTAGCGAACGTCGACTTCGATGACCAAGCTCTCCACATATTGGGTTTTCATACGCGAGGTTGGGTGCAATTCTCTAACGGAGTGTCGGCAAACACCCACAAGGAATTCGCCTAGGAAATCTGACCATGGCGCATATCCTTGATGAAGGAGTGCCAAGTCTCTCATTCCGTTTGGAGAGAGCCATTCGCACCAGGAGGCCATCCACAAACTAGAGAGAGAGAGGAGGGAGATCTCTAGAGGGAGATCAACCACCTCGAAGGAAGCACCCACAAGTGGAGAAGAAGGAAGACACCATCGGAAGGGTAACCGTGATCAACGGTGCTATGTCTAGCACCTTGATGAGTTAATCTCCTTTCATCCATGGGTTGTAACGATCTTGAGATGCAATCATACTATGTTGGATTATCTATCTATCATCTTGTGTTGAACTTACTTTAATGCTTAAGGTTAGCTACCATGCCATAAAGGGAGTAAGAGCTCCAATGCTTCCTTGGATCCATTCAACACGCCGTGTCCATCATAGGTCTAGTCATGAATACGTTCGCGTACTGAGTACGAGAGGAGGCAAAGGGCGAAACCGTTGTCACAACCCCCGATAGATCAGATTTGTTTTCATGATCAAAACGATTGCATGTTCTAGTATCGTAGACCCTTGAGCGAGTGTCTCCTATCTTGATTGAACAAGTGGTTCCCTACCATTTGCACATATTTGATATTCTAACCAATGGTACTAACCCCCCGGAGGTATCAAGTTCACTCTCGCATGTCGATTTTGGAGTTTGTTGTTTACGTAGGAAACTAGCGCTTAAAGGGAGACTTTCGGGATAAGTTCATCAAGCACCTCAAGAGATGATCATGAAGCCCGACACAAGTCAAGACACGTCATAAACATGACTCCAAAGGGCCCAGGGACCGAAGCATGAAGCCGTAAAATTCCAGGGACCTGGACAGAAGATGCTGAAGCTTGCGCGACAAGGAGCTCTGTCCAAACCGTGGAGAAGATGACGTCAAGGGCCCACATGCATAAGGGAGCAAGTCAACAATTGACCGAGAAGCATCGGGGAGCGAGACGGGGCCGAACCGGGCCAAAATGGGCACGGGGCGGGTCGGCCCGGGCGGCCGCCCGGCCCCGATCCGAGCCCGGTTCGCGTCCCCCTTTTGCCCTAGGTGCTTGTCTATAAAATGTCTCTGCCTCCGCCGGCCGCCACATCCATCCTTTCATCAGAGAGCCGCCAAGACGAAGGAGAAGAACCGGGAGAAAGCCGACGGCCGCCGCGAGTCCTCCAGTTGCCTAGGAGATGGCTTAGGCCATGCCCTAGCCACCATGGTTGGCCCTGCGTGGTGAAGCCATGGTGGAGTTCCGGAGCCGTGACTTGAATTCGTCAAGTCGTTTGTACCTTCAACATTCGGTGATGTAATCATATCTTGTTATACTTTGATCTACTACGAGTTATGCTTATTCATATGTGTATCTACCATATGCCCTTAGTAGGACTAGATCGAATCATGGTGATTAGTCTTGTCTTGCGGACACACCGTAGTAGTGCACGGACCAAGGTTGTTGCTTGGTGATGATTATCCTCGCGTAGTGACAGTACGAGAAGGGAGAAAGCGGCGAGTGAACATGCATCGGACCACTCCATATCGGGTTAATCCATATCGAGTGTAATCCTTATCATAGTATAGGTTTATATTGGTTTATCACATTGGACGGAACGGCAACAAGAAGATGATAGGCTAGGGTTACCTTTTGATGCTTACCTTTATGGCTAGGTGGATGTGATCCATACATCCCTTAGTGTTTGTATGTTATCTTTATGCAATCCACACTTTAGTAGGGTTAGACCAGTAGGTTAGATAGAGAACCTTAGTGGTTTGCTTCCGATCCTTGGATTGACAAATCTAGGGAGAACCCTCCTTGGTGAAAAAGGCACCAAGTCACCCGTAGGCTTGCGGTGAACTTGAGCACGGTTTTACACCGTCAACAAGCCCCTTTTTCTGGTGCCGTTGCCGGGGATCGGCAACTCGATCCCTAGGGCGATCTATCTTTCTTTTAACTAACCCTAATTTTTATCATTGCATACACACTTGCTTTCTTGTATGTGTCCTTGAAAGTATGTGGAAAACTAGACACAAAGCGATCGAGAAAAGTTCTCGACATTCGGACTTCAAGAAGTCAACCTTGCTCAACCAAGTTTATGGATACACATGTTTTGCTCTTCAGTGGTAGGTGCTAACCTTGGTTAGTGGACCAACATCCGCTATTGAGCCCCCACCCAAAGCAAACAAATATGAACAAGGTATGCCTACATGTGTCAATTAAGTTTTTAGACTAATGTCTTTTGGAGGATTGTTTGTCCAAGCTATAGGTTTCAGAAACGACCATGTCAAGCACGATGGAGAAGGATTCCATTACCATCATGCTCATGCAGCGATGGTTATGATTTTTGAAGCCAAAGGATGCGTGACATGGTGCCCTAAAAGACTTCAAGATGAAGACCACACGCACATCTCCGGATCGATGGACGAAAGGATAATGATGTCATCGCGATATTTGCATGAGCCTCAGCAGAAAACAATTAGATATATTTGGATTTTCAGAAGCTCCATGAAGTCTACGTTCCAACGAATCAAGCGGCAAGGCAATTGGAGGTTCCTACAAGCGGATATGGCCGAATCATCGATGGTTGCACATGATGAAATTCTGGACAGCAAGCAATGCTGAAGTGAAACAGCCATAGCTCCCTCATTCGGACTCCGATTAAGGCGAATAAGTACCCGTTGGAAAGGTAATTTTATAAAATTTTCAATAGAACTATATTTTGGTATATGTTCTGTTCTGTATGCAGGGGTAAATCCACGAAGAAGAGGCAGCAACAAGGCGACAACGACAAGATAGAGGTGATGGACACAATGATAATAAATAGAAGATGGGGCAACGGTTCCACAACACGTACATTCAGAAGCTAAGGACTAAAACAAACCCTCCGGAGCAGGGATGAATGAAGACACAAGAGGCACCACTCAACACATGATGATGTCGGAAGCGAACCACGACGGATTTTCTAAAGGCAACATCAAGCTGCATGGCTACTTTGGATTCTCGCACAAGTAACCATGGCTTCACGACAATAAAAAGGTACGTGAGAAACTCGAGCTCTATGACTTTAAATGAAGCGCTTTGCGGGAGGCAACCCGATCTTTTTATATATCTATATAAACTATGACAACTCTACATTGTGTTCTTTATTTGAAAACTTCAAGTAACATCATACCATTGCTCTAATAAATGTCACAACCACACGTTGTATGCTTTAATATATATATATATGTATATATATATATATATATATATATATATATATATATATATATATATATATATATATATATATATATATATATATATATATATATATATATGTCTACACCTTAGATGTAGAATCTTATTCTACACGCTAGCACTCAAACCAACACAACCCACCAACATCCCCAGCCCGAACTCAACCAGCTAAGCGGCCCACCCACCTGTCCACCACCCGCGCCCACGCTAATGCCCGATCCGTTAACCCAACCGCGAGCCACGGCATGCCCGAGCCTGTTCAATTTGCTTTCCCCTTTCTCCAGCGAGCGGTTGACGGCGGCGGCGGCGCTGCGATTTCGGGGGGTTGCGGCGGCGACCCTGCGGTTCGTGGGTGGCGTCGACGCTGCGGGCCGCGAGCACAATGGGCAGGCTTCGAGCAGTGGAGGGCTGTTGATTCCCCTCCTCTCCCAGCCTCCTCCGCACCACGTCCGTGAACAACATCGCGACATCAGCGGCGGCTTCAATTCCCAGGCGGCAGCGTAGCGCGGCAGCACCAAGCGATCTAGCTCGTCCTCGAGAAACTGCGTCCTCTAGCCACCCCTGTAGCTTTCCGCTGTGTTGCCTCGAGTGGAGTAGAAAAGGACTGCACAGCGCCAGCGCAGCAACGACATGCGGCAAGGTAAGTAATTTGTGGCGATTTAGTCCTGCAACGAAGCAACGTTGATGAATAGGTGAGGTCATCGCTGGGCGCAGGCATCATCACTGCGATTAATGGTGATTCTGATGCATGCTATGTGTTTGTGCAAATGCCTCAGCGAAGCTGATAACTTGTCCTTAATTTGTTTCTCTACGCAGGTCAATAGGAGGAGACAAGCAATTAAAGGGCTTAAAGTACAACTGTGGATATGGTTGAGATGATGCGTAACAGGGTAATGGCATAATGCAGGTCTTTGCTCGCACCCTCATGAATCCAAGTTCATACCAAGATGTATGCAAGTGAAATTTAAAATTCCTAGCCTTCTTTTACAAATTGAAATTGATCGAATCGTGTTAGTAATGAATAGATCTTTAAATAGTATATATCTCCAGTAATGGTTACTAATCCTATCTAATCCTGCTATTTACTACTAGCACCACAAGCCATGGCATTGCAAACACAATAATTTTGCCGAAGCCCATACGCTTAATTATTAGTTCAGTACATTTTCATCAGTAATTTTTAGAGGTAATTTTACTTCATTTTTCATTAAGAAGTCTAGTGCTTGTCCTTTTTAGCTTTCTCATCCATTTCTATGAAGAAGTCCAGTAATCAAGCAGTTCGTTTAGTAATTTAGTAATTCAGCCAGTAGGTCCAATAATTCGGTAATTCTTATTATAGAATGTCATTTTCATTTTTATCAAGTAATCCAATCAACTTAGCAACTCGATCTGATGATGATGATGATTCAGTAATCTAGTACTTCACCCAGCAACCCCAAGTAACTAAAGTAGTGCAGTAATGCAGTAATAGGATCGGGGAAGATGATTGTTTAGTAACTCATTCAGTAGTCTAGCACTTTCTGTTTTTTCCTACTCTCAGTGTCTCTCTTTTGTTAAATGTCATACAGGATGAAATACCCAATGATATGGTGCTCCTGGTTCTATGATGAGATTGTTTGAGGGGGAGATGAGTTAACTGATGAATGCTGAAAGTATAAAGCATGGCATGGGGCAGTTCTCTGTGAGCATTTTGTGTTAGTAATAGCCTAATAGGGTAGTTCAGTAATATAATTGGTCGTTTTGTCTAGTATTAACACAATGTCATTTGCACACACAGTAATTTTGATGAAGTCCCTGCACTTACGTTAGTAGTTTAGTAATAACCTTTTTAAACTTGATGTTCATAAGTAAATTTCTGATCACTTGAAATTGTTGTCTCGCTTAATCATCATTTTTTAGATTCAGTAAATTATGCTTCGGTAATTTAGCTTCAATAATTTAAGATTTGATAACCAAGTATGGTTAGTAATAATAATGTTCAGTAATGCTCAGTAATGTTTTTTCAAACGACATCCACCACGGTGATGATTGTTCAGTAATCTGGTGATTCACCTAGCAACACTATGTTTAGTCCATCGGGCTTTTTTATACTTTGCTAAAAAAATACCAATTCATGCTTTTACTTCAGTAATTTTTCAAATAGCACTATCTTCGTGTTGATATGTATTCAATAATTTGTTCAGTAATATGTTTTTTCAATAGCATTAGCTTAATTTGTTCCATGCTTTCTTCTCAAGTAGTCCATTCATTATTCAGTCAAATTTGTTCAGTAATCTTTTACCTTCAGTAATTGTAATATACATGTGCTGCTCGAGCTCCTAAAACATCTGCTTCTTGAATCCCAATACAGGGCACAATTTCTTTACCACAAGCCCAACGGCGAAAGACCCTTTCCATTAGGTCATATGTATCATTATTTTTACAGTTATCTCTATAGTATATTCTGCCTTCCATTAGGTCAAAGGTTACATTAGTCCAAAGGCATTGGTTCAGTAATTTAAGTGGCAGACAACTTCATTTATGTAGTTTGCCCTCAATGTTCCGAATTTCATCTTATGTTAATAATTTTCAGTCCATTTTATGTGTCAACATTCTATTATTTGTCAATACTTTCATTCCATGGTAACTCAGTAATTTGTTTTACTTTGTGTTCAGTACCAAAGTGTCTCAACACTATTTTTCTAATGTCTATAGTTCTTTTTCAAACATTGGCTTCAGCTCGAGCACCCACTTCTGACTCCAGCTCGATGGTGAGGCACCACTGGATGACCCGGTGGCTGATGTAGAAGGCTTAAAATCATTAGCTGAAATGCATTGATTTACTGTGCGGAAGGTTCCCTGGTAGCTGGAAGCTTTTTCCAGGGAACAAGCATGATTTTTTGTTGGTCTCCCTTGTCAAAACAAGTCAATGGGTTACAAAAACTACTAGGCGGGGTTGATAGGTCATCTGCAAGGGCACAGAGTGGGGGGCATCGCCCAACATGCCCAAATGACCAACAAGAATCTTGTATTAATTTTTTAAGAAGTAATGCAGTAATTTCACATAAAAGTTAAAGAACACACATCTATATTAAACTACTGGATGCACTTTTCTTGTTTGAATTGATTTTGTTATTCTATTTTTCTACATTTGTTTGTAATTCAGTAATTCACGCCATAAGATTGATGTTTGGTAATTCAGTATGTTTCATGAGGTTGATTGTTTTTGTGGCTCCATAAAGCAAGAGAGCACATATGTGTACTGAATTACTGGATTTTTTCTGTTTGAATGTTTTTGGTAATCCAGTATTTTCACATGTGTTGGTAATTCGGTAATTCATGCCATGATATTGAAATTCGACAATTCAGTAATCTATTGCACCACCTGTTGTAAATAATATTTTCTTCATGAGATTGACTGATTTGTGGTAATTAGTATTTTCAAGTGTTCAGTAATTCAGTAAATTCATCCATTGGGTAATTCATCAAACACATTTCTTTTTTCAAGTGAAGTCAAATAGTATCTTAGTAAATTAACACTAGTATCCCAATAGATTAAATTCAAATTATTTTTGCAACAATATCTTTTTCAGTAATATCATATCAATATTGATATATTGCCCTGGTTGACCTTAGTTACATGTTACAAGACGCGCTTTTTACTTGTCTTGTATTTGGTCGGGCTTACCTCACGCCCGCCTTTCTTTTTTTCGACACGAGATCCTTGGATACAAGTACAAGACAAATGGGGAGATGCCCTTACTTGTTGATGTTGAACGGACAATTCCGGGTTAGATTCAACCTCTTAACGCTCATTCTTTTTCCCGGCGCACATGACGGCGTTAGTAATTCACTTGATGGTGCTGATGGCTCGCAAAAGTGATAGAACAAGATGTGTATATGGACACACAAATCATGTTGTTTTTTGTCCACAGGATGTTAGCAGTTGTTGTTTGATTGTTGAATTGAAACAAACATGTATATATAGACACATTCCAACTATCATTTTTGAGTTTTTTCCGTCGAGCATTGTATGTATACACTTTTTGCCACCATTTTCAACTGTCTGTATAGATGTTTGGTGATCCTTACATTTGTTTAGTTCCGAACTTTTTTTATGTTGACAACTTCAGATATTCAATAATTCAAATCATGTATTAATATCAGTAATCAAATAATCATGTAATCATAACCTGTTCTCAACTCATGTTCTTTCTTTTTAGTAGCTCGAAGGTCTTCGGTAATTTCTTGGTCCACTTTCCACCCTCTACAACAAGCAATAATATTCCCCAGCAACAATCCATAGCTCATGAGCTATATTAAATAAGTATGTACACACCGACGTAATTCAACAACTTCACCACCCTATTAACTCAATAATCACAAACATATCTACAATGGGAAACCATCACTTCGGGAGTTCTCATCAACATGGTGCAACGTCATTGGAGTAATTTCACGGTTCATCTCATTCAATAATTGACATCCTTGCGAGTAATTTCGCAGTTCATCTCCTTCAATAATTTGACATCCTTGCGGTAATTTCATAGTTCACCCGCCTCGGTAATAGTTCATTAACTCGGTAATTACTCATCAATTACCCGGTAATTACACCCTAGCAACCGAGTAACACTGGTAATTACATCCCAAGGTAACTAGTAATTACATATGGACATAGTAATTGCACAACATTAATCTAGTAATTTCACAAAATATGATATAATCCAAGTAACACAATAATAATTATGGAACTAAGAAATATTACAACAAAATCATCGGTAACCTTCAGTAACTCTCTAATCCACAAGATTCAAGAGCTTGTTAAGCTATTTCCACGCACACTCATACCATCTCGGTAATCCTTTTTGTTTAGTAATCTTTTGCCTAGTCATCTTTTGTTCAATAATCCTTGTTCGGTAATCCTTTTCTCATTCCTTTGTTCAGTAATCCTTTTGTTGGGTAATCCTTTATTTCGGTAATTTCAGTCCTTTGTTTAGTTTTCGAGCACCACTATAATCACACACAATAGCTAGTAGCTCCGGAATGTGCATGCTTACTAACTTACAAAATTACTTGTATGCTTTGGATGGCATAAAGATCCTACAGATTTTGTAATGCATCTTGTTATCTTAGCTTTTTGTCTTGACTTGGGATTCAGTAATGCTTGATGTGCATGTTCGGTAATGCAATAATATGCCAATGTTACTTTTGACGACTTGAGATATTCGGTAATTCAGTCATCATATAACATCGTCGGTAATTCATATTTTTTGGTGATTCGGTAATCATGTAATTATATGTTCAATGTATCGGACCCATCTTCAGTAATGAAAATTTTCATTACTGATACAAAAGCAACCTTCATTCGTATATGATTACCTCAAGTTGCTGAATATTATGGTTCAATATACTGATCTCCATAACACATCAACTTATGTTCAGTAATATAACAATATATGCTCAGTATACTCAGTAATATATGCTCGGTAATCTATTTTTAGTGCACCATTTCGTGCTTCTTGCGTGATCCCTTCTCCAGGCTCCACCCTAGCGGCACAACTTTCAAAGTATGGGCTAAATCAATCCAAAGCCTCTCTCCTATGACATTGCAAGAGCTTGTTCAGTATTCCCGATTATCAGTTTTAATTTCGAGTAGTCGAGTGTTTAGTAACTGATCTTTTTTATCCTTTGGGTAGTAACAGAGCATTTTTTAGTAATGACATTTGATCTCAGTAATTGAACCCCAGTAACCCAATAATTTCGTAGAATATGATATAATCCAAGTAACACAATTTTTTTTGCATAGTACTATAGTTACGTGCACCATCACCACCAATCCATAGTTCATGAACTATTTTATGGGCAAGTATATCCATGCCAACAGTAGTTACGAAGATCACTATACAATGTGGGGTCAAGCACAACATCAATATCCTCAGTATTCACAAGGATCAGACTCACGCTAAGGAATTGGCAATCAGTACAAGGCGAAAAGAGCAACAACAACCTATACACTCTGGAAATCACTACTAAACAAGGGCACATAACCAAACAAGGCACAGCCACACAACATCACTCTATTTTGATTATTCTTTCCAGGAGCATCACACTAATCTCATACTTACTGAGATGGAGAGTGTGTCTTTAGTAATTCCATGTAGAGCACATGTGTTCTTACAGAGAATTATTGATTACTGATGAACTTCCACTCATTTATGTTTTCATGTAAATTTTATCGGTTAGTAATTCAGATTTCCATTAGTATCTAATTACTGATTACTAACTACTAAGTATTGATTACCGACCACCGAGATTATTGATTACTTGAAGAGCACACTAATCTCGATTCATGAAGCGTGGAGCATATCCTCTCCTTGAGAGATTCGGTAATTTTAGTAATCGGTAATCATGTATAAATATCAATAACTTAGTAATCCATATCGATATCGGTAATTTAGCAAGTTGGCGATTCATTAATCTTGTAACTATTCATTATTTAGCAATTTAGCAATTCAGTACTTTTCGGTAATCTTTTTGCAAGTGTATCTTCTCCTCACGATATTTTGTATTCCAACGGCGACATTAATGCATCATTGTCGGTAATTTAGTAATGATTTGATCAATATCGGTAATCCAAAGTATTCCTGGAGCAATAACCTCACGAAATCTTGATGAACAAGGTATCCTACAACAATAAGAGAGTAGTTCAGTATTTTGCAAAAACATAGGGGCTCTTAATATGTTATTCTTTTCAGTATGTATCCAGTAATCTATCTGAGTAATCCCTAATCCCTTTACATTTCAACAACCATAACTGCAATCCAGTGACCTAGTATCTCAGTAATCCCTTCACACTGCTATTCAGTAATCCCTTCATACTGCCATTCAGTAATCCCTTCATACTGCCATTCAGGAACAAGTATCTCAGTACTATCTTCTATTCATCCTCTTCCTGCTCGCCACCCTATCACGAGGTCATTCAATTATACTAATTTCCTCCAATAAGCTTCAGCATTGGACAATTACTAAGAGAGATCTAGTGACAGAGAAATTATTTCACAATACTTAATTTACAACACAATTAGTGAGAGAAATTAAGCTTTGATCACAGGAAAACAACAGGGGATGCATGCCGCATTAGCTTGGTCAATTCCTATCAGGCTGCAGGACGCTCAACTGCAGATCGATTTTTTTTGTGGGATTTGAGCACCAGCTCGCCGCCCTGCACGCTGAAGAGTGTTCGCAGCATCGTCTTCTCAATCGGGATTCGGTGCTCGCAGGTCGCCTGCGTTTCATCACGCGCTCGCCGGCCACCCGCATGTGGGCTGTAGTCTCACGTGCACCCCAACAGCTTAGTGAAATCATGATTCAGATCGAGATTTGAGCTGGAGCTCATGCACGCTGCCGCTCGCCGGTCATGGGTCTCCCAGGGCACCTCCCCGCGCCGCTGCTGCCCGTCGGCCAGCCACCGCAACACTTGCTCCGAGCGCCGCCGCAGCCCCACGCCACAGACATTTCGGGAGCGCGCTCTCCGCTGGCTTGCTCCCATGGGCACCCTGCAACCATGCGCTGCTGCAGACACGCTGCGCACGTCGCCGCGCCCTCACGCGCAGCTCTCCGCGGGACGCCATCGATCTACCCGCGCCGCAGCACCCCCAGCTCGTCGCGGGCCGCCGCCGATCCGCTCGCGTCGGAGCGGTCCTAGCTCGCCACGGGCTGTCGCTGATCCGCCCGCGTCCCAGCGCCCCAGCTCGCCGCAGGCCGCCGCCGAAGGCCCCGCTCCTCGCCGGCTCGCGCTCGGCACTCGCGTCGCTCGGCGCCGCTCGCGCCTCGTGCTCGCCGGGGAAGAAGCCCGGTTGGGTTGGGGACGGGTGCGGGAGGCGCTTATTAAATGGGTCGGGTGAGGAGGCGGTGGGATCCGGTTTGGTAGACTGGATGGTATGGTAGATAGGGTTGGGTGTAGAATGGCATTCTACACCTAAGGTGTAGAATAAGCGCTACATATATATATATATATATATATATATATATATATATATATATATATATATATATATATATATATATATATATATATATATATATATATATATATATATATATATATATATATATATATATATATATATATATATATATATATTGAGTGAGTACTTTGCTACTTGAATTTTGGGAAACTTGTAGACCCTTTTTTGTGTGCTTATTAGTGTTTAGAGTCTTTTTATTTGTGTCTTTAGAGAGAAATATGAAGCATGATCCCTTTTGATTCTAAACTTGTGCTAGTTAACTTAGGCTAACTTTTGCTTTTGGTTTAGATCATCACCATATCATGTCATATCATTTTGTTCATTCATAATCATGATTTTACTTCATTCCACTTTGTTCTCCACCTTTGCATTATGTTGCATGTTGCATCTCATCTTTTATAACCCTTAAAAAAATCTCATCTTTACCTAAACGTTCCTATCAAACCACACCTAGAACCTAGGCCAACAAAGGGAGGGATCGACTTATGTCAAGTCGACAAAGTCTATCTCTATCCCTGTCTAATTAAAGTTTTGACTGGCCTCATCCTAAACCCTTAGAAAAAAAAACCCTCATACCTTTAGTAATCCTAAAACCATAGTTTTGTTTTTCAATCCGAAAATCTAACCCTCGCTTTTCTTCTTTTTTCAAAACCACCTTAGATAGAATTTCTTCACCCGACTTATCTTTTCAAAATTCTTGTCTTAAGCGAAAAATATAGGATACCCATAAGTCTTACCTTAAAACCTTTTTAGCACGTTTGATTAGGTCTTTTGATAAAAGGTGTTGACAAGACTCTACCTCTCATAAAGTGACTTGCTTGTCATTATTGAAGAGCGACATCGAAAGCTTTTTCAAACATTGCTGCCCTTTTTACTAACTCCTTTGCATTTGCATTTTGCATGAACCCCCTTTGTTCTATCATGCATAGGTTAGCTTGGCTTCTTCGCAAAACTTTTTGATGAATGCTTTATTTCCATAATGGTTCTTCGCGCGCGAGGCATTTTCTTTTGTTATCTTGTGTAAACATGGTGTTTAGATTTGATTACGGACAATCATCATTTGAGTTTTTTAGCCTTGTTAATTTATATCATTGGTTAATTTATAAACTTCACAATGCGCCCTACCTCTCTTACACTATTAAGAATTGTTAATCTTGGGATAAACATGGTGTTTTGACCTTGGTTGATAAATTTTTATGGCGGTGGAGAAGTTTGGCAACCACTTTGTAAGCATGTAGCTTAGAATTTGGTGTAAACATTGTTTTGTTTATATCCCTTCCTTTCATTTGCATTTTCACCTACACGCACGTACACTCATTAGGTTCTTGCTTTTCTCTTTACTAGGTGAGCTATGCCACAAGCTAAGATCTTAGGGATGCATTTGGTTTGTTGGCAATTGTTTCTACTCCCAACCATAACCCCGGGGGTAGAATGTGCATTAGATTTGTTTTGTAGGCATGGAGAAGTGTTCCCATGAGTTCTTGACCAATTGCAATGAAGATCGTTAGTCATCTACAAGGCTTGAGAGGGAAGTTGCTGTTTCCATCAAGATTTGAGCACATGTTCAGAGATGTACAATAGAAGGAAATTTAATATTCAGAAGCTCCTTCAAACCTTCTTTTCAACGCATCAAGAATCATCAATTTTGAAGACCCGTACAATGAGATATGGCAAAACCATTGAGCGCTGCGCAGTCTGAAATCAGCCTTGGACAGATTGCATCGCCGGAGTAAAATTGGCACAACTCTCTTGTTCGGAAGCCGTTTCATGCATATGATGGATCGTTGGAAAGACAATTTCATAAACTTCAACGTGGAGGGGTGTTTCAGTACATTTTCTGTTCTGGAGGAAAAATAAAAACTGTGGAAGATGAGGCAGCGACAAAGGACGGCATTGAAGTCGGTGATGACGATATGACGAAGGATTGAAACCATGGCTTGATGATGATAAGAAAAAGTTGAGGGAAAAATGAGCAACAAAGGCAAGGAAGTGAAGACGATTCTCAAACACATGGCGAATTACAAGCAATTCAAGTTCTTCCACACTTAGGAACACGCTAAGCATGGGGGAGGATTTGAAGGACGAAAGAGAAAGGCCACATGGAGTACAAGGATCACCTTCAACACAAGATGCTCATCATTCTTTCTCCATGCTAAGCACAATGCTTAAGCATGGGGGAGGCATCGCTGCACTTCATTACGAGCATCGAAAAGGACGGTAACTCGCCCTTAACTTTATCTTTGTTCATCGCCTTTTAAATGCTTGCACATATATGCTTTCAACCATAGACAACCTTTGTATTTATCTCTCTATCAATAACATGGCTACTAGGAGGACAACCTAGGTTAGTTAGTTTTTACTTTTCAATAAATAAATCACCATCTCTTTTGAGCTTACCATGATGATATTATTTGTACGTCTTGATTATGGAAAAATGATGAAAGTTGCCGCCTTGTTTTACTTGCATGATGTTTTATATAACATGACTATTTGCTCTCTATTAAATAGAACTTAAATTGATTAAATACCGGCTCTTTCATTTGTGGAGGTTAAATGATTAATCTTTAGACCCACATACTTTATGTTGCTCTTTAATTTAAGTTTACCGATGACCTATGCCTTGTACTTGTTTTATTTAAAATTGTTATGCTATCTACATTTGTGAATCTCTTGCAAGGCTCTACCTACCAAAGCCTATACACATACAAGTACTTTAATGATATAACCTTTAGTTTGCAAACTTATATCTTGATGAGTTGGATTAGGATTGATTTCTGTGGTACGAGACTAAGAAGCTAGTCATTCCTTTGCGTATCTTTTTCATTCTAGCCATTCTTGTCCATGCATTGTGAGTTTCTACATTAGAAATTTCACAAACTTCGCTGGGCATCCACCCTATACCCAAAACATCTTTTTGTGATTACCTCCTTGACCACAACCCAAATTGAGTATGGATGATCTTTCAACGAATTTTCTGAAGATTTTCTGGCAAGATTTCAAGACATATAACATATGGAGGGACTCATCAGTGATTATGTGAGTTTCGACATGGAGGATGCCCTTGAAGATTTCAAAAGATTTATAAAGGAATACAATGATTTTGTACTTCTTTAGCAGCCATAGGCCCCCTCACTTCTATGCTCGAGGACGAGCAATCATTTAAGCATGGGGGAGGACTGCTATAGCAAGTACTACGTTGCTTAAAAGTTCAGAGGAGCATAAAAAATGATGAATAAAAAATAAAAAAGAAGAAGAAGAAAACAATGAAGGAAAGAAAGAAGAAATAAATGAAGAAGAAAGAAAAAAATAAGAAAAGAAAAAAATAAGAAAAGAGAAAAATAAAAATGCTCCTCGGTTCCTTTTAGCTTCATTTAAATCTTAGAGAGCTTTGAAGACAAGTCCATACTCAAACTTTTCCAACCAAGTGGAATCCGATAACGAGAACTACATCTGTGTCTCGGGATCACCCATTTGCCACTTGCACATGTCCACCTTTCTAAATGTGTGTGTTCCATCTTTCTCCTTTTCCAACATTTATTTTCCATGGCCTTTTTGACTAGTCTCGGTAATTCCAATAGATCCCTCTCTTAGTTCAACAACATTTCAAGTATAATGTTTTGCTAGGATTGTTTTTACCTACCAAGCTCCACATAATCTAGTGTAGGCTTGAGTGACTTGACGAGATGAGTGTTTCCATGAGCTTTTGCAAGAGAACCTCACTTATGTTAGATGCGCAACTTTTTGAAAACTCTTCACAATGCAACAAGGTAAAGGTTTGAAGTTTGCTTAAGTTCGAGAGCACTTGTTTTATTTTATTGTGGCATGTTCTTTAATGATAGTCTGTCTTCCATAATGAAGTAGCCGGTCAAAACTTGAACCTTAAATGCTAAATACTTGAGAGAGCAATATGTCTTGTTGTGTATAACTAAGTGCAGAGAAGACATTGAAGGGCAACGCTAATTTCCAAATTAAGCAAAGATCTTGGACTTGCTCGAGGACGAGCAAGGTTTAAGCATGGGGGTCTGTTGACGGTCGATTTTGGTACACCTAGCTATAAGTTTACCGTCAACATTTGCACATATTTGATATTCTAACCAATGGTACTAACCCCCCGGAGGTATCAAGTTCACTCTCGCATGTCGATTTTGGAGTTTGTTGTTTACGTAGGAAACCAGCGCTTAAAGGGAGACTTTCGGGATAAGTTCATCAAGCACTTCAAGAGATGATCATGAAGCCCGACACAAGTCAAGACACATCATGAACATGACTCCAAAGGGCCCAGGGACCGAATCATGAAGTCGTGAAACTCCAGGGACTTGGACAGAAGATGCTGAATCTTGCGCGACAAGGAGCTCTGTCCAAACCGTGGACAAGACGACGTTAAGGGCCCACATGCATAACGGAGCAAGTCAACAATTGACCGAGAAGCATTGGGGAGCGAGACGGGGCCGAACCGGGCCAAAATGGGCTCGGGGCCGGTCGGCCCAGCCGGCCGGCCCCGGCCCCCGATCCGAGCCCAGTTCGCGTGCCCCTTTTGCCCTAGGTGCTTGTCTATAAATTGTCTCTGCCTCCGCCGGCCGCCACATCCATCCTTTCATCAGAGAGCCGCCGAGACGAAGGAGAACAACTGGGAGGAAGCTGACGGCCGCCGCGAGTCCTCGAGTTGCCTAGGAGATGGCTTAGGCCATGCCCTAGCCACCATGGTTGGCCCTGCGTGGTGAAGCCATGGTGGAGTTCCGGAGCCTCGACTTGAATTCGTCAAGTCGTTTGTACCTTCAACATTCGGTGATGTAATCATATCTTGTTATACTTTGATCTACTACGAGTTATGCTTATTCATATGTGTAGCTACCGTATGCCCTTAGTAGGACTAGATCGAATCATGGTGATTAGTCTTGTCTTGCGGACACACCGTAGTAGTGCACGGACCAAGGTTGTTGCTCGGTGATGATTATCCTCTCATAGTGGCAGTACAAGAGGGGAGAAAGCGGCGAGTGAATGTGCATCGGACCACTCCATATCGGGTTACTCCATATCGAGTGTAATCCTTATCATAGTATAGGTTTAGATTGGTTTATCACATTGGCCGGAACGGCAACAAGAAGACGATAGGCTAGGGTTACCTTTTGATGCTTACCTTTATGGCTAGGTGGATGTGATCCATACATCCCTTAGTGTTTGTATGTTATCTTTATGCAATCAACACTTCATGTAGGGTTAGACCGGTAGGTTAGATAGAGAACCTTAGTGGTTTGCTTCCGATCCTTGGATTGACAAATCTAGGGAGAACCCTCCTTGGTGAAAAAGGCACCAAGTCACCTGTAGGCTTGCGGTGAACTTGAGCACGGTTTTACACCGTCAACAATTAGGGAATAGCTCGGTTTTCAAAAAGGGAGCTCTGGAACAAGTTGATGTGCATGGAGGAACATGGGAAGGTTTTTGGAGTATGATCGCGGGAGAAGCGAAATTTTATCAGGAACCCCATCATTTAAGAGTTTCACTCATGGATGTGTAAAAGATTTTGGGGAGAATAATAGAGACAAAGATAACCACCATGGAGTTGAGTTGGCTTTCTCGGCTTTGATTGCCAGGCAGCCAATCGACCCCACCCACCTATGATCAACCGGTGGTGTTGTGGGCAACATCGAGTTCGGGAGATTTTGGTTAGGGGTGTTACCTCTCCATGTTGGCTATCTCTTTAAGACCGGGTATTACAAGGAACCCGAAGCATCTCCTACCCGGACTTCCCTAAGATTTGAAGAAAGGAAAATATATAAGTGAAGATGAGAGAGGAGGCTTCAAAGTGGCCAAAGTAAATTTGCCCCTATCGGATGGAAGATTAAGACTTTTTCTTGAGGGGAAAGAAGATTGGTTAGAGGAAGGACTTCTTGTGCCGGCAAAGAAAAATAAAAGAGAAGGATTATAGGAGAAGGATCTTTTATGGTCCAAGAAAGAGGTGCACAACAAAGTTATGGAGGAACCCCGGCGCCGCCGAGTTACTACGGTGATGTACCAATTGTCGGGGACAGCCCTAGGGGTCCCCTTAAACAATTGGGGAATCCCCACATTAAAACCCGCAACGAGCCAAAGCCAAACACGCCTCGCTTAACCATGCAGGACGCGACCCACGCTGCAGGGGCCCCAACGGCCCACCAAGGCGGCCCACTCGAAGATCCCCTCGAGCAGGCTTCGTCTCGCTCGAGGATGCGCGCCTCCCTCGGGCGGGCTCCGCCCTGCTCGAGGGGGAGCGCTTACCTCGAGCAGGCTCCGCCTCGCTCGAGGGTCCGCTCTGCCCTCGAACGGGGTCCGCCTCGCTCGAGGGCGCTCCGCGCGCGCGCGCCCTGCTCCCCGTACATGGGCATTTAATGCCCCGACAACGGCGGGCGGCGCCATCGTGCGCCCGGGGCTCGCGCCCCGGTGCCGCCGCACCAACTCCCCGAGAGGGAGCCCATCCCCGCCACCGTGGGGGGACTATGCGGTGAGGCCGGTGCCAGCCCCGTGACGCCGCGCCGCCTACTCCGGTACGGCTAACGCGCCGAGCCCTCGAAGGGGGCCGGCCGCACCCTCGACTTGCTTTCTTGTGACCTTGTAAGGTTAGGTGGAGACGCTAGGCCGGTGGGGTGCCATCCCTGCCACTGTTAACGGCATGGCTGCCGCCCCCGCGCGTACGAACCCACGCCGGTGTCGTTGGGCACCGCTCCGGCCGCCGTGGAGCGTGCGGGAACGGGACGCCGCCTTACCTGCCACTGTGCCTCGTATGGACCGACGTCAGCAACTCCCTCGAGCCCGTCTAAAGGCATCACAGCCGTCCGCTGCCTTTCTACCCTCGAAGCCGCCACTGTTCGGGTACAAGATACGCCATGATGGCCGGATCGCTACAAGGATCGTCCGGGCGGCCGCCTACTCTACGGCATAGCACACCACGCTCCCTCACATAGTTAAATAGCGCGGCACGCATGTGATTCGCTCTCTCCTTGGTCTATAAAAGGAGGGCGAACCCCCCCGCCGCAGGAGAGACACGACATAGAGAGGAGAGAACACAACACGAGACAGGCTGCATCGTGCACTTGCTCTCCAATTCTCCCACAACATCTTCAGCCACTACGCCAGGGACTTGGAAGCCACGCTTCCTCTCCCTCCTTGCTTGTAGCAGCCCCACTACAAGCACCCCCGGTGCTGAGCAATATAGTGCCTTGAGCACACCACTGCTGGACGTACGGCCCCCCGGTCGGAACCAGGATAAACTCTGTGTCTTCTATTGCTTAGCATCGACCATTGAGGGATAGACCTCGGCGCTTATTACTGGTTAGTGTCGGGACGACATTCTGCACCGACAGTTGGCGCCCACCGTGGGGCAATAGAGCGCCTAAGGTCAATCCACCGTCAACTCCCTCCATGGTGATCCGCACTGAGTACCGCGGTACGCACTACTGCATGGGCAGCTCAGACCCCCTCCCCGCCGGGTTCGAGATCCGGTTCGGGGGCCTGAACTTTCAGGCCATGGGGAACGGCTACCTGATGCGCCTCACCAACCGTGAGGAGCTCCGTGCGCGGCGCCAGGCCGGGTCCGCTCCGGTCCCCGCCGCGCGCACCACCACGCGCGGACGCCCGCCGGCGCGGATGCGCGGCCCGTCGACGCCACGACGTCGTCGCCGCTCGGCCGGCGCTCGCGCCGGGGGCGCGGTCCGAGCGGCGGCAAGCTAAACGTGCCGCCTCTCAACGCGACGCACCCGTCAGCACAACAACCACCGCACCGACGGGGCAGCGCACGGTCTCCGGGCCGCGCTTCCCCATCGGCCTTCACGGTGCTACGATGGCCTACAACGCCAACATCAACACGGCGATGCGCCGGGTTCCCCCTGGTCGTCACGTCTTCGTTGCCATGGGCCCTGATGCCTCCGCTGGTGACGAGTCATCCCTGGGTTCCCTTGACGCATTGCCACCCGCCAACCTCCACGGGTACGCGGAGTGGGACTTCTCCGGCGTGCCGGACCCGGTCATGTTCAGGCGCTTCCTTGACGCTACGGACTACTGGTTCGGCTACACCGACGACTCCAGCACCGGGAGTTACGACCCCGCGCGGGAGTGCTGCGTCGTCATCACCAACGACCCAGCCAACGCCACCGGCGCGGTGGGCGCCGGCGACGGAGAAGTCACGCCTGCCACAGGGATCACTCCGCGCCTAGCTGCGAGGCCAAGCACCCCTGCTAGGGCCGACGTCGACGCGCGGCCGGCCCGTGCCCGCGAACTCGAGGCCAAGCTGGCGGAGGAATATCGGACGGTGCGGCTGCTCCACGCCTCCATGGCTGGGGAAGCCTCCGCGCGAGGCGAACGCGCACGGGAGCTGGGCAAGCAGGCCCGCGACCGTATCAACGCCGACTTCAACGTCGACAACCCGGACACGCCTCCGCGGGCGAGCCAAAAGCTCATTGCCGCCGCGACGCTGCTGCGGGCTATGCCGGCACCCTCGACCCCTGAGGCGCGGAACCTGCAACGCGAGGTGCAGGCTCTCATCGAGCAAGCGGCCGTCCAGCAGGCCGAGAGCTCGGCGTCACGCATTCGCCAACAGGGGGATGCGCGGGACGACAGAGCCGCATAGTGGGGCGAACCCTCGGTCCATGCAGGTGAAGAGGCGGGGCGACCCGCCAACCCAGGACGCACGCCGCCAAGGAGCGGCTCCTTGACACGCGCAGGGCACTGGACGGTGACGCCCGCAACGTCATCAACGCCCGGCGCACGAGCAAGGCGGATGCGCGAGCGGCGGTAGGCTGCCACCCTCGACAGGGTGGACGCTACGACAGCGACGAGGACCGTTCCCCGACGCCGGAACCCCCGGGGACCCGTGTGTTCAGCTGGGAGATCCGCGCGGCGGCCTTCCCCCAACGCTTCCGCCAACCCTCGACCATTGTCAAGTACAACGGGGAGACGGATCCCCGCGTGTGGCTCAACGACTACCGCCTCGCGTGCCAGCTGGGCGGGGCCACCAGCGACGAGGTCATCATCCGCAACTTGCCCCTGTACCTCGGCGATGCAGCCCGGACATGGCTCGAGCACCTGCCCGCCAGCCAGATCCACAACTGGGACGACCTGGTCCGCACGTTCGTGGGTAACTTCCAGGGCACGTACGTGCGCCCTAGAAATTCCAAGGACCTGCGCTCCTGCACCCAGAAGCCCGGCGAGTCGCTGCGGGACTTCATACGGCGCTTCTCCAAGCGCTGTACCGAGCTCCCCAGCGTGGCGCAATCCGAGATTGTGCACGCCTTCCTCGAGGGAACCACGTGCCGGGACCTCGTGCGGGAGCTGGGACGCAACCCGCCCGCGGACTCCAACGAGCTGTTCGACATCGCCACCAGCTTCGCCTCAGGAGAGGAGGCCGTGGGGGCGATCTTCGACGGCAAGAAGGGCAAGCGCTCGGACGATGCGCCCACGGAGGGTAGCAAGTCCAGGGAGCCCCACCGGAAGGACAAGCGGGGCAAGAAGGGAAAGAAGCCGCGCCGCGAGGCGCGCGAGCAGGGGCGCGACGGTGATGATGCCGAGGCCCTTGCTGTTGACCCGGCTCGACGAGGCCCTCGACCGGCCCCTCGAGGTCCGGGGGTGTTTGACGACATGCTGAAAAAGCCATGTCCCTACCACAAGACCCCAATAAACCACACCCTTGAGCAATGTGACATGCTCAAGAAGTTCTATGGCCGCGCTGCCGCGAAGGAAGCGGAGGCCAAGAAGGACGGGGGAGATGGCGACGCCGGCGGCTTCCCCGCCGTGGAGAACGTGTTCCTCATCTTCGGGGGACCCACCGTCGACATGTCGACCCGCCAGCGCAAGCGAGAGCGGCACGAGGTCCTCGCCGCGAAGAAGGCGCCTCCCTCCTTCCTCGATTGGTCGGAAGACGCCATCACCTTCAGCAGGGAAGACCATCCGAACCGCATCCCCAACCCGGGCCAATACCCGCTAGTGGTCGACCCAATCATTGGGAACGCGCGGTTCTCAAAAGTCTTGATGGACGGAGGTAGCAGCCTCAACATCCTCTAAGAGCACACGCTGCGCTTGCTGGGGATCGGGTTGGACCGCGTGCCGCAGCCCCGGCACGACGACGCCGTTCCATGGCGTCGCGCCCGGCAAGCGAGTCCAGCCCCTCAGGCAGATTGACCTGCCGGTTTGGTTCGGCACCGCGAAGAATTTCCGCAAGGAAACGCTCACCTTCGAGGTGGTGGGGTTCAATGGCGCCTACCACGCCATACTCGGGCGGCCCTGCTACGCCAAGTTCATGGCGGTCCCCAACTACACCTACTTGAAGATGAAGATGCCAGGACCAAACGGCATCATCACCGTGGGCTCATCTATCGAGCACGCGTTCGACTGCGACGTCGAGTGCGTGGAGCACGCGGAAGCGCTGGCGCTGGACGAAGCGCTGGTCACCACTTTGGAGAAGATGGTCAACGAGGACCTCAACTCCACCGCCAAACACACCGGCGCCTTCGAGGCCGCGGAGCAGACCAAGGAGGTGCCCCTCGACCCCGCTGCCCCCAAGGGCAGGGCGTTGAGTGTCAGCTCCACCCTCGACCCAAAATAGGAAGTGGTGCTCGTCGACTTCCTCCGCGCCAACGCCGACATCTTCACGTGGAGCCCCTCGGATATGCCAGGCATTCCGAGGGAGGTCGCCGAGCACTCCCTTGACATCCTGCCTCACGCCCGCGCCGTGCAACAACGGCTGCGCCGCTTCGACGAGGAGCGGCGACGGGCTATCGGAGTGGAGCTGCGGAAGCTTCTTGAGGCCGGGTTCATCAACGAGGTGTTCCACCCAACGTGGCTAGCAAACCCTGTGCTTGTAAAGAAAAAGAATGGGAAGTGGCGGATGTGTATAGACTACACCAATCTTAATAAAGCATGTCCTAAAGTTCCTTTTCCTTTGCCACGTATTGATCAAATTGTCGACTCAACGGCTGGGTGTGAGCTGCTTTGCTTCCTTGATGCCTACTCCGGGTATCATCAAATAAAAATGAAGGAGTCTGACCAGCTCGCGACTTCCTTCATCACGCCGTTCGGGATGTTCTGTTACGTCACGATGCCGTTTGGCCTCCGAAACACGGGTGCAACGTATCAACGTTGCATGCAACACGTTTTCGGAGATCACATCGGACGGACGGTCGAGGCGTACGTGGACGACATCGTCGTGAAAACCAGAAGGCGGACGACCTCGGTTGGCGACCTTGGCATCGCGTTCGGCCGCCACGGCCAATGGGGTAAAATTAAACCCCGAAAAGTGCGTCTTTGGAGTGCCGCGAGGCATGCTCCTAGGATACATCGTTTCCCAACGGGGCATCGAGGCCAACCCCGAGAAGGTTGCGGCCCTCGAACGAATGGGCCCGATCCGAGACCTCAAAGGGGTGCAAAAGGTGCTGGGGTGCCTTGCCGCCTTGAGCAGCTTCGTCTCGCGGCTCGGCGAGAAGGGCCTGCCCCTCTATCTCCTCCTCAAGAAGCATGAGCGCTTCTCCCCGGACCGCCGAGGCCCGTGATGCGCCGACAAGCCGAAGGCGTCCTTGACCCACGCCCCCGATCCTCACGCCGCCGCAGACGGCGAACCCCCGCGGCTCTACGTGGCCGCAACCACCCGGGTGGTCGCCGCCGTGATCGTGGTGGAGCGCACGGAGGAAGGGCACGCCCCGCAGTCCGGGGCCGGCGGGTCTACTACATCGGCCGAGGTCTTGTCCGACACCAAGACGCGCTACCCTCAAGTCCAAAAGCTGCTGTATGCGGTGGTCCTCGCGCGGCGCAAGCTTCGCCACTACTTCGAGGCCCACCCCGTCACGCCCGTGGTCTCCTCCTTCCCCGCTAGGGGAGATCATCCGCAATCCTGACGCGGCGGGCAGGATCGCCAAGTGGTCCGTGGAGCTGATGGGCGAGACGCTCGCCTATGCCCCGCGCAAGGCCATTAAGTCCCAGATCCTGGCGGATTTCGTCGCTGAATGGACGGATACGCGCCCGCCACCGCCACGGCATCCAAGCGCAGTGGCCGGACTCGTATTTTGACGGCTCGGTGATGAAAACAGGGGCGGGCGCGGGCCTGCTCTTTGTGTCACCCCTCGGGGAGCACATGCGATACGCGGTGCACCTCCACTTCCCCGCATCAAACAACATGGCTGAATACGAGGCCTTCCTCTGCGGCCTCAAGATCGCCATCGAGTTAGGCGTCAAGCGCCTCGACGTGCGGCGGGACTCGCAGCTCGTAATCGACCAAGTCATGAAGAACGCAAGATGCCATGACGACAAGATGGAGGCATACTGCAAGGCCGTGCGAGCCCTCGAGAACAAGTTCTACGGCATCGAGCTCAATCACGTGCCCCGTCGGTACAACGAGGAAGCGGACGAGCTGGCCAAAATCGCGTCCAGGCGGATTACAGTCCCCCCGAACGTTTTTGCCCGTGATATCGCCCAGCCCTCGGTCGTCCTCGAGCCTCACCCCTCGAGCCACGCAGAACCCTCGAGGGCTCCCTCGAATCCAGCGGGTGCGGAACCCATGGATGAGGACCCCTCGAACGAGGCGTACGTGCTCTCCCTCCTCGAGGGGTATGGCGCCTATGGGGCTGATGTGATGGACATCGAGCCAGCCCCCGTCAAGGCTGACTGGCGTGACAAGTATGTTGCCTGGATGGCCCGAGGGGAACTCCCCACGGACCGGGTCGCGGCCAGACGCATCCCCAGGATGGCCAAGTCCTTTGCCCTCGTCGACGGCAAGCTGTACAAGCGCGCCGCCTCCGGCATCTTGCAGCGGTGCGTGCCCATCCCGGAGGGGCGCGAGCTCCTGCGGGACATCCACGCGGGGATCTGTGGCCATCACGCAGCGCCTCGTACCCTCGTTGGCAATGCTTTCCGCCAAGGCTTTTACTGGCCTACCGCGGTCGCGGACGCCAGTGAGATTGTACGCACCTGCGAGGGGTGCCAGTTCTACACCCGCAAGTCCAACCTTCCCGCTCATGTCCTGCAGACCATCCCCATAACATGGTCGTTCGCTGTGTGGGGGCTGGACATCGTCGGGCCCCTGCGAAAGGCGCCCGGGGGCTTCACCCACTTGTTGGTTGCGATCGACAAGTTCTCCAAGTGGGTGGAAGTGTGCCCCATTACGAATCTCAGGGCGGAGCAAGCGGTGACATTCTTCACCGACATCATCCATCGCTTTGGAGTGCCAAACTCCATTATCACCGACACTGGGTCCCAGTTCACGGGCAGGAAATTCTTGGAGTTCTGTGACAAGTTCCACATCCGTGTGGATTGGGCAGCTGTGGCACACCCGCAGACTAACGGCAAAGTAGAACGTGCCAACGGCATGATCCTACAAGGCCTTAAGCCTAGAATTTTCGATCAGCTGAACAAATCCGGTCGGAAATGGCTCCAAGAGTTACCAGCAGTCGTGTGGAGCCTAAGGACCACCCCGAGCAGAGCCACCGGGTTCACCCCGTTTTTCCTGGTCCATGGCGCGGAGGCCGTCCTCCCCACGGACCTAGAGTACGGGTCGCCCAGGGTTCGAGGCTAAGACGAGGACGCCAACCAGCGAGCCCGCGAGGACTCACTGGACTAGCTAGACGAAGCACGCCTCGTGGCCTTGATGCACTCCACAAGGTATCAACAGTCCCTCAGGCGCTACCAAGCACGCAAGATACGTCGGCGGGACTTCAGTGAAGGGGATTTGGTCCTAAGGCTACGCCAGGACAACTGAGGACGCCACAAGCTATCACCTCCGTGGGAGGGACCCTACGTCGTGGTGAAGGTACTCAAGCCCGGCACGTACAAGCTGGCCAACGAGGACGGTGAAGAACTCACCAACGCTTAGAACATCCAACAGCTACGTCGCTTCTACCCCTAGCTAGGATTTCCAAGTATTTTTGTTGTAAAAATCACATAACCAACGCCCCAGTTGGTGACAACTATGTAAACGTCATAAGTCTAATGAAAAGGGCAACTCGGTTTTCCCCTGAAACCCAAGTTACCCTCGGGGGCTACTACGGGGGGCATCCCCCCCAAAATAGTCCCATTTTCGCGCAAAAACGAAACAACTCACGCACGCTAAGTTTGTTTTCTACTTCGGCCCCGAGCAAAGATTCGAACAGGGCGCAGGCAGCCTAGCGGAAGGAGCGCGCGAGCCAGAGATAGCCTACGCCTCCGCGAGGATACGGCCCTTCTCTCTCGCCTCCAACCCAGCAGGCCACCCGCGAAAATCGAACTCCCCTAACTAGAATCTACTCAGGAAGAAGGAGAAACAAAAAAGCGTAATAAACAAAAGACATCACTTCACATCGGCAAATGTTTATGGCAAAAGCAATTTGTTTATTTACAAGGGCCGCACGGCCAGCATACTGATACATAAACAAAAACGGGCCTAGCGCCCGGCTGTCTTCAGGCGGGAGGAGCGGCGGCATCAGCAGCGTCCGGGAAGAGGAACTCCTCGAAGGCTTCGGCAAGTGTCCCGGCGGCGTTGGCGGCGAGCGCGTCCACGCGCTCCATCGCCACCTCGTCCTCAACACCCTCGTGGACGACGTAGCCCTCCGCCGCCTCGAAGTTAACCTCGTAGTGGGACCGCACCACCCCCGAGGGCCTTCTGGACGCCAAGATGCAGCGCCCGGCGCATGCGCTCGGTGACGTGGCCGCTAAGGGCGCGCAGGGCGGCCGGCCGCCGAGCTACCGCCCGTGCCTCACCCTCCTCCACGGCCCGGCGGTCTCGAGGGCCGCATTGCGCAACTCCTCGCAGCTCCTGCTCGGAGGAGTTGTAGGAGGTCCGCAGCCGCCTCGGCCCGCTCGGCCGCGTGCCCCGGCGCGGTGCACAAGCCCGGAGTTGCCGGACGAGAAAGAAATCGAAAAAGAGTGCGAACCCTCTAAGGGAAACCCAACAAAACAGAGTCAAACAACGCTCACCTTTGACTTGCTTCCTCTCCACCTCGAGGGCGCGGCGCTCGGCCTCGACCGCCGCTCGAGGCCCCCGACGGTCTCGCCTTGCTCTCGGAGGGCCGGCTCTCCGGTTCGTGCTCGTGATGCCGAGCACTATCGGCTCGCCCTCGACCTTGGAGAGCTCCGTGTTTCGGCCCTCCCGGCGACACCGCGCCGCCTCGCGAGCGACGCGCTCCTCGTTCCGGCGCCGACCGGCGTCGACGAGGGCGGCTCGCTCCCGCCGGAGCCGCCCCTCGGCCCCTTGGCGGGCGGTACGCTCCGCGGGGGGACCTCGGCCCTCGGCGGCGGTGAGCGCCGTGACCTTGGCGTCAAGGGCGGCCTTCAAGTCGTCGGCCTCCTTGGCCTTCGCTCGAATGCGCGCGCCCGCCGAGCTCGCGCCTCTCGGAGCGACGAGCGGAGCCCCCGGTTGTCGTTGCGGACGACGGCCACCTCCGCCCGCCGCCTGGCCGCCAGGGTGCGCATCTTCTCCAGGTCCGCCCGCGCCCGCCGCAGCGCCTCATCCCGATCGATGAGGGCTGTGCAGACCCGCTCAAGGGTGGAGGGGTGCGCCGGGTCCTGCCTTGCGCTCTCATGGAGTTGATCACGCAGGGCCATGGCCCGGTACGACAGCCAGCCGTCCGGGGTCCTGAGGGCATCGGCGAGCGCGTCGAAGGCGTCGCACCACTACCGGA
Source organism: Cenchrus americanus (assembly GCA_947561735.1). Lineage (NCBI taxonomy): Eukaryota > Viridiplantae > Streptophyta > Magnoliopsida > Poales > Poaceae > Cenchrus > Cenchrus americanus. The sequence continues at coordinate 179,558,783 of OX387245.1, forward strand.
GCTGGTGGAGCTCGGCGGTCTCCTGGTCGAAGGCGCCGTACTTGTCGCAGGCACGACGCTCGAGCTCCTGTCACCCACAAGCCAAAACCCGTGAGCATCATGCTACAAGGATAAGCGCGCAGAAACGAAGAAAAAAGGGAAGCAAGCAACGACACCTCACCTGGAAGACGCGCCACGCGGGGCCGCCGTGAATCCTCAGCGCCTCGTGCAACGCCCGGTCGAGTGCGGCGCCATGGTTGCGGAGCTCCCCCCCACGCCCTCCTCGCTCCCCCGGGCGTCGGGCGAACGCGGGCGGATCGCCGCCGATCCCCTCTACCCGGGCGGAGTGGCCGGCGCGGGAAGACGAGGCCTCGGCGTCGTGCCCTCGGCCCCCCGCCACCATGTGGCCGTCGCGCCGCCCTCACGAGGGCCCCGTCCCGGGACTCGGGGGACGGCAGGGAGAAGCTCACCCACCGGTCCCACCCGGCGGTGGGGAGTCGTCGTCCGGGATCTCCACCACCACCGCCGGGAGCCGCCGGGCGGCGCCGCCCCTCGCGTCGCCCTCCGCCGCGCCTCCACTCGCGCCTCCGTAGCCGCGGGCGCCCGACGCGGCGTCGTGGCCACCGCTTCCGGCCGCACCTCCGCGACCACGGGCACCCGACCGCCCTCCTCGCCCGCCGCGCCCGCTCGCCTCCGTCGCGGCCGGCGCCGCGACCGCGCCTCGTCGCGGCCGCCACCGCGGGCCGCATCTCCGCCACGGCCGCCCGCCGCGGGATGCGCCTCCACCACGACCGGCGCCGCCGCTCCTCGACGACCACCGGCCGCACCGCGGCAGTCGATCCGCCGGCCGAGGCCTCGAGGCCTCAGCCGCGCCCTGCGAGCTTGAAAGGATCGAGGCAATTTGGCCTAGAGGGGGGGGGTGAATAGGCCTGCACACAGAATTTAAACTTTTTCTGGAAAAACACTGTCAGACCTCGGAACCTCCGAGATTATTCTCGGAACCTCCGAACGAGGCAGCCTCCGAGAATAAACTCAGAACTTCCGACAGCTGTTAGAACAGAGCACAAATAACAAGAGCTGCGAGGAACTTGATGAAAACCAGATCTACTAAATTTTAGGAGGTACTTAGGACCTAGCAAGAAGATTTCTAAGCAAAATACAAGCTAGGAAGGCACCACAAAGTAGATCGGGAGTAAACCCTAATAGATCTAGTCAAGCACAAACATGAACAAGTAAGTAAATGAGAGCACGCATGAGACAAAGATTTATCCCGTGGTTCAGCTCGCCACAAAGGCTTGCTTACGTCCACGTTGTTGAGGATGCCACAAAAGGCTCGGACCACAAAGGTCAACTCCTCTCTCACACCTATCACTTGGGTAATAGGTGGAGGCTTTCCACTAGAATCACAAAGGGTAATACAAACACCTGGGAGCTTTCACAAATCGGTTTGGAGAGCTTCCAAGAACCTCTATCCGTCTAGGAGCAAAGCTCCAAGAGTAATAGATCCACCAAGCTTGCTAGGGTTCTTCCAAGTGCTCAAGTACCAAGGGAGAAGGGATTGGCTCACTAACTCACTTCAAGAATCCACTCTCAATCAATGCTAGGCAAGGATTTGGAAGAGAGTAGGTTAGGAGCGAATGCAAGGTGAGAGAAAACAGTGAGGAACAGTGTTCTGCGCAGTGGGAGGAAAAAGATAACCGTTGGGGGACTGTGGGGTATAAATACCACCAGATCCAGAACAGTAACGACTATATTCCAGAGTTCGGAACCTCCGAGAAAAATCTCGGAACTTTCGACTTTTGAAAACTCGCGGTATCGTTCGTACGGTCGGAACCTCCGAGAAAATCTTCGGAACCTCCGAACAACGCAATCGGCAGGGAGCAAAACAGGCTGCGCAGTTACTTCCCTTGGGGTGAGGATCAAGGTTTAGAAGAGATGGATTATGAGCACTTGAAACCACCCTAACTCACCATTAGTATCCCTCTTGATAGTACGGATTGTCCTATACTCAAATTCAAAAGATAAAATAAATAAACTCCTCCAAGTAGCATAGGCAACCTTTTTGTAACAAGTTGAGGGGTCTCCAATTAATCTTTTGCACCTGTGATAATAACTCTATGCTGCACAACAAACTCAAAGGCTCATTAGTTCTTTAATTGTGTGGTCAACATCACCAAAACCCTCATAGGGCTTGATTGCACTTACAATCTCCCCCGTTTTGGTAAATGTTGACAACCCAATTAAAGTTTAGAATTTAATTTGAAAGATTGAGCTTTTGATGATTTGAGTACAAGTCTCCCCCTCAATGTATGCATGTACCTTTTGAATAGGGAAAAATGTCATAACCGACAATTAAGTTGCATACATTGTGAGTAAAAGTGTCAAGAAAGTTGTACTCAAGCCATCGAGGGGTGCAAAAAGAGGTGTAGCAGATAATACGTGATGCATATGCCATGTGAGAACACTCAGAGAGTTATCTGTTAGCAGAGTTCGGAACCTCCGAGAAAGTTTCCGGAACCTCCAGGGGTTGGAGCCTCCGGAAAAATTCTCAGAACCTCCGAGGTCTGCAACAGATACTCCAACAGACAGCAATAACACACAGGCAAAACAGCAGATATGACCAGAAAATAGCAGCTAGATAAAGATAACAACATTCAATACATCTAGCCCTATTACATCCATCACAAGGTTTTAAAGTTTTCCAAATCCCATTCAACCATGACCAGAACCTGCTTGCCAAAAGAGGCAAGCTAAAAGCTTTACAGTAGTTCACCAATTAACCAACAGGAGTTTATGAGAGAATAGTTAACACTCTCATCTCACCAAAAGAACAAAAGAATTTTGGTTAGCAGGCCACCAGAAGGAGCTCCAGGTCTTCAAATGCTTCTCAATCTTCATCTCTCCCCCTTTGTCAACAGTTTAACAAAAAGGAAAGAAAAGAAGAGAGGAAGTGAGAACAGAACCTAGGGAAATCACTCCTCATCACTGAAGTCAGAGTCCTCCTCTTCTGCTTCAGGGACAGTGCTGTCAGTGCCAAGGTAAGAACCAGATGAGGACAGGTCTATGGGTCTTCTGACACGCCTTCCAGCAGTGGCCTTTCTCCTGAGTCTTGCACCAGATGAGGACCCCATTGCCTTCTTTCCAGCAGCCTCTTTCCTCAGCCTGGCCATTTTAGCACCAAGTGGCTCTTCATCTTCTTCATCTGCATCAAAGTGGGCAGCAGGAGTATCCTCAGCCATAGGACTAGCAGGCTCCTTCTCACCCTCATCCTCACTAGTAGTGTACTCTGGAAAGTCAGGAAACAGAGGAGGAGGATGGTGCATGGCATCAAAGGACAGCCCCCAGTGCTTCAACAATCTGTTCATATCTTCCCTTAGCTCAAAAAGCTGATGGGAAGTCCATCTGCAGTACCTCCAGGTGTCCCTAACCATCCCTCTCAGCTTGTGCAGACCAGCAGGCATGGGAGCCTTGCTGGGTCCTTCTTCTCCAACTGCTGGACCAGATTGGGATGGCTTGGTGCTGGCCTTCTTAAGGATGTGCTCCTCCACAATGTGCTGCTTCTTCTGATGCTGCCACTGCTTGACTTGGTAGGATGCATGCTCAACATCTTTCTTGTAGCTGACCCCTGAAACCATTTCTATCATGTACATAAGGTAAGGAGCATAAGGCAGGTTGCACTTCCCACTCTCTGTCACTTCTACCAAGTTATACCAGATGAATCTGCTCACAGAGAATGGCCTAGCTCCAGGCAGCAACCTAGCCAGCAGATTTGGTGCAAACCTCCTAAGGCTGGTTGAGTCACTGCCCCCTTTTGGGTATATGGTTTCCCTGAACATATTGTTGAGCACATAATACACTGATTTCAGAGCTGTGGTAGAACCATCAGCCAACTCCTCATACTCATAAGTTGCTGCAATTTTATTGGGGTTCATATGGGCCTCAAAATGAATAATGTCAGCCTCTCTGTCCTCCTTGCTGAACCCAAACAACCTAGCAAAAGTGAGAAAGTCTATCTTGTAATGTACCCCTTCTGTCATCCAGTGGATGGTCTCCTTGTTGTCTTCATGGAAGAAGGTAGCATGAAACTGAGCTAAAACCTCTATGTTCCAATCATATTTGAAGCTCATGATGTCCCTCATCTTATACTTGTCAACCAAATCAAGCACCTCTTCTTTGACAGATTCCTCTGCTGCCTCCAGATGGGTAAAGTCTATCCACTTCATCTTGATCAGCTTCATCTTGGTGTTAAGAACAGTCTCATAGAACTTAAAGTGGAAGACAGACCAAAATCTATAATCTATGGCTGCCATCTTGGGGTTCACATAGGGATTTTCCTCTCTGGCTTTCTTGACCAAGTATCCTGCTCCATCATAGTTAGTATGCTCAATATACACAGAGTTGTCATACTTGGTTGGAGGATGCCTTTTGAGCAGCCCTTTGTGGTACTTGAGATAGGTTGAGTCTATTTCTCCTAGGGGCATGTCATCTTCTAGCTCTATAGGGATGGTCTTGCCTTCAGTCCCTCCATTATCATCCACATGGGCAGTAGACCCAGAACCTCTGCCTCCTGACAAACTGCCACCTTTGCCCCTCCTAGGAGTGGCCTTTCCTCTGCTGCCACTGCCACCTAATGTTGCTCTTGCTGCTAATTTGAAAGCCCTCTCACCAGCAGGTATCTCAAAAGGTGGCCTCTGCCTCTTGGTGTATGTCTTGTCCACAGGAGTGCCAGACATCTGTTAGAGAGACATGTGAGCAGCAGATAAGAGTGGGATCAGGACTGATAAGGATAGAGGAACAAGATTAGCATGATGTTCAATTGATTACTTTTCAGTGGAATTTTGAATCACAGACTGTCACTTGTTAGTACAGACACCGGAACCTCCGAGAAAGTTTCCGGAACCTCCAGGAGTTGGAGCCTCCGGAAAAATTCTCAGAACCTCCGAAGTCAGTGTACTGACAGAGGACAGTTCTGTTGATTCAACTTTCAACTGAATTTTTAATCAAGAAAGCAAACATGATTGAATTTAACTAGGACAAGTGGAAAAAGATGTTACAGGTGAAGTGAAGTTCAGTGGAACTTTAAATCAAGGTCAGCTTACAGTGGGTTACAGGGTTCGGAACCTCCGAGGATTTTCTCAGAACCTCCGAGCCCCTGTCAACCTTACTGCATTCTCACATTTGATTCAACTTTCAACTAAACCTAGCTTTACTTGCAACACAGACATTCAGGACAAGGGTAGATAGGCAACATTCTACGAATTCCAAGATTTAGAACCCTAACAGCATGTAGATCTAGGAACTAGGGTTAGGGTTAGAGTACGGCCTCTGATTACCTTGATTGGGATCAAGGAGAAGGAAGACGAAGATCTTCAAAGCTTGTACACGCTAAGGAATCGACAGGAACGGATGCGGATTGGAGCCTTCTTCTTCTTCACCGTACGGGATCCGAGCGAGCCCTTCCTTGGCACTCTCCAGCGGCGACCCACGAACGAGGGAGACGACTCAGCTTCGAGCGGGTAGCCCGCAAAAGGTGTGGTCACCGGAGGCGAGGGAAGTGGCAGCGGTGAGGCGGTGAGGCGGTGAGGCGGTGGAGAGGATGGTGCGGTTTCGCGTCGGGAGAGAGAGGAGGAAGCGGTGAAAGTAGATCTGAGCGGGTTGACCGCGGTGAAAAGGGAAAGGCTGGTTTTACCCTAGGTAAGGAATATTCTGCGAAGATGCTTTATTCCCTTTAACTCCTCTTCGGTTGAGACTGAGCGCTAAGTCTGTAAAGATTGGAGCTTCCGATGATTTTCTAAGAACTTCCGAGGCCCGGAGCCTCCAAAGATTTTCTCAGAGCTTCCGAAAAATTGAAATCCAGAGAGTTAACTTCTACTCCTTTTGAGATTAGAACTTTCTATCAACTGAGATTCTTAGGTCATGGTACCCTTGACTCAAGTGGCTAGAAAACAAGCATTCACACACACAACTATAGCCACTTAAGACAAGTTAGGGAAAAGAAAATAGATTTTGAAAAACCTTTAAGATAAAGTTTTCACACACATTTTTCAAACAAAATTTTCAGAGAACACTAATAGATTGAAGCAAACAAATATGGCATGCTAGAGATCAAACCACGCAACGAGAATCAAGAATATTTAGTTCATTCCTTAAACTACAAAACCTTGACTCATCGAGAGGTTTAGTGAAGATATCGGCTAGTTGCTTGTCGGTGCTCACATGACTTAAAACGATATCTCCTTTGGCTTCGTGGTCTCTCAAGACGTGATGACGGATGTCTATATGTTTTGTGCGAGAATGGCTTACGGTGTTGTTTGCAAGCTTTATGGCACTTTCATTGTCACACAAAAGTGGGATATGGGAAAAGTGACATCCGTAATCTTTTAAGGTTTGCTTCATCCAAAGTAGTTGAGCACAACATGCGTCGGCGCGGCTGCAACATACTCGGCCTCGGCGGTGGAAAGGGCTACTGAGTTTTGCTTTTTAGAACTCCAAGACACTAGAGACCTACCAAGGAGTTGGCAAGTCCCCGATGTACTCTTTCTATCTACTTTACAACCGGCATAATCGGAATCCGAATAGCCAAGTAGATCGAAAGTGGAGCCCTTAGGATACCACAAGCCAAGGTTAGGGGTATGCACTAGATATCTCAAGATTCTCTTTACGGCCATGAGATGGCACTCTTTCGGGTTAGCTTGAAATCTAGCACACATGCACACGCTAAGCATAATATCCGGCCTAGATGCACATAAGTAAAGAAGAGAACCGATCATGGAGCGATATACCTTTTGGTCCACGGATTTCCCTTCTTTATTGAGGTCCATGTGTCCATTGGTAGGCATTGGAGTCTTGATGGGCTTTGCCTTTTCCATGTCAAACTTCTTTAACATATCCCTTGTATACTTGGTTTGACATATGAACGTCCCTTCTTTAGCTTGTTTGATTTGAAATCCAAGAAAGAACTTAAGCTCACCCATCATGGACATTTCAAACCACTTTGTCATCACCCTACTAAACTCTTCACAAAAAGTTTCATTAGTACTACCAAATATTATGTCATCGACATATATTTGGCACACAAAAATATGACCATCAACTTTTCTAGTAAAGAGAGTAGCATCGGCTTTGCCTATCTCAAACCCTTGCTTAAGCAAGAAATCCTTAAGGCATTCATACCATGCTCTTGGTGCTTGCTTTAGCCCATAGAGCGCCTTATGGAGTTTGTAGACATGATTAGGACACTTGGGATCTTCAAAACCCGGTGGTTGCTTAACATATACTTCTTCGGAGAGTGGTCCATTGAGAAATGCACTCTTGACATCCATTTGATAGAGCTTGAAGTCATGATGGGCAGCGAAAGCTAGTAGAAACCGAATTGCTTCAAGTCTTTCTACCGGTGCATATGTTTCTCCAAAGTCTAGCCCTTCAACTTGGGTGTACCCTTGAGCAACCAATCTTGCTTTGTTCCTAGTCACAACACCAAACTCATCTTGCTTGTTTCGAAAGACCCATTTGGTGCCAATGATGTTTGTATTTGGTCTCTCCACCAACTCCCACACTTGATTTCTTTCAAAGTTGTTCAACTCCTCTTGCATAGCCACCACCCAATCCGGATCCTCGAGAGCTTGCTCTACCTTGGTTGGTTCAAGAGAGGAAACAAACGAGTAAAATGCACAAAAATTCTTAAGACGAGATCGCGTTGTTACCCCTCTCCTTATGCTCCCAAGAATATTGTCAACGGGATGATCCCGTTGAATGACTTGATGTACACGAGGATGTGATGGTCCAAGAGGTTCGTGTAGAGGTTGATCTTCATCATCTTCATCAGCTTGGGGCTCAGATGTACTTGCTTGAACATCTCCTTGCTGATCAATTTGCTGGTTCAGGGTGTCTTGTGGTGTTGAACTTCCAGACCCCGGAACCTCCGGATAATTTCTCGGAGGTTGGTTTCCAGTGTCAGTTCCCGGAACCTCCGAGGAAATTCTCGGAACCTCCGAAGTCTGCACTGCTCCTGAACCAGTGCCTTCTGGCCCTTCGAGTGGTGTTGAGGCTTGTGCTTGGTTTTCATCTTCCTCTTGTGCCTCAACTGGTCTAACATCACCTATGGCCATTTGCTTGATTGCTTCACAAGATGGCTTCTCTTTACCTACAACATTCAAATCAACTTGCTCCACTTGAGAGCCATTAGATTCATCAAAGGTCAAATCTACCATGACTTCAATCCTACCGGTGGTTAGATTGAAGACTCGATAAGCATGCTCATTTGGACCATAACCAAGAAGAAATCCTTCGTCAACCTTTGGTGCAAACTTAGAGGTTCGGGGCCTCTTGTTTAGAATGAAACATTTGCACCCAAACACTCTAAAGTAAGACACCTTGGGCTTTTTACCGGCGATAAGCTCATAGGAGGTCTTCTTGTGAAACTTGTTGTCGGTGCGGAATATGGTCCCGACACTAACCGCTAGATAGCGCCTAAGTTTATCCCTCTATGGTCGATGCCAAGCAACAAATGACACAAGGATTATCCCGGTTCCGCCGAGGGGGCCGTACGTCCGGCGGTGGCGTGCTCGCGGCACTATATTGCTCAGCACCGGGGGTGCTTGTAGTGGGGCAAGTACAAGCAAGGTGGGAGAAGAAGCGTGGCTTCCAAGTCCCTGGTGAGTGGCTGGAGATGTTATGGGAGAATAAGAGAGTGAGTGCACAATGCGCTGAGTTCCTCTGGATTCGTCCCCCGCGGTGGGGGGCTCGCTTCCCCTTTTATAGGCCAAGGGGGCGGCGAGTTACATGCACGCCGCGGCGCCTAGCTACGTGAGGGAGCACGTCGCGCTATGGTGTAGAGTGGGCGGCCGTCCGGTCGATCTTCGCCGCGATCCGGCCATGATGGCCTACCTTGTACCCGAACAAGGTGGCGGTTCGAGGGTAGGAGGCGGCGGATGGCGATGGCGTTCTCCGGTAGGCTTCGAGGGAGGTGCGATGATGTCCCGGTACGGGGGTACGGGAGCGGGCGAACGGCGTTCCTTCCCCATGAGCTCGCGGTGGCGGAGTGGTTGCTTGCGGTGCTCGGGCGTGCGCCCGCGGAGTCGGGCGTGCGCCCGCATGCGTGGGTACGGCGGCCGCGCCGTGCGCGTGGCCGGGATGTCCGCCCACCGGCCTAGCGCCCCTTACCTAACCCGCAAGGTCACGGGGAAAGTGGAATCGCGGGTGCGCCGGCCCCCTTTCGAGGGGTCGGGCGCGTTAGCCGTACGGCGGCGTGCGCACGGTGTCACGGGACGACACCGGCCGTGCCGCACGGTCCATCCCACGGTGGCGGGGATGGGCTCCTTCCCCGGGGAGTTGGTGCGGCGGCACCGGGCGTGAGCCCCGGCGCATGATGGCGCCGTCCCGCGGCGTCGGGGCGTTAAATGCCCAAGTACGGGGCCGGCGCACGCGTGCGGGGCGCCCGTGAGCGTGGCGGGCCCCGGCCGAGGGTGGGGGCGAACCCTCGAGCGAGGCGAGGCCTCGCTCGAGGGGGAGCGGGCCCTCGAGCGGGGCGGGACCGCTCGAGGGAAGGGTCGCCCCTCGAACGGGGCGGAACCCGTTCGAGGAGGGGGGTTGCCCCTCGAGCGGGGCGGAACCCGTTCGTGGAGGAGCGCACCCTCGGGCGAGGCGGAGCCTCGCTCGAGGGGTCTCGTGGTCGGGCTTATCTTGGCGGGGCCTCCGAAGTCCTGCTGCATGGGCCACGTCCTGCATGGTTAGTTCCCTGCATGGTTAGGCCTAGTGCATTTGATGCGGGAATTTAAGTGAGGGTTCCCCCATCGTTTGAGGGGACCCCTAGGGCGGTCCCCGACAGTAGCCCCCGAGCATCCGCGGTTTGCCATTGAGGCTCCCGCGGATGCCGGAACCTACCGATAGGACGTTCTTCCCTCCTTGTTTGCGAACGCTTTCCGTGGGGCCGCGCTAGCGGACCCGCGGGTCTAGCCCCGAAGCCCCGCAGAGGTGTGGGCTCTCCCGCGAGGGGGTTAACCGCGAGCAATTCGGTCGAAAGGCGTGGCACATATGCCAACCGGCTTCGGCGGTGTTTCGGCCCGGCATCGGGGGTGCACGCTCCCCTCGTCCCTTGTCTCGGGCGGGTGCAATTCCAAGGAGGTGTAGCCGTGCGTCAAGCCCCCCGAGCCTTGGCCCGTTCGAGGCGATCGGGTCGAGCCCGACGACTTGCTTTTTTATCGCGCCCTCGCCGGTCCCTCCGCGGGTCGGGAGGTGAGGTTTCCACGACTCCCATCGAGCGGGTCGCGAATCGCGGATTCCTCTTCGAGGCGCTAGCGGGTAGTTCAAGTGGACGTCCATGCCCCGTTCGATAAGGGTAGGCCGCGCGGTCCGGGACACGTCCATGGAAGCGCTTGCGTGGGTTTGCTAGGTGGGGCTCGGTCCCATTCGCTAGGGACCGAGGGCGCGGAAGCTCTCCCTCGGTGGGGATCCCCCCGGCTAGCTGCCCTCGCTGGCTCTCGAACACGACATGTGGGGCACCCTCGAGCCGACGGGCTCGAGGTACGGCTCGAATGCGCGTGCCCTCGTCGTCCCTAACTCTGAGATCTGGGGCGCCTGTTCGAACCCGTCGAGGGTCAGGCTTCGAACCCCTGATCAGTAAGGCCGTGCGGGGCTGTGCATGGGCAGCCCCGTCTTTTCACGTTTGCGGCCGTCGAGGGGTCTGGGCGTACCAGTCCTCGAGGTGCTTGTTGGCGGCGTGGCGCGGTACGAGTGCTTTCGGTGTCGCTCTATTTCAAGCGTGACCTGGGCGATCCTCTTACGCGCGTGCCTGCTTTAGGGGGTTGACGTCGTCTCGAGTTGGGGGTCATGCCGCTCGAGGGTCCCACGTGGCATGGGTGCCCGCGGTGGCCTGCTCTACGTCGAGCAGGTCCCGGGCGACCTTCTCACGCTGATATCCCATCGAGGGTCGCCTTGTTTCGAGTTGAGGGTCATGCCGCTCGAGGGCTTCACGTGGCATGGGTGCCCGCGGCTGCCTACTCTACACCGAGCAGGTCCCGGGCGACCTTCTCACGCTGTCACCCATCGAGGGTCACCTTTGTCTCGAGCCGAGGATTCGCCTCGCTCGAGGGCTCTCCTTGCTTGGCAAGGGGCCCGGCATTTGGTTGCCCCGCGGGGCGTGGCCGCGGGTTTTGCGACGCGGGCGCGCCTTTTTAGGCGGCGCGGCCGCGCGCGCGCGTAGTGGGCGACGTGGCCGGCGGACGTGACGGTTTTGCCTCGGTCGCCGCCGGTCTTGCCGTAATGATGACCCGCCCGCGGTGTTAGAGTTGCTGCGCCGGTCGTGGTGGGGCCCGCCCGTCGACGCGATGGAAAGATTCCTCGCCGATTCTTGTTGGCGAGGCGTGCGCTCGGAGAACTCGCCGGTTGCCTATAAAGCTGCGGTGAGGAATTTTTACCTTGGTTCCTCACCGTTCTCAGTCTTCCGTCCCTTCGCCTTCGTTCTGCTCTCGCCACCGCGCGGTTTCGGCCGCTTAGAGCTTTTCTTCTCGCTTCCTTGTCCCTCCGCCCCCGCGCTCGTTCGTCCTTCCTTATGGCGCCGCCTCGGCTTCCGATCCGGGTCCCGGAGCCGTACGCTTGGGAGAGGTCGGCCGTGACCCGGCTCGCCCCGGGCGAGCCGGTCGCCGCCGCCGGCCGGTCGCCCAATGAAGAAGGGCGCCCGGCGGGAGTGGATCGTGCCGCCGGCGACGCATCTTGAGCCCAACCCGCCGGAGGGATACGTGGTGAGCTTCCTCCGCTACCACGAGCGCGGCTTCAATGCGCCGGCGAGCACGTTCATGCGGGCGTTGTGCTACCACTATGGAGTGGAGCTGCACAATTTCGCCCCCAACGCTATCTCGCGAGGCGGCCACGTTCGTGGGCGTACGCGAAGGGTACCCGGGGATCCCGCTCAATTGGGAGCTCGGGTACACCTCTTCCGTGGGGAGCTCATTACGCAGCCCACTACGGAGCCGAGGACCCGCCGCGCGGTGCGTGCGGCGGGATGTCGCTTGCCGTGCGGGGGCGGCTCAAGAACTCCTACATCCCCCGCACCATGACGACGAACAACGCCGGCCGGGAGCGGGGATGGTTTTACCCGCGCAACGCCGGGCCGGCCTCCCCCCTACACCGGCCGGGTGTTCAAGAATAGGCGGACTCCCGGGGCTACGGGCCGCCCACGGCCAATCATCGGGCGCGGCAAGAGTCCGTCCTTCGCGCCTGCGCGGCCGGGCGAAGGAGGGGCTCAACGCGATGGGCGTCCTCGCCTTCCTCCACCACCGGCGGATCGTGCCGTTGATGGAGAGGCCCCTCTGCATCTTCGAGATGACGGAGGCGGCCAACCCCGTCGACCTGGCGAGGTCGCGGATGCTCCCGACGCCGCTGGAGCGGCCGTACGCGCTCACCCGGCGCGGAGTGCCGTCGACACCGGGACGCCACCGCTCGCGGGTCGGACCCCGTGGGATATCGAGATGCTCCCCCACGGGCCCGGCCGGTGAGTAGAGTCCCCGATTTTGCCTCCATCCTTGGTCTTGTTTTTGACTTCGACGTGCCATTGTTACTCTTGCGTGCCCGGTGCAAGCGGTTCAACGCCGCCAAGTCCGTTCCGCCAACTCCGGACTCCCGTGCGCTCGGCGGGCGGCGCGGCGGGAGCGCCGGGAGCGGGCGGCGCGCGCGGGCGGGAACACGCAAAGCGGCGCCAAGCGCGCGCCGCGACGCGCGGGCCGCGAGTAACCGGCGGCGGGAGGAGGGCCGGGGCTCTCCTCCCCCCGACATCGAGGAGCCCTCGTCCTCGGACCGGGACGAGGAGGAAGAGTCCGAGGGGGAGGGCCCCTCGGACGGGTGGCGCCCCGCGCCCCCGTCGCCGGATCTCGCGCCGGCGTCGGGGGTGGACCCCCACCGGGGCGGGCGCGCGGGCGCCCGCCGCCCGGCGGTCATCGTCGGGGGCGGCACGCGCCGCGGGGTGCCGGCGCGCGCCGCGGAGGCGCGCGCGGCGCACGTGCTGCGCGCGCGTCAAGCGTGCCCGCGCGTGGCGGGAGCGCGTCCGCGCGCGCGGCGTCCCTCGTCGAGGGGCGCGTCGGTGGGCGCGCCCGCGCGCGGGGCTAGCGTGCCCCCGCGCGCGGTGGCGGCGTCGGGCGTGCCTACGCGTGAGGTGGGCGTGCCCGCACGGGCGGCGGCGCCGTCGGGGGGCGCCGCGGCGGCGCGGCCCCCGCGCCGGCCTCGTCGGAGGCCTCGAGGAAAAGGAAGCGGGCCTTTTCCTCCGCGAGGTAAGGAATCTTTCTTTTCTTCCTTTGCTTGGCCTTAATTTGCTTGGTTATTAGACGCTCTAATCCTCCGTTCGCGTTTCCGCGGGGGGCGGTGCCCACCGTCCCTCCTCTTGCACCGGCCAAGGTGCCGAGGACGGATGCGTCGATCCCCACCCCGGCGGCGTTCGTCGAGGGGGTCGCGCCCGGGGACGCGCGCGGCGGCGGGCACGAGCGCGCAAGGCCGGGCCGGGGCTTCGAGGCCCCGGCCGGTGGATCAACCCCGCCGCGCCGCGGCCGCAGGTTGCCGGGGGCGGGCGGCGCCGGTCGCCACGGAGGCGCGGGCCGCGGCGGCGGCTACGGTGGAGGTGCCGCCCGCGGTGGCGGCCACCGTGCGGAGGAGGCGGAGCGGGCGCAACCTGCGAGAGCGCCCGCGGACGTGGCGGCGCGGACGGAGGTGGCGGCAACGGCGCCACAACGGGCGCCGCGGCCGCGGAGGCGCGGTGGAGGCCGCCGGCGGAGGGCGGAGCGGGCGGCTCCGCCCGCCGGCGGTCCCCGTGCGAGAGGTGGTGGAGCTCTCGGATGACTCCTCGCCGCCTGGGTGGAACCAGTGGGCCGGGCGGCCCACGAACTCTCCCCGAGCCCCGGAGAGGGGCCCTCGTGAGGCGTCACGAGGGTCGCACGATAGTGGGGGGCCGAGGGCACGACGCCGAGGCCTCGTCCTCCCACGCCGGTCGCCCCCCCGCCCGGTGGGGGGGCCGTGGAGGATCCTCCGGCGTTCGCTGACGCCCAGAGGGAGCAGGAGCTCTGGGGCGAGCTCCTGAGCCACGGCGCCACGCTCAACCGCGCGTTGAACGAGGCGCTGCGGGTTCACAGCGGCCCGGCCTGGATCGTCTTCCAGGTGAGCCACGGTTGCTCTTCTTCTTTCTCTTTTTCGCTTTCGCGCGCTGTATTCAAGACTTGGCGCTGACGAGGCTCGATGTGTGGATGCCAGGAGCTTGAGCGCCGCGCCCGCGAGAAGTACACGGCGCGTTCGACCGAGTGAACGCCGAGGCCCGCCAGCTCCGGGAGCGATGCAGCGCTTTCGACGCGCTTGCGGAGGCTCTTAGGACGCCGGACGGCCGTGGCCGGTCTACGGGCGATGGCGTGGTGCGATGTGCTCCCCGAGAGCTCGGGGCGGGGACGCGGCGCGTGACTCGAGTCTCGGGCGGATCCGCGCGGCCCTCGTCGACCGTGACGAGGCGCCGTGGAATGCGCGCGAGGACTCGGAGAAAACGCGGACGGCGGCCGCCACACGGGAGGCGGAGGTGGCCACCGCTCGCGGCGAGGCCGGGAGCTCCGCACGTCGCTCGAGGGAGCGCGGGCGCGGCAGGCGCCGGGGCCGAGGAGCGGGCGCGCGGGCGGGAGCGCCGCGCCAAGGAGGCCGATGACCCGAAGGCCGCCCTCGACGCCAAGGCGCGGCTCTCGTCGCCGGCGAAGGGCGGCTCCGGCGAGAGCGCATCGCCCGCCAGGGGGCTGAGGGGCGGCTCCAGCAGGAGCAGGCTGCCCTTGGCAACGCCCGGACGGCGCTGGAGCGGGAGCGCGTTGCTCGCGAGGCGGCGGAGAAGTCGCTGGAGGAGCGGAACGCCGCATTCTCTGAGGTTGAGGATGAGGCGTTGACGCTCAGCATCAGCAACGCCGCCCAAGAGATGGCCCTCGTCGAGCAAGGCGAGACCGTCCGGGGCCTCGAGGCGGCGCTTGAGTCCGTGCGCCACGACCTCGATGCCGGGGAGGAGACAAATCGAAGGTAAGCTATTGTCTGATCCCGCTCGTTAGTTTTTGCTTTAGAGGGTTCGTCTTCCCCTTTTCGATTTCTTGTCGCCTTGTCGCTTCCGAGCTTGCGCACCGCCCGGGGCACGCCGGCCGGGCGGGCCGAGGCCTCGCAAGCCTCCTACAACTCCTCCGAGCGGGAGCTGCGGGAGGCGCGGGACGCGGCCCTCGAGACTCGTCGCGTCGTCGAGGAAGGCGATGCCCGGGCCGGCGGTTCGGCGGCCGGCCGTCCGCGCGCCCTCGGCGGCCACGTCACGGGGCGGGTGCGTCGGGCGTTGCACCTGGGCGTGCAGAAGGCCCTCGGAGTGGTGCGATCCCACTACGAGGTCAACCTCGAGGCGGTGGCGGAAGGCTACATCGTGCCCGTGGGCGTCGAGGACGAGGTGGCCATGGAGCGTGCGGACGCGCTTGCTGGCCGACGCCGCCGAGTCGCTTGCCGAGGCCTTCGAAGAGTTCCTCTTCCCGGACGCCGCTGACGCTGCCGCTCCACCCGCCTGAAATCACCTCGGGCGCTAGGCCCGTTTTTTTGTTTGTGTGTATCAGAACTCTGGCCTCGTGGCCTCTTGTAAATAAACAAGTAGTTTCATGAACATGGTCAGTTGTAAATGAAATCGCTTGCTTATTGCGCTTTTTGCTTCTTCTTCTTCCCCGAGTAGATTCTAGTTAGGGAAGTCCGCCTTTCGCGGGGGCCCGCCGGGTTGGAGGCGAGAGAGACGGGCCATAGCCACGCGGCGTAGGCCGTCGTCTCGGCTCGCGCGTTCCTTCCGCCGTGCCGCCTACGCCCGTTCGAATCGTGGCTCGTGGTTGAAGTAGGAGACAAACTTAGCGCGTGTTATTACGTTTTTTGCGCGAAAAAATGGGACCATTTGGGGGGGGGGGCCCCCCCGCAGTAGCCCCCGAGGGTAACTTGGGTTTCAGGGGAAAGCCGAGTTGCCCTTTTATTATACTTGGAGTATTTACATAGGTGACACCAACTGGGGCGTTGGCCGTACGTTTTTACAACGGAAAATACTTGGAAATCCTAGCTAAGGGTAGAAGCGACGTAGGCTGTTGGATGTTCCAAGCGTTGGTGAGTTCTTCGCCGTCCTCGTTGGCAAGCTTGTACGTGCCCGGTTTGAGCACCTTCACCACGACGTAGGGTCCCTCCCATGGGGGCGATAGCTTGTGGCGCCCTCGGTTGTCTTGGCGTAGCCTTAGGACCGAGTCCCCCTCGCTGAAATCCCTTCGACGTATCTTGCGTGCTTGGTAGCGCCGTAGGGACTGTTGATACCTTGCGGAGTGCATCAACGCCACGAGGCGTACTTCGTCTAGCTGATCCAGTGAGTCCTCGCGGGCTCGCTGGTTAGCGTCCTCGTTGTAGCCTCGAACCTTGGGCGACCCGTATTCCAGATCCGTGGGGAGGACGGCCTCCGCGCCATGGACTAGGAAAAACGGGGTGAACCCGGTGGCTCGCTTGGGGTAGTCCTTAGGCTCCACACGACCGCTGGCGGTTCTTGGAGCCATTTTCGCCGCGGATTTGTTGAGCTGGTCGAAAATTTCGGGTTTGAGGCCCCGTAGGATCATGCCGTTGGCACGTTCCACTTGGCCGTTGGTACGTGGGTGCGCCACGGTACGCCCGATCCACTCGGATGTGGAACTTGTCGCGAGAACTCCAAGAACTTCCGGCCGTGAACGGGACCCGTTGTACGTGATGATGGAGTTTGGCACTCCAAAGCGGTAGACGATGTCGGTGAAGAACGTGACCGCCCGCTCGGCCCTCAAATTCGTAATGGGGCGCACCTCCACCCACTTGGAGAACTTGTCAATTGCAACCGGCGGGTGGGTGAAGCCCCCGGCGCCTTCCGCGAGGGGCCCGACGATGTCCAATCCCCACACGGCGAACGGCCATGTTACGGGGATTGTTTGCGAGCGTGAGCCGGCAAGTTGGTTTTGCGGGCGTAGAACGGCACCCTTCGCAAGTGCGCACGATTTCGTTGGCGTGCGCGACCGCGGTAGGCCGCAGAAGCCTTGGCGGAACGCGTTGCCGACGAGGGTGCGCGGCGCGGCGTGGTGGCCACGGATCCCCGCGTGGATGTCCCGTAGGAGCTCGCGCCCCTCGGGAATGGGTATGCATCGGCCGGAGGATACCGACGCGGCGCGCTTGTACGGCTCACCGTCGACCAGGGTGAACGACTTGGCCATCCTGGCGATGCGCCTGGCTGCGGCCCGGTCTACGGGGAGCTCCCCTCGAGCAATCCAGGCGATGTACTTCTCCCGCCAGTCCGCCTGGGCGGGGCGGCTCGATGTCCATCGCGACCGCCTCGTGGGAGCCGTACCCCTCGAGAAGGGAGAGCACGTACGCCTCGTTCGAGGGGTCCTCTTCCATGGGTTCCGCACCCGCTGGATTCGAGGGAGCCCCCGAGGGTCCGCTGTCGCTCGAGGGGTAGGGCTCGAAGGTGACCGATGGCTGCGCGATGTCGCGCGCGAAAACGTTCGGGGGGAACGGTGATCCGCCCGGACGCGATCTTGGCAAGTTCGTCTGCCTCCTCGTTGTACCGGCGGGGTACGTGATTGAGCTCGATGCCGTAGAATTTGTCTTCGAGGGCCCGCACAGCTTTGCAGTAGGCTTCCATCTTGTCGTCGTGGCAGCTCGCGTTTTTCATGACTTGGTCGATCACGAGCTGCGAATCCCCTCGCACGTCGAGGCGCTTGATGCCCAACTCAATGGCGATTTTGAGGCCGCATAGGAGGGCCTCGTATTCTGCCATATTGTTGGACGCGGGGAAGTGGAGGCGCACTGCGTAGCGCATGTGCTCCCCGAGGGGTGACACGAAGAGCAAGCCCGCACCCGCTCCCGTCTTCATCACCGAGCCGTCGAAGAACGAGTCCGACGTTCTCGCTTGAATTTGAGGCGGCGGCGGCGTGTGTCCGTCCACTCGGCGACGAAGTCTGCTAAGATTTGCGATTTGATGGCCTTGCGCGGAGCATAGGCGAGCGTCTCGCCCATCAACTCCACGGACCATTTGGCAATTCTGCCTGCCGCGTCGGGGTTGCGAATGATCTCTCCTAGCGGGAAGGAAGAGACCACCGTGGCCCGGGTGGGCCTCGAAGTAGTGGCGGAGCTTGCGCCGCGCGAGGATCACCGCGTACAACGGCTTCCGGACGACCGAGGGTAGCGCGTCTTTGTGTCCCGACAGGACTTCGCCGATGTAATAGGGCGGCCTCTCGCACGGGCGGGGGCATGCCCTTCCTCCGTGCGCTCCACGACGATCACGGCGCCGACCACCCGGGTGGTTGCGGCCACGTAGAGTTGGAGGGGTTCGCCGTCTCGTGGCGGCGTAAGGATTGGGGCGTGCGTCGAGAGATGCTTTTAGCTTGTCGAGCGCTTCTCGGGCCTCGGCGGTCCAAGAGAAGCGCTCGTGCTTCTTGAGCAGCGGTAGAGGGGCGGGGCCCTTCTCACCGAGCCTCGAGACGAAGCGGCTCGGGCGGCAAGGCACCCCAACACCTTCCGCACCCCTTTGAGGTCCCGAATTGGACCCATTCGCTCGAGGGCCGCGACCTTTTCGGGGTTGGCCTCGATTCCCCGCGCCCGGGAGACGATGTATCCCGGAGCATGCCCCGCGGCACTCCAAAGACACACTTTTCGGGGTTGAGCTTGACCCCCGTTGGCCCGCAGTAACCGAATGCGATGCCAAGATCGGCCGACCGGGTCGTCCGCCTTCCGGTTTTGACGACGATGTCGTCTACGTAAGCCTCGACCGTTCGCCCGATATGGTCCCCAAAAAACGTGCCGCATGCGCGCCGATATGTTGCGCCCGCGTTTCGAGGCCAAAAGGCATCGTGACGTAACGAACGTCCCGAACGGTGTGATGAACGAAGTCGCGAGCCGGTCGGACTCCTTCATTTTTATTTGATGATATCCCGAATAGGCATCAAGGAAACGTAGTAGTTCACACCCGGCGGTGGAGTCAACGATCCGATCTATGCGTGGTAAAGGAAAGGGAACTTTTGGACATGCTTTATTGAGACCGGTGTGGTCAATACACATCCTCCACTTCCCATTTTTCTTTTTTTACAAGCACGGATTAGCCAACCATGTCGGGTGGAACACTTCCTTGATGAATCCGGCCTCGAGGAGCTTCCGCGGCTCCACTCCGATCGCCCGTCGCCGTTCCTCGTCGAAGCGGCGCGCGGCCCGCCGCCGAACGACGCGAGCGTTAGGCGAGATATCAAGGGAGTGCTCGGCGACCTCCCTCGGGATGCCTGGCATGTCCGAGGGGCTCCACGCAAAAACGTCGGCGTTGGCGCGGAGGAAGTCGACGAGCACTGGCTTCCTATTTAGGATCGAGGGTCGAGCTGACCCTCAAAGCCTTGCCCTCGGGGGCCGACGGGTCGAGGGGGACCCCTTTGGTTTGCTCGGCGGCCTCGAACGTGCCGACGTGCTTGGTGGCGGAGCTGAGGTCGTCATTGACCATCTTCTCCGGTGTGTTTACCGGCGCTTCATCCGGCGCTAGCGCCTCCGCATGCTCCACGCACTCGACATCGCGCTCGAATGCATGCTCGATCGACGACCCGACGGTGATGACGCCGTTTGGACCCGGCATCTTCATCTTCGGTACGTGTAGTTGGGAACTGCCATGAACTTGGCATAGCATGGTCGCCCGAGGATGGCGTGGTAGGCCCCTTTGAATCCCACCACTTCGAATGTGAGGGTTTCCTTGCGGAAATTCTTGGGGGTCCCGAACCAGACGGGCAGATCGATCTGCCCGAGGGGTTGAACCTGCTTTCCAGGCGCGATGCCGTGAAACGGCTTTGTGCTGGGCCGCAGCTGGTCCAGCCCAATCCCCATTAGGCGCAATGTATGCGCGAAGAGGATATTGAGGCTATCGCCTCCGTCCATAAGGACCTTCGAAAACCGGCGTTCCCAATGATGGGATCGACCACCGGGGGGTACCGGCCGGGTTCGGGATGCGGTTTGGGTGATCGTCCCGGCTAAAGGTGATGGCATCCTTCGACCGATTGAGAAAGGCGGAGGTGCCCTCTCTGCGGCGAGGACTTCGTGCCGCTCCTTCTTGCGCTGCCGGGTTGACATGTCAACGGTGGGTCCCCCAAAAATGAGGAACACATTTTCGACAGCAGGGAAGACACCTGCGTCGCCGTCGCCCCCATCCTTCTTGGCCTCTGCCTCCTTCGCGGCGGCCCGGCCGTAGAACCTCTTGAGCATATCGCACTGCTCAAGAGTGTGATTCACGGGGGTCTTGTGGTAGGGGCATGGCTTCTTCATCATGTCATCGAACACCCCCGGGCCTCGAGGAGCCGGTCGAGGGCCCCGTCGGGCCGGGTCAACGAGCCGAGGGCCTCGGCATTGCCGCCGTTGCGCCCCTGCCTCGCGCGCCTCGCGGCGCGGCTTCTTCCCCCTTCTTGCCCCGCTTGTCGTTGCGGCGCGGCTCCTTGGACCCGCTGCCCTCCGCGGGCGTGTCCTCGGAGCGCTTGCCCTTCTTGCCATCGAAAATTGCCCCCACGGCCTCCTCTCCGGAGGCGAAGCTGGTGGCAATGTCGAACAGCTCGTTCGAGTCCGTGGGCGGGCTGCGTCCCAGCTCGCGCACAAGGTCCCGCACGTGGTGCCCTCGAGGAACGCGTGCACGATCTCGGATTGTGCCACGCTGGGGAGCTCTGTGCAGCGCTTGGAGAAGCGCCGTATGAAGTCCCGCGGCGACTCGCCCGGCTTCGCGTGCGGGGAGCGCGGATCCCCGAGGAGTTCCGGGGCGCACGTATGTGCCCTGGAAGTTGCCCACGAAAGTGTGGACTAGATCGTCCCAGTTGTGGATGCGGGCGGCGGGCAAATGCTCGAGCCATGTCCGGGCCGCGTCGCCCAGATGCAGGGGCAAGTTGCGGATGATTACTTCGTCGTTGGTGGCCCCGCCCAGCCCGACGGAGCCGGGCGGTAGTCGTTTAGCCGGACACGAGGGTCCGTTTCCCCGTTGTATTTGATGATCGTCGAGGGTTGACGGAAGCGCACGGGGGAACGCCGCCGTGCGGATCTCCCGGTGAACACGCGGGTGCCGGGGGGCTCCGGCGTTGGGGAGCGATCCTCACCGCCGTCGTAGCGTCCACCCCTTCGAGGGTGGTAGCCCCCGGCCGCTCGCGCGTCCGCCTTGCCGGTGCGCTTGGCGTTGATGACGTTGCGGGCGTCACCATCCGGCGCCTGCGTGTGTCGAGGAGCCGTTCCTTGGCCGGCGTGCGTCCCCGGTCGGCCAGGAGTCGTCCCGCATGCACCGAGGGTTCGCCCCCCCGGTGCCGGATCATCACCCCGCGCGTCCCCCCCGTTGACGGATGCGTGAGGCCGAGCTCTCGGCCTGCTGGACGGCCGCTTGCTCAAGGAGGGTCTGCACCTCGCGGTGCATTTCTCGAGCCTCGGGGGTCGAGGGTGCCGGCATGGCGCGCAGCAGTGTTGCGGCGGCGATGAGCTTTTGGCTCGCTCGCGGTGGGGTATCCGCGTTGTCGACGTTGGGGACGGGGTTGAGGCGGTCGCGTACTTGTCGGCCTAGCTCCCGCGCGCGTTCGCCGCGCGCGGGGCCTCTCCCGCCATCGAGGCGCGGAGTAGCCGCACGGTCCGTACTCCCTCTCGCTAGCTTGGCCTCGAGCTCGCGAGCTTGGGCCGGCCGCGCGTCGACGTCGGCCCCGGCGGGGAGCACTCGGTCCCGCGGCCGGGCGCGTGGCAACCCCCGGGGCCGGCGTGACCTCCCCCATCTCCCGGCGCTGCCGCACCGGCGGCGTTGGCCGGGTCGTTGGTGATGACGGCGCGGCATTCCCGCGTGGGGTCGTAGCTCCCCGGTCTTTGGGAGTCGTCGGAGCGGCCGAACCGCTAGTCCGTGGCGTCGAGGAAGCGCCCGAACGCGACCGGGGTCCGGTACACGGGAGAAGTCCCACTCCGCGTACCCATGACGGTTGGCGGGTGGCATCGTGTCGACGGAGCCCGGGGACGACTCGTCCGTCGCCGAAGTGCGGGGATCCCCGGCGACGAGGACGTGCCGACCGGCGGAACCCTCGCGCATCGTCGTGTTGACGTTGGCGTTGTAGGCCGTAGTGGCGCCACGCGGCCCGATGGGGACGCGTGGTCGGAGACCTGCGCGCGGTCCCGCCGGGGCGGTGGCGCCCGTCGTGACGGTGGGCGCACCGCGCCGGGCGGCGGCGTGCTCGGCCTGCCGCCGCTCGGACCGCGCCCCCGACGCGAGCGCGGTCCCGCAGCGGCGACGGCGTCGCGGCGTCGACGGACCCGCGGCATCCGTGCTGCGCGGTGCCTCGCGCCGGTGTCGTGCGTGCGGCGGAGACCGCAGCGGACACCCGGCCTCCCCGCCGCGCGCGTAGCTCCTCACGGTTGGTGAGGCGCATGAGATAGCCATTCCCCGTGGCCTGGAAGTTCAAGTCCCCGAAGCGGATCTCGAGCCCGGCCGGAAGGGGGTCTGAGCTACCCATGTTGTAGCGGGTGCTACGGTACTCAGTGCGAATCACCATGGAGGGAGTCAGCGAAATGACCTTAGGCGCTCGGAGGCCCCACGGTGGGCGCCAACTGTCGGTGCGGAATATGGTCCCGACACTAACCAGTAGATAGCGCCTAAGTTTATCCCTCTATGGTCGATGCCAAGCAACAAATGACACAAGGATTATCCTGGTTCCGGCCGAGGGGGCCGTACGTCCAGCAGTGGCGTGCTCGCGGCACTATATTGCTCAGCACCGGGGTGCTTGTAGTGGGGCAAGTACAAGCAAGGTGGGAGAAGAAGCGTGGCTTCCAAGTCCCCGGTGAGTGGTCGGAGATGTTATGGGAGAATAAGAGAGTGAGTGCACAATGCGCTGAGTTCCTCTGGATTCGTCCCCCCGCGGCTGGGGGCTCGCTTCCCCTTTTATAGGCCAAGGGGGCGGCGAGTTACATGCACGCCGCGCTGCCTAGCTACGTGAGGGAGCACGTCGCGCTATGGTGTAGAGTGGGCGGCCGTCCGGTCGATCTTCGCTGCGATCCGGCCATGATGGCCTACCTTGTACCCGAACAGTGGCGGTTCGAGGGTAGGAGGCGGCAGATGGCGATGGCGTTCTCTGGTAGGCTTCGAGGGAGGTGCTGATGATGTCCGGTACGGGGTACAGGAGCGGGCGAACGGCGTTCCTTCCCCATGAGCTCTCGCGGTGGCGGAGTGGTTGCTGCAGTGCTCGGGCGTGCGCCTGCGGAGTCAGGCGTGCGCCCGCATGCGTGGGTACGGCGGCCGCGCGCGTTACGGTGGCCGGGATGTCCGCCCACCGGCCTAGCGCCCCTTACCCAAACTGCAAGGTCACGGGAAAGTGGAATCGCGGGTGCGCCGGCCCCCTTTCGAGGGTCGGGCGCGTTAGCCGTACGGCGGCGTGCGCACGGTGTCACGGGACCGACACCGGCCGTACCGCACGGTCCATCCCACGGTGGCGGGGATGGGCTCCTTCCCCGGGGAGTTGGTGCGGCGGCACGGGGCGTGAGCCCCGGCGCATGATGGCGCCGTCCCGCGGCGTCGGGGCGTTAAATGCCCAAGTACGGGGCCGGCGCACGCGTGCGGGGGCGCCCGTGAGCGTGGCGGGCCCCGGCCGAGGGTGGGGCGAACCCTCGAGCGAGGCGAGGCCCTCGCTCGAGGGGAGCGGGCCCTCGAGCGGGGCGGGACCGCTCGAGGGAAGGGTCGCCCCTCGAACGGGGCGGAACCCGTTCGAGGAGGGGGTTGCCCCTCGAGCGGGGCGGAACCCGTTCGTGGAGGAGCGCACCCTCGGGCGAGGCGGAGCCCGCTCGAGGGGTCTCGTGGTCGGGCTTATCTTGGCGGGGCCTCCGAAGTCTCCGCCGCATGGGCCACGTCCCGCATGGTTAGTTCCCCGCATGGTTAGGCCTAGTTCATTTGATGCGAGAATTTAAGTGAGGGTTCCCCCATCGTTTGAGGGGACCCCTAGGGCGGTCCCCGACACTTGTGAAGATAGAGGCGGTTGATTGCATGGCAAGCCGTGTTGATAGCTTCGGCCCAAAAGATGTCTTGAGTCTTGTACTCATCCAACATGGTTCTTGCCATCTCGATAAGAGTTCTATTCTTCCTTTCAACCACCCCATTTTGTTTAGGGGTATAAGGCGCTGAAAATTCATGCTTGATGCCCTCTTCATCAAGAAATTCTTCAACATAGGTGTTCCAGAACTCCGAGCCATTATCACTTCTCACTTTCTTGATTGGTAGCCCGAATTCCCTTTGTGCTCTTCTAATGAAGGTCTTCACCTTTCCTTGCACTTCACTCTTGTCAAACACAAAGAACACCCACGTGAAGCGAGAATAATCATCAACAATAACCAAACCATATTTGTTACCACCAATACTTATGTAGGTCACCGGTCCAAATAGATCCATGTGGATAAGCTCCAATGGGCTTGAAGTAGTGAGGATGCTATTTGGTGGGTGAGGTGCTCCTACTTTCTTTCCGGCTTGGCATGCTTTGCAAATCCTATCTTCCTCAAAATGCACATTTGTTAGTCCAAGGATGTGTTCATCTTTCAAAAGTTTGGCCAAGTTCCTCATGCCAACATGGGCTAGACGGCGATGCCAAAGCCAACCCATGCTAGATTTTGCCACTAGACAAGTCTTGGGAGAAACTTTGCTTTTGTTGAGATCAACTAGGTAAAGCCTCCCCCTCAAGCGACCCGTGAGGACAATATAGGAATCCTCTCTTTTTATGATGGACACATCCTTATCCGTGAAGTGGCAATCAAAACCAATCTCACTAAGTTGTGAAACCGATAATAGATTGTAACCCAACGGATCAACATGAAGAACATTTGTAATTGAATAATTTTGAGATATAGGAATATCACCTACACCGATGACTTCTCCTTTAGTGTCCCCTCCATATGCAATGGTTTCCCTTGGTCCTTCCAAATGGAGATAGGATGAGAACATACTCTTTTCTTCGGTCATATGATGTGTACAGCCGCTGTCAAGCACCCAACTTGATCCACCGGAGGAGTATGCCTACAAAACAATTTTAGTTCCTTCTTTTAGGTCCCCAATTTGACTTGGGGCCTTCCACGTTAGTAACCAGAATTTTTGGAACCCATAGTGATCTTTTCACATATATGTTGGACTCATTTCCAACATACGTGGCAACAACTTTACCAATATTGTTGCGTCTCAACACATAGCTAGGAGGTATGTCTCTAGATGCATGGGCTTTGCTTTTGTTGGGACTCAAGTTTCTTCTAGGCACCATTGGATGATTTTCAACCTGCATACAAGTGTTAGAGGCCCTGGAACCATGCCGCTTTCCGAGTTTTGCTCCTTTTCTTTGTCCTGTCTTTGCGGTCCCGGAACTTCCGAGAATTTTCTCGGAACCTCCGAGTTGGACTGTCCGAGGCTGCTCGGGGCTTCCAGACTCCGGAACCTCCGGGCTTGGGGGTCGGAACCTCCGGGTTCGGGAGAACGAAATCTAGAACTCTTGAATTCAAGGCATTCTTTTTCTTTGATGATTTTTCTTTCATTGGTCTTGCCACCTTCAATGTATCCAAAGCCTGGATTCTTGCTCTTCTCTAACACTTTCTTCTTGGTGAATCTTGGCCTTTTGTTTTCTTCACCCATGCATCCTCTAGCTATGATTGAGTTCAACCTAGCAATTTCTTTCTTTAAAGCTTTCATATTAGCAAGGTTAGTGGCATAGGATTCAATATCAATATGATAACATTTATCACAGCCCTTGCTAGTATAAGCACTAGAATTGCCTTTTACCTTCGAGGGATGTGAGGTGCTACTCCAAAGGAGGCTATATTGCTCCTCAAGCTCTTCATTCCTCAACTTGAGAGAATTACATTGAGCTTGAGTGACAGTAAGTTCCTCCTTGAGAGTAGCTATGACACTCTTTGCTTGGTTGACTTCCAAACGCAAAGCCTCAATCTCACTTCTATCGGAGATAATGGTGTCTTGGCTTTTCTCTAGTTCAACTATTAGCTTAGCCATAAAATCTCTAGATTGCTCATCCATTTCACGAACAAGATGGTTAGCTTCTTCATCACTAGTATCATCACTAGAGTCCATTTCCGACTCATCACTAGGTTGAGGAAAGGGTTTTGGGGCAGTTTTTACCTTCTCACCCTTGGCCATGAGACAATGAATGGATGTGCTCTCTTCATCATCGGTCAAATTGTTGAACAATCTTGAGGTGGAGGGAAGCTTCTTGATAGCTACGGTTGCAATTTTCTTCCCTTCCTCTTCACTAGAGCTTTCATCCCCAGAATTTCATTCAGGACCAATGTGGGCTTCACCACCATAGTGTCTTCTCTTGTAGTGTGGTTTTTGATCCTTCTTGTAGCTCCCTTTACCCTTTTCATTTCTGTTTTCCCTCTTCTCATTAGGGCAATCAGCAATGAAGTGCTCGGTACTTCCACAATTGTAGCAAGTTCTCTTTTTCTTGTTGGGAAACTTCCTTTTGGCAAACTTGTACCCTTGCTTCTTCAATCCTCTCTTGTAGGTCTTCATGAACAAGGCCATGTCCCCAATCTCAACATGAGAACCTTCATCTTCATCTTTGCTTGAATCACTTGTGGAGCTCTCTACTTCCACCCTTTTGGATTTTGACTTGAGAGGCTTGGAAGGAGTAGTGTGCTTGGATGAGGAGGAGGGTTTGCTTGACTTGTGGGAATGGAGAGCGACCTCTTTAACCTTCAAGTTGTTTAACTTAGCCTCCAACTCCCCGATCTTCTTTCTATGTTGAATTTCCTTGTCCATGAGCTCATGTGTGAGAATTCTTCCAAGGACATCATTTGGAGAGAGTTCCTCAAACCTTTTCTTCTCTCTAATCAAGGTGACTAGAGTAGGATTCCTTGGTGCAAAAGCTTCCAACATTACCTTCACAACAAAGTGGTCATCTAGCTCATCACCACCTAGACCTCTTATCTTTCCAACAATAACCATCAACCTATCAAACATCTCTTGTGGCCCCTCTCCATCAAAGATAGTAAATCTATTGAGCTCGGCCATCAATATGTCGATCTTGGATTTCTTGACTTTGTCAACACCCTCATGTGCAATGTGGAGAATGTCCCAAATCTCTTTGGCTATCTCAAGTCCACTAACACGGTTATACTCTTGGGCATTCAAGGCACTAAGGAGTATGCTTGTGGCTTGACCATTTCTTCTAATGTTGCGTCGGTCAATTGGAGTGAGGTTCCTAAAGTCTTTGGGATCTTCAAAACCTACACAGACAACATTCCACAATTCCAAGCTTAAGCCAATTAAATAAGCTTTCATCATATGCTTCCATTTAGCAAAGTTAGTCCCATCGAACTGGGGTAATTTGCCAACAGGAATGGTCACTTCATCCTTAGATTTGACATCCAAAGAATCATAGTTAAAGGATACGCTTTTGTAGTCATTCTTTGCTTTAGGCTTCGACTTTGGCTTGATTGTTCGCTTGGGAATTCTTGTGCCGTAGTACTCATCATCATCATCCCCATTCTCACTAGATGAGGACAACGATGAGGATGACGAGGATGGTGATGGAGATGGTGAAGGAGTTCTTTTTCTTCTTTTCTTCTCTTCTTTCTTTCTCTTCTTCTTCTTTTCTTGCTTGCTGTCTTCTTTCTTCTTTTCTTGCTTGCTGTCTTCTTTCTTGCTTTTCTTGCTTCCTTCCTTGGAACTTTCTTTCACAGC
This sequence comes from Cenchrus americanus, assembly GCA_947561735.1. Taxonomy (NCBI): domain Eukaryota; kingdom Viridiplantae; phylum Streptophyta; class Magnoliopsida; order Poales; family Poaceae; genus Cenchrus; species Cenchrus americanus. Next base: position 179,586,471 of record OX387245.1, read on the forward strand.
CTTTTTAATCTTTTCGAACTTCTCTTGAGCTGATGTATCGCCCACTTCCGAGGCATCACTTTCAGCCTCGCTTGGTATATCTTCAAACTGCTCTTCTTCGTGCTTGTCATCATCACTTGCCATATCCTCACACGGTTAGGTGTTTACGAGGATGACCCGCTCTGATACCAATTGAAAGGATCGAGGCAATATGGCCTAGAGGGGGGGTGAATAGGCCTGCACACAGAATTTAAACTTTTTCTGGAAAAACACTGTCAGACCTCGGAACCTCCGAGATTATTCTCGGAACCTCCGAACGAGGCAGCCTCCGAGAATAAACTCAGAACTTCCGACAGCTGTTAGAACAGAGCACAAATAACAAGAGCTGCGAGGAACTTGATGAAAACCATATCTACTAAATTTTAGGAGGTACTTAGGACCTAGCAAGAAGATTTCTAAGAAAAATACAAGCTAGGAAGGCACCACAAAGTAGATCGGGAGTAAACCCTAATAGATCTAGTCAAGCACAAACATGAACAAGTAAGTAAATGAGAGCACGCATGAGACAAAGATTTATCCCGTGGTTCAGCTCGCCACAAAGGCTTGCTTACGTCCACGTTGTTGAGGATGCCACAAAAGGCTCGGACCACAAAGGTCAACTCCTCTCTCACACCTATCACTTGGGTAATAGGTGGAGGCTTTCCACTAGAATCACAAAGGGTAATACAAACACTCGGGAGCTTTCACAAATCGGTTTGGAGAGCTTCCAAGAACCTCTATCCGTCTAGGAGCAAAGCTCCAAGAGTAATAGATCCACCAAGCTTGCTAGGGTTCTTCCAAGTGCTCAAGTACCAAGGGAGAAGGGATTGGCTCACTAACTCACTTCAAGAATCCACTCTCAATCAATGCTAGGCAAGGATTTGGAAGAGAGTAGGTTAGGAGCGAATGCAAGGTGAGAGAAAATAGTGAGGAACAGTGTTCTGCGCAGTGGGAGGAAGAAGATAACCGTTGGGGGACTGTGGGGTATAAATACCACCAGATCCAGAACAGTAACGACTATATTCCAGAGTTCGGAACCTCCGAGAAAAATCTCGGAACTTTCGACTTTTGAAAACTCGCAGATCGTAGCTTTGTACGGTCGGAACCTCCGAGAAAATCTTCGGAACCTCCGAACAAAGCAATCGGCGGGAGCAAAACAAACGCAGTTACTTCCCTTGGGGTGAGGATCAAGGTTTAGAAGAGATGGATTATGAGCAGTTGAAACCACCCTAACTCACCATTAGTATCCCTCTTGATAGTACGGATTGTCCTATACTCAAATTCAAAAGATAAAATAAATAAACTCCTCCAAGTAGCATAGGCAACCTTTTTGTAACAAGTTGAGGGGTCTCCAATTAATCTTTTGCACCTGTGATAATAACTCTATGCTGCACAACAAACTCAAAGGCTCATTAGTTCTTTAATTGTGTGGTCAACATCACCAAAACCCTCATAGGGCTTGATTGCACTTACAGAGCTCTCGCCCGCCACCGCCGCCGTGCTCGCCCCCGCTCGCGGCGCCCTCGACGAGCGCCGCCGGTGGGAACGGACGCGTCCGCCCTAAACACCTTGGCCGGTGCGAGGGGAGGCACGGTCGGCACCACCCTGCACAAGTACAAACAAAGAATCGGAATGCCTGGTCGCCAAAAAACCAAACCCCACAGAAGAGCAAGCCCCTTACCTCGAAGAGGAGAAGGCGCGCTTCCTCTTCCTCGAGGCCTCGGTGGATGAGGCCGGCGCGGCCGATGCGCCCGCCGCCTCGCCTCCTGACGCCTCCCGCCGCGCGCGCGGGCCCCGCCCGCGCGTAGGCGCGCTGCCGCGCGCGCCTGCGCGCGCGCGCGCCGGCACCTCCGCGGCCCGCGCCGCTCCCCGTCGCCACCGCCCGGCGGCGGGCGCCGCCGCGCCCGCCCCGAGCGATGCCGCCCCTTGCCGCCGGAGCTGGCTCCGGCGACGGGGGTGCAGGCTCCCACCTATCAGAGGGGCCCTGCCCCCCAGCTTCTTCCTCCTTGTCCTCCTCCGAGGACGAATACTCCTCGATCCCCAGAGAGGAGAGCCCCTGATGCTCGCGCAGCTGGTACTCCTCGCTCCGGCGCTCGCGGGGCTCGCGGTGCCGCCGCGCGCGCTCCCTCTTGCGCGCGCGCCCGCTCCCGTTCCCGTTCTTCGCGCCGCCCGGCCGAGCGCGCGGGAGTCGGGGGTGGGCGGAACGGACTTCGTGGCGCTCAGGCTCACCAGCTGCAGGCGAGAACGTCAAAAGCACGTCAGGAGCCAGGGGCAACATCAAGAACGAAAACAGGGCCAAGAATCATACTCACGAGCTGGCCGGTGGGGAGCATCTCGAGGTCCCACGGGGACCGGTCCTGGCGCAGCATCCGGGTGTCGACGGCGCTCCGCGCCCGTGTGAGCGCATACGCCCGCTCGAGGGGGGTCAGGAGCATCCGCGACCTCGCCAGCGCGACGGGGTCCGCCTCCTCCGTCATCTCGAAGATGCAGAGCGGCCTCTCCATCAGGGGCACGATCCGCCGATGGTGGAGGAAGGCGAGGATGCCTGCCGCGGTCAGCCCGCGCGTCGCCAGGTTCTTCAGCGCGGCCAGGAGCGAGTCCAGCCGCCTCCGATCTTTGGACCGTGGACACCCCGTGGCCCCAGGAGTTGGGCCTCTCCCGGAGCACTAGACCGGTGTAGGGGGGAGGCCGGGCTCGGTGTTGCGAAGGTAGAACCACCCCCGCTCCCAGCCGGCGTTGTTGGTCGTCATGGTACAAGGGATGTAGTCGTCCTTGTACTGCGTCCGCAGGGCGAGCGACATGCCGCAAGCGCGCACCGCGCGGCGGGTCCTCTGCTCCGTCGTCGGCTGCGTGAACAGCTCCGCGCGGAAGAGGTGTACCCAGAGATCCCAGTTCACTAGGATCCCCAGGTACCCTTCGCAGACGCCCACGAACGTGGCCGCCTGCGAAATCGCATTCGGCGCGAAGTTGTGCAGCTCCACGCCGTAGCGGTGGCAGAGCACCCGCATGAAGCGGCTCGCCAGCGCGACGAAACCGCGTTCGTGGAAACGGATGAAGCTCACCACGTAGGCGTCGTCCGGCCGGTTGGGCGCGTGGTCCCCCGCCGGTGGCACGATCCACTCCGCCGGCCGGCCCTCCTCGTTCGCCGCCACGGTGGCGGCCGGCGGAAACCGAGTCGGCGAGGGCCGGCCGGTTCACCGACGACCGCTCCCATGCGTACGGGTCGAGGATTGTGAGGGGCGGAAGCGGCGCCATGAGAAAAGACAAAGGATCCGAGAACGGAGGACGGAAGGAAGAAGAAGTGCTCTAATGGCGAAGGGCCGCGGTGGCAAGAGCAAAACGAAGGCGAGAGCGCAGGGGGCAAGAATGGCGGAACGCTAAGGTAAAAAACCGCCGTTTTCCCTCCCCTCAGATTTATAAGCCGTGGGCATGCTATCCGGGGCGGACGTCCCGCGCGCATTAATTGCAGGGAATCCTTCTTCTCGCTGACGGGCGGGCCCCACCACGACCGCGGCGGCCACGCCACCGCGAATAGAACATCATCACGATGAAGAATAGCGAGGGCCGTGGCAGGCGGTCACGTCCGCCTGCCCACGCCGCCCACTACGCGCGCGGCCGCGGCGCCTAAAAAGGCGCGCCCGCGACGCGAAATCACAGCCTCGGCTGTGGAGCATTTAATGGCCCGGTTCCTTACAAAGTAAGGAGAACCCTCGAGCGGCACGGGCTCCTGGCTCGGGAAAATTTCAACCCTCGAAAGGGTACAGGCGTGAGAAGGTCGCCTCGGGGTCCGCTTGAAACAAAACGGGCACCGCAAAGCACCCATGCCGCGCTGTATTACTGATCAGCGTCTCGAGGGCTGGCTCGCCCAGGTCCCTCGATGGTCGCAGATGCCAGGCCGGGAGCGCTTAGCCGCCGCCACGCACCATTTTTACTGATCAGCACCTCGAGGGCTGGCTCGCCCAGGTCCCTCGATAGTCGCAGATGCCAGGCCGGGAGCGCTTAGCCGCCGCTCCGCACCATTTCTACTGATCAGCGCCTCGAGGGCTGGCTCGCCCAGGCCCCTCGGTGGTCGCAGATGCTAGGCCGGGAGCGCTTAGCCGCCGCCCCGCACCATTTTTACTGATCAGCGCCTCGAGGGCTGGCTCACCCAGGCCCCTTGATGGTCGCAGATGCAAAGACGGGGCCGCCCAGGCGCCACCCCGCACGGCCCTACTGATCAGAGGTTCGAAGCCTGACCCTCGACGGGTTGGAACAGGTGCCTCAGATCACCAGAGTCAGGGACGACGAGGGCACGCGCATTCAAGCCGTTCCTCGAGCCCGCCGGCTCGAGGGTGCCCCATATGTCGTGTTCGAGAGCCAGCGAGGGCAGCTAGTCGGGGGATCCCACCGAGGGAGAGCTTCCGCGCCCTCGGTCCCTAGCGAACGGGACCGAGCCCCACCTAGCAAACCCACACAAGCGCTTCAATGGACGTGTCTCTGGACCACGCAGCCTACCCTTATCGAACGGGGCATGGGCGTCCACTCGAACCACCCGCTAGCAGCTCAACGAGGAATCCGCAATCCGCGACCCGCTCGATGGGGGTTGCAAAAACCTCACCCTCCGTCTCGCGAAGGGACGGCGAGGGCGCGTTAAAAAACAAGTCGTAAAGCTCTACCCGATCGCCTCGAACGGGCCCAGGCTCGGGGGCTTGACGCACGGCTACACCTTCTGGATTGCACCCGCCGGAGATAGTGCCAGCAGCGCGTGCGTCACCGAAGCCGGCTGAGACATTGCCGACGCCGGATGAAACATGTACCATGCCCTCTGGCCAACTCTCGCGGTTAACCCCTACAGGAACACCCACGCTCCTGCAGGGCTTCGGGGACTAGACCCGCGGGTCCGCTGACGCGGCCCCACAGAAAGCGTTTGCGAGACCAGAAGGGAAGAACGTCCTATCAGTAGGTTCCAGCATCTGCGGGAGCCTCAATGGCAAACCCACAGATGCTCGGGGGCTACTGTCGGGGACAGCCCTAGGGGTCCCCTTAAACAACTGGGGAATCCCCACATTAAAACCCGCAACGAGCCAAAGCCAAACACGCCTCGCTTAACCATGAAGGACGCGACCCAAGCCGCAGGGGCCCCAACGGCCCACCAAGGCGGCCCACTCGAAGATCCCCTCGAGCAGGCTTCGTCTTGCTCGAGGATGCGCGCCTCCCTCGGGCGGGCTCCGCCCCGCTCGAGGGGGAGCGCTTACCTCGAGCAGGCTCCGCCTCGCTCGAGGGTCCGCTCCGCCCTCGAACGGGGTCCGCCTCGCTCGAGGGCGCTCCGCACGCGTGCGCCCTCGCTCCCGTACATGGGCATTTAATGCCCCGACAACGGCGGGGCGGCGCCATCGTGCGCCCGGGGCTCGCGCCCGGTGCCGCCGCACCAACTCCCCAGAGGGAGCCCATCCCCGCCACTGTGGGGGGACTGTGCGGCGCGGCCGGTGCCAGCCCCGTGATGCCGAGCCGCCTACTCTGGTACGGCTAACGCGCCGAGCCCTCGAAGGGGGGCTGGCCGCACCCTCGACTTGCTTTGTTGTGACCTTGTAAGGTTAGGTGGAGACGCTAGGCCGGTGTGGCGCCATCCCTGTCACACCTGATTTCCGAAGAGGAACCAAGTGCATCTCATATGTGCGCCAGGATCAGTTCACACACATATGATAGACAAAAATGAGTGAAATATCATAAACAGTATTCAAACGTATTTCAAAGTTTAACCTCTTATTACACTCATGCGGGAGACTCGAAGGTCTCTAACAACGGAAAATGATAACTACTCGTCGAGTCCTCGTCTTCCGCTCCCACAGGCACTTGACTGGGGGTCCGCAAGCCTCACAGCTCATCGAAGTCATCATAGAACTCCCCTCCAAAGTTTTCCTCTGAACAGCGATAAGCAAGGCTGAGCACACTTATGGTTGGAGCTCAGCAAGTGGGGGAAAATGCAAGGCTATCAAGGATAGGCTAAGGTTTTGCAGCGGTTAGCTTTTTAATGTTGATCAAGTTTTAATTAAAGAACTCCTAGTTACTAAGTGTAAGTTCGTACCAACCCACTTAAGAAAAACTTAAGCACCAAAACAACCCAAGCTCAACGAGCTTCACCAACCATGATTTATCTCATCTTTAAGTTTATTAATCATGTGAGGGTCCAAGCCGCTCATGACCGTGAGCACGGCTGATCGATCAGTTTTACACTCGCAGGTTTGCACACTTTACCCACGGTTCACGTAAAAAGCTCCGAAGAACTTTAAACCCAACCATGCGATGCTGGCCAAGCACCATACCACACTTCCGAGGTGTGATTGCATGGGGACGCTACGAAGCCTTTACAAAGGCATGCAAAAGACTAACGACCCGCATAGTTACAGATCAGGGCGGACCATAACCCTCCCTAGTGGTCAGCACCTTAGCAAAGGCTACTACCCCAAAAGGGCCGGGCTATACCCCTGCAACCCGGATCCTCCTCTGCTCCTTTCAGAAAAGGGCCACTAGTACGATCACACACCTAATTATTCGGCTAAGGTCAAAGCCATGTAACACTGTGGTTGCGCATGTTTTCTTGGGTGGTTCTCCATGTTCCGATTAAATCAAGTGTTCTTGCATTACCCAAAACATTAACTATAAACCATATATCATTTCCATAAAAGACCCATTTAACCAACCCATGTTAAGCAACTAGCATTTTCTACCCAAAACTTTATTTAAAAGGGCTAGGCCAAGGATCAGGGTAAAAGATCTAGGTAAGTCCTTAAAAAGGTTTTCCCGTCAAATTAATGCAATGGTAACATAAAGTAAACATTAATTTGTAATGCAATTATATAGGACAAAAAGAGAACATGCAGGGGGAGAAGACCACTTGCCTTCCTCAACTACGGTAAAAACTTCCTCCTCTTCGAACAACTGCTCCTGATCGTCCCCGAGAGGTGGCTCAGATGGAACAGGCACGATATCTACGATGCACACATAAAGCATACAATAAATAAAACAGATCACCAATCAATCCTAAAGACTGAAAACATGCTACTAAAACAACGGGCTCGCTGAGACGATCGCAAGGACTACTAGAACGCTAAAAACGGAGCTATAACGGAGAAGTTATGCTAAAAACAAGATTTAAGGACTAATCGCGATAAACTAAACTATACAGGGACCTAACAGCAAGAAAACAAGGGCTAAAACGTAAATAAACTTAAAAACAGAAGGTTTAAACTATAAAAAGGCTGTTCTGGACCTCTGAGCAAAGTTCTATTAAAAACAGGGGCTTAAACATAAAATTCAGGACTGATTTGCAAGGATCTTTAAAGGTGGGAGGACCGGCTTGCGATTATAAAAGAGTTGGGGGTCTCTTTAAGAAATTGTCCTCGGGTTGACCGTTACACGCGGTTTGACCCGCGGGATCCAACGGAGCAGAGCCGTGGATGGCCGATCCGACGGCCACCCACGCCCGCATGCGACTGAGGGGGCGGCGCCCGCGCCGGCGGCGGCGCGCGGCGGCGCACGGCGGTGGGTCGCCGGCGACGACCAAAACAGGGGCTCCCGGCCACGGATTTGAGCGGAAGGAGCATCTACGCGTAGGCGGGAACAAGGCTAACCTAGCCAAGCGCTTACACGAGTGGAACGGCCGCAACCGAGGCGCGGCGTCCATGGGGGCGGACGGCCGGCGGCGGCCGAGCGGCGGCGGCGCTACGGTCGGGCACAAGTGAAAAGGAGGGCGGGGATAGGGTCCTTACGATGGGTAGGAGCTCTGGTGGGCGAGAATTGGACGGAGAAGGCGGCGGCGGCGCAGTTCAACTCCGGCGGCCGGTCGTCACGGGCGGCGACGGCGAGCTGCGACTGGAGTACACGAGGGCCTGCGGGTTCGATAGGATGCGATGGTTAGCTCACACGTGCGAAGAAGAATCGATTGAGAAAGTCCAGGGGGCTTCACCGACGGCGGACGAGCTCGGGCGACGGCAATGGCGCGGTGGCGCACGGTTCACTGCGGTGGCGCAAGCGGCTAGGGCACGGGAGGCGCTTGGGCGTGATGTGAAGCGAAGGGGGAGGTGCGGGGTGCTCGGGGGATGCTTATATAGGCCCGAGGGGGCTTCGGGAGGCGGTTCCCCGGCGGCTCGGCCATTAACGGCCGCGGCCTTGATTGGGAGTTAAGGGGGAGGGGGGTTAAGGGCAGTAACCGGCGATTTGAAGAGGGGAAGTGATGGAGGGGCTTCACCGCGGCTTAATTGCTCGATTTGAAGGCGCGGGGCGCGGGGAGGCGGCCGGTAACGGCCGGCGGCGCTCAGGTGGGAGGGGCGGGCGACCGGGCCGAAGGTTAGGGACGGGCCCGACGGCGGGTCCCACCCGTCAGCGGCCGCAGCAAAAGAAAAAGGGGAGGAGCGGCGCTGGGCCGGCGGGTGGCGAGGCTGGGCCAACTGGGCCGGTGCGCGCGCGGGAAAAAGAAGAGAAAAAAAAGAAAAGGCCCTGCCGGCCTGGTTTGGTTGCGGGCCAAAAAGAGAAGATAGGGAGAGAGGGATGGGCCGGCTGGAGAAAAGAAAAAGAGAGGGAGAGGGAAAAGGGTTTTCCTTTTTCTTTTAAATTTTCTTTTCAAATTCATTTTTTTCAAACATTCAAACTTCAATCAAACAAAATCCATGCATTCAAATCATGATGCACAAGCACTTATTATTTCTAAATTATTTTAGTGATGTTTAATTATTTAAAAGCCAATTTAGTTAATGATTTATTTATGTCCTTAAGGAATTTTAAACCTAGCCATTTGTTGCTACAATAATTTAGTGATGGAATTTTTAGGGTGTTACAAATCCTACCCCCTTAAAGAGAATCTCGTCCCGAGATTCAGGAAGGTTAGAGAACAACTGAGGGAATTCTTCCTTAAGTTCGTCCTCTCTTTCCCAAGTAGCCTCATCCTCTGAATGGTGACTCCATTGTACCTTGCACATCATAATGACCTTGCTGCGAGTGGCCCTTTCGGAGGTATCCAAGATCTTGACTGGGTGTTCCTTGTATGTCAGATCATCCTTTACCTCAAGTTCTTCCAATGGTAATTGTTCTACTCTGACCTCACTCGTACACTTTTTCAATTGAGACACGTGGAACACATCATGGACACCTGCCAAGCGTTCGGGTAACTCCAACCGATAAGCTACTTCGCCACGTCTTTCCAAGACTTGAAAAGGTCCGATAAAGCGAGGTGATAACTTCCCTCTGATATTAAACCTTCGAAGGCCTCGGATAGGCGACACTCTAAGATATGCATAATCCCCGACTTCAAATGTCACTTCTCTTCTCTTAGGGTCTGCATAACTCTTTTGCCTAGATTGAGCAATCTTGAGATTTTCTCGAATTATCTCCACTTGTCTTTCTGCCTCCTTTATTATTTCTGGACCAAAGAGTTGACTCTCCCCGGTTTGGTTCCAGAACAATGGCGTTCTGCACTTCCTTCCATACAGAGCTTCAAATGGTGCCATCTTAAGACTACTCTGATAACTATTGTTGTATGCGAATTCCGCATATGGCAAGCTTTTATCCCAGCTTCCACCGTGTTTCAAGGCACATGCCCTTAACATATCTTCCAAGATTTGATTCGTCCTTTCGGTCTGACCATCTGTCTGTGGATGATATGCTGAGCTGAAATTTAGCTTCGTATCCATAGACTCATGTAGTTTCTGCCAGAATCGGGACGTGAACTGAGTGCCTCGGTCTGATACTATCTTCTTTGGAACCCCATGCAAACAGACTATCTTTGATATGTATAGTTCTGCTAACTTTGTCCCTGAATATGTGGTCTTTACTGGTATGAAATGTGCAACTTTGGTTAATTTGTCCACTATTACCCATATCGAATCGTATCCATCACGTGTACGTGGTAATCCCACTATAAAATCCATACTAATCTCTTCCCACTTCCATTCGAGTACCTACGATGGTTGTAGTAACCCCCGCTTGGTCTTTGATGCTCTGCTTTTACTCTTTGGCATATATCACATAGGGCCACATGGGCTGCAACATCCTTCTTCATACCGTACCACCAATATTTCTGCTTTAAATCTTGGTACATCTTGGTACTTCCTGGATGTATAGAGAGGGCTGAATCATGTGCTTCTTTCAATATGGACTCACGAAGATGTTTGATTTCCGCTACACAGATCCTGTTCTTAAACCAAATTGTTCCCTGTTCATCCTCTCTGAATTCCGGAACCTTGCCTTGTTCAATCATCTTCTTGTATCCCTTAATCTTTTCATCATCCAATTGCCCTTTCCTAATCTCTTGTTCAAGAGTTGACTCCATTTCTAAGGTCATACTTTCGCTTGGTGCAGCTATCCCTAGATTGAGTCGTGCCATTTCCCAACATAGTTCCTGAGGCATTAGTCGGGCTACTAACATGTTGGCTTGACTCTTACGGCTCAAGGCATCTGCCACCACATTGGCCTTTCCTGGATGATACTGTATGTCCAAATCATAATCCTTAATCAGCTCTAGCCACCTTCGTTGTCTAAGATTGAGATCTCTCTGGGTGAAGATGTACTTCAAGCTTTTGTGGTCCGTGAATATCTGACACTTGTTTCCAATCATATAGTGTCTCCAAATCTTCAGTGCGTGCACTATTGCTGCTAACTCCAAATCATGAGTAGGGTAGTTTTGTTCATGCTTCCTTAGTTGTCTAGAAGCATATGCTACCACTTTTCCTTCCTGCATCAGAACACATCCTAGTCCTTGCCTTGATGCGTCGCAATACACATCAAATCCTTTGTGTATATCAGGCATTATTAGTACTGGTGCGGTGGTCATTTTCTTCTTTAGTTCTTCAAAGCTAGCTTGACACTTATCATCCCACTTAAACTCCTTTCCTTTCTCCAACAAAGAAGTGAGTGGTTTTACGATTCTCGAGAATCCCTCTATAAACCGTCGGTAGTACCCTGCCAAACCGAGGAAGCTCCTGATCTCTGGCACATTTCTAGGTGGATTCCAACTCAGCACATCCTGAACTTTACTTGGGTCTACAGCAATTCCTCCGTCAGTGATAATGTGCCCAAGAAACGAGACCTCCTTCAACCAAAAATCACACTTGCTAAACTTGGCGTATAACTGATGCTCTCGAAGTTTCTGCAATACCAGTCTCAAGTGTCCCTCATGTTCCCCTTCATTCTGAGAGAAAACTAGGATATCATCTATAAATACTACCACAAACCTATCAAGATACTCCATGAAAACCTTGTTCATCAGATACATGAAGTATCTTTGGAGCGTTGGTCAATCCAAAGGACATCACCGTGAACTCGTATAGACCATATCTTGAGGTGAAAGTCGTCTTAGGAATATCTTCCATACGGATCTTCGGTGATGGTAGCCGGATCGCGGATCTATCTTAGAGAAAACTTTCGCTCCTCTCATTTGATCAAACGGATCCTCGATCCGGGGTAAAGGATATTTATTTTTGATAGTGACCTCATTGAGAGATCGATAGTCTACACACATCCTCCTAGATCCATCCTTTTTATCTACGAAGAGTGTGGGGGCTCCCCATGGTGATGAACTAGGACGGATAAACCCTTTACTTAACGATTCCTCTATTTGTTTCTTTAATTCGCCAAATCTTTGACATCCATTCTATACGGTCTTTTGGATATAGGAGCGATACCGGTAAGAGTTCGATACGAATTCAATGTCTCGGTCGAGTGGCATACCCCGCGGTCATCGGAAAGACATCCGGGTACTCATTCACCACCTTAATATCCTCTAGCACTTTTCCTTTCATTGAATTCACTAACTCCTTCCCGGTAGGTGACGGTGTTGCGATAAATTCTATTCCGTCCCCTTGTGGACTAGTCAAGTGAACGATTTCTCCCTAAGACTTTGGATAACCCCATCATACTTTCTTAACCAATCCATCCCTAGGATTACATCTATGCCCCAGGATTTGAGGACTACCAGATTAGATGGAAAGTCTATCCCCATGATTTTAATGTTTACTTGTGGGCACAGATGGCTGGCTTTCATATCACCGCCAGGTGAACTAACAAGCAATGGTTTCTTCATTGGACTCACAGGCATATTATGCCTTGCTACGAACTGATCGGTAATGAATGAATGCGTAGCTCCCGAATCAAATAGTACTGTAGCAGGTACAGAGTCGATAGGGAACGTACCAAGCACAACTCCAGAAGCGTCTTGTGCTCGCTCCACGGTCATGTTGTGCACCCTACAGCGCACATAATTTTGCTTCGCGCTTTGTTGCCCGGAGTACCTGCATTTCCAGGGTGGGCTGGAGTTGATGGCTGTCCAACCTTCGAATATTACTCCTCCGGGGGAGTCTGCATTCCACGCTTAGGGCAGTTATTAGCATAATGCCCCAACTCGCCACATTTGAAGCATCCATTGGGCTGCACAGGTGTGGTGTTTCTTGCCGGTGCACCCGGGGTAAGAGCTGGGCGGTTCTGCTGGAAGTTTGGTGTGCGAGGGGTTTGCGGGTTGAACCGTTGACAGAAACTCCGGACCTGGCCCGGAGTATCTAGACTTTTAGGTATAAATACCCATTTTTACCGCGGTCAACTCAGTTTCACTGCATTCACCTTTTGACCTCTGCCCCTCATCTCTCCCGTCGTCCCCTTCCTCCCTCATCTCGCCCTTAGGCGATTTTCAAATCCAACCATCCAAATGTCGTGTGAGTGAGGGATTGAAGGTTCCAAGGCATGGAGATTGAAGATCTACATCGATTTCAAAGGATTGAAGTCATTTCCCCTCTCTCCCCAAGGTATTTCTTGAAGGACCGTTCTCGATCTACTTCCCTCGAGTTCTTCTAGCTGTATCCTCTTAGGGATTAGATGGAGAATACTACATAGGCCCTAGATCTACATTATCTCACTGTTTGGATGGTTGATTCATGCAGCATTCTGAGTTAGGGTTTTGGGTATGAAACCCGGAAACTCTGGGCTTGAAAAACCGGACTCTCCGGACTTTCCGGAGTGTCCGGACTTTTTCCCGGAGTCTCCAGGGTTCACCCTACAAACCCTAAATCACAAGTTGTGCATCTCTTCCATGGTTCACCTCTCACTTTCATATATTTTCACCTATCCATATGGTGCGAGTGAAGGTTAGACGCGAGACCGAGGAGCCCTCCACTCAAAGGAGGACTAAGCCTAGGCACGACCCCGCCGCCTTGCGGGCCGTGCAAGAAGCTTTGGGTCAAGAAGGATCTCAGCGCAGCTCTAGGCCAAGAAGGGGTTACCCTCCTCCCTCCTATGCCGAGAGAAGTGAAGAAGAGATAGAGGAGGAGGAGGAGGAGGAAAGGACAAAAAGTGATAGTGAGGAGAAAGATGACACCTATGAGCAGCCTCCTGAGCCTCCTCACCGCCATGAGAAGGGGCCTGCTAAATAGAAACCCCGCTACAAGCCTCACCCCAAAAAGAGTCACCAAGCCTCCTATGTTCATCAAAGTCGTGCCGCTACTCACGTTCCTCCCAAACATAATAAAGGAGTATGTTGACGGTGAATTTCCGTCAACCTAGAGTACTTGTTATACATTGGTTTCGATTATGATTTGCAACTAACCCGCCACTAGGCATACTAATGATGTAACAAGTTCACACTTGCATGTCGATTTTGGAGTTTGTTGTTTACGCAGGAAATCTATGCTAAAGAGGAGACATTTGGGATAAGTTCACCAAGCACTTTGGAAGAAGATCATGAAGCCCGACAAGAGTCAAGACACGCAATGAACATGACTCCAAATGACCCGAGGACCGAAGTGTCAACGTGCAAGTCTTTAGGGACTCAACCAAAAAATAGCGAAGCTTGCATAGCAAGGATTCAAGCCTTAACCGTGAAGGAAACGACATCAAAGGCCCACATGCAAGTGCACACAAATAAGGGATCGCGAGAAGCAACCGGGGAGGAAACCGGGGCCGAACCGGGCCGAAATGGGCCTGGGCCGGCCGGCCCAGCCCACTCCGGGGTCAGTTCGGTGCCCCCTTTGCCCTAGGTGTTCGTCTATTTATTGCCTCCGCCGCCGTCGGCTGCCACATCGAACAAATCATTCTACCGATTGGCATCCATTCATCGGAGAGGCACCGCAAGATGAGGGAGAGAGTTAGATGAGCTCGTCGCAAGGATCAACGCTGGCGGAGAGAAGAAAGCAAGAGGAGGACTCCAAGACGCTGGCCTAGGGGTGTTCCCAAGCTCCATCGCCGCCATCTTCATCGACGACGTTCTCCGGAGTCTCCATCACCCCTATGTGCTTCAATCCGTGTAAGATGATGGGGTAATGTCTCCGTTCATCCCTAGGGTTAGATGGATGCATGCTATGTGATCGCTACTTGATTCGTGGTTTCAATCTATTGTTTTCATGTTGATGATTCTTTGATGATTAAGGTTAGCTACCGTGTTTTTCGGGTGTATGATATCCGCTACTCCCATAGATTCCATCAACATACCGTGTCCATCATAGGTCTAGTCACGATTACCTTCGCGTAGTGGCAGTACGAGAGGAGGGAAAGGGCGAAACCGTGGTCACAACCCCCGGTAGATTGGTTTACCACTCTCGTGTAGTAGATGCATACCATGTTATCCTAGATCCTAGGGAGGGAATGCTTATGTTTCTTAATCACTCTCTTGTGTTCACCCTTTACCATCTAGTTTAACCCTAGATTTGTTTGATCAACTTAACTTAGATTAACTTAGGTTAGATTGTTTTACCTTTAGATTAATACTCTTTCAAAGGTTTTCCATTCAACTAGATTAGTACTTGGTTAAGCGCTAGTAATCCCCTTGCTCCGCGAATTGAAAAGAACCTTGGGAATCCCGTGGTGAGAAAGGTGTAGGTCCGTACGCTTGCAGATCGTAGGTGGATACGAGTTTTATCTGTCAACAAGCCCCTTTTTCTGGCGTCGTTGCTGGGGAGCAAGCCAGTTTGCTACGTTTAATCTAGTATTAATTTTGTTGATTACTAACACCTAAACCTTATCTTCTAGAAAAAAATCTTTTTTGTTTTGTTTCAACTTTTCTTGTGCCTAGATGGATTTGTTCACCTCACCATTGGAAGACGAAGAGATGTCGCTAAGGGAGCTAGCAATGCCGTCAATGGAAGACATTGAGATACAAAAATCAGATTTGATGCTTGCTACAACCCACTACGAAGTGAAGCCTGGAATCATCAAGTTAGTGGTGACAAAACCATTTAGAGGATTGGAGGATGACAACCCATATAGACACATTAAGGAATTCACGATGATATGCAACACGGTGCAACAAAAAGGAGTTCTGGCCACTTGGTTCAAGTGGAATCTTTTTCCATTCTCTCTCGAAGATGAAGCGCGAAGATGGTACACACTTGCGTCTGTTGAAGTAAAAGGAAATTGGGATGAGCTAGTGAAGAAGTTTCTTTTGAAGTTCTTTCCCATAAGCAAGGTCCAAGACTTAAGGAGGCAAGTGCTCACTTTCAAGCAAGGAGAGGATGAAGGAATTGATGAAGCATGAGACCGTTTTAATGAACTACTTGAGCGAGGCCCGAACTTGGGATTTTCCGGTGACTTGATGTTGCATACCTTTTATTTTTCACTAACCCCTAACTCGTCTCGTTTTGTAAGCATGTGTGCAGGAGGTGATATAATGGATAAAACAATTAGTGAAGCCGCACAGATCTTACAAAGGATAAGCAATGGACAAAGAACGCAACGAGATTGGCAAAGATGTTGTCGAGAGGAGCAAAACAACAAAAGCAAGCCCAAGGTGCTTGCTGAAATTTCTGAAAAAGATGAACTGGAGGTCAAGAAAGATGAACCGACCGTACAAGAAATTAAAAATCCACTTCCCAAGGTAAGAGAAGTCATTTCAGATGTTAAAAATGTTGAAACTAACATGAATGTAGGCCGAAGTATGTGGAATGCTAGACCATTGGCGGATTTCATTCAATCCGGTTGGATTCAAGTCGATTTTGCCCCACTAATCTGCTACCGAAGGAAGGAGGAACGCCGACACGTTGCCAAACTAGTTGAAGATATTTTTGATCAAGAGATGAGTGGAGAGTCAATCCAAAAGATATTTGAAGAAGAAAGAGAAGAAGATGATGAAGGATGGATCGATCAATTTGACAACTCAAAGATTTGCAATAAAGGAAGAGAAGAGTACAACCGTGATGAGCCTAGTGACTCAAAGGATAAATGGGAGGAGATAGTACTCATGCTAAAAGATGAATGGGAAGGGGTTGACATAGATCAAGTACTCAAAGAAGGCCCCTCCCCACAAGGTGATAGCTTGTGTGCTATTGAAGCCTACACACTAGCAAATCAAGACATGGAAGTACTCAAGGATGAAGAAAAGAGTAAATCAACAATGAGCGATCTTGACGACATGTGGTACATGGAAGATAAAGAAAGCAACATACAAGACTTTGAAGATGAAGATTGGGATGACAATGAAGACTTCAAAGAAGAGACAAATGCAAATGTAGTTGATGGATTACACGTTCCACATGATGAGATGGAGGGGATGCAAAAAGGTAACAAAGAGACACCTTCACTCGTTGAGATTGATTCGCCTTCAACACCGCTTGATGAACCAAATATCACTCTTGTTGAAAAGGTTCTAAGGCCAAGGTATGTGCTGAAATCTCAAGATATTATTGGTATTGATGTTGATAAATTCAAATACTCATGCTCAAGCAATAGTATGAATGATAGTTTAATGTCTATGCCTTATTCCAATAGTGATCATGTTGATAGGCTAGATTTTCTTGAGAATGAAAAAGAGGAAACATTAATGTTTGATCCAATTAATCTCACACCTAAAGAACCTTTGCCTAATGATGAGCTAAGTGCTATGCATGAAACATATGCTTCTTTTATTTACACCTTGACTTGTTGCTACAATTCACATGTGGTGTTAATTATGGATGCGTATGTTTACAATAAGTTTTGTAAATCTCGATCATGCTTTGCGCTTGGTCAAGCTAATGACCTTAAAGAAGAACATGTCGGGAGAAGGCCTGATTTTCACTAACCATGTAGACAAGGCTTGAATAATGAAAAGAGAAGTCATGCTTAAAGAGTTGCAAGATAAATCATCAACCTCTCTAAATCCCTCAATGGATGATGTTGTCTTCATAAATTTGAGAGCTTGTTCAGAGCTGTACAAATGGAGAAAATGAGATATCCAGAAGCTCCATCAAGTTACCATTCCAACACATCAAGAACCAACAAGTTTGAAGACCCGTGCAAGGAGTTATGGAGAAAACATTGAGCGTTGCACGTTCTGAAATTTCAGGACAGATTTCATCGCCGAAGTAAAACAGATGTAACTCTCTTGTCCGGAGTCCGATTTGGGCAAATAAAGACTCGTTGGAAAGGAAATTTTTTGCACTATGCAATGGAGTAGAGCTTGAGTATACTTTCTTTTCTGGACATTAAAAAAAATTCATGGAGTGAAGGAAGCACCGAAGGATGATAAAGGAGATAACGATGAAACAAAAGGGTGCTTTGGGCAAGTCTTCTATAAGTGATCAAGCACAACATGGGAAGTAAATTAAAGCTGAATTGGTACCTTGTCTTCTTGCATGAAGGGCCATGGCGATGCGACGAAAAGAAGGTATGTGAGAA
Source organism: Cenchrus americanus (assembly GCA_947561735.1). Taxonomy (NCBI): domain Eukaryota; kingdom Viridiplantae; phylum Streptophyta; class Magnoliopsida; order Poales; family Poaceae; genus Cenchrus; species Cenchrus americanus. The sequence goes on from OX387245.1 coordinate 179,604,093, forward strand.
AGTCGAGCTTTATGACTTTAAATGAAGCGCTTTTCGGGAGGCAACCCGTTTCTTTATATTTTTACTACTTTCTTAGAGAAAATAAAGACTGGCACTATCTTATGATGATCAATTTGTGGTTATTAATCTAAGTTCAGTTTTCCTTTTTAGAACCACCATCATGTTCATGATCATATTTATTTGCATGCATTGCATTTTGTTATCTATGTGAAGTTTCTTTGTGTATACATGTTTTGCACATAGTTGGCTTGGTTGTTTTATATACTTAATGATGTATGCTTCTTTTTCCATGTTAATACTTCATAAGGCATTATGAGTATTTTCCTTTTGTGATCTTGTGCAAATGTGGTGTTTAAATAAGATTGCGGACCATCATCGTTAAGTTCGATAAACCTAGCTAGCTTTTCATATGTTTTCATGTTGCTTTGGTTAGTTTATAAGCTTTGCAATGCGCTTAATTTTTCTTGTGCTATAAGAGTTATTGATTTAGGGATAGACATGGTGATTTAACACTTGATAAATAAACATTTATGGCTATGGAGAAATTCGATAACCTAGTTGTAAACATGGTGTTTAGAACTAGGTGAAAACATTGTCTTTGTTTATATGCTTTCCTATCATGTGCATACACACCTTGCACCACGTACACTCATTAGGTTTTTATTCCTCATTAGGCTAATTATGTCACAAGTTAAGAATCTCAGGAGACATTGTTGGATTGTTGGCAATTCTATCTACTCCCAACCATCACCTTGGGGGTAGAATGTGCGTTTGAAACGTCTTGCAGGCAAGATAAAGACTCTCACTACAAGGAAATTGAAGGATGGCTAAGATAAAAATGATTTGTCTTCTTCTTCCATGACTAGCAAAATGCTAAGCATGGGGGAGACCCTAAATCTTCAACACGGAAGTGCAACATGACGCTCTAGACCAAGATCATTAACGTCTCCGGATCAATGTGCAAGAAGCCACCGATCTCATCAAAATTCTGCATGGTCTCAAAGGTAAAACACTGGATATTTTTGGATATTTAGAAGCCCCATGAAGTTACAATTCCAACAAATCAAGAATCAAGACAATCAGATGTTCCTACAAGCGGTTATGCCCGAATCACCGAGTGCAACACGTCCTGAAATCTGTTTTGGACAGCACACAGCGCTGAAGTAAAATGGACATAGCTCCCTTGTTTGAACTCCGTTTTTTATGAATGACCACACGTTGGAAAGGTAATTTGATAAACTTTTCAATAGAGCTATATTTCGATATATGTTCTGTTCTGGACAGAGGGGGAATCCATGAAAAAGAGACAGCAAGGAGATGATGAGAACAAGAAAGAGGAGATGGTGATGACAATATTGAAGAGAAGGGCGACCAATGACTCCATTAAGCATACAAGATTAAATTCAGAAGTTTAGGAGCATTGATAAATCAAGACAAAAGCAAAAGCCACATCGATACATGGAGATGTCGGAAGAAGGCAACAAAGAATTACAAAGGATGGTAACATCTCCATGGACCTTTTTTCCAAACACAAATGCTTGTAAGTATGCCTTCAACCTCAACTAGGTGCAACCTTTTGTTTTTCTCTTCCAACAATAACATGGCTACTAGGAGGACAACCTAGGTTTCTTTTTACTTCCAATAGATAGGCATGACCATGTGTTCACCTCGATGTTTTATATTGCCTATGCTTACGGAAAGATGATGAAAGTTGCCACTTTGTTTTACCTACATGAAGTTATACATGTCTTGGCTAGTTGCTCTCTATAATATGATCTGAAATTAATTTAAATACCGGCTCTTTTATTTGTGGAGGTGAAATGACTATGCTCTAGACCCACATACATATCTTTGCTCTTCGCTTTAAGTTTATGGATAGCCGGATAACTTGTTGTTTTTATGAAAACTTAACTTTTATGCTATCTACATGTTTGTGATGCTCTTGCAATGTTCTACCTACCAAAGCCATATACATATATGTTTTATGATAACAAAACCCATAGATTGCAAACATATGTTTTTATGAGTTGGATTAGGATTGATTTCTATGGTTCGAGACTAAGAAGCTGGTCATTCCTTTGTGTAACTTTTTCATGCTAGACTTTTTGTCCATGCATTGTGGGTTTTCACATCGAAAATTTCGCAAATTTCCCTGGGCATCCACCCTAAACCAAAAACATCTTTTTGTGATCACCTCCTTGTCCACAACCCAATTTGAGTATGGAGTAAAATTCTCGATGGAGATTCAAATATTCTGCAATATTATGGAATTTACACTTACTTTAGCAGTCATTTCCCCTCTCTTTTATGCTCGAGGACGAGCATCGTTCAAGCATGGGGGAGGAGTCATTCTCTGACACAAATGCTATGTAAGTATTATGTTGCAAAAAGTTTTGAGGAGCAAAAGAAAAAAGAAAAAAATGAAAAATGAAAAAATATGATAAGAAGAAAAGAAAAGTTAGAAAAATAGGAAGAATAAAGTGAAGAAAAGAAAGAGAGAAAAATGAGAAGGAAATAAAATAAAGAAAAAAATAAAGATGCTCCTCGGTTCTTTTTGCTTCTTAAGTTCTCAAATGCCTTGATGGCAAATCCATACTCAAATCTTCCAACCATGTGCAATCCGATAACGAGGACTTCACTCGTGCCTCGGGATCATCCATTTGCCACTTGCACATGTCCACTTATCTAAATGTGTGTGTTTCATCCCTCTCTCTTTCCAACATTTATTTTCCATGGCCTTTTTGATGAGTCTCGGTAATTCCAATAGATCTCTCTCTTAATTTGTCAATATTTCGGATGTATGTTTTGCTAGGATTGTTTTTAACCTTCCAAGATCCACATAAGCCTTCCACTATCACATATGAGTAGAGTAGGTTGAAAATAATCTAGTATAGGTTTGAGTGACTTGATGAGATGAGTGTTTCCATGAGCTTTTGCAAGAGATTTTCACTTATGTTGGATATGCATCTTTTTGAAAATCTTCCATGTGACAAGGTAATGGTTTGAAGTTCACTCAAGTTTGAGAGCATCGTGTTACATGTGGCTTGTTCTTTATTGTTAGTCTATCTTCCATAATGAAAAAGAAGCCGGTCACAACTTGAACTTTAAAAATAAATTCTTAAGAGAGAGCAATTTGTCCTGTCATGAATGACTAAGTGCAGGGATAGCATTGGAAGGCAACGCTGATTTCCCTTTTAAGCAAGGATTACTTACTCGAGGACGAGCAAGGTTTAAGCATGGGGGAGATGTTGACGGTGAATTTCCGTCAACCTAGATTACTTGTTATACATTGGTTTTGATTATGATTTGCAACTAACCTGCCACTAGGCATACTAATGATGTAACAAGTTCACACTTGCATGTCGGTTTTGGAGTTTGTTGTTTACGTAGGAAATCTACGCTGAAGAGGAGACTTTCGGGGTAAGTTCACCAAGCACTTTGGAAGAAGATCATGAAGCCCGACAAGAGTCAAGACACGCGATGAACATGACTCCAAATGACCCGGTAGATTGGTTTACCACTCTCGTGTAGTAGATGCATACCATGTTATCCAAGATCCTAGGGAGGGAACGCTTATCTTTCTTAATCACTCTCTTGTGTTCACCCTTTACCATCTAGTTTAACCCTAGATTTGTTTGATCAACTTAACTTAGATTAACTTAGGTTAGATTGTTTTACCTTTAGATTAATACTCTTTCAAAGGTTTTCCATTCAACTAGATTAGTACTTGGTTAAGCGCTAGTAATCCCCTTGCTCCACGGATTGACAAGAATCTTGGGAATTCCGTGGTGAGAAAGGTGTAGGTCTGTACGCTTACGGATCGTAGGTGGATATGAGTTTTATCTGCCAATAGAGTAGCAGCCCACATTTGTCCCAAAACACCTCCAGGACTCATCCCTACCCTTCCACCAAATGTCCGGGTGGTTGGCACTCCTATCAATCTTAGGGAGCCCGGATCCGTACTTGGTTTTGCCGAGCACATGATAAGGGATTATTCAAAGAATGCTCTAGCCGTGAGAGGGCAAAGGGAGGAGGATGTTTATAGATATCTCAAGGGAGAAGGGCTTGAGGCTAGATTTTGGTGTGACTTTCATAGGGATTTCTATCAAACCGTCATCTGGAATCCGAAGCTAGCTGCAGAGAACATGGTGCCAATTGTGAACATGAGGTACATCGATTGGAAGTATTACGAGGACCTCAACAACACTGTGTTTAACTCCGTGATTGAGAAGTGCAAAGAAGTTGGCCTATATGATATCATGGGGTTTAGGTACAATTGGAACAAAGAGATACTCGCTCAATTCCATTGCTCATATTACTATAACCCTTATGACAACACCATCACTTGGACAACTCAAGGAAACAAGTGCACCATAGATTACATGACCTTTTCTAGGCTCTTGGGACTTGGATCCAAGGATGAAGATCGCACTCCCATTCACAATGAGAACAAGTACAAGCCTAAGAAGCTCACCTTCATGTTTACTAGCCGTGACTTGGCTATTGAGAGCAAGGGGAATCAACTCAATCCATACTACTATTACCACAACCAATTCTTTTGTGCCACAATCAATCCCAAGCAAGGAGATGCCATAGCCTTAAGGTACTATGCTCCTAATCTCCTTAATAGGATGGCACCGGATGAAAAAGGTTTTTGCATATTTGACTTCATTTGGAATGAGTTGAGAAGGGCAATGAATGACCCCATGAAGTACCTCCCCTATGCCCCATATATCATGTACATGATTGAGAGAGTAACCAATGTCCGCTATCCTAAGAATGTTGTTCATGAGCCATTCCGTCATCTCCGTGATCGATCCAAGAAAGCACTAAAGGATCGCAAGTATGTTGGCTCCTTTAGTGCAACTCCTCGCCATGATGACATGCCCGCTGCACCTTCTCCACCTAGACCTCCCCGTCGGCACCATGGCTCATTGATCAAGAGAGTCCTTAAGAGCATCTTCACCATGTGCAAGACAATGGCCACCGAAACAAATGAGAATCGTCGGTACATCATTGAGATCAAGTCTCATCTTGGCCTTCCTACCGATCCCTACTATGAGCTCCCCACTTTTGATGATCCATTTGCGGAATGGGACGCTCAAGATGAAGAAGAAGGACAAGAGGAAGAAGAGGAGGAGGACAATGAAGAAGAGGAGGAGGAGGAGGAGGAGGACGGCAACTCCGAGTGATCCAGCTGCTCCACACTTCCTTTTTGGCGCTTGATGCCAAAGGGGGAGTGAACAATGAACTTTATGTATTTGGATTTGAAACCTTGGCTTGTAATAACTCTCTATTCGTATGTGTGTAAGACTATGTGAGCTTGAGACCTTTGATTGTGTGCTTGTGGTGTTTTGTTTTGCTTTTACTCTCTAAGGATGTTACATGCTAGATTGAAAATCTGTGATGAATGTTGTTTTTCACTGGTGTTCTGAAAACCCGAAGAGTCCGGAAATTTTCCCGGAGTATACGGATTTCCCGGACATTCCGGACTTGCCCCGGACCGTCTGGACTTTCTCACACCAGATTCCTTTTTCATCCCTGTTGAGTGTATAAACTGTCATGAGCATTTCACTATTATCTGTTGCACGTCACAAGCACCCCACTAGTGTAATACTCTTATGTTCTTCTCTTTGTGCAAAATTTGGCCCTAAAAGGACCATTGATATTCAAAATCAATATGCACATATTAAGGGGGAGTATTACAAAAGCTTCAGATCACATTCACTCCCTCCTTCACTCCCTTTGGCTCAAGTTTGGTGAGAATTAAGTGGGGATTTAAGAGGGTTTGAGAGCAAGAGCTTGGAGAGTGCTAGTGAGCTGATTTTCCATCTCTAGAGCACCTCGTTATTCACTTGGTTGCCACACTTCGTGTTTGTTACTCTTGGAGCTTTGAGCTCCTAGCCGGCTAGGCGTTGCCTTCGAGCATCCAAAGGTTGTGGCTGCCCAAAGAAGTTTGTATTACCCTGAATTTGAGTAAGTAACTCTAGCTTGATCTTTGTAGTCGCTAGGGGGAGGAAAGTGACCTAGGTGTAAAGGTCCACCTTTGTGGGTACCTCAACGGAGACGTAGACCTCAAGGTGTGAGGCTAAACTTCGGTAACAAATCCTTGTGTCTCTTGTGCTTGTTCTTCTTGTTGCATGCTTGTTCCTACCTTGAGCACATATCTTGGGTTTGGTGCCAATCTACTTTGTGTTGAGGTTTCTGCAAGATTGGAGTGGATAAACAGGCTTGTCTCATCCCAGTGCATAACCTATTTTCACAGATTTACATTTGAGCAAGTTTAATTTCTGTCGAATTTGATTCCCCCCTGACAGGCCGGAATATCCGGACATTTTCCCGGATTCTCTGGATTTCCCGAATGTTGACGTAAAATCAGCTCCCCACGCCAAGCACACAGCAAGCCGAACAAAGCTAGCGTAACACGCGTACTGAATCCGAAGCGTGCCAGTCAATTTTCCTGAAACTGACAAAGGATGAAAAGCAGTTAGATAAAAACCTGGAACTTGTCGGGTGGTACCAGACAGTTCCGCATTTACGGCTAGAAAGCTAATTAAAATGACATATAGCTACAATAAGCTATCTGTCAATAGTTTGAATATCATTCGGGAGCTCTACAACATGAAACCAGGATATAGCCGAATGCATGACGTAAGCATGACAAAAGATCGGTCTTTGTTTAAACAACATTGCTCGCACGTGATCATGACCGATTTTTGATGATAAAATAAGATAAATAAGGTGAAAGCATGATTATAAATTTGAAGTAAACAAGTATGCATAGGTCAAAAGCACTAGTCTACTGCGTGTCTAGGTACTTTCAAACCTGTCAAGCATGACATCAAACAAGTTAATCCACCGCATGATACGACTTGTTTGAAACCACACCACCAACCAAGATTAGATCAATCCACCGCATGATACAATCTGAACGTGGAAGGCTAAAAGCATACATTGTTAAAAACAAACTTATGAACACGTTTCACTGGTGGTAGAATTGCCGAATACGGCTGTACAGCCGAATCGGGTTCCGTGAAGAAGGAACAAACATTGCCAAGGATGATAAATCTATCACATTGAATCGAACTCTAGTCCACCGGATGACTAGCTCTAAGACAACCCAAAACCATGCATCTACCTCATGATACCCGGTTCTGTCAAGATCTATACAAAATCAACAAGCTTGAACCCGCAACACGTGACAATCTAGATTGATTTGAGTTCGGCTATTAAAGAGCACGTGATCCATGCACCACATCGAGTTGAAAATTTGAACGCGCATCATATGGATCGTAAACAAGAAAAAACCGAATCTAATCAATCTAAATTGGGCAATAAGAGTGTTACATGAATTAAACATAAAGCAAAATTCAAAGCAACACATGGTAACTTAATGAATCTATTAGATCTTGCCAAATCTAATAGAGCCGATAACTAGCTCCAAGCTAAATCTTAGCCTACTGCATGGCTCATGATCTAACAAGAACCCCTCTTGAACCAAGCTTAAATCCACAGCGTGATACTAAGCATGGTAACAAGACTACTTGCATCACGGTCTAAATCCACCGCATGATACTAGACATGACACAAGGTTGCCGGTACTTACGGAGGTCGACGGATCGATGGCTCCTCTCGAAGAACTCGACGACTCGACTAAAGGACTCGAAGGTTGGCACAGGGCGGGTTTTTTTGTGAAATTGTTCGATCCCTATTACAAACACCAAGGGTTTATATTTATACCCCTGTCCTAACACGACTCCTGGTCGACTACGAGTACAACATTTATTACCTAAATTAATGTCCCGGTGCCAATGTCCATCTTGCACCTGTCATCAATTTGTCCCTTCCTTATGTCCGGGCCACGTCATCACGTATTCCCGAAAGCTTCCTTTTCCAAGCGCAAACAGCCCTTCTGCCGAACGATGGCGTACTACCCACCGCAAGTATCTTTACCGAATCCTTTGAGGAGAATTTCCTGCCGAATGGCGCTTCTTTACCAAACACGGCCCACAAGTCAGTCCCTTTCCTGTACGAACTTTTGGTGTTAACATATGCCCCTTCAATTATGGGATAAAAGTGATTTTATTACGGAATTTACTATAAATGCTCAACGTCTCCGAGCTAAATCTGTTTCAACACCCGTTCTTTCCTCTTGCAAACCGTTGGAGTCTTCGCTCAGATCCAAACCCTAGTTCATCAATCCCTCAAGCTCAAATCTTCAAATGGTGGACCAAGACCAAGTTCTTCAGGTAAATCTCATCCCCCTAAGGCTCATTCGGTATTACTTTTTCAAATTCCATCTTAGATTTTTCTTTTGCCTTCTCTTATTCTTGATAGGCTCTAGTCGCCGAGATTTTAATCCCCGTCGAGGATCAATCACCATCCTACTTCCTCGGGCCCGTGGGAACCTCCGACCCTCTCGAGTTCATTGAAGCCGAATCTCAGAGAATCTCTTTCAAAGCAGCTTTGTTGAAACCCCATGAATGGCAAGATACCTTCAAAGACTGGCCCCTGCCCCCAATTGCAGGTTGGAGAAACTGGTATAAGAGGATGGTTGATGATGACAGCGCTAAAACAAGCAATTGGGACAGCCTTCGCATTGCCCAGTGTTTGGAATTATCCTTGGCCGAAACACCCAAAAATGAGAATCTTCTTATTGCAGCCTGTCATTTTTGGTCAAATGGTGTCAATGCTTTTCTTTTTGGTCATGGACCAATGTCTCCCACTTTGGCCGATGTATATATGATAACCAGCCTTGATATCACAGGATTCGTGTATCCTCACAAATACAAAGGCTCTTCCAGGCAAAAAGGAGTGAAAACAGGAGTCGGATATAAGATGTATATCCAAAAACATATGTCTGATGGCCCTTTGTCTGAAGTTGAGTACAGGGCCTTTATGAACATGTGGCTATGCAGATTCATCTTTTGCGGCAAAGCCAATGAGCCAACCCTAAACCATATTGTAATGGCTGAAGACTTGGCTGTTGGTAATCTCATTCCTCTTGGAAAGTACCTCCTAGGAAGTGTATACCACATGCTTCATCAGACCACCTACTTGATGCACACCAGCCAGAAGATCTCCTGTGTTAATGGCCCTGGGTGGTTTGTTCAAAATGTGGCTGCAGCTATACATGCACCAGATCGTTGGTATTGACCTTAACAACCGGCACTTTCCTTCATCCAACTATGAGGAAGGGGAAGTTCAGATCACCAAAGGTTGCCAAACTTATGGAGAAGCTGCCTCAACCATATCCATCGACCAAAACATTAGCCAACTTTTTGAGCTCTTCTTCAAAGGTTTTACTAATCCCCTTTGGCTTCCATATCTGAACAATGATAACCTGACTCTCCCTTATGAATTCAGTTTTGAGACCGGATGTAATGATGTAAAATCCATAGCAATTTTCAACATCTTCATTCATCCATGCATCCTGCCAACAAAATTCAGTGGAGGAAGGCAAAATCAGAGCAACTTTGAATACTATCAACCAAATATGATGGCCAGACAGCTAGGATGTGGCCAAGTGCCCCCAAGGCTATTCCTTCATGAATTCCTCAAGCCTAGAGAGGAAATTATGGAATCCCTGCAAGCCAGAAGAGTCTTTGAGTATCAGTGCAGCCCAACTGTTTATGCACCTTGTGTACCAACAACAATAAGTCATCCCTCCTTTACTTCCTGGTGGCAAGAATTCCATGATCACACCTTCAATGAGCCAGTACATTCTCTTTGTCTTGAGCTAATGTCTGATTTCCAACCAATTTCAGAGGTAACATACTTATTTTCCCTTTTCTCACTCATGCCCTTCTTTACTGATCATGATCCTTTGCCATTTTCTGCAGGATACGGTACCTGCCCCTCGTGCTAGGACAATCTCTTACAACGTTGCAGGCCCAATTTCTGCCTTGGGGTTTAATTCCACCACCTTAGCTCAACTGATGTCCAGATATGCCACATCAGACCCAACTCTCATCAGTTCAGCCTCTGATAAAAGGAAAGCTCCATCCCTGGTTGCTCCTCCAGCTGCCAAGAAGAAAAGAACATCTAAAAGAGTTCTTATTGAGGTTAACATCTTTTCCTTCCTAAGCATAAAATCACTCTTCATCCTAATAATTGTTTCTTGTGTAATTTCAGACCAGAGCTCGGCAACCATCAATCACTACAGAATCTGCCAATGCCCCATCTACTGGTAAGATCTTCACCATATCTTTTCCTTTTTTGAACCATTTCTTCATTGGCATTTATCCTCTACTTATTATTTGCAGAGGAAACATTGGTGAACCAATCTATAGGGAGTTCTCCTCCTCAACATGTTTCAATTCCAGCTTCACCAAGGATCCAACCATCCTCTCCTCAAGCAGGAGCTCCAGCTTCACCAAGAATTCAACCATCTTCTTCTCAAGTAGAAGTTCCAACTTCACCAAGGATGGATCCATCTTCTCCTCAGCCACAAGCTTCAAACCTACCAAGGACTCCACCAGCTTCTCCTCGGTTAGAAGCTTCAGCTTTACCAGGGACCCCTCAAGCTTCTCCTCGACTGACCATCCAGGAACCCCTTCTTGAACCTGAAAAACTCCTTTCTCCAACTCAGGAGGCCAGGAATGAGGTAAGCATAAATGTTTGCCCCTTTTATTTCCATTTAAAAAACCATCCTTAATTGGGCAACCCTTTCTTTTCAGGATCAAGCTGTATCACCACCAAGCTTTTCTTTTACTGTGGATGACTTAACTGCCAAAAAAGGAGATGAGGCATCTTCAGGCCAAGCTTTGTCAGAGGAAAATCAAGCAAAGCGGAAAGAAATCCTCCCTTTGCTGCAAAGGGATATCCAGGATCAAGTCAGGGATGTTGATCTTCTAGAAGAAGTACTTGAATCCATCAACCAAGAGCTTCCTGATGATATCAAAGCCTCCTTGGAGCCTATCTCACAACTGGACAATCACTTTGCAGCAGTGAGGCGAGCTTTGAAGAATCAATCTTCCCGACCAGTCCTGGAACAAAAGAGAGCCAAAGCCAAGCAATTCGTAAAAGATTCACAGGCTCAAATAAAAAACAACAAGGAATTGATGGCTGAACTGCAGCATGCACTTGAGTTGAAGATCGCAGGAAAGCTGCACTAGAAGCCGAACTGAAGAACTTGACAGCTGAAATCGATGCTGACAAGGAAAAGATAGCTGAACTTCCTGGATTAACAGAGAAAATCCAAAAGGAAGCCACAACAGCCTTGATTGAGTCAAATCAACTCAAGAAAAAGCTCTCCGCTCTGTCTAATACTCAGGAAGCTGATCAGAAATTGCTGGAGAATATCAGCAAGATGATATCAGATGCTTCCAGTGTAATCTCAAAATACTTGAGTATATGATTGTACCAAACATTTTGTATCCAAATGGTTCATCATCCTTGTAATTTTTCTCACCATAAACTTTACTTTCCAATATTTGTCTTGCCTTACTTTAGCGAGCAACATTTAGACGATTCATTCGGCAACTCCGGCCAAACAGCGTTAGACCCGAATAGTGTCCCGACCGCAACTCAGCCGAATTTCAACCAGTCAAACCGAATACGACTCCACTTGAATCCAAAATGACCCGACGACGATTCAGTTAAAGGAGTCTCTCCACCTCCCAAATTTCTCGGGATATGCACCACGATGTCCGACCACGATCTCTTTGCCAGTCCCATAAATAAGAACAGCGGGCGCCCCTAGCCTTTCACCAAGTCTTCTGCTTTCAAGCCTTTGCCAATCTAAACTTCTCTTCTCTAGCACTAGTACTCCCAAAATCCTAATGGCAGGCAGCAGCAACAGGCACCGGGCCAGTGACGAGGCCGAGGGGAGCCGCGCTGGCGCTCGCCGGAGGTGGTGATCGTCAATTTCTTCACAGCTTTTTTTCTAGATTCCCTTTTGTTTTTGATGACCCTCTTCGTGTTTCCAGGCTCATCCAGTGGAACCCCACTCCTGCGCCGGCCACGACTCCGGCCATGGTGGGTGACTCCTCGGGATCGTCCGGCTATTCTCACTCCTGTTGACGCAAAAAGTGCACCTAGCGCCAAACACACAGCAAGCCGAACAAGCTGGCTTCACACACGCAGAGAGTAACGATGACGTGCCAGTCAATTTTTCCTAAAAATTAACAAAAGATAAAACAGTTAAATACCAAGGCTTGGAACTTGCCGGGTGGTACCAGACAGTTCCATATTTACGGCTAAAAGGCCACATGAGATGACACATAGCTATGGAAAAGCTATTTGCCAATGAACTGAAAACCATTCGGGATCTTATAAAAGAAAAATCAATACTGCCGAATGAATGACGTAAGCATGACGGCAATCGGTCTTTGTTTGGTCAAAAATGCATAAACACGATATTATGACCGATCCCATGATAACCAATATTAAATAAATGAATAAAGTAAAGCACGATCATAATCATGTAATGAACAAGCATGCATAGATCCAAAGCACTAGTCCACCACATGTCTAGGTACTCTAAAACCCGTCGGGTACGATATCAAACAAATCTATCCACCGCATGATACAATTTGCATGAAGATCGTACCACTTTCCACAAATAGATCTATCCACCGCATGATACAATCTAAATATGGAAAGCTAAAAGCACGCATTGTTTAAAGCATGGATTACGCACGTGTTCTACTCGTGATGAAACATAACCGAATACAGCAAGACAGCCGATTCGGGGTCCATGAAGAAGGAACGAACATTACCAAGCGAATAAATCTATCAGATTGATTGGAAATCTAATCCACCGGATGACTAGCTCTAAAGCAACCCAAAAACCTGCATCTACCACATGAGACTCAGTTCTTTCAAGATTTATACCGACATTGGCAAGCTTGAACCCACAACACGTAACAACCTAGATTGATTCGGTTTCGGCTTTTGAAAAAACACAAGATCCACGCATCAAAACATGAAATCTATCCGTACAAGGATCACAAAAGAGATGAGCCGATCCAAACCTATCTAGATTGGGCAGAGGTGTTACATGAATCTAAACATAAAGTAAAAACTCGAAGTAACACATGGTAACTTAATGAATCTATTGGATCTTGCCAAAATCCAATAGAGCCGATAACTAGCTTCAAGCTAGATCTTAGCCTACCGCATGGCTCATGACCTAACAAGAAACCCTCTTGAACCAAGCTTGAATCTACCGCATGACACGAAGCATGGTAACAAGACTACTTGCATCAGATCTAAATCCACCGCATGATACTAGACATGATACAAGGTTGCCGGTACTCACGGAGGTCGACAGATCGATGAACCCTCTCGAAGAACTCAACGACACGACAAAAGGACTCTAGGGTTTGGCGTAAGGCTGGTGTGTTTTGAAGAATGATTGTGTTACATTACATACATTCAGGGCTCATATTTATACCCTGCCAAGTACAATCTCGAATGGATTCATTGCCTAACTTATCTCTAAGCTTGATCGCCCATCCATCCATTCGTCCTTCCTGCTTGAGCCACGTCATCGTTCAAATCCCGCAAAATCGGCTCTCTCTGTTCCTTTGCCGAACGGCGCGGATAGCCGACCGCGACTTCTTTGCCGAATACATCCGAAAAATCCTTCCCTTCCTCGAGACGGACTCTGACCGAGCCTGGACCCACTAGTCGGACTCCTTACCAAATTTTGGTGTTAACATATGCCCCTTCAATTGCGGGATAAAAGTAATTTTGTTCCGCAATTGACTCCAGCCACGAATAGCTCAACTCAAATCTGTCAACACCTGTTCTTCTTCCTTCTCAATCCGCCAGAATCTTCGCCTAGATTCAAACCCTAGATCTCCTTGTCCTAAGCTCAAGTCTTCAATGGCGACTCAAAACCAAGATGCTCAGGTAAATCCTCCTTCCGTAAGCTTCATTCGGCATTTAGGTTTTCAATTTTGCCTGAGATTTCGTTTCCGCCTTCCTCAGGAGCCTTCAACCGATCTTTTGATTCGCACCGGGGCCAATTCAAGATCCTATTATCTTGGACCTGTGGGGAGCCCTGATCCTCAAGATTTCATCGCGGCTGAATCTCAGAGGATTCCTTTCAAAGCGGCTCTGTCCCCACCTCCTCAGTGGCAAGACACTTTTAAGAACTGGCCTTTACCTCCAATCGCAGGCTGGAGAACTTGGTACCGGAGAATCCTCGCAGATAAAAGCGGATTGACCAAAAACTAGGATACCCTCCGCATTGCTCAATGCTTGGAGTTATCTTTGGCCGAGACCCCCAAAAATGAAGACCTTTTGATAGCAGCCTGCCACTTTTGGTCAAACGGTGTCAACGCCTTCCTCTTTGGCCATGGCCCAATGTCTCCAACCCTGGCCGATGTGTATATGATCACCGGCCTTGACATTACAGGGTCTGTCCAGCCCTAGAACTTCAAAGGTTCTTCACGCCAAACAGGGGTGAAACCAGGGAACGGATACAAACAATATATCTTGAGCCACATGAAAGACAACCCCCTTGGTGATGTTGAATACAGGGCATTCCTAAATATGTGGCTATGCAGATTTGTCTTCTGTGGCAAAGCCAACGAACCCACCCTGAATCATATCACAATGGCGATTCATTTGGCTAGTGGCAACCGTCTTACCCTTGGGAAATTCTTCCTAGGCAGTGTATACCACATGCTTCACCAAACTGTTACCCAGATGTACACTAGCCAAAGGATAGCATGTGTTAACGGCCCTTGGTGGTTCGTTCAGATATGGCTGCAGCTCCACCTGCATCAAATTGTTGGTGTTGATTTGAACACCAGGCTCTTCCCTTCATCCAATCACCCTGAAGGAGAAAACAATGCTACCTGGGGATGTCAGAATTATGGAGAAGCGGCTTCAACTGTTCTCATTCAGCAAGACATTAGCCAGCTTTTCGAACTATTCTTCAAAGGTTTCCAGAATCCTCTCTGGCTCCCCTATCTGGATAATGACACATTGACTTTCCTTGTTGAATTCTCCTTTGAGCCTGGTCGTCAAGATGGGAGATTCCTAGAAACTTTCAACATCATAATCCGCCCATGTATGCTGCCGGCTGAATTCAACGGAGGAAGGATGAATTCTAGCACTTATGAATATTATCAGCCCAATGTAATGGCCAGGGAAATTGGATGTGGTCAGATGCCCCCAAGATTATTCCTGCACGAATTCCTCAAACCCAGAGAGGAAACCAAAGAGAGTATGCACAACAGCAGGGTTTTCCATTATGTGTGTAGTCCCACTATCTACACCTGTCCTTTCGTGCCCACAACCATAGCTCATCCCACCTTTAACTCCTGGTGGCAAGAACTCCATGATCACATCTTCAGTGAGCCTGTTCACGTGTTCTGCGCAGAGTTGATGCCTGATTTCCTACCAACTTCAGAGGTAATATAATGAACCTTTGGATCAGACATTTTTTCCTTTCAATCAACGATTCTGACCTTATTCCTTTGACTCCACAGAACACAGTGCATGCCCCTCGAGCCAGAAATATCAACTATAATGTTGTAGACCCGATTTCTGCACTGGGATTCAAGTCCCCAACTCTGGCCCAGCTAATGGCCAGGTTTGCCACAACCGATCCAAGCCTCTCCAGCCTTGCTGCTGACAGGAGGCAAGGTTTGTCTCTGGTTGCTCCTCCAAATGCCAAGAGGAGGAGAACTGTCAAGAAAGTTCTTGTTGAGGTAAAACCTTTTGCTTTCTTGATCACCAGGGTACTCTAGTTTCTGACAAATCACCTCTTGCGCATTTTCAGACTAGAGCCCAACAACCTTCAGTATCAGAACCTGCCAATGCCTCATCCACTGGTATGACCTCTACTGTCTTCTCTTAAGGACGAACACTGGCATTTACCCTTTTACTTTGACACTTGCAGAAGAAACAACGGAAGAACAACTGGTGGATGTCCCCATGGCTCAACAAGCAAGTCCACCCAGGGTTGAATTACCTATCCCAGTGGAGATCTCATCTTCATCACCCTCTGCAGAAGCAATGAATTCTCCAGAGATGAGTCTCCCAATCCAGCCGGAGCCGTCAAGTCCTCCAAGGGCACAATCACCCGTGGGTCACGCAGAGACACTAATCTCAACAGAGGTGGATCCAACTCCCCTTCAGCCAGAAGCCCTTGAGTTACCAGCGACTACACCAACACCTTCGGACTTGGAAGCTTCAGCTTTACCTGGAGCACCTTCCTCACCTGCGATTACCCCTGTTCAAGAAATCAACCGTGAGGTACTCATTTGCACTTAACTCTGCTACCTTTACATTTTAGCACCCTTAACTCGGCAATACTGCTTCTTAGGATCAGGCTCCGTCATCACCAAACCTGTCATCGGAGACTAATCCGGCTGCCGAGGCAATGGAAGGAGTGCACCAGCCTCTGTCAGATGAGGTGTTATCAAAGCTTAGAGAAATTGTTGCCTGGCTAGAAAGGGATGCGCGAGATCAGTTCAAGGATCTTGATCACTTCGAAGAGATGCTTGAATCTATCAGCCAAGAACTTCCTGAAGACGTCAGAGCTTCTCTAGTATCCATTTGTAGCTTGGACATCCTTTATGCGCCCATAAGGCACGCTTTGAGGAAATTGCGCTCCCGCCCAGCAACTTGTCTGGTGCTCAAAAAGATTGCCAGGAACTGTTGGACAGCTTCCGCCAAGCAACATCCAATGCTCGTGGTGTGATTGCGAAACATTTAAACATTTGAATACCCATATTGATGTATAACCGAATTGATCGCTCTTGTAATACTTGTTCTTGCATTTAATTTCCTTTTCTTTCGCATACTTCTAAGTGTAAACGCTGAACGATCCATTCGGCAAGGAAATACCAACACCCGAATGGCACTTTGACTCCCTTCAGCCGAGCGAATCAACTGAATGTGACTCAGCCTAGAACTCCAAGCGACCCGCCGGCGGGCTGGCCAAGGAAACTTTTCCACCTTCCGATTTTCTTGGGATATGCGCCACGATCCAGAGCCACGACTCGAAGCCACGATTCATCTTGCCAGACCTATAAATGCAACCATAGGTGCCCCTAGCTCTCCACCAAGCTTTTTAGCTCTCGAATCTTTGCCAATCTCGGTTCTTTCTCTTTTTAAACAGTGCACATCCCAAACCACCATGGTGCGCCGCCTCAACCGCCGCTGCGCCTCCGACGAGGCGGAGGGAAGCAGCGCCAACACGCGCCGGAGGCAATGATCGTCGATTCCTCTTATTTGCTTCAACTTTTGATCTTTTCTTGTTTTGACGATCATCTCCCTTTCAGGTTGATTCAGTGGAACCTGTCTCCCGCGCCGGCCAATCAACCCCTTCTAGACGACTCCTCGGAGTCCGATGGCCACTCCCCCGTGTCGTACGGGGAAGAAGACGCTCTCCGCTTCAAGGAAGAGCTGGAGACGGCCCGGCGCGAGCTGGAGGACGTTTCCAAGAAGGCGGGCATAGCCGAGCTGGAATGGGAGGACCAGCGCAAACAGCTGCTGGAAGCCGTCGATGGTACGGCTCTGAAATCAATTCTTGATCCCACCCGGCTTTTTTGATGCTAATCTCCTTTCTCCTTGCTTCTTGCAGCCCGCGATGCCGAGCTCAACCAGTTGAAGGCGCTGGTGGAGCAGCTGGCCGCTAAGGTGAATGCCCGCGGCGACACGCCGGCGGAGCGCCTTGCGCGGTGGAGCACCGCGTCGCCGAGGTGGCGACCCACGGCGTTCGTTTGGGCACCACCTTGGTCCTGGCTGCCATGGCGACGCATACGGACGTCGACTATTCCACCAGGCCGCGCGGCTTCCGGGGCGGCGCGCCGGAGGACATCGACGAGATCGAGCTCATCCTGGAGCGCCTCGATGGCCACGGCGACGCCATTGCCGAAATCACGCATCCCCAATCTGTACTGAACAGGCTTTTCGACTAGATTGTATTAGGGATGTTTGATCATCGGCAATAAATAAGAACCTTTGAATTCTGTGTTTGTGCTGTTATGAGTTCGCCTCGCACTTGCATCCATGGTTCTTATTTTTCCTTGAATGCATCTGGGAACTATCTTGAGCCGAACGCGCGAGAACAGTTGCCCCTTGGTGCAAAATCCACAGAAGATCCCGATTCGGCAATCCACGAGCACTGTTCAAGCAAAAACCCTTTGTACTTGGAGAGAAAAACCCTGCCGTTTGGTATTCCAACAGTGCGTACTGGCCGGTCATCACTCCCAATGCACCCCTTCGGTCAATAAAAGAGCCTGCTGAGATGCCCTGCAAATCCACTCGCACACTCATCCATCATTTCTCATTTCTTCCCCTATCTCCAGAGGAGAAAACCCCAAGGCCATGGACAAGGGCAAGCAACCCCATGAGAGCAGCTCATCGAAGAAGCGTACGATCTGAAGGTGAGTTTTTTTCATGATTTATTCCTCGTTCTCCATATGATCTCGTGCTTCATGTTTTCTTCTTTTCCTCTTTCAGCCTTGATCTGCTCCCTGAAGAAATCATCGGGACTGAGGATGTGCCTGAGTACATCTCCTCCGATTCCTCCCTCGAAGCAGAGGATGCCACGCCTGAGCAGAGGACCGGCCATCAACCGCGCCGCCGCGTTCGGCACACCGGAGCACGGCCTCGGGGACATCACCGCCCGTTGCCGAGCCGAACGCGAGCGTCGCATGGCTCTGGAGGCACTAGTAGGGGGTAAATGCTTCTGACCTGTTCTTGACTTCATGCCTACATTCGGATTTCTTGCCCCTAATATCGATTCCTCCGCTTTAGATGTCTCGACGGTACAACAACCTGAAGATGGCACCGGGACGCCTTGTTGGCGGCCGCGAACCATGGTCACCCCCATGCGTTCCATGTTGCCGTCACGGTGGTCCTGGAACAGCTGAAGAGGGAGCAGCAGAAGAAGCAAAGAAAAGATTGAATCATACTTTCGCTTCTTTCTCCACGCCTTCTGCTTCCCATCTCCTTGAATATCTGACCATCAGGGTTGTTAGATGTAAACCTGCAAGAAGCAGTTGTAATATGATTTTTGTGCTAAGGGCAATGCATCTAGGCATTGGCCATATCTTTTGTTTATGGATTTTTTTGTTCTGAAGGTGGCCTCGTTCTTGAGCGCCGGCTGTCTCTGTATCAGATGTGTGTAATCATCGATCGATCTCGATGCTAGGATAATACTTCTTTAGATATCTTCCATTTATTGCAGTAGAAAATTCTTCTCCTAGCAAAGTTTTCAATATATATGCATTACCAGGGACGCATCTGACCACACGAAAAGGTCCTTCCCAGTTAGGGGACCATTTGCCGAATTCACTGTATTTAGTTCCAATCGGCAATAGTGCTTTCCAAACCAAATCGCCTTCTGCAAATTGCCTTACTTTTACCTTCTTATTATAGTACTTGGCAACCCGCAGCTTGTTTTTCTCGATGTTTTCCAAGGCTCTAATACGGATCATGTGCAAATCCTCTAGTTCATCCATCATTAGGCCACTGTAATCTTTGGAGCCCAAATCTTTCTGCAACACCACTCTCCTTGAATCTGATTGCATCTCCCAAGGTAAAACCGCGTGGTGCCCGTAAACCAACTCATAAGGAGAAGTTTTTGTAGCTCCATGAGGGGCCATTCGGTAAGCCCACAGTGCCTCACTGAGTACCGAATGCCACCTTCTTGGCTTCTGGTCGATCTTCTTTTGTATCAGCTTGATCATGATCTTGTTAGAAGCCTCTACTTGACCATTAGCTTGGGCATAATAAGGAGAAGAGTTAAATAATTTAATCCCCATGCTTTCGGCAAACTCTCTGAACTCTAGTGACACGAATTGTGCCCCTTGATCAGTGGTGATAGTCTGAGGGATTCCAAACCGATAGATGATGTGTTCTTTGACAAATTCAACCATGTTTTCTGATGTCACCTTCTTCAGTGGGATCGCCTCGACCCATTTAGTAAAATAATCTGTAGCCAAAAGCACGAACTTATGCCCCTTGCTAGATGGTGGATTAATTTGGCCAATCAAGTCTATTCCCCAGCCCCTGAATGGCCATGGCTTGATGATGGGATTTAATGCCGATGCGGGGACCCTTTGAATATTTCCAAACTTTTGGCAATCCTGACATCCCTTGTAATACTCAAAGCAATCCTCTAATATCGTCGGCCAAAAGCATCCGGCTTGTCTGATGACCCATTTCATACGGTAGGCCGACTGGTGTGCTCCACATATCCCATCATGTACTTCGCTCATCATGTTCTTGGCCTCTTCTGGACCCAGGCATCGTAGCAATACCCCATCTAATGATTTGTAGAATAAGCTATCATCCAGAAGAACGAACTTTATGGCCTTGTACCTGAGCTTCCTAGAGACCTTGCGGGATGGATCCTTCAAGTAATCAACGATCTCCTTCCTCTAATCATCTTCTGCAAGATCCGTCCCCAGTGCACACACCTCTGCAGCAAACGCCTCTTGGCTCTCTTTGTAACCAGAGGCGCTTTGAGCCAGCTTGTTTGCTTCTTCGTTATGTTCCCTAGGAATATGCTGTAGAGTCACCAACGGGAAGCTCTTCAAGATTTCTCTGCATTCTTCGTAGTAACTCCTCAGCGCTTCACTTTTGCATTCGTATTGGCCGTTCAATTGCTTGATCACCAGCTCTGAATCTCCATAAACTTCAACTGAAACGGCCCCGCTTCCCTCAAATATTGAAGCCCTCGAAGCAATGCTTCGTATTCCGCCCCGGTTATTTGTGACGGTGGGGTCGTATAGGGATGGCAAATTCAAACATCTCACCTCTAGGCGAAATCAGTAGGATCCCTACTCCCCCACCTTTACCACATGACGATCCATCAAAAAACAAAGCCCAGGGGGTAATTTCAAGTAAATTAATTGACGGATCGCGATGTTCAGTTATAAAATCGGCAATGATCTGACCTTTGATGGCCTTTGCCGATTCGAACTTCAACTCAAACTCCAATAAAGCCAAAATCCACTTGCTAATCCTGCCGTTCAAAATTGGCATAGATAACATATGTTTTATCACATCAAACTTGGAATACACGGTGCATTCGGCATTCAACAGGTAGTGCCGAAACTTTGTACACGAGTAGTACACGCAAAGACACAGCTTCTCTACAGCCGAATACCTAGTTTTAGGATCAAGTAATTTTCGGCTAAGATAGGCTACTACCCGCTCCTTTCCCTCAAATTCTTGAATAAGGGCCGATCCAATGGTTCGGGTATCGGACGCCACGTACAACTTGAAAGGCTTGTTCAGCTGAGGAGGAACCAGCACTGGTGGCTCCTTCATGTACTGCTTGATTTCATCGAAAACCCTTTGTTGTTCGTCGCCCCAGGTGAACTTCTGATCTTTCTTTAACTTCAACAGTGGAGAGAATGGCAAGACCTTCTGTGACAAATTTGATATGAATCTTCTTACGAAATTAATCTTGTCGAGCATTGACTGCAACTCCTTGAGGTTAGTTGGAGGAACCACTTCGTCAATGGCCTTCATGCTCTTTTTGCCAACTTCAATTCCTCCTTCGTGGACCAAAAACCCCAAGAATTCTCCAGCTGATACCCCAAAAGCGCACTTGTTTGGATTCATCTTCAAACCATGCTTTCGGGTGCACTCCAAGGTCCTCTTCACATCTTCCAAATGCGTGTCATGACTCAGGGACTTGATCACCACATCATCAATGTAGATTTCCACAATTTTGCCGATCAACTCGTGAAAAATATAATTCATGGCTCGTTGATAAGTTGCCCCGGCATTCTTTAACCCAAACGTCATGACTATCCATTCAAACAGGCCTATATGACCAGGACATCTAAAGGCCGTCTTTGATATGTCCTCTATCGCCATGAAGATTTGGTTGTAACCCGCATTACCATCCATGAAACTGATGACTTTGTGCCCAGCTGCGGCGTCAATCAACAAATCGGCAATAGGCATTGGGTAACCATCCATCGGAGTAGCTCTGTTCAGGTCCCTAAAATCTATGCAGACCCTCATTTTTCCATTCTTCTTGTATATAGGGACGATGTTAGAAATCCACTCCGCATATCTGCACGGCCGAATGAAGTTTGCATCAAGCAATCTTTCAATTTCCTTCTTCACATCGGCCAATACTTCATCTTTGTAGATCTTCCGGGGTGGTTGCTTATATGGTTTGAAACCAGATTTGATCGGCAACCGATGCTCGACGATAGAACGATCCAATCCAGGCATCTCCGAATAATCCCAGGCGAAGCAATCTTTGTATTCCTTGAGAAGCTTAATTAATTCTCCCCTGAAGTCCGGCTGCAAGTCTGCGCTGATGAATGTCGGCCTTGGCTTATCACCGTTTCCAATGTCAACCTCTTCTAATTTATCAGCCGACATGAATCCCCGCCCCAACTTGCCATCAGTGCCGTCTACGGGGTTCTCCATTAAAAATTGCTATAAGAGCCGACTGCTTGAATCGGCTGTTGATCACTGCTGATAGGCTCAACAGGACCTTCTCCCCAGTCTTTCCCTGAGAAGCAATCAATACCTTGGTACTCCCAGAAAAGTCGGTTCCATGTTCGCTACGCTCACGGAGTCATCCGCACCGAACGACCTCGATCTCATCGTCCACCCACTGGATAAGCTGTTGATGCATGGTGGACGGGACACAACGAGCTTGGCATGAATCCAGTCCCGCCCAAGCAGCAGGCTGTAGGCCCCCTTGCCTTCGATGACAAAGAAGGTAGTGAGCAGCGTCTTGGATCCGATCATCAAATCCACGTGCGCGCATCCCTTGGTATCTGAAGGGTTCCCAGCGAAGTCATTCAGGATTATACTTGTAGGTGTCAGATCGCTCGGGCCCATGCCAAGTTTCCTGAAGGTGGTGTACGGCATTACGTTGACTGCCGCCCCACCGTCGACGAACATCTTTGTCAATGGCTTGCCATTGACGTATCCTCTCAAGTACAGCGGCCTCATATGTCGATTCTTGGCCGGTTTGTCGAAGATTGCCTGCTTGGCCAGCACTAGTTGTGCCATCATCCCCTCGGCTTTGTTCATCATCTAGGGCCGCTTCCTCTCGCACAACCTGGTTAGCAGGAGCCATGAACTCATTCGGCAGAAAGTATACCATGCATGTTGGAGCCGAACGCTTTGATCCTTCAGGTTGATCTTTGGGGCGCCACACCTGCCTCGTCTGGATCCCAGCTTGCCTCAGCTCGCGGTTCCTCAAGCGCTGGACCCGTCTCTTCTGGCTTCTCCTCAGGCCGGGCGGGCACCATTGCCCCTTCTGCCAAATGTAGTCATCTTCGTCCTCCTCTTGATCAGCCCACCTGAGGTCAGCTCGCCGCTTCCTAGGATGATCAATGACTTCAATTTTTTGTCGCCGATCCCCATTAGGGTGGACCCTTCCAATTCTCTCGTGGACAGATCGGCGATTGCGGTCTCCTCGCCCGTACTCAAAATACCCGTCACCGCATTCGGGACGCTTCTTCAACGTGGGCGCTTCAAACCCTCATTCCGACGAATGCCCTCGAAGAAGGCGCATCCCCAGTGCTCGCGCTCCTGCTCTCGCGTGTATTGCTCCTGGTCCCTTCTGCGCGCTTCTTCCTCAGCTCTACGCCTCTCCTCCTCAGCTCTGCGCTTCTGGTAGCGCTCCTTCTCCATCTGGCGCTGCCACTTGTTCAGGAGGATGCGGGTGGTCACCCTTGGCTTAGCTCTGGATGACTCCCCGATTTCTATGTGACTCCTGAGAATGCGGGGAGCCTCGCCATGCACCTCGTTCCGCAGTCACTTGGCGTTCGGGTCCACCGTCCCATCTTGTCTAGCCCTGGCTGAGGTCAAGACCTTGACTTTCCCCTTCTCCTCGGCTGTTATCACGTTAACAGAAAAGCCCACCATGTTCTGAGGGAAGGGGTGGCCATCCAGCTTCATTTTGTTGTCGAACTTGAGGTGACCCTCCTGGATGGCCTTCTGGATCTTCATCCTGAAGACCCTGCAATCATTGATGGAGTGTGAATCCCTGTCGTGGAAGCCACAGTAACGTTTTCCTTTAACTCCATCGGGCCGAAGCATGGAATGCCCCTCAGGCAGCTTGATTCGGCCTTCCTTTACTAGGAGCTCAAACAATTTGTCAGCCTTTGTGATATCAAAATCGTAGGTGCCCTTGGTCTGCTTGACCCAGCGCTGATTCATCGTTAAAGGCTCCTTTCCCCACATGATCTCTGCCGCGGCCACATCCAGTTCGTCATCAGAGTCTTCGACCAGGTCAGCTTTGTTTAAGAACTGGTTGTAGATGTCAGCAACATCATGCTGCTTGCCAAACTTGGCATCCTTCTTGAAGTCATACGCCTGGTTGCTCATTAGTGATAGCTTCTGTGATAGCTAGCCCAGGTTCTCGAACTCCATCCCGAACAATTTCTCGCGTACGGCCGGCAGCATCCCGACGACGGCCATGTCAGCCAACTGGTCATCTGGCAAGTTAAGAGAGAAGCACATGCCTTTAACCTCCCTGAATCTCCTGAGAAATTCCAGCGGCGTCTCGCTATGCCTCTGCTTCATGGTCGCAAGGTCGATCAGCTTCTTCTCAGAGCTGCCGCTGAAATAGTGAGCGTGAAATTTCCATTCCAGGTCCTTCCATCTGCTAACTGACTCAGGGGGCAGGGACAAGAACCACTGGAATGCTGGACCTATCAGTGACGCGGAGAAGTAGCGGACCCTGAATGCCTCCTCAGCTGAGCATTCCCCGAGCTGCATGAGGTAACGAGCGATGTGCTCAACTGTGCTTGTGTCGTCCTGCCCTGAAAATTTCGTGAACTCCGTCGGCGGCTTCACCCTTGGCGGAAAGAGCACATTGTAGTACCACTCTGGGAACGGTGGCTTATAGGCGGGTCCCTACATTTTTGGCTTGAGGCCGAACTGATTTTGCATCAATTCGGCCATCTTCCGCGCCAGGGCGTTGTCCTCTTGCGCGCCTGCAGCTGGCGCGTATCCTGGGTGTGGGAAAGAGTCAAATGCCCCATAGTTTCCTACCTCATGGTAGACCCCGCCGTACAGGTTTCTGCGCAACCGCTTGTTTGCGGAGCAATCCTCCGACCGAAGCGAACGGGGCCCCGTGCGAGCCGAATGCCACATCTCCGTACGTGGACCGGCACGGATTCGGGCCGTTGCACGGGTTGACCCGTGCTGCCCGCGGTGGTGGCCGGACCGGCCGTCCCCAAGGCTGCAGGTGGAGGGCGAACCGGCTGTTTCCCAGCGGCCTGCGGAGGAGGCTGGAAAGCTTGACTCCCAGCGCTCTGAGGAGGAGGCTGCACTGGCTGGCTCCGTAGCGGCAGCTGAGAGCTTGATTCGCCAAGCTCCACAGTGCCCCCCTGGACGGGCGCCTTGCTAAATGCTTGTTCCATGCCTGGGCCAAAGACGGCCACCATCATCTGCTGGAGCGCACCGAGGAAAGCTTTGTTGTGCTTGCTCAACATGTAGTCTGCGGATTCTTGGAATACCCGCATGCACTCTTCTTTCTCTCCGCCGAATCGTGGCATCGCTCTCCCCCGGCGCAACACCCCGGGCATCTCGTTCTTCGGTGCACGGACGCCACTTCTATTCTTCTTGAAAGACAAGAGACATTTCTCGCCGAAACCGGTCCATGGCGTCCCGGAGTTGCCGCCGCTGCTCGGGAGATAGGTCCTCAAGGTTGACGTCCATGATGTCCGCGATCTCGGGCATCTTGATCTATTCGGCTGTGGTCCCACCAGGCGTGCCAAAAAGTGTGTTGACGCAAAAAGTGCACCTAGCGCCAAACACACAGCAAGCCGAACAAGCTGGCTTCACACGCGCAGAGAGTAACGATGACGTGCCAGTCAATTTTTCCCGAAAATTAACAAAAGATAAAACAGTTAAATACCAAGGCTTGGAACTTGCCGGGTGGTACCAGACAGTTCCATATTTACGGCTAAAAGGCCACATGAGATGACACATAGCTATGGAAAAGCTATTTGCCAATGAACTGAAAACCATTCGGGATCTTATAAAAGAAAAATCAATACTGCCGAATGAATGACGTAAGCATGACGGCAATCGGTATTTGTTTGGTCAAAAATGCATAAACACGATATTATGACCGATCCCATGATAACCAATATTAAATAAATGAATAAAGTAAAGCACGATCATAATCATGTAATGAACAAGCATGCATAGATCCAAAGCACTAGTCCACCGCATGTCTAGGTACTCTAAAACCCGTCGGGTACGATATCAAACAAATCTATCCACCGCATGATACAATTTGCATGAAGATCGTACCACTTTCCACAAATAGATCTATCCACCGCATGATACAATCTAAATATGGAAAGCTAAAAGCACGCATTGTTTAAAGCATGGATTACGCACGTGTTCTACTCGTGATGAAACATATCCGAATACAGCAAGACAGCCGATTCGGGGTCCATGAAGAAGGAACGAACATTACCAAGCGAATAAATCTATCAAATTGATTCGAAATCTAATCCACCGGATGACTAGCTCTAAAGCAACCCAAAAACCTGCATCTACCACATGATGCTCAGTTCTTTCAAGATTTATTCCGACATTGGCAAGCTTGAACCCACAACACGTAACAACCTAGATTGATTCGGTTTCGGCTTTTGAAAAAACACAAGATGCACGCATCAAAACATGAAATCTATCCGTACAAGGATCACAAAAGAGATGAGCCGATCCAAACCTATCTAGATTGGGCAGAGGTGTTACATGAATCTAAACATAAAGTAAAAACTCGAAGTAACACATGGTAACTTAATGAATCTATTGGATCTTGCCAAAATCCAATAGAGCCGATATCTAGCTTCAAGCTAGATCTTAGCCTACCGCATGGCTCATGACCTAACAAGAAACCCTCTTGAACCAAGCTTGAATCTACCGCATGACACGAAGCATGGTAACAAGACTACTTGCATCAGATCTAAATCCACCGCATGATACTAGACATGATACAAGGTTGCCGGTACTCACTGAGGTCGACGGATCGATGAACCCTCTCGAAGAACTCGACGACACGACAAAAGGACTCTAGGGTTTAGCGTAAGGCCGGTGTGTTTTGAAGAATGATTGTGTTACATTACATACATTCAGGGCTCATATTTATATCCTGCCAAGTACATCCCCCGCACAAAGTGTCCTCGCCGCTCCACACCAAGCCGGAGGGTCGATGACGATTGCCGGTGAGCCACTTAGGCCCCAAGGCTTCCGGCGAACCTTGTACAACTGGATTCACTCAAGAATCACCTCACAAGGTTGGCACAACCTTGCACTCACTCAGCTCTAAGCTAAGCCTAGCACTAAGCACATACACAAAGCATGCACTAGTCTAAGGATGAGCAATTTAAGCACTTGGATGGATTGGATATGATCTTGAATGTGTCTTGAACTCCTCTGCACTTCCACACAATCCAGCAACCTCAAATGAGTGAGTGGAGGGGGTATAAATAGCCCAAGGCATCAAACTAGCCGTTGGCTAATGTCCACTGAAAAAGGTACCGTCGGATGATCCGACGCTATGCTTTTCCAGGGCGTGAGTTCATCCGGTGCCCCTCCCACGTCACGTAGCCGTTGAGGTTCTCTGACACAACTGCTCCGACGCTATGCTCCGACGCTACGACGGATCATCCCCGTGCTTCGAAGGCCTCACGTCCGGTGTCGGCTCCGTTAGCTTCCAACAGACCGTCGGATAGACCGACGCTATGCCTTGACCAAGGCGTCGGATCATCCAGTGCTGAAGGCTTCGTCTTGGCGCGTCTCTTTATGAATTCAAACTGAGCGTCGGATAGACCGACGGGGTCCCCACTTAGACCGAAGGTTCATCCGGTGCTACTGTCTTCCTTGCTCTTCCTCTGCAACTCGTCCGACGCATGTAGAAATTGGACCGTCGGTTCATCCGACGGTACCTAGGGTTTCACCCTGTGTACCAACTCGTCCGACGATTGCACCGACGCTTGTAAATGAGGGACTGCCGGTTCATCCGACGGTGTCTTGTCTTTTCCTTTTCTTGCTCGGTTTTGACTCTAGAAAAATAGACTATCTTCTCAATTTGGCATATGGTTTTCTTGCATCCTTGGGACCTAGAAGTGTCTACAAAGACATGCTAAAGCAATAGGGTTAGTCCCAATGATCATGTTGCCATGAATCACCAAAATCAAAATCCGAACAAATGGCATATGAGGCCATGTTCGCTACACAAAGACAACTCAAGCTAGACTTTGCTAATAAGCATATATCAACTTGGGCTTCATCCGATGAAAAATCCACCAAGTAAAGCCTTCCCTTGAGTTCACCCTTAAGGGCAACGGAGTCATCGCCCCTTCTAAAGACGGTCACACCCTCATCGGTGACCATACAATTGTAACCCATCTCACAAAGTTGTGAGACGGACAACAAATTGTAGTCCAAAGATTCAACCAAATAAACATCGGAAATTGAATGATTGATTGAGATAGCAATTTTACCAAGACCAACAACCGTTCCTCCACCATTGCCTCCAAAGGCAATTCCTTCTGTAGGATTTTCAATCATATCACAAGATGTAAACATTTTCTTCTCCCCGGTCATATGATTTGTACATCCACTATCAATCACCCATTTTGTTCCACCGGAGGAGTATGCCTACAAAAAAAATTATGCTTGTGTTTTAGGTACCCAAGTGGATTTCGGTCCTGGAGTGTTAGTCACAAGAACCTTGGGCACCCACACATTCCTTTTGATCAATGTTCCTTTTGTGCGGGGTCCCACATCCTTGACAACGACCTTACCCTTGTGGTTCCAAGTTGTGGCTTGGGCTTCTTGCTCAACTTGTTTAGCTTGGTGTTTGCCTTAGGTCGTGGTGCACTTGTTGTAACTTGGGTGCTCTTGAACTTGATGGGTGTTTTGTACCTAACTTGGTTGTCAAAGTTCTTGACACCCAATTGCTTCATGACATGTACCACATTTCTTGTTCCCACACCCTTGGTGTGGTAGTTCTTGATGAATGGGATGGGGTCTTTTGTTTCTTGTTCTTGCTTATCAAGCCTCTTTCCATCCGCAAAGCCAAACTTCTTCATGTAGCTTGACCCAAAGCCTTTGGTGTGGTTCTCAAACTCACCTCTCTTAGGTTCTTTCTTCTTTTCATCAATGAGAGAGTTTGACAACCTAGCAATTTCTTTCTTCATGGCATTCATCTTGGCAATGTTAGTAGCACAAGCATTTACATCAATCTTATAACATCTAGAACAACCATTGCTTGTTGATGTTTGAGAGTTAGAGAAAGCATCATTAGATGTAGTTGTAGCATTATTCTTGAGGTTGTCAAGTTGAACATCTAATGCTATGTGACTAGTCTTTAAGCTATCAAAGCTCTTTTGAAGTTCAAGATTTTCACCCTCAATTTGCAAGCATCCTTAGATAGGAAGGATTCCTTAGTTAATTCATCTACTATCAACTCATCTTTAGCTAGGGACTTCTTGAGACTAAGATTTTCTATCTCCTTTTCCTTGAGAAAGTCCTCTTGCACCTTGAAACCTTTCTTTTCAATTACAAGGGAATTCTCAAGGGCAATGGTTTTCTCTCGCTCAAGTCTAAAGCGTTCTTCTTGCACCTCTAGAGTCCCTCCTGAGGAGTTGAACGAGGCCACGCTGAACCAGAACAACAAAGATTAACTTATGGATCAGGAAGCCTTTCTTTTGGTTTTGGTGGGTTGCGTTGTTTGCTCTAGAACTTCTTTGTTCTTTGTCCAGCTACTCTTTTTTAACATCTTGTTGAACTTCCTCACAAAGAGAGCCATTTGCTCGGGAGTCATGTTCATGTCACTATCTTCATCACTATCTTCCTCGACCACGGTCTTTAAAGTTGATGAGCTTGACTTCTTTTCCTTGCTAGATGTCTTGAGGGCCACTCCCTTGTTCTTCTCAATTTGTTCATCCATCTTTGACATTTCTTATGAAAGCTTTGACTCTTTGACGGTGATGAGGTGTTCTTCCATTCTTCCAATCACATCCGCCGTAGTGAACTTGTTGAAGCCTCTCTTCTCTCTTATGAGTGTTGGAAGTTGAACATGCCTCGCCATGTATGCGGAGAGAATCTTGTCAACCACTTCTCTTCTTCCCCATGTTGTGCTTCCTAGTGACTTGATTTTGTTGATGATCTTGTTTAAGCGGTTGTACATGTCTTGAGGAGACTCATCATCTTTGATAACAAACAGGTTGAGCTTACTTTCCAAAGATCGAATTCTTCTCTCTCTTAATTGCTTTGTCCCTTTAAGGTTGATGAATAATGTGTCCCACACTTCCTTACCGGACTTCAACTCATCCACCTTGTCATACTCTTCAGACGTGAGTGAACTTTTGATGATGCGTATAGCTTGATAGTTTCTTTGTATCTCATTGGCTTGCTCTTGAGTTAGCATTGCATCACCACTAGGAAAGGTAATACCCCTGTTCACAATAGTCCAAAGTGCGGGATTCACCGCAATCAAATACTCCCCCATCGAGTTCTTCCACTTGGAATAGCCGGTTCCATCAAATTGGGGTATCTTCCCAATGTGGCTAGAACCCGATGGATGGTTAAAGGATAAACGAGAGTAATCGAAAGAGGTTCGAGTATAGTCCCTTGATTATGGTCGTCGAGCAGAGCGGTTGGACCTTGCATCGTCAAACTCTTCATCCTCACTATCGGAGGAATCATCACCATGCCCATGCGCTTGATGGCTTGTGCTTGCGCCAAGGGTGTTGCCTCCTTGAGGTAGGACGGGAGGTGTGCCAACAACATTGTTGACGGGATCACCTTCGACGAGAGGTGGGGCTTGATCACTTGGATTCAACATCTTCTTAACTCCAAGCGGTAAGCTTCAAATACGGAGCACTTGGCTCTAATACCAATTGAAAGGATCAAGATGTGACTAGAGGGGGGGGGGTGAATAGTCGAACCTGAAAAATCACAACTTTTTCACAAATGTTAAATCAGGTCTAGAGTTTCCGGATATTATTTCGGATACTCCGGGAAATCCGGAGAATTCGAGAAAATGTCCGGATATTCCGGCCTGTCAGGGGGGAATCAAATTCAACAGAAATTAAACTTGCTCAAATGTAAATCTGTGAAAATAGGTTATGCACCGGGATGAGACAAGCCTGTTTATCCACTCCAATCTTGCAGAAACCTCAACACAAAGTAGATCTGCACCAAACCCTAGATATGTGCTCAAGGTAGGAACAAGCATGCAACCAGAAGAACAAGCACAAGAGACACAAGGATTTGTTACCAGAGTTCAACCCCACACCTTGAGGTGTATGTCTCCGTTGAGGTACCCACAAAGGGTGGACCTTTACACCTAGGTCACTTTCCTCCCTCTAGCGACCACAAAGATCAAGCTAGAGTTACTTACTCAAATTCGGGGTAATACAAACTTACTTGGGTAGCCACAACCTTTGGATGCTTCAAGGCAACGCCTAGCCGACTAGAAGCTCAAAGATCCAAGAGTAACAAACACGAAGTGTGACAACCAAGCGAAGAACGAGGTGTTCTAGAGGTGGAAAATTGAGGACCAGGAGCGTTCCGGTGGTCGATGGATGACCGCTCCTCAGTGATGAGTGATTGACAACGAGTGTTGGATTGACTCTTGGCTCAGTGCGCAGGTGTAGGCTGCGACCTAGTTCGTGTTGTTGCAGGTGAAGAACGGGCGCGAAAGGTCTTCAGCCTCGAGGGGCCTCCGGGAGATGGAGAGACAAGTAGGCTCGGTTCGAGGTACCCGGTGGACAGTGGGACTAGGCGCGGGCCACATGGTGGCGAGACGAGAAAGACGAAGTCGTGGACGATCGAGCCTGTGCGCGGTGGCGGTCGAGTCAAGAGGCTTGGCGGGAGGCCGGGCCGAGCACGCGGGGTTTGGTGGTTTGCCCACAAAAGCATCGGAGAACGGTTTCTTGGTTTGGGCCTCAAAACCAAGTCCGAAGGCCCAACACGACGGAGACGGGATCCGGGCGTGTCGGGAAGCTTCGAAGCGGAGGACACACGGCGGGATCGCATGGCTTGCGTCGGGAGGACGCGGGGTGCGGCGAAGGCAAGGCCGTCCGATGGCAAGACCCACAAACATTACATAAATGCCGCTGCATGGGTTGTGTCGCCAGTAGTTGAGTTAGGGGTAGTCGAGTCATTTACCACACCGGTGGGACCCGATATATAAGCCATGTGTGTGAGTGGATGGCTCCCTCTCTCCGCGACTTAGGGTTTCATTTCCCCCCTCCCATTTCTCATTTTCCCAAGACATTTTCTTCTCCATTTTCTTGTCTAGGCTAGCATGAGAGCTTCATGAGAGACTTGTTGAGAGGGATGGATGTTAGGGCGGCATGCTAGACCTTGTGAATCTTTCCTGGTTTGTATAGAAGATTCGACGTTGTGTTTTCCGTGGTCTTTTTCGTGCTTGTTTTTGGTGCCTTTGTTCTTGGTGTGATTCCACGGATTTGAGTGGGTTTCTCCCCGGATTTCTTTGAGGGAAACATGGATGGATGTCTTGTGCATCTTTGTGATTGATCTTGTGCCCTCAAACGTCGGGAAATCACTTCGATTCAAGGATTTTCGGTCGGAGCTCTAGTTTTTGGTGGTGCACAAAGGATCCACGATTCCCGGTGATTTAGGGAGTTAGGAGAAAAATTTTTGGGGTATAGCATCCTTGTTTGACACATATCTTGTCCCTAAACCCTTGTCTCTTCAGCTTCTACCGTTTGGGAGATCCGGTGATGTGTTGGAGGAGTTGACCCGCGGGGTCGAGCTGTTTTTGCTTCTGTCCGTAAGGCGCGGACAGTCTGCGTGTGCCTGGCGGACCGTCCGCGAGTGCGTGTTCAGCCCAGTTCTTCACATGTTCGTCGTGTTCTTGCTTGCCTTCGTTTTCGATCGGGTTTTGCTTTAAGTTTTTGTTGCAGTCGGTTTGCGGACGGTCCGAGCTTCTGTAGCGGACGGTCCGCCTGGTCCTTGCGGACAGTCCGTTTTTCCCGGTTCGTCTCTGGTGGTTCTGTTGGCTTTTACGGACTGTCCGCGGCTCCTGGCCGGACCGTCCGCGTGGCCCTTGCGGACTGTCCGCGGCACCTGGCCGGACTGTCCACGTGGTCAGTGCGGACAGTCCGCCCCTCCTGGCCGGACGGTCGCCGCGTGCTCGGCGGCTTTGTTCCTTGGTTCGATTCCTCCCTCCATTCTTTCGTGCTTCCGCGTGTGCTTCAAGGAATCGTTCCTAAGACTTGAGGTTGATCCATAACCTAGTTGTCTTGGTGATTGGTGTGTGATTCGATCCATCGCTCGTGTGTGACCGGGATTTGTTTAGGGTATAGGCCGGGTTCTTTGAGAAGAATTTTTACCGGCTCCTATTCACTCCCCCCCCCTCTCTAGTCGCCAGCCCATCCTTCAATTGGTATCAGAGCTTGGTGCCGGATTCGTGGTGACTTTGACAAGTCTTGAATCCTAAGATGGCGTACGTTGAGCGGGGCGGTCCGCCGCACTTCGATGGGAAGGGTTACCACAAGTGGGCGGCCCGAATGATGATCTTTCTTCGTGGCAAGTTGTAGGATTTCATTGTGCTTGACAAGACCTATGCTATTCCGGCGGATATCCACACTCTTATGGTGACTGATGCCGGTGCTAAGGCCAAGTATGAGGAAAATGCAAAAGCCGTTGATCACTTGGTCCGAAGTTTGTGTGATCCTGAGTTTGAGAGTGTTCGCCATTTGAATCTTGCCTGGCAAATTTGGGAGAAGTTGTTGGTTGCTCACGGTGGTGATAACCATGTGAAGGCTCGCCTCTTTGTTTCTTACCGGATGCAATATGAGAACTTTACTCAACTTCCCAGTGAGGACATTGATGCGATGTTTTAGAGGTTCACCGCCATCGTGAACAACATGAAGGCCGATGTTGAGGATTTCCCTTACACCGAGCATGATCAAGCTTTTACATGAAGACTAATATGAGAAGCTTTGAAGGAGTCCGGGCAATACTTGACCATTGAGTTGGATGACCCCTTTCCTAAGCTCAAGTCGGCTGAGGTTGACAGGAAGTTGCAATCCAAGCATAGGGCTCGACTGATCATAGTCTTGCTATTATGGGAGGATCAAATGGCAAAGCCAACACTAACCCTTCGTGTCGACAGTTTTCCTTGTCTTCTCTCATGTCTATTCCAGATGAAGAGTTCGATGCGCTGGGCAAGGAGGAACTGGCCTTGCTCTCAAGGAGGTTTGATCGACTACATGAGAACTAGAGGAATGCAAGGCGGAGCTCGGGGACATGCTACAAGTGTGGCAAGCGTGGACACTTCATTGCCGAGTGCCCGGAAGCGGAGGAGAACAAGTACAAGATGAGCGAGTACAAGGTGCACCCGAGGCGTGAAGACAAGTACTCCTCCAAGGGCAAGCACTACAGCAAGTCCAAGAGCAAGGACAAGGACAAGCGGCGATCGAGCGTGGGCGGCCACAAGAAGGACAAGGCAAGAGCCATGGTGGCCGGTGCAAGCGACGTCGACACAAGCTCAAGCGACGCGCATTCAAGCTCAAGCAGTGAGGATGAAGACGCCGGGAGGCGCAAGGGCAAGAAGAATGCAAGCCGGAACCTCAGTGGTTTGAGCTGTGTGGCACTTGGAGGCTTTTGTGGCATGGCCCATAGCTCAAGCAGCAAGAAGGACGAGAAGGAAGACACCGACTCCGACTCAGAGGATGAGGTAAACCGTGACCCCGACGCTTTGCTTGCTGAGATCACTAGGTTGAATGGCTTGATTGACAACCGTGATAGTGTGTTGAGGGATGACAAAAAGATGAGGAAAGATCTTAGGGCTCAACTTGAGAATGCTAGTGGGAAAGTAGGAGAGTTAGAGTCTAAATTGCTTGAATTGAAACTTGAGAATGACTCTTTGAAACGTACTCCTACCATTTCTGATGATGTTGAATGTCCTGAATGTGATGCATGGTTGAATGAAATTAAATTGCTTAATGAGAAGAATGCTTCCACTTTGGCTAAACTAGATGCTCTTAGGACTGAGTATGATGAGCTTAAGGCTAGACCCACATTGCTTGGTGCTTGTAAATCATGTCCTACTATGCATGCTAAGCTTGTTGATGCTCGTTCTATCATTAGCACTTTGGAAGCTTCTTTGAAATCTCCTGTTGTCAATGCATGCACTAGTTGTGATGAAGTTACTTTGCGCAATCTTGAACTTACTTCACGTTTGGATGTCATCTATGAAGAGAATGATTATTTGAGGAAGGTGTTGGGTTGGTTGTCTGGGCAGGAACCTCAATTGAAAATCATGATTGAGGAGTTCAAGAGAGCGGATAGTTGTGGTTTGGGTTTTGAGAAGTTGGGTGAGAAAGTGGGAGAAAACAGTGGGGAGAGTGTGTATGAGAATTGTGTTGAGCCCACCCTGTAAGTGCAATCAAGCCTTAAGTGGGTTTTGGTGAATTAAGTGACAACTTGATTAAATCCCTAACACTCTTGTGGAGCATGTGAGCAGGTTAATGATTATTGATAAATGATACTTATGAGTAAATTCATGCTTTTGGCTTACATTGCAATAAAGACAAGAATGGATCATGACAATGTATATGTAATAATTATAAGCATACTAAGAGTGAATGTCATGATAAAGAAAGGATGTTCTTCCCATTGATCTTTACATAAAGCATACAACAAGCGATCCTAAGCTAAAGAAAAGCAAATACAAAGGCATGATGATACATGATAATCGATTGGCTTTTCTATGTTGGGCAAAGCACATTTTGAAGAAAGGAGAAGCTTGTGGTTTTGTAATGGGAGAATTAAATTAAAAATGAATATGGCATCAAGGGATTTCACCATTGACACATGATAGAGATTGATGACCAATGTTGTGAGCTTTGTTAAGAAAAACATCAAGTGATTTCACTATTGCTACAAGATGGAACTTGATGATCTAGACAATAAGTTTACCAAGTTCAATATCAAATGGTTTTCACTCTTATACTTCATGAAGATTATTGACTTGTTCAAAGAAGAGATTTGCAAGACTTCGAGTTGGATTTTAGCTAAGGTCATTTGGCTATCTATATTACTTTGGACCTACATTTGAAAGATTGCAAAAGCAAGGATAATTGATATCAATCAAAGGACAAACAAATTGAGTGGCATCTCGTTTGATTTTATCTCTATGGTGCAAGGCTTGACTCAATTATGGCAAGGATAAGTGATGAAGAGATCAAGATGGCTAAAACGAGGAACTAAGCTAAGGCTATGGATAGCGACCATAAGCAAAGTGGCTAGGGTGAAGTTAAGAGCATCAAGGATTTCGAAGTATCATATCCAAGCCTACCGAGGGAAGTGATAAATTGCATCTAACGTCATGATTGATA
Organism: Cenchrus americanus; assembly: GCA_947561735.1. Taxonomy (NCBI): domain Eukaryota; kingdom Viridiplantae; phylum Streptophyta; class Magnoliopsida; order Poales; family Poaceae; genus Cenchrus; species Cenchrus americanus. Next base: position 179,640,401 of record OX387245.1, read on the forward strand.
AATTCAAGTGGCTTAAGAATTCAAAGTGATTGATCTCTACTCTATGGAAGAATTCTAGGTCGCTAGCTCAAGGTGGACATGCTCAAGCACATACATATGTTTGCTCATCTACAACATGTGCTTAGTTGGTACACGTCATTTGAAGCCCTCGAATCATTGAAGATCATTTATCGGCGTACCTTGGAGGTTCAAGCTCAAGTGGATTTATTAGGATTTATCTTTTCTTGAGTTTAGGTATGCCGTACTATCAAGAGGGATGAATCACCGGTTGGACAACAAACATCAAAAAGTGCTCAAGTGAAACCTAGAGAGACTAACCCGTGAGATCAAAACCTTAGTTGAGCTCTGCGGCCAAAACCGGCCCGACCGGTTTGGAAACCGGCTCGACCGGTTTGGGCACTGACATCGTCCAACGGCTAGTTGGTTTGTAAACCGGTCTGACCGGTTTGGCAAACCGGTCTGACCGGTTTGGCAAACCGGTCTGACCGGTTTTGTCTGACAGACTAACGGCTAGTTTTGAGTGAGGTGGGTATTTATACCCATGAGCTCCTCCTTGAGGGGCTGCTGGTTCTCTTCACTCCTAACACATTCCAGAACCATAGCAAAGCTCTTCCCAACCTCTCTAAGTGAGATTTAAGCCTCTAGTGCCATATCCTTGAGTTGGGTTAAGAGAGTGACTAGTGTGAGAGCTTTAGAGAGCTTTGAGAAGCCTAGTGAGCATCCCACACTTGAGCACCTGCAGATTTCGTTGAAGATCATTGAAGCATCCTTTACTCTTGGAGCATTTGCTCCTAGACGGCTAGAGGTCGCTTGGAAGCTCCAATCCGAGATTGTGGAAGCTCCAAGAAGTTTGTATTACCCCTGTGAATCTAGTCGAAAACCTCTCATCTCAAGAGATTGTTCTCTTGACTTGAGATCGAGGGAAAGGGCAAGCCTTGTGTGGCAAGTCTATCCTTGTGTGGATACCTCAACAACGTGGACGTAAGCAAGCCTTTGTGGCGAGCTGAACCACGGGATAAATCCTTGTGTCAATTGCGCTTTTACTTCATATATATCTTGCTTGTTGGTTTATCTCTCTTTCTAGCATATATCTTGTGCTTCCGCTTCGATCTACTTTGGTGTGCTTGTACTGTGTGCAAGGAGCTTGTTGGTACTCTTGGAAGCCCCTGTGGAAGTCCACACCAAGTTTGGTTTGTGCTAGAACTCGAAGAGGGGTTTTACTTATTGTTGGTTCTGTCTGTGTAAAACCGGTCTGACCGGTTTTGGAAACCGGTTTGACCGGTTTCGATGCGATCGACAAGGTTGAATTATTTTAAGTGTGCAGATTCGCCTATTCACCCCCCCCTCTAGGCGACATCAAGATCCTTTCAATTGGTATCAGAGCAAGGTTCTCCGAAATCGAGCTTAACCGCTTGGAGAAAAGATGTCGATAACGTCTGAGGTATCTCTTGAACCATTGACACTAGGTGGTTCAAACTTTGATTCTTGGTCTGCTCATGTACTCAATAAAATTAGGACTTTTGGTCCATATGCCGAGCAGGTTGTAGTCGCTAGCATTCTTCCTCCTTGCACTAGAATAGACAACTTTGACTTGTCAAATTTATCTAGAGAGGAGTTAGAATGTTGGCAACTCAACGCTCAAGTTACCGATTACATTCGTAGTACCTTGAGTTGTGATGTGCGGAATTGATTTATGACGACATAGTTGATGCACATGACATTTGGGAAATTATTCAAGAGGTCTACGGTATGCCCAAATGTAAATATCAAAATCAAAGAGTAAGCATGCAAAGTAAAGCCACAGCGTCAAACCAATCATCTTCATGCACTCATGATGACATCTCGGCCAAGCGTGATGAGAAAAGAGAAATCATAGGCCAAAATGAAGATTTGGGGTTTGAGCATGATAAGCCGTCAACTAGTGAGGATCAAGGTGCAAATGTATCTTCAGAAGGGTGCTCTACCTCTGGAGTACACACTGATGCTACAGTTATCGCACCCGAGGATCAGCAAGACAAGAAAGGCAAGTCGGGTGACCCTGTAGGGAAATCGGTCCAACCGGTTTTCAAAACCGGTCTGACCGGTTTTCACAGGATGAGTGCAACTAGAAGCAGCAAGCGTTCAAGAAGGCGATCAAGAAAAACACCGACAGTTTCTAGATCCTCAAATCTCAGTGTTGATGATCACAAGTGCTTAATGGCCAAGAAAAGCAAGGAAACCAAGGACAATCAAATGTCAAAGAGAGTTGAAGATCAAGTTGGCATCATAAAGACTTTGACTCAAAAACTTGAAGCCTTCAAGCTCTCTTACTCTGCCTTGGATAATAAATGTGATATTTTGCTTGACAAAGTTGCTTGTGCTACTAACACGTCTACATGTGTAGCATCTTTGGAGCAAGAAAGGAAGGTGCTCAATGAAAGGCTTGAAAAACTCACTAGCGAGCATATGGCTTTGCAAGCACGTCACAAAGAGCTTGAATGCTCTCATGAAATGCTTGTAGAATCATATTTTTGTCTAGAAGTGGCTCATGAGGTTGTCCTCTCGTCGGTAAAATCCACTCAACCTCACTCACACACATGCACATGCTCACATGTCAATATTAAATTGCCTTGTACTAAACCTTGTTGTTATCAAGCAAGCCAATCTAGTATTGAGCATGTATTTGTAGATACTTGTGATGACCTCATTGCGAAAGAAAATGATCAACTCATGCAAGAGGTCGAAAGGCTCAAAGTTGACTTGAGTAAGTTGAAGGGAAAGAGTCAAGTGCAACCTTGTCAAGATAACCGTGACAACATGGTGAAGAAGCTTGAGAAGGGTTCAAACCGCACTAGCTCAACCTTTCGACCGAAGAAGCGAGGCAAAAATCACAAGGCTCAAGAAATGAAGAAAAAGGAGCTTGATGACATACAATCATTCAAGCACTCAAACGAGGGGCATTATGCATCGATGTGCTCTCCTCAGTTCAAAAACAACAAGAAAAAGCAAGGGAAGCTAAGGAGAAGGATATGCTACAAATGCAAGCAACATGGACACTTCATTGGTGATTGTCCACAAGTAACCGGGTCTTTGTCCGTACCAAACCGGTCGATCGGGTTTGGGAAACCGGTTAGACCGGTTTTGGGAACGATGGCGCCTCGAGTGCATATCAAGCACAATCAAGCCTCTACGGCAAGCCTTCGGATCAAGAAGGGGCAAGTGAGCAATAACAAGTGCAAGGCCTCATCAAGAAAGATCAAGGGTCGTCTTTGCTACACTTGTCGGTCAAAGGGACATGAAAGTAATGAGTGTCCAAATGGTAACATTCCTAAGTCAAAACATGACAATTATGCATTATCAAGACTTAGGGATAACAAGAATGATACTTATGCGACCGAGTGATTAGTTCACCTCAAACTAGCATAAGAACCATTTGGGTCCCAAAATCCATTGTGACTAACCTTAAAGGACCCAACATGGTTTGGGTACCAAAAAGAGCTTGCTAGAATTGCAGGAGCATGGAGATGCATTGGAGGCTTGGCAAATGTCAAGAGAAGGTCATTGAACAAGAATAATGCCAAGCATAAAGTATAAACTCTCTTTTTCTACTCCAATGACATCTTGGTAACATAAGCTTCATCTTTTATCTTAGTCAATTGATCCTAAGTGTTTTCTTGTGCTCAAGGCCTTGGTTTTGTGCACTTGGCTTGTCTAAGTACTTTGTTATACAAATATGCTCCTCTTTCCATGTGATGCTTGTAATCGCTCTCTAGTAGAGCATTTCGATTTAATTTGTGCAGGTTCAAATGAGAAGCAAATTGTAAGTCAATCAAGTGTTTGGCCGTATGAGATGTTAGAACAAGTTGAAGCATATGAGAAGATGAAGAGAAATCACAAGCTTTAACACAAACTCCAAAGGCCACACACTTGCCTGTGTTTCTGGTGGTACAGACCTCGGAGGTTCCGAGTATTTCCTCGAGAGGTTTCGAAGTTTCTTTGCGGGAACTCAACCTCCGGGAAAACCTTCGGAGGTTCCGAGTTTTTGGAAGTTCAGATCTATAAAGTCTCCAGAATCAAGGTGTATCAAGAATGATACACACATGAGGATGTGCCTGCATTAGGAGCTGATGGAGTCTTGAAGAAATGGTGGTTGAACGGACTGGTAAAATCGGTCTGACCGGTTTGCCAAACCGGTCTGACCGGTTTTGGCCCAGTCCAGTTCAACTTGGAATTGAACTTCTAGATTAGCCCAAGAATTTCAAACATATATCCTCAGCCTCTGATTAAGCATCATACACACACTATCTTGGTGATAGTAAGTACTCTTGGCACAATTTCAATTTTCATAAATTATTTTTCTTTTGTGCTTAGAGCAAATTGTAAAGTGACCTCTCCTAGTTCATTAATTTGACCGAGTGCTCGTCTCATGCAACTCAAAATTCATGATGCACCTATCTAGGGGGAGATCACTCTACAATTTGTGGTTTTGGGACTAATGCCTTCATCTAGTGATCTCTTGTAGTCTCAAATTGAGAGCTCGTCTCTCTCTCCATGGAGTATGCTATGATTCTTGAATCCAAAGGGGTGTTATTGAGCAAATCTTTTTCTTTGGATTATGGAACTAACCTTAAAGCATAGCTACTCACCACAATATAGTTTAAATTCCTCAAGTTGGACTTAATTGTCAACATGGTGCATGTGACCCTAGTTGTTTATATCAATTCATGTGCTCCATAAACAAAGGGAATTTGATCTATATTGTGAGGTTTCAATTTTTGGTGAACTCTTTGTCTCTCTAACCCAAAAGGTCACCAAGGATTGAGACTAGTACTTGTGCTACTTAAGTATCTCTCTCTCTCTCGTTGTGTATAAAGGTTTATCAAAATGAGAGCTAGAACATGGACCTAACTTGATAGTGCACAAGTCTAGGGAAATCACAATTCACCAATGTGAAGATGTGATATGCTAGAGACAAAGGTATGACTCACACTCATTTCTTTTTCTACCTTTATCATATAGGTTTCATTCATGCTAGGGTGTGCATTTTCTTAGCATGTGGTTATTCGCGGTCTCTTGTGGATTTCAATTGGATATTTAATTGATGCCTACCTTTATATTGACTTTATGTCAAATGCTTCTTGTAAATGTGAGAGGCATGAGTTAAATATGCTAATGAGGTCCTAAATCATGTTTAGCCACATGTTTGAGTGACATAGGGTTAGTTCTTTGAAAAACTAACTAGCATGATAGGACATGTGTGAACTTTGAAAATATTTGGAGTTTGGTCCTCATGACCCGATCGACCCACATGTGACTATGGTTAAACGTGCTTGATTGTTGGCTAGTCACAAGTGGTGAGATTTTCTTAAGTCCAACATATTCCTCATATCCTTTTCTCTCTAAGTTTCTTGGAAGTATCGAGGAGCTTTTGAACCTAAATAGAAACATCTATCTAAGGAATCTATCTAGTGACCAAAGTTTATTGCTTAATCTTCTCAGCTCACTAGATTCCTCTTAAAAGAAAAAGAGAACAAAATTCTTCCAATATCTTATCTTTTTCTAAATCACCACTCTCGGAGAAAAAGGGGTCTTTGGATAAAGATTTGAAGCTTCAGGTGTTACTTCAAAAGAACTAGTAACTGGACTCATCTTGAACATATCACTCTTATTGGTTCTCAATTCAAGCTTCAACAACTCAAATTCTACCATCTTTTGGTTTCCTGAGGGAAACCGGTCTGACCGGTTTCTGAAACCGGTCTGACCGGTTTTACCCCGGGGCCACCCCTTTAAGGGGTATCTCGGTTGGAATATTCCTTATCCACTCCATTTCACTCCTCACCAGACCAAGCCCGTGGTCCTCTCTTTCAACCCGCGCCCCACTCTCCTCTCTCATTTCCCACCATGAAATCTTGAGAATGGGCCAAGGAAAAGGATTTCCCTTTGGGGATTAAGGGCTACAGGTGCTAATCTTCGGCCTAACCGGATTGGAGACCGTTTTTGGAAGTTGAATCATCTTCTCCAATCCTCTCAAGGTATTCAAAAGTTCTCTTTGCCCGATCTCTTAGCTCCTTGAATATCTCTTGGATTTCTTTGAGCAATCATCAACTAGTATGCCCAGGAAGCTATCTTTAAGTTTTGAATCAATTTGGATGGCTACATTTCAAATTCCTTAATCTAGGGTTTCAGCCGACGAAACCGGTCTGATCGGTTTCTGAAACCGGTCTGACCGGTTTTGCCTGAACAGAAACCTTGATTTTCTTTAGTCTCTTCAAATTCGATTCTCGTCAAGTCCCAAATCAATTCCTATGTTCCTTATACACTCTTTGCAACATTTTCTTGGTCAGGAACAACATGTCGGACTTCTCTAAGACCTACACTCGGTCGAAGAAGCAAAAGAGGGTTGATGAGCCCGAAGGCGTTTCGGTCCGATCGAGGCATCCGGTGCCTCCGGTGGGCCTATCTTGAGACCCGGGACTTCCGGGGCATCACAACCCGCCGTTGGACGAGATCGTTGAAGAAGAAGAAGAAGAGGGGCATGAAACGTCTAGTGATGATAATGAGAGTGATGAGAACTACAGAATGCAGTTTAGGCATGGGAAAGAACCCGCAGATGATGATGACGACGATGATGATGATGATGAAGAGGAAGATTTAGGAGGAAGAGAAAGAGGTGTTGAAGAAGAAGAAGAAGAGGAGGTGTTGCTTGAGATCCGTAGGCCCGTTAATCCCAGCTCTCATCGGATTGTGAACTATCTTGGTATGGGAAAGACAGAGGCAGCTAGGAGGAAGAGAAGAGAATGGCCCTATGGTGAGCCTAAGGACATGGCCAGTGGGATAGATTATCGGTTTCACACTTTCTTTCAGCAGGACTTCTATTCCACCGCCATTATTGCTAAGAAGAAGGGCATTATTGCAGAGGCTCGGTGGATAGATTGGGCACACATGGAGAGGGCAGACAATGCTTGTTTTCGAGATATCATAAGTGTTTGCACTACTGCGAGGATCAAGCCTCGATGGGTTTTAGGCACGGTTGGAACACGAGAGGTAATTGCTCGGTTCTATGCCACCGTTGCTTTTGAAGAACATGAGAGTGCTAGGAAAATGCATTGGATGACCGAGGGGACTAGATACGGTGTCACTTTCACTAACTTTGCTAGGTTCCTTGGACTCGGTCCGGCCAGATTTGTCACTTCCTTGTATTCACCGAGGCATTCGTCCTATGGAGCCGTACGCAATGAAGTTCATGTATCCTAGGGACAAGCAAGCAAATGCGGGTTTTGCGGCGGGGCTTTACTCCTATTACGGTGTCTTTGAACCGTATGTTTCGCTTGACCCTCACACCTAGGGGAGGAAACCCGGCGAGATATTTCTAACTATGCTAAGGACTTGCTCGTTCACATGAGGCCTCCTGGACTTCCATTCTCTGTGAGTGACTTCATTTGGGAGGAAATCAAGTCTATTAGCGAGAGCCCCCAGAGGTTGTGTGGATATGCACCATATATCATGCTTATCATCGAGAAAGCGTCTAATAGAAAATATCTAAAGGATTCAAAGCATGAGCCTTTCAAGGTCCCCGTGCCCAAGAGGATGAGGTTACCTTCACCTGGAAGGTACGACGAATTGATGGAGGAAGGAGAAGGTCAGCAGCAGGATCAGCCCGGTGCTGCCTCAGTCGAGGGCCAAACCGGTCGACCGGTTTGGGAAACCGGCCTGACCGGTTTGGGAAACCGGCCTGACCGGTTTGGGGCAGTGGCGCGCCGACGGCCAAGGGACAAGCCACCCTCTCCCATTCGTAAGCTCTTGAACTTTTTCACTTCTATGTGTAAGAGCCAGAGGGATGTGTTAGTTGAGCGGCAAAGATCTAGGAGAGAAAGGAAGCAAATGAAGGACACTCTCAAGCTTTTGCACAATCACCACGGATTTGAGCCTCCTAGATCTCCACCCTCTCCCGAGACGGAGGAGCCCGAGATTCCTTCGGTAGACGGCATGGTGGCACGGCTAGGCTCCGAGGGTTATTTTCAACAATATGCTCATCACTTTGGTTATCAAGTCCCTAATCCTCCACCTCCTCCTATGGGACCTCCTACTAGCGGAGAAAGTATTGTATCTCAAGCTTATCAATCTCTCTTCGGCAACATTGATGGTAAGATGTGGTTCATTTTCTCTTTCATTAGCATCTACCATTCTTTCTCAAGTTCTAAAATTCAAATTCTCTCTTAGACTATCCTCCTCCACATGGTGGTGTTCCTCCGGCGTATGGCGGTGCTCCTCCGGAGTATGGTGGTCAGTGATGCTCAGCGGCACCTCTTCTCCAAGTTTTTAGTGATGGATGACAAAGGGGGAGAAGAATAGACGATTAAAGCTTATCTGTCTTGTGCTGTAGGGGTGAAACCGGTCTGACCGGTTTCACAAACCGGTCTGACCGGTTTTGTCTTTGACGATCCCAAGCTCCTATGTATCCAGTTATCTTTTATCTTAGAGACTTGTTGAGAGATTTGGATCTGTAATATTTAACTGTTGAACCTTATCTATGTGTTGGACTTGAGAACTCTTGTATTGTGTGCTACAATGTGTGTAATGTACTTTAAATGTTTCTAAGCGACTTAATGGTAGTCTGTGATGCATGATTGTATGGTGAATGAGCTTTGTTTCCTTGTTTTCCCCTGTGTTGTGCGCTGACTGGGAGAAACCGGTCTGACCGGTTTCGAAACCGGTCTGACCGGTTTACAAAACCGGTCGACCGGTTGCCCCCGGACAAAGACACACTTCGTGTGTTTTGCCTCTCGGCTGTGCTTACTCTTGTCATATGCATCACACACTTATTTTATCTTGTCACACACACTTGTTGCACCCCACTTTGCTGAGATTTAGGGGAGCTCCTTGTCTTTCTTGAAATACGTGCAAATTGGCATTTTTAGGCCAGAATTTTGGAATTCCACTCTTTGCACGAATTGAGGGGGAGCTTTACCTAAATCTTGGTTCTTATGAGCTTTATTTTTATATCTTTTGTAAGCTTTAATCAAGGTTGTCATCAATCACCAAAAAGGGGGAGATTGTAAGTGCAATCAAGCCTTAAGTGGGTTTTGGTGAATTAAGTGACAACTTGATTAAATCCCTAACACTCTTGTGGAGCATGTGAGCAGGTTAATGATTATTGATAAATGATACTTATGAGTAAATTCATGCTTTTGGCTTACATTGCAATAAAGACAAGAATGGATCATGACAATGTATATGTAATAATTATAAGCATACTAAGAGTGAATGTCATGATAAAGAAAGGATGTTCTTCCCATTGATCTTTACATAAAGCATACAACAAGCGATCCTAAGCTAAAGAAAAGCAAATACAAAGGCATGATGATACATGATAATCGATTGGCTTTTCTATGTTGGGCAAAGCACATTTTGAAGAAAGGAGAAGCTTGTGGTTTTGTAATGGGAGAATTAAATTAAAAATGAATATGGCATCAAGGGATTTCACCATTGACACATGATAGAGATTGATGACCAATGTTGTGAGCTTTGTTAAGAAAAACATCAAGTGATTTCACTATTGCTACAAGATGGAACTTGATGATCTAGACAATAAGTTTACCAAGTTCAATATCAAATGGTTTTCACTCTTATACTTCATGAAGATTATTGACTTGTTCAAAGAAGAGATTTGCAAGACTTCGAGTTGGATTTTAGCTAAGGTCATTTGGCTATCTATATTACTTTGGACCTACATTTGAAAGATTGCAAAAGCAAGGATAATTGATATCAATCAAAGGACAAACAAATTGAGTGGCATCTCGTTTGATTTTATCTCTATGGTGCAAGGCTTGACTCAATTATGGCAAGGATACGTGATGAAGAGATCAAGATGGCTAAAACGAGGAACTAAGCTAAGGCTATGGATAGCGACCATAAGCAAAGTGGCTAGGGTGAAGTTAAGAGCATCAAGGATTTCGAAGTATCATATCCAAGCCTACCGAGGGAAGTGATAAATTGCATCTAACGTCATGATTGATAAATTCAAGTGGCTTAAGAATTCAAAGTGATTGATCTCTACTCTATGGAAGAATTCTAGGTCGCTAGCTCAAGGTGGACATGCTCAAGCACATACATATGTTTGCTCATCTACAACATGTGCTTAGTTGGTACACGTCATTTGAAGCCCTCGAATCATTGAAGATCATTTATCGGCGTACCTTGGAGGTTCAAGCTCAAGTGGATTTATTAGGATTTATCTTTTCTTGAGTTTAGGTATGCCGTACTATCAAGAGGGATGAATCACCGGTTGGACAACAAACATCAAAAAGTGCTCAAGTGAAACCTAGAGAGACTAACCCGTGAGATCAAAACCTTAGTTGAGCTCTACGGCCAAAACCGCCCGACCGGTTTTGGAAACCGCTCCGACCGGTTTGGGCACCGACATCGTCCAACGGCTAGTTGGTTTGTAAACCGGTCGACCGGTTTGGCAAACCGGTCCGACCGGTTTTGTCGACGGACTAACGGCTAGTTTTGAGTGAGGTGGGTATTTATACCCATGAGCTCCTCCTTGAGGGGCTGCTTTGGTTCTCTTCACTCCTAACACATTCCTGAACCATAGCAAAGCTCTTCCCAACCTCTCTAAGTGAGATTTAAGCCTCTAGTGCCATATCCTTGAGTTGGGTTAAGAGAGTGACTAGTGTGAGAGCTTTAGAGAGCTTTGAGAAGCCTAGTGAGCATCCCACACTTGAGCACCTGCTGATTTCGTTGAAGATCATTGAAGCATCCTTTACTCTTGGAGCATTTGCTCCTAGACGGCTAGAGGACGCTTGGAAGCTCCAATCCGAGATTGTGGAAGCTCCAAGAAGTTTGTATTACCCCTGTGAATCTAGTCGAAAACCTCTCATCTCAAGAGATTGTTCTCTTGACTTGAGATCGAGGGAAAGGGCAAGCCTTGTGTGGCAAGTCTATCCTTGTGTGGATACCTCAACAACGTGGACGTAAGCAAGCCTTTGTGGCGAGGCGAACCACGGGATAAATCCTTGTGTCAATTGCGCTTTTACTTCATATATATCTTGCTTGTTGGTTTATCTCTCTTTCTAGCATATATCTTGTGCTTCCGCTTCGATCTACTTTGGTGTGCTTGTCTTGTGTGCAAGGAGCTTGTTGGTACTCTTGGAAGCCCCTGTGGAAGTCCACACCAAGTTTGGTTTGTGCTAGAACTCGAAGAGGGGTTTTACTTATTGTTGGTTACTCGTACGTGTAAAACCGGTCGACCGGTTTTGGAAACCGGTCGACCGGTTTCGATGCGGCATCGACGAGGTTGAATTATTTTAAGTGTGCAGATTCGCCTATTCACCCCCCCTCTAGGCGACATCAAGATCCTTTCACACCCCCGAGTTTGTAGTGATCGGAGACATCCAAGTTCCACTTCCAAAAGCACCCAAGAACTCTTTCACACCAAAGCCCAACCACCTTTGTCACAAGCTTGACACAACCCAAGATCCACCCAAATTCCCACCTAAAACAAATGACTTCCAGAAACCGGTGAAGTTTGTGAGTGAGAAGGGTGTAAAGCCTAGAGAGAAGCCAGAGTCAAAACCAAAACCCATCCCCTTCAGGTGTGAGTATTGTGGCAAGGAGAGGCATCTAGTAGAGTTTTGCTACAAGAGGAAGAGGGATGAGAGGCTTGCTAGGGAGCTAGCCAACCAGAACAGGTATCGCCAGTCTCATGGTATTCCTGACCCTAGAGTGCCACTTCCACGGGGTATGGGAAGTGTGAGGAATGTTGGTAGAGTTGGAGCTCAGGGTGGTAGGTTCCCACAGAGAGGTGGTGGTGATAGGTTTGATAGGAGAGATGATGGTGTGCGTGCTGGTGAGAGGTTTGGTCGGGCTCGTGGTGGTTTTGCTGGATGTCCCCCTACTCGTCCTCAATACGAGTCTAGGGGAGATGATCACAGCTTTGGGTTCCAGAGGAACTACGGACCATGTTTTCCCCCTCGTGGTGCTCGTACTCCTTCCATGGGACATGGGAAATTTGGTGGCAAGGGAATGATGTTTGCTAACCCCTCTTTTGAGAAGATGGCTCGGCACTGGTTCAACTTTCTTTGTGCTAACCCCAGTGTCGAGTCATTGGCTCATTCTCGTTCTTGTTTCTGACGGCAGGTAGGAGGCTTGGAGAACATTTGGTTGATCGACTCCGGATGTTCACGACACATGACCGGAGGCAAGAAGTGGTTCTCCAGCCTCACCCCAGTGAAGGAAAAGATGTACATCACGTTTGGGGACAACGGACGAGGGAGGGTGATTTCTGAGGGTGTAGTGCATGTGAGTGACAAGGTAACGTTGAAGAGGGTTGCTCTTGTGAAGTCTTCGGGCTTCAATTTGCTTTCGGTTTCTCAGTTGCTTGATGAGGGCTTTGAGGTGCGTTTCAAGTCTGGTGAGTCTCGTTTGCTGGATTCTCGAGGTGATCTTGTTTGTATGATCATCCCCGAGGGTCAGATTTTCAGGGCTGATTTCTCTCGTTCTTTGGGTCCTGCTCGTTGTTTGATGGCTGGTCCTTCTTGTGAATTGTGGAAATGGCATAGGCGGTTGGGTCACTTGAGCTTTGATTTGGTTTCCCGCTTGAGTGGTCTTGACCTTGTCCGAGGATTGCCAAAGTTGAAGTTTGAGAAGGATTTGGTCTGTGCAACGTGTAGGCATGGCAAGATGGTAGCCACTCCCCATCCACCCCTGACCGATGTCATGACTGAGCGTCCGACAGAGCTGTTGCATATGGACCTTGTGGGCCAGCTCGAGTTCGCTCGGTGGGTGGGAAGTGGTATGTCCTTGTTGTGGTGGACGATTACTCTCGCTATGCCTGGGTGTTTTTCTTGGAGGACAAAAGTGAGACATTTGGTTTTGTTCGAGATCTGATCGTGAGGTTGAAGAACGAGAGGCATGGGAATGCCATTCGAGCTATCCGCAGTGATAATGGCTCAGAGTTCAAGAACTCTCGTTTTGATGCCTTTTTTCGTGATCTAGGTCTTGAACATCAGTATTCGACCCCTTATGTGCCCCCTCAAAATGGAGTTGTGGAAAGGAAAAATCGGACTCTTTGTGAGATGGCTAGGACGATGCTCGATGAGCACAGGACTCCTAAGAGGTATTGGGCTGAGGCGGTCAATACGGCCTGTCATGTTTCCATCAGGATTTTATTGCGAGCTTTCAAGAGGAAGACCTGTGATGAGCTTATGCATGGTCGGGCACCCAAGGTGAGTCATTTCCGAGTCTTTGGCTGCAAGTGCTTTATTCTTAAGAAGGGAAAACTCGACAAGTTTGAGGCTAGGTCTAGTGATGGGATTTTCTTTGGATATGCTAACCATTCTAGAGCCTATAGAGTGCTTAATCTTGAGACTAACAAAATCATGGAGACTTGCGAAGTAACCTTCGACGAGACAATGCCATGTACCTCTCTTGGCTTTGAATGTGCAGGTGATGAGGAGATGGCTGAGGATCTCTTTGAAGAGGAGAAGGATGAAGCTGGAGATGATGATGGAGAGAACCATGCGCCTGAAGCTGAGTGTGTACCCACTACTTCCCCTACGACCACTACAGAGGGTGAACTGTCTACTTCATGGACAACGATGGTGCAACAAGAGGACCAGGCGAGAGAAGCTGAAGTTGAGGGGGAGGTAGTCTTGAGGCGTGAGGCTCCCCGGCGGATTCAAGAAGTGCATCCCCTATCGAAGATCATTGGGGACATCGACGAACGTACCACGCGGTCAAGATGAGATGAGCAGGGAATTCGACATGAGCATGATGGGCGAGCTACAGTACTTTCTCGGGTTGCAGATCAAGCAAGTGAAGGACGGAACATTCGTGCATCAGACCAAGTACACGAAAGACATGCTGAGGAAGTTCCAGATGCAAGATGTAAAGCCTATGTCGACACCCATGGGGAGTACGGCTACTTTGGATGCGGACGAGGACGGAGAACCAGTGGACCAGCGAGAGTACCGGAGCATGATCGGCTCCCTCCTCTACCTGACGGCGACGAGACCAGACATACAGTTCAGTGTGTGTCTGTGCGCTCGTTTTCAGGCCTCGCCGAGGACATCACATCGACAGGCCGTCAAGAGGATTTTCATGTACCTACAGTCTGCCCCTGGTCTCGGCCTTTGGTATTCATCCTCCTCGACTCTTTCACTTCATGGTTTTTCTGATGGGGATTTCACTGGTTGCCGAGTCGAGAGGAAGTCTACTTCTTGTTCTTGCCAGTTTCTTGGGTCTTCGTTGGTTTCGTGGTCTTCCCGCAAGCAATATAGTTTAGCTCAGTCCACCACCGAGGCGGAGTATGTTGCAGCCGTGAGTTGTTGTTCCCAGCTGTTGTGGATCTCATACACCTTGAGAGACTTTGGTGAGGAGTGCACCCAGATCCCACTTTTTTGTGATAGCACCAGTGCCATAAGCGTAGCAAAAAAACACAGTGCTTCATTCCAGAACCAAACACATAGAAGTGAGGTATCATTTCTTGAGAGACAATGTGGAGAAAGGGACCATTGTGTTGAGTCATGTCCCTACCCAAGATCAGCTTGCAGACATCTTTACAAAGCCTCTCGACCAAGCTACTTTTGTGCGCTTGCGGGGGGAACTTGGGGTTTCTTGCCCTTTCTAGTTGATTCTTGGGGATTTGTTTTTGTACCATATGTATCATACCATGTTTCCTTTGATGTATATACATGCTTTGCTTGATATATAAACCATGGTAGGATAGCCATCTTGTTATATATCATGTTGCATTTGTATCATATTGCATTTTAGGATGATGAGCTTCTTCCATATGCCTTATCTGAGTTTCTTTGGCTACTTGTGAGATATTGGTCATGTGTGTGGAGAAATGGCTATGTGAGGCTATGCTCTTGGAATATTTGAGATATGTGTTGTGAAATAGCCTTTTTGAATTAAATGCTAATCTTGACTAAATTTGATGAAATGTGCTCCACTCATGTGTAGTAGTGTATCCTTGTCACTTTTTGGTCTAAATGTGCCTTTCATGCTTAGATTGTGCTTGGATGTCTCCTTCTTGCATTTGGGCCAAAGGCCGATAACATTGTGAATGTTTATCCTATGTTGCATTCATGGAAGAGCATAAGCTTCTTTTTGCTGCAAAGGCACTTCATGTACCATGAAATGAATTAATCTTGAATAGAAGTGTGTATTCTTGAAAAATGCTCCATCCATCATGTTTATGCTTAAAATGTCTTATTTTTCACACATGGGTGCAAAACATGTTGCATGATGTTCACCAGTGGAGAAGTCTCCCCGAAGTGGACACGTGGTTCATGAGCTTTAACATGACATGCTTTGCTTTATGGGTGTTTGCAATGATCTTTTGTTAAGAATTTGATATCCTTGTATGATCTTTGGATGATATGCATGTTTTTGGATAGAATATGACTTGGATAGGCCTTTAAATTTGAAGTGATCCATCTTTTGATAAAACTGCTCAAATTTGAAATTTTGCTTTGTCACATGCCTATATTTCCATATATTACTTGTGGTAATGCTTTGACTATGCTGGATCCATATGTGTGCTCTTTGTCTCACTTCTAGCCTTTGACACTAGATTTGGCCTATTTGAGAAGCTCATGTAGATGTTTATATGCTTTGTCTTACATTCCTGCATTTTCACCTTGATTCATACATTGTCAACAAGGGGGAGAAGAGGTGAGCTTAATGAAAAATTCAGAAAAATGCATCTAAAATTTGGAACTTTGCATCCACATGTTCAGAGGGAGCTTGCATTTGTTCAGGGGGAGTTTTCTTGCTGTTTTCAGTGTGGAGTTTGTGCTTTGCTCGGCTTGTGACCTTTCTTTGCCTTTCTTTGGTTTTGTTCATGAGTTGAGCTTCCTTGTTTTTCTTTCTTCTTACTTTCTTTCTCTGAATTTCATTTCGCGTTGTGTGTTGTCAATGCACTCATCAAGGGGGAGACTGAGGACTAGGAGCGTTCCGGTGGTCGATGGATGACCGCTCCTCAGTGATGAGTGATTGACAACGGGTGTTGGACTGACTCTTGGCTCAGTGCGCAGGTGTAGGCTGCGGCCTAGTTCGTGTTGTTGCAGGTGAAGAACGGGCGCGAAAGGTCTTCATCATTGAGGGGCCTCCGGGAGATGGAGAGACAAGTAGGCTCTGTTCGAGGGACCCGGTGGACAGCGGGACTAGGTGCCGGCCACATGGTGGCGAAACGAGCAAGACGAAGTCGTGGATGATCGAGCCGGTGCGCGGTGCCGGTCGAGTCAAGAGGCTTGGCGGGAGGCCGGGCCGAGCACGAGGGGTTTGGTGGTTTGCCCACAAAACCAACGAAGGACGGTTTCTAGGTTTGGGCCTCAAAACCAAATCCGAAGGCCCAACACGACGGAGACGGGATCCGGGCGTGTCGGGAAGCTTCGAAGCGGAAGACACGCGGCGGGATCGCATGGCTTGCGTCGGGAGGACGCGGGGTGCGGCGAAGGCGTGGCCGTCCGATGGCAAGACCCACAAACATTACATAAATGCCCCTGTGTGGGTTGTATCGCCAGTAGTTGAGTTAGGGGTAGTCGAGTCATTTACCACACCGGCGGGACCCGATATATAAGCCATGAGTGTGAGTGGATGGCTCCCTCTCTCCGCGACTTAGGGTTTCATTTCCCCGCTCCCATTTCTCATTTTCTCGAGACATTTTCTTCTCCATTTTCTTGTCTAGGCTAGCATGAGAGCTTCATGAGAGATTTGTTGAGAGGGATGGATGTTAGGGTGGCATGCTAGACCTTGTGAATCTTTCCTGGTTTATGTAGAAGATTCTGCGTTGTGTTTTCCATGGTCTTTTTCGTGCTTGTTTTTGGTGCCTTTGTTCTTGGTGTGATTCCACGGATTTGAGTGAGTTTTTCCCCGGATTTCTTTGAGGGAAACATGGATTGATGTCTTGTGCATCTTTGTGATTGATCTTGTGCCCTCAAACGCCGGGAAACCACTTCGATTCAAGGATTTTCGGTCGGAGCTCTAGTTTTTGGTGGTGCAAAAAGGATCCGCGATTCCCGGTGATTTAGGGAGTTAGGAGGCAAAATTTTTGGGTTATAGCATCCTTGTTTGACGCATATCTTGTCCCCAAACCCTTGTCTCTTCAGCTTCTACCGTTTGGGAGATCCGGTGATGTGTTGGAGGAGTTGACCCGCGGGGTCGAGCTGTTTCTGCTTCTATCCGTAAGGCGCGGACAGTCCGCATGTGCCTGGCGGACCGTCCGCGAGGTGCGTGTCCAGCCCAGTTCTTCACGTGTTCGTCGTGTTCTTGCTCGCCTTCGTTTTCGATCTGGTTTTGCTTTAAGTTTTTGTTGCAATCGGTTTGCGGACGGTCTGAGCTTCTGTAGCGGACGGTCCGGATCCGATGCGGACGGTCCGCCTGGTCCTTGCGGACAGTCCGTTTTTCCCGGTTCGTCTCTGGTGGTTCTGTTGGCTTTTATGGACTGTCCGCGGCTCCTGGCCGGGCCGTCCACGTGGCCCTTGCGGACTGTCCGCGGAACCTAGCCGGACAGTCCGCGTGGTCAGTGCGGACAGTCCGCCCCTCCTAGCCGGACAGTCCGCCAGTGCCTGGCAGCTTTGTTCCTTGGTTTCGATTCCTCCCTCCTTTCTTTCGTGCTTCCGCGTGTTCTTCAAGGAATCGTTCCTAAGACTTGAGGTTGATCCATAACCTCATTGTCTTAGCGATTGGTGTGTGATTGGATCCATCACTCGTGTGTGACCGGGATTTGTTTAGGGTGTAGGCTGGGTTCTTTGAGAAAAATTTTTACCGGCTCCTATTCACTCCCCCCCCCTCTCTAGTCGCCATCCGATCCTTCAAAAATCAGCTCACTCTCCAAGCTCTTGCTCTCAAACCTTCTTAAATTTCCACTTAATTCTCACCAAACTTGAGCCAAAGGGAGTGAAGGAGGGAGTGAATGTGGTCTGAAGCTTTGCAGGTCGAAATGGCAAGAGAGAGGGTAAAGGAAGGGGTGGAGGGGGCTTTTATACCCCCTCACCCAGAATATAGCCGTTACAGCTTTAAGACCCGAAATATCCGGGGTAAACCCGGAAACTCCGGGAAGTCCGGAGACTCCGGGGTAAACCCAGATACTTCGGCCTCCCAAGGTCAACACCCAGGAAAAGATTCCTGTGAACATGCTGGTGCAAAGGTGTCTCTCATAGGTTTTGATTTAGCAACTAGAGCACCTGTTCGACTCTTGGAAGACACATTTCCTGCCCCTCTTTATAGTACGGCGTTCCTAGTACTCAAATTCAAAAATATAAAATAAATAATCCTTCTTAGGAGCCCTTTGTAGCATCACTTCCTTTTTGCATAGTCAATGAACTGAACTTTGATGCCACAACAATTTTAATACCTACTCATACACTCGATAAGTCGTTAGCTTCTCAAGTGTGTGTCATTATGTCGGTGCGGAATGTGGTCCCGACACTAACCAGTAATGAGCGCCAAGGTCTATCCCTCAATGGTCGATGCTAAGCAATCAAAGACACAAGGTTTATCTTGGTTCCGGCCGGAGGCCGTACGTCCAGCAGTGGTGTGCTCGGGGCACTATATTGCTCAGCACCGGGGGTGCCTGTAGTGGGGCAGCTACAAGCAAGGTGGGAGAGGAGGCGTGGTCTCCAAGTCTCTGGTGAAGTGGCTAAAGATGTTGTGGGAGAATTGGGGAATGTATGTGTGGTGCGTTGTATGTTGTCTGTTGTCTCCTATCCGTCCCCTGCGGCGGGGGAGTTCGCCTTCCTTTTATAGGCCAAGGAGAGGGCGAATTACATGCATGCCGCACTATTCAGCTACATGGGGAAGTATGGTGCGCCGCGCGGTAGAGTAGGCGGCCGCCTTGACGGTCCTTGCCGCGATCTATCCATCATGGCGTATCTTGTACCCGAACAGTGGTGGCTTCGAGGGTAGGGGCGCAGTGGTTGGCCGTGATGTCCTCAGGCGGGCTCGAGGGGGGTGCTGACGACGATCTGTACGGGACACAGTGGCAGGCGTGGTGGCGTCCCGTTCTCGCACGCCTCACGCGCGCCGTAGCCGCGCCCACGGTGCCGGCGTGGGGTTATACGCGCGGGGGCGGCCGCCTGCAGTTAACAGTGGCAGGGATGGCGCCCCGCCGGCCTAGCGTCTTGACCTGGCCCTGCAATGTCACGGGAAAGCATTTCGAGGGTATGGCCGGCCCCCCTTCGACGGCTCGACACGTTAGCCGTACGGGAGTAGGCAGAGCGGCGTCACGGGGCTGACACTGGCCATGTCGCACAGTCTCCCACAGTGGCGGGGATGGGTTCCCCCTAGGGAGTTGGTGCAACAGGACCGGGGCGTGAGTCCCAGGCGCATGATGACGCCGCCCCACCGTTGTCAGAGCATTAAATGCCCGTACCCGTGTGCGGGAACGGGCGTGCGCGTGCGGAGCGCTCTCGAGCGAGGCGGAGCCTGCACGAGGGAGGCGTGTGCCCTCGAGCGGGGTGGAGCCCGCTCAAGGGAGGTGTGTACCCTCGAGCGGGGCGGAGCCTGCTCGAGGGGACCTTTGAGTGGGCCGCCTTAGTGGGCCGCGGGGGCCACCGCGGCGTGGGCCGTGCCCCGTGTGCGCTTAAGCAAGATGCGCTTAGCTTTGGTTTTTTGCAGGTTTTAAGCGGGATTTCCCCATTTGTTTAAGGGGACCCCCAGGGCTGTCCCCGACAGTAGCCCCCGAGCATCTGCGGGTTCGCCGACCAGGCTCCCGCAGATGCTGGAGCCTACTGATAGGACGTCCTTCCCCCCTGTTTCGCAAACGCTTTCCGTCGGGCCGCGTCAGCGGACCTGCGGGTCTAGCCCCCGAAGCCCTGTAGGAGCGTGAGTGCTTCTGCAGGAGTTTTACCGCGGGATTTGGTCAGAGGGCATGGTGCATATTCCAACCGGCGTCGGCGATGTTTCAGCCGGCTTCGGTGACGCACACGCAGCTGGCACTATCCGCGGCCGGCGCAATCCAGGGGGTGTAGCCGTGCACCGAGCCCCCGAGCCTGGGCCCGTTCGAGGCGATCGGGTAGAGCTCTACGTCTTGTTTTTAACGCGCCCTCGCCATCCCTCCACGGGACGGAGGGTGAGGTTTCCGCAACCCCCATCGATCGGGTCGCGGATTGCGGATTCCTCGTTGAGCTGTTAGTGGGTGGTTCGAGTGGACGCCCATGCCCCGTTCAATAAGGGTAGGCTGCACGGTCCAGGGACGCGTCCATTAAAGCACTTGCGTGGGTTTGCTAGGTGGGGCTCGGTCCCGTTCGCTAGGGACCGAGGGAGCGGAAGCTCTCCCTCGGTGGGATCCCCCCGGCTAGCTGACCTCGCTGGCTCTCGAACACGACATGTGGGGCACCCTCGAGCCGGCGGGCTCGAGGAACGGCTCGAATGCGCGTGCCCTCATCGTCCTTGACTCTGGTGATCTGGGGTGCCTGTTCGAACCCGTCGAGGGTCAGGCTTCGAACCTCTGATCAGTAGGGCCGTGCGGGGCGGCGGCTAGGCGCTCCCGTCTTTGCATCTACGGGTTTCGAGGGTCCTTGACCGTGTCAGCCCTCGAAACGCTGATCAGTAAAATAGTGCGAGGTGGCAGCTAGGCGCTCCCGTCTTTGCATCTGCGAGTTTTCGAGGGTCCTTGACCGTGTCAGCCCTCGAAACGCTGATCAGTAAAATGGTGCGGGGTGGCAGCTAGGCGCTCCCGTCTTTGCATCTGCGAGTTTTCGAGGGTCCCTGACCGTGTCAGCCCTCGAGACGTTGATCAGTAAAATAGTGCGAGGTGGCAGCTAGGTGCCCCCGTCTTTGCATCTGTGAGTTTTCGAGGGTCCCTGACCGTGTCAGCCCTCGAAACGCTGATCAGTAAAATAGTGCATCGAAGGTACTTGTGGTGCCTGTTTTACTTCAAACGGGCCCCGAGGTTACCGGCCGATGCTTGCACCCTTTGAGGGTCGAATTTTTTCTGAGCCAGGGGCTTGCGCCGCTCGAGGGTCTTCCTTACTTAGTAAGGGACCGGGCCATTTAATGCTCACAGTCGCGGCTGTAGTTTCGCGCTGCGGGCGCGCCTTTTTAGGCGCTGCAACCGCGCGCGTAGTGGGCGGCGTGGGCAGGCGGATGTGACCGCCTACCACGGCCCTCCCGTTTCTACGCCGTGATGATGGCTCGTGAGCGGTTGCGTGGCCGCCGCGGTCGTGGTGGGGCCTGTCCCCGTTAGCGAGGGAATATTCCTCCTGCAGTTAATACGCGCGGGGCACACGCTGCGGAGAGCACGTCCGCGTCCTATAAATCCGACGAGTGGGGAAAACGGCGGTTTTTTACCTTAGCGTTCGCCATTCTTGCTCCTTGCGCCCCAGCCCCCGAGCCGTTCTTGTCCAAGCAGCTTTCCGCCTTCGGAGCTCTTCTCCTCCTTCCTGTTCTTCGTCCCTCGCCCCTTCGTCTACCCGCATGGCGCCCCAACCGCCTCTCGTCATCATCGATCTGTTGCCGTGGGAGTGCTCGTCGGCGATGCGGCTGGCCCTGGGCCAGCTGGTAACCGCCAGTCAGCTGGCGGCGAACGAGGATGGACGGCCGGCCGAGTGGATCGTGCCGCCGGGAAGGGACCACGCGCCCAACCCTCTGAACGGCTACGTGGTCAGCTTCATCCTCTTCCACGAGCGGGGCTTCATGGCGCCGGCGAGCCGTTTCATGCGGGCTCTCTGCCTCCACTACGGCGTGGAGCTCCACAACTTCGCGTCCAACACGATCTCGCAGGCGACCACGTTCGTCGGTGTCTACGAGGGCTTTCTGGGGATCCCAGTGAACTGGGATCTCTGGGTCCACCTCTTCCGCAGGGAGCTGTTCACGCAGTCGACGTCGGAGCTGAGGACCCGCCGCGCGGTGCGCGCCGGCGGCCTATCGCTCGCCTTGCGGGGCCAGCGCAAGGACGGCTACATCCCCTGCACGATGACGACCAACAATGCAGTCTGGGAGCAGGGGTGGTTCTACCTTCGCAACGACAAACCCGGCCTCCCACCTTACACTGGCCTGGTGCTCCGGGAGAGGCCCGTCTCCTGGCACCACGGGGTGTCTCCGTCCCAGCACCAGAAGTGGTTGGACTCGCTCCGGCCGCGCTGAGGGATCTGGCGGGCCGCGGGCTGACCGCGAAAGCCATCCTCGCCCAGCTCCACCATCGACGGATCGTCCCGTTGATGGAGAGGCCACTTCGCATCTTTGAGATGACCGAGACGGCGGACCCCGTCGCGTTGGCGAGGTCGCAGACGATGCAGAGTCCCCTCCTGCGGGATTACGCGGCTACCCGGGCGCGGAGCGCCGTCGACCCCAAGTCCGTGCGCACCGACGGGTCCTTGTGGGATCTTGAGATGTTGCCCACCGGCCAGCTGGTGAGTGGAGTTCTTGATTTCGTTTCGATTTTGTCAGTTCCCCGGGTTGTTGACACTTTTCAATGTTTCATCTGCAGCTGGTGAGTGTGAGCGCCGCGAAGTCTGTGCCGCCCACTCCCCGCTCTCGCGCACTCGCGCGCGCGACGCAGCGGCGCGAGCGGGGGTGAGTGGCTCGCAAGAGGGAGCGCGCGATGCGGCACAGGGAGCGCCGTGAGCGGAGGAGCGAGGAGTACCGGCTGCGCGAGCAGCAGGGGCTCTCCTCGCCGGGGACCGACGAGTACTCGTCATCGGAAGAATAGGAGGAAGAGGAGGAAGAGGAGAGGGGGCAGGGCCTCCCCGATAGGTGGGAGCCTGCACCCCCGTCACCGGAGCCGGCTCCGGTGGGCGAGCAAAGATCGCACGGGGCGGGCGCGGAGGCGCCGGCCGCCAAGCAATCGACGGCGGGGAGCGGCGCGGGTCGCAGGGGGGCGCCGGCGCGCGCCCGGAGGTGCGCACGGCCGACGCGCCCACGCGCGGGGCCGGGCTCGCGCGCGCGGTGGAGGCGGCCGGAGGTGCGGCGGCGACCGTGCCGGCCGCGCTCGCATCTTCGGCCAGGGCCTCGAGGAAGAGGAAGCGCGCCTTCTCCTCTTCGAGGTGAGGGATTTGTCCTCTCGAGAAGTTGCGTGCCTAATAGGTAGGGATTTGACGGTTTTCTCGTATTTGCGCAGGGTGGTGCCAACTGTGCCTCCCCTTGCGCCGGCCAAGGTGTTGAGGACGGACGCGTCCATCCCCACCCAGCGGCGCTCGTCGAGGGCGCCACGAGCGGGAGCGAGCGCGGTGGCGGCGGCGGGCGAGAGCTCGTGGAGTGCGGGCCGAGTCCTCAAGGCCACGGCCGGCGGTTTCGCTCGTGGCGCCGCGCCCGGCCCCCGGTCGTCGAGGGGCGGCGGGCGCCGGTCGTGGTGGAGGCGCGGCGGGCGACGGGCGTGGAGGCGGCGCGACCGGAGGTGGGGGTGTGGCCGACGGCGCCGGTTGCGGTGGTGTTGCCGGCGGCGTCCGCCGTGGAGAGCCATCCGGCACCCGCGGCCGCCGAGGCACGTCCGGAGGCGGCGGCCGTGGCACCGCAGGTGGGGAGCCCGTAGCCACGGGGGCGCGGACGAAGGCGACGGTGGGGGCGTGGCCGGTGCCGTGCTCGCCGGCGGCTCCCAGGCGGTGGCGGTGGAGATCCCGGACGATGACTCCCCGCCGCCCGGGTGGGACAAGTGGGTCAGCTTCCCCACGCCGTCCCCCGAGCCCCAGGAGGAGGGGGCACTCGTGAGGCGGTGGGCCGGCCACATGGTGGCCGGAGGCCGAGGACAAGGTGCCGAGGCCTCTTCCTCCCACGCCGGCCACCCTGCTTAGGGAGGGGGGGCGCGTCGACGGTCCGCCCGCCTTCGCTGACGCTCAAGAGGAGCAGCAGCTGTGGGAGGAACTCTGTGACCATGGCGCCACGCTCAACCAGGCGTTGAACGAGGTGCTGCGGATCCATGGCGGCCCGGCGTGGCGCGTCTTTCAGGTGAGGCACCGTTGTCTATTTCTTTTGATTTCGTCGTCTTCATGTTTGTTCCCAGCGGCGCGACGCTCACCGGGTTCGGTTTGTTGGCGGTAGGAGCTCGAGCATCGCGCCCGCAACAAGTATGGCGCCTTTGACGAGATGAGCGCCGAGCTCCGCCGTCTCCAGGAGCAGGGTGACGCCTTCATCGCGCTCGCGGAGGCCCTGAGGACGCCAGATGGCTGGCTGTCGTACCGGGCGGAGGCCCTGCGCGACCATCTCCAGGAGTGCGAAAGGGAGGCCCCGGCGCGCCCCTCCACCCTCGAGCGGATTTGCACGGCCCTCATCGAGCGGGATGAGGCGCTGCAGCAAGCGCGGGGGACCTAGAGAGGATGCGCACCCTGGCGACCAACTGGGAGGCGGAGGTGGCCGCCGTCCGCAGCGACAACCTGGAGCTCCATTCGTTGCTCCGGGGGGCGCAGGCCCAGCAGAGTCAGGCTGAGGAGCGGGTGCGCGCGGCCGAGCAGAAGGCCAAGGAGGCTGACGTGCTGAAGGCCACCCTCGACGCCAAAGTCGCTGCGCTCGCCACCGCGGAGGACCAGCTCCTGCAAGAGTGTACCGCCCGCCAAGGGGCTGAGGGGCAGCTCCAGCAGGAGCGGGCCGCTCTTGCCGACGCCCGGTCGGCGCTCGAGCGGGAGCGTACCGCTCGCGAGGCGGCGCGAAAGTCGCTGGAGGAGCGGAACATCGAGTTCTTGAAGCTCGAGGGCGAGCTGGTGGTTCTCAGTATCAAGAGCGCGAGCCAGGAGCAGTCCCTCAAGGAGCAGAGCGACACTGTCATCGGTCTGCAGCAGGCGGTCGAGGACAAGCGCCGCGCCCTCGAGGTGGAGAGGAAGCAGGTTGAAGGTAGGTCTCTGTTTTGTCTCTTGTTTTGCTGATCTTCCCTTAAAGGGTTCGATCCCCCTTCTGATCTCTTTCTTGCTGGTAACGCTCAGGCCTGCACACCGCGCTGGGGCACGCGACCGACCGGGCCGAGGCGCTGCAGGCCTCCTACAATTCCTCCGAGAAGGAGCTGCTGGAGCTGCGTTCTGCGGCCCTCGAGACCTGCCAGGCTGTGGAGGAGGGTGAGGCGCAGGCTGGAAGCTCGCTGGCTAGCCGCCTGCGCGCCCTCGGCGGGCACGTCTCCGGGTGCATGTGCCGGGCTCTGCACCTTGGCGTCCAGAAGGCTCTCGGAGTGGTGTGATCTCATTACGAGATCAACTTCGAAGCCGTGGCGGAGGGCTACATTGTCCCCGAGGGCGTCGAGGACGAGGTGGCAATGGAGCGCGTAGACGCGTTAGCTGCCGACGCGGCCGATGCGCTTGGCGAAGCCTTCGAGGAGTTCCTGTTCCCAGACACCGTCGATGCTGATGCTCCTCAGGCCTGAAGACTGCTGGGCGCCAGGCCCTTTTTTGTTTGCGTGTTAGTGTATGGGCCGCGTGGTCTTGTAAATGAACAATCGTTTCATTTCAAACATTTGATGAAGCGAAATGGTGTTCTTTATTTTATTGCGTTGTTTTGTTTCTCCTTCTTCCTGAGTAAATTCGAGTTAGGGAAGTTCGATTTTCGCGAGCCGCCTGCTGGGCCGGAGGCAAGAGAGAAGGGCCGTATCCTCGCAAAGGAGTAGGCTATCTCTGACTCGCGCGTCCTTTCCGCTAGGCTGCCTGCGCCCTGTTCGAATTTTGCTCGAGGCCGAAGTCGAACCGTACTTAGCGCGCATGGATTTTTGCGAAAAAATGGGACCATTTTTGGGGGGGCGTAGTAGCGCCCGAGGGTAACTTGGGTTTCAGGGGAAAGCCGAGTTGCCCTTTTTATTGAACTGGTGATGTTTACATGGTCGTCGCCAACTGGGGTGTTGGGCACGTGATTTACAACAAAAGACTTGGAAATCCTAGCTAGGGATAGAAGCGACGTAGCTGTTGGATGTTCCAAGCGTTGGTGAGTTCCTCGCCGTCCTAGTTGGCTAGCTTGTATGTTCCGGGCTGGAGCACCTTCACCACGACGTAGGGTCCCTCTCACGGAGGTGATAGCTTGTGGCGTCCTCGGTTGTCTTGGCGTAGCCTTAGGACCAAATCCCCCTCGCTGAAGTCCCGCCGGCGTATCTTCCGTGCCTGGTAGCGCCTGAGGGACTGCTGGTATCTTGCGGAGTGCATTAAGGCCACGAGGCGCGCTTCATCCAGCTGGTTCAGTGAGTCCTCGCGGGCTCGCTGGTTGGCATCCTCGTCATAGCCTCGTACCCTGGGTGACCCATATTCTAAGTCCGTGGGGAGGACGGCCTCCACGCCATGGACTAGAAAAAACGGGGTGAACCCAGTGGCTCTGCTTGGGGTGGTCCTTAGGCTCCACACGACCGCAGGCAATTCCTGGAGCCATTTTCGACCAGACTTATTCAGCTGGTCGAAAATTCTGGGCTTAAGGCCTTGTAGGATCATGCCATTGGCACGTTCTACTTGGCCGTTGGTCTGTGGGTGTGCCACAGCTGCCCAGTCCACACGGATGTGGAATTTGTCGCAAAACTCCAGGAATTTCCTGCCCGTGAACTGGGACCCGTTGTCGGTGATGATGGAGTTCGGCACTCCAAAACGATGGACGATGTCAGTGAAGAACGTCACTGCCTGTTCCGCCCTGAGATTCGTAATGGGGCGTACTTCTACCCACTTGGAAAACTTGTCAATTGCGACCAACAAGTGGGTGAAGCCCCCGGGCGCCTTTCACAAGGGCCCGACGATGTCCAGCACCCACACGGAGAAAGGCCATGTGATGGGGATGGTCTGCAGGACGTGAGCAGGGAGGTTGGATTTGCGAGCGTAGAATTGGCACCCCTCGCAGGTGCGTACGATCTCGCTGGCATCCGTGACCGCGGTGGGCCAGTAAAAGCCCTGGCGGAACGCGTTGCCCACGAGGGTGCGGGGCGCAGCGTGGTGTCCGCAGACGCCCGCGTGAATGTCTCGGAGGAGCTCGCGCCCCTCGGGGATGGGCACGCATCGCTGCAGGATGCCAGAAGCGGCGTGCTTGTACAGCTCGCCGTCGACGAGGGCAAAATACTTGGCCATCCTGGCGATGCGCCTGGCCTCGGACCGGTCCGAGGGGAGTTCCCCTCGAGCCATCCAGGCGATATACTTGTCGCGCCAATCTGCCCTGATGGGGGCTGGCTCGACATCCATCACTTCGGCCTCGTCGGCGCCGTACCCCTCGAGGAGGGAGAGCACGTACGCCTCGTTCGAGGGGTCCTCATCCATGGGCTCTGCGCCTGCTGGATTCGAGGGAGCCCCCGAGGGTTCCGTGTGGTTCGAGGGGTGCGGCTCGAGGGTGACGGAGGGCTGGGTGACATCTCGGGCAAAAACATTCGGGGGGACAGTGATCCACCCGGACGCGATCTTTGCGAGCTCGTCCACCTCTTCGTTGTACCGGCGGGGCACGTGGTTCAGCTCGACGCCGTAGAACTTGTCCTCGAGGGCTCGCACGGCCTTGTAGTATGCTTCCATCTTATCATCGTGGCAGCTCGCATTTTTCATGACTTGGTCGATCACGAGCTGCGAATCCCCCCGTACGTCGAGGCGCTTAACGCCTATCTCGATGGCGATCTTGAGGCCGCAGAGAAGGGCCTCGTACTCAGCCATGTTGTTCGACGCGGGGAAGTGGAGACGTACTGCATACCGCATGTGTTCCCCGAGGGGTGACACGAAGAGCAGGCCCACGCCCGCCCCAGTCTTCATCACCGAGCCGTCGAAATACAGAGTCTAGCACTCGCCCGGATGCCGCGGCGGCGGCGCTTGCGTGTCCGTCCACTCGGTGACGAAATCCGCCGCGATCCGGGACTTGATGGCCTTGCGCGGGGCGTAGGCGAGTGTTTCGCCCATCAGCTCCACCGACCACTTGGCGATTCTGCCCGCCGCGTCCGGATTGCGGATGATCTCCCCCAGCGGGAAGGAGGAGACCACCGTGACAGGGTGGGCCTCGAAGTAGTGGCGAAGTTTGCGCCCCGCAAGGACCACCGCGTACAGCAGCTTCTGAACTTGAGGGTAGCGTGTCTTTGTGTCGGACAAGACTTCGCTGATGTAGTACACCGGCCGCTGGACCGGCAGGGCGTGACCTTCCTCCGCGCGCTCTACCACGATCACGGCGCTGACCACCTGGGTGGTCGCGGCCACGTAGAGTTGCAGAGGTTCACCGTCCTGCGGTGGTGTGAGGATCGGGGCGTGAGTCAATGACGCCTTCAGCTTCTCGAGCGCCTCCTGGGCCTCGGTGGTCCAGGAGAAGCGCTCGTGCTTCTTGAGGAGGCGGTAGAGGGGCAAGCCTTTTTCGCCGAGCCACGAGATGAAACGGCTCAAGGCGGCAAGGCACCCCAGCACCTTTTGTACCCCTTTGAGGTCCCGAATTAGACCCATTCTCTTGAGAGCCGCAACCTTTTCAGGGTTGGCCTCGATGCCTCGCTGGGAGACTATGTATCCTAGGAGCATGCCCCGCGGCACACCAAAGACACATTTTTCGTGGTTCAATTTTACCCCGTTGGCCCGCAGGCAGCCGAACGCGATGCTGAGATCGCCAACCAGGTCGTCCGCCTTCCTGGTTTTCACGACGATGTCATCTACGTACGCCTCGACGGTCCGCCCGATGTGGTCTCCGAAAACGTGCTGCATGCAGCGTTGGTACGTTGCGCCCGCATTCCGGATGCTGAACGGCATCGTGACGTAGCAAAACATCCCGAACGGCGTGATGAATGAAGTTGCGAGCTGGTCGGACTCCTTCATCTTGATTTGGTGGTACCCGGAGTAGGCATCAAGGAAACAAAGCAGCTCACACCCGGCGGTCGAATCAACAATTTGATCGATACGTGGCAAAGGAAAAGGAACTTTGGGACATGCTTTATTAAGACTGGTGTAGTCTATACACATCTGCCACTTCCCGTTCTTTTTCTTTACTAGTACAGGATTGGCTAGCCACGTAGGGTGGAACACTTCCTTGATGAACCCGGCCTCGAGAAGCTTCCGCAGCTCCGCTCCATCGCCCGCCGCCGCTCCTCGTCGAAGCGGCGGAGCCGTTGCTGCACGGCGCGGGAATGAGGCAGGATGTCAAGGGAGTGCTCGGCGACCTCCCTCGGGATGCCCGGCATGTCCGAGGGGCTCCACGCGAAGATGTCGGCGTTGGCGCGGAGGAAGTTGATGAGCACCACTTCCTATTTCGGGTCGAGGGTAGAACTGACCCTCAACACCTTGCCCTCGGGGACGGCAGGGTCGAGGGGCACTTCCTTGGTCTGCTCCGCGGCCTCGAAGTTGCTGGCGTGCTTGGTGGTGGAGTCGAGGTCCTCGTTGACCATCTTCTCCAAGGTGGTCACCAGCGCTTCATCCAGCGCCAATGCTTCCGCGTGCTCGACGCATTCGACGTCGCAGTCGAACGCGTGCTCGATGGACGAGCCCACGGTAATGACGTCGTTCGGTCCTGGCATCTTCATTTTGAGGTAGGTGTAGTTTGGGACGGCCATGAACTTGGTGTAGCAGGGCCACCCAAGTATGGCGTGATAGGCGCCCCGAAACCGCACCACCTCGAAGGTGAGCATCTCCTTGTGGAAATTGCTCGGAGTGCCGAACCAAATAGGCAGATCGATCTGCCCGAGGGGCTGGACGCGCTTGCCCGGCGTGACGCCATGGAATGGCATCGTGCTGGGCCGCAGCTGGTCCAACCCGATCCCCAGCAGGCGTAGCGTGTGCGCGTAGAGGATGTTGAGGCTGCTGCCCCCGTCCATCAGGACCTTTGAGAACCGCGTGTTCCCAATGACCGGGTCGACCACCAGTGGGTACTGGCCCGGGTTAGGGATGCGGTTCGGGTGATCTTCACGGCTGAAGGTGATGGCATCCTCCGACCAGTCAAGGAAGGAGGGAGGCGCCTTCTCCGCGGCGAGGACCTCGTGTCGCTCCCGCTTGCGCTGGCGGCTCGACATGTCGATGGTCGGCCCCCCCGAAGATGAGGAACACGTTCTCCACGGTGGGGAAGCCGCCGGCGTCGCCATCTCCTCCGTCCTTCTGGGCCTCTGTGTCCTTCGCGGCGGCGCGACCGTAAAACTTTTTGAGCATATCGCACTGCTCGAGGGTGTGGTTCACCGGAGTTTTGTGATATGGACATGGCTTCTTCAGCATGTCGTCGAACACCCCCGGACCTCGAGGGGCCGGTCGAGGGCCCCGTCGAGCCGGGTCAATAACAAGGGCCTCGGTGTCGTTGCCGTCGTGTCCCGGCTCACGCGCCTCGCGGCGCGGCTTCTTCCCTTTTTTGCCCCGCTTGTCCTTCCGATGGGGCTCCCTAGACTTGCTGCCCTCCGCGGGCGCGTCGTCCGAGCGCTTGCCCTTCTTGCCGTCGAAGCTCGCCCCCACGGCCTCTTCACTTGAGGCGAAGCTGGTGGCGATGTCGAACAGCTCGTTCGAGTCCGCCGGCGGGCTGCGCCCCAACTCGCGCATGAGATCCCGGCACGTGGTGCCTTCGAGGAAGGCATGCACAATCTCGGATTACGCCACGCTTGGGAGCTCCGTGCAGCGCTTGGAGAAGCGTCGTATGAAGTCCCGGAGCGACTCGCCGGGCTTCTGGGTGCAGGAGCGCAGGTCCCAGGAGTTCCCAGAGCATACATACGTGCCCTGGAAGTTACCCACGAACGTGCGGACCAAGTCTTCCCAGTTATGGATCTCACTGGCCGGCAGATGCTCGAGCCATGTCCGGGCTGAATCGCCGAGGTGCAGGGGGAGGTTGCGGATGATGACCTCGTCACTGGTGGCCCCGCCCAGCTGGCATGCTAGGCGGTAGTCGTTAAGCCACACGTGGGGATCTGTCTCCCCGTTGTACTTGACGATGGTCGTGGGTTGGCGGAAGCGCTGGGGGAAGGCCGCCGCGCGGATCTCCCGGCTGAACACACGGGTTCCCGGGGGTTCCGGCGTCGGCGAGCGGTCTTCGTCGCTGTCGTAGCGTCCACCTCGTCGAGGGTGGTAGCCTGCCGCCGCTCGCGCATCCGCTTTGCTCGTCCGCCGAGCGTTGATGACGTTGCGGGCGTCGCCGTCCCGTGCTCTGCGCGTGTCGAGGAGCCGTTCTTTAACCGGTGTGCGTCCCGGGTTGGCGGGTCGCTCCGCCGCTCCGCCTGCGTGGACCAAGGGTTCGCCCCCCTGTGCGCCCCCATCTCCCTGCGCGTCTCCTTGCTGTCGGATGCAAGACGCCGAGCTCTCGGCATGCTGGATGGCCGCTTGCTCGATGAGCGCCTGCGCCTCATGGTGCAGGTTCCGCGCCTCGGGTGTCGAGGGGGCGGGCATGGCCCGCAGTAGCGTCGTGGCGGCAATGAGCTTCTGGCTCGCTCGCAGAGGCGTGTCCAGGTTGTCGACGTTGAAGTCGGCGTTGATGCGGTCGCGGGCCTGTATGCCCAGCTCCCGCACGTCGCCGCGCGCAGAGGCTTCCACCGCCATAGAGGCGCGGAGCAGCCGCATCGTCCGATACTCCTCCGCCAGCTTGGCTTCGAGTTCGCGGGCTTGGGCTAACTGCGCATCGATGTCGGCCCCTGCAGGGGTGCTCGGTCCTACTGCCAGGCGCAGAGCGATCCCTGGGGCGTGCGTAAATTCCCCGTCGCCGGCGCCCGCTGCGCCGGTGGCGTTTGCTGGGTCGTTGGCGATGACGACACAACATTCCCGCGTGGGGTCGTAGCTCCTGGGCTGGAGTCGTCGGAGCAACCGAACCAGTAGTCCGTGGCGTCGAGAAATCGCCGGAACATTACCGAGTCCGGTACGCCGGAAAAGTCCCACTCCGCGTACCCGTGCAGGTTGGCGGGTGGCAACGGGTCGAGAGAGCCTAGGGACGACTCATCGCCAGCGGAGGCGCTAGGATCCCTGGCGATGTAGACATGACGGCCAGGGGGAACCCTGCGCATCATCGTGTTGACGTTGGTGTTGTAGGCCGTCGTAGCGCCGCGCAGACCGATGGGGAAACGCGGCCTGGAGACCCCGCGTTCCCCGCCGGGCGGCGGCGGTCGTGGCCGGGCGGGCGCGCCGTGTTGGGAGGCGGCGCGTTCGGCTTGCCGCCGCTCCGACCGCGCCCGGCGTGAGCGCCGACCGAGCGGTGGTGACGCCGTGACGCCGACGGACCCGCGGCGTCCGCGCCGGGGGCGTTTGCGTCGTGGCGACGCGCGCGGCGGCCGGCGACCGAGGCGGACCCGGCTTGGCGCCGTGCATGGAGCTCCTCACGGTTGGTGAGGCGCATCAGGTAGCCGTTCCCCGTGGCCTCAAAGTTCAGGCCCCCGAACCGGATTTCGAACCCGGCGGGGAGGGGGTCCGAGCTGCCCATGGAGTAGCGCGTACCGCGGTACTCGATGTGAATCACCATGGAGGGAGTTGACGGTGGATTGACCTTAGGCGCTCGTCTGGCCCATGGTGGGCGCCAACTGTCGGTGCGGAATGTGGTCCCTACACTAACCAGTAATGAGCGCCAAGGTCTATCCCTCAATGGTCGATGCTAAGCAATCAAAGACACAAGGTTTATCCTGGTTCCGGCCGGGGACCGTACGTCCAGCAGTGGTGTGCTCGGGGCACTATATTGCTCAGCACCGGGGGTGCCTGTAGTGGGGCAGCTACAAGCAAGGCGGGAGAGGAGGCGTGGCCTCCAAGTCCCTGGTGAAGTGGCTGAAGATGTTGTGGGAGAATTGGGGAATGTATGTGTGGTGCGTTGTATGCTGTCTGTTGTCTCCTATCCGTCCCCTGCGGCGGGGGAGTTCGCCTTCCTTTTATAGGCCAAGGAGAGGGCGAATTACATGCATGCCGCACTATTCAGCTACATGGGGAAGTATGGTGCGCCGCGCGGCAGAGTAGGCGGCCGCCTTGATGCTCCTTGCCGCGATCTGGCCATCATGGCGTATCTTGTACCCGAACAGTGGTGGTTTCGAGGGTAGGGGCGTAGTGGTTGGCCGTGATGTCCTCAGGCAGGCTCGAGGGGATTGCTGACGACAATCCGTACGGGACACAGTGGCAGGCGTGGTGCCGTCCCGTTCTCGCACGCCTCACAGCGCCGGAGCTGTTACCACAGTGCCCGGCGTGGGGTTGTACGCGCGGGGGCGGCCGCCTGCGGTTAACAGTGGTAGGGATGGCGCCCCGCAGGCCTAGCGTCTTGACCTGGCCCTGCAAGGTCACGGGAAAGCATTTCGAGGGTGTGGCCGGCCCCCCTTCGAGGGCTCGACACGTTAGCCGTACGGGAGTAGGCGGCGCGGCATCACGGGGCTGACACCGGCCATATCGCACAGTCTCCCACAGTGGCGGGGATGGGTTCCCCCTAGGGAGTTGGTGCAACAGGACCGGGGCGTGAGTCCCAGGCGCATGATGGCGCCGCCCCGCCGTTGTCAGAGCATTAAATGCCCGTACCCGCGTGCGGGAACGGGCGTGCGCGTGCGGAGCGCTCTCGAGCGAGGCGGAGCCCGCTCGAGGGAGGTGTGTGCCCTCGAGCGGGGCGGATCCCGCTCGAGGGAGGTGTGTACCCTCGAGCGAGGCGGAGCCTGCTCGAGGGGACCTTTGAGTGGGCCGCCTTGGTGGGCCGCAGGAGCCACCGCGGCGTGGGCCGTGCCCCGTGTGGGCTTAAGCAAGATGCGCTTAGCTTTGGTTTTTGCAGGTTTTAAGTGGGATTTCCCCATTTGTTTAAGGGGACCCCCAGGGCTGTCCCCGACACATTAAACTACCAAAACCCACTTATGGGGCCAAGATACTCTTCAAGGTGCGAGCACCAAAATTTGAACTCCAGTGGGTAGCGTCCCACTGAGCCGTCCTGCCATTGGATTACAAGCCCAATCGTGGCGGGGCGGGTGGGGGGTGCTTCTTCTCCCGCTACAACCTACGGCACGATCAAGTGAGCGGTCATATGATGATTATTTTTAAGGCGTTTCACTCTCTTTCAACGGCAATTCATTTCCGGACGGTAGTTTTTTATCTGAAAAAAGGGGTTATGAGTTTATCTGATGAGCCTATAGATGGCCAGATGGGCCACACGACATGACACTGCATGAACACGACTCAACATGACACGACTGGGCACGACATGGCTCGACACGATCCACCATTCGTGTCGTGCCGTGCCAGCATGTCGTGTCGACTCCTCGGCCCATACACGACACGTGACCTCCCTAGTCGTGTCGTGCCGGCACGACGGCACGGCCAACACGCCGGGTCATGTCCAACACGACACTATCACTTTTGTCACTCAAAATTTCAGCAATCAAACAACCAATAGAGAACTTTTGACACTGAACTGAAGTATTGAACTACTGAAGTTTGAGCAATCATTCAATCAAACAGAAACCAGACCTACAGAAGTTTGAGAAATCAAACTGAAATCAAAACAGACAGAGTCATAATCAATAGTTTGAGCTGGTGCAATGGCTGCCTCGTTAAAAACCTATCTAGGTAAAACTCACACCTCGTGAGAAACTCTAGACAGGAAAAGAGTACAACCCAGCTCAATCAATAAATAAAAGGTTCCATATTACAAAGTTCAAATGTTCAACACAAATACATAACTACATAAGATAGATACAAAGTTCACTAATCAAGATACTGCTCTTCATAAGTTTCTTCCAACTCCTCGTCCTCCACTGCATGCTGCGCTCTTGCATCACCAGCCTCCCAATCCTTGATGCAGCTGAGCATCTCCACTGTCTCTGGGCTTAAACGTCAGCGACGCTCCTCGATGATCCTGCCAGTTAGACTGAAAGCAGATTCTGAAGAGATAGTAGACACAGGGACAGATAAAACATCTTTAGCTAGAATTGAA
The DNA here is from genome assembly GCA_947561735.1 of Cenchrus americanus. NCBI lineage: Eukaryota > Viridiplantae > Streptophyta > Magnoliopsida > Poales > Poaceae > Cenchrus > Cenchrus americanus. The sequence continues at coordinate 179,675,060 of OX387245.1, forward strand.
AGCACTGGATAAGTTCGTTTGTTCTCATGCCACTAATTTATGATGTTGAAATCATCATCAAATTGGTTGACAGTGTCACTATCCAAGTAGGCAGAAAGCTCAGAGCCAAGAGCAAAGAAAGCACCGCATTTACCGCTTGCAGCAATGCAGTTGCAGAAGTTCTTCTAGACAAAGGGGGTGGCATGGAGGTGGAGGAAGATATACCAGAACCAGAGCCAAAACTGGATGAAACAGCACTAGAGCCACTACTTGCATTTGCATAGATCTTACCCCAAGCAGTCTTCCTCTTACTAGAACTCACTGGTTGTGAAGGTTTCTACATTCTCACTGCACCAAACTTATCATTGTATTTGTTAAACATGGTAGTGAGTTCAGCTCTTACCTCAGCTAAATAAGGGGAGTAATCAGTAGCAGATAAATTAGATAACAGAATCAAAGCATTGGTTAAACCACGCATCTTTGCTCTAGGATCCATGACAAATGCAATTGAGTAGAGCATGGGAATGTCCCTCCAGTACTTAAGAAATTTATCTTTCATAGGGACAACTACTGATCTAAGCAAGTTATCATTCTCATAAGAGTTTAAATGACCAACTATCTCAATTATATGGTGCAAGATTAAAGGAGGTGTAGGATAGTACACACCAGTGAGTGCAACAGTTGAGTCATAAAAAAGCTCAAGAAATGACAAGATGTGTTCAGCAACATACCAATGTGCATCAGTCAATAGATGAGGTTCAGTTGCAGACCTGGGGTAGTGCGCTTGGATGAACACACCAAAGCTCCTCTTATGAGGGAGAAGATGCTTGAGCATGAGGTAGGTAGAGTTCCACCTCACATCCATGTCAAGCTGAAACTTCCTAGGACGCTCATTAACTACCACACAGTAACTCTTATATGCTGCAATTCGCTGGTTATAAGAGTTTAAGAAAGCAATAGCAGTTCTAAATGCTTCAAGGTATGATTTAAGCCATTTCAAGCCAGACTTAACAATAAGATTGATTATGTGACAAGCACATCTCTGATGCAATAACCGAATACCTCTCACCTCTTCATCCATATTTTCTGGTGTGAGTGGTGGTGCATTTGCACCTCTATGATAACCAACAATGTTAGGAGACAAAGAGACCATAGCAGTAGTATTAGATGATGCATTATCCAAAGTAACAGAGAACACTTTATCAGTTAATCCAAACTTTTCCAACACAGTTAGCACATGACTGGCAATGTTATCACCAGTATGAGACACATCAATGAGCCTCATACCTAGGATACGCTTCTCTAACTGCCAATCAGAACTAACAAAGTGAGCCACAACACTAAGGTAGTCTTCCTTAGCATTACCAGACCATATATCAGATGTCAGTGCAACAGAGGAAACCAATTTCAAAGACTCCATAAGCTCAGAACGACAATCAAAGAAGTACTTCACTAAATCTCTACTAGTGGTTTGTCTAGAGACAGAAACAAACTGAGGATTATGAGCAACCTTAATGTACTCTTCAAAAGAATCAGATTCACCAAAAGATAGAGGAAGATCTAGTCGAGCTATCAAGCGACAAAGCTGGGTACGAGCAACATCATGACTATACTCCCACTGAGCAACACTACCATTAGGCTTAAAGCGGATTAGGGACTGGGACACACCACAAGTTTTCTGATTCCTAATTGAACATTTCATCCTATGACGCAAGAGCGAACCAGTGCCGATAGTAGAACGAGCAGCATATATTTGACCACCATGGATGCATTTAGCTGAGACGCGGATGTTCTTACCCTTCACTACCTTTAAGATTTTTTCGAAATCATCCCAGATGTCAGAGGTGCAGGATTGGGTTGCCTCCTTTGCAACGGTGCTTTGGGTCTCAGCCTCCTCTCCTCCAGCAGCTGCATCACCACCGTCATCACCGACGTTGATGGGAACTTCTGCACTATGGCCGAAGAGTTCTTCCCTCCCCTCCATCAGATCCTCTTCGTCATCTCCAGTTGTGAGGACCATGTGTGGTTCGAGGACCAGTGGATGGTCGCTTCCTTGTGTGATGAGTGATTGACAACGTTGTGTGGACTGATTGTTGGCTAAGTATTGCAGGTGCAGGTTGCGGCTTGACTGGTGTTGGTGCAGGTGAATAACAAGCGCGAAAGGTCGTCGCCGGTGAGGCCTCCAGGTGTGGAGAAGACAAGTAGGCTTCGTTCGAGGGACCCGGTGGCCATCGGGGTCAAGTGCGGGCCGGATGGTGGCATGAACAGCAAGATGAAGTCATGGACGGTTTCTTGGTTGAGCCTCAAAACCAAGGTCGAGCCGGGACTACGTGGGAGCCAAGTCATGAGTGGAGATTGACGGAGGCTACACCGAGTTCACGGGGTTTTCGGTGGTTCACAGAAAACCACTGGGTTCCTTGGTTGATCCACAAAGCCAAGACCGAAGAACCGAAGACGGTGCTGCAACAGTGCTAGACCAGTCTGACCGGTGGGTCTGACCGGTGGGTCCGACCGTGGGTCCGACCGTCTGACCGGTGGGTCTGACCGGTCTGACCGGTGAGGAGCACCGGTCTGACCGGTGTGCGACGACGCAGTCCGGAATCTTCGAAGCGGAGGACACGTGTCGGGATCGCAAGGCTTGCACTGAGGCTAAGAAGGTTGCGGTCGCCGGGCATCCGTCCGATGGTGAAGACATGAAGACTTCCAAATCCGCCCTTGAGGGGCTTGTATTCCTAGTTATTAGGAAAGGGCATTTTAGACTTTCGATTGCCTCTATATAACCCAAGAGGTGAGAGGATGGCAGCTAACTCTTGAAACCCTAGTTCATTTGCTTTCCTATTTTCCTTCCTATTTTCCTTAGGATTTCCATAGGACTAGCTTGAAAGCTTCATGGTGAGATCTTGTTGAAAGGGTTGGATGATCGGGCGGCAAGCTAGACCTTGTATGAACCTTTGTTGCATGTATAGATGATTCGGCGTGGTTCCTCAAGGTTTGGATTTGTTGCTCCCGGTTGTTCTTGGTCGTGATTTTCGGAGCTCTCTCTTAGTGATTTCTTTGGGCTGTTTTCGGGACCTTGCTCTTGGGGATTTGATGGGGGAACTTTGTGGGAACCCTTCGTGGTTCTTTGGGATGTGATTCCCCTCCCAAATCCGTGAGTAAAGGGGCTCGATTTTGGGGTTTTCCGAGTTCTAGGGTTTGTAGTGTTCTTGGCGGGATTTCTTCGATTCCTCCTTTTTGGACGAGTTTTGGTGGGATTAAACTTGGCTATGGACTCCTCATGAGGTGTTCCTAATATCCCCAAAGTCTTGTTGAAGTCCGTGGAGCGATTCGGGAGATCGATGTTTGGATTTGGGGGAGTTGACCCGCGGGTGCTGTTCATCCCGAGCTGCCCAGGCTACACTGGTCTGACCGGTGCTCTTGACCGGTCTGACTGGTGCAACCCTCGGTGGGTTTTTGCTCGGGTGAACGTCTGGGTGTGTTCGCCGTTGTCCCGTGTTGGGGCCGTTTCGAGTTTGGGTCGGCTTTGGAGGTCGGTTGGCCTGTTTGGTGCTTTGGGGGCTTTCAGGCTGTGACCGGTCTAACCGGTGCGTCTCACCGGTCTAACCGGTGTGGAGCCAATTAGTGAAAGTTGGTCAGTTTCACCAGCAGGGACCGGTCTGACCGGTGGTGCTCACCAGTCTGACCGGTGTTGGTCTCTAGACTCGAGGTTTGGTGTTCCGCTGCGTTCTCGGGTCAGAAGGTTGTGTGTTGGTTCCTAGGTCCAGTGGCACTCCAGTGGCTACGTGGGCTTGACCAACTTGGGTAGTGAGTGGGAGAAGTGTGTTGGAAGCTGCGTTCATCTTGTTGGAGTTTCCATCTCCTTCGAGAAGAATTTTTATCGGCTCCCATTCACTCCCCCCTCTTTGGTTCGCCGTATCGGTCCTTCAAGTGGTATCAGAGCTGGTTCGGGTCTTTAGTGACTTTAACCAGTCTAAGATCCAAGGATGGCGTACCAGGAATGGGGTTCGGGTCCTCCACACTTCGATGGCAAGAACTATCAGATGTGGAGTAAGCGGATGGGTGCGTTCCTCCGCGGAAAGGGTCAGATTCTTTGGGATGTCACGGTGGACACAGGCTATGTCCAGCCGATGGATTTCCTTTCTCCGGAATCGAGGGATAGGTTCGACGCCAACAACAAGGCGGTCGACTACTTGTTTCGTGCTTTGTGTCAGCCTGAGTTCGATCGGGTGCACACCGAACACTTGGCTTGTAGAATTTGGACGGTGCTGAAGGAGGCTCATGTTGGGAATGCCCAGGTTCAGGCATGGATGTATGCGACCTACCGGAGAGAGTACGAGAACTTCACTTATCTCCACGGTGAGTCCATCGATGCCTTGTTTCAGAGGTTCACGGTGGTTGTGAACAACATGAGGGCCAATGTGGACGTGCTCCCGTACGATGATCATGATAGAGCGGTGAACCTCTTACACTCTTTGGATCGTACGATTTGGGGCGGAAAGTTCAAGGCCATTGTGGAGTCAGAGAAGTATGACACTCTGACGGTGAATGAGCTGTTCTCGAAGCTCAAGTCGGCTGAGGTGGATAGGGGCATGACTGCCAAGCTCGAGGGTCCGACTGATTCCCAGAGTCTTGCCCTCGTTGGTGGTTCGAAAGGAAAGGCTAACACTAACCCATCCACCAGGATGTTCTCTTTTTCCTCCTTGATGTCTATGCCAGATGAGGAGTTCGATGTGCTTGGAGAGGACGAGCTGGCGCTCCTGATGAGGCGGTTCGAGAGGCTGCACGAGAATCGAGTGAACATGAGGAGGAACACGAGGACATGCTTCCAGTGCGGCAAGCCAGGACACTTCGTCGCCGACTACCCGGAGAAGGTCGAGAACAAGGACGGCTACAGGCACAAGCCGAGGAACGATGGCAAGTATCGGTCGAGGTGCGACCACAAGAACAAGCACAAGAACAAGTACAAGGACGAGCGACGATCGAGGAAGAAGGAGAGCTGAGGCAAGGCCCGAGCGATGGTTGGAGCGAGCGACGTCGACTCCAATTCCGCGTACTCCACCTTGAGCTTGAGCAACAGTGAGGATGAAGGTGATCGTCACAAGAGCAAGAAGTCGTCCAACAACCTGAGCGGGCTGAGCTGCTTCGCGAGAGATGGCTTCTGCACCATGGCGCTGAGCTCCGGCAGCAAGAAGAGCACACAGAGCGACTCGGACTCCGATTCCGACGAAGAGGTGCGTGATGAACTTCCCTTCTTGCGCCAGGAGAATGAGAGGCTTGGCTCTTTGCTTGATAACCGTGATGACATGCTTAGAGAGGCCAAGAAAATGAGAAAAGAGCTTAGGGCTTCACTCGAGGATGCTAGGACTAGAGTGGCTGAGCTAGAGACACAGGTGCTTGATAGTAAGCTTGAGATTGATTTCCTTAAGGCTAGCCATGTTGTTTCGGATGAGGTTGATTGTGCTGATTGCTCCATCTTTCTTGCTAATCTTGCTTTGTTTAAGGAGAAGCATGCCTCCAAGTGTGAGGAACTAGATGTGCTTAGGGTTGAAGTGGCTGAGCTTAAGTCTAGACCTGCTTTGCTAGGTGCTTGCACTTCTTGCCCTGTTTTGCATGCTAAGATTGATGAGATGCATGCTTACACTAGTTCTCTTGAGGCTAAGCTGAAAGAACCCATGCCTACATCATACTCTACCTGTGAAATGCATGCTTTGAAAAATTTGGAACTTGCACATTATGTTGATCGTTTGCAGGATGAGAATGATGAGCTGAGGAAGTTGATGGGTTGGTTGTCTGGTCATGAGCCTCAGTTGAGGATGATGATCGAGGCATTCAAAAGGCAGGATGGTGAGGGACTTGGGGCAAACAAGGTTGGTGAGGGAAGTGGAGAGAATATCCCAGAGCCACCAGAAACCCACCACAAAAATGATTTCCCCCCGAAACCTAACCATCTTAGGAACCGACTAGACACAACCCCAGCTCCACCCGTGTTTCCTATGAAGGACCGATACGGCGAACCAGAGAGGGGGGGAGTGAATGGGAGCCGATAAAAATTCTTCTCGAAGGAGATCAAAACTCCAACAAGACGAACGCGGCTTCCAACACACGTCTCCGACTCACTACCAAGGTTGGTCAAGCCCACGTAGCCACTGGAGTGCCACTGGACCTAGGAACCAACACGCAACCTTCCGACCCGAGAAACGCAGCGGAAAAACCAAGCCTCGAGTCTACAGACCCACACCGGCCGACCGGTGAGCACCACCGGTCGACCGGTCCCCGCCGGTGAAACTGAGCAACTTTCACTAAGTGGCTCTACACCGGTCAGACCGGTGAGACACACCGGTCAGACCGATGGCAACCTGAAAGCCCCCAAGGCACCAAACAGGCCAACCGACCACCAAACGGACCCAAACTCGAAACAGCAGCAACACGGGACAACAACGAACACACCAAGACGTTCACCCAAGCAAAAACCCACAAGAGCTTGCACCGGTCAGACCGGTCAAGAGCACCGGTCAGACCGGTGTAGCCTGGGCAGCTCGGGATGAACAACACCCGCGGGTCAACTCCCCCAAATCCAAATCTCGATCTCCCGAATCGCTCCACGGACTTGGACAAGACTTTGGGGATATCAGGAGCACCTCATGAGGAGTCCATAGCCAAGTTTAATCCCACCAAATCTCGTCCAAAAAGGAGGAATCGAAGAAATCCCGCCGAAAGCACTTCCAACCCAAGAACTCAAGAAACCCCAAATTCGAGCAACTTTTCTCACGGATTTGGGAGGGGAATCACAGCCCAAAGAACCACGAAGGGTTCCCACAAATTTCCCCCACCGAATCACCAAGAGAAAAGCCCCAAAAACACTCCAAAGAAATCACCGGAAGAGGGCTCCGAAAATCACTACCAAAAACAACCGGGTAAAACACATCCAAACCTTGAGGAATCACGCCGAATCATCTATACATGAAACAAGGATTCGTACAAGGTCTAGCAAGCCGCCCGATCATCCATCCCTCTCTACAAGATCTCTCCGTGAAGCTCTCTTGCTAGTCCTAAGGAAAACCTAGAGAAAATAGGTGGAAAATAGGAAAACTAATGAGCTAGGGTTCCAAGAGTTGGCTGCCAACCTCTCACCTCTTGGGTTATATAGGCGGCAACCGAATGTCTAAAATGCCCCTCTCTACTAACTAGGGATACAAGCCCCTCAAGGGCGGATTTGGAATTCTTGATGTCTTCACCATCGGACGGATGCCCGCGACCGCACCTCGCGTAGCCTCGACGCAAGCCATGCGATCCCGACGCGTGTCCTCCGCTTCGAAGATTCCGGACCGCGTCGTCGCACACCGGCCGACCGGTGCTACTCACCGGCCGACCGGTCCCCACCGGGCCGACCGGCCGGACCCACCGGTCGGACCGGCTCCGTGCCGCCGCACCTCCGTCTTCGGTTCTCCGGCCTTGGCTTTGTGGATCAACCAAGGAACCCGGTGGTTTTCTCGGTGAACCACCGGAAACCCCGCGAACTCGGTGTAGCCTCCGCCAATCTCCACTCATGACTTGGCTCCCACGTAGTCCCGGCTCGACCTTGGTTTTGAGGCTCAACCAAGAAACCGTCCACGACTTCATCTTGTCGTTCATGCCACCATGCGGCCCGCACTTGACCCCCGCCGGCCACCGGTCCCTCGAACGAAGCCTACTTGTCTTCTCCACACCCGGAGGCCTCACCGCGACGACCTTTCGCGCTTGTTCTTCACCCGCACCAACACGAGTCAAGCCGCAACCCGCACCTGCAATACTTAGCCAAGAATCGCCCACACAACGTTGTCAATCACTCATCACACAAGGAAGCGACCATCCACCGGTCCTCGAACCACACATGGTCCTCAATCTCCCCCTTGATGAGTGCATTGACAACACCCACGCGAAAGTAACAAGAGAGAAAAGAAAAAGAAAAGAAACGAACAAAAAGAAATTCCAACAAGCGATCGAAAGCCAAACAAAGGCAAAGAGCAGGATCACTTGAAGGAAACAAGTCTCGGACCCCTTAGGCAAGGGCAACGGCTCGACACATCCGAGACAAAGAAAAGCTCAAGCAAAGAGCGCAAACCACCGAATCAAAGCTCGAACAACCACAAAGAGCTCCCCTTGCACACATGCAAGCTCCCCCTGAACCAATGCAACTCCCCCTGGACGAATGCATGCAAAACAGCTAAAAACAAAGGCAGGCTGCAAGAATTTCAGCTCACACCGGTCAGACCGGTCATCACCACCGGTCAGACCGGTGCCTAACATGTGTACAGGACCAGCACTCACACCGGTCAGACCGGTGCTCTTCACCGGTCAGACCGGTGTACAACAGAGCCCAGAAATGGCTCGAAACCACCTGAAAACCTTCTAAATGCGCCCGGTAAGCCATTTCAAGCTCAAACTTCTCCCCCTTGTTGGCAATGCATGAATCAAGCCAAAAATGCAAAACGTTCAACCTAGAGCTTCTCAAATATACAAAATTCAACATAGGATGCTACACACGTCCAAAAGAGCAAGTTAGGTACTCGACGGCTTCGTATCGATCTCAACTACATGATCACCAAGTTTCACAACCATTGGACGAAGCTAAGATGGATTTTGGCAATTTTGCGAAAAACTTGCCTCTCATGAGCAAAGCCCTAAACATGATCAAAGCATATCAAAATGGCAAAGCCACACAAACTTCATGCTAGGACAGCTATTCTAACCATAAGACCATCACAAACACCCACAAGCACCTCATGTCATGTCAAAGCCACCGAGCCATGTGCCTACTTCTATGTATGAGACTTCTCATTGGTAGGCATCATGCAACGGTTTAGCACCCAAAGCAAATTAAATTCAGCACATATGACATGGGAGCATATTTTCCAAGCATTTTTCATTTCATTTTCAGATTTGTAAATGGTACATGAAATGTCTTTGCGACAAAAAGGAACTTATGCTCCTCCACAAGATAAATCTAGAGGGCTAAACATTCATGATGGCAAATGAGCCTTTGGCCCCATATGATCAATAAGCTAGCTATCCAACCACAAATTAAGCATAGCAACGCCACAAAAACATGTCAAGAGCATGTAAAGGCATTTACACATGAGAGAGCATACATGACATTTTTCAAAAGCATAGCTATCAACCATGGATTATTCATCAAGATCATCAAGAGCTAAGACAAACTAAGCCGTAGCATACCAAACAAGGTCACAAAGACATATATCTCATTCCATGGTGAACAATGTATATAAGAGAAGCTTTTCCTAACCAATGCATATGATACAAAATGCATGCAATCTAAGATACAAGGATGCCTATACATCATGCTACATATGCCATGCCAAATGCAAGAAAAACACAAAGAAAAGCTATACATATGCTACAAACCGGCTCCTCGAGGGGAGGCAAAACGGGCTCGACACCACCGGCAACAGAGAACCCCCACACACCCAACTCAAGAAATTAAACACACACCAAGTTCCCCCGCAAACGAGTGAAAGTTGCTTGATCTAGGGGTTTGGTGAAAATATCGGCTAGTTGGTCATGTGTGGGTACATGGATCAAGGCTATCTTTCCTTTCTCTACGTTGTCTCTCAGAAAATGATACCTCACTTCTATGTGCTTGGTTTTGGAATGGAGCACCGGGTTCTTTGCAACGCTTATGGCACCGGTGCTATCACATTGAAGTGGGACATGGGTATACTCCTCACCAAAGTCACTCATGGTGTAGGTGATCCAAAGGAGCTGAGAGCAACAACTAGCAGCGGCAACATACTCGGCCTCGGTCGTGGATTGAGCAACACTCGACTACTTGCGGGAAGACCAAGACACCAAAGAAGAACCCAAAAACTGGCAAGTCCCAGAAGTGGACTTCCTATCCAACCGACACCCGGCAAAATCCGCGTCTGAAAAGCCATGAAGCGCCAAAAAAGAGGACGCGGAGTACCAAAGGCCGAAGTCGGGAGTGTGACGCAAGTACCTGAAAATTCTCTTCACCGCTTGCCGATGCGAAGTCCTCGGAGACGCTTGAAAACAAGCGCACAGACACACTGAGAACTGTATGTCCGGCCTCGTCGCCGTCAAGTAGAGGAGTGACCCGATCATGCTCCGTACTCCTTCCGGTCCACGTGTTCACCTTCCTCATCCGCATCAAGAGCCGTAGTCGTACTCATCGGCGTCGTCATAGCCTTGGAGTCCTCCATCTTGAACTTCCTCACAATGTCCTTGGTGTACTTAGCCCGGTGCACAAATGTTCCTTCCTTTGATTGCTTGATTTGTAGCCGAGGAAGAACCGCAACTCGCCCATCATGCTCATCTCAAACTCCCCGCTCATATCATCCGCAAACCTCGCAACAAGAGAGTTAGACGAGCCACCAAAGACAATATCATCCACGTACACCCGCACAATCGGGATATCTCTCGCCCCGCCTTAGCAAAAACAAGGTCCGATCGACCTTCCCCATCTCAAAGCCTCTCTCAAACAAGAACCCCCTCAACCTCGCCATACCAAGCTCTAGGCGCCCGCTTCAACCCATACGCCGCCTTCCTCAACTTGTACACCCCGTGGGGGTACTTCTCACTCTCAAACCCCGAGGTCGCCTCACATACACTTCTTCCTCCAAAGACACCATTCGGAAAGCACTCTTCACATCCATTTGGTGCAACTTGAACCCTTTAGCCACGGAAAAGGCTAGAAGGATCCTAATCGCCTCCAAACGGGCTACGGGAGCAAAAGTCTCCTCGTAGTCGATCCCCTCCTTCTGACTGAACCCTTGAGCAACAAGTCTCGACTTGTTCCTCACAACCTCACCCTTCTCTCCCTCTTTGTTTTTCCACACCCACTTTGTACCAATCGACTTACACCCTGGGGGAGGGTCAACCAACTCCCACACCTGATTCCTCTCAAAGTTCTCCAACTCCTCATGCATCGAGTTAACCCAATTATGATCAGATAGTGCGTGTCCAATGTCTTTGGGCTCGAAAGAAGCAACAAACGCAGCATGAGCAAAATGGGAATTGTTCCGAACCCTCGACCGTGTAGTGCGTTCATTCATGTCGCCGATGATCCTCGAAGCTGGGTGATCCACTTGAACTCGCCGGGGAGGTTCTCGTCTCGAAGCTACCTCCCCCTCAACATCGCCCTTCTCCTCGTTCTTGATTTGTCGTCGTAGGTGTAGCAGAGGGTCCATCCATCATCGTAGTCGAAGTAGTGGGTACATGTTCAGCGGGGGCACCACACCGCCATCTTCATCATCACCATGTTCATGCTCCTCCTCCCGAAAGATCTCCTCGCCAAGCTCATCATCACCCGCACACTCAAAGACAAGCCGACTACGTGGCTCGTCTCGTCGAAGGTTACCTCGCAAGTCTCCACGATTTGGTTAGTTTCAAGATTGAGCACACGATATGCTCTAGAATGAGATGCATAACCAAAGAAAATGCCATCGACGACCTAGCCTCAAACTTATCCAACTTCCCCGCCCTTCTTCGAATAAAACACTTGCAACCAAAGACATGGAAGTGACTCACCTTGGGTGTGCGACCATGCATCAACTCATAGCATGTCTTCTTTTTGTGCACTCTGAGGTATATCCTATTCGACACATAGCATGCGGTATTCACCGCCTCAGCCCAATACCTCCTCGGAGTCCTATGCTCATCAAGCATCGTCCGAGCCATCTCGCACAAGGTCCTGTTCTTTCTTTCCACAACACCATTCTGGGGAGGCGTATACGGACTCGAAAACTGGTGCTCAAGACCCAAGTCATGACAAAAGGTTTCAAAACGAGAGTTCCTGAATTCCGAGCCATTATCACTACGGATAGCTCGTATGGCATCTCCGTGCCTCTCGTTCCTCAACCTCAAGACTAGATCTCGAACAAAACCAAACGTCTCCCCCTTATCCTTGAGAAAGAACACCCACGCATACCGAGAATAGTCGTCCACCACAACAAGGACATACCACTTCCCACCCGCATATCGCACACGAGCTGGGCCAACAAGGTCCATATGGAGCAGCTCGCATGGACGCTCGCTCATCACATCGGTGAGAGGCGGGTGAGAAGAGGCCACCATCTTGGCATGCCTACACGGAGCACAAACCAACTCTTTCTCAAGCTTCAACCGTGGCAATCCTCGGACCAAATTGAGTTTACTCAAGCGAGACAAAAGGTCAAAGCTCAAGTGACCCAACTTCCTATGCCACTTCCACAACTCACTCGAAGAACCAGCCAAGAAACAACGCTCAACACCCGAAGACTGAGAAAAATCAGCACGAAACACCTGACCCACGGGAACGACCATACAAACAAGGTCCCCTCGAGAGTCCACAATCCGAGAACCACCAGGCCGAAACAACACCTCAAAACCCTCATCCAACAACTGAGACACAGAAAGCAAATTGTACCCCGGTGATTGAACAAGAGCAACACGCCTCGAGTGATCTTGTCACTCACTTTTATCTCACCTTCGAAAGCACACGCCCACGCCCATTGTCCCCAAAAGTGATGTACCTCTTCGTCACCACGGACGAGACTTGAGAACCACCCCCCGTCTCCGGTCATATGCCTCGAACAACCGGAGTCAATCAACCAAATGTTCTTCAAGTCTCCCACCCGAAATTCAAAAATAGGCACGTGAGCGAACAAACGACTCAAAGACCGGGGTTAGTACCAAAGGAGGAAAACCAAGGTCTTGGCCGAGCCATTTGCTCGAAAGTGGGGTTAGCACCAACCAAAGCATCTCTCCTACCAAACCGCCTCCACGAACACCACCACGGTAACCACCCCGAGGGAACCACCCCTCTCTCGCCCGGAGGAGGACCAAATCCACGCAAGAAAGCCCGTGGAACGTCCTTCCTCTCCAACTCAACACCATGACTCCTCCAATCCCCGTATTGAGCACGAGGAGGAGAACGCCTAGCAACCGACCACCCGCACCCTTTCCAGCCCAACCACCGTAACCACGACCACCGTAAACAACCCTCGCACTCGTACGAGCTCGAAACCCGAACAAACGGTCTGTCCGTGCCCGCACCGGTCCGACCGTGCTCCACACCGGTCTGACCGGTGTGGTCTGGGCAGCAGCACCACCTGCAGCCTTCTTCTCTCCCCAAGCCCGAACTGTCCTCACAATCGCCTTGCCCCTGGGCATCTGCATACGAGGCTCAAGTACACCATCGGAAGGGTGGTACTTGTCCTTGTTTGCCCACTCCTTCCTCATTCTCTCCTCTCGCTTCCTCTTGAAGCAAAACTCCTCCTTATGGCCATCTCTCCCACAATAGCCACAATGGAACCTCACAAGCTTAGGCTTTGGCTTGGGATGTGGCTGCTCACTCGGTTTCTCTCCACTCAAACCCTCCACCGGTTTCTCACCACTTGCCTTCTCACTCTCCTTCCCAAAGAACACTTTCCCCGAAGTGCTCACAAACTTGATAGGCTTTTGTAGGTCATTTGTGGGTGTAGGAAACACGGGTGGAGGCTGGGGTTGTATCTAGCCGATTCCTTAGATGGTTAGGTTTTGGTGGGAACTCATTCTTGTGGTGGGTTTTTGGTGGCTCCGGGATATTCTCTCCACTTCCCTCACCAACCTTATTTGCTCCAAGCCCCTCACCATCTTGCCTCTTAAAGGCCTCGATCATCATCCTCAACTGAGGCTCGTGACCGGACAACCACCCCATCAACTTCCTCAAATCATCATTCTCATCCTGCAAACGGTCAACATAATGTGCAAGCTCCAAATTTTTCAATGCATGCATTTCACGGGTAGAGCAAGATGTAGGCATGGGTTCCTTCAATTTAGCCTCGAGCGAACTAGTGTAGGCATGCATCTCATCAATCTTAGCATGCAAAACGGGGCAAGAAGTGCAAGCACCTAGCAAAGCGAGGTCTAGACTTAAGCTCGGCCACTTCAACCCTAAGCACATCTAGTTCCTCACACTTGGAGGCATGCTTCTCCTTGAACAAAGCAAGATCGAGAAGAAAAATAGAGCAATCAAGCACAATCATTCTCATCGAAACAACGGGGCTAGCCTTAAGCGAATCAATCTCAAGCTTGCTATCAAGCACCTGTGTCTCTAGCTCAGCCACTCTAGTCCTAGCATCCTCGAGTGAAGCCCTAAGCTCTTTCCTCATTTTCTTAGACTCTCTAAGCATGTCATCACGGTTATCAAGCAAAGAGCCAAGCCTCTCATTCTCCTGGCGCAAGAAGGGAAGTTCATCACGCACCTCGTCGTCGGACTCAGAGTCTGAGTCGCTCTGTATGCTCTTCTTGCTGCCGGAGCTCAACGCCATGGTGCAGAAGCCATCTCTCGCGAAGCGCCTCGGCCCGCTCGTGTTCTTGGACGACTTCTTGTTCTTGCGGCGATCTCCCTCGTCTTCACCGGCCGCTCGAGCTCGAGGTGGAGTACGCGGAACTGGAGTCGACGTCGCTCGCTCCAACCATCGCTCGGGCCTTGCCTCGGCCCTCCTTCTTCCTTGATCGTCGCTCGTCCTTGTACTTGTTCTTGTGCTTGCTCTTGTGGTCGCGCCTCGAACGGTACTTGCCATCGTTCATCCTCGGCTTGTGCTTGTAGCTGTCCTTGTTCTCGACCTTCTCCGGGCAGTCGGCGACGAAGTGTCCCGGCTTGCCGCACTGGAAGCAAGTCCTCGTGTTCCTCCTCATGTTCACGCGGTTCTCGTGCAGCCTCTCGAACCGCCTCGTCAACAGCGCCAGCTCGTCCTCTCCAAGGTCATCAAACTCCTCATCTGGCATAGACATCAACGAGGAAAACGAGAACATCCTGGTGGATGGGTTAGAGTTAGTTTTTCCTTTGGAACCACCAACGAGGGCAAGACTATGGGAATCGCTCGGTCCCTCGAGCTTGCGCTCATGCCCCTATCCACCTCGCCCGACTTGAGCTTCGAGAACGGCTCGTTCACCGTCAGAGTATCATACCTCTCCGACTCGACTATGGCCTCGAACTTTCCGCCCCATATCGTACGATCCAAAGAGTGTAAGAGCTTGACCGCTCTATCATGATCATCGTACGGGAGCACGTCCACATTGGCCCTCATGTTGTTCACCACCACCGTGAACCTCTAAAACAAGGCATCGATGGACTCACCGGGGAGATGAGTGAAATTCTCGTACTCTCTCCGGTAGGTCGCATACAACCGTGCCTGAACCTGGGCGTTCCCAACATGAGCCTCCTTCAACACCGCCCAAATCCTACAAGCCAAGTGCTCGGTGTGCACCCGATCGAACTCAGGCTGACACAAAGCACGAAACAAGTAGTCGACCGCCTTATTGTTGGCGTCGAATCCGTCCCTCGACCCCCGGAGCAAGGAAATCCATCGGTCGGACATAGCCCGTGTCCACCGTGACATCCCAAAGCACCGACCCTTTCCGCGGAGGAACGCACCCATCCGCTTGCTCCACATCTGGTAGTTCTTGCCATCGAAGTGTGGAGGACCCGAACCCCGTTCCTGGTACGCCATCCTTGGATCTTAGACTGGTTAGAGTCAACAAAGACCCGAACCGGCTCTGATACCACTTGAAGGACCGATACGGCGAACCAGAGAGGGGGGGAGTGAATGGGAGACGATAAAAATTCTTCTCGAAGGAGATCAAAACTCCAACAAGACGAACGCGGCTTCCAACACACGTCTCCGACTCACTACCAAGGTTGGTCAAGCCCACGTAGCCACTGGAGTGCCACTGGACCTAGGAACCAACACGCAACCTTCCGACCCGAGAAACGCAACGGAAAAACCAAGCCTCGAGTCTACAGACCCACACCGGTCGACCGGTGAGCACCACCGGCCGGACCGGTCCCCGCCGGTGAAACCGAGCAACTTTCACTAAGTGGCTCTACACCGGTCGGACCGGTGAGACACACCGGTCGGACCGATGGCAACCCGAAAGCCCCCCAAGGCACCAAACAGCCAACCGACCACCAAACGGACCCAAACTCGAAACAAGAAGCAACACGGGACAACAACGAACACACCAAGACGTTCACCCGAGCAAAAACCCACAAGATCTTGCACCGGTCGGACCGGTCAAGAGCACCGGCGACCGGTGTAGCACAGGCGACTCGGGATGAACAAGACCCGCGGGTCAACTCCCCCAAATCCAAATCTCGATCTCCCGAATCGCTCCACGGACTTGAACAAGACTTTGGGGATATCGGAGCACCTCATGAGGAGTCCATAGCCAAGTTTAATCCCACCAAATCTCGTCCAAAAAGGAGGAATCGAAGAAATCCCGCCGAAAGCACTTCCAACCCAAGAACTCAAGAAACCCCAAATTCGAGCAACTTTTCTCACGGATTTGGGAGGGGAATCACAGCCCAAAGAACCACGAAGGGTTCCCACAAATTTCCCCCACCGAATCACCAAGAGAAAAGCCCCAAAAACACTCCAAAGAAATCACCTAAGAGGGCTCCGAAAATCACCACCAAAAACAACCGGGTAAAACACATCCAAACCTTGAGGAATCACGCCGAATCATCTATACATGAAACAAGGATTCGTACAAGGTCTAGCAAGCCGCCCGATCATCCATCCCTCTCTACAAGATCTCTCCGTGAAGCTCTCTTGCTAGTCCTAAGGAAAACCTAGAGAAAATAGGTGGAAAATAGGAAAACTAATGAGCTAGGGTTCCAAGAGTTGGCTGCCAACCTCTCACCTCTTGGGTTATATAGGCGGCAACCGAATGTCTAAAATGCCCCTCTCTACTAACTAGGGATACAAGCCCCTCAAGGGCGGATTTGGAATTCTTGATGTCTTCACCATCGGACGGATGCCGGCGATCGCACCTCGCGTAGCCTCGACGCAAGCCATGCGATCCCGACGCGTGTCCTCCGCTTCGAAGATTCCGGACCGCGTCGTCGCACACGGTCGACCGGTGCTACTCACCGGCGACCGGTCCCCACCGGTCGACCGGCCGGTCGGACCCACCGGTCGGACCGGTCCGTGCCGCCGCACCTCCGTCTTCGGTTCTCCGGTCTTGGCTTTGTGGATCAACCAAGGAACCCGGTGGTTTTCTCGGTGAACCACCGGAAACCCCGCGAACTCGGTGTAGCCTCCGCCAATCTCCACTCATGACTTGGCTCCCACGTAGTCCCGGCTCGACCTTGGTTTTGAGGCTCAACCAAGAAACCGTCCACGACTTCATCTTGCTGTTCATGCCACCATGCGGCCCGCACTTGACCCCGCCGGCCACCGGTCCCTCGAACGAAGCCTACTTGTCTTCTCCACACCCCGGAGGCCTCACCGCGACGACCTTTCGCGCTTGTTCTTCACCCGCACCAACACGAGTCAAGCCGCAACCCCGCACCTCGCAATACTTAGCCAAGAATCAGTCCACACAACGTTGTCAATCACTCATCACACAAGGAAGCGACCATCCACCGGTCCTCGAACCACACATGGTCCTCATCCTACACCCACAAACAATCTACAAAAGCCTATCAAGTTTGTGAGCACTTCGGGGAAAGTGTTCTTTGGGAAAGAAAGTGAGAAGGCTAATGAGGGGAAACCGGTGGAGGAGTTGATTGGAGAGAAACTAAGTGAGCAGCCACAGCCCAAGCCTAAGCCTAAGCTTATGAGGTTCCATTGTGGCTATTGTGGGAGAGATGGCCATAAGGATGAGTTTTGCTTCAAGAAAAAGCGAGAGGAGAGGATGGCAAAGGAGTGGGATAACAAGGACAAGTACCACCCTTCCGATGGTGTACTTGAGCCTCGTGTGCAAATGCCCATGGCCAAGGCGAGTGTGAGGACAGTTCGGGTTTGGGGAGAGCGGAAGGCTGTTGGAGGTGCTGCTGTCCAGGTCACACCGGTCAGACCGGTGTGGAGCACCGGTCAGACCGGTGTAGGCCTGGACAGGCAGCGTTTTGGGTTTCGTGCTCGTACAGGTGCGAGGGTTGTTTCTGGAGGTCGTGGTTCTTGTGGTTGGGCTGGAAAGTTTGCAGGTGGTCAGGTTGCTAGGCGTTCTCCCCCTCGAGTTCACTACGGGGATGGGAGGAGTCGTAGCTTTGAGAAGGAGAGGAGGGACGGTCCACGGGTTCTCTTTCGTGGTTTTGGTCCTCCTCCAGGCAGAGAGGGGTGGTTCCCTTAGGGTGGTTACCGTGGTGGTGTTCGTGGAGGTAGCTTTGGTAGGAGAGATGCTTTGGTTTGTGCTAACCCCACTTTCGAGCAAATGGCTCGGCACTGGTTTTACTCTTTTGGTACTAACCCTAGTGCTGAGTCGTTTGTTCGCTCACATGCTCGTTTTTGAATTTCAGGTGGGAGACTTGAAGAACATTTGGTTGATTGACTCCGGTTGCTCGAGGCATATGGCCGGAGACAGGGGTGGTTCTCAAGTCTCGTCCCGGTGGTGACAAAGAGGTACATCACTTTTGGGGACAATGGGCGTGGGTGTGTGCTTTCAGAAGGTGAGATCAAAGTGAGTGACAAGATCACTCTGAAGCGTGTTGCTCTTGTTCAATCGATGGGGTACAATCTGCTTTCTGAGTCCCATTTGTTGGATGAGGGCTTTGAGGTGTTGTTTCGGCCAGGTGGTTCTCGGATTTTGGATTCTCGAGGGGACCGTGTCTGTATGGTCGTTCCCGAGGGTCAGGTGTTTTGTGCTGATTTTTCTCAGTCTTCGAGTGTGGAGCGTTGTTTCTTGGCTGGTTCTTCGAGTGAGTTGTGGAAGTGGCATAGGAAGTTGGGTCACTTGAGCTTTGACCTTTTGTCTCGCTTGAGTAAACTCAATTTTGTCCGAGGATTGCCACGGTTGAGGCTTGAGAAAGAGTTGGTTTGTGCGCCTTGTAGGCATGCCAAGATGGTAGCATCTTCTCACCCGCATCTCACCGATGTGATGACTGAGCGTCCATGCGAGCTGCTCCATATGGACCTTGTTGGCCCAGCTCGTGTGCGATATGCGGGAGGGAAGTGGTATGTCCTTGTTGTGGTGGACGACTATTCTCGGTATGCATGGGTGTTCTTTCTTGAGGATAAGGGGGAGACTTTTGGTTTTGTTCGAGATCTAGTCTTGAGGTTGAAGAATGAGAGGCACGGAGATGCCATACGAGCTATCCGCAGTGATAATGGCTCGGAATTCAGAAACTCTCGTTTTGAAATCTTTTGCCATGACTTGGGTCTTGAGCACCAGTTTTCGAGTCCGTATACACCTCCCCAGAATGGTGTTGTGGAAAGGAAGAACAGGACCTTGTGCGAGATGGCTCGGACGATGCTTGATGAGCATAGGACTCCGAGAAGGTATTGGGCCGAGGCGGTGAATACCTCAGAGTGCACAAGAAGAAAACATCCTATAAGTTGATGCATGGTTGCACACCCAAGGTGAGTCACTTCCATGTCTTTGGTTGCAAGTGTTTCATTCTGAAGAAAGGCAGGAAGTTGGATAAGTTTGAGGCTAGGTCTGTCGATGGTATTTTCTTTGGTTATGCATCTCATTCTAGAGCATATCGTGTGCTCAATCTTGAAACTAACCAAATCATGGAGACTTGCGAGGTAACCTTTGACGAGACAGATCCATGTAGTCAGCTTGTCTTCGAGTGTACAGGTGATGATGAGCTTGGTGAGGAGATCTTTCAGGAGGAGGAGCATGAACATGGAGACGATGAAGATGGCGGTGTGGTGCCCCCGGCTGAACACGTACCCACTACTTCGACTACGGTGATGGACGGACCCTCTTCTACACCTACAACGACAAATCAAGAACGAGGAGAAGATGATGTTAAGGGGGAGGTAGCATCGAGGCGAGAACCTCCCCGGCGAGTACAAGTGGATAACTCAGCTTCGAGGATCATCGGCGACATGAATGAACGCACTACACGGTCGAGGGTTCGAAACAATTCCCATTTCGCTCATGCTGCATTTGTTGCTACTTTTGAGCCCAAATACATTGGACACGCACTATCTGATCATAATTGGGTTAATTCGATGCATGAGGAGTTGGAGAACTTTGAGAGGAATCAGGTGTGGGAGTTGGTTGACCCTCCCCCAGGGTGCAAGCCGATTGGTACAAAGTGGGTGTGGAAAAACAAAGAGGGAGAGAAAGGTGAGGTTGTGAGGAACAAGTCGAGTCTTGTTGCTCAAGGGTTCAGTCAGAAGGAGGGGATCGACTACGAGGAGACCTTTGCTCTCGTAGCCCGTTTGGAGGCAATTAGAATCCTTCTAGCTTTTTCCGTGGCTAAAGGGTTCAAGTTGCACCAAATGGATCTCAAGAGTGCTTTCCTGAATGGTGTGTTGGAGGAAGAAGTGTATGTGAGGCAACCTCTGGTGTTTGATAGTGAGAAGTACCCCCACCGGGTGTACAAGTTGAAAAAGGCGTTGTATGGGTTGAAGCAGGCGCCTAGAGCTTGGTATGGTAGGTTGAGGGGGTTCTTGTTTGAGAAAGGTTTTGAGATGGGGAAGGTCGATCAGACCTTGTTTTTGCTGAGGCAGGGCAGAGATATCCTGATTGTGTAGGTGTACCTGGATGATATTGTCTTTGGTGGCTCGTCTAACTCTCTTGTTGCAAGGTTTGCAGAGGATATGAGCAGGGAATTTGAGATGAGCATGATGGGCGAGTTGCAGTTCTTCCTCGGGCTACAAATCAAACAATCAAAGGAAGGAACATTTGTGCACCAGGCTAAGTACACCAAGGACATTGTGCGGAAGTTCAAGATGGAGGACTCCAAGGCTATGACGACGCTGATGAGTACAACTACAGCTCTTGATGCGGACGAGGAAGGTGAACACGTGGACCAGGAGGAGTATCGGAGCATGATCGGGTCACTCCTCTACTTGACGGCGACGAGGCCGGACATACAGTTCTCGGTGTGTCTGTGCGCTCGTTTTCAAGCGTCTCCGAGGACTTCGCATCGGCAAGCGGTGAAGCGAATATTAAGGTACTTGCGTCACACTCCCGACTTCGACCCTTGGTACTCCGCGTCCTCTTCTTTGGCGCTTCATGGTTTTTCAGACGCAGATTTTGCCGGGTGTCGGTTGGATAGGAAGTCCACTTCTGGGACTTGCCAGTTTTTGGGTTCTTCTTTGGTGTCTTGGTCTTCCCGCAAACAATCGAGTGTTGCTCAATCCACTACCGAGGCCGAGTACGTTTCCGCTGCTAGTTGTTGCTCTCAGCTCCTTTGGATTTCATACACCATGAGTGACTTTGGTGAGGAGTATACCCATGTCCCACTTCAATGTGACAGCACCAGTGCCATAAGCGTTGCAAAGAACCTAGTGCTCCATTCCAAAACCAAGCACATAGAAGTGAGGTATCATTTTCTGAGAGACAACGTAGAGAAAGGAAAGATAGCTTTGATCCATGTACTCACACATGACCAACTAGCCGATATTTTCACCAAACCCCTAGATCAAGCAACTTTCACTCGTTTGCGGGGGGAACTTGGTGTGTGTTTGATTTCTTGAGTTGGGTGTGTGGGAGCTCATTTGTAGCATATGTATAGCTTTCCTTTGTGCATTTCTTGCATTTTGCATGGCATGTGTAACATGATGTATAGGCATCCTTGTATCTTAGTTTGCATGCATTTTGTGTCATATGCATTGTTAGGAAAAGCTTCTCTCATATACATTGTTCACCATGGAATGAGATATATGTCTTTGTGAGCTTGTTTGGTATGCTATGGTTAGTTTGGCTTAGCTCATGATGATCTTGATGAATAATCCATGGTTGATAGCTATGTTTTTGAAAATGTCACATGTATGCTCTCTCATGTGTAAATTCCTTTATATGATCTTAACATGTTTTAGTGGCTTGGCTATGCTTAATTTGTGGTTGGATAGCTAGTTTATTGATCATATGGGGCCAAAGGCTCATTTGCCATCATGAATGTTTAGCCCTCTTGCCTTATCTTGTGGAGGGGCATAAGTTCCTTTTTGTCGCAAAGACATTTCATGTACCAATTATAAATCTGAAAATGAAATGAAAAATGCTTGGAAATGTGCTCCCATGTCATATGTGCTGAATTTAATTTTCTTTGGGTGCTAAACCGTTGCATGATGCGTACCAATGAGAAGTCTCATACATAGAAGTAGGCACATGGCTGGATGGCTTTGACATGACATGAGGTGCTTGTGGGTGTTTGTGATGGTCTTATGATTAGAATGGCTGTCCTAGCATGAAGTTTGTGTGGCTTTGCCATTTTGATATGCTTTGATCATGTTTAGGTCTTTGCTCATGAGAGGCAAGTTTTTCGCAAAATTGCCCAAATCCTTCTTAGCTTCGTCCAATGGTTGTGAAACTTGGTGATCATGTAGTTGAGATCGATACGAAGCTATAGAGTATCTAACTTGCTCATTTGGACATGTGTAGCATTCTTTGTTGAATTTTGTCTACTTGAGAAGCTCTTGGTTGAAAATTTTGCATTTTTGGCTTGATTCATGCATTGCCAACAAGGGGGAGAAGTTTGAGCTTGAAATGGCTTGCTGGACGCATTTAGAAGGTTTTCAGGTGGTTTCGAGCCATTTCTGGGCTCTGTTGTGCACCTGTCTGACCGGTGAGGAGCACCGGTCTGACCGGTGTGAGTGCTGGCCCTGTGCACATGTTGGGCACCGGTCTGACCGGTGGTGGTGGCCGGTCTGACCGGTGTGAGCTGAAGTTGCTGCAGCTGCCCTGTTTTCAGCTGGTTTGCATGCATTCGTTCAGGGGGAGGTGCATTGGTTCAGGGGGAGCTTGCATGTGTGCAGGGGGAGCTCTTTGTGGCTTTTCGAGCTTTGTTTTGGTGGTTTGCGCTCTTTGCTTGAGCCTTGTTTTGTCTCGGATGTGTCGAGCCGTTGCCCTTGCCTAAGGGGTCCGAGACTTGTCTTCTTCAAGTGATCTTGCTCTTTGCTTTTGTTTGGCTTTCGATCGCTTGTTGGAGTTTCTTTTTGTTCGTTTATTTTCTTTTTCTTTTCTCTCTTGTTACCTTCATGTGGGTGTTGTCAATGCACTCATCAAGGGGGAGATTGAGGACCATGTGTGGTTCGAGGACCGGTGGATGGTCGCTTCCTTGTGTGATGAGTGATTGACAACATTGTGTGGACTGATTCTTGGCTAAGTATTGCAGGTGCAGGTTGCGGCTTGACTGGTGTTGGTGCACGTGAAGAACAAGCGCGAAAGGTCATCGCCGGTGAGGCCTCCAGGTGTGGAGAAGACAAGTAGGCTTCGTTGGAGGGACTCGGTGGCCAGCGGGGTCAAGTGCGGGCCGCATGGTGGCATGAACAGCAAGATGAAGTCATGGACGGTTTCTTGGTTGAGCCTCAAAACCAAGGTCGAGCCGGGACTACGTGGGAGCCAAGTCATGAGTGGAGATTGGCGGAGGCTACACCGAGTTCGCGGGGTTTCCAGTGGTTCACCAGAAAACCACTGGGTTCCTTGGTTGATTCACAAAGCCAAGACCAAAGAACCGAAGACGGTGCTGCAGCAGTGCCAGACCGGTCTGACCGGTGGGTCTGACCGGTCTGACCGGTGGGTACCGGTCTGACCGGTGAGGAGCACCGGTCTGACTGGTGTGCGACGACGCAGTCCGGAATCTTCGAAGCGGAGGACACGCGTCGGGATCGCAAGGCTTGCGTCGAGGCTAAGCAGGTTGCGGTCGCCGGGCATCCGTCCGATGGAGAAAGCTTCAAGTCTTCCAAAACCGCCCTTGAGGGGCTTGTATCCCTAGTTATTAGGAAAGGGCATTTTAGACTTTTGGTTGCCTCCATATAACCCAAGAGGTGAGAGGATGGCAGCCAAGCCTTGAGACCCTAGTTCATTTGCTTTCCTATTTTCTATTCCTATTTTCCTTAGGATTTCCATAGGACTAGCTTGAGAGCTTCATGGTGAGATCTTGTGAGAGGGTTGGATGATCGGGCGGCAAGCTAGACCTTGTATGAACCTTTGTTGCATGTATAGATGATTCGGCATGGTTCCTCAAGGTTTGGATGTGTTTTCCCTGGTTGTTCTTGGTGGTGATTTTCGGAGCCCTCTCTTTGTGATTTCTTTGGGTTGTTTTCGGGACCTTTCTCTTGGGGATTTGATGGGGGAAATTTGTGGGAACCCTTCGTGGTTCTTTGGGTTGTGATCCCCCTCCCAAATCCGTGAGTAAAGGGGCTCGATTTTGGGGTTTTCCGAGTTCTAGGGTTTGTAGTGTTCTTGGTGGGATTTCTTCGATTCCTCCTTTTTGGAAGAGTTTTGGTGGGATTAAACTTGGCTATGGACTCCTCATGAAGTGTTCCTAATATCCCCAAAGTCTTGTTCAAGTCCGTGGAACGATTTGGGAGATCGAAGAAGGGATTTGGGGGAGTTGACCCGCGGGTGCTGTTCATCCCGAGCTGCCCAGGCTACACCGGTCTGACCGGTGCTCTTGACCGGTCTGACCGGTGCAACCCTCGGTGGGTTTTTGCTCGGGTGAACGTCTGGGTGTGTTCGCTGTTGTCTTGTGTTGGGGCTGTTTCGAGTTTGGGTCAGTTTGGAGGTCGGTTGGCCTGTTTGGTGCTTTGGGGGCTTTCAGGCTGTGACCGGTCTAACTGGTGCGTCTCACCAGTCTGACCGGTGTGGAGCCACTTAGTGAAAGTTGCTCAGTTTCACCAGCAGGGACCGGTCTGACCGGTGGTGCTCACCGGTCTGACCGGTGTTGGTCTGTAGACTCGAGGTTTGGTGTTCCGCTGCGTTCTCGTGTCGGAAGGTTGTGTGTTGGTTCCTAGGTCCAGTGGCACTCCAGTGGCTACGTGGGCTTGACCAACTTGGGTAGTGAGTGGGAGAAGTGTGTTGGAAGCCGCGTTCATCTTGTTGGAGTTTCCATCTCCTTCGAAAAGAATTTTTATCGGCTCCCATTCACTCCCCCCTCTCTGGTTCGCCGTATCGGTCCTTCAAGTTTTCCCCAACATTCGGAGCTCATCGTTGTGAGACACATCAACCTCTTCGTCATCGTTGTTCCTCGACACCGACGGCCTCTGCTTCTTCTTCGACGACGACCTAAGCATCTTGCATCAAACATTGTCGAAAGATTCAGATCCAAACATTCAAGCAGAAGGTGTAGAGGAGATTAGGGGAAAGAAAAAAAGAAGAGAGCTGCAATACCTGCTAGATCTGCCGCGCTGACGAGGTGTAGAGGAGGACTGGAGGAGATTAGGAGAGAGATGTGTGGTCGTGCCACGCCGGGCTACAGGCCATCGGCTGCGGCGGCGGAGGAAAATGGAGGAGCTGGAGCGCCAGAGAAGAGGGAGGGGAGGGGATCTGAAAGAGGCGGTGGGGCGGCGGCACCGCGGCAGAGACGACGAGGCGGGCTGCGGCGGTGGAGGAAAATGGAGGAGCTGGAGCGCCAGAGAAGAGGGAGGGGAGGGCCGGAGGGGATCTGGAAGAGGCGGTGGGGCGACGGCACCACGGCAGAATGCGGAGACAACGAGGCGAGCTGCGGCAGAGGAAGGGGGAACGGGGAAATGAGCTAGGGTTTGTGACCCAGCGCCCCCGTCCTACTTATATACGGCCGCAGCCGACTGTTAGCAGGCCGTGGTGGCCTGCAACGGCTAGCTGCTCTTGGACTGGGCTGCTGTTGGGTTGGGATGTTGGGTTGGGCTAAATTGTAATCGTGTTTTGTCGTGCTACCCCTATTTTCGTGTCATGTTCGTGCTGGCACTGCATGTCGAGGTCTCGGCCCATACACGACCCATGCATCGTGTCGTACCGGCACTGACACTACGTCCATCGTGTCATGTCGTGTTTTTAGTGTCGTGCGTCATGCCGCCCGTCGTGTCTGGCCTGTCTGGCCATCTATAGACGAGCCCAGATGTCTACTAGATGGTCCTCAACCAAAGGAAAAGGTAGAGAGATCCACCCGACTACCCGAGGGGATCAAGACTTTTCTTTTCCAACCAGTGAGATTTGAAAGGCAGCGTCCTAAAAAATGAGTCAGACAAGGACTAAGATTTCTAACATTCGGTTGTCATGGAGGTTTGAATCAAGGGTGCTGGTTCCCCCAGTGCATCGAGATGTGGTCCCTGTCAGTTGGGCACTGACAGGCTGATACCGGCAGCGGGAATACGGTGGAAAAGGCGCATACGAAGAGGAGTGAGAAGGCCAGAAGTGGATTAGAGGGAATCTAAGACAGGAACATGAGGTCAGTTGGTACTGGAGGGGCCAGGTTCAGGTACCGGGGTGGGCCCCGCGTGAGGGACAGGGAGGCCAGGCCGCCAGGTCGCAAGGGGGTGGGCGGTCGGGATCGGCTGCGGGTGTGTTTCTTTCCGGCGGATCCAACGGCCGGGAGGGTTTGGGTCTGTTGGCGTGGATCGCCAGCGTGGAATGTTGGGACGTGATTGGTCGAAGCCGATGCGACGTGAGGTTGTGGACCCTTCACCCCTTCCACCATTTGTTAAAAAATCATTTGCAATTGTGACTCTCTCTCATCCGTTCTCTCCTCTCTTAGAGATCTAGATGCAGGCATAGAGCACCACAACCTCTGCCCCTCTTCCTCGCGGCCTGTGGCGGGGCTACAGGAGGCGCTGGCGGTTGCGGTGCCGTCGGCGGTGTCGCCTCCTTCCTCGCGCGAACAACGGTGATGTCTTCGGGCTAAGGCACGGTGCGGGCCCCTGCGAGCTTCGGCGATGGCGAGCCGCAACGGTCGCGGCCCGACATCGCGACCTCCTTCTCCTCTTGATCCGACGCAGTCCGACAGTGACCTCGACAGCCACGCTCTTCCCGGCCTCCTCTCAGTCAGCGTCCTAGCCCAACCGCCACCTCGTTCTCCTGCAGATCCGGTTCGACAAGGGCGCTGGCAGATCTTGGCGGCGTCAGCAGCACGTGGCCGGATCTGGACGGCGCACGGTGAGGTTGCCGACATGGTCTCCAACTCCACTACGACTTCTTGACAACCTCCTCCTGGCGACCTCTTCCTCGGCGACCTTATACACGATGATAGTCCGCTCTCCAGCCGCCTCCTCAACGGCCTCCTCCCCTCGAGCCGCCTCCATCTCCTCCTCAAGATACGGCGCGACCCGAGGGCTCGTCGGCGATGGACGCGTCTGGACGCGAGAAATGGGCGCAAGGCGGCTGGACGCACTTCCAGGGCGTCTGGATCCGGTGACGCAGGCACAGAGCAGAGGAGGAAGACGGCGAACTCCGGCGACGACGTGCGTACAAACTGGCAGCTTCCACCGGTGCGAGGACGGGCCGTGGACGCGCCAGCGCCGACTATCTCCGGCGTGGGTACCAGGCGAGGTACGACGCCTCTTGCTCCTTCGGTGCCTGTCCACGACGAGCATGGCTGGTGGCGCCTGTGCACCGACACGAAGGTGCGGAGCGCGTGGCCTCCAACTCCGGCTGCGCGCGAGCCGGGAGATGCTCGACGCTGGGCTCTGATCCGCTGCTGCTCGCAATCCAAGATCCCCTTCCTATCTTTGCTTAATTTGACGCCATGATTTGGTCGTTTCGTTTTATTACATTTTCCAATCCTTTTAAGCCTGTGTACTTCTACTCGGTAATTGCAACATTTCAGATTTTTTAAGCCTGTGTTCTGTATATTGGATGGCAGCCTCACCAGATTGATTTTTTCTTCCAAATTGTATGCGAACAACATGTTTTAATTTTGTTCTATTCTTTTTGCTTGCTTAATTGTTCACTCTTTCACGCTACAGTACATCGGCAATGCACAAATTCGATTTATTTTTTGCTTTTCGTTGGACCTGAACATGACATGAGGGATGCATGAACTTGTGTTGTGCATTGAGTGAACATGGTTTACTAAACTTGAGTCGTAGAGGATAGGCTAAGAGCAAATAGTAGTAGCATTAGAAATGATTGATGTGTGAGATACTGGTACATGGTATGCACATACAGTGAGCTGTAGAGTTGTTAGTTACTTACTCGATTTGTGATTAGAAAATATTGAAAGAAATAATATATGAGTATGGTACTGAGTCGGTGCATGAACTGTACAAATGGTATGCTACCTCCGTCCCATAAAACAGTGCAATTTTAGTTTTTTAAGACATATTAGTGGAGGAATGAAAAGACTTTAATGCCCTCATTTGCTTGCCAAATGCAGCAAGTTTTGCCATGCAAATCATATATGACCACTTAATTAGGAAGGTAATTAGATCTATTTTCTAGGATTGCATTCTTTGTGGGATTTTTTTCAAAATTCAGGATTGCACTTTTTTATGGGACGGAAGGAGTAGTTAATTATTCCATGCAATGGTTCTTTAAATTTTTGAATATCAAATTTTTGAATATCAAATGGATTACTAAGCCGGAGGTAAAAAAGATTGTCTCCGTGTGTCAGACTATTCCCAAATATAGCAAAAAGGATGGGTCAGAATCTGAGGCATTAGTTACAGCATCAAGGGGCTAGGTACTAGGGTACAGCACGCGCGTGAGAGGAAAAAACACACGGGCGGGGCGGCTTTTGCGCCTAGCGCCTTGTACGACAGTGTCAGATACGCCATATAAACAATGCCGAATACAACCCACTTAGGTGATCAGGCACACCGCAGCACAAAAACCAGCATGAGATGGGGGATCAGATTCAAGGTACCATGACTTTGGGGGATCAGATTCAAGGTACCATGACTTCCGGAGTCTACCCAACATTTTCCGTCAGACAACATCAGACTTGTGCCTGGATCAGCAGCAGGGAAACACGCAGTATGTAGCTTGAAGGTTCAGCAGCATGCCTCGCTGTATCGTTGCACTATCACTATGGCACGGCTACACGTAGCTAATAATTCGATCGTATGGCACACGAGATGTTAATTACTATACTTTGTTAGTCCAGATCCCTGGCTAGGTAGATACCAACAAGGCAACAACGCAGTGATCAAGATCTACGGTGGCCCCATAACGTCTTCACTCTGCGTTGATGTGCTGTGCCATGTGGTCAAGTGACTCTAGTTGCTGGACAAAAAAAGGAAAATAATTTCCCTCAACCCAAGGATCACATTTTCAGCATGTTCGTTTGGCTGGTGGCTGATGACTGGTGCTGATTTGTTCTGAGAGCACTGCTAGCTAGTGGCTGATAAGCCAAACGAACCGGGCTTAATGCAATGCATGACACAAGAAAAAGGTCTTTGCAACCGAACAAGGAAGGAACGAGGCCGCTACAATTTCTAGCATTAGAGAGTGTTAGATGATAGACAACATTTTGGCATATTTTAATTCCATAATTTAGTAGATATTTCAATATTATAGTGAGTGAAACAATCCATGCAAGTGTGTATGTATAAACCACAATTAAACATAACAGTATTCATGATTATACAACTAATAAACATGAACATTTGGTTAAGAAAGTACCCTGTGGAAGTTTGGGTGATGGCGTCACCCAAATTTCCGTTATCACCAATTGTGAGTGATCTCAATCGGAGTAGCCGTACACAGTCGATGCAGCCAGAGGATCGCAGTGCAGACTCGCTGTAGATGAAGTAGTTGTTCACTCGTAGTTGACGTAGAGGAAGTAGTCGTTCGTAGTCGACGTAGAGGAAGTAGTCGTACGGGAGCGAGCAATCGCGTGAAGACGCTCCCTAAAAACCTTATCGCCCGCCTATCCCGAGCATGATCTCAGCAGCAAGGCGAGGTTCCGGAGGCTCTGCTCTTGCCGGTACCGTGCGCGCGGTGCAAGCGATGGAGATGCAAAAGAAAGCAGCAAACAGAGGGAGAAGAAAGAGGTCTCCTAAATAGGAGTACCTGGTTGTTTGTGAATTGGCCACCTGAGGGAGAGGAGGAGGGCGCCTTATATAGGCGAGCAGCAGGCGCAAGGGGGATGAACCTGGACGTCACAGTTAATGCGCCTCAAGTAGTAACGGTCGCGGTTAAGGCCCTGATTTATTGTCGCAGTTTAAGGGCTACTAGTAACTGTCACGATTAAGAGCCCATTGACAGCCAATAGTAACGTTCACCATTAAGGAGTCATCAACAGCAAAAAGATGCTCCCGCCCCGCAACACATCACGTCCGTCCATCCGTCCGACCGCACCGCTCGTCACGCCACTCCACGCCCACGCCCTCGGTCGAGGCGAGGCGAGGCGAGCGAGCGCGTGCACGTGTGGCACGCCTCTCTCCTATATTCAACTTCACAAGAGGTGTACCGAAAGGTTACCTAATAAGTTGGATGGGAGACTCCTCCAATACCCATACGGTATTTCTCTCTTTCCTTTAGCATTAAACACATGGGCTTTTAATTCTTTTATTATTACAATAAATGGCCCTAGGCCCATTTATTTAACAATCCCCACCAAGAATTTCAAGCCACATTGGAAATGCTCTCATTTTGTTTTTGATATACTAGTACTGCGATGGAGACTGTTAAGTTGAACATCCACCAGGAACTCTAGTTACACTTATTTGCAACTGAACAATGGACTATGCCTTGAATTGACAGTTTTGTGCATCTAAGCTTGGCTAGAACCCTTTACTGATACTTGGCTGCACATAGCATCCCCGTGGGTTGGAGCTTATGGGTCACACTTCGTGCCTCTTCATGAGTTTTCTAGAGATCACCCAACTCTCATAGACTATGACCAGTAGTCGATACTCATATAGGTGTGTTCCTTCAAGACATAATGTAGGACTATGTCTTTGCTTCAAAGAAACAACTTCCTTGTTTCATGAAAACCACTTGGACCACATTAAGGTATAAATACCAGCCTGCCATACAGGTTTGAAGAGAAATGCATCTTTTCCATGAACTGAGCCTTCTCAAAGTTCTCTTCTCTCAGTCAAACCATAGTTTGTTTCACCATCTTAATTCACGGGATCTCCGATCACATAAGAAAGGTTACCACTATGGAAAGACTCACGTGGGTCTCAATCCCAGTTCCATAGATGCATGATTTATCACAATACGTGATAAACCCTTTGTAAATCTTGATCTGCCAGGTGCTTAGACGTATGGATGTAATTCAAAGTTATGACACCGGTGTTTCTTAATTTCCTGACAGATTTCAACCGTATCTTAACATGCCTAGATGACTTCATGTTATCCTTTGAACTGTTCACCTTGGCAATCACCGTTTGATTATCACAGTTCGTTAGGATTGCCGGTATCGGTTTTTCAACTATCGGCAAGTCCATTAGGAGTTCACAAAGCCACTCAGCCTCTACAGTGGCAGTGTCTAATGCTGCGAGTCTTGCTTCCATTGTTGACCTGGTTAAAATGGTTTGCTTGCAAGACTTCGAGTAAACAGCGCCACCTCCACGTGTGAATACATATCCACTTGTGGCTTTTAACTCATCAGCATCAGAGATCTAGTTTGCATCACTATAACCCTTCAAGACCTTGGGATCTCGGGAATAGTGAATGCCATAGTTCATAGTGTCCACTAGATAGCGCATTACCCACTCAAGAGCACGCTAGTGTTCACTGCCCGGATTAGAAACAAACAGGCTCGGTTTACTAACTGCATATGCAATGTCAGTTCTCGTGGCGCTAGCCAGATACATTAATGAACCAATGATCTAGGAGTACCTCATCTGATCTATCATTATTCTCAGGTTCTTTCTCAGAACCAGGCTTGCATCATAAGGAGTTGGTGCGGGTTTAGAATTGTTGTAGCCCAACCGACTTAGCATCTTCTCAACATAATGAGTCTGTGACAAAGTCACCCCACCATTTTCACCCTTTATAAGCTTTATGTTAAGAATAACATCAACTTCTCACAAATCTTTCATCTCAAACTATTGAGAAAGAAAGTTTTTGACCTCCTTGATCAATTCAAGGCTTGTGCCAAAGATAAGTATGTCATATATATACAGACACAGAATCACTCCTTCGTCCCCACTGTCCGTGTTTTAGACTGGCAACCTACCAAGGGGAGTACCCGAGGTAGATGAATGTGGCCTCCTCGAGATCGGTAACTCGAAGGAAGAGACACGTGGCACACAAGTTAGACAGGTTCGGGCCGCGAGGTGCATAATACCCTACGTCCTGTATGATGTGTAGCTCTGGATTGATTGGATGTGTTTACAAGATGATGCGTATGGGAAAGAGGGGTCCCTGTCGGGCATACACCTCGGGTACCCATACAAGGAAGGATGAAGACGGACTCCTACTAGAATTCCCCTGTAATCCTATTAGGACTCGTTCCGTGTAATCCTACTAGGACTCCTGCCTTGTAACCGACTAGGAACCCACTCCTTAGACTATATAAAGGAGGGCCAGGTACCTAGCCGGGCACCTGATCTCAACCAACACCAAGCGCAGGGCGCCATACTTGATACCCCAAACAGGACGTAGGGTTCGCCACCTTGGCAACCTGAACATGTAAAAATCTTATGTCTCGTGTCCTTGCGCATACCTTCATGTTCTCGGTCTCCCGATCACGATCCCCACCGCACAATCTACTACCTCGGGTACCCCCTGGTAGGTTTGCCAGTCTAAAACACCGACAGCTGGCGCACCAGGTAGGGGTGATCATCACCACCGGGCGAATTCGAAGGACTCTCGTCAACAAGATCAATCTACTCGTCGACTCGCCGAGATCCATTGAAGCAAGTCGCCATGCTCCTGTCAAAGCGGAATCAATTTTCCTATGCCACACGTCCGGTTGCTTCGGCACGTCGCGCGGCTCGTCGTCGACTCCTTCGCATACGCCGCGCGACTAGGTGCCTCGACACGTCGCGCGGCTCGTCACACGACTCGTCACGCTGCTCGTCGTCAACTACTTTGCCTACGTCGTGCGTCCGGATGCCTCGGCACGTCGCGCAGCTCATCGTCGACTACTTCACCTCCGCCGCGCGTCCGGGTGCCTCGGCATGTCGCGTGGCTCGTCACGTGGCTCGTCATCGACTACTTCGCCTCCGCCACGCATCCGGGTGCCTCGGCACGTCACGCGGCTCATCAAGCGGCTCGTCGTCGACTACTTCACCTCGCGCAGGCTCGTCATCGACTACTTCATCTACGCTGCGCGTCCGGGTGCCTCGGCACGTCGAGCGGCTCGTTAAGCGGCTCGTCATCGACTACTTCGCCTCGCGCAGGCTCTTCATCGACTACTTCACCTATGCCGCACGTCTGGTTGCTTCGGCACGTCGTTCGGCTTGTCGCGTCACTCATCGTCGACTACTTCGCCTCGCGCAGACTCGTCGTCGACAACTTCGACTACGCCGCGCATCCGGGTGCCTCGGCATGTCGTGCGGCTCGTCACTCGGCTCGTCTCGCCGCTCGTCGTCGACTACTTCGCCTACGTCGCACGTCTGGTTGCTTCGGCATGTCGTGTGGCTTGTCGCGTGACTCATCGTTGACTACTTCGCCTCGCGCAAGCTCATCGTCGAATACTTCGCCTATGCCGCGCGTCCGGGTGCCTCGGCACGTCGCGCAGCTTGTCACACGGCTTGTCGTCGACTACTTCGACTACGCCACGCGTCCAGGTGCCTCGGCATGTCGCGCGGCTCGTCTCGCCGCTCGTCGTCGATTACTTCATCTACGCCGCACGTCCGGTTGCTTCGGCACATCGCGCGGCTTGTCGCGTGACTCATCGTCGACAACTTCGCCTCGCGCAGGCTCGTCATCGACTACTTCGCCTACGCCACGCGTCTGGGTGCCTCGGCACATTGCGCGGCACGTCACGCGGCTCGTCGTCGACTACTTCGACCACGCCGCGCGTCCAGGCTCGTTGTCGACTACTTCGCCTACGCCGCGCGTCCGAGTGCCTCGGCACGTCGCGCAGCTCGTCACATGGCTCGTCGTCGACTACTTCGACTACGCCATTCATCCAGGTGCCTCGGCATGTCACACGGCTCGTCTCGCCGCTCGTCGTTGACTACTTCACCTACATCGCGCGTCCGGTTGCTTCGGCACGTCGCGCAGCTTGTCGCGTGACTCATCGTCGACTACGCCTCGCGCAGGCTCGTTGTCGACAACTTCGCCTACGCCGCGCGTCCGGGTGCCTCGACACGTCGCGCGGCTCGTCACGCGGCTCATCGTCAACTACTCCACCTCGCGCAAGCTCGTCGTCGACTACTTCGCCTACGCCGCGTGTCTGGGTGCCTCGGCATGTCGCGCGGCTCGTGACGCGGCTCGTCGTCGACTACTTCGCCTCTGCCGCGCGTCCGGGTTCCTCGGCACGTCGCGCGGCTTGTCACACGGCTCATCGTCGACTACTTCACCTACGCCACGCATTCGGTTGATTCGGCACATCGCACGGTTTGTAGCGTGACTCATCGTCGACTACTTTGCCTCGCGCAGGCTCATCGTCAACTACTTCGCCTCGCAGGCTCATCGTCAACTACTTCGCCTACTCCGCGCGTCCGAGTGCCTCGGGACGTCGCGCGGCTCATCATGCATCTCATCATCGACTACTCCGTGCGTCGCGACTTCATCTTGCGGCCACACTGGCTCTACTTCAGCCACGTCGTGCGTCGCGACTACTTGTCTCGCGGCAACACTGGGTCTACTTCGAGTACGCCGCGCGCTGCCGCGACGTCATCTTCCGGTCGCATCGCGTCGACCATTCATCTCGACTAGTTTTCCAAACTAGTCGAGAACGGCAGTCACGCCCCCAACAACTGGTCGGAATCAACTATGACTAGTCAACTTCAGCAACAACCATCGTGGCTCCTTCGCCGATCGCCACGACTTCTAAGGACCATGTGTCGTTTGAGAACCGGTGGATGGTTGCTTCCTTGTGTGATGAGTGATTGACAACGTTGTGTGGACTGAGTCCTGGCTAAGTATTGTAGGTGCAGGTTGCGGCTTGACTGGTGTTGGTGCAGGTGAAGAACATGCGCGAAAGGTCGTCGCCGGTGAGGCCTCCAGGTGTGGAGAAGACAAGTAGGCTTCGTTCGAGGGACCCGGTGGCCAACGGGATCAAGTGCGGGCCGCATGGTGGCATGAACAGGAAGACGAAGTCATGGACGGTTTCTTGGTTGAGCCTCAAAACCAAGGTCGAGCCGGGACTACATGGGAGCCGAGTCATGAGTGGTGATTGGCGGAGGCTACACCGAGTTCGCGGGGTTTCCCGTGGTTCACCAGAAAACCACTGGGTTCCTTGGTTGATACACAAAGCCAAGACCGGAGAACCGAAGACGGTGCTTGCAGGCGCGTGCCGGACCGGTCCGACCGGTCCGACCGTGAGGAGCACCGGTCCGCCGTGTGCGACGACGCAGGTCCGAATCTTCGAAGCGGAGGACACGCGTCGAGATCGCAAGGCTTGCGTCGAGGCTAAGCAGGTTGCGGTCGCCGGGCATCCGTCCGATGGAGAAAACTTGAAGACTTCCAAAACCGCCCTTGAGGGGCTTGTATTCCTAGTTCTTAGGAAAGGGTATTTTAGACTTTCGGTTGCCTCCATATAACCCATGAGGTGAGAGGATGGCAGCCAGCTCTTAGAACCCTAGTTCATTTGCTTTCCTATTTTCCCTTCCTATTTTCTTAGGATTTTCATAGGACTAGCTTAAGAGCTTCATGGTGAGATCTTGTGAGAGGGTTGGATGATCGGGCAGCAAGCTAGACCTTGTATGAACCTTTGTGGTATGTATAGATGATTCGGCGTGGTTCCTCAAGGCCTTGTTGCGTTGTTCCCGGTTGTTCTTGGTGGTGATTTTCGGAGCCCTCTCTTGGTGGTTTTCTTGGGGTGTTTTCGGGACCTTGTTCTTGGGGATTTGTTGGGGGAAATTTGTGGGAACCCTTCGTGGTTCTTTGGGCTGTGATTCCCCTCCCAAATCCGTGAGTTAATGGGCTCGATTTTGGGGTTTTCGGTATTCTAGGGTTAGAGGAGTTCTTGGCGGGATTTCTTCGATTCTTCTTGATTTGGCAAGTTTTTGTGGACAAATTCATGGATATGGACTCCTCATGAGGTGTTCCTATTATCCCCAAAGTCTTGTTCAAGTCCGTGGAGCGATTCGGGAGATGGAAGTTTGGATTTGGAGGAGTTGACCCGCGAGTGTTGTTCATCCCGAGTTGCCCAGGCTACACCGGTCTGACCGGTGCTCTTGACCAGTCTGACCGGTGCAACCCTTGTTGGGTTTTTGCTCGGGTGAACATTTGTGTGTGTTTGCTGTTGTCCCGTGTTGCTGCTGTTTCGAGTTTGGGTCGGTTTGGAGCTCGGTTGGCCTGTTTGGTGTTTTGGGACTTTCTGGCTGTGACCGGTCTGACCAGTGTGTTGCACCGGCCTGATCGGTGTGTAGTCACTCTGCGGAAGTCGCCAAGTTTCACCAACAGGGACCAGTCTGACCGGTGGTGCTCACCGGTCTGACCGCTGTTGGTCAGTGGACTCGAGGTTTGGTGTTCCGCTGCGTTCTCGGGTCGGTAAGGTTGGAAGTTGGTTCCTAGGTTCAGTAGCACTCCAGTGGCTACGTGGATTTGGCCAACTTGGGTAGTGAGTCGGAGACGTGTGTTGGGAGCCGTGTTCGTCTTGTTGGAGTTTTCATCTCCTTTAAGAAGAATTTTTATCGGCTCCCATTCACTCCCCCCCCTCTCTGGTTCGCCGTATCGGTCCTTCAAGTGGTATCTGTCACACCCTGAAATTTCCAATTTCAGGATGTGAATAGAAAGAATAATTAAGAGGCCAAAGAAGAATGAAGCCAGAATTCCCATTGAGCTAATGAAGAGGCAAGTTGCTGAAGCATGGAATAATCAAAGAAAGAAGAAGAAGCATGAAGCACTGAAACTAACAATGGAGGAACAACATGAGGTTAACAAGGCTCCAGATATGTGTCCATGTGGTGAGTACCATGGTCTTTCATGTCCCCAGAAGGAAGCTAACCTTATGACAACAGAAGCTCGCCAACATAACCCTATAGAAATCAATAAGCAGAGGATGTTGTCCACCCAAAACCCAACTTAAGAAGAAGGTTCTCAAGCTGAAGGTCATACTCAAACCCTAAACCTTGATGATTGGATTATCACTTGCAAGGAATATAAACCTGGTAGACGCAAGCGATCCAACCAAAAAAATCGTAAGAGCAAGACGAGAGAAGAAGTTATCACATCTAGGGGCAGATAATGGTACTGAACCTGGTTCCGACAAACCCCATCCTAAGATTGTTCGAGGTATATATGTCACTCCTATCAAGAAGAATCCTGATGCACAAGTTGATCTACCAAGGACTATGATGGAGCAAGGCGAAAAGTGGAGAAATCACAATGGTAGAAGGATGGATAAGTTAAGTGGGACCAGACTATATATTCCTATACAAGTCCAAAGAGCTATGGAGAATAGAAGAGCATGTTTGGTATGCTTGTGTAAGGAAGGTCGATATGAAGAAAGTTGATAAGCTTTGGATAAAACCCACATGAGCCTTTGTTTCTTGCAAACCTTTCTCGAATCTCGGGACGAGATTCCTTTTAAGGGGGGTAGAGTTGTCACACCCTGAAATTTCCAATTTCAGGATGTGAATAGAAAGAATAATTAAATAATGATTTTCTCATAATTTTAAAACTTTTTCCAACATTTGTTTTCTTTACAGGAAATATAGTATAGGAAAAATCCTTGTTTGATTTTCTCAAGCAAATAAAAAGTTGTGAGTGTTGCATTCATGCTGATGCATCTTGGTGCTTTCTGAGTGCTTAAGGTTTCAAAAGTGCGTTTAGAAGGTAACCAAATCCTTCCGAGAATTTTCAGGATTTTTCTGGAATTTATTCTCATTTTCCCGGAGCTTATTCTATTTATTAGAAGGCTCTAAAATCATTTTCATGAGCTCCAAATATTTTATTTGGGTTGTTCGTGTCCCAATAAGACTCTAGAAATGTTCCTGAAATTTTTGGGATTTTCAGAATATTTTTCGTGACTTTAATAAATTATCTAGCTATTTTCTAGATTATTCCTTCCACGAAAATAATTTCTGAAAATAAAAAAAAAACCTTTTTCTCTTCCCTTTCCTTTCCCCATTTTTGGCCCGTGGCTACTATCGGCCCAACAGACGAAGTCTGTTGCCGCCCCCTTAATTCTCCTTCTCAGTTCGCTCGAGTCTTAGCAGGCTGCAGCCCAACGCCGCTTTTGGCCCAGCCGACCCGGTCCAATCCCCCCTACCCATCTCAGTCCGCCAGCCCGCGCGGAGCCCATGTGGGCCCGGCCGGCGCCGGCCGCCACCAGGACTCCGCCGGAGTCCGGTGTCTCCACACCTCGGCGTCCGTGCGCGCCACGGCCGACCCCGCGCCCCCGCCGTATAAGACGTGGAGGCCGTGCGCCGCGTGCCCCCGCCCCGGCGGCCGCGCGCCGCCGCCGCCCGCCGGAGCGCGAGCCCAAGCGCCGCCGCCCGCCAACCCGCCGCCTCCGCCGGAGTTGACCGCGGTTTCCGGCTGCTGCCGTCGTCCTCCGCCCGAGGTGAGCCCCCCATTGTGTTCGTCTCGACCTCCTCTTCCGATTTTGTGCCTCAATCGAGCCCTTAGCTCGCCAGAGCACCGGCGCCGCCGCCTATCCAGAGCTGCCGCCGCCCCTTTGGTCGCCCCCTGCTCGTTCTGTCTGGAGGAAGGAGAAGAGGTGGCCGGTTTGCAGATAGACCCCTATTCTTCCTAGTAATTTTTATATCTTTTCTTGTGTCTTGCAAACCTTCAAGAAAACCCCCTAGATCTATTAGATTCCTTAGATCCAATCCATCCCAAGCACTTTTATAGATCTAACCCTGAGTTTTATCCTTTTCACGAGCGCTGTTTACTGTGTCTTGGGAATTTTTACAGCTACTCCCTGAAATCTATAGTTAATCGCGAACAGGTCCTTTTCATCTTGTTTTGCTCCTAGTTTCTTCGTTTTAGCTCTGATTTCATCCGTTCAAGTTGCGTTAGGTTCATAATAATGTAAAGCACGCGTTACTGGTGTGTTTTCACCATGTTTTGTTTTCTGAAAATAAAATTAATATTAATTTTGATTAATGTCTATTTACACATGCCTTTTTATAAATAAAAGTAATATAGATCTATATATCGTTTTTCATAATCAAATTAAATCTGATTAATGTTTCTATCACATGTTTTTGCACATAAAAGTTAATTAGATCTTTATCTCAGTTTTCGTAAACCAAATGTTAATTTGTTTAATAGTTAATTAATCTTTTCTAATTAAAATTTGATTAGGCTTTTACATCGGCTTTTATAATAAATATTAATTTGATTAATGTCTGTTCCATAATGTTTTTAATAATAATATGATCTACTCGAATTACAAAGTTTCGTTTAGATTATTCATATAGTTTAGTTTTTCTAAATTAAATGTTTAATCGGTTTAATTCATATATGAATCTTTATAAATAAAACTTGACTAGTTCTTTACACCGGTTTCGTAAATAGAGTTTAATATTGCATTAACGTCAACATAGGGTATTTTCTTTCCGAAATATCCTTTATATTGGTTTTGTTAATTAAAATGAACCCAGCTCATAGCCTTGTTCTATCACATATGCAAGTCGTTCGATAGACGTTCTTTGTCAAGCTATGTCTCAGTGTGTCTCTGTTGTAGAGCTAGCCCTCTTTTAAGCTCAAGATCTTTCCAATCCTAGTACGTGCCATCCTATCATAATTGTCTTTTATGTAAGACAGCTACACTCTTTCAGTTCTTTGATCCAATCTTGTGCATCTATCTTTCTTAGAATCAGTGTCTCTGTCATCTAGCTGTTCTTTCTTCATCCTAGTTCTCCTTGTAGGCTAGTCTTCCTAGATCCTAACCTAAGATTTCTTATGCGCTTGATAGTTCGTTGCTACCGTTCTCGTTTGCTTCACCTTAACTTGTATGTTAGCATGTGTATCACCTGTTACTTGTTTTAACACTAAAACTGCATGTTAATCTTGACTAATTCTTATTTCAATGATTTTATAAATAAAAAGTGATTAGGTTCTAATCCGGTTTTCTTTAATCATGATGTAATTGGTTAATCCCTATTCATAACTAGTTTTTCTAAATAAATGATGTTAGAGTTAAACATCGGTTTTCATAATAAAGTTAATATGCCTAATGACATCATAAATGCCTTTTCAATATTAAATATGTTTAGTTGAACACGTGATATAAAGTTACTCGTCTAGATATCTTATACTTGCTTTATCTTTCTAAAGTAATTGTTAATTTGACATAACTTCTACTCGAATGTTATAAATAAAATATGATTAGGTTTATCGTGATTTCTTTAATTAAATGTAACTTGTTTAATGGTAACATAGAGTATTTCTCTGAAATATTCTTTCACATGATTTCTTAATTAAAACATGCCAAGCGTAGTCTCTTGTTGTATGATTATGATCTCACGATAGTTTCGAGCTTAGTTCTATTTTCAGCGTTTCTTGCGCTTGCGTAACCAATAGAATCGAGCTCTATCTCAAAGTGATCTTTCCAGATCTTGCTCAATCCTCCGTAAACATCTCTTCAAAGTTAACCAAGCCTTTCCCTTCCAAGCACACTTTGTGTTCTTTAGTGAACCTTAGAATCGATTTTTATCCTTTAGTGCGTTCTTTTAAAGTTTTCTTTTGATTGGTGTATTGTTCTTAGTTTGTTTGTTTGCCTGCTTGGTATGTTCGTGCTTGATGATTGAAGCGATTAGAGTGAACGTTGCTCGATAATCGAGAGCTTTGGAAGAGTATGAAGGTGAAGATACTCTGAGCAACTACCCTTTGGTTAAAGGCAAGGTGTCCTTGATCTTTTGTCCCAATAATTTTATTAATCACTATGCATTGCCTTGCATTAATTTTGATGGGTTCCTATTAAGGATGACTAGCCTCATTTGACCATTATCTTGAACCTGGTTTTATTAACTAATATTGATGGTAGATATTGCTTAGTGTGCTCAACTGGGTTGGTAATAATCAACATGGTTATCATTTTATGCTCTATGTTCCTTTATGATACTTTTAATACAAGATCATTGTGCATTAATCAGAACATGGAGAACCACCCAGGAAAACAGTACAACCACAAGAACTAATCGGCAATGGTCTTGGCTGAATAATTAGGAACTTTAGCTTGTGGTGATCTTACCTAATAAGGACAAGGGATCGGCGGTACTGCGGGGTATGGACTCGCTCTAGCAGGGGGTTGGGTGAGTTATTCTTTTTATGGCGGGGTATCGACCTGCTAGGGGACTTTATACCTTGCTAACTGATCCGGATCTTGTGGGTCACAACTTGTTGGGGAACCTTTGTAAAGGCCTTGTAGCGTTCCTATGCAACCACACCTCGGTAGTGTGGTATGGTGCCAGATCAGCATCGCATGGTTGGGTTCAAAGTTCCTAGAACTTTTACGCTGCTTGTGGTGAAAGTGTACAACCTCTGCAGAGTGTAAAACTAATCGAGCTGTGCTCACAGTCAAGAGCGGCCTGGACCCTCACATGATAACTGAACTTGAAGATGGACTTAAATTGTGATATGTGTTATGGTTATGTTTGCCATATGCTCATGGTGTATCTCTTACCTTTGTGCTTAATGTGGGTTGGTATAAACTTATACTTTTACTAGTAATCAGGTGCTAATAAAACTTGATCAACTAAAATGCTAAATGCTTATAGCCAGTCCACTATAAAGCCTTTGCATTAAAACTTTCCCCACACTTGCTGAGTACGGCAAGTGCTCACCCTTGCCATAAACAATGTTGCTCAGAAGGAGGAAGCTAATCTGAAGTCTTGTGAAGATGTTGCTGGTTCTAGGCGTACGTAACCCCCAGTCGACTGCTTGTGGAGTTTGGTGCCTTCGTTTCCAGGATTCAAGCGTAATACTCTGATAATCTCCCTTTTTCTTTCGTGATATTGTTTCTGTATACACTTATATGACACTATATGCATGAAACTTGATCCTGGCATGCATATAGGTTTGCACTTGGTTTTCTTTGGAAAAACAGGTGTGACAGTATCAGAGCTGGTTCTGGTCTTTATTGACTCTAACCAATCTAAGATCCAAGGATGGCGTACCAGAAACAGGGTTCGGGTCCTCCACACTTCGATGGCAAGAACTACCAGATGTGGAGTAAACGGATGGCGGCGTTTCTCCACGGAAAGGGTCAGATGCTTTGGGATGTCACGGTGGACACAGGCTATGTCCAGGATCGAGGGACATGTTCGACGCCAATAATAAGGCGGTCGACTACTTGTTTCGTGCTTTGTGTCAGCCTGAGTTCGATCGGGTGCACACCGAGCACTTGGCTTGTAGAATCTGGTCGGTGTTGAAGGAGGCTCATGTTGGGAATGCCCAAGTTCAGGCTCGGATGTATGCGACCTACTGGAGAGAGTACGAGAACTTCACTCATCTCCCCGG
The DNA here is from genome assembly GCA_947561735.1 of Cenchrus americanus. NCBI lineage: Eukaryota > Viridiplantae > Streptophyta > Magnoliopsida > Poales > Poaceae > Cenchrus > Cenchrus americanus. The sequence goes on from OX387245.1 coordinate 179,717,162, forward strand.
TGAGTCCATCGATGCCTTGTTTTAGAGGTTCACGGTGGTTGTGAACAACATAGGGCCAATGTGGACGTGCTCCCGTACGATGATCGTGGTAGAGCTGTCTAGCTCTTACACTCTTTGGATCGTACGATTTGGGGCGAAAAGTTCGAGGCCATTGTGGAGTCGGAGAAGTATGACACTCTGACGGTGAGAGCTGTTCTCGAAGCTCAAGTCGGCTGAGGTGGATAGGGGCATGACAGCCAAGCTCGAGGGCTCGACTGATTCTCATAGTCTTGCCCTCGTTGGTGGTTTGAAACGAAAAGCTAACACTAACCCATCCACCAGGATGTTCTCTTTATCCTCTTTGATGTCTATGCCAGATGAGGAGTTCGATGTGCTTGAAGAGGATGAGCTGGCGTTGCTGACGAGGAGGTTCAAGAGGCTGCACGAGAACCGGGTGAACATGAGGAGGAACACGAGGACGTGCTTCTAGTGCGGCAAGCCGGGACACTTCGTCGCCGACTGCCCGGAGAAGGTCGAGAACAAGGACGGCTACAAGCACAAGTCAAGGATGGATGGCAAGTACCAGTCAAGGCGTGACCACAAGAGCAAGTACAAGAACAAGCACAAGGACAAGTGACGATCGAGGAAGAAAGAGAGCCGAGGCAAGGCCCGAGCGATGGTCGGAGCGAGCGACGTCGACTCCAGTTCCGTGTACTCCACCTCGAGCTCGAGCAACAATGAAGATGAAGGTGATCGTCGCAAGAGCAGGAAGTCATCCAAGAACCTGAGCGGGCTGAGCTGCTTCGCTAGAGACGGCTTCTGCACCATGGTGCTGAGCTCCGGCAGTAATAAGAGCACACAGAGCGACTCGGACTCTGACTCCGATGATGAGGTGCGTGATGAACTTCCCTTCTTGCGCCAGGAGAATGAACGGCTTGGCTCGTTGCTTGATAATCGTGATGACATGCTTAGAGAGGCCAAGAAAATGAGAAAAGAGCTTAGGGCTTCACTCGAGGATGCTAGGACTAGAGTGGCTGAGCTAGAAACACAGGTTCTTGATGGCAAGCTTGAGATTGATTCCCTTAAGGCTAGCCCTATTGTTTCTGATGAGGTTGATTGTGTTGATTTCTCTATTTTCCTTGCTGATCTTGCCCTGTTTAAGGTAAAGCATGCCTCTAAGTGTGAGGAACTAGATATTCTTAGGGTTGAAGTGGCCGAGCTTAAATCTAGATCTGCTTTGCTAGGTTCTTTCACTTCTTGCCCTTTCTTGCATGCTATGATTGATGAGATGCATGCTTACACTGTTTCACTTGAGGCTAAGCTGAAAGAACCGATTCCTACATCTTGCTCTACCTGTGAAATGCATGCTCTGAAGAATTTGAAACTTGCACATTATGTTGACCGTTTGCAGGATGAGAATGATGAGCGGAGAAAGTTGATGGGTTGGTTGTCTGGTCATGAGCCTCAGTTGAGGATGATGATCGAGGCATTTAAGAGGCATGATGGTGAGGGACTTGGGGCAAACAAGATTGGTGAGGGAAGTGGAGAGAATATCCCAGAGCCACCAAAAACCCACCACAAAAATGATTTCCCTCCTAAACCTAACCATCTTAGGAACCGACTAGACACAACCCCAGCTCCACCCGTGTTTCCTACACCAACAAATGATCTCCAAAAGCCTATCAAGTTTCTGAGCACTTCTGGGAAAGTGTTCTTTGGGAAAGAGAGTGAGAAGGCTAGTGTGGAGAAACCGGTGGAGAAGTAGAGTGGAGAGAAACCAAATGAGCAGCCCCAACCCAAGCCTAAACCTAAGCTTGTGAGATTTCATTGTGGCTATTGTGGGAGAGATGGCCATAAGGATGAGTTTTGCTTCAAGAGGAAGCGAGAGGAGAGAATGGAGAAGGAGTGGGCTAACAAGGACAAGTACCACCCTTCTGATGGTGTACTTAAGCCTCGTGTGCAGATGCCCAGGGCTAAGGCGAGTGTGAGGACAGTTCGGGCTTGGGGAGAGCGGAAGGCTGTTGGAGGTGCTGCTGCCCAGGCTACACCGGTCAGACCGGTGAGGGGCACCGGTCAGACCGGTGCAGGCCTGGACAGGCAGCTGTTTGGGTTTTGTGCTCGCACAGGTGCGAGGTTTGTTTCTGAAGGTCGTGGTTCTGGTGGTTGGGCTGGAAAGTTTGCAGGAGGTCAGTTTGCTAGGCGTTCTCCTCCTCGTGCTCAATACGGGGATGGGAGGATCTGTAGCTTTGAGATGGAGAGGAGGGACAGTCCACGGGCTTTCTTTCGTGGTTTTGGTCCTCCTCCAGGTAGAGAGGGTTGGTTCCCTCGTGGTGGTGTTCGTGGAGGTAGCTTTGGTAGGAAAGATGGTTTGGTTTGTGCCAACCCCACTTTCGAGCAAATGGCTCGGCACTGGTTTTACTCTTTTGGTACTAACCCAGTGCTGAGTTGTTTGTTCGCTCACGTGCTCATTTTTTAATTTCAGGTGGGAGACTTGAGGAACATTTGGTTGATTGACTCCGGTTACTCGAGGCATATGACCAGAGACAAGGGGTGGTTCTCAAGTCTCATCCCGGTGGTGACAAGGAGGTACATCACTTTTGGGGACAATGGGCGTGGGTGTGTGCTTTCAGAAGGTGAGATTAATGTGAGTGACAAGATCACTGTGAGGCATGTTGCTCTTGTTCAATCGCATGGATACAATTTGCTTTCTGTGTCCCAGCTGTTGGATGAGGGTTTTGAGGTGTTGTTTTGGCCTGGTGGTTCTCAGATTTCGGACTCTCGAGGGGACCTTGTCTGCATGGTCGTTCCCGAGGGTCAGGTGTTTCGTGCTGATTTTTATCAGTCTTTGGGTGTGGAGCGTTGTTTCTTGGCTGGTTCTTCGAGTGAGTTGTGGAGGTGGCATAGGAAGTTGGGTCACTTGAGCTTTGACCTTTTGTCTCGCTTGAGTAAACTTAATTTGGTCCGAGGATTGCCACGTTTGAGGCTTGAGAAAGAGTTGGTTTGTGGGCCATGTAGGCATGCCAAGATGGTAGCCTCTTCTCACCTGCCTCTCACCGATGTGATGACTGAGCGTCCATGCGAGCTGCTCCATATGGACCTTGTTGGCCCAGCTCGTGTGCGATCTGCGGGTGGGAAGTGGTATGTCCTTGTTGTGGCGGACGACTACTCTCGGTATGCACGGGTGTTCTTTCTCGAGGATAAGGGGGAGACATTTGGTTTTGTTCGAGATCTTGTCTTGAGGTTGAGAAACGAGAGGCACGGAGATGCCATACGAGCAATCTGCAGTGACAATGGCTCAGAATTCAGAAACTCTCATTTTGAAACCTTTTCCCATGACTTGGGTCTTGAACACCAGTTTTCGAGTCCGTATACGCCTCCCCAGAATGGTGTTGTGGAAAGGAAAAACAGGACCTTGTGTGAGATGGCTCGGACGATGCTTGATGAGCATAGGACTCCGAGAAGGTTCTGGGCTGAGGCAGTGAATACCGCGTGCTATGTGTCAAACAGGATCTACCTCAGAGTGCATAAGAAGAAAACCTACTACGAGTTGATGCACGGTCGCACACCCAAGGTGAGTCACTTCTATGTCTTTGGTTGCAAATGCTTTATTCTGAAGAAAGGGAAGAAGCTGGATAAGTTTGAGGCTAGGTCTGTTGATGGTATTTTCTTTGGTTATGCATCTCATTCTAGAGCATATCGTGTGCTCAAGCTTGAAACTAACCAAATCGTGGAGACTTGCGAGGTAACCTTCGACAAGACAAAGCCACGTAGTCAGCTTGTCTTTGAGTGTGCAGGTGATGATAAGCTTGGCGAGGAGATCTTTCCGGAGGAGGAGCATGAACATGGGGACAATGAAGATGGCGGTGTGGTGCCCCCGACTGAACATGTACATACTACTTCGACTACAGTGGTGCCCCTCTCCCACACCTACGATGACAAACCAAGATCGAGGAGAAGCTACAGTTGAGGGGGAGGTAGCATCAAGGAGAGAACCTCCCCGACGAGTACAAGTGGATCACCCAGCTTCAAGGATCATCGGCGATATGAATGAACGTACTACACGATCGAGGGTTCGAAACAATTTTCAGTTTGCTCATGCTGCATTTGTTGCCACCTTTGAGGCCAAAGACATTGGACACGCGCTATCTGATCATAATTGGGTTAATTCGATGCATGAGGAGTTGGAGAACTTTGAGAGGAATCAGGTTTGGGAATTGGTTGACCCTCCCCCAGGATGTAAGATGATTGGTACAAAGTGGGTGTGGAAGAACAAAGAGGGAGAGAAAGGTGAAGTGGTGAGAAACAAGTCAAGGCTTGTTGCTCAGGGGTTCAGTCAGAAGGAGGGGATCGACTACGAGGAGACCTTTGCTCCCTTAGCCCGTTTGGAGGCAATAAGGATCCTTCTAGCCTTTTCCGTGGCTAAAGGGTTCAAGTTGCACCAAATGGATGTGAAGAGTACTTTCCTAAATGGTGTGTTGGAGAAAGAAGTGTATGTGAGGCAACCTCCGGGGTTTGAGAGTGAGAAGTACCCCCACCGGGTGTACAAGTTGAGGAAGGCACTGTATGGGTTGAAGCAGGCGCCTAGAGCTTGGTATGGTAGGTTGAGGGGGTTCTTGTTTGAGAGAGGTTTTGAGATGGGGAAGGTCGATCAGACCTTGTTTCTACTAAGGCAGGGCAGAGATATCCTGATTGTGCAGGTGTACGTGGATGATATTGTCTTTGGTGGCTCGTCTAACTCTCTTGTTGCAAGGTTTGCAGAAGATATGAGCAGGGAATTTGAGATGAGCATGATGGACGAGTTGCAGTTCTTCCTCGGACTACAAATCAAGCAATCAAAGGAAAAAACATTTGTGCACCAAGCTAAGTACACCAAGGGCATTGTGCGGAAGTTCAATGCAAGATGGAGGACTCCAAGGCTATGACGACGCCGATGAGTACGACTACAGCTCTTGATGCGGACGAGGAAGGTGAACATGTGGACCAGAAGAAGTACCGGAGCATGATCGGGTCACTCCTCTACATGACGGCGACGAGGCCGGACATCCAGTTCTCGGTATGTCTGTGCGCTCGTTTTCAAGTGTCTCCGAGGACTTCGCATCGGAAAGCGGTGAAGCGAATTTTTAGGTACTTGTGTCACACTCCCGACTTCGGCCTTTGGTACAACGAGTCCTCTTCTTTGGCGCTTCATGGTTTTTCAGATGCAGATTTTGCCGGGTGTCGGTTGGATAGGAAGTCCACTTCTGGGACTTGCCAGTTTTTGTGTTCTTCTTTTGTGTCTTGGTCTAACAGTCGAGTGTTGCTCAATCCACTACCGAGGCAGAGTACGTTGCCACTGCTAGTTGTTGCTCTCAGCTCCTTTGGATTTCATACACCATCAGTGACTTTGGTGAGGAATATACCATGTCCCACTTCAATGTGACAGCACCAGTGCCATAAGCGTTGCAAAGAACCCAGTGCTCCATTCCAAAATCAAGCGCATAGAAGTGAGGTATCATTTTCCGAGAGACAACGTAGAGAAAGGAAAGATAGCTTTGATCCATGTACCCACACATGACCAACTAGCCGATATTTTCACCAAACCCCTAGATCAAGCAACTTTCACTCGTTTGCGGGGGGGGGAACTTGGTGTGTGTTTGATTTCTTGAGTTGGGTGTGTGGAACTCCTTTGTAGCATATGTATTGTCACACCCAGTCTTTTAAACCGAATGTATAGATCACATGTGCGCCAGGATCAAGTTACACACACGCTCAGACATTGTGAATACCAAAATCAGTGCCACACAAATAAAGAGTTATTACAAACCAGTCTTAAACTAAACTTAAATAACGATTTCTCGCAGCGGACAAAATGTCTCCACAGGCAGCTGACTGAAGACTACGCACACCTAGAACTCCTAGAAATCTCCTGGAATGTCTTCAAAGTTCTCCCAGTCTAAGCAGCAATCCGGGTATTGTAAAATGCAAGAAAGTAAACAAGCGTGAGCACATGACGTACTCAGCAAGAGATAACAACATAACATGCAAGGCCATATGGTGGATGGCTAAGGTTCAAGCAGTTTAGCATTTTAGTGAGCCAAGTTTTATTACCAACCTGATTACTAAAGAGTGTAAGTTCATACCAACCCAATTAATAAGGTATAAGCATCATAAATAAAGAATAAAACAGCAATTAAACATTTAAGTTCCATAATTCAATCATGTGAGTGTCCAGGCCGCTCTTGACCGTGAGCACGACTAATCGATTACTTTAACACTCTGCAGGGGTTGTACACTTTCACCACAAGCAGCGTAAAAGCTCCGAAGAACTTTGGACCCAACCATGCGGTGTTTGCAAGACACCATACCACACTTCCGAGGTGTGATTGCATAGGGACGCTACAAGGCCTTTACAAAGGTTCCCTAGCAAGTTATGACCCACAAGGTCCAGATTAGTTAGCAAGGTATAAAGTCCCCTAGCAGGTCGATACCCCACCATAAAAAGAATAACTCACCCAACCCCCTGCTAGAGAGAGTCTATACCCCAAAGTACCGCCGATCCCTTGTCCTTATCAGGTAAGACCATCCCAAGCTAAAGTTCCTAATTATTCAGCCAAGACCATTGGCCATTAGTTCTTGTGGTTGTACTATTATCCTGGGTGGTTCTCCATGTTCTGATTAACATAAAGTGGTCTTGTAAAGTAAAGAACATAAACAGAACATAGAATATAGTATCCAAGTTTGATTAACACCAATCCCAGTTGAGCATGCTAAGCCATAGCTACCCTCAATATTAATTTAAATAACCCGGTGACAAGGTAAAGGTAGTAAAAGACTAGGCATGATCCTTAATAGGTTCCCGTCAAGTTAATGCAAGCAGGAAAAATAAATACAGTGAATTTAAATGTATGTTATGTAGGACAAGCGGATATGCATCAAGGAAGACTTGCCTTCCAAAAAAACTCTGCTGCTCAAACTCTGACGCGTCTTGATCTTCGAATCCTATGATCCACAATCATCACATACAAGCATACAATAAGAATAAATAAGAAACAGTCACCAAACAGATCAAACAGTACTAAACAGTAGCGAAAAACTAATCTACGCTTCGGGACGATCGCGTGGACATAAAGAACGTTAAAATCGGAGCTAAAACGACCAAGTTACACCCTATTAAAGATGCAGGGACTAATATGTAAAGGTTTAAAAAGAAACTGGGCTCAAATAAAAGAAAAAGGACTAAACCGTAAAGGTTTTGTCTCTGCGGAAGCGTATATCTGTGAATATCAGAAAACGTGGGGGGTTTCTGCAAAATTCACAAAGCCGGCTGGGTTTGACTGGCTGACTCGGGTTAACCAAATCTAGATCCATTGGATCTAGATCCAACGGCTGCGGTGGCCTGCGGGTGAAGCGGGCGGCAGGATTAAGTCGGGTGCGTCGGATCTCGATCCGACGGCTCAGATCGCATGCGAGCGACTACGCGGCGGCGGGTGTCGGCCGACGGCGGCGACCGGCGGCGGGGGCTCACCGGCGAGCTCGATCTCGGGTTCCCGGACTCGATTTGAAGCACGGCTAGAACCTACGCGAAGCGCGTGGGCCGGCGAAGCTATCGGGGACGACGGTTGCGGCGGAGACGCGGCGGCACAGGCAGACAACGCGGCGGCGCGGTACGGGAACTCCGGCGAGGTCTCTAGGGCGCTACGGTGCCCGAGCTCGACAACAAACGGCGCGGGCGGGTTGCTCACCTCCAGGCGCTGGTCTTGGACGGCTTCGCGACGGCGAGACAACGGTAGAGGCGGGGATCCAACGACGGCGGCGGGAAGCTAGGGTTCCGGCGGCGGCGCAAGACGGCGGCTCGGGTGGCTCGGGTGGAGGGCTTTAAATAGCCCCGGGGAGGATCCCTCGGTGTGCGGGCCACGCGTAGGGGTCGTGCGCAGCTCGAACTCGGCGGTGGCGGCGGAGTCCGGGTCGGGGACGACTCGAGGTCGGGGACGACATGTGGGACCCACGGGTCGGCGACCGCAAGGCGGAGGCGGCGCGGGGCGGCGGAGCCGGGCTGGGCCGGGCCGCGCGAAGCTAGGCCGCGGACGCGAGGCGGCGGCTGCTGCGCGAAGGGCTGCTGCGGCGGCGGTGCTGGGCTGCTACGCGGGCTAGAACGGGCTGCGGCTTGCTGCTGGGCTAGATTAGGTGGGTTAGGTAGGATAGGGGTTTGAGAATTAGGCAAAGGTATGAAAAGGATTCAAATCAAAATAGAATTCAAACTTGAATTTGAATTCCAGCAAACAAAAGCAGTGCACCAGCATGTATGCAACAATTAATTCCTATGTTTCATTAATTTTATTTTAGAAAAATTTTAAATGCCTAAAAGAAAGATAAAGTAACCTTATATTCCTTAAGCAAATAAATGTTTCTAGCAAATTTTAATAAAGCCAAATTTTTTGTAAAATTAGGGTGTTACATGTATAGCTTTCCTTGGTGCATTTCTTGCATTTGGCATGGCATATGTAACATAATGTATAGGCATCCTTGTATCTTCGATTGCATGCATTTTGTATCATATGCATTGGTTAGGAAAAGCTTCTCTCACATACATTGTTCACCATGGAATGAGATTTATGTCTTTGTGAGCTTGTTTGGTATGCTATGGTTAGTTTGGCTTAGCTCTTGATAATCTTGATTTATATCCATGGTTGATGGCTATGTTTTTGAAAAATGTCACATGTATGCTCTCTCATGTGTAAATGCCTTTATATGATCTTGAAATGTTTTAGTGGCTTGGTTATGCTTAATTTTTAGTGGCTTGGTCATGTACCAAATATGAATCTGAAAATTAAATGTAAAATGCTTGGAAAATGTGCTCCCATGTCATATGTGCTGAATTTAATTTGCTTTGGGTGCTAAACCGTTGCATGATGCCTACTAATGAGAAGTCTCATACATAGAAGTAGGCACATGGCTCGGTGGCTTTGACATGACATGAGATGCTTGTGGGTGTTTGTGATGGTCTTATGGTTAGAATGGCTGTCCTAGCATGAAGTTTGTGTGGCTTTGCCATTTTGATATGTTTTGATCATGTTTAGGACTTTGCTCATGAGAGGCGACCTTTTCGCAAAATTATCCAAATCCATCTTAGATCCATCTTAGCTTCGTCCATCTTAGTTGATGTCGATATGAAGCTATAGGGTATCTAACTTGCTCATTTGGACATGTGTAGCATTCTTTGTTGAATTTTGTCTATTTGAGAAGCTCTAGGTCGAAAGTTTTGCATTTTTGGCTTGATTCATGCATTGCCAACAAGGGGGAGAAGTTTGAGCTTGAAATGGCTGGCTGGATGCATTTAGAAGGTTTTCAGGTGGTTTCGAGCCATTTCTGGGCTCTGGTGTGCACCGGTCTGACTGGTCAAGGTCACCGGTCTGACCGGTCAGAGTGCTGGTCCTGTGCACATGTTGAGCACCGGTCTGACCGGTGGTGGTGACCGGTCTGACCGGTGAGAGCTGAGTTGTTGCAGCTGCCCTGTTTTCAAGTGGTTTGCATGGATTCGTCCAGGGCGAGGTGCATTGGTTCAGGGGGAGCTCTTTGTGGTTGTTCGAGCTTTGGTTTGGTGGTTTGCGCTATTTGCTTGAGCTTTGTTTTGTCTCGGATGTGTCGAGCCGTTGCCCTTTCCTAAGGGGTCCGAGACTTGTCTTCTTCAAGTAATCTTGCTTGTTGCCTTTGTTTGGCTTTCGATCGCTTGTTGGAGTTTCTTTTTGTTCGTTTCTTCTCTTTTTCTTTTCTCTCTTGTTACTTTAAGTGGGTGTTGTTAATGAACTCATCAAGGGGGAGATTGAGGACCATGTGTGGTTCGAGGACCGGTGGATGGTTGCTTCCTTGTGTGATGAGTGATTGACAACGTTGTGTGGACTGATTCTTGGCTAAGTATTGCAGGTGCAGGTTGCGGCTTGACTGGTGTTGGTGCAGGTGAAGAACAAGCGCGAAAGGTCGTCGCCGGTGAGGCCTTTAGGTGTGGAGAAGACAAGTAGGCTTCGTTCGAGGGACCCGGTGGCCAGCGGGGTCAAGTGCGAGCCGCATGGTGGCATGAACAGCAAGATGAAGTCATGGACGGTTTCATGGTTGAGCCTCAAAACAATGGTGTTGACGGTTAATAGTTGTATCAAAGTTCGTTTATGACTTGCAAGCGGACAAGTCTCCCGTCGTAGTCAAGGGACCCTTCTTCCCTCGAGTGGTGAACCCAAGGTATCGAATCCGTGGAACAATGTGCAACGCAAGGATTCAATCTAGTAAAGCAAGGTAAGCTATCTTATGAAGGTAAGTTGCATCTAATCTACTAACTCATAAAGAAAACGAATCTAATCTAATCTACTAAAGAGGTAACAAGAGAAAGCAAGAGATAACCAATCTAGAGAATCTAGATCATGCTTATGTTGTAGCTCCAAACAAGATAGATGAAGATAGAAAAGCGAATCTCATTAAAAGCATCTTTAAATCGTGGCCTTCCCATCCGACTCCGAAAACATCCGCCTTTCGAGACCCCCGTTCGTCACAACGTATCCCTATTCATGCGGGGAGCTTAGGGCGAGTTCGATAGAACAAGTTGAAATCACTTGGCCGGTCCGGCATGCACCTCTAGCCACCGCGGCTACAAGAGCACCCTATGTAATCTAGCTATAGACTAGATCGTAGAAGAAGCAAAACCAATAAGAAATCAAAATCATCGAGAAGGCACTTAATCGCTAGAAATCGGATTCACTTACAAACTTCACCATGAATGATTACATGAACAAGATCACCACCGGGGCCCTCCCTCGATCTTGATCCTCGCTCCGGAGCTCCGACGTGGTCTTCCATGCAAGGTTCCCACATCGGCTAGGGAAACCCTAGACAACTAGCACGACCCTCATCTCCGAGATGGTGTCCCTCAAGCTTCTCTACTCCTCGGTGGCGGATTACGACTTCGGTTCTGCGTGGCTCTCGGTCAGGGGGCTATTTATAGCCTGAGAAGCAATTAGGTCAAAGGAGAGGCCGATTGGGCCCCGAATTGGCCGGGCCGGCCGGCTCGGGCCGGCCGGCCCGGGCCCACCCGGCCCATCCCGCGGCTCGCTTCGCCCGTGTTGCTTCCCGCGTCTTCTAGATGTTCTCCCCTTTTGCATGTGGGCCCTTGACGTCGGTTTCTCTCCGAATTGGACTCAATTCCTTGTCTTGCAAGATTCAAGACTTTTCCGGTTCGGTCCTCGGAGTTTATCATCTTCTCGGGCTTGGTCCTTGGGCTCTTGGAGTCATGTTCACTTCATTGCTTGACTTGTATCGGGCTTCAAGGTCTTGTCATGAGGTGCTTAATGAACTTATCCCGGAAGTCTTGCTTTCAACGTTAAAACCCTGCGTAAACACATAACTCCAAAACCGACATCCACAAGTGAACTTGTTATACCACGGGGGTTAGTACCAATGAATAAGATACAAAAGTTATGCCAACACCGAAGGTAAACTCATGGCTAGGTTGACAGATTTTCACCGTCAACAAATGGTCGAGCCGGGACTACGTGGGAGCCAACTCATGAGTGGTGATTGGCGGAGGCTACACCAAGTTCACGGGGTTTCCGGTGGTTCACCAGAAAACCACTGGGTTCCTTGGTTGATCCACAAAGCCAAGACCGGAGAACCGAAGACGGTCTTTGCGGCGGCTGCCGGGACCGGCTCGATCGGTCGACCGGTGGGTACCGGTCTGACCGGTGAGGAGCACCGGTCTGACCGGTGTGCGACGACGCAGTCCGGAATCTTCGAAGCGGAGGACACGCGTCGGGATCGCAAGGCTTGCGTCGAGGCTAAGCAGGTTGCGGTCACCGGGCATCCGTCCGATGGAGAAAACTTGAAGACTTCCAAAACCGCCCTTGAGGGGCTTGTATTCCTAGTTCTTAGGAAAGGGTATTTTAGACTTTCGGTTGCCTCTATATAACCCATGAGGTAAGAGGATGGCGGCCAGCTCTTAGAACCCTAGTTCATTTGCTTTCCTATTTTCCCTTCCTATTTTCTTAGGATTTTCATAGGACTAGCTTGAGAGCTTCATGGTGAGATCTTGTGAGAGGGTTGGATGATCGGTGTTGACGGTTCAAAACCGTGCTCAAGTTCACCGCAAGCCTACGGGTGACTTGGTGCCTTTTCACCAAGGAGGGTTCTCCCTAGATTTGTCAATCCAAGGATCGGAAGCAAACTCCTAGGATTCTCCATCTAACCTATTGATCTAGCCTAACATGAAGCACTGATTGCATAAGAAGATAAACCTTAAAGATGTATGAATTATAGCATAAGGTTGATCGCATCCATGAACATATACAAGGTAAAGAGCAAGCGAGGGAGACTAAGGCCTATCATCTTCTAGTCATAGTTCCAGTCAAAAGAGCAAGCGCGACATGCATCTCATCCAAAGCCATCTTTAAACTACTATCCTCCGCTCTGATTCCGAAAACGCCCGCCTTTTGGAACCCCCGTTCTGTCACAACGTATTCCTATTCATGCGGGTAGTCTAGGGCGAGTTCAATAAGAACATGTTGAAATCACTTGGTCGGTCCGGTATGCACCTCTAGCCACCGCGGCTACAAGAGCACCCTAAGCAATCTAGCTATACACTAGATTGGGGTATAAGCATAACCAAGAAGAAAACAAAATCATCGAGGGAGGAATCGAGTCACTAAAAGATCGGATGACATGAAGTACTTTACTCACATAATAAATGCGTTTAGATCATCTCCACCGAGTACATACCATTGATGACCTCAACTAGCTTCGGAACTCTGCCATGGCTCAACCATGCAAGGCGGCCATGGCGGCTAGGGTAGGCCTAGGCCATCTCCTAGACGACTTCGAGGACTCGCGGCGGCCGTCGTCGCTCTCTCCTAGGTTTCGCCGAGTTCCTGTGGATGGATGGATGTGGCGGTCGGCGGAGGCAGACACAATTTGTAGACAAGCACCTAGGGCAAAAGGGGGAGCGAACCGGGCCCGGAGTGGGCTGGGCCGGTCGGCCCAGGCCGGCCAGCCCAGGCCCATTTCGGCCCGGTTCAGCCCCGGTTTCCTCCCTGGTTGCTTCTCGCGTGATCCTTATTTGTGTGCACTTGCATGTGGGCCTTTGACATCGTTTCCTTCACGGTTTAGTCTTGAATCCTTGCCATGCAAGCTTCGCTGTTTTCTGGTTGAGTCCCTGAAGACTTGCACGTCGACGCTTCGGTCCTCGGGTCATTTGGAGTCATGTTCATCGCGTGTGTTGACTTGTGACGGGCTTCATGATCTTCTCTTGAAGTGCTTGGTGAACTTATCCCGAAAGTCTCCTCTTTAACGTTAATTTTCTGCGTAAACAACAAACTCCAAAATCGACGTGCAAGTGTGAACTTGTTACATCATTAGTATGCCTAGTGGCGGGTTAGTTGCAAATCATAATCGAAACCAATGTATAACAAGTACTCTATGTTGACGGAAATTCACCGTCAATAATCGGGCGGCAAGCTAGACCTTGTATGAACCTTTGTGGTATGTATAGATGATACGGCGTGGTTCCTCAAGGCCTTGTTGCGTTGTTCCCGGTTGTTCTTGGTGGTGATTTTCGGAGCCCTCTCTTGGTGGTTTTCTTGGGTGTTTTCGGGACCTTGCTCTTGGGGATTTGTTGGGGGAAATTTGTGGGAACCCTTCGTGGTTCTTTGGGCTGTGATTCCCCTCCCAGATCCGTGACTTAAGGGGCTCGATTTTGGGGTTTTCGGTGTTCTAGGGTTAGAGGAGTTCTTGGCAGCATTTCTTCGATTCCTCTTGATTTGGCAAGTTTTGGTGGACAAAATCATGGCTATGGACTCCTCATGAGGTGTTCCTATTATCCCCAAAGTCTTGTTCAAGTCCATGGAGCGATTCGGAAGATCGAAGTTTGGATTTGGAGGAGTTGACCCGCGGGTGCTATTCATCCCGAGCTGCCTAGGCTACACCGATCTGACCGGTGCTCTTAACCGGTCTGACCGGTGCAACCCTTGTTGGGTTTTTGCTCGGGTGAACGTTTGTGTGTGTTTGTTGTTGTCCCGTGTTGCTGCTGTTTCGAGTTTGGGTCGGTTTGGAGCTCGGTTGGCTTGTTTGGTGTTTTGGGACTTTCTGGCTGTGACCGGTCTGACCAGTGTGTTGCACCGGCCTGATCGGTGTGGAGTCACTCTGTGGAAGTCGCCAAGTTTCACCAACAGGGACCGGTCTGACCGGTGGTGCTCACCGGTCTGACCGGTGTTGGTCAGTGGACTCGAGGTTTGGTGTTCCGCTGCGTTCTCGGGTCGGTAAGGTTGGAAGTTGGTTCCTAGGTTCAGTAGCTCTCCAGTGGCTACGTGGATTTGGCCAACTTGGGTAGTGAGTCAGAGACGTGTGTTGGAAGTCGTGTTCGTCTTGTTGGAGTTTCCATCTCCTTCGAGAAGAATTTTTATCGGCTCCCATTCACTCCCCCCTCTCTGGTTCGCCGTATCAGTCCTTCAGCTTCATCAACAGTCTGCCTAGGCAACAACAGCTAAGTCATTTATTTAAATGATTACTGTTTTCTTTTCTTGGCTTGTTCTCCTCATCATGTAGAACTACTTGCCGACTACTCATTTGTGTACGCTTCTCGGCGGGTTTTCACGGGAGCTACACTCTGCTGACTACTCTTGGGGTATATCAATCAACTCACCACGAGCCTACTTCATCAACTCGGGGGCTATCCCAAGGAGGCATCTTCTAAAGTCCGCTACGCGCGGCAATCTAAAGTCGACTTCTAAAGTCGCATTCTAAAGTCTGCTCCGTGGGGCAACTTAAAGTCAACTCCGGTCGCATCTTCGCCTGCTTCGGTGGCATACTACGTGTGTAAGCTTCGATGGAACCTAGCTGTAAGTGGCCCTCGGGTCCTGGCGATGATGGAACCTAGCTGCATGTGGTCTTCACACTCTGTACCATGGGTCCAAGTACCCTAAGTACTCACGCTTCGTACCTTGGGTCTGAAATCCATGGCCCAGGTACACAAGTCGACTCCGGTCGCACCTTCAAGTCCACTATGGTGGCAACCGTACCTTGGGTCTGAAATCCATGGCCTAGGTACACAAGCCGACTCCGGTTGCACCCTCAAGCCCGCTCTGGCGGCAATTGTACCTTGGGTCTGAAATCCATGACTCAGGTACTCAAGCCCACTCAGGTGGCACAAGTCGATGCTAATGGTCGCACCCAAGCCTACTCCGGTGGCACAAGCCAACTTCAGTCGCAATCTTAAGCCCGCTCCGGCAGCAAAACTATTCACTCTGATTTTTTATTCGCTTTGGCTTTCCGGAAAGTGCTTTTCGTTTTTTGCATCTTAAGTCCACCCCGTGTGGCGCAAAGTCGACTACTGTAGTCGCATCTAAAGTCCGCTCTATGCGGCAATCTAAAGTCGACTTCGGTTTTCAAGTCACATATCAAAGTCCGCTCCACGCGGCATCCTAAAGTTGACTTCGGTCTTCAAGTCGCATCTCAAAGTCCGCTTCGCGCGGCACAAAGTCGACTTCGGTTTTTAAGTCGCATTCTAAAGTCTGCACTGCCGGCATCTAAAGTCGACTTTGGTCACATCTAAAGTTCGCTCTGACGGCATGGCTACTTTTCAAGCTACACGGCTTGATGCTAAATTACTACTCAGAATCTCTCAAGCTCGGGGGCTCCGCACCAACAACTACTCGACGTGGCTCATATGGCTCTCTTATATCGAGGGATACACACTGCAAGAGTACTCGGATGATGGCTTTCGTGAACACTAAAGACCCTTGGATTGATTACATAATCATTTCAATGCTCGGGGGCTGCTATGCTACACCCATCATTCAATTTTTTCAAGACGGAAGATTCGGAATCAAGATTGACCCTCAGCTAGAGTCTGCAACTCAACCTAAGGCTCAGGGGCTACTCCATATGGAGTGCGATTTTGCAACAGCACTTCCATATAATCTCGACTTCAAGACAGATGAGTTGGACCACCTTCCAGCCTCGTGGCAGTTCAAGTACTATTGAAGACTTCTCCAAGCAGTACTCGAAGACGTTCAAGAACTACTCAAAGAGGCTTCAAGACTACTCGAACTACTACACTCGACTACATTGTGCTCGGGGGCTTGTCGGGCATACTCCCCGGGTACCCATACAAGGACGGACTTCTACTAGAATTCCCATTTAATCCTATTAGGACTCATTCCGTGTAATCCTACTAGGACTCCTGCCTTGTAACCGACTAGGAACCCACCCCCTAGACTATATAAAGGGGGGCTGGGTACCTAGCCGGGCACCTGATCTCAACCAACACCAAGTGCAGGGCGCCATACTTGATACCCCAAACAGGACGTAGGGCTCACCACCTTGGCAACCTGAACCTGTACAAATCTTGTGTCCCGTGTCCTTGCGCATACCTTCGAGTTCTCGGTCTCCCGATCATGATCCCCACCGCACAATCTACTACCTCGGGTACCCCCTGGTAGGTTTGCCGGTCTAAGACACCGACAGTCCCTGCCTCGCCTTATATAGCCCAAGAGGCAGGGTTACAAGTCGGTTTGAGGAGAGAGTACTAGTCAGGTACGGCTAGGAGTTCTCTACATAGTACAGGACATGTATAGCTTCCTATCCGAGTACTTCTCCACCGTAGTCCTTGCACCCCACGCCATTAGGTGCCGTGTGGCAAAAGCCGAGTAGTCCCAGGGGCCCACCGAGTAGTCGGTCCTGGTACCCACCGAGATAGTGAGCCCAGGGAGGTCCATATGACAAGCCCTCGAGTACTTTGTAGTCGAGTAGGATAGTTTTGAGTAGTCTTGACGGCCTTGACGAGTATTCCTCAAGCGTCCTTGAGTACTACAAGCCAAAAGTCCTCAAGAGTTCTTGAAGCATCCCGAGGCTGGAAGGTACTCCAGCTGATTCTTGAGTAGTCTTGAAGTCTTCTCAAGTAGTTCCCAAGCGTCCTCGAGTTCTCTTGAAGGTCTTCAATAATACTCGCTTTGTCTTGAAGAAGAAACCATATGGAAAATGCGATTCGAAGAATCGCATTCCATATGGAATGTAGCCCCCGAGCCTTAGGTCGAATCGTAGATTCAAGTTGAGGGTCAATCTGAAACTCTACCAAGATTATCCCGCAAAATTCGGAGAAAAAACCGAAGGACACGTGGCACGGAGCCCCCGAGCCTTGAGTCGAGTGCTTCCTCTCGAATTGAAGGGTCATCTTGATTGTAGAATGTGTCCTGAGTTGCTCTGGAGTCTTGTCGTCACCCAGGGAATTGAGTAGACGTAGTCGAGCCCCCGAGATGAAGCGCGTCGACTACTAGAAGTTGAAGAGTCAGGCGGCTGCCGATGAGTCAGCTGCCGATGAGGACCATGTGTGGTTCGAGGACCGATGGATGGTCGCTTCCCTGTGTGATGAGTGATTGACAACGTTGTGTGGACTGATTCTTGGCTAAGTATTGCAGGTGCAGGTTGCGGCTTGACTCGTGTTGGTGCAGGTGAAGAACAAGCGCGAAAGGTCGTTGCTTGGTGAGGCCTCCGGAGGTGTGGAGAAGATAAGTAGGCTTCATTCGAGGGACCCGATGGCCGGCGGGGTCAAGTGCGGGCCGCATGGTGGCATGAACAAGAAGATGAAGTCGTGGACGGTTTCTTGGTAGAGCCTCAAAACCAAGGTCGAGCCGGACTACGTGGGAGCCGAGTCATGAGTGGAGATTGGCGGAGGCTACACCGAGTTCGCGGGGTTTGCGGTGGTTCACCGTAAAACCACCGGGTTACTCGGCTGAGCCACAAAACCGAGGCCGAAGACTCGACGAGGAGGTGCGGCCACCCGGGCCGGTTCAACCGCCCGGGAGGGGCGGTCGACCGCCCGGGGTCGGTCGGGTCCCCCCGGGGCCGGCCTAACCGCCCGGGGGGCGGGTCCGACCGCCCGGCCGCCGCGCCGAGAAGCTTCGAAGCGGAGGACACGCGTCGGGATCGCAAGGCGTGCGTCGAGGCTACACGGGTGCGGTCGCCGGCATCCGTCCGATGGTGAAGACATCAAGAATTCCAAATCCGCCCTTGAGGGGCATGTATCCCTAGTTATTAGTGAAGGGTAGTTTAGTCTTTTGGGTGCCTCCATATATACTCATTAGAGGGGTGGATGGCAGCCAACCCTTGGAACCCTAGCTCATTTGGTTTTTCCATTTTTGTTCTCTATTTTCCCTAGGTTTTTAGAAGGCTAGTTTGAGAGCTTCATGTGAGATCTAGAGAGAGGGATGGATGTTTGGGTGGCAAACTAGACCTTGTACGAACCATTCATGGCATGTATAGAAGGTTCGGCGTTGTTCTTCATGGTGGTTTTCCCGTCTCTTTTGTGTTGATTTTCGGAGCTCTTTTTGGCGGAGTTTTGAGGAAGATTTCTTAGGGTTTTTGGTGGGTGTCACGTATGAGGTTCTTGTGCCTCTTTGTCTGGTGACTTTGCCCCCAAATCCCCTTTGAATCGGACTCGATTTGGTGGTTTCTCGAGTTGGGCGAGTTCTTGACCTAGAGAAGCGATTTCTTCGATTCCTCTTGATTGTGAGCGTTTCGGGTCGATTCCTTTGAGGTTGAGGTTGCCCAGGAGGTAACCCAGCTATTCCCGAAGTTTGGCTGCAATCCGTGGAGTGATTCGGGAGATCGGGCGCGAGGAAGTTGAGGTTTGACCCGCGGGTTCGTTTTCGGAAGGGGCGGTCTAACCGCCTACGGGGGGCGGTCTAACCGCCCGGGTATTTCCGGTCAAAGTTTTGTTTCGCCGGATTTTCCTCTCGTGAGTTTGTTCGCCTTGATCGAGGAGTGTCCGGGTGAAATTTGAGGTCGTTCTCGTGCGCTTGCTAGGTGTTTTTGGTTGGAGTTCGTTGCGGGTACGGGAGGTTAGACCACCCCGGTAGCCGGTCTAACCGCCCCTAGGCCCTTGGGTGAAGTTTTGGTTTTCGCCAAGATTTTCCGGTAGCTAGCATGGCCTTGACCGGAGATCTCTCGTTGGTGAAACCGTGGTGTGTTTTGGTGCTTGGAAGAGGCGTTTCGGAGGATTTCTTGGTTGCCGGGTGGAGGCGGTCTAACCGCCCCCTATACCCGGTCTAACCGCCCCTCCGGTTAGCCGCTTTCGAGTTGTTTCCGCCGTCGGTCTTTCGCGTGTGTGTTGTGGTTGCTTGGTAGAGTTTGTTCCTAGGACCAGTAGCACTACAGTGGCTACGTGGTTTTGGCAAACGAGAGGTAGAAGTGCGGAGCATGTGATTTCGGGGGTTTGACCGAGCTAGTTCATCTTGTCGGAGTTTTAATCTCCCTCGAGAAGAATTTTTATCGGCTCCCATTCACTCCCCCCCTCTCTGGTCGCCTTATCGGTCCTTCAGCCGATACTTATCCATCTGGCCGTTGCAGCGCCGCCGGTTAGCTTACAAGTAGAAGCCGAAACCCTTAGGGTTTTCCATCCTCCACATTCGCAGCCATTTGAAATAGATCTAGCCAAGAGTCAGCCACCTGAGCACACTGCCACCGCGCCTTAGGCTACCGATCCACGCGCACTGCCACTGCTTGCCTCCAGAGAAGCCCCCGAGCGGATGCGAGTGAAAACCCGGTGCATTTGGAAGATGAAGTCTTCCCCGTCGAAGAGCATGAAGACCGGCGCCGGGAAGAAGAGATCCCGTGATGAGATGGCTGGATCCACCCAGGGGTCAACACCGCCGACCTCTCCCCCCATCACCAGCGCTGTGACCGCCATGAGAAGGTCCTCCAGCAGACGCCCTAGTGCGGTTGGGGTTCTGTGGTAGCTCTCCTCGAGTACGGTTGCATCCGTTGCTGGCTGGACTGCGGCTTGTGGCTTCATGATCGACTTCGCGAGTTCGAAGGGGAGGCACTTGAGTTACTCTGTTGTCGACTCTCATGAAGTAGGCGTCCTCCGCGAGCTTGGCGATGACTTCTCCCACGCGCATCCCCTGAGCCTGACGTGCTATCGTAGTATAGACATGAGGCACTGTTCAGGGGTAGTATGCACCCGACTTTCAACTTGGTTAAGCGCCTCTGTGAGGTTCCGTATAGGGAGGCTCTCACGGAGACGTCGATGCCGTTCGTTGCGCTTCCTGTTACGCTCACGTCGGGCGTTCCTGTCGTCGCTGGTTTCGTCTGCGGGTGCATTGGCAGACAACTTGTCTGCTGAGATATCTTCAAGGAAACGGTCAGGCTGTGTCCCTGAAGGTCCCGGCATCTCGTTGGTAGTCATGAAGACTTGACAATCGGGAGAGCCGAGATTGGAGTTAGTAGTCGCCACCTCTGTTGGAGTGTGCTCCTCTGCTGGAGATAATGGTGTTCCCTCCTGGAAGGGAAGCGAGTCGAGGTGGTCGACGTAGCGTGAGTTCCCGTCTGTCAGGTCTGCAGGCTTGCGGTCTGGCCAGTAGACGAATCTCCCGGCGGGTGTAGATGATATAACCAGGCCGGTAGCTGGTCCTGACAGCGGTTGCTCAGTCGTGGAGATTTCGGACAAAGGCTCGATCCGAAATCGAACTCGTAGGAGTCCGAGTAGTAGCCGGAGACGGGGTTGGAGTCCAAAGTGTAGTCGGAGACGATCTCCTTGCCGGCCCGGCGTGCTATTGACGGTGTATTTTGGTACACCAAGCATGTTCATTACACTTTGGTTTGGATTTGATTATGGAACTAACCCGCCACTAGGCACACTAAAAATATAACAAGTTCATCTATGTGCATGCATTTGGAAGTGTTGTGTTTATGTAGGAAAACATGGACATAAAGGACAGATTCGCAACAAGTTCAAAGGAGCATTTACGGAGTCTTGTTCGTGTTCATGAGCTTGATGAAATCACTTCCAATGGTGGCAAGGACCGAAGTGCTACGAGGAACACCCCCGGGGATTGAAGCGTAAAAGACCAAACATCATGCGCGGAGAATCTCCATCTTGGACGCGAGGATGACATCGTCAAATTCATGCAAGTGGAGGGGGTAAAGTGCATAATCACCTGAGGACCCACGGGAGCGAAGGGGCGACCGAACCGGGCCGAGATGGGCCTAGGCCGGTTGGCCCAGGCCGGCCGGCCTAGCCCACTCCGGTGGTCGGTTCGGCCCCCCTTTCCTTGCACCCGAAGGATCTTCAACCCTAAAACCGTGGAGGCGCCGCCATTCGACAGGGGGAGAGCCATTCGCACCAGAAGGCCATCCACAAGCTAGAGAGAGAGGAGGGAGATCTCCGGAGGGAGATCAACCACCTCGAAGGAAGCACCCTCACGTGGAGAAGAAGGAAGACACCGTCGGAAGGGAAACCATGATCAACGGTGCTATGTCCAGCACCTTGATGGGGTAATCTCCTTATTCGTCCATGGGTTGTAATCGATCTTGAGATGTAATCGCACTTTGTCGGATTATCTATCTATCATCTTGTGTTGAATATACTTTAATGCTTAAGGTTAGCTACCTTGCTGTAAAGGGAGTAGAGCTCCAATGCTTCCTTGGATCCATTCAATACGTCGTGTCCATCATAGGTCTAGTCATGAATACCTTCGCGTAGGGACAGTACGAGAGGAGGGAAAGGGCGAAACCATGGTCACAACCCCCGATAGATTAGATTGATTTTCATGTCTTTAAAGTGATTGCATGTTCTAGTATCGTAGACCCGTGGGCGAGTGTCTTTTATCTTGATATCTTAATCATTCTCTCTAGAGTAGTTTAGTTGTTTTCTAGTTTAATTGTAGTTAGAGGTTTGAGTAGCTAGAGTGTGAAGGTAGATCGAACGCTTGTTGTCCCCTTGCTCCGCGGATTGACAAGAACCTTGGGAATCTCGTGGTAAAAAAGGTGTGGGTCCGTACGCTTGTGGATCGTAGAGGGATACGTCTTTTATTCGTCAACACGTGCAGTGAGAGCCTTCGCATGGGCCTTGCTGGCGTTGCAGAGGCCGTAAGGGAAGTGCTCGTGGAGTGGGGAGTCCGCACACGATGGCTCGATAGCCGGCTCGCATGCGATAGCCCACGGGGACACCGTTCGAGTTGGAGTCGGATTCAGGCTCAAAGTCGGCGTGTTGGTTGTAGAGCGAAATTTCGCCGAATTTTCCGGCGAGTTCGCCCGTGACTACTTCGGGAAGCGTCACGAGCCCAGTGCTCGGGTTGGGAGTCATCGTGAGGCGGCGTTGGAAGAATCCGACGCTGTCAGCAGTGCACACCCAAGACCCGAAGACGAAGGTGTCGCCGCGGTTGAAAGCGGCGATTGGCTTGATGAAGACTGAAGCCATCGAGTTCTCCATGAGATCTTCGGCGAGAGCCCCTACCTGGTGCGCCAGCTGTCGGTGTTTTAGACCGGCAACCTACGAAGGGGAGTACCTGAGGTAGATGAATGTGGCCTCGCCGAGATCGGTAACTCGAAAGAAGAGACACGTGGCACACAAGTTATACAGGTTCGGGCTGCGAGGTGCGTAATACCCTACGTCCTGTATGTTGCGTAGCTCTGGATTGATTGGATGTGTTTACAAGATGATGCGTATGAGAGAGAGGGGTCCCTGCCTCGCCTTATATAGCCCAGGAGGTAGGGTTACAAGTCGGTTTGAGGAGAGAGTACTAGTCGGGTACGGCTAGGAGTTCTCTACATAGTACATGACATATATTGTTTCCTATCCGAGTACTTCTCCACCGTAGTCCTTGCACCCCACGCCATCAGGTGCCATGTGGCACAAGCCGAGTAGTCCCAGGGGCCCACCGAGTAGTCGGTCCTGGTACCCACCGAGATAGTGGGCCCAGGGAGGTCCATACGACACCCACCATAGCGATAATACACACATTTGTCAGCTTCGTTTGTAACAAAACCAACAGATGTCAAAGTTCTATCGAACTTATCATGCCATTGCTTAGGTGCTTGCTTGAGGCCATAGAGAGACTTCACTAACTTACACACCATTTTTTCTTGACCCTTTACTACAAACCCTTCCGGTTGATCCATATAGATAGATCTCCTCTTCCAACTCTCCATTTAGGAAAGCTGTCTTAACGTCGATCTGATGAACAAGAAGACCATGAGAGGCTGCCAGGGAAAGTAGTACTCTTATGGTAGTCAATCGAGCGACTAGTGAGTAAGTATCAAAGAAGTCTACTCCTTCCTTTTGAGTGTAACCCTTGGCCACAAGTTTAGCCTTGTACTTATCAATAGTACCATCCGGCCTAAGCTTCTTTTGGAGCACCCATTTACATCCCACGGGTTTGCACCCGTAAGGACGTTCAACAACCTCCCAAGTACCATTTGACATAATAGAGTCCATCTCACTCCTCACTGCTTCCTTCCAATAGTCAGCATCAGGTGAAGAGTTTGCCTCTGCAATGGTCTTAGGAGTGTCATCCATGAGGTATATGATGAAATTATCTCCAAAGGATTTCTTTGTCCTTTGTCTCTTGTTCCTCCTAGGAGCCTCATCATTGTCCTCCTCAAGATGCTCAATAAATGTAGGCTCATTGAGTTCCATCGACTTGGTGGAGTCGTCCTTCTCGACATACTCTTGCCTAGATGAACTTGTTTCATCTCTCATTGGAAAAATATTCTCAAAAAGTGTAGAGTCTCTGGACTCCATAATTGTGCCGACAAGCAAGTCAGGCACTCCAGATCTTACTACCAAGAACCTATATCCGACACTGTGAAAAGCATACCCTAGAAAAACACAGTCCATAGTCTTTGGTCCAAGTTTACGTTTCTTGTTGATTGGCACACTGACTTTGGCCAAGAAACCCCAAGTGCGTAAATATGAAAGAGTTAGCCTCTTCTTTTCTCATTCCTCGAATGGTGTTACTTCCTTATTCTTCATAGGCACACGGTTCAGGACATGACAAGTTGTCAGTATCGCCTCACCCCACCATTCCTTAGATAGTCCCGCGGTTTCTAACATGGCATTCACCAAGTCAGTCAGTGTGCGGTTCTTTCTTTCGGCAATCCCATTGGATTGGGGTGAATAAGGCGGTGTCCTCTCATGAACAATACCGTGTTCCTCACAGAATATATCAAAAGTATTAGAGAAATATTCGCCACCTCGATCCGACCTTAGGTTTTTGATCTTTCTCTCAAGTTGATTTTCTACTTCAGCTTTATAGATCTTAAAGTAATGTAACACTTCATCTTTTGATTTTAACAAGTAGATGTAAAAAATCTAGTGCTATCGTCTATCAAAGTCATGAAATATCTTTTACCACCCTTTGTCAACACACCGTTCATTTCGCTCAGATCAGATTGAACTAATTCTAGAGGTGCCAAGTTTCTCGCCTCAGCAGTCTTATGTGGCTTGCGAGTTTGTTTCGATTCAACGCATACATGACACTTAGAATTTTTGATAGAGGTAAACTTTGGAATTAAACTCAAACTAGCTAAGCGCATCATACAACCAAAATTAACATGACAAAGCTTTGAATGCCAAACATCTGATTCATCATTCATCACATGGTTCCCAACATTATTATCGAACGATAAAGAAAAGCGGAACAAGCCTCCGCTATCATAGCCTTTTCCAACAAAAGTACCAAACTTAGAAATGATACATTTATTTGACTCAAAGACTAATTTAAAACCATCTCTACACAGTAGAGACCCGCTGACTAGATTCTTCTTGATGGTAGGTACATGTTGCACGTTCTTCAATTGTATGGTCTTCCCCGAAGTGAACTTCAGAGTGACCGTACCAAAGACCAAGAACACGTGCATGGGCACCGTTCCCCATCAACAAGGAGGTAGTCCCCCCGACCTGGTAAGAAGAAAACATAGAAATGTCAGCACATACATGAATATTAGCACCGGTGTCTATCCACCACTCTGGTGAAGAACACACTGAAAGAACTGTAGGTAAAAAAATTACCATACCCCGCCATTCCTCCACCCTCGCTAACAACCATGTTCGCTGTCGGAGCCTTGCGATCTTTACGATCCGAGCACTTCGCAGCAAAGTGATCCGGACTGCCACAGGTATAGCAAGCACCCCCCCCGGCTTTCTCTTCTTCTTATTAGGCCCGTCGGCTTCCTTAGCCTTGGGTGGGTTTTGTGAAGGCTTCTTCCTCTTGTTCTGATTATTGTTGAACTTGGGATTGCCCCTCTGCACAAAGTTTGCGCTTCAGGGACCGGCTGTTGCCTTTCCACGTGTGTCTTTCGCTCTCGCCTTTTCTTCAACATCAAGAGTCGCAATAAGGTCATCAAAAGTGAATTCCTTTCTCTTATGTTTTAGAGAGGTAGCAAAATCCCTCCAAGAATGTGGCATCTTGGTGATAATTGCTCCTGCCACAAACTTGTTGGGTAACACACATGGGGCCTCTTTGCTATTGTTCTCAAGCTCTTTAGCCGGTGCCTGTACTTCATGGGCCTGTTCCACCACAGAACGGTCTTCAACCATCCTGTAGTCTAGGAACTGCTCCATTACATACAACTCACCGTCGGCGTCAGAAGCTCCGTATTGAGCCTCAAGAGCCTCCCAAATATCCTTTCGCGTCTTCATCTGAAGATAGGTATCCACCAAGTTGTCAACTAGAACGCTAATGATGGCACCCTGGAACAGGTTATCATCCGCATTGAATTTCTCCTCCGAGACACCCTCGGGGGCTTTTCCAGTGACAACATACATCACGTTCATGGCAGTGAGCCACAAGATGGCCAACTCACGCCACCTCTTAAAGTTGGAACCATCAAAAGGCTTTGGTTTAATTGCATTTGCAAAGCTAGTTGCACCAAACATAATCCTATCAACATTATAAGGTTTTTGGATTGTTAGATGATAGGTAACATTTTGGCATATTTTAATTCCATAATTTAGTAGATATTTCAATATTATAGTGAGTGAAACTGTCACACCCTGAAATTTCCAATTTCAGGATGTGAATAGCAAGAATATTTAAATAACGATTTTCTCATAATTTTAAAATTTTTCCAACATTTATTTTTCTTTACAGGGAATATAGTATAGATCCATTGTTTGATTTTCTAAATTAAATAAAAGTTATGTGTGTTGCATTCATGTCGAAGCATCTAGTGGTTCTTGAGTGCAAAAAGGTTTCAAAAATGCGTTTAGGAGCTGTCCAAACTCTCCCGAGAATTTTTCCGAGTTTTTCTGGAATTTATTCTCATTTCCCCGAGCTATTTCTATTTATTAGAAGGCTCTAAAATCTTTTTCATGAGCCCCAAATGCTTTATTTGGATTGTTCATGTCTTAATCTATCTCTAGGAATTTTCCTGGAATTTTTGTGATTTTCGGAGTATTTTTCGTGCCTTTAAACAATTTCTAGGTGTTTTCTGGAATTGTTTTCGCACTGGAAATAAATTCTGAAAAAAAGAAAACCTATCCTATCTAACGGGGCCGAGCCCGAAGGCCCGATCCGCCTACCTCCCGCCCCGCCGCGCCGGCCGCGGCCCGCGCGGGGGCCCATCCGGGCCCGCAAGCCGCGTCGCCACCGGGGCAAGGCCGCGCGCGCCCCCATAAAGCAGACGCCGCCCCCCGCGCGAGCCGCCCTAGCCCCTCGCGCCGCCGCCCCCGCACGCCCGGCGCGCCGCCGCCGCCCCTGCTGCAAGCCACGCGCCCCGCTGCCTGCTAAAGCCTGGGAGCCCGACCCCGAACCGCCGCGGTTGACCTTCGAAATCCGGCCAAATCCGTCCGTCTCCATCGATGGTGAGCACATCCCTGCGATCCCCTCAATCTACTCTCTCCGTTTTGTGTCTTACCCAAGTCCCTTGTCGCCTGTAGCCCTGCCGATTTGATGCATCAGGAGCACGTTCGTGTTCATGAGGAGCTCCTGTCCGTCCCAGGCTGGAGGTTGGAGATAAGGTCGCTTTGCGAATAGGCCCCTGTCCTTTCTTGTAATTTTTAGATCTATTTTGTGTCTTGACCGATCTATAGAAAACCCCCTACGAAAATCCCACCTTTCACACATAAAGCCCACCCGAGAGTTTTATAGATCTAACCCTGTCCTTTGTTCTTTTCGCAAGCACTATTCTTTGTGTCTTGCAAATTTTTTCTGCTACCCCTCCAAATCTATAGTTAACCACAACTAGGTCCCTGCAACCTTGTTTTGCTCATCAAATCTTCGTTTTAGCTCCGATTTAATCCGTTCAAGTTGCGTTAAGTTCATAATAATGTAAAGCACGCGTTAGTGGTGTGTTTTCACCATGTTTTGTTTTCTAAAAATAAAATTAATATTAATTTTGATTAATGACTAGCTATGCATGTCTTTTCCAAATAAAAGCTATATAGATCTATATATCGTTTTCATAAGCAAATATAATTTGATTAATGTTTCTATCACATATTTTTGTGCATAAAAGTTAATTAGACCATTATCTCGGTTTTCGTAAACCAAATGTTAATTTGATAATAGTTAATTAATCTTTTCTAATTAAAATTTGATTAGGCTTTTACATTGGCTTTTCTAATAAATGTTAATATGATTAATGTTAGTTCCATAATGTTTTTAATAATAATATGATCTACTCGAATTTCAAAGTTTCGTTTATATTGTTCATATAGTTTAGTTTTTCTAAATTAAATGTTTAATCGGTTTAATCAATATATGAATCTTTATTAATAAAACTTGACTAGTTCATTACACCATTTTCGCAAATAAAGTTTAATATTGCATTAATGTCAACAAAGGGTATTTTATTTCTGAAATATCCTTTATATTTGTTTTGTTAATTAAAATGAACCTAGCTCATCTTTCTAATATATGCAAAACGTTCGTTAGACGTTCTTTTCTCAGCCCAATCTAAGTGTGATCTTTCCGGTTCTTGTTCAATCTTCCGCGACCATCTCTTTAAAGCTAACCAAGCCTTTCCCTTCCAACACACTTTGTGTTCTTTAGTGATCCATCTAATTGATCCTATCTTTTAGTGCGTTCTTTTAAAGTTTTCTTTTGATTGGTGATTTGTTCTTAGTATACTTGTTTGTTTGCTTTATGTATGTTTGTGCCCGATGATTAATGCGCTTAGAGTGAACGCCGTTCGAGAAGCTTTGAAGAGCAAGAGGTTGAAGATATTCTGAGCAACAACATTACTTTGGTTAAAGGCAAGTGTGTCCTTGATCTTTTGTCCTAAGAATTATACTTAATCACTCATTGCATTTCTTGCATTAATTTTGATGGGTTCCTATTAAGGTTTATCCTAGTCTTTGATTGTCATTCCTTGTTAACCTGGGTTTACATTTATGTTGGGTAGCTATGCTTAGTTGCTATACCTGGGTTACGGTGGTTTTAATGAACAACAATGATGAACATGCTTTACTTTGATGCTATATATCTCTGGTTAATACAAGATCATATGATTAATCGGAACATGGAGCGACCACCCAGGAAAACAGTGCTACCACAAGACATATGGCTCTGTCTTGGCTTATTAATTAGTGAACTAGGTGTTAGGTATGCTTTACCCGATAAGGGTTGGGGGGCCGGCGGGTAGTGGCGTATGGACTGCTCGGCGTAGGTGTGGGCTTAGCTAAGACACGGTACTCGTCCGGGAGCTTTATACGTTGCACCGACCGGGTAACCTAGCGGGCGACCTACATCCGGGGATCTTTGTAACGGCCTCGTAGCGTCCCTATGCAATCACACCTCGGTAGTGTGGTATGATGCTTGGCCGCATCGCATGGTTGGGTCTAAAGTTCTTCGGGACTTTTACGCGACTTGTGGGTAAAGATGTACGACCTCTCGCAGTGTAAAACTAATCGATTAGCCGTGCCCACGGTCACGGGCGGCCTGGACCCTCACATGATAATTGAACTTGAAGATGGACTTAAATCGTTCTCTCTGGTCATGCTTGCCATGTGCTCATGGCGTACCTCTTATCTTATGCTTAAGTGTGGGTTGGTATAAACTTATACTTTATTAGTAATCAGGTGCTAATAAAACTTGACCAACTAAAATTGCTTAAATGCTTATAGCCCAGTCCACTATAAAGCCTTTGCATACATTCATTTCCCCACACTTGCTGAGTACGACAAGTGCTCACCCTTGCTATAAACATTGTTGCTCAAAAAGAGGAAGCTGCTATGAAGATGTTGCTGGTGCTAGGCGTACGCAACCCCCAGTCGACTGCCTGTGATGTTTGGAGCCTTTGTTTCCAGGATTAAGCGTAAATATCTGATAATCTTTCTTTTTCTTACGTGATACTGTTTCTGTATTCACTTATATGTCACTATATGCATGAAACTTGATCCTGGCATGCATATAGGTATGCACTTGGTTTCCTTCGGAAAATCGGGTGTGACAGAAACAATCCATGTGCAAGTGTGTATGTTTAAACCACAATTAAACATAACAATATTCATGATTATACAACTAATAAACATGAACATTTGGTTAAGAAAGTACCCTGTGGAAGTTTGGGTGACGGCGTCACCCGAATTTCCGTTATCACCCATTGTGAGTGACCTCAATCGGAGTAGCCGTACACAGTCGATGCAGGCAGAGGATCGCAGTGCAGACTCGCTGTAGATGAAGTAGTTGTTCGCTCGTAGTTGACGTAGAGGAAGTAGTCGTTCGTAGTCGACGTAGAGGAAGTAGTCGTACGGGAGCGAGCAGTCGCGTGAAGACGCTCCCCATAAACCTTATCGTCCGCCTATCCCGAGCAAGATCTCAGCAGCAAGGCGAGGTTCCGGAGGCTCTGCTCTCGCCGGTACCGTACGCGCGGTGCAAGCGATGGAGATGCAAAAGAAAGCAGCAAACAAAGGGAAAAGTGAGAGGTTAACGGTCGCGGTTAATGCTCTGAGTTATTATCGCGGTTTAAGGGCTACTGGTAACTGTCACGATTAAGAGCCCATTGACAGCCAACAGTGACGTTCACCATTAAGGAGTCATCAACAACACGTCCGTCCGTCTGTCCGACCGCACCGCTCGTCACGTCTCGCCCTTGGCCGAGGCGAGGCGAGGCGAGCGAGCGCGGCACGCCTATCTCCTTTATTCAACTTCACAAGAGGTGTACCGAAAGGTTACCTAATAAGTTGGATGAGAGACTCCTCCAATACACATACGGTATTTCTCTCTTTCCTTTAGCATTAAACATATGAGCTTTTAATTCTTTTATTATTACAATAAATGGTCCTACGCCTATTTATTTAACAGAGAGCCGACATTTTCGAGATCAGATGGGGGCAGCAGCCAGCATGCAGTCAGGCAGACTGCGGACGGAGATATTTCCAGTCCGCTACCACCAAATCCACCCCGAGGATCGCATGGCGACGCATATAAAGCCGCCGGATGCCGATACGGCCTGGCTCCATCTATGCTCCGGAGAGGCGGAGACCGTAGGTAAAGAAAAGGAAGCACACGATCGCAAGGACGTGGCGGGTAGTAAACACCATGTGACGCAGGGAAATGCAGCTGGGACGTCGCCTTCGTGACGCCTACGACAGCCACACGGCTGGGAACATATACCACGGCCCGCCGGAGCTGTCGGCGCTCGCTTTTAAAGGCGCGCTTCAAAGCGGCGCCAACGCACAGGCAGAGGCACACGGCTTTGTGCTCGCCGGCGACTTCAATCAAAACTGTCAATGGATGAGGGCGCCTTTAATACTTCGATGGCATCCAGATGTAGCTGCGTTGGTTGGCACGGAACTGAACTGAACTGATATCCACCAAGATGCAAGACCTGCGGTTTAAGAACGGGGCCTGAACCTGCTCACGGTCGAGCATGGTGCTGCCAAGCTAACAAAAAGTATTTGCAATTCCATGGGATTATACATTGTGGCACGCAAAATAAGGTTAATGATGAAAAAGGAAACCGAACCGGGCTGAAAGAGACATAAAGCCATTCCTTTTCCTTTCTGCTTTTAACAAAACAGAAATTGGCAACCTAAAGTGTGCAAGCTTGTATTTAAATAGCCTGCACTCATTACCCTAACACATTGATCATTTGTCCCATTCCTTTGTATCATAAGTTAAAGTGCTAGAGTAGAAAAATGTGCAGCTCAGCTAGGTGCAACAAAGTTTAGCTTCAGGCTTCCAATACAGAATTATACAGCAATGTTCCTATTAATACAGACCTTTTTTTAGCTTCAGGAAGGTGGTTGAAGTGCTGATACTAGTCTGAAACATTCTTTAAGGTATCTAGTTCTGGTAAGGTAAGTTACATATATCCACAACACATGGGTGATGCCACTAGCTTCATCATGAAAAATAAGTTCATCATATATTCATATATAGTTCTCAGTTCTCACTGGTATATTTTTTACAAAAAAAAGCAACGCAAAGACTCATTGGAGACCATGATACTATCCCAAATGACCTACATTTGAAATCAGAGGGAGTAGTTTCAAGTTTTTTAAGTTAATGCTTACCTATCCTGCGTTGAACTTTTGTTCTTTACTCAATCTACTATGAAGTGCCCAACATACAGGATAACATCTTGGGAACAATACATTTTCTTCCCTTCGAATACCCAAGAGGACTGAACATCTTTGTATTAACAAGGTGTTGCCAATAGCCCAACGACACATATTGTCTCTACCAAACTGCCTACTACAAAAACACGAAGCATTTCGATCTAATATGGATCAGATGAAATCAGGGTGTACCTCATCATCCACCACAACGTCAGTAATGGCCTCAGTAGTGGCACATTCATCAAGTTCAGTCGAATGCAGCCCAGAACTCTCAGACCCTTTCCTCTCTTCAAAGAAGCTCTTATCCAAATACTTGCTCCACTTTGATCCTTGTGCTGCACAAACAAGTGTACGGCTCTTTCAGGTTTCACAATCCTCCCCTAAAATAAGAAGTTTCACAATTTAGAATTATCACTGATGTGTGAGTACCATTCGCATGTATTACCTTCAGCAGTAGTAGTTGCACAATAGGGACTTGATCCATGCTCGATCTGCTGCCTCTTGGATGAATTGGTTTGTGTTGACGGTTTGGGTCTCTTTCCCACTACACCTGATTGGGTTTTGCGAGGCCTAACTTTCGGCCTTTCTTGAGGCAGTTCCGTTATCACTTCAATTCCTTCATCTGGTTCTATATTTAGATTGGAATTTTGGTCAACAAATGTTAGAAACTTGACAGTAAATGTATATATATTATCAAGGCAACTAGCTTAAGACTCAATCTATGCAGGTTCATCTGGATATGTAAAGCACCAATTGAACAACTGGGTTTCACCTCCTTTAGAGTTTAGACACATTGAGAGATTATATGTGGATTTGATGTCACTGTTTTAGAAACTCTGACTAATAACTGTTGTCTTGGACAATGATGTCCTAGCCATACAAACATGGACGCTTAGTTTAACGACACAGAAAGATGCGAGTTAAGACACAGAAGGACCCTACTAAAACGTGTAAGCATTTAAAAGGGTCATCTTCATGCTAATGGTTAAGCTAGTTTATATGGCTTGCTCAGTAATTCCAGACACAGGACTGCAAAACCTTATTCTCTAAAGCTAGGCTATGCAAAAGCTTCAGCTTAGTCAGCAGCCTTTGAACCATAACATGTACAATACAAGTTTGTGAGTCCATAAGTGAGTCCCATTGCCCTACGAATAAGAGTAAGCATGTAGCTGCATTGGATTTTTAAGTTTTTGGGACAATAACACTACAATGTGGATTGAACCGCAACAGACCAAATAACCAAATTGGTTGCATAAGATCAATATCCAATTGACCAACATTCATTCCCAACAGCACACAGTGCCTGAAACATAAATTGCAGCATTACACCGAACACGTTTCGAGCATACCTCCATCTGAAGCATCCGCGCCCACGCCGCCACAGCCATCACGGTGCTCGTCGTCCAGGTACTCAGACCAGTCTCTGCGGTTCTTCTCCGTGTGGAACTCGTCGTCCTGCTCCTCGACCGGCACCGGGTCCCAGCCCGCATCAGGCTTCGCCAAGGCGCGAACTCGCGGCGGCCGCGGGCGAGATTGGCGTCCTGGACGAAGTGGCGGAGTTCGGCGGCGCGGTAGCCCCGGGCGTGCACGCGGAGCACGGACTGGCGTTGGTTGCACACCACGCACACCCACTTGTTGCTGCTCTTCTTCTGCAGCTTCACCTGAGACACAAAAAAAAAAGCGAAACCGAGAAACAGAACCGGATCAGCTGGATGCATGGAGTTTCGCGGAGGCGTTCGGCTGCGTCGTTAGCTTAATAAGGACATGGTGAATTAGGCAACTAAAAAATTTAACCTACGGCTCACTAAATTTTACACAAAAGTAAAATAGAATATACTATCTATATGTGCAACTAAGGTTGTTCTAATGTGGAACTCCCTTCCCAAAACAAGGTTTGCAACCTATAGTCATTCCTAGCATTATATTACTCTAAGAAAGTAAAGGCAAGCAAAGATTGCAATAGAGTAAATCGGAAACGTAAAGGGGATGAGAGGAAGCAAACTCTTAACACGCGATTTATCCCGTGGTATCGGTAGGCACTAAGCCACCCCTAGTCCATGTTGTTGAAGCACTCACACAATAGTATTGCTTCCCGGACACCAAGTCTCTCCCAAGAGCACCAACTCGACTTGCCACAAAGGCTAGCCACTTAGGCACTTGTCAAGCTCCCTTGGTCACATTAATGCCGCCTCCACTAAGGAGCTTCTCCACCAAGGAAGGGGGTCTCCACGTCCCCCGCACAAAGTGTCCTCGCCGCTCCACACCAAGCCGGAGTGTCGATGACGATTGCCGGTGAGCCACTTAGGCCCCAAGGCTTCCGGCGAACCTTGTACAACTTGATTCACTCAAGAATCACCTCATAAGGTTGGCACAACTTTGCACTCAGCTCTAAGCTAAGCCTAGAACTAAGCACATACACAAAGCATATGCAACTCTAAAGATGAGCAATTAAGCACTTGGATGGATTGGATATGATCTTCAATTTGTCATGAACTCCTCTGCACTTCCACACAATCCAGCAACATCAAATGGGTGAGTGGAGGGGGTATAAATAGCCCAAGGCATCAAACTAGCCGTTGGCTAACGTATAGTGAAAAAGGTACCGTCAGATGATCCGACGCTATATTTTCCAGGGTGTCGGTTCATCCGGTGCCGCTCCCACGTCACGTAGTCATTGAGGTTCTCTGACACAACTGCTCCGACGCTATGCACCGACGGTGCGTCAGATCATCTGGTGCTGAAGACTCCGCGCTCAAGTCGCCTCTGTTAGCTTTCACCTGACCGTCGGATAGACCGACACTTCATCTTGGCCTGGCGTCGGATCATCCGGTGCTGAAGGCTTCGTCTTGGCGCATCTCTGCATGAATTAAAACTGAGCGTCGGATAGACTGACGGGGTCCCCACTCAGACTGTCGGATCATCCAGTGCTACTGTCTTCCTTGCTCTTCCTCTGCAACTCGTCTGACGCTACTAAATAATGGCCCGTCGGTTCATCCAACGGCACCTAGGGTTTGACCCTGTGCACCAACTCATCCGACGATTGCACCGATGCTTGTATTTGAGGGAACGTCGGTTCATCCGACGGTGTCTTCTCTTTTCCTTTTCTTGTTCGGTTTTGATCCTTGTTTTTCTCATTTTTGCATGTAGTTTTCTTGCATCCTTCAGACCTAGAAATGTCTACAATGACATGCTAGAACAATAAGGTTAGTCCCAATGATCATGTTGTCATGAATTACCAAAATCAAACTCGAACTAATGGCATATGAGGCCATGTTCGCTACGATCTCTCCCTTTTTGGTGATTTATGACAACACAACCAAACACTAGTAGAAAACCTCACATCCATGACCATTTCCTCGTGACCATTTACCTATTGGTCATAGAAGTGTAGTCTTCAGTGATGATTTACATAATTTGGTCACAGATGAGGTGTTACGCCGCTAGACCACTAAGGAATAATGACGAATAGAAAAAAATGGTCACAGAATAATAATCCTATTGGTCACGGTTCAATTATTCCGCTGCCTGGCCTTTCTCCCCCGCAGCCCGCTCGGCCCGCTCTCGGCCCACCAGCCGGTCACCTAGGCTGGTGCGCGAGCGGGAGAACTGGAATAGGTAGTCTGGGCCGGTAGAGACGGGCCGGTTGGGGGTTATGGGCTTCTTTCTCTTTTCCTTTTCTTCTTTTCGATCCTTTTCATTTTCTTTATTTTTTGTAAACATTTGAATTCAAATTTCATTTAAATTTTGATTTTTCCACTCTTTATTTCTTTTTGAATTTGATTTACAAATTCAATTTTCAAAACTAGTACGTGGAAGTTCAGGGCAAGAAAGGATGGTGAGCATGATAATTTTAAGCCCATACTTTTTCCTAATATTTTCTAAAAACTTCCGTGCCAACTTTTCTAAAAAAAATATATTTGTTAAATAAAAAAAATTTGCCGCCCAGCTACAAATAAAAAGAACAACTTGTGATATGTTTAAGGAGTATCTTTATCCTTTCTTTTCAAATAAAAAACGAAATCGAAAAGTTGAGTGCATGAACATTACACCATTCCTACCAGTAGCTAGCACTTGGTGGTGATGCTAACAGATTAGCATGCTCCTGTCCTGCTGCGCAACGGGTAGGGTGCCCAAGTAATGGTATTACGCACTAGTATACTACTAGTAGACTATTAAACGTACATGACCGTGACTGGACTCCACGGCGAGGCGACGACCATGCATGCCCAGAGCGCACATGCTCTGCCGCCGCCACACACTCCAAGCCCGGCGGATCCCGAAGCGCACGCGCGTGTTTTTTTTAACAAAACAAAAATATCGACGCTCCGGGAATACGATTTTGATACTCCGTCCGGGCTTGCATGCGGTTCAAATCTCCCGACAGCAGCAGTAACCTTCACACTCGCAGCTGCTGCTAGTTGTTTGTTGGAGTCGCAGCAGGACAAAATGGACAAATTGTATTGCAGCCAGCCAGCCACGTATCACAAATCCACACGTGCTCCATCTCCAAATCTCGTTTCTCCTTTTCAATTTCATTTTTTATTTGAAAAAAGGATAAAGATACTCCTTAAAAAAACATGGTGAGGGACCGTATTTTTGCTACAAATGACTACCAAAAAAATCTCAAGTCATTTCAAAAAAGTTGAGTGCTATGTAGTCCAAATATAACAAGTCACTCACATAGTTTCTTAAACTATGTGAGTGGCTTGTTATATTTGAACTACATAATATCACCACTTCCTCAAATGGAAATTTAACCTACACAAAGTTTGTTAGTCTCGACAAGTTATGAAGCTTTTGTGTTGAAAAGATTTTCATCCGAGTTCAATTCGTGTTTCGTTTGACTGAGTTTTGACCGAGTCAAACTTGGATTTTAAAATTTGAATTGCTCATGTTTTGTTGCATGAAGAAATGATTGAATCCAACACCATAACTTGATAAATCATGATTTTAAAAATTTTTGGGAAGAAGAACCACCTCATTTCGAGTTCGTATAAGGGAGAACGACTAGTTACAAGTTTTAATCCGAGAAAAAAAGAAAAATCGATCAGTTCATTCCAGTTCGTCACGTATTCATGAAGAAGGACCGATTTCTCTTTTTTTCCTCGAATTAAAAATTGTAACTAGTCTTTCTCCCTCATACGAACTCCAAATCGGTTGATTCTTTTTCCTAATTTTTTCTAAAATCTAGATGTTTTACATAGTGCCATTTGTTTGTATCTTAATTACTATTTCTTGATTGCTTTGCATACAACATATCTTTTCCAACTAAAAAGAGAATATAAAAACATGTTTTTTCATAATAATTGCTAATATAACTTAATATTCTCTAATGTTTATCGTCAACACAAGGTTGCATCCAAATTTGAGGTGCCCATGAGTAAGAAAGTATTTGAGTGTGTACAAACTTTGAAGTTTAAGTTGAGTTGTATGAAACAATGTGATGATCTAGCTAGTTTATGAACAATGTATACTCCAATTTTCACAAAATCTTATGAAACTTTTTTGTCGAGCTTGTATATTGATAAAATGATCCTATGCCAATTTACATAATTTTTTGATAAGTTTTATTTATTATTATCATTATTTTATAACAAGGTGACTAGTAGAAGTTTGAAATTTCCTACAAGCCAATTGAATTTTTCGTCAATCTCCTAGATTTGGCCTAGAATGGACCATAGGTGCCTAAATATATTTATTTTTTGAATTTTTTTTAAACTTATTAGATGCACATATAGGTCAATTTCGAATTACTTTCGATAAACACGTAGAAATTCATTTAAATGATAGAAAATAGCAAATCCACTCGAAAAATCTTGAATCTCCTAGATGAAAACTAGTATCCATACTATTATATATAAAAATATATTTGTTCAATTTTTAGAATTTCTAGAGGATGTTTATGTATTATTATCATTATTTTATAACAAGTTGACTAGTACAAGTTTGAGTTGTCCATATAAGTCAATTGAATTTTTCACCAATCTCCTATATGTGGGCTAGAATAGATCATAGGTGTTCATCACTTTTTGATTTGACATCATTTAGTGTTCGAAAAACTTTCATCCGGTTGTCATTGTTTGAAATTCAAAATTTGGATTGTTCAAACAAAGTTGGATGGAGAAATAACAAAAATAAAATTTATACATCCTGATGAGTTCTACAACTTTGGTATTCATTACGTTTTCATCTGAAATCATTTAATATATATAAAAATATATTTGTATGCATAAGATAATTATTGTTGTGTTATTTCACAATTGTGCAACAAAAAGAAAAAAGAAAAAGAAAAAAGGTAAGCAAAGAAGCCCATGTGGCCCAAATAGCCCAACTCTTTACGGCCGTCGATCGTGGATCCGATGGTTCTGATCGTGTTTCCTTGGTATATAATACCCTTACCCGTCGAAACCCTACCTTCGAACCATTGCTCCCCACCCAGCCGCACGCCTCCACCGCCGCCTCCTCCTTTCCAGCCTTGTCTCCTCCCTGAAGCGCCACAGGAAGGAAACGCGAAGCCAAGCCATGGCCGCCAACCTCCGCCGCCTCGCGTCGGCGTCAGCCTCCGCTCTCTCCCGCCGGCCCCAACCTCCTGGTACTCCTCCCGCCCTCCTCCTCCGCGTCGCGCTCTCCCGCCCTCCGCCCCCCTCCACGCCGGATCCGCAGGCGCCGTAGGCCGCCAGGAAGGCAGAGGGAGAGGAAGCCGCGGGAGGCAAGGTCGCTGCCGACGCAGTCCGCTCGGCCACCAGCTTTGACCGCCTCCTCCGCGTCCCCTCCGCTCCTGCTCCTCCCCATCCCCACTCCCCAAGAGTCGTTTTGCTCCACGCAGCCGCCGCACGCCTACACTACACCCCACCGCCACCGAAGCAGAACCCTAGCGTCGCCTCGATAGCGCGCGCGGTCGGCTTCTCCTCGCCTCCCCCGCCACTGCCGGCGCATGGACGCCGCGCCACACAAACGATTCCCTGATCCGTTGCTAGAGTACTGAGCCACTGAGGTACGTACCCATTTCCTTTACGATTGGGATGGATGCTCCAATCCCCTAGGATTTGGCTTTCACCGGGTCTGATCTGTGTCTGGAGTGATTTGGAGGAAGTTTCCTTGCGGATGAGCTGGATTTGGGTCATCGTGTTGGAAATCTGGAAGCGTAGATCTTCTACGCCTCTTGTTCCTGCGTGTTAGGGTAGCTAGCTGTGAATCATTGAGGTTTGATGATTAAGAAACACATGATTCTTTTGTTGATTAACTATTGAACTGATTAGTCGGTGAGGGGAGGATCAATGTGATGGTTTGCTCCAGATAAGTTCGGGTTAATATCAGTCTTCTCTGCTTATGAGTGACCAACTGCGGAATGGGCCCCGTGTTGTATGACTGTATCTGTTGCTCTCCCTGCCATATTGGTATGCAGCATTTGGAAACTGGGTGAGGCTAAAGCATCATATCTTTTATGGATAATGGGAAAATGCTACATGACAGCCATTCATTAATCAAGTTAGTTTGCTTGTCTAGGTGTGATTGTGTTAATACATTTGTCAGTTTTAGCCTCCCATTTATTGCAGATTACCCTGTTTTCTTACAAGGATCACTACACTTAATGAAACTATCTGTACAGGCGACTCAGAATCTTTTGTTCGCATTGATTTAACACTAGAATCTTGTTCCTAGTCGGCCAACAAAGAAATAGATATATGTATATTGCAGCACTTGGCTTTATTTTGCCAAATGAATTACTTTCCTAGTCGGCCAACAAAGAAACTGATGGTACAGGATTCCTTTGAAAGGGACGAGAAGCCGGAAAGGGAGAGGGACATCGAGATGGGGAATCGAAATCCGAACGACAAACCTGATTATGGTCTCAAGGACTTTTTTGAAGAGGTTTGGTATTCAGTTTATAATGGAAACCCAAGTGCAGATCTGAATTTTTTCCCCTCAACTCTTCTTATATGCAGTTTGGCAGTAGTTGTAGTCAGATTATGCAGAGATAACATTTAATGTTTCTTACAAGGAGATTTTTCTTGTGTTAGGTCAAAGATATTGAAATGCTATTGGATAAGATGTCCAACATAGTTCAAAAGCTTCAGGTAACTAATCCTCGTCATTCAGGTTTGAATCATTATACAGAAAACCGAGGCGTCTTTCTTGCTAACTCCCAGAAGCTAATGAGGAGTCCAAGTCGGTCACTAAGGCATCCGCAATGAAAGGTGCAAACTTCACATGTTGAAAACGACTAATATCTTCATTCCTTAATCATAACGAATGATGTAACCGAAACATTTGTCCGAATTAACACACCTTCCAAGAATCAAAGGGCGCATGGAGAAAGACATTGATGAAGTAGGGAAGGTCGCACGCGACGTAAAAGTCAAGCTGGAACAAATGGACAGAAATGTACCCATATTACCTGATCATACCTTCAGTATGTAATTCACCGGATATTCTTCAGGGGCTCATTCTCCTTTTCGGTTTGCAGAATCTTGAGAACAGAAAGAAGGTCGGGTGTGGGAAGGGCACGAGCGTAGATCGATCAAGGATGTCAATGACCTTGTAAGATCTTCATCCCTCTTTTGTGCATGTGTAAACCATATAGAGCGATCTGGTTCAAAAAGCTACTGCTAAACACTAGCCAGTTGGTACTTACCATAACACCAAGGAAAATTTAGTTATTCAAATTGGTTCGCTGTTGACCGCAAGGTTCGACTGAATGAGGCTTTCCCTTCTCGCGTCTTTCCTCGAGTCCCTGCTTTGTTTCACTGTCCTTGAGACCATAATCAGGTTTGTCGTTTGGATTTAGTATTGCTGTTGTATTGCTCCTTGAACATTGTATGCTACTATCTGAATACAAATGAGGCACAATGAGTAATTTTCTGCTGTTGTTTTTTAAATATGGTGTGGTCAAAGTAAAAATTTTCATGTATAGTTGATGTTACTATAATCTATTAGCAGCTGAGTATTATATTTTGACTGCAGGTTATTGACGAAGAGGTCTAGTGAATGCAAGATGAAAGCATAATGTAATCAACTATATGGTGATGTGATTCTAAATGTAACATGAGATGTCGAATCTCTATTTTTTGAGATTTATCAGATATTATATTGTACTGTTGTGAGCATGTATGTGATCTGGGCTATGTAATTTGTTGAAATAAGTGGGTTTAAATTTGGTGATTTTGAATTTTTATTATTTCTGGATGAGCTCGAATAAAAAAGTGAATCGGTGAAAAAAATTGGCCATTTAGGCTCATCTATGAATTGTGTATGTGGTGGTGACGTCATCATTGCCACATCAACTGCCATGTCATCGTCTATGTAGGCAGCCACGTCATTGTACACGTAGGCAGCCACGTCATCGTCCATGTAGATAGCCAGCGTGGCCTCGAGCCATGTCAAAACGTGGACAAACCGCAGCGCGACACGTGGACAAACCAGAGTGCGACACATGGACCATTCAGAGCTCGACACGTGGACAAACCGCAGCGCGACATGTGGCGCTGTGTCAAAGATCCATGTCATCATATCCATGTCAGCACGCGCCTTGCCACGTCAGCTGCCAGCATGGGCCGTGCCACGTGGCATCCCCTTCCGTGACCAATTTGAAGGACCGATACGGCGAACCAGAGAGGGGGGGAGTGAATGGGAGCCGATAAAAATTCTTCTCGAAGGAGATGAAAACTCCAACAAGACGAACGCGGCTTCCAACACACGTCTCCGACTCACTACCAAGGTTGGTCAAGCCCACGTAGCCACTAGAGTGCCACTGGACCTAGGAACCAACACACCACCTTCCGACCCGAGAAACGCAACGGAAAAACCAAACCTCGAGTCTACGGACCCACACCGGCCGACCGGTGAGCACCACCGGCCGACCGGTCCCCGCCGGTGAAACCGAGCAACTTCCACTAAGTGGCTCTACACCGGTCGACCGATGAGACGCACCGGTCGGACCGATGGCGACGTAAAGCCCCCAAGGCACCAAACAGGCCAACCGACCACCAAACGGACCCAAACTCGAAACGGCGAAGCAACACGGGACAACAACGAACTCACCAAGACGTTCACCCGAGCAAAAACCCACAAGGGCTCGCACCGGTCGGACGGGCCAAGAGCACCGGTCGACCGTGTAGCCTCGGGCGGCTCGGGATGAACAGCACCCGCGGTCAACTCCCCCAAATCCAAATCTCGATCTCTCGAATCACTCCACAGACTTGAACAAGACTTTGGGGATATCAGGAACACCTCATGAGGAGTCCATAGCCAAGTTTAATCCCACCAAATCTCATCCAAAAAGGAGGAATCGAAGAAATCCCGCCGAAAGCACTTCCAACCCAAGAACTTAAGAAACCCCAAAATCGAGCACCTTTTCTCACGGATTTGGGAGGGGAATCACACGGCCAAAGAACCACGAAGGGTTCCCACAAATTTCCCCCATCAAATCCCCAAGAGAAAAGTCCCGAAAACAACCCAAAGAAATCACCGAGAGAGGGCTCCGAAAATCACCACCAAGAACAACCGGGAAAACACATCCAAACCTTGAGGAACCACGCCGAATCATCTATACATGAAACAAAGGTTCGTACAAGGTCTAGCAAGCCGCCCGATCATCCATCCCTCTCTACAAGATCTCTCCGTGAAGCTCTCTTGCTAGTCCTAAGGAAAACCTAAGGAAAATAGGTGGAAAATAGGAAAACTAATGAGCTAGGGTTCCAAGAGTTGGCTGCCATCCCCTCACCTCTTGGGTTATATGGAGGCAATCGAATGTCTAAAATGCCCTTCTCTACTAACTAGGGATACAAGCCCCTCAAGGGCAGATTTGGAATTCTTGATGTCTTCACCATCGGACGGATGCCCGGCGACCGCACCCTGCGCAGCCTCGACGCAAGCCATGCGATCCCGACGCGTGTCCTCCGCTTCGAAGATCTCCGACCGCGTCGCCGCACACCGGCCGACCGGTGCTCCTCACCGGCCGGGACCGGTCCCCACCGGGTCGACCGGCCGGACCCACCCGGTCGGGACCGGGCCCGCGCCGCCGCAACTCCGTCTTCGGTTCTCCCGGTCTTGGCTTTGTGGATCAACCAAGGAACCCGGTGGTTTTCTCGGTGAACCACCGAAACCCCGCGAACTCGGTGTAGCCTCCGCCAATCTCCACTCATGACTTGGCTCCCACGTAGTCCCGGCTCGACCTTGGTTTTGTGGCTCAACCAAGAAACCGTCCACGACTTCATCTTGCCGTTCATGCCACCATGCGGCCCGCACTTGACCCCCGCCGGCCACGGGGGTCCCTCGAACGAAGCCTACTTGTCTTCTCCACACCCGGAGGCCTCACGGCGACGACCTTTCGCGCTTGTTCTTCACCCGCACCAACACGAGTCAAGCCGCAACCCGCACCCGCAATACTTAGCCAAGAATCGGTCAACACAACGTTGTCAATTACTCATCACACAAGGAAGCGACCATCCACCGGTCCTCGAACCACACATGGTCCTCAATCTCCCCCTTGATGAGTGCATTGACAACACCCACACGAAAGTAACAAGAGAGAAAAGAAAAAGAAAAGAAACGAACAAAAAGAAACTCCAACAAGCGATCGAAAACCAAACAAAGGCAAAGAGCAAGATCACTTGAAGAAGACAAGTCTCGGACCCCTTAGGCAAGGGCAACGGCTCGACACATCCGAGACAAAACACAGCTCAAGCAAAGAGCGCAAACCACCGAAACAAAGCTCGAAAAACCACAAAGTGCTCCCCCTGCACACATGCAAGCTCCCCCTGAACCAATGCAACTCCCCCTGGACGAATGCATGCAAACCACTTGAAAACAGGACAACACTCGCAAGACTTTCAGCCACACCGGTCGGACCGGTCATCACCACCGGTCGACCGGTGCCTAACATATGTACAGGACCAAAGCACTCACACCGGTCAGACCGGTGCTCCTCACCGGTCAGACCGGTGTACAACAGAGCCCAGAAATGGCTCGAAACCACCTTAAAACCTTCCAAAAGCATCCATTAAGCCATTTCAAGCTCAAACTTCTCCCCCTTGTTGGCAATGCATGAATCAAGCCAAAAATGCAAAACTTTCAACCTAGAGCTTCTCAAATAGACAAAATTCAACAATGAATGCTACACATGTCCAAATGAGAAAGTTAGGTACTCTACGGCTTCGTATCGATCTCAACTACATGATCACCAAGTTTCACAACCATTGGACGAAGCTAAGATGGATTTTGGCAATTTTGCGAAAAACTTGCCTCTCATGAGCAAAGTCCTAAACATGATCAAAGCATATCAAAATGGCAAAGCCACACAAACTTCATGCTAGGACAGCCATTCTAATCATAAGACCATCACAAACACCCACAAGCACCTCATGTCATGTCAAAGCCACCGAGCCATGTGCCTACTTCTATTTATGAGACTTCTCATTGGTAGGCATCAT
The DNA here is from genome assembly GCA_947561735.1 of Cenchrus americanus. Taxonomy (NCBI): domain Eukaryota; kingdom Viridiplantae; phylum Streptophyta; class Magnoliopsida; order Poales; family Poaceae; genus Cenchrus; species Cenchrus americanus. Next base: position 179,760,863 of record OX387245.1, read on the forward strand.
GCAACGGTTTAGCACCCAAAGAAAATTAAATTCAGCACATATGACATGGGAGCATATTTTCCAAGCATTTTTCATTTCATTTTCAGATTTGTAAATGGTACATGAAATGTCTTTGAGACAAAAAGGAACTTATGCTCCTCCACAAGATAAATCAAGAGGGCTAAACATTCATGATGGCAAATGAGCCTTTGGCCCCATATGATCAATAAACTAGCTATCCAACCACAAATTTAGCATAGCAAGGCCACACAAACATGTCAAGAGCATGCAAAGGCATTTACACATGAGAGAGCATACATGTGGCATTTTTCAAAAGCATAGCTATCAACCATGGATTATTCATCAAGATCATCAAGAGCTAAGCCAAACTAACCGTAGCATACCAAACAAGCTCACAAAGACATATATCTCATTCCATGGTGAACAATGTATATGAGAGAAGCTTTTCCTAACCAATGCATATGATACAAAATGCATGCAATCTAAGATACAAGGATGCCTATACATCATGTTACATATGCCATGCCAAATGCAAGGAATGCACAAAGAAAAGCTATACATATGCTACAAACCGGCTCCTCTAGGGGAGGCAAAACGGGCTCGACACCACCGGCAAAAGAAAGCTCCCACACACCCAACTCAGGAAATCAAACACACACCAAGTTCCCCCCGCAAACGAGTGAAAGTTGCTTGATCTAGGGGTTTGGTGAAAATATCGGCTAGTTGGTCATGTGTGGGTACATGGATCAAAGCTATCCTCCCTTTCTCTACGTTGTCTCTCAGAAAATGGTACCTCACTTCTATGTGCTTGGTTTTTGAATGAAGCACTGGGTTTTTTGCAACGCTTATGGCACTGGTGCTATCACATTGAAGTGGGACATGGGTATACTCCTCACCAAAGTCACTCATGGTGTAGGTGATCCAAAGGAGCTGAGAGCAACAACTAGCAGCGGCAACATACTCGGCTTCGGTCGTGGATTGAGCAACACTCGACTGCTTGCGGGAAGACCAAGACACCAAAGAAGAACCCAAAACCGGGCAAGTCCCGGAGTGGACTTCCTATCCAACCGACACCCGGCAAAATCCGCGTCTGAAAAGCCATGAAGCGCCAAAGAAGAGGACGCGGAGTACCAAAGGCCGAAGTCGGGAGTGTGACGCAAGTACCTGAAAATTCTCTTCACTGCTTGCCGATGCGAAGTCCTCGGAGACGCTTGAAACCGAGCTCACAGACACACCGAGAATTGTATGTCCGGCCTCGTCGCCGTCAAGTAGAGGAGTGACCCGATCATGCTCCGGTACTCCTTCTGGTCCACGTGTTCACCTTCCTCGTCTGCATCAAGAGTTGTAGTCGTACTCATCGGCGTCGTCATAGCCTTGGAGTCCTCCATCTTGAACTTCCTCACAATGTCCTTGGTGTACTTAGCCTGGTGCACAAATGTTCCTTCCTTTAATTGCTTGATTTGTAGCCCGAGGAAGAACTGCAACTCACCCGTCATGCTCATCTCGAACTCCCTGCTCATATCATCTACAAACCTTGCAACAAGAGAATTAGACGAGCCACCAAAGACAATATCATCCACGTACACCCTCGCACAATCGGGATATCTCCTCGCCCGCCTCGGCAAAAACAAGGTCCGATCGACCTTCCCCATCTCAAAACCTCTCTCAAACAAGAACCTCCTCAACCTCGCCATACCAAGCTCTAGGCGCCCGCTTCAACCCATACAACGCCTTCCTCAACTTGTACACCCGGTGGGGGTACTTCTCACTCTCAAACCCCCGAGGTCGTCTCACATACACTTCTTCCTCCAACACTCCATTCAGAAAAGCACTCTTCACATCCATTTGGTGCAACTTGAACCCTTTAGCCACGGAAAAGGCTAGAAGGATCCTAATCGCCTCCAAACGGGCTACGGGAGCAAAGGTCTCCTCGTAGTCAATCCCCTCCTTCTAACTGAACTCTTGAGCAACAAGTCTCGACTTGTTCCTCACAACCTCACCCTTCTCTCCCTCTTTGTTTTTCCACACCCACTTTGTACCAATCGGCTTACACCCTGGGGGAGGGTCAACCAACTCCCACACCTGATTCCTCTCAAAGTTCTCCAACTCCTCATGCATCGAATTAACCCAATTGTGATCAGATAGTGCGTGTCCAATGTCTTTGGGCTCAAAAGAAGCAACAAATGCAGCATGAGCAAAATGGGAATTGTTCCGAACCCTCGACCGTGTAGTACGTTCATTCATGTCGCCGATGATCCTCGAAGCTGGGTGATCCACTTGAACTCGCCGGGGAGGTTCTCGCCTCGAAGCTACCTCCCCCCTCAAAGATCGCCTTCTTCTCGTTCTTGATTTGTCGTCGTAGGTGTAGCAGAGGATCCATCCATCATCGTAGTCGAAGTAGTGGGTACATGTTCAGCCGGGGCACCGCACCGCCATCCTCATCATCTCCATGTTCATGCTCCTCCTCCTAAAAGATCTCCTCGCCAAGCTCATCATCACCTGCACACTCAAAGACAAGCTGACTACGTGGCTCTGTCTCGTCGAAGGTTACCTCGCAAGTCTCCACGATTTGGTTAGTTTCAAGATTGAGCACACGATATGCTCTAGAATGAGATGCATAACCAAAGAAAATGCCATCGACAGACCTAGCCTCAAACTTATCCAACTTCCTGCCTTTCTTCAGAATGAAACACTTGCAACCAAATACATGGAAGTGACTCACCTTGGGTGTGCGACCATGCATCGACTCATAGCATGTCTTCTTCTTGTGCACTCTGAGGTATATCCTGTTCAACACATAGCATGCGGTATTCACCGCCTCAGCCCAATACCTCCTCGGAGTCCTATGCTCATGAAGCATCGTCCGAGCCATCTCGCACAAGGTCCTGTTCTTCCTTTCCACAACACCATTCTGGGGAGGTGTATACGGACTCGAAAACTGGTGCTCAAGACCCAAGTCATGGCAAAAGGTTTCAAAACGAGAGTTTCTGAATTCCGAGCCATTATCACTGCGGATAGCTCGTATGGCATCTCCGTGCCTCTCGTTCCTCAACCTCAAGACTAGATCTCGAACAAAACCAAACGTCTCCCCCTTATCCTCCAGAAAGAACACCAAGCATACCGAGAATAGTCGTCCACCACAACAAGGACATACCACTTCCCACCCGCAGATCGCACACGAGCTGGGCCAACAAGGTCCATATGGAGCAGCTCGCATGGACGCTCAGTCATCACATCGGTGAGAGACGGGTGAGAAGAGGCCACCATCTTGGCATGCCTACACAGAGCACAAACCAACTCTTTCTCAAGCCTCAGCCGCGGCAATCCTCGGACCAAATTGAGTTTACTAAAGCGTGACAAAAGGTCAAAGCTCAAGCGACCCAACTTCCTATGCAACTTCCACAACTCACTCGAAGACCCAGCCAAGAAACAACGCTCCACACCCGAAGACTGAGAAAAATCAGCACGAAACACCTGACCCTCGGGAACGACCATACAAACAAGGTCCCCTCGAGAGTCCACAATTCGAGAACCACCAGGACGAAACAACACCTCAAAGCCCTCATCCAACAACTGGGACACCGAAAGCAAATTGTACCCCAGCGATTGAACAAGAGCAACACGCCTCAGAGTGATCTTGTCACTCACTTTTATCTCACCTTCTGAAAGCACACGCCCACGCCCATTGTCCCCAAAGGTGATGTACCTATTCGTCACCACCGGGACGAGACTTGAGAACCACCCCCTGTCTCCGGTCATATGCCTCGAACAACCGGAGTCAATCAACCAAATGTTGTTCAAGTCTCCCACCTGAAATTCAAAAATAGGCACGTGAGCGAACAAACAACTCAGCACTGGGGTTACTACCAAAGGAGGAAAACCAGTGTCGAGCCATTTGCTTGAAAGTGGGGTTAGCACCAACCAAAGCATCTCTCCTACCAAAGCTACCTCCACGAACACCACCACGGTAACCACCCCCGAGGGAACCACCCCTCTCTCGCCCGGAGGAGGACCAAATCCACGCAAGAAAGCCCGTGGAACGTCCTTCCTCTCCAACTCAAAGCCACGACTCCTCCGATCCCCGTATTGAGCACGAGGAGGAGAACGCCTAGCAACCGACCACCTGCACCCTTTCCAGCCCAACCACCAGAACCACGACCACCTGAAACAAACCTCGCACCTGTACGAGCTCGAAACCCAAACAACTGTCTGTCCAGGCCCGCACCGGTCTGACCGGTGCCCCACACCGGTCTGACCGGTGTGACCTGGACAGCAGCACCGCCTGCAGCCTTCTTCTCTCCGCAAGCCCGAACTGTCCTCACAATCGCCTTGCCCTTGGGCATCTGCATACGAGGCTCAAGTACACCATCAGAAGGGTGGTACTTGTCCTTGTTAGCCCACTCCTTCTTCATTCTCTCCTCTCGCTTCCTCTTGAAGCAAAACTCCTCCTTATGGCCATCTCTCCCACAATAGCCACAATGGAACCTCACAAGCTTAGGCTTTGGCTTGGTATGTGGCTGCTCACTTGGTTTCTCTCCACTCAACACCTGCACCGGTTTCTCACCACTAGCCTTCTCACTCTCCTTCCCAAAGAACACTTTCCCCGAAGTGCTCACAAACTTGATAGGATTTTGTAGGTCATTTGTGGGTGTAGGAAACACGGGTGGAGCTGGGGTTGTGTCTAGTCGGTTCCTAAGATGGTTAGGTTTTGGAGGGAAATCATTTTTGTGGTGGGTTTTTGGTGGCTCCGGATATTCTCTCCACTTCCCTCACCAACCTTGTTTGCCCCAAGCCCCTCACCATCTTGCCTCTTAAAGGCCTCGATCATCATCCTCAACTGAGGCTCATGACCGGACAACCAACCCATCAACTTCCTCAAGTCATCATTCTCATCCTGCAAACGATCAACATAATGTGCAAGCTCCAAATTTTTCAATGCATGCATTTCACAGGTAGAGCAAGATGTAGGCATGGGTTCCTTCAATTTAGCCTCGAGCGAACTAGTGTAAGCATGCATCTCATCAATCTTAGCATGCAAAACAGGGCAAGAAGTGCAAGCACCTAGCAAAGCAGTCTAGACTTAAGCTCACCCACTTCAACCCTAAGCACATCTAGTTCCTCACACTTGGAGGCATGCTTCTCCTTAAACAAAGCAAGATCAGCAAGGAATATGGAGCAATCAAGACAATCATTCTCATCGAGACAACAGACTAGCCTTAAGCGAATCAATCTCAAGCTTGCTATCAAGCACCCGTGTCTCTAGCTCGCCCACTCTAGTCCTAGCATCCTCGAGTGAAGCCCTAAGCTCTTTCCTCATTTTCTTTGCCTCTCTAAGCATGTCATCACGGTTATCAAGCAAAGAGCCAAGCCTCTCATTCTCCCGGCGCAAGAAGGGAAGTTCATCACGCACCTCGTCGTCGGACTCGCAGTCCGAGTCGCTCCGTGTGCTCTTCTTGCTACCGGAGCTCGCCCATGGTGCGAAGCCATCTCTCGCGGGCGCCTCAGCCCCCGCTCGTGTTCTTGGACGACTTCTTATTCTTGTGACGATCTCCCTCGTCTTCACCGGCCGCTCGAGCTCGAGGTGGAGTACGCGGAACCGGAGTCGACGTCGCTCGCTCCAACCATCGCTCGGGCCTTGCCTCGGCCCTCCTTCTTCCTCGATCGTCGCTCGTCCTTGTACTTGTTCTTGTGCTTGCTCTTGTGGTCGCGCCTCGAACGGTACTTGCCATCGTTCATCCTCGGCTTGTGCTTGTAGCCGTCCTTGTTCTCGGCCTTCTCCGGCGCCGGCGACGAAGTGTCCCGGCTTGCCGCACCGGAAGCGGTCCTCGTGTTCCTCCTCATGTTCACGCGGTTCTCGTGCGGCCTCTCGAACCGCCTCGTCACCGCCGCCCGCTCCTCTCCAAGGTCATCAAACTCCTCATCTGGCATAGACATCAAAGAGGATAACGAGAACATCCTGGTGGATGGGTTAGAGTTAGTCTTTCCTTTGGAACCACCAACGAGGGCAAGACTATGGGAGTCAGTCGGTCCCTCGAGCTTGGCAGTCATGCCCCTATCCACCTCAGCCGACTTGAGCTTTGTGAACAGCTCGTTCACCGTCAGAGTGTCATACTTCTCCGACTCGACAATGGCCTCGATCTTTCCGCCCCATATTGTACGATCCAAAGAGTGTAAGAGCTTGACCGCTCTATCATGATCATCGTACGGGAGCACGTCCACATTGGCCCTCATGTTGTTCACCACCACCGTGAACCTCTGAAACAAGGCATCGATGGACTCACCGGGGAGATGAGTTAAGTTCTCGTACTCTCTCCGGTAGGTCGCATACATCCGTGCCTGAACCTGGGCGTTCCCAACATGAGCCTCCTTCAGCACCTCCCAAATCCTACAAGCCAAGTGCTCGGTGTGCACCCGATCGAACTCAGGCTGACACAAAGCACGAAACAAGTAGTCGACCGCCTTATTGTTGGCGTCGAAGCTGTCCCTCGATCCTGGAGCGAGGAAATCAACCGACTGGACATAGCCTGTGTCCACCGTGACATCCCAAAGGATCTGTCCCTTTCCGCGGAGAAACGCACCCATCCGCTTGCTCCACATCTGGTAGTTCTTGCCATCGAAGTGTGGAGGACCCGAACCCCGTTCCTGGTACGCCATCCTTGGATCTTAGACTGGTTAGAGTCAACAAAGACCCGAACCGGCTCTGATACCACTTGAAGGACCGATACGGCGAACCGAGAGGGGGGGGGGAGTGAATGGGAGCCGATAAAAATTCTTCTCGAAGGAGACGAAAACTCCAACAAGACAAACGCGGCTTCCAACACACGTCTCCGACTCACTACCAAGGTTGGTCAAGCCCACGTAGCCACTAGAGTGCCACTGGACCTAGGAACCAACACACCACCTTCCGACCCGAGAAACGCAGCGGAAAAATCAAACCTCGAGTCTACAGACCCACACCGGTCGGACCGTGAGCACCACCGGTCGACCGGTCCCCGCCGGTGAAACCGAGCAACTTTCACTAAGTGTCTCTACACCGCCGACCGGTGAGACGCACCGGTCGACCGATGGTAGCCGTAAAGCCCCCAAGGCACCAAACAGCCAACCGACCACCAAACGGACCCAAACTCGAAACAAGAGCAACACGGGACAACAACAAACTCACCAAGACGTTCACCCGAGCAAAAACCCACAAGGGCTCGCACCGGTCGACCGGTCAAGAGCACCGGTCGACCGGTGTAGCTCCGGGCGCTCGGGATGAACAAGACCCGCGGGTCAACTCCCCCAAATCCAAATCTCGATCTCTCGAATCACTCCACGGACTTGAACAAGACTTTGGGGGATATCAGGAACACCTCATGAGGAGTCCATAGCCAAGTTTAATCCCACCAAATCTCGTCCAAAAAGGAGGAATCGAAGAAATCCCGCCGAAAGCACTTCCAACCCAAGAACTCAAGAAACCCCAAAATCGAGCACCTTTTCTCACGGATTTGGGAGGGGAATCACAACCCAAAGAACCACGAAGGGTTCCCACAAATTTCCCCCATCAAATCCCCAAGAGAAAAGTCCCGAAAACAACCCAAAGAAATCACCGAGAGAGGGCTCCGAAAATCACCACCAAGAACAACCGGGGAAAACACATCCAAACCTTGAGGAACCACGCCGAATCATCTATACATGAAACAAAGGTTCGTACAAGGTCTAGCAAGCCGCCCGATCATCCATCCCTCTCTACAAGATCTCTCCGTGAAGCTCTCTTGCTAGTCCTAAGGAAAACCTAAGGAAAATAGGTGGAAAATAGGAAAACTAATGAGCTAGGGTTCCAAGAGTTGGCTGCCATCCCCTCACCTCTTGGGTTATATGGAGGCAACCGAATGTCTAAAATGCCCTTCTCTACTAACTAGGGATACAAGCCCCTCAAGTGCAGATTTGGAATTCTTGATGTCTTCACCATCGGACGGATGCCCGGCGACCGCACCCCGCGCGCGCCCTCGACGCAAGCCATGCGATCCCGACGCGTGTCCTCCGCTTCGAAGATTTCGGATCGCGTCGTCGCACACCGGTCGACCGGTGCTCCTCACCGGCCGACCGGTCCCCACCCGTCGACCGGTCGGACCCACCGGCCGGACCGGTCCGGCGCCGCCGCAACTCCGTCTTCGGTTCTCCGGTCTTGGCTTTGTGGATCAACCAAGGAACCCGGGGGGTTTTCCGGTGAACCACCGGAAACCCCCGCGAACTCGGTGTAGCCTCCGCCAATCTCGACTCATGACTTGGCTCCCACGTAGTCCCGGCTCGACCTTGGTTTTGTGGCTCAACCAAGAAACCGTCCACGACTTCATCTTGTCTGTTCATGCCACCATGCGGCCCGCACTTGACCCCCGCCGGCCACCGGGTCCCTCGAACGAAGCCTACTTGTCTTCTCCACACCCGGAGGCCTCACGGGCGACGACCTTTCGCGCTTGTTCTTCACCTGCACCAACACGAGTCAAGCCGCAACCTGCACCTGCAATACTTAGCCAAGAATCAGTCCGCACAACGTTGTCAATCACTCATCACACAAGGAAGCGACCATCCACCGGTCCTCGAACCACACATGGTCCTCACAATTTCGTGACCATTTGGCTTGGTCATAGAAGAAATACACTTCTATGACGAAAAACGTGTTGGTCATGGTAATGTTCCACTTCTATGACCAAAATGACCGATTGGTCATGGTAGACCAAATGTGACGGAGCTTCTGTGACCAATTCAATTTGGTCATAAGTTGGTCATAAAAAATTGTTCTGTGACCAAATTTGCATGTACCGTGACCAAACCGTTTGGTCATTGATGTTGAGTACTGTACTAGTGAAAGCAAGCATAAATTTGTAAGAATTTACAAAATTAGAACCACTTACACTTGCTTGGATGCTTACCATCATCCAAACTCCCCATAGATCAAACTTCCCCCTTTTTGATCTCCATGATCACATTCTCCCCCTTTGGTCTCATATCCTTGAAACTACTTGTAAGCATCCTTGAAACCACTTGTAAGCTTAAGCCACAAGCTTGCTTTGGTCCCACATTCTCCCCCTTTGGAATAAAATCTCCAAAAAGTCCCAAAGCAAAAGGGTCCAAGGAAACTAGCAAGACCTAGCAAACATAGCTCAAGGAGAAATGTTAAATGCAAGGGATAAAGCCGCATGAACTATGATCCAATAAGTATGATATCAATGAAGATACCACATGTGAGAATAACTAAGGTGGATCACAAGCTCATGAGACTAGCATGACACAAACTAAGCTCCCTCTAAGTGTGTGCACAAAAGGATACCACTTGTAGGACAAGGGTAGTGAGAGACAAGTGCACAACTACAAACTTGTAAGATAGGGAAGCTTAGAGCATATCATGCAAGGAGGTAGCTTTAAAGGACAAGAGATAAGACAAATGAGTTCTTGTTACATTACCACTTGTAGATATCACTTGTAGTCTTTTGGTCATTGCATACCTCCGGGGGTTGATCCTCTTGTCACACCCGGTTTTAAAGGCAAAACCGAATGCATTGATCACGTGTGCGCCAGGATCAAGTTACACACACGCTTAGACATTATGAATACCAAAATCAGTGCCACACGAATAAAGAGTTATTACAAACCATAGTCTTAAACGAAACTTAAACAAACGAGTTCTCGCAATGGGACAAAATGCCTCCACGGTACCGACCGAAGACTACGCACACCTAGAACTCCTGGAAATCTCCTGGAATATCTTCAAAGTTCTCCCAGTCTGAGCAGCAAATCCGGGTATTGTAGATGCAAGAGAATAAACAAGCGTGAGCACATATCGTACTCAGCAAGGGAAAACAACATAACATGCGAGGCCATATGGTGGATGGCTAAGGTTCAAGCACTTTAGCATTTTAGTTGGTCAAGTTTTATTAGCAACCTGATTACTAAAGGTGTAAGTTCATACCAACCCAATTAAATAAGATATAAGCATCATAAGTAAAGAATAAAACAGCAATTAAACATTAGAGTTCCATAATTTAATCATGTGAGTGTCCAGGCCGCTCTTGACCGTGAGCACGGCTAATCGATTAGTTTAACACTCGCAGAGGTTGTACATCTTTACCCACAAGCGCCGTAAAAGCTCCGAAGAACTTTGGACCCAACCATGCGGTGTTTGCAAGACACCATATCACACTTCCGAGGTGTGATTGCATAGGGACGCTACATGGCCTTTACAAAGGTTCCCTAGCAAGTTATGACCCACAAGGTCCGGATCGCTTAGCAAGGTATAAAGTCCCCTAGCGGTCAATACCCCACGATAAAAGAATAACTCACCCAACCCCCGCTAGAGCGAGTCCATACCCCACAGTACCGCCGATCCCTTGTCCTTATCGAGTAAGACCATCCCAAGCTAAAGTTCCTAATTAATCGACCAAGACCATTGCCCATTAGTTCTTGTGGTTGTACTGTTTTCCTGGGTGGTTCTCCATGTTCCGATTACATATTAAAGTGGTCTTGTAAAATAAAAGATCATAAACGGAACATGAAATAACAAAAGGTAACCAAGTAGATTAATACCAATTCCCAGTTGAGCATGCTAAGCAATAACTACCACAAGATCAAGTTAATTCCCGGCATCAAGGTAAAGGTAGTCAAAAGCTAGGCATGATCCTTAATAGGTTCCCATCAAATTAATGCAAGCGAAAAGTAAAAACAGTGAATTTTAAATGCATGTTATGTAGGACAAGCGGGCATGCATCAAGGAATACTTGCCTTCAACAAAGCCTTGCTGCTCAAACTCTTGCACGACTTGATCTTCAAATCCCTCGAACGAATCGCTCTCTACGGTCCACAATCATCACATACAAGCATACAATAGAAATAAATAAGAAACAGTCACCAAACAGATCAAACAGATCTAAACAGTAGTATAAAACTAATCTACGCTTCGAGACGAATGCGTGGACATAAAGAACGCTAAAATCGGAGCTAAAACGACCAAGTTATGGCTTCGGGGAGGTTTAGGGACTAATCTGTGAAGATTTGAAAAGGTTTTGGGCTAAAATAAAGAAAAAGGACTAAACTGTAAGAAAACTTATCAGGTGGGAGGGTATTTTTGTAAATAAAGAAAACTCAGGGGCTTTTCTGCAAAAGTGCCAGGGCTGGCGGCGGGTTTGACCTAGTTGACCGGGTCGGGTGGATCTAGACCCGTTGGATCTAGATCTGACGGTCTCAGCGGTTTGCGGTGCGGTGGCTTAGATCTGGGGCGCTGGATCTTCATCCGACGGCCACGGTGATGCGCAAGCGGCGGGGCGGCGGCGTGCGAGGGCCGGCGACGGCGAGCGGCGGCGGGCGGCGGCGGACTCGCCGGCGGGGACCGGATTTAGGGTTTCCGGCCACGGTTCAAGGCACGGGAGGCATCTACGCGACGCGCGCGAGACCGCGGAGCGATCTAGGGCGGCGGCTCGGGCGGAGATGCGGCGGAGCGGCGGGTCGACGCGGCGGCGCGGGGTGCGAGCTCCGGCGACGGCGTTAGAGCGGCGAGGGGCTCGGGGACGACGACGTGTAGCACGGGGGAGCTCCTCACCTCCTTGCGCAGCTCCTGGGTGGTTCCTTGGCGGCGGAGCGGCGACGGCGGCGGGGTTCAACGGCGGCGGCGACGAGCTCGAACGGCGGCGCGGCTAGGGTTTCGGCGGGGCGCGCGCCGGGGGCTAGGACGGCTCGGGTGGAGGTCCGGGGAGGCGGCGGCGGCTTTAAATAGCCGGGCGGGGCACCCTTGGCGTGCGGGCCACGCGGAGGCGGGGGCGTGACCGAGCCGGACTCGGCGGCGCGGCGGCGTCCGGGTCGGGGACGACGCGGGAGGGATGACGGGCGGGGGCCCGCCCGTCGGTGGGCGCGACGCGGTGAGGGCGGGGGCGACGAGGGGGCCCGGCGGTCGGTGGCGGGGGCGCGGAGGCGGGCCGCGGCGGCCTGTCGGGCCAAGCGGCCGGCCGGGCCGGCGGCGCACGCGAGCCGGGGCTAAGCTAGGCGGGGCCGCGCGTGCGCGCGGGCGGGCCGAGCGGGCCGGCGGGTTGGGCCTCGCGGTGGCGGCGGCCGCCGCCGTTCCCCGCCGGGCCGGGCTAAAATAAGGTTAAGGGTTTAAGGGGAAAGGGAAAAGGTTTTGGGATTTAGGAAGAGGCTCCAAGCAATAGAATTCAAATTTTGAATTTGAATTCCAGGCAACCAAAATAATGCTCCAGCATGTATGCAACACATAATTCCTATATTTCATTAAATTTATTTTAGAAAAGATTTAAATGCCTAAAAATAAATAAAACAACCTTATACTCCTTAAGCAAATAAATGGTTTCTAGCAAATTTTAATAAAGCCAAGTTTTTAATAGAATTAGGGTGTTACACCTCTCTACTTTGTTGGCACCACATTGAGATGAGATAATTGGAAATGATATCACTAGGTGACACCACTTGAAAGAAGCTTGCATAGAAGACACTTGGCGTACCACAAGGATTAGGAATGTATGAGTACATTGCCTTTGAACTTATACACATAAGCTCGCAAGGACATGACTCAATAGCATGAAGCTCATATTGCTATTTTCACTATTTTAGAGATGTTAGATCACAATGAGGGTGAAATAGCATTCTATTTGAATGAAGTACCGCACCAGAACGCGTCGCTAAGGGACTACATAAGATAAGCTAGAAACAATGTTAGTCCCATAACCAAACCATAGGATGAGCTCCCCCTAAAAGTGTGCATTTAGTGTTTGAATCACCAACCAAATGTATGCACATTGTTTATGACAACAAAAGGGAAGCAACCCTAAAGCTTGCTCATGATGCAAAGAGATATATATGAAAACATGCACCATGAAAGAACAAGTGTAGCTTTCCTACACACTAATCAAACCATGTAAGTTGCTCATGGGTTAGCACATGACACAAGCAACCTACCATATGTAAATATTGCAACAAATGCAACCTAAACAAGGCAATGGAGCTACAATGATGCAAGAGATAGGTACTAGTTTCCATTACCTCAACCGGGGAACTTGGGCAACATACGTCCAACTTGCAAGCTTGGCTTGTAGGCATAAATTTCCACAACTTCTTTGTGCCAAGCGTCCCAAGTCCCCACTCTCAAGGCCTTCAAGTGGCCTTTGGAACCCAAACCATTTGAGGCCCCTTCATGTTGGTGATGACTTCCTTGGGCACCCAAATGGGTTGGTTCCAACCCCGCTCCTCCTTCATCTTCCCAACCTTGTGTGCAACCACCTTGCCATTTGCCTTCTTCTTGATGACGTAGGTGTTGCTCTTGATCTTGTTCTTGTGGTTGGGCTTGGTGTAGATGAGGGAGCTCTTGATGATGGGCTTCAACTTCTTCTTTTCACCCTTGTCCATCTTCTTGACAAATTGAGGGCATTTGTAGAACTTGTGCCCTTCTCCATGACACTTGCAGCAAGTCACGGTTGCACCCTTCTCAAGCTTCTTCACCATGGGATCACGGTTATCTTGAGAAGGTTGGACTTGGCACTTCATGTCTTGAGAGATGTCCACTTGTTCTTCATCGTTCTTGCCCTTGCCCATCAAGTTTGCCAACCTCTCTCGGAGCCATTTCACTTATTGCTTGGGCTCATCATTTTCCTTGCCTATAAGATAATCACATGTTTCTACAACAACGTTCTCATGGCAAGATGGTGAGTAAGATTCATCAATTAAATCAATGCAAGAAGTTGAAGCATCTACCTTGGAGATAGGAATAGCGTAAGGGATAGATGTTTCATCAAGCTCAAAGGAATTACTTGTTTTAGTCTCATTGTCCTCAAGCTTAGATTTTAGCTCATCACACTCCTTGCTAAGCAACTTGAATTTGCACAACAAATGTTCATAATTTGTAGCAAGGGTGTCACTAAGATCATTGAGAGCATTGAGTTCTTTTATTTCATTAGCTTGTTCCTCAAGCATTCCTTTTTGCTCATGGACTAGCTCAACAAGATCATTGGGAGAGGTGGTGTCGGATTCGTCATCACTTACATTGCTTTCCATACCTTTGGCCATAAGGCACATGTGCGATGATGAAGAACTTTGCATGAAGCGGGTGGTGAAGTTCTTTCTTGATTCATCGCTTGAGCTAGAAGAACTTGATCCACCACTTGTCTACTCACGGACGAGTATAGTTGCTTCTTGCCTTCGTCTCCTCTCCTTGACCACCTTCTTCTTGGGCTTGTGCTCGATCTTGGTGAACTTGATGTGTTGATGATGACGCCCTTCTCTCAAGTGGATGTTTTGTAGCCGTACATGTTGACTTTCTTCACATACTTGAAGATCTTCTTCACGTACTCGGCCACCACAGATTCAACCTCTTCATCACTTGAGGAATCTTCATTGTCACCATCATCACCATCATCCTCACTTGAGCTTCCATGAGTAGCCATTCTATTCAACACCTTCTCTTGTTGGCTTGAGAGAGCATGGCTTGTGGTTGGAGAAGATGGTTCTTGGGGCTTTTCTTGTGGAGCCTTCTTTGACTTGGGCATTAGTTGAAGGATCTTGCGGTTGATGTTCAAATCCGTGATGTCCTTCACACCTAAAGCATTGATCTCATTGACAAGCACATTTAGGCGTGAGTACATAGATTCGGCATTTTCATTTGCAAGTTGCTTAAAGCTATTGAATTCCTCAAGGAGACAACTGTAGCGTTCATTAGAAACTTCTTTTGAACCCTCATTTTGCTCCTTGATGATTTTCCATAGCTCATGAGCATTTTCACAAGTAAAAACTCTATTGAAAACGGCTACATCTAGTGAGGACAAAATGATACTCTTGGCAATTACATCAAATTGCTTTTCCTTCCTAGTACCATTTTTCATGCCCTCATCGGTGACTTTCCAAACATCAAGGCCCTTTCCTTGGAGATAGGCCTCCATGAGAACCTTCCACCGAGGATAGCCCGTGCCATCGAAATGTGGAGCCAAACCTATGGTATCCACCCCTTTCATTCCTCTATAGAGCAACTCACTAGGCGATGAAGCCTAACCGTTCCAATGAGCCGGTTTTCACAATTTACCAATTGAATTGGCGTATCCTTGTGAAGGAAGTGAGTCCCAGCTCTGATACCACATGTAAGGAATCGGATGCTCGTTAGCCTAAGAGGGGGAGGGAGTGAATTAGGCAACTAAAAAACTGAACCTATGGCTCACTAAATTTTACACAAAAGTAAACTAGAACATACTATCTATATGTGCAACTAAGGTTGTTCTAGTGTGGAACTCCCATCCCAAAACAAGGTTTGCAACCTATAACCATTCCTAGCATGATACTACTCTAGGAATGTAAAGGCAAGCAAAGATTGCAATAGAGTAAATGCGGAAACGTAAAGGGGATGAGAGGAAGCAAACTCTTGACACGCCATTTATCCCATGGTATCGGTAGGCACTAAGCCACCCCTAGTCCACGTTGTTGAAGCACTCACACAAGAGTATTACTTCCCAGACACCAAGTCTCTCCCAAGAGCACCAACTCGACTTGCCACAAAGGCTAGCCACTTAGGCACTTGTCAAGCTCCCTTGGTCACCTTGATGCCGTCTCCACTAAGGAGCTTCTCCACCAAGGAAGGGGGTCTCCACGTCCCCCGCACAAAGTGTCCTCGCTGCTCCACACCAAGCCGGAGGGTCGATGACGATTGCCGGTGAGACACTTAGGCGCCAAGGCTTCCGGCGAACCTTGTACAACTTGATTCACTCAAGAATCACCTCACAAGGTTGGCACAACCTTGCACTCACTCAGCTCTAAGCTAAGCCTAGCACTAAGCACATACACAAAGCATACGCAAGTCTAAGGATGAGCAATTAAGCACTTGGATGGATCGGATATGATCTTCAATGTGTCTTGACCTCCTCTGCACTTCCACACAATCCAACAACGTCAAATGGGTGAGTGGAGGGGGTATAAATAGCCCAAGGCATCGAACTAGCCGTTGGCTAACGTCCACTGAAATGGTACCGTCGGATGATCCGACGCTATATTTTACAGGGCGTCGGTTCATCCGGTGCCGCTCCCACGTCACGTAGCCGTTGAGGTTCTCTGACACAACTGCTCCGACGCTATGCACCGACGGTGCGTCGGATCATCCGGTGCTGAAGACTCCGCGCTCAAGTCGCCTCTCTTAGCTCTCACTTGACCGTCGGATAGACCGACGCTTCATCTTGGCCTGGCGTCGGATCATCCGGTGCTGAAGGCTTCGTCTTGGAGCGTCTCTGTATGAATTAAAACTGAGCATCGGATAGACCGACGGGGTTCCCACTCAGACCGTCGGATCATCCGGTGCTACTGTCTTCCTTGCTCTTCCTCTGCAACTCGTCCGACACTACTAAATAATGGCCCGTCGGTTCATCCGACAGTACCTAGGGTTTGACCCTGTGCACCACCTCATCCGACGATTGCACCGACGCTTGTATTTGAGGGACCGTCGGTTCATCCGACGGTGTCTTCTCTTTTCCTTTTCTTGCTCGGTTTTGACCCTTGTTTTTCTCATTTTTGCATGTAGTTTTCTTGCATCATTGGGACTTAGAAATGTCTACGAAGACATGCTAGAACAATAAGGTTAGTCCCAATGATCATGTTGTCATGAATCAGCAAAATCAAACTCGAACTAATGGCATATGAGGCCATGTTTGCTACACTGCGGCGATGGCGCGGGTCGCGGGCCGCGGACCTGCATGGTGTCGCACTGCACCCACTGGAGGGCAAGGAAGAGCTTCGTCGCCATGGCGATCGCCGATTCGCCGGTTCTCGAGAGAGAGGAGGACATGGCGAACTCGGAGGGAGGTTTGAATTTGGAGGCGACGGATTGGGAAAATTTCGTGGGGAAAGGTCGGCTGGTGGTTTTGGAATTGTTTTCTTTGAAAAAGTTCATTTTTGACCATCCAACTTTTGCCTCAGTTTGGTTTTGGCCATCGAATTTCAAAATCGGATATCTTTGACCATCCAAATCTTAAAACTGTTCAAAAATTTTTTTTGAGCAACCACCGTGGGGCAAAGCCCCTCGGCAACGAGAATAAATAAAGCAGAACAAAAAATTTACAGAGTTACTTACAACTTGTGACCTAACCAGCAGTTAGGCAAAGAGAAAGGGAAGGAAGGATAGGGGGGTGGGAAAGGGAGGTTACAGGGTTGAAAGCCAGAAATATAAAGAAGAATGAAAGTTGCTCTTAATTCTACAGAAATGATTGGAAACTAACAACTTGAATGAGTCCTTCGAAGCAGCAAGACTCGGCAGTTTGTTGTTGAAGATGAAATCATTCCTCTCATTCCAGATGCACCAGGCTCCAATAAGGAAGATTTCCATAAAGAAAGGCTCCGAAAAAGCTTGTCTAGCAATGTAAATTTTTTGGTGAACATTAGCATTACTAGCCCAGTTGATTCCAAGAGCTAACCATCTGCAAGTCGCCGAAGGACAGTCGAAGAAAAGGTGCTCCAATGTTTCTTCAACTTCCTCATGACAAAGAACACAATTGTAACCATCCTCCAAGACTTTATTTCTTCTTCTCAGAATGTTTCTAGTGTTGAGTCTGTCATTGAGTAATAACCAAGCAAAGAATTTGATTTTTGGCACACATTTAGTTTCCCAAATCCAGACAACAGTTCTATTTGGTTGAATGGTACTGAACTGGAAATCGTAGTACTTGCTAGAAGAGTATTTTTGCTGACCCCAAATGAAGGACCAAGAATCCTTCTCATTCCCACTGTTGAGAGCAATATTTGTCAGACAATGCTGCAACTCAAGAAACTCATTGTAAGCCTGCCTTGTCATAGGCAATCTGAAGAAGTCTAGGAGGTTTTCAGCATTTTTAAGCTTGGAAAGGGACACACAAGTGTCCTTCGCAAAAGCGAGGAGATTAGGGAATAAGTTAGCATGGAGTTGGCCATTGATCAAGTCCTCCCAGAAGCCCACAGTGTCACCAATACCAGGAGTGCAAATTGCAATACCTCTATAGCGAATGTGCAGTCTAAGGATATCTTTCCACCAAAAAGAGCCCTTCTCTCTTGCCAGGTGCGGGACAGTAGAGGGGTAATATTTCTGCCAAATGAGGTTCACCCATTGCACATTTTCCTTCTTGTAGAATTTGTCCAGCTGCTTGAGAAGAAGGGTATCATTTTGAATAGTCAAATTGATAACCCCTAACCCACCCTTCTTTTTTGGCAACCTGACCAGGTCCCAAGCAGCTAGATTATAGCCCTTGTTTCTGAAATCCCTTCCTCTCCAGAGGCAATTTTTTCTATGCTTATGAATCAATTCAATTACCGTGATAGGAAGTTTAAGGGAACACAAATAGTAGGTGGGGAGGGAGGAGATAACTGAGTTTACCAGCTGTAAGCGTCCAGCATAAGATAGGAATTGGGAAGTGGCCGACATCCTTCTCTCAATTCTGCAGATGAGTGGAGCATAATCTTTCACTTGAGGTTTAGTAAGCCCCATTGGCAGTCCAAGGTAGGTGAAGGGAAA
The DNA here is from genome assembly GCA_947561735.1 of Cenchrus americanus. Lineage (NCBI taxonomy): Eukaryota > Viridiplantae > Streptophyta > Magnoliopsida > Poales > Poaceae > Cenchrus > Cenchrus americanus. Next base: position 179,779,353 of record OX387245.1, read on the forward strand.
AACCCCTACCGAGCAACCAAAGATATTAGCCAACTGGCCAGCTTTGTCATTATCAATGTTAATGGGAAGCGAGACGGACTTGTGGTAATTGACAATCAAACCACTTGATAACTCTATTTTCCTCAACACATCCTTCAACACCCCAAGCCGAGATTCACTTGCATGCGGGATCAAAATAGTATCATCAGCATATTGGACAATTGGAAACGGCATATCAGGGTTTTGTGGGAAAGGGGGAAGTAGACGGCCAAGCTCATACTCATGATTGATCACACTTTGCAGCAGGTCAGCAGCTATGGCAAAGAGCAGAGGGGAGAGGGGGTCACCTTGCCTGACACCCCGTTTGCATTTGAATTCTTTACTAGCAGTACCATTGAGCAGGACAGCCGAGGTAGCAGAAGAGAGAAGGTCCTCAACCCAACTAATCCACCTAGTTGGGAAGCCTTTGACTTTAAGCATTTCCAACACAATACCATGTTCTATCAGATCAAAGGCTTTTTCAAAGTCAAGTTTCAATATGACAATCTCTCTTTTGGAGTGGTGACATTGGTGCAAATACTCAAAAGCCCAACCTAGACAATCCTGAATAGTCCTGCCTTTAATAAATCCATACTGGTTTTCATGGATGACCTGCAGAGCAACTGATTGTAACCTGTTAGCTAAGAGCTTGGAAACCAGCTTTGGAGCTGAATTCAGTAATGAAATGGGCCTGAAATCATTGACAGTTTCAGGGCTATCCTTCTTGGGAACAAGGGCGATAAAAGAACGATTCACACTCTTAAGGTCAGCTCGATGGAAATAGAAGTCCTCACAGAGTTTGTATATATCATGTTTGATGATTGGCCAAGCTTTCTTAAAGAACAAAGTGTTAAAGCCATCAGGGCCAGGGGCTTTATCATGAGGCAGCTCAAGAATCACCTTGTCAACTTCCTCCACACTGAATGGGAGGGCAAGATGCTCAAGATCTTCATGCATATGGATGATTGACTGAAGGTCAAACTGAATAGAGATATCGACAGTAGTACCAAGCCGACGTTTGAACTCCTGGAAAAACAGAGCACACTTTTCATTGTGATCAGTAACCATCCTACCGGAATCATCCACAATTTGGCTTATTACATTTTTCCTGTACCGCTCGGTAGCCATCCCATGAAAAAACTTAGTATTTTCATCACCGAACTGTGTGACTCTTTGGGTGAACCTTTGTTTCCAATAAATATTTTGCATGGCAAGGAGATTATTGATATGATTCTTAATTATGTTACGAAAAAGGGCCTCATGTCTGAGCAGAACTCTGATTTCCTCAAGCTTGTCAAGAAAGGCAATTGTCATATTACAGCCAGCAATGAGCATTGAGAGATTCGAGAGACCCCGAGACCACGTCTTCAGCGTTTTCCGGAGAAGTTTAAATTTGGCACTAATCACATGAGCACTATTAGTCGATCTGGTCAGAGCAAGCCAAGCATTGGTGATCTGTTCCATACAACTGGGGTGGTTGAACCAGTAATTCTCAAACCGAAAATTGTTTGCCTTGGGAATGTTAGTGCCTATTTGAACTTTACAGGGCAAATGATCAGAAGTGATTTTTGCAAGAGGTAGAACTAGAGAGAGGGGGAACTGAGTAGTCCAAGCAACAGAAGTGAAGAACCAATCAATTTGCTGAAGAAGAGGAATTTCCTGCATATTACTCCAAGTATAGCTTCACCCTTTGAGAGGAAGTTCAATGAGTCCAAGATGACTAATAATATTGTTGAACACCATAGTATCATTAAAATTACCACCAGGTCTATTCCTGTTGTCTGACGATCTATAGAAATTGAAGTCTCCTATGAGAAGCCAAAGATCATCCTCATCAATATCAAGATTGAAAAGCCAATTAACAAAAACATCTCTGGCCGGTTGTCTGCAGGGACCATAAACAACAACAAGAGTCCAGGCCTCAAGATTGTGAGTAGAAGTAACAGAAAGTCTGATAGCGAACTGTTGTTTTTCAATAATATGCATGGAGAAATAAGATGAAGCCCAGCAAACTAAGATGCCACCTGATGCCCCAACTGAGGGACAAAATTCAAATTTATCAAACTTCTTTGGAGCAAATTTTCTGATAAAGTGTAAGTCAAAATCATCCTTATTTGTTTCTTGTAAACAGAAAATATTAGCATTACTTTCATCAATTTTGTTTCGAATTGGCTCCCATTTAGCCTTATCATTCAGCCCACGAACATTCCAGCACAAAATATTCCAAGATCTACAATTCATGGTGACACCAACAAAAACAAGCAGAGCAACTAGCGGGGCACAGCCACCACAAGCTAAGAGTGGGCCAGCAGAAGTAAGGGACCAAACAAAAGACAGAAGTAGCATAAAAGCATATAGAAGTTCTGGAGCAAACAACGCATCCCACCAAAACCAAAAGAAAGACTGCCTGATCCATAAATTAATCTTTGTTGTTCTGGTTCAGCGTGGCCTCGTTCAACTCCTCAGGAGGAACGCCACAGAAAGATGTTCCCAGCTCAACTAGAGTGGTGATCTGGAGGGGTTCAACCACTATATCTTCCATCTCTTCTTCCAGGCTCCTGCTGACTATTGCTGTCTTGAGCTCATCAACAGTAGAGAAAGAGACAGTTTTGTTGGGAGCTCCTTTCTTCCTTTTGGGCTCATTATCAAGCTGGACCAGGGCTTCTGCCTCCTTTCTGAAACGCGAGTATCTTCTAACTTCATCATCCACAATAGGGGTTTTACCCCTAGACTTTCTTTTAGCTGCAGTAGGTGGGGTGATCACGGCAATAGGAGAGGGAGCAAAAAAATCCTCAGACTGATCAAGGTTCATGCCTTCAGAAGAGTCAGGTTGTAGGGATGCAGCGTTAATGGATAGCTGCTCTTGACCACATGGATCTGAGGGAGAGTTTGCAATATCATCCTCATTGGGCTGCACAAGGTTGACAGGAGAGGATTGCCTTGAAAGCTGGGGCTCCTGGTTGATAGTTTCTTTGGAGATAGGCTCCAGAATAGGTCTCCTGTAACCAGACGAGGTGGAAGCCTCAGCATTGTTTCCCCAACTGGGATGGTCCACAATGAGGAACCAAGCATCTGGAATAACTCTAATTGGGCCAGTATTCCAGCTGTGCGAAGGGAGCTGAGTCTTTAGAGCAAGACGATGGTGCAATCCATGAGCTCTCAGAGCCAAGTCCTGAAGAAGCATTTCCACAGAAGGAACTGGGCCAAAACTCCGATGCAGCCCAAGACTCTTAGCCAATTCTCTGATAAGGTAGTCACTCTCAAAGGTCATGGAGTTCTGTTGAAAGACAGTGAGAGCACGCGAGGAAGACGTATCAGGCAAAGGCAATTCAAGGGTGACAGGAGTACCCTGAGCTCTGAAGAAAGCATTGGTTTCACTGCTCACAGAGTGACTGTCCTGAGGTTGATCCGGGTGCTGCATAAGCCCAGTTGCAACAAAGATTTGCAACAAAGAAAGCATCTGCAAGATTCTGAACATCAGCAAGCTCATTTTCTGCAACTAACTCGCCATCCTGTTGCGGCCACGGCTCCCAATCCATATTGTTCCCCTGAGGAGGGGCAGGAGGCACCTCCCAGCCATGATTAACATTCTCTTGCTGCAATTGATCAAGGTCACCAACATCCTCGAACTGACCCTGAAGATGATCCCCTGGATTAGCATTGAAATGCAGGTTATCAGGGTGAGGGTTACCATTGGGGGGGATTTGGTCCTCATCAGCTGGCTCAATATCATTCAGATGACTGTCAAGGACAAACACAGGCACAGTCCAAGAATTACCAGTAGCACCAACTGTACTTCCTTCACTGATAATCAAGCTCCTGGGAATCCTGCTGACCAGGGTGACCTTGCATCGAAGGAGGATTCTTGACTTGCATCTGGAGTTGTTAGTCCAGGTGATGACATCTCCAAAGAGTCCAACAGCTTGTGAGATAATACTCTGAGTCTGAAAATCCAGGGGGAATGCTAAAAACATAACCCAACAGGTCCTGGTGAAAGGACAGCTCCTTAAGTTCAAACCCTTATCATGTTCTTCAACAGTAATTTCACGCACATCATCAAGCTGATGAGGACTCAGATTCACCATAGCCTGCCGAGCAACTGGCGTCGCGAACTGAACCAAACATAAGCCCAATGGGGATAGGCAACTGGACTGGACTCTGACATGGTGCACTTCCTCGAAATAAGCAATAACTTCATCCATCGTCTCATACAAGAGATTTTGCTGAGGAGGGGGATGAAGAGTGATAATGGCATACTCATCGTGTCGGCGCGGCGGATTTCCACTGACGACGATCCTTCCCCGTGCCGGCCTCGCCCAATCCTCCAGGGCCAAACCATCAGGAACAAAAGGCGCTGGGTCTACGGCAAAGTTTGCCATGTCCACCGGGAGATCACTCTCGCTCTCTGGAGTATCAGGGGAGGCGGAGGGTGGAGGGCGGGAAGGGGAAACGAGTTCTTGGGCAGCGGCAATGGAGGCAGAGGTGGGGTTTTCTGTAGCACCCGAGCTATTTGGGGGCGGAACACTGTTGCCCCCCGCCCTTTGGGATTCTGGTTGAGCTTTAGTTGAGGTGACCCGTTCACATTCAGAGATGGGCCATTCAGATTGGGGAACGACTTTGGGCTTCCAAGCAATGACGGGCCGGCTTCTCGTTAAACAGTATTTGAATTTATGACCATAGTTAAAGCAGGCCACACACCGGAACTGGGCCCGACAAGAAGCTTTGCTGTGATTAAGTCCGAGATAGCGAGTGCACCCTCTGAGGCGCCGGGTGCGATTAATAACCTCAAAACACGGCGGCGGCCAATTAATCTTAGAACACGGAATTGAAGCCTGAGAAAAAGTACCTTTGCACGGGGAAGAGGAGCATTGATCAGGCTGATCTTTTGGAAGTTCAAGCGAAGAGAAGGAATTGGAGAACTTGAGTATACCAGGGACATAACCATTGTCGCTGACTTGATCGAGCCCCTTAGAAAGATTCACCATGAAAGAACCAATCTTGACAGAATTTTGAGATTCAGTCGCCTTTGAGATATGAACTGGAGGACTCTGAATCAACTTTTCTACAAAGCGAACTCTTTTAACTGGCAGATTCTTGCTTGTTCTTTTGTGCTGTCTAGAAACAACAAAAGACCAGCGCTTAGCTTCTTCTTCCACCCAGAGACGTTTCTCACGCTCCCAGTGTGGAGCACCATTACTTTAAAGATGGAAATAGACATCAAAAGAACGACCAATGAATCTTCGAAGCTCATAAATGGCAAAACCCACATCTTTACAGGAAACAGAGAACCTGTAGTGATTATGGCTTTGGCGGCTCACTTGGAAGGCAGCAACAGATCCACCCAGGCAGGATTGAAGAGCAACAGCAACTGAAAACTCATTTAGTTGAAAGAGGTAGCGCCTGAACGTAGCAAGAAGAAAGAACTGACCACCAGAACTAGAATCATGAACAGCCTTTCCCAAAGATCTGCATAGCTCATGTTCAAAACTCTTTCCCACATCAAAATTTAGAAGCGACTCCAGCGAGACCAGATCCATGACAAGCGCCGGCAAATGAGAAGACGAAAAACCACCAGAGGGAATCCAGAACTCAGACCAGGGGAGAAACAGCGGCAGAAGGACCACCAGAGGAATGAAAGGGCAACTGAGGAGAGGAGAGACAGCCACCAAGGACTTAGCTTAGGGAGAACCATGAGCTCCATCAACGGCGAGAGCAAGCCACAGAGGTAGCCGGCGTGGAAGGGAGGGGGCATGGTGGGGCTGAGTATCGGTTTTAAACCGTTCAAAATTGACCATTGATGGGTGGTTTTAACTTTTTTATTTACAATTTAGTCCATAGAACTTGAAATGATCATTACTTTTTGCTTGTAGCTCCGATTTAGGTGATTCTTATGGTCACGTGTTCATAACAATGAACTTTATCTTCTAAAATGTTATTTATACTATTTTATCACCGTTTGTTATATTATTCTTATGTTATTATGTAAAAACAATAATATAAGAAAAGTAAAACAAACAGTTACAAAATAATATGAACACATTTTTAAAGATAAAGATCACCGTTATTAACGTATGATTACAAGAATCACTTGAATTAGAGATACAAGAAAAAAATAGTAATCATTTTAAGATCTAAGAACTAAATTGTAAATAAAATGATTAAAAGTAGTTCTTGAACCTTGAAATGATTACTATTTTTTTCTCGTATCTCCAATTTAAGCGATTATTGCGGTCATTTGTTCATCAGATGAACTTTATCATTTAAAATGTTTCTCATATTATTTTGTAACTATTTGTTTTATGTTTATTATATTATTGTTTTTACACAACAATAGAAAAATAATATAACAAATAGTTATAAAGTTGTATAACAACATTCTAAAAAGATAAAGCTCACCGTTATGAACACTTGACCACAAGAATCACCTAAATCAGAGCTATGAGTAAATAAAAAGTAATAATCATGTCAATAAGGATTAAATTGTAAATAAAAAAGTTAAAACCACCCATCAAAACTGCCTGATGGCCAATTTTGAATGGTTTTAAGAGTTGGATGGTCAAAGATATCCGGTTTTGAAGTTCAATGGCCAAAACTAAACGGGGGCAAAAGTCGTATGGTCAAAAATGGACTTTTTCCTAAAATAAATCGCCCACATTTCCGCTAAAATTTATCATAGACGTCCATTTCTGATCCTAAGGGTCCGCGTTCGACCAAGCAGAATTTTTTATATTTATTTTTCTTTTATTTTCGAAAAATAAATGGTCGAACCAAAAATTTTGAGAAATATACATCTGGCGCCATACCCCACAGCGGCAGGTTCCTACTGTCGTGCCCCACGGCGTTAAGTCCCTACCACCATGGGGCACGGCGGCAGGATAGCACTTCTGGCGGCAGGGTGGCGCGGCATGGCGCCAGGACCCTGCTTCCCAGTGCCACGACGGCAGGTCTCTACCACCGTGCCATGTGGCGTTAGGTCATTTTATATATTTTATAAATTTTCCATTTTAACACACTTTTAACCTTTTAAAAACAACAAACTGATAAGTGTAAGAATAATCACAAGGGAATAACATAATCAACGAGTAGATGTAAATAGTTTATACAAAATCATGGTAAAAGTAGTACTACATCTAAATGTGTGGGTGCCTCTTCAGTCTAACAGCTCTAACGCCAGCCTAGGTCTGGTCCCGGTCGTACGTCCAGGGGTCAGGTGCCTGTTGACATTGCTAACGTCATCGACTAGCAATGGATATAAGATCCATTTATATCGACGACACTAGAAATGCATAGGTATATCTTAACATGATGCTAAGTGTATATCATATGTTACTTTCAGATAAACTAAAAGGTGAATTCTGAAACGATTCATAGCACGACTCGATATAGGTTGTCAGTCCTGACAGGTGTGCCTAAAACACATGGATATGGTACTCTTACATATGCCTTGGATCTATACAAAAGAAGATATATATATATATATATATATATATATATATATATATATATATATATATATATATATACATAAACAGGGTATCCGCAAGCGCACAGATATGAATATACCATTGTAGCATTTTAACTAAGAGTAAAACCAGGTATCGTATTTATATTCTACCACATGGAAAGAAGTCTTTCTAATCCATAATAGCTAATACATGCTCATATCTCAGTCTTATAATGTAGAGTGGCCAAAATATATCAATTGCTATAAATGGGGGTAAGTCACATAAAATATAGATAATGATAGCATTGTTCAAGTCATAACATCATGAGCAGCTAGAAAGTGTCATTATAGCAAGAGAAACATAGCAAAGTCTAGTTAGAGAGGATACTCCTCGGTAACTCTAAACTATATGTCAATGCTGAAAGTGCATCTATGCCCCTAAGTAGATTTTGGTGAATTGAATGACAAGGTGATTACAGGACTAATGAGTTTGTCTAAGATTGTGAGCAGGTTTCACTTATTCATGATCATTTATTGAAGTATTTATTTGATGATGAATATTATATGGCTCACATTGACAAATAGAAGCATACGGTGCAAGGCTTCATGTGTTTATTGAAAGAGAACACAATAATGAGTGTACACACTATGGTTCTAAATTGGAAGTTTGCACATTCGTTGTCAATCAAGATCAAGCATTTGAAGCGAGATTTTCAAATGAAGGTTAATTGTGTATGAAGCAAAGTCGAACTCAAAGTAGACTGGATAAGTGATGAAGGGATCAACTGAGATGTCTAGGGTGAGGGACTAAGTAATCTTTGGGGCTGTAGTTAAGCTGCCATTAGTGTTTTGCTAAGGTGAAGTTCTAGCATCCGTGGGGTCTTCAAGTATCATATTCAAACCTTAACCGAGGGAAGCAATGCAAGTCATTAACTTGTTAAGATTGGCAATATGGAGTGTGCATTCCTATGCTATATCGAAAGATCCTAAGTCACTAGCTCAAGTATGGACGTGCTCAAGTCAAAGGCTATGTTGAAAGCCCTCAAGTGGATATTGATCAAGTATGGCAAGATTGAAGTTGCTCAAGCTCAAGAGTTAAACAAAGTGTTTTTATTCTTTCTTGAGTATAGGTATGCTGTATTATCAAGAGGGATGCAACTTAGCGAGTTGACCAAGTCAAAGTGCTTTTTAATTGACCTAAGTGAGATGTATCCTTAGAGTGTGCTAACAAACCCTCCTAAACTAACCTGAGTCATTTCATCTTGGTGGTGAAGTGCTAGTCACTTAGAAAAAGAGGTTTTGGGGGTGTCTCGGGCCGGACCGGTCTGACCGGTCACGGGCACCAGTCTGACCGGTGCCGCTAGCCCAACGGCTAGTTTTTCGAACACCGGTCTGACCGGTGCGGGGCACCGGTCTAACTGGTGCCGCCCGAGGACCAACGACTAGTTTTCTCCTTTGAGGGGTATAAATACCTCAAGCCTTCTTCAAGTGAGGGTTGCTGTTTCTAGTGAGTTTGCTGAGGTCCCAAGCCATTTCTAACTAGCTCTAAGCCTTAGTGGCTCTCCCCAACCCTCTCTTTGTGAGATTTGTGGATTCAAGCCATCATCTTTGTGTTGGGTTGAGAAAGTGAGCTTAAGAGTGACCTAGTGAGCTAACAAGAGCATTTCCAGAGCTTGAGCACTTTGGTTTCACGTCTACAAGCTTTGGTGCATTTGTTACTCTTGGAGGTTTGCCTCCTAGACAGCTAGGCGTCGCCAGCTAGCTCCCAAGGTTGTGGTGAGTAGTGGGAAGTTTGTAAGGGCTGCGATCTTGCCTATTCATGGAAAAGATCCCCTTAGTGGAAAGGAGGAAAGTGGTTGAAAGAGACCCAACTTGTTGTGGGAATTGTCCCTTACAAGCTCCTCAACAGAGACGTAGCCATTCCTTAGTGGGTGGTGAACTTCGGGAAACAAATTCTTGCTTCTTTGTGTGGTTTGACTTTCTAAGTTGTTTTTCTAGCATATTACATTTGCTTCCGCTTCGATCTACTTGGGTGTGTGTCATATGGACCTCCCTGGGCCCACTACCTCGGTGGGTACTAAGACCGACTACTCGGTGGGCCCCAGGGACTACCCGACTTGTGCCACACGGCACCTAATGGCGTGAGGCGCAAGGACTACGGTGGAGAAGTACTCGGATAGGAAGCTACACATGTCCTGTACTGTGTAGAGAACTCCTAGACATACCCGACTAGTACTCTCTCCCTGAACCGACTTGTAACCCTGCCTCCCAGACTATATAAGGCGAGGTAGGGACCCTTCTCTCATAGACGCATCATTTTGTAAACACACCCAATCAATCCAGAGCTACGTAGCATACAGGACGTAGGGTATTACGCACCTCGCAGCCCGAACCTGTCTAAATTGTGTGCCACGTGTCTCTTCCTTCGAGTTACCGATCTCGGCGAGGCCACGTTCATCTACCTCGGGTACTCCCCTTGGTAGGTTGCCGGTCTAAAACACCGAAAGCTGGCGCGCCTGGTAGGGGATCTCGCCGAAGATCTCATGGTGAACTTGACGGCTTCAATCTTCATCAAGCCAACCGTCACCTTTAACCGCGGCGACACCTTCGTCTTTGGCTCCTGGGTTTGCATTGCTGACGGCGCCGGATCTTTCCAGCGCCGCCTCAGTATGACGCCCAACCCGAAGACCGGGCTCATGACGCTTCCCGAAGTAGTCACGGGCGATCTCGACGGAAAATTCGGCGAAATTTTGCTCTACAACCAACACTCCGACTTCGAGTTTGGATCCACCTCCAACTCGAACTCGACGTCCCCGTGGGCCATCATATGCGAGCCGGCTATTTAGCCATCGTGTGCGGACTCCCCACTCCATGAGCGCTTCCCATATGGCCTTTGCAACGCCAGCAAGGCCCATGCGAAGGCTCTCTCTGTGCGCCGGGCCAGGAAGAAGATCGTCTCCGAGTACCACTCAGACTCCAACACCGTCTCCGGCTACAACTTGGACTCCAACCCCGTCTCCGGCTACTACTCGGACTCCTCCTACGAGTTCGACTTCGGGGCGGACCCTGACGAGCCTGAGTCTGAGAACCACACGACTGAGCAACCGCTGTCAGGACCCGCTTCCGGCCTGGTTATAACATCTACACCCGTTGGGAGATTCGTCTACTGGCCCGACCGCAAGCCCACGGACCTGACAGACGGGAACTCACGCTGCGTCACCTACCTCGACTCACTTCCCTTCCAGGAGGGAACACCGCTAGCTCCAGCTGAGGAGCACACTCCAACAGAGGTGGCGACTAGCGACTCCAACCTCGGCTCTCTTGATCGTCAAGTCTTTATGACTACCAACGAGACGCCAGGACCCTCAGGGACACACCCTGACCGATATCTCTAGGATATTTCAGCACACGAATTGTCTGCCAATGCACCCGCAGACGAAACCGACGACAACAAGAACGCCCAACGTGAATGCAACAGAAGGCGGAACGAACGGCACCGACGTCTCCGTGAGACCCTACCCGTAAGGAATCTCGCAGAGGCTCTCGACCAAGTCAAAAACCGGGTGCACACTACCCCAGAGCAGACCACGATAGCATGTCAGGCTCAGGGGGTGCGCGCGGGAGAAGTCATCTCCAAGCTCGCGGAGGACGCCTACTTCATGAGAGTTGACAACAGAGTTGCTCAAGTGTCTCCCGTCAGGACTCGCCAACCCGACAACGAAGCCACAAGTCGTAGTCCAGCTGACAATGTACGCAACCGTACTCGAGGAGAACTACTGACTAACCCCAACCGTACTCGGGCATTGTCTGGTGGACCTTCTCAGGGTGGCAACAGCGCCGGCGGCGCCGGCAGTAACCGCGATGTCGTCCCTAATCGCGATCCTGGCGGTGGAGGCAGCGGCGGCGGGAGCTCCTCACACGGGGCTGGAAGGAGAGCCGGTGGCGGGGGCGATCGCAGCGGCCGAGGCCACGCAAACAGCCATGTCACTGGTGTCTCGTGCGGCAGCTACGATGCCCGTCGCAGAATCGAGGAAATTTGGCGCAACAAATCCGCAGGCGAGAACGACGGCTTCCCCGCCTTCTCTGCACGCTTTCGCAATCTACTTCTCCCGGAGAAATTCAAACCACTAGGGATCACCAAGTATGATGCGAAGCAAGATCCAGTACAGTGGCTCAGATGCTACGCCCTCTCCATCGAAAATGCTGGTGGCAATAATGACACAAAGTGCCTCTACTTTCCCTTCTGCCTGGACCAAGCTCCGCTTACATGGCTCGAGTCACTCGGAAAGTACTCGATCGACAAGTGGGACCTGCTCAAGGACCAGTTCACCAGCAACTTTTCGGGCGCTATGGGTCGCTCGAGTACTCGCATGGACCCGGCAATGGTGAAGCAGGAACAGGGCGAGACCCTACGCAAGTACATGCGGCGCTTCTTCGACGAGCGCACCACCGTAGTCGACGTCACCGACAAGGAGGTCATCGACCTCTTCCAAGATGGTCTCTACCACCGTTGCACCTTTGAAGACTTCGGTCGTCGCCGCCCGAGCTCCATCACCCACCTCAAGGATATGATCACCTCCTGGGCCGATGAAGAAGACAAGGCCAACACCAAGTACGACGCCATTCGTGGCAAGAGCAAGCAGAACACGGGCGGAAACAACAACAACAACAACAGGGATCAAGGCGGTCGCAGCAACAACTACTCGGGTCCTAATCGCAAGCGCAAGCCAGACAACACAGTCGCGACTATCAAGCGCCCTGCGAAAGACAACTCGAAGAAGACCTCCGGCCACTTCAAAGACATGCTGAAAGAGAAGTGCCCGTGGCTTCTGGATGGCAACCACACAACCAAACAGTGCTACCAACTTCGGCGAGCACTCAAGGATACTCCAGAACCACAGCACCCTCACGACAAGAAAGGCAAGAAAAAGGCCGACGAAGGCAACGACGACTTCCAAGAACCCGACAAGACGGTGAACGTCCTCTTCGGCGGACTACCCAACCGACGGGCTCAGAAGGCCACCCGACGAGAAGTCCTAAACATTGAACCAGCGGTTCCGACCCCTCTCCGGTGGTCGGAGGTACCCATTACCTTCTCCCGCGCGGATCAATGGACAAGCTTCTCTGAACCAGGGCGTTTTCCTCTCGTCCTAAAGCCGGTAGTCGCGGGCTCCAGACTCAACAAGGTTCTCATCGACGGTGGAAGTGGTCTCAACATCCTTTTCGCCAAGACCTTGAAGAAGATGAAGATCGACATCACCCACATGCTCACCAAGAGCACATCGCCCTTCTACGGCATCGTCCCCGGGAACGCGACTATTCCACTGGGCTCAGTGGTCCTGCCAGTTACCTTCGGGGAAACCAGAGAAAACTACCGCACCGAGTACATCAAGTTCGAAGTCGCGGACTTTGAGACTTCCTATCATGCCATCCTCGGCAGACTAGCTATCGCCAAGTTCATGGTGGTACCTCACTACACATACTTGGTACTCAAGATGCCAAGTCCGGCCGATGTGCTCTCACTACAAGGGGACTTGAAGATATCCTTCGACTGCGACACAAAAGCTGTGGAACTTGCAGCCACAAATCAAGTACCCAACACAATGATGGAGATCTACGCTGCATCCAAGAAGCTTGCCCCAAGTGAACTCGACATCCCAGAGAAGTCGGACAATGCCAACAAGCCTCAGCCAGCTGAGGAGGTACAAGTCAAGACGATTGACCTTGGGACAGGCGACAGCAGCAAGACCACTACCATCGGGGCGGGCCTCGACCCGAAATAGGAAGACGCGCTCGTCAGCTTCCTCCGGGCTAACCGAGACATCTTCGTGTGGAAACTAGCGGACATGCCAGGGGGTGCCCAGGAATCTGATCGAGCACTCAATCAACGTCGACCCTAAAGTGTGACAAACCCACCTGAGATAATTCCGTACTATCGCCTAAACTACTCATTTTGGTCATGAGGCGATAATAAAGAAGTATCCCAATGAGTGTTGCCGGGTTTACACCCGGTAAATCACTTGGAAACACAGAGAGGATCGAGCGTATGCATTAAACTCCCACGAAGGAGAGTCCAGAGTGCCTTACACATTAATACTAATCTCCCCGTAGGGTCCAATTATTACAAAGCATTATTTCTGACATAAAAGTAAATCATTCAGAGTTTTATTAAAACAGTGGAAGTACTAATGACGATACGTTACGACATCACCAGAGGCCATCTGTGATGCCGTTACTCTGCGTCCTCATCCACCCATTCCAGCTCTCAGCCGGGTGGAATCTCACCAGGCCAAACAACATCTCCTGAAAACCACAATTTAAGCAAGACTGAGTATACTAATACTCAGCAAGACTTACCCGTCAAAAGTTACCTTTAGACATGCAGGGCTTTTGGCTGGTGGGTTTGTTTTGCCCAAAAGCAACTAGGATCATGGATCCTTACTTTCAATATTTTAGCTCAAATTCTAGTGAGATTATCATTACTAAAATGAGCTACTAATACAATCAAGATTTGTACAATACAATTAGTTCATGCAGAAGATTTCACATAGTTCCATCATTACGGGATATCATGGCCAGCTGACTAAGCAGTCTCAGATAACGGTGAGAGGCCGACAATTGATTGATTTATAACCCTTGCAAGGTAAACCTAAACACACGGAGCGGTGCCCCACAGAGCTGACACTGACCAAACGGTTCCCAAAAATCCTCGGGTTGGGATGATAGCCTACAGTCTCGGGTATAAGGCTATCTGGAATGCCCCACTTAGTACATCCAGCCTCACACATGTACCCTCCTCCCGGTTGCAAGCCGGGCAGGAGACGAATCAAGATTAGTAGTAGTAAAATCCCGTACAGTCTCATTAAGGTACTAGGCTTACCGGTCCCATTCCTGACAAGTGCTTAGTACATTCAAAAGCTTAGCCCACGAAGCCACTGGACCGGAGCCCAATCCCAATGCTCTTACCACATGAGCAATTCATTAATTCATATGGGGGTTCCACAAAGGGAATCCTATTCTCGCGAGTGACGAACATCACTCGACTTTTACCGGGTCCTTAGAGCATAGCATCTAGCGACCTAGCATACTAGTAAAAGAACATAGGCACCTAGGGATCATGCAATTAGGGTTTCATTCAATTCCTGAACGTAAATGCACATAGAATAACATAGATAGTTGCATGAATTTAAATAAAACATGGGTTAATGATAAAACTGGGGCTTGCCTTCGCTAGCACAAGTAGTTAGACAATCTTTCGGACTTTGGCCCGGTCTTGCTCTATGGCGACGTAGTGCACGCCTCCTCCGGCTCCCTCGTTCACGTCTTCCGATACAAGCGTGTAACTACCGTCGGGAACTTCTACACGGAGGGTGCAATGCAAAACTTGAGTGACAATTTGGATTGAATTAATTTCAAACAACTTATGACAACATGGGGTGCACTTTTGAACACATTCACTTAGATAATAAATACATTCAGCATACTCTTCCTATGAAGGGACAATATGCAAAGCTTCCTCATCTAGACTTTTCAATAGTGACTGTGTACATATATATAAAAATAAATTAATGTAATTCACATAACAAACAGTAGCAACAGCTACAAGTGGCATAGGGGTTGGTCATATTCACCTTAAGAAAAGCATTTAAACATTTATTTATTTAAAGCAACACAATAGACTACGTGACACTTGCATGCTAGTGAATATAGGCACATCTATAAAAGAATATTACCTTTAATTACCAACAGCAAGGAAATTTACTTTTGATACCACCATTTTACTTTCTTAGCTCATCCCTTAGCTTATACATAAAGGATGCATTTTTCCTATTTTTCCCTTTACTAGATTTCGGATTTGGAGTCTTCTAATCAATTAAAAACACATCAAACTGTTCCAGCAGTACCTACTGGTTCTAATGACCAGGAATGCTCTGTTGGACAGCAAGGAAAAAGGGTTTTGCACCACTGGTTATAATACACAAAAATTAAAGGCATCACTAGCTAGCAATTAGAGGATTTAAGCATATGAAAATAAATATAACAGAATTGAGTTCAAAACTTTTCCTATACATGCTTTGGTCCAAAACAAGCTTAAAGAACTAACAAACACACATATATCCTTTATGAAACATGCTACACATATTTATGATTAAAAACAAGCATAATTGAAAAACTAATATTTCTAACAGAGATAAAATCATGGTAAATTCACCAAGGATGTATTTTGATATAACATGACAGTAGCCAGAAGTTGGGCTCAAAAATAATTACATTTGGAGCTACAAAAATCATCTAGGCAGATTTATCAATTTCACAAAATGATTTTTATAAAAAGATTTCTTTAGTAACTTTGTGCAATTTTTGGCACAGAACCTAGAAATACTAGTACTCACAACATATCCCAAACTCAGCTCAAGATCAGTTGTAGATTTTACAGAATCACAGATCTAGTAATTTTACACTTCTATTTTTCAAGCAAAAACTGTAGCTCAAAAGTATATACACCTTTGGAGAAAGTTGTAGTTTGAGGTACACAGAGCACAGAAAAACTGAGTTTGCTATTTTTGGATTTTTTACAAATATTAAATGATTTTACAAGTTACAGCCATATCACACAAAGAGGATAGAATCTTCATGCAATTAGGTCCCTGGAAATTTTAAACTCTTCACAACCATACCCTCGATTCCTCACCCTTGCACCCGGCGGCGAAGGCGAGCTCGCCGGTGGTGAGGTGAGGCGCGACAGGCAAACAAGCGAGGGCGATAAGCAATTGGGCTCACCCTCTTCCGATTAGCGGCGGTGGATTGACCGGAGGTGTCCCGGGCGAGCGGCGGCGACGGACCGGTGGTGGCGCGGTCTCGGGCACTCGAATTCCGGCGAGGACAGGGGTGGAAGTGGTCAACGTGTGGCACGGGCAGCTTCACTGGTACCTAGGGGATGTGCTGAGACAGTTGGTTGGCTCGGGGATCGCGCGGGGAGCAGAGCTCGTCGATGGCTGCCCGGCGGCGGCCGCAGGGACACTGGCTCCGGTGAGCCGGCGGCTCGGGCAGGCCAACAAACAAGCGCAGGAGCTATAGGGGGTCCTAGTGAAGTGAGGAACAACACGTGTTTGCAAAGAAAAGCAGGCGGAGGTGGAGTTCACCGTGAGGGCTCCTATGGCGGACGGCGGCGGCTCGGTGCTCGCGCGAGGAGAAGACCGACCGACTTTATAGCCTAGCTCGAGGCGGTTGAGTGTTGCCTTGCATACCAAGGCGAGGGGCGAGGCAGTACAAGCACGGCATGGTCGGGGTACGACGGGATGGACGGCGACGCACGGCTGCCAATTGCCAACCGAGGGTGGCGCTGCGCGCGTACGGCGGCGACGCCGTTGGGTGGCCGGCGCGGCGGGCGTGAGCACGTGGCGCACAGGGGAGAGGGTCGGGATGGCGGTTCTACGCGGGCGGCCCCACGCGCGCACGGACCTGCGGGTGTTAGGCTGCCTCGGCGTTCGGGCCCATGGGGTAGTCACGGTGAGCATGCACGACGCGGCGCGGCGCGACGCGACGTCGTGCGGTGCGGCGCTCCGGCTCAAAACAGTTCCAAGTACCCTACTTTGAATTGGATTTTCTCAAATTTCCAAACAGAACTGCACCAAGGTTTGACTACCAACCTTGCTCACCACACTACCCTCTACAAGTTTTGCAAAGGCTCTAGGGGTTTAGATCAAAGGACTTGGCATAAACTGCAGGGAAAGCTGACAGAAATCTCGGCCCCGGTGAGCAGTGAAAGCAGACGTTGACTTTCATTTTTCACCAATTTGCACTTCAAACCAGCAATGCCACTCAACATGAAAGTTGTGTCCCCCAACAAAACACACCACTTTTGTATTGGGAGAATTTGAAGTGTTTAGGGAAAATTTGGAGAACACGACAAAAGTTCCGGCTGACATTGATGGGTCAACAAGGAGTCAAGGGTTTTTGAGTGGGGTTTTGACCAAGGTGGACTATGGTTGACCAAAACGAGTCATTAGGGTTTGTCAGTGATGTTTTCGAGGTGATGGCCCATGTGGACCGTCGTTTGACCAAAGTCAACACCGTTGACTGGATGACTAGGGTTAATTAACCCCACCGAAAACCTGGGGCGTCACATAAAGCTACCCTGAAGCGACAACACCTCCGCCATTTCGCCGATGACCAACGGGATGCCATCAAGAAGGAACTCGCCAAACTACTCGCGGCTGGCTTCATCGGAGAAGTCTTCCATCCTGAGTGGCACGCCAACCCCGTCCTCGTCCGCAAGAAGAACTCAAACGAGTGGAGGATGTGCGTCGACTACACCGACCTCAACAAGCACGACCCCAAGGACCCCTTCGGGTTGCCGCGGATAGACCAAGTCATCGACTCCACGGCGGGCTGCGACCTGCTCTTCTTCCTCGACTGCTACTCCGGGTACCACCAGATCGCTATCAAGGAAGAAGACCAGGAGAAGACCGCGTTCATCACCTCATTTGGCGCATACTGCTACACGACCATGTCTTTTGGGTTGAAGAACGCTGGTGCTACTTACCAGCGAGCTATCCAGGCCTGTTTCAAGAGACAGCTCAACAAGAACGTTGAAGCCTATGTGGATGACATGGTTGTTAAGACCAGAAACTCCGACACGCTCATCGCCAATCTTGAAGAGACTTTCGCATCCTTGCGAGAGTACCGCTGGAAGCTCAACCTGAACAAGTGTGTTTTCGCGTACCGTCGGGTAAACTACTCGGCTTCATCATCAGCCTTCGCGGCATTAAAGCCAATCCTGAGAAGATCTCTGCCATCACCAACATGAAAGCTCCCACGTGCATCAAAGACGTGCAGAAGCTCACCGGGTGCATGGCGACCTTGAACAGATTCATCTTGAAGCTTGGAGAACGGGGGCTCCCCTTCTTCAAATTACTCAAGCACCAAGAGAAGTTCGCGTGGCCTCCAGAGGCAGACCAAGCCCTTGCTCAGCTCAAGGACTTCTTATCCAAGCCACCAGTCCTCACGGCTCCTCGCAAAAGGAGCAGCTACTGCTCTACCTCACTGCGACTACTCACGTGGTCAGTACTGCCATCGTTGTCGAGCGGCAGGAAGACGGCCATGCCTACCTAGTCTAGCGACTAGTCTACTTCGTCAGCGAGGTCCTTTCAGAATCTAAAGCACACTATCAACTAGTACAGAAGCTACTGTACGTAGTGCTCATCACCTTGCGGAAGCTACGACACTACTTCCAGGAGTACTCGATCTCTGTCGTCACCGACAACAAAGCCGAGTACGAAGCTCTACTACACGGGCTCCGCCTCGCGACTTCACTGGGCATCAAGTGACTACTAGTCTACGGCGACTCCGCAGTGGTCATCAACTAAGTCAACAAGTCCTGGGACCACAACAAGGAGAACATGGACGCCTACTGCCTGGAAGTCCGCAAGCTCAAGAACAAGTTCTACGGTCTCGAGTTTCATCACATCGTTCGCGACAACAACGTTGCAGCGGACGTCCTGTCGAAGCTTGGTTCTACTCGCGCTCAAGTACCAGCGGGTGTCTTCGTCCACGAGCTTCACACGCCATCCATCCCGGAACTGGCGCCGACGACCACTGACCCAGCACCTTCCACAGCTGGCCAGGAGGTCATGATGATAGATGTGGACTGGCGACAACCCTTCATCGACTACATCCACGAGCAGAAGGTTCCCACAGACAAGAACTTGGCCGAGCAACTCATCCGCCACACCAAGTCCTACGTCCTAGTCGGAGACAAGCTCTACAGGCGGGGCGCATCTTCTGGAGTACTCATGAAGTGTGTCCCCCGAGAAGAAGGCAAGGGCATCTTGGAGGAGATTCATAAAGGCATCTGCGGCAACCACGATTCGTCATGCACGCTGGTCAGCAAGACTTTCCGACAAGCTTTCTACTGGCCACAGCTCTGGGCGATGCCGAAGAACTCGTTAGAAGGTGCCAAGGGTGCCAATACTTCACCAAGCAACAACACGTCCCGACCTACAAGCTAGTAATCATACCACCAACCTGGCCCTTTGCCTGCTGGGGGCTCGACATGATTAGGCCTCTTCCAACTGCGCTAGGAGGATTCAATAGAGTCTTGGTGGCCATCGACAAATTCACCAAGTGGATCGAAGTCAAGCCGGTTACACGCCCCAAGGCCGACAGAGTACTCGACTTCTTGGATGAACTCGTGAATCGCTACGGACTACCCCATCGCATCATCACAGACCTGGGCTCCAACTTCAACAATCACCAGTTCTGGGAGTATTGCGAGAACAGCGAGATCGACATCTGAGATGTCTCAGTCGCCCATCCACGGGCCAATGGACAAGTCGAGCGCGCCAACGGGATGGTACTCGACGCTCTTAAGAAGCGACTGCACGATGCTGCTAACACAAAAGGAGGCAAGTGGATCAAGGAACTACCCAATGCACTCTGGGGGCTGCCTACTCAACCCTCCAAGCCAACGGGACAATCACCATATTTCCTGGTCTACGGCTCCGAAGCTATTCTACCTGCTAACGTCATGTGGGATTTGTCGGCTGTAGAGCAATACGACGAAGGCATATCTGAAGATAGCAGGCGAGTTGATATCGACGGACTCGAAGAAGCTTGCTGTGCCGCCCTCATCCAATCAGATAGGTACCTTGAGGGTATCCGATGCTACCATGATCGCAACGTCAAGGAACGCTCCTTCAACGTTGGTGATCTCGTCCTCCGTCGCATCAAGAACACGAAAGGACTACACAAGCTCAGCTTGCCATGGGAAGGTCCCTTCACAGTTGCAAAGGTGACCGGACCAGGCTCCTACCGCCTCCAGACACCTGAACGCGAAGACATCAGCAACTCGTGGAACGTCGACCAGCTCTATCGGTTCTACGCGTAGTCACCCGACTACTCAGGGGGTTCATGTCTACACGACTACTCCTGAATCCTTTGCTGTAAGCGGCCTCTGGGTCCAGGCACCAGTCTCCGGACTACTCTACTCCGAGATCCAGCGTTAACAGCTACTAACGGAACTCGGGCTGCTTCGAGCGTCAAGGACTCTAGAAGCGGTCTATCAAGAGACCATGTACTCCTAGATCTAGCCTATACGGCTACTAACGGATCTTTAGCTGTAAGAGTCTATGCGCCCTAGCACTACTTAGCCGTAGGTGGCCTCTGGGTCCTGGCGACTACAGTTGTAAACGGCCCTGGCCATCCAGGTGTACTCTTTTAGTGATAAAGTTTGATTATCAATCAACTCATTTACTGTGTCTCTCTCAACGAGTCTACCGTCGAGTACTACTACTCGCACACAACTCCACAACATGGGCACTCCGCATACATACATTGCGTCAATGAGTACTCATTTCATGGAACTTCTTTCATCACATACTTAAACAAGTTCATTACAACTTTGTTTATATACAATCTTTGCTACAAGCTAACCCTACAGGACTACTGAAGGTTCAGCTTCTCGGCAACTTGTTCAGCTATCGGCGCCATCTGCTCCAAAAGCTACGCGTACTTCTCATCAGTGCAATTGGCGGCTAGTCCACCCGCGACTACGTCTACCGGAGCCTTGGGGAAGTACGACTTCATGTACGCCAAGACTTGATTTGGGATGGACTTCGTCATATGCTTGATATAAGTCGTCAGACGGCTGGGAGCTTCTCTCAACCGGTCAACTAACGGAGCAATCTTCGGCCTGCCCGGATGAGGCACTAGCAGCCTTGCAATGGGAAGTGCGGCTTCTTCAAGTTCCTTGAGCTATCCCCGCAACTTCCCGCAATCTTCGCCAAGCTTCTGCAGAGATTAATAACAGTTGACAAGATCATGATCCGAGGCAATCTAAAGCTCCATATGCATATCGCACTTGTAGGCCAGCTGCTTATAATCGTACTCAAGTACCTCGCGGGCATCCTTCTCCCGGTAGAAGAGATTCTTCATGACAACTTCTGAGGCCTTCAGTTGCTCAACTCGGGTCTCAAGCTCTGCAAACAACATAGGAGACTGAGGACCATGTGTGGTTCGAGGACCGGTGGATGGTCGCTTCCTTGTGTGATGAGTGATTGACAACGTTGTGTGGACTGATTCTTGGCTAAGTATTGCAGGTGCAGGTTGCGGCTTGACTCATGTTGGTGCAGGTGAAGAAAAAGCGGGAAAGGTCGTTGCCGGTGAGGCCTCCAGGTGTGGAGAAGACAAGTAGGCTTCGTTCGAGGGGCCCGGTGGCCAGCGGGGTCAAGTGCGGGCCGCATGGTGGCATGAACAGCAAGATGAAGTCGTGGACGGTTTCTTGGTAGAGCCTCAAAACCAAGGACGAGCCGGGACTACGTGGGAGCCAAGTCATGAGTGGAGATTAGCGTAGGCTACACCGAGTTCGCGGGGTTTGCAGTGGTTCACCAGAAAACCACTGGGTTACTCGGTTGAGCCACAAAACCGAGGTCGAAGACTCGACGAGGAGGTGTGGCCACCCAGGCGGTTCAACCGCCCAAAAGGGGCGGTCAGACCGCCTGGGCCGGTCAGATTGCTCGGGCCGGTCTAACCACCCTGGGGGGCGGTCTGACCGCCTTGGTCGCTGGCACCGAGATGCTTCGAAGCGGAGGACACGCGTCGGGATCGCAAGGCTTGCGTCGAGGCTAAGCAGGTTGCGGTCGCCGGGCATCTGTCCGATGAAGAAAATCTGAAGACTCCAAATTCGCCCTTGAGGGGCTTGTATCCCTAGTTATTAAGAAAGGCTAGTTTAGTCTTTTGGGTGCCTCCATATATACTCTTTGAGGGTATGGATGGCAGCCAACTCTTGGAACCCTAGCTCATTTGTTTTTGCATTTTCGTTCTCTTTTTCCCTAGTTTTTCCTAGGCTAGCTTGAGAGCTTCATGTGAGATCTAGAGAGGGATGGATGTATGGGTGGCAAGCTAGACCTTGTACGAACCTTCATGGTATGTATAGATGGTTCGACGTTGTTCCTCAAGGTGGTGAAGTGCTTTTCCCGTCCTTCTTTGTGGTGATTTTTGGAGTTCTTTGCTGGAGGTGTTTTGAGGACGATTTCTTGGGGTTTTTGGCGGGTGTCACGTATGAGGATCTTGTGCCTCTTTGGCTGGTGACTTTGCCTCCAAATCCCTCTTGAATCGGACTCGATTTGGCGGTTTTTCGAGTTGGGCGAGTTCTTGACCGAGAGAGGCGATTTCTTCGATTCCTCTTGATTGTGAGCGATTCGGGTCGATTCCTTTGAGGTAGAGGTTGCCCAGGAGGTAACCCAGCTTTTCCTGAAGTTTCGTTGCAATCCGTGGAGTGATTCGGGAGATCGGGTGCGAGAAAGTTGAGGTTTGACCCGCGGGTTGGTTTTCTGGAAGAGGCGGTCTAACCGCCAGGAGGGGGCGGTCTAACCGCCCTGGGCTTTCCAGGTTAAAGTTCTGTTTTGCCGGATTGTCCTCTGTAAGTTTGTTCGCCTTGATCAGAGGAGCGTCTGGATGAAATTTCGGGTTGTTCTCGTGCCGTTTGCTAGGAGTTCTTGTTTGGAGTTCATTGCTGGGTACAGGAGGTTAGACCGCCCCTGGTAGCCGGTCTAACCTCCCCTAGGCCCCTGGGTGAAGTTTTGGTTTTCGGCAAGATTTTCTGGTATGTTGCATGGCCCTGACCAGAGATTTCTGTTGGTGAAACCGTGGTGCGTTTTGGTGCTCGGAAGAGGTGTTTCAGAGGATTTCTTGGTTGCCTGGTGGAGGCAGTCTAACCACCCCCATACCTGGTCTAACCGCCCCCCTCTGGACAGCCGGCTTTCGAGTTGTTTCCACTGTCGTGGGTGCGTGTGTGTTGAGGTTGCTGGTAGTGTTTGTTCCCAGGACCAGTTGCACTCTAGTTGCTACGTGGTTTTGTCTAACGAAAGGTAAAAGTGCGAAGTGTGTGATTTTGGGGGTCTGGCCGTGCGAGGTCATCTTGTTGGAGTTTCAATCTCCTTCGAGAAGAATTTTTATCGGCTCCCATTCACTCCCTCCTCTCTGGTCGCGTAATCGGTCCTTCAAGTGGTATCAGAGCCGGTTCGGGTCTTTATTGACTCTAACCAGTCTAAGATCCAAGGATGGTGTACCAGGAATGGGGTTCGGGTCCTCCACACTTCGATGGCAAGAACTACCAGATGTGGAGTAAGCGGATGGCGGTGTTTCTCCGCGGAAAGGGTCAGATCCTTTGGGATGTCACGGTGGACACAGGCTATGTCCAGCTGATGAACTTTCTTGCTGAAGGATCGAGGGACATGTTAGACACCAACAATAAGGCGGTCGACTACTTGTTTCGTGCTTTGTGTCAGCCTGAGTTCGATCGGGTGCACACCGAGCACTTGGCTTGTAGAATCTGGTTGGTGTTGAAGGAGGCTCATGTTGGGAATGCCCAGATTCAGGCACGGATGTATGCAACCTACCGGAGAGAGTACGAGAACTTCACTCATCTCCCCGGTGAGTCCATCGATGCCTTGTTTCAGAGGTTCACGGTGGTTGTGAACAACATGAGGGCCAATGTGGACGTGCTCCCGTACGATGATCATGATAGAGCTGTCAAGCTCTTACACTCTTTGGATCGTACAATATGGAGCGGAAAGTTCGAGGCCATTGTGGAGTTAGAGAAGTATGACACTCTGACGGTGAACGAGCTGTTCACGAAGCTCAAGTCGGCTGAGGTGGATAGGGGCATGATTGCCAAGCTCGAGGGTCCGACTGATTCCCATAGTCTTGCCTTTGTTGGTGGTTCGAAAGGAAAGGCTAACACTAACCCATCCACCAGGATGTTCTCTTTGTCCTCCTTGATGTCTATGCCAGATGAGGAGTTCGACGTGCTTGGAGAGGACGAGCTGGCGCTTCTGACGAGGCGGTTCGAGAGGCTGCACGAGAACCGAGTGAACAGGAGGAGGAACACGAGGACATGCTTCAAGTGTGGCAAGGTTGGATACGTTTTCACCGAGTGTCCAAAGATGAACAACCACGACAAGCACAAGTTCAAGGACAAGAAGAAGAAGTCCAGGAAGAAGGATCATGGACATGAGAAGAAGACGCGGTCTCGAGAGAAGATGAAAAGATCGAGCGACATCAAGTCTGATTCCGAGGACACGTCTTCAAGCTCGAGTGATGAAGACGAAGAGGATGACAAGAAGAGGAAGAAGAAGAAGAACCTTGGCAAGTATCTCAACGGCCTTTGTGTGACGGGCCTAAGCCTCAAGGACAACTTCTGCGGCATGGCTCGCAGTTCGCGCAGCAAGAGAAGCCAGAAGGACGCCTCGGACTTGGATTCCGAGGATGAGGTATGTGATGAGCTCTCTTCTTTGCGCAAGGAGAATGAGGATTTGGTTGACTTGCTTGATAATCGCGATCACATGCCTAGAGAGGCTAGGAAGCTTAGGAAGGAGCTTAGATCTTTGCTCGAAGATGCTAGGACTAGAGTGGCGGAGCTAGAAACACAGGTCCTTGATAGCAAGCTTGAAATTGATTCTCTTAAGGCTAGCCCTGTTGTCTCTGATGAGAATGATTGTGTTGATTGCTCTGCTTTCCTAGTTGACTTGACTGATCTTAGGGAGAAGTATGCCTCCAATTGTGAGGAACTAGATGTGCTTAGGGTTGAGTTGGCTGAGCTACAATCTAGACCCACTTTGCTTGGTGCTTGCACTTCTTGCCCTGGTTTGCATGAGAAAATTGTTGAGCTTCGTTCTCGCATTGTTTCGCTTGAGGCTGATTTGAAAGTACCTATTCCTACCTCTAGTTCTACATGTGAGTTGCATGCTATGAGGAATTTGGATCTTGCAAAATGTGTTGGTCGCTTGCAAGATGAGAATGATAAGTTGCGTGAAGCACTGAGTTGGTTGTCGAGTTAAGAACCTCTGCTTGGTATGATGATTGCTAGCTGTAAGCGCTTTGATGGTTGGACTTTGGGATTGGATAAGGTTGGTGAGGGCAGTGGTGAGAGAGAAGGGAAATTTGGGAATGTTTCAGTTCCACCACAACCCACACGCAAAGACAAGTTTGCGTCCAAGCCAAACCAACCAAGAGAAAAACCGAGTGAGAAGGCAAGTGAAAAGCCTAGTGAGAAACCAAGTGAGAAGCCTTGTGAAGAGCCTCACCCCAAGCCTAAGCCCAAACCAATCCTTTTCCATTGTGAGTTTTGTGGAAAGGATGGTCACAAGAGAGAGTTTTGATATAAGAGAAAGAGGGAGGCGAGAATGGCTAAGGAGTGGGCGAACAAGGACAGGTACCACCCTTCTCATGGTGTGCCTGAGCCTCGTATGTCACTGCCTAAGGGAAAGGGCTTTGTGCGAAAGGATCCGGCTTCGGGAGATGAGAGATCCCGTAGCCGCGGTGGTGGTCTGGAGAGGGCGGTCAGATCGGCCAGGCATGGTGGTCAGACCATCTCGGCCCAGGGAAGGGCGGTCAGACCGGCCTGGCTAGGCAGTCAGACCGGCTCTCCCCAGATTTCTGGGCAGTTCGGTTTCCGAGGTCGTGATGCTGGTGGTTTCAGTTTTCTTGGTCATGGTGCAGATGGTAGACACTTTGAGTCTGGTGGTGTTGAGTTTGTTGGACGTTCTCCTCATGATCAATACGAGTTTTGGAGAGGTCGGAACTTTGAGTCTCTAAAGGACTACGGACCACACCTTCCTTTTCGCGGTACGCATACTCCTCCAGTGAGACGGGAGTGGTTTTCCCATGGTGGTTCCTGGTTTGATAGGTTTGACAGGATGGATCGCTGTATTGACAGGCAGGGTAGGATGAATGTTGCTAATCCTACTTTCGAGGAAATGGCCCGACACTGGTTTGCCACTTTTGGAACTAACCCCAGTGTTGAGTCGTTTGCTCGCTCTCGCTCTTGGTTTTGAGTTGCAGGTGGGAGGCCCGGAGAACATTTGGTTGATATGGGGGGTGGTTCTTCGACCTCATACCCCGGTGGTGACATGGAGGTACGTCACTTTCGGGGATGGTGGACTAAGATAAGTGACTTTTGAAGAAATGATAAAGGTAAGTGAATTTCTGACCTTCAAGTGTGTGGCCTTGGTCAAGCCACTTGGTTCTTTTTGCTCTTTGCCCCATCTCATGTGTGTAAGGTGAGCTTTGTATGCTCTTTGGCCTTAATGCTTGAGTTTAGGGGGAGCTTGTGGGTTTTGTGCTTTTTTGTTCTTTTGCCGGTGGTGTCGAGCCCTTTTCGCCTCCCCTCGAGGAGCCGGTCTTTTCTGAGCTTTCTGTGTGTGGTTGGTTTCCTAAGTTGGTGGTGAAGCTTCTTGTGTAGCATATGTATAGATTTCCTTTGTGCATTTCCTGCCTTTGGCATAGCATATGTAACATGATGTATAGGCATCTTTGAATCTTAGGTTGCATGCATTTTGTATCATATGCATGTGTTAGGTAAAGCTTCTCCTATATACATTGTTCACCATGATGGGCTATATATGATCGTGTGAGCTAGTTTGGTATGCTATGGTTAGTTTGGCTTAGCTCTTGATGATCTTGATTTATATCCATGGTTGATGGCTAGGTTTTTTTTGAAAAATGTCACATATATGCTCTCTCATGTGTAAATGCCTTTATATGATCTTGACTTGTTTTAGTGGTTTAGCTATGCTTAATTTGTGGTTGGATAGCTAGTTTATTGATCATATGGGGCCAAAGGCTCATTTGCCATCATGAATGTTTAGCCCTCTTGCTTTATCTTATGGAGGGGCATAAGTTCCTTTTTGTCGCAAAGACATTTCATGTACCAATTATAAATCTGAAAATGAAATTAAAATGCTTGGAAAATGTGCTCCCATGTCATACGTGCTGAATTTAATTTGCTTTGGGTGCTAAACCGTTGCATGATGCCTACCAATGAGAAGTCTCATACATAGAAGTAGGCACATGGCTCGGTGGCTTTGACATGACATGAGATGCTTGTGGGTGTTTGTGATGGTCTTATGATTAGAATGGTTGTCCTAGCATGAAGTTTGTGTGGCTTTGCCATTTTGACATGTTTTGCTCATGTTTAGGTTTTTGCTTATGAGAGAGTAACTTTTCGCAAAATTACTCCAATCCTCCTTAGCCTTGTCCAATGGTTGTGAAACTTGGTGATCATGTAGTTAAGGTCATTACGAACCTGTAGAGTATCTAACTTGCTCATTTGGACTTGTGTAGCTTCTTGTGATGAATTTTGTATATTTGAGAAGCTATATGTTGAAACTTTTCGCATTTTGCCTTGATTCATGCATTGTCAACAAGGGGAGAAGTTTGTGCATGCTTTGGGCACCTGGGAGTGTTTGGAAGGTGTTCCATTTGGTTCGGGCAAATTTTGAGAAGTTTGCTGCAGGGCCGGTCTCTTGGGGCGGTCTAACCGCCCCCAAGCGGTCAGTTGCTGTGCAGGCGGTCTAACTACCCTGTGATGGCGGTATAACCGCCCTGGGCTGAGTGAGCAGATTTTTGCTCTTGGCTGCTTTGGCTGTGTTGCTTTGCTGCATTGGTTCAGGGGGAGTGTGCTTTGGCTCAGGGGGAGCTTGCATATGTGCAGTGGGAGCTCTTTGTGGTGTTCGAGCTTTGGTTCGGTGGTTTACGCTCTTTGTTAGAGTATGGCTTTGTCTTGGATGTGTCGAGCCGTTGCTCTTGCCTAAGGGGTCCGAGACCTGTCTTCTTCAAGTGATCTTGCTCTTCGCCTTTCTTTGGCTTTCGATCGCTTGTTGAGGTTTCTTTTTATTTGTTTCTTTTCTTTTTCTTTTCTCTCGTGTTACGTCATGTGGGTGTTGTCAATGCACTCATCAAGGGGGAGATTGAGGACCATGTGTGGTTCGAGGACCGGTGGATGGTCGCTTCCTTGTGTGATGAGTGATTGACAACATTGTGAGGACTGATTCTTGGCTAAGTATTGCAGATGCAGGTTGCGGCTTGACTCGTGTTGGTGCAGGTGAAGAACAAGTGCGAAAGGTCGTTGCGTGTGAGGCCTCCAGGTGTGGAGAAGATAAGTAGGCTTCGTTCGAGGGACCCGGTGGCCAGCGGGGTCAAGTGCGGGCCGCATGGTGGCATGAACAGCAAGATGAAGTCGTGGACGGTTTCTTGGTAGAGCCTCAAAACCAAGGATGAGCCGGGACTACGTGGGAGCCAAGTCATGAGTGGAGATTGGCGGAGGCTACACCGAGTTCACGGGGTTTGCAGTGGTTCACCAGAAAACCACTGGGTTACTCGGTTGAACCACAAAACCGAGGCCGAAGACTCGACGAGGAGGTGTGGTCACCCAGGCCGGTTCAATCGCCTAGGAGGGGCGGTCAGACCGCCTGGGCCAGTCAGATTGCCCGGGCCGGTCTAACCGCCCAGGGGGGGCGGTCTGACCGCCTTGGTCGCTGGCGCCGAGATGCTTCGAAGCGGAGGACACGCGTCGGGATCGCAAGGCTTGTGTCGAGGCTAAGCAGGTTGCGGTCGCCGGGCATCCGTCCGATGAAGAAAATCCAAAGACTTCCAAATTCTCCCTTGAGGGGCTTGTATCCCTAGTTATTAAGAAAGGCTAGTTTAGTCTTTTGGGTGCCTCCATATATACTCTTTGAGGGGATGGATGGCAGCCAACTCTTGGAACCCTAGCTCATTTGTTTTTCCATTTTCGTTCTCTTTCCCCCTAGTTTTTCCTAAGACTAGCTTGAGAGCTTCATGTGAGATCTAGAGAGAGGGATGGATGTATGGGTGGCAAGCTAGACCTTGTACGAACCTTCATGGTATGTATAGATTGTTCGGCGTTGTTCCTCAAGGCGGTGAAGTGTTTTTCCCGTCCTTCTTTGTGGTGATTTTCGGGGTTCTTTGTTGGCGGTGTTTTGAGGACGATTTCTTAGGGTTTTTGGTGGGTGTCACATATGAGGATCTTGAGCCTCTTTGGCTGGTGACTTTGCCCCCAAATCCCTCTTGAATCGGACTCGATTTGGCGGTTTTTCGAGTTGGGCGAGTTCTTGACTTAGAGAGGCGATTTCTTCGATTCCTCCTGATTGTGAGTGATTCGGGTCGATTCCTTTGAGGTAGAGGTTGCCCAGGAGGTAACCCAGCTTTTCCCGAAGTTCCGTTGCAATCAGTGGAGTGATTCGGGAGATCGGGCACGGCGAAGTTGAGGTTTGACTCGCGGGTTGGTTTTCTGGAAGAGGTGGTCTAATCGCAAGGAGGGGGCGGTCTAACCGCCTTGGGCTTTCCAGGTCAAATTTCTGTTTTGCCGGATTGTCCTCTGTGAGTTTGTTCGCCTTGATCAAAGGAGCGTCTGGATGAAATTTCGGGTTGTTCTTGTGCAGTTTGCTAGGAGTTCTTGTTTGGAGTTCATTGCTGGGTATAGGAGGTTAGACCGCCCCTGGTAGCCGGTCTAACCGCCCCTAGGCCCCTGGGTGAAGTTTTGGTTTTCGGCAAGATTTTCTGGTAGCTTGCATGGCCTTGACCAGAGATCTCTGTTGGTGAAACCGTGGTGCGTTTTGGTGCTCGGAAGAGGTGTTTTGGAGGATTTCTTGGTTGCCTGGTGGAGGCGGTCTAACCGCCCCCATACCCGGTCTAACCGCCCCCTCTGGACAGCCGGCTTTCGAGTTGTTTCCGCTGTCGTGGGTGCGTGTGTGTTGAGGTTGCTGGTAGTGTTTGTTCCTAGGACCAGTTGCACTCCAGTTGCTACGTGGTTTTGGCAAACGAAAGGTAGAAGTGCGGAGTGTGTGATTTTGGGGGTCCGACCGTGCGAGGTCATCTTGTTGGAGTTTCAATCTCCTTCGAGAAGAATTTTTATCGGCTCCCACTCACTCCCCCCCTCTCTGGTCGCCTAATCGGTCCTTCAGAGACGATGTCAGACTACTATAGGGTACTTCCAATAAGTACTCGATGGGTCAGCGGCATACCTTTGTTTTTATTACGGAGCGACTTGTTCTTCCGGACAAGTTAATTGCTTTTCGCCTGCATATCTTGCACCTCATTTTGGTACTGGGCGAAGGCGCCATCGAGCTTGGACTGGAGCATGGCGGAGTGCTTCCTGGCCTTGGCGAGTTCTTTCTCCAAAGCCTCGGCTCGGAGCACCGTGTCGCCGAACCCTTGGAGCATCTCGGATTTCTGCCGAGACCTCTCCACGACATCCTGCAGAAGGCAACAATTACTTGAGTATCTTTTTCTACTATAACTCGACTACTCAAGGGTACAGTCATGTACCTTCATCCATTGCTCGGCCCGCCGCATCGCCTCCAAGTTGCACGCTACTGCCGCCGGGTCGACAAGATCGTCTGCCAGAAGCTCGAGTCCACCACGACTAGTCGCGGCAGCCTCAGACATCGGCGCCAAACGGATCGGCTCCGCATCCTGAATTTCCGGCGAACGAACGACTACTTCCAGACTTGACTCCAGCAATACATTGCCGCGCACCTCTTCGGCCACCCAGGGGCTACTCTGCTGGCTATCTCTGCCGGCTCAGTTGTTGCTTCAGTGGCTACTTCGATTTCTGGCACCACGGGCACAGCCTCAGGGGTGGTACTTCCCTCGACTTCTGCCCCTATCATCAAAAGACACATGGGATCAGTCTCCCGGGGGCTATGACTACTGCTCGAGGAAGCCCGCGCCTCCGCAGCGTACTCACCTTCTACCACGCTGGCCTCTAGCAGCGTAGCCTCCGCGGCTGGCGCCACGATCTCGCCTTGGGTGAGGGGAGCGGACTCATCGGCAGCAGGCACGGAAGCTTCTTCAGCCGCTGCTGTGCTGGGTTCATCTCCCTCCCAGGACAAGTCTGTCGATTTCCTACACAGTACCTACTCGGTGGTCAACCAAGTACGACTACCAAGATACATGTACTACTCGAGAAAGATCTTCCCTTGCAAGCTTGACCGGACAACAGTCACGGTCGGAGCGCCAAGTATGCTGGCGATGTCGACAAGCCCGGCTTCGGCGGGCGCCTCTTCTTCGGCTTGAGTTGCTGACGGTTCTTCAGCAGCAGCAGTCACGGTCGGTTCCATCCTGTTCTCGATGACCGGCGCCGGCGGCTCGACAACTGTAGTCGACCGCTGTGTCAACCGTGACACAAGTGCCTCTACGGTGGGGGATGGGCTGCGGCTTCTCTCAGCCGGCTCTCCCACCATCTCCCAGTCTCCTTCGTCTCCTTGATCTATGGGGTCAGAAGGCAGAATCTCCTGCAAGCACTCAGAATTCAGTTGTCAGCATGCACAACATTGCAAGACAAGTACTCGACTACTCTACTCAACGAGTTTACCTCTTGAGATGTAGTCTCGGTGACTTTCAACTTTTTGGTGACGCGCTTGCATGCCACGTTGCGCGGCCTCCTCGGTGGCGCAGGCAGACTAGCCTCCAGGCTAGTCGGTGGATCCTTGATGAGGGGCATGTTGGGCAGTCCAGGGCGGCTGAACCTGGACCGCAACTAGAACCACTTCTGGAGTGTCTCCTCGTCCTCCTCGTCGGACGTATCTTCAACGATGACGGTGTCGTCACCTTCGCCGACTTCGCGGTGCTCCTTGGCCTTGCCTTTCCTCTCCTCCGGGATATCGACAAGTTGAGGAGGTGAAGCTGGCTCAGAGACAAACTTTGCAATATCACCCTGCAACATATAGCTTGGGTGAGCATGACTACTACCATACAATCAGTACTCGGACACTAAGTGCGGCTACTTACCTTGCTCGGCGGATGAGCTGCGGAGTACTCGGGGACCGGGCAGGGCGTGTATGACGGCATGTCCTTGAAGATCCTACCCAGCCTCTCGACGATGTCGTCATCATCGATCTTACCGCCAGGCATCCGCGACGTGTTGTCCTCGCCGGTGTACTGGTAGACGAGGGTGTCGCGAGCGATCAGTGGCTGCACCCTCCACTTCATGAATCTGAAGGCCATGTGCTTGGCCCTCAGCCCGGCTTCTCTCAAAGCCTTAATCTTCTGCAGCAGCTCGGGTTGTTGAATACCCTCCTGCATCGTCGGCTCCGTGTTCCACCAGGCCTGGTGTTTTGGTTGCCTCCCTCTTGGCTTCGGCAGCTCCGGGTGGTGGTTGGTGATGTAGAACCATTTCGACTTCCAATCTTGGTTGGAGTCAATCAGCTTGTACGCCAAGTACTTCTCGGCGGCGTCTTCGTGCATCTGGATGTCGGCCCCTCCGACTACTCTTGGGTCGTTGGCGCTTGGCTGGGGCTTCACGCGGAAGAACTTTCTGAACAGCACCTAGTGGGGCTTGATCCCCAAGAATGCTTCGCAGAAGTGGACGAAGACAGAGATGTGGAACATTCCATTGGGGTTCAGGTTGAGGTACTCGATACCGTAATAGTCGAGAATACCTTTGAAGCAGTCGCTCACTGGAAGAGCCAACCCGCGCTCCACGAACCGGGTGAACATCGGTATCTCGTCGGGGTTCTTCTCCATCGGATACGCATACCCTACGGCGGCACGCCACATATCCACCTCCTTCTCACGGAGGAAACCGCTGTTAACCAGCGTTAGAAGGTCTTCGGTCTTCGCCTTGGATTTTTTCCACTCCTTGTTTGGATTCAGGCGCGGGGGAGACGCCGACGGCGTTGACCCTTCAGCAGATCCATCAGCCTCTTCACTGGACCTCTTCTTCCCGGCGGCAGTTTTCATGCTCTTTGATGGGGATGGCTTCATTCTCCAAAGGCAACGGGTTTTCCCTCACATTCGCTCGGGGGCTGCGGTGGAGGCAAGCAGTCTACGGCACAATGGCAGTGTGCTCAGGCGGCTAAGTATTAGCTAGATCTATTTCAACCAACTGCGAATGCGGAGGATGAAAAACCCTAAAGGTTTCGGCTTCTATTTATAAGTCAACCGGCGGCTCCGCAATGACCAGGTGGATATGTTTCAATAGCTGACTCAGCAGCGGCCGCCTGACCCTTCAACTTCCAGTAGTCGATTCGCTACATCTTGGGGGCTCAACTACTTCTACTTAACTTCCTGGGTTGCGACAAGATTCAAGAGCAACTCAGGACACATTCTACATTCAAGATGACCCTTCAATTCGAGAGGAAGTACTCGACTCTAGGCTCGGGGGCTCCGTACCACGTGTCCTTCGGTTTTTTCTTCGGATTTTGCGGGATAATCTTGCCAGAACTTCAGATTGACCCTCAGCCAGAGTCTACAACTCAACCTAAGGCTCGGGGGCTACTCCATAAGGAGTGCGATTTTGCAATCTCACTTCCATATAAGTTTCGGCTTCAAGACAACACAAGTATTGTTGAAGACCTTCAAGAGGGGAACTCGGGGACGCTTGGGAACTACTCGAGAAGACTTCAAGACTACTCAAAGGATCAACTGGAGTACCTTCCAGCCTCGGGATGCTTCAAGTATTCTTGAGGACTTTCGGCTTGTAGTACTTAGGGAGGCTTGAGGACTACTCGTCAAGGCCATCAAGACTACTCGAAACTATCCCGCTCGACTACAAAGTACTTGGGGGCTTGTCGTATGGACCTCCCTGGGCCCACTACCTCGGTGGGTACCAGGACCGACTACTCAGTGGGCCCCTGGGACTACCCGGCTTGTGCCACACGACACCCGAGGGCGTGAGGCGCAAGGACTGCGGTGGAGAAGTACTCGGATAGGAAGCTATACATGTCCTGTACTGTGTAGAGAACTCCTAGACGTACCTGACTAGTACTCTCTCCCTAAACCGACTCGTAACCCTGCCTCCCGGACTATATAAGGCGAGGCAGGGACCCTTCTCTCATAGACGCATCATTTTGTAAACACACCCAATCAATCCAGAGCTACGCAGCATACAGGACGTAGGGTATTACGCACCTCACGGCCCGAACCTGTCTAAATTGTGTGCCACGTGTCTCTTCCTTCGAGTTACCGATCTCGGCGAGGCCACATTCATCTACCTCGGGTACTCCCCTTGGTAGGTTGCTGGTCTAAAACACTGACAGTGTGCTACTCGTGTGTGCAGGGCTCATTACCCTGCTTGTGATCATCTACAAAGGCCACACACCAGGTTCGGTTCGTGCTAGGAGTCAAGAGGTGCTTGAAGTTGTTTTTGCAGGTGTTCTGTGCTACACCGATCTGACCGGTGAGGCGCACTGGTCTGACCGGTGTCACCTGTGAAGTCAAGTGCTTGACCGGTCTGACCGATCACCAGCACCGGTCTGACCGGTGGAGCACTGTCAGCTCAAGTGTTCGGGAAGAAAGAGATTAATTTGGTCGTCATGCCTATTCACCCCCCTCTAGGCGACATCAAGGTCCTTTCAATTAGTATCAGAGCTTGGTGCTCCGATTCGATCTTAACCGCTTGGAGTTCTTCGATGTAGACAACTTGTGAGGTACCGTTTGAGCCTCTAGTTCTTCAAACTACTCTTCTTGGCGCTCCAATGTTCCCATTACACTTAAGGTTTTGGGTCCCACCGCGGAGGGCATTATGGTTGCGAGTATCCTTCCAAAGGATGAGACATGTGTCTCACCTAAGGAATTGGAGAAGAAGCGACTCAATGTCGTTATTACTAACCTTTTGTGTAGTTGTGTATGTAGAGAACTAAAGTATCTTATCCTAAAAAGCAAAAGAATTTGTGAAGACGTTTATCTCATT
Organism: Cenchrus americanus; assembly: GCA_947561735.1. Lineage (NCBI taxonomy): Eukaryota > Viridiplantae > Streptophyta > Magnoliopsida > Poales > Poaceae > Cenchrus > Cenchrus americanus. The sequence goes on from OX387245.1 coordinate 179,814,308, forward strand.
TGGAAATTACTATTTGAGTTGGCAAACACCAAATGGGATGAAATTGAGAGCAATGATGAAGATGAACCAGCGGAGATGTGCCCTACAACCTCTACAACATCCACAGATCATCGAGCATCAACCCTCAAGAAAGAAGAAGATCAAAAAGGTGAAGACGTCGTCCCTCTACAGGGACCAGTCAGACCGGTGACACCCACCGGTCAGACCAGTGCCAGCAGGGGCACCCCAATTTGCTTGATGGCCAAGAAAGAAAAGAAGAGCAAGAAGAAGAGACAGGCCAAGGGAGCTAAGGACCAGAAGATTGAAGCATCAAGCTCTCCAACAAGAGAGCTTGAACTTCTCAAATCTGAGCTTGCATCCTTGGTTTGTAAGTATGAATCATTGGCTAACAAATATGATCATGAGATCAAATCCTTTGCATGTTGAGCTAAAATAGAAGAAGCCAATGATGATCTAGAAGCCAAACTAGCGAAACTCACTAGTGAGCATATAGCCCTACAAGCTAATCACAAGGAACTTGAATATTCCTATGAGAAGCTTGTCGATTCTTATGCAACACTAGAGATAGCCCATGAGGTTGTGCTTTCATCGGTAAAATCTACACAACCTCTATATCACACATGCACATGCTCACAAATTTAAGTTAATTCATCTTGCGCTAATGATTGCTAGTCTCAAGCAAGCCAATCTAGTATTGAGCATGTACTTGTAGAATCTTGTGATGACCTCATTGGCAAAGAAAATGATGAACTCAAGCAAGAGGTTGAAAAAAGACTTGTGTGTGTTGAAGGAGAAGAGCAAAGTGCAACCTTCTCAAGATAACCGTGAAGATATGGTGAAGAAGCTTGAGAAGGGATCAACCGCCACTAGATCAACCCTTCAACAACATACAATGACCCACAAGAACAAGATTCAAGAAAAGAGCAAGGTTGAGCAAATCAAATCCCAAGATCGCCCAATCAAGCACAAGGCATAAGAGTCACTCTCCAAGAAGCCTAGAAGCTCCAACAAGTGGAGGGTGTGCTACAAGTGCAGAGAGAAGGGACATTTTGCCGACAAGTGCCCAAATGCAACAATGGGCAGTGGCACTGACCGGGACCGATCGGACCAGTGCATCCCACCAGTCAGACCGGTGTCAGCCAGGTCAACCCCACTTCAAGAAAACAAGGCAAGGAAGACCCCTTCTACAAGAACAAGGCTCAGAAGCAAGCATGGAAAAGAAATTGTAAGGAATGGAGTGACCAACAAGAACAAAAGCCGCATTTGCTATGAATGCCGTCAAAAGGGTCACATGGGCAAAGATTGTCCAAATGGTAACATTCCTAAATCAAATCTTGTCCATTATGATTTCCATAAGCTTAGGAACGATAAAAATGGAACTTGTGCTTTGAGCGAGATTAGTTCACCTCATTGTAGCATGAGAGCTATTTGGGTTCCTAAGCACCTTATGACTAACCCAATAGGACCCAACAAGTGTTGGGTACCAAGAAATGCTTGCTGAGCTTGCAGGTTGAAAGAGATGCATTGAGCACATGGTTGGAAGATTTGGAAATCATGATGGATTCAATTGACCGTGTGAAGGGAAAATTCATATAAATCTTGAAATCAATGACCTCTCGTTAACTAGTACTCCTTGATTGAGTCTAAGTCGCTCTTGGTCCTCTGTGAACACTCATGTGACGCTTTTCTTGTATGAGCGAAACATGAGGTAGTGACTGTTGACGGTTAATAGTTGTATCAAAGTTCGTTTAGACTTGCAAGCGGACAAGTCTCCCATCGTAGTCAAGGGACCCTTCTTCCCTCGAGTGGTGAACCCAAGGTATCGAATCCGTGGAACAAATGTGTGACGCAAAAGATGATCTAGTAAAGCCAAGTAACATCAATCTTCGGTAAAAGAGAAACCCTAATGCATCTAGATGAAGAACGCGAAACTAATATAATCTACTAAAGACCGGAGATAACAAAGTAAGATTGGGTAGATAAACCAATCTAGAGAGATCGGGTTAAGCCTTTTGTTGAAGTTCCAAGCAAGAGAAGAAGTAGCAAATCGAATCTTATTAGAAGCCTCTTTAAATCGTGGTTTCCCGTCCAACTCCGAAAACATCCGCCTTTCGGAACCCCCGTTCTGTCACAACGTATCCCTACTCATGCGGGTAGTCTAGGGTGAGTCCAAAGACAAGTCGAGTTCTTTCGGAAGATCTGGCATGTACCTCTAGCCACCGCGGCTACAAGAACACCCTATGCAATCTATCTCGAGAATAGATTTAGAATAAGCAAAGCCGATCGAAAAACGAAATCTTTGAGGAAACACTTAATCGCTAGAAATAGATTCAACTCGATAATTCAACCATTACAATGATACATAAATAAGATCACTACCAGGATCCTACCTTGATCTAGCTTCTAGCTCTTGGAACTTCGACGTGGTCTTCCGTGCAAGGTTCCCACGTCGGCTAGGGAGACCCTAGTCAACTAGCTCGACCCTCTCCTCTCCGGGATGGTGTCCCTCTCTTCTCTGCTCCTCGGTGGCCGATGATGAATTGGATGATGCATGGCTCTTGACCCCGGGGCTATAAATAGCCCGAATGGCGGCTAGGTCAAAGGAGGGGGGATTGGGCCCTAGACTGGGCTGGGCCGGCCGGCCTGGGCCCATCTAGGCCTAGTTCCCGGCCTCCTTCGCGTGGTGTCGGTTCCCGATTCTTCTAGATGCTTCCACCTTCTACATGTAGGCCCTTGTTGTCAGTTTCTCTCCGAGTTGGACATAGCTCCTTGTCCCGCAAGATTCGGCACTTTTCTGGTTAGGTCCTTGGAGTTTGTCATCTTCTCGGGTTGAGTCCCTGGCTTCTTGGAGTCAAGTTTGCTTCATTGCATGACTTGTACGGGCTTCAAGGTCTTGTCACAAGGTGCTTTATGAACTTATCCCAAAAGTCTTGCTTTCAACGCTAAAACCCTGCATAAATACTAAACTCCAAAACCTACATGCAAAAGTGAACTTGTTATACCACGGGGGTTAGTACCAATGGATAAGGTATAAAACTTATGCCAACACCGAAGGTAAACTCATGGCTAGGTTGACGGATTTTCACCGTCAACAGTGACTTTGACTATTTTTATGAAAATTTATTCTCTCATGCCATTCGATGCTTTTAATGGATCTCTAGTAGAGCATTGCCCTATACATGTTGCAGGACTTAAATTAGTGACACATTCACGTATTCAAGGAACAAGGAGGGTAAAATCACCAAAAATTGTAAACTGGTGGTCACCGGTCTGACCGGAGACAGGCACCGGTCTGACCGGTGCCGACCCAGTAAGAGCACTTGGCCGGGTGACCCGGGGTTGACCCAACTTTCAAGAAAAAGGGTGATTTGGCGTCAAAGGTTATGAGAGACTCAACACATTTCAATGAATAAATCATTTATGTGTTGTGACCAAGTTTGGAATGAGCCTCACCAAGTTCTTAATTGAACAAAGTGCTTGGTTCGAGAAAATTCGAAATATCTCTAGCACTATTTAAGGGAGAGCTCATTACAACACTTGAGTCACTTGTGGGACTAATGATTTCTTCTAAGTGATCTTGTAGTCTCATTCTTTTGTGCATCCCGAAGGAAGTTCTTGATAAGCGTAACTTCCAAAAGAACAAGTAAGAGCTAGCACCATTCAAAATTTAAATATATGCACAAATGAAATGGTCTTAAGGCAAAGGTATGTTTTCATGAATCTCATTGAAATACCATAATGCATCTAGGCCATATTACCATGCTAGTGTGCCATCCTTACATGAAATTGCTTCAAGTGAATTTCTCGTGCACCTCTCTAGATATTTGGTTGATACCTTTACTTCTAATCGTCTTTGTGTCTCGAGGATGAAGGTATGAGCCAAATGTGCTTGTTAAGCCATTCATTTGAAGTGGATGCATGTCCTTTGTGACATAGAATAGACTTTTCGAAAAATCAACTAGCATGTGTAGGAAGTGTGCTCATTTGAAAACATTTGATTTTTGGTCTTTGTGACCTAATCAACTTGATTGTGACTATAGTTCCCTTTGTTTAATTGATGGCTAGTCACAATTAAGAAGATTTTCTCAAGTCCATAAATCCATCTTTATTTATCTCTCTCTCCCTCTCTCTTGGAAGGATCAAGAATTTTCAAATAAATTTTTTTATCCTCCATTCTTCCAAGAATTTATGAGTTTTGAATCATATCAACTCTCTATCTCATATCCAAAACATCTAAAAAGGTTGGAATGGAAATCTCTCGTTTTGGGCTCAAAGTCTTTTTCTCAGGGAAGCACCGGTCTGACTGGTGCACATCTCCAGTCTGACTGGTGGTGCCCTTGAAGTCACATAATCTTTCTTCTGTGACCTAAGTGGATGCAAAGTGTCTAATAAAATACCAGAAGAAGTTTTCAAAAGGAGTTTATGTAAAATTAGAATGAAGGATCGAAACTTCCAAGGCTAGGTCAGTTCTACCGATATGGTTTCTCTGTTGAATTTGTCAAAATCGACGGTACTACCGAGCACGGGTCGGAAAAACCGCTAAAGGCTCTCTGGCCCAACCATGGGCGGTCACCGGTCTGACCGGTGGCGCCCGACTTCAACCCGTGGGCCAACAGTGAAAAGAATCAACTCTTTTACCTCCTTCCTTCTCTCTCCTCCCTTATTCACCAGTACTCACCACTTCCAAAACCGTGAACACCCTTTCTCCTCTCTCTTTCACTTCTCCTTTCCCCCATGGAGATTTGAAGATTCAACCAAGGGAAAGGCTCAAGATTCAAAAGGATCCTCTAAGGCCCCTCTTCACATTCCACTTCAAGTTCTTTAAATTCATCTCAAGTTCTTCTCTCCAAAGGACAGTAGCTATGGTATGGGAAAAAGAGGGTGCTAAGAAAAGAAGAGAAGAGGTGCATTCTCACCGAGGGGCTGTCCCCGGTGACTTTGGGGAAGGGGGCAACACGGTCAATATCAGCGGCAAAAGGTTGAGACGCCGATCAGCTTAAGCGAGTACAGAGGCACCTGACCTTGGTGGTGACACCGGTACTAGCAGTGATGACAATGTTGAGGATGAGACTTTTTCGGGTCAGTATGAGCTGAGGAGGCACTAGGAGGCTGGATCTGATGATGATGACACCGACGAGGCTGAGGATGAGGATGAGGAGGATGAGGAAGATGATGTGGATGCCATGGATGAGGATGATGATGGCCAGGGTAGATTGAAGATCATGCCACCCACTTATATCTATCCTGACAGGCCAGTGAAGTACCACGGGGCAGGCATGACCAAGGCCCTAAAGAAGTTGAGGGATAAGAACCCTTATGAGGAGTCTAGGACCGCGTCGAATCCGAGGTTTTGGGCTAAGTTTCAGCAGGATTACTATGCCACAGTGATCATCAAAAAGCCCAAAATCATTCATAAGGCATAGTATGTGGATTGGGAGCACATGGCTAGGAAAAATGACCCTATATTTAATGAAGTCATAAGCAACTGTGAGAGGCAAAGGGTCAAGATACTTATGGGGTTTCGACAGGATTGGAACAAAGAGATTATAGCCCGATTTTATGCCACGGTGCACTTTGGATACATTGGTACCGAGAGGGCTATGACTTGGATGACAAATGGTCAGAAATATTCCATCACCTTCCATAGGTTCTTGAGGTTCTTTGGGATCATGGTGGGGGACAAGGACTTAAGGAAGCTCCATGATGAAGGAGAGCTCGACAAGGATGCATTGCACTTTATGTACCCGAGAGGCGAGCTTGCAAACTATGGGACGGTAAAGAATCTCTACACCTTCTATGCTGCTCTCAATAGGCTCCTTAGGGTGTCTATTACACCTAGAGATGGAAACCCCTCTGAGATTACAAAGTTTCAGAAAAACTTGATGGTTGCTTTGAGGCCGGGAGCTCCGGAATTTAGTGTTGGGGATTTCATTTGGCAAGAAATCAAGCATCTATCCGAGGACCCCAAAAAGGTTTGCAACTATAGCCCCTATATCATGTTTATGATTGAAAAGGTTGCGAAGACGGAGTTTCCGAAAAATGTGACACATAAGCCCTTGAAGCTCAATCCTAGCAAAAATCCAAGGATTCCATCTTCTAGAGTTGAGCAAGCACCAGGACATGAGGAAGAAATTTTTGAGGAGGGCGCAGCTCAGCCAGATCAGCCACAGGCAGGGGCTCAGGCTGTGACCGGTCTGAGGTGCTGAGCACCGGTTTGACCGGTGGGAAGGCTGGGAGCATGGCAAGCCTCACAGGTCCACCTCCCCTTTACGGAAATTTCTCAATTTCATATTTGGGATATGTAGGAGCCAGCATGACATCCAAGTTGAGCAACAAAGGTCTAGAAGGGCAAATAAGCAAATCAGGGACACAATGAAGTTAATGCACAATGCTCAAGGGTTTTAAAGACCTCGCTCTCCACCATCTCCCGAGTCTCCACAGGTTGAGATACCATCTTTGAGGATAAGATGAGAGGATGGGCCAACTCCGACATGCTAAACCAATATGGGCACATGTTCTTTGAGTCCGAGCAAGGGCAAGGATCTTCTTCTTCGGTTCCTCCTCCACCTCCACCGTTTGCACCTCACTACATGGAAGAAGAGCAAGCACCTCCACCTCCTCCACCTCCCGAGCAAGGACAAGATTTGGGCACTCGCTTCTCCACCGAGATCTTTAGCTACAAATTATACTACTATGGTAAAAACAGCGCTCCCATAGCTCATCCGTCTCAAATCACTATCTCAGATTCTATTTATCTAAACTCTCCTTTGCATTGGATACTTGACAATTCTCAAATAGGAGGAAGCTCTCATCAGGGAGACAGATCTCAGGGACAGTGATCGACAACTACTTCTCCAGGCCCTTCTTGGATGCTTGATGAAAAAGGTGGAGAAGATTCGGGATTAAAGTCTACAAATCTGTGCTGTCTGTGTTGCACCGGTCTAACCCAGCACCAGTCTGACCGGTGCCTGTTGGCTGTTGAGAGAAGCCATGTAATAAGTTAGAACTTTATCTTAGTGGACTTGAGAACTTTTGTGTGAGTGCTATTGTGTGTTTGAACCTTATTGTAATAATTAAGCGACTCTATTTGCTAGATTGTGATGCATGAATTAATTGGTGTTTGTTTGTGTTGGCTAAATGGAGCAAAGTGATCTAAACCAGCTTGCAACCCTGGCCTGATCCCTTTGGACCAAATAGCACACACACTCTCTGCTTTGCGCTCTGGCTGGACCTGAGCGGTCAGGGGCATCGGTCTGACCGGTGCCTCCCAGTCGAGTCTGCTGGCTGGACCTGACCAGTTGAACCGGTCGGTGGCACCGGTGTGATCGGTGCTGCCCAGTCAGTGCATTTCTCCTTGCTATGTGCACATCTTGACATATGCATCAAATTTTTTATTTTTATCGCTCACACATGTTGCACTCCACTGATTCTAAGATATAGGGGGAGCTCACACGCGCTTTCTTCCAAATTTGTGCTATTGGCATTTGAGGTCAACTTTTTGAAATTCACCTCAAAGCACAAATTAAGGGGGAGCTCTAACTATATCTAAGAATCTAAATGTGCTTTAATGTTTTATTTGTAATCTTTAATCGAGTTGTCATCAATCACCAAAAAGGGGGAGATTGAAAGTGCATCTAGGCCCCTAAGTAGATTTTGGTGAATTGAATGACAAGGCGATTAAAGGACTAATGAGTTTGTCTAAGATTGTGAGTAGGTTTCACTTATTTTTGAGCATTTATTGAAGTATTTATTTGATGATGAATATTATATTGCTCACATTGACGAAGACAAGCATATGGTGCAAGGCTTCATGTGTTTATTGAAAGAGAACACAATAATGAGTGTACACACTATGGTTCTAAATTGAAAGTTTGCACATTCGTTGTCAATCAAGATCAAGCATTTGAAATGAGATTTTCAAATGAAGGTTAATTGTGTATGAAGCAAAGTGGAACTCAAAATGGATTGGATAAGTGATGAAGAGATCAACAGAGATGTCTAGGGTGAGGGACTAAGCAATCTTTGGGGCTGTAGCTAAGCCGCCATTAGTGTTTTGCTAAGGTGAAGATCTAGCATCTATGGGGTCTTCAAGTATCATATTCAAACCGTAACCGAGGGAAGCAATGAAAGTCATCAACTTGCTAAGATTGGCAATATGGAGCGACTCATGGATCCAAGTGTGCATTCCTATGCTATATCGAAAGATCCTAAGTCACTAGCTCAAGTTTGGACGTGCTCAAGTCAAAGGCTATGTTGAAAGCCCTCAAGTGGATATTGATGAAGTATGACAAGATTGAAGTTGTTCAAGCTCAAGAGTTCAACAAAGTGTTTCTATTCTTTCTTGAGTATAAGTATCTCATACTATCAAGAGGGATGCAACTTAGCGAGTTGACCAAGTCAAAGTGCTCTTTAATTGACCTAAGTGAGATCTAGCCTTAGAGTGTGCTAACAAACCCTCCTAAACTAACCTGAGTCATTTCATCTTGGTGGCGAAGTGCTAGTCTCTTAGAAAAAGAGGTTTTGGGGGTGTCTCGGGCCTGACCGGTCTGACCGGTGCCGCTAGCCCAACGGATAGTTTTTCGAACACCGATCTGACCGGTGCCGCCCGAGGACCAACGGCTAGTTTTCTCCTTTGAGGGATATAAATACCTCAAGCATTCTTCAAGTGAGGGTTGCTGTTTCTAGTGAGTTTGCTGAGGTCCCAAGCCATTTCTAACTAGCTCTAAGCCTTAGTGGCTCTCCCCAACCCTCTCTTTGTGAGATTTGTGAATTCAAGCCATCATCTTTGTGTTGGGTTGAGAAAGTGAGCTTAAGAGTGACCTAGTGAGCTAACAAGAGCATTTCCATAGCTTGAGCACTTTGGTTTCGCATCTACAAGCTTTGGAGCGTTTGTTACTCTTGGTGGTTTGCCTCCCAGACGGCTAGGCGTCACCGGCTAGCTCCCAAGGTTGTGGTGAGCAGCGGGAAGTTTGTAAGGGCTGCAATCTTGCCTCTTCGTGGAAAAGATTCCCTTAGTGGAAAGGAGGAAAGTGGTTGAAAGAGACCCGGCTTGTTGTGGGAATCGTCCCTTATAAGCTCCTCAACGGAGACGTAGCCATTCCTTAGTGGGTGGTGAACTTCGGGAAACAAATTCTTGCTTCTTCATGTGGTTTGACTCTCCAAGTTGTTTTTCTAGTATATTACATTTGCTTCCGCTTCGATCTACTTGGGTGTGCTACTTGTGTGTGCAGGGCTCATTACCCTGCTAGTGATCATCTACAAAGGCAACACACCAGGTTCGGTTTGTGCTAGGAGTCAAGAGGTGCTTGAAGTTGTTTTTGCAGGTGTTCTGTGCTACACCAGTCTGACCGGTGAGGCGTACCGGTCTGACCGGTGGAGCACTGTCAGCTCAAGTGTTCGGGAAGAAAGAGTTTAATTTGGTCGTCACGCCTATTCACCCCCCTCTAGGCAACATCAAGGTTCTTTCAAATGCAAACTATGATTAGTGCAAACATTTAACAATCATGGAAGAAGAACTATTATATTAATGCATGGGGAGACTATCCAGGAGGATCAAGGCTGAAACTTGAAACAACCCAAACAGTATAAGGCTCCACTAGTCCTATACACGGGAGGTGGACTAGGAAGGACTCAATAGTGTTGTCACCACCACGATCTACCACATGACCCGACATATAGGGTGCAATCTGTGACGCCCCAGGTTTTTAATTAACCCTAACAGCCGGTCAAAGTAGTCAACAGTGGTCAAAACACGGTCAACCTGGGCCCTCACCTCGAAAAACTCACTAACCTACCCTAGTGACCTTCCTTGACTAGTAAACACACTTGTGTGGCCAACCCATGGTCAAAGGCTTGGTCAAACCCCCTTGCCACCCTAATGTCCATAGGTGTCTGCCGGAACTTTTGCCGCGTTCTCCAAAATTCACCTAAACACTTAAAATTCTACCTTTATGAAAGTTGTCCATCTTGTTGAGGGACACAACTTTCATGCAGATTGGCATTTCAAATTTTGAGTGGAAAAGCTTGAAAAATTGGTTGCAAGACAAGATTCACTGTTTAAAAGGACATGCTGACATTAAAAGTTGGCATTCATGTAATTCAAAATCTGTGAAGAAAAACCCCATATCGCCTTTTTAGAAGTTGTAGAGGGTGATTGGATCTACAACTTTCATGTTCAACGCTTTGTCAACTTTTATACAAAAATTTGGAGAAAATCTAATTCAAACAGAGCTCCAGCGACACGAGTTAGGGCCGAGCGACAGCGCGCCGCGACGTCTCGCGCCCGCGCGCGCGCGCGCGTCGCCGGCCGCACCCCGGCGTCCGCGCCCGCACCGCCCGAGGCATGCACCGCCCGAGGCCCGCGCGCCCCCGGCCGGGAGTTCCCCTAGGCGCCGTGCGCCGTCGCGTCCCGCGACGCACGCGCGCCACGGACCGCCGGTCCGACGGCGGCGTCGCCGCCGTACGCGCGGCCACCGAGGGAGAGGACCACGGCGGCATCTTCGCCGTCATGCCGCCGTCACCCGCGAACCCGAGCTGGCCTACTTAAACCCCCCTTTCTCCCCTCGGCGCGCCATCCCGAGCTCCCACCCGCCATTGCCGCCGCTGCCTTGAGCTCGTGCGCCCGCTCGCGCTCGCCGCCGGCCAACCACTCCAATAGCGTCACTAGACCCCAGTGAACCTCCCCGGTTCGCGTGTTGTCCAGCGGAGCCGCTGCTAGCCGTTTTCCCCGAGCCGCCGCGGCCACCGCCTCCAGCCGCCGTTGATTCCCCTCGCCGCCGCCTCTTCCGCCCTACCTCCGACCCCCACCGACCCTAGGTGAGCCCCTGGTCGAGTCCAGCAGCTTGCCCGGCCGGGAGCACCGCCGGCTCGCCGGGATTTGGCCGGAGCCGCGCCGCCTCCCCAGCCAAGGGCCCAATTGCAAGGGTCGATTTCTTATCAGGGTGTCTTGTGCAAATTCTAGGACCTGTTCGTGAAGAATCCTATCTAAGTTTTTTTGCCTTTTGGTCCAGTGCAATAGAAAATTCCTAGAAAATGGTAGAAAATTCAGAAAAATGCCAAACCAATTTTGTTAGATTTAGGGGGAGAAATCCCACAACTTTTGTTATTCTCACATGGCTTGATTAAATAGTTTTAACATGAAAAATAGGATTGTGAAATACCTAGATCTGTCATAACTCAAAAACTACAACTCCTCTGTATCTAAATTTTGGATATATTGAAGGTCTTGCCATGACAAGTTCCTGTGCCAAACATTGCACAAAGTTATAAAGTAATTCTTGCTAGATAAATTGTTTCCCATTTCTATAGAAACTGCCTAGATGTACTATCTAGATACTTGTTAAGGTGAATATGACCAACAAGAGTTAGACAAGATAACAACCTATCACATCACCTGAACTTGCATTGCATTCCGTGTAGATCTTCCGGACGGTGATTACTCGCTTGTCCCGAAAACCGAGGAAGGAGGAGCGGAAGCTTCGCTGCAGTACGTGGAAGTGCTCGACGACACCGAGGGTGCCCAGGCTAACCTAGCTGACGAAGGCAAGCTCCGGTGCATCCAACCCAGTGTTCAATTTCTTTATTCAATATCTATGGATGCTTGTGCATTTAAGTTCAGGAGTTGAATGGAACCCTAGATGCATGATCCCTAGGTACCTTTGTCCTTACTAGTATGATAGGTCGATAGCTACTAAGCTATAGGACCGTTACAAGTCGGGTGATGACCTCACTCGCGAGAATAGGTTCCTAGATAGGAATCACAATATATCCTTAATTGGATTGCTCATGTGGTAAGAGCATGGGATTGGGCTCCGGTAAGCCTAGTACCTTAATGAGGCGGCGAGGGATCCCACTATTACTACTCTTGGGATTCGTCCCACGGCTAGCTACCGGTGCTGTACGATGACTCCGGGTGCCTCGTGGGGTCTGCCGGATAGCCTGCACCAAGGACTGTAAAATTCGATCCCGACCCGAGGATTTTTGGAAACGGCCTGGGAAAGTTGTTCTTGCGGGGGCAGCCTACCGTGTGTTTGGGTCTACCTTGCAAGGTTTGAATCAATCGATTGTCGGCCTCTCACCGTTATCTGAGACTACTTACTCCACTAGCCATGAGATCCCTAATGATGAAAGTTGAGGAATATTATGCTTGATTAATTGTATTGTACAACTTGTCTATACTAGTTGGCTAATGTAGTAAAGATTAAACCCACTAGAACTTGTGCTAAAACCTTGAAAGTAAGGACATATTCTTTGTTACTTTTCAGCAAAAGCAACCCAGTAGCCAAAAAGCCTTTCATGTCTAGAGTTGGTGAAGTAGTTATCACCGACGGGTAAGTCTTGCTGAGTATTAGTATACTCAGCCTTGCTATAATGTGTTGATCCAGGTAATGCTTTCGGTGATGTGTGGCCCGGAGAGATCCCGCTCGGCTGGGAGCTGCAGTGGGTGGAGGACGACAACTGAAGGCATCATGGATGGCCTCCCGTGGTGTTTCCACTTCCCGTTCATTTAATTTCCGCTGTTTCCAAACTCTAAACTATTTTGTTATGGCAAAAACTCTGGTTTGTAATAATTAAACCCTTCGGGGTACGCATTTGGATATTAATGTTGTTGTATCTCTGGACTCGCCTTCGTGTGAGTTTTAATGCATATATTTCGATCCTTGTTGCTATTCAAGTGATTTACCGGGCGTTAACCCGGCAACTAACGACAGGATGATACTTTATTATCGCTTAATGACCAAAGCGGATTGGTTTAGACGATAGTACGGTATTTTGCTGGGCGGGTTGTCACAGTTGGCACCAGAGCAATTATATGCACCAGAGATTAATTAATAAACTTAATCACTGGTTTTTGAATAAAATATGCCAAGATTGTCTGATTTTCCAAAATACGTTGGTCCGCTAAGGATAAACTAGACCGAGAGGCCCTAGAGGGAATTTTTGGGTTATTTCAGGTGGCTTAATTAACTTATGGTTTATTTTGCTAACTTCCAGCACATTACTTTATGTCAGACTTACTTTCTTGCACAACCAAACTAGAAGAGCCACGTGTTTTATACGTGTGATGTTCCGCACCACGGGAATTGCGAGGGTTGATGGAGTGATCCATTCCACGAGTCCCATCTTCTCGTCTGTCTATGAGTTGTGTTGTTGCCACGTGTTTCATACGTGTGCATTCCGCATGTCGCTCATGCGAGGCAAGGATACACTCCATTCAAACGGAGGGTGTCCGAGGTTGGACGCTGTCCATGCAGCGGCTTAGTGCATGGATGTCGTTTCTATAGTGAACGGTAATGTATGTGGATGCTTTCGTGACGTGCTGGCATGAAAGGTTCGTTTTCTGCAGGTACATAACAGCGCTTCGTTAGTCGCTAAGCGAGTATCGTATAGCTCTCGACTAGATATTATAGAGAGACGAATAAAAGCCTTGCCACCGGCACTAACTTCGACTTTTGGCTTGATTGCCATGTGATGTCGGATAGGACGTCATGCATGCATATTAAAAATCGAAACAACTAAATGGACCCAAAACTAAATTTCCATATGCTCTCTAAGGGAGATTTGCTAGTGTGTGCTTTTTATAAATTAGAGTACCTCTCATGCTTAGCTGTCATGCTGCCGAAATTTTGAAAAAGCTTGTTCGCCCTGTTGTACCTTGTGCTAGATTTAATTAAACCAAAGTGTTAAAAGCAGTGCTTCTTAACCAGTCTAGCTTGTAGTCGCAAGTTTCGATCCTAGCTTCTTTTGGTTTGGTTTACACCTTCGTAGGCACATCTAGGTCTTGTATCGTCCACTTGTTTTCCTTGTTTTAGGTCAACCTTAAAAATCAAATATGTGTTAAAGAACTTTTATAGTAACCGGGAAACTTGGGAAAGATTTGAGGGTTCTGGATTTTTGGTTATGAATTTTTATTCAAAGCTGCCAGAACTTCACCATTGACATGCCGTTATCTTTGAGACCTGACATGTGTTACATTTTTGTACAGATGGCTTTCCCCGTGTTTTACGAGTTCGACGCTGACGGTACGATCCGTACCAATGGGTTGCACTGGGAGGGTTTTCCACGCCTCGCGTGGGAAGCACTCAGCGCCGCAGGCTACCTCACACCACCGACTTATGAGGTGTCCGAGTTCGAGCGCTATGGCGTTCCCCGTTGCAGAGTGATTGTCACTGTTCTACCACACCCGGACCACGCCGACTGGTTCGACTTGAGTTTTATCTACTGGGGATTTATCACCCACGAGGCCGTTGAGTCAGCAGCCCTCAGAGTGCTGACGGACTTCTGTGACCACAACCCCACTGTGGTAGCTCTCTCTCCGTTCGGGCTGTTCCCTGCTGTGAGTCCTCACGACCCGGCATGGTTGGACCATATGGATCACCTACGAGAGCTGTTGTCACTAGCAGAGCCACTGGATGTCACTCAGACGTTGACTCACTGTCTTAACGTGGTTTTCACACTTCAGGGGCTGCGCTATAATACCGCAGCGGTTATTGGGCAGCGTTTAGAGGCATCTAGGCGTGATTGGCAACAGCTATCAACAGCACATCAGCAGCTCAACTTTACACTGACGCAGATGCAGCAAGAGAATGACAGGCTGTGTGCTAGGAGATTCCAGTTAGAGCTAGAGAGAGGCGACCGCCTGCAGAGGATTGTAGATCTGGAGGCGGAGAATCACACCTTGAAGGAGAATGCCGATGCGTATGAGATTGAGAGCTTGACGCTGCTTCAGAACATCGCTGATATGCAGTAGCAGGTGGAGGAGGCTGAGGTATAGGTGGCGGCCTTGCAGGCTATAGTGGCCTTACAGCCACTGCCCCTAGTACAGGCACACCTGGAGGAGCAGCAGGATCTGTCTGGTCTGGATCAGACGAGCCAGGCAGGACCGCCGCTGCCGACTCCCCCAGGTTCGCCTACGGACAGTGGTGCTTCAGTGGGCAACTAGGTTGTCGGTATGCAAGAATAAGAAGGATGTCGACCCTATGGTGTTGTTTTCGAGATGTTGGAGTAGTTAACTTTTAGCACGTCTTCGTGCAGAGTAACTGCTTGTAACCTTGTCGTGTTGTGGTGTTTTCAAATTCAAGTCTTGTAATGTCCTTGGACCATGTTCCATCTTGTTGTAATAAGGAATGCTTAAGCATGTGTGTTTTAATTGAAATTCGCTTGTTCACTCAGAAATTGAAGTTATTGCGTATGATTGTCGCACACTTGAATAAATCATTGCAATGTCCACGCTTGTCAAATCTTGCGTTTTCACATAAAGCACTGGAAAACCAAAGCATTTCTAGGGGCATCACTGCTCTGCCCAACGATTAAGTGCTCGTTTGTATACCACCTTCATTGGTACCCGAAGTGACAGTAATTGTCCGAGAGCGAATCTTGGCTCATGTTATTCGAGTGATCGCATTCCTAACCGTGTTAAAGAACGATTCTATGAATCCTTGCTGGCTATATGATACCTTTCGACTGTTGCTGTTATCATCATATAAATGCTAATGAGTTGTGGTTATGTATGATCATGCTTGTCATCATTTTGGAGTAAGCTATTGATTATGTAACTAATAAGGCTCGCATTTCAGATGGTGGGAACCACGCGCAGCTCACCCAACGGGTTCGGAGCGAACAGTAGCGGTGACTTGCCGCCACCACCGCCCATGACGCCGTCGGAGGCCTTCATGGCCACCCAAACTGAGGTGCTGCGCTAGATCCTGCAGACGCAGCAGCAGATTGCCCAACAGATGAACCGAGGGCCGCCACACGGGGCCAACCACGAGGGTCCTAATCAGGTCACCACGTACGCCCAGTTCATCGCAATGAAGCCGCAGACTTTCGCTAAAGCGGAAGACCCCCTGGAAGCTGAGGCTTGGATCAAGGCCATAGAGGCAAAATTCTCTGCCTTTGTGCTCCCTTGCTCTGAGGAGAACAAAGCTAACTTCGCAGCTTTGCAACTACGGGGAGAAGCTTTGATGTGGTGGGACCATTTCAAGTCGATGCAGCGAGGGCACACTGTGACTTGGGATGAGTTTAAGCAGGCTTTCAAGAGCCACCACATTCCCATGGGACTGATGGATAGGAAGATGAGGGAGCTGTTGGCCCTCAGGCAGGGATTCAACACAGTGTACCGCTATGCTTAGAAGTTTAATATCCTGTGCCAGTATGGTGGGCATCACGTTGACTCCGATGCGAAGAAGATGGAGAGGTTCCGTGACAGGCTAGATGGCAAGTTGTACGAGCAAATGAACCTGCTCGAGCTCGCGAACTTTCATGAGCTAGTAAACAAGGCTATCTCCCAGGAGGATGCTATGAAGAAGGCCCACGGGGACAAGAAGAGGATGTCTGGTTTCACTCCGGGCAGCGGAACAGGCAAAAAGTTTCGCTTTGTGAAGAAGAACGTTCCAAGCCCATCCCAGCCATCTTCAACTGGACGCTGGATGATGAAGCCATCCCAGAGCAAACCCACAGGGAACTTCTAGTTCCGCAATGCTCAGCAGCAGGCTCCAAAGCCTAATTCCCCTCCTCGCAACGTTGGTGATCGTCGTTGCTACAACTGTGGTCAGCCGGGGCATTACATCAGCGAGTGTCCCAAGCCCAGGTAGATCAAGCCCAACCCGCAGAATCAAAGAGCAGGAAACAAGCCTACCACCCCAGCCAAGAAGCCTATGGTGCAAGTACGCCAAGGCAAGCTAAACTTCACTGCCATGAGTGATATCCCAGAGGGAGCTTCAGTGCTCACGGGTACATTCTCTATCAACAACACTCCTGTTAAGATTTTATTCGATTTTTGATCCACCCATAGTTTCATAAGTGAGATCTACTAGACAAATTGGTGCTAAAAGGAATGCAAACTAAATCGGCTTATAAAATTACCACACCAGGTGGAAACATCACTTCTCACCTAGTAACTTTTGGAGTTCCTTTAAGGCTAGGAAGTAAGGTTATTCGATCTAATCTCATAACCACAAAACTGGGAAGCATGGATGTTATCTTGGGTATGGAATGGATGAACCAACATAAGGTAATTCTAGATATATCAGATAGGGTCATAGAGATCAATTCTCCTACGGTCGGGCACACTACCTTGTACCTACCTTTCAAGGACGGTACCGATTCTTGTGCCTATGTGACCATTATCTCCCCTCTGGATGAAATTCCAGTAGTGTGCGAGTATCCGGATGTCTTTCCTGATGAGTTACCTGGTATGCCACCAGACAGAGATGTCGAGTTTGTGATCGAACTCCAACCAGGTACTGCACCTATTTCCAAAAGACCGTATCGTATGCCACCCAAAGAATTAGCTAAGCTAAAAACCCAACTCCAGGAAATGTTAGATAAGGGTTATATTCGCCCAAGCTCTTCTCCTTGGGGATGCCCCGCTCTTTTCGTCAAGAATAAAGATGGTAGCTTGAGAATGTGTGTGGATTACCGACCGCTCAATGCAGACACCATCAAGAACAAATACCCTCTTCCCCGAATCGATGTTCTTTTTGATCAATTGGCTGGAGCCAAAGTCTTCTCTAAGATTGACCTTCGTTCTGGTTATCATCAAATCAAAATTCGACCTTGTGACATTCCAAAAACCGCTTTCTCCACTCGTTATGGTCTTTACGAGTTCTTGGTAATGTCTTTTGGTCTCACGAATGCCCCAACTTACTTCATGTACCTCATGAACTCCGTGTTTATGACGAAGCTCGACAAATTTGTCGTGGTCTTCATTGACGATATTCTCATCTATTACAAAAGCGAGAAAGAACATGCTAAACACCTCCGAGTTGTCCTTCAGCGTTTGCAAGATCATAAGCTTTATGCTAAGTTCTCCAAATGTGAATTCTAGTAGAAAAGTGTGAAATTCTTAGAGCATACCATTTCCCATGATGGTATCTCCGTAGATCCTAGCAAAATCCAAGTGGTGATGGATTGGAAACCACCCAAGTCCATACACCAAATCCGCAGTTTCCTAGGATTGGCGGGATACTACCGTCGATTCATTCCTGGCTTCTCTAGAATCGCAAAACCTATGACTGAACTGCTCAAGAAAGGAGTGAAGTTCGTGTGGAGCTAAGCATGTGAGAAAGCTTTCCACACCTTGAGGCAACATTTAACCTCAGCCCCAGTGTTAGTGCAACCGGATAATTCCAAACCGTTTGAAGTCTTCTGTGACGCATCAGGCACGGGTCTCGGCTGTGTCCTTATGCAAGAAGGCCGAGTCATTGCCTATGCTTCACGGGCACTTTGACCCCATGAGCTCAATTATCCTACCCACGATCTTGAGTTAGCTGCTGTTGTTCACGCTCTCAAGATATGGAGGCATTACCTAATGGGCAATCGTTGCAACATCTTCACTGATCACAAGAGTCTCAAATATATGGCAGAGAAGATGGCTTGAGTTGATTAAGGATTATGATCTAGATGTGCACTATCACCCCGGCAAGGCAAACGTTGTTGCGGATGCTCTTAGCCGCAAAGATCACTGCAACCGCCTAGAGTTGGAGCCAGTTAGTGAACCATTATGTGAAGAAATGAGAAGGCTCAACTTAGAAGTGGTACCATAAGGAAGTCTTTATGCCTTGACGACAGAATCCGATCTTTATGATAGAATTGTCACTGATCAATGCAATGATGAAAATATACAAACCATCAAACAGAAACTAGCAGAGAGTGATCCTAAGTATACTTGTTTCCAGAAAGATCACCAGGATGTGGTCTGGTTTGGAAAACGTCTTGTGGTCCCCGTTGACCCGGAAATTAAAAAGATCATTCTAGATGAGGCTCACAAGTCCAAATTCTCTATTCATCCCGACAATACCAAGATGTACCAAGATCTGAAATAGAACTTCTGGTGGTCTAATATGAAGGTGGATATAGCCAAGTATGTAGCCGAGTGCGATACTTGCCACCGGATGAAAGCAAGCCATTTGAAATCGGCAGGTGTACTCCAACCCCTATCGATACCCATGTGGAAGTGGGACGATATTAGTATGGATTTCATTGTGGGTTTACCCCTAAAGGCTAGAAAGAAAGATTCTATTTGGGTAATCGTAGACAGACTCACCAAGACCGCTCACTTCATTACCGTGCATACCACTTATTCGGTACAGCAATATGCAGAGCCGTACATCGACCATATAGTTCGTTTGCATGGAATTCCGAAGACTATAATTTCTAACAGAGGAACTCAGTTTGTAGCTCGTTTCTGGGAGCAATTGCATGAGTTCTTAGGAACCAAGCTAATTCGCAGCTCTAGTTATCATCCACAGACCGATGGTCAGACGGAAAGAATAAATCAGATTTTGGAAGATATGCTACTATCCAGCATCTTGCATTTTGACAAGAGTTGGGACAAGTGTTTGTCTTTGGCAGAATTCTCTTACAACAATAGCTATCAAGCCAGTTTGAAGATGGCACCGTTCGATGCTCTTTACGGACGTAGATGCCGCACTCCGCTAAATTGGTCAGAGGCCGAAGAGAGAACACTCTTTGGTCCGGACTTAGTTAAAGATGCTGAAGAAAGAGTGCAAGTGATAAGAGAGAATTTGAAGATGGCACAGATGAGGCAAAAGAGTTACCATGACAAGGGAACCGCACCTCGACACTTTGAAGTGGGAGATTACGTGTATTTGAAGGTGTCCCCCACCAAAGGTGTGCAAAGGTTCGGAGTCAAGGGAAAGCTAGCTCCGCGCTACATCGGAACCTATGAAGTTATAAAAGTATGTGGGCCAGTGGCTTATCGTATCCAGTTGCCGGAACGGTTTTCCGCAGTCCACAGTGTGTTTGTAACTCAATTAAAGAAGGGAATGCCTGTACCGGAGAATGAAGTTATTGCAGAAGCTAATGCTTGGATTGAGCTGGATTTCTCGCTCATCGAGCACCCATTGAAAGTACTAGACCAAAAAGAGCGAAAGACTCGAAGACAGACCGTATGGATGTACAAGATCCAATGGAGTCATCACACAGAAGAAGAAGCAACGTGGGAGACGGAGGACTATCTCAACACGAAGTATCCGGGCTTCCTACATACTCGAAACCGTGAGTTCTTTTCCCCATCTTTTCGTTATCAAATCGAATATCGGGACGACATTCTGTTTAAGGGGGGTAGGCTGTGACGCCCCAGGTTTTTAATTGACCCTAACAGCCGGTCAAAGTAGTCAACAGTGGTAAAAACACGGTCAACCTGGGCCTCACCTCGAAAAACTCACTAACCTACCCTAGTGACCTCCCTTGACTAGTAAACACACTGTGGGGCCAACCCATGGTCAAAGGCTTGGTCAAACCCCCTTGCCACCCTAATGTCCATAGGTGTCTGCCGGAACTTTTGCCGCGTTCTCCAAAATTCACCTAAACACTTAAAATTCTACCTTTATAAAAGTTGTCCATCTTGTTGAGGGACACAACTTTCATGTAGATTGACATTTCAAATTTTGAGTGGAAAAGCTGGAAAAATTGGTTGCAAGACAGGATTCACTCTTTAAAAGGACACGCTGACATTCAAAGTTGGCATTCATGTAATTCAAATTCTGTGAAGAAAAACCCGATATCGCCTTTTTAGAAGTTGTAGAGGGTGATTGGATCTACAACTTTCATGTTCAACGCTTGGTCAACTTCTATACAAAAATTTGGAGAAAATCTAATTCAAACAGAGCTCCAGCAACACGAGTTAGGGCAGAGCGCCAGCGCGCCGCGACGTCGCGCGCGCCGTGCGCCGCGTGTCGCCGGCCGCACCCGGCGTCCGCGCCCGCACTGCCGAGGCCGAGCGCCGCCCGAGGCATGCACCTCCCCGAGGCCCACACGCCCCTAGGCCGGGAGTTCCCCTAGGTGCCGTGCGCGGTTGCGTCCCCGCCGTACGAGCGCGCGCCACGGACCGCCGGTCCCACGGCGGCGTCGCCGCCGTACGCGCGGCCACCGAGGGAGAGGACCACAGCGGCATCTTCGCCGTCATGCCGCCGTCACCCGCGAACCCGAGCTGGCCTACTTAAACCCCCTTTCCTCCCCTCCGCGCGCCATCCCAAGCTCCCACCCGCCATTGCCGCCGCCGCCATGAGCTCGTGCGCCTACTCGCGCTCACCGCTGGCCAACCGCTCCAATAGCGTCACTAGACCCCAGTGAACCTCCCCGGTTCGTGTGTTGTCCAGCGGAGCCGCCCCTCGCCGTTTTCCCCGAGCCGCCGCGGCCACCGCCGCCGGCCGCCGTCGATTCCCTTCGCCGGCCGCTTCTTCCGCCCTACCTCCGACCCCCACCGACCCTAGGTGAGCCCCCGGTCGAGCCCGGCGGCTGCCCGGCCGGGAGCGCCGCCGGCTCGCCGGGATTTGGCCGGAGCCGCGCCGCCTCCCCGGCCAAGGGCCCAATTTCAAGGGTCGATTTCTTATCAGGGTGTCTTGTGCAAATTCTAGGACCTATTCGTGAAGAATTCTATCTAACTTTTCTTGCCTTTTGGTCCAGTGCACTAGAAAATTTCTAGAAAATTGTAGATAATTCAGAAAAATGCCAAACCAGTTTTGTTGGATTCAGGGAGGGAACTCCAATAACTTTTGTTATTCTTACATAGCTTGATTCTAAATAGTTTTAACATGAAAAATAGGATTGTGAAATACCTAGATCTGTCATAACTCAAAAAATACAACTCCTCTGTATCTAAATTTTGGATATGTTGACGGTCTTCCCATGACTAGTTCCTGTGCCAAAAATTGCACAAAGTTATAAAGTAAATCTTGCTAGATAAATTGTTTCCCATTTCTACAGAAACTGCCTAGATGATTTTTGTAGATATATATATTTATGTTTTTGTGCCCAGCTTGTGCACACTATCTTGTTATGTCAAAACACACCCCTTGTGAATTAATCATGATTTTTGGCTTAACAGAAATATTTATTCTTAAATTGTGAATGTTTTCTGTTGAAAATTAATGGAGCAAGATCAGTAGAGTTTTTAGGTGTACATGCTAGTTCTCTAGGCTTGTTTAGGATCAGAGAGTATGCATGAGAAAGTTTGGATCATTTTGATGCTTATTTATTTTTGTATGCATTTAATTTGAATCACTAGCTAGTCTTTGTTATTTTCTATAGTATTTAATTTCCTAGCTTCCAAGCATTACATGTGGGTCCAATGGACCAGTATAGGTGCTAATATGCTTAAGAAACACTTCTTTGAATTTTTGGTAATTTATTGCTTAACAAAAGCTTTAAAGCCCTTTAAAGATTAAAGAGAAATTAAATAAAGAAAAGCCCTTTTTAATTCTTTTTCCTTTTGGGAAAGTATTACCTAACTTAATTAAGATTAATAAAACACCTTTGCTGATAAGGAATTAATTTATGAATAAAAATATTGTTCATACCCTTGCTAGTGAAGGGAAAAGGGACTAAACCTTTACATAAAATAACAAGTACAACAGAAACCTTTACTCAAATGTGCAATAAAAGAATAAATCATATATAACTAATAACCTTCCTAAAGGAGATGTACTATCTAGATACTTGTTAAGGTGAATATGACCAACAAGAGTTAGACAAGATAACAACCTATCACATCACCTGAACTTGCATTGCATTCCGTGTAGATCTTCCGGACGGTGATTACTCGCTTGTCCCGGAAACCGAGGAAGGAGGAGCGGAAGCTTCACTGCAGTACGTGGAAGTGCTCAACAACACCGAGGGTGCCCAGGCTAACCTAGCTGACGAAGGCAAGCTCCGGTGCATCCAACCCAGTTTTCAATTTCTTTATTCAATATCTATGGATGCTTGTGCATTTAAGTTCAAGAGTTGAATGGAACCCTAGATGCATGATCCCTAGGTACCTTTGTCCTTAGTAGTATGATAGGTCGATAGCTGCTAAGCTATAGGACCGTTACAAGTCGGGTGATGACCTCACTCGCGAGAATAGGTTCCTAGATAGGAATCACAATATATCCTTAATTGGATTGCTCATGTGGTAAGAGCATGGGATTGGGCTCCGGTCCAATGGCTATTGTGAGTTAAGTGTTTGAACATACTAAACACTTATCGGGAATGGGACCGATAAGCCTAGTACCTTAATGAGGCGGCGAGGGATCCCACTATTACTACTCTTGGGATTCGTCCCACGGCTAGCTACTGGTGGTGTACGGTTACTCCGGGTGCCTCGCGAGGTATGCCGGATTGCCTACACCAAGGACTGTAAGATTCGATCCCGACCCGAGGATTTTTGGAAACGGCCTGGGAAAGTTGTTCTTGCGGGGGCAGCCTACCGTGTGTTTGGGTCTACCTTGCAAGGTTTGAATCAATCGATTGTCGGCCTCTCACCGTTATCTGAGACTACTTACTCCACTAGCCATGAGATCCCTAATGATGAAAGTTGATGATTATTATGCTTGATTAATTGTATTGTACAACTTGTCTGTACTAGTTGGCTAATGTAGTAAAGATTAAACCCACTAGAACTTGTGCTAAAACCTTGAAAGTAAGGACATATTCACTTTTCAGCAAAAGCAACCGAGTAGCCAAAAAGCCTTTCATGTCTAGAGTTGGTGAAGTAGTTATCACCGACGGGTAAGTCTTGCTGAGTATTAGTATACTCAGCCTTGCTATAATGTGTTGATCCAGGTAATGCTTTCGGTGATGTGTGGCCCGGAGAGATCCCGCTCGGCTGGGAGCTGCAGTGGGTGGAGGACGACAACTGAAGGCATCATGGATGGCCTCCCGTGGTGTTTCCACTTCCCGTTCATTTAATTTCCGCTGTTTCAAAACTCTAAACTATTTTGTTATGGCAAAAACTCTGGTTTGTAATAATTAAACCCTTCGGGGTACGCATTTGGATATTAATGTTGTTGTATCTCTGGACTCGCCTTCGTGTGAGTTTTAATGCATATATTTCGATCCTTGTTGCTATTCAAGTGATTTAGCGGGCGTTAACCCGGCAACTAACGACAGGATGATACTTTATTATCGATTAATGACCAAAGCGGATTGGTTTTGGCGATAGTACGGTATTTTCCTGGGCGGGTTGTCACACAATCGCAGATAAAACATAATATATGCACCACATTTACACTGTCTTTACTATTCACCCATGTTAACAAATGATCTAGGTGAGGGCTATACGACTCCATACATGAATATAAAGGAAAATCAACTATGCTAAACATGTAATCATAATAAACACCAAATCATATAATGTCGAATATAATCATTGATAGGAACATATGTTTGCATAACAAATGTAAGGAAGTAGATAAGAACTTACAAGTGCGAAGCTAGATCAGTATCTCGATCAACCTCTAGACGATCAGGAGCCAAGTAGAAGTCTTGCCTCCTCCTAGATCTAGACTAGCTAGCTACTCTGCTATATGGTGTTTCTAGGGTGTAGTATCTCTGACTTTATGACTTGATCCACATGGATTCCATACGCCTCTGCTAGAAGGCAGGGGGCTGCTTGTATAGTCCTGAGGGGTAGACGTGCGCCGTAGGATCAAACCGACCTAAAAATGTGGTTTAGATCGATCATCATAGGCAGTGGAGGAAGCTTCCGGAAGCTGGGCCCATTTGGCACCAGGGGGGCGGTCGGCCCCACCACCAGGTCGCTCGGGCTAGGGTGGGCCCCCCTCTGGGCCCACTTCGGCCAAGTGGGTCCTAGATCCTTCTAGATGCTTCTTTCTTAGGTGCTAAGTCACGTTGAGTTTTGAAGTCTTCTGGAGTCTTCTAGAGTGGTTTCTTTGCATATTTTCTGAATAGTCCCTGTAGATTCATAGATTCACCAAAACTCGTGGAAATTGTCAATATAAACCCTAATAAGGTGATCTAATTATATTTTAGTCCTATTACCAATAAATGTGAGGGATAAAATTCATAGATAAAATGTGTCAACAAACTCCCCCAAGCTTACCCTTTGTTAGTCCCTATCAAAGATATGCTTTAGCAGGATCAGGAGTTGCTACAACGCTTTCACACCTCAAAAGTACTATGGTTTTCAAAAACCAATTCTCCTCAACAAGATTGCTGTCTCTTACCTACAACCTTTAAGCATAGCCTTTTCATAAATCTTGAGCAAATAAAAGACAAAACAATCAAGTCAAGTAGTATATCTCAAATTCTTTGATCAGCTATCATCCTGGGGTTTTGCACATTTTTCTCAGATAAAACTCAGAGATCCTGTGTATGACCTTCTCAAGCATGGAGTCACACTTGGCAAGATATGTATGGATGATAGTGTTGGATGGATGAGGGTGAAAGGTGGTAAGCCTTTTAGCCTAGCTCTTGGACTATATCTCTCTTTCTAAGATTTTTAAGATCTGGGCTTTCCACACTTGGAGAGGTGGGCTCTTCTCGCCCCGAACTTTTGTCCATTTTTCTCTCTCCTTAGAGATGTGAGCTCTACTCGCCCTCGGACACGTGTCCATTATTCATCTCTAAATTTATTTCTTTTAGGAAGGTGGCCCTTCTCGCCTAGTATGACACTTGTCCTTTTCTCTCCCTCTCTCTTCTCACTTTTCCTCTCTTTCTTCTCTTTTTTTTCGAATGTAGCCCCAGACTCCTTTTTAACATTGAGAGAGATATATCCTAGAGTTGCATGAGCTATATGGCTTGATGGAAAATGCGTACTTCCATGTCAGAAGCAGCATAAATGGTGGAATGGAATGATCTTGATGTGTATAACAAGCTCTTAAGGATCATAGACACAGGAACTCGTCATATAAAATTTCATGATTTTTAAGATAAATCCAGGAATCAAGATTCTCTAGGAAAACCATCAATAGCAACTCAACTTTTCATGGATCATGTTTCAAAGCCTAGACTCAGATTAAGCATGTACTTGAACATGTTTTGGGTTTAGAGCAAATTAAGCATTTAAGCTTCAAGAGAATCTAGGTCTGAAAACTAAGCATCGAAGGAATTACGGCTGAGCAACTATTCATCATCTCCAAGCATATATCATCAAGATCATTAATAATGAGAAAAGCCAACTAGCAGACTTTAGCATATTATTCAAATTAAGACCTTTAACTAGAACTCAAATAACTAGCTAAAAACATAGGATAGTGATTGTTGACGGTTAATACTTGTATCAAAGTATGTTTGGACTTGCAAGCGGACAAGTCCTCCATCGTAGTCAAGGGACCCTTCTTCGCTCAAGTGTGAACCCAAGGTATCGAATCCGTGGAACAATGTGTAACGCAAGATCCAATCTAATAAGCGGAAAACACTTTGATCTTGAAAAGGGGTTTTGCATATAATCTATGGAAGAATCATAAAACGCATCTAATCTACTAAGCACCTGAGGTAGCAAGAGATAGAGAGGGGTAGGTAAAACCAATCTAGAGAGATTGGATCGAGCACTCGTTGAAGTTCCAAGCATGGATGAACAAAGCAAATCGAATCTCATAAAAAGCCTCTTTAAATCGTGGCTTCCGTTCCAACTTCGAAGACACCCGCCTTTTGGAGACACCGTTCTGTCACAACGCACCCCTATTCGTGCGGGTTAGCCTAGGGCTAGTCCAAAGGACAAGATGAAAACGCTCAGTAGGTCAGGTATGCACCTCTAGCCACCATGGCTACAAGAACATCCTATGCAATCTATCCGGGATAGATTGGAGTAGAAGAAAGCCCAAGCGAAGACAAAGTCGTAGTGAAAGCACTGGATCCCTAGAAATCGGATTCAAACTTGCAAATTCAACATGATAGTATAACACATGGACAAGATTACCACCGGGATCCTACCTCGACCTTGATCCTAGCTCCTGGAACTCCGACGTGGTCTTCCATGCAAGGTTCCCACATCAGCTAGGGGAACCCTAGTCAACCATCTCGACCCTCTCCTCTTTGGAACGGTGTCCCTCCCTTCTCTGCTCCTCGGTGGTGGATGACGAAAGAATTGATCTGTGGATCTTGGCAGGGGTGCTATAAATAGTCCGAAGGGCAGCTAGGTCAAAGGGGCGCCGAACCGGGCCCGGAATGGGCTGGGCCGGCTGACCCAGGCCTGTTTCGGCCCCCGTTTCCTCCAGGCTTGCTTCTCGCGTGATTCCTTATTTGCGTGCACTTGCATGTAGGCTTATGATGTCGTTACCTTCGCGGTTAAGGCTTGAATTCTTGCTATCCAAGCTTCGCTGTTTTCTGGTTGAGTCCCTGAAGATTTGCATGTTGACACTTTGGTCCTCGTGTAATTTGGAGTCATGTTCATCGCGTGTCTTGACTCTTATCGGGCTTCATGATCTTCTTCCAAAGTGCTTGATGAACTTATTTCGAAATTCTCCTCTTTAGCGTAGATTTCCTGCGTAAACAATAAACTCCAAAACTGACATGCAAGAGTGAACTTTTTATATACGTGGGGTTAGTTCCAGTGGTTAGAATAATAAAACAATGCCAACATTAAAGGTAAACTCATGGATAGGTTGACAGAAATTCACCATCAACATCTCTCCCATGCTTAAACCTTCAGCACCGTTGCCCTTGCCTAAGGGGTCTGAGACTTGTCTTCTTCAAGTGATCTTGCTCTTCGCCTTTCTTTGGCTTTCGATCACTTGTTGAAGTTTCTTTTTGTTCGTTTCTTTTCTTTAGGTTGATGGAAATTCATGAGGACCATGTGTGGTTTGAGGACTGATGGATGGTTGCTTCTTTGTGTGATGAGTGATTGACAACGTTGTGTGGACTGATTCTTGGCTAAGTAATGCATGTGCAGGTTGCAGCTTGACTGGTGTTGGTGCAGGTGAAGAACAAGCGTGAAAGGTCATCGCCGGTGAGGCCTCCAGGTGTGAAGAAGACAAGTAGGCTTCGTTCGAGGGACCCGGTGGCCAGCGGGGTCAAGTGCGGACCGCATGGTGGCATGAACAGCAAGATGAAGTCATGGACGGTTTCTTGGTTGAGCCTCAAAACCAAGGTCGGGCCGGGACTACGTGGGAGCCTAGTCATGAGTGGCGATTGGCGGAGGCTACACCGAGTTCACGGGGTTTCCAGTGGTTCACCAAAAAACCTCTGGGTTCATTGGTTGATCCACAAAGCCAAGACCGGAGAACCGAAGACGGGTCTTTGCCGCGGACAGGCTGCATCGGCCCGACCGGTCCGACCGGCGGGGTACCGGCCTGACCGGTGAGGAGCATCGGTCTGACCGGTGTGCGACGACGCAGTCCGGGATCTTCGAAGCGGAGGACATGCGTCGGGATCGCAAGGCTTGCGTCGAGGCTAAGCAGGTTGCGGTCGCCAGGCATCCGTCCGATGGAGAAAACTTGAAGACTTCCAAAACCACCCTTGAGGGGCTTGTATCCCTAGTTGTTAAGTAAGGGTAGTTTAGACTTTCGGTTGCCTCCATATAACCCATGAGGTGAGAGGATGGCAGCCAGCTCTGGGAACCCTAGTTCATTTGCTTTCCTATTTTCCCTTCCTATTTTCTTAGGATTTTGATAGGACTAGCTTGAGAGCTTCATGGTGAGATCTTGTGAGAGGGTTGGATGATCGGGTGGCAAGCTAGACCTTGTATGAACCGTCTTGGTATGTATAGATGATTCGGCATGGTTCCTCAAGGCCTTGTTGTGTTGTTCCCGGTTGTTCTTGGTGGTGATTTTCGGAGCCCTCTCTTGGTGGTTTTCTTGAGGTGTTTTCGGGACCTTGCTATTGGGGATTTGATGGGGGAAATTTGTAGGAACCCTTCATGGTTCTTTGGGTTGTGATTCCCCTCCCAAATCCATGAGTTAAGGGGCTCGATTCGGGAGATCAAGGCTTGGATTTGGAGGTGTTGACTCGCGGGTGTTGTTCATCCGGAGAAGCCCAGGTCACACTGGTCTGACCGGTGCCTCTCATCGGTCTAACCAGTGCAAACCCTGTTGGTTTTTTGCTCGAGTGAATGTCTGGGTGTGTTCGCTGTTGTCTTGTGTTGCAGCTGTTTCGAGTTTGGGTCGGTTTGGAGCTCGGTTGGCCTGTTTGGTGTTTTGGGGCTTTCTGGCTGAGACCGGTCAGACCGGTGTGTTGCATCGATCTGACCGGTGTGGAGCCTTTCTGTGGAAGTCGCCAAGTTTCACCAACGGGGACCGGTCTGACCGGTGTTGGTCAGTGGACTCAAGGTTTGGTGTTCCGCTGCGTTCTCGGGTCAGAATGTTGTGTGTTGGTTCCGAGGTTCAGTGGCACTCCAGTGGCTACGTGGGCTTGGCCAACTTAGGTAGTGAGTCAGAGACGTGTGTTGGAAGCCGTGTTCATTTTGTTGGAGTTTCCATCTCCTTCGAGAAGAATTTTTATCGGCTCCCATTCACTCCCCCCTCTCTGGTTCGCCGTATCAGTCCTTCAAGTGGTATCAGAGCCGGTTCAGGTCTTTATTGACTCTAACTAGTCTAAGATCCAAGGATGGCATACCAGGATCGGGGTTCGGGTCCTCCACACTTCGATGGCAGGAACTACGAGATGTGGAGTAAGCGGATGGCAGCGTTCCTATCGGGGACAGCCCTAGGGGTCCCCTTAAACAACGGGGAAATCCTCACTTAAAACCCGCAACAAAGCCAAAACACAATTTGCTTAACCATGCAGGAAACGGCCCACACCGCAGGGACCCCGACGGCCCATCAAGGCGGCCCTCTTAGAGATCCCCTCGAGCAGGCTCCGCCTCGCTCGAGGATGCGCGCCCCCCTCGGGCGGGCTCCGCCCCGTTCGAGGGGTAGCACTTCCCTCGAGCGGGCTCCGCCTCGCTCGAGGGCTCGCTCCCCCTCGAGCAGGTTCCGCCTCGCTCGAGGGTACGTCCCGCCCTCGACCGGGGTCCGCCACGCTCGAGGGCGCCCCCTCACGCATGCGCCGGCCCCGTACACGGGCATTTAATGCCCCGACACCGGCGGGACGGCGCCATCATGCGCCGGGGCTCGCGCTCCGTGCCGCCGCACCAACTCCCCGGGGAGGAGCCCATCCCCATCACCGTGGGGAGGGACCGTGCGGCGCGGCCGGTGTCGGTCCCGTGACGCCGTGCGCTGCTCCCAGGCACGGCTAACGCGCCGAGCCCTCAAAGGGGGCCGGATGCACCCTCGATTCACTTTCTTGTGACCCTACAGGGTTAGGTGGAGGCGCTAGGCCGGTGGAACACCATCCCCGCCATTGTAACGCGCGTGGCCGCAACCCCCGCGCGTGCAGGCGCACGCCAGGCGCTGTAGCAACAACTCCAGCACTGTGAAGCGCGTCGGGAAGGGACGCCGTTTTACCTACTCCTGTACTCCGTACGGGCCAACGTCAGCACCTCCCTCGACGCCTATCAGAAGGCGTTGCCACCATCCGCTGCCCTTCAACCCTCGAACCGCCACTGTTCGGGTACAAGGTAGGCCATGATGGCCAGATCGCCGCAAGGATCGTCCGGATGGCCGCCCACTCTACAGCATAGCACGTCGCACTTCCCCACGTGCTAGATAGCGCGGCGCGCATGTAATCCGCCTCCCCCTTGATCTATAAAAGGGGGGCGAACCCCCCAGCCGTGGGGGGAGACAGACATGAACACACGGCACACCACGTACTCATTCTCCAATTCTCCCACAATATCTTCAGCCACTCCTTCAGGGACTTGGAAGCTACGCTTCCTCTCCCGCCTTGCTTGTAGCAGCCCCACTACGAGCACCCCGGTCTTGCCGAGCAATATAGTGCCTTGAGCACACCACTGCTGGACGTACGGCCCACTCGGGCGGAAGCAGGATAAATCCTGTGTCTTTTATTGCTTAGCATCGACCATCGAGGGATAGACCTCGGCGCTTTCTACTGGTTAGTGTCGGGACCATATTCCGCACCGACAGTTGGCGCCCACCGTGGGGCAATCGAGCGCCTAAGGTCATTCCGTCAACTCCCTCCATGGTGATCCGCACTGAGTACCGTGGTACACGCTACTGCATGGGTAGCCCGGACCCCCTCCCAGTCGGGTTCGAAATTCGCTTCGGGGACCTGAACTTTCAGGCCACGGGGAACGGCTATCTCATGCGCCTCACCAGCCGTGAGGAGCTTCGCGCGCAGCGCGAGGTCAGGTCCGCTCCGATCCCCGCCGCACGCACCACCACGGCGCAAGCGCCCGCAGGCACGGATGCCGCGGGCCCGTCGACGCCACGACGCCGCCGTTGCTCCGGGCGGCGTTCGCGCCGGGCGCGGTCCGGCGGCGGCGGGCCGAGCGCGCCGCCACTCGGCGCGGCGCGCCCGCCATCACGACCGCCACCGCCCCCGGCGGGCCGGCGCACGGTCTCGGACCGCGCATCCCCATCGGCTGCGTGGCGCTACGTCGGCCTACAACGCCAACATCAACACCACGATGCGCAGGGTTCCTCCTGGCCGTCACGTCTTTGTCGCCAGGGACCCCGGCGCCTCGGCAGGGGACGAGTCGTCCCTGGGTTCCATCGACGCGTTGCCACCCGCCAACCGCCACGGATACGCGGAGTGGGACTTCTCCGGCGTGCCAGACCCAGTTGTGTTCCGGCGTTTCCTCGACGCTACGGACTACTGGTTCGGCTGCTCCGACGACTCCAGCACCGGGAGCTACGATCCCGCGCGGGAATGCTACGCCGTCATCACCAACGACCCGGCCAATGCCGCCGGCGCGGTGGGCGCCGGAGACGGGGAAGTCACGCCTGCCCCAGGTATCGCCACGCGCCTGGCCGCGGGGCCAAGCGCTCCCGCCGGGGCCGACGCCGACGCGCGGCCCAGCCCAAGCCCGCGAGCTCGAGGCCAAGCCGGCGGAGGAATGCGGACGGTGCGGCCGCTCCCGCGCCTCAATGGCGGGGGGAAGCCTCCCGCGCGCGGCGAACTCGCGCGGGAGGGCGGGCCGACAGGTCCGCGACCGCATCAACACCGTCCCCAACATCGACAACGAGGACGCGCCCCCGCGGGCGAGCCAAAAGCTCATCGCCGCCGCGACACTGCTGCGGGCGATGCAGGCACCCTTGACCCCTGAGGCTCGAGACCTGCACCGCGCGGTGCAAACTCTCATCGAGCAAGCGGCCGTCCAGCAGGCCGAGAGCTCGGCCTCACGCATCCGCCAACAGGGGGATGCGCGGGACGACGAAGCTGCACCGGGAGGCGAACCCTCGGTGCACGCAGGGGGACCGGCGGGGCGACCCACCGACCAAGGACGCACGCCGCCAAGGAGCGGCTCCTTGACGCACGCAGGGCGCTGGATGGCGACGCCCGCAACGTCATCAACGCCAGGCGCACCAGCAGGGCGGACGCACGAGCAGCAGTGGGCTACCACCCTCGACGAGGTGGACGCTATGACAGCGGCGAGGACCGCTCCCCGACGCCGGAGCCCCCAGGGACCCGTGTGTTCAGCCGGGAGATCCGCGCGGCGGCGTTCCCCCAACGCTTCCGCCAACCCTCGACCATCGTCAAGTACAACGGGGAGACAGAACCCCGCGTGTGGCTCAACGACTACCGCTTGGCCCCGCCGGCGGGCGGGGCCACCGGCCGACGAGGTCATCATCCGCAACTTGCCCCTGCATCTTGGCGACGCGGCCCGGACATGGCTCGAGCACTTGCCCGCCAGCCAGATCCACAACTGGGACGATCTGGTCCGCATGTTCGTGGGCAACTTCCAGGGCACATACGTGCGCCCTGGAAATTCATGGGACCTCGCGCTCACCACGCGAGCAGCCCGGCGAGTCGCCGCGGGACTTCATACGGCGCTTTTCCAAGTGCGCACGGAGCTCCCGCGCGCGGGCGCGAGTCCGAGATCGTGCACGCCTTCCTCGAGGGCACCACGTGCTGGGACCTCGTGCGGGAGCTGGGACGCAGCCCGCCCGCGGACTCCAACGAGCTGTTCGACATCGCCACCAGTTTCGCCTCCGGAGAAGAGGCCGTGGGGGCGATCTTCGACGGCAAGAAGGGCAAGCGCTCGGAGGACGCGCCCGCGGAAGGCAGCAAGTCCAAGGAGCCCCACCGCAACGACAAGCGGGGCAAGAAGGGGAAGAAGCCGCGCCGCGAGGCGCGCGAGCAGGGGCGCGACGGCGGCAATGTCGAGGCCCTTGCTGTTGACCCGGCTCGACGGGGCCCTCGACCGGCCCCTCGAGGCCCGGGGGTATTTGACGACATGCTAAAAAAGCCATGTCCTTACCACAAGACCCCAGTGAACCACACCCTTGAGCAGTGCGATATGCTCAAGAAGTTCTATGGCCGTGCCGCCGCGAAGGAGGCAGAGGCCAAGAAAGACGGAGGCGATGGCGACGCAGGCGGCTTCCCCGCCGTTGAAAATGTGTTCCTCATCTTTGGGGGGCCAACAGTCGACATGTCGGCCCGCCAGCGCAAGAAGGAGCGACATGAGGTCCTCGCCGCGGAGAGAGCGCCTCCGTCCTTCCTCAATTGGTCGGAGGACGCCATCACATTCAGCCGGGAAGACCACCCAAACCGCGTCCCCAACCCGGGCCGCACCCCGCCGGTGGTCGACCCCATCATCGGGAACGCCCGGTTCTCGAAGGTCCTCATGGACGGAGGCGGCGGCCTCAATATCCTCTACGCGCATACGCCGCGCTTGTTGGGGATCGGGCCGGACCGAGCGGGGCGCGGCCCGGCACGAAGCCATTCCATGGCATTGCGCGGGCAAGCGAGGTCCGGCCCCTCGGGCGGATTGACTGCCGCCTTGGTTTGGCACCCCAAAGAACTTCGCAAGGAGATCCTCACCTTCGAGGTGGTGGGGTTCAAGGGGGCCTACCACGCTATACTTGGGCGACCCCTGTTACGCCAAATTCATGGCGGTCCCCAATTATACCTACCGAAGATGAAGATGCCGGGACCAAACGGCGTCATCACCGTCGGCTCGTCGATCGAGCACGCATTCGACTCGCGACGTCGAGTGCGTAGAAAACGCAGGCACTGGCACTGGATGAAGCGCTGGTGAACACGTTGGAGAAGATGGTCAACGAAGACCTCGACTCCGCCGCCAAGCACGCCGGCACCTTCGAGGCCGCGGAGCAGACCAAGGGGGTCCCCCTCGACCCTTCAGCCCCCGAGGGCAAGGCGTTGAGGGTCAGCTCCACCCTCGACCCCAAATAGAAAGTGGTGCTCGTCAACTTTCTCCGCGCCAACGCCGACGTCTTCGCGTGGAGCCCCTCGGATATGCCAGGCATCCCGAGGGAAGTCGCCGAGCACTCCCTTGACATTCTGCCAAACGCCCGCGCCGTGCAGCAACGGCTCCGCCGCTTCGACGAGGAGCGGCGACGGGCAATCGGAGCGGAGCTGCGGAAGCTTCTCGAGGCCGGATTCATCAAGGAGGTGTTTCACCCAACGTGGCTAGCAAACCCCGTGCTTGTAAAGAAAAAGAATGGAAAGTGGCGGATGTGTATAGACTACACTAGTCTTAATAAAGCATGTCCTAAAGTTCCTTTTCCTTTGCCACGCATTGATCAGATCGTTGATTCAACGGCTGGGTGTGAATTGCTTTGCTTCCTCGATGCCTACTCCGGGTACCACCAAATAAAGATGAAGGAGTCCGACCAGCTCGCGACTTCGTTCATCACACCGTTCGGGACGTTCTGCTACGTCACGATGCCGTTTGGCCTCAGAAACGCGGGTGCAACATACCAGCGTTGCATGCAGCACGTTTTCGGGGATCACATCGGGCGGACGGTCGAGGCATACGTGGACGACATCGTCGTAAAAACCAGGAAGGAGGACGACCTGGTTGGCGACCTTGGCGTCGCGTTCAACTGCCTATGGGCCAATGGGGTCAAATTAAACCCCGAAAAGTGTGTCTTTGGAGTGCCGCGAGGCATGCTCCTGGGATACATTGTCTCCCAGTGGGGAATCGAGGCCAACCCTGAAAAGGTTGCGGCCCTCGAACGGATGGGTACGATCCGGGACCTCAAAGGGGTGCAGAAGGTGTTGGGGTGCCTCGCCGCCTTGAGCCGCTTCATCTCGCGGCTCAGTGAGAAGGGCCTGCCGCTCTATCGCCTCCTCAAGAAGCACGAGCGCTTCTCCTGGACCACCGAGGCCCAGGATGCGCTCGGCAAGCTGAAAGCGTCTCTAACGCACGCCCCGATCCTCACGCCACCGCGAGATGGCGAACCCCTGCAGCTCTACGTAGCCGCAACCACCCAGGTGGTCAGCGCCGTGATCGTCGTGGAGCGCACGGAGGAAGGGCACGCCTTGCCTGTACAGCGGCCGGTCTACTACATCAGCGAGGTCCTGTCAGACACGAAGACGCGCTACCCCCGTGTCCGAAGTTGCCGTACGCGGTGGTCCTTGCGCGACGCAAGCTCCGCCACTACTTCGAGGCCCACCCCGTCACGGTGGTTTCCTCCTTCCCACTAGGGGAGATCATCCGCAACCCCGACGCCGCGGGCGGGGATCGCTAAGTGGTCCGTAGAGCTGATGGGCGAGACGCTCGCCTACGCCCCGCGCAAGGCCGTCAAATCCCAAATCTTGGCGGATTTCGTCGCCGAATGGACGGACACGCGCCTACCGCCGCCGCGGATCCAAGCGAGTGCCGGACTCGTTCTTCGACGGCTCGGTGATGAAAACGGGGGCGGGCGCGGGCCTGCTCTTCGTGTCACCCCTCGGGGAACACATGCGGTACGCGGTGCGCCTCCACTTCCCCGCGTCTAACAATATGGCAGAATACGAGGCCCTCCTCTGCGGCCTCAAAATCGCCATTGAGTTAGGCGTCAAGCGCCTCGACGTGCGGGGGGACTCGCAGCTCGTAATTGATCAGGTCATGAAGAACGCGAGCTGCCATGACGACAAGATGGAGGCCTACTGCAAAGCCGTGCGAGCACTCGAGGACAAGTTCTACGGCATCGAGCTCAACCATGTGCCCCGCTGATACAACGAGGAGGCGGACGAGCTCGCCAAGATTGCGTCCGGGCGGATCACCGTCCCCCCCGAACGTTTTCGTGCGCGACGTCGCTCAACCCTCGGTCGTCTTCGAGCCCTACCCCTCGAGTCACGACGAACCCTCGGGGGCTCCCTCGAATCCAGCGGGTGCGGAACCCATGGACGAGGACCCCTCGAACGAGGCGTACGTGCTCTCCCTCCTCGAGGGGTATGGCTCCCACGAGGCCGACGTGATGGACATCGAGCCGGCTCTCGTCCAAGAGGACCGGCGCGAAAAATACATCGCCCGGATCGCTCGAGGGGAACTCCCCGTGGACCGGGCCGCGGCCGGCGCATCGCCGGATGGCCAAGTCTTTTGCCCTCGTTGACGGCGAGGCCGTACAAGCGCGCCGCCTCCCGCATACCTCTTGCGGCGCTGCGTGCCCATCCCCGAGGGGCGCGAGCTCCTGCGGGACATCCATGCGGGGATCTGTGGCCACCACGCTGCGCCCCGCACCCTCGTTGGCAACGCGTTCCGCCAGGGCTTTTACTGGCCCACTGCGGTCGCGGACGCCAGCGAGATCGTGCGCACCTGCGAAGGGTGCCAGTTCTATGCCCGCAAGTCCAATTTGCCTCCCCATGCCCTGCAGACCATCCCCGTAACATGGCCGTTTGCCGTGTGGGGGCTGGACATCGTCGGGCCCCTGCGGAAGGCGCCCGGGGGCTTCACCCACTTGTTGGTCGCGATCGACAAGTTCTCCAATTGGGTGGAGGTGCGCCCCATCACGAATCTAAGGGCGGAGCAGGCGGTAACATTCTTCACCGACATCGTCTACCGCTTTGGAGTGCCAAAATCAACCAAATGTTCTTCAAGTCTCCCACCTGAAATTCAAAAACGAGCACGTGAGCGAACAAACGACTCAGCTCTGGGGTTAGTACCAAAAGAGTAAAACCAGTGCCGAGCCATTTGCTTGAAAGTGGGATTAGCACAGACCAAACCATCTTTCCCACCAAAGCTACCTCCACAAACACCACCCCGATAACCACTCCGAGGAAACCAACCCTTTCTGCCTGGAGGAGTGAGGACCATGTGTGGTTCGAGGACCGGTGGATGGTCGCTTCCTTGTCTGATGAGTGATTAACAACGTTGTGTGGACTGATTCTTTGCTAAGTATTGCAGGTGCAGGTTGCGGCTTGACTCGTCTTGGTGCAGGTGAAGAACAAGCATGAAAGGTCGTTGCCGGTGAGGCCTCCAGGTGTGGAGAAGACAAGTAGGCTTCGTTCGAGGGACCCGGTGGCCAGCGGGGTCAAGTGCGGGCCGCATGGTGCCATGAACAGCAAGATGAAGTCGTGGACGGTTTCTTGGTAGAGCCTCAAAACCAAGGTCGAGCCGGGACTACGTGGGAGCCAAGTAATGAGTGGAGATTGGCGGAGACTACACCGAGTTCGCGGGGTTTGCAGTGGTTCACCAGAAAACCACTGGGTTACTCGGTTGAGCCACAAAACCGAGGCCGAAGACTCGACGAGGAGGTGCAGCCACCCCAGGCCGGTTCAACCGCCCAGGAGGGGCAGTCAGACCGCCTGGGGCTGGTCAGATTGCCCGGG
This sequence comes from Cenchrus americanus, assembly GCA_947561735.1. Taxonomy (NCBI): domain Eukaryota; kingdom Viridiplantae; phylum Streptophyta; class Magnoliopsida; order Poales; family Poaceae; genus Cenchrus; species Cenchrus americanus. Next base: position 179,851,607 of record OX387245.1, read on the forward strand.
CCGGTCTAACCGCCCAGGGGGGCGGTCTGACCGCCCTGGTCGCCGGTGTCGAGAAGCTTCGAAGCGGAGGACACGCGTCGGGATCGCAAGGCTTGCATCGAGGCTAAGCAGGTTGCGGTCGCCGGGCATCCGTTCGATGAAGAAAATCTGAAGACTTCCAAATCTGCCCTTGAGGGGCTTGTATCCCTAGTGTTAAGTAAGGGTAGTTTAGTCTTTTGGGTACCTCCATATATACTCATTGAGTGGATGGATGGCAGCCAACTCTAGGAACCCTAGCTCATTTTTTTTTTCATTTTCGTTCTCCTTTTTCCCTAGTTTTTCCTATGATTAGCTTGAGAGCTTCATGTGAGATCTAGAGAGAGGGATGGATGTTTGGGTGGCAAGCTAGACCTTGTACGAACCTTTATGGTATGTATAGATGGTTCGACGTTGTTCCTCAAGTTGGTTTTCCCGTCCTTCTTTGTGTTGATTTTCAGAGCTCTTTGTTGGCGGTGTTTTGAGGACTATTTCTTGGGGTTTTTGGTGGCTGTCACGTATGAGGATCTTGTGCCTCTTTGGCTGGTGACTTTGCCCCAAATCTCTCTTGAATCGGACTCGATTTGGTGGTTTTTTCGAGTTGGGCGAGTTCTTGACCTAGAGAAGCGATTTCCTTGATTCCTCTTGATTGTGAGCGTTTCGGGTCGATTCCTTTGAGGTAGAGGTTGCCCAGGAGGTAACCCAGCTATTCCCGAAGTATTGCTGCAATCCGTGGAGTGATTCGGGAGATCGGGCGCGAGGAAGTTGGTGGTTGACCCGCGGGCTGTTTTTCTGGGAGAGGCGGTCTAACCGCCTGGAGGTCTTTCCAGGTCAAAGTTTTGTTTCGCCAGATTTTCCTCTGTGAGTTTGTTCGCCTTGATCAGAGGAGCGTCTGGGTGAAATTTCGGGTCGTTCTCGTGTCGTTTGCTAGGAGTTCTTAGTTGGAGTTCGTTGCTGGGTACAGGAGGTTAGACCGCCCCTGGTAGTCGGTCTAACCGCCCCTAGGCCCCTGGGTGGAGTTTTGGTTTTCACCAAGATTTTCTGGTAGCTAGCATGGCCCCGTCCAAAGGATCTCTCGTTGGTGAAACCGTGGTGCGTTTTGGTGCTCGGAAGAGGTGTTTCGGAGGATTTCTTGGTTGCCCGGTGGAGGCGGTCTAACCGCCCCCTATACCCGGTCTAACCGCCCCCCTCGGGACGGCGGCTTTCGAGTTGTTTCCGCTGTTGTGGGTGCGTGTGTGTTGAGGTTGCTGGTAGTGTTTGTTCCTAGGACCAGTAGCACTCCAGTGGCTACGTGGTCTTGGCAAACAGAAGGTAGAAGTGCGAAGCGTGTGATTTTGGGGGTCCGACCGAGCTAGTTCATCTTGTTGGAGTTTCAATCTCCTTCGAGACGAATTTTTATCGGCTCCCATTCACTCCCCCCCTCTCTGGTCGCCTAATCGGTCCTTCAAGTGGTATCAGAGCCAGTTCGGGTCTTTGTTGTCTCTAACCAGTCTAAGATCCAAGGATGGCGTACCAGGAACGGGGCTCGGGTCCTCCACACTTCGATGGCAAGAACTACCAGATGTGGAGTAAGCGGATGGGAGCGTTCCTCCGCGGAAAGGGTCAGATCCTTTGGGATGTCACGGTGGACACAGGCTATGTCCAGCCGATGGACTTCCTTGCTCCAGGATCGAGGGATAGGTTCGACGCCAACAACAAGGCAGTCGACTACTTGTTTCGTGCTCTGTGTCAGCCTGAGTTCGATCGGGTGCACACCGAGCACTTGGCTTGTAGAATTTGGACGATGTTGAAGGAGGCTCATGTTGGGAATGCCCAGGTTCAGGCACGGATGTATGCGACCTACCGGAGAGAGTACGAGAATTTCACTCATCTCCCCGGTGAGTCCATCGATGCCTTGTTTCAGAGGTTCACGGTGGTTGTGAACAACATGAGGGCCAATGTGGACGTGCTCCCGTACGATGATCATTATAGAGTCGTCAAGCTCTTACACTCTTTGGATCATACAATATGGGGCGGAAAGTTCGAGGCCATTGTGGAGTCGGAGAAGTATGACACTCTGACGGTGAATGAGCTGTTCTCGAAGCTCAAGTTGGCTGAGGTGGATAATGGCATGACTGCCCAGATCGAGGGTCCGACTGATTCCCATAGTCTTGCCCTCGTCGGTGGTTTGAAAGGAAAGGCTAACAATGACCCATCCACCAGGATGTTCTCTTTGTCCTCCTTGATGTCTATGCCAGATGAGGAGTTCGACGTGCTTGGAGAGGACGAGCTGACGCTCTTGACGAGGCGTTCGAGAGGTTGCACGAGAACCGGGTGAACATGAGGAGGAACCTGAGGACATGCTTTAAGTGTGGCAAGGCTGGACACTATTTCACCGAGTGTCCGAAGGTGAACAACCACGACAAGCACAAGTTCAAGCACAAGAGGAAGAAGTCCAAGAAGAAGGATCGTGGACATGGGAAGAAGACACGGTCTCGAGAGAAGATGAAGAGATCAAGCGACATCGAGTCTGATTCCGAGGACACGTCTTCAAGCTCGAGTGACGAAGATGAAGAGGATGACAAGAAGAAGAAGAAGAAGAAGAAGAAGAAGAAGAAGAAGAAGAAGAAGAAGAAGAAGAAGAAGAAGAAGAAGAAGAAGAAGAAGAAGAAGAAGAAGAAGAAGAAGAAGAAGAAGAAGAAGAAGAAGAAGAAGAAGAAGAAGAAGAAGAAGAAGAAGAAGAAGAAGAAGAAGAAGAAGAAGAAGAAGAAGAAGAAGAAGAAGAAGAACCTTGGCAAGTATCTCAACTGCCTTTGTGTGATGGGCCTAAGCCTCAAGGACGACTTCTGCGGCATGGCTCGCAGTTCGAGCAGCAAGAGAAGCCAGAAGGACGCCTCGGACTTGGATTCCGAGGATGAGGTATGTGATGAGCTCTCTTCTTTGCGCAAGGAGAATGAGGAGATGGTTGACTTGCTTTCGCGATCACATGCTTAGAGAGGCTAAGAAGCTTAGGAAGGAGCTTAGATCTTTGCTCGAGGATGCTAGGACTAGAGTGGCTGAACTAGAAACACAGGTTCTTGATAGCAAGCTTGAAATTGATTCGCTTAAGGCTAGCCCTGTTGTTTCTGATGAAAATGATTGTGCTGATTGCTCTGCTTTCCTAGCTGACTTGACTGATCTTAGGGAGAAGTATGCCTCCAAGTGTGAGGAACTAGATGTGCTTAGGGTTGAGTTGGCTGAGCTACAATATAGACCCACTTTGCTTGGTGCTTGTACTTCTTGCCCTAGTTTGCATGAGAAAATTGTTGAGCTTCGTTCTCGCATTTTTTTGCTAGAGGCAGATTTGAAAGTGCCTATTCCTACTTCTTGTTCTACATGTGAGTTGCATGCTATGAAGAATTTGGATCTTCCAAAATGTGTTGGTCGCTTGCAAGATGAGAATGAAAAGTTGCGTGAAGCGCTGAGTTTGTTGTCAAGTCAAGAACCTCAGCTTGGTATGATGATTGCTAGCTGTAAGCGCTTTGATTGTTGGACTTTGGGTTTGGATAAGGTTGGTGAGGGCAGTGGTGAGAGAGAAGGGAAATTTGGGAATGTTTCAGTTCCACCACAACCCACACCCAAAGACAAGTCTGCATCCAAGCCAAACCAACAAAGAGAAAAACCGAGTGAGAAGGCAAGTGAAAAGCCTAGTGGGAAACCAAGTGAGAAGCCTTGTGAAGAGCCTCACCCCAAGCCTAAGCCCAAACCAATCCTTTTCCATTGTGAGGTTTGTGGAAAGGATGGTCACAAGAGAGAGTTTTGCTATAAGAGAAAGAGAGAGGCGAGAATGGCTAAGGAGTGGGCAAACAAGGATAGGTACAACCCTTCCCATGGTGTACCTAAGCCTCGTATGCCACTGCCCAGGGGTAAAGCTGTAGTGAGAAGTGTTCCGGCATGGGGAGATGTGAATTCCCGCAGCCGGGGAGCTGTTCTGGAGAGGGCGGTCAGACCGGCCTGGCTTGGCGGTCAGACCGGCCCTGCCCAGAGGGGGGCGGTTAGACCGGCCTGGCTAGGCGGTTCAACCGCCCCCCCAGAATTCTGGGTGGAGTGGTTTTCGAGGTGGTGAGTCGAGAGGTTTCAGTTCTGGAGATAGTGGTTCTGGTGGTTGGTCTAGAAAGTTTGCAGGAGGTCGGTTTGCTAGGCATTCTCCCCCTCGAGCTCACTACGGGGATGAGAGGAGTCTTAGCTTTGAGAAGGAGAGGAGGGACAGTCCACGGGCTTTCTTTCGTGGTTTTGGTCCCCCTCCAGGTAGAGAGGGTTGGTTCCCTCATGGTGGTTACCGGAGTGGTGTTCGTGGAGGTAGCTTTGGTAGGAAAGATGGTTTGGTTTGTGCTAACCCCACTTTCGAGCAAATGGCTAGGCACTGGTTTTACACTTTTGGAAATAACCCCAGTGGTGAGTCGCTTGCTCGCTCTCGCTCTTGGTTTTGAGTTGCAGGTTGATGGTCCGGAGAACATTTGGTTGATATCGGGGGTGGTTCTTCGGCTTCATATCCCGGTGGTGACATGTAGGTGCATCACTTTCGGGGATGGTGGACAAGGATGAGTGACTTCTGAAGAAATGATAAAGGTAAGTGAATTTGTGACTTTCAAGTGTGTGGCCTTGGTCAAGCCACTTGGTTCATTTTGCTCTTTGCCCTATCTCATGTGTGTAAGGTGAGCTTTGTATGCTTTTTGGCCTTAATGCATGAGTTTAAGGGGACCTTGTGAGTATTGTGCTTCTTTGCTCTTTTGCCAATGGTGTCGAGCCCTTTTTGCCTCCCCTCGAGGAGGCGGTCGTTTGTGAGCTTTGTGTGTGTGGTTGGTTTCCTAAGTTGGTGGTGGAGCTCCTTTGTAGCATATGTATAGTTTCCTTTGTGCATTTCTTGCATTTGGCATGGCATATGTAACATGATGTATAGGCATCCTTGTATCTTAGATTGCACGCATTTTGTATCATATGCATTGGATAGGAAAAGCTTCTCCTATATACATTGTTCATCATGGGATGCTATATATGTTTTTGTGAGCTTGTTTGGTATGCTATGGTTAGTTTGGCTTAGCTCTTGATGATATTGATTAATGATCCATGGTTGATGGCTATATTTTTGAAAAATGTCACATATATGCTCTCTCATGTGTAAACGCCTTTATATGATCTTGACATGTTTTAGTGGCTTTGCTAGGCTTAATTTGTGGTTGGATAGCTAGGTTATTGATCATATGGGGCCAAAGGCTCATTTGCCATCATGAATGTTTAGCCCTCTTGCTTCATCTTGTGGAGGAGCATAAGTTCCTTTTTGTCGCAAAGACATTTCATGTACCATTCATAAATCTGAAAATGAAATGTAAAATGCTTGGAAAATGTGCTCCAATGTCATATGTGCTGAAATTAATTTGCTTTGGGTGCTAAACCGTTGCATGATGCCTACCAATGAGAAGTCTCATACATAGAAGTAGGCACATGGCTCGGTGGCTTTGACATGACATGAGGTGCTTGTGGGTGTTTGTGATTGTCTTATGAATAGAATGGCTGTCCTAGCATGAAGTTTGTGTGGCTTTGCCATTTTGACATGTTTTACTCATGTTTAGGTTTTTTGCTTGTGAGAGAGTAACTTTTCGCAAAATTACTCAAATCCTCTTTAGCCTTGTCCATTGGTTGTGAAACTTGGTGATCATGTAGTTAAGGTCTTTACGAACCTGTAGAGTATCTAACTTGCTCATTTGGACTTGTGTAGCTCCTTGTGATGAACTTTTTATATTTGAGAAGCTATATGTTGAAAATTTTCGCATTTTGCCTTGATTCATGCATTGTCAACAAGGGGGGGAAGTTTGTGCATGCTTTGGGCACCTGGGAGTGTTTGGAAGGTGTTCCAATTGGTTCGAGCAAATTTTGAGCAGTTTGGTGCAGGGCCGGTCACTTGGGGCGATCTAACCGCCCCCAGGCGGTCAGATGTGTGGTAGGCGGTCTAACCGCCTGGGGTAGGCGGTCTAACCGCCCTGGGCAGAGTGAGCAGTTTTTTGCTCTATGTTGCAATCCCGTGTTGCATTGCTGCATTTGTTCAGGGGGAGTGTGCTTTGGCTCAGGGGAGCTTGCATATGTGCAAGGGGAGCTCTTTGTGGTGTTCTTGTGTTGGTTCGGTGGTTTGCGCTCTTTGTTGAGCATGGTTTTGTCTCGGATGTGTCGAGCCGTTGCCCTTGCCTAAGGGGTCCGAGACTTGTCTTCTTCAAGTGATCTTGTTCTTCGCCTTTCTTTGGCTTTCGATCGCTTGTTGAGTTTTCTTTTTATTTGTTTCACTTTTTTTCTTTTTTTCTTGTGTTACTTCTTGTGGGTGTTGTCAATGCACTCATCAAGGGGAAGATTGAGGGCCATGTGTGGTTCGAGAACCGGTGGATGGTCGTTTCCTTGTGTGATGAGTGATTGACAACATTGTGTGGACTGATTCTTGGCTAAGTATTGCAGGTGCAGGTTGCGGCATGACTCGTGTTAGTGCAGGTGAAGAACAAGCGCGAAAGGTCATTGCCGGTGAGGCCTCCAGGTGTGGAGAAGAGACCAGGTGTGGAGAAGACAAGTAGGCTTTGTTCGAGGGACCCGGTGGCCAGCGGGGTCAAGTGCGGGCCGCATGGTGGCATGAACAGCAAGATGAAGTCGTGGACGGTTTCTTGGTAGAGCCTCAAAACCAAGGTCGAGCCGGACTACGTGGGAGCCAAGTCATGAGTGGAGATTGGCGGAGGCTACACCGAGTTCGTGGGGTTTGCAGTGGTTCACCAGAAAACCACTGGGTTACTCGGTTGAGCCACAAAACCGAGGCCGAAGACTCGACGAGGAGGTGCAGCCACCCCAGGCCGGTTCAACCGCCCAGGAGCGGCGGTCAGACCGCCCGGGGCCGGTCGGATTGCCGGGCCGGTCTAACCGCCCGGGGGGCGGTCTGACCGCCCTGGTCGCCGGCGTCGAGAAGCTTCGAAGCGGAGGACACGCGTCGAGCTCGCAAGGCTTGCGTCGAGGCTAAGCAGGTTGCGGTCGCCGGGCATCCGTCCGATGAAGAAAATCTAGAGACTTCCAAATCTGCCGTTGAGGGGCTTGTATCCCTATTGTTAAGTAAGGGTAGTTTAGTCTTTTGGGTGCCTCCATATATACTCATTGAGTGGATGGATGGAAGCCAACTCTAGGAACCCTAGCTCATTTGTTTTTCCATTTTCATTCTCCTTTTCCCTAGTTTTTTCCTAGGACTAGCTTGAGAGCTTCATGTGAGATCTAGAGAGAGGGATGGATGTTTGGGTGGCAAGCTAGACCTTGTACGAACCTTCATGGTATGTATAGATGGTTCGGCGTTGTTCCTCAAGGTGGTTTTCCCGTCCTTCTTTGTGTTGATTTTCGGATCTCTTTGTTGGCGGTGTTTTGAGGACGATTTCTTAGGGTTTTTGGTGGGTGTCACGTATGAGGATCTTGTGCCTCTTTGGCTGGTGACTTTGCACCCAAAGCTCTCTTGAATCGGACTCGATTTGGTGGCTACGTGGTTTTGGCAAACGGAAGGTAGAAGTGTGGAGCGTGTGATTTTGGGGGTCCGACCGAGCTAGTTCATCATGTCGGAGTTTCAATCTCCTTCGAGAAGAATTTTTATCGGCTCCCATTTACTCCCCCCCCTCTGTGGTTGCCTAATCGGTCCTTCAAGGAGGACCAAAACCACGAAAGGAGAATCGTGGATCGTCCCTCCTCTCCATCTCAAAGCTACGACTCCTCCCATTCCCGTATTGAACACGAGAGGGAGAATGCCTAGCAAACTGACCACCTGCTGACTCTCCAGACCAACCACTAGAACCATGACCACCTGAGACAAACCGAGACTCCTCACGAGCACGGAAACCAAACTTGCCCCCTGCAGACCCCAAACCGGTCTAAACGGTTTCAAAACCGGTCTGACCGATTTCACACTTCCAGCAGCACCTCCTGCAGTCTTTTGCTCTCCCCAAGCCGGAACTGTTCTCACACTCGCCTTAGCTCTAGGCATCTGCACACGAGGCTCAAGTACACCACTGGAGGGGTCGTACTTGTCCTTGTTAGCCCACTCCTTCGCCATTCTCTCTTCTCGCTTCCTCTTGAAGCAAAATTCATCCTTATGGCCATCTTTCCCACAATAGCCATAATGAAACCTCACAAGCTTGGGTTTAGGCTTAGGTTGGGGCTGTTCACTTGGTTTCTCTCCACTCGACTTCTCAACCAGTTTCTCCTCACTCACCTTCTCACTTTCTTTCCCAAAGAGCACTTTCCCGAAAGTACTCACAAACTTGATAGGCTTTTGGAAATCATTTGTTTGTGGAGGAAACACGGGTGGAGCTAGGGTTGTGTCTAGTCGGTTCCTGAGATGGTTAGATTTCGGTGGGAAATCATTTTTGTGATGGGTTTTTGGTGGCTCTGGAATGTTTTCTCCACTTCCCTCACCAACCTTGTTTGCCCCAAGTCCCTCACCATCCTACCTCTTGAATGTCTCGATCATTATCCTTGTTAACACCAAAAATTGGTACAGGAAGGAGGCTGATTTGTGGACCAAACTTGGTAACAAATTTCGTTCGGTAGGGAAAGGTTTCTTCAGAAGATTCGGCAGAAATTCCTGCGGTCGGCAGTTTGCTTCCGTTCGACAAAAGGACTGCTTGCGCCGGATTTGTGGGATCGCGTGGTGAAGTGGCCCGAACGGAAGGAAGGGACGAATGGATAGGCATTCGCACTTGGGCATTAAATTAGGTATCAAATATTGTGCTTGTAGTGCACCAGGAGTCGTGCTAGGACAGGGTATAAATACGAACCCTGGGTGTATGTAATTGTAATCGAACATAATCATAACAAACTACGCCGAACTCTCGAGTCCTCTAGTCGTGGCGTCGAGTTCTTCGAGAGGATTCATCGATCCGTCGACCTCCGTAAGTACCGGCAACCTTGTACCATGTCTAGTATCACCAAAAAAATGTTGTGATCCATGACAGTCGATTTTTGTCACAGATCATCAAAATTTCGTCATAAAACGACATCTATGACGAAATTTGAGAAGGTCATGTATTGAGCGTCACGGATCCCTTCTCGTGACGTCCTTAAGTTTTCGTCATAGATTAACGTGATCCATGACGTTCTCAAGCCGTCATAGATTTGTCTAAAGCCTACTGAACCCAGCCCAAAGCCCAAAATCTATGATGAAGTTGACCATCATGGATTAACTTGCCACGTCACATATAGAGATGAGATGGCTGCTAACATGGCAGATGATGTGGCAAATGATGACATGGCAGCCAAGTGTCGGATGATGTAGCACCACATGTCAGATGACGTGGCAGCCATGTGACAGATGATGTGGTGATGAGGACGTCACACCATGTCATTTGTTAGCAGGCCAAATTCAAATGGGCCTTAGACCAAACATTTCTCAACCCAAATTGTTCAGCAATATATAGACACCCCATACATAATTCAGCCCAACTGGCCCAAATTTTAAACCAAGTCATTTAGCAAAAATACACAGCCCATATAATATTCACCACAACAGGACCATGTTTCAACAGATTTATCAAAACGGCATGAAAAGACCATAAATCACAAGCAATTCCAGTCAAAAACACCATAACATGACACCAAAACAACAGAACAAATATGTTCTTGTAGCATCACTAGCAGTCCAGCACATGTCAATTGCTTGATGCTCCAATAACATGTAATGGCTTGCTTCTTGATGCATCTAATCCTCAACCTGAAAGAGCACATTTCCAAACACTTGTAAGTGGGCAATATTTTACATAGAAATTACTAAAATGCTATGTGTGTAGGACTGCACGTACATATTTTATATCATACAAACATAAAGTGGGCAAATATATAGATTTACATATAACACTAAAGAGTGAGAACCATTTCTTTGTTTTGTAACACTTAAATCTCAAATACAGTGTAAGCTTTCACATTGGTGTGCATATACATGGATGCATTGAATTGCCTTAAGTGATTCACCTACAGTACTGGCTAGGGAAGAATTGAATGGAGCAAATCACTTGTAGCTATTACTGTAACCCAAATTTTCACAAAAGTTATGAGTCAGGAAACATGCAGTTCCAACCACCATAACAGGCATGCTCAGTTCAGAATTCAAAAACAAGCAATCGTGCATATAGTTCAGTTCAGGAAATCTCAGGCAACAGGTGTCATAATTATGTGTAAAAAAATATTGAGCTAACAGGTGACTACATGTGCATGTGTTATCGAGCTAACAAGTAACATAACTTAGTCTAAATAAATAACATTGATAGGAATCACTTACTTAGGAGTAGGGCCAAGGATAGCTAGTGAAGAAAGCAGGTAGCCCTGCAAAAACTATGTGCCAGCAAGGTCGAGGTGACTCTGCTCCTCCCCGCCAACAAGCGTAAAATCCAAAGGAGACGTACAAAAGCAACAAGCACTAGTATGCTAATTTGATAGTAGAAATCAACTTCCGTCAACAAATCAAATAGTTCAGGCAACAGTTTTAGAAGTAAAAACTCAGGCCACTTGACGTGCAAAGACTAGCTCACTGTTTATTCACATCAAAATTAAAAAGATAGTCGCTTAATTACTGAAACTTACAAATAAACTTGAGTTCTATAAAATGAAGTCACATTGGAGGCATTTCATCCATGGTGTTAGTGTATCAGTGTAAAATGTGCCAATAACGAAGCAAAGTCATGCGTGTCAGTTTACATGACAAATCAAACAGAGGTTATGCTACTTATAAGTTGTAGTCAACCATTGAGATACAAATATAGCTAGTAGTTAGCAATCTGGAATAAAATCATGTTCCATGCCAGGAAGTAATTCCAAGTAAAGTTGTCATCATGTACATATTTCTAAGAGAAGCAAGTAGTAAATAAAATGTTATGCTACGAGATTTCTGACTGAAAGCATGCAGGCGAAAATAATTGCAAGTTAGAGAAGCAGAGATGCATAATTACAGTAGTATAATCTCCAGAAATAGTAACCACACCAGTGCAGAGAAATAAAAGGAACAGACATGAACAACTAAACTGCTAGCAATGATTACTCAGCTAAATATTCTCTATTGATGTTCACTTGCTCATAGCAGTCGACCTCGCTCACACCGAATCAAGCTGCACAAATAAACTGCAAACGCTGGTGCTAGACAGGGAAATATGCGACAAGAAAATAATTTCTGAAACTATGTAGTTTAAGATGGCACCAACATTTATAATACAATGTCTCAGATATATGGCTTTTCAGGTATTAATTCAAGAAAGACTTTCTGCTGTCACATGCTTTTCTAGTAAGAATTGGCAAAGAATCACCAATTTAATTCTTGGAGAAAGAGCAATAAAGATCAGAAATAGAAGCAAGAGAACCCTACAGTTAGAGGATAATGTTCTCCACCAGCTCGATGAAGAAGTGAGAAAATCATCTTAGCAATCCATGTCATCATCTCCATAAACTCGAACAGCAGGAATAACAATCTCATAAATTGAAAACAAGGAAATACTATATTATCAGAACATTGGAGTGTCATCTCATTCACGATAAAGAACAATTATGCCACTACTATAGGGTGCTTGCAGTATATAAAATTCAGAAAACAAGCAGCACGAATGAGGATCAAGCATATTGTCCAATTAACTAAATTCCAGTAAACTTCACATAAATAAGTAAGCACAAAAGCAATGCTAATTAAGCAGAGCAGGATACACAAAACATATCAACATTCTAGCAGCGTCAGTTGGGTAGCAGACAAGCATCATGATTTCCATACATGCACAGCACGAACTGACACTACCTCTGCAACTGCAATCAACTACGAACATAAGAGGAAGAATTAAGTACCAGATACTGCACTTCCATAGATTGACTTCTAATCTGCGGGGAGGCCTAAAAGTAGAGTTCTCAAGGATCGATTACCTTGCCACCAGGAGATCCCTTTCTCGGCCCCTCCCCCTTGCAGGCACTTCCCGCTTCATGGAACAGCACAAGCTCACCGCTGCCAGCAACGACCTTCTTCCTTGCTGAGAATATTTTGTGGATCTGGACTACGGGATCTACCTGCATGGGTGGATGCGGCGTCTCCATGGAACAGCATCTTCGATGGTGTTGGGCGGCGCCGGGTTGGAGGTGCGGGTAGATGCCGCGCTGCAGGTGGTGATGGCGAGCGGCTGGAGGGACGGGGCTGCGCCGGGCTGCATGTGCGGAGTGGCGCACGACTACAAGTGCCGGCGGCGCCAAGCTAGGAGGGGCAGAGTGGCTAGGGGCTGTAGGATACAGGGATTCGGCGCCAAGCTGGAGGGGCGGAGTGGCTAGGTGCTGGAGGAGCCGAGGGACATGAGAAGCGGGGTCAGCAGCCCCGCGCAACCTCGCTCGCCGCCATGTCGCGCGTCTCTCTAGTTGGTGCGGGAGCAGGAGGAGGCAGTAGTAGGGAACGGGGGGGGAGGCGCCGGGGGTGGGAGACGGCGGATCGAGGGAGAGGAATGAGAGGGAGAGGTAGGGTTTGTGAATATGTGACTTTTTTATTCGTCTCAGTAGCGAATCTGAGCTATCAAGTGGAGAATAAACGGTTGTAAATAGTTGGGCCATTAGGGCTGGAACGGGCCTTAAAACATTTACTCACTATCTAATATTTTTCTTTATCTTTTTTAATTTTATTGTACCATTTAGAAGTAACACTTAAAATAATTACCTTACACACATAAATATATTTTTAATATATAATAGTAGTCACATAGGAATTTAAATAATTTTAAAGTATATTTGCTATTTTCTATCATTTAAATGAATTTCTGCATGTTTCTTTAAAATAGTTATAATTTGAACTACATGTATCTAAAATATTGTTTTAAAAATTGCGAAAAATATAATGAGTCTCATATGGTCTGTTATAGGCGACATCCTAAATATAGATGAAAAAAACAATTATATTTTAGGGAAAACAAACTTTTACTAGCCATCTTATTATAAAATAATGATAATAATACATAAACCTTCTTTAGAAATTCTGAAAATTGGTATAGAATCATTTTATGGATGTTGAAGCTTGACATAAAAGTTCTGTAAGATTTTACAAAAATTGGGTATACATTGTTCACAAAATGGTAGATGTCTCACATAGTTTCTTATAACTTGAAGTCAAACTTTGATATTTGAATACCTTGTAACATGGTTGGACTCATATGCACTTCAAAATGGAGCAAAAACTTACTCTTACCCTGTCATTAACATTTGTGGATTTACACTGGCACTTGATGTGCAAAAAAGTTATTTTTCTATTTTTTAAAATCACTAATGAATACACCCTTGTGAAGTAAGTTGCAAAATAGTTATCTTATATGCCCCAAATATATTTTTCACAAGTAAAAGATAACATATAAGTTGTCATGTAGGAGTATCAAGAATTTTCAAGTAGATTTTACTATTTTCTATCATTTAAATGACTTTCTGTGTGTTTACGGAAAGTAATTCCAAATTGAACTATGTGTATGTTTAATAAGATTCAAAAGACTTCAAAAAAATATATTTAGACTTATATGTTCCATTCTAGCCTCCATATAAGATATTGATGAAAAATTTGATCAACTTGTAGGGAAAACTTAAACTTCTATTAGCCATCTTGTTATAAAATAATAATAATAATAATACCCAAAACATCTCTGAAAATTATGTAAATTTACATAGAATCGTTTTATGGATGTACAAGCTTGACAAAAAAGTTTAATTAGATTTTGTGAAAATTGGAGTATACATTGTTATTAAATAGATAGTTCATCACATTGTTTCATGTATAAGTATATATTTAAGTTGTATTCTATGAGTTTCAAGATTTTTTCCTAACAGATATGTAATTTTCTATCATTTAAATGAATTTTTGCAGGTTTATTGGAAATAATTAAATTTTGAATTACATGTATCAAAAAGCACGGTTTAGGTCCCTCAATTTTTGTGGAGCTAGGCCGGCCTGTTAGGCTGTGCGGGATGATTTGGGATCTTGGGGTTGTTTTCTGATCTGCGTATGGAGTTAGAGGGCCACCAGCAGACTTTGACTCCGGTTAGCAAGCCCAGGTTGCTTTGACTCCTGTTTTATGTCCCTCAATTTTCTCGAAAGTCTGGTTTACATACCTAAACTTCGTAAGTACACAGAATAACCTTCAACCTTTGAAATCATCCAAATTATGTCTCTAACTTGATTATCCGTGGTTTGAAAAACGGTTTTGTCCTTTTCTTTTTTATTTAACTCGACTGGATATTTAGAAAATCATAGTAAATTATAAAAAATCAAAAACAGAAATCCAATATTATTTCGCCTTTTGATGGTATATCTATATACTAAATATATAATATTATATGATTTAAAAAAGATTTTAAATTAGGTTTTAAATTTATTGATCGTGATGATCTCTAATTATTTTCACATATTTTATTATTTTTTAATTTAGTGATCATGATTAAATGATGAAAACCCATTGTGGGTCGGATTATGACGAAATTGACACAACGTCATAGTGTTTGGGCATCATATCGAGCTTCATATCCAACTCTGCGAATCTATGACGTAATCTTACTATTTGTCATGGATGTTGTGTGATATGTGATAAAATCTATGACGAAATCAGCACAACGTTATAGTGTTTGGACTCATATCGGGCTTCATATCCAACACTGTGAATCTATGACGAAATTTGACTATTTGTCATGAATGCAATGCGATCTATGATGAAATTAAAAAACGTCATGTGAATTTCGTCATAGATCAAAGGATTTCTTGTAGTGTATCATGCGGTGGATTTAGATCGTGATGCAAGTAGTCTTGTTACCATGCTTAGTATCATGCGGTGGATTTAGGCTTGGTTCAAGAGGGTTTCTTGTTAGATCATGAGCCATGCGGTAGGCTAAGATCTAGCTTGGAGCTAGTTATCGGCTCTATTAGATTTGGCAAGATCTAATAGATTCATTAAGTTACCACATGTTGCTTTGAGTTTTTACTTTATGTTTAAATTCATGTAACACTCTTTTGCCTAATTTAGATTGATTTGAATCGGCTTTATCTTGTTTGGTGATCTTCACATTATACGCTCGTATCTTGGCTTAACACGACACGTGGATCACATGTGCTTTAATAGCCGAACCCGAAACAATCTAAGTTGTTACGTGTTGTGGGTTCAAGCTTGCTAATCTTGTGTGAATCTTGAAAGAACCGGGTATCATGCGGTAGATGCAGGTCTTTGGGTTGTTTTTGAGCTAATCATCCGGTGGATTAGATTTCGATTCAATCTGATAGGTTTATCATCCTTGGCAATGTTTGTTCCTTCTCCACGGATCCCGATTCGGCTGTACAGCTGTATTCGGTTATGCTTTCCCGAGTAAAACGTGCTTATAAGTCTTGTTTTAAATAATGTGTGCTTTTAGCCTTCCATATTTAGATTGTATCATGCGGTGGATTGATCTCTTTGTGGTTGGTGGTGTGATTTCAAACAAGTTGTATCATGTGGTGGATTAACTTGTTTGGTTTCATGCTTGACGGGTTTTAAAGTACCTAGACATGCGGTAGACTAGTGCTTTAGGCCTATGCATGCTTGTTTACTTCATATTTATGAGTATGCTTTACTTTATTTATTTTTATTGTTATTTATCCTCGAGGGTCGGTCATGATCTTGTGCAAGAAACTTTATTTAAACAAAGACCGATCTTTTGTCATGCTCACGTCATCCATTCGGCTATACTCTATTTTATATTCCAACGACCTGAATGATTTTCAAATCTGTTGACAGATAGCTTCTCATAGCTATATGTCACTTTACATGGCTTTCTAGCCGCAAATATGGAGCTGTCCGGTACCACCCGGTAAGTTCCAAGCTTTGGTATTTAACTGCGTTATCCTTTGTTAATTTCAGGAAAATTGACTGGCACGCTTTGGAATCTGTTCGTGTGTTAAGCCAGCTTTGTTCGGCTTGCTGTATGCTTGGCGCAGGGTGCGGATTTTGCGTCAACACACTTTTTGGCACACCCAGTGGGACCCTCTAGTTGAATCAAGATGCCTGAAATTGGCGACGTCATGGATGTCACCATTGATGACCTGTCTCCAGAACAACAAGCACAGCTGAAGGACGCCATTGACCAATTCCAGCAGAAGTGCTTGATGTCATTCAGCAAGAACAGAAGTGGCGTCCCATACCTTAAATCTGAAATGCCCAGGGTTCTGTTGCTAGGGGAGCCTGATACCACATCTTTTCAAGAGAAAGAAGAGGCTCTGAATGCTTTTCGGGAGACTATAGAAGCTGTGATGGGTAGGCATCATACGACTTTCTTGAACATGTTTAAGAAGATGATGATCAGCGTATTTGGCCCAGGCATGGAAAAAATGTTTAGTCGAGTATCCCCTCACATATCTTCTGCAGAGGTTGGAGAAACCAGTTCTGCTCAGCCAACAGGCGCTCAACCACCACTGCAGAGCCAGCCGATCCATCCTACTCCACAAAGCATTGGGAGTCAGCCGATCCAACCTCTTCTACAAAGCATGGGGAGTCAGCCACTCCAGCCGCCTCAACAAAACAATAGAGGTCAACCAGTTCAACAGCCGAACCTGTATCAGCCTACATATGGGGACTTGGCGTTCGGTTCATCTGGGATGCCGCCTAACTCTACTTACAAGATAGCCCCGACCAATAACAGGTTGCAGAAAAATATGTATGGTGGGGGACATCATGAGGTTATGGATTATGGCGCTATAGATGCTCTCCCAAATCCTGGGTATGGTACGACTACAGGAATGCAAGATGATGATATTCTGGTACAGAAAATGGCCGATCTGGTGCAAAATCAATTCGGCCTTAAACCTAAAATGCAAGGACCAGCTTATACGCCTCCTTTCCCAGAGTGGTACTATAGGGTGATCTTACCGCCAAGGGTAAAGCCTCCTACGGAATTCACAAAGTTCTCTGGGCAGGACGATACAAGCACTGTAGAGCATATTGCTCGATATTTAATGCAGCTTGGAGAAGCTTCAGCTGACGAGGCATTCAGGGTTAGATATTTCCCTCTGTCATTAATAGGCTCAGCATTCCAATGGTTTACTTCTTTGCCTCCTCAGTCAATCGGCACATGGAAGGATCTGGAGCAAAAGTTCCATGCCCATTACTTTAGTGGTAGCACTGAGACAAAGCTGATCGATCTGGCTACCTTGAAACAGAGGCACAATGAAACGCCTCTGGAATTCCTTAGAAGATTCAGGGAGGTCAAGGGCATGTGCTTCTCTTTGACTCTGCCGGATGATCAGCTGGCCGACATGGCTGTTGCAGGGATGTTGCCAGCTATTCGAGAGAAGTTGTTTGGCATGGAATTTGACAACCTTGGCCAGTTGTCTCAGAAGATGTCATTGATGAGTAATCAGGCCTACGGGTTCAAGAAGGATACCAGATTAGCCAAGCACCATGACATAGCTGATATCTACAACCAGTTCCTCGAGAAGGCTGACCAGGTAGAAGACTTTGATGATGATGAGAAAGTAGCTGCAGCTGAGATTATGTGGGGCAAGGAGCCTTTGACTGTAAACCAGCGGTGGATAAAGCAAACCAAGGGCACGTACGACTTTGATGTCACCAAAGCTGACAAGCTTTTCGAGTTCTTGGTGAAGGAAGGCCGAATCAAGTTGCCTGAAGGGAATTCTATGCTTCGGCCCGATGGGGTTAAAGAGAAACGTTACTGTGGTTTTCATGATAGAAACTCACACTCCATCAATGATTGCAGGGTCTTCAGGATGAGGATCCAAAAGGTTATCTAGGAGGGGCATTTGAAATTCGATAACAAGATGAAACTGGATGGCCACCCTTTCCCTCAAAACATGGTTGGTTTCTCTGTCAATATGGTGACTGCCGAAGAGAAGGGGAAAGTGAAGGTCCTGACTTCGGCTAGAGCAAGACAGGATGGATCAGTGGATCCTACACAACAAGTGACGGTGGAGCAAGTCCACAGAGAAGCTCCTCACATCCTGAAGAGCCAGATTGAGGTTGGGGAGTCCTCTATGACCAAGCCCAGATTTACCACACGCATTCTCCTTAACAAATGGCAGCGTCAGCAGGAAAGGGAGCGCTACCAGAAGCAAAAATATGAAGAGGAGAGGCGCAAGTTTGAAGAAGAGGCGTGCAGGAGAGAACTAGAAGAGCATGCACGGGAACAAGAGCGTGCACACTGGGGATGCGCATTCTTTAGGCACTGCTGGAATGAAGGCTTGAAGCTCCCCACATTGAAGAATTGCCCTGAGTGCAGTGATAAGTACTCTGAATACAGGCAGGAAACTGTCAATCGTCGATCCGTCCATGAAAGAATCGGAAGGATGCATCTTAATGACGGTCGGCGTCTAAAAATAAATGAGGTCATTTATCACCCAAGGAAAAGGCAAGCTGACCAAAGATGGGTTGATCAAGAAGAAGAGGAACGCGAGTACATCTGGCAAGAAGGACAGTGGTGCCCGCCTGGCTAGAGGAAAAGCCAAAAGAGAAGGGTTCAACGCTTGAGAAACCGAGAATTAAAGCAGGCGGGAATCCAGAAAAAGCAAGTGTGGCACCCAAAAGACAAGCTTGAAGGATCGGGTCGTTCGGCTCCAGCATGCATGGTATATTTTCTGCCGAATGAGTTCATGGATCCCGCTAACCAAGTTGTGCAGGAGGAAACATCTCCAGATATCAATGAGGATGAGCAGCTTGGGGGATTAATGGCGCAACTGGTATTGGCTAAGCAGACCACCTTTGACAAACCGGCCAAGAATCGACATATGAGGCCGTTGTATTTGAAGGGATACGTCAATGGCAAGCCATTGACCAAGATGTTTGTTGGTGGTGGAGCTGCGGTCAAGGTGATGCCATACACCACATCCAGGAAGCTTGGCATGGGCCCCGGAGACTTAATGCCAACAAGCATAATTCTGAATGATTTTGCTGGGAATCCTTCAGATACTAAGGGCTGCGTGCACGTGGACTTGATGATTGGGTCCAAAACATTGCTCATGACCTTCTTTGTCATTGAGGGCAAAGGAGCCTATAGCTTCCTGCTTGGACGGGACTGGATCCATGCGAATTGATGCATCCCATCTACCATGCATCAACAGCTTGTTCAGTGGGTAGATGATGACATTGAAGTGGTCCAAGAAAATGATTCAGTGAGCATGGCAAACGTTGAACTAGCTTTCTGGGAATATCAAGGCATCGATTGCTTCTTAGGAAAAGACTGGGGTGAAGGTCCTGTTGAACCTGTCAGCAGTGATCAACAGCCGATTCAAGCTGTCGGCTCTTATAGTAATTTTTAGATGGATAATCCAGTTGATGGGACTGATGGAAAGTTAGGGCGTGGATTCATGTCGGCTGACAAATTAGAAGAAATTGATATTGGAGATGGTGACAAGCCAAGGCCGACATTTATCAGTGGTAACTTGGAGTCAGGTTTCAGAGAGGAGCTAATCAAGCTGTTAAGAGAATACAAAGATTGCTTCGCTTGGGATTATTCGGAGATGCCTGGTTTGGATCGTTCTATTGTTGAGCATCGGTTGCCAATCAAGCCTGGTTTTAGACCTTAAAAGCAACCCCCCCGAAAAATCTACAAGGATGAAGTATTGGCCGATGTGAAAAAGGAAGTTGAGAGATTACTTGATGCAAATTTCATTCGGCCGTGCAGATATGCGGAGTGGATCTCAAACATCGTCCCTGTTTACAAGAAAATGGGAAGATGAGGGTTTGCATAGATTTCAGATATTTGAACAGAGCTACTCCCATGGATGGATATCCAATGCCTGTTGCTGATTTATTGGTTGATGCTGCTGCTGGACACAAAGTTATCAGTTTTATGGATGGTAATGCAGGGTACACCCAAATATTTATGGCAATTGGTAATAGAAGACATATCGAACACAACCTTCAGATGTCCTGGTCATATAGGCCTATTTGAGTGGATAGTCATGACATTTGGGTTGAAAAATGCCGGTGCAACTTATCAACAAGCCATGAATTATATCTTTCATGAGTTGATCGGCAAAATTATTGAAATTTATATTGATGATGTCGTGATCAAATCTTTGAATCATGATTCACACTTGGAGGATGTAAAGAGGACCCTGGAGTGCACCCGAAAGCATGGGTTGAAGATAAATCCAAACAAGTGTGCCTTTGGAGTGTCAGCAGGGGAATTCTTGGGATTTCTGGTACATGAAGGGGGATTGAAGTTGGCAAGAAGAGCATGAAAGCTATAAACGAAGTTGTTCCTCCAACCAAACTCAAGGAGTTGCAATCACTGCTTGGCAAGATCAATTTTGTGAGAAGGTTCATTTCAAATTTGTCACAAAAGGTTTTGCCCTTTTCTCCGTTGTTGAAGATCAAGAAGGATCAGAAATTTGTATGGGGTGACGAACAACAAAAGGCTTTTGATGAAATCAAGCGATACATGAAGGAACCACCAGTGCTGGTGCCCCCACAGTTGAAAGGGCCTTTTAAGTTGTACGTGGTGGCCGATACCCAAACCATTGGATCGGCCTTTATACAAGAATTTGAAGGAAAAGAGCGGGTAGTAGCATACCTTAGCCGAAAATTACTTGATCCTGAGACCAGGTATTCGGCTACGGAGAAGCTGTGCTTGTGTGTTTACTACTCTTGTACAAAGTTTTAGCACTACCTGTTGAATGCCGAATGCATTGTATACTCCAAGTTTGATGTAATAAAACATATGTTATGTATGCCAATTTTGAATGGAAGGATTGGCAGGTGGATTTTGGCCTTATCTGAGTTTGAGTTGAAGTTCGAATCGGCAAAAGCTATAAAAGGTCAGAGTATTGCCGATTTTATTACTTAGCATCGTGATCCATCAATTGATTTGCTTGAAATTACTCTGTGGGCTTTGTTCTTTGATGGATCCTCGTGTGGTGTGGAGGAGTAGGGATTTTATTAATTTCATCCAGAGGTGAGATGTTTGAGTTTGCTATCCCTATTCAGCCTACTGTCACAAACAATCAAGCTGAGTACGAGGCGTTACATAGAGGGCTTCAATACCTAAGAGAAGCCGGGGCTGTTTCAGTTGAAATTTATGGAGATTCAAAGCTGGTTATAAAGCAATTGAACGGCCAATATGAATGTAAAAGTGATGCCCTGAGGAATTACTACGAAGAATGCAGGGAAATCTTAAAGAGTTTTCGGTTAGTAATTCTGCAACATATTCCTAGGGAACACAATGAGGAGGCAAACAGATTGGCTCAAAGTGCTTCAGGTTATAGAGAGAATCAAGAAGCATTTGCCGTGGAGGTTTGTGCTTTCAGGAGCGATCTAGCTGAGGATGATTGGAGAAAAGAGATTGTTGATTATCTGGAGAATCCGTCCCGAAAGGTTTCTAGGAAGCTCAGGTATAAAGCTATAAAATTTGTTCTTCTGGATGGACGTTTATTTTACAAATCGTTAGATGGGGTGTTGCTGCATTGCCTGGGTCTAGAAGAAGCACAGAAAATAATGAGTGAGGTGCATGATGGGCTATGTGGAGCGCATCAATCGGCCTATCGTATGAAATGGGTTATTAGGCAAGCTGGATGTTTTTGGCCGACGATGTTGGAAGATTGCTTTGAGTATTACAAAGGTTGTCAAGATTGTCAAAAGTTTGGAAATATTCAGAGGGTTCCAGCGTCTGCACTGAATCCAATTATCAAACCGTGGCCATTCAGAGGATGGGGTATAGATTTGATTGGCCAGATAAACCCTCCATCTAGCAAGGGGCATAAATTCGTGCTTTTAGCAACAGATTACTTCACCAAATGGGTTGAGGCAATTCCACTGAAGAAAGTAACATCAGAAAACATGATTGAGTTTGTTAAAGAACACATCATTTACAGGTTTGGAATTCCTCAGACAATTACAACTGATCAAGGAGCTCAGTTTGTATTCTTGGAGTTCAGGGAGTTTGCCGAAAGCATGGGAATCAAATTGTTTAATTCTTCTCCTTATTATGCCCAAGCTAATGGTCAGGTAGAGGCTTCTAACAAGATCATGATCAAGCTTATACAAAAGAAGATTGATCAGAAGCCAAGGAGGTGGCATTCGGTACTCAATGAGGCTTTATGGGCTTACCGAATGGCTCCTCATGGAGCTACAAAGACCTCTCATTATGAGTTGGATTATGGGCATCATGCTGTTTTGCCCTGGGAAATACAATCAGATTCTAGGAGAGTGGTTTTGCAAAAAGATTTAAGCTCCAAAGATTAGTGGCTTAATGATGGACGAGTTAGAAGATTTGCATATGATTCGTCTTAGAGCCCTGGAGAACATTGAAAAGAATAAGCTGCGAGTTGCTAAATATTACAACAAGAAAGTAAAGGTCAAGCAATTTGCAGCAGGAGATTTGGTTTGGAAAGCGTTACTGCCAATTGGAACTAAATATAGTACGTTCGGCAAATGGTCCCCGAATTGGGAAGGACCTTTTCGGGTAGTCAGATGTGTGCCTGGTAATGCTTACATGTTAAAAACTTTACTAGGAGAGGAGTTTTCTACTGCAATAAATGGAAGATATTTGAAGAAATATTATCCTAGTGTTGAAATTGATCGTTGATCGCGAGTGCCAGGATTACAAACATCTGATGGACAGAAACAGCCGGCATTCAGGAAAGAAGCCGTCTTTAGAACAAAAAATCTTAACAGGAAATGGCCAATACTGATGTGTATTGCCCTTAGCACCAAAAAACGTTGCACATTCCAAATGTTTCTTGCAGGCTTTTATTTGACAATCCAGCTACTCAAGATTACAAGGGGGTGGGAAGCAGAAGGCCTGGAGGAAGAAGCGAAAGTATGCTTCATTCATTTTTCTTGTTTTGCTTTTTCAGCTCCTCCCTCTTCAACTGTTCTAGGACCACCGTGACGGCAACCTGGAAGCTTCGGGGATGGCCATGACTTGCAGCCTCCATTAGGCTGTCCCAGGCGGCCTTCAGGTTACTGTACCTATCGGAGACATCTAAGGGAGAAGAACAGTTGTTAGAAAACAAAGATCTAAGCCTAAGCATGGAGTCAAATAAAGATGGAAGTTTTACCCCCTACTAACGCCTCCAAGTTCATGCGGTGTTCGCGTTCGGCGTTGCAGTGAGCGGTGATGTCCTGCAAGTTGTGCTCCAGGTGCCGAATGCGGCGGTGCGGCGGCGGTGCAGTTGGTGGTTGGCCCTCTGTTCCGGTGTGGCGTTCTCTTCTTCCTCAGAGGAGTCAGAAAAGATGTACTCAGGCACTTCTTCGGTCCCGAAGATTTCTTCAGGGAGCAAGTCGAGGCTGGAGAGAACAGTAGGGGGTGAACCATATGATTGCAAGTGAGAGCAAGAAACAGATTTGAAAGAAAAACTCACTCTCGAATGGTGCGCTTCTCTGGTGGAATGCTGTCTTCCTTGATGGGTTGCTTTCCTTTGTCCGCCATGGCCTTGGGGTTTTCTTTTTGGGGGCGGGGAGAGAAGATGTGAAGTGATGGAGGAGTATGCGAATGGATTTGCAGGGCATCTCAGAGAGTTATTTTATTGACTGAGAGAGCGCATTGGGAGTGATGACTGGTTGGCGTACGTTATTGGAATACCAAAAGGTGGGGTTTTCTTCCCGAATGCGGGGGGTTTTCATTGAACAGTGTTTATCATTCCCGAACTGAGGATTTTCTGTGGATTTTGCGCCAAGGGGCAGTTGTTTTCGCGTATTCGGCTCAAGTAAAGTTCCCGAATTCGTTTGAAAACAGTAAATTTCGCATCTACAGATAGAGGGATCGTCATAATACAAGAATGGAAATTAAAAATTCTTTATTTATTGCCGAAGATCAAACATCCCTAGTACAATCTAATCGAAAAGCCTGTTTAGCACAGACTGGGGATGAGTGAGTTCGGCAATGGCATCGCCGTGGCCATCGAGGCGCTCCAAGATGACTTCGATCTCGTCGATGTCTTCTGGTGTGCCGCCCTGGAAGCCACGCGACTGGATGGAGTAGTCGACGCCGGTATGCGTCGCCATGGCGGCCAAGCCTAGGGAGGTGCCGAGGCGGATGCCGTGGATAGCCACCTCGTCCACACGATCTTCAACCGCGGCGAGGCTCTCCGCCGGCGTGTCTCCAGGAGCGTTCACCTTGTCAGCCAATTGCTTCACCAGCATTTTCAGCTGGTCAAGCTCGGCGTCGCGGGCTGCAAAGTGCAAGGCAATGATGGTTAGTATCAAATTTGAATTGGATTGAAGGCTAATCTAAGGGATATACAGTCGATGGTTGCCAGCAACTGTTTGCGCTGGTCCTCCCACTCGAGTTCGGCGATTCCAGCCTTCGTGGAGACATCCTCCAGCTCACGCTGGGACACCTCAAGCTCCGCCTTGAAGCGGAGGGTGTCGAGCTCCCTGTAGGGCACGGGGGAATAGTTGTTCGACTAAGAGGAGTCGTCCGGCAGAGCCTGGTTCATGGCCGGCGCGGGGGCCGGGTTCCATTGGATGAGCCTGAAGCAGAGAAGATCGTCAGAAACAGAGGAAAGCATTGACACCATTTCACCAGAAATGGCAGGCTGCTATCAAGAGATTTTCATTCTTGGGGGTCTCGGCTACAGATAACTCCAAGCACTGGGCGATGCGGAGGCTGTCCCAATTGCTGGTTTTGGCACTGTTATCTGCAAGTATCCTCTTGTACCAATTTCTCCAGCCTGCGATTGGGGGCAAAGGCCAGTTCTTGAAAGCATCTTGCCACAGAGGGGGCCCTGATAAAGCCGCTTTGAAAGGGATTCTCTTGGATTCAGCTTCAATGAACTCGTGGGGATCAGAAGTTCCCACGGGTCCGAGGAAATATGATGTTGAGTTGGTCTCGGTGTGAATCAAAAGCTCGGTGGAAAGCTCCTATCAAGAAGAGACGGAAGAAGAAATCTGAGGCTGGAGTCGAAAAGAATTATGCCAAATGAACCTTAAGGGGATGAAATTTACCTGAGCAGCTTGATTTTGATCTGCCATTGAAGATTTGAGCTTCGGGAAAAGATGACTTAGGGTTTGGATCTGGACGGAGACTCCGATGGATTGCAGAGGGAGAGAATAGGTGTTGAACAGATTTGATTTGAAGATGTTGGCGTTTACAGTCAATTTCGGAATAAAATCACTTTTATCCCGTAATTGAAGGGCATATGTTAACACCAAAAATTGGTACAGGAAGGAGGCTGATTTGTGGACCAAACTTGGTAACAAATTCCGTTCGGTAGGGAAAGGTTTCTTCCGAAGATTCGGCAGAAATGCCTGCGGTCGGTAGTTTGCTTCCGTTCGGCAAAAGGACTGTTTGCGCTGGATTTGCGGGATCGCATGGTGAAGTGGGCCGAACGGAAGGAAGGGATGAATGGATAGGCATTCGCACTTGGGCATTAAATTAGGTATCAAATATTGTGCTCGTAGTGCACCAGGAGTCGTGCTAGAACAGGGTATAAATACGAACCCTGGGTGTATGTAATTGTAATCGAACATTCTCATAACAAGTCGGCTTTACGCCAAACTCTCAAGTCCTCTAGTCGTGTCGTCGAGTTCTTCGAGAGGATTCATTGATCCGTCGACCTCCGTAAGTACCAGCAACCTTGTATCATGTCTAGTATCATGCGGTGGATTTAGATCGTGATGCAAATAGTCTTGTTACCATGCTTAGTATCATGCGGTGGATTTAGGCTTGGTTCAAGAGGGTTTCTTGTTAGATCATGAGCCATGCGGTAGGCTAAGATCTAGCTTGGAGCTAGTTATCGGCTCTATTAGATTTGGCAAGATCTAATAGATTCATTAAGTTACCACGTGTTTCTTTGAGTTTTTACTTTATGTTTAAATTCATGTAACACTCTTTTGCCCAATTTAGATTGATTTGAATCGGCTTTATCTTGTTTGGTGATCTTCACATTATACGCTCATATCTTGGCTTAACACGGCACGTGGATCACATGTGCTTTAATAGCCGAACCCGAATCAATCTAAGTTGTTACATGTTGTGGGTTCAAGCTTGCTAATCTTGTGTGAATCTTGAAAGAACCGGGTATCATGCGGTAGATGTAGGTTTTTGGGTTGTTTTAGAGCTAATCATCAGGTGGATTAGATTTCGATTCAATCTGATAGGTCTATCATCCTTAGCAATGTTTGTTCCTTCTCCACGGATCCTGATTCGGCTGTACAGCTGTATTCGGTTATGCTTTCCCGAGTAAAACGTGCTTATAAGTCTTGTTTTAAATAATGTGTGCTTTTAGCCTTCCGTATTTAGATTGTATCATGCGGTGGATTGATCTCTTTGCGGTTGGTGGTGTGATTTCAAACAAGTTGTATCATGCGGTGGATTAACTTGTTTGGTTTCATGCTTGACGGGTTTTAAAGTACCTAGACATGCGGTAGACTAGTGCTTTAGGCCTATGCATGCTTGTTTACTTCATATTTATGAGTATGCTTTACTTTATTTATTTTTATTGTTATTTATCCTCGAGGATCGGTCATGATCTTGTGCAAGAACTTTATTTAAACAAAGACCGATCTTTTGTCATGCTCACGTCATCCATTCGGCTATACTCTGTTTTATATTCTAACGATCCCGAATGACTTTCAAATCTGTTGACAGATAGCTTCTCATAGATATGTGTCACTTTACAAGGCTTTCTAGCCGCAAATATGGAACTGTCTGGTACCACCCGACAAGTTCCAAGCTTTGGTATTTAACTGCGTTATCCTTTGTTAATTTCAGGAAAATTGACTAGCACGCTTTGGAATCTGTTCGTGTGTTAAGCCAGCTTTGTTCGGCTTGCTGTGTGCTTGGCGCAGGGTGCGGATTTTGCGTCAACAATCCTCAACTGAGGCTCATGACCAGACAACCAACCCATCAACTTTCTCAACTCATCATTCTCATCCAGCAAACGATCAACATAATGTGCAAGTTCCAAATTCTTCAAAGCATGCATTTCACAGGTAGAGCAAGATGTAGGAATTGGTTCTTTCAACTTAGACTCAAGAGAAACAGTGTAAGCATGCATCTCATCAATTTTACCATGCAGGACAGGGCATGAAGTGCAAGCACCTAGCAAAGCAGATCTAGACTTAAGCTCAGCCACTTCAACACTAAGAACATCTAGTTCCTCACACTTAGAGGCATGTTTTTCCTTAAACAAGGAAAGATCAGCAAGGAAAATAGAGCAATCAACACATTCAACATCATCAGAGACAACAGGTGAAGCTTTCAGAGAATCAATTTCCAGCTTAGCATCCAAATTCCATGTTTCTAGCTCAGCCACTGTAGTCCTAGCTTCCTCGAGTGAAGCCCTAAGCTCTTTCCTCATTTTCTTAGCCTCTCTAAGCATGTCATCACGATTATCAAGCAACAAGCCAAGCCGTTCATTCTCCTGACGCAAGAAGGGGAGTTCATCACGCACCTCGTCGTCGGAACCAGAGTCCGAGTCGCTCTGTGTGCTCTTCTTGCTACCGGAGCTCAGCGCCATGGTGCAGAAGTCGTCTCTAGAGAAGCAACTCAGCCTGCTCAGGTTCTTGGACGACTTCCTGCTCTTGTGACGATCACCTTCATCTTCACTGCTGCTTGAGCTCGAGGTGGAGTACGTGGAACTGGAGTCGACGTCGCTCGCTCCAACGATCGCTCGGGCCTTGCCTCGGCTCTCCTTCTTCCTCGATCGTCGCTCGTCCTTGTGCTTGTTCTTGTGCTTGCTCTTGTGGTCGCGCCTCGACCGGTACTTGCCATCCGTTCTTGACTTGTGCTTGTAGCCATCATTGTTCTCGACCTTCTCCGGGCAGTCGGCGACGAAGTGTCCGGCTTGCCCCACTGGAAGCATGTCCACATGTTCCTCCTCATGTTCACCCGGTTCTCGTGCAGCCTCTCGAATCTCCTCGTCAGCAACGCCAGCTCGTCCTCTCCAAGGACGTCGAACTCCTCATCTGGTCAGGCCATCCGATGCCCTACGACACCAAACCGGTCAGGCCAATTCTCCAAACCGGTTAGGCCGGTTTTGGCCAGACAGCCACGCCCGGTCTTCGGCCTCGGCTTTGTGGCTCAGCCGAGTAACCCGGTGATTTTCTGGTGAACCACCGCAAATCCCTCGAACTTGATGTAGCCTCCGCCAATCACCACTCATGACTTGGCTCCCACGAAGTCCCAGCTCGACCTTGGTTTTGTGGCTCAACCAAGAAACCGTCCACCGACTTCATCTTGTTGTTCTTACCACCATGCGGCCCGCACTTGACCCCACTGGCCACCGGGTCCCTCGAACGAAGCCTACTTGTCTTCTCCACACCTGGAGGCCTCACCGGCAATGACCTTTCGCGCTTGTTCTTGTGACGCCCCAGGTTTTTAATTAGCCGTAATAGCCGGTCAATTGCTCAACAGTGGTCAAACCACGGTCAACCTGGGCCATTGTTGACGGTGAAAATCCGTCAACCTAGCCATGAGTTTACCTTCGGTGTTGGCATGAGTTTTATACCTTATCCATTGGTACTAACCCCCGTGGTATAACAAGTTCACGTGTGCATGTCGGTTTTGGAGTTTAATTTTTATGCAGGGATTTAGTGTTGAATGCAAGACTTTCGGGATAAGTTCATCAAGCACCTCATGACAAGACCTTGAAGCCCTGAATTAGTCATGCAATGAAGCAAAATTAACTCCAAGAAGCCGGGGACTTGATCCGAGAAGACGACAGACTCCAGGGACCTGACCAGAAAAGTGCTGAATCTTGCAAGACAAGGAGTTGAGTCCAATTCGGAGAGAAACCGACGACATGGACCTACATGCGAAAGGGGGAAACATCCGGAAGCAAGGGAACCGACCTCGGGCAAAGGAGCCCACGGGGCCGGACCTAAATGGGCCCGGGCCGGCCGGCCGGCCCGGTCCGGTCGGCCCCGTGCCCATTTTGGGCCCAAATCCGTCCTCCATTGCCCTAGCCGCCAATCGGGCTATTTATAGTCCCCTGACCGAGAGCCACGCAGAGAAGATTTCGTCTTCGGCCGCCGAGAAGCAGAGAAGAGAGGGACACCATCTCGGAGAGGAAAGGGTCGAGCTAGTTGACTAGGGTTTCCCTAGCCGACGTGGGAACCTTGCACGGAAGACCACGTCGGAGTTCCCGGAGCTAGAAGCAAGATCAAGGAAGGATCCCGGTGGTGATCTTGTGTATGTATCATTGTTATAGTTGAATTATCAAGTTGAATCTTTTCCTAGCGATCAAGTGTTTCCTCGAAGATTTCGTTTTTCGATCGGCTTTGCTTATTTCAATTCTATTCTCGAGATAGATTACATAGGGTGTTCTTGTAGCCGCGGTGGCTAGAGGTACACGCCGGATCTTCCGAAAGAATCTCGACTTGTCTTTTGACTCGCCCTAAGCTCCCCGCATGAATAGGGATACGTTGTGACAGAACGGGGGTCTCGAAAGGCGGATGTTTTCGGATTTGGACGGGAAACCACGATTTAAAGAGGCTTTTATCAAGATTCGATTTGCTACTTCTTCTCTTGCTTGGAACTTCAACGAAAGGCTTACCCCGATCCCTCTAGATCGGTTTATCTACCCAATCTTACTTTGTTTTCTCCGGTTTTTAGTAGATTAGATTCGTTTTGTGTCTTTTACTTAGATGCATTAGGTCTTTTATCGAAGATTGAAGATTACTTGGCTTTAATAGATTAAGTCTTGCGTCACACATTTGTTCCACGGATTCGATACCTTGGGTTCACCACTCGAGGGAAGAAGGGTCCCTTGACTACGACGGGAGACTTGTACGCTTGCGAGTCACGAACGAACTTTGATACAATTATTAACCGTCAACAAGCCCCTTTTTCTGGCGCCGTTGCCGGGGAACAAGTGATCAAGATTTGATTTTTTATTGCTTTTTTTTGTAATTTTCAGTACTGATTTTGTTTTATTTTTGCATCTACTAAATTTTGATTATCCTCAAAATACATCTAATCTAGTTTGTCTAACTCTAGTCTTTATAGATTTGTTTTGTTTTCTAGTTTTTTTTGCATACTTTGTTTATTGCTAACCCTAACGGAGATGGACGGCTACCTCTCCAACAAACCCAATAATTTTGTGGATGATCCAAAAAAACTTTACGAGCTAAGGAGACGCGAAGCACATCAAGCTAAAAAGCCGGATTTTGTAGATTCGGAGTCGGAAGACAAAGGATCGCAGGAATCTCCGAAGAATTCACCACCTCAAAGTCCGCGGGAGAATCGACCTCCACCAATGGGTGACCAACCACCGGAAGAACGCAAGATTGGGGAGCTATGCACCCCAGACATCATCGACCTACCAATCTTGAACCTCGAGGAGATCGGAAGACCGTTCGACATCAAGACCTCAACAATCCGCATGGTGCAACATTCACCCTTCACCAGCAAAGAGGATCCGAACCTTCACCTCCAATTATTCATTCAACTATGTTAGACTTTCAACATGGATGGGGTGACTCAAGATCAAATGAGGGCAAGGCTTTTTCCGTTTTCACTACTCGGGAAGGCTTTGCAATGGTTCCACTCTCAACCGGCGGAGACGGTGCAAAATTGGAACACGTTGATGAAGGCTTTCATGAAGGAATACTACTCACCGGGTAAAACTCAAAGCTTGCGTAATAAGATTGCCACCTTTGTTCAATATCCTACAGAAACTATCTCGGAGGCATTCGAGCGCTTCAACGAGTACACCTGGGCGGTTCCACATCACAAGTTCCCGAAAGAAGACCACGTGCAAAAGTTCTATCAAGGACTCACCATGGCGTCAACGACGATCATCGATGCATCAGCGGGAGGATCTATCATCGAGCTTACACCGACGGAAGCTTTCACGCTATTCAAGAAGGTCGCGGATAATGACACGTGGGCGTCATCCGGACGCCTACACCCGGCTCAACCCATGGGGAACGTCAAAGGAGTCTTGCAAGTGGAGAAGGAAGACATACTTGAAGGCAAGATCGACTCGCTCATGAGGAGGTTGGAGAAGATGGAGATAGAAAAGAAAGAGGCTCAAGACTTGAAGGCCGCCGAAGCAAGGTCCACATGCGAAGAATGTGGAGAGTATGGCCATGTCCGCAAAGATTGTCCGGAGGAAGCCAAAGTGCTCGACTACATGAGGAAGGGAGAGTTGCCGAACTTCCGCTACGGGCAAGGTAGGCCTCAATTTAATGCAAGCTCATCTATTCCTAACGCGGTTCCGCTTCGGATACAATTGAAGGAGTTCATGGATGAGCAAGCTAAGATCAACAAGGACACCGTCACCAAGTTCAAGACCATAGACAAGGTGTTGGAGAACATCGATAGCAAGGTGACGGAGGTCGGAAGTTCCAATCATCAAGTGCTCAACATGATGAAGATGCTCGAGACGCAAGTTGGACAACTTGCGGGGGCGCCTCACTAATGATGAAGGGAAGCTTCCGGGACAACCCAAATGTCCCGAATCGGCGAAGGCCATTCAAACACGTTCGGGGAAGGAGACCGAAGATCCGGAACGTTCCGCGGGAGCAAGGAAGCTTAAACCATCCACCGAGGTGGAAGGAGCCGCTAAAGAGAAGGTTACGGGGATCGTCACCGAGGAACCCGAATTCGAGATGCCGGAGGATGACACGAGGATACCGCAACTCAAGCCACGCTACTTCCGAGGTAAACTTGACAACCACTTTGAGAAGTTTGTGGAAGTTGTGCGTAGACTTAGCATCAACATGCCATTACTAGATGCCCTACAAGTACCTACATATTCTCGTTACTTTAAAGACATACTTGCAAATAAATATGAGATAGCAACACTCGGGGTAGATCATGTCAAGATGTCCGAGGAGTGTAGTGCAGCTATTGCTTATGGGCTAGAGAAGCAAAAAGACCCCGGTGCCCTACAATTCCATGTTCAGTTGGTTCTTTCAACTTCGAGAAGGCGTTATGCGACCTTGGAGCTAGTGTGAGCGTCATGCCGAGGGATGTGTTCGAGAAGCTACGCCTACCGATGGAGCCTACGGGAATATGTTTGGAGTTGGGTGACAACTCCATTCGCTATCCCTTGGGCATTGCTGAAGATGTACCCGTGAAGATTGGACACCACTTCATCCCCGTCGACTTCGTTGTGCTCGAGATGGGAGAGAGGGAGAAGCCGCCGCTCATCCTAGGGAGGCCGTTCCTCAAGACCGTGGGAGCTACAATTGATGTTGGCAAGGGGGAGATCATGTTCGATATCAACGGAGAAAGGAGTTCCTTCAAGTTCCGTCCAAGGATTGAGGCATGCAACATGATTGGAGTGAAGGGAGAACCGAAACAAACGAAGGGGCTGAAAAAGAAAAAGGAGCCGAAAAAAATGAACGTAACGAAAATCAAAGAAGGTGTTGCATCCGTCAAGACAAGGGAAGAGAAGCCGCCTGTGAAGACCAAAAAAATGACTAAGCCAACTAAGCCGGAAGTCAAGCCCGCGCCCAAGATGGTGCGGAAGTGGGTACCCAAGATTGCAACGCCCGCAAAGAGCGTTGATCCGGAGTAATCAAGTGAAGAAGTCTAGCTACAGACTATAAACGAAGCGCTAGGCGGGAGGCAACCCGTTTCGTCAAGTCGAGTCAAGAATAAGCTACCGGGAGGACAACCCGATTCCAGGTTTTTCGAGTATTTTTAATAATTTAGTTTTTGAGTTTTTCTACGCAAAGACATTAGACTTAGAAGTGGTTGAACAATATTAGAGACATAATTCTTGATTAAATGTTTGCTTTATCATAAACCCTTTGCATGAACCCTCCTATGTGCTTGTTTGATTCTTTTCTTTTCGAGAAACCCCTCAACCAAATAATTTCAGAACCTTAACTCAACCTTTCACCCTCATTATGGTGCTGAGGTTGACTTATTTCTCATGCTAAAACCACACGAGTAGAGCCACGATTTATGTTTAAGTGTTAATAAAATTCAGCACGTGGTAGGACTCGCGTGAACCTAGAAATCAAAGCTTTTGGTTGGTTTTAAAAATCTTTATCCTTGGTTTCTCTAAGATTAGAATTTTTCTAAGCCTCTTCTAATTTTGTTTTATTCAAAATCTTTCTTATTTAGCCAAAATTAGAACCTAAACCTATGCCCCCATGATCAAGCCGGGGAAATGTCTGCTCTCAACCGATGAAGGCAAACTATACCGGTGAGACCGAAATCGACGTAGTCGAAAAATATTTTCGACTCACATTTGTTTTTAATGGTTTAAAAACTTCTCTAAAATTATGCTTGAGCTCTTGCATGGCTCTGAAAAATATTTTAAATTTCAAATTAGAGGAGTGCTTAACCTTAAACACACCTAAATGGAGGCAATCTAGTTTGAATTAATCATGCATGCACCATTGGATTCCCTTTTTATCATTTTTCACCAATTCCACATGCAAAGGACAAGCATGGTGGGCAGCAAGCATCAACTTTGCAGGATTTTCATGGTGGCATGTGAAGCAAGTGGAGCTAGGGAGCATGGACATGACCCAAAGCATGGAGCATCAAGTGGGAGGACCAATAATTCAAGAAAAGGAGTGGACGAGAGCGTTTGGGCGGTGCAACTCGTGGAGCACGCGGACGGGGAAAGTTGCGAGAGGCGAAATGATCGTGCCGGGAGAAAGACGCGGCGGGGAGGAGCCGAGGAGCCCCGGGCCGGCCGGCCCCGGCCGGCCGGCCCGCCCTATTTAAGGAGCCCCCCGGCTCCCGTTTTCTGCAGCAAGCTTCCCTCTCCTTCCCTTGTTTGTGTGTTCAAGTTTGTGTGCTCAGAACCTCCGTAGACTTAGCCAACCATCCCAAGCTTGATAGCTCAAGAAAAATCCACATCCTTAATCCACTCAAAGTCCACATCCGAAGCAAAGAGTTTAAGTGCCTAGTTTACCGGTTGCAACCCGGAATTTTAGTTGAAGAAAGAGTGCAGCAACCATGTGGAAGAAGACCACAAGTCTCTTCTCCAAGAAGAAGAGTTCGTCGTCGTCCAAGCCGTCATCAACTACGTCTTCGAGGAGGCACTCGGTTTCCGAGTCTCCCGGAGCATGGAGACGGACACGGCACCACCGAGGAGGAACGATGCTCTCCTCCTTGGTGGTATGAGGGCTGCGAGAAGCACTTCCATGAGGTTCACCGAACCTCGTGGGCACACGGAGGAGCAGCCCGCGCCACCACGGCGATCGACTCGCTCAACCGCACCACCTCCTTACACCCCGACACAATCTTCGTACGGCTTCATCATCTTGTCGGCGGAGGAGGAGGAGAGGCTCGCCAATCTTGGGAAGAGGCTTGTGCCGAACGTCGAGTTCGACGACCAAGCACTCTACACCTTGGGTTTTTGCATCGACATATACTATATGTTGGGGCACCTCGGATGGGTGCAGTTCTCCAACGGAATATCGGTGGACACCCATTTGGGTTACGCCTTGGAAATTTTGATGACTATTGCACCCATCGTTGATGATGATGGAGTGCAAAGCTTGTCATTCCGTTTGGAGGGAATCGAGCAAGTGGTTCCCTACGAGCACGTGAGGGAGCTGCTTGGATTCCACAAGGGAGCTCCGGAGAAAGTTGACGTGCCACCCGGCATGTTGGCGGGATTTTGGAACATGATCTCCGGAGAAGCCCATCAACAACGCAATTGCATCCGCAACCCCATTATCCGGATATTTCACTCTTGGATGTGCAAGAGGGTATTGGGGAGGATGAAGGAAACAAAGGTGACCGACACGGAGTTGAATTGGCTATACTCGGCTTTAATTGCCGGGCAGCCAATAGACCCCTCTTACCTCATGATCAACCGTTGGTGTTGTGAAGCAACATCGGGGGCGGGTAATATTGGTTCGGGGTGTTACCTCTCCATGTTGGCCTTTTCCTTGCGGCCGGGGATCGCAAGAAACCCCGCTCACCTTTTGCGTGGTACCTCTCTCGGTTTTGAGTATTTGCGGCAAGGCAAATACATTAGTGGAGATGAGAGAGGAGGTTATCGGTTGGCCATAGTGAACCTACCCCTTCCGAATGAGAGGCTTAGGCTTTTCACCGAAGGAAGGGAAGATTGGTTGGAAGAGGGATTACTTGTCCCTGCAAGGAAGAACAAAAGAGGAAGAATCGTAGAGGAGGGAACATCCTCCGCACAAGCGAGTGGAGCACAACCCAATGTGCAACCATTCGGCGGGCTTCCTCCTCCGCCAAGTTATTACGGAGGGTCACAACAACAAGCATGGGGGGTGGTGCACCGGTACCCCCACAAAATTATGTTGTGCCCAACGCTAACTTCGCGGAGTCCTACGCTCATCATCCCCAACCACAACAAAGCATGGCCATTATTGGAGGGTATGCTGCAAGAAATGCTCAAAACATCGCAGCCATCCAAGCTAACGCAGCTCAACTCGGTGAAGGCAACGCAAATATCGCCTTCGAACTTGGACGCCTTCACCTTGTGGAGCCAAATCAATTCGTCGGAGGAAATGTCCAACCATATTATGAGCAAGGGTATTATTATCAAGACTATCAACATCAACCACCGGCGGAGGACTAGAAGATTTAGGAACTTTAGTTTTCTTTTCTTTTTTTTTTTTCTCTCGTAATTTTCAGCTTTTGCTTATGTGTGTTTGCGTACTATTTTCTGTTTTTATTTAATTTTCAGCAAGCATGTTTGTTTATTTTCAGTGTGTATTTCAACTTGATGTCACCATTAATAAAGACACCACCTTGATTATATCATTGGAAAAGTTACAAAATTCGTGCCATGATGATATATGATTAAAATTGCAGCTTTGTTCATCTTTGTAATTGATTTATGCATGTTTAAGCTAGTGCTCTCTTAAAAATACAGATCTGAATTTATTTAAATGCTAGCTTAATTTTCAGCGGAGGTTATGATTAAAATAAAGACCCATAGTGTTTAATGTGCTCTCAAGTTATGAATAGATTAAAGATGTCTTTTATGCTCAAAAATATTGGTAACCTTGTCACAAATATCACTTGTGTGTTGCTCAACCTATCCAAAGCCTTATATATATTTGAGTGCATAAACCTTAGTGAACAAGATTTATTTTTGAGTGCGTTATTGCAGGCCATGATTTCTCTGGCCCGAGACTAAGAAGCTGGTCATTCCGTTTTTGCGTATCTATCTTTTTGCTAGCCTTTTATCCGTGCATTGTGTATCCCCGCATCGGTGATCTCACAAACTTCGCCGGATATCCACCCTTAAACCAAATATCATCTTTTTGTGATTACCTCCTTGACCACAACCTATCGTTGAGAATGGATCATCAATTCAAGGAAGATCGCAAGACGGTGCCAACGTTGAAGATTTGAAGTATCTCTCCAAGGAAAAATATTCCGGTACCTACCTTATTTTTCGCCTCTTTGCTCGAGGACGAGCAACGTCTAAGCATGGGGGAGGAGGTAGGTACGGTGCAGTTTTAGAGTTAAAAGGGGAATATTTTAAAAAAAATGAATGATGATGAAAGAAAAAAATCCAGTGATACTCATGACTTTCAAGGTATAAAAAATCAAAACTTCGTTGTGAAAGTCATGGACTGAATATATGACAAGAAAAAAAATGAATGAATGAAAGAAAGAAAAGAATGAGAAATATGAGAAAGAGAAAAAATATATGTGCGTAAAGTAAACTCCCCGGCTCTCTAAAAGTGCATTCAAGGCTTCAAGTTAAAAAGATCCATTCTCATTTTTTTCCAACCATGTGCAATCCGATAACGAGGACTTCTTTTGTGCCTCGGGATCACTCTTTGCCATTTGCACATGTCCACTCATCTAAAAGTGTGTGTATTTTTCTCTTTCCCCTCCTTGATTAACATTATTTTCCAATGACCTTTTTGACGAGTCTCGGTAAGACCATGAGAAGCTTGTCTTGTTTTGACAACACCTCATTTATAAAATCTTGTTAGGACTAAACTTTCCCAAAGCTCCATATAAAGCCTACCACATATATATGAGAGGGAAAGGAGTAGAATATATAGGCTTGAGAGACAAGTGAGATGAGAGTTTATGAGAAATACACGAGATGATTTAAATTTGTGAATTTGGTTTAGTTTTTCTTTATCTCGATCTTCATTTCAAAAATTCTGAGATCTATTTAAAACTTTGTGAGCATGTTAATACTTGTGGGATAAGCTTAAAAAGAATCTACCCTCCGTAGAGATGAAGGCTAGTACATTATGGAACTTTAATGAATTAAAATTTTGAGGGCATTATGTTTTCTCATGTATGATCAAGTGCAAAGTTTAAACATTGTTTGGCAATGATGATATCCATCGAAGGCTTACTCGAGGACGAGCAAGGTTTAAGCATGGGGGAGATGTTGACGGTGAAAATCCGTCAACCTAGCCATGAGTTTACCTTCGGTGTTGGCATGAGTTTTATACCTTATCCATTGGTACTAACCCCCGTGGTATAACAAGTTCACGTGTGCATGTCGGTTTTGGAGTTTAATTTTTATGCAGGGATTTAGTGTTGAATGCAAGACTTTCGGGATAAGTTCATCAAGCACCTCATGACAAGACCTTGAAGCCCTAAATTAGTCATGCAATGAAGCAAAATTAACTCCAAGAAGCCGGGGACTTGATCCGAGAAGACGACAGACTCCAGGGACCTGACCAGAAAAGTGCTGAATCTTGCAAGACAAGGAGTTGAGTCCAATTCGGAGAGAAACCGACGACATGGACCTACATGCAGAAGGGGGAAACATCCGGAAGCAAGGGAACCGACCTCGAGCAAAGGAACCCACGGGGCCGGGCCTAAATGGGCCCGGTGCCGGCCGGCCCAGTCCGGTCGGCCCAGGCCCATTTTGGGCCCAAATCCGTCCTCCTTTGCCCTAGCCGCCAATCGGGCTATTTATAGTCCCCTGACCGAGAGCCACGCAGAGAAGATTTCGTCTTCGGCCGCCGAGAAGCAGAGAAGAGAGGGACACCATCTCGGAGAGGAGAGGGTCGAGCTAGTTGACTAGGGTTTCCCTAGCCGACGTGGGAACCTTGCACGGAAGACCACGTCGGAGTTCCCGGAGCTAGAAGCAAGATCAAGGAAGGATCCCGGTGGTGATCTTGTGTATGTATCATTGTTATAGTTGAATTATCAAGTTGAATCTTTTCCTAGCGATCAAGTGTTTCCTCGAAGATTTCGTTTTTCGATCGGCTTTGCTTATTTCAATTCTATTCTCGAGATAGATTACATAGGGTGTTCTTGTAGCCGCGGTGGCTAGAGGTACACGCCGGATCTTCCGAAAGAATCTCGACTTGTCTTTTGACTCGCCCTAAGCTCCCCGCATGAATAGGGATACGTTGTGACGAACGGGGGTCTCGAAAGGCGGATGTTTTCGGATTTGGACGGAAACCACGATTTAAAGAGGCTTTTATCAAGATTCGATTTGCTACTTCTTCTCTTGCTTGGAACTTCAACGAAAGGCTTACCCCGATCCCTCTAGATCGGTTTATCTACCCAATCTTACTTTGTTTTCTCCGGTTTTTAGTAGATTAGATTCGTTTTGTGTCTTTTACTTAGATGCATTAGGTCTTTTATCGAAGATTGAAGATTACTTGGCTTTAATAGATTAAGTCTTGCGTCACACATTTGTTCCACGGATTCGATACCTTGGGTTCACCACTCGAGGGAAGAAGGGTCCCTTGACTACGACGGGAGACTTGTACGCTTGCGAGTCACGAACGAACTTTGATACAATTATTAACCGTCAACAGCCATCACCTCGAAAAACTCGCTAACCCACCCTAGTGACCCTAATTGACTAGTAAACACACTTGTGGGGCCAACCCATGGTCAAAGGATGGTCAAACCCCCTTGCCACTCTAGTGCCCCCAGGTGTCTGCCAGAACTTTTGCCGCGTTCTCCAAAATTCCCCTAAACACTTAAAATTCTACCTTTATGAAAGTTGTCCATCTTGATGAGGGACACAACTTTCATGTAGATTGGCATTTCAAAATTTGAGAGGAAAAGCTTGGAAAATCAACTGCAAGGCAAAGTTCACAGTTTGAAAAACCCTGCTGCCATTCAAAGTTGGCATTAGAATTACTTTCAATCTGGGCAGAAAAACCCTATATATCCTTTGTAGAAAATGTTGTTGGTAGTTAGATCTACAACTTTGGTATTCATCACTTAGTCAAGTTCTATTCAAAATTTTAGAGAAAAATCGACTCAAACACAGCACCAGTGAAACAGAAACCGGCCGAACGTCGGCGCGCGCGCGACGTCGCGCACCCGCGCGCCGCCCGTCGCCGCCAACCGCCGGCAGTGCCCCGGCGTCCACGCCCGCTCCACCCGAGGCCCGCACCACCCGAGGCACGCGCCGTCCCGAGATCCCGCGCCCCAACGCGCGCCCGCCCGAGGCGCCCCGAGGTCGGCCGCCGCCGTACGCACGCGCACACCGCGGACCGCCGGTTCGTCGGCCGTGTCGCCGCCGTACACGCGAGCCCCCCCGAGCCGCCGTGGTACGGCGAGCATCTCCGCCGTCACTCCTCGTCACCCACGGACGCGCCGGGGCCGCATATAAAAGCGCCCCTCGCCTCCCCGCGCGCCGCCCCGAGCCGCCGCCGCCACCGCCGCCACCGCCCGGTGCCGGAGCTCTACGTCCGCGCTCGCCGCCGTCCCACTGCTCCAGTAGCTCAACTTGACACCCGTGAACCTCCCAAGTTCGCTTGTTGCCACCAATTTCGCCCCCTTGCTGTCTTTCACCGAGCCGCCGCGGTCACCGTCGCCGCCGCCGCCGAACCTCGGCCGCCGGCCAACTCCCTCGCCTCCACTCCGGTCCCCTGCCACTCCTAGGTGAGCTTGTGGTCCAGCCCGGCCACTTGCCCGGCCAAGATCGCCGCTGGCTCGCCGGATTGGCCGGAGCCGCGCCGCCCCTCCCCGGCCAGGGACCTAATTGCAGTGATTAGAATCTTGCTAATGTGTTTTGCGTAAAAGTGCAGGGCCTGTTTGTGAAGATCCCTATCTAGTTTTTCTTGCAGTTCAGTCCAGTGCCTTGTAAAATTCCTAGAAATTCGTAGAAAAATCAGAAAAATACCAAACCAATTTTGTTAGGTTCAGGAAGATAAATCCCACCACTTTTGTTATTTGCACATGGTTGGATTCTAAATAGATTTAGCATGAAAAATACAAATGTGAAAAACCTAGATCCGGCATAACTTGAAATCCATAACTCCTCTGTATCTCAATTTTGGATATGTGGTGTGTTAGGTCATGACTAGTTGCTATGCCAAAAATTGCACAAATTTATGCAATAGATCTTGTTGAATCAATTGTTTTCCATTCTTGCAGAAACTGCCTAGATAATTTTTTCTTGCTAATTATATTTATGTTTTTGCGCTCAACTTGTGCACACTGTCTTGTAATACCAAAATACACATACTGTGATTTAATCATGATTTTTGGCTTACCAGAAATAATTATTCTCAATTTATGCATGTTTTCCCTTGTAAATTAATAAGCTAAGATCAGTGGAGTTCCTAGGTGAATATGCTGGTTCTTTAGGCTTGTTTAGGACCAGAGAGCATGCATGAGGAAGTTTGGATCATTTTCAGGCTTATTTATTTTTGTATACATTTAATTGGAATCACTAGCTAGCCTTTGTTATTTTCAATAATATTTAGTTTCCTAGCATCCAACACTTACATGTGGGTCCAATGGACCAGGATAGGTGCTAATATGGTTAAGAA
Source organism: Cenchrus americanus (assembly GCA_947561735.1). NCBI lineage: Eukaryota > Viridiplantae > Streptophyta > Magnoliopsida > Poales > Poaceae > Cenchrus > Cenchrus americanus. The sequence continues at coordinate 179,892,232 of OX387245.1, forward strand.
ACACTTCTTTAATTTTTGGTAATTTAATTGCTTAATAGAAAGCTTAAAAGCCCTTTTAATAATAAAGAGAAATTAAATAAAGAAAAGCCCTTATTTAATTCCTTCTCCTTTTTGAAAGTATTCCTAATTTAATTAAAGGGTAATTAATTACCATTACTGGTCAGAAAGTAATTCATAAATAAAAATGTTATTTATACCCTTGCTTGTGAAAGTAAAAGGAAGTAAAGCTTTCACATGAAATGACAAGTATAATAAAAACCCTTACTCAAATGTACAATAAAAGGATAACCCATGTACACCCAATAACCTTCCTAAAGGAGAAACACTATACAGATGCTTGTTAAGGTGAATATGACCAACCAAGAGTTGGATAAGACAACAAACTACACATCACCTAAACTTGCATTGCATTCCGTGTAGATCTTCCAGACGGAGATTACTCCCTTGTCCCGGAAACCGAGGAAGGAGGAGCGGAAGCATCGCTGCAGTACGTGGAAGTGCTCGACACCGATGGTGCCCAAGCTAACCTAGCTGACGAAGGCAAGCTCCGGTGCATCTAACCTAGTTTTAAAATTCTTTATTCAATTATCTATGAATGATTATGCATTTACGTTCAGGAGTTGAATGAAACCCTAGATGCATGATCCATAGGTACCTTTGTCCTTACTAGTATGATAGGTCGATAGCTGCTAAGCTATAGGACCATTTCAAGTCGAGTGATGACCTCAATCACGAGAATAGGTTCCTAGATAGGAATCACAATATATCCTAAATGGATTGCTCACGTGGTAAGAGTATGGGTTTTGGGCTCTGGTCCAGTGGTTATGTGGATTAAGTTTTTGAACGTACTAAGCACATGTCGGGTATGGGACCGGTAAGCCTAGTACCTTAATGAGGCGGCGAGGGATCCTACCGTTACTACTCTTGGGATTCACTCTCACGGCTCGCCACCGGTGGTGTATGGTGACTCCGGGTATCTCGCGGGGTATGCCGGATAGCCTGCACCAAAGACTGTAAGATTCGATCCCGACCCGAGGATTTTTGGGGACGGCCTGGGAAAGTTGTCCCTTGTGGGCAGCCTACCGTGTGTTTGGGTCTACCTTGCAAGGTTTAAATCAATCGATTGTCGGCCTCTCACCGTTATCCGAGACTACTTACTCCACTAGTCATGAGATCCCTAATGATGGAAGTTGATGAATATCATGTTTGATTAATTGTATTGTACAACTTTGTTTGTACTAGTTGGCTAATGTAGTAAGATTAAACCCACTAGAACTTGTGCTAAAATGTTGAAAATAAGGACATACTCTTTGTTACTTTTTAGCAAAAGCAACCTAGTAGCCAAAAAGCCTTTCATGGTCTAGATTTGGTGAAGTAGTTATCACCGACGGGTAAGTCTTGCTGAGTATTAGTATACTCAGCCTTGCTATAATGTGTTGATCCAGGCAATGCCTTCAGTGATGTGTGGCCCGGAGAGATCCTGCCCGGCTGGGAGCTGGAGTGGGTGGAGGATGACTACTGAAAGCATCATGGATGGCCTCCCGTGGTGTCTTCGCTTCCGTTAGTTTATTTCCGCTGCTTTCGAAAACTCTGAACTATCTCAGTATGGCAAAAACTATGGTTTGTAATAATTAAACCCTTCGGGGTACGAATTTGGATTTCAATGTTGTTGTATCTCTGGACTCGCCTTCGAGTGAGATTTAATGCATATATTCGATCCTTGTTGCTTTTCAAGTGATTTACCGGGCGTTAACCCGGCAACTTACGACAGGATGGTACTTTATTATTGCTTAATGACCAAAGTGGATCGGTCTTAGGCGATAGTACGGTATTTTCCCGAGCGGGCTGTCACAGTTCTTCACCTGCACCAAGACGAGTCAAGCCGCAACCTGCACCTGCAATACTTAGCCAAGAATTAGTCCACACAATGTTGTCAATCACTCATCACACCAGGAAGCGACCATCCACCGATCCTCGAACCACACATGGTCCTCAGAGGTTGATTATTCTTCTTATTCCTCCTTCTATCTCTTCTCTTCTTCTCGACAATTGGCTCGTGTTCTTGGGGATAAGGATATCGGGGGTGTGCATGAGCTTTTAGGATCTTGTTCTTGAAATTGAATATCTCCTTTCTCCCATTGATGGTGAAGACGATCTTACCGGCGTCGGCATAGATGATGGCTTTGGCTGTGGTAAGGAAAGGACGTCCCAAAATAATTGGAGCATTCTCACTTCCCCAGTCTCGACAACAACGAAGTCGGCAGACACGTAGGAGCGTCCTACCCCCAGACATACATCGTCTAGGATGCCCTCGGGGTGGCAAAGTGACAGGTCTGTAAGCTGCAAGCACATGGTTGCATACAATAAAGGTGAACCATTGATTTTCTTATATATTACCTTAGGCATTATGTTGACGCTAGACCCAAAGTCACAAAGTGCATTCTGGAAGGTGTAGGCTCCAATATTGATGGTGATGACGGGTCTTCCTGGATCTACTCTTTTGGCAGACATGCCCCAGTCAATCCATCTTGGGCCTTCTTCTGTCTTACTCGAACACAGATTTGTAGAGTAGATAGCGACAAGATTTGCAGATTCTAATTCTTCCAGCTGGCCCGAATCTTACCTGGGTTAGCCATGGGAACAGATGATGCCAGCTGAGAAATTTGAGATTCTAGCATTTTATTAAAGCTATGTTGATTCTTGATGGCAGAAGAAAAACTTTCCATTTTATTACTAATAGTTTCGAGCATTTTATCATTGGAAGCTAACTTCTTAGATAGATTATCGATAATTCTACCCTGGTTTTGGACTAAGTCTCTTAAAGGTGAGAAATTATTGGAAGAATTATTACCTGAATACTTACTTGGGTAGTTGGTCCTCTCTGGAGTCCATCCTTGATTCTGCTGGGGACGATATTGGTGTTGACGGTGTATTTTGGTACACCTAGCATGTTCATTACACTTTGGTTTGGATTTGATTATGGAACTAACCCGCAACTAGGCACACTAATCATATAACAAGTTCATCTATGTGCATGCATTTGGAAGTGTTGTGTTTATGTAGGAAAACATGGACATAAAGGACGGATTCGCAACAAGTTCAAAGGAGCATTTACGGAGTCTTGTTCGTGTTCATGAGCTTGATGAAATCACTTCCAATGGTGGCAAGGACCGAAGTGCTACGAGGAACACCCCCGGGGATTGAAGCGTAAAAGACCGAACTTCATGCGAAGAGAACCTCCGTCTTGGACGCGAGGATGACATCATCAAAATCATGCAAGTGGAGGGGGCAAAGTGCATAATCTCATGAGGACCCACGGGAGCGAAGGGGCGACCGAACTGGGCCGAGGTGGGCCCAGGTTGGTCGGCCCAGGCCGGCCATCCCAGCCCACTTCGGTGGCCGGTTCGGTCCTGTTTTCCTTGCACCCGAAGGATCTTGAATCCTAAAAGTCTGGGCGTCACCATTCGATAGGAGGGGGAGAGCCATTCGCACCGGAGGCCATCCACAAGCTAGCTAGAGAGAGAGGAGGAGGATCTCCGGAGGGAGATCAACCACCTCGAAGGAAGCACCCTCTCGTGGAGAAGAAGGAAGACACCGTCGAAAGGGAAACCATGATCAACGGTGCCATGATCAGTACCTTGATGGGGTAATCTCCTTGTTTGTCCATGGGTTGTAATCGATCGTAAGATGTAATCATACTTTGTCGGATTATCTATCTATCATCTTGTGTTGAATATACTTTAATTCTTAAGGTTTGCAACCTAGCCGTAAAGGGAGTAGGGCCCTAATGCTTCCTTGGATCCATTCAATACGCCGTGTCCATCATAGGTCTAGTAATGAATACCTTCGCGTAGTGACAGTACGAGAGGAGGGAAAGGGCGAAACCGTGGTCACAACCTCCGATAGATTAGATTGGTTTAATGTCTTTAATTGATTGCATGATCGTAGACCCATGGGCGAGTGTCTCCTACCTTGATCACTTATCATTCTCTCGAGTGTAGTTTAGTTGTTTTCTAGTATAATAGTAGTTAGGGTTTTAGTAGCTAGTGCTTGGAAGTAGATTGAACACTTGTAATCCCCTTGCTCCGCGGATTGACAAGAACCTTGGGAATCCCGTGGTGAAAAAGGTGTGGGGTCCATACGCTTGCGGATCATACAGGGATACGTCTTTTATCCGTCAACAAGCCCCTTTTTCTGGCGCCATTGCCAGGGTTCGAACTAGTTTACATCGTTTGATTTGCATCTAACTTAGTTTTATACTTTAGTTTATCTTTTATTTGCTTTATCTAACATATATTATCTAGAAAAACACTTGTTTCGTTTTTGTTTTTGTTTTTCTCTTATTGTCTAGATGGCGTTCGTTAATCAACCTGTGGAAGAACCGGAGAAATCATCAAGGGATTGCGCTAGCCCTCGATGTGAAGACATAAAGGTACAAGAGTCGGATTCGAAGCTCGAAGCGACCAAGTATGAGATTAAATCCAAGATCATCGAGATGGTGGCGGCAAACCCGTTTGAAGGGATGGTTACGGAGAACCCATATAGACACATAAGGGATTTCACGACGATATGCAACACGGTGCATCAAGAAGGAGTTCCCGATGAATGGTTCAAATGGAATCTCTTTCCCTACTCACTTGCCGGCAATGCAAAGACATGGTACTCGTTTGCGTCCTTTGAAGTTGAAGGCAATTGGAACAAGTTGACAAAGAAGTTTTGCGAGAAGTTCTTTCCAATTAGCAAGGTTCAACATCTAAGGAGGCAAGTGATCAATTTCATGCAAGGAGAAGAGGATGGGATAGACCAAGCCTGAGATAGGTTTAATGGGTTGATCGAACAAGGACCAAAACTCGGCTTCACCGGTGACGTACTCTTGCATACATTTTTATTTTCCCTAACCCCTAGTTGCATGCAACACGTCAAAATGTGTGCAGGCGGGGATCTCATGGAGAAAACACTCACGGAAGCCGCTCAACTTCTACAAAAAGTTAGTAAAGCGGCTGCCATGCGAAGAGATTGGGAAACAAGACTTGCGGAAGAGCCGGAATATAATTCGAGGAAGAAGAAGTGTGCTGAATTTTCAAAAGAGGCAACCCCGGAAGTCACAAAAGAGGAGCCAATCACGGAAAAGCTTGAACAAGAACACATCAAGTCAAGAGCTACCCCGAGCGTTGACTTCGCCGTACCGAATGAGACGAACAAGAGAAGCATGTCAAGCGCGAAGCCACTAAGGGAGTTCGAACCAATGGATTGGGTTCCTATCGATTACGGAGACGTATTCGATAAGAGAAGACCATTCTCTAATCAAAAGGGAATGGCGAGAGCATTGGAAGTGGATTTCCCACCGGAGAAGAAAGCGGAAAATTCATACGACCTTGAAACCACCAGTGAGATCTTTCATAAGCTCTTTGGAGATGACATAGTGGATCCGGAACACATAGCCGAGGTGAAGAGAATAATGGGGATCAAGCCCGAAGCATCACCATACGCTCGCCTCGCCGAAGTCTACGCGATAGGATCCGAAGAAGAAGAGAATATGACACCACACTTGAGTTGCGAGATCAACGGAGTTCAATGCAAAGCATTATGCGACATCGGAGCCCAAGTAAGTGTCCTATCTTCTACAATTTACGATAAAGTTCAAGACCACAACCTAGACTTAGCTCCAACATCAACAAAATTAATTATGGGTGATGGTAGAACTATCAAACCTCTAGGTATTGCTTGCAACATGAAAGTAAAAATCTCTAGAAACTATATACCAACCGATTTCTTTGTTATTGATGCTTACCATAGTAATCATGATCACATAATCCTAGGTAGGCCCTTTCTTAAGTTGGTTGATGCCGTGTTAGATGTCGGAGAAGGCAAAGTAACAATGAACCTTAATGGAACAAAGTACACATATAACTTTCTTCGTGCTTCTAAACACCTTACACCCTTTCCTCCCGAAGATGAAGAAGTAGAAGAGATAGATAGCCTTTGTTTTGTTGAAACCCTTAGAGACCCACTGCAAAGAGCGATGGATAATCAAATTAGGAATCAACAAGATGAAGAACTAGAAGAAGCAACAAAAGGCTTAGAGCCACATGATGGAAGCGTGGAGGAAGGAAAATTCGAAGACATAGGAGAAATTAAACCCGAGGAGCCACAAGCGCCCGAGGTAGACCTTAAACCTTTGCCCAAGGGATTAAAGTATGAATTTTTGGGCCCAGACAAGACTTATCCAGTCATCGTGAGCGATGAGTTGAGTCCCGAAAAAAATGAGGCATTGCTGATTTTATTGAAAAAACATAGGAAGGTGATTGGATATTCGATTAATGATCTCAAAGGTATTAGCCCAGCCTTTTGCACTCATCGTATACCAATGGAAGACCAATGTAAGCCCGTAGTGGACAACCAAAGGAGGCTAACCCATGCCATGCAAGAGGTAGTAAAGAAAGAGGTCATCAAGTTACTTGATGTCGGAATCATCTACCCGGTTCCGCATAGCGAGTGGGTGAGCCCGGTACATTGTGTACCAAAGAAAGGAGGTTTGACCGTGGTGAAGAATGAGAAGAATGAATTGATACCGCAAAGAACCGTGACTGGGTGGTGGATGTGTATCGATTATCGTAAGCTTAACAAAGCGACGAAGAAAGATCACTTCCCCCTACCGTTCATTGACGAGATGCTCGAGAGGTTAGCAAACCACGCTTATTTTTGCTTTCTCGATGGGTACTCGGGGTTCATGCAAATTCCCATTCCCCCGGACGATCAACACAAAACAACGTTTACATGCCCTTACGGAACGTTTGCATATAGAAGGATGCCCTTCGGTCTATGCAACGCTCCGGCCTCATTTCAACATTGCATGATGGCCGTATTTTCGGAATTCATCGAAGAAATTGTCGAGGTGTTCATGGATGATTTTTCCGTTTATGGGAAGACGTTCATGGATTGCTTGGCAAACTTGGAAAAGGTCCTCACGAGGTGAACGGAGGTAGACTTGGTATTAAATTGGGAAAAGTGCCACTTCATGGTTAGGAAAGGCATAGTGCTCGGACATGTTATATCCGAGAGAGGAATTGAAGTGGACAAGGCTAAGGTAGAGACGGTTGAGCAATTCCCACCTCCGACGGACGTTAAGTCCTTAAGGAGCTTTCTAGGCCATGCCGGATTCTATAGAAGATTTATTAAGGACTTCTCAAAGATCACTAAGCCTTTAACGCATCTTCTTCAAAAGGATGTGGCTTTCGACTTTGATGAGAAGTGCCTAGCGGCATTCCGGACCTTGAAAAGTGCGTTGGTGAGTGCTCCCATCATCCAACCTCCGGATTGGAGCCAACCTTTCGAGATCATGTGTGACGCAAGTGACTACGCCGTAGGCACGGTTTTGGGTCAAAGAAAGGAAGGCTGAGTTCACGCCGTTTACTATGCTAGCAAAACTCTTAGTGAGCCACAATTAAATTATACCACTACGGAAAAAGAGTTGCTAGCGGTGGTATTCGCTTTCGAAAAATTCAGATCTTACATCGTGAACTCGAAAGTCATTGTTTACACCGATCACGCAGCCATCAAGTATCTCTTGGCTAAGAAGGAATCTAAACCACGTTTGATTCATTGGATCCTTCTTCTCCAAGAATTTGATGTTGAAATTCGTGATAAAAAGGGGTGGAAAATGTTGTGGCCGATCATTTGTCTAGGATGAATCGTGGACAAGATTCTAGGATGAATCGTGGACAAGATGATAAAGAGCCCATCAAAGATAAGATGAGAGATGACCACCTCTATATAGTGCTTGATAAAGATACTTGGGTGATCGATATCATTCGAGCAATTCGAAAGATGTCTCTCGATCATCTAGATAAAAACTCTCAAAAGAAGATAATCTCCGAAAGTAGGAAATACTTTTGGGATGCGCCATACCTCGTCAAACTTGGCAATGATGGAGTAATGAGAAGATGTGTGCCAAGAGAAGAGAGGGTAGAAATTCCAAGGAAGTGCCACTTGGCGGAGTACGGTGGACACTATAGCCATTTTCGAACCCAAGCAAAAGTATGGTCGAGCGGATTCTTTTGGCCGGAGATGCATGAAGATACTAAAAGATATGTTGCATCATGCGCCAAATGCCAAAGAACCGGAAACATCTCTCAAAGAAATTCTATGCCTTTGAAATACAACCTACAAATCGATATATTCGATGTATGGGGTATAGACTTCATGGGGCCTTTCAAAAACTCATGCGGATATGAACATATTCTAGTCATGGTTGATTATGTATCCAAATGGGTAGAGGCTATGCCGTGTCGTAAAGCTTCCACAAAGGAGTCCATTACTATGATCAAGAACGTGATTTTTCCTCGTTTCGGTACACCGAGAATCTTGATAAGTGATGGAGGAACTCACTTCACCGGGAAGAATTTCAAAAAGTGCTTGTCCAAGTTGGGAATTGAGCATAGGGTCTCTACGGCCTATCACCCACAAACCAACGGACAAGCGGAAACGTCAAATAGGCAATTAAAAAGCATCCTCAACAAAACCATAGAGAAGGGAGGCAAAGATTGGTCAAAGAAATTAGACGGAGCTTTATGGGCTTATCGAACGGCGTTCAAGACACCGATAGGTATGACCCCTTATCAATTCGTCTATGGAAAAGCTTGCCACCTTCCGGTTGAGTTGGAACATAAAGCCTATTGGGCGATTAAAGAGATGAACCTCAATCTTGATGCCGCGGTGGTGAAACGAAGGATCCAAATAAGCGAGCTAGAGGAGTTGAGGTTGAAAGCATATGAAAATGCAAGCATATACAAAGAGAGAATCAAAATGTGGTATGATAAAAGATTGAAAAAGAAATAATTTAAAGAAGGAGATAAGGTTCTTCTCTACAATTCGAGGTTTAAAACCTTCGGAAAAGGGAAATTGCAAAGCAAGTGGGATGGACCTTATGTTGTGCATTCGGTGCTCTCCAACGGAGCGGTAACCATTATGGATATAAACGGCGATCAATTTATGGTGAATGGTCAGCAGCTTAAGGTTTACTACAAACCCGACGTTGTGCCCCTTCACCATGTTGATGTCTTCACCATGGAGGAAGAGCCCAAACGTCCCACCTAGGACGAAAAACAAGGCATGAATTTCTGTAAATAGTTTTTCTTTTAGTTTTCTGGAGTTTCTCGCGAAGATTTACTGGCCCAACTTTTTCCCATAGGCTAAGGAGGTGAAGAAAGGACGATGCGCGAAAAACCGGACTGGCCCCGCCCCCGAGACAGGGTGGGCCGGCTGGCCCAGGCCGACCGGCCCAGATGGGTCCCGGCGGCCGTCGTCCCCGATTTTTGCCCGAATTGCTCATTTTCGACTTCCTTCTTCGGTCAAAAAATTTTAAGGGAAGTTTAAAAAAGGAAAATGAGGTTCCCAGGGCTTTCCTCTGCGGACTATTTATTTGGCCGAATTGGGAGCTCAGGAATCAACCTCTTCAAGCAATATTTTGCACCCTTGCAGCAGCCATTGTGTCCCTAAGAAGCTTAGAGTTGAAGCTAGAAGCCAAGGAGCCATCGATGGAGGAGGCGATGCGATGCGAGCTCAAGCTACCCGTCAAGAGGACCGCCCGCATCCGTTGCGGAGGGCGTGTCCCAACCGGAGCTCTTGCATCACGCAACCCCATTGAAGGAGAGAAGGTCCCTACGCCCGTTCGAAGGTCAGCGCGCATCCAAGGCATGAAGCGCAAAGACTACAAGGAGGTGTCGCCCAAGCCTAAGGATTATAGGGGTAGCGACTACTCTGACGATCGTAGCCCGAGCTCGTGGGCGGCCGCCGGAAGAGATGATAACGACCTCTACATTTGGGATAAGCAACCCAAGGAGAGGATTCCCGAAGGCCCCAACGGCGACGGCAACGACGGCAACGAAGGCGGCGACGACAGTGGAGACAACGGTGATGAAGACCCCTTCGGATTGCATCCGATGTGTTGTTGAACTTGACGTCAATCCATAGGGGATCTCCACACGTCGGTCGATGAATGTCTCCAAGCCATGGAAGCGATGAAGCAGCGTATGGAGGATTGGAGCGCGTAGTCGAAGACGACTACAAGTTCCTTAACCGTAATGTGCGCAAACTTTTTGGCATGGTTGGAAACTTGAGAGGCAAGTGGTGCAATACTTGCTTGAAGTACCACTAGGTCTAGTTTTCCCCTTAGGAATTTTGTAAGATACGACGAGGACGTCGTATGTTTTTAGCGTTGGGGACAGCTAGCTAGCTAGCCTTAGCTTTTGAGTTTCAAAATTTAGGTTCGGTTTAATCTTCGAGCGAGAGTCTTAGAGTTTAATGAGTCTTAGTTTTTGAGTGTGTTTTGAATTGTTTCAAGTTTGAAAGTGTCTTAAATTAGTGTTGAGTCAAAGAAAACCAAATAAAACGAGTCTTTATATATATTTTTTGTGTCTTGTGTATTGCTTATCTTTATTCACTTGTTTGTTTATCTTTGATTCTTGATATATGAACACAAGTGTGTGGTTTGAAAAATGTTTACCGTGGTGCTTAGTGGAATTGCTACTACTTAAAGTACCCACACCACACTTCGATCTTGAGCTTCACATGTTAGTTGTGCTATGTTCAATGCTAAAAGTTGGAGGATTTCAGTTCTGAAAATTATCTAAAAAACCTTGTAATAAAGGTTAGCAAAACCTCTTTTTCCAAGTTGAGAGTAAGAAAAAATCCTATACAAAGCCAATTTATTTTTTTTTGCTCCACCATAAGTGTGATTAGCACGATGAGTTAGGCAAGGATCCTTCTCTCTTGGGAGTTTTAATTTCGAGCAATGATCATGTCCTTGTGCTTATCTTTTGTTGCCAGCCTCGTCATACATTCGGTAACGTGACTTTCACATTGGAAGTCTCGTACATCGCCGAATTCCATACCCAACCCTATACATCTCTTTTGTACATCGCATTCCTTGAACACAACCTATTCTCAAAGTTTTGTCTCGTCTCTAGCATGGATTATTTAAAATTTCAGATTGTATGCATGCGAGAAAGAGAGGAGTTGAGAGCTTTGAAAAGTTGTCAAGAGAGAGAAAAAATAAAGAGAAAAAGTATGAGTATGGAAAAAAAAAAGAAAGAAAGAAAAAATATGTGAAAGAAAAAATATGAGAATGAAAGCATGAAAGAAGAAAAAGAAAAAGAGAAAGATGAGGTAGCAATAAAGATATGAGAGGGATGGATCAAGTGAAAGAAAAGAAAAATAAAGTGTAAGGAAGGATGTCACGTTGTTGAGAGACGAAACTTTCACTCTTTTTCCAACCATGTGCAATCCGACAACGAGGACGTCATCGGTGCCTTGTAGTCACAATTTTCCTTTGCCCTTGCACATGTCCACCATTCTAAATCTTCTCGTTCTTGATATCCCTACATATGGTTAATTCTCATGATCATTGGCTTTGAAAGGTAAACAACCATTAGAGGAAGTTCTTAGTTTGACAATACTTGTGTTGATTGCGCTAGCCCTACCTATAGCTCCACTTTACATGTTATATGAGAGACTTATGGTAGGTGAGAGTTTTATAAAATTGGTTTAGGACAGCCACCTTATATGAGTGACTTGAGAGAGCTTGGAGAAAGGTTTTTGTCTGATACTTGTTGCAGGAATTTTGTTTTTAAAAATCATAAAAACCCTCCGATGCAAGCAAAGAAGTAAGTATGGCTGAATTTGAAGACTTTGAGTGAAGAGTTTGAGTTGTGGGGTAAATCTTGACGTGGTAAAGATTCTAAACGCCCATGTTTATGTTTGATGATCATTACTTTGTGTTTATGTATTAAAGATGAAAGGATTGACTAACTTGTGGAGAAAGATTAGCGGTTCACGATTACAACACCTTGGACGAAGTTCTTTTACCTAAGCGTGGGGGAGATGGTGACGGTGTATTTTGATACACCTAGCATGTTCATTACACTTTGGTTTGGATTTGATTATGGAACTAACCCGCCACTAGGCACACTAATCATATAACAAGTTCATCTATGTGCATGCATTTGGAAGTGTTGTGTTTATGTAGGAAAACATGGACATAAAGGACGGATTCGCAACAAGTTCAAAGGAGCATTTACGGAGTCTTGTTCGTGTTCATGAGCTTGATGAAATAACTTCCAATGGTGGCAAGGACCGAAGTGCTACGAGGAACACCCCTGGGGATTGAAGCGTAAAATACCGAACTTCATGCGAAGAGAACCTCCATCTTGGACGCGAGGATGACATCGTCAAAATCATGCAAGTGGAGGGGGGAAAAGTGCGTAATCTCTGAGGACCCACGGGAGCGAAGGGGCAACCGAACCAGGCCAAGGTGGGCCCAGGCCGGCCGGCCCAGCCCACTTCGGTGGCCGGTTCGGTCCCGTTTTCCTTGCACCCGAAGGATCTTGAACCCTAAAAGCCTGGGCGCCGCCATTCGGCAGGAGGGGGAGAGCCATTCGCACCAGAGGCCATCCACAAGCTAGAGAGAGAGGAGGAGGATCTCTGGAGGGAGATCAACCACCTCGAAGGAAGCACCCTCTCGTGGAGAAGAAGGAAGACACTGTCGGAAGGGAAACCATGATCAGCACCTTGATGGGGTAATCTCCTTGTTCGTCCATGGGTTGTAATCGATCGTAAGATGTAATCATACTTTGTCGGATTATCTATCTATCATCTTGTGTTGAATATACTTTAATGCTTAAGGTTTGCAACCTAGCCGTAAAGGGAGTAGGGCCCCAATGCTTCCTTGGATCCATTCAATACGCCGTGTCCATCATAGGTCTAGTCATGAATACCTTCGCGTAGTGACAGAACGAGAGGAGGGAAAGGGCGAAACCGTGGTCACAACCCCCGATAGATTAGATTGGTTTAATGTCTTTAAATGATTGCACGATCGTAGACCCATGGGCGAGTGTCTCCTACCTTGATCACTTATCGTTCTCTCTAGTGTAGTTTAGTTGTTTTCTAGTATAATAGTAGTTAGGGTTTTAGTAGCTAGTGCTTGGAAGTAGATTGAATGCTTGTAATCCCCTTGCTCCGTGGATTGACAAGAACCTTGGGAATCCCGTGGTGAAAAAGGTGTGGGGTTCGTACGCTTGCGGATCGTAGAGGGATACATCTTTTATCCGTCAACAATTGGTTGTTGTTGTTGATGTAGTTCACGTCCTCCTCCACCCGAGGGCATTGACTCCCTGAGTGTCCAGTGTTTCCACACTCTTCATAGGTCATGCGGGATTCGAAGAGTTGCATGACTTCCTTCTTTTCAGGGGCTTTGTCTTCAAGCCTCTTCATTAGTAAATCCATTTTGGCAGACAACATGTCTAGCTCCTTGAGCTGGTGCATTCCTCTTTATTTCTTGCGGGGTTGATGTTCCTCATTCCAAGCTTGATTGGACGCCATCTTTTCCACAAGGTTAGTAGCTTGAGTAAGTGTAAGGGACAGGAAGGCACCTCGAGCTGCTGCATCCATCGTTTCACGGGTGTTGGTAGAGAGGCCGTGGTAGAAGGTCTGCAAGAGCAACCAGTTTTCCATCCATGATGTGGGCAGTTTGAAATGTAGTCTTGAAAGCGCTCCCATGCTTCAGGAACAGATTCCTCGTGTTGCTGCTGAAAACTCTAAATTTTCCCCCATAAGGCATTGGTTTTGCCTATAGGAAAGAATTTTGCCAGAAAGGCAGTAGAACACAATGTCCAAGTTGTAAATTTGTCTTTGTTGAAGTAAAATCATTGCTTCGCTCGCCCCAATAATGAGAATGGGAATAAACGAAGTAGGACCGCATCACTTGGAACATCTTTGATCGTGAAGGTGCTACATATCTCCAAGAAATGTTGAAGGTGTTTATTGGTATCTTTATGAGCTTTTCCACAAAATTGGCTAGCTTGTACCATGTTGATCAGCGCAGGCTTGAGCTCAAAAGCAGCATTTCCTATAGCAACTGTCGAACCATTACGAATGTTGTCCGGGGTCGGTGCGGAGTATTCGCGTTGGGACTTGTTTGCCATTACTTCAAATGTGGGTGTTAAGCTTTGCGCTGTTGAATCTCCCAAGGCAAAAGTCGTGGGCTGAGAATCTGGAGACCTAGGCTTTGACCTTGCCTTCCTTAAGATTTTCTCTAGATCTTAAACAAAGTTTTCTGGAAGATTCTTATTCATACATTACCCTGAAATAAGATAGACAAAAGTGGAAAGAACAAGGGTAAGCTTGTTTAAGCAATGATTATTTGGATTCTCGACACATTATGTGTGAGAGATGCATGCATGCTATTACTGAAAGTTTTTCATCTAGGCTATAGACTTTCTTTCCCCGGCAACGGCGCTAAAAATGCTTGTTGACATTGCTAATGACGACTAGTGTCTGATGGTGAGATCTGGACAGCCCACGGGGGTGTTAATCCCCGTAGTTTAGTTGTTCGGCGGGGAGATTGAGAGCTAAAAACGCGATGGTTATGCTAGCGTAGCACACAGAAATCATGACGAGACAAAAGGACAAGGCGATTTTATACTGGTTCGGGCCTTCAGAGAATAAAACCCTACGTCCAGTTCTTCGGTTTGTATTTCTTCGATTTCAGGTGGGATTACACGGTCGTGGTGTTGATGGAGGTGGTTTGCAGGTTACATGTCCCCGGGGGGCGCCCTTGCCCTCCTTATATTGGGCGATGGACAAGGTCGGTGGACCGGAGTCCAGGTCGGTTACAACAGGGAAACCTATCTCTACTCAATTACAACATGGAAAGCTTATCTGAGCTACCTTAATCCGTTTGGACTGCCTTGTCTTGCATGTCAAGCTGTCTTCTCGTCTTCGGGCCCACATGTGAGGTCGGGCAGGCCGACTAACAGATCGGCGTGTCTTCTGGTAGGCCGGACCCACTTGTCGGGGACGGCCGTGAGCCTAGTCAGTGGGGACCCAGGGGTACCCATGTCTCACAACTAGAAACGGATATAAGATCAATTTCTATCGACGGCACCAAAAATGTAGAGGTATATCTTAACATGATGCTAAGTGTATATCAGATGTTGCTTTCAGATAACTAAAAGGTGAATTCCGACACGATTCATAGCACAACTCGATATAGGTTTGTCAGCCCTGACAGGTGTGCCTGAAAAAGCATGGATATGGTACTCTTACATATGCATTGATCTCTAGAAAAGAAGATATATATATAAATAGGGTATCCGCAAGCGTGCAGATATGAATATTCCATTGTAGCATTTTAACCAGGAGTAAAACCAGGTATCGTATTTATATTCTACCATAGGGAAAGAAGTCTTTCTAATCCATAATATCTAATACATGCTCATCTCTCAGTATTATAATGTAGAGTGGCCAAAATATATCAATTTCTATAAACAGGAGTAAGTCACATAAAATACAGATAATGATAGCATTGTTCAAGTCATAACATCATGAGCAGCTAGAAAGTGTCATTATAGCAAGAGAAACATAGCAAAGTCTAGTTAGAGAGAATACTCCTCGGTAACTCTAAATTATATGTCAATGCAAACTATGATTAGTGCAAACATTTAATAATCATGGAAGAAGAACTATTATATGAATGCATGGGGAGATTATCCACGAGGATCAAGGCCGAAACTCAACCCAAACAGTATAAGGCTCCACTAGTCCTATACACGGGGGTGGACTGCGAAGGACTCAATAGTGCTGTTACCACCACGATCTACCACATGACCCGACATATAGGGTGCAATCGCAGATAAACACAATATAAGCACCTCGAGCTGCTGCATCCATCGTTTCACGGGTGTTGGTAGAGAGGCCGTGGTAGAAGGTCTGCAAGAGCAACCAGTTTTCCATTCCATGATGTGGGCAGTTTGAAATGTAGTCTTGAAAGCGCTCCCATGCTTCAGGAACAGATTCCTCGTGTTTTTGCTGAAAACTCTAAATTTTCCCCCATAAGGCATTGGTTTTGCCTATAGGAAAGAATTTTGCCAGAAAGGCAGTAGAACACAATGTCCAAGTTGTAAATTTGTCTTTGTTGAAGTAAAATCATTGCTTCGCTCGCCCCAATAATGAGAATGGGAATAAACGAAGTAGGACCGCATCACTTGGAACATCTTTGATCGTGAAGGTGCTACATATCTCCAAGAAATGTTGAAGGTGTTTATTGGTATCTTTATGAGCTTTTCCACAAAATTGGCTAGCTTGTACCATGTTGATCAGCGCAGGCTTGAGCTCAAAAGCAGCATTTCCTATAGCAACTGTCGAACCATTACAAATGTTGTCCGGGGTCGGTGCGGAGTATTCGCGTTGGGACTTGTTTGCCATTACTTCAAATGTGGGTGTTAAGCTTTGCGCTGTTGAATCTCCCAAGGCAAAAGTCGTGGGCTGAGAATCTGGAGACCTAGGCTTTGACCTTGCCTTCCTTAAGATTTTCTCTAGATCTTAAACAAAGTTTTCTGGAAGATTCTTATTCATACATTACCCTGAAATAAGATAGACAAAAGTGGAAAGAACAAGGGTAAGCTTGTTTAAGCAATGATTATTTGGATTCTCGACACATTATGTGTGAGAGATGCATGCATGCTATTACTGAAAGTTTTTCATCTAGGCTATAGACTTTCTTTCCCCGGCAACGGCGCTAAAAATGCTTGTTGACATTGCTAATGACGACTAGTGTCTGATGGTGAGATCTGGACAGCCCACGGGGGTGTTAATCCCTGTGGTTTAGTTGTTCGGCGGGGAGATTGAGAGCTAAAAACGCGATGGTTATGCTAGTGTAGCACACAGAAATCATGACGAGACACAAGGACAAGGCGATTTTATACTGGTTCGGGCCTTCAGAGAATAAAACCCTACGTCCAGTTCTTCGGTTTGTATTTCTTCGATTTCAGGTGGGATTACACGGTCGTGGTGTTGATGGAGGTGGTTTGCAGGTTACATGTCCCCGGGGGGCGCCCTTGCCCTCCTTATATTGGGCGATGGACAAGGTCGGTGGACCGGAGTCCAGGTTGGTTACAACAGGGAAATCTATCTCTACTCAGTTACAACATGGAAAGCTTATCTGAGCTACCTTAATCCGTTTGGACTACCTTGTCTTGCACACCAAGCTGTCTTCTCGTCTTCGGGCCCACATGTCAGGTTGGGCAGGCCTACTAACAGATCGGCGAGTCTTCTGGTAGGCCGGACCCACTTGTCGGGGACGGCCGTGAGCCTAGTCGGTGGGGACCCAGGGGTACCCATGTCTCACAAGCCCCAAGTGATGTGTAGGCGCAGCGACCTCGAGAGGGTCATGACGAAGTCTTGAAGCCATCGACAGGTCGAATAGCGTGCATGTCAGTCCAAAAGAACAAATCAGCTTAGCAGCCGACCTGTTTGTAGTCTTGCCGATTGAAGAGAGGTCGAGTGACGACCTATAGGAAGCAGGCTTCCAATAGATCGAAACGACGATGAAAAAATTCAGAGGGCATCGAAGATGCACTCATGAGTAGTATCTGAGCATCGCGGCGGGCAGGATGGCCGGTATGATGGTCAAAAAAAAGAAAAAGAGAAGGAAAGGGTAGGTCGAGTAACCACGTGGTGAGAAACATGTTTCCCAAAAGGTCGGTACGACGAGGAAAACAAGAGGGCGTCGAAGATGCACTCGTAGAGTAGTCCCCGAGCATTGAAGCAGGCAGCATGGCTAATTTGATACTCAAAAGAGAAGAAAAACTGAGTCATAGTCTTGATCAAACGAAGTGTAGAGACACCCAGATCTCCGAGCTAGCTGCAAGGAGTCTGGCAGGGCCGACCTCAAGGTGGCCTTTGTAGGCGTGCTGACCTCGAAGAGGCCTCAAATTGATGATGTCCAGTATCTGAGGATACCCAGCAGGATCTTGAAAGGTTGAATGAAGAGGTCGTCATAGCTGAAGTTGTGATGTCTAGGATCGTCGATTATGAAGCTATACGAAGATGTTGATCTTGAACGAATTGGGGTGTAGAGACATCCAGATATCTTTGCATAGCTACGAAGAGTCTGGCAGAGCCACTCGAGGCATGCCGACCTCAGAAAGGTCTCAAATCAGAAGCGCCTAAGCATCCGGAGATACTTAGCTGGGGCACCAGGCACGCACCCCACAGGGAGGCCTTCATTCCCGACGTAAAATCCTGGTGAGGTCTTCCGAGCTGGCGAAGGCGATGGCGGAGCCGGAGGGAGGTCTAGCAACCTGACGAAGGTGGCGACGAAGCCAGAGGAGGGTCTAGCGACCTGACGAAGACGATAACGGAGCCGAAGGAGGATCTGGCGACCCGACGAAGACGACGACGGAGCCGGAGGAAGGTCTAGCGACCTGACGAGGTCGATGACAAAGCCGGAGGAAGGTCTAGCGACCTGACGAGGACGACGATGAAGTCAGAGGAAGGTCTAACGACCTAACAAGGACGACGATAAAGTCTGAGGAAGGTCTAACGACCTGGCGAGAGCGACGATGACAGAGACGCAAGGAAGGTCTAACGACCTGATGAGAGCGACGATGACGGAGACGCAAGGAAGGTCTGGCGACCTGATGAAGAACGACGACGGAACCGGAGGGAGATCTAGCGACCTGATGAAGACGTCGGTAGAGCTGGTCCTGTAAAATAAAATAAACACCAGCCGGTGTATCAATCTGTCGAATATAAATAAAAACATAGCCTGCGCTAGGTATGCCGAAGTTATAATATAATGTTAGCCGGAGCTGAACATTGTTGTGCTATGTTTTGTTTTGAAAAGGACATTCCACTTATCGTGCCACGCACACATTATGCGGACTCGAAAGCTCTGAAGCTGCAAAGTGTTTCACCCCTCTACAATTCTCAGCAGGGAGGCTTAGAAGTAGCCGACGCACGGGGACGGGCCTAGGACCCAGGTTTTGCAACCACACAACATCGAATACTCGTAATGAGAGTCAAGAAGTTTAAGGAAGAACACACATAGGAGATGTAGGACCCCACAGGTCTAGCGACCCTTAGATTGGCAAGGCCAAGCCCCCGAGCACGCCGAGAGGGAGGGGAACATAGCACAAGATAAAAATTTGAACCCTCAGGCTTGGCGACCTACGTATTGGCATGGCCAAGCCCCCGAGCATGTCAAGGGGGAGGGATCGGAAGAGCAGACAAAGCATGTAGAGCAGGTCTACGAAATAAATTGAAGCCATAAAATATTTAATTGCAAATAATACTTAGCTTGTGTGTAGTCAAGGAGGTCGAAAAAGTTGTCGTGGCCGAGGTCGGCACGTGGACGGCGACACGAGCCGGAACAGTCGAGTTGAAGTCGTCGTTATGGTGGTACATGACGTCGAACAACACTCTCGCGGGAGAAGGTTGAGGCGTAGTCACCGCCATGCAGATCACCTAGGGAGATTAACTATTGCTTGTAGATGCATGAACACATGGCTTGCTTGATTCCGTACTTGCTAGCGTACGAATTAGCTTCTTCCTTCAAAAATAATGTGGTGATGCCTAGCGGCAACACTGCAGACTGATTTTTTTGTCGGACTGTTGGCCCTTCGTGACAGACATGGAGTCCTGGGTATGGCTGCCGTGATGTAGATGCGTATATGGGCATATAGATGGCCATTTAGCACGAGGCTCATGGGTCAGCCCATAGCACGATTTTTCGGCCCGACACGGGCACGAGCCCAGCACGATTTTTTCGGGCCCGGGTCGGCACGAGCACGATGTTGGGCTGGGCTGGGCTTCATTCGCAGCCCATAGTGCTGGCCCAACACGACACGAAATCAGCCGGCACGACGCGGCCCACGGACTAGCACGACGGCCCAACAGCCCAACTGGCCCATTTAGCATGACGGTATATAAATCGGTGGCTCCTTCTCCCAAACCCTAGCTCCCTCCCTTCTTTGTCCCGTCGCCGCCCCTCCTTTGTCCCGCTGCCACCCCTCCTGGACTCCTCTGTCCCACCGCTAGGGGGAGCCAGCACCGCCCCGCCGGGGGCAAGCCGCGGCCGGGGGAGCCAGTGCACGCCCGCCGGGGCAAGCCATGTCGCCGGCCGTGCCGACACAACACCGCACCGTGGGTCGCGGCCGACGGGGCCGGAGGTGCGAGGGCGCACCACCGCCGTGTGCGAGTGAAGAAGCCGAGCGGGGGCCGCCGACCGTCGCGGTGGAGGTGGAGCAAGGGCCGCCAGTGCCTGCGCCGGTGGAAGTGGAGCAAGAGCCGCTGATGTCCGCTGCGGCGCCACCCATGCCACCGCCGGTGCCCTCCTCCCCACCTTCCTCCGCCATCGGTCACCTCCTCCACCGCCAGACAACGATCTCCCTCCTCCACACCCTCCTGATGTCGTGTTGCGGGCTGGCACGCGGCCCATCGGCACGATGGGCCGTAGTCATGCCTCGGGCCAGCCCAGCATGAAAAGTTAGCCTCGGGCTAGTGCTGGGCTATGATCTCAGCCCATAGTTCCGCCCAGCACGAGCACGAAGTCCGTCGGGCCACGTCGGGCTGGGCCGCTTCGTGCCTGGGCCGCATCGTGCTTGGGCCGGGCTGGGCTGGGCGGGCCAAATGGCCATCTATATATGGGCAGACCGTATCACTGACGATCATGAAAGGTTAACAGCACAGGGGCTTGCACCGCCATGCCGAATCAAACAAGAGCAGCAACACAGAACGGAAAATCTCATAGAGTTGTAGAACCATGTCATCGTCGATGTTAGCGTAGCTGCCACCAGTAGCCACCGATTGTAGATCAGAGATCATATCAAATTCTTCGTGCCGTCGAGATCATCGGGTGAGTGGACGGACGCGAAAAAATTTCTTGGCGCGCCGTTTGTAGAACGAAGACATCGACCTCGCGATTAGATCGGAGGGTGGTGTCGAGCAGGTCGCTGCGGAGATATTTTTCATGTCGTCGCCGAAGATGATCGCCGGAGCGAACTACCGTCACGCTACACGAAGAGCTCGCGATCATCCCTACCTGGCGCGCCAACTGTCGGCTGATGAGATATGGACAACCCACGGGGGTATTAATCCTTGTGGTTTAGTTGTTCGGTGGGGAGATCGAGAGCTAAGAACGCGATGGTTATGCTAGCGTAGCACACAGAAATCACGACGAGACACAAGGACAAGACATTTTATACTGGTTCAGGCCTCTGGAGAGTAAAACCCTACGTCCAGTTATTCGGTTTGTATTGCTTCGATCTCAGGTGGGATTACACGGTCATGGTGTCGATGGAGGTGGTCTGCATGTTACATGTCCCCGGGGACGCCCTTGCTCGCCTTATATTGGGCGACGGACAAGGTCGGTGGACCGGAGTCCAGGTCGGTTACAACAGGGAAACCTATCTCTACTCAATTACAACATGGAAAGCTTATCCGAGCTACCTTAATCCGTCTGGACTGCCTTGTCTTGCACGTCAAGCTGTCTTCTCGTCTTTGGGCCCACATGTCAGGTCGGGCAGGCCTACTGACAGGTCGACGTGTCTTCTGGTAGGCCGGACCCACTTGTCGGGGACGGCCGTGAGCCTGGTCAGTGGGGACCCAGGGGTACCCATGTCTCACAACTAGAAACGGATATAAGATCAATTTCTATCGACGGCACCAAAAATGTAGAGGTATATCTTAACATGATGCTAAGTGTATATCAGATGTTGCTTTCAGATAACTAAAAGGTGAATTACGACACGATTCATAGCACAACTCGATATAGGTTTGTCAGCCCTGACAGGTGTGCATGAAAACGCATGGATATGGTACTCTTACATATGCATTGATCTCTAGAAAAGAAGATATATATATATATATATAAATAGGGTATCCGCAATCGTGCAGATATGAATATTCCATTGTAGCATTTTAACCAGGAGTAAAACCAGGTATCGTATTTATATTCTACCATAGGGAAAGAAGTCTTTCTAATCCATAATATCTAATACATGCTCATCTCTCAGTATTATAATGTAGAGTGGCCAAAATATATCAATTTCTATAAACAGGAGTAAGTCACATAAAATATAGATAATGATAGCATTGTTCAAGTCATAACATCATGAGCAGCTAGAAAGTGTCATTATAGCAAGAGAAACATAGCAAAGTCTAGTTAGAGAGGATACTCCTCGGTAACTCTAAATTATATGTCAATGCAAACTATGATTAGTGCAAACATTTAATAATCATGGAAGAAGAACTATTATATGAATGCATGGGGAGATTATCCACGAGGATCAAGGCCGAAACTCAACACAAACAGTATAAGGCTCCACTAGTCCTATACACGGGGGTGGACTGCGAAGGACTCAATAGTGCTGTTACCACCACGATCTACCACATGACCCGGCATATAGGGTGCAATCACAGATAAACACAATATAAGCACCACGCTTACACTGTCTTTACCGTTCACCCATGTTAACAAATGATTAGGTGAGCGCTATACGACTCCATACATGAATATAAAGGCAAATCAACTATGCTAATAATGTAATCATAATAAACACCGAAGCATATAATGTCGAATATAATCATTGATAGGAACATATGTCTGAATAACAAATGTAAGGAACTAGATAAGAGTTTACAAGAGCGAAGCTAGATCAGTATCTCGATCAGCCTCTAAATGATCAGGAGCCAAGTAGAAGCCTTTCCTCCTCCTAGATCTAGACTAGCTAGCTAGTTTGCTATATGGTGTTTCTAGGGCATAGTATCCCTGACTGGATGACTTGATCCAGATGAATTCCAGATGCCTCTGTCAGGGGGCAGGGGGCTGCTTATATAGTCCTGAGGGGTAGACGTGTGTCGTAGGATCAAACCGACCTAAATATGTGGAGGAAGCTTCCGGAAGCTGGGCCCATTTGGCACCAGGGGGGCCGGTCGGCCCCACCACCAGGCCGCACGGGCTAGGGTGGGCCCCCTCTGGGCCCACTTCGGCCAGGTGGGACCTTGATCCTTCTAGATGCTTCTTTCTTAGGTGCTAAGTCACGTTAAGTTCCGGAGCCTTGTAGAGTGGTTTCTTTGCATATTTTCTGAATAGTCCCTATAGATTCATAGATTCACCAAAAACTCGTGAAAATTGTCAATATAACCCTAATAAGGTGATCTAATTATATTTTAGTCCTTTTCCAATAAATGTGAGGGATAAAATTCATAGATAAAATGTGTCAACAGTGCCCTGACCACCCGCGGTCCGAGCTGGTCGGCAGACGGTGTCGCCATGGCTGCCTGCGACGAGCCTGCAACATCCGGTGTCCCTCCGCCGGCTAGTGTCGCTCCGCCCGCCGGTGTCCCTCCGCCTGCCGGCCTTCTAGGAAATTTAAATGAATTGAAACAAATAATGTGAATTTAAACCATTTTTAATAAATGTTAAATGAATTATGTGAATTTAAACTGTTTTCTACGATTTTTACAACTAATTTAATCTAGTTATGTGAATTATAATCATTTTCTAGAAGTTCAAAACAATTTAAACGAATTATGTGAATTTAAACCATTTTCTACGAATTTTGCATCAGTTGAATCTAATTATGTCAAATATAACCATTTCTTAGAAGTTTAAAACGAATTTAAATGAATTATGTGAATTTAAATGATTTTCTACAAATTTATATCAATTTAATCTAATTATGTCAATTATAACCATTTCTTCGAAGTTTAAAACAAATTTAAACGAATTATGAGAATTTAAATAATTTTCTACAAATTTTATGTCAATTTAATCTAATTATGTCAATGGTAACCATTTTGTACAAATTTTAAATGAATTGAAACAAATTATGTGAATTTAAATATTTTCTACGAATTTTATATCAATTTAACTAATCTAAGTTAACTAAACTAAAATTTTAAACTAAACTAAGTTAACTAAACTAAATTTCTAAACTAAACTAAGTTAGCTAAACTAACCACCTATACTAATTACACTACCTAAACTGGACTAAATTAAGAAACACACCTTACTCAAAAGTGCTCTGAAGGTTGAAATCCGAAGGTTTAGATGAGTGAGGTAGGGGGCCCGCGGCGGCAACGGTCGCCTCCTTTTATAGGGGTGACGCTGCCGCCGTGACCCACGGCGCCAGAACCTTGCCGCCGTGAGAGTACGGCGCTAGGGCTCCTAGCGTCGTGGGCCACGACGCTAGGATTCCTGCCGCCGTGCCCCACGACGGCAGGAATCTAGTCCCACCTGGCAGTAGAGCTGACCGTTGACGCCACCCCTAATGTCGTGCCTTACGGTGGCAGGAGTTCCTGCCGCCGTGGGGTTTGACGCCAGATGTATATTTTTCGAAATTTTGATTTGACCATTTATTTTTCGAAAATCAAAGCAACATAAATATATATAAAAAAGCGGCATTGCTAGCGCCCAGACGTCCGATCCGGGCGCTAGCCATCGGACGGGTTCGCAGCCGTCGGATCTTAAGACGTTCAATCGTCAGCCGTTAGATTTAAAGTCCGCCGAGTAAATGTTGCGAGCGTGTTGCGAACGTGTTGCGAAAATGTTGCGAACACGGTTGCTCACAACATCCAACATCGAGAGTTTTTCTTCTCGCCTCCCCCATGTTGCGACTACATTGCGATCATGTTGCGAAAATGTATAGATGTTGCGAACAACTATTGCGATGTTGCGAAGAGCTTTTCCCATGTTGCGAACATTTTTCCCATGTTGCGAACCGTGACCCTTCGCAACATTCAAAATTGTGTTCGCAACATAGAACGAGTCTTCACAACATTCAAATTAAACATTCACAACATCAAAAAAGTATTCAGGGCCATATTGTGAGTCATGTTGGACCCATGTGGCGTGCAACATCCAAACATCAGGGCCCTCCTCCCTCCCCTCTCGACACAACACTCAACATCACGTGTCTGCAACATCGAAGGTCAACATCCACAACATCGAAAATCAATGTTTGCGATATAAAAAATTGTTGATAATAAATCTGTCGATAATTGGGGAAATCCCGCTGCAACATCTACTTCATGTCAACATTCAAATGAAACACGTGGAACACACGTGTGAAACATTAACATCCATACAAAAACATTTGAAACATTCACATATAACGTCCGGAACTCTGGAACTCTAAGCTTGCAACGTGCAAAAATCAGAAAAAACGCAGGGGACTCGAGAGGAGGGGAGCCACCATGGACAGGGGCGGGGCGCGGTAGCGACGATGACTGCATGGAGGCGCCGCCCTCGGTGCGCTGCGTCTTGGCCCTGGCCGTGCTCGCTGGCAAGCCGAGGGTCGTGGCCGCTGCACCCTCACCGTTGTGGCTCGTCCTCGACCGCGGAGGAGCATCCACGGGGGAGCGGCCCGCTCACACGGTCTCGCCTCGCGCCCCACCCCAACTCTCCTGTCGCACGGGTCTAGCATGGCCGCCATGGCCCCCTTCCGTGGTGGCTTGGAGATTTGGGTGGCGGCGTGGGAAGAGTCGAAGAGATAAGAATGGAAGAAAGATAAGTAGTATAAATGATTTAGGTGGGACTCATGTTTGGATTTTTGCCGGCCAGGAAATTACCGATAAAAGAACTTCGACCAAGCGCATTCAGCAAAAAGGTCCTCGAAAGCTCGAGCCCAGTGCCCAGCCGCCCGCTTCTGCCACGTCCTCCCATGGCGACCGCTCTCCCCGCCACCGCCGCTTCTTGCCTCCTCCAGCTCTCCCGGCGCCGCCTCCCTGGAACATTTCCACTGCTCTCCCCGCTGCGCGCTGCCACTTTCCGTTGCCATGGTGACTCTAGCGTTGCCTGTTCCTGCTCGCCCGGGCCCGGGCCCCCGCCCGCTGTTCCTTCGGAGAGAAGGGGCGGCGGCGCTGGCGAGGCCACCTCGCCGGAAGGCACCGTTCGAATTGTCGCGGTGGTTGGAGAAGCTACCATAAGCCCGATTAAGGATACGCCTTGGGAGGAGGTCATGCGCCACACGGTAGGCTCTATCTCTGAACCCATCAGTCAACAGTATCCATTACAGACTTGCGCAGTTGTGCGTGTTAATTTGGAAATAACCGGATATTTGAATATATTCTGCTCATGTTGTGATTTTAATATTACTATGCTGTCGATACTTCAAGTATTTATTATCCAACAGTTATAGTATTTGTGATTTTCTGGGGACAAGCACATTTTACTTTTCAGCATTGCTGATGACCTGATGTGGTGGCTATAATCTTTGCCTCCTTTGTAGTCTTATTGTATGGTTTGGTGCACCTCTAGGATCACACTCTCAAATGTGCCTTGAGATTTTTAGCATGTGTTTGTTGATGTTTGGATGAAACGCTATGCTTAATGCTTTCTGTGATATATTTTAGTACATTCTTACTGAGATAACAAATTTGCGAAATAAGCGTTCTTAAAAGGACATGAGTCAGTTCACTTTCAATGAATACATATTCTATAACTTCTGATTATACCAGTTTACTGCCTTCAACATGCATTGATCGTTTTGTTTATATTAGGCTGATAGGCTCAAGTGGGTTGATGAGGGATTTGAAATGCTTGTCTTCACAGACAACTCAATTGAGAATGATGGTCTTAGGAAAGAGTTATCACGATGTGACATGCTAGTCAACGTTGCAGTTACAAATCAGGATACTGTTGAATGGCTTATAAACAACAGCAAAGACATTTCTAATGTAATTTGCTTTCAGTCATTGCCATCTTTATTAAACAAGCTAGGTGGCACATATGTTCAATATACTGGAGATCAGGACATGTTTGGCAAGTTAGCAAGTATTGGAAAACTAAGTGGCATAAAGGAATCAGCTGAAGTTCTTAAGACCATATCTAATGCCTGGGAAAGACACAATTCAGATGACATTAGATTTTGCTTGCTTGTTGTCGTAAATGCATACATAAGGCCAGTTAGTATGCTGAAAAATCTAAGGGCGAAAGGCCTTTCTACTCTAAGTTGTATGATAAAGAACTGTGGTCCTCAGATACTTAATTGTCTTTTTGATCCTAACTGTAGGAAGGCCCTTCAGTGTTTGAATTCTTGCTCTCCGACTGATCAAGTCTGCAACTATCGCTGTATTGCATCATATGAAAGTCCGTATTTGGAGGCTTTTTCTCTCTGTGTTTTGCAGAAGAACAATTGCCTTGACCTCAATGCTGAGATACCCAGTAAACCGAATGTAATACCGCTAACCATGTTCAGAGAACAAAAACTAAGCCATGAAATCGCAGAAGATCTATTTGTTGGTTGGCTGGACAGTATGGAATGGAGTTGGCGAGTGGCAGCTGGACAAAATCCAGCATATGATCAATTCCCATGTCAGTACCAGTTATTCTACAGAGGGAAAGCTAAAGGTTCATTTTGGTATGAGCCAGTTTTTCAGGTCAAAACCATGGAAGGGAAGCTGGTTTGGAGACGCAGAAGGTATCGTGTGAGAAGAGCTAGCACTCCTGGCACATTTTACTTCAGTGTGTTGGATAATGGTGTCATTTCCAAAGAATTTTGGACAATTGTCGATGTTGCAGAGGATTTCAGCTGGGGTCTGTTCCATTATCATGGCGCAGCACAGGCTGCTGGGCTATCATACACTGGAGCAGTGCTTGTTACCCCAGACGGGTCTTTTCCTGATGTTGAAGACCCAAGGTTGGCCTCTGCTTTAGAGAAATGTGCTATAAAGAAATGGGAACTCTATGCGGTTGATAACAGTTGCTGCATAGGTGCGCCACTAGGAACTCCTGAAGGTTCAAAGCTGCATCATCAGATTTCTCCAGGAAAAGAAACTGGTATTTTGCTGAGAAGATGATGATGTGTTCAAGTAGCGAGAAATGGTACATTTCATTCGAAATGATGTTGTCTTACTTAAGATGCCTGTAACCAGCAGACAAGTGGACAGATATCGCCGAGTGAAGAGAGTTCATATGTAGCCTGCAACCTGCAGGTATGTTTTCTCATATCCATATAACCTAATACTAAGTCCCCCCCCCCCCCCCCATCAGGGTTCCAAACTTCCAATGCTTAAAAAATAAGAATTTTAAATATGAGAATCTTGCCTATACACTACTGTCTATCTTATCAATTGCAATGTCTGCTTTTCTGGCAGGCCTTATATATATTTACAGCAACAGATAATGCTGGTTAATGGATAATAGTGGTTACGACCTGCAACGGTGAGTGGGCAACTTCTGTACCAATGTAGAGCTGCTATACTCTCCACATGATCGGAACTATTTTCCTGCCATATGGTGACAGTTCTAAAATCTCTTAGACTCTCTAACGAGAACTCGAGAATTCTCATTTTGCTGGCATGAAGTCACCTTGGTGTTTAGCAATCATTGGTTAAATACTTTGTATTAGAAGTCACATCTGGTGTAGTAATGTTCTTGTCTTCATTAATTAGAAC
Source organism: Cenchrus americanus (assembly GCA_947561735.1). Taxonomy (NCBI): domain Eukaryota; kingdom Viridiplantae; phylum Streptophyta; class Magnoliopsida; order Poales; family Poaceae; genus Cenchrus; species Cenchrus americanus. The sequence continues at coordinate 179,920,468 of OX387245.1, forward strand.
TAAAGTTAGCTGCTTATTGTAAATTTGCAATCAAGATGAAGAAGGTATCTTGTAGATGATTCAGTATTTTATACATGATACTACATCTTTATCGTTCCCATCTGTGGCTGTTGAAGCATCTTGTGGTGTTCAGACAGTTCAGTTCGCTATCAGCACGAAGGAGACATTCTGGTCAACCAGAAGAGGTTTATCTAGCCAGACAGAGTAAGCAAGTAAATTACTCCCTCCTCTTGATTTACTTTGTTGAGTTATTCCACAATATACAGGTTTCAGATTAGATGGTTATTCTTATTTTAACCCAATGTTTCTACAACCTGCAGATTTTAGATTTGGGGGAGTAATTGAGTTCTTGTTTTACATGGTGGCTCTAGGCAGCCCGTCCCTGCTTTCCTGATACCATGTGGAAAATCATCTCATGCTGTGTCTGATTTCAGCTGCAGCACAAGATTCCCCATGTGATGTTGCAGCTTGAGTTAGTGGATAATGCAAAGTTCCTCTTTTTGAACAGGATCATAGGACTACTTTGACTTGGCTATGACTTTGGCCACTCATGTGGCCTATAAATTCCATCCAGATGAGACCCTGCAATTCGCAGTTGGCAGTTGTCAGCAGTGCATCACCATCCAGGGAGCCCGTGGACCCAGTGGAAGCCCGTCGCAGGCCCAAGAGAGCCGCTCGGCCCAGTACGCGTGTGTATGGCCCAGAGTGGTGTGTGTGAATGGTGTATATGAGGGCAAGTGAGGAAGGAGTGGGCATGAATGATTTGTATCAAAACACTATTCCCTATCTGAACATTCCTCTGCCGTTTTCCCTGCTTCTGCTTCGTCTCCCCTTATTCCGTCGAGACCCGCCACCACCGGTACCTCCCCTCGCCAGAGCGTCGTGGGTAACACTTGGTATCAGACTACCGATCCTGCGTCCCGGGCTGGATCCACCCCACCACTTCACCCGCCTCCAGAAACTACGCGGTGCGATGGATCCCAACACCAAGCTGCTCCTGGACAGGATGAAGTGGGGGCGAGCGATTCACCTCGCTGGAGACCCGCGTCGACAGCCTGGGGAGCCGCTTCCAGGCCCTCAAGCACACGGCGGAGGAGGTTACGACGTGGAGGGCGGGCATCGACTTGTCGGTCGCAGATCTCGCCGCCAAGGTCGATGCGGCCAACAACTTTGCCAGCAAGGTCGCCAAGGTCGATGCGGCCAACAACTTTGCCAGCAAGGTCGACGTAGTCGACGAACTCCTCCGCAAGGCAAGGCAAGTGAAGTCGACTCCCTCAAGGTGTAGATCTCCAACATCAGCACGAAGGTAGATCGAGTGGTTCTCGATCGAGGAGGTCTCGTGTCGTGCATCTTGCCCAAACCGGAGATGGGCGCGGCGACACCACCTGCCGGCAACCCGTCCATCGGCCCTGATGGGCACTGCGTGGACAAACAATTCCGGAAGGATGGGTACAGGTCAGTACTGACCTACACCCAACTCCCGGGAAAGCGTATGCCCCTGATCCACCTATTCCTCCGAGTAAAAAGTCAATTTGGGTTCAATCGCTATGCTAGTTCTAGTAGTCCTCCTACTCATCATAACTCTGGTCATTGGCCCAAAATTCTGTTTCCAAAGTTTGATGGAGAGAACCCAAAGCTGTGGCAGTCGAGATGTGAGAACTACTTTGACATGTGTGGTGTAGATAAGTCTAGTTGGGTCCGAATTTCTTCCATGTATTTTGATGGCCCTACTGCTAGGTGGTTGCAGTCCATAGAGCATAGAGCTAAGTATTTCACTTGGGACCAGTTTTGCAAATTTGTTCATGATAGGTTCGGTCGTGATCAGTATGAGATCCTCATCAGGCAATTGTTCCATATCCAACAAACTGGGCCTGTAGCAGATTATATTGAACAGTTTACACAACTTGTTGACCAACTCGCTGCTTATACTTCCACCACTGATCCCATGTACTATACCTTGCAGTTTATTGATGGTCTTAGGGATGATATTAAGTCAGTTGTGCTAGTTCAACATCCACAAGACCTCGATACTGCCTTTGTCCTTGCTGCATTGCAGGAAGAAGTGGGTGACACGCATCGCCGTCGTGAATTCAAGAGGTTGGAATCGGGATTTCATTCCAAACCTCCAAGCAAGAATCCACTGCCACTTCCAGCTCCTCCCAGGGATAAGCTCGCTCTGTAATACTGCACTGCTGATACCCGCAGTGTCGATACTTCAAGGGCAACTTCACCTACTGACTCTAAAGCAGCTGTCCTCTGAGCGTATCGACGTGCATTGGGTTTGTGTTACAAATGCAGCGAGAAATGGAGCAAAGAGCACAAATGCTCCCCAACTCTGCTGCTCCACGCTGTTCAGGAACTTTGGGATTTATTTCAAATTGAAGATGATGTGGTCTCCCCAAATGGCTCTTATGATGGATCAGAACAACTGTTCTTGGCTATATCTAAGGCTGCAACTACAGGTGCTGAAGCGCCAAGGACTGTCAAATTTCATGAATCCATTCAGCACAAGCCTGTCATCATTTTGGTGGACTCTGGCAGCAGTTCTTCGTTTATCAGCACTGTATTGGCAGCTCAGTTGACTGGAACTGTCCCTCTGAAGCAAGACCTCAAGGTGCAGGTTGCTGGTGGGGGTATCCTGTGTTGCTCCCACATGATTCCTCAGGCTCTATGGTTCATTGGAGACACTGCATTTCAGTCAGATTTAAGGGTCTTGCCTATATCAGCTTATGATGTCATCATTGGTATGGATTGGCTAGAAAAATACAGTCCAATGAGAGTGCACTGGAAGAACAAATGGATGGAAATTCCATATGAGAACCAAACTGTCTCCCTCCAAGGAATAATTCCTCATATGCCAGATGAAGTGGTAGTGCAGCTGTGTGCCTTATCATCACAAGGGGCTAACACATCAGACCTCAGGCTCCTTCCTACAGAAATACAATCACTATTGGATCAGTTTCCAACATTATTTGAAGACCTACTGACCTTCCCCCATCTCGAGCCTGTGACCAAGCTATTCCCCTAATACCATCAATTGGTTTTTTTATATACTAAGTTTCCTGTAAATAGAATAATTGTTGGGAAAATTTTAAATTATGAGAAAATTGTTGATTAATTGTTCTTCCTATTAACATCCTGAAACTTTAAAATTTCAGGGTGTTACAGCTGCTCCATTGACTTGACGTCTCCGATGTTGCCATGGCCAGCACGCTCCACACCGCTAGTGGCCGGATGCGGGGCACCGTAGGATGAGGTTGCCGTCGGGAGATGCTCCCCCGTGACTGGTCGCTAGGTTCCCCCGCGGCCCCAGGCGCGAGCGCCTCTCGTCCCTGACGGCGGCATGGCCAGATACCATGTTTGGGCTCGCCTGCCCTCCGGCCGTAGGGAGTGGAGGTGCAGATGGCGCGTCCTGGTGGCGGCACGAGGACGGTGACGCGACTGGCACGTCATGGCGGTGGTGCGGGGACGGCGGCACAGCTAGCGAACCACCTCGTCCTTGGCCAGGTTCGGCGTGGCCGGTTCCTCCCCTCTCTGCCCTCAGGGCGGATCCAGAGTTGTGAGGCACATTCCCCTGTGGATCGAGCTGCAGTGCAGAGGGATTGACCCCGGTGGAGCTCGGCCTGGCAGAGCTCTGTGTGGTCGGATGTGGCTATGCGGCCCTCCTATTGATGTTGAATGTTGAACGCAACATGGGTCGTTTGGGTATTATGCTCGGGAGGAGGACCCTGACATTGGATGTTGTACGCAACATGCTCGCAACATGGTCCCTGAACATTTTATTTATATTGTAAAAGTTTATTTTAAATGTTGCAAAGACTCATTTTCTATGTTGCGAACTTATTTTTGGAAGACCACTGCGACTCTTTTTTTTGCCGTCAGACGTAAGAGCTACAACGTTACCGTACAATATCCGAATTAACTGAAATTCTTTCCTACTCCATTTACATACTCCCTCCGTCCATAAAAGAGTGCAAGTTTACTCCCTCCGTCCATGAATCGGTCTGCTGATTCGCTCGCGTTGATTCATCGAGGAAGCACAAGCTAAGCCTGACTTGAAGTTGAAGATAATTGATGGTCCCGTGAATAAGGAGGATGTGCACTTGGAGAGCGGCGGTGATGAACGATGAGAGGAACCGCGGAGGACAGCGACGACGACGTGGAGCATTGGGATGAGAACGGCGTCCCGACGGATCGTCGGGTACTAGTTTGCGGCCTGTTGGTTTGGCTAGTGGCTGGTGCTGAATTTTTCTCTCAGAACAAATCAGCACCAGCCACTAGCCAAACGAACAGGGCCGAACCGCAGCTACGGAGTAATAATGAGAACTTCACCGCTATGCAACTTTTTTTAAACTTCAGTTGTTTTTTCTTGGGAAACTGGGCATTTCAGTATTAAGAAGAGTGGTAAAAGTTCCAACATACCCTTCTTTAAACATGGTCCGCTGCATGCGTATGGTATGAATGCACCCATGATTATGCATGGCAACATTACCGTTCAATATCTCCACCTTAAAAGAGGCAAGTTTGTACATATATGTTAAAAAATATTATTTCTGGTGCATTAGTCTTTGCTCATTATTTCAGAGCAGGGGTATCTTAGACCATTTGCTAATTAAATCTTAAGTTTTAACTCCAAACGTAGTTATATTTGGGACAAATTTTGAATGTTAAATGGAGCTATATTCTGAGACGAAGTGAGTATCTTTTCTAGACAAATAAAGCACATGTCTTTAGATCTGTAAGATACTGTAGTTTTCTTCTATATATAATTTCGTACCCATATGAATGACTGGTGCAAAACTGCTGTTCCAAAGTATCATGACTTTTGCATTATAAAGTATTACTTCCCAAAAGTTTCATCAACTACCCGTTGCATCAATCTCGGGACACTAAATTGGGAGTATTAAATGTAGATTAATGACAAAACTCATTCCACAACTCATAACTTAATTTTCGAGACGAGGCTAACGAGTCTAATTATGCCATGATTAAACAACGTCGTGCTACAGTAATCAATCTCTAATGATAGATAAACTAGACTTAATGAATTCGTCTCACAATTTCAGGTCCATTCACGTAATTATTTTTATAGTTAGTGTACGTTCAATCTCCTAAGCAGTCTCAATGGGAGGGTTATGGACATTAAATAGGGTGTCACATATGCAAAAGAGATGACATAACATGATATTTAATAGGAGAGAGAGGAAACCAGGGTCATTCTCATGACCCCGGGTTGGCGCGGAGTACGATGACTGACACCCTCATGACCCTCACACTGAGACAAGTTGACACAATTTTTATAGCACAATTGACCAACCAACATGCAGGAATTAAATACTTACATGAACCTATGAAATTGTGTTATGTCCCAATGCATTGAGAGAGAGTGTGTCATCCGCAAACCAATACGATAAAGATGATGTGTCACTCTTGAAAAAACCCCGTGACCCCTTCCACTAAGATTGGCCTAATAAACCTGGAAAGAGGACCCAAAAATTTCACCTCACGAACTAAACAGGGCCTTAGAACAACACTCAAGCACGTCGTTTTTTTACCGAACATCAAGCAGGTTTTTGTTGAGTGCGACTATTGTTTCTACATGATTAAATTGCACAGAAGAGAAAGTAGAGAAGATGATTTCATCAGCCGAAGAAAGGAATCACAAACTGCTTGGAGAATGGACTGACATGTTTAACAACAACGTGAATGTTGGGATGAAAACCTTCTCCGAAGAGGGGCCAACAACTACAAAAACTAGAATGCAAGAAAGTAAAGAACACCGAGGACAAATTGAGAAACTTAACTTCGGTTGAGAGTGAAGAAACTCAACCTCAGTCCACTCACCCCTTCTTCATTCCCTTCAGGTTTCTTTTATCAGCCCGTAACAATTTCGCTTTACAACTCATTTTCTTGCCTTTTTCACATTGTGCGAAGCATATCGAGGGTATTTCGGTAACCTTGCATGGCCCGTACAAGACACACTTTACAACTCAGCACTTTGCACATCGTCAACCTAAGTGTCCATCCACGTGGAGCATATATCTTCGGCTAATGCAGGTCGCACATCTTCGGGGACCGTTCTTGGTTCCACCGAACTTGTCTCCGGTCTAAGAATCACCCTTCGCGTCACAGGCATGGCCTTCTCTTGTCCTTCTATCCCAAGCTTCTCTTTTCAGCATCGCGCCCTGGCTCCGTGCCACCGCGTCCACGCTCTGCATCTTTGCGCGTGTGACCGCTTGCAAAGATCACGCCCGCGCCTCACCTCCTCTTCGTACTAGGGTCATTGGGTCTTCGCTCGCCATCTTCAGTCTCACTCCTAAAAGCACTAGTACAAAGGCAAACGTAACATCCGCTCATCTTCGGTGAGTCGAGACGAAAGGAGGGGGTAGAAATGAAACATTTAACCCAACATTCAACCCCTTGCTAGTGAAGGTTGACCTCAAGACGAGCCGAATTAGCAAACTTTTAAAGGAAGGGTGAAAATGTTTCACCCTCAAAGCGCCTCCCTTTTTCGGCTCGTCCGCATTTTTTAACACGTTTTCCAAGATTTTTGAGTGTCTACTGTCTATCTACGAAACTCTGCGATTTTCGTCACCTCATCTCGATGCCTTGGATTTTCGCCACGTTATCTATGGCACACTATCTCCGAGATTTTGGCCCTCTGGGATCTATATAAGCTTACCCCTGCCTCGACTATTTTTCTTTACCGCTGTCAAATTCTTCTCCACGACCGGCTTTCTTTTGCGTCCTGTCTTCGCAAGAGCTTTTCTTCCGCGATTTGTCTTCATTTACTTTCTATGTAGATTTTCTTCTTTCCTTTTTTGAACAATAACTGTGGGGGAGATCCGCACAGCAAGAACAAAATATATTAACTAGCGAAAAAGAGTACAATTAGATATTTATATAATCCACTGGATAGTTAGATATGAAACTTTCTGTAAATTTTCTCATTTCTTGGATCATTGCACTTATACAGGTGTTGTCTGGTGCCATACCAGGCATATGCATTAGTTTGGTTGCTGTAAAAATATTTATGATTTTGCAACATGTTGCTTCCTCATTTTAGAAAACCAAAAGGCTTGTGAATGGTCTTCTTAAAAGATGCAACTAGCTTATTCATGGATAATTAACAATGTATTATGATTTTTATTTTTAGTCAAAATGTGATAACCTGTTCATAATTTTAACCTACCAACCGAACTTAAGACTTTCTTGTATCTTTGTACTTTGCCACCATGTTGAACTGTTCTGCTAGTGATATTATCTATATGATCCCTGTCCCGACACCCGATTCAGCACATAATCTCGCTTTATGCTGATGACGTTGCCATCTTTCTATGGCCTGCAGCAGCGGATATCTCCTTGACCTTAGGGATGTTGCAGCTTTTTGGGGATGCTTCGGGTCTCAAAGCAAATGTGCAAAGAAGTGACGTGCTGCCTATTCACTGTTCTGAAGAGGACATGGGTCCATTCCATAGCATGCTGCCGTGTGAGATATTAGACTTCCCGTGCAAGTATCTTGGGCTGCCACTCTATTCGAAAACTTAAAAAGGAGCAGCTCCAACCCATTATTGATAAGATTGCAGATCAATTGTCACGATGGAAAGTGGAGCTGATGACACGTGCTGGAAGGGTGGTCCAGGTTCAGCATGTCTTAACAACCATGTTGGTCTATCTGGTCATGTCTACAGATTTACCAATATGGGCTATCAAGGCTATTAACAAAGTTAGAAGAGGATTTATTTGGAGAGGAAGGAAGGAATCTAATGGAGGACACTGTCTCATTGCTTGGCCCAAAGTTTGCCGATCTCGGGAGCTTGGCGGGTTGGGAATTTCAGACCTAAAATCCCTTGGTCTGGCCCTGAGATTAAGATGTCCATGGCTGAGGAAATCTGAACCAAATAAACCATGGGCTAATTTACTTCTTCAGACTAGCAAGGAAATGGATTGCCTCCTCTCTATGGCAGTGGTTACCGAAATTGGTGATGGAGCCAAGACTTTCTTTTGGAAGGACAGATGGGTGTCTGGGAAGAATGTCCAAGAAATTGCACCACGAGTATAAGCCTTGGTCTCGAAGAGAGTGGCTGGGAAGCGTACAGTTCTAGAAGCTCTTATCAATGACAAATGGGTTGAGGACATTCAAAGCTCAATTTCCTTGGAAGCCCTGTTGGAATATTTGACATTATGGGACACGATCTCTGAGGTTGCATTGCAAATGGGGGTCCAAGACAAACATATTTGGCGCCTATCCAAGTGTGGACAGTATACTGCAAAATCTGATTATGACGCTTTATTTTAGGGGGCTATCTTCTTTAGACCTTTTGAGAGAATTTGGAAATCTTGGGCTCCACCTAAATGTCACTTCTTTATGTGGTAAGTTGCGCATAACAGATGTTGGACGACTGATCGGCTGGAAAGACATGGCCTCCTGCATCCAGATAAGTGCCCCTTGTGTGACCAAGAGGAAGAAACCATACAACATCTGCTGGTTTGGTGTGTGGTGGCTAGACAGTTCTGGTACTCCCTCTTTTATCAAGTAGGACTCTCTCGACTCGCCCCGACAACCGCTGAACTTTCTTTTGATGATTGGTGGGAGAGTGTGGAAGCTAGAGTTTCGGGGGAAGAGCGCAAAGGAATTAACTCCTTAATCATTCTAGGAGCTTGGTGCATCTGGAAGCACCGCAATAGGTGTGTTTTCGATGGTATTAACCCTAGCACTGCTGCTATTTTGAACCTGGCCAGAGATGAAGCCCATATGTGGAGTTTAGCTGGGTCCAAAGGTCTTGCCTTTCTCTCCATCACAGGGGCTGGTTAGGTGGTTCAGGTCTATGGTCTTGGGTCATCCTAATTTGTAACTGGTGATTTAGCCTTCTCTTATTCAGGGGGTGTGTGTGAGAGTTGGGGCTAGTGTGTTCCCTTGTGGAGTTCTTCTATACGGCTCCATTTTTCCTTCTATTAATACAATGATACGCAGTTCTCCTGCGTATTCGACAAAAAAGATTTATACTGGTATTGTTTTTTAAATTGTAAATTGTACAACTACAGGGTTGCTCTTTCCTGCCTCTTCATAGCCCTTGCCATGGAATATATGTGGTGCAATATTTCTTAATGGACGTTAATCTTTAGATAAAGGAGGGAGGAGATGGATCTACTGACAAACCATTGTTTTGTGGGTATGTTGAATTGGACACTTATTCGGCTAGATTTGGATCAAAGTTGATTGGATGGTTCCAGGGTGATTGCCTTGGCTGGGGCATGCATTATACATGTTTTCCTAAAGGCGTTGAGACTGTTGTAGAGGTTCTCGCTGAAGCTGGACATACACCTATCTGATATGAAATTCAGTGCTTCAACCAATGTTTTGATGATGAGATTTCATTATATGATGGTACCTTTTGTGGAAGTGGGAGAGTGTTCATGCATTTTATGGTTGTGGATCAGAAAGATGAATTGCAGATTGTTTTGAAAATGGATGGCTCACAATATAAATGGACTTTCAAGGCAGGAGTTGGAGTAGTTGTAGCACCTGATCACCCATTCCCTAGTTTTCTTAGTATTTTGTTATGAATGTATCTTTTAGAACAAGGGGCAAAGCAGCATCAGGTTAGCAGTGGAGCTGTATCAGCAATGTACTCTCCACGAAGGCATATCTGTAGGCTACATGTTCGAGCGATTGCCATCCGAATAACGAAGCATCTCTGTCAGCTATTGAACAAACCATCAGTTCATCTGGTGCTACTGTCTTCTGCTGTTTCGTCTCTTCCATTCATCCGACGCATCTAGGAAATGGACCGTCGGATCGTCTGACAGTGTCTTTTCCTTTTCTTCTTGTCGGTTTACCATCAAAATATATACTATCTTCTTATTTGGCATGTGATATTTTTGCATCCTTGGGACCTAGAAATGTCACAAAGATATGCTCAACAATATGGTTAGTCACATTGATCATGTTGTCATGAATCACTAAAATCATACTTGAATTAATGGCATATGAGGTCATGTTCGCTACAATCTTCACCTTTTTGGTGATTTGTGACAACACAACCAAAGCAAGCATAAATTTGCAAAAATTGACAAAATTGAACCACTTACACTTACTTGGATGCTTACCATCATCCAAACTCCCCCTAGATCAAACTTCCCCCTTTTTGATCTTCTCTTCATATGTTCACCCATAGCTTACTTCTTCCCACTTTGGAAACATTAGGGGCGCGTTTGGTTCTCTTTTGTGTAGTGCCTAGCTCAGGTCTTGGGAGTCAGGCTCTCACAGGTCAACAACAAGCAAAGCCAGGCTCCACAGAAACGAGATTGAGTTTCGTTTCTCGAGAGCAAGGTTGAGTACTGGTTTCTACACGCGAAGGCACAAATCCGACGGAGATGCAATCAACCAATCGCTGCCTAGTTGCACACGGTGAGCCTACCTACCAATGCTGTAGCCAACCAAACCACCATGAGGTGCACGTGCCGAGCCTGGTTAGGCCATATACAAGCAAGCAAACACACCCTTGCTTGCTTTGGCCCCAAATTTTCCCCCCTTTGGAATAAAATCTCCAAAAAAATGTCCAAAACAAAAGGATCTCCAAAAGAGATCTAGCAATTCCTAGCAAACATAGCTCAAGAGAAATGTTAAATACAAAGGAGAAAGTCATATGAACTATGATCCATATGTATGATATCAATGAAGATACCACATGTGAGAATAACTAAAGTGGATCACAAGCTCATGAGACTAGCATGAAACAAACTAAGCTCCCCCTAAGTGCGTGCACAATATGGTGGTGTGAAAATCAGGTGCACAATTACAAATACTTGTAAAACAAGGAAGGTTATAACATATCATGCAAAAAGGTAGCTTAAAGGACAAGATATAAGACAAATGAGTTCTTGTAACATTACCACTTACAGAAACCACTTGTAATCTTTTGATCATTGCATACCTCCAGGGGTTTGTTCCTCTCTACCTTGTTGGCACCACGTTGAGATGAGCCACTTGGAAATGATATCACTTGGGAATGACACCACTTGAAAGAAGCTTGCAAAGAAGACACTTAGAGTACCACAAGGATTAGGAATGTATGAGTTCATTGCCTTTGAACTTATATAGAGACATAAGCTCAGAAGGACATGACTCAATAGCATGAAGCTCATATTGCTATATTCACTCTTTTAGAGATGTTATATCACATTGAGAGTGAAATAGCATTCTATTAGGATGAAGCACCGCATCGGAACACGTGACCAAGGGACTACACAAAATAAGCTTGAAATAATGTTAGTTCCATAACCAAACCATAGGATGAGCTCCCCCCTAAATGTGTGCATTTAGTGTTTGAACCACCGACTAAATGTATGCACATTGTTTATGACAACAAGAGGGAAGCTAACCCTATAGCTTGCTCATGATGCAACAAGATATGTATGAAAAACATGCACCATGAAAGAGCAAGTGTAGTTTTCCTACACACTAATCAAACCATGTAGGTTGCTCATGGGTTATCACATGCCACAAGCACCTACCATATGTAAACAACTATGCATAGCAACAAATGTAAACCTAGACAAGGCAATGGATCTACAATGATATAAGAGATGAGTTCTAGTTTCCATTATCTCAATCGGGGAACTTGGGCAACACATGTCCAATTTGCAAGCTTGGCTTGTAGGCTTGAATCTTCTCATCTTCTTTGTGCCAAGCCTCCCAAGTCCCCAATGCTCATGGCCTTCAAGTGGCCTGTTGACGGTCCTTACAACAAAAATTCGACCGTCAAAACCTCAGGTTCGAGAGGAGTTTATGACAAATTTCATGCACATTTTGAGTACTAATAAAGTTCCATGAGTTGTGTTGTGATTTTCATAGGTAGGTATACATTTTGGGAGAAATTGGGACCAACACACCACACGTGCTAGGCATGGCCGAACCACCAGGAACGACCAGCCCTGCAGGCGCGGCCGGCCTGGCAGGTGCGGCCGGCCCTGCTTGGTGTGGCCAGCCCTGCCCCGTGGCGCGTCTCTGGTCCTAAGCACCACCTCTCCCTCGAGCACAACTTGGGGAAACATCGGTTTGATCAAATGGTGGAGGCTAGGATTAGTTGGATCAATGGGTCCACTTATCCGGTCGCTCAACCGCCACAACTGACATCTAGAGGCAATCCTAGGCGTCCCCTAGCATGTTGGTGCATCACACAGCACAGGGGTGGGCCGACCACACCTAGAGGGCCGGTCGCACCTATCAACTCGCCTACCGGGCGAAACTGATCCATGGAGCCGACCTACAACCGCCTCAGGAGTAGTGATTAGGGGCGTCCCAAGGCGAGAGGCGGCACATCCCAGGGCCGGGCGCACCTAGCATGTGGCCCCCTTGCGCTCCACCAACCTTCCTTGCCTATAAAAGCCACCTCCCACTCGCTGGAACAGACACACAACACAAGAGCATCTCCATTCCCTCTTTTGTTCACTTAGAGTAGGATTAGTGTAGCTTGAGAGTTAAAGTCGAGTTGAGCTAGTCTTGGGGATCCGGAGGAGTCTTCTTCAGGGTTTCGGTACTACTCTTGTATCCAAATTTGTATAGACTCAAGTACAATTCAAGTTATCTTTCTATCCTACCTTTCGAGTCAATTACATTCAACTTTTACTTTGCTCTAGAAGCTTTATTCTTCCACTAGTAGAAATGTTAATATCTGTGACGATTTGGTAGTGACGTTCCATTTATTCATCACAGAAGTGGTTGGTATCGCAACGAATTTTGTAACTTCGTCACAGATAACGAGTGACGGTGCCAAACCACTCAAAATAATGTCGAAACTCACAAGATGGTCACTGAACAATGAACCTATTTCGTCATAGATAAATCATTCCAGTTCTGCCCGTGAGGAACCCATGACGAAAGCAAACTGGCATCACAGAACAACAACATTATCATCACAAAACAACTTCAAAAAAGAAAACAAGCATTTGGTTCCACATGGCCCCACCAGTGCTTGGTCCCACATGTGGGCCCCACCAGTGCATGGCCCTACATATGGGCCCCACCAGCGCATGGTCCCACATGTGGGCGACCACAAGTGGACCAAAATTTATCAAAAAATATTGTGAAACCCAGGGTTTGAACTTGGGTCGTTGGCACTCCAACCAACTTCCTTAAACCACATCACAAGTAGCTATGTGTTTTTACTTTAAAGTCATACATATTAGCCTCTTTCTAGCTAACACATCGACCCACAGTAGCAGCAACCCACGTCGGCTCAGCCCAGTAGCGCAGCTCAGTAGTTTTGTGGTTTTGCTTTAATCAGCACGAAAAAAAGAGTTGCCACAGGGGATTCGAACCTTGGCCTGCTCGATGGGAAGGGAGGGACTTACTAGTAAGCTATAACATGGTTTGGTGTATGTTGTTCCTTTTATTAAATATTTTAATGGAACACGTGGCTTGTTTGAAGAAAACCAAACAGTTCGTGTTTCTCATTTTGATCCGAAATTTAAATTTGTATCGGGTATTTCTCCTTCGTAGAAACTCCAAATTTGATCAGTTTTTCAATTTTTTTCTAAAATCAAATCATTTCATTAGATCAAGAATTTGTATATATTAATTGAAACTTTTAAGATTTTCGAAATTCAAAATTACTTTAAATGTTATATGAAAAGTTTGAAAAATCAAAATACCAATATTTTCCATTATGAGTAGATCCACAATATTGCTTTTGTAACCAACATTAAATTCTTTTTATATTTTGAATTGAAACAGGGGTAAAAGTTGACACATCTACCTCACAGCTATGGATGAACTGGGTTGAACATGTGTTGTTTCTATTTTTAATCTTTGACTAAAACTTGTAACTAGTTTTCTCCCTCATACTAACTCCAAATTGGAATGTTTTTCCTAAAGTTTTCTAAAATCATGCTCTATCAAGATAATGTGTTGAGTTCAGTATTTTTTCATGTGATCAAGTTTGAGAATTCAAAATTTGAATTGTTTCTAAAAGTGACAATTTAGACCAGATTTTGAAACTCGAAATGATTCAGCTAAAGAAATGATGAGTATCAAAGTTCATAGCTCATCAAGCTCTACAAACTTTATTTAGGTCATTTTTTGATTTGAGAAAGTGATAGTGTACATCACTCATGAAACCTCTGTTCACTAACATAGTTTAAGAAACTAAGTGAGGGGTTTGTCAAATTTGAACTAAGTATTATAACCACTTTCTAAATGATAATGTGGTATAAAAAAGTTTGTAGATCTTGATAAGTTATGAAACTTTGGTATTCATCACTTTTTGATTTGACATCATTTAGTGTTCGAAAAACTTGCATCTAGTTGTCATTTTTTGATTTATCTCTAACAAACAATTGAATTTTCCCCATAAGTCAATTGAATTTCTCATCAATCTCCAATAATGGAGCATAGACATCTAAACATAGTCTTTTTGCGATTTTGTTAATCTTATTGTAGGTACATACAAGTCAACTTGGAATTATCTTCGGTAAACATGCTGAAAATCATTTAAATGATAGAACATAAAAATTCAATTTCAAAAGTTTTATGAACCCCTAAAGTCAATTTATATGTATTATTTTACATACAAAAATGAGTTTGTGTATATAAGATAATAACTTTTATGTGTTACTTTACAACAACGCAAGTTATCTTTCTATCCTACCTTTCGAGTCAATTGCATTCAGCTTTTACTTTGCTCTATGTTAAAACCAAACATTGGTAGAGGGAAGAGACTGACATGTGAGCCGAATTTGGCAGAAGAACACCATTCGGCAGGAGGTTTTCCTCAAAGCATTCGGTAGAGGCGTTTGCGGTCGGGAGTACATCATCATTCGGCAGGAGAGCTGTTCCACGGATGAAAGTGGAAGCATTCGGGAGTGCGTGATGATGTAGATTGAATACAAAGAAGAAGACGAGTTGATGATGTATACGAGATGGACATGACGCCATGGTGTTAATTTTAGGTAATAAATATTGTAATCGTGGTCGACTAGGAGTCATGTTAGAACCAGGGTATAAATATAAACCCTTAGTGTTTGTAATAGGGATCGAACAATGTCACAACAAACCGGCCTCGTGCCAACTTTCGAGTCCTTCTAGTTGTGTTGTCGAGTTCTTCGAGAGGAGCCATCGATCCGTCGACCTCCATAAGTACCGACAACCTTGTATCATGTCTAGTATCATGCGGTGGATTTAGATCGTGATGCAAGTAGTCTTGTTACCATGCTTAGTATCATGCGGTGGATTTAAGCTTGGTTCAAGAAGGTTTCCTTGTTAGATCATGAGTCATGCGATAGGCTAAGATCTAGCTTGGAGCTAGTTATCGGCTCTATTAGATTTGGCAATATCTAATAGATTCATTAAGTTACCATGTGTTGCTTTAAATTTTACTTTTGTGTTTAATTCATGTAACACTCTTATTGCCCAATTTAGATTGATTAGATTCGGCTCTATCTTTTTTGTGATCCACGTGTTGCACGCTCAAGTCTTTGGCTTGACATGGCAAGCGGGTCATGCGTTCTCTATAGCCGAATTCGGATCAATCTAGATTGTCACGTGTTGCGGGTTCAAGCTTGTTGATCTTGCATAGATCTTGACAGAACCGGGTATCATGCGGTAGATGCAGGTTTTTGGATTGTCTTAGAGCTAGTCATCCGGTGGACTAGAATTCGATTCAATCTGATAGATTTATCATCCTTGGCAATGTTTGTTCCTTCTCCACGGAACCCGATTCGGCTGTACAGCCGTATTCGGTAGTCCCCTCACGAGTGAAACATGTTCATGAGTTTGCTTTAAATAATGTATGCTTTTAGCCTTCCATGTTTAGATTGTATCATGCGGTGGATTGATCTATTCTTGGTTGG
Organism: Cenchrus americanus; assembly: GCA_947561735.1. NCBI lineage: Eukaryota > Viridiplantae > Streptophyta > Magnoliopsida > Poales > Poaceae > Cenchrus > Cenchrus americanus. Next base: position 179,936,320 of record OX387245.1, read on the forward strand.
TGGTGTGATTTCAAACAAGTTGTATCATGCGGTGGATAACTTGTTTGATGTCATGCTTGACGGGTTTGAAAGTACCTAGACACGCGATAGACTAGTGCTTTTGGCCTATGCATGCTTGTTTAGTGCAAATTCATGATCATTCTTCGCTTTTATTTAATTTATCATGCTTTGATAATCGGTCATGGTTATGTGCTGTAACGTTGTTTAAATAAAGACCGATTTTTCATCATGCTTACGTCATACATTCGGCAGTGCTCTGTTTACACGCTTTATCAATTCCCGAATGATGTTTAAATTTCTGACAGATAGCTTGTTTGTGGCTATATGTCGTTCTAACTGGCTTTATAGCCGTAAATACGGAACCGTCTGGTACCACCCGGCAAGTTCCAGGTTTTATCTAACCGTTTTCATCCTTTGTCAGTTTTAGGGAAAATTGACTGGCATGCTTCCGGATTTCGACGCCCGAGCCACGTGTGTGAAGCCAGCTAATTCGGCTTGCTGTGTGCTTGGCGTGAGGTGCTGATTTTACGTAAACACACTTTTTGGCACGCTCGGTGGGACACTCATGTTGATCAAGATGCCTGATATCCAAGCTGTCCTGGATGTCACCTTAAATGAACTGTCTTTAGAACATCAACTGATACTAAAAGAGGCCGTGGAGCAGTTCCAGCAAAAATGCCTGTTGTCTTTCTCCAAGACAGGAGTGGTGTGCCATTCCTCAGGACAGAGATGCCAAGAGTTCTGATGCCAGGAGATGCTGATGCCACTACTGCTGCAGAGAAACAAGAAGCTTTTGCTATAGTGCGGCAAGCTATGGAAGAAATAATGGCCAGACACAACACTGCATTTTTAAATAGCTTCCGACAGATGATGGTTGGTGTCTTTGGCCCAAGCGTCGACAAACATTTTGAGCGAGCACAAGGGCCAACTGGTCAGGTGCTTAGTCAAACACCACCCCAGGGGCCTAATGGTAATGAGACGGCTAATGAAACAGGATAATCAAGTGCTACTGCTAATGGCCAACCACCTCATCAAGATGCAAGTGCTCAACTGCCTCAGCAAAGTATGAGTGTTTAGCCAACTCAACATGTGGGTAGTCAACTGATCCAGCAGAACCCTCATCAAGCAATACCTAATCCACGCACATATGGTGAGATGGCATTCGATACTACTGGAGTTCAACCTGTCTCTACTTACAGGATAGGCCCAACAAGTAACAGGCTACAAAGGAATATGTATGGGAATGGGTATTCAGAGTTCATGGACTATAGTGCTATCGACGCTTTCCCGAATCCTGGGTATGGTGGTGCTACAGGGATGCCTGTTGGTAGGCCAGGGAATCAAGACACCAATGCTGATCTCCTGGTGCAAAGAATGACCGATGTGCTACAAAATCAATTCGGTCTGAAGCCTAAGAATCAAGGACACGTGTATACATCTCCCTTCCCAGAATGGTACCAAAGGGTAGCACTACCAAACAGGGTGAAAGTTCCCACAGAATTCACTAAGTTTTCAGGGCAAGGTGATACCAGTACTGTGGAACACATAGCTAGGTACCTGCTCATTCAATCTGCTCTTGGAAAGATTTGGAGCAAAAGTTATATGCCCATTATTACACTGGCAGTAATGAGAAAAAGCTAATTGATCTGACTACCTTGAGGCAGAGGAACAATGAAACACCAATGGAGTTCCTCAGGAGATTCAGAGAGACAAAAAGCATGTGCTTCTCTCTGAACATACCAGATGATCAATTGGATGGTATGGCTGTAGAAGGAATGTTGCCAGCCATTCGGGAGAAGCTATTCGGGATGGAATTCGACGACCTTGGCCAGCTGTCACACCGATTGTCATTGATGAGCAATCAAGCATATGGCTTCAAGAAAGACTCCAGATTTGTCAAGCATAATGATATAGCTGAAATTTACAATCAATTCCTCGAAAGGGCAGATCAAGGAGATGAATATGATGATGAAGAGGAAATAGCTGCATTAGAGATAGTGTGGGGCAAGGATCCATTGACAGTAAATCAGAGGTGGATCAAGCAAACTAGGCACCTATGATGTTGATGTAACCAAGGCAGATAAGCTCTTCGATTTCCTCGTGAAAGAAGGCCGGATCAAGTTGCCAGAGGGGCATTCTATGCTTCGGCCTGATGGAGTGAAAGATAAGAAGTACTGTGGATTTCATGACAGAAATTCTCATTCCATCAATGAATGCAGGGTCTTTAGAGTAAGGATTCAGAAAGCTATCCAAGAAGGACATCTGAAGTTTGATAATAAGATGAAATTGGATGGTAACCCATTCCCTCAGAACATGATCAGGTTCTTAATTAACATGGTGAACGGTGTTGAGCCTGAAGGGAAAAAAAGGTGAAAGTTTTGACTTCGGAAAAGGCAAAGCAGAATGGCTCAGTTGATCCCACTCGACAATTCACATTTGAACAGATTCACAAGAAAGAGCCTCGCTTCCTGAATAGTCAAATTGAAGTGGGTGAATCCTCTAAACCCAGAGTGACTTCGCGTATTCTCCTCAATACATGGCAGTGTCAGCAAGAAAAGGAGCGCTACCAGAGGCACAATTATGAAGAGGAGAAGCGGAGATATGAAGAAGAGATGTATAGGAAGGAACAAGAGGAATATATGCGAGAACAAGAGCGTGCACATTGGGGATGTGCCTTCTTCAGACATTGTTGGAACGAGGGTTTAAAGCTTCCCACACGGAATAACTGTCCCGAATGCAGCGAAAGGTATACCGAATCCAGGCAAGACACTGCCAATCGCCGATCCATCCATGAAAGAATTGGAAGGGTGCATGCTAGTGATGGTCGGCGCCTAAAAATAAATAAGATTGATGATCAACTGAGGAAAAGGTATGTTGATCATAGGTGGGTTGATCATGAAGAAGAAGAAGATCATGGGTATGTCTAGCAAAAGGGACAGTGGTGCCCACCTGGTTTAAGAAGAAGCCAGAAGAGAAGGGTACAACGCTTGAGGAATCAGGAACTGAAGGAGGCAGGAATTAAGAAGAGACAAGTGTGGCGCCCAAAAGACAAACCTGATGAATCTGATCGTTCGGCTCATACATGCATGGTATGTTTCCTGCCGAATGAATTCATGGCTCCAGCCAATCAAATTGTGCAGGAGGAAATATTGCCAATTATGGATGAGGCCGAGCAATTTGAACTGATGGCACAGTTAATGTTGGCCAAGCAAGCTACTTTTGATAAGCCAGCCAAGAATCGGCACATGAGACCACTGTACTTAAGAGGGTACGTCAACGGGAAGCCATTGACTAAGATGTTTGTTGATGGTGGAGCTGTTGTCAATGTGATGCCATATACTACATTCAAAAAGCTTGGCATGGGCCTTGGAGATTTGACGCCAACGAGCATAGTTCTGAATGATTTCGCTTGAAATCCTTCAGACACCAAAGGCTGTGTACATGTAGATTTGATGATCGGCTCTAAGACTCTGCTTACAACCTTCTTTGTCATTGAAGGCAAAGGGGCATATAGCTTGCTGCTTGGAAGGGATTGGATTCATGCGAACTGCTGCATTCCATCTACTATGCATCAACAGCTTGTTCAGTGGGTAGATGACGACGTGGAAGTTGTCCAAGCAGATGATTCGGTAAGCGTGGCTAATGTGGAACCAGCCTTCTGGGAGTATCAAGGCATAAATTTCTTCTCAGGCAGGGACTGAGGTGAAGGTGCTGTTGAACCAGTCAGCAGTGATCAACAGCCGATTCAAGCAGTCGGCTCTTATAGTAATTTTTAATGGAGAATCCAATTGATGGAACTGATGGGAAGTTAGGACGTGGATTTATGTCGACCGATAAATTGGAAGAAATAGACATTGGAGATGGTGACAAGCCAAGGCCGACATTCATCAGTACTAACTTGGATTCAGGTTTCAGATAAGAGTTGATTAAACTATTAAAAGAATATAAAGATTGCTTCGCTTGGGATAATTTGGAGATGCCTGGTTTGGATCGTTCCATTTGTTAACACCAAAATTTGGTAAGGAGTCTGACTTGTGGGTCCAGCTCGGTGAGGAATCCGTCCAGTGGAAGGAAGGTTTCTTCAGATGCATTCGGCAGAAAATCCGCGGTCGGCTATCTGTTTCCGTTCGGCAAGAGAACAGTTGAGCTGATTTCGCGGGATTGTACGGTGACGTGGCTCAAGTAGGAAGGACGAATGGATGGATAAGCGATCAAGCTTAGAGATAAATTAGGTATCGGATCCATTCGAGGTTGTGCTTGGCAGGGTATAAATATGAGCCCTGGTTGTATGTAATAGATAGATGAAATCATTCTCAATACAAACCGGCTTTACGCCAAACCCTAGAGTCCATTGGTCGTGTCGTTGAGTTCTTCGAGAGGGTTCATCGATCCGTCGACCTCCGTGAGTACCGGCAACCTTGTATCATATCTAGTATCATGCGGTGGATTTAGATCTGATGCAAGTAGTCTTGTTACCATGCTTAGTGTCATGCGGTAGATTCAAGCTTGGTTCAAGAAGGTTTCTTGTTAGGTCATGAGCCATGCTGTAGGCTAAGATCTAGCTTGAAGCTAGTTATCGGCTCTGTTGGATTTTGGCAAGATCCAATAGATTCATTAAGTTACCCCGTGTTGCTTTGAGTTTTGCTTTACGTTTAAATTCATGTAACACTTTTTGCCCAATCTAGATGGGTTTGGATCGGCTTTATACCTTTTGATGATCCTCATGTGAGTCAATTTCGTAGCTTTGGCTATTTTAACGCGTGGATCACGTGCTCTTTGATAGCCGAAACCGAATCGATCTAGGTTGTTACATGTTGCGGGTTCAAGCTTGCCAACGTTTGTATAAATCTTGAAAGAACTGAGTATCACGCGGTAGATGCAGGTTTTTCGGTTGCTTTGGAGCTAGTCATCCGGTGGATTAGATTTCAAATCAATATGATAGATTTATCTCACTTGGTAATGTTCGTTTCTTCTTCATGGACCCCGAATCGGCTGTTCAGCCGCATTCGGTTATGTTTCTCGCGAGTAGAACACGTGCGTAATTCATGCTTTAAATAATGTATGCTTTTAGCTTTCCATATTTAGATCGTATCATGCGGTAGATAGATCTATTTGTGGAAAGTGGTACGATCCCCATGCAAGTTGTATCATGCGGTGGATAGATTTGTTTTGGCATCGTACCCGACAGGTTTTAAAGCATCTAGACATGCGGTAGACTAGTGCTTTGGATCTATGCATGCTTGTTTATTACATGTTTATGCTCGCGTTTTACTTTATTTATTTATTGTTGATCACCACGGGGATCGGTCGCGATCTTGCGCACGTGCATCTTTGCCCAAACAAAGACCGATCGCCGTCATGCTTACGTCATCCATTCGGCTATGTTACTTTTTTTTCCTTCTTCAACTTCCCGAATGGTTTCAGTTTGTTGGCAGATAGCTTTCTATAGCTATATGTCATCTCATCTGGCTTCGTAGCCGTAAATATGGAACTGTCTGGTACCACCCTGCAAGTTCCAAGCTTTGGAATTTAACTACTTTATCTTTTGTTAATTTTCAGGAAAAATTGACTGGCACGTCTTGTGATTCTCTGCACGTGTGAAGCTAGCTTGTTCGGCTTGCTGTGTGCTTGGCGCTAGGTGCACATTTTGCGTCAACACACTTTTTGGCACGCCCGGTGGGACCACAGCCGAAAACCAAGATGCCTGACATCGCGGATATCATGGATGTCAACATCGAAGACCTCTCTCCTGAGCAACGGCAGCAGCTCCAGGACGCCGTGGACCAATTCCAACAGAAGTGCTTGCTGTCCTTCAAGAAGAACAGGAGCGGCGTCCCGTACTTAAAAAATGAGATGCCCAGGGTATTGTTGCCAGGGGAGAGCGACGCCACAACCCAGCAGGAAAGAGAGGAATGCATGCAAGCGTTCCGGGATACTGCGGACCACGTCTTGAGCAGGCACCACAAAGCTTTCCTTGGTGCGTTCAAACAAATGATGGTGGCTGTCTTCGGTCCAGGCATGGAGCAGGCATTCAGCAAGGCACCCATTCAAGGAGGCACCGTGGAGTTTGGCGAGTCCAGTTCTCAACCGCCATTGCAGAGCCAGCCAGCCCAGCCTCCTCCTCAGAGCGCTGGGAGTCAAGCTTTCCAGCCTCCTCCACAAGGTGCTGGGGGTCAGCCAGCTCAGCCCCCACTGCAGGCCGCAGGAGGACGACCAGTCCAGCCACCACCGCAGGGCAGCACGGGTCAACCTGTGCAACAGCCGAACCCGTACCAGCCCACGTACGGGGAGTTGGCGTTCGGCTCGCCTGGGGCCCCGCTTGCTTCCGGCCACAGGATTGCTCCAGCAAGCAACTGGCTACAGAGGAATCTATACGGCGGAGGCTACCACGAGGTGGGGAACTACGGAGCCATTGACGCTCTTCCGAATCCGGGTTACAGACCAGCTGCAGGCACGCAGGAGGACGACGTCCTGGCGCAGAAGATGGCCGATTTGATGCAGAATCAATTCGGCCTCAAACCAAAAATGCAAGGACCTACCTACATGCCACCGTTCCCGAAGTGGTACTACAACGTGATCCTTCCGCCAAGGGTAAAACCTCCGACGGAATTCACAAAGTTTTCGAGGCAGGACGACACGAGCACGGTGGAGCACATTGCTCGCTACCTGATGCAGCTTGGAGAGTGCTCAGCTGAAGAAGCGTTCAGAGTCAGATACTTCCCCGCGTCACTGACGGGTCCGGTGTTCCAATGGTTTTCATCTTTACCCCCGCAATCAGTCAGCACATGGAAGGAGCTGGAACAGAAATTCCATGCCCATTATTTCAGCGGCAGCTCAGAGAAGAAGCTAATCGACCTCGCTACCCTGAAGCAGCGGCACAGTGAGACGCCTTTGGAATTCCTCAGGAGGTTCAGGGAAGTTAAGGGCATGTGCTTTTCGCTCAACTTGCCAGATGACCAGTTGGTTGACATGGCCGTTGCCGGGATGCTGCCGGCCGTGCGTGAGAAGCTGTTTGGCATGGAGTTCGATAACCTGGGCCACCGTCCCAAAAGTCGTCGTTAATGAGCAACCAAGCATACGGTTTCAAGAAGGATGCCAGGTTCGGCAAGCAGCACGATGTGGCGGATATCTACAACCAGTTCCTGGACAAGGCCGACCTGGTGGTAGATTCTGATGATGAACAAGACGTGGCTGCGGCCGAAATCATGTGGGGAAAAGAGCCATTGACTATGAATCAGCGCTGGGTCAAACAGACCAAAGGTACCTACGATTTCGACATCACGAAAGCTGACAAGCTGTTTGAGCTCCTGGTAAAGGAAGGCCGAATCAGATTGCCTGAAGGGCATTCCATGCTTCGGCCCGATGGGGTAAAGGAGAAACGTTACTGTGGCTTCCACGACAGGAACTCGCACTCCATCAACGACTGCAGGGTCTTCAGAATGAGGATCCAGAGAGCCATCCAGGAGGGGCACCTCAAATTTGATAACAAGATGAAGCTGGATGGCCACCCTTTCCCTCAGAACATGGTGGGTTTTTCGGTCAACATGGTAACAGCTGAGGAGAAGGGCAAGGTCAAAGTCTTGACCTCAGCCAGGGCAAAGCAGGATGGAGCAGTAGACCCGGAGCGTCAGGTGACTTTGGAGCAAGTGCATGGTGAAGCCCCCCGCGTTCTCAAGAGCCACATCAAAATCGGGGAATCATCCAGAGCCAAGCCCAGGGTGTCCACGCGTATCCTCCTCAACAAGTGGCAGCGCCAGCTAGAAAAGGAGCACTACCAGAAGCGGAAGTACGAGGAGGAGAAACGCAGGGCTGAGGAGGAAGCACGCAGGAGAGACCTGGAGCAGTACACGCACGAGCAGGAGCGCGCGCACTGGGGGTGTGCATTCTTCAGGCACTGCTGGAACGAAGGGTTGAAGCTGCCCACGCTGAGGAACTTCCCTGAGTGCAGCGACAGGTATTTTGAGTACAGGCAGGAGACTGCCAATCGTCGATCCGTCCATGAAAGAATTGGAAGGATACATCCTAGCGAGGATCGGCGTCAAAAAATTGAAATCATTGATCATCCCAGGAAGAGGCAAGCTGATTTATGGTGGGCTGATCAAGAAGAAGACGAGGACAAATACATCTGGCAGAAGGGGCAATGGTGCCCGCCTGGCCTAAGAAAGAGTCAGAAGCGAAGGGTTCAGTGCTTGAGGAACCGTGAACTGAGGCAGGCTGGGATCCAGACAAAGCAAGTGTGGCGTCCAAAGGATAAACCTGAAGGGTCAAAGCGTTCGGCTCCAGCATGTATGGTATACTTTCTGCCGAATGAATTTATGGCTCCTGCTAATCAGGTTGTGCAGGAAGAGGCGTCCCTGGATGATGAGCAGGTTGAGGGGCTGATGGCACAGCTGGTGCTAGCCAAGCAAGCCGTCTTCGACAAACCTGCCAAAAATCGACACATGAGGCCGCTGTACTTGAAGGGATATGTCAATGGCAAGCCATTGACCAAGATGTTTGTCGACGGTGGAGCGGCGATCAACATAATGCCGTACACCACCTTCAGGAAACTTGGCATGGGCCCTAGCGATCTGACGCCTACAAGCATAATACTGAATGATTTCGCTGGGAATCCTTCAGACACCAAGGGATGCGCTCACGTGGATCTGATGATCGGGTCCAAGACACTGCTCACGACCTTCTTTGTTATCGAAGGTAAAGGAGCCTACACCCTCCGCTTGGACGGACTGGATTCATGCCAATTGCTGCGTCCCATCCACCATGCATCAGCAGCTCATCCAATGGGTGGATGATGATATTGAGGTGGTCCAAGCGGATGACTTTGTGAGCGTTGCAAACATGGAACCAGCTTGCTGGGAGTATCAATGCATTGATCGTTTCTCGTGGAAAGATCGGGGAGAAGGTCCCGTTGAACCCGTCGGCGGCGATCAACGTACCGATTCAAGCAGTCGGCTCTTATAGCAATTTTTAATGGAGAACCCCGTCGATGGTACTGATGGCAAGTTGGGGCGAGGATTCATGTCGGCCGATAAATTAGAAGAAGTTGACATTGGAAGCGGTGACAAGCCAAGGCCGACGTTCATCAGCGCAAACTTGCAATCAGACTTCAGGGAGGAATTAATCAAGCTACTCAAGGAATATAAAGATTGCTTCGCCTGGGATTATTTGGAGATGCCTGGGCTGGATCGCTCCATCGTTGAGCATCGGTTTCCAATCAAATCTAGTTTCAAACCATACAAGCAACCACCCCGGAAAATCTACAAGGATGAGGTATTAGCCGATGTGAAGAAAGAAGTTGAAAGATTGCTTGATGCAAACTTCGTTCGGCCATGCAGATATGCGGAGTGGATTTCTAACATTGTCCCTGTTTACAAGAAGAATGGGAAGATGAGGGTCTACATAGATTTCAGGGATTTGAACAGAGCTACTCCGATGGATGGTTACCCCATGCCTGTTGCCGATTTGTTGGTTGACGCCGCCGCTGGGCACAAAGTCATCAGTTTCATGGATGGCAATGCGGGATACAACCAAATCTTTATGGCAATAGAAGATATATCAAAGACGGCCTTCAGATGTCCTGGTCATATAGGCCTGTTTGAGTGGATAGTCATGACATTAATTTGGGTTGAAAAATGCCTGTGCGACTTATCAGCGAGCCATGAATTACATCTTTCACGAGTTGATCGGCAAAGTTGTTGAAATTTACATTGATGATGTCGTGATCAAGTCCCTAAGTCATGACACACATTTGGAAGATGTGAAAAGGACCTTGGAATGCACCCGAAAGCATGGTTTAAAGATGAATCCAAACAAATGCGCTTTTGGGGTATCGGCTGGAGAGTTCTTGGGATTTTTGGTCCACGAAGGCGGGATTGAGGTTGGCAAGAAGAGCATGAAGGCCATTGATGAAGTTGTCCCTCCAACTAATCTCAAGGAGTTACAATCACTGCTCGGCAAAATTAATTTCGTAAGGAGATTCATTTCAAATCTGTCACAGAAGGTTTTGCCGTTCTCTCCATTGCTGAAGCTAAAGAAAGATCAGAAGTTCACATGGGGCGACGAACAACAAAAGGCTTTTGATGAGATCAAGCAATACATGAAGGAGCCACCAGTACTGGTCCCTCCTCAGTTGGATAAGCCTTTCAAGTTGTACATGGCGGCCGATACCCAAACCATTGGATCGGCCCTTATTCAAGAATTCGATGGAAAAGAACGGGTAGTAGCATACCTTAGCCGAAAATTACTTGATCCTGAGACCAGGTATTCGGCTGCAGAGAAGCTGTGCCTGTGCGTATACTACTCGTGTACAAAGTTTCGGCACTACTTGTTGAATGCCGAATGCACTGTATACTCCAAGTTTGATGTAATAAAACATATGTTATCTATGCCAATTTTGAATGGCAGGATTGGCAAATGGATCTTGGCCTTATCAGAGTTTGAGTTAAAGTTCGAATCGGCAAAAGCTATTAAAGGTCAGATCATTGCCGATTTTATAACTGAGCATCGTGATCCGTCAATTGATTTGCTTGAAATTACTCCGTGGGCTTTGTTTTTTTGATGGATCATCATGTGGTAAAGGTGGGGGAGTAGGGATCCTACTGATTTTGCCTAGAGGTGAGATGTTTGAAATTGCCATCCCTATACAGCCCACTGTCACGAATAATCAGGCTGAATACGAAGCATTACTTCGGGGGCTTCAATATTTGAGAGAAGCCGGGGCCGTTTCAGTTGAGGTTTACGGAGATTCAGAGTTGGTGATCAAGCAATTGAACGGCCAATACGAATGCAAAAGTGAAGCACTGAGGAGTTACTACGAAGAATGCAGGGAAATCTTGAAGAGCTTTTCGTTGGTAACTCTACAGCATATTCCTAGGGAACATAACGAAGAAGCAAATAGGTTGGCTCAAAGCGCCTCTGGTTACAAAGAGAGTCAAGAAGCGTCTGCTGCAGATATATGCGCACTGGGAATGGATCTTGCGGAGGATGATTGGAGAAAAGAGATCGTTGACTATTTGAAGGATCCATCCCGAAAGGTCTCTAGGAAGCTCAGGTACAAGGCCATAAAATTCAGTCTTCTGGATGACAATTTGTTTTACAAATAATTAGATGGGGTGTTGTTGCGATGCCTGGGTCAAGAAGAAGAGAAGAAGATGATGAGTGAAGTGCATGATGGGATATGTGGAGCACACCAATCGGCCTACCGCATGAAATGGGTTGTCAGGCAAGCTGGGTGCTTTTGGCCGACGATATTAGAGGATTGCTTTGAATATTACAAGGGATGTCAAGATTGCCAGAGGTTTGGAAATATTCAAAGGGTCCCTGCGTCAGCATTAAATCCCATTATCAAGCCATGACCATTCAGGGGCTGGGGTATAGACTTGATTGGCCAGATTAATCCACCATCTAGCAAGGGGCATAAGTTTGTGCTTTTGTCCACAGATTATTTTACTAAATGGGTTGAGGCGATCCCACTGAAGAAGGTGACGTCGGAAAACATGGTTGAATTTGTCAAGGAACACATCATCTATCGGTTTGGAATCCCACAGACAATCACAACGGATCAAGGGGCCCAATTCGTGTCCCTGGAGTTCAGAGAATTTGCCGAAAGCATGGGAATCAAATTGTTTAATTCTTCCCCCTATTATGCCCAAGCTAATGGTCAGGCAGAGGCTTCTAATAAGATCATGATCAAGCTGATCCAAAAGAAGATCGACCAGAAGCCCAGGAGGTGGCATTCGGTACTTAGTGAAGCATTATGGGCTTACCGAATGGCCCCTCATGGAGCTACAAAGACCTCTCCTTATGAATTGGTTTATGGACACCATGCGGTTCTACCTTGGGGAAATACAATCAGATTCCAGGAGAGTTGTGTTACAGAAAGACTTAAGCTCCAAGGATTACAGTGGCCTAATGATGGATGAACTAGAAGATTTGCACATGATCCGTCTTAGGGCCCTGGAAAACATCAAGAAGAACAAGCTGCGGGTTGCCAAGTATTACAACAAGAAGGTGAAAATCAGGCAATTTGCAGAAGGGGATTTGGTTTGGAAAGCGCTATTGCCGATTGGAACCAAATACAGCGAATTCGGCAAATGGTCCCCTAACTGGGAAGGACGCTTTCGCGTGGTCAGATGCGTCCCTGGTAATGCATACATATTGAAAACTTTACTAGGAGAAGAGTTTTCTGCTGCAATAAATGGGAGATATTTGAAGAAATATTATCCTAGTATTGAAATCGATCGATGATCACCAGCAGTGGGATTACATGCATCTGACACAGGAAATAGCCGGCGCTCAAGAACGAGGCCGCCTTCAGAACAAAAATACACAAACAGAAGGAACGGCCAATGCCCAGATGCATTGCCCTTAGCACAAAACCACATTACAACTGCTTCTTGCAGGTTTACACCCAACAACCCTGGTGATTTGGACTACGAGGAGGTGGGAAGCAGAAGTCGTGGAGGAAGAAGCGAAAGTATGATTCAATCTTTTCTTTGCTTCTTCTTCGGCTGCTCCCTCTTCAGTTGCTCCAAGACCATCGTGACGGCAACTTGGAATGCACGGGGGTGACCATGGTTTGCGGCCTCCACCAAGCTGTCCCAAGCCGCTTTCAGGTTGTTGTACCTGTCAGAGACATCTGAAATGGAGGAGTGGGTGTCAGGGGCAAGAAATCCAGATGTGAGCGCGAAGTCAAGAAGGGGTCAGAAACATTTTACCTCCCACTAATGCCTCCAAAGCCATACGACGCTCGCGTTCGGCCTGGCAACAAGCTGTGATGTCCCTGAGGTCATGCTCCAGGTGCCGAACGAGGCGGCGCAATTGATGGCTGGTCCTCTGTTCAGGCGTGGCGTCCTCAGCTTCGAGGGAGGAATCGGAGGAGATGTACTCAGGCATGTCTTCGGTCCCGATGATTTCTTCAGGAAGCAAATCAAGGCTGAAAGAGGAAAAGAAGAGAAGAGGTAAAGCGCAAGATCATATGGGAAGCAAGGAGTAAATCAAGAGAAAACTCACTCTCGAATCGTGCGTTTCTTCGGAATGCTGCCCTCCTGGGGTTGCTTGCCTTTGTCCATGGCCTTGGGGTTTTCTCCTCTGAGGACGGGGAGGAAATGAGAAGTGATGGATGAGTGTGCGAGTGGATTTGCAGGGCATCTCAGCAGGCTATTTTATTGACCGAAGGGGTGCATTGGGAGTGATGACTGGTCGGCGTGCGTTATTGGAATACCAAACGACAGGGTTTTCTTCCCGAATGCGAGGGGTTTTCGTTTGAACAGTGCTTACGGATTGCCGATTCAGGGATCTTCTGTGGAGTTTGCGCCAAGGGGGATCCGTTCTCGCGTATTCGGCTCAAGCTAGTTCCCGAGTACGTTTGAGGAAAAACAAGGTTCACGGATGCAAACATGAAGAAAATCATCACAGTACAAACACAGAATTCAAAAGTTCTTTATTTATTACTGATATTCAAACATCCCTAATACAATCTAGTCAAAGAGCCTGTTCAACACAGATTGGGGATGAGTGAGTTCGGCAATGGCGTCACCGTGGCCATCGAGGCGCTCCAAGATGAGCTCGATCTCCTCGATGTCTTCTGGCGCGCCGCCCCGGAAGCCGCGTGGCCTGGTGGAGTAGTCGACGTCGGTATGCGTCGCCATGGAAGCCAAGCCCAGGGTGGTGCCCAAGCGGACGCCATGGGTGGCTACTTCGTCCACGCGGTGCTCCACCACGGCAAGGCGCTCCACCGGCGTGTCTCCCCGGGCGTTCACCTTATCGGCCAATTGCTCCACCAGCGTCTTTAGCTGGTTGAGCTCGGCATCACGGGCTGCAAAGTGCAAGAAAAGGGAGATTAGCATCAAAGGCCGGGTTGGATCAAAGAGCGGTGTCAGGACCGTACCGTCGATGGTCTCCAGCAGCTGCTTGCGCTGGTCTTCCCACTCCAACTCGGCTATGCCAGCCTTTTTGGAGACCTCCTCCAGCTCGCGCTGGGCCACCTCCAGTTCCCCTTTGAAGCGGAGAGCGTCGAGTTCCCCGTAGGGCACGGGGGAGTGATCATCGGACTCCGAGGAGTGGTCTGGTAGGGGCTGACCGGCCGACGTGGGAGATGGATTCCATTGAATCAACTGAAAACAGGGATGATCATCAAAAACAAAGGGAGACCAAAGATGAATCAGAAAAGAGAGATTGACGATCATTGCCTCCGGCGCGCACTGGCGCGGCTCCCCTCCGCCTCATCGGAGGCGCGGCGTCGGTTGAGGCTGCGCACCATGATTCTCTGGGATGTGCACTGTTTGGAAAAGAAGAGGAAGATTTGAGATTGGCAAAGATTCGAAAGCTAAAGGCTTGGTGGAGAGCTAGGGGCACCTACGGTTTCATTTATAGGCCTGGCAAGACAGATCGTGGCCTCAAGTCGTGGCTCTGGATCGTGGCGCATATCCCAAGAAAATTGGAAGGTGGAGAGATTTCCTTGACCAGTCCGCCAATGGGTCGTTTGGAGTTCTAAGCTGAGTCATATTGGGTTGACTGGCTCGGCTGAGAGGAGTCAAAGTGCCATTCGGGTATTGACATTTCTTTGCCGAATGGGTCGTTCAGCATTACGTTTAAGAATGCGCAGAAGAAGAAGGAAATAAAATTGCAAGAACAAATGTTACAAGAGCGACCGATTTGATTACACATCAACATCTAGACGTTCAAATATTTTGCAATTACACCACGGACATCCGATGTGGCCTGGCGAAAATTGTCCATCCGCTCTTGATAATCTTTCTGGGCGCTGGACAGAGTGGTAAGTTCTGCATCACACTGGTTTACCTCAGCTATGGCCGATATTGCTGCCTCTTGGGTCTTTTCTATCAATCCAGGGAGCTCGGCCATTTTCTTGTCGTCGGCCTCTATTTCAACTGTCAGGTTTCTCAGTTCTGCCTCCAAAGCGGCTTTTCTGGCGATCTTCAGTTCACGAGAAGCTTGCAGCTTGGCCAGTGTATCTTTGTGGTTCTCGGTCTGAGATTGTGCCCACTTCGCGGCTTGTTCAGCTCAGGCCCTCTTCTTTTCAATGGCTGGGCGGGAGGCATCTTTCTCTGAGCTTGTCTTATGGGCACATAATGAATTTCCAGACCGGAGATGGATGCAAGTGAGGCGTTGATGTCTTCAGAGAGTTCTTGGCTGATGGATTCAAGCATTTCTTCAAAGTAATCGAGATCTTTGAACTGATCTCGCGCATCTTTTTGCAGCCAGGCGAAAATCTCCTTGAGCTTTTCTAGCACTTCCTCTGACAGAGTTTGAGGTACCCTTTCCCTCGCCTCGGCAACTGGATTGTTCCCCATTGATGGGCTTAATGATGATGGAGCTTGATCCTGAGAGAGCAGTATTGCCGAGTCAGGGGTGTTGAAAGTAAAAATAGCAGGGTTAAGTGCAAATAAGTACCTCATGTATGTTTCCTGAACTGGAGCAGGATTTTGTGCAGGGGGAGCCATTGGTGAAGGAGGTCTTCCAGGCAAAGCTGAAGCTTCTGTGTGAGAGGGCGCTGATGCAGTTTCTGGCAACTCAGGAGCTTCTGGCTGAGGAAGAGATGGGTTCACCTCTGCTGGGGTTGATGTTTCTGCTTGACCAGTGGGTGATTGAGCCCTTGGGGGACTTGATGGCTCTTGTTGGATTGGGAAACTCATCTCTGGCGAGTTTGGTGCTTCTGTCTAAACAGGGGGTGATTGAGTCTTTGATGAAGATGAGATTTCCACTTGGACAGGTGGCTCAACCCTGGGTGGACTTGCTTGTTGAGACACTGGGACGTCCACAAGTTGATCCTCCGTTGTTTCTTCTGCAAACGCCAAATTAGGAATGAATGCCAGTGTTTATCCTCAAGAAAAAGACAGTAAAGGTCATACCAGTGGATGGAGCATTGGCAGGTTCTGAAGCTGAGGATTGCTGAGTTCTGGTCTGAAAATGTATAAGATATGATTTATCAGAAACAGAGTAATCCTGTGATCAAGAAAGGAAGAAAATTTTACCTCAACAAGGACTTTCTTGATAGTTCTTCTCCTCTTGGCATTTGGGGGAGCAATCAGAGACAAGCCTTGCCTCCTGTCAGCAGTAAGGCTGGACAGAGTTGGGTCTGTTGTGGCATACCTAGCCATTAGCTGAGCCAGGGTTGGTGATCTGAATCCCAATGCTGAGATTGGGCCTACTGCATTGTAGGCAATATCCCTGGCCAGAGGGGCAGGCATTGTGTTCTGAAGGCAAAAGAAATAAAATCAGAATCATGATTAGAAGAGGGAATGTCTGATTGAAGGGTTAACCATATTACCTCTGAAGTTGGCTGGAAGTCAGGCATCAACTCTGTACAGAACAAGTGTACAGGCTCACTAAAGATGTGATCATGGAATTCTTTCCACCAGGAGTTGAAGGTGGGGTGAGCTATTGTTGTTGGTATGAAATGCCAGGTGTAAACATAAGGACTACACACATACTGAAAGACTCTGCTAGTTTGAGTAAGTTCTTTGATTTCCTCTCTGGGCTTGAGGAATTCATGCAGAAACAGTCTTGGGGGCATCTGGCCACATCCAAGTTGCCGAGCCATTATGTTGGGCTGATAATATTCATAAGTTCTATAGGTCAGCCTTCCTCCACTGAATTCAGCCGGCAGAATGCATGGGCGGATAATGATATTGAAGATCTCCAGGAATCTTCCATCTTGGCGTTCAGTTTCAAAGGAGAACTCACAAGGGAGAGTCAAGTTGTTATTATCCAAATAAGGGAGCCAGAGAGGATTCTGGAAACCTTTGAAGAAGAGCTCAAAGAGGTGGCTGACATTCTGCTTGATAAGGATAGTTGAAGCAGCTTCTCCATAAGTCTGGCATCCTCTGGTGGCTTGAGGTTCCTCTTCAAGATGATTGGATGAAGGGAAGAACCGGGTGTTCAAATCAACACCAACAATCTGATGCATGTGCAGCTGCAGCCACATTTGAACAAACCACCAGGGACCGTTGACACATGCTATCCTCTGGCTAGTGTACATCTAGGTGACAGTTTGATGAAGCATATGATACACACTGCCTAGAAGGTATTTTCCAAGAGGGAAGCGATTGCCACTGACTAGGTGTGAAGCCATTGCAATATGATTCAGGGTGGGCTCGTTGGCTTTACCACAGAAGATGAACCTGCATAGCCACATGTTCAGAAACGCCCTGTATTCAACTTCACCAAGGGGGCCATCCTTCATATGGTTCAGGATATAGTTTTTGTATCCACTCCCTGGTTTCACCCCTGTTTGTCTTGAGGAACCTTTGAAATCCTAGGGGTAAACAGATCCTGTAATGTCAAGGCCGGTGATCATATACACATCGGCCAGAGTTGGGGACATTGGGCCGTGACCAAAGAGGAAGGCGTTGACGCCATTTGACCAGAAGTGGCAAGCCGCTATCAAGAGGTCTTCGTTCTTGGGGGTCTCGGACAAAGATAACTCCAAGCATTGAGCGATGCGGAGGGTATCCAAATTCTGGGTCCTTGCACTTTTGTTTGCAAGGATCCTCTGGTACCAATTTTTCCAACCTGCGATTGGGGGCAAGGGGCAGTTCTTGAAAGCATCCTGCCACTGAGGAGGTGTGGATAGAGCTGCTTTGAAGGGGATCCTTTGAGATTCGGCTGCGATAAAATCTCGAGGATCAGAGGTTCCCACAGGACCAAGGTAGTAGGATCTCGAATTGGCCTCGGTACGAATGAAAAGCTCGGTGGAAGGCTCCTGAAGGAAGGCGGAAAAGAAATCTCAGGTAAAAATTGAAAACCTAAATGCCGAATAAAGCTTATGGTAGGGAATTTACCTGAGCAGCTGGATTTTGAGCCGCCATTGGGGATTCAATCTCAGAACAAGGAGATCTAGGGTTTGGATCTAGACGAAGATTCCGGCGGATTGCGAAGAGAGAGAGTAGGTGTTGAACAGATTCGATTTGAAGACGTTGGTGGCTGGAGTCAATTCCGGAATAAAAATCACTTTTATTCCGTAATTGAAGGGGCATGTGTTAACACCAAAATTTGGTAAGGAGTCTGACTTGTGGGTCCAGCTCGGTGAGGAATCCGTCCGGTGGAAGGAAGGTTTCTCCAGATGCATTCGGCAGAAAATCCGCGGTCGGCTATATGTTTCCGTTCGGCAAGAGAACAGTTGAGCTGATTTCGCGGGATTGTACGGTGACGTGGCTCAAGCAGGAAGGACGAATGGATGGATAAGCGATCAAGCTTAGAGATAAATTAGGTATCGGATCCATTCGAGGTTGTGCTTGGCAGGGTATAAATATGAGCCCTGGTTGTATGTAACAGATATACGAAATCATTCTCAATACAAACCGGCTTTACGCCAAACCCTAGAGTCCATTTGTCGTGTCGTCGAGTTCTTCGAGAGGGTTCATCGATCTGTCAACCTCCGTGAGTACCGGCAACCTTGTATCATATCTAGTATCATGCGGTGGATTTTGATCTGATGCAAGTAGTCTTGTTACCATGCTTAGTGTCATGCAGTAGATTCAAGCTTGGTTCAAGAAGGTTTCTTGTTAGGTCATGAGCCATGCGGTAGGCTAAGATCTAGCTTGAAGCTAGTTATCGGCTCTGTTGGATTTTGGAAAGATCCAATAGATTCATTAAGTTACCCCGTGTTGCTTTGAGTTTTGCTTTACGTTTAAATTCATGTAACACTTTTTGCCCCATCTAGATGGGTTTGGATCGGCTTTATACCTTTTGATGATCCTCATGCGAGTCAATTTCGTAGCTTTGGCTATTTTAACACGTGGATCACGTGCTCTTTGATAGCCGAAACCGAATCGATCTAGGTTGTTACATGTTGCGGGTTCAAGCTTGCCAACGTTTGTATAAATCTTGAAAGAACTGAGTATCACGCGGTAGATGCAGGTTTTTGGGTTGCTTTGGAGCTAGTCATTCGGTGGATTAGATTTCAAATCAATCTGATAGATTTATCTCACTTGGTAATGTTCGTTCCTTCTTCATGGACCCCGAATCGCCTGTTCAGCCGCATTCAGTTATGTTTCTCGCGAGTAGGACACGTGCGTAATTCATGCTTTAAATATTGTATGCTTTTAGCTTTCCATATTTAGATCGTATCATGCGGTAGATAGATCTATTTGTGGAAAGTGGTACGATCCCCATGCAAGTTGTATCATGCGGTGGATAGATTTGTTTTGGCATCGTACCCGACGGGTTTTAAAGCATCTAGACATGCGGTAGACTAGTGCTTTGGATCTATGCATGCTTGTTTATTACATGTTTATGCTCGCGTTTTACTTTATTTATTTATTGTTGATCACCACGGGGATCGGTCGCGATCTTGCGCACGTGCATCTTTGCCCAAACAAAGACCGATCGCCGTCATACTTACGTCATCCATTCGGCTATGTTACTTTTTTTTCCTTCTTCAAGTTCCCGAATGGTTTCAGTTTGTTGGCAGATAGCTTTCTATAGCTATATGTCATCTCATCTGGCTTCGTAGCCGTAAATATGGAACTGTCTGGTACCACCCGGCAAGTTCCAAGCTTTGGAATTTAACTACTTTATCTTTTGTTAATTTTCAGGAAAAATTGACTGGCACGTCTTGTGATTCTCTGCACGTGTGAAGCCAGCTTGTTCGGCTTGCTGTGTGCTTGGTGCTAGGTGCACATTTTGCGTCAACACCATTGTTGAGCATCGGTTGCCAATCAAGCCTGGTTATAGACCTTACAAGCAACCTCCCCGAAAAATTTACAAGGATGAAGTATTGGCCGAGGTTGAGAGACTAATAGAAGCAAATTTCATTCGGTCATGCAGATATGCAGAGTGGATCTCTAATATTGTTCCTGTTTACAAGAAAAACAGAAAGATGAGGGTTTGCATAGACTCTAGAGATCTAAACAGGGCTACACCCATGGATGGATATCCAATGCCTATTGCTGACTTGTTGGTTGATGCTGCTGCTGGGCATAAAGTTATTAGCTTCATGGATGGCAATGCAGGGTACAATCAGATTTTTATGGCAGTGGAGGATGTAGTAAAGACAGCCTTCAGATGTCCTTGACATATAGGGTTATTTGAGTGGATTGTCATGATATTTGGGTTGAAGAATGCTGGTGCAACTTATCAAAGAGCCATGGATTATATTTTTCACGAGTTGGTCGACAAAATTGTGGAGATATATATTGATGATGTCGTGATCAAGTCATTGGATCATGAATCACATTTGGCTGATGTGAGGAAAACTCTAGAATGCACTAGGAAGCATGGGCTTAAGATGAACCCGAACAAATGTGCTTTTGGAGTTTCAACCGGAGAGTTTCTGGGATTTCTGGTGTGTGAGGGAGGAATAGAAGTTGGCAAGAAAAGCATGAAAGCTATTGATGAAGTTGTTCCTCCAACCAATCTTAAGGAATTGTAGTCATTGCTTGGCAAGATCAATTTTGTGAGAAGATTCATATCAAATTTGTCACAAAAAGTGTTGCCTTTTTCTCCACTGTTAAGAGTAAAAAAGGATCAGAAGTTTGTATGGGGTGACGAACAACAGAAGGCTTTTAATGAAATCAAGGAATACATGAAGGAACCACCAGTATTGGTACCTCCACAATTGAACAAGCCTTTAAAGTTTTACGTGGCAGTCGATACCCAAACCATTGGATCGGCCCTCATACAAGAATTTGAGGGAAAAGAAAGAGTAGTTACATACCTTAGCCTAAAATTGCTTGATCCTGAAACAAGATATTCGGCTGCAGAGAAGCTTTGCTTGTGTGTTTATTACTCATGTACAAAGTTTCGGCACTATTTGTTGAATGCCGAATGCATTGTATATTCAAAATTTGATGTAATTAAACACATGTTGTCTATGCCAATTTTGAATGGAAGGATTGGCAAATGGATTTTAGCCTTGTCTGAGATTGAATTAAGGTTTGAGTCGGCAAAAGCTGTTAAAGGACAGATTATTGCTGACTTCATTACCGAACATCATGGTTCATCAATTAATTTGCTTGAGATTACTCCTTGGGATTTATTTTTTGATGGATCTTCATGTGGCAAAGGTGGTGGAGTAGGTATTTTATTAATTTCACCCAAGGGAGAAGTGTTTGAATTTGCTATTCCTATTCAACCTACTGTCACAAATAACCAAGCTGAGTATGAAGCATTGCTCAGAGGACTTCAATACTTGAGAGAGGCAAAGGCCATTGCAGTTGAAATTTTTGGAGATTTAGAGCTAGCTATAAAACAATTGAATGGCCAATATGAATGCAGAGATGATATCCTGAGGAATTACTACGAGGAGTGCAAAGAAATCCTGAAAAGCTTTCAGTTAGTAATTCTACAACATATTCCTAGAGAAAACAATGGAGAGGCAAAGAGGCTAGCTCAAAGTTCTTCGGGTTATAGAGAGAATCAAGAAGTGTTTGCCATCGATGTATATGCCTTTGGGAGTGGTCTAGCAGAAGATGATTGGAGAAAAGAAATTGCTGATTATTTGGAAAATCCATCCCGAAAGGTCTCTAGTAAGCTCAGGTACACAGCCATAAAGTTTGTTGTTCTTGATGAACGTTTGTATTACAAACCCATGGATGGGGTGTTGCTACAATGCCTGGGTCAAGAAGAAGCGAAGAGGATGATGAGTGAAGTGCATGATGGGCTGTGTAGAGCACATCAGTCGGCTTACCGAATGAAGTGGCTCATTAGGAAAACTGGATATTATTGGCCAACAATGCTGAAAGATTGCTTTGAATATTACAAGGGATGTCAAGATTGTCAGAAGTTTGGAAATATTCAGAGAGTTTTGCATCAACTCTAAATCCTATTATCAAGCCATGGTCATTCAGAGTATGGGGAATAGATTTGATTGGCCAAACAAATCCTCCATCTAGCAAGGGGCATAAGTTTGTGCTTTTTAGCAACATATTATTTCACTAAGTGGGTTGAGGCAATTCCATTGAAGAAGGTGACATCAAAAAATATGGTTGAGTTTGTCAAATAGCATATCATTTACAAATTTGGAATTCCTCAGACAATTACAACAGATTAAGGAACTCAGTTTACATCTTCAGAGTTCAGAAAGTTTGCTGAAAGTATGGGGATCAAATTATTAAATTCTTCTCCTTATTATGCCCAAGCTAATGGTTAGGCAGAAGATTCTAACAAGATCATGATCAAGATTATACAAAAGAAGATTGATCAGAAGCCAAAAAGGTGGCATTCGGTACTCAATGAAGCCTTATGGGCTTACCGAATGGCTCCTCATGGAGCTACATAGACATCTCCTGAGTTGGTTTATGGACATCATGCTATCTTGCCATGGGAGATGCAGTCAGACTCAAGGAGAATAATATTGCAAAAGGATTTAAGTTCTAAGGATTACAATGACTTAATGATGGACGAATTAGAAGGTTTGCATATGATTCGTCTTAGAGCCTTGGAAAATATTGTGAAAAACAAAATGCGAGTTGCTAAGTACTATAACAAGAAGGTAAAGGTCAAGCAATTTGCAGAAGGAGATTTGGTTTGGAAAGCATTATTGCCGATTGGGACTAAGTACAGTGCATTCGGTAAGTGGTCTCCAAATTGGGAAGGTCCCTTTCGGGTGGTTAGGTGCACGCCTGGAAATGCATACATCTTGAAAACTTTGCTGGGAGAAGAATTCACTGCTGCTATAAATGGGAGATACTTGAAGAAATATTATCCTAGTATTAAAGTTGATTGTTGATTGTTGTTCCAAGTGTCAGAGAAACGGAAATAGTCGGCATTCGGGAGGAAGCCGCCTTCAGAAGAAAAATCCGACAAACGGAAAATGGCTAATACTAAAGTGTATTGCCCTTAGCACAAAAATAGTTTTTGCATCACAAACATTCTTGCAGGTTCTTCTATTAACAATACAACTACTTAAGATTACAAAAGAAGGCCTGTAGGAAGCAGAAGGCCTGGAGGAAGAAGCGAAAGTATCTTCATTTCGTTGGCTCAGCGCCTTTCCTCTTGAGCTCGTCCCTCTTCAGCTGCTCCAAGACCACCGTGACAGTGACACGGAAATCTTGGGGGCTGGCGTGTTCTGCAGCTTCCATCAAACTGTCCCAGGCGGCCTTCAGGTTGTTGTACCTGTCAGACATATCTGAAGAAGAAGAACATATTATCATCGAACACGGGATCTGAACTTGAACATGAGAGTCAATGGGGGATAAAGATCTCACCGCCTATCACCACCTCCAAGCTCATGCGGCGTTCGCATTCAGCGCATCAACGGGCGGTGATGTCCTGCAGATCATGCTCTAAGTGCCGAATGCAACGGCGCAGTTGATGGTTGGCCCTCTGCTCATGCGTAGCGTCTTCTTCTTCAGCCGAGGAGTCGGAGCAAATGTGCTCAGGAATTTCTTCAGTGCCGAAAATGTCCTCCTGCAGCAGGTTGGGGCTGAAATCAAAGAAAGATGAATCACGAGATTGCAATCAAGATCAAGAGAAAGGAATGGGAAGAGAAGATTACTCTCGGATGGTTCACTTCTTTGGTGGGAGGCTGTACTCCTCGCATGGTGTTTTCCCCTTGTCCACCGTGGCTTTGGGGGGTTTTTTCCGGAGGAGAAAGACGAGAGGGAATGAAATGATGAAAGTGTGTACGAGTGGATTTGTAGAGCACTAGAGAGCTATTTTATTAGCAGTGGAAATGCATCGGGAGTGATGACTGACCGTCGCGCATTGATGGGAATACCAAATGACGGGGGTTTTTCATTGGATGCGAAGGGTTTTTTTCAACGAAATAGTGTTCATGATTCCCGAATGAGGATTCTCTGCGGATTCTGCGCCAAGGGTTAAAAGTTTGTGCGTATTCGACTAGAGAAAAAGTTCCCGAATGCGTTCAAAACAATGAAGATTCGTATGCACAAATTAGGAAAGTTATCACAAGACAACTGCAAAAGATAAATTTTCATTTCATTACCGAAATTCCATGACCCCTAGTACAAACTAATCAAACAACTTGTTCAGAACAGACTGGGGGTGGATGGAGTAGGCAATGGCGGCGCCATGGCCATCGAGGCACTCCACAGTGGCCTCGATGTCATCAAGGTCCTCCAGCACGCCACCGTCGAAGCCGGGCGGCTGTGTGGAGTAGTCTA
Source organism: Cenchrus americanus (assembly GCA_947561735.1). Taxonomy (NCBI): domain Eukaryota; kingdom Viridiplantae; phylum Streptophyta; class Magnoliopsida; order Poales; family Poaceae; genus Cenchrus; species Cenchrus americanus. The sequence continues at coordinate 179,960,409 of OX387245.1, forward strand.
CGCCGGTGCGTGTCAACATGGCAGCCAGGCCCAAGGCGGTGCCCAGACGGACGCCATGCAGGGCCACCTCGTTGACGCGGCCTACCACCGTGCCAAGGCGAACTTCCGGCGTGTCTCCGGGAGCATTCACCTTATTCGCTAGCTTCTCGACTAGCGCCTTTAGCCGATTGAGCTCGACATCGCGATCTGCGGGGTCATAGAGCAACGACAGTTAGTGTTGTTCAAGATTGAATTGAAATTGAGCAAGATGCAGGACTCACCATCGATGGCCTCGAGCAGCTGCTTGCGCTGATGCTGCCACTTGAGGTCAGCGATCCTGGCCTGTTTGGAGATAATCTCCAGTTCGTGTCGGGTCGCGTCACGTTCCTCCAGGAACCTGTGGGCGTCGCGGTCAGTATAGCGCGAGTCCCAGCCAGAAGACCTGGAGGAGTAGGATCAGCTGGATGACCCCGAGGAGTCACCCGCCGCGGCCGGAGCTGCAGCTGGAGTAGGAGCGGGGTTCCATCGGATGAGCCTAAAAGCGCAAAGAAAATCGTCAGGGATGAGACAAGATCTAAAAGAAGGTTGTGAAGAAGCAAACGATCACCACCTCCGACGAGCGCCGGCGTGGCTCCCTTCAGCCTCGTCACCGGCCGGGCGCCTGTTGCCACTGTTGGCCATGAAGTTCTTGGGAGTACTAGTGCTTGAAGAGAAAGAGCTCGATCTAGTAGAGGCCTGGAAGGCAGAGGATTTGGTGAGAGGTTAGGGGCACCCGAGGTCCTTATTTATGGAACTGATGAAGAGATCGTGGTTGGAGATCGTGGCGCATATCCCAAGAAATTAGGAAAGTGGAGAGACTCCTTCGACCGAACGGTCGCCGAGTCGTTTGGGATTAATGCTGAGTCATATTCGGTTTGACTGGTTAAGATTCGGCTGTGTTGCGGTTGGGTCCTTTTTCGAGTCTAACCCTGTTGTGGTCAGAATTGCCGAATGAATCATCCAGAGGCTACTCGTCAAGATAAGGAAAAACAAATATGAAGAATAAAGATTAACAGAAAGCGAAACTACAGAGTTGATAAAGCATTAGGCTACGAATTGTTTGTTACAATTACACACCCAAGTGTCGGGGACAGCCATAAGGGTCCCCTAAATAACCAGGGGAACCCCGGTTAAAACACGCAAAAAACGCAAAACACGGACTAACCCACGAACCTAAAGCACACACACGACACGATCACGACCCTGGTGGCCCCCGCAGGCCGCCAGGGTGGCACGGTGGACGACCCCTCGGGCGGGGTTTGCCTCGCTCGAGGGCTAGACGCTCCCACGAGCAGAACCCGCCTCGCTCGAGGGCTCAACGCCCCCTGGGCAAGGTCCGCCTCACTCGAGGGCTCAACACCCCCTCGAGCGAGGTCCGCCTCGCTCGAGGGCTCAACGCCCCCTCGAGCGAGGTCCGCCTCGCTCGAGGGCTCAACGCCCCCTCGGCGAGGACCGCCTCGCTCGAGGGCACCTGCACGCACGTCGTCCCCGCTCATGCCCCCGTGTACGGGCATTTAATGCTTCGACACCGCAGGATGCGCGCCACGACCCTGACATGCCCGGGAATCACGTCCCGGTGCTATTCCACCGACTCCCTGGGGGAGGCCATCCCCGCCACTGTATAGCACTGTGCGATGAGGCTGGTGTCAGCCCCGTGACACTGCGTCACATACCCCCATACGGCTAACGCACCAAGCCCTCGAAGGGCGGGCCGACGGCACCCTCGAATACCTTTTTCGTGACTACATAGGGCCATGCCGTGATGTCAGGACGGCGGGAGCGGTCTTTCCCGTCGCTGTCAACCCTGTGCGGCCATCCCCACCACTGCAGCGCCACGTCGGGCACTGTGATGACATCCCCGATGCTGCTGGATCGCACAGGGACAAGATGTCACCACGACCGCCACTGTGCCGCGTACGGACGCCCCGTTGACGGCAACCTCGAATTGGCCCACGGCGGCGGCCAGACGACCAACCACTACGCTGCCACCCTCGAAGTCGCTCCTGTACGAACACAAGACACGCCACGGCGCCCCGACTGGAGCAAGATTCGCAAGGACGGCCGTCAGCTACGTGGCACATCTCGCCACGCCTCCACACGTAGGAAAATAGTGCGGCACGCATCTAAATTGCTCCCCCCTTGGCCTATAAAAGGAGGGCAGTCCCCCAGCCGCAGGGGACACGGGACGACGGACAGCGATCACCCACACGCTCTCCGCCTTCTCCGCGATATTGGCCTCGCCTCAATCAATACCTCTGGGACTTAGAGGCATGGCCTCCTCTCCCACCACGCTTGTAGCCCCCCTCTACGAGCACCACGGTGCGAAGCAATATAGTGCCCCGAGCACACCACTGCTGGACGTACATCCCCGGCCGGAACCAGGATAAACCCAGTGTCACTAGTTGCTAGCACCAGCCCATCGAGAGGCAGATCTCAACGCTCATTACTAGTTAGTGTCGGGACTACATTCCGCACCGACAGTTGGCGCGCCAGGTAGGGGGCTCGCGCTGAAGATCGGCTCGTCACCAGCCCTCTCGATGGTGATTCACACCGAGTACCGCGGCCAGAGTGAAGGATCAGATGGCGACTAGAGAGGGGGGAGTGAATAGGAGCCGGTAAAAATTCTTCCCAAAGAACCCGGCCTATGCCCTAGTCAAATCCCGGTCACACACAAGCGATGGATCGAATCACACACCAATCGCCAAGACAACGAGGTTATGGATCAACCTCTAGCCTTAGGAACGATTCCTTGAAGCACACGCGGAAGCACGAAAGAAGAAGGAGAGGAATCGAACCAGGAAGCAAAGCGCGCAGCCTCTGGCGGACCGTCCGGCCAGACAGGCGGACCGTCCGCGATGAGCGAGCGCGGACCGTCCGGCAGGGGACCGCGGACTGTCCGCCCCCTTGCCACGGACTGTCCGGCCTGAGCCGCGGACCGTCCGTTAAAACCAAACAGAACCAACAGGGACGAACCTGCACCACGGACCGTCCGCCAGGCACCCGCGGACCGTCCGCCCTTTGCTGCGGACCGTCCGAAACTCCGTCCAACCGAAAACCAAAATCGCGATGGATCGAAACGGAAGACGAGCAAGAACACGAAGAACACGGGACGAACCCTAGCGGCGCGGACCGTCCGCCAGGTCCTCGCGGACCGTCCGCCAGGTGCGGACAGAGCAGAAAACGCCCGACCCCGAAAGATCAACTCCACCAAATCATCATCAGATTTCCCAAACGGTTCAAGTGAAGGACCGATACGGCGAACCAGAGAGGGGGGAGTGAATGGGAGCCGATAAAAATTCTTCTCGAAGGAGATGAAAACTCCAACAAGACGAACGCGGCTTCCAACACACGTCTCCGACTCACTACCAAGGTTGGTCAAGCCCACGTAGCCACTGGAGTGCCACTGGACCTAGGAACCAACACACCACCTACCGACCCGAGAAACGCAACCGGAAAACCAAACCTCGAGTCTACGGACCCACACCGGTCGACCGGTGAGCACCACCGGCGGACCGGTCCCTGCTGGTGAAACTGAGCAACTTCCACTAAGTGGCTCTACACCGGTCAGACCGGTGAGACACACCGGTCAGACCGATGGCAGCCTGAAAGCCCCTAAGGCACCAAACAGGCCAACCGACCACCAAACGGACCCAAACTCGAAACAGCAGCAACACGGGACAACACCGAACTCACCAAGACGTTCACCCGAGCAAAAACCCACAAGGGCTCACACCGGTCAGACCGGTCAAGAGCACCGGTCAGACCGGTGTAGCTCGGCGCCTCGGGATGAACAAAGACCCGCGGGTCAACTCCCCCAAATCCAAATCTCGATCTCCCGAATCGCTCCACGGACTTGAACAAGACTTTGGGGATATCAAGAACACCTCATGAGGAGTCCATAGCCAAGTTTAATCCCACAAAAACTCGTTCAAAAAGGAGGAATCGAAGAAATCCCGCCAAGAGCACTTCCAACCCAAGAACTCAAGAAACCCCAAAATCGAGCACCTTTACTCACGGATTTGGGAGGGGAATCACAGCCCAAAGAACCACGAAGGGTTCCCACAAATTTCCCCCATCAAATCCCCAAGAGAAAGGCCCCGAAAACAACCCAAAGAAATCACGAAGAGAGGGCTCCGAAAATCACCACCAAGAACAACCGGGGAAAACACATCCGAACCTTGAGGAACCACGCCGAATCATCTATACATGAAACAAAGGTTCGTACAAGGTCTAGCAAGCCGCCCGATCATCCATCCCTCTCTACAAGATCTCTCCGTGAAGCTCTCTTGCTAGTCCTAGAGAAAACCTAGAGAAAATAGGTGGAAAATAGGAAAACTAATGAGCTAGGGTTCCAAGAGTTGGCTACCATCCTCTCACCTCTTGGGTTATATGGAGGCAACCGAATGTCTAAAATGCCCTTCTCTACTAACTAGGGATACAAGCCCCTCAAGGGCGGATTTGGAATTCTTGATGTCTTCACCATCGGACGGATGCCCGGCGACCGCACCTCGCGTAGCCTCGACGCAAGCCATGCGATCCCGACGCGTGTCCTCCGCTTCGAAGATTCCGGATCGCGTCGTCGCACACCGGTCGACCGGTGCTCCTCACCGGCCGGACCCACCGGTCGGGGACCGGCTCCGTGCCGCCTGCACCTCCGTCTTCGGTTCTCCGGTCTTGGCTTTGTGGATCAACCAAGGAACCCGGTGGTTTTCTCGGTGAACCACCGGAAACCCCGCGAACTCGGTGTAGCCTCCGCCAATCTCCACTCATGACTTGGATCCCACGTAGTCCCGGCTCGACCTTGGTTTTGAGGCTCAACCAAGAAACCGTCCATGACTTCATCTTGCTCGTTCATGCCACCATGCGGCCCGCACTTGACCCCGCCGGCCACCGGTCCCTCGAAAGAAGCCTACTTGTCTTCTCCACACCCGGAGGCCTCACCGGCGACGACCTTTCGCGCTTGTTCTTCACCTGCACCAACACGAGTCAAGCCGCAACCTGCACCTGCAATACTTAGCCAAGAATCAGTCCACACAACGTTGTCAATCACTCATCACACAAGGAAGCGACCATCCACCGGTCCTCGAACCACACATGGTCCTCAATCTCCCCCTTGATGAGTGCATTGACAACACCCACACGAAAGTAACAAGAGAGAAAAGAAAAAGAAAATAAATAAACAAAAAGAAACTCCAACAAGCGATCGAAAGCCAAACAAAGGCAAAGATCAAGATCACTTGAGGAAAACAAGTCTCGGACCCCTTAGGCAAGGGCAACGACTCGACACATCCGATACAAAGCAAAGCTCAAGCAAAGAGCACAAACCACCGAAACAAAACTCGAAAACTCACAAAGAGCTCCCCCTGCACACATGCAAGCTCCCCCTGAACCAATGCAACTCCCCCTGGACGAATGCATGCAAGAAACCACATGAAACAGGACAGCTGCAACGACTCTCAGCTCACACCGGTCAGACCGGTCATCACCACCGATCAGACCGGTGCCCAACATATGTACAGGACCAGCACTCACACCGGTCAGACCGGTGCTCCTCACCGGTCAGACCGGTGTACAACAGAGCCCAGAAATGGCTCGAAACCACCTGAAAACCTTCCAAACACGTCCAGCAAGCCATTTCAAGCTCAAACTTCTCCCCCTTGTTGGCAATGCATGAATCAAGCCAAAAATGCAAAAAATGCAACCTAGAGCTTCTCAAATAGACAAAATTCAACAAAGAAAGCTACACATGTCCAAATGAGCAAGTTAGGTACTCTACGGCTTCGTATCGATCTCAACTACATGATTACCAAGTTTCACAACCATTGGACGAAGCTAAAAAGGATTTTGGCAATTTTGCGAAAAACTTGCCTCTCATGAGCAAAGACCTAAACATGATCAAAGCATATCAAAATGGCAAAGCCACACAAACTTCATGCTAGGACAGCTATTCTAATCATAAGACCATCACAAACACCCACAAGCACCTCATGTCATGTCAAAGCCACCGAGCCATGTGCCTACTTCTATTTATGAGACTTCTCATTGGTAGGCATCATGCAACGGTTTAGCACCCAAAGCAAATTAAATTCAGCACATATGACATGGGAGCATATTTTCCAAGCATTTTTCATTTCATTTTCAGATTTGTAAATGGTACATGAAATGTCTTTGCGACAAAAAGGAACTTATGCGCCTCCACAAGATAAATCTAGAGGGCTAATCATTCATGATGGCAAATGAGCCTTTGGCCCCATATGATCAATAAACTAGCCATCCAACCACAAATTAAGCATAGCAAAGCCACAAAAACATGTCAAGAGCATGTAAAGGCATTTACACATGAGAGAGCATGCATGTGACATTTTTCAAAAGCATAGCTATCAACCATGGATTATTCATCAAGATCATCAAGAGCTAAGCCAAACTAACCATATCATACCAAACAAGCTCACAAAGACATATATCTCATTCCATGGTGAACAATGTATATGAGAGAAGCTTTCCTAACCAATGCATATGATACAAAATGCATGCAATCTAAGATACAAAGATGCCTATACATCATGTTACATATGCCATGCCAAAATGAAAGAAATGCACAAAGGAAAGCTATACATATGCTACAAACCGGCTCCTTGAGGGGAGGCAAAATGGGCTTGACACCACCGGCAAAAGAAAGCTCCCACACACCCAACTCAAGAAATCAAACACACACCAAGTTCCCCCCGCAGACGAGTGAAAGTTGCTTGATCTAGGGGTTTGGTGAAAATATCGGCTAGTTGGTGATGTGTGGGTACATGGATCAACGCTATCTTTCCTTTCTCAACGTTGTCTCTCAGAAAATGATACCTCACTTCTATGTGCTTGGTTTTAGAATGGAGCACTCGGGTTCTTTGCAACGCTTATGGCACTGGTGCTATCACATTGAAGTGGGACATGGGTATACTCCTCACCAAAGTCACTCATGGTGTAGGTGATCCAAAGGAGCCGAGAGCAACAACTAGCGGCGGCAACATACTCGGCTTCGGTCGTGGATTGAGCAACACTCGACCGCTTACGAGAAGACCAAGACACCAACAAAGAACCCAAAAAGCTCGGCAAGTCCCAGAAGTGGACTTCCTATCCAACCGACACCCGGCAAAATCCGCGTCTGAAAAACCATGAAGCGCCAAAGAAGAGGACGCGGAGTACCAAAGGCCGAAGTCGGGAGTGTGACACAAGTACCTGAAAATTCGCTTCACTGCTTGCCGATGCGAAGTCCTCGGAGACGCTTGAAAACGAGCGCACAGACACACTAAGAACCGTATGTCCGGCCTCGTCGCCGTCAAGTAGAGGAGTGACCCGATCATGCTCCGGTACTCCTTCTGGTCCACGTGTTCACCTTCCTCGTCCGCATCAAGAGCTGTAGTCGTACTCATCGGCGTCGTCATAGCCTTGGAGTCCTCCATATTGAACTTCCTCACAATGTCCTTGGTGTACTTAGCCTGGTGCACAAATGTTCCTTCCTTTGATTGCTTGATTTGTAGCCCGAGGAAGAACTGCAACTCACCCATCATGCTCATCTCGAACTCCCTGCTCATATCATCTGCAAACCTTGCAACAAGAGAGTTAGACGAGCCACCAAAGACAATATCATCCACGTACACCCGCACAATCGGGATATCTCCGCCCGCCTCGGCAAAAACAAGGTCCGATCGACCTTCCCCATCTCAAAGCCTCTCGCAAACAAGAACCCCCTCAACCTCGCCATACCAAGCTCTAGGCGCCCCGCTCAGCCCATACGGCGCCTTCCTCAACTTGTACACCCGGTGAGGGTACCTCTCACTCTCAAACCCCCGGAGGCCGCCTCACATACACTTCTTCCTCCAAGACACCATTCGGAAAGCACTCTTCACATCCATTTGGTGCAACTTGAACCCTTTAGCCACGGAAAAGGCTAGAAGGATCCTAATCGCCTCCAAACGGGCTACGGGAGCAAAGGTCTCCTCGTAGTCGATCCCCTCCTTCTGACTGAACCCCTGAGCAACAAGTCTCGACTTGTTCCTCACAACCTCACCCTTCTCTCCCTCTTTGTTTTTCCACACCCACTTTGTACCAATCGGCGTACACCCTGGGGGAGGGTCAACCAACTCCCACACCTGATTCCTCTCAAAGTTCTCCAACTCCTCATGCATCGAGTTAACCCAATTGTGATCAGATAGTGCGTGTCCAATGTCTTTGGGCTCGAAAGAAGCAACAAACGCAGCATGAGCAAAATGGGAATTGTTCCGAATCCTCGACCGTGTAGTGCGTTCATTCATGTCGCCGATGATCCTCGAAGCTGGGTGATCCACTTGAACTCGCAGGGGAGGTTCTCGCCTCGAAGCTACCTCCCCCTCAACATCAGCTTCTCCTCGTTCTTGATTTGTCGTCGTAGGTGTAGCAGAGGGTCCATCCATCATCGTAGTCGAAGTAGTGGGTACATGTTCAGCGGGGGCACCACACCGCCATCTTCATCATCACCATGTTCATGCTCCTCCTCCCCGAAAGATCTCCTCGCCAAGCTCATCATCACCTGCACACTCAAAGACAAGCTGACTACGTGGCTCTGTCTCGTCGAAAGTTACCTCGCAAGTCTCCACGATTTGGTTAGTTTCAAGATTGAGCACACGATATGCTCTAGAATGAGATGCATAACCAAAGAAAATGCCATCGACGGACCTAGCCTCAAACTTATCCAACTTCCCGCCCTTCTTCAGAATAAAACACTTGCAACCAAAGACATGGAAGTGACTCACCTTGGGTGTGCGACCATGCATCAACTCATAGCATGTCTTCTTCTTGTGCACTCTGAGGTATATCCTGTTCGACACATAGCATGCGGTATTCACCGCCTCAGCCCAATACCTCCTCGGAGTCCTATGCTTATCAAGCATCGTCCGAGCCATCTCGCACAAGGTTTTGTTCTTCCTTTCCACAACACCATTCTGGGGAGGCGTATACGGACTCGAAAACTAGTGCTCAAGACCCAAGTCATGACAAAAGGTTTCAAAACGAGAGTTCCTGAATTCCGAGCCATTATCACTGCGGATAGCTCGTATGGCATCTCCGTGCCTCTCGTTCCTCAACCTCAAGACTAGATCTCGAACAAAACCAAACGTCTCCCCCCTTATCCTCCGTAAAGAACACCCACGCATACCGAGAATAGTCGTCCACCACAACAAGGACATACCACTTCCCACCCGCAGATCGCACACGAGCTGGGCCAACAAGGTCCATATGGAGCAGCTCGCATGGACACTCAGTCATCACATCGGTGAGAGGCGGGTGAGAAGAGGCCACCATCTTGGCATGCCTACAAGGAGCACAAACCAACTCTTTCTCAAGCTTCAACCGTGGCAATCCTCGGACCAAATTGAGTTTACTCAAGCGAGACAAAAGGTCAAAGCTCAAGTGACCCAACTTCCTATGCCATTTCCACAACTCACTCGAAGAACCAGCCAAGAAACAACGCTCCACACCCGAAGACTGAGAAAAATCAGCACGAAACACCTGACCCTCGGGAACGACCATACAAACAAGGTCCCCTCGAGAGTCCACAATCCGAGAACCACCTGACCGAAACAACACCTAAAAACCCTCATCCAACAACCGAGACACGTAAAGCAAATTGTACCCCGGCGATTGAACAAGAGCAACACGCCTCGCAGTGATCTTGTCACTCACTTTTATCTCACCTTCGAAAGCACACGCCCACGCCCATTGTCCCCAAAAGTGATGTACCTCTTCGTCACCACTCGGACGAGACTTGAGAACCACCCCCTGTCTCCGGTCATATGCCTCGAACAACCGGAGTCAATCAACCAAATGTTCTTCAAGTCTCCCACCTGAAAATCAAAAATAGGCACGTGAGCGAACAAACGACTCAGCACTGGGGTTAGTACCAAAGGAGGAAAACCGAAGGCCGAGCCATTTGCTCGAAAGTGGGGTTAGCACCAACCAAAGTATCTCTCCTACCAAAGCTACCTCCACGAACACCACCACGGTAACCACCCCGAGGGAACCACCCCTCTCTCGCCCGGAGGAGGACCAAAACCACGCAAGAAAGCCCGTGGAACGTCCTTCCTCTCCAACTCAACGCCACGACTCCTCCAATCCCCGTATTGAGCACGAGGAGGAGAACGCCTAGCAACCGACCACCGCACTCTTTCCAGCCCAACCACCGAACCACGACCACCGTAAACAACCCTCGCACCCGTACGAGCTCGAAACCCGAACATCCGTCCGTCCCGTGCCCGCACCGGCCCGACCGGTGCCCCACACCCCGTCCGACCGGTGTGACCCGGACAACAACACCACCCGCAGCCTTCTTCTCTCCCCAAGCCCGAACCGTCCTCACAATCGCCTTGCCCCCGGGCATCCGCATACGAGGCTCAAGTACACCATCGGAAGGGTGGTACTTGTCCTTGTTTGCCCACTCCTTGCTCATTCTCTCCTCTCGCTTCCTCTTGAAGCAAAACTCCTCCTTATGGCCATCTCTCCCACAATAGCCACAATGGAACCTCACAAGCTTAGGCTTTGGCTTGGGATGTGGTCTGCTCACTCGGTTTCTCTCCACTCAAACCCTCCACCGGTTTCTCACCACTTGCCTTCTCACTCTCCTTCCCAAAGAACACTTTCCCCGAAGTGCTCACAAACTTGATAGGCTTTTGTAGGTCATTTGTGGGTGTAGGAAACACAGGTGGAGCTGGGGTTGTGTCTAGCCGATTCCTTAGATGGTTAGGTTTTGGTGGGAACTCATTCTTGTGGTGGGTTTTTGGTGGCTCCGGGATATTCTCTCCACTTCCCTCACCAACCTTGTTTGCCCCAAGCCCCTCACCATCTTGCCTCTTAAAGGAAAATAGAGCAATCAGCACAATCATTCTCATCAGAAACAACAGGGCTAGCCTTAAGCGAATCAATCTCAAGCTTGCTATCAATCTCAAGCTTGCTATCAAGCACCTGTGTCTCTAGCTCAGCCACTCTAGTCCTAGCATCCTCGAGTGAAGCCCTAAGCTCTTTCCTCATTTTCTTGGCCTCTCTAAGCATGTCATCACGATTATCAAGCAAAGAGCCAAGCCTCTCATTCTCCTGGCGCAAGAAGGGAAGTTCATCACGCACCTCGTCGTCGGACTCGCAGTCCGAGACGCTCCGTGTGCTCTTCTTGCCGCCGGAGCTCAACGCCATGGTGCGAAGCCATCTCTCGCGAAGCGGCTCCGGCCCCGCTCGGGTTCTTGGACGACTTCTTGTTCTTGCGGCGATCTCCCTCGTCTTTGCTTCTTGCCGCCGAGCTCGAGGTGGAGTACGCGGAACCGGAGTCGACGTCGCTCGCTCCAACCATCGCTCGGGCCTTGCCTCGGCCCTCCTTCTTCCTCGACCGCCGCTCGTCCTTGTACTTGTTCTTGTGCTTGCTCTTGTGGTCGCGCCTCGAACGGTACTTGCCATCGTTCATCCTCGGCTTGTGCTTGTAGCCGTCCTTGTTCTCGGCCTTCTCCGGCGGCCGGCGACAAAGTGTCCCGGCTTGCCGCACGGAAGCGGTGTCCTCGTGTTCCTCCTCATGTTCACGCGGTTCTCGTGCGGCCTCTCGAACCGCCTCGTCAACGCGCGCCGGCTCGTCCTCTCCAAGGTCATCAAACTCCTCATCCGGCATAGACATCAAAGAGGAAAACGAGAACATCCCGGTGGATGGGTTAGAGTTAGTCTTTCCTTTGGGACCACCAACGAGGGCAAGACTATGGGAGTCGGTCGGTCCCTCGAGCTTGGCGGGTCATGCCCCTATCCACCTCGGCCGACTTGAGCTTCGAGAACGGCTCGTTCACCGTCGAGTATCATACCTCTCCGACTCGACTATGGCCTCGAACTTTCCGCCCCATATCGTACGATCCAAAGAGTGTAAGAGCTTGACCGCTCTATCATGATCATCGTACGGAGCACGTCCACATTGGCCCTCATGTTGTTCACCACCACCGTGAACCTCTCGAAACAAGGCATCGATGGACTCACCGGGGAGATGAGTGAAGTTCTCGTACTCTCTCCGTAGGTCGCATACAACCGTGCCCGAACTCGGGCATTCCCAACATGAGCCTCCTTCAACACCGCCCAAATCCTACAAGCCAAGTGCTCGGTGTGCACCCGATCGAACTCGGCCGACACAAAGCACGAAACAAGTAGTCGACCGCCTTATTGTTGGCGTCGAATCTGTCCCTCGACCCTGGAGCAAGGAAATCCATCGGCTGGACATAGCCTGTGTCCACCGTGACATCCCAAAGCAGCTGACCCTTTCCGCGGAGGAACGCACCCATCCGCTTGCTCCACATCTGGTAGTTCTTGCCATCGAAGTGTGGAGGACCCGAACCTCGTTCCTGGTACGCCATCCTTGGATCTTAGACTGGTTAGAGTCAACAAAGACCCGAACCGGCTCTGATACCACTTGAAGGACCGATACGGCGAACCAGAGAGGGGGGAGTGAATGGGAGCCGATAAAAATTCTTCTCGAAGGAGATGAAAACTCCAACAAGACGAACGCGGCTTCCAACACACGTCTCCGACTCACTACCAAGGTTGGTCAAGCCCACGTAGCCACTGGAGTGCCACTGGACCTAGGAACCAACACACCACCTACCGACCCGAGAAACGCGGGGAAAACCAAACCTCGAGTCTACGGACCCACACCGGTCGGACCGGTGAGCACCACCGGCCGACCGGTCCCCGCCGGTGAAACCGAGCAACTTCCACTAAGTGGCTCTACACCGGTCAGACCGGTGAGACACACCGGTCGGACCGATGGCGGCACGAAAGCCCCTAAGGCACCAAACGGGCCAACCGACCACCAAACGGACCCAAACTCGAAACAACGAACAACACGGGACAACACCGAACTCACCAAGACGTTCACCCGAGCAAAAACCCACAAGGGCTCACACCGGTCAGACCGGTCAAGAGCACCGGTCAGACCGGTGTAGCTCGGCGGCTCGGGATGAACAAGACCCGCGGTCAACTCCCCCAAATCCAAATCTCGATCTCCCGAATCGCTCCACGGACTTGAACAAGACTTTGGGGATATCAAGAACACCTCATGAGGAGTCCATAGCCAAGTTTAATCCCACAAAAACTCGTTCAAAAAGGAGGAATCGAAGAAATCCCGCCAAGAGCACTTCCAACCCAAGAACTCAAGAAACCCCAAAATCGAGCACCTTTACTCACGGATTTGGGAGGGGAATCACAGCCCAAAGAACCACGAAGGGTTCCCACAAATTTCCCCCATCAAATCCCCAAGAGAAAGGCCCCGAAAACAACCCAAAGAAATCACGAAGAGAGGGCTCCGAAAATCACCACCAAGAACAACCGGGGAAAACACATCCGAACCTTGAGGAACCACGCCGAATCATCTATACATGAAACAAAGGTTCGTACAAGGTCTAGCAAGCCGCCCGATCATCCATCCCTCTCTACAAGATCTCTCCGTGAAGCTCTCTTGCTAGTCCTAGAGAAAACCTAGAGAAAATAGGTGGAAAATAGGAAAACTAATGAGCTAGGGTTCCAAGAGTTGGCTACCATCCTCTCACCTCTTGGGTTATATGGAGGCAACCGAATGTCTAAAATGCCCATCTCTACTAACTAGGGATACAAGCCCCTCAAGGGCGGATTTGGAATTCTTGATGTCTTCACCATCGGACGGATGCCCGGCGACCGCACCCTGCGTAGCCTCGACGCAAGCCATGCGATCCCGACGCGTGTCCTCCGCTTCGAAGATTCCGGACTGCGTCGTCGCACACTGGTCGACCGGTGCTCCTCACCGGTCGGACCCACCGGCGACCGGTCGGACCCACCGGTCGGGACCGGTCCGTGCCGCCGCACCTCCGTCTTCGATTCTCCGGTCTTGGCTTTGTGTATCAACCAAGGAACCCAGTGGTTTTCTGGTGAACCACCGGAAACCCCGCGAACTCGGTGTAGCCTCCGCCAATCTCCACTCATGACTTGGATCCCACGTAGTCCCGGCTCGACCTTGGTTTTGAGGCTCAACCAAGAAACCGTCCATGACTTCATCTTGCTGTTCATGCCACCATGCGGCCCGCACTTGACCCCGCTGGCCACCGGGTCCCTCGAAAGAAGCCTACTTGTCTTCTCCACACCTGGAGGCCTCACCGGCGACGACCTTTCGCGCTTGTTCTTCACCTGCACCAACACGAGTCAAGCCGCAACCTGCACCTGCAATACTTAGCCAAGAATCAGTCCACACAACGTTGTCAATCACTCATCACACAAGGAAGCGACCATCCACCGGTCCTCGAACCACACATGGTCCTCATCAAGCTGTGGAGACAAGGGTTTGGGGACTTGAAAGCGTCACACAAGGATGCTATAGCCCAAAAATCTTGCCTCCTAACTCCCTAAATCACCGGGAATCCCGAATCCTTTGAGCACCACCGAAAGCTAGAGCACCGAACGAAAACTCACGAATCGAAGTGGTTTCCCGGCGTTTGAGGGCACAAGATCAAACACAAAGATGCACGAGACATCTATCCATGTTTCCCTCAAAGAAATCCGGGGAGAAACCCACTCAAATCCGCGGAATCACACCGGGAACAAAGGCACGAAAACAAGCACAAAAAGACCACGAAAACACAACCCCGAATCTTCTATACAAACCAGGAAAGATTCACAAGGTCTAGCATGCCGCCTTAGCATCCATCCCTCTCAACAAATCTCTCATGAAGCTCTCATGCTAGCCTAGAGAAAATGGAAGAAAAATAGCTATGAAAATGAGAAATGGGAGGGAGGAAATGAAACCCTAAGTCGCGGAGAGAGAGAGCCACTCACACACCCTTATGGCTTATATATCGGGTCCCGCTGGAGTTTTAAATGACTTGACTACCCCTAACTTAACTACTGGCGATACAACCTACGCAGGGGCATTTAGGTAATGTTTGTGGGTCTTGCCATCGGACGACCACGCCTTTGCCGCACCCCGCGTCCTCCCGACGCAAGCCATGCGATCCCGCCGCGTGTCCTCCGCCTCGAAGCTTCCCGACACGCCCGGATCCCGTCTCCGTCGTGTTGGGCCCTCGGACTTGGTTTTGAGACCCAAACCAAGAAACCGTCCGCCGATGGTTTTGTGGGCAAACCACCAAACCCCTCGTGCTCGGTCCGGCCTCCCGCCAAACCACTTGACTTGACCGCCACCGTGCACCGGCTCGCTTGTCCTTGACTTCGTCTTGCTTGTGTCGCCACCATGTGACCCGCACCCAGTCCCGCTGTCCACCGGGTCCCTCGAACCGAGCCTACTTGTCTCTCCATCTCCCGGAGGCCCCTCAAGACTAAAGACCTTTCGCGCCCTTTCTTCACCTGCAACAACACGAACTAGGCCGCAGCCTACACCTGCGCACTAAGCCAAGAGTCAGTCCAACACCCGTTGTCAATCACTGATCACTGAGGAGCGGTCATCCATCGACCACTGGGACGCTCCTGGTCCTCAATCTCCCCCTTGATGAGTGCATTGACAACACACAACGCGAAATGAAATTCAGAGAAAGAAAGAAAGGAAGAAGAAAGAAAAACAAAGAAGCTCAACTCATGACCAAAACCAAGGAAAGGCAAAGAAAGGTCACAAGCCAGGCAAAGCACAAAATCCACACCGAAAACAGCAAGAAAGCTCCCCCTGAGCAAATGCAAACTTCCAAATTTCAGCTCACCTCTTCTGAATTTTCATTAAGCTCACCTCTTCTCCCCCTTGTTGACAATGTATGAATCAAGGTGAAAATGCAGAAATGCAAAACAAAGCATATAAACGTCTACATGAGCTTCTCAAATAGGCCAAATCTAGTGTCAAAGGCTAAAAATGAGACAAAGATCGCACATATGAATCATAGCATAGTCAAAGCATTGACACAAGTAATATATGAAAATACAAGCATGTGACAAAGCAAAAATTTCAGATTTAAGCGGTTTTACCAAAAGAAGGCTCGCTTCACATGTAAAAGCCTATCCATGTCACACTTGAGCCACAAACATGCATATCATTCAAAGATCATATAAGGATATCAAATTCTCAGCAAAAGATCATGGCAAACACCCATAAAGCAAAGCATGTCATGTCAAAGCTCATGAGCCATGTGTCCACTTCGGGGAGACTTCTCCACTGGTGAACATCATGCAACAAGTTTTGCACCAATATGTGAAATATAAGACATTTTAAGCACATACATGATGGATGGAGCATTTTTCAAGCATTATACACTTCTTTTCAAGATTAAATCATTTCATGGTACATAAAGTGCCTTTGCGGCAAAAAGAAGCTTATGCTCCCCCATGAATGCAACATAGGCTAAACATTCACAATGATATTCGGCCTTTGGCCCAAATGCAAGAACAAGGCATCCAAGCACAATCTAAGCATGAAAAGCACATTTAGACCAAACTGTGACATGGATACACAACTACACATGAGTGGAGCAGATTTCATCAAAAATTAGTCAAGATTAGCATTTATTTCAAAAAGGGCTATCTCACCACACATATATCTCAAATATTCCAAGAGCATAGCCTCACATCACCATTTCTCCACACATATGACCAATATCTTACAAATAGCCAGAGAGACTCAAATATGGCATATGAAAGAAGCTCATCATCCTAAAATGCAATATGATACAAATGCAACATGATATATGACAAGATGGCTATCCTACCATGGTTTATACATCAAGCAAAGCATGTATATACATCAAAGTAAAACATGGTATGATACATATGGTACAAGAAGCAACCCCCAAGAATCAACTAGAAAGGGCAACAAACCCCAAGTTCCCCCCGCAAGCGCACAAATGTAGCTTGGTCGAGAGGCTTTGTAAAGATGTCGGCTAGCTGATCTTGGGTAGGGACATGACTCAACACAATGGTTCCTTTCTCCACATTGTCCCTCAAGAAATGATACCTCACTTCTATATGTTTGGTTCTGGAGTGAAGCACTCGGGTTTTTGGCTACGCTTATGGCACTGGTGCTATCACAAAGAAGTGGGATCTGGGTGCACTCCTCACCAAAGTCTCTCAAAGTGTACGAAATCCACAACAGCTGGGAACAACAACTCGCGGCAGCAACATACTCCGCCTCGGTGGTAGACTGAGCTACACTAGACTGCTTGCGGGAAGACCATGAAACCAGCGAAGACCCAAGAAACTAGCAAGTACCAGAAGTAGACTTCCTCTCGACTCGACAACCAGCAAAATCCGCATCGGAAAAACCATGAAGAGAAAGAGTCGAGGAGGGCGAATACCAAGGGCCAAGATCAGGGGCAGACTGTAGGTACCTGAAAATCCTCTTGACGGCATGTCGATGTGATGTCCTCGGCGAAGCCTGAAAACGAGCGCACAGACACACGCTGAACTGTATGTCTGGCCTCGTCGCCGTCAAGTAGAGGAGGGAGCCGATCATGCTCCTGTACTCCCGCTGGTCCACTGGTTCTCCATCCTCATCCGCATCCAAAGTGGCCGTACTCCCCATGGGAGTCGACATCGGCTTCACATCTTGCATCTGGAACTTCTTCAGCATGTCTTTCGTGTATTTGGTCTGGTGCACGAATGTTCCATCCTTCACTTGCTTGATCTGCAGCCCGAGAAAATACTGCAACTCGCCCATCATGCTCATCTCGAACTCCCTGCTCATCTCATCTGCAAACTTGGCAACAAGGTTATGTGACGAGCCACCAAAGACAATATCATCCACGTATATCTGAACAATCAACAAGTCATTTCCATGCTTGAGGAGAAACAAGGTCCTCTCCACGGTACCCATCACAAACCCTCTGCTCAATAGAAAACCTCTCAATCTCCCATACCAAGCACGGGCGCCCGTTTCAACCCATACGAGCCCTTTTCAACCCCGTATACCCCCGTGTGGGTACAGCTCGCTCTCAAACCCAGGTGGCTGCTTCACATACACCTCCTCCTCTATGACCCCATTCAGAAAAGCACTCTTCACGTCCATTTGAAACAACTTGAACCATTTAGCCACGGCAAAGGCTAGAAGGATCCGAATTGCCTCAAGACGGGCCACGGGAGAAAAGGTCTCCTCATAGTCGATCCCCTCCTTCTGACTAAACCCCTGAGCAACAAGTTGGACTTGTTCCTCACAACCATCCCATTCTCTCCCTCTTTGTTCTTCCAAACCCACTTGGTTCCTATGGGATGGCAATTTGGAGGTGGTTCAACTAACTCCCACACCTGGTTCCTCTCAATGTTTTCCAACTCCTCATGCATAGAATTGACCCAGTTTGCATCAGATAAAGCATGTCCAATGTCCTTGGGCTCAAAAGTGGCAACAAAAGCAGCATGAGCAAAATGAGAGGAATTC
Source organism: Cenchrus americanus (assembly GCA_947561735.1). Classification (NCBI taxonomy): domain Eukaryota; kingdom Viridiplantae; phylum Streptophyta; class Magnoliopsida; order Poales; family Poaceae; genus Cenchrus; species Cenchrus americanus. The sequence goes on from OX387245.1 coordinate 179,978,794, forward strand.
CTGGACCTTGACCGTGTAGTGCGTTCATCGATGTTCCCAATGATCTTCGACAAGGGATGCACTTCTTGAATCCGCCGGGGAGCCTCACGCCTCGAGACTACCTCCCCCTCAACTTCAGCTTCTCTCGCCTGGTCCTCTTGTCGCACCGTCGTTGTCCATGAAGTAGACGGTCCACGCTCCGTAGTGGTCGTAGGGGAAGTAGTGGGTACACACTCAGCTTCAGGCGCATGGTTCTCTCCATCATCGTCTCCAGCTTCATCCTTCTCCTCTTCAAAGAGGTCCTTAGCCATCTCCTCATCACCTGCACATTCAAAGCCAAGAGAGGTACATGGCATTGTCTCATCGAAGGTTACCTCGCAAGTCTCCATGATTTTGTTAGTCTCAAGGTTAAGCACCCTATAGGCTCTAGAGTGGTTAGCATATCCAAAGAAAATACCATCACTAGACCTAGCCTCAAACTTGTCGAGTTTTCCCTTCTTAAGAATAAAGCACTTGCAGCCAAAGACTTGGAAGTGACTCACCTTGGGTGCCCGACCATGCATAAGCTCATAACAAGTCTTCTTCTTGAAAGCTCACAATAAAATCCTGTTAGAGACATGACAAGCCGTATTGACCGCCTCAGCCCAATACCTCCTAGGAGTCCTGTGCTCATCGAGCATCGTCCTAGCCATCTCACAAAGAGTCCGATTTTTCCTTTCCACGACTCCATTTTGAGGGGGCACATAAGGGGTCGAATACTGATGTTCAAGACCTAGATCACGACAAAAGGCATCAAAACGAGAGTTCTTGAACTCAGAGCCATTATCACTGCGGATAGCTCGAATAGCATTCCGATGCCTCTCGTTTTTCAACCTCACGATCAGATCTCGGACAAAACCAAATGCCTCACTCTTATCCTCCAAGAAAACACCCAGGCATAGCGAGAGTAATCATCCACCACAACAAGGACATACCACTTCCCACCCACCGAGCGAATTCGAGCTGGCCCAACAAGGTCCATGTGCAACAGCTCTGTCGGACGCTCGGTCATGACATCGGTCAGGGGTGGATGGGGAGTGGCTACCATCTTTCCATGCCTACACGGAGCACAAACCAAATCCTTCTCAAGCTTCAACCTCGGCAATCCTCGGACAAGGTCAAAACCACTGAAGCGGGAAACCAAATCAAAGCTCAAGTGTCCCAACCGTCTATGCCATTTCCACAAATCAGAGGAAGGACCAGCCATCAAACAGCGAGCAGGACCCAAAGAACGAGAGTAATCAGCCCTGAAAATCTGACCCTCGGGGATGATCATACAGACAAGATCACCTCGAGAATCAAGTAAACGAGACTCGCCAGACTTGAAACGCACCTCAAAACCCTCATCAAGCAACTGAGAAACCGAAAGCAAATTGAAACCCAAAGACTTCACAAGAGCCACTCTCTTCAACATTACCTTGTCACTCACATGCACAACACCCTCAGAAATCACCCTTCCTCGTCCATTGTCCCCAAAAGTGATGTACATCCTTTCTTTCACTGGGGTGAGGCTGGAGAACCACTTCTTATCTCCGGTCATGTGTCGAGAACACCCGGAGTCGATCAACCAAATGTCCTCCAAGCCTCCTGCCTGCAGTCAGAAACAAGAACGAGAATGAGCTAGCGACTCGACACTGGGGTTAGCACACAGAAAGTTGAACCAGTGTCGAGCCATCTGCTCAAAAGAGGGGTTAGCAAACATCATTCCCTTGCCACCAAACTTCCCATGTCCCATGGGAGGAGTACGAGCACCACGAGGAGGAAAACGTGGTCCGTAGTTCCTCTGGAACCCAAAGCTGCGATCATCTCCCCTAAACCCGTATTGAGGACGAGTAAGGGGACGTCCAACAAAACCACCACGAGCCCGACCAAACCTCTCACCAGCACGCACACCATCATCTCTCCTCACAAACCTACCACTCTGAGCTCCAACTCTACCAACACTCTTCACACTTCCCACACCCCGTGGAAGTGGCACTCTAGGCTCAGGAATACCATGAGACTGGCGATACCTGTCCTGGTTTGCTTGCTCCCTAGCAAGCCTCTCATCCCTCTTCCTCTTGTAGCAAAACTCTACAAGATGCCTCTCCTTGCCACAATACTCACGCCTGAAGGGAATGGATTTTGGTTTTGGCTCTGGCTTCTCTCTAGGCTTCTCACCCACAAACTTCACCGGTTTCTGGAAGTCATTTGTCTTAGGTGGGAATTTGGGTGGATCTTGGGTTGTGTCAAGCTTGTTGCAAAGGTGGTTGGGCTTTGGTGTGAAAGAGTTCTTGGGTGCTTTTGGAAGTGGGACTTGGATGTCTCCAATCACCTCAAACTCGGGGTTAGACTCAACACACTTCTCATACACACTCTCTCCACTGTTCTCTTCCACTTTCTCACCCAACTTCTCAAACCCCAAACCACGACCATCAGCTCTCTTGAACTCCTCAATCATGATTTTCAATTGAGGTTCCTGCCCAGACAACCAACCCAACACTTTCCTCAAATAGTCATTCTCCTCATAGATGACATCCAAACGGGAAGTGAGTTCAAGATTGCGCAAAGTAACTTCATCACAACTAGTGCATGCATTGACAACAGGAGATTTCAAAGATGCTTCCAAAGAACTAATGGTAGAACCAGCATCAACAAGCTTAGCATGCATAGTAGGACATGATTTACAAGCACCAAGCAAAGTGGGTCTAGCCTTAAGCTCATCATACTCAGTCCTAAGAGCATCTAGTTTAGCCAAAGTAGAAGCATTCTTCTCATTAAGCAACTTGATCTCATTCAACCATGCATCACACTCAAGACATTCAACATCATCAGGAGTAGTAGGAGCAAGTTTGAAAGAGTCATTCTCAAATTTTAATTCAAGCAATTTGGACTCTAGCTCTCCTACTTTCTCACTAGCATTCTCAAGTTGAGCCCTAAGATCTTTCCTCATCTTTTTGGCATCTCTTAGCACACTATCACGGTTGTCAATCAAGCCATTCAACCTAGCAATCTCAGCAAGCAAAGAGTCGGGGTCACGATTTACCTCATCCTCCGAGTCGGAGTCGCCGTCTTCCTTCTCGCTCTTCTTGCTTGCTTGAGCTATGGGCCATGCCACAAAAGCCCTCAAGCGCCACACGGCCTCAACCCGCCGAGGTTCCGGCTTGCACTCTTCTTGCCCTTGCGCCTCCCGGCGTCTTCATCTTCGCCGCTTGAGCTTGACTCGCTCGTCGCTTGAGCTTGAGTCGACGTCGCTCGCACCGGCCACCATCGCTCTTGCCTTGTTCTTCTTGTAGCCGCTCTTGCTCGGTCGCCGCTTGTCCTTGTCCTTGCTCTTGGACTTGTTGAAGTGCTTGCCCTTGGAGGAGTACTTGTCTTCACGCCTCGGGTGCGCCTTGTACTCGTTCACCTTGTACTTGTTCTCCTCCGCTTCCGGGCACTCGGCGATGAAGTGGCCTCGCTTGCCACACTTGTAGCATGTCCCTGAGCTCCGCCTTGCATTCCTCCGACTCTCGTGTAGTCGATCAAACCTCCTTGAGAGCAAGGCCAGCTCCTCCTCGCCCAGCACATCAAACTCCTCATCTGGAATGGACATAAGAGAAGACAAGGAAAACTGTCGACAGGAAGAGTTAGATTTGCCCTTTGATCCACCCACAAGAGCAAGACTATGGTCAGTCGAGCCCTCATGCTTGGATTGAAACTTCCTGTCAACCTCAGCCGACTTGAGCTTAGAAAAGAGGTCATCCAACTCAATAGTCAAATATTGCCCAGACTCCTTGATGGCCTCAACCTTAGCACCCCAAACATTTGGGTCCAAGACATGTAAGAGCTTAAAAGCCTGATCATGCTCGGTGTAAGGAAAATCCTCAACATTAGCTTTCATGTTGTTCACGATGGCGGTGAACCTCTGAAACATCGTATCAATGTCCGCACCGGGAAGTGGAGTGAAATTCTCATATTGCATCCGGTAAGAGACAAAGAGGCGAGCCTTCACATGGTTATCACCACCGTGAGCAACCAACAACTTCTCCCAAATTTGCCAAGCAAGATTCAAATGGCGAACACGCTCAAACTCTGGATCACACAAGCTTCGGACCAAGTGATCAACGGCCTTTGCATTAGCCTCATACTTGGCCTTAGAACCAAGATCGGTCACCATAAGAGTATGAATGTTGACCGGAATAGCATAGGTCTTGTCAAGCACAATGAAATCCAACAGCTTTCCACGAAGAAAGATCATCATTCGGGCCGCCCACTTGTGGTAACCCTTGCCATCGAAGTGCGACGGACCGCCCCGCTCAACGTACGCCATCTTAGGATTCGAGACTTGTCAAAGTCGCAAAGAATCCGGCACCAAGCTCTGATACCAATTGAAGGATCAGATGGCGACTAGAGAGGGGGGGAGTGAATAGGAGCCGGTAAAAATTCTTCCCAAAGAACTCGGCCTATGCCCTAGTCAAATCCCGGTCACACACAAGCGATGGATCGAATCACACACCAATCGCCAAGACAACGAGGTTATGGATCAACCTCTAGCCTTAGGAACGATTCCTTGAAGCACACGCGGAAGCACGAAAGAAGAAGGAGAGGAATCGAACCAAGAAGCAAAGCGCGCAGCCTCTGGCGGACCGTCCGGCCAGACAGGGCGGACCGTCCGCGATGAGCAGTGTGGACCGTCCGGCAGGGGACCGCGGACTGTCCGCCCCCTTTCCGCGGGACCCGTCCGCCCGAGCCGCGGACCGTCCGTTAAAACCAAACAGAACCAACAGGGATGCACCTGCACCACGGACCGTCCGCGGGGAGCACGCGGACTGTCCGCCAGGCACCCGCGGACCGTCCGCCCTTTGCTGCGGACCGTCCGAAACTCCGTCCAACCGAAAACCAAAATCGCGATGGATCGAAACGGAAGACGAGCAAGAACACGAAGAACACGGGACGAACCCTAGCGGCGTGGACCGTTCGCCAGGTCCTCGCGGACCGTCCGCCAGATGCGGACAGAGCAGAAAACGCCCGACCCCGAAAGTCAACTCCACCAAATCATCATCGGATTTCCCAAACGGTTGAAGCTGTGGAGACAAGGGTTTGGGGACTTGAAAAGCGTCACACAAGGATTCTATAGCCCAAAAATCTTGCCTCCTAACTCCCTAAAACACCGGGAATTGCGAATCCTTTGAGCACCACCGAAAGCTAGAGCACCGAACGAAAACTCACGAATCGAAGTGGTTTCCCGGCGTTTGAGGACACAAGATCAAACACAAAGATGCACGAGACATCTATCCATGTTTCCCTCAAAGAAATCCGGGGAGAAACCCACTCAAATCCGCGGAATCACACCGGGAAGAAAGGCACGAAAATAAGCACAAAAAGACCACGAAAACACAACCCCGAATCTTCTATACAATCCAGGAAAGATTCACAAGGTTTAGCATGCCGCCCTAGCATCCATCCCTCTCAACAAATCTCTCATGAAGCTCTCATGCTAGCCTAGAGAAAATGGAAGAAAAATAGCTACGAAAATGAGAAATGGGAGGGAGGAAATGAAACCCTAAGTCGCGGAGAGAGAGAGCCACTCACACACCCTTATGGCTTATATATCGGGTCCCGCCGGAGTGGTAAATGACTCGACTACCCCTAACTTAACTACTGGCGATACAACCTACGCAGGGGCATTTAGGTAATGTTTGTGGGTCTTGCCATCGGACGAGCACGCCTTTGCCGCACCCCGCGTCCTCCCGACGCAAGCCATGCGATCCCGCCGCGTGTCCTCCGCCTCGAAGCTTCCCGACACGCCCGGATTCCGTCTCCGTCGTGTTGGGCCCTCGGACTTGGTTTTGAGGCCCAAACCAAGAAACCGTCCGCTAATGGTTTTGTGGGCAAACCACGAAACCCCGCATGATCGGTCCGGCCTCCCGCCAAACCACTTGACTTGACCGCCACCGTGCACCGGCTCGCTTGTCCATGACTTCGTCTTGCTTGTGTCGCCACCATGTGACCCGCACCCAACCCCGCTATCCACCGGGTCCCTCGAACCGAGCCTACTTGTCTCTCCATCTCCCGGAGGCCCCTCAAGCCTGAAGACCTTTCGTGCCCGTTCTTCACCTGCAACAACACGAACTAGGCCGCAGCCTACACCTGCGCACTAAGCCAAGAGTCAGTCCAACATCCGTTGTCAATCACTCATCACTGAGGAGCGGTCATCCATCGACCACTGGGACGCTCCTGGTCCTCACAGAGGTATTCCATGGGCAGCTCGGACGCCCTCCCAGCCGGGTTCGAAATCTGGTTCGGGAGCCTGAATTTTTAGGCCACGGGGAACGACTACCTCATGCGCATCACCACCCGTGACGAACTCCGTGTGCGGCGGCAGACCGGGGCTGACCCGGCCTCCGTCGCACCCGCTGCTCACACCCCAACGTCCACCCACGTGGATGCTGAGGGCCTTTCAGCGCCTCGACGCCGCTGGAGGTTCGGCCAGCAGTCGCGACAAGTGCGGATGGAGCGCCGATGCACTGTGTGCATCGCCACACAACACGACATGACCACCGGCGAGACGATCGCCGCCCCGACGGGGGAGCGCTCGGTCTCGGGGCCACGCTTCCTCATCGGTGTGCACGGCGCCACGACGGCGTACGTTGCCTTCGCCAACACTGACGCAGCGACGCGCAGGGTTCGCCCTGGCCGCCATGTTCCGGCCGTCAGGGATCCCAACGCCTCCGCCGACGACGAGTTGTCCCACGGCTCCGCCAGCGAGCTGCCACCTCGCACGGGTACGTGGAGTGGGACTTCTCCGGCGTGCCTGACCTAGTGATGTTCCGGCGGTTCCTCGACGCCACGGACTACTGGTTTGGCTACTCCGACAATTCCAGCACCAGAAGCTACGATCCCGCACGGGAGTGCTTCGCGTACTCGCCAACGACCAATCAAACGCAGCGAACGCGGCAGAAGCTGGCGACGGAGAGGTTCCCCCCGGCCCGGGAACTGGACCGCACCAGGGTGCGGGGCCAAGCGCTCCTCCCTCCTCACCGCCGAGGGGGGCCGACATCAACGTGCAACTGGCTCAAGCCCGCGAGCTTGAAGCCAAGCTCGCGGAGGAGTACTGCGCGGTGCGACTGCTTCAAGCCTCCATCGCCGGAGAAGCCTCCGCACGCGGTGAACGCTCGCGTGAGCTAGGCAAGCAGGCCCGCGAGCGCATCAACGTCGACTTCGACGTCGACAACCCGAACACGCCCCTGAGAGCGAGCCAGAAGCTCGTTGCCGTTGCGACACTGCTGCGGGCCATGCCCGCCCCCTCAATGCCCGAGGCGCGAAACCTGCACCGCGAGGCGCAGGCGCTCATCGAGCAAGCGGTCGTTCAACAGGCCGAAATCTCGGCATCCCGCATCTGCCAACAGGGGAGCGCGCGAGACGATGGGAGCGCGCAAGGCCCCGAAGCATCGGTACACGCGGGTGGCGCGGCGGAATAGCCCACTAACCCTGGGCGCACGCCGGTCAGGGAGCGGATCCTTGGCACGTGCGGACAAGCCCAAGACGGTGATGCTCGCAACGTCATCAATGCCCGGCGGACGGGCAATGCGGAGACGCGGGCGATGGCAGGCTACCACCCCCAGCGGGTTGGGCGCTATGACAGCTGAGAGGACCGCTCGCTGACGCCGGAGCCCCCAGGAACCCGTGTGTTCAGCTGGGAGATCCGCACTGCGGGCTTCCCTCAGCGCTTCCGCCAGCCCACGTCGATCGACAAGTACAACGGAGAGACAGACCCCCGTGTATGGCTCAACAACTACCGCCTGGCGTGCCAGCTGGGCAGGGCCACCACCGACGAAGTCATCATCCGCAACCTGCCGTTGCACCTCGCCGAATCGGCGCGGACGTGGCTTGAGCTTCTGCCGGCCAGCCAGATCCACAACAGGGATGATCTGGTCCGTACCTTCATGGGGAACTTCCAGGGCACTTACGTGCGCCTTGAAAACTCCTGGGACCTGCGCGCGTGCACCCAGAAGCCCGGTGAGTCACTCCGGGACTTCATACGACGTTTCTCCAAGCGCTGCACGGAGCTATCGAGCGTGGCCCAGTCTGAGATCGTGCACGCCTTCCTCGAGGGCACACCTACCGGGACCTCGTGTGTGAACTTGGACGCAGTCCGCCCGTCGACTCGAACGAGCTGTTCGACATCGCCACCAGCTTCGCCTCTGGCGAGGAAGCGGTGGGGGCGATCTTCGACGGGAACAAAGGCAAGCGCGTGGACGACGCGCCCGCGGAGGGCAGCAAGTCCAAGGACCCCCAGCAGAAGCACAAGCGGGGCAAGAAAGGGAAGAAGCCGCGCCGCGAGGCGCACGAGCAGGGGCGCGACGACGACGGCGACGAAGCCCTTGCTGTTGACCCAGCTTGATGGGGCCCTCGAGCGGCCCCTCGAGGACCTAGGGTATTCGACGACATACTGAAAAAGCCATGTGTGTACCACAAGACGCCGGTCAACCACACCCTCAGACAGTGCGATATGCTCAAAAAGTACTACATCCGCGCCACCGCGAAGGAGGGCGAGGCCAAGAAGGATGGGGGTGATGGCGACGCTGGTGGCTTCCCGGTGGTGGAGAACGTCTTCCTCATCGAGAGCGGCACGAGGTCCTCGCCACGGAGAAGGCGCCTCCCTCCTTCCTCGATTGGTCGGAGGACGCCATCACCTTCAGCCGCGAGGATCACCCGAACCGCATCCCCAACCCGGGCCAGTACCCGCTGGTGGTCGACCCGGTCATCGGAAATGCGCGGTTCTCGAAGGTGCTGATAGACGGAGGTAGCAGCCTTATCCCCTACGCGCACACTCTGCGCCTGTTGGGGATCGGGTTGGACCAGCTACGGCCCAGCACGACGCCGGGCGTCGCACTAGGCAAGTGCGTCCAGCCCCTCGGGCAGATCGACCTGCCGGTCTGGTTCGGCACACCAGACAACTTCCGCAAGGAAACGCTCACCTTCAAGGTGGTGGGGTTCAGGGGCGCGTATCACGTCATCCTTGGGTGGCCGTGTTATGCCAAGTTCATGGCGGTCCCGAACTACACCTACCTCAAGATGAAGATGGCGGGGCCCATGGGGGTCATCACTGTGGGCTCGTCGATTGAGCACGCATTCGACTGCGACGTCGAGTGCGTGGAGCACGCAAAGGCTCTAGCGCTGGATGAAGCACTCGTGGCAAACCTGGAGAAGCTGGTCACGGCTGCTGAGCAGACCAAAGAGGTGCCCCTCGACCCTGCTGTCCCCGAGGGAAGGGCGTTGAGGGTCAGTTCCACCCTCGATCCGAAATAGGAAGTGGTGCTCGTCGACTTCCTCCGCGCCAACGCCGACATCTTTGCGTGGAGCCCCTCGGATATGCCAGGCATCCCGAGGGAGGTCGCCGAGCACTCCCTTGACATCCTACGTCACTCCCCCGCCGTGCGACAACGGTTGTGCCGCTTTGACGAAGAGCAGCGCCGGGCGATTGGAGTGGAGCTGCGGAAGCTCCTTGAGGCCGGGTTCATCAAGGAAGTGTTCCACCCTACGTGGCTAGCCAACCCTGTGTTAGTGAAGAAAAAGAATGGAAAGTGGCGGATGTGTGTATATTATACTAGTTAAATAAAGCATGTCCTAAAGTTCCTTTTCCTTTGCCACGGATCGATCAAATCATTGATTCGACTGCGGGGTGTGAGCTCTTATGCTTCCTTGACGGCTATTCTGGGTACCACCAAATAAAAATGAAGGAGTCCGACCAGCTCGCGACTTCGTTCATCACGCCGTTCGGGATGTATTGCTACGTAACAATGCCTTTCGGTCTCCGAAATGCGGGCGCTACATACCAGTGATGTATGCAGCACGTTTTCGGGGATCACATCGGGCGGACCGTTGAGGCGTACGTAGACGATATAGTCGTTAAAACTAGGAAGGCGGACGACCTGGTTGGCGACCTCCGCATCGCATTCGGCTGCCTACAGGCCAATGGGGTGAAGTTGAACCCCGAAAAATGTGTCTTCGGCGTGCCGCGAGGCATGTTGTTAGGATACATTGTCTCCCAGCGAGGCATCGAGGCCAACCCCGAAAAGGTTGCCGCCCTCGAGTGAATGGGTCCAATTTGAGACCTCAAGGGGGTCCAGAAGGTGTTGGGGTGTCTTGCCGCCTTGAGCCGCTTCATTTCGAGGCTCGGCGAAAAGGGCCTACCCCTCTACCGGCTCCTAAAGAAACACGAGCGCTTCTCCTAGACCATCGCTCGACAAGTTGAAGGCGACACTCACCCACGCCCCGATTCTTACGCTGCCTCAGGATGGAGAGCCTCTGTACCTCTACATCTCCGTGACCACTCAGGTGGTCAGCACTGTCATTGTAGTAGAGCGCACGGAGGAGGGGCACGCCTTGCCAGTCCAGCAGCCAGTATATTACATCAGTGAGGTTCTGTCCGAGACAAAGGCGCGTTATCCGCAGGTCCAAAAGCTGCTCTACGCAGTGGTCCTCGCGCGGCGCAAGCTCCGTCACTACTTCGAGGCTCACCTGGTCATGTTGGTCTCCTCCTTTCTGTTGGGAGAGATCGTCCGGAACCCGGATGCAGTGGGCAGGATTGCCAAGTGGTCGGTAGAGCTGATGGGCGAGACACTCGCTTACGCGCCGCGCAAAGCGATCAAGTCCCAGATCTTGGCGGAATTCATCGCTGAGTGGACGGACACGTAGTTGCCGCCGCCACAGATCCAGGCCGAGTGCTGGACCCTCTACTTCGATGGGTCGGTGATGCAGACAGGAGCGGGCGCGGGCCTGCTTTTCGTCTCACCTCTCGGGGAGCACATGAGATACGCAATGCGTCTGCACTTCCCTGTGTCAATCAACATGGCCGAGTACGAGGCCCTCCTTTGCGGCCTCATAATCGCCATTGAGACGGGCATCAAACTCCTCGACGTGAGGGGAGACTCGCAGCTCGTGATCGACCAGGTCATGAAGAACACGAGTTGTCACGACGACAATATGGAGGCGTACTGCAAAGCCGTGCGGGCCCTCGAGGACAAGTTCTACGGCATAGAACTCAACCACGTGCCTCGCCGGTACAACGAGGAGGAGGACGAGCTCGCCAAAATCGTGTCGGGACGAATTACCGTTCCCCCGAACGTTTTTGCGCGAGACGTTGCCCAGCCATCCGTCAACCTCGAGCCGTGCCCCTCGAGCTACGAAGAACCCTCGAGGGCTCCCTCGAGTCCAACAGGCGCGGAGCCCATGGACGAGGACCCCTCGAACGAGGCATATGTACTCTCCCTGCTCGAAGGGTATGGCGCCGACGAGGCCGAGGCCATGGATACGGAGCCAGCACCCAGTGAGGGGGACTGACGCGACAAATACATCGCCTGGATGGATCGAGGGGAGCTGCCCTCGGACCGATCCGGGGCAAGGCGCATCGCCAAGATGGCCAAGTCGTTCGCCCTCGTCGACGGCGAGCTGTACAAGCGCGCCGCGTCAGGCATCTTGCAGTGATGCGTACCAATCCCTCAGGGGCGCGAGCTCCTCCGCGACATCCATGCGGGCGTATGCGGTCACTACGTGGCGCCACGCACCCTCGTGGGCAACGCGTTCCGCCAAGGCTTCTACGGGCCCACCGCGGTCGCCGATGCCAGTGAGATCGTGCGCACCTGTGAAGGGTGCCAGTTCTACGCCCGCAAATCCAACCTACCTGCACACGTCCTGCAGAACATACCAGTCACATGGCCCTTCGCCGTGTGGGGGCTGGATATCGTCGGGGCCTTACAGAAAGCGCCCGGGGGCTACACCCACCTACTAGTCGCCATCGACAAGTTTTCCAAGCGGGTCGAGGTGCGCCCCATCACGAATCTCAGGGCGGAGCAGGCCGTGACGTTCTTCACCGACATCGTCTACCGCTTTGGAGTGCCCAACTCCATCATCACCGACAACGGGTCCCAATTCACGGGCAGAAAATTCCTAGAGTTCTGCGGTAAATTCCACATCCGCGTGGACTGGGCAGCCGTGGCGCATCCACAGACCAACGGCCAGGTAGAGTGTGCCAACAGCATGATCCTACAAGGCCTCAAGCCCAGGATTTTCGACCGACTGAACAAGTCTGGTCGAAAATGGCTCCAAGAGCTGCTAGCGGTTGTGTGGAGCCTCAGGACCACCCCAAGCAGGGCCACCGGATTCACCCCGTTCTTCCTTGTCTATGGCGCAGAGGCTATCCTCCCCACAGACTTGGAATACGGGTCGCCCAGGGTTCGGGACTACGACGAGGGCGCCAACTAGCGAGACCGCGAGGACTCGCTGGACCAATTGAACGAGGCCCGCACCGTGGCCCTGATGCACTCGACGAGATACCAGCAAGCCCTAAGGCGCTACCAATCGTGGAAGGTGCGGCGCCGAGACTTCAGCGAAGGGGACTTGGTCCTAAGGCTGCGCCAGGACAATCGAGGCCGCCACAAGCTGTCGCCCCCATGGGAGGGACCCTACGTAGTGGTGAAGGTGTTGAAGCCCGGCACATACAAGCTGGCCAACGAAGACGGCGAAGAACTCACCAACGCTTGGAACATCTAGCAGCTACGTCGCTTCTACCCTTAGCAAGGATTTCCAAGTTATTCGTTGTAAATTACATGCCCAACACCCCAGTTGGCAGTATGGATGTAAATATCAGCAAATTAATAAAGTTAAAGGGCAACTTGGCTCTCCATAGAAAACCAAGCCACCCTCGGGGGCTACTACGGGGGGCACCCCCCCCGCAAAAATGGCCCCATTTTTTCGCAAAAATTCGCAAGTACGCCAACTACGCCTCAACACCTAAGCCTCAGGCAAACTTAGGCGGAGTGCGAGTGACTAAGTGGGAAAGACGCGCGAGTCGGAGATAGCTGTCACACCCTGAAATTTCCAATTTCAGGATGTGAATAGAAAGAATAATTAAATAAAGATTTTCTCACAATTTTAAAATTTTTCAAACATTTATTTTCTTTACAGGGAATATAGTATAGGAAAAATCATTTGATTGATTTTCTAAATTAAATAAAAGTTGAGAGTGTTGCATTCATGCCGATGCATCTAGTGGTTCTTGAGTGCAAAAGGTTTCAAAAATGCGTTTAGGAGCTGTCCTAACCCTTCCGAGAATTTTCCGGAATTTTCTGAAATTTATTCTCATATTTTCCTTGAGCTATTTCTATTTATTAGAAGGCTCTAAAATCTTTTTCATGAACACCAAATGCTTTATTTGGATTGTTCATGTCTTAATCTATCTCTAGGAATTTTCCTGGAATTTTTGCGATTTTCTGAGTATTTTTTCGTGCCTCTAAACATTTTCTGGGCATTTTCTGGAATTGTTTTGCGCTGAAAAAAAAGAAAAACAAAGAAAAACCTATCTACCGGATTGGGCCGAGCCAGAGGCCCGACCCAACCCGTACCCGCCCCGCTCCGGCCCAGCCGGGCCCGCCATGGCCCATCGGCCGGGGAGGCCGGCCGGGCGGGCGACGACGCCGCCGCCCGGAGAGGCGCGCCACCCCCCGCCCGCGCCCCTATAAAAGCGGCGCCGAGCCCGCGCGCAACCCCCTCGCCGCCCTAGCCGCCTCGCCCTGCGCCGCCGCCTCGCCCGCGCCGCCGCCTCGCCCCGCGCCGCCGCCTCGCCCCGTCGAGCCGACCGCCGCCGCCGCCCGATTCGCCGGCGTGAAGTCCTCGCCGGAGGAAACCGCCGCCACCAGCAAGTTCGCGAGGTCGAGCTGGACATCCCCCACCCCCTCCCGCTGCGTGGGAAGCACCAGAGCACCACCATCGCATTGGGGACCGGCCGCTCCTGTACTCCACCGTCGGCGCCGTCTTCACCAAAAAATTCGATCCCGTCCCTTCCTCCCCAACAGCGGTGAGCACACCATCCTGTTCCAATCGATCCGCTCTTTCGATTATGTGCCTCACCGGAACCCTAGGCCGCCCCTAGCGCCGGCGAGCAGCGCCACCTGGGCCGCCGCCGCCCCTGTGTGCTCCTGTGCGCCCCTGTCTTGAGAAAGAAGATGAGGCCGGACGGTTTGCAAAAATCCCCCTGCAGGATCCCATAATGAGAAGAACCAATCTTATGTCTTGCAAATTTTCCAAATAAAACCCTAGAGATTTAGATTCCTTCGTTCAGATCCAACCAACACCCTTTTATAGATCTAACCCCGAGCTACATCAGTTTCACGAGCACTATTCTCTGTGTCTTGCAAATTTTCTTTGCTAACCCCTGAAATCTACGGTTAATCGCGAACAGGTCCTTACAATCTTGTTTTGCTCACCAAATCTTCGTTTTAGCTCCGATTTAATCCGTTCAAGTTGCGTTAGGTTCATAATAATGTAAAGCACGCGTTAGTGGTGTGTTTTCACCATGTTTTGTTTCTGAAAATAAAATTAATATTAATTTTGATTATACATGTCTTTTATAAATAAAAGCAATATAGATCTATATATCGTTTTCCATAATTAAATTTAATTTGATTAATGATTACTTTACATGCTTTTATGAATAAAATCTAATTAGATCTTTTACTCGGTTTTCCATAAGTCAAATATTAATTTGCTTAATGATTAATTAACTTTTATAATTAAAAGTTGATTAGGCTTTTACTTCGGCTTTATAAATAAATGTTAATCTTGATTAATACCAATTTAATACTGTTTTTGATAATAATATGATGAACTCGAATTACAAAGCTCCGTTTAGATTGTTCATATAGTTTAGTTCTTCTAAATTAAATGTTTAATCGGTTAATTCCTATATGAATCTTTATTAATAAAACTTGACTAGATCTTTACACCGGTTTCATAAATAAAGTTTAATATTGCATTAATGTCAACATAGGGTATTTTATTTCTGAAATATCCTTTATAATTGTTTTGTTAATTAAAATGAACCCAGCTCATAGCCTTGCTCTCTCATATATGCAAAACGTTTGTTAGACGTTCTTTTCTTAGCTCAATCTAAGTGTGATCTTTCTGAATCTTGCTCAATCTTCCGCGACCATCTCTTTAAAGCAAACTAAGTCTTTCCAAGCACCCTTTGTGTTCTTTAGTGATCCATCTAATCGAGCCTACTCTTTAGTGCGTTCTTTTAAAGTTTTCTTTTGATTGGTGCTTTGTTCTCAGTATATGCTTGTTTGTTTGTTGTGTATGTTTGTGCCCGATGATTGATGCGCTTAGAGTGAACGCCGTTCGAGAAGTTTGGAAGAGCAAGAAGTTGAAGATTCTGAGCAACGACATTACTTTGGTTAAAGGCAAGTGTGTCCTTGATCTTTTGTCCTAAGAACAATATTTAATCACTCATTGCATATGCTTGCATTAATATGATGGGACCCATGTTTAAGGTTTGACTAGTGTTATTTATCCTGTGCCTTGATCAAACGGGTTTATCTTTATGTTGGGTAGTTATGCTTAGTTGCTATACCTGGGTTATGGTGGTTTTAATGAACATTAATTATGAATCATGTTATACCTTTATGCTATACTTTTGATTGCTTAATACAAGATCATATGATTAATCGGAACATGGAGCGACCACCCGGACAACAAGGTGCAACCACAAGGACTATATGGCTCTGGTCTTGGCCGAGTAATTAGGGAAGTCTTTGTGTGGTTATTACTCGCATAGTAGGTTGGGGACGGAGGAATGCTTTTATGGCTACTTCTATTCCGGAGCGGTGATGGAACGGAAGACTCTATGGCTTACCGTCCGTAATAGAAGTGTGGTACGAAAGATAGCCTCTATGACATACTACTATGGACTAATACGCACGGGAGGACTCTTTGTAAAGGCCTCGTAGCGTCCCTATGCAATCACACCTCGGTAGTGTGGTATGATGCTTGGCCGGCATCGCATGGTTGGGTTTAAAGTTCTTCGGGACTTTTACGCGACTTGTGGGTAAAGATGTACAACCTCTGCAGAGTGTAAAACTAATCGATTAGCCGTGCCCACGGTCACGGGCGGCCTGGACCCTCACATGATAATTAAACTTGAAGATGGACTTAAATCGTTCTCTCTGGTTATGCTTGCCATGTGCTTATGGCATACCTCTTATCTTATGCTTAAAGTGGGTTGGTATAAACTTATACTTTATTAGTAATCAGGTGCTAATAAAATTTGACCAACTAAAATTGCTTAAATGCTTATAGCCCAGTCCACTATAAAGCCTTTGCATTCATATCTTTTTCCACACTTGCTGAGTACGACAAGTGCTCACCCTTGCTATAAACAATGTTGCTCAGAAGGAGGAAGTTACATGAAGATGACGCGAAGATGTTGCTGGTGCTAGGCGTACGCAACCCCCAGTCGACTGCCTGTGATGTTTGGAGCCTTCGTTTCCAGGATTCAGCGTAAATCTCTGATAATCTTTCTTTTTCTTACGTGATACTGTTTCTGTATTCACTTTTATGTCACTATATGCATGAAACTTGATCCTGGCATGCATATAGGTATGCACTTGGTTTTCTTCGGAAAGTCGGGTGTGACAGAGTGGTATCAGAGCTGTATCGACTGTAGGACGTAAGCCTAGTTAGTATTGGTCGTTTCTTAAAGCCTCTTTTGTTCTACAATCGCTCCTTACCTTATCCTTGACCTCTCTGATGAATGATCTCACATCTCAACTATCTTCTTATCTTCATACCATGAATTCTTATATATTGATCTTCACTCTCCTTGAACATTTATTCGATCTCGCTTGTCCATTCTTTCGAGTCATAACACCCCCTTGATTATTTGGTGGAATTGTTACCCTTAACATTCCATCTATTCGCGCAGCTCTCTGACACATCAGCGCTGTTTTAATTCTTTCTCGAGCTACAGAACTCCGATCGAAATGAAACAAGTTGGGTTAGTTCCTAAATTTCATAAGTGAATTTCTATAAAAAATCCAGCCCTATCCAGTACCTGTTCCAGGAGCTATGCTCGAAACATTGGAACTATCAGAATCTGTAAACCCTGCTGACCTAGTTACCTTCATTATTTTATATCTCGGGCTATAGACCTCCGATTGAGGTAAATCCAATTGGAGTAGTTCAGGAATTTCATCAGCTTCATTCTGTCCAAAATTCAGCAGTATTCGTTTTGTATCCAAGGAGATACCTACGAATTAGTGGAGCATTCAGAATCTGCCAACACTGCTGACATAGCCGTCTTCTTTAATTCATACCTCGAGTTCTGAACCTCCGATTGAGGTGATTCCAGTTGGGTTGAACTCATAATTTTGTACTCCTTGATCTGGGAAAAATCCATTATTTATGGATATCCTTGCTAGGAGCTACATCTGATCTATTAGGAGGATACCCCCTGACTTCATTAACAACGTGTAGTGTCGTTCCCCTTTAGCTATGCCTTGATTGGTGGAATTGTGTGTTTGCATGATGATGCTTGGTTTTATGGACTTGATTGATTCGTTTCTTTGAAGTGAGTGTTGGTGTATTGTGGGTCTTACATCCGCAATAACATCAGTTGCCTAGTTGGGTTCTTCTTTTGTACCTCCCACCTCCTTGTTCTCCCCCACTCGTTTTGCACTACTCTTGTTCCCTTCTGATAATATCTTTACCTACCAACCAGATGGAAAACCAAGAAGGAGGTAACCAAGGAGAAAGCTACGAGAACGGTGATGACTATGGATACAACCAAGATGCGCTATCATTTCCACCCCCGGAGGATAAGTATGCAGAGTTCATGAAGACTGAGCCGCCAATGTTCTCCAGTACCACATATCCCTTAGAAGGCGAAGACGGATCAAGACAATTGAAGAGAAGCTAGATATGGTACAATGCAATGATGGAGAGAAAGCTTTGTATGCATCTTGGCAACTTACGGAGCAGCTTCGAGTGGTGGAATTCTTACATCAATGGACATCGCAACCCGAGAGTATTGTGTGGAAGGAATTCAAAGACAACTTTATCTTACACCATATTCCCGTGAGTGCGATGAAGCTCAAGAGGAAGGAGTTCCTAAACTTAAAGCAAGGACAGATGACGGAATCGAGTACGGGGATAAGTTTATTCAGTTATCTCTATATGCCCCAAGATCGGCTGAGAGTGATAAGAAGAAACGAGAGCATTTCATCAAAGGGTTGAATGAAGATCTTCAAAGTATACTAAGCCTACATGAATACTCCAGTCTACAAGATTTAATCGACAAAGCCATTGGGTTAGAAAGCAAGCTACAGGAGATCATGAGTAAGAAGAGAAAAAGGGAATATCTAGGGGAAGCCAATAATAATTCTCACCTACATCTTATGTCTCAAGCCCAAGGTTTTCCTGAAGGTCACAATGAAGATGCATATCTAGAATATCCCCATGGTGTCACAATACCAGTGATTTATGAGACACCACAGAATCGTCGAAACATTAGGGAAAGTAAAGCTTGTTTTTATTGCAAAGCTGGTGGACACTTTATCAACAGATGCCCGAAGAAATTTCTGGATCGTCATTTTAAGAAGGAATGGCGACAACGACACAAGCAAGACAAGACCCCCGATACCTAAGGATGTTGGTATAAGTTAGGCTTGAAAAGTTTTTCTGTAATATGAAAGGAATAATATTGCTAAAGGATATGAAAAGAGTTCGAAATAAACCCTTGTCTCTTGCTAGCCTTTTTCGAATCTCGGGACGAGATTCCTTTTAAGGGGGGTAGATTTGTCACACCCTGAAATTTCCAATTTCAGGATGTGAATAGAAAGAATAATTAAATAAAGATTTTCTCACAATTTTAAAATTTTTCCAACATTTATTTTCTTTACAGGGAATATAGTATAGGAAAAATCATTTGATTGATTTTCTAAATTAAATAAAAGTTGAGAGTGTTGCATTCATGCTGATGCATCTAGTGGTTCTTGAGTGCAAAAGGTTTCAAAAATGCGTTTAGGAGCTGTCCTAACCCTTCCGAGAATTTTCCGGAATTTTCTGGAATTTATTCTCATATTTTCCTTGAGCTATTTCTATTTATTAGAAGGCTCTAAAATCTTTTTCATGAACACCAAATGCTTTATTTGGATTGTTCATGTCTTAATCTATCTCTAGGAATTTTCCTGGAATTTTTGCGATTTTCTGAGTATTTTTTCGTGCCTCTAAACATTTTCTGGGCATTTTCTCGGAATTGTTTTGCGCTGA
Source organism: Cenchrus americanus (assembly GCA_947561735.1). NCBI lineage: Eukaryota > Viridiplantae > Streptophyta > Magnoliopsida > Poales > Poaceae > Cenchrus > Cenchrus americanus. The sequence goes on from OX387245.1 coordinate 179,997,880, forward strand.
AAAAAAAAGAAAAAAAAGAAAAACCTATCTACCGGATTGGGCCGAGCCGCAGGCCCGACCCAACCCGTACCCGCCCCGCTCCGGCCCGGCCCGGCCCGCCATGGCCCATCGGCCCGGGGAGGCCGGCCGGGCCCGGCGACGACGCCGCCGCCCGGAGAGGCGCGCCACCCCCCGCCCGCGCCCCTATAAAAGCGGCGCCGAACCCGCGCGCAACCCCCCGCCGCCCTAGCCGCCTCGCCCGCGCCGCCGCCCTCGCCCGTCGAGCCGACCGCCGCCGCCGCCCCGATTCGCCGGCGTGAAGTCCCCGCCGGAGGAAACCGCCGCCACCAGCAAGTTCGCGAGGTCGAGCTGGACATCCCCCACCCCCTCCCGCTGCGTGGGAAGCACCAGAGCACCACCATCGCATTGGGGACCGGCCGCTCCTGTACTCCACCGTCGGCGCCGTCTTCACCAAAAAATTCGATCTCGTCCCTTCCTCCCCAACAGCGGTGAGCACACCATCCTGTTCCAATCGATCCGCTCTTTCGATTATGTGCCTCACCGGAACCCTAGGCCGCCCCTAGCGCCGGCGAGCAGCGCCACCTGGGCCGCCGCCGCCCCCCGTGTGCTCCCCCGTGCGCCCCCGTCTTGAGAAAGAAGATGAGGCCGGACGGTTTGCAAAAATCCCCCTGCGCAGATCCCATAATGAGAAGAACCAATCTTATGTCTTGCAAATTTTCCAAATAAAACCCTAGAGATTTAGATTCCTTCGTTCGCATCCAACCAACACCCTTTTATAGATCTAACCCCGAGCTACATCGGTTTCACGAGCACTATTCTCTGTGTCTTGCAAATTTTCTTTGCTAACCCCTGAAATCTACGGTTAATCGCGAACAGGTCCTTACAATCTTGTTTTGCTCACCAAATCTTCGTTTTAGCTCCGATTTAATCCGTTCAAGTTGCGTTAGGTTCATAATAATGTAAAGCACGCGTTAGTGGTGTGTTTTCACCATGTTTTGTTTCTGAAAATAAAATTAATATTAATTTTGATTATACATGTCTTTTATAAATAAAAGCAATATAGATCTATATATCGTTTTCCATAATTAAATTTAATTTGATTAATGATTACTTTACATGCTTTTATGAATAAAATCTAATTAGATCTTTTACTCGGTTTTCCATAAGTCAAATATTAATTTGCTTAATGATTAATTAACTTTTATAATTAAAAGTTGATTAGGCTTTTACTTCGGCTTTATAAATAAATGTTAATCTTGATTAATACCAATTTAATACTGTTTTTGATAATAATATGATGAACTCGAATTACAAAGCTCCGTTTAGATTGTTCATATAGTTTAGTTCTTCTAAATTAAATGTTTAATCGGTTAATTCCTATATGAATCTTTATTAATAAAACTTGACTAGATCTTTACACCGATTTCATAAATAAAGTTTAATATTGCATTAATGTCAACATAGGGTATTTTATTTCTGAAATATCCTTTATAATTGTTTTGTTAATTAAAATGAACCCAGCTCATAGCCTTGCTCTCTCATATATGCAAAACGTTTGTTAGACGTTCTTTTCTTAGCTCAATCTAAGTGTGATCTTTCTGAATCTTGCTCAATCTTCCGCGACCATCTCTTTAAAGCAAACTAAGTCTTTCCAAGCACCCTTTGTGTTCTTTAGTGATCCATCTAATCGAGCCTACTCTTTAGTGCGTTCTTTTAAAGTTTTCTTTTGATTGGTGCTTTGTTCTCAGTATATGCTTGTTTGTTTGTTGTGTATGTTTGTGCCCGATGATTGATGCGCTTAGAGTGAACGTCGTTCGAGAAGCTTGGAAGAGCAAGAAGTTGAAGATTCTGAGCAACGACATTACTTTGGTTAAAGGCAAGTGTGTCCTTGATCTTTTGTCCTAAGAACAATATTTAATCACTCATTGCATATGCTTGCATTAATATGATGGGACCCATGTTTAAGGTTTGACTAGTGTTATTTATCCTGTGCCTTGATCAAACGGGTTTATCTTTATGTTGGGTAGTTATGCTTAGTTGCTATACCTGGGTTATGGTGGTTTTAATGAACATTAATTATGAATCATGTTATACCTTTATGCTATACTTTTGATTGCTTAATACAAGATCATATGATTAATCGGAACATGGAGCGACCACCCAGGACAACAGTGCAACCACAAGGACTATATGGCTCTGGTCTTGGCCGAGTAATTAGGGAAGTCTTTGTGTGGTTATTACTCGCATAGTAGGTTGGGGACGGAGGAATGCTTTTATGGCTACTTCTATTCCGGAGCGGTGATGGAACGGAAGACTCTATGGCTTACCGTCCGTAATAGAAGTGTGGTACGAAAGATAGCCTCTATGACATACTACTATGGACTAATACGCACGGGAGGACTCTTTGTAAAGGCCTCGTAGCGTCCCTATGCAATCACACCTCGGTAGTGTGGTATGATGCTTGGCCGGCATCGCATGGTTGGGTTTAAAGTTCTTCGGGACTTTTACGCGACTTGTGGGTAAAGATGTACAACCTCTCGCAGAGTGTAAAACTAATCGATTAGCCGTGCCCACGGTCACGGCGGCCCGGACCCTCACATGATAATTAAACTTGAAGATGGACTTAAATCGTTCTCTCTGGTTATGCTTGCCATGTGCTTATGGCATACCTCTTATCTTATGCTTAAAGTGGGTTGGTATAAACTTATACTTTATTAGTAATCAGGTGCTAATAAAATTTGACCAACTAAAATTGCTTAAATGCTTATAGCCCAGTCCACTATAAAGCCTTTGCATTCATATCTTTTTCCACACTTGCCGAGTACGACAAGTGCTCACCCTTGCTATAAACAATGTTGCTCGGAAGGAGGAAGTTACATGAAGATGACGCGAAGATGTTGCCGGTGCTAGGCGTACGCAACCCCCGCCGATCGCCCGTGATGTTTGGAGCCTTCGTTTCCGGATTCAGCGTAAATCTCTGATAATCTTTCTTTTTCTTACGTGATACTGTTTCTGTATTCACTTTTATGTCACTATATGCATGAAACTTGATCCTGGCATGCATATAGGTATGCACTTGGTTTTCTTCGGAAAGTCGGGTGTGACAATAGCCCACGCCTCGAGCAGGATATGACCTTTCTCCCTCGCCTCTGGACCAGCGGGTCGCTCGTGAAATCGAAACTCTCTACTCCAGATTTGCCTAAGTCAAGGAAATGAGCAGCGGAACGGCGTGGCAAGCGAAACAAAGACAACGTTTCTATTTACAAAATACTTCAAACAAATAGTTGTTCATTACACGGTCATGAGGCCCGAATGCTAACATCTAAAAAGGGGTTGACGCCTAGTGGTCCTTAGGCTTGGGGGTCACCGGCGCCAGGAGCATCAGGGAACAAAAAGTCCATGAAGTCCTCGGCAAGCGTGTCAGCGGCAGTGGCGGCGAGCGCGTCCGCGCGGTCCATCGCCACTTCATCTTCAACGCTGACCGGGACAACGTAGCCTGATGACACAGCCTGGAAGTTCACTTGATAGTGAGACACCACCACGCCGAGAGCCTTCTTGATGCCAAGATGGACGGCGCGGCGCATGCGCTGGGAGACATGCCCCCCGAGGGCGCTGTTGACGGTGAATATCCGTCAACCTAGCCATGAGTTTACCTTCGGTGTTGGCATAAGTTTTATACCTTATCCATTGGTACTAACCCCCGTGGTATAACAAGTTCACGTGTCCATGTCGGTTTTGGAGTTTAGTGTTTATGCATGGTTTTAGCGTTGAAAGCAAGACTTTCGGGATAAGTTCATCAAGCACCTTATGACAAGACCTTGAAGCCCCGTACTATTCATGCAATGAAGCAAACTTAACTCCAAGAAGCCAGGGACTTGATCCGAGAAGACGACAAACTCCGAGGACCTGACCAGAAAAGTGTTGAATCTTGCAAGACAAGGAGTTATGCCCAATTCGGAGAGAAACTGACGACATGGACCTACATGCAGAAGGGGGAAACATCCAGGAAGCAAGGGAACTGACGTAGAGCAAAGGAGGCCTCGGGCTGGGCCTGGATGGGCCCAGGCCGGCCGGCCCAGGCCGGTCGGCCCAGCCCATTCCAGGGCCCGTTTGCCCCCTCCTTTGCCCTAGCCGCCAATCGGGCTATTTATAGCCCCCTGACTGAGAGCCACGCATCATCCAATTCGTCATCGGCCGCCGAGGAGCAGAGAAGAGAGGGACACCATCTCGGAGAGGAGAGGGTCGAGTTAGTTGACTAGGGTTTCCCTAGCCGACGTGGGAACCTTGTATGGAAGACCACGTCGGAGTTCCTGGAGCTAGAAGAAAGATCAAGGAAGGATCCCGGTGGTGATCTTGTTTATGTATCATTGTCATAGTTGAATTATCAAGTTGAATCTATTCTTAGCGATCAAGTGTTTCCTCGAAGATTACGTTTTTCGATCGGTTTGCTTATTCCAATTCTATTTGCGCGATAGATTACATAGGGTGTTCTTGTAGCCGCGGTGGCTAGAGGTACACACCGGATCTTCCGAAAGAATCTCGACTTGTCTTTTGACTCGCCCTAGACTCCCCGCATGAGTAGGGATACGTTGTGACAGAATGGGGGTTCCGAAAGGCGGATGTTTTCGGATTTGGACGGGAAACCACGGTTTAAAGAGGCTTCTTATAAGATTCGATTTGCTACTTCTTCTCTTGCTTGGAACTTCAACAAAAGGCTTGTCCCGATCTCTCGAGATCGGTTTATCTACCCAATCTTACTTTGTTATCTCTGGTCTTTAGTAGATTAGATTAGTTTCGTGTCTTTTAATTAGATGCATTAGGGTTTCTTTTACCGAAGATTGAAGTTACTTGTCTTTACTAGATCAACTCTTGCGTCACACATTTGTTCCACGGGTTCGATACCTTGGGTTTACCACTCGAGCGAAGAAGGGTCTCTTGACTACGACGGGAGACTTGTCCGCTTGCAAGTCATTAAACGAACTTTGATACAACTATTAACCGTCAACAAGCCCCTTTTTCTGGCGCCGTTGCCGGAGAACAAGTGATCAAGATTTGATTTTTTATTGTCTTTTTGTGATTTTCAGTTTTATTTTAGTTTTTCTTTTTTTTGCATCTACTAAACTTTGATCATCCTCAAAATACATCTAATCTAGTTTGTCTAACCCTAGTTTTCGTAGATTTACTTTTACTTTCTAGTTTTTGCATACTTTGTTTATTGCTAACCCTAACCGGAGATGGTTGGCTACCTCTCCAAGAAACCCAAACTTTTTTGTGGATGATCCAGGAAAACTTTACAGGCAAAGGAGACGTGCAACACAAGCTAAAGGGTTGGAAACCCTAGTTTCAAAAGCCGAAGTTGAAGGACCGCCGGAATCTCCAAGGGAATCACCATCTCCAAGTCCAAAGGAAGATCAACCTAAACCGACATCGTTGATCTACCTATCATAAACCTTCAAGACGCCGGAAGGCCGTTCAAGATCAAGGTCTCAACTATCCGCATGATGGTTGCGGGAGCTTTGGAGCGTTTCAATGAATACATACGAGCCAGATTCCTTGAGTGGCAAATCGGTTTACATAAGAGGAGGATGGAGAAGATGGAGATAGAGAAAGAAGCTCAACACCTAAAGGCTGCCAAGGCAAGATCCACATGCGAGGATTGAAGTGTTCGTCGTGATGAATATGCTAGAGACGCAAGTGGGACAACTTGCCGGGCGCCCGATGGGTAACAAAGAAGAATATCCGAGACAACTCCAAGGTCCCAAGACGGCGAAGGCTACTCAAACTCATTCGGGAGAGAAGTAGGATCACACTAAGGAGACCATGAAGATCACAACCGAAGGACCGGAGTTCGAGATGCTGAGCCACCACATGAAGGAAGTTGTTGCATCCGTGAAGACCAAAAGACAAAGCCAGCCTGTGAAGACCCCAAAAAATTGACTAAGCCGAAGAAGAAGCCCGTGCCCAGGATGGTGCAGAAGTGGGTACCCAAGATTGCAACGCCCGCAAAGAGCGTTGATCCGAGGTAATCAAGTGAAGAAGTCTAGCCATGGACTATAAACGAAGCGCTAGGCGGGAGGCAACCCGTTTCGTCGAGTCAAGAATAAGCTACCGGGAGGACAACCCGATTCCAGGTTTTTCGAGTCTTTTTAATAATTTAGTTTTGAGTTTTATTACGCAAAGACATTAGACTTAGAAGTGGTTGAACAATATTAGAGACATAATTCTTGATTGAATATTTTGCTTTATCATAAACCCTTTGCATGAACCCTCCTATGTGCTTGTTTGTTCATTTCTTTTCGAGAAACCACAACCAAATAATTTCAGAACCTAAATCAACCTTTCACCCTCATTATGGTGCTGAGGTTGACTTATTTTTCATGCTAAAACCACATGAGTAGAGCCACGACTTATATCTATGTGTTAATAAAAAATTCAGCACGTGGTAGGACTCGCGTGAACCTAGAAATCTAAACTTTTGGTTGGTTTTAAATATCTATATCATTGGTTTCTCTAAGATTAGAATTTTTCTAAGCCTCATCTAATTTTGTTTTATTCAAAATCTTTCTCGTTTAGCCAAAATTAGAACCTAAACCTATGCCCCCATGATCAAGCCGGGAAAAGTTTGCTCTCAACCAATGAAGGCAAACTATACCGGTGAGACCAATATCAACGTAGTCGGAAAATATTTTCGACTTACATTTGTTTTTATTGGTTTAAAAACTTCTCTAAATTTATGCTTGAGCTCTTGCATGGCTCTGAAAAATATTTTTAAATTCGAATTAGAGGAGTACTTAACCTTAAACACACTCAAAGGGGGGCAATCTAGTTTGAATTGATCATGCATGCACCATTGGACACCCTTTCATCAACTTTCACCAAGTCCACGTGCAAAGGACAAGCATGGTTGGCAGCAAGCATAAACTTTACAGGAATTTCATGGTGGCATGTGAAGCAAGTGGAGCAAGGGAGCATGGACATGACTCGAAGCATGAAGCATCAAGTGGAAGGACCAATAAAAGGAGTGGACGAGAGCGTTTGGACGGTGCAACTCGTGGAGCACGTGGGCAGGAAAGTTGCAGAGGAGAAATGACCGTGCTGGAAGAAAGCCGAGGCAGGGAGGAGCCAGAGGCCACTCAGGCCGGTCGGCCCAGGCCGGCCGGCCTCCCCTACTTAAGGAGCCCCCCGGCTCCCGTTTTCTGCAGGCAAGCTTCCCTCTCCTTCCTTAGTTTGTGTGTTCAAGTTTGTGTGCCCAGAACCTCCGTAGACATAGCCAACCTTCCCAAGCTTAATAGCTCAAAACAAATCCACACCCTTAATCCACTCAAAGTCCACATCCCGAAGTAAGATTTTAAGTGCCTAATTACCGGTTGCAACCCGGAGTTTTAGTAGAGAGAAGAGTGCAGCAACCATGTGGAAGAAAACCACAAGTCTCTTCTCCAAGAAGAAGGGTTCATCGTCATCCATCCTCTGCCAAGTTATTACGGAGGGCCACAAGAGCAAGCATGGGGAGTGGTGCACTGGTACCCCAACAAATTATGTGGTGCCCAACGTAAACTTTGCGGAGCCCTACGCACAATATCCCCATCTGCAACAAAGCGTGGCCATAATTGGAGGGTATGTTGCAAGAAACGCCCAAAACGTCGCAGCCATCCAAGCCAACGCGGCTCAACTTGGTGAGGGCAATGCAAATATTGCTTATGAGCTTGGACGCCTTCACCTAGTGGAGCCAAATCAATTCGTCGGAGGGAGTGTCCAACTGTACTATGAGAAAGGGTATTACTATCAAGATCATCAACACCAACCACCGACGGAGGACTAGGAAGATTAAGGAACTTTAGTTTTCTTTTCTTTTCTCTTTCTCTGTAATTTTCAGCTTTTGTTTAAGTGTGTTTGCGTAATATTTTCTGTTTTTATTTAAATTTCAGCAAGTGTGTTTGTTTATTTTCAGTTTGTATTTCAACTTGATTTCATCATTAATAAAGACACCACCTTGATTATATCATTGGAAAAGTTACAAAAATTTGTGCCTTGATGATATATGATTATAGCTTATCTTTGTAATTGATTTATGCATGTTAAAGCTAGTGCTCTCTTAAAATACGAATCTGAATTTATTTAAATGCTAGCTTAATCTTTAGCGGAGGTTATGATTAAAATAAAGACCCATAGTGTTTTATGTGCTCCCAAGTTATGAATAGATTGAAGATGTCTTTTATGCTCAAAAATATTGCTAACCTTGTCATAAATATCACTTGTGTGTTGCTCAACCTATCCAAAGCCTAATATATATTTGAGTGCATAAACCTTAGTGTACAAGATTTATTTTTGAGTGAGTTATTGCAGGCCATGATTTCTCTGGCCCGAGACTAAGAAGCTGGTCATTCTGTTTTTGCGTATCTATCTTTTTGCTAGCCTTTTATCCGTGCATTGTGTATCCCCACATTAGAGATCTCACAAACCTCGCCGGATATCCACCCTTAAAACCAAATATCATATTTTGTGATTACCTCCTTGACCACAACCTATCGTTGAGAATGGATCATCAATTCAAGGAAGATCGCAAGACGGTGCCAACATTGAAGATTTCAAGTATCTCTCCAAAGGAAAAATATCTCCGGTACCTACCTTATTTATCGCCTCTTTGCTCGAGGACGAGCAACATCTAAGCATGGGGGAGGAGGTAGGTACGGTGCAGTTTTAGAGTTAAAAGGGGAGCAATTTAAAAAATGATGAATGAAAGAAAATTCAAAGGCGATGTACGTGATTTCCAAGGTGAAAGTCTAACAAAAAAAATGACCGAATGAATGACTAGAGAAAAAAATGAAATGAATGAATGAAAGAAAGAAAGAAAGAAAGAAAAGAAGGAAAAATATGAGAAAAAGAAAAAATATGAGTATGCGTAAAGTGAACTCCCCGGTTCTCTAAAGTGCATTCAAGGCTTCAAGTTTAAAAGATGCATTGTCATTTTCCAACCATGTGCAATCCGATAACGAGGACTTCCTTTGTGCCCCGGGATCACCCTTTGCCATTTGCACATGTCCACTCATCTAAAGTGTGTGTATTTTTCTCTTTCCCCTCCTTGATTTAACATTATTTTCCAATGACCTTTTGATGAGTCTCGGTAAGACCATGAGAAGCTTGTCTTGTTTTAACAACACCTCATTTATAAAATCTTGTTAGGACTAAACTTTCCCAAAAAGCTCCATATAAAGCCTACCACACATATATGTGATGAGAGGGAAAGGAGTAGAATATATAGGCTTGAGGGACAAGTGAGATGAGAGTTCATGAGCAATATACAAGATGATTTAAATTTGTGAACTTGGTTTAGCTTTTCTTTATCTCATTCTTTATTTCAAAAATTCTGAGATCTATTTAAACTTTGTGAGCACGTTAATACTTGTGGGATAAGCTTAATAAGAATCTACCCTCCGTAGAGACGAAGGCTAGTACATTATGGAACTTTAATGAATTAAAATTTTGAGAGCATTACGTTTTCTCGTGTATGATCAAGTGCAAGGTTTAAACATTGTTTGGCAACGATGATATCCATCGAAGGCTTACTCGAGGACGAGCAAGGTTTAAGCATGGGGGAGATGTTGACGGTGAAAATCCGTCAACCTAGCCATGAGTTTACCTTCGGTGTTGGCATAAGTTTTATACCTTATCCATTGGTACTAACTGTTGACGCAAAATGTGCACCTAGCGCCAAACACACAGCAAGCCGAACAAGCTGGCTTCACACGTGCAAAGAATCACAAGACGTGCCAGTCAATTTTCCCTGAAAATTAACAAAAGACAAAGTAGTTAGATACCAAAGCTTGGAACTTGCCGGTGGTACCGCACGGTTCCATATTTACGGCTAGGAAGCCAGATGGGATGACACATAGCTATAGAAAGCTATCTGCCAATAAACTGAAACCATTCGGGAGCTTTCAACAGGAAAAGTAACATAGTCGAATGGATGACGCAAGCATGACGGCGATCGGTCTTTGTTTAGAGCAAAGATGTACACGCGCAAGATCACGACCGATCCCCATGGTGATTAACATTAAATAAATAAATAAAGTAAAGCGCGAGCATAAACATGTAATAAACAAGCATGCATAGATCCAAAGCACTAGTCTACCGCATGTCTAGGTACTTTTAAAACCCGTCGGGTACGATGCCATACAAATCTATCCACCGCATGATACGACTTGCATGAAAATCGTACCACTTTCCACAAAATAGATCTATCCACCGCATGATACAATCTAAATCTGGAAAGCTAAAAGCATACATTATTTAAAACATGAATTACGCACGTGTTCTACTCGTGAGAAACATAACCGAATAGGGCTGAACAGCCGATTCAGGGTCCATGAAGAAGGAACGAACATTACCAAGCGAAATAAATCTATCAGATTGATTTGAAATCTAATCCACCGGATGACTAGCTCCAAAGCAACCCAAAAACCTGCATCTACCGCATGATACTCAGTTCTTTCAAGATTTATTCCAACGTTGGCAAGCTTGAACCCGCAACACATGACAACCTAGATCGATTCAGTTTCGGCTATCGGAAAGCACAAGATCCACGTGTTAAAGCACGAATTCTACTCGCATAAGGATCGCAAGAGGGATAAAGCCGATCCAAACCCATCTAGATTGGGCAAAAGATGTTACATGAATTTAAACATATAGTAAAAACTCAAAGCAACACGGGGTAACTTGATGAATCTATTGGATCTTGCCAAATTCCAATAGAGCCGATAACTAGCTTCAAGCTAGATCTTAGCCTACCGCATGGCTCATGACCTAACAAGAAACCTTCTTGAACTTGAATCTACCGCATGACACGAAGCATGGTAACAAGACTACTTGCATCATATCTAAATCCACCGCATGATACTAGATATGATACAAGGTTGCCGGTACTCACGGAGGTCGACGGATCGATGAACCCTCTCGAAGAACTCGACGACACGACAAATGGACTCTAGGGTTTGGCGTAAGGCCGGTTTGTATTGAAGAATGATTATGTTCGTTACATACATTCAGGGCTCATATTTATACCCTGCCAAGCACAACCTCGAATGGATTTGTTGCCTAACTTATCTCTAAGCTTGAGCGCTTATCCATCCATTCATCCTTCCTGCTTGAGCCACGTCACCGTCCAAACCCGCAAAATCAGCTCAACTGTCCCCTTGCCGAACGGAAGCAGATAGCCGACCGCCGATCTTTCTACCGAATACATCTGAGAAAAACCTTCCTTCCACCGGACGGACTTCTCATCGAGCCGGACCCACAAGTCAGACCCCTTACCAAATTTTGGTGTTAACACATGCCCCTTCAATTGTGGGATAAAAGTGATTTTGTTCCGGAATTGACTCCAGCCACAAACATTTTCAAATCGAATCTGTCAACACCTGTTCTTCTCTCTTCGCAATCCGCCGGAATCCTCGTCTAGATCCAAACCCTAGATCCTCTTGTTTTGAGCTGAAATCCCCAATGGCGGCTCAAAACCAAGCTGCTCAGGTAAACCCGTAAGCTTCATTCGGCATTTAGGTTTTCAATTTTACTTGAGATTTCGTTTCCGCTTTCCTTCAGGAACCTTCCACTGAGCTTTTGATTCGCACCGAGGCCAATTCAAGATCCTACTACCTTGGTCCCGTGGGAAACTCTGATCCCCGAGATTTCATTGCGGCTGAATCTCAAAGGATCCCTTTCAAAGCGGCTCTGTCCCCACCTCCTCGGTGGCAAGATGCTTTCAAGAACTGGCCCTTGCCTCCAATTGCGGGCTGGAAAACTTGGTACTAGAGGATTCTTGCAGACAAGAGTGCCAAGACCCAAAACTGGGATACCCTTCGTATTGCTCAGTGCCTGGAGTTATCTTTGGCCGAGACCCCCAAGAATGAAGACCTTTTGATAGCAGCTTGCCACTTTTGGTCAAATGGTGTCAACGCCTTCCTTTTTGGCCACGACCCGATGTCGCCAACTCTGGCCGACGTGTATATGATCACCGGCCTTGACATCACAGGATCCGTTCAACCCTGGGATTTCAGAAGTTCCTCACCACAAACAGGGGTGAAACCAGGGAGCGGATACAAGAACTATATCTTGAGCCACATGAAGGACATCCCCCTTGGTGAAATTGAATACAGGGCGTTTCTGAACATGTGGCTATGCAGGTTCATCTTCTGTGGTAAAGCCAATGAGCCTACCCTGAATCACATCGCAATGGCTTCTCAACTGGTCAGTGGCAACCGCCTCCCCCTTGGGAAATTCCTCCTAGGCAGTGTGTACCAGATGCTGTATCAAACTGTCACCCAGATGTACACCGGTCAGAGGGCAGCATGTGTCAATGGTCCTTGGTGGTTTGTTCAAATGTGGCTGCAGCTACACATGCATCAGATGTTGGTGTTGATTTGAACACCCGACTCTTCCCTTCATCCAATCATCCTGAAGGGGAATCCCAAGCCACCAGAGGATGCCAGACTTATGGAGAAGCTGCTTCAACTGTTCTTATTCAGCATGATATCAGCCAGCTTTTCGAGCTATTCTTCAAAGGTTTCCAAAATCCTCTCTGGATTCCTTATTTGGATAATGACAATTTGATTTTCCCTTGTGAATTCTCTTTTGAAACCGGACGCCAAGATGGGAGATTCCTGGAGATCTTCAATATCATAATCCGCCCATGCATTCTGCCAGCTGAATTCAATGGAGGAAGGCTGACTTATAGTACTTATGAATATTATCAGCCCAATGTAATGGCTCGGCAACTTGGGTGTGGCCAGATGCCCCCAAGACTGTTTCTGCATGAATTCCTCAAGCCCAGAGAGGAAATCAAAGAACTTATGCACAGTAGCAGAGTCTTCCGTTATGTGTGCAGTCCCACTGTCTACACCTGGCCTTTTGTACCCACAACAACATCTCACTCCACCTTCAACTCCTGGTGGCAAGAATTCCATGATCATATCTTCAGTGAGCCTGTACACTCGTTCTGCGCAGAGTTGATGCCTGATTTTCAGCCAACTTCAGAGGTAACATGATTAAACCATTGAACCAAACATTTCCTCTTTCAATCATGACTCTGACCTTACTTCTTTTACCCACAGAACACAGTGCCTGCTCCTCGAGCCAGGAATATCGCCTAAAATGCCGTAGGCCCGTTCTCAGCACTGGGATTCAAGTCCCCAACCCTGGCTCAGCTAATGGCTAGATTTGCCACAACAGACCCAAGCCTGTCCAGCCTTGCTGCTGATAGGAGGCAAGGTTTGTCTCTAATTGCTCCTCCAAATGCCAAGAGGAGGAGAACTATCAAGAAAGTCCTTGTTGAGGTAAAAATCTTTTCCTTTCTTGATCACAAGATTACTCTGTTTCTGATAAATCACATCTTGTGCATTTTCAGACCAGAGCTCAACAATCTTCAGTTCCAGAACCTGCCAATGCCCCACCCACTGGTATGACCTTTACTGTCCTCTTCTCGAGGATGAACACTGGCATTTATCTTTTAATTTGTCACTTACAGGAGAAACAATGGAAGAACAACTCGTGGACGTTCCAGTGTCTCAACAAAAAAGTCCACCCAGGGTTGAGTTACCTGTCCCAGTGGAGATCTCATCTTCATCAGGGACTCAATCACCCTCTGCAGAAGCAATGAATTCTCCAGAGATGAGTCTCCCAATCCAACAAGAATCAGCAAGTCCTCCAAGGGTCCGATCACCTGCTGGTCATGCAGAGACATCAACCCCAGTAGAGGTGAACCCATCTCCTCTTCGGCCCGTAAGCCCCCGAGTTGCCAGCAACTGCATCACCGCCTTCTCACTCGGAAGCTTCCGCTCTACCCGGAACACCTCCTTCGCCCGTGGTCATTCCCGAACAAAGTCCCGCCCCCACCAAGAAATCGACATGAGGTACTCATTTGCACTTAACTCTGCTACCTTTACTTTCAGCACTCCTGACTCGGCAATACTGCTTTCTCAGGATCAGGCCCCATCATCATCAAGTCTATCAATGGGGAACAATCCAGTTGCCGAGGTGATGGAAGGAGTGCATTAAACCCTGTTAGAGGAAGTGCTAGAAAAGCTCAGGGAGATCTTTGCCTGGCTGGAAAGAGATGCACGAGACCAATTCAAGGATCTCGATCACTTTGAAGAAATGCTCGAATCTATTAGCCAAGAAATCCCCGAGGACATCAGCGCCTCACTCGCATCTATCTCTGGCCTGGAAATGCACTATGTGCCCATAAGGCAAGCTTTGAGGAAGGTGCGCTCCCGCCCGGCTGTTGAAAAGGAGAGGGCCAGCGCTGAACAAGCCATGAGAGGGGCACAATCTCAGACCAAGAGCCATAAAAATACATTGGCCAATCTGCAAGCTTCTTGTGATTCAAAAATTGCCAGGAAAGCTGCTCCGGAGGCAGAACTGAGAAACCTATCAGCTGAGATAGAGGCCAATAACAAGAAAATAGCCGAGCTCCCTGGATTGATAGAGAAGACCCAAGAAGAAGCAAAATCGGCTATAGCCAAGGTGAAACAATGCGATGCAGAACTCACCACCTTGTCTAATGCCCAGAAAGATTGCCAGGAGCGATTGGACAATTTTCGCCAAGCAACATCCAATGTCCGTAGTGTAATCACGAAATACGTGAACATTTAGGTGCTTCAATTGATGTATAACCGAATTGGTCGCTCTTGCAATGTCTGTCCTTGCAATTTTATTTACTTTTTTCTTCTGCACAACCTTAAATGTAATGCTGAACGACCCATTCGGCAAATAAACACCAATATCCAAATGGCACTTTGACTCCTTTCAGCCAAGCCAGTCAACTGAATGTGACTCAGCCTAGAACTCCAAGCGACCCATTGGCGGACTAGTCAAGGAACCCTTTCCACCTTCCGATTTTCCTGGGATATGTGCCACGATTCAGAGCCACGACTTGAGGCCACGATCTGTCTTGCCAGGCCTATAAATGAAACCGTAGGCGCCCCTAGCTCTCCACAAGGCCTTCAGCTCTCGAACCTTTGCCAATCTCAACTCTTTTTGTTTCCCAAACAGTGCACATCCCAGAGCAGCATGGTGCGCCGCCTCAACCGACTCCGCGCCTCTGATGAGGCGGAGGGGAGCAGCGCCAATGCGCGCCGGAGGCAATAATCGTCGATTCCTCTTCTTTGATTCATCTTTGATCTTCTTTTTGTTTTGACGATCATCCCCTTTTTAGGTTGATCCAGTGGAATCCATCTCTCGCGCCGCCGCCGCCCCTTCCGACTACTCCTCGAGTCCGACGGCCACTCCCCCGTGCCCTACGGGGAACTCGACGCTCTCCGCTTCAAGGCGGAACTGGAGACGGCCCAGCGCGAGCTAGAGGACGTCTCCAAAAAGGCGGGCATAGCCGAGTTGGAGTGGGAAGACCAGCGCAAGCAGCTGCTGGAGACCATCGACGGTACGGCTCTGAAATCAATCCTTGATCCAATCCGGCTTTTGATGCTAATATCCTTCTTTCTTGCACCTTGCAGCCCGCGATGCCGAGCTCAACCAGCTGAAGATGCTGGTGGAGCAACTGGCCGACAAGGTGAACGCCTGCGGTGACACGCCAGCGGAGCGCCTTGCCGCGGTGGAGCACCGCGTTGATGAGGTGGCCACCCATGGTGTTCGCTTGGGCACCACCCTGGGCCTGGCTGCCATGGCGATGCACACGGACGTCGACTACTCCACCAGGCCGCGCGGCTTCCGGGGCGGCGCGCCGGAAGACATCGAGGAGATTGAGCTCATCTTGGAGCGCCTCGATGGCCACGGCGACGCCATTGCCGAAATCACTCATCCCCAATCTGTGCTGAACAGGCTTTTTGACTAGATTGTATTAGGGATGTTTGAATATCGGCAATAAATAAAGAACTTTTGAATTCTGTGCTTGCACTGCGATGATTTTCCTCATGTTTGCCTCCGTGAATCTTGTTTTTCCTTAAACGTATCCGGGAACTGTCTTGAGCCGAACACGCGAGAACAGATGCCCCTTGGCGCAAAAATCCACAGAAGATCCCTGAATCGACAATCCATAAGTACTGTTCAAGTGAAAACCCTTCGCATTTGGGGAGAAAACCCTACCACTTGGTATTCCAACAGTGTACGCTGGCCAGTCATCACTCCCAATGCACCCCTTCGGTCAATAAAATAGCCTGCTGGGACGCCCTGCAAATCCACTCGCACACTCATCCATCACCTCTCATCTCCTCCCCCGTCTCCAGAGGAAAAAACCCCAAGTCCATGGACAAAGGCAAGCAGCCTCAGGAGAGCAGCGCCCCAAAGAAACGCACGATTCGAAGGTGAGTTTCCCTTGATTTGCTCCTTGTTTCCCATATGATCTTGCGTTTTACCTCTTCTCTTCCTCCTCTTCTTTCAGCCTTGATTTACTTCCTGAAGAAATCATCGGGACCGAAGACGTGCCTGAGTACATCTCCTCCGATTCCTCCCTCGAAGCAGAGGAGGCTACGCCTGAATAGAGGACCAGCCATCAACTGTGCCGCCGCGTTCGGCACCTGGAGCACGGTCTCAGGGACATCACCGCTCGTTGCCAAGACGAACGCGAGCGTCGCATGGTTCTGGAGGCACTAGTGGGGGGTAAATGTTTCTAACTTCTTCTTGACTTCGCGCCCGCACTTGGATTTCTTCCCCCTAACATCCATTCCTCTGTTTCAGTGTCTCTGACAGGTACAACAACCTAAAAGCGGCTTGGGATAGCTTGGTGGAGGCCGCAAGTCATGGTCACCCCCGCGCATTCCAAGTTGCCGTCACGGTAGTCCTGGAGCAAATGAAGAGGGAGCAGCCGAAGAAGCAAAGAAAAGATTGATTCATAGTTTCGCTTCTTCCTCCACGCCTTCTGCTTCCCACCTCCTCGTAGTCTAGATCACCAGGGTTGTTGGATGTAAACCTGCAAGAGGCAGTTGTAAAGTAGTTTGGTGCTAAGGGCAATGCATCTAGGCACTGGCCATTTCTCCTGTTTGTGTATTTTGCTCTGAAGGCGGCCTCGCTCTTGAGCGCCGGATATTTCTTGTGTCAGATGCTTGTAATCCCACTGCTAGTGATCATCGGTCGATTTCAATACTAGGATAATATTTCTTCAAATATCTCCCATTTATTGCAGCGGAAAATTCATCTCCTAGTAAAGTTTTCAATATGTATGCATTACCAGGGACGCATCTGACCACGCGAAAGGGTCCTTCCCAGTTAGGGGACCATTTGCCGAATTCGCTGTATTTGGATCCAATCGGCAATAGCGCTTTCCAAATCAAATCCCCTTCTGCAAATTGCCTGACTTTTACCTTCCTGTTATAATACTTGGCAACCCGCAGCTTATTCTTATCGATGTTTTCCAAGGCCCTGAGACGGATCATGTGTAAATCCTCTAGCTCATCCATCATCAGGCCACTGTAATCTTTGGAGCTCAAATCTTTCTGCAACACGATTCTCCTGGAATCTGATTGCATCTCCCAAGGTAGAACCGCATGATGCCCGTAAACCAATTCGTAAGGAGAAGTCTTTGTAGCTCCATGAGGGGCCATTCGGTAAGCCCATAATGCTTCATTGAGTACCGAATGCCATCTCCTTGGCTTCTGGTCGATCTTCTTCTGTATTAGCTTGATCATGATCTTATTAGAAGCCTCTGCTTGACCATTATCTTGGGCATAATAGGGAGAAGAGTTAAACAATTTGATTCCCATGCTTTCGGCAAATTCTCTGAACTCCAGGGACACGAATTGAGCCCCTTGATCAGTTGTGATGGTCTGAGGGATTCCAAATCGATAGATGATGTGCTCCTTGACTAATTCAACCATGTTTTCCGACGTCACCTTCTTCAGTGGGATCGCCTCAACCCATTTAGTAAAATAATCTGTAGCCAAAAGCACGAACTTATGCCCCTTGCTAGATGGTGGATTAATCTGGCCAATCAAGTCTATACCCCAGCCCTTGAATGTCCATGGCTTGATGATGGGATTCAATGCTGACGCAGGGACTCTTTGAATATTTCCAAACCTTTGGCAATCCTGACATCCTTTGTAATACTCAAAGCAATCCTCTAATATCGTCGGCCAAAAGCACCCAGCTTGCCTGACAACCCATTTCATGCGGTAGGCCGATTGGTGTGCTCCGCATATCCCATCATGCACTTCACTCATCATCCTCTTCGCTTCTTCTGGACCCAGGCATCGTAACAACACCCCATCTAATGATTTGTAAAACAAATTGTCATCCAGAAGAACGAATTTTATGGCCTTGTACCTGAGCTTCCTAGAGACCTTTCGGGATGGATCCTTTAAATAGTCGACGATCTCTTTTCTCCAATCATTCTCCGTAAGATCCGTCCCTAGTGCACACACATCTGCAGCAAACGCTTCTGGATTCTCTTTGTAACCCGAGGCGCTCTGAGCCAACTTGTTCGCTTCTTCGTTATGTTCCCTAGGAATATGCTGTAGAGTTACCAACGGAAAGCTCTTCAAGATTTCCCTGTATTCTTCGTAGTAACTCCTCAGTGCTTCACTTTTGCATTCGTATTGGCCGTTCAATTGCTTGATCACCAGCTCTGAATCTCCATAAACCTCAACTGAAACGGCCCCGGCTTCTCTCAAGTATTGAAGCCCTCGAAGTAATGCTTCGTATTCAGCCTGATTATTTGTGACAGTGGGCTGTATAGGGATGGCAAATTCAAAAATCTCACCTCTAGGCGAAATTAGTAGGATCCCTACTCCCCCACCTTTACCACACGATGATCCATCAAAAAATAAGGCCCACGGAGTAATCTCAAGCAAATCAATTGACGGATCACGATGTTCAGTTATAAAATCGGCAATGATCTGACCTTTAATAGCTTTTGCCGATTCGAACTTTAACTCAAATTCTGATAAAGCCAAGATCCATTTGCCAATCCTGCCATTCAAAATTGGCATAGATAGCATATGTTTTATGACATCAAACTTGGAGTATACAGTGCATTCGGCATTCAACAAGTAGTGCCGAAACTTTGTACACGAGTAGTAAACGCACTGGCACAGCTCTTCTGTAGCCGAATACCTGGTCTCAGGATCAAGTAGTTTCCGGCTAAGATATGCTACTACCCGCTCCTTTCCTTCAAACTCTTGAATAAGGGCCGATCCAATGGTTTGGGTATCGGCCGCCACGTATAACTTAAAAGGCTTATCCAGCTGAGGAGGGATCAGCACTGGTTGCTCCTTCATGTATTGCTTGATTTCATCGAAAGCCTTTGTTGTTCGTCGCCCTAGGTGAACTTCTGATCTTTCTTTAGCTTCAACAGCAGAGAGAATGGCAAAACTTTCTGTGACAAATTGGAAATGAACCTCCTCACGAAATTAACTTTGCCGAGCAGTGATTGTAACTCCTTGAGATTAGTTGGAGGAACAACTTCATCGATGGCCTTCATGCTCTTTTTGCCAACTTCAATTCCCCCTTCGTGGACCAAAAATCCCAAGAACTCTGCAGCTGATACCCCAAAAGCGCACTTGTTTGGATTCATCTTTAAACCATGCTTTCGGGTGCACTCCAAGGTCCTCTTCACATCTTCCAAATGTGTGTCATGACTTAGGGACTTGATTACCAC
Source organism: Cenchrus americanus (assembly GCA_947561735.1). Classification (NCBI taxonomy): domain Eukaryota; kingdom Viridiplantae; phylum Streptophyta; class Magnoliopsida; order Poales; family Poaceae; genus Cenchrus; species Cenchrus americanus. The sequence goes on from OX387245.1 coordinate 180,017,471, forward strand.
ATCATCAATGTAAATTTCCACAAGTTTGCCGATCAACTCGTGAAAATGTAATTCATGGCTCGCTGATAAGTTGCACCGGCATTTTTTAACCCAAATGTCATGACTATCCATTCAAACAGGCCTACATGACCAGGACATCTGAAGGCCGTTTTCGATATATCCTCTATTGCCATGAATATTTGGTTGTATCCCGCATTGCCGTCCATGAAACTGATCACTTTGTGACCAGCTGCGGTGTCAATCAACAAATCGGCAATAGGCATGGGGTAACCGTCCATCGGAGTAGCTCTGTTTAGGTCCCTGAAATCTATGCAGGCCCTCATCTTTCCATTCTTCTTGTAAACAGGGACAATGTTAGAAATCCACTCCGCATATCTGCATGGCCGAACGAAGTTTGCATCAAGTAATCTTTCAACTTCCTTCTTCACATCAGCCAATACCTCATCCTTGTAGATTTTCCGGGGTGGTTGCTTGTATGGTTTGAAACCAGATTTGATTGGCAACCGATGCTCAACGATGGAACGATCCAGTCCAGGCATCTCCGAATAATCCCAGGCGAAGCAATCTTTATATTCCTTGAGCATCTTGATTAACTCCTCCCTGAAGTCTAGTTGCAAGTTTGCTCTGATGAACGTCGGCCTTAGCTTATCACCGCTTCCAATGTCAACTTCTTCTAATTTATCAGCCGACATAAATCCTCGCCCCAACTTGCCGTCAGTGTCATCGACGGGGTTCTCCATTAAAAATTACTATAAGAGCCGACTGCTTGAATCGGCTGTTGATCGCTGCTGACAGGTTCAACAGGACCTTCTCCCCGCCTTTCCCCGAGAAACAATCAATGCCTTGATACTCCCGTAAAAGCTCGGTTCCATGTTTGCAACACTCACGGAGTCATCTCGCTTGGACAACCTCAATATCATCATCCACCCACCGGATGAGCTGCCGATGCATGGTGGATGGGACGCAAGCAATTGGCATGAATCCGGTCCCGTCCAAGCGAGGGTCGTAGGCTCCTTTACCTTCGATAACAAAGAAGGTCGTGAGCGATGTCTTGGACCCGATCATCAGATCCACGTGAGCGCATCCCTTGGTGTCTGAAGGATTCCCGGCGAAATCGTTCAGTATTATGCTTGTAGGCGTCAGATCGCTAGGGCCCATGCCAAGTTTCCTGAAGGTGGTGTACGGCATTACGTTGACCGCCGCTCCACCGTCGACAAACATCTTGGTCAATGGCTTGCCATTGACATATCCCCTCAAGTACAGCGGCCTCATGTGTCGATTTTTGGCCGGTTTGTCAAAGACGGCTTGCTTGGCTAGCACCGCCGCGCCATCATCCCCTCGATTTGCTCATCATCCGGGGACGCCTCCTCCCGCACAACCCGGTTAGCAGGGGGCCATGAATTCGTTCGGCGTAGAAAATATACCATGCATGTTGGAGCCGAACGCTTTGACCCTTCAGTCGATCCTTTGGACGCCACACCTGCTTCGTTTGGATCCCAGCCTGCCTCGCCCACGGTTCCTCAAGCGTTGAACCCGTCTCTTCTGACTTCTCCTTAGGCCGGGCGGGCACCATTGCCCCTTTTGCCAGATGTACTCGTCCTCGTCCTCCTCTTGATCGGCCCCACCTTGAATCAGCTTGCTTTTTCCTGGGATGATCAATGATTTCAATTTTTTGGCGCCGATCCCTGTTAGGATGGATCCTTCCAATTCTCTCATGGACGGATCGGCGATTGGCAGTCTCCTGCCTGTACTCAACATACCTGTCACTACACTTAGGGCAGTTCCTCAGCGTGGGCAGCTTCAAACCCTCGTTCCAACAGTGCCTAAAGAACGCACATCCCCAGTGCGCGCGCTCCTGCTCGCGTGTGTATTGCTCCAGGTCCCTTCTGTGTGCCTCTTCTTCAGCTCTGCGCTTCTCCTCCTCGTATCTTCGCTTCTGGTAACGCTCTTTTTCCAACTGGCGCTGCCACTTGTTGAGGAGGATACGCGTGGTCACCCTAGGCTTGGCTTTGGATGACTCCTCGATTTCGATGTGACTCTTGAGAATGCGGGGGGCTTCACCATGCACCTGCTCCAAAGTTACTTGACGCTCCGGGTCCACGGTTCCGTCCTGCCTAGCCATGGCTGAGGTCAAGACTTTGACCTTGCCCTTCTCCTCAGCAGTCACCATGCTGACGGAAAAGCCCACCATGTTCTGAGGGAAGGGGTGGCCATCCAGCTTCATCTTGTTGTCAAATTTGAGGTGCCCTTCCTGGATGGCTTTCTGGATCCTCATCCTGAAGACCCGACAGTCGTTGATGGAGTGCGAGTTCCTTTCGTGAAAGCCGCAGTAACGCTTCTCCTTTACCCCATCGGGCCGAAGCATGGAATGCCCTTCAGGCAATCTGATTCGGCCTTCGTTCACTAGGAGCTCAAACAGCTTGTCAGCCTTCGTGAGGTCGAAATCGTAGGTACCTTTGGTCTGTTTGACCCAGCGCTGATTCATCATTAATGGCTCTTTTCCCCACATAATTTCGGCTGCGGCCACATCCAGTTCATCATCAGAATCTTCTATCAGGTCGGCCTTGTCCAAGAACTGGTTGTAGATGTCCGCCACGTCATGCTTTGCTTGCCTAACCCGGCATCCTTCTTGAAGCCATACGCTTGGTTGTTCATTAATGACAACTTTTGAGACAAACTTTGCCCGTGTTTTCAAACTCCATACCAAACAAGTTCTCACGCACGGCGGCGCATCCCGGCAACGGCCATGTCGGCCAACCGGTCATCCGGCAAGTTGAGCGAAAAGCACATGCCCTTAACCTCCCTGAACCTCCTGAGAAATTCCAATGGCGTCTCGCCGTGCCTCTCGCTTCGGGGTGGCAAGGTCGATCGGCCTTCTTCTCCGAGCCGCCGCTGAAATAGTGGGCGTGGAATTTCCGTTCCAGGTCCTTCCATCTGCTAACTGACTCAGGGGGCAAGGACGAGAACCACTGGAATGCCGGGCCTGTCAGTGACGCGGGGAAGTATCTGACCCTGAACACTTCCTCAGCTGAGCATTCTCCGAGCTGCATCAGGTAACGAGCAATGTGCTCCACCGTGCTTGTGTCGTCTTGCCCGGAAAATTTCGTGAATTCCGTCAGGGGTTTCACCCTTGGCGGAAGGAGCATGTTGAAGTACCATTCTAGGAACGGCGGCTTGTAGGCAGGTCCCTGCATTTTCGGTTTGAGGCCGAACTGATTTTGCATCAACTCGGCCATCTTCCACGCCAGGGCGTCGTCCTCCTGTGTGCCTGCAGCTGGTGCATAACCTGGATGCAGGAAAGCGTCGATGGCTCCGTAGTTTCTCACCTCGTGGTAGCCTCCGCCATATAGGTTCCTCTGTAGCCAGTTGCTTGCTGGAGCAATCCTGTGGCCGGAGGCGAGCGGGGCCCCAGGTGAGCCGAACGCTATTTTCCCGTACGTGGGCTGGTACGGGTTCGACTGTTGCACAGGTTGACCCGTGCTGCCCTGCGGTGGTGGCTGGATTGGTTGTCCTCCTGAGGCCTGTAGTGGGGGCTGAACTGGCTGACCCCCAGCGCCTTGCGGAGGAGGCTGGAAAGCTTGACTCCCAGCGCTCTGAGGAGGAAGCTGGACCGGCTGGCTCCGTAATGGTGGTTGAGAGCTTGACTCGCCCAATTCCACGGTGCCCGCTTGGATGGGTGCCTTGCTGAATGCCTGCTCCATGCCTGGGCCAAAGACAGCCACCATCATTTGCTGGAACGCACCAAGGAAAGCTTTGTGGTGCTTGCTCAAAACGTGATCCGCAGAATCCCGGAACGCTTGCGGCATTCCTCTCTCTCTGGCCGGGTCGTGGCATCGCTCTCCCCCCGGCAACAATACCCCGGGCATGTCATTTTTCGGTAGGGGACGCCACTTCGTTCTTCTTGAAGGACAAGCAGACACTTCGCCGGGAATTGGTCCACGACGTCCCGGAGCCGCCGCCGTTGTTCAGAGAGAGGTCTTCAATGTTGACATCCATGATATCCGCGATTTCGGGCATCTTGATCTTTTCGGCCGTGTCCCACCGGGCGTGCCAAAAAGTGTGTTGACGCAAAACGTGCACCTAGCGCCAAACACACGCAAAGAAGCCGAACAAGATGGCTTCACACGTGCAAAGAATCACAAGACGTGCCGCTCAATTTTCCCCGAAAATTAACAAAAGACAAAGTAGTTAGATACCAAAGCTTGGAACTTGCCGGTCGTACCCGGACTGCATCCATATTTACGGCTAGGAAGCCGATGGGATGACACATAGCTATAGAAAGCTATCTGCCAATAAACTGAAACCATTCGGGAGCTTTCAACAGGAAAAGTAACATAGCCGAATGGATGACGCAAGCATGACGGCGATCGGTCTTTGTTTAGAGCAAAGATGTACACGCGCAAGATCACGACCGATCCCCATGGTGATTAACATTAAATAAATAAATAAATAAATAAAGTAAAGCGCGAGCATAAACATGTAATAAACAAGCATGCATAGATCCAAAGCACTAGTCTACCACATGTCTAGGTACTTTTAAAACCCATCGGGTACGATGCCATACAAATCTATCCACCGCATGATACAACTTGCATGAAAATCGTACCACTTTCCACAAAATAAATCTATCCACCGCATGATGCAATCTAAATCTGGAAAGCTAAAAGCATACATTATTTAAAACATGAATTACGCACGTGTTCTACTCGTGAGAAACATAACCGAATATGGCTGAACAGCCGATTCAGGGTCCATGAAGAAGGAACGAACATTACCAAGCGAAATAAATCTATCAGATTGATTTGAAATCTAATCCACCGGATGACTAGCTCCAAAGCAACCCAAAAACCTGCATCTACCGCATGATACTCAGTTCTTTCAAGATTTATTCCAACGTTGGCAAGCTTGAACCCGCAACACGTGACAACCTAGATCGATTCAGTTTCGGCTATCGGAAAGCACAAGATCCACGTGTTAAAGCACGAATTCTATTCGCATAAGGATCGCAAGAGGGATAAAGCCGATCCAAACCCATCTAGATTGGGCAAAAGATGTCACATGAATTTAAACTTAAAGTAAAAACTCAAAGCAACACGGGGTAACTTGATGAATCTATTGGATCTTGCCAAATTCCAATAGAGCCGATAACTAGCTTCAAGCTAGATCTTAGCCTACCGCATGGCTCATGACCTAACAAGAAACCTTCTTGAACCAAGCATGAATCTACCGCGTGACACGAAGCATGGTAACAAGACTACTTGCATCAGAATTAAATCCACCGCATCATACTAGATATGATACAAGGTTGCTGGTACTCACGGAGGTCGACGGATCGATTAACCCTCTCGAAGAACTCGACGACACGACAAATGGACTCTAGGGTTTGGCGTAAGGCCGGTTTGTATTGAAGAATGATTGTGTTCGTTACATACATTCAGGGCTCATATTTATACCCTGCCAAGCACAACCTCGAATGGATTTGTTGCCTAACTTATCTCTAAGCTTGATCGCTTATCCATCCATTCGTCCTTCCTGCTTGAGCCACGTCACCGTCCAAACCCGCAAAATCAGCTCAACTGTTCCCTTGCCGAACGGAAGCAGATAGCCGACCGCCGATCTTTCTACCGAATACATCTAAGAAAAACCTTCCTTCCACCGGACGGACTTCTCATTGAGCCGGACCCACAAGTCAGACCCCTTACCTGACCAGAAAAGTGTTGAATCTTGCAAGACAAGGAGTTATGCCCAATTTGGAGAGAAACTGACGACATGGACCAACATGCAGAAGGGGGAAACATCCAGAAAGCAAGGGAACCGACATGGAGCAAAGGAGGCCTCGGGCTGGGCCTGGATGGGCCCAGGCCGGCCGGCCCAGCCCATTACAGTGCCCGTTTGCCCCCTCCTTTGCCCTAGCCGCCAATCGGGCTATTTATAGCCCCCTGACCGAGAGCCACGCATCATCCAATTCGTCATCGGCCGCCGAGGAGCAAAGAAGAGAGGGACACCATCTCGAAGAGGAGAGGGTCGAGTTAGTTGACTAGGGTTTCCCTAGCCGACGTGGGAATCTTGTATGGAAGACCACATCGGAGTTCCCGGAGCTAGAAGCAAGATCAAGGAAGGATCCCGGTGGTGATCTTGTGTATGTATCATTGTCATAGTTGAATTATCAAGTTGAATCTATTCTTAGTGATCAAGTGTTTCCTCGAAGATTTCATTTTTCGATCGGTTTGCTTATTCCAATTCTATTCGCGCGATAGATTACATTGGGTGTTCTTGTAGCCGCGGTGGCTAGAGGTACATGTTGGATCTTCCGAAAGAATCTCGACTTTTCTTTTGACTCGCCCTAGACTCCCCGCATGAGTGGAGATACGTTGTGACAGAACGGGGGTTCTGAAAGGCGGATGTTTTCGGATTTGGACGGGAAACCACAATTTAAAGAGGCTTCTTATAAGATTCCATTTGCTACTTCTTCTCTTGCTTGGAACTTCAACAAAAGGCTTGTCCCGATCTCTCTAGATCGGTTTATCTACCCAATCTTACTTTGTTATCTCCGGTCTTTAGTAGATTAGATTAGTTTCGTGTCTTTTACCTAGATGCATTAGGGTTTCTTTTACCGAAGATTGAAGTTACTTGGCTTTACTAGATCAACTCCTGCGTCACACATTTTGTTCCACAGATTCGATACCTTGGGTTCACCACTCAAGGGAAGAAGGGTCTCTTGACTACGACGGGAGACTTTTCCGCTTGCAAGTCTTTAAACGAACTTTGATACAACTATTAACCGTCAACAGGAGCGCAGGTGGCTCGCCAGCGAACTCCCGGCCTGTGCCTCGCCCTCCTCGATCTCTTGGCAGGTCTCAAGGGCGGCGGCCTGCAGCGCCTCCAACTCCTGTGGAGTGGTGTTGTAGGCCGTCTGCACTGCCTTGGCCTGGGTGGTCATGTTCCCTAGAGTAGTCCGTAGGCCTGAAAGCCACGAACGAAGAAAAAGAATGCTGGGAGCGAATCCTTGAAAAATAAATCGACAAAACAAGAAACAGATGGAAAGCGACTCACCTTCGACCTGCTTCTTCTCCACCTCGAGGGCCTTGAGTGCCTCCCCGGCCTCTCGCCGCAGGTCAAGGACTGTGGCCTCTGTTGACGGTTAATAATTGTATCAAAGTTCGTTCGTGACTCGCAAGCGTACAAGTCTCCCGTCGTAGTCAAGGGACCCTTCTTCCCTCGAGTGGTGAACCCAAGGTATCGAATCCGTGGAACAAATGTGTGACGCAAGACTTAATCTATTAAAGCCAAGTAACTTCAATATTCGATAAAAGACCTAATGCATCTAAGTAAAAGACACAAAACGAATCTAATCTACTAAAAACTGGAGAAAACAAAGTAAGATTGGGTAGATAAACCGATCTAGAGGGATCGGGGTAAGCCTTTTGTTGAAGTTCCAAGCAAGAGAAGAAGTAGCAAATCGAATCTTAATAAAAGCCTCTTTAAATCGTGGTTTCCCGTCCAAATCCGAAAACATCCGCCTTTCGAGACCCCCGTTCGTCACAACGTATCCCTATTCATGCGGGGAGCTTAGGGCGAGTCAAAAGACAAGTCGAGATTCTTTCGGAAGATCCGCGTGTACCTCTAGCCACCGCGGCTACAAGAACACCCTATGTAATCTATCGTACGAATAGAATTGGAATAAGCAAAGCCGATCGAAAAACGAAATCTTCGAGGAAACACTTGATCGCTAGGAAAAGATTCAACTTGATAATTCAACTATAACAATGATACATACACAAGATCACCACCGGGATCCTTCCTTGATCTTGCTTCTAGCTCCGGAACTCCGACGTGGTCTTCCGTGCAAGGTTCCCACGTCGGCTAGGGAAACCCTAGTCAACTAGCTCGACCCTCTCCTCTCCGAGATGGTGTCCCTCTCTTCTCTCGCTTCTCGGCGGCGAAGACGAAATCTTCTCTCGCGTGGCCCTCGGTCGGGGACTATAAATAGCCCGATTGGCGGCTAGGGCAAAGGAGAGCGAGTTTGGGCCCAAAATGCGCCCGGGCCGACCGGACTCGGGCCGGCCGGCCCGGGCCCATTTAGGCCCAGCCCCCGTGGGCTCCTTTGCCCCACGTCGGTTCCCTTGCTTCCCGGATGTTTCCCCTTCTCGCATGTAGGTCCATGTCGTCGGTTTCTCTCCGAATTGGACTCAACTCCTTGTCTTGCAAGATTCAAGACTTTTCCGGTCGTGTCCCCGGAGTTTGTCGTCTTCTCGGATCAAGTCCCCGGCTTCTTGGAGTTAAGTTTGCTTCATTGCATGACTTGTTCGGGGCTTCAAGGTCTTGTCATGAGGTGCTTGATGAACTTATCCCGAAAGTCTTGCATTCAACACTAAAACCCTGCATAAACATTAAACTCCAAAACCGACATGCACACGTGAACTTGTTATACCACGAGGGTTAGTACCAATGGATAAGGTATAAAACTCATGCCAACACCGAAGGTAAACTCATGGCTAGGTTGACAGATTTTCACCGTCAACATCTCCCCCATGCTTAAACCTTGCTCGTCCTCGAGTAAGCCTTCGATGGATATCACCATTGCCAAACAATGTTTAAACTTTGCACTTGATTACACATGAGAAAACATAATGCTCTCAAAATATTAATTCATTAAAGTTCCATAATGCACTAGCCTTCATCCCTACGGAGGGTAGATTCTTATTAAGCTTATCCCACAAGTATTAACATGCTCACAAAGTTTTAAATAGATCTCAGAATTTTTGAAATAAAGAACGAGATAAAGAAAAGCTAAACCAAATTCACAAATTTAAATCATCTCATGTATTGCTCATAAACTCTCATCTCACTTGTCTCTCAAGCCTATATATTCTACTCCTTTCCCTCTCATATATGTGTGGTAGGCTTTATATGGAGCTTTGGGAAAGTTTAGTCCTAACAAGATTTTATAAATGAGGTGTTGTCAAAACAAGACAAGCTTCTCATGGTCTTACCGAGACTCGTCAAAAAGGTCATTGGAAAATAATGTTAATCAAGGAGGGGAAAGAGAAAAATACACACACTTTTAGATGAGTGGACATGTGCAAATGGCAAAGAGTGATCCCGAGGCACAAAGAAAGTCCTCGTTATCGGATTGCACATGGTTGGAAAATGAGAATGGATCTTTTTAACTTGAAGCCTTGAATGCACTCATAGAGAACCGGGAGTTCACTTTACGCACATATATATTTTTTTCTCTTTCTCATATTTCTCATTCTTTTCTTTCTTTCTTTCTTTCTTTCTTTCTTATATATATATATTTTTTTTCTTTCTTCACCTTGGAAGTCACGTACATCACCGAATTTTTTCTTTCATCATTATATATATATTTTTTAAAATACTCCCTTTTGAACTCTAAAACTGCACCGTACCTACCTCCTCCCCCATGCTTAGACGTTGCTCGTCCTCGAGCAAAGAGGCGAAAAATAAGGTAGGTACCGGAGATATTTTTCCTTGGAGAGATACTTGAAATCTTCAACGTTGGCACCGTCTTGCGATCTTCCTTGAATTGATGATCCATTCTCAACGATAGGTTGTGGTCAAGGAGGTAATCACAAAAAGATGATATTTGGTTTAAGGGTGGATATCCGGCGAAGTTTGTGAGATCACCGATGCGGGGATACACAATGCACGGATAAAAGGCTAGCAAAAAAGATAGATACGCAAAAATGGAATGACCAGCTTCTTAGTCTCGGGCCACAGAAATCATGGCCTGCAATAACTCACTCAAAAATAAATCTTGTACACTAAGGTTTATGCACTCAAATATATATAAGGCTTTGGATAGGTTGAGCAACACACAAGTGATATTTGTGACAAGGTTAGCAATATTTTTGAGCATAAAAGACATCTTTAATCTATTCATAACTTGAGAGCACATTAAACACTATGGGTCTTTATTTTAATCATAACCTCCGCTGAAAATTAAGCTAGCATTTAAATAAATTCAGATCTGTATTTTTAAGAGAGCACTAGCTTAAACATGCATAAATCAATTACAAAGATGAACAAAGCTGCAATTTTAATCATATATCATCATGGCACGAATTTTGTAACTTTTCCAATGATATAATCAAGGTGGTGTCTTTATTAATGGTGACATCAAGTTGAAATACATACTGAAAATAAACAAACATGCTTGCTGAAATTTAAATAAAAACAGAAAATACTACGCAAACACACATAAGCAAAAGCTGAAAATTACAGAGAAAAAGAAAAGAAAAGAAAACTAAAGTTCCTAAATCTTCTAGTCCTCCGCCGGTGGTTGATGTTGGTAATCTTGATAATAATACCCTTGCTCATAATACGATTGGACATTTCCTCCGACGAATTGATTTGGCTCCACAAGGTGAAGGCGTCCAAGTTCAAAGGCGATATTTGCGTTGCCTTCACCAAGTTGAGTTGCGTTAGCTTGGATGGCTGCGATGTTTTGAGCGTTTCTTGCAGCATACCCTCCAATAATGGCCATGCTTTGTTGTGGTTGGGGATGATGAGCGTAGGACTCCGCGAAGTTAGCGTTGGGCACAACATAATTTTGTGGGGGTACCGGTGCACCACCCCCCCCCCCCCCCCATGCTTGTCCTTGTGACCCTCCGTAATAACTTGGCGGAGGAGGGACCCCGCCGAATGGTTGCACATTGGGTTGTGCTCCACTCGCTTGTGCGGAGGATGTTCCCTCCTCTACGATTCTTCCTCTTTTGTTCTTTCTTGCAGGGACAAGTAATCCCTCCTCCAACCAATCTTCCCTTCCTTCGGTGAAAAGCCTAAGCCTCTCATTCGGAAGGGGTAGGTTTACTATGGCCAACCGATAACCTCCTCTCTCATCTCCACTAATGTATTTGCCTTGCCACAAATACTCAAAACCGAGAGAGGTACCACGCAAAAGGTGAGCGGGGTTTCTAGCGATCCCCGGCCACAAGGAAAAGGCCAACATGGAGAGGTAACACCCCGAACCAATATTACCCGCCCCCGATGTTGCTTCACAACACCAACGGTTGATCATGAGGTAAGAGGGGTCTATTGGCTGCCTGGCAATTAAAGCCGAGTATAGCCAATTCAACTCCGTGTCGGTCACCTTTGTTTCCTTCATCCTCCCCAATACCCTCTTGCACATCCAAGAGTGAAATATCCGGATAATGGGGTTGCGGATGCAATTGCGTTGTTGATGGGCTTCTCCGGAGATCATGTTCCAAAATCCCGCCAACATGCCGGGTGGCATGTCAACTTTCTCCGGAGCTCCCTTGTGGAATCCAAGCAGCTCCCTAACGTGCTCGCAGGGAACCACTTGTTCGATTCCCTCCAAACCGAATGACAAGCTTTGCACCCCATCATCATCAACGATGGGTGCAATAGTCATCAAAATTTCCAAGGCGTAACCCAAATGGGTGTCCACCGATATTCCGTTGGAGAACTGCACCCATCCGAGGTGCCCCAACATGTAGTATATGTCGGTGCAAAAACCCAAGGTGTAGAGTGCTTGGTCGTCGAACTCGACGTTCGGCACAAGACTCTTCTCAAGATTGGCGAGCCTCTCCTCTGCCGACAAGATGATGAAGCCGTACGAAGAGTGTGTCGGGGTGTAAGGAGGTGGTGCGGTTGAGCGAGTCGATCGTCGTGGTGGCGCGGGCTGCTCCTCCGTGTGCCCACGAGGTTCGGTGAACCTCATGGAAGTGCTTCTCGCAGCCCTCATACCACCAAGGAGGAGAGCATCGTTCCTCCTCGGTGGTGCCGTATCCGTCTCCATGCTCCGGGGAGACTCGGAAACCGAGTGCCTCCTCGAAGACGTAGTTGATGACGGCTTGGACGACGACGAACTCTTCTTCTTGGAGAAGAGACTTGTGGTCTTCTTCCACATGGTTGCTGCACTCTTTGTTCAACTAGAATTCCGGGTTGCAACCGGTAAACTAGTCACTTAAACTCTTCGCTTCGGATGTGGACTTTGAGTGGATTAAGGATGTGGATTTTTTTTCTTGAGCTATCAAGCTTGGGATGGTTGGCTATGTCTACGGAGGTTCTGAGCACACAAACTTGAACACACAAACAAGGGAAGGAGAGGGGAAGCTTGCACACGCAGAAAACGGGAGCCGGGGGCTCCTTAAATAGGTCGGGCCGGCCGGCCGGGGGTCCTCTCGGTTCCTCCCCGCCGCGTCTTTCTCCCGAAGCACGATCATTTCGCCTCTCGCAACTTTCCCCGCCCGCGTGCTCCACGAGTTGCACCGCCCAAACGCTCTCGTCCACTCCTTTTCTTGAATTATTGGTCCTCCCACTTGATGCTCCATGCTTTGGGTCATGTCCATGCTCCCTAGCTCCACTTGCTTCACATGCCACCATGAAAATCCTGCAAAGTTGATGCTTGTTGCCCACCATGCTTGTCCTTTGCATGTGGAATTGGTGAAAGTTGATAAAAGGGCATCCAATGGTGCATGCATGATTAATTCAAACTAGATTGCCTCCATTTAGGTGTGTTTAAGGTTAAGCACTCCTCTAATTCGAAATTTAAAATATTTTTCAGAGCCATGCAAGAGCTCAAACATAATTTTAGAGAAGTTTTTAAACCATTAAAAACAAATGTAAGTCGAAAATATTTTTCGACTACGTCGGTTTCGGTCTTACCGGTATAGTTTGCTTTCATCGGTTGAGAGCGAACGTTTTGCCGGCTTGATCATGGGGGCATAGGTTTAGGTTCTAATTTTGGCTAAATAAGAAAGATTTTGAATAAAACAAAATTAGAATAGGCTTAGAAAAATTCTAATCCTAGAGAAACCAAGGATAAAGATTTTTAAAACCAACCAAAAGCTTTGATTTCTGGGTTCACGCGAGTCCTACCACGTGCTGAATTTTATTAACACTTAAACATAAATCGTGGCTCTACTCGTGTGGTTTTAGCATGAAAAATAAGTCAACCTCAGCACCGTAATGAGGGTGAAAGGTTGAGTTAAGGTTCTGAAATTATTTGGTTGAGGGTTTCTCGAAAAGAAAAGTATCAAACAAGCACATAGGAGGGTTCATGCAAGGGTTTATGATAAAGCAAACATTCAATCGAGAATTATGTCTCTAATATTGTTCAACCACTTCTAAGTCTAATGTCTTTGCGTATTAAAACTCAAAAACTAAATTATTAAAAATACTCGAAAAACCTGGAATCGGGTTGTCCTCCCGGTAGCTTATTCTTGACTCGACGAAACGGGTTGCCTCCCGCCTAGCGCTTCGTTTATAGTCTATAGCTAGACTTCTTCACTTGATTACTCCGGATCAATGCTCTTTGCGGGCGTTGCAATCTTGGGTACCCACTTCCGCACCATCTTGGGCGCGGGCTTGTCTTCCGGCTTAGTTGGCTTAGTCATTTTTTTGGTCTTCACAGGCGGCTTCTCTTCCTTTGTCTTGAGGGATGCAACACCTTCTTTGATTTTCGTTACGTTCATTTTTTTCGGCTCCTTCTTCTTTTTCAGCCCCTCCGTTTGTTTTGGTTCTCCCTTCACTCCAATCATGTTGCATGCCTCAATCCTTGGACGGAACTTGAAGGAACTCCTTTCTCCGTTGATATCGAACATGATCTCCCCCTTGCCAACATCAATTGTAGCTCCCACGGTCTTGAGGAACGGCCTCCTAGGATGAGCGGCGGCTTCTCCCTCTCTCCCATCTCGAGCACAACAAAGTCAACGGGGATGAAGTGGTGTCCAATCTTCACGGGTACATCTTCAGCAATGCCCAAGGGATAGCGAATGGAGTTGTCTCCCAACTCCAAACATATTCCCGTAGGCTCCATCGGTAGGCGTAGCTTCTCGAACACATCCCTCGGCATGACGCTCACACTAGCTCCAAGGTCGCATAACGCCTTCTCGAAGTTGAAAGAACCAACTGAACATGGAATTGTAGGGCACCCGGGGTCTTTTTGCTTCTCTAGCCCATAAGCAATAGCCGCACTACACTCCTCGGACATCTTGACATGATCTACCCCGAGTGTTGCTATCTCATATTTATTTGCAAGTATGTCTTTAAAGTAACGAGAATATGTAGGTACTTGTAGGGCATCTAGTAATGGCATGTTGATGCTAAGTCTACGCACAACTTCCACAAACTTCTCAAAATGGTTGTCAAGTTCACCTCGAAAGTAGCGTGGCTTGAGTTGTGGTATCCTCGTGTCATCCTCCGGCATCTCGAATTCGGGTTCCTCGGTGACGATCCCCGTAACCTTCTCTTTAGCAACTCCTTCCACCTCGGTGGACGGTTTAAGCTTCCTTGCTCCCGCGGAACGTTCCGGATCTTCGGTCTCCTTCCCCGAACGTGTTTGAATGGCCTTCGCCGATTCGGGACATTTGGGTTGTCCCGGAAGCTTCCCTTCATCATTAGTAAGGCGCCCCGCAAGTTGTCCCACTTGCGTCTCGAGCATCTTCATCATGTTGAGCACTTGATGATTGGAACTTCCAACTTCCGTCACTTTGCTATCGATGTTCTCCAACACCTTGTCTATGGTCTTGAACTTGGTGACGGTGTCCTTGTTGATCTTAGCTTGCTCATCCATGAACTCCTTCAATTGTATCCGAAGCGGAACCGCGTTAGGAATAGATGAGCTTGCATTAAATTGAGGCCTACCTTGCCGTAGCGGAAGTTCGGCAATTCTCCCTTCCTCATGTAATCGAGCACTTTGGCTTCCTCTGGCAATCTTTGCGGACATGGCCATACTCTCCACATTCTTCGCATGTGGACCTTGCTTCGGCGGCCTTCAAGTCTTGAGCCTCTTTCTTTTCTATCTCCATCTTCTCCAACCTCCTCATGAGCGAGTCGATCTTGCCCTCAAGTATGTCTTCCTTCTCCACTTGCAAGACTCCTTTGACGTTCCCCATGGGTTGAGCCGGATGTAGGCGCCCGGATGACGCCCACGTGTCATTATCCGCGACCTTCTTGAATAGCGTGAAAGCTTCCGCCGGTGTAAGCTCGATGATAGATCCTCCCGCTGATGCATCGATGATCGTCCTTGACGCCATGGTGAGTCCTTGGTAGAACTTTTGCACGAGGTCTTCTTTCGGGAACTTGTGATGTGGAACCGCCCGGGTGTACTCGTTGAAGCGCTCGAATGCCTCCGAGATAGTTTCTGTAGGATATTGAACAAAGGTGGCAATCTTATTACGCAAGCCTTGAGTTTTACCCGGTGAGTAGTATTCCTTCATGAAAGCCTTCATCAACGTGTTCCAATTTTGCATCGTCTCCGCCGGTTGAGAGTGGAACCATTGCAAAGCCTTCCCGAGTAGTGAAAACGGAAAAAACCTTGCCCTCATTTGATCTTGAGTCACCCATCCATGTTGAAAGTCTGACATAGTTGAATGAATGCTTGGAGGTGAAGGTTCGGATCCTCTTTGCCGGTGAAGGGTGAATGTTGCACCATGCGGATTGTTGAGGTCTTGATCTCGAACGGTCTTCCGATCTCCTCGAGGTTCAAGATTGGTAGGTCGATGATGTCTGGGGTGCATAGCCCCAATCTTGCGTTCTTCCGGTGGTTGGTCACCCATTGGTGGAGGTCGATTCTCCCGCGGACTTTGAGGTGGTGAATTCTTCGGAGATTCCTGCGATCCTTTGTCTTCCGACTCTGAATCTACAAAATCCAGCTTTTTAGCTTGATGTGCTTCGCGTCTCCTTAGCCCTGTAAAGTTTTTCTCGGATCATCGACAAAATTATTGGGTTTGTTGGAGAGGTAGCCGTCCATCTCCTCGTTAGGGTTAGCAATAAACAAAGTATGCAAAAAACTAGAAAGTAAAAACAAATCTATAAAAACTAGAGTTAGACAAACTAGATTAGATGTGTTTTGAGGATGATCAAAATTTAGTAGATGCAAAAATAAAAACAAAAAGAATACTGAAAATTACAAAAAAAAGCAATAAAAAATCAAATCTTGATCACTTGTTCCCCGGCAACGGCGCCAGAAAAAGGAGCTTGTTGACGGTTAATAATTGTATCAAAGTTCGTTCGTGACTCGCAAGCGTACAAGTCTCCCGTCGTAGTCAAGGGACCCTTCTTCCCTCGAGTGGTGAACCCAAGGTATCGAATTCGTGGAACAAATGTGTGACGCAAGACTTAATCTATTAAAGCCAAGTAACTTCAATATTCGATAAAAGACCTAATGCATCTAAGTAAAGGACACAAAACGAATCTAATCTACTAAAAACCGGAGAAAACAAAGTAAGATTGCGTAGATAAACCGATCTAGAGGGATCGGGGTAAGCCTTTTGTTGAAGTTCCAAGCAAGAGAAGAAGTAGCAAATCGAATCTTAATAAAAGCCTCTTTAAATCGTGGTTTCCCGTCCAAATCCGAAAACATCCGCCTTTCGAGACCCCCGTTCGTCACAACGTATCCCTATTCATGCGGGGAGCTTAGGGCGAGTCAAAAGACAAGTCGAGATTCTTTCGGAAGATCCGCGTGTACCTCTAGCCACCGCGGCTACAAGAACACCCTATGTAATCTATCGTACGAATAGAATTGGAATAAGCAAAGCCGATCGAAAAACGAAATCTTCGAGGAAACACTTGATCGCTAGGAAAAGATTCAACTTGATAATTCAACTATAACAATGATACATACACAAGATCACCACCGGGATCCTTCCTTGATCTTGCTTCTAGCTTCGGGAACTCCGACGTGGTCTTCCGTGCAAGGTTCCCACGTCGGCTAGGGAAACCCTAGTCAACTAGCTCGACCCTCTCCTCTCCGAGATGGTGTCCCTCTCTTCTCTGCTTCTCGGCGGCCGAAGACGAAATCTTCTCTCGCGTGGCCCTCGGTCGGGGGACTATAAATAGCCCGATTGGCGGCTAGGGCAAAGGAGAGCGAGTTTGGGCCCGGCCCCGTGGGCTCCTTTGCCCCACGTCGGTTCCCTTGCTTCCTGGATGTTTCCCCCTTCGCATGTAGGTCCATGTCGTCGGTTTCTCTCCGAATTTGACTCAACTCCTTGTCTTGCAAGATTCGACACTTTTATCGGTCGGGTCCCCGGAGTTTGTCGTCTTCTCGGATCAAGTCCCCGCTTCTTGGAGTTAAGTTTGCTTCATTGCATGACTTGTTCAGGGCTTCAAGGTCTTGTCATGAGGTGCTTGATGAACTTATCCCGAAAGTCTTGCATTCAACACTAAAACCCTGCATAAACATTAAACTCCAAAACCGACATGCACACGTGAACTTTTTATACCATGGGGGTTAGTACCAATGGATATGGTATAAAACTCATGCCAACACCGAAGGTAAACTCATGGCTAGGTTGACAGATTTTCACCATCAACAGCCTCCTGCTCCTCGAGGGACTGGCGCAAGTCCTCGTGCGAGATGCTAATCTGGACCAAATCCCCGTTGAGCCTTGAGACCTCGTCCTCCCGCTGCTTGAGGGCGGCCTGCGCCCCCTCGAGCGCGGTACGCTCCTGCTGGAGCTGACCCTACGCCTTCTCCCACGCCAAGTGCTCCCGCTCGAGCACAGCTCGGGCTTCGGCTAGAGCAGCCTGCTCTCGCTGGAGCTGGGTTTCCGCCTGCTGACACGCGGCTCTCTCCTGACGGAGCTGCTCCTCCGCCACGGCGAGCGCGGCAGCCTTGCTCGCCAGGGTCGTCCTCAACCCTTCGGACACCTTGGCCTTCTCCTCGGCCTGACTCTGCCAGGCCCGCGCCCCCTCGAGGGCCGCACAGTCCTGTTGAAGCTGGGAGCGAGCGGAGGCGACCCTGGCCTCCCACGCCGCTGCGACGGAGTGCGCCCCCGCCAGGTCTTCGCGCGCCCTGCGCAGCGCGTCGTCCCACTCCACCAGCACCATCCTCACCCTCTCGATCGCGGAGGCATCTCTCGCAGCTTGGGCATCTTGCTCCGGAGGCAGGTCCAGCAGGGCCTCAGCCCTGTACGCTAGCCACCGGTTTGGCGACCCTAGGGCCTCATCGAGGGCGTCAAGGGTGTCGTACTGCCCTCGGTACCAGTGGAGGTCGGCGTCGAGGTTGTCAAGGGCGTCGTATCTCTCCCGGGCCCGATGCTCTAGATCCTGCTGCCAACGAGCAAAGCGAGAGGAGGAGTCAGGAAAAGAACGAACGCGGGAGAGAGCGGGAGGAGGAACTGTGAGATTTGACGAAATCCAACTAACCTGGAAGACGCGCCACACAAGACCGCTGTGGATCCGCAACGCCTCGTTCAGCGCCCGGTTGAGCGAAGCGCCGTGATCACGGAGCTCCTGCCACAGCCTCTGCTCCGCCTGAGCCTCGACGAAGTGGGCCGGCGGTGCGCCGGCACGCTCCCGCTCCTACTCCGGACGTGCCGTGGGGCCGCCCGAAGTTAGGTGAGCAGCGTGCGATGACGAGGCCCCGACACCATTAGCCGGGCCCCCCAGTGCTACGCTAACGTCGCCCCTGACCACGAGCGCCCCCGTCGGGGGCTCGGGGGCTGACACGGGAAGGCTCACCCACTGGTCCCAGCCGGGCGGCGGGACATCATCGTCCGGAATCTCCACCACTGTCGCTCGGCTATCGTCGATCGGGGACGGCATCGGTGGAACCGATGGCGCGGTGACCGCCGCGGTCATTACCACCGGCGGGGCGGCTATCTCCTGTTGCACTTTTGCGGCCATCTCCGACTGTTGCGGCTCCGTGGTCGCCGCCACTTGCTGCGGCCCCGCAACCGCAGCCGCACCATGCGAGCCCTCGCCCTCCGCAGTCACCGTGCTACCGGCCACCCGCGACGCCCTCGATAAGCGTCACTTAGTGGGGACGGCCGCGTCCGACCTCAGCACCTTGGCAGGTGCGGGAGGGGGGGCACGGTGGGTGCCACCCTGCGAACGCAAAGATGAGAAAGTTAAGCTCTCGCCCATCTAAAAGACGCGGCTATGGGGGAGCGGTCGCCTACTTCAGGGTGGAGAATCCCCGCTTCCTCTTCCTCGGGGGCTCGGCGGACATCGTGGCTGCCACCGGCGTAGCCACCACATCACCCCCAGTCATCCCCTCGGCGTGCGCCGGTGCCTCAGTGGCGCGTGTCACCTCTCTCGTAGGCTTCCTGGTGGCGGGCGCTCCCGCACCCGCCCCAGGCGCTGTCTCCTCTGCCGCCTCCGCGGCTCTGGGCGAGGGGGGCGAAGGCTCCCACCTCTCGGGGAGAGCCCGTCCCCCATCGCTCTTCTCCTCCACCTCGTCCGACGATGAGTACTCCGAAGTCACCAGGGAGGAGAGTCCCAGCTGCTCGCGCAGCCGAAACTCCTCACTCCTTTGTTCCCGGCTCTCCCGTCACCGGATCCTCTTCTCCTTCTTGTGCGCCACCCGCTCCTGCTCCTGCCGCTGCGCCGCACGCACGCGCGCTCGGGCTCGAGGTGTGGGCGGGTCGGACCCCGCGGCATTCACGGTCATGAGCTGCAGGGAATAAATGAAAAGTCAGACCTCACCGGTGCGTCGCAAGAGAATGGCGGGAAAGAAAGCGGAAGCTCTACTCACCAGCGGGCCCTCGAGGAGCATAGTGAACGACCAGAAGTCGTCTTCGCCATGCTTGATGGCCTTGAGGTAGATGGCGCGCCTCGCCCTCGTGGCCGCGTACTCCTGTGGAAGGAGATCGGGCAGCAGCCGCGACTGCGCCAGCGCCACTGGATCGGCCGTCTCCTCCATCTCGAAGATGCAGAGCCGCCTCTCCATGAGAGGGACGATCCACCGGTGGTGGAGGTTGGCAAGAACCAAGGCCGCGGTCAGCCCGGCGTCCGCCAGAGCCTTCAGCGCCATCAAGGCTGAGTCCAGCCTATCTTTACGCGAGAAAGGCGACACGCCGTGCCACCAGGAATCGGCCTTCTCCCTCACGACCTTGCCGGTCCAGGGCAGCAGGCCGGGCTCATTGTTGCGGATGTAGAACCACCCCCGCTCCCACTCGGCGTTGTTGGAGGTTATCGTGCAGGGGATGTAGAGCTCCCTGCGCGTCTCCCGCAGCACAATCGTCACGCCACCGGCGCACACCGCGCGGTGCACCTTCGGCTCTGGTGTGGTGACGGTGTGCAACTCCGCGTGGAAGAGGTGGACCCAGAGATCCTAGTTCACTGGGATCTCAAGAAATCCCTTGCACACGCCGACGAACGTGGCCGCCTGCGAGATTGCGTTCGGCGCAAAGTTGTGTAGCTCCACGCTGTAGTGGAAGCACAGCCCACACAAGAAGCGGATCGCTGGCGCCGCGAAGCCGCGCTCGTGGAAGCGGATGAAGCTGACGACGTAGCCGAATGGTGGGTTGGGCTCCCGGTCCCTCGTCGGCGGGTCAATCCACGCCGGGGGGCGCCCGTCCTCGTTCGCCACGAGCTTGTCGGCGTTCACTAGCTCGCTTAGGGCCAGCCTCATCGCCGTCGAGCGCGGCCATGGTAGCGGGTCGATAACGGTGATGGACTGCGGGGGAGCCATGTGGATCGGCAAAGAAGCACGGAGCGCGAGGCAAGTGCTAGGCGAAGGCAAAGGAGTGTGTGCTGCTCTGGGTCGGAAGCGAAAGAGACGAAGATGAGGGCGCTGAGTGCTGAGGTAAGAATTCACCTCGCCCCCCCCCCCCCCCCGTACTTATAGATCAGCGAAGCCATGCTCCCCGGATCGCACGCTCTGCACGCATTAACTGCAGGCGAATGGCCCGGTCACTGACGGGCGGGACCCACCACGACCAGAGCGACCAGGCGCACGTGCGCGCGATCATTGTGGCGCGGCAACCGATGAGCTGCGGTGGGCTGTCACATCGGCCTGCCCACGTCGCCCACTACGCGCGCGGCCTCAGCGCCTGAAAAGGAGCGCCCGCGGTGTGCAACTATGGCAGTGGCTGCGGGCATTACATAGCCCAGTCCCTTACCGAGTAAGGACGACCCTCGAGTGGCCCGAGCGTGAGGCTCGGAAAGCCTAACCCTCGAAGGGTGCGGTTACAAACCTGTGGCCTCGAAGTCCGCTTGGCGAGAACGGGAGCCGCAGACACCCTCGATCTACAAAGACTACTGATCAGCGGTTCGAGGGTCGGCCCGGCTGCGAACCCTCGGGACTGCAAATGCAAAAAGCCGGGGGCACCCAGCTGCCACCCCGCGGTGGCCCCTGCGATCGGGGGGTTTAGAGCTTGACCCTCGATGGGTTCGAAACAAGCGCCCCAAATCGACAGAGTCAGGGGCGACGAGGGCGCGCGGATTCGAGCCTATCCTCGAGCCCACCGGCTCGAGGGCGCCCCACGTGTCGTATTCAAGAGCCAGTGAGGGTAGCTGGTCGGGGGACCCCATCGAGGGAGAGCTTCCGCGCCCTCGGTCCCCAGCGAACGGGACCGAGCCCCACCTAGCAAACCCGCGCAAGCGCTTTCATGGACGAGTCCCCGGACCACGAGCCAACCCTTACCGAACGGGGCATGGGTCCACTTGAAATACCCGATAACAGCTCGACGACGAATCCACAATCCACGACCCGATCGATGGGGGTTGTGGAAACCTCACCCTCCGTCCCGCGGAGGGACGGCGAGGGAGCGTACTAATGCAAGTCGGAGAGCTCGCCCCGATCGCCTCGAACGGGCCCAGGCTCGGGGGCTCGACGCATGGCTACACCTCCTAGGGAGCACCAAACGCAGACGGCGCCAGACGTGTGCGCGTGGTGCACCGAGGCCGGCTGGAACATTGCCGATGCCGGTTGAAATAAACACCCCTCACGCTGGAGGGTCTCGCGAAAAAACCCCTGCAGGAGCACTCACGCTCCTGCAGAACTTTGGGGGCTAGACCCGCGGGTCTGCTGACGCGGCCCCACGGAACAACATTTAGCAACCAAGGGGGAAGAATGTCCCATCAACAAGCGTCAGCATCTGCGGGACCCTAACGGGTACACCCGCAGATGCTCGGGGGCTACTGTCGGGGACAGCCATAAGGGTCCCCTAAATAACCAAGGGAAACCCGCTTAAAACCCACAAAAAACGCAAAACATGGACTAACCCATGAACCTAAAGCACACACACGACACGATCAAGACCGCAGCCCGCCAGGGTGGCACGATGGACGACCCCTCGGGCGGGGTTCGCCTCGCTCGAGGGTTAGACGCTCCCACGAGCAGAACCCGCCTCGCTCGAGGGCTCAACACCCCCCCGGTGAGGTCCGCCTTGCTCGAGGGCGCAACGCCCCCTCAAGCGAGGTCCGCCTCACTCGATGGCTCAACGCCCCCTCGGCGAGGACCACCTCGCTCGAGGGCACCTGCACGCACGTCGTCCCCACTCCTGCCCCCGTGTACGGGCATTTAATGCTCCGACACCGCAGGACACGCGCCACGACCCTGACACGACCGAGAATCGCGTCCCAGTGCTGTTCCACCAACTCCCTGGGGGAGGCCATCCCCGCCACTGTATAGCATTGTGCGATGAGACCGGTGTCAGCCTCGTGACACTGTGCCGCCTACCACCGTACGGCTAACGCGCCGAGCCCTCGAAGGGGGGCCGACGGCACCCTCGAATACCTTTTCCTTGACTCCATAGGGTCGCGCCGTGATGTCAGGACGGCGGGAGCGGTCTTTCCCGTCACTGTCAACCCTATGCGTCCATCCCCGCCACTGCAGCGCCACGCCGGGCACTGTGACGACATCCCCGATGCTGCTAGAGTACACAAGGACAAGACGTCGCCACGACCGCCACTGTGCCACGTACGGCCTCCCCGTTGACGGCACCCTCGAACCGGCCCACGGCAGCGGCCGGATGAGCAACCACTACGCCGCCACCCTCAAAGCCTCTCCTGTACGAACACAGGACACGCCACGGCGCCCTGACTGGAGCAGGATTCGCCAGGATGGCCATCAGCTCCATGGCACTGCTCGCCACGCCTCCACATGTAGGAAAATAGTGCAGCACGCATGTAAACTGCTCCCCCCTTGGCCTATAAAAGGAGGGGCAGTCCCCCAGCTTCAGGGGACACGGGACGATGGACAACGATCACCCATACGCTCTCCGCCTTCTCCGCGATATTGGCACTCACCTCAATCAATACCTCTGGGACTTGGAGGCCTGGCCTCCTCTGCCACCACGCTTGTAGCCCCCCTCTACGAGCACCACGGTGCGAAGCAATACGGTGCCCCGAGCACACCACTGCTGGACGTATGGCCCCGGCCGGAACCAGGATAAACCCAGTGTCACTAGTTGCTAGCATCAGCCTGTCGAGAGGCAGATCTCAGCGCTCATTACTAGTTAGTGTCGGGACTACATTCCACAGCGACACCAAGTATTTTGAAATTACATTGGTGGCATCTGATATGATCTTGTTGATATTCTCCAAAATTTTCTGATCAACCTCTTGGGTTTTAGACAGAGCAGAGAGCTTTGTCTTGAGCTGCCTTTCTACATTCACGGCTGCTAAAGCTTCCTTTCACATTTTCTCTGTTGATTCAGGAAGTTTAGCCATCTTCTACTCATCAGCTTCAATCTCAGCTGTCAAGTTTCTCAGCTCAGCCTCCAATGCAGCTTTTCTGGTTTTCTTCAGCTCGAGTGCAGGGTGCAATTTGGCTAGCAATTCCTTATTGTTCTGAATCTGAGCATGCAAATCTTTCACAGATTGCTTGGCCGTAGCTCTCCTTTGTTCCAAAGCTGGTTGGGAGGGTTGGTTCTTCAAAGCCTGTTTTACTACGGCAATGTGATAATCCAATTGGGAAACAGATTCTAAAGAAGCCTTGATATCAGCAGGGAGATCTTGATCGATAAATTCAAGCGCTTCTCTTAGAAGATCAGCATCCCTGACTTGATCTTGGATGTCCCTTTGCAGCAAGGAGAGGATTTCCTTCAGCTTTGCTTGATATTCCTCTGAAAAAGCTTGACTAGAAGATGCTTCATCTCCTTTTTCGGCAACCAAGTCATCCACAACAAAGGAATAACCGGGTGATGACACAGTTTTCTCCTGAAAAGAAATTCTTACCGAATTAATGATGATCTATTAGGTGAAAATTGAAAAGATGGATGCTCATGCTTACGTCATTCCTAGTTTCCCGAATGGGAGAAGGAAGCTTCTCAGGCTCAATGGAAGGCTCTTGTACATCTGGCTGAGGAGAAACTGGATGATTTCTTAGTGAAGCTGAGACTTCTGGTTGAGGAGAAGCTGGTTGAATCCTTGGTGATACTGGGACTGAATCATGATGAGGAGAAGAACTCCCCACAGTTTGATCCACCAAAGTTTCCTCTGCAACTAACAAGTAGGGGTGAGTGCCAATTAAGAAAAATGATTAAAGAATAAGATGATGAAAATTTTACCAGTTGATGAAGCACTAGCAGAATCTGTAATAACCACTAGTTGTTGTGTTTTGGTCTAAAATCATGCAAAGATAAAGATGATCAGAATGAAGAATGGCATTATGTTCAGGAGGGGAAGGTGTTCTGACCTGAATAACTAGCCTTTTGCTTGTTCTTTTCTTCTTGACAGTTGAAGAAGCAATCAGAGATGGGGCTTTCCTTTTGTCAGAAACTGGCATGATAAGAGTTGGATCTAGCACGTCATGGCTAGACATCAGTTGAGCTAGAGTAGGGGATCGACATCCCAAAGCAGAGATTGGGCCTTCAATCTCATAAAGGATTGTCCTGGCAAGTGGGGCAGGTACTGTATCCTGCAAAATGATAGAATCATGATCAGTGATGAGGAGTATGATTAAAAACAGATGTAAGAAAGGGAGATGAACATATTACCTCTGAAGTTGGTTGGAAGTCAGGCATTAATTCAAGACAGAGAGGGTGTACTGGCATGTTAAAAATGTGATCATGAAGTTCTTGCTACCAAGGAGTGAAAGAAGGATGGGCAAATGTTATTGGCACAATGGGCTTGGGTGTATAAATAGTCGTGCTGCATTTATACTAAAAAATCCTTCTTGCTTCCATGGATTCCTTGATATCCTATCTTGGCTTGAGAAATTCATGGTGAAATAACCATGGGGGCACTTGGCCACATCCTAATTGCCTGGCCATCATGTTTGGCTGGTAGTACTCAAAGGTACTCTGAACCAGCCTTCCTCCACAGAATTCTGCTGGCAGAATACAGGGATGGATGAAAGCATTGAAGATTGCTATGGAATTTATAACATCACATCCAGTTTCAAAACTAAATTCACAAGGAAGAGTCAGGTTGTCATTGTTCAGATATGGGAACCAAAGAGGATTGGCAAAACCTCTGAAGAAGAGCTCAAATAGTTGGCCAATGTCTTTGTTGATAGACACAGTGGAAGCAGCTTCTCCATAAGTTTGGCAGCCTTTGGTGCTCTGAGTTTCTCCTTCCTTGTAGTTAGTTGAATGGAAATGCCAATTGTTGAGGTTAATAGCAACAATCTGGTGCATGTATAATTGAAGCCACATCTGAACAAACCACCAAGGACCATTGACACATGGGATCTTTTTGCTGGTGTGCATCAGATAGGTGGTTTGATGAAGCATATGATAGACACTTCCTAGAAGGTACTTCCCAAGGGGAATAGGTGTACCAAAAAGCTCTGTATTCAACATCAGTCAGAGGGCCATCAGAGATATGGTTTTGGATATATCTCTTGTATCCAACTCCTGTCTTTACTCCTGTTTGCTTGGAAGAGCCCTTGTACTTATACGGATACACAGTTCCTGTGACTTTCAGGCTGGTTATCATGTAAACATCGGCCAAGGTGGGAGACATTGGCCCATGGCCGAAAAGGAAGGCATTTGCGCCGTTAGACCAAAAGTGGGAGGCTGCAATCAAAAGGCTCTCATTTTTGGGTGTTTCATCTAGGGACAATTCTAAGTAATGCAAAATACGAAGTTTGTCCCAATTTTTTGTTTTGGGGCTTTTGTCATCAAGTACCCTCTTGTACCAATTCCTCTAGCCTATAATTGGGGGCAGAGGCCAGTTCTTGAAAGTGTCCTGCCACTCGTGAGGCTTCGTCAATGATATCTTGAAAGGAATCCTCTGGGATTCGGCTGCAATAAACTCAGAGGGATCGGAAACTCCTACGGGCCCGAGGAAATAAGATGCTGCTTGTTCCTCGACGGGAATCAAGATTTCGGCGGCTAAAGCCTGTCGAGAATAAAAGAGGGCGAAAGGAGAAATTTGAGATGGGATTCGAAAGAGGTAATACCGAATGTGCTTGAGGAGAATAAGATTTACCTAGAGAGCTTGGTCTTGGATCGCCATTCGAAGATTGGAGCTTGAAAAATTGATGAGCTAGGGTTTGGATCTAGACGAAGGCTCCAACGGTTTAAAGGAGGAAAGAACGGGTGTTGAACAGATTTGGCCCGGGGACGTTGAGTATTTATGGTCAATTCCGGAATAAAATCACCTTTTATACCATAATTGAGGGGGAATATGTTAACACCAAAAATTGGTACAGGGAAAAGACTGACATGTGAGCCGAATTTGGCAGAATAACACCATTTGGTAGGAGGTTTTCCTCAAAGCATTCGGTAGAGGCGTCTGCGGTCGGAAGTACATCGTCATTCGGCAGGAGAGCTGTTCCACGGATGAAAGCGGAAGCATTCAGGAGTGCGTGATGACATGGATTGAATACAAAGAAGGAGATGAGTTGATGATGGATACGAGACGGACATGACGCCATGATGTTAATTTTAGGTAATAAATATTGTAATCGTGGTCGACTAGGAGTCATGTTAGAACCAGGGTATAAATATAAACCCTTAGTGTTTGTAATAGGGATCGAACAATTTCACAACAAACCGGCCCCGTGCCAACTTTCGAGTCCTTCTAGTCGTGTCGTCGAGTTCTTCGGGAGGAGCCATCGATCCGTCGACCTCTGTAAGTATCGGCAACCTTGTATCATGTCTAGTATCATGCGGTGGATTTAAGCTTTGTTCAAGAAGGTTTCCTTGTTGGATCATGAGTCGTGTGGTAGGCTAAGATCTAGCTTGGAGCTAGTTATCGGCTCTATTAGATTTGGCAAGATCTAATAGATTCATTAAGTTACCATGAGTTGCTTTGAATTTTGCTTTTTGTGTTTAATTCATGTAACACTCTTATTGCCCAATTTAGATTGATTAGATTCAGCTCTATCTTGTTTGTGATCCACGTGTTGCACGCTCATGTCTTTTGCTTGACATGGCAAGCGGGTCATGCGTTCTCTATAGCCGAATTTGGATCAATCTAGATTGTCATGATTTGCGGGTTCAAGCTTGTTGATCTTGCATAGATCTTGATAGAACCGAGTATCATGCGGTAGATGCAGGTTTTTGGATTGTCTTAGAGCTAGTCGTCCGGTGGACTAGAATTCGATTCAATTTGATAGATTTATCATCTTTGGCAATGTTTGTTCCTTCTCCACGAAACCCGATTCGGCTGTACAGCTGTATTCGGTAGTCGCCTCACGAGTGAAGCATGTTCATGAGTTTGCTTTAAATAATGTATGCTTTTAGCCTTCCATGTTTAGATTGTATCATGCGGTGGATTGATCTATTCTTGGTTGGTGGTGTGATTTCAAACAAGTTGTATCATGCGGTGGATTAACTTGTTTGATGTCATGCTTGACGGGTTTGAAAGTACCCGGACACGCGGTAGACTAGTGCTTTTGGCCTATGCATGCTTGTTTACTGCAAATTCATGATCATGCTTCGCTTCTATTTAATTTATCATGCTTTGATAATCGGTCATGGTTATGTGCTGTAACGTTGTTCAAATAAAGACCGATTTTTCATCATGCTTACGTCATACATTCGGCAGTGCTCTGTTTACACGCTTTATCAATTCCCGAATGATGTTTAAATTGCTGACAGATAGCTTGTTTGTGGCTATATGTCGTTCTAACTGGCTGTATAGCCGTAAATACAGAACTGTCTGGTACCACCCAACAAGTTCCAGGTTTTATCTAACCGTTTTCATCCTTTGTCAGTTTTAGGGAAAATTGACTGGCACGCTTCCGAATTTTGACGCCCGGGCCATGTTTGTGAAGCCAGCTAATCCGGCTTGCTGTGTGCTTGGCGTGAGGTGCTGATTTTACGTCAACACTCTAGAAGCTTTATTCTTCATTTGTTTATACTAAAGTTAGTTCAATCTTGGTTAGCATATTCTCTTGAACCCTATTGCGTTGTGGTCGTTCTTCGCTTGATCTATGGTGTTTCATCGTAAATGGAGACCTTCCTTCATGATATTCGAGGAAAGGTTCTTTGGTTCGTTGTGAGCGCGGTGCTCAGAGCTTACCTTAGTCTTAAATTGGTGTCCCGTTCAATGGAATAGTTGTGGTACCCTAAGGAGGTAACAACTCTGGAATGGCTTTGTAGTCCACCACGTTAGTTCGGGCCGGTAGGATTCAGCGTGTTGTCGTTCTCCCTTCTCATCCCAGTCTGAGAGTGCGGCTTTGCATGCCCCTGCTGCACTAGAAGAGCTTGTCGAGTTTAGCTCGCCTTGGTTATCCTTTGCATTAGTTCTTTACCCAGATTTGACAAGAATAGATAGATTGTGTTAGGATCCTTTCTCATCTCGTTGTCCTCCCAGCACACTAGGTCCTCTCGAACCCTTTACCAAGATCTCCTTGTGTGTGTCAAGTTATCCCTGAATATCTTTATTCGTTACCCCCGCTATAGCTCTTTGCCAAGACTTGTTTCTCTCCACCGTTTATTTGATCATCTTTGTCGTAGTGCCTCCCTCGGGAAAATATAAATACGATAACCCGAATACCACCGGGTGAAGTGCTACTACGGTAATTCATGCACTCGCGGACCTTTCTGTGATGTGTGTTTTACCAAAGATGTTCCCTAGTCTCATCACGAGGGGTATCAACCCAGTAGGAATGATAGCAAGTTCCAATAGGCATTCCGGGTGCTGTCACCGTGAGTGCATACCTAGTGATGAGGCTAAGGAGTGTCAACATGTCCTTAGGAACCCACGCCATTTGAGGCCCCTTCATGTTGATGATGACTTCCTTGGGAACCCAAATGGGTTGGTTTCAACCCCGCTCCGTCTTCATTTTCCCAACCTTGTGTGCAACCACCTTGCCATTAGTCTTCTTCTTGATGACATAGGTCTTGGTAGTGCCAATAGGCATTCCGGGTGCTGTCACCGTGAGTGCATACCTAGTGGTGAGGCTAAGGAGTGTCAACATGTCCTTAGGAACCCATGCCATTTGAGGCCCCTTCATGTTGATGATGACTTCCTTGGGAACCCAAATGGGTTGGTTTCAACCCCGCTCCGTCTTCATTTTTCCAACCTTGTGTGCAACCACCTTGCCATTAGTCTTCTTCTTGATGACGTAGGTCTTGGTCTTGATCTTGTTCTTTTGGTTGGGCTTGGTGTAGATGAGGGAGCTCTTGATGTTGGGGTTCATCATCGTCTTCTCACCCTTGTCCATTTTCTTGACAAATTGAGGGCATTTGTAGAACTTGTACCCTTCTCCATGACACTTGTAGCAAGTCATAGTTGCACCCTTCTCAAGCTTCTTCACCATGGGATCACGGTTATCTTGATAAGGTTGGTCGTTGCTCTTCATGTCTTGAGAGATGTCCACTTGTTCCTCAATGTTTTTGCCCTTTCCCATCAAGCTAACCAACTTCTTTCGGAGCCATTTCACTTCTTGCTTGAGCTCATCATTCTTCTTGCCTATGAGACAATCACATGTTTCTACAACAACATTCTCATTGCAAGGTGGTGAGCAAGATTCATCAATTAAATCAATGCAAGAAGTTGAAGCATCTACCTTAGAGATAGGAATAGCACAAGGGATAGATGATTCATCAAGTTCAAAGGAATCACTTATTTTAGTCTTGTTGCTCTCAAGCTTAGATTTTAGCTCCTCACACTCCTTGCTAAGCAAATTGAATTTGCACAACAAATATTCATAATTTGTAGCAAGGGTTGCACTAAGATCATTGAGAGCATTGTGTTCTTTAATTTCATTAGCTTGTTTCTTAAGCATTCCTTTTTGCTCATGGACTAGCTCAACAAGATCATCGAGAGAGGTGGTATCAGATTTATCATCAATTACATTGCTTTCCATACCATGGACCATAAGGCACATGTGTGGTGATGATGAAGGACCTCGCATGAAGCGGGTGGTGAAGTTCTTTCTTGATTCATCACTTAAGTTACAAGAACTTGATTCTCCACCACTTGTCCACTCACGGACGGTGACAAGTGCTTCTTGCTTTGGTTTCCTCTCCATGACCACCTTCTCCTTAGTCTTGTGCTTGATCTTGGTGATCTTAATGTGTTGATGATGACGCCCATCTCTCAAGTGAACATTGTAGTCATACTTGAAGTCCTTCTTAATGTACATGGCCACCATGCACTCGGTCTCTTCATCACTTGCGGATCTTCATCGTCACCATCAACACTATTGTGACAACCCGCTTGAGAAAATACCGTACTATCACCTAAACCAATCCACTTTGGTCATTAAGCAATAATAAAGTATCATCTCGTCGTGACTTACCGGGTCAAGCCTGGTGAAATCACTTACATAGCAACAAAGGATCGACAATATGCATTAAAACTCACATGAAGGAGAGTATACAATACAATACATAGATTAAATCCAAATCTACCCCAAAGGGTTTAATTATACAAACTGAAGTTCTTGAAAAAGATAAAAGAGGTTCAGAGTTCGAAAACAACGGAAATATAACTAAGCGGTGCGATAAGCATCACAGGAGGCTATCCATGATGCCTTCACTCGTCGTCATCCACCCACTCTAGCTCCCAGCCGGGTGGAATCTCTCAAGGCCACACATCACTAAAAGTAATACCTGAAATCAACAAAATTATAGCAAGGTTAAGTATACTAATACTCAACAAGTCTTACTCGTCGGGTGACAACTACGTCACCAAACTCTAGGTATGAGAGGCTTTTTGGCCAGTGGGTTCTTTTGCTGAAAAGCAACAAAGAGTATGTCCTCACTTTCAATATTTTAGCTCAAGTTCTAGTTGATTACTCTTTTCGAAATGAGAAAGCTATTGCAAGCATAAGTTGTGCAATACAATTAATCAAACATGAGTATTGACAATATTTCATCATAAGGGATATCATGGCCAGTTGGTTAAGTAGTCTTAGATAATAGTGAGAGGCCGACAACCGATTGATTTATAACCTTGCAAGGTGGACCTAAACACACGGAATGATGCCCTCACATAGAGTTCACCAACCAGGCAGATCCCAAAACTCTTCAGCTCAGGATTGAATCTTACAGTCTTTGGTACAAGGCTATCTGGCATGCCTCACACTAGCGCCCAGAATCACACATGAACCACCAGTAGCTAGCCGTGAGACGCATCTCAAGATTAATAATAGTAAGATCCCACACCGCCCCATTAAGGTACTAGGCTTACCGGTCCCATTCCCGACAAGTGCTTAGTACGTTCAAACACTTAACCCACGAAAGGCAGTGAACTAGAGCCCAAATCCCATGCTCTTACCACATGAGCAATCCATTTATAAAGATCTTATGATTCCAACATAAGAACCTATTCTCGTGAGTGACGAACATCAATTGACTTGTACCAGGTCCTATAGCATAGCAAATATCGCCCTAGCATACTAGTAAAATGCATAGGTCCTAGGGATCATGCTTCTAGAGTTTCATTTCAACTTTTGAACGTAAATGCACAAACATTCATAACTAGTTGCATAATTTCCAAAAATACTTAGGTTATTGCTCACGTGCTTGCCTTTGTCAGCAACGCTAGCCTGGGGCTCCTCGGTGTCTTGGTTCGAACTGCAGCTCCACATCAGAACCTCCTTCCTAAGCTTCCGGCACGAGAAAGTAGTTACCGTCGGGAAGTTCTACATGAGATGCATATGCAAGACATAATGGGGTGGAGTTAATTAAACACAAAGCCATGCAACACATACAAACATGGGGTGCATGATTGGCCATATTCACCTTGACAAACATATATTTAGTATATTATTTCTATTAAAGGCATGACATATGATGCTTTATGATTTATTCTTTTTGATAGTGACTATGTACATATTTAATCAAATAAATCAATTTAATTTCACAAGATAGCAAGGTTCGTTATCAGCTCCTAAACATGCTCCACAACACATTCACAAAGTCATTAAGTGAGGCAAGGGTGATTTTAACCATTTAAACTTATTATGGAGCTTATTTCGATTCCAAAGATTTTAACCACAAATTAATTCATAAAAACAGTGGGTGATGCATCTGAGGCTTTATATACCTAAACAAACCCACTGAGCACAGTTTCACATTTAGAGGGGCTATAAATTAATTATCCCAAAATATGACAATTTCTAGCTACCACAAAAATGAGAAATTCATATAAAAATAAATAAACCACTTCTGGAGCCAAACTCTCTCCCACATCATCTCTGACTTAAAACAAGACTAGGAAATCAACAAACATATCAAGAGCTGCTCTAGATTTTGAACTATGCATTTATATTTACTCTAAGCATAAAACAAGATTAAATATTTCTGATAAATATAAACTCATGATAAATTCAAAAAATGTAAATCTAGTCATTTTATGATCATATCTAGAAGTTGAGCACAAAAATCTATTTACATTTAGCTACAAAAATCATTAAGGCAGATATAGCATAAATGCAAAATAAATCATATTAAACGATTTGCTTAGTAACTTTGTGCAATTTTTGGACCAGAGTCTACACAGGACATATCTAGCAACATATCCAAAATTCAGCTCCATAGCTTATTATCTAGATTTTGAACTACAACAAAAGTGTGTCAAACTGAGTTTAAATTTTATTTCAAAAACTACTAGTCAAAAGTATGGTCATGCTTTGTAGAAGTTGTAGACTTGGTCACAATGAAACCAGCAAAATTTGTTTGACATTTTTCTGATTTTTCAACGATTTTGTACCATTTTTCCAAGATTCAGCTAAAACTAAGAAAAGTGAAAGAATCTATTTTCACAGAGGTCCCTGGAAAGTTTGGATCCTTCACATATATGCCCTTACATCTAACAACTAGGTCTCTGAGCCCAAAACTCTCACAAGTGTGCCCTCGGCGGCGGAGGTGAGGTCGCTGTCGGTGATGTGGGGCCGAAGATGGGCAACAAATGAACCGGGGATCCGATCGGACTCACCCTGGGTTGATAGGAGGTGGTGGAGTGGACTGAGGTGGCTCCAACGAGCGGTGGTGGCGCGATCGCGGTGGAGCACTCGGCTCGCCGCGAACTCCAGCGAGGGAAGTGGCAGTGCTAGGCAACAAGCGACTCGGGAGGCTCGGTGGTGTCCTAGGGAAGAGGTTGGAGGGGTCAACCGGCGACAGGAGCTAGAGGAGGGTCGAGCTCACAGCGGCGGTGGCCAGGTGCGGTGGAGGTGTGCACCCGTGCGGGGAGGATAGGGCTTGCTTTTATAAGTGGGTGACACTAGTATAGTACTCAACATCAATGACCAAACGGTTTGGTCACGGTACATGCAAATTTGGTCATAGAACATTTTTTTATGACCAACTTATGACCAAATTGAATTGGTCATAGAAGCTCCGTCACATTTGGTCTACCATGACCAATTGGTAATTTTGGTCATAGAAGTGGAACTTTTCCATGACCAACACGTTTTTCGTCATAGAAGTGTATTTCTTCTATGACCAAGCCAAATGGTCACGAAATTGGTCACGGAAGGGGATGCCACGTGACACGGCCCATGCTGGCTGCTGATGTGGCAAGGCGCGTGCTGACATGAATATGATGACGTGGCTCCTTGACACAACGCCACGTGTCGCGCTGCGGTTTGTCCACGTGTCGAGCTCTGAATGGTCCACGTGTCACACTCTGGTTTGTCCACGTGTCGCGTTGCGGTTTGTCCACGTTTTGACATGGCTCGATGCCACGCTGGCTATCTACATGGACGATGACGTGGCTGCCTACGTGTACAATGACATGGCTGCCTACATAGACGATGACATGGCAGTTGATGTTAGCCTACGCAATATTTTCCCAAACTGAATTTCAGCCTATATAAATCCATTACAACCCAGCCCACATACATTCCTGGCACAACCCATATACATTTCAGCCCAACAAATGCCCAACAGATTCAAAATAGGTATATAAATCCCACAAATCGCCAAATCACCATATATTTCACCATATTATCAAAGATCACCAGAATATTGTCACACCCTGAAATTTCCAATTTCAGGATGTGAATAGAGATAATAATTAAATAACGATCTTCTCATAATTTTAAAATTTTTCCCACATTTATTTTCTTTACAGGGAATATAGTGTAGGAAAAATCATTTGTTTGATTTTCTAAATTAAATAAAAAGTTGTGAGTGTTGCATTCATGCCGATGCATCTAGTGGTTCTTGAGTGCAAAAGGTTTCAAAAATGCGATTAGGAGCTGTCCAAACTCTCTCGAGAATTTTCCGGATTTTTCTGGGATTTATTCTCATTTTCCTTGAGCTATTTCTATTTATTAGAAGGCTCTAAAATATTTTTCATGAGCACCAAATGCTTTATTTGGATTGTTCATGTCTTAACCTATCTCTAGGAATTTTCCTGGAATTTTTGGGATTTTCAAAGTATTCTTCGTGGTTTTAATGAATTATCTAGCTAATTCTAGATTATTCTTTTCACGGAAAATATAATTCTGAAAATGAAAAAAAATAGTTTCCTTCTCCATTTTCAGCCCGACCTCTCTTTCAGCCCACCTTCCTGAAGTCTGTTCCCGCCCCTTCATCTCTCCTCTTTCTCAGCCTAGCAACAGCATTCAGCGGTCCAGCAGCCCATCCTTGCCCAAAGTCTGCTAAACCCCCTCGAGTTTTTTCCTCAGCCCATCAAAGCCATCCAGCCGGCCCACTTCTTGGCCCGTTCCAGCCGCCCAACCCGGTCCGCTCCGGCCCGGCAGCCAGGCCCGCCAAACCCTATCCGGGCCGGCGCCATGGCCATGGCGTGCCGGGCCGGGAGACCCCGGACGCGCGCGCGCCCCCATAAATAGGGAGGCCGCCGCCTTCGCGCGCGCGCCGTCCCGCGCCCCCCGCAAGCCGCGCGCGCCGCGCCCGCCGCGCCGCCGCCCGAAGCCGCCGGACCGCCGCCCTCGCGGGAAACCGGGCCGCCGAGCTCGTCGCCGGCCGCCGCGCGATTTGCCGCCGTGTAGCGCGCCGTTGGAGCAAGCCGTGACCGCCGGAGCTTCCTCTCGCCGAGACAAACTCGTTCCGCCACTCCCTTTCGCCGGAGGTGCGCCGGAGCACCGCCGCGCGCAGCCGCCCTGCACACCATGGCCGACTGCCGCCGGCCGGGTTCTCGTCGTCTTCCCCTCCCTCAACCGCCGGTGAGCACTCCATCTTGATCCCCTCGTTCTCCTCTTCCTTTTTTCCCCAGGCGCCCGAGCTCCTAGCCGCTCCAACCGCCAGCGCCCTAGGCCACCAGAGCCGCCGGCGGGATGCCTCTCCCTGCCCTCTGTTCGGTCCTGAGGTAGAAGAAGGAGGTTTTGCAAGAAGGCCCCTGCAAGAGACAGTAATCATTAGATCCAATTATGTGTCTTGCAAATTTCCGCAAAAAAACCCCCTAGATCTATTAGATCCATGCAACCAGATCCATCCCAAGCACTTTTTCAGATCTAACCCCCAGATTAGATCTATTCGCGAGCACTGTTTGATGTGTCTCGGGAATCTTCCTTGCTAACCCCTAAAATCAATAGTTAATTACGAACAGATCCTTTAATCTTGTTTCCCTCATATCTTCTTTGTTTTAGCTCCGTTTTAATCCGTTCAAGTTGCATTAGATTCATAATAATATAAAGCATGCGTTAGCGAAGTGTTTTCACCATGTTTTTTTTTTCTGAAAATAAAATTAATATTAATTTTGATTAATGCCTAGTTATGCAAGTCTTTTATAAATAAAAGCAATATAGATCGATATATCGTTTTTCATAAACAAATTTAATTTGATTAATGATTACTTTACATGCTTTTATGAATAAAATCTAATTAGATCTTTTACTCGGTTTTCCATAAGTCAAATATTAATTTGCTTAATGATTAATTAACTTTTATAATTAAAAGTGGATTAGGCTTTTACTCCGGCTTTTTAAATAAATAATAATTTGAGTAATGCTAATACCGTAATGTTTTTAATAATAATATGATCTACTCGAATTACAAAGTTTCGTTTAGATTGTTCATATAGTTTAGTTTTTCTAAATTAAATGTTTAATCAGTTTAATCAATATATGAATCTTTATTAATAAAACTTGACTAGTTCTTTACACCGGTTTCGTAAATAAAGTCTAATATTGCATTAATGTCAACATGGGGTATTTTATTCCTGAAATATCCCTTATATTTGTTTTGTTAGTTAAAATGAACCTAGCTCATAGCCTTGTTCTCTCATACATGCAAAACGTTCGTTAGACGTTCTTTTCTCGGCTCAATCTAAGTGTGATCTTTCTGGTCCTTGCTCAATCTTCCACAACCATCTCTTTAAAGCTAATGAAGCCTTTCTTCCAAGCACACTTTGTGTTCTTTAGTGATCCATCTAATCTATCCTATCCTTTAATGCGTTCTTTTAAAGTTTTCTTTTGATTGGTGCTTTGTTCTTAGTATGTGCTTGTTTGTTTGTTTTGTATGCTTGTGCCCGATGATTGATGCGCTTAGAGTGAACGCCGTTCGAGAAGTTTGGAAGAGCTTGAAGTTGAAGATATTCTGAGTAACGACATTACTTTGGTTAAAGGCAAGTGTGTCCTTGATCTTTTGTCCTAAAAACTATATTTAATCACTCATTGCATATGCTTGCATTAATACGATGGGACCCATGTTTAAGGTTTGACTAGTGTTATTTATCCTGTGCCTTGATCAAACTAGTTTATATTTATGTTGGGTAGCTATGCTTAGTTGCTATACCTGGGTTATGGTGGTTTTAATGAACAACAATGATGAACTTGCTATACCTTTTATGCTATATCTTTGGATGCTTAATACAAGACCATATGTTTAATCGGAACATGGAGAACCACCCAGGACAACAGTGCAACCACAAGGACTATATGGCTTTGGTCTTGGCCAATTAATTAGGGAAGTCTTTGTGTGGTTATTACTCGCATAGTAGGTTGGGGACGGAGGAATGCTTTTATGGCTCTTCTATTCCGGAGCGGTGATGGAACAAAAGACTCTATGGCTTACCGTCCGTAATAGAAGTGTGGTACGAAAGATAGCCTCTATGACATACTACTATGGACTAATACGCATGGGAGGACTCTTTGTAAAGGCGTCGTAGTGTCCCTATGCAGCCACACCTCGGTAGTGTGGTATTGTGCCTACTTTTGCACAGCGTGGTTGGGTGCAAAACTCTTCGGAGTTTTTACGCGGCTTGTGGGTAAAGATGTACAACCTCTGCAGAGTGTAAAACTAATCGATTAGCCGTGCTCATGGTCAAGAGCGGCCTGGACCCTCACATGATAACTGAACTTGAAGATGGACTTAAATCGTTCTCTCTGGTTATGCTTGCCATGTGCTTATGGCGTATCTCTTATCTTATGCTTAATGTGGGTTGGTATATACTTATACTTTATTAGTAATCAGGTCCTAATAAAACTTGACCAACTAAAATTGCTTAAGTGCTTTGAGCCAGTCCACTATAAAGCCTTTGCATTCATTCTTTCCCCCCACACCTGTTGAGTACGACAAGTGCTCACCCTTGCTATAAACAATGTTGCTCAGAAGGAGGAAGCTGCATGAAGATGACGTGAAGATGTTGTGGAGTTCTAGGCGTACGCAACCCCCAGTCGATTGCATGTGATGTTTGGAGCCTTCGTTTCCAGGATTAAGCGTAAATCTCTGATAAATCTCTCTTTTTCTTACGTGATACTGTTTCTGTATTCACTTATATGTCACTATATGCATGAAACTTGATCCTGGCATGCATATAGGTTTGCACTTGGTTTTCTTCGGAAAGTCGGGTGTGACAGAGTGGTATCAGAGCTGTATCGACTGTAGGACGTAAGCCTAGTTAGTATTGGTCGTTTCCTAATGCCTCTTTTGTTCTACAATCCCTCCTTACCTCATCCTTGACCTCTCCGATGAAGGATCTCACATCTTAAATATCTTCTTTTTCTCCATACCATGAATTCTTGTATATTTATCTTCACTTTCCTTAAACATCTCTTCGACCTCGCCTATTCATTCGCTCAAGCAATAACACCCCCTTGATTGATTGGTGGAAGTGTTACCCTTAACATTCCATCTATTCGCGCAGCTCTCTGACACATCAGCGCTGTTTTAATTTTATCTCGAGCTACAGGACTCCGATTGGCATGAAACAAGTTGGGTTAGTTCCTAAATTTCATAAGTGAATTTCTATCACAAATCCAGCCCTATCCAGTACCTGTTCCAGGAGCTATGCCTGAAACATTGGAGCTATCAGAATCTGTAAACCCTGCTGACCTAGTTACCTTCAATATTCTATATCTCAGGCTATAGACCTCCGATTGAGGTAAATCCAATTTGAGTAGTTCAGGAATTTCATCAGCTTCACTCTGTCCAAACGTCAGCAGTATTAGTTTTGTATCCAAGGAGATAACTACGAATTAGTGGAGCATTCAGAATCTGCCAACACTGTTGACATAGCCATCTTGTCTAATTCATATCTCGAGTTCTGAACCTCCGATTGAGGTGATTCCAGTTGGGTTGAACTCATAATTTCGGCCTCCTTAATCTGGGAAACATCCATTATTTTTGGAGATCCTTGCTGGGAGCTACATCTGATTTATTAGGAGGATACCCTTTGACTTAATTAACAACGTGTAGTATCGTTCCCTTAGCTATGCCTTGATTGGTGGAATTGTGTGTTTGCATGATGATGCTTGGTTTTATGATATTGCCTGTGTTGGTTCTTTGAAGTGAGTGTTGGTGTATTGTGGGTCTTACATCCGCAATAACATCAGTTGCTTAGTTGGGTTCTTCTTTTGTACCTCCCACCTCCTTGTTCTCCCCCACTCGTTTTGCACTACTCTTGTTCCCCTCTGATCATATCTTTACCTACCAACCTGATGGAAAACCAAGAAGGAGGTAACCAAGGTGAAATCTATGACAACAGTGGTGACTATGGATACAATCAAGATGGGTTATAATATCCACCCTCAAACGATAAGTATGCAGAGTTCATGAGGACTGAGCCACCAATGTTCTCTAGTACCACATATCCCTTAGAAGCTGAAGACTGGATCAAGACAATTGAAAAGAAGCTAGATATGCTACAATGCAATGATGGAGAGAAAGCTTTGTATGCATCTTGGACACTTATAGGAGCAGCTTCAGAGTGGTGGAATTCTTACATCAATGGACATGAGCAACCTGAGAGTATTGTGTGGAAGGAATTCCGAGACAACTTTATCTTACACCATACTCCTGTGAGTGCGATGAAGCTCCAGAGGAAGGAGTTCCTTAAGTTAAAGCAGGGACAAATGACGGTAACTGAGTACGGGGATAAG
This sequence comes from Cenchrus americanus, assembly GCA_947561735.1. Classification (NCBI taxonomy): domain Eukaryota; kingdom Viridiplantae; phylum Streptophyta; class Magnoliopsida; order Poales; family Poaceae; genus Cenchrus; species Cenchrus americanus. Next base: position 180,056,823 of record OX387245.1, read on the forward strand.
TTTGTTCAATTATCTCTGTATGCCCCAAGATCAGCTGAAAGTGATAAGAAGAAACGAGAGCATTTTATCAAAGGGTTGAATGAAGATCTTCAAAGTATACTAAGCTTGCATGATTATTCCAGTCTACAAGATTTAATCGACAAAGCCATTGGGTTAGAAAGCAAGCTACATGAGATCATGATTAAGAAGAGAAAACGGGAATATCCAGGGGAAGCCAATAACAATTCTCACCTATATCATGTCTCAAGCCCAAGGTTTTCCTGAAGATCACAATGAAGATGCATATCTAGAATATCCTCATGGTGTCACAATACCAGTGATTTATGAGACACCACAGAATCGTCGGAATATTAGGGAAAGTAAAGCTTGGTTCTATTGCAAAGCTGGTGGACACTTTATCAACAGGTGCCCGAAGAAGTTTCAAGATCGTCATTTTAAGAAGGAATGGCGACAATGACACAAGCAAGACAAGACCCCCGATACCTAAGGATGTTGGTATAAGTTAGTCTTGTAAAGTTTCCTGTAATATGAAAGGAAGAATATTGCTGAAGGATATGAAAAGAGTTTGAAATAAACCCTTGTCTCTTGCTAGCCTTTTTCAAATCTCGGGACGAGATTCCTTTTAAGGGGGGTAGATTTGTCACACCCTGAAATTTCCAATTTCAGGATGTGAATAGAGATAATAATTAAATAACGATTTTCTCATAATTTTAAAAATTTTCCCACATTTATTTTCTTTACAGGGAATATAGTATAGGAAAAATCATTTGTTTGATTTTCTAAATTAAATAAAAAGTTGTGAGTGTTGCATTCATGTCGATGCATCTAGTGGTTCTTGAGTGAAAAAGGTTTAAAAATGCGATTAGGAGCTGTCCAAACTCTCCCGAGAATTTTCCGGATTTTTCTGGGATTTATTCTCATTTTCCTTGAGCTATTTCTATTTATTAGAAGGCTCTAAAATATTTTTTCATGAGCACCAAATGCTTTATTTGGATTGTTCATGTCTTAACCTATCTCTAGGAATTTTCCTGGAATTTTTGGGATTTTCAATGTATTTTCCGTGGCTTTAATGAATTATCTAGCTAATTCTAGATTATTCTTTTCATGGAAACTATAATTCTGAAAATGAAAAAAAATAGTTTCCTTCTCCATTTTCAGCCCGACCTCTCTTTCAGCCCACCTTCCTGAAGTCTGTTCCCGCCCCTTCATCTCTCCTCTTTCTCAGCCTAGCAACAACATTCAGCGGTCCAGCAGCCCATCCTGGCCCAAAGTCTGCTAAACCCCCTCGAGTTTTTTCCTTAGCCCATCAAAGCCATCCAGCCGGCCCACTTCTTGGCCCGTTCCAGCCGCCCAACCCGGTCCGCTCCGGCCCCCGGCGGCCCGTGCCCGCCAAACCCTATCCGGGCCCGGCGCCATGGCCATGGCGTGCCGTGCCGGAGACCCGGACGGCGCCGCCTCTCCGCGAGCGCGCCCCCATAAATAGGAGGCCGCCGCCCTCGCGCGCGCGCGTACGACGCCCGCAAGCCCGTGTCGCGCCCTGCGCCGCCGCCCGAAGCCGCCGGACCGCCGCCCCGCGGGAAACCGGGCCGCCGAGCTCGTCGCCGGCCGCCGCGCGATTTGCCTTGGTGGAGCGCCGTTGGAGCAAGCCGTGACCGCCAGGAGCATCCTCTCGCCGAGACAAACTCGTTCCACTGCTCCCTGTCGCCACAGGTAAGCCGGAGCACCGCCGCGCGCCGTCCCCTGCACACCGTGGCTGACCGCCGGCGGCCGGGTTCTGGTCGTCTTCCCCTCCCTCAACCGCAGGTGAGCACTCCATCTTGATCCCCTCGTTCTCCTCTTCCTTTTTTCCCTAGGCGCCCGAGCTTCTAGCCGCTCCAACCGCCGGCGCCCTAGGCCACCAGAGCCACCGGCGGGATGCCTCTCCTTGCCCTCTGTTCGGTCCTGAGGTAGAAGAAGGAGGTTTTGCAAGAAGGCCCCTGCAAGAGACAATAATCATTAGGTCCAATTATGTCTCTTGCAAATTTCCGCAAAAACCCCTTAGATCTATTAGATCCATGCAACCAGATCCATCCCAAGCACTTTTTCAGATCTAAGCCCCAGATTAGATCTATTCGCGAGCACTGTTTGATGTGTCTCGGGAATCTTCCTTGCTAACTGAGGACCATGTGTGGTTCGAGGACCGGTGGATGGTCGCTTCCTTGTGTGATGAGTGATTGACAACGTTGTGTGGACTGATTCTTGGCTAAGTATTGTAGGTGCAGGTTGCGGCTTGACTCGTGTTGGTGCAGGTGAAGAACAAGCGCGAAAGGTCGTCGCCGGTGAGGCCTCCTGGTGTGGAGAAGATAAGTAGGCTTCGTTCGAGGGACCCGGTGGCCAGCGGGGTCAAGTGCGGGCCGCATGGTGGCATGAATAGCAAGATGAAATCGTGGACGGTTTCTTGGTTGAGCCTCAAAACCAAGGTCGAGCCGGGACTACGTGGGAGCCAAGTCATGAGTGGAGATTGGCGGAGGCTACACCGAGTTCGCGGGGTTTCCGGTGGTTCACCAGAAAACCACTGGGTTCCTTGGTTGATCCACAAAGCCAAGACCGGAGAACCGAAGACGGAGGTGCAGCAGCACTAGACCGGTCTGACCGGTGGGTCTGACCGGTCTGACCGGTGGGGACCGGTCTGACCGGTGAGGAGCACCGGTCTGACCGGTGTGCGACGACGCAGTCCGGAATCTTCGAAGCGGAGGACACGCGTCGGGATCGCATGGCTTGCGTCGAGGCTATGCAGGGTGCGGTCGCCGGGCATCCGTCTGATGGTGAAGACATCAAGAATTCCAAATCCGCCCTTGAGGGGCTTGTATCCCTAGTTAGTAGAGAAGGGCGTTTTAGACATTCGGTTGCCTCCATATAACCCAAGAGGTGAGAGGATGGAAGCAAACTCTTGGAACCCTAGCTCATTTGTTTTCGTATTTTCCACCTATTTTCCCTAGGTTTTCTTTAGGACTAGCAAGAGAGCTTCACGGAGAGATCTTGTAGAGAGGGATGGATGATCGGGCGGCTTGCTAGACCTTGTACGAACCTTTGTTTCATGTATAGATGATTCTGCGTGGTTCCTCAAGGTTTGGATGTGTTTTCCCCGGTTGTTCTTGGTGGTGATTTTCGGAGCCCTCTCTCGGTGTTTTCTTTGGGTTGTTTTCGGGACCTTTCTCTTGGGGATTTGATGGGGGAAATTTGTGGGAACCCCTCATGGTTCTTTGGGCTGTGATTCCCCTTCCAAATCCGTGAGTAAAGGTGCTCGATTTTGGGGGTTTCTTGAGTTCTTGGGTTGGAAGTGTGTTGACGGTGAAAATCCGTCAACCTAGCCATGAGTTTACCTTCGGTGTTGGCATGAGTTTTATACCTTATCCATTCGTACTAACCCCCGTGGTATAACAAGTTCACGTGTGCATGTCGGTTTTGGAGTTTAATGTTTATGCAGGGTTTTAGTGTTGAATGCAAGACTTTCGGGATAAGTTCATCAAGCACCTCATGATAAGACCTTGAAGCCCTAAACAAGTCATGTAATGAAGGAAACTTAACTCCAAGAAGCCGGGGACTTGATCCGAGAAGACGACAGACTCCAGGGACCTGACCAGAAAAGTGCTGAATCTTGCAAGACAAGGAGTTGAGTCCAATTCGGAGAGAAACCGACGACATGGACCCACATGCAGAAGGGGGAAACATCCAGGAAGCGAGGGAACCGACGTCGGGCAAAGGAGCCCACGGGCTGGGCCTAAATGGGCCCAGGCCGGCCGGCCCATTCCGGTCGGCCCAGGCCCATTTTGGGCCCAAATCCGTCCTCCTTTGCCCTAGCCGCCAATCGGGCTATTTATAGTCCCCTGACCGAGAGCCACGGAGAGAAGATTTCGTCTTCGGCCGCCGAGAAGCAGAGAAGAGAGGGACACCATCTCGGAGAGGAGAGGGTCGAGCTAGTTGACTAGGGTTCCCCTAGCCGACGTGGGAACCTTGCACGGAAGACCACGTCGGAGTTCCCGGAGCTAGAAGCAAGATCAAGGAAGGATCCCGGTGGTGATCATGTGTATGTATCATTGTCATAGTTGAATTATCAAGTTGAATCTTTTCTTAGCCATCAAGTGTTTCCTCGAAGATTTCGTTTTTCGATCGGCTTTGCTTATTTCAATTCTATTCTCGAGATAGATTACATAGGGTGTTCTTGTAGCCGCGGTAGCTAGAGGTACACGCCGGATCTTCCGAAAGAATCTCGACTTGTCTTTTGGCTCGCCCTAAGCTCCCCGCATGAATAGGGATACGTTGTGACAGAACGGGGGTCTCGAAAGGCGGATGTTTTCGGATTTGGACGGGAAACCACGATTTAAAGAGGCTTCTATTAAGATTCGATTTGCTACTTCTTCTCTTGCTTGGAACTTCAACAAAAGGCTTACCCCGATCCCTCTGCGGATCGGTTTATCTACCCAATCTTACTTTGTTTTCTCCGGTTTTTAGTAGATTAGATTCGTTTTGTGTCTTTTACTTAGATGCATTAGGTCTTTTATCGAATATTGAAGTTACTTGGCTTTAATAGATTAAGTCTTGCGTCACACATTTGTTCCACGGATTCGATACCTTGGGTTCACCACTCGAGGGAAGAAGGGTCCCTTGACTACGACGGGAGACTTGTACGCTTGCGAGTCACAAACGAACTTTGATACAATTATTAACCGTCAACAAGCCCCTTTTTCTGGCGCCGTTGCCGGGGAACAAGTGATCAAGATTTGATTTTTTTTTATTGCCTTTTTGTAATTTTCAGTTTTCTTTTTGTTTTTATTTTTGCATCTACTAAATTTTGATCATCCTCAAATTACATCTCATCTAGTTTGTCTAACTCTAGTCTTTATAGATTCGTTTTTACTTTCTAGTTTTTTTTTGCATACTTTGTTTATTTCTAACCCTAACAAGAGATGGACGGCTACCTCTCCAACAAACCCAATAATTTTGTGGATGATCCAGAAAAACTTTACAGGCTAAGGAGACGCGAAGCACATCAAGCTAAAAAGCTGGATTTTGTAGATTCGGAGTCGGAAGACAAAGGATCGCAGGAATCTCCGAAGAATTCACCACCTCAAAGTCCGCGGGAGAATCGACCTCCACCAATGGGTGACCAACCACCGGAAGAACGCAAGATCGGGGAGCTATGCACCCCAGACATCATAGACCTACCAATCTTGAACCTCGAGGAGATCGGAAGACCGTTCGAGATCAAGACCTCAACAATCCGCATGGTGCAACATTCACCCTTCACCGGCAAAGAGGATCCGAACCTTCACCTCCAAGCATTCATTCAACTATGTCAGACTTTCAACATGGATGGGGTGACTCAAGATCAAATGAGGGCAAGGCTTTTTCCGTTTTCACTACTCGGGAAGGCTTTGCAATGGTTCCACTCTCGGCCGGCGGAGACGGTGCAAAATTGGAACACGTTGATGAAGGCTTTCATGAAGGAATACTACTCACCGGGTAAAACTCAAAGCTTGCGTAATAAGATTGCCACCTTTGTTCAATATCCTACGAAACTATCTCGGAGGCATTCGAGCGCTTCAACGAGTACACCGGGCGGTTCCACATCACAAGTTCCCGAAAGAAGACCTCGTGCAAAAGTTCTATCAAGGACTCACCATGGCGTCAAGGACGATCATCGATGCATCGGCGGGAGGATCTATCATCGAGCTTACACCGACGGAAGCTTTCACGCTATTCAAGAAGGTCGCGGATAATGACACGTGGGCGTCATCCGGCGCCTACATCCGGCTCAACCCATGGGGAACGTCAAAGGAGTCTTGCAAGTGGAGAAGGAAGACATACTTGAAGGCAAGATCGACTCGCTCATGAGGAGGTTGGAGAAGATGGAGATAGAAAAGAAGGAGGCTCAAGACTTGAAGGCCGCCGAAGCAAGGTCCACATGCGAAGAATGTGGAGAGTATGGCCATGTCCGCAAAGATTGTCCGGAGGAAGCCAAAGTGCTCGACTACATGAGGAAGGGAGAGTTGCCGAACTTCCGCTACGGGCAAGGTAGGCCTCAATTTAATGCAAGCTCATCTATTCCTAACGCGGTTCCGCTTCGGATACAATTGAAGGAGTTCATGGATGAGCAAGCTAAGATAAACAAGGACACCGTCACCAAGTTCAAGACCATAGACAAGGTGTTGGAGAACATCGATAGCAAAGTGACGGAGGTCGGAAGTTCCAATCATCAAGTGCTCAACATGATGAAGATGCTTGAGACGCAAGTGGGACAACTTGCGGGGCGCCTTACTAATGATGAAGGGAAGCTTCCGGGACAACCCAAATGTCCCGAATCGGCGAAGGCCATTCAAACGCATTCGGGGAAGGAGACCGAAGATCCGGAACGTTCCGCGGGAGCAAGGAAGCTTAAACCATCCACCGAGGTGGAAGGAGCTGCTAAAGAGAAGGTTACGGGGATCGTCGAGGAACCCGAATTTGAGATGCCGGAGGATGACACGAGGATACCGCAACTCAAGCCACGCTACTTCCGAGGTAAACTTGACAACCACTTTGAGAAGTTTGTGGAAGTTGTGCGTAGACTTAGCATCAACATGCCATTACTAGATGCCCTGCAAGTACCTACATATTCTCGTTACTTTAAAGACATACTTGCAAATAAATATGAGATAGCAACACTCGGGGTAGATCATGTCAAGATATCCGAGGAGTGTAGTGCAGCTATTGCTTATGGGCTAGAGAAGCAAAAAGACCCCGGATGCCCTACAATTCCATGTTCAGTTGGTTCTTTCAACTTCGAGAAGGCGTTATGCGACCTTGGAGCTAGTGTGAGTGTCATGCCGAGGGATGTGTTCGAGAAGCTACGCCTACCAATGGAGCCTACGGGAATATGTTTGGAGTTGGGAGACAACTCCATTCGCTATCCCTTGGGCATTGCCGAAGATGTACCCGTGAAGATTGGACACCACTTCATCCCCGTCGACTTCGTTGTGCTCGAGATGGGAGAGAGGGAGAAGCCGCCGCTCATCCTAGGGAGGCCGTTCCTCAAGACCGTGGGAGCTACAATTGATGTTGGCAAGGGGGAGATCATGTTCGATATCAACGGAGAAAGGAGTTCCTTCAAGTTCCGTCCAAGGATTGAGGCATGCAACATGATTGGAGTGAAGGGAGAACCAAAACAAACGGAGGGGCTGAAAAAGAAGAAGGAGCCGAAAAAAATGAACGTAACGAAAATCAAAGAAGGTGTTGCATCCGTCAAGACAAAGGAAGAGAAGCGACTGTGAAGACCAAAAAAATGACTAAGCCAACTAAGCCGGAAGACAAGCCCGCGCCCAAGATGGTGCGGAAGTGGGTACCCAAGATTGCAACACCCGCAAAGAGCGTTGATCCGGAGTAATCAAGTGAAGAAGTCTAGCTATAGACTATAAACGAAGCGCTAGGCGGGAGGCAACCCATTTCGTCGAGTCAAGAATAAGCTACCGGGAGGACAACCCGATTCCAGGTTTTTCGAGTATTTTTAATAATTTAGTTTTTGAGTTTTACTACGCAAAGACATTAGACTTAGAAGTGGTTGAACAATATTAGAGACATAATTCTTGATTGAATGTTTGCTTTATCATAAACCCTTTGCATGAACCCTCCTATGTGCTTATTTGATTCTTTTCTTTTCGAGAAACCCTCAACCAAATAATTTCAGAACCTTAACTCAACCTTTCACCCTCGTTATGGTGCTGAGGTTGACTTATTTTTCATGCTAAAACCACACGAGTAGAGCCACGATTTGTGTTTAAGTGTTAATAAAATTCAGCACGTGGTAGGACTCGCGTGAACCTAGAAATCAAAGCTTTTGGTTGGTTTTAAAAATCTTTATCCTTGGTTTCTCTAGGATTAGAATTTTTCTAAGCCTATTCTAATTTTCTTTTATTCAAAATCTTTCTTATTTAGCCAAAATTAGAACCTAAACCTATGCCCCCATGATCAAGCCGGGAAATGTTTGCTCTCAACCGATGAAGGCAAACTATACCGGTGAGACCGAAATCGACGTAGTCGAAAAATATTTTCGACTTACATTTGTTTTTAATGGTTTAAAAGCTTCTCTAAAATTATGTTTGAGCTCTTGCATGGCTCTGAAAAATATTTTAAATTTCGAATTAGAGGAGTGCTTAACCTTAAACACACTTAAATGGAGGCAATCTAGTTTGAATTAATCATGCATGCACCATTGGATTCCCTTTTATCAACTTTCACCAATTTCACATGCAAAGGACAAGCATGGTGGGCAGCAAGCATCAACTTTGCAAGATTTTCATGGTGGCATGTGAAGCAAGTGGAGCTAGGGAGCATGGACATGACCCAAAGCATGGAGCATCAAGTGGGAGGACCAATAATTCAAGAAAAGGAGTGGACGAGAGCGTTTGGGTGGTGCAACTCGTGGAGCACGCGGGCAGGGAAAGTTGCGGAGGCGAAATGATCGTGCCGGGAGAAAGACGCGGCGGGGAGGAGCCGGAAGACCCCGGGCCGGCCGGCTCCGGCCGGCCGGCCCGACCTACTTAAGGAGCCCCCCCGCTCCCGTTTTCTCGCAGCAAGCTTCCCTCTCCTTCCCTTGTTTGTGTGTTCAAGTTTGTGTGCTCAGAACCTCCGTAGACATAGCCAACCATCCCAAGCTTGATAGCTCAAGAAAAAAAAATCCACATCCTTAATCCACTCAAAGTCCACATCCGAAGCAAAGAGTTTAAGTGCCTAGTTTACCGGTTGCAACCCGGAATTTTAGTTGAAGAAAGAGTGCAGCAACCATGTGGAAGAAGACCACAAGTCTCTTCTCCAAGAAGAAGAGTTCGTCGTCGTCCAAGCCGTCATCAACCACGTCTTCGAGGAGGCATTCGGTTTCCGAGTCTCCCCGGAGCATGGAGACGGACACGGCACCACCGAGGAGGAACGATGCTCTCCTCCTTGGTGGTATGAGGGCTGCGAGAAGCACTTCCATGAGGTTCACCGAACCTTGTGGGCACACGGAGGAGCAGCCCGCGCCACCACGACGATCGACTCGCTCAACCGTGCCGCCTCCTTACACCCCGACACACTCTTCGTACGGCTTCATCATCTTGTCGGCGGAGGAGGAGGAGAGGCTCGCCAATCTTGAGAAGAGGCTTGTGCCGAACGTCGAGTTCGACGACCAAGCACTCTACACCTTGGGTTTTTGCACTGACATATACTATATGTTGGGGCACCTCGGATGGGTGCAGTTCTCCAACGGAATATCGGTGGACACCCATTTGTGTTACGCCTTGAAAATTTTGATGACTATTGCACCCATCGTTGATGATGATGGGGTGCAAAGCTTGTCATTCCGTTTGGAGGGAATCGAGCAAGTGGTTCCCTACGAGCACATTAGGGAGCTGCTTGGATTCCACAAGGGAGCTCCGGAGAAAGTTGACGTGCCACCCGGCATGTTGGCGGGATTTTGGAACATGATCTCCGGAGAAGCCCATCAACAACGCAATTGCATCCGCAACCCCATTATCCGGATATTTCACTCTTGGATGTGCAAGAGGGTATTGGGGAGGATGAAGGAAACAAAGGTGACCGACACGGAGTTGAATTGGCTATACTCGGCTTTAATTGCCAGACAGCCAATAGACCCCTCTTACCTCATGATCAACCGTTGGTGTTGTGAAACAACATCGGGGGCGGGTAATATTGGTTCGGGGTGTTACCTCTCCATGTTGGCCTTTTCCTTGCGACCGGGGATCGCAAGAAACCCCGCTCACCTTTTGCGTGGTACCTCTCTCGGTTTTGAGTATTTGCGGCAAGGCAAATACATTAGTGGAGATGAGAGAGGAGGTTATCGGTTGGCCATAGTAAACCTACCCCTTCCGAATGAGAGGCTTAGGCTTTTCACCGAAGGAAGGGAAGATTGGTTGGAAGAGGGATTACTTGTCCCTGCAAGAAAGAACAAAAGAGGAAGAATCGTAGAGGAGGGAACATCCTCCGCACAAGCGAGTGGAGCACAACCCAATGTGCAACCATTCGGCGGGGTTCCTCCTCCGCCAAGTTATTACGGAGGGTCACAAGGAAAAGCATGGGGGGGGGGGGTGCACCGGTACCCCCACAAAATTATGTTGTGCCCAACGCTAACTTCGCGGAGTCCTACGCTCATCATCCCCAACCACAACAAAGCATGGCCATAATTGGAGGGTATGCTGCAAGAAATGCTCAAAACATCGCAGCCATCCAAGCTAACGCAACTCAACTTGGTGAAGGCAACGCAAATATCGCCTTTGAACTTGGACGCCTTCACCTTGTGGAGCCAAATCAATTCGTCGGAGGAAATGTCCAATCATATTATGAGCAAGGGTATTATTATCAAGACTACCAACATCAACCACCGGCGGAGGACTAGAAGATTTAGGAACTTTAGTTTTCTTTTCTTTTCTTTTTCTCTGTAATTTTCAGCTTTTTCTTATGTGTGTTTGCGTAGTATTTTCTGTTTTTATTTAAATTTCAGCAAGCATGTTTGTTTATTTTCAGTGTGTATTTCAACTTGATGTCACCATTAATAAAGTCACCACCTTGATTATATCATTGGAAAAGTTACAAAATTCGTGCCATGATGATATATGATTAAAATTGCAGCTTTGTTCATCTTTGTAATTGATTTATGCATGTTTAAGCTAGTGCTCTCTTAAAAATACAGATCTGAATTTATTTAAATACTAGCTTAATTTTCAGCGGAGGTTATGATTAAAATAAAGACCCATAGTGTTTAATGTGCTCTCAAGTTATGAATAGATTAAAGATGTCTTTTATGCTCAAAAATATCACTAACCTTGTCACAAATATCACTTGTGTGTTGCTCAACCTATCCAAGGCCTTATATATATTTGAGTGCATAAACCTTAGTGTACAACATTTATTTTTGAGTGCGTTATTGCAGGCCATGATTTCTCTGGCCCGAGACTAAGAAGCTGGTCATTCCATTTTTGCGTATCTATCTTTTTGCTAGCCTTTTATCCGTGCATTGTGTATCCCCGCATCGGTGATCTCACAAACTTCGCCGGATATCCACCCTTAAACCAAATATCATCTTTTTGTGATTACCTCCTTGACCACAACCTATCGTTGAGAATGGATCATCAATTCAAGGAAAATCGCAAGACGGTGCCAACGTTGAAGATTTCAAGTATCTCTCCAAGGAAAAATATCTCCGGTACCTACCTTATTTTTTCGCCTCTTTGCTCGAGGAAGAGCAACGTCTAAGCATGGGGGAGGATGTAGGTACGGTGCAGTTTTAGAGTTCAAAGGGGAATATTTTAAAAAAAATGATGATGAAAGAAAAAAAATCCAGCGATATTCATGACTTTCAAGGTAAAAAATATATATAAGAAAGAAAGAAAGAAAGAAAAGAATGAGAAATATGAGAAAGAGAAAAAAATATATATGTGCGTAAAGTGATCTCCCCTGTTCTCTAAGAGTGCATTCAAGGCTTCAAGTTGAAAAGATCCACTCTCATTTTCCAACCATGTGCAATCCGATAACGAGGACTTTCTTTGTGCCTCGGGATCACTCTTTGCCATTTGCACATGTCCACTTATCTAAAGTGTGTGTATTTTTCTCTTTCCCCTCCTTGATTTAACATTATTTTTCAATGACCTTTTTGACGAGTCTCGGTAAGACCATGAGAAGCTTGTCTTGTTTTGAAAATACCTCATTTATAAAATCTTGTTAGGACTAAACTTTCCCAAAGCTCCATATAAAGCCTACCACATATATATGAGAGGGAAAGGAGTAGAATATATAGGCTTGAGAGACAAGTGAGATGAGAGTTTATGAGCAATACATGAGATAATTTAAATTTGTGAATTTGGTTTAACTTTTCTTTATCTCGTTCTTTATTTCAAAATTTCTGAGATCTATTTAAAACTTTGTGAGCATGTTAATACTTGTGGGATAAGCGTAATAAGAATCTACCCTCCGTAGAGATGAAGGCTAGTACATTATGGAACTTTAATAAATAAAATTTTGAGAGCATTATGTTTTCTCATGTATGATCAAGTGCAAAGTTTAAACATTGTTTGGCAATGATGATATCCATCGAAGGCTTACTCGAGGACGAGCAAGGTTTAAGCATGGGGGAGATGTTGACGGTGAAAATCCGTCAACCTAGCCATGAGTTTACCTTCGGTGTTGGCATGAGTTTTATACCTTATCCATTGGTACTAACCCCCGTGGTATAACAAGTTCACGTGTGCATGTCGGTTTTGGAGTTTAATGTTTATGAGGGTTTTAGTGTTGAATGCAAGACTTTCGGGATAAGTTCATCAAGCACCTCATGACAAGACCTTGAAGCCCTGAACAAGTCATGCAATGAAGCAAACTTAACTCAAAGAAGCCGGGGACTTGATCCGAGAAGACGACAGACTCCAGGGACCTGACCAGAAAAGTGCTGAATCTTGCAAGACAAGGAGTTGAGTCCAATTCGGAGAGAAACCGACGACATGGACCCACATGCGAAGGGGGAAACATCCGGAAGCGAGGGAACCGACGTCGGCAAAGGAGCCCACGGGCCGGGCCTAAATGGGCCCGGGCCGGCCGGCCCCGCCCGGTCGGCCGGCCAGCCCATTTTGGGCCCAAATCCGTCCTCCTTTGCCCTAGCCGCCAATCGGGCTATTTATAGTCCCCTGACCGAGAGCCACGGAGAGAAGATTTCGTCTTCGGCCGCCGAGAAGCAGAGAAGAGGGGGACACCATCTCGGAGAGGAGAGGGTCGAGCTAGTTGACTAGGGTTCCCCTAGCCGACGTGGGAACCTTGCACGGAAGACCACGTCGGAGTTCCCGGAGCTAGAAGCAAGATCAAGGAAGGATCCCGGTGGTGATCTTGTGTATGTATCATTGTCATAGTTGAATTATCAAGTTGAATCTTTTCTTAGCCATCAAGTGTTTCCTCGAAGATTTCGTTTTTCGATCGGCTTTGCTTATTTCAATTCTATTCTCGAGATAGATTACATAGGGTGTTCTTGAAGCCGCGGTGGCTAGAGGTACACGCCGGATCTTCTGAAAGAATCTCGACTTGTCTTTTGACTCGCCCTAAGCTCCCCGCATGAATAGGGATACGTTGTGACAGAACGGGGGTTTCGAAAGGCGGATGTTTTCGGATTTGGACGGGAAACCACGATTTAAAGAGGCTTCTATTAAGATTCGATTTGCTACTTCTTCTCTTGCTTGGAACTTCAACAAAAGGCTTACCCCCGATCCCTCCGGATCGGTTTATCTACCCAATCTTACTTTGTTTTCTCCGGTTTTTAGTAGATTAGATTCGTTTTGTGTCTTTTACTTAGATGCATTAGGTCTTTTATCGAATATTGAAGTTACTTGGCTTTAATAGATTAAGTCTTGCGTCACACATTTGTTCCACGGATTCGATACCTTGGGTTCACCACTCGAGGGAAGAAGGGTCCCTTGACTGTGACGGGAGACTTGTACGCTTGCGAGTCACGAACGAACTTTGATACAATTATTAACCGTCAACAAAGTGCTTCCGGTGGGATTTCTTCGATTCCTCCTTTTTGGACGAGATTTGGTGGGATTAAACTTGGCTATGGACTCCTCATGAGGTGTTCCTGATATCCCTAAAGTCTTGTTCAAGTCCGTGGAGCGATTCGGGAGATCGAGATTTGGATTTGGTGGAGTTGACCCGCGGGTGCTGTTCATCCCGAGCTGCCCAGGCTACACCGGTCTGACCGGTGCTCTTGACCGGTCTGACCGGTGCGAGCCCTTGTGGGTTTTTGCTCGGGTGAATGTCTTGGTGAGTTCGTTGTTGTCCCGTGTTGCTGCTGTTTCGAGTTTGGGTCCGTTTGGTGGTCGGTTGGCCTGTTTGGTGCCTTGGGGGCTTTCTCTCGTCGTCATCGGTCTGACCGGTGTGTCTCACCGGTCTGACCGGTGTAGAGCCACTTAGTGGGAGTTGCTCAGTTTCACCAGCAGGGACCGGTCTGACCGGTGGTGCTCACCGGTCTGACCGGTGTGGGTCTGTAGACTCGAGGTTTGGTTTTTCCGATGCGTTTCTCGGGTCGGAAGGTGGTGTGTTGGTTCCTAGGTCCAGTGGCACACCAGTGGCTACGTGGGCTTGACCAACCTTGGTAGTGAGTCGGAGACGTGTGTTGGAAGTTGCGTTCGTCTTGTTGGAGTTCTCATCTCCTTCGAGAAGAATTATTATCGGCTCCCATTCACTCCCCCCCCCCTCTCTGGTTCGCCGTATTGGTCCTTCAAGTGGTATCAGAGCCGGTTCGGGTCTTTGTTGACTCTAACCAGTCTAAGATCCAAGGATGGCGTACCAGGAACGGGGTTCGGGTCCTCCACACTTTGATGGCAAGAACTACCAGATGTGGAGCAAGCGGATGGGTGCGTTCCTCCGGGGAAAGGGTCAGCTTCTTTGGGATGTCACGGTGGACACAGGCTATGTCCAGCTGATGGATTTCCTTGCTCCAGGGTCGAGGGATAGATTCGACGCCAACAATAAGGCGGTCGACTACTTGTTTCGTGCTTTGTGTCAGCCTGAGTTCGATCGGGTGCACACCGAGCTCTTGGCTTGTAGGATTTGGGCGGTGTTGAAGGAGGCTCATGTTGGGAACGCCCAGGTTCAGGCACGGATGTATGCGACCTACCGGAGAGAGTACGAGAACTTCACTCATCTCCCCGGTGAGTCCATCGATGCCTTGTTTCGAAAGGTTCACGGTGGTGGTGAACAACCCGAGGGCCAATGTGGACGTGCTCCCGTACGATGATCATGATAGAGCGGTCAAGCTCTTACACTCTTTGGATCATACGATATGGGGCGGAAAGTTCGAGGCCATAGTCGAGTCGGAGAGGTATGATACTCTGACGGTGAACGAGCCGTTCTCGAAGCTCAAGTCGGCTGAGGGGGATAGGGGCATGATCGCCAAGCTCGAGGGACCGACCGATTCCCATAGTCTTGCCCTCGTTGGTGGTTCCAAAGGAAAGACTAACTCTAACCCATCCACCAGGATGTTCTCGTTTTCCTCTTTGTCGTCTATGCCGGATGAGGAGTTTGATGACCTTGGAGAGGACGAGCCGGCGCCGTTGACGAGGCGGTTCGAGAGGCTGCACGAGAACCGCGTGAACATGAGGAGGAACACGAGGACTTGCTTCCAGTGCGGCAAGCCGGGACACTTCGTCGCCGACTGCCCGGAGAAGGCCGAGAACAAGGACAGCTACAAGCACAAGCCGAGGATGAACGATGGCAAGTACCGTTCGAGGCGCGACCACAAGAGCAAGCACAAGAACAAGTACAAGGACGAGCGACGATCGAGGAAGAAGGAGAGCCGAGGCAAGGCCCGAGCGATGGTTGGAGCGAGCGACGTCGACTCCAGTTCCGCGTACTCCACCTCCGGCTCGAGCGAGCGGTGAAGACGAGGGAGATCGCCGCAAGAACAAGAAGTCGTCCAAGAACCTGAGCGGGCTGAGCTGCTTCGCGAGAGATGGCTTCTGCACCATGGCGCTGAGCTCCGGCAGCAAGAAGAGCACACAGAGCGACTCGGACTCTAAGTCCGACGACGAGGTGCGTGATGAACTTCCCTTCTTGCGCCAGGAGAATGAGAGGCTTGGCTCTTTGCTTGATAACCGTGATGACATGCTTAGAGAGGCAAAGAAAATGAGGAAAGAGCTTAGGGCTTCACTCGAGGATGCTAGGACTAGAGTGGCCGAGCTAGAGACACGGGTGCTTGATAGCAAGCTTGAGATTGATTCGCTTAAGGCTAGCCCCCGTTGTTTCGATGAGAATGATTGTGCTGATTGCTCCATATTCCTTGCTGGTCTTGCTTTGTTTAAGGAGAAGCATGCCTCCAAGTGTGAGGAACTAGATGTGCTTAGGGTTGAAGTGGTTGAGCTTAAGTTTAGACCTGCTTTGCTAGGTGCTTGCACTTCTTGCCCTGTTTTGCATGCTAAGATTGATGAGATGCATGCTTACACTAGTTCGCTCGAGGCTAAATTGAAGGAACCCATGCCTACATCTTGCTCTACCTGTGAAATGCATGCATTGAAAAATTTGGAGCTTGCACATTATGTTGATCGTTTGCAGGATGAGAATGATGACTTGAGGAAGTTGATGGGTTGGTTGTCCGGTCATGAACCTCAGTTGAGGATGATGATCGAGGCCTTTAAGAGGCAAGATGGTGAGAGGCTTGGGGCAAACAAGGTTGGTGAAGGAAGTGGAGAGAATATCCCGGAGCCACCAAAAACCCACCACAAAAATGATTTCCCACCAAAACCTAACCATCTAAGGAATCGACTAGACACAACCCCAGCTCCACCCGTGTTTCCTACACCCACAAATGACCTACAAAAGCCTATCAAGTTTGTGAGCACTTCGGGGAAAGTGTTCTTTGGGAAATAGAGTGAGAAGGCAAGTGTGTGACAACCCACCCAGGAAAATACCGTACTATCGCCTAAGACCGATCCACTTTGGTCATTAAGCAATAGTAAAGTATCATCCTGTCGTTGGTTGCCGGGTTAACGCTCGGTAAATCACTTGGACATCGAACAGAGGATCGACACATGCATTAAAACTCACGCGAAGGCGAGTCCAGAGTACAACATGAATTAAACATTTTATTACAAACCATTGTTCATGACATGGAGTAAAGGTTCAGAGTTTGAAAATACAGCGGAAATAAAATAAACTAGCGCAACGGTAGACATCACAGGAGGCCATCCGTGATGTCATCACTTGTCGTCACCCATCCGGTCAACCACACCTGCAACAACAATTTTAAAGCAAGGCTGAGTATACTAATACTCAGCAAGACTTAACCGTCGGGTGATAACTACATCACCAAACTCTAGACATGAAAGGCTTTTGGCCGGTGGAGTTTCTTTTGCTAAACAGCTACTAAGGGTAGATCCTTACTTTCAAAATTTTAGCACAAGTTCTAGTTGATTACCATTTCTAAGTGTGCCATCTAATTCAATCAAGAATTGGACAAGCAATTAATTCATACAACAATATTCCTCGAGTTCCATCATTATGGGATATCATGGCCAGTTGATTAAGCGAGTCTCGGATAACGGTGAGAGGCAGACAATCGATTGATTTAAAACTTGCAAGGTAAACCCAAACACACGGTAGGCTGCCCCCGCAAGGACAACTTTCCCAGGCCGTTCCCGTCGATCTTCGGCTTGGGAGCGGAACCTACATTCCTTGGTACAAGGTTTACTGGATCGCTCCCACACGAACGTCCAGACTCACTCGGGTACCACACTGTTGCAAGCAGGGGGACACAAGTGCCCCAGGTTTAGTAGGGAAAGGTTCCCTTACCGCGTCAATCGGGTACTAGGCTTACCGGTCCCATACCCGGCATATTCTTAGTACGTTCAAAAGCTTAGCCCACGAAAGCCATTGGACCGGAGCCCAAATCCCATGCTCTTACGACATGAGCAATCCATTTAAGGATATCTTATGATTCCTATCTAGGAACCTAATCTCGCGAGTGACGAACATCACTCGACTTCTATCGGTCATGTAGCATAGCAGCTATCGACCTAGCATACTAGTGATAGAGCATAGGTACCTAGGGATCATGCATCTAGGGTTTCAAGTCAACTCCTGAAACGTAAATGCACAATCGTAGCAAACATAATTGCAAAATTTTAAAAGATGGGTTAATGATCCGGGGCTTGCCTTCGATGGCAAGGCTAGCCTTGGGCCCTTCTGGACTTGGTCCAGGTCTTGCTCTACAACGACGTGGTGCACGTCTCCGTCAGCTCCTCCGTCTCCTCCGACCGGCACACGCGTACAGCTACCGTTCGGGAGATCTACACGAGGATGCAAGTGCAAGATTTAGTTGATGATTTTATTTTTATTAAACATAGACAATAAATGACAACCACTGGGTGCATTAGTTGGACACATTCACCTAGATAAGAATACATTTAGCATACTCTTCCAAAAAGGAACAATATGCAAATCTTTATTAAACATTTGAATACAGGTTCTTATTATACTTATCATTTCATGTGAGAGCTTCATTTCCTTTTATCTGCTCCAATAAAGGTGTAATTAATATTTTTATTTAAGAATTACTTTCTTATTAGTGATGATAATTAATTACCTTTTAATTGTATTAAATAATACTTTCAATAAGGAAAATGAATTAAATTAAGGATTTTCTTTATTTAATTTCCCTTTAATATTAAAAGGGCTTTTAAGCTTTTTATTAAGCAATTAAATTACCAAAAATTAAAGGAGTGTATCTTAAGCCTACTAGCACCTATACTGGTCCATTGGACCCACATGCAAGTGTTGGATGCTAGGAAATTAATTATTATTGAAAATAACAAAGACTAGCTAGCGATTCCATTTTAAATGCACATAAAAAAAATAAGTATCAAAATGATCCAAACTTTCTTGTGCATGCTCTCTGGACCTAAACAAGTCTAAAAAGCCAGCATGTTCACATGGAACCTCTACTGAACTTGCTTTATTAATTTACAAAGGAAAACATGCATAAATCAAGAATAATTAATTCTGTTAATCCAAAAATCCTAATTAATGCACAAGATGTGTATTTTGGTATTTCAAGACAGTGTGCACAAGTTGGGGTCAAGAACATTAATATATTTAACATGAAAAATCACTTTTGCAGATCTGTCTGAAATAGAAAAACATTTTTATAAAAAGATTTGCTTTATAACTTTGTGCCATTTTGGCATAGGATCTATTCATAAACTAACACACAACATATCCAAAAATTAGCTACAGAGGATTTATAGTTTTTGAGATATTGCAGATCTAGGGTTTTCACATTTGTATTTTTCATGCAAAAACTAAAAGGAATGAGATCAGGCAAGAATAACAAAAGTTGTAGTATAATTTACCAAGAATCCAACAAAATTGGTTTCACATTTTTCTGAATTTCCTGTGATTTTCTACGCAATTTACAAGAAACAGCAACTCACTTTTACTATTGGAGTTGCACTTTTGCAGTTAGGCCCCTGAAATTAACTTCTCCTTTGCAATGTGGCCCTCAGGCGCGGTGGCCGGCGCGGGGTGGCCAAATTCCGGCGAACCTCGCCGGGGTTTGGCCGGGGAAGGGTTGGGGAAGGACCTAGGGGTCACTGGGGGCCGGTTTGATGGCTTGGAGCGGGCAGGGGGCGGCGCGGCGGTGGCGCGCACCGGCGGCCGGGGCGCTACGGCCGCCGCGGGCCGGTGCCGCGGCGCGGCCCGGGGTGTGCGGGGGCCGGACGGCGGCGCGGCGCGCGCAAGGCGGGGGAGGGGGGGTGCACGCGCGGGAATGAGGAGGGGTCGGCCTAAATACCCGAGCTCGAGCGCCCGTACCGCAGCGGTCGGACCACCGGTCACCGGCCGTCACGACCGTGGTACGGCGTCGCAGGGAAATTCATGCCGCGGCACGGATTCGCGGGCGACTAGGGGCGCGGGCGGCCTCGGGCGCCGGCGCCTCGGGACGGGGGCGGCCTCGGGGGCGCGGACCGGCGGCCGGCGGCCGGCCCGGCACGGCGCGCGCCGGCGTGGCCTGGCGCGGCCCCGCGCGCGCGGCCGGCGCGGTCGGCGCGGCCACGCGGCGAGGCGCGGCCTAGCCGGCGCGGAGGCGGCGCGCGCGCGGGCGCGCGAGGCTGCCTAAACCTTTCGACGTAGCCTGCTTTGACCTAGATTTTCTCCAAAAAATTGAACTGAAGTGCACCGAGCAGTGAATACCAAAGTTGTAGATCTCACTACCCTCTACAACTTTCACAAAGGCTCTAGGGTGTTTTTCTCTACGGATTTTGCAGGAACGTCGTGCCAACTTTGAATGTCGTCCTGTCTTGGAAAATAGGAGGTACTGGCGGTTGACCAAGTTTTTCGCTAATTTCCACTCAAAATTTGAAATGCCAATCTACACGAAAGATGTGTCCCTCAACAAGACGGACAACTTTCATAAAGGTAGATTTTGAGGTGTTTAGGTGGATTTTGGAGAACGCGGCAAAAGTTCCGGACGACATTCGCTGACGTCAACGGTTAAGCGGGGTTTGACCGTGTCTTTGGCCACGGGTCGACTACGGGTGTGTGTAGGCTTGGTCAAGGGGTCCAATAGGGTTCAATGGCGAGGTTTTCGGGTGACGGCCCAGGTTGACCTAGGTTTGACCGGTGTTTGACCGGGGTTTGACCGGTTGACCTAGTTATTAGCGTTAATGGCGTTAATTAGAAAACCGGGGCGTCACAGCCTACCCCCCTTAAAAGGAATCTCGACCCGAGATTCGGAAATTAAAGGTAAAGGTAGGGGTAAGGTTCTTACCGTTTCTTGATTGAAGAAAACCCGGATACTTGGTGTTGAGGAAGTGCTCGGTCTCCCACGTAGCTTCTTCTTCAGTATGGTGACTCCACTGTATCTTGTACATCTTCACGGTATGTCTCCTAGTTTGCCTTTCTTTTTGATCTTGCACTCTCAGCGGATGCTCTACCACTGAAAGATCTGGCTCGATCCAAGCGTTCGCTTCCGTGATCACTTCTGTCTCGGGTACTTTTACACCTTTCTTTAATTGTGTCACATGAAACAAATTGTGCACAGCCGAGAGTCGATCCGGAAGTCGGATACGATAAGCGACTGGTCCACATATCTCAATGATCTCGTATGGGCCAATATACCGTGGGGCTAATTTCCCTTTGACGCCAAATCTCTGTACACCTTTGGTCGGAGAAACCTTGAGGTATACGTAATCTCCCACCACGTAGTGTCGGGGTGCTGTCCCTTTGTCATGATATCTCTTTTGTCTCATTTGAGCCAACTTTAAGTTTTCTCTGATCAGTTCCACCTTCTCTTCTGCGTCTTTAACTAAATCCGGGCCAAAGAGCGTTCGCTCTCCGGCTTCTGACCAATTCAAAGGAGTTCGGCATCTTCGTCCATAAAGAGCTTCAAATGGTGCCATCTTCAAACTAGCTTGATAACTATTGTTATAGGAGAATTCTGCCAAAGATAGACACTTGTCCCAACTCTTATCAAAATGCATGATGCTCGCTCTCAGCATGTCTTCCACAATTTGATTGACTCGCTCGGTCTGACCATCGGTCTGAGGATGATAACTTGAACTACGAATCAATTTGGTTCCCAAAGATTCATGCAATTGTTCCCAAAAACGATCCACAAATTGAGTACCTCGATCAGAAACAATGGTCTTGGGAATCCCGTGCAGACGCACAATTTGATCGATATAGAGTTCTGCATAATCTTGGACAAAGTAAGTGGTGTGCACTGCGATGAAATGAGCAGTCTTGGTCAATCGGTCCACTATAACCCAGATGGAATCCTTCTTTTTGGCAGTCAGGGGAAAACCCACAATGAAATCCATACTGATGTCATCCCACTTCCACAAAGGTATAGTCAACGGTTGAAGTACACCGGCTGACTTCAAATGGCTTGCTTTAACTCGATGACAAGTATCACACTCTGCCACATATTTGGCTATGTCTACCTTCATGTTTGACCACCAAAAGTTTTTCTTCAAATCTTGATACATTTTAGTGCTTCCGGGGTGAATAGAGAATTTGGAAAGATGAGCTTCGTCGAAAATTTCCTTTCGGAGTTCCGGATCAACAGGAACTACGAGACGTTGCTCAAACCACACCACATCTTTTGCATCCTTGTGGAAACAACTATATTTGGGGTCTCCTTCCGCTAATTTCTGTTTTATTAGCTGGACACCTTCATCCTTGAGTTGAGCCAAAATGATTCTGTCATACAGATTGGACTCAGCTGAGATAGCATTCAAGCTTCCTTGCTCCACAATTTCCAATCGGAGCTTCCGCAAGTCTTCACACAAAGTCTCACTATACGACTCCACGGTTAAGCAGTTGCAGTGAACCTTTCAGCTAAGCGCATCTGCAACAACATTGGCTTTTCCGGGATGATAATGTACTTCTAGATCATAGTCTTTAATCAATTCCAACCATCTTCTCTGCTTCATGTTCAATTCTGATTGGGTGAAGATATACTTGAGACTCTTGTGATCGGTGAAGATATTACAACGGTTTCCCATAAGATAATGCCTCCAAATCTTGAGAGCATGAACAACCGCTGCTAACTCAAGATCATGGGTCGGGTAATTCACTTCATGGGGTCGAAGCGATCGTGAGGCATAGGCAATGACTCGATTTTCTTGCATAAGAACACAACCGAGACCAGTGCCCGAAGCATCACAAAAGACTTCAAACGGTTTAGAATTATCCGGCTGCACTAGCACTGGGGCTGTAGTCAGATGTTGCCTTAACATGTGGAAAGCCTTTTCACAATCTTTGCTCCACACAAACTTAACTCCCTTCTTTAATAGTTCAGTCATAGGTTTAGCGATCCTGGAAAAATCCGGAATGAAACGACGATAATAGCCTGCTAAACCCAGAAAACTTCGGATTTGATGTACGGTCTTGGGTGGTTTCCAGTCCATAACCTCTTGTACTTTGCTAGGATCCACAGATATGCCTTCCTTGGAAATAGTGTGCCCCAAAAATTTCACACTATCTAACCAAAATTCACATTTGGAGAACTTGGCATAAAGCTTATGATCTCGCAAACGTTGCAAAACAACTCGGAGATGTTCTGCATGTTCTTCTTCATTCTTGGAATATATTAAGATATCATCAATGAATACCACCACAAACTTGTCCAATTCCGTCATGAACACAGAATTCATGAGATACATGAAATAAGCAGGTGCATTGGTAAGACCAAAGGACATTACCAAATACTCATAAAGACCATATCGGGTGGAGAAAGCTGTCTTAGGAATATCACACGGCCTGATCTTTATTTGATGATACCCTGACCGAAGATCAATCTTGGAGAAAACTTTGGCTCCAGCCAACTGATCAAACAGAACATCGATGCGGGGTAGTGGGTACTTGTTCTTGATTGTTACCGCATTGAGAGGTCGGTAATCCACACATAACCTTAAGCTACCATCTTTCTTCTTCACAAATAAAGCTGGGCAACCCCAAGGTGAAGAGCTTGGGCGAATATAACCCTTATCTAGCAACTCTTGAAGTTGGGTCTTCAATTCTGCTAATTCCTTGGGTGGCATACGGTAAGGTCTCTTGAAGATGGGGGCTGTCCCCGGTTGAAGTTCGATGACAAACTCAACATCTCGGTCGGGTGGCATACCCGGCAATTCATCGGGAAAAACATCCGCAAACTCTCGAACCACTGGAATTTCTTCCAGCTGAGAAGTGATTGCCACATAAGAACGAGGATTCACATCATCCCTGAAAGGTAGGTATAGAGTCGTGGCTCCAACAATTGGCGAGTTGATCTCTACCACTCTCTCTGAAATATCCAGTACTACCTTATGACGGTTCATCCAGTCCATTCCTAGAATGACACCAATACCCTCTAATCCCAAAATGATAAGATCTGTGTCAATTGTTTTGCTTCCTAATTCCAAGAGTACTCCCCTGGTCACCAACTCGGAAGAGATGTTCCCTCCCGCTGTTTTGATTGTAAAAGAGTCCCTGGTGTTGCAGGAGTTCAGTCCCACTTTGCTCAGCGTCTTAGCATTCATGAAGCTATGGGTAGCGCCAGAATCAAACAACACATGGATGGGTTTGCCTCGAATAGCGAATGTTCCCATCATTACTGGTGCTCCTTCTGGAATATCACCCACAGAAGTGAAGCTGAGTCTGCCCTCCCTGACTTGAGCAATTTTCTTCTTGCCCTTCTTGATGGGTTTGGAAACTTGTCTCTGATTAGGCTGAGTTAGCCGGTGCCGCCTGTTGGTCTGGCACGGTTGCAGGCATGTCCTAGCGAAGTGTCCTGGTTCACCACACTTGAAACAACAACGCTCATTGTTGCCATTAGGACTAGGTACAGTAGGCTTGGGAGTCGGCTGTTGTGTGTGGGGAAGGTGAAGATTTTCTTGAGTCCGATCCTGGGACAACTTAGCCAACAACGTTTTCGACTGTGAAGCCTGCTGAAAGTCTGGTAAGGTCTTCCGCATAATGCGTATCTTGCAATGCTGTGCATTATTGGGCATGGAGTCAGCCGTTCTTTTCTTCTCGGCTTGGGCTCTCTTCATGGCATCTTCCTGGGAGATAGCCTTATTCACTAACATGGGGTAGCTGTCAAATTTGACCAAGTTCAGCCATTCAGCCAATTTACTATTCAGACCTTCACGAAAAAGCTCCATCTTCTTCATGTCGGTATCCACATGATACCCTCCATACTGGCAGAGGTTATTAAACTTCTGCGCGTACTGGTACACCGTGTCTGACCCTTGCTTGAGAGCCAATAACTCTCTCATTTTCCTATCGGTAAGTGCTTTAGGCAGGTGATGGTCTCTGAAAGCCTTTTTGAATTCTTCCCAAGAGATTTCATACTCAGGCTGTTGCATGGATTTGTAGTGTTCCCACCACATTAAAGCAGAACCACGAAGCTGCAATGCTGCGAATTTAGCCTTGCGTCCTTCTGAACATGGCAAGGTAAACACCGCAAACATAGCTTCAATGGCCCGAATCCAGGCATCAGCATCCAAGGGTTCTTCCGTCCCATTGAACTGCGGAGGATTCATATCCAGAAAGTGCTTGTACTCGGTTACTTGACCTTGGGCATTAATCTGATTCCCGTGGGGCTGCTGCTGGGATTGCTGCTTTGCGGTATAGGAGAATTTGGCGCATCATCTCGGTTTGAGTAGCCACTGTTGTCGGGTCTGGCGATGGTGGCGGCGGGTTGCGACCACTAGGATCACCGAAACCATTCGGAGTGCTGCGTGTCGAGCCCACCATCTGAAAAATTCGAGTTTTCATAAGTTACACATTCGTAAGCTTGTTCAACAAGTAGAACATGTACGACGAAATCTCAAATTGACCAAATAGCTAGACTCGAGACAGCTGCACTGCATCGAATTGACAATTTCCAACATTCCGAAACCAAAGTTTCCGAAATGTTCAAATTCCTCCGGCAACTCGGTAGGTTCATAAGACCAAACTTGATAGACAAGGGTGAAGCTAGACGAGTCAGGAACAAGGTGCAAAGGTGCAAGATTCGGAATGACGTGTTCCGGAAAGACGGCAAGATCTAGGTTTACTATTTGAGCAAAGCTTGAGATTTGAAAACCTATGATTGTGCAAATACTTCTCGACAAAGATCTGGATAGATTGGGGGCACTTGGGTGTAGATCACTATTACGGAAACTCTGCAGAAAGGTCTGAGAAGATGTCACGACAACAGGGTCGACTAGACGGTTCAACAACACTTTTAATTCGGTTTAGAGGTTGTTATTGTTGTTATTAGATTATTACTTAAGGAAAACCACACATATGACCCTTTTATTATTCAGCAGGTTTTTATCATGATGCAAGAACGACCTATTCGTCCTCACTAAGCAATTAAACCAAAATCGGAGTTAGTGCCGGTGGCAAGGCAACAATTACGCCTCTCCCTATAATAACTAGTCGAGACTATCGGTACTCGCTTAGCAACTTACGAACGTGGTTAGTGTACCTGCAGAAGATCACAGAACACCACGAACCTTTCATGCCAGCACTCATGAAAGCGTCCACATACATTACCGTTCACTATAGAAACGGCACCCATGCGTTAAGCCGCTGCATGGACAGCGTCCAACCTCGGACATCCTCCGTTTGAATGGAGTATATCCTTGCCTCGCATGAGCGACATGCGGAATGCACACGTATGAAACACGTGGCGACACACAACTCACAAACAGACGCGAAGATGGGAACCGTGGAATGGATCACTCCATCAACCCTCGCAATTCCCGTGATGCGGAACGGCACACGTATAAAACACGTGGCTCATCTAGTTTGGTTGTGCAGGAAAGTAAGTCTGACATAAAGTAATGTGCTGGGAGTTAGCAAACATAAACCATAGATTAATAAGCCACCTGAAAGAACCCAAAAATTCCCTCTAGGGCCTCTCGGTCTAGTTCATCCTTAACGGACCAACGCATTTTGGTAACACAACCAATCTTGGCAAGTTTTATTCAAAAACCAGTGTTTAAGGTTGCTAATTAAACTCTGGTGCATATAATCGCTCTGATACCGAGCTGTAAAAACCCCCCAGGAAAATACCGTACTATCGCCTAAGACCGATCCACTTTGGTCATTAAGCAATAGTAAAGTATCATCCTGTCGTTGGTTGCCGGGTTAACGCCCGGTAAATCACTTGGACATCGAACAGAGGATCGACACATGCATTAAAACTCACGCGAAGGCGAGTCAGTACAACATGAATTAAACATTTTATTACAAACCATTGTTCATGACATGGAGTAAAGGTTCAGAGTTTGAAAATACAGCGGAAATAAAATAAACTAGCGCAACGGTAGACATCACAGGAGGCCATCCATGATGTCATCACTTGTCGTCACCCATCTGGTCAACCACACCTGCAACAACAATTTTAAAGCAAGGCTGAGTATACTAATACTCAGCAACACTTAACCGTCGGGTGATAACTACATCACCAAACTCTAGACATGAAAGGCTTTTGGCCGGTGGAGTTTCTTTTGCTAAACAGCTACTAAGGGTAGATCCTTACTTTCAAAATTTTAGCACAAGTTCTAGTTGATTACCATTTCTAAGTGTGCCATCTAATTCAATCAAAAATTGGACAAGCAATTAATTCATACAACAATATTCCTCGAGTTCCATCATTATGGGATATCATGGCCAGTTGATTAAGCAGTCTCGGATAACGGTGAGAGGCCGACAATCGATTGATTTAAAACTTGCAAGATAAACCCAAACACACGGTAGGCTGCCCCCGCAAGGACAACTTTCCCAGGCCGTTCCCGTCGATCTTCGGCTTGGGAGCGGAACCTACATTCCTTGGTACAAGGTTTACTGGATCGCTGCCACACGAACGTCCAGGCTCACTCGGGTACCACCTTTGTTGCAAGCGAGGGGGGACACAAGTGCCCCAGGTTTAGTAGGGAAAGGTTCCCTTACCGCGTCAATCGGGTACTAGGCTTACCGGTCCCATACCCGGCATATGCTTAGTATGTTCAAAAGCTTAGCCCACGAAAGCCATTAGACCGGAGCCGAAATCCCATGCTCTTACCACATGAGCAATCCATTTAAGGATATCTTATGATTCCTATCTAGGAACCTAATCTCGCGAGTGACGAACATCACTCGACTTCTATCGGTCCTGTAGCATAGCAGCTATCGACCTAGCATACTAGTGATAGAGCATAGATACCTAGGAATCATGCATCTAGGGTTTCAAGTCAACTCCTGAAACGTAAATGCACAATCGTAGCAAACATAATTGCAAAATTTTAAAAGATGGGTTAATGATCCGGGGCTTGCCTTCGATGGCAAGGCTAGCCTTGGGCCCTTCTGGACTTGGTCCAGGTCTTGCTCTACAACGACGTGGTGCACGTCTCCGTCAGCTCCTCCGTCTCCTCCGACCGGCACACGCGTACAGCTACCGTTCGGGAGATCTACACGAGGATGCAAGTGCAAGATTTAGTTGATGATTTTATTTTTATTAAACATAGACAATAAATGACAACCACAGGGTGCATTAGTTGGACACATTCACCTAGATAAGAATAAATTTAGCATACTCTTCCAAAAAGGAACAATATGCAAATCTTTATTAAACATTTGAATACAGGTTCTTATTATACTTATCATTTCATGTGAGAGCTTCATTTCCTTTTATCTGCTCCAATAAAGGTGTAATTAATATTTTTATTTAAGAATTACTTTCTTATTAGTGATGATAATTAATTACCTTTTAATTGTATTAAATAATACTTTCAAAAAGGAAAAGGAATTAAATTAAGGATTTTCTTTATTTAATTTCCCTTTAATATTAAAAGGGCTTTTAAGCTTTTTATTAAGCAATTAAATTACCAAAAATTAAAGAAGTGTATCTTGAGCCTACTAGCACCTATACTGGTCCATTGGACCCACATGCAAGTGTTGGATGCTAGGAAATTAATTATTATTGAAAATAACAAAGACTAGCTAGTGATTCCATTTTAAATGCACATAAAAATAAATAAGTATCAAAATGATCCAAACTTTCTTGTGCATGCTCTCTGGACCTAAACAAGTCTAAAAACCAGCATGTTCACATGGAACCTCTACTGAACTTGCTTTATT
Organism: Cenchrus americanus; assembly: GCA_947561735.1. Lineage (NCBI taxonomy): Eukaryota > Viridiplantae > Streptophyta > Magnoliopsida > Poales > Poaceae > Cenchrus > Cenchrus americanus. The sequence goes on from OX387245.1 coordinate 180,084,954, forward strand.
AATTTACAAAGGAAAACATGCATAAATCAAGAATAATAATTTCTGTTAATCCAAAAATCATGATTAATTCACAAGATGTGTATTTTGGTATTGCAAGACAGTGTGCACAAGTTGGGGTCAAGAACATTAATATATTTAACATGAAAAATCACTTTTGCAGATCTGTCTGAAATAGAAAAACATTTTGATAAAAAGATTTACTTTATAAATTTGTGCAATTTTTGGCATAGGATCTAGCATGAACTAACACACAACATATCCAAAAATTAGCTACAGAGGATTTATAGTTTTTGAGATATTGCAGATCTAGGGTTTTCACATTTGTATTTTTCATGCAAAAACTAAAAGGAATTAGATCAGGATAGAATAACAAAAGTTGCAGTATAATTCACCAGGAATCCAACAAAATAGGTTTCACATTTTTCTGAATTTTCTATGATTTTCTACGCAAGTTACAAGAAACAGCAACTCACTTTTACTATTGGAGTTGCACTTTTGCAGTTAGGCCGCTGAAATTAACTTCTCCTTTGCAATGTGGCCCTCAGGCGCGGTGGCCGGCGCGGGGTGGCCAAATTCCGGCGAACCTCCCCGGGGTTTGGCCGGGGAAGGGTTGGGGAAGGACCTAGGGGTCACTGGGGGCCGGTTTGATGGCTTGGAGCGGGCAGGGGCGGCGCCGGCGGCCGGGCGCTACGGCCGCCGCGGCGGTGCGCGCGCGCGGGCGGGGTGTGCCGGGGGCCGGACGGCGGCGCGGCAAGGCGGGGGGGGGGGGGTGCACGCGCGCGGGAATGAGGAGGGGTCGTCCTAAATACCCGAGCTAGAGCGCCGTGCCGCGACGGTCGGACCACCGGTCACGCCGGGCGTCACGGCCGGTGGTATGGCGTCGCGGGGGGGGGTTCATGCCGCGGCACGGATTCGCGGGCGACTAGGGGCGCGGGCGGCCTCGGGCGCCGGCGCCTCGGGACGGGGCGGCCTCGGGGCGCGGACCGGCGGCCGGCGGCCGGCGGCAAGGCGCGCGCACGCGCGCGGTGCGGCGCGCGCGCGGCGCGGCCGGCGTGGCTGGCGCGGCCCTCCCGCGCGCGCGGCCGGCGCGGCCGGCGCGGCCACGCGGCGCGGCGCGGCCCGGCCGGCGCGGAGCCGGCCGGCGCGCGGGAGCGCGGCGCGGCCGGCGCGGCGCGACGCGGCCGGCGTGGCGGCGCGCGGGGCGCGCGAGGCTGCCTAAACCTTTCGACGTAGCCTGCTTTGACCTAGATTTTCTCCAAAAAATTGAACTGAAGTGCACCGAGCAGTGAATACCAAAGTTGTAGATCTCACTACCCTCTACAACTTTCACAAAGGCTCTAGGGTGTTTTTCTCTACGGATTTTGCAGGAACGTCGTGCCAACTTTGAATGTCGGTCTGTCTTGGAAAACAGGAGGTACTGGCGGTTGACCAAGTTTTTCGCTAATTTCCACTCAAAATTTGAAATGCCAATCTACACGAAAGTTGTGTCCCTCAACAAGACGGACAACTTTCATAAAGGTAGATTTTGAGGTGTTTAGGTGGATTTTGGAGAACGCGGCAAAAGTTCCAGACGACATTCGCTGACGTCAACGGTTAAGCGGGGTTTGACCGTGTCTTTGGCCACGGGTCGACTACGGGTGTGTAGGCTTGGTCAAGGGGTCCAATAGGGTTCAATGGCGAGGTTTTTGGGTGACGGCCCAGGTTGACCTAGGTTTGACCGGTGTTTGACCGGGGTTTGACCGGTTGACCTAGTTATTAGCGTTAATGATGTTAATTAGAAAACCGGGGCGTCACAAAGTGGTGAGAAACCGGTGGAGGGTTTGAGTGGAGAGAAACCGAGTGAGCAGCCACATCCCAAGCCTAAGCCTAAGCTTGTGAGGTTCCATTGTGGCTATTGTGGGAGAGATGGCCATAAGGAGGAGTTTTGCTTCAAGAGGAAGCAAGAGGAGAGAATGGCAAAGGAGTGGGCTAACAAGGACAAGTACCATCCTTCCGATGGTGTACTTGAGCCTCGTATGCAGATGCCCAGGGCAAGGCGAGTGTGAGGACAGTTCGTGCTTGGGGAGAGAAGAAGGCTGCTGGTGGTGCTGTTGTCCAGGTCACACCGGTCAGACCGGTGTGGAGCACCGGTCAGACCGGTGCAGGCCTGGACAGACAACTTTTTGGGATTCGAGCTCGTACAAGTCCGAGGGTTGTTTCAGGTGGTCGTGGTTCTGGTGGTTGGGCTGGAAAAGGTGCAGGTGGTCAGTTTGCTAGGCGTTCTCCTCCTCGTGCTCAATACGGGGATTGGAGGAGTCGTGGCTTTGAGTTGGAGAGGAAGGACGTTCCACGGGCTTTCTTGCGTGGATTTGGTCCTCCTCCGAGCGAGAGAGAGGGGTGGTTCCCTCGGGGTGGTTACCGTGGTGGTGTTCGTGGAGGTAGCTTTGGTAGGAGAGATGCTTTGGTTGGTGCTAACCCCACTTTCGAGCAAATGGCTCGGCACTGGTTTTACTCTTTTGGTACTAACCCTAGTGCTGAGTCATTTATTCGCTCACGTGCTCGTTTTTGAATTTCAGGTGGGAGACATGAAGAACATTTGGTTGATTGACTCCGGTTGCTCGAGGCATATGACCGGAGACAGGGGGTGGTTCTCAAGTCTCGTCCCGGTGGTGACAAAGAGGTACATCACCTTTGGGGACAATGGGCGTGGGCGTGTGCTTTCAGAAGGTGAGATAAAAGTGAGTGACAAGATCACTCTGAGGTGTGTTGCTCTTGTTCAATCTCTGGGGTACAATTTGCTTTTTGTGTCCCAGTTGTTGGATGAGGGCTTTGAGGTGTTGTTTCGGCCCGGTGGTTCTCGGATTGTGGACTCTCGAGGGGACCTTGTTTGTATGGTCGTTCCCGAGGGTCAGGTGTTTCGTGCTGATTTTTCTCGATCTTCGGGTGGAGCGTTGTTTCTTGGCTAGTTCTTCGAGTGAGTTGTGGAAGTGGCATAGGAAGTTGGGTCACTTGAGCTTTGACCTTTTGTCTCGCTTGAGTAAACTCAATTTGGTCCGAGGATTGCCACGGTTAGGCTTGAGAAAGAGTTGGTTTGTGCTCCGTGTAGGCATGCCAAGATGGTGGCCTCTTCTCACCCGCCTCTCACCGATGTGATGACTGAGCGTTCATGCGAGCTGCTCCATATGGACCTTGTTGGGCTAGCTTGTGTGCGATCTGCGGGTGGGAAGTGGTATGTCCTTGTTGTGGTGGATGACTATTCTCGGTATGCGTGGGTGTTCTTTCTCGAGGAGAAGGGGGAGACATTTGGTTTTGTTCGAGATCTAGTCTTGAGGTTGAGGAACGAGAGGCACGGAGATGCCATACAAGCTATCCGCAGTGATAATGGCTCGGAATTCAGGAACTCTCGTTTTGAAACCTTTTGCCATGACTTGGGTCTTGAGCACCAGTTTTCGAGTCCGTATACGCCTCCCCAGAATGGTGTTGTGTAAAGGAAGAACAGGACCTTGTGCGAGATGGCTCGGACGATGCTTGATGAGCATAGGACTCCGAGGAGGTATTGGGCTGAAGTGGTGAATACCGCATGCTATGTGTCGAACAGGATATACCTCAGAGTACACAAGAGGAAGACATGCTATGAGTTGATGCATGGTCGCACACCCAAGGTGAGTCACTTCCATGTATTTGGTTGCAAGTGTTTCATTCTGAAGAAAGGCAGGAAGTTGGATAAGTTTGAGGCTAGGTCTGTCGATGGCATTTTCTTTAGTTATGCATCTCATTCTAGAGCATATCGTGTGCTCAATCTTGAAACTAACCAAATCGTGGAGACTTGCGAGGTAACCTTCGACGAGACAGAGCCACATAGTCCGCTTGTCTTTGAGTGTGCAGGTGATGATGAGCTTGGCGAGGAGATCTTTCAGGAGGAGGAGCATGAACATGGAGACGATGAGGATGGCGGTGCGGTGCCCTCGGCTGAACATGTACCCACTACTTAGACTACGATGATGGATGGACCCTCTGCTACACCTACGACGACAAATCAAGAACGAGGAGAAGCTGATGTTGAGGGGGAGGTAGCTTTGAGGTGAGAACCTCCCTGGCGAGTTCAAGTGGTGTCGGTGCGGAATATGGTCCCGACACTAACCAGTAGAAAGCGCCGAGGTCTATCCCTTAATGGTTGATGCTAAGCAATAAGAGACACGAGATTTATCCTGGTTCCGGCCGAGGGGGCCGTACGTCCAGCAGGGGTGTGCTCAAGGCACTATATTGCTCAGCACCGGGGGTGCCTGTAGTGGGGCTGCTACAAGCAAGGCGGGAGAGGAAGCGTGGCTTCCAAGTCCCCGAAGGAGTGGCTGAAGATATTGTGGGAGAATTGGAGAATGAGTATGTGGTGTGCCGTGTGTTCCTGTCTGTCTCCCCGCGGCTGGGAGGTTCGCCCTCCCTTTTATAGATCAAGGGGGAGGCGGATTACATGCGCGCCTCGCTATCTAGCTACGTGGGGAGCACGACGTGCTATGCTGTAGAATGGGTGGCCGTCCGGACGATCCTTGCGGCGATCTGGCCATCATGGCCTACCTTGTACCTGAACAGTGGCGGTTCGAGGGTTGAAGGGCAGCGGATGATGGTAACGCCTTCTGATAGGCTTCGAGGGAGGTGCTGACGTTGGCCCGTACGGAGTACAGGAGTAGGTAAAACGGTGTCCCTTCCCGACGCGCCTCACAGTGCTGGAGTTGTTGCTACAGCGCCTGGTGTGCGCCTGCACGCGCGGGGATGGCGGCCACGCTGTTACAGTGGCAGGGATGGTGTTCCACCGGCCTAGCGCCTCCACCTAACCCTGTAGGGTCACAAGAAAGTGAATCGAGGGTGCATCCGGCCCCCCTTCGAGGGCCCGGTGCGTTAGCCGTCTTTGGAGCGGGCGCACGGCGTCACGGGACTGACACCGGCCACGGCGCACGGTCCCTCCCCACGGTGATGGGGATGGGCTCCTCCATGGGGAGTTGGTGTGGCGGCACCGGGGCGCGAGCCCCGGCGCATGATGGCGCCGTCCCGCCGGTGTCAGGGCGTTAAATGCCCGTGTACGGGGGCCGGCGCACGCGTGAGGGGCGCCCTCGAGCGTGGCGGACCCCGGTCGAGGGCGGGACGTACCCTCGAGCGAGGCGGAACCTGCTCGAGGGGGAGCGAGCCCTCGAGCGAGGCGGAGCCCGTTCGAGGGAAGTGCTACCCCTCGAACGGGCGGAGCCCGCCCGAGGGGCGGCGCATCCTCGAGCGAGGCGGAGCTCGCTCGAGGGATCTCTAAGAGGGCCGCCTTCATGGGCCGTCGGGGGTCCCTGTGGCGCGGGCCGTTTCCTGCATGGTTAGGCAAGCTGTGTTTTGGCTTTGTTGAGGGTTTTAAGTGGGGATTTCCCCGTTGTTTAAGGGGACCCCTAGGGCTGTCCCCGACAGTAGCCCCTGAGCATTTGCGGGTTTGCCATTGAGGCTCCCGCAGATGCTGGAACCTATTGATAGGACGTTCTTCCCTCCTTGTTTTGCGAATGCTTTCCGTGGGGCCGCGTCAGCGGACCCGCGGGTCCCAGCCCCGAAGCCTGCGGGGGTGTGGGTGCTCCTACAGGGGTTAATCGCGAGAACTGGTCAGAGGGCGTGGCACATGTTTCAACCGGCATCGGCAGTGTCTCAGCCGGCTTCGGTGACGCACGCGCTGCCGGCGCTGTCTCCGGCGGGTGCAGGCCAAGGAGGTGTAGCCGTGCGTTAAGCCTCCGAGCCTGGGCCCGTTCGAGGCGATCGGGAAGAGCTTTACGACTTGTTTCTTAACGCGCACTCGCCGTCCCTCCGCGGGGCGGAGGGTGAGGTTTCCGCAACCCCCATCGAGCGGGTCGCGAATTGCGGATTCCTCTTCGAGCTGCTAGTGGGTGGTTCGAGTGGACGCCCATGCCCCGTTCGATAAGGGTAGGCTGCGTGGTCCAGAGACACGTCCATGGAAGCGCTTGCGTGGGTTTGCTAGGTGGGGCTCGGTCCCGTTCGATAGGGACCGAGGGCGCGGAAGCTCTCCCTCGGTGGGATCCCCGCGCTAGGCGCCCTCGGCGGCTCTCGAACACGACATGTGGGGCACCCTCGAGCCGACGGGCTCGAGGAACGGCTCGAATGCGCGTGCCTTCGTCGTCCACGACTCGCGATGCGAGGCGCTGTTCAAACCCGTCGAGGGTCAGGCTTCGAACCTCTGATCAGTAGGGCCGTGCGGGGCGGCGCCTGGGCGGCCCCGTCTTTTGCGTTTGCGGCTGTTGAGGGGTCTGGGCGAGCCAGCCCTCGAGGCGCTGGTTGGTAGCACAGCGCGGCATGGGTGCTTGTGGTGTCTGCTTTACTTCAAGCGGGCCCCGGGCAGCCTTCTCACACATGTGCCCTTTTTAGAGAGTTGACTTCGTCTCGAGCCAGGGGCTCGTGCCGCTCGAGGGTTTTGCGTGGCATGGGTGCTCGTGGTGCGTGCTTTACTTCAAGCAGGCCCCGGGCGACCTTCTCACGCCGATGTCCCTTCGAGGGCTGACTTCGTCTCGAGCCAGGGGCTCGTGCCGCTCGAGGGTTTTGCGCGGCATGGGTGCCCGCGGTGCCTGCTTTACTTCAAGCAGGCCCCGGGCGACCTTCTCACGCCGATGTCCCTTCGAGGGCTGTCATCGTCTCGAGCCAGGGGTTCGCCACGCTCGAGGGTTCTCCTTGCTTGGCAAGGGACCCGGTCATTAAATGCCTCACAGTCGAGGCTGCGGTTTTGCAACGCGGGCGCGCCTTTTTAGGCGTTGCGGCCGCGCGCGCGCTCGTAGTGGGCGGCGTGGCAGGCGGACGTGACCGCTTGCCTCGGTCCCTGCAAGTCTTCGCCGTGATGATGGCCCGTCCGCGGTGATGTGGCCGCTGCGGTCGTGGTGGGGCCCGTTCGTCGGCGTGAAGAGAAGATTCCCTGCAGTTAATGCGCGCGGGACATCCGCTCCGGAGAGCTCGCCCGTGGCTTATAAATCTGAGGGGAGGGGGAGACTGCGGTTTTTTACCTTAGTGCCTCACCATTCCAGCCCCTTGTGCCTTCGTCTTCGCCTCGCCTTTGTCACCGTGCGGTGTCGCCATTAGAGCTCTTCCTCCGTTTCTCGTCCTCCGCTCTCGCATTCCTTTGCCTTCTTCTCATGGCACCGCTTCCGCCCCTCACGATCCTTGACCCATACGCCTGGGAGCGGTCGACGGTGACTCCGCTGGCCCTTGGTGAGCTGGTCGCCGCTGGCCAGCTGACGGCGAACGAGGATGGCCGCCGGCGGAGTGGATAGTGCCGCCGGCGGCGGACCGCGCGCCCAACCCACCGGAGGTCTACGTGGTCAGCTTCGTCCGCTTCCACGAGCGGGGCTTCAACGAGCCGGCGAGCCGCTTCATGCGGGCGCTGTGCTACTACTATGGCGTGGAGCTGCACAACTTCGCGCCCAACGCGATTTCGCAGGCGGCCACGTTTGTGGGCGTCTGCGAGGGGTACCTGGGGATCCCAGTCAACTAGGAGCTCTGGGTACACCTCTTCCGCGCGGAGCTCTTCACGCAGCCCACGACGGAGCCGAGGACCCGCCGCGCGGTGCGCGCCGGCGGGATGTCGCTTGCCTTGTGGGGGCAGTTCAAGGACGACTACATCCCCTGCACCATGACGACGAACAACGCCGGCTGGGAGCGGGGATGGTTCTACTTGCGCAACGCCAAGCCCGGCCTCCCCCCAACACCGGTCGGGTGTTCAAGGAGAAGCCCAGCTCTTGGGGCTACGGGGTGTCCATGCCCCAGCATCGGAGGCGGCAGGACTCGGTCTCCGGCCGCCACCGAAGAGCTGGCGGCGCAGGGGCTGACCGCGTTGGGCGTCCTCACCTTCCTCCATCACCGGCGGATCGTGCCTCTGATGGAGAGGCCGCTCTGCATCTACGAGATGACGGAGGTGGCCAACCCCGTCGATCTGGCGAGGTCGCGGATGCTCCCGACCCCCCTCGGGCGGCCGTACGCGCTCACCCGGGCGCGGAACGCCGTCGACACCCGGATGCCGATGCATCCGGATCGGACCCCATGGGACCTCGAGATGCTCCCCACCGGCCCACTGGTGAGTGTGATTCTTGATTTTGTTTTAGTTCTTGGTGTTGCTTCTGCCTCCTGACGCGTCCTTGATGTTCCTGTATGCAGCTGGTGAGTTTTACCGCCTCGAAGTCCGTTCCGCCCACCCCCGACTCCCGCGCGCTTGGTCGGGCGGCGCGGCGGCGGGAGCGAGGAGCGGGCGGCGAGCGGGGGAGGGAGCGCGCGAGGCGGCACAACGAGCGCCGTGAGCGGCGGAACGCGGAGTGCGGCGGCGCGAAGAGCCGGGGGCTCTCCTCCCCGTGGTCCGAGGAGTACTCGTCCTCGGAGGAGGACGAAGAGGAAGAGGGCCGAGGGGGCGGAGCCCCTCGGCGGTGGGAGCCCTCGCCCCCGTCGCCGGAGCCGGCTCCGGCGGCAAGGGCGGCATCGCCCGGGGCGGGCGCAACGGCGCCCGCCGCCGGCAATCGACATCGAGGGCGGCGCGCGCCGCGAGGCGCCGGCGCGCACCACGGGGGCGCGTGCGGCGAGCGCGCCTACGCGCGGGGGCGGGGCCGCGCGCGCGCGGCGGCGCGTGAGGGAGGCGCGGCGGCGGGCGCGCCGGCCGCGCCGGCCTCTTCCGCTGAGGCTTCGAGGAAAAGGAAGCGCACCTTTTCCTCCTCGAGGTAAGGGGCTTGATCCTTTACTTTGGTTTGATTTTTTGATGATCAGGCGTTCTAACCCTCCGTTTGTGCCTGCGCAGGGTGGTGCCAACTGTGCCTCCCCTCGCACCAACCAAGGTGCTGAGGACGGACGCGTCCATCCCCACCCGGCGGCGCTCGTCGAGGGCGTCACAGGCGGGGGCAAGCACGGCGGCGGCGGGCGAGAGCTCGCAAAGCCCGGGCGAGGTTTCGAGGCCTCGGCGGCGGATCGGCCCCGCCGCGGCCCGGCCCGGCGGTTGCGAGGAGCGACCGGCGCGGCCATTGTGGGGGCGCGAGGGCCGCGGTAGCGGCCGGTGGCGGAGGCGCGGCCGCGGGAGGGCGGTCTCGTGGAGGGCGCGGTCCGTGGCGGCGGTGCCGAGAGGGAGGCGGAGCGGGTGCAACCCGCGCGGTGCCGTGGTCGCGAGGGCGCGGCCGGAGGTGGTGGTCGTGGCGCCGCGTCGGGCGCCCGCGGCCACGGAGGCGCAAGTGGAGGCGCCGGTGGAGGGCGGCGCAAGGGCTCGTGCCCACCGGCGGTTCCGGGCGGAGGTGGTGGAGGTCCGGGATGACGACTCCCCGCCGCCGGGGTGGGATCGGTGGGCTAGCTTCCCCACACGCTCCCCCCGAGCCCCGGGGAGGGGGCCCTCGTGAGGCGGCACGAGGGGCACATGGTGGCGGGGGACCGAGGACACGGTGCCGAGGCCTCTTCCTCCCGCGCCGCCACCCCGCCCGGGTGGAGGGGGCCGTCGACGATCCCCCTGCGTTTGCGACGCCGGGGGGGAGCAGGGGCTGCGGGGCGAGCTCCGGAGCCACGGCGCCACGCTCGACCGCACGCTGAACGAGGCGCTGCGGGTCCATGGCGGCCCTGCATGGCGCGTTTTCCAGGTAGGGCGTGGTTGCCCGTTCTCTTCTTTCTCTCATTTTTGTGTGCTGCCTCTGTGCCGTAGCGCTTACGGGTTTTGATGTGTGGGTGCCAGGAGCTCGAGCGCCGTGCCCACGACAAGTACGATGCCTTCGACCGGGTGAATGCCGAGGTCCACCAGCTCCGGGAGCGGTGCGGCGCTTTCGACGCGCTTGCGACGCCCTCGGGTCCCCGGACGGTGGGCCCGCCCGCGTGCGGGCCATGGCTTGGCGAGACGAACTCCCCGAGAGCTCAAGGCAGGACCCAGCGCGCCGCTCGAGCCGCGAGCGGGTCTGCACAGCCCTCATAGATCGTGATGAGGCGTTGTGGCAGGCGCGCTCAGACTTGGAGAAGATGCGGACGCTGGCGACCAATTGGGAGGCGGAGGTGGCTAACGTCCGCGGCGAGAACCGGGAGCTTCGCTCGTCGCTCAAGGGGGCGCAGGCGTAGCAGCGCCAGGCTGAGGAGCGGGCGCGCGCGGCCGGGAGCGGCGGGCCAAGGAGGCCGACGGCTTGAAGGCCGCCCACGACGCCAAGGCCGCGGCGCTCGTCGTCGGCGAGGAGCAGCTCTGCGAGGAGCGCACCGCCCGCCAAGGGGCCGAGGGGCGGCTCCGGCGAGGAGCGGACCGCCCTCGTCGACGCCCGGACGGCGCTGGAGCAGGAGCGCGTCGCTCGCGAGGCGGCGCGAGGGGGTCATTGGCGGAGCGGGACGACAAGCTCTCCAAGACCGAGGGCGAGCTCATTGTGCTCAGCATTGCGAGCGCAAACCAAGAGCTTGCCCTCCAGGAGCAGAGTGAGGCCGTCAAGAGCCCCGAGCTGGCGGTCGAGGCCGAGCGTCGCGCTCTCGAGATAGAGAGAAAACAAGTCGAAGGTGAGCCACTGTTTGACTCTTGCCTTGTTGGTTTTTCTGTTAGAGGGCTCGCATTCCCCTTTCTGATTTCTTTCTTGTCTTGGCGATTCCAGGCTTGCGCACCGCCCTGGGGCACACGGTGAGCGGGCCGAGGCGGCTGCAGGGCTTCCTACAACTCCTCCGAGCCGAGGCTGCGGGAGCCGCGTGGTGCGGCCCTCGAGACTCGCCGCGCCGTGGAGGAGGGCGAAGCACGGGCGGCCGGCTCGGCGGCCGGCCCGCCTGCGCGCCCTTGGCAGTCAGGTTACCGAGCGGATGCGGCGGGCGGCCGCATCCGGTCGTCCCGAGAAGGCCCTCGGAGTGGTGCGGTCCCACTACGAGGTCAACTTCGAGGCGCTGGCGGAGGGCTACATCGTTCCCGAGGGCGTCGAGGACGAGGTAGCGATGGAGCGTGTGGATGCGCTTGCCGCCGACGCCGCCGGGTCGCTCACTGAAGCCTTCGAAGAGTTCCTCTTCCCGGACGCCGCTGACGCTGCCGCTCCTCCCGCCTGAAAGCAGTTGGGCGCTTGGCCCGTTTTTTGTTCGTGTATCAGTATTCTGGCCATGCGGCCTTGTAAATAAGCACATTATCTCAGTCGTAAACATTTGTTGATACGAAATGAAATCTTTTGCTTATTGCGCTTTTTTGTTTCTCCTTCTTCCTGAGTAGATTTTACTTAGGGGAGTTCGATTTTCGCGGGGGGGCTGCTGGGTTGGAGGCGAGAGAGAAGGGCCGTATCCTCGCGGCGTAGGCTATCTCTGACTCGCGCGCTCCTTCCGCTAGGCCTCCTGCGCCCTGTTCGAATCGTTGCTCGAAGTTGAAGTAGGAAATAAACTTAGCGCGTGTGAGTTGTTTTATTTTTGCGCAAAAATGGGACCATTTTGGGGGGGGTGCCCCCCGCAGTAGCCCCTGAGGGTAACATGGGTTTCAGGGGAAAGCCGAGTTGCCCTTTCTATTAGACTTGAGGCGTTTACATAGTTGCCACCAACTGGGGCATTGATCATGTGATTTTTACGACAGAAAAATGCTTGAGAATCCTAGCTAGGGGTAGAAGCGACGTAGTTGTTGGATGTTCCAAGCGTTGGTGAGCTCTTCACTGTCCTTGTTGGCCAGCTTGTACGTGCCGGGCTTGAGTACCTTCACCACGACGTAGGGTCCCTCCCATGGGGGCGACAGCTTGTGGCGCCCTCTGTTGTCTTGGCGTAGCCTTAGGACCAGATCCCCTTCGCTAAAATCCCGCCGGCGTATCTTGCGTGCTTGGTAGCGCCTGAGGGACTGTTGGTACCTCGCGGAATGCATCAAGGCCACGAGGCGTGCCTCGTCCGGGCCGATCCAGCGAGTCCTCGCGGGCTCGCTGGTTGGCATCCTCGTCGTAGCCTCGAACCCTGGGCGAATCGTATTCTAAGTCCGTGGGGAGGACGACCTCCGCGCCATGGACTAGGAAAAACGGGGTGAACCCAGTGGCTCTGCTCGGGGTGGTCCTTAGGCTCCACACAACCGCTGGTAACTCTTGGAGCCATTTTCGCCCAGATTTGTTCAGCTGGTCGAAAATTTTAGGCTTTAGGCCTTGTAAGATCATGCCATTGGCACGTTCTACTTGGCCGTTGGTCTGTGGGTGTGCCACGGCTGCCCAATCCACACGGATATGGAACTTGTCGAAGAACTCCAAGAACTTCCGGCCCGTAAACTGGGACCCATTATCGGTGATGATGGAGTTTGGCACTCCAAAGCGGTAGACGATGTCGGTGAAGAATGTTACCGCCTGCTCTGCTCTTAGATTCGTGATGGGGCGCACCTCCACCCACTTGGAGAACTTGTCGATCGCGACCAACAAGTGGGTGAAGCCCCCGGGCGCCTTCCGCAGGGGCCCGACGATGTCCAGCCCCCACTTGGCAAATGGCCACGTTACGGGGATGGTCGCAGGGCATGGGCGGGTAAGTTGGACTTGCGGGCATAGAACTGGCACCCTTCGCAGGTGCGCACGATTTCGCTGGCGTCCGCGACCGCAGTGGGCCAGTAAAAGCCCTGGCGGAACGCGTTGCCGACGAGGGTGCGGGGCGCGGCGTGGTGGCCACAGATCCCCGCATGGATGTCCCGCAGGAGCTCGTGCCCCTCGGGGATGGGTACGCACCGCTGTAGGATGCCGGAGGCGGCGCGCTTGTACAGCTCGCCGTCAATGAGGGCAAAAGACTTGGCCATCCTGGCGATGCGCCTGGCCGCGGCCCGGTCTGCGGGGAGTTCCCCTCGAGTGATCCAAGCGATGTATTTTTCGCGCCAGTCCGCTTGGACAGGAGCCGGCTCGATGTCCATTACGTCGGCCTCGTGGGAACCATACCCCTCGAGGAGGGAGAGCACGTACGCCTCGTTCGAGGGGTCCTCGTCCATGGGTTCCGCACCCGCTGGATTCGAGGGAGCCCCCGAGGGTTCGTCGTGACTCGAGGGGTAGGGCTCGAAGACGACCGAGGGTTGAGCGACGTCGCGCGCGAAAACGTTTGGGGGGACTGTGATCCGCCCGGACGCAATCTTGGCGAGCTCGTCCGCCTCCTCGTTGTACCGGCGGAGCACATGGTTGAGCTCGATGCCGTAGAACTTGTCCTCGAGGGCTCACACGGCTTTGCAGTAGGCCTCCATCTTGTCGTCATGGCAGCTCGCGTTCTTCATGACCTGATCGATTACGAGCTGCGAGTCCCCCCACACGTCGAGGCGCTTGACGCCTAACTCAATGGCGATTTTGAGGCCGCAGAGGAGGGCCTCGTATTCGGCCATATTGTTAGACGCGGGGAAGTGGAGGCGCACCGCGTACCACATGTGTTCCCCGAGGGGCGACACGAAGAGCAGGCCCGCGCTCGCCCCTGTTTTCATCACCGAGCCGTCGAAGAACGAGTCCGGCCTCCGCTTGGATGCGCGGCGGCGGTAGCCGCGTGTCCGTCCATTCGGCGACGAAATCCGCCAAGATTTGGGATTTGACGGCCTTGCGCGGGGCGTAGGCGAGCGTCTCGCCCATCAGCTCTACGGACCACTTGGCGATCCTGCCCGCGGCGTCGGGGGTTGCGGATGATCTCCCCTAGTGGGAAGGAGGAAACCACCGTGACGGGGGTGGGCCTCGAAGTAGTGGCGGAGCTTGCGCCGTGCAAGGACTACCGCGTACGGCAACTTCTCGGACACGGGGGTAGCGCGTCTTCGTGTCCGACAGACCTCGGCCGATGTAGTAGACCGACCGCCGTACGGTGCAAGGCGTGCCCCTTCCTCCGTGCGCTCCACGACGATCACGGCGGCCGACCACCCGGGTGGTTGCGGCCACGTAGAGCCGCGGGGGTTCGCCGTCTTGCGGGGCGTGAGGATCGGGGCGTGTGTTAGAGACGCCTTCGGCTTGTCGAGCGCATCCCCGGGCCTCGGTGGTCCGGGGAGAAGCGCTCGTGCTTCTTGAGGAGGCGATAGAGGGGCAGGCCCTTCTCACTGAGCCGCGAGATGAAGCGGCTCAAGGCGGCGAGGCACCCCAACACCTTCTGCACCCCTTTGAGGTCCCGGATCGGACCCATTCGTTCGAGGGCCGCAACATTTTCAGGGTTGGCCTCGATTCCCCGCTGGGAGACAATGTATCCTAGGAGCATGCCCCGCGGCACTCCAAAGACACACTTTTCAGGGTTTAACTTGACCCCATTGGCCCGTAGGCAGCCGAACGCGATGCCAAGGTCGCCAACCAGGTCGTCCGCCTTCCTGGTTTTTACGACGATGTCGTCCACGTATGCTTCGACCGTCCGCCCGATGTGATCCCCAAAAATGTGCTGCATGCAACGCTGGTATGTTGCACCCGCGTTTCTGAGGCCAAACGGCATCGTGACGTAGCAGAACGTCCCGAACGGTGTGATGAATGAAGTCGCGAGCTGGTCGGACTCTTTCATCTTTATTTGGTGGTACCCGGAATAGGCATCAAGGAAGCAAAGCAATTCACACCCGGCCGTTGAATCAACGATTTGATCAATGCGTGGCAAAGGAAAAGGAACTTTTGGACATGCTTTATTAAGACTAGTGTAGTCTATACACATCCGCCACTTCCCATTCTTTTTCTTTACAAGCACGGGGTTCGCTAGCCACGTTGGGTGGAACACCTCCTTGATGAATCCGGCCTCGAGAAGCTTCCGCAGCTCCGCTCCGATTGCCTGTCGCCGCTCCTCGTCGAAGCGGCGGAGCCGTTGCTGCACGGCGCGGGCGTTTCGCAGGATGTCAAGGGAGTGCTCGGCGACTTCCCTCGGGATGCCTGGCATATCCGAGGGGCTCCACGCGAAAATGTCGGTGTTGGCGCGGAGAAAGTCGACGAGCACCACTTCCTATTTGGAGTCGAGGGCGGAGCAGACCCTCAACGCCTTGCCCTCGGGGGCTGAAAGGTCGAGGGGGACCCCCTTGGTCTGCTCCGCGGCCTCGAAGGTGCCGGCATGCTTGGCGGCGGAGTCGAGGTCTTCGTTGACCATCTTCTCCAATGTGTTCACCAGCGCTTCATCCAGCGCCAGTGCCTCTGCGTGTTCTACACACTCGATGTCGCAGTCGAATGCGTGCTCGATGGACGAGCCGACGGAGATGAAGCCGTTTGGTCCCGGCATCTTCATCTTCAGGTAGGTATAATTGGGGACCGCCTTGAAATTGGCGTAACAGGGTCGCCCAAGTATAGCGTCGTAGGCCCCCTTGAACCCCACCACCTCGAAGGTGAGGATCTCCTTGCGGAAGTTCTTTGGGGTGCCAAACCAAACGCGGGTCAATGCGCCCGAGGGGCCGGACACCGCTTGCCGTGCAATGCCATGGAATGGCTTCGTCGGGCCGCGGTCGGTCCCGGCCGGATCCCCATCAAGCGCAGCGTATGCGCGTAGAGGATATTGAGGCTGCTGCCTCCGTGCATGAGGACCTTCGAGAACCGGGCGTTCCCGATGATGGGGTCGACCACCAGCGGGTACTGGCCCGGGTTGGGGACGCGGTTTGGGTGGTCTTCCCGGCTGAAGGTGATGGCGTCCTCCGACCAATTGAGGAAGGACGGAGGCGCCCTCTCCGCGGCGAGGACCTCGTGCCGTTCCTTCTTGCGCTGTCGGGTCGTCATGTCGACTGTTGGCCCCTCAAAGATGAGGAACACATTTTCGACGGCGGGGAAACCGCCTGCGTCGCCATCGCCTCCGTCTTTCTTGGCCTCTGCCTCCTTCGCGGCGGCTCGGCCATAGAACTTCTTGAGCATATCGCACTGCTCAAGGGTGTGGTTCACTGGGGTCTTGTGGTAAGGACATGGCTTTTTCAGCATGTCATCGAACACCCCCGGGCCTCGAGGGGCTGGTCGAGGGCCCCGTCGAGCCGGGTCAACGGCAAGGGCCTCGGCATTGCCGCCGTCGCGCCCCCCTCGCGCGCCTCGCGGCGCGGCTTCTTCCCCTTCTTGCCCCGCTTGTCGTTGCGGTGGGGCTCCTTGGACTTGCTGCCCTCCGCGGGCGCGTCCTCCGAGCGCTTGCCCTTCTTGCCGTCGAAGATCGCCCCCACGGCCTCTTCTCCAGAGGCGAAGCTGGTGGCGATGTCGAACAGCTCGTTGGAGTCCGCGGGCGGGCTGCGTCCCAGCTCCCGCACGAGGTCCCGGCACGTGGTGCCCTCGAGGAAGGCGTGCACGATCTCGGACTGCGCCACGCTGGGGAGCTCCGTGCAGCGCTTGGAGAAGCGCCGTATGAAGTCCCGCAGCAACTCGCCGGGCTTCTGCGTGCAGGAGCGCATGTCCCATGAATTTCCAGGGCGCACGTACGTGCCCTGAAAGTTGCCCACGAACGTGCGGACCAGATCGTCCCAGTTGTGGATCTGGCTAGCGGGCAAGTGCTCGAGCCATGTCCGGGCCGCGTCGCCGAGATGCAGGGGCAAGTTGCGGATGATGACCTCGTCGCTGGTGGCCCCGCCCAGCTGACAAGCCAAGCGGTAGTCGTTGAACCACACGCGGGGGTCCGTCTCCCCGTTGTACTTGACGATGGTCGAGGGTTGGCGGAAGCGTTGGGGGAACGCCGCCGCGCGGATCTCCCGGCTGAACACACAGGTCCCTGGGGGCTCCGGCGTCGGGGAGCGGTCCTCGCCGCCCGTCGTAGCGTCCACCCCGTCGAGGGTGGTAGCCCCCCCGCCGCTCGTGCGTCCGCCCGCCGGTGCGCCCGGCGTTGATGACGTTGCGTGCGTCGCCATCCGGCACCTGCGTGCGTCAAGGAGCCGCTCCTTGGCCGGCGTGCGTCCTTGGTCGGCCGGCCGCCCCCACCGGTCCCCCTGCGTGCACCGAGGGTTCGCCTCCCCGGTGCGGCTTCGTCGTCCCCGCGCATCCCCCCCGTTGGCGGGTGCGTGAGGCCGAGCTATCGGCCTGGCCGGACGGCCGCTTGCTCGATGAGAGTTTGCACCTCGCGGTGCGGTCTCGAGCCTCGAGGGTCGAGGGTGCCGGCATGGCCCGCGGCGGCGTCGGCCGCGGCGATGAGCTTTTGGCTCGCCCGCGGGGGCGCGTCCGCGTTGTCGATGTTGGGGACGGTGTTGATGCGGTCGCGGACCCGTCGGCCCGGCCTCCCCGCGCGTGTTCGCCGCGCGCGAGGCTTCCCCCCGCCATTGAGGCGCGGAGCGGCCGCACCGTCCGGGTATTCCTCCACCGGCTTGGCCTCGAGCTCGCGTGCTTGGGCTAGGCCGCGCGTCGGCGTCGGCCCCGGCGGGAGCGCTTGGCCCCGCGGCCGGGCGCATGGCGATCCCCCGGGGCGGGCGTGACTTCCCCGTCTCCGGCGCCCACCGCACCGGCGGCATTGGCCGGGTCGTTGGTGATGACGGCGTAGCATTCCCGTGCGGGATCGTAGCTCCCGGTGCTGGAGTCGTCGGAGCAGCCGAACCAGTAGTCCGTAGCGTCGAGGAAACGCCGGAACACAACTGGGTCTGGCACACCGGAGAAGTCCCACTCCGCGTATCCGTGGCATTTGGCGGGTGGCAACGCGTCGATGGAACCCAGGCACGACTCGTCCCCTGCCGAGGCGCCGGGGTCCCTGGCGACGAAGACGTGACGGCCAGGCGAAACCCTGCGCATCGTGGTGTTGATGTTGGCATTGTAGGCCGACGTAGCGCCACGCAGCCCGATGGGGATGCGCGGTCCGGAGACCGTGCGCTGTCCCGCCGGGGCGGTGGTGGTCGTGATGGCGGGCGCGCCGCGCCGAGTGGCGGCGCGCTCGACCGCCGCCGCTCGGACCGCGCCCCGGCGCGAACGCGCGCCCGGAGCGACGGCGGCGTCGTGGCGTCGACGGGCCGCGCGCATCCGTGCCTCGAGGGCGCCTGCGCCGTGGTGGTGCGTGCGGCGGGGACCAGAGCGGACCTGGCCTTGCGCCGCGCGGAGCTCCTCACGGTTGGTGAGGAGCATGAGATAGCCGTTCCCCGTGGCCTGAAAGTTCAAGTCCCCGAAGCGAATTTCGAACCCGGCTGGGAGGGGTTCCGAGCTACCCATGCAGTAGCGTGTACCGCGGTACTCAGTGCGGATCACCATGGAGGGAGTTGACGGAATGACCTTAGGCGCTCGCTTGCCCCACGGTGGGCGCCAACTGTCTGTGCGGAATATGGTCCCGACACTAACCAGTAGAAAGCGCCGAGGTCTATCCCTCAATGGTCGATGCTAAGCAATAAGAGACACGGGATTTATCCTGGTTCCGGCCGAGGGGGCCGTACGTCCGACAGGGGGTGTGCTCAAGGCACTATATTGCTCGGCACCGGGGGTGCTCGTAGTGGGGGTGCTACAAGCAAGGCGGGAGAGGAAGCGTGGCTTCCAAGTCCCCGAAGGAGTGGCTGAAGATATTGTGGGAGAATTGGAGAATGAGTACGTGGTGTGCCGTGTGTTCCTGTCTGTCTCCCCGCGGCTGGGAGGTTCGCCCTCCCTTTTATAGATCAAGGGGGAGGCGGATTACATGCGCGCCGCGCTATCTAGCTACGTGGGGAGCACGACGTGCTATGCTGTAGAATGGGCGGCCGTCCGGACGATCCTTGCGGCGATCTGGCCATCATGGCCTACCTTGTACCCGAACAGTGGCGGTTCGAGGGTTGAAGGGCAGCGGATGATGGTAACGCCTTCTAATAGGCTTCGAGGGAGGTGCTGACGTTGGCCCGTACGGAGTACAGGAGTAGGTAAAACGGCGTCCCTTCCCGACGCGCCTCACAGTGCTGGAGTTGTTGCTACAGCGCCTGGCGTGCGCCTGCACGCGCGGGGATGGCGGCCACGCTGTTACAGTGGCAGGGATGGTGTTCCACCGGCCTAGCGCCTCCACCTAACCCTGTAGGGTCACAAGAAAGTGAATCGAGGGTGCATCCGGCACCCCTTCGAGGGCCCGGCGCGTTAGCCGTACTGGAGCAGGCGCACGGCGTCACGGGACTGACACCGGCCGCGCTGCACAGTCCCTCCCCACAGTGATGGGGATGGGCTCCTCCCCGTGGAGTTGGTGCGGCGGCACCGGGCGCGAGCCCCGGGCGCATGATGGCGCCGTCCCGCCGGTGTCAGGGCGTTAAATGCCCGTGTACGGGGGCCGGCGCATGCGTGAGGGGCGCCCTCGAGCGTGGCGGACCCCGGTCGAGGGTGGGACGTACCCTCGAGCGAGGCGGAACCTGCTTGAGGGGGAGCGAGCCCTCGAGCGAGGCGGAGCCCGTTCGAGGGAAGTGCTACCCCTCGAACGGGGCGGAGCCCGCCCGAGGGGGGCGCGCATCCTCGAGCGAGGCGAAGCCTGCTCGAGGGGATCTCTAAGAGGGCCGCCTTGATGGGCCGTCGGGGTCCCTGCGGCGCGGGCCGTTTCCTGCATGGTTAGGGAAGCTGTGTTTTGGCTTTGTTGAGGGTTTTAAGTGGGGATTTCCCCGTTGTTTAAGGGGACCCCTAGGGCTGTCCCCGACAAGTGGATCACCCAGCTTCGAGGATCATCGGCGACATGAATGAACGTACTACACGGTCGAGGGTTCGAAACAATTCCCATTTTGCTCATGCTGCGTTTGTTGCTTATTTTGAGCCCAAAGACATTGGACACGCACTATCTGATCACAATTGGGTTAACTCGATGCATGAGGAGTTGGAGAACTTTGAAAGGAATCAGGTGTGGGAGTTGGTTGACCCTCCCCCAGGGTGTAAGCCGATTGGTACAAAGTGGGTGTGGAAAAACAAAGAGGGAGAGAAGGGTGAGGTTGTGAGGAACAAGTCGAGGCTTGTTGCTCAAGGGTTCAGTCAGAAGGAGGGGATTGACTATGAGGAGACCTTTGCTCCTGTAGCCCGTTTGGAGGCGATTAGGATCCTTCTAGCCTTTTCTGTGGCTAAAGGGTTCAAGTTGCACCAAATGGATGTGAAGAGTGCTTTTCGAATTGTGTCTTTGGAGGAAGAAGTGTATGTGAGGCGACCTCGGGGTTTGAGAGTGAGAAGTACCCCCACCGGGTGTACAAGTTGAGGAAGGCGCCGTATGGGTTGAAGCGGCGCCTAGAGCTTGGTATGGCGGGTTGAGGGGGTTCTTGTTCGAGAGAGGCTTTGAGATGGGGAAGGTCGATCGACCTTGTTTTTACCGAGGCGGGGGCGAGAGATATCCTGATTGTGCAGGTGTACGTGGATGATATTGTCTTTGGTGGCTTGTCTAACTCTCTTGTTGCAAGGTTTGCAGATGATATGAGCAGGGAATTTGAGATGAGCATGATGGGCGAGTTGCAGTTCTTCCTCGGGCTACAAATCAAGCAATCAAAGGATGGAACATTTGTGCACCAAGCTAAGTACACCGAGGACATTGTGCGGAAGTTCAAGATGGAGGACTCCAAGGCTATGACGACGCCGATGAGTACGACTACAGCTCTTGATGCGGACGAGGAAGGTGAACACGTGGACCAGAAGGAGTACCGGAGCATGATCGGGTCACTCCTCTACTTGACGGCGACGAGGCCGGACATACAGTTCTCGGTGTGTCTGTGCGCTCGTTTTCAAGCATCTCCGAGGACTTCGCATCGGCAAGCGGTGAAGAGAATTTTCAGGTACTTGCGTCACACTCCCGACTTCGGCCTTTGGTACTCCGCGTCCTCTTCTTTGGCGCTTCATGGTTTTTCAGACGCGGATTTTGCCGGGTGTCGGTTGGATAGGAAGTCCACTTCTGGGACTTGCCAGTTTTTGGGTTCTTCTTTGGTGTCTTGGTCTTCCCGCAAGCAGTCGAGTGTTGCTCAATCCACGACCGAAGCCGAATATGTTGCCGCTGCTAGGTGTTGCTCTCAGCTCCTTTGGATCACCTACACCATGAGTGACTTTGGTGAGGAGTATACCCATGTCCCACTTCAATGTGATAGCACCAGTGCCATAAGCGTTGCAAAGAACCCAGTGCTCCATTCTAAAACCAAGCACATAGAAGTGAGGTATCATTTCCTGAGAGACAACGTAGAGAAAGGGAAGATAGCGTTGATCCATGTGCCCACACATCACCAACTAGCCGATATTTTCACCAAACCCCTAGATCAAGCAACTTTCACTCGTTTGCGGGGGGAACTTGGTGTGTGTTTAATTTCTTGAGTTGGGTGTGTGGGAGCTCTCTTTTGCCGGTGGTGTCGAGCCCGTTGTGCCTCCCCTTGAGGAGCCGGTTTGTAGCATATGTATAGCTTTCCTTTGTGCATTCCTTGCATTTGGCATGGCATATGTAACATGATGTATAGGCATCCTTGTATCTTAGATTGCATGCATTTTGTATCATATGCATTGGTTAGGAAAAGCTTCTCTCATATACATTGTTCACCACGGAATGAGATATATGTCTTTGTGAGCTTGTTTGGTATGCTACGGTTAGTTTGGCTTAGCTCTTGATGATCTTGATGAATAATCCATGGTTGATAGCTATGCTTTTGAAAAATGTCACATGTATGCTCTCTCATGTGTAAATGCCTTTACATGCTCTTGACATGTTGTTGTGGCCTTGCTATGCTTAATTTGTGGTTGGATGGCTAGTTTATTGATCATATGGGGCCAAAGGCTCATTTGCCATCATGAATGTTTAGCCCTCTTGATTTATCTTGTGAAGGAGCATAAGTTCCTTTTTGTCGCAAAGACATTTCATGTACCATTTACAAATCTGAAAATGAAATGAAAAATGCTTGGAAAATATGCTCCCATGTCATATGTGCTGAATTTAATTTGCTTTGGATGCTAAACCGTTGCATGATGCCTACCAATGAGAAGTCTCATACATAGAAGTAGGCACATGGCTCGGTGGCTTTGACATGACATGAGGTGCTTGTGGGTGTTTGTGATGGTCTTATGATTAGAATGGCTGTCCTAGCATGAAGTTTGTGTGGCTTTGCCATTTTGATATGCCTTGATCATGTTTAGGACTTTGCTCATGAGAGGCAAGTTTTTCGCAAAATTGCCAAAATCCATCTTAGCTTCGTCCAATGGTTGTGAAACTTGGTGATCATGTAGTTGAGATCGATACGAAGCCGTCGAGTATCTAACTTGCTCATTTGGACATGTGTAGCATTCTTTGTTGAATTTTGTCTATTTGAGAAGCTCTAGCTTGAAAGTTTTGCATTTTTGGCTTGATTCATGCATTGCCAACAAGGGGGAGAAGTTTGAGCTTGAAATGGCTTGTTGGACGTGTTTAGAAGGTTTTCGGTGTGGTTTCGAGCCATTTCGGGCTCTGTTGTTGTGCACCGTCTGACCGGTCAGGGTCACCGATCTGACCGGTGTGAGTGCTGGTTCTGTACACATGTTGCACACCGGTCTGACCGGTGGTGTGGACCGGTCTAACCGGTCAGGGTTGTTTTGTTGCAGTTGCCCTGTTTCAAGTGGTGTCTTGCATGCATTCGTCCAGGGGGGTGCATTGGTTCAGGGGGAGCTTGCATGTGTGCAGGGGGAGCTCTTTGTGGTGTTCGAGCTTTGTTTTGGTGGTTTGCGCTCTTTGCTTGAGCTTTGCTTTGTCTCGGATGTGTTGAGCCGTTGCCCTTGCCCAAGGGGTCCGAGACTTGTTTCCTTCAAGTGATCTTGCTCTTTGCCTTTGTTTGGCTTTCGATCGCTTGTTGGAGTTCCTTTTTGTTCGTTTCTTTTTCTTTTCTTTTCTCTCTTGTTACTTTTGTGTGGGTGTTGTCAATGCACTCATCAAGGGGGAGATTGAGGACCATGTGTGGTTCGAGGACTGGTGGATGGTCGCTTCCTTGTGTGATGAGTGATTGACAACGTTGTGTGGACTGATTCTTGGCTAAGTATTGCAGGTGCAGGTTGCGGCTTGACTCGTGTTGGTGCAGGTGAAGAACAAGCGCGAAATGTCGTCGCCGATGAGGCCTCCAGGTGTGGAGAAGACAAGTAGGCTTCGTTCGAGGGACCCGGTGGCCAGCGGGGTCAAGTGCGGGCCGCATGGTGGCATGAACAGCAAGATGAAGTCGTGCACGGTTTCTTGGTTGAGCCTCAAAACCAAGGTCGAGCCGGGACTACGTGGGAGCCAAGTCATGAGTGGAGATTGGCGGAGGCTACACCGAGTTCGCGGGGTTTCCGGTGGTTCACCGTAAAACCACCGGGTTCCTTGGTTGATCCACAAAGCCAAGACCGGAGAACCGAAGACGGAGGTGCGAGCGGCACGGACCGGTCCCGACCGGTGGGTCCGACCGGACCGACCGGTGGGGACCGGTCCGACCGGTGAGGAGCACCGGTCGGCCGGTGTGCGACGACGCGGTCCGAATCTTCGAAGCGGAGGACACGCGTCGGGATCGCATGGCTTGCGTCGAGGCTACGCAGGGTGCGGTCGCCGGGCATCCGTCCGATGGTGAAGACATCAAGAATTCCAAATCCGCCCTTGAGGGGCTTGTATCCCTAGTTAGTAGAGAAGGGCGTTTTAGACATTCGGTTGCCTCCATATAACCCAAGAGGTGAGAGGATGGCAGCCAACTCTTGGAACCCTAGGTTTTCTTTAGGACTAGCAAGAGAGCTTCACGGAGAGATCTTGTAGAGAGGGATGGATGATCGGGCGGCTTGCAAGACCTTGTACGAACCTTTGTTTCATGTATAGATGATTCGGCGTGATTCCTCAAGGTTTGGATGTGTTTTCCCCGGTTGTTCTTGGTGGTGATTTTCGGAGCCCTCTCTCGGTGTTTTCTTTGGGTTGTTTTCGGGACCTTTCTCTTGGGGATTTGATGGGGGAAATTTGTGGGAACCCCTCGTGGTTCTTTGGGCTGTGATTCCCCTTCCAAATCCGTGAGTAAAGGTGCTCGATTTTGGGGGTTTCTTGAGTTCTTGGGTTGGAAGTGCTTCCGGCGGGATTTCTTCGATTCCTCCTTTTTGGACGAGATTTGGTGGGATTAAACTTGGCTATGGACTCCTCATGAGGTGTTCCTGATATCCCCAAAGTCTTGTTCAAGTCCATGGAGCGATTCGGGAGATCGAGATTTGGATTTGGGGGAGTTGACCCGCGGGTGTTGTTCATCCCGAGCTGCCCAGGCTACACCGGTCTGACCGGTGCTCTTGACCGGTCTGACCGGTGCGAGCCCTTGTGGGTTTTTGCTCGGGTGAACGTCTTGGTGAGTTCGTTGTTGTCCCGTGTTGCTGCTGTTTCGAGTTTGGGTCCGTTTGGTGGTCGGTTGGCCTGTTTGGTGCCTTGGGGGCTTTCTGGCTGTCATCGGTCTGACCGGTGCGTCTCACCGGTCTGACCGGTGTAGAGCCACTTAGTGGAAGTTGCTCAGTTTCACCAGCAGGGACCGGTCTGACCGGTGGTGCTCACCGGTCTGACCGGTGTGGGTCTGTAGACTCGAGGTTTGGTTTTTCCGCTGCGTTTCTCGGGTCGGAAGGTGGTGTGTTGGTTCCTAGGTCCAGTGGCACACCAGTGGCTACGTGGGCTTGACCAACCTTGGTAGTGAGTCGGAGACGTGTGTTGGAAGCCGCGTTCGTCTTGTTGGAGTTCTCATCTCCTTCGAGAAGAATTTTTATCGGCTCCCATTCACTCCCCCCTCTCTGGTTCGCCGTATCGGTCCTTCACTAACCCCTAAAATCTATAGTTAATTACGCATAGATTCTTTAATCTTGTTTTCCTCATATCTTCTTTGTTTTAGCTCCGTTTTAATCCGTTCAAGTTCCGTTAGATTCATAATAATGTAAAGCATGCGTTAGCGGAGTGTTTTCACCATGTTTTGTTTTTTGAAAATAAAATTATAATTAATTTTGATTAATGCCTAGTTATGCAAGTCTTTTATAAATAAAAGCAATATAGATCTATATATCGTTTTTCATAAACAAATTTAATTCAATTAATGATTACTTTACATGCTTTTATGAATAAAATCTAATTAGATCTTTTACTCGGTTTTCCATAAGTCAAATATTAATTTGCTTAATGATTAATTAACTTTTATAATTAAAAGTTGATTAAGCTTTTACTCCGGCTTTTTAAATAAATATTAATTTGAGTAATGCTAATACCATAATGTTTTTAATAATAATATGATCTACTCGAATTACAAAGTTTCATTTAGATTGTTCATATAGTTTAGTTTTTCTAAATTAAATGTTTAATCGGTTTAATCAATATATGAATCTTTATTAATAAAACTTGACTAGTTCTTTACACCGGTTTCGTAAATAAAGTTTAATATTGCATTAATGTCAACATGGGGTATTTTATTCCTGAAATATCCCTTATATTTGTTTTGTTAATTAAAATGAACCTAGCTCATAGCCTTGTTCTCTCATACATGCAAAACGTTCATTAGACGTTCTTTTCTCAGCTCAATCTAAGTGTGATCTTTCCGGTCCTTGCTCAATCTTCCACAACCATCTCTTTAAAGCTAATCAAGCCTTTCTTCCAAGCACACTTTGTGTTCTTTAGTGATCCATCTAATCAATCCTATCCTTTAGTGCGTTCTTTTAAAGTTTTCTTTTGATTCGTGCTTTGTTCTTAGTATGTGCTTGTTTGTTTGTTTTGTATGCTTGTGCCCGATGATTGATGCGCTTAGAGTGAACGCCGTTCGAGAAGTTTAGAAGAGCTTGAAGTTGAAGATATTCTGAGCAACGACATTACTTTGGTTAAAGGCAAGTGTGTCCTTGATCTTTTGTCCTAAGAACTATATTTAATCACTCATTGCATATGCTTGCATTAATATGATGGGACCCATGTTTATGGTTTGACTAGTGTTATTTATCCTGTGCCTTGATCAAACGGGTTTATCTTTATGTTGGGTAGCTATGCTTAGTTGCTATACCTGGGTTATGGTGGTTTTAATGAACAACAATGATGAAATTGCTATACCTTTTATGCTATATCTTTGGATGCTTAATACAAGACCATATGTTTAATCGAAACATGGAGAACCACCCAGGACAACAGTGCAACCACAAGGACTATATGGCTCTGGTCTTGGCCGATTGATTAGGGAAGTCTTTGTGTGGTTATTACTCACATAGTAGGTTGGGGACGGAGGAATGCTTTTATGGCTCTTCTATTCCGGAGCGGTGATGGAACAGAAGACTCTATGGCTTACCGTCCGTAATAGAAGTGTGGTACGAAAGATAGCCTCTATGACATACTACTATGGACTAATACGCACGGGAGGACTCTTTGTAAAGGCCTCGTAGCGTCCCTATGCAGCCACACCTCGGTAGTGTGGTAATGTGCCTACTTTTGCACAGCGTGGTTGGGTGCAAAACTCTTCGGAGTTTTTACGCGGCTTGTGGGTAAAGATGTACAACCTCTGCAGAGTGTAAAACTAATCGATTAGCCGTGCTCATGGTCAAGAGCGGCCTGGATCCTCACATGATAACTGAACTTGAAGATGGACTTAAATTGTTCTCTATGGTTATGCTTGCCATGTGCTTATGGCGTATCTCTTATCTTATGCTTAATGTGGGTTGGTATATATTTATACTTTATAAGTAATCAGGTGCTAATAAAACTTGACCAACTAAAATTGCTTAAGTGCTTTGAGCCAGTCCACTATAAAGCCTTTGCATTCATTCTTTTCCCCCACACTTGTTGAGTACGACAAGTGCTCACCCTTGCTATAAACAATGTTGCTCAGAAGGAGGAAGCTGCATGAAGATGACGTGAAGATGTTGTGGAGTTCTAGGCGTACGCAACCCCCAGTCGATTGCCTGTGATGTTTGGAGCCTTCGTTTCCAGGATTAAGCGTAAATCTCTGATAAATCTCTCTTTTTCTTACGTGATATTGTTTCTGTATTCACTTACATGTCACTATATGCATGAAACTTGATCCTGGAATGCATATAGGTTTGCACTTGGTTTTCTTCGGAAAGTCGGGTGTCACGGGTGGTATCAGAGCTGTATCGACTGTAGGACGTAAGCCTAGTTAGTATTGGTCGTTTCCTAATGCCTCTTTTGTTCTACAATCCCTCCTTACCTCATCCTTGACCTCTCTGATGAAGGATCTCACATCTTAACTATCTTCTTTTTCTCCATACCATGAATTCTTGTATATTTATCTTCACTTTCCTTAAACATCTCTTCGACCTCGCCTATTCATTCGCTCAAGCAATAACACCCCCTTGATTGATTGGTGGAAGTGTTACCCTTAACATTCCATCTATTCACGCTGCTCTCTGACACATCAGCGTTGTTTTAATTTTATCTCGAGCTACAGAACTCCGATTGGCATGAAACCAGTTGGGTTAGTTCCTAAATATCATAAGTGAATTTCTATAAAAAATCCAGCCCTATCCAGTACCTGTTCCAGGAGCTATGCCTGAAACATTGGAGCTATCAGAATCTGTAAACCCTGCTGACCTAGTTACCTTCAATATTCTATATCTCAGGCTATAGACCTCCGATTGAGGTAAATCCAATTTGAGTAGTTCAGGAATTTCATCAGCTTCACTCTGTACATAATTCAGCAGTATTCGTTTTGTATCCCAGGAGATACCTACGAATTAGTGGAGCATTCAGAATCTGCCAACACTGCTGACATAGCCATCTTGTCTAATTCATATCTCGAGTTCTGAACCTCCGACTGAGGTGATTCCAGTTGGGTTGAACTCATAATTTCGGCCTCCTTGATCTGGGAAAAATCCATTATTTATGGAGATCCTTGCTGGGAGCTACATCTGATTTATTAGGAGGATACCCTTTGACTTAATTAACAACGTGTACTATCGTTCCCTTAGCTATGCCTTGATTGGTGGAATTGTGTGTTTGCGTGATGATGCTTGGTTTT
The DNA here is from genome assembly GCA_947561735.1 of Cenchrus americanus. Lineage (NCBI taxonomy): Eukaryota > Viridiplantae > Streptophyta > Magnoliopsida > Poales > Poaceae > Cenchrus > Cenchrus americanus. The sequence continues at coordinate 180,112,606 of OX387245.1, forward strand.
ATGATATTGCCTGTGTTGGTTCTTTGAAGTGAGTGTTGGTGTATTGTGGGTTGTTGACGGTTAATAGTTGTATCAAAGTTCGTTTGTGACTTGCAAGCGGACAAGTCTCCCGTCGTAGTCAAGGGACCCTTTTTCCCTCGAGTGGTGAACCCAAGGTATCGAATCCGTGGAACAAATGTGTGACACAAAACTTAATCTAATAAAGCCAAGTAACTTCAATCTTTGATAAAAGAAACCCTAATGCATCTAAGTAAAAGACACGAAACTAATTTAATCTACTAAAGACCGGAGAAAACAAAGTAAGATTGGGTAGATAAACCGATCTAGAGGGATCGGGGTAAGCCTTTTGTTGAAGTTCCAAGCAAGAGAAGAAGTAGCAAATCGAATCTTATAAGAAGCGTCTTTAAATCGTGGTTTCCCGTCCAAATCTGAAAACATCCGCCTTTCGGAACCCCCGTTCTGTCACAATGTATTCCTACTCATGCGGGGAGCTTAGGGCGAGTCAAAAGACAAGTCGAGATTCTTTCGGATGATCCGGCGTGTACCTCTAGCCACCGCGGCTACAAGAACACCCTATGTAATCTATCTCGAGAATAGAATTGGAATAAGCAAAGCCGATCGAAAAACGAAATCTTCGAGGAAAAACTTGATTGCTAGAAAAAGATTCAACTTGATAATTCAACTATAACAATGATACATACACAAGATCACCACCGGGATCCTTCTTTGATCTTGCTTCTAGCTCCGGGAACTCCGACGTGGTCTTCCGTGCAAGGTTCCCACGTCGGCTAGGGAAACCCTAGTCAACTAGCTCGACCCTCTCCTCTCTGAGATGGTGTCCCTCTCTTCTCTGCTCCTCGGCGGCCGATGACGAATTGTATGATGCGTGGCTCTCGGTCAGGGGGCTATAAATAGCCCGATTGGCGGCTAGGTCAAAGGAGGGGGCAAATGGGCCCTGGAATGGGCTGGGCCGACCGTACTGGGCCAGCCGTCCTAGGCCCATCCAGGCCCAGCCCGAGGCCTCCTTTGCTCTACGTCGGTTCCCATGCTTCCTGGATGTTTCCCCCTTCTGCATGTAGGTCCATGTCGTCAGCTTCTCTCCGAATTGGATACAACTCCTTGTCTTGCAAGATTCAGCACTTTTCTGGTCAGGTCCTCAGAGTCTGTCATCTTCTCGGATCAAGTCCCTGCCTTCTTGGAGTTAAGTTTGCTTCATTGCATGACTTGTATGGGTCTTCAAGGTCTTGTCATAAGGTGCTTGATGAACTTATCCCGAAAGTCTTGCATTCAACACTAAAACCCTGCATAAACATTAAACTCCAAAACCGACATGCACACGTGAACTTGTTATACCACGGGGGTTAGTACCAATGGATAAGGTATAAAACTCATGCCAACACCGAAGGTAAACTCATGGCTAGGTTGACGAATTTTCACCGTCAACATCTCCCCCATGCATAAACCTTGCTCGTCCTCGAGTAAACCTTCGATGGATATCATCATTGTCAAACAATGTTTAAACCTTGCTCTTGATCATACATGAGAAAACATAATGCTCTCAAAATTTTAATTCATTAAAGTTCCATAATGTACTAGCCTTCATCTCTACGGAGGGTAGTTTCTTATTAAGCTTATCCCACAAGTATTAACATGCTCACAAAGTTTAAATAGATCTCAGAATTTTTGAAATAAAGAACGAGATAAAAAAAGCTAAACCAAGTTCACAAATTTAAATCATCTTGCATATTGCTCATGAACTCTCATCTCGCTTGTCTCTCAAGCCTATATATTCTACTCCTTTCCCTCTCAAACCATATATGTGTGGTAGGCTTTATATGGAGCTTTGGGAAAGTTTAGTCCTAACAAGATTTTATAAATGAGGTGTTGTCAAAACAAAACAAGCTTCTCATGGTCTTACCGAGACTCGTCAAAAAGGTCATTGGAAAATAATGTTAAATCAAGGAAGGGAAAGAAAAATACACACACTTTAGATAAGTGGACATGTGCAAATGGCAAAGAGTGATCCCGAGGCACAAAGGAAGTCCTCGTTATCGGATTGCACATGGTTGGAAAATGAGAATGGATCTTTTTAACTTGAAGCCTTGAATGCACTCTTAGAGAACCGGGGAGTTCACTTTACACATATTTTTTTTCTCTTTCTCATATTTCTCATTCTTTTCTTTCTTTCTTTCTTTCATTATATATATATATATATTATATTTTTTTTCTTCTTGTGAGACCTTCACCTTGGAAGTCACGTACATCACCTTTAATTTTTTTTCATTCATCATTCATTTTTTTAAAAAAATACTCTTCTTTGAACTCTAAAACTGCACCTTACCTACTTCCTCCCCCATGCTTAGACGTTGCTCGTCCTCGAGCAAAGAGGCGAAAAATAAGGTAGGTACCAGAAATATTTTTCCTTGGAGAGATACTTGAAATCTTCAATGTCGGCACCGTCTTGCGATCTTCCTTGGATTGATGATCCATTCTCAACGATAGGTTGTGGTCAAGGAGGTAATCACAAAAAATGATATTTTGGTTTAAGGGTGGATATCCGGCGAGGTTTGTGAGATCTCCGATGCGGGGATACACAATGCACGGATAAAAGGCTAGCAAAAAGATAGATACGCAAAAACGGAATGACCAGCTTCTTAGTCTCGGGCCAGAGAAATCATGGCCTGCAATAACTCACTCAAAAATAAATCTTGTACACTAAGGTTTATGCACTCAAATATATATTAGGCTTTGGATAGGTTGAGCAACACACAAGTGATATTTGTGACAAGGTTAGCGATATTTTTGAGCATAAAAGACATTTTTAATCTATTCATAACTTGAGAGCACATAAAACACTATGGGTCTTTATTTTAATCATAACCTCCACTGAAGATTAAGCTAGCATTTAAATAAATTCAGATTTGTATTTTAAGAGAGCACTAGCTTAAACATGCATAAATCAACTACAAAGATAAATAAAGCTGCAATTATAATCATATATCATCATGGCACAAATTTTTGTAACTTTTCCAATGATATAATCAAGGTGGTGTCTTTATTAATGATGACATCAAGTTGAAATACAAACTGAAAATAAACAAACATGCTTGCTGAAATTTAAATAAAAACAGAAAATACTACGCAAACACATATAAGCAAAAGCTGAAAATTACAGAGAAAAAGAAAAGAAAAGAAAACTAAAGTTCCTAAATCTTCTAGTCCTCCGCCGGTGGTTGATGTTGATGATCTTGATAGTAATACCCTTGCTCATAATATGATTGGACATTCCCTCCGACGAATTGATTTGGCTCCACAAGGTGAAGGCGTCCGAGCTCAAATGCAATATTTGCATTGCCTTCACCAAGTTGAGCTGCGTTAGCTTGGATGGTTGCGATGTTTCGGGCGTTTCTTGCAGCATACCCTCCAATTATGGCCATGCTTTGTTGTGGTTGGGGATGATGTGCGTAGGACTCCGCGAAGTTAGCGTTGGGCACCACATAATTTGGTGGGGGTACCGGTGCACCACCCCCCCCCATGCTTGCTCTTGTGGCCCTCCGTAATAACTTGGCGGAGGAGGGATCCCGCCGAATGGTTGCACATTGGGTTGTGCTCCACTCGTTTGTGCGGCGGATGTTCCCTCCTCTACGATTCTTCCTCTTTTGTTCTTCCTTGTAGGGACAAGGAGTCCCTCTTCCAACCAATCTTCTCTCCCTTCGGTGAAAAGCCTAAGCCTCTCATTGGGAAGGGGTAGGTTCACTATGGCCAACCGATAACCTCCTCTCTCATCTCCACTAATGTATTTTCCTTGCCGCAAATACTCAATACCGAGAGAGGTACCACGCAAAAGATGGTCGGGGTTTCTTGCGATCCCCGGCCGTAAGGAGAAGGACAACATGGAGAGGTAGCACCCCGAACCAATATTTCCCGCCCCCGATGTTGCTTCACAACACCAACGGTTGATCATGAGGTAAGAGGGGTCTATTGGCTGCCTGGCAATTAAAGCCGAGTAGAGCCAATTCAACTCCGTGTCGGTCACCTTTGTCTCCTTCATCCTCCCCAATACCCACTTGCACATCCAAGAGTGAAATATCCGGATAATGGGGTTGCGGATGCAATTGCGTTGTTGATGGGCTTCTCCAGAGATCATATTCCAAAATCCCGCTAACATGCCGGGTGGCACGTCAACTTTCTCCGGAGCTCCCTTGTAGAATCCAAGTAGCTCCCTAATGTGCTCGTAGGGAACCACTTGTTGGACTCCCTCCAAACGGAATGACAAGCTTTGCACTCCATCATCAAGGATAGGCGCAATAGTCATTAAAATTTCCAAGGCGAACCCCAAGTGGGTATCCGCTGATACTCCGTTGGAGAACTGCACCCATCCAAGGTGCCCCAACATATAGTATATGTCGGTGCCAAAACCCAAGGTTTAGAGTGCTTGGTCGTCGAACTCGACGTTGGCACAAGCCTCTTCTCAAGATTAGAGAGCCTCTCCTCCTCCTCCGATGACAAGATGATGAAGCCGTACGAAGAATAGATCGGAGTGTAAGGAGGTGGCGCGGTCGAACGGGTCGATCGTCGTGGTGGCGCGGGCTACTCCTCCGTGTGCCCTCGAGGTTCGGTAAACCTCATGGACGTGATTCTTGCAGCCCTCATACCACCAAGGAGGAGAGCATCGTTCCTCCTCGGTGGTGTCGTATCCGTCTCCATGCTCCGGGGAGACTCGGAAACCGAGTGCCTCCTCGAAGACGTGGTTGATGACGGCTTGGACGACGACGAACTCTTCTTCTTGGAGAAGAGACTTGTGGTCTTCTTCCACATGGTTGCTGCACTCTTTTCTTCAACTAAAACTCCGGGTTGCAACCGGTAACTAGGCACTTAAACTCTTTGCTTTGGATGTGGACTTTGAGTGGATTAAGGATGTGGATTTTTTTGAGCTATCAAGCTTGGGAAGGTTGGCTATGTCTACGGAGGTTTTGGGCACACAAACTTGAACACACAAACAAAGGAAGGAGAGGGAAGCTTGCCTGCAGAAAACGGGAGCCGGGGGGCTCATTAAGTAGGGGAGGCCGGCCGGCCTGGGCCGACCGGCCTGGGGGCCTCGGTGCACCTCTCCGCCTCGGCTTTCTTCCAGCACGATCATTTCGCCTCTGCAACTTTCCTGCCCGCGTGCTCCACGAGTTGCACCACCCAAACGCTCTCGTCCACTCCTTTTCTTGCATTATTAGTCCTTCCACTTGATGCTTCATGCTTTGGGTCATGTCCATGCTCCCTAGCTCCACTTGCTTCACATGCCACCATGAAATTCCTGCAAAGTTGATGCTTGCTACCCACCATGCTTGTCCTTTGCATGTAGAATTGGTGAAAGTTGATGAAAGGGAATCCAATGGTGCATGCATGATTAATTCAAACTAGATTGCACCATTAAGGTATGTTTAAGGTTAAGCACTCCTCTAATTCGAAATTTAAAATATTTTTCAGAGCCATGCAAGAGCTCAAACATAATTTTAGAGAAGTTTTTAAACCATTAAAAACAAATGTAAGTCGAAAATATTTTTCGACTACGTTGATTTCGATCTCACCGGCATAGTTTGCCTTCATCGGTTGAGAGCAAACTTTTCCCGGCTTGATCATGGGGGCATAGGTTTAGGTTCTAATTTTGGCTAAATAAGAAAGATTTTGAATAAAACAAAATTAGATGAGGCTTAGAAAAATTCTAATCCTAGAGAAACCAAGGATATTGATTTTTAAACCACCAAAAGTTTTGATTTCTAGGTTCACGCGAGTTCTACCACGTGCTGAATTTTATTAACACCTAAATACAAATCGTGGCTCTACTCGTGTGGTTTTAGCATGAAAAATAAGTGAACCTCAGCACCATAATGAGGGTGAAAGGTTGAGTTAGGTTCTGAAATTATTTGGTTGCGGTTTCTCGAAAAGAAAAGAACAAACAAGCACATAGGAGGGTTCATGCAAAGGGTTTATGATAAAGCAAAACATTCAATCAAGAATTATGTCTCTAATATTGTTCAACCACTTCTAAGTCTAATGTCTTTGCGTAATAAAACTCAAAAACTAAATTATTAAAAATACTCGAAAAACCTGGAATCGGGTTGTCCTCCCGGCAGCTTATTCTTGACTCGACGAAACGGGTTGCCTCCCGCCTAGCGCTTCGTTTATAGTCTATAGCTAGACTTCTTCACTTGATTACTCCGGATCAACGCTCTTTGCGGGCGTCGCAATCTTGGGTACCCACTTCCGCACCATCTTGGGCACGGGCTTGTCTTCCGGCTTAGTCATTTTTTTGGTCTTCACAGGCGACTTCTCTTCCTTTGTCTTGACGGATGCAACACCTTCTTTGATTTTCTTTACGTTCATTTTTTTCGGCTCCTTCTTCTTTTTCAGCCCCTCCATTTGTTTTGGTTCTCCCTTCACTCCAATCATGTTGCATGCCTCGATTCTTGGACGGAACTTGAAGGAACTCCTTTCTCCGTTGATATCGAACATGATCTCCCCCTTGCCAACATCAATAGTAGCTCCCACGGTCTTGAGGAAAGGCCTCCCTAGGATGAGCGGCGGCTTCTCCCTCTCTCCCATCTCGAGCACAACGAAGTCGATGGGGATGAAGTGGTGTCCGACCTTCACGGGTACATCTTCAGCAATGCCCAAGGGATAACGAATGGAGTTGTCTCCCAACTCCAAACATATACCTGTAGGCTCCATTGGTGGGCGTAGCTTCTCGAACACATCCCTCGGCATGACGCTCACACTTGCTCCAAGGTCGCATAACGCCTTCTCGAAGTTGAAAGAACCAACCGAACATGGAATAGTAGGGCACCCGGGGTCCTTTTGCTTCTCTAGCCCATTAGCAATAGCGGCACTACACTCCTCGGACATCTTGACATGATCTACCCCGAGTGTTGCTATCTCATATTTATTTGCAAGTATATCTTTAAAGTAACGAGAATATGTAGGTACTTGTAGGGCATCTAGTAATGGCATGTTGATGCTAAGTCTACGCACAACTTCCACAAACTTCTCAAAGTGGTTGTCAAGTTTACCTCGGAAGTCGCGTGGCTTGAGTTGCGGTATCCTCGTGTCCTCCTCCGGCATCTCAAATTAGGGTTCCTTGGTGACGATCCCCATAACTTTCTCTTTAGCAACTCCTTCCACCTCGGTGGATGGTTTAAGCTTCCTTGCTCCCTCGGAACATTCTGGATCTTCGGTCTCCTTCCCCGAACGTGTTTGAATGGCCTTCTCCGATTCGGGACTTTTGGGTTGTCCCGGAAGCTTCCCTTCATCATTAGTGAGGCGCCCCGCAAGTTGTCCAACATGCGTCTCGAGCATCTTCATCATGTTGAGCACTTGATGATTGGAACTTCCGACGTCCGTCACTTTGCTATCGATGTTCTCCAACACCTTATCTATGGTCTTGAACTTGGTGACGGTGTCCTTGTTGATCTTAGCTTGCTCATCCATGAACACCTTCAATTGTATACGAAGCAGAACCGCGTTAGGAATAGATGAGCTTGCATTAAATTGAGACCTACCTTGCCCGTAGCGGAAGTTCGGCAATTCTCCCTTCCTCATGTAGTCGAGCACTTTGGCTTCCTCCGGACAATTTTTGCGGACATGGCCATACTCTCCACATTCTTCGCATGTGGACCTTGCTTCGGCGGCCTTCAAGTCTTGAGCCTCTTTCTTTTCCATCTCCATCTTCTCCAACCTCCTCATGAGCGAGTCGATCTTGCCTTCAAGTATGTTCTCCTTCTCCACTTGCAAGACTCCTTTGACGTTCCCCGTTGGTTGAACCGGATGTAGGCGCCCGGATGACGCACACGTGTCATTATCCGCGACCTTCTTGAATAGAGTGAAACCTTCCGTCGGTGTAAGTTCGATGATGGATCCTCCCGCCGATGCATCGATGATTGTCCTTGACGCCATGGTGAGTCCTTGATAGAACTTTTGCACGAGGTCTTCCTTCGGGAACTTGTGATGTGGAACCGCCCGGGTGTACTCGTTGAAGCGCTCGAATGCCTCCGACATAGTTTCCGTAGGATATTGAACAAAGGTGGCAATCTTATTACACAAGCTTTGAGTTTTACCCGGTGAGTAGTATTCCTTCATCAATCAACGTGTTCCAATTTTGCACCGTCTCCGCCGGTTGAGAGTGGAACCATTGCAAAGCCTTCCCGAGTAGTGAGAACGGAAAAAGCCTTGCCCTCATTTGGTCTTGAGTCACCCCATCCATGTTGAAAGTCTGACATAGTTGAATGAGTGCTTGGAGGTGAAGGTTCGGATCCTCTTTACTGGTGAAGGGTGAATGTTGCACCATGCGGATTGTTGAGGTCTTGATCTCGAACGGTCTTCCGATCTCCTCAAGGTTCAAGATTGGTAGGTCGATGATGTCTGGGGTGCATAGCTCCCCAATCTTGCGTTCTTGCGGTGGTTGGCCACCCATCGGTGGAAGTCGATTTTCCCGAGGACTTTGAGGTGGTGAATTCTTCGGAGATTCCTGCGATCCTTTGTCTTCCGACTCCAAATCTACAAATCTAGCTTTTTAGCTTGATGTGGTTCGCGTCTCCTTAGCTTGTAAAGTTTTTCTCGATCATCCACAAAATTATCGGGTTTGTTGGAGAGGTAGCCGTCCATCTCCTGTTAGGGTTAGCAATAAACAAAGTATGCAAAAACTAGAAAGTAAGAACATATCTATAGAAACTAGGGTTAGACAAACTAGATTAGATGTATTTCGAGGATGATCAAAATTTAGTAGATGCAAAAATAAAAACAAAAAAACTGAAAATTACGAAAAGGCAATAAAAAACCAAATCTTGATCACTTGTTCCCCGGCAACGGCACCAGAAAAAGGGGCTTGTTGACGGTTAATAGTTGTATCAAAGTTCGTTTGTGACTTGCAAGTAGACAAGTCTCCCATCGTAGTCAAGGGACCCTTCTTCCCTCGAGTGGTGAACCCAAGGTATCGAATCTGTGGAACAAATGTGTGACACAAAACTTAATCTAATAAAGCCAAGTAACTTCAATCTTCGATAAAAGAAACCCTAATGCATCTAAGTAAAAGACACGAAACTAATCTAATCTACTAAAGACCGGAGAAAACAAAGTAAGATTGGGTAGATAAACCGATCTAGAGGGATCGGGGTAAGCCTTTTGTTGAAGTTCCAGGCAAGAGAAGAAGTAGCAAATCGAATCTTATAAGAAGCGTCTTTAAATCGTGGTTTCCCGTCCAAATCCGAAAACATCCGCCTTTCGGAACCCCTGTTCTGTCACAATGTATCTCTACTCATGCGGGGAGCTTAGGGCGAGTCAAAAGACAAGTCGAGATTCTTTCGGATGATCCGGCGTGTACCTCTAGCCACCGCGGCTGCAAGAACACCCTATGTGATCTATCTCGAGAATAGAATTGGAATAAGCAAAGCCGATCGAAAAACGAAATCTTCGAGGAAACACTTGATCGCTAGAAAAAGATTCAACTTGATAATTCAACTATTACAATGATACATACACAAGATCACCACCGGGATCCTTCCTTGATCTTGCTTCTAGCTCCGGGAACTCCGACGTGGTCTTCCGTGCAAGGTTCCCACGTTGGCTAGGGAAACCCTAGTCAACTAGCTCGACCCTCTCCTCTCCGAGATGGTGTCCCTCTCTTCTCTGCTCCTCGACGGCTGATGACGAATTGTATGATGCGTGGCTCTCGGTCAGGGGCCTATAAATATCCCGATTGGCGGCTAGGGCAAAGGAGGGGGGCAAACGGGCCCTGGAATGGGCTGGGCCGACCGGACTGGGCCGGCCGGTCTAGGCCCATCCAGGCCCAGCCCGAGGCCTCTTTTGCTCTACGTCGGTTCCCTTGCTTCCTGGATGTTTCCCCCTTCTGCATGTAGGTCCATGTCGTCAGTTTCTCTCCGAATTGGACACAACTCCTTGTCTTGCAAGATTCGAAAGACTTTTCCGGTCGTGTCCTCGCAGTCCGTCGTCTTCTCGGATCAAGTCCCCGGCTTCTTGGAGTTAAGTTTGCTTCATTGCATGACTTGTACGGGGCTTCAAGGTCTTGTCATAAGGTGCTTGATGAACTTATCCCGAAAGTCTTGCATTCAACACTAAAACCCTGCATAAACATTAAACTCCAAAACCGACATGCACACGTGAACTTGTTATACCACGGGGGTTAGTACCAATGGATAAGGTATAAAACTCATGCCAACACCGAAGGTAAACTCATGGCTAGGTTGACGGATTTTCACCGTCAACATGGGTCTTACATCCGCAATAACATCAGTTGCTTAGTTGGGTTCTTCTTTTGTACCTCCCACCTCCTTGTTCTCCCCCACTCGTTTTGCACTACTCTTGTTCCCCTCTGATCATATCTTTACCTACCAACCAGATGGAAAACCAAGGAGGAGGTAACCAAGGCGAAAGCTATGATAACAGTGGTGACTATGGATACAATCAAGATGGGTTATCATATCCACCCTCAAACGATAAGTATGCAAAGTTCATGAGGACTGAGCCACCAATGTTCTCTAGTACCACATATCCCTTAGAAGCTGAAGACTGGATCAAGACAATTGAAGAGAAGCCAGATATGCTACAATGCAATGATGGAGAGAAAGCTTTGTATGCATCATGGCAACTTATAGGAGCAGCTTCAGAGTGGTGGAATTCTTACATCAATGGACATGAGCAACCTGAGAGTATTGTGTGGAAGGAATTTAGAGACAACTTTATCTTACACCATACTCCTGTGAGTGCGATGAAGCTCAAGAGGAAGGAGTTCCTTAACTTAAAGCAGGGACAGATGACGGTTGCTGAGTACGGGGATAAGTTTGTTCAATTATCTCTGTATGCCCCAAGATCAGCTGAAAGTGATAAGAAGAAACGAGAGCATTTCATCAATGGGTTTAATGAAGATCTTCAAAGTATACTAAGCTTGCATGATTATTCCAGTCTACAAGATTTAATCGACAAAGCCATTGGGTTAGAAAGCAAGCTACATGAGATCATGATTAAGAAGAGAAAACGGGAATATCCAGGGGAAGCCAATAACAATTCTCACCTACATCATATGTCTCAAGCCCAAGGTTTTCCTGAAGATCACAATGAAGATGCATGTAACAAACCGGGTTTTCGGTGAGGAAAACCCGACTCCCTGTACCATTGTGATAGTCCCTGGATCGGTAAGCTATTACGTACAGAACTCATTACAGAATAATATCATTTCCATACAACAAAATCAGAGTACAAATCATAATATTTACATCCGAAACAACTCGGTATACGAATTTAGTACAAGCCCCTTGGGCTAAGCGACAAGTAGAAATCCTGCGTAGCGGTAGCTAGGGCTTCAAGCCTTCATCTTCGGTCTTCACCACAGGCATCCTTGAGCGAAGCAACGCAACCCTTCCTTCATGGATTCTCCGAACTCGGACTCTCAAGCCAAGTCTAATCCTGCACACTCACAAAACTATCCCCAAGGAACGGGATAGGTTCACGTCACCGACTGTATGCAGCTTTAAGTGGCCTATCTCTAAAAGGTACGGAAAGTGACAAGGCAGAAGCTCAGGTTTCCTATGCAGCAGTAGCAAAGCATAAATAGAAAACATCTCCATATCAGTCCCAAACCATACTATCAAACACAGCTCGGAACCACCTGGTACCCCAGGGCCCCGTCTCCACATCCTATCTCCATCTAGGGTCGATGCGAGAACTTCCTCTCCTCGCACCTCAATGATTGCAATCGGATCGACGAGGTAGAGGGAGCCACTCTCCTCTAACCGACTGCAACCACGGCTCACCACACTCTCAACTACAAGGGGAGGTAGAAATCCCAAAACATGAGGAACAAGCATGTCTTCAAGGTTTGTCCATGACCGAGGACGCGGCTATACGTATAGATCAAACAAGTCTGCAGAGCGTGTACACCTGTACCCAACCCGGGATGGAATCCAGCCGGTAGCTAATCGACTGAACCCACCCTACCGTGCGAACTCTCGGTAGTTACGGTCCCACCCTGCATCCGGCCCTCAAAGCGATCCCCCTCGCAAAGGGAATTGCACCGGAACTATGAAATGCTCCCGTGTGGCCACACGGGAGACGCTCTGAGAGGGTGGTCTCACCTCCACCGCTCCCCCACAGATACCCTCTATCCTTCCTAGGCAGGTATGGTTCCGCACTTGCCGAGCTCAACTCGGCCCTATCCCCACTCTCGGCGAGGTGGTGTGTACGAAAGTCCTATCGACAAGGTTGATCCACTCGCTTTCAGACAGGGGCAAGCTCATGTCCTCCATCCGCAAGTAAAACCCTAACACCTAGGCTCCGAAAACCGTCAAAGTAGGGATACACTGAGGAGTGCACCCCTGTCCTCGATCCCAGATCGGTTGTTTCGAGCTCACCCCCGCCAAGGTACCCAAAACGCCTTCTCCTGTCGGTTTTTACCCCACACACGCCAAGAACCACTATTCCCATCCCAAACACATGCATCGCGAAGCTCAGCGCATATACACGCTTATATAAACATATAAAGTGGTAGGACAATCAAGGACAGGATAATTAAAGAAGGCAGTGCAAGGTTCATCATCATGCATATAAAGTAAAGCGCTAGCATTCTACATAGCAATGCCTAATAGGTATTTCAGAATCAGTCGGGCGTGAACACCTGTGTTCAAGTAGTCGTCGGAGTTTCCTTAGTTGTACTCGATCTTCTGGCTCGACTCCTTGGCTCCGATTATTCCTAGATTCGCAAATATAAATAAGCATGTTGTCTAGATGCAAATAACTCCAAAGAGAAGCAATAAAGAACCAATTAAACTCCAAACGCTAGTCTAACTGGTGCTTTATGATTTTAGAAGAATAAAGAAACTGATTTCATATTTTTCTAAGGTAGGACCAATTTATTATTTATTTTCAAATAAAGAAATATTTTATGAATTTAGTTAATTGCGATAAAGCACGGAAAACACAAGTCAGTGGGTTAGGAAACCATGAGCTAGGTTTTGGGTCGGTCTGCAAGGTAAATTGACTAGTCAACGATCTTTCTTGACCAAGTCAAAGGGAAAGGTCAAAGGTCAACCGGAACCCCACAAGTCACCCTATGGGTCCCGTACGCCAGATGAGATCAGGTTGGGCTGTTAGCGGCCTCACATGTTAGTGGAACCCAACGGCAAGTCCGTAAGTCCCTTGGTCAGATGGAGAGACTGTGTAAGATTGATCAGCTAGAAGAGAAGTTGTGTGGTTGAGAAACTCGGCTCAGGCTGGAACATGGCAGCGATGTGGCGAGGATGGTCTTAACCAGGATATGGCTGATGGGTTTAGATAGTGCACGCATTGTCCACGACGAAGAAGTGGCACGGTCGTGGCGAAAAGTGTGGCCGGGACTTGAAAGATTGAGAACCAGCACTCGGTACTAAGATGAGGCTCGGCAGACAACAGGCCAAGTGTTGCTGCTAGAAAGCAACACTCAAGCAAGAAGGATAAGGAGCTAAGGCTAGATTAGTACTGACACGACTTATAGGTTTACAAGCAGCAGCTACTACTTGCACAGGTTTGTAGCCCCAGCGTGCCCTCGTGGTGGATCTGAGCTTCTAGGAAGACCGCTAGAGCTATACGTCCACGACACGTAACCAATCACGAGTAGCATCCGTCATTCGTGCTTCTTGCTTTGGCGTAGCTCCCTGGCCTGAGACGAAAAGAGCACAAGCCAAGCATGGCTGGAAACCAGGCTGACGGACAGGAAGGGCATGCCTCGAAGGTTTGCTAGATGGTAAACGGTGATGAGTGGTGGGTGTGATCACACCGGCTGGGCGCACAAGCAAAGGTAAGGACTTCATGTCCTTGGCCGAGGTTCGGCCTTGTCATGGAGAACAGAGATCGACGATGCAACGTGCGAGCGCGATTCATGATCCGAGTAGCAAGCGGCGGCGAGCGTCGTTGTAGGCCGCGGCACTCGCAGCTTCGAAACCCGGCGCGAAGGCCGGTTTCTCGAGGGTCGTCGGCGCATGCGCCGCGGTGGCAAGCGAGCAAAGTGCAACCTGGATAACGTCTCGGTTGCAACATCGAAGGTCGGCTTCGTAGAGGAAAAAGGTGATGCCATGGCCAGCTTGACTAGGCGTTTCGGCAAATCATCGAGTGGGTTGTGGGCATAGCAAAGGTTCCTTGGTTTTGCATGCAGAGCGCTCGATCAAATGCCACAAGGGCATGTGTCCCATGGCTGCACACTGTTGGACTAGTTCACGACAGGTGGGGCTTCTCGTTGGCGGCGCAAGCATGGCCAACGGCCCTCTGGTGGCAGCTCCTGGGTACGGGTGGCAGCGAATTTCTGTCGACTCCCACCCACAGGTGCATACGGGAGCACTTAGTGGTCGGCCGGCAGCTGAACGGTGCAAAAGAGGACACCGGTTGATTTGGGAACAGGGAAGAGGTGATGGACAGAGCAGGAAGCTCGGCTTGCTCGCTCCCGGTGGAAGAAAGGAGATTGAGGTTGCAGTTCGGTGGAGAAAATAATTGCAGGCTATTACTCTGCATCTCGCGTGGAACGAAGAAGAGCCGAGGCAAAGAAAGAAAGCATTGGGGCTGCAGCTGCTGGTGTGGATTGGTTGCTCGAGTAAGATGAGAGCTTCTGGTGAAAAAGAAAATACAGAGGCAAGGATCGAAGTGCAGAGAAACAGCTTGCTGCCTCGATGAACAAAGAACAGGCGGAGAGAGAAGGGTGGTTTTGTTCGGTGGAAAAAATAAAATAATAGGGTTACTGCTTGCTTGCTGCAGATCGATGGAAGAATTCCGGGAGATATCAAGCTGCTGCTAGCTGATCTGGGAGAGAGAAGATCGTTGGCTGGTAGGGGGCCGAGTTCAAGTTGCTGGTTTTCTTTGGGAGAAGGAAAAACAGTGAGGGGATGAGTGGCGGGTGTAGATCCGTGGAGCACAAAGAAGATGGGAGGTCCTCTGGTTGCTTTGACGGAGGAAGGATGCAGCTGCCAGCAAAATAAATCGATAGCAGTTCACTTCGCGGGACAGGAACAAATGAATTAGACAATTTTTCCTGGAACGAATTAAATAACAAAGTATTAACCCGAGAAGCCGGAAAACACGGCCATAAATCAGATGAGCTCATAAGAGGTTTAATGCAACGAATTATAGCTTGCTCCCCCAAATCGAACCAATTGCAAATGATTAATTCGAGGAGTCGGAGAATAATTCCATAACTCATTCATGGAATTCTAGAGTACTTGGAAAAGATAGACATGGAAAGATCAGAAGGTGGACTGAGAATTTAAAAGAGGTTCAGGTAGCTTAGGGATGCACCTAGGGTCCCTGATCTGGCACAGAAAGGCTCGGCCTTTGGCCGGAATCCGACTCAACGGTGGTGAATGGTATCCAGGCAGCGGAGCAAAGCAGGACGACGTCACTGGCTGGGGTGTCAGTGCCGGTGTGCTTGCTCGCGTGTGTGCGAGTGGACAACGTGTGCACAGGCTCATGCTGGCGCTCACGTGTGTATGCCGATGGGAGACCCTCGGCGGCGAGCTCCAGGCGGGACAGAAAAGGCGACAACTCGACCTTGCGCGCTCCCGACAGAGGATAGCATGGTTAAAGGTGGAGCCTTGGTTGGCTTTCTGGGCGCAGCTCGCACGACGGTGAAACACCAGAGCGGCGGGGCTGCATTTAGTTTGCCGGCGTGCTCGCACCGGCGCATAAGCGCGCCAAGAGGTGCACGGGCGTGGCTAAGAGCCCCTAAAGGCGATGCCTCCTAGCGTGCGTGTGTGCGCAAGCCAACGGCTTGACCTCGGCGGCGAGCTGGGTGACGGCGAGTGTACCAAGCACACGACGACATCTCAACCCGACGAGTGCACGACAGCAAGTCACGGAAGGAACTTCGGTTGAGCTAGGTACGGCGGGCCAAAGGCAAAACCTTCCGCCTCCCTACGCGTGCGTGCACGCGTGTGCAAGCCGGCGATTTGACCGTGGCGGCGACACAAGTAGGGCGGCGCACTCGACGACGATAATGACATAAAGGTCAAGCGGGGAGCGCGCGCGGATCGTTGGCAGCGGCACCTGCAGGCGTAAGGCTCGACTCGATGGTCGGCACACAAGCGTCGGCGGTCACGCGGTGGCAGCGTTGCGGTTCAACCAGATTAAAAGCACAACATCATGGGCAAGGCCCGACTTTTCCCTCGGCTCGAAGGCCGGGGTCCACAGCACGGTGAAAGGGCGGTGAGGCTCACCTCATGCTCCTGGACACGGCAGCAAGATGACGGTGAAGGGCTCGGAGAAGTGGGATGAAGAACAGGGGCGGCAGCGGACGGGCTTGGAGCAGAGGAAGCGGAATGGGTGATGTTGTCCTCCGCAGTTCCAGCTCTGGTGTGCCGCGATCTCGACAAGGTGGCTCCGGTCCCCTTTGCTCTTCCTCCTCGGCGCCGATGGTTTCACCCCGGAAAACAAGGCATCAGATTGGGGTGTGGATAGGAAAAGACCAGGCAACGACAATGAGAAAAGGGGGAAGGGGCCACTGGTGCGTGCTCTCACCTTTGAGGCAAAACACCGAGCAGGTCAGGGGCAAGACGGTGTCATAGTCCACCGTCGCTGCTTCGGTTGCCGGCGCTCCTGGAAGCAGCTTCAGCGCGGCAGCGTTGCTCCTGGTGGTGAGCTAGGACGCGGTGACGACGGTGTGCTCCCCCGCACCGGTGCGGCGTGGCACCGCGGTTCCAGGGCGGCGAGCACCTCCTGGGCGCGGCGTCGGCGCGCGCCGCGAGGGGTGCGGGAGCGGCGGCGTCGCGGGTTTCCTCGGACGGTTCGGTCCCCACCGCGCCCACGACCGCTCCAGCTCCGGGTTGGCGACGACGTCCATGGCTCGGCGTGGCCTCCGAGAGCCGCAACCCGGCGGTTGGGGCGGCGCGGTGCACAGCGACATCCAACTCCCTCCCCGTCTTCAGATTCTCCCCCTCTTCTTCTCCTTTCTCCTCCTCCCTTTCCTTTCCTCCTTCCTCCCTCTGATTGCTGATAGAGGCTGCGGTGGATTTGGGGAAAATTTCCCCAAGTCGCGGCGTGGACAGGGAGAGACGACGGATTGGAGGGGATTTAAAAGGGCGGCGCGGCTAGGGTTTGGAGGTGCAGGTGAGCAGCTGCGATCCTCGGCGTGCGCACGTGGCACACATCCCACGGCTAGCGCTGCAGGGGGGGTGGCGGCCATGGGGCCGACACGAGGCCGCGGCGTCCCCTTGCACGGCTCGCGGGCGTCAGCGGGGAAGGGGGAAGAGAAACAGGAGAGAGGGCGGCTGACGCGAAGGCCCCACATGGCGGTGATAGAAGGAGAGGGGTAGGTGGGAGGCAGGCCGGTGGGTTTGGTGGGCCGAAAGGCCAAATGGGCTGGGCGGTTTGAGCAGGCCGGCGGTGAAGATCAAGGACCTTTGGAGGACTTCTCATCTGGTTTAAGGCCCAAGCTAAAAAGGAAGCTTTTCCTAATATCTTACAAACCATAAATTCATACAATTCAAATTTGGATTTTAGAATCCAAATTCGAATTACACTCAAACAAAATCCAAATAGATTCCAATTAACTCCAAAGTTCTCACACTAGCATTTTATAATTCCTAAATTTTTATTACTTTGCTCAAATTAAATCTAAGAAATCAGGGGAGGATCAAAGAAGACATCCTTATATTTTAATTATGCACTCAATTTCAAATTGAAATTTTGAAATCCACATTTTCGCATTGCTAACATTCCGGAGAAAATTCCAGGATGTTACAGAACTCCCCCCTCAAAAGAATCTCGTCCTCGAGATTGAAGCGTCACTAGTACATTTGAGTACCAAACATGTCCAAGTCGTGCGCGAGCTTTGAGCACCTTCAGCTTCATTGTAATTGCTTTCTGGTCACTGCCATTAGTGTACTCTCAACCAAAGAAAATCTCCGGGGGCTAGGAATTGTTCCAAGGTAAGGTTGATCTTGATCTCCATCTCTTGAGCTTGATGTCTTCGCTTGAGTCTACTTGGGGTTCCTTCGTCGTGAATTTGCTACTCCTTGCATGTTTCCTCATATTCAAGCAATTCCGAGGTAGTGGGTGGCTCCAACGCGAGTACTCTCTAATCCAAGTTAGTAACTTGATTTCGAACTGCATGAGGTGGCTTATCCAAAATCTTGACCTCATTTTGCAGTGTCGTCCCTCCCTTCTTTAATTGGGTAGGCATGTATCCCCCTTTTGGGTTTCCTCAGTGATCCTTAGGCCAATAACCTTGAAAGCATTACCAAGTGGTGGTCTTTCCCTATGAAGGGGTAGCACTCGGGTTTCCTATTCTAGGAGTCAAGTACGAACACGAAAATATTCGCTATTATATATAATCCTACACTCAATAATAAGAACCATAAGATCCAACAAGATCCATAAAGAACCAAGCACTCAAACATTCACACACTATATATATAGTGCTATCTCAAGGTTGACTCATAACCGTTGAGATCTCGCACACTACTCGGCCTAATTACTTCGTGGCAAGTCAAACAAGGTAGGCTCTACTTTTAGTGGTTCAAGGTATTCTAATGCCATCCAAACTATCTTCGACCTCATCCTAACTAGTCTACGTAAGAAATTGCATCAACGGAGGAAAGATAGAGTTTTTCAAAGTAGGGGAGGTACATTCCAAATAATCCAAGGGGATATATATAAAATAGAGCGTATAGAATGTTCCTAAGCTATCGACCAAACTATGGTTGCGTGCTACGGTCAAGTACGGCTCTGATACCACCTGTAACAAACCGGGTTTTCGGTGAGGAAAACCCGACTCCCTGTACCATTGTGATAATCCCTGGATCGGTAAGCTATCACGTACAGAACTCATTACAGAATAATATCATTTCCATACAACGAAATCAGAGTACAAATCATAATATTTACATCCGAAACAACTCGGTATACGAATTTAGTACAAGCCCCTTGGGCTAAGCGACAAGTAGAAATCCCGCGTAGCGGTAGCTAGGGCTTCAAGTCTTCATCTTCGGTCTTCACCACAGGCATCCTTGAGCGAAGCAACGCAACCCTTCCTTCATGGATTCTCCGAACTCGGACGCTCAAGCCAAGTCTAATCCTGCACACTCACAAAACTATCCCCAAGGAACGGGATAGGTTCACGTCACCGACTGTATGCAGCTTTAAGTGGCCTATCTCTAAAAGGTACGAAAAAGTGACAAGGCAGAAGCTCAGGTTTCCTATGCAGCAGCAGCAAAGCATAAATAGAAAACATCTCCATATCAGTCCCAAACCATACTCTCAAACACAGCTCGGAACCACCTGGTACCCCAGGGCCCCGTCTCCACATCCTATCTCCATCTAGGGTCGATGCGAGAACTTCCTCTCCTCGCACCTCAATGATTGCAATCGGATCGACGAGGTAGAGGGAGCCACTCTCCTCTAGCCGACTACAACCATGGCTCACCACACTCTCAACTACAGGGGGAGGTAGAAATCCCAAAACATGAGGAACGAACATGTCTTCAAGGTTTGTCCATGATCGAGGACGCGGCTATACGTATAGATCAAACAACTCTGCAGCGTGTACACTCGTACCCAACCCGGATGGAATCCAGCTGGTAGCTAGTCGACTGAACCCACCCTACCGTGCGAACTCTCGGTAGTTACGGTCCCACCCTGCATCCGGCCCTCAAAGCGATCCCCCTCGTAAAGGGAATTGCACCGGAACTGTGAAATGCTCCCGTGTGGCCACACGGGAGACGCTCTGAGAGGGTGGTCTCACCTCCACCGCTCCCCCACAGATACCCTCTATCCTTCCTAGGCAGGTATGGTTCCGCACTTGCCGAGCTCAACTCGGCCCTATCCCCACTCTCGGCGAGGTGGTGTGTACGAAAGTCCTATCGACAAGGTTGATCCACTCGCTTTCAGACCGGGACAAGCTCATGTCCTCCATCCGCAAGTAAAACCCCAACACCTAGGCTCCGAAAACCGTCAAAGTAGGGATACACTGAGGAGTTCACCCCTGTCCCCGATCCCAGATCGGTTGTTTCGAGCTCACCCCCGCCAAGGTACCCAAAACGCCTTCTCCTGTCGGTTTTTACCCCACACACGCCAAGAACCACTATTCCCATCCCAAACACATGCATCGTGAAGCTCAGCGCATATACACGCTTATATAAACATATAAAGTGGTAGGACAATCAAGGACAGGATAATTAAAGAAGGCAGTGCAAGGTTCATCATCATGCATATAAAGTAAAGCGCTAGCATTCTACATAGCAATGCCTAATAGGTATTTCAGAATCAGTCGGGCGTGAACACTTGTGTGCAAGTAGTCGTCAGAGTTTCCTTAGTTGTACTCGATCTTCTGGCTCGACTCCTTGGCTCCGGGAATTCCTAGATTCGCAAATATAAATAAACACGTTGTCTAGATGCAAATAACTCCAAAGAGAAGCAATAAAGATCCAATTAAACTCCAAACGCTAGTCTAACGGGTGCTTTATGATTTTAGAAGAATAAAGAAACTAATTTCATATTTTTCTAAGGTAGGACCAATTTATTATTGATTTTCAAATAAAGAAATATTTTATGAATTTAGTTAATTGCGATAAAGCACGGAAAACACAAGTCAGTGGGTTAGGAAACCATGAGCTAGGTTTTGGGTCGGTCTGCAAGGTAAATTGACTAGTCAACGATCTTTCTTGACCAAGTCAAAGGGAAAGGTAAAAGGTCAACCGGAATCCCACAAGTCACCCTATGGGTCCCGTACGCCAGATGAGATCAGGTTGGGCTGTTAGCGGCCTCACATGTTAGTGGAACCCAACGGCAAGTCCGTAAGTCCCTTGGTCAAATGGAGAGACTGTGTAAGATTGATCAGCTAGAAGAGAAGTTGTGTGGTTGAGAAACTCGGCTCAGGCTGGAACATGGCAGCGATGTGGCGAGGATGGTCTTAACCAGGATATGGCTGATGGGTTTAGATAGTGCACGCATTGTCCACGACGAAGAAGTGGCACGGTCATGGCGAAAAGTGTGGCCGGGACTTGAAAGATTGAGAACCAGCACTTGGTACTAAGATGAGGCTCGGCAGACAACAGGCCAAGTGTTGCTGCTAGCAAGCAACACTCAAGCAAGAAGGATAAGGAGCTAAGGCTAGATTAGTACTGACACGACTTATAGGTTTACAAGCAGCAGCTACTACTTGCACAGGTTTGTAGCCCCAGCGTGCCCTCGTGGTGGATCTGAGCTTCTAGGAAGACCGCTAGAGCTATACGTCCACGACACGTAACCAATCACGAGTAGCATCCGTCATTCGTGCTTCTTGCTTTGGCGTAGCTCCCTGGCCTGAGACGAAAAGAGCACAAGCCAAGCATGGCTGGAAACCAGGCTGACGGACAGGAAGGGCATGCCTCGAAGGTTTGCTAGATGGTAAACGGTGATGAGTGGTGGGTGTGATCACACCGGCTGGGCGCACAAGCAAAGGTAAGGACTTCATGTCCTTGGCCGAGGTTCGGCCTTGTCATGGAGAACAGAGATCGACGATGCAACGTGCGAGCGCGATTCATGATCCAGTAACAAGCGGCGGCGCGCGTCGTTGTAGGCTGCGGCACCTGCAGTTCGAAACCTGGCGCGAAGGCCAGTTTCTTAGAGGGTCGTCGGCGCACGCGCTGCGGTGGCAAGCAGAGCAAAGTGCAACCTGGATAACGTCTCGGTTGCAACATCGAAGGTCGGCTTCGTAGAGGAAAAAGGTGATGCCATGGCCAGCTTGACTAGGCGTTTCGGCAAATCATCGAGTGGGTTGTGGGCATAGCAAAGGTTCCTTGGTTTTGCGTGCAGAGCGCTCGATCAAATGCCACAAGGGCATGTGTCCCATGGCTGCACACTGTTGGACTGGTTCACGACAGGTGGGGCTTCTCGTTGGCGGCGCAAGCATGGCCAACGGCCCTCTGGTGGCAGCTCCTGGGTACGGGTGGCAGCGAATTTTTGTCGACTCCCACCCACGGTGCATACGGGAGCACTTAGTGGTCGGCGGCGGTCCGAACGGTGCAAAAGAGGACACCGGTTGATTTGGGAACATGGAAGGGGTGATGAACGGAGCAGAAGCTCGGCTTGCGCTCCCGGTGGAAGAAAGGAGATTGAGGTTGCGGTTCGGTGGAGAAAATAATTGCAGGCTATTACTCTGCATCTCGCGTGGAACGAAGAAGAGCCGAGGCAAAGAAAGAAAGCATTGGGGCTGCAGCTGCTGGTGTGGATTGGTTGCTCGAGTAAGATGAGAGCTTCTGGTGAAAAAGAAAATACAGAGGCAAGGATCGAAGTGCAGAGAAACAGCTTGCTGCTTCGATGGCGGAGAGAGAAGGGTGGTGTTGTTCGGTGGGAAAAATAAAATAATAGGGTTACTGCTTGCTTGCTGCAGATCGTTGGAAGAATTCCGGGAGATATCAAGCTGCTGCTAGCTGATCTGGGAGAGAGAAGATCGTTGGCTGGTAGGGGGCAGAGTTCAAGTTGCTGGTTTTCTTTGGGAGAAGGAAAAATAGTGAGGGGATGAGTGGCGGGTGTAGATCCGTGGAGCACAAAGAAGATGGGAGGTCCTCTGGTTTCTTTGACGGAGGAAGGATGCGGTACCGCAAAAAATAAATCGATAGCAGCTTCACTTCGCGGGACAGGAACAAATGAATTAGACAATTTTTCCGGGAACGAATTAAATAACAAAGTATTAACCCGAGAAGCCGGAAAACACGGCCATAAATCAGATGAGCTCATAAGAGGTTTAATCCAACGAATTATAGCTTGCTCCCCGAAATCGAACCAATTGCAGATGATTAATACGAGGAGTCGGAGAATAATTCCATAACTCATTTATGGAATTCTAGAGTACTTGGAAAAGATAGACATGGAAAGATTAGAAGGTGGACTGAGAATTTAAAAGAGGTTCAGGTAGCTTAGGGATGCACCTAGGGTCCCTGATCTGGCACAGAAAGGCTCGGCCTTTGGCCGGAATCCGACTCAACGGTGGTGAATGGTATCCAGGCGGCGCAGCAAAGTAGGACGACGTCACTGGCTGGGGTGTCAGTGCCAGCGTGCTTGCTCGCGTGTGTGCGAGTGGACAACGTGTGCACAGGCTCATGCTGACGCTCACGTGTGTATGCCGATGGGAGACCCTCGGCGGCGAGCTCCAGGCGGGACGGAAAAGGCGACAACTCGACCTTGCGCGCTCCCGACAGAGGATAGCATGGTTAAAGGTGGAGCCTTGGTTGGCTTTCTGGGCGCAGCTCGCACGACGGTGAAACACCAGAGCGGCGGGGCTGCGTTTAGTTTGCCGGCGTGCTCGCACCGGCGCATAAGCGCGCCAGGAGGTGCACGGGCGTGGCTAAGAGCCCCTAAAGGCGATGCCTCCTAGCGTGCGCGTGTGCGCAAGCCAACGGCTTGACCTCGGCGGCGAGCTGGGTGACGGCGAGTGTACCAAGCACACGACGACATCTCAACCCGGCGAGCGCACGACGGCAAGACACGGAAGGAACTTCGGTTCAGCTAGGTAGGGCGGGCCAAAGGCAAAACCTTCTGCCTCCCTACGCGTGCGTGCACGCGTGTGCAAGCCGGCGATTTGACCGCGGCGGCGACACAAGCAGGGTGGCGCACTCGACGACGATAATGACATAAAGGTCAAGCGGGGAGCGCGCGCGGATCGTCGGCAGCGGCACCTGCAGGCGTAAGGCTCGACTCGATGGTCGGCACACAAGCGTCGGCGGTCGCGCGGTGGCAGCGGTGCGGTTCAACCAGATTAAAAGCACAACATCATGGGCAAGGCCCGACTTTTCCCTCGGCTCGAAGGCCGGGGTCCACAGCACGGTGAAAGGGCGGTGAGGCTCACCTCATGCTCCTGGACACGGCAGCGAGATGACGGTGAAGGGCTCGGAGAAGTGGGATGAAGAACAGGGGCGGCAGCGGACGGGCTTGGAGCAGAGGAAGCGGAATGGGTGATGTTGTCCTCCGCGGTTCCAGCTCTGGTGTGCCGCGATCTCGACAAGGTGGCTCCGGTCCCCTTTGGTCTTCCTCCTCGGCGCTGATGGTTTCACCCTGGAAAACAAGGCATCAGATTGGGGTGTGGATAGGAAAAGACCAGGCAACGACAATGAGAAAAGGGGGAAGAGGCCACTGGTGCGTGCTCTCACCTTTGAGGCAAAACACCGAGCAGGTCAGGGGCAAGACAGTGTCATAGTGCACGGCCGCTGCTTCGGTTGCCGGCGCTCCTGGAAGCAGCTTCAGCGCGGCAGCGTTGCTCCTGGTGGTGAGCTAGGACGCGGTGACGACGGTGTGCTCCCCCGCACCGGTGCGGCGTGGCACCGCGGTTCCGGGCGGCGAGCACCTTCCGGGCGCAGCGTCGGCGCGCGCCGCGAGGGTGCAGGAGCGGCGGTGTCGCAGGTTTCCTCGGACGGTTCAGTCCCCAGCGCCCACGACAGCTCCAGCTCCGGGTTGGCGACGACGTCCATGGCTCGGCGTGGCCTCCGAGAGTCTCAACCCGG
This sequence comes from Cenchrus americanus, assembly GCA_947561735.1. Taxonomy (NCBI): domain Eukaryota; kingdom Viridiplantae; phylum Streptophyta; class Magnoliopsida; order Poales; family Poaceae; genus Cenchrus; species Cenchrus americanus. The sequence goes on from OX387245.1 coordinate 180,137,094, forward strand.
CGGTTGGGGCGGCGCGGTGCACAGCGACCTCCAACTCCCTCCCCGTCTTCAGATTCTCCCCCTCTTCTTCTCCTTTCTCCTCCTCCCTTTCCTTTCCTCCTTCCTCCCTCTGATTGCTGGTAGAGGCTGTGGTGGATTTGGGGCAAATTTCCCCAAGTCGCGGCGTGGACAGGGAGAGACGACGGATTGGAGGGGATTTAAAAGGGCAGCGCGGCTAGGGTTTGGAGGTGCAGGTGAGCAGCTGCGATCCTCGGCGCGCGCACGTGGCACACATCCCACGGCTAGCGCTGCAGGGGGGGTGGAGGCCATGGGGCCGGCACGAGGCCGCGACGTCCCCTTGCACGGCTCGCGGGCGTCAGCAGGGAAGGGGGAAGAGAAACAGGAGAGAGGGCGGCTGACGCGAGGGCCCCACATGGCGGTGATAGAAGGAGAGGGGTAGGTGGGAGGCAGGCCGGTGGGTTTGGTGGGCCGAAAGGCCAAATGGGCTGGGCGGTTTGAGCAGGCTGGCGGTGAAGATCAAGGACCTTTGGAGGACTTCTCATCTGGTTTAAGGCCCAAGCTAAAAAGGAAGCTTTTCCTAATATCTTACAAACCATAAATTCATACAATTCAAATTTGGATTTTAGAATCCAAATTCGAATTACACTCAAACAAAATCCAAATAGATTCCAATAAACTCCAAAGTTCTCACACTAGCATTTTATAATTCCTAAATTTTTATTACTTTGCTCAAATTAAATCTAAGAAATCAGGGGAGGATCAAAGAAGACATCCTTATATTTTATGTATGCACTCAATTTTAAATCGAAATTTTGAAATCCACATTTTCGCATTGCTAACATTCCGGAGAAAATTCCAGGATGTTACAATGCATATCTAGAATATCCTCATGGTGTCACAATACCAGTGATTTATGAGACACCACAGAATCGTCGGAATATTAGGGAAAGTAAAGCTTGTTTCTATTGCAAAGCTGGTGGACACTTTATCAACAGGTGCCCGAAGAAGTTTCTAGATCGTCATTTTAAGAAGGAATGGCGACAACGACACAAGCAAGACAAGACCCTCGATACCTAAGGATGTTGGTATAAGTTAGTCTTGGAAAGTTTTCTGTAATATGAAAGGAAGAATATTGCTGAAGGATATGAAAAGAGCTTGAAATAAACCCTTGTCTCTTGCTAGCCTTTTTCGAACCTCGGGACGAGATTCCTTTTAAGGGGGGTAGATTTGTCACACCCTGAAATTTCCAATTTCAGGATGTGAATAGAGATAATAATTAAATAACGATTTTCTCATAATTTTAAAATTTTTCCCACATTTATTTTCTTTACAGGGAATATAGTTTAGGAAAAATCATTTGTTTGATTTTCTAAATTAAATGAAAAGTTGTCAGTGTTGCATTCATGCCGATGCATCTAGTGGTTCTTGAGTGCAAAAGGTTTCAAAAATGCGATTAGGAGCTGTCCAAACTCTCCCGAGAATTTTCCGGATTTTTCTGGGATTTATTCTCATTTTCCTTGAGCTATTTCTATTTATTAGATGGCTCTAAAATATTTTTCATGAGCATCAAATGTTTTATTTGGATTGTTCATGACTTAACCTATCTCAAGGAATTTTCCTGGAATTTTTGGGATTTTCAAAGTATTTTTCGTGGCTTTAATGAATTATCTAGCTAATTCTAGATTATTCTTTTCACGGAAAATATCATTCTGAAAATGAAAAAAATAGTTTCCTTCTCCATTTTCAGCCCGACCTCTCTTTCAGCCCACCTTCCTGAACTCTGTTGCCGCCCCTTCATCTCTCCTCTTTCTCAGCCTAGCAACAACATTTAGCAGTCCAGCAGCCCATCCTGGCCCAAAGTCTGCTAAACCCCCTCGAGTTTTTTCCTCAGCCCATCAAAGCCATCCAGCCGGCCCACTTCTTGGCCCGTTCCAGCCGCCCAACCCGGTCCGCTCCGGCCCGGCAGCCGGTGCCAGCCAAACCCTATCCAGGCCCGGCGCCATGGCCATGGCGTGCCGTGCCGGGAGACCCGGACGGCGCCGCCTCCCGCGCGCGCGCCCCCATAAATAGGAGGCCGCCGCCTCCCGCGCGCGCCGTCCCGCGCCCCGCAAGCCTACGCCGCGCCCGCGGCGCCGCCCGGCCGCCGGACCGCCGCCCCCGCGGGGAATCAGGCCGCCGAGCTCGTCGCCGCCGCCACGCGATTTGCCGCGGTGGAGCGCCGTTGGAGCAAGCCGCGACCGCCGGAGCATCCTCTCGCCGAGACAAACTCGTTCGGCCGCTCCCCGTCGCCGGAGGTGCGCCGGAGCACCACCGCTGCGCGTCGCCGCTCTCCACACCGTGGCCGACCGCCGCCGACCGGGTTCTAGTCGTCTTCCCCTCCCTCAACCGCCAGTGAGCACTCCATCTTGATCCCCTCGTTCTCCTCTCCCTTTTTTTCCCTAGGCGCCCGAGCTCCTAGACGCTCCAACCGCCGGCGCCCTAGGCCACCAGAGCCACCGGCGGGATGCCTCTCCCTGCCCTCTGTTCGGTCCTGAGGTAGAAGAAGGAGGTTTTGCAAGAAGGCCCCTGCAAGAGAGTAATCATTAGATCCAATTATGTGTCTTGCAAATTTCCGAAAAAACCCCTTAGATCTATTAGATTCATGCAACCAGATCCATCCCAAGCACTTTTTCAGATCTAATCCCCAGATTAGATCTATTCGCGAGCACTGTTTGATGTGTCTCGGGAATCTTCCTTGCTAACCCCTAAAATCTATAGTTAATTACGAATAGATCCTTTAATCTTGTTTTCCTCATATCTTCTTTGTTTTAGCTCCGTTTTAATCCGTTCAAGTTGCGTTAGATTCATAATAACATAAAGCATGCGTTAGCGGAGTGTTTTCACCATGTTTTGTCTTCTGAAAATAAAATTAATATTAATTTTGATTAATGCCTAGTTATGCAAGTCTTTTATAAATAAAAGCAATATAGATCTATATCTTGTTTTTCATAAACAAATTTAATTCGATTACATGCTTTTATGAATAAAATCTAATTAGATCTTTTACTCGGTTTTCCATAAGTGAAATATTAATTTGCTTAATGATTAATTAACTTTTATAATTAAAAGTTGATTAGGCTTTTACTCCGGCTTTTTAAATAAATATTAATTTGAGTAATGCTAATACCATAATGTTTTTAATAATAATATGATCTACTCGAATTACAAAGTTTCGTTTAGATTGTTCATATAGTTTAGTTTTTCTAAATTAAATGTTTAATTGGTTTAATCAATATATGAATCTTTATTAATAAAACTTGACTAGTTCTTTACACCGGTTTCGTAAATAAAGTTTAATATTGCATTAATGTCAACATGGGGTATTTTATTCCTGAAATATCCCTTATATTTGTTTTGTTAATTAAAATGAACCTAGCTCATAGCCTTGTTCTCTCATACATGCAAAACGTTCGTTAGACATTCTTTTCTCAGCTCAATCTAAGTGTGATCTTTCTGGTCCTTGCTCAATCTTCCACAACCATCTCTTTAAAGCCAATCAAGCCTTTCTTCCAAGCACACTTTGTGTTCTTTAGTGATCCATCTTATTGATCCTATCCTTTAGTGCCTTTTTGTAAAGTTTTCTTTTGATTGGTGCTTTGTTCTTAGTATGTGCTTGTTTGTTTGTTTTGTATGCTTGTGCCCGATGATTGATGCGCTTAGAGTGAACGCCGTTCGAGAAGTTTGGAAGAGCTTGAAGTTGAAGATATTCTGAGTAACGACATTACTTTGGTTAAAGGCAAGTGTGTCCTTGATCTTTTGTCCTAAGAACTATATTTAATCACTCATTTCATATGCTTGCATTAATATGATGGGACCCATGTTTAAGGTTTGACTAGTGTTATTTATCCTGTGCCTTGATCAAACGAGTTTATCTTTATGTTGGGTAGCTTTGCTTAGTTGCTATACCTGGGTTATGGTGGTTTTAATGAACAACAATGATGAACTTGCTATACCTTTTATGCTATATCTTTGGATGCTTAATACAAGACCATATGTTTAATCGGAACATGGAGAACCACCCAGGACAACAGTGCAACCACAAGGACTATATGGCTCTGGTCTTGGCCGATTAATTAGGGAAGTCTTTGTGTGGTTATTACTCGCATAGTAGGTTGGGGACGGAGGAATGCTTTTATGGCTCTTCTGTTCCGGAGCAGTGATGGAACAGAAGACTCTATGGCTTACCGTCCGTAATAGAAGTGTGGTACGAAAGATAGCCTCTTTGAAATACTACTATGGACTAATACGCACGGGAGGACTCTTTGTAAAGGCATCGTAGCGTCCCTATGCAGCCACACCTCGGTAGTGTGGTATTGTGCCTACTTTTGCACAGTGTGGTTGGGTGCAAAACTCTTCGGAGTTTTTACGCGGCTTGTGGGTAAAGATGTACAACCTCTGCAGAGTGTAAAACTAATCGATTAGCCGTGCTCATGGTCAAGAGCGGCCTGGACCCTCACATGATAACTGAACTTGAAGATGGACTTAAATCGTTCTCTCTGGTTATGCTTGCCATGTGCTTATGGCGTATCTCTTATCTTATCCTTAATGTGGGTTGGTATATACTTATACTTTATTAGTAATCAGGTGCTAATAAAACTTGACCAACTAAAATTGCTTAAGTGCTTTGAGCCAGTCCACTATAAAGCCTTTGCATTCATTCTTTTCCCCCACACTTGTTGAGTACGACAAGTGCTCACCCTTGCTATAAACAATGTTGCTCAGAAGGAGGAAGCTGCATGAAGATGACATGAAGATGTTGTGGAGTTCTAGGCGTACGCAACCCCCAGTCGATTGCCTGTGATGTTTGGAGCCTTCGTTTCCAGTATTAAGCGTAAATCTCTGATAAATCTCTCTTTTTCTTACGTGATACTGTTTCTGTATTCACTTATATGTCACTATATGCATGAAACTTGATCCTGGCATGCATATAGGTTTGCACTTGGTTTTCTTCGGAAAGTCGGGTGTGACAAATATCAACAGATCACATACATTTTCTACTTAGCATCACCACCCACCATTTGGCACCATAAACATTGTCTTTGACCAAGGTTTGACACCCTTCTCTTTCACCGTTTGGCACCATAAACATTGTCTTTAACCAAGGCTTGACACCCTTCTCTTTCATAATTATAACCACACTGTACCTGCACATACACATAGTATTTGAGGATACTAAGGTCTTGCATATTCAGATCTTACATTTCTATATCTGTGTTCTCTACAGATCAACAAAGCATTCAATTCATCACAAGTTCTACTGATTAAGGTAGTAATAAACAATGATGCTGCCAATCATCTCAGGCACAAAATGCGATTAAATCTAATCATGTGAGACATAAACTGACCAAACAAGAAAATGAAGTGCTTTGACTTCTACTCAAGACAAAGAAACCTACAAAATATGTAAATAGCAACACAACAATAAGCCAGAAACTTGTTAAAAAACAAACTAGGATCATACAAGCAAATTTCCATTTCCAGTGAAAGCACATCACTTATACTGTCACAGGTCCCCAATAAAACTATCAGCCAGGCCACAATTAAGTTTAAAAAGAAAAATAAATAATCAAGAACCAGAAGCATGTAATTTGTTCAAGAAAGACAAAGGTGGGGGAGAAATTTAACAAACATGTCAAATGTGATAGACACCACTAATTTCTGATGGCAGGCTTTCAAAAATAATCTGACGGCAGAGGTGGACAAGTTAGAATGAAAAATTCAGTAGAACACCAAGTGACAACGATTATTGGAGGGATCATCCCAATACCCACCTATACACATTAATCGGGCACAGGTATGAATGTAGCCTACTGGAAATACCAAAACCAAGCAAAATTGCATATAAGTATTGAATCAACATTGCACAGCTCTACACCAAATAAACCAGCAATCTAATAATATAATGAATAGAGACCACAATGCTTTCACTATACAATCATTAACAATTGTAACTACTAAGGCAGAAATAATAGCACCTAGCAGCAGTAACAATCCAACGAAATGGCAACTACAAGCACAAAAACAGATCTATGCAAGCCTAGCAACACAATTCAGAGTTAAACTTAGAGCAAAAGTAAATCAGACACTCACCGCTTTGCGCAGCTTCTTGATGAGCGCCATGGGCTTCCTCTTCAGACCCCTCTGGAACCTCACCGATCGAAACACATTAGATGAGCGCCATGGGCTTCCTCTTCAGACCCCTCTGGAACCTGCACCGATCGAAATACATCAGATCAAACAAAGCCCCAAAAACCGCAAGAGACACCACTGCGAAAAAGCCCCAAACTATGTACAAAAGCAGCATTAAAAACCTAGTTTAATATTGATAGCTGCAAGAAAATTTGTACCTTGTAAACATGCCTCCAATTTTTACCAGTGTCACTGATCCTCTTCCACACAATATTCATGATCATCTGATACTCATGACTGCAAACAGACACATAAACAACATCAGCACCAGGAAAGCTGGTTTCTGATTGACGAATAGCCAATTAATTAAAAAAACAAAAGGAGATAACATACTAGTTATTTGTCGCTTGAGCAATGTCTGCCATGAGAGATCCATGCGGGCCCCATGGCTCGTTGCTTGTGGCATCAAGAATCTGTGGACAAATTAGAACAGTGAACATCATTCTTTTTTCCAACAACTGGCAAGGGAAAGTAAGAGCAGACAAATGAATTTGCCCAAGAAATGGTTGTATGTGAAAGGGTGGCCCGAGCAGAATCTTCCACCTTTTGTTCTATCCCAAGAACCTTGAGGACCTTCTTATTCACCTCTCTTTTTCTGCAAAACAAAAAAACGGAGCCACTCACAGAAAGTTAAGTGTCTCTCGAGACACAATTAACAGAATGATAAAAGTGAAGCACACAACACCAATTCTGCATACCCGCAAAAAAACCACCAATTCTGCAAACTAAATCAAACCAGACGCTCCATGGATAACCACCACTGCTTTTTTACCATCCTATAGAAGGTTCTCAAATAGTTTCTTCACATCTTTCATTTTTTCAGGAGATAACTCGTTAAATCAGCCACATCAACTCTAAGCAGGCGTGACCAACACTGCTAGCTGACTACTCTTAAATGTTAGCTACCCAGCACAAGAGGTTTGCTAGCTCGAATCAGGAGGTATTAGGAGCTTACAGAAGGAGGGCGATGGTAGGAAGCTCTTGGGCTTGGGGTTGTGGCGCGGTGTGACGCGGACATCGCTGAGCGACGCCGTCAGCTCGGCGACCACAGATTTACCCTTGTCCATCCAGCCCCCGAGGGGTCAGATCGAGGGCGCCCGCCGGTCCCCGAGGCGGGCGCGGGAGCGTGCGGGGCCGCACACCGCGGCAGCAAGGTGGGCGTGAGCGAAGATGGCGGCGGCGCGCGAAGCCGGTTAGGATCCGGGGGTGGGGGTAGGGAGGTCAGTGACGGAGAGACTCGAGAGGGCAGGGCCGGTAGACGGTCGCGAGGCGGCTAGCTGCCCACACATTGTAATCAGGACAATGACGAAGAAAACAGGATCGAGAGGGTGAGAGGTCAGAGGAGCGGTGGATCCCATCTAGTCCCCCCTCGCCCTCGGGGCGCGAACCGCAGGGGGGCAAGCGGAGCGGGGCGAGGGCATCGGAGCCGCGGAAGCAGCGGATTCGGGTGGGGGAAGGGGGAGGGGGGAGCGCGACGGACCTGTGTCGCCGATGATGATGTACTTGAAGAGGTAGGCATACGACATCCTTGACGGATCGGATCGGCCGGTACCAGCGCGGTGGTGGCGATGCTTTCTGGGTAGGGAGGAGAAGTGGCGGCGAGTTCCAGAGGATTCAACTCGATTCGATTCGATTCGAGACGTTGTTGGGTTGGTGTGATGAAGCGGAAGGTGTGGGATTCGCGTGCGGTGGGGTGGGAACCGATGGGGCGGGGGATCTAGGGAGGGGGATGGGTGAGGCGGGAGGAGAGCAGGGGGACTGGGGAGAGAGAGGGGAAGAGAGACTACGGGAGGAGGGGGATGGGGTTAGGGTTATGGTTGGATGCAACTTATATACCAAGGAAACATAATGAGAACCATTGGATCGACGATCGATGGCTGCAAATCGTTGGGCTATTTGGGCCGACATGGGCTTCTCTGTTTATTATTTTTCTTTTTCTTTTTTCCTTTTTATTGCATCATTGTGAAGTAACACTAAAAAATAATTATGTTATATGTACAAATATATTTTTTATATATAACAGTATGGATACAAGTTTTCATCTAGGAGTTTCAAGATTTTTCGAGTGGATTTGCTATTTTCTATCATTTAAATGAACTTCTACGTGTTTACCGGAAGTAATTCAAAATTGACCTATATGTGCATCTAATAAGTTTAAAAAATTCAAAAAAAATATATTTAGGCGCCTATGGTCCATTCTAGGCCACATCTAGGAGATTGACGAAAACTTCAATTGGCTTGTAGGAAATTTCAAACTTCTACTAGTCACCTTGTTATAAAATAATGATAATAATAAATAAAACTTATCAAAAAATTATGTAAATTGGCATAGGATCATTTTATCAATGTACAAGCTTGACAAAAAAGTTTCATAAGATTTTGTGAAAATTGGAGTATACATTGTTCATAAACTAGCTAGATCATCACATTGTTTCATACAACTCGACTTAAACTTCAAAGTTTGTACACACTCAAATACTTTCTTACTCATGGGCACCTCAAATTTGGATGCAACCTTGTGTTGACCATAACATTAGAGAATATTAAGTTATATTAGCAATTATTATGAAACAAATGTTTTTTATATTCTCTTTTTAGTTGGAAAAAATATGTTGTATGAAAAGCAATCAAGAAATAGTAATTAAGATACAAACAAATGGCACTGAGTAAAACATCTCGACTTTAGAAAAATTTAGGAAAAAGAATCAACCGATTTGGAGTTCGTATGAGGAAGAAAAACAGTTTACAAGTTTTAATCCGAGGAAAAAAAGAGAAATCGGTCCTTCTTCATGAACACGTGACGAACTGGAATGAACTGATCCATTTTTCTTTTTTTTCCTCGAATTAAAACATGTATCAAGTCGTTCTCCCTCATACGAACTCAAAATGAGGTAATTCTTCTTCCCAAAAGTTTTCAAAATCATGATTTATCAAGTTATGGTGTTGGATTCAATCATTTCTTCATGCAACAAAACATGAGAATTTCAAATTTTAAAATCCAAGTTTGACTCGGTCAAAACTCAGTCAAACGAAACACGAAATGAACTCGGATGAAAATCTTTTGAACCCAAAACTTTCATAACTTGTCGAGACTAACAAACTTTGTATAGGTCAAATTTCTATTTTAGGAAGTGGTGATATTATGTAGTTCAAATATAACAAGCCACTCACATAGTTTAAGGAACTATGTGAGTGACTTGTTATATTTGGTCTACATAACACTCAACTTTTTTGAAATGACTTGAGATTTTTTTGGTAGTCATTTGTCGCAAAAATACGGTCCCTCACAGAAACTTACATTTTTTGGACAATTATTTTAATTTTTATAATTTTTTTCGTGTTGTGTGAGACAAAATATGGCGAATTATACATTGAAAACTCTATAATTATGCAGCGACCTCCACATGTATTTGTTTACTAGGACACAAGGGCATGAGAAATGGTACTAAGAAGGAAAAACAATTTGATGTGATTGCTAAGAGTAACATTTTGTCCTCACTATATGTAGGCGTTTTCAATATAGTTTTTAATTGTGAAAATGCTCATGAGCTATTGTCACACCCTGAAATTTCCAATTTCAGGATGTGAATAGAAAGAATAATTAAATAACGATTTTCTCATAATTTTAAAAACTTTTCCAACATTTATTTTTCTTTACAGGGAATATAGTATAGGAAAATCCATTGTTTGATTTTCTAAAATGAATAAAAAATTATGTGTGTTGCATTCATGCTGATGCATCTAGTGGTTCTTGAGTGCAAAAGGTTTAAGAAAATGCGTTTAGGAGCTGTCCTAATTTTACCGAGAATTTTCCGGATTTTTCTGGAACTTATTCTCATTTTCCTTGAGCTATTTCTATTTATTAGAAGGCTCTAAAATCTTTTTAATGAGACCCAAATGTTTCATTTGGATTGTTTATGTCTTAATCTATCTCTAGGAATTTTCCTAGAATTTTTGTGATTTTTCGAGAATTTTTCGTGCCCTAAAAACATTTTCTGGTGTTTACTGGAATTGTTTTCGCATTGAAAAATAAATTTGAAAAAAAACCTATCCTACTAGAACGGGCCGAGCCCGAAGGCCCGACCTGCTCCGGCCTGCTTGGCCCGCCCGTCAAGCCCATCGGGGCCCGGCCGCATGCATCAGATTCGTCTCACCCCTCACTCGTCAACTGTGACCAAATTCAACAATTCGTCACTATTGAATTAACTACTATGACCAAATTTGTATATCGTCATAGAAAGAACAATCTTCTATGACCAAATATTTTTTTCGTCACTGCAAAGAGAACTTCTATGACCAAACAGGAAATCGTCACTAGGTAATGGTCATAGATGATAGCATTTGTACTAGTGAGCATGTAGGGGAGCGCGGAGGCTTGGCCTCGAAGATAAAGGAGGAGGGCAAGGGGGCTCGACGTGGCAGAACGGTGCAGGCAACCTGCCGGCGGGCGGCGCGGCATGGGAATGCGTCCCCAGGGCGATTTGCTTGGGCGGTGGGCGCAAATGATGATGCCGTGCCTCGGGAGGCAGGGGACCAGCGGGTGGGGGGGGACACTGAGGCTCGGCGGCGTACGTCGGCTGCCGTGTGGTGTCGCGGCCGCGATGCGTGGGCGCGGTCTAGAGCGCCGGTTTTGCCAGTTTGAATTCCATTTGCCCCTCTTTGACGATGTGAAAGTCCATTTTTATGAATACAAGTTCACTTTCGCCAAAAAGCAAAGTTGTAGAGGGGCTATAGGAGAACAATTTTTGTACAGGTCGACCTATGTTTTGATCAACTGTTTGAGTATGAACTGCAGGTAAAGTTGTTGTCTTTCATGGCTCGGTGACAATGCAGATGTTGGCGTTGACCGAGTTTTTTCATGACCTCGACTCAAAATATAAATCTCCACTCAAAAGCAAAGATGTGTCCCATGACAAACTACACAACTTCTATATTGGTCATTTTTTGAGTGTTTAAATAAAATTTGGAGAACGTAGCAAAAGTTCCAGGAAAGGGTGTGGACACTAAGGGGTTTGACCATGTTGACTAGGGTTTTGACCATGCTAATGGTGATTGACCTAGTTAAGAAGGTAATTAGCACTAATTAAACACCTAGGGTGTTACAGCCTACCGCCTTAAAAGGAATCTTGTCCCGAGATTCGAATTTTGAAAGACAAAGGTAGGTACGGGTGCTTACGGTTTCGAGATTGTAGGAAGCCTCGTTACTTGGTGTTGAGATAATGTTCCGTCTCCTAAGTTTCTTCTTCTTCTGTATGGTGACTCCATTGTATCTTGTACATTTTCACGGTTTGTCTTCGGGTCCTTCTCTCCTTTTCGTCTAACACCCTCATAGGATGCTCAATGAGCGAAAGATCCGGCTCAAGCCAAGCATTTGATTCTACAGAGAATCGATCGAGAAGTCTGATGCAATAAGCAACTGGCCCGCATACCTCAATGATTTCATAAGGGCCAATATAGTAACTTTCCCTTTACTCCAAACCTTTGTACACCTTTAGTTGGTGAAACCTTTAGGTATACATAATTACCAACTTCATATTGTCGGGGTGCTGTTTGTGACGCCCCAGGTCTTTAATTAGCCTCATTAGTGCTAATGACCGAACCAGCCGAGTCAAACCCTGTCGACTTTGGTCAAACCATGGTCAACCTGGGTCATCACTTCGAAAACCTAGTCAACAATCCCTAATGACCCGCTTAATCCAGTCAACTCGCACTTGTGGTCAAACGTTGGTCGAAGGCACAGTCAAACCCTACTCAAAACCCCTGTGTCTTTGGACTCCTTTTAGAGCTTTTTTCACATTCTCCAAATTTCATCTAAGCACTTCAAAATCTTCCAATATAATAGTTATCCAGTTTTTCGAGAGACACAACTTTGCTTTTGGGTGGCATTTCAAATTTTGAGAGGAAAGTGGTGAAAAGCTTGGTCAACTGCAGATTTTACTATTCATCAGCGCCCTAAAAAACCAGAACTTTGCTTGACGTTCCTGCTCAAACCATTGAGAAAAACATAGGACGGCTTTTGTGAAAGTTGTAAAGGGGTCGTCGATCTACAACTTTGCTATTTGCACTGCAGTGCACTTATATTCAAATTATTGGAGAATAGCGCAGTCAAACATGCGTTGACCGACGTCCAAACATCTATCGGCGCTAGAGCGCGACGTCGCGTGCGACGCCGTCCGACCGACGCCCACGTCTTCTACGCCGGGTGTCGCCCCATGGCCTCGACGTCCACCCCCCACGCTGGTCGCGACTCCCGAGGTCACGTGCCCTCCTGGCACACGGTGCCCAAGCCGTTGCCTTGGAAAACCCGTGCGCCCACAACTCGGGGTCCCCGCCGCGCCGCCCGCCCGACTGTCTCCTACCGCGACCAGACCCCATGTTCGCCCCCTTAATTCGAGGCTAAGCCTCCTCGCCCCGCACGTTGCTTGCCGCCTATAAATAGGCGTCACCCCTTTCTCCTCGCGCATGAGCCCCGCCGCCGCACGCCATTGCAGTGCCACCGCTGAGCTCCAGCCCCCGCGCTATTCCATCACCAGCAAACACCCCTAGCACCTTCCCCACCTCACACTTGAGCCCTAACACTCATTTGTTGGCGAGCCCCGCCGGTCTCCTCGCCGGCAGCCAAACCACAGCGGCCGCCGCCACTCTACACTACTAGGCAAGCTCGCCGGAGCCGCCTCTACCCCTTCTCCAGCCACGAACCGAGATGTGGTGAGCACCCCCTCCTCTGTGACACCTTTCCCGGCCAAGAGCCCCGCCGGAGCCAAAGAATTCCGGCAAGCCGGCTCCGCCGGTTGACCCCGAGGACCCAATTGCATTGATTTCAATATTTCTAAGGGCTTAACCGCGAACCAAGGGCATATGTGTGAATACTAGAAAGTTTCAGGGACCTGCGTGCAAGTTTGATCTCAAATAGTGTTTAGTTTCAGCTGAAACTTAGAAAAACTGTACAAAATTGTAGATAATTCACAAAAATGCAAACACAATTTTATTGGATTCGTTGTCAGAAACCCTACAACTTTTGTAAAGCATGACCATAGTTTTTCTTAGTAGTTTTTGCATGAAAAATAGAAGATGGTAAAACCTAGATCTTTTGTATCTCAAATTCTACATGTGATCTGAATTTTGGATATGTTGTTTGTTATGCCATGAATAGGTTCTACACCAAAATTTGTAGAAAGTTACTAAGCAAATCTTTTTATATGAATTGTTTTGTATTTATGATAAATCTGTCTAAATGATTTTTGTAGCAAAAAATAATTAGATTTTTGTGCTCAACTTCTGCATGGTACCTTGTTATGCCTAAATGCACCTCTGGTGAATTGATCACAATTTTATATTTGTCAGAAATATTTATTCTTGAATTATGCTTGTTTTTATTTGTAAATGCATAACCCAAGATCTATAGTAGCTCTATGTGTATTTTTTGAATTACTAGCTTAGTTTTGGACTAGAGGCCATGTGTGAGAAAGTTGGAATCATTTTGATGTGTATTTATTTTTGCATGCATTTATTAGGTTTTGATAACTAGCTTTTGCTATTTTTGGTGTAATTAATTTCCTAGCTATCCTAAGCATGCATGTGTGTTCAGTGGCTTGGTATAGGTGTTTAGTGCTTAATAAACCCTTTGACTGAATTTTATTAATTTATTTTATGAATAAAAGCAATAGAGACCAATTAGGGCTTAATATTAAATTAAATGGGAAAATCACCGACCACACCTCTAATAAACCCATGTGTGTGATGTAAATCATTTTAAAAAGATAAATACCAACCCATTGCTGTTTGTGGAATTTAAATTATGTCATTTACATAAATATGTACACAGTCGCTATCAAAAAGAGTAATTAATAATGAATCGCATATTGTTCCTTTTGGAAGAGTATGCTGAATGTATTCTTATCTAAGTGAGTGTGGTCAACCATGCACCCCATGGTTGTCATTCGTTGATTCTAATTAATTAAATTAAAAATCATCAATTAAATATTGCATTTGCTTCCTCGTGTAGATCTTCCCGACGGTAGATATACACTCGTGCCAAAAGGAGGAGACGAAGGTGCTGACGAAGAGCTGCAGTACGTGGACATAGCTCAAGACCAGGACCAAAGTCCAGAAGGGCCCAGGCCAACCTTGCCAGCGAAGGCAAGCCTCGGATCATTAACCTTTTTTTTAAAAATTATGAAATTACCTTTGCTATGTTTGTGCATTTACGTTTCAGGAGTTGATTTGAAACCCTAGATGCATGATCCCCAAGTACCTATGCTCTTTTACTAGTATGCTAGGTCGATAGCTGCTATGCTGTAGGACCCGGTAGAAGTCAAGTGATATTCGTCACTCGCGAGATTAGGCTCTTATGTTGAATCTTAAGATCTTCGTAAATGGATTGCTCATATGGTAAGAGCATGGGATTTGAGCTCCGGTCCAGTGGCTTTTGTGGGCTAAGCTTTTGAACGTACTAAGCACTTGTCGGGAATGGGATCAGTAAGCTTAGTACCGTAATGAGACGGTGCGGGAACTTACTATTACTAATCTTGAGTAATCACCTGCCGACTTGCAACCGGGAGGTGGGTACATGTGTGAAGCTGGCTGTACTGTGTGGGGCATGCCAGATAGGCTTGTACCCGGGACTGTAAGATTCAATCCTAAGCCGAGGACTTTTGGGAACCAACTGGTGGTTGTCCAGTGTGAGGGCACCCTACCGTGTGTTTAGGTTTACCTTGCAACACTACAAGAAACTATTTAATCTGTGACGCATTCTCCGCGAATTGTGCATTCAGAAAACGTCACAAATGTGCATTGCAACCCAAAACACTACGACGATTTCTTTAATTCGTCACGATTCTACGACGTATTCCTTTTTTTGTCATGGATGTGCATTGAAGCCCAAAACACTGCGACGATTTGTTAAATTCGTCGCGATTCTACGACGTATTCCTTTTTTCATCACAAGCACTGCGACGATTTGTTTAGTTTGTTGCGATTCTACGACATATTCCTATTTTTCGTCACGGACCTGCATCGATGGATATTGAAGCCCAAACCATCATGACGATTTGTTAAATTCATCGCAATACGGCCCACAACACCGTGACGTTTTAGCAGATTCGTCGCGATCCGTAAAAAAGCAGCCACCTCACCAGCACCTAGGACCCACCCACACTGCCACGCAGGCGCCACCTCACCCAAGAGCCACGTCACCACCACGTGAGCGCCCAGGCCCACCTCACTGCCACGCAGGCGCCACCTCACCCAGGCGCCACGTCACCACCACGTGAGCGCCCAGGGCCCACCTCACTGCCACGCAGCCGCCACCTCACGCAAGCGCCACCTCACCACCACGTGAGCGCCCAGGGCCCACCTCACTGCCACACAGGAGCCACCTCACCCAGGCACCACGTCACCACCACGAGAGCGCCAAGGGCCCACCACACTGCTACGCAAGCGCTACCTCACCCAAGGCAGGAGTTCCTCGTAAAAATGGAAAACATGTAGCTTAGGGGAATCCAATCCCCAACCTCACGCTTGAACCCAAGCGCTTCTACCACTGGGCTACCACGCTGTTTGTGACTGTGTCTAACATTTAAATGCCTTAGAACCTATCTACCCAGAAGAGTAAAACGATTGAAGTTCCACATCAATCGAAATGGAGACTTACCATCCGCTGACGCTGCCTACCACCAGCGGCGCCGCCCCGCACCGCCGCCGCCGCTGCCTACCAGAACCGATGCCCCGCACCATCCCACTGCTTTCCGTTGTCCGCGCTGCCGCCACCATCCGCATCTCGCCGCTGCCCCTGCCAATGCCGCCATCCATGACGCCAATGCCCACCACGCCATCCCGCAACGCCGCCGTCGCCTTTCCTCACGCTTCCACTTCCGCCTGAACTCCCGTCGCTACCACGAGCTTCCGCCTGAACAAGGGGTGGCTACCACCGCATCCCCTTCATACTCCCGACTGTCACCACCATGCGTGTGCTTGTTCCAGTGGTGGTGCCCGTGTCCATGGTGGTGGACGGTGAGACAATGCGTGCAGCATTGCTAGTCCATTGACACATCCAAGGTGCCCAGTGTCATTGCAGCCGAGGAAAGGTACATTTGTTTCTTGACTTTGTTGGACTTATAGATTTGAATTGGTGCAGAGGTGTTGATTTGTGTCTTTTGTGTAATGCTTTATTAGATGGATAGAAGATGAGTTCATGGAAGGTTGTTTTCCTCTGAACACATTGATGGAGTCAGACAATTTTTGAGCTTCGTTGTAGAGAACTTCAGTGACAATGTTGAGATTTTGTGCCCATGTTCAAGATGCCTGAATCACAAGTATCACTGTCAGCTTGTTGTGAAGAAGAACATTTTGATGAATGGTATGGATAGTAGTTATACTCGTTGGTTTCATCATGGAGAGGATGTCAATGTAGATGTTGTTGAGCACCCTATTGATGTGCATGACAGTGGTGATGGGGGAAATGTGGGAGAGGATTGCGGTGTTGGTTGTGGGGAAAATGTGGGAGAAGATGGCGCGTCTTGATCGTTTGGGGAACCTTATAGGAGACCTACATGCTGCAGTAGTAGAAGGAAGAAAGGATGCAGAAAATGAGGATGCAGAAAATGAGGATGCTGCTACAGACCCTCATGACTCAGAGTCATTTTCAAAATAGTCAAGAGAGAGGCAAAGCGTCAGCTTTATCCTGGTTGTAGCAAGTTTTCAAGGTTCTCATTTGTGGTTAACCTTCTTCATATGAAGTCCTTGTACAGGATAAGCAATTCTGCATTTTTTGCAATATTGAAGTTGTTGGCTGAAGCATTCCCAGAGGGCAATGCACTCCCCAAATCATATAATGAAGCAAAGAATCTTTTGAAGGAATTAGGTCTTGGATACGAATCGATACATGCGTGCGACAATAATTGTGTTTTGTTCTGAAAGAGATGTGCCCACCTTGACAAGTGTCCAGTTTGTGGTCTTTCGAGATGGAAGGATGAAGAAAGAAAGAAGATTCCACAGAAGGTGTTGAGGCATTTTCCGCTAGCACCTAGGCTGAATAGGCTCTTTGCAACCAAAGAAGCATCACTACTAGCACAATGGCACGACCGACAGCACCAACCCAGTGAGAAGGAAATGAGTCACCCAGCTGATGGTGATGCATGGCAAGATTTTGACAAAGAATATCCGGAATTTGCTAGAGATGCAAGAAACATCAGGCTTGGCCTTGCTACTGACGGGTTCAACCCATTTTCAGAACAGAACACAAGATACAGCATGTGGCTTGTGTTTGTGGTGCTATACAACCTTCCACCTTGGGCATGCATGGAGGAGTCCAACTTTATTATGGCTTTGCTTATACCAGGTCCTAAATCCCCCGGGAAGGATTTTGATGTATTTTTGGAGCCTCTGGTGGAAGATTTGATTGAGCTTTGGAAAGGTGTGCGTGCACATGATGCCAATACTCGCAAAATGTTTGTCCTTCATGCTGCAGTTTTGTGGTGCATCCATGATTACCCTGCTTTGAGCACTCTTTCAGGTCGAACCCCAAAAGGTTATTTTGCATGTACTCACTGTGACAAGCACCCTCTTTCCTACGGCCTAAGGTCCAAAATTAGTTATTTTGGACACTACTGTTTCCTTCCAGAGGGACATCCATTGCAGAGAAACAATCTGTTTGCCGGCCTTCATGAAACCGATGATCCACCAGGTCAATTCACTATCGAAGAGCTGTTAGCTTGATTGGAGAAAGCAATGAATCCACAAGTATGTGGGAAAAGGAAACGTTCTAACTCTGAAGGTGCTCATGTGAAAATATGGAGCCGCATGATGTGCTTATGGATGTTGCCGTACTGGCATAAATTGAAGTTAAGGCACAATCTCGATGTCATGCACATCGAGAAAAACATATGTGAGAGCCTGATTGTGACAATTCTCAATATACTTGGGAAGACAAAGGACACAATTAAAGCTAGGCTTGATTTGAAAGATCTTGGAAGTAGAAAGGAGTTGCAATTTAAAGAGAATGGAGATTCATGTGAGATGCCAAATGCTTGATATACTTTGTCCAAAAAAAGAAGAAGGCCTTTTGTGATTTTCTAAGAGAGGTAAAGTTTCCATATGGCTTTGCTTCCAATATCTCAAGATGTATAAATGCTGATGGAACCAAGGTACAAGGCCTCAAAATGCATGATTGTCATATCTTGTTGCAAAGAATATTACCTGCTGCTATGAGAGGTTTTTTGGACAAGGATATATATGAAGCATTAGCAAAATTAGGGAAGTTTTTTAGGGAACTCTGTAGCAAAACCCTAAACAAGGATGTGTTGGCTGAAATGAAGAAAGAGATCCCTATAATTCCGGTGAAACTTGAGAAAATATTCCCCCCAGCTTTCTTTGATGTGATGATACACCTTGCTGTACATTTACCTGATGAGGCTTTGCTCAGAGGCCCTGTGCAGTATGGGTGGATGTACCCAATTGAGAGGCGGTTGTATACTTTGAAGCGCTATGTGAGGAACAAGGCTCGACCAGAAGGGTCTATAACCGAGGAATATATTGCTGATGAATGTTTGACATTTTTCTCTAGATACTTGGATGGTGTTGAAACAAGATTTAATCAGGAACCAAGGAACATAGGTTTTTCTAATGAAGAGGCCTATGGTGTTGACGTTTTTGGGCATGGAGTTCATTTTATGTCGGCACCTGAGCTTGTATATGATGAAGATTGCTTTGATCAAATGGTGTGGTATGTGTTGAACAACTCTAGTCAAGCGGAAAAATATGTCACGTAAGTTCTGACCATTATACTTCTGTATGACAACTTTGTGTCTTCTACATATGCTTAGTTAATTTTTTATATATGCAGAATGTTCAAAGAAGAATTAGAGAGACAAGGGGTGGCTAATATTGAAAAAACAGCCCGGCTAGGATTCTAGACTTGGTTCAGGAACCATGTGAGTTTACTCCCATAATATTTTAGATAACCATATTTTGTAGTATAGATTTTGATGGGCTATGTGTTGCATGACAGATCATGGAATGATGGTCAAGAAGAGATAGATTATGATCTATTTACCTTGGCATGTGGTCCTGATTTCAGAGTCAAGAAATACACTTCATGCATACTGAATGGTGTTCGCTTCAATACTGTTGATCGAGACAGCAACAAGAAAACACAAAACAGTGGTGTAATGGCACAGGCCTCACATAATAATGAGCTCATTGATTTCTTTGGAACCTTGAAAGAGATAGTGCAGTTAGAATATCCAGAGGATGATAGGTCAGTGGTGCTGTTTAAATGTGACTGGTATAAACTGGATGGGAAGAAAACTGAACTTCAATATGATGGTTTTTTAAAAGCATCAATATTCAAAGTCAATAGTACAGGAATGATTGTTTCATTTTGGCCACTCAGGCTAGGAAAATCTTTTATTTACCAGACACCAAGTTGGAAAAAAATTGGCAAATTGTCCAAACATTTGACCATAGACATCTTTTCAATGTGAGGGAAATTGAATCTGCACACTATAATGCTCCTGCATATCAAGAGGATGAGTGATGTGAAGAGGATGGTACACGAGAACCAGTTTCAAGCACTACAACTGATAAGCCCTTAAATAGAAATGATGAACAAGGCCTTATGTTTGAAGCTGCTGATATTGCTCGGTCGATGAAAGATAGAGATGAAGAAGCACAAGTCAGTGGTGGTGAGGAAGAAGAAGATGACACACTTTTGGAGTACTGCAGCGATGAAGAAGGTGGTGCTGCCATGGAGGTTGAAAGTGATGATGAATAAATGTAAGTCCATCTTTTCTAGCATTTTGTTGTTATGTGACTAAACCAATTTGAATAAATGTAAGTCCATGCTATTAATGTGGCAAATTTCCACCTTCTTACCACTTTTGATTTACTTCTTACCACTTTTGATGTGACTGAACCAATTTAGCTGAAAGTCTTTAGTTGTGTGTTTTATTTTCAGTGAGGAGCATCCGTGAAGTGAGGTGAAACAGTTGTTAGCATCCAGGGAGGAGCATCAGCTGTTGCTGGGCGTCCATGGCACATGTCCATGAGAGTTGTAACTTATTTACCTAGTTAATAACCTGGGAGTTGTAATGCTTGGGTTGTACTGAGCTAAGATGGAGTTCTAAATTATTTATGTAAGACATGCAGTTCTAAATTATTTGAATGAGAAATTATGCAAGACATGTTGTGTGTAAGACATGTTCTAAATTGTTGTGCAACCAGCACATGCAATGGTTGTATGAAACCATTGCAATGTCCAGGTTCATATTAGCAATCACATAACAATCTGAGAATATATAGCATATATTAGGAATAGATTTCAGCCATCAGATCAACACATAGAAGGATAGATAATAGGACTAATTTTCATTAAGTTTACTACACTTAGCAGCAACATGTTTCTGATAGCATATATACATGACACATCATGACACATCACAGAACACAGATCCTTGGTTCTAAGCAAAAGAAGCTTCACTAGTTGTTGCCACCAAAAGCAAAAGAAGCTTCACAACTCCCAGATTGCCCTTGACTTAATTATTTATGCTAAGTACTACAACTTTACTACTTGTTGCCCTTGACTTTCAGCTCAAGCTTGCGGATCTTCTTCCCCATCTCATCTAACTTGTCAGCAATTTTGTGCATGAATTCCTTCAGGTGCTCTTCCATGATTTCATGTGCTCCATCAACGTCCAGCCTCAGGTCCTCAATCTGCTCACGCAAATCATCATATCGATCCTTTAGTTGCCTAACCTGATGGCGTACGGGAATTTTCTACAGCAAGACAACACACATAAGTTGTTTGACTTTACAAGCATCAGTAGTAGACAACGCAGCCATACAATGCAGTCCTAGCTCACCTGTCTTTTTGACGGTCCAGCTGCTTCCGATGGCAACGGGTTGTTGTTGTTTTCTTGTTCACCATCCGAGTCCGGAATGATGATTCTCACATGCCTGGAACAACCTATCTCACCACTACATGGAAGGAAATTGCAAAAATAAACTTGTGAGAAGGGACTGAATGTACCACTAAATTACAAAATACTCATGAATTCATCAATGAACAGGAAGTGACAACTAGAATATGACAGCAAAAAATTTAGCCTATGAACTGATTATTAATAAATCTAGCCCATTTAGTAAGAACTTGCAAGTTAGTGATCTTGATGCAAAACTGGTATCCACAAAGAAACGACCATTGAATTTTGATAACACATCTTCTACCCCCTGATAACACATCGAAGAACACAAGCAACTTCAGTAAAATCAAACAAGGCACATTGAGGAGCAAGCAGTAGAGATACTCAATGGCCATGACAAACTAAAGAAAAGTGAATGATCGAAGGTAACTTGTGCCTTGTGCATGTATGAGCACTGGTTGTCTGGTTCAAGTTCTTAACCTCAACAATTATATCAATTTAATAGGTATTATTGATTACAGGAACATCAAAACTGGGAATTAAATCGACCTCGGTTTTGAACATCAAAACAGTTTCTAAGCTCATCAATCAACTGCCTTGCCACTCTTTTCTAGCCTAATTTGCTTGAGTGGATCTCGGTTTTGTTCGCTGGTGTTGACACACAAGTCCCCTTCACACGAATTAGCTCAGAGAGTGTCACCAGCAGAAAACTTAAATTGGTTGACACCCTTATCCTCAAACTTTACCTCTTTTCACCATGGCCTCGCTTGCGTCCCACTACTGGCTGCCTCCTCTAACCCAATGGATGCTGGCCTTCGGACGACGTGGAGGAGATGGCAGCGCTGTGCATCCCGGATGAAGACGAGGACGAGGTTCCGGCGCCGCGCGTACCGGAGGACAAAGAGGAGGAGGTCCCACGGCGCCCACCGGAGGAGGACGACGTCGGCGGTGTACTAGCCGTGAAACGCCCGCGCGCATCACGCTTCTGCGTGGCGACGCTGTGGAGGCTACCTCTGCCGCGGCCGCGCGCACCGAATCCGTCGGTGCAGCCCTTCACTCCGCCGCGGCCGCGCGCGGCGGATCCGTCGGTGCGGGCCCTCCCTCCGCCGCGGTCGCGCGCCGAGGATCTCTCGCTGCGGGTCCTCCCTCCGCGACCGCCGCTCACCTGGGTTGCTCCGGTGCGGCCCCTCGATCCGCCGCTGGCCCTCGCTGCGGATCCCTCCACGCCCACCATCGGGAAGATGGGGAAGATGGGGAATGGAGGGGACGGAGGCGCCTAGGCGGATCGAGAAGGGGATACATAAAAGAAAATGGACGGTGACGAAATGGGCCGGCCCATCTAACTATTTCCCCCTTGGCGCATCTCAGTGTAGATCTTTAGTCCCACCTCGGCACCGTAGAAGAGTGCAACCCACCATAAAAGTGCAGGTGGTACTGGCAATCTCGAACTCCAACATAATATCCATCAGTGCTCGCTTATCCTGCTATGTGGGGCTTAGTGGGCTGGCTCGGCCCACTGGAGCTCCTGTCGCTAGGCTTCATGCTCGCTGGTCGAGCTTGGGTGGGCTAGCTTTGACTCTTAAGCCCCGAAAGCACAATTTTTTGAAATTTTCCAAAAGCCCATGACAATTTAAACCAAAAAATTTGTCCAAAAATTGGGAGGAGCCGCGACTTGAACTCAAGACCGACATCTACAACGTGAGGAAGTCACACCACTGCGCCATATGTAAGTTCATTTATAAGTGTTGAAATTAACTTACTCATTCAATACACTGTAAGGGCTACCAGGTGTCAGCACCCTATTGGCTCGGCTATCTTGGCAGTGAAAAACACATGGATAGTTGGTATTTATTCTTTTGATCTGGAATTAAATCTTGCAACTAGTATTTCTTCATCATACATAATCCGATTTCGACATTTTTTCCTGAATTTTTCTAAAATCACACTCTTTTCTTCAATGAAGTTTTTTTGTACAGATTCAATTTTCCAGATCCTATTTATGTCCATTTATCTAGTTCCTCAAAAATACCGATTAGAAAAAGAGTTTGTTTTCGACAAATATTAGTAATGTAACTTCGTATTTTGCAATAATGAACTAAGCACAACCTTACGATCAAGTTTCAAGTGTATGTGAATTCAAAATTTTAGAAAGGTATGATGCACTTGAATGTTCAAGTAACATTTCAAGAAAGTGTGTAAGACATGTATCCGTTTACAAACAACGTGTGTTCCGCCACTATTGAAATCATTTGAAATTTTTATGACAAGTTTATGGACCCAAATTATGTTACCACGTCAATTCGTAGAACAATCAGAGCATTTCACGATATAATTTGAATTACTACACTGTATATTCGAAATGTCAGTTTGAATTATCCCTATGAAACTGTTGCAAAATTAATCATTTACATTTGGATTAGCCATAAGTTTGTAGATATGGATGAGTCTTAAAACTTTGGTATTCATCACTTCTTCACCTTAAATCATTCAGCGTTTCAAAACGTGGTCTGAAATCACCACTTTGAATAACATTTCAAATCTTGAATTCTTAAAACTTCATTGCAACACAAATGACAAGAACAAACACATTATATAGATAGATTTCGATTTTAGAAAATTTTAGAAAAAATGATCAACCAATTTGGAGTTTTTATGAGGCATAACAACTAGTTACAAGTTTTAGTCAAAGATTAAAAGGAGAAACCACAATTGTTCATCCCAGTTCATAGCAAGTGTAAATTTCTGTTTTTAATCTTCGGATAAAACTTGTAAACTGTTTTTCTTCCTCGTACGAACTCCAAATCGGTTGATTCTTTTTTCCAAATTTTTCTAAATTCAATTTCTACAAGTTTTGTTTTAGTCTGTTCTTCATTCAAGTACATTTTAAATATGGATTTGTTCAAAGTCAAACACCATACTATTCCAATCTTATCTCAAAACTGGGCCCACCTGTCTGTCCCTCTCGGCAGCCCACCCACCCCCGCTCAGCCCGCCCTCCTATCAGTGCGACATGAAAACCCACACTTCAGTGGCTAACGTGTGGGCCCAAGCAAGTTGGGACCCACACGTCATTGACCCAGTGGCAAGTTCGTGAACATCATTCGCCCACCCACTGTGGGCGCACAGCGCGGGTGCGGGATGTGAAATCCCCCAAATTCCACCCACCCACTCATTCTCCCCCTCTCCTCTCGGCCTCTCCTTGCCTCTCGGCCTCAGCCGCCTCTGAAACCCTAGCCGCCTCAGCCGCGGGTGCCTCTTTGACGACGCTCGGGTCCGCCCCTTGGCGGCGCATGACGCGCAGGCCGGGTCCGCAACCCTAGACCCATTTCCCCATCCCGCAGCCGCGGTGTCGCAACCCTAGATCGATGTCTCGCTTCAAGGACCGACGCTTCAAGGAATCGTAGGCCGTCCATCTACCACTAGCGTGCGGCGCAGCACCGACGGCAGGTGGGATGGCGCGGGGCTGATGTCCGGCGGGTGGTGCGGCATCGAGGGCCATCGCGGCACCGACGGCCGATGCGGCGGTGCAGCACCCACAACCAGCGGTCGGCGCAGCACCGACGGCCGTCGCGGCGGGTCTCCACCTACCAGAAGATGGCTCCTACCCCAAGACCTCCACCACGCCAACAGCACCACGGCAGATAACAAGTTTGTGCTCCTTCCCCCTGCTCCATCGATGTGGAATTCTGTTGTGCACTTGGGATTTCGACACGGTACTTTATGTATGGATCATGTGTGAACTGGATTTGAAAACACTTTCCATGTCCTATGTTGCAAGAGCTGCTGTTTGTTTGCTATCATATGCAGTAGAATGTTTGTTAGCTATTTGTTTGTGTGTTGCTATGTGTTAACGCCAAAATTTGGTACAGGAAGGAGTCTGATTTGTGGGCCTGGCTTGGTGAAAAAAATCTGTCCGGAAGAAGGAAGGTCTCTCCAGAAAGATTCGGCAAAGGGGCTCGCGGTCGGCAGTTGGCTTCCGTTCGGCAAGGAAACTGTTTGCGCTGATTTTGCGGGATTGTGTGATGACGTGGCCCGAGTGGAAGGGACGAATGGATGGATAAGCAATCACATTTAGAGATAAATTAGGTATCAAATATTGTGCTCGTAGTCCATTCGGAGTCGTGCCATGACAGTGTATAAATATAGACCCTGGATGTATGTAATGGTATTCGAAACATTCTCAATACAAACCGGCTATACTCCAAACCTCTGAGTCCTTTGTCGTGTCGTCGAGTTCTTCGAGAGGGTTCATCGATCCGTCGACCTCCGTAAGTACCGACAACGTTGTATCATGTCTAGTATCATGCGGTGGATTTAGATCGTGATGCAAGTAGTCTTGTTACCATGCTTAGTATCATGCGGTAGATTTAAGCTTGGTTCAAGAGGGTTTCTTGTTACGTCATGAGCCATGCGGTAGGCTAAGATCTAGCTTGAAGCTAGTTATCGGCTCTATTGGATTTTGGCAAGATCCAATAGATTCATTAAGTTACCCTGTGTTGCTTTGAGTTTTACTTTTGTTTAAATTCATGTAACACCTCTTTGCCCAATCTAGATTGGTTTGAATTGGCTTTATCTCTTTTGTTGATCCTTATGCGACTTAAGTTCATATCCTTGGCTTAATATAGCGTACGGATCATATGTTCCCCAATAGCCGAAACCGAATCGATCTAGGTTGCTACGTGTTGCGGGTTCAAGCTTCTCAAGTCTTGTATAAATCTTGAAAGAACTGGGTATCACGCGGTAGATGCAGGTTTTTGGGTTTTTTTGGAGCTAATCATCTGGTGGATTAGATTTCGATTCAATCTGATAGATTTATCTTCTTTGGTAATGTTTGTTCCTTCTTCATGGACCCCGATTCGGCTGTTCAGCAGTATTCGGTTATGCTTTCACGAGTGAAACGTGCTTATAAGTTATGCTTTAAACAACGTATGCTTTTAGCTTCCAATATTTAGATTGTATCATGCGGTGGATAGATCTATTTGTGGTTAGTGGTGTGGTTTTCAAACAAGTTGTATCATGCGGTGGATAGATTTGTTTGGCATCATGCTTGACGGGTTTTAAAGTACCTAGACACGCGGTAGACTAGTGCTTTGGGCCTATGCATGCTTGTTTATTACAAATTTATGATCATGCTTTACTTCATTTATCATTTATTGTTATTTATCCTTGAGGGTCGGTCATGGCTTTGTGCACGTGTAACTTCATTCAAGTAAAGACTGATTTCCGTCGTGCTTATGACATCCGTTCGGCTATGTTCTGTTTTGCACCCTGATGCTCCCGAATGGTTTCTAGTTTGCTGGCAGATAGCTTCTTATAGCTATATGTCATCTCACATGGCTTTTCAAGCCGTAAATATGGAACTGTCTGGTACCACCCGGCAAGTTCCAAGCTTTGGAATTTAACTACTTTGTCTTTTGTTAATTTTCAGGAAAAATTGACTAGCACATCTTGGAATCTTTTCGCGTGTGAAGCTAGCTTGTCCGGCTTGCTGTGTGCTTGACGTGGGGTGCAGATTTTGCGTCAACACACTTTTTGGCACGCCCAGTGGGACCAACAGCTGAAATCAAGATGCCTGACATCAGTGACATTCTGGATGTCGCCATCGAGGATCTCTCTCCGGAAGCGGCTACAACGGTGAAAAGATGCTACAGATCAGTTTCAGCAAAAATGTTTGATGTCATTCAAAAAGAACAGAAGTGGCGTTCCGTATCTCAAAAATGAGATGCCCAGGGTTCTACTGTCAGGAGAGACTGACACCACAACTCTGCAAGAGAAAGAAGAGTGCATGCAAGCATTTCGGGATACTGCGGAAGACGTGATGGGTAAACATCATAGGGCTTTCCTGGGCGTGTTCAAGCAGATGATGGTGGGTGTCTTTGGCCCGGGCATGGAGCAGGTATTCAGTCGAGTATCCCCTCAGGGATACAGTATGGATGTTGGAGAGTCTAGCTCTACCCAACCAGGAACTCAGCCACCATTGTGAAGCCAGCCAGTCCAGCCTCCCCCGTAGAGTGTTGGGAGCCAGCCCATTCAGCCACCTCCGCAAGGCACTGGAGGTCAGCCAGTTCAACCTCCTTTGCGGGCTACAGGAGGACAGCCAATCCAGCCACCTCCGCAAGGCAGTACAGGTCAACCGATTCAACAGCCAAACCCATATCAGCCTACGTATGGGGAGATGGCGTTTGGCTCATCTGGAGTTCCACTCACTTTCACCTACAAGATTGCCCTAGCTAGCAAAAGGTTGCAGAAGAACTTGTACGGTGGAGGCTACCATGAAGTTATAGACTATGGTGCTATTGACGCTCTCCCGAATCCGGGATACGGTGTGAAGACCATGTGTGGTTCGAGGACCGGTGGATGGTCGCTTCCTTGTGTGATCAGTGATTGACAACGTTGTGTGGGCTGATTCTTGGCTAAGTATTGCAGGTGCAGGTTGCGGCTTGACTCGTGTTGGTGCAGGTGAAGAACAAGCGCGAAAGTTCGTTGCCGGTGAGGCCTCCAGGTGTGGAGAAGACAAGTAGGCTTCGTTCGAGGGACCGGTGGCCGGCGGGGGTTGAGTGCGGGCCACATGGTGGCAAGAACAAGAAGATGAAGTCGGTGGACGGTTTCTTGGTTGAGCCACAAAACCAAGGTCGAGCCGGGACTTCATGGGAGCCAAGTCATGAGTGGTGATTGGCGGAGGCTACATCAAGTTCGCGGGGTTTGCGGTGGTTCACCGTAAAATCACCGGGTTACTCGGGCTGAGCCACAAAGCCGAGGCCGAAGACCGGGCGTGGTTGTCTGGCCAAAACCGGCCTGACCGGTTTGGAGTACCGGTCTGACCGGTTTGGGGTCGCAGGGCGCCGGAAGCTTCGAGGCGGAGGACACGCGTCGGGATCGCAAGGCTTGCGTTGAGGCTACGCAGGGTGCGGTTGCTGGGCATCCGTCCGATGGTGAAGACATCAAGAATTCCGAATCCGCCCTTGAGGGGCTTGTATCCCTAGTTAGTAGAGAAGGGTAGTTTAGACATTCGGTTGCCTCCATATAACCCAAGAGGTGAGAGGATGGCAGCCAACTCTTGGAACCCTAGCTCATTTGTTTTCCCATTTTCCTTCCTATTTTCCTTAGGTTTTCCATAGGGCTAGCAAGAGAGCTTCATGGTGAGATCTTGTTGTGAGGGATGGATGATCGGGCGGCTTGCTAAACCTTGTATGAACCTTTGTTTCATGTATAGATGATTCGGCGTGGTTCCTCAAGGTTTGGATGTGTTTTTCCCAGTTGTTCTTGGTGGTGATTTTCGGAGCCCTCTCTCGGTGATTTCTTTGGGTTGTTTTCGGGACCTTTCTCTTGGGGATTTGATGGGGGAAATTTGTGGGAACCTTTCGTGGTTCTTTGGGCTGTGATTCCCCTCCCAAATTCGTGAGTAAAGGTGCTCGATTTTGGGGTGTCTTGAGTTCTTGGTTGGAAGTGCTCTTGGTGGGATTTCCTTGATTCCTCCTTTTTGGACGAGTTTTGGTGGGATTAAACTTGGCTATGGACTCCTCATGAAAAGTTCCTAATACCCCCAAAGTCTTGTTCAAGTCTGTGAAGCGATTCGGGAGATCGAGGTTTGGTTTTGGTGGAGTTGACCCGCGGGCTGTGTTCTTCCCGACTGTCCAGGCTAAAACCGGCCTAACCGGTTTCCCAAACCGGTCTGACCGGTTTCGCCTCGTGGGGGCGTCGAGAAAGACCTTTGAGCAAGGAAGTCTTTGCTGCTCCATGGCTTCATTTGTTCGGATGTGGAAAGGCTTTTGAGGTGTTTGGGGTCTTTGGGGAGTTTACGGGACGGAATCGGTCGACCGGTTTGCCTAACCGGTCCGACCGGTTTCCCCCCGCTCGCGTGAGGCTAAGTCCAACGAAGCGGTCGGCCGGTTTCGAAACCGGCCCGACCGGTTTGGGCCCGACGGTTGTGTCGTGTGTGTTTCCGCTGTGTGTGTGTTGAGACTGTTGGTTGGGTCTTGCTCCTAGGTTCAGTAGCACTCCAGTGGCTACGTGAACTTGTCAAGAGAAGCTTACGGAGGTGCACGAGTGAATTTGGGTTCATAGGCCGAATTCTTGAATAGAATTTTTATCGGCTCCCATTCACTCCCCCCTCTCTGGTTCGCCGTTTCGGTCCTTCAAGTGGTATCAGAGCCGGTTCGGGTCTTTGTTGACTCTAACCAGTCTAAGATCCAAGGATGGCGTACCAGGAACGGGGTTCGGGTCCTCCACACTTCGATGGAAAGAACTACCAGATGTGGAGTAAGCGGATGGGTGCGTTCCTCCGCGGAAAGGGTCAGATCCTTTGGGATGTCACGGTGGACACGAGCTATGTCCAGCCGATGGACTTCCTCGCTCCCGGGATCGAGGGACAGATTCGACGCCAACAATAAGGCGGTGGACTACTTGTTTCGTGCTTTGTGTCGGCCGAGTTCGATCGGGTGCACATCGAGCACTTGGCTTGTAGGATTTGGGCGGTGTTGAAGGAGGCTCATGTTGGGAACGCCCAGGTTCAGGCACGGATGTATGCGACCTACGGAGAGAGAGTACGAGAACTACACTCATCTCCCCGGTGAGTCCATCGATGCCTTGTTTCGAGAGGTTCACGGTGGTTGTGAACAACATGAGGGCCAATGTGGACGTGCTCCCGTACGATGATCATGATAGAGCGGTCAAGCTCTTACACTCTTTGGATCGTACGATTTGGGGCGGAAAGTTCGAGGCCATTGTGGAGTCGGAGAAGTATGACACTCTGACGGTGAACGAGCTGTTCTCGAAGCTCAAGTCGGCTGAGGTGGATAGGGGCATGACTGCCAAGCTCGAGGGACCGACTGATTCCCATAGTCTTGCCCTCGTTGGTGGTTCCAAAGGAAAGGCTAACTCTAACCCATCCACCAGGATGTTCTCTTTCTCCTCTTTGATGTCTATGGCAGATGAAGAGTTCGACGAGCTTGGAGAGGACGAGCTGGCGCTCCTGACGAGGCGGTTCGAGAGGCTGCACGAGAACCGCGTGAACATGAGGAGGAACACGAGGACTTGCTTCCAGTGAGGCAAGCCGGGACACTTCGTCGCCGATTGCCCGGAGAAGGTCGAGAACAAGGATAGCTACAAGCACAAGCCGAGGATGGACGACAAGTACCGTTCGAGGCGCGACCACAAGAGCAAGCACAAGAACAAGTACAAGGACGAGCGACGATCGAGGAAGAAGGAGGGCCGAGGCAAGGCCCCGGGCGATGGTTGGAGCGAGCGACGTCGACTCCGGGCTCCGCGTACTCCACCTCGAGCTCGAGCGGCGGTGAAGACGAGGGAGATCGTCGCAAGAACAAGAAGTCATCCAAGAACACCGAGCGGGGTGAGGCGCCGCGCGAGAGACGACTTCGCACCATGGCGGCGAGCTCCGGCGGCAAGAAGAGCACACGGAGCGACTCGGACTCTAAGTCCGACGACGAGGTGCGTGATGAACTTCCCTTCTTGCGCCGGGAGAATGAGAGGCTTGGCTCTTTGCTTGATAACCATGATGACATGCTTAGAGAGGCCAAGAAAATGAGGAAAGAGCTTAGGGCTTCACTCGAGGATTCTAGGGCTAGAGTGGTCGAGCTAGAGACACGGGTGCTTGATAGCAAGCTTGAGATTCATTCACTTAAGGCTAGCCCCGTTGTTTCGGATGAGAATGATCGTGTCGATTGCTCCATATTCCTTGCCGATCTTGCTTTGTTTAAGGAGAAGCATGCCTCCAAGTGTGAGGAACTAGATGTGCTTAGGGTTGAAGTGGCCGGAGCTTAAGTCTAGACTCGCTTTGCTAGGTGCTTGCACTTCTTGCCCTGTTTTGCATGCTAAGATTGATGAGATGCATGCTTACACTAGTTCTCTTGAGGCTAAATTGAAGGAACCCATGCCTACATCTTGCTCTACCTGTGAAATGCATGCATTGAAAAATTTGGAGCTTGCACATTATGTCGATCGTTTGCAGGATGAGAATGATGATCTGAGGAAGTTGATGGGTTGGTTGTCCGGTCATGAGCCACAGTTGAGGATGATGATCAAGGCCTTTAAGAGGCAAGATGGTGAGGGACTTGGGGCAAACAAGGTTGGAGAGGGAAGTGGAGAGAATATCCCGGAGCCACCAAAAACCCACCACAAAAATGATTTTCCTCCAAAACCCAACCATCTTAGGAACCGACTAGACACAACCCCAGCTCCACCCATATTCCCTACACCCACAAATGATCTTCAAAAGCCTATCAAGTTTGTGAGCACTACCGGGAAAGTGTTCTTTGGGAAAGTGAGTGAGAAGGCTAGTGGGGAGAAATCGGTGGAGAAGTTGAGTGGAGAGAAATCATGTGAGCAGCCCCAATCCAAGCTCAAAACTAAGCTTGTGAGGTTCCATTGTGGCTATTGTGGAAGAGATGGCCATAAAGATGAGTTTTGCTTCAAGAGGAAGCGAGAGGAGCGAATGGCGAAGGAGTGGGCTAACGGGGACAAGTATCACCCCTCCAGTGGTGTACTTAAGTCTCGTGTGCAGATGCCCAGGGCCAAGGCGAGTGTGAGGATAGTTCCAGCTTGGGGTGATCGAAAGAGTGCAGGAGGTGCTGCTGGAGGAGTGAAACCGGTCAGACTGGTTTTGGAACCGGTCGGACCGGTTTGGGGTCTGCAGAATGACAAGTTTGGTTTCCGTGCTCGTACAGGTGCGAGGGTTGTTTCTGGAGGCCGTGGTTCTGGTGGTTGGGCTGGAGAGTTTGCAGGTGGTCAGGTTGCTAGGCGTTCTCCCCCTCGAGTTCACTACGGGGATCGGAGGGGTCGTAGCTTTGAGTTGGAGAGGAAGGACGTTCCACGGGCTTTCTTGCGTGGATTTGGTCCTCCTCCAGGCAGAGAGAGGTGGTTCCCTCAGGGTGGTTACCGTGGTGGTGTTCGTGGAGGTAGCTTTGGTAGGAGAGATGCTTTGGTTGGTGCTAACCCCACTTTCGAGCAAATGGCTCGGCAAGTTGGTTTTAATCTTTTGGTGCTAACCCCGATCTTTGAGTCATTTGTTCGCTCACGTGCTTATTTTTGAATTTCGGTGGGAGACTTGAAGAACATTTGGTTGTTTGACTCCGGTTGCTCGAGGCATATGACCGGAGACGGGGGTGGTTCTCAAGTCTCGTCCGGTGGTGACAAGGAGGTACATCACTTTTGGGGACAATGGGCGTGGGCGTGTGCTTTCGGAAGGTGAGATCAAAGTGAGTGACAAGATCACTTCGAGGCGTGTTGCTCTTGTTCAATCGGCGGGGTACAATTTGCTTTCTGTGTCCCGGTTGTTGGATGAGGGCTTTGAGGTGTTGTTTCGGCCGGGTGGTTCTCGGATTGTGGACTCTCGAGGGGACCTTGTCTGTATGGTCGTTCCCGAGGGTCAGGTGTTTCGGCTGATTTTTCTTAGTCTTCTGGTGTGGAGCGTTGTTTCTTGGCTGGTTCTTCGAGTGAGTTGTGGAAGTGGCATAGGAAGTTGGGTCACTTGAGCTTTGACCTTTTGTCTCACGTGAGTAAACTCAATTTGGCCCGAGGATTGCCACGGTTGAGGCTTCAGAAAGAGTTGGTATGTGCACCTTATAGGCATGCCAAGATGGTAGCCTCTTCTCACCCGCCTCTCACCGATGTGATGACTGAGCGTCCATGCGAGCTGCTCCATATGGACCTTGTTGGCCCAGCTCGTGTGCGATCCGCGGTGGGAAGTGGTATGTCCTTGTTGTGGTGGACGACTATTCTCGGTATGCGTGGGTGTTCTTTCTTGAGGAGAAGGGGGAGACGTTTGGTTTTGTTCGAGATCTAGTCTTGAGGTTGAGGAACGAGAGGCACGGAGATGCCATACGAGCTATCCGCAATGATAATGGCTCGGAATTCAGGAACTCTCGTTTTGAAACCTTTTGCCATGACTTGGGTCTTGAGCACCAGTTTTCGAGTCCGTATACGCCTCCCCAGAATGGTGTTGTGGAGAGGAAGAACAGGACCTTGTGCGAGATGGCTCGGACGATGCTTGATGAGCATAGGACTCCGAGGAGGTATTGGGGCCGAGGCGGTGAATACCGCGTGCTATGTGTCGAACAGGATATACCTCAGAGTGCACAAGAAGAAGACATGCTATGAGTTGATGCATGGTCGCACACCCAAGGTGAGTCACTTCCATGTCTTTGGTTGCAAGTGTTTCATTCTGAAGAAGGGCGGGAAGTTGGATAAGTTTGAGGCTAGGTCTATCGATGGCATTTTCTTTGGTTGTGCATCTCATTCTAGAGCATATCGTGTGCTCAATCTTGAAACTAACCAAATCGTGGAGACTTGCGAGGTAACCTTCGACGAGACGAGCCATGTAGTCGGCTTGTCTTTGAGTGTGCGGTGATGATGAGCTTGGCGAGGAGATCTTTCAGGAGGAGGAGCATGAACATGGTGATGATGAAGATGGCGGTGCGGTGCCCCCGGCTGAACATGTACCCACTACTTCGACTACGATGATGGATGGACCCTCTGCTACACCTACGACAACAAATCAAGAACAAGGAGAAGCTGATGTTGAGGGGGAGGTAGCTTCGAGGCGAGAACCTCCCCGGCGAGTTCAAGTGGATCACCCAGCTTCGAGGATCATCGGCGACATGAATGAACGCACTACACGGTCGAGGGTTCGAAACAATTCCCATTTCTCTCATGCTGCGTTTGTTGCTTCTTTTGAGCCCAAAGACATTGGACACGCACTATCTGATCACAATTGGGTTAATTCGATGCATGAGGAGTTGGAGAACTTTGAGAGGAATCAGGTGTGGGAGTTGGTTGACCCTCCCCCAGGGTGTAAGCCGATTTGTACCAAGTGGGTGTGGAAAAACAAAGAGGGAGAGAAGGGTGAGGTTGTGAGGAACAAGTCGAGACTTGTTGCTCAAGGGTTCAGTCAGAAGGAGGGGATTGACTACGAGGAGACCTTTGCTCCCGTAGCCCGTTTGGAGGTGATTAGGATCCTTCTAGCCTTTTCCGTGGCTAAAGGGTTCAAGTTGCACCAAATGGATGTGAAGAGTGCTTTTCTGAATGGGTTGTTGGATGAAGAAGTGTATGTGAGGCAGCCTCCGGGGTTTGAGAGTGAGAAGTACCCCCACCGGGTGTACAAGTTGAGGAAGGCGCTGTATGGGTTGAAGCAGGCGCCTAGAGCTTGGTATGGCAGGTTGAGGGGGTTCTTGTTTGAGAGAGGCTTTGAGATGGGGAAGGTCGATCAGACCTTGTTTTTGCTGAGGCAGGGCAGAGATATCCTGATTGTGTAGGTGTATGTGGATGATATTGTCTTTGGTGGCTCGTCTAACTCTCTTGTTGCAAGATTTGCAGATGATATGAGCAGGGAGTTTGAGATGAGCATGATGGGTGAGTTGCAGTTCTTCCTCGGGCTACAAATCAAGCAATCAAAGGAAGGAACATTTGTGCACCAGGCTAAGTACACCAAGGACATTGTGCGGAAATTCAAGATGGAGGACTCCAAGGCTATGACGACGCCGATGAGTACAACTACAGCTCTTGATGTGGATGAGGAAGGTGAACACGTGGACCAGAAGGAGTACCGGAGCATGATCGGGTCACTCCTCTACTTGACGGCAACGAGGCCGGACATACAGTTCTCGGTGTGTCTGTGCGCTCGTTTTCAAGCGTCTCCGAGGACTTCGCATCGGCATGCAGTGAAGCGAATTTTCAGGTACTTGCGTCACACCCCCGACTTCGGCCTTTGGTACTCCGCGTCCTCTTCTTTGGCGCTTCATGGTTTTTCTGACGCGGATTTTGCCGGGTGTCGGTTGGATAGGAAGTCCACTCCTGGGACTTGCCAGTAGTTGGGTTCTTCTTTGGTGTCTTGGTCTTCCCGTAAGCAGTCGAGTGTTGCTCAATCCACGACCGAGGCCGCGTATGTTTCCGCTGCTAGTTGTTGCTCTCAGCTCCTTTGGATCACCTACACCATGAGTGACTTTGGTGAGGAGTATACCCATGTCCCACTTCAATGTGATAGCACCAGTGCCATAAGCGTTGCAAAGAACCCAGTGCTCCATTCGAAAACCAAACACATAGAAGTGAGGTATCATTTCCTGAGAGACAACGTAGAGAAAGGGAAGATAGCTTTGATCCATGTACCCACACATGAGCAACTAGCCGATATTTTCACCAAACCCCTAGATCAAGCAACTTTCACTCGTTTGCGGGGGGGCCTTGGTGTGTGCTTGATTTCTTGAGTTGGGTGTGTGGGAGCTCTCTTTTGCCGGTGGTGTCGAGCCCGTTTTGCCTCCCCTCGAGGAGCCGGCGGTTTGTAGCATATGTATAGCTTTCTTTTGTGCATTTCTTGCATTTGGCATGGCATATGTAACATGATGTATAGGCATCCTTGTATCTTAGATTGCATGCATTTTGTATCATATGCATTGGATAGGAAAAGCTTCTCCTATATACATTGTTCACCATGGGTTGCTATATATGTTCTTGTGAGCTTGTTTGGTATGCTATGGTTAGTTTGGCTTAGCTCTTGATGATCTTGATGAATGATCCATGGTTGATGGCTAATTTTTGAAAAATGTCACATATATGCTCTCTCATGTGTAAATGCCTTTATATGATCTTGACATGTTTTAGTGGCTTTGTTATGCTTACTTTGTGGTTGGATAGCTAGTTTATTGATCATATGGGGCCAAAGGCTCATTTGCCATCATGAATGTTTAGCCCTCTTGCTTTATCTTGTGGAGGGGCATAAGTTCCTTTTTGTCGCAAAGACATTTCATGTACCAATTGTGAATCTGAAAATGAAATGTAAAATGCTTGGAAAATATGCTCCCATATCATATGTGCTGAAATTAATTTGCTTTGGGTGCTAAACCGTTGCATGATGCCTACCAATGAGAAGTCTCATACATAGAAGTAGGCACATGGCTCGGTTGCTTTGACATGACATGAGGTGCTTGTGGGTGTTTGTGATGGTCTTATGATTAGAATGGTTGTCCTAGCATGAAGTTTGTGTGGCTTTGCTATTTTGACATGTTTTTGCTCATGTTTAGGTTTTTTCTTGTGAGGGAGTAACTTTTTGCAAAATTACTCAAATCCTTTTTAGCCTTGTCCAATGGTTGTGAAACTTGGTGATCATGTAGTTGAGGTCAATACGAACCTGTAGAGTATCTAACTTGCTGATTTTGACATGTGTAGCATCTTGTGATGAATTTTGTATACTTGAGAAGCTCTAGGTTGCATTTGTGCCATGATTCATGCATTGGCAACAAGGGGGAGAAAGGAAGGTGGAGAAAAGTTGCTTTGTATCCCTGGAACCTATCCCAAGTGTCAAGGGGGAGCTTGTGCATTTCTTTTGCATTTTTGGCTTTTGGGGTATGGTCTGCTGTGTGAAATCGGCCTGACCGGTTGTGGAAACCGGTCTGACCGGTTTTGGTGGAACCGGCCTGACCGGTTATGGGAACCAGTCTGACCTGTTTGTGCCCAGAGTTGGCACTTGATCAGGGGGAGCTTGCATTTGTGCAGGGGAGCTCTTGTGTGCTTTGATGGTTTGTGCTCCTTGCTTAAGCATGGTTTTTGTCTCGGATGTGTCGAGCCGTTGCCCTTGCCTAAGGGGTCCGAGACTTGTCTTCTTCAAGTGATCTCGTCTTTTGCCTTTCTCGGCTTTCGATCGCTTGTTGGAGTTTTTCTTTTTGTTTCTTTTCTGTTCTCCTTTTCTCTTTATTTACCATATGTTTGTGTTGTCAATGCACTCATCAAGGGGGAGATTGAAGACCATGTGTGGTTCGAGGACCGGTGGATGGTCGCTTCCTTGTGTGATGAGTGATTGACAACGTTGTGTGGGCTGATTCTTGGCTAAGTATTGCAGGTGCAGGTTGCGGCTTGACTCGTGTTGGTGCAGGTGAAGAACAAGCGCGAAAGGTCGTTGCGGTGAGGCCTCCAGTGTGGAGAAGACAAGTAGGCTTCGTTCGAGGGACCGGTGGCCGGCGGGGGTTGAGTGCGGGCCACATGGTGGCAAGAACAGCATGATGAAGTCGGTGGACGGTTTCTTGGTTGAGCCACAAAACCAAGGTCGAGCCGGGACTTCATGGGAGCCAAGTCATGAGTGGTGATTGGCGAGAGGCTACATCAAGTTCGCGGGGTTTGCGGTGGTTCACCGTAAAATCACCGGGTTACTCGGCTGAGCCACAAAGCCGAGGCCGAAGACCGGGCGTGGTTGTCCGGCCAAAACCGGCCTGACCGGTTTGGTGAACCGGTCTGACCGGTTTGGGGTCGCAGGGCGCCGGAAGCTTCGAGGCGGAGGACACGCGTCGGGATCGCAAGGCTTGCGTTGAGGCTACACAGGGTGCGGTCGCTGGGCATCCGTCCGATGGTGAAGACATCAAGAATTCCGAATCCGCCCTTGAGGGGCTTGTATCCCTAGTTAGTAGAGAAGGGCAGTTTAGACATTCGGTTGCCTCCATATAACCCAAGAGGTGAGATGATGGAAGCCAACTCTTGGAACCCTAGCTCATTTGTTTTCCCATTTTCCTTCCTATTTTCCTTAGGTTTTCCATAGGGCTAGCAAGAGAGCTTCATGGTGAGATCTTGTTGAGAGGGATGGATGATCGGGTGGCTTGCTAGACCTTGTATGAACCTTTGTTTCATGTATAGATGATTCGGCGTGGTTCCTCAAGGTTTGGATGTGTTTTTCCCAGTTGTTCTTGGTGGTGATTTTCCGAGCCCTCTCTCGGTGATTTCTTTGGGTTGTTTTCGGGACCTTTCTCTTGGGGATTTGATGGGGGAAATTTGTGGGAACCTTTCGTGGTTCTTTGGGCAGCGATTCCCCTCCCAAATTCGTGAGTAAAGGTGCTCGATTTTGGGGTTTCTTGAGTTCTTGGTTGGAAGTGCTCTTGGTGGGATTTCCTTGATTCCTCCTTTCTGGACGAGTTTTGGTGGGATTAAACTTGGCTATGGACTCCTCATGAGGTGTTCCTAATACCCCCAAAGTCTTGTTCAAGTCTGTGGAGCGATTCGGGAGATCGAGGTTTGGTTTTGGTGGAGTTGACCCGCGGGCTGTGTTCTTCCCGACTGTCCAGGCTAAAACCGGCCTAACCGGTTTCCCAAACCGGTCTGACCGGTTTCGCCCTGTGGGCTGTCGAGAAAGACCTTTGAGCAAGGAAGTCTTTGCTGCTCCATGGCTTCATTTGTTCAGATGTGGAAAGGCTTTTGAGGTGTTTGGGGTCTTTGGGGAGTTTCTGGACAGAATCGGTCTGACCGGTTTGCCTAACCGGTCTGACCGGTTTCCCCTGCCTGCGTGAGGCTAAGTCCAACAGAAGCGGTCTGACCGGTTTCAGAAACCGGCCTGACCGGTTTGGGCTGCCCGACGGTCTGTGTCGTGTGTGTTTCCGCTGCGTGTGTGTGTTGAGGCTGTTGGTTGGGTCTTGCTCCTAGGTTCAGTAGCACTCCAGTGGCTACGTGAACTTGGCAAGAGAAGCTTGCGGAGGTGCACGAGTGAATTTGGGTTCATAGGCCGAATTCTTGAATGGAATTTTTATCGGCTCCCATTCACTCCCCCCTCTCTGGTTCGCCGTTTCGGTCCTTCACGGTGTAGCTGCAGGAGTGCAAGAGGACGATATCCTGGTTCAGAAGATGGCCGATATGATGCAGAATCAATTCGGCCTCAAGCC
This sequence comes from Cenchrus americanus, assembly GCA_947561735.1. Lineage (NCBI taxonomy): Eukaryota > Viridiplantae > Streptophyta > Magnoliopsida > Poales > Poaceae > Cenchrus > Cenchrus americanus. The sequence continues at coordinate 180,175,885 of OX387245.1, forward strand.
TAAAATGCAAGGACCAGCCTACACGCCTCCTTTCCCGGAATGGTACTACAAAGTGATCCTGCCGCCAAGGGTGAAACCTCCGACGGAATTTAAAAAGTTTTCTGGGAAGGATGATACGAGCACGGTTGAGCATATTGCTCGTTATCTGATGCATCTTGGAGAGGCCTCATCTGAGGAGGCGTTCAGGGTCAGGTATTTTCCCATGTCGCTGACGGGCCCAGCGTTCCAGTGGTTTACTTCTTTGCCTCCCCAATCAGTTGGCACATGGAGGGAGCTGGAGCGAAAATTCCACGCTCATTGCTTCAGTGGTAGCACAGATAAGAAGCTCACCGATCTCACCACTTTGAAGCAGAGGCACAATGAGACGCCTTTGGAATTCCTCAGGAGATTCAGGGAGGTCAAAGGCATGTGTTTCTCACTAAATCTGCCAGATGATCAGTTGGCCGATATGGCCGTTGCAGGAATGCTGCCGGCCGTACGAGAAAAGTTGGTTGGTATGGAGTTTGATAATCTGGGCCAATTGTCTCAAAAGCTGTCATTGATGAGCAACCAGGCCTATGAGTTTAAGAAGGAGACCAGGTTCAACAAGCAACACGACATAGATGACATTTATAATCAGTTCCATGAAAAGGCCGACCAGATGGAAGACTCTGATGATGATCAGGAAGTGGCTGCCGCTGAGATCATGTGGGGCAAGGAGCCGTTGACCATGAACCAGCGTTGGATCAAGCAGACCAAGGGCACATACGACTTCGACGTCACCAAGGCTGATAAGCTGTTTGATTTCCTGGTGAAGGAAGGCCGAATCAAGTTGCCTGAGGGGCATTCTATGCTTCGGCCCGATGGAGTAAAAGAGAAATGTTACTGTGGCTTCCATGACAGGAATTCTCACTCCATCAACGACTGCAGGGTCTTCAGGATGAGGATCCAGAAGGCTATCCAGGAGGGTCACCTCAAGTTTGACAACAAGATGAAACTGGATGGCCACCCTTTTCCCCAGAATATGATAAGCTTTTCTGTCAACATGGTGTCTGCCGAGGAAAAGGGAAAGGTTAAGGTCTTGACTTCAGCTAGGGCAAGCCAAGATGGAGCAGTAGATCCAGCGCGGCAAGTGACGTCGGAGCAGGTTCATGGAGAAGCCCCTCGTGTTCTCAAAAGCCATATCGAGGTTGGGGAGTCGTCCAGGGCCAAACCCAGGGTCACTACGCGCATCCTCCTCAACAAGTGGCAGTGTCAGTTAGAGAAAGAATGCTACCAGAAGCGGAGACACGAGGAGGAGAGACGCAGGGCCGAGGAAGAAGCGCGCAGAAGAGAGCTGGAGCAGTACACGCGGGAGCAAGAGTGTGCACATTGGGGGTGCGCATTTTTCAGGCATTTCTGGAATGAAGGCTTGAAACTTCCTACATTGAGAAACTGCCCTGAGTGCAGTGACAGATGCTTTGAGTATAGGCAGGAAACTGTCAATCGCCGATCCGTCCATGAAAGAATTGGAAGGATACACCCTAGTGACGATCGGCGTCAAAAAATAATTGAGGTCATTGATCACCCCAGAAAGAAGCAAGCTGATCAGAGATGGGCTGATCAAGAGGAGGACGAACACGAATACATCTGGCAAGAAGGATAGTGGTGCCCACCTGGCTTGAGGAAGAGCCAGAAAAGAAGGGTTCAGCGCTTGAGGAACCGTGAATTAAGCAGGCGGGGATCCAGAAGAAACAGGTGTGGCATCCAAAGGACAAACCTCAAGGATCGGGTCGTTCGGCTCCGGCGTGTATGGTATATTTTCTGTCGAATGAGTTTATGGCTCCCGCTAATCAAGTTGTGCAGGAAGAGACGTCCCTGGATGTCAATGACGATGAACATCTGGGAGGATTGATGGCACAACTGGTACTAGCCAAGCAAGCTACCTTCGACAAACCGGCCAAGAATCGACACATGAGGCCCCTGTACTTGAAGGGATACGTCAATGGCAAGCCGTTGACTAAGATGTTTGTCGATGGTGGGGCTGCGGTCAACGTGATGCCATACACTACCTTCAAGAAGCTTGGCATGGGCCCTGGAGACTTAACGCCTACGAGCATAATTCTGAACGATTTCGCTGGGAATCCTTCAGATACCAAGGGGTGCGTCCAAGTGGACCTGATGATTGGGTCCAAGACATTGCTCACGACCTTCTTTGTCATCGAGGGCAAAGGAGCCTATAGCCTACTGCTTGGGCGGGACTGGATTCACGCCAATTGCTGCATCCCATCTACCATGCATCAGCAGCTCATTCAATGGGTAGATGATGATATTGAGGTGGTCCAAGCAGATGACTCAATGAGCGTCGCGAACGTGGAACCGGCTTTTTGGGAATCTCAAGGCATCGATTGTTTCTCAGGGAAAGACTGGGGGGAAGGTCCTGTTGAGCCTGTCAGCAGTGATCAACAGCCGATTCAAGCAGTCGGCTCTTATAGTAATTTTTAATGGACAATCCTGTTGATGAAACTGATGGCAAGTTGGGGCGAGGATTCATGTCGGCTGACAAATTGGAGGAAGTTGATATTGGAAACGGTGACAAGCCGAGGCCGACATTTATCAGTGCAAACTTGGATTCAGATTTCAGAGGGGAATTGATCAAGCTGCTAAAGGAATATAAAGATTTCTTCACTTAGGATTATTCGGAGATGCCTGGTTTGGACCGTTCCATTGTCGAGCATCGGTTGCCAATCAAATCTGGTTTTAAACCATACAAGCAACCTCCCCGGAAAATCTGCAAAGACGAAGTATTGGCCGATGTGACGAAAGAGGTTGAAAGACTACTTGACGCAAACTTCATTCGGCCATGCAGATATGCGGAGTGGATCTCTAATATTGTCCCTGTCTACAAGAAGAATGGAAAGATGAGGGTTTGCATAGATTTCAGGGACTTGAACAGAGCTACTCCTATGGATGGGTACCCAATGCCTGTTGCCGATTTATTGGTTGATGCTGCTGCTCGGCATAAAGTTATTAGTTTCATGGATGGTAATGCAGGATACAACCAGATTTTCATGGCAATAGAGGATATATCAAAGACGGCCTTCAGATGTCCTGGCCACATAGGCCTGTTTGAATGGATAGTCATGACATTTGGGTTGAAAAATGCCGGTGCAACTTATCAGCGAGCCATGAATTACATCTTTCACAAGTTGATCGGCAAAATTGTTGAAATTTACATTGATGATGTCGTGATCAAGTCTTTGAATCATGACACACACTTGGAGGACGTGAAAAGAACTTTGGAATGGACCTGGAAGCATGGCTTGAAGATGAATCCAAACAAATGTGCTTTTGGGGTATCAGCTGGAGAATTCTTGAGATTCCTGGTACACGAAGGGCGGATTGAAGTTGGCAAGAAAAGCATGAAAGGTATTGATGAAGTTGTCCCTCCAACCAATCTCAAGGAGTTGCAATCACTGCTCGGCAAGATCAATTTTGTGAGAAGGTTCATTTCAAATCTGTCGCAAAAGGTTTTGCCCTTTTGTCCACTTTTGAAGCTTAAGAAGGATCAGAAGTTCATATGGGGTGACGAACAACAAAAGGCTTTTGATGAGATCAAGCAATATATGAAGGAACCACCAGTACTGGTCCCTCCACAGTTGAATAAGCTTTTCAAGTTGTACGTGGCGGCCGATACCCAAACCATTGGATCGGCCCTTATTCAAGAATTTGAAGGAAAGGAGCGGGTAGTAGCTTACCTTAGCCGAAAATTACTTGATCCTGAGACCAGGTATTCGGCTGCGGAGAAGCTTGGCCTATGTGTATACTACTCGTGTACAAAATTTCGGCACTATTTTTTGAATGCCGAATGCGTTGTATACTCCAAGTTCGATGTAATAAAACATATGTTATCTATGCCAATTTTGAATGGCAGGATTGGTAAGTGGATCTTAACCTTATCTTAGTTTGAGTTGAAGTTCGAATCGGCAAAAGCTATAAAAGGTCAGATCATTGCCGATTTTATAACTGAACATCGTGATCCATCGATTGATTTGCTTGAAATTACTCCTTGGGCTTTGTTCTTTGATGGATCATCATGTGGTAAAGGTGGGGGAGTAGGGATTCTATTAATTTCAACCAGGGGTGAGATGTGTGAGTTTACTATTCCTATCCAGCCCACTGTCAGAAACAATCAAGTTGAGTACGAGGCATTGCTTCGGGGGCTTCAATATTTAAGAGAAGCCGGGGCTATTTCAGTTGAGGTTTCTGGAGATTCAGAGTTGGTTATAAAGCAATTGAATGGCCAATACGAATGTAAAAGTGATGCCCTGAGGAATTACTACGAAGAATGCAGATAGATTTTAAAGAGTTTTCAGTTGGTAATTCTACAGCATATTCCTAGAGAACACAATGAAGAAGCAAATAGGTTGGCTCAAAGTGCTTCAGGCTATAGAGAAAGTCAAGAAGCATTTGCCATGGAGGTATGTGTGCTGGGAGTGGATCTTGCAGAGGATGATTGGAGAAAGGCGATCGTTTATTATTTGGAAGATCCATCCCGAAAGGTCTCTAGGAAACTCAGGTACAAAGCCATAAAATTCATTCTTCTGGATGGAAGTCTATTCTACAGATCATTGGATGGGGTATTGCTGTGATGCCTGGGTCCAGAAGAAGCAAAAAAGATGATGAGTGAGGTGCATGATGGGATATGTGGAGCACATCAATCGGCCTACCGTATGAAATGGGTTATCAGGCAAGCTGGGTGCTTTTGGCCGACGATGTTGGAGGATTGCTTTGAGTATTACAAGGGATGTCAAGACTGCTAGAAGTTTGGAAATATTCAAAGGGTTCCTGCATCAGCACTAAATTCCATTATCAAGCCATGGCCATTCAAGGGCTGGGGTATAGACTTGATTGGCCAGATTAACCCACCATCTAGCAAGGGGCATAAGTTTGTGCTTTCAGCGACAGATTACTTTACTAAATGGGTTGAGGCAATTCCACTGAAGAAGGTAACATCAGAGAACATGGTTGAATTTGTCAAGGAACACATCATCTATCGGTTTGGAATTCCTCAAACAATCACAATTGATCAGGGCGCTCAGTTTGTGTCCTTAGAGTTCAGGGAGTTTGCCGAAAGCATGGGGATCAAATTGTTCAATTCTTCTCCCTATTATGCCCAAGCTAATGGTCAGGCAGAGGCTTCTAATAAGATCATGATCAAGCTTATACGAAAGAAGATCGCCCAGAAGCCAAGAAGGTGGCATTCAGTACTCAATGAAGCTTTATGGGCTTACCGAATGGCCCCTCATGGAGCTACAAAAACGTCTCCTTATGAATTGGTTTATGGGCACCATGCAGTTTTACCTTGGGAAATACAATCAGATTTTAGGAGAGTGGTTTTGCAAAAGGACTTAAGCTCCAAAGATTACAGCGGCTTAATGATGGACGAACTAGAGGACTTGCACATGATCTGTCTTAGAGCCCTGGAAAATATCGAAAAGAACAAGCTGCGAGTTGCTAAATATTACAACAAGAAAGTAAAAGTCAGGCAATTTGCAGAAGGGGATTTGGTTTGGAAAGCTTTACTGCCGATTGGAACCAAATACAGTGAATTCGGCAAATGGTCCCCTAACTGGGAAGGACCCTTTCGGGTGGTCAGATGCGTGCCCGGTAATGCCTACATGTTGAAAACTTTACTAGGAGAGGAATTTTCTGCTGCAATAAATGGAAGATATTTGAAGAAATATTATCCTAGTATTGAAATCGATCATTGATCACAAGCATTGGGATTACATGCATTTGATACAGAAACAGCCGGCGTTCAAGAACAAAGCCGCCTTTAGAACAAAAATTCCTAAACAGACGGAATGACCAATACTTAGATGTATTGCCCTTAGCACGAAACTACATCACAAATGCTTCTTGCAGGTTTATATCTAACAACCCAGTTGCTCAGGACTACGAAGGGGTGGAAAGCAGAAGGCCTGGCGTAAGAAGCGAAAATATGCTTCAATCCCTTTTTCTTTGCTTCTTCAGCTCCTCCCTCTTCAGTTGTTCCAGGACCACCGTGACGATAACTTGGAAGCTGTGGGGGTGACCATGGCTTGCTGCCTCCATCAAGCTGTCCCAAGCCGCTTTCAGGTTACTGTACCTGTCAGAGACATCTGGAACAGACGAACAGTTGTTAGAGACAGAGATCCGGGTGCAAGCGCGGATTCAATATGAAGATGGAAATGTTTACCTCCTACCAGTGCCTCCAATGACATGCGACGCTCGCGTTCGGCCTGGCAACGAGCGGTAATGTCCCGGAGGTCATGCTCCAGATGCCGAACGCGGCGGCGTAGTTGATGGTTGATCCTCTGCTCGGGCGTGGCATCCTCTGCTTCGAGGGAGGAGTCAGAGGAGATGTGTTCAGGCGTTTCTTCGGTCCCAATGATTTCCTTAGGAAGCAGATCAAGGCTAGAAGAAAACAAAAAGGAGGTAAAGCATGAGATCACGCACGAAAGCAAGAAGCAAATCGAAGGAAAACTCACGCTCGAATGGTGCGTTTCTTTGGGGCGCTGTCCTCCTTGGGTTGCTTGCCTTTGTCCATGGCCTTGGGGTTTTCTCTTCTGGAGCAGGAGAGAAGATGGGAAGTGACGGATGAGTGTGCAAGTGGATTTTCAGGGCATCTCGGCAGGCTATTTTATTGACTGAGAGAGTGCATTGGGAGTGATGACTGGATGGCGAACGTTATTGGAATACCAAACGGCAGGGTTTTCCTCCTGAATGCGAAGGGTTTTCATTGAACAGTGCTTATGGATTACCGAATTGAGGATTTTCTGCGGGTTTTGCGCCAAGGGGCATCCGTTTTCGCGTGTTCGGCTCAAGCAAGTTCTCGAATGAGTTTAAGGAAAATAAGGCTCGCAGTTGCAAATACGGAGGAATAATCACGATACAAGTATGGGAATTGAAAGTTCTTTATTTATTGCCGAAAATCAAACATCCCTAGTAGAATCTAATCAAAGAGCCTGTTTAGCACAGACTGGGGATGAGTGAGTTCGGCAATGGCATCGCCGTGGCCGTCGAGGCGCTCCAAGATGACCTCGATCTCGTCGATGTCTTCTGGCGCACCGACCTGGAAGCCGCGCGGCCGGGTGGAGTAGTCGACGCCGGTGTGCGTCGCCATGGCGGCCAAGCCCAAAGTGGTGCCCAGGCGGATGCCGTGGGTAGCCACCTCATCCACGCGGTTTTCCACCGCAGCAAGGTGCTCCGCCGGCGTGTATCCACGGGCGTTCACCTTGTCAGCCAATTGCTCCACCAGCATTTTCAGCTGGATGAGCTCGGCGTCACGGGCTGCAAAGTGCAAGGCGATGATGATTAGTATCAAAAGCCAGATAGGATTTGGGGGCAATTCAAGGGTTGTACCGTCGATGGTTGCCAGCAGCTGCTTGCGCTGGTCCTCCCACTCCAGTTCGGCTATGCCAGCCTTCTTGGAGACGTCTTCCAGCTCGCGCTGGGCCACCTCAAGCTCCGCCTTGAAGCGGAGAGCGTCAAGTTCCCCGTAGGGCACGGGGGAGTAGTGGTCCGACTCCGAGGAGTCGTCCGACAGAGGTTGATTGGCCGGCGCAGAGGACGGGATCCATTGGATAAGCCTGAAACAAAGAGGATCGTCAGAAACAAAGGGAAATTTAAGACAAGTCGTAAAGAAAAGTTGACGATCATTGCCTCCGACGCGCGCTGGCGCGGCTCCCTTCCACCTCGTCGGCGGCGCGGCGCCTGTTGTTGCAGCCCGCCATGGTTCTTGGGCTTGCGCTGGTGATTGGGAAAAGAAAGCTTGAGGTTGGCAAAGATTTGAAGGCTGAAGGCTTAGTAAAGAGCTGGGGGCACCTACGGTTTTATTTATAGGCCTAGTGAAAAGATCGTGGCGTCAGATCGTGGTGCGTATCCCGAAAAAATTGGAAGGTGGAGAGGTTTCCTTGACCGACTCGCCCTCGGGTCGTTTAGGATTCAAATCTGAGTCATATTCAGTTGACTGGCTCGGCTAAGTTGCAGTTGAGGTGCCGTTCGGGTATGGCACTATTTGACTACTAATTACCGAATGGATCGTTTAGAGTTGCAGTCGAAGTCATGTAAAGAAGGGGAAAGCGAACTTATAAAAGGCAAATGTTACGAGAACGGTCAATTTGGTTACACATTGCTCAGTACGGCTAAAGGTTTAAATATTTTGCGATTACATTGGAGGCATTTGATATTGTTTGGTGGATGTTCTCCATCCGTTCCTGGTAACCTTTCTGGGCATTGGATAGGACGGTGAGTTCTGCATCGCACTGATTCACTTCAGTTATGGCCGATGATGCTTCCTCTTGGGTTTTCTCTATCAATCCAGGAAGTTCGGCTACTCTCTTGTCATCAGCTTCTATTTCAGCTGATAAGTTCTTCAGCTCTGCCTCCAGTGCAGCCTTTCTGGCGATTTTCAATTCACGAGCAGCTTGTAGATTGGTCAACATTCCCTTGTGGCTCTCAGTTTAGGATTGTGCTCCCTTCGCAGCTTGTTCAGCTTTGGCTTTCTTTTGCTCAACGGCTGGTCGGGTAGACACATTTTTCAAGGCTCGCCTTATGGCCACATAGTGAATATCTAGACCAGAGATGGGTTCCAACGAAGTCTTGATGTCCTCAGGGAGCTTTTGGCTGATGGGCTCAAGCATTCCTTCGAAATAATCGACATCTCTGATTTGGTCTCGAGCATCCTTCTGCAGCCAGGCAAAAATTTCTTTGAGCCTTGCTTGGATTTCCTCTGATAGGGCTTGAGTTCCTCCTTCTCTTGTTTCGGTAGCTCGGTTATTCCCCACTAATAGGCTTGATGATGATGGAGTTTGATCCTGAAAGGGTAACATTGCCGAATCAGGAGTGGTTCATTGAAAGGAAAGAAGATAACAGAGTTAAGTGCATGTGCTTACCTCATGCCTGACTTCCTGAGCTGAGGCAAGGTTTTGTTCAGTTTCAGGGGGGATATCTTGAGCCACTAGTGAAAAAGGAGTCTGAGGAACTCTTGGCAAAGCTGAGGCTTCTGTTTGAGAGGGTGCTGGTGCAGTCTCTGGCAGATCTGAAGCTTCTGGCTAGAGAGGAGGTGGATTTATCTCTGTTAAGGTTGGGGTTTCTGCCTGGGCAATAGGGGATTGAACCCTAAAGGACTTCAAGCCTCTGATTGGATTGAAGGGTTCATCTCTGGTGAAGGTGGTACCTCTGTTTGAGCAGGAGGTGACTAGGTCCCTGATGAGGATGAGATCTCCACTTGAGCAGATGGCTCGGCTCTTGGTGGACTTACACGTTGAGGATCAGGGATATCCACAGGATGATTCACCAGTGTTTCTTCTGCAAATACCAAATTAAGGGTAAATGCCAGTGTTGATCTTTGAGGAAAGGGTAATAAAGGTCATACCAGTAGATGGAGCATTGGCAGGTTCTGAAGCTGAAGGCTGCTGGATTCTAGTCTGAAATTGCACAAGGTGAAATTTGTCAGAATAAGAGTAATCTTGTGATCGAGAAAGAGGAAATCTTACCTCAACAGGGACTTTCTTGGTGGTTCTTTTCCTCTTGGCAGCTGGAGGTGCAATCAGAGACAGGCCTTTTCTCTTGTCAGCAGTGGCACTGAAGAGAATTGGGTCCATTGTGGCATACCTGGCCATCAGTTGAGCCAAAGTTGGGGATTTAAATCCCAGAGCAGAAATTGGATATACTGCATTATAAATGATTGTCCTGGCTTGAGGGGCAGGCACTGTGTGAGGACCATGTGTGGTTCGAGGACCGGTGGATGGTCGCTTCCTTGTGTGATGAGTGATTGACAACGTTGTGTGGACTGATTCTTGGCTAAGTATTGCGAGGTGCGGGTTGCGGCTTGACTCGTGTTGGTGCGGGTGAAGAACAAGCGCGAAAGGTCGTTGCGGTGAGGCCTCCGGGTGTGGAGAAGACAAGTAGGCTTCGTTCGAGGGACCCGGTGGCCGGCGGGGGTCAAGTGCGGGCCGCATGGTGGCATGAACAGCAAGATGAAGTCGTGGACGGTTTCTTGGTAGAGCCTCAAAACCAAGGTCGAGCCGGGACTACGTGGGAGCCGAGTCATGAGTGGAGATTGGCGGAGGCTACACCGAGTTCGCGGGGTTTGCGGTGGTTCACCGAGAAAACCACCGGGTTACTCGGTTGAGCCACAAAACCGAGGCCGAAGACTCGACGAGGAGGTGCGGCCACCCGGGCCGGTTCAACCGGTCCGGGAGGGGCGGTCGGACCGCCCGGGGCCGGTCGGATCCACCGGGCCGGTCTAACCGCCCGGGGGGGCGGTCCGACCGCCACGGCCGCCGGCGCCGAGAAGCTTCGAAGCGGAGGACACGCGTCGGGATCGCAAGGCTTGCGTCGAGGCTACGCAGGGTGCGGTCGCCGGGCATCCGTCCGTTGGTGAAGACATCAAGAATTCCAAATCCGCCCTTGAGGGGCTTGTATCCCTAGTTAGTAGAGAGGGGCATTTTAGACATTCGGTTGCCGCCTATATAACCCAAGAGGTGAGAGGTTGGCAGCCAACTCTTGGAACCCTAGCTCATTTCGTTTTTCCATTTTTGTTCTCTATTTTCCCTAGGTTTTTAGAAGGCTAGTTTGAGAGCTTCATGTGAGATCTAGAGAGAGGGATGGATGTTTGGGTGGCAAACTAGACCTTGTACGAACCATTCATGGCATGTATAGAAGGTTCGGCGTGGTTCTTGATGGTGGTTTTCCCGTCTCTTTGATGTTGATTTTCGGAGCTCTTTTTGGCGGTGTTTTGAGAACGATTTCTTGGGGTTTTTGGTGGGTGTCACGTATGAGGTTCTCGTGCCTCTTTGGCTGGTGACTTTGCCCCCAAATCCCCTTTGAATCGGACTCGATTTGGTGGTTTTTCGAGTTGGGCGAGTTCTTGACCTAGAGAAGCGATTTCTTCGATTCCTCTTGATTGTGAGCGTTTCGGGTCGATTCCTTTGAGGTAGAGGTTGCCCGGAGGTAACCCGGCTATCCCCCGAAGTTTGGCTGCAATCCGTGGAGTGATTCGGGAGATTGAGCGCAAGGAAGTTGAGGTTTGACCCGCGGGTTCTCGTTTCGGAAGGGGCGGTCTAACCGCGCTAGGGGGCGGTCTAACCGCCCGGGGTGTTTCCGGGTCAAAGTTTTGTTTCGCCGGATTTTCCTCTCGTGAGTTCGTTCGCCTTGATCGGAGGAGTGTCCGGGTGAAATTTGGGGTCGTTCTCGTGCGGTTTGCTAGGTGTTCTTGGTCGGGGTTCGTTCTTTGGGTACAGGAGGTTAGACCGCCCCCGGTAGCCGGTCTAACCGCCCCTAGGCCCTTGGGTGAAGTTTTGGTTTTCGCCAAGATTTTCTCGGTAGCTAGCATGGCCTTGACCGAGATCTCTGTTTGTGAAACCGTGGTGAGTTTTGGTGCTCGGAAGAGGCGTTTCGGAGGATTCCTTGGTTGCCGGTGGAGGCGGTCTAACCGCCCCCAATACCCGGTCTAACCGCCCCTCTCGGTTAGCCGGCTTTCGAGTTGTTTCCGCCGTTGGTCTTGCGTGTGTGTTGTGGTAGCTGGTAGAGTTTGTTCCTAGGACCGGTAGCACTCCGGTGGCTACGTGGTTTTGGCAAACGGGAGGTAGAAGTGCGGAGCGTGTGATTTCGGGGGGTTCGACCGAGCTAGTTCGTCTTGTCGGAGTTTCAATCTCCCTCGAGAAGAATTTTTATCGGCTCCCATTCACTCCCCCCCCCTCTCCGGTCGCCTAATCGGTCCTTCAAGTGGTATCGAGCCGGTTCGGGTCTTTGTTGACTCTAACCGGTCTAAGATCCAAGGATGGCGTACCGGGAACGGGGTTCGGGTCCTCCACACTTCGATGGAAAGAACTACCGGATGTGGAGCAAGCGGATGGGTGCGTTCCTCCGCGGAAAGGGTCGGACTCGTGGGATGTCACGGTGGACACGGGATATGTCCGGCCGATGGATTTCCTTGCTCCGGGGTCGAGGGACGGATTCGACGCCAACAATAAGGCGGTCGACTACTTGTTTCGTGCTTTGTGTCGGCCGAGTTCGATCGGGTGCACACCGAGCACTTGGCTTGTAGGATTTGGGCGGTGTTGAAGGAGGCTCATGTTGGGAACGCCCGAGTTCGAGCACGGTTGTATGCGACCTACGGAGAGAGTACGAGAACTTCACTCATCTCCCCAGGTGAGTCCATCGATGCCTTGTTCCAGAGGTTCACGGTGGTTGTGAACAACATGAGGGCCAATGTGGACGTGCTCCCGTACGATGATCATGATAGAGCGGTCAATCTCTTACACTCTTTGGATCGTACGATATGGGGCGGAAAGTTCGAGGCCATAGTCGAGTCGGAGAGGTACGATACTCTGACGGTGAACGAGCCGTTCTCGAAGCTCAAGTCGGGCCGAGGTGGATAGGGGCATGACCGCCAAGCTCGAGGGACCGACCGACTCCCATAGTCTTGCCCTCGTTGGTGGTTCCAAAGGAAAGACTAACTCTAACCCATCCACCAGGATGTTCTCGTTTTCCTCTTTGATGTCTATGCCGGATGAGGAGTTTGATGACCTTGGAGAGGACGAGCCGGCGCCGTTGACGAGGCGGTTCGAGAGGCCGCACGAGAACCGCGTGAACATGAGGAGGAACACGAGGACCTGCTTCCAGTGCGGCAAGCCGGGACACTTCGTCGCCGACTGCCCGGAGAAGGCTGAGAACAAGGACGGCTACAAGCACAAGCCGAGGAAGAACGACGACAAGTACCGTTCGAGGCGCGACCACAAGAGCAAGCACAAGAACAAGTACAAGGACGAGCGACGATCGAGGAAGAAGGAGGGCCGAGGCAAGGCCCGAGCGATGGTGGGAGCGAGCGACGTCGACTCCAGTTCCGCGTACTCCACCTCGAGCTCGAGCAGCAGCGATGACGAGGGAGATCGCCGCAAGAACAAGAGGTCGTCCAAGAACCTGAGCGGGCTGAGCTGCTTCACGAGAGACGGCTTCTGTACCATGGCGCTGAGCTCCGGCAGTAAGAAGAGCACACAGAGCGACTCGGACTCTGAGTCCGACGACGAGGTGCGTGATGAACTTCCCTTCTTGCGCCAGGAGAATGAGAGGCTTGGCTCTTTGCTTGATAATCGTGATGACATGCTTAGAGAGGCCAAGAAAATGAGGAAAGAGCTTAGGGCTTCACTCGAGGATGCTAGGACTAGAGTGGGCGAGCTAGAGACACGGGTGCTTGATAGCAAGCTTGAGATTGATTCGCTTAAGGCTAGCCCCGTTGTTGCCGATGAAAATGATTGTGCTGATTGCTCCATATTCCTTGCTGATCTTGCTTTGTTTAAGGAGAAGCATGCCTCCAAGTGTGAGGAACTAGATGTGCTTAGGGTTGAAGTGGCTGGAGCTTAAGTCTAGACCTGCTTTGCTAGGTGCTTGCACTTCTTGCCCTGTTTTGCATGCTAAGATTGATGAGTTGCATGCTTACACTAGTTCGCTCGAGGCTAAATTAAAGGAACCCATGCCTACATCCTGCTCTACTTGTGAAATGCATGCATTGAAAAATTTGGAGCTTGCACATTATGTTGATCGCTTGCAGGATGAGAATGATGACTTGAGGAAGTTGATGGGTTGGTTGTCCGGTCATGAGCCTCAGTTGAGGATGATGATCGAGGCCTTTAAGAGGCAAGACGGTGAGGGGCTTGGGGCAAACAAGGTTGGTGAAGGAAGTGGAGAGAATATCCCGGAGCCACCAAAAACCCACCACAAAAATGATTTCCCTCCAAAACCCAACCATCTTAGGAACCGACTAGACACAACCCCAGCTCCACCTATATTTCCTACACCCACAAATGATCTCCAAAGGCCCATCAAGTTTGTGAGCACTTCGGGGAAAGTGTTCTTTGGGAAAGTGAGAGAGAAGGCAAGTGAGGAGAAATCGGTGGAGGAGTTGAGTGGAGAGAAACCAAGCGAGCAGCCCCAATCCAAGCCAAAACCTAAGCTTGTGAGGTTCCGTTGTGGCCATTGTGGGAAAGAGGGTCACAAGGATGAGTTTTGCTTCAAGAGGAAGCGGGAAGAGAGGATGGCAAAGGAGTGGGCGAACAAGGATAGGTACAACCCCTCCCATGGTGTACCTAAGCCTCGTATGCCACTGCCCAGGGGTAAGGCTGTGGTGAGAAGTGTTCCGGCATGGGGAGATGCGAGTTCCCGCGGCCGAGGAGCCGTTCGGGAGAGGGCGGTCGGACCGGCCCGGCTAGGCGGTCGGACCGGCCCCGGCCCGGCCCGGGGGGGCGGTTAGACCGGCCTGGCTAGGCGGTTTAACCGGCCCCCCCAGCACTCCCGGGCGGAGTGGTTTTCGAGGTGGTGAGTCGAGAGGTTTCAGGTCTGGAGGTGGAGTTGCTGGTGGTTGGTCTGGAAAGACAGCAGGTGGTCAGTTTGCTAGGCATTCTCCCCCTCGAGGTCACTACGGGGATGGGAGGAGTCGTAGCTTTGAGAAGGAGAGGAGGGACGTTCCACGGGTTGTCTTCCGTGGTTTTGGTCCTCCTCCAGGCAGTGAGGGGTGGTTTCCTCGGAGTGGTCACCGAGGTGGTGTTCGTGGAGGTAGCTTTGGTAGGAGAGATGCTTTGGTTGGTGCTAACCCCACTTTCGAGCAAATGGCTCGGCACTGGTTTTCCTCTTTTGGTACTAACCCCGTCTTTGAGTCGTTTGTTCGCTCACGTGCTTGTTTTTGAATTTCGGGTGGGAGACTTGAAGAACATTTGGTTGATTGACTCCGGTTGTTCGAGGCATATGACCGGAGACAGGGGGTGGTTCTCAAGTCTCGTCCGGTGGTGACGAAGAGGTACATCACTTTTGGGGACAATGGGCGTGGGCATGTGCTTTCGAAGGTGAGATAAAAGTGAGTGACAAGATCACTGCGAGGCGTGTTGCTCTTGTTCAATCGCCGGGGTACAATTTGCTTTCGTGTCTCGGTTGTTGGATGAGGGTTTTGAGGTGTTGTTTCGGCCTTGGTGGTTCTCGGATTGTGGACTCTCGAGGGGACCTTGTTTGTATGGTCGTTCCCGAGGGTCGGGTGTTTCGTGCTGATTTTTCTCGGTCTTCGGATGTTGAGCGTTGTTTCTTGGCTGGTTCTTCGAGTGAGTTGTGGAAGTGGCATAGGAAGTTGGGTCACTTGAGCTTTGACCTTCTCGTCTCGCTTGAGTAAACTCAATTTGGTCCGAGGATTGCCACGTTTAAGGCTTGAGAAAGAGTTGGTTTGTGCTCCGTGTAGGCATGCCAAGATGGTAGCCTCTTCTCACCCGCCTCTCACCGATGTGATGACTGAGCGTCCATGCGAGCTGCTCCATATGGACCTTGTTGGCCCAGCTCGTGTGCGATCTGCGGGTGGGAAGTGGTATGTCCTTGTTGTGGTGGACGACTTTTCTCGGTATGCATGGGTGTTCTTTCTTGAGGAGAAGGGGGAGACGTTTGGTTTTGTTCGAGATCTAGTCTTGAGGTTGAGGAACGAGAGGCACGGAGATGCCATACGAGCTATCCGCAGTGATAATGGCTCGGAATTCAGGAACTCTCGTTTTGAAACCTTTTGTCATGACTTGGGTCTTGAGCACCAGTTTTCGAGTCCGTATACGCCTCCCCAGAATGGTGTTGTGGAAAGGAAGAACAGGACCTTGTGCGAGATGGCTCGGACGATGCTTGATGAGCATAGGACTCCGAGGAGGTATTGGGCTGAGGCGGTGAATACCGCGTGCTATGTTTCGAACAGAATATACCTCAGAGTGCACAAGAAGAAGACATGCTATGAGTTGATGCATGGTCGCACACCCAAAGTGAGTCACTTTCATGTCTTTGGTTGCAAGTGTTTCATTCTCAAGAAAGGCAGGAAGTTGGATAAGTTTGAGGCTAGGTCTGTCGATGGCATTTTCTTTGGTTATGCATCTCATTCTAGAGCATATCGTGTGCTCAATCTTGAAACTAACCAAATCGTGGAGACTTGCGAGGTAACCTTCGACGAGACGAGCCACGTAGTCGGCTTGTTTTTGAGTGTGCGGTGATGATGAGCTTGGCGAGGAGATCTTTCGGGGAGGAGGAGCATGAACATGGTGATGATGAAGATGGCGGTGCGGTGCCCCCGGCCGGACATGTACCCACTACTTCGACTACGATGATGGATGGACCCTCTGCTACACCTACGACGACAAATCAAGAACGAGGAGAAGGCGATGTTGAGGGGGAGGTAGCTTCGAGGCGAGAACCTCCCCGGCGAGTTCAAGTGGATCACCCGGCTTCGAGGATCATCGGCGACATGAATGAACGCACTACACGGTCGAGGGTTCGAAACAATTCCCATTTTGCTCATGCTGCGTTTGTTGCTTCTTTTGAGCCCAAAGACATTGGACACGCACTATCGATCACAATTGGGTTAACTCGATGCATGAGGAGTTGGAGAACTTTGAGAGGAATCGAGGTGTGGGAGTTGGTTGACCCTCCCCCCGGGGTGTAAGCCGATTGGTACAAAGTGGGTGTGGAAAAACAAAGAGGGAGAGAAGGGTGAGGTTGTGAGGAACAAGTCGAGACTTGTTGCTCGGGGGTTCGGTCGAAGGAGGGGATCGACTACGAGGAGACCTTTGCTCCCCGTAGCCCGTTTGGAGGCGATTAGGATCCTTCTAGCCTTTTCGTGGCTAAAGGGTTCAAGTTGCACCAAATGGATGTGAAGAGTGCTTTTCGAATGGAGTGTTGGAGGAAGAAGTGTATGTGAGACGACCTCGGGGTTTGAGAGTGAGAAGTACCCCCACCGGGTGTACAAGTTGAGGAAGGCGCCGTATGGGTTGAAGCGGCGCCTAGAGCTTGGTATGGCGAGGTTGAGGGGGTTCTTATTTGAGAGAGGTTTTGAGATGGGGAAGGTCGATCGGACCTTGTTTTTGCGAGCGAGCGGGGGGAGATATCCCGATTGTGCAGGTGTACGTGGATGATATTGTCTTTGGTGGCTCATCTAACTCTCTTGTTGCGAGGTTTGCAGATGATATGAGCAGGGAGTTCGAGATGAGCATGATGGGTGAGTTGCAGTTCTTCCTTGGGCTACAAATCAAGCAATCAACGGAAGGAACATTTGTGCACCAGGCTAAGTACACCAAGGAGATTGTGAGAAAGTTCAAGATGGAGGACTCCAAGGCTATGACGACGCCGATGAGTACGACTACGGCGCTTGATGCGGACGAGGAAGGTGAACATGTGGACCAGAAGGAGTACCGAGGCATGATCGGGTCACTCCTCTACTTGACGGCGACGAGGCCGGACATACAGTTCTCAGTGTGTCTGTGCGCTCGTTTTCAAGCGTCTCCGAGGACTTCGCATCGGCAAGCAGTGAAGCGAATTTTCAGGTACTTGCGTCACACTCCCGACTTCGGCCTTTGGTACTCCGCGTCCTCTTCTTTGGCGCTTCATGGCTTTTCAGACACGGATTTTGCCGGGTGTCGGTTGGATAGGAAGTCCACTTCGGGACTTGCCGCTTTTGGGTTCTTCGTTGGTGTCTTGGTCTTCTCGTAAGCAGTCGAGTGTTGCTCAATCCACGACCGAAGCCGAGTATGTTGCCGCTGCTAGTTGTTGCTCTCAGCTCCTTTGGATCACCTACACCATGAGTGACTTTGGTGAGGAGTATACCCATGTCCCACTTCATTGTGATAGCACCAGTGCCATAAGCGTTGCAAAGAACCCAGTGCTCCATTACAAAACTAAACACATAGAAGTGAGATATCATTTCCTGAGAGACAACATCGAGAAAGGAAAGATAGCTTTGATCCATGTATCCACACATGACCAACTAGCCGATATTTTCACCAAACCCCTAGATCAAGCAACTTTCACTCGTTTGCGGGGGGAACTTGGTGTGTGTTTGATTTCTTGAGTTGGGTGTGTGGGGGCTTTCCTTTGCCGGTGGTGTCGAGCCCGTTTTGCCTCCCCTCGAGGAGCCGGTTTGTAGCATATGTATAGCTTTCCTTTGTGCATTTCTTGCATTTGGCATGGCATATGTAACATGATGTGTAGGCATCCTTGTATCTTAGATTGCATGCATTTTGTATCATATGCATCGGATAGGAAAAGCTTCTCCTATATACAATGTTTATCATGGGTTGCTATATATGTTCTTGTGAGCTTGTTTGATATGCTACGGTTAGTTTGACTTAGCTCTTGATGATCTTGATGAATGATCCATGGTTAATGGCTAATTTTTTTTTTTGAAAAATGTCACATACATGCTCTCTCATGTGTAAATGCCTATATATGATCTTGACATATTTTAGTGGCTTTGCTATGCTTACTTTGTGGTTGGATAGCTAGTTTATTGATCATATGGGGCCAAAGGCTCATTTGCCATCATGAATGTTTAGCCCTCTTGCTTAATCTTATGGAGGGGCATAAGTTCCTTTTTGTCGCAAAGACATTTCATGTACCATTTATAAATCTGAAAATGAAATGAAAAATGCTTGGAAAATATGTTCCCATGTCATATGTGCTGCAATTAATTTGCTTTGGGTGCTAAACCGTTGCATGATGCCTACCAATGAGAAGTCTCATACATAGAAGTAGGCACATGGCTCGGTGGCTTTGACATGACATGAGGTGCTTTTGGGTGTTTATGATGGTCTTATGCTTAGAATGGCTGTCCTAGCATGAAGTTTGAGTGGCTTTGCCATTTTGGTATGTTTTGCTCATGTTGAGGTATTTGCTTGTGAGAGCCTAACTTTTCGCAAAATTACTCAAATCTTTTTTAGCCTTGTCCAATGATTGTGAAACTTGGCGATCATGTAGTTAAGGTCATTACGAACCTGTCGAGTATCTAACTTGCTCATTTGGACTTGTGTAGCTCCTTGTGATGAATTTTGTATATTCGAGAAGCTATATGTTGCAAGTTTTCGCATTTTGCCTTGATTCATGCATTGTCAACAAGGGGGAGAAGTTTGTGCATGTTTTGGGCACTCGGGAGTGTTTGGAAGGTGTTCCAATTGTTTCGGGCAATTTTTGAGCGGTGTGGTGCGGGGGCCGGTTTCTTTGGGCGGTCTAACCGCCCCCGAGCGGTCTGTTCGGGCGAGGGCGGTCTAACCGCCACGGGCGGCGGTCCTAACCGCCCGGGGCGGTGTGAGCGAGTTTTTGCTCTTTGATGCATTCCCGAGTTGCATTGATGCATGTGTTCGGGGGGAGTGTCTTGTGGCTCGGGGGAGCTTGCTTTTGTGCAGGGGGAGCTCTTTGTGGTGTTCGAGTTTTGCTTTGGTGGTTTGCGCTCTTTGCTTGAGCTGCGTTTTGTCTCGGATGTGTCGAGCCGTTGCCCTTGCCTAAGGGGTCCGAGACTTGTCTTCTTCAAGTGATCTTGCTCTTTGCCTTTCTTTGGCTTTCGATCGCTTGTTGGGGTTTCTTTTTATTTGTTTCTTTTCTTTTCCTTTTCTCTTATGTTACTTCATGTGAGTGTGTTGTCAATGCACTCATCAAGGGGGAGATTGAGGACCATGTGTGGTTCGAGGACCGGTGGATGGTCGCTTCCTTGTGTGATGAGTGATTGACAACGTTGTGTGGACCGATTCTTGGCTAAGTATTGCGGGTGCGGGTTGCGGCTTGACTCGTGTTGGTGCGGGTGAAGAACAAGCGCGAAAGGTCGTTGCCGGTGAGGCCTCCGGGTGTGGAGAAGACAAGTAGGCTTCGTCCGAGGGACCCGGTGGCCGGCGGGGGTCAAGTGCGGGCCGCATGGTGGCATGAACGAGCAAGATGAAGTCGTGGACGGTTTCTTGGTAGAGCCTCAAAACCAAGGTCGAGCCGGGACTACGTGGGAGCCGAGTCATGAGTGGAGATTGGCGGAGGCTACACCGACTCGCGGGGTTTGCGGTGGTTCACCGGAAAACCCGCTGGGTTACTCGGTTGAGCCACAAAACCGAGGCCGAAGACTCGACGAGGAGGTGCGGCCACCCGGGCGGTTCAACCGCCCGGGAGGGGCGGTCGGACCGCCCGGGGCCGGTCGGATCCACCGGGCCGGTCCTAACCGCCCGGGGGGCGGTCGACCGCCCGGCCGCCGGCGCCGAGAAGCTTCGAAGCGGAGGACACGCGTCGGGATCGCAAGGCTTGCGTCGAGGCTACGCGGGGTGCGGTCGCCGGGCATCCGTCCGATGGTGAAGACATCAAGAATTCCAAATCCGCCCTTGAGGGGCTTGTATCCCTAGTTAGTAGAGAGGGGCATTTTAGACATTCGGTTGCCGCCTATATAACCCAAGAGGTGAGAGGTTGGCGACCAACTCTTGGAACCCTAGCTCATTTCGTTTTTCCATTTTTGTTCTCTATTTTCCCTAGGTTTTTAGAAGGCTAGTTTGAGAGCTTCATGTGAGATCTAGAGAGAGGGATGGATGTTTGGGTGGCAAACTAGACCTTGTACGAACCATTCATGGCATGTATAGAAGGTTCGGCGTGGTTCTTGATGGTGGTTTTCCCGTCTCTTTGATGTTGATTTTCGGAGCTCTTTTTGGCGGTGTTTTGAGAACGATTTCTTGGGGTTTTTGGTGGGTGTCACGTATGAGGTTCTCGTGCCTCTTTGGCTGGTGACTTTGCCCCCAAATCCCCTTTGAATCGGACTCGATTTGGTGGTTTTTCGAGTTGGGCCAGTTCTTGACCTAGAGAAGCGATTTCTTCGATTCCTCTTGATTGTGAGCGTTTCGGGTCGATTCCTTTGAGGTAGAGGTTGCCCGGAGGTAACCCGGCTATCCCCGAAGTTTGGCTGCAATCCGTGGAGTGATTCGGGAGATTGAGCGCAAGGAAGTTGAGGTTTGACCCGCGGGTTCTGTTCTGGAAGGGGCGGTCTAACCGCTGCGAGGGGCGGTCTAACCGCCCGGGGTGTTTCCGGTCAAAGTTTTGTTTCGCCGCATTTTCCTCCGTGAGTTCGTTCGCCTTGATCGGAGGAGTGTCGGGTGAAATTTGGGGTCGTTCTCGTGCGGTTTGCTAGGTGTTCTTGGTCGGGGTTCGTTGCTTTGGGTACGGGAGGTTAGACCGCCCCCGGTAGCCGGTCTAACCGCCCCTAGGCCCTTGGGTGAAGTTTTGGTTTTCGCCAAGATTTTACGGTAGCTAGCATGGCCTTGACCGAGAGATCTCTGTTGGTGAAACCGTGGTGAGTTTTGGTGCTCGGAAGAGGCGTTTCGGAGGATTCCTTGGTTGCCGAGGTGGAGGCGGTCTAACCGCCCCCTATACCCGGTCTAACCGCCCCCTCGGTTAGCCGGCTTTCGAGTTGTTTCCGCTGTTGGTGCTGCGTGTGTGTTGTGGTAGCTGGTAGAGTTTGTTCCTAGGACCAGTAGCACTCCAGTGGCTACGTGGTTTTGGCAAACGGGAGGTAGAAGTGCGGAGCGTGTGATTTTGGGGGTTCGACCGAGCTAGTTCGTCTTGTCGGAGTTTCAATCTCCCTCGAGAAGAATTTTTATCGGCTCCCATTCACTCCCCCCCTCTCTGGTCGCCTAATCGGTCCTTCACTGTGTTCTGCAGGGAATGGTCAAGATCATGGTTAGTAAAAGAAATGTCTGATTTGAAGAGAAAAGCAATTATGTTACCTCTGAAGTTGGCTGAAAATCAAGCATCAGCTCTAAACAAAATGAGTGCACTGGCTCACTGAAAATATGGTCATGAAATTCTTGCCACCAAGAGTTGAAGGTGGGATGAGCTATTGTTGTGGGTGTGAAAGGCCAGGTGTAAATAGTTGGACTGCATTCATACTCAAACACCCTTCTGGCTTGCATATTTTCCTTGATTTCCTCTCTGGGTTTGAGGAATTCATGAAGGAATAATCTTGGGGGAATCTGGCCACATCCAAGCTGTCGGACCACCATATTTGGCTGATAGTATTCATAAGTGCTGTGATTTAACCTCCCTCCACAAAATTCAGCTGGCAAAGGACATGGATGGATCAAGATGTTAAAGATCTCTACAAATCTTCTATCTTGGCGTCCAGTTTCAAAGGAGAATTCACATGGGAGAGTTAGATTGTCATTATCCAAATAAGGAAGCCAAAAAGGGTTAGGGAAGCCTTTGAAGAAGAGCTCGAAAAGCTGGCTAACATTCTGATTAATGGAAACAGTTGAAGCAGCCTCTCCATAGGTTTGGCATCCTCTGGTGATTTGAGTTTCCCCTTCATTATAGTTGGATGAAGGGAAAAGCCAGTTGTTGAGGTCAATGCCAATAATCTGATGCATGTGCAGTTGCAGCCACATCTGTACGAACCACCAAGGGCCATTGACACATAGTATCTTCTGGCCAGTATGCATTTGGGTAATATTTTGATGAAGCATATGATACACACTACCCAGGAGGTATTTTCCAAGAGGAATGCGCTTACCACCAGCCAAATGTGTGGCCATAACAATGTGATTCAGAGTGGGTTCATTGGCTTTACCACAGAAAATAAATCTGCACAACCACATGTTCAGGAATGCTCTGTATTCGACTTCACCCAGGGGGGCATCCTTCATGTGATTCTGGATATATGATTTATATCCACTTCCTGGTTTCACTACTGTTTGTCTCGTAGAGCCTTTGTAGTCCCAGGGGTACACGGATCCTGAAACATCAAGCCCGGTGATCATATACATGTCGGCCAGAGCTGGGGACATTGGGCCGTGACCAAAGAGGAAGGCATTGACGCCGTTTGACCAAAAATGACAAGCTGCTATCAAAAGGTCTTCGTTCTTCGGGGCCTCGGCCAAAGAAAGCTCCAAGCATTGAGCAATGCGGAGGCTGTCCCAAGTTTGGGTCTTGGCACTGCTATCCGCAAGCACCCTTTTGTACCAATTTCTCCAGCCCGCAATTGGGGGCAGAGGCCAGTTCTTGAAGGCGTCCTGCCACAGGGAAGGCTTAGATAAAGCCGCTTTGAAAGGAATTCTTTGGGATTCGGCTGCAATAAACTCACGAGGATCGGAAATTCCCACAGGACCGAGGAAATAAGACGTCGAATTAGCCTCAATACGGATTAAAAGCTCGGTGGAAAGCTCCTGTTGAGAGAAGGTGGGGAAGAAATCTCAGGTAATAATCGTAAAGTTAGTGCCGAATGAAGCTTACGGGGATGGAATTTACCTGAGCGGCTTGATTTTGACCTGCCATTGGGGATTTGAGCTTGGGGAAAGGATGATCTAGGGTTTGGATCTGTACGGAGGCTCCGGTGAATTGCAAGGAGAGAGAATAGGTGTTGAACAGACTCAATTTGAAGACGTTGGCAACTAGAGTCAATTTCGGAATAAAATCACTTTTATCCCGTAATTGAAGGGGCATATGTTAACACCAAAATTTGGTACAGGAAGGAGTCTGATTTGTGGGCCTGGCTTGGTGAAAAATCTGTCCGGAAGAAGGAAGGTCTCTCCAGAAAGATTCGGCAAAGGGGCTCGCGGTGGGCAGTTGGCTTCCGTTCGGCAAGGAAACTGTTTGCGCTGATTTTGCGGGATTGCGTGATGACGTGGCCCGAGCGGAAGGGACGAATGGATGGATAAGCAATCGCATTTAGAGATAAATTAAGTATCAAATATTGTGCTCGTAGTCCATTCTGAGTCGTGCCATGACAGGGTATAAATATAGACCCTGGATGTATGTAATGGTATTCGAAACATTCTCAATACAAACCGGCTATACGCCAAACCTCTGAGTCCTTTGTCGTGTCGTCGAGTTCTTCGAGAGGGTTCATCGATCCGTCGACCTCCGTAAGTACCGGCAACCTTGTATCATGTCTAGTATCATGCGGTGGATTTAGATCGTGATGCAGGTAGTCTTGTTACCATGCTTAGTATGATGCGGTAGATTTAAGCTTGGTTCAAGAGGGTTTCTTGTTAGGTCATGAGCCATGCGGTAGGCTAAGATCTAGCTTGAAGCTAGTTATCGGCTCTATTGGATTTTGGCAAGATCCAATAGATTCATTAAGTTACCCTGTGTTGCTTTGAGTTTTACTTTTGTTAAATTCATGTAACACCTCTTTGCCCAATCTAGATTGGTTTGAATCGGCTTTATCTCTTTTGTTGATCCTTATGCGATTCAAGTTCGTATCCTTGGCTTAATATAGCGTACGGTTCATATGTTCCCCAATAGCCAAAACCGAATCAATCTAGGTTGCTACGTGTTGCGGGTTCAAGCTTGTCAAGTCTTGTATAAATCTTGAAAGAACTGGGTATCACGCGGTAGATGCAGGTTTTTGGGTTGTTTTGGAGCTAATCATCTGGTTGATTAGATTTCGATTCAATCTGATAGATTTATCTTCTTTGGTAATGTTTGTTCCTTCTTCATGGACCCCGATTCGGCTATTTAGCTGTATTCGGTTATGCTTTCACGAGTGAAGCGTGCTTATAAGTTATGCTTTAAACAACGTATGCTTTTAGCTTTCCATATTTAGATTGTATCATGCGGTGGATAGATTTATTTGTGGTTAGTGGTGTGGTTTTCAAACAAGTTGTATCATGCGGTGGATAGATTTGTTTGGCATCATGCTTGACGGGTTTTAAAGTACCTAAACACGCGGTAGACTAGTGCTTTGGGCCTATGCATGCTTGTTTATTACAAATTTATGATCATGCTTTACTTCATTTATCATTTATTGTCATTTATCCTTGAGGGTCGGTCATGGCTTTGTGCACGTGTAACTTCATTCAAGTACAGACTGATTTTCGTCATGCTTATGTCATCCGTTCGGCTATGTTCTGTTTTGCACCCTGAAGCTCCCGAATGGTTTCTAGTTTGCTGGCAGATAGTTTCTTATAGCTATATGTCATCTCACATGGCTTTTCTAGCTATAAATATGGAACTGTCTGGTACCACCCGGCAAGTTCCAAGCTTTGGAATTTAACTACTTTGTCTTTTGTTAATTTTCAGGAAAAATTGACTGGCACGTCTTGGAATCTTTTCGCGTGTGAAGCTAGCTTGTCCGGCTGCTGTGTGCTTGACGTAGGGTGCAGATTTTGCGTCAACACTATGATCTAGATAAAACCTTGTGTTGTTATTTAGTCAGCAGGTGGCAACAGGAAATTCATGATGTTTATTGTTTTCTCTTGGGAAGGTTTGCTTGCTAAGTATTTTGCATTAGATGGGTTTGTTGGTTGTAGAAACACAGCCTGAATTTGAATCTGTGCATCCATATAAGACACATGGCATTTCTGATGTGTATGTATCAAGATTATGGTTCAGCAAATATTAGTAATTGTCCTGAGTACTGGATAGAAGTAGGTTTAATTGTTCTGAGTACTGGATAGAATGTAGGATGCAAATCTTGTTGTTGGATAGTATATTTAATCTGTGTAAGACATGTTAATCTGGATGTAAATAAATTCAGGGCTGGTATTTGTTAACCTGATTATTGCCTTAAGTTTATTTGTTGAGTTCATTTTTTCTTGACTAAATTATTCTTCCTTGTTAATCTAGAACATTTCTGATTGCCCTAGTATCACTAAGTTACACTATTGGATTACCAGAAGCGGGCGGTGCGACATTGAGGGCCAGCGCGGCACCAACGGCCGACGTGGCGGCGCAGCACCCACAACCAGCGGTCGGCGCAGCACCGACGGCCGCCGCGGCGGGTCTCCACCTACCAAAAGATGGCGGCGCGGCCGGCATACACCTACCACCGATGACCTCAAGCTCCTACCCCAAGACCTCCACCATGCCAACAACACCACGTCAGATAACAAGTTTGTGCTCCTTCCCCCCTGCTCCATCGATGTAGAATTCTATTCTGCCATATTGTTTTTGATCTATTACTTTATACTATTTGTGTACCTTCTGTTGGTTATTTGTGTGAGCCCTTATCTGGAATACAAGCTGAGGCCAATGTTTACTGTCTACCTAACTACCTATGATGATAATCATGTTTGCTCATTGAATTGATGAACTTGAACTTGTGAGGGACTGGAGCTGTTGGTCATCTGTTCTATTTTGCCTATGAAGATGTTTATTTTTTCTGTTCTATTATTCATGTGTGTCATCAAACCGTGGGACACATCCATTCCCAGACAATCTGTCATGACTGGGATGGATGTGTCCCTTGGTTCCATGCCTCCCATGACATCCTCTTTGTTACTGCTTTCTATCCTTAAGCTCCAAGCTCAAGTTCAAATGAAATGCAAACTTATCTGTGGCCAATATTCTGTGTTCTTCCTTTGCTCCTCTTTTGCCTATGATGATGATAAGATGTATATTACCTCTCATGGCATTCATCAAAACGTGTGACACATCCATGCCCATGTTTTTCAAATACTGGGCTGGATGTGTCTCACGCTTCCATGGTTGCCATGAACCATTTGTTACTGCTTTTAATATCAAATCATCTGAGGCCAATTTGTTAACCTGAGGAAATGATGTAAATGATATGATGTCAATGTCATGAAATGTAATTAGTCTGGGGCTAAGTGTTTGCACTTGTAATCATGCAGTTGTAATTTGCAAACTGTTACTAATTATTTGTAAACACTTGCTCCTCAATTCTGTGCTGTTATTCATAAATTCAGTGCTGATATTACGTCATTGGCGTGTCAAAATTGCCTTTCCAGACTAGTATATTGTTAGTTAGTGTACATGTTAATCTGTGTACATGTTAGTTAGTGGTCAATGTTCAGAATTATTCATGTTGTGATGTCAAGTATATTTAATCCGTGTACATGTTAATCTGGATGTAAATAAATTCAGGGCTGATATTTGTTAACCTGATTGTCTGGTTTGCTCACATCTGATTATGAGTACTCCTATTTCCGTATTCAACATTCAATATGCTTCTGCTATACTTCTATGATTATTGCCTTAAGTTTATTTGTTGTGTTCATTTTTTCTTGACTAAACTATTCTTCCTTGTCAATCCAAAACATTTCTGATTGCCCTAGTATTTGACTAAGTTAAACTAATTGAATTACCAAAAGCGGGTGGTGCGGCGAGCGTACAAGTATCAGAAGATGGTGGCGCGGCCAGTGTACACCTACCACCGGCGAGCTCAAGCTCTTACCCCAAGACGTACTGCACCGACCCCAAGATCTCCAGCGCGAACCAAAAGACCGCCAGCACGAAGCCGAAGACCTCCACCGTGCCGGCGAAGGGTGGTGCACAAAAGAAGCCACAAGCACCACGTCAGATCACAAGTTTGTGTTCCTTTCACGTACCTCCTCTGTATGGTTTAATCCCCTACTTTTATGATGGGATGAGTGCTTAGGGTGCATAGCTATGATTTACCTCTGTCAGTGTTAATCTCCTACTTTTATGATGGGATGACTTGCCATTGCATACTTGCATAGCTATGATTTACCTTTGTCAGTGTTAGCTTATGTTTATTTCGCGCAGTGATTTGCAAACCTCTGTCAGTGACTTTCTCAATTAGTCATGGGAGAATGTTAGCATATATTACTATGGTCAAATCTATGTGGGCTATAGTGCATGATGAAATATATAACGTTTAATTGACAGTCTAAAGCCTTATAGGACTCTGAAAACCTGAAACTGGTGATGCATTTGTACCTTTTGGTGTTATATTATAGCTATGATGGTAGCACTGTCTTTGGTAGCAGGGAATATTTAATTCTTGTTGAACCATTTGCAAGCTATGGTAAAGTGTAGTACTGTGTTCTAAAACTATGGTAAAGTGTGAGGTACTGATAATAGATGACTTGCCTTACTTGCACTCTACTTGTCGATCAGTTTCTTTTTTTTTGTGTATGTGCATTGTGGTTGGGGTGGTGGCAGCCAATGAAATATAATGGACTGGCTTGCTGCCTGGCTTGTTGTATTATTTGCAAGCCATAAATAGACCTAGCAGCACCGGTATATGAAATCATTGGGCTGCCATGGGCATATATAACTAGTAGCAAGCAACAGCCAGTAGTGGTCTGTCTGCTCATTCGCTCAACTGGCCTTCACCTGAACGAAATAGCCAGGAGTGCAGGAGAGAGGGGGTGAGATGGGTATAGGTAGTACTGTAAACTATTCACACAGAAGTAGATAGCTATTATTTACAGGCATCGCAACCATGCTGTGGAGGCCCAAATATGTTCTTGTTTTCTCTTGTCTCTTAGAAACACCGTTGGAGGAGTACGAAGAGCTGCGTCTCCGAAATTGTATGCAAAACAGGGCACGGCTAAAGCAGCCAGGAATCGTTGACAACTATCCATACTTTCGAACATCTGCCATTTCTCAAGTAAATAACAATACCAACCAGCATAGTGAAAACTCAGAATCTGCATATGAACCTTTACAAGATGATGATGCTGAAGGAGATGCCATCTCATCAAATGGCACTGCAAAGGTGCCAATTCTTCCAACTTCCCAATGCTTTCAATTGTTGTGTTCTTACTAATACATTTTCCTTCTATGATAACTCTATTCACTAATCCATGCTTCTATTTCTACCAGGCCAGTAAGACGAAGAGATGCTACAGCACTAAGAATCAAACTTCAGTTGCTCCTTCGTGTGGTGTTAGATTTGGGTCTCGTAAGAGGGTTTTTGCAAATGAACCACCCACTAGATGTAAAAAGTCAAAGGAAAGCAATGATCAGCCTGCTGAACCAAGTGACCTCCACCTCCACATGCTAGTGGCTGAACCAAGTGATCACGTGCCAGCGGATAAACCAAGTGACCACGTGGCAGCTGCTGAACCAAGTGATCACGTGGCAGCTGCTGAACCAAGTGACCACGTGGCAGCTGTTGAACCAAGTGACCGTGTGGCAGCTGTTGAACCAAGTGACCATGTGCCATTTGCTGCTGAAATAAGTTAGCTTCATGTACCAGTTGCTGCTCATGGTGAGTACCATGGTTCTTCTATCATTCTGTAACATTTGTTTACATGATTAATGCAATCTAACTTGCTACATCTCTTTAGATGATGCAACTGATGCCATTTCTCAGTCTCACAATCTCACTCATATGGCTAGCAAAGGTGGTTCTTTCTAGGTCCATGTGTGTATACCACTCATGCTAACCTTTGATTTGTGATGAATGCTAACTTACATCTTCTTACTAGATGATGGAGCTGATGGCATTCCCCAGTATGATGGTGACGAGGATAACATTGAATGTGATTGTTCATTATTTGTCATATTACATATCACATTGCTGGTTATGTTGCTGCACGCTAATAGCAATTTCATTGATCATTTATTACAAGGAGTAGAGGTGCCTTGGAATCGAGGAGCTAACATGGGGCATGGCCTCCAGAGGATAAACAGATCTCGCTGTGGCAAGCTACCCATCATTATACCTAAAGGAACCATCAGGCCCCTCACACCTATTATTGGTGCCAAGTTTGTCAATGAATGCAATATTGCAGTTAGAAACCATGTGCCTGTGTTGTTGCATTGGAAGGAGTACAAGAATAGACCTGCATTGATTGAAGCTTTTCTGGGATGCCTTCGTGTAAGTTATTCTTTAAACTTTCCGAATCTGCTAGCAAATATGGTAGGAATCATGACATGACTTTTAGCTTACAACTATGTTAAATTAGTGAAATGGTACTCATTTTGTGGCTGCTACTTATACACAACTTTTGAGTTGTTTTTGTTCATGACATGACTGTGTTTTTAGACATGATAACTGATAAGCTGACAACAACAATGTACTCTTTGATATTTATCTTATCTGAAAACAATTGATAAGCTGAAGTTAAATGTCTTGCAATCTATTTCTTTTTTCAAATATTATATTTCTTGTACGTGTTCCATCTGGATAGGCCAAGTTTGGCATCAACACTGATGATGCTACAATTAGAAAGGGTTGTGTTGAGATGATGGAAACTGCAGTTCGCCAATAACAACATAGGCTGAGGGAAAATTTTTTTGATCCTTTCCCACTTCATTTGGTCATGAGGACTTCTCCAATGAACCCACCGACAAGTGATGATGAGTGGCTTCGCCTTGTGGAAGCATGGAAGAAACCTAAAAAAATGGTACAAAAAACCAACTATTGCCTTGTACTTCCTACTTTGGCACTTGTCTAACTTTTGTTCTTTATATGATGTAGGCGAGCTGTCAAAAGAACAAAGACAACCGGGATTTGGTCAAATTCCCTGGCACAACTGGATCATGTAGCTATCCAGTTTTTGTTGAGAAACTTGTAAGTTAGCCATCGTTATTTTTGAACAATTGCAAATCAGTTTTGTTCAAGTTAACATGCTATTCTGTTAGGTTTTAGCAAATTAATGATGTTTGATTTCTTGCTGCACAAATACGAAGTTTGTTGCTGCACACATGAAGTTTCTTGATGCACAAACCTTAAGTTTCTTGCTGCACAAATATGAAGTTTCTTGCTGCACATTCTTTTCAGGCAGGCGAGAATGAGGGTAATGAATTGGATGCGTTTGGTTTGTTCAAGCTGACTCACTTCAGCAAGAGGAAGAAGGGCTACATGCCTAATGTACAATCTGCCATTGTAAGTTTGTTCTCCTATGCATGCTGTTTTCAGTTGCTTATTTTAAATTGTTCTAAGTTACAAATGTTATTTGCTGATGTCTTGCAAGATTGAAATGGAGAATCGGTTGGCGGCAGCACCAATTGAAGGTGAAGAACCAAGGCCTGCAACTCAGGTTGTAGCTGATGTCCTCAATGAAATGTGCAAAAACAATACATTCCTTCAGAATGCGGGGATCATGTCTAGGAAACCAAGATCTAGTGCAAAGAGTGTTCCAGCATGACTAGAAGTGGATATAAGGGCCAATGGTGACCTTCGATCTCTTGTGAGCAGTCAGCGTGTCGAAATTGAAGTCTTGTCAAGGCATCTGCAGGAAATGGAACAGGCAAGGTTAAGGGACAAGGAGGATATGGAGAAGAAGCAAGCTGCTTTGGAAGCAAAACTTGAACGTTTGCTTGGTCAGGCATGAGGTTATGTTATATTTTCCTGGAACCAAGAATATGTTGTTTTGCTAGTTGTATTGCCATATGTTGCCCTTTGCTTGTCCTTGCATGGATCTAGATCCTTGTTTACCCTTGATGGATGCACACAGCATGCGAGCGTGTTAGCTCTCTAGAAGTTTATGTTACTTGTTAGCTTGTTAATACTAACATGATACTTGATGTGGATTTGTGATTTAGATATTTGGGCACATCTGTTCCACCTAGTTTTTCTAATATTTGTGTATTTGTGGTTCAGTGGTTCTATATTGTAGGAATGGTTCTATATGTTTTTTCTAAACAATCTGGCATGCTACTAGCTACATAATATTGTTTTTGTCTTGTTAGCACTGCAAGTTAACTGTCTTATTCTTTTGGTTTCGAGGTTCACATCCTGGTGACCTGCTGGTGGCTCATGGTGAGAAGTTGTTGGCTCATGGTGTGATGTACAACTGATGCTCCTGGTGACCTGCATGTCTTTTTTGTTGGCCTTGCCTTGCTTCTGATGCAAAATGTGGCTGCTATATAGAGTTTTTTGTTGGTTCATACTTCTGTTTGTGGATCTTCATTTTTGCCGCTGAAAAGACGCTGATAAGGACCTGTTGTATAGATGCTGTTGATGCAAACTTTGGAACAGATTTGTGTTGTGATCCAAAATGAGACTGGAAAAGATACAAATATTTAATTACAGAAAATTATGTGATTGTCTTATGGGCTGAATTTGATTGTATCTGGGCTAAATTATGTATGAAAGATTTTTATGTTTATTATTCTGTGGGTTCAATGTGATGGGTACTTTTCGTGGGCTGAATTGATTTCAACAGGCTGAAATTCTGGGCCGAAATGTGGCCCACTGCTAGAATAGGGCCCGTCACACAGGGGTCCTAAAAATTCCATGTCATCACACCACGTCATTGTCCACGTCATTGCTGTCATCCAGGTCAGCTGCCACGTCAGCAGCCATGTGGCAAACTGCGTCATTGTCCATGTCATCAAAACCATCCGAGTCAGCAGCCATGTGGCATGCCACGTCAGCTGCCAGGTGGCACGCCACGTCGGCAGCCATGTGGCACGCCACGTCAGCTGCCAGGTGGCACGCCACGTCAGCATCCAGGTGGCACGCCACGTCGGCATCCAAGTGGCATCCACGTCGGCATCCAGGTGGCATCGAAGTCAGCAGCCATGTCACATCAGTCAATAGCAATCCGTGACGATTTTATTTTGTCACAGATAGTGAGCCATGGGCTGGGCTGCATGGGCCTCGGGCTGCTCCGCGATGATTCAGATACGTCACGGATCGCGACATTTATTAAGGGAACGTCGAGAGATTTAATCAATGACGCTCATTCCACCACGAAAATGTAAATCGTCGCGGATG
Organism: Cenchrus americanus; assembly: GCA_947561735.1. Lineage (NCBI taxonomy): Eukaryota > Viridiplantae > Streptophyta > Magnoliopsida > Poales > Poaceae > Cenchrus > Cenchrus americanus. The sequence continues at coordinate 180,208,067 of OX387245.1, forward strand.
CTGATTTGCGACGAATTTTATTTAATCCGCGACAGAATGGTTACGTCACAAATTAAATACTTTCTTGTAGCGCAAGGTTATAAATCAATCGATTGTCGACCTCTCACTGTTATCTGAGACTGCTTAATCAACTAGGCATGATATCCCTTATTGATGGAACTCTGTCAATATTACTACTTGAATTAATTGTTCGTACAATTCTTGATTGAATTAGTTGGCTCACTTAGAAATGGTAATTAACTATAATTGGGGCTAAAATATTGAAAGTAAGGACCTACTCTTTGTTACTTTTCAACAAAAGAACTCCATCGGCCAAAAAGCCTCTCATGCCTAGAGTTTGGTGATGTAGTTATCACCCGACGGTTAAGTCTTGCTGAGTATTATATACTCAGCGTTGCTTTAAAACTATCATTGCAGGTGTTGTTTAGCCTAGTGAGATTCCACCCGGCTAGTAGCTGGAATGAGTGGAAGACGACGAGTATGGCGTCACGGACGACCTCCTGTGATGTTTATCGTTGCGCTAGTTTATTTTATTTCCGCTGTTTTCAAACTCCGTACCTTTGCTTATTGTCATGAACAATGGTGTGTAATAATTTGGACCCTCAGGGGTAATTTGGATTTAATTCGTGTTGTGCTCTGGACTCGCCTTCGTGTGAGTTTTAATGCATATGTTCAACCCTCTGTGTGAATTCCAAGTGATTTACTGGGCATTAACCCGACAATTAATGACATGATCATACTTTATTATTGCTTAATGAGAAAAGTGGATTGGTTTAGGCGATAGTACAGTATTTTCCTAGGCGGATTGTCACACAGTCCCTCTATCATGATAGCTCTTTTGCCTCATTTCAGCTAATTTTCAATTTTCTCTTATCACCTTTACCTTTTCCTCAGCGTGCTTAACTAAGTTTGTACTAAAAAGTGTCCTTTCTCCGGCTTCTGACCAATTCAAAGGGGTGCGACATCTCCGTCAATAAAGGGCTTCAAAGGGCGCCTTCTTCAAACTAGCTTGATAACTATTGTTATACGAGAAATTTTGGGCACTGTGCAATGGAGTAGAGCTTGGGTATACTTTCTATTCTAGACATTAAATAAAAATTCATGGAGTGAAGGCAGCACGGAAGGGTGATAAAGAAGGAGCTAGCGATGAAGCAAAAGGATGCCTTGGGCAAGTCTTCTATAAGTAATCACGCACAACATGGGAAGTAAATTAAAGCTGCATTGGTAGCTTTTCTTCTTGCATGAAGGGCTATGGCTATGCAACAAAAATAAGGTATGTGAGAAAGTCGAGCTCTGTGACTTTAAATGAAGCGCTTTTCTGGAGGCAACCCGTTTCTTTATGTTTTTATTCCTTTCTTAGAGAGAATAAAGAATGACACCATCTTATGATGATCAACTTGTGGTTATTAATCTAAGTTTAGTTTTCTTTTTTTACCACTATCATGTTCATCATCATATTTATTTATTTGCATGCATGCATTTAGTTATCAATGTGATGTTTCTTTGCATATACATGTTTTGCACATAGTTGGCTTGGTTGTTTTATATACTTGATGATGTATGCTTCAATTTCCATGTTAATGCTTCCAGAGCATTTTCCTTTTGTGATCTTGTGTAAACGTGGTGTTTAAACATGATTGCGGACCATCATCGTTAAGTTCGATAAACCTTGTTAGCTTTTCATATGTTTTCATGTTGCATTGGTTAGTTTATAAGTTTTGCAATGCGCTTAAATTTTCTTGTGCTATAAGAGTTATTAATTTAGAGATAGACATGGTATTTTAACCCTAGATTTATCAACCTATATGGCTATGGAGAAATTCAGCAACCTAGTTGTAAACATGGTGTTTAGAACTAGGTGAAAACATTATCTTTGTTTATATGCTTTCCTATCATGTGCTACACACTTTGCACCACGTACACTCATTAGGTTTTTATTTCTCATTAGACTAATTATCCCAGAAGTTAAGAATCTTAGGAGACATTGTTGGATTGTTGGCAATTCTATCTACTCCCAACCGTCACCTTGTGGGTTGAATGTGCGCTTAAAACGTCTTGCATGCAAGATAAAGACTCTTACTACAAGGAAATTGAAGGATGACTAAGATAAAAAATGCTTTGTCTTCTTCTTCCATGCCCAGCAAAATTCTAAGCATGGGGGAGACCCTGAATCTTCAACACGGAAGTGCAACATGACGCTCTAGAAGATAGAATGATCAAGATCATTAACATCACCGGATCAATGCGCAAGAAGCCACTGATCTCATCAAAATTCTGCATAGTCTCGAAGGGAAAACACTGAATATTTTTGTATATTTAGAATCCCCATGAAGTTATTCCAACAAATCAAGAATCAAGACAATTAGAGGTTCCTACAAGCGGTTATGCCCAAATCACGAAGTGCAACACGTCCTGAAATCAGTTTTGGACAACATGCAGTGCGGAAGTAAAACAGACATAGCTCCCTTGTTTGAACTCCGTTTTCGATGAATGACCACACGTTGGAAACGTAATTTCATAAACTTTTAAGTAGATCTATATTTAGATATATGTTTTGTTATGTATAGAGGGTAAATCCATTAAAAAGAGACAGCAAGGAGATGATGAGAACAAGAAAGAGGAGATGGTGATGACAACATTGAAGAGAAGAGCGACCAATAACTCCATTAAGCATACACGATCAAATTCAGAAGTTTAGGAGCATTGGTAAATCAAGAAAAAAAAGCAAAAGCCACATAGATACATGGAGATGGCTGAAGAAGGCAACGAAGAACTATAAAGGATGGTAATATCTCCATGGACCATCTCTTTTTTGAATATAAATGCTTGTAAGTATGCCTTCAGCCTTAGGTGCAACATTTTGTTTTTCTCTTGTAACAATAACATGGCTACTAAGAGGGCAACCTAGGTTTCTTTTTATTTTCAATAGATAGACATGACCATGTGTTCACCTCGATGTTTTATATTGCCTATGCTTACGGAAAGATGATGAAAGTTGCCACTTTGTTTTACCTACATGAAGTTATACATGTCTTGGCTAATTGCTCTCGATAATATGATCTAAAATTAATTTAAATACGGCCTCTTTTATTTGTGGAGGTGAAATGACTATGCTCTAGACCCAAATACATATCTTGCTCTTTGATTTAAGTTTATGGATGGCCGGATAACTTGTTGTTTTTATGAAAACTTAACTTTTGTGCTATCTACATATTTGTGATGCTCTTGCAAAGTTCTACCTACCAAAGCCATATACATATATGTTCTATGATAACAAAACCTTTAGATTGCAAACATATGTTTTGATGAGTTGGATTAGGATTGATTTCTATGGTTTGAGACTAAGAAGCTGAGCATTCCTTTGTGTAACCTTTTCATTCTAGCCTTTTTGTCCATTCATTGTGGGTTTTCACATCGAAAATTTCACAAACTTTGCTGGGCATCCACCCTAAACCAAAAACATCTTTTTGTGATCACCTCCTTGACCCCAACCCAATTTAATTATGGAGTAAAATTCTCGATGGAGATTCAAATATTCCGCAAGATTATGGAATTTATGCTTACTTTAGAATTCATCTCCCCCTCTCTTTTATGCTCGAGGACGAGCATCGTTCAAGCATGGGGGAGGAGTCATTACATCATCTCTGATAAATGCTATGTAAGTATTATGTTGCAAAAAGTTCTGAAGAACAAAAGAAAAAATTGAAAAATGAAAAAAATGATGATAAGAAAAGAAAAGGAAAGAAAAAAATGAAGAATAAAGAAAAAAGAAAGAAAGAGAGAAAAATGAGAAGGAAATAAAATAAAAGTAATAGATGCTCCTCGGTTCTTTTTGCTTCATAAGTTCTCAAGTGCCTTGATGACAAATTTATACTCAAATCTTCCAACCATGTGCAATCCGATAACGAGGACTTCACTCGTGCCTCGGGATCATCCATTTGCCACTTGCACATGTTCACCTATCTAGATGTGTGTGTTTCATCTCTCTCTCTTTCCAACATTTATCTTCCATGACCTTTTTGACGAGTCTCAATAATTCCAATAGATCTCTATCTTAATTTGACAATATTTCGGATGTATGTTTTGATAGGATTGTTTTTAACCTTCCAAGCTCCACATAAGCCTTCCACTATCACATATGAGTAGAATAGGTTGAAAATAATCTAGTATAGGCTTGAGTGACTTGATGAGATGAGTGTTTCCATGAGCTTTTGCAAGAGATTTTCACTTATGTTGGATACGCATCTTTTTGAAAATTTCTTCCATGTAATAAGGTAATGGTTTGAAGTTTGCTTAAGTTTGAGAGCATTGTGTTTATTAAATGCGACTCGAACATGGCGAGGACTTGGTGCACCGCCCGCCGAGCCGTCGCCAGCTCAAGCTCCCGGATCACATCTGGGAGGCGCCCGACTTCTTCAACCAGCATCCCGAGCATCAACGGCTCGAGAGACACGCCGAGTCCAGCCATGGTCGTGTTGATGGCCCTTCCCAGCTTGGCCAAGTCCTCGATGTTCCTCTGGTGAGCCACCTCCGACTCACGTTGGGCATCCCGGGCTTGGTTCAGCGCGACCGCGTCCTACTCCCGAGCCATCTGCGACTGCTCGAGCTCGGCACTGGTTTCTAGAAGACGAACAAGACAATAAGTTATGGCGGGTCCGCGAGAAAGAGGGAGACTTACTCTGAATCTGCTCCGACAAGCACTTGATCGCACCATCCTTCTCGATGACTTTGAGGAGGGCGGAGTTTAGCTCCAGCTTCTACTCCGCCAACTTTGAAGTCATCCCGGCGCGATACACGCGCATCCTCAAAACAGCAGCAAACAAGTCAGAGCACGTCAAGAAGCGGGCAACGAAGGGGATGGAGAAGGAAAGCATCTGCTCGACTCACCCTTGAGGTCCTCCGACAACTTGGCGTTGCTCTCGCGTAGCCGCGTCGCCTCCTCTGAAACCTCCTAAAGCTGATTAGAGACCTGGGAGAACTGGCGGTGGGCCGTCGCCAGATCCACCGTGGTAGTGCCCAGGTCGCACTCCAGGTCTGCCACTGTGACAACTCGCCCAGGAAAATATCGTACTATCGACTAAAACCAATCTACTTTGGTCATTGAGCCATAGTAAAGTATCATCCTGTCGTTAGTTGCCGGGTTAACGCCCGGTAAATCACTTGGAATTCATACAGAGGATCGACATATGCATTAAAACTCACGCGAAGGCGAGTCCAGAGTGCAACACGGGTTAAATTTCAATTTATCACAAACCATTGCTCGAGACAATGAATAAAGATTCAGAGTTGAAAACAGCGGAAATAAATTAAACTAGCGCAATGGTATACATCACAGGAGGCCATCCGTGATGTCATCACTTGTCATCACCACACGATCAACAATACATGCACAACAGTTTTAAAGCAAGGCTGAGTATACTAATACTCAGCAAGACTTAACCGTCGGGTGATAACTACATCACCAAACTCTAGACATGAAAGGCTTTATGGCTGGTGGATTTCCTTTGCTGAAAGCATCACAGAATGTGTCCTTACTTTCAATATTTTAGCATGAGTTCTAGTTGATTACCATTTCTAAGTGTGTCAACTAATTCACTCAGGAATTGTACAAGCAATTAATCCATACAACAATTTTCACCAAGTTCCAACACTAGCCGGTTAGGTGATTCCTCAGGAGTAGTAATAGTAAGTTCCTGCACCATCACATTAAGGTACTAGGCTTACCGGTCCCATTCCCGACAAGTGCTTAGTACGTTCAAAAGCTTAGCCCACGAAAGCCACTAGACCGGAGCCCAAATTCCATGCTCTTACCACATGAGCGGTCCATTTATAAAGATCTTATGATTCCAACATAAGAACCTATTCCCACGAGTGACGAACATCACTCGACTTCTACCGGTCCTATAGCATAGCAGCTATCGACCTAGCATACTAGTGACAGAGCATAGGTACCTAGGGATCATGCATCTAGGGTTTCAAACAACTCGTGAAACGTAAATGCACAAGCATAGCATGGAACCATTGCATAATTTTTAAAAGATAGGGTTAATGATCCGGGGCTTGCCTTCGCTAGCAAGGTTGGCCCTGGGGCCCTTCTTGAGGACCATGTGTGGTTCGAGGACCGGTGGATGGTCGCTTCCTTGTGTGATGAGTGATTGACAACGTTGTGTGGACCGATTCTTGGCTAAGTATTGCGGGTGCGGGTTGCGGCTTGACTCGTGTTGGTGCGGGTGAAGAACAAGCGCGAAAGGTCGTTGCGGTGAGGCCTCCGGGTGTGGAGAAGACAAGTAGGCTTCGTTCGAGGGACCCGGTGGCCGGTGGGGGTCAAGTGCGGGCCGCATGGTGGCATGAACGGCAAGATGAAGTCGTGGACGGTTTCTTGGTTGAGCCTCAAAACCAAGGTCGAGCCGGGACTACGTGGGAGCCAAGTCATGAGTGGAGATTGGCGGAGGCTACACCGAGTTCGCGGGGTTTCCGGTGGTTCACCGAGAAAACCACCGGGTTCCTTGGTTGATCCACAAAGCCAAGACCGGAGAACCGAAGACGGAAGTGCGGCGGCACCGGACCGGTCGACCGGTGGGTCGGCCGGTCGGCCGGTGGGGACCGGTCGGCCCAGGAGGAGCACCGGTCGGCCGTGTGCGACGACGCGGTCCGGAATCTTCGAAGCGGAGGACACGCGTCGGGATCGCATCGCTTGCGTCGAGGCTACGCGGGGTGCGGTCGCCGGGCATCCGTCCGATGGTGAAGACATCAAGAATTCCGAATCCGCCCTTGAGGGGCATGTATCCCTAGTTAGTAGAGAGGGGCATTTTAGACATTCGGTTGCCGCCTATATAACCCAAGAGGTGAGAGGTTGGCGACCAACTCTTGGAACCCTAGCTCATTTGTTTTCCTATTTTCCACCTATTTTCTCTAGGTTTTCCTTAGGACTAGCAAGAGAGCTTCACGGAGAGATCTTGTAGAGAGGGATGGATGATCGGGCAGCTTGCTAGACCTTGTACGAACCTTTGTTTCATGTATAGATGATTCGGCGTGGTTCCTCAAGGTTTGGATGTGTTTTCCCCGGTTGTTCTTGGTGGTGATTTTCGGAGCCCTTTCTCGGTGATTTCTTTGGGTGGTTTTCGAGGCTTTTCTCCTGGGGATTTGATGGGGGAAATTTGTGGGAACCCTTCGCGGTTCTTTGGGTTGTGATTCCCCTCCCAAATCCGTGAGTAAAAGTGCTCGATTTTGGGGGTTTCTTGAGTTCTTGGGTTGGAGGTGCTTTCGGCGGGATTTCTTCGATTCCTCCTTTTTGGACGAGATTTGGTGGGATTAAACTTTGCTATGGACTCCTCATGAGGTGCTCCCGATATCCCCAAAGTCTTGTTCAAGTCCGTGGAGCGATTCGGGAGATCGAGTTTTGGATTTGGGGGAGTTGACCCGCGGGTCTTTGTTCATCCCGAGTGCCCCGGAGCCACACCGGTCGACCGGTGCTCTTGACCGGTCCGACCGGTGAAAGCCTCTGTGGGATTTTGCTCGGGTGAACGTCTTGGTGTGTTCGTAGTTGTCCCGTGGTGCCGCTTGTTTCGAGTTTGGGTCCGTTTGGTGGTCGGTTGGCCTTGTTTGGTGTCTTGGGGGCTTTCGAGGCTGCCACCGGTCGACCGGTGTGTCTCACCGGTCTAGCCGGTGTAGAGCCACTTAGTGAAAGTTGCTCGGGTTCACTGCGGGGACCGGTCGACCGGTGGTGCTCACCGGTCCGACCGGTGTGGGTCTGTAGACTCGAGGTTTGTTTTTCCGTTGCGTTTCTCGGGTCGGAAGGTTGCGTGTTGGTTCCTAGGTCCGGTGGCACTCCGGTTGCTACGTGGGCTTGACCAACCTTGGTAGTGAGTCGGAGACGTGTGTTGGAAGCCGCGTTCGTCTTGTTGGAGTTCTCATCTCCATCGAGAAGAATTTTTATCGGCTCCCATTCACTCCCCCCCCTCTCCGGTTCGCCGTATCGGTCCTTCAAGTGGTATCGAGCCGGTTCGGGTCTTTATTGACTCTAACCGGTCTAAGATCCAAGGATGGCGTACCGGGAACGGGGTTCGGGTCCTCCACACTTCGATGGCAAGAACTACCGGATGTGGAGCAAGCGGATGGGTGCTTTTCTCCGCGGAAAGGGTCGGATCCTTTGGGATGTCACGGTGGACACGAGGCTATGTCCAGCGGTTGATTTCCTCGCTCCGGGATCGAGGGACGGCTTCGACGCCAACAATAAGGCGGTCGACTACTTGTTTCGTGCTTTGTGTCGGCCGAGTTCGATCGGGTGCACACCGAGCACTTGGCTTGTAGGATTTGGGCGGTGTTGAAGGAGGCTCATGTTGGGAACGCCCGAGGTTCGAGGGCACGGTTGTATGCGACCTACGGAGAGAGTACGAGAACTTCACTCATCTCCCCGGTGAGTCCATCGATGCCTTATTTCAGAGGTTCACGGTGGTGGTGAACAACATGAGGGCCAATGTGGACGTGCTCCCGTACGATGATCATGATAGAGCGGTCAAGCTCTTACACTCTTTGGATCGTACGATATGGAGCGGAAAGTTCGAGGCCATAGTCGAGTCGGAGCGGTATGATACTACGACGGTGAACGAGCCGTTCTCGAAGCTCAAGTCGGGCCGAGGTGGATAGGGGCATGATCGCCAAGCTTGAGGGACCGACCGATTCCCATAGTCTTGCCCTCGTTGGTGGTTCCAAAGGAAAGACTAACTCTAACCCATCCACCGGGATGTTCTCGTTTTCCTCTCCGATGTCTATGCCGGATGAGGAGTTTGATGACCTTGGAGAGGACGAGCCGGCGGCGGTGACGAGGCGGTTCGAGAGGCCGCACGAGAACCGCGTGAACATGAGGAGGAACACGAGGACTTGCTTCCGGTGCGGCAAGCGGGACACTTCGTCGCCGACCGCCCGGAGAAGGCCGAGAACAAGGACGGCTACAAGCACAAGCCGAGGAAGAACGACGACAAGTACCGTTCGAGGCGCGACCACAAGAGCAAGCACAAGAACAAGTACAAGGACGAGCGACGATCGAGGAAGAAGGAGGGCCGAGGCAAGGCCCGAGCGATGGTTGGAGCGAGCGACGTCGACTCCGGTTCCGCGTACTCCACCTCGAGCTCGAGCGGCGGCCGACGACGAGGGAGATCGCCGCAAGAACAAGAGGTCGTCCAAGAACACCGAGCGGGGCCGAGGCCGCCGCGAGAGACGGCTTCGCACCATGGCGTTGAGCTCCGGCGGCAAGAAGAGCACACGGAGCGACTCGGACTGCGAGTCCGACGACGAGGTGCGTGATGAGCTTCCCTTCTTGCGCCGGGAGAATGAGAGACTTGGCTCTTTGCTTGATAACCGTGATGACATGCTTAGAGAGGCCAAGAAAATGAGGAAAGAGCTTAGGGCTTCACTCGAGGATGCTAGGACTAGAGTGGCCGAGCTAGAGACACGGGTGCTTGATAGCAAGCTTGAGATTGATTCGCTTAAGGCTAGCCCCGTTGTTTCGATGAGAATGATTGTCTTGATTGCTCCATATTCCTTGCTGATCTAGCTTTGTTTAAGGAGAAGCATGCCTCCAAGTGTGAGGAACTAGATGTGCTTAGGGTTGAAGTGGGCCGAGCTTAAGTCTAGACCTGCTTTGCTAGGTGCTTGCACTTCTTGCCCTGTTTTGCATGCTAAAATTGATGAGATGCATGCCTACACTAGTTCGCTCGAGGCTAAATTGAAGGAACCCATGCCTACATCTTGCTCTACCCGTGAAATGCATGCATTGAAAAATTTGGAGCTTGCGCATTATGTTGATCGTTTGCGGGATGAGAATGATGATTTGAGGAAGTTGATGGGTTGGTTGTCCGGTCACGAGCCTCAGTTGAGGATGATGATCGAGGCCTTTAAGAGGCAAGATGGTGAGGGGCTTGGAGCAAACAAGGTTGGTGAGGGAAGTGGAGAGAATATCCCTGAGCCACCAAAAACCCACCACAAGAATGATTTCCCACCAAAACCTAACCATCTAAGGAACCGACTAGATACAACCCCGGCTCCACCCGTGTTTCCTACACCCACAAATGACCTACAAAAGCCTATCAAGTTTGTGAGCACTTCGGGGAAAGTGTTCTTTGGGAAGGAGAGTGAGAAGGCTAGTGGTGAGAAACCGGTGGAGGGTTTGAGTGGAGAGAAACCGAGTGAGCGACCACATCCCAAGCCAAAGCCTAAGCTTGTGAGGTTCCAATGTGGCTATTGTGGGAGAGATGGCCATAAGGAGGAGTTTTGCTTCAAAAGGAAGCGAGAGGAGAGAATGAGGAAGGAGTGGGCAAACAAGGACAAGTACCACCCTTCCGATGGTGTACTTGAGCCTCGTGTGCGGATGCCCGGGGGCAAGGCGATTGTGAGGACGGTTCGGGCTTGGGGAGAAAAGAAGGTCAGAGGCGGTCTTTGCTGTCCCGAGCACACCGGTCAGACCGGTGTGGGGCACCGGTCGGACCGGTGCGGGCCAGACGGACGGTGACGTTCGGGTTTCGAGCGCGTACAGGTGCGAGGGTTGTTTCTGGTGGTCGTGGTTCTGGTGGTTGGGCTGGAAAGGGTTCAGGTGGTCGGTTTGCTAGGCGTTCTCCACCTCGTGCTCAATACGGGGATTGGAGGAGTCGTGGCGGTGTGTTGGAGAGGAAGGACGTTCCACGGGCTTTCTTGCGTGGTTTTGGTCCTCCTCCGGGCGGAGAGGGGTGGTTCCCTCGGGGGTGGTTACCGTGGTGGTGTTCGTGGAGGTAGCTTTGGTAGGAGAGATGCTTTGGTTGGTGCTAACCCCACTTTCGAGCAAATGGCTCGGCACTGGTTTTCCTCTTTTGGTTCTAACCCCGATCTTGAGTCGTTTGTTCGCTCACGTGCCTATTTTTGATGTGCAGGTGGGAGACTTGAAGAACATTTGGTTGATTGACTCCGGTTGTTCGAGGCATATGACCGGAGACAGGGGGTGGTTCTCAAGTCTCGTCCCGGTGGTGACGAAGAGGTACATCACCTTTGGGGACAATGGGCGTGGGCGTGTGCTTTCAAAGGTGAGATAAAAGTGAGTGACAAGATCACTGCGAGGCGAGTTGCTCTTGTTCAATCGCCGGGATACAATTTGCTTTACGTGTCTCGGTTGTTGGATGAGGGTTTTGAGGTGTTGTTTCGGCCTGGTGGTTCTCGGATTGTGGACTCTCGAGGGGACCTTGTACGTATGGTCGTTCCCGAGGGTCGGGTGTTTCGTGCTGATTTTTCTCGGTCTTCGGGTGTGGAGCGTTGTTTCTTGGCCGGTTCTTCGAGTGAGTTGTGGAAGTGGCATAGGAAGTTGGGTCACTTGAGCTTTGACCTTTTGTCACGCTTGAGTAAACTCAATTTGGTCCGAGGATTGCCACGGTTGAGGCTTGAGAAAGAGTTGGTTTGTGCTCCGTGTAGGCATGCCAAGATGGTGGCCTCTTCTCACCCGCCTCTCACCGATGTGATGACTGAGCGTCCATGCGAGCTGCTCCATATGGACCTTGTTGGCCCAGCTCGTGTGCGATCTGCGGGTGGGAAGTGGTATGTCCTTGTTGTGGTGGACGACTATTCTCGGTATGCGTGGGTGTTCTTTACGGAGGATAAGGGGGAGACGTTTGGTTTTGTTCGAGATCTAGTCTTGAGGTTGAGGAACGAGAGGCACGGAGATGCCATACGAGCTATCCGTAGTGATAATGGCTCGGAATTCGGGAACTCTCGTTTTGAAGCCTTTTGTCATGACTTGGGTCTTGAGCACCAGTTTTCGAGTCCGTATACGCCTCCCCGAATGGTGTTGTGGAAAGGAAGAACGGGACCTTGTGCGAGATGGCTCGGACGATGCTTGATGAGCATAGGACTCGAGGAGGTATTGGGGTGAGGCGGTGAATACCGCATGCTATGTGTCGAACAGGATATACCTCAGGGTGCACAAGAAGAAGACATGCTATGAGTTGATGCATGGCCGCACACCCAAGGTGAGTCACTTCCATGTCTTTGGTTGCAAGTGTTTCATTCGAAGAAAGGCGGGGAAGTTGGATAAGTTTGAGGCTAGGTCCGTTGATGGCATTTTCTTTGGTTATGCATCTCATTCTAGAGCATATCGTGTGCTCAATCTTGAAACTAACCAAATCGTGGAGACTTGCGAGGTAACCTTCGACGAGACGAGCCACGTAGTCGGCTTGTCTTTGAGTGTGCGGTGATGATGAGCTTGGCGAGGAGATCTTTCGGGAGGAGGAGCATGGAGATGATGAGGATGGCGGTGCGGTGACCCCGCCGAACATGTACCCACTACTTCGACGACGATGATGGATGGACCCTCTCGCTACACCTACGACGACAAATCAAGAACGAGGAGAAGGCGATGTTGAGGGGGAGGTAGCTTCGAGGCGAGAACCTCCCCGGCGAGTTCAAGTGGATCACCCGGCTTCGAGGATCATCGGCGACATGAATGAACGCACTACACGGTCGAGGGTTCGGAACAATTCCCATTTTGCTCATGCTGCATTTGTTGCTTCTTTCGAGCCCAAAGACATTGGACACGCACTATCTGATCACAATTGGGTTAACTCGATGCATGAGGAGTTGGAGAACTTTGAGAGGAATCAGGTGTGGGAGTTGGTTGACCCTCCCCCAGGGTGTAAGCCGATTGGTACCAAGTGGGTGTGGAAAAACAAAGAGGGAGAGAAGGGTGAGGTTGTGAGGAACAAGTCGAGACTTGTTGCTCAAGGGTTCGGTCGAAGGAGGGGATTGACTACGAGGAGACCTTTGCTCCCGTAGCCCGTTTGGAGGCGATTAGGATCCTTCTAGCCTTTTCGTGGCTAAAGGGTTCAAGTTGCACCAAATGGATGTGAAGAGTGCTTTCCGAATGGTGTCTTTGGAGGAAGAAGTGTATGTGAGGCGACCTCGGGGTTTGAGAGTGAGAAGTACCCCCACCGGTGTACAAGTTGAGGAAGGCGTTGTATGGGTTGAAGCGGCGCCTAGAGCTTGGTATGGCGAGGTTGAGGGGGTTCTTGTTTGAGAGAGGTTTTGAGATGGGGAAGGTCGATCGGACCTTGTTTTTGCGAGAGGCGGGCGAGAGATATCCCGATTGTGCGGTGTGTACGTGGATGATATTGTCTTTGGTGGCTCGTCTAACTCTCTTGTTGCGAGGTTTGCGAGATGATATGAGCAGGGGAGTTCGAGATGAGCATGATGGGTGAGTTGCGCGTTCTTCCTCGGGCTACAAATCAAGCAATCAAAGGAAGGAACATTTGTGCACCGGGCTAAGTACACCAAGGACATTGTGAGGAAGTTCAAGATGGAGGACTCCAAGGCTATGACGACGCCGATGAGTACGACTACGGCTCTTGATGCGGACGAGGAAGGTGAACACGTGGACCGGAAGGAGTACCGGAGCATGATCGGCTCACTCCTCTACTTGACGGCAACGAGGCCGGACATACAGTTCTCAGTGTGTCTGTGCGCTCGTTTTCAAGCGTCTCCGAGGACTTCGCATCGGCAAGCGGTGAAGCGAATTTTCGGTACTTGCGTCACACTCCCGACTTCGGCCTTTGGTACTCCGCGTCCTCCTCTTTGGCGCTTCATGGTTTTTCAGACGCGGATTTTGCCGGGTGTCGGTTGGATAGGAAGTCCACTTCGGGACTTGCCGCTTTTGGGTTCTTCGTTGGTGTCTTGGTCTTCCCGTAAGCGGTCGAGTGTTGCTCAATCCACGACCGAGGCCGAGTATGTTGCCGCCGCTAGTTGTTGCTCTCGGCTCCTTTGGATCACCTACACCATGAATGACTTTGGTGAGGAGTATACCCATGTCCCACTTCGGTGTGATAGCACCGGTGCCATAAGCGTTGCAAAGAACCCAGTGCTCCATTCCAAAACCAAGCACATAGAAGTGAGGTATCATTTTCTGAGAGACAACGTCGAGAAAGGAAAGATAGCTTTGATCCATGTACCCACACATGACCAACTAGCCGATATTTTCACCAAACCCCTAGATCAAGCAACTTTCACTCGTTTGCGGGGGGAACTTGGTGTGTGTTTGATTTCTTGAGTTGGGTGTGTGGGGGCTTTCTTTTGCCGGTGGTGTCGAGCCCGTTTTGCCTCCCCTCGAGGAGCCGGTTTGTAGCATATGTATAGCTTTTCTTTGTGCATTTCTTGCATTTGGCATGGCATATGTAACATGATGTATAGGCATCCTTGTATCTTAGATTGCATGCATTTTGTATCATATGCATTGGTTAGGAAAAGCTTCTCTCATATACATTGTTCACCATGGAATGAGATATATGTCTTTGTGAGCTTGTTTGGTATGCTACGGTTAGTTTGGCTTAGCTCTTGATGATCTTGATGAATAATCCATGGTTGATAGCTATGCTTTTGAAAAATGTCACATGTATGCTCTCTCATGTGTAAATGCCTTTACATGCTCTTGACATGTTTTTGTGGCCTTGCTATGCTTAATTTGTGGTTGGATAGCTAGTTTATTGATCATATGGGGCCAAAGGCTCATTTGCCATCATGAATGTTTAGCCCTCTTGACTTATCTTGTGGAGGAGCATAAGTTCCTTTTTGTCGCAAAGACATTTCATGTACCATTTACAAATCTGAAAATGAAAGGAAAAATGCTCGGAAAATATGCTCCCATGTCATATGTGCTGAATTTAATTTGCTTTGGGTGCTAAACCGTTGCATGATGCCTACTAATGAGAAGTCTCATAAATAGAAGTAGGCACATGGCTCGGTGGCTTTGACATGACATGAGGTGCTTGTGGGTGTTTGTGATGGTCTTATGGTTAGAATAGCTGTCCTAGCATGAAGTTTGTGTGGCTTTGCCATTTTGATATGTTTTGATCATGTTTAGGACTTTGCTCATGAGAGGCAAGTTTTCGCAAAATTGCCAAAATTCATCTTAGCTTCGTCCAATGGTTGTGAAACTTGGTGATCATGTAGTTGAGATCGATACGAAGCCGTAGAGTACCTAACTTGCTCATTTGGACATGTGTAGCATTATTTGTTGAATTTTGCATATTTGAGAAGCTCTAGGTTGAAAGTTTTGCATTTTTGGCTTGATTCATGCATTGCCAACAAGGGGGAGAAGTTTGAGCTTGAAATGGCTTGCTGGGCGTGTTTAGAAGGTTTTCAGGTGGTTTCGAGCCATTTCTGGGCTCTGTTGAGCACCGGTATGACCGGTCGGGGTCACCGGTCCGACCGGTGTGAGTCCGGCTCTGTTCACATGTTGCTCACCGGTCGACCGGTGGTGTTGACCGGTCGACCGGTCGGGGTGGTTTGTTGCGGTCGCTTTGTTTTCAAGTGGTGTCTTGCATGCATTCGTCCGGGGGAGTTGCATTGGTTCGGGGGAGCTTGCATGTGTGCGGGGGGAGCTCTTTGTGAGTTTTCGAGTTTGTCTCGGTGGTTTGTGCTCTTTGCTTGAGCTTTGCTTTGTCTCGGATGTGTCGAGCCGTTGCCCTTGCCTAAGGGGTTCGAGACTTGTCTTCTTCGGTGATCTTGCTCTGTGCCTTTGTTTGGCTTTCGATCGCTTGTTGGAGTTTCTTTTTGTTCGTTTCTTTTTCTTTTCTTTTCTCTCTTGTTACTTTCGTGTGGGTGTTGTCAATGCACTCATCAAGGGGGAGATTGAGGACCATGTGTGGTTCGAGGACCGGTGGATGGTCGCTTCCTTGTGTGATGAGTGATTGACAACGTTGTGTGGACCGATTCTTGGCTAAGTATTGCGGGTGCGGGTTGCGGCTTGACTCGTGTTGGTGCGGGTGAAGAACAAGCGCGAAAGGTCGTTGCGGGTGAGGCCTCCGGGTGTGGAGAAGACAAGTAGGCTTCGTTCGAGGGACCCGGTGGCCGGTGGGGTCAAGTGCGGGCCGCATGGTGGCATGAACGAAGCAAGATGAAGTCGTGGACGGTTTCTTGGTTGAGCCTCAAAACCAAGGTCGAGCCGGGACTACGTGGGAGCCAAGTCATGAGTGGAGATTGGCGGAGGCTACACCGAGTTCGCGGGGTTTCCGTGGTTCACCGTAAAACCACCGGGTTCCTTGGTTGATCCACAAAGCCAAGACCGGAGAACCGAAGACGGAAGTGCGGCGGCACGGGCCGGTCGACCGGGTGGGTCCGGCCCGTCGACCGGTGGGGACCGGTCGGCCGGTGAGGAGCACCGGTCGGCCCGTGTGCGACGACGCGGTCCCGAATCTTCGAAGCGGAGGACACGCGTCGGGATCGCATCGCTTGCGTCGAGGCTACGCGAGGGTGCGGTCGCCGGGCATCCGTCCGATGGTGAAGACATCAAGAATTCCGAATCCGCCCTTGAGGGGCATGTATCCCTAGTTAGTAGAGAGGGGCATTTTAGACATTCGGTTGCCGCCTATATAACCCAAGAGGTGAGAGGTTGGCAGCCAACTCTTGGAACCCTAGCTCATTTGTTTTCCTATTTTCCACCTATTTTCTCTAGGTTTTCCTTAGGACTAGCAAGAGAGCTTCACGGAGAGATCTTGTAGAGAGGGATGGATGATCGGGCGGCTTGCTAGACCTTGTACGAACCTTTGTTTCATGTATAGATGATTCGGCGTGGTTCCTCAAGGTTTGGATGTGTTTTCCCCGGTTGGTCTTGGTGGTGATTTTCGGAGCCCTTTCTCGGTGATTTCTTTGGGTGGTTTTCGAGGCTTTTCTCTTGGGGATTTGATGGGGGAAATTTGTGGGAACCCTTCGTGGTTCTTTGGTCTGTGATTCCCCTCCCAAATCCGTGAGTAAAAGTGCTCGATTTTGGGGGTTTCTTGAGTTCTTGGGTTGGAGGTGCTTTCGGCGGGATTTCTTCGATTCCTCCTTTTTGGACGAGATTTGGTGGGATTAAACTTTGCTATGGACTCCTCATGAGGTGCTCCTGATATCCCCAAAGTCTTGTTCAAGTCCGTGGAGCGATTCGGGAGATCGAGTTTTGGATTTGGGGGAGTTGACCGCGGGTGCTTTGTTCATCCCGAGTCGCCGCCAGCCACACCGGTCCGACCGGTGCTCTTGACCTGGTCGACCGGTGAAAGCCTCTGTGGGATTTTGCTCGGGTGAACGTCTTGGTGTGTTCGTAGTTGTCCCGTGGTGCTGCCTTGTTTCGAGTTTGGGTCCGTTTGGTGGTCGGTTGGCCTTGTTTGGTGTCTTGGGGGCTTTCGGTCGCCACCGGTCCGACCGGTGTGTCTCACCGGTCTAACCGGTGTAGAGCCACTTAGTGAAAGTTGCTCGGAGTTCACTGCGGGGACCGGTCCGACCGGTGGTGCTCACCGGTCCGACCGGTGTGGGTCTCGTAGACTCGAGGTTTGTTTTTCCGCCGCGTTTCTCGGGTCGGAAGGTTGCGTGTTGGTTCCTAGGTCCGGTGGCACTCCGGTTGCTACGTGGGCTTGACCAACCTTGGTAGTGAGTCGGAGACGTGTGTTGGAAGCCGCGTTCGTCTTGTTGGAGTTCTCATCTCCATCGAGAAGAATTTTTATCGGCTCCCATTCACTCCCCCCCCCTCTCCGGTTCGCCGTATCGGTCCTTCACTTCGGACTTTGATCCAGGTCTTGAGCTACGTCCACGTACTGGAGCTCTTCATCCGCACCTTTGCCTCCTCCTTCTGGCACGAGCATATCTCTACCGTCGGGAAGATCTACACGAGGATGCAAATGCAAGATTTATTTGACAATTTTCAATTTAATTAATAATAATCAACAGATGACAACCATGGGGTGCATGGTTGACAACATTCACCTAGATAAGAAATACATTCAGCATACTCTTCCAAAAAGGATTAATATGTAGCTCTTTATTCTTTATTCTTTTGATAGTGACTGTGTACATATATATGGAAATAATTTAGTTTAAGTTACACAAACAGCGAGGGGGCTGGTATTTATCTTTCTAAAATGATTTTCATCAGAAACCAGGTCATCAAAGTGGGTTGATGATTTTCCCATTTAATTGACTATTAAGCTTTAACTTGTTTCCATGGCTTTTGTTCCTAAAATTAATTATTAAAATCCAGTGGAAGGGTTTATTAAACACTTAAACATCTCTAACCAGCCACTGGACACACATGCCTTCTTAGGATAGCTATAGAATTAATTATTTTGAAAATAACAAAAGCTAGCTACTAAAATAAGGTAAATGCACAAAAAAATAAATACTCATCAAAATGATCCTAACCTATGAATGCAGCACATACACCAAGAACTGTTATGAATCTTGAGTTATGCATTTTCAAAGAAAATCAAGCATATTTCAAGAATAAATATTTCTAGCAGTTGTAAAATTGTGATTAATTCACCAGGGGTGTATTTTGGGATAACAAGATAACACGCAAAAGTTGGGTAGAAAAATCCAATTATTTTTAGCTACAAAAATTATCTAGGCAGGTTCTGCAGAAATGCAAAACAATTTTTATAAAAAGATTTGTACAGGAGCTAGTCATGACTTTAGACACAACATATCAAAAAATTAGCTACAGAGGATTTATGGATTTTGAGATATCTCAGATCTAGGTTTTTCACATTTCTATTTTTCATGCAAAAACTATCAAGAAATAGTTTAGGCAAGAATAACAAAAGTTGTATTACTTTTCACCAAGAATCCAAAAATATTGGGTTTGCATTTGTCCTAGTTTTCTACGATTTTCTATGGAGTTTACAAGTTTCAGCCAAACACATGTACTATTTAAGAAACCGACTTTCATTGAGGTCCCTGGAAATTTTTGTAGATTCACAACCATACCCTTACTTCGCACAAAACACCCCGAAATTATCTCAGACCTTGCAATGTGGCCCTTGGGCGGGGTGGCCGGTGCGGCCGGCCCAATTCCGGCGAGGCCAGTGGCCTAGGCCGGGCGGGAGCGGGTGCGGGGCGGTCTGGTGGTTCCCCAAGCTCAATTTGGGAGTTTGACCGGGACGGAGATTCTGCCGGTGGTGGGGCTCCGCGGCGCTGTCCCGTACCGGCCGCGGGAGCGACTACTCCGGCGAGGTGGGAAGGGTGAGCGGAACAGTTAGCACTAGTAGGCGCGTGAGAGGGTGGAGGGCGCCTCAGTGGTGTAAGGCGGCCGACCGGGCCCTGGGTTCGCCGCGGTTGCCCCCAATGGCGCCGGTGGGCAGCTTGGGCCGGTTTGGCAGGGTGGCCGGTTGTGCGTCAAGGCGAGGGGAGGAGGCACACACGCGCGACGAGAAGGTCGGCCTCCACTTATGTAGGCGTCGCGCACCGGGCGGCAATGGACGAACCGATGGGCTCTCGAGTGCGGCCGATCACAGTACGAAGCGGGGACTTCGATGCGCCTCGGTGTGGGTGCGGCTTGGTGAAGGACCGATATGGCAAACCAGAGAGGGGGGAGTGATTGGGAGCCGATAAAAATTCTTCTCGAAGGAGATGAAAACTCCAACAAGACGAACGCGGCTTCCAACACACGTCTCCGACTCACTACCTAAGTTGGCCAAGCCCATGTAGCCACTGGAGTGCCACTGGACCTAGGAACCAACACACCCGACCTTCCGACCCGAGAAAGCAGCGGAACACCAAACCTCGAGTCTACAGACCCACACCGGTCAGACCGGTGAGCACCACTGGTCAGACCGGTCCCTGCCGGTGAAATTGAGAAACTTTCACTAAGTGGCTCTACGCCGGTCAGACCGGTGAGACACACCGGTCAGACCGATCGCAACCTGAAAGCCCCCAAGGCACCAAACAGGCCAACCGACCACCAAACTGACCCAAACTCGAAACAGCAGCAACACAGGACAACAGCGAACACACCAAGACGTTCACCCGAGCAAAATCCCACCAAGGGTTGCACCGGTCAGATCGGTCATGACCACCGGTCAGACCGGTGTAGCCTAGGCAGCTCGGGATGAACAGCACCCGCGGGTCAACTCCCCCAAATCCAAATCTTGATCTCCCGAATCGCTCCACGGACTTGAACAAGACTTTGGGGATATCAGGAACACCTCATGAGGAGTCCATAGCCAAGTTTAATCCCACCAAAACTCGTCCAAAAAGGAGGAATCAAGGAAATCCCGCCAAAAGCACTTCCAACCCAAGAACTCAAGAAACCCCGAAATCGAGCACCTTTACTCAAGGATTTGGAAGGGGAATCACAGCCCAAAGAACCACGAAGGGTTCCCACATATTTCCCCCATCAAATCCCCAAGAGAAAGGTCCCGAAAACAACACAAAGAAATCACAAAGAGAGGGCTCCGAAAATCACCACCAAGAACAACCGGGGAAAACACATCCAAACCTTGAGGAACCACGCCGAATCATCTATAAATGAAACAAAGGTTCATACAAGGTCTAGCAAACCGCCCAATCATCCATCCCTCTCAACAAGATCTCTCCGTGAAGCTCTCTTGCTAGTCCTATGGAAAACCTAAGGAAAATAGGTGGAAAATAGGAAAACTAATGAGCTAGGGTTCCAAGAGTTGGCTGCCATCCTCTCACCTCTTGGGTTATATGGAGGCAACCGAATGTCTAAAACGCCCTTCTCTACTAACTAGGGATACAAGCCCCTCAAGGGCGGATTTGGAATTCTTGATGTCTTCACCATCGTACGGATGCCGGCGACCGCACCTCGCGTAGCCTCGACGCAAGCCATGCGATCCCGACGCGTGTCCTCCACTTCGAAGATTCGGACCGCGTCGTCGCACACGGCCGACCGGTGCTCCTCACCGGTCGACCGGTCCCCCCCCGGTCGACCGGTCGGACCCACCGGCCGACCGGTGCAGCGGCGCTTCGTCGCTCCGTCTTCGGTTCTCCCGGTCTTGGCTTTGTGGATCAACCAAGGAACCCAGTGGTTTTCTGGTGAACCACCGGAAACCCCGCGAACTCGGTGTAGCCTCCGCCAATCTCCACTCATGACTCGGCTCCCACGTAGTCCCGGCTCGACCTTGGTTTTGAGGCTCAACCAAGAAACCGTCCACGACTTCATCTTGCTGTTCATGCCACCATGCGGCCCGCACTTGACCCCGCTGGCCACCGGGTCCCTCGAACGAAGCCTACTTGTCTTCTCCACACCTGGAGGCCTCACCGGCAACGACCTTTCGTGCTTGTTCTTCACCTGCACCAACACCAGTCAAGCCGCAACCTGCACCTGCAATACTTAGCCAAGAATCAGTCCACACAATGTTGTCAATCACTCATCACACAAGGAAGCGACCATCCACCGGTCCTCGAACCACACATGGTCCTCAATCTCCCCCTTGATGAGTGCATTGACCACACCCACACGTAAGTAACAAGAGAGAAAAGAAAAAGAAAAGAAACGAACAAAAAGAAACTCAAACAAGTGATCGAAAACCAAACAAAGGCAAAGAGCAAGATCACTTGAAGAAGACAAGTCTCGGACCCCTTAGGCAAGGGCAACGGCTCGACACATCCGAGACAAAGCAAAACTCAAGCCAAGAGCACAAACCACCAAAGCAAAGCTCGAACAACCACAAAGAGCTCCCCCTGCACACATGCAAGCTCCCCCTGAACCAATGCACCTCCCCCTGGACGAATGCATGCAAGACACCACTTGAAACAGGGCAGCTGCAACAACTCAGCCCTGACCGGTCAGACCGGTCAACACCACCGGTCAGACCGGTGAGAAACATGTGAACAGAAACAGCACTCACACCGGTTAGACCGGTGACCCCGACCGGTCAGACCGGTGCACAACAGAGCCCAGAAATGGCTCGAAACCACCTGAAAACCTTCTAAAAGCGCCCAGCAAGCCATTTCAAGCTCAAACTTCTCCCCCTTGTTGGCAATGCATTAATCAAGCCAAAAATGCAAAACTTTCAACCTAGAGCTTCTCAAATAGACAAAATTCAACAAAGAATGCTACACATGTCCAAATGAGCAAGTTAGATACTCTATAGCTTCGTATCGATCTCAACTACATGATCATCAAGTTTCACAACCATTGGACGAAGCTAAGATGGATTTTGGCAATTTTGCGAAAAACTTGCCTCTCATGAGCAAAGTCCTAAACAAGATCAAAGCATATCAATATGGCAAAGCCACACAAACTTCATGCTAGGACAACCATTCTAATCATAAGACCATCACAAACACCCACAAGCACCTCATGTCATGTTAAAGCCACCGAGCCATGTGCCTACTTCTGTGTATGAGACTTCTCATTGGTAGGCATCATGCAACTGTTTAGCACCCAAAGCAA
Organism: Cenchrus americanus; assembly: GCA_947561735.1. Lineage (NCBI taxonomy): Eukaryota > Viridiplantae > Streptophyta > Magnoliopsida > Poales > Poaceae > Cenchrus > Cenchrus americanus. Next base: position 180,230,241 of record OX387245.1, read on the forward strand.
ATTGAAATTAGCACATATGACATGGGAGCACATTTCGAAGCATTTTTCATTTCATTTTCAGATTTGTAAATGGTACATGAAATGTCTTTGCGACAAAAAGGAACTTATGCCCCTCCACAAGATAGAACAAGAGGGCTAAACATTCATGATGGCAAATGAGCCTTTGGCCCCATACGATCAATAAACTAGCTATCCAACCACAAATTAAGCATAGCCAAGCCACTAAAACATGCCAAGATCATATAAAGGCATTTACACATGAGAGAGCATACACATGACATTTTCAAAAGCATAGCTATCAACCATGGATTATTCATCAAGATCATCAAGAGCTAAGCCAAACTAACCAAAGCATACCAAACAAGCTCACAAAGACATATATCTCATTCCATGGTGAACAATGTATATGAGAGAAGCTTTTCCTAACCAATGCATATGATACAAAATGCATGCAATCTAAGATACAAGGATGCCTATACATCATGTTACATATGCCATGCAAAATGCAAGAAATGCACAAAGGAAAACTATACATATGCTACAAAGAAGCTCTCACACAACACTCACAAACCACCGGCTCCTCGAGGGGAGGCAAAACGGGCTCGACACCACCGGCCAAAGAGAGCTCCCACACACCCAACTCAAGAAATCAAACACACACCAAGTTCCCCCCGCAAACGAGCGAAAGTTGCTTGATCCAGGGGTTTGGTGAAAATATCGGCTAGTTGGTCATGTGTGGGTACATGAAACAAGGCTATCTTTCCTTTCTCGACGTTGTCTCTCAGAAAATGATACCTCACTTCTATGTGCTTGGTTTTGGAATGGAGCACTGGGTTCTTTGCAACGCTTAGGGCACTGGTGCTATCACATTGAAGTGGGACATGGGTATACTCCTCACCAAAGTCACTCATGGTGTATGAAATCCAAAGGAGCTGAGAGCAACAACTAGCAGCGGCAACATACTCGGCCTCGGTCGTGGATTGAGCAACACTCGACTGCTTGCGGGAAGACCAAGACACCAAAGAGGAACCCAAAAAGCGGCAAGTCCCGGAAGTGGACTTCCTATCCAACCGACACCCGGCAAAATCCGCGTCTGAAAAACCATGAAGCGCCAAAGAAGAGGACGCGGAGTACCAAAGGCCGAAGTCGGGAGTGTGACGCAAGTACCTGAAAATTCGCTTCATTGCCTGCCGATGCGAAGTCCTCGGAGACGCTTGAAAACGAGCGCACAGACACACCGAGAACTGTATGTCCGGCCTCGTCGCCGTCAAGTAGAGGAGTGACCCGATCATGCTCCGGTACTCCTTCTGGTCCACGTGTTGACCTTCCTCGTCTGCATCAAGAGCCGTAGTCGTACTCATCGGCGTCGTCATAGCCTTGGAGTCCTCCATCTTGAACTTCGGCACAATGTCCTTGGTGTACTTAGCCTGGTGCACAAATGTTCCTTCCTTTGATTGCTTGATTTGTAGCCCGAGGAAGAACTGCAACTCACCCATCATGCTCATCTCAAACTCCCTGCTCATATCATCTGCAAACCTTTCAACAAGAGAGTTAGACGAGCCACCAAAGACAATATCATCCACGTACACCCGCACAATCGGGATATCTCCGCCCCCGCCCAAAAAACAAGGTCTGATCGACCTTCCCCATCTCAAAATCTCTCTCAAACAAGAACCCCCTCAACCTGCCATACCAAGCTCTAGGCGCCTGCTTCAACCCATACAGCGCCTTCCTCAACTTGTACACCCGGTGGGGGTATTTCTCACTCTCAAACCCCGGAGGCTGCCTCACATACACTTCTTCCTCCAACACACCATTCAGAAAAGCACTCTACACATCCATTTGGTGCAACTTGAACCCTTTAGCCACAGAAAAGGCTAGAAGGATCCTAATCGCCTCCAAACGGGCTACGGGAGCAAAGGTCTCCTCGTAGTCAATCCCCTCCTTTTGACTGAACCCTTGAGCAACAAGTCTCGACTTGTTCCTCACAACCTCACCCTTCTCTCCCTCTTTGTTTTTCCACACCCACTTGGTACCCATCGGCTTACACCCTGGGGGAGGGTCAACCAACTCCCACACCTGATTCCTCTCAAAGTTCTCCAACTCCTCATGCATCGAGTTAACCCAATTGTGACCAGATAGTGCGTGTCCAATGTCTTTGGGCTCGAAAGAAGCAACAAATGCAGCATGAGCAAAATGAGAGTTGTTCCGAACCCTCGACCGTGTAGTGCGTTCATTCATGTCGCCGATGATCCTCGAAGCTGGGTGGTCCACCTGTACTCGTAGGGGAGGTTCTCGCGTCGATGCTACCTCCCCCTCAGCATTAGCTTCTCCTCGTTCTTGATTTGTCGTCGTAGGTGTAGCAGAGGGTCCATCTATCATCGTAGTCGAAGTAGTGGGTACATGTTCAACCGGGGGCACCGCACCTCCATCCTCATCATCACCAAGTTCATGCTCCTCCTCCTGAAAGATCTCCTCGCCAAGCTCATCATCACCTGCACACTCAAAGACAAGCTGACTACGTGGCTCTGTCTCATCGAAGGTTACCTCGCAAGTCTCCACGATTTGGTTAGTTTCAAGATTGAGCACACGATATGCTCTAGAATGAGATGCATAACCAAAGAAAATGCCATCAACGTACCTAGCCTCAAACTTATCCAACTTCCCGCCTTTCTTCGAATGAAACACTTGCAACCAAAGACATGGAAGTGACTCACCTTGGGTGTGCGACCATGCATCAACTCATAGCATGTCTTCTTCTTGTGCACTCTGAGGTATATCCTGTTCGACACATAGCACGTGGTATTCACCGCCTCAGCCCAATACCTCCTCGGAGTCCTATGCTCATCAAGCATCGTCCGAGCCATCTCGCACAGGGTCCTGTTCTTCCTTTCCACAACACCGTTCTGGGGAGGCGTATACGGACTCGAAAACTAGTGCTTAAGACCCAAGTCATGGCAAAAGGTTTCAAAACGAGAGTTCCTGAATTCCGAGCCATTATCAATGCGGATAGCTCGTATGGTATCTCCGTGCCTCTCGTTTCTCAACCTTAAGACTAGATCTTGAACAAAACCAAATGTCTCCCCCTTATCCTCAAGAAAGAACACCCACGCATACCGATAATAGTCGTCCACCACAACAAGGACATACCACTTCCCACCCGCAGATCGCACACGAGCTGGGCCAACAAGGTCCATATGGAGCAGCTCGCATGGACGCTCAGTCATCACATCGGTGAGAGGCGGGTGAGAAGAGGCTACCATCTTGGCATGCCTACAAGGCGCACAAACCAACTCTTTCTCAAGCCTCAACCGTGGCAATCCTCGGACCAAATTGAGTTTACTCAAGTGAGACAAAAGGTCAAAGCTCAAGTGACCCAACTTCCTATGCCATTTCCACAACTCACTCGAAGAACCAGCCAAGAAACAACGCTCCACACCCGACGACTGAGAAAAATCAGCACGAAACACCTGACCCTCGGGAACGACCATATAGACAAGGTCCCCTCGAGAGTCCAAAATCCGAGAACCACTTGGCCGAAACAACACCTCAAAGCCCTCATCCAACAACTGGGACACAGAAAGCAAATTGTACCCCAGCGATTGAACAAGAGCAACACGCCTCAGAGTGATCTTGTCACTCACTTTGATCTCACCTTCTGAAAGCACACGCCCACGCCCATTGTCCCCAAAGGTGATGTACCTCTTAGTCACCACCGGGACGAGAGTTGAGAACCACCCCCTGTCTCCAGTCATATGCCTCGAACAACCGGTGTCAATCAACCAAATGTTCTTCAAATCTCCCACCTGAAATTCAAAAATAAGCACGTGAGCGAACAAACGACTCAGCACTGGGGTTAGTACCAAAAGAGGTAAACCAGTGCCGAGCCATTTGCTCGAAAGTGGGGTTAGCACCAACCAAAGCATCTCTCTTACCAAAGCTACCTCCACGAACACCACCACGGTAACCACCCTGAGGGAACCACCCCTCTCTGCCTGGAGGAGGACCAAATCCACGCAAGAAAGCCCGTGGAACATCCTTCCTCTCCAACTCAAAGCTATGACTCCTCCGATCCCCGTATTGAGCACGAGGAGGAGAACGCCTAGCAAGCTGACCACCTGCACCCTTTCCAGCCCAACCACTAGAACCACGACCACCAGAAACAACCCTCGCGCCTGCATGAGCTCGAAACCCAAACAGGTGTCTGTCCAGGCCTGCACCGGTCTGACCGGTGCCCCACACCGGTTTGACCGGTGTGGCCTGGGTAGCAGCACCACCAGCAGCCTTCCGTTCTCCCCAAGCCCGAACTGTCCTCACACTCCCCTTGGCCCTGGGCATCTGCACACGAGGCTCAAGTACACAATCGGAAGGGTGGTACTTGTCCTTGTTAGCCCACTCATTTGCCATTCTCTCCTCACGCTTCCTCTTGAAGCAAAACTCCTCCTTATGGCCATATCTCCCACAATAGCCACAATGGAACCTCACAAGCTTAGGCTTAGGCTTGGGATGTGGCTGCTCACTCGGTTTCTCTCCACTCAAATCCTCCACCGGTTTCTCACCACTAGCCTTCTCACTCTCTTTCCCAAAGAACACTTTCCCGGAAGTGCTCACAAACTTGATAGGCTTTTATAGATCATTTGTGGGTATAGGAAACACGGGTGGAGCAAGGGTTGTGTCTAGTCGGTTCCTAAGATGGTTAGGTTTTGGGGGGAAACCATTTTTGTGGTGGGTTTTTGGTGGCTCCGGGATATTCTCTCCACTTCCCTCACCAACCTTGTTTGCCCCAAGTCCCTCACCATCTTGCCTCTTAAAGGCCTCGATCATCATCCTCAACTGAGGCTCATGACCGGACAACCAACCCATCAACTTCCTCAAGTCATCATTCTCCTCAAGTTCCAAATTTTTCAATGCATGCATTTCACAGGTAGAGCAAGATGTAGGCATGGGTTCCTTCAATTTAGCCTCAAGAGAACTAGTGTAAGCATGCATCTCATCAATCTTAGCATGCAAAACAGGGCAAGAAGTGCAAGCACCTAGCAAAGCAGGTCTAGACTTAAGCTCAGCCACTTCAACCCTAAGCACATCTAGTTCCTCACACTTGGAGGCATGCTTCTCCTTAAACAAAGTAAGATCAGCAAGGAATATGGAGCAATCAGCACAATCATTCTCATCAGAGACAACAGGGCTAGCCTTAAGGGAATCAATCTCAAGCTTGCTATCAAGCACCTGTGTTTCTAGCTCAGCCACTCTAGTCCTAGCATCCTCGAGTGAAGCCCTAAGCTCTTTCCTCATTTTCTTGGCCTCTCTAAGCATGTCATCACGGTTATCAAGCAAAGAGCCAAGCCTCTCATTCTCCTGACGCAAGAAGGGAAGTTCATCACGCACCTCGTCGTCGGACTCAGAGTCCGAGTCGCTCTGTGTGCTCTTCTTGCTGCCGGAGCTCAGCTCCATGGTGCAGAAGCCGTCTCTCGCGAAGCAGCTCAGCCCGCTCAGGTTCTTGGACGACTTCTTGTTCTTGCGACGATCACCTTCATCCTCACTGCTGCTCGAGCTCGAGGTGGAGTACGCGGAACTAGAGTCGACATCACTCGCTCCAACCATCGCTCGGGCCTTGCCTCGGCTCTCCTTCTTCCTCGATCGTCGCTCGTCCTTGTACTTGTTCTTGTGCTTGCTCTTGTGGTCACACCTCGAACGGTACTTGCCGTCCATCCTCGGCTTGTGCTTGTAGCTGTCCTTGTTCTCGGCCTTCTCTGGGCAGTCGGCGACGAAGTGTCCCGGCTTGCCGCACTGGAAGCAAGTCCTCGTGTTCCTCCTCATGTTCACGCTGTTCTCGTGCAGCCTCTTGAACCGCCTCGTTAGGAGCGCCAGCTCATCCTCTCCAAGCTCGTCGAACTCTTCATCTGCCATGGACATCAAAGAAGAGAAAGAAAACATCCTGGTGGATGGGTTAGAGTTAGCCTTTCCTTTTGAACCACCAACGAGGGCAAGACTATGGGAATCAGTCGATCCCTCGAGCTTGGCAGTCATGCCCCTATCCACCTCAGCCGACTTGAGCTTCGAGAACAGCTCGTTCACCGTCAGAGTGTCATACTTCTCCGACTCCACAATGGCCTCAAACTTTCCGCCCCAAATCGTACGATCCAAAGAGTGTAAGAGCTTGGCCGCTCTATCATGATCATCGTACGGGAGCACGTCCACATTGGCCCTCATGTTGTTCACAACCACCGTGAACCTCTGAAACAAGGCATCGATGGACTCACCGGGGAGATGAGTGAAGTTCTCGTACTCTCTCCGGTAGGTGGCATACATCCGTGCTCGAACCCTGGGCGTTCCCAACATGAGCCTCCTTCAACACTGCCCAAATCCTACAAGCCAAGTGCTCGGTGTGCACCCGATCAAACTCAGGCTGACACAAAGCACGAAACAAGTAGTCGACCACCTTATTGTTGGCGTCGAATCTGTCCCTCGATCCTGGAGCGAGAAAGTCCATCAGCTGGACATAGCCTGTGTCCACCGTGACATCCCAAAGGATCTGACCCTTTCCGCGGAGGAACGCACCCAACCGCTTGCTCCACATCTGGTAGTTCTTGCCATCGAAGTGTGAAGGACCCGAACCCCGTTCCTAGTACGCCATCCTTGGATCTTAGACTGGTTAGAGTCAATAAAGACCCGAACCGGCTCTGATACCACTTGAAGGACCGATACGGCGAACCAGAGAGGGGGGAGTGAATGAGAGCCAATAAAAATTGTTTTCGAAGGAGATGAAAACTCCAACAAGACGAACACGGCTTCCAACACACGTCTCCGACTCACTACCCAAGTTGGCCAAGCCCACGTAGCCACTGGAGTGCCACTGGACCTAGGAACCAACACACCCGACCTTCCGACCCGAGAAAGCAGCGGAACACCAAACCTCGAGACTACAGACCCACACCGGTCAGACCGGTGAGCACCACCGGTCAGACCGGTCCCTGCCGGTGAAACTGAGCAACTTTCACTAAGTGGCTCTACGCCGGTCAGACCGCTGAGACACACCGGTCAGACCGATCGCAGCCTGAAAGCCCCCAAGGCACCAACCAGGCCAACCGACCACCAAACTGACCCAAACTCGAAACAGCAGCAACACGGGACAACAGCGAAAACACCAAGACGTTCACCCGAGCAAAATCCCACCAAGGGTTGCACCGGTCAGACCGGTCATGAGCACTGGTCAGACCGGTGAAGCCTGGGCAGCTCGGGATGAACAGCACCCGCGGGTCAACTCCCCCAAATCCAAATCTTGATCTCCCGAATCGCTCCACGGACTTGAACAAGACTTTGGGGATATCAGGAACACCTCATGAGGAGTCCATAGCCAAGTTTAATCCCACCAAAACTCGTCCAAAAAGGAGGAATCAAGGAAATCCCGCCAAAAGCACTTCCAACCCAAGAACTCAAGAAACCCCGAAATCGAGCACCTTTACTCAAGGATTTGGAAGGGGAATCACAACCCAAAGAACCACGAAGGATTCCCACATATTTCCCCCATCAAATCCCCAAGAGAAAGGCCCCGAAAACAACACAAAGAAATCACAAAGAGAGGGCTCCGAAAATGACCACCAAGAACAACCGGGGAAAACACATCCAAACCTTGAGGAACCACGCCAAATCATCTATACATGAAACAAAGGTTTATACAAGGTCTAGCAAACCGCCCGATCATCCATCCCTCTCAACAAGATCTCTCCGTGAAGCTCTCTTGCTAGTCCTATGGAAAACCTAAGGAAAATAGGTGGAAAATAGGAACACTAATGAGCTAGGGTTCCAAGAGTTGGCTGCCATCCTCTCACCTCTTGGGTTATATGGAGGCAACCGAATGTCTAAAACGCCCTTCTCTACTAACTAGGGATACAAGCCCCTCAAGGGCGGATTTGGAATTCTTGATGTCTTCACCATCGGATGGATGCCCGGCGACCGCACCCTGCGTAGCCTCGACGCAAGCCATGCGATCCCGACATGTGTCCTCCGCTTTGAAGATTCCCGACTGCGTCGTCGCACACTAGTCAGACCGGTGCTCCTCACCGGTCAGACCGGTCCCCACCGGTCAGACCGGTCTGGCGCTGCTGCAGCTCCGTCTTCGGTTCTCCGGTCTTGGCTTCGTGGATCAACCAAGGAACCTAGTGGTTTTCTGGTGAACCACCGGAAACCCCGCGAACTCGGTGTAGCCTCCGCCAATCTCCACTCATGACCCGGCTCCCACGTAGTCCCGGCTCGACCTTGGTTTTGAGGCTCAACCAAGAAACCGTCCACGACTTCATCTTGCTGTTCATGCCACCATGCGGCCCGCACTTGACCCCGCTGGCCACCGGGTCCCTCGAACGAAGCCTATTTGTCTTCTCCACACCTGGAGGCCTCACCAGCAACGACATTTCGCGCTTGTTCTTCACCTGCACCAACACTAGTCAAGCCGCAACCTGCACTTGCAATACTTAGCCAAGAATCAGTCCACACAATGTTGTCAATCACTCATCACACAAGGAAGCGACCATCCACCGGTCCTCGAACCACACATGGTCCTCACTTGGGAAGGAGTGGAGCCTCGGGACGGCGCACGGATCGGCGATCGCGGGCCCACCCTGGCGTGCGCGTACGGCGGCGCACGATGAGGCGCGGCACGCGGGGTCGTGCTCTGGAGCGCGGGAGCGCGGCCGGCGTCGTGGCGCGCCAAAACATCTCGTGGTAGCTCTGTTTGACTGAGATTAACTCGAATTTTTGCAAAAAAAAGTGCACTAAGTGATGAATAGCAAAGTTGTAGATCTCACTACCCTTTACAACTTCTACAAAGGCTCTAGGGTATTTTTCTCAACGTATTTTGCACAAATTGCAGCCAAACTTTGAATGTCGCCATGTTCCGGTGAACAGGAGATGCTGGCGGTTGACCAAGTTTTTCACCAATTTCCACTCAAAATTTGGAATGTCAATCTACATGAAAGTTGTGTCCCTCGACAAACTGGAAAACTTTCATATTGGTAGATTTTGAAGTGATTAGGTGAAATTTGGATAACGCGGCAAAAGTTCCGGAAGACATTCGCCGACGTTAGGGTTTAAGCGGGGTTCGACCTTGTCTTTGACCAAGGGTTGACCACCAGGGTGTGTTGACCTGGTTTAGGGGGTCATTAAGGGTTGTCGGCCCGGTTTTGGAGGTGATGACCTAGGTTGACCTAGGTTTGACCAACGTCAGCAGGTTTGACTCAGCTGATTTGGTCATTAGAGTTAATGACGCTAGTGAAAAACCTGGGGCGTCACAACCACCTTTGTTTCGAGCGCCACCTTCTCGCGGGCTACAGCCTCGGCGGCGTCCCGGGCAACAGCTTCGGTGGTGGCAGCATCAGTCCAGTCCCTCTCGGCGGCCTCCTCGTCGGACGACACGGCCGTGCTGAGCTTCTCGTCCTCAGCTTTGGCAAGAGCCAGCCTCGACGCCAGTGCGCCCCGCTCGGTCACGGCTGCGGTGGAAGTGGTCTGGGCGGCGGTGGCGCGGTCTTCCGCGGATTGCTTGGCGGATTCAAGGGTCGTCCGCGTCGACGCCTCACTTGCCACTGCTGCGGTCGCCGCCACTTGAGCCACGACCAGCTGCATCTCCAACTGAGCCCACTCTGCGCGGAGCTCTCTCATCGCACGTGCTCTCCTCTGACCTGACGCCGCGAGGGTCTACCCCGAACAAGTCGAAGGTGAGCCGTGCCTCTTGGAAGAACCGGGAAATCAGGAAACCAGTTACTCGTGTAAGGGAAACTCACCGACGTCGCGGGAAGGATCAATTCGTCGAACGCGCGGCGCACCAACATCAACACGCGCTCAAGAGTGTTGCATGTCGGGACCTCCTCGTCCTCCTCAGTATCATCACCGACCCTGAATGCGGCTGCCCACAGGGTGCGGGCAAGCTCGAGGACCTGAGCGTCACCGCTTTCAATGCCTCGCGGCAAGGCCGTGCTCAAGTTCTCCATGACCTCCTGGATTTCCGAGTAGGTGGCTCTTGTCACGCCCTCAGGGGCATTGCGCTCTTGGGGAGAGGTGGCCCTTGTCGCGCCCTCGGGGTTGTCCTGCTCCTGAGGGACCGTGGCAGGCTGGCTCGGCATCGGAACCTCCTCTGTGGCGGCGGCAGCAGGTCGGGGCGACGATGGCCCCGCTCCTCCGAGACTCCCTGGACCACGTCGACCACTAAAGGCGTGGGCGCGGCCACGGCCGCCTCTGCGGGCTGGAGCAGGGGCGCGTCAGTGCTCTCTCCGACAAACATTAGCGGGGGCTCGATCACAGCCGACTCCGTACCGACTGCGAACTCTCCGAGAACCCCCTCTGTCGCCTCCGGGGCGGCGGGGCACCCTCATCTTGACGTGGCACCGGCAGGTCTGACGCGATGGCATCCAAGATCGACCACTTCATGCCCTCGCCGGTGAAGATGGTGCCAAACCACCATCGTCCGCGGACACCACACCACATCCTCGCCACCTAAGCCGGACCCGGCCGGTAGTGCCAATGGTGCTTGGCGGGTAGTTGTCTCTGTGACCACCCACTCCTTATCAACGATGGCGGCAACAGGGGCAGCGCGGCCGACTCCTCCACCACGGTCGCCACACCAGCCCTTCCTCGACCTGATCTGGAAGCGGCTCGGTGTACGGAGGCAGGGGACGAGGCTCGGAGGGCACGACCCGCGCACTCAGCGCCAAGCACTTCAGGGGCACAAGGCTGAGGACGCTGGTGTCAGCGTGTCTGCGAGAAGATGAAACCAATTTAGCAAGAAAAACAAATTCAAGAACTTTCAACGGTGACTCCAAGTACGATAACTCACATCTTGGAGTGGATCCGGGGTTTCTTTGCCGGGCGGTCTGACGAACCTTCCTCGGGGGCAGCGCGCTTGGTGCCCCCCGACTCAGGGGCTGCCCCACTCTGACCCACCGCCTCGACAGCGGCGCTGCGCTCCCCCGGCTTCTCGAGGGCTGGCCTTCCGACCTTCGCCGCAGCCGGGGTCGGTCCTTAGCACCCTCCAGCGGTGAGGGAAAGTTGTATGTCCGGGGCTCCGTCGCCCCGGATAATCAGTGACTGGGGTGCCACGAGATGGCGCCGGAATCCGCCTCCAGCGGCGCGCTCGGTGTCGACGTCAAGTCTATCGACCTTGCCCGTGACTGGCGCCTCTGCAATGAGTCCACGACGGGGCGGTCGGAGCCATTGAAGAGGTAGCGGGATGGAGTCGGCTGCTCCTCCGACCGCCTCTATGGGCCAGCCCGACGAGGCAGGTCTCTCCGCACCTCAGGGGCGTTCGGACCGCCGGGCGCCACACGGGGACGGACCACATGCCGGTCCTCTCGGGCAGGGCGAGCCGCTGATCGTGAGCTCTAGCCCACGTTCTTCTCGCGCGCGGCTATCTACGGTCGCTGCGATGATGTTACTTCTGTTGCGCGGGGAGGCAAGTGGATGACCCTGAAATGTCGCTCCAATCCACCGCCGTGCTGGACACATCGCCTCTCCACGTCCGCTCCAGCGATGGATCTTTGTTGGAGGAGACGTCGCGCTCCCCCACCTTCCGCCTCTTGATGCGATTGTCGTTTCGATCGTGCTTGGTGATCTCACACTCCCTGTGCTACGCCTTACGCGCAGCACGCCGCCTCTCTGCGGTCACTTTGTTCCGATTGAAGATTGCCTCCTCCGGGAGAGGTGCCTTGGCCAGAACAAGGTGTGCACACCTCAACTGCAAAAGAAGGAGACGGAGGGCTCGATCGGTGTCAAAGTTGCCCAAGAAGGCCGGCTTCGCAATAGAGAGTGCAAATCAACCAAAACTCATCGAGAAGACAGTGACTTACCAATTTCTGAGTCCCCTCGTGGGGAAGCATCTGAAGCAGTCGCGTCGGTGGCCATGAGTAAGACGCCTTCCTTATAGCCTGCGCCACGCGGCGCTGGATCTCAGTGGCGACTGGAGGGCCAGAGCAGTCACTATCCCCGCCCAGGGGGCTCGGTCAGCCGTCATCTCGCAGAGTTGAAGCAACCGCCATCGGAGCGGCACGACTCCTCGGGCGTGGTATTGCCCAATGACGGTGGATAGGGTGACCCCGGCTCCTCGGAGATGCCCCAGCACCGCCCAGTGACCCTTGAGGATCTTTTCTTGCTCCGTCTTCGTGGGGCTGTCGGTCCAGTTCCTCCTCGACTGGCCGATATAATTCTCGGTGAACGTCGGCAACGTGAACTCAGGGTCGTTCCACAAGTAGAACCACCCCTTGTGCCAGCCGCTGTTCGAGCTGGTCAGGGACGACGGGATGTAGTCGTCACTCTGGCCTTGCTTCATCCGAAGATTGGCGCACCCGATCATCACCACTCGGGAGCCATCCTTCAAACATGAGGAACATGTGTGGTTCGAGGACCGGTGGATGGTTGCTTCCTTGTGTGATGAGTGATTGACAACGTTGTGTGGACTGATTCTTGGCTAAGTATTGCAGGTGCAGGTTGCGGCTTGACTCGTGTTGGTGCAGGTGAAGAACAAGCGCGAAAGGTCGTTGCTGGTGAGGCCTCCAGGTGTGGAGAAGACAAGTAGGCTTCGTTCGAGGGACCGGTGGCCGGCGGGGGTCAAGTGCGGGCCGCATGGTGGCATGAACGGCAAGAAGATGAAGTCGTGGACGGTTTCTTGGTAGAGCCTCAAAACCAAGGTCGAGCCGAGGACTACGTGGGAGCCGAGTCATGAGTGGAGATGGCGGAGGCTACACCGAGTTCGCGGGGTTTGCGGTGGTTCACCGTAAAACCACCGGGTTACTTGGTTGAGCCACAAACCGAGGCCGAAGACTCGACGAGGAGGTGCGGCCACTCGGGTCGGTTCAACCGCCCGGAGGGGGCGGTCGGACCGCCTGGGGCCGGTCAGATTCCCCGTGCCGCCTAACCGCCCAAGGGGGGCGGTCTGACCGCCCGCCCGCCGGCGCCGAGAAGCTTCGAAGTGGAGGACACGCGTCGGGATCACAAGGCTTGCGTCGAGGCTAAGCGAGGTTGCGGTCGCCGGCATCCGTCCGATGGTGAAGACATGAAGACTTCCAAATTCGCCCTCGAGGGGCATGTATCCCTAGTTATTAGTGAAGGGTAGTTTAGTCTTTTGGGTGCCTCCATATATACTCATTAGATGGGTGGATGGCGACCAACTCTTGGAACCCTAGCTCATTTGTTTTTCCATTTTCGTTCTCCATTTTCCCTAGTTTTTAGAGGACTAGCTTGAGAGCTTCATGTGAGATCTAGAGAGAGGGATGGATGTTTGGGTGGCAAGCTAGACCTTGTACGAACCTTTCATGGCATGTATAGAAGGTTTGGCGTTGTTCATCATGGTGGTTTTCCCATCTCTTTTGTGTTGATTTTCGGAGCTCTTTTGTCGGTGTTTTGAGGATGATTTCTTGGGGCTTTTGGTGGGTGTCACGTATGAGGTTCTTGTGCCTCTTTGGCTGGTGACTTTGCCCCCAAATCCCTCTTGAATCGGACTCGATTTGGTGGTTTCTCGAGTTGGGCGAGTTCTTGACCTAGAGAAGCGATTTCTTCGATTCCTCTTGATTGTGAGCGTTTTGGGTCGATTCCTTTGAGTTAGAGGTTGCCTAGGAGGTAACCCAGCTATTCCCAAAGTTTGGCTGCAATCCGTGGAGTGATTCGAGAGATCAGGCGCGAGGAAGTTGAGGTTTGACCCGCGGGTTCGTTTTCTGGAAGGGGCGGTCTAACCGCCTACAGGGGGCGGTCTAACCGCCCTGGGTGTTTCCGGGTCAAAGATTTGTTTCGCCGGATTTTGCTCTGTGGGTTTGTTCGCCTTGATCAGAGGAGTGTCTGGGTGAAATTTGGGGTCGTTCTAGAGCAGTTTGCTAGGTGTTCTTGGTTGGAGTTCGTTGCTGGGTACAGGAGGTTAGACCGCCCCAGGTAGCCGGTCTAACCGCCCCTAGGCCCTTGGGTGAAGTTTTGGTTTTCGCCAAGATTTTCTGGTAGCTAGCATGGCCTTGACCGAGAGATCTCTCGTTGGTGAAACCGTGGTGAGTTTTGGTGCTCGGAAGAGGCGTTTCGGAGGATTTCTTGGTTGCCGGGTGGAGGCGGTCTAACCGCCCCCTATACCCGGTCTAACCGCCCCCATCCGGTTAGCCGGCTTTCGAGTTGTTTCCGCCGTCGGTCTGCGTGTGTGTTGTGGTTGCTGGTAGAGTTTGTTCCTAGGACCAGTAGCACTCCAATGGCTACGTGGTTTTGGCAAACGGAAGGTTGAAGTGCGGAGCGTGTGATTTCGGGGGTTCGACCGAGCTAGTTCATCTTGTCGGAGTTTCAATCTCCCTCGAGAAGAATTTTTATCGGCTCCCATTCACTCCCCCCACTCTCTGGTCGCCTTTTCGGTCCTTCAAGTGGTATCAGAGCCGGTTCGGGTCTTTATTGACTCTAACCAGTCTAAGATTCAATGATGGCATACCAGGAACGGGGTTCGGGTCCTCCACACTTCGATGGCAAGAACTACCAGATGTGGAGCAAGCGGATGGGTGCGTTCCTCCGTGGAAAGGGTCAGCTTCTTTGGGATGTCACGGTGGACACAGGCTATGTCCAGCCGATGGATTTCCTTGCTCCAGGGTCGAGGGACAGATTCGACGCCAACAATAAGGCGGTCGACTACTTGTTTCGTGCTTTGTGTCAGCCTGAGTTCGATCGGGTGCACACCGAGCACTTGGCTTGTAGGATTTGGGCGGTGTTGAAGGAGGCTCATGTTGGGAACGCCCAGGTTCAGGCACGGATGTACGCGACCTACCGGAGAGAGTACGAGAACTTCACTCATCTCCCCGGTGAGTCCATCGATTCCTTGTTTCAGAGGTTCACGGTGGTTGTGAACAACATGAGGGCCAATGTGGACATGCTCCCGTACGATGATCATGATAGAGCGGTCAAGCTCTTACACTCTTTGGATCGTACGATTTGGCGTGGAAAGTTCGAGGCCATTGTCGAGTCGGAGAAGTATGACACTCTGACGGTGAACGAGTTGTTCTCGAAGCTCAAGTCGGCTGAGGTGGATAGGGGCATGACTGCCAAGCTCGAGGGACCGACTGATTCCCATAGTCTTGCCCTCGTTGGTGGTTCGAAAGGAAAGGCTAACACTAACCCATCCACCAGGATGTTCTCTTTTTCCTCTTTGATGTCTATGCCAGATGAGGAGTTCGACGAGCTTGGAGAGGACGAGCTGGCGCTCCTGATGAGGCGGTTCGAGAGGCTCCAAGAACCGAGTGAACAGGAGGAGGAACACGATGACATGCTTCAAGTGCGGCAAGATTGGACACTATTTCGCGGAGTGTCCAAAGGTGAACAGCCACGACAAGCACATGTTCAAGGACAAGAAGAAGACCAGGAAGAAGGATCATGGACATGAGAAGAAGACGCGGTCTCGAGAGAAGATGAAGAGATCAAGCGACATCGAGTCTGATTCCGAGGACACGTCTTCAAGCTCGAGTGATGAAGATGAAGAGGATGACAAGAAGAAGAAGAAGAAGAAGAAGAAGAAGAAGAAGAAGAACCTCGGCAAGTACCTCAACGGTCTCTGTGTGACGGGCCTAAGCCTCAAGGACGACTTCTGCGGCATGGCTCGTAGTTCGAGCAGCAAGAGAAGCCAGAAGGACGCCTCGGATTTGGATTCCGAGGATGAGGTATGTGATGAGCTCTCTTCTCTGCGCAAGGAGAATGAGGAGTTGGTTGACTTGCTTGATAATCGCGATCACATGCTTAGAGAGGCTAAGAAGCTTAGGAAGGAGCTTAGATCTTTGCTCGAGGATGCTAGGACTAGAGTGGCTGAGCTAGAAACACAGGTTCTTGATAGCAAGCTTGAGATTGATTCGCTTAAGGCTAGTCCTGTTGTTTCTGATGAAAATGATTGTGCTGATTGCTCTGCTTTCCTAGCTGACTTGACTGATCTTAGGGAGAAGTATGCCTCCAAGTGTGAGGAACTAGATGTGCTTAGGGTTGAGTTGGCTGAGCTACAATCTAGACCCACTTTGCTTGGTGCTTGCACTTGTTGCCCTGGTTTGCATGAGAAAATTGTTGAGCTTCGTTCTCGCATTGGTTCGCTAGAGGCTGATTTGAAAGTGCCTATTCCTACTTCTTGTTCTACATGTGAGTTGCATGCTATGAAGAATTTGCATCTTGCAAAATGTGTTGATCGCTTGCAAGATGAGAATGATAAGTTGTGTGAAGCGCTGAGTTGGTTGTCGAGTCAAGAACCTCAGCTTGGTATGATGATTGCTAGCTGTAAGCGCTTTGATGGTTGGGCTTTGGGATTGGATAAGGTTGGTGAGGGCAGTGGTGAGAGAGAAAGGAAATTTGGGAATGTTTCAGTTCCACCACAACTCACACCCATAGACAAGTTTGCATCCAAGCTAAACCAACCGGGAGAAAAACCGAGTGAGAAGGCAAGTGAAAAGCCTAGTGAGAAACCAAGTGGAGAGCCTCTCCCCAAGCCTAAGCCCAAAACAATCCTTTTCCATTGTGAGTTTAGTGGAAAAGATGGTCACAAGAGAGAGTTTTGCTATAAGAGAAAGAGAGAGGCGAGAATGGCTAAGGAGTGGGCGAACAAGGACAGGTACCACCCTTCTCATGGTGTGCCTGAGCCTCATATGCCACTACCTAAGGGAAAGGGCTTTGTGCGTAAGGATCCGGCATGGGGATATGAGAAATCCCGTAGCCGTGGTGGTGGTCTGGAGAGGGCGGTCAGACCGGCCTGGCTAGGCAGTCAGACCGGCCCTGCCTAGGGAAGGGCGATCGGGCCGACCGCCCGGCTAGGCGGTCGAGGCCGGCCCTCCCCGCATTTATGGGCGCTTCGTTTTCGAGGTCGTGATGCTGGTGGTTTCAGTTCCCTTGGTCATGGTGCAGATGGTAGACACTTGGAGTCTGGTGGCGTTGAGTTTGCTGGACGTTCTCCACCTCGTGATCAATACGAGTTTGGGAGAGGTCGCAGTTTTGAGTCTCTGAGGGGCTACGGACCATGCTTTCCCTTTCGTGGTACTCGTACTCCTTCAATGAGACGGGAGTGGTGTTCCCATGGTGGTTCTAGGTTTGATAGGTTTGACAGGATGGATCGCTGTATTGATAGGCAGGGTAGGATGAATGTTGCTAACCCTACTTTTGAGGAAATGGCCCGACACTGGTTTCACACCTTTGGGACTAACCCCAGTGTTGAGTCTTTTGCTCATTCTCGCTCTAGGTTTTGAGTTGCAGGTGGGAGGCCTGGAGAACATTTCGTTGATATTGGGGGTGGTTCTTGAGGACCATGTGTGGTTCGAGGACCGGTGGATGGTCACTTCCTTGTGTGATGAGTGATTGACAACGTTGCGTGGACTGATTCTTGGCTAAGTATTGCAGGTGCAGGTTGCGGCTTGACTCGTGTTGGTGCAGGTGAAGAACAAGCGCGAAAGGTCGTCGCCGGTGAGGCCTCCAGGTGTGGAGAAGACAAGTAGGCTTCGTTTGAGGGACCCGTGGCCGGCGGGGGTCAAGTGCGGGCCGCATGGTGGCATGAACAACAAGATGAAGTCGTGGACGGTTTCTTGGTTGAGCCTCAAAACCAAGGTCGAGCCGGGACTACGTGGGAGCCAAGTCATGAGTGGAGATTGGCGGAGGCTACACCGAGTTCGCGGGGTTTCCGGTGGTTCACCGTGAAAACCACCGGGTTCCTTGGTTGATCCACAAAGCCAAGACCGAAGAACCGAAGACGGAGGTGCGGCGGCACGGACCGGTCGACCGGTGGGTCCGACCGGTCCGACCGGTGTGCGACGACGCGGTCCGGAATCTTCGAAGCGGAGGACACGCGTCGGGATCGCATGGCTTGCGTCGAGGCTACGCGGGGTGCGGTCGCCGGCATCCGTCCGATGGTGAAGACATCAAGAATTCCAAATCCGCCCTTGAGGGGCTTGTATCCCTAGTTAGTAGAGAGGGGCATTTTAGACATTCGGTTGCCGCCTATATAACCCAAGAGGTGAGAGGATGGCAGCCAACTCTTGGTACCCTAGCTCATTTGTTTTCCTATTTTTCCACCTATTTTCCTTAGGTTTTCTCTAGGACTAGCAAGAGAGCTTCACGGAGAGATCTTATAGAGAGGGATGGATGATCGGGCGGCTTGCTAGACCTTGTACGAACCTTTGTTTCATGTATAGATGATTCGGCGTTGTTCCTCAAGGTTTGGATGTGTTTTCCCCGGTTGTTCTTGGTGGTGATTTTCGGAGCCCTCTCTCGGTGATTTCTTTGGGGTGATTTCGGGGCTTTTCTCTAGGGGATTTGATGGGGGAAATTTGTGGGAACCCTTCGTGGTTCTTTGGGTTGTGATTCCCCTCCCAAATCCGTGAGAAAAGGTGCTCGATTTTGGGGTTTCTTGAGTTCTTGGGTTGGAAGTGCTTTCGGCGGGATTTCTTCGATTCCTCCTTTTTGGACAAGATTTGGCGGGATTAAACTTGGCTATGGACTCCTCATGAGGTGTTCCTGATATTCCCAAAGTCTTGTTCAAGTCCGTGGAGCGATTCGGGAGATCGAGTTTTGGATTTGGGGGAGTTGACCCGCGGGTGCTGTTCATCCCGAGCTGCCCAGGCCACACCGGTCTGACCGGTGCCCTTGACCGGTCTGACCGGTGCAAGCCCTTGTGGGATTTTGCTCGGGTGAACGTCTTGGTGAGATCGTTGTTGTCCCGTGGTGCTGCTGTTTCAAGTTTGGGTCTGTTTGGTGGACGGTTGGCCTGTTTGGTGCCTTGGGGGCTTTCAGGCTGCCACCGGTCTGACCGGTGTGCCTCACCGGTCTGACCGGTGTAGAGCCACTTAGTGAAAGTTGCTCAGTTTCACCAGCAGGGACCGGTCTGACCGGTGGTGCTCACCGGTCTGACCGGTGTTGGTCTGTAGACTCGGGGTTTGTTGTTCCGCTGCGTTCTCGAGTCGGAAGGCTGTGTGTGTTGGTTCCTAGGTCCAGTGGCACTCCAGTGGCTACGTGGGCTTGGCCAACTTGGGTAGTGAGTCGGAGACGTGTGTTGGAAGCCGTGTTCTTCTTGTTGGAGTTTTCATCTCCTTCGAGAAGAATTTTTATCGGCTCCCATTCACTCCCCCCCTCTCTGGTTCGCCGTATCGGTCCTTCAAGTGGTATCAGAGCCGGTTCGGGTCTTTGTTGACTCTAACCGGTCTAAGATCCAAGGATGGCATACCGAGGAACGGGGTTCGGGTCCTCCACACTTCGATGGCAAGAACTACCGGATGTGGAGCAAGCGGATGGGTGCGTTCCTCCGCGGAAAGGGTCGACCTTTGCTTTGGGATGTCACGGTGGACACGAGGCTATGTCCGGCCGATGGATTTCCTTGCTCCGGGGTCGAGGGACGGATTCGACGCCAACAATAAGGCGGTCGACTACTTGTTTCGTGCTTTGTGTCGGCCGAGTTCGATCGGGTGCACACCGAGCACTTGGCTTGTAGGATTTGGGCGGTGTTGAAGGAGGCTCATGTTGGGAACGCCCGGGTTCGAGCACGGTTGTATGCGACCTACGGAGAGAGTACGAGAACTTCACTCATCTCCCCGGTGAGTCCATCGATGCCTTGTTTCGAGAGGTTCACGGTGGTGGTGAACAACATGAGGGCCAATGTGGACGTGCTCCCGTACGATGATCATGATAGAGCGGTCAAGCTCTTACACTCTTTGGATCGTACGATATGGGGCGGAAAGTTCGAGGCCATAGTCGAGTCGGAGCGGTATGATACTCGACGGTGAACGAGTCGTTCTCGAAGCTCAAGTCGGCCGAGGTGGATAGGGGCATGATCGCCAAGCTCGAGGGACCGACCGATTCCCATAGTCTTGCCCTCGTTGGTGGTTCCAAAGGAAAGACTAACTCTAACCCATCCACCAGGATGTTCTCGTTTTCCTCTTTGATGTCTATGCCGGATGAGGAGTTTGATGACCTTGGAGAGGACGAGCCGGCGCCGTTGACGAGGCGGTTCGAGAGGCCGCACGAGAACCGCGTGAACATGAGGAGGAACACGAGGACTTGCTTCCGGTGCGGCAAGCGGGACACTTCATCGCCGACCGCCCGAGAAGGCCGAGAACAAGGACGGCTACAAGCACAAGCCGAGGAAGAACGATGACAAGTACCGTTCGAGGCGCGACCACAAGAGCAAGCACAAGAACAAGTACAAGGACGAGCGACGATCGAGGAGGAAGGAGGGCCGAGGCAAGGCCCGAGCGATGGTTGGAGCGAGCGACGTCGACTCCGGTTCCGCGTACTCCACCTCGAGCTCGAGCGGCGGCCGACGACGAGGGAGATCGCCGCAAGAACAAGAAGTCGTCCAAGAACACCGAGCGGGGCCGAGCCGCCGCGAGAGACGGCCTCGCACCATGGCGTTGAGCTCCGGCGGCAAGAAGAGCACACGGAGCGACTCGGACTGCGAGTCCGACGACGAGGTGCGTGATGAGCTTCCCTTCTTGCGCCGGGAGAATGAGAGGCTTGGCTCTTTGCTTGATAACCATGATGACATGCTTAGAGAGGCCAAGAAAATGAGGAAAGAGCTTAGGGCTTCACTCGAGGATGCTAGGACTAGAGTGGGCCGAGCTAGAGACACGGGTGCTTGATAGCAAGCTTGAGATTGATTCGCTTAAGGCTAGCCTCGTTGTTTCGATGAGAATGATTGTGCTTGATTGCTCTATTTTCCTTGCCGATCTTGCTTTGTTCAAGGAGAAGCATGCCTCCAAGTGTGAGGAACTAGATGTGCTTAGGGTTGAAGTGGTCGAGCTTAAGTCTAGACTCGCTTTGCTAGGTGCTTGCACTTCTTGCCCCGTTTTGCATGCTAAGATTGATGAGATGCATGCTTACACTAGTTCGCTCGAGGCTAAATTGAAGGAACCCATGCCTACATCTTGCTCTACCCGTGAAATGCATGCATTGAAAAATTTGGAGCTTGCACATTATGTTGATCGTTTGCAGGATGAGAATGATGATTTGAGGAAGTTGATGGGTTGGTTGTCCGGTCACGAGCCTCAGTTGAGGATGATGATCGAGGCCTTTAAGAGGCAAGATGGTGAGGGGCTTGGGGCAAACAAGGTTGGTGAGGGAAGTGGAGAGAATATCCCGGAGCCACCAAAAACCCACCACAAGAATGATTTCCCACCAAAACCTAACCATCTAAGGAACCGACTAGACACAACCCCGGCTCCACCCGTGTTTCCTACACCCACAAATGACCTACAAAAGCCTATCAAGTTTGTGAGCACTTCGGGGGAAAGTGTTCTTTGGGAAGGAGAGTGAGAAGGCTAGTGGTGAGAAACCGGTGGAGGGTTTGAGTGGAGAGAAACCAAGTGAGCGACCACATCCCAAGCCAAAGCCTAAGCTTGTGAGGTTCCATTGTGGCTATTGCGGGAGAGATGGCCATAAGGAGGAGTTTTGCTTCAAGAGGAAGCGTGAGCGAGAAGAATGGAGAAGGAGTGGGCTAACAAGGACAAGTACCACCCTTCCGATGGTGTACTTGAGCCTCGTATGCGGATGCCCGGGGGCAAGGCGATTGTGAGGACGGTTCGGGCTTGGGGAGAGAAGAAGGCCGCGGTGGTGCTTCTTGTCCGGAGTCACACCGGTCGGACCGGTGTGGGGCACCGGTCGGACCGGTGCGGGCACCGACGGACGGATGTTCGGGTTTCGAGCTCGTGCGAGTGCGAGGGTTGTTTCGGTGGTCGTGGTTCGGTGGTTGGGCCGGAAAGGGTGCGGGTGGTCGGTTGCTAGACGTTCTCCTCCTCGTGCTCAATACGGGGATTGGAGGTGTCGTGGAGTTGAGTTGGAGAGGAAGGACGTTCCACGGGCTTTCTTGCGTGGTTTTGGTCCTCCTCCAAGCAGAGAGGGGTGGTTCCCTCAGGGTGGTTACCGTGGTGGTGTTCGTGGAGGTAGTTTTGGTAGGAGAGATGCTTTGGTTGGTGCTAACCCCACTTTCGAGCAAATGGCTCGGCCTGGTTTTCCTCTTTTGGTACTAACCCCGGTCTTTGAGTCGTTTGTTCGCTCACGTGCCTATTTTTGAGTTTCGGGTGGGAGACTTGAAGAACATTTGGTTGATTGACTCCGGTTGCTCGAGGCATATGACCGAGACGGGGGGTGGTTCTCAAGTCTCGTCCGGTGGTGACGAAGAGGTACATCACTTTTGGGGACAATGGGCGTGGGCGTGTGCTTTCGAAGGTGAGATAAAAGTGAGTGACAAGATCACTGCGAGGCGAGTTGCTCTTGTTCAATCGGCGGGGTACAATTTGCTTTCGTGTCTCGGTTGTTGGATGAGGGTTTTGAGGTGTTGTTTCGGCCTGGTGGTTCTCGGATATTGGACTCTCGAGGGGACCTTGTTTGTATGGTCGTTCCCGAGGGTCAGGTGTTTCGTGCTGATTTTTCTCAGTCTTCGGGTGTTGAGCGTTGTTTC
Source organism: Cenchrus americanus (assembly GCA_947561735.1). Taxonomy (NCBI): domain Eukaryota; kingdom Viridiplantae; phylum Streptophyta; class Magnoliopsida; order Poales; family Poaceae; genus Cenchrus; species Cenchrus americanus. The sequence goes on from OX387245.1 coordinate 180,252,643, forward strand.
TTGGCTGGTTCTTCGAGTGAGTTGTGGAAGTGGCATAGGAAGTTGGGTCACTTGAGCTTTGACCTTTTGTCTCGCTTGAGTAAACTCAATTTGGTCCGAGGATTTCCACGGTTGAAGCTTGAGAAAGAGTTGGTTTGTGCTCCATGTAGGCATGCCAAGATGGTGGCCTCTTCTCACCCGCCTCTCACCGATGTGATGACTGAGCGTCCATGCGAGCTGCTCCATATGGACCTTGTTGGCCCAGCTCGTGTGCGATCTCGCGGGTGGGAAGTGGTATGTCCTTGTTGTGGTGGATGACTATTCTCGGTATGCGTGGGTGTTCTTTACGGAGGATAAGGGGGAGACGTTTGGTTTTGTTCGAGATCTAGTCTTGAGGTTGAGGAACGAGAGGCACGGAGATGCCATACGAGCTATCCGCAAGTGATAATGGCTCGGAATTCGGGAACTCTCGTTTTGAAACCTTTTGTCATGACTTGGGTCTTGAGCACCGCTTTTCGAGTCCGTATACGCCTCCCCGAATGGTGTTGTGGAAAGGAAGAACGGGACCTTGTGCGAGATGGCTCGGACGATGCTTGATGAGCATAGGACTCCGAGGAGGTATTGGGCCGAGGCGGTGAATACCGCGTGCTATGTGTCGAACAGGATATACCTCGAGTGCACAAGAAGAAGACATGCTATGAGTTGATGCATGGTCGCACACCCAAGGTGAGTCACTTCCATGTCTTTGGTTGCAAGTGTTTCATTCGAAGAAAGGCGAGGAAGTTGGATAAGTTTGAGGCTAGGTCTGTCGATGGCATTTTCTTTGGTTATGCATCTCATTCTAGAGCATATCGTGTGCTCAATCTTGAAACTAACCAAATCGTGGAGACTTGCGAGGTAACCTTCGACGAGACGAGCCACGTAGTCGGCTTGTCTTTGAGTGTGCGGTGATGATGAGCTTGGCGAGGAGATCTTTCGGAGGAGGAGCATGAACATGGTGATGATGAAGATGGCGGTGTGGTGCCCCCGCCGAACATGTACCCACTACTTCGACTACGATGTTGGATGGACCCTCTGCTACACCTACGACGACAAATCAAGAACGAGGAGAAGCTGATGTTGAGGGGGAGGTAGCTTCGAGGCGAGAACCTCCCCGGCGAGGTCAAGTGGATCACCCGGCTTCGAGGATCATCGGCGACATGGATGAACGCACTACACGGTCGAGGGTTCGGAACAATTCCCATTTTGCTCATGCTGCGTTTGTTGCTTCTTTCGAGCCCAAAGACATTCGACACGCACTATCTGATCACAATTGGGTTAACTCGATGCATGAGGAGTTGGAGAATTTTGAGAGGAATCAGGTGTGGGAGTTGGTTGACCCTCCCCCAGGGTGTAAGACGATTGGTACAAAGTGGGTGTCGAAAAACAAAGAGGGAGAGAAGGGTGAGGTTGTGAGGAACAAGTCGAGACTTGTTGCTCAGGGGTTCAGTCAGAAGGAGGGGATCGACTACGAGGAGACCTTTGCTCCCGTAGCCCGTTTGGAGGCGATTAGGATCCTTCTAGCCTTCTCTGTGGCTAAAGGGTTCAAGTTGCACCAAATGGATGTGAAGAGTGCTTTTCGAATGGAGTGTTGGAGGAAGAAGTGTATGTGAGACAACTCTCCGGGTTTTGAGAGTGAGAAGTACCCCCACCGGTGTACAAGTTGAGGAAGGCGCTGTATGGGTTGAAGCGAGGCGCCTAGAGCTTGGTATGGCGAGGTTGAGGGGGTTCTTGTTTGAGAGAGGTTTTGAGATGGGGAAGGTCGATCGGACCTTGTTTTTGCGAGAGGCAGGCGGAGATATCCCGATTGTGCGGGTGTACATGGATGATATTGTCTTTGGTGGCTCGTCTAACTCTCTTGTTGCGAGGTTTGCGGATGATATGAGCGGGGAGTTTGAGATGAGCATGATGGGCGAGTTGCGCTCTTCCTCGGGCTACAAATCAAGCAATCAAAGGAAGGAACATTTGTGCACCGGGCTAAGTACACCAAGGACATTGTGAGGAAGTTCAAGATGGAGGACTCCAAGGCTATGACGATGCCGATGAGTACGACTACGGCTCTTGATGCGGACGAGGAAGGTGAACACGTGGACCGAAGGAGTACCGAAGCATGATCGGGTCACTCCTCTACTTGACGGCGACGAGGCCGGACATACGGTTCTCGGTGTGTCCGTGCGCTCGTTTTCAAGCGTCTCCGAGGACTTCGCATCGGCAAGCGAGTGAAAAGAATTTTCGGGTACTTGCGTCACACTCCCGACTTCGGCCTTTGGTACTCCGCGTCCTCTTCTTTGGCGCTTCATGGTTTTTCGGACGCGGATTTTGCCGGGTGTCGGTTGGATAGGAAGTCCACTTCGGGACTTGCCGCTTTTGGGTTCTTCGTTGGTGTCTTGGTCTTCTCGTAAGCAGTCGAGTGTTGCTCAATCCACGACCGAAGCCGAGTATGTTGCCGCTGCTAGTTGTTGCTCTCAGCTCCTTTGGATCACCTATACCATGAGTGACTTTGGTGAGGAGTATACCCATCTCCCACTTCAATGTGATAGCACCAGTGCCATAAGCGTTGCAAAGAACCCAGTGCTCCATTCCAAAACCAAGCACATAGAAGTGAGGTATCATTTTCTGAGAGACAATGTTGAGAAAGGAAAGATAGCTTTGATCCATGTACCCACACATCACCAACTAGCCGATATTTTCACCAAACCCCTAGATCAAGCAACTTTCACTCGTTTGCGGGGGGAACTTGGTGTGTGTTTGATTTCCTGAGTTGGGTGTGTGGGAGCTTTCTTTTGCCGGTGGTGTCGAGCCCGTTTTGCCTCCCCTCGAGGAGCCGGTTTGTAGCATATGTATAGCTTTCCTTTGTGCATTTCTTGCATTTTGCATGGCATATGTAACATGATGTATAGGCATCCTTGAATCTTAGATTGCATGCATTTTGTATCATATGCATTGGTTAGGAAAAGCTTCTCTCATATACATTGTTCACCATGGAAAGAGATATATGTCTTTGTGAGCTTGTTTGGTATGATATGGTTAGTTTGGCTTAGCTCTTGATGATCTTGATGAATAATCCATGGTTGATAGCTATGCTTTTGAAAAAAAAATGTCACATGTATGCTCTCTCATGTGTAAATGCCTTTACATGTTCTTGACATGTTTTTGTGGCTTTGCTATGCTTAATTTGTGGTTGGATAGCTAGCTTATTGATCATATGGGGCCAAAGGCTCGTTTGCCATCATGAATGTTTAGCCCTCTTGACTTATCTTGTGAAGGAGCATAAGTTCCTTTTTGTCGCAAAGACATTTCATGTACCATTTACAAATCTGAAAATGAAATGAAAAATGCTTGGAAAATATGCTCCCATGTCATACGTGCTGAATTTAATCTGCTTTGGGTGCTAAACCGTTGCATGATGCCTACCAATGAGAAGTCTCATACATAGAAGTAGGCACATGGCTCGGTGGCTTTGACATGACATGAGGTGCTTGTGGGTGTTTGTGATGGTCTTATGGTTAGAATAGCTGTCCTAGCATGAAGTTTGTGTGGCTTTGCCATTTTGATATGCTTTGATCATGTTTAGGACTTTGCTTATGAGAGGCAAGTTTTTCGCAAAATTGCCAAAATTCATCTTAGCTTCGTCCAATGGTTGTGAAACTTGGTGATCATGTAGTTGAGATCGATACGAAGCCGTAGAGTACCTAACTTGCTCATTTGGACATGTGTAGCATTCTTTGTTGAATTTTGTCTATTTGAGAAGCTCTAGGTTGCAAGTTTTGCATTTTTGGCTTGATTCATGCATTGTCAACAAGGGGGAGAAGTTTGAGCTTGAAATGGCTTGCTGGACGTGTTTGGAAGGTTTTCAGGTGGTTTCGAGCCATTTCTGGGCTCTGTTGAGCACCGGTCTGACCGGTCAGGGTCACCGGTCTGACCGGTGTGAGTGCTGGTTCTGTACACATGTTGCACACCGGTCCGACCGGCGGTGGTGCGACTTGGTCTCGACCGGCCGGGGGCTGTTTTGTTGCGGTACCGCCCGTTTCAAGTGGTGTCGTGCATGCATTGGTTCGGGGGAGCTTGCATGTGTGCGGGGGAGCTCTTTGTGAGTTTTCGAGCTTTGTCTCGGTGGTTTGTGCTCTTTGCTTGAGTTTTGCTTTGTCTCGGATGTGTCGAGCCGTTGCCCTTGCCTAAGGGGTCCGAGACTTGTTTCCTTCAAGTGATCTTGCTCTTTGCCTTTGTTTGGCTTTCGATCGCTTGTTGGAGTTTCTTTTTGTTCGTTTCTTTTCTTTTTCTTTTCTCTCTTGTTACTTTCATGTGGGTGTTGTCAATGCACTCATCAAGGGGGAGATTGAGGACCATGTGTGGTTCGAGGACTGGTGGATGGTCACTTCCTTGTGTGATGAGTGATTGACAACGTTGCGTGGACTGATTCTTGGCTAAGTATTGCAGGTGCAGGTTGCGGCTTGACTCGTGTTGGTGCAGGTGAAGAACAAGCGCGAAAGGTCGTCGCCGGTGAGGCCTCCAGGTGTGGAGAAGACAAGTAGGCTTCGTTTGAGGGACCCGGTGGCCGGCGGGGGTCAAGTGCGGGCCGCATGGTGGCATGAACGGCAAGATGAAGTCGTGGACGGTTTCTTGGTTGAGCCTCAAAACCAAGGTCGAGCCGGGACTACGTGGGAGCCAAGTCATGAGTGGAGATTGGCGGAGGCTACACCGAGTTCGCGGGGTTTCCGGTGGTTCACCAGAAAACCACTGGGTTCCTTGGTTGATCCACAAAGCCAAGACCGGAGAACCGAAGACGGAGGTGCGGCGGCACGGACCGGTCCGACCGGTGGGTCCGACCGGTCGACCGGTGGGGACCGGTCGGCCGGTGAGGAGCACCGGTCGGCCGGTGTGCGACGACGCAGTCCGGAATCTTCGAAGCGGAGGACACGCGTCGGGATCGCATGGCTTGCGTCGAGGCTACGCAGGGTGCGGTCGCCGGGCATCCGTCCGATGGTGAAGACATCAAGAATTCCAAATCCGCCCTTGAGGGGCTTGTATCCCTAGTTAGTAGAGAGGGGCATTTTAGACATTCGGTTGCCGCCTATATAACCCAAGAGGTGAGAGGATGGCAGCCAACTCTTGGTACCCTAGCTCATTTGTTTTCCTATTTTTCCACCTATTTTCCTTAGGTTTTCTTTAGGACTAGCAAGAGAGCTTCACGGAGAGATCTTATAGAGAGGGATGGATGATCGGGCGGCTTGCTAGACCTTGTACGAACCTTTGTTTCATGTATAGATGATTCGGCGTTGTTCCTCAAGGTTTGGATGTGTTTTCCCCGGTTGTTCTTGGTGGTGATTTTCGGAGCCCTCTCTCGGTGATTTCTTTGGGGTGATTTCGGGGCTTTTCTCTAGGGGATTTGATGGGGGAAATTTGTGGGAACCCTTCGTGGTTCTTTGGGTTGTGATTCCCCTCCCAAATCCGTGAGAAAAGGTGCTCGATTTTGGGGTTTCTTGAGTTCTTGGGTTGGAAGTGCTTTCGGCGGGATTTCTTCGATTCCTCCTTTTTGGACAAGATTTGGCGGGATTAAACTTGGCTATGGACTCCTCATGAGGTGTTCCTGATATTCCCAAAGTCTTGTTCAAGTCCGTGGAGCGATTCGGGAGATCGAGTTTTGGATTTGGGGGAGTTGACCGCGGGTCTTGTTCATCCCGAGTCGCCCGTGCCACACGGTCGACCGGTGCCCTTGACCGGTCTGACCGGTGCAAGCCCTTGTGGGATTTTGCTCGGGTGAACGTCTTGGTGAGATCGTTGTTGTCCCGTGGTGCTTCCCGTTTCAAGTTTGGGTCCGTTTGGTGGACGGTTGGCTTTGTTTGGTGCCTTGGGGGCTTTCGTGCGCCACCGGTCCGACCGGTGTGCCTCACCGGTCCGACCGGTGTAGAGCCACTTAGTGAAAGTTGCTCAGTTTCACCGGCGGGGACCGGTCGACCGGTGGTGCTCACCGGTCGACCGGTGTTGGTCTGTAGACTCGGGGTTTGTTGTTCCGCCGCGTTCTCGAGTCGGAAGGCCGTGTGTGTTGGTTCCTAGGTCCAGTGGCACTCCAGTGGCTACGTGGGCTTGGCCAACTTGGGTAGTGAGTCGGAGACGTGTGTTGGAAGCCGTGTTCGTCTTGTTGGAGTTTTCATCTCCTTCGAGAAGAATTTTTATCGGCTCCCATTCACTCCCCCCCCCCCTCTCTGGTTCGCCGTATCGGTCCTTCAGTTCTTCGGCTTCATATCCCAGTGGTGACATGTAGGTGCATCACTTTCGGGGATGGTGGACAAGGATAAGTGAATTGTGAAGAAATGATAAAGGTAAGTGTATTTGTGACCTTCGAGTGTGTGGCCTTGGTCAAGCCACTTGGTTTCTTTTGCTCTTTGCCTTATATCATGTGTGTAAGGTGAGCTTTGTATGCTCTTTGGCCTTAATGCATGAGTTTAGGGGGAGCTTGTGAGTTTGGTGCTCCTTTGCTCTTTTGCCGGTGGTGTCGAGCCCTTTCTGCCTCCCCTCGAGGAGCCGGTGGTTTGTGAGCTTTGTGTGTGGGAGCTCCTTTGTAGCATATGTATAGCTTTCCTTTGTGCATTTCTTGCATTTGGCATGGCATATGTAACATGATGTATAGGCATCCTTGTATCTTAGATTGCATGCATTTTGTATCATATGCATTGGTTAGGAAAAGCTTCTCTTATATACATTGTTCACCATGGATTGAAATATATGTCTTTGTGAGCTTGTTTGGTATGCTATGGTTAGTTTGACTTAGCTCTTGATGATCTTGATGAATAATCCATGGTTGATGGCTATGTTTTTGAAAAATGTCACATGTATGCGCTCTCATGTGTAAATGCCTTTATATGCTCTTGACAAGTTTTAGTGGCTTGGCTATGCTTAATTTGTGGTTGGATAGCTAGTTTATTGATCATATGGGGCCAAAGGCTCATTTGCCATCATGAATGTTTAGCCCTCTTGCTTCATCTTGTGGAGGGGCATAAGTTCCTTTTTGTCGCAAAGACATTTCATGTACCATTTACAAATCTGAAAATGAAATGAAAAATCCTTGGAAAATATGCTCCCATGTCATATGTGCTGAATTTAACTTGCTTTGGGTGCTAAACCGTTGCATGATGCCTACCAATGAGAAGTCTCATACATAGAAGTAGGCACATGGCTCGGTGGCTTTGACATGACATGAGGTGCTTGTGGGTGTTTGTGATGGTCTTATGGTTAGAATGGCTGTCCTAGCATGAAGTTTGTGTGGCTTTGCCATTTTGATATGCTTTGATCATGTTTAGGACTTTGCTCATGGGAGGCAAGTTTTTCGCAAAATTGCCAAAATCTATCTTAGCTTCGTCCAATGGTTGTGAAACTTGGTGATCATGTAGTTGAGATCGATACGAAGCCGTAGAGTATCTAACTTGCTCTTTTGGACATGTGTAGCTTTCTTTGTTGAATTTTGTCTATTTGAGAAGCTCTAGGTTGAAAGTTTTGCAACTTTGGCTTGATTCATGCATTGCCAACAAGGGGGAGAAGTTTGAACTTGAAATGGCTTACCGGACGCTTTAGAATGTTTTCAGGTGGTTTCGAGCCATTTCTGGGCTCTGTTGTACACCGGTCTGACCGGTGAAGAGCACCGGTCTGACCGGTGTGAGTGCTGGACCTGTACACATGTTAGGCACCGGTCTGACCGGTGGTGATGACCAGTCTGACCGGTGTGAGCTGAAGTTGTTCCAGCTTCCCTGTTTCAAGTGGTGTCTTGCATGCATTCGTCTAGGGGGAGGTGCATTGGTTCAGGGGGAGCTTGCATGCGTGCAGGGGGAGCTCTTTGTGGTTGTTCGAGCTTTGCTTTGGTGGTTTGCGCTCTTTGCTTGAGCTTTGCTTTGTCTCGGATGTGTCGAGCCGTTGCCCTTGCCTAAGGGGTCCGAGACTTGTCTTCTTCAAGTGATCTTGCTCTTTGCCTCTGTTTGGCTTTCGATCACTTGTTGAAGTTTCTTTTTGTTCGTTTCTTTTCTTCTTCTTTTCTCTCTTGTTACTTTCGTGTGGGTGTTGTCAATGCACTCATCAAGGGGGAGATTGAGGACCATGTGTGGTTCGAGGACCGGTGGATGGTCGCTTCCTTGTGTGATGAGTGATTGACAACGTTGTGTCGACTGATTCTTGGCTAAGTATTGTAGGTGCAGGTTGCGGCTTGACTCGTGTTGGTGCAGGTGAAGAACAAGTGCGAAAGGTCGTTGCCGGTGAGGCCTCCAGGTGTGGAGAAGACAAGTAGGCTTCGTTCGAGGGACCCGGTGGCTAGCGGGGTCAAGTGCGGGCCGCATGGTGGCATGAACAGCAAGATGAAGTCGTGGACGGTTTCTTGGTAGAGCCTCAAAACCAAGGTCGAGACGGGACTACGTGGGAGCCGAGTCATGAGTGGAGATTGGCGGAGGCTACACCAAATTCGCGGGGTTTGCAGTGGTTCACCAGAAAACCACTGGGTTACTCGGTTGAGCCACAAAACCGAGGCCGAAGACTCGACGAGGAGGTGCAGCCACTCAGGCCGGTTCAACCGCCCAGGAGGGGCGGTCAGACTGCCTGGGGCCGGTCAGATTCCCCAGGCCGGTCTAACCGCCCAAGGGGGGCGGTCTGACTGCCCTGGCCGCCGGCGCCGAGAAGCTTCGAAGCAGAGGACACGCGTCGGGATCGCAAGGCTTGCGTCGAGGCTAAGCAGGTTGCGGTCGCCGGGAATCCGTCCGATGGTGAAGACATGAAGACTTCCAAATTCGCCCTCGAGGGGCATGTATCCCTAGTTATTAGTGAAGGGTAGTTTAGTCTTTTGGGTGCCTCCATATATACTCATTAGATGGGTGGATGGCAGCCAACTCTTGGAACCCTAGCTCATTTGTTTTTCCAATTTCGTTCTCCATTTTCCCAAGTTTTTAGAGGACTAGCTTAAGAGCTTAATGTGAGATCTAGAGAGAGGGATGGATGTTTGGGTGGCAAGCTAGACCTTGTACGAACCTTTCATGGCATGTATAGAAGGTTTGGCGTTGTTCATCATGGTGGTTTTCCCGTCTCTTTTGTGTTGATTTTCGGAGCTCTTTTGGCGGTGTTTTGAGGACGATTTCTTGGGGCTTTTGGTGGGTGTCACGTATGAGGTTCTTGTGCCTCTTTGGCTGGTGACTTTGCCCCCAAATCCCTCTTGAATCGGACTCGATTTGGTGGTTTCTCGAGTTGGGCGAGTTCTTGACCTAGAGAAGCGATTTCTTCGATTCCTCTTGATTGTGAGCGTTTCGGGTCGATTCCTTTGAGGTAGAGGTTGCCCAGGAGGTAACCCAGCTATTCCCGAAGTTTGGCTGCAATCCGTGGAGTGATTCGGGAGATCGGGCGCGAGGAAGTTGAGGTTTGACCCGCGGGTTCGTTTTTACGGAAGGGGCGGTCTAACCGCCTACGGGGGCGGTCTAACCGCCCGGGTGTTTCCGGGTCAAAGTTTTGTTTCGCCGGATTTTCCTCTGTGAGTTTGTTCGCCTTGATCGAGAGGAGTGTCCGGGTGAAATTTGGGGTCGTTCTCGTGCGGTTTGCTAGGTGTTCTTGGTTGGAGTTCGTTGCTTTGGGTACAGGAGGTTAGACCGCCCCGGGTAGCCGGTCTAACCACCCCTAGGCCCTTGGGTGAAGTTTTGGTTTTCGCCAAGATTTTCCGGTAGCTAGCATGGCCTTGACCGAGAGATCTCTCGTTGGTGAAACAATGGTGAGTTTTGGTGCTCGGAAGAGGCGTTTCGGAGGATTTCTTGGTTGCCGGTGGAGGCGGTCTAACCGCCCCCTATACCTCGGTCTAACCGCCCCCCTCGGTTAGCCGACTTTCGAGTTGTTTCCCGCCGTCGGTCTTGCCGCGTGTGTGTTGTGGTTGCTGGTAGAGTTTGTTCCTAGGACCAGTAGCACTCCAGTGGCTACGTGGTTTTAGCAAACGGAAGGTTGAAGTGCGGAGCGTGTGATTTCAGGGGTTCGACCGAGCTAGTTCATCTTGTCGAAGTTTCAATCTCCCTCGAGAAGAATTTTTATCGGCTCCCATTCACTCCCCCCCTCTCTGGTCGCCTTTTCGGTCCTTCAAAACATGCGGACATGAAGAAGTAATGGAAGAGGTGCCAATGGGCACTGATTCCCAGGTACCCCTCGCACATCACCTCGAACGCCGCCATCTGTTTGATATTATTCGGGTTGAGGTGCTGCAGCTGGAGGCCGTACTCAAAGAGAACTCCATGGATGAATTGCCCGACGGGGCCAGAGAAGCCGCGCTCGTGGAAAGCCACAAACGAAACCACTAATCCCTTGGGAGGGCGCGGCACGAACTTGTCGCCGGGCACCTTCCACTCCATGGTGGTGGTGAGTGGAGAGAGCTGGCCCACCTCGATGAGACGAAGTAGCTGCTCGCGGGACACTTTGGACCACGTCCAGTTCGACATTGCAGCGGCGGAGTCTCGGGCAGTCTGGTGGCGCAAGAAGTGGCGGCGCTGCGGATGCGGAAGAGCATGGGGAGCGAGACGCGGATGTAGAGGAAGAAGACAATGGGGAAGCAAAGTCCCAAACCCGTGCCCGACGCGCGGTTAAAAAGGGATGAGTGCGGCCTCCCGCCTTGAATGTCGGGCCCGCCGTGTCAGCGAAACGTTCACCCACGTGCGCGTGTGCCCTAGCGAAACAGGCACCCACTCGCGTGAAGCCTTGATCCCCGCAGACTACGGGAACCTGCAGCACCCACGCGTGGTTATTTCAAATGGTCACGTCCGTCACGTCGGCCAAGATGCCCGTGGCCCCCTCACTTCACCAACATTTACCACGTCACCCACAACGGTCATTACAGCTATGACGACCACGACTACCCCAACAAAACACTCCGAGGCTACAACGGCTACAATCAAGCTTAAAAGCCCGCAAGTGAGTCTTCAACTCATCCACGGGCTCGAGAGCTACATCCGGCAGATGCGCTCGCGCGCACCCACTTAGAACACGGAGAACAACACCGACGCCAAACCCACTCAGTTGAGCCTGAGCATGACTCCTTGACTCCCCCTTAGGCTCGAGGGCTACTGACGAGGGCCCGGATTAGGACCCCCTTTGATGACGAAAAGATCTCTTTTAATACTAGGTAATCCGACTGAGACGTGGTCCATGACGCGCGCCGCAAGCCTGGGGCACGAGCGCCTCCACCATGATGCGTGGGGGAACGATTCCCCGCGCCATGCAAGGGCACCAGCTGGCGGCCCATGCCAGCAGCTGGCCCGGACAAGAGCCTTAATGCGGGACTGCCCGGCTGCACAGCCATCCCATCAACATCATCTCAACTCTGCCACACGCAAGCTTCGCCCGAGGCACTCAAGCACCCCCCTACAACGAGCTCAAGCCTTGGCTTAGGCCTTAGCGTGGCGGGCTAGTCAAGTACTCGGGCAGCCTAAGACAACAACAAACTACTCAGAGGAGGCACCAAGCGTCCTGGGGTGAACAGCCATGCCCAACCACGTGGCAGCTCCCACGACCAAGTAGCACAACTCCACTTCAATGCACCCTGACGGACAACGACGTGTGACGGAACATCCCAGCGACCAAGCACTGTACTTATTTTCTACTCCCCCCTCATGCCCCTCCCCTTGTGTCTATAAAAGGGAGAGGAGACCAACTGTCACAAGGGTTAGACTTCCTACAGACCGAATGCCATCCAAAGGGACTTGGGTCTGACACCGTCTCTCGACCAGTTTGTACCCCCTACTACAAACACCCCTACTCGGGAACACGACAGCTCGACACTAAACGTAGGGTATTACTCCTCGGAGGCCCGAACTAGTATAAACCCCGTTGCCTCATGCGCTAACCATCTGAGCCCGCATGACCGACACAAATTTACTGTCCGGCGGTAGATAACCCCAACAGCTGCGAATTTGGTGTACGGACATGGGTGGTTTTCAGTCCATCACCTCTTGTACCTTGCTAGGATCCACAGATATGCCTTCTTTGGAAATAGTGTGTCCCAAGAACTTCACACTATCGAACCAGAATTCGCATTTGGAGAATTTAGCATAGAGTTTGTGATCTCTCAAATGTTGCAAAACAATTCTAACATGTTCGACATGTTCTTCCACATTCTTGGAATAGATCAGGATATCATCGATAAAAACTACTACGAACTTGTCAAGCTCAGTCTTGAATATAGAGTTCATGAGATACATGAAGTAGGCTGGGGCATTGGTGAGACCAAACGACATCACTAGATACTCGTAGAGACCATATCGGGTGGAGAAGGTGGTTTTAGGAATGTCACATGGTCAATTTTTTATTTGATGATAACCAGATCGAAGGTCAATTGTGGAGAAAACCTTGGCTCCAGCCAATTGATCAAAAAGAACGTTAATGCGGGGAAGAGGAAATTTATTTTTAATTGACACCACATTGAGAGGTCGATAGTCCACACATAACCTCAAACTATCATCTTTCTTTTTGACGAAGAGTGCAGGGCAACCCCATGGAGAAGAACTTGGGCGAATGTAGCCCTTATCTAGCAATTCTTTGAGTTGATTTTTCAAATCAACTAACTCTTTTGGTGGCATATGGTAAGGGCGCTTGGAAATGGGCGCCTGTTGACGGTGAAAATCTGTTAACCTAGCCATGAGTTTACCTTCGGTGTTGGCATAAGTTTTATACCTTATCCATTGGTACTAACCCTCGTGGTATAACAAGTTCACTTGTGCATGTCGGTTTTGGAGTTTAGTGTTTATGCAGGGTTTTAGCGTTGAAAGCAAGACTTCCGGGATAAGTTCATCAAGCACCTTGTGACAAGACCTTGAAGCCCCGTACAAGTCATGCAATGAAGCAAACTTGACTCCAAGAAGCCAGGGACTCAACCCGAGAAGATGACAAACTCCGAGGACCTAACCAGAAAAGTGCCGAATCTTGTGGGAAAAGGACCTACGTCCAATTCGGAGAGAAACTGACGACAAGGGTCTACATGCAGAAGGGGGAAGGATCTAGAAGACTCGGGAACCGACACCACGCGAAGGAGGCCGGGAATTGAGCCTGTATGGGCCCAGGCCGGTCGGCCCAGGCTGGCCGGCCCAGCCCAGTCCAGGGCCCATTTTCCCCCTCCTTTGACCTAGCCGCCATTCGGGCTATTTATAGCCCCGGGGTCGAGAGCCACGCATCAATCAATTCGTCATCGGCCGCCGAGGAGCAGAGAAGAGAGGGACACCATCCCGGAGAGGAGAGGGTCGAGCTAGTTGACTAGGGTCTCCCTAGCCGATGTGGGATCCTTGGAAGGAAGACCATGTCGGAGTTCCCGGAGCTAGAAGCAAGATCAAGGTAGGATCCCGGTGGTGATCTTGTGTATGTATCATTGTATTATTTGAATTATCAAGTTGAATCTATTTCTAGCGATCAAGTGTTTCTTCGATGATTTCGTTTTTTGACCGGCTTTGCTTATTCTAGATCTATACTCGAGATAGATCACATAGGGTGTTCTTGTAGCCACAGTGGCTAGAGGTACACGCTGGATCTTAAGAAAGAACTCGACTTGTCCTTGGACTCGCCCTAGACTACCCGCATGAATAGGAATACAATGTCACAGAACGGGGGTTCCGAAAGGCGGGCGTTTTCGGAGTCGGACGGGAAACCACGATTTAAAGAGGCTTCTAATGAGATTCAATTTGCTATTTCTTCTCTTGCTTGGAACTTCAACAAAAGGCTTAACCCGATCTCTCTAGATTGGTTTATCTACCCAATCTATCTTTGTTACCTCCGGTCTTTAGTAGATTAGATTAGTTTTGTGTTCTTTATCTAGATGCATTAGGGTTTCTCTTACCGAAGATTGAAGTTACTTGGCTTTACTAGATCATATTTTGCGTCACACATTTGTTCCATGAATTCGATACCTTGGGTTCACCACTCGAGGGAAGAAGGGTCCCTGGACTACGACGGGAGACTTTTCCACTTGCAAGTCTAAACGAACTTTGATACAACTATTAACCGTCAACAAGCCCCTTTTTCTGGTGCCGTTGCCGGGGAACAAGTGATCAAGATTTGATCTTTTATTGCTTTTTTGTGATTTTCAGTTTTATTTTAGTTTTTCTTTTTGCATCTACTAAACTTTGATCATCTTCAAAATAGATCTAATCTAGTTTGCCTAACCCTAGTTTTCATAGATTTATTTTTACTTTCTAGTTTTTGCATATCTTGTTTATTGCTAACCCTAACAGGAGATGGACGGCTACCTCTCCAACAAACCCGATAATTTTGTGGATGATCCAGAAAAAGTTTACAGTCTAAGGAGACGCGAAGCACATCAAGCTAAAAAGCTGGATTTTGTAGAGTCGAAGTCGGAAGACAAGGGATCGAAGGAATCTTCGAAGAATTCACCACCTCAAAGTCCTCGGGAGAATCGACTTCCACCGATGGGTGACCAACCGCAAGAGTGCAAGATTGGGGAGCTATGCACCCCGGATATCATCGACCTACCAATCTTGAATCCTGAGGAGATCGGAAGATCGTTCGAGATCAAGACCTCAACCATCCGCATGGTGCAACATTCACCCTTCACCGGTAAAGAGGATTCGAACCTTCACCTCCAAGCATTCATTCAACTATGTCAAACTTTCAACATGGATGGGGTGACTCAAGATCAAATGAGGGCAAGGCTTTTTCCATTCTTGCTACTCCGGAAGGCTTTGCAATGGTTCCACTCTCAACCGGCGGAGATGGTGCAAAATTGGAACATGTTGATGAAGGCTTTCATCAACGAGTACTACTCACCGGGTAAAACTCAAATCTTGCGTAATAAGATTTCCACCTTTGTTCAATATCCTACGAAACTATCTCAGAGGCATTCAAGCGCTTCAATGAGTACACTCGGGCGGTTCCACATCACAAGGACCCGAAGGAAGACCACGTGCAAAAGTTCTATCAAGGACTCACCATGGTGTCAAGGACGGTCATCGATGCATCGGCGGGAGGATCTATCATCGAGCTTATACCGACGGAAGCTTTCACTCTATTCAAGAAGGTCGCGGATAATGACACATGGGCGTCCTCCGAACGCCTACATCGGTTCAACCCACGGGAAACGTCAAAGGAGTCTTGCAAGTGGAGAAGGAGAACATGCTTGAAGGCAAGATTGATTCAATCATGAGGAGGTTGGAGAAGATGGAGATAGAAAAGAAAGAGGCTCAAGACTTGAAGGCCAACGACGCAAGATCCACATGCAAAGAATGCGGAGAGTATGGCCATGTCCACAAAGATTGTCCGGAGGAAGCCAAAGTGCTCGACTACATGAGGAAGGGAGAATTGCCGAACTTCCGCTATGGGCAAGGCAGACCTCAATTTAATGCAAGATCATCCATTCCGAATTCGGTTCCGCTTCATATACAATTGAAGTAATTCATGGACAAGCAAGCTAAGATCAACAAGGACACCGTCACGAAGTTCAAAGCCATAGACAAGGTGTTGGAGAACATCGATAGCAAAGTGACGGAGGTCGGGAGCTCCAACCATCAAGTGCTCAACATGATGAAGATGCTCGAGACGCAAGTGGGACAACTTGTCGGGCGCCTCACTAATGATGAAGGGAAGCTTCCGGGACAACCTAAAGGTCCCAAATCGGCGAAGGCCATTCAAACACGTACGGGAAAGGAGATCGAAGATCCGGAACGTCCCGCGGGAGCAAGGAAGCCTAAACCATCCACCGAGGCGGAGGGAATTGCTAAGGAGAAGGTTACAAGGATCGTCACCGAAGAGCCCGAATTTGAGATGCCTGAAGAAGACACGAGGATACCACAACTCAAGCAACGCTACTTCCGAGGTAAACTTGACAACCACTTTGAGATGTTTGTGGAGGTTGTGCGTAGACTTAGCATCAACATGCCATTATTAGATGCCCTACAAGTACCTACATATTCTCGTTACTTTAAAGACATACTTGCAAATAATTATGAGATAGCAACACTCGGGGTAGATCATGTCAAGATGTCCGAGGAGTGTAGTGCCGCTATTGCTAATGGGCTAGAGAAGCAAAAGGACCCGGTGCCCTACAATTCTGTGTTCCGTTGGTTCATTCAATTTCGAGAAGGCGTTGTGGGACCTTGGAGCAAGTGTGAGCGTCATGCCAAGAGATGTGTTCGAGAAGCTACGCCTACCATTGGAGCCTACGGGTATGTGTTTGGAGTTGGGAGATAACTCCATTCGCTATCCATTGGGCATTGCCGAAGATGTACCCGTGAAGGTCGGACACCACTTCATCCCAGTCGACTTCGTGGTGCTCGAGAGGGGAGAGAGGGAGAAGCCATCGCTCATCCTTGGGAGGCTGTTCCTCAAGACTGTGGGAGCTACTATTGACATTGGCAAGGGGGAGATCATGTACGATATTAATGGAGAAAGGAGTTATTTCAAGTTCTGACCACGACTCGAGGCATGCAATATGATTGGAGTTAAAGATGTTCCACCACATTGTCACATTGTTAAGGAAGAACCAAGGAAGAAGGAAGGGCTGAAAAAGAAGAAAGAGCCGAAGAAGAAGAAGGACGTGAAGAAAGTCAAGGAAAATGTTGCATCCGTCAAGACAAAGGAAGAAAAGCCGCCTGTGAAGACCAAAAAAATGACTAAGTCAGAAGATAAGCCCGTGCCCAAGATGGTGCAGAAGTGGGTACCCAAGATTGCAACGCCCGCAAAGAGCGTTGATCCGAAGTAATCAAGTGAAGAAGTCTAGCTATGGAATATAAACAAAGCGCTAGGCGGGAGGCAACCCGTTTCGTCAAGTCAAGAATAAGCTACCGAGAGGACAACCCGATTCCAGGTTTTTCGAGTCTTTTTAATAATTTAGTTTTGAATTTTATTACGCAAAGACATTAGACTTAGAATTGGTTGAACAATATTAGAGACATAATTCTTGGTTGAATATTTTGCTTGATCATAAACCCTTTACATGAACCCTCCTATGTGTTTGTTTGTTTATTTTCGAGAAACCACAACCAAATAAATTCAGAACCTAACTCAACTATTCATCCTCATTATGATGTTGTGGTTGACTTGATTTTCATGCTAAAAACACATGAGTAGAGCCACGACTTAAACCTATAAGTTAGTTAAATTTCAGCACGTGGTAGGACTCGCGTGAACCTAGAAATTAAGCTTTTGGTTGGTTTAAAAAACCTATATCCTTGGTTTCTCTAAGATTAGAATTTTCTAAGACTCATTCAATTTTATTTCATTCAAAACCTCTCTCATTTAGCCAAAATTAGAACCTAAACCTATGCCCCCACGATCAAGCCGGGAAAAGTTTGCTCTCAACCGATGAAGGCAAACTATACCGGTGAGACCGATATCAACGTAGTCGGAAAATATTTTCGACTTACACTTGTTTTTAATGGTTTAAAAACTTCTCTAAATTTATGCTTGAGCTCTTCCATATCTCTGAAAATATTTTTAATTTTTGAAATTAGAGGAGTGCTTAGCCTTAAACACACTTATAGGTAGGCAATCTAGTTTAAGTTAATCATGCATGCACCATTGGATGCCCTTTCATCAACTTTCATCAAGACCACATGCAAAGGACAAGCATAACTTTGTAGGAAATTCAAGGTGACATGTGAAGCAAGTGGAGAAAGGGAGCATGGACATGACTCAAAGCTTGAAGCATCAAGTGGAAGGACCAATAATACAAGAAAAGAAGTGGACGAGAGCGTTTGGGCGGTGCAACTCGTGGAGCACGCGGGCAAGGAGGTCATGGAGGAGAAATGATCATGTTCGAAGAAAGCCGAGGCAGGGAGAGGCACTCGGCCACCCAGGCCGGTCGGCCCAGGCCGGCCAGCCTCCCCTACAAAAGGAGCCCCCCGGCTCACGTCTTCTGCAGGCAAGCATCCCTCTCCTTCCTCAGTTTGTGTGCTCAAGTTTTCGTGCCCAGAACCACTGTAGACATAGCCAACCTTCCCAAGCTTGATAGCTCAAACAATACACACCCTTAATCCACTCAAAGTCCACATCTCGAAGTAAGTTTTTAAGTGCCTAGTTACCGGTTGCAACCCGTAATTTTAGTGGAGAGAAGAGTGCTGCAATCATGTGGAAGAAAACCACAAGTCTCTTCACCAAGAAGAAGGGGTCATCGTCATCCAAGCCATCTTCAACGACGTCTTCGAGGAGGCACTCGGTTTTCGAGTCTCCTCGGAGCATGGAGGAGGACACGACACCGCCGAGGAATGACACTCTCCTCCTCGGTGGCATGAGGGCAACAGGGAGCACGTCCATGAGGTTTACCGAACCTCAAGGGCGTACGGAGGAGCCGCCCGTCCCACCTCGACGATCGACCCATTCATCCACGCCACCTCCATACACTCCGCGGTATTCCACATATGGCTTCATCATATTGTCGGAGGAGGAGGAGAAGAAACTCTCTCGTCTTGAGAAGAGGCTTGTGGCCAACGTCGACTCAACTATTTGGGTTTCAGCACGGACATATATTATATGTTGAGGCACCTAGCATGGGTGCAATTCTCCAATGGGGTGTCGGCAAACACCCACAAGGAGTTTGCCTTGGAAATCTTGATGACTATTGCGCCTATCCTTGATGAGGGGGTGCAAAGTTTATCATTCCGTTTGGAGGGAATCCAACAAGTGGTTCCCTACGAGTATGTTAGGGAGCTACTTGGGTTCCAAAAGGGAGCTCCGGAGAAAGTCGACATGCCGGATGGCTTGTTAGATGGGTTTTGGAATTTGATCTCCGGAAAAGCCCACCAACAATGCAATTCATCCGTAACCCCATTATCCAAGTATTCCACCATTGGATGAGCAAGAGGATATTGGGGAGGATGAGGGAGATGAAGGTGACCAACACGGAGTTGAATTGGCTCTACTTGGCTTTAATCGCCAAGCAGCCAATAGACCCCTCATACCTTATGATCAACCGAAGGTGTTGCGAGGCAACATCGGGATCGGGAGAAATTGGTTCGAGGTGCTACCTCTCTATGTTGGCCATCTCCTTAAGGCCGGGGATCACAAGAAACCCCGAACATCTTTTACGTGGGACCTCTCTTGGTCTTGAGTATTTGAAACAAGGAAAATATATTAGTGGAGATGAGATAGGAGGCTTTCATGTGGCCAAGGTGAACATACCCCTTTCGGATCCAAGGCTTAGGCTTTTCATTCAAGGGGGGAAGATTGATTGGAAGAGGGACACCTCGTCCCGACAAAGAAAAATAAAAGAGGAAGAATCGTAGAGGAGGGATCCTCCTCCGCACAAGCGGGTGGTGCACAACCCAACTATGTACCACCATTTGGCGGGATTCCTACTCCGCCAAGTTATTACAAAGGGGCACAAATGCAAGCATGGGGGGGTGGTGCACCGGTACCCCCACCAAATTATGTGGTGCCCAACATAACCTTCGCGGAGCCCTACGCACAATATCCCAACCACAACAAAGCATGGCCATAATTGGAGGGTATGTTGCGAGTGTCGGGGATTGCCCTAGGGGTCCCCTTAAACAATGGGGAAAACCTCACTTCAAACCCGCAACGAAACCCAAGTACGTTAAGCCTAACCATGCAGGTGCCTAACCATGCAGGACACAGCCCACAGGAACTCCGACGGCCCATCGAGGCGGCCCACGAAAGGATCCCCTCGAACAGGCTTCGCCCCGCTCGAGGGGCAGCACTCCCTTCGGGCGGGCACTCCCCCGCTCGAGGGATAGCATTTCCCTCGAGCGGGCTCCGCCTTGCTCGAGGGTACGCCCCGCCCTCGGCCGGGGTCCGCCACACTCGAGGGTGCCCCTCACGCGTGCGCTGGCCCCGTACACGGGCATTTAACGCCCGACGCCGCAGACGGCGCCATCATGCGCCGGGGCTCGCACCCGTGTGCCGCCGCACCTACTCCCCGAGGGAGGAGCCCATCCCCGCCCGCGTGGGAGGGGACCGTGCGCGGCGGCCGGTGTCAGTCCCGTGACACCGTGCGCACGCCCTAGTACGGCTAACGCGCCGAGCCCTCGAAAGGGGGCCGGCGCACCCTCGATTCACTTTCTTGTGACCCTACAGGGTTAGGTGGAGGCGCTAGGCCGGTGGACTGCCATCCCCGCCACTGTAACTGCGTGCCCGCCGTACCCGCGCGTGCAGGCGCACGCCGGGCCCTGTAGCAACGACTCCAGCCCCGTGAAGCGCGTCGGGAAGGAACGCCGTTCTGACTATTCCTGTCCGCCGTACGGGCCTGCGTCAGCACCTCCCTCAAGCCTATCAGAGGACATCACCACCATCCGCTGCTCTCCTACCCTCGAACTGCCACTGTTTGGGTACAAGTCAGGCCATGATGACCGGATCGCTGCAAGGATCGCCCGGATGGCCGCCCATTCTCCAGCATAGCACGTCGTGCTTCTCCACGTAGCTAGATAGAGCGGCATGCATGTAGTTCGCCCCCCCTTGATCTATAAAAGGGGGATGAACCCCCCAGCCGCAGGGAGGACGGAACGAGGGACACAGAACAGCGACGCACTCAAGGCCACAGACCGAGAGCCCTTGACATACGCTGTGCACTCACTCTCTAATTCCCCCACAACATCTTCAGCCACTCCACCAGGGACTTGGAAGCCTCTCTTCCTCTCCCGCCTTGTTTGTAGCCGCCCCACTACAAGCACCCCCGGTGCTGAGCAATATAGTGCCGAGAGCACACCTCTGCTGGACGTACGGCCCCCTCGGCCGGAACCAGGATAAAAATCTTGTGTCACTTGTTGCTTAGCATCGACCATTGAGGGATAGACCTCGGCGCTATCTACTGGTTAGTGTCGGGACCATATTCCGCACCGACAGTTGGCGCCCACCGTAGGGCAAGCGAGCGCCTAAGGTCATTTCGCCAACTCCCTCCATGGTGATCCGCACTGAGTACCGTGCTACACGCTATCGCATGGGCAGCTCGGACCCCCTCCCGCCGGGTTCGAGATCCGCTTCGGGGACCTCGAACTTTCGGGCCACGGGGAACGGCTATCTCATGCGCCTCACCAACCGTGAGGAACTCCGCGCGCGGCGTCGGCCGGTGCCGCTCGGACCCCCCGCCGCACGCACGACTCCGGCGCGAGCACCCGCAGGCACGGAGGCCGCGGGTCCATCGACGCCACGACGCCGTCGCCGCTCGGGACGGCGCTCGCGCCGGGCGCGGTCCGAGCGGCGGCGGCGCGAGCGCGCCGCCGCCCAACGCGGTGCGCCGACCATCACGACCGCCACCGCCCCGGCGGGGCGGCGCGCGGTCTGCGGACCTCGCATCCCCATCGGGCTGCGTGGCGCTACGACGGCCTACAACACCAACGTCAACACGACGATGCGCAGGGTTCCGCCTGGCCGCCACGTCTTCGTCGCCAGGGACCCCGGCGCCTCAGCAGCAGACGAGTCATCCCTGGGCTCCGTCGACACGATGCCACCCGCCGACCGCCACGGATACGCGGAGTGGGACTTCTCCGGCGTGCGGACCCGGTCCGCGTTCCGGCGTTTCCTCGACGCCACGGACTGCGGGTTTGGGCCCGCTCCGACGACTCCGGCACCGGGAGCTACGACCCCGCGCGGGAGTGTTACGCCGTCATCACCAACGACCGGCTAACGCCGCCGCGCGGTGGGCGCCGGGAGACGGGGAGGTCACGCCGCCCCGGGGATCGCCGCGCGCCCGGCCGCAGGGGCCAAGCGCTCCCCGCCGGGGCCGACGTCGACGCTCGGTGGCCCAAGCCCGCGAGCTCGAGGCCAAGCCGGCGGAAGAGTACCGAACGGTGCGGTTGCTCCGCGCCTCAATGGCAGGGGAGGCCTCCGCGCGTGGCGAACGCGCACGGGAGCCGGGCCGACGGTCCGCGACCGCATCAACACCATCCCCAACGTCGAAAACGCGGACGTGCCCCCACGGGCGAGCCGAGAGCTCGTCGCCGCCGCGACGCGCCGCCGCGGGCTATGCCGCACCCTCGACCCCTGAGGCTCGAGACATGCACCGCGAGGTGCAGACCCTCATCGAGCAAGCGGCCGTCCAACAGGCTGAGAGCTCGGCCTCACGCATCCGCCAACAGGGGGATGCGCGGGGCGATGAAGCCTCACCAGGAGGCGAACCCTCGGTGCACGCGGGGGGACCAGCGGGGCGTCCCACCGAGCAAGGGCGTATGCCGGCCAAGGAGCGACTCCTCGACGCGCGCAGGGCACTAGATGGCGACGCTCGCAACGTCATCAACGCCCGGCGCACCAGCAAGGCAGACGCACGAGCGGCAAGGGGCTACCACCCTCGACGGGGTGGGCGCTACGACAGCGGCGAGGACTGCTCCCCGACGCCGGAGCCCCCAGGCACCCGCGTGTTCAGCCGGGAGATCCGCGCGGCAGCGTTCCCCCAACGCTTTCGCCAACCCTCGACGATCGTCAAATACAACAGGGAGACAGACCCCCGCGTGTGGCTCAACGACTACCGCTTGGCTTGCCAGCTTGGCGGGGCCACTAGCGACGAGGTCATCATCCGCAACTTGCCCCTGCACCTTGGCGACGCGGCCCGGACATGGCTCGAGCACTTGCCCGCTAGCCAGATCCATAACTGGGACGACCTAGTCCACACTTTCGTGGGCAACTTCCAGGGCACATACATGCGCCCTGGAAACTCTTGGGACCTCGCGCTCCCCGCACGCGAGGCCCGGCGAGTCGCCGCGGGACTTCATACGACGCTTCTCCAAGCGCCGCACGGAGCTCCCCGGCGTGGCGCGGTCCGAAATCGTGCATGCCTTCCTCGAGGGCACCACGTGCGGGATCTCGTGCGGGAGCCGGGACGCGGCCCGCCCGCGGACTCCAACGAGCCGTTCGACATCGCCACCGGCTTCGCCTCCGGGAAGAGGCCGTGGGGGCGATCTTCGACGGCAAAAAGGGCAAGCGCTCCGAGGACGCGCCCGAGGAGGGCGCGCAAGTCCGGGGAGCCGCACCGCAACGACAAGCGGGGCAAAAAAGGGAAAAAGCCGCGCCGCGGGCGCGCGAGCGGGGCGCGACGGCGGCAACGCCGAGGCCCTCGCTCGTCGACCCGCTCGACGGGGCCCTCGACCGGCCCCTCGAGGCCCGGGGTGTTCGACGACATGCCTGAAGAAGCCATGTCCCTACCACAAAACCCCCGGTGCATCACACCCCGCGAGCAAGGCGACATGCTCAAGAAGTTCTATGGCCGCGCCGCCGCGAAGAAGGCAGAGGCCAAGAAAGACGAAGGCGATGCCGACGCCGGCGGCTTCCCCGCCGTCGAAAATGTGTTCCTCATCTTTGGGGGGCCTACCGTCGACATGTCGACCCGGCAGCGCAAGAAGGAGCGGCACGAAGTCCTCGCCGCGGAGAGGGCGCCTCCGGCCTTTCTCAATTGGACGGAGGACGTCATCACCTTTAGTCGGGAAGACCACCCGAATCGCATCCCCAACCCGGGCCAGTACCCGCTGGTGGTTGACCCCATCATCGGGAACGCCCGGTTCTCAAAGGTCCTCATGGACGGAGGCAGCAGCCTCAACATCCTCTTCACGCATACATTGCGCCTGATGGGGATCGGGTTGGACCAGGTTGCGGCCCGGCAGACGAAGCCGTTCCACGCGCATCGCGCCGGCAAGCAGGTTCAGCCCCTCGGGCAGATCGACCTGCCGGTCTGGTTTGGCACCCCTAAGAACTTCCGCAAGGAGACCCTCACCTTCGAGGTGGTGGGGTTCAAAGGGGCCTACCATGCCATACTTGGGCGACCCTGTTACGCCAAATTCATGGCGGTCCCCAACTATTACTACCTGAAGATGAAGATGCCCGGGCCAAATGGCATCATCACCGTCGGGTCGTCCATCGAGCACGCATTCGACTGCGACGTCGAGTGCGTGGAACACGCAGAGGCACTGGCGCTGGATGAAGCGCTGGTGAACACGCTGGAGAAGATGGTCAACGAGGACCTCAACTCCGCCGCCAAGCACGTCGGCACCTTCGAGGCCGCGGAGCAGACCAAAGGGGTCCCCCTCGACCCCTCAGCCCCCGAGGGCAAGGCGTTGAGGGTCAGCTCCACCCTCGACCCCAAATAGGAAGCAGTACTCGTCGACTTCCTCCGCGCCAACGCCGACATCTTCGCGTGGAGCCCCTCGGACATGCCAGGCATCCCGAGGGAAGTCGCCGAGCACTCCCTTGACATCCTGCCAAACGCCCGCGCCGTGCAACAGCGGCTGCGCCGCTTCGACGAGGAGCGGCGACGGGCAATCGGAGCGGAGCTGCGAAAGATTCTTGAGGCCGGATTCATCAAGGAAGTATTCCACCCTACGTGGCTAGCTAATCCCGTGCTTGTAAAGAAGAAGAATGGGAAGTGGCGGATGTGTGTAGACTACACTAGTCTTAATAAAGCATGTCCTAAAGTTCCTTTTCCTTTGCCACGCATAGATCAAATCGTTGATTCAACGGCTGGGTGCGAATTGCTCTGTTTCCTTGATTCCTATTCCGGGTACCACCAAATAAAAATGAAGGAGTCCGACCAGCTCGCGACTTCATTCATCACACCGTTCGGGACGTTCTGTTACGTCACGATGCCATTTGGCCTCAGAAATGCGGGTGCAACATACCAGCGCTGCATGCAGCACGTTTTTGGGGATCACATCGGGCGGACGGTCGAAGCATACGTGGACGACATCGTCGTGAAGACCAGGAAGGCGGACGACCTGTTCGGCGACCTCGTCGTCGCGTTCAATTGCCTACGGGCCAATGGGGTCAAATTAAACCCCGAAAAGTGTGTCTTTGGAGTGCCGCGAGGCATGCTCCTAGGATACATCGTCTCCCAGCGGGGAATCGAGGCCAACCCAGAAAAGGTCGCGGCCCTCGAACGAATGGGTCCGATCCGGGACCTCAAAGGGGTGCAGAAGGTGTTGGGGTGCCTTGCCGCCTTGAGCCGCTTCATCTCGCGGCTCGGTGAGAAGGGCCTGCCCCTCTACCGCCTCCTCAAGAAGCACGAGCGCTTCTCCTGGACCACCGAGGCCCAGGATGCGCTTGACAAGCTGAAGGCGTCTCTAACACACGCCCCGATCCTCACGCCACCGCAGGACGGAGAGCCCCTGCAGCTCTACGTGGCCACGACCACCCAGGTGGTGAGCGCCGTGATCGTTGTGGAGCGCACGGAGGAAGGGCATGCCTTGCCTGTGCAGCGACCAGTCTACTACATCAGCGAGGTCCTCTCAGACACGAAGATGCGCTACCCCCCGAGGTCCGTGCCGCTATACGCGGTAGTCCTTGCGCGGCGCAAGCTCCGCCACTACTTCGAGGCCCACCCCCGTCACGGTGGTTTCTTCCTTCCCGCTAGGAGAAATCATCCGCAACCCCGACGCCGCGGGAAGGATCGCCAAGTGGTCCGTGGAGCCGATGGGCGAAACGCTCGCCTACGCCCCACGCAAGGCTATCAAATCGCAAATCTCGGCGGATTTCGTCGGCCGAGTGGACGGACACGCGGCGCCGCCCCCACAAATCCGGGCGAGTGCCGGACTCGTTCTTCGACGGCTCGGTGATGAAAACGGGAGCGGCGCGGGCCCGCTCCTCGTGTCACCCCTCGGGGAGCACATGCGCTACGCGAGACGCCTCCACTTCCCCGCGTCCAACAATATGGCTGAGTACGAGGCCCTTCTCTGCGGCCTCAAAATCGCCATTGAGTTGGGTGTCAAGCGCCTCGACGTGCGAGGGGACTCGCAGCTCGTGATCGATCAAGTCATGAAGAACGCGAGCTGCCATGATGACAAGATGGAGGCCTACTGCAAGGCCGTGCGGGCCCTCGAGGACAAGTTCTACGGCATCGAGCTCAATCATGTACCCCGCCGGTACAACGAGGAGGCAGACGAACTGGCAAAGATCGCGTCCGGGCGATTACCGTTCCCCCGAACGTTTTCACGCGCGACATCGCGCAACCCTCGGTCGTCTTCGAGCCCTACCCCTCGAGCCGCGACGGACCCTCGGGGGCTCCCTCGAACCCAACGGGTGCGGAACCCATGGACGAGGACCCCTCGAACGAGGCGTACGTGCTCTCCCTCCTCGAGGGGTACGGCTCCCACGAGGCTGATGCGATGGACGTCGAGCCGGCTCCTGTCCAAGCGGATTGGCGGGAAAAATACATCGCCTGGATCGCTCGAGGGGAGCTCCCCGCGGACCGGGCCGCGGCTAGGCGCATCGCTAGGATGGCTAAATCTTTTGCCCTCGTCGACGGCGAGCTGTACAAGCGCGCCGCCTCCGGCATCCTACAGCGGTGCGTGCCCATTCCCGAGGGGCGCGAGCTCCTACGGGACATCCATGCAGGGATCTGTGGCCACCACGCCGCGCCCCGCACCCTCGTCGGTAACGCGTTCCGCCAAGGCTTTTACTGGCCTACCGCGGTCGCGGACGCCAGCGAAATCGTACGCACCTGCGAAGGGTGCCAGTTCTACGCCCGCAAGTCCAACTTGCCCGCCCACGCCCTACAGACCATCCCCGTCACATGGTCGTTCGCCGTGTGGGGGCTGGACATCGTCGGGCCCCTGCGGAAGGCGCCCGGGGGCTTCACCCACTTGTTGGTCGCGATCGACAAGTTCTCCAAGTGGGTGGAGGTGCGCCCCATCACGAATCTAAGGGCAGAGCAGGCGGTGACATTCTTCACCGACATCGTCTACCGCTTTGGAGTGCCGAACTCCATCATCACAGACAATGGGTCCCAGTTCACGGGCCGGAAGTTCTTGGAGTTTTGCGACAAGTTCCACATCCGTGTGGATTGGGCAGCTTTGGCGCACCCACAGACCAACGGCCAAGTGGAGCGTGCCAATGGCATGATCCTACAAGGCCTAAAACCCAGAATTTTCGACCAGCTCAGCAAATCTGGGCGAAAATGGCTCCAAGAACTACCAGCGGTCGTGTGGAGCCTAAGGACCACCCCAAGCAGAGCCACCGGGTTCACCCCATTTTTTCTAGTCTACGCGCGGAGGCCGTCCTCCCCACGGATTTAGAATACGGGTCGCCCAAGGTTCGAGGCTATAACGAGGATGCTAACCAACGAGCCCGCGAGGACTCGCTGGACCAGCTGGACGAGGCACGCCTCGTAGCCTTAATGCATTCCGCGAGGTATCAACAGTCCCTAAGACGCTACCAAGCACGCAAGATACGTCGACGGGATTTCGGCGAGGGGGACTGGGTCCTAAGGCCGCGCCAAGATAACCGAGGGCGCCACAAGCTATCGCCCCCATGGGAGGGACCCTACGTCGTGGTGAAGGTACTCAAGCCGGCACATACAAGGCGGCCAACGAGGACGGTGAAGAGCTCACCAACGCTTGGAACATCCAACAGCTACGTCGCTTCTACCCTTAGCTAGGATTTTCCAAATATCTTTGTTGTAAAAATCACATCGCCAACGCCCTAGTTGGCAACGACTATGTAAATACTTCAAGTCTAATGAAAAGGATAACTCGGCTTTCCCCTGAAACCCAAGTTACCATCGGGGGCTACTGCTGGGGGCATCCCCCCCCAAAATGGTCCCATTTTTTTCGTGCAAAAAACAAAACAACATGCGCTAAGTTTGTTTCCTACTTCAACCTCGAGCCACGATTCGAACAGGGCGCAGGCGGCACGGCGGAAGCAGCGTGCGAGCCAGAGATAGCCTACGCCGCGTGGACATGGCCCTTCTCTCTCGCCTCCAACCCAGCAGGCCCCCTGACGAAAATCGAACTCCCCTAACTAGAATCTACTCAGGAAGAAGGAGAAACAAAAAGCGTGATAAACAAACGACTTCATTTACAGCAGATGCTCATGTTCATAAAACAACTTGTTTATTTACAAAAGGCCACGAGGCCAGAATACTGATACACACAAACAAAAAACGGGCCTAGCGCCCAACTGCTTTCAGGCGGGAGGAGCAGCAGCATCAGCGGCGTCCGGGAAGAGGAACTCCTCGAAGGCCTCGGCGAGCAACCCGGCGGCGTCGGCAGCGAGCGCATCCACACGCTCCATGGCCACCTCGTCCTCGACGCCCTCGGGAACGATGTAGCCCTCCGCCAGCGCCTCGAAGTTAACCTCGTAGTGGGACCGCACCACTCCGAGGGCCTTCGGACACCCGCGCTGCGCCGCGCCGGCGCATCCGCTAGGTGACATGACCACCAAGGGCACGCAGACGGCTGGCCAGGGAGCTGCCGGCCTGGGCCTCGCCCTCCTCGACGGAGCGACGGGTCTCGAGGGCCGCATCGCGCGGCTCCCCGCAACTCCCTGCTCGGAGGAATTGTAGGAAGCCTGCAGCGCCTCGGCCCGCTCAGCCGCATGCCCCAGAGCGGTGCGCAAGCCTGGAAACGCCAAGGCAAGAAAGAAATCAGAAAAAGGGAATGCGAGTTCCCAAACGAAAAACCAACAAGCAAGAGTCAAACAGTGGCTCACCTTCGACTTGCTTCCTCTCCATCTCGAGGGCGCGGCGCCCGGCCTCGACCGCCAGCTCGAGACGCTTGACGGTCTCGCCTTGCTCCCGGAGGGATATCTCCTGACTGGCGTTGGTGATGCTGAGCATAATCACCTCGCCCTCGGTCTCGGAGAGCTTGGCATCTCGAACCGCCAAGGTCTTCTGCGTCACCTCGTGGGCGGCGCGCTCCTGCTCCAGCGCTGCACGGGCGTCGACGAGGGCGGCTCGCCCCTCGCCGAAGCCGCTCCTCGGCCCCTTGGCGGGCGGTGCTCTCTTGCGGAGCCGCTCCTCGGCCGACGACGAGGGCCTCGGCCTTGGCGTCGAGGGCGGCCTTCGGGTCATCGGCCTCCTTGGCCCGCCTGCTCCGGCCCCGCGCGCCCGCTCCTCGGCCCGGCGCCGCCGCGCCCGCCCCCTCAAGCGACGTGCGGAGCTCCCGGGTTTCGGCGCGAGCGGTGGCCACCTCCGCCTCCCAGTTGGCGGCCAGCATCCGCGTCTTCTCCAAGTCCGAGCGCGCGTTCCACAGCGCCTCATCACGATCGATGAGGGCTGCGCGGACCCGCTCGACGCTCGAGCGACGCGCGCGTGTCCCCCGCCTCGAGCTCTCGGGGAGCTCGTCGGGCCGGGCACGGGCCGTGCGCCGGCCCCCGGTCCGGCGTCCTAAGCGCGTCAGCAAGCGCGTCGAAAGCACTGCACCGCTCCCGGAGCTGGTGGACCTCGGCGTTCACCTGGTCGAACGCATCGTACTTGTCGTGGGCGCGGCGCTCGAGTTCCTGGCATCCACACACCAAAATCCGTAAGCACTACGGCACGAAAGCAGCACACGAAGACGAGAAGAAGAGGAAAGCAAGCGACGACACCCTACCTGAAAGACGCGCCATGCGGGGCCGCCGTGGACCTGCAACGCCTCGTTCAGCGCGCGGTTGAGCGTAGCGCCGTGGCTCCGGAGCTCGCCCCAGAGCTCCTGCTCCCCCTGGGCGTCAGCAAACGCCGGGGGATCATCGATGGCCCCCTCCACCTGGGCAGGGCGGCCGGCGTGGGAGGACGAGGCCTCGGCGCCGTGTCCTCGACCCCCCACCACCAGGTGACCCTCGCGCCGCCTCACGAGGGCCCCCTCCTGGGGCTCGGGGGAATTCGTGGGCCAGCTGGCCCACTGATCCCACCCAGGCGGCGGAGAGTCGTCCGAGACCTCCACCACCTCCGCTTGCAGAACGCCGGCGGGCGCCGCCGCTCGTGCCGCCTCCACCGGCGCCTCCGCCTGCGTCTCCGCGGCCGCGGGCGCCCGGCACGGCGCCGCGGCCACCACCTCCGGGCGCACCTCTTCGCCCACGAGCGCCGCGGGTTGCTCCCGCTCCGCCTCCTCCACGACGCCCCCCGCGGGCTGCGCCTCCACCACCGCCGCCGACGCGGCTCGCACCCCCCGCGACGGCCGGCGGCGGCCGCTCCTCGGCGACCGCCGGCCGCGCCGCGCGGGCCGGCCGATGCGGTGGCCGAGGCCTCGGGGCCCCGGCCGCACCCTGCGAGCTCTCGCCCGCCGCCGCCGTGCTTGTCCCCGCCCGCGGCGCCCTCGACGAGCGCCGCCGGGTGGGGATGGACGCGTCCGTCCTCAGCACCATGGCAGGTGCGAGAGGAGGCACGGTTGGCACCACCCTGCGCAGGCGCGAACGGAAGGTTAGAACGCCTAATCATCAACTAGTTAAACCGAGCGAAGCATCGAGCCCCTTACCTAGAGGAGGAAAAGGCACGCTTCCTCTTCCTCGAAGCCTCAGCGGATGAGGCCGGCGCGGCCGGCGCGCCCACCGCCGCATCTCCTGACGGCGCCGCCACGCGCGTGGGCGCGCCCGCCCGCGCGCGGTCGCGCCCGATGACGCGCCTCCCGACGACGCCGCCTGCGCACGCGGTACGCTCGCCCCGCGAGTGGGTGTGCCCGCCGCCGCGCCTCCCGACGACGTCGCGCGCGCGTGGACGCGCTTCCCCGCGCGCGGGCACGCTCGATGCGCGCGCCGGCGCGCTCGCCGTGCACGCACCCGACGAGCGCGCCGGCGCCTCCCCGCGGCGCGCGCCGCCCTCGATGTCGATGGCCGGCGGCGGGCGCCGTTGCGCCCGCCCCGGGCGATGCCGCCCTCGCCGCCGGCGCCGGCTGCGGCGACGGAGGCGCGGGCCGCCACCCGTCGGAGGGGGCCCTCCCCCTCAGCCCCTTCCTCTTCGTCCTCCTCCGAGGACGAGAACTCCCTCGGTCCCCGGGGAGGAGAGCCCCGGCTCTTCACGCCGCCGATACTCCGCGGCCCGCCGGTCGCGGCGCGCTTGATGTCGCCTCACGCGCTCTCTCTTGCGCGCCGCCCGGTTCTGCTGCTGCCGCTGCGCCGCCCGGCCAAGCGCGCGGGAGTCGGGGGTGGGCGGAACGGACTTGGCGATGGTGAAGTTCACCAGCTGCACACAGGAGCGACAATGGTGCGTCAGGAGACAGAAACAAGACCAAGAACCAAAACAGAATTAAAAGCCAAACTCACCAGCGGGCCGATGGGGAGCATCTCGATGTCCCATGGGGTCCGACCTGCAGGCGGCGGCACCCGGGTGTCGACGGCGCTCCGCGCCCGGGTGAGCGCGTACGGCCACTCGAGGGGCGTCGGGAGCATCTGCGACCTCGCCAGGTCGACGGGATTGGCCGCCTCTGTCATCTCGAAGATGCAGAGCGGCCTCTCCATCAACGGCACGATCCGCCGGTGATGAAGGAAGGCGAGGACGCCCATCGCGTTCAGCCCCATCTTCGCCAGGCGCTGCAGCGCGGCCAGGACCGACTCCTGCCGCCTCCGATGCTGGGCCGTGGACACCCCATAGCCCCAGGAGTCAGGCCTCTCCTTGAACACCCGGCCGGTGTAGGGAGGGAGGCCGGGCTCGGCGTTACGCAAGTAGAACCATCCCCGCTCCCAGCCGGCGTTGTTCGTCGTCATGGTGCAGGGGATGTAGACGTCCTTGAATTGCCCCCGCAGGGCAAGCGACATCCCGCCGGCGCGCATCGCGCGGCGGGTCCTCGGCTCCGTCGTGGGCTGCGTGATGAGCTCCGCGCGGAAAAGGTGTACCCAGAGCTCCCAATTGACTGGGATCCCCAGGTACCCTTCGCAGACGCCCACGAATGTGGCCGCCTGCGAGATCGCGTTGGGGGCGAAGTTGTGCAGCTCCACTCCGTAGTGGTGGCACATTGCCCGCATGAAGGTGCTTGCCGGCGCGGTGAAGCCCCGCTCGTGGTAACGGATGAAGCTCACCACGTAGCCCTCCGGCGGGTTGGGCTCGCGGTCCGCAGCCGGCGGCACGATCCACTCCGCCGGACGTCCGTCTTCATTGGCCGCCGGCGGCCGGCGGCGACCGCTCGCCAAGGGCCAGCCGCGTCACCGTCGACCTCTCCCAGGCATACGGCTCCAGGATCGTAAGGGGAAGCTGAGGCGGCGCCATGAGGAAGGACGAAGGAATGCGAGGACGGAGAACAAGGAACGGAAGAAAAGCTCTAACGGCGACACCGCGCGGTGGCAAGAGCGAGGCGAAGTCGAAGGGGCGGGGGACTGAAAATGGTGAAGCGTCAAGGTAAAAAACCTCCGTCTCCTCCACCCCTCAGATTTATAAGCCGACGGGGCGAGCTCTCCGGAGCGGACGCCCCGCTCGCATTAACTGCAGGGAATCTTCCCTTCACGCCGACGGACGGGCCCCACCACGACTGTAGCGGTCACATCACTGCAGGCGGGCCATCATCACGGCGAAGACCCGCAGGGCTCGAGGTGAAGCCGTCACGTCCACCTGCCACGCCGCCCACTACGCGCGCGCGCGGCCGCAGCGCCTAAAAAGACGCGCCCGCGCTGCAAAGAAACCGCGGCCTCGACTGCGAGGCATTTAATGGCCGGGTCCCTTGCCAAGCAAGGAGAACCCTCGAGCGGGGCGAGCCCTCGGCTCAAAACGAAAACAACCCTCGATGGGATATCGACGTGAGAAGGTCGCCCGGGACCTGCTCGATGTAGAGCAGGCACCGCGGGTACCCATGCCACGTAAAACCCTCGAGCGGGGCGAGCCCTCAGCTCAAAACGAAAACAACCCTCGATGGGATATCGACGTGAGAAGGTCGCCCGGGACCTGCTCGATGTAGAGCAGGCACCGCGGGTACCCATGCCACGTAAAACCCTCGAGAGGGGCGAGCCCTCAGCTCAAAACGAAAACAACCCTCGATGGGGCACCGACGTGAGAAGGTCGCCCGGGACCTGCTCGATGTAGAGCAGGCACCACGGGTACCCATGCCACGTAAAACCCTCGAGCGGCGCGGGCCCTCGGCTCAAAACGATGTCAGCCCTCGAAGGGACACCGACGTGAGAAGGTCGCCCGGGACCTGCTCGATGTAGAGCAGGCACCATGGGTACCCATGCCACGTAAAACCCTCGAGCGGCGCGAGCCCTTGGCTCGAGATAATATCGATTCTCCAAGGAAGGGCACATACGCTGTGCTACCAACCAGCACCTCGAGGGCTGGCTCGCCCAGACCCCTCGACGGCCGCAAACGTGAAAAGACGGGGCCGCCCAGGCGCCACCCCGCACGGCCCTGCGATCGAGGTCCGAAGCCTGACCCTCGACGGGTTCGAACAGGCGCCACGGATCGCGAGTTAGGGACGACGAGGGCACGCGCATTCGAGCCGTTCCTCGAGCCCGTCGGCTCGAGGGTGCCCCACATGTCGTGTTCGAGAGCCAGCGAGGGCGGCGGCTAGCGGGGGGATCCCACCGAGGGAGAGCTTCCGCGCCCTCGGTCCCTATCGAACGGGACCGAGCCCCACCTAGCAAACCCACGCAAGTGCTTCCATGGACGTGTCTCCGGACCGCGCAGCCTACCCTTATCGAACGGGGCATGGACGTCCACTTGAACCACCCGCTAGCAGCCCGACGAGGAATCCGCAATCCGCGACCCGCTCGATGGGGGTTGCGGAAACCTCACCCTCCGTCCCGCGGAGGGACGGTGAGGGCGCATTAAAAAACAAGTCGCCAAGCTCTACCCGATCGCCTCGAACGGGCCAAGGCTCGAGGGCTTGGCGCACGGCTACACCTCCTTGAAATTGCACCCACCGGAGACAGTGCCAGCGGTGCGTGCACCCCCGAAGCCGGCTGAAATACCGCCGATGCCGGTTGGCATATGTGCCACGCCTCTCTGACCAAAATTCTCGCGGTTAACCCCTGCAGGAGAACCCACACTCCTGCAGGGCTTCGGGGGCTAGACCCGCGGGTCCGCTGACGCGGCCCCACGGAAAGCGTTCGCAGAACAAGGAGGGAAGAACTCCTATCAGTAGGTTCCAGCATCTGCGGGAGCCTCAATGGCAAACCCACAGATGCTCGGGGGCTACTGTCGGGGATTGCCCTAGGGGTCCCCTTAAGCAATAGGGAAAACCTCACTTCAAACCCGCAACGAAACCCAAGTACGTTAAGCCTAACCATGCAGGTGCCTAACCATGCAGGACACAGCCCACAGGAACTCCGACGGCCCATCGAGGCGGCCCACGAAAGGATCCCCTCGAACAGGCTTCGCCCCGCTCGAGGGGCAGCACTGCCTTCGGGCGGGCACTCCCCCGCTCGAGGGGCAGCATTTTCCTCGAGCGGGCTCCGCCTCGCTCGAGGGTACGCCCCGCCCTCGGCGGGGTCCGCCACGCTCGAGGGTGCCCCTCACGCGTGCGCCGGCCCCGTACACGGGCATTTAACGCCCGACGCCGCGGGGACGGCGCCATCATGCGCCGGGGCTCGCACCCGGTGCCACCGCACCTACTCCCCGGGGAGGAGCCCATCCCCGCCCCCGTGGGAGGGGACTGTGCAGTGCGGCCGGTGTCAGTCCCGTGACACCGTGCGCACGCCCTAGTACGGCTAACGCGCCGAGCCCTCGAAAGGGGGCCGGCGCACCCTCGATTCACTTTCTTGTGACCCTACAGGGTTAGGTGGAGGCGCTAGGCCGGTGGACTGCCATCCCCACCACGCGTAACGGCGTGCCCGCCGTACCCGCGCGTGCAGGCGCACGCCGGGCCCTGTAGCAACGACTCCAGCCCCGTGAAGCGCGTCGGGAAGGAACGCCGTTCTGACTATTCCCGTACGCCGTGCGGGCTGCGTCGACACCTCCCTCAAGCCTATCGAGAGGACATCACCACCATCCGTCGCTCTCCTACCCTCGAACCGCCACCTGTTCGGGTACAAGTCGAGCCATGATGACCGGATCGGCTGCAAGGATCGCCGGATGGCCGCCCATTCTCCAGCATAGCACGTCGTGCTTCTCCACGTAGCTAGATAGCGCGGCATGCATGTAGTTCGCCCCCCCCCCCCCCCTTGATCTATAAAAGGGGGACGAACCCCCCAGCCGCAGGGAGGACGGAACGAGGGACACAGAACAGCGACGCACTCAAGGCCACAGACCGAGAGCCCTTGACATACGCTGTGCACTCACTCCCTAATTCCCCCACAACATCTTCAGCCACTCCACCAGGGACTTGGAAGCCTCTCTTCCTCTCCCGCCTTGTTTGTAGCCGCCCCACTACAAGCACCCCCGGTGCTGAGCAATATAGTGCCGAGAGCACACCTCTGCTGGACGTACGGCCCCCTCGGCCGGAACCAGGATAAAAATCTTGTGTCACTTGTTGCTTAGCATCGACCATTGAGGGATAGACCTCGGCGCTATCTACTGGTTAGTGTCGGGACCATATTCCGCACCGACAGCGAGAAATATGCAAAACGTCGCAGCCATCGAAACCATCGCGGCTCAACTTGGTGAGGGCAATGCAAATATTGCCTATGAGCTTGGACGCCTTCACCTAGTGCTGCCGGATCAATTCGTTGGAGGGGATGTCGAACCCTACTATGAGCAAGGGTACAACTACCAAGATTATCAACACCAACCACCGGCGGAGGATTAGGAAGAAGGAGGAACTTTAGTTTTCTTTTCTTTTCCCTTTTTCTGTAATTTTCAGCTTTTGTTTGCTTGTGTTTGCGTAATGTTTTCAGTTTTCATTTAAATTTCAGCAAGTGTGTTTGTTTATTTTCAGCATGTATTTCAGTTTGTTTTCACCATTAACGAAGACACCACCTTGTTTACATCATTGGAAAAGTTACAAAAATTTATGCCATAATGATATATGATTATAATTGCCACTTTGTTTATCTTTGTAATTGATTTATACATGTTAAAGCTAGTGCTCTCTTAAAATATGAATCTGAATTTATCTAAAAGCTAGCTTAATCTTTAGCGGAGGTTATGATTAAAATAAAGACCCATAGTGTTTTATGTGCTCTCAAGTTATAAATAGATTGAAGATGGTTTTTATGCCCAAAAATATCGCTAACCTTGTCATGAATATCACTTGTGTGTTTCTCAACCTATCCAGAGCCTTATATATATTTGAGTGCATAAACCTTAGTGCACAAGATTTATTTTTGAGTGAGTTATTGCAGGCCATGATTTCTCTGGTCCGAGACTAAAAAGCTGGTCATTCCGTTTTTGCGTATCTATCTTTTTGCTAGCCTTTTATCCGTGCATTGTGTATCCCCACATTGGAGATCTCACAAACCTCGCCAGATATCCACCCTTAAACCCAAATATCATCCTTCATGATTACCTCCTTGACCACAACCTATCATTGAGAATGGATCATCAATTCAAGGAAGATCGCAAGACAGTGCCAACATTGAAGAATTCAAGTATCTCTCCAAGGAAAAATATTTCCGGTACCTACCTTATTTATTGCCTCTTTGCTCGAGGA
Organism: Cenchrus americanus; assembly: GCA_947561735.1. Taxonomy (NCBI): domain Eukaryota; kingdom Viridiplantae; phylum Streptophyta; class Magnoliopsida; order Poales; family Poaceae; genus Cenchrus; species Cenchrus americanus. The sequence goes on from OX387245.1 coordinate 180,288,795, forward strand.
TTGAGGACAAGGAGCGTCCCGGTGGTCGATGGATGACCGCTCCTCAGTGATGAGTGATTGACAACGGGTGTTGGACTGACTCTTGGCTTAGTGCGCAGGTGTAGGCTGCGGCCTGGTTCGTGTTGTTGCAAGTGAAGAACGGGCGCGAAAGGTCTTCAGCCTTGAGGGGCCTCCGGGAGATGGAGAGACAAGTAGGCTCAGTTCGAGGGACCCGGTGGACGGCGGGGCCCAGGTGCGGGCCACATGGTGGCGACACAAGCAAGACGAAGTCATGGACAAGCGAGCCGGTGCACGGTGGCGGTCAAGTCAAGTGGTTTGGCGGGAGGCCAGACCGAGCACGCGGGGTTTGGTGGTTTGTCCACAAAACCATCGGAGGACGGTTTCTTGGTTTGGGACTCAAAACCAAGTCCGAGGGCCCAACACAACGGAGACGGGATCCGGGCGTGTCGGGAAGCTTCGAAGCGGAGGACACGCGGCGGGATCGCATGGGTTGCGTCGGCAGGACGCGGGGTGCGGCAAAGGCGTGGCCGTCTGATGGCAATACCCACAAACATTACCTAAATGCCCCTGCGTGGGTTGTATCGCCAGTAGTTAAGTTAGGGGTAGTCGAGTCATTTACCACTCCGGCGGGACCCGATATATAAGCCATGAGGGTGTGTGGATCTCTGGCTCCGCGACTTAGGGTTTCATTTCCCCCTCCCATTTCTCTTTTTCGTAGCTATTTTCTTCTCCATTTTTCCTAGGCTAGCATGAGAGCTTCATGAGAGATTTGTTGAGAGGGATGGATGCTAGGGCGGCATGCTAGACCTTGTGAATCTTTCCTGGTTTGTATAGAAGTTTCGGAGTTGTGTTTTTCGTGGTCTTTTTGTGCTTGTTTTCGTGCCTTTGTTCCCGGTGTGATTCCGCGGATTTGAGTGGGTTTCTCCCTGGATTTCTTTGAGAGAAACATGGATGGATGTCTCGTGCATCTTTGTGATTGATCTTGTGTCCTCAAACGCCAGGAAACCACTTCGATTCGAGGATTTTCGTTCAGTGCTCTAGCTTTGGGTGGTGCTCAAAGGATTCGCGATTCCCGGTGATTTAGGGAGTTAGGAGGCAAGATTTTTGGGCTATAGCATCCTTGTGTGATGCTTTTCAAGTCCCCAAACCCTTGTCTTCACATCTTCTACCGTTTGGGAAATCCGATGATGATTTGGGGGAGTTGACCTTCGAGGTCGGGCGTTTTTCTACTCTGTCCGTGCCTCGCGGACGGTCCGCGTCGTCCTGGCGGACGGTCCGCGCCGCACATGTTCGTCCCGTGTTCTTCGTGTTCTTGCTTTTTCTTTCGTTTCGATCCGTCGTGGTTTTGAGTTTTGGTTGGACGAAGTTTCGGACGGTCCGCGTGTGTTGGGCAGACGGTCCGCCGGTGCCTGGCGGACAGTCCGCGTGCTCCCCGCGGACGGTCCGTGGTTCGCGGTGTGCCACTGGAGGTTCGTTCGCTTTAACGGACGGTCCGCGGCTCGGGCCGGACGATCCGCGGCAAGGGTGCGGACAGTCCGCGATACCCTGTCGGATGGTCCGCGCGGCCCATCGCGGACGGTCCGCCCCCGTCCGGCCGGACGGTCCGCCGCAGGCCGTGTGTGCTTTGCTTCTTGGTTCGATTCCTCCCTTCCTTCTTTCGTGCTTCCGCGTGTGCTTCAAGGAATCGTTCCTAAGGCTAGAGGTTGATCCATAACCTCGTTGTCTTGGCGAGTGGTGTGTGATTCGATCCATCGCTTGTGTGTGACCGGGATTTGACTAGGGTATAGGCCGGGTTCTTTGAGAAGAATTTTTACCACCTCCTATTCACTCCCCCCTCTCTAGTCGCCATCTGATCCTTCAATTGGTATCAGAGCTTGGTGCCGGATTGTTTGCGACTTTGACAAGTCTCGAATCCTTAGATGGCGTACGTTGAGCGGGGTGGTCCGCCGCACTTCGATGGCAAGGGTTACCACAAGTGGGCGGCCCGAATGATGATCTTTCTTCGTGGGAAGCTGTTGGATTTCATTGTGCTTGACAAGACCTATGCTATTCCGATCAACATCCATACTCTTATGGTGACCGATGCCGGTGCTAAGGCCAAGTATGAGGCTAATGCAAAAGCCGTTGATCACTTGGTCCGGAGCTTGTGTGATCCTGAGTTTGAGCATGTTCGCCATTTGAATCTTGCTTGGCAAATTTGGGAGAAGTTGTTGGTTGCTCACGGTGGTGATAACCATGTAAAGGCTGGCCTCTTTGTTTCTTACTGGATGCAATATGAGAACTTCACTCCACTTCCCGGTGAGGACATTGATGCGATGTTTCAGAGGTTCACCGCCATCGTGAACAACATGAAGGCTAATGTTGAGGATTTTCCTTACACCGAGCATGATCAGGCTTTGAAGCTCTTGCATGTCTTGGACCCAAATGTTTGGGGTGCTAAGGTCGAGGCCATCAAGGAATCTGGGCAATATTTGACTATTGAGTTGGATGACCTCTTTTCTAAGCTCAAGTCGGCTGAGGTTGACAGGAAGCTGCAATCCAAGCATGAGGGCTCGACTGACCATAGTCTTGCTCCTGTGGGCGGATCAAAGGGCAAAGCTAACACTAACCCTTCCTGTCGACAGTTTTTCTTGTCTTCTATTTATGTCTATTCCAGATGAGGAGTTTGATGTGCTGGGCGAGGAGGAGCTGGCCTTGCTCTCAAGGAGGTTTGATCGACTACATGAGAGCCGGAGGAATGCAAGGCGGAGCTCAGGGACGTGCTACAAGTGTGGCAAGAGTGGCCACTTCATCGCCGAGTGCCCAGAAGTGGAGGAGAAATGTATAAGATGAGCGAGTACAAGACAAGTACTCCTCCAAGGGCAAGCACTTCAGCAAGTCCAAGAGCAAGGACAAGGACAAGCGGCGACCGAGCAAGAGTGGCTACAAGAAGAACAAGGCAAGAGCTATGGTGGCCGGTGCGAGCGACGTCGACTCAAGCTCAAGCGACGAGCAGTCAAGCTCAAGCGATGAAGATGAAGACGCCGGGAGGCGCAAGGGCAAGAAGAGTGCAAGCCGAAACCTCAGTGGGCTGAGCTGTGTGGCGCTTGAGGGCTTTTGTGGCATGGGCCATAGCTCAAGCAGCAAGAAGAGCGAGAAGGAAGATAACGACTCCAACTCGGAGGATGAGGTAAATCGTGACCCCGACTCTTTGCTTGCTGAGATCACTAGGTTGAATGGCTTGATTGACAACCGTGATAGTGAGTTGAGAGATGCTAAGAAGATGAGAAAAGATCTTAGGGCTCAACTTGAGAATGCTAGTGAGAAAGTAGGAGAGTTAGAGTCCAAATTGCTTGAATTGAAACTTGAGAATGACTCTTTGAAACTTGCTCCAAATACTCCTGATGATGTTGAATGTCTTGAGTGTGATGCATGGTTGAATGAGATCAAGTTGCTTAATGAGAAGAATGCTTCCACTTTGGCTAAACTAGATGCTCTTAGGACTGAATATGATGAGCTTAAGGCTAGACCCACTTTGCTTGGTGCTTGTAAATCATGTCCTACTATGCATGCTAAGCTTGTTGATGCTCGTTCTACCATTAGTTCTTTGGAAGCATCTTTGAAATCTCCTGTTGCAAATGCATGCTCTAGCTGTGATGAAGTTACTTTGCGCAATCTTGAACTTACTTCCCGTTTGGATGTCATCTATGAGGAGAATGATTATTTGAGGAAGGTGTTGGGTTGGTTGTCTGGGCAGGAACCTCAATTGAAAATCATGATTGAGGAGTTCAAGAGAGCTGATGGTTGTGGTTTGGGTTTTGAGAAGTTGGGTGAGAAAGTGGGAGAGAACAGTGGGGAGAGTGTGTATGAGAAGTGTGTTGAGTCTAACCCCGAGTTTGAGGTGATCGGAGACATACAAGTCCCACTTCCAAAAGCACCCAAGAACTCTTTCACACCAAAGCCCAACCACCTTTGCAACAAGCTTGACACAACCCAAGATCCACCCAAATTCCCACCTAAGACAAATGACTTCCAGAAACCGGTGAGGTTTGTGAGTGAGAAGGGTGAGAAGCCTAGAGAAAAGCCAGAGCCAAAACCAAAACCCATCCCCTTCAGGTGTGAGTATTGTGGCAAGGAGAGGCATCTTGCAAATTTTTGCTACAAGAGGAAGAGGGATGAGAGGCTTGCTAGGGAGCAAGCAAACCAGGACAGTGTTGACGGTGTATTTTGGTGCACCTAGCATGTTCATTACACTTTGGTTTGGATTTGATTATGGAACTAACCCGCCACTAGGCACACTAATCATATAACAAGTTCATCTTTGTGCATGCGTTTGGAAGTGTTGTGTTTATGTAGGAAAACATGGACATAAAGGACGGATTCGCAACAAGTTCAAAGGAGCATTCATGGAGTCTTGTTCGTGTTCATGAGCCCGCTGAAATCATTTCCAATGGTGGCGAGGACCGAAGTGTTACGAGGAACACCCCCGGGGATTGAAGCGTAAAAGATCAAACTTCATGAAAGAGAGCCTCCATCTTGGACGCGAGGATAACAGCATCAAAATCGTGCAAGTGGAGGGGGCAAAGTACATAAGTGCACGAGGACCCACGGAGCAAAAGGGGCGACCGAACCGGGCCGGGTGGGCTGGGCCGGCCGGCCGGCCCGGGGGGCGGCCCAGCCCACTTCGGGCACCGGTTCGGTCCCGTCTTCCTTGCCCTCGAAGGATCTTCGACCCTAAAACCCCCGACGCACCGCCAACACCGAGAGGAGGAATTATTCGCACCAGAAGGCCATCCACAAGCTAAAGAGAGGAGGAAGATCTCCGGCGGGAGATCAACCACCTCGAAGGAAGCACCCTCTCGTGGAGAAGAAGGAAGACACCGGCGGAAGGGAAACCATGATCAACGGTGCCATGATCAGCACCTTGATGGGGTAATCTTCTCATTCGTCCATGGGTTGTAATCGATATTAAGATGTAATCGCACTTTGTTGGATTATCTATCTATCATCTTGTGTTGAATATACTTTAATGCTTAAGGCTTGCAACCGTGCCGTAGAGGGAGTAGAGCTCCAATGCTTCCTTGGATCCATTCAATACGAAGTGGCCATCAAAGGTCTAGTCATGATTACCTTCGCGTAGTGACAGTACGAGAGGAGGGAAAGGGCGAAACCGTGGTCACATCCCCGATAGATAGATTGGTTTTCATGTCTTTAAGCGATTGCATGCTCTAGTATCGTAGACCCGTGGGCGAGTGTCTTCCATCTTGATCGTTTATCATTCTCTCTAGTGTAGTTTAGTTGTTTTCTAGTATAATAGTAGTTAGGGTTTTAGTAGCTAGTGTGTCGTTGTTGATCGAACGCTTGTAATCCCCTTGCTCCGCGGATTGACAAGAACCTTGGGAATCCCGTGGTGAAAAAGGTGTGGGGTCCGTACGCTTGCGGATCATAGAGGGATACGTCTTTTATCCGTCAACAGACAGGTATCGCCAGTCTCATGGTATTCCTGAGCCTAGAGTGCCACTTCCACGGGGTGTGGGAAGTGTGAGGAGTGTTGGCAGGTTCCCACAGAGAGGTGGTGGTGGGAGGTTTGAGAGGAGAGATGATGGTGTGCGTGCTGGTGAGAGGTTTGGTCGGGCTCGTGGTGGTTTTGCTGGACGTCCCCTTACTCGTCCTCAATACGGGTTTAGGGGAGATGATCGCAGCTTTGGGTTCCAGAGGAACTACGGACCACGTTTTTCCCCTTGTGGTGCTCGTACTCCTTCCATGGGACATGGGAAGCTTGGTGGCAAGGGAATGATGTTTGCTAACCCCTCTTTTGAGCAGATGGCTCGACACTGGTTTAACTTTCTTTGTGCTAACCCCAGTGTCGAGTCATTAGCTCATTCTCGTTCTTGTTTCTGACTACAGGCAGGAGGCTTGGAGGACATTTGGTTGATCGACTCCGGGTGTTCTCGACACATGACCGGAGATAAGAAGTGGTTCTCCAGCCTCACCCCAGTGAAGGAAAAGTTGTACATCACATTTGGGGACAATGGAAGAGGAAGGGTGCTTTCGGAGGGTGTTGTGCATGTGAGTGACAAGGTAACGTTGAAGAGAGTGGCTCTTGTGAAGTCTTTGGGTTTCAATTTGCTTTTGGTTTCCCAGTTGCTTGATGAGGGTTTTGAGGTGCGTTTCAAGTCTGGCGAGTCTCGTTTGCTTGATTCTCGAGGTGATCTTGTCTGTATGATCATCCCCGAGGGTCAGATTTTCAGGGCTGATTTCTCTCGTTCTTTGGGCCCTGCTCACTGTTTGATGGTCGGTCCTTCTTCGATTTGTGGAAATGGCATAGGCGGTTGGGACACTTGAGCTTTGATTTGGTTTCCCGCTTGAGTGGTCTTGACCTTGTCCGAGGATTGCCGAGGTTGAAGCTTGAGAAGGATTTGGTTTGTGCTCCGTGTAGGCATGGCAAAATGGTAGCCACTTCCCATCCACCCCTGACCGATGTCATGACCGAGCGTCCGACAGAGCTGTTGCATATGGACCTTGTTGGGCCAGCTCGAGTTCGCTCGGTGGGTGCGAAGTGGCATGTCCTTGTTGTGGTGGACGATTACTCTCGCTATGCCTGGGTGTTTTTCTTTGAGGATAAGAGTGAGACATTTGGCTTTGTTCGAGATTTGATCGTGAGGTTGAAAAACGAGAGGAATGGGAATGCTATTCGAGCCATCCGCAGTGATAATGGCTCAGAGTTCAAGAACTCTCGTTTTGATGCCTTATATCGTGATCTAGGTCTTGAACATCAGTATTCGACCCCTTATGTGCCTCCTCAAAATGGAGTCGTGGAAAGGAAAAATCGGACTATTTGTGAGATGGCTAGGACGATGCTCGATGAGCACAGGACTCCTAGGAGGTATTGGGCTGAGGCGGTCAATACGGATTGTCATGTCTCTAACAGGATTTTATTGCGAGCTTTCAAGAAGAAGACTTGTTATGAGCTGATGCATGGTCGGGCACCCAAGGTGAGTCATTTCCGAGTCTTTGGCTGCAAGTGCTTTATTCTTAAGAAAGGAAAGCTCGACAAGTTTGAGGCTAGGTCTAGTGATGGTATTTTCTTTGGATATGCTAACCACTCTAGAGCCTATAGGGTGCTTAACCTTGAGACTAACAAAATCATGGAGACTTGCGAGGTAACCTTCGACGAGACAATGCCATGTACCTCTCTTGGTTTTGAATGTGCAGGTGATGAGGAGATGGCCGAGGACCTCTTTGAAGAGGAGAAGGATGAAACTGGTGATGATGATGGAGAGAACCATGCGCCTGAAGCTGAGTGTGTACCCACTACTTCCCCTACGACCACTATGGAGCGTGGACCATCTACTTCATGGACAACGAAGGTGCGACAAGAGGACCAGGCGAGAGAAGCTGAAGTTGAGGGGGAGGTAGTCTCGAGGCGTGAGGCTCCCCGTCGGATTCAAGAAGTGCACCCCCTGTCGAAGATCATTGGGGACATCGACGAACGTACTACACGGTCAAGGTCCAGGAATTCCTTTCATTTCGCTCATGCTGCATTTGTTGCCACCATTGAGCCCAAGGACATTGGACACGCTCTATCTGATGCAAACTGGGTCAATTCTATGAATGAGGAGTTGGGAAACTTTGAGAGGAACCAAGTGTGGGAGTTAGTTGAACCACCTCCAAATTGCCATCCTATAGGAACCAAGTGGGTTTGGAAGAACAAAGAGAGTGAAAATGGGATGGTTGTGAGGAACAAGTCCAGACTTGTTTCTCAGGGGTTTAGTCAGAAGGAGGGGATCGACTATGAGGAGACCTTTGCTCATGTGGCCCGTCTTGAGGCAATTCGGATCCTTCTAGCCTTTGCCGTGGCTAAAGGGTTCAAGTTGTTTCAGATGGATGTGAAGAGTGCCTTTCTGAATGGGGTCATAGAGAAGGAGGTGTATGTGAAGCAGCCACCTGGGTTTGAGAGTGAGTTGTATCCACACAGGGTGTACAGGTTGAAAAGGGCTATGTATGGGTTTAAACAGGCGCCTCGTGCTTGGTATGGGAGATTGAGAGGTTTTCTGTTGAGCAGAGGGTTTGTGATGGGTACCGTGGATAGGACCTTGTTTCTCCTCAAGCATGGAAATGACTTGTTGATTGTGTAGATATACGTGGATGATATTGTCTTTGGTGGCTCGTCACATAGTCTTGTTGCCAAGTTTGCAGATGAGATGAGCAGGGAGTTCGAGATGAGCATGATGGGCGAGTTGCAGTACTTTCTCGGGCTGCAGATCAAGCAAGTGAAGGATGGAACATTCGTGCACCAGACCAAGTACACGAAAGACATGCTGAGGATGTTCCAAATGCAAGATGTGAAGCCGATGTCGACTCCCATGGGGAGTACGGCCACTTTGGATGCGGACGAGGACGGAGAACCAGTGGACCAGCGGGAGTACAGGAGCATGATCGACTCTCTCCTCCACTTGACGGCGACGAGGCCAGACATACAGTTCAGCGTGTGTCTGTGCGCTCGTTTTCAGGCTTCGCCGAGGACATCACATCGACAGGCCGTCAAGAGGATTTTCAGGTATCTACAGTCTGCCCCCGGTCTTGGCCTTTGGTATTCTTCCTCCTCGACTCTTTCTATTCATGGTTTTTCCGATGCGGATTTTGCTGGTTGTCGAGTGTAGAGGAAGTCTACTTCTAGTACTTGCCAGTTTCTTGGGTCTTCGTTGGTTTCATGGTCTTCCCGCAAGCAGTCTAGTGTAGCTCAGTCTACCACCGAAGCGGAGTATGTTGCAGCCGCGAGTTGTTGTTCCCAGCTGTTGTGGATTTCATACACTTTGAGAGACTTTGGTGAGGAGTGCACCCAGATCCCACTTCTTTGTGATAGCACCTGTGCCATAAGCGTAGCTAAAAACCCAGTGCTTCACTCCAGAACAAAACACATAGAAGTGAGGTATCATTTCTTGAGGGACAATGTGGAAAAAAGGAACCATTGTGTTGAGTCATGTCCCTACCCAAGATCATCTAGCAGACATCTTTACAAAGCCTCTCGACCAAGCTACATTTGTGCGCTTGCGGGGGGGACTTGGGGTTTGTTGCCCTTTCTAGTTGATTCTTGGGGGTTTCTTTTGTATCATATGTATCATACCATGCTTTACTTTGATGTATATACATGCTTTGCTTGATGTACAAACCATGGTAGGATAGCCATCTTGTTATATATCGTGTTACATTTGTATCATATTGCATTTTAGGATGATGAGCTTCTTTCATATGCCTTATTTGAGTCTCTTTGGCTATTTGTGAGATATTGGTCATATGTGCGGAGAAATGGTGATGTGAGGCTATGCTCTTGGAATATTTGAGATATATGTGTGGTGAGATAGCCCTTTTTGAAATAAATGCTAATCTTGACTAATTTTTGGTGAAACGTGTTTCACTCACGAGTAGTAGTGTATCCATGTCACGTTTTGGTATAAATGTGCTTTCTATACTTAGATTGTGCTTGGATATCTTTTTCTTGCATTTGAGCCAAAGGCCGAATATCATTGTGAATGTTTAGCCTATGTTGCATTCATGGGGGAGCATAAGCTTCTTTTTGCCGCAAAGGCACTTCATGTACCATGAAATGAATCAATCTTGAAAAAGAAGTGTGTATGCCTGAAAAATGCTCCATCCATCATGTCTATGCTTAAAATGTCTTATCTTTCACATATGGGTGCAAAACATGTTGCATCATGTTCACCAGTGGAGAAGTCTCCCCGAAGTGGACACATGGCTCATGAGCTTTGACATGAGATGCTTTGCTTTATGGGTGTTTGCCATGATCTTTTGCTGAGAATTTGATATCCTTGTATGATCTTTCAATGGTATGCATGTTTGTGGCTCAAGTGTGACATGGATAGGCTTTTACATGTGAAGCAAGCCTTCTTTTGATAAAATTGCTTAAATCTGAAATTTCTGCTTTGTCACATACTTGTATTTTCATATATTACTTGTGGCAATGCTTTGACTATGCTATGATTCATATGTGTGATCTTTGTCTCGTTTTTAGCCTTTGACACTAGATTTGGCTTATTTGAGAAGCTCATGTAGATGTTTATATGCTTTGCTTTGCATTTCTGCATTTTCACCTTGATTCATACATTGTCAACATGAGGGAGAAGAGGTGAGCTTAATGAAAATTCAGAAGAGGTGAGCTAAATCTTGGAAGTTTGCATCCACATGTTCAGGAGGAGCTTGCATTTGCTCAGGGGGAGCTTTCTTGCTGATTTCAGTGTGGAGTTTGTGCTTTGCTTAGCTTGTGACCTTTCTTTGCCTTTCTGTGGTTTTGGTCATGAGTTGAGCTTCTTTGTTTTTCTTTCTTCTTCCTTTCTTCCTTTCTCTGAATTTCATTTCGCGTTGTGTGTTGTCAATGCACTCATCAAGGGGGAGATTGAGGACCAGGAGCGTCCCGGTGGTCGATGGATGACCGCTCCTCAGTGATGAGTGATTCACAACGAGTGTTGGACTGACTCTTGGCTTAGTGTGCATGTGTAGGCTGCGGCCTGCTTCGTGTTGTTGCAGGTGAAGAACGAGCGCGAAAGGTCTTCAGCCTTGAGGGGCCTCCGGGAGATGGAGAGACAAGTAGGCTCAGTTCGAGGGACCCGGTGGACAGCGGGACTGGGTGCGGGCCACATGGTGGCGACACAAGCAAGACGAAGTCATGGACAAGCGAGCCGGTGCACGGTGGCGGTCAAGTCAAGTGGTTTGGCGGGTGGCCAGACCGAGCACGCGGGGTTTGGTGGTTTGTCCACAAAACCATCGGAGGACGGTTTCTTGGTTTGGGCCTCAAAACCAAGTCCGAGGGCCCAACACGACGGAGACGGGATCCGGGCGTGTCGGGAATCTTCGAAGCGGAGGACACGCGGCGGGATCGCATGGCTTGCGTCGGGAGGACGCGGGGTGCGGCAAAGGCGTGGCCGTCCGATGGCAAGACCCACAAACATTACCTAAATGCCCCTGTTTGGTTTGTATCGCCAGTAGTTAAGTTAGGGGTAGTCGAGTCATTTACCACTCCGGCGGGACCCGATATATAAGCCATGAGGGCGTGTGGATGGCTCTCTGGCTCCGCGACTTAGGGTTTCATTTCCCCCTCCCATTTCTCTTTTTCGTAGCTATTTTCTTCTCCATTTTTCCTAGGCTAGCATGAGAGCTTCATGAGAGATTTGTTGAGAGGGATGGATGCTAGGGCGGCATGCTAGACCTTGTGAATCTTTCCTGGTTTGTATAGAAGTTTCGGAGTTGTGTTTTTCGTGGTCTTTTTGTGCTTGTTTTCGTGCCTTTGTTCCCGGTGTGATTCCGCGGATTTGAGTGGGTTTCTCCCCGGATTTCTTTGAGAGAAACATGGATGGATGTCTCGTGCATCTTTGTGATTGATCTTGTGTCCTCAAACGCCGGGAAACCACTTCGATTCGAGGATTTCCATTCGGTGCTCTAGCTTTTGGTGGTGCTCAAAGGATTCGCGATTCCTGGTGATTTAGAAAGTTAGGAGGCAAGATTTTTGGGCCATAGCATCCTTGTGTGACGCTTTTCAAGTCCCCAAACCCTTGTCTCCACAGCTTCTACCGTTTGGGAAATCCGATGATGATTTGGGGGAGTTGACCTTCGAGGTCGGGCGTTTTTCTGCTCTGTCCGTGCCTCGCGGACGGTCCGCGTCGTCCTGGCAGACGGTCCGCGCCGCATGTGTTCGTCCCGTGTTCTTCGTGTTCTTGCTCGCCTTTCGTTTCGATCCGTCGTGGTTTTGAGTTTTGGTTGGACGAAGTTTCGGACGGTCCACGTGTGCTGGGCGGACGGTCCGCGGGTGCCTGGCGGACAGTCCGCGTGCTCCACGCGGATGGTCCGTGGTTCGCGGTGTGCCACTGGAGGTTTTGTTCGCTTTAACGGACGGTCCGCGGCTCAGGCCGGACAGTCCGCGGCAAGGGTGCGGACGGTCCCCGTGCAACTCGCCGGACGGTCCGCGCGGCCCATCGCGGACGGTCCGCGCGGCCCATCGCGGACGGTCCGCCCTGCCTGGCCGGACGGTCCGCCAGAGGCTGTGTGCTTTGCTTCTTGGTTCGATTCCTCCCTTCCTTCTTTCGTTCTTCCGCGTGTGCTTCAAGGAATCGTTCCTAAGGCTAGAGGTTGATCCATAACCTCGTTGTCTTGGCGATTGGTGTGTGATTCGATCCATCGCTTGTGTGTGACTGGGAATTGACTAGGGTATAGGCCGGGTTCTTTGAGAAGAATTTTTACCGGATCCTATTCACTCCCCCCTCTCTAGTCGCCATCTGATCCTTCAAGGACGAGCAACGTCTAAGCATGGGGGAGGATGTAGGTACGATGCAATTTTAGTGTTCAAAGGGGAGCAACAAAAATTTTTATGAGAAAAATAATTTGATAAAAGAAAGAAAGAAAAATATGAGAAAAATTATGAGTATGTGTAAAAATAAAAAGTGAACTCCCCGGTTCTCTAAAGTGCATTAGGAATCTCAAGGCTTCAAGATTAAAAGATCCATACTCATTTTCCAACCATGTGCAATCCGATAACGAGGACTTCCTTTGTGCCTCGGGAGCACTCTTTGCCATTTGCACATGTCCACCTATCTCAAGTGTGTGTATTTTTCTCTCTTTCCCCTCCATGATATAACATCATTTTCCAATGACCTTTTTGACGAGTCTCGGTAAGACCATGAGAATCTTATCTTGTTTTGACAACATCTCATTTATAATATCTTGGTAGGACTAAACTTTCCCAAAAGCTCCATATAAAGCCTACCACACATATATGTTATGAGAGGGAAAGGAGTAGAATATATAGGCTTGAGAGACAAAGTGAGATGAGAGTTCATGAGCAATATGCAAGATGATTTAAATTTGTGAACTTGGTTTAGCTTTTCTTCATCTCGTTCTTTATTTCAAAAATTATGAGATCTATTTAAATTTTGGGAGCATGTTAATACTTGTGGGGTAAGCTTAATTAAGATCTACAAGTCCATCCCGAACCATGTCTTGGCGTTCATGAAGTCATACTTCCCCAAGGCCCTGGTGGATGTAGTCACGGGTGGACTAGACACCAATTGCACAGATGAGCAGTACAAAGAGAATCTGGAGCAGATGGCACTGATCGCAGAACAAGTCTCGGAGAAGCTGAACCTCCAGTAGTTATCCTGTGGGGTTAGCTTGTAGCAGTAGTTGTAATATAAACAAAGTTGTAATGAACTTGTTTAAGTTTTAATGAAAAGTTCTTCCGAAAATGACTACTCGTTGTTGCGATATGTGTGTGTGGAGTGCCCATCCTGGAGTTGTCGCGAGTAGTAGTACTCTGTAGTGGACCCGTTGAGGGAGATACAGTAAATGAGTTGATCAAGAGTCAAACTGTATCACTGAAAAAGTACACCTGGATGCCCAGGGCTGTTTACAAGTGTAGTCACCAGGACCCGGAGGACGCCTACGACTAGAGTAGTGCTAGGGCGCGTGGCCACTTACAGCTGTAGATCCGTTAGTAGCCGTGTGTTGACGGTGAAAATCCGTCAACCTAGCCATGAGTTTACCTTCGGTGTTGGCATGAGTTTTATACCTTATCCATTGGTACTAACCCCCGTGGTATAACAAGTTCACGTGTGCATGTCGGTTTTGGAGTTTAGTGTTTATGCAGGGTTTTAGTGTTGAATGCAAGACTTTCGGGATAAGTTCATCAAGCACCTCATGACAAGACCTTGAAGCCCCGTACAAGTCATGCAATGAAGCAAACTTAACTCCAAGAAGCCGGGGACTTGATCCGAGAAGATGACGGATCGCGAGGACCCGACCGAAAAAGTCTTGAATCTTGCAAGACAAGGAGTTGAGTCCAATTCGGAGAGAAAGCCGACGACATGGACCTACATGCGAAGGGGAAACATCCGGGAAGCAAGGGAACCGACGTAGAGCAAAGGAGGCCTCGGGGGCGGGCCTTAATGGGCCCGGAGCCGGCCGGCCCGGTCCGGTCGGCCCGAGGCCCATCCGGGGCCCATTTGCCCCCTCCTTTGTCCTAGCCGCCAATCGGGCTATTTATAGCCCCCTGACCGAGAGCCACGCAGAGAAGAATTCGTCATCGGCCGCCGAGGAGCAGAGAAGAGAGGGACACCATCTCGGAGAGGAGAGGGTCGAGCTAGTTGACTAGGGTTCCCCTAGCCGACGTGGGAACCTTGCACGGAAGACCACGTCGGAGTTCCCGAAGCTAGAAGCAAGATCAAGGAAGGATCCCGGTGGTGATCTTGTGTATGTATCATTGTTATAGTTGAACTATCAAGTTGAATCTTTTCTTAGCGATGAAGTGTTTGCTCGAAGATTTCGTTTTTCGATCGGCTTTGCTTATTCCAATGCTATTCTTGAGATAGATTACATAGGGTGTTCTTGTAGCCGCGGTGGCTAGAGGTACATGCTGGATCTTCCGAAAGAATCTCGACTTGTCTTTTGACTCGCCCTAAGCTCCCCGCATGAATAGGGATACGTTGTGACAGAACGGGGGTTCCGAATGGCGGATGTTTTCGGATTTGGACGGGAAACCACGATTTAAAGAGGCTTCTATTAAGATTCGATTTGCTACTTCTTCTCTTGCTTGGAACTTCAACAAAAGGCTTACCCCAATCCCTCTAGATCGGTTTATCTACACAATCTTACTTTGTTTTCTCCGGTCTTTAGTAGATTAGATTCGTTTCGTGTCTTTTACTTAGATGCATTAGGGTTTCTTTTATCGAAGATTGAAGTTACTTGGCTTTATTAGATTAAGTTTTGCGTCACACATTTGTTCCACGAATTCGATACCTTGGGTTCACCACTTGAGGGAAGAAGGGTCCCTTGACTACGACGGGAGACTTGTACGCTTGCAAGTCACAAACGAACTTTGATATAACCATTAACCATCAACAAGCCCCTTTTTCTGGCGCCGTTGCCGGGGGACAAGTGATCAAGATTTGATTTTTTATTGCCTTTTTGTAATTTTCAGTTTTCTTTTTGTTTTTATTTTTGCATCTACTAAATTTTGATCATCCTCAAAATACATCTAATCTAGTTTCTCTAACCCTAGTTTTTATAGATTTGTTTTTACTTTCTAGTTTTTGCATACTTTGTTTATTGCTAACCCTAACAGGAGATGGACGGCTACCTCTCCAACAAACCCAATAATTTTGTGGATGATCCAGAAAAACTTTACGAGGCTAAGGAGACGTGAAGCACATCAAGCTAAAAAGCCGGATTTTGTAGATTCGGAGTCGGAAGACAAAGGATCGCGAGGAATCTCCGAAGAATTCACCACCTCAAAGTCCTCGGGAGAATCGATTTCCACCAATGGGTGACCAACCACCGCAAGAACGCAAGATTGGGGAGCTATGCACCCCCGGACATCATCGACCTACCAATCTTGAACCTTGAGGAGATTGGAAGACCGTTCGAGATCAAGACCTCAACAATCCGCATGGTGCAACATTCACCCTTCACCGGTAAAGAGGATCCGAACCTTCACCTCCAAGCATTCATTCAACTATGTCAGACTTTCAACATGGATGGGGTGACTCAAGACCAAATGAGGGCAAGGCTTTTTCCGTTCTCACTACTCGGGAAGGCTTTGCAATGGTTCCACTCTCAACCGGCGGAAACGGCGCAAAATTGGAACACGTTGATGAAGGCTTTCATGAAGGAATACTACTCACCGGGTAAAACTCAAAGCTTGCGTAATAAGATTGCCACCTTTGTTCAATATCCTACGGAAACTATATCGGAGGCATTCGAGCGCTTCAACGAGTACACCCGGGCGGTTCCACATCACAAGTTCCCGAAGGAAGACCTCGTGCCAAAGTTCTATCAAGGACTCACCATGGCGTCAAGGACGATCATCGATGCATCGGCGGGAGGATCCATCATCGAACTTACACCGACGGAAGCTTTCACTCTGTTCAAGAAGGTCGCGGATAATGACACATGGGCGTCATCCGGGCGTCTACATCTGGTTCAACCCACGAGGAATGTCAAAGGAGTCTTGCAAGTGGAGAAGGAGAACATACTTGAAGGCAAGATCGACTCGCTCATGAGGAGGTTGGAGAAGATGGAGATGGAAAAGAAAGAGGCTCAAGACTTGAAGGCCGCCGAAGCAAGGTCCACATGTGAAGAATGTGGAGAGTATGGCCATGTCCGCAAAGATTGTCCGGAGGAAGCCAAAGTGCTCGACTACATGAGGAAGGGAGAATTGCCGAACTTCCGCTACGGGCAAGGTAGGCCTCAATTTAATGCAAGCTCATCTATTCCTAACGCGGTTCCGCTTTGTATACAATTGAAGGAGTTCATGGATGAGAAAGCTAAGATCAACAAGGACACCGTCACCAAGTTCAAGACCATAGACAAGGTGTTGGAGAACATCGATAGCAAAGTGACGGAGGTCGGAAGTTCCAATCATCAAGTGCTCAACATGATGAAGATGCTTGAGACGCAAGTTGGACAACTTGCGGGGCGCCTCACTAATGATGAAGGGAAGCTTCCGGGACAACCCAAATTTCCCGAATCGGCGAAGGCCATTCAAACATGTTCGGGGAAGGAGACCGAAGATCCGGAACGTTCCGCGGGAGCAAGGAAGCTTAAACCATCCACCGAGGTGGAAGGAATTGCTAAAGAGAAGGTTACGGGGATCATCACCGAGGAACCCGAATTTGAGATGCCGGAGGAAGACACGAGGATACTGCAACTCAAGCCACGCTACTTCCGAGGTAAACTTGACAACCACTTTGAGAAGTTTGTGGAAGTTGTGCGTAGACTTAGCATCAACATGCCATTACTAGATGCTCTGCAAGTACCTACATATTCTCGTTACTTTAAAAACATACTTGCAAATAAATATGAGATAGCAACACTCAGGGTAGATCACGTCAAGATGTCTGAGGAGTGTAGTGCCGCTATTGCTAATGGGCTAGAGAAGCAAAAAGACCCCGGGTGCCCTACAATTCCATGTTCAGTTGGTTCTTTCAACTTCGAGAAGGCGTTATTGTTGACGGTGAAAATCCGTCAACCTAGCCATGAGTTTACCTTCGGTGTTGGCATGACTTTTGTATCTTATTCATTGGTACTAACCCCCGTGGTATAACAAGTTCACTTGTGCATGTCGGTTTTGGATTTAAGTGTTTACGCAGTGTCGGTGCGGAATATGGTCCCGACACTAACCAGTAGATAGCGCCGAGGTCTATCCCTCAATGGTCGATGCTAAGCAACAAGTGACACAGGGTTTTTATCCTGGTTCCGGCCGAGGGGGCCGTACGTCCAGCAGGGGTGTGCTCACGGCACTATATTGCTCAGCACCGGGGGTGCCTGTAGTGGGGCTGCTACAAGCGAGGCGGGAGAGGAAGCGTGGCTTCCAAGTCCCTAGTGGAGTGGCTAAAGATGTTGTGGGAGAACTAGAGAGTGAGTGCACAGCGTATGTCAAGGGCTCTTGGACTATGGCCTTGAGCGTGTCGCTGTTCTGTGTCCCCTCTCCCCCCTGCGGCTGGGGGTTCGTCCCCCTTTTATAGATCAAGGGGGGGCAAACTACATGCATGCCGCGCTATCTAGCTACGTGGAGAAGCACGACGTGCTATGCTGGAGAATGGGCGGCCATCCGGGCGATCCTTGCGGCGATCCGGTCATCATGGCACGACTTGTACTCGAACGGTGGCGGTTCGAGGGTAGGAGAGCGGCGGATGGTGGTGATGTCCTCCGATAGGCTCGAGGGAGGTGCTGACGCAGGCCCGTACGGCGTACAGGAATAGTCAGAACGGCGTTCCTTCCCGACGCACTTCACGGGGCTGAAGTCGTTGCTACAGGGCCGGCGTGCGCCTGCACGCGCGGGTACGGCGGGCACGCCGTTACAGTGGCGGGGATGGCAGTCCACCGGCCTAGCGCCTCCACCTAACCCTGTAGGGTCACAAGAAAGTGAATCGAGGGTGCGCCGGCCCCCTTTCGAGGGCTCGGTGCGTTAGCCGTACTAGGGCGTGCGCACGGTGTCACGGGACTAACACCGGCCGCACTGCGCAGTCCCCTCCCACAGTGGCGGGGATGGGCTCCTCCCTGGGGAGTTGGTGCGGCGGCACCGGGGCGCGAGCCCCGGCGCATGATGGCGCCGTCTGCGGCGTCGGGGCGTTAAATGCCCGTGTACGGGGCCGGTGTACGCGCGAGGGGCACCCTCGAGCGTGGCGGACCCCGGCCGAGGGCGGGGCGTACCCTCGAGCGAGGCGGAGCCCGCTCGAGGGAAGTGCTACCCCTCGAGCGGGGTGGTGCCCGCCCGAAGGGAGTGCTGCCCCTCGAGCGGGGCGAAGCCTGTTCGAGGGGATCCTTTCGTGGGCCGCCTCGACGGGCCGTCGGAGCCCCTGCGGGCTGTGTCCTGCATGGTTAGGCACCTGCATGGTAAGGCTTAACGTATTTGGGTTTCGTTGCGGGTTTTAAGTGAGGTTTTCCCCATTGTTTAAGGGGACCCCTAGGGCAGTCCCCGACAGTAGCCCCCGAGCATCTGTGGGTTTGCCATTGAGGCTCCCGCAGATGCTGGAACCTACTGATAGGACGTTCTTCCCTCGTTCGCGAACGCTTTCCGTGGGGCCGCGTCGGGCGGACCCGCGGGTCTAGCCCCCGAAGCCCTGCAGGAGTGTGGGTTCTCCTGCAGGGGTTAACCGCGAGAATTTTGGTCGAGAGGGCGTGGCACATATGCCAACCGACATCGGCGGTATTTCGGCCGGCTTCGGGGGTGCACGCACCGCCGCGCTTGTCTCCCGGTGGGTGCAATTTCAAGGAGGTGTAGCCGTGCGCCAAGCCCCCGAGCCTTGGCCCGTTCGAGGCGATCGGGTAGAGCTTGGCGACTTGTTTTTTAACGCGCCCTCGCCGTCCCTCCGCGGGACGGAGGGTGAGGTTTCCGCAACCCCCATCGAGCGGGTCGCGGATTGCGGATTCCTCGTCGAGCGCTAGCGGGTGGTTCAAGTGGACGTCCATGCCCCGTTCGATAAGGGTAGGGCTGCGCGGTCCGGAGACACGTCCATGGAAGCACTTGCGTGGGTTTGCTAGGTGGGGCTCGGTCCCGTTCGATAGGGACCGAGGGCGCGGAAGCTCTC
The DNA here is from genome assembly GCA_947561735.1 of Cenchrus americanus. Taxonomy (NCBI): domain Eukaryota; kingdom Viridiplantae; phylum Streptophyta; class Magnoliopsida; order Poales; family Poaceae; genus Cenchrus; species Cenchrus americanus. Next base: position 180,307,868 of record OX387245.1, read on the forward strand.
CCTCGGTGGGATCCCCCCGGCTAGGCGCCCTCGGCGGCTCTCGAACACGACATGTGGGGCACCCTCGAGCCGACGGGCTCGAGGAACGGCTCGAATGCGCGTGCCCTCGTCGTCCCTAACTCTGTGTCTGTGGCGCTCGGTTCGAACCCGTCGAGGGTCAGGCTTCGGACCTCTGATCAGTAGGGCCGTGCGGGGTGGCGCCTGGGCGGCCCCGTCTTTTCACGTTTGCGGCCGTCGAGGGGTCTGGGCGAGCCAGCCCTCGAGGTGCTGGTTGGTAGCACAGCGTATGTGCCCTTTCTTGGAGAATCGATATTGTCTCGAGCCAAGGGCTCGCGCCGCTCGAGGGTTTTACGTGGCATGGGTACCCGTGGTGCCTGCTCTACATCGAGCAGGTCCCGGGTGACCTTCTCACGTCGGTGTCCCTTCGAGGGCTGACATCGTTTTGAGCCGAGGGCCCGCGCCGCTCGAGGGTTTTACGTGGCATGGGTACCCGTGGTGCCTGCTCTACATCGAGCAGGTCCCGGGTGACCTTCTCACGTCGGTATCCCATCGAGGGTTGCCCTGGTCTTGAGCCAGGGGTTCGCCCCGCTCGAGGGTTCTCCTTGCTTGGCAAGGGACCCGATCATTAAATGTCTCGCAGTCGAGGCTACGGTTTTTTGCAGCGCGGGCGCGCCTTTTTAGGCGCTGCGGCCGCGCGCGCTCGCGTAGTGGGCGGCGTGGCAGGTGGACGTGACGGCTTCACCTCGAGCCCTGCGGCTCTTCGCCGTGATGATGGTCCGCCTGTAGTGATGTGGTCGCTACAGTCGTGGTGGGGCCCGTCCGTCGGCGTGAAGGGAAGATTCCCTGCAGTTAATGCGAGCGGGGCGTCCGCTCCGGAGAGCTCGCCCCGTCGGCTTATAAATCTGAGGGGTGGAGGAGACGGCGGTTTTTTACCTTGACGCCTCACCATTTTCAGTCCCCCGCCCCTTCGTCTTCGCCTCGCTCTTGCCACCGCGCGGTGTCGCTGTTAGAGCTTTTCTTCCGTTCCTTGTTCTCCGTCCTCGCATTCCTTCGTCCTTCCTCATGGCGCCGCCTCAGCTTCCCCTTACGATCTTGGAGCCGTACGCTTGGGAGAGGTCGACGGTGACGCCATTGGCTCTTGGCGAGCTGGTCGTCGCTGGCCAGTTGACGGCTAATGAAGACGGACGTCCGGCGGAGTGGATCGTGCCGCCGGCTGCGGACCGCGAGCCCAACCCGCCGGAGGGCTACGTGGTGAGCTTCATCCACTACCACGAGCGGGGCTTCAACGCGCCAGCGAGCACCTTCATGCGGGCGATGTGCCACCACTACGGAGTGGAGCTGCACAACTTCGCCCCCAACGCGATCTCGCTGGCGGCCACATTCGTGGGCGTCTGCGAGGGGTACCTGGGGGTCCCAGTCAATTGGGAGCTCTGGGTACACCTCTTCCGCGCGGAGCTCATCACGCAGCCCACGACGGAGTCGAGGACCCGCCGCGCGATGCGCGCCGGCGGGATGTCGCTCGCCTGCGGGGCGCAATTCAAGGACGTCTACATCCCACCGCACCATGACGACGAACAACGCCGGCCGGGAGCGGGGATGGTTCCTACTTGCGTAACGCCGAGCCGGCCTCCCCCTCTACACCCGGTCGGGTGTTCAAGGAGAGGCGACTCTTGGGGCTACGTGGTGTCTACGTCCCGGCATCGGAGGCGGCGAGGAGTCGGTCTGGCCGCGGCTGCGGCGCCCCGGCGAAGATGGGGCTGAACGCGATGGGCGTCCTCGCCTTCCTTCATCACCAGGCGGATCGTGCCGTTGATGGAGAGGCCGCTACGCATCTTCGAGATGACGAGGCGGCCAATCCCGTCGACTCGCGAGGTCGCGGATGCTCCCGACGCCCCTCGATCGGCCGTACGCGCTCACCGGGGCGCGGAGCGCCGTCGACACCGAGGTGCCGCCGCCGCGGGGTCGGACCCCATGGGACCTCGAGATGCTCCCCACCGGCCCGCCGGTGAGTTTGGCTCTTAATTTTGTTTTGGTTCTTGGTCTTGTTTCCGTTTCCCCGACACGCCATTGTCGCTCTGCGTGCGGTGGTGGACTTCACCATCGCCAAGTCCGTTCCGCCCACCCCCGACTCCCCGCGCGCTTGGCGGGCGGCGCGGCCGGCGGCCGGCGGGGCGGGCGGCGCGCAAGAGGGAGCGCGCGGCGACATCAAGCGCGCCGCGGCCGGCGGGCCGCGGAGTATCGACGGCGCGAGGAGGGCGGGGGCTCTCCTCCCGGGGACCGAGGAGTTCTCGTCCTCGGAGGAGGACGAAGAGGAAGAGGGCGAGGGGGAGGGTCCCTCGACGGTGGCGGCCTGCGCCACCTTCGCCGGAGCCGGCGCCGGCGGCGAGGGCGGCATCGCTTGGGGCGGGCGCAACGGCGCCCGCCGCGGGGCCATCGACATCGAGGGCGGCGCGCGCGCGCGGGGCGCCAACGCGCTCGTCGGGGGCGCACACGGCGGCGCGGCGGGCGCGCGCATCGAGCGTGCTGCGCGCGCGGGGGAAGCGCGTCCACGCGCGCGGCGTCGTCGTCGGGGAGTGCGGCGGCGGGCACACCCGCACGCGGGGCGGCGTACTGCGCGTGTGCGGCGGCGTCGTCGGGAGGCGCACCATCGGGCGCGACCGCGCGCGGGCGGGGCGCGCCCACGCGCGTGGTGGCGCCGTCGGGGAGACGCGGCGGCGGGCGCGCCGGCCGCGCGGCCTCATCCGGCCCCGAGGCTTTGAGGAAGAGGAAGCGTGCCTTTTCCTCCTCTAGGTAAGGGGCTCGATGCTTCGCCTCGGTTTAACTAGTTGATGGTTAGGCGTTCTAACCCTCCGTTCGCGCCGCGCGCGGGTAGTGCCAACCGTGCCTCCTCTCGCACCTGCCAAGGTGCGCGGGGACGGACGCGTCCATCCCCACCGGCGGCGCTCGTCGAGGGCGCCGCGGGCGGGGACAAGCACGGCGGCGGCGGGCGAGAGCTCGCGAGGGTGCGGCGGGGCCCCGAGGCCTCGGCCAACGGATCAGCCCGTGCGGCGCGGCCGGCGGTCGGCCGAGGAGCGGCCGGCGCCGGCCGTCGCGGGGGTGCGCGGCCGCGGCGGCGGCGGTGGTGGAGGCGCGGCCGCCGGGGGCGGCGGCCGTGGAGGAGGCGGAGCGGGAGCAACCCGCGCGCGCCCGTGGGCGTAGAGGCGCGGCGAGAGGTGGTGGCCGCGGCGCCGTGCCGGGCGCCCGCGGCCGCGGAGACGCGGGCGGAGGCGCCGGTGGAGGCGGCACGGCGGCGGCGCCCGCCGGCGTTCGCAAGCGGAGGTGGTGGAGGTCTCGGACGACTCTCCGCCGCCCGGTGAGATCGGTGGGCCGGGCGGCCCCACGAATTCCCCCGAGCCCCGGAGGGGGCCCTCGTGAGGCGGCGCGAGGGTCACCGGTGGTGGGGGGTCGAGGACACGGCGCCGAGGCCTCGTCCTCCGCGCCGGCCGTCCCGCCCGGTGGAGGGGGCCATCGATGATCCCCGGCGTTTGCGACGCTCGGGTGGAGCGGGGAGCTGCGGGACGAGCTCGGAGTCACGGCGCTACGCTCAACCGCGCGCTGAACGAGGCGCTGCGGGTCCATGGCGGCCCGGCATGGCTCGTCTTCCAGGTTAGCCGTGGTTGCTCGTTCTCTCCTTTCTTTCGTTTGTGTATGCTGCCTTCGTGTCGCGGTACTTATGGGTTTCGATTCTGTGGTTGCCAGGAGCTCGAGCGTCGCGCCAACGACAAGTACGATGCGTTCGACCGGGTGAACGCCGAGGTCTACCAGCTCCCGGGAGCGCGGCGCGGCGCTTTCGACGCGCTTGCCGACGCTCTCGGGTCCCCCGGACGGTGGGCCGGCGTCCGGGCCCCGGCCCCGGCTCGACGAGGCTGCCCGAGGGCTCGAGGGCGAGGACACGGCGCGCCGCTCGAGCCTCGAGCGGGTGCTCGCGGCCCTCGTCGATCGTGATGAGGCGCGCGCGCGCGCGCGCCGGACTTTGAGAAGACGTGGACGGCGGCCGCTAATTGGGAGGCGGAGGTGGCGGCCGTCGGGTGCCGAAGCCTGGGAGCTTCGCTCGTCGCTTGAGGGGGCGCGGCGCGGCGGCCGCCGGGCGAGGAGCGGGCGCGCGAGCCGGAGCGGCGGGCCAAGGAGGCCGACGACACGAAGGCCGCCTTCGACGCCAAGGCCGCGGCCCTCGTCGTCGCGGAGGAACGGCTCTTGCAAGAGAGCACCGCCCGCCAAGGGGTGAGGAGCGGCTCCGGCGGGGGGCGGCCGCCCTCACCGACGTCCGTGCGGCTACGGAGCGAGGAGCGCGCCGCCCACGAGGTGGCGCGAGAAGACCTTGGCGGCTCGAGATGCCAAGCTCTCCGAGGCCGAGGGCGAGGTGATTATGCTCAGCATCACCAACGCCGGTCGGGGAGATATCCCTCCGGGAGCAAGGCGAGACCGTCAAGCGTCTCGAGCTGGCGGTCGAGGCCGAGCGCCGCGCTCTCGAGATGGATAGGAAGCAAGTCGAAGGTGAGCCACTGTTTGACTCTTGTTTTGTTGGTTTTTCGTTTGGGAACTCGCATTCCCTTTTTCTGATTTCTTTCTTGCCTTGGCGTTTCCAGGCTTGCGCACCGCCCTGGGGCATGCGGCTGAGCGGGCCGAGGCGCTGCAGGCTTCCTACAATTCCTCCGAGCAGGAGTTGCGGGAGCTGCGCGATGCGGCCCTCGAGACCTGCCGCGCCGTCGAAGAGGGCGAGGCCCAGGCCGGCAGCTCCCTGGCCAGCCGTCTGCGTGCTCTTGGTGGCCATGTCATCGAGCGGATGCGCGCGGCGCCGCGGTGGGCGTCCGAAGGCCCTCGGAGTGGTGCGATCCCACTACGAGGTTAACTTCGAGGCGGCGGGAGGGGTACATCGTTCCCGAGGGCGTCGAGGACGAGGTGGCCATGGAGCGTGTGGATGCGCTCGGCCGCCGACGCCGCCGGGTCGCTCGCCGAGGCCTTCGAGGAGTTCCTCTTCCCGACGCCGCCGCCGCCGCTGCTCCTCCCGCACCGAGCGCTGGGCGCTAGGCCCGTTTTTTGTTTATGTGTATCGGTATTCGGCCTCGTGGCCTTTTGTAAATAAACAAGTTGTTTTATGAACATGAGCATCCGCGTAAATGAAGTCGTTTGTTTATCACGCTTTTTGTTTCACCTTCTTCTCGAGTAGATTCTAGTTAGGGGAGTTCGATTTTCGCGGGGGGCCCGCTGGGTTGGAGGCGAGAGAGAAGGGCCATGTCAACGCGGCGTAGGCTATCTCTGGCTCGCACGCTCCTTCCGCCGTGCCGCACACCCCTGTTCGAATCGTGGCTCGAGGTTGAAGTAGGAAACAAACTTAGCGCGTGTTGTTTTGTTTTTTGCGCGAAAAAATGGGACCATTTTGGGGGGGGGGGATGCCCCCGCGGTAGCTTCCGAGGGTAACTTGGGTTTCAGGGGAAAGCCGAGTTATCCTTTTCATTGGACTTGAAGTATTTACATAGTCGTTGCCAACTGGGGCGTTGGCGATGTGATTTTTACAACAAAGATATTTGGAAAATCCTAGCTAAGGGTAGAAGCGGCGTAGCTGTTGGATGTTCCAAGCGTTGGTGAGCTCTTCACCGTCCTCGTTGGCCAGCTTGTATGTGCCCGGCTTGAGTACCTTCACCACGACGTAGGGTCCCTCCCATGGGGGCGATAGCTTGTGGCGCCCTCGGTTATCTTGGCGCAGCCTTAGGACCAGATCCCCCTGAAATCCCGTCGACGTACCTTGCGTGCTTGGTAGCGTCTTAGGGACTGTTGATACCTCGCGGAATGCATTAAGGCTACGAGGCGTGCCTCGTCCAGCTGGTCCAGCGAGTCCTCGCGGGCTCGTTGGTTAGCATCCTCGTTATAGCCTCGAACCTTGGGCGACCCGTATTCTAAATTCGTGGGGAGGACGGCCTCCGCGCCGTGGACTTAGAAAAAATGGGGTGAACCCGGTGGCTCTGCTTGGGGTGGTCCTTAGGCTCCACACGACCGCTGGTAGTTCTTGGAGCCATTTTCGCCCAGATTTGTTGAGCTGGTCGAAAATTCGGGTTTTAGGCCTTGTAGGATCATGCCATTGGCACGTTCCACTTGGCCGTTGGTCTGTGGGTGCGCCACAGCTGCCCAATCCACACGGATGTGGAACTTGTCGCAGAACTCCAGGAACTTCTTGCCCGTGAATTGGGATCCGTTGTCGGTGATGTTGGAGTTCGGCACTCCAAAGCGGTAGACGATGTCGGTGAAGAATGTCACCGCCTGCTCTGCCCTTTGATTCGTGATGGGGCGCACCTCCACCCATTTGGAGAACTTGTCGATCGCGACCAACAAGTGGGTGAAGCCCCCGGGCGCCTTCCGCAAGGGCCCGACAATGTCCAGCCCCCACACGGCGAACGGCCATGTGACGGGGATGGTCTGTAGGGCGTGGGCGGGCAAGTTGGACTTGCGGGCGTAGAACTGGCACCCTTCGCAGGTGTGTACGATTTCGGCCGGCGTCCGCGACCGCGGTAGGCCAGTAAAAGCCTTGGCGGAACGCGTTGCCGACGAGGGTGCGGGGTGCGGCGTGGTGGCCACAGATCCCCGCATGGATGTCCCGTAGGAGCTCGCGCCCCTCGGGAATGGGCACGCACCGCTGTAGGATGCCGGAGGCGGCGCGCTTGTACAGCTCGCCGTCGACGAGGGCAAAAGACTTAGCCATCCTAGCGATGCGCCTAGCCGCGGCCCGGTCCGCGGGGAGTTCCCCTCGAGCGATCCAGGCGATGTATTTCTCCCGCCAGTCCGCCTGGACGGGGGCCGGCTCGATGTCCATCATGTCGGCTTCGTGAGAGCCGTACCCCTCGAGAAGGGAGAGCACGTACGCCTCGTTCGAGGGGTCCTCGTCCATGGGCTCCGCACCCGGCCGGGTTCGGGGGGAGCCCCCGAGGGTTCGTTGTGATTCGAGGGGTAGGGCTCGAAGGCGACCGAGGGTTGAGCGATGTCACGCGCGAAAACGTTCGGGGGGACGGTGATCCGCCGGACACGATCTTGGCGAGCTCGTCCGCCTCTTCGTTGTACCTTCGGGGCACATGGTTGAGCTCGATGCCGTAGAACTTGTCCTCGAGGGCTCGCACGGCCTTGCAGTAGGCCTCCATCTTGTCATCATGGCGGCTCGCGTTCTTCATGACTTGATCGATCACGAGGCTGCGAGTCCCCTCGCACGTCGAGGCGCTTGACACCCAACTCAATGGCGATTTTGAGGCCGCGAGAGGAGGGCCTCGTACTCGGCCATATTGTTGGACGCGGGGAAGTGGAGGCGCCTTTGCGTAGCGCATGTGCTCCCCGAGGGGTGACACGAAGAGCGAGGCCCGCGCTCGCTCCCGTTTTCATCATCGAGCCGTCGAAGAACGAGGGTCCGGCCTCTGCCGGATTTGTGGGGGTGGCAGCTGCGTGTCCGTCCACTCAGCGACGAAATCCGCCAGGACTTGCGACTTGATAGCCTTGCGCGGGGCGTAGGCGAGCGTTTCGCCCATCAGCTCCACGGACCACTTGGCGATCCTTCCCACGGTGTCGGGGTTGCGGATGATTTCTCCTAGCGGAAAGGAAGAAACCACCGTGACGGGGTGGGCCTCGAAGTAGTGGCGGAGTTTGCGCCGCGCAAGAACCACTGCGTACAGCAGCTTCTGGACTTGGGGGTAGCGCGTCTTCGTGTCCGAGAGGACCTCGCTGATGTAGTAGACTAGCCGCTGCACAGGCAAGGCATTCCCTTCCTCCGTGCGCTCCACAACGATCACGGCGCTCACCACCTGGGTGGTCGCGGCCACGTAGAGCTGCAGGGGCTCGCCGTCCTGCGGCGGCGTGAGGATCGGGCCGTGTGTTAGAGACGCCTTCAGCTTGTCTAGCGCATCCTGGGCCTCGGTGGTCCAGGAGAAACGCTCGTGCTTCTTGAGTAGGCGGTAGAGGGCGAGGCCCTTCTCACCGAGCCGCGAGATGAAGCGGCTCAAGGCGGCAAGGCACCCCAACACCTTCGCACCCCTTTGAGGTCCCGGATCGGACCCATTCGTTCGAGGGCCGCGACCTTTTCGGGGGTTGGCCTCGATTCCCCGGCGGGAGACGATGTATCCCCGGGGAGCATGCCTCGCGGCACTCCAAAGACACATTTTTCGGGGTTTAATTTGACCCCATTGGCCCGTAGGCAGTTGAACGCGACGCCAAGGTCGCCAACCAGGTCGTCCGCCTTCCTGGTCTTCACGACGATGTCGTCTACGTATGCTTCGACCGTCCGCCCGATGTGATCCCCAAAAACGTGCTGCACGCAGCGCTGGTACGTTGCACCCGCATTTCTGAGGCCGAACGACATCGTGACGTAGCAGAACGTCCCGAATGGTGTAATGAACGAAGTCGCGAGCTGGTCGGACTCCTTCATTTTTATTTGGTGGTACCCGGAATAGGCATCAAGGAAACAGAGCAATTCGCACCCAGCTGTTGAATCAACGATTTGATCTATGCGTGGCAGAGGAAAAGGAACTTTAGGACATGCTTTATTAAGACTAGTGTAGTCTACACACATCCGCCACTTCCCATTCTTCTTCTTTACAAGCATGGGATTAGCTAGCCACGTAGGGTGGAATACTTCCTTGATGAATCCGGCCTCGAGAAGCTTCCGCAGCTCCGCTCCGATTGCCCGTCGCCGCTCCTCGTCGAAGCGGCGCAGCCGCTGCTGCACGGCGCGGGCGTTTGGCAAGATGTCAAGGGAGTGCTCGGCGACTTCCCTCGGGATGCCTGGCATGTCCGAGGGGCTCCACGCGAAGATGTCGGCGTTGGCGCGGAGGAAGTCGACGAGCACTGCTTCCTATTTGGGGTCGAGGGTGGAGCTGACCCTCAACGCCTTGCCCTCGAGGGCTGAAGGGTCGATGGGGACCCCTTTGGTCTGCTCCGCTGCCTCGAAGGTGCCGACGTGCTTGGCGGCAGAATTGAGGTCCTCGTTGACCATCTTCTCCAGCGTGTTCACCAGCGCTTCATCCAGCGCCAGTGCCTCTGCGTGCTCCACGCACTCGACATCGCAGTCGAATGCGTGCTCGATGGACGACCCGACGGTGATGATGCCATTTGGCCCGGGCATCTTCATCTTCAGGTAGGTATAGTTGGGGACCGCCATGAATTTGGCGTAACATGGTCGCCCAAGGATAGCATGGTAGGCTCCTTTGAACCCCACCACCTCGAAGGTGAGGGTCTCCTTGCGGAAGTTCTTAGGGGTGCCAAACCAGACCGGTAGGTCGATCTGCCCGAGGGGCCGAACACCCTTGCTGGGGCGCGATGCGGGTGGAACGGCTTCGTGCTGGGCCGCAGCTGATCCAACCCGATCCCCATCAGGCGCAATGTATGCGCGAAGAGGATGTTGAGGCTGCTGCCTCCGTCCATGAGGACCTTCGAAAACCGGGCGTTCCCAATGATGGGATCGACCACCAGCGGGTACTGGCCCGGGTTGGGGATGCGGTTTGGGTGGTCCTCCCGGGTAAAGGTGATGACGTCCTCCGACCAATTGAGAAAGGCCGGAGGGCGCCCTCTCCGCGGCGAGGGACTTCGTGCCGCTCCCTTCTTGCTGTTGGCGTTTCGACATGTCGACAGTAGGTCCCCCAAAGATGAGGAACACATTTTCGACGGCGGGGAAGCCGCCGGCGTCGCCATCGCCTCCGTCTTTCTTGGCCTCTTGCCTCCTTCGCGGCGGCGCGGCCATAGAACTTCTTGAGCATGTCGCCTTGCTCAAGGTGTGATGCATCGGGGTTTTGTGGTAGGGACATGGCTTCTTCGGCATGTCGTCGAACACCCCGGGCCTCGAGGGGCCCGTCGAGGGCCCCGTCGAGCCGGGTCGACGGCGAGGGCCTCGGCGTTGCCGCCGTCGCGCCCTCGCTCGCGCGCCTCGTGGAGCGGCTTTTCCCCTTCTTGCCCCGCTTGTCGTTGCGGTGTGGTTCCTTGGACTTGCTGCCCTCCGCGGGCGCGTCCTCGGAGCGCTTGCCCTTCTTGCTGTCGAAGATCGCCCCCACGGCCTCTTCCCCGGAGGCGAAGCTGGTGGCGATGTCGAACAGCTCGTTGGAGTCCGCAGGCGGGCTGCGTCCCAGTTCCCGCACGAGATCTCGGCACGTGGTGCCCTCGAGGAAGGCATGCACGATTTCGGACTGCGCCACGCTGGGGAGCTCCGTGCGCCGCTTGGAGAAGCGGCGCGCGGATGAAGTCCGCGGCGACTCGCCGGGCTTGCGTGCGGGAGCGCGGGTCCCAAGAGTTCCCGGGCGCACGTATGTGCCCCGGAAGTTGCCCACGAATGTGTGGACCGGGTCGTCCCGAGTTATGGATGCGGGCGGGCGGGCAAGTGCTCGAGCCATGTCGGGCGCGTCGCCAAGGTGCGAGGGGGCAAGTTGCGGATGATGACCTCGTCGCTAGTGGCCCCGCCCAGCTGGCAAGCCAAGTGGTAGTCGTTGAGCCACACGCGGGGGTCTGTCTCCCCGTTGTATTTGACGATCGTCGAGGGTTGGCGGAAGCGTTGGGGGAACGCTGCCCCTCGGATCTCCCGGCTGAACACGCGGGTGCCTGGGGGCTCCGGCGTCGGGGAGCGGTCCTCGCCGCTGTCGTAGCGCCCACCCCGTCGAGGGTGATAGCCCCTTGCCGCTCGTGCGTCCGCCTTGCTGGTGCGCCGGGCGTTGATGACGTTGCGAGCGTCGCCATCTAGTGCCCTGCGTGCGTCGAGGAGTTGCTCCTTGGCCTGCGTGCGCGCTTGCTCGGTGGGACGCCCCGCTGGTCCCCCCGCGTGCACTGAGGGTTCGCCTCCTAGTGCGGCTTCATCGCCCCGCGCATCCCCCCCCCCGCCGCGGATGCGTGAGGGCGAGCTCTCGGCTCGCCGGACGGCCGCTTGCTCGATGAGAGTTTGCACCTCGCGGTGCATGTCTCGAGCCTCAGGGGTCGATGGTGCCGGCATGGCTCGCAGCAGCGTCGCGGCGGCGACGAGCTTCTGGCTCGCCCGTGGGGGCACGTCCGCGTTTTCGACGTTGGGGGCGGTGTTGATGCGGTCGCGGACATGTCGGCCCAGCTCCCGTGCGCGTTCGCCACGCGCGGAGGCCTCCCCTGCCATTGAGGCGCGGAGCAACCGCACCGTTCGGTACTCTTCCGCTAGCTTGGCCTCGAGCTCGCGGGCTTGGGCCGCCTGTGCGTCGACGTCGGCCCCAGTAGGAGCGCTTGGCCCCGCGGCCAGGAGCACGGCGATACCTCAGGGCGGGCGTGACCTCCCCGTCTCCGGCGCCCACCGCGCCGGCGGCGTTAGCCGGGTCGTTGGTGATGACGGCGTAACACTCCCGCGCGGGGTCGTAGCTCCCGTGCGTTGGAGTTGTCGGAGCAACCGAACCCGGTAGTCCGCGGCGTCGAGGAAACGCCGGAACGCGGCCCCACCGGGTCCGGCACGCCAGAGAAGTCCCACTCCGCGTATCCGTGGCGGTTGGCGGGTGGCATCGTGTCGACGGAGCCCAGGGATGACTCATCTGCTGCTGAGGCGCCGGGGTCCCTAGCGACGAAGACGTGGCGGCCAGGCGGGACCCTGCGCATCGTCGTGTTGACGTTGGCGTTGTAGGCCGTCGTAGCGCCACGCATCCCGATGGGGATGCGCGGTCCAGAGACTACGCGCTGTCCCGCCGGGGCGGTGGCGGTCGTGATGGTCGGCGCACCGCGGCCGGGCGGCGCGCGCGCTCGCCGCCGCCGCTCGTACCGCGCCCGGCGCGAGCGCGGCCTCCGAGCGGCGACGGCGTCGTGGCGTCGATGGACCCGCGGCCTCCGTGCCTGCGGGCGCCTGCGCCGGAGTCGTGCGTGCGGCGGGGGTCTGAGCAGACCTGGCCTGACGCCGCGCGCGGAGTTCCTCACGGTTGGTGAGGCGCATGAGATAGCCGTTCCCCGTGGCCTGAAAGTTCAGGTCCCCGAAGCGGATCTCGAACCCGGCCGGGAGGGGGTCCGAGCTGCCCATGCAGTAGCGTGTAGCACGGTACTCAGTGCGGATCACCATGGAGGGAGTTGGCGAAATGACCTTAGGCGCTCGCTTGCCCCACGGTGGGCGCCAACTGTCGGTGCGGAATATGGTCCCGACACTAACCGATAGATAGCGCCGAGGTCTATCCCTCAATGGTCGATGCTAAGCAACAAGTGACATAGGGTTTTTATCCCGGTTCCGGCCGAGGGGGCCGTACGTCCGCCAGGGGTGTGCTCACGGCACTATATTGCTCGGCACGGGGGTGCTGTAGTGGGGCTGCTACAAGCGAGGCGGGAGAGGAAGCGTGGCTTCCAAGTCCCTAGTGGAGTGGCTGAAGATGTTGTGGGAGAACTAGAGAGTGAGTGCACAGCGTATGTCAAGGGCTCTTGGACTATGGCCTTGAGCGTGTCGCTGTTCTGTGTCCCCTCTCCCCCCTGCGGCTGGGGGGTTCGTCCCCCTTTTATAGATCAAGGGGGGCGAACTACATGCATGCCGCGCTATCTATCTACGTGGAGAAGCACGACGTGCTATGCTGGAGAATGGGCGGCCATCCGGGCGATCCTTGCAGCAATCCGGTCATCATGGCCTGACTTGTACTCGAACAGTGGCAGTTCGAGGGTAGGAGAGCAGCGGATGGTGGTGATGTCCTCTGATAGGCTCGAGGGAGGTGCTGACGCAGGCCCGTACGGCGTACAGGAATAGTCAGAACGGCGTTCCTTCCTGACGCACTTCACGGGGCTGGAGTCGTTGCTACAGGGCCCGGCATGCGCCGGCACGCGCGGGTACGGCGGGCACGCCGTTACAGTGGCGGGGATGGCAGTCCACCGGCCTAGCGCCTCCACCTAACCCTGTAGGGTCACAAGAAAGTGAATCGAGGGTGCGCCGGCCCCCTTTCGAGGGCTCGGTGCGTTAGCCGTACTAGGGCGTGCGCACGGTGTCACGGGACTGACACCGGCCGCATTGCGCAGTCCCCTCCCACAGTGGCGGGGATGGGCTCCTCACTGGGGAGTTGGTGCGGCGGCACCGGGGCGCGAGCCCCGGCGCATGATGGCGCCGTCTCGCGGCGTCGGGGCGTTAAATGCCCGTGTACGGGGCCGGTGTACGCGCGAGGGGCACCCTCGAGCGTGGCGGACCCCGGCCGAGGGCGGGGCGTACCCTCGAGCGAGGCGGAGCCCGCTCAAGGGAAGTGCTACCCCTCGAGCGGGGTGGTGCCCGCCCGAAGGGAGTGCTGCCCCTCGAGCGGGCGGCTTTGTTCGAGGGGATCCTTTCGTGGGCCGCCTCGACGGGCCGTCGGAGTCCCTGCGGGCGGTGTCCTGCATGGTTAGGCACCTGCATGGTTAGGCTTAACGTATTTGGGTTTCGTTGCGGGTTTTAAGTGAGGTTTTCCCCATTGTTTAAGGGGACCCCTAGGGCAATCCCCGACACGCAGGGTTTTAACGTTGAAAGCAAGACTTCCGGGATAAGTTCATTAAGCACCTCATGACAAGACCTTGAAGCCCGATACAAGTCAAGCAATGAAGTGAACATGACTCCAAGAGCCCAAGGACCAAGCCCGAGAAGATGATAAACTCCGAGGACCGAACCAGAAAAGTGCTGAATCTTGCAAGACAAGGAGTTGAGTCCAATTCGGAGAGAAACCGACGTCAAGGGCCCACATGCAAAAGGGGAGAACATCTAGAAGACGCGGGAAGCAACACGGGCGAAGCGAGCCACGAGATGGGCCGGGGTGGGCCCGGGCCGGCCGGCCCGGCCCTTTTCGGGGCCCAATCGGCCTCCCCTTTGACCTAATTGCTTCTCGGGCTATAATAGCCCCCCGACCGAGAGCCACGCGAGAAATCAAGTCGTAATCCGCCGCGAGGAGCAGAGAAGCTTGAGGGACACCATCTCGGAGATGAGGGTCGTGCTAGTTGTCTAGGGTCTCTCTAGCCGACGTGGGAACCTTGCATGGAAGACCACGTCGGAGCTCCGGAGCGAGGATCAAGATCGAGGGAGGGCCCCGGTGGTAATCTTGTTCATGTAATCATTCATGGTGAAGTTTGTAAGTGAATCCGATTTCTACCGATTAAGTGCCTTCTCGATGATTTTGTTTTCTTCTTGGTTTTGCTTCTTCTACGATCTAGTCTATAGCTAGATTACATAGGGTGCTCTTGTAGCCGCGGTGGCTAGAGGTGCATACCGGACCGGCCAAGTGATTTCAACTTGTTCTATCGAACTCACCCTAGCCTACCCGCATGAATAGGGATACGTTGTGGCAGAACGGGGTGTCGGTGTTTTAGACCGGCAACCTACTACGGGGAGTATCCGAAGTAGATGATTGTGACTCGCCGAGATCGGTAACTCGAAGGAAGAGACACGTGGCACACAATTTAGACAGGTTCGGGCCGCGAGGTGCGTAATACCCTACGTCTGTATCTTTGCGTAGCTCTGGATTGATAGGGCACGATTACAAGATGGTGCAATGGTGCGCCGTGAGTGGTATGAGAAGAGATTGGATGAGGGGATCGGTCCCTGCCTCGCCTTATATAGTCCGGAAGGCAGGGTTACAAGTCGGAGTAGGGAGAGAGTACTAGTCGAGTACGTCTTGGAGTCCTCTATACAGTGCGGAACATGTACAGCTCCCTAACCGAGTACTACTCCTGTGTAGTCCTTGTGCTCCACACCTTCAGGTGCCGTGTAGCGCAAGCCGGGTAGTCCCAGGGGCCCACCGAGTAGTCGGTCCTGGTACCCACCGAGGTAGTGGGCCCAGGGTGGTCCATACGACAAGCCCCCGAGTACTTTGTAGTCGAGAATGATAGCTTCAAGTAGTCTTGACGGCCCTAACAAGCAGTCCTCAAGCGTCCCCGAGTGCTGCAAGTCAAGGTCCTCAAGAGTAGTTGAAGCATCCCGAGGCTGGAATGTACTCCAGCTGATGTTTGAGCAATCTTGAAGTCTTCTCGAGTAGTCCCAAGCGTCCTCGAAAACTGCCTTCGAAGGTCTTCAAAAACTGCCTGTCTTGTCTTGAAGCCGGAGCTGACGTGGAGGTGCGACTTGCAAAACCGCACTCCACATGGAGTCGCCCCCGAGCCTCGAGCCGCGGGCTCTGGCTGAGGGTCCATCTGAAGTCTTGGCAAGAAAATCCCGAAAAATCCGGAGAGAAAAAAACCGAAGGACACGTGGCACGGAGCCCCCGAGCCTTGAGTCGAGTACTTCCTCTCGAATTGAAGGGTCTTCTTGGAGAATGTGTCCTGAGATGCTCTTAAGACTAGCCGCTTCCCAGGTAGTCGAGTAGAAGTAGCCGAGCCCCCGAGGTGAGGCGCGTCGACTTGTAGAATACGAAGAGTCACGCGCAGCCGCTGAGTCAGCCGCGCGTGGACTTATCCAGCCGCCCGTTACGGAGCCGTTTTGGCTTATAAATAAGAGCCAAAACCCTTAGGGTTTTTCACCCATTAGAGCCGCAGAGATTCCACTTGAATCTTGAAGCAAATCCACTCCCAGCGCCTGCTGCCGCCGTAGTAGATCCGTGCGCATCGCCACCCGAGACCTTTAGGGTAGCCCCTGAGCGGATGCGAGTGAAGACACCTTGTACTTGGAGGATGAAGCCGTCGCCGTCCAAGGCGTCCAAGACCGCCGGGAAGAAGAGGAGCCGTGCAGAGGCCGCCGCGGCTGCCACCGGAGCGGCGCTGCCCATGTCTCCACCGCGCGCTGATCCGATCCACGAGTGGAAGAAATCGAAGGTCAAGACGGAGGACCTGCTGACCCTGCTGAACAGTGGGTTCATCAGGGAGAAGGAAGTCGACATGTGGAGATCCGCCGCGGGAGATCCATATCCGATGGAGAAGGCCGAGGACGAGATCCCGATGTTCTCGCGGTTCGTGGAGCGCGGTCTTGCGCTCCCAGCCAGCGACTTCTTCAAGGGGCTGCTCGGGTACTACGGGATCGAGTACCTGAACCTGAACCCCAACGGCATCTTCCACACGTCGGTCTTCGTCCACTTCCCCCGCGAAGCCTTCCTCGGAATCAAGCCGCACTTGGGTGCTCTTCGGAAGTTCTTCCGCGTCAAGCCGCGGCCCGGTGCTTCCAACCCCGGAGTAGTCGGAGGAGCGGCATCCAGGCGAGGGAGGATGCCGCGGAGCGATGCGGCGTACAAGCTCGTGGACTCCAACACGGACGGAAGACCGGATGGTTCTACATCACGAACCACCACCTTGGCCTCGCCGAAGCGAGCGGACGGCGGCCCGGTGCACCGTGATTGGTGGAACACGGAGCCCACCATGCAAGAAGGGATCCAGCTCCCCGAGCTGCTAGCACGCATCAAGGTGCTCAGGGAGGCGGGACTGAGGGCCGAGCACGTGGCCTTCAGTTTCATGAAGCGCAGGATCCAGCCACTAATGGCTCGGGAGACCCTGGGCTTCGAGTACACCGGCGACGACGACACGTCGCGGATGCCGGGGGGCGAACTGGACGACAACGACATCGTCGAGAGGTTGTCGCGGATCTTCAAGGACATGCCGCCATACACGGCGCGTCCGGTCGAGGAGTACTCCGCCGCGCGCCCGCCCAAGGAGGTGAGTAGTCGTACTCCCCTCGTCGAGTAGTGAGTACTTGTAGTAGGGTTGTTGACGTCTTGTGTCTTGCGCAGGATGATGTGAAGCGGTTCGTCTCCGAGCCGCAGCCGCCACCGAGCGGGATCGAGATCCCGGTGGAGGGGAAGACGAAGGAGCACCGCGAAGTCGGTGAAGGCGACGAGACCGTCATCGTGGAAGATTCTTCCGATGACGACGACGAAGACGAAGAAACGTTGCAGGACCGCTTCCAGCTGCGGTCGAGGTTTAGCCGTCCGGGCTTGCCTCATGTGCCACTGGTTCAAGACCCTCCGGCTAGCCTGGAGGCTAGCCTTGCTGCGCCGCCACGGAAGCCGCGCAACCCCCGCCGGGGAAGCGGGTGACGAAGAAGCTAAAGGTCTCGGAGACCACGCCTCAGGAGGTGAGTCGTCTTGAGCGAGTAGTCGAGTACCCATTGTTCGAGTACATTGCCGACGAGTAGCCTTCCTTGTGTGCGGGGAGGTGCCGCCGGCGGGGCCGGTTGAGGGAGGGCGACGAGGGCGTGTGGGACCGGTGGGGGGAACCGGCCGGGAGGCCGTAGTCCAGCCCCCACTGTTGAAAAACTTCGGCGCGGCTCGGAGCGCCGGCCCCACCGCTCCAGAGGAGAGCAGAGGACCCGTGGCCGCCGCCGTTGAAGACGTGGTGGCCTTAGGAGTGCAGGAGACATCTACGCCGGCCGCCGCCGCCGTGGAGGAGGCAGTAGCCGCAGAGGCGGAGGAAGAGACGCCCGCCGAGGGTGGACTGGTTGATATTGCCAGCATCCTCGGTGCTCCGGCCGTGACCATCGTCCGGTCGAATTTGTAAGTACCATATCCTCACGAGTAGTACTTGTTGCAGTAGTCGATCTTTTGTCTGACGACCCTCTATGAATATTTCTGCAGAAAATCCACAGATCTGAGCTGGGATGGGGACGAGCCCTCAGCAACGGTGGCGGAAGAAGTCGCGCCGCCCGTCGAGGAAGCCGCTCCCGATGCCCAAGCCACGACTGAGCCCCCGGCTACCGAAGCGCCGCTGCCGGAGGCGGTCGTAGTCGAAGGTGAGTACCCTTCTTGAAGCTGCAGAGCTCCAGGATGAGTAGTCGTAGGCACTGATGCGCGTGTCGTTTGTTGGCGGGCGGCGAGGGTGGTGACATCCCTGCGGGGGTGCCAATGCAGGAGTTGACGCCAGAGGCCCCGGAGGCTGCAGACGGAGCCCCCGAGCCAGTGGCGGAGGTCGTCGAGAAGTCTGCCGGGGGAGAGGCGGTCACCACGTCGCCGGAGATTGCTCTGGAGGTGGCTATCCGCTCCCTTGAGATCCAAGACGCGGAGCCCATCCGCTCTGCGCCGATGACAGAGGCTACCTCAAGTAGCCGCGGCGGGATAGAACTTCTGGCGGACGATCTCGTCGAGCCGGCGACGGTAGCCAAGCACATGGAGGCGATCCGTCAAGCCGAGCAATGGATAAAGGTACGTAGCTGTAGCCTCCCGAGTAGTCAATCCTTTGTCGTTGAGTACTCTTCTTGACTTGAGCTGTCTTGTGCAGGACGTCGCGGAGCGATCCCGTGAGAAGTCGAACCTGTTGCAGGGTTACGGCGACACCGTGCTCCGAGCCGAGGCCCTGGAGGAGCAGCTCGTGAAGTCGCGGAAACACGCGGCCGCCATGCAATCAAAGCTCGACGCCGCCTTCGCCAAGTACCACAATGACGTCATGGAACTGCAGGCGAAAGGCGACGACTTGGTGCGGAAGAACAAGGGCCTCCGCAACAAGAATAAAGGTACATACTTCGACTTGTCGAGTACTTGTTGAAAGCCGAGAAGCGTCTGACCCGCTGTTGCGTTGCTGTGTTGCAGAGCTTGAGGGCCAGGTGGAGCAGCTGAAGGCCTCGGAGCTGAGCATGAAGAACCTCTTCTACCGGGAGCAAGAAGCCCGCCAGGTACTCGAGCTCGACTACAAGGAACTCTCCTTCGAGTGCGAGAAGCACATGGAGCTGCGGATTGCTTCTGACAGGGATCTCGTCAACTGCTACAAATCTTTGCAGAAGTTGAATGAAGATTGCGAGGCGCTGATGGCCCAGCTGAAGGATCTTGAAGAAGCCGCTCTCCCGATCGCGAGGCTCCTGGTGCTGCACCCGGGCGGCCCCAAGATCGCTCCTTTGGTGGATCGACTCCGTGAAGCACCAAGCCGGCTGGCCGCCTACGTCAAGCATATGGCCAAGTCGATCCCAAGACAAGTCTTGGCCTTCATGAAGTCGTACTTCCCGAAGGCTCCAGTGGAGGTGGTCGCCGGCGGGGTAGCCGCCAACTGCTCCGATGAGCAGTATGCGAGCCGGCCGGAGCGAGATGGCTCCCATCGCGGAGCAGGTAGCCGAGAAGCTGAACCTCCAGTAGCCCTGTAATAGGTAGCTAGTAGCCATAGTTGTACAGGAAGACAATTGTAATGAATTGTTCAAGTATCAATGAAATGAAATTTTCCAGCAATGAGTACTCGTAGTCGCGATCTCAGAGTGCGGAGCGCCCATCGTGGAGTAGGTGCGAGTAGTGGTACTCGGCTTCAGTAGTCCCGTCGTAGGGAGTAGGCAGTAAATAAGTTGATGAACAATCAATCTTTATTACTGAAGGGGTACACCTGGGTGGCCAGGGCCGTAGTTACAAAGTAGTCGCCTGGACCCGGGGGCCGCTTACAGCTAAGTGGTGCTGGAGCGGGTAGCCGCTTGCAGCAAGTGATCCGTAGGTAGCCGTGTAGGCTAGATCGCAGATCCGTAGGTAGCCGCGCAGGCTGGATCTTGGAGTGTGGTCTCTTGGTAGACTGCTGCTAGAGTCCTTGACGCTCGTCGCAGCCCATGGTCCGTAGGTAGCCGCACGGGCTGGACCCTGGAGGAGAGTAGTCCAGAGACTGGAGCCAGGACCCGGAGGGTCGCTTGCGGCGAGGGGTGTTGTTGTAGTCGGTTGGACTTGAACCCCGGAGTAGTCGTGTAGACTAGGCGTAGAATCGACAGAGTTGGTCGACGTTCCACGAGTTGTTGACGTCTTCTCCTTCAAGTGTTTGGAGGCGGTAAGAGCCCGGCCCGGTCACTTTTGCCACGATGAAGGGGCCTTCCCAGGGGGAGCTGAGCTTGTGGAGTCCTTCCGTGTTCTGGATACCGCGGAGGACAAGATCTCCAACGTTGGAGTGTTCCTTGACGTTGCGATCATGGTAGCGTCGGATACCCTCCAGGTACCTTGCTGATTGGACGAGGGCGGCGCAGCGAGCTTCTTCGAGGCTATCGATGTCAACTCGTCTGCTGTCTTCTGAGACGCCTTCGTCGTAGTGCTCCACTGCTGGCGAGTTCCATATGACGTCAGCAGGGAGGATGGCTTCAGAGCCATAGACCAGGAAGTAGGGGGATTTCCCCGTTGGCTTGGATGGTTGAGTCCGCAGCCCCCAGAGTGCGTTGGGTAGTTCCTTGATCCACTTGCCCCCTTTGGAGTTAGCAGCATCGTGTAGCCGCTTCTTGAGGGTGTCGAGCACCATCCCGTTGGCGCGCTCGACTTGTCCGTTGGCCCGTGGATGGGCGACTGAGACGTATCGGATGTCGATTCCGCTGTTCTCGCAGTACTCCCAGAACTGATGGTTGTTGAAGTTGGACCCCAGGTCTGTGATGATGCGGTGGGGTAGCCCATAGCGGTGTACGAGTTCATCCAGGAAGTCGAGTACTCTGTCAGCCTTGGGGCATGTGACCGGCTTGACCTCGATCCACTTGGTGAACTTGTCGATAGCCACCAGTACCCTATTGAATCCTCCTGGCGCAGTTGGCAGTGGCCCAATCATGTCGAGCCCCCAGCAGGCAAAGGGCCAGGTTGGCGGAATGGTGACTAGCTTGTAGGCTGGGACATGTTGCTGCTTGGCGAAGTACTGACATCCTTGGCACCTTCTGACGAGTTCTTCGGCGTCGCCCAGGGCTGTGGGCCAGTAGAAAGCTCGCCGGAAGGCCTTGCTGACCAGCGTGCGTGAGGACGCGTGGTTGCCGCAGACGCCCTTGTGGATCTCCTCCAAGATGTCCTTGCCTTCTTCGCGGGGGACGCACTTCATGAGTACTCCAGAAGATGCGCCCCGCTTGTAAAGCTTGTCTCCGATGAGGACGTAAGACTTGGCGCGGCGGACGAGTTGTTCGGCTGCGTTCTTGTCGGAGGGGACCTTCTGCTCGCTGAGGTAGTCGATGAAGGGTTGCCTCCAGTCCACGTCGATCATCATGACCTCCTGCCCAGCTGGTAGATGGGCTGGGACAGTGGTCGGTGCCGCCGGTTCTGGGATGGATGGCGCGTGAAGCTCATGGACGAAGACGCCCGCGGGTACTTGAGCGCGGGTGGATCCAAGCTTCGAGAGGACGTCCGCTGCAACGTTGTTGTCGCGGACGATGTGATGGAACTCGAGACCATAGAATTTGTTCTCGAGCTTGCGGACTTCTAGGCGATGGCGTCCATGTTCTCCTTGTTGCGGTCCCAGGACTTGTTGACTTGGTTGATGACCACTGCGGAGTCGCCGTAGACTAGTAGCCGCTTGATGCCAAGTGAAGCTGCAAGGCGGAGCCCGTGTAGAAGGGCTTCGTACTCGGCTTCGTTGTTTGAGACCTTCCAGAAGATCTGCAGGACGTACTTGAGTTGTTCGCCCGTTGGAGAGATCAGGAGTACCCCTGCGCCTGCGCCCTCGAGGTTGAGTGAGCCATCAAAGTACATCACCCAATGCTCTGGTCGCACGGTGGGAGTGGGTAGCTGGTTCTCCCTGTTAACACCAAAATTTGGTAAGGAGTCTGACTTGTGGGTCCGGTTCGATAAAGAGTCCGTCTGGTGGAAGGAAGGATATTTTCAGAGGTATTCGGCAAAAGGATCCGCGGTCGGCTATCTGCTCCGGTTCGGCAAAAGAACAGTAGAGCTGATTTTGCGGGATTGGATGGTGACGTGGCTCAATCAGGGGAGACGAATGGATGGATAGGCGATCAAGCTTAGAGATAAGTTAGGCAATGAATCCATTCGAAGTTGTACTCAACAGGGTATAAATATGACCCCTGAATATATGTAACAGACAATCATTCCTCAATACACACCGGCCTTACGCCAAACCCTAGAGTCCTTGTTGTGCCGTCGAATTCTTCGAGAGGGCTAATCGATCCGTCGACCTCCGTGAGTACCGGCAACCTTGTATCATGTCTAGTATCATGCGGTGGATTTAGATCTGATGCAAGTAGTCTTGTTACCATGCTTCGTGTCATGCAGTAGATTCAAGCTTGGTTCAAGAAGGTTTCTTGTTGGATCATGAGCCATGCGGTAGGCTAAGATCTAGCTTGAAGCTAGTTATCGGCTCTATTGGATTGTGGCAAGATCCAATAGATTCATTAAGTTACCCCGTGTTATCTTGAGTTTTACTTTATGTTTCAATTCATGTAACACACCTTTGCCCAATCTAGATGGGTTTGGATCCGCACTATCTTTTTATGATCCTTATTCGAGTAGATTTCGTACGTTAACAAGGGGATCTTGTGCTTTCCGATAGCCGAAACCGAATCGATCTAGGTTGTTACGTGTTGCGGGTTCAAGCTTGCTCATGTTCGTATAAATCTTGAAAGAGCCGGGTGTCATGCGGTAGATACAGGTTTTTGGGTTGCTTTGGAGCTAGTCATCCGGTGGATTAGATTCCCAAATCAATCTGATAGATTTATTCACTTGGTAATGTTTGTTCCTTCTTCATGGACCCCGGATCGGCTGTTCAGCCGCGTTCGGTTATGTTTCTCCACGAGTAGAACACGTGCGTTATCCATGCTTTAAATGGTGTGTGCTTTTAGCTTTCCATATTTAGATTGTATCATGCGGTGGATAGATCTATTTGTGGAAAGTGGTACGTTTTCTTGCAAGTTGTATCATGCGGTGGATAGATTTGCCTGATATTCGTACTAGACGGGTTTTTTTAAAGTAACTAGACATGCGGTAGACTAGTGCTTTGGATCTATGCATGCTTGTTTAAGACATGTTTACGTTCGTGCTTTAGCTTATTTGTTTATTTAATGTTAATCTTCATGGGGATCGGTCATGACTCTGTGCACGTGCATTCTTGTTCAAACAAAGACCGATTGCTGTCATGCTTACGTCATCCATTCGGCAGTGTCATTGTTTCTCTTTATGCTTTCCCGATTGGTTGCAAATCGTTGGCAGATAGCTTTTCTATAGCTATATGTCATCTCATTTGGCTTTTTAGCCGTAAATATGGAACTGTCTGGTACCACCCGGCAAGTTCCAAGCTTTGGTATTTAACTACATTATCTTTTGTTAATTTTCAGGGAAAATTGACTGGCACGTCTTTCGCTCTCTGCGCGTGTGAAGCCAGCTTTGTTCGGCTTGCTGTGTGATTGGCGTTGAGTGCACTTTTCGCGTCAACACACTTTTTGGCACGCCCAGTGGGACTCGAACCCACAATCGCCTGATTAGAAGTCAGAAGAGACGGGTCCAGCGCTTGAGGAACCGCGAGCTGAAGCAGGCCGGAATCCAGACGCGCCAGGTGTGGCGCCCCAAAGACCAACCGGAGGGATCGAAGCGTTCGGCTCCAGCATGCATGGTATACTTCTCGCCGAAACGAGTTCATGGCTCCCGCTAACCGGGTTATGCGGGGAAGAAGCTTCCTTCGACGATGAGCGGACCGAGGGGATGATGGCGCAACGGTGCCGGCCAAGCGAGGCCATCTTCGACAAGCCGGCCAAGAACCGTCACATGAGGCCGCTGTACTTGAGGGGATACGTCAATGGCAAGCCATTGACCAAGATGTTCGTCGACGGCGGAGCGGCAGTCAACGTGATGCCGTACACCACCTTCAGGAAGCTTGGTATGGGCCCGAGCGATTTGACACCTACGAGCATCATCTTGAATGATTTCGCCGGGAACCCGTCAGACACCAAGGGATGCGCTCACGTGGACTTGATGATCGGGTCCAAGACGCTGCTCACCACCTTCTTTGTCATTGAGGGCAAAGGAGCCTACGGCTTCTTTGCTTGGGCGGGGCCGGATTCATGCTAACTGCCGCGTCCCATCCACCATGCATCAACGGCTCATCCGGTGGGTGGACGATGAGATCGAAGTCGTCCAAGCGTATGATTCCGTGAGCGTGGCCAACATGGAACCGGCTTTCGGGAATACCGGGGGGATTGATTGCTTCTCGAGCAAAGATCGGGGGGGAAGGTCTCGTTGAACTCCGTCGGCGGTGACCAACGACCGATTCAAGCGATCGGCTCTTATAGCAATTTTTAATGGAGAACCCCGTGGATGGCACTGACGGCAAATTAGGGCGAGGATTCATGTCGGCTGATAAACTAGAGCAGGTTGACATTGGAAACGGTGATAAGCCAAGGCCGACGTTCATCAGTGCAAATTTGCAGCCGGACTTCAGGGGGAATTTGATTGAGCTTCTCAAAGAATACAAGGATTGCTTCGCTTGGGATTATTCGGAGATGCCTGGATTGGATCGTTCCATCGTCGAGCATCGGTTTCCAATCAAGCCTGGTTTCAAACCATATAAGCAACCACCCCGGAAAATCTACAAGGATGAGGTATTGGCCGATGTGAAGAAGGAAATTGAAAGATTGCTTGATGCAAACTTCATTCAGCCATGCAGATACGCGGAGTGGATATCTAACATCGTCCCTGTGTACAAGAAGAATGGAAAAATGTGGGTTTGCATAGATTTCAGGGACCTGAACAGAGCTACTCCGATGGATGGATACCCGATGCCTATTGCCGATTTGTTGATCGACGCCGCTGCCGGGCACAAGGTGATTAGCTTCATGGATGGCAATGCGGGATACAATCAGATCTTCATGGCAATAGAAGACATATCAAAGACGGTCTTCAGATGTCCCGGTCATATAGGCCTTGTTCGAGTGGATAGTCATGACATTTGGGTTAAAAAATGCCGGTGCAACCTATCAACGGGCCATGAATTACATTTTTCATGAGTTGATCGGCAAAATTGTGGAGATCTACATTGATGACGTGGTGATCAAATCCCTAAGTCATGACACCCATTTGGAAGACGTGAAGAAAACCTTAGAGTGCACCCGGAAACACGGTTTGAAGATGAATCCAAACAAGTGCACTTTTGGGGTATCAGCTAGGGAATTCTTGGGGTTTTTGGTCCACGAGGGAGGAATCGAAGTTGGCAAGAAGAGCATGAAGGCCATCGATGAAGTTGTCCCTCCAACTAACCTCAAGGAGTTACAATCACTGCTCGGCAAGATCAACTTCGTGAGAAGATTCATTTCAAATTTGTCACGAAGGTGTTGCCATTCTCTCCATTGCTTTGAAGCTCAAGAAAGATCGAAGTTCACGTGGGGCGACGAACAACAAAAGGCTTTTGATGAAATCAAGCGACATGAAGGAACCGCCGGTCTTGGTTCCTCCTCAGCTAAACAAGCCTTTCAAGTTGTACGTGGCGGCCGATACCCAAACCATTGGATCGGCCCTTATTCAAGAATTTGAAGGGAAGGAGCGGGTAGTAGCTTATCTTAGTCGAAAACTACTTGATCCTGAGACCAGGTATTCGGCTGTAGAAAAACTGTGCCTTTGCGTGTATTACTCGTGTACAAAGTTTCGGCACTGCCTGTTGAATGCCGAATGCACTGTGTATTCCAAGTTTGATGTGATAAAACATATGTTATCTATGCCAATTTTGAACGGCAGGATTGGCAAGTGGATTTTGGCTTTATCAGAGTTTGAATTGAAGTTCGAATCGGCAAAAGACATAAAAGGTCAGATCATTGCCGATTTTATAACTGAACATCGTGATCCGTCAATTGATTTACTTGAGATTACCCCTTGGGCTCTATTTTTTGATGGATCATCATGTGGTAAAGGTGGGGGAGTAGGGATCCTACTGATTTCGCCCAGAGGTGAGATGTTTGAGTTTGCCATTCCTATACAACCCACTATCACAAATAACCAGGCTGAGTACGAGGCATTACTTCGAGGGCTTCAATATTTAAGAGAAGCAGGGGCCGTCTCAGTCAAAGTCTATGGGGATTCAGAGCTGGTAATCAAGCAATTGAACGGCCAGTACGAGTGCAGAAGTGAAGCACTGAGGAGTTACTACGAAGAATGCAGGGAGGTCTTGAAGAGCTTTCCATTAGTAACTCTGCAGCATATTCCTAGGGAACATAACGAGGAAGCAAACA
Source organism: Cenchrus americanus (assembly GCA_947561735.1). Classification (NCBI taxonomy): domain Eukaryota; kingdom Viridiplantae; phylum Streptophyta; class Magnoliopsida; order Poales; family Poaceae; genus Cenchrus; species Cenchrus americanus. The sequence continues at coordinate 180,333,630 of OX387245.1, forward strand.
GGCTGGCTCAAAGCGCCTCTGGTTACAAAGAGAGTCAAGAAGCGTTTGCCGCAGAAATACATGCATTGGGGGCGGATCTTGCAGAGGATGATTGGAGAAAGGAGATCATTGATTACTTGAAGGATCCATCCCGTAAGGTCTCTAGGAAGCTAAGGTACAAGGCCATTAAGTTCGTTCTCCTGGATGATAATCTGTTCTATAAGTCATTAGACGGGGTATTACTACGATGCCTGGGTCCAGAAGAGGCCAAGAAAATGATGAGCGAAGTACACGATGGGATATGTGGAGCGCACCAATCAGCCTACCGTATGAAGTGGGTTATTAGACAAGCCGGATGCTTTTGGCCAACGATTTTAGAGGACTGCTTTGAATATTACAAGGGATGTCAGGATTGTCAAAGGTTCGGAAACATTCAAAGAGTCCCTGCATCAGCATTGAATCCCATCATCAAGCCATGGCCATTCAGGGGCTGGGGTATAGACCTGATTGGCCAAATTAACCCACCGTCTAGCAAGGGGCATAAGTTCGCGCTTTTGGCTACAGATTATTTCACTAAATGGGTTGAGGCGATCCCGTTGAAGAAGGTGACGTCAGAAAACATGATTGAATTTGTCAAGGAGCACATCATCTATCGATTTGGGATCCCTCAAACGATTACCACTGATCAAGGGGCACAATTCGTGTCACCGGAGTTCGCAGAATTTGCCGAAAGCATGGGGATCAAATTGTTTAACTCCTCTCCCTATTATGCCCAAGCTAATGGTCGGGCGAGGGCTTCTAATAAGATCATGATCAAATTGATACAGAAGAAGATCGATCAGAAGCCATGAAGGTGGCATTCGGTTCTCAGCGAAGCACTGTGGGCTTACCGAATGGCCCCCCACGGAGCCACAAAGACTTCTCCTTACGAATTGGTTTACGGGCATCACGCAATCCTGCCTTGGGAGATGCAATCGGATTCAAGGAGAGTGGTGCTGCAGAGTAAGTTGAGCTCCAAGGATTACAGTAGCCTGATGATGGATGAGCTAGAGGATTTACATATGATTCGTCTTAGGGCCCTGGAAAACATTGAGAAAAACAAGCTGCGGGTTGCCAAGTACTACAACAAGAAGGTAAAAGTAAAGCAATTTGCAGAGGGCGATCTAGTATGGAAAGCGTTATTGCCGATTGGAACTAAATACAGTGAATTCAGCAAATGGTCCCCTAACTGGGAAGGGCCTTTTCGTGTGGTCAGATGCGTCCCCGGTAATGCATACATATTGAAAACTTTGCTAGGAGAAGAATTTTCTGCAGCGATAAATGGAAGATATCTGAAGAAATATTATCCTAGCATTGAGATTGATCGATGATTACACGCATCTGGCACAGAGATAGCCGGTGCTCAAGAATGAGGCCGCCTTCAGAACAAAAATCCTAGAAACAGGAGAAATGGCCAGTGCCCAAATGCATTGCCCTTAGCACAAAAACTACATTACAACTGCTTCTTGCAGGATTACATCGAACAACCCTGGTGGTCAGGTCCTTGAGAAGGTGGGAAGCAGAAGGCGTGGAGGAAGAAGCGAAAGTATGATGCAATCTTTTCTTTACTTCTTCGGCTGCTTCCTCTTCAGTTGTTCCAGGACTACCGTGAGGGCAACTTGGAACGCATGGGGGTGACCACGATTGGCGGCCTCCACCAAGCTGTCCCAGGCCGCCTTCAGGTTGTTGTACCTGTCAGAGACGTCTGAAGCGGAGGTATCAAGGTTAGGGGCAAGAAATCCAAGTACAAGCACGAGGTCAAGAGGGAGTCAGAAGCGTTTACCCCCTACTAGTGCTTCCAGAGCCATGCGACGCTCGCGCTCGGCTTGGCAACGGGCGGTGATGTCCCTAAGGCCGTGCTCCAGATGCCGCACACGGCGGCGCAGCTGATGGTTGATCCTCTGTTCGGGCGTGGCATCCTCCGCCTCAAGGGAGGAATCGGAGGAGATGTACTCAGGCACAACTTCGGTCCCGATGATTTCCTAGGGGAGCAGATCAAGGCTGGAAGGGTGTAAGAAGAAAACATGAAGCACGAGATCAAGCGGGAGAGCGAGGAGTAGATCAAGAGAGAACTTACTTCTGAATCGTGCGCTTCTTTGATGAGCTGCTCTCCTTGGGCTGCTTGCCTTTGTCCTTGGCTTTGGGGTTTTCTTCTCTAAGGACAGGGGAGGAGATGAGAAATGATGGATGAGTGCGCGAGTGGATTTGCAGGGCACCCTGGCAGGCTATTTTATTGACCAAGGGGTGCATTGGGAGTGATGACCGGTCAGTGCACACTGTTGGAGTACCAAACGGCAGGATTTTTCTCCCAAGTACGAAGGGTTTTTCTCTTGAACAGTATCGATGGATTGCCGAATCGGGATCTGTTGTGGATTTTGTGCCAAGGGGCAGTTGTTCTCGCACGTTCGGCTCAAGATAGTCCTGAATGCATTCAAAGAAAAAGGAATTCGCAGATGCAAAATGCAAAGGAAGTCATCACAGGACAAGCACAGAATGCAAAAGTTCTCCATCTATTGCCGATATTTACATATCCCTAGTACAATCTAGTCGAAAAGCCTATTCAACTCAGATTGGGGATGAGTAATTTCGGCAATGGCGTCGCCGTGGCCATCAAGGCGCTCCAAGATGAGCTCGATCTCGTCGATGTCCTCCGGCGCGCCGCCCCGGAAGCCACGCGGCCTGGTGGAATAGTCGACGTCCGTATGCGTTGCCATTGCAGCCAGGCCCAAGGTGGTGCCCAGACGAACGCCATGGACGACCACCTCGTCGACGCGGTGCTCCACCGCGGCAAGGCGCTCCGCCGGCGTGTCGCCGCGGGCATTCACCTTCTCGGCCAATCGCTCTACCCCGCCCTTTAGGCGGTTGAGCTCAGCGTCGCGGGCTGCAAGGAGCAAACAGAAAGGATTAGCATCAAAGGCCAAGCTGGATCAAGAATCATTTTCAGAGCCGTACCGTCGATGGCCTCCAGCAGCTGTTTGCGCTGGTCCTCCCATTTTAGCTCGGCCACGCCCGCCTTCTTGGAGACCTCCTCCAGCTCACGCCGGGACGCCTCCAGTTCCTCCTTGAAGCGGAGGGCATCGACCTCCCCGTACGGCACGGGGGAGTGGCCATCGGACTCCGAGGAGTCGTCAGGAAGGGGTTGATTGGCCGACGCCGGAGACGGATTCCACTGGATCAATCTGAGAAAAAAGGGATGGTCGTCAAGGCAAGAAGAAAATCAAAGTCGAATCAAAGAAAAGGGATTGACGATCATTGCCTCCGGCGCGCGTTGGCGCTGCTCCCCTCTGCCTCGTCGGAGGCGCGACGGCGGTTGAGGCGGCGCACCATGATGGCTTGGGATGTGCACTGTTTGCAAAAGGGCTGAGATGGGCAAAGATTCGAGAGCTAGAAGGCCTGGTGGAGAGCTAGGGGCACCTACGGCTGCATTTATAGGCCTGGCAGGATGAGTCGTGGCTTCGAGTCGTGGTTTTGGATCGTGGCGCATATCCCAAGAAAATCGGAAGGTGGAAAGGTTTCCTTGGCCAGCCCGCCGGCGGGTCGCTTGGAGTTCTAGGCTGAGCCGTGTTCAGTTGATCGGTTCGGCTAAAGGAAATCAGAGTGCCGTTCGGGAGTAGGCGTTTCTGTACCGAATGGGTCGTTCAGCATTATATTTAAAGGTGCGCAGAAGAAAGGAAACAAATTGCAAGACAATATTACAAAAACGACCAATTCGGGTAATACATCATGACGGGCATTCAAATGTTCAGATATTTCGCAATTACACCACGAGCATTGGATGTTATCAGACGGGAATTCTCCAGCAGCTCCTGGCAATCTTTTTGAGTGCCAGACAGGTCAGTGAGTTCTGCATTGCATTGCTCTACCTTGGTGACAGCCGATTTTGCTTCCGCTTGGATCTGTTCTATCAATCCGGGGAGTTCGGCTATTTTTGCTTTGTCAGCCTCTATCTCTGCTGTCAGGCTTCTCAGTTCTGCTTCTAGAGCAGCCTTCCTGGTAATTTTCAGATCACAGGAAGCCCGCAGGTTGGCCAGAGTATCTTTGTGGCTCTCTACTTGGGATTGCGCCCCGGTCATGGCATGCTCAGCATCGGCTTTCTTCTTTTCAATAACCGGGCAGGAGCGCAGTTTCCTCAAGGCGTGCTTGATGGGCGCATAAAGGGTGTCCAAGCCATAAACAGATGATAGAGAAACTCTGATGTCTTTTGGAAGTTCTTGGCTAATGGATTCAAACATCTCCTCGAAGTGATCAAGATCTCTGAACTGATCTTGCGCATCCTTTTCTAGCCAAGCAACAATTTCCTTAAGCCTTGATAACACTTCATCTGACAGAGGCTGATATGCTCTTGCCATCACCTCGGCAGCTGGATCGATTTCTGACAGCGGGCTTGATAATGATGGAGCCTGACCCTGAGAAGCAATATTGCCGAGTTAAGAATGCTAAACGCGGAAGTAGCGAGTTAAGTGCAGATGGATACCTCGTCGCTGGTTTCTTGAGCAGGGGCAATCACCGGTGAAGGAGGTGTTCCAGGTAGAGCTGAAGCTTCCGAGCTGGGAGGTGTTGATGCAGCTGCTGTTAGCTCGTGGACTTCTGGCTGATGGGGAGTAGGGACCACCTCTGTTGGGACTATTGTCTCTGCATGACCAACGGGTGATTGCACCCTTGGAGGACTTGGTGGCTCCGGCTGGAATGGGAGATTCATCTCTGAAGAATGTGCTGCTTTTGCAGAAGGTGATGAAGATGAGATCTCCACTGGGATAGGTAATTCAGCCCCAGATGGACTTGCTTGCTGGACCACTGGAACATTTACAAGTTGCTCTTCCATTGTTTCTTCTGCAAATGTCAAATTGGAAGGGTAAATGCCAGTGTTCATCTTTAAGAAAAAAACAGTAAGGGTCATACCGGTGGATGGAGCATTGGCGAGTACGGTTCGAAGGCCGCCGGGCTCGGTCCGAAAATGCACAATGATATGATTCATCAAGAACAGAGTAACCTGGTAATCAAGAAGGTAAAGGGTTTTACCTCAACAAGCACTTTCTTGACAGTCCTTCTCCTTTTAGCACTTGGAGGGGCAATCAGATGCAGGCCTTGCCTCCTGTCAGCAGCAAGGCTAGAAAGGCTGGGATCTGTTGTAGCATACCTGGCCATCAATTGATGCAGAGTTGTGGATTTGAATCCCAGTGCTCAAATTGGGCCTTCAGCATTGCAAGCAATTTCCCTGGCTCGAGGGGCAGGCACTGTGTTCTGTGGACAAGAAGATGAAGGTCAGAATCATGAATAAAGAGGACATGTCTGATCCAAAGGTTCATTGTATTACATCTGAGGTTGGCAGGAAGTCAGGCACCAACTCTGCACAGAACACATGGACAGGCTCACTGAAGATGTGATCGTGGAATTCTTGCCACCAGGAGTTAAAGGTGGGGTGAGCTATGGTTGTGGGCATGAAAGGACAGGTATAAATAGTAGGGCTACACACATATTGAAAGACCCTGCTGCTGTGCATACTTTCTTTGATTTCCTCCCTGGGCTTAAGAAATTCATGCAGAAATAGCCTTGGGGGCATCTGTCCACATCCAATTTGCCTAGCCATTACATTGGGCTGATAATACTCATAGGTGCTAACATTCTGCCGCCCTCCATTGAACTCGGCCGGTAGTATGCATGGGCGGATTATGATGTTGAGAATCTCTAAGAATCTCCCATCTTGATGGCCGGGCTCAAAGGAAAATTCAACAGGGAAGGTCAAGGTGTCGTTGCCCAGGTAAGGAAGCCAGAGGGGATCGGGGAAACCTTTGAAGAATAACTCGAAAAAGCTGGCTAATGTCCCGCCGAACGAGAACGAGTTGAAGCCGCTTCTCCGTAGGTCCGGCATCCTCTCGGTAGCTTGAGGTTCTCCTTCGGGGTGATTAGACAAGGGGAAGAACCTGGAGTTCAAATCGACACCAATGATCTGATGCATGTGGAGCTGCAGCTACATTTGAACAAACCACCAAGGGCCATTGACGCATGCTATCCTTTGGCTGGTATACATCTGGGTGATAGTCTGGTGGAGCATATGGTATACACTGCCCAAGAAGAATTTTCCCAGGGGAAGGCGGTTGCCACCAGCCAGATGAGTCGCCATTGCGATATGGTTCAAGGTGGGCTCGTTGGCTTTGCCACAGAAAACAAATCTGCACAGCCACATATTCAGAAAGGCTCTGTATTCAACATCACCAAGGGGATTGTCTTTCATGTGCTTCAAGATGTAATTCTTGTAGCCGTTCCCTGGCTTTACCCCTGTCTGGCGTGAAGAGTTTTTGAAGTTCCAGGGCTGGACAGACCCTGTGATGTCAAGGCCGGTGATCATATATACATCGGCCAAAGTTGGAGACATTGGGCCATGCCCAAAAAGGAAGGCGTTGACGCCATTTGACCAGAAGTGGCAGGCGGCTATCAGGAGGTCTTCGTTCTTAGGGGTCTCAGCCACTGACAACTCCAAGCACTGGGCGATACGGAGGGTGTCTAGGTTGGTCAATCCACTCTTATCTGCAAGAATCCTCCGATACCAAGTTCTCCAGCCTGCAATTGGAGGTAAAGGCCAGTTCTTGAAAGCGTCTTGCCATTGAGCCGGTGGAGACAGAGCTGCTTTAAAGGGGATTCTCTGAGATTCAGCTGCTATGAAATCTCGAGGATCAGAGTTCCCCACGGGACCAAGATAATAAGACCTCGAATTGGCCTCGGTAGGAATCAAAAGAGCAGTAGAAGGCTCCTGAAAGAAAAGCGGAAAAGGAAATCTCAGGTGAAATTGAAAACCTAAATGCCGAACGAGGCTTGCGGGGAAAGAGTTTACCTGAGTATCTTGGTGTTGAGCTACCATTGGAGGTTCGAGCTCGGAACAAGGAGATCTAGGGTTGGATCTAGATGAAGATTCCGGCGGATTACGAAGAACAGGTGTTGACAGATTCGGTTTTGAGGTATTCGTGGCTGGAGTCTATTGTGGAACAAAATTACTTTTATCCCACAATTGAAGGGGCATGTGTTAACACCAAAATTTGGTAAGGAGTCTGACTTGTGGGTCCGGTTCGATAAAGAGTCCGTCTGGTGGAAGGAAGGATATTTTCAGAGGTATTCGGCAAAAGGATCCGCGGTCGGCTATCTGCTCCGGTTTGGCAAAAGAACAGTAGAGCTGATTTTGCGGGATTGGACGGTGACGTGGCTCAATCAGGGGAGACGAATGGATGGATAGGCGATCAAGCTTAGAGATAAGTTAGGCAATGAATCCATTCGAAGTTGTACTCAACAGGGTATAAATATGACCCCTGAATATATGTAACATACAATCATTCCTCAATACACACCGGCCTTACGCCAAACCCTAGAGTCCTTGTCGTGTCGTCGAATTCTTCGAGAGGGCTAATCGATCCGTCGACCTCCGTGAGTACCGGCAACCTTGTATCATGTCTAGTATCATGCGGTGGATTTAGATCTGATGCAAGTAGTCTTGTTACCATGCTTCGTGTCATGCGGTAGATTCAAGCTTGGTTCAAGAAGGTTTCTTGTTGGATCATGAGCCATGCGGTAGGCTAAGATCTAGCTTGAAGCTAGTTATCGGCTCTATTGGATTGTGGCAAGATCCAATAGATTCATTAAGTTACCCCGTGTTATCTTGAGTTTTACTTTATGTTTCAATTCATGTAACACACCTTTGCCCAATCTAGATGGGTTTGGATCGGCTCTATCTTTTTATGATCCTTATTCGAGTAGATTTCGTACGTTAACAAGGGGATCTTGTGCTTTCCGATAGCCGAAACCGAATCGATCTAGGTTGTTACGTGTTGCGGGTTCAAGCTTGCTCATGTTCGTATAAATCTTGAAAGAGCCGGGTGTCATGCGGTAGATACAGGTTTTTGGGTTGCTTTGGAGCTAGTCATCCGGTGGATTAGATTCCCAAATCAATCTGATAGATTTATTCACTTGGTAATGTTTGTTCCTTCTTCATGGACCCCGGATCGGGTGTTCGTTCGGCCGCGTTCGGTTATGTTTCTCCACGAGTAGAACACGTGCGTTATCCATGCTTTAAATGGTGTGTGCTTTTAGCTTTCCATATTTAGATTGTATCATGCGGTGGATAGATCTATTTGTGGAAAGTGGTACGTTTTCTTGCAAGTTGTATCATGCGGTGGATAGATTTGCCTGATATTCGTACTAGACGGGTTTTTTTAAAGTAACTAGACATGCGGTAGACTAGTGCTTTGGATCTATGCATGCTTGTTTAAGACATGTTTACGTTCGTGCTTTAGCTTATTTGTTTATTTAATGTTAATCTTCATGGGGATCGGTCATGACTCTGTGCACGTGCATTCTTGTTCAAACAAAGACCGATTGCTGTCATGCTTACGTCATCCATTCGGCAGTGTCATTGTTTCTCTTTACGCTTTCCCGATTGGTTGCAAATCGTTGGCAGATAGCTTTTCTATAGCTATATGTCATCTCATTTGGCTTTTTAGCCGTAAATATGGAACTGTCTGGTACCACCGGGCAAGTTCCAAGCTTTGGTATTTAACTACATTATCTTTTGTTAATTTTCAGGGAAAATTGACTGGCACGTCTTCCGCTCTCTGCGCGTGTGAAGCCAGCTTTGTTCGGCTTCCTGTGTGATTGGCATTGAGTGCACTTTTCGCGTCAACACTCCCGCCAATCTGCCATGAAGTCGACTAGTGCCTGCGACTTGATGGCTGTGCGTGGCTTGAAGTCGATGGTGAGGGCGCCAAGCTCGACAGCCCACTTGGAGATTCTTCCGGTGGCGTCTTGGTTCCTCAAGATGTCGCCGAGCGGGTAGTCGGTGACGACGGAGACCGAGTACTCCTGGAAGTAGTGTCGTAGCTTCCGCGAGGTGATGAGTAGAGCGTACAGGAGCTTCTGTACAGGCTGGTAGCGAGCCTTGGACTCTGATAGAACCTCGCTGACGAAGTAGACTGGACGCTGGACCGGGTAGGCGTGGCCGTCTTCTTGCCGCTCGACAACGATGGCAGTACTGACCACGTGAGTAGTCGCAGCTAGGTTGAGCAGTAGCTGCTCGCCCTTGTGAGGAGCCATGAGGATTGGAGGCTTTGACAGGAAGTCCTTGAGCTGGGCAAGGGCTTGATCCGCCTCTGGAGTCCACGCGAACTTCTCGTGATGCTTGAGTAGTTTGAAGAAGGGGAGGCCCCGTTCTCCTAGCCTCGATATGAATCTGTTCAATGCCGCCATGCACCCCGTCAGCTTCTGGACGTCTTTGATGCTCGTGGGAGCTTTCATGCTAGTGATGGCGGAGATCTTCTCGGGGTTGGCTTCGATGCCGCGCTGGCTGATGATGAAGCCGAGTAGTTTGCCCGAAGGGACGCCGAAGACGCACTTGTTCGGGTTGAGCTTCCAGTGGTACTCGCGTAGCGACGCGAAGGTCTCTTCAAGGTCGTCGATGAGGGTACTGGAATCTCTGGTCTTGACGACTACGTCATCCACGTAAGCCTCGACGTTCTTGTTGAGTTGCCGCTTGAAGCAGGCCTGGATGGCCCGTTGGTAGGTAGCGCCGGCGTTCTTCAACCCGAATGACATGGTCGTGTAGCGATGCACGCGCCAAACGGGGTGATGAACGCGGTCTTTTCCTGGTCTTCCTCCTTGATTGCGATCCGGTGGTACCGGAGTAGCGGTCAAGGAAGCAGAGCAGTCGCGGCCCGCCGTGGAGTCGATGACTTGGTCAATCCGCGGCAACCCGAAGGGGTCCTTGGGGCGAGTGCTTGTTGAGGTCGGTGTAGTCGACACACATCCTCCACTCGTTCGAGTTCTTCTTGCGGACGAGGACGGGGTTGGCGAGCCACTCGGGATGGAAGACTTCTCGATGAAGCCGGCTGCGAGTAGCTTGGCGAGCTCCTTCTTGATGGCATCCCGTCCGTCGTCGGCAAAGCGTCGGAGGTGTTGTCGCTTGGGGGGTGGCCTTTGGGTCGACGTTAAGGCGCGTGCTCAATCGGCTCCCCGGGCACTCCCGCGCATGTCCGTCGGCTTCCACGCGAAGATGTCGCGGTTAGCCCGAAGGAAGCTGATGAGCGCGTCTTCCTATTTGGGGTCGAGGCCGGCCCCGATGGTGGTGGTCTTGCTGGGGTCGCCAGTTCCGAGGTCGACCGTCCTGACGAGTACCTCATCAAGTGGCTGAGGCTTGTTGGCGCTGTCAGACTTCTCTGGGATGTCGAGTTCGCTTGTGGCGAGCTTCTTCGACGCGGCGTAGACCTCCATCATCGCGTTGGGTACTTGGTTTGTGGAAGCGATCACCACGGCCTCTGTATCGCAGTCGTGGGAGATCTTCAAGTCCCCTTGGAGGGAGAGTACACCGGCTGGACTTGGCATCTTGAGTACCAAGTAGGTGTAGTGGGGCACCGCCATGAACTTGGCGATGGGCGGCTCGCCGAGGATGGCATGGTAAGAGGTCTCGAAATCCGCGACCTCGAATTTGATGTACTCGGTGCGGTAGTTGTCCCGAGACGCCCCGAAGGTAATCGGCGCACCACCGAGCCCGGTGGGATAGCCGCGCCGCCCGGGACGATGTCGTAGAAGGGCGTCTTGCTCTTGGTGAGCATGGGGGTGACGTCGAGCTTCATTTTCTTCAAGGTTTTGGTGAAGAGGACGTTGAGCCCGCTTCCACCGTCGATGAGCACCTTGTTGAGCTTGGAGCCCGCCACCGTTGGCTTTAGGACGAGGGGGAACCGTCCTGGTTCGGAGAAGCTGGTCCATTGGTCCGCGCGGGAGAAGGTGATGGGTACCTCCGACCACCTGAGAGGGGTCGGAACCGCTGGTTCGATGGACATCACTTCACGACGGGTAGCCTTCTGCTCCCGCCTGCTGGGCAGTCCGCCGAAGAGGACGTTGACGGTCTTCTCGGGTTCTTGGAAGTTGTTGTTGTCTCCGTCTTTCTTCTTGCCCTTTTGGTCGTGAGGGTGCGGTGGCTCCGGCGTATCCTTGAGTGCATGCCTGAGCTGGTAGCACTGCTCGGTAGTGTGGTTGCCGTTTGGATGCCACGGGCACTTCTCCTTCGACGGGTCTTTGAACCCGCCGAGTTCTTCTTCGAGTTCCCTTTCGCAGGGCGCTGGATAGCCGCGACGGTGTTGTCTGGCTTGCGCTTGCGGTTGGGACCCGAGTAGTTACTGTTGTTGTTGTTGCGGCCGCCTTGGTTTGCATTGCTGCCGCTGCCGCCGCCTTTGTTCTGCTTGGACTTGCCGCGGATGGCGTCGTACTTGGCGTTGGCCTTGTCCTCTTCATCCGCCCAAGACGTGATCATGTCCTTGAGGTGGGGGATGGACCTGGGGCGACGACGACCGAAGTCCTCGAAGGTGCGGCGATGGTAGAGACCGTCCTGGAAGAGGTCGATGACCTCCTTGTCGGTGACGTCGACGACGGTAGCGCGCTTGTCGAAGAAGCGGCGTATGTACTTGCGGAGGGTCTCGCCCTGTTCCTGCTTGATCATGGCCAGGTCCATGCGAGTACCCGAACGGCCCATGGCGCCCGCGAAGTTGCTCGTGAACTGCTCCTTCAGCTGGTCCCACTTGTCGATCGAGTGCTTGTCAAGCGACTCGAGCCATGTGAGTGGTGCTTGGTCCAGGCAGAAGGGGAAGTAGAGGCACTTGGTGTCGCTGTTGCCGCCAGCGTTCTCGATGGAGAGGGCGTAGCATCGGAGCCACTGGATAGGATCCTGCTTCGCGTCGTACTTGGTGATCCCCAAAGGTTTGAACTTGTCGGGGAGGAGCGAGGTTGCGAAGTCGAGGTGAGAAGGCGGGGAAGCCGTCGCCCTCGGCGGCGGTGGTCGACTTCTTCCGTCGCGGCCTCCTCAATCTTCCGGCGAGCGTCGTACCCGCCGTGCGAGGCGCCGGAGGCGTGGCCGTTCGCGTGGCCTCGGCCGCCGCGGCCGCCGCCGCCTCCGGCTCTCTCCGTTGGCCCCATGGTTGGAGCTGCCGCCATCGCTGCCGCCGCCGTCGGGATCGTTGCCGCCGCCACCGGCCGGAGCGCGGTGGGGAACGACTTCTCGGTTGCCTTGATCTTCCCGTGAAGGTCCGCCGGCGTTGGAGCGGCGGCGGTTTGGCTCGACTGGAAGGTCAGCTCGAGTACGGTTGGCCAATGTTGGCGCTGCGACTAGTAGCTTCGTTGTCGCGGGGTTTGGCCGGAGGAGGTTGGTTGACTCTGTTGTCGACCCGCATGAAGTAGGCTTCTTCAGCGAGCTTGGCGATGACCTCTCCGGCGCGTATGCCCTGAGCCTGGCGTGCGATCGTTGTGATCGACATGAGGCACTGCTCAGGGGTGGTGTGTACTCTGCTCTCGACCGCCTCGAGAGCTTCCGCAAGGTTGCAGATGGGGAGGTTGTCTCTGAGCCGCCGGCGTCGTTCGCTACGCTTCCTGTTGCGTTCGCGTCGAGCGTCCCTGTTGGCGACGGTCTCATCTGCGGGTGCATTGGCAGACAGCTCGTCTGCGGAGATGTCCTCCAGGTATCTGTCCTCGGCCGTGCCTGATGGTCCTGGGGTGTCGCCGGCAGCCATGAAGACTTGGCGATCGGGGGTGCCAAGGCTGGACTCAGAGGGTGCCACCTCAGTTGGAGTGTTGGAGTCAGCCCGGGCTAGCGGTGTTCCCTCCTGGAACGGTAGCGAGTCGATGTAGGAGACGTAGCGTGAGTCCTCCTTTGCCAGGTCAGCAGGCTTGCGGCCAGGCCAGTAGACATATCTCCCGGCCGGCGTTGATTTTATAACCAGCCCCGAGGCTGGCCCTGACAAGGGAAGCTCAGTAGGGTCATCTTAGGACTTGGGTTCCTCAGGGTCCGACCCGAAGTCGAACTCGTAGTCCGGGTTCGAGTAGAACTCGGAGAGAGGGCTGGAGTCCGAAGCGCGGTTGGGGACGGCGTCGGAGTCCGAGTTGTACTCGGGTACGGGCTCCTTGCCGGCCCGGCGCGAAGTGGGAGCCCCTGTGCGGGCCCGGCTGAGGGTGCAGGGGCCGCATGCGGAGGGCTCGAGCGATGAGGAGGCCGCCTGCGATGGCTGAGTAGCCGGCTCGCATGCGATGGCCCATGGCGACGTCGGGTTCGAGTTGGAGACGGACTCGAGCTCGAAGTCAGCGTGGTGGTTGGAGAGCGAAATTTCGCCGAACTTGCCGGCGAGTTCGCCTGTGACAACTTCGGGAAGCGTCACAAGGCCTGTCTTCGAGTCGGGCTGCATGATTAGGTGGCGCTGGAAGGAGCCCGCGCCATCAGCAGTGCAGACCCAGGCGCCGAAGACGAAGGTGTCGCCGCGGTTGAAGGCGACAGTTGGCTTCGAGTTGGCTTTTAGACCGGCAACCTACTACGGGGAGTATCCGAAGTAGATGATTGTGACTCGCCGAGATCGGTAACTCGAAGGAAGAGACACATGGCACACAATTTAGACAGGTTCGGGCCGCGAGGTGCGTAATACCCTACGTCCTGTATGCTGCGTAGCTCTGGATTGATAGGGCACGATTACAAGATGGTGCAATGGTGCACCGTGAGTTGTATGAGAAGAGATTGGATGAGGGGATCGGTCCCTGCCTCGCCTTATATAGTCCGGAAGGCAGGGTTACAAGTCGGAGTAGGGAGAGAGTACTAGTCGAGTACGTCTTGGAGTCCTCTATACAGTGGAGAACATGTACAGCTCCCTAACCGAGTACTACTCCTGTGTAGTCCTTGTGCTCCACGCCTTCAGGTGCCGTGTAGCGCAAGCCGGGTAGTCCCAGGGGCCCACCGAGTAGTCGGTCCTGGTACCCACCGAGGTAGTGGGCCCAGGGAGGTCCATACGACACGGGGGTTCCGAAAGGCGGGCGTTTTCGGAGTCGGATGGGAAGGCCACGATTTAAAGATGCTTTTAATGAGATTCGCTTTTCTATCTTCATCTATCTTGTTTGGAGCTACAACATAAGCATGATCTAGATTCTCTAGATTGGTTATCTCTTGCTTTCTCTTGCTACCTCTTTAGTAGATTAGATTAGATTCGTTTTCTTTATGAGTTAGTAGATTAGATGCAACTTGTCTTCATAAGATAGCTTACCTTGCTTTACTAGATTGAATCCTTGCGTTGCACATTGTTCCACGGATTCGATACCTTGGGTTCACCACTCGAGGGAAGAAGGGTCCCTTGACTACGACGGGAGACTTGTCCGCTTGCAAGTCTAAACGAACTTTGATACAACTATTAACCGTCAACAAGCCCCTTTTTCTGGCGCCGTTGCCGGGGAACAAGCAATCAAGATCCGATCTAGTATCGCTTATCTTTCAGTTTTTCTTTTGATTTTTCTTTTGCATCTTTTATGTTTGATCATCCCCAAAAAGAAAAAAAAAGAGTCAATCTAATCTAGTTTTGATTAACCCTAATTTTTCTCTTTTTAGATTTTTGTTTTATTGCTAACCCTAACCGGAGATGGTTGGCTACCTCTCCAAGAAACCCAAACTTTTTTGTGGATGATCCAGGAAAACTTTACAGGCAAAGGTGACGTGCAACACAAGCTAAAGGGTTGGAAACCCTAGATTCAAAAGTCAAACTCGAAGGACCATCAAAATCTCCAAGGGAATCACCACCTCCAAGTCAAGACGCCGGAAGGCCGTTCAAATCAAGAGGAGGATGGAGAAGATGGAGATGGAGAAAGAAGCTCAACACCTAAAGGCCGCCAAAGCAAGATCCACATGCAAGGAGTGTGAAGTGTTCATCGTGATAAAGATGCTAGACGCAAGTGGGACAACTTGCCGAGCGCCCGATGGGTAACAAAGAAGAATTTCAGAGACAACTCCAAGGTCCCAAGGCGGCGAAGGCTACTCAAACTCATTCGGGAGAGATGGAGGATCACACTAGAGACCATGAAGATCACGACCGAAGGACCGGAGTTCGAGACGCCGAGCCACAAGGAAGTTGTTGCATCCGTCAAGACCAAATGACAAAGCCAGCCTGTGAAGACCAAAAAAAAATGACTAAGCCGAAGTGGGTACCCAAGATTGCAACGCCCGCAAAGAGCGTTGATCCGGAGTAATCAAGTGAAGAAGTCTAGCCATGGACTATAAACGAAGCGCTAGGCGGGAGGCAACCCGTTTCGTCGAGTCAAGAATAAGCTACCGGGAGGACAACCCGATTCCAGGTTTTTCAAGTCTTTTTAAATATAATTCAGTTTTGAATTTTACTACGCAAAACCTTAGACTTAGAATGGTTGAACAATATTAGAGACATAATTCTTGGTTGAATATTTTGCTTGATCATAAACCCTTTACATAAACCATCCTATGTGATTGTTTGCTTCTTTTTCAAGAAACCACAACCAAAAAAAATTCAGAACCTAACTCAACCCTTCACCCTCATTATGGTGCTGTGGTTGACTTGTTTTTCATGCTAAAAATACTCGAGTAGAGCCACGACGTGTATCTAGATGTTATTTAAATTTCAGCACGTGGTAGGACTCGCGTGAACCTAGAATCTTGATTTTTGGTTGGTTTAGAAACCCATATCTTTGGTTTCTCTAAAGATTAGAATTTTTCCAAGCCTCACTTAATTTTATTTCATTCAAAATATCTCTCATCTAATCAAAATTAGGACCTAAACCTATGCCCCCATGATCAAGCCGGGAAAAGCTTGCTCTCAACTAATGAAGGCAAACAATACCGGTGAGACCGATATCAACGTAGTCGGAAAATATTTTCGACTCACATTTGTTTTTAATGGTTTAAAAACTTCTCTAAATTTATGCTTGAGCTCTTGCATGGCTCTGAAAAATATTTTTAAATTTCGAAATTAGAGTAGTGCTTAGCCTTAAAACATGCTTAGAGGGAGGCAATCAAGTTAACTTGACCATACATGCACCATGATACATCACGGGATGCCCCTCCAACATCTTTTATCAAACCACAAGCAAAGTACAAGCATGGGGGGGCAGCCAAGGCCTTGTTTTGTAGGAATATCATGGATGCATGTGAGGCAAGGGAGTATGGAAGTGAATCAAGCGAAAACATCAAGTGGAAGGAGCAATAATGCAAGCGAAGGAGTGGACGGGAACGTTTGGAAGGTGTACGCGGTCACGAAGCAACATGCACTAGAGAAGAACCAAGCCAGGAGGAGGAGAGAGGTAAGTCTTTCATCCAACTCTTTGTTCGTGTGCTCTAGTTTGTAGGCCGGAATCACCTTAGACTTAGCCATCCACCGCGTTTGTTTCGTGCAACAAATCACATCCTTAACCCACTCAAAGTCCATACTCCAAAGTAATATTTGTGTACCTTGTTACCGGGTGAAAACCCCGGATATATATTTGTGAGGGAGAGTGCTGCAATCATGGAAGAAAACTACAAGCCTTTTCACCGATGAAAAAGGGATCATCATCGTCTAAGCCATCAACCCCTTCGAGGAGGCACTCGGTTTCCGAGTTTCCTCGGAGTATGGAGGAGGACACGGCACCGCCGAGGAGGAACCACACTCTTCTCCTTGGTGGCATGAGGGCCACATGAAACTCGTTTATTAGGTTTACCAAACTTCAATAACATATGGAGGAGCCGCTCGTCCAACCTCACCACTTGACACGATCATCCGCTCCACCTCCATACGCTCCGCGGTATTCCGAGGGGTATGTCATCATGACGGAGGAGGAGAAGAAGCTCGCTCGCCTTAATTAGAGGCTTGTAGCGAACGTCGACATCGACGACCAAGCTCTCCACATATTGGGTTTCACACGGGACACCGGTGCAATCCTCTAACGGAGTGTCGGCAAACACCCACAAGGAATTCGCCTAGGAAATTTTCATGACCATGGCGCATACCCTTGATGAAGGAGTGCTGAGTCTCTCATTCCGTTGGAGGGAGCCCACAAGTGGAGAAGAAGGAAGACACCGTCGGAAGGGTAACCTTGATCAACGATGTTATTTCTAGCACCTTGATGGGGTAATCTCCTTTCATCCATGGGTTGCAATCGATCTTGAGATGTAATCACACTTTGTTGGGTTATCTATCTATCATCTTGTGTTGGAAATACTTTAATGCTTAAGGTTAGCTACCATGCCGTAAAGGGAGTAAGGGCTCTATGCTTCCTTGGATCCATTCAACACAATCCCCGATAGATTAGATTGGCTTTCATGTTCGAAACGATTGCATGTTCTAGTATCGTAGACCCATGGGCGAGTGTCTCCTATTTTCAAAAGGGAGCTCCGGAACAAGTGGATGTGCATGAAGGCACATGGGAAGGTTTTTGGAGTATGATCACGGGAGGAGACTACCAACGAAGAAATACTATCCGGAACCCTATCATCCAAGTATGTCACTTTTGTGCAAATGGATTTTTGGGAGAATAAGAGAGACAAAGATAACCAACACGGAGTTGAATTGGCTTTACTAGGCTTTGATTGCCAAGTGGCCAATAGACCCCACTCACCTATGATCAACCGGTGGTGTTGTTAAGCAACAGCGAGTTCGGAAGATATTGGTTCGGGGTGTTGCCTCTCCATGTTGACTATCTCTTTAAAACCGGGTATTACAAGGAACCCAAATCATCTCCTACCCGGGACTTCCCTAGGAATATATGAAGAAAGGAAAATTTAAGTGAAGATGAGAGAGGAGGCTTTTCCAAGTGGCCTAGGTGAATTTGCCCCTTCCGGATTCAAGATTAAGACTTTTCTTGAGGGGAAGAAGATCGGTTAGAGGAAGGACTTCTTGTGCCGGCGAAGAAAAAAATAATAAAAGAGAAGGATTGTAGGAGAAGGATCTTCCATGACCCAAGAAGGAGGTGCACAACAAAATTATGTCCACCCATTGGGAGGAACCCCGGCGCTGCCGAGTTACTACGGTGGTGTACCAATGCAAGCATGGGGGGTGGTGCAGCCATACCCCCACCATTTTTGCGGTGCCCAACGTAGCCTTTGCGGAGCCATTTGCACACCTTACTCAACCACAACAAAATGTGGACACCATTGGAGGATACGCTGCAAGGAACGTGCAAATTATTGCAGCCATCCTAACCAATGCAAACCAAATGGGTGAAGGAAATGCAAACGTCGCTTATGTGCTTGGACACCTTCACCTAGCACCGACGGACAATTCATAGGAGGAGTGGTGCATTCCTATTACAAGTAAGGGTACAACAACCAAGACTATCAATATCAACCACCGGCGGAAGATTAGAGAGAGGAGGAGCTTTAGTTATCTTTCCTTTACCCCCTTTTCTTTAATTTTCAGCTTGGATGTGCCTATGTTTGCGTAGTATTTTCAGCTTTGCTTTAATTTTTAGTTTTTAGTTTAATTTTCAGCATGTGTCTTAGTTTTTATCTTCATCATGAATAATGTCACCACCCATTTTTTACCTTTGGTAAAGTTACAAGGTTTATGCCATGATGATATATGATTATAATTGCCGCTTTGTTTATCTTTGTAATTGACTTATGCATGTTTGAACTAGTGCTCTCTTAAAAATACAAATCTGAAATTATCTAAATGCTAGATTAATCTTTAGCGGAGGTTATGATTAAAATAAAGACCCATAGTGTTTTATGTGCTCTCAAGTTATGAATAGATTAAAGATGTCTTTTATGCTCAAAAATATTGCTAACCTTGTCACAAATATCACTTGTGTGTTGCTCAACCTATCCAGAGCCTTATATATATTTGAGTGCATAAACTTTAGTGTACAAGGTTTATTTTTGAGTGAGTTATTGCAGGCCATGATTTCTCTGGCCCGAGACTAAGAAGCTGGTCATTCCGTTTTTTGCGTATCTATCTTTTTGCTAGCCTTTTATCCGTGCATTGTGTATCCCCGCATCGGAGATCTCACAAACTTCGCCGAATATCCACCCTTAAAACCAAATATCATCTTTTGTGTTTACCTCCTTGACCACAACCTATCGTTGAGAATGGATCATCAATTCAAGGAAGATCGCAAGACGGTGCCAACATTGAAGATTTCAAGTATCTCTCCAAAGGAAAATATTTCCAGTACCTACCTTATTTTTCGCCTCTTTGCTCGAGGACGAGCAACGTCTAAGCATGGGGGAGGAGGTAGGTACGGTGCAGTTTTAGAGTTCAAAGCGGAGTATTTTAAAAATATATATATAATGACGAAAGAGAAAAAAATTCAGCGACGAACGTGACTTCCAAGGTGAAGGTCTCACAAGAACAAAGAAGAAAAATATATATATATATATATATAATGAAAGAAAGAAAGAAAGAAAGAAAGAAAAGAATGAGAAATATGAGAAAGAGAAAAAAATATATGCGTAAAGTGAACTCCCCGGTTCTCTAAGAGTGCATTCAAGGCTTCAATTTTAAAAGATCCATTCTCATTTTCCAACCATGTGCAATCCGATAACGAGGACTTCCTTTGTGCCTCGGGATCACTCTTTGCCATTTGCACACGTCCACTCATCTAAAAGTGTGTGTATTTTTCTCTTTCCCCTCCTTGACTTAACATTATTTTCCAATGACCTTTTTGACGAGTCTCGGTAAGACCATGAGAAGCTTGTCTTGTTTTGACAACACCTCATTTATAAAATATTGTTAGGACTAAACTTTCCCAAAGCTCCATATAAAGCCACAAATATATGTTATGAGAGGGAAAGGAGTAGAATATATAGGCTTGAGAGACAAGTGAGAAGAGAGTTCATGAGCAACATGCAAGGTGATTTAAATTTCTGAACTTGGTTTAGCTCTTTTCTTTATCTCGTTCTTTATTTCAAAAATTCCGAGATCTATTTAAACTTTGTGAGCATGTTAATACTTGTGGGATAAGCTTAATAAGAATCTACCCTCCGTAGAGGTGAAGGCTAGTACATTATGGAACTTTAACGAATTAAACTTTTGAGAGCATTATGTTTTTTTCATGTATGATCAAGTGCAAGGTTTAAACATTGATGGGCAACGATGATATCCATCGAAGGCTTACTCGAGGACGAGCAAGGTTTAAGCATGGGGGAGATGTTGACGGTGAAAATCCGTCAACCTAGCCATGAGTTTACCTTCGGTGTTGGCATGACTTTTGTATCTTATTCATTGGTACTAACCCCCGTGGTATAACAAGTTCACTTGTGCATGTCGGTTTTGGAGTTAAGTGTTTACGCAGGGTTTTAACATTGAAAGCAAGACTTCCGGGATAAGTTCATTAAGCACCTCATGACAAGACCTTGAAGCCCGATACAAGTCAAGCAATGAAGTGAACATGACTCCAAGAGCCCAAGGACCAAACCCGAGAAAATGATAAACTCCGAGGACCGAACCAGAAAAGTGCTGAATCTTGCAAGACAAGGAGTTGAGTCCAATTCGGAGAGAAACCGACGTCAAGGGCCCACATGCAAAAGGGGAGAACATCTAGAAGACGCGGGAAGCAACACCGGCGAAGCGAGGCCACGAGATGGGCGACTGGGGGCCCAGGCCGGCCGGCCCAGCCCTTTTTGGGGCCCAATCGGCCTCCCCTTTGACCTAATTGCTTCTCAGGCTATAAATAGCCCCCTGACCGAGAGCCACGCAGAAATCAAGTCGTAATCCGCCGCCGAGGAGCAGAGAAGCTTGAGGGACACCATCTCGAAGATGAGGGTCGTGCTAGTTGTCTAGGGTCTCCCTAGCCGACGTGGGAACCTTGCATGGAAGACCACGTCGGAGCTCCGGAGCGAGGATCAAGATCGAGGGAGGGCCCCGGTGGTGATCTTGTTCATGTAATCATTCATGGTGAAGTTTGTAAGTGAATCCGATTTCTACCGATTAAGTGCCTTCTCGATGATTTTGTTTTCTTCTTGGTTTTATTTCTTCTACGATCTAGTCTATAGCTAGATTACATAGGGTGCTCTTGTAGCCGCGGTGGCTAGAGGTGCATACCGGACCGGCCAAGTGATTTCAACTTGTTCTATCGAACTCGCCCTAGACTACCCGCATGAATAGGGATACGTTGTGGCAGAACGGGGGTTCCGAAAGGCGGGCGTTTTCGGAGTCGGATGGGAAGGCCACGATTTAAAGATGCTTTTAATGAGATTCGCTTTTCTATCTTCATCTATCTTTTTTGGAGCTACAACATAAGCATGATCTAGATTCTCTAGATTGGTTATCTCTTGCTTTCTCTTGCTACCTCTTTAGTAGATTAGATTAGATTCGTTTTCTTTATGAGTTAGTAGATTAGATGCAACTTGTCTTCATAAGATAGCTTACCTTGCTTTACTAGATTGAATCCTTGCGTTGCACATTGTTCCACGGATTCGATACCTTGGGTTCACCACTCGAGGGAAGAAGGGTCCCTTGACTACGACGGGAGACTTGTCCGCTTGCAAGTCTAAATGAACTTTGATACAACTATTAACCGTCAACAGTTATGCGACCTTGGAGCTAGTGTGAGCATCATGCCGAGGGATGTGTTCGAGAAGCTACGCCTACCAATGGAGCCTACGGGAATATGTTTGGAGTTGGGAGACAACTCCATTCGCTATCCCTTGGGCATTGCTGAAGATGTACCCGTGAAGGTCGGACACCACTTCATCCCCGTCGACTTCGTTGTGCTCGAGATGGGAGAGAGGGAGAAGCCGCCGCTCATCCTAGGGAGGCCTTTCCTCAAGACCGTGGGAGCTACTATTGATGTTGGCAAGGGGGAGATCATGTTCGATATCAACGGAGAAAGGAGTTCCTTCAATTTCCGTCCAAGAATCGAGGCATGCAACATGATTGGAGTGAAGGGAGAACAAAAACAAACGGAGGGGCTGAAAAAGAAGAAGGAGCCGAAAAAATGAACGTAAAGAAAATCAAAGAAGGTGTTGCATCCGTCAAGACAAAGGAAGAGAAGCCGCCTGTGAAGACAAAAAAATGACTAAGCCGACTAAGCCGGAAGACAAGCCCGTGCCCAAGATGGTGCGGAAGTGGGTACCCAAGATTGCAACGCCCGCAAAGAGCATTGATCCGGAGTAATCAAGTGAAGAAGTCTAGCTATAGACTATAAACGAAGCGCTAGGCGGGAGGCAACCCGTTTCGTCGAGTCAAGAATAAGCTACCGGGAGGACAACCCGATTTCAGGTTTTTCGAGTATTTTTAATAATTTAGTTTTTGAGTTTTATTACGCAAAGACATTAGACTTAGAAGTGGTTGAACAATATTAGAGACATAATTCTTGATTGAATTATTGCTTTATCATAAACCCTTAGCATGAACCCTCCTATGTGCTTGTTTGTTCTTTTCTTTTCGAGAAACCTCAACCAAATAATTTCAGAACCTAACTCAACCTTTCACCCTCATTATGGTGCTGAGGTTGACTTATTTTTCATGCTAAAACCACACGAGTAGAGCCACGATTTATATCTAGGTGTTAATAAAATTCAGCACGTGGTAGAACTCGCGTGAACCTAGAAATCAAAACTTTTGGTTGGTTTTAAAAATCTTTATCCTTGGTTTCTCTAGGATTAGAATTTTTCTAAGCCTATTCTAATTTTGTTTTATTCAAAATCTTTCTTATTTAGCCAAAACTAGAACCTAAACCTATGCCCCCATGATCAAGCCGGGAAATGTTTGCTCTCAACCGATGAAGGCAAACTATACCGGTGAGACCGAAATCAACGTAGTCGAAAAATATTTTCGACTTACATTTGTTTTTAATGGTTTAAAAACATCTCTAAAATTATGTTTGAGCTCTTGCATGGCTCTGAAAAATATTTTAAATTTCGAATTAGAGGAGTGCTTAACCTTAAACACACTTTAATGGAGGCAATCTAGTTTGAATTAATCAAGCATGCACCATTGGATTCCCTTTTATCAACTTTCACCAATTCCACATGCAAAGGACAAGCATGGTGGGCAGCAAGCATCAACTTTGCAGGAATTTCATGGTGGCATGTGAAGCAAGTGGAGCTAGGGAGCATGGACATGACCCAAAGCATGGAGCATCAAGTGGAAGGACCAATAATGCAAGAAAAGGAGTGGACGAGAGCGTTTGGGCGGTGCAACTCGTGGAGCACGCGGGCGGGGAAAGTTGCGGAGGCGAAATGATCGTCTTTGGAAGAAAGACGAGGCGGGGAGGAGCCAGAAGGACCCCAGGCCGGCCGGCCTCACCTACATAAGGAGCCCCCCGGCTCCCGTTTTCTGCAGGCAAGCTTCCCTCTCCTTCCTTTGTTTGTGTGTTCATGTTTGTGTGCTCAAAACCTCCGTAGACATAGCCAACCTTCCCAAGCTTGATAGCTCAAGAAAAAAAATCCACATCCTTAATCCACTCAAAGTCCACATCCGAAGCAAAGAGTTTAAGTGCCTAGTTACCGGTTGCAACCCGGAGTTTTAGTTGAAGAAAAGAGTGCAGCAACCATGTGGAAGAAAACCACAAGTCTCTTCTCCAAGAAGAAGAGTTCGTCGTCGTCCAAGCTGTCATCAACCACGTCTTCGAGGAGGCACTCGGTTTCCGAGTCTCCCCGGAGCATGGAGACGGATACGGCACCACCGAGGAGGAACGATGCTCTCCTCCTTGGTGGTATGAGGACTGCAAGAAGCACGTCCATGAGGTTTACCGAACCTCGAGGGCACACGGAGGAGCAGCCCGCGCCACCACGACGATCGACCCGTTCAACCGCGCCACCTCCTTACACTCCGACATACTCTTCGTACGGCTTCATCATCTTGTCGGCGGAGGAGGAGGAGAGGCTCTCTAATCTTGAGAAGAGGCTTGTGCCCAACGTCGAGTTCGACGACCAAGCACTCTACACCTTGGGTTTTGGCACCGACATATATTATATGTTGGGGCACCTTGGATGGGTGCAGTTCTCCAACGGAGTATCGGTGGACACCCACTTCGGGTTCGCCTTGGAAATTTTAATGACTATTGCACCTATCCTTGATGATGATGGGGTGCAAAGCTTGTCATTCTGTTTGGAGGGAGTCCAACAAGTGGTTCCCTACGAGCACGTTAGGGAGCTGCTTAGATTCCACAAGGGAGCTCCGGAGAAAGTTGACGTGCCACCCGGCATGTTAGCGGGATTTTGGAATATGATCTCCGGAGAAGCCCATCAACAACGCAATTGCATCCGCAACCCCATTATCCGGATATTTCACTCTTGGATGTGCAAGAGGGTATTGGGGAGGATGAAGGAGACAAAGGTGACCGACACGGAGTTGAATTGGCTATACTCGGCTTTAATTGCCAGGCAGCCAATAGACCCCTCTTACCTTATGATCAACCGTTGGTGTTGTGAAGCAACATCGGGGGCGGGTAATATTGGTTCGGGGTGCTACCTCTCCATGTTGGCCTTCTCCTTACGGCCGGGGATCGCAAGAAACCCCGACCATCTTTTGCGTGGTACCTCTCTCGGCATTGAGTATTTGCGGCAAGGCAAATACATTAGTGGAGATGAGAGAGGAGGTTATCGGTTGGCCATAGTGAACCTACCCCTTCCCAATGAGAGGCTTAGGCTTTTCATCGAATGGAGAGAAGATTGGTTGGAAGAGCGACTACTTGTCCCTGCAAGGAAGAACAAAAGAGGAAGAATCGTAGAGGAGGGAACATCCTCCGCACAGGCGAGTGGAGAACAACCCAATGTGCAACCATTCGGTGGGATCCCTCCTCCGCCAAGTTATTACGGAGGGCCACAAGAGCAAGCATGGGGGGGTGCACCGGTACCCCCACCAAATTATGTTGTGCCCAACGCTAACTTCGCGGAGTCCTACGCTCATCATCCCCAACCACAACAAAGCATGGCCATAATTGGAGGGTATGCTGCAAGAAACGCCCAAAACATCGCAGCCATCCAAGCTAACGCAGCTCAACTTGGTGAAGGCAACGCAAATATTGCCTTTGAGCTTGGACGCCTTCACCTTGTGGAGCCAAATCAATTCGTCGGAGGAAATGTCCAATCATATTATGAGCAAGGGTATTATTATCAAGATCAACAACATCAACCACCGGCGGAGGACTAGAAGATTTAGGAACTTTAGTTTTCTTTTCTCTTCTTTTTCTCTGTAATTTTCAGCTTTTGCTTATGTGTGTTTGCGTAGTATTTTCTGTTTTTATTTAAATTTCAGCAAGCATGTTTGTTTATTTTCAGTTTGTATTTCAACTTGATGTCATCATTAATAAAGCCACCACCTTGATTATATCATTGGAAAAGTTACAAAATTCGTGCCATAATGATATATGATTAAAATTGCAGCTTTGTTCATCTTTGTAATTGATCTATGCATGTTTAAGCTAGTGCTCTCTTAAAAATACAAATCTGAATTTATTTAAAAGCTAGCTTAATTTTCAGCGGAGGTTATGATTAAAATAAAGACCCATAGTATTTTATGTGCTCTCAAGTTATGAATAGATTAAAGATGTCTTTTATGCTCAAATATATCGCTAACCTTGTCATAAATATCACTTGTGTATTGCTCAACCTATCCAAAGCCTAATATATATTTGAGTGCATAAACCTTAGTGTACAAGATTTATTTTTGAGTGAGTTATTGCAGGCCATGATTTCTCTGGCCCGAGACTAAGAAGATTTGGTCATTTCATTTTTGCGTATCTATCTTTTTGCTAGCCTTTTATCCGTGCATTGTGTATCCCCGCATTGGAGATCTCACAAACTTCGCCGGATATCCACCCTTAAACCAAATATCATCTTTTGTGATTACCTCCTTGACAACAACCTATCGTTGAGAATGGATCATCAATTCAAGGAAGATTGCAAGACGGTGCCGACATTGAAGATTTCAAGTATCTCTCCAAGGAAATATACCCCGGTACCTACCTTATTTTTCGCCTCTTTGCTCAAGGACTAGCAACGTCTAAGCATGGGGGAGGAGGTAGGTACAGTGCAGTTTTAGAGTTCAAAAGGGAGTATTTTAAAAAAAATCGGCGACGATCGTGACTTCCAAGGTGAAGGTCTCACAAGAAGAAAGAAGAGAAAAAAAAAATATATATATATAATGAATGAATGAATGAATGAATGAATGAAAGAAAAGAATGAGAAATATGAGAAAGAGAAAAAAATATATGCGTAAAGTGAACTCCCCGGTTCTCTAAGAGTGCATTCAAGGCTTCAAGCTAAAAAGATCCATTCTCATTTTCCAACCATGCGCAATCCGATAACGAGGACTTCCTTTGTGCCTCGGGATCACTCTAAAGTGTCCACTTATCTAAAGTGTGTGTATTTTTCTCTTTCCCCTCCTTGATTTAACATTATTTTCCAATGACCTTTTTGACGAGTCTCGGTAAGAACATGAGAAGCTTGTCTTGTTTTGACAACACCTCATTTATAAAATCTTGTTAGGACTAAACTTTCCCAAAGCTCCATATAAAGCCTACCACACATATATGTTATTAGAGGGAAAGGAGTAGAATATATAGGCTTGAGAGACAAGCAAGATGAGAGTCCATGAGCAATATGCAAGATGATTTAAATTTGTGAACTTGGTTTAGCTTTTCTTTATCTCGTTCTTTATTTCAAAAATTTTGAGATCTATTTAAAACTTTGTGAGCATGTTAATACTTGTGGGATAAGCTTAATAAGAATCTACCCTCCGTAGAGATGAAGGCTAGTACATTATGGAACTTTAATGAATTAAAATTTTGAGAGCATTATGTTTTCTCATGTATGATCAAGTGCAAGGTTTAAACATTGATGGGCAATGATGATATCCGTCGAAGGCTTACTCGAGGACGAGCAAGGTTTAAGCATGGGGGAGATGTTGACGGTGAAAATCCGTCAACCTAGCCATGAGTTTACCTTCGGTGTTGGCATGAGTTTTATACCTTATCCATTGGTACTAACCCCCGTGGTATAACAAGTTCACGTGTGCATGTCGGTTTTGGAGTTTAGTGTTTATGCAGGGTTTTAGTGTTGAATGCAAGACTTTCAGGATAAGTTCATCAAGCACCTCATGACAAGACCTTGAAGCCCCGTACAAGTCAAGCAATGAAGCAAACTTAACTCCAAGAAGCCAGGGACTTGATCCGAGAAGATGACAGACTCCGAGGACCTGACCAGAAAAGTGCTGAATCTTGCAAGGCAAGGAGTTGAGTCCAATTCGGAGAGAAACTGACGACATGGACCGACATGCAGAAGGGGGAAACATCCAGGAAGCAAGGGAACCGACGTAGAGCAAAGGAGGCCTCGGGCTGGGCCTCAATGGGCCCAGGCCGGCCGGCCCAGTCCGGTCGGCCCAGGCCCATCCAGGGCCCATTTGCCCCCTCCTTTGCCCTAGCCGCCAATCGGGCTATTTATAGCCCCCTGACCGAGAGCCACGCAGAGAAGAATTTGTCATCGGACGCCGAGGAGCAGAGAAGAGAGGGACACCATCTCAGAGAGGAGAGGGTCGAGCTAGTTGACTAGGGTTCCCCTAGCCGACGTGGGAACCTTGCACGGAAGACCATGTCGGAGTTCCCGGAGCTAGAAGCAAGATCAAGGAAGGATCCCGGTGGTGATCTTGTGTATGTATCATTGTTATAGTTGAACTATCAAGTTGAATCTTTTCTTAGCGATCAAGTGTTTCCTCGAAGATTTCGTTTTTCGATCGGCTTTGCTTATTCCAATTCTATTCTCGAGATAGATTACATAGGGTGTTCTTGTAGCCGCGGTGGCTAGAGGTACACGCCGGATCTTCCGAAAGAATCTCGACTTGTCTTTTGACTCGCCCTAAGCTCCCCGCATGAATAGGGATACGTTGTGACGAACGGGGGTTCCGAAAGGTGGATGTTTTCGGATTTGGACGGGAAACCACGATTTAAAGAGGCTTCTATTAAGATTCGATTTGCTACTTCTTCTCTTGCTTGGAACTTCAACAAAAGGCTTACCCCCGATCCCTCTAGATCGGTTTATCTACCCAATCTTACTTTGTTTTCTCCGGTCTTTAGTAGATTAGATTCGTTTCGTGTCTTTTACTTAGATGCATTAGGGTTTCTTTTATCGAAGATTGAAGTTACTTGGCTTTATTAGATTAAGTTTTGCGTCACACATTTGTTCCACGGATTCGATACCTTGGGTTCACCACTCGAGGGAAGAAGGGTCCCTTGACTACGACGGGAGACTTGTACGCTTGCAAGTCACAAACGAACTTTGATATAACCATTAACCGTCAACACCGTGTAGACTGGATCTATAAGTATGTGGTCTCTTGATAGACTGCTGATAGAGTCCTTGACGCCCTGAGCAGCTCGAGATCCGTTGGTAGCCGTTAGCGCTGGATCTCGGAGTAGAGTAGTCCGGAGACTAGTGCCTGGACCCGGAGGCCGCTTACAGCGAAAGGCCAGGGAGTAGTTGTGTAGACTTGAGCCCCCGGAGTAGTCGAGAGACTATGCGTAGAATCGACAGAGCTGGTCGATATTCCACAAGTTGTTGATGCCGTCGCCTTCAATTGTCTGGACTTGCTCGACTTGACCGTTGGCTCGTGGGTGGGCGACTGAGATGTACCGGACGTCGATCCCGCTGTCCTCGCAATACTCCCAGAACTGGTGATTGTTGAAGTTGGAGCCCAGGTCTGTGATGATGCGATGGGGTAGTCCGTAGAGGTGCACGAGTTCATCCAAGAAGTCGAGTACCCTGTCGGCCTTGGGACAGGTGACCGGCTTGACTTCGATCCACTTGGTGAACTTGTCGATGGCCACCAGAACTCTGTTGAATCCTCCTGGCGCAGTTAGAAGAGGCCAATCATGTCGAGCCCCCAGCAAGCGAAAGGCCAGGTTGGTGGTATGGTGATTAGCTTGTAGGCCGAGATGTGATGTTGCTTGGCGAAGTACTGGCACCCTTGGCACCTTCTGACGAGTTCCTCGGCATCGCCCAGACCTGTGGGTCAGTATAAAGCTCGTCGGAAGGCCTTGCTGACCAGCGTACATGAAGACGGGTGGTTGTCGCAGACGCCTTTATGGATCTCCTCCAAGATGTCCTTGCCTTCTTCTCGTGGGACGCACTTAGTACTCTGGAAGTGGCGCCCCGCCTGTAGAGCTTGTCCCCAACCAGGACGTAGGACTTGGCCCAGCGGATGAGCTGCTCGGCCAAGTTTTTGTCCGTGGGAACCTTCTGCTCGCGAATGTAGTCGATGAAGGGTTGTCGCCAGTCCACGTCGATCATCATGACCTCCTGGCCAGCTGGCGGATGCGCTGGGTCAGTGGTCGTGGGCGCCGGCTCTAGGATGGATGGCGCGTGAAGCTCGTGGACGAAGACATCCGCTGGCACTTGAGCGCAAGTAGAACCAAGCTTCGACAAGACGTCCGCGGCAATGTTGTTGTCGTGGACGACGTGGTGGAACTCGAGACCGTAGAACTTGTTCTCGAGCTTGCTGTTGACGGTTAATAGTTGTATCAAAGTTCGTTTAGACTTGCAAGCGGACAAGTCTCCCGTCGTAGTCAAGGGACCCTTCTTCCCTCGAGTGGTGAACCCAAGGTATCGAATCCGTGGAACAAATGTGTGACGCAAAAGTTGATCTAGTAAAGCCAATTAACTTAAATCTTCGGTAAAAGATAAACCCTAATGCATCTAGGTAAAAGACACGAAACCAATCTAATCTACTAAAGACCGGAGATAACAAAGTAAGATTGGGTAGATAAACCGATCTAGAGAGATCGGGATAAGCCTTTTGTTGAAGTTCCAAGCAAGAGAAGAAGTAGCAAATCGAATCTTATAAGAAGCCTCTTTAAACTGCGGTTTCCCGTCCAAATCCGAAAACATCCATCTTTCGGAACCCCCGTTCTGTCACAACGTATCCCTACTCATGCAGGGAGTCTAGGGCGAGTCAAAAGACAAGTCGAGATTCTTTCGGAAGATCCGGCGTGTACCTCTAGCCACCGCGGCTACAAGAACACCCTATGTAATCTATCTCGAGAATAGAATTGGAATAAGCGAAGCCGATCGAAAAACGAAATCTTCGAGGAAACACTTGATCTCTAGGAAAAGATTCAACTTGATAATTCAACTATGATAATGATACATACACAAGATCACCACCGGGATCCTTCCTTGATCTTGCTTCTAGCTCCGGGAACTCCGACGTGGTCTTCCTTGCAAGGTTCCCATGTCGGCTAGGGAGACCCTAGTCAACTAGCTCGACCCTCTCTTCTCCGGGATGGTGTCCCTCTCTTCTCTGCTCCTCGGCGGTCGATGACGAATTCGATTCTCCGTGGCTCTCGACCTCGGGGCTATAAATAGCCCGAATGGCGGCTAGGGCAAAGGAGGGGACAAACGGGCACTGGACAGGGCTAGGCCAGCCGGCCTGGGCCCATCCAGGCCCAGCCCGCGGCCTCCTTTGCTCTACGTCGGTTCCCGTGTCTTCTAGATGTTTCCCCTTTCTGCATGTATGTCCATGTCGTCAGTTTCTCTCCGAATTGGGCATAACTTCTTGTCTTGCAAGATTCAGCACTTTTCTGGTTAGGTCCTCGGAGTTTGTCATCTTCTCGGATCAAGTCCCTGACTTCTTGGAGTTAAGTTTGCTTCATTGCATGACTTGTGCGGGCTTCAAGGTCTTGTCATAAGGTGCTTGATGAACTTATCCCTAAAGTCTTGCATTCAACGCTGAAATCCTGCATAAACACTAAACTTCAAAACCGACATGCACACGTGAACTTGTTATACCACGGGGTTTAGTACCAATGGATAAGGTATAAAACTTATGCCAACACCGAAGGTAAACTCATGGCTAGGTTGATGGATTTTCACCGTCAACATCTCCCCCATGCTTAAACCTTGCTCGTCCTCGAGTAAGCCTTTGATGGATATCATCATTGCCAAACAATGTTTAAACCTTGCACTTGATCATACATGAGAAAACATAATGCTCTCAAAATTTTAATTCATTAAAGTTCCATAATGTACTAGCCTTCATCTCTACGTAGGGTTGATTCTTATTAAGCTTATCCCACAAGTATTAACATGCTCACAAAGTTTTAAATAGATCTCAGAATTTTTGAAATAAAGAACGAGATAAAGTAAAGCTAAACCAAGTTCACAAATTTAAATCATTTTGCATATTGCTCATGAACTCTCATCTTGCTTGTCTCTCAAGCCTATATATTCTACTCCTTTCCCTCTCATAACATATATGTGTGGTAGGCTTTATATGGAGCTTTTTGGGAAAGTTTAGTCCTACCAAGATTTTATAATGAGATGTTGTCAAAACAAGACAAGCTTCTCATGGTCTTACCGAGACTCATCAAAAAGGTCATTGGAAAATGATGTTATATCAAGGAGGGGGAAGAGAAAAATACACACACTTGAGATGAGTGGACATGTGCAAAGGGCAAAGAGTGATCCCGATGCACAAAGGAAGTCCTCGTTATCGGATTGCACATGGTTGGAAAATGAGTATGGATCTTTTAATCTTGAAGCCTTGAATTTCCTAATGCACTTTAGAGAACCAGGGAGTTCATTTTATTTTTGCACATACTCATATTTTTTGTCTTTTTCTCATATATCTCTTTCTTTCTTTCTTTCTTTTTCTCATCATTCATTCATCATTTTTTTCTGTCATACATTCGGTAACGTGACTTTCACATCGGAGTTTTGATTTTTTATATGCTCCCCTTTGAATTTTTTTATTTACTCCCCTTTGAACTCTAAAATTGCATCGTACCTACCTCCTCCCCCATGCTTAGACGTTGCTCGTCCTCGAGCAAAGAGGCGATAAATAAGGTAGGTACCGGAAATATATTTTCTTGGAGAGATACTTGAATTCTTCAATGTTGGCACCGTCTTGCGATCTTCCTTGAATTGATGATCCATTCTCAACGATAGGTTGTGGTCAAGGAGGTAATCACAAAAGATGATATTTGGTTTTAAGGGTGGATATCCGGCGAGGTTTGTGAGATCTCTGATGCGGGGATACACAATGCACGGATAAAAGGCTAGCAAAAAGATAGATAATCAAAAACGGAATGACCAGCTTCTTAGTCTCGGGCCAGAGAAATCATGGCCTGCAATAACTCATTCAAAAATAAATCTTGTATACTAAGGTTTATGCACTCAAATATATATTAGGCTCTGGATAGGTTGAGCAACACACAAGTGATATTTATGACAAGGTTAGCAATATTTT
Source organism: Cenchrus americanus (assembly GCA_947561735.1). Classification (NCBI taxonomy): domain Eukaryota; kingdom Viridiplantae; phylum Streptophyta; class Magnoliopsida; order Poales; family Poaceae; genus Cenchrus; species Cenchrus americanus. The sequence continues at coordinate 180,365,615 of OX387245.1, forward strand.
TGAGCATAAAAACCATCTTTAATCTATTCATAACTTGAGAGCACATAAAACACTATGGGTCTTTATTTTAATCATAACCTCCGCTAAAGATTAAGATAGCATTTAAATAAATTCAGATTCGTATTTTAAGAGAGCACTAGCTTTAACATGCATAAATCAATTACAAAGATAAACAAAGCGGAAATTATAATCATATATCATCATGGCACAAATTTTTATAACTTTTCCAAAGATATAATCAAGGTGGTGTCTTTATTAATGATGAAATCAAGCTGAAATACAAACTGAAAATAAACAAACACACTTGCTGAAATTTAAATAAAAACAGAAAATATTACGCAAACACACACAAACAAAAGCTGAAAATTATAGAGAAAGGGAAAAGAAAAGAGAACTAAAGTTCCTTAATCTTCCTAGTCCTCCGCCGGTGGTTGGTGTTGATGATCTTGATAGTAGTACCCTTGCTCGTAGTAAGGTTGGACATCCCCTCCAACGAATTGATCTCGCTCCACTAGGTGAAGGCGTCCAAGCTCATAGGCAATATTTGCATTGCCCTCACCAAGTTGAGTCGTGTTGGCTTGGATGGCTGCGATGTTTTGTGCGTTTCTCGCAACATACCCTCCAATTATGACCACACTTTGTTGTGGTTGGGGATATTATGCGTAGGGCTCCGCGAAGTTTACGTTGGGCACCACATAATTTGGTGGAGGTACCGGTGCACCACCCCCCCCCCCCATGCTTGCTCTTGTGGCCCTCCGTGATAACTTGGCGGAGGAGGAATCCCACTGAAAGGTGGCGCAACATTGGGTTGTGCACTACCCGCTTGAGCAGAGGTGGATCCCTCATCTACGATTCTTCCTCTTTTATTTTTCCTTGCCGGGACAAGGAGTCCCTCTTCCAACCAATCTTCCCTCCCTTGGATGAAAAGCCTAAGCCTTGCATCCGGAAGGGGTAGGTTCACTGTGGCCAAACGAAAACCTCCTCTCTCATCTCCACTAATATATTTGCCTTGTCGCAAATACTCAATGCCGAGAGAGGTACCACGCAAAAGATGTTCGGGGTTTCTTGTAATCCCCGGCCGTAGGGAGATGGCCAACATAGAGAGGTAGCACCCCGAACCAATATCTCCCGCTCCCGATGTTGCCTCGCAACACCAACGGTTGATCATATGAGGGGTCTATTGGCTGCCTGGCAATTAAAGCCGAGTAGAGCCAATTCAACTCTGTGTCGGTCACCTTTGTCTCCCTCATCCTCCCCAATACCCTCTTGCACATCCAAGAGTGGAATACTCGGATAATGGGGTTGCGGATGCAATTGCGTTGTTGGTGGGCTTTTCCGGAGATCAAATTCCAAAATCCATCTAACATGTCGGGTGGCACATCAACTTTCTCTGGAGCTCCCTTATGGAATCCAAGTAGCTCCCTAACATGCTCGTAGGGAACCACTTGTTGGACTCCCTCCAAACGGAATGATAAACTTTGCACCCCATCATCAAGGATAGGTGCAATGGTCATCAAGATTTCCAAGGCGAACGCCTTGTGGGTGTCCGCGGATACTCCGTTGGAGAATTGCACCCATCCAAGGTGCCCCAACATGTAATATATGTCGGTGCCGAAACCCAAGTAGGTGAGTGCTTGGTCGTCGAAGTCACGTTGGGCACAAGTTTCTTCTCAAGACGAGAGAGCCTCTTCTCCTCCTCCTCTCCTCCTCCTCCGACAATATGATGAAGCCATATGAGGAATATATCAGAGTGTATAGGGGTGGTGCGGTCGAACGGGTTGATCGTCGTGGTGGAACGGGCGGCTCCTCCGTGTGCCCTTGGGGTTTGGTAAACCTCATGGACGTGCTCCTTGTTGCCCTCATGCCACCGAGGAGGAGAGCGTCGTTCCTCCTTGGTGGTGCCGTATCCGTCTCCATGCTCCGAGGAGACTCGGAAACCGAGTGCCTCCTCGAAGACGTCGTCGATGACGGCTTGGATGACGATGAACCCTTATTCTTGGAGAAGAGACTTGTGGATTTCTTCCACATGGTTGCTGCACTCTTCTCTCCACTAAAACTCTGGGTTGCAACCGGTAACTAGGCACTTAAGAACTTACTTCGGATGTGAACTTTGAGTGGATTAAGGTTGTGGATTTTTTTGAGCTATCAATCTTGGGAAGGTTGGCTATGTCTACGAAGGTTCTGGGCACACAAACTTGAACACACAAACTGAGGAAGGAGAGGGAAGCTTGCCTGCAGAAAACGGGCGCCGGGGGGGCTCCTTAAGTAGGGGAGGCCGGCCGGCCTGGGGAGGCCGGCCGGCCCGGGCCGGCCGGCCCGGGTGGCCTGGTGCTCCTCCCCGCCTCGGCTTTCTTCCAAAGCACGATCATTTCTCCTCTCGCAACTTTCTTGCCCGCGTGCTCCATGAGTTGCACCGCCCAAACGCTCTCGTCCACTCCTTTTCTTGCATTATTGGTCCTTCCACTTGATGCTTCATGCTTTGAGTCATGTCCATGCTCCCTTGCTCCACTTGCTTCACATGCCACCATGAAATTCCTGCAAAGTTTATGCTTTCTGCCCACCATTCTTGTCCTTTGCATGTGGTCTTGATGAAAGTTGATGAAAGGGTATCCAATGGTGCATGCATGATTAATTCAAACTAGATTGCACCCCTTTAAGTGTGTTTAAGGTTAAGCACTCCTCTAATTCGAAAATTAAAAATATTTTCAGAGCCATGCAAGACCTTAAGAATAAATTTAGAGAAGTTTTTAAACCATTAAAAACAAATGTAAGTCGAAAATATTTTCCGACTACGTTGATATCGGTCTCACCGGTATAGTTTGCCTTCATCGGTTGAGAGCAAACTTTTCCCGGCTTGATCATGGGGGCATAGGTTTAGGTTCTATTTTGGCTAAATGAGAGAGATTTTGAATAAAACAAAATTAAACGAGGCATAGAAAAATTCTAATCTTAGAGAAACCAAGGATATAGATTTTTAAACCAACCAAAAGTTTAGTTTCTAGGTTCACGCGAGTCCTACCACGTGCTGAAATTTAATTAACGCCTAGATATAAGTTGTGGCTCGACTCGTGTGTTTTTAGCATGAAAAATAAGTCAAACATAACACCATAACAGGGGTGAAAGGTTGAGTTAGGTTCTGAAATTATTTGGTTGTGGTTTCTCGAAAAGAAACAAACAAACACATAGGAGGGTTCATGCAAAGGGTTTATGATAAAGCAAAATATTCAATCAAGAATTATGTCTCTAATATTGTTCAACCACTTCTAAGTCTAATGGCTTTGCGTAATAAAACTCAAAACTAAATTATTAAAAAGACTCGAAAAACCTGTAATCGGGTTGTCCTCCCGGTAGCTTATTCTTGACTCGACGAAACGGGTTGCCTCCCGCCTAGCGCTTCGTTTATAGTCTATAGCTAGACTTCTTCACTTGATTACTTCGGATCAACGCTCTTTGCGGGCATTGCAATCTTGGGTACCCACTTCCGCACCATCTTGGGCACGGGCTTGTCTTCCGGCTTAGTCATTTTTTTGGTCTTCACAGGCGCCTTTTCTTCCTTTGTCTTGACGGATGCAACACCTTCTTTGATTTTCTTTACGTTCATTTTTTTCAGCTCCTTCTTCTTTTTCAGTCCCTCCTTCTTCTTTGGTTCTTCCTTCACTCCAATCATGTTGCATGCCTCGATTCGTGGATGAAACTTGAAGGAACACCTTTCTCCGTTGATATCGAACATGATCTCCCCCTTGCCAACATCAATAGTAGCTCCCACGGTCTTGAGGAAAGGCCTCCCAAGGATGAGCGGCTGCTTCTCCCTCTCTCCCATCTCGAGCACCACGAAGTCGACGGGGATAAAGTGGTGTCCGACCTTCATGGGTACATCTTCGGCAATGCCCAAGGGATAGCGAATGGAGTTATCTCCCAACTCCAATCATATACCCGTAGGCTCCAGTGGTAGGCGTAGCTTCTCGAACACATCCCTTGGCATGACGCTCACACTTGCTCCAAGGTCGCATAACGCCTTCTCGAAGATGAAAGAACCAACGGAACATGGAATAGTAGAGCATCCGGGGTCCTTTTGCTTCTCTAGCCCATTAGCAATAGCGGCACTACACTCCTCGGACATCTTAGCATGATCTACCCCGAGTGTTGCTATCTCATATTTATTTGCAAGTATGTCTTTAAAGTAACGAGAATATGTAGGTACTTGTAGGGCATCTAGTAATGGCATGTTGATGCTAAGTCTACGCACAACCTCCACAAACTTCTCAAAGTGGTTGTCAAGTTTACCTCGGAAGTAGCGTGGCTTGAGTTGCGGTATCCTCGTGTCTTCCTCCGGCATCTCAAATTCGGGCTCTTCGGTGACGATCCCCGTAACCTTCTCTTTAGCAACTCCTTCCATCTCGGCGGATGGTTTAGGCTTCCTTGCTCCCGCGGAACGTTCCGGATCTTCGGTCTCCTTTGCCAAATGTGTTTGAATGGCCTTCGCCAATTCGGGACTTTTAGGTTGTCCCGGAAGCTTCCCTTCATCATTAGTGAGGCGCCCCGCAAGTTGTCCAACTTGTGTATCGGGCATCTTCATCATGTTGAGCACTTGATGATTGGAACTCCCGACCTCCGTCACTTTGCTATCGATGTTCTCCAACACCTTGTCTATGGTCTTGAACTTGGTGACAGTGTCCTTGTTGATCTTAGCTTGCTCGTCCATGAATTCCTTCAATTGTATCCGAAGCGGAACCGTGTTAGGAATAGATGAGCTTGCATTAAATTGAGGTCTACCTTGCCCGTAGCGGAAGTTCGGCAATTCTCCCTTCCTCATGTAGTCGAGCGTTTTGGCTTCCTCCGGACAATCCTTTCGGACATGGCCATACTCTCAACATTCTTCGCATGTGGATCTTGCTTCGGCGGCCTTCAAGTCTTGAGCCTCTTTCTTTTATATCTTCATCTTCTCCAACCTCCTCATGAGTGAGTCGATCTTGCCTTCAAGTATGTTCTCCTTCTCCACTTGCAAGACTCCTTTGACGTTCCCCGTGGGTTGAACCGGATGTAGGCGCCCGGATGACGCCCATGTGTCATTATCCGCGACCTTCTTGAATAGAGTGAAAGCTTCCGTCGGTGTAAGCTCGATGATAGATCCTCCCGCCGATGCATCGATGATCGTCCTTGACGCCATGGTGAGTCCTTGATAGAACTTTTGCATGAGGTCTTCTTTCGGGAACTTGTGATGTGGAGCCGCCCAAGTGTACTCGTTGAAGCATTCAAATGCCTCCGAGGTAGTTTCCGTAGGATATTGAAAAAAGGTGGCAATCTTATTACGCAAGCTTTGAGTTTTACCCGGAGAGTAGTATTCCTTCATGAAAGCCTTCATCAACGCGTTCCAATTTTGCACCCTCTCCGCCGGTTGAGAGTGGAACCATTGCAAAGCCTTCCCGAGTATTGAGAACGGAAAAAGCCTTGCCCTCATTTGATCTTGAGTCACCCCATCCATGTTGAAAGTCTGACATAGTTGAATGAATGCTTGGAGGTGAAGGTTCGGATCCTTTTTACCGGTGAAGGGTGAATGTTGCACCATGCGGATTGTTGAGGTCTTGATCTCGAATGGTCTTCCGATCTCCTCAAGGTTCAAGATTGGTAGGTCGATGATGTCCGGGGTGCATAGCTCCCCAATCTTGCGCTCTTGCGGTTGGTCACCCATCGGTGGAAGTCGATTCTCCCGAGGACTTTGAAGTGGTGAATTCTTCGGAGATTCCTTCGATCCTTTGTCTTCCGACTCTGAATCTACAAAATCCAGCTTTTTAGCTTGATGTGCTTCGCGTCTCCTTAGCCTGTAAAGTTTTTCTGGATCAACCACAAAATTATCGAGTTTGTTGGAGAGGTAGTCGTCCGTCTCCTGTTAGGGTTAGCAATAAACAAAGTATGCAAAAACTAGAAGGTAAAAATAAATGTATGAAAACTAGGGTTAGACAAACTAGATTAGATTTATTTTGAGGATGATCAAAGTTTAGTAGATGCAAAAGGAAAAACAAAAAGAAAACTGAAAATTACAAAAAGGCAATAAAAAATCAAATCTTGATCACTTGTTCCCCGGCAACGGCGCCAGAAAAAGGTGCTTGTTGACGGTTAATAGTTGTATCAAAGTTCGTTTAGACTTGCAAGCGGACAAGTCTCCCGTCGTAGTCAAGGGACCCTTCTTCCCTCGAGTGGTGAACCCAAGGTATCGAATCTGTGGAACAAATGTGTGACGCAAAAGTTGATCTAGTAAAGCCAAGTAACTTCAATCTTCGGTAAAAGAGAAACCCTAATGCATCTAGGTAAAAGACATGAAACCAATCTAATCTACTAAAGACCGGAGATAACAAAGTAAGATTGGGTAGATAAACCGATCTAGAGAGATCGGGATAAGCCTTTTGTTGAAGTTCCAAGCAAGAGAAGAAGTAGCAAATCGAATCTTATAAGAAGCCTCTTTAAACCGTGGTTTCCCGTCCAAATCCGAAAACATCCGCCTTTCGGAACCCCCGTTCTGTCACAACGTATCCCTACTCATGCGGGGAGTCTAGGGCGAGTCAAAAGACAAGTCGAGATTCTTTTGGAAGATCCGGCGTGTACCTCTAGCCACCGCGGCTACAAGAACACCCTATGTAATCTATCTCGAGAATAGAATTGGAATAAGCAAAGCCGATCGAAAAACGAAATCTTCGAGGAAACACTTGATCGCTAGGAAAAGATTCAACTTGATAATTCAACTATGATAATGATACATACACAAGATCACCACCGAGATCCTTCCTTGATCTTGCTTCTAGCTCCGGGAACTCCGACGTGGTCTTCCTTGCAAGGTTCCCACGTCGGCTAGGGAGACCCTAGTCAACTAGCTTGACCCTCTCCTCTTCAGGATGGTGTCCCTCTCTTCTCTGCTCCTCGGCGGCCGATGACGAATTCGTCCATGGCTCTCGACCCTGGGGCTATAAATAGCCCGAATGGCGGCTAGGGCAAAGGAGGGGACGAACGGGCACTGGACAGGGCTGGGCCAGCCGGCCTGGGCCCATCCAGGCCCAGTCCGCGGCCTCCTTTGCTCTATGTCGGTTCCTGTGTCTTCTATATGTTTCCCCTTTCTGCATGTAGGTCCATGTCGTCAGTTTCTCTCCGAATTGGGCATAACTCCTTGTCTTGCAAGATTCAGCACTTTTCTGGTTAGGTCCTCGGAGTTTGTCATCTTCTCGGATCAAGTCCCTGACTTCTTGGAGTTAAGTTTGCTTCATTGCATGACTTGTACGGGCTTCAAGGTCTTGTCATAAGGTGCTTGATGAACTTATCCCTAAATTCTTGCATTCAACGCTGAAATCCTGCATAAACACTAAACTCCAAAACTGACATGCACACGTGAACTTGTTGTACCACGGTGAGGACCAGGAGCGTCCCAGTGGTCGATGGATGACCGCTCCTCAGTGATGAGTGATTGACAACGGGTGTTGGACTGACTCTTGGCTTAGTGCGCAGGTGTAGGCTGCGGCCTAGTTCGTGTTGTTGAAGGTGAAGAACGGGCGCGAAAGGTCTTCAGCCTTAAGGGGCCTCCAGGAGATGGAGAGACAAGTAGGCTCGGTTCGAGGGACCCGGTGGACAGCGGGACTGGGTGCGGGCCACATGGTGGCGACACAAGCAAGACGAAGTCATGGACAAGTGAGCCGGTGCACGGTGGCGGTCAAGTGAAGTGGTTTGGCGGGAGGCCGGACCGAGCACGCGGGGTTTGGTGGTTTGCCCACAAAACCATCGGCGGACGGTTTCTTGGTTTGGGCCTCAAAACCAAGTCGAGGGCCCAACACGACGGAGACGGGATCCGGCGTGTCGGGGAAGCTTCGAGGCGGAGGACACGCGGCGGGATCGCATGGCTTGCGTCGGGAGGACGCGGGGTGCGGCAAAGGCGTGGCCGTCCGATGGCAAGACCCACAAACATTACCTAAATGCCCTACGTGGGTTGTATCGCCAGTAGTTTAGTTAGGGGTAGTCGAGTCATTTACCACTCCGGCGGGACCTGATATATAAGCCATGAGTGTGTGTGGATGGCCCTCTCTCTCCGCGACTTAGGGTTTCATTTCCTCCCTCCTCTTTCTCATTTTCGTAGCTATTTTTCCTTCCATTTTCTCTAGGCTAGCATGAGAGCTTCATGAGAGATTTGTTGAGAGGGATGGATGCTAGGGCGGCATGCTAGACCTTGTGAATCTTTCCTGGTTTGTATAGAAGATTCGGGGTTGTTTTTCGTGGCTTTTCGTGCTTGTTTTCGTGCCTTTGTTCCCGGTGTGATTCCGCGGATTTGAGTGGGTTTCTCCCCGGATTTCTTTGAGGGAAACATGGATAGATGTCTTGTGCATCTTTGTGCTTGATCTTGTGCCCTCAAACGCCGGGAAACCACTTCGATTCGTGAGTTTTCGTTCGGTGGTCTAGCTTTTGGTGGTGCTCAAAGGATTCGCGATTCCCGGTGATTTAGGGAGTTAGGAGGCAAGATTTTTGGGTTATAGCATCCTTGTGTGACGCTTTTCAAGTCCCCAAACCCTTGTCTCCATAGCTTCAACCGTTTGGGAAATCCGATGATGATTTGGAAGAGTTGACTTTCGGGGTCGGGCTGTTTCTGCTCTGTCCGCACCTGGCGGACCGTCCGCGGGGTGCTGGCGGACAGTCCGCGAGGCTAGGGTTTGTCGCGTGTTCGTCGTGTTCTTGCGCTCCTTTGTTTTCGATCCGGTTTGGCTTTTGGTTTTGGTTGCAGCCAGTTTGCGGACGGTCCGCGCTCGAGTAGCGGACGGTCCGTGGGTGGCGCGGACGGTTCGCCCGGGCTTGGCGGACGATCCGTTTTTCTCGGGTCGCTTACGGTGTTCCGTGTGTGTTTAACGGATGGTCCGCGGAGAGGGCGGACGGTCCGCGACGTCGGCGCGGACGGTCCGCGGTAGCAGGTCGGACAGTCCGCGCGGTTCATCGCGAACGGTCCGCACTGCCAGGCCGGACAGTCCGCCAGGAGCTGTGTGCAGTGCTTCTTGTTTCGATTCCTTCCTTCCCTTTCTAGTGCTTCCACGTGTGCTTCAAGGAATCGTTCCTAGGACTAGCGGTTGATCCATAACCTCGTGGTCTTGGCGATTGGTGCGTGATTCGATCCATCGCTTGTGTGTGACCGGGGTTTGTCTAGGGTATAGGCCGGATTCTTTTGGAAGAATTTTTACCGGCTCCTATTCACTCCCCCCCTCTCTAGTCGCCATCTGATCCTTCAATTGGTATCAGAGCTTGGTGCGGATTCTTTGCGACTTTGACAAGTCCCGAATCCTAAGATGGCGTACGTTGAGCGGGGCGGTCCGCCGCACTTCGATGGCAAGGGTTACCACAAGTGGGCGGCTCGTATGATGATCTTTCTTCGTGGGAAGCTGTTGGATTTCATTGTGCTTGACAAGACCTATGCTATTCCGGTCAACATCCATACTCTTATGGTGACCGATGCCGGTGCTAAGGCCAAGTATGAGGCTAATGCAAAAGCCGTTGATCACTTGGTCCGGAGCTTGTGTGATCCTGAGTTTGAGCGTGTTCGCCATTTGAATCTTGCTTGGCAAATTCGGGAAAAGTTGTTGTTTGCTCACGGTGGTGATAACCATGTGAAGGCTCGCCCCTTTGTCTCTTACCGGATGCAATATGAGAATTTCACTCCACTTCCCGGTGAGGACATTGATGCGATGTTTCAGAGGTTTACCGCCATCGTGAACAACATGAAAGCTAATGTTGAGGATTTTCCGTGCACCGAGCATGATCAGGCTTTGAAGCTCTTGCATGTCTTGGACCCAAATGTTTGGGCTGCTAAGGTTGAGGCCATCAAGGAGTCTGGGCATTACTTGACTATTGAGTTGGATGACCTCTTTTCTAAGCTCAAGTCGGCTGAGGTTGACAGGAAGTTGCAATCCAAGCATGAGGGCTCGGCCGACCATAGTCTTGCTCTTGTGGGCGGATCAAAGGGCAAATCTAACCCTTCCTATCGACGATTTTCCTTGTCTTCTCTTATGTCCATTCCGGATGAGGAGTTTGATGTCTTTGGCGAGGAGGAGGGCGGCCTTGCTCTCGAGGAGGTTTGATCGACTACACGAGAGTCGGAGGAACGCAAGGCGGAGCTCAGGGACGTGCTACAAGTGTGGCAAGCGAGGCCACTTCATCGCCGAGTGCCGGAAGCGGAGGAGAACAAGTACAAGGTGAACGAGTACAAGGCGCACCCGAGGCGTGAAGACAAGTACTCCTCCAAGGGCAAGCACTTCAACAAGTCCAAGAGCAAGGACAAGGACAAGCGGCGACCGAGCAAGAGCGGCTACAAGAAGAACAAGGCAAGAGCGATGGTGGCCGGTGCGAGCGACGTTGACTCAAGCTCAAGCGAGGAGCGATCAAGCTCAAGCGGTGAAGATGAAGACGCCGGGAGGCGCAAGGGCAAGAAGAGTGCAAGCGGAACCTCGGCGGGGTGGCCGTGTGGCGCTTGAGGGCTTTTGTGGCATGGCCCATAGCTCAAGCGGCAAGAAGAGCGAGAAGGAAGACGGCGACTCCGACTGCGAGGATGAGGTAAATCGTGACCCCGACTCTTTGCTTGCCGAGATTGCTAGGTTGAATGGCTTGCTTGACAACCGTGATAGTGTGCTTAGAGATGCCAAAAAGATGAGGAAAGATCTTAGGGCACAACTTGAGAATGCTAGCGAGAAAGTAGGAGAGTTAGAGTCAAAATTGCTTGAATTGAAACTTGAGAATGACTCTTTGAAACTTGCTCCTACTGCTCCTGATGATGTTGAATGTGTTGAGTGTGATGCATGGTTGAATGAGATCAAACTGCTTAATGAGAAGAATGCTTCTACTTTGGCTCAACTAGATGCTCTTAGGACTGAACATGATGAGCTTAAGGCTAGACCTACTTTGCTTGGTGCTTGCAAATCATGTCCTACTATGCATGCTAAGCTTGTTGATGCTCGTTCTACCATTAGTTCTTTGGAAGCATCTTTGAAATCTCCTATTGTCAGTGCATGCACTAGCTGTGATGAAGTTACTTTGCGCAATCTTGAACTTACTTCCCGTTTGGATGTCATCTATGAGGAGAATGACTATTTGAGGAAGGTGTTGGGTTGGTTGTACGGGCGGGAACCTCAATTGAAAATCATGATTGAGGAGTTCAAGAGAGGCGATGGTCGTGGTTTGGGGTTTGAGAAGTTGGGTGAGAAAGTGGGAGAGAACAGTGGGGAGAGTGTGTACGAGAAGTGTGTTGAGTCTAACCCCGAGTTTGAGGTGATCGGAGAGATCCAAGTCCCACTCCCAAAAGCACCCAAGAACTCTTTCACACCAAAGCCCAACCACCTTTGCAATAAGCTTGACACAACCCAAGATCCACCCAAATTCCCACCTAAGACAAATGATTTCCAGAAACCAGTGAAGTTTGTGGGTGAGAAGGGTGAGAAGCCCAGAGAGAAGCCAGTGAGGACCATGTGTGGTTCGAGGACCGGTGGATGGTCGCTTCCTTGTGTGATGAGTGATTGACAACGTTGTGTGGACTGATTCTTGGCTAAGTATTGCAGGTGCAGGTTGCGGCTTGACTCGCGTTGGTGCAGGTGAAGAACAAGCGCGAAAGGTCGTCGCGGTGAGGCCTCCGGGTGTGGAGAAGACAAGTAGGCTTTGTTCGAGGGACCCGGTGGCCGGCGGGGGTCAAGTGCGGGCCGCATGGTGGCATGAACAGCAAGATGAAGTCGTGGACGGTTTCTTGGTTGAGCCTCAAAACCAAGGTCAAGCCGGGACTACGTGGGAGCCAAGTCATGAGTGAGATTGGCGGAGGCTACACCGAGTTCGCGGGGTTTCCGGTGGTTCACCAGAAAACCACTGGGTTCCTTGGTTGATCCACAAAGCCAAGACCGGAGAACCGAAGACGGAGGTGCGGCGGCACCGGCCCGGTCGGACCGGTGGGTCGACCGGTCCCCGACCGGTGGGGACCGGTCGGCCGGTGAGGAGCACCGGTCGGCCGGTGTGCGGCGACGCGGTCCGGAATCTTCGAAGCGGAGGACACGCGTCGGGATCGCATGGCTTGCGTCGAGGCTACGCAGGGTGCGGTTGCCGGGCATCCGTCCGATGGTGAAGACATCAAGAATTCCAAATCCGCCCTTGAGGGGCTTGTATCCCTAGTTAGTAGAGAGAGGCATTTTAGACATTCGGTTGCCGCCTATATAACCCAAGAGGTGAGAGGGTGGCAGCCAACTCTGGGAACCCTAGCTCATTAGTTTTCCTATTTTCCACCTATTTTCTCTAGGTTTTCCTTAGGACTAGCAAGAGAGCTTCACGGAGAGATCTTGTAGAGAGGGATGGATGATCGGGCGGCTTGCTAGACCTTGTACGAACCTTTGTTTCATGTATAGATGATTCGGCGTGGTTCCTCAAGGTTTGGATGTGTTTTCCCGGTTGTTCTTGGTGGTGATTTTCGGAGCCCTCTCTCGGTGATTTCTTTGGGGTGTTTTCGGGGCTTTTCTCTTGGGGATTTGATGGGGGAAATTTGTGGGAACCCTTCGTGGTTCTTTGGGCCGTGATTCCCCTCCCAAATCCGTGAGGAAAAGTGCTCGATTTTGGGGTTTCTTGAGTTCTTGGGTTGGAAGTGCTTCCGGCGGGATTTCTTCGATTCCTCCTTTTTGGACGAGTTTTGGTGGGATTAAACTTGGCTATGAACTCCTCATGAGGTGTTCATGATATCCCCAAAGTCTTGTTCAAGTCCGTGGAGCGATTCGGGAGATCGAGATTTGGATTTGGGGGAGTTGACTCGCGGGTCTTTGTTCATCCCGAGCGCCCCGGAGCTACACCGGTCGACCGGTGCTCTTGACCGGTCGACCGGTGCAAGCCCTTGTGGGTTTTTGCTCGGGTGAACGTCTTGGTGTGTTCCTTGTTGTCCCGTGTTGCTTTCTTGTTTCAAGTTTGGGTCCGTTTGGTGGTCGGTTGGCTTTGTTTGGTGCCTTGGGGGCTTTCGGTACGCCATCGGTACGACCGGTGTGTCTCACCGGTCGGCCGGTGTAGAGCCACTTAGTGGAAGTTGCTCGGTTCACCGGCGGGGGACCGGTCGACCGGTGGTGCTCACCGGTCCGGCCGGTGTGGGTCTGTAGACTCGAGGCTTGGTTTTTCCGTCGCGTTTCTCGGGTCGGAAGGTGGTGTGTTGGTTCCTAGGTCCGGTGGCACTCCGGTGGCTACGTGGGCTTGACCAACCTTGGTAGTGAGTCGGAGACGTGTGTTGGAAGCCGCGTTCGTCTTGTTGGAGTTTTCATCTCCTTCGAGAAGAATTTTTATCGGCTCCCATTCACTCCCCCCCCCTCTCGGTTCGCCGTATCGATCCTTCAAGTGGTATCGAGCCGGTTCGGGTCTTTGTTGACTCTAACCGATCTAAGATCCAAGGATGGCGTACCGGGAACGGGGTTCGGGTCCTCCACACTTCGATGGCAAGAACTACCGGATGTGGAGCAAGCGGATGGGTGCGTTCCTCCGCGGAAAGGGTCGGTACCGCTTTGGGATGTCACGGTGGACACGGGCTATGTCCAGCCGATGGATTTCCTTGCTCCGGGGGTCGAGGGACGGATTCGACGCCAACAATAAGGCGGTCGACTACTTGTTTCGTGCTTTGTGTCGGCTGAGTTCGATCGGGTGCACACCGAGCACTTGGCTTGTAGGATTTGGGCGGTGTTGAAGGAGGCTCATGTTGGGAACGCCCGAGGTTCGAGGCACGGTTGTATGCGACCTACGGAGAGAGTACGAGAACTTCACTCATCTCCCCCGGTGAGTCCATCGATGCCTTGTTTCGAGAGGTTCACGGTGGTGGTGAACAACATGAGGGCCAATGTGGACGTGCTCCCGTACGATGATCATGATAGAGCGGTCAAGCTCTTACACTCTTTGGATCGTACGATATGGGGCGGAAAGTTCGAGGCCATAGTCGAGTCGGAGCGGTATGATACTACGACGGTGAACGAGAACGAGTCGTTCTCGAAGCTCAAGTCGGGCCGAGGTGGACGGGGGCATGAGCCAAGAGCTCGAGGGACCGGCGATTCCCATAGTCTTGCCCTCGTTGGTGGTTCCAAAGGAAAGACTAACTCTAACCCATCCACCAGGATGTTCTCGTTTTCCTCTCTGATGTCTATGCCAGATGAGGAGTTTGATGACCTTGGAGAGGACGAGCTGGCGCTGTGACGAGGGCGGTTCGAGAGGCGCACGAGAACCGCGTGAACATGAGGAGGAACACGAGGACTTGCTTCCAGTGCGGCAAGCCGGGACACTTCGTCGCCGGCGCCGGAGAAGGCCGAGAACAAGGACAGCTACAAGCACAAGCCGAGGAAGAACGATGACAAGTACCGTTCGAGGCGCGACCACAAGAGCAAGCACAAGAACAAGTACAAGGACGAGCGACGATCGAGGAAGAAGGAGGGCCGAGGCAAGGCCCGAGCGATGGTTGGAGCGAGCGACGTCGACTCCGGTTCCGCGTACTCCACCTCGAGCTCGAGCGGCGGCGGCGACGACGAGGGAGATCGCCGCAAGAACAAGAGGTCGTCCAAGAACACGAGCGGGGCCGAGGCGCTTCGCGAGAGACGGCTTCGCACCATGGCGTTGAGCTCCGGCGGCAAGAAGAGCACACGGAGCGACTCGGACTGCGAGTCCGACGACGAGGTGCGTGATGAGCTTCCCTTCTTGCGCCGGGAGAATGAGAGGCTTGGCTCTTTGCTTGATAATCGTGATGACATGCTTAGAGAGGCCAAGAAAATGAGGAAAGAGCTTAGGGCCTCACTCGAGGATGCTAGGACTAGAGTGGGCCGAGCTAGAGACACGGGTGCTTGATAGCAAGCTTGAGATTGATTCGCTTAAGGCTAGCCTGTTGTCTCGATGAGAATGATTGTCTTGATTGCTCCATATTCCTTGCTGATCTTGCTTTGTTTAAGGAGAAGCATGCCTCCAAGTGTGAGGAACTAGATGTGCTTAGGGTTGAAGTGGCTGAGCTTAAGTCTAGACTGCTTTGCTAGGTGCTTGCACTTCTTGCCCTGTTTTGCATGCTAAGATTGATGAGATGCATGCTTACACTAGTTCGCTCGAGGCTAAATTGAAGGAACCCATGCCTACATCTTGCTCTACCTGTGAAATGCATGCATTGAAAAATTTGGAGCTTGCACATTATGTTGATCGTTTGCAAGATGAGAATGATAATTTGAGGAAGTTGATGGGTTGGTTGTCCGGTCACGAGCCTCAGTTGAGGATGATGATCGAGGCCTTTAAGAGGCAAGATGGTGAGGGGCTTGGGGCAAACAAGGTTGGTGAGGGAAGTGGAGAGAATATCCCGGAGCCACCAAAAACCCACCACAAAAATGATTTCCCCCCAAAACCTAACCATCTAAGGAACCGACTAGACACAACCCCGGCTCCACCCGTGTTTCCTACACCCACAAATGATCTTCAAAAGCCTATCAAGTTTGTGAGCACTTCGGGGAAGGTGTTCTTTGGGAAGGAAAGTGAGAAGGCTAGTGGTGAGAAACCGGTGGAGGGTTTGAGTGGAGAGAAACCAAGTGAGCAGCCACATCCCAAGCCAAAGCCTAAGTTTGTGAGGTTCCATTGTGGCTATTGTGGGAGAGATGGCCATAAGGAGGAGTTTTGCTTCAAGAAGAAGCGAGAGGAGAGAATGGAGAAGGAGTGGGCTAACAAGGACAAGTACCACCCTTCCGATGGTGTACTTGAGCCTCGTATGCAGATGCCCAGGGGCAAGGCGATTGTGAGGACGAGTTCGGGCTTGGGGAGAGAAGAAGGCTGCGGGTGGTGTTGCTGCCCCCGGACCACACCGGTCGGACCGGTGTGGAGCACCGGTCAGACCGGTGCGGGCACAGGCGGACGGATGTTCGGGTTTCGTGCTCGTACGGGTGCGAGGGTTGTTTCGGTGGTCGTGGTTCGGTGATTGGGGTGGAAAGGGTGCGGGTGGTCGGTTGCTAGGCGTTCTCCTCCTCGTGCTCAATACGGGGATTGGAGGAGTCGAGGTGTTGAGTTGGAGAGGAAGGACGTTCCACGGGCTTTCTTGCGTGGATTTGGTCCTCCTCCGGGCGAGAGAGGGGTGGTTCCCTCGGGGTGGTTACCGTGGTGGTGTTCGTGGAGGTAGTTTTGGTAGGAGAGATGCTTTGGTTGGTGCTAACCCCACTTTCGAGCAAATGGCTTGGCACCTGGTTTTCCTCCTTTGGTACTAACCCCGATCTTTGAGTCGTTTGTTCGCTCACGTGCCTATTTTTGAATTTCGGGTGGGAGACTTGAAGAACATTTGGTTGATTGACTCCGGTTGTTCGAGGCATATGACCGGGAGACGGGGGTGGTTCTCAAGTCTCGTCCGGTGGTGACGAAGAGGTACATCACCTTTGGGGACAATGGGCGTGGGCGTGTGCTTTCAGAAGGTGAGATAAAAGTGAGTGACAAGATCACTCTGAGGCGTGTTGCTCTTGTTCAATCGTTGGGGTACAATTTGCTTTCTGTGTCCCAGTTGTTGGATGAGGGTTTTGAGGTGTTGTTTCGGCCAGGTGGTTCTCGGATTGTGGACTCTCGAGGGGACCTTGTCTGTATGGTCGTTCCCGAGGGTCAGGTGTTTCGTGCTGATTTTTCTCAGTCTTCGGGTGTGGAGCGTTGTTTCTTGGGCGCTTCTTCGAGTGAGTTGTGGAAGTGGCATAGGAAGTTGGGTCACTTGAGCTTTGACCTTTTGTCTCGCTTGAGTAAACTCAATTTGGTCCGAGGATTGCCACGGTTGAAGCTTGAGAAAGAGTTGGTTTGTGCTCCGTGTAGGCATGCCAAGATGGTGGCCTCTTCTCACCCGCCTCTCACCGATGTGATGAGCGAGCGTCCATGCGAGCTGCTCCATATGGACCTTGTTGGCCCAGCTCGTGTGCGATCTGCGGGTGAGAAGTGGTATGTCCTTGTTGTGGTGGATGACTATTCTCGGTATGCGTGGGTGTTCTTTCTGGAGGATAAGGGGGAGACGTTTGGTTTTGTTCGAGATCTAGTCTTGAGGTTGAGGAACGAGAGGCACGGAGATGCCATACGAGCTATCCGCAGTGATAATGGCTCGGAATTCAGGAACTCTCGTTTTGAAACCTTTTGTCATGACTTGGGTCTTGAGCACCGGTTTTCGAGTCCGTATACGCCTCCCCGAGAATGGTGTTGTGGAAAGAAAGAATAGGACCTTGTGCGAGATGGCTCGGACGATGCATGCTTGATGAGCATAGGACTCGAGGAGGTATTGGGGGGAGGCGGTGAATACCGCATGCTATGTGTCGAACGGGATATACCTCGAGTGCACAAGAAGAAGACATGCTATGAGTTGATGCATGGTCGCACACCCAAGGTGAGTCACTTCCATGTCTTTGGTTGCAAGTGTTTCATTCGAAGAAAGGCGGGGAAGTTGGATAAGTTTGAGGCTAGGTCTGTCGATGGCATTTTCTTTGGTTATGCATCTCATTCTAGAGCATATCGTGTGCTCAATCTTGAAACTAACCAAATCGTGGAGACTTGCGAGGTAACCTTCGACGAGACGAGCCACGTAGTCGGCTTGTCTTTGAGTGTGCGGTGATGATGAGCTTGGCGAGGAGATCTTTCGGGGAGGAGGAGCATGAACATGGTGATGATGAGGATGGTGGTGCGGTGCCCCCGGTGAACATGTACCCACTACTTCGACTACGATGATGGATGGACCCTCTGCTACACCTACGACGACGAATCAAGAACGAGGAGAAGGCGATGTTGAGGGGGAGGTAGCTTCGAGGCGAGAACCTCCCCGGCGAGTTCAAGTGGATCACCCAGCTTCGAGGATCATCGGCGACATGAATGAACGCACTACACGGTCGAGGGTTCGAAACAATTCCCATTTTGCTCATGCTGCGTTTGTTGCTTCTTTCGAGCCCAAAGACATTGGACACGCACTATCTGATCATAATTGGGTTAACTCGATGCATGAGGAGTTGGAGAACTTTGAGAGGAATCGGGTGTGGGAGTTGGTTGACCCTCCCCCAGGGTGTAAGCCGATTGGTACAAAGTGGGTGTGGAAAAACAAAGAGGGAGATAAGGGTGAGGTTGTGAGGAACAAGTCGAGACTTGTTGCCCAGGGGTTCGATCGAAGGAGGGGATCGACTACGAGGAGACCTTTGCTCCCGTAGCCCGTTTGGAGGCGATTAGGATCCTTCTAGCCTTTTCTGTGGCTAAAGGGTTCAAGTTGCACCAAATGGATGTGAAGAGTGCTTTTATGAATGGAGTGTTGGAAGAAGAAGTGTATGTGAGGCAGCCTCCGGGGTTTGAGAGTGAGAAGTACCCCCACCGGGTGTACAAGTTGAGGAAGGCGCTGTATGGGTTGAAGCAGGCGCCTAGAGCTTGGTATGGAAGGTTGAGGGGGTTCTTGTTTGAGAGAGGCTTTGAGATGGGGAAGGTCGATCAGACCTTGTTTTTGTTAAGGCAGGGCAGAGATATCCTGATTGTGCAGGTGTACGTGGATGATATTGTCTTTGGTGGCTCGTCTAACTCTCTTGTTGCGAGGTTTGCAGATGATATGAGCAGGGAGTTTGAGATGAGCATGATGGGTGAGTTGCGGTTCTTCCTCGGGCTACAAATCAAGCAATCAAAGGAAGGAACATTTGTGCACCGGAGCTAAGTACACCAAGGACATTGTGAGGAAGTTCAAGATGGAGGACTCCAAGGCTATGACGACGCCGATGAGTACGACTACGGCTCTTGATGCGGATGAGGAAGGTGAACACGTGGACCGGAAGGAGTACGGAGCATGATCGGGTCACTCCTCTACTTGACGGCGACGAGGCCGGACATACGGTTCTCGGTGTGTCCGTGCGCTCGTTTTCAAGCGTCTCCGAGGACTTCGCATCGGCAAGCGGTGAAGCGAATTTTCGGGTACTTGCGTCACACTCCCGACTTCGGCCTTTGGTACTCCGCGTCTTCTTCTTTGGCGCTTCATGGTTTTTCAGACGCGGATTTTGCGGGTGTCGGTTGGATAGGAAGTCCACTTCGGGACTTGCCAGTTTTTGGGTTCCTCTTTGGTCTCTTGGTCTTCCCGCAAGCAGTCGAGTGTTGCTCAATCCACGACCGAGGCCGAGTATGTTGCCGCTGCTAGTTGTTGCTCTCAGCTCCTTTGGATCACCTACACCATAAGTGACTTTGGTGAGGAGTATACCCATGTCCCACTTCATTGTGATAGCACCAGTGCCATAAGCGTTGCAAAGAACCCAGTGCTCCATTCCAAAACCAAGCACATAGAAGTGAGGTATCATTTTCTGAGAGACAACGTTGAGAAAGGAAAGATAGCTTTGATCCATGTACCCACACATGACCAACTAGCCGATATTTTCACCAAACCCCTAGATCAAGCAACTTTCACTCGTTTGCGAGGGGAACTTGGTGTGTGTTTGATTTCTTAAGTTGGGTGTGTGGGAGCTTTCTTTTGCCGGTGGTGTCGAGCCCGTTTTGCCTCCCCTCGAGGAGCCGGTTTGTAGCATATGTATAGCTTTCCTTTGTGCATTTCTTGCATTTGGCATGGCTATGTAACATGTTGTATAGGCATCCTTGTATCTTAGATTGCATGCATTTTGTATCATATGCATTGGTTAGGAAAAGCTTCTCTCATATACATTGTTCACCATGGAATGAGATATATGTCTTTGTGAGCTTGTTTGGTATGCTATGGTTAGTTCGGCTTAGCTCTTGATGATCTTGATGAATAATCCATGGTTGATAGCTATGCTTTTGAAAATGTCACATGTATGCTCTCTCATGTGTAAATGCCTTTACATGCTCTTGACATGTTTGTGTGGCCTTGCTATGCTTAATTTGTGGTTGGATAGCTAGTTTATTGATCATATGGAGCCAAAGGCTCATTTGCCATCATGAATGTTTAGCCCTCTAGATTTATCTTGTGGAGGAGCATAAGTTCCTTTTTGTCGCAAAGACATTTCATGTACCATTTACAAATCTGAAAATGAAATGAAAAATGCTTGGAAAATATGCTCCCATGTCATATGTGCTGAATTTAATTTGCTTTGGGTGCTAAACCGTTGCATGATGCCTACCAATGAGAAGTCTCATACATAGAAGTAGGCACATGGCTCGGTGGCTTTGACATGACATGAGGTGCTTGTGGGTGTTTGTGATGGTCTTATGGTTAGAATGGCTGTCCTAGCATGAAGTTTGTGTGGCTTTGCCATTTTGATATGCTTTGATCATGTTTAGGACTTTGCTCATGAGAGGCAAGTTTTCGCAAAATTGCCAAAATCCATCTTAGCTTCGTCCAATGGTTGTGAAACTTGGTGATCATGTAGTTGAGATCGATACGAAGCCGTAGAGTATCTAACTTGCTCATTTGGACATGTGTAGCATTCTTTGTTGAATTTTGTCTATTTGAGAAGCTCTAGGTTGAAAGTTTTGCATTTTTGGCTTGATTCATGCATTGCCAACAAGGGGGAGAAGTTTGAGCTTGAAATGGCTTGTCAGACGCATTTAGAAGGTTTTCGGGTGGTTTTGAGCCATTTACGGGCTCTCGTTGTACACCGGTCGACCGGTGATGAGCACGGTCGACCGGTGTGAGTGCTGGTCCTGTACATATGTTAGGCACCGGTCGACCGGTGGTGATGACCGATCCGACCGGTGTGGTGAAAGTCTTTGCTTGTTCGTCTTGTTTCATGTGGTTTCTTGCATGCATTCGTCCGGGGGAGTTGCATTGGTTCGGGGGGAGGCTTGCATGTGTGCGGGGGGAGCTCTTTGTGAGTTTTCGAGCTTTGTTTCGGTGGTTTGTGCTCTTTGCTTGAGCTTTGCTTTGTCTCGGATGTGTCGAGCCGTTGCCCTTGCCTAAGGGGTCCGAGACTTGTCTTCTTCAAGTGATCTTGCTCTTTGCCTTTGTTTGGTTTTCGATCGCTTGTTGGAGTTTCTTTTTTTTTTGTTTCCTTTCTTTTTCTTTTCTCTCTTGCTACTTTCGTGTGGGTGTTGTCAATGCACTCGTCAAGGGGGAGATTGAGGACCATGTGTGGTTCGAGGACCGGTCGATGGTCGCTTCCTTGTGTGATGAGTGATTGACAACGTTGTGTGGACTGATTCTTGGCTAAGTATTGCAGGTGCGGGTTGCGGCTTGACTCGCGTTGGTGCGGGTGAAGAACAAGCGCGAAAGGTCGTCGCCGGTGAGGCCTCCGGGTGTGGAGAAGACAAGTAGGCTTTGTTCGAGGGACCGGTGGCCGGCGGGGGTCAAGTGCGGGCCGCATGGTGGCATGAACGACAAGATGAAGTTGTGGACGGTTTCTTGGTTGAGCCTCAAAACCAAGGTCAAGCGGGACTACGTGGGAGCCAAGTCATGAGTGAGATTGGCGGAGGCTACACCGAGTTCGCGGGGTTTCCGGTGGTTCACCGAAAAACCACCGGGTTCCTTGGTTGATCCACAAAGCCAAGACCGGAGAACCGAAGACGGAGGTGCGGCGGCACCGGGCCCGGTCCCGACCGGTGGGTCGACCGGTCGGCCGGTGGGGACCGGTCGGCGGTGAGGAGCACCGGTCGGCCGGTGTGCGACGACGCGGTCCGGAATCTTCGAAGCGGAGGACACGCGTCGGGATCGCATGGCTTGCGTCGAGGCTACGCGGGGTGCGGTTGCGGGCATCCGTCCGATGGTGAAGACATCAAGAATTCCAAATCCGCCCTTGAGGGGCTTGTATCCCTAGTTAGTAGAGAGGGGCATTTTAGACATTCGGTTGCCGCCTATATAACCCAAGAGGTGAGAGGGTGGCAGCCAACTCTGGGAACCCTAGCTCATTAGTTTTCCTATTTTCCACCTATTTTCTCTAGGTTTTCCTTAGGACTAGCAAGAGAGCTTCACGGAGAGATCTTGTAGAGAGGGATGGATGATCGGGCGGCTTGCTAGACCTTGTACGAACCTTTGTTTCATGTATAGATGATTCGGCGTGGTTCCTCAAGGTTTGGATGTGTTTTCCCCGGTTGTTCTTGGTGGTGATTTTCGGAGCCCTCTCTCGGTGATTTCTTTGGGGTGTTTTCGGGGCTTTTCTCTTGGGGATTTGATGGGGGAAATTTGTGGGAACCCTTCGTGGTTCTTTGGGCTGTGATTCCCCTCCCAAATCCGTGAGGAAAAGTGCTCGATTTTGGGGTTTCTTGAGTTCTTGGGTTGGAAGTGCTTCCGGCGGGATTTCTTCGATTCCTCCTTTTTGGACGAGTTTTGGTGGGATTAAACTTGGCTATGAACTCCTCATGAGGTGTTCATGATATCCCCAAAGTCTTGTTCAAGTCCGTGGAGCGATTCGGGAGATCGAGATTTGGATTTGGGGGAGTTGACTCGCGGGTCTTGTTCATCCCGAGCGCCGTGCTACACCGGTCGACCGGTGCTCTTGGCCGGTCCGACCGGTGCAAGCCCTTGTGGGTTTTTGCTCGGGTGAACGTCTTGGTGTGTTCCTTGTTGTCCCGTGTTGCTTCTTTGTTTCAAGTTTGGGTCCGTTTGGTGGTCGGTTGGCTTTGTTTGGTGCCTTGGGGGCTTTCGGGCCGCCATCGGTCGACCGGTGTGTCTCACCGGTCGGCCGGTGTAGAGCCACTTAGTGGAAGTTGCTCGGTTTCACCGGCGGGGACCGGTCGGCCGGTGGTGCTCACCGGTCGGCCGGTGTGTGGATCTGTAGACTCGAGGCTTGGTTTTTCCGTTGCGTTTCTCGGGTCGGAAGGTGGTGTGTTGGTTCCTAGGTCCAGTGGCACTCCAGTGGCTACGTGGGCTTGACCAACCTTGGTAGTGAGTCGGAGACGTGTGTTGGAAGCCGCGTTCGTCTTGTTGGAGTTTTCATCTCCTTCGAGAAGAATTTTTATCGGCTCCCATTCACTCCCCCCCCTCTCTGGTTCGCCGTATCGGTCCTTCAGCCAGAGCCAAAACCAAAACCCATCCCCTTCAGGTGTGAGTATTGTGGCAAGGAGAGGCATCTTGAAGAGTTTTGCTACAAGAGGAAGAGGGATGAGAGGCTTGCTAGGGAGCAAGCAAACCAGGACAGGTATCGCCAGCCTCATGGTATTCCTGAGCCTAGAGTGCCACTTCCACGGGGTGTGGGAAGTGTGAGGAGTGTTGGCAGGTTCCCACGGAGGGGTGGTGGTGAGAGGTTTGTCGGGAGAGATGATGGTGTGCGTCTTTGGTGAGAGGCTTGGTCGGGCTCGTGGTGGTTTTGCTTGGACGTCCTCCTACTCGTCCTCAGTACGGGTTTAGGGGAGATGATCGCAGCTTTGGGTTCCAGAGGAACTACGGACCACGCTTTCCCCCTCGTGGTGCTCGTACTCCTCCCATGGGACATGGGAAGCTTGGTGGCAAGGGAATGATGTTTGCTAACCCCTCTTTTGAGCGAGATGGCTCGACACCGGGTTTAACTTTCTTTGTGCTAACCCCGTGTGTCGAGTCGCTAGCTCACTCTCGTTCTTGTTTCGACTACAAAGGGGGAGGCTTGGAGAACATTTGGTTGATCGACTCGGGATGTTCTCGACACATGACCGGAGATAAGAAGTGGTTCTCCGGCCCTCACCCCGGTGAAGGAAAAGCGAGACATCACTTTTGGGGACAATGGACGAGGAAGGGTGCTTTGTCGGAGGGTGTTGTGCATGTGAGTGACAAGGTAACGTTGAAGAGAGTGGCTCTTGTGAAGTCTTTGGGTTTCAATTTGCTTTCGGTTTCTCGGTTGCTTGATGAGGGTTTTGAGGTGCGTTTCAAGTCTCGGCGAGTCTCGTTTGCTTGATTCTCGAGGTGATCTTGTTTGTATGATCATCCCCGAGGGTCGATTTTCGTGGCTGATTTCTCTCGTTCTTTGGGTCCTCCGCTCGTTGTTTGATGGCCGGTCCTTCTTCGATTTGTGGAAATGGCATAGGCGGTTGGGACACTTGAGCTTTGATTTGGTTTCCCGCTTAAGTGGTCTTGACCTTGTCCGAGGATTGCCGAAGTTGAAGCTTCGAAGGATTTGGTTTGTGCTCCTTGTAGGCATGGTAAGATGGTAGCCACTCCCCATCCACCCCTGACCGATGTCATGACCGAGCGTCCGACAGTAGCCGTTGCATATGGACCTTGTTGGGCCGGCTCGAGTTCGCTCGGTGGGTGGGAAGTGGTATGTCCTTGTTGTGGTGGACGATTACTCTCGCTATGCCCGGGTGTTCTTCTTGGAGGATAAGAGTGAGACATTTGGTTTTGTTCGAGATCGATCGTGAGGTTGAAAAACGAGAGGCATGGGAATGCTATTCGAGCTATCCGCGGTGATAATGGCTCCGGGTTCAAGAACTCTCGTTTTGATGCCTTTTGTCGTGATCTAGGTCTTGAACATCAGTATTCGACCCCTTATGTGCCCCCTCAAAATGAAGTCGTGGAAAGGAAAAATCGGACTCTTTGTGAGATGGCTAGGACGATGCTCGATGAGCACAGGACTCCTAGGAGGTATTGGGGCGAGGTGGTCAATACGGCTTGTCATGTTTCCAACGGGATTTTATTGCGAGCTTTCAAGAAGAAGACCCTTTATGAGCTTATGCATGGTCGGGCACCCAAGGTGAGTCACTTCCGAGTTTTTGGCCGCAAGTGCTTTATTTTGAAGAAGGGAAAACTCGACAAGTTTGAGGCTAGGTCTAGTGATGGTATTTTCTTTGGATATGCTAACCATTCTAGAGCCTATAGGGTGCTTAACCTTGAGACTAACAAAATCATGGAGACTTGCGAGGTGACCTTCGACGAGACAATGCCATGTACCTCTCTTGGCTTTGAATGTGCGTGGTGATGAAGAGATGGGCGAGGACCTCTTTGAAGAGGAGAAGGACGAAGCTGGAGATGATGATGGGGAGAACCATGCGCCTGAAGCTGAGTGTGTACCCACTACTTCCCCTACGACTACTATGGAGCATGGACCGTCTACTTCATGGACAACGACGGTGCAACAAGAGGACCAGGCGAGAGAAGCTGAAGTTGAGGGGGAGGTAGTCTCGAGGCGTGAGGCTCCCCGGCGGATTCAAGAAGTGCATCCCCTGTCGAAGATCATTGGGAACATCGACGAACGCACTACACGGTCAAGGTCCGAGAATTCCTCTCATTTTGCTCATGCCGTTTTGTTGCTACTTTTGAGCCCAAGGACATTGGACATGCTTTATCTGATGCAAACTGGGTCAATTCTATGCATGAGGAGTTGGAAAATTTTGAGAGGAACCAGGTGTGGGAGTTAGTTGAACCACCTCCAAATTGCCATCCCATAGGAACCAAATGGGTTTGGAAGAACAAAGAGGGAGAGAATGGGATGGTTGTGAGGAACAAGTCCAGACTTGTTGCTCAGGGGTTTAGTCAGAAGGAGGGGATCGACTTTGAGGAGACCTTTGCTCTTGTGGCCCGTCTTGAGGCAATTCGGATCCTTCTAGCCTTTGCCATGGCTAAAGGGTTTAAGTTGTTTCAGATGGACGTGAAGAGTGCTTTTCTGAATGGGGTCATAGAGGAGGAGGTGTATGTGAAGCGGGCCACCCACAGGGTTTGAGAGCGAGTTGTACCCACACGGGGTATACGGGTTGAAAAGGGCTCGTATGGGTTGAAATAGGCGCCCCGTGCTTGGTATGGGAGATTGAGAGGTTTTCTGTTGAGCAGAGGGTTTGTGATGGGTACCGTGGATAGAACCTTGTTTCTCCTCAAGCATGGAAATGACTTGTTGATTGTTCAGATATACGTGGATGATATTGTCTTTGGTGGCTCGTCACATAACCTTGTTGCCAAGTTTGCGGATGAGATGAGCGGGGAGTTCGAGATGAGCATGATGGGCGAGTTGCGGTATTTTCTCGGCCGCGCTGGATCAAGCAAGTGAAGGATGGAACATTTGTGCACCGCAGACCAAGTACACGAAAGACATCTTGAAGAAGTTCCGGATGCAAGATGTGAAGCCGATGTCGACTCCCATGGGGAGTACGGCCACTTTGGATGCGGATGAGGACGGAGAACCGGTGGACCGGCGGGAGTAAAGGGGGAGCATGATCGGCTCCCTCCTCTACTTGACCCGCAACGAGGCCGGACATACGGTTCGGCGTGTGTCCGTGCGCTCATTTTCGAGGGCTTCGCCAAGGACATCACATCGACGGGCGGTCAAGAGGATTTTCGGATACCTACGGGCTCTGCCGCCCGGTCTTGGCCTTTGGTATTCTTCCTCCTCGACTCTTTCTCTTCATGGTTTTTCCGATGCGGATTTTGCTTCGGTTGTCGAGTCGAGAGGAAGTCTACTTCGGTACTTGCCGGTTTCTTGGGTCTTCGTTGGTCTCATGGTCTTCCCGCAAGCCGGTCTAGTGTAGCTCGGGTCTACCACGGAGGCGAGTATGTTCTTTGTCGCGAGTTGTTGCTCCCGCGTTGTGGATTTCATACACTTTGAGAGACTTTGGTGAGGAGTGCACCCGCATCCCACTTCTTTGTGATAGCACCGGATGCCATAAGCGTAGCCAAAAACCCGGATGCTTCACTCCGAAACACCAAACATATAGAAGTGAGGTATCATTTCTTGAGGGACAATGTGGAGAAAGGAACCATTGTTTTGAGCCATGTCCCTACCCAAGATCGGCTAGCCGACATCTTTACAAAGCCTCTCGACCAAGCTACATTTGTGCGCTTGCGGGGGACTTGGGGTTTGTTGCCCTTTCTAGTTGATTCTTGGGGGACTTTCTTTTTGTATCATATGTATCATACCATGTTTTACTTTGATGTATATACATGCTTTGCTTGATGTACAAACCATGGTAGGATAGCCATCTTGTCATATATCATGTTGCATTTGTCATATATTGCATTTTAGGACGATGAGCTTCTTTCATATGCCATATTTGAGTCTCTTTGGCTATTTGTGAGATATTGGTTATATGTGTGGAGAAATGGTGATGTGAGGCTATGCTCTTGGAATATTTGAGATATATGTGTGGTGAGATAGCCCCTTTTGAAATAAATGCTAAACTTGACTAATTTTTGATGAAATTTGCTCCACTCGTGTGTAGTTGTGTATCCATGTCACAGTTTGGTCTAAATGTGCTTTTCATGCTTAGATTGTGCTTGGATGCCTTGTTCTTGCATTTGGGCCAAAGGCCGAATATCATTGTGAATGTTTAGCCTATGTTGCATTCATGGGGGAGCATAAGCTTCTTTTTGCCGCAAAGGCACTTCATGTACCATGAAATGAATTAATCTTGAAAAGAAGTGTGAATGCTTGAAAAATGCTCCATCCATCATGTCTATGCTTAAAATGTATTATCTTTCACATATGGGTGCTAAACATGCTTTGCATGATGTTCACCAGGGAGAAGTCTCCCCCGAAGTGGACACATGGCTCATGAGCTTTGACATGACATGCTTTGCTTTATGGGTGTTTGCCATGATCTTTTGCTGAGAATTTGATATCCTTGTATGATCTTTGAATGGTATGCATGTTTGTGCCTCAAGTGTGACATGGATAGGCTTTTACATGTGAAGCGAGCCTTCTTTTGGTAAAAGCTGCATTAAATCCGAAAATTTTGCTTTGTCACATGCTTGTATTTTCATATATTACTTGTGGCAATGCTTTGACTATGCTATGATTCATATGTGTGATCTTTGTATCATTTTTAGCCTTTGACACTAGATTTGGCCTATTTGAGAAGCTCATGTAGTTGTTTATATGCTTTGTTTTGCATTTCTGCATTTTCACATTGATTCATACATTGTCAACAAGGGGGAGAAGAGGTGAGCTTAATGAAAATTCAGAAGAGGTGAGCTGAAATTTGGAAGTTTGCATTCACGTGTTCAGGGGGAGCTTGCATTTGTTCAGGGGGAGCTTTCTTGCTGTTTTCGGTGTGGAGTTTGTGCTTTGCTTGGCTTGTGACCTTTCTTCGCCTTTCTTCGGTTTTGGTCATGAGTTGAGCTTCTTTGTTTTCTTTCTTCTTTCTTTTCTCTTTTTCTCTGAATTTCATTTCGCGTTGTGTGTTGTCAATGCACTCATCAAGGGGGAGATTGAGGACCAGGAGCGTCCCAGTGGTCGATGGATGACCGCTCCTCAGTGATGAGTGATTGACAACGGGTGTTGGACTGACTCTTGGCTTAGTGCGCAGGTGTAGGCCCGCGGCCTAGTTCGTGTTGTTGCGGGGTGAAGAACGGGCGCGAAAGGTCTTCGCACCTTGAGGGTCCTCCCGGGAGATG
Source organism: Cenchrus americanus (assembly GCA_947561735.1). NCBI lineage: Eukaryota > Viridiplantae > Streptophyta > Magnoliopsida > Poales > Poaceae > Cenchrus > Cenchrus americanus. Next base: position 180,393,810 of record OX387245.1, read on the forward strand.
GAGAGACAAGTAGGCTCGGTTCGAGGGACCCAGTGGACAGCGCGGGGCCCGGGTGCGGGCCACATGGTGGCGACACAAGCAAGACGAAGTCATGGACAAGTGAGCCGGTGCACGGTGGCGGTCAAGTCAAGTGGTTTGGCGGGAGGCCGGGACGGGGAACGCGCGGGGTTTGGTGGTTTGCCCACAAAACCATCGGCGGACGGTTTCTTGGTTTGGGCCTCAAAACCAAGTCCGAGGGCCCAACACGACGGAGATGGGATCGGGCGTGTCGGGGAAGCTTCGAGGCGGAGGACACGCGGCGGGATCGCATGGCTTGCGTCGGGAGGACGCGGGGTGCGGCAAAGGCGTGGCCGTCCGATGGCAAGACCCACAAACATTACCTAAATGCCCCTACGTGGGTTGTATCGCCAGTAGTTTAGTTAGGGGTAGTCGAGTCATTTACCACTCCGGCGGGACCTGATATATAAGCCATGAGTGTGTGTGGATGACCCTCTCTCTCCGCGACTTAGGGTTTCATTTCCTCCCTCCTCTTTCTCATTTTCGTAGCTATTTTTCCTTCCATTTTCTCTAGGCTAGCATGAGAGCTTCATGAGAGATTTGTTGAGAGGGATGGATGCTAGGGCGGCATGCTAGACCTTGTGAATCTTTCCCGGTTTGTATAGAAGATTCGGGGTTGTTTTTCGTGGCTTTTCGTGCTTGTTTTCGTGCCTTTGTTCCCGGTGTGATTCCGCGGATTTGAGTGGGTTTCTCCCGGCGGATTTCTTTGAGGGAAACATGGATAGATGTCTTGTGCATCTTTGTGCTTGATCTTGTGCCCTCAAACGCCGGAAACCACTTCGATTCGTGAGTTTTCGTTCGGTGGTCTAGCTTTTGGTGGTGCTCAAAGGATTCGCGATTCCCCGGTGATTTAGGGAGTTAGGAGGCAAGATTTTTGGGTTATAGCATCCTTGTGTGACGCTTTTCAAGTCCCCAAACCCTTGTCTCCATAGCTTCAACCGTTTGGGAAATCCGATGATGATTTGGAAGAGTTGACTTTCGGGGTCGGGACATTCGTTCAAGCCTCACTTTGTCCCCCGGACCGCGGTACCGCGGTGTCTTGGCGGACGATCCCGCCGAGGCTAGGGTTCGTCGCGTGTTCGTCGTGTTCTTGCGCGCCTTTGTTTTCGATCCGGTTTGGCTTTTGGTTTTGGTTGCGGCCGGTTTGCGGACGGGCTCCGCGCTCGAGTAGCGCGAGGCGCCGTCCGAGGCGTGGGCGCGAGCGGTCCGCCGGGCTTGGCGGACGGGTCCGTTTTTCTCGAATCGCTTCAACCGGTGTTCCTGTGTGTGTTTAACGGACGGTCCGCGGAGAGGGCCGGACGGTCCCGACGTCGAGTCCCGAAGTCGTCGCGGACGGTCCGCGGTCGCCTAACGGGACATCGGCGGTGCATCACGGACGGTCCCTAGGCTACGCTGGAGCTGCGAGGCAGTCCGCCGAGCGTGTGCAGTGCTTCTTGTTTCGATTCCTTCCTTCCCTTTCTAGTGCTTCCGCGTGTGCTTCAAGGAATTGTTCCTAGGACTAGAAGTTGATCCATAACCTCGTGGTCTTGGCGATTGGTGCGTGATTCGATCCATCGCTTGTGTGTGACCGGGGTTTGTCTAGGGTATAGGCCGGATTCTTTTGGAAGAATTTTTACCGGCTCCTATTCACTCCCCCCCTCTTTAGTCGCCATCTGATCCTTCACACGGTGGTTAGTACCAATGGATAAGGTATAAAACTTATGCCAACACCGAAGGTAAACTCATGGCTAGGTTGACGGATTTTCACCGTCAACACTTGCGGACTTCTAGGCAGTAGGCGTCCATGTTCTCCTTGTTGCGGTCCCAAGACTTGTTGACTTGGTTGATGACCACTGCAGAGTCGCCGTAGACTAGTAGTCGCTTGATGCCCAGAGAAGCTGCAAGGCGGAGCCCATGTAGCAGGGCTTCGTACTCGGCTTCGTTGTTTGACTGAAGGGAAACGGGGTGGCTACGCTAGCGCAAAACAAAATTTTCCCCGCAAAACAGGAACTGCTGCTGTCAGAGATCACGGGATTACCACTAGACGCGCAGATGCGGCGGAACCATCTCGATGTAGACGAACGTGTCGAGGGTAGCGAGCGGTGCGGTTGCTCACGTCCTTCTTGACTTGCACGTGCGGCTCGTCGATCCAAGTGCTCCGGATGTAGCACCTCCAAGGTATCCACACGTACGGAGAATGAAGCGACGCACGCCGGACGCTAGGTCCGTGAGTGCGACGAGGAGGGAGCGTTGGCGGCGCGGGCGCTACTTGAGAAAGTTGTGCCTTTTCGGGAGGGGTGTGGTCCATATTTATTGGGAGGAAACCCCCTCACACCATCGTCCATTAGCAATACGGGACTAATAGATGGTGTACCCCTTGCAATATTAATGGGCTTTACAACATTTGTGGCCCATTAGGACTTTTACACCATAATGGATCAAATCCATCTGAGCCCACTAGTGGATCAAATCCAGTTGACTCTAGGGCATATTTCCAACAGTCTCCCACTTGCACTAGAGTCAACTATGCAAGTATATTCATCCTCATTCGACTTCCAACCCCTTAAGTGTGTGACCCTATAGGTTCACATATACATAGACTTGACCCGAGTACATTACTCGATCAATGGTTGATAGCGGCCTCTAGCAAGACGTGTCAACTCTTATGCATACGTAAAGATCTTATCAGACAAACCATCACAACAATTCATACATGCTATTCCCTTTGCCTCACGATATTTGGTCTAGCTCCAAGCTGACCTCTCTTTCTCGACACTGTGATTCGGATCATCAAAAGGGGGTTAACCCTTAACCCAGCACGGCCATGCATTTCTTGATCCGATCACTCGAGGGGCCAAGAGATATCTCTCTCAAGTAGAGGGACAAATTCTATCTTGATTGACCATGCCTCACAGCATGCTTCCTGACAAACCCGAAAGTCATCTTTATGACTACCCAGTTACGGAGTAGCGGTTGATGGCCCCTAAGTAGGTCAATTCACATCTTGAGTACATGCGACAATCTCAAGTCTAAGGACATAGCGTATACATTGTGTAAACAGAGAACAAGGTCTCAAATTGGGTCGGTCCCGCCCCATGTCATACATGTGCCCACATTATTAGTTATACATCTCCATGTTCATGACTTGTGAAACATAGTCATCAACTAATTCATGTGCTAGTCATTAACTCATACTAGGGACAACTTTTGAATAACCATACAAGTAAAAGAGTTTCACAAACAATTCACATAATTGCCAATCAAATACAAGTCGCCTTTCATGGATATTCAATAAAAGAACAAAGTGACATGGATATAATGAAATATAATCATCTCTATGATTCCTTATAGGACATATTTCTAACATCCTTCCACTTGCACTTGAGCTAATCTATAGAATATATCTAATACCCATAGCTCTCATGTGCACCTCATGCTTAGGCTGTGGAAGGGGTTTTGTCAAAGGATCTGCAACATTCAAATCCGTGTGTACTTTGCATATCTTGATATCACCTCGTCTAACGATCTCTCGTATCGATGAAATTTCCGCAGTACATGTTTATTCTTTTGGTGGTTCCTTGGCTCCTTTGCTTGCGCAATAGCCCCATTGTTGTCACAATAAAGATCCAATGGGCTAGAGACACTCGGAAACACACCAAGTTCAGAAAGGAACTTCCTTATCCAAACACCCTCCTTTGCAGCTTCCGAAGCCGCGATGTACTCGGCTTCTGTTGTAGAATCAGCCACTGTCTCCTGCTTAGAACTCTTCCAGCTCACAGCTCCACCATTTATCGTAAATACGTATCCTGATTGCGACTTTGAATCGTCTTGGTCAGTTTGGAAACTAGCATCGGTATAACCCGTTACAACGAGCTCCTCCTCACCTCCATAGACTAGGAACATGCCTTTAGTCCTTCTTAAGTACTTAAAAACATTTTTAACCGCTGTCCAGTGACCCTCACCTGGATCAGATTGGTATCTGCTTGTAATACTGTGTGCATACGAAATATCTGGACGTGTACATATCATTGCATACATAATAGATCCGATGGCCGAAGCATACGGTATTCTACTCATGTGTTCCCGCTCATCAGTTGTCGAAGGACACTGAGTCTTGCTAAGATGTATGCCATGTGACATAGGCAAGAACCCTTTCTTTGCCTCTTCCATGTTGAACCTTTTCAACACTTTATCAATGTAAGTGTCTTGGCTTAATCCTATAAGCCTTTTTGATCTATCTCTATAGATTTTGATGCCCAAAATGTATGCCGCCTCACCTAAGTCCTTCATTGAAAAACTATTTTTTAATGAGGTCTTAGCGGCCTCAAGCATAGGAATGTCATTTCCAATCAGTAATATGTCATCCACATATAAGATTAGAAATAATACAGAGCTCTCACTTGCCTTCTTGTAAACACAAGGCTCTTCTTCACTCTGAATGAAGCCAAACCCTTTTACCACCTCATCAAAGCGAAGGTTCCAACTCCGAGATGCTTGCTTCAATCCATACATGGATTTTTGAAGTTTGCACACCTTCCCAGCATTGGTTGGATCAACAAATCCCTCAGGTTGTGTCATATACACATCCTCAGTCAGATTTCCATTTAGGAAAGCTGTTTTGACATCCATCTGCCATATCTCATAATCGAAATATGCAGCTATAGCTAGACCGATCCGAATAGATTTAAGCATCGCTACGGGTGAGAATGTCTCGTCGTAGTCAACTCCTTGAACTTGTCGAAAACCTTTTGCAACAAGTCGAGCTTTATGGATGTGAACATTTCCATCCATGTCCCTCTTCTTCTTATAGATCCATTTGCACTCTATGGGTTTAACACCATCCGGCGGGTCAACCAAGTTCCAAACTTGATTGTTATCCATGGAATCTATTTCGGATCTCATGGCACTTTGCCATTTCTCGGAATACGGGTCCATCATTGCTTCCGCATATGTCATAGGTTCATCATTGTCTAACAACAATATGTCTCACTCTCCCGCGATCATGAGATTGAGCTTATCAGTTGCGCGACGTGCCCTTTCAGACCTTCGTGGTTGTGGTGGTGCTTCTCTTGCCACGGGCATCTCAACTCGTTCAGCTACATTAGCATCAATTGTGAAATCTTGCCCAACCGGCTCATCTTGAACTTCTTCAAGATACACCTTCTGTCTACATTTTTCTCTTTTAAGAAACTCTTTCTCTAAGAAAACGCCGTTCCGAGCGACAAACACTTTGCCTTCGACCGGTTGTAGAAATAATATCCCAAGGTTTCCTTTGGATATCCCACGAATATGCACTTGTCCGATTTAGGTGTTAATTTATCGATTGAAGTTTCTTCACATAAACCTCACAACCCCAAATTTTCGTAAAAGACAAACCGGGAGTCTTACCGGTCCACATCTCATATGGTGTCTTAACTACGGACTTAGAAGGTACCCTATTTAAAGTGAAAGCTGCGGTTTCTAGAGCATAACCCCAAAATGACAATGGTAGGTTCGATCGGCTCATCATTGATCGGACCATGTCCAACAAGGTTCGATTACGTCGCTCGGATACACCGTTTCTTTGAGGTGTTCCGAGGTGGCGTAAGTTGTGGAACAATTCCGCAACTCTTTAGATGACTCGCTAAACTCATGGCTCAAATACTCACCTCCACGATCGAACGCAAGGTCTTGATTTTCTTGCCACGTTGATTTTCTACTTCACTCGAAATTCTTTGAACTTTTCAAAAGTTTCAGACTTGTGCTTCATTAAATAGACATAACCATATCTACTTAAATCATCAGTGAACGTTATGAAGTATTGGTATCCACCTCTAGCTGTCGTACTCATTGGTCCGCACACATCCGTATGTATGAGTTCCAGTAAGTCTGAGGCTCTCTCAGGAAAACCTGAGAAATACATCTTGGTCATCTTGCCTAGCAAACAAGCTTCACATGTCTCGTAGGATTCAAAATCAAACGAAGTTAAAAGTCCATCGTTATGGAGCTTCTTCATGCGCTTTTCACTGATGTGACCCAAACGACAATGCCATATGTAGGTAGGACTTAAATCATTAGGTCGAGACCTTTTAGCACTTATGTTACAGATAGGTGAATCATCAAGATTTAAAACAAATAAGCCATTCACAATGGATGCACAAGCCACAAACATATTATCCTTAGAGATCACACAACCATTGTTTTCACTCGCAAATGAATAACCATCCTTCATCAAACATGAAGGGGATAAAATGTTTCGACTCAAACTAGGAACAAAATAACAATTATTCAACTCCATAATAAATCCTGACGGGAGGTGGAGTTGCATCGTCCCGACGGTCAACGCAACAACTCTTGCATTATTGCCCACGCGGAAATCAACTTCTCCTTTTCCAACGCTTCTACTTCTTATCATTCCCTGTGTCGAATTGCAAATGTGAGCAACCGATCCGGTATCAAATACCCAAGAATTAATGACAGTATTAGCGAGGAAAACATGATCTGTAACATAAACATGAAGTGTACCTGAAGTGGAAGTACCCTTGCTTCCCTTGTTCTTCAAAGAAGCTAGGTACAACTTGCAGTTTCTTTTCCAATGACCAATTTCCTTACAATGAAAACATTCAGCATTGGAAGCTGGACTAGCCTTGGGCGTCTGGTTTGGCATGGGGATCTTATCCTTGGCCTTGCCTTTCTTCTTCCAAGACTTGCCCTTCCTTTTAAAGGTCGGCTTGTTTTGGATCGCCATCACATGACTGCTTTGCCCGGTGCCTTTCTTGATGTCACTCTCTGCTTGTCTTTAGCATACCACACGAGTTCATTCAAGCCCTTCTCCGCCCCATGCATATGGTAGTTCGAGATGAAGTTCCCATAGCTAGGCGGAAGAGATGTGAGAATGAAATCGGTGGACAACTCCTTGCCCGGTGGGAAGCCTAGCTTCTCCAACCTTTGAACGTAACCAACCATTTTGATTACATGTGGTCCTACTTGGCGCGCCTTCGCCAATTTGCACTCCACAAAGGCTTTAGAGACATTGAACCTTTCAGTCCTAGCCTGTGTGGCGAACATATCATTGAGTGCCACGACCATATCGTGCACATGGACTGACTCAAACTGCATTTGCAAGTCAGGTTCCATACACGCAAGCATAAGGCAACCCACTTCAAGATCGACATCCCATGCCTTCTTGTAAGCGTTTTTTGCAGCGAGTGTTGCATTTTCATCAGGCTCATCGGGTAAAGGGGTGTCTAGAACCTCTTCCTTTTTCTCAGCCTTGAGAATAATTCTAAGGTTACGGATCCAATCCGTATAGTTCGTTCCATTCAACTTGTCCTTCTCAAGGATCGTACGCAAAGAAAATTCCTTACTAGGTGCCATCTACAACAAAATAATAAATGCAAAATACTAAGACAAAATATCCATGACTGAGTAAAATAAAAGAATTTACTCCCACTAAAATCAATATCCCCACATTGATACTTAGTGATTCAGAATCCACAACTAACAAGTCTACTAGTGAGCTTTTGCGTCACCGCTAGTAAACAAGGTAGATCGGTAAGCAACTCTTTGCTAATCATATACATATGACTCCTGTTGTTGGGTGACATCTCTATGTCTAGGCTCCCAACCTTTATGCCCCAAAGTCCTTAACCGTTAAGATGACTTTGATAAGTAAACCAACACTTATGCGTGTAAGTATCCGATACAAACCCGTCTAGTCAAGGAAAACTAGTGGCACCCTAATTTCATAGACCCACCACTAATTGTACGAGACGTGGGACGGTGGCAAGTGTTGGGAGGGCATGTTAACTTAAAATTCCAAAGGGATCGTTCTACTCGTAACATCACACGCAAGAAAATAACATTGTCGCATGTAAAAGTATAACGGTAAGAACGACATTCACACAGTTGTAACACGGTATGGCCTATTGTCGCATGGTGATCTCCATCTCCATTGACCTGTACATCATGTTGATCTCCATCTCTATGATCTATGTGTGCCATCCTCCATGTGATGAGTCCTCCAAGAACTATCTAACGCGTGCTAGTAATGAAAGTTACACAATCGCGTATTAGATCATCACAAATTGGTACGCAGACCATTACATTAATTTTGACAATACACATGGCTCCAGCCGTATTGCCGTACACGTGACACGCAGGTCACAAATAAATTACACACATGCATCACATACACATATAGGCCATACCGATCACAAACCTGCAAAAAAGATTATCGCAATTCCGACGTCCAAACTTAAAACGCCCGAAAACCCATCTTGCAAGCCGAATTTCGCAAAACTAATTTCGCCGCGACCAGCAAAGCTGGTTAATTACATGTGTAAAATTTTCTGTAGATCAATTTTCATATAGAAAACTTCTTCATCCGAGTTAACCACGAAAAGTTATGACTGTTTTACCGAACAACATGTTTTTCGGTTTTTCCCGTGCCGTAGAGATCCAATCGCCACCGCCACGCATCCCATGCGCCCGGCACTTGACCTAACTTCGATTCGACCAATCCAATTGATCTCCTTCTCGTTGTGACCGGGTTTACGTGTATCACTTAACTCCGATGGCGGAATTCCGACCGGTAGGAGTAATTCGTTACACGACCATCACGTCAAGAACACGAAGCCGATCAAAACTTTGATCTACATCCGCATATCTCCATATGCACACATCCCGAATCTAAAACTTAGCAGCTACGGCTCGGTACCACCGAAGGGAAACGGGGTGGCTACGCTAGCGCAAAACAAAATTTTCCCCGCAAAACGAGAACTGGCTGCCGTCGGAGGTCACGGGATTACCACTAGACGCGCAGATGCAGCGGAACCGTCTCGATGTAGACGAACGCGTCGAGGGTAGTAGGCAGTGCAGTTGCTCACGTCCTTCTTGACTTGCACGTGCGGCTCGTCCGATCCAAGTGCTCCAGATGTAGCACCTCCAAGGTATCCACACGTACGGAGAAGGAAGCGACGCACGCCGGACTGCTAGGTCCGTGAGTGCGACGAGGAGGGAGCGTTGGCAGCGCGGCTGCTACTTGAGAAAGTTGTGCCTTTTCAGGAGGGGTGTGGTCCATATTTATTGGGAGGAAACCCCCTCACACCATCGTCCATTAGCAATACGGGACTAATAGATGGTGTACCCCTTGCAATATTAATGGGCTTTACAACATTTGTGGCCCATTAGGACTTTTACACCATAATGGATCAAATCCATCTGAGCCTACTAGTGGATCAAATCCAGTTGACTCTAGGGCATATTTCCAACATTGACACCTTCCAAAAGATTTGCAGGACGTACTTGAGTTGCTCGCCTGTTGGAGAAATCAAGAGTACTCCTACACCCGCGCCTTCAAGCTCGAGCGAGCCGTCGAAGTACATCACTCAATGCTCTGGCCGCTCGGTTGGAGTTGGTAGCTGATTTTCCCGCCACTCTGCCACAAAGTCGACTAGCGCTTGCGACTTGATGCCTGTTCATGGCTTGAAGTTGATGTTGAGGGCGCCGAGTTCGACTACACACTTGGAGATTCTTCCAGTAGCATCTTGGTTCCGTAGGATGTCACCGAGCGGGTAGTTGGTGACGATGGAGATCGAGTACTACTGGAAGTAGTGTCGTAGCTTCCGCAGGGTAATGAGCACTGCATACAATAGCTTCTGTACTGGTTGGAAGCATGCTTTAGATTTCGACAGGACCTCACTGATGAAGTAGACTGGTCGCTGGACTGGGTAAGCGTGGTCGTCTTCCTGCCACTCGACAACGATGGCAGAACTGACCACGTGAGTAGTCGCAGCGAGGTAGAGCAGTAGCTGCTCCTTTTTGCGAGGAGCCGTGAGGACTGGCGGTTTGGATAGGAAATCCTTGAGCTGAGCGAGAGCTTGATCTGCCTCTGGAATCCACACAAACTTCTCTTGATGCTTGAGTAGTTTGAAGAAGGGTAGCCCCCGTTCTCCAAGCTTCGAGATGAATCTATTCAAGGCCGCCATGCACCCGGTAAGCTTCTGCACATCTTTGATGCAGGTGGGAGCTTTCATATTGGTGATGGCGGAGATCTTCTCGGTGTTGGCTTCGATGCCGCGATGGCTGATGCTGAAGCTGAGTAGTTTTCCCGACGGTACGCCGAAGACGCACTTGTTCGGGTTGAGCTTCCAGCGGTACTCTCGCAAGGATGCGAAAGTCTTTTCAAGATCTGCGATGAGCGTGTCGGAGTTTTTGGCCTTGACAACCACGTCATCCACGTAGGCCTCGACGTTCTTGTTGAGGTATCTCTTGAAATAGGCCTGGATAGCTCGCTGGTAGGTAGCGCCGGCGTTCTTCAACCTTAACGACATGGTCGTGTAGCAGTAGGCGCCAAACGAGGTGATGAACGCGGTCTTCTTTTGGTCTTCTTCCTTGATAGCAATCTAGTGGTACCCGGAATAGCAGTCGAGGAAGCAGAGCAGGTCACAGCCCGCCGTGGAGTCGATGACTTGATCTATCCGCGGCAACCCGAAGGGGTCCTTGGGGCAGTGCTTGTTGAGGTCGGTGTAGTCGACGCACATCCTCCACTCGTTGGTGTTCTTCTTGCGGACGAGGACAGGGTTGGCGAGCCACTCAGGATGGAAGACTTCTCTGATGAAGCCAGCCGCGAGTAGTTTGGCGAGTTCCTTCTTGATGGCATCCCATCGGTCGTTGCCAAAACAGCGGAGGCGTTGTCGTTTCGGGGTAGCTTTAGGGTCGACGTTGAGTGAGTGCTCGATCAGATTCTTTGGCACCCCTGGCATGCCCTCTAGTTTCCAAGCGAAGATGTAAAACCCCGGATTTTCATAGAAAATCTGAATCCCTGTACCATCGCGATAGTCCCTGGATCAGTGGCTATGGCGTACAGAACGTCTCACAGATAAATACACAAAGTCATACATCGCATCACATAAAGAGAATAGTACACGAATTTATTACAAGTCCATTATGGAGTACATTAATACAAGCCTCTTGGCTGAATCAGAGTGAAAATTCTACGCAACAGTAGCTATCTTCTCAGAAGGGTCTCCATCTTTATTCTTCCCGCCACAGGCAAACTCAAGCGAAGCGACGTATCCCTCAGTCGTACCATCCGTCGGCGTTGCAGTCGAACTCGGGCTCGTACCCTGCACACCCAAAGTCTATCCCCAAGGAGTGGGATAGGTCCACGTCACCAACTGTATGCAGCTTCAAGTGGCCTATCATCTAAAGGGAAAAGAAAGTAGACAAGGAAGCGGCTTTGGTTTCCTGAGCAGCAGCAGCAGAGTATAAACAAGGTATCTCCAACAATATTCCCAAATCCCAAGTCTCTCAACACAGCTCGGAACCACCTGGTCACCCAGGAGACCCATCCCCACCTCCTACTCCTGTCTAGGGTCGATGCGAGAACTTCCTCTCCTCGCACCTCAATGGTTACAGCCGGATCGATGAGGTAGATGGAGCCTCTCTCCTCTAGCCGGCTGCAGCCACGGCTCACCACACACTCTCCTATAGGGGGAAGGTAGAAATCCCAAAACATGAGGAACAAACATGTCGTCTAGGCAGTGTCCATGACCATGGACGCGGCTATAACTATAGATCGAACAACTCTACAGAGTGTGTACACCTGTACCCATCTCGGAATGGTACCCGGCCGGTGTACGGCCGACCGAGCCCATCGTACCAGCGAACTCTCGGTAGTTACGGTCCCATCCTGCATCCGGCCCTCAAAGCTGCCCCCCCCTCCTCGGAAGGGACGGCATCGGAACTGTGATGCTCCCGTGTGGCCACACGGGAGTCGCTCTAAGAGGGTGGTCTCACCTCCACCGCTCCCCCACTGATACCCCGCTATCCATCCTAAGCAGGTATGGTTCCGCACTTGCCGAGCTCAACACGGCCCTATCCCCACTCTCGGCGGGGTGGTGTGTACGATGTCCTATAAACAAGTTGATCCACTCAGTTTCAGACCGGGGCGAGCTCATGTCCTCCAAGCGCAAGTAAAACCCCAACACCTAGGCTCCGAAAACCATAATAGTAGGGATACACTAAGGAGTGCACCCCTATCCCCGATCCCAGATCGGTTGTTTCGAGCTCACCCCCGCCAAAGTACTCAAATCTCCTTCTCCTGCCGGTTTTTACCCCACACACGCCAAGAACCACTATTCCCATCCCAACACATGCATCGCGAAGCTCGGCGCATATACACGCTCATATAAACATATATATACAGTAGTAGTGGGGCAATCAAGGACAGGGTAAACAAAGAGGCAGTGCAAGGTTCATCACATGCATACATAAAGTAAAGAACTAGCAATTCTACTTAGCAATGCCTAATAGGTATTTCAGAATCAGTCGGGCGTGAACCTGGGGTCGGGTAGTCCTCCGCGGTCAAGTCGTCGGCGTAGTCGTACTCCGGGATCAGCTCCCCGGCTCCAACTGCTCCTTAGATCGCGAAAGGAAAAATAAATAGTGGTCCTATTGCAATTTAAATCCAAAGAAGAGCAATTAAGAGCCAAAAGAGAGCAAACACCATCCCAACTCGGAGTTTTAGATTTTAGAAATTTTTTGGAAAAGGTTTTACAATTTTTGGAGTTAAAATGGATTTTCTAGGATTTTTCAAAGGAAATAAATATTTTCTGGAATTAAAATAATTCAAATTCCCCCCCTAAACAGGGCCAGCCGCACGGGATCCCCGGATCACGGTGCGGCCGGGATCCCTGCGGTCCGCGCGGTGGCTGGCCCACTACTGGCCAGCCGCATGGGATCCAAGGGCGGCTGGTGTGGCTGGGTTCCAAGTGGGCAGGCGTGTGGCTGGGAGATGTGAGGACCATGTGTGGTTCGAGGACCGGTGGATGGTCGCTTCCTTGTGTGATGAGTGATTGACAACGTTGTGTGGACTGATTCTTGGCTAAGTATTGCAGGTGCAGGTTGCGGCTTGACTAGTGTTGGTGCAGGTGAAGAACAAGCGCGAAAGGTCGTTGCCGGTGAGGCCTCCAGGTGTGGAGAAGACAAGTAGGCTTCGTTCGAGGGACCCGGTGGCCAGCGGGGTCAAGTGCGGGCCGCATGGTGGCATGAACAACAAGATGAAGTCGTGGACGGTTTCTTGGTTGAGCCACAAAACCAAGGTCGAGCCGGGACTACGTGGGAGCCAAGTCATGAGTGGAGATTGGCGGAGGCTACACCGAGTTCGCGGGGTTTCCGGTGGTTCACCAGAAAACCACTGGGTTCCTTGGTTGATCCACAAAGCCAAGACCGGAGAACCGAAGACGGAGGTGCAAGCGGCACCGGCCGGTCCGACCGGTGGGTCCGACCGGCTCGGCCGGTGGGGACCGGTCCGACCGGTGAGGAGCACCGGTCGACCGGTGTGCGACGACGCGGTCCCGGAATCTTCGAAGCGGAGGACACGCGTCGGGATCGCATGGCTTGCGTCGAGGCTACGCAGGGTGCGGTCGCCGGCATCCGTCCGATGGTGAAGACATCAAGAATTCCAAATCCGCCCTTGAGGGGCTTGTATCCCTAGTTAGTAGAGAGGGGCATTTTAGACATTCGGTTGCCGCCTATATAACCCAAGAGGTGAGAGGATGGCAGCCAACTCTTGGAACCCTAGCTCATTAGTTTTCCTATTTTCTACCTATTTTCTCTAGGTTTTCCTTAGGACTAGCAAGAGAGCTTCACAGAGAGATCTTGTAGAGAGGGATGGATGATCGGGCGGCTTGCTAGACCTTGTACGAATCCTTGTTTCATGTATAGATGATTCGGCGTGATTCCTCAAGGTTTGGATGTGTTTTCCCCGGTTGTTTTTGGTGGTGATTTTCGGAGCCCTCTTCCGGTGATTTCTTTGGAGTGTTTTTGAGGCTTTTCCCTTGGTGATTCGATGGGGGAAATTTGTGGGAACCCTTCGTGGTTCTTTGGGCTGTGATCCCCCTTCCAAATCCGTGAGAAAAGTTGCTCGAATTTGGGGTTTCTTGAGTTCTTGGGTTGGAAGTGCTTTCGGCGGGATTTGTTCGATTCCTCCTTTTTGGACGAGATTTGGTGGGATTAAACTTGGCTATGGACTCCTCATGAGGTGCTCCTGATATCCCCAAAGTCTTGTTCAAGTCCGTGGAGCGATTCGGGAGATCGAGATTTGGATTTGGGGGAGTTGACCCGCGGGTGCTGTTCATCCCGAGCTGCCCAGGCTACACCGGTCTGACCGGTGCTCTTGACCGGTCTGACCGGTGCAAGCCCTTGTGGGTTTTTCGCTCGGGTGAGCGTCTTGGTGTGTTCTCTGTTGACCCGTGGTGCTGCTGTTTCATGTTTGGGTCCGTTTGGTGGTCGGTTGGCCTGTTTGGTGCCTTGGGGGCTTTCTGGCTTCCATCGGTCTGACCGGTGTGTCTCACCGGCTCGACCGGTGTAGAGCCACTTAGTGGAAGTTGCTCAGGTTCACCAGCAGGGACCGGTCTGACCGGTGGTGCTCACCGGTCTGACCGGTGTGGGTCTGTAGACTCGGGGTTTGTTGTTCCGCCGCGTTCTCGAGTCGGAAGGCCGTGTGTGTTGGTTCCTAGGTCCAAGTGGCATTCCGGTGGCTACGTGGGCTTGGCCAACTTGGGTAGTGAGTCGGAGACGTGTGTTGGAAGCCACGTTCGTCTTGTTGGAGTTCTCATCTCCATCGAGAAGAATTTTTATCGGCTCCCATTCACTCCCCCCCCCTCTCGGTTCGCCGTATCGGTCCTTCAAGTGGTATCGAGCCGGTTCGGGTCTTTATTGACTCTAACCGCCTAAGATCCAAGGATGGCGTACCGGAACGGGGTTCGGGTCCTCCACACTTCGATGGCAAGAACTACCAGATGTGGAGCAAGCGGATGGGTGCGTTTCTCCGCGGAAAGGGTCAGATCCTTTGGGATGTCACGGTGGACACAGGCTATGTCCAGCGGTTGATTTCCTCGCTCCAGATCGAGGGGACAGCTTCGACGCCAACAATAAGGCGGTCGACTACTTGTTTCGTGCTTTGTGTCAGCCTGAGTTCGATCGGGTGCACACCGAGCACTTGGCTTGTATGATTTGGGCGGTGTTGAAGGAGGCTCATGTTGGGAACGCCCGAGTGTTCGGGCACGGTTGTATGCGACCTACCGGAGAGAGTACGAGAACTTCACTCATCTCCCCGGTGAGTCCATCGATGCCTTGTTTCAGAAGTTCACGGTGGTGGTGAACAACATGAGGGCCAATGTGGACGTGCTCCCGTACGATGATCATGATAGAGCGGTCAAGCTCTTACACTCTTTGGATCGTACGATATGGAGCGGAAAGTTCGAGGCCATAGTCGAGTCGGAGCGGTACGATACTCGACGGTGAACGAGCCGTTCTCGAAGCTCAAGTCGGCCGAGGTGGATAGGGGCATGATCGCCAAGCTCGAGGGACCGACCGATTCCCATAGTCTTGCCCTCGTTGGTGGTTCCAAAGGAAAGACTAACTCTAACCCATCCACCAGGATGTTCTCGTTTTCCTCTCGATGTCTATGCCAGATGAGGAGTTTGATGACCTTGGAGAGGACGAGCTGGCGCTGTTGACGAGGCGGTTCGAGAGGCTGCACGAGAACCGCGTGAACATGAGGAGGAACACGAGGACTTGCTTCCAGTGCGGCAAGCCGGGACACTTCGTCGCCGACTGCCCGGAGAAGGCCGAGAACAAGGACAGCTACAAGCACAAGCCGAGGATGAACGATGGCAAGTACCGTTCGAGGCGCGACCACAAGAGCAAGCACAAGAACAAGTACAAGGACGAGCGGCGGTCGAGGAAGAAGGAGGGCCGAGGCAAGGCCCGAGCGATGGTTGGAGCGAGCGACGTCGACTCCAGTTCCGCGTACTCCACCTCGAGCTCGAGCAGCAGTGAAGACGAGGGAGATCGCCGCAAGAGCAAGAAGTCGTCCAAAAACCTGAGCGGGCTGAGCTGCTTCGCGAGAGATGGCTTCTGCACCATGGCGCTGAGCTCCGGCAAGAAGAAGAGCACACGGAGCGACTCGGACTCTGAGTCCGACGACGAGGTGCGTGATGAACTTCCCTTCTTGCGCCGGAGAATGAGAGGCTTGGCTCTTTGCTTGATAACCGTGATGACATGCTTAGAGAGGCCAAGAAAATGAGGAAAGAGCTTAGGGCTTCACTCGAGGATGCTAGGACTAGAGTGGCCGAGCTAGAGACACGGGTGCTTGATAGCAAGCTTGAGATTGATTCGCTTAAGGCTAGCCCCGTTGTTTCGATGAGAATGATTGTGCTTGATTGCTCTATTTTCCTTGCTGATCTTGCTTTGTTCAAGGAGAAGCATGCCTCCAAGTGTGAGGAACTAGATGTGCTTAGGGTTGAAGTGGCTGAGCTTAAGTCTAGACCTGCTTTGCTAGGTGCTTGCACTTCTTGCCTTGTTTTGCATGCTAAGATTGATGAGATGCATGCTTACACTAGTTCACTCGAGGCTAAATTGAAGGAACCCATGCCTACATCTTGCTCTACCTGTGAAATGCATGCATTGAAAAATTTGGAGCTTGCACATTATGTTGATCGTTTGCAGGATGAGAATGATGATTTGAGGAAGTTGATGGGTTGGTTGTCCGGTCACGAGCCTCGCTTGAGGATGATGATCGAGGCCTTTAAGAGGCAAGATGGTGAGGGGCTTGGGGCAAACAAGGTTGGTGAGGGAAGTGGAGAGAATATCCGGAGCCACCAAAAACCCACCACAAGAATGATTTCCCACCAAAACCTAACCATCTAAGGAACCGACTAGACACAACCCCAGCTCCACCCGTGTTTCCTACACCCACAAATGACCTACAAAAGCCTATCAAGTTTGTGAGCACTTCGGGGAAAGTTTTCTTTGGAAAGGAGAGTGAGAAGGCTAGTGGTGAGAAACCGGTGGAGGGTTTGAGTGGAGAGAAACCAAGTGAGCAGCCACATCCCAAGCCAAAGCCTAAGCTTGTGAGGTTCCATTGTGGCTATTGTGAGAGAGATGGCCATAAGGAGGAGTTTTGCTTCAAGAGGAAACGTGAGGAGAGAATGGAGAAGGAGTGGGCTAACAAGGACAAGTACCACCCTTCCGATGGTGTACTTGAGCCTCGTATGCAGATGCCCAGGGGCAAGGCGATTGTGAGGACAGTTCGGGCTTGGGGAGAGAAGAAGGCTGCAGGGTGGTGCTGTCGTCCGTGTCACACCGGTCGGACGGGGTGGGGGGCACCCGTCGACCGGTGCGGGCCCGGACGGACGGATGTTCGGGTTTCGAGCTCGTGCGGTGTGCGAGGGTTGTTTCGGTGGTCGTGGTTCGGTGGTTGGGCCGGAAAGGGTGCAGGTGGTCGGTTGCTAGACGTTCTCCTCCTCGTGCTCAATACGGGGATTGGAGGAGTCGTGGAGTTGAGTTGCGAGAGGAAGGACGTTCCACGGGCTTTCTTGCGTGGTTTTGGTCCTCCTCCGGGCGAGAGGGGTGGTTCCCTCGGGGGTGGTTACCGTGGTGGTGTTCGTGGAGGTAGTTTTGGTAGGAGAGATGCTTTGGTTGGTGCTAACCCCACTTTCGAGCAAATGGCTCGGCACCGGTTTTCCTCCTTTGGTACTAACCCCGATCTTCGAGTCGTTTGTTCGCTCACGTGCCTATTTTTGAGTTTCGGGTGGGAGACTTGAAGAACATTTGGTTGATTGACTCCGGTTGCTCGAGGCATATGACCGGAGACAGGGGGTGGTTCTCAAGTCTCGTCCCGTGGTGACGAAGAGGTACATCACTTTTGGGGACAATGGGCGTGGGCGTGTGCTTTCGAAGGTGAGATAAAAGTGAGTGACAAGATCACTGCGAGGCGTGTTGCTCTTGTTCAATCGCCGGGGTACAATTTGCTTTCGTGTCTCGGTTGTTGGATGAGGGTTTTGAGGTGTTGTTTCGGCCTGGTGGTTCTCGGATTGTGGACTCTCGAGGGGACCTTGTTTGTATGGTCGTTCCCGAGGGTCGGTGTTTCGTGCTGATTTTTCTCGGTCTTCGGGTGTTGAGCGTTGTTTCTTGGCCGGTTCTTCGAGTGAGTTGTGGAAGTGGCATAGGAAGTTGGGTCACTTGAGCTTTGACCTTTTGTCTCGCTTGAGTAAACTCAATTTGGTCCGAGGATTGCCACGGTTGAAGCTTGAGAAAGAGTTGGTTTGTGCTCCGTGTAGGCATGCCAAGATGGTGGCCTCTTCTCACCCGCCTCTCACCGATGTGATGACTGAGCGTCCATGCGAGCTGCTCCATATGGACCTTGTTGGCCCAGCTCGTGTGCGATCTGCGGGTGGGAAGTGGTATGTCCTTGTTGTGGTGGATGACTATTCTCGGTATGCGTGGGTGTTCTTTCTCGAGGATAAGGGGGAGACGTTTGGTTTTGTTCGAGATCTAGTTTTGAGGTTGAGGAACGAGAGGCACGGAGATGCCATACGAGCTATCCGCAGTGATAATGGCTCGGAATTCAGGAACTCTCGTTTTGAAACCTTTTGTCATGACTTGGGTCTTGAGCACCCGCCTTTTCGAGTCCGTATACGCCTCCCCAGAATGGTGTTGTGGAAAGGAAGAACAGGACCTTGTGCGAGATGGCTCGGACGATGCTTGATGAGCATAGGACTCCGAGGAGGTATTGGGCAGAGGCGGTGAATACCGCATGCTATGTGTCGAACAGGATATACCTCAGAGTGCACAAGAAGAAGACATGCTATGAGTTGATGCATGGTCGCACACCCAAGGTGAGTCACCTTCATGTCTTTGGTTGCAAGTGTTTCATTCTGAAGAAAGGCAGGAAGTTGGATAAGTTTGAGGCTAGGTCTGTCGATGGCATTTTCTTTGGTTATGCATCTCATTCTAGAGCATATCGTGTGCTCAATCTTGAAACTAACCAAATCGTGGAGACTTGCGAGGTAACCTTCGACGAGACAGAGCCACGTAGTCGGCCTTGTCTTTGAGTGTGCGGTGATGATGAGCTTGGCGAGGAGATCTTTCGGGAGGAGGAGCATGAACATGGAGATGATGAGGATGGCGGTGCGGTGCCCCCCGCCGAACATGTACCCACTACTTCGACTACGATGTTGGATGGACCCTCTCGCTACACCTACGACAACAAATCAAGAACGAGGAGAAGGCGATGTTGAGGGGGAGGTAGCTTCGAGGCGAGAACCTCCCCGGCGAGTTCAAGTGGATCACCCGGCTTCGAGGATCATCGGCGACATGGATGAACGCACTACACGGTCGAGGGTTCGAAACAATTCCCATTTTGCTCATGCTGCGTTTGTTGCTTCTTTCGAGCCCAAAGACATTGGACACGCACTATCTGATCACAATTGGGTTAACTCGATGCATGAGGAGTTGGAGAATTTTGAGAGGAATCGGTGTGGGAGTTGGTTGACCCTCCCCCCGGGGTGTAAGCCGATTGGTACAAAGTGGGTGTGGAAAAACAAAGAGGGAGAGAAGGGTGAGGTTGTGAGGAACAAGTCGAGACTTGTTGCTCAGGGGTTCAGTCAGAAGGAGGGGATTGACTACGAGGAGACCTTTGCTCCCGTAGCCCGTTTGGAGGCTATTAGGATCCTTCTAGCCTTTTCCGTGGCTAAAGGGTTCAAGTTGCACCAAATGGATGTGAAGAGTGCTTTTCTGAATGGGGTGTTGGAGGAAGAAGTGTATGTGAGACAGCCTCCAGGGTTTGAGAGTGAGAGGTACCCCCACCGGTGTACAAGTTGAGGAAGGCGCCGTATGGGTTGAAGCGGGCGCCTAGAGCTTGGTATGGCGAGGTTGAGGGGGTTCTTGTTTGAGAGAGGTTTTGAGATGGGGAAGGTCGATCGACCTTGTTTTTGCGAGAGGCGGGGCGGAGATATCCCCGATTGTGCGAGGTGTACGTGGATGATATTGTCTTTGGTGGCTCGTCTAACTCTCTTGTTGCGAGGTTTGCGATGATATGAGCAGGGAGTTTGAGATGAGCATGATGGGTGAGTTGCGCTTCTTCCTCGGGCTACAAATCAAGCAATCAAAGGAAGGAACATTTGTGCACCGTGCTAAGTACACCAAGGACATTGTGAGGAAGTTCAAGATGGAGGACTCCAAGGCTATGACGACGCCGATGAGTACGACTACGGCTCTTGATGCGGATGAGGAAGGTGAACACGTGGACCGAAGGAGTACCGGAGCATGATCGGGTCACTCCTCTACTTGACGGCGACGAGGCCGGACATACGCTTCTCGGTGTGTCCGTGCGCTCGTTTTCAAGCGTCTCCGAGGACTTCGCATCGGCAAGCGATGAAGCAAATTTTCGTGTACTTGCGTCACACTCCCGACTTCGGCCTTTGGTACTCCGCGTCCTCTTCTTTGGCGCTTCATGGCTTTTCGGACGCGGATTTTGCCGGGTGTCGGTTGGATAGGAAGTCCACTTCGGGACTTGCCGCTTTTGGGTTCTTCGTTGGTGTCTTGGTCGTCTCGTAAGCAGTCGAATGTTGCTCAATCCACGACCGAAGCCGAGTATGTTGCCGCTGCTAGTTGTTGCTCTCAGCTCCTTTGGATCACCTACACCATGAGTGACTTTGGTGAGGAGTATACCCATGTCCCACTTCAATGTGATAGCACCAGTGCCATAAGCGTTGCAAAGAACCCAGTGCTCCATTCAAAAACCAAGCACATAGAAGTGAGGTATCATTTTCTGAGAGACAACGTTGAGAAAGGAAAGATAGCGTTGATCCATGTACCCACACATGACCAACTAGCCGATATTTTCACCAAACCCCTAGATCAAGCAACTTTCACTCGTTTGCGGGGGGAACTTGGTGTGTGTTTGATTTCTTGAGTTGGGTGTGTGGGAGCTTTCTTTTGCCGGTGGTGTCGAGCCCATTTTGCCTCCCCTCGAGGAGCCGGTTTGTAGCATATGTATAGATTTCCTTTGTGCATTTCTTGCATTTGGCATGGCATATGTAACATGATGTATAGGCATCCTTGTATCTTAGATTGCATGCATTTTGTATCATATGCATTGGTTAGGAAAGCTTCTCTCATATACATTGTTCACCATGGAATGAGATATATGTTTTTGTGAGCTTGTTTGGTATGATATGGTTAGTTTGGCTTAGCTCTTGATGATCTTGATGAATAATCCATGGTTGATAGCTATGCTTTTGAAAAATGTCACATGTATGCTCTCTCATGTGTAAATGCCTTTACATGCTGTTGACATGTTTTTGTGGCTTTGCTATACTTAATTTGTGGTGGGATAGCTAGCTTATTGATCATATGGGGCCAAAGGCTCTTTTGCCATCATGAATGTTTAGCCCTCTAGATTTATCTTGTGGAGGAGCATAAGTTCCTTTTTGTCGCAAAGACATTTCATGTACCATTTACAAATCTGAAAATAAAATGAAAAATGCTTGGAAAATATGCTCCCATGTCATATGTGCTGAATTTAATTTGCTTTGGGTGCTAAACCGTTGCATGATGCCTACCAATGAGAAGTCTCATACATAGAAGTAGGCACATGGCTCGGTGGCTTTGACATGACATGAGGTGCTTGTGGGTGTTTGTGATGGTCTTATGATTAGAATGGCTGTCCTAGCATGAAGTTTGTGTGGCTTTGCCATTTTGATATGCTTTGATCATGTTTAGGATTTTGCTCATGAGAGGCAAGTTTTTCGCAAAATTGCCAAAATCCATCTTAGCTTCGTCCAATGGTTGTGAAATTAGGTGGTCATGTAGTTGAGATCGATACGAAGCCGTAGAGTATCTAACTTGCTCATTTTGACATGTGTAGCATTCTTTGTTGAATTTTGTCTATTTGAGAAGCTCTAGGTTGCATTTTTTGCATTTTTGGCTTGATTCATGCATTGCCAACAAGGGGGAGAAGTTTGAGCTTGAAATGGCTTGCCGGACGCTTTTGGAAGGTTTTCAGGTGGTTTCAAGCCATTTCTCGGGTTCTCGTTGTACACCGGTCCGACCGGTGAAGAGCACCGGTCCGACCGGTGTGAGTGCTGGTCCCGTACATATGTTGGGCACCGGTCCGACCGGTGGTGATGACCGGTCCGACCGGGTGTAAGCCGAAAGTGATGCACCGTCCTCTGTTTCATGTGGTTTCTTGCATGCATTCGTCCAGGGGGAGTTGCATTGGTTCAGGGGGAGTTTGCATGTGTGCAGGGGGAGCTCTTTGAGAGTTTTTCGAGCTTTGTTTCGGTGGTTTGTGCTCTTTGCTTGAGCTTTGCTTTGTCTCGGATGTGTCGAGCCGTTGCCCTTGCCTAAGGGGTCCGAGACTTGTCTTCTTCAAGTGATCTTGCTCTTTGCCTTTGTTTGGCTTTCGATCGCTTGTTGGAGTTTCTTTTTGTTCGTTTCTTTTCTTTTTCTTTTCTCTCTTGTTACTTTCGTGTGGGTGTTGTCAATGCACTCATCAAGGGGGAGATTGAGGACCATGTGTGGTTCGAGGACCGGTGGATGGTCGCTTCCTTGTGTGATGAGTGATTGACAACGTTGTGTGGACCGATTCTTGGCTAAGTATTGCGGGTGCGGGTTGCGGCTTGACCGGTGTTGGTGCGGGTGAAGAACAAGCGCGAAAGGTCGTTGCCGGTGAGGCCTCCGGTGTGTGGAGAAGACAAGTAGGCTTCGTTCGAGGGACCCGGTGGCCGCGGGGTCAAGTGCGGGCCGCATGGTGGCATGAACAAAGCAAGATGAAGTCGTGGACGGTTTCTTGGTTGAGCCACAAAACCAAGGTCGAGCCGGGACTACGTGGGAGCCAAGTCATGAGTGGAGATTGGCGGAGGCTACACCGAGTTCGCGGGGGTTTCCGGTGGTTCACCGTAAAAACCACCGGGTTCCTTGGTTGATCCACAAAGCCAAGACCGGAGAACCGAAGACGGAGGTGCGGCGAAGCACCGCACCGGTCCGACCGGTGGGTCTGACCGGTCTGACCGGTGGGGACCGGCTCGACCGGTGAGGAGCACCGGTCTGACCGGTGTGCGACGACGCAGTCCGGAATCTTCGAAGCGGAGGACACGCGTCGGGATCGCATGGCTTGCGTCGAGGCTACGCGGGTGCGATCGCCGGCATCCGTCCGATGGTGAAGACATCAAGAATTCCAAATCCGCCCTTGAGGGGCTTGTATCCCTAGTTAGTAGAGAGGGGCATTTTAGACATTCGGTTGCCGCCTATATAACCCAAGAGGTGAGAGGATGGCAGCCAACTCTTGGAACCCTAGCTCATTAGTTTTCCTATTTTCTACCTATTTTCTCTAGGTTTTCCTTAGGACTAGCAAGAGAGCTTCACGAGAGAGATCTTGTAGAGAGGGATGGATGATCGGGCGGCTTGCTAGACCTTGTACGAATCCTTGTTTCATGTATAGATGATTCGGCGTGATTCCTCAAGGTTTGGATGTGTTTTCCCCGGTTGTTTTTGGTGCCGATTTTCGGAGCCCTCTTCCGGTGATTTCTTTGGAGTGTTTTTGAGGCTTTTCCCTTGGTGATTCGATGGGGGAAATTTGTGGGAACCCTTCGTGGTTCTTTGGGCCGTGATCCCCCTTCCAAATCCGTGAGAAAAGTTGCTCGAATTTGGGGTTTCTTGAGTTCTTGGGTTGGAAGTGCTTTCGGCGGGATTTGTTCGATTCCTCCTTTTTGGACGAGATTTGGTGGGATTAAACTTGGCTATGGACTCCTCATGAGGTGCTCCCCGATATCCCCAAAGTCTTGTTCAAGTCCGTGGAGCGATTCGGGAGATCGAGATTTGGATTTGGGGGAGTTGACCCGCGGGTGCCGTTCATCCCGAGTCGCCTGTGCTACACCGGCTCGACCGGTGCTCTTGACCGGTCCTCGACCGGTGCAAGCCCTTGTGGGTTTTTCGCTCGGGTGAGCGTCTTGGTGTGTTCTCTGTTGACCCGTGGTGCTGCTGTTTCATGTTTGGGTCCGTTTGGTGGTCGGTTGGCCTGTTTGGTGCCTTGGGGGCTTTCTGGCTTCCATCGGTCTGACCGGTGTGTCTCACCGGCCCGACCGGTGTAGAGCCACTTAGTGGAAGTTGCTCGTGTTCACCGGCGAGGGACCGGTCCGACCGGTGGTGCTCACCGGTCCGACCGGTGTGGGTCCGTAGACTCGGGGGTTTGTTGTTCCGCTGCGTTCTCGAGTCGGAAGGCTGTGTGTGTTGGTTCCTAGGTCCAGTGGCATTCCAGTGGCTACGTGGGCTTGGCCAACTTGGGTAGTGAGTCGGAGACGTGTGTTGGAAGCCACGTTCGTCTTGTTGGAGTTCTCATCTCCATCGAGAAGAATTTTTATCGGCTCCCATTCACTCCCCCCCTCTCTGGTTCGCCGTATCGGTCCTTCAAGATGAGTGGAGGGCCGCACCGGATCCGAGCGGATCGGTTGCGGTCACTCCCGCGTGTAGTCCCCTGTGTACAAAGGTCTCCTGCAGTTTCGAGGACAGCTCAAGGTGTTCGATGGAATGCGCCTGAGGGTGACGGCGGCGGGACACGGCCTTGCCGGCGGCGAGATCCCACAGCGCCTGGCGTCTGGACTCCTCACGGTAGCCCCGCGGGCTCCCCTAGGGTTGCTTGCTCGAAGGGTCGCGCACAAAAGGGCGACGGCGCTCGCGGCGTGGTCGGCGCCGGCGCGGGCGCGGCGGCGGCGACGGCGCGGCGGTAGTGGCCGGCGCGGGTACCTCTCTCCGCCGCAGGGGCGTGTGACGTGCACGTGAAGGCGAGCGCCGGGGTGCGCGTGCGCGGAGGGGTGATCGACATGGGAGTGGCCCCGCATGGGGTGGAATCGGACGGCGCGGTGGCGCTCGTGCCGGCGCCATGGGTGGCGGCGGACCCGACGGCCGCAGCCGGGCTCGTACGCGCGTGGGAACGGCGGATGGTAGTGAAACGCGCTCTCGCCGGCCAAGGGGATGGCGCTCCCTCCTCTCGCGTCCGCGTGCGCGTGGCAACCCCCGCCACGGCGAGGCCATGGTGGCGCGGCGGCGAGGTGGGCGAGCCGGAGGTCCCGCGCGAGAGATGCGCCAAAGGCCCGGCCTCGCCTATAGGGTTACGGTGCGCGCGTGCCGGGGTGCACGCCCGCGCGAGGGCGTCGCGGCCCGCACGGACGCGCGCGCGCGCGAACGCATCGCGAACGCGAACGCGCCGGCAACGGTGAGGCGGTGACCAAGACGGGCGGCTCCCTACGGCTAGAGGGGCTAGGCTAGGCAGACGGCGCGCGCGCGTTGGTGAAGGTGGCGGCACCTGCAAGAAGACGCGTCCCAGCCTGGCTCGATGGCCGACATCACCAGCGGCGGCGCAGAGCAACAGGCGTTCCGCCTTGGCTCGATGGCTGTGGCGTCCACAAGTAGGGGGAAACGAGTATCCTCACCTCGGTGGCCACTGGCCGAAGTGGAGCGTGGCGGTGACGTGAGGTGGTGCGGCTTGCCGGCGAAGAAGAAGACGAGGGCGGCGGCGCAACGTCGAGGAGGAAGGGGAAGTAGGTGTTCATGGCGGGTCCGGCTCCTCCCACAGGCGGCTCCGGTCTTCGCGGCGTACGGCTCTCCCGCGGGCGGCTCCTCTCCCCCCCCCTCCTTCTCCTCCTCCACCTTCTCCTCCGGCGGACGGTGTGGGCGGTCAGGGGCGGTTCCCCTGGTGCGGCTAGGGTTTGGGGCTCCCTCCCGGCTCGGCGGCGGCTTAAATAGGGCGGCGCGGCTTGGGACACGCGACGGCCCGGATGCGCCGGGGTGCGCGGCACACCGCGGCGGCGAGCCTCGCGGCCGCCGCTACCCCCCCCCCCCCGCCGCCTTTGCCTTTGGGCGTCGGCCCAAAGGCGAAAGGTAGGGGATGACGCGCTCGCGTCACCGCGGGGCCCGCCGGTCGGCCGACCCGGCGTGTGCGGTAGGTGGCAGCGGCGTGGGGTGGCTGGCTGGGCTGGCAGATGGGTCGAAAGCGGTTGTGGGCCGATTGGTTGGTTGGCAGCCTGTTTAGCATAGTGATGCTTCCCTTTTTCCTTTAGGCTATTCACTTGATTCAAATTTGAATTCAATTTCAAATTTGAATCCACTCAAACAAAACCCAAATAAAATCCAAAGGAAGATCCGACTTCTCACACTAGCAGATTATAAGTCCTAAAATTACTGTTGGTGCCAAAATTAAATATAGGAATTGGGGAAAGAAACAAGAAGGCACTCTTATTTGTTCCATGGGCACTCAATTTCAATTCAAGTTTTTTTGAAATTCCACAATTTGAATTCATACCAAACTCTAAGGATGTTACAGAACTCCCCCTCACAAGAATCTCATCCCCGAGATTAAGAATTTACCTCCGTTTCGAAGAGATGAGGGTATTTCTCCCTCAACACGGACTCCTTCTCCCACGTGGCTTCGCGCTCGGAGTGATTACTCCATAGCACCTTGCAGAAGCGCGTGGTGGTGTTCCTGGTCAATTTCTCCGCCCGGCCGAGATCCGAACCGGTACTCCAAGTACTTCGTGGTTTCTCGGACGTCGAGTGCCTGAGCGGGCACTCTCTTCTCGACGACCACACACTTCCGAAGCTGGGATACATGGAACACCGGATGCACTCCGGTAAGCTCCGGAGGTAGCTCGAGTTGGTAAGCTACCTTCCCGACCCTGTTCACAATAGGGTAGGGGCCAACGTACCTAGGGGACAGCTTCCCCCTGATGTGGAACCTCTTCGTACCCCGGAGGGGTGACACCTTCAAGTAGACGTGATCCCCTACTTCAAACGAGACGTCTCTTCGTTTCGGGTCTGCGTAGCTCTTCTGCCTGTTCTGAGCTATCTTCAGGTTCTCCCTGACCTTGACGACATTTTCTTCGGCCTCAACAATGGCGGCGGTACCGAAAAAGGTTCGCTCCCCCACCTCGGACCACATCAACAGTGTCCGACACTTTCTGCCATACAGGGTTTCGAAAGGAGCCATCTTCAAGCTGGCCTGGTAGCTGTTGTTGTACGAGAACTCGGCATAGGATAGACTCTTTTCCCAATCGGACCCGTAAGTCAACACACAAGCTCTCAGTAAATCCTCTAGGACTTGATTCACTCTCTCTGTCTGACCATCAGTCTGGGGGTGGAATGCTGTGCTGTAGTTCAGCTTGGTGCCCATGGAAGCATGCAAACTCTTCCAGAACTGGGCAGTGAACTGAGGCCCTCTGTCCGACACAATGCTCCTCGGAGCTCCATGAAGCTTTAAAATATTGTCCACATACAGTTCTGCAAGTCGGCTCACGCTGTAGTTTGTTTTCACGGGCAAGAAGTGTGCTACCTTGGTCAATCGATCAACAATCACCCAAATGGAGTCATTTCCTTTCTGCGTGCGCGGCAAACCCACAATGAAGTCCATACTGATGTCATCCCACTTCCACGTGGGTATCTCGAGTGGTTGTAGCAGACCAGCAGGCCTCTGGTGTTCGGCCTTCACTCTCTGACACGTGTCGCATCGAGTGACGTACTCGGCAATGTCTTCCCTCATCTTTTCTCACCAGAACCGTACCTTCAAATCCTTATACATCTTGGTGCAGCCAGGGTGGATCGAGTATCGAGAGTCGTGAGCCTCTTGAAGGATCGAGTCCCGAATTTCCTTGCTCTGAGGTACGCAGATACGGTCCTTCAGCCACAGTGTACCCCGGTAATCGAGGCGATAGTCAGCTGCTTTGCCACTCTCCATGAGGCGTTTTACCTCTTGAATCTCCGGGCACTCCTTCTGAGCTTGACGGATCTGGTCTTCGAGTGTGTATTTCACCCTCAACTCATTCAACTGCCCCTCTTCTACTATCTCCAAACTCAGCTTTTCCAGCTCCTCATGCAAGGCTGGCTGTTCTTCTCACACCATCAGGTTGCTGCAGTAATGCTTGCGGCTCAGGGCGTCGGCTACGACGTTTGCCTTACCGGGGTGGTAGTGAATGTTCAGGTCGTAGTCCTTGATCAGCTCTAGCCACCTCCTTTGCCTCAGGTTCAATTCAGACTGGGTGAAGATATACTTCAGACTCTTGTGATCAGTATAAATGTCGCACTTGTTTCCCATCAGATAGTGCCTCCATATCTTCAAGGCGTGAATGACAGCGGCTAGCTCGAGGTCGTGTGTAGGTTAGTTCTCCTCATGCTTCCTAAGCTGTCGCGAGGCATAGGCTACCACCTTGCCTCCCTGCATCAACACGCAGCCGAGTCCCTGCCTGGATGCGTCACAATACACCACGAACTCCTTGCTTGCATCGGGCAGGGTCAGGACCGACGTAGTGGTGAGATGAGTCTTGAGCTCCTGGAAGCTGGCTTCGCACTTGTCCGACCACACATACGGCATGTTGCTCTTCAAGAGTTCTGTCATGGGCTTGGAGATTTTCGAGAAGTTCTCGATGAACCGGCGGTAGTACCCGGCCAAACTGAGAAAACTGCGGATCTCTGTCACGGACTTCGGTGACTGCCACTTGGACACTGTCTCAATCTTGCTCGGGTCTACGGCAACTCCTTTGGCTGACAACACATGACCCAGAAACGCGACTTCCTCCATCCAGAACTCACACTTGCTGAACTTGGCGTACAACTGATGCTGCCTTAGCTTCCCCAACACGATCCTCAGGTGCTCCTCGTGCTCTTCTGCTGATTGGGAGTAGACCAGTATATCGTCGATGAAGACAACGACACACTTGTCCAACTCATCCATGAAGACCTTGTTCATCATGTTCATGAAGTATGCCGGGGCATTGGTCAGGCCAAACGACACGACTGTGTACTCGTACTGCCCATACCGGGTTACGAACGCCGTCTTATGGATGTCCTCTGGGCGAATCTTCATCTGGTGATAACCTGACCGGAGATCAATCTTGCTAAAGTACTTGGCTTGCCTTAGCTGATCCATCAGATCATCGATCCTGGGTAGCGGGTACTTGTTCTTGATGGTTACCGCGTTTAGGGCGCGGTAGTCGACACACAGACGTTGAGTCCCATCCTTCTTCGGGACGAACAGTGCTAGTGACCCCCATGGTGAAGCACTTGGTCGGATGAATCCTTTCTCGAGTAGTTAGTCCAGCTCTGCCTTCAACAGTTTCGGCTCAACCTCTGCCATACGGTACAGACTCTGGGCTATCGGCGCCGTTCCCGGCACCAAGTTAATCACAAACTCCACATCACGATACGGTGGCAATCTGGGCAGTTCCTCTGGAAACACATCCTCATACTCACAAACTACCGGCACGTCCGATATGGCCTTCGTGTGGAGGCTATACACTGCTGGTATGTCCCGAGACTTCATCGGCTCGAAGGTAACTCTCGTCTCGTCAGGGTGCACTAGAGTCACAAGTCTCGGCGAAGTGGAGATGACACCTTTGTGGGCAGTGATCCAATCCATTCCCAGTATCACGTCGATACCATGGGAAGGCAGCACAGTCAGATCCCCATAGAACTTGTGGTCTTGGATGGCCACTTCCACTCCTTTGCACAGCAGGGTGCATCGGATATCCCCGAGCAAAGAGCTCGTGATAATGGGTACCGATCGGGTGGTTGTAGGGAGGGAAAGTTTATTCACGAACCGAGAGGTAACATACGACCCGGTTGCACCGGTATCGAAGAGAACCAGAGCAGATGTACCACAAACTAAAAACTTACCGATCATGACGTCAGGGGCGTCGGCAGCCTCCTCCTCAGTAAGGTGGTTCAGCCTCCCACAGCCGGCAGCCGGCGGTGGTGCGGCCTGAGGAGGGCGGCCTCGTGGAGCAGGTGCCCTTGCGGGGGTGGCAGCGGCCTTCTTGTCGGGGCAGTCGTAGGACTTGTGGCCGGGCTTGCCACACGCGAAGCAGGTGACAGTGAAGCCTCCTGCGGCCGGCCTCGCGGTGCTCGGTAGAGCGCGAGTGTAGCCTCCAGTCTGCTGGGGGTAGACGGGGTTCCTCCCTCCGAGGAACGGGCTACGTCCACTTCCTCCGAAACTACGCCCAGGCTGGTTGTGCCCCGGGCGGTAGCTCCCCCTCAGCATGTTGCTCTGTCCGCTCCTCGGCTTCTGGATGGATCGGTCGGGCTGGTCCCGATCTCCCATCCTCTTCTTGCCCCTCATGCGCTCCTCGTGGCCCCTCCTCTCATCCTCGACCGCGATGGCGCGGTTGACGAGATGGCAAGGTGCTATGGAGTAATCACTCCGAGCGCGAAGCCACGTGGGAGAAGGAGTCCGCGTTGAGGGAGAAATACCCTCATCTCTTCGAAACGGAGGTAAATTCTTAATCTCGGGGATGAGATTCTTGTGAGGGGGGAGTTCTGTAACATCCTTAGAGTTTGGTATGAATTTAAATTGTGGAATTTCAAAAAAACTTGAATTGAAATTGAGTGCCCATGGAACAAATAAGAGTGTCTTCTTGTTTCCTTCCCCAATTCCTAGATTTAATTTTGGCACCAACGGTAATTTTAGTACTTATAATCTGCTAGTGTGAGAAGTCGGATCTTCCTTTGGATTTTATTTGGGTTTTGTTTGAGTGGATTCAAATTTGAAATTGAATTCAAATTTGAATCAAGTGAATAGCCTAAAGGAAAAAGGGAAGCATCACTATGCTAAACAGGCCGCCAACCAACCAATCGGCCCACAGCCGCTTTCGACCCATCTGCCAGCCCAGCCAGCCACCCCACGCCGCTGCCACCTACCGCACACGCCCGGGTCGCTGACCAGCGGGCCCCGCGTCCCGCATCAACCAGCCCCGCAAGGACGCGAGCGCGTCATCCCCTACCTTTCGCCTTTGGCCGACGCCCAAAGGCAAAGGCGGGGGGAGCGCCGACCGCGAGGCTTGCCACCGCGGCGTGCCGTGCGCCCCCGCGCATCCAGGCCATCCGCGTGTCCCAAGCTGCGCCGCCCTATTTAAGCCGCCGCCGAGCCCGGGAGGGAGCCCCAAACCCTAGCCGCACCAGGGGAACCGCCCCTGACCGCCCACACCGTCCGCCGGAGGAGAAGGTGGAGGAGGAGAAGGAGGGGGGAGAGGAGCCGCCCGCGGGAGAGCCGTACGCCGCGAAGACCGGAGCCGCCCGTGGGAGGAGCCAGACCCGCCGTGAACGCCTACTTCCCCTTCCTCCTCGACGTCGCGCCGCCGCCCTCGTCTTCTTCCTCGCCGGAAAGCCACACCACCTCACGTCACCGCCGCGCTCCACTTCGGCCAGTGGCCACCGAGGTGAGGATACCCGTTTCCCCCTACTTGTGGACGCCACGGCCATCGAGCCGAGGCGGAACGCCCGTTGCTGCGCGCTGCCGTGCTGCCGCTGGTGATGCCGGCCATCAAGCCAGGCTGGGACGCGTCTTCTTGCAGGTGCCGCCGCCTTCACCAACGCGCACGTGCCGTCCGCCTAGCCTAGCCCTCTAGCCGTAGGGAGCCGCCCGTCTTGGTCACCGCCGCGCCGTTGCCGGCGCGTTCGCGTCGCGCTCGCGTTCGCGACGCATTCGCGCTCGCGCGCATGTCCGTGCGGGCCGCGACGCCCTCGCGCGCAGCATGCACCCCGACACGCGCGCACCGTAACCCCGGAGGCGAGGCCGGCCTTTGGCCCATCTCTCGCGCCGGACCTCCCGGCCCGCCCACCTCGCCGCCCGCGCCGCCATGGCCTCGCCGTGGCGGGTTGCCCGCGCACGCGGACGCGCGAGGAGGGAGCGCCGTCCTCTTGGCCGCCGAGAGCGCGTTTCACCACCATCCGCCGTTCCCACGCGCGTACAAGCCCGCCGCGGCCGTTGGGTCCGCCGCCACCCATGGCGCCGCCCCCGCCGCCACCGCGTCGTCCGAGTCCACCCCGTGCCGTGCCAAGCCCGTGCCGATCACCCCCTCCGCGCACGCGTACCCCGCTCGCCTTCACGTGCACGTCACACGCCCCTCCCGGCCGGAGAGAGGTACCCGCGCCGCCACCACCGCCGCGTCGCCGCCGCCGCGCCCGCACCGGC
Source organism: Cenchrus americanus (assembly GCA_947561735.1). Lineage (NCBI taxonomy): Eukaryota > Viridiplantae > Streptophyta > Magnoliopsida > Poales > Poaceae > Cenchrus > Cenchrus americanus. Next base: position 180,425,632 of record OX387245.1, read on the forward strand.
GCCGACCACGCCGCGAACGCCGTCGCCCTTTTGTGCGCGACCCTTCGAGCAAGCAACCCTAGGGGAGCCCGCGGGGCTACCGTGAGGAGTCCAGATGCTAGGCGTTGTGGGATCTCGCCGCCGGCAAGGCCGTGTCCCGCCGCCGTCACCCTCAGGCGCATTCCATCGAACACCTTGAGCTGTCCCCGAAACTGCAGGAGACCTTTGTACACAGGGGACTACACGCGGGAGTCACCGCAACCGATCCGCCGGATCCGTGCGGCCCGCCACTCATCTCCCAGCCACACGCCTGCCCACTTGGAACCCAGCCGCACCAGCCGCCCTTGGATCCCATGCGGCTGGCCAGTAGCGGGCCAGCCACCGCGCGGACCGCAGGGATCCCGGCCGCACCCATGATCCAGGGATCCCGTGCGGATAGCCCTGTTTAGGGAGGAATTTGAATTATTTTAATTCCAGAAAATATTTATTTCCTTTGAAAAATCCTAGAAAATCCATTTTAACTCCAAAAATTGTAAAACCTTTTCCAGAAAATTTCTAAAATCTAAAACTCTGGGTTGGGATGGTGTTTGCTCTCTTTTGGCTCTTAATTGCTCTTCTTTGGATTTAAATTGCAATAGGACCGCTATTTATTTTCCTTTCGCGATCTTAAGAGCAGCTGGAGCCGGGGAGCTGATCCCGGAGTACGACTACGTCGACGACTTCACCGCGGAGGACTACCTGACCCCAGGTTCACGCCCGACTGATTCTGAAATACCTATTAGGCATTGCTAAGTAGAATTGCTAGTGCTTTACTTTATGTATGCATGTGATGAACCTTGCACTGCCTCTTTGTTTACCCTGTCCTTGATTGCCCCACTACTACTGTATATATATGTTTATATGAGCGTGTATATGCGCCGAGCTTCGCGATGCATGTGTTGGGATGGGAATAGTGGTTCTTGGCGTGTGTGGGGTAAAAACCGGCAGGAGAAGGCGATTTGGGTACTTTGGCGGGGGTGAGCTCGAAACAACCGATCTGGGATCGGGGATAGGGGTGCACTCCTCAGTGTATCCCTACTATTACGGTTTTCGGAGCCTAGGTGTTGGGGTTTTACTTGCACTTGGAGGACATGAGCTCGCCCCGGTCTGAAACCGAGTGGATCAACTTGTTTATAGGAAATCGTACACACCACCCTGTCGAGAGTGGGGATAGGGCCGTGTTGTGCTCGGCAAGTGCGGAACCATACCTGCTTAGGATGGATAGCGGGGTATCAGTGGGGGGCGGTGGAGGTGAGACCACCCTCTCAGAGCGACTCCCGTGTGGCCACACGGGAGCATTTCACAGTTCCGGTGCCGTCCCTTCCGAGGGGGCAGCTTTGAGGGTCGGATGCAGGATGGGACCGTAACTACCGAGAGTTCGCCGGTAGGATGGGCTCGGTCGGCCGTACACCGGCCGGCACCATTCCGGATGGGTACGGTGTACACACTCGCAGTTGTTCGATCTATAGCTATAGCCGCGTCCTCGGTCATGGACACTGCCTAGACGACATGTTTGTTCCTCATGTTTTGGGATTTCTACCTTCCCCCTATAGGAGAGTGTGTGGTGAGCCGTGGCTGCAACCGGATAGAGGAGAGAGGCTCCATCTACCTCGTCGATCTGGCTGTAACCATTGAGGTGCGAGGAGAGGAAGTTCTCGCATCGACCCTAGACAGGAGTAGGAGGTGGGGTCGGGTCTCCTGGGTGACCAGGTGGTTCCGAGCTGTGTTGAGAGACTTGGGATTTGGGAATATTGTTGGAGATACCTTGTTTATACTCGCGTCGTCGCTCGGAAACCAAAGCCGCTTCCTTGTCTACTTTCTTTTCACTTTAGATGATAGGCCACTTAAAGCTGCATACAGTTGGTGACGTGGACCTATCCCACTCCTTAGGGATAGACTTTGGGTGTGCAGGGTACGAGCCCGAGTTCGACTGCAACGCCGACGGATGGTACGACTGAGGGATATGTCGCTTCGCTCAAGTTTGCCTGTGGCGGGAAGAATAAAGATGGAGACCCTTCTAAGAAGATAGCTACCATTGCGTAGAATTTTCACTCTGATTCAGCCAAGAGGCTTGTATTGATGTACTTCATAATGGACTTGTAATAAATTCATGTACTATTCTCTTTATGTGACGCGATGTATGACTTTGTGTATTTATCTATGAGACGTTCTGTACGCGATAGCCACTGATCCAGGGACTATCGCAATGGTACAGGGATTCGGATTTTCTATGAAAATCCGGGGTTTTACAGGTGGTATCAGAACCGACTCTCGCGGTTTCACGGGCGCGTGTGGTCGCAGTTGCGCAGGCATGGTGTGCATGGCTGGTGTGGGCCCTGAGTGGTCACACAGCATGGCACATGCGCTGGCACTGGACCCACGGACGTGGCCAAGAGAGGACGTTCCTGGCTTGGGGTTGATCGACGAGGACGTCGATCTTCTAAGGGGGGTGTATGTGACATCCCGGCCCAAGGCTTAATAGGATTGATAAGGATACTCATACCAACAAGTTGCAACTTCTTTTCCGGTAGCCCATCACTAAAAACTCCAATGTTAAGCGTGCTTGGCTTGGAGCGATGGGTGACCGACCGGGAAGTCCTTCCCGTGTGCGCATGAGTGAGGACAAAGTGCGCAGGAAAGACATGTGTTGGTCTGTGGGGATATTCTTGGGGTCCTAGAGAGCTGCCAGGCATTGGCGGGCCCGACCTCGGGGAGGCGGGTCGTTACAGAAGATGTCTCGATTAGCCTGGAGGAAGCTGACGAGCGTGTCTTCCTATTTCGGGTCAAGGCCCGCCCCGATCATGGTTGTCTTGCCACTGTCGCCTGTCCCAAGATCAATTGCCTTGACTTGCACTTCCTCAGGTGGTGAGGCTTGTTGGCTTTGTCTGACTTCTCTAGGATGTCGAGTTCACTTGGGGCAAGCTTCTTTGATGCAGCATAGATCTCCATCATGGCGTTGGATACTTGATTGGTGGCTGCGAGTTCCACAGCTTCTGTGTCACAGTCGAAGGATATCTTCAAGTCCCCTTGTAGCGAGAGTACACCGGCCGGACTTGGCATCTTGAGTACCAAGTACGTGTGGGGTACCGCCATGAACTTGGCGATAGCTGGTCTGCCGAGGATGGCATGGTAGGAAGTCTCAAAGTTCGCGACTTCGAACTTGATGTACTCGGTGCGGTAGTTTTCTCTGGTTTCCCCGAAGGTAACTGGCAGGACCACTGAGCCCAGTGGAATAGCCGCATTCCCTAAGACGATGCCGTAGAAAGGTGACATGCTCTTGGTGAGCTTGTGAGTGATGTCGAGCTTCATCTTCTTCAATGTCTTGGTGAAGAGGACATTGAGCCCACTCCCACCATCAATGAGTACCTTGTTGAGTCTGGAGCCCTCGACTACCGGCTTCAGGACGAGTGGAAACCGCCCTGGTTCTGAGAAGCTTGTCCATTGATCCGCACGAGAGAAGGTGATGGGTACCTCCGACCACCTGAGAGGGGTCGGAACCGCTGGTTCAATGTTCAAGACCTATCGTCGAGTGGCCTTCTGAGACCGTTTGGTGGGTAGTCCACCGAAGAGGATGTTCACTGTCTTGTCGGGTTCTTGGAAGTCGCTGTTGCCTTCGTCGGCTTTTTTCTTGCCTTTCTTGTCGTGAGGAGGCCGTGGGTCTGGAGAGTCCTTGAGTGCTAGCCGGAGTTGGTAGCGCTGCTCGGTAGTGTGGTTGCCCTCCAGGTGCCACGGGCACTTCTCTTTCAGCAAGTCCTTGAAGCCGCAGGAGATCTTCTTCGAGTTGTCTTTCGCAGGGCGCTAGATAGCCGTGATTGTGTTGTCTGGCTTGCGCTTGCGATTAGGACCCGAGTAGTTGTTGTTGCGACTGCCTTGATCCTGGTTGTCATTGTTGCTGCTGCCCGCGTTTTGCTTGCTCTTGCCGCAAATAGCGTCGTACTTGGTGTTCGCCTTGTCTTCTTCGTTGGCCCATGAAGCGATCATGTCTTTGAGCTTGGTGATGGAGCTCGGGCAGCGGCGACCGAAGTCTTCGAAGATGCGACGATGGTAGAGACCGTCTTGGAAAAGGTCGATGACCTCCTTGTCGGTGACATCGACTACAGTGGCGCGCTTGCCGAAGAAGCACTGCATGTACTTGCGCAAGGTCTCGCCCTGTTCCTGCTTCACCATAGCCAGGTCCATGCGAGTACCCGAGCATCCCATGGCGTCCGCGAAGTTGCTAGTGAACTATTCCTTGAGCTGGTCCCACTTGTCGATCGAGTACTTTTCGAGTGCCTTGAGCCATGTAAGTGGAGCTTGGTCCAGACAGAAGGGGAAGTAGAGGCACTTCGTGTCGTTGTTGCCACCAGCATTTTCGATGGAGAGGGCATAGCATCTGAGCCACTGTACTGGATCTTGATTCGCATCGTACTTGGTGATCCCCAGAGGCTTGAATTTTTCTGGGAGAAGCAGATTGTGAAGTCGAGCAGAGAAGGCGGGAAAGCCGTCGTTCTCGCTTGCCGTGGAGGATTTCTAGCGTCGAATTTCTTCAATTCTGCGGCGGGCGTCGTAGCCACCGCGTGAGACACCGATGACGTGGTTGTCTGCGTGGCCTAAGCCTTCGCGATCGCCTCCGCCACCAGCTCTCCTTCTAGCCCTGTGTGAGGAGCTCCTGCCGCCGCTGCCTCTGCCGCCAGCGTCACCATGAGCCACCACGGCGCGACTGCCGCCAGCACCGCCAGCACTGTTGCCGCCCTGAGAAGGTCCACCAGCTAATGCCCTAATGCGGTTGGGGTTCTGTGGTAGTTCTCCTCGAGTACGGTTGTGTCCGTTGTCAGCTGGACTGCGACTTGTGGCTTCATGGTCGGCTTCGCGAGTTCTGAGGGGAGGCACTTGAGTAATTCTGTTGTCGACTTTCATGAAGTAGGCGTCCTCCGCGAGCTTGGCGATGACTTCTCCTGCGTGCATCCCCTGAGCCTGACGTGCTATCGTGGTGATAGACATGAGGCACTGTTCAGGGGTAGTATGCACCCGACTTTCAACTTGGTTAAGTGCCTCTGTGAGGTTCCGTATGGGGAGGCTCTCACGCAGACGTCTACGCCATTCGTTACACTTCCTGTTGCGCTCACGTCAGGCATTCTTGTCGTCGCTGGTTTCATCTGTGGGTGCGTTGGTAGACAACTCGTCTGCTGAGATATCTTCGAGGTAGCAGTAAAGTCGTGTCCCTGAGGGTCCCGACGTCTCGTTGGTAGTCATGAAGACTTGGCGATCAGGAGAGCCGAGACTTGAGTCAGTAGTCGCCACCTCTGTTGGAGTGTGCTCCTCCGCTGGAGCTAGTGGTGTTCCCTCCTGGAAGGGAAGCGAGTCGAGGTAGGCAACGCAACGTGAGTTCCCGTCTGTCATATCTGCGGGCTTGCGGTCTGGCCAGTAGACGAATCTCTCGGCGGGTGTAGATATTATAACCAGGCCGGTAGCCGGCCCTGACAGCGGTTGCTCAGTCGTGGAGATCTCGGACTCGGGCTCGTCTGGGTCCGATCCGAAGTTGAACTCGTAGGAGGAGTCCGAGTAGTAGCCGGAGACGAGGTTGGAGTCCGAGGTGTACTCGGAGACAATCTCCTTGCCGGCCCGACGTGTTGTGAGAGCCTTCGCATGGCCCTTGCTAGCGTTGCAGAGGCCGTATGGGAACTGCTCGTGGAGTGGGAAATCCGCACACTATGGCTCAGTAGCCGGCTCACATGCGATTGCCCACGGGGACGTCGAGTTCGAGTTGGAGTCGGATCCAAGCTCGAAGTCGGCGTGTTGGTTCTAGAGCGAAATTTCGCTGAATTTTCCGGCGAGTTCGCCCGTGACTACTTCGGGAAGCGTCACGAGCCTAGTGCTCGGGTTGGGAGTCATGGTGAGGCGGCGTTGGAAGGATTCGGCACCGTCAGCAGTGCACACCCAGGACCCGAAGACGAAGGTGTCGCCGCGATAGAAAGCGACGATTGGCTTGATGGAGATTGAAGCCGTCGAGTTCGCCATGAGATCTTCGGCGAAATCCCCTACCTGGCGCGCCAGCTGTCGGTGTTTTAGACCGGCAACCTACCAAGGGGAGTACCCGAGGTAGATGAATGTGGCCTCACCGAGATCGGTAACTCGAAGGAAGAGACACGTGGCACACAATTTAGACAGGTTCGGGCCGCGAGGTGCGTAATACCCTACGTCCTGTATGCTGCGTAGCTCTGGATTGATTGGGTGTGTTTACAAGATGATGCGTATGAGAGAGAGAGGGGTCCCTGCCTCGCCTTATATAGCCCGGGAGGCAGGGTTACAAGTCAGTTTGAGGAGGGAGTACTAGTCGGGTACGTCTAGGAGTTCTCTACATAGTACAGGACATGTATAGCTTCCTATCCGAGTACTTCTCCACTGTAGTCCTTGCGTCCCACGCCATCAGGTGCCGTGTGGCACAAGTCGAGTAGTCCCAGGGGCCCACTGAGTAGTCGGTCCTGGTACCCACCAAGGTGGTGGGCCCAGGGAGGTCCATACAACCGAGGCGATGATCTTGTATGAGCAACTGTATTAGCTGGGGTTAAGACAAGCTGCACTGATGTTGGCTGTTGTAATGGAGTGGTTTGTACAGGCATTCCTAAGATCCACTAAGGAGGCGGTGTTTGAGGTGGAATAGGAGCTTTCCTTTCCATTGTATAACCAAATGCGTGTGAGCTGGACTGATCTTAACTCTTTCAAAAGCTTTGCTCCTATGATTGAAGTAAGCAAACTCCACTCCTTCATTAGTATAATGCATAGTCCCTAGAATACCTCCAAACATAGCTTGATAAGATTCCGGGTACTTCACTTCTGGAATTTCTTCAGGCTGAGACTCGAATAAATTCAGGATATCAGTCTCAAAGTGATAATGAGGCAGGCCCCATCCTGAAAGTCTGAAGGACCGATACGACGAACCAGAGAGGGGTGGAGTGAATGGGAGCCGATAAAAATTCTTCTCGAAGGAGATGGGGACTCCAACAAGACGAACACGGCTTCCAACACATGTCTCCGACTCACTACCCAAGTTGGCCAAGCCCACGCAGCCACTGGAGTGCTACTGGACCTAGGAACCAACAAACAACCGTCCGAGCCAAAACACACCAACACGCACAGCGGAAACTTGCACGGCTTGCTGCCTGTGCTGCACCGGTTAGACCGATGGCCTGCACCGGTCAGACCAGTGACACCGGTCAGACCGGTGGACAGCGCCGGTCAGGCCGGTGGCTACAGCAGCCGCACAACAAGTGTTCCAGAAAGCCTCAGTGACTTCTCTAGGCCCTGGAACAAAAACCCTCCCAAAACACAACCTGCACGGAAGGAAAACCCTACACAAAGCCTAGCAAAACAACCCCAAACAGACCAAGAACTGACCAGAAGCACCACGACCCAAAAACACATGAGTCAAGCAATTCACCTGAGGCAAATCCCACAAAGGGTTCACACCGGTCAGACCGGTCAAGAGCACCAGTCAGACCGGTGTAACCTGGGCACCTCGGGATGAACAGCACCCACGGGTCAACACCCCCAAATCCAAACCTCAATCTTTGGAATCGCTCCACGGACTTGTCAAGACTTTGGGGATAGTAGGAACACCTCATGAGGAGTCTATAGCCAAGTTTTTGTCCACTAAAACTTGCCAAATCAAGAGGAATTGAAGAAATCCCGCCAAGAACTCCTCTAACCCTAGAACAGTGAAAACCCCAAAATCGAGCCCCTTAACTCACGGATTTGGGAGGGGAACCAAAGGCAAAAGAACCACGAAGGATTCACACGAATTTCCCCCATCAAATCCCCAAGAGCAAGGTCCCGAAAACACACCGAGAAAACCACCAAGACAGGGCTCCGAAAATCACCACCAAGAACAACCGGGAACAACACAACAAAGCCTTGAGGAACCACGCCGAATCATCTATACATACCAAGGAGGTTCATACAAGGTCTAGCTTGCCGCCCGATCATCCAACCCTCTCAGAAGATCTCACCATGAAGCTCTCAAGCTAGTCCTATAGAAATCCTAAGAAAATAGGAAGAGAAAATAGGAAAGCAAAATGAACTAGGGTTCCAAGAGATGGCTGTCATCCTCTCACCACTTGTGTTATATGGAGGCAAGCCGAAAGTCTAAAGTGCCCGTACTTAATAACTAGGGATACAAGCCCCTCAAGGGCGATTTTGGAAGTCTTCAGATTTTCTCCATCGGACGGATGCCCGGCGACCGCAACCTGCTTAGCCTCGACGCAAGCCTTGCGATCCCGACGTGTGTCCTCCGCTTCGAAGTTTCCGGACTGCGTCGTCGCACACCGGTCAGACCGGTTCTCCTCACCGGTCAGACCGGTACCCACCGGTCAGACCGGTCCGATGTTGCTGCACCTCCGTGTTCGGTTCTTTGGTCTTGGCTTTGTGGATCAACCAAGGAACCCAGTGGTTTTCTGGTGAACCACTGGAAACCCTGCGAACTCGGTGTAGCCTCCGCCAATCGCCACTCATGACTCGGCTCCCACGTAGTCCCCGCTCGACCTTGGTTTTGAGGCTCAACCAAGAAACCGTCCATGACTTCATCTTGCTGTTCATGCCACCATGCGGCCCGCACTTGACCCCACTGGCCACCGGGTCCCTCGAACAAAGCCTACTTGTCTTCTCCACACCTGGAGGCCTCACCGGTGATGACCTTTCGCGCTTGTTCTTCACCTGCACCAACACCAGTCAAGCCACAACCTGCACCTGCAATACTTAGCCAAGAATCAGTCCACACAACGTTGTCAATCACTCATCACACGAGGAAGCTACCATCCACCAGTCCTCGAACCACACATGGTCCTCAAAGTCTTCCATTCTGGTCCCTCAATGCAAGATACTTCTGAGGATGGTTCTGGACCGAGAACGTCTGATCCTACACGTTGGATTGTGCCGAATAGGTTTGAATTATTAGCACTATAATAGTAGAATTTTTAGGGGCATCTCTGACATTGTGACTCTGAATCAGCTGGGCGTCCGATGAAAAATCAGGAGTAGTAGTATTGATCTGTGGACACGGTGTGATCCCTACCGCTGGATCATCAATCGGTTGGGAAGCCGGTTGAACTCTTTGGAACACCGGAGGAGATCACCTTGGTTGAAAGTATGCAGGTCCCACGTATCCATCCTCTATTCCTTTCTTGAGCATCTCAGTCAGACAGTTCTGGATAGTATTGGCGAGGACTGTTGACTGGTCGATCACGGTTTGATGCATAGCTTTGTTCATCATGTCTTGGAGTCCTTGAGGATCAACTGAAAAGGTGACATGCTGAGGTGTTGGGAGAGGATTTTTCTTGTAGACCCCACTTTTAGTCTGACCGTATGAAGCCAAGCATAGTTCTTCATATCGCTTCATGTCAGCTTCGAACTCAGCTTTATCTGCATCCTTCAGCTGATCTCCAATGACTAGTTGAACGTTGCTCAGGGCAACTTCAGTATTCTTCATGTTCTTGGACATTGTTGAGTTTTTCGGGTCCCACCGAACGTGTCAAAAGTGTGTTGACGCGAAAATAGGACGTGACCTTCGTGCGTGACACACGTGACTCCCTGGTATGTAGCGAGGCGTGCCAGCCAGTCTAACTTGTTGATTAACAATGGAAAATATTAAGGATCGGCTAGAGAACCGATGGGTCTTTAGTGACACGTGTATCTGCTAATTGGCCGATATAGAGAAGCGGAATCGGCCAGCTTGAAAGTGACCGAAGCGTGAACGCGTAAGTAAAGAAATCGGCTGGATCGGCCGATCGTGACGTCAGCACTCAAACGAGTCAGATCGGCTGTGGTGGTGAAAGCCGACAAGATATGGATCGAGCTTGATAAATTGGTAATAAAAGCTAAAAACTACAAGAATTGGTACGAAAACTTGTAGATCTAGCTAATATCGATAAGGGTGAATAAAGAACTAGACGAAACCTCAGTGATGCGCCCGAAGGTTAAAGCCTAGGATTATTCGATAAAATGGTACTCGCAAGCTTGCCGGAGAACGATCGATGCAGCCCGATGAACTTGAAGGATGACGTTGAAGAAAAGAAAAATGCAATGGCGAAAGTAGATGTTGTAAAATAGATATCGTAAATTGTAAAGGATTTGCCCGGAGGCAGTTTGTTTGGTATTGGTGTGTACAGATTTTCGGACCACGCAGGGTCGCTTTTTATGTCCTGAGGACAACCCGACTCCTAGCGGATTACGGCACTGTTCACTTGTATCCAAAGAAAACGGACATTACTAAAAAATAGAAAAAGACTCCCGCAGGAGTCAAACTCCTTTAAAACTTACTCTTGACCCGTTGTCAATCATAGATTGACCTGCCTCCGTTGTGCCTTGCCTTTGGCGTATCTTCTTGATTTCCGCCTTCTTCCTGTCGATTCCCAGTTGACCATCGGCCGATCGTTTTGACCCGCCAGCCCATCGATAGAAAGGGTTAGACCCTTTTGACCATCGGCTAGTTCTATTGACCACCATGCTTTCTCTTCAATCGGCCGATTGCATTGCTTTCTCATCGGCTTCTCCTTATCCCTTATGACCCGTTTGTCAAAAAATGGTGTCAACAGTATGTTGCATGGGAGCAAAGGTACTAAGGTAGCCACATCACATTTAGCAAAGTCTTGTTAAAAACAGTCTAGTGTTTTAGCTTCTTCCATGTGCTAACAGCGGATCCTACATTGATTCCATGTGCTAACAGCGGATCCTACATTGAATTAAAGAATAACTATTTGACAACCATTCACCAATCAAAACGCACTCCCTTCCTTCTGACACAATTGTTGTCCTTTTTTCCTTACACCAAGCGCTCAACTTGGCAACAGGCGCTACCGAGCACCCACAAAAAATTTCTCAGCAGCGTAGACCTTTCTTCTGAGCCTTTCCCTCTCCTCCTAGTACTACCCAAAATCGCACGCTGGAGCTGCTGACACATCTAAGCGACCAGCATGGCCTTGGCCTGATGCCCTCGTATGTTCCTGCTCTGCTTTCATGTGCACGCACCAGGGGAGACTTGAGTGGTGGTGCCTCAGCATTTGGCTGCATGAACCGCATGGAATCGTTTTTATAGGGGCCTCTAGTGCAAGAGAACATGGCATGTCTGATTGTTTCATTTCATAAGAAGCACGGAGAGCTGCCACGCCACACGTTCCTTCTCCCAGCAGATTTAGGTCTCATTCGTTTTTTCCGGAATTGGCCCAGTCCACGGGGAATGTGCTGGGCTGATTTCAAGTTAGGCCTCCAACGAAACTGTCGTTCATTTTGTGTGCCGGCTCGGAAGCGAAATGAATTGGGCTTCATTCCTTAACCCTCATCCACAGAGTAAGGCCTTGTTCAGAATTTTTTTTATTTTTCTTCGATTTTACGAAAATAAATAGTCGAATTCAACATTGGCAGAAATAGCTTCGAACCGCTGTTTCAAATGACGGTTGGGTTCCTATCGCCATTTGAAGAGGCAGTAGGATCCTACCGTCGTGTCAAATGGTGGTAAGTGCCCGCCAACCGCCTCTCCCACCGACGGTACGATGACCCGCTCGACAGGCACCTACCGCCAAGGCCAAGGGCGGCAGGCGGCCAACCGCCGCCGTATGACCTAGCGGTTGACCGACCATTGCAGCCGTAAGCATACTACTAATTTAATTGTTTGTGTATGTTCTCCGGGTACTTGAGATCTGACAACATGATTACTGAATGTTCTTGTATCAGAACAGTGACGGATCTAGGATTCAGATGTAGGGGGGGCTGAACACCTTCTTCTACTTCTAGGCACTAGAAAAACTTCATTTATAGCAAAAAAAAAATTTAGAGGAGAGTGAAAGAGGGCTCCATTGTTGTGCAAGCAAGGGTATGAACACCTTCTTCTACCCCTAAACACTCATTTATAGCAGAAAATTTCAAAGAAAATTGAAGAAGAGTTGCTTTATTACGTTGGCAGTAGGGGGGCTGGAGCCCCCTCCGCCCCCCTCGCTGCCTCCGTCCCTGTATCAGAATACCTCTTTTGCGTGGCTTGGTATTATTTTGATAGGTAGTATTTGATCCATGACATTTTACTGTTCAATTCCTCTATGCAATAGAATAGAGTAGATACTGAAAACATCATGTCAATGTTGCAAGTTATGTACGGAACTTCCATTCTTGATACATGTGCTATTATGCACTGAACTTCCATTCTTGATACGTGTACAGGCCTGGAGTCTTGGAGAGCAAATGGCATGGTTGTAGTGCAATACTTTTGAGGATCTTGGTCTTTCGCAAAGTATTGTAAAAGGCGGTTCTTCTCTTTTTTTTTTGGTGTAACTGTGTAAGATTTCACGAAGCAAAGCAGTTAAACCTCCCCTTGTGTGTGTGCTTTTTGAGATGATTCATCCAAGACCTTTTGTTGTACGCGGTACTACGCCTGTGTACCTTTTATGTCTATATCCTTTTTCTTTGCTACTTGTTTCTTCCTTGTGCTAGTGACTTGGCTAGTTCGAAAAGAGTATTTATTCCAAGAATACCGAACACTCTTTTTGAAACGCATAGGTGCTTTCCAGGTCAGGAATGATAATCACCCGATTTGAGTGAAACACATGGATCAACTTGATCCTAGCAAGGATAGAAAGCAGGCCAGTAATCATTCTGGAGGTTCCGAACGAGGCCTAAGCCTCTGTCACGAATTACAAAAGCGACATGCAGTTAACAACTTACACACCATGTTACTCAACGGAACTGCCTCACGGCTAACCGGTTGGCAAACACGAATATCCGCCGGGGGAGGGGGGTGCATCAGCAAGCTCATAGTTTTAGCTATGTGGATTCGCCAAGAAATCACCCAAAGCCAGGACAGGGATTCAGTGCCGTAGCTTCTTCAAGGCACGACGTGCCTTCTTGATGCATATCCACCATCAAACAGACATCCAATGGTCAGAATAATATACAGCCCAAAATAGAATAAAAAAACCAAAATCCTATTTTTTATTTTGCAATGGGCGCGAGACGCTGGCTCCGCGCACTTTATTCCGGCGCGCCGCCGGTCTCCCACGCGCCTGTGCGCAGCGCCGCCGCCTTCTGCTCCATCCCCTGTGCGCTGTACCGCCGCCCTGTGCTCCGTCCCCCGTGCTACCCTCTGTTGCGTCTCCGCGGGCCGCCCTGTGCTCTGTGCTGCATCCCCGCCCTCTGCGCCGCGCGCTCCTCGGAGGAGAGGGCTGCCCTCTGCGCCGCGCGCTCCTCCGAGGAGAGGGCTACCTTCTGCGCTTCATCGGTCGTCGCCGTTGGAGATTCACGCCAAGAAGAGAGGAGGTCCGTTGGGTTGCCGTGGAGGAGAGGGATGCGGCTGCAGAGGACGCTGTTGCCAGGTATACTAACAAGCTATTTTCCTTTTGGTGACCTAAGACAACTAATTTGCTACAGATGGTTAATTTCTCAATTCTATGATAGGAAGATCATATGCTCTAGTTGATTTTGGATCATACTTGTGCAATTGTGAGTACTGTGAAAGGCAATGGCGGAATTTGAAGAGGAGACACCTTGAGTTGGTTTAAGATTCAGAAATCCAGATGAGACTTAGAAGTTTGATGTTATTGGAAATTTTGCCCAACTTATAACGGCTCCAATTATAAAGCAGATTGTAAAGCAAGAACAAGATGATAGTGCATAGACCCCAAAGGAAGTGAAGAATGATGACAGTAACAAAGGAGCAATTATACAAGTTGAAGAGAGTGATGTTATTGGCAAATTTACACAACTTATAACGGCTCCAATTTGTGATGATGATATTCTTGATGTTGGGGATCTGTTCTAGTATGTGCAAGGTGGTTAGATGGTATTTTGCTAACCATAGTATTTTGTGGGCTAACTATAGCATTTTGTGGCCAAATTGTACATGTGAATGGCCACGTACTGTACTACAATATCAATTTGAGTGACTCAAGTGTCATGTATTGGTGCTAAACTATGAATGTCACTTACAATAAATTAAAACGAAGCTTTGTTTATATTGTGTTTGTTGATTTTGAGTGCTTAGTTTTCTTTTGCATGCTAATAAATGTGTCATATGGCTGAAAAATACGAAGTGTCATATGGCTGAAAAAATAGCAAGACATGCTCCATTTGTCTTTGGGAGCCATACAGGCAAGGGGACCTGGAGCCACGTACAGGCAAAGCCGCAAAGGGTCCAGGCAAGGATGGGTGGAAGAGGAGATTGGTGAAGCAAAGGTACGTTGTGCCTTTGCCAAGCAAAGGCACCGGATCCACGTCCCCAAGGCCAGTGGGTAACATTTGGTACCACCCTAAGATCTACGTGCACCCTCAGGCACACTCCGGCCGTCAAGTACGACGCCTTCCAGCTAGTACACGTAAGGTAGGATCCTCCAGGGCACGAGCTTGCAGTACTCCGCCCAGATCTCCTTGTACTTCTGTGAGCACCTGGCCTCGTCGCGCCTCTCCCTCCAGATCAGCAGAATCAGCAGGTACGTCGGGTAGAAGTACGGGATCACAGAGCTGCGAAACAGCGGATTCCACCAACATTGTGTCTTTCACTAGCATTCCACTGAGAAAAGGGAAGCATAAGACAAACACTCACCTCAACCCGCAGGGCAAGCTGAACGAAAGCGCTAGCAGTAGATCTCCTAGGTAGTTGCAGTGCCTTGCGATGCCCCTGTAATTGGAGGAAGGTAAGCTTTATAATTTTATGTTCATAACAACACAACAGCCTTCATAATTCTCAGTACAAGAGATGAACGTTTGAAGTCTGAGCTATCAAACATTTCGAAAAATCTAATGACTAAATCAGCAACAACCACCACAAGCACAAATTACGACATCATCCGTTTCAAATTGTAAATCGTTTTGGCATTTCTAGGTGCATATATTTTGCTATTCATCTAGATATACACTATGTTTAGGTACAAAGACAAAGCTATGAATCTAGAAATGCCAAAAAAACTTACAATTTAGAATGGAGGAAGTAGATCTCTGATTCTTCTGCGAACATCATTTGAGCCACTATTATCTAGCTCTTAAAAAATCATAATGATTCCATGATTGTGGACCTGGTTTTTGCTTCTCACTTTTGAACTTATTAGGGCATGTCATCTAAAAGAAACCTGTGACATATGGTTCTTAGTTCTTTCTGCTCTATGATTGGGCTACCATTCATCGATGTTGAAATTGTTATGAATTGCGATGCGAGGGGAAGGTAATTGGAGGATTTGGGGCTGATTTGTGGAGAATTAGGGCTGCAGAGCTACAGTACCCGTGGTGCTACAGTACCTGCGGGTACTGTTCACGCCCAGGGTTGTGGCGGCGGCTAGGGTTGGAGGGGCGCAGGGAATGCCGGCCGCGGGCTTCGCCCACGGCCAACAAGAGAGAAGGGTTTTCCTTCTAATCTCTTGCTTGATTAGATTGATACATCTCCTCCCTTTAAATAGAGAGGATTACTTGACCCCTAAGCAAGGACTCGATCTTATCCCTAAACCTAACCCTAACCCTAACCCTAACGGGCCTCCCGGCCCATTAGACCCTGGACACCTGACATTACCCCACCCTTTTCCGAGCAGCTCGTCCTCGAGCTGCAGCATGGGCACCTTGACAATGACTCGACTCCACACAAATCTATGACCTAAAAATAAGCCTTTTACATCTCGGCTTATTTAATTATTCTTAATCTGAAATAGTTGTGTGACTCCCCGGCGGTAGGCACCATCCGCAGACGAAGTTGCATGTGTACGGCCATCTGGATCCCATGGAGACCATCTGAACGAGAGGGGCGCAGGGGCACAACCACCTGGAAGCAGTCGCGACAAAGACCAACGAAGACGTCCTCGCGGTGGTCGGAGACGGAAAGCTGAGGCGCTAGGCAGTGCGTCCCCGCTGGTGACAAGGAGGAACACACCTCCCCTACCACCGTCCCCACAGAGTTGGAGTACGCCGTCTGCGGGAAAGACACCATGCACACCCTTGGACATAGCAGCGGATCGGCACAATTGTTGGTAGCCATCGAGTGAGTCGAGGTTGCATCCCTCTGCATCGAAGGTGAAGGCGAAGGTGACCGCTGCCAAGGCTGCCTCCCGATCCCGCATCTGCTTGTGCACCTTTTGCAGCCGCCGTCGCGCTAGGAAGCTGCGCACCGCCGCCTACAGCCGCAACGCCGCCTGAAGTTGCGTTGTCGTGGTCGCCGCCTTTGCGCAGCGACGAACAGCATGAAGGAACTGCGACGGGGTGCGGGGCTGAATAAGCTGCAAATCGAGTAGCCGACCCACCCGCCGGCGCGCTAGGAGGCCGCGTGCTGCAGCCTGCAATCGCACTGCCGCAGACACCTGTCGGGTAAGTATCTTCTCCGTCGTCACCACTGTGAATGGTCCTGTAGACGGCGTCGGGAGTGCTGCCGCCGACGAGGCAAGGAGGGACGCACGCGGCGGCAGCAGCCTGCCTGTCAGGAGCTCGCGCAACAGCGCCAACTCCTCGTGAATCCTGCGGATGGCAACATCGTGATCGAGAAGCATCTGCGTCACTTCCTCGGGTGAGAGGACGTGGGGGAGCGAAGGAGGGCCCGGTGGCGCTGCGGAGAACAGGGCTGACGCAGCCCAGGGATGTGCGCCGGCAGCGTAGAATCCAGCCATGGTCTCTGATACCAGATTGTTATGAATTACGATGCGAGGGGAAGGTGATTGGAGGATTTGGGGCTGATTTGTGGAGAATTAGGGCTGCAGAGCTACAGTACCCGTGGTGCTACAGTACCCGCGAGTACTGTTCACGCCTAGGGTTATGGCGGCGGCTAGGGTTGGAGGGGCGCAGGGAACGCCGGCCGCGGGGCTTCGCCCACGGCCGGCAAGAGAGAAGGGTTTTCCTTCTAATCTCTTGCTTGATTAGATTGATACATCTCCTCTCTTTAAATAGAGAGGATTACTTGACCCCTAAGCAAGGACTCGATCTTATCCGTAAACCTAACCCTAACCCTAACGGGCCTCCCGACCCATTAGACCCTTGACACCTGACAGAAATGGTAAACATTAAGGACCACAAAAGACAATCTATAAAGATGATGTGATTAACAAACAGACATTCGAATGCATGAGTTGTGCGTGATACATGTGTCCTTACCAGTAGCCGGATGCAAGTAGCTTTCCCCCAACGACTTTGGGAGGTTTTCCCCATATAGGAGCTTTGGGGTCCTTCTTGAACACATGTTTTTGCTTGTTAGCCCCTCTGAACACTAGGTAGCTGCGTGCCACATGATATAAGTATGGTGAATGAGGTTAGAATGCAAGAAACAGGTGTATAGCAAATATAGTGCAATAAGAGGTTCTGGAGAGAGAGAGAGAGAGAGAGAGAGAGAGAGAGAGAGAGAGAGAGAGAGAGAGTACCCAATAATGAAGATGCAGAAGTTAGCTAAACCAGCCAAGAGTGACAGCTGCACTTCATTTCTCAAAAGCCACCAACCCTGGCAAAAAGAATCACTGCTGTTGATTAGCTTAATTCTCAACCTATGTTTTAATGAAAGAGACAACAATTATCTTGCATGCAAGAAATCTAACAATTGAGAAACACATAAATCAAACTGACGTTAGGGTAGGGTAGGATAGTCTGCCTACAGTATTTAATAGCTAGCACCATGGATTAACATTTGCAATAAAGAAAGTATAGTATACCTGAATAGTAAAGGTGAAAGGAATGAAAACTAAATCACCAAACACCAGCATGAAACCCAGCCTTTCAGCAATAATGTCCCACCTGGAAATAGCATTGAAAGATATCATGTCGCAACAAAATTTTGTTCAGGAATAATAACATCATTAATCTATTTACCTATGACAGCACATGATATACTTACGTTGAGGTCATGAATTCTTCATGGACGAAGTAATCTACAATATACCACTGCAAGAACAAGTACAGTCAGTTTCACAAATAATGGGGTTAGAAGATAATAAATTAGGAAGAATGGTGATGTCCAATACCGCACAAAAAAATTGGTAGAGAATGACCGAAAGATTGGCTGAACCAGCTAGATAACTCTTTGCAAATAAAGAGAGGTTGATAAATAACCAAGCCATCATTCCAGCCCTCACAAAAAAGAATCTGCAATCATTTAGAACATAATTATCATGAACTTTTTTTTCATTCACATCTTTGTTGCATGGAATATAAATAGTGCCACAATACAATACAAGACATCGGCAAGGGAATAGTGGTTGGAGCTGGATATATAGTTCGTGGACAATGCTAAGTTGCATTCACAGTAAAAGTTGTCTGAGACAACAAAAAGAGCACTCATGAAACATGCCTAAGTTCATTGGCGTTTATAATAAGCAATTCAGCATATACCCTAGAAACACTAGGCCAACATGCCATTTCTGAAGGTGTTTTTTCTTCTCGAACATCTGAGCCGCATGTCATTTCATTAAGAGAGAAAATTGTGTACAAATAAAGGGCTAAACCCCACTTCCCAACACACGACTCTTAAGAGAAAAACTTTACAGCTTCGCACATAGAACAGGACAGCCACAGACAACCCTATGCCCAACACAGCCTAAGAGCCCATGGCATGCAACCGGCCGGAGAGGAGCTCATGGAGTGCATTGGATGCTCTCATTGGCAACATCTGCAGCACAACCTCAACACTTGGACTCCCTTCAAATACACATGCACAGAACATGACTCCCTATCGAGGGTGCACCGTTAAATAGCTATCACCATGTGCAGATAAAATAGACCTCAGCAGATTCCCTGCAATCTTGAACTTATTCACAGAACAGCAGCCCTTACTCATCTCTAGTCAATCAGAAGCAACGTAGCATGATAAATAATCACTAAGCACTCCATCTATGTTGACTGGGTATACATATGTAACACCCCGCCCACCAAAGCCGCACCGCCCAGCCCTTCCGTAGGGGCGAGCACGCGTACACATAGCACCCTGCTTACACTTTCGTCCTCGCTTCGTGTAAAAGGGTTAACCCGAGGGTGGTATGGCTGGTGGACAAAGGCTTATAAGTTGGCTCCACCCTTGCTCTACTAGCAATGTGGCACTAAACACGCGCACCTGCGCTCATGGGCCACTCATGGGCCATCCAAATTGGGCCGGGTGTGACATTCACCCCCCCTCAAAGAACCCGACGTCCTCGTCGGTCCAACTCACCCGTCCAGTGCTGACCCATATGCCATGTCGTGTGCCCCATCCCGGGCCCACACGCACATGCATATGTCCGCACAGTGACCCGCACACTGACCCAAGCAAATGTCCAGGAACCTTCCCTCTTAGCGCACGACCGTACGTCCATTGCCGACCCATATGCCATGCCGTGTGTCCCATCTCAGGCCCACACGCGCCATGCGCCCTATGTCCGCACACTGACCCATACGCGCAACCGCGAGGGTCGGCTCTGATACCATTTGTAACACCCCGCCCACCAAAGCCGCACCGCCCAGCCCTTCCGTAGGGGCGAGCACACGTACACATATCACCCTGCTTACACTTTCGTCCTCGCTTCGTGTAAAAGGGTTAACCCGAGGGTGGTATGGCTGGTGGACAAAGGCTTATAAGTTGGCTCCACCCTTGCTCTACTAGCAATGTGGCACTAAACACGCGCACCTGCGCTCATGGGCCACTCATGGGCCATCCAAATTGGGCCGGGTGTGACAACATATATTCTACAGGTACCAAATTAATTGGCACAAGTATCAAGTATGCCATATTATGATCATACATATACACCAACCAACCAATAAATAAACTCTCTTGGCCATCCTGATCCTATTTCAAAAGGTCTGATGCAGAAGCACATCATATATTAAGTAAAAACACACAAAAGAAATTGCCAACATACTTGAGGTCAACTCCCATAAAATGAGGATTAAGTTGCACTCCCAACCACCTATTGCACAAAGTGATCAACACAACAGGTATTAGTCTTAACTAAAACTGCAATCATATACATTAACTAATTTCCTACATGAGATTCTGCATGCTTGATCTTTCGATAATAACAAGAACTTATAGAGAAAAAATATTAAGTACTAGATATAAGACAGCCATATTTTTTATATAATAGACACGATATGCACTTTTCTAGACATACCAATCTTGTATGAAGCTCCCACTAACATGTGGTCTCAAAGAAGAACTTTTGTGGCGGGACTTTATACCAGCAAAATATAGTGCGAACGAAACCTGAGAAATCAAAGAGTAGCAAATGCCAAGAAATCAGATAGTTTTCTCATATTCCATTTGTAACTAGATACGAGTAAATACTGCATGGTACTCCCTCTGTTCCTTTTTATATGAAATACTAGGATTTGAAAAGGTCAAATTTCAAGATGCTCCGATCAGTTAATTAAACTATATGTATGGTTAGTGTATGAAACTAACAGTATACCTGTATTTCACAAATAATTTAATATGGCATCGACTTTAGAAATTGACAATATATTGTAGCAGAAATTCATAGTCAAAGTATACACTTTTAAAGACTTCTCTAAATCATGATACACCTTATAAAAAGAGTCAGGGGGGAGTTAAAAAAAGTTGTGGAGACCTTGCTAGCATTTTATTATGACCAATTTAGTGGCCTTTGAGTGTTATCTTCTATCATTTTCTTGTGAACTTCTGGTAGTGAACCAAAAGTGGCACACACACACACACAAGGCATGGCAATGATCAGGCAAGGTCAGACAGGGAAAATCATCATTTGGAAACAAAGGTCAAAGTGGGAAAATTAGCATTTGAAAACAAGGTCAAACTGGGAAAATTAGCATTTATAACAATGACATCTGATTTATTCTTATGAGTGTTCAGATTTCAGAACAGAAATTATCTAACTGTTAACACAGAAGAAAACTAATCCATTATTAAAATTCCACACGACCATGACATCCAGTCAGAACAGAAATTATCTGCATCATTGACACAAGATAAAACTGATCCATTGTTAAAATTCCATGCGACCAGGACATCCGGTCAGATATTTAAACGGAGGGGAAGCCACAATGGCACAGAGGTACAACAGGAGAATATGTCATGTAAAGTCGGTCGGTTTGTTTTCTTCTTCTGCATAAGGGTGCAGAGTTGCCCTTTGTTTTTACAGTTTGTGCCAATGTAGCAGGGAAGACCAAATATACACATAAGGCTAAGAAATTTTATAAGCAGGTGAGTGCTGATGGCACAGTAAGGTTTGACATGGCACCTACAAGGACACTAAAGATGAACGTCGCCGAGAGTAGCTCAAGCCCCCTGTCAGCCACGACCTGCAAGCATTGATATACAACACATCTATCAATTTCTCCTGCCTAAGCCAATTCAGAACCACAATAAACAATGCACCATGCTCGTCATCAGATCACGACTGCAGTCTGGTTTGTTATTGAACCAGAGCATAAATAGCTGAGCAAGGGGAGATCCTGAACACACACACTCCTTGCTCAGACAAATACACTTACTGTGGGGGAAATCCATCCATTGTAGGAAGCCAAAGCTGACAGCCCAAGCAGCAGCAGGAGTGAGAGCAAACCTGAGCATTACGCACACAGGCATCAAAGGGCTGAGGAGAAGAACACAAAGCAATGCTGTCGGCTGCCCGTAGGGTTCAGTGATCGGGCGCGCGCGGCGGTAGGGTAGGGTCCGCCACGCGCGGTGGCAGGAGGCCTACCATTGCAGCGGTAGTGTAGGCGGGAGGAGTCCTGGAGGACGGCTCCGGCGACGAGCTTCCCGGGGAGGATGGCTCCGGCGGCGGCGAGGTAGCCGAGGTAGGCGAAGAGCACCACCACCTGCACAGCACAGAACGAGCACACAAGTACACAGTGAGGAGTCGATACGCAGCGACCGGAAGCAAGCCAGTGGGGGCGGTGAGGAACGAGGCACCCACCGCGCTACTGGAGGGCAACAGCGCGGGGAGGACGGCGGCGGCGGCGGCGGACTCCATTTTCTCCGCCTTGTATCAACAACAACGTCCTAGAACGGCGAAAAGTGGCGAAAAGTTTTGGGCTCGACCCGGCCCAAACGAAACTTGGCTGCCATTCTTGCTTGGCTCTTATCAAGCATGATTTGTCTTGTTCTTAAACTATATTCATTTCTCTCACATATAAAAAAACTACGTTCATTTCTTGTCAGACATCGTAACTTAAACTCGCTCCATTCGTTTGGCTTATCAGCCATCAATATTTTTCTCTCCCGTAACAAAACGTCATTCACCACCTACTGCGGCCATTGATCTTTTCTTAAACAAATCAAGACTAACCACCAGCCAAACGAACAGGCTCTATGTTAATTTCTCTCGCATATAAAAAAAACTATGTTCATTTCTTGTGAGACACATAACGTGCTGCGCAGAAGCTGTGCAGGCAAGAGGACTGACGATATGGCTCTCATGTGCGTACAAAGGAATACGATTTATCATATGGTGGTGCCACTGTGAGCCGATGCATCACGTGATATGATCCGTTGTAGATCTAATTTATTTTAGATTATAACAAGGTCCCCTCTGTAACGATGTGGATACATACATATAGTGACACAATATCAAGTCATTCACCCACTGCTGGCCACTGGGTCTATTTAACTGTGTGTAAAAAATAATCTGCCTTCCAAAGTCTCGCCAACAAAAGTAAAGCTAAAGCCAAAACCATCAACAGCAATTTACTACAGAAGAAAGATGGTTGACTGAGGAGCTAAGTATTTACCAACCACCAAGGCTCTAGTGTCCCAGGTACATACCTAAATTTACATGTACATTACAAGTTCAGAACTAACAGACTTTACCCCCGGCCCAATAATCGCTCTTCACAGATGCCGCCAGAACATGAAAATCGGCAGCATTTTCTCCTCACAACATGGGCATGCGCGTGCAAGAATCACAAGGCTCTACAAGCTACGGGCCTAAATCTCCGAGGAAACGTTACAACAAACCACCAGCCCAACGCCAACCTAGCAAAACACGCTCAGTATGTGTTCTGTGGGTTGAATCGCCTCCTGCCGTCGCGCTTGTAGTAGGGTGTGTCGTCTATGGTCCTCCTCACGTACTCCATGAATGGCTGTGGCGTGCGAGGCGAGAGCTGACCATTAGCTGGGGATGCAGGGTCAGCCATCGCAGGACTGGCCACCGGTGTCCGTGCTGGTGTGGTTGCTGCCGTGTTCCTTGACGGTGCCCGTCTGTTAGGCCTCTCCAGCGACTTCATGAAGAGCGCAATCGTAGCTGCCGGTACCACGATGCATGTGAGGATAACAGCAAAGGTGGTTAGGCCCCATGAAGATGATGGCTCTGGATCTGCCTTCTCTCCTGTATCATAGCTGATCTCGATTTCTTCAGTCTGGCCTGCGGAAGGGTGGAAGGGAAATAGTAACTACCAGTCCACAGCATTGCAATCTCCTTTGGCATGTCAACTTGAATCATGAATCATATACTACAAACAAGAAATTGTTTGGATTTTGGAGCCTAACTTCACCCAAGGATGGTGAAAAACAAGATGGAGTATCTTAATTCTAGGTGATCAGCTTATTACATGAATCATGTACTACAAACAAGAAATTCTTTGGACTTTGGAGCCTAATTTCACCCCAAAGATGATGAAAAACAAGATACTCCCTCCGTTCCAAATTGTAAGTTGTTTTGGCTTTTCTAGGTTGTGTTTGTATGCATCTAGACATAGTATATCTAGGTGCAGCAAAAACTACGAACAGATCTAGGTGCATAGCAAAAACTATGAACCTTAAAAAAGCCAAAACGACCTTATTACATGAATTCTAAATTTGGAACGGAGGGAGCATCAGGTGATGAGCTTATTACATGAATCATTTTGGACATTGGAGCCTAATTTAACCCAAGGATGGTCAAAAGAAGATATCTTAATTGCAGGTGATCAGCTTATTACAAGGATTTAAACAAAAGAGATTAGATAGCATACCGGTGGCAGGAAGAACGATAGTGACCTTCTCAGAGAAGGGTTGCCCTTTTAGCGCTTCAACCTACAAGAAGATGAAACCAGTGCATGGTTACCAGCAATAAACATTGATAAACAAAAACGAAAAGAAAATGCAAACTTGTTAGTTGTGGCTCACCTTGTAGATAATTTGACTAGGAACACCCTTGTTCTCATTTGAGTCAACACGGCTGACTGAGAGTAAATCCTTAGCATTCCAGAATACCTCAACATCTAGAGCACGACACAAATTACTTGACAATCAGTAGAAGAACAAGCCAACACAACAGTTTAAGTTCAACAGTAAGCTTTCTCATACCAGTATTTCCACCAATAGTAATGATGCTATGGTTGCCACTTGAAGTCAAATTTAACTGCATGAAATAAGCACTTTGTAGACAATGCAAATAAAAACCATCCACGCACACGGGCAAGGGGCAAAGAGGGCACGTACCTTCCCAGGTTCTTTGATGTAAAATCCTTTGACAAAAAGGGCATGTGCCGATCCTGTCACCTTCGGATCTTCCTTTAGATTTGCACGAACCAAAATGTGTAAAAATCCTTCCTTCTGGTTCAAATTCAAAGCCAGCAGCTGCGCAGGTGGATATGGATGAAACAGGCAATAGGATTTCTTTGCGGCATGGTCCGTCCATGGTTCAACATACCTAAAGGAAGCAACAAATGTGAGATTTCACTGAAATATTCAAGAGTTAGTTGTGTAAATGATAATGTGAAGGATGCATACCCAACAAAAGAAGGGTCAACCTTGCATTCAAACGGGACATCAATTGGACTCACAGATGATCCACTGCGGTGCTCAGTTGAATCACTTCTTACAAAAAGAGAATGAAAAGGTTAGCACAAGTCAAGAGTATCTTAACATAATGAAATGCAATTCTCCTGTGTGTTCAAGAAAAAAAAAATCAAGAGTATCCAAAATACTGGCATGCTTAGGCTTTTCAGAATTGAGAGAAAGTTGTTAATACATGTAATAAAATCACTTATAGTCTCATACCTAACGACGTATTCAGTTTTCATAGTGACTAATTCCTATGTTACACGTAATATGAGACCTCATTTTACACATATACATATTGAGCCTCTCCTTTTAGATTACAAAATGCAGCAGAACTTATGAATATAAAAGTATTAAAGCACCATAAATAATATTGGTTTTCATAGTGACTAATTCCTATGTTACTGTTAGTGTATATATATATGTGAGTGGCCCATATGGCCTTGTACAGCCCATAGAGGCCCTTGTATAGCTAACTCTATATACCCACCCTCTCAAGGGTTGTAGGAATACACAGGAATTATTCCAAACAACATGGTATCAGCTAGGGTTTCCTCCTCCACCTCTCTTCCCTGAGCTAGCCGCCGCCCCCTCCTCCCTGCCATGGCTGGCTGGCCACCGCCCCCTCCTCTCTCTTCCTTCCTCCCTCTCTCCTACGCCTCTGCTGCTCGCAGACCCGCCCACATGGTATCAGCTAGGGTTTCCTCCTCCACCTCTCTTCCCTGAGCTGGCCGCCGCCCCCTCCTCCCTGCCATGGCTGGCTGGCCACCGCCCCCTCCTCTCTCTTCCTTCCTCCCTCTCTCCTACGCCTCTGCTGCTCGCAGGCCCGCCCATGGTGCGCAGCAGCCGCCCCTCGCCCCCCGCGCGGCCGATTCCTGGCCGCACATCCTCGATCCCGCCGCCGTACTCGTGCGGCGCGCCCGGGCGCGGGCGCGGGGGCCGCGGCCGCCGCCGCGAGCGCGGGGACGCCGCGGCGGCGCGCGCGGACCCTCGATGTGGGCGCGGCCGCCGCCCGGAGACCGCCGCGGGCACGGGTCGCGCGGCCAAGGCCCCCGCCGCGGCTCGGACGGTCGATGCGGGCGCGCGTGGCCTCGATTCGGGTGCGGGGAGCACTCGATTCGGGCGCGAGCACATCCGATTTGGGTGCCGACGCGCCCGATTCCGCCCGGAAGCCGCGGTGGGCGCGCATCGCGTCCTGAACGCGCCGGAACCCGCCCTAGAAGCCGACGGGGGCGCCCATCACGCCCTGCAGGCCACGCATCCCGCCCTGGAGGACCTGCAAGGGGGGACTTTGGCTGCCCACGGGGCTGCAGACGCCCTGGCAGCTGCCTACGGGCTCAACCCTGCCACCGCGGCTGCCGTCCTCGCAGCCGGTCCCGACGCCGTGGCCGCTGCCCTACGGATCTTCGACGCTCACATGGGTCTGGGCAACGGCAACTCTACCTTGCCCGTGCGCCCTAGTGGCTTGGGTATGGGTACGCGCAGCCCGAACACCTCTACCGCCACTGCCCCTATCTCCGCTGGGGTCCCTCCTGGTGGTGGAATGTCTCCGGGCAGCAGTGCTGGTCCCGTGGGCGCGACTTCCTTCCCCGGCTCCGCCCACGGTCCCTCTACGGCGTACCTCCTGCGACCGGACCCTTCTCCGCCACCGCCTTCCTCCGCGGGCTGTCTCCGCGTCCCTCCACCGTCGCGCGCCGCCGACAAGACCCTCGCCGCGGCCCCGGAGAACGCCAAGACCGCGGCAGCCGCCGCCGAGGAGTGTGTGCGTGTGGCCACCCTCGCCCGGGAGCACGAGCGTACCACCGCCGACGCTCTTGCTCGCCGGTCGCCGAGGCGGAGCGCTTCCTCCACGCCACTACGGGGTAGCGCGTCGCCTCCTCTCAGCAGCCTCCGCCCACGGCTCCGCTCCAGCCGCGTGCTGGACCCCCGGGTGGCACGGACGACCCCATGGTCGCCTACCTCCACCTTCAGGCCGTCGGGGTCCCGCACATCAAGACCCTCGTCATCGTCGTCCTCGACTCCAACTCCACATCCTACGCTCGATGGAGGGACCAGCTTCTCGTTCTTCGCCGCTACGTGCTCGACAGCCACGTCCTCACTGACACTCCTGCCCGTGCTCGCGACCCGGCGTGGCGACGCCGCGACTGCATCGTCATGTCCTGGATCTCTGGGACCATCTCCTTGGATCTCCGGGACATCGTGCGCACTCTGGATCCCACCGCGCGCGTGATGTGGTTTTCCCTCGAGACTCAGTTTCTCGGGAATGCTCAGACACGCGCCCTCCAGCTCGACGTCGAGCTTCGCACACTCGAGCAAGGTGACCTGTCTGTGAGCGACTACTGCAGGAAGATGAGCACGGCTGATGGGCTTCTCGACCTCAGCTTCACGGTCCCGGAGCACATCCTGGTCCTCAACGTTCTACGGGGCCTTCCCAGCAGCTACGAGGCCGTGCGGACACTCCTCACGCACCAGCAGCCGCCACCCACCTTCGTGCAGGTCCGTGATGCCCTTACCCTGGAGGAGCTCACCCGGGGCCACCACGCACCTTCCTCGACCACACCTTCGTCCTCTACTTCTCGCGCACTCGTCGCTGCCCCACCACCGTCCTCCGCCTCGCCGCCGGCCTCTCTCCTTGGTGCTCCTCCCCTCGGGCTGAGCGAGGGTGGGGGGCCGTGGGGGCGGCGAGGACGTGGTGGTGGGGGTCGTGGGACGCCCACCCAGGCTCCGACCCCACCTCTCGCTCCTCTTCCCGGAGGTGCGCCCTGGCCGACCGTCTCCCACCCGTGGTCAGGGCGTATCTCCATGTGGCCCTACCAAGGTCAGGGAGGAAGGCCTCGTCCCACGCACCAGCTGGCGGCCATGGTCACGAGTGCTGCCTCCTACGCGCCGACCGGGACTCCACCTCCTCCGCCCAGCTCGTCGTGGCCGAGAGGGTGGGATCAGGCTGCCCTGGCGCAGTCTTTCAGCACCATGGGGCTGACGCCGCCCGTCGGCACCGAGTGGATCACCGACTCTGGTGCTCCGTACCACACTACTCCTGATGCGGGTATCCTTTCTTCTCTCCGACCTCATCACCGCTCTTGTCCTTCCTGCATCATGGTCGGTGATGGATCCTGTCTTCCGGTCACTTCTGTGGGCTCTGCTCCCGGTCCTTTTCGTCTCTCTGATGTCCTTGTTGCTCCTCAGATGGTTCACAATCTTCTTTCTATTCATCAATTTACAGCTGACAATTCTTGTTCTGTGGAGTTTGACACTTCCGGTCTTTCTGTGAAGGATTTGGCTACCGGGCGTCCACTTCTCCGATGTGACAGCACCGGGCCTCTTTACACCCTTCGACTTCCTGTCTCTGCTGCCTCCACTTCACCTTCGTCTTCCTCGTCATCTGCTTTCGCCGTGACACCATCTTCCACCACTTGGCACCGCCGACTCGGTCATCCCGGCCGAGATATTTTGGCTCAGATTAGTCGTAGTGGAGATATCTCTTGTACTAGGACTACTGCTGAGCACCTCTGTCAGGCATGCCAGCTTGGTCGTCATGTTCGGCTTCCTTTTTATTCTTCTTCTTCGCATGTTGCGCATGCTTTTGATCTTATCCACTGTGATGTGTGGACTAGAACTGTACTCAGCATTGGTTATAAGTATTATCTGGTGATCATTGATGATTTCTCTCACTACTCCTGGACCTTCCCTTTGCGTGCTAAGTCTGACACCTTCCCCACCTTCTTCACTTCTTTGCCTGGGTGTCCACTCAGTTCGGCCTCACCATTAAGGCCGTCCAGTGCGACAACGGGCGTGAGTTTGATAACTCCACCTCTCGCTCCTTCCTCACCCGCGGTGTCCAGCTCCGTATGTCTTGTCCGTATACTTCACCACAGAACGGCAAGGCAGAGCGCATGATTCGGACCACCAACGATGTCATGCGCACTCTTCTGATCCAGGCCTCCCTTCCCCCGCGCTTCTGGGCAGAGAGTCTTCACACCGCCACCTACCTTCCCAACCGCCTTCCTTCCACCGCTTCTCCCGCTCCGACTCCTCACCACGCTCTCTTCGGTACCCCTCCCTGATAGATATGTATATTAGGCAAGACTATATTTAGTATGATTAGCACCTGCCATGTATTAGGAAAGTGTATATTAGGCAAGGCTATATTTAGTATGATTAGCACCTGCCATGTATTGCATGTAACCTGCCATTGCATTGGCTTTATATATCAATGTCATCCCCCCACGTTGGGTGTGAGGTGTTCCTGTAATCTCTCCATCATTCTACATGGTATCAGACACGATCAATTGATCCCTGATCCCGGACCTTCTGCTTCCGCTCCTCTTCCCCCTCCACCCCTCCCGGCAGCCATGGGCGACGCCGCCGCCGCTGCCGCCGCAGCCCCCGCCACGGTCGTCGTAGTCCACCCCTACACCGCCGTCAATGTGAAAACTCACATTCCGATGACTCTGGAGATGAAGAATCCCAACTTCACCAAGTGGGCTTCGTTCTTCCAGTCCTTGTGCGGGAAATTCAGCCTTCGTCCCCACATCGACGGCCCTCCCCCTGCTGCTGTTGATCCATCGTGGGACATTGCCGAGTGCACTGTCCGTGGCTGGATCATGAACATCGTCGACGACTCCGTTCTCGACCTCGCCATCACCGATGAGAAACAGTCCGCCCGCGAGCTGTGGGTCGCAATCGAGGGCCTCTTCCGCTCCAATCGCGCACCCCGGGCCATCTTCCCCGCCGGGAGCGCTTCCACTCCCGCAAGCGGGGTGACTCGTCGATCGACGAGTATTGCCAGAAGCTCAAGATCAAGGCCGCCGTCCTTCGGGATGTCGGCCACACAATCGAGGACTCCCAGCTCATCCTCAGCCTCCTCCGCGGCCTCAACCCGCTCTACACCGCCACTGCCGACGACATCGCCAACTCCACCATGCTACCTTCCTTCTCTAGGGCGCGAGAAATGCTCTCCCTCAAAGAGCTACGCCTCGCCAACGACGAGAAGATCACGGCTGCATCTGCCATGGTGGCCGCCTCTGGCTCCACCTCTCCAGGGTGCCGCCCCTCCTCCTCTGTGCCCACCGGCGCCGCTCCCAAGGGCTCCGGGGTGGCAAGAAAGGCAAGGGCGGCAAGAAACGGGGGCAGCCGGGCGCGGCCAAGGCACCCGGCGCCGGGCCGGCGGTAGGGGGCGGCGGCGGTGGACGGCAATGGGGCAACCGCCCCATGGGCCCCGGTTCTCGCTACAACCCATGGGCCTTCCGGGGTGGCGTTCCTCCTCCCGGGCGGTGGGTGGCGGCGGGGCAACAAGACACGGCGGGCCGGCCCCCTCCACGGTGACCGGGCGGAGCGGCCGGGGCATCTTGGGCGCCGGTCCGCGAGCCCACACCATCTTCGCTCCCCCCTCCAACGGCTCCATCCGCGGCTCCATCCGCTCCCGGTGTGGGATCGGTCCGCCTCATCGCCGCCTTGAACCGGATGGCGCTCCAGAACTCCGGCTGGGTCATGGACTCCGGCACCACCTCCCACATGCACAATTCGGATGGTATACTCTTCTCCCGTCAACCCTCTTCTATTCCTTCCATCACTGTTGGCAGTGGTAATCATCTTCCTGTCTCTTGCTCCGGTAGCTCCACATTACCAGGCCACGCGTCTTCTTTTTCGCTTCGCAATATTCTAGTTGTCCCCTCTCTAGTGCGTCAGTTCGCCAATTCACTCGTGACAACCATTGCACTATCGAATTTGACGTGTTTGGTTTTTCTGTTAAGGACCTGCGGACCAAACGCGTGATTCTTCGCTCCAATAGCTCTGACGGCCTCTACACCGTTCCTGCCACGCCACAAGCCAACCTCGCCATCACCACCGACCTATGGCATCATCGTCTTGGTCATCCAGGAGCTGCTGCCCTTCATTTGCTTAGAATAAATAATTCGATTTCCTGTAATAAATCAACTCCAACTCTATGTCACTCATGTCAACTTGGCAAGCATGTGCGGCTGCCATTTGGAAATTCCGGTTCGGTTTCCTCTTTACCGTTTGAGCTTATACATTGTGATGTTTGGACATCCCCGGTCGCTAGCATTTACGGTGCACGATACTACCTTGTCATCCTCGATGACTTCACACCCATTTTTGCCGGACCTTTCCCCTAGTCCACAAGTCCGAGGTAGCTACTCACATTACTCGCTCCGCGCCTTCGTCCACACACGGTTTAGCCTTCCTATCAAGGCTGTTCAGGCCGACAATGGCACTGAATTCGTCAACAATGCCCTCGCCACCTTCTTTGCCTCTAGCGGCATACACCTACGTCTCTCCTGCCCTTACACCTCCTCTCAAAACGGCAAGGCTGAACGCATCATCCGTTTCCTGAACGACATATGCCGCACGTTGCTCATCCACACTCACATGCCACCTAAATACTGGGCAGAGGCACTAGCTACAGCCACATATCTCATCATAGGCGGGTTCCTTATGAGAAACTCTTCCGACAACCCCCAGACTACACCATTCTCCGTGTCTTCGGTTGCCTCTGCTATCCCAACCTCACCGCCACTTCCAAACACAAATTGTCCCCTCGTTCCACAGCTTGTGTCTGTCTAGATATCCCTCCTCACACAAGGGGTATCGGTGTTTCGACCTCACAACAAAACGGATCATCATTTCCCGTCATGTTGTCTTCGATGAGACGCAATTTCCATTCAGTACTAACCCTCCCAGTGTGCTGCCAAGCTCTCTGGACTTTCTTATTACAGGTCCTACTGCACCGGTACCTCGTACCACTGCGCCACGCCGTCACCGACATGCGCCGGCGGCAACACCGTCCTATTTGGAGGACCCTGCCGAGGATCCGGCCATTCTACATATTGGCCCTCCACCTCTACGGGTTTACACTCGGCGGCGTGCGCGCACTTATGCACCGGCCCCTGCGACGCCCGCCGCACCACCTTCTCCACCGGCTATGGAGCGAGGCGCTGTTGTTCTCGTACGGCGAGGCCTCTACTCCGGTTGTGGCGTCTTCCCCGCCTCCTCCGCCGCCTCCTACATCGAGCCGGCCTGTGACGCGCTTCCCGGGCCGGCTCGGCCGAAGCCTTGTTGATCGTTATGGCTTCCCACCGACCGCTCACGTCGGCGCCTCCTCTCTTGCCCTCGCCCATTCCCCGTGACTACAGATGGGCCCTTGCCGACCCTCAATGGCGCGCGGTTATGGCTGAGGAGTACAAGGCTCTCGTCGACAACAACACATGGCGCCTCGTCTCCCGGCCTCCTGGCGCCAATGTCGTCACCAGCAAATAGATCTTCAGGCATAAGTTCCACTCCGACGGCACGCTGGCTCGTCATAAGGCTCGCTGGGTCGTCCGCGGCTTCACCCAGCGACACGGCATCGACTATGACGAGACGTTCAGCCCCGTCGTCAAGCCTGCAACGATTCGGGTCGTCCTCAGCATCGCTGCTTCTCGTCAGTGGCCTATCCACCAGTTGGACGTGAAGAATGCCTTTCTTCACGGTCACCTGCACGAGAACGTCTATTGTCAATAGCCCCCCGGCTTCGTCGACCCGGCGCGCCCCGATGCCGTTTGTCTTCTTCAGCGCTCCCTCTACGGCCTCAAGCAGGCCCCGCGGGCGTGGCACCAGCGCTTCGCCACGTACGTTCGACAGCTCGGCTTCGTCGCTTCTGCCACTGACACCTCCCTCTTTGTCTACACTGAGGGCAGCCCCAGTGCCTACTTGCTGCTCTACGTCGACGACATCGTCCTCACGGCTTCCTCGGATGCTCTCCTCCGCCGCATCGTCGATCGCCTTCACTCTGAATTCGCCATGACGGACCTTGGGGAGCTCCATCACTTCCTGGGGATCTCCGTGACTCGCTCCTCCGACGGGCTCTTCCTTAGCCAAAGGCAGTACGCGGTGGATCTTCTTCAGAAGGCGGGCATGGCCGAGTGTCACTCGACATCGACACCTGTTGACTCTCGTGCCAAGCTCTGCCACGGAGGGCGCTCCCATCGCCGACCCCGGCATGTACCGGAGTCTCGCCCCGACCTGGCGTACGCTGTGCAGCAGGTGTGCCTCTTCATGCATGATCCGCGCGAAGCTCACCTTGCGTTGATCAAGCGCATACTTCGGTATGTGAAGGGCACAACTGTCGGCTGGCCTCCACATCGACCGGGCACGGTCGACAAGGCGATTGCCTACTCCGACGTTGACTGGGCAGGGTGCCCCGACTCCCGCCGTTCCACTTCAGGCTTCTGCGTCTTCCTCGGGGACAGCTTGGTGTCCTGGGCAGGGTGCCCCGACTCCCGCCGTTCCACTTCAGGCTTCTGCGTCTTCCTCAGGGACAGCTTGGTGTCCTGGTCGTCCAAACGACAAACCACAGTGTCCCGGTCCAGTCCGGAGGCCGAGTACCGGGTTGTTGCTCATGTGGTCGCAGAGTGTTGTTGGCTTCGACAGCTTCTTCAGGAACTTCATGTTCCCTTGAAGGTCGCCATTGTTGTCTACTGTGACAACGTCAGCGCTGTCTATATGACAGCAAACCCGGTCCACCACCGCCGAACCAAGCACATTGAGATCGACATCCATTTCGTCCGTGAGAAGGTGGCTCTCGGCGAGGTTCGCGTTCTCCATGTGCCGTACAAGTATCAGTTCGCCGATATCATGACAAAGGGGCTGCCGATTCAGCTCTTTGAGGATTTTCGGTCCAGTATGTGCATCCGGCATCCTGACGCTTCGACTGAGGAGGGCTGATAGATATGTATATTAGGCAAGACTATATTTAGTATGATTAGCACCTGCCATGTATTAGGAAAGTGTATATTAGGCAAGGCTATATTTAGTATGATTAGCACCTGCCATGTATTGCATGTAACCTGCCATTGCATTGGCTTTATATATCAATGTCACCCCCCCCCCACACGTTGGGTGTGAGGTGTTCCTCTAATCTCTCCATCATTCTACACTCCCAATTACACTCACCTTCGTGTCTTCGGGTGCGCTTGCTACCCGAATCTTGCTGCCTTCGGGTGCGCTTGCTACCCGAATCTTGCTGCCACTGCTTCTCATA
Organism: Cenchrus americanus; assembly: GCA_947561735.1. NCBI lineage: Eukaryota > Viridiplantae > Streptophyta > Magnoliopsida > Poales > Poaceae > Cenchrus > Cenchrus americanus. The sequence continues at coordinate 180,459,369 of OX387245.1, forward strand.
AGCTCGCACCTCGCTCGACCTGTTGTGTGTTCCTTGGTTACTCCCCTGACCATAAGGGGTACCGCTGCTACGATCTCACCTCTCGTCGGGTTCTTATATCTCGACATGTTGTGTTTGACGAGTCGGACTTCCCCTTTTCCTCCTCCTCCACACCCACTCCGGATCCTGACATTGAGTCCATGTTTTCTGACCCGGTGGTACAGTCGCCTGTTTCTGTTTTTCCTTTTCCAGCAAGTTCTTCTGGTACACCACCGGCTGTGGCTCCTCGGGTGGCGCCGGAGCCTCCTCTTGCACCACCCGCGGTTCCGGTGCCATTCGTCGCACCTGACGTGGGCTTGGTGCCTTCGGCCGCGCCACGCGTGGCCCCAGTGTCATCGGTGCCCCTCGCCACGCCACACGCGGCCCGGTGTCCACGGCGCCCCTCGCCGAGCCACACGCGGCCCCCGGCGCCTCCACCCGTGCCACGCGCGGCCCCGACACCACCTCGCCACGCCGAGCCCGTGCAGGTGTTCCAGCGTCGTCCGGTGCCTCCACCGCCGCCACCTTCTCCGGCTCCTCCACCAGCAGTGCCTGTAGACTATGTGCCTCCCCTGCGCCATGTCTACGGGCACCGCTCCACGGCTCCGGCTCCACCACCGTCACCGGGACCGTCTCCGACTCCTCCACCGGCGCCCACACCGCCGCCTCCACCGCCGCCACCGTCGCCGCCTCCCCCACGTCGCTCTCGGGTAGAGTCGGCCGTGTACCACCCGCCGGTCATCCATCGGGATCCTCGTCACATCCATCCCATGGTGACCCGCGACGAAGCCCGGGGTTCTTCGGCCGCGGGCCCTCTCCGCCACCGAGGGGGAGCCGCGGCTTTCTCCGATCCCGACGTCGGTTCGTGAGGCTCTGGCAGATCCGAACTGGCGTCGCGCGATGGAAGAGGAGTACGGAGCTCTTCTCGCCAACCAGACTTGGGACCTTGTGCCACGTCAGTCGGGTTGCAATGTGGTGACCGGCAAGTGGATCTGGACCATCAAGAGGCGTGTTGATGGTACTCTGGAGCGCTACAAGGCGCGTTGGGTCCTTCGTGGGTTCACTCAGCGTCCCGGTGTGAACTATGACGAGACTTTCAGTCCAGTGGTGAAGCCTGCTACAGTGCGGACAGTTCTCTCTTTGGCTCTCTCTCTCTCGGTCTTGGCCCGTGCACCAGCTCGATGTCAAGAATGCATTTCTTCATGGCACTCTCACCGAGACCGTCTACTGCAGCCAGCCAGCAAGGTTTGTGGACTCTAGTTGTCCGAATATGCTTATGGTTTGAAGCAGGCTCCTCGGGCATGGTACTCTCGGTTTGCCACCTTACTGTTGACAGTGGGATTTGTTGAGGCCAAGTCAGACACTTCACTGTTCATATATCACCATGCTGATGGGGTTGCTTACCTCCTTCTATATGTTGATGACATTGTTCTGACTGCCTCCAGTACACAGCTGCTTCAGCGGATTATCACCTCACTTCAGCAGGAGTTTGCCATGAAGGATCTGGGCGAGCTTCACCACTTCTTGGGCGTGACAGTTGAGCCCCGTCAGACTGGTCTTCTCCTTCACCAGCGCCAGTATGCCCTGGACATACTCGAAAGTGCAGGGATGACTGATTGCAAGCCTTGCTCCACTCCTGTTGACACTCAAGCGAAGCTGTCTGCTACTCTGGGTGATCCTGTGGCTGATCCTACTGCTTATCGGAGTCTTGCTGGCGCCTTACAGTACCTCACTTTCACCAGGTCGGATCTCACCTACGCCGTCCCGGCGGACCGCCTCCATATGCATGATCCACAGGAGTCACACCTTGCTGCGCTGAAGCGCCTCCTTCGCTACGTCCGGGCACTGTTGACTTTTGCTTGGTCCTCCACCGGTCTCCGTCTGCTGAGCTGGTCGTCTATACTGACGCTGACTGGGCGGGGTGCCCGGACACCCGCCGCTCTACCTCAAGTTATGCCGTCTTCCTCGGCGGCAACCTAATCTCCTGGTCGTCCAAGCGACAGTCGGTGGTCTCTCACTCAAGTGCTGAGGCGGAGTACCGGGCTGTTGCTAACGGCGTGGCTCAGGCGTCCTGGCTCCGACCGGCTCTGGGCCGAGCTTCACGGCCCGCTCGCCAAGAGCACGCTCGTCCTCTTGCGACAACGTCAGCGTCGTGTACCTCTCCACCAACCCGGTTCAGCATCAGCGGACAAAGCATGTGGAGATTGACTTGCACTTCGTTCGAGACCGGGTGGCTATTGGCGATGTTCGGGTTCTCCATGTACCGACCACCTCCCAGTTCGCTGACATCTTCACCAAGGGTCTCCCTTCCTCGACCTTCTCGGAGTTCTGGTCCAGCCTCAACGTAGCCAGTGGCTGCGGGGGGACCTCTTGTGTATGAGTTTCTTTCTTTGTTGGCCAGTCTTGTACACCGCTGCGCCGGTAGTCCAGACTGCGGAAGGGTGTTAGTGTATATATATGTGAGTGGCCCATATGGCCTTGTACGGCCCATAGATGCCCTTGTATAGCTAACTCTATGTACCCACCCTCTCAAGGGTTAGGAATACACAGGAATTTTTCCAAACAACAGTTACACGTAATATGAGACCTCATTTTACACATATACATATTGAGCCTCTCCTTTTAGATTAAAAATGGAGCAGAACTTATGAATATGAAAGTATTAAAGCAACATAATATTGGTTTAAGTGGGCATTTTCCATAGTATTAAACACCATGTGCCAACTGTACACTACACATCAGTATGTTTAAGTATTTAAATATTACAATCTAGTATACCATATATTTGTATCTCTTCACAAATAATGATGAAAGGAGAGTTGCAGGGAAATAGAGTAATTTCAGCTGTGGTTATATTTTAATTAACAAAAATGTGGAAGAAAGAAATGATATGAGCATTACAAACCTGAATCTTACAGAGAACTTGTATCCACCAGGTGGGCCAGCAGCATTAGTCAGCATCTCTGCAGGAGCATCAACAACTATTTGGTTCACCTTGAGCACACTGACAGTTGTTTGCAGCTTAAGATTTGAACCTTCGAAGATTACTGTTTGAAAAGAAAAATTATGAAAAAGTTATCAAGAAAGAATAGAATCAAGTTGATAATGTATTGCATTTACAATTGGCCACATGTTCTTAAGGCTACCTTCTGCTACACCTTCACTACGTGCCTGTGCTTCACCAGTAACACGATTGACATACACAATCTTTTCATTGCTACTTAACCAATGGCCAGATCCACACGTGTCCATACCTACAACAGTAGCATTGTTACGACCAAAGAATATATACAGTAATACAGATTGCGCATTCTGTTTATCAACTAAATACATAATATTAAGCTAAGAATGAAAGCTACCAACTTCTGACCTATCACCTACTATAACCTTTAACCCATATGAGAAAATGAAAAACAAAATCCAAAATTACTCCCCTCAAGCATGCCGAAGTCCAGATAACCCTGCAATATTTTTTTGCTACTATACCAATTAGTCCAATCTACCCCTTCATAAGATGTCTTTCTTCCGTTCTCTACGCATAAAGTGGAGTTTTAGGTCTTTAGTAGGGTCATAACTGATGTTAAAAAAAGAATACATTATGAATTTTCATTGTTACTGTGATACGTGAGGGACATCTAATTATAAATTAACCTTAGAGACGAAAAATAAAGATGAAACATTGCATACTGTATTTTTTTTGGACCAATTGGAATAATTGTGGGAGTAAGAACAAAAAAAAAGAGTTCAGGATTTAATCAGACTTTGTCCATATATAAGGGGAGTAATTTGGACTTTTTTCTTAAAAAAATCCAAACGCACATATAATACTGTTGATAAGATAAAAAATCAAATGGTGAACCTGGGGAACTTTAAATACAAATACAAAAATCAGAAAATTATAAAAAATATATTAATAAGAAAATAGTTTCAGTGAACATACTGTCTCCAATAACAGTGAAGTTCAGGTGCTGGCCAGAATGAAGGATCACATCCCTAGGATACATTTGTGCACCAACAGATACCTAGAGAGTACATTTGGAGTATAAAAAAGTGAGTGTGTGCATTAAAATTTAAATAAGAGAGAAGCCTCGGCATTCTCCTGTTTAATGGCACCGCCACATGCCCACATGCATAGTGTATGATGTTGCTAATTTGGACACCGTACGCAATTCACAAAAGAATGCCCACTAGTGGGTTTGACAAATAAAATTAACAGTCTACAAAATTATACACCGAAAAAGTATCAAAACTAGTGGGTTATCCTAATTCATATTGAGTTTGAGCAGCTGTAAGTAATAATGAATGAAAGACAGCATGAACCGACATGGATTTATAACATAGAAGCATTTGTGTGCATACCCCTGCTTTGAAGTGTAATTGTGACGTTTTCCCTCAACGACTAAATGCAATTTTGCCCATGGGAAAAATCACATTGACTTGTGAATAGTTGAGGGCAAAATCACGAAGTTCGAATGGGGGTAAAAACACAATTGCACTCAAAGTAGGGGCACGATCACCAAAAAGGCAACATAGAACTTTACCATTATGAAATCCACTTTGTTTGGAATATGGTTTATGCGTATCCTTATAAGAGCTGTCCCATGACTTCTCGCCTTCAGTTTACAAAAACATACTGATCAATAATTCAGTTGAATAAAACACTATAAATTTCTAAACATGCCCACGCTTGTAGTCCTAGAATTAAACAGTTTCCTGAATTGAGCAGATACACTCTTGTTTGCCACAACATACCTGAAGAACAAAACGTTCATGTGTGCCATATGTACCATTAAAATCTCTTGGCATGAGAATGGACACAACATCAGGATAATTTGTCTCAATCTTTACAGGGGCTACTCCATGAGCTTCATGGAAGATATAACCTGATGAAAGGGACAAAAAAAACATGTGCATTAAGAATCGAAGTGTTTGATATATATATATATAAGATGCAGCTTCTTTGACGATTCCAGATGAAATGGGACAAAAAAATGTGCTCATCGAGAAAGGTGCTATTGATTTACTTAATTCATCAGCATATTTTATATCCAATTCAACTCTATCATTTATGGATAGATAAGCAATCTGGACTGATGATTCTGCAGCAGATACCCGTGCTTGTGCAACCTGAAGAATAATTATCACATAATCAGCGTCAACGAAAACATCAGGCACAAGATCTCACTTTCTCACTCAATCCACATAAATATTTTTCTTGAACACGCAGGAGAGCCGCGTATCAATATATTAAGAAGAAAAAAGGGGTGAGACACCCAGGTAAACAGGTTTTTAGGAGGGGATAAAACCTGAAAAAAAAAACCCAAATACAAGATTACATATTGCGAAACAACTATACGTGGGAATGGATGAACATCCATAATCCAAAGAAGAAAAATCCAATAAGATCCTAAATTATAAATAAAGTTCACATCCAATCCAATCCAATTCACTCACTCAAAATCCAATATCCAACAATATAATCCAACCACCACCAGGTTGACTACTAAGATAAATCTATATGTGGGACACATGTCCAGAGCCGGACCCTAGAATTAAAAACTCGCGTTCACACTAGAAAATTTATGCGGATTTGACCGAAATTTGGTGAGATGCCTTAACATGACAGTCCGCTACTCAGTGCAAATCGGTGAAGCCAAATCTATATGTGGGACCCACGTCCAGAGTCGGACCCTAGAATTAAAAGCTCGCGTTCACACTATAAAATTTTAGCGGATTTGACCGAAATTTGGTGAGATGCCTTAATATAACAGTCCGCTACTCAGTGCAAATTGGTGAAGCCAAATCTATATGTGGGACCCACGTCCGGAGCCGGACCCTAGAATTAAAAACTCGCGTTCACACTATAAAATTTTAGTGGATTTGACCAAAATTTGGTGAGATGCTTTAATATGACAGTCCGCTACTTCATGCAAATCGGTGAAGCCAAATCTATATGTGGGACCCACATCCGGAGCCGGACCCTACAATTAAAAACTCGCGTTCACACTATACAATTTTAGTGGATTTGACCAAAATTTGGTGAGATGCTTTAATATGACAGTCCGCTACTTCATGCAAATCGGTGAAGCCAAATCTATATGTGGGACCCACGTCCAGAGCCGGATAGTAGAATTAAAAGCTCATGCTTGGACATCCAATACTGATTGGACATCCAATTTAATTTAGCATGTGGACATCCACATCCAAAGTAATCCAGTCCAACGAAGTCCAAAGGAAAAAAATCCAATTGGATTTGGATTTTCCAAAATCCATTACCACGTCTAGAAACAACCTATTGGCAGGACCTGACCTAACACAGGGACATCCACCTACTCATTTGGTAACTGGGCGAAGAATCCAGCCTAATCGATGTGTTTTTGAGGGAATCCAGCCTAATCTTAATGGACTTATGTCCACCATCAGGTCTGAGATACATTTGTGGGGTTCGACTGGGGCTAGAGGAATTAGTTTCCGCCTCAATACACATAAATATAAAGAGAGTAGTACGCCCATGTCAAAGAATGTTGCAGTCTACAATGGCACTCCTTTTAAAAAGGTGACCTTGGATGTGAATATGTGATCTGCTTTTAAGCTTTCCTTTGGCATTGAAGATGTGTGGCTTTTGTACTTGCACTTTTGGACACACTGATTAGCTATCTTCATAGCAATGCCAAACATAAATACTTTACTAGAATTAGTAACATTTCTTACAAATAAGTTAGATACACAACATAAGCAAAGTAAAGCATCGTTATCTCTCTCAGTTTTCATAAATCTATTAGGCCTTTTGTACTCTATTTGAATGCAGTAAAATTAATTCAGAAGAAAGATGGAAACAAAAATAGGGATCTTCCAAAGTAAGACATATAAAATAACATGAGTCTCAGCATCCAACCTCAGCAACTCGTAGACATGATGCTATTTCTGTTCTTCCAGTTGAGTAGTCTTTTGCTTGAATACAATCAACTGCATTGCTTTCTCCAGTCCTAATCTTACTTCCATCAATTATGCTAGCATCTTGGATCACAGAACCACTCCTGCCACTGCTCCTTAGCAGAGAATACCCAACCGAACTCTCCAGATCAAGTGAGTCTGGTTCTCCAAGCGAATTTGCTGATCTAGGCAAAAGGCTCGTAGTAGTATAAAAGGGTGGGAATACCCAAGTTATAGGAAGTACAAGTGCAAGGGGAGGATCTGGAACCACCAGAATGGTCTTGGAGGCATTGTATGATACAACAGACCCAGTGGTGCCAGGTAGCAAGAAGTCACAAGTAATTGAAATGGAAACTTTGGTTTTCCCAGCAGACCTGTTACAATAATGAAATAACATATTAGATTAGGGCATACTAGGTCTCTAGCTTAAGTCTATGAGATCCTCATGAGCTAAACTAAAGGTGAGCCCGAAATAGAAAAGGAAAAAGTGTGTTTTTCATCCCTCAAGTATTGCAAAAGTGTGATATTCATCCTTCATGTTTCATTTGGTGCAAATCAATCCCTTAACTAACTAAATTGGTGCATTTATCATCCCTAACTTTGTTTAATGATGAATTGGTATCATATAATACAAGTTTAGGCCATGTAATACGTAATCAGCTTACTAATCAGCACTTGGTCACATCTAATGTTGAATTAAAAGTTTGAGATGAATCGGTTCCGTCAAAATTTTCCCATAATTTTTTATTGGTGACAAATTTAAAAGATTTATTGAAATTTTCTTGTGAGGTTTATATCTTCGACTTAGCATATTACTTTAAGTAGTGATTTTCAAATGACTACCTAAGCATAAACTATAATTAGATAGCAATGAACCATTGGATATTAATTCCTCAGGGAGTGGATTACCCATCACCACAGAGTCCGTATCAGTATAGTAGCAATCCTCTCTACTTATATATTATATGGGCGCATGTGGATTCGTGCATAAGCTGTAATGGCAGCGGCTATTTGGACAGCTGCATTACGAGGAACAGCATATTCATCTGATTTCAGAGTATAAGAAAAGTAGCTACAAATGAATAGCTCTTGCCACAACCATACAGAAATCCGCTTTTCCTTTGCTTGTAGCGCTCATTACTACAGATCTCAGTTATAGTGCTCCTTGGGTTGATACCAAACCCACCATAATGTTCATAAGAATCTTATACAAATAGGCTAATCCATTGTTAAACCATTACTAAACTAAGGTGGGATGATAAATGCACCAATTTAGTTAGTTAAAGGATTGATTTGCACCAAATGAAACATAAGGGATGAATATCACACTTCTAAGATACTCGAAGGATGAAAAATACACTTTTTCCAATAAAAAATTAAAAACACTACTTCAGTATATTCAAGTTTCAAGCAGTCAAGAGTCAACAGTGCTATAGAGTATAGACAAGCAATTTATTGAGTTGGAAAGATAGATTGTGTGGATTGTATTGCATTGAGCCCCTAGGTCGGTATATATGGGGGTACATGACTTGAAGGGAAGGACTCCAACCCGGATACATATGGCAGTCCGTACTATCCTAACCTACCAAATATACTCTAACATACCGGAAATTCAATATATGCTGTACCTCCCAATCATATGGTTGATAAAAGAATTGCTGCCGCCGTTGGAAAACCACGGGTTGTTTTTTCCTTCTGATCCTCGGCCAAGTCTGTACTGCCAAGATTTAGCTGATTGGAATGTCACGACCTAAGGCAGAATAACTTTAGTACAGATTAACTTAAATACAAGGAAAGTAGAGTAGTATTCTGAATTCTGACCTTCTCATCTGCTATCACCCAACTGTAACTTTGGCAAGTTTCATAGAAGGAAAATAGATCTCCCTGGGAAGCATTGTCATGTTAAAATAATGGTAACACGTGCAGATAAGCAGATAAAAAAGAGGTATTAAGTACACCTTAGGCAAAGAAGGATAGATTGGCATGTTGCAGCCAATACAAAGACGGTCACTTTGAGTATTCAGTATCATAGCCACTGGAATATCCACCTCGACTCTTCCAAAAGCTTCGCAGACTAAGGTACCTCCATTTGCCAAAATAGCAGCACGTACAGTCTAAATAGTGAAAAATAGTGAAATAGGTCAGTACACTGAACGTATAAGTAATCCAGTTTCAAGAATCAGGAAGAAATGTTCTCAGATTGACTTACAGAGTTCCCCAAAGCCTTTGCAGACAGCTTCCCAGTAGCATTTTGAACTTCTACAATCTCCATATTCAGACTTGAGTACTCAATGTAAACTCCAGTTTTTGGACCACCTTTAATGGAAAGCTGAGGAAGAAAAAAATCAGCACCCATACTTCTCTTCATAAAAGTAACATTAAAATGGCAATGACCTGGCAACAGCATGCTAGCAGTGTCATCCCCAAAAGAACATAGAAAACTTGACGGGATGTATATATAGCTGGCTTCATAGAAGAGAGAAAGTTATTAATGATTACCACAAAAGAGGCTCCTGGAGTGAGGTAAATATACTCAGGATGTATTTGCAGTGGTTTGTACACCTCCACCTTTATGACCTGACTCAAAACTCTTTGTCCAGAGTGTTGCCTAGCACTGACCTGAGGATTGGGCATAGTAAGGGTCATCAGCCAATAAACAACTGAAGCCAACATATATGTATCATCAACTTACATATAGAGATGTTATGCCAGTTTTTGCAGCTTTAATTGAAAATTTGGGTCCATCAATTGAATTGCTTGGAGTAGTAAGCTCCAGAATCTCATCACCAAGGTGCAACTCAATGCCCATATATTTGAACTGCAAAAAATCAAGCAAATTAGCAAACTAAAAGACATACAGTGGTAGCCACTCAAATGTGCAAAGACTGAAACAGGCATTCAATGTTCACGTTATTAAGATTTGAAAAAGGGACAACAGATCATAGGCACAAATAGCAATTGTATTTGTAGTATTGAACCAACAAGATAAGTTAAATAATTAATAGAATTGGTGTAGCTGATTGAGCACAGCTGGAAAGGATAATATTTTTGAGCATAGAGTCAAATATAAACTAAAAAGTGTCAAAATAGAAACAAAATCAAATTTAGAAATAGAGGAGATAATATGAAGTAAACACATAGTGCCTCCAGCAAAAACCTGTGAATCGCCAAATGTTTGTCCATCTTGGGTGCCAGCTAATATTTGAAAATCCTTTGTGCTTCCTTCCTGTAAATGAGAACATAAGAATCAGCATGCAAACAAAATAAAATTATAAAAATGCAAACCCTTATACCATAAGGCTGATGTGATCCTCTGCGATTATCTGAATCCATTCAACATTTGCAACTCTAGCCTGCAAAACCAACAAAACAGCAAAGCCGTTGTCAGTTTGAAATACAATGGAGTAAAAGGATGACTTGCACCTCTTTCTTGATGAGGTACCATCTGATGAAAATTGACTGTGAATCAAGGACAACAACTATATACACAAAGTATCATTATCCCAAGAGAAATGCTAAATAAAGCATGGACACAGCGACATGGCCCAAGGGAGGTTCATGACCATCTGACAAGTACAAACATAGTATGCAACAGAAGGCACTTGGTTGACTTTAGTACAAAAAGGTATCAAGAGAATCTATAAGAAAAGTACCAGAGAGTAAGTTGTTGCTTTAGGAGAAAGGCCAACATCCTGGATTGTGACAATAGCTTCGCCTAAGCCTTTAGCCCCAAGAATCAATTGAGAACATAAAGATTTTCCTGGATGTTTAACTATTTGCACCACATGTGTGTCATTTGTAGAAGCATCTAGGGAGCACGTTCCACCACTAACCATCAAATTTTCCTGCAGTAGAAATTTATAAGAGCCTAAATAGCTAAGGGGACTTCATATTACTTCGGATCATGAAAAGAATCAATATGTGAGCAAAACGCACCTGTGCGTCAGGATGGAAAACTAATAGCACATATTCTGGGGTGACTCGTAAGGAAGAAACAAGCTGTTTGAACAAACAGGCTGAGTGAGATAAAAAGCTTTAGCCATATTGATGAAAAGCATTCACAAAAAAAAGTCAAATTACCTGCAACTGAATAGCATCTGTGAGACTATGAAAAGTGTGTTCTTCCTCGTAAGTTTGGCCGGCAAATTTGGTAGAGAGGCCAGCGACTGTAGCACGCACAGTGCACTGGAGGTTCCAAATTGAAATGATAAGACATCTGTTTTTAATACACAATTCATGCAACTACGATGGTACAATCACAGTATTGGTCTTAAATACAGGGTGGTGAATCACCCGAACTAATAAGAGAAACAAAATGTGAATACTGCTTTACATGGAAGGTAATACAATTGTTTTATTGATGTAATTTAAGAAATCAAAATTCAAACAAGGCAATTTGTGATAACTGAATACTGACCACTCCTGTAGAATTCTGTAGGACAAGAAACCTCTCCCAAGCTGACTCATCAAGCATTTCAGCTGATTTGGTTTTGGCAAAGTAAGCAAGCCCTTCACATCCAGTGGTTTCCCATTTCAGGCAAAGAGAAGACGAATTAGCAAAAAAACTTCCATGTCCATGTATACCCACAGCAGCTAGACGTATATTTCTTCCATTAGAGATTACAACAGCTGATGCTTGCAATCTATCAGGATCACGGTCAGCTTTGCTAGCGGCTTCCAATACATCAAGTCGGTTTTCTGTAAAGGTATCAAACGTCAACATTACTAGAATGGAGATGAACAGTAAAAGGCTTTCATTATGTATATGTTGTAATTTAAAGCTAAACTGAATATCAGCGGAAAGGATAAGAAAGTACCATTTTCATTTGCTATCAATGTTATTTCTGATGGGAAGTCACACACAACAGAAAACTCTGATTTAGCTATAGCAGGCACAGGATGATCTTTCCCGATCATGTTTCCACGTGAGAACAGCAGTTTCTATGGAAAAAGTGCATTGAATTGAACATGTCAGTGAAGCAATTGACTAGTATATATAGATTGCAAATTTGCAATATTGTGGTGCATATAGATGGAAATGCAAACATCCATTTTAAGTACTTACATAATTCACTTTGCTTGGGCAAGATATTCGGTATATTCCACCAGATAATTTCTGCACAGTAGTAGAACTAGCAATATGATTTTTCGATTCACCAATCACATCAACTGTTTCAACAAAATCAACCGCTTGGTCCCACCGTTCAGGTCCTCCAAAGAGAAAAACATCCATTGCTGATCCAGGAACTAAATACAGCTCCTTGGGAGAGTTGTTATCCATGCTCTTGATCCTACTATGTATTTGATTTCCAGATAAGTCAAACCAGTACCCACCAAATCGGTTTCCATTTCCCCCTTGAAGAACCACCAGAGGATAATATGCAGAAATTTTTGACGTTGCCTTTAGAGAAATAGGTCCAGGAGTCTCAATATTAGAATCTGAATCAAAGGTGAACGTTGCAACTACTGTGGATCGGCCTCCAGCAGATGCATTTAGAGAAATCCAGGCACAAGGATTGCCATTTTGTCCCCAAGAAACAGTACTATGTTTTATGTCCTCAACGCTCGAAGCCTCAGCAGTGTTAAGAATGTGAAAAGACTCATTATCAGATAGTAGATTCCACCTTATAAAAGCATTAAGATGGTCACATCGTGAGAATGAGTGTCCTGCAGAGAGAAACGTCAATAATAGCTATTTGAAGAATAGAATAGTTTCTGGGAAGAATAATTAATTAGTGATACATATGCTATAAATACTACCTACATCCATAAATATGTGGTATCTAGGATATGCTGTTTAGCAGGCCCGTGCATGAGGGTGTGCAGCCGGTGCACAAGAACAGGGCCCCCAATTTTTCCAGGGCCTCATTTTTTCGTTTGCTTTTCCATGCAGTCTATTAGCCCAACAGAATACAACAAGCTAACTCTTATCTGTGAATCGCTCGTGTCTTTGATTCTTCTCGGAGTCCACTATGCGAAGCCTATCGATTCCCTGGTTATCTAGGTCGCCGGCGCAGCACCTCAAGCCCTCGTGTTCCCAGTCAGACGATCAGTTTGTCTATCCCATCTGCATGGAGCACATCCAAGCGACGGGCAAGAGTGCATTTGAATGGCCAAGCACACGAGTCGTTGATGCGTAGCTCTCTCATGCATGAAATCCAATATGACAAGTTGTCACTATTCACCCAACACATCAAAGACAATTTACCATACTAAACAAACCTTAAGGGTTAAGGTGCCGCACAATTTATTATTCTACTTTACTAGCTTAGTAAGTCCAACTATAGTTCTGTACAGGGCCTCAATTTATGCCGGCACGGCCCTGCTGTTTAGTTGAAAAATTAACTAACTTGCTTGTCCTAAATGTTATATATTTAAGAACGGAGGGAGTGTAAGTTCAGCATAAGCTTCTGTCTCTTTTAAGTGATGACATTTTATGGTTTGCAAGCTTTGTCTCTTTTAAGGAGTCAAAAGGACATATTAGAGCACAAGATTAGTACAAAAGAAATATGGCATTCTTGTACTAATGTCATTTTGTAATATGCATGCTACTTGCTGAACTTCATATATTTTGTAACAGAATCATCAAATTCAAATCATATGAATTGCCATAAGATTTTGTTTTGAGCAAACACACCATTAGATGTCTTTAGTGTCGCAGCAGCATGAAGAAGTGTTCCAACAGGAACCTCCACTGGAAAGACCGCCAAGATAGACAATACTGAAGGAATGGAAACTTCAACAATGATCTTCGCCAATAAAACAAAATGAGTTAGCAGGAGTTTAAACTTTGAAGATGGAAAATCATAATTTTAAAGAAAGGCCTTCACTAAAACTAAAAAGAAACAAGACAGTCATGGACCATGGTATAAAATGAACCCTAGAATGAAACTGCAAGCAGAACAGTAACCATTTAAGATGTATGCATATTTAATCAATTCACCATGTGATTAAACACATTAGTAGATTACAGCAAGCAAATGTGGTGTGTTTGTCTTTTTGGACATGAGATAATGCAGATACACGCTTGTGTGAAAGCACAGATCCAATAACTTCATTCTGTCTACCTGTAGCAACCAAATAAAGGAGTATTGCATCTTAAATTAGATAATATTTCCAAATTGAATGTTGTATAGCAATTAAACTCATAATATGCTTTGCCCAAAAGTAAAGGCCAAAGATAAACAATTGTAACAGCAAAACAGTGCATATATGTTAGACATACATCAGTGTTACTATCATGAGGAAAAGTAACAATATGCATTCCTCACATATACATCATTGACACAAAAATAAGAGGAAAGTGACAATTCTGTAGGAGGTATGAGGGTATTAGAAAAATAAAAGTGGCCAATCTGTAAGAAGATTTGAAGTTATAGCAATCTCTAACTAGTAGGAAGTTTGAAATGTCAACCTCACAGCTAACCAGTAACTCAGCACTACATAATAAGAAGTGAACCTAGATAATATATAGGAATAACATGTGTCACTCTTCATATGTGTCAACCTCAAGTAATTACATGATGCATCCACACTGAGTTACATTTTTTTTAATGAAGTACATAAAGACTAAGAGTAAAAACAATGAGTTCAGGAGAGATCGGGATTTAAAACGAAAATAAAATGGACAAACCTCGTCAAAATTCAAGAAATCAAAAGTAGAAACTACTCTGATGACAGCTTGACCAGGCTTTTTTGCGCTCACAATACGAGAGTTAGAGACAGAAGCAACATCTTCATCAGAGGAAAATAACTTGTAGTCATCCAGCGTCTTACCACAGCCTTCAGATGAATGCAAGACAATATAATCAACTCAAATTACAAACCAAAAGTGGAAAAGAATGTGCAGTTATCAAACTACTAACCTCCAGTTGCCTTCAGTTCAATTTCCTGATAGACTCCAGGAACCCAGGGAAGGTGAATAATATTGGAACTCTCCAATTGTTCATCCCAGAATGCCTTCACCTTGCTACAAACATTAACCTCTTGCATGATCTTGAGAACCTAGCATTGCATGGGCCAATCAGGTAATTAGTAAGTCATGATGCTTTGATGGTAGAACTCCCATCGTCAATGCTAATAGCCTCTACTTTCAAGATAGCAACAGGATACACACATGAGTTAAATGTACCTTTGCTGGTCCAGATGCCTCTGTTAAGTAAGTTAAAGAAGCAACTAAATGACCTTTCCCCTGGGAAACAGGACTTAACAATCTAGAAGATTGCACTTCGTAGGAACCTATAGAACTGGCTGGCACCTGTGATAAGTTCCAGAATTCCATGGTACTACTCTCCAGTTTAAGCTCATTTTCCTACCAGACAAAGAAAAAGAATTAATAAGCAGAAGAAACTTCCATGCAGATGGCAATTTGAACAAAAAACAATTATACCAATAAACTTGCTCAGATCCTGTATTTATTTGATGTGAATATGCGCTACACGAGTTTCAGGCATGACTGCACCAGTCATCTGCACGAGCCAATTAAGTAAATATGGTAATCAAGAAGCATCTTGAGGCAGCAAGTTGTGATGGCCCATGTAATTTAAAATCTCAAGTTATTGGGATGTGCACACTGATCTAGGACTGCATGTAAATAAAAATGTAATTATGCCCGGGAGTGTTTGTTCAAGCTTTAGGGACCCTACTCGGTTGTTCAAGTCCTTGTTAACTCAAATTTTGGCTGTCTATTTCTTCTTTGTTTACAATGCCACCTAGTTCCTCCTATTGGTGGATTTTTTTTTGTTTTTCAAGCTTTTGCATTTAGCTACAAATCAAGTAAAATTATCTTTCCCTTGCATCACGCAGCACATGGTGATTGATGGAAATTGAGAGCATGTGATTGCATTGCAGTTCTACAGGTCACCCGCAAATCAACCTTCAAAATAATTTCCAAGAATGCTTGTGCAGATCTAATCATATGCATAGTATCATGTAAACAATAGTATAAATTTACAAAGAGAGCAAGGAATCAAATTCATCATATGAACAGTACCTCTGTAATATATATCTCCCTAGCATCAAATCCCTCTGCAAATGCTTTGGCAAGGACCATGTATTTTCGTCCAGGATAAACATACCAATCTTTTGAAGATGGAATATTCGTTATCCCATGAAGATGAGCAGAATCATCCATAATAGGGACCAGATAAAGGAAGAGTGTCCGTGGAATAACAACGTGTAGAGATGATACTTGTTCATGACCTTCTACTCTTGTATCTTCAACAACAACCTTAGTAAAGCCCAGGTCCAAAGCATGTGAGATACCCAGGGAATTATCCACTTGGGCCACAGAAGAGTTTGTTGCATGCCATCGATGGTATGCTGATGGTAATTTAACCACTAGTAAAAGGTAGAAATGGAAAGGACCTGTTAGCTTCCAGTACCAGACATGCACTAAAGAAAGTGGTATCTAGCAATGAGATCACATAATAGATGCCATTAAACCATAATTTCAGCAATGAGTCAAATTGACTATTTTCCCCTGAATATGACTTCCATGTGTTTTATGTAAATTATTCCATCTATTGTGATTCTCTTATAAAATGTTTTAGTACATGTTCCTCACTGTAACACAATTAAGTCACCCTCCTTGTTCAGAGATTTCAGTGTCAAATCACTCAATCTGTTAGAGAAGGTACCTTGAGCAACTTTTTGTCGAAAAACCTTGAGTTTAAACTTCACCAAAGCACCAACTGTCACGAGAACTGGTGAGGGCGGTTCTAGTGACATAGCTTCAGCAACAGTCAATGTGATTGTGTCACTCACATGCTCAAGCTGAGGCTCGAATAACTGAGCTTTCACAACATCTTGGCCAATCTCAATACCCTTCACCACAAAGAAATCTGAACCAAGGTTCTGCACAAGTACAGCAACAAAATTCAAACATGAATTCTTATTTAAGTGAGGAATGGTCAAGTGACTTAGAAAACAAGAACACAGATGCTGAAGTGTACCTTGTCTTCTAGCTCAAACCGAATATTCATATCACCACAAAAGCCACCACAGTCACTCAAATGTGTTTCTTTCAGTGGAATATGAACAAGATGATGACTACTGTTATCAAGCAATCTTGGGGAAAGCTGCCACAAAAACTGCAACCCCACCAACGACGAGAATACATTTTCTGAACCAAATGGAAACAAATTAAATTTGTTAAAATAAAAAATATATAGCAGTGCCAGCAAATAGTATTTTTTATATAATCTGTTCCATTTTGTTGGTAGTTCATGTATGGTTCCATTTGTAGCCTACCTCCAACTTGCTTGGGGCTAAAAAATTTTGTATGACTAACAAAAGGCTAAAAAAACTAAACTAATATTGCTCAGATGAATGAGAACTTGAGTGATGTTCTAAAAAAAGAAGTTGAGTGATGTTAACAGCCGATTAAAGAAGAAAACCAAAAGGTACTGTAAACCAATGATCGACAAACAATGAATCCAAGTACTGTATAAAAAAAAGTAGTATAACTGTTTGCAGGTACTATGGCAATTTCACATACAAAGATGGAAAAAATCATATGAATTACCTTCATCATCAAAGGCATGAACGCGCAATGTAGCAACTTCATCTAGGTCAATTTTAACAGCATGGTGGAAAATTCTGATCCGTGAGATCTTGTCCACAAATACTTTGCAGTGTATTGTGATTCCACTGATAATATCAGTTGCATAGATAGAAGTCTCTCTCCGGCCATTGTAAGGAGCAATTGATGCCAAACGAGCACTAGTCGAGCATCTGCTGCTATCATTGTACTCTGGTTTAACGGAAATAAGATCATGATGATCCCATGACCTGTAACCAAAAGAAATTGGAAGGCATTAATTTCTTCATATTGTGAAATGGGAATTTCCCGTCTCTAGAGAGGACAGAAGCATGATCATGGAATGGTTTATAAATTGTGAAAAGTCCTTGTGCAATCAGCCAGCAGCTACACGTATACACACAAGTACAATGGTTCGCCAGGTGAGTTAATACTAGATACTTAAGTGCATTGCTCGTAAATAAAACATGTAGATGTAGGTATGAACCAACTAAAGCACAAATAATCAGTGCCCTGAATATGTGAGGTGTGCATCCCACATTCTGCACTGGTGTAGTCAATAACTTAATCCAAGGTGCATACGAATACCAAAACAGATGTACAGAGTAAGCGTTCACACTACAAATGTGTTAACTTAGTTGCTCCAGGTCACTCAACCGCACTCTGAAGTAAGCATGAAACAAGCGCATGGAGCAAATCACGCAACAAAAACAATCCCCAATCACTTGCTGGAACGGCACTCCGCGCCGAGCGATCACGCAGCGCACGAAGCAAAAAAAAACAAACAAAAAACAAAACAAAACAAAACAAAACAAAACAAAACAAGAGGGGGGCGAAGGAAGGCTGCGGGAAGCATACCAGGAGAAACATCCATCCCCGCCGATGAGGCGGTACTCGACGGGCTTGGTCATGCGAGGGGGCAGCAGCACGCTCAGGTCCGCCATGTGGGGCCCGCCCGCGGGGTTGGCGGCAGCGGATGCCGACAACAGCGCCGCCGCCACCGCAACCACCGCCACGACCGCCGCCGCCGCAGCGGCCGGCGGCGATCCCATCGCCGCGCGAAGCTTCTGGAACCCTCCGCCGAGTGGAGCCCGACTGCTAAACCCTAGTTGGAAGGGGGGTTTAAGGTGGGAGGGTGAGGAGAGGCAGAGCAAGGAGGAAAAGGTGGCTCTGCGGCGAACGGAGAAGGGGGGAGGGGGGCTTTATGCGAAAGTTTTTTTACCCCTTCGCTGATGACTGATTTGTTCTCAGAGAAAAACCGCTGACTTGTCGGTGGCTGGTCTGTTCTGAGAGAAAAGTACTGCTGGCTGCTCGCTTTTACTACTGTGGTATAAACCGTGATTAAAGAATAAGAAAGGTTAAAATTTGCAACAGAAAAAAAAAGAATGAGCAAGGTTAAAATTCGCAAAAAAAGAAGGTTAAAAGATTCGTGAGCAAACGGAAAGGACGATGAGTTTTTGGTAGTATATGATCGAGGGAGGTCGTGGAGCAACGTCATTGGTTGTCGGTGTTTTAGACCGGCAAACCAATAAGGGGTACCCGAGGTAGTAGATTGTGCGGTTGGGATCGTGATCGGAAGACCGAGAACTCGAAGGTATGCGCAATGACACGAGACACAAGATTTATACAGGTTCGGGTTGCCAAGGTGGCGAACCCTACGTCCTGTTTGGAGATCAAGTATGGCGCCCTGCGCTTGGTGTTGGGTTGAGATCAGGTGCCCGGCTAGGTACCCGGCCCTCCTTTATATAGTCCAGGGGGCGGGTTCCCAGTCGGTTACAAGGCAGGAGCCCTAGTAGGATTACACGGAACAAGTCATAGTAGGATTACAGGGGAATTCTAATAGGAGTCTGTCTTCCTCCTTCCTTGCATGAGTACCCGGGGTCCATGCCCGACAAGCCCCTGAGCACGTTGGAGTCGAGAGTAGTAGTTCGAGTAGTCTTGAAGCCTCTTCGAGTAGTTCTTGAGCGTCCTCGAGTACTGCTTGGAGAAGGCTTCAATAGTACTTGAACTGCCACGAGGCTGGAAGGTGGTCCAGCTCATCAGTCTTGAAGTCGAGATTATATGGAAGTGCGATTGCAAAATCGCACTCCATATGGAGTAGCCCCCGAGCCTTAGGTTGAGTTGCAGACTCTAGCTGAGTGTCAATCTTGATTCCAAATCTTTCGTCTTGAAAAATTTGAATGATGGATGTAGCATAGCAGCCCCCGAGCCTTGAAATGATTAGGTAATCAATCCAAGGGTCTTCAGTGTTCGCGAAAGCCATCATCTGAATACTCTTGTAGCGTGTAACCCTCGAGATAAGAGAGCCGTATAAGCCACGTCGAGTAGTGATTGGTGAGGAGCCCCCAAGCTTGAGAGCGAGCGAAGCATGCTGAAGTTATCCTCGAGTAGTATGTTAAGTGCAGCCTCCGAGCTGGAGAGATTCCAAGTAGTAGTTTGGCGTCGAGCCGCGGAGCATGAGAAGTAGTCGTGCCATCAGAGCGGACTTTAGATGCGACCGAAGTCGACTTTAGATGCCGGTAGAGCGGACTTTAGAATGCGACTTGAAAACCAAAGTCGACTTTGTGCCGCGCGGAGCGGACTTTGAGATGCGACTTAAAAACCGAAGTCGACTTGAGTTGCCGCACAGGGCGGACTTTAAATGCGACCGAAGTCGACTTTAGATACCAGCAGAGCGGACTTTAGAATGCGACTTGAAAACCAAAGTCGACTTTGTGCCACGCGGAGCGGACTTTGAGATGCGACTTAAAAACCGAAGTCGACTTGAGTTGCCGCACAGGGCGGACTTTGATATGCGACTTTAGAAGTCGACTTTAGAATGCCGCGCGGAGCGAACTTTGAGATGCGACTACAATAGTCGACTTTGTGCCACGCGGGGTGGACTTAAAATGCAAAAAACGAAAAACACTTTCCGGAAAGCCAAAGCGAATAAAAAATCAGAGAAAACGAGTAGTTTTGCCGCCGGAGCGGGCTTAAGATTGCGACCAAAGTCGGCTTGTGCCACCGTAGTGGGCTTGGATGCGACTTTTAGCGTCGACTTGTGCCACCGGAGTGGGCTTGGGTGCGACCGTTAGCGTCGACTTGTGCCACCGGAGTGGGCTTGGGTGCGACTGTTAGCGTCGACTTGTGCCACCGGAGTGGGCTTAAGTACCTGAGCCATGGATTTCAGACCCAAGGTACAGTTGCTGCCGGAGCGGGCTTGAAAGTGCGACCGAAGTCGACTTGTGTACCTGGGCCATGGATTTCAGACCCAAGGTACGGTTGCCACCGTAGTGGACTTGAAGGTGCGATCGGAGTCGACTTGCGTACGTGGGCCATGGATTTCAGACCCAACGTACGGAGCGCGAGTACTTAGGGTACTTGGACCCATGGTACAGAGCGTGAAGACCACGTGCAGCTAGGTTCCATCGTCGCCAGGGCCCAAGGGCCACTTACAGCTAGGTTCCATCGAAGCTTACACACGTAGCATGCCACCGAAGCAGGCGAAGATGCGACCGGAGTCGACTTTAAGTTGTCGCACAGAGCGGACTTTAGAAGTCGACTTTTGTCACACCCGGTTTTAAAGGCAAAACCGAATGCATTGATCACGTGTGCGCCAGGATCAAGTTACACACACGCTTAGACATTATGAATACCAAAATCAGTGCCACACGAATAAAGAGTTATTACAAACCATAGTCTTAATCGAAACTTAAACAAACGAGTTCTCGCAGCGGACAAAATGCCTCCACAGGCAGCTGACTGAAGACTACGCACACCTAGAACTCCTGGAAATCTTCTGGATTATCTTCAAAGTTCTCCCGGTACGAGCGGCAATTCCGGGTATTGTAGATGCAAGAGAATAAACAAGCGTGAGCACATATCGTACTCAGCAAGGGGAAAACAACATAACATGCAAGGCCATATGGTGGATGGCTAAGGTTCAAGCACTTTAGCATTTTAGTTGGTCAAGTTTTATTAGCAACCTGATTACTAACGGTGTAAGTTCATACCAACCCATTTACATAAGATATAAGCATCATAAATAAAGGAATAAACCACAATTTAGGCATTAAAGTTCCATAATTTAATCATGTGAGTGTCCAGGCCGCTCTTGACCGTGAGCACGGCTAATCGATTAGTTTAACACTCTGCAGAGGTTGTACATCTTTACCCACAAGCAGCGTAAAAGCTCCGAAGAACTTTGGACCCAACCATGCGGTGTTTGCAAGACACCATACCACACTTCCGAGGTGTGATTGCATAGGGACGCTACATGGCCTTTACAAAGGTTCCCTAGCAAGTTATGACCCACAAGGTCCGGATCGATTAGCAAGGTATAAAGTCCCCTAGCGGTCAATACCCCACCATAAAAGAATAACTCACCCAACCCCCTGCTAGAGCGAGTCCATACCCCACGGTACCGCCGATCCCTTGTCCTTATCGGGTAAGACCATCCCATGCTAAAGTTCCTAATTAATCGGCCAAGACCATTGCCCATTAGTTCTTGTGGTTGTCTCTTGTTTTCCTGGGTGGTTCTCCATGTTCCGATTATCAAATTAAAGTGGTCTTACAAAGTAAAAGATCATAAACGGAACATGAAATAACAAAAAGGTAACCAAGTAGATTAATACCAATACCCGATTGAGCATGCTTGAGCAATAACTACCACAAGATTAATTTAATTCCCGGCATCAAGGTAAAGGTAGTCAAAAGCTAGGCATGATCCTTAATAGGTTCCCATCAAATTAATGCATGCGAAAAGTAAAAACGATGAATTTAAATGCATGTTATGTAGGACAAGCGGGCATGCATCAAGGAATACTTGCCTTCAACAAAGCCTTGCTGCTCAAACTCTTGCACGACCGGATCTTCAAATCCCTCGAACGAATCGCTCTCTACGATCCATAATCATCACATACAAGCATACAATAGAAATAAATAAGAAACAGTCACCAAACAGATCAAACAGATCTAAACAGTAGCATGAAACTAATCTACGCTTCGAGACGAACGCGTGGACATAAAGAACACTAAAATCGGAGCTAAAACGACCAAGATATGGGCTCGGGAAGGTATAGGGACTAATCTGTGAAGATTTAAAAAGGTTTCGGGCTAAAATAAAGAAAAAGGACTAAACTGTAAGAAATCTTATACGGTGGAAGGATATTTTTGTAAATACCAAAAAGCTCAGGGGTTTTCTTGCAAAATTACGGGAACAGGCCGGGTTGACCGGTATTGACCCGGGTCGGCTTGATCTAGATCCGTTGGATCTTGATCCAGCGGCTGCGGTTGCGCGCGGGTTAAGAGGGCGGCGGCCGACGGCGGCGGCCGGCGGCGGCGGCGGCGGGGCTCGCCGGCGAACTCGATCTAGGGCTCCGGGGCTCGGTTTGAGGCTCGGATTGCATCTACGCGACGCGCACGAGCCGGCGAACCTATCTAGGGCGGCGGCTCGGGCGAAGACGCGGCGGCGCGGGCGGTCGACGCGGCGGCGCGGGGCGCGGACTCCGGCGAGGTCGCGCGGGCGGTAGGGGGCACGGGGACGACGGCGGGTAGCACGGGCGCGGCGCTCACCTCTTGCGTAGCTCGGAGCGACCTCACGGCGACGAAGCGGCGGCGGAACCGAGGAATCGACGGCGGCGGCGGTGAGCTCGGGCTAGGGTTCCGGCGAGGCGCGTGCGAGGGCTTAGGGTGGCTCGGGTTGGGGTCCAGGGGCGGCGGCGCCTTAAATAGTCCAGGCGGGGGCCTCCTTGGCGTGCGCGCCTAGCACGGGAAGGCGTGGCCGAGCCGGACTCGGGCGGCGGCGGCGCGGAGTCCGGGCGGAAGACGAGCCGCGGGTAGGGGATGACCGCCGGGGCCCACGGGTCGGCCTCGGCGGCGGAGGCGGGGGAGCGGCCGCGGCGGGTGCGACGGGGGCGCGTCGGATCCGGATCCGACGGCCCGGATCGCGAGCGGGCGGCGGGGCGCGGGACGGCGCGCGGCCGGGGCCGCCCGGGGCCGAAAGGCTGGCGCGCGCGCGGGGTTAAGGCGGCTGCGGCCTGCTAGCTAGCTGGGCTGGGTTAGAAAGGGTTAGGAGCTTGGGCTGAAAGGGAAAAAGGGGGAGGGGTTAAGGGGATAAGGTTTTGGGATTTTTGGAAAAGGGTTCTCAAACATTTAGAATTCAAATTTGAATTTGAATTCCGGCAACCAAAATAATGCTCCAGCATGTATGCAACACTTAAATCCTATATTTCATTAAAGTTATTTTAGAAAAGTGTTAAATGCCTAAAATTAAATAAAACAACCTTATACTCCTTAAGCAATTAAATGGTTGCTATCAAATTTTAATAAAGCCAAGTTTTTGGTAGAATTAGGGTGTTACAACTTTAGATTGCCGCGCGTAGCGGACTTGAGAAGCTGCCTCCTAGGGATAGCCCCCGAGTTGATGAAGTAGACTCGTGGTGACTTGATTAATATACCCTAAGAGTAGTCAGCAGAGTGTAGCTCCCGTGAAAACCCGCCGAGAAGCGTACACAAATGAGTAGTCGGCAAGTAGTCCTACATGATGAGGAGAACAAGCTAAGAAAAAGAAACAATAATCATTTAAATAAATGACTTAGTTGTTGCTGCCTAGGAAGACTGTTGATGAAGCCGTGGCAGTCAGCGATGGAGCCACCAGGGTTGTTGCTGAAGTTGACTAGTCAGAGTTGATTCCGACTAGTTGTTGGCGGTATGACTGCCGTTCTCGACTAGTTTGGAAAACTAGTCGAGATGAATGGTCGACGCGAGGCGACCGGAAAACGACGTCGTGGCGGCGTGCGGCGTGCTCGAAGTCGAGCCAGCGTTGCTGTGAGACAAGTAGTCACGACGCACGGCGTTGCTGAAGTAGAGCCA
This sequence comes from Cenchrus americanus, assembly GCA_947561735.1. Classification (NCBI taxonomy): domain Eukaryota; kingdom Viridiplantae; phylum Streptophyta; class Magnoliopsida; order Poales; family Poaceae; genus Cenchrus; species Cenchrus americanus. The sequence goes on from OX387245.1 coordinate 180,483,712, forward strand.
GCGTGGCCGCAAGACGAAGTCGCGACGCACGGAGTAGTCGACGATGAGCCGCGTGACGGGCCGCGCGACGTGCTGAGGCACCTGGACGCGCGAAGTAGTCGACTACGAGCGGCGCGACGAGCCGCGCGACGTGCCGAGGCACCCGGTCCCGCGGCGTAGGCGAAGTAGTCGACGACAAGCGATGAGTCGCGCGACGTGCAAAGGCACCCGCACGCGCGGCATAGGCGGAGTAGTCGACGACGAGCCGCGCGACGTGCCGAGGCACCCGGACGCGCGGCGGATGCGAAGTAGTCGACGACGAGCTCGCGCGAGGCGCAGTAGTCGAAGACGAGCGATGAGCCGCGCGACGTGCCGAGGCACCCGCATGCGTGGGGTAGGCGAAGCGGCCGACGACGAGCCGCGCGACGGTCCGCGTGACGAGTCGCGCGACGTGCCGAGGCACCCCGACGCGCGGCGGAGGCGAAGTAGTCGACGACGAGCCCGCGCGAGGCGAGTAGTCGACGACGAGCCCGTGCGAGGCGGAGAAGTCGACGACGAGCGGCGCGACGAGCCGCGTGACGAGCCGCGCGACGTGCCGAGGCACCCCGGACGCGCGGCGGAGGCGAAGTAGTCGACGACAAGCCCGCGCGAGGCGGAGTAGTCGACGACGAGCCCGCGCCAAGCGGAGAAGTCGACGACGAGCGGCGCGACGAGCCGCGTGACGAGCCGCACGACGTGCCGAGGCACCCGGCGCGCGCGCGTTGTCGAAGTAGTCGACGACGAGCTCGCGCGAGGCGGAGTAGTCGACGACGAGCGGCGCGACGAGCCGCGTGACGAGCCGCGCGACGTGCCGAGGCACCCGGGACGCGCGGTGGAGGCGAAGTAGTCGACGACGAGCTCGCGCGAGGCGGAGTAGTCAATGACGAGCCCGCGCGAGGTGGAGAAGTCGACGACGAGCGGCGCGACGAGCCGCGTGACGAGCCGCGCGACGTGCAGAGGCACCCGGACGCGCGGCGTAGGCCAAATATATCTGTTGCGGCCGCGAGACAGGTAGTCACGACGCACAACGGAATGACCGGGCACACGGCGAGAGCCAATGCGACCGACTGACGAGAAGTCGAGCGTTGAGACGGCGCGTCCGGATGCACGGCATAAGCGCAGTAAAGCTGATGCAATCCGGACGACGAGTAGTCGCGCCGCGAGACGTAGTGACCGGACGCACGGCGAGAGCCAGTGCGACCGACCGACGAGAAGTCGAGACGCTGAGGCCGAAGGCAAGTAGCCACGGCGCACAGCGAGGTTGACGTAGAGCCCGTGCGGCTGGGTGACGAGTAGTCACGACGCACAGCAAGGTTGAGGTAGAGCCACTGCGGCCGTGCGACGAGTAGTCGCAGCACACGGTGTAGTTGATGTGGCCGGAAGTCGACATAGTAGCACCCGTGTACCTCTTCGGTGTGCATCAAGCAAAGATCTTGAAGTCTTGTGGGAGCTTCTTAGGACGTGTGCAGGTAACAGCAGCCACAATATTAAAAACAAGCTTCGAGTAGTCTGTTTGCTCCATCATGATGCGTGCGCTGCTGCTTTATGCTGCAGACTTGATTGCCTACGTGGTTGTTGCTTGGTGGGCCTTGATTTTAATACGTGTGTCTGGTTAAGCAGGATGCGGAGCGGTCTTGGATTTGTTTCTGAGTCGGACTCTGGTTCCTCCGCTTTTGCTGATAGCGTTTTCATCTCGAACTCGACGAGTTGTGGCATGCGGCCAAGACCACGTGAATTGATTTTGCCTCGATGGAACACGGCGGCTTCGGATTGGAACTTGGCGATGTCAACTCAGGAACGCTGCATAGCACGAAATTGAATCTGCTCTGAATTGAATTATCGTCCACCGATAGACATGCCGCACACCATGTAGATTGATCTTGATGATGAAAAGGTCCTTCAAATTCGCCCGGTGGTGATGATCACCCCTACCTGGTGCACCAGCTGTCGGTGTTTTAGACTGGCAAACCTACCAAGGGGGTACCCGAGGTAGTAGATTGTGCGGTGGGGATCGTGATCGGGAGACCGAGAACTCGAAGGTATGCGCAAGGACACGAGACACAAGATTTATACAGGTTCAGGTTGCCAAGGTGGCGAACCCTACGTACTGTTTGGAGATCAAGTATGGCGCCCTGCGCTTGGTGTTGGGTTGAGATCAGGTGCCCGGCTAGGTACCCGGCCCTCCTTTATATAGTCCAGGGGGCGGGTTTCTAGTCGGTTACAAGGCAGGAGTTCTAGTAGGATTACACGGAACAAGTCATAGTAGGATTACAGGGGAATTCTAATAGGAGTCCGTCTTCCTCCTTCTTTGCATGAGTACCCGGGGTCCATACCCGACATTGGTGTCAGCTGGAAAATATTATTACGTGCACACTGACCACTTTTCACGGGTTTTTCCACTGCACGCGGTGATCTGCAGCCACTAACCATTTTTCACGGGGTTTTCACCAAACATACGGCTCGCACACCCACTGAACACAGCGTACATGTTACTCTCTAACAATTTGCTTTCTCAATTTGACATTCATATAACTTTGATAAAATAAGAAAAATTGACATCTAAACGTTTGTCAAGGTCTCCTCCGCACATGGAAATATATGTGCGCCTATCCGTTTTCCATCATGACAAACAATAGTGTGACATCTTTGTGACATCTTTATGTCACCAAAAACGCAACGTACTTCTCATGGACCTCTCCTTGTGTGGGGAAAAGGCTAGTGAGCTTTCTTTTATATTTGACAAGTGAAATATACAAAATCATTAGAGAGGTGATTTTTTTTAGTTTAGCAAGTGTTTTAAAAATTCGCGAATCACAAGATTTGCCGACTACAAAATAGTAAATAGTGTTTCCCAATCTTGCAAAATGATTAGTGTTTTAGCTTTTTTTTTGCAAATGGATTTAAACACCAATACTGAAGACTAAAGAATGGCAAAATTTGGTATTGTAAAAATTTTGCACTTGGGAGTCAACACCTCGTGGCTGACGACCACTACCCCACATCCACCCAAGAATGTCAAAATTTTTGTTGCATCTTAGCTTTCCAAAAATTTCACCAATTACCCGTAACATCAATCATTAGACACTAATTAGGAGTATTAAATGTGGATTAATGAAAACTTATTCCACAACTCCTACCTTAATTTTCGAGATGAATCTAACGAGCCTAATTATGTCATGATTAGATGATGCCATTGTTGACGCTTTTCGGTCGAACACAATCATGGCCAGTAGATTAAGTAGTTTCAGATAACGGCGAGAGGCCGACAATCGATTGATTTGAACCTTGCGGTGGACCTAAACACACGGGAGGTGCCCTCAATAAGAGTTCACCAACCAAGCGGTTCTCGTCATTCTTCGGTTTGGGGATAATAGCTCACAGTCTTAAGTACAAGGTTTATCTGGGCTACGCCACTAAGGTCACCCAGCCTCACGCATGCACTCGGGTGGCGAGCTCGGGGCCGCAACCCTAAGAGTAGTGATAGTAAAATCTCGTACCGCCTCATTTAGGTACTAGGCTTATCGTACCTATTTCCGACAAGTGTTTAGTACTTTCAAACACTTAACCAACGAAGCCATTGGACCGGAGCCCAAATCCCATGCTCTTACCACATGAGTAATTCATTTAAACATAAGGTGATTCCATAAAGGAGATCTTATTCTCGCGAGTGATGAACATCACTCGACTTGTACCGGGTCCTTAAAGCATAGCAACTAGCGACCTAACATGCTAGTAAAAGATCATGGTACTTAAGGATCATGCAATTAGGGTTTCAATCAACTCCTGAACGTAAATGCACATGAGATAGCAATAATAAAATCAGAACTTGAAGGTAAACACATGGGTTAAATGATTAAACCGGGGCTTGCCTTCGTCAGCACAGGCAGTCCCACAAACTTCCGGACTTTGGTCCGGGTCTTGCTCTACGGTCACGTAGTGCACGTCTCCTCCTGCTCCCTCGACCTCGTCAGCCGGCACGAGCGTATAGCTACCGTCGGGGACTTCTACGCGGGGAATGCAATGCAGTGATTAGGAGGGTGATTGATTTAATTTAAATAACAAAGGGTAGCAAACAACTACTAGGGGTATATGGTTGGCCATATTCACCTTAACAAAAGTATTTAAACAATTACTCATTTAAAAGTAAACACAAAATGCTATTTAACACTCTCATGCTGGTGATTGTGTGTGTGTATATATATAAAGAATATTTACTTTAAATGTAAGACAGCAAGGAAAGTTACTTTTATGCCACAATTTACTTTCCTAACTCATTTATATAACTAATGCACATCAGGATTTGTTTTTCCAAATTCTCCCTCACTAGATTAATCTAGTTTTCAAGTTTTAATCAACCAATCAAACTTCAAACTTACCCAACAGTGCCCACTGGTCCTAATGACTAGGAAACACTCATCTGGACAGTAAGCAACTAGTTTGTTAGGGATGGATCCGGATACCAATTTGGATATCATTTTTAGTCGTTCTTTTTTATTTTAGCTAAATTAGGTATAATATTTTGTATCAAAAAGTTTATATTCTTGTTCTTGGCATTGTGCTTGTTAAGATTCATACAAAATAAACCCCAAATGTGTGCTATATTTTAATAAAATGAGGAAAAGAAATTCGGATGTCTATTCGGATTCGGATACGGATGTTTTTTTCACCTTTATATCTATTGAAAGCAAATAATCCATAAAAAATTCTAGCTAATTTTTTTTATTTTTTCTAGTAATTAGCTGGTTATAATGCATAAAAAATTAGCACCAAATTTATTTTATTGTGATCTAAAAGTGTCAATCTATTACACAATTCGGATGTTTTGGATCCATCCCTAAGTTTGATCCACTGCAAACATAAATGCACACAAATAAAGGCATTTCTAGCTAGCATTTAAAGGTTTAATACATATAAAAATAAATAGAACAACAATGAGACCAAACCTTCTCCTACACATGCTTCGGCCTAAAACAAGTCCAAGAAACAAACAAACACACTTGTAGCTACTATGGATCTTGATATACGCATTTATGAATAAAAACAAGCATATATTTGGAAATAATATTTCTAATAGAGATAAAATCGGGGTAAATTCACCAGAGGTGCATTTTAGCATAACATGACAATAGCCAGAAGTAGGGCTCAAAAATAATTATATTTTAAGCTACAAAAATCATCTAGGCAGAATTGACAATAACACAAGATAATTCATATAAAAAGATTCCTTCAGTAACTTTGTACAAATTTTGGCACGGGACCTAAACATACTAGTCTCCACAAGATATCCAAAATCCTTCTCAAGATCATGTATGGATTTTGCAGAAACACAGATCTAGGTATTTCACATTTCAATTTTTCAAGCAAAAACTAAAGCTCAAAAGTATATACATGTTTTGAGGAAGTTGTAGTTCTAGTCACACAGAGCACAACAAACTTGGGTTTGCTATTTTTGGATATTTCTACGATTTTATCTCGAATTTACAAGGTACTGCTAAAACACTTAAGAGATGAAGAAACGTTTTGCACACAGACCCCTGCCAAAATTTGAAAGTTCACAGATGTGCCCTCGGCCTTCCCCACCGTACCCCGACGGCGTTGGCGCCCTCGCCGGCGGCGAGGTGAAACCCGGGGAGGCAAACAAGCAAGGAGTGCGATTGGACTCACGTGTGGCTGAATCGCAGTGGTGGCTCGGACGGAGAGACGTCCGGCGATGGCCGGCGGCGAGGCAGTGGCAGCACGACCGTCGCGGCTTGGGTTGCGATGAAATGCTGACGAAGCTAAGCCATCAAGCGCGATTGGAGGCTCACGTGTGGGCTAGGGAAGGGCTTAGAGTCGCGGGTTGGTCACGGGCGCAAGCGAGAAGGCGAGCTCACCGACGGCGCTAATGGCAGGCGGCGGCGGTTGGCTCGGGCGCGCGAGGGAAAGGAGAGGGGGTTTTTATAGGCCCGGGGGCGTGCCGAGGCGGTTGCTCGGTAGCTGCATGCCCTACAGGAGCTAGGGGATGGGCGCGAGGCGGTGGCGACATGCGGCGGAGCCGATGGCCAATGGCGGAAGGCGGCGCGCGCGCGGGCGAGTCGACCGTGGCCGCGTGGCACCGGCCTAAGCCTCCACGCGTGCGTCACGGGCGCCGGCGCACGGTGGCGGCGGCGCGGGCCTCGGACCGGCGGTCACTCCGGCGCCTCGGCGTGCGCACGCAACCGGGGTACGGCGAGCCGACGTGGCGTCGCGCGGCGCGACGTCGTGCGCGGGAGCGCCGGTGTTTCAAACACCATTTCATTTAGCCCTTTTCAAATCAATTTTTCTTCAAAAATTCAAACAGAAATGCTCCAAACTTTGAATACCAAAGTTGTCAATCAAGTTACCCTCTACAAGAATGCCAAAGGCTCTTGGGTGGTTTGATCAACGGATCGAGCACAAATTGCAGGGAAACTTGACTAAAAACTCGGCGTTTGTGAATAGTGATCCAGCACCTTAATTTGCATTTTCACAAGCTTGCACTCCAAACTAGCAATGCCACTCAACAGAGAAGTTGTGTAACCCAATTGTGATCAGATAGTGCGTGTCCAATGTCTTTGGGCTCACCACGCAGCTCGCACCATGCCCCCACCCTTCCACGCTGGCGACCTCTGTGGCTTGCTCTCACCGTCGATGGAGCTCATGGTTCTCCCTAAGCTAAGTCCTTGGTGGCCGTCTCTCCTCTCCTCAGTCGCCCTTTCGTTTCTCTAGTGGTTCTTCTGCCGCTGTTTCTCCCCTGGTCTGAGTTCTGGATTCTCTCTGGTGGTTTTTCGACTTCTCATTTGCCGGCGCTTGTCATGGATCTAGTCTCGCTGGAGCCGCTTCTAGATTTTGATGTGGGCAAGAGTTTTGAATATGAGTTATGCAGATCTTTGGGAAAGGCTGTTCATGATTCTAGTTCTGGTGGTCAGTTCTTTCTTCTTGCTACGTTCAGGCGCTACCTTTTTCAACTAAATGAGTTTTCAGTTGCTGTTGCTCTTCAATCCTGCCTGGGTGGATCTGCTGCTGCCTTCCAAGTGAGCTGCCAAAGCCATAATCACTACAGGTTCTCTATTTCCTGTAAAGATGTGGGTTTTGCCATTTATGAGCTTCGAAGATTCATTGGTCGTTCTTTTGATGTCTATTTCCATCTTTGGAGTAATGGTGCTCCACACTGGGAGCGTGAGAAACGTCTCTGGGAGGAAGAAGAAGCTAAGCGCTGGTCTTTTGTTGTTTCTAGACAGCATAAACAAGCAAGAATCTGCCAGTTAAAAGAGTTCGCTTTGCAGAAAAGTTGATTCAGAGTCCACCAGTTCATAACTCAAAGCCGACTGAATTTCAAAATTCTGTCAAGATTGGTTCTTTCATGGTGAATCTTTCTAAGGGGCTCGATCAAGTTAGCGACAATGGTTATGTTCCTGGTATACTCAAGTTCTCCAATTCTTTCTCTTCGCTTGAACTTCTAGAAGAACAGCCTGATCAATGCTCCTCTTCCCCGTGCAAAGGTACTTTTTCTCAGGCTTCAATTCCGTGTTCTAAGATTAATTGGCCGCCGCCGTGTTTTGAGGTTATTAATCGCACCCGACGCCTCAGAGGGTGCACTCGCTGTCTCGGACTTAGTCACAGCAGAGCTTCTTGTCGGGCCCAGTTCCGATGCGCGGCCTGCTTTAACTATGGTCATAAATTCAAATTCTGTTTAACGAGAAGTCGGCCCGTCATTGCTTGGAAGCCCAAAGTCGTTCCCCAATCTGAACGGCCCACCTCAGAATGTGAACGGGCCACTTCAACTGAAGCTCAACCAGAATCCCAAAGGGCGGGGGGCAACAGTATTCCGCCCCCAAATAGCTCAGGTGCTACAGAAAACCCCACCTCTGCCTCCATTGCCGCTGCCTAAGAACTCGTTTCCCCTTCCCGCCCTCCACCCTCCGCCTCCCCTGATACTCCAAAGAGTGAGAGTGATCTCCCGGTGGACATGGCAAACTTTGCCGTAGACCCAGCGCCGTTTGTTCCTGAAGGTTTGGCACTGGAGGATTGGGCGAGGCCGGCACGGGGAAGGACCGTCGTCAGTGGAAATCCGTCGTGCCGACACGATGAGTATGCCATAATCACTGTTCATCCCCCTCCTCAGCAAAATCTCTTGTATGAGACGATGGATGAAGTTGTTGCTTATTTCGAGGAAGTGCACCATGCCAGAGTCCGGTCCAGTTGCTTATCCCCATTGGGCTTATGTTTGATTCAGTTCGCGTCGCCAGTTGCTCGGCAGGCAATGGTGAATCTGAGTCCTCATCAGCTTGATGATGTGCATGAAATTACTGTTGAAGAACATGATAAGGGTTTGAACTTAAGGAGCTGTCCTTTCACCAGGACCTGTTGGGTTATGTTTTTAGCATTCCCTCTGGATTTTCAGACTCGGAGTATTATCTCACAAGCTGTTGGACTCTTTGGAGATGTCATCACCTAGACTGACAACTCCAGATGCAAGTCAAGAGTCCTCCTTCGATGCAAGGTCACCCTGGTCAGCAGGATTCCCAGGAGCTTGATTATCAGTGAAGGAAATACAGTTGGTGCTACTGGTAATTCTTGGACTGTGCCTGTGTTTGTCCTTGACAGTCATTTGAATGATATTGAGCCAGCTGATGAGGACCAAATCCCCCCAATGGTAACCCTCACCCTGAAAACCTGCATTTCAATGCTAATCCAGGGGAACATCTTCAGGGTCAGTTCGAGGATGTTGGTGACCTTGATCAAGTGCAGCAAGAGAATGTTAATCATGGCTGGGAGGTGCCTCCTGCCCCTCCACAGGGGAACAATATGGATTGGGAGCCGTGGCCGCAGCAGGATGGTGAGTTAGTAGCAGAAAATGAGCTTGCTGAAGTTCAAAATCTTGCAGATGCTGCTGTTGCAAATGCTGTTGCTGCTGGGCTTATGCAGCACCCGGATCAACCTCAGGACAGTCACTCTGTGAGCAGTGAAACCAATGCTTTCTTCAGAGCTCAAGGTACTCCTGTCACCCTTGAACTGCGTTTGCCTGATACGTCTTCATCGCGTGCTCTCACTGTCTTTCAACAGAACACCATGACCTTTGACAGTGACTACCTTGTCAGAGAATTGGCTAAAAGTCTTGGGCTGCATCAGAGTTTTGGCCCAGTTCCTTCTGTGGAAATGCTTCTTCAGGACTTGGCTCTGAGAGCTCATGGGTTGCACCATCGTCTTGCTCTAAAGACTCAGCTCCCTTGGCACAGCTGGAATACTGGCCCAATTAGCTATGTTCCAGATGCATGGTTCCTCAATGTGGACCATCCCAGATGGGGAAACAATGCTGAGGCTTCCACCTCGTCTGGTTACAGGAGACCAATTCTGGAACTTATCTCCAATGAAACTTTCAACCAGGAGCCCCAGCTATCAAGGCAGTCCTCTCCTGTCAACTTTGTGCAGCCCAATGAAGATGATATTGCAAACTCTCCCTCAGATCCATGTGGTCAAGAGCAGCTATCCATTAACGCTGCATCCCTGCAACCTGACTCTTCTGAAGGCATGAACCTTGATCAGTCTGAGGATCTTTTTGCTCCCTCTCCTATTGCCGTGATCACCCCACCTATTGCAGCTAAAAGAAAGTCTAGGGGTAAAACCCCTATTGTGGATGATGAAGTTAGAAGATGCTCGCGTTTCAGAAAGGAGGCAGAAGCCTTGGTCCAGCTTGATAATGAGCCCAGAAGGAAGAAGGGAGCTCCCAACAAAACTGTCTCTTTCTCAACAGTTGATGAGCTCAAGTCAGCAATAGTCAGCAGGAGCCTGGAAGAAGAGATGGAAGATATAGTGGTTGAATCCCTCCAGATCACCACTCTAGTTGAGCTGGGAACATCTTTCTGTGGCGTTCCTCCTGAGGAGTTGAACGAGGCCACGCTGAACCAGAACAACAAAGATTAATTTATGGATCAGGAAGACTTTCTTTTGGTTTTGGTGGGATGCGTTGTTTGCCCCAGAACTTCTATATGTTTTTATGCTACTTCTGTTTATTTGGTCCTTTACTTCAGCTGGCCCACTCTTAGCTTGTGGTTGTTGTGCCCCACTAGTTGCTCTGCTTGTTTTTTGTTGGTGTCACCATGAATTGTAGATCTTGGAATATTTTGTGCTGGAATGTTCGTGGGCTGAATGATAAGGATAAATGGGAGCCAATTCGAAACAAAATTGATGAAAGTAATGCTAATATTTTCTGCTTACAAGAAACAAAGAAGGATGATTTTGACTTACACTTTATCAGAAAATTTGCTCCAAAGAAGTTTGATAAATTTGAATTTTGTCCCTCAGTTGGGGCATCAGGTGGCATCTTAGTTTGCTGGGCTTCATCTTATTTCTCCATGCATATTATTGAAAAACAACAGTTTGCTATCAGACTTTCTGTCACTTCTACTCACAATCTTGAGGCCTGGACTCTTGTTGTTGTGTGTGGTCCCTGCAGACAACCGGCCAGAGATGTTTTTGTTAATTGGCTTTTCAGTCTTGATATTGATGAGGATGACCTTTGGCTTCTCATAGGAGACTTCAATTTCTATAGATCGTCAGATAACAGGAATAGACCTGGTGGAAATTTTAATGATACTATGGTGTTCAACAATATTATTAGTCATCTTGGTCTCATTGAACTTCCTCTCAAAGGGCGAAGCTATACTTGGAGTAATATGCAGGAAATTCCTCTTCTTCAGCAAATTGATTGGTTCTTCACTTCTGTTGCTTGGACTACACAGTTTCCCCTCTCTCTAGTTCTACCTCTTGCAAAAATCACTTCTGAGCATTTGCCCTGTAAAGTTCAAATAGGCACTAACATTCCCGAGGCAAACATTTTTCGGTTTGAGAATTACTGGTTCAATCACCCCAGTTGTATGGAACAGATCACCAATGCTTGGCTTGCTCCGACCAGATCGACTAATAGTGCTCACGTGATTAGTGCCAAATTTAAACTTCTCCGGAAAACGCTGAAGACTTGGGCTCGGGGTCTCTCGAATCTCTCAAAGCTCATTGCTGGCTGCAATATGACAATTGCCTTTCTTGACAAACTTGAGGAAATCAGAGTCCTGCTCAGACATGAGGCCCTATTTCGTAATATCATTAAGAATCATATCAATAATCTCCTTGCCATGCAAAATATTTATTGGAAACAAAGGTTCACCCAAAGAGTCACACAGTTCGGTGATGAAAATACTAAGTTTTTTCATGGGATGGCTACCGAGCGGTACAGGAAAAATGTAATAAGCCAAATTGTGGATGAATCCGGCAGGATGGTTACTGATCACAATGAAAAGTGTGCACTGTTTTTCCAGGAGTTCAAACGTCGGCTTGGTACTACTGTAGATATCTCTATTCAGTTTGACCTACAGTCAATTATCCATATGCATGAAGATGTTGAGCATCTTGCCCTCCCATTCAGTGTGGAGGAAGTTGACAAGGTGATTCTTGAGCTGCCTCATGACAAAGCCCCTGGCCCTGATGGCTTTAACACTTTGTTCTTTAAGAAAGCTTGGCCAATCATCAAACATGACATATACAAACTTTGTGAGGACTTCTATTACCATCGAGCTGACCTTAAGAGTGTGAATCGTTCTTATATCACCCTTGTTCCCAAGAAGGATAGCCCTGAAACCGTCAATGATTTCAGGCCCATTTCATTGCTGAACTCAGCTCCAAAGCTGGTTTCCAAGCTCTTAGCAAACAGGTTACAATCAGTTGCACTGCAGGTCATCCATGAAAACCAGTATGGATTTATTAAAGGAAGGACAATTCAGGATTGTCTAGGTTGGGCTTTTGAGTCTTTGCACCAATGTCACCACTCCAAAAGAGAGATTGTCATATTGAAACTTGACTTTGAAAAAGCCTTTGATCTGATAGAACATGGTATTGTGTTGGAAATGCTTAAAGTAAAAGGCTTCCCAACTAGGTGGATTAGTTGGGTAGAGGACCTTCTCTCTTCTGCTACCTCGGCTGTCCTGCTCAATGGTACTGCTGGTAAAGAATTCAAATGCAAACGTGGAGTCAGGCAAGGTGACCCCCTCTCCCCACTGCTCTTTGCCATAGCTGCTGACCTGCTGCAAAGTGTGATCAATCATGAGTATGAGCTTGGCCATCTGCTTCCCCCTTTCCCACAAAACCCTGATATGCTGTTTCCAATTGTACAATATGCTGATGATACTATTTTGATCCTGCAAGCAAGTGAATCACAGCTTGGGGTGTTGAAGGATGTGTTGAGGAAAATAGAGTTATCAAGTGGTTTGATTGTCAATTACCACAAGTCTTGTCTGCTTCCCATTAACATTGATAATGACAAAGCTGGCCAGTTGGCTAATATCTTTGGATGCTCAGTAGGGGTTTTTCCCTTCACCTACCTTGGACTGCCAATGGGGCTTACTAAACCTCAAGTGAAAGATTATGCTCCACTCATCTGCAGAATTGTGAGAAGGATGTCAGCCACTTCCCAATTCCTATCTTATGCTTGTCGCTTACAGCTGGTAGACTCAGTTATCTCCTCGCTCCCCACCTACTATTTGTGTTCCCTTAAACTTCCTGTCACGGTAATCGAATTGATTGATAAGCATAGAAAAAATTGCCTCTGGAGAGGAAGGGATTTCAGAAACAAGGGCTATAATCTAGCTGCTTGGGACCTGGTCAGGTTGCCAAAAAATAAGGGTGGGTTAGGGGTTATAAATTTGACTATTCAAAATGATGCCCTACTTCTCAAGCAACTAGACAAATTCTACAAGAAGGAAAATGTGCAATGGGTGAACCTCATTTGGCAAAAATATTACCCCTCTACTGTCCCACACCTGGCAAGAGAGAAGGGCTCTTTTTGGTGGAAAGATATCCTTAGACTGCACATTCGCTATAGAGGTATTGCAATTTGCACTCCTGGTATTGGTGACACTGTTGGCTTCTGGGAGGACTTGATCAATGGCCAACTCCATGCTAACCTATTCCCTAATATCCTCGATTTTGCGAAGGACACTTGTGTGTCCCTTTCCAAGCTTAAAAATGTTGAGAACCTCCTAGACTTCTTCAGATTGCCTATGACAAGGCAGGCTTACAATGAATTTCTTGAGTTGCAGCATTGTCTAACAAATATTGCTCTCAACAGTGGGAATGAGAAGGATTCTTGGTCCTTCATTTGGGGTCAGCAAAAATACTCTTCTAGCAAGTACTACAATCTCCAGTTCAGTACCATTCAACCAAATAGAACTGTTGTCTGGATTTGGGTACTAAATGTGTGCCAAAAATCAAATTCTTTGCTTGGTTACTGCTCAATGACAGACTCAACACTAGAAACATTCTGAAAAGAAGAAATAAAGTCTTGGAGGAAGGTTACAATTGTGTTCTATGTCATGAGGAAGTAGAAGAAACATTGGAGCACCTTTTCTTTGACTGTCCTTCGGCGACTTGCAGATGGTTAGCTCTTGGAATCAACTGGGCTAGCAATGCTAATGTTCACCAAAAAATTTACATTGCTAGACAAGCTTTTTCGGAGCCTTTCTTTATGGAAATCTTTCTTATTGGAGCCTGGTGCATTTGGAATGAGAGGAATGATTTCATCTTCAACAACAAACTACCGAGTCTTGCTGCTTGGAAGGACTCATTCAAGTTGTTAGTTTCCAATCATTTCTGTAGAATTAAGAGCAACTTACATAATTCTATCTATTTCTGGCTTTCAACCCTGTAACCACCCTAACCCCCCTATCCTTCCTTCCCTTTCTCGTTGCCTAACTGCTGGTTAGGTCACAAGTTGTAAGTAGCTCTGTAAACTTTTAGTTCTGCTTTATTTATTCTCGTTGCCGGGGGGCTTTGCCCCACGGTGGTTGCTCAAAAAAAATAGAGAAGTTGTGTGCCTTGAAAATCTGCACAGTTTTTCCATTGGGCGATTTTGAAGTGTTTAGTGAAATTTTGGAGAATGTGCCAAAGTTCTAGACTGACACAAGGGGGTCAAAGAGAACACTAGGGTTTTAGGCTAGGGTTTTGACCAAGAGTTGACCTAGGGTTCTCAAGAGTAGTTAGGGAAGATATTAAGAACGAAAAATCAATTTAGCATTCGCGCGCTCCAAGCGACTGATCGGACAAGACCGCGCGCTGCTGGTTGCCGGGCCTCACATCTGGTTTGCTGCTGCCGCACGTCATACCTACCTAGCCTACACCGAGCTCCACGGCCCATGTGGGCCCAAGCGGAAACGACTCGCAACACTTGACTGACCCTCACGCACGTCCAAATTTTTTTCTTCTTCTTTCTTTTCTATTTCTTCTGTACCACATAGTATATAAATGTATAAGATATGTGCATAACTTTTTATGCTTCTGCCTATAAATTATTTTTAGAAAAAAAATTATGCACATAACTCGTCGTTAGGAGAAAAATTATGCACATAACTCGTCTTTAAGAAAAAAAAGTTATGCACATAACTCATCATCATTAGAGAAAAAGTTATGTGTATAACTCGTTGTGTAGAGAAAAATTTATACACATAACTTGTCATTTAGGAAAAAAAATTATGTGCATAACAAGTCGTTAGACTAAAAAAATTATGTGCATAACTCGTCGTTAGAGAAAAAGTTATGTGCACAACTCATCGTTAGAGAAAATTTTTATATGCTTAGCTTGTCGTTAAGCAAAAATAATGCGCACAAATTATTGTTCAGGAAAAGTTATATGCATAAGTTATGATAGAAATAAAATTATATGCATACATTATGCATAGGAAAAATTATGTTCATAAGTTATGAGAGAAATAAAATTATATTCATAAATTATTCATAGGAAATGTTATATATCGAATTTATAAGTGTAAGTTACGATAGTTCGAAATAAAAAATTATACGCAAAATATATATGCGTTTGAGTTTTTAATGCATTTTTTATATTGTGAAATAGAATGGACAAGACGTGAGCGACCTCATCTCCCACACGTGAAGAGCAACTGAAAAGAAAAGAATACACCGTGGGCCGGACGCCTGGGTTGTGCAAGCCCACGTGTGGTGGTATGACACTACGCGATCGCTTCGAGCGCGCGCTCGCTGATTAGTCATGCCCTATTAAGAAGGTCATTAGCACAAATCACCACTGAGCAAAAACACGGGGTGTTACAACAACCACAAAGCAATGCCCTTTAGTCGACAGAGGATGTATCTTGCCAATGAAATCCAATCCCCAACCTCTAAATGGCCAAGGCTTGATAATTGGATGCATCAACGCAGCAGGCACTAACTGAACATCTCCGTGTCTTTAACACTCTTCACATCCTTTGTAGTACCTAAAACAATCGGCTATCATAGTAGGCCAATAAATCAAGCTCGCCTAAGGAGCCATTTCATCTTTGGAGCCAATTGATGAGTACCACAAACTCCTTCATGCACCTCTGCCATAACCAATCTTGCTTGATCAAGACCTAAACACTTTAAAAGCAAATCATCTGTCTTCCAACGATACAACTCATCATTATCTAGAATAAACTTAAGCGCTCAACGTCGGACTTTTCTATCACTTATACTTTTAGGATCCTGCAATTTTTTAATCAGAGGATTGGGATCCTCTACTTCATCCTCAATAGTTTTGGAAGAAACAGTGGCCGAAGTAGGGTTGCCCCCCCGAGGGGCGGTCTGACCGGCCCGAGGGGGCGGTTGAATCGGTTCCTGTAACCCTCAGCTTCGCTAAACATCGGTTTTCGTTCCTGAAAATTTCTTTTCCGAACACTATAACCAGAGCGTTAGCCTTCGGATTCTTCCTCCCGTGGTACATGATAGATTACAAATTCATCCATACAAGATATGATGTCCAAACATTTATCAAGATAAGCATTTAAAGAACCATTTAGACATTGACATACCTTGGATACTTGTTGTACCACGAGTAAAGAATCATCATAAGCTTCTACATGTTTTACTCCCATGTCATGTAAAATTTGCAATCCAAACAAGAGAGCTTCATACTCAATTTGATTATTATTACATTTATGATCCAACCGGCTAAATGCTTCAAAAATAGCTCCACTGGGTGATATAATAATGATCCCAACACCACAACCACTTCTACAAGCCGATCCATCAAAATGCAATTTTCATGGAGTAAAAGTTATACAACCGACATCTAAATCAAGTTTCTTATCAATTCTATGTTGAACAATAAAGTCAGCTACTATTTGACCTCTCATTGATCCAATAGGTTCACAACACAAATCATATTCAACAAGAGCATAAGCCAATTTGCCGACTCTACCACTTAGAATAGGTTTTTGCAACATGTATTTAATTATGTCGGTTTGGCATGCAACATAACAAGTACTAGACAAAAGATAATGCCTTAACTTGGTAAAAGTACAATATAAAGATAAACAAAGCTTCTCGATAAAGGTGTACCTTGTTTCGGCGTCTAGTAACCTTTTACTCTCATAAGCAACAACATACTCCTCGGCATCGGTCTCTTGAGTAAAAACGGCCCCAATCACACTTGGCTCCGCCGCAATGTAAAGCCTGAATGGAACACCACTCTTAGGTGCTCGAAGAACAGGCGGCGAAGTCAAGTAACTCTTAATCTCATCAAAAGCCTCTTGTTGTTTGGCCCCCCAAGTGAACTCAGCTTTACTTTTCAACTGAAGTAAAGGAGTAAAAGCATCAACCTTACCGGACAAGTTATAAATCAATCACCTCAAGTAATTAACCTTGCCCAAGAATCTCTGCAACTCTTCTTACAAGTAGGAGCTTGAACCTTTTTAATCGATCAATCTTTTTAGGATCAATCTCTACACCCTTCAAATGTACAATGAAACCCAAAAACTTTCCAGCCGATACTCCAAAGGCACATTTGAGTGGATTCATCTTTAAACCATACCGACACATTTTTTCAAATGCAAGTCTCGAATCGGCTAAATGGAAATCTAAACCAGCCCATTTAATAACAATATCATTGATATAGACTTCTACGATAATACCAAGCAAGTCATGAAAAATCAAGATAGCCCTTTGATAAGTAGCACCAGCATTTTTCAAACCAAAAGTCATGACTACCCACTCAAACAAGCCTACAAATCCTGGACATATGAAAGCCGTTTTGGAGATATCCTCTTCGGCCATAAAGATCTGATTGTAACCAGCATTACCATCAAGAAAGCTAAGAATTCTATGTCCAGATGCAGAATTAACAGGAAAGTCGGCTTTAGGCATAGGATATTCATATTTAGGAGTAGCTTTATTAAGATCTCTAAAGTCAATGCAAACATGAAGTTTCTTTGTCCCTTTTTTCTCAACAGGCACAATATTACAGATCCAATCAGCATATCGACAAGGCCTAATAAACTTAGCATCAAGCAACCGATTGATTTCTTCTTTCACTCAGTCATAAATATCAGGGTTATAATTCCTACGAGGTTGTTTATAAGGCTTAAAACTAGGTTTAATAGGCAATCTATGTTCTACTAAATCACGACTTAAACAAGGCATCTCATTGTAACTCCAAGCAAAGCAGTCAACATATTCCTTTAACAACTTTATTAATTCAAGCTTAAAAGTAGGATCAAGATTCTTGTTTACAAATGTTGTCCTAGGTATAACACCATCACCAATGTCTACCTCCTCAAGAGGATCAGCCGACATAAACCCTTGTCCTAACTTGCCCAAATCATCAAGATCCTCAATAGCTTCACACATATCGGTCTTATGCACCCGATAGTGATCAATCCTCTGCTGCTGAAAGGACCTTGATGTCGCCTAGAGGGGGGGTGAGTAGGCGTGACGACCAAGTTAAACTCTTTCTCGCCGAACACTTGAGCTGACAGTGCTCCACCGGTCAGAATGGTGGTGGTGACCAGTCAGACCGGTCAGGCACTGGACTTCACAGGTGACACCGGTCAGATCGGTGCGCCTCACCGGTCAGACCGGTGTAGCACAGAACACCTGCAAAAACAACTTCAAGCACCTCTTGACTTCTAGCACGAACCGAACTTAGTGTGTGGCCTTTTTAGATGATCACAAGCAGAGTAAGGAGCCCTGCACACACAAGTAGCACACCCAAGTAGATCGAAGCGGAAGCAAAAGTAATATGCTAGAAAAAAAAAACTTAGAGAGTCAAACCACACGAAGAAGCAAGGATTTGTTTCCCGAAGTTCACCACCCACTGAGGAATGACTACGTCTCCGTTGAGGAGCTTGTAAGGGACAATTCCCACAACAAGCCGGGTCTCTTTCAACCACTTTCCTCCTTTCCACTAAGGTGATCTTTTCCATGAAGAGGCAAGATCGCAGCCCTTACAAACTTCCCGCTGCTCACCACAACCTTGGGAGCTAGCCAGCGACACCTAGCCGTCTAGGAGGCAAACCTCCAAGAGTAACAAACGCTTCAAAGCTTGTAGACGCGAAACCAAAGTGCTCAAGCTATGGAAATGCTCTTGTTAGATCACTAGGTCACTCTTAAGCTCACTTTCTCAACCCAACACAAAGATGATGGCTTGAATCCACAAATCTCACAAAGAGAGGGTTGGGGAGAGCCACTAAGGCTTAGAGCTAGTTAGAAATGGCTTGGGACCTCAGCAAACTCACTAGAAAACAGCAACCCTTACTTGAAGAAGGTTTGGGGTATTTATACCCCTCAAAAGAGAAAACTAGCCGTTGGTCCACGGGTGGCACCGGTCAGAATTGCAATCGCACTTCCATATAATCTCGACTTCAAGACTGATGAGCTGGACTACCTTCCAGCCTCGCGACAGTTCAAGTACTATTGAAGACTTCTCCAAGCAGTACTCGAGGACGCTCAAGAACTACTCGAAGAGGCTTCAAGACTACTCGAACTACTACTCTCGACTCCAACGTGCTCGGGGGCTTGTCGGGCATACACCCCGGGTACTCATGCAAGGAAGGAAGAAGAGTAGAAGACGAACTCCTACTAGAATTCCCCTGTACTCCTACTAGGACTCGCTCCATGTAATCCTACTAGGACTCCTGCCTTGTAACCGACTAGGAACCCGCCCCCTGGACTATATAAAGGAGGGCCGGGTACCTAGCCGATCATCCACAATCCCTCCGGGGAACAACTCCAAGCGCAGGGCGCAATACTACTCTAAACAGGACGTAGGGTAGCTACTCCGGCTACCCGAACCTGTATAAATCTCGTGTCTTGTGTCCTCGCGCGTACTTTCGGGTTCCAGATCATGGCGATCCCCACCTTCTACCTTGCTGCGGGTACCTCCCACGGAGGTGAGAGGTTTAAACACCGACAGAGCCATAATATACATCCATATTTAAATACTTCAATGGTTGCTCATGAATATAAAGAAAACCTGCTCACAATCTTAGATAAATTCATTAGTCCTTTAATCGCTTTGTCATTCAATTCACCAAAATCCACTTAGGGGCCTAGATGCACTTTCAATCCCCCCCTTTTTGGTGATTGATGACAACTCGATTAAAGCTTACAAATAAAACATTAAAGAGCATTTAGATTCTTAGATATAGCTAGAGCCCCCCCTTAATTTGTGCTTTGAGTTGAATTTCAAAAGGTTGGCCTCAAATGCCAATATCACAAATTTGGAAGAAAACGCGTGTGAGCTTCCCCGATATCTTAGAATCAGTGGAGTGCAACAAGTGTGAGCGACAAAATAAAAACCGTGATGCGTATGACAAGATATACACAAAGCAAAGAGAAGTGCACTAATTGGGCAGCACCGGTCAGACCGGTGCTACTGACCAGTCAGACCGTTCAGGTCCAGCCAACACACTCGACTAGGCGGCACCGGTCAGACCGGTGCCCCTGACCGGTCAGACCGGTCAGGTCCAGTCAGCGCACAAAGCAACAGGAGTGCGTGCTATTTGGTCCAAGATGATCAGACCAGGGTTGCAAGCTGGTTTAGATCACTTTGCTCCATTTAGCCAACACAAACAAACACCATTCAATTCATGCATCACAATCTAGCAATAAAGTCGCTTAAATATTACAATAAGGTTCAAACACACAATAGCACTCACACAAATGTTCTCAAGTCCACTAAGATAAAGTTCTAACTTATTACATGGCTTCTCTCAACAGCCAACAGGCACCGGTCAGACCGGTGCAACACAGACAGCACAGATTTGTGACTTTAATCCCGAATCTTCTCCCCCTTTGTCATCAAGCATCCAAGAAAGGCTTGGAGGAGAAGCAACTGCCGATCACTGTCCCTGAGATCCGTCTCCCTGGTGAGAGCTCCCTCCTATTTGAGAAATGTCAAGAATCCAGTGCAAAGGAGAGTTTAGATAAATAGAATCCGAGATAGTGATTTGAGACGGATGAGCTATGGGTGCGCTATTTTTACCATAGTAGTATGGATTGTAGCCAAAGATCTCGGCGGAGAAGCGAGCGCCCCAATCTTGTCCTTGCTCAGGAGGTGGAGGAGGTGGAGGTGCTTGTTCTTCTTCCATGAAGTGAGATGAACCTGCCATGTCCGGAGGAGGAGATACAAATGGTGGAGGAGGAACCGACGAAGAAGATCCTTGCCCTTGCTCGGACTCAAAGAACATGGGCCCATATTGATTAAGCATGTTGGAGTTGGCCCATCCTCTCATCCTTTCCTCAAAGGAAGGTATCTCAACTTGAGTAGACTCGGGAGAAGGTGGAGAGCGAGGTGGTTGAAACCCTTGAGCATTGTGCATTAACTTCATTGTGTCCCTCATTTGCTTATTCACCCTTCTAGACCTTTGTTGCTCAACTTGGATGTCATGCTGGCTCATGCACATCCAAAATATGAAATTGAGAAACTTCCGTAAAGGGGAGGTGGACCTACGAGGCCTGTCGTGCTCCCAGCCTCCCCACCGGTCAGACCGGTGCTCATCACCGGTCAGACCGGTGGGGAGGCTGGGAGCCCCTTCCTGTGGCTGATCTGGCCGAGCTTCTCCCTCCTCATGTCCAGGTGCTTGCTCAACTCTAGGTGATGGAAGCCGAGAATTTTTGCTAGGATTGAGCTTCAAGGGCTTGTGCATCACATTTTTGGGAAACTCCGTCTTTGCAACCTTTTCAATCATATACATGATATATGGGCTATAGCTGCAAATCTTTTTGGGGTCCTCGGATAGATGCTTGATTTCTTGCCAAATGAAATCCCCAACACTGAATTCCGGAGCTCCCGGCCTCAAAGCAACCATCAAGTTTTTCTGAAACTTTTTCATCTCAGAGGGGTTTCCATCTCTAGGTGTAATAGACACCCTAAGGAGCCTATTTAGAGCAGCATAGTAGGTGTAGAGATTCTTTACCCTCCCATAGTTGGCATGCTCACCTCGCGGGTACATATGGTGCAATGCATCCTTGTCGAGCTCTCCTTCATCATGGAGCTTCCTTAAGTCCTTGTCCCCCGCCATGATCCCAAAGAACCTCAAGAATCTATGGAAGGTGATGGAATATTTCTGACCATTTGTCATCCAAGTCATAGCCCTCTCAATATTAATGTATCCAAAATGCACTGTGGCGTAAAACTGGGCTATAATCTCCTTGTTCCAATCCTGTCGGAACCCCATAAGTGTCTTGACCCTTTGTCTCTCACAGTTGCTTATGACTTCATCAAATATCGGGTCACTCTTTCTAGCCATGTGCTCCCAATCCACATATTGTGCTTTATGAGTGATTTTGGGCTTCTTAATGATCACCGTAGCATAATAGTCTTGCTGAAACTTAGCCCAAAGCCTCGGATCCGACGAGGTCCTAGCCTCCTCATACGGGTTCTTATCTCTTAACTTCTTTAGGGCCTTGGTCATGCCTGCCCCGTGGTACTTCACTGGCCTGTCAGGATAGATGTAAGTGGGTGGCATGATCTTCAATCTACCCTGTCATCATCATCCTCATCCATGGCATCCACATCCTCTTCCTCATCCTCCTCATCCTCATCCTCAGCCTCGTCGGTGTCATCATCATCAGACCTAGCCTCCCGGTGCCTCCTCAGCTCATACTGACCAGGAAAGGTTTCATCCTCAACATTGTCATCGCTGCTAGTACCGGTGTCACCTCCTAGGTCGGGATCCTCTGTACTTTCTTGAGCTGAGCGATGTCTCAACCTTTTGCCGCTGACATTGACGGTGCTGCCCCCTTCCCCAAAGTCACCGGGGACAGCCCCTCGGCGAGAATGCACCTCTTCTCTTCTTTTCTTAGCCCCCTCTTTTTCCCGTACCATAGCTGCTGTCCTTAGTCACAAAAGGGATGACAAGAGTGTATAGGACTCTAAGAAAAAGATTGAATTGATATAGAATTGATTCTTGAAAGTTCAGAACAATTGGGTTTGCTCTGAGCCACACCGGTCAGACCGGTGAGGGGCACCGGTCAGACCGGTGCCACCCAGAACGGAGCCAATTGCTCCCACACTCAATCTGAGCGGCTATGAATCTTAGATTTGGTCTAGATGAACAAAAGACATCCTAGACTAGATATTTGTTGAAACACATGGAGAAAGCAACATTTGGGGCTGGACACGCGCCACCGGTCAGACCGGTGATGACCACTGGTCAGACCAGTGAAGGCCGTCCGACCCCAAATCTTGGGTTCTCACAGTGTGTCCAACGAAACCTTATGGATCTATAGGTATATCTTCTAGGTGATCTCAGAAGATGTTCTACCAAGGGAAATTCAAATCTTTGCACCATGTAAGTAGATCGGGCAAAATGAAGATTTGAATACCTTTGGAGAGAAGAACTCGAGTTGAATCCAAAGAACTTGAAGGGGAAAGTGAAGAGGGGCCTTGGGAGATCCTTTTGCTTCCAATCTTGAGTCTTTCCCTTGGTTGAATCTTTACAACTTCATGAGTTTTGAGAGAGGTGGAAGAAGGGAGAGGAGATGGTCTACACGGTTTGGAAAGGGTGAATGCTGGTGAATAATGGAGGAGAGAGAAGAGAGAGGGGTAAAAGAGAGGATATTTTCACTGTTGGCCCACGAGTTGAAGTCGGGCATCACCGTTCAGACCGGTGACCGCCCTTGGTCGGGCCAGTGAGCCCTTATCGGTTTTTCCGACCCTTCCTCGGTAGAACCGTCAATTTTGATAAATCCAACAGAGAAATTTTGATTCTTCATTCCAATTTTGCGTAAACTTCTCTGAAAACTTCTTCTGGTATTTTATGATACACTTTGCATCCACTTAGGTCGCAGAAGAATGATTATGTGACTTCAAGGGCACCACCGGTCAGACAGGTGATGTGCACCGGTCAGACCGGTGCTCCCTTGAGAAAATGATTTCGAGCCATAAAGGAAGATTTCCATCCCAAACTTTTTAGATGTCTTGGATATGAGATAGAGAGTTGATATTGATCCCAAAATTATCAATTCTTAGAAGAGTGGAGAATTATCCAATTTATTCGAAAATTCTTGATCCTTCCAAGAGAGAGAGAGATAAATGAAGATGAATTTTAGGGACTTGAGAAAATCTTCTAAATTGTGACTAGCCATCAATCAAACAAGGAGAACTATAGTCACAATTAAGTTGATTGGGTCACTAAGATCAAGAACCAAATATTTTTCAAAGTGAGCACACTTCTTATACATGCTAGTTAATTTTTTTAAAAGTCTATCCTATGTCACAGAGTGCATGCATCCATTTCAAGTGAATGTCCTAACAAGCATATTTGGAAAAAATCTTCATCCTCGAGACACAAAGATGAGTGGAAATAAAGATATCAACCAAATATCTAAAGAGGCGCACAAGAGATTCACTTGAAGCAATATACATGCTAAGGATGGCACACTAGCATGGTATTATGGCCTAGATGCATTACGGTATTTCAATGAGTTTCATGAAAACATACCTTTGCCTTAAGACCATTTCATTTGTGCATATATTTAAATTTTGATCGGTGCTAGCTCTTACTTGTTCTTTTGAAAGTTACGCTTATCAAGAGCTTCCTTCGGGATGCACAAAAGAATGAGACTATAAGATCACTTAGAAGGAATTGTTAGTCCCACAAGCGACTCAAGTGTTGTAATGAGCTCCCCCTTAAATAGTGCTAGAGATTTCGAATTTCTCGAACAAGGCACTTTGTTCAATTAAGAACTTGGTGAGGCTCATTCCAAACTTGGTCACAACACATGAATGATTTATTAATTGAAATGTGTTGAGTCTCTCGTAACCTTTGACGCCAAATCACCCTTCTTCTTGAAAGTTGGGTCATCCCTGGGTCACCCGACCAAAGGAGTCGGGTCACCCTGCAGCATACAGAGGCGTACCGGGTCACCCGGGCACAGGGGTCGGGTCACCCACCAATAGCTTCACTGGAGCCAGCACCGGTCAGACCGGTGCATGTCACTAGTCAGACCGGTGACCTCCAGGTTTTACTTCTTTGATGATTTTCCCCTCTCGTCCCTTGAATGCGTGAATTTTAGTTATTTAATTCATGCAACATGGACAAGGCATTGCTTTACTAGAGAGCCATTAAAAGCATCGAATGGCAAGAGAGAGTAAAATTTCATAAAATAGTCAGAGTCACTACCTCATGTCTCGCTCTTACAAGAAAAGCGTCACATGAGTGTTCACCGAGGACCAAGAGCGACTTAGACTCAATCAAAGCGTATTAGTTACCGAGATGACATTGACTTCAAGATTTATAAGAGTTTCTCCTTCACATGGTCAATTGAATCCATCAAGATTTCCAAGTCTTCCAACCATGTGCTCAATGCATCTCTTTCAACCTGCAAGCTCAGTAAGCATTTCTTGATACCCAACACTTGTTGGGTCCTATTGGGTTAGTCACAAGGTGCTTAGGAACCCAAATAGCTCTCATGCTATAGCGAGGTGAACTAATCTCCCTTATAGCACAAGTTCCATTCTTATCGTTCCTAAGCTTATGGAAATCATAATTGACTAAGCTTCATTGAGGAATGTTACCATTTGGACAATCTTTGCCCATGTGACCCTTTTGACGACATTCATAGCAAATGCGACTTTTGTTCTTGTTGGTCATATCATTCCTTGCAATTTCTTTTCCATGCTTGCTTCTGAGTCTTATTCTTGGAGAGGGTGGCTTCCTTGCCTTGTTTGCCTGAAGTGGGCCTGCCCTGTTCGGCACCGGTCTAACCGGTCACAGTTAGTGCCACTGCCCATTGTTGCTTTTGGGCACGAGTCGGCAAAGTGTCCCTTCTCTCTGCACTTGTAGCACACCCTCCACTTGTTGGAACTTCTAGGCTTCTTGGAGAGTGACTCTTGTATCTTGTGCTTGATTGGGCGATATTGGGATTTGATTTGCCCAATCTCGCTCTTTTCTTGAATCTTGTTCTTGTTGGTCATTGTGTATTGTTGAGGGGTTGATCTAGTGGCGGTTGATCCCTTCTCAAGCTTCTTCACCATGCTTTCACGGTTATATTGAGAGGGTTGCACTTTGCTCTTCTCCTTCAACACATACAATGTAGCTTTTCAACCTCTTGCTTTAGTTTATCATTTTCTTCAGCAATGAGGTCATCACAAGATTCTACAAGTACATGCTCAATGCTAGATTGGCTTGCTTGAGACAAACAATCATTAGTGCAAGATAAATTAACTTGAACTTGTGAGCATGTGCATGTGTGAGATAGAGGTTGTATAGATTTTACCGACGAAAGCACAACCTCATGGGCTATCTCTAGTGTTGCATAAGAATCGACAAGCTTCTCATAGGAATGTTGAAGTTCGTTGTGACTAGCTTGTAGAACCATGTGCTCACTAGTGAGCTTCGCTAGTTTGGCTTCTAGATCATCATTGGCTTCTTCTTCTATTTTATCTCTACATGCAAAGGATTTGATGTCATGATCATATTTGTTAGCCAAAGTTTCATACTTACAAATCAAGGATGCAAGCTCGGATTTGAGAAGTTCAAGTTCTCTTGACGGAGAGCTTGATGCTTCAATCTTCTGGCCCTTAGCCCCTTTGGCTTGTCTCTTCTTCTTGCTCTTCTTTTCCTTCTTGGCCATCAAGCAAGTTGGCGTGCCCCTGCCGGCACCGGTCTAACCGGTGGGTGACACCAGTCTGACCGGTCCCTGCAGAGGGACGGTGTGTTCGCTTCTTTGATCTTCTTTTTGCTCGGGGGTTGATGCTTGGTGATCAGTGGATGTTGTAGAGGTGGGGCACATCTCCACTGACTCATCTTCATCATCGCTCTTGATTTCATCCCATTTGGTGTTTACCAATTCAAGTAGTAATTTCCAAATGAGATGAGCATCTTCGCAAATCTTTTTGCTCTTTAGGATAAGATACTTTAGTTCTCTACATACACAACTACACAAAAGATTAGTAATAACGACATTGAGTTGCTTCTTCTCCAAGTTCATTGGTGAGGCACATGTCTCATCCTTTGGAAGGATACTCGCAACCATAATGCTCTCAGCGGTAGAAAACCTTAAGTGCAATGAGAACATTAGAGCACCAAGAAGAATAGTTTGAGCCATCTAGAGCTAGAGGCTCAAACGGTACCTCGAAAATTGTCGACATCGAAGAACTCCAAGCGGTTAAGCTCGAATCGGAGCACCAAGCTCTGATACCAATTGAAAGGACCTTGATGTCGCCTAGGGGGGGTGAATAGGCGTGACGACTAAGTTAAACTCTTTCTCACCGAACACTTTGAGCTGACAGTGCTCCACCAGTCAGACCGGTGGTGGTGACCGGTCAGGCACTGGACTTCACAGGTGACACCGGTCAGATCGGTGCGCCTGACCGGTCAGACCGGTGTAGCACAGAACACCTGCAAAAACAACTTCAAGCACCTCTTGACTTCTAGCATGAACCGAACTTAGTGTGTGGCCTTTGTAGATGATCACAAGCAGAGTAATGAGCCCTGCACACACAAGTAGCACACCCAAGTAGATCGAAGCGGAAGCAAAAGTAATATGCTAGAAAAAAAACTTAGAGAGTCAAACCACACGAAGAAGCAAGGATTTGTTTCCCGAAGTTCACCACCCACTGAGGAATGGCTACATCTCCATTGAGGAGGTTGTAAGGGACACTTCCCACAACAAGTCGTGTCTCTTTCAACCACTTTCCTCCTTTCCACTAAGGTGATCTTTTCCACGAAGAGGCAAGATCGCAGCCCTTACAAACTTCCCGCTGCTCACCACAATCTTGGGAGCTAGCCAGCGACACCTAGCTGTCTAGGAGGCAAACCTCCAAGAGTAACAAACGCTTCAAAGCTTGTAGACGCGAAACCAAAGTGCTCAAGCTATGGAAATGCTCTTGTTAGCTCACTAGGTCACTCTCAAGCTCAGTTTCTCAACCCAACACAAAGATGATGGCTTGAATCCACAAATCTCACAAAGAGAGGGTTGGGGAGAGCCACTAAGGCTTAGAGCTAGTTAGAAATGGCTTGGGACCTCAGCAAACTCAATAGAAAACAGCAACCCTTACTTGAAGAAGGTTTGGGGTATTTATACCCCTCAAAAGAGAAAACTAGCCGTTGGTCCACGGGTGGCACCGGTCAGACCGGTGCCTCACACCGGTCAGACCTGTGTTTGAAAAACTAGCGTTGGGCTAGCAGCACCGGTCAGACCGGTGCCCCTGATCGGTCAGACCAGTCAGGCCCGAGATACCCCCAAAACCTCTTTCTAAGAAACTAGTACTTCACCACCAAGATGAAATGACCCAGGTTAGGTTAGGAGGGTTTGTTAGCACACTCTAAGGCTAGATCTCACTTCGGTCGAGCACTTGGACTTGGTCACCTCGCTAAGTTGCATCCCTCTTGATAGTACGACATACCTATACTCAATAAAGAATAAAAGAGCTTCATTGATCTCTTGATCTTGAATAACTCCAAACTTGCCATACTTGATCAATAATCACTTGAGGGTTTGACTTGAGCACATCCATACTTGAGATAGTGACTTAGAATCCTTCCATATAGCATAGGAATGCACACTTGAGGACCATGTTGTTCGAGGACCGGTGGATGGTCGCTTCCTTGTGTGATGAGTGATTGACAACGTTGTGTGGACTGATTCTTGGCTAAGTATTGCAGGTACAGGTTGCGGCTTGACTGGTGTTGGTGCAGGTGAAGAACAAGCGCGAAAGGTCGTCGCCGGTGAGGCCTTTAGGTGTGGAGAAGACAAGTAGGCTTCGTTCGAGGGACCCAGTGGCCAGTAGGGTCAAGTGCGGGCTGCATGGTGGCATGAACAACAAGATGAAATCATGGACGATTTCCTGGTTGAGCCTCAAAACCAAGGTCGAGCCGGGACTACGTGGGAGCCGAGTCATGAGTGGCGATTGGCGGAGGCTACACCGAGTTCGCGGGGTTTCCGGTGGTTCACCAGAAAACCATTGGGTTCCTTGGTTGATCCACAAAGACAAGACCGGAGAACCGAAGACGATGCTGCAGCAGTGCCAGAATGGTCTGACCGGTGGGTACCGGTCTGACTGGTGAGGAGCACCGGTCTGACCGGTGTGCGACGATGCAGTCCAGAATCTTCGAAGCGGAGGACACTCGTCGGGATCGCAAGGCTTGCGTTGAGGCTAAGCAGGTTGCGATCGTCGGGCATCCGTCCGATGGAGAAAACTTGAAGACTTCCAAAACCGCCCTTGAGGGGCTTACATCCCTAGTTGTTAAGTAAGGGTATTTTATACTTTCGGTTACCTCCATATAACCCATGAGGTGAGAGGATGGCAGCCATCTCTTGGAACCCTAGTTCATTTGCTTTCCTATTTTCCCTTCCTATTTTCTTAGGATTTCCTTAGGACTAGTTTGAGAGCTTCATGGTGAGATCTTGTGAGAGGGTTGGATGATCGTGCGGCAAGCTAGACCTTGTATGGACCTTCTTGGATGTATAGATGATTCGGCGTGGTTCCTCAAGGCCTTGTTGAGTTGTTCCCGGTTGTTCTTGGTGGTGATTTTCGGAGCCCTCTCTTGGTGGTTTTCTTGGGGTGTTTTTAGGACCTTGCTCTTGGGGTTTTGGTGGGGAAAATTTGTGGGAACCCTTCGTGTTTCTTTGGCCTGTGATTCCCCTCCCAAATCCGTGAGTTAAGGGGCTCGATTTTGGGGTTTTCGGTGTTCTAGGGTTAGAGAAGTTCTTGGCGGGATTTCTTCGATTCCTCTTGATTTGGCAAGTTTTGGTGGACATAATCATGGCTATGGACTCCTCATGAGGTGTTCCTATTATCCCCAAAGTCTTGTTCAAGTCCGTGGAGCGATTCGGGAGATCGAAGTTTGGATTTGGAGGAGTTGACCCGCGGTGTTGTTCATCCCGAGCTGCCCAGGCTACACCGGTCTGACCAGTGCAACCCTTGTTGAGTTTTTGCTCGGGTGAACGTTTGGGTGTGTTTGCTGTTGTCCCGTGTTGCTGCTGTTTCGAGTTTGGGTCTGTTTGGAGCTCGGTAGGCCTGTTTGGTGTTTTGGGGCTTTCTGGCTGCGACCGGTCTGACCTGTGTGTTGCATCGATCTGGCCGGTGTGGAGCCTTTCCGTGGAAGTCGCCAAGTCTCACCAGCAGGGACCGGTCTGACCGGTGGTGCTCACCGGTCTGACTGTTGTTGGTCAGTGGAGTCGAGGTTTGGTGTTCCGCTGTGTTCTTGGGTCGGTAAGGTTGGAAGTTGGTTCCTTGGTTCAGTAGCACTCCAGTGGCTACGTGGATTTGGCCAACTTGGGTAGTGAGTTGGAGACGTGTGTTGGAAGTCGTGTTCGTCTTGTTGGAGTTTCCATCTCCTTCGAGAAGAATTTTTATCGGCTCCCATTCACTCCCCCCTCTCTGGTTCGCCGTATCGGTCCTTCAAGTGGTATCAGAGCCGGTTCGGGTCTTTATTGACTCTAACCAGTCTAAGATCCTAGGATGGTGTACCAGGAACAGGTTCGGGTCCTCCACACTTCGATTGCAAGAACTACCAGATGTGGAGTAAGCGGATGGCTGCGTTTCTCCGCGGAAAGGGTCAAATCCTTTGGGATGTCATGGTGGACACAGGCTATGTCCAGCCAATGAACTTCCTTGCTCCAGGATCAAGGGACATGTTCGATGCCAACAATAAGGCGGTCGACTACTTGTTTCGTGCTTTGTGTCAGCCTGAGTTCGATCGGGTGCACACCGAGCACTTGGCTTGTAGAATCTGGTTGGTATTGAAGGAGGCACATGTTGGGAATGCCTAGGTTCAAGCTCGGATGTATGCGACCTACCGGAGAGAGTACGAGAACTTCACTCATCTCCCCGGTGAGTCCATCGATGCCTTGTTTCAGAGGTTCACGTTGGTTGTGAACAACATGAGGGCCAATGGCTGCTGCATGGCGCTGAGCTCCGGCAGCAAGAAGAGCACACAGAGCGACTCGGACTCTGACTCCGACGACGAGGTGCGTGATGAACTTCCCTTCTTGCGTCAGGAAAATGAACGGCTTGGCTCGTTGCTTGATAATCGTGATGACATGCTTAGAGAGGCCAAGAAAATGAGGAAAGAGCTTAGGGCTTCACTCGAGGATGCTAGGACTAGAGTGGCTGAGCTAGAAACACAGGTTCTTGATAGCAAGCTTGCAATTGATTCCCTTAAGGCTAGCCCTGTTATTTCTAATGAGGTTGATTGTGCTGATTGCTCTATTTTCCTTGCTGATCTTGTCTTGTTTAAGGAAAAGCATGCCTCCAAGTGTGAGAAACTAGATGTGCTTAGGGTTGAAGTGGCTGAGCTTAAATCTAGATCTGCTTTGCTAGGTGCTTGCACTTTTTGCCCCGTCTTGCATGCTAAGATTGATGAGATGCATGCGTACACTTTTTCTCTTGAGGCTAAGCTGAAAGAACCAATTCCTACATCTTGCTCTACCTGTGAAATGCATGCTTTGAAGAATTTGGAACTTGCATATTATGTTGATCGTTTGCAGGATGAGAATGATGAGCTGAGAAAGTTGATGGGTTGGTTGTCTGGTCATGAGCCTCAGTTGAGGATAATGATTGAGTCATTCAAGAGACAGGATGGTGAGGGACTTGGGGCAAACATGGTTGGTGAGGGAAGTGGAGAGAATATCCCAGAGCCACCAAAAACCACCACAAAAATGATTTCCCTCCCAAACCTAACCATCTTAGGAACCGACTAGACACAACCCCAGCTCCACCCGTGTTTCCCCTACAAACAAATGATTTCCAAAAGCCTATCAAGTTTGTGAGCACTTCCGGAAAAGTGTTCTTTGGGAAGGAAAGTGAGAAGGCTAGTGAGGAGAAACCCGTAGAGAAGCCGAGTGGAGAGAAACCAAGTGAGTAGTCCCAACCCAAGCCTAAACCTAAACTTGTGAGGTTTCATTGTGGGTATTGTGGGAGAGATGGCCATAAGGATGAGTTTTGTTTCAAGAGGAAGTGAGAGGAGAGAATGGCGAAGGAGTGGGCTAACAAAGACAAGTACCACCCTTGCGATGGTGTACTTGAGCCTCATGTGCAGATGCCCAGGGTTAAGGCTAGTGTGAGGACAGTTCCGGCTTGGGGAGAGCGAAAGGCTGTTGGAGGTGCTGCTGCCCAGGTGTGATGCCCCAGGTTTTTAATTAACCCTAACAGCCAGTCAAAGCAGCTAACAGTGGTCAAATCACGATCAACCTGGGCCCTCACCTTGAAAAACTCACTAACCTACCCTAGTGACCCCCTTTGAATAGTAAACACACTTGTGGGGCCAACCCATGGTCAAAGACTTGGTCAAACCCCCTTGCCACCCTAGTGCCCATGGATGTCTGCCGGAACTTTTGCCGCGTTGTCCAAAATTCACCTAAACACATAAAATTCTACCTTTATGAAAGTTGTCCATTTTGTTGAGGGACACAACTTTCATGAAGATTGGCATTTCAAATTTTGAGTGGAAAAGCTTGAAAAATTGGTTGCAAGGCAGGATTCACTGTTCCAAAGAACAAGCTGGCATTCAAAGTTGGCATTCATATAATTCAAAATCTGTGAAGAAAAACCTTATATAGCCTTTTTAGAAGTTGTAGAGGGTGGTTGGATCTAAAACTTTCATGTTCAATGCTTGGTCAACTTTTATACAAAAATTTGGAGAAAAATCAACTCAAACAGGGCACCAGTGAAATGAAACCGGGCAGAGCGCCGGCGCGCCACGACGTCACGCGCCCGCGCGTCGCGCGTCGCCGCCGCCGCCGGCCCGTACCCCGGCGTCCGCGCCCGCGCCCGCGCCGCCCGAGGCCGAGCGCCGCCCGATGCACGTGCCGCCCGAGCCACACGCGCCCCGACGCCCCCGGTCCGAGGCACCTCGAGTCCGCGCCGCCACAACGCCGTACGAGCGCGCGCCACGGATCGCCGGTCCGTCGGCGGTGTCGCCGCCCGTACGCGCGCGCGCGCGAGCCGCCGCGGCACGACGGAGCATCTTCGCCGGTCACGCCGCCGTCACCCACGGGACTCCAAGCCACCTATAAAAGCCGGCCGTCTCCTCCCCCCGCGCGCCATCCCCGCCGCGCCACCCGCCATTGCCGCCGCCGCCGTGAGCTTGCCTCCCCGCTCGTGCTCGCCGCCGCCGCCGCCACTCCCCTAGGTTCCCTAGACCCCGGTGCACCTCACACGGTCGCTTGTTGTCCAAACCCGTGCCTTCCTCGCCGTTTTCCCCGAGCCTCCGCGGCCACCGCCGCCGCCGCCGCCGATCCCCCCCTCACCCGCCGTCCCTCCCGCCTCAACTCCGGTACCCAATGCCCCTATGTGAGCCCCCGGCCGAGCCTAACCGCTTGCCCGGCCGGGAGCGCCGCCGGCTCGCCGGAATCGGCCGAGCCGCGCCGCCTCCCCCCGGCCAAGGGCCTGATTGCAAGAGCTGAAGTCTTTTCAGGGTGCTCTGCATAAATTTTAGGACCTGGTTGCATTGAATCCTATCTAAGTTTTCTTGCTAACTAGTCCAGTGCACTAGAAAATCCCTAGAAAATTGTAGAAAATTCAGAAAAATGCCAAACAAATTTTGTTGGATTCAGGGAGCGAAATACCACAATGTTTGTTATTCTCACATGGCTTGATTCTAAATAGTTTTAACATGAAAAATAGGATTGTGAAATACCAAGATCTGCCATAACTCAAAAACTACAAGTCCTCTGTATCTAAATTTTGGATATGTTGTGTACCTTGTTATGACTAGCTCCTGTGCCAAAAATTGCACAAAGTAATGAAGTAAATCTTGCTAAATAAATGGTTGTCCATTTCTGGAGAAACTGCCTAAATGATTTTTGTAGCTAAAAATTTTTATGTTTTTGTGCTCAACTTGTGCACACTGCCTTGTTATGTCAAAGCACACCTCTTGTGAAGTAATCATGATTTTTGGCTTAACATAAATATTTATTCTTAATTTGTGCATGTTTTCCTTTGTAAATTGATGAAGTAAGATCAGTAGAGTTTCTAGGTGAACATGCTAGTTCTTTAGGCTTGTTTAGGACTAGAGAGCATGCACGAGAAAGTTTGGATCATCTTGATGCTTATTTATTTTTGTATGCATTTGATTTGAATCACTAGCCAGTCTTTGTTATTTTCCATAATATTTACCTTCCTAGCTTCCAAGCATTTTATGTGGGTCCAGTGGACCAGTATTGGTGCTAATGTGCTTAAGAAACACTTCTTTAATTTTTGGTAATTTAATTGCTTAATAAAAAGCTTAAAAGCCCTTTTAAATATTAAAGAGCAATTTAATAAGGAAATTCCCTATTTAATTCTTTTTCCTTTTTGGAAATGTATTACCTAGCTTAATTAAAAGTTAATGAAACCCCTTACTGATAATGAATTTATTTATGAATAAAAATATTATTCATACCCTTGCTAGTGAGAGGAAAAGGATTGAACCTTCACATAAAATGACAAGTACTAGAAAGAAACATTTATTCAATTGTGCAATAAAAGAATGACTCATATACAACTAATAACCTTCCAAAAAGAGATACACTACCTAGATACTTGTTAAGGTGAATATGACCAACAGGAGTTGGATAAGATAACAAACTATCACATCACCTGAATTTGCATTGCATTCCGTGTAGATCTTTCGGACGGAGATTACTCCCTTGTCCCGGAAGCCGAGGAAGGAGGAGCGGAAGCTTCGCTGCAGTACGTGGAAGTGCTCAACGACACCGAGAGTGCCCAGGCTAACCTAGCTGACGAAGGCAAGCTCCGGTGCATCTAACCCAATTTTCAATTTCTTTATTCAATTATCTATGGATGATTGTGCATTTAAGTTCAGGAGTTGAATGGAACCCTAGATGCATGATCCCTAGGTACCTTTGTCCTTACTAGTATGATAAGTCGATATCTGCTAAGCTATAGGACCGTTACAAGTCGGGTGATGACCTCACTCGCGAGAATAGGTTCCTAGATAGGAATCACAATATACCCTTAATTGGATTGCTCATGTGGTAATAGCACGGGATTTGGGCTCCGGTCCAATGGCTATTGTGGGTTAAGTGTTTGAACGTACTAAGCACTTGTCGGGAATGGAACCGGTAAGCCTAGTACCTTCATGAGACGGTTAGGGATGGAACTGTCACTACTCTTGGGGTTTGTCTCACGGCTATCTACCGGTGGTGTATGGTGATTCCGGGTATCTCGCGGGGTATGCCGGATAGCCTGCACCAAAGACTGTGGCCTTTCATCCCGACCCGAGGATTTTTGGAAACGGCCTGGGAAAGTTGTCCTTGCGGGGGCAGCCTACCGTGTGTTTGGGTCTACCTTGCAAGGTTTGAATCAATCGATTGTCGGCCTCTCACCGTTATCCGAGACTACTTACTCCACTAGTCATGAGATCCCTAATGATGGAAGTTGATGAACACTATGCTTGCTTAATGGTATTGTACAACTTGTTCGTACTAGATGGCTAATGTAGTAAAGATTAAACCCACTAGAACTTGTGCTAAAATCTTGAAAGTAAGGACCTACTCTTTGTTACTTTTCAGCAAAAAGAAACCCAGTAGCCAAAAAGCCCTTCATGTCTAGATTTGGTGAAGTAGTTATCACCGATGGGTAAGTCTTGCTGAGTATTAGTATACTCAGTCTTGCTATAATGTGTTGATCCAGGTAATGCTTTCGGTGAGGTGTGGCCCCGAGAGATCCCGCCCGGCTGGGAGCTGGAGTGGGTGGAGGACGACAACTGGGAGCATCATGGATGGCCTCCCGTGGTGTTTCCGCTTCCGTTAGTTTATTTCTGATGTTTCAAAACTCTGAACTATTTCCTTATGGCAAAAACTGTGGTTTGTAATAATTAAACCCTTCGGGGTACAAATTTGGATGTTAATGATGATGATGTTACCGGCGACTAACGACTGGATGATACTTTATTATCGCTTAATGACCAAAGTGGATTGGTTTAGGCGATAGTACGGTATTTTCCTGGGCGGGTTGTCACAGTTGGCATAATAGCAATTATATGCACCAGAGATTAATTAATAAACTTAACCACTGGTTTTTGAATAAAATATGCCAAGATTGTCTGATTTTCCAAAATACGTTGGTCCTCTAAGGATAAACTAGACCGAGAGGCCCTAGAGGGAATTTTGGGTTCTTTGAGGTTGCTTAATTAACCTATGGTTTATTTTGCTAACTTCCAGCACACTACTTTATGTCAGACTTACTTTCTTGCACAACCAAACTAGATGAGCCACGTGTTTTATACGTGTGCCGTTCCGCATCACGGGAATTGCGAGGGTTGATGGAGTGATCCATTCCACGGATCCCATCTTCGCGTCTGTTTATGAGTTGTGTTGTCGCCACGTGTTTCATATGTGTGCATTCCGGATGTCGCTCATGCGAGGCAAGGATACACTCCATTCAAAAGGAGGGTGTCCGAGGTTGGACGCTGTCCATGCAACGGCTTAACACATGGATGCCGTTTCTATAGTGAACGGTAATGTATGTGGACGCTTTCGTGACGTGCTGGCACGAAAGGTTCGTTTTCCGTGTATATAACGCGCGCTTCGTTAGTCGTTAAGCGAGTACCGTATAGCTCTCGACTAGATATTATAGGGAGAGATGAATAAAAGCCTTGCCACCGGCACTAACTTCGATTTTTGGCTTGATTGCCATGTGAGGTCGGATAGGACGTTTTGCATGCATATTAAAAATCAAAACAACTAAAATGGACCCAGAACTAAATTTCTATATGCTATCTAAGGAATATTTTGCTAGTATGTGCTTTTTATAAACTAGAAGTACCTCTCATACCTAGCTGTCATGCTGCCAAAATTTTGCAAAAGCTTGGTTACCTTGTTGTACCTTGTGCTAGATTTAATTAAACCACATTGTTAAAAGCAGTGCTTCTTAACCAGTCTAGCTTGTAGTCGCAAGTTTTCGACCCTAGCTTCTTTTGGTTTGGTTTACACTTTCCTAGGCACATCTAGGTCTGGTATCGTCCACTTGTTTTCCTTGTTTGAGGTCAACCTTAAAACTCAATTATGTGTTAAAGAACTTTGTAGTAACCGAGAAACTTGGGAAGGATTTGAGGGTTCTGGATTTTGGTTATGAATTTTTATTCACAGCTGCCAGAACTTTACCATTTGACATGCCGTTCTCCTTGAGACCTGACATGTGTTACATTTTTGTACAGATGGCTTTCCCCGTGTTTCACGAGTTCGACGCTGACAGACGATCCGTACCAATGGGTTGCACTGGGAGGGTTTTCCACGCCTTGCGTGGGAAGCACTCAGCGCTGCAGGCTACCTCACACCACCGACTTATGAGGTGTCCGAGTTCGAGCGCTATGGCGTTCCCCGTTGCAGAGTGATTGTCACTGTTCTACCACACCCGGACCACGCCGACTGGTTCGACTTGAGTTTTATCTACTAGGGATTTATCACCCACGAGGCCGTTGAGTCAGCCGCCCTCAGAGTGCTGACGGACTTTTGTGACCACAACCCCACTGTGGTAGCTCTCTCTCCGTTCGGGCTCTTTCCTGCTGTGAGTCCTCACGACCCGGCATGGTTGGACCGTATGGATCACCTACGAGAGCTGTTGTCACTAGCAGAGCCACTGGATGTCACTCAGACGTTGACTCGCTGTCTTAACATGGTTTTCACACTTCAGGGGCTGCGCTATAATACCGTAGTGGTTATTGGGCAGCATTTAGAGGCATCTAGGCGTGATTGGCAGCAACTATCAGCAGCACATCAGCAGCTGAACTTTACACTGACGCAGATGCAGCAGGAGAATGACAGGCTGCGTGCTAGGAGATTCCAGTTAGAGGAGAGGCGGCTGCCTGCAGAGGATTGTAGATCTGGAGGCGGAGAATCACACCTTGGAGGAGAATGCCGATGCGTATGAGATTGAGAGGTTGACGCTACTTCAGAATATTGCTGATATGCAGCAGCAGGTGGAGGAGGTCGAGGTACAGGTGGCAGCCTTGCAGGCTATAGTGGCCTTACAACCACTGCCCCCCAGTACAGGCACACCCGGAGGAGCAGCATGATCTGTCTGGTCTGGATCAGACGAGCCAGGCAGGACCACCGTTGCCGACTCCCCCAGCTTCGCCTATGGACAGTGGTGCTTCAGTGGGCAACTAGGTTGCCGGCATGCAAGAATAAGAAGGATATTGATCCTATGGTGTTGTCTTCGAGATGTTTGAGTGGTTAACTTTTAGCACGTCTTCGTGCAAAGTAACTTCTTGTAACCTTGTCGTGTTGTGGTGTTTTCAAATTCAAGCTTTGTAATGTCCTTGGACCATGTTCCATCATGTTGTAATAATGAATGCTTAAGCATGTGTGTTTTAATTGAATTTCGCTTGTTCACCCAGAAGTTGAAGTCGTATTGCGTATGATTGTCGCATTCTTGAATAAATCATTACAATGACCACGCTTGTCAAATCTTGCATTTTCACCTAAAGCATTGGTCAATCAAAGCGTTTCTAGGGGCATCACTCGTTGCCCAACGATTAAGTGCTCGTTCGTATACCACCTTCGTTGGTACCCGAAGTGACAGTAATTGTCCGAGAGCGAATGTCGGCTCGTGTATTCAAGTGATCGCATTCCTAACCGTGTTAAAGAGCGATTCCATTAATCCTTGCTGGCTATGTGTTGCTTTTCGACTGTCGCTGTTATCATCATATGAATGCTAATGAGTTGTGGTTAGTATGATCATGCTTGTCATCATTCTGGAGTAAGCTTTTGATTATGTAACTAATAAGACTCGCATTTCAGATGGTGGGAACCACGCGCAGCTCGGAGCGAACGGTAGCGGTGACTTGCCGCCACCACCGCCCATGACGCCGTCGGAGGCCTTCATGGCCACGCAAACTGAGGTGCCGCGCCAGATCCTGCAGATGCAGAAGCAGATCGCCCAGCAGATGAACCGAGGGCCACCACCAGGGCCAACCACGAGGGGCCGAATCAGGTCACCACGTACGCTCAGTTCATCGCAATGAAGTCGCCAACCTTTGCTAAAGCGGAAGACCCCCTGGAAGCTGAGGCTTGGATCAAGGCCATAGAGGCAAAATTCTCTGCCTTTGTGCTGCCTTGCTCCGAAGAGAACAAAGCTAACTTCGCAGCTCTGCAACTGCGGGGAGAAGCTTTGATGTGGTGGGACCATTTCAAGTCAATGCAGCGAGGGCACGCTGTAACTTGGGATGAGTTCAAGCAAGCCTTCAAGAGCCACCACATTCCCAAGGGACTGATGGATAGGAAGATGAGGAAGCTGTTGGCCCTCAGGCAGGGTTCCAATACAGTGTACCGCTACGCCCAGATTTTTAACAGCTTGTGCCAGTATGGCGGGCATCACGTTGACTCCAATGCGAAGAAGATGGAGAGGTTCCGTGACGGGTTAGATGGCAAGTTGTACGAGCGACTGAACCTGCTCGAGCCCGCGAACTTCCATGAGCTAGTAAACAAGGCTATCTCCCAAGAGGATGCTATGAAGAAGGCCCACAGAGACAAAAAGAGGATGTCTGGTTTCACTCTGGGCAGCGGAACGGGCAAAAAGTTTCACTTTGTGAAGAAGAACGTTCCAAGCCCATCCCAGCCATCATCAATTGGACGCTGGATGATGAAGCCATCCCAGAGCAAACCCACAGGGAACTTCCAGTTCCGCAATGCTCAGCAGCAGGCTCCAAAGCCTAATGCACCTCCTCGCAACGTTGGTGATCGTCGTTTCTACAACTGTGGTCAGCCGGGGCATTACATCAGCGAGTGTCCCAAGCCCAGGCAGATCAAGCCCAACCCGCAGAATCAAGGTGCAGGAACCAAGCCTACCACCCCGGCCAAGAAGCCTATGGTGCAAGTGCGCCAGGGCAAGCTGAACTTCACCGCCATGAGCGATATCCCAGATGGAGCTTCAGTGCTCACGGGTACATTCTCTATCAACGACACCCTTGTTAAGATTTTATTCGATTCAGTAGCTACCCATAGTTTCATCAGTGAAAAACTACTAAGCAAACTGGGTTTGAAGGGTTCTCATACCACTTCTTCTTATAAGATAATTACTCCGGGAGGGCAAATCACCTCTAATATCTTAATCCGTGGAGTATGTTTGGGATTAGATAGTAAAATCATTCCAACAAACCTTATCATCATAAACTTGGTTGGTATGGATGTTATCTTGGGTATGTAATGGATGACCCACCATCAGGTAATTCTAGATATATCAGATAGGGTCGTAGAGATCAATTCTCCTACGGTCGGGCACACTACCTTGTACCTACCTTTCAAGGAAGGTACCGCCTCTTGTGCCTATGTGACCATTATCTCCCCTCTTGATGAAATTCCAGTAGTGTGTGAGTATCCAGACGTCTTTCCTGATGAGTTGCCTGGTATGCCACCAGACAGAGATGTCAAGTTTGTAATAGAACTCCAACCGGGTACCACACCCATTTCCAAAAGACCTTATCGTATGCCACCCAAAGAGTTAGCCGAACTGAAAACTCAACTCCAGGAATTGTTAGATAAGGGTTATATTCTCCCAAGCTCTTCTCCTTGGGGTTGCCCCGCTCTTTTTGTCAAGAAGAAAGATGGTAGCTTGAGAATGTGTGTGGATTACCGACCGCTCAATGCAGTCACCATCAAGAACAAATACCCTCTCCCCCGAATCGATGTTCTTTTTGATCAATTGGCTGGAGCCAAAGTCTTCTCCAAGATTGACCTTCGTTATGATTATCATCAAATCAAAATTCGACCTTGTGACATTCCTAAAACCGCTTTTTCCACTCGTTATGGTCTTTACGAGTTCTTGGTAATGTCTTTTGGTCTCACGAATGCCCCAGCCTACTTCATGTACCTCATGAACTCCGTGTTTATGACGGAGCTTGACAAATTTGTCGTGGTCTTTATCGATGATATTCTCATCTATTCCAAGAGCGAGAAAGAACATGCTAAACACATCCAAGTTGTCCTTCAGTGTTTGCGAGATCATAAGCTTTATGCTAAGTTCTCCAAATGTGAATTCTGGTTGAAAAGTGTGAAATTCTTAGGGCACACCATTTCCAATGATGGTATCTCCGTAGGTCCTAGCAAAGTCCAAGAGTTGATGGATTGAAAACCACCCAAGTCTGTACACCAAATCCGCAGTTTCCTAGGATTGGCGGGGTACTACCGTCGATTCATTCCTGACTTCTCTAGAATCGCAAAACCTATGACGGAACTACTCAATAAAGGAGTGAAGTTTGTGTGGATCAAAGCATGTGAAAAAGCCTTCCACACCTTGAGGCAACATCTGATCTCAGCCCCAGTGCTAGTGCAACCGGATAATTCCAAACCATTTGAAGTCTTCTATGATGCATCAGGCACGAGTCTCGGCTGTGTCCTTATGCAAGAGGGCCGAGTCATTGCCTATGCTTCACGGGCACTTCGACCTCATGAGCTCAATTATCCTACCCACGATCTTGAGTTAGCTGCTGTTGTCCACGCTCTCAAGATATGGAGGCATTACCTAATGGGTAATCGTTGCAACATCTTCACTGATCACAAGAGTCTCAAATACATCTTCACTCAGAATATGAGGCAAAGAAGATGGCTTGAATTGATCAAGGACTATGATCTAGAAGTGCACTACCACCCCGGCAAAGCAAACGTTGTTGCGGATGCCCTTAGACGCAAAGATCACTGCAACCACCTTGAGTTGGAGCCAGTTAGTGAACCATTATGTGAAGAAATGAGAAGGCTCAACTTAGAAGTGGTACCGCAAGGAAGTCTTTATGCCTTGACGGCAGAGTCCAATCTTTACGATAGGATTGTCACTACTCAGCGCAATGATGAAGATATACAAACCAACAAACAGAAACTAGCAGAGGGTGATCCTAAGTATACTTGTTTCCAGAAAGATCACCAGGATGTGGTCTGGTTTGGAAAACGCCTTGTGGTCCCCGTTGATCTGGAAATTAAAAAGATCATTCTAGATGAGGCTCACAAGTCCAAATTTTCTATTCATCCCGGCAGTACCAAGATGTACCAAGATCTAAAACAGAACTTTTGGTGGTCCAATATGAAGGTGGATATAGCAAAGTATGTAGCCGAGTGCGATACTTGCCACCGGATGAAAGCAAGCCATTTGAAATCGGCAGTTGTACTCCAACCCCTGTCGATACCCATGTGGAAGTGGGACGATATTAGTATGGATTTCATTGTGGGTTTACCCCTAACAGCTAGAAAGAAAGATTCTATTTGGGTAATCATAGACCGACTCACCAAGACCGCTCATTTCATTGCCGTGCATACCACTTATTCAGTACAACAATATGCAGAGCTGTACATGGACCATATAGTTCTTTTTCATGGGATTCCGAAGACTATAATCTCTGACAGAGGAACTCAATTTGTAGCTCGTTTCTGGGAGCAATTGCATGAGTGCTTAGGAACCAAGCTAATTCGCAGTTCCAGTTATCATCCGCAGACCGATGGTCAGACAGAAAGAATAAATCAGATTTTGGAAGATATGCTAAGAGCAAGCATCTTGCACTTTGACAAGAGTTGGGACAAGTGCTTGTCTTTGGCAGAATTCTCTTACAACAATAGTTATCAAGCTAGTTTGAAGATGGCACCGTTCGATGCTCTTTACGGACGAAGATGCCGCACTCCGTTGAATTGGTCAGAAGCCGGAGAGAGAACACTCTTTGGTCCGAACTTAGTTATAGATGGCGAAGAAAGAGTGCAAGTGATAAGAGAGAATTTGAAGATGGCACAGATGAGGCAAAAGAGTTACCATGACAAGGGAACCGCACCTCGACACTTTGAAGTGGGAGATTACGTATATTTGAAGGTGTCCCCCACCAAAGGAGTTCAAAGGTTCGGAGTCAAAGGAAAGTTAGCTCCGTGCTACATTGGACCCTATGAAGTTATAGAAGTATGTGGGCCAGTGGCTTATCGTATCCAGTTGCTGGAACAGTTTTCCGCAGTCCACAATGTGTTTCATGTAACTCAATTAAAGAAGGGAATGCCTGTACCGGAGAACAAAGTTATCACAGAAGCTAATGCTTGGATTGAGCCGGATTTCTTGCTCATCGAGCACCCATTGAAGGTACTAGACCAAAAAGAGCGAAAGACCCGAAGACAAACCGTACGGATGTACAAGATCCAATGGAGTCATCACACGGAGGAAGAAGCAACGTGGGAGACGGAGGACTATCTCAACACTAAGTATCCGGGCTTCCTACAATCTCGAAACTGTGAGTTCTTCTCCCCATCTTTTTGTTATCAAATCGAATCTCGGGACGAGATTCTGTTTAAGGGGGGTGGGCTGTGACGCCCCAGGTTTTTAATTAACCCTAACAGCCGGTCAAAGCAGCTAACAGTGGTCAAATCACGGTCAACCTGGGCCCTCACCTCAAAAAACTCACTAACCTACCCTAGTGACCCCCTTTGAATAGTAAACACACTTGTGGGGCCAACCCATGGTCAAAGACTTGGTCAAACCCCCTTGCCACCCTAGTGCCCATGGATGTCTGCCGGAACTTTTGCCGCGTTCTCCAAAATTCACAAAAACACATAAAATTTTACCTTTATGAAAGTTGTCCATCTTGTTGAGGGACACAAGTTTCATACAGATTGGCATTTCAAATTTTGAGTGGAAAAGCTTGAAAAATTGGTTGCAAGGCAGGATTCACTGTTCCAAAGAACAGGCTGGCATTCAAAGTTGGCATTCATATAATTCAAAATTTGTGAAGAAAAACCCTATATAGCCTCTTTAGAAGTTGTAGAGGGTGGTTAGATCTACAACTTTCATGTTCAACGCTTGGTCAACTTTTATACAAAAATTTGGAGAAAAATCAACTCAAACATGGCACCAGTGAAATGAAACCGGGCAGAGCGCCGGTGCGCCGCGACGTCGCGTGCCCGCATGCCGCGCGTCGCCGGCCGCACCCCGCGTCCGCGCCCGCGCCGCCCGAGGCCGAACGCTACCCGAGGCACGCGCCGCCCGAGCCACACGCGCCCCGACGCCCCCCGCCCGAGGCACCTCGAGTCCGCGCCGCCACACCGTCGTACGCGCGCGCCATGGGCCGCCGGCCCGTCGGCGGTGTCGCCGCCCGAGCCGCCGTAGCACGGCGGAGCATCTTCGCCGTCACGCCGCCATCACCCACGGACTCCAAGCCACCTATAAAAGCCGGCCGTTCTCTCCTCCGCGCGCCATCCCCGCCACGCCACTCGCCATTGCCGCCGCCGCCGTGAGCTCGCCTCCCCGCTCGTGCTCGCCGCCGCCGGCCACTCCCCTAGGTTCCCTAGACCCCCGTGCACCTCACACGGTCGCTTGTTGTCAAAACCCGTGCCTTCCTCACCGTTTTCCCCGAGCCGCCGCGGCCACCGCCGCCGGCGCCGCCGATCCCCCCCTCACCGCCGTCCCTCCCGCCTCAACTCCGTACCCAACGCCCCTAGGTGAGCCCCCGGCCGAGCCTAGCCGCTTGCCCGGCCGGGAGCGCCGCCGGCTCGCCGAAATTGGCTGGAGCCGCGCCACCTCCCCCGGCCAAGGGCCTGATTGCAAGAGCTGAAGTCTTTTCAGGGTGCTCTGCATAAATTTTAGGACCTGGTTGCATTGAATCCTACCTAAGTTTTCTTGCTAACTAGTCCAGTGCACTAGAAAATCCCTAGAAAATTCAGAAAAATGCCAAACCAATTTTGTTGGATTCAGGGAGAGAAATCCCACAACTTTTGTTATTCTCACATGGCTTGATTCTAAATAGTTTTAACATGAAATAAAGGATTGTGAAATACCTAGATCTGCCATAACTCAAAAACTACAACTCCTCTGTATCTAAATTTTGGATATGTTGTGTATCTTGTTATGTCTAGCTCTTGTGCCAAAAATTGCACAAAGTTATGAAGTAAATCTTGCTAAATAAATGGTTGTCCATTTCTGGAGAAACTGCCTAAATGATTTTTGTAGCTAAAAATATTTATGTTTTTGTGCTCAACTTGTGCACACTGCCTTGTTATGTCAAAGCACACCTCTTGTGAATTAATCATGATTTTTGGCTTAACATAAATATTTATTCTTAATTTGTGCATGTTTTCCTTTGTAAATTGATGAAGTAAGATCAGTAGAGTTTCTAGGTGAACATGATAGTTCTTTAGGCTTGTTTAGGACTAGAGAGCATGCACGAGAAAGTTTGGATCATCTTGATGCTTATTTATTTTTGTATGCATTTGATTTGAATCACTAGCTAGTCTTTGTTATTTTCCATAATATTTACCTTCCTAGCTTCCAAGCATTTTATGTGGGTCCAGTGGACCAGTATAGGTGCTAATGTGCCTAAGAAACACTTCTTTAATTTTTGGTAATTTAATTGCTTAATAAAAAGCTTAAAAGCCGTTTTAAATATTAAAGAGCAATTTAATAAGGAAATTCCCTATTTAATTCTTTTTCCTTTTTGGAAAAGTATTACCTAGATTAATTAAAGTTAA
Source organism: Cenchrus americanus (assembly GCA_947561735.1). Taxonomy (NCBI): domain Eukaryota; kingdom Viridiplantae; phylum Streptophyta; class Magnoliopsida; order Poales; family Poaceae; genus Cenchrus; species Cenchrus americanus. The sequence continues at coordinate 180,528,424 of OX387245.1, forward strand.
TGAAACCCCTTACTGATAATGAATTTATTTATGAATAAAAATATTATTCATACCCTTGCTAGTGAGAGGAAAAGGATTGAACCTTCACATAAAATGACAAGTACAAGAAAGAAACATTTATTCAATTGTGCAATAAAAGAATGACTCATATACAACTAATAACCTTCCTAAAAGAGATGTACTACCTAGATACTTGTTAAGGTGAATATGACCAACAGGAGTTGGATAAGATAACAAACTGTCACATCACCTGAACTTGCATTGCATTCCGTGTAGATCTTCCGGACGGAGATTACTCCCTTGTCCCGGAAGCTGAGGAAGGAGGAGCGGAAGCTTCGCTGCAGTACGTGGAAGTGCTCGACGACACTGAGGGTGCCCAGGCTAATCTAGCTAATGAAGGCAAGCTCCGGTGCATCTAACCCAGTTTTCAAATTCTTTATTCATTTATCTATGGATGATTGTGCATTTAAATTCAGGAGTTGAATGGAACCCTAGATGCATCATCCCTAGGTACCTTTGTCCTTACTAGTATGATAGGTCGATAGCTGCTAAGCTATAGGACCGTTACAAGTCGGGTGATGACCTCACTCGCGAGAATAGGTTCGTAGATAGGAATCACAATATATCCTTAATTGGATTGCTCATGTGGTAAGAGAACGGGATTTGGGCTCCGGTCCAATGGCTATTGTGGATTAAGTATTTGAACGTACTAAGCACTTGTCGGGAATGGGACCTATAAGCCTAGTACCTTAATGAGACGGTTAGGGATGGAACTGTCACTACTCTTGGGGTTTGTCTCACGGCTATCTACCGGTGGTGTATGGTGATTCCGGGTATCTCGCGGGGTATGCCGGATAGCCTGCACCAAAGACTGTGGCCTTTCATCCCGACCCGAGGATTTTTGGAAACGGCCTGGGAAAGTTGTCCTTGCGGGGGCAGCCTACCATGTGTTTGGGTCGACCTTGCAAGGTTTGAATCAATCGATTGTCGGCCTCTCACCGTTATCCGAGACTACTTACTCCACTAGTCATGAGATCCCTAATGATGGAAGTTGATGAACACTATGCTTGCTTAATTGTATTGTACAACTTGTTCGTACTAGATGGCTAATGTAGTAAAGATTAAACCCACTAGAACTTGTGCTAAATCTTGAAAGTAAGGACATACTCTTTGTTACTTTTCAGCAAAAAGAAACCCAGTAGCCAAAAAGCCCTTCATGTCTAGATTTGGTGAAGTAGTTATCACCGACGGGTAAGTCTTACTGAGTATTAGTATACTCAGTCTTGCTATAATGTGTTGATCCAGGTAATGCTTTCGGTGAGGTGTGGCCCGGAGAGATCCCGCCCGGCTGGGAGCAGGAGTGGGTGGAGGACGACAACTGAGAGCATCATGGATGGCCTCCCGTGGTGTTTCCGCTTCCGTTAGTTTATTTCGGCTGTTTCAAAACTCTGAACTATTTCCTTATGGCAAAAACTGTGGTTTGTAATAATTAAACCCTTCGGGGTACAAATTTGGATGTTAATGGTGATGTATCTCTGGACTCGCCTTCGAGTGAGTTTTAATGCATATATTTCGATCCTTATTGCTATTCAAGTGATTTACCGGGCGTTAACCCGGCGACAAATGACAGTATGATACTTTATTATCGCTTAATGACCAAAGTGGATTGGTTTAGGTGATAATACGGTATTTTCTTGGGCGGGTTGTCACACCAGGCTACACCGGTCAGACCGGTAAGGGGCACCGGTCAGACCGGCGCAGGCCTGGACAAGAAGCAGTTTGGGTTTTGTGCTCGTACAAGTGCGAGGTTTGTTTCTGGAGGTCGTGGTTCTGGTGGTTGGGCTGGAGAGTTTGCAGGAGGTCAGTTTGCTAGGCGCCCCCCTCGTGCTCAATACGGGAATGGGAGGGGTCGTAGCTTTGAGTTGGAGAGGAGGGACGTTCCACGGGCTTTCTTTCATGGTTTTGGTCCTCCTCCAGGCAGAGAGGTTTGGTTCCCTCATGGTGGTTACCGTGGTGGTTCTCGTGGAGGTAGCTTTGGTAGGAAAGATGGTTTGGTTTGTGCTAAACCCACTTTCGAGCAAATGGCTTAGCACTGGTTTTACTCTTTTGGTACTAACCCCAGTGCTGAGTCGTTTGTTCGCCAACGTGCTTGTTTTTGAATTTCAGGTGGACTTGAAGAACATTTGGTTGATTGACTCTGGTTGCTCGAGGCATATGACCGGAGACAGGGGGTGGTTCTCAAGTCTCGTCCCGGTGGTGACAAGGAGGTACATCACTTTTGGGGACAATGGGCGTGGGCGTGTGCTTTCAGAAGGTGAGATTAAGGTGAGTGACAAGATCACTCTCAGGTGTGTTGCTCTTGTTCAATCGCTTGGATACAATTTGCTTTCTGTGTCCCAGCTGTTGGATGAGGGTTTTGAGGTGTTGTTCGGCCTGGTGGTTCTCGGATTTTGGATTCTCGAGGGGACCTTGTATGTATGGTCGTTCCCGAGGGTCAGGTGTTTCGTGCTGATTTTTCTCAGTCATCTAGTGTGGAGTGTTGTTTCTTGGCTGGTTCTTCGAGTGAGTTGTGGAAGTGGTATAGGAAGTTGGGTCAGTTGAGCTTTGACCTTTTGTCTCGCTTGAGTAAACTCAATTTGGTCCGAGGATTGCCACGGTTGAGGCTTGAGAAAGAGTTGGTTGTGCGCCTTGTAGGCATGCCAAGATGGTAGCCTCTTCTCACCCGCCTCTCACCGATGTGATGACTGAGCGTCCATGCGAGCTGCTCCATATGGACCTTGTTGGCCCAGCTTGTGTGCGATCTGCGGGTGGGAAGTGGTATGTCCTTATTGTGGTGGACGACTACTCTCAGTATGCGTGGGTGTTCTTTCTCAAGGATAAGGGGAGACGTTTGGTTTTGTTCGAGATCTTGTCTTGAGGTTGAGAAACGAGAGGCACGGAGATGACATACGAGCAATCCGCAGTGACAATGGCTCAGAATTCAGAAACTCTCGTTTTGAAACCTTTTGCCATGACCTGGGTCTTGAACACCAGTTTTCGAGTCCGTATACGCCTCCCCAGAATGGTGTTGTGGAAAGGAAGAACAGGACCTTGTGTGAGATGGCTCGGATGTTGACGGCGAAAATCCGTCAACCTAGCTATGAGTTTACCTTCGGTGTTGGCATGAGTTTTATACCTTATCCATTGGTACTAACCCCCGTGGTACAACAAGTTCACTTGTGCATGTCGGTTTTGGAGTCTAGTGTTTATGCAGGGTTTTAGCATTGAAAGCAAGACTTCCGAGATAAGTTCATTAAGCGCCTCATGACAAGACCTTAAAGCCCGGTAGAAGTCAAGTAATGAAGTGAACACGACTCCAAGAAGCCCAAGGACCCAACCTGAGAAGATGGAAAACTCCGAGGACCTAGCCAGAAAAGTGCCGAATCTTGCGAGACAAGGAGCTTCATCCAATTCGGAGAGAAACTGACGACAAGGGCCCACATGCAGAAGAGGGGGGATCTAGAAGACTCGGGAAGCAACGTCGAAGGAGGCCGCGGACTGGGCCGAAGTGGGCCCAGGCCGGTCGGCCCAGGCCGGCCAGCCCAGCCCATTTCGAGGCCCAGTCGGCCCCCCTTTGACCTAGATGCATCTCGGGCTATTTATAGCCCCTTGACCGAGAGCCACGCATCAATTAATTCGTCATCCGCCGCCGAGGAGCAGAGAAGCTTGAGGGACACCATCTCGGAGATGAGGGTCGTGCTAGTTGTCTAGGGTCTCCCTAGCCGACGTGGGAACCTTGCATGGAAGACCACATCAGAGCTCCGGAGCAAGGATCAAGATCGAGGTAGGATCCCAGTGGTGATCTTGTTCATGTAATCATTCATGGTGAAGTTTTTATAGTGAATCCGATTTCTAGCGATCAAGTGCCTTCTCGTTGATTTTGTTTTCTTCTTGGTTTTGCTTCTTCCCCAATCTAGTCTATAGCTAGATTGCATAGGGTGCTCTTGTAGCCGCGGTGGCTAGAGGTGCATACCGGACCGACCAAGTGATTTCAACTTGTTCTTATCGAACTCGCCCTAGACTACCCGCATGAATAGGAATACGTTGTGACAGAATGGGGGTTCCGAAAGGCGGGCGTTTTCGGAATCGGACCGGAGGCCACGGTTTAAAGATGCTTTTAATGAGATTCACTTTTCTATCTTCATCTATCTTGTTTGAAGCTACAACATAAGCATGATCTAGATTCTCTAGATCGGTTATCTCTTTGCTTTCTCTTGCTACCTCTTTAGTAGATTGGATTAGATTCGTTTTCTTTATGAGTTAGTAGATTAGATGCAACTTGCTTCTTCATAAGATAGCTTTACTTGCTTTACTAGATTGAATCCTTGCGTTGCACATTGTTCCATGGATTCGATACCTTGGGTTCACCACGCGAGGGAAGAAGGGTCCCTTGACTACGACGGGAGACTTGTCCACTTGCAAGTCTAAACGAACTTTGATACAACTATTAACCGTCAACAAGCCCCTTTTTCTGGCGCCGTTGCCGGGGAACAAGCAATCAAGATCCAATCTAGTATGGCTTATTTTTCAGTTTTTATTTTGATTTTCTTTTGCATCTCTTAAGTTTGATCATCCTCAAAGGAAAAAAAATCAATCTAATCTAGTTTTGATTAACCCTAATTTTTCTTTTTTTAGATTTTTGTTTTATTACTAACCCTAACCGGAGATGGTTGGCTACCTCTCCAAGAAACCCAAACTTTTTGTGGATGATCCAGGAAAACTTTACAGGCAAAGGAGACGTGCAACACAAGCTAAAGGGTTGGAAACCCTAGATCGAAAAGTGAAGTTGAAGGACCGTCGAAATCTCCAAGGGAATCACCACCTCCAAGTCCAAAGGAAGATCAACGTAAACCGACATCGTTGATCTTCCTATCATAAACCTTCAAGACGCCGAAAGGCCGTTCAAGATCAAGGTCTCAACTATCCGCATGACAATTGCGGGAGCTTTGGAGCGTTTCAATGAATACATACGAGCCGGATTCCTTGAGTGGCATATTGGTTTACTTAAGAGGAGGATGGAGAAGATGGAGATGGAGATAGAAGCTCAACACCTAAAGGCTGTCGAAGCAAGATCCACATGCGAGGAGTGTGAGGAGTACGACCATGTCCAAGGTAAACCCCGATTTAATGCAAGTTCGTCGATTCAAGATTTGGTTCCTCTTTTCAAGGACTTGATGGACGAGCAAGCTGAGATCAACGAGGACGCCATCACTAAGTTCGAGGCTATGAAGAAAGTATTAGAGAATCTAGATGGAAAGGTGACGAGGTCGGAAGCCCTATACATGAAGTGTTCATCGTGATGAAGATGCTATAGATGCAAGTGGGACAACTTGCCGGACAACCGATGGGTGACAAAGAAGAATTTCCGAGACAACCCCAAGGTCCCTAGACGGCGAAGGCTACTCAAACTCATTCGGGAGAGATGAAGGATCACACGAAGGAGACCATGAAGATCACGACTGAAGGACCGGAGTTTGAGATGCCGAGCCATTACATGAAGGAAGTTGTTGCATCCGTCAAGACCAAAAGACAAACCCAGCCTGTGAAGACCAAAAATATGACTAAGCCGAAGCATAATCCCGTGCCCAAGATGGTGCGGAAGTGGGTACCCAAGATTGCAACGCCCGCAGAGAGCGTTGATCCAAAGTAATCAAGTGAAGAAGTCTAGCCATGGACTATAAACGAAGCGCTAGGCGGGAGGCAACCCGTTTCGTCGAGTCAAGAATAAGCTACCGGGAGGACAACCCGATTCCAGGTTTTTCGAGTCTTTTTAATAATTCAGTTTTGAATTTTACTACGCAAAACATTAGACTTAGAATGGTTGAACAATATTAGACACATAATTCTTGGTTTAATATTTTGCTTGATCATAAACCCTTTACATGAACCATCCTATGTGATTGTTTGCTTCTTTTTCGAGAAACCAAAACCAAATAAATTCAGAACCTATTTCAACCTTTCATCCTCTTTATGATGTTGTGGTTGACTTGCTTTTCATGCTAAAAACACACGAGTAGAGCCACGTCTTGTACCTAGATGTTATTTAAATTTCAGCGCATGGTATGACTCGCGTGAACCTAGAAATTTGAAGTTTGGTTGGTTTAAAAATCCATATCCTTGGTTTCTCTAAGATTAGAATTTTTCTAAGCCTCATTTAATTTTATTCCATTCAAAATATCTCTCATCTAACCAAAATTAGAACCTAAACCTATGCCCCCATGATCGAGCCGGGAAAAGCTTGCTCTCAACTAATGAAAGCAAACAATACCGGTGAGACCAAAATAAAAGTAGTCGGAAAATATTTTTGACTTACATTTGTTTTTTATGCTTTAAAAACTCCTCTAAATTTATATTTAAAACTCATTAATAGCTGTGATTTTATTTTTTATTTTCAAAATTAGAGGAGTGCTTAGCATTAAAACATGCTTAGAGGGAGGCAATCTAGTTAACCTAACCAAACATGCACCATGATACGTCATGGGATGCCCCTCCAACATATTTTATCAAACCAAATGCAAAGTACAAGCATGGGGGGGGCAGCCAAGGCTTTGTTTTGTAGGAATATCATGGAGGCATGTGAGGCAAGAGAGTATGGAAGTGACTCAAAGCGAAAACATCAAGTGGGAGGAGCAATAATGCAAGCGAAGGAGTGGATGAGAACGTTTGGAAGGTGCACACGGCCACGAAGCAAAATGAGTGCGCTAGAGAAGAACCGAGCCAAGAGGAGGAGAGAGGTAAGTCTCCCATCCAGCTCTTTGTTCGTGTGCTCTAGTTTATAGTCCGGAACCACCTTAGACGTAGCCATCCACCTCGTTTGTTTCGTGCAACAAAACACATCCTAATTCCACTCAAAGTCCAGGCTCCAACATAATATTTGTGTACCTTGTTACCAGTTGAAAACCCCGGATATTTAATTATGAGGGAGAGTGCTGCAACCATGGAAGAAAACTACAAGTCTTTTTCACCAAGAAGAAGGGATCATCGTCGTCCAAGCCATCATCGACAACCTCTTCGAGGAGGCACTCGGTTCTTGAGTCTCCTCGGAGTATTGAGGAGGACACGACACCACCGAGGAGGAACCACACTCTTCTCCTCGGTGGCATGAGGGCCACACAAAACTCGTTTATGAGGTTCACCAGACCTCAAGGACATATGGAGGAGGCGCCTGTCCGACCTCACCACACGACACGATCATCCGCTCCACCTCCATACGCTCCGCGGTATTCTGAGGGGTTTGTCATCATGACGGAGGAGGAGAAGAAACTCACTCGCCTTGAGTAGAGGCTTGTAGTGAACGTCAACTTCGACGACTAAGCGCTCCACATATTGGGTTTTCATACGAGACACCGAGGTTGGGTGCAATTCTCTAATGGAGTGTCAGCAAACACCCACAAGGAGTTCGCCTAGGAAATTCTCATGACCATGGCGCATATCCTTGATGAAGGAGTGCCGAGTCTCTCATTCCGTTTGGAGAGAGCCATTCACACTAGGAGGCCATCCACAAACTAGAAGCACCCACAAGTGGAGAAGAAGGAAGACACCGTCGGAAGGGTAACCACGATCAACGGTGCTATGTCTAGCACCTTGATGGGTTAATCTCCTTTCATCCATGGGTTCTAATGATCTTGAGATGTAATCATACTTTGTTGGATTATCTATCTATCATCTTGTGTTCAATATACTTTAATGCTTAAGGTTAGCTACCATGACGTAAAGGGAGTAAGAGCTCCAATGCTTCCTTGGATCCATTCAATACGCCATGTCCATCATAGGTCTAGTCATGAATACCTTCGCGTAGTGAGTACGAGAGGAGGGAAAGGGTGAAATCGTGGTCACAACCCCTGATAGATTAGATTGGTTTTCATGTTCAAAACGATTGCATGTTCTAGTATCGTAGACCCATGGGCGAGTGTCTCCTATCTTGATTGAACAAGTGGTTCCCTATGAGTATTAGGGAATTGCTTGGTTTTCAAAAGGGAGCCCCGAAACAAGTGGATGTGCATGAAGGCACATGGAATGTTTTTGGAGTATGATCGCGGGAGAAGACCATCAACGGAGAAATACTATCCGGAACCCCATCATCCAAGTGTTTCACTCATATGTGCAAAAGGATTTTGGGGAGGATGAGAGAAACAAAAATAACCATCACAGAGTTGAATTGTCTTTACTCGGCTTTGATTGCCAAACAGCCAATCGACCCCACTCACCTTATGATCAACCGGTGGTGTTGTGGCAACATCGAGTTCGGGAGATATTGGTATGGGGTGTTACCTCTCTATGTTGGCTATCTCTTTGAAACCGGGTATTACAAGGAACCCGAAGCATCTCCTACCCGGGACCTCCCTAGGATTTGAGTATATGAAGAAAGACAAATATATAAGTGGAGATGAGAGAGGAGGCTTCAAAGTGGCCAAAGTAAACTTACCCCTTCCAGATTGAAGATTAAGACTTTTTCTTGAGGGGAAATAAGATTGGTTAGAGGAAGGACTTCTTGTGCCAGCGAAGAAAAAAATAAAAGAGGAAGAATTATAGGAGAAGATTCTTCCAAGGCCCAAGAAGGAGGTGCGTAACAAAATTATGTGCCACCATTTGGAGGAATTTCGGCGCCGCCGAGTTTCCACGGTGGTGTACCAATGCAAGCATGGGGGAGTGATGCAACCATACCCCCCATAAAATTTTGCGGTGCCCAACGTAGCCTTTGCGGAGCCATATGCACATCTTCCTCAACCACAAAAAAAATGTGGCCACCATTGGAGGATACGCTGCAAGAAACATGCAAATTATTGCAGCCATCCAAACCAATGCAAACCAAATGGTTAAAGGAAATGCAAACATCGCTTATAAGCTTTGACGCCTTCACTTAGCACTGTCGGACAATTCATAGGAGGAGTGGTGCAATCCTATTATGAATAAGGGTACAACAACCAAGACTATTAATATCAACCACCAACGGAAGATTAGAGAGAGGAGGAGCTTTAGTTCTTTCCTTTCCCATTTTTCTTTAATTTTCAGCTTGGATGTGCCTATTTATGCGTAGTGTTTTTAGTTTTTATTTAAATTTCAGCATGTGTGTTAGTGTTTATTTTCATCATGAATAAAGTTACCACTAAGTTTTTACCATTAGTAAAGTTACAAAGTTTGTGCCATGATGATATATGATTATAATTGCCACTTTGTTTATCTTTGTAATTGTTTTATGCATGTTTAAGCTAGTGCTCTCTTAAAATACAAATTTGAAATTATCTAAATGCTAGCTTAATCTTTAGCGGAGGTTATGATAAAAATAAAGACCCATAGTGTTTTATGTGCTCTCAAGTTTTAGATGGATTAAAGATAATTGTTTTTGTTCTTAAAAGTAATGCTAACCTTGTCATAAATACCACTTGCGTGTTGCTCTACCTATCCAGAGCCATATAAATATTTGAGTGCAAAAACTTAGTATACAAGGTTTATTTTTAGGTGAGTTATTTCAGGCCTTGATTTCTCTGGCCCGAGACTAAGAAGCTGGTCATTCCGTTTTTGCATATCTATCTTATTGCTAGCCTCTTATCCGTGCATTGTGTATCCCCACATCGGAGATCTCACAAACCTCGCCGGATATCCATCCTTAAAACCAAATATCATCTTTTGTGATTACCTCCTTGACCACAACCTATCGTTGAGTATGGATCATCAATTCAAGGAAGATCGATGGTGCCAAGATTGAAGACTTCAAGTATCTCTCCAAAGGAAAAGTATTTCCGGTACCTACCTTATCTTTATCACCTCTTTGGCCGAGGACGAGCAAACGTCTAAGCATGGGGGAGGAGGTAGGTACAATGCAATTTTAGAGTTCAAAGGGGAGAAAATAAAAAAAATTGATGAGAAAGAAAAAAATGAGAAAGATAAAGAAAGAAAAAGAAATAAAGAAGAAAAAGTATATGTATGAGGAAAAAAAGAAAAGAAAAAATATGAGTATGTGTAAAAATAAAAATAAAGTGAACTCCCTGGTTCTCTAAAGTGCATTAGGAATTTCAAGGCTTCAAGATTAAAAGATCCATACTCATTTTCCAACCATGTGCAATCCGATAACAAAGACTTCCTTTGTGCCTCGGGATCACTCTTTGCCATTTGCACATGTCCACCCATCTCAAGTGTGTGTATTTTTATCTTTCCCATCCTTGATATAACATCATTTTCCAATGACCTTTTTGACGAGTCTCGGTAAGACCATGAGAAGCTTGTCTTGTTTTGACAACATCTCATTTATAATATCTTGTTAGGACTAAACTTTCCCAAAAAGCTCCATATAAAAGCCTACCACATAAATATGTTATGAGAGGGAAAGGAGTAGAATAAATAGGCTTGAGAGACAAGATGAGATGAGAGTTCATGAGCAAGATGCAAGCTGGTTTAAAATTTTGAACTTGGTTTAGCTCTTTTTCATCTCGTTCTTTATTTCAAAATTTCTGAGATCCATTTGAATTTTGGGAGCATGTTAATACTGGTGGGATGAGCTTAATTAAATATCTACCCTCCGTCGGGATGAAGGCTAGTACATTATGGAACTTTAACGAACTAAACTTTTGAGAGCATTATGTTTTCTCATGTATGATGAAGTGCAAGGATTAAACAATGAAGGGCAACGATGATATCCATCGAAGGCTTACTCGAGGACGAGCAAGGTTTAAGCATGGGGGAGATGTTGACGGTGAGAATCCGTCAACCTAGCAATGAGTTTACCTTCGGTGTTGGCATGAGTTTTATACCTTATCCATTGGTACTAATCCCCATGGTATAACAAGTTCACTTGTGCATGTCAGTTTTGGAGTTTAGTGTTTATGCAGGGTTTTAGCGTTGAAAGCAAGACTTCCGGGATAAGTTCATTAAGCACCTCATGACAAGACCTTAAAGCCCGGTAGTAGTCAAGCAATGAAGTGAACACGACTCCAAGAAGCCCAAGGACCCAACCCGAGAAGATGGAAAACTCCGAGGACCTAGCCAGAAAAGTGTCGAATCTTGCGAGACAAGGAGCTTCATCCAATTCGGAGAGAAACTGACGACAAGGGCCCACATGCAGAAGAGGGGAGGATCTAGAAGACTCGGGAAGCAACGTCCGGCGAAGGAGGCCGGGGGCTGGGCCGAAGTGGACCCAGGCCGGCCGGCCCAGCCCATTTCGAGGCCCAGTCGGCCCCCCTTTGACCTAGATGCATCTCGGGCTATTTATAGCCCCCTGACCGAGAGCCACAGACCAACTAATTCGTCATCCGCCGTCGAGGAGCAGAGAAGCTTGAGGGACACCATCTCAGAGATGAGGGTCGTGCTAGTTGTCTAGGGTCTCCCTAGGCAACGTGGGAACCTTGCATGGAAGACCACGTCGGAGCTCCGGAGCAAGGATCAAGATCGAGGTAGGATCCCGGTGGTGATCTTGTTCATGTAATCATTCATGGTGAAGTTTTTATAGTGAATCTGATTTCTAGTGATCAAGTGCCTTTTCGGTGATTTTGTTTTCTTCTTGGTTTTGCTTCTTCCCCAATCTAGTCTATAACTAGATTGCATAGGGTGCTCTTGTAGCCGCAGTGGCTAGAGGTGCATACCGGACCGACCAAGTGATTTCAACTTGTTCTTATCAAACTCGCCCTAGACTACCCGCATGAATAGGAATACGTTGTGACAGAACGATGGTTCCGAAAGGTGGGCATTTTCGGAATCGGACCGGAGGCCACGGTTTAAAGATGCTTTTAATGAGATTCGCTTTTCTATCTTCATCTATCTTGTTTGAAGCTACAACATAAGCATGATCTAGATTCTCTAGATCGATTATCTCTTTGCTTTCTCTTGCTACCTCTTTAGTAGATTAGATTAGATTCGTTTTCTTTATGACTTAGTAGATTAGATGCAACTTGCTTCTTCATAAGATAGCTTTCCTTGCTTTACTAGATTGAATCCTTGCGTTGCACATTGTTCCACATATTCAATACCTTGGGTTCACCACTCGAGGGAAGAAGGGTCCCTTGACTGCGACGGGAGACTTGTCCGCTTGCAAGTCTAAACGAACTTTGATACAACTATTAACTGTCAACAAGGGACGATGCTTGATGAGCATAGGACTCCGAGAAGGTTCTAGGCTGAGGCGGTGAATACCGCGTGCTATGTGTCAAACAGGATCTACCTCAGAGTGCATAAGATGAAAACCTGCTACGAGCTGATGCACGGTCGCACACCCAAGGTGAGTCACTTCCATGTCTTCGGTTGCAAGTGCTTTATTCTGAAGAATGGGAAGAAGCTGGATAAGTTTGAGGCTAGGTCTGTCGATGGTATTTTCTTTGGTTATGCATCTCATTCTAGAGCATATCGTGTGCTCAATCTTGAAACTAACCAAATCGTGGAGACTTGCGAGGTAACCTTCGACGAGACACAGCCACATAGTCAGCTTGTCTTTGAGTGTGCAGGTGATGATGAGCTTGGCGAGGAGATCTTTCAGGAGGAGGAGCATGAACATGGAGACGATGAAGATGGCGGTGTGGTGCCCCCGGCTGAACATGTACCCACTACTTCGACTACGGTGGTGGACGGACCCTCTCCTACACCTACGACCACAAATCAAGATTGAGGAGAAGCTACACTTGAGAGGGAGGTAGCATCAAGGAGAGAACCTCCCGGCGAGTACAAGTGGATTACCCAGCTTCGAGGATCATCGACGACCTGAATGAACGGACTACACGGTCGAGAGTTCGAAACAATTCTCATTTCGCTCATGCTGCATTTGTTGCTACTTTTGAGCCCAAAGACATTGGACACGCACTATCTGATCATAATTGGGTTAATTGGATGCATGAGGAGTTGGAGAACTTTGAGAGAAATCAGGTTTGGGAATTGGTTGACCCATCCCCATGGTGTAAGCCGATTGGTACAAAGTGGGTGTGGAAGAACAAAGAGGGAGAGAAAGGTGAAGTGGTGAGGAACAAGTCAAGGCTTGTTGCTTAGGGGTTCAGTCAGAAGGAGGGGATCGATTACGAGGAGACTTTTTCTCCCGTAGCCCGTTTGGAGGCAATAAGGATCCTTCTAGCCTTCTCTGTGGCTAAAGGGTTCAAGTTGCACCAAATCAATGTGAAGAGTGCTTTCCTGAATGGTGTGTTGGAGGAAGACGTGTATGTGAGGCAACCACCGGGGTTTGAGAGTGAGAAGTACCCCCACCGGGTGTACAAGTTGAAGAAGGCGCTTTATGGGTTGAAGCAGACACCTAGAGCTTGGTATGGTAGGTTGAGGGGGTTCTTGTTCGAGAGAGGTTTTGAGATGGGGAAGGTCGATCAGACCTTGTTTCTACTTAGGCAGGGCAGAGATATCCTGATTGTGCAGGTGTACGTGGATGATATTGTCTTTGGTGGCTCGTCTAACTCTCTTGTTGCATGGTTTGCAGAGGATATGAGCAGGGAATTTGAGATGAGCATGATGGGCGAGTTGCAGTTCTTCCTCGGTCTACAAATCAAGCAATCAAAGGAACGAACATTTGTGCACCAAGCTAAGTACACCAAGGACATTGTGCGGAAGTTCAAGATGGAGGATTCCAAGGCTATGATGACGCCGATGAGTACGACTACAGCTCTTGATGCGGACGAGGAAGGTGAACACGTGGACCAGTGAAGGACCGATACGGCGAACCAGAGAGGGGGGGGGGGAGTGAATGGGAGCCGATAAAAATTCTTCTCGAAGGAGATGGAAACTCCAACAAGATGAACACGGCTTCCAACACACGTCTCCGACTCACTACCAAGGTTGGTCAAGCCCACGTAGCCACCGGAGTGCCACCGGACCTAGGAACCAACACACCACCTTCCGACCCGAGAAACGCAACGGAAAAACCAAACCTCGAGTCTACGGACCCACACCGGTCGGACTAATGAGCACCACCGCCGACCGGTCCCCGCTAGTGAAACCGAGCAACTTCCACTAAGTGGCTCTACACCGGTCGACCGGTGAGATGCACCGGTCGGACCGATGGCAGCCGAAAGCCCCCAAGGCACCAAACAGCCAACCGACCACCAAACGGACCCAAACTCGAAACAGAAGCGACAACACGGGACAACAACGAACTCACCAAGACGTTCACCCGAGCAAAAACCCACAAGGGCTCGCACCGGTCGGACCGGTCAAGAGCACCGGTCGACCGGTGTAGCTCGAGCAGCTCGGGATGAACAAGACCCGCGGTCAACTCCCCCAAATCCAAATCTCGATCTCCGGAATCGCTCCACGGACTTGAACAAGACTTTGGGGATATCATGAACACCTCATGAGGAGTTCATAGCCAAGTTTAATCCCACCAAAACTCGTCCAAAAAGGAGGAATCAAAGAAACCTCGCCGGAAGCACTTCCAACCCAAGAACTCAAGAAACCCCAAAATCGAGCACTTTTACTCACGGATTTGGGAGGGGAATCACAGCCCAAAGAACCACGAAGGGTTCCCACAAATTTCCCCCATCAAATTCTCAAGAGAAAAGTCCCGAAAACAACCCAAAGAAATCACCGAGAGAGGGCTCCGAAAATCACCACCAAGAACAACATGGGAAAACACATCCAAACCTTGAGGAACCACGCCGAATCATCTATACATGAAACAAAGGTTCGTACAAGGTCTAGCAAGCCGCCCGATCATCCATCCCTCTCTACAAGATCTCTCCGTGAAGCTCTCTTGCTAGTCCTAGAGAAAACCTAAGGAAAATAGGTGGAAAATAGGAAAACTAATGAGCTAGGGTTCCAAGAGTTGGCTGCCATCCTCTCACCTCTTGGGTTATATGGAGGCAACCGAATGTCTAAAATACCCTTCTCTACTAACTAGGGATACAAGCCCCTCAAGGGCGGATTTGGAAGTCTTCATGTCTTCACCATCGGACGGATGCCCCGCGACCGCACCCTCGCGTAGCCTCGACGCAAGCCATGCGATCCCGACGCGTGTCCTCCGCTTCGAAGTCTCCGGACTGCGTCGTCGCACACCGGTCAGACCGGTGCTCCTCACCGGTCGGGACCGGCCGGACCCACCGGCCGGGGACCGGTCCGGTGCCGCCGCACCTCCGTCTTCGGTTCTCCGGTCTTGGCTTTGTGAATCAACCAAGGAACCCGGTGGTTTTCGGTGAACCACCGGAAACCCCGCGAACTCGGTGTAGCCTCCGCCAATCTCCACTCATGACTTGGCTCCCACGTAGTCCCGGCTCGACCTTGGTTTTGAGGCTCAACCAAGAAACCGTCCACGACTTCATCTTGCTCGTTCATGCCACCATGCGGCCCGCACTTGACCCCGCCGGCCACCGGGTCCCTCGAACGAAGCCTACTTGTCTTCTCCACACTTGGAGGCCTCTCCGCGACGACCTTTCGCGCTTGTTCTTCACCTGCACCAACACGAGTCAAGCCGCAACCTGCACCTGCAATACTTAGCCAAGAATCAGTCCACACAACGTTGTCAATCACTCATCACACAAGGAAGCGACCATCCACCGGTCATCGAACCACACATGGTCCTCAATCTCCCCCTTGATGAGTGCATTGACAACACCCACACGAAAGTAACAAGAGAGAAAAGAAAAAGAAAAGAAACGAACAAAAAGAAACTCCAACAAGCGATCGAAAGCCAACCAAAGGCAAAGAGCAAGAACACTTGAAGAGGACAAGTCTCGGACCCCTTAGGCAAGGGCAACGGCTCGACACATCCGAGACAAAACAAAACTCAAGCAAAGAGCGCAAACCACCGAAACAAAGCTCGAAAAACCACAAAGAGCTCCCCCTGCACACATGCAAGCTCCCCCTGAACCAATGCAACTCCCCCTGGACGAATGCATGCAAACCACTTGAAAATAGGACAGCTGCATCACTTTCAGCTCACACCGGTCAGACCGGTCATCACCACCGGTCAGACCGGTGCCTAACATATGTATAGGACCAGCACTCACACTGGTCAGACCGGTGCTCCTCACCGGTCAGACCGGTGTACAACAGAGCCCAGAAATGGCTCGAAACCACCTGAAAACCTTTCAAAAGCATCTAATAAGCCATTTCAAGCTCAAACTTCTCCCCCTTGTTGGCAATGCATGAATCAAGCCAAAAATGCAAAACTTTCAACCTAGAGCTTCTCAAATAGACAAAATTCAACAAAGAATGCTACACATGTCCAAATGAGCAAGTTAGGTACTCTACGGCTTCGTATCGATCTCAACTACATGATCACCAAGTTTCACAACCATTGGACGAAGCTAAGATGGATTTTGACAATTTTGCGAAAAACTTGCCTCTCATGAGCAAAGTCCTAAACATGATCAAAGCATATCAAAAATGGCAAAGCCACACAAACTTCATGCTAGGACAGCTATTCTAACCATAAGACCATCACAAACACCCACAAGCACCTCATGTCATGTCAAAGCCACCGAGCCATGTGCCTACTTCTATGTATGAGACTTCTCATTGGTAGGCATCATGCAACGGTTTAGCACCCAAAGCAAATTAAATTCAGCACATATGACATGTGAGCATATTTTCCAAGCATTTTTCATTTCATTTTCAGATTTGTAAATGGTACATGAAATGTCTTTGCGACAAAAAGGAACTTATGCTCCTCCACAAGATAAATCTAGAGGGCTAAACATTCATGATGGCAAATGAGCCTTTGGCCCCATATGATCAATAAACTAGCCATCCAACCACAAATTAAGCATAGCAAGGCCACAAAAACATGTCAAGAGCATGTAAGGCATTTACACATGAGAGAGCATACAAGTGACATTTTTCAAAAGCATAGCTAGCAACCATGGATTATTCATCAAGATCATCAAGAGCTAAGCCAAACTAACCGTAGCATACCAAACAAGCTCACAAAGACATATATCTCATTCCATGGTGAACAATGTATATGAGAGAAGCTTTTCCTAACCAATGCATATGATACAAAATGCATGCAATCTAAGATACAAGGATGCCTATACATCATGTTACATATGCCATGCCAAATGCAAGGAATGCACAAAGGAAAGCTATACATATGCTACAAACCGGCTCCTCGAGGGGAGGCAAAACGGGCTCGACACCACCGGCAAAAGAGAGCTCCCACACACCCAACTCAAGAAATCAAACACACACCAAGTTCCCCTCGCAAACGAGTGAAAGTTGCTTGATCTAGGGGTTTGGTGAAAATATCGGCTAGTTGGTGATGTGTGGGTACATGGATCAAGGCTATCTTTCCTTTCTCTACGTTGTCTCTCAGAAAATGGTACCTCACTTCTATGTGCTTGGTTTTGGAATGGAGCACTGGGTTCTTTGCAACACTTATGGCACTGGTGCTATCACATTGAAGTGGGACATTGGTATACTCCTCACCAAAGTCACTCATGGTGTAGGTGATCCAAAGGAGCTGAGAGCAACAACTGGCAGCGGCAACATACTCGGCCTTGGTCGTGGATTGAGCAACACTCGACTGCTTGCGGGAAGACCAAGACACCAAGGAAGAACCCAAAAACTGGCAAGTCCCAGAAGTGGACTTCCTATCCAACCGACACCCAGCAAAATCCGCGTCTGAAAAGCCATGAAGCGCCAAAGAAGAGGACGCGGAGTACCAAAGGCCGAAGTCGGGAGTGTGACGCAAGTACCTGAAAATTCTCTTCACTGCTTGCCGATGCGAAGTCCTCGGAGACGCTTGAAAACGAGCGCACAGACACACTGAGAACTGTATGTCCGGCCTCGTCGCCGTCAAGTAGAGGAGTGACCCGATCATGCTTCGGTACTCCTTCTGGTCCACGTGTTCACCTTCCTCGTCCGCATCAATGAGGACCAGGAGCGTCCCAGTGGTCGGTGGATGACCGCTCCTTAGTGATGAGTGATTGACAACGGGTGTTGGACTGACTCTTGGCTTAGTGCGCAGGTGTAGGCTGCGGCCTAGTTCGTGTTGTTGCGGGAAGAACGGGCGCGAAAGGTCTTCGGCCTTGAGGGGCCTCCGGGAGATGGAGAGACAAGTAGGCTCGGTTCGAGCGACCCGGTGGACGACGGGACCGGGTGCGGGCCACATGGTGGCGACACAAGCAAGACGAAGTCATGGACAAGTGAGCGGTGCACGGTGGCGGTCAAGTCAAGTGGTTTGGCGGGAGGCCGGACCGGGCACGCGGGGTTTGGTGGTTTGCCCACAAAACCATTGGCGGACGGTTTCTTGGTTTGGGCCTCAAAACCAAGTCCGAGGGCCCAACACGACGGAGACGGGATCCGGGCGTGTCGGGAAGCTTCGAGGCGGAGGACACGCGGCGGGATCGCATGGCTTGCGTCGGGAGGACGCGGGGTGCGGCAAAGGCGTGGCCGTCCGATGGGAAGACCCACAAACATTACCAAAATGCCCCTACGTGGGTTGTATCGCCAGTAGTGTAGTTAGGGGTAGTCGAGTCATTTACCACTCCGGCGGGACCTGATATATAAGCCATGAGTGTGTGTTGATGGCTCTCTCTCTCCGGGACTTAGGGTTTCATTTCCCCCCTCCTCTTTCTCATTTTCGTAGCTATTTTTCCTTCTATTTTCTCTAGGCTAGCATGAGAGCTTCATGAGAGATTTGTTGAGAGGGATGGATGCTAGGGCGGCATGCTAGACCTTGTGAATCTTTCCTGGTTTGTATAGAAGATTCGGGGTTGTTTTTCGTGGCTTTTTGTGCTCGTTTTCGTGCCTTTGTTCCCGGTGTGATTCCGCGGATTTGAGTGAGTTTCTTCCCGGATTTCTTTGAGGGAAACATGGATAGATGTCTTGTGCATCTTTGTGCTTGATCTTGTGCCCTCAAACGCCGGAAACCACTTCGATTCGTGAGTTTTCGTTCGGTGCTCTAGCTTTTGGTGGTGCTCAAAGGATTCGCGATTCCCGGTGATTTAGGGAGTTAGGAGGCAAGATTTTTGGGTTATAGCATCCTTGTGTGACGCTTTTCAAGTCCCCAAACCCTTGTCTCCACAGCTTCAACCGTTTGGGAAATCCGATGATGATTTGGGGGAGTTGACTTTCGGGGTTGGGCGTTTTCAGCTCTGTCCGCACCTGGCGGACGGTCCGCGAGGACCAGGCGGACGGTCCGCGTGGCTAGGGTTCGTCCCGTGTTCTTCGTGTTCTTGCTCGCCTTTCGTTTCGATCCGTCGTGTTTTTGATTTTTGGTTGGACAGAGTTTCGGACGGTCCGCGGTGTCGGGCGGACGGTCCGCGGGTGCTTGGCGGACGGTCCGCGTGCTCCCCGCGGACGGTCCGTGGCTTGTAGGTGGTTTTGGTCCGTTCGTGTGAATTAACGGACGGTCCGCGGTTAAGGCCGGACGGTCCGCGGCTCGGGTGCGGACAGTCCGCGATACCCGGCCGGACGGTCCGCGCGGCTCTTTGCGGACGGTCCGCCCCTCCTGCGCGGACGGTCCGCCAGAGCCTGTGTGCTTTGCTTCTTGGTTAGATTCCTCCCTCCCTTTCTAGTGCTTCCGCGTGTGCTTCTAGGAATCGTTCCTAAGGCTAGAGGTTGATCCATAACCTCGTGGTCTTGGCGATTGGTGCGTGATTCGATCCATCGCTTGTGTGTGACCGGGATTTGAGTAGGACATAGGCCGGGTTCTTTGGGAAGAATTTTTACCGGCTCCTATTCACTCCCCCCCCTCTCTAGTCGCCATCTGATCCTTCAATTGGTATCAGAGCTTGGTGCCGGATTCTTTACGACTTTGACAAGTCCCGAATCCTAAGATGGCGTACGTTGAGCGGGCGCGGTCCGCCGCACTTCGATGGCAAGGGTTACCACAAGTGGGCGGCTCGTATGATGATTTTTCTTCGAGGAAAGCCGTTGGATTTTATTGTGCTTGACAAGACCTATGCTATTCCGGTCAACATCCATACTCTTATGGTGACCGATGCCGATGCCAAGGCCAAGTATGAGGCTAATGCAAAAGCCGTTGATCACTTGTGCCGGAGCTTGTGTGATCCGCAGTTTGAGCGTGTTCGCCATTTGAATCTTGCTTGGCAAATTTGGGATAAGTTGTTGGTTGCTCACGGTGGTGATAACCATGTGAAGGCTCGCCTCTTTGTCTCTTACCGGATGCAATATGAGAATTTCACTCCACTTCCCGGTGAGGACATTGATGCGATGTTTCAGAGGTTCACCGCCATCGTGAACAACATGAAGGCTAACGTTGAGGATTTTCCGTACTCCGAGCATGATCAGGCTTTGAAGCTCTTGCATGTCTTGGACCCAAATGTTTGGGGTGCTAAGGTCGAGGCCATCAAGGAGTCTGGGAATTATTTGACTATTGAGTTGGATGACCTCTTTTCTAAGCTCAAGTCGGCTGAGGTTGACAGGAAGTTGCTATCCAAGCATGAGGGCTCGACTGACCATAGTCTTGCTCTTGTGGGAGGATCAAAGGGCAAATCTAACCCTTCCCGTCGACGTTTTCTTTTGTCCTCTCTTATGTCCATTCCGGATGAGGAGTTTGATGTGCCGGGCGAGGAGGAGCCGGCCTTGCTCTCAAGAAGGTTTGAACGACTACACGAGAGTCGGAGGAACGCAAGGCGGAGCTCGGGGACGTGCTACAAGTGTGGCAAGCGTGGCCACTTCATCGCCGAGTGCCCGAAGCGGAGGAGAACAAGTACAAGGTGAACGAGTACAAGGCGCACCCGAGGCGTGAAGACAAGTACTCCTCCAAGGGCAAGCACTTCAACAAGTCCAAGAGCAAGGACAAGGACAAGCGGCGACCGAGCAAGAGCACCTACAAGAAGAACAAGGCAAGAGCGATGGTGGCCGGTGCGAGCGACGTCGACTCAAGCTCAAGCGAGGAGCAGTCAAGCTCAAGCAGCGAAGATGAAGACGCCGGGAGGCGCAGTGGCAAGAAGAGTTCAAGCCGGAACCTCAGCGGGCTGAGCTGTGTGGCGCTTGAGGGCTTTTGTGGCATGGCCCATAGCTCGAGCAGCAAGAAGAGTGTGAAGGAAGACAGCGACTCCGACTTGGAGGATGAGGTAAACCGTGATCCCGACTCCTTGCTTGCTGAGATTGCTAGGTTGAATGGTGAGGACCATGTGTGGTTCGAGGACCGGTGGATGGTCGCTTCCTTGTGTGATGAGTGATTGACAACGTTGTGTGGACTGATTCTTGGCTAAGTATTGCAGGTGCAGGTTGCGGCTTGACTCGTGTTCGTGCAGGTGAAGAACAAGCGCGAAAGGTCGTCGCTGGTGAGGCCTCCAGGTGTGGAGAAGACAAGTAGGCTTCGTTCGAGGGACCCGGTGGCCAGCGGGGTCAAGTGCGGGCCGCATGGTGGCATGAACAACAAGATGAAGTCGTGGACGGTTTCTTGGTTGAGCCTCAAAACCAAGGTCGAGCCGGGACTACGTGGGAGCCAAGTCATGAGTGGAGATTGGCGGAGGCTACACCGAGTTCGCGGGGTTTCCGGTGGTTCACCGTAAAACTACCGGGTTCCTTGGTTGATCCACAAAGCCAAGACCGGAGAACCGAAGACGGAGCCGCAAGCAAGCACGGACCGGCTCGACCGGTGGGTCCGACCGGTCCGACCCCGGTCCCGACCGGTGGAGACCGGTCTCGACCGGGAGGAGCACCGGTCCGACCGGTGTGCGACGACACAGTCCGGAATCTTCGAAGCGGAGGACACGCGTCGGGATCGCATGGCTTGCGTCGAGGCTACGCAGGGTGCGGTCGCCGGGCATCCGTCCGATGGTGAAGACATCAAGAATTCCAAATCCGCCCTTGAGGGGCTTGTATCCCTAGTTGTTAGAGAAGGGCATTTTAGACATTCGGTTGCCGCCTATATAACCCAAGAGGTGAGAGGATGGCAGCCAACTCTTGGAACCCTAGCTCATTAGTTTTCCTATTTCCCACCTATTTTCCTTAGGTTTTCTCTAGGACTAGCAAGAGAGCTTCACGGAGAGATCTTGTAGAGAGGGATGGATGATCGGGCGGCTTGCTAGACCTTGTACGAATCTTTGTTTCATGTATAGATGATTCGGCGTGATTCCTCAAGGTTTGGATGTGTTTTCCCCGGTTGTTCTTGGTGGTGATTTTCGGAGCCCTTTCTTCGTGATTTCTTTGGGGTGTTTTCGGGGCTTTTCTCTTGGGGATTTGATGGGGGAAATTTGTGGGAACCCTTCGTGGTTCTTTGGGCTATGATTCCCCTCCCAAATCCGTGAGTAAAAGTGCTCGATTTTGGGGTTTCTTGAGTTCTTGGGTTGGAAGTGCTTCCGGCGGGATTTCTTCGATTCCTCCTTTTTGGACGAGTTTTGGTGGGATTAAACTTGGCTATGAACTCCTCATGAGGTGTTCATGATATCCCCAAAGTCTTGTTCAAGTCCGTGGAGCGATTCGGGAGATCGAGATTTGGATTTGGGGGAGTTGACCGCGGGTCTTTGTTCATCCCGAGTCGCCTGTGCTACACCGGTCGGCCGGTGCTCTTGACCGGTCCGACCGGTGCAAGCCCTTGTGGGATTTTGCTCGGGTGAACGTCTTGGTGAGTTCGCCGTTGTCCCGTGTTGCTGCTTGTTTCGAGTTTGGGTCCGTTTGGTGGTCGGTTGGCCTGTTTGGTGCCTTGGGGGCTTTCTGGCTGCCATCGGTCTGACCGGTGCGTCTCACCGGTCTGACCGGTGTAGAGCCACTTAGTGAAAGTTGCTCAGTTTCACCAGCAGGGACCGGTCTGACCGGTGCTCTTGACCGGTCTGACCGGTGTGGGTCTGTAGACTCGAGGCTTGGTTTTTCCGCTGCGTTTCTCGGGTCGGAAGGTGGTGTGTTGGTTCCTAGGTCCAGTGGCACTCCAGTGGCTACGTGGGCTTGACCAACCTTGGTAGTGAGTCGGAGACGTGTGTTGGAAGCCGCGTTCGTCTTGTTGGAGTTTCGATCTCCTTCGAGAAGAATTTTTATCGGCTCCCATTCACTCCCCCCCCCTCTCTGGTTCGCCGTATCGGTCCTTCAAGTGGTATCAGAGCCGGTTCGGGTCTTTGTTGACTCTAACCATCTAAGATCCAAGGATGGCGTACCAGGAACGGGGTTCGGGTCCTCCACACTTCGATGGCAAGAACTACCAGATGTGGAGCAAGCGGATGGGTGCGTTCCTCCGCGGAAAGGGTCAGCTTCTTTGGGATGTCACGGTGGACACAGGCTATGTCCACCGGTTGATTTCCTCGCTCCAGGATCGAGGGACAGCTTCGACGCCAACAATAAGGCGGTCGACTACTTGTTTCGTGCTTTGTGTCGGCCGAGTTCGATCGGGTGCACACCGAGCACTTGGCTTGTAGGATTTGGGCGGTGTTGAAGGAGGCTCATGTTGGGAACGCCCGGGTTCGAGCACGGATGTTTGCGACCTACGGAGAGAGTACGAGAACTTCACTCATCTCCCCGGTGAGTCCATCGATGCCTTGTTTCGCAGGTTCACGGTGGTTGTGAACAACATGAGGGCCAATGTGGACGTGCTCCCGTACGATGACCATGATAGAGCGGTCAAGCTCTTACACTCTTTGGATCGTACGATTTGGGGCGGAAAGTTCGAGGCCATTGTGGAGTCGGAGAAGTATGACACTCGACCGTGAACGAGCCGTTCTCGAAGCTCAAGTCGGCCGAGGTGGATAGAGGCATGATCGCCAAGCTCGAGGGACCGACTGATTCCCATAGTCTTGCCCTCGTTGGTGGTTCGAAAGGAAAGGTCGACACTAATCCATCCACCAGGATGTTCTCTTTCTCCTCTTTGATGTCTATGCCAGATGAGGAGTTCGACGAGCTTGGAGAGGACGAGCTGGCGCTCCTGACGAGGCGGTTCGAGAGGCTGCACGAGAACCGAGTGAACATGAGGAGGAAGACGAGGACATGCTTCAAGTGCGGCAAGGCTGGACACTATTTCGCCGAGTGTCCGAAGGTGAACGACCCCGACAGGCACAAGTTCAAGGACAAGAAGAAGAAGTCCAAGACGAAAGATCATGGACATGGGAAGAAGACACGGTCTCGAGAGAAGATGAAGAGATCAAGCGACATCGAGTCTGATTCCGAGGACACGTCTTCAAGCTCGAGTGATGAAGACGAAGAGGATGAGAAGAAGAGGAGGAAGAAGAAGAACTTTGGCAAGTATCTCAACAGCCTTTGTGTGACGGGCCTAAGCCTCAAGGACGACTTCTGCGGCATGGCTCGTAGTTCGAGCGCAAGAGAAGCCCAGAGGGACGCCTCGGATTTGGATTCCGAGGATGAGGTATGTGATGAGCTCTCCTCTTTGCGCAAGGAGAATGAGGAGTTGGTGGACTTGCTTGATAATCACGATCACATGCTTAGAGAGGCTAAGAAGCTTAGGAAGGAGCTTAGATCTTCACTCGAGGATGCTAGGACTAGAGTGGCTGAGCTAGAGACACAGGTGCTTGATAGCAAGCTTGAGATTGATTCCCTTAAGGCTAGCCCCGTTGTTTCGGATGAGAACGATTGTGCCGATTGTTCGTTTTCCGGCCGACTTGACCGATCTTAGGGAGAAGTATGCCTCCAAGTGTGAGGAACTAGATGTGCTTAGGGTTGAGTTGGCCGAGCTACAATCTAGACCCACTTTGCTTGGTGCTTGCACTTCTTGCCCTAGTTTGCATGAGAAAATTGCCGAGCTCCGTTCTCGCATTGTTTCGCTTGAGGCCGATTTGAAAGTGCCTATTCCTACTTCTTGCTCTACATGTGAGTTGCATGCTATGAAGAATTTGGATCTTGCAAAATGTGTTGGTCGCTTGCAAGATGAGAATGATAAGTTGCGTGAAGCGCTGAGTTGGTTGTCGAGTCAAGAACCTCAGCTTGGTATGATGATTGCTAGCTGTAAGCGCTTTGACGGTTGGGCTTTGGGATTGGATAAGGTTGGTGAGGGCAGTGGTGAGAGAGAAAGGAAATTTGGAAATGTTTCAATTCCACCACAACCCACACCCAAAGACAAGTTTGCATCCAAGCCAAACCAACCAAGAGAAAAACCGAGTGAGAAGGCGAGCGAAACGCCTAGTGAGAAACCAAGTGAGAAGCCTCGTGAAGAGCCTCATCCCAAGCCTAAGTCTAGATCGATCCGTTTCCATTGTGAGTTTTGTGGAAAGGATGGTCACAAGAGAGCGTTTTGCTTCAAGAGGAAGCGTGAGGAGAGAATGGCGAAGGAGTGGGCTAACAAGGACAAGTACCACCCTTTCGATGGTGTACTTGAGCCTCATGTGCAGTTGCCCGTGGCCAAGGCGAGTGTGAGGTCGGTTCGGGCTTGGGGAGAGCGGAAGGTCGTTGGAGGTGCTTGCGCCGCGGAGCTACACCGGTCGACCGGTGTGGAGCACCGGTCGGACCGGTGCGAGCCTGGACGGCGACGGCTTTGGGTTTCGTGCTCGTACGGGTGTGCGAGAGTTGTTTCGGAGGTCGTGGTTCCGGTGATTGGTCCGGAAAGTTTGCGGGAGGTCGGTTGCTAGGCATTCTCCCCCTCGAGCTCACTACGGGGATGGGAGGAGTCATGGCTTTGAGAAGGAGAGGAGGGATGGTCCACGGGCTTTCGTTCGT
Organism: Cenchrus americanus; assembly: GCA_947561735.1. Lineage (NCBI taxonomy): Eukaryota > Viridiplantae > Streptophyta > Magnoliopsida > Poales > Poaceae > Cenchrus > Cenchrus americanus. The sequence goes on from OX387245.1 coordinate 180,553,945, forward strand.
GGTTTTGGTCCTCCTCCAGGCAGAGAGGGTTGGTTCCCTCATGGTGGTTACCGTGGTGGTGTTCGTGCAGGTAGCTTTGGTAGGAAAGATGGTTTGGTTTTTGCTAACCCCACTTTTGAGCAAATGGCTAGGCACTGGTTTTACACATTTGGAACTAACCCCAGTGTTGAGTCGTTTGCTCGCTCTCGCTCTTTGTTTTGAGTTGCAGGTGGATAGCCCGGAGAACATTTGGTTGATATCGGGGGGTGGTTCTTCGGCTTCATATCCCGGTGGTGACATGTAGGTGCATCACTTTCGGGGATGGTGGACAAGGATGAGTGAATTGTGAAGAAATGATAAAGGTAAGTGTATTTGTGACCTTCGAGTGTGTGGCCTTGGTCAAGCCACTTGGTTTGTTTTGCTCCTTCTCTATCTCATGTGTGTAGGGTGAGCTTTGTATGCTCTTTGGCCCTAGTGCATGTGTTTAGGGGGAGCTTGTGAGTTTTGTGCTCCTTTGCTCTTTTGCCGGTGGTGTCGAGCCCTTTTTGCCTCCCCTCGAGGATCCGGTGGTTTGTGAGTGTTGTGTGAGAGCTTCTTTGTAGCATATGTATAGCTTTTCTTTGTGCATTCCTTGCATTTGGCATGGCATATGTAACATGATGTATAGGCATCCTTGTATCTTAGATTGCATGCATTTTGTATCATATGCATTGGTTAGGAAAAGCTTCTCTCATATACATTGTTCACCATGGAATGAGATATATGTCTTTGTGAGCTTGTTTGGTATGCTACGGTTAGTTTGGCTTAGCTCTTGATGATCTTGATGAATAATCCATGGTTGATAGCTATGTTTTGAAAAATGTCACATGTATGCTCTCTCATGTGTAAATGCCTTTACATGCTCTTGACATGTTTTTGTGGCCTTGCTATGCTTAATTTGTGGTTGGATGGCTAGTTTATTGATCATATGGGGCCAAAGGCTCATTTGCCATCATGAATGTTTAGCCCTCTAGATTTATCTTGTGGAGGAGCATAAGTTCCTTTTTGTCGCAAAGACATTTCATGTACCATTAACAAATCTGAAAATAAAATGAAAAATGCTTGGAAAATATGCTCCCATGTCATATGTGCTGAATTTAATTTGCTTTGGGTGCTAAACCGTTGCATGATGCCTACCAATGAGAAGTCTCATACATAGAAGTAGGCACATGGCTCGGTGGCTTTGACATGACATGAGGTGCTTGTGGGTGTTTGTGATGGTCTTATGGTTAGAATAGCTGTCCTAGCATGAAGTTTGTGTGGCTTTGCCATTTTGATATGCTTTGATCATGTTTAGGACTTTGCTCATGAGAGGCAAGTTTTTCGCAAAATTGCCAAAATCCATCTTAGCTTCGTCCAATGGTTGTGAAACTTGGTGATCATGTAGTTGAGATCGATACGAAGCCGTCGAGTACCTAACTTGCTCATTTGGACATGTGTAGCATTCTTTGTTGAATTTTGCATATTTGAGAAGCTCTAGGTTGCAAGTTTTGCATTTTTGGCTTGATTCATGCATTGCCAACAAGGGGGAGAAGTTTGAGCTTGAAATGGCTTGTTGGACGCGTTTGGAAGGTTTTCGAGTGGTTTCGAGCCATTTTCGGGCTTCGTTGTACACCGGTCCGACCGGTGATGAGCACCGGTCCGACCGGTGTGAGTGCTGTGTCTGTACATATGTTGGGCGGCGGTCGACCGGTGGTGATGACCGGTCGACCGGTGTGAGCCGAAAGTGCTTTGCAGTACCGTCCCGTTTCATGTGGTTTCTTGCATGCATTCGTCCAGGGGGAGTTGCGTTGGTTCAGGGGGAGCTTGCATGTGTGCAGGGGGAGCTCTTTGTGATTTTTCGAGCTTTGTTTCGGTGGTTTGTGCTCTTTGCTTGAGCTTTGCTTTGTCTCGGATGTGTCGAGCCGTTGCCCTTGCCTAAGGGGTCCGAGACTTGTCTTCTTCAAGTGATCTTGCTCTTTGCCTTTGTTTGGCTTTCGATCGCTTGTTGGAGTTTCTTTTTGTTCGTTTCTTTTCTTTTTCTTTTCTCTCTTGTTACTTTCGTGTGGGTGTTGTCAATGCACTCATCAAGGGGGAGATTGAGGACCATGTGTGGTTCGAGGACCGGTGGATGGTCGCTTCCTTGTGTGATGAGTGATTGACAACGTTGTGTGGACCGATTCTTGGCTAAGTATTGCGGGTGCGAGGTTGCGGCTTGACTCGTGTTGGTGCGGGTGAAGAACAAGCGCGAAAGGTCGTCGCCGGTGAGGCCTCCGGGTGTGGAGAAGACAAGTAGGCTTCGTTCGAGGGACCCGGTGGCCGGCGGGGTCAAGTGCGGGCCGCATGGTGGCATGAACAAGAAGATGAAGTCGTGGACGGTTTCTTGGTTGAGCCTCAAAACCAAGGTCGAGCCGGGACTACGTGGGAGCCAAGTCATGAGTGGAGATTGGCGGAGGCTACACCGAGTTCGCGGGGTTTCCGGTGGTTCACCGTAAAACTACCGGGTTCCTTGGTTGATCCACAAAGCCAAGACCGGAGAACCGAAGACGGAGCCGCAAGAAGGCACGGACCGGTCCGACCGGTGGGGGCCGGTCCCGACCGGTGAGGAGCACCGGTCCGACCGGTGTGCGACGACGCGGTCCGAATCTTCGAAGCGGAGGACACGCGTCGGGATCGCATGGCTTGCGTCGAGGCTACGCGAGGTGCGGTCGCCGGCATCCGTCCGATGGTGAAGACATCAAGAATTCCAAATCCGCCCTTGAGGGGCTTGTATCCCTAGTTGTTAGAGAAGGGCATTTTAGACATTCGGTTGCCGCCTATATAACCCAAGAGGTGAGAGGATGGCAGCCAACTCTTGGAACCCTAGCTCATTAGTTTTCCTATTTTCCACCTATTTTCCTTAGGTTTTCTCTAGGACTAGCAAGAGAGCTTCACGGAGAGATCTTGTAGAGAGGGATGGATGATCGGGCGGCTTGCTAGACCTTGTACGAATCTTTGTTTCATGTATAGATGATTCGGCGTGATTCCTCAAGGTTTGGATGTGTTTTCCCAGGTTGTTCTTGGTGGTGATTTTCGGAGCCCTTTCTTCGTGATTTCTTTGGGGTGTTTTCGGGGCTTTTCTCTTGGGGATTTGATGGGGGAAATTTGTGGGAACCCTTCGTGGTTCTTTGGGCTGTGATTCCCCTCCCAAATCCGTGAGTAAAAGTGCTCGATTTTGGGGTTTCTTGAGTTCTTGGGTTGGAAGTGCTTCCGGCGGGATTTCTTCGATTCCTCCTTTTTGGACGAGTTTTGGTGGGATTAAACTTGGCTATGAACTCCTCATGAGGTGTTCATGATATCCCCAAAGTCTTGTTCAAGTCCGTGGAGCGATTCGGGAGATCGAGATTTGGATTTGGGGGAGTTGACCCGCGGGTGTTGTTCATCCCGAGTCGCCCGTGCTACACCGGTCCGACCGGTGCTCTTGACCCGTCCGACCGGCAAGCCCTTGTGGGATTTTGCTCGGGTGAACGTCTTGGTGAGTTCGCCGTTGTCCCGTGTTGCTGCTGTTTCAAGTTTGGGTCCGTTTGGTGGTCGGTTGGCATGTTTGGTGCCTTGGGGGCTTTCTCCGGCGCCATCGGTCTGACCGGTGCGTCTCACCGGTCTGACCGGTGTAGAGCCACTTAGTGAAAGTTGCTCAGTTTCACCAGCAGGGACCGGTCCGACCGGTGCTCTTGACCGGTCCGACCGGTGGGTCTGTAGACTCGAGGCTTGGTTTTTCCGCTGCGTTTCTCGGGTCGGAAGGTGGTGTGTTGGTTCCTAGGTCCAGTGGCACTCCAGTGGCTACGTGGGCTTGACCAACCTTGGTAGTGAGTCGGAGACGTGTGTTGGAAGCCGCGTTCGTCTTGTTGGAGTTTCGATCTCCTTCGAGAAGAATTTTTATCGGCTCCCATTCACTCCCCCCCTCTCTGGTTCGCCGTATCGGTCCTTCAAATGGTTTGCTTGATAATCGTGATAGTGTGCTGAGAGATGCCAAAAAGATGAGGAAAGATCTTAGGGCTCAGCTTGAGGATGCTAGCGAGAAAGTAGGAGAGTTAGAGTCAAAATTGCTTGAATTGAAACTTGAGAATGACTCTTTGAAACTTGCTCCTACTACTCCTGATGATGTTGAATGTGTTGAATGTGATGCTTGGTTGAATGAGATCAAAATGCTTAATGAGAAGAATGCTTCTATCTTGGCTCAACTAGATGCTCTTAGGATCGAACATGATGAGCTTAGGGCTAGACCTACTTTGCTTGGTGCTTGCAAATCATGTCCTACTATGCATGCTAAGCTTGTCGATGCTCGTTCTACCATTAGTTCTTTGGAAGCATCTTTGAAATCTCCCGTTGCAAATGCATGTTCTAGCCGTGATGAAGTCACTTTGCGTAATCTTGAGCTTACTTCCCGGTTGGATGTCATTTATGAGGAGAATGACTATTTGAGGAAAGTGTTGGGTTGGTTGTCCGGCGGGAACCTCAATTGAAAATCATGATTGAGGAGTTCAAGAGAGCTGATGGTCGTGGTTTGGGTTTTGAGAAGTTGGGTGAGAAAGTGGGAGAGAACAGTGGGGAGAGTGTGTATGAGAAGTGTGTTGAGTCTAACCCCGAGTTTGAGGTGATCGAGAGAGATCCAAGTCCCACTCCCAAAAGCACCCAAGAACTCTTTCACACCAAAGCCCAACCACCTTTGCAACAAGCTTGACACAACCCAAGATCCACCCAAATTCCCACCTAAAACAAATGATTTCCGAAACCAAGTGAAGTTTGTGGGTGACAAGGGTGAGAAGCCTAGAGAAAAGCCGAGCCAAAACCAAAACCCATCCCCTTCGGTGTGAGTATTGTGGCAAGGAGAGGCATCTTGCAGAGTTTTGCTACAAGAGGAAGAGGGATGAGAGGCTTGCTAGGGAGCAAGCAAACCAGGACAGTATCGCCAGTCTCGCGGTATTCCTGAGCCTAGAGTGCCACTTCCACGGGGTGTGGGAAGTGTGAGGAGCGTTGGCAGGTTCCCACGGAGAGGTGGTGGTGAGAGGTTTGTCAGGAGAGATGATGGTGTGCGTGCTGGTGAGAGGTTTGGTCGGGCTCGTGGTGGTTTTGCTGGACGTCCTCCTACTCGTCCTCGGTACGGGTTTAGGGGAGATGATCGCGGCTTTGGGTTCCGGAGGAACTACGGACCACGTTTTCCCCCTCGTGGTGCTCGTACTCCTCCCATGGGACATGGGAAGTTTGGTGGCAAGGGAGTGATGTTTGCTAACCCCTCTTTTGAGCGAGATGGCTCGACACTCGGTTTAACTTTCTCCGTGCTAACCCCGGTGTCGAGTCGCTAGCTCACTCTCGTTCTTGTTTCCGATGCGGGCGGGGAGGCTTGGAGAACATTTGGTTGATCGATTCCGGTGTTCTCGACACATGACCGGAGATAAGAAGTGGTTCTCCGACCTCACCCCGGTGAAGGAAAAGATGTACATCACATTTGGGGACAATGGACGAGGTAGGGTGCTTTCGGAGGGTGTTGTGCATGTGAGTGACAAGGTAACGTTGAAGAGAGTGGCTCTTGTGAAGTCTTTGGGTTTTAATTTGCTTTCGGTTTCTCAGTTGCTTGATGAAGATTTTGAGGTGCGTTTCAAGTCTGGCGAGTCTCGTTTGCTTGATTCTCGAGGTGATCTTGTCCGTATGATCATCCCCGAGGGTCGATTTTCGGGCTGATTTCTCTCGTTCTTTGGGTCCTCGCTCGCCGTTTGATGGCCGGTCCGTCTTCGATTTGTGGAAATGGCATAGGCGGTTGGGACACTTGAGCTTTGATTTGGTTTCCCGCTTGAGTGGTCTTGACCTTGTCCGAGGATTGCCGAAGTTGAAGCTTGAGAAGGATTTGGTTTGTGCTCCTTGTAGGCATGGTAAGATGGTAGCCACTCCCCATCCACCCCTGACCGATGTCATGACCGAGCGTCCGACGAGCTGTTGCATATGGACCTTGTTGGGCCGGCTCGAGTTCGCTCGGTGGGTGGGAAGTGGTATGTCCTTGTTGTGGTGGACGATTACTCTCGCTATGCCCGGGTGTTCTTCTTGGAGGATAAGAGTGAGACTTTTGGTTTTGTTCGAGATCCGATCATGAGGTTGAAAAACGAGAGGCATGGGAATGCTATTCGAGCTATCCGCAGGGATAATGGCTCTGAGTTTAAGAACTCTCGTTTTGATGCCTTTTGTCGTGATCTAGGTCTTGAACATCAGTATTCGACCCCTTATGTGCCCCCTCAAAATGGAGTCGTGGAAAGGAAAAATCGGACTCTTTGTGAGATGGCTAGGACGATGCTCGATGAGCACAGGACTCCTAGGAGGTATTGGGGTGAGGCGGTCAATACAGCTTGTCATGTTTCCAATCGGATTTTATTGCGAGCTTTCAAGAAGAAAACCTGTTATGAGCTTATGCATGGTCGGGCACCCAAAGTGAGTCATTTCCGAGTTTTTGGCTGCAAGTGCTTTATTTTGAAGAAGGGAAAACTCGACAAGTTTGAGGCTAGGTCTAGTGATGGTATTTTCTTTGGATATGCTAACCACTCTAGAGCCTATAGGGTGCTTAACCTTGAGACTAACAAAATCATGGAGACTTGCGAGGTAACCTTCGACGAGACAATGCCATGTACCTCTCTTGGCTTTGAATGTGCAGGTGATGAAGAGATGGCCGAGGACCTCTTTGAAGAGGAGAAAGATGAAGCTGGAGATGATGATGGGGAGAACCATGCGCCTGAAGCTGAGCATGTACCCACTACTTCCCCTACGACTACTTTGGAGCATGGACCGTCTACTTCATGGACAACGACGGTGCAACAAGAGGATCAAGCGAGAGAAGCTGAAGTTGAGGGGGAGGTAGTCTCGAGGCGTGAGGCTCCCCGGCGGATTCAAGAAGTGCATCCCCTGTCGAAGATCATTGGAGACATCAATGAACGCACTACACGGTCGAGGTCCAGGAATTCCTCTCATTTTGCTCATGTCTGCTTTTGTTGCTACTTTTGAGCCCAAGGACATTGGACATGCTTTATCCGATGCAAACCGGGTCAATTCTATGCATGAGGAGTTGGAAAATTTTGAGAGGAACCGGGTGTGGGAGTTAGTTGAACCACCTCCAAATTGCCATCCCATAGGAACCAAGTGGGTTTGGAAGAACAAAGAGGGAGAGAATGGGATGGTTGTGAGGAACAAGTCCGGACTTGTTGCTCGGGGGTTTAGTCGAAGGAGGGGATCGACTATGAGGAGACCTTTGCTCCCGTGGCCCGTCTTGAGGCAATTCGGATCCTTCTAGCCTTTGCCGTGGCTAAAGGGTTCAAGTTGTTTCGGATGGACGTGAAGAGTGCTTTTCCGAATGGGGTCATAGAGGAGGAGGTGTATGTGAAGCGACCACCCGGGTTTGAGAGCGAGTTGTACCCACACGGGGTATACGGGTTGAAAAGGGCTCGTATGGGTTGAAACGGCGCCCCGTGCTTGGTATGGGAGATTGAGAGGTTTTCTTTTGAGCGAGAGGGTTTGTGATGGGTACCGTGGATAGAACCTTGTTTCTCCTCAAGCATAGGAATGACTTGCCGATTGTGCGGATATACGTGGATGATATTGTCTTTGGTGGCTCGTCACATAACCTTGTTGCCAAGTTTGCGATGAGATGAGCAGGGAGTTCGAGATGAGCATGATGGGCGAGTTGCAGTATTTTCTCGGGCTGCAGATCAAGCAAGTGAAGGACGGTACATTTGTGCACCAAACCAAGTACACGAAAGACATGCTGAGGAAGTTCCAGATGCAAGATGTGAAGCTGATGTCGACTCCCATGGGGAGTACGGCCACTTTGGATGCGGATGAGGACGGAGAACCAGTGGACCAGCGGGAGTAAAGGAGCATGATCGGCTCCCTCCTCTACTTGACGGCGACGAGGCCAGACATACAGTTCAGCGTGTGTCTGTGCGCTCGTTTTCAGGCTTCGCCGAGGACATCACATCGACAGGCCGTCAAGAGGATTTTCAGGTATCTACAGTCTGCCCCTGGTCTTGGCCTTTGGTATTCTTCCTCCTCGACTCTTTCTCTACATGGTTTTTCTGATGCGGATTTTGCTGGTTGTCGAGTCGAGAGGAAGTCTACTTCTGGCACTTGTCAGTTTCTTGGTTCTTCGTTGGTCTCATGGTCTTCCCGCAAGCGATCCTAGTGTAGCTCGCTCTACCACGGAGGCGGAGTATGTTGCTTCGCCGCGAGTTGTTGTTCTCGACCGTTGTGGATTTCATACACTTTGAGAGACTTTGGTGAGGAGTGCACCCGCATCCCACTTCTTTGTGATAGCACCGGTGCCATAAGCGTAGCCAAAAACCCGGTGCTTCACTCCAGAACCAAACATATAGAAGTGAGGTATCATTTCCTGAGGGACAATGTGGAGAAAGGAACCATTGTTTTGAGCCATGTCCCTACCCAAGATCGCCTAACCGACATCTTTACAAAGCCTCTCGACCAAGCTACATTTGTGCGCTTGCGGGGGGAACTTGGGGTTTGTTGCCCTTTCTAGTTGTTTCTTGGGGGATTTCCTTTTTGTACCATATGTATCATACCATGTTTACTTTGATGTATATACATGCTTTGCTGGATGTACAAACCATGGTAGGATAGCCATCTTGTCATATATCATGTTGCATTTGTGTCATATTGCATTTTAGGATGATGAGCTTCTTTCATATGCCATATTTGAGTCTCTTTGGCTATTTGTGAGATATTGGTTATATGTGTGGAGAAATGGTGATGTGAGGCTATGCTCTTGGAATATTTGAGATATATGTGTGGTGAGATAGCCCCTTTTGAAATAAATGCTAAACTTGACTAATTTTTGATGAAATTTTGCTCCACTCGTGTGTAGTTGTGTATCCATGTCACAGTTTGGTCTAAATATGCTTTTCATGCTTAGATTGTGCTTGGATGCCTTGTTCTTGCATTTGGGCCAAAGGCCGAATATCATTGTGAATGTTTAGCCTATGTTGCATTCATGGGGGAGCATAAGCTTCTTTTTGCCGCAAAGGCACTTCATGTACCATGAAATGAATTAATCTTGAAAAGAAGTGCATAATGCTTGAAAAATTCTCCATCCATCATGTTTATGTTTAAAATGTCTTATCTTTCACATATGGGTGCAAAACATGTTGCATGATGTTCACCAGTGGAGAAGTCTCCCCGAAGTGGACACATGGCTCATGAGCTTTGACATGACATGCTTTGCTTTATGGGTGTTTGCCATGATCTTTTGCTGAGAATTTGATATCCTTGTATGATCTTTGAGTAATATGCATGTTTGTGGCTCAAGTGTGACATGGATAGGCTTTTACATGTGAAGCGAGCCTTCTTTTGGTAAAACTGTTTAAATCTGAAAATTTTGCTTTGTCACATGCTTGTATTTTCATATATTACTTGTGGCAATGCTTTGACTATGCTATGATTCATGTGTGTGATCTTTGTCTCTTTTTTTAGCCTTTGACACTAGATTTGGCCTATTTGAGAAGCTCATGTAGTTGTTTATATGCTTTGCTTTGCATTTCTGCATTTTCACCTTGATTCATACATTGTCAACAAGGGGGAGAAAAGGTGAGCTTAATGAAAATTCAGAAGAGGTGAGCTGAAATTTGGGAGTTTGCATGAGTTTACATCCACATGTTCAGGGGGAGCTTGCATTTGTTCAGGGGGAGCTTTCTTGCTGTTTTCGGTGTGGATTTTGTGCTTTGCTTGGCTTGTGACCTTTCTTTGCCTTTCTTCGGTTTTGGTCATGAGTTGAGCTTATTTGTTTTTCTTTCTTCTTCTTTTCTCTTTTTCTCTGAATTTCATTTCGCGTTGTGTGTTGTCAATGCACTCATCAAGGGGGAGATTGAGGACCAGGAGCGTTCTAGTGGTCGGTGGATGACCGCTCCTTAGTGATGAGTGATTGACAACGGGTGTTGGACTGACTCTTGGCTTAGTGCGCAGGTGTAGGCTGCGGCCTAGTTCGTGTTGTTGCAGGTGAAGAACGGGCGCGAAAGGTCTTCAGCCTTGAGGGGCCTCCGGGAGATGGAGAGACAAGTAGGCTCGGTTCGAGGGACCCGGTGGACAGCGGGGCTGGGTGCGGGCCACATGGTGGCGACACAAGCAAGACGAAGTCATGGACAAGTGAGCCGGTGCACGGTGGCGGTCAAGTCAAGTGGTTTGGCGGGAGGCCGGACCGGGCACGAGGGGTTTGGTGGTTTGCCCACAAAACCATCGGCGGACGGTTTCTTGGTTTGGGCCTCAAAACCAAGTCCGAGGGCCCAACACGACGGAGACGGGATCCGGGCGTGTCGGGAAGCTTCGAGGCGGAGGACACGCGGCGGGATCGCATGGCTTGCGTCGGGAGGACGCGGGGTGCGGCAAAGGCGTGGCCGTCCGATGGGAAGACCCACAAACATTACCAAAATGCCCCTACGTGGGTTGTATCGCCAGTAGTGTAGTTAGGGGTAGTCGAGTCATTTACCACTCCGGCGGGACCTGATATATAAGCCATGAGTGTGTGTTGATGGCTCTCTCTCTCCGGACATAGGGTTTCATTTCCCCCCCTCCTCTTTCTCATTTTCGTAGCTATTTTTCCTTCTATTTTCTCTAGGCTAGCATGAGAGCTTCATGAGAGATTTGTTGAGAGGGATGGATGCTAGGGCGGCATGCTAGACCTTGTGAATCTTTCCCGGTTTGTATAGAAGATTCGGGGTTGTTTTTCGTGGCTTTTTGTGCTCGTTTTCGTGCCTTTGTTCCCGGTGTGATTCCGCGGATTTGAGTGAGTTTCTTCCCGGATTTCTTTGAGGGAAACATGGATAGATGTCTTGTGCATCTTTGTGCTTGATCTTGTGCCCTCAAACGCCGGAAACCACTTCGATTCGTGAGTTTTCGTTCGGTGCCCTAGCTTTTGGTGGTGCTCAAAGGATTCGCGATTCCCGGTGATTTAGGGAGTTAGGAGGCAAGATTTTTGGGTTATAGCATCCTTGTGTGACGCTTTTCAAGTCCCCAAACCCTTGTCTCCACAACTTCAATCGTTTGGGAAATCCGATGATGATTTGGGGGAGTTGACTTTCGGGGTCGGGCGTTTTCAGCTCTGTCCGCACCTGGCGGACGGTCCGCGAGGACCAGGCGGACGGTCCGCGCGGCTAGGGTTCGTCCCGTGTTCTTCGTGTTCTTGCTCGCCTTTCGTTTCGATCCGTCGTGTTTTTGATTTTTGGTTGGACAGAGTTTCGGACGGTCCGCGGTGTCGGGCGGACGGTCCGCGGGTGCTTGGCGGACGGTCCGCGTGCTCCCCGCGGACGGTCCGTGGCTTGTAGGTGGTTTTGGTCCGTTCGTGTGAATTAACGGACGGTCCGCGGTTAAGGCCGGACGGTCCGCGGCTCGGGTGCGGACGGTCCGCGATACCCGGCCGGACGGTCCGCGCGGCTCTTTGCGGACGGTCCGCCCCTTCTGCGCGGACGGTCCGCCAGAGCCTGTGTGCTTTGCTTCTTGGTTCGATTCCTCCCTCCCTTTCTAGTGCTTCCGCGTGTGCTCCTAGGAATCGTTCCTAAGGCTAGAGGTTGATCCATAACCTCGTGGTCTTGGCGATTGGTGCGTGATTCGATCCATCGCTTGTGTGTGACCGGGATTTGAGTAGGACATAGGCCGGGTTCTTTGGGAAGAATTTTTACCGGCTCCTATTCACTCCCCCCCCTCTCTAGTCGCCATCTGATCCTTCAATCAAGAGCTGTAGTCGTACTCATCGGCGTCGTCATAGCCTTGGAGTCCTCCATCTTGAACTTCCTCACAATGTCCTTGGTGTACTTAGCCTGGTGCACAAATGTTCCTTCCTTTGATTGCTTGATTTGTAGCCCGAGGAAGAACTGCAACTCACCCATCATGCTCATTTCGAACTCCCTGCTCATATCATCCGCAAACCTTGCAACAAGAGAGTTAGACGAGCCACTAAAGACAATATCATCCACGTACACCCGCACAATCGGGATATCTCTCGCCCGCCTCGCAAAAACAAGGTCCGATCGACCTTCGCCATCTCAAAACCTCTCTCAAACAAGAACCCCCTCAACCTCGCCATACCAAGCTCTAGGCGCCTACTTCAACCCATACGGCGCCTTCCTCAACTTGTACACCCGTGGGGGTACTTCTCACTCTCAAACCCCCGGAGGTCGTCTCACATACACTTCTTCCCGCAACACTCCATTCGAAAAGCACTCTTCACATCCATTTGGTGCAACTTGAACCCTTTAGCCACGGAAAAGGCTAGAAGGATCCTAATCGCCTCCAAACGGGCTACGGGAGCAAAGGTCTCCTCGTAGTCGATCCCCTCCTTCGATCGAACCCTTGAGCAACAAGTCTCGACTTGTTCCTCACAACCTCACCCTTCTCTCCCTCTTTGTTTTTCCACACCCACTTTGTACCAATCGGCTTACACCCCGGGGGAGGGTCAACCAACTCCCACACCCGATTTCTCTCAAAGTTCTCCAACTCCTCATGCATCGAATTAACCCAATTGTGATCGATATAGTGCGTGTCCAATGTCTTTGGGCTCGAAAGAAGCAACAAACGCAGCATGAGCAAAATGGGAATTGTTTCGAACCCTCGACCGTGTAGTGCGTTCATTCATGTCGCCGATGATCCTCGAAGCCGGGTGATCCACTTGAACTCGCCGGGGAGGTTCTCGCCTCGAAGCTACCTCCCCCTCAACATCGCCTTCTCCTCGTTCTTGATTTGTCGTCGTACGTGTAGCGCAGGGTCCATCCATCATCGTAGTCGAAGTAGTGGGTACATGTTCAGCCGGGGGCACCGCACCGCCATCCTCATCATCTCCATGTTCATGCTCCTCCTCCCCGAAAGATCTCCTCGCCAAGCTCATCATCACCCGCACACTCAAAGACAAGATGACTACGTGGCTCGTCTCGTCGAAGGTTACCTCGCAAGTCTCCATGATTTGGTTAGTTTCAAGATTGAGCACACGATATGCTCTAGAATGAGATGCATAACCAAAGAAAATGCCATCGACGGACCTAGCCTCAAACTTATCCAACTTCCCCGCCTTTCTTCGAATGAAACACTTGCAACCAAAGACATGGAAGTGACTCACCTTGGGTGTGCGACCATGCATCAACTCATAGCATGTCTTCTTCTTGTGCACTCTGAGGTATATCCTGTTCGACACATTGCATGTGGTATTCACCGCCTCAGCCCAATACCTCCTCGGAGTCCTATGCTCATCAAGCATCGTCGAGCCATCTCGCACAAGGTCCTGTTCTTCCTTTCCACAACACCATTCTGGGGAGGCGTATACGGACTCGAAAACTGGTGCTCAAGACCAAGTCATGGCAAAAGGTTTCAAAACGAGAGTTCCTGAATTCCGAGCCATTATCACTGCGGATAGCTCGTATGGCATCTCCGTGCCTCTCGTTCCTCAACCTCAAGACTAGATCTCGAACAAAACCAAATGTCTCCCCCTTCTCCTCAAGAAAGAACACCCACGCATACCGAGAATAGTCGTCCACCACAACAAGGACATACCACTTCCCACCCGCAGATCGCACACGAGCTGGGCCAACAAGGTCCATATGGAGCAGCTCGCATGGACGCTCAGTCATCACATCGGTGAGAGGCGGGTGAGAAGAGGCCATCATCTTGGCATGCCTACATGGAGCACAAACCAACTCTTTCTCAAGCCTCAGCCGTGGCAATCCTCGGACCAAATTGAGTTTACTCAAGCGTGACAAAAGGTCAAAGCTCAAGTGACCCAACTTCCTATGCCACTTCCACAACTCACTCGAAGAACCAGGCAAGAAACAACGCTCCACACCCGAAGACTGAAAAAAATCAGCACGAAACACCTGACCCTCGGGAACGACCATACAAACAAGGTCCCCTCGAGAGTCCACAATCCGAGAACCACCAGGCCGAAACAACACCTCAAAGCCCTCATCCAACAACTGGGACACCGAAAGCAAATTGTACCCCAGCGATTGAACAAGAGCAACACGCCTCAGAGTGATCTTGTCACTCACTTTTATCTCACCTTCGAAAGCACACGCCCACGCCCATTGTCCCCAAAGGTGATGTACCTCTTCGTCACCACCGGACGAGACTTGAGAACCACCCCCCGTCTCCCGGTCATATGCCTCGAACAACCGGAGTCAATCAACCAAATGTTCTTCAAGTCTCCCACCCGAAATTCAAAAATAGGCACGTGAGCGAACAAACGACTCAAAGATCGGGGTTAGTACCAAAGGAGGAAAACCAGTGCCGAGGCATTTGCTCGAAAGTGGGGTTAGCACCAACCAAAGCATCTCTCCTACCAAAACTACCTCCACGAACACCACCACGGTAACCACCCTGAGGGAACCACCCCTCTCTGCCTGGAGGAGGACCAAATCCACGCAAGAAGGCCCGTGGAACGTCCTTCCTCTCCAACTCAAAGCCACGACTCCTCCGATCCCCGTATTGAGCACGAGGAGGAGAATGCCTAGCAAACTGACCACCTGTATCCTTTCCAGCCCAACCACCAGAACCACGACCTCCAGAAACAACCCTCGCACCTGTACGAGCTCGAAACCCAAACAGCTGTCTGTCCAGGCCTGCACCGGTCTGACCGGTGCCCCACACCGGTCTGACTGGTGTGACCTGGACAACAGCACCACCTGCAGCCTTCTTCTCTCCCCAAGCCCGAACTGTCCTCATAATCGCCTTGCCCCTGGGCATCTGCATACGAGGCTCAAGTACACCATTGGAAGGGTGGTACTTGTCCTTGTTAGCCCACTCCTTTGCCATTCTCTCCTCTCGCTTCCTCTTGAAGCAAAACTCCTCCTTATGGCCATCTCTCCCACAATAGCCACAATGGAACCTCACAAGCTTAGGCTTGGGATGTGGCTGCTCACTCGGTTTCTCTCCACTCAAATCCTCCACCGGTTTCTCACCACTAGCCTTCTCACTCTCCTTCCCAAAGAACACTTTCCCCGAAGTGCTCACAAACTTGATAGGCTTTTGTAGGTCATTTGTGGGTGTAGGAAACACGGGTGGAGCTGAGGTTGTGTCTAGTCGGTTCCTTAGATGGTTAGGTTTTGGAGGGAAATCATTTTTGTGGTGGGTTTTTGGTGGCTCCGGGATATTCTCTCCACTTCCTTCACCAACCTTGTTTGCCCCAAGCCCCTCACCATCTTGCCTCTTGAAGGCCTCGATCATCATCCTCAACTGAGGCTCATGACCGGACAACCAACCATTAACTTCCTCAAATCATCATTCTCATCCTGCAAACGATCGACATAATGTGCAAGCTCCAAATTTTTCAATGCATGCATTTCACAGGTAGAGCAAGATGAAGGCATGGGTTCCTTCAATTTAGCCTCGAGCGAACTAGTGTAAGCATGCATCTCATCAATCTTAGCATGCAAAACAAGGCAAGAAGTGCAAGCACCAAGCAAAGCAGGTCTAGACTTAAGCTCAGCCACTTCAACCCTAAGCACATCTAGTTCCTCACACTTGGAGGCATGCTTCTCCTTGAACAAAGCAAGATCAGCAAGGAATATAGAGCAATCAGCACAATCATTTTCATCAGAAACAACAGGGCTAGCCTTAAGCGAATCAATCTCAAGCTTGCTATCAAGCACCTGTGTCTCTAGCTCAGCCACTCTAGTCCTAGCATCCTCGAGTGAAGCCCTAAGCTCTTTCCTCATTTTCTTGGCCTCTCTAAGCATGTCATCACGATTATCAAGCAAGGAGCCAAGCCTCTCATTCTCCCGGCGCAAGAAGGGAAGTTCATCACGCACCTCGTCGTCGGACTCGCAGTCCGAGTCGCTCTCGTGTGCTCTTCTTGCTGCCGGAGCTCGGCGCCATGGTGCGAAGCCATCTCTCGCGGCGCCTCAGCCCGCTCGGGTTCTTGGACGACTTCTTGTTCTTGCGGCGATCTCCCTCGTCTTCACTGCTGCTCGAGCTCGAGGTGGAGTACGCGGAACTGGAGTCGACGTCGCTCGCTCCAACCATCGCTCGGGCCTTGCCTCGGCCCTCCTTCTTCCTCGATCGCCGCTCATCCTTGTACTTGTTCTTGTGCTTGCTCTTGTGGTCGCGCCTCGAACGGTACTTGTCATCGTTCATCCTCGGCTTGTGCTTGTAGCTGTCCTTGTTCTCGGCCTTCTCCGGGCAGTCGGCGACGAAGTGTCCCGCTTGCCGCACCGGAAGCGGTGTCCTCGTGTTCCTCCTCATGTTCACGCGGTTCTCGTGCGGCCTCTCGAACCGCCTCGTCAACGGCGCCGGCTCGTCCTCTCCAAGGTCATCAAACTCCTCATCCGGCATAGACATCAAAGAGGAAAACGAGAACATCCCGGTGGATGGGTTAGTGTTAGCCTTTCCTTTCGAACCACCAACGAGGGCAAGACTATGGGAATCGCTCGGTCCCTCGAGCTTGGCGCTCATGCCCCTATCCACCTCGCCCGACTTGAGCTTCGAGAACAGCTCGTTCACCGTCAGAGTGTCATACTTCTCCGACTCGACAATAGCCTCGAACTTTCCGCCCCATATCGTACGATCCAAAGAATGTAAGAGCTTTACCGCTCTATCATGATCATCGTACGGGAGCACGTCCACATTGGCCCTCATGTTGTTCACCACCACGGTGAACCTCTGAAACAAGGCATCAATGGACTCACCGGGGAGATGAGTGAAGTTCTCGTACTCTCTCCGGTAGGTCGCATACATCCGTGCCTGAACCTGGGCGTTCCCAACATGAGCCTCCTTCGAGACCGCCCAAATCCTACAAGCCAAGTGCTCGGTGTGCACCCGATCGAACTCGGAGCGGACACAAAGCACGAAACAAGTAGTCGACCGCCTTATTGTTGGCGTCGAAGCCGTCCCTCGATCTCGGAGAGAGGAAATCAACCGCTGGACATAGCCTGTGTCCACCGTGACATCCCAAAGGATCTGACCCTTTCCGCGGAGAAACGCACCCATCCGCTTGCTCCACATCTGATAGTTCTTGCCATCGGAGTGTGGAGGACCCGAACCCCGTTCCTGGTACGCCATCCTTGGATCTTAGACTGGTTAGAGTCAATAAAGACCCGAACCGGCTCTGATACCACTTGAAGGACCGATACGGCGAACCGTAGAGAGGGGGGGGGGGGGGGGGAGTGAATGGGAGCCGATAAAAATTCTTCTCGAAGGAGATGGAAACTCCAACAAGATGAACACGGCTTCCAACACACGTCTCCGACTCACTACCAAGGTTGGTCAAGCCCACGTAGCCACCGGAGTGCCACCGGACCTAGGAACCAACACACCACCTTCCGACCCGAGAAACGCAAAGGAAAAACCAAACCTCGAGTCTACGGACCCACACCGGTCGACCGGTGAGCACCACCGGCCGACCGGTCCCCGCCGGTGAAACCGAGCAACTTCCACTAAGTGGCTCTACACCGGTCGACCGGGGTGAGACGCACCGGTCGGACCGATGGCAGCCGGAAAGCCCCCAAGGCACCAAACAGGCCAACCGACCACCAAACGGACCCAAACTCGAAACAGCAGCAACACGGGACAACAACGAACTCACCAAGACGTTCACTCGAGCAAAAACCCACAAGGGCTCGCACCGGTCAGACCGGTCAAGAGCACCGGTCGGCCGCCGTGTAGCTCGAGCGGCTCGGGATGAACAGCACCCGCGGGTCAACTCCCCCAAATCCAAATCTCGATCTCCCGAATCGCTCCACGGACTTGAACAAGACTTTGGGGATATCATGAACACCTCATGAGGAGTTCATAGCCAAGTTTAATCCCACCAAAACTCGTCCAAAAAGGAGGAATCAAAGAAATCTCGCCGGAAGCACTTCCGACCCAAGAACTCAAGAAACCCCAAAATCGAGCACTTTTACTCACGGATTTGGGAGGGGAATCACAGCCCAAAGAACCACGAAGGGTTCCCACAAATTTCCCCCATCAAATCCTCAAGAGAAAAGTCCCGAAAACAACCCAAAGAAATCACCGAGAGAGGGCTCCGAAAATCACCACCAAGAACAACCGGGGAAAACACATCCAAACCTTGAGGAACCACGCCGAATCATCTATACATGAAACAAAGGTTCGTACAAGGTCTAGCAAGCCGCCCGATCATCCATCCCTCTCTACAAGATCTCTCCGTGAAGCTCTCTTGCTAGTCCTAGAGAAAACCTAAGGAAAATAGGTGGAAAATAGGAAAACTAATGAGCTAGGGTTCCAAGAGTTGGCTGCCATCCTCTCACCTCTTGGGTTATATGGAGGCAACCGAATGTCTAAAATACCCTTCTCTACTAACTAGGGATACAAGCCCCTCAAGGGCGGATTTGGAAGTCTTCATGTCTTCACCATCGGACGGATGCCCGCGACCGCACCCCGCGTAGCCTCGACGCAAGCCATGCGATCCCGACGCGTGTCCTCTCGCTTCGAAGTCTCCGGACCGCGTCGTCGCACACCGGTCGACCGGTGCTCCTCACCGGTCGGACCGGCCGGACCCACCGGTCGGACCGGCCGGTGCCGCCGCACCTCCGTCTTCGGTTCTCCGGTCTTGGCTTTGTGGATCAACCAAGGAACCCAGTGGTTTTCTGGTGAACCACCGGAAACCCCTCGAACTCGGTGTAGCCTCCGCCAATCTCCACTCATGACTTGGCTCCCACGTAGTCCCGGCTCGACCTTGGTTTTGAGGCTCAACCAAGAAACCGTCCACGACTTCATCTTGTCGTTCATGCCACCATGCGGCCCGCACTTGACCCCCGCCGGCCACCGGTCCCTCGAACGAAGCCTACTTGTCTTCTCCACACTTGGAGGCCTCTCTGGCGACGACCTTTCGCGCTTGTTCTTCACCTGCACCAACACGAGTCAAGCCGCAACCTGCACTTGCAATACTTAGCCAAGAATCAGTCCACACAACGTTGTCAATCACTCATCACACAAGGAAGCGACCATCCACCGGTCATCAAACCACACATGTTCCTCAACCAGAAGGAGTATCGGAGCATCATCGGGTCACTCCTCTACTTGACGGCGACGAGGCCGGACATCCAATTCTTGGTATGTCTGTGCGCTCGTTTTCAAGCGTCTCCGAGGACTTCGCATCGGCAAGCGGTGAAGCGAATTTTCAGGTACTTGCGCCACACTCCCGACTTCGGCCTTTGGTACTCCACATCCTCTTCTTTGGCGCTTCATGGTTTTTCAGATGCGGATTTTGTTGGGTGTCAGTTGGATAGGATGTCCACTTCTAGGACTTGCCAGTTTTTGGGATCTTCTTTGGTGTCTTGGTCTTCCCGCAAACAGTCGAGTGTTGCTCAATCCACTACCGAGGCAGAGTACGTTGCCGCTGCTAGTTGTTGCTCTCAGCTCCTTTGGATTTCATACACCATGAGTGACTTTGGTGAGGAGTATACCCATGTCCCACTTCAATGTGACCACACCAGTGCCATAAGCGTTGCTAAGAACCCAGTGCTCCATTCCAAAACCAAGCACATAGAAGTGAGGTATCATTTTCTGAGAGACAATGTTGAGAAAGGGAAGATAGCTTTGATCCATGTACCCACACATGACCAACTAGCCGATATTTTCGCCAAACCCCTAGATCAAGCAACTTTCACTCGTTTGCGGGGGGAGCTTGGTTCGTGTTTGATTTCTTGAGTTGGGTGTGTGGGAGCTCCTTTGTAGCATATGTATAGCTTTCCTTTGTGCATTTCTTGGATTTGTCATGGCATATGTAACATGATGTATAGGCATCCTTGTATCTTAGATTGCATGCATTTTGTATCATATGCATTGGATGAGTAAAGCTTCTCCGATATACATTGTTCACCATAGAATGCTACTAATGTCTTTGTGAGCTTGTTTGGTATGCTATGGTTAGTGTGGCTTAGCTCTTGATAATCTTGGTTTATAATCCATGGTTGATGACTATGTTTTTTGAAAAATGTTACACATATGCTCTCTCTTGTGTAAATGCCTTTATATGATCTTGACATGTTTTAGTGGCTTGGTTATGCTTAATTTGTGGTTGGATAGCTAGCTTATTGATCATATGGGGCCAAAGGCTCATTTGCCATCATGAATGTTTAGCCCTCTTGCTTTATCTTGTGGAGGGGCCTAAGTTCCTTATTGTCGCAAAAACATTTCATGTACCAAATATGAATCTGAAAATGAAATGTAAAATGCTTGGAAAATGTGCTCCCATGTCATATGTGCTAAATTTAATTTGCTTTGGGTGCTAAACCATTGCATGATGCCTACCAATGTGAAGTCTCATACATAGAAGGCGGCACATGGCTCGGTGGCTTTGACATGACATGGGGTGCTTGTGGGTGTTTGTGATGGTCTTATGATTAGAATGGCTGTCCTAGCATGAAGTTTGTGTGGCTTTGCTATTTTGATATGTTTTGATCATGTTTAGGACTTTGCTCATGAGAGGCAAACTTTTCGCAAAATTGCCCAAATCCATCTTAGCTTCGTCCAATGGTTGTGAAACTTGGTGATCTTGTAGTTGATGTAAAAACGAAGCTATAGAGTATGTAACTTGCTCATTTGGACATGTGTAGCATCCTTTATTGAATTTTGTCTATTTGAGAAGCTCTAGGTTGATAGTTGTGCATTTTTGGCTTGATTCATGCATTGCCAACAAGGGGGAGAAGTTTGAGCTTGAAATGGCTTGCTGGATGGATTTAGAAGATTTTCAGGTGGTTTCGAGCCTTTTCTGGGCTCTGGCTGGTGTGCACCGGTCTGACCGGTCGAGGTCACCGGTCTGACTGGTTAGAGTGCTGGTCTTGTCGAGCATACTCCCCGGGTACCCATACAAGGAAGCATGAAGACGGACTCCTACTAGAATTCCCCTGTAATCCTACTAGGACTCGTTCCGTGTAATCCTACTAGGACTCCTGCCTTGTAACCGACTAGGAACCTGCCCCCTGGACTATATAAAGGAGGGCCGGGTACCTAGCCGGGCACCTGATCTCAACCAACACCAAGCGCGGGACGCCATACTTGATCCCCCAAACAGGACGTAGGGTTCGCCACCTTGGAAACCCGAACCTGTATAAATCTTGTGTCTCGTGTCCTTGCGCATACCTTCGAGTTCTCAGTCTCCCGATCACGATCCCCACCGCACAATCTACTACCTCGGGTACCCCTTGGTAGGTTTGCCGGTCTAAAACACCGACAGCTGGCGCGCTAGGTAGGGGTGATCATCACCACCGGGCGAATTCGAAGGACCTCATCATCAAGAACAATCTACCTGCAACAAGCAAACTCGCCGAGTTCCAATTTTGCAGAAGTCGCCGTGTCTGAGCAGAGCACCACGGCCAGACAGAATCAATACCGTGACCATCGAGTTCGGATTGAAAAGTAGCTCGTCGACGATTACTGCCAAGTCCGCATTGAAATCGCTGCAAACCTTTCCAGGTCTGCGGTCGTGAGCGTCAATTGGGAGTCCAAATCCATGTACAGATTTGAAGCCGGTTCACGTACGGCAGCAATTTCAGACAGCTGTCATGCTCCCACAGCCCTCCAACACTTCAACATGTCCAACATCCAATCAGCTACAGGACCGAGGTGGCAAATCAATTTGCTCGATCAGCCGCATGCACATGTGAAGACTAAGTGCACCAGCTCTTAGGCTACAGCCACACAAAAGCTATACCAGGAAGCTTCAACATCACAACTTGGTGCACATACAAAATGTACGTGTGTACAATTACTTCGATCACAAGAGTTAGTCCGGTCGCACAAGCTCTACTTCAACCTCGTCGTGCGCCGTGACTACTCGTCACCCGGTCGCACAGGCTCTACATCAACCTCATCATGCTTCGTGGCTACTCGTCACCCGGTCGCACGGGCTCTACGTCAACCTCGCCGTGCGTCGTGAGTACTTGTCTCCTGGCCGCAGTGGCTCTACCTCGACTATGTTGCGCGACCGGGTGCATAGGATCCCCACGCCGCGCGTCCGGGTTCCTCGGCACGTCGCGCGGCTCGTTGCGCGGCTCGTCGTCGACTATTTCTCCCGCGTCGTGCGGCACGTCGCGCGACACCTCGTCGACTACTTAGCCTATGTCGCGCGTCCGGGTGCCTCGGCACGTCGCATGGCTCGTCATCGACTACTTCGCCTACGCCGCGCGTCCGGGTGCCACGGCACGTCGTGCGGCTCGTCACGTGGCTCATCGTCGACTACTTCGCTTATGTTGTGCGATCGGGTGCCTCAGCACGTCGCGCGGCTCGTCGCGCCGCTCGTCGTCGACTTCTTCACCTACGCCGTGCGTCCGGGTGCCTCGGCACATCACGTGGCTCGTCGTCGACTACTTCACCTACGCCCCGCGTCCGGGGGCCTTGGCACGTCGCACGGCTCGTCATGTGGCTCGTCGTCGACTACTCAGTGCGCCGCGACTTCGTCTTGCGACCACACTGGCTCTACTTCAGCCACACCGTGCGTCGCGACTACTTGTCTCGCGGCAACACTGGCTCTACTTCGAGTACGCCGTGTGCCGCCATGACGTCGTCTTCCGGTCGCATCGTGTCGACCATTCATCTCGATTAGTTTTCCGAACTAGTCGAGAACGGCAGTCACGCCCTCAACAACTAGTCAGGATCAACTCTTACTAGTCAACTTCAGCAACAACCGTCATGGCTCCATCACCGACCACCACGGCTTCATCAACAGTCTGCCCAGGCAGCAACAGCTAAGTCATTTATTTAAATGATTATTGTTTTCTTTTATTGGCTTGTTCTCCTCATCATGTAGGACTACTTGCCGACTACTCATTTGTGTACGCTTCTCGGCAGGTTTTCACGGGAGCTACACTCTGCTGACTACTGTTGGGGTATATCAATCAAGTCACCACGAGCCTACTTCATCCACTCGGGGGCTATCACAAGGAGGCGGCTTCTAAAGTCCTCTATGCGCGGCAATCTAAAGTCGACTTCTAAAGTCGCATTCTAAAGTCCGCTCCGTGCGGCAAATTAAAGTCGACTCCGGTCGCATCTTCGCCTGCTTCGGGGGCATACTACGTGTGTAAGCTTCGATGGAACCTAACTATAAGTGGCCCTCGGGTCCTGGCGACAATGGAACCTAGCTGCACGTGGTCTTCACGCTCTATACCATGGGTCCAAGTACCCTAAGTACTCGTGCTCCGTACCTTGGGTCTGAAAACCATGGCCCAGGTACACAAGTCGACTTCGGTCGCACCTTCAAGCCCGCTCCGGCGGCAATCGTACCTTGGGTCTGAAATCCATGGCTCAGGTACTCAAGCCCACTCCGGTGGCACAAGTCGACGCTAACGGTCGCACCCAAGCCTACTCCGGTGGCACAAGTCGACACTAACGGTCGCACCCAAGCCCACTCCGGTGGCACAAGTCGACGCTAACGGTCGCATCCAATCCCACTCCGGTGGCACAAGTCGACGCTAACGGTCGCACCCAAGCCCACTCCGGTGGCACAAGCCGACTTCGGTCGCAATCTTAAGCCCGCTCCGGTGGCAAAACCACTCGTTTTCTCTGATTTTTTATTCGCTTTGGCTTTCCGGAAAGTGCTTTTCGTTTTTTGCATCTTAAGTCCACCCCGTGTGGCGCAAAGTCGAATATTGTAGTCGCATCTCAAAGTCCACTCTATGCGGCAATCTAAAGTCGACTTTGGTTTTCAAGTCACATATCAAAGTCTGCTCCACGCGGCATCTTAAAGTTGACTTCGGTTTTCAAGTCGCATCTCAAAGTCCGCTCCGCGCGGCACAAAGTGGACTTCGGTTTTCAAGTCGCATTCTACTGTGTGCTCTGCCGACATCTAAAGTCGACTTCGGTTTTCAAGTCGCATTCTAAAGTTCGCTCTGCCGGCATTTAAAGTCGACTTCGGTCACATCTAATGTCCGCGTTGATGGCACGGATACTTCTCAAGCTCCACGGCTCGATGCCAAACTACTACTCGGAATCTCTCTAGTTCAGGGGCTGCACTCAAATTACTACTCGAAGATAACTTCAGCAGGCTTTGCTAGCTCTCAAGCTCGAGGGCTCCGCACCAACAACTACTCGATGTGGCTCCTACGGCTCACCTGGCGACGAGGTCGGGGGCTGAATGCTACAAGAGTACTCAGATGATGACTTCCGCGAACACTGAAGACCCTTGGATTGATTCGTCAATCGTTCCAAGGCTCGGGGGCTGCTATGCTACACCCACCATTCAAATTTCTTAAGATGGAAGATTCGGAATCAAGATTGACCCTCAGCTAGAGTCTGTGTAACACCCTAAAATTCCATCACCAAATTAATATAAGCAACAAGGTGTTTTAGTTTTAATTTTCTAAGGATTAAATAAATTATCAAATAAATTTGGCCTTTAAAATATCTAAATATCATTTTAATAATTTAGAAGCAATAAGTGCTTGTGCATCATGTTTGGTTTGCATGGTGTTTAAGAGTGTTTTGTGAATTTTAAAAGCTTTAGAGTTTTTTTAAAAAAATGTTTTGAAGATTTTGAAAGAGTTAAAAGTTTTGAAAAGTTGAAAAGGTTTAAAAAGAAAATCTTTGAAAAAAAGAACCTCCTTAAACTCTTTCTCCCTCTCCCTTTCAGCCCAACAGCCCAACCTCCCTCTTCTTTCTCCACCGGTCCAGCGCGCCTCGCGTGGCCCAACAGCCCAGCCGCCTCTCCTTCGCCGGCCCAGCTGCCCCTCCCCTCTCTTCTTTCTCAGACGCTGCCAGCCCGGGCCCGTGCGTCAGTCCCCTTCTCCCTCTCCCCTCTCGCTGCCAGGCCGGCCCCGCAGGTCAGCTCTCCCTTCCACCTCCAGCCGCGCCCCTTTCTCTCCCATGGCCGCGCTGGCCACTGTCTCCTCCGAGCGCCGCCCCTGCCTGCGCCTCCTCCCCTTCACTCTTACGCATTAGTGCGCCGATTCACTCGCGCTGCCCCACCCTTTTCCCTTTCCTCTAGCCTCCCTCCTCTCCTCTGCTCCGCGTGATGACGCATCAACCGCGCCGCCCGGCCGTTTCCCCCGCATACCTCGCCCTTCCGCCTTCAATTCTCGTCGTCAAGACGCACTGGAGCACCGGCCGCCTCCTTTCCTCCTTCAATTTCTCTTCCCATTACTCCCCTCACCCGAATTCAAATTGAAACCGCCACGGCCATCAATGGCCGGTCCTTGCCCATCGCCTCGGCCGCCGCTTTCCCCTCCCTTCCCCTCTATAAAACCCGTGGTCGAGCCCTGCGCGCACTCTTTCCGCGCTCGTACATGCCCTGCACCGCTCTCCTCTCATGCGCGCGCCGCCGCCTTGATTTCTTCCGGGCGCCACCATTGCCGGCGGTGAGCAACCTGCCATCAGTGGGTGCCCCTAATCCTCTGCCCTTCTTCTCCTTCGCGTGCGAAGCTCACCAAATCTTTAATTCGTGTCACAGGATCGCTCTCTCGTTGCCGGACCGAGCTGCACAGGTCGCCGCCGCCGTCATCTTCAACCTCTGGACGCCGACATCGATCTCCACCACCGCCGCTTCCCCAGTGCCCGAGCCGTCTCCAACTCGTTGCCGTGGTGGTGAGCAAGCTTCCCCTCGCCTCCTTTTATTTTTCCCCGAACCGCAGCACCTCCTGCCGCTCGCCGACCCTGCGCTGCCCACCTCGCCAGCCGTGGTGCCCTCGCCATCACCCGAGCCGCCTTCTAGAGCCCGTGGTTGGGTTCGCGTGGTTCCCCTCTCCGCGTAGAGCCCTTCCAAGCTTAAAACCGTGCCCGAGAGGCCATTTTAGATCGTCGCCGGCGAGCCTCCGGCGAGTCGCCGTCGGGCTCCGCCGCGCGCCGCACCCCTCCGGTGTGCCCGCCGCCGCCCATCGCGTATAGACGACGCGAGCCGCCCGATTCTCAGGGGACGACGCAGATTAGATCGAGGACCCCCCTTAGCCCGGTCCACCGTGGACCATAGACCGGGTCCACCGCCGGTCCATGGCTGCAGCGGCCGTCCATCAGCGGATCGACGGCCAAGATCTCCCCAAGCCGCCGGGTCAAAATTTAAGTACCGGCCGGCCCCTGTAGTTTTTGCAAAAAGGCCCCTGTGCTTTGCACAATCACAACCATGCCCTTCCACCTATAGAAATCTTTTTCAGTTAGATCCTGTTTTCAACGTTTAAGCCCCTGACCTTCTTAGTTCTTCCCATCAGAGGCCCATTCTTGATCTTTTACACTATAAACCTTGGGTTTATATGTGTAATTATGTTTTAGCCCCTGGATTCTTGCAGATAAGCCCCTGGAAGCCCTGTTTCTTCGCAGAAAAGCCCCTGAAACTTGTTTTAGCCATATCTTTTCCGTCCTAGCTCCGTTTTAAGCGTTCCTGGTGTCCACGCGACCGTCTTTTCAAGCCCGTCGGTTTTAGAACCTTGTTTTGGCCGTATCTTGTGCGTTTTAGCCCCGTTTCCACCGTTTCAAGTTGCTTAAGGCTCATATCAACAAAAACTACGTGATAGGACCAATGTTGAACATGTTCCTTGTTTTATAATTTATTTAAAAGTTAAATATGATTAAATCTTATTATGCATGCTTTTCTAATTAAAATCTAGCTAGAGTTCAACACGTGTTTTCATAAGAAAGCTAATATGCCTAATACTAGTTAAATACTTCTTATAATTAAAAGCCAATTAGATGTGTACCTCGGTTTTTATAATCAAACTTAATTTAAGTAATGTTTATGCAATTTGCTTCCTAAATAAAAGCAATATAGGTTTATCTCGAGTCTTTCTTAATTAAATTTTTAATTTGATTAATATGAATATAAATGTGTTTTTAAGCTATAATTTGATTAAAATAACTCGAAATATAAAGATAAGCACCTAGATGCTTTTACATGCTTCTTTTGAATTAAAATGTTTAATTTGTATAAGTTAAACTTGAATATTTATAAGTAAAATTTGACTAGGCTTATACCATCTTTTAATACAAATATAACTTGCTCAATTATAAATAGGGTATTTCTCTGAAATAACCTATACACATGATTTTACTTAACTAAAAGATACCAAGCACATAACTAGCTCTTGTTTGTGATCATCCAAAGCTCTCGATAGTTCCTAGTGCTTTTGTGTTCGCGTTCCTAGAGCCAACCCTGGTCTTCTCTTTAAGCTTTTCATGCTTGGTGTATTGTTTTGTTTATTGTATGCTTTCTTGTGTGTTCGTAGACACCGTGCCAGTTTCAAGTGAGCAACCAGTTGAAGCGGATCAAGAGCAAGTGTTTGAAGAAGAAGAACCCTAGTGTTTAAGCAAGGAAGGCAAGTGGACTTCTCCCTCTGCATATTCTTCTTTGTCCTAAACAATTGCATGATAACTAAGTTTACTTTTAAATGTTGTATTGCATAAACTTGATGAGAAAACACCTTTTTAAGGACATGACTAGACTTTTACCTTCATTACCTTGGACAACCCTTTTTAAATAAATATTTTGGGTAGATAATGCTTAGTTGCTATAACTTGGGATGGTTTAAATGAATCTTTTGTAATATGATGAATGTTGATCATGATCTTTGGTGATATAATTATTTGTGTGTGTGCTTATGGTTAATAACAAGATCATATAAGATCTAATCGGAACATGGAGAACCACCCAGGAAAACAGTACAACCACAAGACATATGGCTCTGTCTTGGCCAATTAATTAGGGAAGTCTTGTGTGGCTATTAGCCTTAGTAGCTTGGGGTACGGAGGAATGCTTTTATGACTCTTCTACTCTGGACAGGTTTTGGAACGGAAGTGCTCTTCTAGGCTTACCTGGTCTGAGGGTAGAGAGAGGGTACGAAAGATAGCCTCTAGGCGTGCTACTATGGACTAATACACATAGGAGGACTCTTTGTAAAGGCCTCGTAGCGTCCCTATGCAACCACACCTCGGAAGTGTGGTATTGTGCCTACTTTTGCACAGCATGGTTGGGTTCAAAGTTCTTCGGGACTTTTACGCGACTTGTGGTGAAAGTGTACAACCTCTCGAGTGTAAAACTGTTATAACGGCCGTGCTCACGGTCAAGAGCGGCTGGACCCTCACATGATTAATAAACTTGAAGATGGAACTAAATCGTGGTTTCTTGTGGGTTTTGAGAGAAGATGCTTTCCTAAATGCTTAAGTGGGTTGGTATAAACTTACATCTAGTAATTAGGTGCTTTCTAATAAAAATTTGACCAACATTAAAATGCTAACCGCAAAGAAAACTCTTAGCCTATCCTTGTTAGCCTTGCATCTTTCCCCCACTTGCTGAGCTCCAACCATAAGTGTGCTCACCCTTGCTTACCTGTTGTTCAGAGAAGAACACTGGAAAAGAGTACTTCAGCGACTACGAGGAGTTCTGAGGCTTGCGTGCCCCCAGTCAGATGCCTGTGGAAGATGAAGATGGAGTTACGTCTTCATAGTTATCTTTGGATCGTTGTAAAGACCTTCGAGTCTAACGTCTGAGTGTAATAAAGAGATAATGTAATGGTTTAACTCTTGTACGTTTTTATTGCTGTTTATTGATATTTCACTCATGACGTCTATCATATGTGTGTAAACTTGATCCTGGCACACATATGAGATGCATTTGGTTTCTTCGGAAAATCAGGTGTGATAGAGTGGTATCAGAGCAATAATGACTGTAGGACGCAGCCTTAAGTTAGAAATGGTCGAAAAGTAAAGATTCATGTTCTAGAAAGCCTGTCATCCTTCAAAATTGACTTATTTTACGTATAAAATCTAGTTTAATCTTTGTCTTCTTGTTAAAACATATTGTTTTGTTTTGATCTATTCTGAGTTCGTTTCTTGTGCTATCAGCTGAATCTTCACCACCAAGGTTGTCTAAAATAAGTTCTTAGATTACCTACCCCTTATCAACTTCGATAGAAACGTTTCTATGAGGACGAACGTTGTGTTGATGATTGTTGTTTGAACACATGTTTGATCTGGATCTTTGTTTGTGTGAGTTGTATTGTGGAGTGATGGTCACAAATGCAACAAGAAATAAATTGTTAGGTTAATAGAGATAGATTGGGTTCAAATCTGGGATATCCTTATCTGCCATTCGAGTTGGTTGGAGGATGTCAGAAGACCAAAGTCTAGAAGCAACACCAACATCAACAACAAGAAACCTACAAACATATGAAGACATCAACACATGAAAGAAGTTGAAGAAAAGGATGACCTATTTTCTTTCTTCTACCCCTTGCTATTCTACTTCCTACCATAATTTAATTACAATCACAACAACCAAGAAAAAGGAATCGATATAATATCAAGAATTCTACCACTTTTCAATTTATTTAACCTTGTTCTCTTCTGATCTTGATCTTTGTCCACTAACCAGATGGAAAAGGGCAACCAAGACAAGAGCAATGATAGCAGTTACAACCTTGGATGTGATCAATATGTATCACCATATCCAAACCCGGAGGATACACATACAAAGTTCTGGAATACTGAGCCACCTATGTTCTCTGACACTATGGATCACCTAGAAGCTGATGAATGGATCACAACAATTGAACAGAAGCTAGACTTGGTGCAATGCAACGATAGAGAGAAAGTCTTGTTTGCATCAGGACAACTTGTAGGAGAAGCCTCAGAATGGTGGAATTCCTACATCGACGAACATGAGCAACCACAAAGTATTGGTTGGAAAGAATTCAAGGACAACTTTATCTCCCACTTTATTCCTGTAAGTACGATGAAGCTCAAAAGGAAGGAGTTCCTTAACTTGAAGCAAGGGCAAATGACGGTGACTGAGTATAGGGATAAATTTATTCAGTTATCTATGTACGCACCAAGATCGTCTGAAAGTGATAAAAAGAAACGAGAACATTTCCTCAAAGGGCTGAATGAAGACCTTCAGAGTATACTAAGCTTACATGAATATTCTAGTTTGCAAGATGTCATCAAGAAAGCTATTGAGTTAGAAAGCAAACTACAGGAAATCATAAGTAAGAAGAGGAAAATGAATTTTCCAGAGCAACATGAGAACAATTCACATCTTTACCATTTGACTCAAGGATCAGAACATGAGAGTGAAGATCCACCACGCAATCGTCGAAACATTAAAGAAAGTGGAGCTTGTTTCTACTGCAAAGATCATGGACATTTGATTAGCAGGTGTCCTAAGAAACGTGTTGACCGATATGAGAAGAAAGCTCAGTAGAGACAGAATAAGCAAATCAGTACCCAAGAAGCCTTGGATCAAATGGAGAAGAATATTAAAAGTTGTGTATGAGGTCCTGAAGTATGATTCGAGATGGCTAAGCTTAGGAAAAGAAACAATTATGGAGTCGATCCAGCTCTATTCAAATCACTTTATCAAGAAAAGAAGAAAAAATCCTACAAAGGCAAATCAACAGAGTCGAGAAAAGGAATGGACAGTTACAAATGAATTTAGATTGAATATGTCATGAGGTGTTTTATTTATAAAGTGAGTTGTGAAGAATAAATAATTATGTATATGGAGCTTGTGTAAAACGAATTATATGGAAGCAAGATAAGCAGTGTTGGATGCTAAACACCCGAACTCTTGTCTCATGCTAGCCTTTGTGAATCTCAGGATGAGAATTTGTCTTAAGTTGGAAGTTCATGTTGTTTTGAGTTCATCTCACCATGCATTAGTTCACTATTCCTATCTGAAATACCTTTCTCCAACAATCAGATGGTAAGCATTAGGTCAGGAGAAGGTCAAGACATTCCACCTGTTGTTTGTGCTCATACTTGCTAATTAGCGGAATCAAGCACCATCCCCACCCCTCAACCCAACAATGGATCCAGTACGCAACAGTTCCTTGCCGCTCAGATGCAGCTAATCCAAAACCTGTCTACCACTAATCAAACATTCAAGCTCAGCGAAGTTAGCCACCACCAGCAACACCACCAGCACCGGTGGACAAGCATAAGGAATTCATGAGTCACTATCTTCCCACATACTCCCACTCAACCAATACATTGGATGTTGATGATTGGTTAAAGACTGTCACCAAGAAGTTGAAGATGACGCAATGCACTAGTCGAGAGATGATCTTGTATACAACAGAATGTTTGGAAGAATTAACAACTGAATGATGGAATGCGTACACTGTCGCACATGCTACACCTAACACCATCACCTGGCAGGAGTTCAGGGATAGTTTTCACGTGCACCACATTCCCTCTGGTGTGATCAAGCTTAAGCAAAGAGAGTTCCTCACTCTAAAGCAAGGCAATATGATAGTTAACGAGTATCTGGACAAGTTTACTCAGTTGTCTCGCTATGCATCGGATGAAGTTAATACTAACCCAAAGAGGCAAGAACACTTCCTGGATGGTCTAATAGGGCCACTCAACTATCAACTACAGAGTCACAACTTCTCGAACTTCGCAACATTACTAAACAAAACATAGGTCTAGAGAATAAACTTATGGAACTGGGTTAACAATAGCGCAAGTTCCAAACACATGGACAATCAACAGCGCACGTTCCCACTTCAACTCATCACAAAAAAAACCTCAATTTAGTCCTGGTGGATCAAGTGGAAATTATTTGCAGAATTCTCAGTTGCAGCGTTCAACCCAGCAGTTCCAACATTTCAGCCAACAAACACCACATGTTCCAAATCATCATCGAGATCGCTTAGGTGCACTAATGAGAAACGACTCTCAAGTTCACTCTAATGGTTGTTTCAATTGTGGAGAATTGGAATGATATACCAGCATCCGCCCAAATTGTAACATCTAGACTCCCCAGAAAGACAATGGTCAAAGGTTCGGACAACCAACATCTCAGATACATCATGGAAGTGCTAATTCTCGGATCAACAAGAGTCAACGGAATTACGTGCGTGGCAGAGTGAACCACGTGACAACTGAACAAGCTCAAGACGCTCCTGGTATTGTGCTGGATACGTTTCTGTCAACTCGTGCTCGCAACGAGCTTTATTTGATTCTGGAGCATCACATTCTTTCGTTACTGAACAATTCATAGCAAAGCATGATATACCTATGAGTTCTATGAAGACACATTTGCTGATTAGTTCTCCGAATGGTGAAATGAAATCCACTTATATATGTCCACAAGTCAATCTTAAAATCGGGGGAATAAACTTTCAAGCTCATCTAGTAGTTCTTACATCAAGTGGAATAGATGTTATACTTGGAATGGATTGGTTATGCGAATGTGATGGAATAAATTTTGTGTGCTAAGAAGTCAGTACTCATAACCAAGGAGATAGGATTGAGGTTGTCACTACTGCCCATCCAAAGAAGAAGGCAAAGTGAATCTAGATAAGGGAAAGTAGGTGAAGGAGCTATGCCTGTTGGAAGAACTCAGTGTACATGATGGACTCAGAATAATACCCTTAGTTCTTTTCAATCTCTCCGAATCTCGGGACGAGATTCTTTTTAAGGGGGGTAGATTTGTAACACCCTAAAATTCCATCACCAAATTAATATAAGCAACAAGGTGTTTTAGTTTTAATTTTCTAAGGATTAAATAAATTATCAAATAAATTTGGCCTTTAAAATATCTAAATATCATTTTAATAATTTAGAAGCAATAAGTGCTTGTGCATCATGTTTGGTTTGCATGGTGTTTAAGAGTGTTTTGTGAAGTTTTAAAAGCTTTAAAGTTTTTTTTAAAAAATGTTTTGAAGATTTTGAAAGAGTTAAAAGTTTTGAAAAGTTGAAAAGGTTTAAAAAGAAAATCTTTGAAAAAAGAACCTCCTTAAACTCTTTCTCCCTCTCCCTTTCAGCCCAACAGCCCAACCTCCCTCTTCTTTCTCCACCGGTCCAGCGCGCCTCGCGTGGCCCAACAGCCCAGCCGCCTCTCCTTCGCCGGCCCTGCTGCCCCTCCCCTCTCTTCTTTCTCAGACGCTGCCAGCCCGGGCCCGTGCGTCAGTCCCCTTCTCCCTCTCCCCTCTTGCTGCCAGGCCGGCCCCGCACGTCAGCTCTCCCTTCCACCTCCAGCCGCGCCCCTTTCTCTCCCCTGGCCGCGCGCGCCCCCTGTCTCCTCCGGCCGCCGCCCCCCCGCTCGCGCCTCCTCCCCCTTCGCTCTTGCGCATTAGTGCGCCGATTCACTCGCGCTGCCCCACCCTTTTCCCTTTCCTCTAGCCTCCCTCCTCTCCTCTGCTCCGCGTGATGACGCATCAACCGCGCCGCCCGGCCGTTTCCCCCGCATACCTCGCCCTTCCACCTTCAATTCTCGTCGTCAAGACGCACTGGAGCACCGGCCGCCTCCTTTCCCTCCTTCAATTTCTCTTCCCATTACTCCCCTCACCCAAATTCAAATCGAAACCGCCACGGCCATCAATGGCCGGTCCTTGCCCATCGCCTCGGCCGCCGCTTTCCCCTCCCTTCCCCTCTATAAAACCCGTGGTCGAGCCCTGCGCGCACTCTTTCCACGCTCGTACATGCCCTGCACCGCTCTCCTCTCATGTGCGCGCCGCCGCCTTGATTTCTTTCGGGCGCCACCATTGCCGGCGGTGAGCAACCTGCCATCAGTGGGTGCCCCTAATCCTCTGCCCTTCTCCTCCTTCGCGTGCGAAGCTCACCCAATCTTTAATTCGTGTCACAGGATCGCTCTCTCGTTGCCGGACCGAGCTGCACAGGTCGCCGCCGCCGTCATCTTCAACCTCTGGACGCCGACGTCGATCTCCACCACCGCCGCTTCCCCAGTGCCCGAGCCGTCTCCAACTCGTTGCCGTGGTGGTGAGCAAGCTTCCCCTCGCCTCCTTTTATTTTTCCCCGAACCGCGCACCTCCTCGCCGCTCGCCGACCCCGCGCCGCCCGCCTCGCCAGCCGTGGTGCCCTCGCCATCACCCGAGCCTCCTTCTAGAGCCCGTGGTCGGGTTCGCCTGGTTCCCCTCTCCACGTAGAGCCCTTCCAAGCTTAAAACCGTGCCCGGGAGGACATTTTGGATCGTCGCCGGCGAGCCTCCGGCGAGTCGCCGTCGGGCTCCGTCGCGCGCGCACCCCTCCGGTGTGCCCGCCGCCGCCCATCGCGTATAGACGACGCGAGCCGCCCGATTCTCAGGGTACGACGCAGATTAGATCGAGGAGTTACCCCCTTAGCCCGGTCCACCGTGGACCATAGACCGGGTCCACCGCCGGTCCATGGCTGCAGCGGCCGTCCATCAGCGGATCGACGGCCAAGATCTCCCCAAGCCGCCGGGTCAAACTTTAAGTACCGGCCAGCCCCTGACCTTCTTAGTTCTTCCCATCAGAGGCCCATTCTTGATCTTTTACACTATAAACCTTGGGTTTATATGTGTAATTATGTTTTAGCCCCTGGATTCTTGCAGATAAGCCCCTGGAAGCCCTGTTTCTTCGCAGAAAAGCCCCTGAAACTTGTTTTAGCCATATCTTTTCCGTCCTAGCTCCGTTTTAAGCGTTCTTGGTGTCCATGCGACCGTCTTTTCAAGCCCGTCGGTTTTAGAACCTTGTTTTGGCCGTATCTTGTGCGTTTTAGCCCCGTTTCCACCGTTTCAAGTTGCGTTAGGCTCATATCAACAAAAACTACGTGATAGGACCAATGTTGAACATGTTCCTTGTTTTATAATTTATTTAAAAGTTAAATATGATTAAATCTTATTATGCATGCTTTTCTAATTAAAATCTAGCTAGAGTTCAACACGTGTTTTCATAAGAAAGCTAATATGCCTAATACTAGTTAAATACTTCTTATAATTAAAAGCCAATTAGATGTGTACCTCGGTTTTTATAATCAAACTTAATTTAAGTAATGTTTATGCAATTTGCTTCCTAAATAAAAGCAATATAGGTTTATCTCGAGTCTTTCTTAATTAAATTGTTAATTTGATTAATATGAATATAAATGTGTTTTTAAGCTATAATTTGATTAAAATAACTCGAAATATAAAGATAAGCACCTAGATGCTTTTACATGCTTCTTTTGAATTAAAATGTTTAATTTGTATAAGTTAAACTTGAATATTTATAAGTAAAATTTGACTAGGCTTATACCGTCTTTTAATACAAATATAACTTGCTCAATTATAAATAGGGTATTTCTCTGAAATAACCTATACACATGATTTTACTTAACTAAAAGATACCAAGCACATAACTAGCTCTTGTTTGTGATCATCCAAAGCTCTCGATAGTTCCTAGTGCTTTTGTGTTCGCGTTCCTAGAGCCAACCCTGGTCTTCTCTTTAAGCTTTTCATGCTTGGTGTATTGTTTTGTTTATTGTATGCTTTCTTGTGTGTTCGTAGACACCGTGCCAGTTTCAAGTGAGCAACCAGTTGAAGCGGATCAAGAGCAAGTGTTTGAAGAATAAGAACCCTAGTGTTTAAGCAAGGAAGGCAAGTGGACTTCTCCCTCTGCATATTCTTCTTTGTCCTAAACAATTGCATGATAACTAAGTTTACTTTTAAATGTTGTATTGCATAAACTTGATGAGAAAACACCTTTTTAAGGACATGACTAGACTTTTACCTTCATTACCTTGGACAACCCTTTTGAAATAAATGTTTTGGGTAGATAATGCTTAGTTGCTATAACTTGGGATGGTTTAAATGAATCTTTTGTAATATGATGAATGTTGATCATGATCTTTGGTGATATAATTATTTGTGTGTGTGCTTATGGTTAATAACAAGATCATATAAGATCTAATCGGAACATGGAGAACCACCCAGGAAAACAGTACAACCACAAGACATATGGCTCTGTCTTGGCCAATTAATTAGGGAAGTCTTGTGTGGCTATTAGCCTTAGTAGCTTGGGGTACGGAGGAATGCTTTTATGACTCTTCTACTGCGGGACGGAGTTTTGGAACGGGAGTGCTCTTCTAGGCTTACCTGGTCTGAGGGTAGAGAGACGGTACGAAAGATAGCCTCTAGGCGTGCTACTATGGACTAATACACATAGGAGGACTCTTTGTAAAGGCCTCGTAGCGTCCCTATGCAACCACACCTCGGAAGTGTGGTATTGTGCCTACTTTTACACAGCATGGTTGGGTTCAAAGTTCTTCGGGACTTTTACGCGACTTGTGGTGAAAGTGTACAACCTCTGCAGAGTGTAAAACTGTTATAACAGCCGTGCTCACGGTCAAGAGCGGCCTGGACCCTCACATGATTAATAAACTTGAAGATGGAACTAAATCGTGGTTTCTTGTGGGTTTTGAGAGAAGATGCTTTCCTAAATGCTTAAGTGGGTTGGTATAAACTTACATCTAGTAATTAGGTGCTTTCTAATAAAAATTTGACCAACATTAAAATGCTAACCGCAGCAAAACTCTTAGCCTATCCTTGTTAGCCTTGCATCTTTCCCCCACTTGCTGAGCTCCAACCATAAGTGTGCTCACCCTTGCTTACCTGCTGTTCAGAGAAGAACACTGGAAAAGAGTACTTCAGCGACTACGAGGAGTTCTGAGGCTTGCGTGCCCCCAGTCAGATGCCTGTGGAAGATGAAGATGGAGTTACGTCTTCATAGTTATCTTTGGATCGTTGTAAAGACCTTCGAGTCTAACGTCTGAGTGTAATAAAGAGATAATGTAATGGTTTAACTCTTGTACGTTTTTATTGCTGTTTATTGATATTTCACTCATGACGTCTATCATATGTGTGTAAACTTGATCCTGGCACACATATGAGATGCATTTGGTTTCTTCGGAAAATCAGGTGTGACAGTCTGCAACTCATCAACCTAAGGCTCGGGGGCTATTCCATATGGAGTGCGATTTTGCAACCGCACTTCCATATAATCTCGACTTCAAGACAGATGAGCTGGACCACCTTCCAGCCTCGTGGCAGTTTAAGTACTATTGAAGACTTCTCCAAGCGGTACTCGAGGACGCTCAGGAACTACTCGCAGAGGCTTCAAGACTACTCGAACTACTACACTGGACTACAATGTGCTCGGGGGCTTGTCGGGCATACTCCCCGGGTACGCATGCAAGGAAGGATGAAGACGGACTCCTACTAAAATTCCCCTGTAATCCTACTAGGACTCGTTCCGTGTAATCCTACTAGGACTCCTGCCTTGTAACCGACTAGAAACTTGCCCCCTGGATTATATAAAGGAGGGACGGGTACCTAGCCGGGCACCTGATCTCAACCAACACCAAGCGCGGGGCGCCATACTTGATCCCCCAAACAGGACATAGGGTTCGCCACCTTGGCAACCCGAACCTGTATAAATCTTGTGTCCCGTGTCCTTGCGCATACCTTTGAGTTCTCAGTCTCCTGATCACGATCCCCACCGCACAATCTACTACCTCGGGTACCCCTTGGTAGGTTTGCCGGTCTAAAACACCGACAGATCCTGTGCACATGTTGAGCACCGGTCTGACCGGTGGTGGTGACCGGTCTGACTGGTGAGAGCTGAGTTTTTGCAGCTGCCTTGTTTCAAGTGGTGTTTTGCATGCATTCGTCCAGGGGGAGTTGCATTGGTTCAGGGGGAGCTTGCATGTGTACAGGGGGAGCTCTTTGTGGTTTTTTGAGCTTTGGTTTGGTGGTTTGTGCTCTTTGCTTGAGCTTTGTTTTTTCTTGGATGTGTCGAGCCGTTGCCCTTGCCTAAGGGGTCCGAGACTTATCTTTTTCAAGTGATCTTGCTCTTTGCCTTTGTTTGGCTTTCGATCGCTTGTTGGAGTTTCTTTTTGTTCGTTTCTTTTCTTTTTCTTTTCTCTCTTGTTTCTTTTTGTGGGTTTTGTCAATGCACTCATCAAGGGGGAGATTGAGGACCATGTGTGGTTCGAGGACCGGTGGATGGTCGCTTCCTTGTGTGATGAGTGATTGACAACGTTGTGTGGACTGATTCTTGGCTAAGTATTGCAGGTGCATGTTGCGGCTTGACTGGTGTTGGTGCAGGTGAAGAACAAGCGCGAAAGGTCGTCGCCGGTGAGGCCTCCAGGTGTGGAGAAGACAAGTAGGCTTCGTTCGAGGGACCCGGTGGCCAGTAGGACAAGTGCGGGCCGCATGGTGGCATGAACAGCAAGATGAAGTCATGGACGGTTTCTTGGTTGAGCCTCAAAACCAAGGTCGAGCCGGGACTATGTGGGAGCCGAGTCATGAGTGGCGATTGGCCGAGGCTACACCGATTTCGCGGGGTTTCCGGTGGTTCACCAGAAAACCACTGGGTTCCTTGGTTGATCCACAAAGCCAAGACCGTAGAACCGAAGTCGGTGCTGCAGCAGTGCCAGACCGGTCTGACCGGTGGGTCCGACCGGTCTGACCGGTGGGTACCGGTCTAACCGGTGAGGAGCACCGGTCTGATTGGTGTGCGACGACGCAGTCCGGAATCTTCAAAGCGGAGGACACGCATCGGGATCGCAAGGCTTGCGTCGAGGCTAAGCAGGTTGCGGTCGCCGGGCATCCGTCTGATGGAGAAAACTTGAAGACTTCCAAAACCTCCCTTGAGGGGCTTGTATCCCTAGTTATTAAGTAAGTGTATTTTAGACTTTCGGTTGCCTCCATATAACCCGTGAGGTGAGAGGATGGCAGCCATCTCTTGGAACCCTAGTTCATTTGCATTCCTATTTTCCCTTCCTATTTTCTTCGGATTTCCATAGGACTAGCTTGAGAGTCATGGTGAGATCTTGTGAGAGTGTTGGATGATCGGGCGGCAAGCTAGACCTTGTATGGACCTTCTTGGTATGTATAGATGATTCGACGTGGTTCCTCAAGGCCTTGTTGTGTTCTTCCCGGTTGTTCTTGGTGGTGATTTTCGGAGCCCTCTCTTGGCGGTTTTCTTGGGGTGTTTTCGGGACCTTGCTCTTGGGGATTTGGTGGGGGAAATTTGTGGGAAACCTTCATGGTTCTTTGGCCTGTGATTCCCCTCCCAAATCCGTGAGTTAAGGGGCTCGATTTTGGGGTTTTCGGTGTTCTAGGGTTAGAGAAGTTCTTGGCGGGATTTCTTCGATTCCTCTTGATTTGGCAAGTTTTGGTGGACATAATCATGGCTATGGACTCCTCATGAGGTGTTCCTATTATCCCCAAAGTCTTGTTCAAGTCCGTGGAGCGATTCGGGAGATCGAAGTTTGGATTTGGAGGAGTTGACCCGCGGGTGCTGCTCATCCCGAGCTGCCCAGGCTACACCGGTCTAACCGGTGCTCATGGCCGGTCTGACCGGTGCAACCCTTGTTGGGTTTTTTCTCGGGTGAACATTTGGGTGTGTTTGCTGTTGTCCCGTGTTGCTGCTGTTTCGAGTTTGGGTCTGTTTGGAGCTCGGTAGGCCTGTTTGGTGTTTTGGGGCTTTCTGGCTGCGACCGGTCTGACCGGTGTGTTGCATCAGTCTGATCGGTGTGGAGCCTTTCTTTGGAAGTCACCAAGTCTCACCAGCAGGGACCGGTCTGACTGGTGGTGCTCACCGGTCTGACCGGTGTTGGTCAGTGGACTCGAGGTTTGGTGTTCCGCTGCGTTCTCGGGTCGGTAAGGTTGAAAGTTGGTTCCTAGGTTCAGTATCTAGTGGCTACGTGGATTTGGCCAACTTGGGTAGTGAGTCGGAGACGTGTGTTGGAAGCCGTGTTCGTCTTGTTGGAGTTTCCATCTCCTTCGAGAAGAAGTTTTATCGGCTCCCATTCACTCCCCCCCTCTCTGGTTCGCCGTATCGGTCCTTCAACACTTGGATCCATGGTCACTCCATATTGCCAATCTTAATAAGTTGATGACTCGCAATGCTTCCATCGGTTAAGGTTTGAATATGATACTTGAAGACCCCACAGATGCTAGAACTTCACCTTAGAAAAACACTAATAGCGGCTTAGCTACGGCCCCAAAGATTGCTTAGTCCCTCACCCTAGACATCTCGGTTGATCTCTTCATCACTTATCCAATCCACGTTGAGTTCCACTTTGCTTCATACACAATTAACCTTTCATTTGAAAACCCCGCTTCAAATGCTTGATCTTGATTGACAACGGATGTGCAAGCTTCCAATTTAGAACCATAGTGTGTACATTCATTATTTTGTTCTCTTTCAATAAACTCATGAAGTCTTGCACCACATACTTGTCTTTGTCAATGTGAGCCATAATATACATTCATATTTAAATACTTCAATGGTTGCTCATGAATATAAAGAAAACTTGATCACAGTCTTAGATAAATTCATTAGTCCTTTAATCACTTTGTTATTCAATTCACCAAAATCCACTTAGGGGCCTAGATGTACTTTCAGCTGCAACCACTCTTTTGTTGAACTCATTAAGTCACATGAAGTGGTTTAGCCGATTATCAAACGACTTTATGACAGCAGGGGATGAAGCCATCATTGGAACAACTTACAAACTCATAATTAGACAAATCTAAGCCAGATAGACATTTTACATCATCATGCACACCTATAGAATGGCTATCAGCTACAGCTACACAAGCAGAATTATCACCATGCACTACTTCTACCTCATCATTAACCCATTGTATTAAAATTTGGTGCAAGGTAGAAGGAACACATTTATTTGCATGAATCCAATCACGACCAAGGATAAGATTGAAGTTACCTTGTGTCTCAGCGACGAAGAAAGCCGTGGCGAGCGTCTTGCTTCCAACAGTGAGCTCCATGGAGATCACGCCTTTAGCCCCTATCGGCTCGCCTCCTCCAACTCCGCTGACGGTCATGTTGGTCTT
This sequence comes from Cenchrus americanus, assembly GCA_947561735.1. Taxonomy (NCBI): domain Eukaryota; kingdom Viridiplantae; phylum Streptophyta; class Magnoliopsida; order Poales; family Poaceae; genus Cenchrus; species Cenchrus americanus. The sequence continues at coordinate 180,594,482 of OX387245.1, forward strand.
GATCAACTCCTCATCTGAACCTCCAAGTTTCTTGAATAGAGAGTACGACATCAAGTTGACAATTGCACCTCCAACCACTAGCATCCGAGAGATGGACTTCCCATTGATGTGACCTTCATGTACAAAGCATTCAGATGATTATCAGTGCCTTTGGGCTTCTGAAATATAGCATCTTTAGGCCCAAAGTCAAGATAAGTGAATTCCTCTTCCTTAGGCACCGAACCATCAATAAAGAAATGAACCACATTAACTTCAAGGTTCATCCGCTCTGGAGAAGAACTATAGTCCACAAGCTCCTCGGCGTCCTCTAGAATAGGGACAGACGATACCTTGTCATTACAAGCCATGGGGATTGAAGAATCAAAACCAGGCGGTGTTTCTGGAGAACCCGGTCTGACCGCCTAGTCAGCCAGTTTAACCGCCTCAGGCGGTTGAACCGCCCCCTCTGGCGGTTTGACCGCCTCTGTCTGGGGTGTTGTCTTGACTCTCCACTCCTTTCCCTACGACATCATGGGCTTGTAGCTGTTGAAGACCTCGTCCCTCTGCTTTTCCAGTTCCTTCTCCCTCTTCTCATGTAGCCTCAATCGTTGAAGCTTTCGCCTTTGAGTATGGGTCAGACCCGGAGGACACCACCTTGGCAAGAAGTATTCCGGATGAGACTTGCTTCTGCTGGCCTCATGATTATTTGCATCAACTGATCCCTTTTGAGTCGGTGTCACAACCTGATTGTTTAACACAACTAGTCCTTTGCCACTTTTCTCAATGGGAATGTCCATCGTCCCGATCTGAATGATGTCAAGACTTGTAGTCCTCTCTAGGTCGATGTCCATCTTCTGAACCTCCTCCTCTTTGATCTTGGGCTTGTACACCTTTTTCGGAGGAATTTGCGCTTTCCTAGGCAGGGCGGTCTGAGCTCCTGTAGGGGGCAGTCTAACCGGGGTCAATCTGATGACCGTGCCCGGTTTGTCGTGGAGTCCAACGATCTTGTGTATGCCTTGAGATTCGATCCAACACTGATCCCCTTGGTCCTCCCCATTTAGGATCGAAGGATTGCTAATATGGCACCCACATTACCCTATTGTCATCATAGATTAGACGAGGCAGATTTGAACTTGAAGGATCCCATTCTGGAGTAAAGTGTTACCTCTGAGATGATTCACCTCTGAATCCGATAGCTGCTCTGGGAGGAGACGGCGACCTATCTTGATGTGGACGTGATCTCATCTTTTTTTACCGGCCAATCGCTTGTAACGACCTTTTGTTTGGAGTACTTGTCAAATAGCATATCAAATGTGACCTTAGGCTTTGGAATACTTCCCTAATTCTTTGCCATGTTGAGCTTCCAGTTTCCAATCTCCGGCCACTTCGGAAGAAGCATCTTTGGGCGGCCATGTGCAGGGGCGGTCTGACCGCCCTGTACCCCCAGTCTAACCGCCTTGTCCACGACAGACTCAGTTGTTTACTGACCATATGGAGTGGACGATCCTTGCCCCCCATGTCCAAAAGCTTTGACAGTGGTCTTGAAAGTCTCTCTACCATCAGGGGTCTTCTCATATGCCACTTCTCTTGTCAATTCTTTTCCCCTCAAATCGGGTTTAGCTTCCCCGACCATCATGTTATTGACCTTAGTAGTTTCGGCTTGATGTGGCCGGAAGACCTTGGGCTGTTGCAACTCCATAGTGTTGACGGGAAAAGGTTGCTTATCCACTTGCATCTCATGAAGCATCAAACGACCTTCGTTAATGGCCGATTGAATCTGACGATGAAACACATTGCAATCATTAGTGGCATGAGAATAAGAATTATGAAATTTACATTATGCATGTTGCTTAATTTCATCAAGTGATGGCATAGTATGAGAAATTTTAATGTTTCCAAGATTAAGTAATTCATCAGAGATACGATCGCATTTAGAAACATCAAAAGTAAATTTTAGTTCTTCTTGCCGACCTTTAGTAGCTCGCTTAAGAGATGCACAAGAACTAGCTTTAGACTTTGAAGGCCATACAAATTCAGCAACATACACCTCATCCTCGTCGTCCGAAATATCGGAATTATATTCAATCATATGCACATTAGACCAACGAGGTTTAGAGTGTTCTTTTTCCTTATTTAGTTTTAATTCTTGTGCCATACCTCTAACAAGCACATTAGCAAGAGTATGAAATTCTACACCTTCTAATCTTTCTCTAATGGTAGGTCTTAACCCTCTAGCAGCGAGATTAGCAAGGTCAGAATCAGTAAGAGACAAATTAAAATAACAGTTTTTAACTTCTTTAAAGTGCTTAAGGTAATCGGAAACAGACTCCTCTTTACTTTGCCTAACCGATGTTAAATCTGTCAATTTTAATTGGTAGCTCCCATTAAAGAAGTGGTCATGAAACTTTTGCTCTAATTGATCCCAAGAATCAATAGAGTTGGGAGCTAATGAAGAGAACCAAGCAAAAGCAGTACCAGTTAAAGATGATGAAAACAAGTGATCTTTTAAGGAATTAAAGGTACCAGCTTCACCTAGTTGAGCAGTATATTGGCTAATGTGCTCCCAGGTTGTACAGTTATCATCACCACTAAATTTGACAAAGTCGGGCATACGCCAACCGGGGGAAAGACACATAATCAAAATCAGCCCTATATGTTTTTTGATACAATCTAGTATTACCCATATCAACGTCGAGCTTATTTTTATCAAGTTAGCTATCTCTTCCTTAAATTAAGCCAATTCATTCCTAGCAGCTAACTGAGATTGCATTGCAACTGTTCTTAAGTTACTCATAGGGGTTGATTAGGATTTTGCATGCGATGTAAGTCGGTAAACACATCATTAGGCACACTATAAGATGGAGCAACATTAGGAATAGGTGGCGATGTGTGAGCTATTGTGCTATACATAGGTGGAACAATGCCATAAGTATTATTCTGACTCTGAACTAATGTACTAGGCACAACTGACAAAGGCAATGACTAATCCGGGACCATAACCATCTGGCCAGACAGGGCGGTTGAACCGGCCTGGGGGCGGTTTAATCGGGGTCGGCTTGGGCGACAGTGAGTGTCCCGGATAAAACCCCGTCAGCATACCATACACAGGAGCTTCAGGTGAAGTTTTCAGTGCTGCTGACGTGGTCGAATGCAGAACCCCTTGTGAATCTATTTGAGGGATACCGTCATCAGATATATTAATAACACGCTTACCCTCTATTTTTTCAATGCGGGTAACAACACTAGCAACCAAACTACTCTGATCGTTAAGCGCACGTTCAAATCTATCAATAATAGCAGATAATTGCGTAACTAAATCAGGAGGAGGGGTTTGACTTTCAGTAGGTATTACCTCAACCTTGTCTTTGTTCAGCTTGATCGCCGGCAACTTGAAATCTTGAGTGAATGCCACCTTGCCTGGACGATCCTTCTTGGTGCCAGAGAGAAATTGCTGCTTGATATACTCTTGCAGCTCCGTGTACTTCCTCTGATCTTACTCACTGAGTTTCTCGATATTCACCATGATCACGTTGTTCTTCTCAAGATTGCAATGTGATCCCATGCAAAGATCGAAAGATCGGTTGTGAAAACGAGATCTATCCCCAGCGGAGTCACCAAAAGTCTGTTGACGCTTTTTTCGGTCGAACACACGAATGCGCTAGCTTGCGCGGTCGTCGGAAATCCACTCGCCTAACCACCTAGCACGGATCGGTCTAACCGCCTGGGGGGTCTAACCGCCTTGGATAGGAGGCACGTCGAAAACCTAGATTCGCTGCCCCGGGAGGGACCCCGTCGGGAACAGTGCGCTTAGGGTTGTCCTGAGATCGGCAGGCCACTCAGAACTCCCTCAACCACCGTGGAGATGAAAGAGGAGAACAATGGAGGTTGGAAAAGTTAGGGTTTGGAGAAAATAAGGTAAAATTGATAATGATGATTGGATGATGATTCTCAATCGGCCACGACCCTTTATATTTATAGGGTGGGAGGACTTGCCCTACAAACAACGCTTCACAACTCGAAATCAAGCCAAACTCCTAATCCTACCCGAAATCAGGGAGACCTGGTTTGACCGCCCCTGGGGGCGGTTAGACCGTCTGGCGCCTACTACATGCCGGACCGGTTACAGTGCAGGCTCTTTTACGGTGGACCATACCACCTTATACCACTATTGGAAAAGGACTAATATGGAAGAATCCGGCGGTTGAGATTAATTATATACCACCACGGCTTAACATGTAGTATAGGGTGGTATGCATAGGTGGTATAGGGGTATTATTGATAGTTTTTTTCTTGTTGCATTTTTTTAGAATAAGGGAAAATAACCCGGTCTCCCCAGCCATCCAGCTGAGTGCGACCACAAAAACAATTCCAATTCAGTGATACAAACGCCAGGAGCACATACAACTCCCGACGTATAATAAAAGACAAGCGATAGAATACCCCGCTAGCTAGAAGCGGGATATGCTAAGCCCGGATACGTCTAAAAACACTCCACCCACTTGCTCTTGATAAACTCTAAAGCACAAGTCTCCAACCAAAGACATCCTTCCTTCGAATTCTCTTTCCCTCTTCTCTAGATAAAATGGACCAGCTCTCCCGATCCAGAAGGTTCCTCTAAACATCACCCGCAAAATAGACTTAGATTTTGATTTTTGAAATACAACATCATTTCTACTGAGCCATAACGCCCAACAAAAAGCAGCCACCCCAACAATCACTAAAGCTCTTTGCTTATGTGAAAAACTTCTAAGCCATGAGCCGAAGAGGTTAGCCATATTAGCGAGGTTTTGTAATCCCAAAGGTGACACTTATTGCACTCCACATCAATCTAGCCATCGGACACTCAAAGAAGAGATGTTCAATAGTCTACTGTTCACTACAAAAGCAACAACGAGTACATCCCTTCCACTTTCTCTTAGCTAAATTGTCTTTCGTCAAAATAACACCCTTCCACAAATACCAAAGAAATATCTTAATTTTTAGGGGTATCTTTGCTTTCCAAGTAATGAGGTTAAGGTGTGGTGCATTCCCGATCACTAGATCGTTATACATGGCCTTTACGGAGAAACTCTTGGACTTAGTCCAACTGAAAGTGTCTGTCTGCTCGTTCAGACGCACATCAAGAATACTCCCCACCAGTTGTAGCCATTTAGCCCAATTATCTCCCACTAGAGCCCTTCTAAAAGAAACATTTAAGGGAGTTGTACTTAGTACTTGGGCCACCGATGCATTTTTCTTTCTAACAATATTGTACAAGGAAGGGTACTTTGTCATCAAAGGCTCCCTTCCAATCCACAAATCTTCCCAAAATCTAGTTTGGGTTCCATCCTGAATTTTAAACCTACCCCTTTCCAAAACTAGCCTTTTGACTTCCATTAAGCCCGACCAATAGTGCGAGTCACCTTTCCTTTTCTCCACTTGCGAGAGAGTTTTTTCTTCAAATATTTTCTTTTAAGAATCTATTGCCATAGTCCCTCTTCATTTAATAACTTTATAATCCACTTGCTTAGCAAGCATTTGTTTTGAACATCCAAGTCAATAATACCTAATCCCCCTATACTTTTCGGTTTGTGAAGAATACTCCATTTAGCAAGTCTATATTTCTTTTTATGCTCATCGCACTGCCAAAAGAATCTAGACCTGTAATAGTCTAGCTTCTCACGCACACCTTTAGGTATACGAAAGAAGGACATCATGAACATTGGCAGGCTCGAGAGTATTGAATTAATTAATACAAGTCGCCCTCCAGACGAGAGCAACTTTCCTTTCTAGCTACTCAACTTTTTCTGAAACCTCTCTTCTACTAGTCTCCAATCCTTATTGGAGAGTTTCCTATAACTCATCGGAATTCCTAGATATCTAAAGGGTAAAGCCCCTTCCTTACACCCAAACATTTCCACATACTCCGCCACTCTTTCCTTTGTATCCCCGAAGCTGAATAATTCGCTCTTATGGAAGTTGATTTTAAGACCTGATAACTTTTCAAAAGCACTTAGTACCAATTTCAAGTTCTTGGCCTTCTCTAAATCATCATCCAACAAGAGTATTGTGTCATCCGCGTATTGCAAGATGGACAAGCCATCATCCACTAAGTGTGGGACTAAACCATCAAAAAAACTCAGCTCTTTGGATCTTTCAATCAGAACTGCCAACATATCAGCAATCAGATTGAAAAGAATCGGGGACAACGGATCACCTTGTCTCAACCCCTTCTTAGTTTGGAAATAATGTCCCATCTCATCATTCACTTTAACACAAACACTTCCACCTTTGACAATGCTATCAATCCATTGACACCACTTGTTCGAGAACCCTTTCATCCTAAGAACTTGCTGCAAAAAGCTCCAATTAACCTTATCATAAGCCTTCTCAAAATCTAATTTCAGAATAAGGCCACTTTGCTTCTTTCTGTGTAACTCATGGATTGTTTCGTGGAGAATGACCACACCCTCCAGGATGTACCTTCCAGGCAAAAATGCTGTTTGAGAAGGCTTTATAACTTTGCATGCTATCGACGACACCCTGTTAGCCAACACCTTGGTAAAGATCTTAAAGCTAACATTAAGCATGCAAATGGGCCTATATTGCTGAATTTTTTTTACTTCTTGTTCTTTCGGAAGCAAAGTGATAATTCCAAAATTAAGGTTAAACAGTGGGAGTTTTCCCTCATGAAAGTCTCTGAACAAGGCCATCAGGTCATTCTTAATGAGACTCCAAAACACTTGGTAAAATTCAGCCGGGAACCCATCCGGTCCCGGAGCTTTATTATGTTTCATTTGGAAAATAGCATCCCGAACCTCTTTCTCCGAGAAATCACCAACCAACAGATCATTCTCTATGTGAGTGATTTGTGGAATGTCGCCTCTCATAGATTCATTCATCGAGAAATTATTCCTCTCAGAATTACCAAAGAGACCCTTATAATAATTAGTGATATATTTGAGCAACTGCTCCTCCCCCTCCACAACCTCATCATCCTGCTCGAGTCTAGAAATTCGAGTTTTCCTTCTCTTACCATTCGCTACCATCTGAAAATATTTTGTATTGTTGTCTCCTTTTAAGATTTTAGTTGTTTTCGCCCTTTGGAACCATTTTAATTCCTCCTCCCACAAGAGTTGAGTAAGCGTGTCACTAATGCTTTGCTTAAGATCCCACTCACGCTGGCTTAGCAGCTGGGTCTCCGCTTTCCTGTCAAGCTCATCGGCTTTCCTCATCAACTCCTGCTTTTCTTTTTTGTAAGCACCCGACATATTCTTTGCCCAGCCTCTCAGAAATTGTCTCAATCTTCTAATCTTATTCTGCCACTTTTGCATCGGTGTTCCACCTCTCGTCTCCTTATTCCACACATCGGAGACCAACTCAAAGAAGCCCTCCTTTAAGAGCCAACCAAGCTCAAATCTAAAGGGCGGTTGGCTCCTAACTTTCGGTTTTTCCATGGTGGAAAGTAAAAGAGGAGTATGATCTGAGATCTCCCTACTAAGTGCATCCACCGTGGCCAGCGGGAAATTCTGCTCCCATTTTGTACTGACTAGGACCCTATCTAGCTTTTCATATGTAGGTACCTTGTGAGAGTTTTCCCAGGTAAACTTACGACCCGACATTTCAATCTCCCGCAGGTCCAGACTGTCTATCACTGCGTTAAAAAGGAATGGCCATCTTTCATCAAAATTATCATTATTTTTTTCACTACTATTTCTCATAATGTTGAAATCCCCCCCGATGCAAAGAGGAAGCTCTTCACTTCTGCAAGACCGCACCAATTCGGCAAGGAATGATTCCTTGAACTTGGGTTGAGCTGCCCCATAGACAGCCACCAACACCCACTTAAAGTCACTCTTCCTATCCCTCAATCTAAACTTCACAAAAAACTCCCCATCATCTATGCTACCAATGTCCATAGAATCCAAGTTAACTCCTAGTAATATTCCCCCTAACCTTCCATGAGGTACTGTCCAATGCCAGATAAAATTTCTACCCCCACTCAAGATATCGAGTGTAGCTTGGGAGAAATCTTTCTTGCAAGTTTCCAAAAGAGCGATAAAATCTAAGTCATGCTCTTTAGAAGTGTCTCTCAGGAACCTTGTTTTAGCCAAGTCACTAAGACCTCTGCTATTCCAAAAGATTCCTTTCGTTTGGCACACCTCTTTGATAGTTTTGTACCCCTAACCTTGCAAGTCTTTTTTAAACACAACTTAGCGTGTGACTTTCCTTTCCGCTTGTAATCATCAAGCTCACTGTTTAAAGGGAAACTTGATTCATCAAAAACCTCATCCATCAGTTCACCACATAAGCTCTTTAAAGCTTTTAACTCAAACAGTTCAATATTTTCTTCGTCATTCTCACTACCCAACCAATCCTGCTCAAACCCTCCAAACTCTATATCCTCCCTTTCTAACTCTAAGGCAAACAAGCTCTGCAAATTATTATCCCTATCCTTGTCTGATTCCCCTAGGTTTATACCTATTTGTTGAAGGCAATTCATAGCTATGTCTCTATTAACAGTAATTAAAGAGTTAGAGTGAGAATTACCTCCACTGAACTCCAAATTCTTCTTTGCCACCCGCTCCTCTGCCTTGGCCAAAACGTGCTCGTCCCTAGACCGCTGAAGCCTTGGACTAGCCCGGACCTGCATCTTACTTGCATCTGGCACCTCTGCACCCAACTGTAACTCATTTTGCTCATCTCCCTCCTTCCCCATCTCACTCAACACCCCATTCACAATATTCTCCTGCTCTCCCTCCTCCTCACCCGTCACCTTGTCCACTAGATCATCAAAAATATTTTCTGCTGCCTTGTTCAAGATCTCTCCCGCTTTCTCCTTTAGAAATGCCTCAAACTCTACGTTAGACATGTTCATCACCTGCTCCTTCCATGATAAAACCTGGGCCGAGTCAACCATCATGACATTTCCCAACTCCTCCCTCTCCCCGCTGCTCCCAACCTTTTTCTGTTTCTTTGCCATCCTCTCCTGCCCCTCTCCCTTTTCACCTTCTCCTTCCCCATCTAAAAAGCCACTCTTCCATTCAAAGGTTGCTTCTTCTCCATTCTCATCGAAACCCCACTTCTCCACCTCAAACTCGAGCTCAAAATAGTGGTCTCCAATCACCACATCCAACTCCTTCGGGATTAAGCTTGGGTTTAAGACAGCCACTAGAACCCGGCCAAAGTTGTTCTTCCTAGTGGTTTCCATATCCACCATCTGTGTCGATCCGAGCATAGACCCGACCGCCCACAACTCAAGAAACTCCCGTAGTTCCGACCTCATCCCAAACACCCTAACCCACACCTTGGGCAGCAGAAACCCAGACTCCTTCTCATGCCACTCTTCAAATTTGATCCTCGCACCTGTCGGAACATTAGCCCCTTAATATCAGCTCCTCCAAAAGCCACCGCCCTTTGCAGGTCCACTTTAGATGGAAACTTGGCAAGGAATGTGTTTCCTTCATGAGGCCTGAGCTCCCACAGCCACTTCCCAGGGAACAACCTTTCCAACTGCTTCTGCACCTCCTCCATCAACAACATGCCACCCTCTACAGAAATAAGAGCAGTCCTCGCCTCCCTCTTCGACCTAGCAAGGGGTGGCCGTGGGATATGATAGAAGCCCAAACCATGAACAACATATCCCACCGCATGAGCCACTGGTCTTGGCGTCTTCAGTATCGGGCACTTATAATTCACATGATCATGCTTATCGCAAATGACACAGTAAATTTCTGCAGTGCAATTAACAGTAGCATGCCCCTTCTTGCTACAACGAGAGCACTTAGTCCCGACCCTCACCTCATCTGTACCACCCCCAACTCCTTCACCTGCTTCCTTCATCACCACATCACCTTCTGGCACTGCCTGCTGCTGAACCTTTTCCATGTCTTCAGCCTTCTCAACCTCAGCCTCCTGCCTTTCCCTTCGGTCCCTCCACTGATCATGGCCGCTAGACCCACGGCCCCACAGTGTGCAGTTGCCCGTAGGGAAGGAACGACCCTGATCACCATCGCCCCTTCCTCTGCCCCTTCCACTGCGGCCACGAAACAAGCCCCTTCCTCGAGCACTGTACTGGAACGTCGTCCTGCCCTCGATGCCCCTCGCGGCCAACACACCTTCATCCAGAGCACCGCCCTGCAGCTCAGAGCCACCGCGCCGCACATCGCCGAAGTGTGGCGGCCGGAACCTCCTGTCCCGCTGGAAACTGTCTCAGTCAGTCCCGGCGGCGAACCCCCTCCTTCCTTCCCTCTGCGGTGCCGCCATGGCCGCCCTGCTTGCTGCCCTACAGCTTGCGCCCAGAGTCTCGAGTGGATGGTGATGGGAACGATTGGGAATACCAATCGGTTTCCCTCCCCTCCGAAATAGCAACCCTAGGCTAACAGGAAAGGTAAAGGCCACTTGGGCCTCCGTCGGGCCCAAACGGGGCGAGAGAAACGGCCCAGTATTGTGTAACGACACAAGCACCTGTGATTTGAAATTCAAAACTGGATCTCGCCGTCCCTCCTTCATCCCCATCGCCGGCGACCGGAGGCACAGCTCCGACGATTCAATTTCTTCCGCGAAATCCGCAAGCAGTACCCGCTGTCCCCTTGTCCCTGCCCGACAATCCGTAGCTCACAGGTCCCCAAGTGACCAAGCACGAGCTACTCTTGCCGCCGGCAATGGGCCTTTCCATGGTTTGCCTGCTTTGCCTTGTTGCCGCACCAGCTTAGGATGCGAGACCAGCAACTTACTTGCCCTACCCGCCGCAATGGGTCTTAGCCCCTCCAGTGCCGACGGTGCGCCTGCTCTCTCATCCACTGCTGCCGGCTGAATCTGAGCCCGCGGCAGCAATGGAGAAGCCGACCGCGCGGACGCCGAGCCTCCTGGACACCCATCCACCTCGCTGTCAGATGAAGCCTCACGCGAGGAGGACGAATCATCCTCGGAGCTCACGTCGTCGGCCAAGGCCCAGAAGCGACAGCCATGGCCTAAGCTAGACAGCAAGGTCGACGATGAACCGACGCTCGAGCACACGAGGCTCGCTCGTCTCGCCGACGAGAGTTCCCCGTCCGAATCTGCAAAAACAACCGGTCTTACCTCTGCCTTCTCCTCACCCGCCAGCGCCGCCACCCAAGGTCGCGGGGCCAGCGTCAACCGCCGCCGGCGCCCTCCCACGCGGGGTGGTTCCCCCGCGCAGCCGTGCGACGCCGCTGCATCGCCCTCCGTTCTCTCACTCATCTAAACTTTACTCCCCTGCAGTGCTCTTCATGGATACGCAGAAAACAGTCAAATCTTGTCAACTAAGCTGCTTCTAGAGTTGGTTTAGGGTTTAGGGTTTAGAGTTTAGTGTCAACCGCCATGCTACGTTAATCAATCTCTAATGACGAATTAATTATACTTAGGGCCTGTTTGGGACTGCTCCACTCCAAGTTTTACAACTCTGCTCCATCTTTGACCAGCCAAACACTTTCAACTTCTAAAACTCCACTCTAAAAAAAGGTGGAGTTCAAGGCCAACTCCACATTGTTCCTGGAGCACATCAAGAGGCACTCCTGAAATGCAAGCTTCAAACCTTTTTATAGAGTTGTGGGAATATTACCCACTAATGTCACTATTTACGGAAAAAACGATTTGTTTCCTTTCTATCTGCTTCTTCCTCTCGTTGCCCTCGCCTTCCTCCCTCCATCCTCCGTGCTATCTCGGCTCCGTCGGTGCTGAACGCAGACCTTCTCTTCCTCGTCGCGCTTGGTCCCGCAGCCACCAGTCGCGCTCGCCCCGGCGCCGGCGGCGGCTGACATCCTCTTCATCGCCGCCGTGGGGGTTGCCGAGCTTGAGTACGCCACAGACAGGGCCGCCGCCTGGGGGAGATTTGCGGACGACAACCAGGGTTTTTTTTTCTCGGCGAAAAAAAACGAGAAACACGAAAATCGCGTTTCTCGGGTTGGGCCGGTTTTTCCTCCTACCGGCCAAAAATTTCGGCCTTTTTGAACTTCCCCACAGTAGCCCGACCCAAATAACCTCACACCCTAAACCCTAACATGGAGGTGGAGCCTTTGGAGGTCATGATGGAGGTATTGATCTTGATCTTGATCTGGTAACCGTAGTACAGTAATGATGTTTGTGAATGGCTTGCTGTAGGATATGGTTGTTTACTTATTGATTTTCATGTTTATCCTTAGTTGGAGATGAGCAGCCAATCTCTACCAATCCAACCCCTCTCCGTCCGAGATCAAAAAGGCTGAAAAAACGCAATGTCAAAAACTTGTACTGAAAGGTTCAAACGGGTTGAAGATGGTTTGAATATGCATGTACTATTCTGGATAGTACACTGTTATGTTGTGATGGTTCAAGCATATGTGTCTATGTTGTGTTGTGTTCCATGTACTTGTAATATTTAAAACTATGGATTGCTTCTGTGTAGTGTTTGTTGGAACTATGGATGTGGATTGTGGACTGTAATATTATGGATTATGGACTGAGCACCATTTGCATGGTGAATGGATTGGATGGTGTAGTGTCTTAGTAATCCATGCATTATTATGGTTTGGTTTTAATGTTAGGTTGTTTAGAAGTCATCTATGTTGTTTTGTGTACAAAATGGTAGTTTTTTTTTAAATTTTGTCCGCAAGAGAAATGGCAATTCCGATAAATTTCCGAGAAATCCGATAAACGCGTTTATCGCTGACCGCCGATTTTTTTGTGTTACCGGTAAAGTAAACCTTGACGACAACTCCTTTTCTTCTCCATCGAACCATCAACATCTCTCTATCCATCGAGTGCCAACTGCAGCCATCTCCCCTCTCTTGTTATGTTCTTTATTTTCTCCACCGAAGCAAGGCAGCAAGCATGAGTCTTGATTTCTTTTCTCAAATCAAAGCAAGGCAGCAAGCAGGAGTATTGATTTCTTTTCTCAAATCAAGCCAGTAGATGCAACCAGCTACCTTGTTTTCTTTTCCCCCAAATCAAACAGCGCCTCATCCCTGGCCCCTGGGAAATCCTCCACTGAGCAAAGAAAGCGGAGCAGCAAGCTACCGCTATTCCTCTCCTACATGGATGCCGGACCAGGAGCTCGCCGAGGCTGCCTGGACTCCAGGCCGCCGCCGCGGAGGACCAGACCCCCTGCATGTTGTGACACCGGGATGGAGCAGAGCTCCGCCCTCCTCTCCTTCTCATTGTTGTGCTTCTTTTCTCCCTGCTCGCACCCATGGCCATGGCCACGACTTCAGTCCAGTGAAGGAAGAGGGGTATAGAAGTACACCCTACCAAAATCTTTCTTCATCAGAGCGGGAGCAGAGTTATATGCCCCACACACACACTAGCTCCATAAACTAGTGGAGCTGCTCCTTCGTGGAGTTGATGGAGCAGAGCTGTAAAACGTGGAGCTAGCGGAGCTGTCCCAAACAGGTCCTTAATGGATTCATCTCGCGATTTTCGGTCCATTCGTGTAATTTCGTGTAATAAGTTTTGTAATTAGTATATGTTTAATACCCCTTACATACTCATAAAACATGTCGTTTTAGACAAGATTTCAGTCAAACATTGGGAATATAAATCATGAATAACTTTTAAGTTGTTGAGTTTGAAAATGTGAAAACTACATAAATACATTTATCTTGCAAAATACTTTCATAAATAAAGTTATGTATTACCGTGTCGCTGTCCTACAGGACATGTTTTATGAGTATGGAGGAGTACTCTTAATACACCCTGAAAGGAAACTTCAAAAATTCCACCGAACTTGAAAGCAGAAGTCAAAACGGTCAAAACTTCTGGTGCTAAAGATTTTATGCCAAATATTTTGGCACGGATGGTGGAACTAAACATGGACCTAAAAATTCTATATGAACTAATCCCTATGTCTGAACTATTCGTTTTGACATTTCTAGTTCTGTAACTTTTGTTACAGAAAAATTATCAAATTACTCCACTCAAGTATAGCGGAAGTCCAAACAACCATTTCAACTAGATTAAAATTGCAAACACATTAAAACCATAACAGATTATGAAGATGGTATTATAAAAGGACCCTACATATATTTTTTTATACTTGACCGTACATGTATTGAGTGTTCGCCTACATGAGCTATACGGCCCTATACATGTTGTTTAAACGTTACACCATGGGTTGCTATGCAGTTTTAGACCATAAATGGCACTCCCTCTATCTCATACTATTTGTCGTTTTAACTTTTAGATGTTACACATGATTATAAGAGTTACATAGTGTGTGCATGATTAAAATAAGTGAGCACAAACGGGTGTAGAGTAACAGCATGATGTTTAAGAGATTTAGGAGATAGAATACAGAGCATGTTGTTCGTGGACCTTATTTTAATGATTCGTTTTTAATTTCGTGCAAGGTGCATGCAAAGCATTCCAATATTCATCCTATGTTGAAAATACTTTTTGCATCTTGACTTTAAAATTATTTTAGTTGATTTTAGACATAATATACTGTTCCATATCAAAATATTTGTCCTTAATGATTTTTTTACAACTTTGACTATTCGTCTTATTCAAAAATTGTGCAAGTACAATTTATTTTGTTTTCTATATGCTTTATTATTGTATATATTTTAAGCTCGACTTATCTTATTACATGTTTACAACAATTTTTGAATAAAATGAATGGTCAAAGTTGCAAGAAAAAAATCAACGATGACAAATATTTTGATACAGATGGAGCAGGAGCACATTATATTTGCTTTTATGAATACAACAAAAAAGTGCAATCTGTATAGTAGGCAAAGGCTGTGTATCTAAAAGGAAAAAGTATAACCGAAGTCTACTCCCCTCAAGTACAACCGAAGTCTTAGACGGGTTCGTTTAAGAATTTGTGTTAAAGGGTTCGTTTAAGAATTATCTAGACTTCAAGTCTAGATAATCCTCTAAAGTACTTCCTGATTCAGTTGACACCCTAGACATACTATTTGGTTCAATTTACCTCTTAACACAAATTGTCTTAGTATTTCTCCATTTGCAAGTGAAATTTCAAGTTCAAATTTTGCAAGATGATAGCAGACAACATAAGTTAAAAACATATCATGGTTTTTCATCATTATCAAACATCACTATTTTGATAGAGTAGAATATTATTAATATTTTGTATACAAAATTATATAAAAATTAAGATGAAAATCCATAAAATATTTTTTAATATAGATTATGATGTCCACAACCATCATGCAAAGTCACAAATTAAAGTCCAACTTGTGTATGAATAAATAAAATTAACAAATTGCATTATGTGGTAAGTTGGACCAAATAGCATAATTTATAGGGTAAATTGAACGAAAATATAGTTTAGGAGGTTATATGAACTTTCGCTATACTTGAAGGGAGTAATTTAGATTTTATTTTCTATCTAGAAAAGCTAAAACAAATAGTAATCGGAATGGAGGGAAAAATGTTGGGCAGTAGCATACAGGTTCTGAATAATTATTGAAATTTGAAAGATTCAAGTTACTCAATGTAGGGGAATATGTTGGAAAAACACCTATTTGACAGGACCATAATCAACTGAGCAGAAATCAAATATTCCCTCCATTCCGATTACTATTTGTTTTATGGGACTCCAGTATCAGACACGAATTTTTGAAGTGGCTTGGAACATCAGGAATGTTACACAACTCCAGGTTTAATTTGACCAGAACAGTGGACACATCACTACTATTATTCAATTCAGAATGAAAAGTATATATATTGATTAATTATGGAAAAACTCTTTGGTCCGCAACAAAAGGGGAGAGAATTTAAGTGCTGCCTGTTCTGCTAGAGTGCTAGAATTATTTGACTGACACTGGACTGGAGTCAGGACGCAATATCAATCACCAAAATTGCCGGTAGCACATCCATTGGTAGCAAGTACCAGTATGTTTTGACCTCTCTGTAATCTTGTTTATTTCTCCAGTGCTTATTCAAGGACGGGTGGGATGACTTTAGAAGCTGACAAAACCTTTCGCCTTGAGGCATTCTATGGTCTCTTTGAGGCTCATCTCAAACGGGGTCAACTCAACTCCCAAGTTTGTGATCCTCTCCCTTGACACCTGGTATGTTGGAGCAAATGGCTCATCATCCATGCATCTGTTTGTCCAAACAAATTGTTAGTTGAAAGGGAGAAAGCTGCGAACGGAGAGAGTACGCTCAGTTCTTTTAATTATATAATGATGTAAAATTTTACTTACTTCTCAGGCACTGGAAGAGAAGGGTATATGTCTTTTATGATCTTTACAACCTCAGAGAAGTGAATAACTTTGTCAACCATGCCATATCTTCCACTTGCCGAAGGGGTCTCAAATGCAAGTACATGCGCCAGAGCAACATCCTTTACATTCACCCAACCAAAGCTGTAGTTGAGATATACAGGCGATCCTGAAATGGTAATAAGTGCAATGACAATTTAATTATTGTTCATTAGTGTTGACTAGGACAATGAAGCTAGTTCTCTTCAGGAATGATGGGAGCAAATGTGTCACTTTATTTTTAGAACTCGTTTTCAGTGCACAATACCATAATATGGTAGTATAGAGTATAAACCTTTTTTTAGTATGGGTAAATCATCATAAAGCACATGGAAGTTGTTACTTTGTAAAATAACTCGTGACAAGATGTCATGTGCATCAGCATGATGGAGGTGACTAATGCTCAACTAAAATTCATGGAAATTGGAACTTTGAATCCATTTGCGGTTACAACTTGTAAAAGGTGGCATTTGTTTTGTGGAGAACAAACTGTTTGAGAAAAACATTACTCGTTGGAATAACAATGTATACCATTGATTAGATACAGAATTATCTGAGTGCTGGTGTTAAGCGTGGGCTGCAGCAAAGGACCAATGACCATAGCTGGGTTTATTGTCACCAAATCAATTCCATTGTCCTTTGAGTACTTCCATGCTGCTTGTTCAGCCAGGGTCTTTGACAGTACGTACCATTCCTGATACGACAGTGAGTTCACTAAACTTTTAGTGTGAAGGTAAGGTTAGAGCTCAAAGGACAAATAAACACGAGAATTTCATACTTAGAGCTTCATTCATGAGACAATAATTATATACATTTTAATACTAAAGTAAAAAATCAAACATTAACAAGTCAAGATGCTTTTATATTTGTTGGCACCTTTTGGAGCCAACAGCACCCAAAGGCAGCTGTCGCAGCGCCTCTGCGTCGACACCGGTCAGACCGGTCGTCGGGAGATTCCGGCGGTAGACCTCCAAACGTCGCCCGGGCAGGATCCCGTCAGGGAGATGCACGTAGATTTGCTCTAGGGTCGGCAAGGCCACCTAGAACGCCTTCAAACGTCGCGGAGATGAAGGAAGAACAGGAAATAGTAGATTGGAAAAGTTGGGAAGAAGTAAAAGTAAATACGAGACAATAAAAGGTAAATATATTTGATAGAT
This sequence comes from Cenchrus americanus, assembly GCA_947561735.1. Lineage (NCBI taxonomy): Eukaryota > Viridiplantae > Streptophyta > Magnoliopsida > Poales > Poaceae > Cenchrus > Cenchrus americanus. The sequence goes on from OX387245.1 coordinate 180,611,823, forward strand.
TGGATGATGATCCTCAATCGGCAGTGGCCCCTTATATTTATAGGGTGGGAAGGTCTTGCCCCGCAAGAAAATCCTTTTACAAGCCTAATCTATCAGAACTCCTCAATTTGGCTCGGAATCGGGGAGACACCGGTCTGACCGGTGAGGGGCACTGGTCTGACCGGTGCGTCCGGCGTGTAGATCTTGGAGACGTCATATCTCCCTCATCCCGACTCCGATTTGGACGTTTCACATATGGATTTTGATCTACTCGACGAGACCTATCCAATGGTGAAGTCCAAATAGGATTTCGTGAACTTTGACCACACCGGTCTGACTGGTGGGGCCCACAGGTCTGACCGGTCGGATGAGACCTGCCAATTTTGGGTGCGAACATATGCCCCCCTGTTTTTTGGCAAAGGATACGTGCCAAAAAGTATCTTTCTAAACTAAAAAACACTTAGGACGATGTTTAACAAAACAACGACCGTACACATAATTTACTCAAGTCGAGGATGACGCCTGCTTCGGTCTCCACTCCTTCCGGGTTCGTGTTGACTTGGCTGGCTTCTCTTCAATCTGCTGCTCCATTGCTCCTTGCTTGCATAGTCTTTGCAACCTCCTTTTTTGGGTGTGGGACAAGCCCGAGGGACACCACCTCAGCTGCATCTCCTTAGCATTTTGCTTGTTGCTATTCTCACCTTGCTTAATAGTAGTACACACATTATTTTTGACCAGATTGCTATTGCAAACAATCGGTCTTTGTAATGCATTATAATTTGAGTATGTAATAGGATACTGAATCATATATGAGTTCATGTACATACTACTATAATCAGCAGGTGAATAATAGCAAGGATAATACCAAGACGATGGCATAACAGATCCAACAAAAGGATATTGTGAAAAGTTACCTCGTTGGTGATGAATATCTTTATGTCTTGGTGGTGCTTTTACGCCCTTAGCACCGATTGGCTGATTACTTTGATCCTTAGTAGCTCCTTCCCTCTTATATTTGGCCAAGAGCTCATTAAAACTCGGCCTTGCTTTTTTCTTAGGCTTGGAGCATCTTGAACCTTTTTGGAGGCACTGGTTAGACCAGCCCTGGGCACCGGTCAGACCGGTCTTGGCACCAGTCAGACCGGTCTTGGCACCAGTCAGACCGGTCGGTGCAGTACCGGTCGACTTGATCTTGTCTTGTCCCCCAAGGGTTGAAGCTGCTGAAACCTTGGGGATCACCTACAGAGGCTGCCTCTTGTCGTGTCTTTGCTTTCCAATGATCACATTCTTTCCTTTAGCGTTTTCGGCTTGATCCAGCCGGATAAGCACCTTAGGATTTGACAACTCAAGAGTATTGACAAAGGCACTATTAGGGAAATGATTTTCGTCGACTTGCATCTCATGGAATTTCAAACGACCTTCATTAATGTTCGATTGTATTTGCCTACGAAAAGTATTGCAATCATTGGTAGCATGAGAAAAAGAATTATGAAATTTACAATATGCACGTCTTTTTAATTGATCAATAGGTGGTATAGTGTGAGACATTTTAATTTTACCTGATCTAAATAACTCATCAAATATCTTATCACACTTAGCCACATCAAAACTAAATTTCATCTCATCCCGACTCTTATGAGCCAGCTTAAGAGAAGCACAAGTGTTTGCTTTATTATTAGGTAACCAAGTAAATTCAGCAGCACACACTTCTTTACTCTCATCGTCCGATGATTCATAATCTAGCATATGCATGTTAGGACGATCAGATTTAAGCCGAGTATCTTTTCTTCGGCTTTCATGAGCTAAAGCCCTTACCAAGGCTTGGGCAACATCAATAAATTCATGACCCTCTAATATCTCTCTAATATGGGATCGTAAACCATTAAAAGCTAATTCAGCAAGATCCCTTTCGGAGATAATAAGATTATAACAACGTTTTTTGGTTTCTCTAAACCTTCTAATATAGCTAGTAACAAGTTCGTCATGATTTTGCCTAACCGATGTTAAATGACTCAACCTTAACTCATTATCTCCGCTATAGAAGTGGTCGTGAAATTTTTGTTCTAATTGTTCCCAAGTATGAATAGAGTTAACAGGTAATGAAGCAAACCATGAAAAAGCATTGCCAGTTAAAGATAAAGAAAATAAACGCACTCTTATTTCCTCTGTGGCACTAGCTTCTCCTAGTTGAGCAAGATATTGACTAACATGCTCCCACATAGTTTTGCTGTCATCCCCATTAAACTTCACAAATTCAGGACAACGTCAACCAATGGGATAGGGAACCGAATCAAAACTAGAAGGATACGATTTTCGATATGAAAGATTTTTATTTTTCACTTCTATCCCATAGTCATCTTTCATTTGTGTAGCAAGATTAGCGTTAAACCTATCGATGACTTCCTGGATGGTGGTTGGCATTGGCGTAATGGAAGCATTCGATTGCATCATATTCGGCTGCGTGTACGAGCCAGAAGTATGGTGTTGCAAACGGCTATTAACTTGGGGATTAGGTGCGTAACCATACCCAACGCCTGTCTCAAACGGAACCATAATTGGAACACCTTGAGATACTGAAATATTCCCACCAGATCGGCCAGAAGCAGCTTGAACGGGAGCAATAGCAACTATAGGTTCCAGAGATGAGGGAAAAGGCACCATGGTGCCGGCACTGGTCTGACCGGTCGGACCCATCGGTCTGACCAGTCTGTTCTGACCAAACAGCGGCGGTGGCGTTTGTCCCGCAAAATAATTCAACGACATACGATACTGAGGATTAATTGTTTGTGCAGCCGATGAATTAATAGATGAGGTCTGAGGTGCCACAATTTTAGAACTAGATGCAACATTATCATCACCCTCTACTCGTTTACCTAGACTCTTATGTACCATGTCTTGCATATTTTCAATCATAGACAAGCGAAAGCTATCCATCACAGTAGTAAGATCATTGACGGTAACAAAAGAGGATGGAGACGATGATGTGCTCACATTGGGTGGTACCTTAGGCGGTGGAGTGTCGAAGGTGATGTCCTTGATCTTCTTCACCTTGCCTTCGCGAGTCTTCTTGAAGTGTGACAAGTAGTGAAGTCGATCCTCTTCAGCCTTCTGCTTCATGAGCTTTTCCACTTCTTGGCGATCTCGTTCGGCCCTTTGCTTCATGAAGTCCTCCCTGGCTTGACGATCTTCAGGTGAGAGCTCTTCATCCGTGAAGTCGATGATGTTTCCCTTGTCTAGCTCACACTGAGACATGTCGTTGGAGTTGGATAGATCGGTTAAGATAGCCAGATCTTCGTTCCCCAACGGAGTCGCCAATTTGTTGGCACATTTTGGAGCCAACAGCACGCAAAGGCAGCTGTCGCAGCGCCTCTGCGTCGACACCGGTCAGACCGGTGGGGTAGACCGGTCAGACCAGTCGCCGGAGATTCCGGCGGTAGACCTCCGAACGTCGCCCGGGCAGGATCCCGTCAGGGAGACGCACGTAGGGTTGCTCTAGGGTCGGCAAGGCCACCTAAAACGCCTTCAGACGTCGCGGAGACGAAGGAAGAATAGCAAGTAATAGATTGGAAAAGTTGGGAAGAGGTAAAAGTAAATACGAGACAATAAAAGGTAAATATATTTGATCGATTGGATGATGATCCTCAATCGGCCGTGGCCCCTTATATTTATAGGGTGGGGAGGTCTTGCCCCCGCAAGGAAATCCTTTTACAAGCCTAATCTATTAGGACTCCTCAATTTGGCTCGGAATCGGGGAGGCACCGGTCTGACCGGTGAGGGGCACCGGTCTGACCGGTGCATCCGGCGTGTAGATCTTGGAGACGTCATATCTCCCTCATCCGGACTCCGATTTGGACGTTCCACATATGGATTTTGATCTACTCGACGAGACCTATCCAATGGTGAAGTCCAAATAGGATTTCGTGGACTTTGACCACACCGGTCTGACCGGTGGGGCCCACGGTCTGATTGGTCGGATGAGACCTGCCAATTTTGGGTGCGAACAATATTACAAAAAAAGCAACATAATTAACAGGCAGACAGTAGACAATAACAACATATGTTTTGGCACAACACTAAAGTTATAGTATAAAGTAGATAACCCATTTATTTGAAGATATATTTCTCGTGAAATCCTCACTAATATGAATTCCATAGGAGTTCATGATTTATGATAGTGGACAAAATATCTTTCAGTTATCCATGATCCATCTGATAGACTGAGGCACCCATTACTATATTGAACAATTATATGAATGAAAATATGAGCATCAATTGATGTGAAAATAATCAAGTATTCTGTTCACTAGAAATCAACTAAGCCAAGGCAGACAAACAATTCTATGTGTAAACTATGAACTGATAACATTTTAAAAATGTTCCTTTCAGGGCAAAAAGTGCAGTACCTTTGCTTTTTCACAAAGTTCTGGAATGGAATATGACGTTTCATCAACCACAACATCGGGAGATAAGGATTTCTCAGTGAATACAACTGCTGCCATTGATGATGTTAAAATCACCCTTTTCACAGAAGCAGCTTTCTTGCAGGAGCCCAGAACATTCAGTGTTCCTTTAACTGCTGGGTCGATCAACTCAACCTTGAAGAATACACTTGTTATGTGTTTATTTTTTATAAAAGGAGGTTATATTAAACAGCTTGTGACTTTTATAAGGTGATGGGAAACAGGAGAGAACTTTTAAGTGAACCAAAGGAAGAGGATTATACTATGGAAAGTTCTGATAATATTTTGTTTGCAGGTAAAAGTTCTGATGATATTAAGGAGATTCCCAAGCAGTTGCATACCAGACTCAAAGTTATTCGATTCAATTTGAACTTTTGGAGAAGCATATTTCTGTCGAAACTATATTAAAACGACCTGGTGAAACCCATGCACAGACAATATATTTTTGAGACAAGTGACAATCTTTCATGGCGGATTATTTAATCCTTTAGCAATGAAATCACAAACATTACTGGGAAAAAGACAGACACAAATTTATCTAAGCAGTTATGCTTCCTTTACCACACATTGCACAGATCATATATTTCTGAGGCAAGTGCAAAGTTGTGATTGTCTAGGCAAGTATGCTTACTACAAAAGGATTACAAGAACTTAAAAGGTATATTAAATGAGAACAAGACGCAAACTGCTATAAAGAATGATATGACTGGAAAGGGAGACAATGAACATCATCTACATGCTTGTCCGAAAAAAGTTGCTTCTGATTGTATTGTGATTTATTGAAAAAATGACTAGAAAAAGGCAAACCTGGGGATCTTTTGCGTTATTGTAGAATGGAGAAGCTGTGTGGAATACACATTCACAACCCTCAACTATAGTGTCGAAGGACCCTTCGTCTAATATATCTGCTTTAAATAGCTTCAGCCTCTCAGCAGATCCATCTAGAGCACGCAAATGTTCTGTCTTCTTCGGATCAGCTGAAACCCAGTAAATTGAAGAACCTTTAGCCACCCAATATGAGCGAAATGTAAATTAAGGTGATAGAAGTAACTGCAGACTATTGAGGATAAGAATATAAGATGCATGACTTAGATATTTGCAAATTTTCTTACAAAATGGCCTCCACGTAATGTTGTACTTCACTCATCTCACTTCACTAGTTGTTTTTGCCAAACTGTAACCATTTCCAAACATGATTGTTCATAGCAACTCAGAAACTATGATACCGTGTGCGGACGAGCTGTTAGCTCGGTGGTAGCGCTCCCGGTTGGGAGGCTGCCCGCCAGCGTTCGAGCCCCCGGCTCGACGTTGGTGCTGCACCTGCGGAGTGCGGGAAGTGATACCGGTGCTGGGCAGTGCTTAGTTAGAGTGGAGCCTGACAGTCCAGTTTCGATTCCCGTCAGGTGCATCTTCGCTAGAGCAGAAGATGGTCGGGTCAGAGCTTGAACTCTGATACTTGGCATCCGGCCTGGTTAAATTCAGGTGACGCAAGGGGCTACTCTAGTCTCTCGCCCTTTTTTTATAAAAAAAACTATGATACCGTGTACTATACCCTTTTTCTAGCTTAATATTTGGTTACTGTAACTGTAATACCAAGCTCCGTTGTTTTTCCGCATCCTGGTTAACTCTTTTATTATCATCCTATAAAAGATTTAGAGTCACTGCATCCCGTTGTTGGTTACACTAGACCAAAGTTCATGAATGACTGTGTCTGTGTGGACTCAACTCAAATAGTCCCTATAAGAAAAAAGATGTTAAATTACTATAAGAGTTTTGCACGTTTGAAATACCTAGCAGGCCGATGGGTATATCACCATATGCCACTTAGAAACATAAAGGATAGGAAATGTTTTACTTTAAAACAAAACAAATGTGCAGGATCTGTCACAGAACAGAATCCCTTTGAAACTGAGACCAAAAATATGCATGCCAGCGGTTGTGGAATTGATGTGAGCGTTTACTTTGCATACACGTGCTCTCTTTGCTCAAGCAGTGATGCCAGCATGTTAGTAGTATTGTAATCTGCATTCATGTCATGTGATACAGATGTTTCAGGACTGAAAGCACTGTTGCAGAGTAGCAAACTCCCGAAAAAATCGCACAAAGTTTTAATCTGAACTAGTGGTCTACTACTAGTCTCTAGCACAATCAACAATCAAGCGACGACTGATCCCAGCCAGCCACCTACTCCGATCCTAGAAGGGGGGACACCGATCTGCAAGAGAAGAGATAAGCTAGGGGCGGGTCAACGGTCTTATCTGCACAGTGCAGCTGTACCCCACACGTGGCCGCCGGCAGGGTTTGTCCGCCACCACCAACCCACCATCACCTCCCCATTGGAAGCGCCACTCGCGGCCGCCCGTCGCACCTGTGACCGTCGCCTCCGCGCGGAGGTAGCCGAAACAGGTCGCCCAACCAAATCAAGAGCAGCGCATTTCAACGCCGTTTGCGAAGATATCAGCTAGCTGCAGGTGCTGAGGTGCGGCGCCGCGACGGAGATTTCTGGGCTAAACAGGGTAGACAGACTACCAGCAGCACTTGTACTACCACTCTGTGCTTGCTTGGTGGAGGTCCGATTCACAGGACCGAGGAGGGGGTGTGGGAGAAGCAGCAGCAGCAGAGGCCGGGAGTAGCAACACCAACCTGGGTCGCGGAGGGTGCCGCGGACGGTGTAGCCGCGCTCGAGCAGGAGCTTGACGATCCACGACGCGATGAAGCCGCCGGCGCCCGTCACGCACACCACCTTCGCGGCCATCTTCCTCCTTGCCGGCCCCCTAGCTGAAAGATGGCCGACTCCCTCTCTATTTCTCTGCGACGTACAGCTCGCGCACCCAGCCAAGCAGAGCCGGAGGTGACAAGGAGGAGACGAGAAGCCGAGAAGCGTGCGAGAGCCGTGCGCGTGCGGTGTGAGTGAGGTGGGAAGGCGCTTTAACTAACGGAGGAGATTATACTCCGTCATTACTTCGGGCCTGTTTGGCAGGGCTCCGCCTACTCCAAAAACGGCTTCGGCTCTGACTCCTTTGGTGGAGTGGCTTTTCTGATGGAGCTGAAGTCATTTTGGAAAACGTTTGGCAAAACGGCTTCACCTCTTGGTTTGAGGTTGTAAAGTCTAAATTGCCCTTTTTCTTTTTTTATTTTTTCCTTTTCTTTATTTTCTTTTTCCCTCCTATTTTCTTTTCTTTTCCCCTCCTTTCCTTATGACCTTATCCGGTCACTCCTTATCCATTCACGAGCCACAACTTCTCTTCCTCCACTTGCTCCCCGATCCGTCGGCCGGCGCCTCCGCGGCTCGCCCCCGCCGCTCCCCGCCCGCCGGTGCCTCCACCGGTCCCGCCGCTCCCCGCCGCCGGCGCCTCCATCGGTCCCGCCACGTCCCGCCCGCGCCGCATCCGCCGACGCCGCCCCGCCCGCCGGCGCCTCCGCCGGCCCCGATGCGCCCGCCCGCCGGCGCCTCCACCGGCCCCGACGTACCCCCCGCCCGCCGGCGCCTCCACCCCGCCCCCGACGTACCCCCGCCCACCGGCGCCTCCACCGGCCCCGACGTACCCCGCCCGCCGGCGCCTCCCTCCTCTTCCCTCCGGCCCAGCCGCGTATCCCTCCTCCTCCTCTTCCTCCTCTCGCCCCTGCCGCACTCCCCTGCAGCGTTGCCGGCGGGCCCACCCGGGGGCGGGGGTGGAAAAGAGCAGGCGGAGCCGGGCGGAGCTGCTCTTTTGTGGCTCCGCCGGAGCGAAATGGCTCCAGAGAGCGCATTTCGTGGGGCTCCGGCTCTGGAGCCTGTGCTGCAACGCCTGTTTGGGAGGGCTCCGCCTGGAGCCGCCCGTGGAGCCGGAGCTGGAGCCCTCCCAAAGAGGCCCTTCCTACAACACAAAAGTTACTTATCTCGAAAGAAAAAATATATAAAAGAAGCTCTGTCTCATGTTACTTCCTACGGCAATTACTTCTCTTAACAAAAAGAAGCACACAAGAGGAAATAACTTTGTGTCGCGGGAAGCGACTCTGTGTCGTAGGAAGTAACTTCATGTCACGGGAGGTAATTTTTATGTCGCAGAAAGTAACCTCAGATGTCTCTCCATTTAAGGCTATACGGAGAAGCTTCTTCATTTAGATTTTGCGTTAATTTATTTATTTATTGCTTGAGGTTCACAACGGGCCTGCTAAAAACAATCTCTTCTTGTTAGTCCTAGCCAATAACGCAAACAGGCAACGGGTCCACCGCCCTGTTCATCACTGATCAACAGCACTTTTATCTCAGAATAAACCAGTCATCAGCAACCAATCACTTTTCTCTCACAACAAATCTGCCGGTGCGGAAAGTAGTCCCGACACTAACTAGTACGAGCGCTGAGATCTATCTCTCGATGGCCGGTTCTAAGCAACTAAGTGACATGAGTTTTATCCTAGTTCCGGCCGGGGTCGTACGTCCAGCAGGGATGTGCTCGAGGCACTGTATTGCGCTGCACTGTGGTGCTTGCGGAGGGGAGCTACAAGCGTGGCGGGAGAGGAGGTAGTGCCTCCAAGTCTCTGAGGTTTGATTGAGGCAATGTGCGAATATCGCGGTGAAGGCGGAAAATGTGCCAGTGTGCAGCTATCCGCCGTCCCCCGCGGTCAGGGGACCGCCCCCTCCTTTTATAGACCAAGGGGGAGGCGACTTACAGTTGTGTCGCACAGCTCTAACTACGTGTGGCGGTATTGCGTACAGTGCCATGGAGTGGGTGGTCGTCTTGGCGAATCCTGCTTCTGGCAGGACGTCGCAGCGAGTCCTGTGCCTGTCCAGGAGCGGCTTCGAGGGTAGCGGTGTGGGAGCCTCTCGTTTGGTCGTTGTCCGTACATCAGCTCGAGGGTCATGCTGACGGAGGGCTGGAAGTCACGCAGTGGCGGGTGTGGCGATGTCCGCCGTCTTGTGATCCCACAGTGCCGGGGATGGCGCTGCAGTGCCCGTGATGGAGGCACAGCGACGGGGATGGCCGCACAGGGGTGGAAGTGACGGAGAACGCACACCCCGCTGGCCTGACGTCACGGCATCGCCCTACCCGAGCGCAGGGTAGGCATCCGTACCTCTTTCCAGGGTTCCGCCGTCCTCCCTCGAGGGGTGCGACGTGGGGGCCGTACGAGAGTGGGCGGCATAGTGTCACAGAGTTGACACCGGCCTTGCTGCACAGCTCCCCCACAGTGCCGAGGATGGTCGCACAGGGTGGGTTGGCAGAACAGCGTTGAGATATGATTCCCAGGCGGTGTCAGGGCGCCGGCGTGGCGGGGATTCACCTTTGACCCATGTGTTCGCGTCGCATCAGATCATTTAATGCTCTGGTCAGGGAGTGGGCGCGGGGGACGCGAGCTCTAGACGCCATCGAGCGAGGCGGAGATTCACCCGAGGGGGTGTCCAGCCCTCGAGCGAGGTGGAGTCTCGGCGGTACGGTACGGCGCAGGTCCCCTCAAGTGAGGCGGAGATTCGCCCGAGGGGGCATCCAGCCCCCGAGCGAGGCGGATTTTCAGTGGTAACGCCGGGCCCCTAGAGCGAGGCGGAGTTTCGCCCGAGTGGTGCCGAGGCCGACCGCTTGGTGGGCCGCTGAGGTTGCCAGGGCCGTGGGCTCCTCCTGTCACTAGTCCATGATTGCGCGAGGTGTAATTTACAATTTGTGAGTTCGTTTGTGTTTTTATTATTTTGCTAAGAAATGAGTTTTTCCCTGGTTATTAGGGGACCCTTGTGGCTGTCCCCAACAGTAGCCCCTGAGCCTCCGCGGAGGTATCCGTTAGGAACCTGCAGAGGTTGACGCTTACTGATGGGACATTCTTCCTTCCTGGCTGCTATGCTATTCTGTGGGGGCACGCTAGCGCACCCGCGGGTGTAGCCCCTAAAGCTTTGCAGGAGCGTGGGTGTTCCTGCAAGGTTTTTTCACAGAGTTTGTTAGTGTGCGAGGCGTTGGTTTCAGCCGACATCGGCAGTATTTCAGCCAGCCTCGGCGGTGTCGTGCACACGCATTGACACCTGTCTGCGTTCAGTGCACGCCAGGAAGTGTAGCCGTGCGTCAAGGCCCCGAGCCTGGGCCCAGTCGAGGCGATCGTGGCGAGCTCTCCGTCTTGTCCATACGCCCCTTCGCCGCCCTTCCACAGGACAGAGGGGTGAGGTGTCCACGACTCCCATCGAGCGGGTCGCGAATCATGGGTTCCTCGTTGAGCTGTTATCGGGTAATTCAAGTGGACGTCCCTGCCCCGTTCGATAAGGGTCGGCTCGTGGTCCGGAGACACGTCCATGAAAGCGCTTACGCAGGTGTGCTAGGTAGGGCTCGGTCCCGTTTGCTGGGGACCGAGGGCGCGGAAGCTCTCCCTCGATGGGATCCCTCAACTAGCTGCCCTCGTTGGCTCTTGAACACGACATGTGGGGCGCCCTCGAGCTGGTGGGCTCGAGGATAGGCTCGAATGTGCGCGCCCTGGTCGTCCCTGACTCTGTTGATCTAGGGCGCCTGTTCGAACCCTTTGAGGGTCAGGCTTCGAACCCCTGATCAGTAGGGCTGTTGCAGGGTGATGGCTAGGCACCCCTGTCTCTATTACATCTGCAGGACGTGTAGGGTCGTGGCCGAGCCGACCCTCGAGCTGCTGATCAGTAATCCTCTGAATCTGAGGGCATTTGTGGCGCCTACCCTCGACAAGTGGGACTTAAGGCCACTGATCAGTAGCCGTACCCTTCGAGGGCCTGGCCCTCGATCCCCCCGAGTGAGGGTTATCTCCGTTCATCTTTTAAGTCGGGGCGTCGACCGCACCCAGGGAGGGTCAGTTTTTTCTAAGCCAGAGGCTCAGATCGCGCGGGGGTTGCCCTTGCTGAGTAAGGAACCAGGCCATTAAATGGTCGCGGTCGTGGCAGCGGTCATGCGCAGTGGGCGCGCCTTTTCAGACGGCGCCACCGCACGCGTAGTGGGCGACGTGGGGGCGGACGTGTTGAGGCGCCGCGGCCCTTCGGTAGTCACGCTGTAATGATCGAGCACGCGCGTGCATCCGATCGTTTTAGCACGGTGGGGCCCGTCGGTCAGTGGCAGGCGGCGTCGCCTGCAGTTAAGGTGCGCGGCGTGCGTGGTTCGTGGGAGCATGGCTCCCCCAGATCTATAAATTGCGGGGGGAGAGGAGGGTGAATCCTCACCTCACCACTTAACCTCCGTAACCTTTGACTCTCGTCTTCTCCGCGGTCTCGCATTCCTTCGATTTCGCCTTTGCTTGCTTCGTTCTCGTGCCGTCGCCACCCCCAGCTTCCAGTTCTCGCTCGCAATGGCTCCCCCAGCCCATCATAGTGCTTGAGCCACAACCTTGGTCCCGGTCGATGGTGACACCGTCTGCTCTCAACGAGTTGGTGAACGGCGGGCAACTGGCCCCGACCGGTGAAGGGATGAACCCTGCGTGGATGGTCCCGCCGGTGTCGCATAGAGAGCCCAATCCTCCGTACGACTACGTCGTCAGCTTCATTAGGCTGCACGAGCACGGCTTCACCGCGCCGGCGAGCCGCTTCATGCGGGGATTGTGCTACAACTATGGGGTGGAGCTCCACAACTTCGCCCCCAACGCGATATCGCAGGTGGCAACCTTTGTCGGCGTTTGCGAGGGGTTCCTGGGGATCCTAGTGAACAGGGACATCTGGGTCCACCTGTTCCGCGCGGAGCTACACACCCTCGCCACGGGCTAGGCGCAGGTGCGTCAGGTAGTGCGTGCCGGCGGCCTGACGTTCGCGTTGCGGGAGACGCACAGAGAGCTGTACCCACCCTGCACGATGACATCAAACAACGCAGACTGGGAGAAGGGTTGGTTCTACCTCCGCAACGACGACGCCGGCCTTCCCCTCTATACCGGCAAGGTTCTGATGGCGAAGACCGACGCCTGGCACCACGGCGTGTCGCCCTCCTCGCTCCAGGAGCGGCTGGAGTCGCTCACCGATGCACTGCGGAGTCTGGCGGGCGCCGGACTGGGAGCGGCCTCGATCCTCGCCAACCTCCACCACCGACAGATCATCCCTCTCATGGAGAGGGAGTTCCACATCTTCGAGATGAGCGACGCAGCCAACCCCACGTCATTGGCGCGCTCGCGGCTGCTGCAGGATTGCCTGCTCCCGGAGTATGCAGCCACGAGGGCGAGACGCGCAGTCAGCCTCAAGTCGGTGCCGCACAACAACGATGACCTATGGTCGTTCGCGATGCTCCCCGATGCCCTGGTAGTAACTGCACCCCCTTCCCTGTTTCAAATTCTTGTGTTGTGTTGGTGTGGGCCTCGAAGGCTTTCGACAGCAGAGAGTGACCGTGCATGCCGCGCGGTCGGACCCGCCCATGCCATGCGCTCGGTCAGTTGCCCACGCCACGCTGCAGCGGGAACAGGAGCGGGCGGCGCGGTCGAAGGAGAGAAGGCTCTGGCGGCGGGAGCACTGGGAGCAGTACGGTGAGGAGTATCGGCTAGGCGAACAGCAAGGACTCTCCCCTCCGGGGACGCCGGCGGAGTCGTCATCGGAAGAGGAGGAGGAGGAGAACGACGGGGGGGGGGTCCCTTCTGAGAGGTGGAATCCTCCGCTCCCGTCACCACGGGTCGTAGAGGCGGCTGTGGAGCTAGTGCCCGTGGCGGGTGTGGAGGCACCCTCCACTAGGTCACCGGTGGAGGTGCTCGCGAGCGCCACGGAGGAGCCGGTGAGCGCCACGGCGGCTCCAGCGGGCGCAACCGCGGTGCCCCCCAAACCCTCGAGGAAGAGGAAGCGAGGCTTTTCCAACCTGAGGTGCGCATCACTTCCTCCGCGCGCCCTTGATTTCGAGGGGCTGGTGCTCATCCTTGTGTTTTTTCGTTCGCAGGGTGACGCTGATCATCCCCGCCCTCGCGCCCACCAAGGCGCTTAGGTCGGGAGCGCTTGTGACAACGAGGCGGCGTTCGTCGAGGGCACCACGGGCGGTGGTGAGCGCGGCGACGACGGGAGAGCCATCACGCGACGAGGTTGTTGCTCAGGGCTGCAGCAAGAGGAGGCGGCGGTAGTGACGGCCGCGGTGGTGTCAGCCACGGTGGGGTCGGCGTCGCTCGCACTTGTCCCCTCCGCGAGTGACTGTGCGAAGGTGGTGGACGTCACCGATGATGATGCCCCACCCCCTGGGTGGGGCCAATGGGGAAACCAGCCCGCATCAGCCCCTGAACGCGCGCGGGGGGTGTTGGTGATGCGGGAGGACGGCTGCGTGATGTCGCAGCGCCCGGCGCACAATGCTGAGGCCTTGTCGTCACGCGCTGTCCTGCCCACCCCTGATGTCGTTGTCGTGCACCCAGAGTGAGGGCTAGGCCGCGTCGGCGCACCGTCAGCCTACTTTGATGAAGCCCAGGACGAACAGGCATTGTGGCAGGAGTTTCGAGACCACGGTGCCTCGATCAACAACTCACTGAACGATGCGTTGCGGGTCCATGGGGTTCCCTCGTGGCGGATTTTCCAGGTGCGTATTTTCGTTGGATTCGAGGCTTGCTCCCTCATTCCCTTTTGTGTTTGCGCGTTTTCTGACTTCGCCTTCTCCCACGTCTTTTCTGCTAGTGACAGGAGCTGGAGGGCCGAGCTTGGGAGAGGTACGACTGCCTTGCTCAGTTGTGCACCGAGCGCGACTGGTACCAGGACCAGTATGACTCCCTCGACGCCCTCGTGGAGGCCTTGCGGACCGACAACGGGTGGCTGGAGTACAGGCTGCAAGCTGTGCGAGACGAGCTCCTGAACCAGGGCGCCCAGGCTGCGGAAGGCGCCTCCACCGTCGATATGGTGACGTCGGTGCTTCTGGAGCGAGATGAGGCACTGTAGAAGGCGCGCGAGGCCCTAGCCGCAGCCCAAACCACGACAGCTGAGAAGGAGACGACGCTCGCCTCGACACAAGTCCAGCTTCAGCAGGACCGGGCCACCCTCAAGGGGGCACGGTCTTGGTAGAGCCAGGCAGAGGAAAAGGCCTAGGAGGCCGAGCAGCTGAGAGTCGACCTAGAGGACAAGGTCGCCTTGCTCACCGTGGCGGGGGAGCAGCTCCGACAGGAGCAGGGCACGCACCAGGCGGCAGAGTCGCTGCTGCAGCTGGAGCAGTCCGCCCATAAGGAGGCCCAAGCCCCCTCGAGCGCGAATGCATGGCGCGGGAGGAAGTACAGGGTCAACTCCAGCAGGATCGCGCTGCGCTTGAGAGGGCGCATGGGACCATCAAGCTCCGGGACGAGGAAGTCACGCGGCTCAATGGGGAGCTGGCCCAGTTGAGAGTATCCTACGAGGATCAGCGCCAGGCTGGTGAGGAGAAGGGTGCTACAATCCTCGACCTGCAGCGGGCAGCTGAGACCGCACGCGCGGCCCTTGAGACGGAAAGGAGGCAGGTCGAAGGTGAGTCGTTGTTCCCGCTTTTCGTTTGTTGGCCAAATTCGTTTGGGGATCCGCTCCCGGCTAAGTTCGTGTTGTTGTTTTCGTGCCTACGGACGGCTCTCGGGATGTCGGTGACCCAGGCGCAGGCAATCCAGATGGCCTACAACTCTTCTCAGCAAGAGCTAGAAGAGCTGCAGGCCGCCACCTCGAGGCATGCCAGGGCATCGAGGAAAGCGAAGAACAAGCCGGGAGCTCGATGGCGAGTAACCTCCGCGCCCTGGGCGGGCATGTTACCCAGCGTATGCGGCGTGCGCTTCACCTGGGGGTCCAGAAGGCCCTTGGCGTGGTCGCGTCACACTACCGGGTCAATCTTGGGGCGATCTCCACGGGCTACGTCGTCCCTGCTGGTGTCGATGATGAGCTGGAGATGAACTGTGTGGACGCGCTCGCCACTCCTGCCGCCAACATCCTCGCAGAGGACTTCATGGAGTTCCTATTCCCGGATGCTCCTCCAGCTGGCGGCCCCGAGGCCTGAAAGTAGTTGGGCGTTTGAGCCCTTTAAGCTTTTGTTAGAACTTGAGCCACGTGGCTTTTATGTACAAAGCATAATTTACTTAAAACATTTGAATGTTTGTAAGTTGGAATGCTTGTTTTTTATTTCAATGGCTTGTGTTGTTCTGTCTCTTCCACCTTCTTAGGCGAATTTTAGCCGGAAAGATTTCGTTTGCACGAGTAGCCTATAAGACAAAGCGGCGAGGGGGAAGGGTCGTATCCTGCCGAAGGCGTGGGCTATCCCCGACTCGCACGTCTTTGCCCTTAGGCCGCTCGCGTCCCGTGTAAATTTACCCGAAGTGTGAGTCGAGACATACTTTGCGCATTTGCAATGAAATTTTTCGCGAAAAATGGGACCATTTGTAGGGGGGAGTACCCCCATAGTAGCCCCCGAGGGAGACTTGGTTTTCAGGGGAAAGCTGAGTCACCCTTTAACTTTATTTAATAGTGAAATTTACATTTGTACAACCAACTGGGGTGTTGGGAATGTAAAAAATGAAGAAACTTGGAAGTCCTTTTAAGGGTAGAAGCGACGTAGCTGTTGGATGTTCCAAGCATTGGTGAGTTCCTCACCGTCCTCATTCGCCAGTTTGTAGGTGCCGGACTTGAGTACTTTCACCACAACGTAAGGCCCCTCCCACGGAGGCGACAACTTGTGGCGCCCTCGTTAAAGTCTCGGTGCCAAACCTTCTGGGCTTGGTACCGCCTCAATGCCTGCTTGTACCTCGCCGAGTGCACCAGGGCCACGGTGCGGGCCTCATCCAGCTAGTCTAGTGAGTCCTTGCGGGCTCGCTGGTTGACGTTATCGTCGTAGACTTTGATTTTGGGCCATCCATATTCTAGGTCCGTGGGGAGAACGGCCTCCATGCCGTAGGCTAGGAAAAACGGGGTGAATCCCGTGGCTCTGCTCGGGGTGGTCCTGAGGCTCCAGACGACTGACGGCAGCTCCTGGAGCCATTTTCGACTAGACTTATTCAGCCTGTCGAAAATCCTGGGCTTTACGCCTTGTAAGATCATGCCGTTGGCAAGCTCCACTTGACCGTTGGTCTGTGGATGTGCGACGGCTGCCCAGTCCACACGGATGTGGTGTTTGTCACAAAACTCCAGGAATTTCCTGCAGGTAAATTAGTAGCCATTGTCAGTGATGATTGAATTCGGCACCCCAAACCGGTGGATGATGTCTGTGAAGAAGGACACAGCTTGTTCTGCCCGGAGGTTTGTGATGGGGCGCTCCTCGATCCATTCGGAAAATTTGTCCACAGCGACCAGCAGGTGAGTGTAGCTCCCGGGCGCCTTTTGCAACGGTCCGACGATGTCTAGACCCCACACGACGAAAGGCCATGTGACGCGAATCATTTGCAGGGCGTAAGCTGGGAGATTGGTCTTGCGAGCGTAGAGCTGGCGACCCTCGCAGGTGCGCACGACCTCGTTGGCATCAGCGACCGCGGTGGGCCAGTAGAAGCCTTGGCGGAACGTGTTGCCCATGAGGGTGCGCGGTGCGGCGTGGTGGCCACATACGCCCGCGTGGATGTCTCGAATGAGCTGGCAACCATGGGGAATGGGGATGCACCGCTGCAAGATGCTAGATGCGGCGCGCTTATACAGCTCGCCATCAACTATGGTGAATGACTTGGCCATCCTGGCGATGCGCCTGGCCTCAGACCGATCCGAGGGAAGCTCCCCTCGGTCTATCCAGACGAGGTATTTGGCCCGCCAGTCCTCCACGCGGGGGGCTGGCTCTGCCTCCATGGCCTCAGCTTCATCTGCGTCATAGCCCTCGAGCAAGGAGAGCACGAACGCCTCGTTCGAGGGGTCCTCGTCCATGGGCTCCGTGCCCGTTGGATTCGAGGGAGCCCCGAGGGTTCCCCTTGACTCGAGGGTGGCGTCCCGAGGTCGACAGACGGTTTCACGACGTCTCGCATGAAAACGTTCGGGGGGACGGTGATTCGCCCCGATGCAATCTTTGTGAGCTCGTCCACCTCCTCATTGTACTTGCGGGGGACGTGATTGAGATCGATGCCGTAGAATTTGTCCTCGAGGGCACGCACAGCGTTGCAGTATGCTTCCATCTTCTCATCGTGGCAACTCGCATTCTTCATGACCTGGTCAATCACGAGCTGCGAGTCCCCCCTGACATCGAGGCGTTTGATGCCTGTCTCGATGGCGATTCGGAGGCCGCAGAGGAGGGCCTCGTACTCTGCCATGTTGTTGGACGCAAGGAAATGTAGGCGTACTGCATACCTCATATGCTCCCCGAGGGGCGAGATGAAGAGCAGGCCCGCGCCTGCCCCAGTTTTCATCACCGACCCATCAAAGTAGAGGGTCCAGCACTCAACCTGAATCTGCAGCGGGGGCATCTGCGTATCCGTCCATTCGGCCACGAAATCCGCGAGGATCTGGGATTTAATTGCGTTGCACGGCGCGTAAGCGAGCGTCTCACCCATGAGCTCCACGAATTATTTGGCGATCTTGCCCGCTGCGTCCGGGTTACGTATGATATCCCCCAATGGGAACGAGCAGACCACCGTGACCAGGTGGGCCTCGAAGTGATGAAGGAGGTCGCGAGCTGGTCGGACTCCTTCATCCTGATTTGGTGGTACCCGGAATAGGCATCAAGGAAACATAAGAGCTCACACCCTACGGTAGAATCTACGATTTGATCGATTCGTGGCAAAGGAAAAGGAACCTTGGGACATGCTTTATTTAAACTAGTGTAATCTACACACATCCTCCACTTCCCATTCTTTTTCTTAACTAGTACAGGATTAGCTAACCACGTTGGGTGAAAGACCTCCTTGATGAATCCAGC
The DNA here is from genome assembly GCA_947561735.1 of Cenchrus americanus. NCBI lineage: Eukaryota > Viridiplantae > Streptophyta > Magnoliopsida > Poales > Poaceae > Cenchrus > Cenchrus americanus. The sequence continues at coordinate 180,629,944 of OX387245.1, forward strand.
CTCGAGGAGCTTCCGCAGCTCCACTCTGATCGCCCAGCACCGCTCTTCGTTGAAGCGCCGCAGCCGTTGTTGCACGACTCGGGAGTGAGGTAGGATGTCAAGGGAGTGCTCGGCGACCTCCATCGGGATGCCTGGCATGTCCGAGGGGCTCCACGCATAGATGTCGCCGTTGGCGCGGAGAAAGTCGACGAGCACCACTTCCTATTTCGGGTCGAGGGTGGAACTCCTCAACGCCTTGCCCTCGGGGGCAGCGAAGTCGAGGGGCACCTCCTTTGTCTGCTCAGCAGCCTCAAAGCTGCCCGCATGCTTGGCAGAGGAGTCGAGGTCCTCATTGACCAGTTTCTCCTGGTTCACGACGAGCGCCTCGTCCAGCGCCAGCGCCTCAGCATGTTCCACGCACTCAACATCGCAGTTGACCGCGTGCTCGATCGATGACCCCACGGTGATGACGCCTTTTGGTCTTGGCATCTTCATCTTAAGGTAACCGCCATGAACTTGGTGTAACACGGACGCCAAGAATGGCGTGGTACACGCCCCTGAACCCTACCACCTCGAAGGTGAGGATTTCCTTGCGGAAATTGTCCGGTGTGCCGAACCAAACTGGCAGGTCGATCTGCCCGAGGGGCTGGATACGCTTGCCCGGTGCGACACCATGGAACGACGTCTTGCTAGGCCATAGCTGGTCCAACCCGATCCCCATCAGCCACAGGGTGTGCGCGTTGAGGATGTTGAGGCTACTGCCTCCGTCCATCAGCACCTTGAAGAACTGCGAGTTGCCGATGACCGGGTCGACGACCAGCGGGTACTGGCCTGGGTTGGGGATGCGGTTCAAGTGATCCTCGTGGCTGAAGGTGATGGCGTCTCCCGACCAGTCGAGGAAGGAGGGGGGAGCCTTCTCCGTAGCCAGGACCTTGTACTGCTCTCGCTTGCGCTGGCTGTTGGACATGTTCACGGTCGCCCCCCCGAAGATGAGGAAGACGTTCTCCACCGCTGGGAAGCCGCCGGCGTCCCCATCTCCACCATCCTTATTGGCCTCGCCGTCCTTCGCGGCGGCGCGGCTGTAGTACTTATTGAGCATGTCGCACTGCTCGAGGGTTTGGTTGACCGGGGTCCTGTGGTACGGGCACGACTTTTTCAGCATGTCATCGAACATGCCAGGGCCTCGAGGGGCAACTCGAGGGCCCTTTCGGGCCGGGTCGACTACGAGGGCCTCGTCCCCGTCGTTGTCGTGCTCCTGTGTGCACGCCTCGCAGTGAGGCTTCTTGCCTTTCTTGCCCCGCTTGTGCTTTTGCTGGGGCTCTTTGGACTTGCTGCCCTCCGCAGGTGCATCCTCCACTGTCTTTCCTTTCTTGCCATCGAAGATGGCCCCCAGCGCCTCCTCGTCGGAGGCAAAGCTGGTGGCGATGTCGAATAGTTCATTGGAGTCGACCGGCGGGCTGTGCCCGAGTTCGCGCACAAGGTCCCGGCACGTCGTGCCCTGGAGAAAAGCGTGCACGATCTCGGATTGGGCCACGCTCGGGAGTTCAGTACATCGCTTGAAAAAGCGCCGTATGAAATCCCGGAGCGACTCGCCGGGCTTCTGGGTGCACGCCCGCATGTCCCAAGAGTTCTCGGGGTGTACGTATGTGCCCTGGAAGTTCCCTACAAACGTGCAGACTAGGTCATCCCAGTTGTGGGTCTGGCTGGGTGGCAGGTGCTCGAGCCATGTCCGAGCCGAATCCACAAGGTGCAGCGGCAGGTTGCGGATGATTAGTTCATTAGTGGTGGCTCCGCCCAGCTGGCAGGCTATGCGTTAGTTATTGAGCCACACTCGAGGGTCTGTCTCCCCCTGTACTTGTCGATCGAGGTGGGCTGGCGAAAGCGCTGGGGAAAGCTCGCCGTGCGGATCTCCTAGCTGAACACGCGGGTCCTCGGGGTTCCAGCGTTGGGGAGTGATCCTCGCCGCTGTCGTAGCGACCGCCCCGGCAGGGGTGGTAGCCCGCCACCGCCCGCGCCTCCGCGTCGCCCCTTCGGTGAGTGTTTATGACATTGCGGGCGTCACCATCAGGGGTTTGACTGCGCGTGTCAAGGATCCGCTCCTTGACCGGCGTTTGACCTTGGTTGGCGAGTTGCCCCGCTACGCCACCCGCTTGGACGGACGCCTCTTGACCCTGGGTGCCGCCGTCGTCCCGCGCGCTGACCTGCTAGCATATGCGGGATGCCGAGCTTTCGGCCTCTTGCACGACCGCTTGCTCGATGAGCGTTGCGCCTCGTGGTGCAGATTCCGCGCCTCGGGTGTCGAGGGAGCGGGCATGGCCCGCAGCAGTGTTGCTGCTGCGATGAGCTTCTGGCTCGCGCGCGGTGGCGTATTTGGGTCGTCGACATTGAAGTTGGTGTTGATGCGCTCGTGGGCCTGTTTGCCCAGCTCACACACGCGTTCGCAGCGCGCGGAGGCCTCTCCGGCAATGGAGGCGTGCAGCAACCGCACCGTGCGGTACTCCTCCGCGAGCTTAGCTTCAGGCTCTCGCGCTTGAGCCAGTTGCCCATTGATGTCTGTGGCCCTTGTTGGCGATGTGGGAGGTGCGCTTGGCCCCGGGTTTCGAGGTACGTCGGTCCTCGGATTTTGGGGGGCTTCTCCGTCGCCTGCCCCCGCCACGTTCGTGGCATCGGCCTGGTCATCGACAACCACCACGAAGCACTCACGTGCCGGGTCGTAGCTCCCGGCGCTGGAGTCGTCGGAGTAGCCGAATCAGTAATCCGCAGCGTCGAGGAACCGCTGGAACATTAGCGGGTCCGACACGCTGGAGAAGTCCCACTCCGCGTACCCATGCGAGGTTGCGGGGGGGGAGCACACTGACCGAGCCATGGTATGACTCGTCAGTGGTGGAAGATGAGGTTTCAGATCGCCAGCAGGTGGTGGCCGGGTAGATCCTCATACACCGCCACGTCGGTGATGGCGGACAAAGCGTAGGCTGCCGCGGCATTACGCATCCCGTGGGGGAACTGCGGCTCGGCAGCCGCGCGCTCCCCCATGGGCGCCGCCGCCCTCGCCGGTGGGTGTGTCGCCTCGTGCCGCCGCACGCGCGGCCCGACGTCGCTCCATTCGCGCCCGGCGTGAGCGCCGGCCGCAGCGCCGCCGGCGTCGGGCGCGGAGGTGCCCGCGGCATCTGCATGAGTGGGGGCATCAGTGGCAGGCGCGACGGGGACCGGGCCTGGCCCGGTTGATCGCCACGGGTGAAACTCGGCGCGGCTGGTGATGCACATGAGGTAGTCGTTCCCCGTGGCCTGGAAGTTCAAGCTCCTGAATGGGATTTTGAATCCGGATGGGAGGGGGTCCGAGCTGCCCATGGAGTACCTCTGGGACCTGTATTCGGTGCGGATCACCATGGAGATGGTTGGTGGAAAGCTGATCTTCAGCGCAGCTCCCCTACCTGGCTCGCCAACTTTCAGTGCGGAAAGTAGTCCCCACACTAACTAGTACGAGCGCTGAGATCTATCTCTCGATGGCTCGTGCTAAGCAACTAAGTGACACGAGTTTTATCCTGGTTCCGGCCGGGGCCGTACGTCCAGTAGGGGTATGCTCGAGGCATTGTATTGTGCTGCACTGTGGTGCTTGCAGAGGAGAGCTACAAGCGTGGTGGCAGAGGAGGTAGTGCTGGTGTGGCGGGGATTCGCCTTTGACACATGCGTTTGTGTCGTGTCAGATCATTTAATACTCTGGTCAGGGAGTGGGCGCAAGGCCCGCGAGCTCTGGACGGCCTCGAGCGAGGCGGAGATTCATCCGAGGGGGTGTCCAGCCATCAAGCGAAGCGGAGTTTTGGTGGTACGGCGCCGGTCCCCTCGAGCGAGGCGGAGATTCGCCCAAGGGGGCGACCAGCCCTCGAGCGAGGCGGATTTTCGGTGGTTCGGCGCCGGGCCCCTCGAGAGAGGCGGAGTTTCGTCCGAGGAGTGCTGAGGCCGACCACTTGGTGGGCCACTGAGGTTGCCTGGGTCGTGGGCTCCTCCTGTCACCAGGCCGTGATTGTGCGAGGTGTAATTTACAATTTGTGAGTTCGTTTGTGTTTTTATTATTTTGCGAAGAAATGGGGTTTTCTCCGGTTATTATGGGACCCTTGTGGCTGTCCCCGACAAAATCAACACCACCCACCAGCCAAACGAACAAGCTGCACGTTGCCTGCGAACCTGCTAACCGTTCAATCTGGCGAATTCGCAACGTCAATCTTCTGATCGACGTCGGCGGGCCACTCGCCTCTCGCCCGTTACCCGCGAATCCTCGCGTACCCGTTCGCCCCTTTGACTCTCCTCCGTCGATAGATAGATCGAGCCCCAGCGCCTCCATGCTTGTCGTAGGCTGTGCGCATGTGCCTCCCGCTGCGGCCCAGTACAGCGCCCTGCATGCAGGTGGGACACAGCACCCCCGCCAGCGAGGCCGCACGCTTCTAAGCCCCCAACGGGAAGGTGTCGCATTGTCCAGCCTTTGGTGGTCGATTGTTAAAAAACATATATTTGATGGGATTTGGTGGAATGTAAGTTCGTAGGCTTAGACTGACTCCAACAAAACGATGCAAATGCATCAATGGCTCTTCCCCGACACTGTGCATCACCAAAACAACCTCCAACAGAGGAGGCAAACGGAGACGCATTTTGCATTGTGAGGAGAGAGGAGAGGTAAAAATGGATTCCCTCTCTCCTCGATTGCATTTGGCGAGCATTGGGAAGGAGGCGGAGCAGCCGTGTGGAAGAGAAGGTGGTGGAGGCGCGGGAAGGAGGCGGAGCAAACATAGCCCGCACGACGACGCGAGCAGGAGGCCAGGCCGCGAATCCATGGCGTCGTCGCCGTTGAGCTCCTCCGGGACGACAATGGGCAAGGTGACAACGGGTAGGGCGACCAATCCATGGCGTCTTCGGGTTGATTCGAGCATCTTCTCCGCCGATTCGAGCAGCTCGGGGAGGGAGGGGCGGAGGGCGAAGCTTCTGCGGTCGGAGGAGAGCACCGAGGCCCCGTCGCTAGGTTCGGCAGGCGAATCTTGGGTGGCGAAGAGCGCGTCAACAGGCTCAACCGCTCAAGGATGGCATCAAAAAGCTGCACGTCGTCGACGCCAACTACTCGGCGCCGATGCAGATGGTGGCGCCTATGGGTCGGGCTCTGGTGACCTGATGAATGCGTTTGCCACTCCACTGTTGTAGACTAGATATTTTGCCTTGCGGTTACTGTCCGTGAGGCAAACTTCCCTATGCCAGTCCAATTTTGCCTTCTATTGTTGGACTCAGTCTTATCCATCTTTCAGTAGGCATATAGGAGCCTCAGGAAGGTGCCGTGTCGTCCAGCCTTCGGTCCCGAACTCCACGCACCTGCCGGGAGACGAGAGCTCCTCATGCCGTCTCCAGTGCGAGAGGACATGTACACCACCTCCCCCGCTGTAGGACACCCCGCCGTCACTACTTGAGGTAGCTGAATGGAGCTGGCCGATGCCAGCGCCACGCAGCTTTGCCACCCGCGCGTGGGGCTTGAGCAACCCAAGTTGGGGACCGCCACTACAACGGATTGAGAAGGTTGCGCGAAGCAAGCTCAAGAGGACGCCGTTGGGCGCCGTGTCTGGACGGCGCCACCTTGCAGGAGCGGCTGCGGCGAGATAAGAGAGTTTGGATAGACAGAGATAAGGCTTGATGTTGGAGTGCTGGTGGCAATCAATACACATGAGGTGCCACACGCACACAGCGTAGCGGCTATGTAAGCCCCTCGTGCAAGCGTCGTTGCCACGTAGGCTGCAGTCATATGCTTAGGGCTCATTTAGTTCGTGAGGTGAAAATTTTGGATCCTCTTTTAAGACATATTATATTAGGAACTATGGAACACAGACTATTTATAAAAATAATTACACGAATGGACCGAAAATTGCGAGACGAATCCATTAAGTCTAATTAATCTTCACTAAAGATTGGTTACTGTGGCATGATGTTGTCTAATCATGACATAATTAGGCTCATTAGATTTCTCTCGAAAATCAAGGTAGGGGTTGGGGAATGAGTTTTGCCATCAATCTACATTTAATACTCGTAATTAGTGTCTGGAGATTGATGTGACGGGTAGTTGGTGAAACTTTGAGAAACTAAACGGGGCCTTAACTCAAATTAACAAGGTACCACATCAAAATTATCATTACAACCTTGAGCATTATGTTCAAATCCATACAAAATCCCATTAATAATATGGCACACAACTAAAAAATAATTTATGATCCATAGTTTTGATTAGAGAATTTTTTAATCCTAATTCAATTATGGATCTAATTGAGAAAATATATAAGAAATATGTTTTCACCACTCTAATTATGTTATTATGGATTTCATTCTTTTTATTTTGTGGTTGAATATTTTTTGACCTTAACAAAATACAATTTGAATTCATCATGGACATGGACATGTACAATACAAAATATAAATTACAAAACCAAACAGTTCGTCAGTATCTATCACAGATCCATCCAGCAATTGATATATGTAGCTATCTCTTTAGGGAGACATGCATAGTTTACATATTCTTATGTACCTTCCTAATCTATACAATAAGGAGCGAAAACAATTGAAAACTTGTTTCACCCAAATCAGAATTGCCTTACCCCTCATGTCAGACCCACCAGCCATATGTTTTTAGAAGTGGATAGGGTGTAAGGACTATAAAGTACCAACAAATCGCAATTTGGAGAGTGTTTCTAACAAAAACGAATTGTTTTTTCATCTATGGTTTGCCTACCCGCCGTTTGTACCCACTGGGCCCACATCCCATATCAAATCGTGGGGCACCGAGGCTCGTCGGGTCCGCGTTCCTGCGCCGCCTCCTCTCCCTCGGCTTCACCTCCGTCGTCCGCACCCACGCCGAGCTCGACCTCACCCGCCAGGCCGACGTCGAGGCCTTCTTCGCCGCCGAGCGGCCCCGCTACATGGTCCTAGTGGCGGCAAAGGTCGGCGGTATCCACACCAATTCCACCTTCCGTGCCGACTTCATAGCCGCCAACCTCTAGATCTAAACGAATGTCGTCGACACCGTGTGCGCTACAGCTCTGTCTGCAAGCTTTTCTTCCTCGGGTCCACCTGCATCTACCCCAAGTTCGCACCGAATCCCATCACGGAGGCCGAGCGGCGCGCTCCGCTCGAGCCCATACGCCATCGCAAGATCGCCGCATCAAGATGTGTCAGGCCTAACGCATCCAGCACGGCCTCGACGCCGTCTCCGCCATGCCCACCAACCTCTACGGCCCGCACGACAACTTCCACCCGGAGAACTCCCACGTCCTACTTGTGCTCATCCGCAGGTTCCACAAGGTGTAGCGAACATGGCCCCATGTGCCATTAATTCGAGTTTGATTTTGGTGATTCGTGACAACATGATCAATGGGACTAACCATATTGTTTAGCATGTCTTTGTAGACTCTTCTAGGTCCCAAGGAAGCAAAAAAATATCACATGCTTAATTGAGAAGATAGTCTATTTTTCTAGGGTCGAAACAGAGCAAAGAAAGGAAAAGAAAACACACTGTCAGATGAACCGATGGTACCATCGGTGCATAGCGTCGGTGTAGTTGGTACACTGGACAAGAGGCAAAATGAAGTTGGCACAGTCAGATGAACTGATGGTCCATTTTGTAGATGCGCATAATGAATTGCGGAGGAAGAGCAGCGAAGACAGTAGCGCCGGATGATCCGACGGTCTGAGTGAGGACACCGTCGGTCTATCCGACGCTCAGTTTGAATCAAGACAAAGACGCGCCAAGATGAAGTCTTCAGCACCGGATGAACTGACGCCTTGGTCAAGGCGAAGCGTCGGTCTATCCGACGGTCGCGTGGAAGCTACCGGAGACGTTTTGGCTGCGGGGTCTTCAGCACTGGATGAACCGACGCACCGTCAGTGTAATGCATCGGAGCAGTTGTGTCAGGGATCTTCAACGGCTAAGTGACATGGAGGGCACCGGATGAACCGACGCCTAGAAAAAGCATAGCATCAGTTCATCCGACGCTACCTTTTTCAGTGGCCATTAGCCAACGACTCTTTGGATGCCTTGGGCTATTTATACCCCCTCCGTTCACCCATTTGAGGTTGCTGGATTGTGTGGAAGTGCAGAGGAGTTCAAGATGATCATATCCAATCCATCCAAATGCTTAATTGCTCATCCTTAGACTTGCATATTCTTACTGTATGTGCTTAGTGCTAGGCTTAGCTTAGAGCTGAGTGAGTGCAAGGTTGTGCCAACCTTGTGAGGTGATTCTTGAGTGAATCAAGGTGTACAAGGTTCACCGGAAGCCTTGGGTCCTAAGTGGCTCACCGGCAATCGTCATCGACCCTCCGTCTTGGTGTGGAGCGGCGATGACACTTTGTGCGGGGGACGTGGAGACCCCCTTCCTAAGTGGAGAAGCTCCTTAGTGAGGACCATGTGTGGTTTGAGGACCGGTGAATGGTCGCTTCCTTGTGTGATGAGTGATTGACAACATTGTGTGGACCGATTCTTGGCTAAGTATTGCAGGTGTAGGTTGCGGCTTGAGTGGTGTTGGTGCAGGTGAAGAACAAGCGCGAAAGTTCGTCGCCGGTGAGGCCTCCAGGTGTGGAGAAGACAAGTAGGCTTCGTTTAAGGGACTCGGTGGCCAGCGGGGTCAAGTGCGAGCCGCATGGTGGCATTAACAGCAAGATGAAGTCATGGACGGTTTCTTGGTAGAGCCTCAAAACCAAGGTCGAGACGGGACTACGTGGGAGCCGAGTCATGAGTGGCGATTGGCGGAGGCTACACCGAGTTCGCGGGGTTTCCGGTGGTTCACCACAAAACCACTGGGTTCCTTGGTTGATCCACAAAGCCAAGACCGAAGAACCGAAGACGGTGCTGCAGCAGCTCCAGACCGGTCTAACCGGTGGGTACCTGTCTGACCGGTGAGGAGCACCGGTCTGACCGGTGTGTAATGACGCAGTCCGGAATCTTAGAAGCGGAGGACACACGTCGGGATCGCATGGCTTGCGTCGAGGCTAAGCAGGGTGCGGTCGCCGGGCATCCGTCCGATGGAGAAAATCTGAAGACTTCCAAAAGCACCCTTGAGGGGCTTGTATCCCTAGTTATTAAGTAAGGGTATTTTGGACTTTCGGTTGCCTCCATATAACCCATGAGGTGAGAGGATGGCAGCCATCTCTTGGAACCCTAGTTCATTTTGCTTTCCTATTTTCCCTTCCTATTTTCTTAGGATTTCCATAGGACTAGCTTGAGAGCTTCATGGTGAGATTTTGTGAGAGGGTTGGATGATCGGGCGGCAAACTAGACCTTGTATGAACCTCTTTGGTATGTATAGATGATTCGGCATGGTTCCTCAAGTCTTTGTTGTGTTGTTCCCGGTTGTTCTTGGTGGTGATTTTCGGAGCTCTCACTTGGTGGTTTTCTTGGGGTGTTTTCGGGACCTTGCTCTTGGGGATTTGGTGGGGGAAATTTGTGCGAACCCTTCATGGTTCTTTGGTCTGTGATTCCCCTCCCAAATCTGTGAGTTAAAGGGCTCGATTTTGGGGTTTTCGGTGTTCTAGGGTAAGAGAAGTTCTTGGCGGGATTTCTTCGATTCCTTTTGATTTGGCAAGTTTTGGTGGACAAAATCATGGCTATGAACTCCTCATGAGGTGTTCCTATTATCCCCAAAGTCTTGTTCAAGTCCGTGAAGTTTGGATTTGGAGGAGTTGACCCGCGGGTGCTGTTCATCCCAAGCTGCCCAGGCTACACCGGTCTGACCGGTGCTCTTGACCGTCTGACCGGTGTGAGTCACTTGTGGGATTTGCCTCGGGTGAATTTCTTGACTTGTGTGTCTTTGGGTCTTGGTGCTGCTGGTCAGTTCTTGGTCTGTTTGGAGTTGTTTTGTTAGGTTTTGTGTAGGATTTTCCTTCTGTGCTGGTTATGTTTTGAGGGTGTTTTTGTTCCAGGGCCTAAAGAAGTCACCGAGGCTCTCTGGAACGCTTGTTGTGCGGCTGCTGTAGCCACCAGCCTGACCCGCACTATCCACCTGTCTGACCGGTGTCACCAGTCTGACCGGCGCAGGCCATCGGTCTGACCGGTGCAACACAGGCAGCAAGCCGTGCAAGTTTCCGATGTGCGTGTTGGTGTGTTTTGGCTCGGAAGATTGTGTGTTGGTTCCTAGGTCCAGTGGCACTCTAGTGGCTGCGTGGGCTTGGCCAACTTGGGTAGTGAGTCGGAGACGTGTGTTGGAAGCTGTGTTCGTCTTGTTGGACTCTCCATCTCCTTCGAGAAGAAATTTTATCGGCTCCCATTCACTCCCCCCCTCTCTGGTTCGCCGTATCGATCCTTCACTTAATGGAGGCAGAATCAAGGTGACCAAGGGAGCTTGGCGAGTGCCTAAGTCGCAAGCCTTTGTGGCGAGTCAAGTGGTGCTCTTGGGAGAGACTTGGTGACTGGGAAGCAATACTCTTGTGTGAGTGCTTCAACAACGTGGACTAGGGGTGGCTTAGTGCCTACCGATACCACAGGATAAATTGCGTGTCAAGAGTTTTCTTCCTCTCATCCCCTTTACGTTTCCGCATTTACTCTATTGTAATCTTTGCTTGCCTTTACTATCCTAGAGTAGTATCATGCTAGGAATGACCATAGGTTGCAAATCTTGTTTTGGGATGGGAGTTTCACACTAGAACAACTCTAGTTGCACATCTAGATAGTATGTTCTAATTTATCTTTATGCAAAAATAGTGAAGCCATAGGTTAAGTTTTTTTATATTGCCTAATTCACCCCTCCCCCTCTTAGGCTACGAGTATCCAGTTCCTTACAAGTGGTATCAGAGCCGGGACTCACTTCCTTCTCAAGGAAACACCAATTCGATAGGTAAATTGTGAAGATCGACTCATTGGAACGGTTAGGCTTCACCGCCTAGTGAGTTGCTCTATAGAGGTATGAAAGGGGTGGATACCTTAGGTTTGGATCCATATTTCGATGGCACGGGCTATCCTCGGTGGAAGGTTCTCATGGAGGCCTATCTCCAAGCAAAGGACCTTGATGTTTGGAGAGTCACCGATGAGGGCATGAGAAATGGTACTAAAAAGGAAAACCATCATTTTGTCCTCACTAGATGTAGGCGTTTTCAATAGAGTTTTTAATTGTGAAAATGCTCATGAGCTATGGAAAACCATCAAGGAGCAAAATGAGGGTTCAAAAGAAGTTGCTAATGAATGCTACAGTTGTCTCCTTGAGGAATTCAATAGTTTTAAGCAACTTGCAAATGGAAATGCCGAATCTATGTACTCACGCCTTAATGTGCTTGTCAATGAGATGAATGCTTTAGGTGTGAAGAACATCACAAACTTGAACATCAACCGCAAGATCCTACAAAGTCTCTGGAAGCCCGATTATGACTTAGTGAAGGCTATCATCTACGAGAAGAAGCTCGAAGAATTGAAACCATCTCACATTGAGCAAGATAATGGCACATAAGCTTCAAATTGTGCCCAAGTCCAAGAATGCGCCCCAAGAAAAGCCCCAGGTACCATCTTCTCCAACTACAAGTCATGCCCTCTCAAGCCAACAAGCGAAGGTGTTGAGTAGGATGGATACTCATGGAAGCTCTAGCGAAGATGATGGTGATGATGAAGATTCCTCAAGTGATGAAGAGGTTGAATCCATGGTGGCCGAGTACGTGAAGATGATCTTCAAGTATGTGAAGAAAGTCAACATGTACGACTACAATGTCCACTTTAGAGAAGGTCATCATCATCAACACATCAAGTTCATCAAGATCGAGCACAAGCCCAAGAAGAAGGTGGTCAAGGAGAGGAGACCAAAGCAAGAAGCAAATGTCACTGTCTGTGAGTGGACAAGTGGTGGAGAAGCAAGTTCTTCTAGCTCAAGTGATGAATCAAGAAAAAACTTCACCACCCGCTTCATGCAAGGCCCTTCATCATCACAACACATGTGCCTTATGGCCCATGGAGAGCAATGTAAGTGATGATGAATCCGACACCACCTCTCTCGATGATCTTGTTGAGTTAGTCCATGAGCAAAAAGGAATGCTTAAGAAACAAGCTAATAAAATTAAAGAACTCAATGCTCTCAATGATCTTAGTGCTACCCTTGCTACAAATTATGAACATTTGTTGTGCAAATTCAAATTGCTTAGCAAGGAGTGTGATGAGCTAAAATCTAAGCTTGAGAGCAATGAGACTAAACCAAGTAATTCCTTTGAGCTTGATGAATCATCTATCCCTTGTGCAATTCCTATCTCAAAGGTAGATGCTTCAACTTCTTTCATTGATTTAATTGATAAATAATGCTCACCATATTGCAGTGAGAATGTTGTTGTAGAAACATGTGATTGTCTCATAGGCAAGAAAAATAATGAGCTTAAGCAAGAAGTGAAATGGCTCAGAGAGAGGTTGGCAAGCTTGATGGGCAAGGGAAAGAACAATGAGGAACAAGTTGACATCTCTCAAGACATGAAGAGCAACATACAACCTTCTCAAGATAACCGTGATCCCATAGTGAAAAAGCTTGAGAAGGGTGCAACTGTAACTTGCTACAAGTGTCATGGAGAAGGGCACAAGTTCTACAAATGCCCTCAATTTTTCAAGAAGATGGACAAGGGCGCAACGAAGAAGTTGAACCCTACCATCAAGAGCTCCCTCATCTACACCAATCCCAACCGCAAGAACAAGACTAAGAACAACACCTACGTCATCAAGAAGAAGGCTAATGGCAAGGTGGTTGCACACAAGGTTGGGAAGATGAAGGAGGAGCGGCGTTGGAACCAACCCATTTGGGTGCCCAAGGAAGTCATCACCAACATGAAGGGACCTCAAATGGTTTGGGTTCCGAAGGCCACTTGAAGGCCATGAGGGCGAGGATTTGGGAGGCTTGACACAATGAAGTTGTGAAGATTCAAGCCTAGAAGCCAAGCTTGCAATTTGGACATGTGCTGCCCAAGTTCCCCGGTTGAGGTAATGGAACTATAACCCATTTCATGAATCTTTGTAGCTCCATTGCCTTGTCTAGGTTTGCATTTGTTGCTTTGCCTAGTTGTTTGCATATGGTAGGTTGCTTGTGTCATGCGCTAGCCCATGAGCAACCTACATGGTTTGATTAGTGTGTAGGGAAGCTACACTTGTTCTTTCATGGTGCATGTTTTCTTATATATCTCTTTGCATCATGAGCAAGCTATAGGGTTAGCTTCCCTTTTGTTGTCATAAACAATGTGCATACATTTTGGTGGTGATTCAAACACTAAATGCACACATTTAGGGGGAGCTCATCCTATGGTTTGGTTATGGGACTAACATTGTTTCAAGCTTATCTTGTGTAGTCCCTTGGCGACATGTTTCGGTGTGGCACTTCATTCTAAGAGTACTATTTCACTCTCAATGTGATCTAACATCTCTAAAAGAGTGAACATAGCAATATGAGCCTCATGCTATTGAGTCATGTCCTTGCGAGCTTATGTCTCTATATAAGTTCAAAGGCAATGTACTCATACATTCCTAATTCTTGTGTTACCCCTAGTGTCTATTTGCAAGCTTCTTTCAAGTGGTGTCACCTAGTGATATCATTTCCAAGTGGCTCATCTCAATGTGGTGCCAACAAGGTAAAGAGAATCAAATCCCCCAGAGGTATGCAATGATCAAGAGACTACAAGTGATATCTACAAGTGATAATGTAACAGAACCCATTTGTCTTATCTCTTGTCATTTAAGCTACCTCCTTGCATGATATTTTCTAAGCTTCCTTGTCTTACAAGTTTATAGTTATGCACTTGATTTTCACACTATTATTTTGTGCACACTCTTAGGGGGAGCTTAGTTTGTATCATGCTAGTCTCATGAGCTTGTGTCCACCTTAGTCATACGCAGATGTGGTATCTTCATTGATATCATACATATGGATCATGGTTCATGCGGCTTTCTCTCTTGTATTTAATATTTCTCTTTGAGCTATGGTTGCTAGGACTTGCTACTTTCCTTGGAGACCTTTTGTTTTGGACCTTTTTGGAGATTTTATTCCAAAGGGGGAGAATGTGGGACCAAAGCAAGCTAGTGTTTCCAAAGTAGGAAGAAGCAAGCTATGTGTAAACATAGGAAGAGGGGATCAGAAAAATGGGAAAGTTTGATCTAGGGGGAGTTTGGATGATGATAAGCATTCAAGCAAGTGTAAGTGGTTCTAATTTTGTCAATTTTTCAAAATTATGCTTGCTTTGCTTGTGTTGTCATAAATCACCAAAAAGGGGAAGATTGTAGGAAACATGGCCCATGTGCCATTAGTTCGAGTTTGATTTTGGTGATTCATGACAACATGATCAATGGGACTAACCATATTGTTTAGCATGTCTTTGTACACACTTCTAGGTCCCAAGGATGCAAAAATATCACATGCCAAATTGAGAAGATAGTCTATTTTTCTAGGGTTAAAATCGAGCAAAGAAAGGAAAAGAAAACACACCGTCGGATGAACCGACGGTACCACCGGTGCATAGCGTTGGTGTAATTGGTACACTACGCAGGAGGTAAAATGAAGTTGGCACAGTTGGATGAACCGATAGTCCATTTTGTAGATGCGCCTGATGAATTAAGGAGGAAGAGCAGCAAAGACAGTAGCTCCGGATGATCTGACAGTCTAAGTGAGGACACCTTCGGTCTATCCGACGCTAAGTTTGAATCAAGACAGACGTGCCAAGATGAAGTCTTCAGCACCGGATGAACCGACGCCTTGGTCAAGGGGAAGCGTCGGTCTATCCGACAGTCACGTGGAAGCTACTAGAGGTGTTTTGGTCGCGGGGTCTTCAGCACCGGATGAACCGACGCACCATCGGTGTAATGCGTCGGAGCAGTTGTGTCAGGGATCTTCAACGGCTAAGTGACGTGGAGGGCACTGGATGAACCAACGCCTAGAAAAAGCATAACATCAGTTCATCCGACGCAAGCTTTTTCAGTGACCGTTAGCCAACGGCTCTTTCGATGCCTTGGGTTATTTATACCTCCTCCACTCACCCATTCGAGGTTGCTGGATTGTGTGGAAGTGCAGAGAAGATCAAGACACCTACAAGATCATATCCAATCTATCCAAGTGCTTAATTACTCATCCTTAGACTTGCATATGCTTAGTGTATGTGCTTAGTGCTAGTCTTAGCTTAGAGCTGAGTGAGTGTGTTGACGGATAAAACTCGTATCCACCTACGATCCGCAAGCGTACGGACCTACACCTTTTTCACCACGGGATTCCCAAGGTTCTTGTCAATCCGCGGAGCAAGGGGATTGCTAGCGCTTAACCAAGTACTAATCTAGTTGAATGGAAAACCTTTGAAAGAGAGTATTAATCTAAAGGTAAAGACAATCTAACCTAAGTTAATCTAAGTTGATCAAACAAATCTAGGGTTAAACTAGATGGTAAAGGCTGGACACAAGAGAGTGATTAAAAAACAAGCATTCCCTTCCTAGGATCTAGGATAACATGGATATGAATCTACTACATGAGAGTGATAAACCATTCTACCGGGGGTTGTGACCACGGTTTCGCCCTTTCCCTCCTCTCGTACTGTCACTACGCGAAGGTATTCGTGACTAGACCTATGATGGACACGGTATGTTGATTGAATCTATGGGAGTAGCGGATATCATACGCCCGAAAAACACGGTAGCTAACCTTAATCATCAAAGCATCATCAACATGAAAGTAATAGATTGAGACCACGAATCGAGTAGTGATCACATAGCATGTATCCATATAATCCTAGGGATGAACTGAGACATTACCCCATCATCTTACACGGATTGAAGCACATAGGGGTGATGGAGACTCTGGAGAACGTCGTCGATGAAGATGGCGGCGATGGAGCTTGGGAACACCCCTAGGCCAGCGGCTTGGAGTCCTCCTCTTGCTTCCTTCTCTCCGCCGGCGTTGATCCTTGCAACGAACTCATCTAACTCTCTCCCTCATCTTGCGGCAGTGGCGTTCTGGTCAATGGCGTCGGTAGGATGATTTGTTCGATGTGGCGGCCGACGGTGGCGGAGGCAATAAATAGACAAACACCTAGGGCAAAGGGGGCACCGAACCGACCCCGAAGTGGGCTGGGCCGGTCGGCCCAGGCCCATTTCGGCCCGGTTCGGCCCCGGTTTCCTCCCCGGTTGCTTCTCGTGTGATCCCTTATTTGTGTCCACTTGCATGTGGGCCTTTGACGTCGTTTCCTTCACGGTTAAGGCTTGAATCCTTACTATGCAATCTTCGCTGTTTTCTGGTTGAGCCCCTGAAGACTTGCACGTTGACGCTTCGGTCCTCGGGTCATTTGGAGTCATGTTCATCGCGTGTCTTGACTCTTGTCGGGCTTCATGATCTTCTTCCAAAGTGCTTAGTGAACTTATCCCGAAAGTCTCCTCTTTAGCGTAGATTTCCTGCGTAAACAACAAACTCCAAAATTGACATGCAAGTGTGAACTTGTTACATCATTAGTATGCCTAGTGGCGGGTTAGTTGCAAATCATAATCGAAACCAATGTATAACAAGTACTCTAGGTTGACGGAAATTCACCGTCAACATCTCCCCCATGCATAAACTTTGCTCGTCCTCGATTAAGTAATCCTTGCTTAAAAGGGAAATCAGTGTTGCCTTCCAATGTTGTCCCTGCACTTAGTCATTCATGACGAGTCAAATTGCTCTCTCTTAAGAATTTATTTTTAAAGTTCAAGTTGTGACCGGCTTCTTTTTCATTATGGAAGATAGACTAACAATAAAGAACAAGCCACATGTAACACGATGCTCTCAAACTTAAGTGAACTTCAAACCATTACCTTGTCACATGGGAGATTTTCAAAAAGATGCATATCCAACATAAGTGAAAATCTCTTGCAAAAGCTCATGGAAACACTCATCTCATCAAGTCACTCAAGCCTATACTAGATTATTTTCAACCTACTCTACTCATATGTGATAGTGGAAGGCTTATATGGAGCTTGGAAGGTTAAAAACAATCCTAGCAAAACATACATCTGAAATATTGTCAAATTAAGAGAGAGGTCTATTGGAATTATTGAGACTCGTCAAAAAGGCCATGGAAAACAAATGTTGGAAAGAGAGAGGGATGAAACACACACATTTAGATAGGTGGACATGTGCAAGTCCTCGTTATCAGATTGCACATGGTTGGAAGATTTGAGTATGGATTTGTCAGCAAGGTACTTGAGAACTTATGAAGCAAAAAGATCCGAGGAGCATCTTTATTATTTTATTTTATTTTATTTCCTTCTCATTTTTCTCTCTTTCTTTTTTTCACTTTATTCTTCCTATTTTTCTTACTTTTCTTTTCTTCTCATAATAATTTTTTTCTTTTTTTCATTTTTTTTCTTTTGCTCCTCAAAACTTTTTGCAACATAATACTTACTAGCATTCGTCAGAGATGAATAACTCCTCCCCCATGCTTGAACGATGCTCGTCCTCGAGCATAAAGAGAGGGAAAATGACTGCTAAAGTAAGTATAAATTCCATAATATTGCGGAATATTTGAATCTACATCGGGAATTTTATTCCATACTCAAATTGGGTTGTGGACAAGGTGATCACAAAAAGATGTTTTTGGTTTAGGGTGGATGCCCAGCGAAGTTTGTGAAATTTTTGATGTGAAAACCCACAATGCATGAACAAAAAGGCTAGCATGAAAAAGTTACACAAAGGAATGACCAGCTTCTTAGTCTTGAACCATAGAAATCAATGCTAATCCAACTCATCAAAACATATGTTTGCAATCTACGGGTTTTGTTATCATAAAACATATATGTATATGGCTTTGGTAGGTAGAACTTTGCAAGAGCATCACAAATATGTCGATAGCATAAAAGTTAAGTTTTCATAAAAACAACAAGTTATCCGGCTATCCATAAACTTAAATCAAAGAGCAAAGATATGTATGTGGGTCTAGAGCATAGTCATTTCACCTCCACAAATAAAAGAGCCGGTATTTAAATTAATTTCAGATCATATTATAGAGAGCAATTAGCCAAGACATGTATAACTTCATGTAGGTAAAACAAAGCGGCAACTTTCATCATCTTTCCGTAAGCATAGGCAATATAGAACATCGAGGTGAACACATGGTCATGCTTATCTATTGAAAGTAAAAAGAAACATAGGTTGTACTCCTAGTATCCATGTTATTGTTTGAAGAGAAAAACAAAAGGTTGCACCTAGTTGAGGTTGAAGGCATACTTACAAGCATTTGTGTTTGGAAAAGAGAAGGTCCATGGAGATGTTACCATCCTTTGCAATTCTTCGTTGCCTTCTTCCAACATCTCCATGTATCGATATGGCTTTTGCTTTTGTCTTGATTTATCAATGCTCCTAAACTTCTGAATTTAATCTTGTATGCTTAATGGAGTCATTGGTCGCCCTTCTCTTCAATGTTGTCATCACCATCTCCTCTTTCTTGTTCTCATCATCTCTTTGCTGTCTCTTTTTCATGGATTTCCCCCTCTGTCCAGAACAGAACATATATCGAAATATAGATCTATTGAAAAGTTTATGAAATTACCTTTCCAACATGTGGTCGTTCATCGAAAACGGAGTTCAAACAAGGGAGCTATGTCCGTTTTACTTCAGCGCTGCGTGCTGTCCAAAACTGATTTCAGGACGTGTTGCCCTCGGTGATTCAGGCATAACTGCTTGTAGGAACCTCCGATTGTCTTGATTCTTGATTTGTTGGAATCGTAACTTCAAGGGGCTTCTAAATATCCAAAAATATCCAGTGTTTTCCCTTCGAGACCATGCATAATTTTGATGAGATCGGTGGCTTCTTGCACATTGATCCGGAGACGTTAATGATCTTGATCATTCTATCTTCTAGAGCGTCATATTGCACTTCCGTGTTGAAGATTCAGGGTCTCCCCCATGCTTAGCATTTTTCTAGTCATGGAAGAAGAAGACAAAGCATTTTTATATTAGCCATCGTTCAATTTCCTTGTAGTGAGAGTCTCTATCTTGCCTGCAAGACGTTTTAAACGCACATTCTACCCCCAAGGTAACGGTTGGGAGTAGATAGAATTGCCAATAATCCAACAATGTCTCCTAAGATTCTTAACTTGTGGCATAATTAGTCTAATGAGGAATAAAAACCTAATGAGTGTACGTGGTGCAAGGTGTGCATGCACATGATATGAAAGCAGTGTCGGTGTTTTAGACCGGAAACCTACTAAAGGGAGTACCCGAAGTAGATGAATGTGGCCTCGCTGAGATCAGTAACTCGAAGGAAGAGACACGTGGCACACAATTTAGACAGGTTCGGGCCACGAGGTGCGTAATACCCTACGTCCTGTATGCTGCGTAGCTCTGGATTGATTGGGTACGATTACAAGATGATGCAATCTTACATCGTGAGATGAGATGAGGGAGAGAGGGGTCCCTGCCTCGCCTTATATAGTCCGGGAGGCAGGGTTACAAGTCGGTTCAGGGAGAGAGTACTAGTCGAGTACGTCTAGGAGTCCTCCATACAGTGCGGGACATGTACAGCTTCCTAACCGAGTACTTCTCCTCTGTAGTCCTTGTGCTTCACGCCATCAGGTGCTGTGCAGCGCAAGTCGGGTAGTCCCAGGGGCCCACTGAGTAGTCGGTCCTGGTACCCACCGAGGTAGTGGGCCCAGGGAGGTCCATACGACAAGCACCCGAAGACTTTGTAGTCGAGAAGGATAGCTTCAAGTAGTCTTGATGGCCTTAACGGGTAGTCCTCAAGCGTCCCCGAGTGCTACAAGTCAAAAGTCCTCAAGAGTAGTCGAAACATCCCGAGGCTGGAATGTACTCCAGCTGATGTTTGAGCAATCCTGAAGTCTTCTCGAGTAGTCCCAAGCGTCCTCGAGTGCTGCCCTTGAAGGTCTTCAACAATGCCCGTGTTGTCTAGAAGCCGAAACTGATATGGAAGTGCGATTGCAAAATCGCACTCCATATGGAGTAGCCCCCGAGCCTTAGGTTGAGTTGTAGACTCTGGCTGAGGGTCCATCTGAAGTTTTGGCAAGAATATCCCGAAAAATCCGGAGAAAAAACCGAAGGACACGTGGCACGGAGCCCCCGAGCCTTGAGTCGAGTACTTCTTCTCGAATTGAAGGGTCATCTTGTAGAATGTGTCCTGAGATGCTCTTGAGTCTTGTCGCTCCCCAGGAAGTTGAGTAGAAGTAGCCGAGCCCCCGAGGTGAGGCACGTCGACTAGTAGAAGTTGAAGGGTCACGCGCCGCCGCTGACTCAGTCGAGCGCAGACTTATCCATTCGGCCGTTGTAGGGGCCGCGTTGACTTATAAATAGAAGCCAAAAACCCTTGGGGTTTTTCACCCCACAAATTCATAGCCATTCCAGCAGATCTAGCCAGAAATCACCGCCAGTGCACACTGCCGCCGCTGAGAGGACTGTAGATCCGAGCGCGGCGCCGTAGGAAGCCACAACTGTAGTCCCCGAGCGAATGCGCATGAAGACACCGTGCACCTAGAATGAAGCCTTCACTGTCGAAGACCGCGAAGGCCGCAGGTGGGAAGAACAGGGCCCGTGAAGAGGCCGCCGGATCTGCTGCGGGGACACCGCCAGTGTCTCCGCCGCGGCCAGATCCGAATCGAGAGTGGAAAAAATCCAAGGCGAAGACCGAAGACCTGTTGGCCCTTCTCAACAGTGGGTTCCTGTGGGAGAAGTAGGTGGACATGTGGAGAGCCGTGGCAGGGGATCCGTACCCCATGGAGAAAAACCCGGACGAGATCCCGATGTTCACCCAGTTCGCAGAGCGCGGACTGTCTCTCCCGGCCAGCGACTTCTTCAAGGGGCTGCTGGGGTACTACGACATCGAGTACCTCAACCTCAACCCCAACGGTATCTTCCACACCGCCGTCTTTGTACATTTTTGTGAAGCCTTCTTGGGGATCAAGCCCCATTGGATCTTGTTCCGGAAGTTCTTCCGGGTAAAACCTCAACCCAGCGCCAGCAATCCCCGAGTAGCCGGAGGAGCAGGGATCCAGATGAGGGAGGACGCGGCCGAGCAGTACCTCTCCTACAAGTTGATTGATTCTAATCAGGATTGGAAAGCGAAGTGGTTCTACGTCATGAACCACCACCCGGAGCTGCCGAAGCCAAGCGGGATGCAGCCCAAGCACCGGCCATGGTGGAACTCGGAGCCGACGAAGCAAGAAGGTCTTTAGTTGCCTGAGCTGTTGGCGAAAATCAAGGCGCTGAGAGAAGCCGGGCTGAGGGCCGAACATGTGGCCTTCAGCTTCATGAAGCGGAGGGTGCAACCGCTGATGGCCCGCGACACCCTAGGGTACGAGTACACCGGCGATGACGACACGTCGCGGATGCCTGGAGATGAAGTCGACGATGACGACATTGTTGATAGGCTGGGCAGAATCTTCAAAGATATGCCGGCGTACACACCGTGCCCAGTACCAGAGTACTCCGCCGCGCGCCCACCAAAAGAGGTCAGTAGCCACATCCATTGTCGAGTACTCATTACATAAGAGTAGTCGCACTGATGAGTTGTGCTTCTTGCAGGATGACTTGGCGAAGTTCGTCTCCGAGCCGGCGTCGCCTCCTCAGCTGGTCGAGGTCCTAGAGGAAGGGAAGGCCAAGACCGAGGAGCGGTGCGAAGTTGGCGAAGGAGACGACACAGTTGTCGTTGAAGACACGTCTGATGAGGACGACGATGAGGAGACGCTGCAGGAGCGCTTCCAGCTGCAGTCGAGGTTCAGCCGCCCTGGGTTGCCTCATATCCCTCTCGTTCAGGATCCGCCGGCTAGCCTAGAGGCTAGTCTGCCCACGCCGCCGAGGAAGCCGCGCAAGGTGGCCCGCAAGCGCGTGGCCAAGAAGTTGAAAGTCACGGAGACCACATCCCGAGAGGTAAGCCATCTTGAATAAGGAGTCGAGTACTGATGTCTTGAGTTTGTGTGTTGATGACGAAGGTTCCTTGCTTGCAGGAGATGCCACCTTCCGACCCCGTTGAGCAGGGTGATGAAGGTGAGTGGGATACAGTGGGGGAGCCAGCTGGGGGTAGTCGTAACCCAGCCCCCACCGTAGAAGAGCTCTTGGCGCAGATGGAGCGCCAGTCCCCTGTTGCTCAGGGGAGCACAGAACCCGCTGCTGCTGCTACTGAGGAGGCAGCGGCTACAGAGGCACAGGAGGAGGCCCCTGCCGAGGCGGGACTGGTCGACATCGCCAGTATCCTCGGTGCCCCAATCGTGATGGTGGTCCGGTCGAGCGTGTAAGTGTTGATGCTTCCCGAGTAGTACATTAGATGCTGTAGTCGTACTAGGTTGACAACCAGCTTGTACACTCTGCAGGAAATCGACGGACTTGTCCTGGGAGGGGGATGAACCCGCTGCAGAGGTGACAGAAGAAGAAGCCGCGCCGCCCGCTGAGGAGTCTGCTCCCGCCCCTCAGGCAGAGCCCGAGGCGCCGGCCGCTGAGGCTACGTTGCCTGAGGCCAGCGTCGTTGAAGGTGAGTACTCTCTCAGGTGCAATTAGCCCCGAAGAGTAGTCGTAGTCACCAGGTATGACTGATACACTTGTCCTCTTTTCGACAGGTGCTGAAGCCGAGGGAAGCGATATCCCGTCGGTGGTGCCCGTTGAAGACGTGGCACCGGAGACTCAAGAGGCTGCCGGAGGGGCCCTCGAGTCGATGGAGGTGACCGTCGGAGAAGCCGCCGCGACGACTGGAGGAGAAGGCGACGACACGCTGCCAGAACCCGCTCTGGAGGTGGTCGTCCGCTCGCCAGAGATCCAGAACGCGGAGCCAATCCGCTCGGCGCCGATGTCCGAAGCCGCGACGAGTAGTCGTAGCGGGCTCGAGTTGTTGGCGGACGATCTTGTCGACCCGGCGATGGTGGCTCGGCACCTGGAGGCGGTGCACCAAGCCGAGCAATGGATGAAGGTGAGTAGTCGACACCCTTGAGTAGTCAATCCTTTAGTGTTGAGTACCCATTTGACATGTGTTGTCTGTGCAGGACGTCGCGGAGAGGTCCCACCAGAAGTCCGAGATGCTTCAAGGATACGGTGACGCGGTGCTCCGGGCCGAGACATTAGAGGAGCAACTCATGAAGTCCCAGAAGCACGCCGCCGCCATGCAGTCAAAGCTGGACACCGCCTTCGCCAAGTATCACAATGATGTCCAAGAGATGCAGGCCAAGAGCGATGATCTGGTGCGGAAGAACAAGTCTCTCCGCAACAAGAACAATAGTACACCATTGTCTTGTTGAGTACTTATTGGAAGTACCTTGAAGTAGTCTGACCCGCTATGCCTTGTTGATTGCAGAGCTTGAGACTCGTGTAGATCAGCTGAAGGCTTCGGAAACTGATCTGAAGAACCTCTTCTACCGGGAGCAGGAGGCCCGCCAGGTACTAGAGTACGATTATAAGGAGCTTGCTTACGAGTGCGACAAGCACATGGAGCTCCGTATTGCATCAGATCATGACCTCGTCAACTGCTACAAATCCTTGCAGAAGCTGAACGAGGACTGCGAGAAGCTGCGGGCTCAGCTCAAAGAACTCAAGGAAGCCGCGCTCCCCATCGCGAGGCTACTGGTGCCTCACCCTGGCGGTCCGAAGATAGCGCCACTAGTGGACCGGCTGAAGGAAGCCCCCAGCCGCCTGGCGACCTACGTGAAGCACTTGGCGAAGTCGATCCCGAACCAGGTGCTAGCCTTCATGAAGTCGTACTTCCAAAAAGCTCGAAGTCGATCCCGAACCAGGTGCTAGCCTTCATGAAGTCGTACTTCCAAAAAGCTCATGTGGACGTAGTCGCCGGCGGGCTAGCCGCCAACTGCACCGATAAGCAGTACGCGGAGCTGCTGGAGCAGATGGCGCCCATTGCTGAACAAGTCGCCGAGAAACTCAATCTCTAGTAGTCCTGTAATAGTTAGCTCGTAGCAGTGTTTGTACATAAACAATTGTAATGAAATTGTTTAAGTATGAATGAAGAAAAACTTCCATGAATGAGTACTCGTTGTCACGATCTTTGAGTGTGGAGTCCCATCGTGGAGTCGTCGCGAGTAGTCGTACTCGCCAGTAGTCCCGTTGAGGGAGGAAGACAGTAAAGTAGTTGATGGATAGTCAAACTTTATTACTGAAGAAGTACACCTGGATGGCCAGGGCCGTAGTTACAGAGTAGTCGCCAGGACCCGGAGGCCGCCTACGGCTAAGTAGTGCTAGGGCGTGTAGCCGCTTACAGCAGTAGATCCGTAAGTAGCCGTGTAGGTTGGATCTAGGAGTACATGGTCTCTCAGTAGACCGCTGCTAGAGTCCTTTGTCGCTCGTCGCAACCCAGGATCCGTAGGTAGCCGCACGGGCTGCATCCTGTAGAGGAGTAGTCCGGAGACCGGTGTCTAGACCCGGAGGCCGCTTACAGCGAAGGGGTCTTGATGTAGTTGTGTAGACTTGAGCCCCCAGGGTAGTCGTGTAGACTAGGCGTTGAACCGACAGAGTTGGTCGACGTTCCACGAGTTGTTGACGTCTTCGCCTTCAAGCGTCTGGAGGCGGTAGGAGCCCGGTCCTGTCACCTTTGCAATTGTGAAGGGACCTTCCCAGGGCGAGCTGAGGTTGTGTAGTCCTTCCGTGTTCTGGATGCGACGGAGGACAAGATCACCAACGTTGAAGGAGCGTTCCTTGACGTTTTGATCATGGTAGCGCCAAATACCCTCTAGGTACCTTGCTGATTGGACGAGGGCGGCACAGCGAGCTTCTTCGAGTCCATCGATGTCAACTCATCTGCTGTCTTCGGAGACGCCTACGTCGTAGTGCTCCACTGCTAGTGAATCCCACATGACATCAGCAGGGAGGATTGCTTCGAAGCCGTAGACCAGGAAGTATGGAGACTGCCCCGTTGGCTTGGAGGGTTGAGTACGTAGCCCCCAGAGAGCATTGGGTAGTTCCTTGATCCACTTGCCTCCTTTGGAGTTAGCAGCGTCGTGTAGCCACTTCTTGAGAGCATCGAGCACCATCCCATTGGCGCGCTCGACTTGTCCATTGGCCCGAGGATGGGCAACTGAGACATATGGGACGTCGATCCCGCTGTTCTCGCAGTACTCCCAGAACTGGTGATTGTTGAAGTTGGAGCCCAAGTCTGTGATGATGCGATGGGGTAGTCCGTAACGATGTACGAGTTCATCTAGGAAGTCGAGTACTCTGTCAGCCTTGGGGCATGTGACCGGCTTGACCTCGATCCACTTGGTGAACTTGTCGATGGCCACCAATACTCTATTGAATCCACCTGGCGCAGTTGGTAGTGGCCCAATCATGTCGAGCCCCCAGCAAGCGAAAGGCCAGGTTGGTGGTATGGTGACTAGCTTGTAGGCTGGGACGTGTTGCTGCTTGGCGAAGTATTGGCACCCTTGGCACCTTCTGACGAGTTCTTCAGCGTCGCCCAGAGCTGTGGGCCAATAGAAAGCTCGTCGGAAGTCCTTGCTGACCAGCGTGCGAGAGGACGCGTGGTTGCCGCAGACGCCCTTGTGGATCTCCTCCAAGATGTCATTGCC
Organism: Cenchrus americanus; assembly: GCA_947561735.1. Classification (NCBI taxonomy): domain Eukaryota; kingdom Viridiplantae; phylum Streptophyta; class Magnoliopsida; order Poales; family Poaceae; genus Cenchrus; species Cenchrus americanus. The sequence goes on from OX387245.1 coordinate 180,655,403, forward strand.
TTCTTGTCTGGGAACGCACTTCATGAGTACTCCGGAAGATGCGCCCCGCCTGTAGAGCTTGTCTCCGACGAGGACGTAGGACTTGGCGCGGCGGATGAGCTGCTCACTGAGGTAGTCGATGACGGGCGGCCTCCAGTCCACATCGATCATCATGACCTCCTGGCCAGCCGGGGGATGAGCTGAGACAGCGGTCGGTGGCGCTGGCTCCGGGATGGATGGTGCGTGAAGCTCGTGGACGAAGACACCCGCTGGTACTTGAGCGCGAGTGGAGCCAAGCTTCGACAGGACGTCCGCTGCAACGTTGTTGTCGCGGACGACGTGGTGGAACTCGAGACCATAGAACTTGTTCTCGAGCTTGCGGACTTCTAGGCAGTAGGCGTCCATGTTCTCCTTGTTGCGGTCCCAGGACTTGTTGACTTGGTTGATGACCACTGCGGAGTCGTCGTAGACTAGTAGCCGCTTGATGCCCAGTGAAGCCGCGAGGCGGAGCCCGTGTAGCAGAGCTTCGTACTCGGCTTCGTTGTTTGAGACCTTCCAGAAGATCTGCAGGACGTACTTGAGTTGTTCGCCCGTTGGAGAGATCAAGAGTACTCCTGCACCTGCGCCCTCGAGGTTGAGTGAGCCGTCGAAGTACATCACCCAGTGCTCTGGGCGCTCGGTTGGAGTAGGTAGCTGATTCTCCCGCCACTCCGCCATGAAGTCGAATAGTGCCTGCGACTTGATGGCTGTGCATGTCTTGAAGTCGATGTTGAGGGCGCCGAGTTCGACTGCCCACTTGGAGATTCGTGTAGTAGCATCTTGGTTCCGGAGGATGTCGTCGAGCGGGTAGTCGGTGACGACGGAGATCGAGTACTCCTGGAAGTAGTGTCGTAGCTTCCGCGAGGTGATGAGCACTGCGTACATAAGCTTCTGTACGGGCTGGTAGTGTGCCTTGGATTCTGACAAGACCTCACTGACGAAGTAGACTGGTCACTAGACTGGGTAGGCATGGCCGTCTTCCTGCGGCTCGACGATGATGGCAGTACTGACCATGTGAGTAGTCGCAGCGAGGTAGAGCAGTAGCTGCTCGCCTTTGCGAGGAGCCGTGAGGACTGGTGGCTTTGATAGGAAGTCCTTAAGCTGGGCAAGGGCTTGGTCCACCTCTGGAGTCCACACGAACTTCTCTTGGTGCTTGAGTAGTTTGAAGAAGGGGAGCCCCCGTTCTCCAAGCTTCGAGATGAATCTGTTCAAGGCCGCCATGCACCCGGTCAGCTTCTGGACGTCTTTGATGCACGTGGGAGCTTTCATGCTGGTGATGGCGGAGATCTTCTCGGGATTGGCTTCGATGCCATGGTGGCTGATGATGAAGCCGAGTAGTTTGCCCGAAGGTACGCCGAAGACGCACTTGTTCGGGTTGAGCTTCCAGCGGTGTCGGTGTTTAAACCTCTCAACCTCCATGGGAGGTACCCGCAGCAAGGTAGAAGGTGGGGATCGCCATGATCTGGAACCCGAAGGTACACGTGAGGACACAAGACACGAGATTTATACAGGTTCGGATAGCCAGAGTAGCTACCCTACGTCCTGTTTGGAGTAGTATTGTGCCCTGCGCTTGGGAGTTATTCCCCGGAGGGATTTACCCCGCCCTCCTTTATATAGTCCAGGGGGCGGGTTCCTAGTCGGTTACAAGGCAGGAGTCCTAGTAGGATTACACGGAACGAATCCTAGTAGAATTACAGGGGAATTCTAGTAGGAGTCCGTATTCTACTCTTCCTCCTTCCTTGCATGAGTACCCGGGGTGTATGCCCGACAAGCCCCCGAGCACGTTGGAGTCGAGAGTAGTAGTTCGAGTAGTCTTGAAGCCTCTTCGAGTAGTTCTTGAGCGTCCTCGAGTACTGCTTGGAGAAGTCTTCAATAGTACTTGAACTGCCGCGAGGCTGGAAGGTGGTCCAGCTCATTTGTCTTGAAGTCGAGATTTATATGGAAGTGCGATTGCAAAATCGCACTCCATATGGAGTAGCCCCCAAGCCTTAGGTTGAGTTGTAGACTCTGGCTGAGGGTCAATCTTGATTCTGCTTCCGTCTTGAAAAAATCAACTGATGAGTGTAGCCTAGTAGCCCCCGAGCCTTGGAACGATTGAAGAATCAGTCTGAGGGTCTTCAGTGTTTGCAGATGTCATCATCTGAGTACTCTTGTAGCGTTCAGCCCCCGAGCTCGTCGCCAGGTGAGCCGTAGGAGCCACGTCGAGTAGTTGTTGGCGCTGAGCCCCCGAGCTAGAGAGCTAGCAAAGACTACTCGAGTTGTTGTCGAGTAGTAATTTGGTGCGTAGCCCCCGAGTTTGGAAACTAGCCGCGCCGATAGAGGTACACAGAGCGTACCAGAAGTCGTTGCCGAAGCTTGACCTGACAGTAAAGATGCGTACATTATGTAGCATTTTTGTAGAAATTGAATCTACAAATGACAAATACAAATATGAATATAGATGTAAATGTCATGTGTCATGCTCTTGTTTCGGTCGTAAGGCGTCGAGTAGTTAGCCTGATGCAGTTTAGCGCCCAGTCTCTGTGGTCGCTGTTTAGCCATAGCCTCTGGGGCGTGGAGGCATGACAGGAGAGCTGGTTTAAGCGTCCGGTCTCTGAGGAGCCTGTTTAGCCGTAGTCGCTGGGGACATGGAGGCATGTCAGGAGAGCCGAGGCTTTGCGCGGATCAAGGCATGTGCTACTGGAGCGAGACCATTAAGAGGTAGACGAAAGTAGTCGACATGGCGACAAGAGAGAGCGCGATTGCTCGTTGTTCCGCATGGCGGAGAGCAGGATTGCACAGTGCCTCCTCAGGGTGTAGCCGTTGTGCACCTCCAGCGCTCAGTACACAAAACGTCATGGCAAGAGCCTCCTAATTTGGTTACCAAGCCTGTGACAGTCAGTCAACGGTCCCGAAGGAATAGCTGGCACGGTGTAGCTCTGCTGGCAGGTAGCCATTGAGAGGCGTACACGAAGTAGTCTTTGGCGTTGGTTCCTGTATGTGGAGAGCAAGCCAAAGAAAAAATAATTATTGAAATAAGTGAGTTAGCTTGATTCGTGGACGAGTGTCGACGAAGCCGTGGCGGTCGGTGATGGAGCCGTGACGGTTGGAGCTGAAGTCGACTAGTTGGAGGTGGATCCGACTAGTTGTTGATGTCGCGGGAGCCGTCCTCGACTAGTTTTCTGGTTGAGACTAGTCGAGGTGGTCGTACGCCCGGAAGACGACGTCGCGGCGGCGTGGTTGATGTAGAGCCGTTGCGGCAGGAAGACGAGTACTCATGGCGCACGGCGAGGTTGATGTAGAACCTGTGCGGCTGGGTGACGAGTAGTCGGCATGCACGGCGAAGTTGATGTAGAGCCGCTGTGGCCGGGAGACAAGTACTCGCGGCGCACGGCGAGGCTGACGTAGAGCCTGTGCGGCCGGGTGACGAGTAGTCGGGATGCACGACGAAGTTGATTTAGAGCCGCTGTGGCCGGGAGACGAGTAGTCGGGATGCACGACGAAGTTGATGTAGAGCCGCTGTGGCCGGGAGAAGAGTACTCGCGGCGCACGGCGAGGCTGACGTAGAGCCTGTGCGGCCGGGTGACAAGTAGTCGCGACACGTGTACGCCTTCCGTGTGCTCCAAGCAAATTGGTCTTGAGTAGTCTTGTATGCATGCAGTAATTCCAACATGTGATTATTCAACCGCACATGCACATGCAGGGGCAACAGCGGTCTTAATGCTTGCATGCGTTGATTGGAGAGCCTCCTGGCAGCCACCTTGTTTGCGTGTAGCGGTAGAACAGGTACGTTAGGAGCCTGATGCTCTGCTTTTTTATCTTCACGTTCGTGCATCACCGGATCCGTTTTGTCCTAGTGCGCATGCATGCGACGCCGCTGAGAAGTCTGGAGGGCTCCGAGATTTCGATGTGGAGTCGGAGAGTTGATCCATTGATTTTTGAAGTAATCCTCACTAGCTCTCGCACTTTACTCGGCGGATTCTCTAGCGTGCGGACTCGAGAGTGGAGACCGAATAGATTCCGCATGTCGCTCCAGCAGATTGATTTGTTGACGAGGTCCTTCAAATTCGCCTGATGATCGTGACGATGGCCCCACGGTGGGCGCCAGCTGTCCGTGTTTAAACCTCTCAACTTCCATGGGAGGTACCCGCAGTAAGGTAGAAGGTGGGGATCACCATGATATGGAACCCGAAGGTACGCGCGAGGACACAAGACACGAGATGAGTGGTACTCGCGCAGGGATGTGAAAGTCTCTTCAAGATCGTCGATGAGGGCGCTGGAGGTTCTGGTCTTGACGACCACGTCATCCACGTAGGCTTCGACGTTCTTGTTGAGTTGCCTCTTGAAGCAGGCCTGGATAGCTCGTTGGTATGTAGCGCCGGCGTTCTTCAACCCGAAGGACATGGTCGTGTAGCAGTACGCGCCAAACGGGGTGATGAACGCGGTCTTCTCCTGGTCTTCTTCCTTGATCGCGATCTGGTGGTACCCGGAGTAGCAGTCGAGGAAGCAGAGCAGGTCGCAGCCCGCCGTGGAGTCAATGACTTGGTCAATCCGCGGCAACCCGAAGGGGTCCTTGGGGCAGTGCTTGTTGAGGTCGGTGTAGTCGACGCACATCCTCCAATCGTTCGAGTTCTTCTTGCAGACGAGGACAGGGTTGGCGAGCCACTCAGGATGGAAGACTTCTTTGATGAAGCCAGCCGCGAGTAGTTTGGCGAGTTCCTTCTTGATGACGTCCCGTCTGTCGTCGGCGAAGCGACGAAGGTGTTGTCGCTTCGGGGTAGGTTTAGGATTGATGTTGAGGGAATGCTCAATCAACTCCTTGGGCACCCCTGGCATGTCCGCTGGCTTCCACGCGAAGATGTCGCGGTTAGCCCGGAGGAAGTTGATGAGCGCGTCTTCCTATTTGGGGTCGAGACCCGCCCCGATGGTGGTGGTCTTGCTGCTATCGCCTGTCCCAAGGTCGATTGTCTTGACCAGAACCTCCTCAGCTGGCTGAGGCTTGTTAGCTTTGTCCGACTTCTCTGGGATGTCGAGTTCACTTGGGGCCAGCTTCTTTGACGCAGTGTAGATCTCCATCATTGCGTTGGGTACTTGATTTGTGGAGGCGATCTCCACAGCTTCCGTGTCGCAGTCGTGCGAGATCTTCAAGTCCCCTTGCAGTGAGAGTACACCTGCTGGATTTGGCATCTTGAGTACCAAGTAGGTGTAGTGGGGTACCGCCATGAACTTGGCGATAGCCGGTCTGCCGAGGATGGCATGGTAGGACGTCTCTAAGTCCGCGACTTCGAACTTGATGTACTCGGTATGATAGTTGTCCCGAGATTCCCCAAAGGTAACTGGCAGGACCACTGAGCCCAGTGGGATAGCCGCGTTCCCGGGGACGATGCCGTAGAACGGCGAGGCGCTCTTGGTGAGCATGTGGGTGATGTCGAGCTTCATCTTCTTCAAGGTCTTGGTTAAAAGGATGTTGAGCCCGCTTCCACCGTCGATGAGGACCTTGTTGAGCCTGGAGCCCGCGACCACCGGCTTCAGGACGAGAGGGAACCGTCCTGGTTCGGAGAAGCTAGTCCATTGATCTGCGCGGGAGAAGGTAATGGGTACCTCCGACCACCTGAGAGGGGTCGGGACCGCTGGTTCAATGCTCATGACTTCTCGACGGGTAGCCTTTTGTTCCCATCTGCTGGGTAGTCCACCAAAGAGGACGTTGACCGTCTTGTCGGGTTCCTGGAAGTCGCCATTGCCGTCGTTGTTCTTCTTCTTGCCTTTCTTGTCATGAGGGTGTGGTGGCTCTGGAGTACTCTTGAGTGCTCTCCTGAGTTGGTAGCACTGCTCGGTGGTGTGGTTGCCGTCCAGATGCCACGGACACTTTTCTTTCAGCAAGTCGTTGAAGCCGCCAGAGGTCTTCTTCGAGTTCTCCTTCGTAGGGCGCTGGATAGCCGCGACAGTGTTGTCTGGCTTGCGCTTGCGGTTGGGACCCGAGTAGTTGTTGTTGTTGCGACCCCCTTGGTTCCCGTTGTTGCTACTGCCACCGCCCGTGTTCTGTTTGCTCTTTCCATGGATGGCATCGTACTTGGCGCTGGCTTTGTCTTCTTCATCCGCCCAGGAGGTGATCATGTCCTTGAGATGAGTGATGGACCTGGGGCGGCGTCGACCGAAGTCTTCGAAGGTGCGACGGTGGTAGAGGACATCTTGGAAGAGGTCGATGACCTCCTTGTCGGTGACGTCGACTATGGTGGCGCGCTTGTCGAAGAAGCGCCACATTTACTTGCGAAGGGTCTCGCCCTGTTCCTGCTTCACCATAGCCAGGTCCATGCGAGTACCCGATCGGCCCATAGCGCCCGCGAAGTTGCTGGTGAACTGCTCCTTCAGCTGGTCCCACTTGTCGATCGAGTGCTTGTCCAGCGACTCGAGCCATGTGAGCGGGGCTTGGTCTAGGCAGAAGGGGAAGTAAAGGCACTTGGTGTCGTTGTTGCCGCCAGCGTTCTCGATGGAGAGGGCATAGCACCTGAGCCACTGGATGGGGTCTTGCTTCGTGTCGTACTTGGTGATTCCCAGAGGTTTGAACTTGTCTGGGTGGAGTAAGTTGCGAAGCCGAGGAGAGAAGGCGGGAAAGCCATCGTTGTCGCCTACGGTGGCGGACTTCTTCCGCCGCAGTTCTTCAATCTTCTGGCGGGCGTCGTAGCCGCCCCGTGAGGCTCCGGAGGCGTGGCTGTTCGCGTGGCCTCGGCCGCCGCGATCGCCTCCGCCACCGGCCCTCCTGTTGGCCCCATGGTTGGAGCTTCCGCCGTCGCTGCCTCCGCCACCAGGGTCGCGGTGGGGGATGATCTCACAATCGCCGACAGCAGCTGCGGCGCTGTTGCCAGCTTGTGAGGGTCCGCCGGCGTTTGCACGCGTACGGTTGGGCTGAGCCGGTAGCCCGGCTCGAGTACGGTTACGGCCGAGGTCCGCGCTGCGACTTGTAGCTTCGTTGTCTCGGTTCCTGGCGGGGGGCGGCTGGTTGATCCTGTTGTCGACTCGCATGAAGTAAGCGTCTTCTGCAAGCTTGGCGATGACTTCTCCAGCACGTATCCCCTGAGCTTGGCGTGTGATCGCTGTGATCGACATGAGGCATTGCTCCGGGGTGGTGTGTACCCTGCTCTCGACTTGTTCGAGGGCTTCTACGAGGTTGCGGATAGGGAGGTTGTCTCGGAGACCCGGCGCCATTCGTTCCGCTTTCTGTTACGCTCACGTCGAGTGTCCCTATTGGCGTCGGTCTCATCCGCGGGTGCTTCAGCAGACAGCTCGTCTGTGAAGATGTCTTCAAGGTACCGGTCCTATGCCGTCACCGAAGGTCCTGGCGTGTCGCCGGCAGCCATGAAGACTTGGCGATCGGGGTTGCCAAGACTGGAGTCAGAGCTTGCCACCTCAGTTGGACTATACTCCTCAGCTCGAGAGAGTGGTGTTCCCTCCTGGAAGGGAAGCGAGTTGAGGTAGGCGACGTAGCGTGAGTCCCCGCTTATCAGGTCGGCGGGCTTGCGATCTGGCCAATAGACGAATCTCCTGGCGGGTGTGGACGTTATAACTAGCCCGGAAGCCGACCCTGATAAAGGTTGCTCAGTAGAGTTGTCCTCGGACTCGGGATCCTCAGGGTCCGACCCGAAGTCGAACTCGTACGCAGAGTCCGAGTAGAAGCCGGAGAGGGGGTTGGAGTCCGAGGCGCGGCCGGGGGCGGTGTCGGAGTCTGAGTTGTACTCGGGTACGGGCTCCTTGCCGGCCCGGCGTGAGGGGGGAGCCTCCGTGCGGGCCCTACTGAGGTTGCAGGGGCCACGCGTGAAGCGCTCGCGGGGTGAGGAAACCACGTGCGATGGCTGAGTAGCCGGCTCGCATGCGATAGCCCACAGGGACGTCGAGTTCGAGTTGGAGGCGGATCCGAGCTCGAAGTCGGCGTGTTGGTCGAAAAGCGAAATTTCGCCGAACTTGCCGGCGAGTTCGCCCGTGACTACTTCGGGAAGCGTCACGAAGCCGGTCTCCGGGTTGGGCGGCATGGTGAGGCGGCGTTGGAAAGACCCAGCACCGTCAACAGTGCAGACCCAGGCGCCGAAGACGAAGGTGTCGCCGCGGTTGAAGGCGACGGTTGGCTTGTTGTAGACAGGAGCCGTCGAGTTCGCCATGTGATCTCGGGCGAGATCCCCTACCTGGCGCGCTAGCTGTCGGTGTTTTAGACCGGCAACCTACTAAGGGGAGTACCCGAAGTAGATGAATGTGGCCTCGTCGAGATCAGTAACTCGAAGGAAGAGACACGTGTCACACAATTTAGACAGGTTCGGGTCGCGAGGTGCGTAATACCCTACGTCCTGTATGCTGCTGTCGGGGACCGCCCTAGGGGTCCCCTCAAACAATGGGGGAACCCCTACCTAAATTCCCGCATCAACATGAGCTAAGCCTAACCATGCAGAGAACTAACCATGCAGGACGAGGCCCATGCAGCAGGACTTCGGAGGCCCACCAAGACAGCTCGCCTATGAGACCCCTCGAGCAGGCTCCGCCGCCCGAGGGTACGCTCCCTCCTCGAACGGGCTCCGCCCCCGCTCGAGGGACAACCCCCCCCTCGAACGGGTTCCGCCCCCGTTCGAGGGGCGACCCTTCCCTCGAGCGGTCCCGCCCCGCTCGAGGGCTCGCTCCCCCTCGAGCGGGGCTCGCCTCGCTCGAGGGTTCGCTCCACCCTCGGCCGGGGCCCGCCACGTTCACGGGCGCCCCGCACGCGTGCGCCGCCCCGTACCCGGGCATTTAACGCCACGACGCCGCGGGGACGGCGCCATCATGCGCCTGGGGCTCACACCCCGGTGCCGCCGCACCAACTCCCCAGGGAGGAGCCCATCCCCGCCACTGTGGGATGGACTGTGCGGTACGGCCGGCGTCAGTCCCATGACACCGCGCGCACGCCACTGTACGGCTAACACGCTCGACCCTCGAAAGGGGGCCGGGCGCACCCTCGACTCTACTTTCCCGTGACCCTGCAGGTTAGGTGAGGGACGCTAGGCCGGTGGGTGGCCATCCGGCCACCGCGCGCGCGCGGCCGCCGCACCCACGCGCGCGGGCACACGCCCCGACTCCGCGGCGCACGCCCGAACACCGCAAAGAACCACTCCACCACCGCAGAGCTCATTGGGGAAGGAACGCCGTTCGCCCGCTCCCGTGCCCCGTACCGGCCATCATCGCACCCCCCTCCCGAAGCCTATTAGGGGACGCCATCGCCATCCGCCGCCTCCTACCCCTCGAACCGCCATCGTTCGGCACAAGGTAGGCCATCATGGGCCGGATCGCGGCGAAGATCGACCGGACGGTCGCCCGCTCTACACCATAGCACGACGTGCTCCCGCACGCAGCTAGGTAGCGCGGCGTGCATGTAACTCGCCGCTCCCTTGGCCTATAAAAGGGAAGGCGAGCCCCCAGCCGCGGGGGACGGAGCAAGAGGAACACAGCGCATTGTGCACTCACTCTCTTATTCTCCCACAACATCTTCAGCTACTCACCAGGGACTTGGGAGCCACGCTTCCTCTCCCGCCTTGCTTGTATTTGCCCCACTACAAGCACCCCCGGTGCTGAGCAATATAGTGCCACGAGCACACCACTGCTGGACGTACGGCCCCCTCGGCCGGAACCAGGATAAATCCTTGTGTCATTTGTTGCTTAGCATCGACCATTGAGGGATAGACCTAGGCGTTATCTCTTGGTTAGTGTCGGGACCATATTCCGCACCGACGCTTGGCGCCCACCGTGGGGCACACGAGCGCCTAAGGTCATTTCGCTAACTCCCTCCATGGTGATTCGCACCGAGTACCGTAGCACCCGCTACAACATGGGTAGCTCGGACCCCCCTTCCCGGCCGGCTCGAGATCCGCTTCGGGGACTTGAACTTCCAGCCACGGGGAATGGCTATCTCATGCGCCTCACCAACCGTGAGGAGCTACGCGCGCGCCGGGAGGCCGTGTCCGCTCGGTCTCCGCCGCACGCACGACACCGCGCAGGCACCGCGGAGCACGGATGCCGCGGGTCCGTCGACGCCGCGACGCCGTCGCCGCTCCGGGCTACGCTCGCGCCGTGCGCGGTCCGAGCGGCGGCGGTGCGCGCGCGCCGCCCGCCGCGATGCGCCCAACGTCCACGACGGCCGCCACCGCCCCGGCGGGACCGCGTGCGGTCTCGGGACCGCGCGTCCCCATCGGCCGCGTGGCGCCACTACGGCCTACAACGCCAACGTCAACACGACAATGCGCGGGGTGCCGCCCCCGGTCGGCACGTCTTCGTCGCCGGGGATCCCGGCACTTCCGGCCAGCGGACGAGTCGTCCCTGGGCTCCGTCGACACGATGCCGCCCGCCAACCGTCATGGGTACGCGGAGTGGGACTTCTCCGGTGTGCGGACCCGGGCCGCGTTCGGGCGCTTCCTCGACGCCACGGACTGCGGTTCGGCCGCTCCGACGACTCCGGAAGACCGGGAGCTACGACCCCACGCGGGAATGCTGCGCCGTCATCACCAACGACCCGGCCAACGCCGCCGTGCGGCGGGCGCCGGAGATGGGGAAGTCACGCCGGCCCCGTGGGGGTTGCCACGCGCCCGGCCGCGGGACCGAGCGCTCCCGCCGGGGCCGACGTCGACGCGCAGTGGCCCAAGCTCGCGAGCTCGAGGCCAAGCCGCGCAGGAGTACGGACCGTGCGGCTACTCCGCGCCTCGATGGCGGGGAGAGGCCTCCGCGCGCGGCGAACGCGCGCGGAGCTAGGCCGACAAGTCCGAGACCGCCTCAACCCCGTCCCCAACGCCGACAACGCGGATACTCCGCTGCGGGCGAGCCAAAAGCTCATCGCCGCCGCAACACTACTGCGCGCCATGCCGGCACCCTCGACCCCCGAGGCTCGAGACATGCACCGCGAGGTGCAGACCCTCCTTGAGCAAGCGGCCGTCCAGCAAGCCGAAAGCTCGGCCTCACGCATCCGCCAACAGGGGGACGCGCGGGGTGATGATCCGGCACCAGGGGGCGAACCCTCGGTGCATGCGGGTCGACCTGCTGACCAGGGACGCACGCCGGCCAAGGAACGGCTCCTCGACACACGCAGGCGCTGGATGGCGACGCCCGCAACGTCATCAACGCCAGGCGCACCGGCAAGGCGGACGCGCGAGCGGCCGCAGGCTACCACCCTCGAAGGGGTGGGCGCTACGACGCGGTGAGGATCGCTCCCCGACGCCGGAGCCCCCCGGCACCCGTGTGTTCGGCCGGGAGATCCGCACGGCGGCGTTCCCCCCGCTTCCGTCAACCCTCGACGATCATCAAATACAACGGGAGACGGACCCTCGTGTTTGGCTCAACGATTACCGCCCGTCGTCGGCCGGGCGGGGCCACCAACGACGAAGTGATCATCCGCAACTTGCCCCCGCATCCGGGCGATGCGGCCCGACATGGCTCGAGCACTTGCCCGCCGACCCGATCCACAACCGGGACGATCTAGTCCACACTTTCGTGGGCAACTTCGCGTGGCACATACGTGCGCCCGGAACTCCCCGGGATCCGCGCTCCCCGCACGCAGCCGGGCGAGTCGCCGCGGGACTTCATACGGCGCTTCTCCAGCGCCGCACGGAGCTCCCCCGGCGTGGCACGGTCGGAGATCGTGCACGCGTTCCTCGAGGGCACCACGTGCCGGGACCTTGTGCGCGAGCCGGGACGCAGCCCCCGCCCACGGACTCGAACGAGCCGTTCGACATTGCCACCCGGCTTCGCCTCCGGAGAGGAAGCCGTGGGGGCAATCTTCGATGGCAAGAAGGGCAAGCGCTCCGAGGACACGCCGCGGAGGGCGGCGGGTCCAAGGAGCCGCGCCGCAATGACAAGCGGGGCAAGAAGGGGAAGAAGGCCGCGCCGCGAGGCGCGCGAGCGGGGGCGCAACGGCGGCAACGCCGAGGCCCTCGCCGCTGACCCGGCCCGACGGGGCCCTCGACCGGCTCCTCGAGGCCCGGGGGTGTTTGACGACATGATGAAGAAGCCATGCCCCTACCACAAGACCCCCGTGGAATCACACTCTTGAGCAAGGCGACATGCTCAAGAAGTTCTATGGCCGTGCCGCCGCGAAGGAGGCGAGGCCAAGAAGGATGGGGGCGACGGCGACGCAGTGGCTTCCCGCCGTTGAAAATGTGTTCCTCATTTTTGGGGGACCCTACTGTCGACATGTCAACCCGCCGCGCAAGAAGGAGCGGCACGAAGTCCTCGCCGCGAGAGAGGCGCCCCCGGCCTTTCTCAACCGGTCGAAGGATGCCATCACCTTTAGCCGGGATGATCACCCAAACCGCATCCCGAACCCGGCCGGTACCCCCCGGTGGTCGATCCCATCATTGGGAACGCCCGGTTTTCGAAGGTTACGATGGACGGAGTGCGTAGGCCTCAATATCCTCTTCGCGCATACATTGCGCCCGATGGGGATTGGGCCGGGACCCACCGCGGCCCGCCGACGAAGCCGTTTCACGGCATCGCGCCCGAAAGCAAGTTCAACCCCTCGGGCAGATCGATGCGCCCGTCCGGTTCGGACCCCCAAGAATTTCCGCAAGGAAACCCTCACCTTCGAGGTGGTGGGATTCAAAGGGGCCTACCATGCCATCCTTGGGCGACCATGCTATGCCAAGTTCATGGCGGTTCCCAACTACACGTACCCGAAGATGAAGATGCCGGTCCAAACGGCGTCATCATCGTCGGGTCGTCGATCGAGCATGCATTCGATCGCGATGTCGAGTGCGTGGAACATGCGAGAGGCGCTAGCGCCGGATGAAGCGCCGGTAAACACACCTTGGAGAAGATGGTCAATGACGACCTCGGCTCCACCACCAAGCACGTCGGCACGTTCGAGGCCGCCGAGCAAACCAAAGGGGTCCCTCTCGACCCATCGGCCCCGAGGGCAAAGCATTGAGGGTTAGCACGACCCTCGATCCTAAATAGGAAGCGCGTGCTCGTCGACTTCCTCCGCGCCAACACCGACGTTTTCGCGTGGAGCCCCTCGGACATGCCGGGCATCCCGAGGAGGTCGCCGAGCACTCCCTTGATATCTCGCCAACGCCGCGCCGGTCGGCGGCCCGCCGCGCCGCTTCGACGAGGAACGGCGACGGCGATCGGAGTGGAGCCGCGGAAGCTCCTCGAGGCCGGATTCATCAAGGAAGTGTTCCACCCGACATGGTTAGCTAATCCTCGTGCTTGTAAAAAAAGAAAAATGGGAAGTGGAGGATGTGTATTGACTACACCGGCCTCAATAAAGCATGTCCAAAAGTCCCTTTTCCTTTGCCGCGCATAGATCGGATCGTTGATTCCACCTGCCGGTGTGAACTACTCCGTTTCCTTGATGCCTATTCGGGATATCATCAAATAAAAATGAAGGAGTCCGACCGGCTCGCGACTTCGTTCATCACACCGTTCGGGACGTTCGTTACGTCACGATGCCTTTTGGCCTCGAAACGCGGCGCAACATATCGGCGCCGCATGCGCACGTTTTTGGGGACCATATCGGGCGGACGGTCGAGGCTTACGTAGACGACATCGTCGTCAAAACCGGGAAGGGCGGACGGCACCGTCGGGCGATCTTGGCGTCGCATTCAGGCTGCTCGCGGGCCAATGGGGGTCAAGCTCAACCCCGAAAAATGTGTCTTTGGAGTGCCGCGGGCATGCTCCTAGGATACATCGTCTCCCGCCGGGAATCGAGGCCAACCCCGAAAAGGTCGCGGCCCTCGAGCGAATGGGTCCAATTCGGGACCTCAAAGGGGTGCAAAAGGTGTTGGGGTGCCTTGCCGCCCTGAGCCGCTTCGTCTCGAGGCTCGGTGAGAAGGGCCCCTCCCCCCTCCCAGTACGCTCAAGAAGCACGAGCGCTTCTTTTGGACCGCCGAGGCCCGAGAAGCGCTCGACAAGCCGAAGGCATCTCGACGCACGCCCCAATCCTTACGCCGCCACGAGACGGCGAGCCCCTCCAACTCTACGTGGCCGCAACCACCCGGGTGGTCGGCGCGTGATCGTTGTGGAGCGCACGGAGGAAGGACACGCCTTGCCCGTGCGAGAGGCCGGTCTACTACATCGGCGAAGTCCTATCGGACACGAAGACGCGCTACCCCCGTGTCCGAAGGCCGTTGTATGCGGTAGTCCTCGCGCGGCGCAAGCTCCGCCACTACTTCGAGGCCCACCCGGCCATTTCGGTGGTCTCTTCCTTCCCGTTAGGAGAGATCATTCGCAACCCCCGACGCGGCGGGCGGAGTTGCCAAGTGGTCCGTGGAGTTGATGGGCGAGACGCTCGCCTACGCCCGCGCAAGGCCATCAAATCGCAAATCCTCGCCGACTTCGTCGCTGAATGGACGGACACGCGGTGCCGCCCCCTCGCATTCAAGCAGAGGCCGGACTGCGTTCTTCGACCGCTCGGTGATGAAGACGGGGAGCGGGCGCGGGCTCTGCTCTTCGTGTCACCCCTCGGGGGGCACATGCGCTACGCGGTGCGTCTCCACTTCCCCGCGTCCCCAACAATATGGCGAATACGAGGCCCTTCTCTCGTGGCCTCAAAATCGCCATTGAGTTAGGCGTCAAGCGCCTCGATGTGCGAGGGGATTCGCGCTCGTGATCGACCAAGTCATGAAGAACGCGAGCCGCCACGACGACAAGATGGAGGCCTACCGTAAAGCCGTGCGAGCCCTCGAGGACAAATTTTACGGCATCGAGCTTAATCATGTACCCCCGCCGTACAACGAGGAAGCGGAACGAGCCGGCAAAGATAGGGCTCGGGCGGATCACCGTTCCCCGAACGTTTCGCGCGCGACATCGCGCGCCCCTCGCAACCATCGAGCCCTACCCCTCGAGCGACGGCGGACCCTCGGGGGGCTCCCTCGAACCGGCGGGTGCGGACCCCATGGAAGAGGACCCCTCGAACGAGGCGTACGTACTCTCCCTTCTCGAGGGGTACGGCTCCCACGAGGCTGTCGCAATGGACATCGAGCCGGCTCCCGGCTCCGGGCGGACGGCGGGAGAAGTACATCGCCCGGATTGCTCGAGGGGAGCTCCCCGCGGGGGCACGGCCACGCCCGGGCGCATCGCCAGGATGGCCAAGTCATTCACCCTCGTCGACGGCGAGCTGTACAAGCGCGCCGCGTCGGCATCCTCCGCCGGTGTATACCCATTCCCGAGGGGCGCGAGCTCCTACGGGACATCCACGCGGGGATGCTGTGGCCACCCACGCGCGCCGCGCACCCTCGTCGGCAACGCGTTCCGCCAAGGCTTCTATTGGCCTCTGCGCGGTCGCGGACGCCAACGAAATCGTGCGCACTTGCGAAGGGTGCCGCTTCTACGCCCGCAAGACCAACTTGCCGCCTCAAGCTCGCAAACGATCCCCGTAACATGGCCGTTCGCCGTGTGGGGATTAGACATCGTCGGGCCCCTGCGAAGGCGCCGGGGGCTTCACTCCACCCTGCTCGTCGCGATCGACAAGTTCTCCAAGTGGGTGGAGGTGCGCCCCATTACGAATTTGAGGGCCGAGCAAGCAATATCCGTTCTTCACCGACATCGTCTACCGCTTTGGAGTGCCAAACTCCATCATCACGAACAACGGGTCCCGACTCACGGGCCGGAAGTTCTTGGAGTTCGCGACAAGTTCCACAAATCCGAGTGGATTGGGCGCCGTGGCACACCCACGTACTAACGGCCAAGTGGAACGTGCCAACCGCATGATCCTACAGGGCCTCAAACCCGCACTTTCGACCAACTCAACAAATGCGGCGAAAATGGCTCCAAGAACTGCCCAAGCAGTCGTGTGGAGCCTAAGGACTACCCAAGCGAGCCACGGGTTCACCCCGTTTTTCCTAGTCCATGGCGCGGAGGCCATCCTCCCCACGGATCCGGAATACGGGTCGCCCAAGGTTCGGGGCTACAACGAGGATGCTAACCGGCGAGCCCGCGAGGGACTCACCGGACCGCCTAGACGAAGTACGCCTTGTGGCGTTGATGCACTCCGCAAGGTATCAACGGTCCCTACGACGCTACCAAGCGCGCAAGATACGTCGCAGGGATTTCGGGCCGAGGGGGGATTTGGTCCTAAGGCTACGCCAAGACAACCGAGGGCGCCACAAGCTATCGCCCCCATGGGAGGGACCCTGCGTCGTGGTGAAGGTGCTCAAACCGGGCACGTACAAGCTTGCCAACGAGGACGGCGAAGAACTCACCAACGCTTGGAACATCCAACGCCTACGTCGCTTCTACCCATAGCTAGGATTTCCAAGCATTTTCCGCCGTAAAAACGCACCCGCCAACGCCCCGCTTGGTCACCTATCTAAATACTCCGACCTAATAAAAGGGCAACTCGGCTTTCCCCCTCGAAACCCAAGTTACCCTCGGGGGCCGCTGCGGGGGCACCCCCCCCCAAATGGTCCCATTTTTTCGCAAAAAAAAAACGTAATAACACGCGCTAAGTTTGTTTCCTACTTCAACCACGAGCCACGATTCGAAAGGGGCGTGGTGGCACGAAGGGAAGGAGCGCGCGAGCCGCAGAGAGAGCCACCCACGCCGCGTGGCTACGGCCCGTCTCTCTCGCCTCCAACCCGCCGGCCCCCTCGCGAGAAGGCGGACTCCCCCTAACTAGAATCTACTCAAAGAAGAAGAAGAAGCAAAAAAGCGCAATAAGCAAGCGATTTCATTTACAACCGACCATGTTCACGAAACTACTTGTTTACTTTACAAGAGGCCACGCAGGCCGCAGTTCGATACACAAAACGGCCTAGCGCCCGTGTGCTTTCAAAGTGTGGAGGGCCGGCATCGGCCGGCGTCCGGAAGAGGAATTCTTCGAAGGCCTCGGCGAGCGACTCGGCGGCATCGCCGCAAGCGCGTCCGCACGCTCCATGGCCACCTCGTCTCTCGACGCCCTCGGGCACGATGTAGCCTTCCGCTACCGCCTCGAGGTTGACCCTCGGAGTGGGATCGCACCACTCCGAGGGCCTTCGCACGCCCAGGTGCAACGCCCGACGCACCCGCCCGTGACGTGGCCGCCGAGGGCGCGTAGGCGGGGCGCCGCCGAGGCGCCGGCCCGGGCCTCGCCTTCCTCGACGACGCGACGGTCTCGAGGGCCGCGTCCCGCGGCTCCCCGCGCTCCTCGCTCCGAGGAGTTGTAAGAAGCTTGCGGGCCCCCGCCCGCCCAGGCCAGCCGTGTCCCCTGCGGTGCGCAAGCCCTCGAAGCGACAAGACGACAAGAAATCCAAAAGGGGGAAACGAACCCTCCAAAGCAAGAACAAACAAGCGCAGTCGACAAAGAGCTTACCTTCGATTTGTCTCCTCCCCGCATCGAGGTCGCGCGCGCGCGGAGCCCGCGCGCCGCCGAGGCTCTCGGGGACGGTCTCGCCTTGCTCGACGAGGGCCATCTCTTGGGCGGCATTGCCGATGCCGAGCGCCAACGCCTCATCTCTCAACCCTCGGAGAATGCGGCGTTCCGCTCCTCCGCGCGACTTCTCCGCCGCCCTCGCGAGCAACGCGCTCCCTCCCCGCTCCCGGCCGTCGTCGGCGGCGTCGCCAAGGGCCCCCTCGCCCTCGCCGGAGCCGCCCCCCCCCCCTCGGCGGCGATGCGCTCCCCGCCGGAGCCGCCCGCCGGCGACGAGAGCCGCGCCCTTGACGTCGAGGGGCGGCCTTCGGTGTCATCGGCCTCCTTGGCGCGCGGCTGCCCCGCCCGCGCGCCCGCCCCCAGCCCGGGGCGCCGCCCCGCCCTCGCGCCCCTCGAGCGACGTGCGAGCTCCCGAGTCTCGGCGCGAGCGGTGGCCACCTGCGCCTCCTAGGTGGGGGGTGGCCGCCGTCCGCGTCTTGTCCGTGTCCTCGCGCGCGTTCCACGCGCCCTCGTCACGATCGACGCAGGGCCGCGCTGATCCGCCCGAGACTCGAGTCACGCGCCGCGTCCCCGCCCGAGCTCTCGGGGAGCACGTCGCACCACGCCATCGCCGGCACACCGCCCACCGTCCGCGGCCCCGAGAGCATCCGCAAGCGCGTCGTAAGCGCCGCATCGCTCCCGCCCAGCCGGCGGGACCCTCGCCGTTCACCCCGGTCGAACGCGCCATACTTTTTTCACGAGCGCGGCGCTCGAGCTCCCCGGCACCCACACATCGAGATCTCGCAAGTGTCAAGGCTTGAATGCGCACGCGAAAACGAAATAAGGAAGGGAGACGAGCAACCGTGGCTCACCCTGGAAGACGATCCGGTGCCTGGCCGCTGTGGACCCGCGCCGCTCGTTCAACGCGCTGCTGAGCGTGGCGCCGTGGCTCAGAGCTCGCCCCGCAGCTCCCCGCTCCTCCGGGCGTCGAACGCCGGGGGATCCTCCACGGCCCCCCCCACCCGGGTGGGGCGACCGCATGGGAGGACGAGGCCCCGGCGCGTGCCCCTCGGCCCCCCACCATCATGTGACCCTCGTGTCGCCCTCACGAGGGCCCTCTCCGGGGCTCGCGAGAGTTCGTGGGCCCGCTGGCCCATTGGTTCCCACCTGGTGCGGCGGGGAGTCATCCGAGAGCTCCACCACCTCCGCCCTCGGGGGACCGCCGGCGGGCGGAGCCGCCCGCTCCGCCCGCCGGCGCCCCCACCTGCGCCTCCGCGGCCGCGGGCGCCCGCGTGTGGCGCCGTTGCCGCCACCTCCGTCCGCGCCGCCACGTCCGGGCGGCCTCCCGCCAGTTGCGCCCGCTCCGCCTCCTCCGCAGGCCGCCACCGCGGCGGCACTCCCCCACCGTAGCCGCCGTTGCGGCCCGCGCCCTCCATGGCGACCGCGCCGGCCCCCCGCCGACCCCCCGGCTGCGCCGCGGCGGGGTTGATCCACCGGCCGGGGCCTCGAAGCCCCGGCCGGGCCTTGCGCGCTCGTGCCCGCCGCCGCGCCCTCGTTTCCGGGCGCGACCCCCCGACGAACGCCGCCGGTGGGGATCGACGCGTCCGTCCCCGCACCTTGGCCGGCAAGAGGAGGGACGGTCGGGCACCGCCCCGCGCAAACACGAACGGAGGATTAGAGCGTCTAATAACCAGCAAATTAAGGCCAAGCAAAGGAAGAACGGGTTCCTTACCCTGCGGAGGAAAAGGCCCGGCTTCCTTTTCTCGAGGCCTCCGACGAGGCCGGCGCGGGGCCGTGCTCGCCCGCGCACCTCCCCGACCCCGGCGCCGCCGCACGCGCGGCACGCCCGCCCCTCACGCGTGGGCGCGCCCCGACGCCGCCACCACGCGCGGGGGCACGCTAGCCCCGCGCGCGCGCGCGCCACCGACGCGACCCTCGACGAGGACGCCGCGCGCGCGGACGCGCTCCCCGCCATGCGCCGGCACGCCCGACGCGCGCGCGCGAGTACGTGCCCCCGCGCGCGCCTCCGTGGCGCGCGCCGGCAAGACCCCGCGCGCGCGTGCCGCCCCCCGACGATGACTCGCCCGGCGGCGGGCGCGTGCGCCCGCCTTGCAAAGCCACCCCCCGACGCCGCGCGCGAGATCCGGCGACGGGCGCGGGCTGCCCCGTCCGAGGGGCCCTCCCCTCGTACTCTTCCTCCCTCGTCCGGTCCGAGGACGAGGGCTCCTCGATGTCGGTGGGGAGGAGAGCCCCGCCCTCCTCCCGCCGCCGCACTCCGCGGACCGTGCGTCGCGCGCGCGCTTGGCGCCGCCTTGCGTGTTCCGCGCGCCGCCCGCTCCCCGCTGCTCCTCGCCGCGCCGCCCGGCCGAGCGCAGCCGGGAGTCCGGGAGTTGGCGAACGGACTTGGCGCGCAACCGCACCGCCAGCCGCGCGCAAGAGCAACAATGGCGCGTCGTAAATCAAAAACGAGACCAAGGATGGAAACGAAATCGAGAACTCTGCTCACCGGGCCGGCCCGTGGGGAGCATCTCGATCCCACGGGGTCCGACCCCGGCAGTGGCGCGTCCCCGGGTGTCGACGGCGCTCCGCGCCCGGTGAGCGCGTACGGCCGCCCTCCGGGGCCGGCGTCGGGAGCATCCGCGACCTCGCTGTGTCACCGGGGTTGGCCGCCTCCGTCATCTCGAAGATGCGGAGGGGCCTCTCCATCAACGGCACGCATTCGCCGCCTTGATGAAGGAAGGCGAGGACGCCCATCGCGTGGAGCCCTTCCCTCGCCCGCCGCTGCAAGGCGGCGAGGCGACGGACCCCCCCGGCGCGCCCGATGGTTGGCCGTAGGCGACCCGTAGCCCCGGCAGTCCTGCCTCTCTTCTTGAACACCCGGCCGGTGTAGGAGGAAGGCCGGTCCCGGCGTTGCGCGCGGATAAAACCATCCCCGCTCCCGCCCCGGCGTTGTTCGTCGTCATGGTGCGGGGGGATGTAGAACTCTGAGTCGCTCGCGTAGCGAGCGACATCCCGCCCGGCCGCGCACCGCGCGCGGCGTCCCCGCTCCGACGTGGGCCGGCGGATGAGCCCGCGCGGAAGAGGTGTACCCGCAGCTCCCAACTGATCGGGATCCCCCGTGTGCGCCTCTCGCTACGCCCACAAACGTGGCCGCGCGAGATAGCGTTGGGGGCGAAATTGTGCGGCGGCCTCACTCCATAGTGGTAGCACAACGCCCGCATGAATGTGTGCTCGCCGGCGCGTTGAAGCCGCGCGCGTGGTAGCGGAGGAAGCTCACCACGTAACCCTCCGCGGGGTTGGGCCTCGAGGTGCGTCGCCGGGCGCACGATCCACTTCCGCCGGCGCCCTTCTTCGTTGGCGAGAGCCGGCGGCGGCGACCGCCCGCCCAGGCGAGCCGGGTCACTCGGTCGACCTCTCCCATGCGTACGGCTCCGGACCCTAATCGGAAGCCGAGGCGGCGCCATGAGGAGGGCGAACGAGTGCGAGGGCGGAGGACATAGAGACAAGGGGGAAGCGAAGAAAAATGGGCTCTTAAACGAGCGAGCTCGCGCGACCGTCGGGAAGAGCGAGGCGAAGGCGAAGGGGACCGAGGACCGAAAACGGTGAGGAGCCAAGGCAGAAAACCGCCGCCCTTCCTCACCGCGCTTTATAGGCGACGGCGAGTTCTCCGAGCGCACGCCCGCCAACATAAATCGCAGGAATCTTTCCATCGCGTCGCCGGGGCGGGCCCCACCACAACCGCAGCAGCCCCAACCCCGGGCGGGTAATCATCACGAAGACCGGCGACGACCGAGGCGAAACCGTCACGTCCGCCGCCACGTCGCCCACTACGCGCGCGCGGCGCCGCGCGCGCCTAAAAAAGGCGCGCCCGCGCTGCAAAAACCGCGGCCACGCCCGCAAGGCACTAAATGCTCGGCCCCTGCCAAGCAAGGAGAGCCCTCGAGCGAGGCGAATCCTCGCCTCGAGACAAGGGTGACCCTCGATGGGATATCGCGTGAGGAGGTCGCCGGGACCCCGCCCGATGTAGAGCAAGGGCCCCGCGGCACCCATGCCACGCAGACCCTCGAGCGCATGACCCCCAACTCGAGACAAGGCGACCCTCGATGGGATACAGCGTGGAGAAGGTCGCCGTGGACCTGCTCGATGTAGAGCGGGCCACCGCGGCACCCATGCCACGCAGAACCCTCGAGCCGCGGCAGGACCCCCAACTCGAGGCGATGTCAACCCCCAAAGAAGGCACGCGCGTAAGAGGATGCGCCAGGGTCCGCGGGAGTAGAGCGACACCGACCGCACTCATACCGCGCCATGCCACCAACCAAGACCTCGCGGGTCGGCACGCCCGGACCCCTCGACGGCCCCGCAAACGCGAAAAAGACGGGGCTGGCCAAGGCACCCCCCCGCACCGCCTTACGATCGAGGGTTCGAAGCCCGACCCTCGACGGGTTCGAACGAAGCGCCCCGGATCACAGAGTTAGGGACGACGAGGGCACGCGCATTCGGCGCCGTTCCTCGAGCCCCGTCGGCTCGAGGGTGCCCCATGTCGTGTTCGAGAGCCGGGGGCCGAGGGCGGCTAGCCGGGGGGATCCCCCACCGAGGGAGAGCTTCCGCGCCCTCTGGTCCCTACGAACGAGACCGAGCCCCACCTAGCAAACCCACGCAAGCGCTTCCATGGACGTGTTCCTCCGGACCGCGCAGCCTACTCCTTATCGAACGGGGCATGGACGTCCACTTGAACTACCCGCTAGCAGCTCCGAAGAGGAATCCGCGATTCGGCGACCCGCTCGATGGGAGTCGTGGAAACCTCCCTCCCGAGCCACGCGGAGGGACGGCGAGGGCGCGATAAAAAACAAGTCGTCGGCTCGACCCGATCGCCTCGAACAAACCCAAGTGCTCGGGGGCTTGACGCACGGCTACACCTCCTTGCGAATTGCACCCGCCGTGAGACAAAGTGACGGGGGAGCGTGCACCCCCGATGCCGGCTGAAATACCGCCGATGCCGGTTAGCATATGTGCCGCCTTTCTGACCGACTTGCTCGCGGGCAACCCCCGCGAGGAGAGCCCACACTCCTGCGAGGCTTCGACTAGACCCGCGCGTCCGCTAGCGCGGCCCCACTCGGAGGCGTTCGCAAACAAGGAGGGAAGAACGTCCTATCGCAGGCCCCACACCGCGGGAGCCTCAATGGCAAACCCGCGTATGCTCGGCTACCGTCGGACCGCCCTAGGGGTCCCCCTCAAACAATGGGGGAACCCCTACCTAAATTCCCCGCATCAACATGAGCTAAGCCTAACCATGCAGAGAACTAACCATGCAGGACGAGGCCCATGCAAGCAGACCCCCGGAGGCCCACCAAGACAGCCTCGCCTATGAGACCCTCGAGCAGCTCCGCCTCGCCCGAGGGCACGCCTCCCCCGAACGGGGCTCCGCCCCCGCCGAGGGACAACCCCCTCCTCGAACGGTTCCGCCTCGTTCGAGGGGCTGCCACCCTTCCCCGAGCGGCCCCGCCCTCGCTCGAGGGCTCGCTCCCCCTCGAGCGGGGGCTCGCCTCTCGCTCGAGGGGTTCGCCCCCCTCCACCCCCCCCCCTCGGCCCCCGCCACGTTCACCCGGCGTCCCCCGCACGCGTGCGCCCGGCCCCGTACTTGGGCATTTAACGCTCCGACGTCGGTGACCCGCGCCACGATGCGCCCGTGCTCACACCCCTGCCGCCGCACCAACTCCCCAGGAGGAGCCCATCCCCGCCACCGTGGGATGGACCGTGCGTGACGGCCGGCGGCGTCCCATGACACCGCGCGCACGCCACCCATTTCCGCTAACACGCCGACCCTCGAAAGGGGCCGGCCCACCGACTCCCCTCTACTTTCCCCGTGACCCCCAGTCCTAGGTGAGGGACGCTAGCTCCTTGGGTGGCCATCCCTACGACCGACCGCGCGGCCGCCGTACTTCCACGCGCGCGTGCACACGCCCGACTCGCGGCGCACGCCCGAACACCCAGTTTGCAACCACTCCACCACCGCAGCTCATCGGGAAGGAACGCCGCCCGCCCGCTCCGTGCCCCGTACCGCCAACACGCACCTCCCCGAAGCCTATTAGGGACGCCATCGCCACCGCTCCTACCCCCGAACCGCCACCGTTCGGGTACAAGGTAGGCCACCGTGGCCGGATCGCGCGAAGATCGACCGACGGCCGCCCGCTCTACACCATAGCACGACGTGCCCCCGCACGGCCTAGGCAGCGCGCGTGGCATGTAACTCGCCGCTCCCTTGGCCTATAAAAGGGAAGGCGAGCCCCCGGTACCGCGGGGGACGCGAGTAAGAGGAACACAACACATTGTGCACTCACTCTCTTATTCTCCCACAACATCTTCGACCACTACCAGGGACTTGGGGAGCACGCTTCCTCTCCCCCGCCTTGCTTGTATTTGCCCCACTACAAGCACCCCCCGTGCCGAGTAACATAGTGCCACGAGCACACCACCGGCCGGACGTACGGCTCCCTTCGCCGAACCAGGATAAATCCTTGTTCATTTGTTGCTTAGCATCGAATTGAGGGATAGACCTAGGCGTTATCTACTGGTTAGTGTCGGGACCATATTCCGCACCGACAAAAGCAATTCTGTATTTCAGGTGACGAAAGGTGCCAGGCGAAAGGGGAATCTCCAAAAGATTGAAGGTTTCCTCCCGATAGGCGCACGTGATGACAGCAAGAAAGGCACCGTGATTTCCGGCGTGACGTCATGAAGTGCCGATTACGTGGTGACCTAATTGGAGATTTCCTCAGTAGTGTTGATCCATTTCACACGAGGGTGTTCTCGGAATGTAAAAAGTCCGTCCACCTCCGTATAAAAGGAGACGAACGACACTTGTGAAGGACCGATTAGGCGACCAGAGAGGGGGGAGTGAATGGGAGCCGATAAAAATTCTTCTCGAGGGAGATTGAAACTCCGACAAGACAACCAGCTCTACGAACCCCGAAATCACACGCTCCGCACTTCTACCTCCCGTTTGCCAAAACCACATAGCCACTGGAGTGCTACTGGTCCTAGGAACAAACTCTACCAGCAACCACGACACACACGCAGCACCGACAGCGGAAACACCTCGAAAGCCAGCCAACGAGGGGGGGGCTAAGGCAGGGACCGGGCATGGGGGTGGTTAGCCCGCCTCCACCTCGGCAACCAAGAAATCCTCCGAAACGCCTCTTCCGAGCACCAAAACTCACCACGGTTTCACCAACAGAGATCTCTGGTCAAGGCCATGCTAGCTACCAGAAAATCTTGGCGAAAACCAAACCTCACCCAAGGGCCTAGGGGCGGCTAGACCTGCTACCCGGGGCGGTCTAACCTCCCGTACCCGCAACGAACCCCGACCAAGAACACCTAGCAAACTGCACGAGAACGACCCCAAATTTCACCCAGACACTCCTCTGATCAAGGCGAACAAACTCACAGAGGAAAATCCGGGCGAAAACAAAACTTTGACCCGGAAACACCCAGGGCGGTTAGACCGCCCCCTGTAGGCGGTTAGACCGCCCCTTCCAAAACGAACCTCGCTGGCCGCCAAACCCTCAACTTCCCTCGTCTCCGATCTCCCGAATCACCCACGGATTGCAGCAAAACTTCGGGAATAGCTGGGTTACCTACTGGGCAACCTCTACCTCAAAGGAATCGACCCGAAACGCTCACAATCAAGAGGAATCGAAGAAATCGCTTCTCTAGGTCAAGAACTCGCCCAACTCGAGAAACCACCAAATCGAGTCCGATTCAAAGGATTTGGGGGCAAAGTCACCAGCCAAAGAGGCACAAGAACCTCATACGTGACACCCACCAAAAACCCCAAGAAATCGTCCTCAAAACACCGCCAAAAAGAGCTCCGAAAATCAACACCAAAGAGACAACCACCATGATGAACAACGCCAAACCTTCTATACATGCCATGAATGGTTCGTACAAGGTCTAGCTTGCCACCCAAACATCCATCCCTCTCTAGATCTCACATGAAGCTCTCAAGCTAGCCTTCTAAAATCCTAAGGAAAATGGAGAACGAAAATGGAAAAACCAAATGAGCTAGGGTTCCAAGAGTTGGCTGCCATCCACCCATCTAATGAGTATATATGGAGGCACCCAAAAGACTAAACTACCCTTCACTAATAACTAGGGATACATGCCCCTCGAGGGCGAATTTGGAAGTCTTCATGTCTTCACCATCGGACGGATGCCCGGCGACCGCAACCTGCTTAGCCTCGACGCAAGCCTTGCGATCCCGACGCGTGTCCTCCGCTTCGAAGCTTCTCGCGCCGGCGGCCAGGGCGGTCAACTGCCCCCCGGGCGCAAGCAGGACCGGCCTGGGGGGGATCTGACCGTGGCCCCCAGGCGGTCTGACCGCCCCTCCTGGGCGGTTGAACCGGCCTGGGTGGCCGCACTTCCTCAAGCCGAGTCTTCGGGCCCGGTTTTGTGGCTCAACCGGGAAGTAACCCAAAGGGGTTTTCTCGGTGAACCATCGCAAACCCCGCGAACTCGGTGTAGCCTCCGCCAATCACCACTCATGACTCGGCTCCCACGTAGTCCCGGCTCGACCTTGGTTTTGAGGCTCTACCAAGAAACCGTCCACGACTTCATCTTGCTGTTCATGCCACCATGCGGCCCGCACTTTGACCCCGCCGCGTCACCGGTCCCTCGAACGAAGCCTACTTGTCTTCTCCACACTTGGAGGCCTCACTCTGCGATGACCTTTCGCGCTTGTTCTTCACCTGCACCAACACGAGTCAAGCCGCAACTTGCACCTGCAATACTTAGCCAAGAATCAGTCCACACAACGTTGTCAATCACTCATCACACAAGGAAGCGACCATCCACCGGTCCTTGAACCACATGGTCCTCAATCTCCCCTAAGGAGTGCATTGACACACACTCACATGAAGTAACACAAGAGAAAAGGAAAAGAAAAAGAAACAAATAAAAGAAACCCTAACAAGCGATCGAAAGCCAAAGAAAGGCAAAGATAAGATCACTTTGAAGAAGACAAGTCTCGACCCCTTAGGCAAGGGCAACGTGCCTGGGATACATCCGAGACAAAACACACCAAGCAAAGAGCGCAAACCACCAAAGCAAAGCTCGAACACCACAAAGAGCTCCCCGCACATATGCAAGCTCCCCCGAGCCACAAGACACTCCCCGAACACATGCATCAATGCAACTCGGAACAACAAAGAGCAGAAACTTGCTCACATCGCCTCTGTGGCGTTAGACCGCATGTGGCCAGGGCGGTTAGACCGCCTGTGCAAGACCGACCGCCCGGGGGGCGCGGGACCGTCCCAAGAGACCGGCCCTGCACCAAACTGCTCAAAATTTGCCCGAAACAATTGGAACACCTTCCAAACACTCCCAGGTGCCCAAAACATGCACAAACTTCTGCCCCTTGTTGACAATGCATGAATCAAGGCAAATGCAAAACTTTCAAATATGAGCTTCGAATATACAAAATTCATCACAAGGAGCTGACAAGTCCAAATGAGCAAGTTAGATACTCGACAGGTTCGTAATGACCTTAACTACGTGATCACCAAGTTTCACAACCATTGACAAAGCTTTGTATGATTTGAGTAATTTTGCGAAAAGTTACTTTCACAAGCAAATACCTAAACATGAGCAAAACATACCAAAATGGCAAAGCCATCAACCTATGCTGTGTGGACAACATTCTAATCATAAGACCATCATAAACACCCAAAACACCTCATGTCATGTCAAAGCCACCGAGCCATGTGCCTACTTCTATGTATGAGACTTCTCATTGTAGGTAACATGCAACGCATTTAGCAATCAAAGCAAATTAATTTCAAGACATATGACAGTGGGAACATATTTTCCAAGCTTTTTTCATTTCATCTTCAGATTATATGATTGGTACATGAAATGTCTTTGCGACAAAAGGAACTTATGCCCCTCCACAAGATTAAGCAAGAGGGCTAAACATTCATGATGGCAAGTGAGCCTTTGGCCCCATATGATCAATAAACTAGCTATCCAACTACTAAAAAGAAGTATAGCAAAGCCACTAAAACATGTCAAGATCATATATATAGGCATTTACACATGAGAGAGCAAGGTATGTGACATTTTCAAAAATTAGCCATCAACCATGGATCATTCAACAAGATCATCAAGAGCTAAGCCAAACGAATCCATAGCATACCAAACAAGCTCACAAGAACATATATAGCAACCCATGGTGAACAAAGTATATAGGAGAAGTTTTTCCTATCCAATGCATATGATACAAAATGCATGCAATCTAAGATACAAGATGTTTGATAACATCATGTTACATATGCAATGCCAAATGCAAGAAAATGCACAAAGAAAGCTATACATATGCTACAAAGGAGCTCCTACACACCCAACTCAAGAAATCAGGCACATACCAAGTTCCCCGCAAACGCAGCAGAAAAGTTGCTGGACTGGGGTTTGGTGAAAATATCTACTAGTTGGTCATGTGGTGAAGGGATCAAAGCTACCTTCCCTTTCTCTAATGCTGTCTCCAGGGAATGATACCACTTCTATGTGCTTGGTTTGGGAATGAAGCACTGGGTTCTCTTGCAATGCTTATGGCACTGGTGTTATCAAGACGGAAGTGGGACATGGGTATACTCCTCACCAAAGTCACTCATGTAGGTAGGTGATCCAAAGGAGCCGAGAGCAACAACTAGCAATGTGGCAACATACTCAGCTTCTACTGTGGATTGAGCAACACTCGACCGTTTGCGAGAAGACCAAGACACCAAAGAAGAACCTAAAAACTCAAAAGTCCGTAGAAGTGATCTCCTATCCAACCGACACCCGGCAAAACTACAACGAAGCTTCTGAAGTGCCAAAGCAGATAGATCATGGAGTACCAAAGGTCGAAGCCTGAGTGTGACGCAAGTACCCGAAAATTCTCTTTCACCGCTGGGTTTGCGCGAAGTCCTCTCTGAGACGCTGAAAACGGTGCTACGTACACACCGAGAACTGTATGTCGGCCTGTCGCCGTCAAGTAGGAGTGACCTGACGAGCCCGGGTACCTTCAGTCCACGTGTTCACCTTCCTTGTCCGCATCAAGAGCCGTAGTCGTACTCATCTACGTCGTCATAGCCTTGGAGTCCTCCATCTTGAACTTCCTCACAATGTCTTGTACTTAGCCTGGTGCATGAATGTTCCTTCCGATTGTTTACTTGTATCGGAGGAAGAACGGCAACTCACCCATCATGCTCATCTCGAACTCCTCGTTCATATCATCTCGCAAACCTTGCAACAAGAGAGTTAGATGAGCCACCAAAGACAACACTATCCACGTACACCCGCACAATCAGATATCTCTCCAGCTCTCGCTCAAGAAAACAAGGTCTGATCGACCTTCCCCATCTCAACCTCTCTCAAACAAGAACCCCCTCAACCTACCATACCAAGCTCTAGGCGCCTTCTTCAACCCATACAACGCCTTCAATTGTACACCCTGGGTGGGGGTACTTCACTCTCAAACCCCGGAGGCTGTCTCACATACATGCACTTCTTCCTCCAACACTCCATTCAGAAAAGCACTCTTCACATCCATTTGGTGCAACTTGAACCCTTTAGCCACGGAAAAGGCCAGAAGGATCCTAATCGCTCCAAACGGGCTACGGGAGCAAAGGCCTCTCGTAGTCAATCCCCTCCTTCGACTGAACTCTTCTGAGCGACAAGTCTCGACTTGTTCTCACAACCTCACCCTTCTCTCCTCTTTGTTTTTCCACACCCACTTGTACTAATCGGCTTACACCCTGGGGGAGGGGTCAACCAACTCCCACACTGACCTCTCAAAGTTCTCCAACTCATGCATCGACTAACCGAATTGCATCAGATAGTGCGTGTCCAATGTCTTTGGGGGGGTCTGTGGTACAAAGCAAACGCAAGGGATGAGCAAAATGGGAATTGTTTCGAACTCTGACCGTGTAGTGTTCATTCATGTCGCCGATGATCCCTAAGCCGGGGTGATCCACTTGAACTCGCCGGGGAGGTTCTCGCCTCGAAGCTACCTCCCCCTCAACATCAGCTTCGTTCTTGATTTGTCGTTGTAGGTGTAGCAGAGGGTCCATCCATCATCGTGGTCGAAGAGAGGGTACACATGTTCAGCCGGGGGCACCGGCACCTAAGATCTTCATCATCACCATACCCATTCTCCTCCTCTCAAAGATCTCCTGCCAAGCTCATCATCACCGCACACTCAAAGACAAGTCGACTACGTGGCTCTGTCTCGTCGAAGGTTACCTCGCAAGTCTCCACGATTTGGTTAGTTTCCAAGATTGAGCACACGATATGCTCTAGAATGAGATGCATAACCAAAGAAAATGCCATCGACAGACCTAGCCTCAAACTTATCCAACTTCCGCCTTTCTTCGTAATGAAACACTTGCAACCAAAGACATGGGAAGTGACTCACCTGGGTGTGCGCCCATGCATCAACTCATAGCATGTCTTCTTCTTGTGCACTCGAGGTATCCCGCCCGACACATAGCACGCGGTATTCACCGCCCCCGCCCAATACCTCCTCGGAGTCCTATGCTCTCATCAAGCATCGTCCCAGCCACCTGCACAAGGTCCTGTTCTTCCTTTCCACAACACCATTCTGGGGAGGCGTATACGGACTCGGAAAACTGGTGTTCAAGACTCCAAGTCGTGGCAAAAGGTTTCAAAACGAGAGTTCCTGAATTCCGAGCCATTGACACGCTGATAGCTCGTATGGCATCTCCGTGCCTCTCGGTTCCTCAACCTCAAGACTAGATCTCGAACAAACCAAACGTCTCCCCCTCTCCTCAAGAAAGAACACCCACGCATACCGAGAATAGTCGTCCACCACAACAAGGACATACCACTTCCCACCCGCAGACGGCAGAGCCGAGCCGGGCCAACAAGGTCCATATGGAGCGTACTTCGCATGGACGCCGCCATCACATCGATGAGAGGCGGGTGAGAAGAGGGCCACCATCTTGGCATGCCTACACGGAGCACAAACCAACTCTTTCTCAAGCCTCAACCGTGGCAATCCTCGGACCAAATTGAGTTTACTCAAGCGAGACAAAAGGTCAAAGCCTGCGACCCAACTCCTATGCCACCTCCACAACTCACTCGAAGAACCAGCCAAGAAACAACGCTCCACACCCGAAGACCCGAGAAAATCAGCACGAAACACCGACCCTCGGGAACGACCATACAAACAAGGTCCCCTCGAGAGTCCACAATCTGAGAACCACCTGGCCGAAACAACACCTCAAAGCCCTCATCCAACAACTGGTACACAGAAAGCAAATTGTACCCCATCGATTGAACAAGAGCAACACGCCTCAGAGTGATCTTGTCACTCACTTTTATCTCACCTTCTGAAAGCACACGCCCACGCCCATTGTCCCCAAAGGTGATGTACCTCTGTCACCACCACAGGACGAGACTTGAGAACCACCCCTTGTCTCCGGGCCCATATGCCTCGAGCAACCGGAGTCAATCAACCAAATGTTCTTCAAGTCTCCCACCTGAAATTCAAAAACAAGCACGTGAGCGAACAAACGAGACTCAAAGATTAAAGGTACCAAAGGAGGAAAACCAGTGCCGAGCCATTTGCTCGAAAGTGGGGTTAGCACACATCAAGCCATCTTTCCTACCATAACTACCACCACGAACACCACCTCGGTAACCACTCCGAGGAAACCACCCCCTCACCGCCCGGAGGGAGGGACCAAACCCACGGAAGACAACCCGTGGAACGTCCCTCCTCTCCTTCTCAAAGCTACGACCCCTCCCATCCCCGTAGTGAACTCGAGGGGGAGAATGCCTAGCAACCTGACCACCTGCTGTCTCTCCAGACCAACCACCAGCAACTCCACCTCCGTGACCAAAACCTCTCGACTCACTACCTCGAAACCACTCCGCCAGAATTTCGGGGGGGCCCCTAAACCTCTAGCCAGGCCGGTCTAACCGCCCCTTCGGGTTGGCCGGTCTGACCGCCTCAGCCAGGCCGGTCTGACTGCCCCCTCCAGAATCGTTCCCTCGGCCGTGGGAACTTGCATCTCCCCATGCCGAACACTTCTCACCACAAACCCCTACCCCCGGCGCGGGCATACGAGGCTTAGGTGCACTACAAGGGTTGTACTCCATCTGTTCGCCCACTCCTTTGCCATCCTCTCTTCCCGCTTCCTCTTGAGCAAAACTCATCCTTGTGACCCTCTTTCCCACAATGGCCACAACGGAACCTCACAAGCTTGGGTTTAGGCTTGGATTGGGGCTACTGCTTGGTTTCTCTCCACTCAACTCCTCCACCGATTTCTCCTCACTTGCTTTCTCACTCACTTTCCCAAAGAACACTTTCCCGGAAGTGCTCACAAACTTGATAGGCTTCCTGAGATCATTTTGTGGGTGTAGGAAATATAGTGGAGC
Source organism: Cenchrus americanus (assembly GCA_947561735.1). Lineage (NCBI taxonomy): Eukaryota > Viridiplantae > Streptophyta > Magnoliopsida > Poales > Poaceae > Cenchrus > Cenchrus americanus. Next base: position 180,687,156 of record OX387245.1, read on the forward strand.
TGGGGTTGTGTCTAGTCGGTTCAAGATGGTTGTTTGCGGGGAAATCATTTTTCAGTGGGTTTGGTGGCTCCCAGATATTCTCTCCACTTCCTTCACCAACCTTGTTTGCCCCAAGCCCTCACCATCTTGCTCTTAAAAGGCCTCGATCATCATCCTCAACTGAGGCTCATGACCGGACAACCAACCCATCAACTTCCTCAAGTCATCATTCTCATCCTGCAAATGATCAACATAATGTGCAAGCTCCAAATTTTTCAATGCATGCAATTCACAGGTAGAGCAAGATGTAGGCATGGGTTCCTTCAATTAGCCTCAGGCTAACTAGTGTAAGCATGCATCTCATCAATCTTAGCATGCAAAATTTGGGCAAGAAGTGCAAGCACCTAGCAAAGGAAGTCTAGACCTAAGCTCAGCCACTTCACCCCTAAGCACATCTAGTTCCTCACACTTGAGGCATGCTTCTCCTTAAACAAAGCAAGATCAGCAAGGAATATGGAGCACCAAGACAACCATTATCATCCGAAACAACAGGCTAGCCTTAAGCAAATCTATCTTGAAGCTTGCTATCAAGCACCCGTGTCTCTAGCTCAGCCACTCTAGTCCTAGCATCCTCGAGTGAAGCCCTAAGCTCTTTCCTCATTTTCTTGGCCTCTCTAAGCATGTCATCACGGTTATCAAGCAAAGAGCCAAGCCTCTCATTCTCCCGAGCAAGAAAGGGATTCATCACGCACCTCGTCGTCGCGACTTCCGAGTCCGAGCCGCCCGGCGGTGCTCTTCTTGCCGCTGCAGCTCGCCGCCATGGTGCAGAAGCATCTCTCGCGAAGCAGCGCTTCAGCCCACCAGGTTCTTGGACGACTTCTTGTTCTTGTATGATCTCCTCAGTCTTCACTGCTGTACGAGCTCGAGGTGCAGTACGCGAACTGGAGTCGACGTCGCTCGCTCCAACCATCGCTTGGGCCTTGCCTCGACTCTCCTTCTTCCTCGATCGTCGCTCGTCCTTGTACTTGTTCTTGTGCTTGCTCTTGTGGTCGCGCCTCGAACGGTACTTGCCATCGTTCATCCTCGGCTTGTGCTTGTAGCTGTTCTTGTTCTCGGCCTTCTCCGGGCAGTCGGCAACGAAGTGTCCCGCTTGCCGCACTGGAAGCAAGTCCTCGTGTTCCTCCTCATGTTCACGCGGTTCTCGTGTAGCCTCTCGAACCGCCTCGTCAACAGCGCCAGCTCGTCCTCTCCAAGGTCATCAAACTCCTCATCTGGCATAGACATCAAAGAGGAAAATGAGAACATCCTGGTGGATGGGTTAGAGTTAGTCTTTCCTTTGGAACCACCAACGAGGGCAAGACTATGGGAGTCGGCCGGGTCCCTCGAGCTAAGGCCATGCCCCATCGACCTCACCGACTTGAGCTTCGAGAACAGCTCGTTCACCGTCAGAGTATCATACCTCTCCGACTCGACTATGGCCTCGAACTTTCTGCCCCATATCGTACGATCCAAAGAGTGTAAGAGCTTGACCGCTCTATCATGATCATCGTACGGGAGCACGTCCACATTGGCCCTCATGTTGTTCACAACCACCGAACCTCTGAAACAAGGCATCGATGGACTCACCGGGGAGATGAGTGAAGTTCTCGTACTCTCTCCGGTAGGTCGCATACATCTGTGCCTGAACCTGGGCGTTCCCAACATGAGCTTCCTTCAACACCGCCCAAATCCTACAAGCCAAGTGCTCGGTGTGCACCCGATCGAACTCAGCCGACACAAAGCACGAAACAAGTAGTCGACCGCCTTATTGTTGGCGTCGAATCTGTCCCTCGACCCTGGAGCAAGGAAATCCATCGGCTGGACATAGCCTGTGTCCACCGTGACATCCCAAAGCAGCTGACCCTTTCCGCGGAGGAACGCACCCATCCGCTTGCTCCACATCTGGTAGTTCTTGCCATCGAAGTGTGGAGGACCCGAACCCCTGTTCCTGGTACGCCATCCTTGATCTTAGACTGGTTAGAGTCAACAAAGACCCGAACCGGCTCTGATACCACTTGAAGGACCGATTAGGCGACCAGAGAGGGGGAGTGAATGGGAGCCGATAAAAATTCTTCTCGAGGGAGATTGAAACTCCGACAAGATGAACTAGCCTTGCCGAACCCCCTGAAATCACACGTGCCCGCACTTCTACCTCCCGTTTGCCAAAACCACGTAGCCACTGGAGTGCTGGTCCTAGGAACAAACTCTCTACCAGCAACCACGAGGCCACACATGCAGCACCGACAGCGGAAACACCTCGGAAAGCCGGCTACACCAGAGGGGGGCGGCTAGACCGGGTATAGGGGCGGTTAGACCGCCCTGAATCGGGCAACCAAGAAATCCTCCTAAAACGCCTCTTCCGAGCACCAAAACTCACCACGGTTTCACCAACAGAGATCTCTGGTCAAGGCCATGCTAGCTACCAGAAAATCTTGGCGAAAACCAAAACCTCACCCAAGGGCCTAGAAGCGGTTAGACCGGCTACCCGGGCGTTCTAACCTCCCCACTCCAAGCAACGAACCCCGACCAAGAACACCCAGCAAACCGCACGAGAACGACCCCAAATTTCACCCAGACACTCCTCTGATCAAGGCAAAACAACCACAGAGGAAAAAAACCGCGAAACAAAACTTTGACCTCGGAAACACCCAGGGCGGTTAGACCGCCTCTCGTAGCTGCCAGACCGCCCCTTCCAGAAAACGAACCCGCGGGTCAAACCTCAACTTCTCGCGGCCCGATCTCCCGAATCACTCCACGGATTGCAGCCAAACTTCGGGAATAGCTGGGTTACCTCCTGGGCAACCTCTTACCTCAAAGGAATCGACCCGAATACTCACAATCAAGAGGAATCGAAGAAATCGCTTCTCTAGGTCAAGAACTCGCCCAACTCGAGAAACCACCAAATCGAGTCTGATCTGGGCAGATTTGGGGGCAAAGGCCACCAGCCAAAGAGGCACAAGAACCTCATACGTGACACCCACCAAAAACCCCAAGAAATCGTCCTCAAAACACCGCCAAAAAGAGCTCCGAAAATCAACACCAAAGATATGGAAAAACCACCATGATGAACAACGCCAAACCTTTCATACATGCCGCGAATGGTCTGCATAAGGTCTAGCTTGCCACCCAAACATCCATCCCCTCTCTCTAGATCTCACATGAAGCTCTCAAGCTAGCCTTCTAAAATCCAAGGAAAATGGAGAACGAAAAATGGAAAACCAAATGAGCTAGGGTTCTAAGAGTTGGCTGCCATCCACCCATCTAATGAGTATATATGGAGGCACCCAAAAGACTAAACTACCCTTCACTAATAACTAGGGATACATGCCCCTCGATGGCGAATTTGGAAGTCTTCATGTCTTCACCATCGGACGGATGCCCGGCGGCCGCAACCTGCTTAGCCTCGACGCAAGCCTTGCGATCTCGACGCGTGTCCTCCGCTTCGAAGCTTCTGCCGCGGCCGTGGCGGTCGACCGCCTCGGGCGGTTAGACCTACTGGGGATCTGACCGGCCCCAGGCGGTCTGACCGCCCCTCCTGGGCGGCTGAACCGGCCCCGGGTGGCCGCACCTCCCCGTCGGTCTTCGGCCTCGGTTTTGTGGCTCAACCGAGTAACCCAGTGGTTTTCTCGTGAACCACTGCAAACCCCGCGAACTCCTGTAGCCTCCGCCAATCTCCACTCATGACTCGGCTCCCACGTAGTCCCGGCTCGACCTTGGTTTTGAGGCTCTACCAAGAAACCGTCCACGACTTCATCTTGTCGTTCATGCCACCCGGTGGCCTGGCACTCTGACCCCGCTGGCCACCGTGTCCCCTCGAACGGCTCACTTGTCTTCTCCACACCTAGAGGCCTCACCGGCAACGACCTTTCGCGCTTGTTCTTCACCTGCACCAACACGATTCAAGCCGCAACCTGCACCTGCAATACTTAGCCAAGAATCAGTCCACACAACGTTGTCAATCACTCATCACACAAGGAAGCGATCATCCACCGGTCCTCGAACCACACATGGTCCTCAACTTGTAAAGGGGATTGCCTTTTGAGAAATCTACTGTTGAGTAAAGAGCTTTTGGCTATCCTTTTGTTCCGAGTTCTGGTTTTGGTTCTTGAGCTTTGGTCTTCTTTCATTGTTTGTGCTCGATAGCTTCGGCTATCGCCACAACACTCATCTTGCGGCGGCGGTTTTCTGGTGAATGACGTAGGTAGAATGATTTGTTCGATGTGGTGGCCGACGTCGGCGGAGGCAATAAATAGACGAACACCTAGGACAAAGGGCGTCGCGAACCGGGCCAAAAGCCACCTGGGCTAATCCGAACAGGTCGGCTGGCCCAGGCCCTTTCTGGGGCGGTTCGGGCCCATCTTCCTCCCTGGTTGCTTCTTGCATGATTCCTTATTTGTGTGCACTTGCATGTGGGCCTTTGACATCGTTTCCTTCACGGTTAAGGCTTGAATCCTTGCTATGCAAGCTTCGCTGTTTTTTGGTTGAGTCCCTGAATACTTGCATGTTGACGCTTCGGTCCTTGGGTCATTTGGAGTCATGTTCATCATGTGTCTTGACTCTTGTCGGGCTTCATGATCTTCTTCCAAAGTGCTTGGTGAACTTATCCCGAAAGTCTCCTCTTTAGCGTAGATTTCCTGCGTAAACAATGAACTCCAAAATCGACATGCAAGAGTGAACTTGTTATATATGGGGGTTTAGTTCCAGTGGTTAGAATAATAAATCAATACCAACATTAAAGGTAAACTCATAGCTAGGTTGACGGAAATTCACTGTCAACACTTGACGCCGCGGACTACTGGTTCGGCTACTCCGACGACTCCAGCGCCGGAAGCTACAACCCCATGCGCGAGTTCTTTGTGGTGGTCGTCGATGACCATGCCGATGGCATGAACGCTGCGGGGGCTGGCGACGGAGAAGCCCCCCGAAACCCGGGAACTTGTGTACCCCAGAACCCATGGCCGAGCGCGCCCCCACCTCGCCAGCGAGGTGCGCTGACATCAACGTGCAGCTGGCTGAAGCACGCGAGCTCGAGGCTAAGCTCGCGGAAGAGTACCACGCGGTACAACTGCTACGCGCCTCCATCGCTGGAGAAGCTTCCGCGCGCGGCGAATGCGCGCGCGAGCTGGGCAAGCAGGCCCGCGAGCGCATCAACATCGACTTCGACGTCAGCAACCCGAACACGCCCCCGCGAGCGAGCGAAAAGCTCATCGCAGCTATGACGCTGCTGCGGGCTATGCACGCCCCTTCTACGCCTGAGACGCAGACGCTCATCGAGCAAGCGGCCGTGCAACAGGCCGAGAGCTCGGCATCCCGGCAGATCAGCCAGGCGGGGCCAAGGCGGATGATGGTGGCGTGCAGGGCCCGGAGGCATCAGTTCACGCAGGTGGTGCGACAGGACAACCGGCCAACCAGGGCCGGATGCCGGCCAGGGAGCGAATCCTTGATGTGTGTGGACAGGCCCAGGACGGCGACGCTCGCAACGTCATCAACGCCCGCCGGACGGGCAACACAGAGGCACGGGCAGCGGTAGGCTACCACCCGCGACGGGGCGGGCACTATGACAGTCGTGAGGATCGCTCGTCGACGCCGGAGCCCCCGAGCACCCGCGTGTTCAGTCGGGTGATCCGCACGGCAAGCTTCCCTCAACGCTTTCGCATAAACTTAAATCAAAGAGCATAAAAGTTAAGTTTTCATAAAAAACAAATGTTATCCGCTATCCATAAACTTAAATCAAAGAGCAAAGATATGTATGTGGGTCTAGAGCATAGTCATTTCACCTCCACAAAATAAAAGAGCCGGTATTTAAATAATTTCAGATCATATTATAGAGAGCAATTAGCCAAGACATGTATAACTTCATGTAGGTAAAACAAAGAATCTCATCATCTTTCCGTAATCATAGGCAATATAAAACTTCGAGGTGAACACATGGTCATGCCTATATATTGAAAGTAAAAAGAAACCTAGGTTGTCCTCCTAGTAGCCATGTTATTGTTGGAAGAGAAAAACAAAAGGTTGCACCTAGTTGAGGTTGAAGGTATACTTACAAGCATTTTTGTTTGGAAAAGAGAAGGCCTATGGAGGTGTTACCATACTTTGTAGTTCTTTGTTGCCTTCTTCCGACATCTCCATGTATCGATGTGGCTTTTGCTTTTGTCTTGATTTATCAATGCTCCTAAACTTCTGAATTTGATCCCACAGATATTAATGGAGTCATTGGTCGCCCTTCTCTTCAATGTTGTCATCACCATCTCCTCTTTCTCTTGTTCTCATCATCTCCTTGTTGTCTCTTTTTCATGATTCCCTCTGTCAAGAACAGAACATATATCAAAGTATATCTCTATTGAAAGTTTATGAAATTACCTTCCAACGTGTGGTCATTCATCGGAAACGGAGTTCAAACAAGGGAGCTTATGTCCGTTTACTAGCACCGTGTGCTGTGCAAAACTGATTTCATGACGTGTTGCACTCGGTGATTCAGGCATAACCGCTTGTAGGAACCTCCGATTGTTTTGATTCTTAATTTGTTGGAATCATAACTTCATGGGGCTTCTAAATAACCAAAAATATCCAGTGTTTTCCCTTCGAGACCATGCAAAATTTTGATGAGATGGGTAGCTTCTTGCGCATTGATCCGGAGACGTTAATGATCTTTCTATCTTCTAGAGCGTCATGTTTCACTTCCGTGTTGAAGATTTAGGGTCTCCCCCATGCTTAGCATTTTGCTAGTCATGGAAGAAGAAGACAAAGCATTTTTATCTTATCCATCCTTCAATTTCCTTGTAGTGAGACTCTTTATCTTGCCTGCAAGACGTTTTAAGTGCATATTCTACCCCCAAGGTGACGGTTGAAAGTAGATAGAATTGCCAACAATCCAATGTTTCCTAGGACTCTCAACTTGTGGCATAATTAGTCTAATGAGAAATAAAAACCTAATGAGTGTACGAGGTGGTGTGTATGCACATGATAGGAAAGCATATAAACAAAGACAATGTTTTCACCTAGTTCTAAACACCATGTTTACAACTAGGTTGCCAAATTTCTCCATAGCCATAAAGGTTTATTTATCGAGGGTTAAAACACCATGTCTATCCCTAAATCAATAACCTAGCACAAGAAAAAATTAAGCGCATTGCAGAGCTTATAAACTAACCAATGCAACATGAAAACATATGAAAAGCTAGCAAGGTTTATCGAACTTAATGATGATGGTCTGCAATCATGTTTAAACACCACGTTTACACAAGGTCACAAAAGGAAAATGCCCAGTTGGAGCAGTAACATGGATATGAAAACATACATCATTGAGCCTTAAAACAACCAAGCCAACTATATGCAAAACATGTACATGCAAAGAAACATCACGTTGATAACAAAATGCAATGCATGCAAATAAATAAATATGAGCATGAACATGATGGTGGTTCTAAAAAGAAAACTAAACTTAGTTCAATAACCACAAGTTGATCATCATAAGATAGTGACATTTTTTATTTTCTCTAAGAAAGTAGTAAAAATATAAAGAAACGGGTTGCCTCCCGAAAAGCGCTTCATTTAAAGTCATAGAGATCGGCTTTCTCACATACCTTCTTTTCGTCGCATAGCCATGGCCCTTCATGCAAGAAAAAAGGTACCAATGCAGCTTTAATTTACTTCCCATGTTGTGCTTGATCACTTATAGAAGACTTGCCAAAGGCATCCTTTTGTTTCATCGCTATCTCCTTCTTTATCATCCTTCTGTGCTGCCTTCACTCCATGAATTATTTATTTAATGTCCAGAGCAGAAAGTATACCCAAGCTCTACTCCATTGCATAGTTCACAAAATTTCCTTTCCAACGAGTCTTTATTTTCCCAAATCGGACTCCGGACAAGAGAGTTACGTCCGTTTTACTTCGGCGATGAAATCTGTCCTGAAATTTCAGAACGCGCAACGCTCAATGTTTTCTCCACACCCTTTTGCACGGGTCTTCAAACTCTCGCTGGTTCTGATGCTGGAATGGCAATTTGATGGAGCTTCTGAATATCTCATTTTCTTCATTTGTACACCTCTCAACAAGTTCTCTAATTGATGAAGACGGCAGCATCTATTGCGGGATTTGGAGAGGTTGACGATTTAACTTCCAACTCTTTAGGCATGACTTCTCTTTCATTATTCAAGCCTTGTCTACATGGTTAGTGAAAATCAGTCCTTCTCCTAACATGTGCTTATTTAAGGTCATTATCTTGACCAAGCGCAAAGTATGATCGAGATTTACAAAACTTATTGTAAACATACGCGTCCATAATTAACACCACATGTGAATTGTAGCAACAAGTCAAGGTGTAAATAAAAGAAGCATATGTTTCTTTAGGCATATAATTAAATGGTTCAAACATAAACATTGCCTCTGAAGGGATACGGGGTGGCTACGCTAGCACAAAACAAAATTTTCCCCGCAAAACAGGAACTGCTGCTGTCAGAGATCACGGGATTACCACTAGACGCGCAGATGCAGCGGAACCGTCTCGATGTAGACGAACGCGTCGAGGTAGCAGGCAGTGCAGTTGCTCACGTCCACCTTGTCCTTCACGTGCGGTTCTTCCTTGTGCTCCAAATGTAGCACCTCCACGGTATCCACACGTACGGGAAGGAACGCCGATCGTAGATGTACTAGCACCTCACGAACGATCAGAAACGGGAGGATATAGATGGAGGAGGGGCTGCAGAAATCACTACTCACCCGTGGTTACTATTCACCGCGGGGTTACTGTAGCGTCGCGGGCTACTGTAGAGTCACGACTACTGTAGCAAATAGGTGATTAGAGTTTTCCTCTCTCCCCACCTTTGTATATATAGAGGTCACTAATGGGCTTTTCAATCTTTGCGACCCATTAAGACTCTATACCCTAATGGATCAAATCCATCAAAACTCCATTAGTGGATCCAATCCAATTGTCTCTAGGGCATAAATCCAAATGTTCTCATCATTATTCTCAAGATAATCTAGCCTATCAACATGATCATTATTGGAACAAGGCATAAAATTTAAACTATCATTCATACTATTGGTTGAGCATGAGTATTTGAATTTATCAACATCAATACCAATAATATCCTGAGATTTCAGCGCGTACCTTGGCCTTAGAGATTTTTCAACAAGAGTGATATCTCGGGTTCATCTAGCGTGTTGAACGCGAATCAATCTCAACGAGTGAAGGTGTCTCTTTGTTACCTTTTTGCACCCCCTCCATCTCATCATGTGGAACGTGTAATCCATCAAGTACATTTGTATTTGTTCCTTCTTTGAAGTCTTCATTGTCATCCCAATCTTCGTCTTCAAAGTCTGTATGTTGCTTTCTTTATCTCCCCCGTATGTCGTCAAGATCGCTCATCGTTGATTCACTCTTTCCTTCATCCTTGAGTACTTCCATGTCTTGCTTTGTTAGTGTGTGGGCTTCAATAGCACACAAGCTATAACCTTCTAGCTTGAGTCCTATCTCCTCCCATTTGTCCTTCGAGTCACTAGGCTCGTCACTTGTACTCTCTTTTCTTTCTTCATCATAAATCCTTGAGTTGTCAAACTGGTCGATCCATCCTTCATCTCCTTCTTCTCTTTCTTCTTCAAATATCTTTTGGATCGACTCTCCACTCATCTCTTGATCAAATATATCTTCAACTAGTTTAGCAATGTGTCTGTTCCTCCTTTTCCTTCGTAGTTGATTAGTGGGGCAAAATCAACTTGAATCCAACCGGATTGATTGAACTCCACCAATGGTCTAGCATTCCACATACTTCGGCCTACATTCATGTTAGTTTCAACATTTTTAATACCCGAAATGACTTCTCTTACCTTGGGAAGTGGATCTTCAATTTCTTGTTTGGTCGGGTTCATCTTCTTTGACCCTCCGGCTCATCTTTTCAAAAATTCAGTAAGCACCTTGGGCTTGCTTTTATCATTTTGCTCCTCTCGACAATGTCTTTGCCAATCTCGTCGCGTTCTTTGTCCATTGCTTATCCTTTGTAAGATTTGTGTGGCTTCACTAATTGTTTTATCCATTATATCGCCGCCTGCACACATGCTTACAAAACAAGACGAGTTAGGGGTTAGTGAAAAAAAAATAAAAAAGGTATGCAACATCAAGTCACCGGAAAATCCCAAGTTCGGGGCTCCTGCCCACGAGTTAGGGACGACGAGGGCACGCGCATTCGAGCCGTTCCTCGAGCCCGTCGGCTCGAGGGTGCCCCACATGTCGTGTTCGAGAGCCGGCGAGGGGCGCCTAGCCGGGGATCCCACAGAGGGAGAGCTTCCGCGCCCTCGGTCCCTAGCGAACGGGACCGAGCCCCACCTAGCAAACCCACGCAAGCGCTTCCATGGACGCGTCTCGGACCACGCAGCCTACCCCTTATCGAACGGGGCATGGGCGTCCACTTGAACCACCCGCTAGCGGCTCGACGAGGAATCCGCGATTCGCGACCCGCTCGATGGGAGTCGTGGAGACCTCACCCTCCGTCCCGGAGGGACGGCGAGGGCGCGTTAAAAAACAAGTCGTCGGAGCTCGACCCGATCGCCTCCCGAACGGGCCAAGGCTCGGGGGGCTTGACGCACGGCTACACCTCCTTGAAATTGCACCCCGCGGAGACAGTGACAGGGGAGCGTGCACCCCCGAAGCCGCCGACACCCCGCCGATGCCGGTTGGCATATGTGCCACGCCTTTCCGACCAAAGTTCTCGCGGTTAACCCGCGGCGGAGAACCCACACTCCTGCGGGCCGAGGGCTGGCCAGCGGGTCCCGTGCCGAGCGGCCCCACGGAAGCGTTCGCAAACAAGGAGGGAAGAACGTCCTATCGCCAGGTCCTCCGGCATCCGCGGAGCCTCAATGGCAAACCCGCCCCCGGATGCTCGGGGGCTGCGGTCGGGGACCGCCCTAGGGGTCCCCTCAAACAACGGGGAATCCTCACTTAATCCCGTATCAAAACACGCTAAGCCTAACCATGCGGAGTAACTAACCATGCGTGTGACATGGCCTACGTCAGGATCCCGACGCCCACCGAGACGGCCCACGGAGAAGACCCCTCGAGCAGGCTCGCCTCGCTCGAGGACGCGCTCCCCCCCTCGGGGCGGGCTCCGCCCCGTTCGAGGGGCAACCCTTTCCCTCGAGCGGCCCCGCCCCGCTCGAGGGATCGTCCCCCCCTCGAGCAGGGTCTCGACTCGCTCGAGGGTTCGCTCCGCCCTCGGGGCCGGGGCCCACCACGCTCACGGGCGCGCCACACGCGCACGGCGGCCCCGTACTTGGGCATTTAACGCCCCGACGCGCGGCAGACGCGCGCCATCATGTGCCACGGGCTCACGCCCGGTGCCGCCGCACCAACTCCCCAGGGAGGAGCCCATCCTCGCCACTGTGGGGGATGGACTGTGCGGTACGGCCGGTGACAGTCCAGTGACACCGCGCGCCCACTACAGTACGGCTATCGCACCCGACCCTCGAAAGGGGGCCGGGCGCACCCTCGATCTCACTTTCCCATGACCCTACAGGTTAGGTAGGGGGCGCCAGGCCGGTGGACGGCCATCCCGGGGTCCGCGCGGTGCGGCTGCCGTGCCCACGCGTGCGGACGCACGCCCGCACCCGCCACGGCGCACGCCGAGCCTTTGCAAGCAACCACTCCGCCGCCGTGGAACGCATTGGGAAGGAACGCCGTTCGCCCGCCGCGCTCGTTCCCCCCATACCGCCCATCATCGCACCTCCCTGGAAGCCTATCGAGAGGACACCACCGCCATCGCCTCCTTCCCTGCCCTCGAACCGCCCCTTGTTCGGGCACGGGTAGGCCATCATGGCCGGATCGCGGCGAAGATCGTCCGGACGGCCGTCCTCTCTACACCGTAGCGCGACGTGCTCCCTCACGTAGCTAGGTAGCGCGGCGTGCATGTAACCCGTCGCCCCCTTGGCCTATAAAAGGGGGAGGCGAGCCCCCGGCGCGGGGGGGAACGAGTTCGAGAGGAACACAACACACCGTGCACTCACTCTCTTATTCTCCCACAACATCTTCAGCCACTCTCCCAGGGATTTGGAAGCCACGCTTCCTCTCCCGCCTTGCTTGTACTTGCCCCACTACAATCACCCCCGGTGCTGAGTAATATAGTGCCACGAGCACGCCCCTGCTGGATGTACGGCCCCCTCGGTCGGAACCAGGATAAAACCTTGTGTCATTTGTTGCTTGGCATCGACCATTGAGGGATAGACCTAGGCGTTATCTACTGGTTAGTGTCGGGACCATATTCCGCACCGACAAGCACATAGAAGTGAGGTATCATTTTCTGAGAGACAATGTTGAGAAAGGTAAGATAGCGTTGATCCATGTACCCACACATCACCAACTAGCCGATATTTTCACCAAACCCCTAGATCAAGCAACTTTCACTCGTCTGCGGGGGGAACTTGGTGTGTGTTTGATTTCCTGAGTTGGGTGTGTGGGAGCTTTCTTTTGCCGGTGGTGTCGAGCCCGTTTTGCCTCCCCTCGAGGAGCCGGTTTGTAGCATATGTATAGCTTTCCTTTGTGCATTTCTTGCATTTGGCATGGCATATGTAACATGATGTATAGGCATCCTTGTATCTTAGATTGCATGCATTTTGTATCATATGCATTGGTTAGGAAAAGCTTCTCTCATATACATTGTTCACCATGGAATGAGATATATGTCTTTATGAGCTTGTTTGGTATGCTACGGTTAGTTTGGCTTAGCTCTTGATGATCTTGATGAATAATCCATGGTTGATAGCTATGCTTTTGAAAAATGTCACATGTATGCTCTCTCATGTGTAAATGCCTTTACATGCTCTTGACATGTTTTTGTGGCCTTGCTATGCTTAATTTGTGGTTGGATGGCTAGTTTATTGATCATATGGGGCCAAAGGCTCATTTGCCATCATGAATGTTTAGCCCTCTAGATTTATCTTGTGGAGGAGCATAAGTTCCTTTTTGTCGCAAAGACATTTCATGTACCATCTACAAATCTGAAAATGAAATGAAAAATGCTTGGAAAATATGCTCCCATGTCATATGTCTTTGAATTTAATTTTCTTTGGGTGCTAAACCGTTGCATGATGCCTACCAATGAGAAGTCTCATACATAGAAGTAGGCACATGGCTCGGTGGCTTTGACATGACATGAGGTGCTTGTGGGTGTTTGTGATGGTCTTATGATTAGAATGGCTGTCCTAGCATGAAGTTTGTGTGGCTTTGCCATTTTGATATGCTTTGATCATGTTTAGGATTTTGCTCATGAGAGGCAAGTTTTTTGCAAAATTGCCAAAATCCATCTTAGCTTCGTGCAATGGTTGTGAAACTTGGTGATCATGTAGTTGAGATCGATACGAAGCCGTAGAGTATCTAACTTGCTCATTTGGACATGTGTAGCATCCTATGTTGAATTTTGTATATTTGAGAACCTCTAGGTTGAAAGTTTTGCATTTTTGGCTTGATTCATGCATTGCCAACAAGGGGGAGAAGTTTGAGCTTGAAATGGCTTGTTGGACGCGTTTGGAAGGTTTTCAGGTGGTTTCGAGCCATTTCGGGCTTCGTTGTACACCGGTCGACCGGTGATGAGCACCGGTCCGCCGGTGTGAGTCTTGGTCTGTACATATGTTGGGCACCGGTCGACCGGTGGTGATGACCGGTCGACCGGTGTGTCTTGGAGTTGCTGCTTGCCTGCCCCGTTTCATGTGGTTTCTTGCATGCATTCGTCCGGGGGAGTTGCTTTGGTTCGGGGGGAGTTTGCATGTGTGCGGGGGGAGCTCTTTGTGGTGTTCGAGCTTTGTTTCGGTGGTTTGTGCTCTTTGCTTGAGCTTTGCTTTGTCTCGGATGTGTCGAGCCGTTGCCCTTGCCTAAGGGGTCCGAGACTTGTCTTCTTCAAGTGATCTTGCTCTTTGCCTTTGTTTGGCTTTCGATCGCTTGTTGGAGTTTCTTTTTGTTCGTTTCTTTTCTTTTTCTTTTCTCTCTTGTTACTTTCGTGTGGGTGTTGTCAATGCACTCATCAAGGGGGAGATTGAGGACCATGTGTGGTTCAAGGACCGGTGGATGGTCGCTTCCTTGTGTGATGAGTGATTGACAACGTTGTGTGGAGCGATTCTTGGCTAAGTATTGCGGGTGCGAGTTGCGGCTTGACTCGTGTTGGTGCGGGTGAAGAACAAGCACGAAAGGTCGTCGCGGTGAGGCCTCCGGGTGTGGAGAAGACAAGTAGGCTTCGTTCGAGGGACCGGTGGCCGGCGGGGGTCAAGTGCGGGCCGCATGGTGGCATGAACAGCAAGATGAAGTCGTGGACGGTTTCTTGGTTGAGCCTCAAAACCAAGGTCGAGCCGGGACTACGTGGGAGCCAAGTCATGAGTGGAGATTGGCGGAGGCTACACCGAGTTCGCGGGGTTCCGGTGGTTCACCAGAAAACCACTGGGTTCCTTGGTTGATCCACAAAGCCAAGACCGGAGAACCGAAGACGGAGGTGCAAGACGGCACGGACGGTCCGACCGGTGGGTCCGACCGGTCCGGCGGTGGGGACCGGTCGGCCGGGTGAGGAGCACCGGTCGGCCGGGGTGTGCGACGACGCGGTCCGAATCTTCGAAGCGGAGGACACGCGTCGGGATCGCATGGTTTGCGTCGAGGCTACTCAGGGTGCGGTCGCCGGGCATCCGTCCGATGGTGAAGACATCAAGAATTCCGAATCCGCCCTTGAGGGGCTTGTATCCCTAGTTAGTAGAGAGGGGCATTTTAGACATTCGGTTGCCGCCTATATAACCCAAGAGGTGAGAGGATGGCAGCCAACTCTTGGAACCCTAGCTCATTTGTTTTCCTATTTTCCACCTATTTTCTCTAGGTTTTCCTTAGGACTAGCAAGAGAGCTTCACGGAGAGATCTTGTAGAGAGGGATGGATGATCGGGCGGCTTGCTAGACCTTGTACGAACCTTTGTTTCATGTATAGATGATTCGGCGTTGTTCCTCAAGGTTTGGATGTGTTTTTTCCGGTTGTTCTTGGTGGTGATTTTCGGAGCCCTCTCTCGGTGATTTCTTTGGGTTGTTTTCGGGGCTCTTCTCTTGGGGATTTGATGGGGGAAATTTGTGGGAACCCTTCGTGGTTCTTTGGGCGTGATTCCCCTCCCAAATCCGTGAGAAAAGGTGCTCGATTTTGGGGTTTCTTGAGTTCTTGGGTTGGAAGTGCTTTCGCGGGATTTCTTCGATTCCTCCTTTTTGGACGAGATTTGGTGGGATTAAACTTGGCTATGGACTCCTCATGAGGTGTTCACGATATCCCCCAAAGTCTTGTTCAAGTCCGTGGAGCGATTCGGGAGATCGAGATTTGGATTTGGGGGGAGTTGACCCGCGGGTCGTTGTTCATCCCGAGGCTGCCCCGTGCCACACCGGCCTCGGCCGGTGCTCTTGGACCGGTCGACCGGTGCAAGCCCTTGTGGGATTTTGCTCGGGTGAACGTCTTGGTGAGTTCGTTGTTGTCCCGTGGTGCCGCTCGTTTCAAGTTTGGGTCCGTTTGGTGGTCGGTTGGCTCGTTTGGTGTCTTGGGGGCTTTCGTGCTGCCATTGGTCCGACCGGTGTGTCTCACCGGTCGGCCGGTGTAGAGCCACTTAGTGGAAGTTGCTCGGAGTTCACCTACGGGGACCGGTCGGCCGGTGGTGCTCACCGGTCCGGCCGGTGTGGGTCCGTAGACTCGAGGTTTGGTTTTTCCGCTGCGTTTCTCGGGTCGGAAGGTTGCGTGTTGGCTCCTAGGTCCAGTGGCACTCCAGTGGCTACGTGGGCTTGACCAACCTTGGTAGTGAGTCGGAGACGTGTGTTGGAAGCCGCGTTCGTCTTGTTGGAGTTTTCATCTCCTTCGAGAAGAATTTTTATCGGCTCCCATTCACTCCCCCCCTCTCTGGTTCGCCGTATCGGTCCTTCAGTGTGGAGCCTCAGAACCGCCCCGAGCAGGGCCACAGGATTCACCCCATTTTTCCTGGTCTATGGCGCAGAGGCCGTCCTCCCCACGGACCTGGAATATGGGTCGCCCAGAGTCAGGGGCTACGACGAGGGTACCAACCAACGAGCCCGCGAACACTCGCTGGACCAATTGGACGAGGCCTGCACCGTGGTCCTGATGCATTCAACAAGATACTAGTAGGCTCTGAGGCGGTACCAGGATCAGAAGATACGGCACCGAGACTTCAACGAAGGGAACCTAGTCCTATGGCTGCGCCAAGACAATTGAGGCCGCCACAAGCTATCACCCCCATGGGAGGGACCCTACGTCGTTGTCAGAGTGCTCAAGCCCGGCACCTACAAGCTGGCCAACAAGGACGGCGAGGAACTCACCAACGCTTGGAACATCCAACAGCCACGTGGCTTCTACCCTTAGAAAGGATTTCCAAGTTTCTTTTGTTACTTACATACCCAACACCCCAGTTGGATGTACAAATGTATATTCCATCGAATTAATAAAGTCAAAGGGCGACTCGGCTTCCCCCCTGAAAACCAAGTCCCCCTCGGGGGCTACTACGGGGGGCATTCCAAAAATGGTCCCATTTTTTGTAAAAATTCATCGCAAATGTGCTAAGTATGCCTCGACCCAAACTTTTGGCGAACTCACGCGGGACGCAAGTGGCCAAAGGGCGAAGAAGTGTGAGTCGGGGATACCCCACGCCTCCAGCAGGATACAACCCTTCCCCCTCACCGCTTTGACTACAAGCTACTCGTGCGAATGAAACCCTTCTCAGCCAAGGTTCACCTAAGAAAATGGTGAAGGCAGAACAACACAATTGCCGAAATGAATAACAAGCGCTTCAATTTACAAACATCCAAATGTTTTAAACAGCAAATGTTTATGACATGGGCGCGTGGCTCAAACACTAACATGAAAACATAAAGGGCACAACACGCCCAATGATTTTCAGGCTTGAGGGCCACCTGCCGGGGGAGCGTCCGGGAAGAGGAAGTCCATGAAGTAATCGGCGAGGACGTCGGCGGCAGGAGCAGCGAGCGCGTCCTCACGGTTCATCACCACCTCATCGTCGACGCCGACAGGAATGACATAGCCTGTATAGACGGCCTCAAGGTCGATCTGGTAGTGGAAAGACATCATGTCGAGGGCCTTCTGGACACCCAGGTGAAGGGCACGGCGCATGCGCTGGGTAACGTGCCTGCCGAGGGTGCAGAGGCGACTCACCATCAAGCTCCCGGCCTGCACCTCGCCTTCATCGACCCCTGGCATGACTCGAGGGCGGTGGCCCGCAGCTCCTCTAACTCCTGTTGTGAGGAGTTGTAGGCCGTTTGGACAGCCTGCGCCTGGGTTGCCGAGTTCCCAAGGGCGGCCCGCGGGCCTAAAAACCATGAACAAAAACAAAAATTGGGAGTGGATCCCAAATAAACCGAGCCAACTAGCGAAAGGCAAAGAGAGGCGACTCACCCTCGACCTGCTTCTTCTCCGTCTCGAGGGCCGCGCGTGCAGTCTCAGCCGCCTGCTGCAGGCCAAGGATTGTAGCTTCCTGTTCCTTGACATCCTGGTGCAGATCCTCGTGGGAGACGCTCAGCTGGTTCTGCTCCCCGAGCCGCTAGACTTCCTTGTCCCGGAGCTAGAGGGTGGCCCGCGCCTCCTCGAGCGCAGCACGCTCTCACTGGAGTTGGCCCTATGCCTCCTCCAAAGCCTTGCATTCATGCTCGAGGGCAGCTCGGGCCTCCTCGAGAGCGGATCACTCCTACTGGAGCCGAGCCTCCGTCTGCTGGTGCGTGCTCTGCTCCTGCTGAAGCTGCCCCTTCGCCGTGGCAAGCGCGGTAGCCTTCTCTGCCAGCTCGACCCTCAACTACTCAACCTCCATGGCCTTCTCCTCGGCCTGGCTCTGCCAAGACCGTGCTCCCTCGAGGGTTGCACGGTCTTGTTGGAGCTGGGCACGAGTCGAGGCCACCTCCGTCTCCCACTCTGCCACCACGGTCCGCATCGCGGCCAGGTCCTCGCGCGCCTTCCGCAGTGCCTCGTCTCACTCCAGGAGCGCAGCCATGGACACAGAGCCAGCTCCCTGCGTGGAGGACTGGCGAGCCAGGTACATTGCCTGGATGGATCGAGGGCAGACGCATCGCCAGGATGGCCAAATCGTTCACCCTCGTTGACGGCGAGCTGTACAAGCACGCAACGTCGTGCGTCTTGCAGCGGTGCGTGCCCATCCCCCAGGGGCACGTGCTCCTCCGAGACATCCATGTGGGTGTGTGTGGCCACCACGCGGCGCCGCGCACCCTCGTGGGAAACGCGTTCCGCCAGGGCTTCTACTGTCCTACCGCGGTTGCTGACGCCAGCAAGATTGTGTGCACCTACGAAGGGTGCCAATTGTACGTCCGCAAGACCAATCTCCCGGCTCACGCCCTCCAGACGATCCCTGGCACATGGCCTTTTGCCATGTGGGGGCTAGACATCGTTGGGCCCTTGCGAAAGGCGCCCTAGGGCTACACGCACCAGCTAGTTGTTGTCGATAAGTTCTCCAAGTGGGTCGAGGTGCGCCCAATCACAAATCTCAGGGCAGAGCAGGCCGTGACATTCTTCACCAACATCATCTACCGGTTCAGGGTGCCCAACTCTATCATCACCGACAACCCGGTTCACTGGCAGGAAGTTCCTGGAATTCTGCGACAAGCACCACATCCGCGTGGATTGGGCGGCTGTCGCACATCCACAGAGCAATGGTCAAGTGGAGCGGGCCAATGGCATGATCTTACAAGGCCTCAAGCCCAGGATTTTTGACAGACTGAACAAGTCTGGCAGAAAATGGCTTCAGGAGCTGCCGGCGGTCGTGTGGAGCCTCAGAACCGCCCCGAGCAGGGCCACGGGATTCACCCCGTTTTTCCTGGTCTATGTAGCAGAGGCCGTCCCCCCCACGGACTTGGAATATGGGTCGCCCAGAGTCAGGGGCTGCGACGAGGGCACCAACCAGCGAGCCCGCGAACACTCGCTGGACCAATTGGACGAGGCCTGCACCGTGGTCCTAATGCATTCAACAAGATACTAGTAGGCTCTGAGGCGGTACCAGGACCAGAAGATACGACACTGAGACTTCAATGAAGGGAACCTAGTCCTAAGGCTGCGCCAAGACAATCGAGGCCGCCACAAGCTATCACCCCCATGGGAGGGACCCTACGTCGTTGTCAGAGTGCTCAAGCCCGGCACCTACAAGCTGGCCAACGAGGACGGCGAGGAACTCACCAACGCTTGGAACATCCAACAGCTACGTGGCTTCTACCCTTAGAAAGGATTTCCAAGTTTCTTTTGTTACTTACATACCCAACACCCCAGTTGGATGTACAAATGTATATTCCATCGAATTAATAAAGTTAAAGGGCGACTCGACTTTCCCCCTGAAAACCAAGTCCCCCTCGGGGGCTACTACGGGGGGCATTCCCCCCAAAAAATGGTCCCATTTTTTGCAAAAATTCATCGCAAATGTGCTAAGTATGCCTCGACCCAAACTTTGGGCGAACTCACGCGGAACGCGAGTGGCCAAAGGGCGAAGAAGTGCGAGTCGGGGATACCCCACGCCTCTAGCAGGATACGACCCTTCCCCCTCACCGCTTTGCCTACGACCTACTCGTGCGAACGAAACCCTTCTCAGCCAAGGTTCACCTAAGAAAATGGGGAAGGCAGAACAACACAATTGCCGAAATGAATAACAAGCGCTTCAATTTACAAACATCCAAATGTTTTAAACAGCAAATGTTTATGACATGGGCGCGTGGCTCAAACACTAACATAAAAACATAAAGGGCACAACACACCCCGCGATTTTCAGGCTTGAGGGCCACCAGCCGGGGGAGCGTCCGGGAAGAGGAAGTCCATGAAGTCCTCGGCGAGGACGTCGGCGGCACGAGCAGCGAGCGCGTCCTCACGGTTCATCACCACCTCATCGTCGACACCGACAGGAACGACATAGCCTGTATAGATGGCCTCAAGGTCGATCTGGTAGTGGAAAGACATCATGTCGAGGGCCTTCTGGACACCCTGGTGAAGGGCACGGCGCATGCGCTGGGTAACGTGCCTGCCGAGGGTGCGGAGGCAACTCGCCATCGAGCTCCCGACCTGCACCTCGCCTTCCTCGACCTCCTAGCACGCCTCGAGGGCGGCGGCCCGCAACTCCTCTAATTCCTGTTGTGAGGAGTTGTAGGCCGTTTGGACAGCCTGCGCCTGGGTTGCCGAGTTCCCAAGGGCGGCCCGCAGGCCTGAAAACCATGAACAAAAACAAAAATTGGGAGCGGATCCCAAATAAACCGAGCCAACAAGCGAAAGGCAAAGAGAGGCGACTCACCCTCGACCTGCTTCTTCTCCGTCTTGAGGGCCGCGCGTGCAGTCTCAGCCGCCTGCTGTAGGCTAAGGATTGTATCTTCCTGTTCCTCGACGTCCTGGTGCAGATCCTCGTGGGAGACGCTCAGCTGGTTCAGCTCCCCGTCTAGCCGTGAGACTTCCTTGTCCCGGAGCTAGAGGGTGGCCCGCGCCTCCTCGAGCGCAGCACGCTCCCCTGGAGTTGGCCCTATGCCTCCTCCAAAGCCTTGCATTCGTGCTCGAGGGCAGCTCGGGCCTCCTCGAGAGCGGATCGCTCCTACTGGAGCCGAGCCTCCGTCTGCTGGTGCACGCTCTGCTCCTGCTGGAGCTGCTCCTTCGCCGCGGCGAGCGCGGTAGCCTTGTCTGCCAGCTCGACCCTCAACTACTCAGCCTCCATGGCCTTCTCCTCGGCCTGGCTCTGCCAAGACCGTGCTCCCTCGAGGGTTGCACGGTCTTGTTGGAGCTGGGCACGAGTCGAGGCCACCTCCGTCTCCCACTCTGCCGCCACGGTCCGCATCGTAGCCAGGTCCTCGCGCGCCTTCCGCAGGGCCTCGTCTCACTCCAGGAGCGCGGCCCTCAACTGGTCCACTGTGGAGCCACCTTCAACAGTCCGCGCGCCCCGCTCTAGGAGCTTGTCCCGCACAGCCTAGAGTCGGTACTCCAGCCACCTATTGTCGATTCGCAGGGCCTCGACGAGGGCGTTTACGGCGTCGTACTGGTCCCGGTACCAGTTGCGCTCAGAGCTCAGCTGATCAAGGCGGTCATACCTCTCTCGAGCTTGGCCCTCCAGCTCCTGTCACCGGCAGACAAGGTGTGGAAGAAAGCAAAGTCAAGAAACGCGCGGATGCGGAAGCGATAAGGGAAAACTCCAAATTCGATGACAAGAACACGCACCTGAAAAACTCACCACGCGGGACCTGTGTGGATCCACAGCGCCTCGTTCAGTGCATTGTTGAGCGAGGGACCGTGGTCTCGAAACTCTTACCACAGCGCCTGCACGGCCTGGGCATCGTTGAAGTGGACCGGCGGCGTGCTGGTGTGCTCCCGCTCCTGCTATGGGCGCGTGACGGTGACATCTGGGGCAGGCAGGACGCGCGCGTGATGACGAGGCCTCGGCGTTGTGCGATGGCTGCCTCGGCACCATGTAGCCGTCCTCCCGCATGACCGGCACCCCCCGCCGGGCTGCCGGGGTTAGCGCGAGCCGGTTCTCCCCCCCGGCCCCCACCCGGGCGGCGGGGCGTCGTCATCGGGGATCTCCACCACGGCCGCCCGACCACCCGCGGCGGGGACGAAGCGGCGGGTGGGGACCGTCGACGCGGCGGTTGCCGGCCGTAGCCGCCACCGCGGCCACCGCGCCCTCGCCGCGACCCCGTGGCCACGGCCGTGCCGCGCGGTGGCTCACCCGTCGTCACCGCGCTCCCAGCCGCCCGTGGCGCCCTCGACGAGCGCTGCCTCATGGGCACAGACACGTCTGACCTAAGTGCCTCAGCAGGCGCAAGGGTGGGGACGGTCGACACAAAAACAAAAAACTGAGCTCCAGCCCCTCGAAACTGGAGCACCTGGGGAGGGGACTGCTTACCTCAAGGTGGAGAAGCCTCGCTTCCTCTTCCTCGAGGGTTCGGCGGGGGGGGTGGCGGCGTGGCGCCGTCTTCGGCTGGTGCGCGGTCCCGAACGCCCCCTGCCGGCGCTCGCCGCGCCTCCGCGGTGTGCGCCGCCTCTTCCACGAACCACCCGGTAGCGGGCTCCTTCGCGCCCACCGCGGGCACCTGCTCCTCTACCACCTCTGCGCCCCTCTGTGACGGGGGTGGGGGATTCCACCTCTCGGGGCGGGGGGCGTCGCTCTCCTCTTCCTCCTCCTGCTCTGACGAATTTTCTGGGGTCGTCGGGGGAGAGAGCCCCTGCTGCTCGCGCAGCCAGTACTCCTCGCTCTCTTGCTTTCGGCGCTCCCGCCGCTGGATCCTCCTCTCCTTACTGCGCGCGGCCCGCTCCTGCTCCCATCGCTACGCAGCGCGGGTGACCGCTTAGGCTCGGGGCATGGGCGGGTCAGACCGCGAGGCATCTGAGGACCATGTGTGGTTCGAGGACCGGTGGATGGCGCTTCCTTGTGTGATGGGTGATTGACAACGTTGTGTGGACTGATTCTTGGCTATGTATTGTAGGTGCAGGTTGCGGCTTGACTGGTGTTTGTGCAGGTGAAGAACAAGCGTGAAAGGTCGTCGCCGGTGAGGCCTCCAGGTGTGGAGAAGACAAGTAGGCTTCGTTCGAGGGACTCGGTTTTCCAGCGGGGTCAAGTGCGGGCCGCATGGTGGCATGAACAACAAGATGAACTAATGGACGGTTTCTTGGTTGAGCCTCAAAACCAAGGTCGAGCCGGGACTACGTGGGAGCCGAGTCATGAGTGGCGATTGGCGGAGGCTACACCGAGTTCGCGGGGTTTCCGGTGGTTCACTAGAAAACCACTGGGTTCCTTGGTTGATCCACAAATCCAAGACCGAAGAACCGAAGACGGAGCTGCAGCAGCGCCAGACCGGTCTAACCGGTGGGTACCGGTCTGACCGGTGAGGAGCACCGGTCTAACCGGTGTGCAACGACGCAGTCCAGAATCTTCGAAGCAGAGGACACGCGTCGGGATCGCATGGCTTGCGTCAAGGCTACGCAGGGTGCGGTCGCCGGGCATCCGTCCGATGGAGAAGACATGAAGATTTCCAAAACCGCCCTTGAGGGGCTTGTATCCTTAGTTATTAGGAAAGGGTATTTTAGACTTTTGGTTGCCTCTATATAATCCATGAGGTGAGAGGATGGCAGCCAACTCTCTTGGAACCCTAGTTCATTTTCTTTCCTATTTTCCCTTCCTATTTTCTTAGGATTTCCATAGAACTAGCTTGAGAGCGTTATGGTGAGATCTTGTGAGAGGGTTGGATGATCGGGTGGCAAGCTAGACCTTGTACAAACCTTTGTGGCATGTATAGATGATTCGGCATGGTTCCTCAAGGCCTTGTTGTGTTGTTCCCGGTTGTTCTTGGTGGTGATTTTCGGAGCCCTTTCTTGGTGTTTTTCTTGGGTTGTTTTCGGGACCTTTCTCTTGGCGATTTGATGGGAGAAATTTGTGGAAACCCTTCGTGGTTCTTGGGGCTGTGATTCCCCTCCCAAATCCGTGAGTAAAGGGGCTCGATTTTTGGGTTTTCCGAGTTCTAGGGTTAGAGGTGTTCTTGGCGGGATTTCTTCGATTCCTCCTTTTTGGAGAAGTTTTGGTGGGATTAAACTTGGCTATGGACTCCTCATGAGGTGTTCCTATTATCCCCAAAGTCTTGTTCAAGTCCGTGGAGCGATTTGGGAGATTGAGGTTTGGATTTGGGGGAGTTGACCTGCGAGTGCTGTTCATCCCGAGCTGCCCAGGCTACACCGGTCTGACCGGTGCAACCCTCGGTGGGTTTTTGCTCGGGTGAACGTCTAGGTCTGTTCGCTGTTGTCCTGTGTTGCAGCTGTTTCGAGTTTTGGTCAGTTTGGAGGTCGGTTGGGCTGTTTGGTGATTTGGGGCCTTTCAGGCTTAGACCGGTCCGACCGGTGTGTTGCACCGGCCTGACCGGTGTGCAGCCACTTAGTGGAAGTTGCCAACTCTCACCAGCAGGGATCGGTCTCACCGGTGGTGCTCACCGGTCTGATCAGTGTTGGCCAGTGGACTCGAGGTTTGGTGTTCCGCTGCATTCTCGGGTCGGAAGGTTGTGTGTTGGTTCCTAGGTCTAGTGGCACTCCAGTGGCTACGTGGGCTTGGCCAATTTGGGTAGTGAGTCGGAGACGTGTGTTGGAAGCCGTGTTCATCTTGTTGGAGTTTTCATCTCCTTCGAGAAGAATTTTTTTCGACTCCCATTCACTCCCCCCCTCTCTGGTTCGCCGTATCGGTCCTTCAAGTGGTATCAGAGCCGGTTCGGGTCTTTGTTGACTCTAACCAGTCTAAGATCCAAGAATGGCGTACCAGGAACGGGGTTCGGGTCCTCCACACTTCAATGGCAAGAACTACCAGATGTGGAGTAAGCGGATGGCGGCGTTCCTCCGCGGGAAAGGTCAGATCCTTTGGGATGTCACGGTGTACACAGGCTATGTCCATCCAATGAACTTCCTTGCTCCAGGATCGAGGGACATGTTCGATGCCAACAATAAGGCGGTCAACTACTTGTTTCGTGCTTTGTGTCAGCCTGAGTTCGATCGGGTGCACACCGAGCACTTGGCTTGTAGAATTTGGACGGTGCTGAAGGAGGCTCATGTTGGGAATGCCTAGGTTCAGGCACGTATATATGCGACCTACCGGAGAGAGTACGAGAACTTCACTCATTTCCCCGGTGAGTCCATCGATGCCTTGTTTCAGAGGTTCACGGTGGTTGTGAACAACATGAGGGCCAATGTGGACGTGCTCCCATACGATGATCATGATAGGGCTGTCAAGCTCTTACACTCTTTGGATCGTACGATTTGGGGTGGAAAGTTCGAGGCCATTGTGGAGTCAGAGAAGTATGATACTCTAACGATGAACGAGCTGTTCTTGAAGCTCAAGTCGGCTGAGGTGTATAGGGGCATGACTGCCAAGCTCGAGGGTCCGACTGACTCCCATAGTCTTGCCCTCGTTGGTGGTTCGAAAGGAAAGGCTAACACTAACCCATCCACCAGGATGTTCTCTTTGTCCTCTCTGATGTCTATGCCAGATGAGGAGTTTGATGTGCTTGGAGAGGACGAGCTGGCACTACTGATGAAGAGGTTCGAGAGGCTGCACGACAACCGGGTGAACATGAGGAGGAACACGAGGACATGCTTCCAGTGCGGCAAGCCGGGACACTTCGTCGCCGACTGCCCGGAGAAGGTCAAGAACAAGGATGACTACAAGCACAAGTCGAGGATGGATGGCAAGTACCGGTCGAGGCGCGACCACAAGATCAAGCACAAGAACAAGTACAAGGACGAGCGACGATCGAGGAAGAAGGAGAGCCGAGGCAAGGCCCGAGCGATGGTTGGAGCGAGCGACGTCGACTCTAGTTCCGCGTACTCCACCTCAAGCTCGAGCAGCAGTGAAGATGAAGGTGATCGTCGCAAGAGCAGGAAGTCGTCCAAGAACCTGAGCAGGCTGAGCTGCTTCGCGAGAGACGACTTCTGCACCGTGGCGCTGAGCTCCGGCAGTAAGAAGAGCACACAGAGCGACTCAGACTTTGATTCCGATGACGAGGTGCGTGATGAACTTCCCTTCTTGCGCCAGGAGAATGAGAGGCTTGGCTCTTTGCTTGATAACCGTGATGACATGCTTAGAGAGGCCAAGAAAATGAGAAAAGAGCTTAGGGCTTCACTTGAGGATGCTAGGACTAGAGTGGTTGAGCTAGAAACACAGGTTCTTGATAGCAAGTTTGAGATTGATTCCCTTAAGGCTAGCCCTGTTATTTCTGATGAGGTTGATTGTGCTGATTGCTCCATCTTTCTTGCTGATCTTGCCTTGTTTAAGGAGAAGCATGCCTCCAAGTGTGAGGAACTAGATGTGCTTAGGGTTGAAGTGGCTGAGCTTAAATCTAGACCTGCTTTGCTAGGTGCTTGCACTTCTTGCCCTATTTTGCATGCTGAGATTGATGAGATGCATGCTTACACTTGTTCTCTTGAGGCTAAGCTGAAAGAACCCATGCCTACATCATGCTCTACCTATGAAATGCATGCTTTGAAAAATTTGGAACTTGCACATTATGTTGATCGTTTGCAGGATGAGAATGATGAGCTGAGAAAGTTGATGGGTTGGTTGTATGATCATGAGCCTCAGTTGAGGATGATGATCGAGGCATTTAAGAAGCAGGATGGTGAGGGACTTGGGGCAAACAAGGTTGGTGAGGGAAGTGGAGAGAATATCCCAGAGCCACCAAAAACCCACCACAAAAATGATTTCCCCCCAAAACCTAACCATCTTAGGAACCGACTAGACACAACCCCAGCTCCACCCGTGTTTCCTACACCCACAAATGATCTCCAAAAGCCTATCAAGTTTGTGAGCACTAGGGAGAAAGTGTTCGTTGGGAAGGAAAGTGAGAAGGCTAGTGAAGGGAAACCGGTGGAGGAGTTGAGTGGAGAGAAACCAAGTGAGCAGCCACAACCCAAGCCTAAGCCTAAGCTTGTGAAGTTCCATTGTGGCTATTGTGGGAGAGATGGCCATAAGGATGAGTTTTGCTTCAAGAGGAAGCGAGAGGAGAGAATGGCAAAGGAGTGGGCTAACAAGGACAAGTACCACCCTTCCGATGGTGTACTTGACCCTCATGTGCAGATGCCCAGGACCAATGCGAGTGTGAGGATAGTTCGGGCTTGGGGAGAGTGGAAGGCTGTTGGAGGTGCTGCTGCCCAGGCTACACCGGTCAGACCGGTGTGGGGCACCAGTCAGACCGGTGTAGGCCTAGACAGACAGCAGTATGGGTTTTGGGCTCGTACAGGTGCGAGGGTTGTTTCTGGAGTTCGTGGTTCTGGTGGTTGGGCTGGAGAGTTTGCAGGTGGTCAGGTTGCTAGGCATTCTCCCCCTCGAGTCACTTCGGGGATGGGAGGAGTCGTAGATTTGAGAAGGAGAGGAGGGACGGTCCACGGGCTTTCTTTCGTGGTTTTGGTCCTCCTTCAGGCAGAGAGGGGTGGTTCCCTCAGGGTGGTTACCGTGGTGGTGTTCGTGGAGGTAGCATTGGTAGGAGAGATGGTTTGGTCGATGCTAACCCCACTTTTGAGCAAATGGCTCGACACTGGTTTTACTCTTTTGGTACTAACCCCAGTGTTGAGTCATTTGTTCGCTGACGTGCTCGTTTTTGTATTTCAGGTGGGAGACCTGAAGAACATTTGGTTGATTGACTCTGGTTGCTCGAGGCATATGACCGGAGACAAGGGGTGGTTCTCAAGTCTCGTCCCGGTGGTGACAAGGAGGTACATCACTTTCGGCGACAATGGGTGTGGGCGTGTGCTTTCAGAAGGTGAGATTAAGGTGAGTGACAAGATCACTCTCAGGCGTGTTGCTCTTGTTCAATCGTTGGGGTACAATTTGCTTTCTGTGTCCCAGCTGTTGGATGAGGATTTTGAGGTGTTGTTTCGGCCAGGTGGTTCTCGGATTTTGGACACTCGAGGGGACCTTGTATGTATGGTCGTTCCCGAGGGTTAGGTGTTTCGTGCTGATTTTTCTCAGTCTTCGGGTGTGGAGTGTTGTTTCTTGGCTGGTTCTTCGAGTGAGTTGTCGAAGTGGCATAAGAAGTTGGGTCACTTGAGCTTTGACCTTTTGTCTCGCTTGAGTAAACTCAATTTGGTCCGAGGATTGCCACGGTTGAGGCTTGAGAAAGAGTTGGTATGTGCGCGGTGTAGGCATGCCAAGATGGTAGCCTCTTCTCACCCGCCTCTCACTGATGTGACGACTGAGCGTCCATGCGAGCTGCTCCATATGGACCTTGTTGGCCCAACTCGTGTGCGATCTGCGTGTGGGAAGCGTATGTCCTTGTTGTGGTGGATGACTATTCTCGGTATGCGTGGGTGTTCTTTCTCGAGGATAAGGGGGAGACGTTTGGTTTTGTTCGAGATCTAGTCTTGAGGTTGAGGAACGAGAGGCACAGAGATGCCATACGAGCAATCCGCAGTGAAAATGGCTCGAAATTCAGAAACTCTCGTTTTGAAACCTTTTTCCATGACTTGGGTCTTGAGCACCAGTTTTCGAGTCCGTATACGCCTCCCAGAATGGTGTTGTGGAAAGGAAAAACAGGACCTTGTGCGAGATGGCTCGGACGATGCTTGATGAGCATAGGACTCCGAGGAGGTATTGGGCTGAGGCGGTGAATACCACGTGATATGTGTCAAACAGGATCTACCTCAGAGTGCACAAGAAGAAAACATGCTATGAGTTGATGCATGGTCGCACACCCAAGGTGAGTCACTTCCATGTCTTTGGTTGCAAATGCTTTATTCTGAAGAAAGGGAAGAAGTTGGATAAGTTTGAGGCTAGGTCTGTCGATGGTATTTTCTTTGGTTATGCATCTCATTCTAGAGCATATCGTGTGCTCAATCTTGAAACTAACCAAATCGTGGAGACTTGCGAGGTGACCTTCGACGAGACAGAGCCATGTAGTCATCTTGTCTTTGAGTGTGCAGGTGATGATGAGCTTGGCGAGGAGATCTTTCAGGAGGAGGAGCATGAACATGGAGACGATGAAGATGGCGGTGTGGTGCCCCCGGCTGAACATGTACCCACTACTTCGACTACGGTGGTGGACGGACCCTCTCCTACACCTACGATGACAAATCAAGAACGAGGAGAAGCTATTGTTGAGGGGGAGGTAGCATCGAGGCGAGAACCTCCCCGGCGAGTACAAGTGGATCACCCAGCTTCGAGGATCATCGGCGACATGAATGAACGCACTACACGGTCGAGGGTTTGGAACAATTCTCATTTCTCTCATGCTGCATTTGTTGCTACTTTTGAACCCAAAGACATTGGACACGAACTATCTGATCACAATTGGGTTAATTCGATGCATGAGGAGTTGGAGAACTTCGAGAGGAATCAGGTTTGGGAGTTGGTTGACCCTCCCCCAGGGTGTAAGCCGATTGGTACAAAGTGGGTGTGGAAGAACAAAGAGGGAGAGAAAGGTGAGGTTGTGAGAAACAAGTCGAGGCTTGTTGCTCAAGGGTTCAGTTAGAAGGAGGGGATCGACTACGAGGAGACCTTTGCTCCCGTAGCTCGTTTGGAGGCGATTAGGATCCTTCTACCTTTTCCGTGGCTAAAGGGTTCAAGTTGCACCAAATGGATGCGAAGAGTGCTTTCCTGAATGGTGTGTTGGAGGAAGAAGTGTATGTGAGGCAACCACCGGGGTTTGAGAGTGAGAAGTACTCCCACCGGGTGTACAAGTTGAGGAAGGCTTTGTATGGGCTGAAGCAGGTGCCTAGAGCTTGGTATGGCAGGTTGAGGGGGTTCTTGTTAGAGGTTTTGAGATGGGGAAGGTCGATCAGACCTTGTTTCTACTGAGGCAGGGCAGAGATATCCTGATTGTGCAGGTATACGTTGATGATATTATCTTTGGTGGCTCGTCTAACTCTCTTGTTGCAAGGTTTGCAGAGGACATGAGCAGGGAATTTGAGATGAGTATGATGGGCGAGTTGCAGTTCTTCCTCGGGCTACAAATCAAGCAATCAAAGGAAGGAACATTTGTGCACCAAGCTAAGTACACCAAGGACATTGTGCGGATGTTCAAGATGGAGGATTCCAAGGCTATGACGACGCCGATGAGTACGACTACGGCTCTTGATGCGGACAAGGAAGGTGAACACGTGGACCAGAAGGAGTACCGGAGCATGATCGGGTCACTCCTCTACTTGACGGCGACGAGGCCGGATATCCAGTTCTCGGTATATTTGTTCGCTCATTTTCAAGCGTCTCCGAGGACTTCGCATCGGCAACGGTGAAGCAAATTTTCAGGTACTTGCATCACACTCCCGACTTCGGCCTTTGGTAATCCGCGTCCTCTTCTTTGGCGCTTCATGGTTTTTCAGACGCGGATTTTGCCGGGTGTCGGTTGGATAGGAAGTCCACTTCTGGGACTTGCCACTTTTTGGGTTCTTCTTTGGTGTCTTGGTCTTCCCGCAAACAGTCGAGTGTTGCTCAATCCACTACCGAGGCCGAGTACGTTGCCGCTGCTAGTTGTTGTTCTCAGCTCCTTTGGATTTAATACACCATGAGTGACTTTAGTGAGGAGTATACCCATGTCCCACTTCAATGTCATAGCACCAGTGCCATAAGCGTTGCAAAGAACCCAGTGCTCCATTCCAAAACCAAGCACATAGAAGTGAGGTATCATTTTCTGAGAGACAACGTAGAGAAAGGAAAGATAGCTTTGATCCATGTACCCACACATGACCAACTAGCCGATATTTTCACCAAACCCCTAGATCAAGCAACTTTCACTCATTTGCGGGGGAACTTGGTGTATGTTTGATTTCTTGAGTTGGGTGTGTGGGAGCTCCTTTATAGCATATGTATAGATTTCCTTTGTGCATTTCTTGCATTTGGCATGACATATGTAACATGATGTATAGGCATGCTTGTATCTTAGATTGCATGCATTTTTGTATCATATGCATTGGATAGGAAAAGCTTCTCCTATATACATT
This sequence comes from Cenchrus americanus, assembly GCA_947561735.1. Classification (NCBI taxonomy): domain Eukaryota; kingdom Viridiplantae; phylum Streptophyta; class Magnoliopsida; order Poales; family Poaceae; genus Cenchrus; species Cenchrus americanus. The sequence continues at coordinate 180,717,621 of OX387245.1, forward strand.
ATTCACCATGGAATGCTATTTATGTCTTTGTGAGCTTGTTTGGTATGCTATGGTTAGTTTGGCTTAGCTCTTGATGATCTTGATGAATAATCCATGGTTGATGGCTATGTTTTTGAAAAATGTCACATATATGCTCTCCCGTGTGTAAATGCCTTTATATGATCTTGACATGTTTTAGTGGTGTTGCTATGCTTAATTTGTGGTTGGATAGCTCGTTTATTGATCATATGGGGCCAAAGGCTCATTTGCCATCATGAATGTTTAGCCCTCTTGCTTTATCTTATGGAGGGGCATAAGTTCCTTTTTGTCGCAAAGACATTTCATGTACCAATTATGAATCTGAAAATGAAATGTAAAATGCTTGAAAAATATGCTCCCGTGTCATATGTGCTGAAATTAACTTGCTTTGGGTGCTAAACCGTTGCATGATGCCTACCAATGAGAAGTCTCATACATAGAAGTAGGCACATGGCTCGGTGGCTTTGACATGACATGAGGTGCTTGTGGGTGTTTGTGATGGTCTTATGATTAGAATGGCTGTCCTAGCATGAAGTTTGTGTGGTTTTGCCATTTTGATATGTTTTGATCATGTTTAGGACTTTGCTCATGAGAGGCAAGTTTTTCGCAAAATTGCCCAAATCCGTCTTAGCTTCGTCCAATAGTTGTGAAACTTGATAATCATGCAGTTGAGATCGATACGAAGCTATAGAGTATCTAACTTGCTTTTTTGGACATGTGTAGCATTCTTTGCTGAATTTTGTCTATTTGAGAAGCTCTAGGTTGAAAATTTTGCATTTTTGGCTTGATTCATGCATTGCCAACAAGGGGGAGAAGTTTGAGCTTGAAATGGCTTGCTGGACGCATTTAGAAGGTTTTCAGGTGGTTTCGAGCCATTTCTGGGCTCTGTTGTGCACCGGTCTGACCGGTCGAGGTCACTGGTCTGACCGGTCAGAGTGCTGGTCCTGTGCACATGTTGGGGACCGGTCTGACCGGTGGTGGTGACCGGTCTGATCGGTGTGAGCTGAAGTTGCTGCAGCTGTCCTGTTTTCAAGTGGTTTGCATGCATTCGTCCACGGGAGTTGCATTGGTTCAGGGGGAGCTTGCATGTGTGCAGGGGGAGCTCTTTGTGGTTGTTTGAGCTTTGGTTTGCTGGTTTGCGCTCTTTGCTTGAGCTTTGTTTTGTCTCGGATGTGTAGCCGTTGCCCTTGCCTAAGGGGTCCGAGACTTGTCTTCTTTAAGTGATCTTGCTCTTTGCCTTTGTTTGGCTTTCGATCGCTTCTTGGAGTTTCTTTTTGTTTGTTTCTTTTCTTTTTCTTTTCTCTCTTGTTACTTTCGTGTGGGTGTTGTCAATGCACTCATCAAGGGGGAGATTGAGGACCATGTGTGGTTTGAGGACCGGTGGATGGTCGCTTCCTTGTGTGATGAGTGATTGACAACGTTGTGTGGACTGATTCTTGGCTAAGTATTGTAGGTGCAGGTTGCGGCTTGACTGGTGTTGGTGTAGGTGAAGAACAAGCGCGAAAGGTCGTTGCCGGTGAGGCCTCCAGGTGTGGAGAAGACAAGTAGGCTTCGTTCGAGGGACCCGGTGGCCAGTGGGGTCAAGTGCGGGCCGCATGGTGGCATGAACAACAAGATGAAGTCATGGACGGTTTCTTGGTTGAGCCACAAAACCAAGGTCGAGCCGGGACTACGTGGGAGCCGAGTCATGAGTGGAGATTGGCGGAGGCTACACCGAGTTCGCGGGGTTTCCGGTGGTTCACCATAAAACCACTGGGTTCCTTGGTTGATCCACAAAGCCAAGACCGAAGAACCGAAGACTGTGCTGCAGCAGTGCCAGACCGGTCTGACCGGTGAAGAGCACCGGTCTGACCGGTGTGCGACGACGCAGCCCGGAATCTTCGAAGCCGAGGACACGCGTCGGGATCGCAAGGCTTGCGTCGAGGCTAAGCAGGTTGCGGTCGCCGGGCATCCGTCCGATGAAGAAAGCTTGAAGAATTCCAAAACCGCCCTTGAGGGGCTTGTATCCCTAGTTATTAGGAAAGGGTATTTTAGACTTTCAGTTGCCTCCATATAACCCAAGAGGTGAGAGGATGGCAGCCAACTCTCTTGGAACCCTAGTTCATTTGCTTTCCTATTTTCTCTTCCTAATTTCTTAGGATTTCCATAGGACTAGCTTGAGAGCTTCATGATTAGATCTTGTTGAGAGGGTTGGATGATCGGGCGGCAAGCTAGACCTTGTATGAACCTTTGTGGCATGTATAGATGATTCGGTGTGGTTCCTCAAGGCCATGTTGTGTTGTTCCCGGTTGTTCTTGGTGGTGATTTTCGGAGTCCTTTGTTGGTGTTTTTCTTGGGTTGTTTTCGGGACCTTTCTCTTGGGGATTTGATGGGGGAAATTTGTGGGAACCCTTCGTGGTTCTTTGAGCTGTGATTCCCTTCCCGAATCCGTGAGTAAAGGGGCTCGATTTTGGGGTTTTCCGAGTTCTAGGGTTAGAGGTGTTCTTGGCGGGATTTCTTCGATTCCTCCTTTTTGGACAAGTTTTGGTGGATTAAACTTGGCTATGGACTCCTCATGAGGTGTCCCTATTATCCCCAAAGTCTTGTTCAAGTCCGTGGAGCGATTCGGGAGATCGAGGTTTGGATTTGGGGGAGTTGACCCGCGGGTGCTGTTAATCCCAAGCTACCCAAGCTACACCGGTCTGACCGGTGCTCTTGACCGGTCTGACCGGTGCAACCCTTGGTGGGTTTTTGCTCGGGTGAACATCTGGGTGTGTTTGCTGTTGTCCTGTGTTGCAGCTGTTTCGAGTTTGGGTCAGTTTGGTGGTCGGTTGGCCTGTTTGGTGCTTTGGGGGCTTTCAGGCTGTGACCGATCTGACAGGTGCGTCTCATCGGTCTGACCGGTGTGGAGCCACTTAGTGGGAGTTGCCCAGTTTCACCAGCAGGGACCGGTCTGACCGGTGGTGCTCACCGGTCTGACCGGTGTTGGTCAGTGGACTCGAGGTTTGGTGTTCCGCTGTGTTCTCGGGTCGGAAGGTTGTGTGTTGGTTCCTAGGTCCAGTGGCACTCTAGTGGCTACGTGGGCTTGGCCAACTTGGGTAGTGAGTCGGAGACGTGTGTTGGAAGTCGTGTTCATCTTGTTGGAGTTTCCATCTCCTTCGAGAAGATTTTTATCGGCTCCCATTCATTGCCCCCCTCTCTGGTTTGCCGCATCGGTCTTTCAACCTTTTCCTTGGGTGATCATCAACTTCATTTATTTTTATGCGCCGACCGTCACTAGGATGTATCCGTCCAATTCTTTCATGGACGGATCAGCGATTGACAGTATCCTGCCTATACTCACTGTATTTGTCACTGCATTCAAGACAATTGTTCAACGTGGGGAGCTTCAAACCCTCATTCCAGCAGTGCCTGAAGAACGCACATCCCCAATGCGCACGCTCTTGCTCTCGTGCATGCTCTTCTCGTTCTCTCCTGTGACTTCTCCTTCAAACCTTTGCTTCTCCTCCTCGTATTTTTGTTTCTGGTAGCGTTCTTTCTCTTGCTGACGCTGCCACTTGTTAAGGAGAATACGCGAAGTCACCCTGGGCTTGGGTTTGGAGGATTCCCCTACCTCAATTTGGCTTTTCAGGATGCGAGGCATTTCTTTGTGGACTTGTTCCACTGTTACTTACTGAGCAGGATCAACTGATCCATCCTGCTTTGCCCTTGCTGAAGTTAAAACCTTCGCTTTTCCTTTTTCCTCAGCGGTCACCATATTGACTGAAAACCCAATCATGTTCTGAGGAAAAGGATTGCCATCCAGCTTAATTTTATTGTCAAACTTCAAATGACCTTCTTGGATAGCCTTCTGAATTCTCATCATGAAAACCCTGCACTCATTGATGGAGTGAGAATTCCTGTCGTGAAATCCACTGTATCTTTTTTCTTTGACTCCATCAGGCCGAAGCATAGAATGCCCTTCTGGCAACTTGATTCGGCCTTCCTTTACAAGGAACTCAAAGAGCTTATCAGCCTTGGTCACATCAAAGTCATATGTGCCCTTGGCTTGCTTGACCCATCTTTGGTTCACTGTTAACGGCTCTTTGCCCCACACCATTTCAGCTGCAGCTATTTCCTCTTCATCATCAAATTCCTCTCCTTGATCAGCTCTTTCGAGGAATTGGTTGTACATGTCAGCTATTGTTGACGGTTAATAGTTGTATCAAATTTCGTTTATGACTTGCAAGCGGACAAGTCTCCCGTCGTAGTCAAGGGACCCTTCTTCCCACGAGTGGTGAACCCAAGGTATCGAATCCGTGGAACAAATGTGTGACGCAAAAGATGATCTAGTAAAGCCAAGTAACTTCAATCTTCGATAAAAGAGAAACCCTAATGCATCTAGGTAAAAGACATGAAACTAATCTAATCTACTAAAGACCGGAGATAACAAAGTAAGATTGGGTAGATAAACCGATCTAGAGAGATCGGGATAAGCCTTTTGTTGAAGTTCCAAGCAAGAGAAGAAGTAGCAAATCGAATCTTATAAGAAGCCTCTTTCAACCGTGGTTTCCCGTCCAAATCTGAAAACATCCGCCTTTCGGAACCCCTGTTCTGTCACAACGTATCCCTACTCATGCAGGGAGTCTAGGGCGAGTCAAAAGACAAGTCGAGATTCTTTCGGAAGATCCGGCGTGTACCTCTAGCCACCGCGGCTACAAGAACACCCTATGTGATCTATCGCGCGAATAGATCTTAGAATAAGCAAACTGATCGAAAAACGAAATCTTCGAGGAAACACTTGATTGCTAAGAATAGATTCAACTTGATAATTCAACTATGACAATGACACATACACAAGATTACCACAAGGATCCTTCCTTGATCTTGCTTCTAGCTCCGGGAACTCCGACGTGGTCTTCCATGCAAGGTTCCCACGTCGGCTAGGGAAACCCTAGTCAACTAGCTCGACCCTCTCCTCTCCGAGATGGTGTCCCTCTCTTCTCTGCTCCTCGGTGGCCAATGACGAATTGGATGATCCGTGGCTCTCGGTCAGGGGGCTATAAATAGCCCGATTGGCGGCTAGGGCAAAGGAGGGGGCAAACGACCGTCTTTTTTGATTTTTAACCCTTTTTGCGAAAGATTTTCACAAGTAGACCCTTTTTGGAAAGATTTCAAAAAATGGACCCTGAGCTCGGTGCCGTGGATCATGGCACCGAGGTTACATGCCTCGGCGCCACAGATCATGGCGCCGAGGTCTTGGGCCTAAAAACAATATCAGTTACCCTACTTTGAAATTCTTTTGTGAAGAAATTTGTATGTAAAATGTGTCCAATAACATGCAAAATGGAATCTATGAACTTTGTTGAACATCTTACAACATTTGTGGATAAAAACTAAACGAGTTTACATATTTAAAATGACATTCCAAAATTGAAAGTATTGCTGTCGGCATTTACTCATGCGCTGAAAAATTCTAAGTGCTGAGAACCCTTAAAACATTAACAGGCATGCAACTTTGAAATTCTATTCTGAAAAGTTTTCATATATACATTGAAAGAATTTGGATCCAAAATGTAGTATGATGTTTAATAAACATTTTGTGTATGTTGTTGACCATGAAAACATACAAATTTCTTCACAAAAGAATTTCAAAGTAGGGTAACTGGTATTGTTTTCAGGCCCAAGACCTCGGCGCCATGATCTGTGGCGCCGAGGCATATAAGCTCGGCGCCATGATCCACGGCGACGAGATCAGGGTCCATTTTTTGAAATCTTTCCAAAAATGGTCTACTTGTGAAAATCTTTCGAAAAAAGGGCTAAAAAGTAAAAAAGTCAGGGAAAACGGGCCCTGGAATGGGCTGGGCCGACCGGCCTGGGCCAGCCGGCCTGGGCCCATCCAGGCCCAGCCCGAGGCCTCCTTTGCTCTACGTCGGTTCCCTTGCTTCCTGGATGTTTCCCCCTTCTGCATGTAGGTCCACGTCGTCAGTTTCTCTCCGAATTGGGCATAACTCCTTGTCTTGCAAGATTTAGCACTCTTCTGGTTAGGTCCTCGGAGTTTGTCGTCTTCTCGCATCAAGTCCCTGGCTTCTTGGAGTTAAGTTTGCTTCATTGCATGACTAGTACGGGGCTTCAAGGTCTTGTCATAAGGTGCTTGATGAACTTATCCTGAAAGTCTTGCTTTCAACGCTAAAACCCTGCATAAACACTAAACTCCAAAACCGACTTGCACACATGAACTTGTTATACCACGGGGGTTAGTACCAATGGATAAGGTATAAAACTTATGCCAACACCGAAGGTAAACTCATGGCTAGGTTGTCGGATTTTCACCATCAACATCTCCCCCATGCTTAAACCTTGCTCGTCCTCGAGTAAGCCTTCGATGGATATCATCGTTGCCAAACAATGTTTAAACCTTGCACTTGATCATACACGAGAAAACATAATGCTCTCAAAATTTTAATTCATTAAAGTTCCATAATGTACTAGCCTTCATCTCTACGGAGGGTAAATTCTTATTAAGCTTATCCCACAAGTATTAACATGCTCACAAAGTTTAAATAGATCTCAGAATTTTTGAAATAAAGAACGAGATAAAGAAAAGCTAAACCAAGTTCACAAATTCAAATCATCTTGTATATTTCTCATGAACTCTCATCTCACTTGTCCCTCAAGCCTATATATTCTACTCCTTTCCCTCCCATCACATATATGTGTGGTAGGCTTTATATGGAGCTTTTTAGGAAAGTTTAGTCCTAACAAGATTTTATAAATGAGGTGTTGTCAAAACAAGACAAGCTTCTCATGGTCCTACCGAGACTCGTCAAAAAGGTCATTGGAAAATAATGTTAAATCAAGGAGGGGAAAGAGAAAAATACACACACTTCAGATGAGTGGACATGTGCAAATGGCAAAGGGTGATCCCGAGGCACAAAGGAAGTCCTCGTTATCGGATTGCACATGGTTGGAAAATGAGAATGGATCTTTTAAACTTGAAGCCTTGAATTTCCTAATGCACTTTAGAGAACCGGGGAGTTCACTTTACGCATACTCATATATATTTTTTTTCTCTTTCTCATATTTCTCCTTCTTTTCTTTCTTTCTTTCTCTCTTTCATTCATTCATTTTTTTTCTTGTCATTCATTCGGTCATTTTTTTTGTGAGACTTTCACCTTGGAAGTCCCGTACATCACCTTTGAATTTTTTTTCATTCTCTTTTTTTATAAAAGTACTCCTCTTTGAACTCTAAAATTTGCATCGTACCTACCTCCTCCCCCATGCTTATACATTGCTTGTCCTCGAGCAAAGAGGTGATAAATAAGGCAGGTAGCGAAAATATTTTTCCTTGGAGAGATACTTGAATTCTTCAATGTTGGCACCGTTTTGCGATCTTCCTTGAATTGTTGATCCATTCTCAACAATAGGTTGTGGTCAAGGAGGTAATCACAAAAGATGATATTTGGTTTTAAGGGTGGATATCCGGCGAACTTTGTGAGATCTCCGATGTGGGGATACACAATGCACGGATAAAGGGCTAGCAAAAAGAGAGATACGCAAAAACGGAATGACCAGCTTCTTAGTCTCGGGCCAGAGAAATCATGGCCTACAATAACTCACTCAAAAGTAAATCTTGTACACTAAGGTTTATGGACTCAAATATATATTAGGCTTTGGATAGGTTGAGCAACACACAAGTGATATTTATGACAAGGTTAGCGATATTTTTGATCATAAAAACCATCTTCAATCTATTCATAACTTGAGAGCACATAAAACACTATGCGTCTTTATTTTAACCGTAACCTCCGCTAAAGATTAAGCTAGCATTTAAATAAATTCAGATTCATATTTTAAGAGAGCACTAGCTTTAACATGCATAAATCAATTACAAAGATAAGCAAAGCGGCAATTATAATCATACATCATTATGGCACAAATTTTTGTAACTTTTCCAATGATATAATCAAGGTGGTGTCTTTATTAATAATGAAATCAAGTTGAAATACAAACTGAAAATAAACAAACACACTTGCTGAAATTAAAATAGAAACAGAAAATATTACGCAAACACACATAAACAAAAGCTGAAAATTACAGAGAAAAAGAAAAGAAAAGAAAACTAAAGTTCCTAAATCTTCTAGTCCTCCATCAGTGGTTGGTGTTGATGATCTTGATAGTAATACCCTTGCTCATAATACGATTGGACATTCCCTCCGACGAATTGATTCGGCTCCACTAGGTGAAGGCGTCCAAGCTCATAGGCAATATTTGCATTGCCCTCACCAAGTTGAGCCGCGTTGGCTTGGATGGCTGCGACGTTTTGGGCGTTTCTTGCAACATACCCTCCAATTATGGCCATGCTTTGTTGTGGTTGGGGATATTGTGCGTAGGGCTCCGCGAAGTTAGCGTTGGGCACCACATAATTTGGTGGGGGTACCGGTGCACCACCCCCCATGCTTGCTCCTGTGGCCCTCCGTAATAACTTGGCGGAGGAGGGATCCCACCGAATGGTGGCACATTGGGTTGTGCTCCACTCGCTTGTGCGGAGGATGTTCCCTCCTCTACGATTCTTCCTCTTTTGTTCTTCCTTGCAGGGACAAGGAGTCCCTCTTCCAACCAATCTTTCCTCCCTGCAGTAAAAGCCTAAGCCTCTCATCGGGAAGGGGTAGGTTCACTATGGCCAAACGATAACCTACTCTCTCATCTCCACTAATGTATTGCCTTGCCGCAAATACTCAATGCCGAGAGAGGTACCACGCAAAAGATGGTCGGGGTTCCTTGCGATCCCCGGCCGTAAGGAGAAGGCCAACATGGAGAGGTAACACCCCGAACCAATATGTCCCGCCCCCGATGTTGCTTCACAACACCAACAGTTGATCATAAGGTAAGAGGAGTCTATTGGCTGCCTGGCAATTAAAGCCGAGTAGAGCCATTTCAACTCCGTGTTAGTCACCTTCGTCTCCTTCATCCTCCCCAATACCATCTTGCACATCCAAGAGTGAAATATCCGGATAATGGGGTTGCAGATGCAATTGCGTTGTTGATGGGCTTCTCCGGAGATTAAATTCCAAAATCCCGCTAACATGCCGGGTGTCACGTCAACTTTCTCCGGAGCTCCCTTATGGAATCCAAGTAGCTCCCTAACATGCTCGTAGGGAACCACTTGTTGGACTCCGTCCAAACGGAATGATAAGCTTTGCACCCCATCATCAAGGATAGGTGCAATGGTCATCAAGATTTCCAAGGCGAATCCCTTGTGGGTGTCCGCCGATACTCCGTTGGAGAATTGCACCCATCCAAGGTGCCCCAACATGTAGTATATGTCGGTGCCAAAACCCAAGGTGTAGAGTGCTTGGTCATCGAACTCGGCGTTGGGCACAAGCCTCTTCTCAAGACGAGAGAGCCTCTCCTCCTCCGAAGACGACAAGATGATGAAGCCGTACGAAGAATATATCAGAGTGTAAGGAGGTGGCGCGGTCGAACGGGTCGATCGTCGTGGTGGCGCGGGCTGCTCCTCCGTGTGCCCTTGAGGTTCGGTAAACCTCATGGACGTGCTCCTTGCAGCCCTCATACCACCAAGGAGGAGAGCATTGTTCCTCCTCGGTGGTGCCTCATCCGTCTCCATGCTCCGGGGAGACTCGGAAACCGAGTGCCTCCTTGAAGGCGTCATTGATGACGGCTTGGATGACGACGAACCCTTCTTCTTGGAGAAGAGACTTGTGGTTTTCTTCCACATGGTTGCTGCACTCTTCTCTTCTACTAAACTCCGGGTTGCAACCGGTAACTAGGCACTTAAACTCTTACTTCGGATGTGGACTTTGAGTGGATTAAGGATGTGGATTTTTTTGAGCTATCAAGCTTGGGAAGGTTAGCTATGTCTACGGAGGTTTTGGGCACACAAACTTGAACACACAAACAACGGAAGGAGAGGGAAGCTTGCCTGCAGAAAACGGGAGCCGGGGGGCTCCTTAAGTAGGGGAGGTCGGCCGGCCTGGGCTGACCGGCCTGGGTGGCCTCTGGCTCCTCCCCGCCTCGGCTTTCTTCCAGCACGATCATTTCTCCTCTGCAACTTTCTTGCCCGCGTGCTCCACGAGTTGCACCGCCCAAACGCTCTTGTCCACTCCTTTTATTGGTCCTTCCACTTGATGCTTCATGCTTTGAGTCATGTCCATGCTTCCTTGCTCCACTTGCTTCACATGCCACCATGAAATTCCTGCAAAATTCATGCTTGCTGCCCACCATGCTTGTCCTTTGCATGTGGACTTGGCGAAAGTTGATGAAAGGGTATCCAATGGTGCATGCATGATTAATTCAAACTAGATTGCCTCCCTTTAGGTATGTTTAAGGTTAAGCACTCCTCTAATTTCGAAATTTAAAAATATTTTTCAGATCCATGCAAGAGCTCAAGCATAAATTTAGAGAAGTTTTTAAACCATTAAAAACAAATGTAAGTCGAAAATATTTTCCGACTATGTTGATATCGGTCTCACCGGTATAGTTTGCCTTCATCGGTTGAGAGCAAACTTTTCCCGTCTTGATCATGGGGGCATAGGTCTAGGTTCTAATTTTCGTTAAATGAGAGAGATTTTGAATAAAACAAAATTAGATGAGGCTTTGAAAAATTCTAATCCTAGAGAAACCGAGGATATGAATTTTTAAACCAACCAAAAATTTTGATTGCTAGGTTCACGCGAGTCCTATCACGTGCTGAAATTTAATTAACTCCTAGGTATAAGTCGTGGCTCTACTCGTGTGGTTTTAGCGTGAAAAATAAATCAACCAAAAAACCATAATAGGGGTGAAAGGTTGAGTTAGGTTCTGAAATTATTTGGTTGTGGTTTCTCGAAAAGAAAATAACATCCAAGCACATAGGAGGGTTCATGCAAAGGGTTTATGATAAAGCGAAACATTCAATCAAGAATTATGTCTCTAATATTGCTTAACCACTTCTAAGTCTAATGTCTTTGCATAATAAAATTCAAAACTAAATTATTATTAAAAAGACTCAAAAAACCTGGAATTGGGTTGTCCTCCCGGTAGCTTATTCTTGACTCGATGAAGCGGGTTGCCTCCCGCCTAGCACTTCGTTTATAGTCTATAGCTAGACTTCTTCACTTGATTACCTCGGATCAACACTCTTTGCGGGCGTTGCAATCTTGGGTACCCACTTCCGCACCATCTTTGGCACGAGCTTCTTCTTCGGCTTAGTCAATTTTTTTGGTCTTCACAGGCTGGCTTTGTCTTTTGGTCTTGACGGATGCAACAACTTCCTTCATGTAGTGGCTCGGCATCTCGAACTCCGATCCTTCGGTTGTGATCTTCATGGTCTCCTTAGTGTGATCCTCCTTCTCTCCCGAATGAGTTTGAGTAGCCTTCGCCGTCTTGGGACCTTGGAGTTGTCTCTGATATTCTTCTTTGTTACCCATCGGGCGTCCGGCAAGTTGTCCCACTTGCGTCTCTTCATCATGATGAACAGTTCAATCCTCGCATGTGGATCTTGCCTTGGCAGCCTTTAGGTGTTGAGCTTCTTTCTCTATCTCCATCTTCTCCATCCTCTTCTTAAGTAAACCGATTTGCCACTCAAGGAATCCGGCTCATATGTATTCATTAAACCGCTCCAAAGCTCCCGCAATCGTCATGCGGATAGTTGAGACCTTGATCTTGAACGGCCTTCCGGCGTCTTGAAGGTTTATGATAGGTAGATCAACGATGTCGGTTTAGGTTGATCTTCCTTTGGACTTGGAGGTGGTGATTCCCTTGGAGATTCCGGCGGTCCTTCAACTTCGGCTTTTGAATCTAGGGTTTCCAACCCTTTAGCTTGTGTTGCACGTCTCCTTTGCCTGTAAAGTTTTCCTGGATCATCCACAAAAAAGTTTGGGTTTCTTGGAGAGGTAGCCAACCATCTCCGGTTAGGGTTAGCAATAAACAAAGTATGCAAAAACTAGAAAGTAAAAATAAATCTATGAAAACTAGGGTTAGACAAACTAGATTAGATGTATTTTGAGGATGATCAAAGTTTAGTAGATGCAAAAAAAAGAAAAACTAAAAGAAAACTGAAAATCACAAAAAGGCAATAAAAAATCATATCTTGATCACTTGTTCCCCGGCAACGACGCCAGAAAAAGGGGCTTGTTGACGGTTAATAGTTGTATCAAATTTCGTTTATGACTTGCAAGCGGACAAGTCTCCCGTCGTAGTCAAGGGACCCTTCTTCCCTCAAGTGGTGAACCCAAAGTATTGAATCCGTGGAACAAATGTGTGACGCAAAAGATGATCTAGTAAAGCCAAGTAACTTCAATCTTCGATAAAAGAGAAACCCTAATGCATCTAGGTAAAAGACATGAAACTAATCTAATCTACTAAATATCGGAGATAACAAAGTAAGATTGGGTAGATAAACCGATCTAGAGAGATCGGGATAAGCCTTTTGTTGACGTTCCAAGCAAGAGAAGAAGTAGTAAATCGAATCTTATAAGAAGCCTCTTTAAACCGTGGTTTCCCGTCCAAATCCGAAAACATCTGCCTTTTGGAACCCCCGTTCTGTCTCAATGTATCCCTACTCATGCGAGGAGTCTAGGGCGAGTCAAAAGACAAGTCAAGATTCTTTTGGAAGATCCGGTGTGTACCTCTAGCCACCGCGGCTACAAGAACACCCTATGTGATCTATCGCGAATAGATCTTAGAATAAGCAAACCGATCGAAAAACGAAATCTTCGAGGAAACACTTGATCGCTAAGAATAGATTCAACTTGATAATTCAACTATGACAATGACACATACACAAGATCACCACCGGGATCCTTCCTTGATCTTGCTTCTAGCTCCGGGAACTCCGACGTGGTCTTCCAAGCAAGGTTCCCACGTAGGCTAGGGAAACCCTAGTCAACTAGCTTGGCCCTCTCCACTCCGAGTTGGTGTCCCTGTCTTCTCTGCTCCTCGGCGGCCGATGACGAATTAGATGATCTGTGGCTCTCGGTCAGGGGGCTATAAATAGCCCGATTGGTGGCTAGGGCAAAGGAGGGGGCAAACGGGCCCTGGAATGGGCTGGTCCGACCGGGCTAGGCCGGCCAGCCTGGGCCCATCCAGGCCCAGCCCGAGGCCTACTTTGCTCTACATCGGTTCCCTTGCTTCCTGGATGTTTCCCCCTTCTGCATGTAGGTCCATGTCGTCAGTTTCTCTCTGAATTGGGCATAACTCCTTGTCTTGCAAGATTCAGCACTCTTCTGGTTAGGTCCTCGGAGTTTGTCATCTTCTCAGATCAAGTCCCTGGCTTCTTGGAGTTAAGTTTGCTTCATTGCATGACTAGTACGGGGCTTCAAGGTCTTGTCATAAGGTGCTTGATGAACTTATCCCGAAAGTCTTTCTTTCAACGCTAAAACCCTGCATAAACACTAAACTCCAAAACCGACATGCACACGTGAACTTGTTATACCACGGGGGTTAGTACCAATGGATAAGGTATAAAACTTATGCCAACACCGAAGGTAAACTCATGGCTAGGTTGACGGATTTTCACCGTCAACAGCTAAGTCACTGTGTTTGGCAAACCTGGAGTCTTTCTTGAAGCCATAAACTTGGTTGCTCATTAGTGACAATCTGTGTGACAGTTGGCCAGGATTGTCGAACTCCATGCCGAATAGCTTTTCCCGAATAGCTGGCAACATGCCCGCTACAGCCATATCAGCCAATTGATCATCTAGTAGATTCAAAGAGAAGCACATGCTTTTAGTCTCTCTGAACCTCCTGAGAAACTCCATGGGTGTTTCATTATGCCTCTGTCTCAGGGTGGTTAGATCAATTAGCTTTTTCTCATTATTGCCAATGAAGTAATGAGCATGAAACTTCTGTTCCAAATCTTTCCTGGAACAGATTGATTGAGCAAGCAAAGAAGCAAACCATGTAAAGGACGGACCTGTCAGTGATAAGGAAAAGTATCTGATCCTGAATGCTTCATCAGCTGAAGCTTCCCCAAGCTGAATCAAATACCGGGCTATGTGCTCCACAGTGCTAGTATCATCTTGCCTAGAGAACTTTGTGAAATCTGCAGGAGGTTTCACCCTATGTGGCAAAGCCACCCTGTTGTACCATTCTAGGAAAGGAGGTGTGTATACTTTCCCTTGATTCTTGGGTTTCAGGCCGAATTGATTTTGTACTACATCAGCCATTTTCTGTACCATAAGATCAACATTAGCATCTTGATCCCCTGGCCTTCCAGTAGGCCCAGTAGGCATTCCTGTGGCCGCACCATATCCAGGATTTGGGAAAGCATCAATAGCACCATAATCCATTAATTCTGAATACCCTTCTCCAAACATGTTCTTCTGTAGCCTATTGTTTGCTGGGGCTATTCTGTAAGTAGAGCCAGGTGGAACTCCAGAAGAACCGAATGCCAAATCTCCATAAGTAGGCCTATTGGGCATTGCCTGATAAGGGTTCTGCTGCTGGACTGGACGACCCCCAGTGCTTTGTAGAGGCGGTTGGATTGGTTGACTTCCCATACTTTGCAAAGGCGGCTGGATTGGTTGACCTCCTGTACTTTGCAGAGGTGGTTGAGCACTTGCATCTCGAGCTAGTTGGCTATTGACAGCAACACTCGTTTCTCCTACCTCTACAGTAGATCCTTGGGGTGATACTCGACCAAGCATCCTTTCCATGCATGGGCCAAAGACTCCAACCATCATTTGTTTGAACATACTCTAGAAAGCAGTATGGTGTTTGGCCATTATGTTTTCCATAGTTTGCCGAACTGCATTCATAGCTTCTTGTTTCTCTTCAGCAGATGTGTTGTTAGGTTCCCCTGGTAGTAGAACCCTTGGCATGTCAGACTTAAGATATGGCACACCACTTCTGTTTTTACCAAATGACATTAAGCACTTCTGCTGAACTTGGTCAATGGCATCCTTCAATTGTATTTGCTGCTCTAGAGATAGGTCATCCATGGTGACATCCATGACATAATGAATATCAGGCATCTTGATCAGCTAGATTGTCCCATCAGGCGTGCCAAAAAGTGTGTTGCCGCAAAATCAGCAACCTCGCGCCAAGCACACAGCAAGCCGAACAAAGCTGGCTTAACACAAGTGCCGAATCTGAAGCGTGCCAGTCAATTTTCCTGAAACTGACAAACGATGAAAAGCAGTTAGATAAAACCTGGAACTTGCCGGGTGGTACCAGACCGTTCCGTATTTACGGCTAGGTGAGGACCATGTGTGGTTCGAGGACCGGTGGATGGTCGCTTCCTTGTGTGATGAGTGATTGACAACGTTGTGTGGACTGATTCTTGGCTAAGTATTGCAGGTGCAGGTTGCGGCTTGACTCGTGTTGGTGCAGCTGAAGAACAAGCGCGAAAGGTCGTTGCCGGTGAGGCCTCCAGGTGTGGAGAAAACAAGTAGGCTTCGTTTGAGGGACCCGGTGGCCAGTGGGGTCAAGTGCGGGCCGCATGGTGGCATGAACAGCAAGATGAAGTCGTGGACGGTTTCTTGGTAGAGCCTCAAAACCAAGGGCGAGCCGGGACTTCGTGGGAGACAAGTCATGAGTGGAGATTGGCGGAGGCTACACCGAGTTCGTGGGGTTTGCAGTGGTTCACCAGAAAACCACTGGGTTACTCGGTTGAGCCACAAAACTGAGGCCGAAGACTCAACGAGGAGGTGCGGCCACCCAGGCCGGTCTAACCACCCAGGGGTCGGTCTGACCGCCCTGGCCGCCGGCGTCAAGATGCTTCGAAGCAGGGGACACGCGACAGGATCACAAGGCTTGCGTCGAGGCTAAGCAGGTTGCGGTCGCCGGGCATCCGTCCGATGAAGAAAATCCGAAGTCTTCCAAATCCGCCCTTGAGGGGCTTGTATCCCTAGTTAGTAGGTGAGGGTAGTTTAGTCTTTTGGGTGCCTCCATATATACTCATTGAGTGGGTGGATGGCAGCCAACTCTTGGAACCCTAGCTCATTTGTTTTTCCATTTTCGTTCTCCATTTTCCCTAGTTTTTCCTAGGACTAGCTTGAGAGCTTCATGTGAGATCTAGAGAGAGGGATGGATGCTTGGGTGGCAAGTTAGACCTTGTACGAACCTTCATGGTATGTATAGATGGTTCGGCGTTGTTCCTCAAGGTGGTTTTCCCGCTCTCTTTTGTGTTGATTTTCAGAGCTCTTTGTTGGCGGTGTTTTGAGGACGATTTCTTGGGTTTTTGGTGGGTGTCATGTATGAGGTTCTTGTGCCTCTTTGGCTGGTGACTTTGCCCCCAAATCTCTCTTGAATCGGACTCGATTTGGTGGTTTTTCGAGTTGGGCGAGTTCTTGACCTAGAGGCGATTTCGTCGATTCCTATGGATTGTGAGCGTTTCGGGTCGATTCCCTTGAAGTAGAGGTTGCCCAGGAGGTAACCCAGCTATTCCCGAAGTTTCGCTGCAATCCGTGGAGTGATTCGGGAGATCGGGCGCGAGGAATTTAGGGTTTGACCCGAGGGCTGTTTTTCTGGAAGAGGCGGTCTAACCGCCTGGGGGCGGTCTAACCGCCCTGGGTGTTTCCAGGTCGAAGTTTTGTTTCACCGGATTTTCCTCTGTGAGTTTGTTCGCTTTGATCAGAGGAGCGTCTGGGTGAAATTTCGGGTCGTTCTCGTGCTGTTTGCTAGGTGATCTTGGTTGGAGTTCGTAGCTGGGTACAAGAGGTTAGACCGCCCCTGGTAGCCGGTCTAACTGCCCCTAGCCCCTGGGTGGAGTTTTGGTTTTCACCAAGATTTTCTAGTAGCTAGCATGGCCTTGACCAGAGATCTTTGTTGGTGAAACCGTGGTGCGTTTTGGTGCTCAGAAGAGGTGTTTCAGAGGATTCCTTGGTTGCCAGGTGGAGGCGGTCTAACTGCCCCCTATACCCGGTCTAACCGCCCCCCTCTGGACAGCTGGCTTTCGAGGTGTTTCCACTGTCGTGGGTGCGTGTGTGGTGAGGTTGCTGGTAGAGCTTGTTCCTAGGACCAGTAGCACTCCAGTGGCTACGTGGTGTTGGCAAACGGAAGGTAGAAGTGCGGAGTGTGTGATGTTGGGGGTCCGACCGAGCGGGTTCATCTTATCGGAGTTTCAATCTCCTTCGAGAAGAATTTTTATCGGCTCCCATTCACTCCCCCCCCCTCTGGTCGCCTAATCGGTCCTTCAAGTGGTATCAGAGCCGGTTCGGGTCTTTGTTGACTCTAACCAGTCTAAGATCCAAGGATGGCGTACCAGGAACGGGGTTCGGGTCCTCCACACTTCGATGGCAAGAACTACCAGATGTGGAGTAAGCGGATGGGTGCGTTCCTCCGCGTAAAGGGTCAGATCCTTTGGGATGTCACGATGGACACAGGCTATGTCCAGCCGATGGATATCCTTGCTCCAGGATCGAGGGATAGGTTCGACGCCAACAACAAGGCGATCGACTACTTGTTTCGTGCTCTGTGTCATCCTGAGTTCGATCGGGTGCACACCAAGCACTTGGCTTGTAGAATTTGGACGGTGCTGAAGGAGGCTCATGTTGGGAATGCCCAGGTTCAGGCACGGATGTATGCGACCTACTGGAGAGAGTACGAGAACTTCACTCATCTCCCCGGTGAGTCCATCGATGCCTTGTTTCAGAGGTTCATGGTGGTTGTGAACAACATGAGGGCCAATGTGGACGTGCTCCCGTACGATGATCATGATAGAGCTGTCAGGCTCTTACACTCTTTGGATCGTACAATATGGGGCAGAAAGTTTGAGGCCATTGTGGAGTCGAAGAAATATGACACTCTGACGGTGAACGAGCTGTTCTCGAAGCTCAAGTCGGCTGAGGTGGATAGGGGCATGACTGCCAAGCTCGAGAGTCTGACTGATTCCCATAGTCTCGCCCTAGTTGGTGGTTCGAAAGGAAAGGCTAACACTAAACCATCCACCAGGATGTTCTCTTTTTCCTCTTTGATGTCTATGCCAGATGAGGAGTTCGATGTGCTTGGAGAGGATGAGCTGGCGCTTTTGACGAGGAGGTTCGAGAGGCTACACGAGAACCAGGTGAACTTGAGGAGGAACACGAGGACATGCTTCCAGTGCGGCAAGCCGGGACACTTCGTCGCCGACTGCCCGGAGAAGGTCGAGAACAAGGATGGCTACAAGCACAAGCCGAGGAATGATGGCAAGTACCGGTCGAGGCGCGACCACAAGAGCAAGCACAAGAACAAGTACAAGGAGGAGCGACGATCGAGGAAGGAGAGCCGAGGCAAGGCCAGAGCGATGGTTGGAGCGAGCGACGTTGACTCCAGTTCCGCGTACTCCACCTTGAGCTTGAGCAGCAGTGAGGATGAAGGTGATCGTCGCAAGAACAAGAAGTCGTCCAAGAACCTGAGCGGGCTGAGCTGCTTCGCGAGACACGGCTTCTGCACCATGGCGCTGAGCTCCGGCAGCAAGAAGAGCACACAGAGCGACTCGGACTCTGAGTCCGACGACGAGGTGCGTGATGAGCTTCCCTTCTTGCGCCAGGAGAATGAGAAAAGAGCTTAGGGCTTCACTCGAGGATGCTAGGACTAGAGTGGCTGAGCTAGAGACACAGGTGCTTGATAGCAAGCTTGAGATTGATTCTCTTAAGGCTAGCCCTGTCGTTTCGGATGAGGTTGATTGTGCTGATTGCTCCATATTTCTTGTTGATCTTGCTTTGTTTAAGGAGAAGCATGCCTCCAAGTGTGAGGAACTAGATGTGCTTAGGGTTGAAGTGGCTGAGCTTAAGTCTAGATCTGCTTTGCTATGTGCTTGCACTTCTTGCCCTGTTTTGCATGCTAAGATTGATGAGATGCATGTTTACACTAGTTCTCTTGAGGCTAAATTGAAGGAACCCATGCCTACATCATGCTCTACCTGTGAAATACATGCTTTGAAAAATTTGGAACTTGCACATTATGTTGATCGTTTGCAGGATGAGAATGATGACTTGAGAAAGTTGATGGGTTGGTTGTCTCGTCATGAGCCTCAGTTGAGGATGATGATCGAGGCATTTAAGAGGCAGGATGGTGAGGGACTTGGAGCAAACAAGGTTGGTGAGGGAAGTGGAGAGAATATCCCAGAGCCACAAAAAACCCACCACAAGAATGATTTTCCCCCAAAACCTAACCATCTTAGGAACCGACTAGACACAACCCCAGCTCCACCCATATTTCCTACACCCACAAACGATCTCCAAAAGCCTATCAAGTTTGTGAGCACTTCCGGGAAAGTGTTCTTTGGGAAAGAGAGTGAGAAGGCTAGTGAGGAGAAATCGGTGGAGGAGTTGAGTGGAGAGAAACCAAGCGAGAAGCCCCAATCCAAGCCTAAACCTAAGCTTGTGAGGTTCCGTTGTGGCTATTGTGGGAAAGAGGGTCACAAGGATGAGTTTTGCTTCAAGAGGAAGCCGGAAGAGAGGATGGCAAAGGAGTGGGCGAACAAGGATAGGTACAACCCTTCCCATGGTGTACCTAAGCCTCATATGCCACTGCCCAGGGGTAAAGCTGTGGTGAGAAGTGTTCCGGCATGGGGAGATGCGAGTTCCCGCAGCCGAGGAGCAGTTCTGGAGGGGGCGGTCAGACCGGCCTGGCTAGGCGGTCGGGCGGCCCCCCGGGAGGGGGGCGGTTAGACCGGCCTAGCTAGGCGGTTCAACCGCCCCCCCGAATTCTGGGCGGAGTGGTTTTCGAGGTGGTGAGTCGAGAGGTTTCGGGTCCGGAGGTGGTGTTGCTAGTGGTTGGTCCGGGAGAGTCAGCAGGTGGTCAGTTTGCTAGGCATTCTCCCCCTCGAGTTCACTACGGGGATGGGAGGAGTCGTAGCTTTGAGAAGGAGAGGAGGGACGGTCCACGGGTTGTTTTCCGTGGCTTTGGTCCTCCTCCAGGCAGAGAGGGGTGGTTCCCTCAGGGTGGTTACCGTGGTGGTGTTCGTGGAGGTAGCTTTGGTAGGAGAGATGGTTTGGTCGATGCTAACCCCACTTTTGAGCAAATGGCTCGGCACTGGTTTTACTCTTTTGGTACTAACCCCAGTGTTGAGTCATTTGTTCGCTCACGTGCTCGTTTTTGAATTTCAGGTGGGAGACTTGAAGAACATTTCGTTGATTGACTCCGGTTGCTCGAGGCATATGACCGGAGACAGGGGGTGGTTCTCAAGTCTTGTCGCGGTGGTGACGAAGAGGTACATCACTTTTGGGGACAATGGGCATGGGCGTGTGCTTTCAGAAGGTGAGATCAAAGTGAGTGACAAGATCACTCTAAGGCGTGTTGCTCTTGTTCAATCGCTAGGGTACAATTTGCTTTCTGTGTCCCAGTTGTTGGATGAGGGCTTTGAGGTGTTGTTTCCGCCAGGTGGTTCTCGGATTTTGGACTCTCGAGGGGACCTTGTTTGTATGGTCGTTCCCGAGGGTCAAGTGTTTCGTGCTGATTTTTCTCAGTCTTTGGGTGTGGAGTGTTGTTTCTTGGCTGGTTCTTCGAGTGAGTTGTGGAAGTGGCATAGGAAGTTGGGTCACTTGAGCTTTGACCTTTTGTCTCGCTTGAGTAAACTCAATTTGGTTCGAGGATTGCCACTGTTGAGGCTTGAGAAAGAGTTGGTTTGTGCGCCATGTAGGCATGCCAAGATGGTAGCCTCTTCTCACCCGCCTCTCACCGATGTGATGAGCGAGCGTCCATGCGTCTTTGCTCCATATGGACCTTGTTGGCCCAGCTCGTGTGCGATCTGCGGGTGGGAAGTGGTATGTCCTTGTTGTGGTGGACGACTATTCTCGGTATGCGTGGGTGTTCTTTCTTGAGGATAAGGGGGAGACGTTTGGTTTTGTTCGAGATCTAGTCTTGAGGTTGAGGAACGAGAGGCACGGAGATGCCATACGAGCAATCCGCAGTGATAATGGCTTGGAATTCAGAAAATCTCGTTTTGAAGCCTTTTGCCATGACTTGGGTCTTGAGCACCAGTTTTCGAGTCCGTATACGCCTCCCCAGAATGGTGTTGTGGAAAGGAAGAACAGGACCTTGTGCGAGATGGCTCGGACGATGCTTGATGAGCATAGGACTCCGAGGAGGTATTGGGCTGAGGCGGTGAATACCGCGTGCTATGTGTCAAACAGGATCTACCTCAGAGTGCACAAGAAGAAAACATGCTATGAGTTGATGCATGTTCGCACACCCAAGGTGAGTCACTTCCATGTCTTTGGTTGCAAGTGTTTCATTCGGAAAAAAGGCAGGAAGTTGGATAAGTTTGAGGCTAGGTCTGTCGATGGTATTTTCTTTGGTTATGCATCTCATTCTAGAGCATATCGTGTGCTCAATCTTGAAACTAACCAAATCGTGGAGACTTGCGAGGTGACCTTCGACGAGACAGAGCCATGTAGTCATCTTGTCTTTGAGTGTGCAGGTGATGATGAGCTTGGCGAGGAGATCTTTCAGGAGGAGGAGCATGAACATGGAGACGATGATGATGGCGGTGCGGTGCCCCCGGCTGAACATGTACCTACTACTTCGACTACGGTGATGGACGAACCCTCTACTACACCTACGACGACAAATCAAGAACGAGGAGAAGCTGATGTTGAGGGGGAGGTAGCATCGAGGCGAGAACCTCCCCGGCGAGTACAAGTGGATCACCCAGCTTCGAAGATCATCGGCGACATGAATGAACGCACTACA
The DNA here is from genome assembly GCA_947561735.1 of Cenchrus americanus. Lineage (NCBI taxonomy): Eukaryota > Viridiplantae > Streptophyta > Magnoliopsida > Poales > Poaceae > Cenchrus > Cenchrus americanus. Next base: position 180,739,215 of record OX387245.1, read on the forward strand.
CGGTCAGGGTTCGAAACAACTCCCATTTCACTCATGCTGCATTTGTTGCTACTTTTGAGCCCAAAGACATTGGACACGCACTATCTGATCATAATTGGGTTAATTCAATGCATGAGGAGTTGGAGAACTTTGAGAGGAATCAGGTGTGGGAGTTGGTTGACCCTCCCCAAGGGTGCAAGCCGATTGGTACAAAGTGGGTGTGGAAGAATAAAGAGGGAGAGAAAGGTGAGGTTGTGAGGAACACGTCAAGGCTTGTTGCTCAGGGGTTCAGTCAGAAGGAGGGGATTGACTACGAGGAGACCTTTGCTCCCGTAGCCCGTTTGGAGGCGATAAGGATCCTTCTAGCCTTTTCTGTGGCTAAAGGGTTCAAGTTGCACCAAATGGATGTGAAGAGTGCTTTTCTGAATGGTGTGTTGGAGGAAGAAGTGTATGTGAGGCAACCTCTGTGGTTTGAGAGTGAGAAGTACCCCCACCGGGTGTACAAGTTGAGGAAGGCGCTGTATGGGTTGAAGCAAGCGCCTAGAGCTTGGTATGGTAGGTTGAGGGGGTTCTTGTTTGAGAGAGGTTTTGAGAGGGGGAAGGTCGATCAGACCTTGTTTTTGCTGAGGCAGGGCAGAGATATCCAGATTGTGCAGGTATACGTGGATGATATTGTCTTTGGTGGCTCGTCTAACTCTCTTGTTGCAAGGTTTGCAGATGATATGAGCAGGGAATTTGAGATGAGCATGATGGGCGAGTTGCAGTTCTTCCTCGGGCTACAAATAAAGCAATCAAAGGAAGGAACATTTGTGCACCAGGCTAAGTACACCAAGGACATTGTGAGGAAGTTCAAGATGGAGGATTCCAAGGCTATGACGACGCCGATGAGTACGACTACAGCTCTTCTTGCGGACGAAGAAGGTGAACATGTGGACCAGAAGGAGTACCGGAGCATGATCGGGTCACTCCTCTACTTGACGGCGACTAGGCCGGATATACAGTTCTCGGTGTGTCTGTGCGCTCGTTTTCAAGCGTCTCCGAGGACTTCGCATCGGCAAGCGGTGAAGCGAATTTTCAGGTACTTGCGTCACACTCCTGACTTCGGCCTTTAGTACTCCGCGTCCTCTTCTTTGGCACTTCATGGTTTTTCAGACGCGGATTTTGCCGGGTGTCGGTTGGATAGGAAGTCCACTCTTGGGACTTGCCAGTTTTTGGGGTCTTCTTTGGTGTCTTGGTCTTCCCGCAAACAATCGAGTGTTGCTCAATCCACTACCGAGGCCGAGTATGTTGCCGCTGCTAGTTGTTGCTCTCAGCTCCTTTGGATTTCATACACCATGAGTGACTTTGGTGAGGAGTATACCCATGTCCCACTTCAATGTGATAACACCAGTGCCATAAGCATTGCAAAGAACCCAGTGCTCCATTCCAAAACCAAGCACATAGAAGTGAGGTATCATTTTCTGAGAGACAATGTAGAGAAAGGAAAGATAGCTTTGATCCATGTCCCCACACATGACCAACTAGCCGATATTTTCACCAAACCCCTGGATCAAGAAAATTTCACTCGTTTGCGGGGAGAATTTGGTGTGTGTTTGATTTCTTGAGTTGGGTGTGTGGGAGCTCCGTTGTAGCATATGTACAGTTTCTTTTGTGCATTTCTTGCATTTGGCATGGCATATGTAATATGATGTATAGGAATCCTTGTATCTTAGATTGCATGCATTTTGTATCATATGCATTGGATAGGAAAAGCTTCTCCTATATACATTGTTCACCATGGGATGTTATATATGTTTTTGTGAGCTTGTTTGGTATGCTATGGTTAGTTTGGCTTAGCTCTTGATGATCTTGATGAATGACCCATGGTTGATGGCTATATTTTTGAAAAATGTAACATATATGATCTCTCATGTGTAAACGCCTTTATATGATCTTGACATGCTTTAGTCGCTTTATATGCTTGATTTGTGGTTGGATAGCTAGTTTATTGATCATATGGGGCCAAAGGCTCATTTGCCATCATGAATTTTTAGCCCTCTTGCTTTATCTTATGGAGGGGCATAAGTTCCTCTTTGTCGCAAAGACATTTCATGTACCATTTATAAATCTGAAAATGAAATGAAAAATGCTTGGAAAATATGTTCCCATGTCATATGTGCTGAAATTAATTTGCTTTGGGTGCTAAACCGTTGCATGATGCCTACCAATGAGAAGTCTCATACATAGAAGTAGGCACATGGCTCGGTGTCTTTGACATGACATGAGGTGCTTGTGGGTGTTTGTGATAGTTTTATGATTAGAATGTCTGTCCTAGCATGAAGTTTGTGTGGCTTTGCCATTTTGACATGTTTTGCTCATGTTTAGGTTTTTGCTTGTGACAGAGTAACTTTTCGCAAAATTACTCAAATCCTTTTTAGCCTTGTCCAATGGTTGTGAAACTTGGTGATCATGTAGTTGAGGTCATTACGAACCTGTAGAGTATCTAACTTGCTCATTTGGACTTGTGTAGCTCCTTGTGATGAATTTTGTATATTTGAGAAGCTATGTGTTGAAAGTTTTCGCATTTTGCCTTGATTCATGCATTGTCAACAGGGGGGGGGGAGTTTGTGCATGCTTTGGGCACCTGGGAGTGTTTGGAAGGTGTTCCAATTGGTTCGGGCATTTTTTGAGCAGTTTGGTGCAGGGCTGGTCTCATGGGGCGGTCTAACCGCCCCCAGGCGGTTAGATGAGTGGTAGGCAGTCTAACCGCCTGGGGTAGGCGGTCTAACCGCCCTGGGCAGAGTGAGCAGGTTTTTGATCTTTGTTGCTTCCCATGTTGTATTGCTGCATTTGTTCAGGGGGAGTGTGCTTTGGCTCAAGATGATCTTGCATATGTGCAGGGGGAGCTCTTTGTGGTGTTCGAGTTTCGCTTTGGTGGTTTGCGCTCTTTGCTTGAGTTTTGCTTTGTCTCGGATGTGTCGAGCCGTTGCCCTTGCCTAAGGGGTCCGAGACTTGTTTTCTTCAAGTGATCTTGCTCTTTGCCTTCCTTTGGCTTTCGATCGCTTGTTGAGGTTCCTTTTTATTTGTTTCTTGTTATTTGTTTCTTTTCTTTTTCCTTTTCTCTTGTGTTACTTCATGCGAGTGTTGTCAATGCACTCATCAAGGGGGATATTGAGGACCATGTCTGGTTCGAGGACCGGTGGATGGTCGTTTCCTTGTGTGATGAGTGATTGACAATGTTGTGTGGACTGATTCTTGGCTAAGTATTGCAGGTGCAGGTTGCGGCTTGACTCGTGTTGGTGCAGGTGAAGAACAAGCGCGAAAGGTCGTTGCCGGTGAAGGCCTCCAGGTGTGGAGAAGACAAGTAGGCTTCGTTCGAGGGACCCGGTGGCCAGTGGGGTCAAGTGCGGGCCGCATGGTGGCATGAGCAGCAAGATGAAGTCGTGGACAGTTTCTTGGTAGAGCCTCAAAACCAAGGGCGAGCCGGGACTTCGTGGGAGCCAAGTCATGAGTGGAGATTGGCGGAGGCTACACTGAGTTCGCGGGGTCTGCAGTGGTTCACCAGAAAACCACTGGTTACTCGGTTGAGCCACAAAACCGAGGCCGAAGACTCGACGAGGAGGTGCAGCCACCCAGGCCGGTTCAACCGCCCAGGAGGGGCGGTCAGACCGCCTGGGGCCGGTCAGATCTCCCGGGCCGGTCTAACCACCCAGGGGGGGCGGTCTGACCACCCTAGCCGCCGGCATCAAGATGCTTCGAAGCAGAGGACACGCGTCGGGATCGCAAGGCTTGCGTCGAGGCTAAGCAGGTTGCGGTCACCGAGCATCCGTCCGGTGAAGAAAATCCGAAGACTTCCAAATCTGCCCTCGAGGGGCTTGTATCCCTAGTTAGTAGGTGAGGGTAGTTTAGTCTTTTGGGTGCCTCCATATATACTCATTGAGTGGGTGGATGGCAGCCTACTCTTGGAACCTAGCTCATTTGTTTTTCCATTTTCGTTCTCCATTTTCCCTAGGTTTTCCTAGGACTAGCTTGAGAGCTTCATGTGAGATCTAGAGAGAGGGATGGATATTTGGGTGGCAAGCTAGACCTTGTACGAACCTTCATGGTATGTATAGATGGTTCGGCGTTGTTCCTCAAGGTGGTTTTCCCTCTCTCTTTTGTGTTGATTTTCGGAGCTCTTTGTTGGTGGTGTTTTGAGGATGATTTCTTGGGTTTTTGGTGGGTGTCACGTATGAGGTTCTTGTGCCTCTTTGGCTGGTGACTTTGCCCCCAAATCTCTCTTGAATCGGACTCGATTTGGTGGTTTTTTGAGTTGGGCGAGTTCTTGACCTAGAGAGGCGATTTCGTCGATTCCTCTTGATTGTGAGCGTTTCGGGTCGATTCCCTTGAGGTAGAGGTTGCCCAGGAGGTAACCCAGCTATTCCCGAAGTTTCGCTGCAATCCGTGGAGTGATTCGGGAGATCTGGCGCGAGGAAGTTAGGGTTTGACCCACGGGCTGTTCTTCTGGAAGAGGCGATCTAACCGCCTACGGGAGCGGTCTAACCGCCCTGGGTGTTTCCAGGTCTAAGTTTTGTTTCGCCGGATTTTTCTCTGTGAGTTTGTTCGCTTTGATCAGAGGAGCGTCTGGGTGAAATTTCGGGTCGTTCTCGTGCTGTTTGCTAGGTGATCTTGGTTGGAGTTCGGTTCTAGGTACAGGAGGTTAGACCGCCTCTGGTAGCCGGTCTAACCGCCCCTAGGCCCCTGGGTGGAGTTTTGGTTTTCACCATGATTTTCTGGTAGCTAGCATGGCCTTGACCAGAGATCTTTGTTGGTGAAACCGTGGTGCGTTTTGGTGCTCGGAAGAGGTGTTTCGGAGGATTCCTTGGTTGCCAGGTGGAGGCGGTCTAACCGCCCCCTATACCCGGTCTAACCGCCCCCCTCTGGACAGCCGGCTTTCGAGGTGTTTCCGCTGTTGTGGGTGCGTGTGTGGTGAGGTTGCTGGTAGAGTTTGTTCCTAGGACCAGTAGCACTTCAGTGGCTACGTGGTGTTGGCAAACGGAAGGTAGAAGTGTGGAGCGTGTGATTTTGGGGGTCCGACCGAGCGGGTTCATCTTGTCGGAGTTTCAATCTCCTTCGAGAAGAATTTTTATCGGCTCCCATTCACTCCCCCCTCTCTGGTCGCCTAATCGGTCCCTCACTAGGGAGCCAATTAAAATGACATATAGCTACAACAAGCTATCTGTCAGCAATTTAAATATCATTTGGGAGCTTTAAATCATGAAACCAGGATATAGCCGAATGCATGACGTAAGCATGACAACAGATCGGTCTTTGTTTAAACGGCATTGCTCACACGTAGTCGTGACCGATTTTCGAGGATAAATAACAATAAAAATAAATAAGGTGAAAACATGATTATAAATATGAAGTAAACAAGCATGCATAGGCCAAAAGCACTAGTCTACCGCATGTCTAGGTACTTTCAAACCCGTCAAGCGTGACACCAAACAAGTTAATCCACCGCATGATACGACTTGTTTGAAACCATTCCACCAACCACAAGTAGATTAATCCACCGCATGTTACAATCTAAATATGGAAGGTTAAAAGCATGCGTTATTTAAAACAAACTTATGAACATGTTTCACTTGTGGTAGAATTACCGAATACGGCTGTACAGCCGATCCGGGTTCCGTGAAGAAGGAACAAACATTTGAAAAGTCAACAAGCTTGAACCCGCAGCACGTGACAATCTAGATAGATCTAAATTTGGCTATTGAGAGCACTTGATCCTTTTACAATAAACTAAAGATTTGAAAGCACAATGCATGGATCTCAAAGAGATTGAGCCGAAACTAATCGATCTAGATTGGGCAATAGAGTGTTACATGAATTTAAACATAAAGAAAAATCCAAAGCAACACGTGGTAACTTAATGAATCTATTAGATCTTGCCAAATCTAATAGAGCTGACAACTAGCTCCAAGCTAGATCTTAGCCTACCGCATGGCTCATGATCTAACAAGAAACCCTCTTGAACCAAGCTTAAATCCACCGCATGATACTAAGCAAGGTGACAAGACTACTTGCATCACGGTCTAAATCCACCGCATGATATTAGACATGATACAAGGTTGCCGGTACTTACGGAGGTCGACGGATCGATGGCTCCTCTCGAAGAACTCGACGACTCGGCTAAAGGACTCGAAGGTTGGCATAGGGCCAGTTTTGTTGTGTAGATGTTCGATCCCTATTACAGACACCAAGGGTTTATATTTATACCCTTGTCCTAACACGACTCCTGGTCGACTACGAGTACAACATTTAATACCTAAATTAATGTTCTGGCGTTAATGTCCATCTCGCACCCGTCATCAATTCGTCCCTTCCTTATATCCGGGCCACGTCATCACGTATTCCCGAAAGCTTCCTTTTTTAAGCGCAAACAGTCCTTCTGCCAAATGATGGTGTACTGCCAACCGCAAGCATCTTTACCGAATCCTTTGAGGAGATTTTCCTACCGAATGGCATTTCCTTACCAAACTCGGTCCACAAGTCAGTCCCTTTCCTGTACCAATTTTTGGTGTTAACAGCTGGATGCAAAACAGCAGGGTCATCCCCTTCCTCTGTCGAGGGGCGGCGGCGGCAGCGTCTCCCTGCACGGCGGTGCTCCAGCGGTCGGCTGGTGACGGGGATTGGCGAAGGAGATGCGGCTCAGTGTCCTGGTGCTCCTGGCTGTGCTTGTTTTCCTCCGGTCGGGCTCCACGCCGACGAACCGGGCGACGGCGGTGCGGAGGCGGCTCGGCTCCATGGCCGGCGGCGGCGCGAGATAGGGCAAGGCGCGGCTAGGGTTCGCGGGGCCGGGCGCGCGGCCTTTATAGGGGCGCGGACCCCGAGGTGTCCCGGGCGCGCACGCCAGGGACGCCGGCGGCGGCGGCCATGCGCAGCAGCACTCCTGCTTTGCGGCCGGGCCCAGATGGGCTTGGCGGGCGGGCTGTCGTATGGACCTCCCTGGGCCCACTACCTCGGTGGGTACCAGGACCGACTACTCGGTGGGCCCCTGGGACTACCCGGCTTACGCTACACGGCACCTGATGACGTGGAGCACAAGGACTACGGAGGAGAGGTACTCGGTTAGGAAGCTGTACATGTCTTGCACTGTATGGAAGACTCCTGGACGTACTCGACTAGTACTCTCTCCCTGCTCCGACTTGTAACCCTGCCTCCCGGACTATATAAGGCGAGGCAGGGACCTTTCTCTAGCATCCAATCTCATCTCACGGTGTACTATTACACCATCTTGTAATCGTACCCAATCAATCCAGAGCTACGCAGCATACAGGACGTAGGGTATTACGCACCTCGCGGCCCGAACCTGTCTAAATTGTGTGCCACGTGTCTCTTCCTTCGAGTTACCGATCTCGGCGAGGCCACATTCATCTACTTCGGGTACTCCCCTTAGTAGGTTGCCGGTCTAAAACACCGACAGCTGGCGCGCCAGGTAGGGGATCTCGCCCGAGATCACATGGCGAACTCGACGGCTCCTGTCTACTTCAAGCCAACCGTCGCCTTCAACCGCGGCGACACCTTCGTGTTCGGCGCCTGGGTCTGCACTACTGACGGCGCGGGATCTTTCCAACGCCGCCTCACCATGCCTCCCAACCCGAAGACCGGCTTCGTGACGCTTCCAGAAGTTGTCACAGGCGAACTCGCTGGCAAGTTCGGCGAAATTTCGCTCTTCGATCATCACGCTGACTTCGAGCTCGAGTCCACTTCCAACTCGAACTCGACGTCTCCATGGGCTATCGCATGCGAGCCGGCTACTCCCCCATCGCATGTGGCTCCACGCGTGGTCCCCGCATCCTCAGCAGGGCCCGCAAGGAGGCTCCTCCTTCGCGCCGGGCCGGCAAGGAGCCCGTACCCGAGTACAACTCGGACTCCGACACCGCCCCCGGCCACGCTTCGGACTCCAACCCCCTCTCCGGGTTCTACTCGGATTCTGCATACGAGTTCGACTTCAGGTCGGACCCAGAGGATCCCGAGTCCGAGGACAACTCCACTGAGCATCCCTTATCAGGGCCGGCCTCCGGGCTGGTTATAACCTCCACATCGGCCGGGAGATTCGTCTACTGGCCAGACCGCAAACCTGCTGACCTGATAAGTGGAGACTCGTGCTACATCGCCTACATCGACTCGCTCCCGTTCCAGGAGGGAACACCGCTAGCCCGGGCTGACTCGAACACACCAACTGAGGTGGCGGTTTCTGAGTCCAGCCTTGGCACCCCTGATCGCCAAGTCTTCATGGCTGCCGGCGACACCCCAGGACCATCAGGGATGGCTCAAGACAAGTACCTTGAAGACATCTCCTCTGACGAGATCTCTGCTGATGCTCCAGCAGACGAGACCCCCGCCACCAGAGACGCTCGACTTGAGCGCAACAGGAAGCGCAGCAAACGGCACCGGCGCCTCCGGGACAATCTCCCCATCCGCAACCTCGCGGAAGCTCTCGAGGCGATCGAGAGTAGAGTACACACTACCCCTGAGCAATGCCTCATGTCGATCACAGCGATCGCACGCCAGGCCCAGAGAATTCGCGCCGGGGAGGTCATCGCCAAGCTCGCTGAAGACGCCTACTTCATGCGGGTCGACAACAGGGTCAACCAACCTCCTCCCACTAGGCATCGCGACAACGAAGCTACAAGTCGCAGTTCCAACCGCGGTCCCAACCGTACTCGAGCTGAGCTCCCAGCCCAGCCCAACCGTACTTGCTCCAACGCCGGCGGACCTCCACAGGGTGGCAACAGCAACCGCGAGGTCGTCCCTCACCGTGCTCCTGCCGGCGGCGGCGGCCACGACCCTGACGGTGGCGGCAGCGACGGCGGAAGCTCCAACCACGGAGCCAACAGGAGGGCCGGCGGTGGCGGCAGTCGCGGTGGCCGAGGCCACACGGACAGCCATGCCTCTGGTGCCTCACAAGGCGGCTACGACGCCCGCCAGAAGATTGAGGAGCTGCGGCGGAAGAAGTCGACCACTGCAGGCGACAACGACGGCTTCCCCGCCTTCTCACCTCGATTTCACAACTTGCTCCTCCCCGACAAGTTCAAGCCTTTGGGGATCACCAAGTACGACGCGAAGCAGGACCCCATCCAGTGGCTCAGGTGCTACACCCTCTCCATCGAGAACGTTGGCGGCAACAACGACACCAAGTGCCTCTACTTCCCCTTCTGCTTGGACCAAGCTCCACTCACATGGCTCGAGTCACTGGACAAGCACTTGATCGACAAGTGGGACCAGCTGAAGGAGCAGTTCACCAGCAACTTCGCGGCCGCCATGGGCCGATCGGGTACTCGCATGGACCTGGCCATGGTCAAGCAGGAACAGGGCGAGACCCTCAGCAAGTACATGCGCCGCTTCTTCGACAAGCGCGCTACCGTAGTCGACGTCACCGACAAGGAGGTCATCGACCTCTTCCAAGATGGCCTCTACCACCGCCGCACCATTGAAGACTTCGGTCGTCGCCGCCCCAAGTCCATGCCCCACCTCAAGGACATGATCACGTCCTGGGCGGATGAAGAAGACAAGGCCAACACCAAGTACGATGACATCCGTGGCAAGAGCAAGCAGAACGCGGGCGGCGGCAGTGGCAACAACGGGAACCGCAAGCGCAAGCCAGACAACACTATCGCGGCTATCCAGCGCCCTGCGAAGGAGAACTCGAAGAAGAACTCCGGCGGCTTCAAAGACTTGCTAAAGGAGAAGTGCCCGTGGCATCTAAACGGCAACCACACCACCGAGCAGTGCTACCAACTCAGGCATGCACTCAAGGGTACTCCAGAGCCACCACACCCTCACGACAAAAAGGGCAAGAAGAAGAACGACGGAGACAACAACGACTTCCAGGAACCCGACAAGATCGTCAACGTCCTCTTTGGCGGACTACCCAGCAGGCGGGAGCAAAAGGCTACCCGTCGAGAAGTGATGAGCATTGAACCAGCGGTCCCGACCCCTCTCAGGTGGTCGGAGGTACCCATTACCTTCTCCCGCGCGGATCAATGGACCAGCTTCTCCGAACCAGGACGGTTCCCCCTCGTCCTGAAGCCGGTGGTCGCGGGTTCCAAGCTCAACAAGGTCCTCATCGACGGTGGAAGCGGGCTCAACGTCCTTTTCACCAAGACCTTGAAGAAGATGAAGCTCAACATCACCCACATGCTCACCAAGAGCAACACGCCCTTCTGCGGTATCGTCCCCGGTAACGCGGCTATCCCACTAGGCTCAGTGGTCCTGCCAGTTACCTTCGGGGAATCTCGGGACAACTACCGTACCGAGTACATCAAGTTCGAGGTCGCGGACTTCGAGACTTCCTACCACGCCATCCTCAGCAGACCGGCCATCGCCAAGTTCATGGCGGTGCCCCACTACACCTACTTGGTACTCAAGATGCCAAGCCCAGCGGGTGTACTCTCTCTTCAAGGGGACTTGAAGATCTCCCACGACTGCGACACAGAAGCCGTGGAGATCGCCTCTACGAATCAAGTACCCAAGGATATGATGGAGGTCTACGCTGCGTCGAAGAAGCTTGCTACAAGTGAACTCGACATCCCGGAGAAGTCTGACAATGCCAACAAGCCTCAGCCAGCTAAGGAGGTTCTCGTCAAGACGATCGACCTCGGAACAGGCGACTCCAGCAAGATCACCACCATTGGGGCCGACCTCAACCCCAAATAGGAAGACGCGCTCATCAACTTCCTCCGGGCTAACCACGACATCTTCGCGTGGAAGCCAGCGGACATGCCAGGAGTGCCCAGGGAGTTGATTGAGCACTGCCTCAAAGTCGATCCTAAGGCCACCCCAAGCGACAACACCTCCGACGCTTTGCCGATGACAGATGGGACGCCATCAAGAAGGAACTCGCCAAACTACTCGCGGCTGGCTTCATCAGAGAAGTCTTCCATCCTGAGTGGCTCGCCAACCCTGTCCTCGTCCGCAAGAAGAACTCGAACGAGTGGAGGATGTGCGTCGACTACACCGACCTCAACAAGCACTGCCCCAAGGACCCCTTCGGCTTGCCGCGGATTGACCAAGTCATCGACTCCACGGCGGGGCGCGGCTGCTCGCTTCCTCGATCGCTACTCCGGTACCACCAGATCGCGATCAAGGAAGAAGACCAGGAGAAGACCGCGTTCATCACCCCGTTTGGCACGTACTGCTACACGACCATGTCCTTCGGGTTGAAGAACGCCGGTGCCACCTACCAACGAGCTATCCAGGCCTGCTTCAAGAAGCAACTCAACAAGAACGTCAAAGCCTACGTGGATGACGTGGTCGTGAAGACCAGAAACTCCAGTACCCTCATCGACGACCTTGAAGAAACTTTCGCATCCCTGCGTGAGTACCGCTGGAAGCTCAAACCGAACAAGTGCGTCTTCGGCGTACCTTTGGGCAAACTACTCGGCTTCATCATCAGCCAACGCGGCATCGAAGCCAACCCCGAGAAGATCTCCGCCATCACCGGCATGAAAGCTCCCACGTGCATCAAAGACGTCCAGAAGCTGACCGGGTGCATGGCGGCACTAAACAGATTCATCTCAAAGCTTGGAGAACGGGGGCTCCCCTTCTTAAAACTACTCAAGCACCAAGAGAAGTTCGTGTGGACTCCCGAGGCGGATCAAGCCCTTGCCCAGCTCAAGGACTTCCTATCGAAGCCGCCGGTCCTCACGGCTCCTCGCAAAGGCGAGCAACTACTGCTCTACCTCGCTGCGACTACTCATGTGGTCAGTACTGCCATCATCGTCGAGCGGCAAGAAGACGGCCACGCCTACCCAGTCCAGCGTCCAGTCTACTTCATCAGCGAGGTCCTATCAGAGTCCAAGGCACGCTATCAGCCTGTGCAGAAGCTCCTGTATGCAGTACTCATCACCTCGCGGAAGCTACGACACTACTTCAAGGAGTACTCGATCTCCGTCGTCACCGACTACCCTCTCGGCGACATCCTGCAGAACCAAGATGTTATTGGAAGAATCTCCAAGTGGGCAGTCGAGCTCGCCGCCCTCACCATCAACTTCAAGCCACGCACAGCCATCAAGTCGCAGGCTCTAGTCGACTTCATGGCAGAGTGGCGGGAGAACCAGCTACCTACTCCAACCATGTGACCAGAGCATTGGGTGATGTACTTCGACGGCTCACTCAACCTCGAGGGCGCAGGTGCAGGGGTACTCCTGATCTCTCCAACGGGCGAACAACTCAAGTACGTCCTGCAGATCTTCTGGAAGGTCTCAAACAACGAAGCCGAGTACGAAGCCCTCCTACACGGGCTCCGCCTCGCGCCTTCACTGGGCATCAAGCGGCTACTAGTCTACTGCGACTCCGCAGTGGTCATCAACCACGTCAACAAGTCCTGGGACCGCAACAAGGAGAACATGGACGCCTACTGCCTAGAAGTCCGCAAGCTCGAGAACAAGTTCTATGGTCTCGAGTTCCATCACATCGTCCGCGACAACAACGTTGCAGCGGACGTCCTGTCAAAGCTTGGATCTACCCTCGCTCAAGTTCCAGCGGGTGTCTTCGTTCACGAGCTTCACGCGCCATCCATCCCGGAGCCGGCGCCACCGACCACTGTCCCAGGGCACCCACCGGCTGGACAGGAGGTCATGATGATCGACGTGGACTGGGGGCAACCCTTCATCGACTACCTCAGCGAGCAGAAGTTTCCCTCTGACAAGAACTCGGCCGAGCAGCTCATCCGCCGCGCCAAGTCCTATGTCCTCATCGGAGACAAGCTTTACAAGCGGGGCGCATCTTCTGAAGTACTCATGAAGTGTGTCCCCAGGCAAGAAGGCAAGCACATCTTGGAGGAGATCCACAAGGGCGTCTGCGGCAACCACGCGTCTTCCTGCACGCTGGTAAGCAAGGCCTTCCGGCGAGCCTTCTACTGGCCCACAGCTCTGGGTGACGCCGAAGAACTTGTCAGAAGGTGCCAAGGATGTCAATACTTCGCCAAGCAGCAACACGTCCCAGCCTACAAGCTAGTCACCATACCGCCAACCTGGCCCTTTGCCTGCTGGGGGGCTTGACATGATTGGGCCACTGCCAACTGCGCTAGGTGGTTTCAACATAGTATTAGTAACCATCGACAAGTTCACCAAGTGGATCGAGGTCAAGCCGGTGACATGCCCCAAGGCTGACAGAGTACTCGACTTCCTGGATGAACTAGTGCATCGCTACGGACTACCCCACCGCATCATCACAGATCTGGGTGTCGGTGTTTTAGACCGGCAAACCTACCAAGGGGGTACCCGAGGTAGTAGATTGTGCGGTGGGGATCGTGATCGGGAGACCGAGAACTCGAAGGTATGCGCAAGGACACGGGACACAAGATTTATACAGGTTCAGGCCGCCAAGGTGGCAAACTTTACGTCCTGTTTGGGGGATCAAGTATGGCGCCCTGCGCTTGGTGTTTGGTTGTCCCCGGAGGGATTGGGATGTGCGGCTAGGTACCCGGCCCTCCTTTATATAGTCCAGGGGGCGGGTTCCTAGTCGGTTACAAGGCAGGAGTCCTAGTAGGAGTACACAGAGCGAGTCCTAGTAGGAGTACAGGGGAATTCTACAAGGAGTCCGTCTTCTACTATTCTTCCTTCCTTGCACGAGTACCCGGGGAGTATGCCCGATAAGCCCCCGAGCACGTTGGAGTCGAGAGTAGTAGTTCGAGTAGTCTTGAAGCCTCTTCGAGTAGTTCTTGAGCATCCTCGAGTACTGCTTGGAGAAGCCTTCATTAGTACTTGAACTATCGCGAGGCTGGAAGGTGGTCCAGCTCATCAGTCTTGAAAAAATTTGAATGATGGGTGTAGCATAGCAGCCCCCGAGCCTTGAAATGATTAGGTAATCAATCCAAGGGTCTTCAGTGTTCGCGAAGCCATCATCCAAGTACTCTTGCAGCGTGTAGCCCCCGAGATAAGAGAGCTGTATGAGCCACGTCGAGTAGTGATTGATGAGGAGCCCCCGAGCTTGAGAGCGAGCGAAGCATGCTGAAGTTATCTTCAAGTAGCCCCCGAGCTGGAGAGATTCCAAGTAGCAGTTTGGCGTCGAGCCGTGGAGCATGAGAAGTAGTCGTGCCGTCAGAGCCGACTTTAGAATGCGACTTAAAAACCGAAGTCGACTTTGTGCCGCGCGGAGCGGACTTTAAGATGCGACTTGAAATCCGAAGTCAACTTTAGTTGCCGCGCGGAGCGGGCTTTGATATGCGACTTAAAAACCGAAGTCAACTTTGTGATGCCGCGTGGAGCGTGCTTTGAGACGCGACTGAAGAAGTCGACGTTGTGCCACGCGGGGTGGACTTAAGATGCAAAAAATGAAAAGCACTTTCCGGAAAGCCAAAGCGAATGAAAAATCAGAGAAAACGAGTAGTTTTGCCGCCGGAGCGGGCTTAAGATTGCGACCGGAGTCGGCTTGTGCCACCGGAGTGGGCTTAAGTACCTGAGCCATGGATTTCAGACCCAAGGTACAGTTGCAGCCGGATCGGGCTTGTGCCACCGGAGTGGGCTTGGATGCTACCGTTAGCGTCGACTTGTGCCACCGGAGTGGGCTTAAGTACCTGAGCCATGGATTTCAGACCCAAGGTACAGTTGCCGCCAGAGCGGGCTTGAAGGTGCGACTGGAGTCGACTTGTGCCACCGGAGTGGGCTTAAGTACCTGAGCCATGGATTTCAGACCCAAGGTACGATTGCCGCCGGAGCGGGCTTGTGGCACCGGAGTGGGCTTAAGTACCTGAGCCATGGATTTCAGACCCAAGGTACGGTTGCCACCGTAGTGGACTTGAAGGTGCGACCGGAGTCGACTTGCATACCTGGGCCATGGATTTCAGACCCAAGGTACGGAGCGGGAGTACTTAGGGTACTTGGACCCATGGTACAGAGCATGAAGACCACGTGCAGTTAGGTTCCATCGTCGCCAGGACCCGAGGGCCGCTTACAGCTAGGTTCCATCGAAGCTGGCGAAGATGCGACCGGAGTCGACTTTAAGTTGCCGCACGGAGCGGACTTTAGAATACGACTTTAGAAGTCGACTTTAAATTGCCGCGCATAGCGGACTTTAGAAACTGCCTCCTAGGGATAGCCTCCGAGTTGATGAAGTAGACTCGTGGCGACGTTGAAGGACCGAATTGGCGACCAGAGAGGGGGGGGAGTGAATGGGAGCCGATAAAAATTCTTTCTCGAAAGAACTCGGCCTATATCCCAATCGCAACTCCGAGAGTCAGACACGAACAACCGGAAGCACACACAACCCTCTCTCGATACCTTAGGAACAAGGCTTGAAAGGCTAGGAAGCAAAGCAGAAGCAAGCACGAAAGAACTTGAGCAACAACTAAGAAGGCTGAGACCTACCGGGTCAACCGGGCACAAGTGACCGGGTCAACTCCGAGCCCTACGAGCCGCACCGGGTCACCCGGCACAAGTGACCGGTCAACCTACCACCTTCGGGTCACCGGCACAGTGACCGGATCACCGGGACAGCCCCGTAAAACCGCCCCGCGAAATCGCCCCAAACTTTAGATCAAAGGATCTCCCAAACCACTTGGAGCCTTGAGACGAAATTTTGGGGAGATGATGAACACCCCAAGGAGAGGTTATGCCCCAAAAATTATGGTCTCAAACTTCCTACAACTCCCGGAATCGCAAATCCTTGCCAAGAACACAAAGACCTAGGGTTCATCCAAAAGTCAACGAATCGAAGGCCAAATCCGGCGTTTGAGGGGTCAAGATCATCACCAAAGGTGCGCAAGGCATCTATCCATGTTTCCCTCAAAGAAATCCGGGGAGAAACCAACTCAAATTCGCGGAATCACACCGGGAACAAAGGCACGAAAACAAGCACAAAAAGCCACGAAAAACAACCCCGAATCTTCTATACAAACCAGGAAAGATTCACAAGGTCTAGCATGCCGCCCTAGCATCCATCCCTCTCAACAAATCTCTCATGAAGCTCTCATGCTAGCCTAGAGAAAATAGAAGGAAAAATAGCTACGAAAATGAGAAAGAGGAGGGAGCAAATGAAACCCTAAGTCCGGAGAGAGAGAGCCATCCACACACACTCATGGCTTATATATCGAGTCCCGCCGGAGTGGTAAATGACTCGACTACCCCTAACTTAACTACTGGCGATACAACCCACGTAGGGGCATTTAGGTAATGTTTGTGGGTCTTGCCATCGGACGGCCACGCCTTTGCCGCACCCCGCGTCCTCCCGACGCAAGCCATGCTATCCCGCCGCGTGTCCTCCGCCTCGAAGCTTCCCGACACGCCCGGATCCCGTCTCCGTCGTGTTGGGCCCTCGGACTTGGTTTTGAGGCCCAAACCAAGAAACCGTCCGCCGATGGTTTTGTGGGCAAACCACCAAACCCCGCGTGCTCGGTCCGGCCTCCCGCCAAACCACTTGACTCGACCGCCACCGTGCATCGGCTCGATTGTCCATGACTTCGTCTTGCTCGTGTCGCCACCATGTGGCCCGCACCCGGGTCCCGCCGTCCACCGGGTCCCTCGAACCGGGCCTACTTGTCTCTCCATCTCCGGAGGCCCCTCAAAGCCGAAGACCTTTCGCGCCCATTCTTCACCCGCAACAACACGAACTAGGCCGCGGCCTACACCGCGCACTAAGCCAAGAGTCAGTCCAACACCCGTTGTCAATCACTCATCACTGAGGAGCGGTCATCCATCGACCACTGGGACGCTCCTGGTCCTCAATCTCCCCCTTGATGAGTGCATTGACAACACACAACACGAAATGAAATTCAGAGAAAAAAAGAAAGGAAGAAGAAGGAAAAACAAAGAAACTCAACTCATGACCAAGACCAAAGAAAGGCAAAGAAAGGTCACAAGCCAAGCAAAGCATAAACTCCACACCGAAAACAACAAGAAAGCTCCCCTGAACACATGCAAGCTCCCCCTGAACATGTGGATGCAAACTCCCAAATTTCAGCTCACCTCTTCTGAATTTTCATTAAGCTCACCTCTTCTCCCCCTTGTTGATAATGCATGAATCAAGGTGAAAGTGCAGAAATGCAAAACAAAGCATATAAACATCTACATGAGCTTCTCAAATAGGCCAAATCTAGTGTCAAAGGCTAAAAATGAGACAAAGATCACACATGTGAATCATAGCATAGTCAAAGCATTGCCACAAGTAATATATGAAAATATAAGCATGTGCAAAGCAAGATTTTCAGATTTAAGCAGTTTTATCAAAAGAAGGCTCGCTTCACATGTAAAAGCCTATCCATGTCACACTTGAGCCACAAACATGCATGCCATTCAAATATCATACAAGGATATCAAATTCTCAGCAAAAGGTCATGGCAAACACCCATAAAGCAAAGCATGTCATGTCAAAGCTCATGAGCCATGTGTCCACTTCGGGGAGACTTCTCCACTGGTGAACATCATGCAACATGTTTTGCACCCATATGTGAAAGATAAGACATTTTAAGCATAGACATGATGGATGTGGCATTTTTCAAGCATTCACACTTCTTTTCAAGATTAATTCATTTTATGGTACATGAAGTGCCTTTGCGGCAAAAAGAAGCTTATGCTCCCCCATGAATGCAACATAGGCTAAACATTCACCATGATATACGGCCTTTGGCCCAAATGCAAGAACAAGGCATCCAAGCACAATCTAAGCATGAAAAGCACATTTAGACCAAATTGTGACATGGACACACAACTACACACGAGTGGAGCATATTTCATCAGGAATTAGTCAAGATTAGCATTTATTTCAAAAAGGGCTATCTCACCATACATATATCTCAAATATTCCAAGAGCATAGCCTCACATCACCATTTCTCCACACATATGACCAATATCTCACAAATAGCCAAAGAGACTCAAATATGGCATATGAAAGAAGCTCATCATCCTAAAATGCAATATGATACAAATGCAACATGATATATGACAAGATGGCTATCCTACCATGGTTTATACATCAAGCAAAGCATGTATATACATCAAAGTAAACATGGTATGATACATATGATACACAAAGGAAATCCCCTAAGAATCAACTAGAAAGGGCAACAAACCCCAAGTTCCCCCCGCAAGCGCACAAATGTAGCTTGGTCGAGAGGTTTTGTGAAAATGTCGGCTAGCTGATCTTGGGTAGGGACATGGCTCAAAACAATGGTTCCTTTCTCCACATTGTCCCTCAAGAAATGATACCTCACTTCTATATGTTTGGTTCTGGAGTGAAGCACTGGGTTTTTGGCTACGCTTATGGCACTGGTGCTATCACGAGAAGTGGGATCTCGGGTGCACTCCTCACCAAAGTCTCTCAAAGTGTATGAAATCCACAACAAGCGGGAGCAACAACTCGCGGCAGCAACATACTCTGCCTCTGTGGTAGATTGAGCTACACTAGACTGCTTGCGGGAAGACCATGAGACCAATGAAGACCCAAGAAACTGGCAAGTACCAGAAGTAGACTTCCTCTCGACTCGACATCCAGCAAAATCCGCATCGGAAAAACCATGAAGGGAAAGAGTCGAGGAGGAAGAATACCAAAGGCCAAGACCAGGGGCAGACTGTAGGTACCTGAAAATCCTCTTGACGGCCTGTCGATGTGATGTCCTCGGCGAAGCCTGAAAACGAGCGCACGGACACACGCCGAACCGTATGTCCGGCCTCGTCGCCGTCAAGTAGAGGAGGGAGCCGATCATGCTCCCGTACTCCCGCCGGTCCACCGGTTCTCCGTCCTCATCCGCATCCAAAGTGGCCGTACTCCCCATGGGAGTCGACATCGGCTTCACATCTTGCATCCGGAACTTCCTCGCATGTCTTTCGTGTACTTGGTTTGGTGCACAAATGTACCGTCCTTCACTTGTTTGATCTCGCGGCCCGAGAAAATACCGCAACTCGCCCATCATGCTCATCTCGAACTCCCCGCTCATCTCATCCGCAAACTTGGCAACAAGGTTATGTGACGAGCCACCAAAGACAATATCATCCACGTAAATCTGAACAATCAGCAAGTCATTTCCATGCTTGAGGAGAAACAAGGTTCTATCCACGGTACCCATCACAAACCCTCTGCTCAAAAGAAAACCTCTCAATCTCCCATACCACGCACGGGGCGCCCGTTTCAACCCATACGAGCCCTTTTCAACCCGTATACCCCGTGTGGGTACAACTCGCTCTCAAACCCCGTGTGGTCGCTTCACATACACCTCCTCCTCTATGACCCCATTCGGAAAAGCACTCTTCACGTCCATCGAAACAACTTGAACCCTTTAGCCACGGCAAAGGCTAGAAGGATCCGAATTGCCTCAAGACGGGCCACGGGGAGCAAAGGTCTCCTCATAGTCGATCCCCTCCTTCTAACTAAACCCCCGAGCAACAAGTCCGGACTTGTTCCTCACAACCATCCCATTCTCTCCCTCTTTGTTCTTCCAAACCCACTTGGTTCCTATGGGATGGCAATTTGGAGGTGGTTCAACTAACTCCCACACCCGGTTCCTCTCAAAATTTTCCAACTCCTCATGCATAGAATTGACCCGGTTTGCATCGGATAAAGCATGTCCAATGTCCTTGGGCTCAAAAGTAGCAACAAAAGCAAGATGAGCAAAATGAGAGGAATTCCCGGACCTCGACCGTGTAGTGCGTTCATCAATGTTCCCAATGATCTTCGACGGGGGATGCACTTCTTGAATCCGCGGGGAGCCTCACGCCTCGAGACTACCTCCCCCTCAACTTCGGCTTCTCTCGCCGGTCCTCTTGTTGCACCGTCGTTGTCCATGAAGTAGACGGTCCATGCTCCAAAGTGGTCGTAGGGGAAGTAGTGGGTACATGCTCGGCTTCGGGCTCATGGTTCTCCCCATCATCATCTCCAGCTTCATCTTTCTCCTCTTCAAAGAGGTCCTCGGCCATCTCTTCATCACCTGCACATTCAAAGCCAAGAGAGGTACATGGCATTGTCTCGTCGAAGGTCACCTCGCAAGTCTCCATGATTTTGTTAGTCTCAAGATTAAGCACCCTATAGGCTCTAGAATGGTTAGCATATCCAAAGAAAATACCATCACTAGACCTAGCCTCAAACTTGTCGAGTTTTCCCTTCTTCAAAATAAAGCACTTGCAGCCAAAAACTCGGAAGTGACTCACCTTGGGTGCCCGACCATGCATAAGCTCATAACAGGTCTTCTTCTTGAAAGCTCTCAATAAAATCCGGTTGGAAACATGACAAGCTGTATTGACCGCCTCTACCCAAAACCTCCTAGGAGTCCTGTGCTCATCGAGCATCGTCCTAGCCATCTCACAAAGAGTCCGATTTTTCCTTTCCACAACTCCATTTTGAGGGGGCACATAAGGGGTCGAAAACTGATGTTCAAGACCTAGATCACGACAAAAGGCATCAAAACGAGAGTTCTTAAACTCAGAGCCATTATCACTGCGGATAGCTCGAATAGCATTCCCATGCCTCTTGTTTTTCAACCTCACGATCAGATCTCGAACAAAGCCAAAAGTCTCACTCTTATCCTCCAAGAAGAACACCCAGGCATAGCGAGAGTAATCGTCCACCACAACAAGGACATACCACTTCCCACCCACCGAGCGAACTCGAGCTGGCCCAACAAGGTTCATATGCAACAGCTCTGTCGGACGCTCGGTCATGACATCGGTCAGGGGTGGATGGGGAGTGGCTACCATCTTGCCATGCCTGCAAGGAGCACAAACCAAATCCTTCTCAAACTTCAACTTCGGCAATCCTCGGACAAGGTCAAGACCACTTAATCGGGAAACCAAATCAATGCTCAAGTGTCCCAACCGCCTATGCCATTTCCACAAATCAGAAGAAGGACCAGCCATCAAACAGCGAGCAGGACCCAAAGAACGAGAGAAATCAACCCTGAAAATCTGACCCTCGGGGATGATCATACAGACAAGATCACCTCGAGAATCAAGCAAACGAGACTCGCCAGACTTGAAACGCACCTCAAAACCTTCATCAAGCAACTGAGAAACCAAAAGCAAATTAAAACCCAAAGACTTCACAAGAGCCACTCTCTTCAACATTACCTTGTCGCTCACATGTACAACACCCTCTGAAAGCACCCTACCTCGTCCATTGTCCCCAAATGTAATGTACATCTTTTCCTTCACTGGGGTGAGGCTGGAGAACCACTTCTTATCTCCGGTCATGTGTCGAGAACACCGGAGTCGATCAACCAAATGTTCTCCAAGCCTCCCCGCCCGCAATCGAAACAAGAACGAGAATGAGCTAGCGACTCGACACCGGAGTTAGCACACGTAAAGTTAAACCGGTGTCGAGCCATCTCGCTCAAAAGAGGGGTTAGCAAACATCACTCCCTTGCCACCAAACTTCCCATGTCCCATGGGAGGAGTACGAGCACCACGAGGGGGAAAACGTGGTCCGTAGTTCCTCTGGAACCCAAAGCTGCGATCATCTCCCCTAAACCCGTACTGAGGACGAGTAGGAGGACGTCCAGCAAAACCACCACGAGCCCGACCAAACCTCTCACCAGCCCGCACACCATCATCTCTCCTGACAAGCCTCTCACCACTACCTCTCTGTGGGAACCTGCCAACACTCCTCACACTTCCTACACCCCGTGGAAGTGGCACTCTAGGCTCAGGAATACCGCGAGACTGGCGATACCTGTCCTGGTTTGCTTGCTCCCTAGCAAGCCTCTCATCCCTCTTCCTCTTGTAGCAAAACTCTGCAAGATGCCTCTCCTTGCCACAATACTCACACCTGAAGGGGATGGGTTTTGGTTTTGGCTCGGCTTCTCTCTAGGCTTCTCACCCTTCTCACCCACAAACTTAACCGGTTTCGGAAATCATTTGTCTTAGGTGGGAATTTGGGTGGATCTTGGGTTGTGTCAAGCTTGTTGCAAAGGTGGTTGGGCTTTGGTGTGAAAGAGTTCTTGGGTGCTTTTGGGAGTGGGACTTGGATCTCTCCGATCACCTCAAACCCGGGGTTAGACTCAACACACTTCTCGTACACACTCTCCCCGCTGTTCTCTCCCACTTTCTCACCCAACTTCTCAAAACCCAAACCACGACCATCAGCCCTCTTGAACTCCTCAATCATGATTTTCAATTTAGGTTCCTGCCCAGACAACCAACCCAACACCTCCCTCAAATAGTCATTCTCCTCATAGATGACATCCAAACGAGAAGTAAGCTCAAGATTACGCAAAGTGACTTCATCACAGCTAGAACATGCATTTGCAACAGGAGATTTCAAAGATGCTTCCAAAGAACTAATGGTAGAACGAGCATCGACAAGCTTAGCATGCATAGTAGGACATGATTTGCAAGCACCAAGCAAAGTGGGTCTAGCCTTAAGCTCATCATGTTCGATCCTAAGAGCATCTAGTTGAGCCAAAATAGAAGCATTCTTCTCATTAAGCGAGTTTGATCTCATTCAACCAAGCATCACATTCAACACATTCAACATCATCAGAAGGAGTAGGAGCAAGTTTCAAAGAGTCATTTTCAAGTTTCAATTCAAGCAATTTTGACTCTAACTCTCCTACTTTCTCACTAGCATTCTCAAGCTGAGCCCTAAGATCTTTCCTCATCTTTTTGGCATCTCTCAAGACACTATCACGGTTATCAAGCAAACCATTCAACCTAGCAATCTCCGCAAGCAAAGAGTCGGGATCACGGTTTACCTCATCCTCCGAGTCGGAGTCGCCGTCTTCCTTCACACTCTTCTTGCCGCTTGAGCTATGGGCCATGCCACAAAAGCCCTCAAGCGCCACACACGCTCACCCCGCCGAGGTTCGGCTTGCACTCTTCTTGCCATTGCGCCTCCCGGCGTCTTCATCTTCGGCCGCTTGAGCTTGGATCGCTCCTCGCTTGAGCTTGAGTCGACGTCGCTCGCACCGGCCACCATCGCTCTTGCCTTGTTCTTCTTGTAGCTGCTCTTGCTCGGTCGCCGCTTGTCCTTGTCCTTGCTCTTGGACTTGTTGAAGTGCTTGCCCTTGGAGGAGTACTTGTCTTCACGCCTCGGGTGCGCCTTGTACTCGTTCACCTTGTACTTGTTCTCCTCCGCTCTGGGCACTCGGCGATGAAGTGGCCACGCTTGCCACACTTGTAGCACGTCCCTGAGCTCCGCCTTGCATTCCTCTGACTCTCGTGTAGTCGTTCAAACCTTCTTGAGAGCAAGGCCAGCTCCTCCTCGCCCAGCACATCAAACTCCTCATCTGGAATGGACATAAGAGAGGACAAAGAAAACTGTCGACAGGAAGGGTTAGATTTGCCCTTTGATCCTCCTACAAGAGCAAGACTATGGTCAGTCGAGCCCTCATGCTTGGATAGCAACTTCCTGTCAACCTCAGCCGACTTGAGCTTAGAAAGGAGGTCATCCAACTCAATAGTCAAGTAATTCCCAGACTCCTTGATGGCCTCAACCTTAGCACCCCAAACATTTGGGTCCAAGACATGCAAGAGCTTCAAAGCCTGATCATGCTCGGAGTACGGAAAATCCTCAACATTAGCCTTCATGTTGTTCACGATGGCGGTGAACCTGCGAAACATCGCATCAATGTCCTCACCGGGAAGTGGAGTGAAATTCTCATATTGCATCCGGTAAGAGACAAAGAGGCGAGCCTTCACATGGTTATCACCACCGTGAGCAACCAACAACTTATCCCAAATTTGCCAAGCAAGATTCAAATGGCGAACACGCTCAAACTCTGGATCACACAAGCTCCGGCACAAGTGATCAACGGCTTTTGCATTAGCCTCATACTTGGCCTTGGCATCGGCATCGGTCACCATAAGAGTATGGATGTTGACCGGAATAGCATAGGTCTTGTCAAGCACAATAAAATCCAACAGCTTTCCTCGAAGAAAAATCATCATACGAGCCGCCCACTTGTGGTAACCCTTGCCATCGAAGTGCGGCGGACCGCCCCGCTCAACGTACGCCATCTTAGGATTCGAGACTTGTCAAAGTCGCAAAGAATCCGGCACCAAGCTCTGATACCAATTGAAGGATCAGATGGCGACTAGAGAGGGGGGGGAGTGAATAGGAGCCGGTAAAAATTCTTCCCAAAGAACCCGGCCTATGTCCTACTCAAATCCCGGTCACACACAAGCGATGGATCGAATCACGCACCAATCGCTAAGACCACGAGGTTATGGATCAACCTCTAGCCTTAGGAACGATTTCTAGAAGCGCACGCGGAAGCACTAGAAAGGGAGGGAAGGAATCGAAACAAACAAAGACCGCACGGGCTCCGGCGGACCGTCCGCCGGCGGTGCGGACCGTCCGCGATGGACCGCGCGGACTGTCCGACCTGCTCTCGCGGACCGTCCGCTCCGACGTCGCGGACCGTCCGGCCCTTCCCGCGGACCGTCCGTTAAATCACACAGAACGAACCAAAGCCACTCACGAACCACGGACCGTCCGCGGGGAGCACGCGGACCGTCCTCCAAGCACCCGCGCACCGTCCGCCCGACACCGCGGACCGTCCGAAACTCCGTCCAACCAAAAATCAAAATCACGACGGATCGAAACGAAAGACGAGCAAGAACACGAAGAACACGGGACGAACCCTAGCCGCGCGGACCGTCCGCCTGGTCCTCGCGGACCGTCCGAGGTGCGGACAGAGCTGAAAACGCCCGACCCCGAAAGTCAACTCCCCCAAATCATCATCGGATTTCCCAAACGGTTGAAGCTGTGGAGACAAGGGTTTGGGGACTTGAAAAGCGTCACACAAGGATGCTATAACCCAAAAATCTTGCCTCCTAACTCCCTAAATCACCGGGAATCGCGAATCCTTTGAGCACCACCAAAAGCTAGAGCACCGAACGAAAACTCACGAATCGAAGTGGTTTCCGGCGTTTGAGGGCACAAGATCAAGCACAAAGATGCACAAGACATCTATCCATGTTTCCCTCAAAGAAATCCGGGAAGAAACTCACTCAAATCCGCGGAATCACACCGGGAACAAAGGCACGAAAACAAGCACAAAAAGCCACGAAAAACAACCCCGAATCTTCTATACAAACCAGGAAAGGTTCACAAGGTCTAGCATGTCGCCCTAGCATCCATCCCTCTCAACAAATCTCTCATGAAGCTCTCATGCTAGCCTAGAGAAAAATGGAAGAAAAATAGCTACGAAAATGAGAAAGAGGAAGGAGCAAATGAAACCCTAAGTCACGGAGAGAGGGAGCCATCAACACACACTCATGGCTTATATATCAGGTCCCGCCGGAGTGGTAAATGACTCGACTACCCCTACCTAAACTACTGGCGATACAACCCACGTAGGGGCATTTTGGTAATGTTTGTGGGTCTTCCCATCGGACGGCCACGCCTTCGCCGCACCCCGCGTACTCCCGACGCAAGCCATGCGATCCCGCCGCGTGTCCTCCGCCTCGAAGCTTCCCGACACGCCCGGATCCCGTCTCCGTCGTGTTGGGCCCTCGGACTTGGTTTTGAGGCCCAAACCAAGAAACCGTCCGCCAATGGTTTTGTGGGCAAACCACCAAACCCCGCGTGCCCGGTCCGGCCTCCCGCCAAACCACTTGACCTGACCGCCACCGTGCACCGGCTCACTTGTCCATGACTTCGTCTTGCTTGTGTCGCCACCATGTGGCCCGCACCCAGTCCCGCTGTCCACCGGGTCCCTCGAACCGAGCCTACTTGTCTCTCCATCTCCCGGAGGCCCCTCAAGGCTGAAGACCTTTCGTGCCCGTTCTTCACCTGCAACAACACGAACTAGGCCGCAGCCTACACCTGCGCACTAAGCCAAGAGTCAGTCCAACACCCGTTGTCAATCACTCATCACTAAGGAGCGGTCATCCACCGACCACTGGGACGCTCCTGGTCCTCAGACACGAACAAGCGGAAGCACACACAACCCTCTCTCGATACCTTAGGAACAAGGCTTGAAAGGCTAGGAAGCAAAGCAGAAGCAAGCACGAAAGAACTTGAGCAACAACTAAGAAGGCTGAGACCTACCGGGTCAACCGGCACAAGTGACCGGGTCACCCCGAGCCCTACGAGCCGCACCGGGTCACCCGGCACAAGTGACCGGGTCAACCTACCCCCCTTCGGGTCACCGGCACAGGTGACCGGATCACCCGGGACGCCCGTAAAACTGCCCGCGAAATCGCCCCAAACTTTAGATCAAAGGATCTCCCAAACCACTTGGAGTCTTGAGACGAAATTTTGGGGAGATGATGAACACCCCAAGGAGAGGTTATGCCCCAAAAATTATGGTCTCAAACTCCCTACAACTCCCGAAATCGCAAATCCTTGCCAAGAACACAAAGACCTAGGGTTCATCCAAAAGTCAACGAATCGAAGGCCAAATCCGGCGTTTGAGGGGTCAAGATCATCACCAAAGGTGCGCAAGGCATCCATCCATGTTTCCCTCAAAGAAATCCAGGGAGAAACCAACTCAAATTCGTGGAATCACACCGGGAACAAAGGCACGAAAACAAGCACAAAAAGCCACGAAAAACAACCCCGAATCTTCTATACAAACCAGGAAAGATTCACAAGGTCTAGCATGCCGCCCTAGCATCCATCCCTCTCAACAAATCTCTCATGAAGCTCTCATGCTAGCCTAGAGAAAATAGAAGGAAAAATAGCTACGAAAATGAGAAAGAGGAGGGAGCAAATGAAACCCTAAGTCCCGGAGAGAGAGAGACATCCACACACACTCATGGCTTATATATCAGGTCCCGCCGGAGTGGTAAATGACTCGACTACCCCTAACTTAACTACTGGCGATACAACCCACGTAGGGGCATTTAGGTAATGTTTGTGGGTCTTGCCATCGGACGGCCACGCCTTTGCCGCCCCCCGCGTCCTCCCGACGCAAGCCATGTGATCCCGCCGCGTGTCCTCCGCCTCGAAGCTTCCCGACACGCCCGGATCCCGTCTCTCCGTCGTGTTGGGCCCTCGGACTTGGTTTTGAGGCCCAAACCAAGAAACCGTCCGCCGATGGTTTTGTGGGCAAACCACCAAACCCCGCGTGCTCGGTCCGGCCTCCCGCCAAACCACTTGACTCGACCGCCACCGTGCACCGGCTCGATTGTCCATGACTTCGTCTTGCTCGTGTCGCCACCATGTGGCCCGCACCGCGCCCCGCTGTCCACCGGGTCCCTCGAACCGGCCTACTTGTCTCTCCATCTCCGGAGGCCCCTCAAGGCTGAAGACCTTTCGCGCCCATTCTTCACCTGCAACAACACGAACTAGGCCGCAGCCTACACCTGCGCACTAAGCCAAGAGTCAGTCCAACAACCGTTGTCAATCACTCATCACTGAGGAGCGGTCATCCATCGACCACTGGGACGCTCCTGGTCCTCAGACGTGATTGATATACCCCAAGAGCAGAGTGCAGCTCCCGTGAAAACCCGCCGAGAAGCACACACAAATGAGTAGTCGGCAAGTAGTCCTACATGATGAGAAGAACAAGCCAAGAAAACAGTAATCATTTAGATAAATGAATTAACTGTTGCTGCCTGGGCAGACTGATGATGAACCCGTGGCGATCGGTGATGGAGCCGCGACCGTTGTTGTTGAAGTCGACTAGTCAGAGTTGATTCCGACTAGTTGTTGGGGGTGTGACTGCCGTTCTCGACTAGTTTGGAAAACTAGTCGAGATGAATGGTTGAAGCGATGCGACCGGGGAAGATGACGTCGTGGCGGCGCGCGGCGTACTCGAAGTAGAGCCAGTGTTGCCGCGAGACAAGTAGTCGCACCCCACGGCGTGGCTGAAGTAGAGCCAGCGTGGCCGCAAGACAAAGTCGCGGCGCACGGAGTAGTCGACGACGAGACTGCGCGACGCGGAGTAGTCGACGACGAGCGGCGCGACGTGCCGAGGCACCCGGACGCGTGGCGTAGGCGAAGTAGTCGACGACGAGCCTGCGCGAGGCGGAGTAGTCGACGACGAGCGGCGCGACGAGCTGCGTGACGAGCCGCGCGACGTGCCGAGGCACCCGGACGCGTGGCGTAGGCGAAGTAGTCGACGACGAGCCTGCGCGAGGTGGAGTAGTCGACGACGAGCGGCGCGACGAGCCGCGTGACGAGCCGCGCGACGTGCTGAGGCACCCGGACACGCGGCGGAAGTGAAGTAGTCAACGACGAGCCCGGAGTAGTCGACGATGAGCGGCGCGACGAGCCGCAAGACGAGCCGCGCGACGTGCCGAGGCACCCCGGCGCGCGGCGTAGTCGAAGTAGTCGACGACGAGCACGGAGTAGTCGACGATGAGCGCGCGCGACGAGCCGCAAGACGAGCCGCGCGACGTGCCGAGGCACCCGGCGCGCGGCGTAGTCGAAGTAGTCGACGATGAGCACGGAGTAGTCGACGATGAGCGGCGCGACGAGCCGCAAGACGAGCCGCGCGATGTGCCGAGGCACCCGGGCGCGCGGCGTAGTTGAAGTAGTCGACGACGAGCACGGAGTAGTCAACGATGAGCGGCGCGATGAGCCGCAAGACGAGCCGCGCGACGTGCCGAGGCACCCGGACGCACGGCGTAGGCGAAGTAGTCGACGACGAGCCCGCGCGAGGCGGAGTAGTCGACGACGAGCAAGGCGACAAGCTGCGTGACCAGCCGCGCGACGTGCCGAGGCACCCGGACGCGTGGCGTAGGGCGGCTGTGGCCGACGACGAGCCCGTGCGAGGCGGAGTAGTCGACGACGTGCGCGCGACAAGCCGCGTGACGAGCCGCGTGACGTGCCGAGGCACCCGGACGCGCGGCGGAGGTGAAGTAGTCGACGACGAGCCCGGAGTAGTCGACGATGAGCGGCGCGACGAGCCACGTGACGAGCCGCGCGACGTGCCGAGGCACCCGGACGCGCGGCGTAGGTGAAGTAGTTCGCTGCAGCCGGGCGAGTGGAGACGAGTACTCGCGGTGCATGGCGAGGTTGATGTAGAGCACGTGCGGCCGGAGACGAGTAGTCGCGGCGCACGGCGAGGTCGACGACGAGCACGTGCGACCGGAGACAAGTAGTCGTGGCGCACAGTGAGGTCGACGTAGAGCGCGTGCGGTCGGAGAGGAGTTGTCGCGGCGCACGGCGAGGTCGACGTAGAGCGCGTGCGGCCGGGGGGAGTTGTCGCACCGCACGGCGAGGTCGACGTAGAGCGCGTGCGGCCGGAGACGAGTAGTCGCGGCGCACGGCAAGGTCGACGTGGCCGAGGGTAGTTGTACCCGAGTACCACGTAATCACGTACTGTCTTGTGTGTGCACCAAGCCAAAGATCTTGGAGCCTTGTTGGTAGCCTTTGTGTGTACAACAACATATGCGTGTAGTGGAACTCCAAAACATGGCCTGTATAGGAGTAGAACTCGGACCCTCTCGGAGATACAGAGCCAGGTGACTTCGACTAGAAATCAGAGTTGATTTTTTTATTCCGCTGGGGCAGCAACGCGCAATCAACTGCATGTAGGCCTGGACTCTCGATCAGCTATGTACTTGATTTCGAAGTCGGCGAGAACGCTTGAACCCGTCTTGGATTGCCCGGCGCATCGCCGATAGATGGAACCCGAACGGCCACGTTGTCATGTCCGGATGAGATTTGATCTTGTAGATGAGATCCTTCGAATTTGCCCGGTGGTGATGATCACCCCTACCTGGCGCGCCAGCTGTCGGTGTTTTAGACCGGCAAACCTACCAAGGGGGTACCCGAGGTAGTAGATTGTGCGGTGGGGATCGTGATCGGGAGACCGAGAACTCGAAGGTATGCGCAAGGACACGGGACACAAGATTTATACAGGTTCAGGCCGCCAAGGTGGCGAACCCTACGTCTGTTTGGGGGGATCAAGTATGGCGCCCGCGCTTGGTGTTTGGTTGTCCCGGAGGGATTGGGATGTGCGGCTAGGTACCCGTCCCTCCTTTATATAGTCCAGGGGGCGGGTTCCTAGTCGGTTACAAGGCAGGAGTCCTAGTAGGAGTACACAGAGCGAGTCCTAGTAGGAGTACAGGGGAATTCTACTAGGAGTCCGTCTTCTACTATTCTTCCTTCCTTGCACGAGTACCCGGGGAGTATGCCCGACACTGGACTCCAACTTCAACAACCACCAGTTCTGGGAGTACTGCGAGAACAGCGGGATCGACGTCCGATACGTCTCAGTTGCCCATCCTCGGGCCAATGGACAAGTCGAGCGCGCCAACGGGATGGTGCTCGACGCTCTCAAGAAGCGGCTACACGACGCTGCTAACTCTAAAGGAGGCAAGTGGATCAAGGAACTACCCAATGCACTCTGGGGGCTATGTACTCAGCCTTCAAGCCAACGGGGCAATCCCCTTACTTCCTGGTCTACGGCTCCGAAGCAATCCTCCCTGCTGATGTCATATGGAACTCACCAGCAGTGGAGCACTACGACGAAGGCGTCTCTGAAGACAGCAGACGAGTTGACATCGACAGCCTCGAAGAAGCTCGCTGTGCCGCCCTCGTCCAATCAGCAAGGTACCTGGAGGGTATCCGACGCTACCATGATCGCAACGTCAAGGAACGCTCCTTCAACATTAGTGATCTTGTCCTCCGCCGTATCCAGAACACGGAGGGACTACACAAGCTCAGTTCCCCCTAGGAAGGCCCCTTCACCGTGGCAAAGGTGACTGGACCGGGCTCCTACCGCCTCCAGACACTTGAAGGCGAAGACATCAACAACTCGTGGAACGTCGACCAACTCTGTCGATTCTACGCCTAGTCTACACGACTACTCTAGGGTTCAAGTCTACACGACTACATCAACACCCCTCTGCTGTAGGCGGCCTCCGGGTCCAGGCACTAGTCTCCGGACTACTCCTCTCCAGGATCCAGCCCGCGCGGCTACCTACGGATCCTGGGCTGCGACGAGCAACAAAGGACTCTAGCAGCGGTCTACTAAGAGACCATGTACTCCAAGATCCAGCCTACACGACTACCTACGGGTCTACTGCTGTAAGCGGCTACTTGCCCTAGCACCACTCAGCTGTAAGCGGCCTCCGGGTCCAGGCGACTACTCTGTAACTACGGCCCTGGCCATCCAGGTGTACTTCTTCAGTAATAAAGTTTGATCGTTCATCAACTTCTTTACTGTCTACTTCCCTCAACGGGACTACTGCCGAGTACGACTACTCGCATCAACTCCACGATGGGGCTCCACACTCTAAGATCGCGACTACGAGTACTCATTGATGGAACTTTTCTTCATTAATACATAAGCAATTCCATTACAATTGTTTTTGTACAACTATTGCTACAAGCTAACTAATACAGGGCTACTGGAGATTAAGCTTATCGGCTACTTGCTCCGCAATGGGTGCCATCTCGCTCCCGGCGCCTCCGCATCTTGCTCGTACGTACGGTTGGCAGCTACCCCGCCAGCGACTACTTCCACGGGCGCCTTCGGGAAGTAGGACTTCATGAAGGCCAGCACCCTTCGGGATCGACCTCGCCAGATGCTTCACATACGTCGCCAGTCGGCTGGGGGCTTCCTTGAGGCGATCCACGAGCGGTGCTATCTTGGGGCCGCCAAGATGAGGCACCAAGAGTCTTGCTATGGGAAGCGCGGCTTCTTCAAGTTCCTTCAGCTGGGCCCGCAGCGCCTCGCAGTCCTCGTTTAGCTTCTGCAATGATTTGTAGAAGTTGACGAGGTCACAATCGGAACCAATGCGAAGCTCCAAGTGCTTGTCGCACTCGAAGGCAAGTTCCTTATATTCAAGCTCGAGTACCTGGCGGGCCTCCTGCTCCCGGTAGATGAGGACCATGTGTGGTTTAAGGACCGGTGGATGGTCGCTTCCTTGTGTGATGAGTGATTGACAACGTTGTGTGGACTGATTCTTGGCTAAGTATTGCAGGTGCAGGTTGCGGCTTGACTGGTGTTGGTGCAGGTGAAGAACAAGCACGAAAGGTCGTTGCCGGTTAGGCCTCCAGGTGTGGAGAAGACAAGTAGGCTTAATTCGAGGGACCCGGTGGCCAGCGGGGTCAAGTGCGGGCCGCATGGTGGCATGAACAGCAAGATAAAGTCAAGGACAGTTTCTTGGTTGAGCCTCAAAACCAAGGTCGAGCCGGGACTACGTGGGAGCCAAGTCATGAGTGGAGATTGGCGGAGGCTACACCGAGTTCGCGGGGTTTCCGGTGGTTCACCAGAAAACCACTGGGTTCCTTGGTTGATCCACAAAGCCAAGACCGGAGAACCGAAGACGGAGGTGCAGCAGCACTAGACTGGTCTGACCGGTGGGTCTGACCGGTGGGGACCGGTCTGACCGGTGTGCGACGACGCAGTCCGGAATCTTCGAAGCGGAGGACACGCGTCGGGATCGCATGGCTTGCGTCGAGGCTACGCAGGGTGCGGTCGCCGGGCATCCGTTTGATGGTGAAGACATCAAGAATTCCAAATCCGCCCATGAGGGGCTTGTATCCCTAGTTAGTAGAGAAGGGCGTTTTAGACATTCGGTTGCCTCCATATAACCCCAGAGGTGAGAGGATGGCAGCCAACTCTTGGAACCCTAGCTCATTTGTTTTCCTATTTTCCACCTATTTTCCCTAGGTTTTTTTTAGGACTAGCAAGAGAGCTTCACGGAGAGATCTTGTAGAGAGGGATGGATGATCGGGCGGCTTGCTAGACCTTGTACGAACCTTTGTTTCATGTATAGATGATTCGGCGTGGTTCCTCAAGGTTTGGATGTGTTTTCCCGGTTGTTCTTGGTGGTGATTTTCGGAGCCCTCTCTCGGTGTTTTCTTTGGGTTGTTTTCGGGACCTTTCTCTTGGGGATTTGATGGGGGAAATTTGTGGGAACCCCTCGTGGTTCTTTGGGCTGTGATTCCCCTTCCAAATCCGTGAGTAAAGGTGCTCGATTTTGGGGGTTTCTTGAGTTCTTGGGTTGGAAGTGCTTCCGACGGGATTTCTTCGATTCCTCCTTTTTGGACGAGATTTGGTGGGATTAAACTTGGCTATGGACTCCTCATGAGGTGTTCCTGATATCCCCAAAGTCTTGTTCAAGTCCGTGGAGCGATTCGGGAGATCGAGATTTGGATTTGGGGGAGTTGACCCGCGGGTGCTGTTCATCCCGAGTCGCCCGAGCTACACCGGTCTGACCGGTGCTCTTGACCGGTCTGACCGGTGCAAGCCCTTGTGGGTTTTTGCTCGGGTAAACGTCTTGTTGTGTTCGTTGTTGTCCCGTGTTGCTGCTGTTTCGAGTTTGGGTCCGTTTGGTGGTCGGTTGGCCTGTTTGGTGCCTTGGGGGCTTTCTGGCTACCATCGGTCTGACCGGTGCGTCTCACCGGTCTGACCGGTGTAGAGCCACTTAGTGGAAGTTGCTCAGTTTCACCAGCAGGGACCGGTCTGACCGGTGGTGCTCACCGGTCTGACCGGTGTGGGTCTGTAGACTCGAGGTTTGGTTTTTCTGCTGCGTTTCTCAGGTCGGAAGGTGGTGTGTTGGTTGGCACTCCAGTGGCTACGTGGGCTTGACCAACCTTGGTAGTGAGTCGGAGACGTGTGTTGGAAGCCGCGTTCGTCTTGTTGGAGTTTTCATCTCCTTCGAGCAGAATTTTTATCGGCTCCCATTCACTCCCCCCCTCTCTGGTTCGCCGTATCGGTCCTTCAAGTGGTATCAAAGCCGGTTCGGGTCGTTGTTGACTCTAACCAGTCTAAGATCCAAGGATGGCGTACCAGGAACGGGGTTCGGGTCCTCCACACTTCGATGGAAAGAACTACC
This sequence comes from Cenchrus americanus, assembly GCA_947561735.1. Taxonomy (NCBI): domain Eukaryota; kingdom Viridiplantae; phylum Streptophyta; class Magnoliopsida; order Poales; family Poaceae; genus Cenchrus; species Cenchrus americanus. Next base: position 180,772,833 of record OX387245.1, read on the forward strand.
AGATGTGGAGCAAGCGGATAGGTGCTTTTCTCCGCGGAAAGGGTCAGATCCTTTGGGATGTCACGGTGGACACATGCTATGTCCAACCGGTTGATTTCCTCGCTCCAGGATCGAGGGACAGCTTCGACGCCAACAATAAGGCGGTCAACTACCTGTTTCGTGCTTTGTGTCAGCCTGAGTTCGATCGGGTGCACACCGAGCACTTGTCTTGTAGGATTTGGGTGGTGTTGAAGGAGGCTCATGTTGGGAACGCCCAGGTTCAGGCACGGATGTATGCGACCTACCGGAGAGAGTACGAGAACTTCACTCATCTCCCCGGTGAGTCCATTGATGCCTTGTTTCAGACGTTCACGGTGGTTGTGAACAACATGAGGGCCAATGTGGACGTTCTCCCATACGATGATCATGATAGAGCGGTCAAGCTCTTACACTCTTTGGATCGTACGATTTGGGGCAGAAAGTTCGAGGCCATTGTGGAGTCGGAGAAGTATGACACTCTGACGGTGAACGAGCTGTTCTCGAAGCTCAAGTCGGCTGAGGTGGATAGGGGCATGACTGCCAAGCTCAAGGGACCGACTGATTCCCATAGTCTTGCCCTCGTTGGTGGTTCCAAAGGAAAGGCTAACTCTAACCCATCCACCAGGATGTTCTCTTTCTCCTCTTTGATGTCTATGGCAGATGAAGAGTTCGACGAGCTTGGAGAGGACGAGCTGGCGCTCTTGACGAGGCGGTTCGAGAGGCTGCACGAGAACCGCGTGAACATGAGGAGGAACACGAGGACATGCTTCAAGTGCGGCAAGACCAGACACTATTTCTCCGAGTGTCCGAAGGTGAACAACCACGACAAACACAAGTTCAAGGACAAGAAGAAGAAGTCCAAGAAGAAGGATCATGGACATGGGAAGAAGACACGGTCTCGAGAGAAGATGAAGAGATCAAGCGACATCGAGTCTGATTCCGAGGACACGTCTTCTAGCTCGAGTGATGAAGACGAAGAGGATGAGAAGAAGAGGAAGAAGAAGAAGAACTTTGGCAAGTATCTCAACGGCCTTTGTGTGACGGGCCTAAGCCTCAAGGACGACTTCTGCGGCATGGCTCGCAGTTCGAGCAGCAAGAGAAGCCAGAGGGACGCCTCGAACTTGGATTCCGAGGATGAGGTATGTGATGAGCTCTCCTCTTTGCGCAAGGAGAATAAGGAGTTGGTTGGCTTGCTTGATAATCGCGATCACATTCTTAGAGAGGCTAAGAAGCTTAGGAAGGAGCTTAGATCTTTGCTCGAGGATGCTAGGACTAGAGTGGCTGAGCTAGAAACACAGGTTCTTGATAGCAAGCTTGAAATTGATTCGCTCAAGGCTAGCCCTGTTGTTTCTAATGAAAATGATTGTGCTGATTGCTCTGCTTTCCTAGCTGACTTGACTGATCTTAGGGAGAAGTATGCCTCCAAGTGTGAGGAACTAGTGTGCTTAGGGTTGAGTTGGTTGAGCTGCAATCTAGACCCACTTTGCTTGGTGCTTGCACTTCTTGCCCTAGTTTGCATGAGAAAATTGCTGAGCTCCGTTCTTGCATTGTTTCACTTGAGGCTGATTTGAAAGTGCCTATTCCTACTTCTTGCTCTACATGTGAGTTGCATGCTATGAAGAATTTGGATCTTGCAAAATGTGTTGGTCGCTTGCAAGATGAGAATGATAAGTTGCGTGAAGCGCTGAGTTGGTTGTCGAGTCAAGAACCTCAGCTTGGTATGATGATTGCTAGCCGTAAGCGCTTTGACGGTTGGGCTTTGGGATTGGATAAGGTTGGTGAGGGCGGTGGTGTGAGAGAGAAAGGAAATTTGGGAATGTTTCGGTTCCACCACAACCCACACCCAAATACAAGTTTGCATCCAAGCCAAACCAACCAAAAGAAAAACCGAGTGAGAAGGCAAGTGAAACGCCTAGTGAGAAACCAAGTGAGAAGCCTTGTGAAGAGCCTCATCCCAAGCCTAAGCCCAGATCGATCCGTTTCCATTGTGAGTTTTGTGGAAAGGATGGTCACAAGAGAGCGTTTTGCTTCAAGAGAAAGCGTGAGGAGAGAATGGCGAAGGAGTGGGCTAACAAGGACAAGTACCACCCTTTCGATGGTGTACTTGAGCCTCGTGTGCAGTTGCCCAGGGCTAAGGCGAGTGTGAAGTCAGTTCGGGCTTGGGGAGAGCGGAAGGCTGTTGGAGGTGCTGCTGCCCAAGCTACACCGGTCAGACCGGTGTGGAGCACCGGTCGGACCGGTGCGAGCCCGGACGAGCGGCAGTTTGGGTTTCGTGCTCGTACAGGCGCGAGGGTTGTTTCTGGAGGTTGTGGTTCTGGTGGTTGGTCTGGAAAGTTTGCAGGAGGTCAGTTTGCTAGGCATTCTCCCCCTCGAGCTCACTACGGGGATGGGAGGAGTCATGGCTTTGAGAAGGAGAGGAGGGATGGTCCACGGGCTTTCTTCGTGGTTTTGGTCCTCCTCCAGGCAGAGAGGGCTGGTTCCCTCATGGTGGTTACCGTAGTGGTGTTCGTGGAGGTAGCTTTGGTAGGAAAGATGGTTTGATTTGTGCTAACCCCACTTTCGAGCAAATGGCTAGACACTGGTTTTACACATTTGGAACTAACCCCAGTGTTGAGTCGATTGCTCGCTCTCGCTCTTTGTTTTGAGTTGCAGGTGGATTGCCCGAAGAACATTTGGTTGATATCGGGGGGTGGTTCTTCGGCTTCATATCCCGGTGGTGATATGTTGGTGCATCACTTTCGGGAATGGTGAACAAGGATGAGTGAATTGTGAAGAAATGATAAAGGTAAGTGTATTTGTGACCTTCGAGTATGTGGCCTTGGTCAAGCCACTTGGTTTGTTTTGCTCCTTCTCTATCTCATGTGTGTAAGGTGAGCTTTGTACGCTCTTTGGCCTTAATGCATGAGTTTAGGGGGAGCTTGTGAGTTTGGTGCTCCTTTGCTCTTTTGCCGGTGGTGCTAGCCCTTTTTGCCTCCCCTCGAGGAGCCGGTGGCTTGCGAGCTTTGTGTGTGAGAGCTCCTTTGTAGCATATGTATAGCTTTCCTTTGTGCATTTCTTGCATTTGGCATGGCATATGTAACATGATGTATAGGCATCCTTGTATCTTAGATTGCATGCATTTTGTATCATATGCATTGGTTAGGAAAAGCTTCTCTCATATACATTGTTCACCATGGAATGAGATATATGTCTTTGTAAGCTTGTTTGGTATGCTACGGTTAGTTTGGCTTAGCTCTTGATGATCTTGATGGATAATCCATGGTTGATAGCTATGCTTTTGAAAAATGTCACATGTATGCTCTCTCATGTGTAAATGTCTTTACATGCTCTTGACATGTTTGTGTGGCCTTGCTATGCTTAATTTGTGGTTGGATAGCTAGTTTATTGATCATATGGGGTCAAAGGCTCATTTGCCATCATGAATGTTTAGCCCTCTTGATTTATCTTGTGGAGGAGCATAAGTTCCTTTTTGTCGCAAAGACATTTCATGTACCATTTACAAATCTGAAAATGAAATGAAAATGCTTGGAAAATATGCTCCCATGTCATATGTGCTGAATTTAATTTGCTTTGGGTGCTAAACCGTTGCATGATGCCTACCAATGAGAAGTCTCATACATAGAAGTAGGCACATGGCTCGGTGGCTTTGACATGACATGAGGTGCTTGTGGGTGTTTGTGATGGTCTTATGGTTAGAATAGTTGTCCTAGCATGAAGTTTGTGTGGCTTTGCCATTTTGATATGTTTTGATCATGTTTAGGACTTTTCTCATGAGAGGTAATTTTTTCGCAAAATTGTCCACATCCATCTTAGTTTCGTCCAATGGTTGTGAAACTTGGTGATCATGTAGTTGAGATCGATACGAAGCCGTAGAGTATCTAACTTGCTCATTTGGACATGTGTAGCATTCTTTGTTGAATTTTGTCTATTTGAGAAGCTCTAGGTTGAAAGTTTTGCATTTTTGGCTTGATTCATGCATTGCCAGCAAGGGGGAGAAGTTTGAGCTTGAAATGGCTTGCTGGACGTGTTTAGAAGGTTTTCGAGTGGTTTCGAGCCATTTACGGGGGCTCGTTGTGTACCGGTCGACCGGTCGGGATCACCGATCCGACCGGTGTGAGGCTCGGTTCGTACACTTGTTGCACACCGGTCGACCGGTGGTGTGGACCGGTCCGACCGGTCGGGGGCTGTTTTGTTGCATGCCCTGCTGTTTCAAGTGGTGTCTTGCATGCATTCGTCCGGGGGGGAGGTGCATTGGTTCGGGGGGAGCTTGCATGTGTGCGGGGGGAGCTCTTTGTGGTGTTCGAGCTTTGTTTTGGTGGTTTGCGCTCTTTGCTTGAGCTTTGTTTTGTCTCGGATGTGTCGAGCCGTTGCCCTTGCCTAAGGGGTCCGAGACTTGTTTCCTTCAAGTGATCTTGCTCTTTGCCTTTGTTTGGCTTTCGATCGCTTGTTGGAGTTTCTTTTTGTTCGTTTCTTTTCTTTTCTCTCTTGTTACTTTCGTGTGGGTGTTGTCAATGCACTCATCAAGGGGGAGATTGAGGACCATGTGTGGTTCGAGGACCGGTGGATGGTCGCTTCCTTGTGTGATGAGTGATTGACAACATTGTGTGGGCTGATTCTTGGCTAAGTATTGCAGGTGCAGGTTGCGGCTTGACTGGTGTTGGTGCAGGTGAAGAACAAGCGCGAAAGGTCGTTGCCGGTTAGGCCTCCAGGTGTGGAGAAGACAAGTAGGCTTCGTTCGAGGGACCCAGTGGCCAGTGGGGTCAAGTGCGGGCCGCATGGTGGCATGAACAGAAAGATGAAGTCGTGGACGGTTTCTTGGTTGAGCCTCAAAACCAAGGTCGAGCCGGGACTACGTGGGAGCCAAGTCGTGAGTGGAGATTGGCGGAGGCTACACCGAGTTCGTGGGGTTTCCGGTGGTTCACCAGAAAACCACTAGGTTCCTTGGTTGATCCACAAAGCCAAGACCGGAGAACCGAAGACGGAGGTGCGACGGCACCAGACCGGTCTGACCGGTGGGTCCGACCGGTCGGCCGGTGGGGACCGGTCGACCGGTGAGGAGCACCGGTCTGACCGGTGTGCGACGACGCGGTCCGGAATCTTTGAAGCGGAGGACACGCGTCGGGATCGCATGGCTTGCGTCGAGGCTACGCGGGGTGCGGTCGCCGGCATCCGTCCGATGGTGAAGACATCAAGAATTCCAAATCCGCCCTTGAGGGGCTTGTATCCCTAGTTAGTAGAGAAGGGCGTTTTAGACATTCGGTTGCCTCCATATAACCCCAGAGGTGAGAGGATGGCAGCCAACTCTTGGAACCCTAGCTCATTTGTTTTCCTATTTTCCACCTATTTTCCCTAGGTTTTCTTTAGGACTAGCAAGAGAGCTTCACGGAGAGATCTTGTAGAGAGGGATGGATGATCGGGCGGCTTGCTAGACCTTGTACGAACCTTTGTTTCATGTATAGATGATTCGGCGTGGTTCCTCAAGGTTTGGATGTGTTTTCCCCGGTTGTTCTTGGTGGTGATTTTCGGAGCCCTCTCTCGGTGTTTTCTTTGGGTTGTTTTCGGGACCTTTCTCTTGGGGATTTGATGGGGGAAATTTGTGGGAACCCCTCGTGGTTCTTTGGGCTGTGATTCCCCTTCCAAATCCGTGAGTAAAGGTGCTCGATTTTGGGGGTTTCTTGAGTTCTTGGGTTGGAAGTGCTTCCGACGGGATTTCTTCGATTCCTCCTTTTTGGACGAGATTTGGTGGGATTAAACTTCGCTATGGACTCCTCATGAGGTGTTCCTGATATCCCCAAAGTCTTGTTCAAGTCCGTGGAGCGATTCGGGAGATCGAGATTTGGATTTGGGGGAGTTGACCCACGGGTGCTGTTCATCCCGAGCTTCCCAGGCTACACCGGTCTGACCGGTGCTCTTGACCGGTCTGACCGGTGCAAGCCCTTGTGGGTTTTTGCTCGGGTAAACGTCTTGGTGTGTTCGTTGTTGTCCCGTGTTGCTGCTGTTTCGAGTTTGGGTCCGTTTGGTGGTCGGTTGGCCTGTTTGGTGCCTTGGGGGTTTCTGGCTGCCATCGGTCTGACCGGTGCGTCTCACCGGTCTGACCGGTGTAGAGCCACTTAGTGGAAGTTGCTCAGTTTCACCAGCAGGGACCGGTCTGACTGGTGGTGCTCACCGGTCTGACCGGTGTGGGTCTGTAGACTCGAGGTTTGGTTTTTCTGCTGCGTTTCTCGGGTCGGAAGGTGGTGTGTTGGTTCATAGGTCCAGTGGCACTCCAGTGGCTACGTGGGCTTGACCAACCTTGGTAGTGAGTCGGAGACGTGTGTTGGAAGCCGCGTTCGTCTTGTTGGAGTTTTCATCTCCTTCGAAAAGAATTTTTATCGGCTCCCATTCACTCCCCCCTCTCTGGTTCGCCGTATCGGTCCTTCAGTAGTAGAGGTTCTTCATGTCTGTCTCTGAGGTCCTCAACTGCTCCACCCGGGTCTCAAGCCCTGCAAAACAACAAGGCGCAGCGGGTTAGACTACCTCTCGACCTCCACCAACTACTCAACAAGTCAAGTGGCGTACCTTTGTTCTTGTTGCGGAGTGTCTTGTTCTTCCGCACCAAGTCGTCGCTCTTCGCTTGCATCTCTTGGACATCGTTGTGATACTTGGCGAAGGCGGCGTCAAGCTTGGATTGCATGGCGGCCGCGTGCTTCCGCGACTTCAAGAGTTGATCTTCCAGCGCTTCAGCCCGGAGCACCGCGTCGCCGAAGCCTTGCAGCATGCTAGACTTCTCGCGGGACCTCTCCACGACGTCCTGCACAGACAACACATGTTAAATGAGTACTCAACAACAGAGGATTGACTACTCAGGAGTTAAGACTACTCACCTTCATCCATTGTTCAGCCTGGCGGACTGCCTCCAGGTGCCTGGCTACCGTCGCCGGGTCCACCAAGTCGTCAGCCAGCAACTCCACCCCGCCACGACTACTCGTGGCCGCTTCGGTCATCGGCGCAGAGCGGATGGGATCTACGTCCTGGATTTTTGGGGAACGGACCACCACCTCCAGAGCAGCCTCTGGCGGCACGGCGGCATCTTCTCCTCCGGTGGCCACGGCGGCCTCCTCGGCGGCCTCCTCCATCGGCTCGGGGGCTCCTTCAGTAGCCTCCGGCACTTGTGGTGTCAACCTCTGCATAGGCACCGCCGCGGCGATGCCGCTGCCTTCGGCCTCGGCACCTGTCAAGAAGAAGACAAGTGCATCAGCGACTACGACTACTCTATGGGGAATACTAAAGCCTCAACAGAGTACTTACCTTCGACCACGCTGGCCTCGGGCAATGCAGCTCCAGCCGCTGGTGCTTCGGACTCCGCCTGAGGGGCAGGAGTGGACTCCTCGGCGGGCGGCGCGGCTTCTTCCCCCGCCACCGCCGTAGAGGGATCATCTCCCTCCCAGGACAGATCTGTCGATTTCCAGCAGAAGTACACAAATTGGTTGTCAATCAAGCTCCACTACTACACCATGTACTACTCGGGAAGACCCAGCACTTACAAGCTTGACCGGACTATCGTCACGGTCGAGGTGCCAAGGATGCTGGCAATGTCTACCAGTCCAGCCTTGGCGGGCACCTCCTCCTGCGCCTCTGCGGCTGTCGCCTCTTGTTGACGGTGAATTTCCATCAACCTAGAGTACTTGTTATACATTGGTTTCGATTATGATTTGCAACTAACCGGCCACTAGGCATACTAATGATATAACAAGTTCACACTTGCATGTTGATTTTGGAGTTTGTTGTTTACACAGGAAATCTACGCTAATGAGGAGACTTTCGGGATAAGTTCACCAAGCACTTTGGAAGAAGATCATGAAGCCCGACAAGAGTCAAGACACGCGATGAACATGACTCCAAATGACCCGAGGACCGAAGCGTCAACGTGCAAATCTTCAGGGACTCAACCAGAAAACAGTGAAGCTTGCATAGCAAGGATTCAAGCCTTAACCGTGAAGGAAACGACGTCAAAGGCCCACATGCAAGTGCACACGAATAAGGGATCACGGGAGAAGCAACCGGGGAGAAAACCGGGGCCGAACCGGGCTGATGTGGGCCTGGGCCGGCCGGCCTGGGCCGACCGGCCCAGCCCACTCCGGGGTCGGTTCGGTCCCCCCTTTGCCCTAGGTGTTCGTCTATTTATTCCCTCCGCCGCCGTCGGCCGCCACATCGAACAAATCATCCTACCGACGCCAATCACCAGAAAACCGCCGCCGCAAGATGAGGGAGAGAGTTAGATGAGCTCGTCGCAAGGATCAACGCCGGCGGAGAGAAGGAAGCAAGAGGAGGACTCCAAGCCGCTGGCCTAGGGGTGTTCCCAAGCTCCATCGCCGCCATCTTCATCGACGACGTTCTCCGGAGTCTCCATCACCCCTATGTGCTTCAATCCGTGTAAGATGATGGGGTAATGTCTCCGTTCATCCCTAGGATTAGATGGATACATGCTATGTGATCGCTACTCGATTTGTGGTTTCAATCTATTGTTTTCATGTTGATGATGCTTTGATGATTAAGGTTAGCTACCGTGTTTTTCGGTCGTATGATATCTGCTACTCCCATAGATTCCATCAACATACCGTGTCCATCATAGGTCTAGTCACGAATACCTTCGCGTAGTGACAGTACGAGAGGAGGGAAAGGGCGAAACCGTGGTCACAACCCCCGGTAGATTGGTTTACCGCTTTCGTGTAGTAGATGCATACCATGTTATCCTAGATCCTAGGGAGGGAACGCTTATCTTTCTTGCTCACTCTCTTGTGCTCACCCTTTACCATCTAGTTTAACCCTATATTTGTTTGATCAACTTAACTTAGATTAACTTAGGTTAGATTGTCTTTACTTTTAGATTAATACTCTCTTTAAAGGTTTCCTTAGTCAACTAGATTAGTACTTGGTTAAGCGCTAGTAATCCCCTTGCTCCGCGGATTGACAAGAACCTTGGGAATCCCATGGTGAAAAAGGTGTAGGTCCGTACGCTTGCGGATCATAGGTGGATACGAGTTTTATCCGTCAACAAGCCCCTTTTTCTGGCGCCGTCGCCGGGGAGCAAGCCAGTTTGCTACGTTTAATCTAGTATTAATTTTGTTGATTACTAACACCTAACCCTTATTTTCTAAAAAAAAAGAAAAAAAATCTTTGTTGTTTTTCTTTCTACTTTTCTTGTGCCTAGATGGATTTGTTCACCTCACCATTGGAAGACGAAGAGAAGTCGCTATGGGAGATAGCAATGCCGTCAATGGAAGACATTGAGATGCAAAAATCAGATTTGACGTTTGCTACAACCCACTATGAAGTGAAGCCTGGAATCATCAAGTTAGTGGCGACAAAACCATTTAGAGGATTGGAGGATGACAACCCATATAGACACATTAAGGAATTCACGATGTTATGCAACACGGTGCAACAAAAAGGAGTTCGGACGCTTGGTTCAAGTGGAATCTTTTTCCATTCTCTCTCGAAGATGAAGCGCGAAGATGGTACACACTTGCGTCCGTTGAAGCAAAAGGAAATTGGGATGAGCTAGTGAAGAAGTTTCTTTTGAAGTTCTTTCCCATAAGCAAGGTCCAAGACTTAAGGAGGCAAGTGCTCACTTTCAAGCAAGGAGAGGATGAAGGAATTGATGAAGCATGAGACCGTTTTAATGAACTACTTGAGCGAGGCCCGAACTTGGGATTTTTCGGTGACTTGATGTTGCATACCTTTTATTTTTCACTAACCCCTAACTCATCTCGTTTTGTAAGCATGTGTGCAGGCGGTGATATATTGGATAAAGCAATTAGTGAAGCTGCACAAATCTTACAAAGGATAAGCAATGGACAAAGAACAATACGAGATTGGCAAAGATGTTGTCAAGAGGAGCAAAATGACAAAAGCAAGCCCAAGGTGCTTGCTGAAATTTCTGAAAAAGATGAACCGAAGGTCAAGGAAGATGAACCGACCATTCAAGAAAGTGAAGATCCACTTCCCAAGGTAAGAGAAGTCATTTCGGATGTTAAAAATGTTGAAACTAACATGAATGTAGGCCGAAGTATGTGGAATGCTAGACCATTGGTGGAGTTCAAGCAATCCGGTTGGGTTCAAATTGATTTCGCCCCACTAATCAACTACCGAAGGAAGGAGGAACGCCGACACGTTGCCAAACTAATTGAAGATATATTTGATCAAGAGATGAGTGGAGAGTCGATCCAAAAGATGTTTGAAGAAGAAAGAGAAGAAGGAGATGAAGGATGGATCGACCGGTTTGACAACTCAAAGATTTATGATGAAGGAAGAGAAGAGTACAACCGTGATGAGCCTAGTGACTCAAAGGATAAATGGAAGGAGATAGGACTCAAGCTAGATGATAGCTTGTGTGCTATTGAAGCCTACACATTAGCAAATCAAGACATGGAAGTACTCAAGGATGAAGGAAAGAGTGAATCAACAATGAGCGATCTTGATGACATGTGGTACATGGAAGATAAAGAAAGCAACATACAAGTCTTTGAAGATGAAGATCTAGTTGATAAAGAAGACTTCAAAGAAGAGATTAATGCGTACATAGTTGAAGGATTACATGTTCCACATGATGAGTTGAAGAAATTGCAAGATGGTGATGAAGAGGCAACTACACTTGTTGAGATCGATTCGCCTTCAACACCGCTTGATGAACCAAATATCACTCTTGTTGAAAAATCTCTAAGGCCAAGGTACGTGCTGAAATCTCAAGATATTATTGGTATTGATGTTGATAAATTCAAATACTCATGTTCAACCAATAGTATGAATGATAGTTTAATGTCTATGCCTTGTTCCAATAGTGATCATGTTGATAGGCTAGATTTTCTTGAGAATGAAAAAGAGGAAACATTTATTTTTGATCCAATTAATCTCACACCTAAACAACCTTTGCCTAATGATGAGCTAAGTGCTATGCATGAAACATATGCTTCTTTTATTTACACCTTGACTTGTTGCTACAATTCACATGTGGTGTTAATTATGGACGCGTATGTTTACAATAAGTTTTGTAAATCTCGATCATGCTTTGCGCTTGGTCAAGCTAATGACCTTAAAAAATCATATGTCGGGAAAGGCCCGATTTTCACTAACCATGTAGACAAGGCTTGAATAATGAAAAAAGAAGTCATGCCTAAAAGAGTTGCAAGATAAATCATCAACCTCTCCGAATCCCGCGATGGATGCTGCTGTCTTCATCAATTTGAGAGCTTGTTCAGAGGTGTACGAATGAAAAAAATGAGATATTCAGAAGCTCCATCAAATTACCATTCCAACGCATCAAGAACCAACAAGTTTGAAGACCCGTGCAAGGAGTTATGGAGAAAACATTGAGCGTTGCGCGTTCTGAAATTTCAGGACAGATTTCATCGCCGAAGTAAAACGGACGTAACTCTCTTGTCCGGAGTCCGATTTGAGCATATAAAGACTCGTTGGAAAGGAAATTTTGTGCACTGTGCAATGGAGTAGAGCTTGAGTATACTTTCTATTCTGGACATTAAAAAAAATTCATGGAGTGAAGGTAGCACCGAAGGACGATAAAGAAGGAGATAATGATGAAACAAAAGGATGCTTTGGGCAAGTCTTCTATAAGTGACCAAGCACAACATGGGAAGTAAATTAAAGCTGCATTGGTACCTTTTCTTCTTGCATGAAGGGCCATGGCTATGCAACGAAAAGAAGGTATGTGAGAAAGTCGAGCTCTATGACTTTAAATGAAGCGCTTTTCGGGAGGCAACCCGTTTCTTTATATTTTTACTACTTTCTTAGAGAAAATAAAGAATGGCACTATCTTATGATGATCAACTTGTGGTTATTAATCTAAGTTCAGTTTTCCTTTTTAGAACCACCATCATGTTCATGATCATATTTATTTATTTGCATGCATTGCATTTTGTTGTCCTCGTGATGTTTCTTTGTGTATACATGTTTTGCACATAGTTGGCTTGGTTGTTTTATATACTTAATGATGTATGCTTCATTTTCCATGTTAATACTTCATAAGGCATTATGAGTATTTTCCTTTTGTGATCTTGTGTAAACGTGGTGTTCAAACATGATTGCGGACCATCATCGTTAAGTTCGATAAACCTAGCTAGCTTTTCATATGTTTTCATGTTGCTTTGGTCAGTTTATAATCTTTGCAATGCGCTTAATTTTTCTTGTGCTATAAGAGTTATTGATTTAGGGATAGACATGGTGTTTTAACCCTAGATATATAAACCTTTATGGCTATGGAAAAATTCGGCAACCTAGTTGTAAACATGGTGTTTAGAACTAGGTGAAAACATTGTCTTTGTTTATATGCTTTCCTGTCATGTGCATACACACCTTGCACCACGTACACTCATTAGGTTTTTATTCCTCATTAGACTAATTATGCCACAAGTTAAGAATCTTAGGAGACATTGTTGGATTGTTGGCAATTCTATCTACTCCCAACCGTCACCTTGGGGGTAGAATGTGCGTTTAAAACGTCTTACAGGCAAGATAAAGACTCTCACTATAAGGAAATTGAAGGATGGCTAAGAAGTGCTTTGTCTTCTTCTTCCATGACTAGCAAAATGCTAAGCATGGGGGAGACCCTAAATCTTCAACACGGAAGTTAACATCACCGGATCAATGCGCGAAAAGCTATCGATCTCATCAAAATTCTGCATGGTCTCGAAGGGAAAACACTGGGTATTTTTGGATATTTAGAAGCCCCATGAAGTTACGATTCCAACAAATCAAGAATCAAGACAATCGGAGGTTCCTACAAGCGGTTATGTCCGAATCACCGAGTGCAACACGTCCTGAAATCAGTTTTGGACAGCACGCAGCGCTGAAGTAAAACGGACATAGCTCCCTTGTTTGAACTCCGTTTTCGATGAATGACCACACGTTGGAAAGGTAATTTCATAAACTTTTCAATAGAGCTATATTTCGATATATGTTCTGTTCTGGACAGAGGGGGAAATCCATGAAAAAGAGACAGCAAGGAGACAATGAGAACAAGAAATAGGAGATGGTGATGACAACATTGAAGAGAAGGGTGACCAATGACTACATTAAGCATACAAGATCAAATTCAGAAGTTTAGGAGCATTAATAAATCAAGACAAAAGCAAAAGCCACATTGATACATGGAGATGTCGGAAGAAGGCAACGAAGAATTACAAAGGATGGTAACATCTCCATGGACCTTCTCTTTTCCAAACACAAATGCTTGTAAGTATGCCTTCAACCTCAACTAGGTGCAACATTTTGTTTTTCTCTTCAAACAATAACATGGCTACTAGGAGGACAACCTAGGTTTCTTTTTACTTTCAATAGATAAGCATGACCATGTGTTCACCTCGATGTTCTATATTGCCTATGCTTACGGAAAGATGATGAAAGTTGCCGCTTTGTTTTACCTACATGAAGTTATACATGTCTTGGCTAATTGCTCTCTATAATATGATCTGAAATTAATTTAAATACTGGCTCTTTTATTTGTGGAGGTGAAATGACTATGCTCTAGACCCACATACATATCTTTGCTCTTTGATTTAAGTTTATGGATAGCCGGATAACTTGTTGTTTTTATGAAAACTTAACTTTTATGCTATCTACATATTTGTGATGCTCGGCAAAGTTCTACCTACCAAAGCCATATACATATATGTTTTATGATAACAAAACCCGTAGATTGCAAACATATGTTTTGATGAGTTGGATTAGGATTGATTTCTATGGTTAGAGACTAAGAAGCTGGTCATTCCTTTGTGTAACTTTTTCATGCTAGCCTTTTTGTCCATGCATTGTGGGTTTTCACATCGAAAATTCCACAAACTTCGCCGGGCATCCACCCTAAACCAAAAACATCTTTTTGTGATCACCTCCTTGTCCACAACCCAATTTGAGTATGGAGTAAAATTCTCGATGGAGATTCAAATATTCCGCAAGATTATGGAATTTATACTTACTTTAGCGAGTCATTTCCCCTCTCTTTTATGCTCGAGGACGAGCATCATTCAAGCATGGGGGAGGAGTCATTATCCGACACAAATGCCATGTAAGTATTATGTTGCAAAAAGTTTTGAGGAGCAAAAGAAAAAAAAAAGAAAAAAATGAAAAATGAAAAAAAATATGATAAGAAGAAAAGAAAAGTAAGAAAAATAGGAAGAATAAAGTGAAAAAAAGAAAGAGAGAAAAATGAGAAGGAAATAGAATAAAGAAAAAAAAATAAAGATGCTCCTCGGTTCTTTTTGCTTCATAAGTTCTCAAGTGCCTTGATGATAAATCCATACTCAAATCTTCCAACCATGTGCAATCCGATAACGAGGACTTCACTCGTGCCTCGGGATCATCCATTTGCCACTTGCACATGTCCACTTATCTAAATGTGTGTGTTTCATCCCTCTCTCTTTCCAACATTTATTTTCCATGGCCTTTTTGACGAGTCTCGGTAATTCCAATAGACCTCTCTCTTAATTTGATAATATTTCAGATGTATGTTTTGCTAGGATTGTTTTTAACCTTCCAAGCTCCACATAAGCCTTCCACTATCACATATGAGTAGAGTAGGTTGAAAATAATCTAGTATAGGCTTGAGTGACTTGATGAGATGAGTGTTCCATGAGCTCTTGCAAGAGATTTTCACTTATGTTGGATATGCATCTTTTTGAAAATCTTCCATGTGACAAGGTAATGGTTTGAAGTTCACTTAAGTTTGAGAGCATCGTGTTAAATGTGGCTTGTTCTTTATTGTTAGTCTATCTTCCATAATGAAAAAGAAGCCGGTCACAACTTGAACCTTAAAAATAAATTTTTAAGAGAGAGCAATTTGTCTCGTCATGAATGACTAAGTGCAGGGATAACATTGGAAGGCAACACTAATTTCCCTTTTAAGCAAGGATTACTTACTCGAGGACGAGCAAGGTTTAAGCATGGGGGAGATGTTGACGGTGAATTTCTGTCAACCTAGAGTACTTGTTATATATTGGTTTCGATTATGATTTGCAACTAACCAGCCACTAGGCATACTAATGATATAACAAGTTCACACTTGCATGTCGATTTTGGAGTTTGTTGTTTACGCAGGAAATCTACGCTAATGAGGAGACTTTCGGGATAAGTTCACCAAGCACTTTGGAAGAAGATCATGAAGCCCGATAAGAGTCAAGACACGCGATGAACATGACTCCAAATGACCCGAGGACCGAAGCGTCAACGTGCAAATCTTCAGGGACTCAACCGGAAAACGGCCGAAGCTTGCATAGCAAGGATTCAAGCCTTAACCGTGAAGGAAACGACGTCAAAGGCCCACATGCAAGTGCACACGAATAAGGGATCACGGCGAAGCAACCGGGGAGGAAACCGGGGGCCGAACCGGGCCGAAGTGGGCTCGGGCCGGCCGGCCCGCCCCCACTCCGGGGTCGGTTCGGTCCCCCCTTTGCCCTAGGTGTTCGTCTATTTATTCCCTCCGCCGCTGTCGGCCGCCACATCGAACAAATCATCCTACCGACGCCAATCACCGAAAAAAAACCGCCGCCGCAAGATGAGGGAGAGAGTTAGATGAGCTCGTCACAAGGATCAACGCCGGCGGAGAGAAGGAAGCAAGAGGAGGACTCCAAGCCGCTGGCCTAGGGGTGTTCCCAAGCTCCATCACCACCATCTTCATCGACGACGTTCTCCGGAGTCTCGATCACCCCTATGTGCTTCAATCCGTGTAAGATGATGGGGTAATGTCTCCGTTCATCCCTAGGATTAGATGGATACATGCTATGTGATCGCTACTCGATTTGTGGTTTCAATCTATTGTTTTCATGTTGATGATGCTTTGATGATTAAGGTTAGCTACCGTGTTTTTCGGGCGTATGATATCTGCTACTCCCATAGATTCCATCAACATACCGTGTCCATCATAGGTCTAGTCACGAATACCTTCGCGTAGTGACAGTACGAGAGGAGGGAAAGGGCGAAACCGTGGTCACAACCCCCGTAGATTGGTTTACCGCTTTCGTGTAGTAGATGCATACCATGTTATCCTAGATCCTAGGGAGGGAACGCTTATCTTTCTTGCTCACTCTCTTGTGCTCACCCTTTACCATCTAGTTTAACCCTATATTTGTTTGATCAACTTAACTTAGATTAACTTAGGTTAGATTGTCTTTACTTTTAGATTAATACTCTCTTTAAAGGTTTCCTTAGTCAACTAGATTAGTACTTGGTTAAGCACTAGTAATCCCCTTGCTCCGCGGATTGACAAGAACCTTGGGAATCCCGTGGTGAAAAAGGTGTAGGTCAGTACGCTTGCGGATCATAGGTGGATACGAGTTTTATCCGTCAACACCTCTTCTACAGTGACGGCAGCCGGTGCAGTGCTCTCCTGTGCTCCAGCGGCCACCACTTCTTCTGCGGCGGCAGCTGCAAGCTCCATGCTCCCTCGAGGAGCAGGGGCTGGCGCTCCATCTGCGCCAGGAGCTCTTCCACAGTGGGGGCTGGGCTACGACTCCCAGTGGGTTCCCCCACCGTGTCCCACTCGCCTTCGTCGCCCTCATCAACGGGCTCCGTCGGCGGCACCTCCTGCAAGCAAGGAAGCTCAGTCATCAGCAAGTGAACTCGAGAGACTAGTACTCGACTACACTACTTAAGACGTCTTACCTCTTGAGGCGTGGTCTCAGAGACCTTCAACTTCTTTGTCACCCGCTTGCGGGCGGGGTTGCGCGGCTTCCGTGGCAGCGCAGCTAGACTAGCCTCCAGGCTAGCCGGCGGATCTTGCATGAGGGGCACATGAGGTAGGCCGGGACGGCTGAACTTCGACCGCAGTTGAAAGCGGTCCTGCAGCGTCTCCTCGTCGTCGTCCTCGTCAGACGTGTCTTTCACGATGACGGTGTCATCTCCTTCGCCGACTTCTCGCCGCTCCTTGGCTTTGGTTTTCCCCTCCTCCAGGATCTCTACTTTCTGAGGGGGCGGCTGCGGCTCGGAGACGAACTTCTTCAAGTCGTCCTGCAAGACACAAGACATCAGCGCGACTACTCACAAGGGATGGGTACTCGACTAGGGGGTACGGCTACCTACCTCTTTTGGCGGGTGTGCGGCGGAGTACTTTGGGACAGGGCACGCCGTGTACGGTGGCATGTCCTTGAAGATGCGCGTCAGCCTATCGACAATGTCGTCGTCGTCGACTTCACCTCCAGGCATTCGCGACGTGTCGTCGTCGCCGGTGTACTCGAAGCCCAGGGTGTCGCGAGCCATCAGTGGCTGCACCCTGCGCTTCATAAAGGTGAAGGCCACGTGCTCGGCCCTCAGCCCGGCTTCTCTCAGCATCTTGATGCGCACCAACAGCTCGGGGAGCTGGATCCCCTCCTGCATCGTGGGCTCCGTGTTCCACCACGGGTGATGCTTCGGCTGCTTCCCGCTCGGCTTCGGCAGTCCTGGGTGGTGGTTCGTGATGTAGAACCACTTCGCCTTCCAGTCCTGGTTGGAGTGGATGAGCTTGTACGCGAGGTACTGCTCGGCCGCGTCCTCCCGCATCTGGATTCCTGCTCCACCGACTACTCGCGGGTTGCTAGCGCTCGGTTGCGGCTTCACCCGGAAGAACTTCCGGAACAAGATCCAGTGACGCTTGATCCCCAGGAACGCTTCACAGAAGTGGACGAAGACTGCGGTATGGAAAATACCGTTGGGGTTGAGGTTGAGGTACTCGACGCCGTAGTACCCCAGGAGGCCCTTGAAGAAGTCGCTCACCGGAAGCGTGAGTCCGCGCTCCGCGAAGCGCGCGAACATCGGAATCTCGTCCTCGCTCTTCTCCATGGGGTACGGGTCCCCGGCGGCGGCCCTCCAACTGTCCATCTCCTTCTCACGGATAAATCCGCTGTTGAGGAGAGCCAGCAGATCTTCGGTCTTCATCTTCGACTTTTTCCACTCGCGGCTTGGATCTGGCCGCGGTGGAGACATCGGCGGTGCTGCCCCGCGGCAGCCCCGGCGGCCTCGTCGCGGCCCCTCTTCTTCCCGGCGGTCTTCGCGGACTTGGACGGTGATGGCTTCATTCTCCAAGTGCACGGCGTCTTCACGCGCATTCGCTCGGGGGCTACTCTAGCAGCTCTGGGTGGCGGCGCGCTCATATCTACAGCGGCGGCGGCATGCGCAGATCTATTCGAAATGGCTACAGCAGCAATGGGTGGAAAACCCTAAGGGTTTTGGCTTCTATTTATAAGTCAAAACGGCCCTCCAACGGCCGGATGGATAAGTCCGCGCTCGGCTGACTCAGCGGCCGCGCGTGACTCTTCGTATTCTACTAGTCGACGCGCCTCACCTCGGGGGCTCGGCTACTTCTACTCGACTACCTGGGAAGCGACGAGACTAAGGAGCGTCTCAGGACACATTCTACAAGATGACCCTTCAATTCGAGAGGAAGTACTCGACTCAAGGCTCGGGGGCTCCGTGCCACGTGTCCTTCGGTTTTTTCTCTCCGGATTTTTCGGGATATTCTTGCCAAGACTTCAGATGGACCCTCAGCCATAGTCTACAACTCAACCTAAGGCTCGGGGGCTACTCCATATGGAGTGCGATTTTGCAATCGCACTTCCATATCAGCTTCGGCTTCAAGACAACGCGGGCATTTTTGAAGATCTTCAAGGGCAGCACTCGAGGACGCTTGGGACTACTCGAGAAGACTTCAAGATTGCTCGGATATTAGCTGGAGTACATTCCAGCCTCGGGATGCTTCGATTACTCTTGAGGACTTTTAACTTGTAGTACTCAGGGACGCTTGAGGACTACTCGTTAAGGCTATCAAGACTACTTGAAGCTATCCTTCTCGACTACAAAGTACTCGGGGGCTTGTCGTATGGACCTCCCTAGGCCCACTACCTCGGTGGGTACCAGGACCGACTACTTGGTGGGCCCCTGGGACTACCCGGCTTGCGCTACACGACACCTGATGGCGTGGAGCACAAGGACTACGGAGGAGAAGTACTCGGTTAGGAAGCTGTACATGTCCTGCTGAGGACCATGTGTGGTTCGAGGACTGGTGGATGGTCGCTTCCTTGTGTGAAGAGTGATTGACAATGTTGTGTGGACTGATTCTTGGCTAAGTATTGCAGGTGCAGGTTGCGGCTTGACTCGTGTTGGTGCAGGTGAAGAACAAGCGCGAAAGGTCGTCGCCGGTGAGGCCTCCAGGTGTGGAGAAGACAAGTAGGCTTCGTTCGAGGGACCCGGTGGCCAGCGGGGTCAAGTGCGGGCCGCATGGTGGCATGAATAGCAAGATGAAGTCGTGGACGGTTTCTTGGTTGAGCCTCAAAACCAAGGTCGAGCCGGGACTACGTGGGAGCCAAGTCATGAGTGGAGATTGGCGGAGGCTACACCGAGTTCGCGGGGTTTCCGGTGGTTCACCAGAAAACCACTGGGTTCCTTGGTTGATCCACAAAGCCAAGACCGGAGAACCGAAGACGGAGGTGCAGCAGCACCAGACCGGTCTGACCGGTGATTCTAACCGGTCTGGCCGGTGGGGACCGGTCTGACCGGTGAGGAGCACCAGTCTGACCGATGTGCGACGACGCAGTACGGAATCTTCGAAGCGGAGGACACGCGTCGGGATCGCATGGCTTGCGTCGAGGCTACGCAGGGTGCGGTCGCCGGGCATCCGTCCGATGGTGAAGACATCAAGAATTCCAAATCCGCCCTTGAGGGGCTTGTATCCCTAGTTAGTAGAGAAAGGCATTTTAGACATTCGGTTGCCTCCATATAACCCAAGAGGTGAGAGGATGGCAGCCAACTCTTGGAACCCTAGCTCATTAGTTTTCCTATTTTCCACCTATTTTCCTTAGGTTTTCCGTAGGACTAGCAAGAGAGCTTCACGGAGAGGTCTTGTAGAGAGGGATGGATGATCGGGCGGCTTGCTAGACCTTGTACGAACCTTTGTTTCATGTATAGATGATTCGGCGTGGTTCCTCAAGGTTTGGATGTGTTTTCCCCGGTTGTTCTTGGTGGTGATTTTCGGAGCCCTCTCTCGGTGATTTCTTTGGGTTGTTTTCGGGACTTTTCTCTTGGGGATTTGATGGGGGAAATTTGTGGGAACCCTTCGTGGTTCTTTGGGTTGTGATTCCCCTCCCAAATCCGTGAGGAAAAGTGCTCGGTTTCGGGGTTTCTTGAGTTCTTGGGTTGGAAGTGCTTTCGGCGGGATTTCTTCGATTCCTCCTTTTTTGGATGAGATTTGGTGGGATTAAACTTGGCTATGGACTCCTCATGAGGTGCTCCTGATATCCCCACAGTCTTGTTCAAGTCCGTGGAGCGATTCGGGAGATCGGGATTTGGATTTGGAGGAGTTGACCCGCGGGTGCTTGTTCATCCCGAGTCGCCTGTGCTACACCGGCTCGACCGGTGCTCTTGACCGGCCCGACCGGTGCAAGCCCTTGTGGGATTTTGCTCGGGTGAACGTCTTGGTGAGTTCGCTGTTGTCCCGTGTTGCCGCTCGTTTCGAGTTTGGGTCCGTTTGGTGGTCGGTTGGCTCGTTTGGTGCCTTGGGGGCTTTCGAGTCGCCATCGGTCTGACCGGTGTGTCTCACCGGTTTGACCGGTGTAGAGCCACTTAGTGGAAGTTGCTCAGTTTCACCAGCAGGGACCGGTCTCGCCGGTGGTGCTCACCGGGGTCGACCGGTGTGAGTCTGTAGACTCGAGGTTGGGTTTTTCCGCTGCTTTTCTCGGGTCGGAAGGTGGTGTATTGGTTCCTAGGTCCAGTGGCACTCCAGTGGCTACGTGGGCTTGACCAACCTTGGTAGTGAGTCGGAGACGTGTGTTGGAAGCCGTGTTCATCTTGTTGGAGTTTCAATCTCCTTCGAGAAGAATTTTTATCGGCTCCCATTCACTCCCCCCCTCTCTGGTTCGCCGTATCGGTCCTTCAAGTTGTATCAGAGCCGGTTCGGGTCTTTGTTGACTCTAACCAGTCTAAGATCCAAGGATGGCATACCAGGAACGGGGTTCGGGTCCTCCACACTTCGATTGCAAGAACTACCAGATGTGGAGCAAGCGGATGGGTGCGTTCCTCCGCGGAAAGGGTCAGATCCTTTGGGATGTCACGGTGGACACAGGCTATGTCCAGCCGGTTGATTTCCTCGCTCCAGGATCGAGGGACAGATTCGACGCCAACAATAAGGCGGTCGACTACTTGTTTCGTGCTTTGTGTCAGCCTGAGTTCGATCGGGTGCACACCGAGCACTTGGCTTGTAGGATTTGGGCGGTACTGAAGGAGGCTCATGTTGGGAACGCCCAGGTTCAGGCACGGATGTATGCGACCTACCGGAGAGAGTACGAGAACTTCACTCATAAATCCATCGATGCCTTGTTTCAGAGGTTCACGGTGGTGGTGAACAACATGAGGGCCAATGTGGACGTGCTCCCGTACGATGATCATGATAGAGCGTTCAAGCTCTTACACTCTTTGGATCGTACGATATGGGGCGGAAAGTTCGAGGCCATTGTCGAGTCGGAGAAGTATGACACTCTGACGGTGAACGAGCTGTTCTCGAAGCTCAAGTCGACTGAGGTGGATAGGGGCATGACTGCCAAGCTCGAGGGACCGACTGATTCCCATAGTCTTGCCCTCGTTGGTGGTTCGAAAGGAAAGGCTAACACTAATCCATCCACCGGGATGTTCTCTTTCTCCTCTTTGATGTCTATGCCGGATGAGGAGTTCGACGAGCTTGGAGAGGACGAGGCCGGTGCTCCTGACGAGGCGGTTCGAGAGGCTGCACGAGAACCGAGTGAACATGAGGAGGAAGACGAGGACATGCTTCAAGTGCGGCAAGGCTGGACACTATTTCGCCGAGTGTCCGAAGGTGAACGACCCCGACAAGCACAAGTTCAAGGACAAGAAGAAGAAGTCCAAGACGAAGGATCATGGACATGGGAAGAAGACACGGTCTCGAGAGAAGATGAAGAGATCAAGCGACATTGAGTCTGATTTCGAGAACACGTCTTCAAGCTCGAGTGATGAAGACGAAGAGGACGAGAAGAAGAGGAGGAAGAAGAAGAACTTTGGCAAGTATCTCAACGGCCTTTGTGTGACGGGCCTAAGCCTCAAGGACGACTTCTGCGGCATGGCTCGCAGTTCGAGCAGCAAGAGAAGCCAGAGGGACGCCTCGGATTTGGATTCCGAGGATGAGGTATGTGATGAGCTCTCCTCTTTGCGCAAGGAGAATGAGGAGTTGGTTGACTTGCTTGATAATCGCGATCACATGCTTAGAGAGGCTAAGAAGCTTAGGAAGGAGCTTAGATCTTTGCTCGAGGATGCTAGGACTAGAGTGGGCCGAGCTAGAAACACGGGTTCTTGATAGCAAGCTTGAAATTGATTCGCTCAAGGCTAGCCCCGTTGTTTCGATGAAAATGATTGTGCTTGATTGCTCGCTTTCCTAGCCGACTTGGACCGATCTTAGGGAGAAGTATGTCTCCAAGTGTGAGGAACTAGATGTGCTTAGGGTTGAGTTGGCTGAGCTACAATCTAGACCCACTTTGCTTGGTGCTTGCACTTCTTGCCCTAGTTTGCATGAGAAAATTGCTGAGCTCCGGTCTCGCATTGTTTCACTTGAGGCTGATTTGAAAGTGCCTATTCCTACTTCTTGCTCTACATGTGAGTTGCATGCTATGAAGAATTTGGATCTTGCAAAATGTGTTGGTCGCTTGCAAGATGAGAATGATAAGTTGCGTGAAGCGCTGAGTTGGTTGTCGAGTCAAGAACCTCAACTTGGTATGATGATTGCTAGCTGTAAGCGCTTTGACGGTTGGGCTTTGGGTTTGGATAAGGTTGGTGAGGGCAGTAGTGAGAGAGAAAGGAAATTTGGGAATCTTTCAGTTCCACCACAACCCACACCCAAAGACAAGTTTACCTCCAAGCCAAACCAACCAAGAGAAAACCGAGTGAGAAGGCAAGTGAAACGCCTAGTGAGAAACCAAGTGAGAAGCCTTGTGAAGAGCCTCATCCCAAGCCTAAGCCCAGATCGATCCGTTTCCATTGTGAGTTTTGTGGAAAGGATGGTCACAAGAGAGCATTTTGCTTCAAGAGGAAGCGTGAGTAGAGAATGGCGAAGGAGTGGGCTAACAAGGACAAGTACCACCCTTTCGATGGTGTACTTGAGCCTCGTGTGCAGTTGCCCAGGGCCAAGGCGAGTGTGAGGTCAGTTCGGGCTTGGGGAGAGCGGAAGGTCGTTGGAGGTGCTGCTGCGCCCGAGCTACACCGGTCGGACCGGTGTGGAGCACCGGTCGACCGGTGCGGGCACAGACGGAGACGAGCAGGTTTGGGTTTCGTGCTCGTACAGGTGCGAGGGTTGTTTACGGGAGGTCGTGGTTCGGTGATTGGTCCGGAAAGTTTGCGGGAGGTCGGTTGCTAGGCATTCTCCCCCTCGAGCTCACTACGGGGATGGGAGGAGTCATGGCTTTGAGAAGGAGAGGAGGGATGGTCCACGGGCTTTCTTTCGTGGTTTTTGTCCTCCTCCAGGCAGAGAGGGTTGGTTCCCTCATGATGGTTACCGTAGTGGTGTTCGTGGAGGTAGCTTTGGTAGGAAAGATGGTTTGGTTTGTGCTAACCCCACATTCGAGCAAATGGCTAGGCACTAGTTTCACACGTTTGGAACTAACCCCAGTGTTGAGTCGTTTGCTCGCCCTCGCTCTTGGTTTTGAGTTGCAGGTGGACGGCTCGGAGAACATTTAGTTGATATCGGGGGGTGGTTCTTCGGCTTCATATCCCGGTGGTGACATGTAGGTGCATCACTTTCGGGGATGGTGGACCAGGATGAGTGAATTGTGAAGAAATGATAAAGGTAAGTGTATTTGTGACCTTCGAGTGTGTGGCCCTGGTCAAGCCACTTGGTTCGTTTTGCTCCTTCTCTATCTCATGTGTGTAGGGTGAGCTTTGTATGCTCTTTGGCCCTAGTGCATGTGTTTAGGGGGAGCTTGTGAGTTTTGTGCTCCTTTGCTCTTTTGCTGGTGGTGTTGAGCCCTTTTTGCCTCCCCTCGAGGAGCCGGTGGTTTGTGAGCTTTGTGTGTGGGAGCTCCTTTGTAGCATATGTATAGCTTTCCTTTGTGCATTTCTTGCATTTGGCATGGCATATGTAGCATGTTGTATAGGCATCCTTGTATCTTAGTTTGCATGCATTTTGTATCATATGCATCGGTTAGGAAAAGCTTCTCTCATATACATTGTTCACCATGGAATGAGATATATGTCTTTGCGAGCTTGTTTGGTATGATATGGTTAGTTTGGCTTAGCTCTTGATGATCTTGATGAATAATCCATGGTTGATAGATATGCTTTTGAAAAATGTCACATGTATGCTCTCTCATGTGTAAATGCCTTTACATGCTCTTGACATGTTTTTGTGGCCTTGCTATGCTTAATTTGTGGTTGGATAGCTAGTTTATTGATCATATGGGGCCAAAGGCTCATTTGCCATCATGAATGTTTAGCCCTCTTGATTTATCTTGTGGAGGAGCATAAGTTCCTTTTTGTCGCAAAGACATTTCATGTACCATTTACAAATCTGAAAATGAAATGAAAAATGCTTGAAAAATATGCTCCCATGTCATATGTGCTGAATTTAATTTGCTTTGGGTGCTAAACCGTTGCATGATGCCAACCAATGAGAAGTCTCATACATAGAAGTAGGCACATGGCTCGGTGGCTTTGACATGACATGAGGTGCTTGTGGGTGTTTATGATGGTCTTATGATTAGAATGGCTGTCCTAGCATGAAGTTTGTGTGGCTTTGCCATTTTGATATGCTTTGATCATGTTTAGGACTTTGCTCATGAGAGGCAAGTTTTTCGCAAAATTGCCAACATCCATCTTAGCTTCGTCCAATGGTTGTGAAACTTGGTGATCATGTAGTTGAGATCGATACGAAGCCGTAGAGTATCTAACTTGCTCATTTGGACATGTGTAGCATTCTTTGTTGAATTTTGTCTATTTGAGAAGCTTTAGGTTGAAAGTTTTGCATTTTTGGCTTGATTCATGCATTTCCAACAAGGGGGAGAAGTTTGAGCTTGAAATGGCTTGCTGGACGTGTTTGGAAGGTTTTCGAGTGGTTTCGAGCCATTTCGGGCTCTCGTTGTGCACCGGTCCGACCGGTCGTGGTCACCGTCCGACCGGTGTGAGTGCTGGTTCTGGACACATGTTGCTCACCGGTCTGACCGGTGGTGTTGACCGGTCTGACCGGTCAGGGCTGTTTTTGTTGCAGCTGCCCTGTTTCAAGTGGTGTCTTGCATGCATTCGTCCAGGGGGAGTTGCATTGGTTCAGGGGGAGCTTGCATGTGTGCAGGGGGAGCTCTTTGTGGTTTTCGAGCTTTCGTTTCGGTGGTTTGTGCTCTTTGCTTGAGCTTTGCTTTGTCTCGGATGTGTCGAGCCGTTGCCCTTGCCTAAGGGGTCCGAGACTTGTCTTCTTCAAGTGATCTTGCTCTTTGCCTTTGTTTGGCTTTCGATCGCTTGTTGGAGTTTCTTTCTGTTCGTTTCTTTTTCTTTTCTTTTCTCTCTTGTTACTTTCGTGTGGGTGTTGTCAATGCACTCATCAAGGGGGAGATTGAGGACCATGTGTGGTTCGAGGACTGGTGGATGGTCGCTTCCTTGTGTGATGAGTGATTGACAATGTTGTGTGGACTGATTCTTGGCTAAGTATTGCAAAGGGTTGCGGCTTGACTCGTGTTGGTGCGGGTGAAGAACAAGCGCGAAAGGTCGTCGCCGGTGAGGCCTCCGGGTGTGGAGAAGACAAGTAGGCTTCGTTCGAGGGACCGGTGGCCGGCGGGGGTCAAGTGCGGGCCGCATGGTGGCATGAACAAGCAAGATGAAGTCGTGGACGGTTTCTTGGTTGAGCCTCAAAACCAAGGTCGAGCCGGGACTACGTGGGAGCCAAGTCATGAGTGGAGATTGGCGGAGGCTACACCGAGTTCGCGGGGTTTCCGGTGGTTTACCAGAAAACCACTGGGTTCCTTGGTTGATCCACAAAGCCAAGACCGGAGAACCGAAGACGGAGGTGCAAGCAGCACTGCACCGGCCCGACCGGTGGGTCTGACCGGTCTGACCGGTGGGGACCGGTCTGACCGGTGAGGAGCACCGGTCCGACCGATGTGCAACGACGCGGTCCGGAATCTTCGAAGCGGAGGACACGCGTCGGGATCGCATGGCTTGCGTCGAGGCTACGCGAGGTGCGGTCGCCGGCATCCGTCCGATGGTGAAGACATCAAGAATTCCAAATCCGCCCTTGAGGGGCTTGTATCCCTAGTTAGTAGAGAAGGGCATTTTAGACATTCGGTTGCCTCCATATAACCCAAGAGGTGAGAGGATGGCAGCCAACTCTTGGAACCCTAGCTCATTAGTTTTCCTATTTTCCACCTATTTTCCTTAGGTTTTCTCTAGGACTAGCAAGAGAGCTTCACGGAGAGATCTTGTAGAGAGGGATGGATGATCGGGCGGCTTGCTAGACCTTGTACGAACCTTTGTTTCATGTATAGATGATTCGGCGTGGTTCCTCAAGGTTTGGATGTGTTTTCCCCGGTTGTTCTTAGTGGTGATTTTCGGAGCCCTCTCTCGGTGATTTCTTTGGGTTGTTTTCGGGACTTTTCTCTTGGGGATTTGATAGGGGAAATTTGTGGGAACCCTTCGTGGTTCTTTGGGTTGTGATTCCCCTCCCAAATCCGTGAGGAAAAGTGCTCGGTTTCGGGGTTTCTTGAGTTCTTGGGTTGGAAGTGCTTTCGGCGGGATTTCTTCGATTCCTCCTTTTTTGGACGAGATTTGGTGGGATTAAACTTGGCTATGGACTCCTCATGAGGTGCTCCTGATATCCCCAAAGTCTTGTTCAAGTCCGTGGAGCGATTCGGGAGATCGGGATTTGGATTTGGAGGAGTTGACCCGCGGGTGTTGTTCATCCCGAGCTGCCCAGGCTACACCGGTCTGACCGGTGCTCTTGACCGGTCTGACCGGTGCAAGCCCTTGTGGGATTTTGCTCGGGTGAACGTCTTGGTGAGTTCGCTGTTGTCCCGTGTTGCTGCTGTTTCGAGTTTGGGTCCGTTTGGTGGTCGGTTGGCCTGTTTGGTGCCTTGGGGGCTTTCAGGCTGCCATCGGTCTGACCGGTGTGTCTCACCGGTTTGACCGGTGTAGAGGCACTTAGTGGAAGTTGCTCAGTTTCACCAGCAGGGACCGGTCTGACCGGTGGTGCTCACCGGTCTGACCGGTGTGAGTCTGTAGACTCGAGGTTGGGTTTTTCCGCTGCGTTTCTCGGGTCGGAAGGTGGTGTATTGGTTCCTAGGTCCAGTGGCACTCCAGTGGCTACGTGGGCTTGACCAACCTTGGTAGTGAGTCGGAGACGTGTGTTGGAAGCCGTGTTCATCTTGTTGGAGTTTCAATCTCCTTCGAGAAGAATTTTTATCGGCTCCCATTCACTCCCCCCCCTCTGGTTCGCCGTATCGGTCCTTCACCTGCACTGTATGGAAGACTCCTGGACGTACTCAACTAGTACTCTCTCCCTGCTCCGACTTGTAACCCTGCCTCCCGGACTATATAAGGCAAGGCAGGGACCTTTCTCTAGCATCCAATCTCATCTCACGTCGTACTATTACACCATCTTGTAATCGTACCCAATCAATCCAGAGCTACACAGCATACAGGACGTAGGGTATTACGCACCTTGCGGCCCGAACTTGTCTAAATTGTGTGCCACGTGTCTCTTCCTTCGAGTTACCGATCTCGGCGAGGACACATTCATCTACTTCGGGTACTCCCCTTAGTAGGTTGCCGGTCTAAAACACCGACACGGGCCAAGGCCGGACGGAGGTGGGTCAGAGCGGGTTGGGACTTCGGGCTCGGGCCGTTAGGAAAGGATAGGTTTTGTTTTTTCGAATTTATTTTTAACGCGAAAACAATTCCAGAAAAATCTAGAAATTGTTTAAAGGCACGAAAAATACTCTGAAAATCACAAAAAATCCAGGAAAATTTCCAAAGGATCATTGGGACATGAACAATCCAAACAAAATATTTGGAGCTCATGAAAAAGATTTTAGAGCCTTCTAATAAATAGAATCAGCTCAGGGAAAATGAGAATAAATTCTAGAAAAATCCGGAAAATTCTCAGAAGGTTTTGGACAGCACCAAAACGTATTTTTGAAACCTTTTGCACTCAAGAAGCACCAAGATGCATTGGCATGAATGCAACACACACAACCATTTATTTAAATTTAGAAATCAAATAATGGTTTTTCCTATACTATATTTCCTGTAAAGAAAATAAATGTTTGAAAAGTTTTAAAAATATAAGAAAATCATTGTTTAATTGTTCTCTCTATTCACATCCTGAAATTGGAAATTTCAGGGTGTGACAAATCTACCCCCCTTAAACGGAATCTCGTCCCGAGATTCGAGAAAGGCTAGCAAGAAACTAAGGCTCATGTGGGTATTATCCAAAGCTTATCAGTTTTCTTCATATCGACCTTCCTTACACAAGCATACCAAACATGCTCTTCTATTCTCCTTAGCTTATTGGACTTGTATAGGAATATATAGTCTGGTCCCACTTATAACTTATCCATTCTTCTATCATCATGATTTCTCCACTCTTCGCTTTGCTCCATCATAGTCCTTGGTAGACCAACTTGTGCATCAGGATTCTTCTTAATAGGAGTGACATATATAGGTCGAACAATCTTAGGCTGGGGTTTGTCGAAACCAGGTCTAGTACCATTATCTGCCCCTAGATGTGATAACTCCTTCTCTCGTCTTGTCCTATGGTTTTGTTTGTTAGATCGCTTGCGTCTACCAGGTTTGTATTCCTTGCAATTGATAATCCAATCATCAAGGTTTAGGGTTTGAGTATGACCTTCAGCTTGAGAACCTTCTTCTTGAGTTGGGTTTTGGGTGGAAAACATCCTCTGCTTATTGATATCTATTGGTTTATGTTGGCGAGCTTCTGCTGTCATAAGACTAGCTTCCTTCTAGGGACATGAAAGACCATGGTGCTCACCACACGGACACATATCTAGAGCCTTGTTAACCTCATGTTTTTTTCTCCATGGTTAGTTTCAGTGCTTCATGCTTCTTTGTTGACGGTTAATAATTGTATCAAAGTTCGTTCGTGACTCGCAAGCGTACAAGTCTCCCGTCGTAGTCAAGGGACCCTTCTTCCCTCGAGTGGTGAACCCAAGGTATCGAATCCGTGGAACAAATGTGTGACGCAAGACTTAATCTATTAAAGCCAAGTAATCTTCAATAATCGATAAAAGACCTAATGCATCTAAGTTAAAAACACAAAACAGATCTAATCTACTAAAAACCGGAGAAAACAAAGTAAGATTGGGTAGATAAACCGATCTAGAGGGATCAGGGTAAGCCTTTTGTTGAAGTTCCAAGCAAAAGAAGAAGTAGCAAATCGAATCTTAATAAAAGCCTCTTTAAATCGTGGTTTCCCGTCCAAATCCGAAAACATCCGCCTTTCGAGACCCCCGTTCGTCACAACGTATCCCTATTCATGCGGGGAGCTTAGGGCGAGTCAAAAGACAAGTCGAGATTCTTTCGGAAGATCCGGCGTGTACCTCTAGCCACCGCGGCTACAAGAACACCCTATGTAATCTATCTCGAGAATAGAATTGGAATAAGCAAAGCCGATCGAAAAACGAAATCTTCGAGGAAACACTTGATCGCTGAGAAAAGATTCAACTTGATAATTCAACTATAACAATGATACATACACAAGATCACCACCGGGATCCTTCCTTGATCTTGCTTCTAGCTCGGGAACTCCGACGTGGTCTTCCTTGCAAGGTTCCCACGTCGGCTAGGGCAACCCTAGTCAACTAGCTCGACCCTCTCCTCTCCTAGATGGTGTCCCTCTCTTCTCTGCTTCTCGGCGGCCGAAGACGAAATCTTCTCTCGCGTGGCTCTCGGTCGGGGGACTATAAATAGCCCGATTGGCGGCTAGGGCAAAGGGCGACGGGTTTGGGCCCTAAATGGGCACGGGCCGACCGGACCGGGCCGGCCGGCCCGGGCCCATTTAGGCCCGGCCCCCGCGGGCTCCTTTGCCCGAGGTCGGTTCCCTTGCTTCCTGGATGTTTCCCCCTTCTGCATACGGGTCCATGTCGTCGGTTTCTCTCCGAATTGGACTCAACTCCTTGTCTTGGAAGATTATGCACTTTTCTGGTCAGGTCCCTGGAGTCTGTCGTCTTCTCGGATCAAGTCCCCGGCTTCTTGGAGTTAATATTGCTTCATTGCATGACTTGTTCAGGACTTTAAGGTCTTGTCATGAGGCGTTTGATGAACTTATCCCGAAAGTCTTGCATTCAACGCTAAATCCCTGCATAAACATTAAACTCCAAAAACGACATGCACACGTGAACTTGTTATAACACGGGGGTTAGTACCAATGGATAAGGTATAAAACTCATGCCAACACCGAAGGTAAACTCATGGCTAGGTTGACGGATTTTCACCGTCAACATCTCCCCCATGCTTAAACCTTGCTCGTCCTCGAGTAAGCCTTCGATGGATATCATCATTGCTAAACAATGTTTAAACTTTGCATTTGATCATACATGAGAAAACATAATGCTCTCAAAATATTAATTCATTAAAGTTCCATAATGTACTAGCCTTCATCTCCACGGAGGGTAGATTCTTATTAAGCTTATCCCACAAGTATTAACATGCTCACAAAGTTTTTTAAATAGATCTCAGAATTTTTGAAATGAAGAACAAGATAAGAAAAGCTAAACCAAATTCACAAATTTAAATCATCTCGTGTATTGCTCATAAACTCTCATCTCACTTGTCTCTCAAACCTATATATTCTACTCCTTTCCCTCTCATATATATGTGGTAGGCTTTATATGGAGCTTTGGGAAAGTTTAGTCCTAACAAGAATTAATAAATGAGGTGTTGTCAAAACAAGACAAGCTTCTCATGGTCTTACCGAGACTCGTCAAAAAGGTCATTGGAAAATAATGTTAAATCAAGGAGGGGAAAGAGAAAAATACACACACTTTAGATAAGTGGACATGTGCAAATGGCAAAGAGTGATCCCGAGGCACAAAGGAAGTCCTCGTTATCGGATTGCACATGGTTGGAAAATGAGAATGGATCTTTTATCTTGAAGCCTTGAATGCACTCTTCGAGAACCGGGGAGTTCACTTTACGCACAAATATATATTTTTTTTTCTTTCTTATATTTCTCATTCTTTTCTTTCTTTCATTTTTTTCTTTCCTCGTCATTTATTCAGTCCATGACTTCCACAACGAAGTTTTGATTTTTTTATACCTTGAAAGTCATGAATATCACTGGATTTTTTTTCTTTCATCATTATATATATTTTTTAAAATACTCCCTTTTTGAACTCTAAGACTGCACCGTACCTACCTCCTCCCCCATGCTTAGACGTTGCTCGTCCTCGAGCAAAGAGGCGAAAAATAAGGTAGGTACCGGAGATATTTTTCCTTGGAGAGATACTTGAAATCTTCAACGTTGGCACCGTCTTGCGATCTTCCTTGAATTGATGATCCATCCTCAATGATAGGTTGTGGTCAAGGAGGTAATCACAAAAAGATGATATTTGGTTTAAGGGTGGATATCCGGCGAAGTTTGTGAGATCACCGATGCGGGGATACACAATGCACGGATAAAAGGCTAGCAAAAAGATAGATACGCAAAAACGAAATGACCAACTTCTTAGTCTCGGGCCGAGAAATCATGGCCTGCAATAACTCACTCAAAAATAAATCTTGTACACTAAGGTTCATGCACTCAAATATATATAAGGCTTTGGATAGGTTGAGCAACACACAAGTGATATTTGTGACAAGGTTAGCGATATTTTTGAGCATAAAAGACATCTTTAATCTATTCATAACTTGAGAGCACATAAAACACTATGGGTCTTTATTTTAATCATAACCTCCGCTGAAAATTAAGTATTTAAATAAATTCAGATCTGTATTTTTAAGAGAGCACTAGCTTAAACATGCATAAATCAACTACAAAGATGAACAAAGCTGCAATTTTAATCATATATCATCATGGCACGAATTTTGTAACTTTTCCAATGATATAATCAAGGTGGTGACTTTATTAATGGTGATATCAAGTTGAAATACACACTGAAAATAAACAAACATGCTTGCTGAAATTTAAATAAAAACAGAAAAATACTACGCAAACACACATAGCAAAAGCTGAAAAATACAGAGAAAAAGAAAAGAAAAGAAAACTAAAGTTCCTAAATCTTCTAGTCCTCCGCCGGTGGTTGATGTTGGTAGTCTTGATAATAATACCCTTGCTCATAATATGAATGAACGCTTCCTCCGTCAAATTGATTTGGCTCCACAAGGTGAAGGCGTCCAAGTTCAAAGGCAATATTTGCGTTGCCTTCACCGAGTTGAGCTGCGTTGGATTGGATGGCTGCGATATTTTGAGCATTTCTTGCAGCATACCCTCCAATAATAGCCATGCTTTGTTGTGGTTGGGGATGATGAGCGTAGGACTCCGCGAAGTTAGCGTTGGGCACAACATAATTTTTTGGGGGTACCGGTGCACCACCCCCCCATGCTTGTTGTTGAGACCCTCCGTAATAACTTGGCGGAGGAGGAACTCCGCCGAATGGTTGCACATTGGGTTGTGCTCCACTCGCTTGTGCGGAGGATGTTCCCTCCTCTACGATTCTTCCTCTTTTGTTCTTCCTTGCAGGGACAAGTAGTCCCTCTTCCAACCAATCTTCCCTTCCTTCGGTGAAAAGCCTAAGCCTCTCATCCGGAAGGGGGAGGTTCACAATGGCCAATCGATAACCTCTTCTCTCATCTCCACTAATGTACTTGCCTTGCCGCAAGTACTCAAAACCGAGAGAGGTACCGCGCAAAAGGTGAGCGGGGTTTCTTGCGATCCCCGGTCGCAAGGAAAAGGCCAACATGGAGAGGTAACACCCCGAACCAATATCACCAGCCCCCGATGTTGCTTCACAACACCAACGGTTGATCATGAGGTAAGAGGGATCAATTGGCTGCCTGACAATTAAAGCCGAGTATAGCCAATTCAATTCCGTGTCGGTCACCTTTGTTTCCCTCATCCTCCCCAATACCCTCTTGCACATCCAAGAGTGAAATATCCGGATAATGGGGTTGCGGATGCTTTTGCGTTGTTGATGGGCATCTCCGGAGATCATGCCCCAAAATTCCGCCAACATGCCGGGGGGCACGTCAACTTTCTCCGGAGCTCCCTTGTGGAATCCAAGCAGCTCCCTAACGTGCTCGTAGGGAACCACTTGCTCGATTCCCTCCAACCGGAATGACAAGCTTTGCACCCCATCATCATCAACGATGGGTGCAATAGTCATTAAAATTTCCAAGGCGTAACCCAAGTGGGTATCCACCGATATTCCGTTGGAGAACCGAACCCACCCGAGGTGCCCCAACATGTAGTATATGTCGGTGCGAAAACCCAAGGTGTGGAGTGCTTGGTCGTCGAGCTCGACGTTTGGCACAAGCCTCTTCTCAAGATTTGCGAGCCTATCCTCCTCCTCCGCCGACAAGATGATGAAGCCGTACGAAGATTGTGTCGGGGTGTAAGGAGGTGGTGCGGTTGAGCGAGTCGATCGTCGTGGTGGCGCGGGCTGCTCCTCCGTGTGCCCACGAGGTTCGGTGAACCTCATGGAAGTGCTTCTCGCAGCCCTCATACCACCAAGGAGGAGAGCGTCGTTCCTCCTCGGTGGTGCCGTGTCCGTCTCCATGCTCCGGGAGACTCGGAAACCGAGTGCCTCCTCGAAGACGTGGTTGATGACGGCTTGGACGACGACGAACTCTTCTTCTTAGAGAAGAGACTTGTGGTCTTCTTCCACATGGTTGCTGCACTCTTTCTTCAACTAAAATTCCGGGTTGCAACCGGTAAACTAGGCACTTAAACTCTTTGCTTCGGATGTGGACTTTGAGTGGATTAGGGATGTGGATTTTTCTTGAGCTTTCAAGCTTGGGATGGTTGGCTAAGTCTACGGAGGTTCTGAGCACACAAACTTGAACACACAAACAAGGGAAAGAGAGGGAAGCTTGCCGCGAGAAGACGGGCGCCGGGGGACGCCTTTTATAGGGCAGGCCGGCCGGCCTAGGCCGGCCGGCCCGGGGGTCTCCCGCCTCCTCCTCGGCGCGTCTTTCTCCCAAAGACGATCATTTCGCCTCCGCAACTTTCCCCGCCCGCGTGCTCCACGAGTTGCACCGCCCAAACGCTCTCGTCCACTCCTTTTCTTGAATTATTGGTCCTCCCACTTGATGCTCCATGCTTTGGGTCATGTCCATGCTCCCTAGCTCCACTTGCTTCACATGCCACCATGAAAATCCTGCAAAGTTGATGCTTGCTGCCCACCATGCCTGTCCTTTGCATGTGGAATTGGTGAAAGTTGATAAAAGGGGATCCAATGGTGCATGCATGATTAATTCAAACTTGATTGCCTCCATTTAGGTGTGTTTAAGGTTAAGCACTCCTCTAATTTGAATTTTAAAATATTTTTCAGAGCCATGCAAGAGCTCGAGCATAATTTTAGAGAAGTTTTTAAACCATTAAAAACAAATGTAAGTCGAAAATATTTTTCGACTACGTCGATTTTGGTCTTACCGGTAAAGTTTGCTTTCATCGGTTGAGAGCGAACGTTTTCCCGGCTTGATCATGGGGGCATAGGTTTAGGTTCTAATTTTGGCTAAATAAGAAAGATTTTGAATAGAACAAAATTAGAATAGGCTTAGAAAAATTCTAATCCTAGAGAAACCAAGGATAAAGATTTTTAAAACCAACCAAAAGCTTTGATTTCTAGGTTCACGCGAGTCCTACCACGTGCTGAATTTTTATAACACTTGAATATAAATCGTGGCTCTACTCGTGTGGTTTTAGCATGAAAAATAAGCCAACCTCAGTACCATAATGAGGGTGTAAGGTTGAGCTAAGGTTCTGAAATTATTTGGTTGAGGGGTTTCTCGAAAAGAAAAGAATCAAACAAGCACATAGGAGGGTTCATGCAAAGGGTTTATGATAAAGCAATCATTCAATCAAGAATTATGTCTCTAATATTGTTCAACCACTTCTAAGTCTAATGTCTTTGCGTAATAAAACTCAAAAACTAAATTATTAAAAATACTCGAAAAACCCGGAATCGGGTTGTCCTCCCGTAGCTTATTCTTGACTTGACTTGACGAAACGGGTTGCCTCCCGCCTAGCGCTTCGTTTATAGTCTATAGCTAGACTTCTTCACTTGATTACTCCGGATCAACGCTCTTTGCGGGCGTTGCAATCTTGGGTACCCACTTCCGCACCATCTTGGGCGCGGGCTTGACTTCTGGCTTAGTTGGCTTAGTCATTTTTTTGGTCTTCACAGGCTGCTTCTCTTCCTTTTTCTTGACGGATGCAACACCTTCTTTAATTTTCGTTACGTTCATTTTTTTCGGCTCCTTCTTCTTTTTCAGTGCCTCCGTTTGTTTTGGTTCTCCCTTCACTCCAATCATGTTGCATGCCTCAATCCTTGGACGGAACTTGAAGGAACTCCTTTCTCCGTTGATATCGAACATGATCTCCCCCTTGCCAACATCGATAGTTGCTCCCACGGTCTTGAGGAACGGCCTCCCTAGGATGAGTGGCGGCTTCTCCCTCTCTCCCATCTCGAGCACAACGAAGTCGACGGGGATGAAGTGGTGTCCAATCTTCACGGGTACATCTTCAGCAATGCCCAAGGGATAGCGAATGGAGTTGTCTCCCAACTCCAAACATATTCCCGTAGGCTCCATCGGTAGGCGTAGCTTCTCGAACACATCCCTCGGCATGACACTCACACTAGCTCCAAGGTCGCATAACGCCGTCTCGAAGTTGAAAGAACCAACTGAACATGGAATTGTAGGGCACCCGGGGTCTTTTTGCTTCTCTAGCCCATAAGCAATAGCTGCACTACACTCCTCGGACATCTTGACATGATCTACCCCGAGTGTTGCTATCTCATATTTATTTGCAAGTATATCTTTAAAGTAACGAGAATATGTAGGTACTTGTAGGGCATCTAGTAACGGCATGTTGATGCTAAGTCTACGCACAACTTCCACAAACTTCTCAAAGTGGTTGTCAAGTTTACCTCGGAAGTAGCGTGGCTTGAGTTGCGGTATCCTCGTGTCATCCTCCGGCATCTCGAATTCGGGTTCCTCGGTGACGATCCCCGTAACCTTCCCTTTAGCAGCTCCTTCCACCTCGATGGACGGTTTCAGCTTCCTTGCTCCCGCGGAACGTTCCGGATCTTCGGTCTCCTTCCCCGAACGTGTTTGAATGGCCTTCGCCGATTCGGGACATTTGGGTTGTCCCGGAAGCTTCCCTTCATCATTAGTGAGGCGCCCCGCAAGTTGTCCAACTTGCGTCTCGAGCATCTTCATCATGTTGAGCACTTGATGATTGGAACTTCCGACCTCCGTCACTTTGCTATCGATGTTCTCCAACACCTTGTCTATGGTCTTGAACTTGGTGACGGTGTCCTTGTTGATCTTAGCTTGCTCATCCATGAACTCCTTCAATTGTATCCGAAGTGGAACCGCGTTAGGAATAGATGAGCTTGCATTAAATTGAGGCCTACCTTGCCCGTAGCGGAAGTTCGGCAATTCTCCCTTCCTCATGTAGTCGAGCACTTTGGCTTCCTCCGGACAATCTTTGCGGACATGGCCATACTCTCCACATTCTTCGCATGTGGACCTTGCTTCGGTGGCCTTCAAGTCTTGAGCCTCTTTCTTTTCTATCTCCATCTTCTCCAACCTCCTCATGAGCGAGTCGATCTTGCCTTCAAGTATGTCTTCCTTCTCCACTTGCAAGACTCCTTTGACGTTCCCCATGGGTTGAGCAGGGTGTAGGCGCCCGGATGACGTCCACGTGTCATTATCCGCGACCTTCTTGAATAGCGTGAAAGCTTCCGTCGGTGTAAGCTCGATGATAGATCCTCCCGCCGATGCATCGATGATCGTCCTTGACGCCATGGTGAGTCCTTGATAGAACTTTTGCACGAGGTCTTCTTTCGGGAACTTGTGATGTGGAACCGCCCGGGTGTACTCGTTGAAGCGCTCGAATGCCTCCGAGATAGTTTCGTAGGATATTGAACAAAGGTGGCAATCTTATTACGCAAGCTTTGAGTTTTACCCGTGAGTAGTATTCCTTCATGAAAGCCTTCATCAACGTGTTCCAATTTTGCACCGTCTCCGCCGGTTGAGAGTGGAACCATTGCAAAGCCTTCCCGAGTAGTGAAAACGGAAAAAGCCTTGCCCTCATTTGATCTTGAGTCACCCCATCCATGTTGAAAGTCTGACACAGTTGAATGAATGCTTGGAGGTGAAGGTTCGGATCCTCTTTGCCGGTGAAGGGTGAATGTTGCACCATGCGGATTGTTGAGGTCTTTATCTCGAACGGTCTTCCAATCTCGTCGAGGTTCAGGATTGGTAGGTCGATGATGTCTGGG
This sequence comes from Cenchrus americanus, assembly GCA_947561735.1. Taxonomy (NCBI): domain Eukaryota; kingdom Viridiplantae; phylum Streptophyta; class Magnoliopsida; order Poales; family Poaceae; genus Cenchrus; species Cenchrus americanus. Next base: position 180,810,308 of record OX387245.1, read on the forward strand.
GTGCATAGCTCCCCAATCTTGCGTTCTTCCGGTGGTTGGTCACCCATTGGTGGAAGTCGGTTCTCCCTCGGACTTTGAGGTGGTGAATTCTCCGAGATTCTCGCGATCCTTCGTCTTCCGACTCCGAATCTACAAAATCCAGCTTTTTAGCTTGATGTGCTTCGCGTCTCCTTAGCCTCGTAAAGTTTTTCCGGATCACCCACAAAATTATTGGGTTTGTTGGAGAGGTAGCCGTCCATCTCCGTTAGGGTTAGCAATAAACAAAGTATGCAAAAAAAATTAGAAAACAAAACAAATCTATAAAGACTAGAGTTAGACAAACTAGATTAGATGTATTTTGAGGATGATCGAAGCTTAGTAGATGCAAAAATAAAATAAAATCAGTACTGAAAATTACAAAAAAAAGCAATAAAAAATCAAATCTTGATCACTTGTTCCCGCAACGGCGCCGGAAAAAAGGGGCTTGTTGACGGTTAATAATTGTATCAAAGTTCGTTCGTGACTCGCAAGCGTACAAGTCTCCCGTCGTAGTCAAGGGACCCTTCTTCCCTCGAGTGGTGAACCCAAGGTATCGAATCCGTGGAACAAATGTGTGACGCAAGACTTAATCTATTAAAGCCAAGTAATCTTCAATAATCGATAAAAGACCTAATGCATCTAAGTTAAAAACACAAAACAGATCTAATCTACTAAAAACCGGAGAAAACAAAGTAAGATTGGGTAGATAAACCGATCTAGAGGGATCAGGGTAAGCCTTTTGTTGAAGTTCCAAGCAAAAGAAGAAGTAGCAAATCGAATCTTAATAAAAGCCTCTTTAAATCGTGGTTTCCCGTCCAAATCCGAAAACATCCGCCTTTCGAGACCCCCGTTCGTCACAACGTATCCCTATTCATGCGGGGAGCTTAGGGCGAGTCAAAAGACAAGTCGAGATTCTTTCGGAAGATCCGGCGTGTACCTCTAGCCACCGCGGCTACAAGAACACCCTATGTAATCTATCTCGAGAATAGAATTGGAATAAGCAAAGCCGATCGAAAAACGAAATCTTCGAGGAAACACTTGATCGCTGAGAAAAGATTCAACTTGATAATTCAACTATAACAATGATACATACACAAGATCACCACCGGGATCCTTCCTTGATCTTGCTTCTAGCTCCGGGAACTCCGACGTGGTCTTCCTTGCAAGGTTCCCACGTCGGCTAGGGCAACCCTAGTCAACTAGCTCGACCCTCTCCTCTCCTAGATGGTGTCCCTCTCTTCTCTCGCTTCTCGGCGGCCGAAGACGAAATCTTCTCTCGCGTGGCTCTCGGTCGGGGGACTATAAATAGCCCGATTGGCGGCTAGGGCAAAGGGCGACGGGTTTGGGCCCTAAATGGGCTCGGGCCGACCGGACCGGGGCCGGCCGGCCCGGGCCCATTTAGGCCCGGCCCCGCGGGCTCCTTTGCCCGAGGTCGGTTCCCTTGCTTCCCGGATGTTTCCCCCTTCGCATACGGGTCCATGTCGTCGGTTTCTCTCCGAATTGGACTCAACTCCTTGTCTTGGAAGATTCAGCACTTTTCTGGTCAGGTCCCTGGAGTCTGTCGTCTTCTCGGATCAAGTCCCCGGCTTCTTGGAGTTAATATTGCTTCATTGCATGACTTGTTCAGGACTTTAAGGTCTTGTCATGAGGTGTTTGATGAACTTACCCCGAAAGTCTTGCATTCAACGCTAAATCCCTGCATAAACATTAAACTCCAAAAACGACATGCACACGTGAACTTGTTATACCACGGGGGTTAGTACCAATGGATAAGGTATAAAACTCATGCCAACACCGAAGGTAAACTCATGGCTAGGTTGACGGATTTTCACCGTCGACATTCTTCTTCTTTCTTTGATTATTCCATGCTTCAGCAAATTGCCTCTACACTGGCGCAATGGGAATTCTGTCTTTGGCCATCTCATTACGAAAGTAGGTTGTGCTAGGCTGCATCCTTCCTTGTAAGACTTGAGTCTACATAGCTGATAGTGTCGGTGCGGAATGTGGTCCCGACACTAACCAGTAATAAGCGCCGAGGTCTATCCCTCAATGGTTGATGCTAAGCAATAGAAGACACAGAGTTTATCCTGGTTCCGGTCGGGGGGGCCGTACGTCCAGCAGTGGTGTGCTCAAGGCACTATATTGCTCAGCACCGGGGGTGCCTGTAGTGGGGCTGCTACAAGCAAGGCGGGAGAGGAAGCGTGGCTTTCATGTCCCTGGCGTAGTGGCTGAAGATGTTGTGGGAGAATTGGAGAGCAAGTGCGCGATGCAGCCTGTCTCGTGTTGTGTTCTCTCCTCTCTGTGTCCTGTCTCTCTGTCCATCCCCTGCGGCAGGGGGGTTCGCCCTCCTTTTATAGACCAAGGAGAGAGCGAATCACATGCGTGCCGCGCTATTTAGCTATGTGAGGGAGCGTGGTGTGCTATGCCGTAGAGTAGGCGGCCGCCCGGACGATCCTTGCAGCGGTCCGGCCATCATGGCGTATCTTGTACCCGAACAGTGGCGGCCTCGAGGGTAGAAGGGCAGCGGATGGCTGTGACGTCTTTAGACGGGCTCGAGGGAGTTGCTGACGTCGGTCCGTACGAGGCACAGTGGCAGGTAAGGCGGCGTCCCGTTCCCGCACGCTCCACAGTGCTAGAGCCGCGCGCGCGCCGGCGTGTGGTTCGTACGCGCGGGGGCGGCAGCCATGCCGTTAACAGTGGCAGGGATGGCGTCCCACCGGCCTAGCGCCTCCACCTAACCCTGCAAGATCACAAGAAAGCAAGTCGAAGGTGCGGCCGGCCCCCCTTCGAGGGCTCGGCGTGGTGGCCGTACCGGAGCAGGAGGCGCGGCGTCACGGGACCGGCACCGGCCATGCCGCACGTTCCTCCCACGGGGGCGGGGATGGGCTCCCTCTCCGGGGAGTTGGTGCGGCGGCACCGGGGCGCGAGCCCCGGGGAGCATGATGGCGCCGCCCGGCCGTTGTCGTGGCGTTAAATGCCCGCGCACGGAAGCGGGCGCGCGCGTGCGGGAGCGCCCTCGAGCGAGGCGGCACCCCGTTCGAGGGCGGAGCGGACCCTCGAGCGAGGCGGAGCCCGCCCGAGGTAAGCGCTCCCCCTCGAGCGGGACAGAGTCCGCCCGAGGGAGGCGCACATCCTCGAGCGAGGCGAAGCCTTTCTCGAGGGGATCTTCGAGTGGGCCGCCTTGGTGGGCCGTTGGGGGCCTCCGCGGCGTGGGCCGTGTCCTGCATGGTTAAGCGAGGCGTGTTTGGCTTTGGCTTGTTGCGGGTTTTAATGTGGGGATTCCCCAGTTGTTTAAGGGGACCCCTAGGGCTGTCCCCGACAGATAGCTTCTCTTTATCAAATGGTGGAGGAGTCATGTTTTGATGGTTATCATTGGTGACAGTATTGTGGGCTTTAGGGAGTGGAGCTTGCTCTGTAATGGACTGATGAATCTTAACCATGGTTTGGGCCATTGCTTGCAGAACCTGAGTTTGTGCAGCGATATACTCCAACATCTTGCGCTCCAATGATGAGGTTGCAAGAGGAATGTTGAAGTTTCCGTCATTATATTTATCTTCGTGATTTATGTTGGAGATCTCCATCTGATTGGGTATTTGCGATAGGATCAGAAGAGATAGACTGAAGAGTAGAGAGAAAGATTGGGAAGAGCAAGGAGGTGGGAGATACAAAAGAAGAACCCAACTAAGCAACTGATGTCATTGCAGATATAAGATCCACAATACACCAACACTCACTTCAAAGAACCAACACAAGCAATGTCATAAAACCAAGCATTATCATGCAGGCACTGAATTCCACCAATCAAGACATAGTTAAGGGAACGATACTACACGTTGTTAATAAAGTCAGAGGGTATCCTCCTAATAGATCAGATGTAGCTCCCAGCAAGGATATCCATAAATAATGTATTTTCCCATATCAAGGAGTACGAGATTATGAGTTCATCCCAATTGGAATCACCTCAATCGGAGGTCTAGAACTTGAGATATGAATTAAACAAGATGGCTATGTCAGCAGTGTTGACAGATTCGGGAACCTCCAAAGTTTCCGGCATAACTCTTGGAATATATACTGGATATGGCTGAATTTTTGAAAGAATTTCACTTATGAAATTTAACAACTAACCCAACTGGTTTCATATCAATCAGAGTTCTGTAGCTCGAGAAAGAATTAAAACAGCGCTGATGTGTTGGAGAGCTGCGCGAACCGATAGAATGTCAAGGGTAACAATTCCACCAATAAATCAAGGGGGTGTTATTGCTTGAGAGAATGCACAGGTGAGATTGAAAAAATGTTCAAGGAGATTGAAGATAAATATACAAAAATTCATGGTATGGAGATAAGAAGAAGGTTAGGATGTGAGATCATTCACCAGAGAGGTCAAGGATAACGTAAGAATGAGTTCTAATCAAAGGACATATGAGGAAACGATCCATTTCTATCTAGGCTTACGTCCTACAGTCGATACAGCTCTGATACCACTCTGTCACACCTGGTTTTTCAAAGAAAACCAAGTGCAAGCCTATTTGCATGCCAGGATCAAGTTTCATGCATATAGTGACATAAGTGAATAACAGAAACAATATCACATAAGAAAAAGGAAGATTATCACAGGTTTACGCTATATCATGGAAACGAAGGCTCCAAACTCCACAAGCAGTCGACTGGGGGTTGCCTACACCTAGAACCAACAACATCTTCAAAGAAGCTTCCTCCTTCTGAGCAACATTGTTTATAGCAAGAGTGAGCACTTGTCGTACTCAGCAAGTGTGGGGAAAGAATGAATGCAAAGGCTTTATAGTGGACTGGGCTCTAAGCATTTAGAATTTTAGTTGGTCCAATTTTATTAAGCAACTATTTACTAGCTAGTATAGGTATATACCGTCCCACAATTAAGCATAAAGATAAGAGAAACGCCATAAGCATATGCTAAGATAACCAGAAACCACGATTTAAGTCCATCTTCAAGTTCGATTAATCATGTGAGGGTCCAGGTCGCTCTTGACTGTGAGCACGGCTAATCGATTAGTTTTACACTCTACAGAGGTTGTACACTTTCACCACAAGCAGCGTAAAAGCTCCGAAGAACTTTGAACCCAACCATGCGGTGCTACATAGGTACCATACCACACTACCGAGGTGTGGTTGCATAGGGACGCTACAAGGCCTTTACCAAGGTTCTCTAACAAGTTGTGACCCACAAGGTCCGGATCAGTTAGCAAGGTATAAAGTCCCCTAGCAGGTCGATACCCCACCATAGAATAAAGAACTCACCCAACCCCCTGCTAGAGCGAGTCCATATCCCGTAGTACCGCTGATCCCTTGTCCTTATCAGGTAAGATCACCCCAAGATAAAGTTCCTAATTATTCAGCCAAGACCAGTGCCCATTTAGTTCTTGTGGTTCTACTGTTTTCCTGGGTAGTTCTGCATGTTCCGATTAAGCATACGGTCTCGTATTAAGCAAGCAAAGATATATAACATGAAGGTAAAGTAGGTTCATCATTAATGTTCATTAAACCACCATAACCCAAGTATAGCAACTAAGCATAGCTACCCAACACAAAGGTAAACCCAGGTTAACAAGGATAATGGTAATAAAGTCTAGGACAAACCTTAATAGGACCCATCAGTATTAGTGCAAAGCAATGCAAAGTGATTAATTGTAGTTCTTAAGACAAAAGCACAAGGACACACTTGCCTTTAACCAGAGTAGTGATATTGCTCAGAATGCCTTCATCTTCAAGCTCTTCCAAGCTCCTCGGACAACGTTCACTCTACTTGCATCAATCATCGGGCACAAGCATACACAAAGCAAACAAACAATCATATACTAAGAACAAAGCACCAACCAAAAGAAAAGCTTTAAAAGAACCACTAAAGGATAGGCTCGATTAGATGGATCACTAAAGAACACAAAGGGTGCTTGGAAGGGAAAGGCTTGGTTAGCTTTAAAGAGATGGTTGTGGAAGACTGAGCGAGGACCGGAAAGATCACACTGAGATAGAGCTTGATAAAGAACGTCTAACGAACGATTTGCAACTATAAAACATAAAAGACTATAAGCTTAGGTTTGTTTAAATTAGCAAAACATAGGTATAGGGTATTTTCATAAATAAAAGTACCCTAAGTTGGAATTAATGCAGCATTACATTTTATTTAATTAAACCAATTAAACATTTAATTTAGAAAAACTAAACTATATGAACAATCTAAATGAAACTTTGTAATTCGATTAGACCATATTATTATTAAAAACATTATGGAATTGACATTATTCATATTAACATTTAGGGAACATATCTAGTGGAAACCACCTCTTCATGCAAACTATGGAAACTTCAATCTGAGTCACACGATCTTGATCCAATGGAGAACTCATGTCAGGTGGAAGAGGTGATTTGCAAAATTCATAGGAGGTGGGAGGCGTGATTTGCAAAGGTAATTTTGCAAATCACTCCTCCCACCTTCTCTGAGCGCCCCGTTGGATCAACATCGTGTGACTCAGATTTAAGTTTCCATAGTTTGCATGGAGAGGTTGGTTTCCACCTGATATGTTGCCTAACATTTATTATAAAAGCCGATGTAAAAGCCTAATCAAAATTTAATTAGAAAAGATTAATTAACTATTAAACATTTATGAAAATCGAGGTAAAGATCTAATTAGGTTTTGTTCAGAAAAAACATGTGAAATAAACATTACTCAAATTAATTTTGATTATGAAAAACGGTGTATAACACTATATAGATTTTATTTGGAAAAGACGTGTTTGATAAGTATTAACAAAGTTAATATTAAATTTATTTCCAGAAAACAAACATGATGAAAACACATCACTAATGCGTGCTTTATTTTATTATGAACCTACCGCAACTTGAACGGATCAAAACGGAGTTAAAACGATCAACATATGGTTGTTCAAAGGTTCAGGGACCTATCTGCAATTAACTATAGACTTCAGGGGCTAGCAAACAAGAAACCTGAGACACAAGAAACAGTGCTCGTGGATAGATCTAAAATCAGGGTTAGATCTATAAAAGAGTCTTGGTTGGATCTGGATGGTAGAATCTAATAGATCTAGGGTGTTGTTTGTGAAAGTTGCAAGACACATAAAAAACGAAACAAGATTATAGAGTAACTTAGGGGGCTGGATGCAAAACAGCAGGGTCATCCCCTTCCTCTGTCTAGGGGCAGCGGTGGCGGCGTCTCCCTGCACGGCGGTGCTCTTGCGGTCGGCTGGTGACGGGGATTGGTGAAGGAGATGCGGCTCGGCGTCACGGTGCTCCTAGCGGTGCTTGTTTTCCTCCGGTTGGGCTCCATGCCGGCGAACCGGGCGACGACGGCATGGCGGCGGCTCGGCTCCATGGCCGGCGGCGGCGCGAGACGGGCGGAGGCGCGGCTAGGGTTCGCGGGGCCGGGCACGCGGCCTTTATAGGGGCGCGGACCCCAAGGTGTCCCGGCGCGCACGCCAAGGACGCCGGCGGCGGCGGCCATACGCGGCAAAGACCGTCGCTTTGCGGCCGGGCCCAGATGCGCTTGGCGAGCGGGGCAAGGCTGGACGGAGGTGGGTCAGAGCGGGTCGGGCCTTCGGGCTCGGCCCGTTAGGAAAGGATAGGTTTTGTTTTTTTCGAAATTATTTTTAATGCGAAAACAATTCCAGAAAAATCTGGAAATTATTTAAAGGCATGAAAAATACTACGAAAATCACAAAAATTCCACGAAATTTTCCAGAGGCTCATTGGGACATGAGCAATCCAAATAAAATATTTGGAGCTCATGAAAAAGATTTTAGAGCCTTCTAATAAATAGAATCAGCTCATGGAAAATGAGAATAAATTCCAAAAAATCCGGAAAATTCTCGGAAGGTTTTGGACAGCACCTAAACGTATTTTTGAAACCTTTTGCACTCAAGAAGCACCAAGATGCATTATCATGAATGCAACACACACAACAATTTATTTAATTTTATAAATCGAACAATGGTTTTTCCTATACTATATTGACTGTAAAGAAAATAAATGTTGGAAAAGTTTTAAAAATATAAGAAAATCATTGTTTAATTGTTCTCTCTATTCACATCTTGAAATTGGAAATTTCAGAGTGTGACAGTCTCCTTTGCTGGCGACCCAGGACTCATCTCATTTGATTGCCACCGAGGGTCGCCTCTTTTCTCACATCGGATACGCACGTTGTTATTGCTCGTCTCTGTCTTCTCCTTCTGACACCACTCGCTCTCACTCCACAGAAGGTCACTCCCGTCCCGACAACAACACTGCTCACTCTCTCTCCTCAGAAGGTCACTTGCTCGATCTATGTGCTCAGATGTCCCCGCCGGCCTGTCCCGTTCGCCACCGCCAGCTGCGCGCGCTCTGAGGATCGCGCTTCATTTCTCTCCTTAGAAAGTCGGCGCTGCAGCAGGCCGGCCGGCCGCGTGCGCGCAACGGCGAAAGGGGCCAGTGGACGTCGACCGCGTCGTCCTCCGCGCTGTAGCTGCGGCAGCGAGTCGCCTCCGATCCTCCTACTCAGCCGTGCTCGCCTCATAGAAAGTCCTCGTCAAGGTGGAAATTAATTGCCCCCTTTTATTGAAATTCTTCAGCTGTCCTAATCCTCTTATGTTATCAGTTTTTTTGTGTGATGAATTATGCTCATTTGGTGTATGGAATGTTGTTGACGGTTGAAACACGTAACAACCTTCGATCCGCAAGCGTACGGACCTACACCTTTTTCACCACGGGGTGACCCCCAAGGTTCTTGTCAATCCGTGGAGCAAGGGGATTGCTAGCTCTTAACCAAGCACTAATCTAGTTGATTGGAAAGCCTTGAAAGAGAGGATACTCTAAGGTAAAAGCAATCTAACCTAAGTTAATCTAAGAAGTCTAAGGTTAAACTAGATGGCAAAGGGTGGACACAAGAGAGAGAGGTTAAGATAGATAAGTGTTCCCTCCCTAGGGTTTAGGAACACATGAAGATGCATCTACTACATGAAATGGGTGTTGCCTACACTAGCTTCATGGCGGTTATGCGGCCACTAAGCCTTTTCCCTCCACCGTACTGCCACTATGCAAGGTAATCAAACACTTTCACATATAACCACATCTATACCTAAGCATCCATAGGGTTAAGCTAATCACCACGATTACCACAAACCCTACTAAGATCACATGTTGCGCAAACATATGTAAACAAAGCATACGCGAAGACGTAAACCATAAAGCATTGATTGGCATAAGGTTCATGTATAGATTACATATCATGCATCCATCTAACCCTAGGGACGAACGGAGACATTACCCCATCATCTTACACGGATTGAGGCACATAGGGGTGATGGAGACTCCGGAGAACGTCGTCGATAAAGATGGCGGCGATGAAGCTTGGGAACACCCCTAGGCCAGCGGCTTGGAGTCCTCCTCTTGCTTCCTTCCCTCCACCGGCGTTGATCCTTGCGACGAGCTCATCCAACTCTCTCCCTCATCTTGCGGCGGTGGTTTTCTAGTGAATGGCGTCGGTAGAATGATTGGATTCGGCGGCTGTCGGAGGAGGGAGCTATTAAAAGACCGAGGAGCAACTAGGTCAAAGGGCGGGCCGAACTGCCACAGGAAGTCCCTGGGCCGGTCCAAACGGGCCGGCCGGCCCAGGCCCTTTCTGGGCCGGTTCGGGCCCGTCTTCCTCCTTGCGGCTCATCTTCACGATTTGGACTTAGCCCCCTTGATTTGTGTCATTTTGAGGTTGTCATCCCCGCGATCAAGATAGGGGGTCTTCTCATATGAAGTCCGAACTTTACGTCTTAGTCCTCGGGGATGATCTGTCATACCACCTTGGTCCTTGCCACCTTTAGAAGTGATTTTGCCTTGCATTCGAACACGAATGGAACTCCTCATTTGCTCCTTTGAACTTTTTATGACTCCATCCCTTTTGTCCATGTTTTCCTGCAAAAACACAACACTTCCAAATGCACATACGAAGTTGAACTTGTTATATCATTAGTGTGCCTAGTGGCGGGTTAGTTACAAATCATAATCGAAACCAATGCATAACAAGTACTCTAGGTTGACGGAAATTCACCGTCAACATCTCCCCCATGCTTAAACCTTGCTCGTCCTCGAGTAAGTAATCCTTGCTTAGAAGAGAAATCACTGTTGACTTCCAATGTTGTCCCTGCACTTAGTCATTCATGACAAGGCAAATTGCTCTCTCTTGACTAACAATAAAGAACAAGCCGCATTTAATAAACACGATGCTCTCAAACTTACGTGAACTTCAAACCATTACCTTGTTCCATGGAAGAATTTTCAAAAAGATGCATATCCAACATGAGTGAAAATCTCTTGCAAAAGCTCATGGAAACACTCATCTCATCAAGTCACTCAAGCCTATACTAGATTATTTTTCAACATATTCTACTCATATGTGATAGTGGAAGGCTTATGTGGAGCTTGGAAGGTTAAAAACAATCCTAGCAAAACATACATTCGAAATATTGTCAAATTAAGAGAGAGATCTATTGGAATTACCGAGACTCGTCAAAAAGGCCATGAAAAATAAATGTTGGAAAGAGAGAGAGAGAGAGATGGGACACACACATTTAGAAAGGTGGCCATGTGCAAGTGGCAAATGGATGATCCCGAGGCACAAGTGAAGTCCTCGTTATCGGATTGCACATGGTTGGAAGATTTGAGTATGGATACATCAAGGTACTTGAGAACTTATGAAGCAAAAAGAACCGAGGAGCATCTATATATTTATATATTTTTACTTTTATTTTATTTCGTTCTCATTTTTCTCTCTTTATCTTTTTTTCTTTTTTACTTTTCTTTTCTTTTCATCAGTTTTTTCATTTTTCATTTTTTTTCTTTTGCTCATTAGAACTTTTGCAACATAATACTTACATAGCATTTGTCAGAGATGATGTGATGACTCCTCCCCCATGCTTGAATGATGCTCGTCCTCGAGCATAAAAGAGAGGGGAAATGACTGCTAAAGTAAGTATAAATTTCATAATCTTGCAGAATATTTGAATCTCCATCGCGAATTTTACTCCATACTCAAATTGGGTTGTGGTCAAGGAGGTGATCACAAAAATATGTTTTTGGTTTAGGGTGGATGCCCAGCGAAGTTTGTGAAATTCTCGATGTGAAAACCCACAATGCATGGACAAAAAGGCTAGCATGACAAAGTTACACAAAGGAATGACCAGCTTCTTAGTCTCGAACCATAGAAATCAATCCTAATCCAACTCATTAAAACATATGTTTGCAATCTACGGGTTTTGTTATCATAAAACATATATGTATACAGCTTTGGTAGGTAGAACTTTGCAAGAGTATCACAAATATGTAGATAGCATAAAAGTTAAGTTTTCATAAAAATAACAAGTTATCCGGCTATTCATAAACTTAAATCAAAAAGCAAAGATATGTATGTGGGTCTAGAGCATAGTCATTTCACCTCCACAAATAAAAGAGCCAATATTTAAGATCATATTATAGAGAGCAATTAGCCAAGACATGTATAACTTCATGTAGGTAAAACAAAGCGGCAACTTTCATCATCTTTCCGTAAGCATAGGCAATATAAAACATCAAGGTGAACACATGGTCATGCATATCTATTGAAAGTAAAAAGAAACCTAGGTTGTCCTCCTAGTAGCCATGTTATTGTTGGAAGAGAAAAACAAAAGGTTGCACCTAGTTGAGGTTGAACGCATACTTACAAGCATTTGTGTTTGGAAAAGAGAAGGTCTATGGAGGTGTTACCATCCTTTGTAGTTCTTCGTTGCCTTCTTCCAACATCTCCATGTATCGATGTGGCTTTTGCTTTCGTCTTGATTTATCAATGCTCCTAAACTTCTGAATTTGATCTTGTATGCTTATTGGAGTCATTGGTCGTACTTCTCTTCAATGTTGTCATCACCATCTCCTCTTTCTTGTTCTCGTCAGCTCCTTGCTGTCTCTTTTTCATGGATTTCCCCTCTATACAGAAGAGAACATATAGCTCTATTGAAAAATTTATGAAATTACTTTCCAACATGTGGTCATTCATCGAAACCGGAGTTCAAACAAGGGAGCTATGTCCGTTTTACTTCAGCGCTGCGTGCTGTCCAAAATTGATTTCAGGACGTGTTGCACTCGGTGATTCGGGCATAACCGCTTGTAGGAACCTCCGATTGTCTTGATCCTTGATTGGTTGGAATCGTTGCTTCATGGGGCTTATAAATATCCAAAAATATCCAGTGTTTTCCCTTCGAGACCACGCAGAATTTTGATGAGATCAGTGGCTTCTTGCGCATTGATCCGGTGATGTTAACGATCTTGATCATTCTATCTTCTAGAACGTCATGTTGCACTTCAGTGTTGAAGATTTAGGGTCTCCCCCATGCTTAGCATTTTGCTAGGCATGAAAGAAGAAGATAAAGCATTTTAACTTGGCCATCCTTCATTTTCCTTGTAGTGAGAGTTTTTATCTTGCCTGCAAGACGTTTTAAGTGCATATTCTACCCCAAAGGTGACGGTTGGGAGTAGATAGAATTGCCAACAATCCAATGCTTACTAGGACTCTCAACTTGTGGCATAATTAGTCTAATGAGAAATAAAAACTTAATGAGTGTACGTGGTGCAAGGTGTTTATGCACATGATAGGAAAGCATATAAACAAAGACAATGCTTTCACCTAGTTCTAAACACCATGTTTACAACTAGGTCGCCAAATTTCTCCATAGCCATAAAGATTTATTTATCAAGGGTTAAAACACCATGTCTATCCCTAAATCAATAACTCTTATAGCAAAAGAAAAATTAAGCGCATTGCAGAGCTTATAAACTAACCAATGCAACATGAAAACATATGAAAAGCTAGCAAGTTTTATCGAACTTAATGATGATGGTCCGCAATCATGTTTAAACACCACGTTTACACAAGATCACAAAAGGAAAATGCCCAGCTGGAGCATTAACATGGATATGAAAGCATACATTATTGAGCCTTAAAACAACCAAGCCAACTATATGCAAAACATGTACATGCAAAGAAACATCACGTTGATAACAAAATGCAACGCATGCAAATAAATAAATATGAGCATGAACATGATGGTGGTTCTAAAAAGAAAACTAAACTTAGATTAATAACCACAAGTTGATCATCATAAGATCGTGATTTTCTTTATTCTCTCTAAGAAAGGAATAAAAACATAAAGAAACTGGTTGCCTCCCGAAAAGCGCTTCATTTAAAGTCATAGAGCTCGACTTTCTCACATACCTTCTTTTTTGTCGAATAGCCATGGCCCTTCATGCAAGAATAAAAGATACCAATGCAGCTTTAATTTACTTCCCATGCAGCTTTAATTTACTTCCAATGCTGCGCTTGATCGAACAGCCATGGCCCTTCATGCAAGAATATAAGACTTGCCCAAGGCATCCTTTTGTTTCATCGTTATCTCCTTCTTTATCACCCTTTGGTGCTGCCTTCACTCCATGAATTTTTATTTAATGTCCAGAACAGAAAGTATACCCAATCTCTACTCCATTGCACAGTGCACAAAATTTCCTTTCCAACGAGTCTTTATTTGCCCAAATCGGACTCAGGACAAGAGAGTTACGTCCGTTTTATTTTGGTGATGAAATCTGTCCTGAAATTTCAGAACACGCAACGCTCAATGTTTTCTCCATAACTCCTTGCACGGGTCTTCAAATTCATTGGTTCTTGATGCGTTGGAATGGTGACTTGATGGAGCTTCTGAATATTTTATTTTCTTCATTTGTACACCTCTGAACAAGCTCTCAAATCGATGAAGACAGTAGCATCCATCGCGGGATTTGAAGAGGTTGATGGTTTATCTTGCAACTCTTTAGGCATGACTTCTCTTTTAATTATTCAAGCCTTGTCTACATGGTTAGTGAAAATCGGCCTTCTCCCGACATGTGCTTTTTAAGGTCATTAGCTTGACCAAGCGCGAAGCATGATCGAGATTTACAAAACTTATTGTAAACATATGCGTCCATAATTAACACCACATGCGAATTGTAGCAACAAGTCAAGGTGTAAACAAAAGAGGCATATGTTTCATGCATAGCACTTAGCTCATCATTAGGCAAAGGTTCTTTAGGTGTGAGATTAATTGGTTCAAACATAAATGTTTCCTCTTTTTCATTCTCAAGAAAATCTAGCCTATCAAAATGATCATTATTTGAACATGGCATAGAATTTAAACTATCATTCATACTATTGGTTGTGCATGAGTATTGAATTTATCAACATCAATACCAATAGTATCCTGAGATTTTGGCGCATACCTTGGCCTTAGAGCTTTTTCAACAAGAGTGATATTTGGTTCATCTAGCGGTGTTGAAGGCGAACCAATCTCAACGAGTGAAGGTGTCTCTTTGATACCTTTTTGCATCCCCTCCATCTCATCATGTGGAACGTGTAATCCATCAATTATGTATGCATTCATCTCTTCTTTGAAGTCTTCATTAACAATCAAATCTTCATCTTCAAAGCCTTGTATGTTGCTTTCTTTATCTCTCGTGTACCACATGTCGTCAAGGTCGCTCTTTGTTGATTCACTCCTTTCTTCATCCTTGAGTACTTCCATGTCTTGCCTTGCTATTGTGTGGGATTCAATAGAACATAAGCTATAACCTTCTAGCTTGAGTCCTACCTTCTCCCATTTGTCCCTTGAGTCATTAGGCTCGTCACGATTGTACTTTTCTCTCTCTCTCTTCATCATAAATCATCTTTGAGTTGTCAAATCGGTCGATCCATGCTTCATCTTCTTCTTATCTTTATTCTTCAAATACCTTTTGGATCGACTCTCCACTCATCTCTTGATCAAAAACGTCTTCAACTCTCTTGGCGATGTGTTGGTGTTCCTCCTTCCTTCGGTAGTTGATTGGGGGGCAAAATCAACTTGAATCCAACCGGATTGATTGAACTCCGCTAATTGTCTAGCATTCCCCATACTTCGGCCAACATTCATGTTAGTTTCAATATTTTTAATATCCGAAATGACTTCTCTTACCTTGGGAAGTGGATCTTCAATTTCTTGTATGGTCGGTTGATCTTTCTTGACCTCTTCAGAAATTTCAGCAAGCACCTCGGGCTTGCTTTTGTCGTTTTGCTCCTCCCGACAACGCCTTTGCCAATCTCTTTGCGCTCTTTGTCCATTGCTTATCTTTTGTAAGATTTGTGCGGCTTCACTAATTGTTTTATCCATTATATCACCGCCTACACACATGCTTACAAAACGAGACGAGTTAGGGGTTAGTGAAAAATAAAAGGTATGCAACATCAAGTCACCGGAAAATCCCAAGTTCGGGCCTCGCTCAAGTAACTCATTAAAACGGTCCCATGCTTCATCAATTCCTTCATCCTCTCCTTGCTTGAAAGTGAGCACTTGCCTCCTTAAGTCTTGGACCTTGCTTATAAGAAAGAACTTCAAAAGAAACTTCTTCACTAGATCATCCCAATTTCCTTTTGCCTCAACGGACGCAAGTGTGTGCCGTCTTTGCGCTTCATCTTCGAGAGAGAATGGAAAAGATTCCACTTGAACCAAGCGGCCGGAACTCCTTCTTGTTGCACCGTGTTGCATATCATCGTGAATTCCTTAATGTGTCTATATGGGTTGTCATCCTCCAATCCTCTAAAGGGGTTTGTCACCACTAACTTGATGATTCCAGGCTTCACTTCATAGTGGGTTGTAGCAAGCGTCAAATCTGATTTTTGCATCTCAATGTCTTCCATTGACGGCATTGCTAGCTCCCTTGGCGACATCTCATCGTCCTCCGAAGGTGAGGTGACCAAGTCCATCTAGGCACTAAAAATAAAAAAGAAAAACACAAAAGGGTCTTCTACAAAAATAGGGTTAAATGTTAGTAATGAAAAACTAATACAAGATTAAACGTAGCAAACTGTCTTGCTCCCTGGCAACGGCGCCAGAAAAGGGGGCTTGTTGACGGTTGAAACACGTAACAACCTTTGACCTGCAAGCGTACGGACCTACATCTTTTTCACCACGGGGTGACCCCCAAGGTTCTTGTCAATCCGTGGAGCAAGGGGATTGCTAGCGCTTAACCAAGCACTAATCTAGTTGATTGGAAAGCTTTGAAAGAGAGGATACTCTAAGGTAAAAGCAATCTAACCTAAATAATCTAAAAAGTCTAAGGTTAAACTAGATGGAAAAGGGTGGACACAAGAGAGAGAGGTTAAGATAGATAAGTGTTCCCTCCATAGGGTTTAGGAACACATGAAGATGCACCTACTACATGAAATGGGTGTTGCCTACACTAGCTTCATGGCGGTTATGCGACCGCTAAGCCTTTTCCCTCCACCGTACTGTCACTACGCAAGGTAATCAAACACTTTCACGTATAACCGCATCTATACCTAAGCATCCATAGGGTTAAGCTAATCACCACGATTACCACAAACCCTACTAAGACCACATGTTGCGCAAACATATGTAAACAAAGCATACGTGAGTTGAAGACATAGACCATAAAGCAT
Source organism: Cenchrus americanus (assembly GCA_947561735.1). Taxonomy (NCBI): domain Eukaryota; kingdom Viridiplantae; phylum Streptophyta; class Magnoliopsida; order Poales; family Poaceae; genus Cenchrus; species Cenchrus americanus. Next base: position 180,826,828 of record OX387245.1, read on the forward strand.
TGATTGACATAAGGTTCATGTATAGATTACATATCATGCATCCATCTAACCCTAGGGACGAACGGAGACATTACCCCATCATCTTACATGGCTTGAAGCACATAGGGGTGATGGAGACTCTGGAGAAAGTCGTCGATAAAGATGGCGGCGATGAAGCTTGGGAACACCCCTAGGCCAGCGGCTTGGAGTCCTCTTGCTTCCTTCCCTCCGCCAGTGTTGATCCTTGCGACGAGCTCATCCAACTCTCTCCCTCATCTTGCGGCGGCGGTTTTGTGGTGAATGACGTTGGTTGAATGATTGGATTCGGCGGTCGTCGGAGGAGGAAGCTATTAAAAGACCGAGGAGCAACTGGGTCAAAGGGCGGGCCGAACCGCCATAGGAAGTCCCTGGGTCGGTCCCTTTCTGGGCCGATTCGGGCCCGTCTTCCTCCCTGCGGCTCATCTTCACAATTTGGACTTAGCCCCCTTGATTTGTGTCATTTTGAGGTCGTCATCCCCGCGATCAAGATAGGGGGTCTTCTTGTATGAAGTCCGAACTTTACGTCTTAGTCCTCGGGGATGATCCATCGTACCACCTTGGTCCTTGCCACCTTTAGAAGTGATTTTGCCTTGCATTCGAACACGAACAGAGCTCCTCATTTGCTCCTTTGAACTTGTTGTGACTCCGTCCCTTTTGTCCATGTTTTCCTGCAAAAGCACAACACTTCCAAATGCACATACGAAGTTGAACTTGTTATATCATTAATGTGCCTAGTGGCAGGTTAGTTACAAATCATAATCGAAACCAATGCATAATAAGTACTGTAGGTTGACGGAAATTCACCGTCAACAAATGCAGATGGCGTATGCTGCTTAGGCTTGGATGTACAGACAACCTCAAGAAGATTGGGAGAATTTCGTAAGCGGGGTCAATGGTTTTCTAAATCAAGCAGAGGTGAATATGAGAAACTGTGGTGTTCAGGCAATACTTTGCCCCTGTATAGTTTGTCTCAACCAAAAGAAATTTGCAAAATGGGAAATCATTTTTCATCAATTGGTCACACGTGGTTTCACAAAAAAATTACACGTGTTGGAATAAACATAGTGATGAAGGCCTTAATGTACTCGAAGCAGGCTGCCTAAATGAAGGTGAAGTGCGACACCATGCTACCGACCATGATGAAGACATTGATGACAGTGGAATTTTTGAGGAAAATGAACCATTATTCCCACCAAATGTGTTGAGACCTGAGGATATCACTAATCAAGAAGTTAGGAGCTTCGATGATGGTGAGGTGTTGCAACGTGTGCACAATGTTGATCAAATGTTGCAGGATGTTGAGTTTCAACGAGTGTAGACACCTTTTGAATTAGCGAGACTGAAGCAGTTCATCGAAGATTCAAAGAAACCCCTCTATCCTGATTGCCAGAAGTACTCTCGCCTTTATGGTGATCTAAAACTTCTACAGCTTAAGGCAGATCATGGTTGGAGCAACAGAAGTTTCAAACATCTATTGGATGTTCTTAGAGACATGTTGTCTGAAGGAAACCAAATAGCAGAGTCTGTCTATGAGGCAAAGAAGATAATCTGTCCTCTGGGAATAGAGGTTGAAAAAAATCCATGCATGCAAGAACAGTTGTGTATTGTTCCGTGGAGATTATGCAGACCTTGACAAGAGCCCCAAGTGTGGCTATGATCGGTACAAGAGGAAAAAGGATGGTGGAGATGATAATAATGCTAATGACGAGAATGAGCCCGGCAAGATTAGAAGCAAGAAGAAGAAGGCTAACAGAGGAGCTTAAGAAAGATGGCAAGTTTAGGCACCCCGCAGATGCAGCACAATGGGGTAACATTAATAACCACTTTCTATGGTTCGACGAAGACGTAAGGAGCATACAGTTTCTATGAGCACAGATGGCGTGAACCCATTCGGTAACCAAAGCTCAACACATAGCACCTGGCCTGTCGTGTTGTCGTTGACAACCTTCCACCCTGGCTATGCAAGAAACAGAAATATATGATGCTGAAAATATTGGTCTCCGGGCTAAAGCAACCTAGCGACCGTATTGATGTCTACTTGAGGCCACTACTTGATGACTTGAAGATACTGTGGAAGCATGGTGTGCCGAAGGTTTGGGATGAGTACAAGCGTGAGGAGTTCACAATGCATGCCAGGTTGTTCACCACCATCAACGACAACCCGGCTCATCGCAACCTCTCTGGCCAGAGTAAAACGAAAGGTGCAGCTTGCCAACACTGCTTGAAAGATACTTGCGCAGTATGGCTAAGACATTCAAAGATATACGTATTTATGGGATACCATCATTTCCTCGACAAGAAACATCCATGCTGGTCCATGGATTGTCAGTTTAATGGGGAAAAGGAGAATCGAGAGGCACCGTTGCATGTGACTGGAGATCTGGTCCACTTGAAAGTGAAGGACGTCAAAACTATCGAGGAGTTACCCAAACTGACTAAAAAACCCTTGGCAAAAGAAAGAAATGAGATGGTGAAGAAGAAGAAGGAGGAGGAATGTGAAACAAGAATCAATTCTATGGGAGATAGAGTATTGGCCGATGTTAGATGTGTCATTCGATTGACAACTAGCACATCAAGAAGAATGTGTGTGAAGCTACTTGTGGAACATTGCTACAACAGAAGTCCAAAGGAAAAGATCATAAAAATGCAAGGGAGGATCTTAAAGAACTGGGCATTAGGCCAGAGCTCTATTCAGAGGAAACAGATATGGGGACGAACCTTCTCGTTGCTGCAACCACCTTGTCAAAGGCAGAGAGAAAAGAATTCTGTCAGTTTTTGCATGATTTGAAAGTACCTTCAGGCTACTCATCAAATTTCAAGAGGCTAGTGTCGGTGAAGGACATGAAAATGAATTTCAACTTGATGAAATCTCATGATTGCCATGTGTTGATGATAGCTCTTCTTCCTGTTGCACTTAGAGGTATCAAGACAGAACTGGTTCGCGACGCGGTCATGAGCTAGTGTTTATTCTTCAATGTAATAGAACAGAAGGTGATTGATGAGGAAAAACTATTGGACTTAGAGAGGAGGCATTTCGAGACCCTATGTCTGCTTGAAGATACCTTCACACCATCATTCTTTGATCTCATGCTGCATCTAACAGCACACCTCACGAGGGAAATCTGCTTCCTTGGCCCATCTTACCTTCATCAGATGTTTCCATATGAGAGGTTCTATGGGTTCCTATAATCATTGGTACATAACCGGTTATTTTCGGTGGGAGCCATTGTTCGTGGCTACGAGACCATCGAAGCAGTGGAGTGACCCATGGGTTATATGGACCTACAAAACCCCATTGGTGTGCCTCGCTCACGGCATGAAGGTAGGCATTTAGGTGTTGGGACCCTGGGGAAAAAGTCAGTCACTCCAGAACCAGATGCCTTCCAAAAGGCTCATTTCACCGTGATACAATAGCTGCACCAAACGACAACTACGTGAAGACAACCCCGTGGTAGGGCTTGGCTTGTGCTGATGGTGTATTTTGGTACACCAAACATGTTCATTACACTTTTGTTTGGATTTTTTATAGCACTAACCCGCCACTAGGCACACTAATCATATAACAAGTTCATCTTTGTGCATGCATTTGGAAGTGTTCTGTTTATGTAGGAAAACATGGACATAAAGGACGGATTCACAACAAGTTCAAAAGAGCAATTACGGAGTCTTGTTCGTGTTCATGAGCTTGATGAAATCACTTCCAATGGTGGCAAGGACCGAAATGTTACAAAGGAACATCCCCGAGGATTGAAGTGTAAAAGACCGGACTTCATGTACGGAGATGCTCCACCTTGGACACGAGGATGACATCGTCAAAATGGTGCAAGTGGAGGGGGCAAAGTGCATAAATGCATGAGGACCCACGGGAGCGAAGGGGTGACCGAGTCAGGCCAGGATGGGCCTAGGCCAGTCGGCCCAAGCCAGCCGGCCTGGCCCAGTTCCGGGGTCGGTTCGGTCCCCCTTTCTTTACACCCAAAGGATCTTCAACCCTAAGTCCCTGGAGGGCCGCCATTCGCGAAACAGAGATCCATTCGCATCGAGCGGCCATCCACAAGCTAGAGAGAGAGAGGAGGGAGATCTCCGGAGGAGGATCGCCCAACTCGAAGGAAGCACCCACAAGTGGAGAAGAAGGAAGACACCGTCAGAAGCGTCACCATGATCAACGGTGCCATGTCTAGCACCTTGATGGGGTAATCTTCTTATTCGTCCATGGGTTGTAATCGGTCTTGAGATGTAATCGCTACTTTGTTGGCACATCTATCTATCATCTTGTGTTGAATGTGCTTAGATGCTTAAGGTTAGCTACCATGCTGTAAAGGAAGTGTTGACGGTGAAAATCCGTCAACCTAGCCATGAGTTTACCTTCGGTGTTGGCATAAGTTTTATACCTTATCCATTGGTACTAACCCCCGTGGTATAACAAGTTCACGTGTGCATGTCGGTTTTGGAGTTTAATGTTTATGCAGGGTTTTAGTGTTGAATGCAAGACTTTCGGGATAAGTTCATCAAGCACCTCATGACAAGACCTTGAAGCCCCGTACAAGTCATGCAACGAAGCAAACTTAACTCCAAGAAGCCGGGGACTTGATCCGAGAAGACGACGTACTCCGAGGACCGGGACCGTAAAAGTGCCGAATCTTGCAAGACAAGGAGTTGAGTCCAATTCGGAGAGAAACCGACGACATGGACCTACATGCGGAAGGGGGAACCATCCGAGAAGCAAGGGAACCGACGTGGGGCAAAGGAGCCCTCGGGGCCGGGGCTCCGAATGGGCCCGGCCGGCCGGCCCGGTCCGGTCGGCCCAGGCCCATCCAGGGCCCAATTGCCCCCTCCTTTGCCCTAGCCGCCAATCGGGCTATTTATAGCCCCCTGACCGAGAGCCTCGCAGAGAAGAATTCGTCATCGACCGCCGAGGAGCAGAGAAGAGAGGGACACCATCTCGGAGAGGAGAGGGTCGAGCTAGTTGACTAGGGTTCCCCTAGCCGATGTGGGAACCTTGCATGGAAGACCACGTCGGAGTTCCCGGAGCTAGAAGCAAGATCAAGGAAGGATCCCGGTGGTGATCTGGCGTATGTATCATTGTTATAGTTGAATTATCAAGTTGAATCTTTTCCTAGTGATCAAGTGTTTCCTCGAAGATTTCGTTTTTCGATCAGCTTTGCTTATTCCAATTCTATTCTCGAGATAGATTACATAGGGTGTTCTTGTAGCCGCGGTGGCTAGAGGTACACGCCGGATCTTCCGAAAGAATCTCGACTTGTCTTTTGACTCGCCCTAAGCTACCCGCATGAATAGGGATACGTTGTGACAGAACGGGGGTTCCGAAAGGCGGATGTTTTCAGATTTGGACGGGAAACCACGATTTAAAGAGGCTTCTATTAAGATTCGATTTGCTACTTCTTCTCTTGCTTGGAACTTCAACAAAAGGCTTACCCCGATCCCTCTAGATCGGTTTATCTACCCAATCTTACTTTGTTTTCTCCGGTCTTTAGTAGATTAGATTCGTTTTGTGTCTTTTACTTAGATGCATTAGGGTTTCTTTTATCGAAGATTGAAGTTACTTGGCTTTATTAGATTAAGTTTTGCGTCACACATTTGTTCCACGGATTCGATACCTTGGGTTCACCACTCGAGGGAAGAAGGGTCCCTTGACTACGACGGGAGACTTGTACGCTTGCAAGTCACAAACGAACTTTGATACAATTATTAACCGTCAACAAGCCCCTTTTCTGGCGCCGTTGCCGGGGAACAGGTGATCAAGATTTGATTTTTTATTGCCTTTTTGTAATTTTCAGTTTTCTCTTTGTTTTTATTTTTGCATCTACTAAATTTTGATCATCCTCAAAATACATCTAATCTAGTTTGTCTAACTCTAGTTTTTATGGATTTGTTTTTACTTTCTAGTTTTTTTTGCATACTTTGTTTATTGCTAACCCTAACAGGAGATGGACGGCTACCTCTCCAACAAACCCAATAATTTTGTGGATGATCCAGAAAAACTTTACAGGCTAAGGGACGTGAAGCACATCAAGCTAAAAAGCTGGATTTTGTAGATTCGGAGTCGGAAGACAAAGGATCGCGCAGAATCTCCGAAGAATTCACCACCTCAAAGTCCTCGGGAGAATCGACTTCCACCGATGGGTGACCAACCACCGCAAGAACACAAGATTGGGGAGCTATGCACCCCAGACATCATCGACCTACCAATCTTGAACCTTGAGGAGATCGGAAGACCGTTCGAGATCAAGACCTCAACAATCCGCATGGTGCAACATTCACCCTTCACCGGTAAAGAGGATCCGAACCTTCACCTCCAAGCATTCATTCAACTATGTCAGACTTTCAACATGGAAGGGGTGACTCAAGATCAAATGAGGGCAAGGCTTTTTCTCGTTTTCACTACTCGGGAAGGCTTTGCAATGGTTCCACTCTCAACCGGCGGAGACGGTGCAAAATTGGAACACGTTGATGAAGGCTTTCATGAAGGAATACTACTCACCGGGTAAAACTCAAAGCTTGCGTAATAAGATTGCCACCTTTGTTCAATATCCTACGGAAACTATCTCGGAGGAATTCGAGCGCTTCAACGAGTACACCGGGCGGTTCCACATCACAAGTTCCCGAAGGAAGACCTCGTGCAAAAGTTCTATCAAGGACTCACCATGGCGTCAAGGACGATCATCGCTGCATCGGTGGGAAGATCCATCATCGAACTTACACCGACGGAAGCTTTCACTCTATTCAAGAAGGTCGCGAGATAATGACACATGGGCGTCGTCGGGCGCCTACATCCGGTTCAACCCACGGGAAACGTCAAAGGAGTCTTGCAAGTGGAGAAGGAGAACATACTTGAAGGCAAGATCGACTCGCTCATGAGGAGGTTGGAGAAGATGGAGATGGAAAAGAAAGAGGCTCAAGACTTGAAGGCCGCCGAAGCAAGGTCCACATGTGAAGAATGTGGAGAGTATGGCCATGTCCGCGAAGATTGTCCGGAGGAAGCCAAAGTGCTCGACTACATGAGGAAGGGAGAATTGCCAAACTTCCGCTACGGGCAAGGTAGGCCTCAATTTAATGCAAGCTCATCTATTCCTAACGCGGTCCCGCTTCGTATACAATTGAAGGAGTTCATGGATGAACAAGCTAAGATCAACAAGGACACCGTCACCAAGTTCAAGACCATAGACAAGGTGTTGGAGAACATCGATAGCAAATTGACGGAGGTCGGAAGTTCCAATCATCAAGTGCTCAACATGATGAAGATGCTCGAGACGCAAGTTGGACAACTTGCGGGGCGCCTCACTAATGATAAAGGGAAGCTTCCGGGACAACCCAAATGTCCCGAATCGGCGAAAGCCATTCAAACGCGTTCGGGGAAGGAGACCGAAGATCCGGAACGTTCCGCGGGAGCAAGGAAGCTTAAACCATCCACCGAGGTGGAAGGAGTTGCTAAAGAGAAGGTTACGGGGATCGTCACCGAGGAACCCGAATTTGAGATGCCAGAGGAAGACACGAGGATACCGCAACTCAAGCCACGCTTCTTCCGAGGTAAACTTGACAACCACTTTGAGAAGTTTGTGGAAGTTGTGCGTAGACTTAGCATCAACATGCCATTACTAGATGCCCTACAAGTACCTACATATTCTCGTTACTTTAAAGACATACTTGCAAATAAATATGAGATAGCAACACTTGGGGTAGATCATGTCAAGATGTCCGAGGAGTGTAGTGCCGCTATTGCTAATGGGCTAGAGAAGCAAAAAGACCCCGGTGCCCTACAATTCCATGTTCGGTTGGTTCTTTCAACTTCGAGAAGGCGTTATGCGACCTTGGAGCTAGTGTGAGCATCATGCCGAGGGATGTGTTCGAGAAGCTACGCCTACCAATGGAGCCTACGGGAATATGTTTGGAGTTGGGAGACAACTCCATTCGCTATCCCTTGGGCATTGCTGAAGATGTACCCGTGAAGATTGGACACCACTTCATCCCCGTCGACTTCGTTGTGCTCGAGATGGGAGAGAGGGAGAAGCCGCCGCTCATCCTAGGGAGGCCGTTCCTCAAGACCGTGGGATCTACTATTGATGTTGGCAAGGGGGAGATCATGTTCGATATCAACGGAGAAAGGAGTTCCTTCAAGTTCCGTCCAAGAATTGAGGCATGCAACATGATTGGAGTGAAGGGAGAACCAAAACAAACGGAGGGGCTGAAAAAGAAGAAGGAGCCGAAAAAAATGAACGTAAGGAAAATCAAAGAAGGTGTTGCATCCGTCAAGACAAAGGAAGAGAAGCAGCCTGTGAAGACCAAAAAAATGACTAAGCCGACTAAGCCGGAAGACATGCCCGCACCCAAGATGGTGCGGAAGTGGGTACCCAAGATTGCAACGCCCGCAAAGAGCGTTGATCCGGAGTAATCAAGTGAAGAAGTCTGGCTATAGACTATAAACGAAGCGCTAGGCGGGAGGCAACCCGTTTCGTCGAGTCAAGAATAAGCTACTAGGAGGACAACCCGATTCCAGGTTTTTCGAGTATTTTTAATAATTTAGTTTTTGAGTTTTATTACGCAAAGACATTAGACTTAAACGTGGTTGAACAATATTAGAGACATAATTCTTGATTGAATGTTTGCTTTATCATAAACCCTTTGCATGAACCCTCCTATGTGCTTGTTTGTTCTTTTCTTTTTGAGAAACCTCAACCAAATAATTTCAGAACCTAACTCAACCTTTCACCCTCATTATGGTGCTGAGTTTGACTTACTTTTCATGCTAAAACCACACGAGTAAAGCCACGATTTATATTTAAGTGTCAATAAAATTCAGCACGTGGTAGAACTCGCGTGAACCTAGAAATCAAAACTTTTGGTTGGTTTTAAAAATCTTTATCCTTGGTTTCTCTAGGATTAGAATTTTTCTAAGCCTATTCTAATTTTGTTTTATTCAAAATCTTTCCTATTTAGCCAAAATTAGAACCTAAACCTATGCCCCCATGATCAAGCCGGGAAATGTTTGCTCTCAACCGATGAAGGCAAACTATACCGGTGAGACCGAAATCGACGTAGTCGAAAAATATTTTCGACTTACATTTGTTTTTAATGGTTTAAAAACTTCTCTAAAATTATGTTTGAGCTCTTGCATGGCTCTGAAAAATATTTTAAATTTCGAATTAGAGGAGTGCTTAACCTTAAACACACCTAAATGGAGGCAATCTAGTTTGAATTAATCATGCATGCACCATTGGATTCCCTTTTATCAACTTTCACCAATTCCACATGCAAAGGACAAGCATGGTGGGCAGCAAGCATCAACTTTGCAGGAATTTCATGGTGGCATGTGAAGCAAGTGGAGCTAGGGAGCATGGACATGACCCAAAGCATGGAGCATCAAGTGGGAGGACCAATAATGCAAGAAAAGGAGTGGACGAGAGCGTTTGGGCGGTGCAACTCGTGGAGAACGCGGGCAGGAAAGTTGCAGAGGCGAAATGATCGTGCTGGAAGAAAGACGAGGCGGGGAGGAGCCGGGGAGGACCCCGGCCGGCCGGCCCAGGCCGGCCGGCCTCACCTACTTAAGGAGCCCCCCGGCTCCCGTTTTCTGCAAGCAAGCTTCCCTCTCCTTCCTTTGTTTGTGTGTTCAAGTTTGTGTGCTCAAAACCTCCGTAGACATAGCCAACCTTCCCAAGCTTGATAGAAAAAAAATCCACATCCTTAATCCACTCAAAGTCCACATCCGAAGCAAAGAGTTTAAGTGCCTAGTTACCGGTTGCAACCCGGGGTTTTAGTTGAAGAAAAGAGTGCAGCAACCACGTGGAAGAAAACCACAAGTCTCTTCTCCAAGAAGAAGAGTTCTTCATCATCCAAGCCGTCATCAACCACGTCTTCGAGGAGGCACTCGGTTTCCGAGTCTCCCCGGAGCATGGAGACAGATACGGCACCACCGAGGAGGAATGATGCTCTCCTCCTTGGTGGTATGAGGGCTGCAAGAAGCACGTCCATGAGGTTTACCGAGCCTCGTGGGCGCATGGAGGAGCAGCCCGCGCCACCACGACGATCGACCCGTTCAACCGCACCACCTCCTTACACCCCGACATACTCTTCGTACGGCTTCATCATCTTGTCGGCGGAGGAGGAGGAGAGGCTCACTAAACTTGAGAAGAGGCTTGTGCCCAACGTCGAGTTCGACGACCAAGCACTCTACACCTTGGGTTTTGGCACCGACATATACTATATGTTGGGGCACCTTGGATGGGTGCAGTTCTCCAATGGAGTATCGGTGGACACCCACTTGGGGTTCGCCTTGGAAATTTTGATGACTATTGCACCCATCCTTGATGATGATGGGGTGCAAAGCTTGTCATTCCGTTTGGAGGGAGTCTAACAAGTGGTTCCCTACGAGCACGTTAGGGAGCTACTTGGATTCCACAAGGGAGCTCCGGAGAAAGTTGACGTGCCACCCGGCATGTTAGCAGGATTTTGGAATATGATCTCCGGAGAAGCCCATCAACAACGCAATTGCATCCGCAACCCCATTATCCGGATATTTCACTCTTGGATGTGCAAGAGGGTATTGGGGAGGATGAAGGAGACAAAGGTGACCGACATGGAGTTGAATTGGCTATACTCGGCTTTAATTGCCAGGCAGCCAATAGCCCCTTCTTACCTTATGATCAACCGTTGGTGTTGTGAAGCAACATCGGGGGCGGGTAATATTGGTTCGGGGTGCTACCTCTCCATGTTGGCCTTCTCCTTGCGGCCGGGGATCGCAAAAAACCCCGACCACCTTTTGCGTGGTACCTCTCTCGGCATTGAGTATTTGTGGCAAGGCAAATATATTAGTGGAGATGACAGAGGAGGTTATCGGTTGGCCATAGTGAACCTACCCCTTCCCAACGAGAGGCTTAGCCTTTTCAACGAAGGAAGAGAAGATTGGTTGGAAGAGGGACTACTTGTCCCTGCAAGGAAAAACAAAAGAGGAAGAATCGTAGAGGAGGTAACATCCTCCGCACAAGCGAGTGGAGCACAACCCAATGTGCAACCATTCGGCGGGATCCCTCCTCCGCCAAGTTATTACGGAGGGCCACAAGAGCAAGCATGGGGGGGGTGGTGCACCGGTACCCCCACCAAATTATGTTGTGCCCAACGCTAACTTCGCGGTGTCCTACGCTCATCATCCCCAAACACAACAAAGCATGGCCATAATTGGAGGGTATGCTGCAAGAAACGCCCAAAACATCGCAGCCATCCAAGCTAACGCAGCTCAACTTGGTGAAGGCAACGCAAATATTGCCTTTGAGCTCGGACGCCTTCACCTTGTGGAGCCAAATCAATTCGTCGGAGGAAATGTCCAATCATATTATGAGCAAGGGTATTATTATCAAGATCATCAACATCAACCACCGGCGGAGGACTAGAAGATTTAGGAACTTTAGTTTTCTTTTCTTTTCTTTTTCTCTGTAATTTTCAGCTTTTGCTTATGTGTGTTTGCGTAGTATTTTCTGTTTTTATTTAAATTTCAGCAAGCATGTTTGTTTATTTTCAGTTTGTATTTCAACTTGATGTCATAATTAATAAAGACACCACCTTGATTATATCATTGGAAAAGTTACAAAATTCGTGCCATGATGATATATGATTATAATTGCTGCTTTGTTCATCTTTGTAATTGATCTATGCATGTTTAAGCTAGTGCTCTCTTAAAAATACAAATCTGAATTTACTTAAATGCTAGATTAATTTTCAGCGGAGGTTATGATTAAAATAAAGACCCATAGTGTTTTATGTGCTCTCAAGTTATGAATAGATTAAAGATGTCTTTTATGCTCAAAAATATTGCTAACCTTGTCACAAATATCACTTGTGTGTTGCTCAACCTATCCAAAGCCTTATATATATTCGAGTGCATATCCTTAGTGTACGAGATTTATTTTTGAGTGAGTTATTGCAGGCCATGATTTCTCTGGCCCGAGACTAAGAAGCTGGTCATTCCATTTTTGCGTATCTATCTTTTTGCTAGCCTTTTATCCGTGCATTGTGTATCCCCGCATCGGAGATCTCACAAACCTCGCCGGATATCCACCCTTAAACCAAATATTATCTTTTGTGATTACCTCCTTGACCACAACCTATTGTTGAGAATGGATCATCAATTCAAGGAAGATCGCAAGACGGTGCCAACATTGAAGATTTCAAGTATCTCTCCAAGGAAAAATACCCCGGTACCTACCTTATTTTTCGCCTCTTTGCTCGAGGACGAGCAACGTCTAAGCATGGGGGAGGAGGTAGGTACGGTGCAGTTTTAGAGTTAAAAGGGGAATATTTAAAAAAATGATGAAAGAAAAAATCCGGCGACGATCATGACTTTCAATGTGAAGAAAGAAAATATATATATATATAATGAATGAAAGAAAGAAAGAAAAGAATGAGAAATATGAGAAAGAGAAAAAATATATGTGTAAAGTAAACTCCCCGGTTCTCTAAGAGTGCATTCAAGGCTTAAAGTTAAAAAGATCCATTCTCATTTTCCAACCATGTGCAATCCGATAACGAGGACTTCCTTTGTGCCTCTTGATCATTCTTTGCCATTTGCACATGTCCACTCATCTAAAAGTGTGTGTATTTTTCTCTTTCCCCTCCTTGATTTAACATCATTTTCCAATGACCTTTTTGACGAGTCTCGGTAAGACCATGAGAAGCTTGTCTTGTTTTGACAACACCTCATTTATAAAATCTTGTTAGGACTAAACTTTCCCAAAGCTCCATATAAAGCCTACCACATATATATGAGAGGGAAAGGAGTAGAATATATAGGCTTGAGAGACAAGTGAGATGAGAGTTCATGAGCAATATACAAGATGATTTAAATTTGTGAACTTGGTTTAGCTTTTCTTTATCTCGTTCTTTATTTCAAAAAATTTTGAGATCTATTTAAACTTTGTGAGCATGTTAATACTCGTGGGATAAGCTTAATAAGAATCTACCCACCGTAGAGATGAAGGCTAGTACATTATGGAACTTTAATGAATTAAAATTTTGAGAGCATTATGTTTTCTCATGTGTGATCAAGTGCAAAGTTTAAACATTGTTTGGCAATTATGATATCCATCGAAGGCTTACTCGAGGACGAGCAAGGTTTAAGCATGGGGGAGATGTTGACGGTGAAAATCCGTCAACCTAGCCATGAGTTTACCTTCGGTGTTGGCATGAGTTTTATACCTTATCCATTGGTACTAACCCCCGTGGTATAACAAGTTCATGTGTGCATGTCGGTTTTGGAGTTTAATGTTTATGCAGGGTTTTAGTGTTGAATGCAAGACTTTCGGGATAAATTCATCAAGCACCTCATGACAAGACCTTGAAGCCCCGTACAAGTCATGCGACGAAGCAAACTTAACTCCAAGAAGCCAGGGACTTGATCTGAGAAGACGACAGACTCCGAGGACCGGACCAAAAAAGTGCTGAATCTTGCAAGACAAGGAGTTGAGTCCAATTCGGAGAGAAACTGACGACATGGACCTACATGCAGAAGGGGGAAACATCCAAGAAGCAAGGGAACCGACGTGGGGCAAATGAGCCCTCGGGCCGGGCTCGAATGGGCCCGGGCCGGCCGGCCTGGGATCCGGTCGGCCCTGGGCCCATCCAGTCCCAATTGCCCCCTCCTTTGCCCTAGCCGCCAATCGGGCTATTTATAGCCCCCGGACCGAGAGCCTCGCGAGAAGAATTCGTCATCGGCCGCCGAGGAGCAGAGATGAGAGGGACACCATCTCGGAGAGGAGAGGGTCGAGCTAGTTGACTAGGGTTCCCCTAGCCGACGTGGGAACCTTGCACGGAAGACCACGTCGGAGTTCCCGGAGCTAGAAGCAAGATCAAGGAAGGATCCCGGTGGTGATCTTGCGTATGTTTCATTGTTATAGTTGAATTATCAAGTTGAATCTTTTCCTAGCGATCAAGTGTTTCCTCGAAGATTTCGTTTTTCGATCGGCTTTGCTTATTCCAATTCTATTCTCGAGATAGATTACATAGGTTGTTCTTGTAGCCGCGGTGGCTAGAGGTACACGCCGGATCTTCCGAAAGAATCTTGACTTGTCTTTTGACTCGCGCTAAGCTACCCGCATGAATAGGGATACGTTGTGACAGAACGGGGGTTCCGAAAGGCGGATGTTTTCGGATTTGGACGGGAAACCACGATTTAAAGAGGCTTCTATTTAGATTCGATTTGCTACTTCTTCTCTTGCTTGGAACTTCAACAAAAGGCTTACCCCGATCCCTCTAGATCGGTTTATCTACCCAACCTTACTTTGTTTTCTCTGGTCTTTAGTAGATTAGATTCGTTTTGTGTCTTTTACTTAGATGCATTAGGGTTTCTTTTATCGAAGATTGAAGTTATTTGGCTTTATTAGATTAAGTTTTGCGTCACACATTTGTTCCACGGATTCGATACCTTGGGTTCACCACTCGAGGGAAGAAGGGTCCCTTGACTACGACGGGAGACTTGTACGCTTGCAAGTGACGAACGAACTTTGATACAATTATTAACCGTCAACAGGAAGTAAGGGCCCCAATGCTCCCTTGGATCAATTCAATACGCCGGGTCCATCATAGGTCTAGTCACGAATACCTCCGTGTAGTGACAGTACGGGGGGAGAGAAAGGGCGAAACCGTGGTCACAACCCCAGATAGATTAGATTGGTTTTCATGCTTTAAGCGGTTGCATGTTCAAGTATTGTAGACCCATGGGCGAGTGTCTTTTATCATGATAGCTTAATCGTTCTCTCTAGTGTAGTGTAGTCGTTTTATAGTTTAACCATAGATAAGGTTTGGGTAAGTTAGTGAGTAGAGGTAGATCAAACGCTTGTAATCCCCTTGCTCCGTGGATTGACAAGAACCTAGGGAATCCTGTAGGTGAAAAAGGTGTAGGTCCGTACGCTTGTTGATGGTGTATTTTGGTACACCAAACATATTCATTATACTTTGGTTTGGATTTGTTTATGGAACTAACCCGCCACTAGGCACACTAATCATATAACAAGTTCATCTTTGTGCATGCATTTGGAAGTGTTGTGTTTATGTAGGAAAACATGGACATAAAGGACGGATTCACAACAAGTTCAAAGGAGCAATTACGGAGTCTTGTTCGTGTTCATGAGCTTGATGAAATCACTTCCAATGGTGGCAAGGACCGAAGTGTTACAAAGGAACATCCCTGAGGATTGAAGCGTAAAAGACCGGACTTCATGCACGAAGAACCTCCACCTTGGATGCGAGGATGACATCGTCAAAATGGTGCAAGTGGAGGGGGCAAAGTGCATAAATGCATGAGGACCCACGGGAGCGAAGGGGCGACCTGTAACACCCCGGATTTTTGAGCAATAGTAACCATCTTAATTAGTGGAGCTAAGCATGTTCGCTAACATGGTTACATGGTCAACCCCCCCCCCCCAATCTTGGGTCAAACCCCTCAAAAACCCAAGTGTTACCCTTGAACCCTAGACCTCCTTGCAGTAATCTACAGCGTTCGCAAAATTTTTCATAAGTACTTCAAAATCGGCCAATGAGAAAGTTGTTTTTTATCTCTGGGAACACATTTCATCTAATTGGTGGCATTTGAAATTCCAAGTGGAAAAGCCTCTAAAATATCGGTCAACGCCTGGATGTCTCCCTGACCTCGCCATGAAAAAACCAAACTTTGCAGCGATTTTATAGGAAAATGGTTGAGAAAAACATAGGTCGCCCTTTGGGAACATTGTAGAGGGTTACGTGTTCTACAACTTTCGTATTTGGAGATTTTCAAGTACAGTTCAAGAATTTGGAGTTATCCGCAGTCAAACATGCCTTCGCTGAAATGAAAACCAGGGCTGGGCGCCCTGGGCGCGCACCCGCGCCGAGCCGGCGCCGGCGCGTCACGCGCGCGCGCCGACCGTGCGCCGCGGGCCCCACCCCGGCGTCCGTGCCCGCCATCAACATCATCGACCGGCCCCACCTCATCCGTTGCCACGCCGCGCCCTTATCCCTTCCACGTTCCCCGTCGACACGCGCCGCACGCCGAGCGCCGCCGCCGCCGCCGCCCGTCCCGGCGCGCCGGCCGCCGTCCTTCCTCGCGTGTTGCCCAAGACGAGGCTGTGGTTTTCAAGTCGTGCCCCCTGCCGCCTATAAAAGGGCATGCCTGAGCTCGCGTACGGGTTTTTCCTTTCCGCCGTGCCGGCAGGTTGCCGCCGCTCTCCATGAACACTGCCGCCGAGGAACGTCCATCTCCCGTCGCGCCCGTCGCCGTATCAGCTGTTCTCCGCCACCACATGCCCTCGCTTGAGCTCACCAAGCCGCCAATCAAGCCCCCTTGAGCTTCTCCTCGCCGGCGCAGGGCCAGCCGCGGCCACCGTTGCCAAGCGCCGTCGTGCCCGTCCACCGGCGCCGCCCCGGCTCCAACCGAACTCACAAACCCAACCAAGGTGAACCCCTCGTCACTCCTCCGCACCTCCCCCGGCCAGTTCCGCCGCCGGCTTGCCGGAATCCGGCCGGCCGCGCCGCCCAATCTGCCCTTGGACCACATTGGTTAGAGTTAGAATCTTGCAGAGGTCTGTTTATAAAAGCCGAGGACCTAAATGTGAAGAACTCAATCTTCTAAACCTAGATCTAAAATGCAGTATCTTGTAAACTACGCCATAAATCACAGAAAAATCGAAAAAATGCAAACTCAATTTTGTTGTGATCCTTGGGACCAGGAGCAACGTTTCTACAAAGGAAGTTTTCAAATTTCTATGTAGTTTTTAAAATATTTTGAAATCATCAAATTACTTAGATTTGAAATAATTCAAATTCTATAAATGACCTGCAAGTGAATTTTGGATATGTTGCTAGTCTTGCCATTTAAGATCCTGTGTGCAAAAATGGCACATAGATGCCATAGATTTTTAGTTATGATTTAATTTTGATATGTGTTATGCTCATGTTTTTTATTTTTGTAATTTAATATGTTGATCAAATGAGGCCCATCTTTTTGCTACATCCCTGTGGTTATGCACCCATGATAAATAGTATATCCATTTTGGACATGTGTAGCTTAGCCTTTTAATTTACCATGCTATATTAGGGCTAATTTCATGTGCATAGTTTAAATTAATTTCTTTGCTGAGTAAGTGCATAAATCTGCTAGAAATGCCTCTGTATAGCTCCATAGGAAGTTTCATCTCTTTTGGTTGTATATAATTTTGCTTGTTTTAATCTTGCATAGCTAAGCGTAGCTTTGCGTGATTTTTCATGCTAGCCATATTTGATGAGATGAGTGAATCGTTGGTGCCGTAGTATAATTGTATACCTTGTGCATGTATGAGCTATCTTATGGATGGTTTATGTGTATGTCTTTTGGAATAAAAACTCTTGAAATAAATCAAGGTCAATTAAATGGATAAAAGGAAAACCAAGATAACTTTTGTGCAACTCAAACTTTTAAGTGCTTGAACCTCACCAAGACACACCATGAACAGCACCCATTACCTTGGTGAGATAAAATAAATTAATTATCTTATATATGTACACATTCACCATCGAATGATAAATAAAAATCACCCGCACACACATTTCTCTGATAAAGGAAGAGTATGCTGAATATCATATCTAGGTGAATGTGGTCACCAATAAACCCCACATTTATCTCTAAGTTTCAAAAGTGAAATATCATTTGAATTGGACATTTAAATCTTATGCATATTCATATCGTGTAGATTTTTTCTGTCAGTAGCTACAAGATCATCCCGGAACGAGACGAAGGATCGTTCGAGGGACAAGTGGCCGTCGAGGAGTACCACAAGACCCAAACCAAAGTTTGGAAGGGCCCAAGGCCTAGCTAGAACTAACATCTACTTGAAAGGCAAGCACCAGAGCATAATCCTATGATTTTAACTTCCTGCAACTATATATGTCTTGTTTGTGCATTTAAGTTTCAGGAGTTGATTTGAAACCATAGATGCATGATCCTAGGTTCCTATGTTCTTTTACTAGCATGATAGGTCGTTAGTGGCCATGCCTTAAGGACCCGGTAAAAGTCGAGTGAAATCCTTCACTAGTGAGCTATGGGTTCTTATGTTGGAATCATAAGACTTTAAAATGATATGCTCATGTGGTAAGAGCTTGGGATCGGCTCCGGTCAATAGGTGTCACTGGTTAAGCTTTTGAACGTACTAAACATTTGCCAGGAATGGGACTGGTAAGCCTAGTACCTTCAGGATCCGGCTAGGGAACTTGGTCCACTAATCTTGGGAAGAGTCCCCCTTGCTGCAGTAAAGGTGATGCATGAGTGAGAGTGGGCGGCGAGACCGTAGCCACCTCACCCTGTACCAAAGACTGTGGAATTTGGTCCTGAACCGAGGATAGCTGGGAACGGTCTGGTTGTTGCACACTCCAACCCCCTTGATTTTAGTTGTCATTTTTGGGGTGTGCATCTGTGACAGAACCGCTCAAATTAATTCCATATTATTGCCTAAACCACTCCTCTTGGTCATTAAGTAATAATATAGAAGTAACCTGTCGTCTCTGCCGGGTCGGACCCGGTAAATCACTTACATCACAGGATCGACATTTGTACAACAAACTCGCACGAAGGCGAGTCCAGAGGTAAATAAGTCACAAGTTATTACATAACATCCTTCAAAGATTCATTATTACAAACCAAGTATTTTGCATAAAGGTAAATAGTTCAGAGTTCGAAACACGGCGGAAATAAAGTACTAAACAACATAAGTAACATCACATGAGGCCACCAGTGATGCTACTAAGCACTGTCATCCTCCCACTCGTATCCCCAACCGGGTGGGAGAGAACCAGGCCACGGAAAGCCTTCATCACACAGATCATCACCTGAAAATCATCAACAAAGGCAAGGCTGAGTATACTAATACTCAGCAAGACTAACCGTCGGGTGATTGGAAAATCACCAACCCTCTAGACATGCAAGGCTTTATGGCTAGTAGTTTGTTTTGCTGAAAAGTAACAAAGAATATGTCCTTACTTTCAAATTTTAGCTCACATTCTATTCTTTTAACCATTACTAGGTTAGCCAACTAATTCAAGCAAGGGTTGTACAATACAAGTTAAACAAGTATACAAATTCCTTCTCAATTCCATCATTAAGGGACATAGAGTGGATGGTTAAGCAGTCTCAGATAACGGTGAGAGGCCGACGATCGATCGGTTAGTAACCTTGCAAGGTGGACCTAAACATACGGGAGAATGCATACCCCAAGAATGCCAAACAAAACCAAAGGGGTGGGGTATACACCAACCAGGCGGTTCCCAACCATCCTCAGTTCGGGATCAAGTCCACGGTCCACGGTACGAGGTTATCCTGGCCACGGTATCCGACCGTCGGATCCACCTATGCACCATTGCCTAGTATCCGGGGGATCTCTCCCGGTGTAGTGGTAGAGAGTTCCCTTGCCGGATCAGGAAAGTACTAGGCTTACCGGTCCCATTCCCGACAAATGCTTAGTACATTCAAAAGCTTAACCACTGACATCTACTGACCGGAGTCAGTCCCATGCTCTTACCACATGAGCTGCTGAGTTCAACAATCTTATGATTCCAACATAAGAGACCTATAGCTCACGAGTGACGGTCATCACTCGACTTCTACCGTGGTCCTAAGCATGGCAACTAGCGACCTGACATGATAGTATTTAAACATAGGAACCTAGGATCATGCATCTAAGGTTTCAAGTCAACTCCTTAATGTAAATGCACAAGCATCGCATAAAAGGAAAAGTTGTAGGAGTTTAACAAAAGTAGGTTATGCTCCGGGGCTTGCCTTCACTGGCAAAGTCAGAAGCGAGACCCTCTGAACTTTGGTTCGGGTCTTGCTGCACTTCCACCACGTTCACTTCTCCCTCAGCTGGTTCTCCTTCAGACTCAGGCACCAGCTCGTAGTTCCCGTCAGGAAGTTCTATACGACATGCAGATGCATTATGATTCAAGTATACAACTTAAGAAGTTAAATTCAGTTCTGAATTCATAGATAAACATAGGGGTTTTTGTTGGTCATATTCACCTTAACAAGTTTCTAATTAAACTGTTTCTCACTAGGGACAAGTGGATGGGTGTGAAACTTTATTCCTACTTAACGGTGATTGTGTACACATATAAGTTCATTAGTTAAGTGAACTTCACTAGAGTGTTTTGGGGCTCCCCAGAGATGGTTTTATAAATTTCAAGCTTTGAATTTAAACTGCACATGGAGACATGTCTGATTTCCCTTTATTTGGCCCATGTTAAGCTTGATTACTTAGGAAATTAATTCGGACTAAAACATACCCAAACTGATCACAAACTTTCACCAGCATGCACATAACAGCAAAACATAAGTTCTGACAAAAAATTAGGCAAAACAACACTACAAAACAATTATGATAAATGTAACAAGTTTAAGCCACTAGGAGCATGAATAAATCATAAAACACAATATACATAGAATCTAAGGCTATAACTTGGCACACAGCATGATAAGGACATATTTAGCTCACACACCAAAAATCACATCCATAGCTGCAGTAGAAATATGGATTTGAATTTAACTCAAAATAGCCACCATAAATTAGCAGGGCATTTTACACAAGTCCAAAATTCATCTCTGATTTATGAAACATACTACTAAGCATTGCAGAGCTACAGAATAAAGTTGGAAGGCATTTGATTAACAGATAAATCTAAACAATTCATAAATGGAGAACAGGCTGAAATCAATATAAATCCATAACTGGAGTTACACACATGATTTCAGTGCCATTTTTCACCACAAGGCCAGGAATGCTATTATTGACAACATATCCACAATTCACTTGCAGATCATTTATACATTTCAAGTTATTTCAAATTTATTCAAACTGCTCAATTCAAGATCATTTAAAAACTACTCTGAAATTTGAAAACTGCCTTTCTATAAAAGTTAGGTTCCTTCACAAGGATTCCAGAACAGTTGAGTTTGCATTTTTACGATTTTGCTACCATTTACTACATAATTTACAAGATTCAGGTTTTTGAACCTAGGGTTTCAGATTCATTTACAGTTTGGCCCTCGGCTTTTATACTCAGGCCCCTGGGAAGATTCCAATCTTCACAGAGAGGTCCCCGGCGGCGGCGTGGGGGCGGCCGGCGGCGAGGGACGATCGGACTCCGGTGAACAAGCGGCTAGGGTGGGGTTTGGACTCACCCTCAGTTGATTGGCGGGGTTGGCTTGGCGGGAAACGGCTCCGGCGACGGTCGGCGACGAGGGAGGCGGCGGACGGCCGCGGTGGCCGCAATGCCGGCGAGCCGGCGGGTCGGCCGGCTAATGCGTGTGCATGGGAGGGTCCAAGGGGTTCGGGTGGATGCTACGGTGGGGCTTGGGCTCGAGCGAGAGGCGGTGGGGTGCACCGGCGAGCTCGCGCGGCGGCGATGGCGGACGCGGAGGAGCGGTGCGGTGCGGCGCCCGAGCAATGCGAGGGAGGGGGAGGTGCATGGGGGCGTCGGGGAGAAACTAAAGGCGCGCATGCAAGCCGGGTGGCGCGGCCGGGCCGGGGCCCGGCGAGTGGGGGCGCATCGCGTGGCCGCGGCGACGCGCGCGCGCACGGCGCGGCCCGCCTACGGCGCGAGCGCGCGGCGTGCGGGCGCGAGGCTATGGGCCCGGCCACGATGGCCGACACGTGGTCCTCACCGCGACGGCGTACGGACGGCGGGGGGCGGGTGTGGGCCCGCGCGCCGCGCCGCGCGCGACGCCGATGGGCGACGTCGCGCGCGGGGCGGGCTCCGGCGTTCCAGCCCACACATGTTTCGCTGTACCCTACTTTGGCCATCTCAAACTCAAAAACTTTGAACTAAAGTTCAAATTCGCTAAATACGAAAGTTGTAGACCAGTTAACCCTCTCCAACTTTCGTAAAGGCCAACCGGTCAAATTCTCAACAGATTTGGAGATAATCATCCTCAAAGTTACAGATTTCCGTGGCTTGGTCAAACTGTTCAACAGGACTTTGACTGGGTTTTTGAGGGTTCAAACCTCCGAATTTGAAATGCCAACAATGGAATGAAATGTGTTCCCGGAAAAACTAAGAAACTTTGATGTTGGTCGATTTTGAAGTTCTATAGGGAAATTTCGGGAACGCGCAGGAAAACTAATCCAGCCTTAAGGAGCACTTGGGCTTTGACAACAGTTTAGGGTGTTGACCAAGGTTCTTTGTGCAAAAGTGTGACCCACCATGTTAAACATGATTAGAGGCTACTTAATCTTGATTACTAAAGCTAGGTGATGTCATAAGCAAAATAGACATCAGGGATGTTACAGCATCTCCCGTGTGTTTAGGTCCACCTTGCAAGGTTAATAATCGATCGATCATCAGCCTCTCACCGTTATCAGAGACTACTTACCCATACAGCCTATTTCCCTGTATGATGGAATTGAGAATTAATATGGACGCTTGATTAATTGATTGCACAACTTATGTTTGCTGTAGATGCTTACTTAGTAATGGTTAATTAACTAGAATTTGAGCTAAAACTTTGAAAGTAAGGACATACTCTTTGTTGCTTTTCAGCAAAATAATCCACTAGTCAAAAGCTTTGCCTGTCTAGAAAGTGGTGATTTTCCATCACCTGTCGGTTAAGTCTTGCTAAGTATTAGTATACTCATCCTTGTTGTTGTTTTCAGGTGAAGTTTGGGATGGGGAGAAGACGTTGTTTGTTGGCATTATGGATGGCCTCCTATAATGTTACCTTTTCTCTTTTAGTTTTATTTCCACTGTATTTATAGACTCTGAACAATTTACTTTTATGCAAAAGACTCGGTTTGTAATTAAATACCCCTTCATGGGAATTGATGTAATAAATTGTGACTTGTTTATCTCTGGACTCGCCTTCGTGTGAGTTTTGATGTACGGTTGTCGATCCTTTGTTACAAGTGATTTACTGGGCTTTGACCCGGCAGAGACGACAAGTTAACTCGGTGTTATTGCGTAATGACCAAAAGTAGTGGTTTTATGCGATAATATGGAGTTAATTTGGGCGGTTCTGTCACACGACCGAGCCGGGCCGGGATGGGCCGTTGACGGTTAATAGTTGTATCAAAGTTCGTTTGTGACTTGCAAGCGGACAAGTCTCCCGTCGTAGTCAAGGGACCCTTCTTCCCTCGAGTGGTGAACCCAAGGTATCGAATCCGTGGAACAATGTGCAACGCAAGGATTCAATCTAGTAAAGCAAGGTAAAGCTATCTAATGAAGACAAGTTGCATCTAATCTACTAACTCATAAAGAAAACGAATCTAATCTAATCTACTAAAGAGGTAGCAAGAGAAAGCAAGAGATAACCAATCTAGAGAATCTAGATCATGCTTATGTTGTAGCTCCAAACAAGATAGATGAAGATAGAAAAGAGAATCTCATTAAAAGCATCTTTAAATCGTGGCCTTCCCATCCGACTCCGAAAACATCCGCCTTTCGAGACCCCCGTTCGTCACAACGTATCCCTATTCATGCGGGGAGCTTAGGGCGAGTTCGATAGAACAAGTTGAAATCACTTGGCCGGTCCGTATGCACCTCTAGCCACCGCGGCTACAAGAGCACCCTATGTAATCTAGCTATAGACTAGATCGTAGAAGAAGCAAAACCAAGAAGAAATCAAAATCATCGAGAAGGCACTTAATCGCTAGAAATCGGATTCACTTACAAACTTCACCATGAATGATTACATGAACAAGATCACCACCGGGGCCCTCCCTCGATCTTGATCCTCGCTCCAGAGCTCCGACGTGGTCTTCCATGCAAGGTTCCCACGTCGGCCAGGGAAACCCTAGACAACTAGCACGACCCTCATCTTCAAGTTGGTGTCCCTCAAGCTTCTCTCGCTCCTCGGCGGCGGAATACGACTTCTCCCTCGCGTGGCTCTCGGTCGGGGGACTATAAATAGCCCGATCGGCGGCCTAGGTCAAAGGACGACGCATTTGGGCCCTAAATGGGCTCGGGCCGACCGGACGGGGCCGGCCGGCCCGGGCCCATTTAGGCCCGGCCCCGCGGGCTCCTTTGCCCGAGGTCGGTTCCCTTGCTTCCGGATGCTTCCCCCTTCGCATACGGGTCCATGTCGTCGGTTTCTCTCCGAATTGGACTCAACTCCTTGTCTTGGAAGATTCGACACTTTTCTGGTCAGGTCCCTGGAGTATGTCGTCTTCTCGGATCAAGTCCCCGGCTTCTTGGAGTTAATTTTACTTCATTGCATGACTTGTTCAGGGCTTCAAAGTCTTGTCATGAGGTGCTTGATGAACTTACCCCGAAAGTCTTGCATTCAACACTAAATCCCTGCATAAACATTAAACTCCAAAAACGACATGCACATGTGAACTTGTTATACCACGGGGGTTAGTACCAATGGATAAGGTATAAAATTCATGCCAACACCGAAGGTAAACTCATGGCTAGGTTGACGGATTTTCACCGTCAACATCTCCCCCATGCTTAAACCTTGCTCGTCCTCGAGTAAGCCTTCGATGGATATCATCATTGCTAAACAATGTTTAAACTTTGCATTTGATCATACATGAGAAAACATAATGCTCTCAAAATATTAATTCATTAAAGTTCCATAATGTACTAGCCTTCACCTCTACGGAGGGTAGATTCTTATTAAGCTTATCCCACAAGTATTAACATGCTCACAAAGTTTAAATAGATCTCAGAATTTTTGAAATAAAGAACGAGATAAAGAAAAGCTAAACCAAGTTCACAAATTTAAATCATCTTGTATATTGCTCATAAACTCTCATCTCACTTGTCTCTCAAGCCTATATATTCTACTCCTTTCCCTCTCATATATATGTGTGGTAGGCTTTATATGGAGCTTTGGGAAAGTTTAGTCCTAACAAGATTTTATAAATGAGGTGTTGTCAAAACAAGACAAGCGAAAGTCTTGCATTCAACACTAAATCCCCGCATAAACATTAAACTCCAAAAACGACATGCACATGTGAACTTGTTATACCACGGGGGTTAGTACCAATGGATAAGGTATAAAATTCATGCCAACACCGAAGGTAAACTCATGGCTAGGTTGACGGATTTTCACCGTCAACATCTCCCCCATGCTTAAACCTTGCTCGTCCTCGAGTAAGCCTTCGATGGATATCATCATTGCTAAACAATGTTTAAACTTTGCATTTGATCATACATGAGAAAACATAATGCTCTCAAAATATTAATTCATTAAAGTTCCATAATGTACTAGCCTTCACCTCTACGGAGGGTAGATTCTTATTAAGCTCATCCCACAAGTATTAACATGCTCACAAAGTTTAAATAGACCTCGAATTTTTGAAATAAAGAACGAGATAAAGAAAAGCTAAACCAAGTTCACAAATTTAAATCATCTTGTATATTGCTCATAAACTCTCATCTCACTTGTCTCTCAAGCCTATATATTCTACTCCTTTCCCTCTCATATATATGTGTGGTAGGCTTTATATGGAGCTTTGGGAAAGTTTAGTCCTAACAAGATTTTATAAATGAGGTGTTGTCAAAACAAGACAAGCTTCTCATGGTCTTACCGAGACTCGTCAAAAAGGTCATTGGAAAATAATGTTAAATCAAGGAGGGGGAAAGAGAAAAATACACACACTTTTAGATAAGTGAACATGTGCAAATGGCAAAGAGTGATCCCGAGGCACAAAGGAAGTCCTCGTTATCGGATTGCACATGGTTGGAAAATTGAGAATGGATCTTTTTATCTTGAAGCCTTGAATGCACTCTTAGAGAACCGGGGAGTTCACTTTACGCACAAATATATATTTTTTTTCTTCTCTTTCTTATATTTCTCATTCTTTTCTTTCTTTCTTTCTTATATATATATATATTTTTTTTTTTCTTTCTTCACCTTGGAAGTCATGTACATCGCCGAATTTTTTTTCTTTCATCATTATATATATTTTTTTAAAATACTCCCTTTTGAACTCTAAGGCAGCACCGTACCTACCTCCTCCCCCATGCTTAGACGTTGCTCGTCCTCGAGCAAAGAGGCGAAAAATAAGGTAGGTACCGGAGATATTTTCCTTGGAGAGATACTTGAAATCTTCAACGTTGGCACCGTCTTGCGATCTTCCTTGAATTGATGATCCATTCTCAATGATAGGTTGTGGTCAAGGAGGTAATCACAAAAAATGATATTTGGTTTAAGGGTGGATATCCGGCGAAGTTTGTGAGACCACCGATGTGGGGGTACACAATGCACGGATAAAAGGCTAGCAAAAAGATAGATACGCAAAAACGGAATGACCAGCTTCTTAGTCTCGGGCCAGAGAAATCATGGCCTGCAATAACTCACTCAAAAATAAATCTTGTACACTAAGGTTTATGCACTCAAATATATATAAGGCTTTGGATAGGTAGAGCAACACACAAGTGATATTTGTGACAAGGTTAGCAATATTTTTGAGCATAAAAGACATCTTCAATCTATTCATAACTTGAGAGCACATAAAACACTATGGGTCTTTATTTTAATCATAACCTCCGCTGAAAATTAAGCTAGTATTTAAATAAATTCAGATCTGTATTTTTAAGAGAGCACTAGGTTAAACATGCATAAATCAATTACAAAGATAAACAAAGCGGCAATTATAATCATATATCATCATGGCACAAACTTTGTAACTTTACCAAAGGTAAAAACTTGGTGGTGACATTATTCATGATGAAAATAAAAACTAAGATACATGCTGAAAATTAAACTAAAAACTGAAAATTAAAGCAAAGCTGAAAATACTACGCAAACATAGGTGCAAACAAGCTGAAAATTAAAGAAAAGGGGGTAAAGGAAAGATAACTAAAGCTCCTCCTCTCTCTAATCTTCCGCCGGTGGTTGATATTGAAAGTCTTGGTTGTTGTACCCTTACTTGTAATAGGAATGCACCACTCCTCCTATGAATTGTCTGACGGTGCTAGGTGAAGGTGTCCAAGCACATAAGCGACGTTTGCATTTCCTTCACCCATTTAGTTGGCATTGGTTTGGATGGCTGCAATAATTTGCATGTTCCTTGCAGCGTATCCTCCAATGGTGGCCACATTTTGTTGTGGTTGAGGAAGGTGTGCAAATGGCTCCGCAAAGGCTACGTTGGGCACCGCAAAAATGGTGGGGGTATGGCTGCACCACTCCCCCATGCTTGCATTGGTACACCACCGTAGTAACTCGGCGGCGCCGGGTTCCTCCCAATGGTGGGACATAATTTTGTTGTGCACCTCCTTCTTGGGTCGTGGAAAAACCTTCTCCTAATCCTTCTTTATTATATATATATAAATGATTTTTTTTTTTCGCCGGCACAAGAAGTCCTTCCTCTAACCGATCTTCTTCCCCTCAAGAAAAGTCTTAATCTTCAATCCGGAAGGGGCAAATTCACCTAGGCCACTTGTAAGCCTCCTCTCTCATCTTCACTCTTATATTTTCCTTTCTTCATATATTCCTAGGGAAGTCCCGGGTAGGAGATGATTTGGGTTCCTTGCAATACCCGGTTTTAAAGAGATAGTCAACATGGAGAGGTAACAACCCGATCTCCCGAATCCGATGTTGCTCACAACACCACCGGTTGATCATAGGTGAGTAGGGTTGATTGGCTGCGAGTAAATCCAATTCAACTCCGTGTTGGTTATCTATGTCTCTCTTATTCTCCCCAAAAATCCACTTGCACAAAAGTGACACACTTGGATGATGGGGTTCCGGATAGTATTTCTTCGTTGATGGTCTCTTCCCGTGATCATACTCCAAAAACCTTCCCATGTGCCTTCGTGCACATACTTGTTTCGGAGCTCCCTTTTGAAAATAGGAGACACTCGCCCATGGGTCTACGATACTAGACATGCAATCGTTTCGAACATGAAAACCAATCGATCTATCGGGGATTGTGTTGAATGGGTCCAAGGAAGCAAGGTGGAGCCCTTACTCCCTTTACGGCATGGTTGCTAGCCTTAAGCATTAAAGTATTTTCAGCACAAGATGATAGATAGATAATCCAACAAAGTGTGATTACATCTCAAGATCGATCGCAACCCATGGATGAAAGGAGATTACCCCTTCAAAGTGCTAGAAATAGCATCGTTGATCAAGGTTACCCTTCCGACGGTGTCTTCCTTCTTCTCCTCTTGTGGGCTCCCTCCAACGGAATGAGAGACTCGGACTCCTTCATCAAGGTTATGCGCCATGGTCATGAAAATTTCCTAGGCGAATTTCTTGTGGGTGTTTGCCGACACTCCGCTAGAGAATTGCACCGGTGTCCCGTGTGAAACCCAATATGTGGAGAGCTTGGTCGTCGATGTCGACGTTCTCTACAAGCCTCTACTTAAGGCGAGCGAGCTTCTTCTCCTCCTCCGTCATGATGACATACCCCTCGGAATACCGCGGAGCACATGGAGGTGGAGCGGATGATCGTGTCAAGCGGCGAGGTTGGACGAGCGGCTCCTCCATACGTTATTGAAGTTTGGAAAACCTAATAAACGAGTTTTGTGTGGCCCTCATGCCACCAAGGAGAAGAGTGTGATTCCTCCTCGGCGGTGCCGTGTCCTCCCCCATACTCCAAGGAGACTCGGAAACCGAGTGCCTCCTCGAAGAGGTTGTTGATGATGGCTTAGATGACGATGATCCCTTCTTCTTCGGTGAAAAGGCTTGTAGTTTTCTTCCATGATTGCAGCACTCTCCCTCACAAATATATATCCGGGGTTTTCACCGGTAACAAGGTACACAAATATTATTTTGGAGTCCGGACTTTGAGTGGATTAAGGATGTGGATTTTTTTTTTTTCTTGAGCTATCAAGCTTGGGAAGGTTGGCTATGTCTACGGAGGTTTTGAGCACACAAACTTGAACACACAAACAAAGGAAGGAGAGGGAAGCTTGCTCGCAGAAAACGGGAGCCGGGGGGCTCCTTATGTAGGTGAGGCCGGCCTCGGTGCTCCTCCCCGCCTCGTCTTTCTTCCAAAGACGATCATTTCACCTCTCGCAACTTTCCCCGCTCGCGTGCTCTACGAGTTGCACCGCCCAAACGCTCTCGTCCACTCCTTGGTCCTTCCACTTGATGCTTCATGTTTTGGGTCATGTCCATGCTCCCTAGCTCCACTTGCTTCACATGCCACCATGAAATTCCTACAAAGTTGATGCTTGCTGCCCACCATGCTTGTCCTTTGCATGTGGAATTGGTGAAAGTTGATGAAAGGGAATCCAATGGTGCATGCATGGTTAGGTTAACTAGATTGCCTCCCTTTAAGCATGTTTAAGGTTGAGCACTCCTCTAATTTCGAAATTTAAAAATATTTTTCAGAGCCATGCAAGAGCTCGAACATAATTTTAGAGAAGTTTTTAAACCATTAAAAACAAATGCAAGTCGAAAATATTTTTTTATTACGTCGATTTCGGTCTCACCGGTATAGTTTGCCTTCATTGGTTGAGAGCAAGCTTTTCCCGGCTTGATCATGGGGGCATAGGTTTAGGTCCTAATTTTTATTAGATGAGAGAGATTTTGAATGAAATAAAATTAAGTGAGGCTTGGAAAAATTCTAATCTTAGAGAAACCAAGGATATGGATTTTTGAACCAACCAAAAATCAAGTTTCTAGGTTCACGCGAGTCCTACCACATGCTGAAATTTAAACAACATCTAGATACAAGTCGTGGCTCTACTCGTGTGTTTTTAGCATGAAAAACAAGTCAACCACAACCCCATAATGAGGGTGAAGGGTTGAGTTAAGGTTCTGAAATTATTTGGTTGAGGGTTTCTCGAAAAGAAAAGAAGCAAACAATCACATAGGATGGTTCATGTAAAGGGTTTATGATCAAGCAA
The DNA here is from genome assembly GCA_947561735.1 of Cenchrus americanus. Classification (NCBI taxonomy): domain Eukaryota; kingdom Viridiplantae; phylum Streptophyta; class Magnoliopsida; order Poales; family Poaceae; genus Cenchrus; species Cenchrus americanus. The sequence continues at coordinate 180,856,648 of OX387245.1, forward strand.
CATGTTCAACCAAGAATTATGTCTCTAATATTGTTCAACCATTCTAAGTCTAAGGTTTTGCGTAGTAAAATTCAGAACTGAATTAAATTTAAAAAGACTTGAAAAACCTGGAATCGGGTTGTCCTCCCGTAGCTTATTCTTGACTCGACGAAACGGGTTGCCTCCCCGCCTAGCGCTTCGTTTATAGTCCATGGCTAGACTTCTTCACTTGATTACTCCGGATCAACGCTCTTTGCGGGCGTTGCAATCTTGGGTACCCACTTTGGCTTAGTCAATTTTTTTGGTCTTCACAGGCTGGCTTTGTCCTTTGGTCTTGACGGATGCAACATCTTCCTTGTGGCTCGGCATCTCGAACTCCGGTCCTTCGGTCGTGATCTTCATGGTCTCTAGTGTGATCCTTCATCTCTCCCGAATGAGTTTGAGTAGCCTTCGCTGTCTTGGGACCTTGGAGTTGTCTCGGATATTCTTCTTTGTTACCCATCGGGCGCCCGGCAAGTTGTCCCACTTGCGTCTAGCATCTCATCACGATGAACACTTCGCATGTGGATCTTGCCTTGGCGGCCTTTAGGTGTTGAGCTTCTTTCTCCATCTCCATCTTCTCCATCCTCCTCTTGATCTTGAACGGCCTTCCGGCGTCTTGACTTGGAGGTGGTGATTCCCTTGGAGATTTTGATGGTCCTTCGAGCTCGTGTTGCACGTCACCTTTGCCTCGTAAAGTTTTCCCGGATCATCCACAAAAAAGTTTTGGGTTTCTTGGAGAGGTAGCCAACCATCTCCGGTTAGGGTTAGTAATAAAACAAAAATCTAAAAAGAAAAGAAAAATTAGGGTTAATCAAAACTAGATTAGATTGATTTTTTTTTTTCTTTTGAGGATGATCAAACATAAGAGATGCAAAAGAAAATCAAAAGAAAAACTGAAAGATAAGCGATACTAGATCGGATCTTGATTGCTTGTTCCCAAGCAACGGCGCCGGTGAAAAAGGGGCTTGTTGACGGTTAATAGTTGTATCAAAGTTCGTTTGTGACTTGCAAGCGGACAAGTCTCCCGTCGTAGTCAAGGGACCCTTCTTCCCTCGAGTGGTGAACCCAAGGTATCGAATCCGTGGAACAATGTGCAACGCAAGGATTCAATCTAGTAAAGCAAGGTAAAGCTATCTAATGAAGACAAGTTGCATCTAATCTACTAACTCATAAAGAAAACGAATCTAATCTAATCTACTAAAGAGGTAGCAAGAGAAAGCAAGAGATAACCAATCTAGAGAATCTAGATCATGCTTATGTTGTAGCTCCAAACAAGATAGATGAAGATAGAAAAGAGAATCTCATTAAAAGCATCTTTAAATCGTGGCCTTCCCATCCGACTCCGAAAACATCCGCCTTTCGAGACCCCCGTTCGTCACAACGTATCCCTATTCATGCGGGGAGCTTAGGGCGAGTTCGATAGAACAAGTTGAAATCACTTGGCCGGTCCGGTATGCACCTCTAGCCACCGCGGCTACAAGAGCACCCTATGTAATCTAGCTATAGACTAGATCGTAGAAGAAGCAAAACCAAGAAGAAATCAAAATCATCGAGAAGGCACTTAATCGCTAGAAATCGGATTCACTTACAAACTTCACCATGAATGATTACATGAACAAGATCACCACCGGGCCCTCCCTCGATCTTGATCCTCGCTCCGAGCTCCGACGTGGTCTTCCATGCAAGGTTCCCACGTCGGCCGGGGAAACCCTAGACAACTAGCACGACCCTCATCTTCAAGTTGGTGTCCCTCAAGCTTCTCTCGCTCCTCGGCGGCGGAATACGACTTCTCCTCTCGCGTGGCTCTCGGTCGGGGGACTATAAATAGCCCGATCGGCAGCCTAGGTCAAAGGACGACGCATTTGGGCCCTAAATGGGCTCGGGCCGACCGGACCGGGCCGGCCGGCCCGGGCCCATTTAGGCCCGGCCCGCGGGCTCCTTTGCCCGAGGTCGGTTCCCTTGCTTCCCGGATGCTTCCCCCTTCGCATACGGGTCCATGTCGTCGGTTTCTCTCCGAATTGGACTCAACTCCTTGTCTTGGAAGATTCAAGACTTTTCCGGTCGGGTCCCCGGAGTATGTCGTCTTCTCGGATCAAGTCCCCGCTTCTTGGAGTTAATTTTACTTCATTGCATGACTTGTTCGGGGCTTCAAAGTCTTGTCATGAGGTGCTTGATGAACTTACCCCGAAAGTCTTGCATTCAACACTAAATCCCCGCATAAACATTAAACTCCAAAAACGACATGCACATGTGAACTTGTTATACCACGGGGGTTAGTACCAATGGATAAGGTATAAAATTCATGCCAACACCGAAGGTAAACTCATGGCTAGGTTGACGGATTTTCACCGTCAACATGGGCCTGGGCCGGTCGCCCCAAGCCGGCTAGCCTGGCCCAGTTCCGGGGTCGGTTCGGCCCCCTTTCCTTGCACTCAAAGGATCTTCAACCCTAAGTCCCTGGAGGCGCCGCCATTTGCGAAACAGAGAGCCATTCGCACCGAGAGGCCATCCACAAGCTAGAGAGAGAGGAGGGAGATCTCCGGAGGAGGATCGCCCAACTCGAAGGAAGCACCCACAAGTGGAGAAGAAGGAAGACACCGTCGGAAGCGTCACCATGATCAACGGTGCCATGTCTAGCACCTTGATGGGGTAATCTTCTTATTCGTCCATGGGTTGTAATCGGTCTTGAGATGTAATCTCTACTTTGTTGGAACATCTATCTATCATCTTGTGTTGAATGTGCTTAGATGCTTAAGGTTAGCTACCATGCTGTAAAGGAAGTAAGGGCCCCAATTCTCCCTTGGATCAATTCAATATGTCATGTCCATCATAGGTCTAGTCACGAATACCTCCACGTAGTGAGAGTATGGGGGGGGAAAGGGAGAAACTGTGGTCACAACCCCCGATAGATTAGATTGGTTTTCATGCTTTAAGCGGTTGCATGTTCAAGTATCGTAGACCCATGGGCGAGTGTCTTTTATCCTGATAGCTTAATTGTTCTCTCTAGTGTAGTGTAGTCGTTTTCTAGTTTAACCATATATAGGGTTTGGGTAAGTTAGTGAGTAGAGGTAGATCAAACTCTTGTAATCCCCTTGTTCCGCGGATTGACAAGAACCTAGGGAATCCCGTGGTGAAGAAGGTGTAGGTTTGTAAACTTGCAGATCGTAGGTGGATACGTCTTTTATCCGTCATCAGCTTGCAACGATGCACATGCAAGGTTTCAGTAGGTGGCTCCGAGATTATGTCGAGACATGAAGCAATAATGTTGTAATAACCGACGAGATAAGGAATCAAACAGCGGGGCCATTGTTCACTGTTACAAGATACCAAGCAATGGATATCAATAAATACACGTTCTACACCATGGCCCAAGATAAAAAGAGCGTCTATCAAAATAGTGGTGTGCGTGTGCGGACTGTCATCGACGACAGTCATGATGATGATGACACGGAGACAGACACATATTATGGTCAAATAGAGGAGATATGGGAGCTTGATTATGTAGGATTGAAGGTAGCCTTGTTTCGGTGTAGATGGGTCGAGCAGTGAGCAAGGACAAATATGATTATGTTAGTGTTGATCCCTGGGTCTTTGGTTACAAAAACGAAGCGTTTGTCTTCGCCAAAGATATTAAGCAAGTGTTCTATGTACCTGACCTTGCAAAGAAGAATTGGTCTGTGGTAATGCCTGGAAAAAAAGGATTGTTGGGGTTGAAAATGTTGTTGAGGAGGAGGAATACAACCAGTTTGACGAAATTCCATCCTTTGACACTTCATACAAGCCCCGACTCTTGGGAACTAACAAAACACCGTACTTGCGAAGCGACCATAGTGAAAAAATCCATATACAGAAATCAAAGAAGAAAAAGCAAGCCTGATTTCTGCTAAAACCTTTTTATAATGTCGGGGATGTGTGTACTGGTGGAATTTGAATCCTTTTTGTAATATATAGGATGTGGTGGAATTTGAATCATTTTGTAATACAGTTCAGCAATAGGTGTTAATATCAAAGAGACGAGGATTAGCCAACCCGCGTCGCCTTTGTTACGGGTAAGAGACGAGGATTTACGGACCTGCGTCGCCTTTGTTACGGGCAAGAGACGAGGATTAACGAACCCGCGTCGCCTTTGTTATGGGCAAGATATGAGAAATCACACATAGATTACATCAAAAGAGACACAGATTAGTCAGCCCCCGTCGGCTTGTTCTTCTTCATGCTTGCAAGTGAGTAGGTAAATCATACAAAAAATTGTACTGCACAAAGATAATCACACAAGCATGTCTCTTGAGATGCAAAATCATACACACATAGATTACAGTCATCATTGATACATCAGAATGTTACAAAACGGCCATCTATGTTCATCATCACTAGCCACTACTAGGATGAGGAACATAGATCTAAACTAAGCAAAAGAGATATACTTCTGTCAGCTTGTTCTTCATGACGAGATATGCAAAATCACACACATAGATCGATCTTGCTCGCAGGTCATCGATCTTGCTCGCCTTCGGCTTGTTCTTCATGACGAGATGTGCTCCAGATTCTGGCTTCTTCTTCATGCTTACAAGTGAGCACAAGCAAAAGATATAGAGAGGGTGGAAACATATCTCTTAAAAAATCCCTCCTCCTAGAGGAGGGAAAGCAAAAGAAAGCCCAAGCGTGACGGAAAAGCTACAGCAGGCTGCAGTTTAATTTCTGGCTTTCCGTCGGCTTGTTCTTCCTGATGTCAGGAGGTTCTGGGCTACCTTTCCCCCAACACAATTGATATATCACAAGGATTTTTCTAGCAGATATGCTAGAGGGATGAGCAACTCAATCACCCGTATCACAAGAATTCTTCTAGCAACTGAGAGATCGAGGAGGAAGTAGAGAGAAAAGCAAAAGCTTGCGCCCTACAGGATCTATTCTTTGTGCCATAGCTAGATCAAGATCTAGATAAGAAGGAAGCAAATGACTCACTTATTGTATCAGAAGAAGGAACCATAGCTAGATCTAGATCTAGAAAAGAAGGAAGCAACTTGAAGTGAGGAGGACATATAGGCGTCGGTGCCTTTTTATAGCAAAAACAAGGAAGGGATAACATCAATTGTAAAAAAAGAGGAAGGGATAAGATCAAGAGCACACGAAATGGGAAGGTTCCCAAGATCTGGTCAATGGGGAAACTGTTGCCCAGTCAATGGCTGAGAGCAGAGGTAGTGATTCCAATGTAGAATTAAATGATACGCATATTAACCAAACATCATCTCCAATGTACTCACATCCCGAAGAGTCAAAGTACATGAAAAAACTACTAACAATTACAAAATAAAACATGCAATTATCACATCTAGAGGAGTATATCTTTTATAAAAAAGTTATTTCAAAACATAAATGCTAATATTTTTTGCTATAAACTTGGTCAAAATTGTAATAGTTTGACTGGCACGTTCCCCTAACTACAGAAGAAACGGGAAGGTTCCCAAGATCCAGTCAATGGCTGAGATTAGAGGCAGTAACTCCAATGTAGAATTAAATGGTACACGGATTAACCAAACATCGCCTCCAATGGAGAATTAAAGGATGCTACGCGAATTAGCCAAATGTTGTCTGCAATGGAGAATTAAATGATACACAGATTAGCCAAACATCGTCTCCATTACATACTTAAATCGCGTTTGGAAACAAATCTCTAGTATCTTCTCCTTCCAAAATAATTTAGATACCCTGCCCCTTCATCTACCCGCGAAAAACAGCAACTGCCTGCTCCTCATCGTCACCATTCCTGGCTGGAGATGAATAGCATGCCGGGAAGAAGCAGGTGGCACCAGCCGTCGTCGCTGTTGGGCCTCCCTCAAGACCTCCGCACTGAGATTGCGGCGCGCGTCGGTGCGACCTCGGAGTGGCCCTTAGCCGACCTCCACAGCCTACGCGGTACTTTCTCAACCATGCGCCACGTGTGCAGCCACAGTGACGTCGGTCGGCATTTGTCGATAGAGGGGATACGAGATGAAATTTCTTAGGTGTGGGACCCCACCGCTTACAAAGCCTTCCTTGCTATGCTGACCGATCTCAGGAATCCGGAGGCTTGCTTCTTCTCTGGGATCAAAGCCGTCTTCACCAGCACGCCACCGAGGGTGAGCACGATGCGGCGGCCTATCTATACGCCATCTTGTTCTATAGGGACAATGGTGGTGATGCCGCTGACGACACTGCGAAGAGGTACATGAGGCGGGTCGCGGGCGGCGGCAGTACGACGTCGAGATGACTGAGCAATAGGGGGTGTCTGCCTTTGCGCGAGAAGGCTGGGCGTGCAATCCACTCCTCAACTTGGCGCATTTGGGGTGAACCGTTGCCACCTCCGGTACAGGTGCGCAGTGATCAACCGTGCGCAAGAAATGGTGGCGGTTGCGGCGTGGATAAAGGATGGCTTGGAATTTCTCTGTTTTGCGGCGAAGACTGTAGGCTCCACCGCGAAATGGTGAAGTTCGAACGGAGTATTGGAATAGAAAATAAGTAGTGGATTAGCTTTTGTAGGTTGCTTGTATTATTTGTGTAAAGTTTTGGAATAGCAGCAAAGCCGACGCGGGTTATCAGTCATGTGTCGCTAATGACTGTGGGGCCGAGTTCCATTCGAATGAAGAATAGCTCACATTTCACCTTTTAATCTGCAATCAAATGTTGTAACAAGTATTTCTTCGTCGTAATTAGTCCAAATTTGAAAAAAATCTATATTTTTCTAAAATCAACATATTTTAATTAATTTTATTATTTAGTGTATATTCGGTTTCTTGAATAATGTTTATATGCCTTATTTTGTTCTTTGTAAGTACAACATATAAATAATATATTTTTTACACAACCATTAGTGATGAAACTTTGCATTTTGTAAGCTTAAGGTGAACACAATGTTTTGTTAAGTTTTCAAATGCATATGAGTTCGAACATGTTACAAAGTGTGGAAAACTTCAATGTTCAAGCAACATTCTAGGAAACTATGTGAGAGATGTAGACATTTGTACACAAGTATATTATTCCTTCATCGATACCATTTGAAATTTTCAAGACAAGTTTATGTACCCAAATTATGTTGGCAAGTCAATTTGTAGATTTTTTAGAGCAAATTTGATGTTATTAGAATTATTTTATAATTACCATAGGGTGTAAAAATGAAATATAAGAATTTTGGGCACACAAGTGTGACTGTTGATATTTTATTCAAATAATAAATGTCCAAATATGAATTGTTCGTATTTTTTATGATTTTTTAGGTGTTGTTTTATGGGCTCTAATATTTTAGGGAAGCAAGTTTCATTCCAAAAAATAGTGACAGGCCCAAGCGTCAGCGTCAGCAGCCAATATAAAAAAGATAATTGTTGCCTGCCCGCCCGGACCCAACTGCCAACAATGCGATGCGGGTTCACTAACCATCGTAGCCAATAACACTGGCCCACGCGTCAGCAGGCTAACCCGCATCAGCAATGACTATCCATTGTCTCTAAGATCTAATTCATCACAACAGATCTCCAGTTCATCACAACCGAACACATTTCATCACAACGCAGATGGATCTACTAGCGTCTATTAGATCGAGTTCATGACACACAAAATCTAACAACCAATCTAATTAACTAAGCAGTTCATGATCAATAGACAAACTAAGCAGTTCATGTCCAACAACCTGATGAAGACACAAAACCACACACACATTATTACTAATTAGTAGAGGAGTTTATCAATTAGTCAGAGTCCCGCCGTCATCGCCGTCGTGGCTGCCCTTGGAGCCGTCGTCGCCGCTGCGGCTTCCGTCAGAGCCGTCGTCATTGTTGTCGAAGATGAAGTGGCGGCCAGCCTGCTTGACCACGGGGAGATTCTAGAGCCTCTCTGCCAACCCATGGATCCTGAAGGTGAGATCCTTCACTCTCGGGTCCTTGTCCACTTCATGATGCGCCTTGATGTTGAAGGTCTTGCCAACATCTTCAAGCTTTATGAAGGCGCTCTTGAGCAGGTCGATGACGAACTTGGTGTCGTCGAAGAACGATTCCTCGTCGGCGTCCTTGGTCGCCGGCTCCTTCTCCTTCTCCGACTTCATCTGATAGCGGCTTTCATCGTCGTCGTCCTCCCTTCGCCCCCGCTTCGCAGGTGGTTGAAGGACCGATTAGGCGACCAAAGAGGGGGGAGTGAATGGGAGCCGATAAAAATTCTTCTCCTAAGAAAGAACTCAGCCTAGACCCCAAATTCACAACCAAGGATTCCCACACGAGTTTACCAAGGTCACGTAGTCACGACGGACGTACCAACCCTAGGAACAAACCCCAAACGATCCCAAAGCAGGAAGCACGAACCAAGAAGCAAAGGACTTAGCTGTTCTGGAGCTGTCGAGGTGGACGGTCCGCGGCCCTGGGGCGGACTGTCCGCGACCACCACGCGGACGGTCTGCACCACACGGCGGACGGTCCGTTAAAAACTAACAGAACGACCCAACTGGCACCTCCACGCACGGACGGTCCGTACCACGTCCTCGGACGGTCCGCGAGCAACTCGTGTCGCGCGGACTGTCCGCGACGTCCCTGCGGACTATCCGCCAAACCGCTTTCCACCAAAAGCCACTGGCCAACTGGATCAAAATGACGGCGCTCAAGAACACGCGAAGAACGCAAAGAACACCTGGGCAAAACCCTCCACGCGGACGGTCCGCACCCACCACGCGGATGGTCCGCGTGGTGCGAACAGGCGCGGGAACAGCAGCCCGAAAACCAACTCGAGAGCACCCTACCACCTATCCTTCCAAGGATCTCCCAAACGGTTGAAGCTCTTGAGGAAAGATTTGGGGAAGATGTGAAGCGTCCCTAGGGGATGCTATGCCCCAAAACCTGGGTCCTCAAACAACCGAAATCGCCGGGAATCGAAACGCCACCGAAACACCCAACCGAAATCCTTCAATCGGAGGCCGAATTCGAAGTTTGGGGGATCAAGATCAAGCACAAATATGCACGAGGCTACTATCCATGATTCCCACCAACAAATTCGAGCCCAAACACCTCAGAATCAAAGGAACAAGCCGCGCACGAAAAACTGATAGAAATAGCTTGAAAAAGACACGAAAATCCAACGAGCTACAAACCGAGAATCGACGCAACCATGAAAACTTACATTCACTCGGAGGTCAGATTCTTTACAAATTGAGGAAAAATCTAACCCTAGAGAGCAAGGAAATGAGAAGCAGTCCGGATGGATGGTTTGCCTGGAAACCCTAGAGCTAATATATATGAGTCCCCTCTAGGCCTGGCAAAAGACCACACTACCCCTAGCACTTAAGTTGAGATACAACCCTCAGGGGCAAATAGGTCATGTAGCACTCCTCTTCATCGCACGGCCACGCCGTTGCCGCAGACTGTGTCCTCCCGACGCAAGCCCTGCGATCCCGCCACGCGTCCACCGGCATCGAAGCTTCTCGGCGCGCCCGGATCCCGTCTCCGCCCGCCAAGCCTCCGATCTTGGTTTTGTGGCTCAACCAAGTAACCCGACGGTTTTCTGGTGAACCGTCACAAACCCCGCGTGCAGACTCCGGTCGTGAGCCGCTACCCTGCACCGGCTCCGGTCGACGACTTCGTCTTGCTTTTTCTTGCCATCATGCGGCCCGCACTTGACCCCGCAAGCCACCGGGTCCCTCGAGTCAGGCCTACTTGTCTCTCCACTCCTCGGAGGCCCCGCAAGGCATAGACCTTTCGCGCCCACTCTTCACCTGCACCAACGCAAATCAAGCCGCAACCTGCACCCGCAATACTCGGCCAAGAGTTAGTCCACACCACGTTGTCAATCACTCATCACAGCCAGGAGCGACCATCCACCAGTCCTCGGATGCTCCAGTCCTCAATCTCCCCCTTGATGAGTGCATTGACAACACACACAAGTAACCAATTGAGAGAAAAGAGAAAAAGAAAAGAAAGAAAGAAAAACTCAAGCAAGTGATCAAAAGCCAAACAAAAACCAAGAAAAGATCACTTGAGTGAGAGAAATCTCGATCCCCTAAGACAAGGGCAACGGCTCGACATGGCCGAGATAAAATGCTCCAAAATTGTCGACTCCTCAAGGTGAGGCAAAAGGCCTCGACACCATCGGCAAAAGAGCACAACTAAAAATTCAAGCGAAAAAGAGCTCCCAAATGCATGAATGAAAGCTCCCCCTGAACAAATGCATTTTCCCCCAAATTTTCTTTCCTTGATGCAAACTCCCCCTGGAAACATGAATCGGGTATTTTTCTCCCCCTTGTTGGTAATGCATGAATCAAGTCTACATGTGCAAGCATGTGCTTCTCAAATATACAAAGAGCACTACAACACGATAAAATTGAAACATAGACAAGCAAGATAGCCACAATTTGAGTACAAGCATCGCCAACAAGATACACAGGAACATATATGCAAGCGATATAGACATGATGAAGATGAAGCAATTTTCATGAAAATTTCCCTCTCATGGGCACAGAACCTAATCATGAGCAAAAAGAGCACCCACAACAAATAACTCACAAACTTCATGCAAGGTCACACATTCTCATCACAAGATCATTACGAATACCTACAAGCTATCTCATGTCATGTCAAAGCCACCGAGTCATGTGTCCACTTCTAGATATGAGACTTCTCATTGGTGAACATCATGCAACGGTTTAGCACCCAAGGTAAGGAAATAAAAGCATTTTTAGACATGGAAGCACGGTTTTCAAGCTTAGGCATCTCACATACCATTTTTATGATTTACAAATACAAGCATGGTACATGAAGTGCCTTTGCGGCAAAAAGAAGCTTATGCTTCTCCACAAGGTAGCATGTAGGCTAAACATTCATGATGATAAATGGATCTTTCATCCCAAATGAAAAGAACATGCTTCCAAACACAAATTAAGCAAGGTATAGCCATGAGCACCCAAAATGAACATGAAAGGCATTCTACCCACAAGAGAGGATCATAAAGCATTTTTAACAAAGTAAAGTCGTTCACAAGCATATATATCCCCAAAGCGACCAAGAGCATAGCTATACATCTCATGAGCATCAAGCAAGATCATAATCTCATCTCTAGCATATCATGGTGATCAAAGCATATGAGAGAAGCACATCTCCATGACATATATTACAAATGCAGTCTATGATACAAAGATGCAAGCATGATATGAAACACATGGAAATGCAACATGCATATGTACATCAACCTTCCCAACCGAAGCTCAAAAAGGAAAAACAACTCCAAGCTCTTCTCGCAAATGAGCAAATGTAGCTTGGTCCAAAGGCTTGGTTAGGATATCTACGAGCTGCTTTTCTGTGGGTACATGGATGAGGTCTATGTTTCCCTTCTCAACATTGTCTCTCAGAAAGTGGTACCTCACTTCTATATGTTTGGTTCTGGAGTGAAGCACGGGATTTTTGGCAACACTAATGGCACTCGTGCTATCACACATAAGAGGAACATGGGAACACTCCTCACCAAAGTCACTCAGTGTGTATGTGATCCAAAGCAGCTGGGAGCAACAACTAGCGGCAGCAACATACTCGGCTTCTGTGGTAGACTGAGCTACACTAGATTGTTTGCGAGAAGACCAAGAAACAAGTGAGGAACCCAAAAACTGACAAGTCCCTGAAGTCGACTTCCTATCGACTCGACACCCCGCAAAATCGGCATCCAAAAAACCAAGAAGAGAAAGAGAGGAGGATGTCGAGTACCAAAGACCAAGCTCAGGAGTGTATCGAAGATACCTGAAGATCCGCTTGACGGCCTGTCGGTGTGAGGTCCTCGGTGACGCCTGAAAACGAGCGCACAGACACACAGAAAACTGGATGTCCGGCCTCGTCACCGTCAAGTACAAGAGGGAGGCGATCATGCTCCGGTACTCCTTCTGGTCCACGGGCTCTCCGTTGTCGTCCGTGTCAAGCGTTGTAGTCGTACTCATCGGTGTCGACAAGGGCTTCGAATCGTCCATCTTGAACTTCTTGAGGATGTCCTTCGTGTACTTGGCTTGATGTACAAAGGTTCCTTCCTTCGCCTGCTTGATCTGAAGCCCGAGAAAGAACTGCAATTCTCCCATCATAGACATCTCGAATTCTTTGCTCATATCCTCTGCAAACCTTGCAACCAAAGAGTGAGACGAGCCGCCAAAGACAATATCATCCACATATACCTGAACAATAGGATATCATTACCCTGCCTGAGGAGAAAAAGAGTCTTATCTACCTTGCCCATCTCAAACCCCTTGCTGAACAAGAACCCCCTCAAACGGCCATACCAAGCACGGGGAGCTTGTTTCAGCCCATAGAACGCCTTTCTCAACCTATACACCTTGTGTGGAAACTCAACACTCTCAAAGCCCGGTGGTTGCCTCACATACACTTCCTCCTCTAAAAACCAATTGAAGAAGGCACTCTTCACATCCATTTGGTACAACTTGAACCCTTTAGCCACAGAAAAAGCTAGACAGATCCTAATTGCCTCCAAACGGGCTACAGGAGCAAATGTTTCCTCATAATCTATCCCCTCCTTCTGACTAATGCCCTGAGCAAACAACCTCGACTTGTTCCTCACCACCTCACCATTTTTTCCCTCTTTGTTTTTCCATACCCATTTGTCCCAATAGGTTTGCAATTTGGTGGTGGCTCCACTAACTCCCACACTTGGTTTCTCTCAAAGTTCTCTAACTCCTCATGCATGGCATTCACCCAATTAGGATTCGATAGAGCGTGTCCAATGTCTTTCGGCTCAAAGGTAGCAACAAATGCCGAATGAGCAAAGTGAGAAGCATTTCTGGACCTCGACCGTGTCGTACGCTCATTGATGTCGCCGATGATTACCGAGGGAGGATGATCAACTTGAACTCACCTCGGTGCCTCTCGCCTTGAGGCAACCTCCCCCTCAGCATTTGCTTCCACTTGATCTTCCTGAATTGTAGGCGGTGTAGGGGATGGGCCATCCTGCACCGTAGTCGTCGTAGTGGAAGTAGAGGGTACATGTGTGGCTGGAGCTTCACCACCATCACCATCGTCCTCTCCAGCATCATCCTCCTCGTCCTCAAAGATCTTCTTGCCAACTTCATCATCACCTGCACACTCAAAGACAGACGAATTGCATGGTTGTGTCTCGTCGAAGGTCACCTCGCAAGTCTCCATGACTAGGTTAGTATCAAGGTTGAGCACACGAAATGCTCTAGAATGACTAGCATAACCTAAGAAAATCCCATCTGAAGACCTTGACTCAAACTTATCTAGCCTACCCTTCTTGAGAATGAAGCACCTACAACCAAAAGCCCTGAAATGGCTCACTCTAGGTGCTCGTCCGTGCATAAGCTCATAGCATGTTTTGTTCAAGAAGGCCCTTAGAAAATTTCGATTCCCAACATGGCAAGCGGTGTTCACCGCCTCAGCCCAATATCTCCTCGGAGTCCTATGCTCATCAAGCATCGTCCGAGCCATCTCACAAAGGGAACGATTTTTCCTCTCAACCACACCATTCTGACAAGCCACATAGGGAGAAGAAAACTGATGTTCGAGACCCAAATCACGACAAAAGGTTTCGAAACGAGAGTTTTTAAATTCACTGCCATTGTCGCTATGAATAGCTCGAATAGCATCTCCATGTCTCTCATTTTTCTACCTCAGGATCTGATCTCTCACAAAACCAAACGTCTCCCCCTTGTTAGCCAAAAAGAAGACCCAAGCATAGCGAGAATAGTCATCCACAATCGCCAGGACATACCACTTCCCACCCGCCCAGCACAAACAAGCTGGACCAACCAAGTCCATATGGAACAACTCGCATGGTCTCTCTGTCATAACGGATGTCAGAGGCGGATGAGAAGAGGCAACCATCTTGCCATGCCTACACGGAGCACATACCAAATCCTTTTGGTATTTCAACTTAGGCAGTCCTCGGACTAATCCTAGCCCACTCAAGCGTGACAACAAGTCAAAACTCAAGTGACTTAGTCTCCTATGCCATTTCCAAAGCTCCGCCGAAACACCAGCAACCAAACAACGAGGAGAGCCGACACACTGAGAAAAATCGGCTCTGAAAATTTGACCCTCGGGGACGATCGTACACACAAGATCGCCTCGAGAATCCAAAACACGAGAACAGCTCGTTTTGAACCGGACTTCAAAACCCTCATCAAGAAGTTGGGAGACAGAGAGAAGATTGTACCCCAACGACTTGACAAGAGAAACACGCCTAAGAGTCACAGACTCACTCACCTTCACTGTGCCCACTGAAAGCACTCTACCTCTCCCATTATCCCCAAAAGTGATGTACTCCTTGGTCATCACCGGGGTGAGGCTGGAGAACCACCATCGATCTCTGGTCATCTGTTAGGAGCAACCGGAGTCGATCAACCAAAAACCCTCCAAGCCTCCCACCTGCAAAATCAAAAACGAGAGCGAGAGTGAGCAAAGGACTCAGCACTGGGTTAGTACAAAACGAATCAAACCAGTGCCTCGCCATTTGCTCAAACGTGGGGTTAGCAAAGTCCATCCTATCTCTCCTAGGTGGAACACCCACACGTCCCATTGGAGGACTACGCATACCACGAAGGGGAGACCGTGGTTCGTAGCTCCTCTGGGACCTAAAACTGCGATCATTCCCCCCATACTCGTATTGACCATGAGCAAAAAGAACGTCCAGCAAACTCACCATGCTCAAACCCAACACACCTACCACCTTCTCTATGTGGTGGCTCACTTCGAGGCACATACTCACGCCTCCCACGAGGGTAGATGGTACGCACCATTCCCTCACCTCTTGGTACCAACCAAGGCTCAGGCACACCACGAGAAGGGCGGTATCTGTCCTTGTTGGCCACTCTCTAGCCAACCTCTCCTCACGCTTTTTCCTGAAGCAAAACTCAGCCAGATGCTCATCCCTCCCACAATGCTCACAATGGAAGGGTTTCGGTTTTGGCTTTGGCTTTGGGTTCTCTTTGGGCTCTGGCTTCTCCTCACCCATTTTCTCCTCACTTGGTTTCTCTCCCTTCTTCCCCAAGAATTCATTCCCCAAGACACTCTTGAACTTGATGGGTTCCTGGAAGTTGTTGGTTTGTGGAGGAAACACGGGTGGATCTGAGGTTGTGTCTAGTCGATTCCTAAGATGGTTCGGTTTAGGAACAAAAGCATTTTTGTGGTGGGTTTTTGGTGGTTCTGGAACATCACTCTCACCACTTCCCTCACCCACTTTCTTTGCCCCAAGCGCTTCCCCATCCTAGCGCTTAAATGCCTCAATCATCATCCTTAACTGAGGCTCATGACCAGACAACCAACCCATCAACTGTCTCAACTCATCATTCTCATCCTGCAAACGATCAACATAATGTGCAAGCTCCATATTCTTCACAGCATTCAATTCACAAGTAGAATAGATTGTAGGAATAGGAGCTTTCAGCTGAGTCTCTAGTGATCTAGCATAAGCAAGCGAAACATCTATCTTCTCATGCAAAACAGAACAAGAAGTACAAGCACCAAGCAAGGAGGGCCTAGATTTCATTTCATCTAGCTCGACCCTAAGCACATCTAGTTCCTCAACCTTGGAGGCATACTTCTCCTTAAGCACAGTCAATTCACCAAGAAAAGTGGAACAATCAGTGCATTCAGGTTCACTGGTCACAATGGGAGCAGACTTAAGGGAATCTATTTGAGCCCTAGCATCAACAAGCAAAGATTCTAGCTCAATCACCTTCTCCTTAGCCTCTCCAAGCAAAGACCTATACTCCCTCTTCTCCTTGTTGGTCTTTCTAAGCACATAATCACGATTGTCGAGCAAGTCATTCAACCTAGCATTCTCCGCTATCAAGAAGGATGGGTCATTGTTTACCTTTTCCTCGGAGTCGGAGCCCGAGTCATCCTTGTTGCTCTTCTTGCTTGCGGTGCTATGTGCCATGCCGCAGAAGCCTTGGGCGGCGAAGCACAAGCCGTTGATGTTCTTGCCCGAACGCTTTCCCTTGTGCCGGTTCTCTTCTTCATCACTTGAGCTCGATGAAGAGTAGCAGGAGCTTGAGTCGATGTCGCTCGCACCGACCACCATCGCTCGCTCCTTCTTCTTGTGGCCACCATTCTTCCTCGGCCTTTGCTCGGACTTGTTCTTGCCCTTGTAGTCGTCCCTCGAGCGGTGCTTGTGGTCGGTCCTCGAACGGTGCTTGTGCTCGGGCTTGACCTCCATGGCTTTCGGACACTCGGCGATGAAGTGTCCATGCTTCCCGCACCGGTAGCACATGCCTGAGCTCCTCCGAGCGTTCTTCCGGTTCGTGTACATGCGCTCGAACCACCTGCTCAACAACGCGAGATCCTCCTCACCCAGCACATCGAACTCCTCATCTGGCATGGACACAAGGCAAGACAAAGAAAATTGTCTCGAAGACATGTTAGCATTAGTCCTAGAACTAGACACGAGAGCCAGACTATGGGGATCAATCGGGTTCTCGATCTTTGCACGCACCCCACGGTCCACCTCGGACGACTTGAGCATGGAAAACAGCTCGTCCACCGTGAGGGTCTCATACTTCTTCGACTCTAGAATGGCCTCGACCTTCCCACTCCACACGGTACGATCCAGAGAATGCAGGAGCTTGACAGCCCTGTCATGGTCATCACACGGGAGTACGGCCACATTAGCCCTCATGTTGTTCACGATCAATGTGAAACGCTGAAACATGGCATCTATGGACTCACCAGGGAGATGAGTGAAGTTCTCGTACTCTCTCCGGTGGGTCGCAAAGAGCCGAGCTTGAAGCTGAGCGTTCCCGGCATGAGCGTTCTTTATCTGCTCCCAAATCCTGCACGCCAAGTCCTCTGTACGAACCCGTTCGAATTCCGATTCACACAGAGAACGGTACAGGTAGTCGACCGCCTTGTTGTTGGTGTCGAACATGTCCCTCGATCCTGGAGCAAGGAAGTTCACCGAATGAACATAAGTTGTGTTCACCGTGACATCCCACAGGATCTGACCCTTGCCGCGGAGGAAAACGGCCATCCGCCTTTGCCACATATGGTAGTTCTTACCATCAAAGTGTGGAGGACCCGAACCCCGTTCCTGGTACGCCATCTTTGAATCTTAGACTGGTTAGAATCACGAAGATCCTTAACCGGCTCTGATACCAATTGAAGGACCGATTAGGCGACCAGAGAGGGGGGAGTGAATGGGAGCCGATAAAAATTCTTCTCCTAAGAGAGAACTCAGCCTAGACCCAAATTCACAAGCAAGGATTCCCACACGAGTTTGCCAAGGTCACGTAGTCACGACGGACGTACCAACCCTAGGAACAAACCCCAAACGATCGCAAAGCGGAAGCATGAACCAAGAAGCAAAGGACTCAGTTGTTCTGCAGCAGTCCAGGCGGACAGTCCGCGGCCCTGGGGCGGACTGTCCGCGACCACCACGCGGACAGTCCGCACCACACGGCGGACGGTCCGTGAAAAACTAACAGAACGACCCAACTGGCACCTCCACGCACGGACGGTCCGTACCACATCCTCGGACGGTCCGCGAGCAACTCGTGCCGCGCGGACTGTCCGCGACGTCCCTGCGGACTGTCCACCGAACCGCTTTCCACCAAAAGCCACTGGCCAACCGGATCAAAACGACGGCGCTCAAGAAGACGCGAAGAACGCAAAGAACACCTGGGAAAACCCTCCACGCGGACGGTCTGCACCCACCACGCGGACGGTCCGCGAGGTGCGAACAGGCGCGGGAACAGCAGCCCGAAAACCAACTCGAGAGCACCCTACCACCTATCCTTCCAAGGATCTCCCAAACGATTGAAGCTCTTGTGGAAAGATTTGGGGAAGATGTGAAGCGTCCCTAGGGGATGTTATGCCCCAAAACCTGGGTCCTCAAACAACCTAAATCGCCGGGAATCGAAACGCCACCGAAACCAACCAAAAACCTACGACCCAACCGAAATCCTTCAATCGGAGGCCGAACTCGAAGTTTGGGGGATCAAGATCAAGCACAAAGATGCACGAGGCAACTATCCATGATTCCTACCAACAAATTCGAGCCCAAACACCTCAGAATCAAAGGAACAAGCCGCGCACAAAAAACCAACGAAAATAGCTCAAAAAAGACACGAAAATCCAACGAGCTACAAACCGGGAATCGACGCAACCATGAAAGCTTCCATTCACTCGGAGGTCAGATTCTTTACAAACTGAGGAAAAATCTAACCCTAGAGAGCAAGGAAATGAGAAGCAGTCCGAATGGATTGTTTGCCTGGAAACCCTAGAGCTAATATATATGAGTCCCCTCCGAGCCAGGCAAAAGACCACACTACCCCTAGCACTTAAGTTGAGATACAACACCTCAGGGGAAAATAGGTCATGTAGCACTCCTCTTCATCGCACGGCCACGCCGTTGCCGCAGACTGCGTCCTCCCGACGCAAGTCCTGTGATCCCGCCACGCGTCCGCTGGCATCGAAGCTTCTCGGCGCACCCGGATCCCGTCTCCGCCCGCCAAGCCTCCGTTCTTGGTTTTGTTGCTCAACCAAGTAACCCGACAGTTTTTTGGTGAACCGCCACAAACCCCGCGTGCAGACTCCGGTCATCAGCCGCTACCCTGCACCGGCTCCGGTCGATGACTTCGTCTTGCTTTTTCTTGCCATCATGCGGCCCGCATGTGACCCCGCTAGCCACCGGGTCCCTCGAGTCAGGCCTACTTGTCTCTCCACTCCTCGGAGGCCCCGCAAGGCATAGACCTTTCGCGGCCACTCTTCACCTGCACCAATGCAAATCAAGCCGCAACCTGCACCCGCAATACTCGGCCAAGAGTTAGTCCACACCACGTTGTCAATCACTCATCACAGCCAGGAGTGACCATCCACTGGTCCTCGGACGCTCCGGTCCTCAGTGGTCAGGCCCTCGACACCATCTCCTCCTTCGTGATCTCTCGGTGACCGAAGATTTTGTAGTGGTAGATCACGAGGAGGAAGAAGAAGCGAGATAAGCTTATGGAAAAAAGCAGGGGGAGCAGGGGAAGGTAGGGGAGTTATATTGACAAGACACGAAACCGTCAGGTGCCTCTGCCCCCACCCACTACTCCACGGCTACTAGTACGTGCCACTCAATTGTGCATCAGGCTCCGTTTCAGGCGCAAACCGTCCAAAACCACGTGTCGCTCAATTATGCAAAAAGGAGAAGGGGCAGACAGCGGCGCCTTTACAATTTCCATTTATTGTTTTACATGGCCGAGGCACCTTCTTCAACTTCAACCCTCGTCGCCTTCTTCAACTTCAATCCTCGTCGCCAACTTCATCCCTCGTCGCCTTCAACTTCAACCCTCGTCACCTTCAACTTCATCCCTCATCGCCAACTTCAACCCTCATCGCCTTTCAATTTCCAAACCCCGTCGCTTTTCTATTTCCTCCCCTTCTCCTTGTTGCTCGTGGTGTGCTTGATGCAGCTGCTGCCATATGAACTTGTCACCCAGATCATCATCCACTCCATCTAGGATGAGCCTGTCATCCATTTTCTGAACCTACGCAATAAAATCTAGGAGTGCATCTGCGACTCTGATGAGGTACTATTGCGCGTGTCACTCCGTGATCTTCATGAGGGGTGCAGGAATCGCTATGTTAGGTCGTGCTTTGAGTGGCACTTCCGCAAGGCCAATCATCCGGAGGCATTATGCTTCGAGGGGATGGAGAGGTTGATGAGGCGGCAGAACCCTGATAAGGGTCTGAAGCTCATCGAAGATGCCGCTGCTAAAGACTCTGGTGCCAAGTACTTCTTAGCGATTCTGAAGTACCGTTGCAACCCGGCGGACCCCAAAGCCATGGCACTGCTCCAGGAAATCAGCAGCTACCCGTTGCCCCCTGACGGGCGGTGGAAGAACCACAACCTGTGGTGGTTGCACTACCTTGTCAACAAGGATCTCCACAACATTGCGTGGTGGTACTTGCTTGATGACGATGACGACATTACGTTGCTGCCCGTCCAGAATCCCCACATCTGCATTTGGGCAGCGGGATGTAGGCGCTACGGGCCGGATACCAAAGAGATCATCCACTACTGTAGCGCTAAGTGTGTTGCATCTGTCATGAGTTCGACCTCTGGACACGTAGCTTCCGCCCCGCCGTGGAGTACGCCGTCAGCAGGATGAACATCGCGATGTAGGCGCAAGCATCAATGAACATTATCTATCTTGAATGTAAATTATTAGATATTTACTAAACGCAAATTTGATTTTATTGGGATGTCAGTTTTTAATCAGGTTTTGTTAGATAATATTTAATTTGTCACGTTTGTGAGTCAAATCGAAGGTTGTGGTGGTCTCATTTGTAGCCGACGTGGCCTGGGATGCCCTCTTGGGTGTCAAAACCGCTGAAGCGGGCACGACGGGGCGGCAGCGGGCAGCAGTGCCATCTGCTTTCTCCTCTGTTCTATTGGAGAATGAAGAACAGTTTATCCACCCCGCGTCGCCGACAACATTTCTCTTTTTAATCCGCAATCAAATTTTGTAACATGTATTTCTCCGTCGTAATTAGTCCAAATTTGATTTTTTTTCTACAATTTTCTAGAATCACCGTGTTTTCATTATTTTCATTGTTTAGTGTATGTTCCGTTTCTTGAACAATGTTTATATGCCTTATCTTGTTCTATGTAAGTACAACATTTAAATAATATTTGTTTTCCACACCTCCTGTAATGAAACTTTGCATTTTCGTAATCTTAAGGTGAACCACAAGGCTTTGTTAAGTGTTCAAATGCATATGAGTTCGAACATGTTGCAAAGTGTGGAAAACTTCAGTGTTCAAGGAACATTCTAGGAAACTATGTGAGAGATGTAGATATTTGTACACAGGTATATTATTCCTTCATCGAAACCATTTGAGATTTTAAAAACAAATCTGGGTACCCAAATTATGTTGCCAAGTCAATTTGTAGATTTTTATAGCACACTAGATGTTAGTAGAATTATTACATCATTAATATGGGATGTAAAAACGAATTCTAAGAATCTTGGGCACAAAGTGTGACTGATGATATTTTATTCAAATACTAAATGTCCAAATACGAATTGTTTGTATTTTTATGATTTTTTAGGTATTGTTTTATGGGCTCTAATATTTTAGGGAAGCATGTTGCATTCGAAAAAAATAGTGGCTGGCCCATGCGTCAGCATCAGCATGCAAAATAAAAGGACAACTGCTGCCCGCCCGCCGGACCCAACTGCCAACAAAGGCGATGTGGGTTCAGTAACCATCATCGCCAATGACACTGGCCCACACGTCAGCGTCAACAGGCAAACTATGTGTGGGCTGCTCAAAATTTCTCACCTATATTGACTATAATGCCCATGGAATTCCAATTCCAGCACAGAGCCGTCAAAGGCACGCCAGCAATTTCCTTAAACATAGTTACGCACGTCGTTCATATTCGGCTCCTCGCTAGACAGATCCACAATGCCTGCACTCTCCCCATCGTCGCCGCCACTCTCCCTGCTCGCCTTCGCCGCTCTCTCCTCGCTCACCTTCGTTGCTCTCTCCCTGCTCGCAGCCCTACTCTTCTCCAGCCCCACCGCTCCCTATGTGACGACGGTGAAAAGGACGCAGTTATTGGTGTGTGGATGGCTTCCCGGCCAACCTAAAGACGGTTGACGCGGATCTGTCATCCCCGGCCATGACGACGAGCTGGCCACCTCACGCCATGAGCCGACGTGGATCCGGCCCCTACGACCATCACGAGAACAACTACTTCATTCGCAACAAAGGTTAGTCCTGCTTGTACCCCCAACGCCTTCTCTCTCCTCAGCCACCAAATCTGCTATATATTCATGTCAATATGGATTAGGGAGACATGCCTTCATAGTTCATCTTTAATTGATTGACAGTGGATTTGATGGATGGATTTTGTTGCCCCAAGTCTGTTTGAATAAATTGTTGCTAACAGATGAAGTTATATGAACTGTTGAAATTCATTTTCATGTTCGTGGTTTTTGCACTATAAATTCATGAAAGATGTTAGCATACTTTAATTATGCTATGCTTTGAATGTACCAGATCGACAGTTATGCTTTGGACCTGTTAGCATACTTTAATTTTGCTATGCTTTGAATGTACCAGATCGATAGTTATGCTTTGGACCTGTTAGCATATTTTAATTCTGATGGCCACATAATGTCAGTGAGAATTGCATTGCAGTGCTTTATAATGTAGTCCACCCAATCTGTTATATATTCATGTCAAGGTGGATTAGGCAAACGTGCCTTAATAATTCATCTTCAATTGATTGACTATGGATTTGATGGATGGATATTGTTGCTCCAAATCTATTTGAATAAATTGTTGCTAACAGATGAAGTTATATGAACTATTGAAATTCATTTTCATGTTCCTGATGCTACAATTTTTGCACTGTAAATTCATGAAAAGCACAAAGGATGTTAGCATACTTTAATTCTGTTATGCTTTGAATGTATTAGATCGACAGTTATGCTTTGGACCTGTTAGCATACTTTAATTCTGATGGCCACATAATGTTATTGGGAATTGCATCACAGTGGTTTATAATGTAGTGATAACTAGATTGTCTTATGCTTTGTTGTGAGTGTTAATTGTTTCACTACTGTCATATATTGTTATTGTTGATGTCATGATGTGTTGTGAATGTTGTTTCACTACTATCATATATAATGTCATGACCGTTGCTCTATCCTCTTGTTGCATGTACACATGGAACACACAGTCCATCGCTACTGAAGTTGGACAAGGAAGCAGTTGAAGGAATTTATTCTCTGCTTTGATATATAAGCATATTGTTGTGTCCCTGACAAAATGGTTAGCACCTATCCTTGTATGCTAATTAAGTAATATATGAACTATGTATGTCTATGCTAATTTTATTTACGACTTGTAATGATTTCTAGTGTAATATCAGCTATTTTGCATGTCAGAGAAAATGAATTTATCTAATAAGAATTTTGTTTAGATTTTCAGTCTTGTTTATGTTACTCTACTGACAACCTGACATATCAACTATGCAGTCCCCCACAACAACAAACTCCTCTACATCCAGTGCATCATCACAGCCTATCGTCGGTGAACCTTCTTCACAGGGTCACTCAGCACAGACTGCTGCGAGTAGTACTCGATCTGGCGGGTCAAGGACACAAACCAAATGGTCATAAGACAAGTTGACTGCAACTGAACTTGATGCCAATTTTTGGCCTACCCCAGATGCTGCGATGGATATATTTGTATTGGTCTATGGTCTCATTGCTCGGGAGAGGGTGTCAATCAACAAGATGGTTGATGATCTCTCACTAATTGAGAAGGACCATCTGTTCACAGTTTTAGAGGAAAATCTAGATTACCCAGCCAATTTGGAAGAATTTGTTTGCAAGAAGGTAGTTAAGGCAGCTATATCAGAGATTGGAACCTTGCAACGGTGGTTCAAGGTCCATTTCAGAAAAAATATGTGAGCGAAGAGGAGACTCCCTTTGTGAAGCATGCCTTTTGTAGCAACAAGACTGGCACATGTTTGTGCTGGAAACCAATTCTCCTTCATTTCAGCAATTGAGCCAGGAGATGAAACAAAAGAGAGCATTGCATAATAAGCAACACAAGATGGGCAGAAAAGGTTATCGTGGTAAAGGGAAAGAGTGGGAGGAGGATGCAAAGCTAGCTGCAGAAGGAAAACAAAACCCTTGGGACCAATTTCCTGGATGGTCAAGACCTTATCTGCAGGCAAGGATAGGGAAGAAGAGGAAAAATACTAGTGAAGGAAGCGGGGCCATAACA
Organism: Cenchrus americanus; assembly: GCA_947561735.1. Classification (NCBI taxonomy): domain Eukaryota; kingdom Viridiplantae; phylum Streptophyta; class Magnoliopsida; order Poales; family Poaceae; genus Cenchrus; species Cenchrus americanus. Next base: position 180,880,416 of record OX387245.1, read on the forward strand.
TTCAGTAACCCTGCAGTGGTGGGGGTAGCAGATAGGGTGAAAACATTTGCAGCTCAGGGTAGTGATGGTTCTTTCTCTGGGGTTAGGGAGGATGATATCCTCACCACAGCACTTGAGACTCCAGAGCATCGAGGTCGGGTCCGAGGCGTGTCTAGTTCACTTGGCTGGGGTAAAGGGTTTGGTGAAGAGTTCATTGGAATGTACAGGAAGAAGAGGAATAAGAGGTCTGATGCTCATGATATGATGGACATAACATTTAAATCAATTGTCCATGCTCTAAGACTATCAGGCATCGAAATACTAAAAATGTACTTCTTCCTTCCCAATTACCAGCGCCTGTTAGTAGAAGTGAGGAAAAAGATGCACAAGACCGCGAGGAAGAACATGTGCATGACAACGAGGAAGATATGTCTGGCAGAGAGCAAGATCATTGGAATGCCAATAGTGACAAAGCGAATCAAGTGCACAGTGATAGTCGATCACCTATGGTAGACACAATAGATAAGGTAAAAGAGCCAACCGCGTGCAGCCTTTTGAATGTCACTGGGATTAATGTGGAGCTCGCACTAGCGAAAGTATTCCCATTTTAAAAGGCTTGCCATTCAGTACCGGTGCGGGATGGGTATGTTGTGGTGCAACCTACTTATGTGTGGGACAATGCTGGTGTTGACGGATAAAACTCGTATCCACCTACGATCCGCAAGCGTACGGACCTACACCTTTTTCACAACGGGATTCCCAAGGTTCTTGTCAATCCACGGAGCAAGGGGATTACTAGTGCTTAACCAAGTACTAATATAGTTGAATGGAAAACCTTTGAAAGAGTATTAATCTAAAGGTAAAACAATCTAACCTAAGTTAATCTAAGTTAAGTTGATCAAACAAATATAGGGTTAAACTAGATGGTAAAGGGTGAACACAAGAGAGTGATTAAGAAAGATAAGCGTTCCCTCCCTAGGATCTAGGATAACATGGTATGCATCTACTACACGAGTGTGGTAAACCAATCTACCGGGGGTTGTGACCACGGTTTCGCCCTTTCCCTCCTCTCGTACTGTCACTATGCGAAGGTAATCGTGACTAGACCTATGATGGACACGATATGTTGATGGAATCTATGGGAGTAGCGGATATCATACGCCCGAAAAACACGATAGCAAACCTTAATCATCAAAGCATCATCAACATGAAAACAATAGATTGAAACCACGAATCAAGTAGCAATCACATAGCATGCATCCATCTAACCCTAGGGATGAACGGAGACATTACCCCATCATCTTACACGGATTGAAGCACATAGGGGTGAGACTCCGGAGAACGTCATCGATGAAGATGGCGGCGATGGAGCTTGAGAACACCCCTAGGCCAGTGGCTTGGAGTCCCCCTCTTGCTTTCTTCTTTCCGCCGGCGTTGATCCTTGCGACGAGCTCATCTAACTCCCCCCCTCATCTTGCGGCGGCGGTGTTCTGGTCAATGGCGTCGGTGGGATGATTTGTTCGATGTGGCAGCCGACGGCGGCGGAGGCAATAAATAGACGAACACCTAGGGCAAAGGGGGCACCGAACCGACCCCGGAGTGGGCTGGGCCGGTCGGCCCAGGCCGGCCGGCCCAGGCCCATTTCAGCCCGGTTCGGCCCAGTTTCCTCCCCGGTTTCTTCTCGCGTGATCCCATATTTGTGTGCACTTGCATGTGGGCCTTTGACGTTGTTTCCTTCACGGTTAAGGCTTGAATCCTTGCTATGCAAGCTTCGTTGTTTTCTGGTTGAGTCCCTGAAGACTTGCACGTTGACGCTTCGGTCCTCGGGTCATTTGGAATCATGTTCATCGCGTGTCTTGACTCTTGTCGGGCTTCATGATCTTCTTCCAAAGTGCTTGGTGAACTTATCCCGACATTCTCCTCTTAGCATAGATTTCCTGCGTAAACAAAAAACTCCAAAATCGACATGCAAGTGTGAACTTGTTACATCATTAGTATGCCTAGTGGCGGGTTAGTTCCAAATCATAATCAAAACCAATGTATAACAAGTACTCTAGGTTGACGGAAATTCACCGTCAACATCTCCCCCATGATTAAACCTTGCTCGTCCTCGAGTAAGTAATCCTTGCTTAAAAGGGAAATCAGCGTTGCCTTCCAATGCTATCCCTGCACTTAGTCATTCATGACGAGACAAATTGCTCTCTCTTAAGAATTTATTTTTAAAGTTCAAGTTGTGACCGGCTTCTTTTTCATTATGGAAGATAGACTAACAATAAAGAACAAGGCACATGTAACACGATGCTCTCAAACTTGAATGAACTTCAAACCATTACCTTGTCACATGGAAGATTTTCAAAAAAATGCATATCCAACATAAGTGAAAATCTCTTGCAAAAGCTCATTGAAACACTCATCTCATCAGGTCACTCAAGCTTATACTAGATTATTTTCAACCTACTCTACTCATATGTGATAGTGGAAGGCTTATGTGGAGCTTGGAAGGTTAAAAATAATCCTAGCAAAACATACATCCGAAATATTGTCAAAATAAGAGAGAGATCTATTAGAATTACCGAGACTCGTCAAAAAGGCCATGGAAAATAAATGTTGGAAAGAGAGAGGGATGAAACACATACATTTAGATAAGTGGACATGTGCAAGTGGCAAATGGATGATCCCGAGGCACGAGTGAAGTCCTCGTTATCGGATTGCACATGGTTGGAAGATTTGAGTATGGATGTGTCATCAAGGCACTTGAGAACTTATAAAGCAAAAAGAACCGAGGAGCATCTTTATTATTTTTTTACTTTTATTTTATTTCCTTCTCATTTTTCTCTCTTTCTTTTTTCACTTTATTCTTCCTATTTTTCTTACTTTTCTTTTCTTCTCATCATAATTTTTTTTCTTTTTTCTTTTTTTCTTTTGCTCCTCAAAACTTTTTGCAACATAATACTTACTAGCATTCGTCAGAGATGAATAACTCCTCCCCCATGCTTGAACGATGCTCGTCCTCGAGCATAAAAGAGAGGGAAAATGACTGCTAAAGTAAGTATAAATTCCATAATATTGCGTAATATTTGAATCTCCATCGAAAATTTTACTCCATGCTAAAATTGGGTTGTGGACAAGGAGGTGATCACAAAAAGATGTTTTTGGTTTAGGGTGGATGCCCAGTGAAGTTTGTGAAATTTTCGATGTGAAAACCCACAATGCATGGACAAAAAGGCTAGCATGAAAAAGTTACACAAAGGAATGACCAGCTTCTTAGTCTCGAACCATAGAAATCAATCCTAATCCAACTCATCAAAACATATGTTTGCAATCTACGGGTTTTGTTATCATAAAACATATATGTATATGGCTTTGGTAGGTAGAACTTTGCAAGAGCATCACAAATATGTAGATAGCATAAAAGTTAAGTTTTCATAAAAACAACAAGTTATCCGGCTATCCATAAACTTAAATCAAAGAGCAAAGATATGTATGTGGGTCTAGAGCATAGTCATTTCACCTCCACAAATAAAAGAGCTGGTATTTAAATTAATTTCAGATCATATTATAGAGAGCAATTAGCCAAGACATGTATAACTTCATGTAGGTAAAACAAAGCGGCAACTTTCATATCTTTCGGTAAGCATAGGCAATATAGAACATCGAGGTGAACACATGGTCATGCTTATCTATTGAAAGTAAAAAGAAACCTAGGTTGTCCTCCTAGTAGCCATGTTATTGTTGGAAGAGAAAAACAAAAGGTTGCACCTAGTTGAGGTTGAAGGCATACTTACAAGCATTTGTGTTTGGAAAAGAGAAGGTCCATGGAGATGTTACCATCCTTTGTAATTCTTCGTTGCCTTCTTCTGACATCTCCATGTATCGATGTGGCTTTTTCTTTTGTCTTGATTTATCAATGCTCCTAAACTTCTGAATTTAATCTTGTATGCTTAATAGAGTCATTGGTCGCCCTTCTCTTCAATGTTGTCATCACCATCTCCTCTTTCTTGTTCTCATCATCTCCTTGCTGTCTCTTTTTCATGGATTTACCCCTCTGTCCAGAACAGAACATATATCGAAGTATAGCTCTATTGAAAAGTTTATAAAATTACCTTTCCAACATGTGGTCATTCATCGAAAACGGAGTTCAAACAAGGAAGCTATGTCCATTTTACTTCAGCACTGTGTGCTGTCCAAAACTGATTTCAGGATGTGTTGCACTCGGTGATTCGGGCATAACCGCTTGTAGGGACCTCCGATTGTCTTGATTCTTGATTTGTTGAAATCGTAATTTCATGGGGCTTCTAAATATCCAAAAATATCCACTGTTTTCCCTTTGAGACCATGCAAAATTTTGATGAGATCGGTGGCTTCTTGCACATTGATCCGGAGACGTTAATGATCTTGATCTAGAGCGTCACGTTGCACTTCCGTGTTGAAGATTCAGGGTCTCCCCCATTCTTAGTATTTTGCTAGTCATGGAAGAAGAAGACAAAGCATTTTTATCTTAGCCATCCTTCAATTTCCTTGTAGTGAGAGTCTTTATCTTGCCTGCAAGACGTTTTAAACGCACATTCTACCCCCAAGGTGATGGTTGGGAGTAGATAGAATTGCCAACAATCCAACAATGTCTCCTAAGATTCTTAACTTGTGGCATAATTAGTCTAACGAGGAATAAAAACCTAATGAGTGTACATGGTGCAAGGTGTGTATGCACATGATAGGAAAGCATATAAACAAAGACAATGTTTTCACCTAGTTCTAAACACCATGTTTACAACTAGGTTGTCGAATTTCTCCATAGCCATAAAGGTTTATTTATCAAGGGTTAAAACACCATGTCTATCCCTAAATCAATAACTCTTATAGCACAAGAAAAATTAAGCGCATTGCAAAGCTTATAAACTAACCAAAGCAACATGAAAACATATGAAAAGCTAGCTAGGTTTATCGAACTTAACGATGATGGTCCGCAATCTTATTTAAACACCACATTTACACAAGATCACAAAAGGAAAATACTCATAATGCCTTATGAAGTATTAAAATGGAAAAATAAGCATACATCATTAAGTATATAAAACAACCAAGCCAACTATGTGCAAAACATGTATACACAAAGAAACATCACATTGATAACAAAATGCAATGCATGCAAATAAATATGATCATGAACATGATGGTGGTTCTAAAAAGAAAAACTGAACTTAGATTAATAACCACAAGTTGATCATCATAAGATAGTGACATTCTTTATCTTCTCTAAGAAAGTAGTAAAAATATAAAGAAACGGGTTGCCTCCCGAAAAGCGCTTCATTTAAAGTCATAAAGCTCGACTTTCTCACATACCTTCTGTTCGTCGCATCTCCATGGCCCTTCATGCAAGAAGAAAAGGTTCCAATGTAGCTTTAATTTACTTCCCATGTTGTGCTTGATCACTTATAGAAGACTTGTCCAAAGCATCCTTTTGTTTCATCGTTATCTCCTTCTTTATCATCCTTTGGTGCTGCCTTCACTCCATGAATTTTTTTTAATGTCCAGAACAGAAAGTATACTCAAGATCTACTCCATTGCATAGTGCACAAAATTTTCTTTCCAACGAGTCTTCATTTTCCCAAATCGGACTCCGGACAAGAGAGTTACGTCCGTTTTACTTCGGCGATGAAATCTGTCCTGAAATTTCAGAACGCGCAACGCTCAATGTTTTCTCCATAACTCCTCACACGGGTCTTAAAACTTGTTAGTTCTTGATGCGTTGGAATGTTAACTTTATGGAGCTTCTGGATATCTCATTTTCTCCATTTGTACACCTCTGAACAAGCTCTCAAATTGATGAAGACAGCAGCATCCATCGCGGGATTCGGAGAGGTTGATGATTTATCTTGCAACTCTTTTAGGCATGACTTCTCTTTTCATTATTCAAGTCTTGTCTACATGGTTAGTGAAAATCGGGCCTTCTCCCGACATGTTCTTCTTTAAGGTCATTAGCTCGACCAGGCGCAAAGCATGATTGAGATTTACAAAACTTATTGTAAACATACGCGTCCATAATTAACACCACATGTGAATTGTAGCAACAAGTCAAGGTGTAAATAAAAGAAGCATATGTTTCATGCATAGCACTTAGCTCATCATTAGGCAAAGGTTCTTTAGGTGTGAGATTAATTGGATCAAACATAAATGTTTCCTCTTTTTCATTCTCAAGAAAATCTAGCCTATCAACATGATCACTATTGGAACAAGGCATAGACATTAAACTATCATTCATACTATTGGTTGAGCATGAGTATTTGAATTTATCAACATCAATACCAATAATATCTTGAGATTTCAGCGCGTACCTTGGCCTTAGAGCCTTTTCAACAAGAGTGATATTTGGTTCATCTAGCGGTGTTGAAAGCGAATCAATCTCAACGAGTGAAGGTGTCTCTTTGTTACCTTTTTGCATCCCCTCCATATCATCATGTGGAACGTGTAATCCATCAACTACATTTGCATTTGTCTCTTCTTTGAAGTCTTCATTGTCATCCCAATCTTCATCTTCAAAGTCTTGTATGTTGCTTTCTTTATCTTCCATGTACCACATGTCGTCAAGATCGCTCATTGTTGATTTACTCATTTCTTCATCCTTGAGTACTCCCATGTCTTGATTTGCTAGTGTGTAGGCTTCAATAGCACACAAGCTATCACCTTGTGGGGAGGGGCCTTTTTGGAGTACTTGATCTATGTCAACCCCTTCCTATTCATCTTCTAGCCTGAGTCCTATCTCCTCCCATTTATCCTTTGAGTCACTAGGCTCATCACGGTTGTACTCTTCTCTTCCTTTATTGCAAATCTTTGAGTTGTCAAATTGATCGATCCATCTTTCATCATCTTCTTCTCTTTCTTCTTCAAATATCTTTTGGATCGACTCTCCACTCATCTCTTGATCAAAAATATCTTCAACTAGTTTGGCAACATGTCGGCGTTCCTCCTTCCTTCAGTAGCTGATTAGTGGGGCAAAATCGACTTGAATCCAACCGGATTGAATGAACTCCGCCAATGGTCTAGCATTCCACATACTTCGGCCTACATTCATGTTAGTTTCAACATTTTTAACATCCGAAATGACTTCTCTTACCTTGGGAAGTGGATCCTTAATTTCTTGTACGGTCGGTTCATCTTTCTTGACCTCCGGTTCATCTTTTTTAGAAATTTCAGCAAGCACCTTGGGCTTGCTTTTGTTGTTTTGCTCCTCTCGACAACATATTTGTCAATCTCGTTGCGTTCTTTGTCCATTGATTATCCTTTGTAAGATTTGTGCGGCTTCACTAATTGTTTTATCCATTATATCACCTCCTGCACACATGCTTACAAAACGAGACGAGTTAGGGTTAGTGAAAAATAAAAGGTATGCAACATCAAGTCACCGGAAAATCCCAAGTTCGGGCCTCGCTCAAGTAGTTCATTAAAACGGTCCCATGCTTCATCAATTCCTTCATCCTCTCCTTGCTTGAAAGTGAGCACTTGCCTCCTTAAGTCTTGGACCTTGCTTATGGGAAAGAACTTCAAAAGAAATTTCTTCACTAGCTCATCCCAATTTCCTTTTGCTTCAACGGACGCAAGTGTGTACCATCTTCGCGCTTCATCTTCGAGAGAGAACGGAAAAAGATTCCACTTGAACCAAGCGGCCGGAACTCCTTTTTGTTGCACCGTGTTGCATATCATCGTGAATTCCTTAATGTGTCTATATGGGTTGTCATCCTCCAATCCTCTAAATGGTTTTGTCGCCACTAACTTGATGATTCTAAGCTTCACTTTGTAGTGGGTTGTAGCAAGCATCAAATCTGATTTTTGTATCTCAATGTCTTCCATTGACGGCATTGCTAGCTCCCTTAGCGACATCTCTTCGTCTTCCAATGGTGAGGTGAACAAATCCATCTAGGCACAAGAAAAGTTGAAAGAAAACAAAAAAAGATTTTTTTCTAGAAGATAAGGGTTAGGTGTTAGTAATCAACAAACTTAATACTAGATTAAACGTAGCAAACTGGCTTGCTCCCCGGCAACGGCGCCAGAAAAAGGGGCTTGTTGACGGATAAAACTCGTATCCACCTACGATCCGCAAGCGTACGGACCTACACCTTTTTCACCACGGGATTCCCAAAGTTCTTGTCAATCCGCGGAGCAAGGGGATTACTAGCGCTTAACCAAGTACTAATCTAGTTGAATGGAAAACCTTTGAAAGAGTATTAATCTAAAGGTAAAACAATCTAACCTAAGTTAATCTAAGTTAAGTTGATCAAACAAATATAGTGTTAAACTAGATGGTAAAGGGTGAACAAAAGAGAGTGATTAAGAAAGATAAGTGTTCCCTCCCTAGGATCTAGGATAACATGGTATGCATCTACTACACGAGTGTGGTAAACCAATCTACTGGGGGTTGTGACCACGGTTTCGCCCTTTCCCTCCTCTCGTACTGTCATTACACGAAGGTAATCGTGACTAGACCTATGATGGACACGGTATGTTGATGGAATCTATGGGAGTAGCGGATATCATATGCTCGAAAAACACGGTAGCAAACCTTAATCATCAAAGCATCATCAACATGAAAACAATAGATTGAAACCACGAATCAAGTAGCGATCACATAGCATGCATCCATCTAACCCTAGGGATGAACGGAGACATTACCCCATCATCTTACACGGATTGAAGCACATAGGGGTGATGGAGACTCCGGAGAACGTCGTCGATGCGATGGAGCTTGGGAACACCCCTAGGCCAGCGGCTTGGAGTCCCCCTCTTGCTTTCTTCTCTTCGCCGGCGTTGATCCTTGCGACGAGCTCATCTAACTCCCCCCCCCCCCCTCATCTTGCGGTGGCGGTGTTCTGGTCAATGGCGTCGGTAGGATGATTTGTTCGATGTGGCAGCCGACGGCGGCAGAGGCAATTAATAGACGAACACCTGGGGCAAAGGGGGCACCGAACCAACCCCGGAGTGGGCTGGGCCGGTCGGCCCAGTCCAGCCAGCCCTGGCCCATTTCGGCCCAGTTCGCCCCGGTTTCCTCCCCGGTTGCTTCTCGCGTGATCCCTTATTTGTGTGCACTTGCATGTGGGCCTTTGACGTCGTTTCCTTCACGGTTAAGCCTTGAATCCTTGTTATGCAAGCTTCGCTGATTTCTAGTTGAGTCCCTGAAGACTTCCACGTTGACGCTTCGGTCCTCGGGTCATTTGGAGTCATGTTCATCGCGTGTCTTGACTCTTGTCGGGCTTCATGATCTTCTTCCAAAGTGCTTGGTGAACTTATCCCGAAAGTCTCCTCTTTAGCGTAGATTTCCTGTGTAAACAACAAACTCCAAAATCGACATGCAAGTGTGAACTTGTTACATCATTAGTATGCCTAGTGGCGGGTTAGTTGCAAATCATAATCGAAACCAATGTATAACAAGTACTCTAGGTTGACGGAAATTCACCGTCAACAGCGGGTCAGTACCCTCTGCCTGTACCAGTTGATGGGGGTGACATAGTAACCCTAGCTGAGGCTCTCGTTCAAAGGATCCAATGGCCAAAGGACATGATCCTTATACCACCCATGACGAGACATCTCAACCCTGAAGCCGTAACAGGTAGGAGTGGTACAACATCGGATGGAGGTACTGCAGCTCAGTGTCAGCAAGAGAAGGCTCAACAGCAGCAGATCAGCAAAACTACGCAGCGAGAGCGTCGACAACAGCAAGAGGAGGAGCCTAGGCAAACTCCGCCTAAGCAGCAACTACAACTTGAGGATAAGCAACAGATAAAACAGCTACATCTCCAGTAGCAGGAGCGTCAACAACAGCCAGAGGAGCACAGACAAACTACGCCTAAGCAGCAGTTGCAACATGAGGATAAGCAATAGACGAAACAGCAGCCTCTCTAGCAGCAGGAGAAGGAGCGCAGGCAATCTCCCCCTAAGCAGCAGATGCAACAAGTACAGCAGCCTCTGCAACAGGAGGAGGAGCCCAGGCAATCTCCACTGTAGAAGGGGAACCAGGCCAAGAAACCTCTGTCTAAAGATGAGATTCTTAATTGTATTATTGGGATAGAACAAGTGAGGACCAGGTGTGGTTCGAGGACCGGTGGATGGTCGCTTCCTTGTGTGATGAGTGATTGACAATGTTGTGTGGACTGATTCTTGGCTAAGTATTGCAGGTGCAGGTTGCGGCTTGACTCGTGTTGGTGCAGGTGAAGAACAAGCGCGAAAGGTCGTAGCTACGTGGTTTTGGCAAACGGAAGGTAGAAGTGCGGAGCGTGTGATTTCGGGGGTTCGACCGAGCTAGTTCGTATTGTCGGAGTTTCAATCTCCCTCGAGAAGAATTTTTATCGGCTCCCATTCACTCCCCCCCTCTCTGGTCGCCTATTCGGTCCTTCAACGAGAACGACCAAAATACAAGCGTGTTGCACCTATGTTGTCAGAAGCAAACTTAGAGGCTGCTGGACCAAATTGTGCCAGGTTGCATGATTATGTCATGGAACACAGTAAGGATAAACTTTCCTTTCCAGCAAAGGTGGATCAAGACTACTTTAAAGGTGGTTGAGGTTCTTTAATGTTAAACATGGCATTCAGTAGTGTGTATAACCTTATAACCCTGCCTTCTCTGGATGTTACCTTCTTGAGGTTGTGGACATTGTAAGTCCTTTAAAACCTAAAGATATTTCTTTAATTTTGACCACAAAGTTCATGCATGCTAACAATTTGATTTTTTTGTAGGAAAATGATGGACAAGACAGCGGAGATGCAGATCAGTGTTGGGTTTTTAGATACAAATTTGTTTACTTCCACAAATATTTCTCAGCATTCTCGCCTTGTTACCAAAGCAATCTCCAATGGAATGAACAACAACTACATGGTGGGTGCCTACTGCACTAGCCACTGGGAAACAGTGATCATCTGTTTGAAGTTCAAAGAGGTTTGGTATCTAGATTCTACTAAACAACATCTCCCGCTAAAGTTCTCAGATCTCAAACCTGTTGTGGACTGGTCAGTATCTTGTAGATTTTGTTCACAAAAATTTAATCTCTTAGTGTTTCCAATCGGTATTGCTGACCATGCAGGGCCTTTGTGACAGACATGGGTACCTATGGGTCCCCACCGGCCAGGGTCCTAGAGGTCCCTGTCAAGTGGACCCGATCTGCCAGAAGCTCAACCGACCAGCAAGTGGACCCAGCGACCTTATCCACGATCCCGACGACCTTGGAAGACCTCGGACGACCTTATCCAGATCGCGGGTGACCTGCCAGGCTTGTGAGGCAAGCCTCTCCTTAGATTACGGTGTCGGCGCCGCCAGTAGACCCGAGAATCGCGGGATCCTCTCTGTAATTACGGAAGGCGACCTTCCTAAAATCTGTAACCGACCCCGATGAGGGTCCACCGACCTCGAATGGAAACCCTAGCTCGCTTGCCATATAAGGCGACCTAGAGTCCCATTCGATGGGAGTTCACCTTTCCACATAATCCCACCACACTGGACATAGGGTTTTACTATCCGGAGGCCTGAACCAATCTAAAATCCTCTGTGTCCTTGCCATACTTGCCGAGTTCCAAGTTCATCCAAGAACTACCGCTTACGCTCTTAGGTCTTGATCTCCCCATCAATCCACCTACACCCGCTTGGGTAGCCACCTTGCGGATCTGTGCAGGTCTCTGTAACACCCTAAAAATCCATCACTAAATTGATGTAAGCAACATGGTGTTTAGCTTTGTTTTATAGAAATAAATAAATTATCAATTAAATTTGGCCTTTTAAATATTTAAATATCATTTTGAATAAAATTAGAATCAATCCAGTGTTTGTGCATCATGTTGAAATGCATGAGTTTTGGTTGTGGTGTAGTTTTAAAAGTCTTTAAACTGATTTGAAATTTTTGGAAAAGAGTTTAAAAGATGAAAAGTTTTGAAAGAGTTTAAAACTTTTGAAAGTTTGAAAAAGGAGTTTGAAAAAAAATAAAAGGAAGCAAACTCCTTCCCAAACCTCTTCCTCTCCCTTTTCAGCCCACCGGCCCACCTATCCCTCAGCCCGCAGCCCAGCAGGCCGCCTTTCTCCCTCTCCCTTCGCCTGCGCGCTTTCGGCCCAGTGCCCACACGCGCGGCCCACCAAACCCGCGGCCCAGCTCCTCTCTCCTCCCCTCTCTTCCGATCAGCGACCGACCCGGGCCCACATGTCGGCCCTTTCCCCTTCCTCCAGCTCTCCTCTGCCTCGCATCAGGCCGCGGCCGCCGGTCGAATCCCGGCGCCCCTTGGCTTCCCCTCCTTCAAGTCGGCATTCAAGGGTGTAATTAAACCCCGACTATCTCCCCTCATCTTTTCCCCCTTCCGTTTCCTCTCCCAAATAATCGCTCCCCTTGATGCAATCAAGGCCGCGTCCCCCCCATGGCCATTGATGGCCTCTCCACCCGGCCGTCATCTTCCCCCTCCCTGTCAACCCTATAAAGCCAAAGCCGTGTTCAGCCTCGCCCTTTTTTTTCCTCGGTCGTGCATCCCTGCACCCCATCCTCGCACTCACGCCGTCGCCGTCGAATTCCGACCGCCGCCGCCGGTGTTGCCACGCCGATTCACTAACCCCGTCGATCTTCATGACGAACGAGCATCGCCAGAGCTTCGCCGAGCCGAGCCGCACCTCCTCAGCCCCTTCCCGTCGCCGGAGACCCACTGGAACCCCACTGCCACCGCGGACCGCCGCCGGCCGCCGCAATCCTCCACCACCGGCCATTCTCCCGTCCGTCTCTGCCCAAGGTGAAGATCTCCAAGTGTTTCCCATCATCTTCTCTTCATTTTCCCCTATTTACTCGACCTCCTCGTGCCTTAGGTCACCGGCGCCGCCGAAGCGCCGCCCACCGCCGGAGCACCCCGCCGGAGCTCTGCCCTCGCCGCCGATCCGCTTCTCCGGCGCTCCTCCCTCCCTTCTGAGCCCTCAGGTGAAATCCTCGTGGCCTCCTTTTCAATTTGGTAGTTTTTCCCTTGGCTAGGAGGCCCCGTTGGACGCCGCCGGCAAGGCCGGCCGGCGAGCCCGCCGCCGCCTGGCATCGCGCGCCGCCGCCTGGAAGGCAGCCGCGGCTGCCCACCCGCTTGCATGTGACCCCCACCGCTTGATTTGATTTGAACGGCCCAGATCAAAAGGGGGCATACCCCTCTAGATCGGTCCACCGTGGACCGGTGGACCGGGTCCGCAAGCGCCGGTCCACGGACTTGCGTCATGCTCGCGTCAGCCCTGCGTCAGCCCAGCCAATCGCAGTCAGCCACGTGGCACACCCTCAGCCCTTCCGCTGGCTGCCTTGGCAGTTTTGCAAAAAGGACCTCCTGTTTCTGGAATTCACAACCATGCCCTTCCACCTATAGAAATCCTTTTAGTTAGGTCCTGATTTCTTTATTTAAGCCCTGAGCTTTTTAGTTTTTCCCACCAGAGGTCCAATCTTGTCTTTTGCGCTATAAACCTTGGGTTTATATGCATAATTATGTTTTAGCCCCTGGTTTCTTGCAGTTAAGCCCCTGGAAGTCCTGTTTCTTCACAGAAAAGCCCCTGAAACTTGTTTTAGCCATATCTTTTCCGTCCTAGCTCCGTTTTAAGCGTTCTTGGTGTCCACGCGACCGTCTTTTCAAGCCCGTCAGTTTTAGAACCTTGTTTTGGCCGTATCTTGTGCGTTTTAGCTCCGTTTCCACCGTTTCAAGTTGCGTTAGGCTCATATCAACTAAAACTACGTGATAGGACCAATGTTGTGCATGTTCCTTGTTTTATAATTTATTTGAATGATTAATATGATTAAATCCTATTACACATGCTTTTCTAATTAAAATCTAATTAGAAGTTTAACACGTGTTTTCATAAGGAAGTTAATATAACTAATACTAGCTAAATATTTCTTATAATTAAAAGCTAATTAGATGTGTATCTTGGTTTTTATAATCAAACTTAATTTGAGTAATGTTTATGCAATATGCTTCCTATATAAAAGCAATATAGGTTTATCTCGAGTTTTCTTAATTAAATTGTTAATTTGATTAATATGAATATAAATGTGTTTTTAAATTGTAATTTGATTAGAATAACTCGAAATACAAAGATAAGTGCCTAGATGCTTTTATATGCTTCTTTTGAATTAAAATGTTTAATTTGTATAAGTTAAACTTGAATATTTATAAATAAAATTGAATTAGGTTTACATCGTCTTTTAAATACAAATATAACTCGCTTAATTATTAATAGGGTATTTCTTTGAAATAACCTATACACATAACTTTATTTAATTAAAATATACCAAGCACATAGCTAGCTCTTGTTTGTGATCATCCAAAGCTTCCGATAGTTCCTAGTGCTTTTGTGTTCGCGTTCCTAGAGCCAACCCTTGTCGTTTCCTTAAGCTTTTCATGCTTGGTGTATTGTTTTGTTTATTGTATGCTTTCTTGCGTGCTCGTAGACACCGTGCCAGTTTCAAGTGAGCAACCAATTGAAGTGGATCAAGAGCAAGTGTTTGAAGAAGAAGAACCCCAGTGTTTAAGCAAGGAAGGCAAGTGGACTTCTCTCCCTGCATATTCTATTTTTGTCCCACACAACTTGCATGATAACTAAGTTTACTTTTCAATGTTGTATTGCATAAACTTGATGGAAAATCACCTTTTTAAGGACATGACTAGACTTTTACCCTCATTACCTTGGACAACCCTTTTAAATAAATGTTTTGGGTAGAAATGCTTAGTTGCTATAACTTGGGACGGTTAAAATGAATCTTTTACAATGTGATGAATGTTGATCATGATAACTTGGGTGATATATATGTGTGTGCTTATGGTTAATAACAAGATCATATGGTTTAATCGGAAAATGGAGAACCACCCAGGAAAACAGTGCAACCACAGTCCACATGGCTTTGGCTTAGCCAAGTAATTAGGAGAGTGGGTTAGATGATAGCCCTTTTCCGAGAGGGGCACAGGGGGCCGGAGTTGAAGGGGTATAGCCCGGTTCTTTTGGGGTAGCAGCCTTGGCTAAGGTGCTGACCATTAGGGAGGGTTATGGTCCGCTCATTCGCTCGTATCGTTGCGGGTCGTTGGTTTCTCTTCTTTCCTTTGTAAAGGCTTCGTAGTGGACCCCTAGCCACTCACCTTGGAAGTGTTTAAGGGTCTGTTCAACCCGGGCGACATGGGGAACACGAACTGTGGGTAAGGTGTACAACCTCTGCAGAGTGTAAAACTGATCGATCAGCCGTGCTCACGGTCAAGAGTGGCCTGGACCCTCACATGATTAATAAACTTGAAGATGGAACTAAATTGTGGTTTCTTGTGGGTTTTGAGAGAAGATGCTTTCCTAAATGCTTAAGTGGGTTGGTATAAACTTACACCTAGTAATTAGGTGCTTGCTAATAAAATTTGATCAACATTAAAATGCTAACTGCAGCAAAACTCTTAGCCTATCCTTGATGGCCTTACATCTTTCCCCCACTTGCTGAGCTCCAACCATAAGTGTGCTCACCCTTGCTTACCCGCTGTTTAGAGAAGAACACTGGAGAAGAGTACTTCAGCGACTACGAGGAGTTCTGAGGCTTGCGTGCCCCCCGTCAGATGCCTGTGGAAGATGAAGATGGAGTTGCGTCTTCATAGTTATCGTTTGATCGTTGTAAAGACCTTCGAGTCTAATGTCTGAGTGTAATAAAGAAATAATGTAATGGTGTAACTCTTGTACGTTTTTATAGCTGTTTATTGATATTTTTCTCATGACGTCTATCATATGTGTGTAAACTTGATCCTGGCACACATATGAGATGCATTTGGTTTTCTTCGGAAAATCGGGGTGTGACAGAGTGGTATCGGAAGCGTTGATGATCGTAGGACGCAGCCTTAAGTTAGAAATGGTCGAAAAGTAAGGATTCATGTTCTAGAAAGCCTTTCATCCTTCAAAATTGACTTATTTTACATATAAAAACTAATTTAATCTTGTCTTCTTGTTAAAACACATCGTTTTGTTTTGATCTATTCTGAGTTCGTTTCTTGTGCAATCAGCAAGATCTTAACCACCGAGATCGTCTAATATAAGTTCTTAGATTGCTTACCCCTTATCAACTTCGATAGAAACGTTTTTGTGAGGACGATCGTTGTGCTAATGTTTGTTGTTTAAAGACATGATTGATTTGGATCTTTGCTTGTGTCAGTTGTATTGTGGAGTGATGGCCACAAATGCAACAAGAAATAAATTGTTAGGTTAATAGAATAGTTTGGGGTTCAAATCTGGTTTATCCCTATCTGTCATTCAAGATGGTTGGAGGATGTCAGAAGATCAAAGCCTAAACATCAACAACCATAAATCTACAAGCATATACAGACATCAACATATGAAAGAAGTTTCTTTCACTCCTGTTGTTCTCCTCTCTACCACAGTGTGATTACAATCACAACAAGAAAAGATGGATCTGATATCAATAATTTTATCCTGCTCTTGAATCTGTCTCCAACTTCTTCTGAGCTTAGCTTTATCACATGATCAGAAGGCGAGTCCCAATGGAAATCACGAAGATAAAGACAACAAAAGAAACATCGATATTCCATCTACAACCTCAGCAATTGAACGCAAGATGCTGGAGTATATGGCAACACAAACTCAGACTCAGCAAGCAATGACTCAAACCATTGATAATATCCATCAGTATATTATAGAGCAAGCATCAAATCCTAAGAATTCCAACCTTGTTTTGGGTGAAACCATCGGATTCCAACTGTTTCATCGTCATCGGATAAAGAAAATCTATCAGTCATGCAAGCTCAAGTCTTACAAGGACGGAAGCAGACTAGCACGTCACCCCCTCATAACACAGAGATAACCAAAACTGGAGTTCCCGCCAAACCAGTAATGAAGCAAGTTGTAGAAGTATGGAATCATCAAAATAATCAGAGAAGTCATAAAGCATTAGAGTTGCGGACGAATGAACAACAAGAACATATGAAGACTGCAGGAGCATGTCAATATTGTAAGCAATATGGTCGTTCATGTCTCCAAAAAGAAGCCAGCCTAATGACAGGTGGGGCTAGACAATGTTACCATTTGGATATCAATAAGAAAAAGGAAGTTATGTACCCAAAAATCCAGTCCTAGAAAAGTTGCTCAAGCTATAGATAGTAATCAGATTATCAACCTTGAGGATTGGAGTATAACTTTCAATGAATTTCAGCCTGACGGAATCAAACAACTCAGGAAGCATGCAAGTGAAGAAAGCCAAGACAAAAGTATTAAAAGACTGTGTTTCAAATATGGTGAAGAAGGCCACTATGTAAATAATTGACCAACAAGGCGTAAGAAGATTTTGCCTAGTCATGATGGATTATATTGCCTCAAGTGTGGAGAAAATGGACATCTTGCTAGTTGGTGTGCAAAAGAGGATGGTAATCAACCCCAGGATCGAAGTCTCAATACCCTTACTTCTAGTCAAACATGCAATCACCAGGATACTAAAGCAAGAAAAACATGTTTCTATTGTAACAAAGAGGGACATTTCATGAGTCAGTGCCCCAAGAAGCTTTTGGATCAAAAGAAGAAAATGAAAGGAATTGAAGAGTGATTCCAAATAGCCGAAAAGCAGAGTTAATCCAGCTCTATTCAAATCACTTTATCTAGACGACAAGGAAATTCTACCAAGCTAAGGCAAGTTAATGAAGCTTAGGAAAGGAATGGACAATCACAAGCAGAGTTAGATGTTTATAAAGTGAGTTGTGAAGAATAAAGAATTATGTTTATGGAGCTTGTGTAAGAAAAATTATAAGGAAGCAAGATAAGCAGTGTTGGATGCTAAACACCCGAACTCTTGTCTCATGCTAACATTTGTGAATCTCAGGATGAGAATTTGTCTTAAATTGGAAGTTCATGTTGTTTTATCTTTTTGAGTTCATCTCACCATGCACTAGTTCACTATTCCTATCTGAAATATCTTTCTCCAACAATCAGATGGTAAGCATCACGTCAGGAGAAGGTCAAGACATTCTATTTGTTGTCTGTGCTCATATTGCTAATCAGCAAACTCAAGCATCACCCCCACCCCTCAACCCAGCAATAGATCCAGTAACGCAACAGTTCCTTGTCACTTAGATGCGGCTAATCCAAAATCCGACCGCCACTATTCAAAACATTCAAGCTCAGCAAAAAAAACAGTCACCACCAGCAGCACCACCAGCACCGGTGGACAAGCATAAGGAATTCATGAGTCACCTTCCTCCCACATACTCCTACTCAACCGATACATTGGATGTTGATGAATGGTTAAAGACTGTCATCAAGAAGTTGAAGATGACGCAATGCACTGATCTAGAGATGGTTCTGTATACAGCAGGCTGTTTGTAAGGATTAACAGCTGAATCATGGAATGCGTACACTGTCGCACATGTTGTACCTAACACCATCACCTAGCAGGAGTTCAGAGATAGTTTTCGCGTGCACCACAAACCCTTTGGTGTGATCAAGCTTAAGCAAAGAAAGTTCTTCGCTCTAAAGCAAGGCAATATGTCAGTTAACGAGTATCTGGATAAATTTACTCAGTTGTCTCGCCATGAATCAGATGAAGTTAATACTGACCCAAAGAGGCAAGAATGTCTCCTAGATAGTCCGATAAGGCCACTCAACTATCAACTACAGAGTCACAGCTTCTCGGACTTCGCAACATTACTAAACAAAACATAGGTCTAGAGAATAAACATGCAGAACTTGGTGAACAGAAGCGCAAGTTCCAAACACATGGACGATCTAGCAACACATGCCCCGCTTCAACTCATCACATGGTTCTCAGTTTAGTTCTGGTGGATCAAGTGGAAATTATATGCAAAAATTCTAAGTTGCAACGTTCAACCGAGCAGTTCCAACATTTCAGCCAACAAACACCACATGTTCCAAATCACCATCGAGATCGCTTAGGTGCACTAATGAGAAACAACTCTCAAGTTCACTCTAATGGTTGTTTCAGTTGTGGAGAATTGGAATGATATACCAGCATCTGCCCAAATCGTAACATCTAGACTCCCCAGAAAGATAATGGTCAAAGGTTCAGACAACCAACATCTCAGATACACCATGGAAATGCTAATTCTTGGATCAACAAGAGTCAACGGAATTACGTGCGTGGTAGAGTGAACCACGTGACAACTGAACAAGCTCAAGACGCTCCTGGTATTGTGCTGGATACGTTTCCTGTCAACAGTTTTATTTGATTCCGGAGCATCACATTCTTTCGTTACTGAACAATTCGTGGCAAAGCATGATACACCTATGAGTTCTATGAAAACACATTTGCTGATTAGTTCCCCGAATGGTGAAATGAAATCTGCATATGTATGTCCACAAGTCAATCTTAAAATCAGGGGAATAGATTTTCAAGCTGATCTAGTAGTTCTTACATCTAGTGGAATAGATGTTATTCTTGGAATGGATTGGTTAGGCGAATGTGACGGAAAAATTCTGTGTGCCAAGAAGTCAGTGCTCTTAATCAACCCACAAGGAGATAGGATTGAAGTTGCCACGACTGCCCCGTCCAAGAAGGAAAGAGAAGTGAATCAAGATGAAGGAAAGCAAAAGAAAAGCTATGACTGCCAGAAGAACTCAGCATGCAAGATGGACTTATAGAAGAGTACCCTTAGTTTCTTTTCCAATCTCTCCGAATCTCGGGACGAGATTCTTTTTAAGGGGGGTAGATTTGTAACACCCTAAAAATCCATCACTAAATTGATGTAAGCAACATGGTGTTTAGCTTTGTTTTATAGAAATAAATAAATTATCAATTAAATTTGGCCTTTTAAATATTTAAATATCATTTTGAATAAAATTAGAATCAATCCAGTGTTTGTGCATCATGTTGAAATGCATGAGTTTTGGTTGTGGTGTAGTTTTAAAAGTCTTTAAACTGATTTGAAATTTTTGGAAAAGAGTTTAAAAGATGAAAAGTTTTGAAAGAGTTTAAAACTTTTGAAAGTTTGAAAAAGGAGTTTGAAAAAAAAAAAATAAAAGGAAGAAAACTCCTTCCCAAACCTCTTCCTCTCCCTTTTCACCCCACCGCCCACCTATCCCTCGGCCCCGCGCCCGGCGGGCCGCCTTTCTCCCTCTCCCTTCGCCTGCGCGCTTTCGGCCCAGTGCCCACACGCGCGGCCCACCAAACCCTAGGCCCAGCTCCTCTCTCCTCCCCTCTCTTCCAGTCACTGACCGACCGGGCCCACATGTCGGCCCTTTCCCCTTCCTCCAGCTCTCCTCTGCCTCGCATCAGGCCGCGGCCGCCGGTCGAATCCCGGCGCCCCTTGGCTTCCCCTCCTTCAAGTCGGCATTCAAGGGTGTAATTAAACCCCGACCGTCTCCCCTCATCTTTTCCCCCTTCCGTTTCCTCTCCCAAATAATCGCTCCCCTTGATGCAATCAAGGTCGCGTCCCCCCCATGGCCATTGATGGCCTCTCCACCTGGCCGTCATCTTCCCCCTCCCTGTCAACCCTATAAAGCCAAAGCCGTGTTCAGCCTCGCCCTTTTTTTCCTCGGCCGTGCATCCCTGCACCCCATCCTCGCGCTCACGCCGTCGCCGTCGAATTCCGACCGCCGCCGCCGGTGTTGCCACGCCGATTCACTAACCCCGTCGATCTTCATGACGAACGAGCATCGCCCAGAGCTTCGCCGAGCCGAGCCGCACCTCCTCAGCCCCTTCCCGTCGCCGGAGACCCACTGGAACCCCACTGCCACCGCGGACCGCCGCCGCCGCCGCAATCCTCCACCACCGGCCATTCTCCCGTCCGTCTCTCGTCCAAGCCGAAGATCTCCAAGTGTTTCCCATCATCTTCTCTTCATTTTCCCCTATTTACTCGACCTCCTCGTGCCTTAGGTCACCGGCGCCGCCGAAGCGCCGCCCACCGCCGGGAGCACCCCGCCGGAGCTGCGCCCTCGCCGCCGATCCGCTTCTCCGGCGCTCCTCCCTCCCTTCGAGCCCTCGGGTGAAATCCTCGTGGCCTCCTTTTCAATTTGGTAGTTTTTCCCTTGGCTAGGAGGCCCCGTTGGACGCCGCCGCAAGCCGGGCGGCGAGCCCGCCGCCGCCCGGCATCGCGCGCCGCCGCCGGAAGGCGGCCCGCGGCCGCCCACCCGCTTGCATGTGACCCCCACCGCTTGATTTGATTTGAACGGCCCGGATCAAAAGGGGGCATACCCCTCTAGATCGGCCCACCGTGGACCGGTGGTGGACCGGTCCGCAAGCGCCGGTCCACGGACTTGCGTCATGCTCGCGTCGGCCCCGCGTCGGCCCCGGCCAATCGCGGTCGGCCACGTGGCACACCCTCGGCCCTTCCGCCGGCTGCCTTGGCGCTTTGCAAAAAGGACCTCCCCGTTTCTGGAATTCACAACCATGCCCTTCCACCTATAGAAATCCTTTTAGTTAGGTCCTGATTTCTTTATTTAAGCCCTGAGCTTTTTAGTTTTTCCCACCAGAGGTCCAATCTTGTCTTTTGCGCTATAAACCTTGGGTTTATATGCATAATTATGTTTTAGCCCCTGGTTTCTTGCAGTTAAGCCCCTGGAAGTCCTGTTTCTTCACAGAAAAGCCCCTGAAACTTGTTTTAGCCATATCTTTTCCGTCCTAGCTCCGTTTTAAGCGTTCTTGGTGTCCACGCGACCGTCTTTTCAAGCCCGTCAGTTTTAGAACCTTGTTTTGGCCGTATCTTGTGCGTTTTAGCTCCGTTTCCACCGTTTCAAGTTGCGTTAGGCTCATATCAACTAAAACTACGTGATAGGACCAATGTTGTGCATGTTCCTTGTTTTATAATTTATTTGAATGATTAATATGATTAAATCCTATTACACATGCTTTTCTAATTAAAATCTAATTAGAAGTTTAACACGTGTTTTCATAAGGAAGTTAATATAACTAATACTAGCTAAATATTTCTTATAATTAAAAGCTAATTAGATGTGTATCTTGGTTTTTATAATCAAACTTAATTTGAGTAATGTTTATGCAATATGCTTCCTATATAAAAGCAATATAGGTTTATCTCGAGTTTTCTTAATTAAATTGTTAATTTGATTAATATGAATATAAATGTGTTTTTAAATTGTAATTTGATTAGAATAACTCGAAATACAAAGATAAGTGCCTAGATGCTTTTATATGCTTCTTTTGAATTAAAATGTTTAATTTGTATAAGTTAAACTTGAATATTTATAAATAAAATTGAATTAGGTTTACATCGTCTTTTAAATACAAATATAACTCGCTTAATTATTAATAGGGTATTTCTTTGAAATAACCTATACACATAACTTTATTTAATTAAAATATACCAAGCACATAGCTAGCTCTTGTTTGTGATCATCCAAAGCTTCCGATAGTTCCTAGTGCTTTTGTGTTCGCGTTCCTAGAGCCAACCCTTGTCGTTTCTTTAAGCTTTTCATGCTTGGTGTATTGTTTTGTTTATTGTATGCTTTCTTGCGTGCTCGTAGACACCGTGCCAGTTTCAAGTGAGCAACCAATTGAAGTGGATCAAGAGCAAGTGTTTGAAGAAGAAGAACCCCAGTGTTTAAGCAAGGAAGGCAAGTGGACTTCTCTCCCTGCATATTCTATTTTTGTCCCACACAACTTGCATGATAACTAAGTTTACTTTTCAATGTTGTATTGCATAAACTTGATGGAAAATCACCTTTTTAAGGACATGACTAGACTTTTACCCTCATTACCTTGGACAACCCTTTTAAATAAATGTTTTGGGTAGAAATTCTTAGTTGCTATAACTTGGGACGGTTAAAATGAATCTTTTACAATGTGATGAATGTTGATCATGATAACTTGGGTGATATATATGTGTGTGCTTATGGTTAATAACAAGATCATATGGTTTAATCGGAACATGGAGAACCACCCAGGAAAACAGTGCAACCACAGTCCACATGGCTCTGGCTTAGCCAAGTAATTAGGAGAGTGGGTTAGCTGATAGCCCTTTTCCGAGAGGGGCACAGGGGGCCGGAGTTGAAGGGGTATAGCCCGGTTCTTTTGGGGTAGCGCCTTGGCTAAGGTGCCGACCATTAGGGAGGGTTATGGTCCGCTCATTTCGCCGTAATCGTTGCGGGTCGTTGGTTTCTCTTCTTTCCTTTGTAAAGGCTTCGTAGTGGACCCCTAGCCACTCACCTTGAAAGTGTTTAAGGGTCGATCAACCCGGCGACATGGGGAACACGAAGCGTGGGTAAGGTGTACAACCTCTGCAGAGTGTAAAGCTGATCGGTCAGCCGTGCTCACGGTCAAGAGTGGCCTGGACCCTCACATGATTAATAAACTTGAAGATGGAACTAAATTGTGGTTTCTTGTGGGTTTTGAGAGAAGATGCTTTCCTAAATGCTTAAGTGGGTTGGTATAAACTTACACCTAGTAATTAGGTGCTTGCTAATAAAATTTGATCAACATTAAAATGCTAACTGCAGCAAAACTCTTAGCCTATCCTTGATGGCCTTGCATCTTTCCCCCACTTGCTGAGCTCCAACCATAAGTGTGCTCACCCTTGCTTACCCGCTGTTCAGAGAAGAGTACTTCAGCGACTACGAGGAGTTCTGAGGCTTGCGTGCCCCCAGTCAGATGCCTGTGGAAGATGAAGATGGAGTTGCGTCTTCATAGTTATCGTTTGATCGTTGTAAAGACCTTCGAGTCTAACGTCTGAGTGTAATAAAGAAATAATGTAATGGTGTAACTCTTGTACGTTTTTATAGCTGTTTATTGATATTTTTCTCATGACGTCTATCATATGTGTGTAAACTTGATCCTGGCACACATATGAGATGCATTTGGTTTTCTTCGGAAAATCAGGTGTGACAGTCTCACCCCCTTACAGTTGGCGCGCCATGTAGGGGTGATCGGGAACTCACTGTGCAGCATGGCGGCCCGATCTGGCGTTGTTTTCCCGGCGAGCATGGTGGGCATCCTCGCTGACCCCGTGGAAATCTGCTTCGGTTCCTTCACGGCGACCTCGACCACACTGGCGGTGGCGACCTCACCAACGGCCTCCGTGAAGGTCCCGCGACGTCTGGCATCGCCCCAGCTCCGGTCAAACGTCGAAGACCCACCCGCCCAAACCCTATGACCCTGTCCAGGGGATGGAGTGCTTCATCGACATGATGGAGGAAACCCTCCAGATCTGCGAATGAGCTCAGCGCTCAACGTAGGACGCGTCGCACCGCAAGACCTTCCCGCTCGGCCTGCGGCGTCCCAGCGTGTACAAGCATCAGGCGGTGCCAGATCCAATCTAGACGACAGCAACCAACTAGCGACCTCAAGGTTGAATCTCGCGCCCGTCGCGACCATCTCAACATACCGTGCATCTACCATAAGGCTGCACGACACACACTCCATGGCTGTCGGCTATGGAGGAAGATCGATCAGGAGCGTGACGTCGCGCGCGAAATGCAGGCTCCCACGTCTCTGGACGGCAGCGAGTTTCAGAAGGCCCGGATCCGCATCTCCCCCAACAGCTAGAGATCCACCCGGCGGCACATCTTGGTGGTCTCAGCAAAGGACCCATCGTGGGTCGGTGCGACGGATTCCGAGTAAGCACGTCAGATCCAGGCCAACGCAAACCGCGCCTAGCGACGGGTGGAGAAGCAGCGCCAGGCGGCACCCCCGTGTGCCCGCGACCTACGTCTCGAGTTCAAAGAGGCGGATCTGATGACGTTCAGCAGCCCCTAGGCCAGCCTGGGCGCAACGTTGGCACGTCTTCAGCAGGCCAATCCTTTGCCCGAGGTCGAAGCAGCCATGGCCCACGTCCGGTTTGCCACTGCTCTGGTGGAGGAGAAGGGCGCAGCGTCCAAGTCGGATGCATCTACGTCAAGCTGACATTCGCGCAGCCGATCTAATCGGCCTGCGCATAGTAGGCTCCCCACGATCCAGGAGGAGGTCAACCAGCCCGGAGCGAGAGCCACGCCAGCCGCCGACCTCTGCGCCAACCTTGACAAAAACTGATGTGGTCGCGATGCCCGCGGCTACATCGACCAACGTCACCGCGAACGCAAGGAGTGGGGGCTGCGACGTTGCCTCGACTACGACCGCGAGTACGGTCCCCCAGGCGGCATCCACTAGATCATGGAGCGCGAGCGTCACGACGTCGAGAACCGGTGACGTGCCTAGTACGAGAAGGACTGCGGCCACCCGAAGGGTCCGGTCCGTAACCCGACGCGGAAGCCTAGATCAGAGGTCGTGGCTGCGGTGTAGGACGACGACGTAGCTCAGGTCGGCGACAGTGGCAACGACATGGCACTCACCGCCTTCCCCGCGTTGGCGCCATGTCTCTGGTCGGTCGCCTACACTGACAACTTCAAGCCCAACATCCAGAAGTATGACGGCCGCTCCGACCCCAACATTTGGTTGTCGACCTACTACGTCGCCGTCAAGGCGGCTGGCGGCAGCTTCGACGACATGGCGGCCTACTTTCCACTAGTGATGGGCGACACACCATCGCTCTGGCTGAACAACCTCCCGGTAGGCAGCATCATGTCGTGGGCCGACCTGTCTCAGGCCTTCACATCAAACTTCCAGGTGACGTACAATCGCCCCGGCAACGCATTCAACCTCTGGAGGGTGACCATGAAGCCCGGCGAACGGTTGCGGGACTACACCAACAGGTTCTTCGAGAACCGCAACACCTGCGTCGGCGTCCGAGACGACCAGGTCGTCGACAGCTACAAGAAAGGTCTCAGGGATCGCAAGGTGTCACACCCGATTTTCCGAAGAAAATCAAGTGCTACCTATATGTATGCCAGGATCTAGTTTCATACATATAGTGACATCATAGTGAATAACAGAAACAACATCACGTAAAGAAAGAGAGATTATTAGAGATTTACAGCGGAATCCTTGGAAACAAAGGCTCCGACTTCACAGGCAATCGACTGGGGGTTGCGTACTCCTAGCACCATCTTCTGAACATCATACACCTTCTTCTCCTTTTTATTGTTCTTCATTGAACAGTGGTTTAGCAAGGGTGATCACACTTATGGTTGGAGCTCAGCAAGTGGGGGAAGATGCAAGGCTATCAAAGATAGGCTAAGGTTTTGTAGCGGTTAGCATTTTAAGTTGGTCAAAATTTATTAGGAAGCACCTATTTACTAGATGTAAGTTCATACAACCCACTTAAGCATTTAGGAAAGCATCTCATCTCAAAACCATATGAAAATCACGATTTAATTCCATCTTTATGTTTGATTATCATGTGAGGGTCCAAGCCGCTCTTGACCGTGAGCACGGCTGATCGATCAGTTTTCACTCTGCAGAGGTTGTACACTTTACCCACAGCTCGTGTTTCCCATGTCGCCCGGGTTTGCAAGGCCCTTAAACACTTCCGAGGTGAGTGGCTAGGGGTCCACTACGAAGCCTTTACAAAGGAAAGCAGAAAACCAACAGCCCGCGACAATTACAGCAGCGGAGCGGACCATAACCCTCCCTAATGGTCAGCACCTTAGCTAAGGCTGCTACCCCAAAAGAACCGGGTTATACCCCTTCAACTCCGGCCCCCTGTGCTCCTTTCGGATAAGGCTATCAGATAGTTCCACACACCTAATTAATTGGCTAAGCCAGAGCCATATGGACTGTGGTTGCACTATTTTCCTTGGTGGTTCTCCATGTTCCAATCAAATCATATTATCTTGTAATTAAGCGCACACACACATATATATATTTATATATCACCAAAGTTATCATGATCAACATTCATCATATTGTAAAAGATTCATTTTAACCATCCCAAGTTATAGCAACTAAGCATTTCTACCCAAAACATTTATTTAAAAGGGTTGTCCAAGGTAAAAGGGATAAAATTCTAGTCATGACCTTAAAAAGGTAATTTCCCGTCAAGTTTATGCATAGCAACATTTAAATGTAAACTTAGTTATCATGCAATTATTTAGGACAAAGAAGAATATGCAGAGGGAGAAGTCCACTTGCCTTTCACAACACAAAGCTACTCTTATGCTCTTCCGCTCTTACTTTCTTGAAACTTCCGGACTTCCGATCAACAGCTCGATCTTCTACTCGAAGCAAACATCGAGCACAACACATTCAAAGCTGACAAACAAGAACAACTAAGAACAATAACCAATCAAGAAAAGGCTTAAAAGAGAATAGGGTTTGGCTCTAGGATCGTGAACGCAAGAAACACTCGGAACTATCGTGAGATTTGGATTATATCACACAAGGCTATGTGCTTAGTATATTTTAATTCAATAAAGATGTGCATAGGTTATTTCTGAGAAATACCCTATTTAGAATTAAGCAAGTTATATTTATATTAAAAAGACGATGTGAAACCTAGTCCAATTTTATTTACAAATATTCAAGTATGATTTATGCAAATTAAACATTTACTTCTAAAAGAAGCATGTAAAGTATCTAAACTTATATCTTTATATTTCTAGTTGAACTAAACAAATTATAATTTAAAAACATGTTTATCTTACTGTTAGCATAATTAATATTTAATTATGAAAACACGGGATAGCCTTATGTTGCTTTTATTTAGAAAGCTATCTGAATATTCATTAATCAATTTAACATTTATATTAAGAAAAGACAAATCGTAGCTCTAATATATTTTATTTAGAAAACAAGTTTAATAGATATTAATCAAGTTAATAAATTTTTAAACCACATTTTAGGGTAAACATCATGACTAGCGTGTATTTTATTTTGAGACGAAGCTACGCAACAAGAACGAGCTTAAACAAGCTAAAACGTGAGACCTATAGATTAAACAAGGATTAGAGATATAAACACGATTAAGAGTAGATATGGAGGGCTATCATAGAAGATTGGCAAGACACAAAGATTCGGCCGGATATTTCAAGATTCTCCAGGGGCTTAGATTGTAAATCTAGACTTTTATGGAATTACCAATAAATTATTTCAAGGTGTAAATGACATCAGCATGATGAAAAGATGACATCAGGCAAGCAAGGTACATAGGAACTCAACATATGAGTGCACCTATAAGTTTTAGCTTATGTATACTTGTGGAAAGGGACCACATATGCATGTATGTACATGATTCTTAGCAAGATGATATGAACAAGAATAAAACTAGTTTATATGTGACATTGGTTTGCATCCAGATAGTATACGTAACATGTGGTGGCTTGTTGGAGCAGTAGTGGTATGCATGTGTTTAGAGAGCTATACGTACTGCAAGATAACATGAAGATGTATTTGTAGTGATTGCTTTCTAACGTAGGCAAGCACATGCAAGCATGGATTGAACAGGGTGCTAGTTCGTGGTTACTAGCATGTGTGGACTGTTGTGCTACTGTCCATGGCAGTGTTGCTAAACTACAGAGTGCCCGTCAGCGTCAAGATGTAAAAAAAAAGAGGGCAGCACCTGAATACTTCTCACCAGTGCGTGATGGTCGACGATGAACTGACCATGGACAGCGGTACTGTAAAAGGTTGGCAAGGCAGCGGAGGTGTAACTATGCTTGTGATTGAGCTTGAGTTCTTGACAGAAGTTCCAACGTTCTCGTTGCACGGGACGGCAGCAGCTGCGAACATCATTTTCCTTGGAAGATTATGGCGAATCCAAAATAGAAAGCATGTTGAACAGAAGGGATCTCAGGGTCTGTAGGAAAGTGTGCTCACCAGAGGAGAATGTGCTCAACGGTGTCCGGAATCAGATGCGGCCGGAAACGAAGTCGAACAGATCAAGGAGACGGCGGCCGGCGACAACATCGGCAAAGCCGGCGGCGCTCTTCCTGCAGTAGGGAGACGATGAGAGCTAACTGGTTCAGCGACGAAGCATGGGGTAGCGCCGGCTTGACTCCGGGGTTACTGGCCGGCGAATTAGCAGGCAAGGCCTAGGTCGGAGGTGCTCTACTCGGCTCCTCACGGCGATGCTACAGAGATGGAACGATGGAATGAAAGCAGATGAACTTAGCATGTGTCTGTCCATGGACGAAATACATAAGCACACCGGAGATTTTCTAGAATAGGCTATGATGCTCAAAAATTGACATGAGATAGAAAACGGAAAGAGGAAGGGATGAGTATCTCACTGATATTTACCTCGATAGAGGAGAAGGTTCCAGGGAGCCGATCGGCACAACGGTGACAGCGGCCGGGCCGGCATAGGCTCCGCACGGTGGAGCTCCTCTATCGGTGGAACGAGCCAACGAGGACGATGAGCAGTGGAGAGGATTGGCGGCCAGTGCTCGACTCAACCTTGTGAAGTCCATGGTGGCGGCCTCGGGTTGCTCTGGAGAAGGCTCCAGGCTGACGAAACGGACGGCGGCGGATGAATGGCAGCCGGCGGCGGCGCTATGGAAGGGGGCAGGCAGGGCGGCGAGGCAAGGCAAGGGATGACGGTGGCAGCAAGTTGATGCCAAGAGGCATGGCGTCCTCTTTATAGGGCACAAGCGGAGGAAGGGGTAGCGCCGTAGCGGCACATCATGGAAAGTAAATGGCTGCTGCCATTAATGGCCATGATAGTGTGGTTGTTACTAGGGAAACGGAGGGAGCGTAGTTGAATAAAAAAAGAAACGGCGGAGATGGCTATGATGGCCAGTGGCCGGCCATTGGAGAGTTTAAGACAATTGATGGTGATTAGGGTGGTGGCTGTTACCACTGGAAAGGAGTAAAGAGGGCAGCAGTTTTGGGGAGAGAGTGTGGAGAGGACGCGGCGTGCATGCGAGAGGTGCGATGCGTAGAGGCCAAGGACCATGGCCGGGCGGGGGGCTGCGTGGCAGCGCTCTAGTGACACGACGTGGACAAACGTTCGGCAGCCGACTCAGGTATGCGTGGTCGACGGTGTTCCGGCGATGAGCGGTGGAAGAGCGAAGCGGTGCGGCACGTGCAGGGAGGTGAGCGGTCATGGGAGGCTGAACATGACAGGGAGGCAAAACACGGTGGCACAAAGACTTGAGCTTGGCTCGGTCGAGTGCAGGAGGAGAGAGATGGGTCGCCAGGACGGCAATCTATTCACGCACAGGTAGCCGAGTGGTGCAACCGTGGTGCACGAGGGCGCAAAATAGCGGTGGCATAAAGGGGTGAATGATGCGGACTCAGATGCAGGCAGGAGCTCGACTTTGCCATGGTGCCGGCAGAAGGTGAAGGATGGACAAGGTGATGAGCAGTGTCATTAATGGCGTGGAGACGGTTACGGGGAGAAGAGGCGGAAGGGATGCGACGTACGTGCGAGACGCGCAACATGGAGAGGCCCAGCGGCACGCACCGCACGACAGGCATAGAGGCGGTCGAGGTGTGCGGCCAGGGACGCACGGGCACAAGAGCTAGGCATGCAACGCACAAGAGGCGAAGAGCGACAGTGGCAGCGGAGCAAAGGCGAGCGTGTGGGCGGGCATGCAGGCAGGCCAAGAGAGGCGTACAGCAGTAGCGACACATGCACGGGTGCGGTGAGGCTGCGGTTTTAGGTGCGGCTCGCGGTGCGCTCGTGGAAGGCGAGCAGCTCGCAGGGGTGGCACACAGACACGATGCAGAGAGAGGCTGAGTGACACAGTAGGAGAGTAGGCGCGGCGGCGCTAGAGACACGGCTAGTGCACGAGAGCCGAACGAGACGTGTGGTGCGTCATGGGGATCCAGCTGTGGGTGTAGGGTGTTGTGCATGGGAGCCAAGCGGTGCATGGGCACGGGGAAGTAGGCGCGACGACCGAGCGACATGACGTAGTGCACGAGTGCATGCGCGCGAGCGCCGGCGCAATGCACGGGCACGTGAGAGCGTGGAGCGTTGGCCAGAGGTGAGAGAGGGCTCGACGGACGCGGGCCGCGGGGGGGGCAGCGAGATAGAGGGGAATGGTGAGCTGGCAGGTTAGAAGGACAATAAACATCACGGGAAGGCGAGCGGGCGCAAGGCCGGGGAGGCCAAGCAGCGTGAACAGGGCACATGCACGGGAGTCGAGCAAGTGCTCGGACTCGAGTCTTGCTCAGGTCAGATCAGAAGGGAAGGGATGACAGGTAGGGTCCACCCATCAGCAATACGAAAGAGGGAGAGGGTGAATTGGGCCAGCCGATGGATTATGGACCGACGGCTTGAGATTGCTCATGTGCCGAGAAAAGGTTTGAGCCGAGAAAAGGAAGATAGTCACATGGGTTGGAGACATAGACAGAGAAAGAATGAGTTGGATGTACCATAAAAGATAGAGAGATAAAGAGAGAGTGAGACTTTGGTTTGACCTTTTTATGATTTTGAAAATACTAACTCAAACAAAACAAATGCAATTGAAATGAACGCAACACTCAAACAATCATTTTATTTAATTCCGAAAGACAATCAATTATTTTCCTACACGAAATTTCCTGTAAAGAAAAAGAAATGTTAGGAAAATTTTAGAAATTATGAGAAATCGTTGTTATTATTTTTTCTAATAACATCCTGAAATCGGAAAATTTCAGGGTGTTACACAAGGTCTTTGAGAAGATCCACGAGTCCGGCGCCACGACGGTCGTGCCACTCATGGAGGTCGTCAACAAGCTGATCGACACGGAAGAAGCCCTGGTCAACTAGTTTAACCATGACGGCAAGCAAGACGCCGGTACCTCTAGAACCGCTGGTGATTCCAACTCGAAGTTCCGTAAGTGACCTTCAGAGGTCCCTAAGGCGGACGGGCGCCAACCTTCGACGTTCAACGTCGAGGAGTTCAACGCGGTGCTAGACAACCCATGCACGTTCCACGAAGGGGGCACCCACACAGTCCGCGAGTGCCAACAGTTCAAGAGGGCGTTCCGCACGCTCGAGGACCCCAAGCGACCTAGAAGCGACGGAGATAGGTCATCATCATGTCGCTGCAACTACAACCACCGTGACGATCGACGTGGCTGCCAGGACAACGACCACCGTGGCGACCGGCGACGTGGCGACCACCCGCCGGAGGATCATCGCGAGGAGCGCGACCTGCGTCCCCCGCCGGAGACAGGCAACCCCAACAGCCCGTTCTAGTATGCCAAGAGGTCGATCAACATGATCATTGGTGGCCTGAAGAGCAGCATGAGCAAAAGGAGGTACCGCAAGGACAGTCGCGAGGTCAAGCTCATCCACACCAAACCATCGCAGCCCGTGCATTGGTCGGAGCAGCCCATCACCTTCTCCAGAGCCGACCACTGGGTTCATATCCCAGATCCCGGCTCATACCCGCTGGTCGTCGAGCCCATCGTCAAGGGAGCCCTGCTCGCTCAACGTCATTTTCGTCGACACCTTGAAGCAGATGGACTTCGACTTCAAGAGGCTTACGGAGTGCGACGAGCCCTTCTTCGACATTGTGCCCGGCAAGGCGGCCTACCCCATGGGTCAGGTCTCCCTCCCAGTCACATTCAGCACAGAGGAGAACTTCCGCACAGAATACCTCAGTTTTGAGGTCGTTGACTTCAAGTCATCCTACCACACCATCCTTGGTCGCCCCATGCTGGCCAGGTTCATGGCTATTCCGCACTACACCTACCTAGTACTGAAGATGCCGGCTCCCAAGGGAGTCCTCACTGTTTACGGTGACCTGCTCATCTCGTTCAAGTGTGACAGTGAGGCCCTGGAGATCGCCATGATGAACGCCTGCTTCGGCGCCACGGCTGTCATGGTGGCAGAAGACAAGAAGGTCGATCCGTCCGACCTAACCATCCCGGAGCAGAAGCGCACCGAGACTGCCCTGGACCCCATGCCATCGACGAAGAAGGTCTGCTTCGGCCTTGCCGACCCAGCCAAGACAGTGGTCATCAACAACGACCTCGGGGAGATATAGGAACTCACGCTCACCAATTTCCTCCGGGGCAATGCTGACATATTCGCATGGACCCCATCGGATATGCCAAGTGTCCCCAGGGAGCTGGCTGAGCACTCCTTGGATGTAAGCAAGACGACCAAGCCTGTCAAGCAAAAGCTGCGCCGCTTCGCGAAGGATCGCAAGGAGGTCATTAGGGTAGAAGTTCTAAAGCTCTTAGTTGTCGGATTCATCCGTGAATGTAAAAACCCGGTTTGGCTCGTCAACCCGGTGCTTGTACCGAAGAAAACCGGCCAATGGATAATGTGTATCGACTACACCGACCTCAACCGTCACAGCCCTAAAGATCCCTTCCCCCTTCCGCGCATCGACCAGGTCGTTGACTCTACTGCAAGGAGCACCCTGTTGTGCTTCCTCGACTGCTATTCAAGCTATCACCATATAGCCTTAAAGGTCTCTGACCAGGATAAGACGGCGTTCAAAACACCGAATGGCATCTACTGCTACCTGGCCATGACTTTCGGCCTCAAGAACGCTAGAGCGACCTACCAGAAGGTCATCCAGAAGTGCTTGGAATCTCTGATCAGGAAGAATGTCGAGGCCTACGCTGATGACGTGGTTGTCCAAACCATGAACAAAGACAACCTCATCGCCGACCTCGCCCAAACCTTCGCCAACCTACGGATCTACCGCTGGAAGCTCAACTTAGAGAAGTGCATCTTCGACATTCCATATGGCAAGCTTCTAGGTTTCATAGTGAGCCACCGAGGCATCGAGGCGAACCCCACCAAGGTCAATGCCATCCGCAGGATGAATCGATCTACCAGGAAGAAAGACGTCATGAAGCTTACCGGCATGATGCGGCTTTAGGTCGCTTTATCAGCAAGCTTGGAGAGAAAGGCCTGCCCTTCTTCAAGCTCTTGAAAAAGTCTGACAAATTCAAGTGGACAGATGAGGCGGACCAGGCGCTCGAGGAGCTGAAGATCTTCCTCACGACGCCCCCGGTCATGGTGACCCCAGCACCCAAGGAGATCTTGCTGCTCTACATCTCCGTGTCCACCCAGGTGGTCAGCGCGGTGTTTGTGGCCGAGCGACCTGAGGAGGGCCACCAGTACCCTATCCAGTGACCTATATACTATGTCAGTGAGGTCTTATCTGACAGTAAGGTCTGGTACTCGCAACCCTAGAAACTCCTATATGCTATCCTAGTCACGTCGCGCAAGCTGCGCCATTACTTCCAGTCGCACAAGATCAAGGTCGTTTCTAGCTTCCCCCTTGGAAAAATCTTACGCAGCCGCGACACTATAGGGCGCATCGTCAAGTGGTCAGTTGAGCTGGGCAAATTCGACCTGGAGTTCTGCCCACGGCAGGCCATCAAATCCCAGATCCTCGTCGATTTTGTTTCCGAGTGGACAGAGACCCAGCAGCCTCCGCCGGCGGAGAAGCTGGAGCACTGGAAGATGTACTTCGATGGTTCTGTGAACCTCAAAGGCGCAGGTGCAGGTGTCCTCTTCATCTTGCCCCAAGGTGATCATTTGAAGTACGTCTTACAGATCCACTACAAGGCATCCAACAACGGCGCTGAGTACGAAGCCCTAATCCATGGGCTGCGCATCATTGTTTCCTTCAGAATCAAGCGTCTCATTGCTTACGGTGACTCCAAGGTCATCATCGACCAAGTCAACAAGGCATGCAACGTCAAAAAGGAAACAATGAATGCCTACTGCGCTGAGGTGCGCAAGCTTGAGGACCACTTCGAAGGTCTAGAGTTCCACCACGTCTCCCGCGACAACAACATGGCGGCCGACGTCCTCTCCAAGTTGGGGCCCAAGCGCGCGCTGGTACCAGCCGGCGTATTCGTCCAAGACTTGTGCAAGCCGTCGATCAGACTCCTCAGCGACTCAGAAACGTCGCCCAGCGACGTACCGGGTAGCCGCGACGTCCTCATGATGGAGGCCGAAGATTACTGGCGCCTCGACTTCATTGCTTATATCATGGAGAAGCGCGTCCCAGAAGACAAGGTCGAGCGCGAGAAGATCGTCAAGTGTGCCGCCAATTACGTCGTCACCAGCACCGAGCTGTATCGGAGGTTTGCCTCCAATGGCGTGCTAATGAAGTGCATCCTCCGGTCTGAAGGTCTTGAGCTCCTACAGGAGATCCATGGCGGGGAGTGCGGCAACCACGCAGCCTCTGCGAACCTGGTGGGAAAAGCCTACATGTCAGGCTTCTACTAGCCTACCGCCTTGACTGATGCTCATGGTTCAATGGTGTAAGGGCTGCCAGTTCATCGCCAAGCAACAACACGTCTCGGCCCAAGTTCTACGGACAATTCCGCCATCCTGGCCCTTTGCCATATGGGCCTTGACTTAGTGGCACTGTTCAGGACGGCTCCTAGCGGCTACAAGCACATCCTGGTGGCGATGGACAAGTTCACCAAGTGGATTGAGGTCCGTCCCGTCGCCATGATCATGTCGAAAGAGGCCGCGAAATTCATAGAGGACATTACCCATCGGTTCGGCGTGCCCAACAGGATTGTTACCGACCTGGAAAAGGCCTTCACGGGTCGGACTTCTGGGATTTCTGCCAGGACAGCCTCATCGATGTCTACTACTCTTCGGTGGCCCACCCACGGTGTAATGGCCAGGTCGAGCGAGCAAACGGCATGGTGCTTCAAGCCGTCAAAGATCGCATCTTCGACGACGCCTCACAATACGCGACCAGATGGCATGCAGAGCTACCTCACGTCATCTGGGGTCTTCGAACCTAGGTCACGGGTTACTCGCCCTTCTTCTTGGTGTACGGATCAGAGGCGGTCCTCCCAACTGATGTAGCCTTTGGTGCTCCGCGCATCCAACACTACGAGGAAGGGACGGCAGAAGAGACGTGCAAGGTCGACCTGGACAGCATCGAGGAGCACCACGTCACCACACTAATGCGGCACATGTGGTACGAGCAGCAACTGCAATGCTATCACGACCGTAATGTGCGGGAGCGATCCTTTAACGTGGGAGACCTGGTCCTACGTCGTATCCAAAGCACAAAGGGAATGCACAAGCTTTGCGCCCCTTGGGAAGGTCCCTTTATCGTGATGGAAGTCGTCAGCCCATCGACCTACTGTCGGTGTTTTAGACCGGCAACCTACTAAGGGGAGTACCCGAAGTAGTTGAATGTGGCCTCGCCGAGATCGGTAACTCGAAGGAAGAGACACGTGGCACACAATTTAGACAGGTTCGGGCCGCGAGGTGCGTAATACCCTACGTCCTGTATGCTGCGTAGCTCTGGATTGATTGGGCACGATTACAAGATGGTGCAATAGTGCGCCGTGGGTTGTATGAGATGAGATCTGATGTTAGAGATCGGTCCCTGCCTTGCCTTATATAGTCCGGGAGGAAGGGTTACAAGCCGGAGTAAGGAGAGAGTACTAGTCGAGTACGTCTAGAAGTCCTCCATACAGTGTGGAACATGTACAGCTCCCTAACCGAGTACTACTCCTGTGTAGTCCTTGTGCTCCACGCCTTCAGGTGCCGTGTAGCACAAGCCGGGTAGTCCCAGGGGCCCACCGAGTAGTCGGTCCTGGTACCCACCGAGGTAGTGGGCCCAGGGAGGTCCATACGACAAGCCCCCGAGTACTTTGTAGTCAAGAAGGATAGCTTCAAGTAGTCTTGACGGCCTTAACGAGTAGTCCTTAGGCGTCCCCGAGTACTACAAGTCAAAAGTCCTCAAGAGTAGTCGAAGCATCCCGAGGCCGGAATGTACTCCGGTCGATGTTTGAGCAATCTTGAAGTCTTCTCGAGTAGTCCCAAGCGTCCTCGAGTGCGCCTTCGAAGGTCTTCAAAGAATGCCCGTATTGTCTTGAAGCCGGAGCCGATATGGAGGTGCGATTGCAAAATCGCACTCCATATGGAGTAGCCCCCGAGCCTTAGGTTGAACCGCGAGGCGCGGCTGAGGGTCCATCTGAAGTCTTGGCAAGAAAATCCCAAAAAATCCGGAGAGAAAAAACCGAAGGACACGTGGCAAGGAGCCCCCGAGCCTTGAGTCGAGTACTTCCTCTAGAATTGAAGGGTCATCTTGAAGAATGTGTCCTGAGATGCTCATGAGTCTTGTCGCTTCCCAGGTAGTCGAGTAAAAGTAGCCGAGCCCCCGAGGTGAGGCGCGTCGACTAGTAAATGCGAAGGGTCACGCTTAGCCGCTGAGTCAGCCGCGCGTGGACTTATCCAGCCGGCCGTTGCGGAGCCGGTTTGACTTATAAATAGAAGCCAAAACCCTTTGGGTTTTTCACCCATTCGAGATGCAGTCTTTCGATTCCATCTGAGGTAGATCTACTTCCAGCACACGCTGCCGCCTTAGTAGATCCAAGTGCGCCGCCACCCAGAGCTTTTAGGGTAGCGCCCGAACGGATGCGCGTGAAGACGCCCTGTACTTGGAGAATGAAGCCTTCACCGTCCAAGTCTGCGAAGGCCACCGGGAAGAAGAGGGGCCGCGAAGAGGCGCGCGCGGCCGCCACCGGGAGCCGGCCGCCGATGTCTCCACCACGAGCAGATCCAAGCCGTGAGTGGAAGAAGTCAAAGGTGAAGACCGAAGATCTCTTGGCCCTCCCGAGCAGCCGGATTTATCCGGGAGAAGGAGGTTGATATGTGGAGGGCCGCTGCCGGAGATCCATATCCGATGGAGAAAGCAGAAGATGAAATCCCGATGTTTGCGCGGTTCGTGGAGCGCGGACTCGCGCTCCCGGCGAGCGATTTCTTCAAGGGCCTCCTCGGGTACTATGGAGTCAAGTACCTTAATCTGAACCCAAACAGTATCTTCCATACCGAGGTCTTCGTGCACTTCTGCGAGGCTTTCCTAGGGATCAAGCCGCACTGGATCCTTTTCCGGAAGTTTTTCGGGTGAAGCGCGACCAAGCGCCACCAATCCAAGAGTAGTCGGAGGGAGCGGCATCCGGTTGAGGGAAGACGCGGCGAACGATGCACGGCGTACAAGCTCGTTGACCTCGACACCGATTGGAAGACGAGGTGGTTCTACATCACGAACCACCACCCCGCCCGCCGAAGCCGAGCGGAAGGCGGCCCAGGCACCGCGAGTGGTGGAACACGGAGCCCACCATGCAGGAAGGGATCCAGCTTCCCGAGCTGCTGGCACGCATCAAGGTGCTCAGGGAGGCTGGACTGAGGGCCGAGCATGTGGCCTTCAGTTTCATGAAGCGGAGGGTGCAGCCACTGATGGCTCGAGACACCTTGGGCTTCGAATACACCGGTGACGACGACACGTCGCGGATGCCCGGAGCGGAGATGGACGACGACGACGACATCATCGAGAGGCTGACGCGGATCTTCAAGGATATGCCGCCGTACACGGCGTGCCCTGTCCAGGAGTACTCCACCGCGCGCTCGCCGAAAGAGGTGAGTAGTCGTGCTACCCCACTCGAGTAGTCCTTGCTTGGAGTAGATGTGCTGATGTCGCGTGTTTTGCAGGATGACTTGAAAAAGTTCGTCTCCGAGCTACAGCCGCCCCCTCATGGGATCGAGATCCCGCAAGAAGGGAAAGCCAAGGCCAAAGAACGACGAGAAGCTGGCGAAGGCGATGACACCGTCATTGTGGAGGATTCCACCGATGATGACGACGATGACGACGAGGAGACGTTGCAGGACCGCTTTCAGTTGCGGTCGAGGTTTAGCCGTCCAGGCTTACCTCATGTGCCTCTTGTACAAGACCCGCCAGCTAGCCTGGAGGCTAGCCTGGCTGCGCCGCCACGGAAGCCGCGCAACCCCGCCCGCAAGCAGGTGACGAAGAAGATGAAGGTCACGGAGACCACGCCTCAGGAGGTAAGATGTCATGACTAGAGTAGTCGAATACCCATCGTACGAGTACGCTTGCTGATGAGTAGTCTTCCTTGTATGCAGGAGGTGCCGCCAACAGAGCCCGTCGAGGAGGGCGACAAAGGCGAACGGGACACAGTGGGGGAGCTGGGTGGAAGTCGTAGTCCAGCCCCCACTGTCGAGGAGCTCTTGGCGCAGTTGGAGCGCCAGCCCCCTGCTCCACAGGGGAGCACGGAGCCCGTAGCCGCCGCCGTTGAAGAGGTGGTGACTACAGGAGCGCAGAAGGGCACTGCGCCGGCCGCCGTTGCTGCAGAGGAGGCGGTGGCCGCAGGGGCGCAGGAGGAAGCACCCGCCGAGGGTGGACTGGTAGACATTGCCAGCATCCTCGGTGCCCCGGCCGTAACAATAGTACGGTCAAACTTGTAAGTACTGCATCTTCCCGAGTAGTACTTGTTGTAGTAGTCGAGGTTGACTGACTACCAATATGTGTGCTTCTGCAGGAAATCGACAGATCTGTCCTGGGGGGATGAACCCTCTGCGGCGGTGGCGGAAGAAGTCGCGCCGCCCGCCGAGGAGTCCGCTCTTGCTTCCCAGGCGGTGCCTGAGCCACCGGCTACCGAAGCGTCATTGCCGGAGGCCTGCGTGGTCGAAGGTGAGTACTCTTCTAAAGTTGTGGAGCTCCTCGAAGAGTAGTCGCTAATACACTTGTCTTCTCTTTGACAGGTGCCGAAGCCGAAAGGAGTGACATCCCTGCGGGGGTGCCAATGCAGAAGTCGACACCAGGCGTGCCGGAGGCTGCCGGAGGAGCCCCCGAGCCTGTGGAGGAAGTCGTCGAGGAAGCCGCCGTGGCGGCCGGAGGAGAGGGGGTCACCACGTCGCCAGAGGTTGCTCTGGAGGTGGCTATCCGCTCCCGAGATCCAGACGCAGCCCATCCGCTCTGCGCCGATGACGGAGGCCGCCGCGAGTAGTCGTGGCGGGATAGAGCTGCTCGCGGACGATCTTGTCGACCCGGCAACGGTGGCCAAGCACCTGGAGGCAGTCCGCTAGGCCGAGCAGTGGATGAAGATAAGTAGCCGTAGCTTCTGAGTAGTCAATCCTCTGTCGTTGAGTACTCGTGTGACTTGAATTGTCAATGCAGGACGTTGTGGAGAGGTCCCGCGAGAAGTCCAACATGCTGCAAGGCTATGGTGACGCGGTGCTCCGAGCTGAAGCACTGGAGGAGCAGCTTGTGAAGTCGCGGAAGCACGCGGCTGCCATGCAGGCCAGGCTCGACGCCGCCTTTGCCAAATATCATAATGATGTTCAAGAGTTGCAGGCAAAGGGCGACGACTTGGTGTGGAAGAACAAGGGCCTCCGCAACAAGAACAAAGGTACGCCGCTGAACTTGTCGGGTACTTGTTGGAGGTCGAGAGGTAGTCTGACCCATTGTACTGTGGCTGTGTTGCAGAGCTTGAGGGCCAGGTGGAGCAGCTGAAGTCCTCGGAGACGAGCATGAAGAATCTCTTCTACCGGGAGCAAGAAGCCCGCCAGGTACTCGAGCTCGACTACAAAGAACTTGCCTTCGAGTGCGAGAAGCACATGGAGCTCCGGATAGCCTCTGACCGCGATCTCGTCAACTGCTACAAATCATTGCAGAAGTTGAATGAAGACTGTGAGGCGCTGCGAGCCCAACTGAAGGAGCTCGAGGACGCCGCGCTGCTGATCGCAAGGCTCCTGGTGCCGCACCCGGCGGCCCCAAGATTGCTCCACTGGTGGATCGCCTGAGGGAAGCCCCCCCGCCAGGGCCGCTATGTGAAGCACATGGCGAGGTCAATCTCGAAGCGGGTCTTGGCCTTCATGAAGTCCTACTTCCCGAAGGCCCCGGTGGAGGTAGTCGCCGGCGGGGTAGCCGCCACCGCACCGATGAGCAAGTACTCGGAGGCGCTGGAGCGAGATGGCTCCCATCGCGGAGCAAGTAGGCGACAAGCTTAATCTCCGAAGCCCCGTAATAGGTAGCTAGTAGCCAAGGTTGTACGTAAAAACAATTGTAATGAATTGCTTAAGTATCAATGAAAGAAAGTTTCCCAGCAATGAGTACTCGTAGTCGTGATCTCGCAGTGCGAGCCCCCCATCGTGGAGTAGATGCGAGTAGTCGTACTCAGCGGTAGTGGTCCCGTTGTAGGGAAGTAGACAGTAAAGAAGTTGATGAACAATCAAACTTTATTACTGAAGAAGTACACCTGGATGGCCAGGGCCGTAGTTACAGAGTAGTCGCCTGGACCCGGAGGCCTCTTACAGTTGAGTAGTGCTAGAGAGGGTAGCCGCTTATAGCAGTAGATCCGTAGGTAGCCGTGTAGGCTGGATCGTAGATCCGTAGGTAGCCGTGCAGGCTGGATCTTGGAGTGTGGTCTCTTAGTAGACCGCTGCTAGAGTCCTTGATGCTCGTCGCAGCCCAGGATCCGTAGGTAGGCGCGCGGGCTGGATCTTGGAGAGGAGTAGTCCGAGGCCCGGAGCCAGGACCCGGAGGCCGCTTACGGTGGAGGGGTGTTGATGTAGTCGTGTAGACTTCAACCCCGGAGTAGTCGTGTAGACTAGGCGTAGAATCGACAGAGCTGGTCGACGTTCCACGAGTTGTTGATGCCTTCGCCTTCAAGTGTTTGGAGGCGGTAGGAGCCCGGCCCTGTCACCTTTGCGACGGTGAAGGGACCTTCCCAGGGGGAACTGAGCTTGTGTAGTCCTTCCGTGTTCTGAATACGGCGGAGGACAAGATCACCAACGTTGAAGGAGCGGTCCTTGACGTTGCGATCATGGTAGCGTCGGATACCCTCTAGGTACCTTGCTGATTGGACGAGGGCAGCGCAGCGAGCTTCTTCGAGGCTGTCGATGTCAACTCGTCTGCTGTCTTCTGAGACGCCTTCATCGTAGTGCTCTGCTGCCGGTGAGTTCCATATGACGTCGGCAGGTAGGATTGCTTCGGAGCCGTAGACCAGGAAATAAGGGGATTGCCCCGTTGGCTTGGATGGCTGAGTCTGTAGCCCCCAGAGTGCGTTGGGTAGTTCCTTGATCCACTTGCCCCCTTTGGAGTTAGCAGCGTCGTGTAGCCGCTTCTTGAGAGCGTCGAGCACCATCCCGTTGGCACGCTCGACTTGTCCGTTGGCCCGAGGATGGGCAAGGCGAGACGTATCGGACGTCGATCCCGCTCGTTCTCGCGGTACTCCCCCAAGCTGGTGGTTGTTGAAGTTTGAGCCCGTGTCCGTGATGATGCGGTGGGGTAGTCCGTAGCGGTGTACGAGTTCATCCAGGGAAGTCGAGTACTCGTCGCCCTTGGGGCATGTTACCGCTTGACTTCGATCCACTTGGTGAACTTGTCAATGGCCACCCGCCTCGTTGAAACCACCGGCGCGATTGGCGGTGGCCCAATCATGTCGAGCCCCCGGCGGGCAAAGGGCCGGGTTGGCGGTATGGTGACTAGCTTGTAGGGACGGGACGTGTTCGTTGCTTGGCGAAGTCTCGGCATCCTTGGCACCTTCCGACGAGTTCTTCGGCATCGCCCGCAGCCGTAGGCCGTAGAAGGCTCGCGGAAGTCTTTACCGACCGGCGTGCGTGAGGACGCGTGGTTACCGCGGGACGCCCTTGTGGATCTCCTCCAAGATGTCCTTGCCTTCTTCGCGAGGGACGCACTTCATGAGTACTCCGGAAGATGCGCCCCGCTTGTAAAGCTTGTCTCCGACGAGGACGTAGAACTTGGCACGGCGGACGAGCTGCTCAGCCAAGTTCTTGTCTGAGGGAACCTTTTGCTCGCTGAGGTAGTCGATGAAGGGTTGCCTCCAGTCCACCTCAATCATCATGACCTCCTGCCCAGCTGGTGGGTGAGCTAGGACAGTGGTCGGTGGCGCCGGCTCCGAGATGGATGGCGCGTGAAGCTCGTGAACGAAGACACCCGCTGGTACTTGAGCGCGGGTGGATCCAAGCTTCGAGAGGACGTCCGCTGCAACGTTGTTGTCGCGGACGATGTGGTGGAACTCGAGACCGTAGAACTTGTTCTCGAGCTTGCGGACTTCTAGGCAGTAGGTGTCCATGTTCTCCTTGTTGCGGTCCCAGGACTTGTTGACTTGGTTGATGACCACTGCGGAGTCGCCGTAGACTAGTAGCCGCTTGATGCCCGGTGGGCCGCGAGGCGGAGCCCGTGTAGAAGGGCTTCGTACTCGGCTTCGTTGTTTGAGACCTTCTAGAAGATCTGCAGGACGTACTTGAGTTGTTCGCCCATTGGAGAGATCAGGAGTACCCCTGCGCCTGCGCCCTCGAGGTTGAGTGAGCCGTCAAAGTACATCACCCAATGCTCTGGTCGCACGGCTGGGGTTGGTAGCTGGTTCTCGCGCCACTCCGCCATGAAGTCGACTAACGCCTATGACTTGATGGCTGTGCGTGGCTTGAAGTCGATGGTG
Source organism: Cenchrus americanus (assembly GCA_947561735.1). NCBI lineage: Eukaryota > Viridiplantae > Streptophyta > Magnoliopsida > Poales > Poaceae > Cenchrus > Cenchrus americanus. The sequence continues at coordinate 180,923,315 of OX387245.1, forward strand.
AGGGCGCCGAGCTCGACTGCCCACTTGGAGATTCTTCCAGTAGCATCTTGGTTCCGCAGGATGTCGCCGAGCGGGTAGTCGGTGACAACGGAGATCGAGTACTCCTGGAAGTAGTGTCGTAGCTTCCGCAAGGTGATGAGTACTGCGTACACGAGCTTCTGCACAGGCTGATAGCGGGCCTTGGACTCTGATAAAACCTCGCTGACGAAGTAGACTGGGCACTGGACTGGATATGCGTGGCCGTCTTCTTGCCGCTTGATAACGATGGCAGTACTGACCACATGAGTAGTCGCAGCTAGGTAGAGCAGTAGCTGCTCGCCCTTGTGAGGAGCCGTGAGGATCGGCGGCTTCGATAGGAAGTCCTTGAGCTGGGCAAGGGCTTGATCCGCCTCTGGAGTCCACACGAACTTCTCTTGATGCTTGAGTAGTTTGAAGAAGGGGAGTCCCCGTTCTCCGAGCCTCGAGATGAATCTGTTCAAGGCCGCCATGCACCCGGTCAGCTTCTGGACATCTTTGATGCTCGTGGGAGCTTTCATGTTGGTGATGGCGGAGATCTTCTCGGGGTTGGCTTCAATGCCGCGCTGGCTGATGATGAAGCCGAGTAGTTTGCCCGAAGGTACGCCGAAGACGCACTTGTTCGGGTTGAGCTTCCAGTGGTACTCGCGCAGAGATGCGAAAGTCTCTTCAAGGTCGTCGATGAGGGTACTGGAGTCTCTGGTCTTGACAACCACGTCATCCACGTAGGCTTCGACGTTCTTGTTGAGCTGCCTCTTGAAGCAGGCCTGGATAGCTCATTGGTAGGTAGCGCCGGCATTCTTCAACCCGAAGGACATGGTCGTGTAGCAGTACGCGCCAAACGGGGTGATGAACGCGGTCTTCTCCTGGTCTTCTTCCTTGATCGCGATCCGGTGGTACCGGAGTAGCGTCGAGGAAGCAGAGAGGGGTCGCAGCCCGCCGTGGAGTCGATGACTTGATCAATCCGCGGCAACCCGAAGGGGTCCTTGGGGCAGTGCTTGTTGAGGTCTGTGTAGTCGATGCACATCCTCCACTCGTTCGAGTTCTTCTTGCGGACGAGGACGGGGTTGGCTAGCCACTCAGGATGGAAGACTTCTCTGATGAAGCCGGCCGCGAATAGTTTGGCGAGTTCCTTCTTGATGGCGTCCCGTCTGTCGTCGGCAAAGCGTCGGAGGTGTTGTCGCTTGGGGTGGCCTTAGGATCGACGTTGAGGCAGTGCTCAATCAGCTCCCTGGGCACTTCTGGCATGTCCGCTGGCTTCCATGCGAAGATGTCGCGGTTAGCCCGAAGGAAGCTGATGAGCGCGTCTTCCTATTTGGGGTCGAGGCCGGCCCGATGGTGGTGGTCTTGCTGGGATCGCCTGTTCCGAGGTCGATCGTCTTGACGAGTACCTCCTCAGGTGGCTGAGGCTTGTTGGCGCTGTCAGACTTCTTTGGGATGTCGAGTTCACTTGTAGCAAGCTTCTTCGACGCAGCGTAGACCTCCATCATCGCGTTGGGTACTTGATTTGTAGAGGCGATCTCCACAGCTTCTGTATCGCGGTCGTGGGAGATCTTCAAGTCCCCCTGAAGGGAGAGTACACCAGCTGGGCTTGGCATTTTGAGTACCAAGTAGGTGTAGTAGGGCACCGCCATGAACTTGGCGATGGCCGGTCTGCCGAGGATGGCGTGGTAGGAAGTCTCGAAGTCCGCGACCTCGAACTTGATGTACTCGGTACGGTAGTTGTCCCGAGACGCACCGAAGGTAACTGGCAGGACCACTGAGCCCAGTGGAATAGCCGCGTTGCCGGGGACGATGCCGTAGAAGGGCGTGTTGCTCTTGGTGAGCATGTGAGTGTTGTCGAGCTTCATTTTCTTCAAGGTCTTGGTGAAAATGACGTTGAGCCCGCTTCCACCGTCGATGAGCACCTTGTTGAGTTTGGAGCCCGTGACCACTGGCTTCAGGACGAGGGGGAACCGTCCTGGTTCGGAGAAGCTGGTCCATTGATCCGCGCGGGAGAAGGTGATGGGTACCTCCGACCACCTGAGAGAAGTCGGGACCGCTGGCTCAATGGACATGACTTCACAACGGGTAGCCTTCTGCTCCCGCCTGCTGGGCAATCCGCCGAAGAGGAAGTTGACGGTCTTGTCCGGCCCTGGAAGTCGTTGTTGTCACCGTCCTTCTTCTTGCCCTTTTGGTCGTGAGGGTGCGGTGGCTCCGGCGTATCCTTGAGTGCATGCCTTAGTTGGTAGCACTGCTCGGTGGTGTGGTTGCCGTTCGGATGCCACGGGCACTTCTCCTTCAGCAGGTCTTTGAAGCCGCCGGAGTTCTTCTTCGAGTTCCCTTTCGTAGGGCGCTGGATAGCCGCGACAGTGTTGTCTGGCTTGCGCTTGCGATTGGGACCCGAGTAGTTGTTGTTGTTGTTGCTGTTGCGACCGCCTTGGTTCGCATTGCTGCCGCTACCGCCGCCCTGGTTCTGCTTGGTCTTGCCACGGATGGCGTTGTACTTGGCAATGGCTTTATCCTCTTCATCCGACCAGGACGTGATCATGTCCTTAAGATGGGGGATGGACCTGGGGCGGCGGCGACCGAAGTCTTCGAAGGTGCGGCTGTGGTATAGGCCGTCTTGGAAGAGGTCGATGACCTCCTTGTCGGTGACGTCGACGACGGTAGCGCGCTTGTCGAAGAAGCGGCGCATGTACTTGCGGAGGGTCTCGCCTTGTTCCTGCTTGATCATGGCCAGGTCCATGCGAGTACTCGATCGGCCCCTGGCGCCCGCGAAGTTGCTGGTAAACCGCTCCTTCGCACTGGTCCCACTTGTCGATCGAGTGCTTGTCCGGCCGACTCGAGCCATGTGAGTGGAGCTTGGTCCGAGCGAGAAGGGGAAGTAGAGGCACATGGTGTCGTCGTTGCCGCCGGCGTTCTCGATGGAGAGGGCGTAGCACCTAAGCCACCGGATGGGGTCTCGCTTCGCATCGTACTTGGTGATCCCCAAAGGCTTGAACTTGTCGGGGAGGAGCAAGTTGCGAAGTCGAGGTGAGAAGGCGGGGGAAAGCCGTCGCCGTCGCCTCGCGGTGGTCGACTTCTTCGCCGCGGCTCCTCAATCTTCGGCGGGCGTCGTGCCGCCACGTGAGGGCGCTAGAGGCGTGGGCGTTCGCGTGGCCTCGGCCGCCGCGAGCGCCGCCGCCGCCGCCCTCTGTTGGCTCCATGGTTGGAGCTCCCGCCGTCGGCCGCCGCCGCCGTCGGAATCGTGGCCGCCGCCGCCGGCCGGAGCGCGGTGGGGGACGACCTCGCGGTTGCTGTTGTCATGCTGTGGACGTCCGCCGGCGTTGGAGCGGGTGCGGTTAGGTTCGGCTGGGATGTCAGCTCGAGTACGGTTGGGACCGTTGCCAGCGTTGCGACTCGTAGCCTCGTTGTCGCGTTGCCTGGCGGGGGGAGGCTGGTTGACCCTGTTGTCGACTCGCATGAAGTAGGCATCTTCAGCAAGCTTGGCGATAACCTCCCCAGCGCGGATGCCCTGAGCCTGACGTGCGATCGCTGTGATCGACATGAGGCATTGCTTAGGGGTAGTGTGTACTCTGCTCTCGACCGCCTCGAGAGCTTCTGCAAGATTGCGGACGGGGAAGTTGTCGCGGAGGCGTCGGCGACGTTCGCTGCGCTTCCGGTTGCGCTCACGTCGAGCGTCTCTGTTGGCGGTGGTCTCGTCCGTCGGAGCATCAGCAGAGAGCTCGTCGGAGGAGATGTCTTCCAGGTACTTATCTTGAGCCGTGCCTGAAGGCCCCGGGGTGTCGCCGGCAGCCATGAAGACTTGGCGATCAGGGGTGCCAAGGCTGGACTCGGAAACCGCCACCTCAGTTGGTGTGTTTGAGTCAGCCTGGGCAAGTGGCGTTCCCTCCTGGAACGGTAGCGAGTCGATATAGGCGATGTAGCGTGAGTCTCCGCTTATCAGGTCAGCAGGCTTGCGGTCTGGCCAGTAGACGAATCTCCCGGTCGGTGTGGATGTTATAACCAGCCCAAAGGCCGGCCCTGACAAGGGAAGCTCAGTGGAGTTGTCCTCGGACTCGGGCTCCTCAGGGTCCGACCCGAAGTCGAACTCGTAATCAGGGTTCGAGTAGAACTCGGAGAGAGGGCTGGAGTCCGAAGCGGGACCGGGGGCGGTGTCGGAGTCCGAGTTGCACTCGAGTACGGGCTCCTTGCCGGCCCGACGCAAAGTGGGAGCCCCCGTGCGGGCCTGGCTGAGGTTGCGGGGGCCACGCGTGGAGCGCTCACGAGGTGAGGGGACCGCCCACGATGGCTGAGCAGCCGGCTCGCATGCGATGGCCCATGGAGACGTCGAGTTCGAGTTGGAAGCGGACTCGAGCTCGAAGTCAGCGTGGTGGTTGAAGAGCGAAATTTCGCCGAACTTGCCGGCGAGTTCGCCTGTGACAACTTCAGGAAGCGTCACGAAGCCGGTCTTCGGGTTGGGCTGCATGGTCAGGCGGCGCTGGAAGGAGCCCGCGCCGTCAGCAGTGCAGACCCAGTCGCCGAAGACGAAGGTGTCGCTACGGTTGAAGGCGACGGTTGGCTTGAAGTGAACGGGAGCCGTCGAGTTCGCCATGTGATCTCGGGCGGGAGCCCCTACCTGGCACGCCAGCTGTCGGTGTTTTAGACCGGCAACCTACTAAGGGGAGTACCCGAAGTAGATGAATGTGGCCTCGCCGAGATCGGTAACTCGAAGGAAGAGACACGTGGCACACAATTTAGACAGGTTCGGGCCGCGAGGTGCATAATACCCTACGTCCTGTATGCTGCGTAGCTCTGGATTGATTAGGCACGATTACAAGATGGTGCAATAGCGCGCCGTGGGTTGTATGAAATGAGATCTGATGTTAGAGATCGGTCCCTGCCTCGCCTTATATAGTCCGGGAGGCAGGGTTACAAGCCGGAGTAGGGAGAGAGTACTAGTCGAGTACGTCTAGGAGTCCTCCATACAGTGCGGAACATGTATAGCTCCCTAACCGAGTACTACTCTTGTGTAGTCCTTGTGCTCCACGCCTTCAGGTACCATGTAGCGCAAGCCGGGTAGTCCCAGGGGCCCACCGATTAGTCGGTCCTGGTACCCACCGAGGTAGTGGGCCCAGGGAGGTCCATACGACACCTACTGCCTCCAGTAGGCCGACGGCCAAGGCGTTCCTAACGTCTGGAATATCGAGCACTTACGTCACTTCTATCCTTAGAAGATCTGTATCAAATAAAGCTATGTACTCTCCCCCTTTGTAATTTCAATATAATAAAGAAAGAGATCCCCTGTTCGGCAACCCCTCTGTCGACCTGTGTTTCAGTCTCCCTCTGTTTTACTTTGCGTATTTTTCCCTTTCCCCTCGAAGTGCTCGGGGGCTTGGTTTAGGTCAGGTCTTGAAACGCTCGGGGGCTTGGCTCTACCAACCTAAGGGTCTTGTGACCTGAAGGGATTTGCTTTATGTTTTATGCTTTCAAGTCTTAACCATAGAGTTAGCTTCCACTCCTGTTATAATCGTTCCTAAGTCTCTAGTTCAAAAGACCTAGGGTCCACAACCCCCCTCCACACGTCGGTCGTGCCTAAGTCCCCACGCTCAGCCACACGGTCGGTAAGCCGTTCCTCCACTGAGTTGGGTGAGCGGAGGGTTTCTCTTGCGACCTAGTTACTTTCGACGTGCATAATGAGAGCGCTCTGCTAAAACACATGTACATCTTTTCATACGCAAAAGCTTCTTAATATTGCAAGTTTATTTACAAGTCCATCGACCTAACCCACGTCTAAAAAGCTCCTTTCAACACCACTTCAGTCAGTGCCAAAATCAAATTTCTTGACAACCTCCTCCATGGCTGCAACGATGTCTTCACGCCTGATGAGGCCCAACAGATCCATGTCTTCCGAAACCTTCTGCAGGTCGAACGATGGATCGTGGTGCTTGACGGTTGACAACGCTGCGGACAGCACATGGTTGGTGGTGTCCAGGAGCAGGCCCTTGATGCAACCTTCAGCCTCGTCAAGCCGGTCGACCAGCGGCTTGGGCTCGGCCCCTTCTCTTGCGAGACGTAGAGGTCCATGACATATTGGGTGGCGCCTTTGAGCTCGCCCAGCTCTCTCAAGACCTGCATTACAAAGAAGGAGAATCAGAAGCACGTTCAGCCGCGACATGTCAGCCAACCCTCGAACAACAAGCAAAACGCTAACCTCGCTGGGTCTCCTTGGACTTCTCCTTGATGAGCGTCAGCTGCCTCTTGATCGCAGTCAGCTCCTTTTTGAGGACCTCCTTGGACTCTCGAGCGTCTGCAGTGATTCAAGGTCGGAGAGTAAGGACCAAGACCATACAAAAGCACAAGGAGTCAGCTCCTGGCAATGATAAGAGACCTACCTTCCACCACGACCTGGAGGTCGAATGCCGCGTCCTTGGCCTTCTGCTCGGCGTCCTCCACCTTCTTCTTCAAGTCGGTCACGTCCTTGTGCGCCTGGCGCGCCATGGCCTCCTTAACGTGCTGGATTTTGCACGCGGCTGCAACCTCGGCCTGCAACTTTGCTTCACGAGCTGCGGTGGCCTCTGCGTGCGCGTTCGCTACCTCCCGCAGGAGACCTGTCTGAGCTAGCACCCGCTCAGCTAGGGACTGCTCGGCAAACAAGAGAAGATCATTCAAACCTTACCACATTCAAAAACCCGAAGCAAGAACCATAACATAATGGTAAAGGTCCTTACCAGCAGCACGGTCCTGATCGTGCGCGTCGCCTCTTTGAACGTCTCTAGGTCGCGGCGGACAGTGACGACCTCCGCCTCCCACGGGGTGTCGGCTTACAGACACCGGTCCTCGTCGTTCACCAACTTTATGCCCTCGTCGATGATCCCCCGCGGGCCTGGTGTCGGCTGCGGACCAGAGGTACCAAGGTCGGAGCCCCCACCCCCGGTAGTGGGCGGTGCACTAGTGTCGGCCTTGTCCGCCTCGAGCACCGCCATCGTCCCAACTTCGGCGGTCGTGCTCGTCACGTCAGCCGCTGAAGCCGCCGGCGACTCCACAACCAGCATCTCTGGTGCCTTACTCCCAAACGCCTTCTGGCCTGAGATGTTCTTCCCGCTCTCTGATGTCGTCAGAGGAACCCTGCTCACGAAAAGGTGACCTAAGCAAACAACCAACGCACAGGGGAATAACGAAGCTATGTCGTGAGCAGGACAGCTAACTTACTTGGTTGCCGACCTAAGGTCGGGCTTCTAAGGCCTGGGTGGGGCCTTCTTCGACCTCTTGTTCAACCCAGCGTCGTCCATTGGGTCGGTGTTCGATGTAAATAACCCCTGCGTCTCTGGCGCCGGACGGGGCGTCTCCGTCGCTTGCCCTATTGGCGACGGAGCTGTCGTTGCCTTCGGCAACTGCACGTCACCCTCGTCATCTTCAATGTCGATAGCTTCAACGTCAGAACTCTTTGTGGTGGTGTCCGCCGACAACGCGGACCTGGTCCGCTTCCCCCTCTTCTTCTTCGCCTCCGCGATCTGGGTCGTGGCTTGGGAGGCGGGAATCTTCCTCGCGGTCTGCCGCGTGCGTCGCACCGCGGCGACCCTGGACGGAGCCAAATGCGACGTGGCGGGAGCCTCGCTGTTGCTCCCCACCGTCGAGTTAAAGATGCACTCCTCGACGGGAGGAGGTGGCGCCGCCTGCACGTCTGCCACGTCGCGGACTTTGTAGTTGTGCTGGCCCTCGTCACGCAGCGGTGCTGGGCACCAGTAGACACCTTCACGGTGCTGCACCATAAGACGTAAACATCCATCAGAACCAAGATGCGTAAAATCAGATTGAAGAAAGTCCAAGGTCGAAAAACTCACCGGGTCGACAGGGCTGTATATCCCTAGGGCTAAAAACACAGTGTAAAACGTAAAGAAAGTATTAAGCAGTTATTACATGACCGAATGTCTTAACTAACAACCGTTCGAGTAGCTAACAGCGGAAAAGTAAACACACGCAGAAGTCCTCCATAGGCAGCTGACTGGAGAACGAACACCTAGAACTCATCAAAATCTCCAGGGAAATCCTCAAAGCGTCCATTTGAGCAGCAACCGGGTAGTGTAGATGCAATAAAGGAACAAAAAGCATGAGCACATGTCATACTCAACAAGGGAAAAGTTCTATAACAACATGCAAGGCTTTATGGTGAAAGCTGATGGTTAATAAGCAGGTCAGCATTTTAGTTGGTCAAGTTTTATTAAGCAACTGTTACTAGCAAGTGAAAGTATATACCAAACCCGAATAATAAATGTAATTGATCCATAGAATGTAATGCACAAGTTTAAAAGTTCCATCTTCCATAAATTACTCATGTGAGGGTCCAGGCTGCCCTTGACCGTGGGCACTGCTAACTAGTCAGTTTTACACTCTGCGGAGGTTGTACATCTTAACCCACAAGTCGCGTAAAAGTCCCGAAGAACTTTAGACCCAACCATGCGGTGCTAGCTAGGCACCATACCACACTACTGAGGTGTGATTGCATAGGGACGCTACGAGACCATTACAAAGATCCCCAGATGTAGGCTGCCCGCTAGGTTACCTGATTAGTGTAGCGTATAAAGCTCCCGGACGAGTACTGTGTCTTAGCTAAGCTCACACCTACGCCCGAGCAGGTCCATACGCCATCTACCGTCAGCCCCCAACCCTTATCAGGTAAAGCATACCTAACACCCAGTTCACTAATTATTAAGCCAAGACAGAGCCATATGTCTTGTGGTTGTACTGTTTTCCTGGGAGGTCGCTCCATGTTCCTATTAACAGGCATAAGGTATTCTTGCATTACATGAATAACAACATAAGTAAATCCATATTGACAAGTGTTTATTAAACCACCTGAAACCACGTAAAGCTCTAGCATGTGCTACCCAACATAAAATAAACCCAGGTTGATCAAGGCACAGGATAAACAAAACTAGTCGAACCTTAGCAATAGGACCCATCAATTTAATGCAAAGCAATAATAAATAATGGTGTAATTAAAATGCATGTTGTAGTAGGATCAATGGAAATGCAGCAAGGACTTGCCTTCTGCCAGCCCCGGAAACTGCTCAGGGTCTTGAAATTCTTCAACAGCAGCGAAGTCCCCGAACTGCTCGTACTCTACGCTCCACACATTCACATAAAAGCATACAATGGAAACAAATAAGAAACAGTACACCAACCATCTCAAACATAAATAATAACAATAGAAAACTAATCTACTCGCTGAGACGATTGCGTGGACATAAAGAATGTTGAAAACAGAGTTAAAACGGCTAAGATACTGCTAAAACAAGTTTAGGGACTAATCTGTAAATAAAAACTAAGTCTCGGGCTAAACTGAAGAAAACAGGACCTAATTGTAAAGGTTTTCCTATGGTGGAAGGGTATTTTTGTGGAACAGGGAAAATCCGGTGGCTTTTAAGCAAAACAACGCGGTTAAGTCGAGGGGGTGAATCTGATCCGTAGGATCAAGGTCCGACGGCTGGGATCTAATGCGGGTGGAGTCTTGCGGGTTGACCGGTGCTTGACCCGGTCCAAAACGATCTGGGTCGCTGGATAGCCATCGGACGGCTCTGGTCGCGCGCAAGCAAGTGGGGCGGCGACGTCGCAGCAACGGCGGCGCGCGGCGGCGCGGGGGCGGCGAGCTCGCCGGCCGCGCGAGTCGAACTAGCGCTGCGCTGCACGGTCCGGCCTACGGTTAGAACCAAAGCGATGCTCGCGGCACGGGGAAGCCATCTGGCGAAGAGCGGTCGACTGAAACGCGGTGGAGACCACGTGCAACGCGGCGGGGTGGCGACGAGTGGCGGCGCGTCGTCGGCGAGCCGGTCTCGGCAAGTTAGAGCACGAGGACGACTTCAAGCAGTACCGATGGCTCCCTTACCTTGTGACAGAGGCACGGGGGTGGTTGCTCGACGACCGGAGGTGGCGGTGGCTCAGGTCAACGGCGGCGGTGCGGCAAGGGAACGGCAGCGGCGCTGTAGACTAGGGTTTAGCGATGGGGAAAGAACCGAGGGGGGTGGCGGCGGCTTTATAGGGCGGAGACCCTAGGCGTGCGGGCCCGTGCGCCCGGGCGAGGCGGCGCGGACGCCGAGTCGGGGTCCGCCCGAGCTCGACCCCGGCTCGGTCGCGGGCCGGAGCGGCGGCGGGAGGAGGCGGATGACACGCGGGCCCCACGTGTCGGCGGGGGCGGCGCGCGCGCGCGGGGGAAGGGCTACGCGGGGCCGCGGCCGGGGGCGGAAAGCCACGGCCCGGCGGCGGCCGAGGTGATGGGGCTGCGGCGCGGGAAGGCCGGGCCAAAAGGAAAAGAGGAGGGTCGAGGAAATAAAGGAAAAGCTTTTCATTTTAAAAAAACATTCAAACAAAAGTTTGAATTCGAACACTCAAAACAATGCACCAGCATGTATGCAACAGGGAATTCCTATATTTCATTATTAAATTAAGAAAATGATTAAATGCATATAAAAACACAATCTCCTTATATTCCTTAAACGAGGACGAATTTTTGCTAAGCAAATTTTAATTAAATTCAAAAGGTGGAATTTAGGGTGTTACAAATCCTACCCCCTTAAGATGAATCTCGTCCTCGAGATTCGGATGGATCAAAGAGATGTGGATATTCTGCTCTCAACTCCTCTTCTCTTTCCCAAGTTGCCTCATCCTCTGCGTGATTACTCTACTGCACCTTGCACATTGTGGAAGTTCGGTTTCTTGTAACCCGTGTCAACCTGTCCAGAATTCTGATGGGTTGTTCAGTAATGGTGAGATCTCCCTTAACATCCAACCCATCCATAGGCAATGGCTCTTTATCATGAGGGTTGAAACCTTTTTTTAACTGCGAGATATGAAACACATCATGCACATCTGAGAGCTGTTCTGGCTGATCCAGTCTGTATGCTACCTCTCCCACTCGTTGTAAGATCTGAAAAGGTCCAATAAAGCGAGGGGACAACTATCCTTCACTTTAAACCTGCGCAAACCTCTAATGGGTGACACCTTCAAGTACACATAGTCACCTTCCTGGAAAGATACATCTCTTCTCTTCCCGTCTGCATAACTCTTCTGCCTGGACTGAGCAACTCTCAGGTTCTCTCTTATGATCTGAGCTTGCCTTTCTGCCTCCTTAATGATGTCTGTCCCAAACAACTGACTCTCGCCTGTCTGACTCCAGTACAATGACGTTCTGCACTTTCTTCCATACAGTGCCTCGAAGGGTGCCATCTTCAGACTAGCCTGATAGTTGTTGTTGTAAGAGAACTCAGCATATATCAAACTCTTATCCCAGCTGCCACCATGCTTAAGGGCACAAGCTATTAACATATCCTCCAGAATCTGATTTGTCCTCTCAGTCTGACCATCGGTCTGCGGATGATAGGCTGAGCTGAAGTTCAACTTTGTATCCATAGACGTGTGAAGCTTCTCCCAGAAACGCGATGTGAACTGAGTACCTCTGTCAGATACTATCCTCTTAGGCACACCATGCAAACACACAATCTGAGACATGTACAGCTCTGCCAATCTCGCACCTGAGTGAGTAATCTTAACCAGAATGAAGTGAGCTACATTAGTTAAGCGATCCACTATGACCCATATCGAATCATACCCAGCGGGCGTCCGTGGTAACCCCACTATAAAGTCCATACCAATTTCTTCCCACTTCCATTCAGGCACCTTCAACGGCTGCAATAGTCCAGCTGGCTTCTGATGTTCTGCCTTAACTTGATGGCACGTGTCACACAATGCAACATGAGCGGCCACATCCCTCTTCATCCCATACCACCAATACCTCTCCTTCAGATCCTGATACATCTTAGTGCTGCCTGGGTGGATGGAATAAGCTGAGTCATGGGCCTCTCTCAAGATCGTCTTCTGGAGGTCTCCCACATCAAGCACACAGATCCTCTTCTTGAACCATATCATCCCCTGATCATTCTCAGTGAAATCCGGGGCCTTGCCCCTCTCCATGGTGTCCCTGATCTCCCTGATCTCCACATCCTCCAACTGCCCTTCACGTATCTGCTGCTCCAGAGTAGACTCTACCTCCAAAGTGACTCCCTCAGTGTGAGCAGCCATCCCCAGATTGAGTTTCTTAAACTCCTCCATTAGCTCGTCAGGCAGCTAGAACGCCAAAGCCATGTTGGCATGTCCCTTCTGACTCAAGGCATCTGCAACCAGATTAGCCTTCCCAGGATGATACTGTATGTCCAGATCATAATCCTTGATCAGCTCCAACCATCGACGTTGTCTCAGATTAAGATCCTTCGGAGTGAAGATGTACTTTAGACTCTTGTGATCCGTGTAAATCTGGCACTTGGTTCCCATGATGTAATGCCTCCAGATCTTTAAAGCATGAACCACAGCTGCCAGTTCCAGATCATGTGTGGGATAGTTCTGCTCATGCTTCCTCAACTGCCTCGATGCATAAGCTATGACGTGTCCCTCCTGCATAAGAACACAACCCAAACCTTGTCGAGATGCATCACAGTAGATATGAAAACCCTTCTGCAAGTCTGGCATCACAAGCACTGGAGCGATTGTCAACCTCCTCCTCAACTCCTCAAAACTGTCCTGGCAGGCATCTGTCCACTTAAACTCTTTATCCTTCTCCAGTAAGGTGGTGAGAGGCTTCACAATCTTAGAGAACCCCTCGATGAACCGTCTATAGTACCCTGCAAGTCCAAGGAAACTCCTGATCTCCTTGACTGACCTCGGCGGTTCCCACTTCAACACATCTTCAACCTTAGCTGGATCGACTGAAATACCTCCATCTGTGATAATATGCCCAAGAAAAGAGACTTCCTTCAGCCAGAAATCACACTTACTGAACTTGGCATACAACTGCTGCTCTCTCAACTTCTGCAAGACAAGTCTCAAGTGCTCCTCATGTTCCTCCTCAGTCTTGGAGTAAACCAGAATATCATCAATAAACACCACAACGAACTTATCCAAGTACTCCATAAACACCTTGTTCATCAAATACATAAAGTAGGCAGGTGCATTTGTCAACCCAAAGGACATAACAGTATACTCATAAAGCCCATACCTAGTGGTGAATGCAGTTTTAGGAATATCCGACCATCTGATCTTCATCTGATGATAAACAGAACGCAAATCAATCTTGCAGAACACCTTAGCACCTCTCATCTGATCAAACAAGTCTTCAATGCGACGTAATGGATACTTATTCTTGATAGTAACCTCATTAAGCAATCGATAATCCACACACATCCTCTGAGTACCATCCTTCTTCTCTACAAAGATAACTGGTGCCCCCATGGTGATGAACTAGGACGGATAAACCCCTTTTCCAACAATTCTTTAATCTGTTTCTTAAGTTTTATCAATTGAGTACTGGACATTCTATATGGACGTTTAGAAATAGGAGTAGTACCAGATAATAGATCAATAACAAACTCAACATCACGATCAGGTAGCATACCTGGTAACTCCTCTGGAAACACGTCTGGGTACTCACATACCACCCTGATATCCTCCAAAGCCTTGCCATCCAACTGCTGCACAGAACCTCCTGCATCTGATGGTGGATCAGTCACAAGCTCAATCTTTCCTCTGTTGGGACCAGTAAGAAGAATTGTCCTCTTAGCACACTGAATCGTCGCATCATGCATGCCCAACCAATACATACCCAGAATAACATCGAGATCCTTTGATTCCAGAACTATCAGGCTTGCCCAGAAGTCTGCTCCCATGATCTTTAGACTAACATTAGGACACATATATAAAGATTTCATTTCCCCCCTGGTGATCCAACTAGCATGGTTTGTTTCATGGGACACATGGGTATGCTATGTTCGGCCACAAATTGAGCAGATATAAACGAATGAGATGCTCCAGAATCAAATAAGACAGATGCGGGGATGGAGTTGACAAAGAACATACTAAGCACCACTTGTGGATTCTCCTAAGCGGTCTCAGCACTCACATGGTTCACCCTGTCACGGCCCTGACTCTGCTGCCCCTTGTTGCTCTGCGGGGTATGGTTCCTACTCCTCATCTGCTGCATCTGCTGGTTCTGCACAGGGGTGCCTGGGGGTGCCTCTTAGGACAGGCATTAGCATAATGCCCAACCTCTCCACATTTAAAGCAAGTGTTGCCCGCAAGGGTGTGAGGTGCACTGGGCCTCACGGGCGTACCAACTGGAGTCATCGGACGGTGCTACGGGTATGCAGGGCGTGGAGTCTGCGGCCCTGGGCACGGAAACTGCTGAGGAGAGCGGCGGGAACCGCTAGTACCGCGCGTGGCCGGTACCGATGCGCCGCCTGGCCGCCGGCCATAACCTCCTGACGGGCCTCCTGGACGGAACGGGGCTCCCAGCGGTGAGGTAAAGCGGGGGCGAGTGTGGCTCCCAGACGGTCCTGGAGTAGCGGCCTTCCTCTTCAGCTCCCCCAGCTCTCTGTGCATGGACTCCAATACAGTAGCTTTGTCTAACAACTACTGGAAGTACTGGAAGGTGTGCGACGTCAGCTGGTAACGAAGCGGTCCAGCCAAACCCTCCAAGAAGCGCTCCTGCTTCTTTGGATCATTAGTTACCTCCTCTGGTGCATAGCGAGACAGCTCGATGAACCTGTCCTGGTACTCTTCCACTGACATTCCCCTTGTTTGAGAGAGAGGAACTCCTTGTTCTTCAGCCTCATCACCCCTGCAGGAATGTGGTGGCTCCTGAAGCTCTTAGTGAACTCCTGCCAGGTGATGGCATCGGGTGTAGCATGGGCGGTAGTGTAAGCATCCCACCATGCTCCCGCTGATCCCTGGAGTTGGCCTGCAGCAAACAGGACCTTCTCCCTGTCATCACACTGAGCGGTGGTGAGCATCTTGCCCACAGTCTTCAGCCAATCATCAGCATCAAGTGGATCAGCTGCATGAGTGAACACTGGCGGACGGTGGCTCATGAATTCCCTGTGCTTGCTCATGGGCGCCGGCTGCGGTGGTGGTGGCTGAGTAGGGTTCTTGACCTGGCCCTGCAGATTGGCCACAGTGTTGGTCAGGTTCTCCAGTAGCTGCATCTGGTTCTGGAAGAACTGCTGCATGGGGTCCATTGGTGCTGGTTGCGGTGCACTTCCTGAACTGTTGCCTCGTCCTTGGCATGTCATTGGAGGCTGATCAACTCCTGATCCGGACCTGGTGTTTACCATCTGAGTGTTAGAAACACTGATTTAGATTATGACAATGGTAGAAAAGCTGAAATGATAAACAAAGGAGACTTCCAGATTAAGACAGATTCTGATAGCTGTAAAGAAACAGAGATATCTCATTGTACCTGTAACTAAAAACCACGAATTTTTCTGGAGATATGAGGCATAAAATTACTGAACTAACCCAACTGGATTTGCCTCAATCGGAGGTCTACAACTCGAGATATAAAATAATGAAGTCAGTTGTGTCAGCAGGATTTGACAGATTCTTTTGGCTTAGTGTTTCGTCCATAAATCCCAGAATACATACTGAACAATGCTGATTTTTTGACAGAAAATCATGTATAAAATTTGTGAACCAACCCAACTAGTTTTACTGAATTCGGAGTTATGTAGCTCGAGATAAAAATAAAACACTACTGCTGTGTCACGAAGTAACGTGAACAGATTTTGCAACAAGATATTCCTCATGATAGATAAATTATGATAGATAAAGAATTTCAAATTTGCAAGCTAAAAGATGGATGGAACAGAACTTAAACCCACTAACCAAACTTTACTTCTAAACCAATGTCATTGTGGCATTAATCCACAACACACTGCAATCACACAAAGATCCAACTCACAAATGTTCACAAACCAAGCACTCAAACACACCACTAGCTAACACACCGATCCAACGTGTCGTTCTAACGATTACAGACTCTATAACTGAAGATAAAAGACACCTAACACCTAGGGCCAAATAATCCGGGTGCGGGATCTAAGTGACCCATAGCTTGTCCTCCTGGGTCTTGGTGACATTGCAGGCCACCTTTCTCCATCTTCCTGCACTTCTTCCTCATCCTGTCCCGTGATCACTGCCTTGAGACTTTTGATCTCCCTTCGGTCCTCATCTTGCTGGTCACGGAGGTCTTGCAGCTCCATGATGGTGTCATCAAGGTTGGTGTTGAGAGCTGCTACAAGTCCCACTTGAGTTGCATAGAGTGGTCCCAAGGTTGCTTTAGCCACTGGAATCATGCTGCCCACAGCTCCAGCACGTCAACGGGGAAAGTCACCCCACACAGTGTTAGTGAGATGGTGAGCCTCCTCATAACACCATGCAGAAAGAGCCCTCCTAGCAGCATCATCTCTCCCGGCAGCGAAGGTAGCTCTGGTGGCTAGAGCATGGTGAACAGTAACCTCGTACAGTCCACCCTCCTGTGGGTTATCCTCCAAGATGCGCACTGACACATCCTACTGCGTTGGATAACGAGGATGAGTCCTCCTTAGTCCAACGTAGTCAATAGTCACATGCAGGTGGAGACGCTGGAATAGCCTCCTCAACTTGGACGGAAAGCGTGCATGCCCTCCATCATGGTGACAGACGACCACATCCCCCTTCTCAGGCGCTGGTTGATCATCAGCATCTCCATCCTTCGAGTCTGAGTCCTCAGGGTAAAAGTGGTCATCTGGATCACCTCCTTGTTCTTGATTTTCAGCTGGCTCCTCTTCTGGCTCATCATCTGACAGCTCAATGACTGAAGCGGGTGGTGAAGCTTGCTCTGAAGCGGAGTTTGCTCCACTTACCTCCTCAGAGACTCCATTGTGCTCATCACTCTCTGTGGAGTAGCAGTAGAAGTCCTAGTCCTCCAGGTACCTTGGAAAGTGGTAAGCACCTGAGCGAGTGGTCTTCAGTCGGCGAACCATCTAGG
The DNA here is from genome assembly GCA_947561735.1 of Cenchrus americanus. Classification (NCBI taxonomy): domain Eukaryota; kingdom Viridiplantae; phylum Streptophyta; class Magnoliopsida; order Poales; family Poaceae; genus Cenchrus; species Cenchrus americanus. Next base: position 180,940,140 of record OX387245.1, read on the forward strand.
ATAGATGAGACAAGTGCAGATTACTAGATGAGACAAGATCAAGCTTAGATAATAAAAGCAAACCAAGCATGAGATTAAACCAAGGTTATATATAATAAACAGATTAAAGCAAGCTATACTACGTGTGGCTTCTATTATTATAAGATCCTTAGTTTTCGACCAGCTCTAACTAGGCTAACATTCTACAGTCAACACAGCTCTATTACCACTTTGTCACACCCGGACTTAAGGGCAAATCCGAATGCAAGAATACATGTGTGCCAGGATCAAGTTACACACATGCATCGACTCAGTGAATACCAAAACACAATGTAAAACGTAAAGAAAGTATTAAGCAGTTATTACATGACCGAATGTCTTAACTAACAACCGTTCGAGTAGCTAACAGCGGAAAAGTAAACACACGCAGAAGTCCTCCACAGGCAGCTGACTGGAGAACTAACACCTAAAACTCATCGAAATCTTCAGGGAAATCCTCAAAGCGTCCATCTGAGCAGCAGCCGGGTAGTGTAGATGCGATAAAGGAACAACAAGCATGAGCACATGTCGTACTCAACAAGGGAAAAGTTCTATAACAACATGCAAGGCTTTATGGTGAAAGTTGATGGTTAATAAGCAGGTCAGCATTTTAGTTGGTCAAGTTTTATTAAGCAACTGTTACTAGCAAGTGAAAGTATATACCAAACTAGAATAATAAATGCAATTGATCCATAGAATGTAATGCACAAGTTTAAAAGTTCCATCTTCCATAAATTACTCATGTGAGGGGCCAGCCGCCCTTGACCGTGGGCACAGTTAACTAGTCAGTTTTACACTCTGCAGAGGTTGTACATATTTACCCACAAGTCACGTAAAAGTCCCGAGGAACTTTAGACCCAACCATGCGGTGCTAGCTAGGCACATACCACACTACCGAGGTGTGATTGCATAGGGACGCTACGAGGCCGTTACAAAGATCCCCAGATGTAGGCTGCCCGCTAGGTTACCTAATCAGTGCGGCGTATAAAGCTCTCGGACGAGTACTGTGTCTTAACTAAGCCAACACCTATGCCCGGGCAGGTCCATACGCCATCTACCGTCAGCCCCCAACCCTTATCAGGTAAAGCATACCTAACACCCAGTTCACTAATTATTAAGCCAAGACAGAGCCATATGTCTTGTGGTTGTACTGTTTTCCTGGGTGGTCGCTCCATGTTCTGATTAACAGGCATATGGTATTCTTGCATTACATGAATAACAGCATAAATAAATCCATATTGACAAGTGTTTATTAAAGCACCCGAAACCACGTAAAGCTCTAGCATGTGCTACCCAACATAAAGTAAACCCAGGTTAATCAAGGCACAGGATAAACAAACTAGTCGAACCTTAGCAATAGGACCCATCAATTTAATGCAAAGCATTAATAAATAACGGTGTAGTTAAAATGCATGTTGTAGTAGGATCAACGGAAATGCAGCAAGGACTTGCCTTCTGCCAGCCCCGGAAACTGCTCAGGGTCTTGAAATTCTTCAACAGCAGCGAAGTCCCCGAACTGCTCGTACTCTACACTCCACACATTCACATACAAGCATACAATGGAAACAAATAAGAAACAGTACACCAACCATATCAAACAGAAATGACAACAACAGAAAACTAATCTACTCGCTGAGACGATCGCGTGGACATAAAGAGCGCTGAAAACGGAGTTAAAATGGCTAAGATACGGCTAAAACAAGTTTAGGGACTAATCTGTAAATAAAAACTAAGTCTCGGGCTAAACTGAAGAAAACAGAACCTAATTGTAAAGGTTTTCCTATGGTGGAAGGGTATTTTTGTGAAACAGGGAAAATCCGGGGGCTTTTAAGCAAAACAACGCGGTTAAGTCGAGGGGGTGAATCTGATCCGTAGGATCAAGGTCCGACGGCTGGGATCTAATGCGGGTGGAGTCTTGGGGGTTGACCGGTGCTTGACCCGGTCCAAAACGATCTGGTCCGCTGGATAGCCATCGGACGGCTCTGGTCGTGCGCAAGCGAGTGGGGCGGCGACGGCGCGGCGGCCGGCGGCGTGCGGCGGCGCGCGGGCGGCGAGCTCGCCGGCGCGGAGTTGAACTAGCGCTGCGCTGCACGGTCCGGCCTGCGGTTAGCACCAAAGCGACGCGCGCGGCACGGGGAAGCCATCTGATTAAGAGCGGTCGACTGAAACGCGGCGGAGACCACGTGCAACGAGACGGGGTGGCGACGAGCGGCGGCGCGTCGTCGGGGAGCCGGTCTCGACGATTTAGAGCACGAGGATGACTTCAAGTAGTACCGGCAACTCCCTTAACTTGCGACGGTGGCACGGGGGCGGTTGCTCGACGACGGGAGGCGGCGACGCGACAAGGGAACGGCGGCGGCGCTGTAGACTTGGGTTTGGCGATGGGGAAACAACCGAGGGGGGTGGCGGTGGCTTTATAGGGCGGAGACCCTAGGCGTGCGGGCTCGTGGGCCGGGGCGGGCGGCGGCGGACGCCGAGTCGGGGTCCGCCCCGAGCTCGACCCCGGCTCGGTCGCGGGGCCGGAGTGGCGGCGGGAGGAGGCGGATGACACGCGGGCCCCGTGTGTCGGGCCGGCCGGCGACGGTGCGCGCGGGGGAAGGGCTACGCGAGCCGCGCTGGGCCGGAAAGCCACGTTGGGCAGCGGTGCGGTGATGGGCTGTGGCGGGAAACTGGGCCAAAAAGAAAAGAGGAGGGTGGAGGAAATAAAGGAAAAGCTTTTCATTTTCAAAAAAAACATTCAAACAAATGAATTCAAACAAAAGTTTGAATTCAAGCACTCAAAACAATGTACCAGCATGTATGCAACAGGGAATTCCTATATTTCATTATTAAATTAAGAAAAATGATTAAATGCCTATAAAAACACAATCTCCTTATATTCCTTAAATGAGAACGAATTGTTGCTAAGAAAATTTTAATTAAATTCAAAAGGTGGAATTTAGGGTGTTACATCGAGGTAGAACCACCCCTGCTTCCAGCCGGTGGTGTTGTCAGGGAGCGCCAGGTCGATGTACTCCGACTTCATGTTGCAACGTAACATGAAGCTGATGCTGCCGACGACCGTGCCCTTTCCTGTCTTCTTCATATCGAAGAAGTGGCGCTAGAGATGGAAGTGCAGGGCAATGCCGAGGTAGGCCTCGCAGAGGTGGATGACGGTCGCGATGATTGTGATCGAGTTGGGCGCCAGATGCACCAACTTGGTGCGGTAGAGTTGCAGCAGCCCATGCAGGAAGTCACCCGCGGGGATGCCGAATCCGCGCTCGATGTGCGCGATGAAGACGACGGTCTCGCCGGTGCCCTCGGCCGGGAACACCTCTCCCGCCGCCGGCCTCCAGCTGACATGCGACTTGGGCCGCTGCAGCCCGCGGTCGACCAGTGACTGAATCTGCTCCTCGGTCACCGTCGACGTCTCCCAGACGGTGCTCGGATCCGGGATCACCGGCTTCTCCATCTTGCCTCTTCGAACCCGACGCTCTTGGATCTAAAGGTCACTAGCGACTTAACTTGCATGCGAGGGCGCGGTGGTGGCGGACCTAAACTCGGCGACGCTCTCGCTTTTCTATGCGTGGTGCGGTGGCGGCAACCCTAGCTCAGAGTGGAAATGGAAGCAAGTGGAGGCCCCTCGGCCGCGGGTCGGCCTTATATACTCGGGACCCAGCACTGCAACGGGCGGCGGGGCCTCGAGGTCTATCCGGTGCAGCTTACGGCGACCCAACGGTCCCGCGCCCTCAACGGATCTATTGCCAACGGCTCTCTTCGGCCTAACGGTTACTTGGCAGTAACAGCTAGTTCCGTGCGGGAGTCTGCGTCAGCCAGCGTTCTTGCGGCGTCTCGGCTGACGTGGACTCATTATGCCCCACTTTAAGCCCCCTAACATCAGAAATCCAACTTTGCATTCAAGGTCGCCAGCGACCTATAGTCGACCTGCTCCAGGTCGCTCAGACTCCAGCAGTCCCAAGGTCGTCTCGACCTATTCACACAAGGGTTTACTTCGGATCCTTAGGCCCGGTTGCCTGCACGCCTTCTAGGTCTCTATGACCTATAGTGGCCCCTATATCAACGGCCCCATGCTTAATGGCTCTACTGCCCGTTGAAAACCTCCGTGGTCCTATTTACAGTGCTTCGCTGAGGCCTTGGCGCCTGTCAGGTTGATTTCGACCCCCTCGCCCCAGGGTTGACGCCCCTGCGCTGCGCCACTATGCAAGCGGTCGTGACGGTTCAAGCCGTCACGAGCTTTCACGTCCGATGATGTGACCTTTCTAAGGTCGGTGCAACGCCATGGCAGCGCTGAGACCTTGACCGTGCCATTGCTGTCTCAGGTGCCCCATTCACAGCAATCGACAGAGATTAGCTACTATTCGGTACTCATGCCTAACAACTTTCACAGCTACAAACGACCTTGGCCCAAGGGCAAGTTACAAGATACAAACATGTTAAAGGTCCCGGTCTACCTTACATGGTGCATGCGACGCAACCTACATGTTAAAGCTTTCTTCTAGCTTCAAGGCCTCTTTGGGGCCCTCCACCGCCGACAAGGTCGTCGCTGTCACACAGCCACTTGTACTCTAGCCCCAGCAGGTTTCCTGTGGAGTCCCATCTTTTGCTAGGGTGCTCTCACAAGATCCCAAATGGAGCCAGCTCCGCCTTCGACCTCCCCCGGTGCAGCTCAGCGACCTCCAACACCATATTAGGCCTCTTCTCACGAGACCTATCAAGGCATGTACTGCCCCATGCTACACCTGGATTCTTCGCTGGGCGCGGGAGCACAAGTCGTTGGAGTTCTCCTAACTTCGCAAGCATTCTTCTAGCCTCATGGGATGGTACCTCAGCTCTATACTCGGGTGGACGCACACAAAGTCAGGGTGTGACTATATTATCAAAGCAAGTTGCCATGGTGTTCTTACTGGATTTGGCTAGCCGGAGAGGCTTGGGCGCCTATTTATAGCAAAGGAGTTCAGCATTGGTGGCCATCCACTTCACTGATGGCGTGGCGGCCTTATCAGGATACTGTTGGCACGTGGATCGCAAGGTTTTTGTCCGCTGCTGGTAGCTCTAGCGTGTCTACCGCAGGACTGATGACACCTTTTCAGACCTTGTCTGTTAGCGGCAGTGGCGGCATCTCCATGCAGGGGACAAGCTCTGCGCCGATACAGTGCGCTCGTGGGTCGCTAGGCGACAATAACCCTAGTTACCTGGTGTCCTTGCGTGGAGATCCTCATCGTTCGTTCGTTTCTCAAGGGAAGAGCATCTATTTCCACAACAGAAGGTCGTAGGTCACGGATTATTTTCTTTGAGCATCAACCCGACCTTCTAGGTCACCTTACTGCTCGGGGGCTACTCTACGAGTGTGTCTTTGCGACGCCCTCTTTTCTTCACGTCGCCTCGACCTAGTGGAAGCTTGTTTTTGTTACGTCTCCACTCGACCTCCCGTTGGTCAGCGTTTTGACCTTCCTCGAAGGTGTCTTGGCTTTGCCTGACTCTGTTCAGGTCGGAGGTCTATCTGGCATTTATGGCGCCTTGTCTTCACTTCAAGCCCCTGGACCTACTCTCCAAAGACTTGATGTTCGCCTTCGTTCGCGTCGAGGAGGATTTTTTCTTTTTGGATCCTCATGCACCCTATGCGACCTCACTGTCGCCACGTCTTCGCTCCGCTTCGACGTGACTTCGTCTCTGCTGCTTCGCCTACACGTCGATCAGGGGCTTGACAGACATGGGTACCTATGGGTCCCCACCGGCCAGGGTCCTAGAGGTCCCTGCCAAGTGGACCCGATCTGCTAAAAGCTCAACCGACCTGCAAGTGGACCCAACGACCTATTTTGTGACTTCCGGGGTTGCCTCTTTAGAAAATTCAGCACACTTCTTCTTCCTCGAGTTATATTCCGGCTCTTCCGCAAGTCTTGTTTCCCAATCTCTTCGCATGGCAGCCGCTTTACTAATTTTTTGTAGAAGTTGAGCGGCTTCCGTGAGTGTTTTCTCCATGAGATCCCCACCTGCACACATTTCGACGTATTGCATGCAACTAGGGGTTAGGGAAAAGAAATAATGTATGCAAGAGTACGTCACCGGAGAAGCCGAGTCTTGGTCCTTGTTCGATCAACCCATTAAACCTATCCTAGGCTTGGTTTATCCCTTCCTCTTCTCCTTGCATGAAATTGATCACTTGCCTCCTTAGATGTTGAACCTTGCTAATTGGAAAGAACTTCTCGCAAAACTTCTTTGTCAACTTGTTCCAATTGCCTTCAACTTCAAAGGACGCAAATGAGTACCATGTCTTTGCATTGCCGGCAAGTGAGTAGGGAAAGAGATTCCATTTGAACCATTCGTCGAGAACTCCTTGACACAAAAATTCAATCACTTAATGTTTCTAATCGGCACTGCTAATCATGCAGTGCCTTTAATGACCATGCATAGGACGGAGTGACGAAAGGAAAGAAAAAAATCCAAAAGCCATACTCAAGAACAAAACAAATCTCGTTGTAAGACCGAGGTTTTTTATGGTCCCTTCTTACCTATTTGGTATTGCATTAACTTGTCATTTTGGTACCTCGATGCAGTGTGCTCAGTAGCCATGGGGGTTCTATTTGTGTGGATTCCATGTGGCATCCCATATGTTAAGACTACTCGATGACATACCTAACATCAAGAAGACTGTTGTAAATAGATAATAATGTTCAACCTTGTCTCTGCACATATTCTCCATCTGATTTTAGAAACTGATTTCTAATTGTATTCTCATAAATGAGTGTATTTTGCAGGATTTCAAATCTGCTGTAGATGTTTCCACAGAAGATATAAAGCGTGTCCGGGAGATGCTGTGTGACTACATTTTTAAGGAGACCATCGACCGAAAGGGCAACTTCTACAATGGTGCACCGTGAGTTCATTGTAGCCAGAAACTTGAAACTCATTCAGTCTTCTTTAGTCAGGTTTTGTTGCCTGAGAAACCTGCTTGGCTTGCTTGGTTGGGGTCAGATACTGCCTGGTTTAGGCAGTTTTCTTATGACTCCATCCAAACAAGCCCTGATGAGAGTAACTTGAAACTTGATGTGATCCTTGCTTGTCTATAAATGTGATCTTGCTTGTCTATAAATGTGATCTTTCTTGCCTGTGATGTGCGAATGTGTTTATGATGTCTCCTTGATGTGGTGGCTGTCATATCCTGACTGGTTCCAGGATGGCAGGATGCAGCCCCTGATGGCTGCCAAATCTTGGCTAGTTCCAGGATGTAGTCGGCAAGCGAGGCAGATTACTGTAGGGGGCCTACGTATCTGTAACGGGCGTTAATTAAAGCTCGTTACAAACACTGATCAGTGAGTAACGAGCTTCATTCGGAAAGCTCGTTACAAACATGCCAATAATGTAACGGGCAATGTAAAAGCCCGTTACCAGTCTTGACCGGTGGGCCCCAGAACCTGGCCCGTTCATCGAGATATAGGAGATGCAGGTTGAAAGCACGTGGCTCCTTTAATCGAGAGGAAGCAGACGCGTGTGGAAACAGATGCGTCTCATTTCGTCGAGACAGAGGAGACACAGGTTCACGGCACGCGTCTCTAATGTTGATTTCACAGTAACAGGCTCTGTTTTCATGTCCGTTACCAAAGTTCCCTGTGGGCCCGGAGAAACAGCCATTTCACGTGACTAGTGACTAGTTGTGGTAACGGTTGTTGTTTGATGCCCGTTATGAATCCCAGATGTGCTGATACGAGTGTGAAATAGACGCATCTAATTTTGTCTAGATAGAGGAGACGCAGGTACACAGCAGGCGTCTCTGATATTGAGCTATTGTAACGGGCTTTGTTTTGGTGCCCGTTACCAAAGTTCCCTATGGGCCCAGAGAAACAGTCATTTCACGTGACCGGTGGCTAGTTGTGGTAACGGTCGTTGTTTGATGCCCGTTACGAATATGTGTTATCAGTAACGGGCATCTGCCCGTTACCTTTCTTGGCTTATTTGTAACACTTGTTCGGTAATGGGCGCTTTGCCCATTACCAAAGGCAATCTATGCCCGTTACCAAAGCGAGTTTTTTACGTAGTGTGGTAAACAGTTGTACTGTTGGTAGAATATTCACTATAGTTTGCTGGAAATACTTTGGGTATGCATGTATGCGAACATGGTTACATGGTCTGCTTTTGTTCATATGGGATAGTTCTGAATCAGATGGTGGTTTCTCCAAGGAGAATGACAAAGTTTGTGGATTGACAAATGAGAATGGCAGAGTTGGTCTTGATGGAGCTGAAAATGTTAGTATTACCTATGGCTACAATGTATGCATGTTAAAAAAAGGTGCTATATGAAACTTCAATTATAAGAAAGTTTTGGTTTCAGTGCTTAAGCATATAATTATAATTTTTACAAGATGGCACTAATGGAGAGGACTATGGTGATGAAGATGACAATGAAGATTACAGTAAAAACGATGAGGAGGACTACAACTATGACAATGCTGGATACAATGGTCGTGACGACGATGATGATTATTACAATGGTAGAGACTACGGCACCCACCAAGAAGATATGGATTATCACCTTCGGTGACGAGTTGATAGCAGATACTTGCCTTCTGCCTTTGCTGCTACTTGCCTTTAGCCTTTGCTACTCCACTTTGCAGTTGGATGGCATTGTAGGCTACTTATGTTATTTGTTATGAACAATATTATCTTAGACACGAATTTTCATTTGAACATGGAATGATATATTATCTGCCACTTTGAGATGTGTACATATTTATTTCCTACCTTTTTAAATATGGATGAATGCAACAATGTTACTGTTTATCAGTTGTAATTTATCTTTGGTCATGCTTTAAGTTTCAGTGCGAATGGGATTTGAAAAAATTATTTGGAAATTTAGATATCTTGTGGTGTAACAAAATCGTCGCAAATGATACAGCCATGTATATCCAACTATAGAAAAAACCCTCATACATATGCATAGCCAACAGAATATATTCCCCAATAGCCAACAAGGTGTCATCGGCAATACATTTCCCAACAGGTAAAATAGATATGTCCCCGACAAGCAAATCTGTTGGCAATTCATGTCAGGTCCACATTAGAATCGGCGCCTTGACCAACTAATAGGCGACTGTCAACCGTCAGCAACTTACTCCTGGACACTAAATCACCAACTGTCCGTTGGCAAAAGGGAGAATGCCCAACCAAGAATGTGTGACGGGAGGTTGCCGACGGTATACACTTGGCTATTGAATTTTCCTACAGTTGAAACAAATGGCCGACTATTTAATAACTGTTGGTCATTCTTGCGATTCTAGTAGTGACCGTTTGCAGTTGCCAAACATCGATTAATGGAAACTCCAAATCTAGTGAAGGAGAACTGTGAGTTTTTTTCGAATTAAAGGAGAACTGTGAGTTGAAGTACCATATGTGTTTCCTAAAATATTTTGCATCCTTATCTATTTGACTGTAAGCAAACGACACAGCTCATGTGGAACTTCTTGGATATATATGTGCACCTTTCCCTTTCTGTAGCAGAAAGCAGGACCTTCGCCAGGGAATCTTTTGGCATTGCAAAACTTAGAGTTTTTTACCTTTCTCAAAACATGGTGTTTGTTTGGAAGGTTTCTGTAGACTGCATCAAATGGGTCGGTGAGGTTGGAAATAGATTCTGGATCTCTATAATACTCATACCGGATATGTGTTGACGGATAAAAGACGTATACCTCTATGATCCGCAAGCGTACGGACCCCACACCTTTTTCACCACGGGATTCCCAAGGTTCTTGTCAATCCGCGGAGCAAGGGGATTACAAGCGTTCGATCTACCTTCACACTCTAACTACTCAAACTCTAACTATGATTAAACTAGAAAACAACTAAACTACACTAGAGAGAATGATTAAGATATCAAGATAAAAGACACTCGCCCATGGGTCTACGATACTAGAGCATGCAATCGCTTAAAGACAAGAAAACCAATCTAATCTATCGGGGTTGTGACCACGGTTTCGCCCTTTCCCTCCTCTCGTACTGTCACTACGCGAAGGTATTCATGACTAGACCTATGATGGACACGGCGTATTGAATGGATCCAAGGAAGCATTAAGGCCTTTACTCCCTTTACGACATGGTAGCTAACCTTAAGCATTAAAGTATATTCAACACAAGATGATAGATAGATAATCCGACAAAGTATGATTACATCTCAAGACCGATTACAACCCATGGACGAATAAGGAGATTACCCCATCAAGGTGCTGGACATAGCACCGTTGATCATGGTTTCCCTTCCGACGGTGTCTTCCTTCTTCTCCACGTGAGGGTGCTTCCTTCGAGGTGGACGATCTCCCTCCGGAGATCTCCCTCCTCTCTCTCTAGCTTATGGATGGCCTCCTGGTGCGAATGGCTCTCTCCCTCTCTCGAATGGTGGCGCCTCCAGGGTTTTAGGGTTGAAGATCCTTCGGGTGCAAGGAAAGGGGGGCCGAACCGGCCACTGAAGTGGGCTGGGCCGACCGGCCTGGGGCGACCGGCCTGGGCCGACCGGCCCGGGCCCATCTCGGCCGGCTCGGTCGCCCCTTCGCTCCCGTGGGTCCTCAGGTGATTATGCACTTTTCCCCCTCCACTTGCATGATTTTGACGATGTCATCCTCGCGTCCAAGATGGAGGTTCTCCACGCATGAAGTTCGGTCTTTTACACTTCAATCCCCGGGGGTGTTCCTCGTAGCACTTCGGTCCTTGCCACCATTGGAAGTGATTTCATCAACCTCATGAACACGAACAAGACTCCGTAAATGCTCCTTTGAACTTGTTGAGAATCCGTCCTTTATGTCAATGTTTTCCTACATAAACACAACACTTCCAAATGCATGCACAAAGATGAACTTGTTATATGATTAGTGTGCCTAGTGGCGGGTTAGTTCCATAATCAAATCCAAACCAAAGTGTAATTAACATGCTAGGTCTACCAAAATACACCGTCAACAATATGTGAAAAGGATAATAAATAACATAGATTAAAACTCTTCTCTGATGTTAAGATGAACATACAAAAAATTATGTGTACATGCACCTCGTTGGTAAAACACTCTTTCATATCTTCTAACATGTCATCACCACCGTGCAAAGGATCCATCTGATCGAAATCATGTTCTCGGTGTTTGAAAAATAAATGTAATCGAATAATCTCATGACGTAACCAACTAACTGCACTTTATAATGTCTTGCATGTTATATATGTTTCCCCTTGTTGAGTACGGCATGTGCTCATGCTTGTTGTTTATTTATTACATCTACACCATCCGGATTGCTGCTCAAACTTGGAGGTTTTTGAGGAGTTCTAGGCGCTCGTGCCACCAATCAACTGCCTGTGGAGTTCCCTTTTGAAGATCCACTACTAGTTATTCGCTCTGATGGTTTGTTTATGAGACGATCGATCATGTAATGGTTACAATACTCTCTTTTATGCTTGGCACTGTATTTGGTATTCACTGAGGTCGTTTACACGTTTGTAACTTGATCCTGGCACACGTGTAAATTATGCATCTGGTTTTGCCTTCAAAATCGGGTGTGACAAAGTGGTACCGGAGCCATGTTGACAGTAGGACGTTAGCCTAGTTAGTCCACGTCACCATCCACTAGATCTTCTCTCAACATGCAAGTTGTCCACATCACCATCCACTAGAATCATGAATTTATGTCTTCTACCGATTTTCTACAGCTCATAGGAATCATGCATGCATTGTGTTAGTTTTTGGAAGTACCATACTACAAATCTCTAAGTAGTTCTCTTTGAATAAAATAGATGTGTTTTCATCTACATTGTTGTTTGAAAAAAATATATTGTGATGCAATCATTATAGGGTTTCTACTTTCAAATTGCATTTTCAAATATAAAAATTCACGTCTCAACTTATTTTAATCTGGAATCCAGAATATGTGAACTTTAGCTAAAATCTAGAGATTGTTATAATATGAGGCCTCCTTCGTTTTCTGCGGTTCCTTTCCTGCCCCTTAACCGGTCCCGGCCAAGATCCAATGGATCCATTCATTCCTTGTCAAATTGCATTCCACTCATGTATCCATTCCAACCAAAAAACATTGTTCGTTTTGACCAGGAATTAATGTATACAACGATCCAACTAGTAAATCCATTATCTCAGCTAGTTGTAACATATAATGGGCAGCGGAGATAGCAATAGCATAATTTAAATCAGTATGTAATTTGGTTCTAACTCCAAGTAATTTAGACATACAAGATACACATGTTCCTTTTTCACAATTTCAGGCAGCAAAGCAGCTGGACAAGAACCTCATGTTCAGTCTGTAATGGTTGTTTCTTCAGTAAACACAAATGACTTTCACCAAAGGACAGAAGTGGATGAAAAGAAACATATGACTCAGTTCAATACTATGTCATAATAATTCCTAGACATCTGATTGTCCAAAAAGATATAATGGGGGATCGTTATGCATTTTGCACAAAGCAGAAGCATCAACCATCGGTACTGCCAGAACACCCTAGAGGCCTTGGACGATTAGGGTAAGCTCAAGCTGATCAACTTCCTGTCACAATATCAAGCATGAAAGTTCAGTACATATCAGCACATGTATCAAGCATCAAAGTTCACCAATATTAACATGATGTTTTTAGTATCCACTCTAATCTATTGATGACAGGAATAAAAGAATTAAATGACATGTTGTCAGATCTATTATATATGTTGAAAGTCCTCTTTTTCTAACCCCACACCTCAAAAGGAACCAACTTTGCTAGTACAATCAAAGAAACTTAACTGATTAGTGACTCAAATTCTTTGTGAACTGCTTTCATGTTCTGAGGAGAGGATAAATTAAATGAAATTAGATATTGTTTGCTAGGATAGAATCTGATGAAAATCGATAAAAATTAAGAACAAACACACTGCAATACAGACCATTAGTGCTTATATTACTTTGGTTAAAAGCATATAGATGTCTTATGTCCTTACTTCTAACTGCAGTAATTAAAACAAAGATCCAGTAATGCTAATAATAAGAAAGGGTACAACAGGTTGAGAACCTCTATATTAACAAATATGCAGAAACATTTAAAATGTTGGAGATAAGGATAGCTGTACCGAATCAGCATAACTACACTACAGAAAAGAATGGTGGCTAACAATATCGACATGAACTCAGGAACATTTAAAATCAGGAGGCACAAATTCAGGAGCACATATTCAATCAAACAGGCACCGATTCTGACAAATTCAGGAGCAAAAACACTGAACAAAGGTGCAAAATTTAATACATGCTATGTCATGTTTGGGTTGCTTTATTGGCCTGACACATAGGCTTGGAAGTTGGAATCATCCAGGTGTGCTAATCATAAAAGTTGGATTCAGGCATACCTTTGATAGCCAACAACCGACAAAACTTGGGAGGCCTAGCAACAGAAGCTATTTGATTAATTTGTTTTGACTTCTGCACCGGCCATTGGGTTGGGTTCGTCAAGCACTCAATTAAATACTACATAAAAGGAATTCAGCGTGTAATAAATCAAGAAAATGATACCTGATTCCTCTAAACATGTAATAAATCAAGCATGCCGGTCAGCTACCAGTTCTTGTCGGGCCAAGGACCTCAACATGATTTGGAAGGGGAGGAGATCAAAAGGGTGAGATCTAAGCCAAGCCATGGGGCGAAGGTGGAGTAGGAACGAATCGAGAAGGCGACGGTCCTCAAGAACCGAGAAGGTCGTGCGAGATCGAGCTCGACTCCCATGCCGCCCACCGGAGAGGGGAAAGAAGGAGAGGGCAGGTGGAAGGCACTTACCGGAGAGAAACCGACGGCGGAGTTGCTGGACCCGCTACAAGAGGAGCTCGTCAGTGAGGATTCGCGCCTCCACACCGTGACCTCGCGGTGCCAGGCCGCCACCTCGCGCCACCGCTTGCTCGCCTCCCGCGCCGCCAATGTCGCATCTCGCCACCTCACGCTGCCACTTGCCTTGCGTTGTGGAAGCCGCCGGATAGGGTTCGATCCGGAGGGAGTGACACGGGGATTCGATTTCTTCTTGCAGCCTGGGCTCAGGAATGAAGCTGGTGTTGTCACCTTTTCTGTCGACTGGGATTGGAATCGACCCACTAAAATCCCCCTAGACCGGGTCCATTCCAGAAAAACTGAACGAGGCAAATCGGATCCAAACCAGGTTTTTTTTCTTGAAATAGTACCGATTGCCGGTACCGGAAAAACTAGACCGGTAAACCAGTCAAACCGACCTGTTAGACGAGGGCCCCGGTTTGACTGTGGTAGTCAGGGTAAAAAACCGACCGGCACCGGAACCAGACTGGGCCGGTTACACCGGTTACCGCGGTAACAAGCCGGTTTTAACCTGTTTTCTCTTATTTTCGAGAAGAGTAGAAGCTAGGGATGGGAAAAAAAACGAGAACCGAACCGAAAGAACCAGAACCGGAACCAAAGGAATCGGAATCGAGAAAATCCGTTCATGTTCGGTTCTTCTTTCTTTGGAACCGAAATGGCCCGATTAGTTCGGTTTGGTTCTCGATTAACTGAACTATACACATTCACCCCAATACTAACCCAATTAGCCGAAGGCCCAAAGAAATTGGCCCAAATAAAACCCTAGTACCCACTCCAGTCCTCACCCCTCTGGCTCCAGAGCCGCCCCTGCCCCGCCCTTGACAACCCTACTCCGTCACCACACGCGACAACACCCCAGCCCCCAACGTCGCCGCACGTGGCCTCTCGCACGAGGTGCAGGCGGCCAACCTCCACGAGGGTCGAGCCTCCACCGTGGCCTCCCACCGCCGCCCCTATCTCTTTGTTCGTCCGCTACCCCTATCCCTCTGTTCGTTCGCCACCCCTCAAATCTTGGCGCCTGGCGGTGCCAGCGAGGAGCGGCGTAGTGCCAGCGTGCTCGGCACTGGGCCAACGAAGCCGCTGGCAGGGCAGCGGCGCGATGCTTTCACTCACGGAGACGACGGTCAGGCGCGTTGCGAGACACTGCCTTCCCCCCACAGTCCGACGGCGGTCACGCAGCAGCCCTCCTCTTCAACCTCATCGATTTGGAAGCATCAACTCACCCTATTTTTGTTTTTTGTGTTGATTTGTGTTCCATGTTGTTGATTTGTGCTCAAATTTCCCACTCAGTTCATGATTTTGTGATTCTATTCATTGTACCTTGGTTCCCTCGGTTAGAACCGGAACCAAACCGAATGGTTCTCTCTTCGATTCTAACTTTCGAGGAACGGAAATTGTTAAGGAACCGAAGAACCGGTTCGGTTAGAACCAAATGCCGAGACCTAGTAGAAGCAGTCGAACGAAGGAGCCATGCGAGGGAGGTCAAGGGCGCGTTTGCGAGGGCAGCCCACGGGCTCGGCTGTGCTGACCTGAACAGATCCGCAAGGGGCGACCCAAGCGGTTGTAGGTTGATTGGAGGGGATCGAGACCTAAGAGCGTAGGTGGTAGTTCGCAAGAGGAACTCGGAATACGAAGAGAATGGCAAGGGACATAAGAATTTAGACTGGTTCAGGCCACCGGAGAGTAAAACCCTACGTCCAGTATGCGGTGGAATTATGCGTGAATGGGGAAGTCCCCTCGAATGGAGCTCTAGGCCGCCTTATATGGTCAACGGGCTAGGGCTTCCATATGAGGTCGGTGGACCCTCATCGGGGTCGGTTACAAGTTAGCAAGGTCATCTTCCGTGATTATAAGGCGAATCCCACGATCTGCAGACCTACGGGAGGCGCCGTGCCACGACGTAGGGGAGAGCCTTGCGCCGCAAGCCCTGCGGGCCTTTCGGGATCTGGATAAGGTCGTCTGGGGTCTTCGGGTTGTGGATAAGGTCTCTGAGTCCACTTGCAGGTCGATGGGGCTTCTGACAGATCAGGTCCACTTGACAGAGACGTCCAGGACCCTGGTCGGTGGGGACCCATGGGTACCCATGTCTCTCAGTTGTAACTTGTCGTGTTTGTGGCGTTGACCCGCGAGGTGGCCTGGATCCCCACAGCCAAAAATCCTCTCTTAGCATGGCCCTTTAGGAATGCTGGAAATCCTCGTTTCTTCCGAGCCCGGCTCACCAAAGCGAGTGTTGGCTAGCGTGGGCTCGCAGGGTCGGAGCTCGCCGACAACGAGTTCCCATTCCCACTCCCGGAGCCCCAATCGCACTGTCTACAGCATCACTCGAATCGACCGCGGTCGCCAGCCGCCGTGGCATGCTCCCTGCACCGAGCGCGCTCGCCGGCCGTCACGACATGCTCATGTGCGGCCACGCGGCGGCGCCCTTCAACCGCTAAGGGCGGGAGCTCGCCCTGCGTCGCCATGCCCGAGCTCGCCCCGCGTCACGAGCACCGGATGCGGGTTTGGGGAGGGCGCGGCCGCCCGGCGTGTGGCCGTCAGGGCGCACCACCGCAGGGCACGCGGGCGCCGAGGAGCATCGTTGTCAAGTTGAGTTTGGACTGGCGGAGGGACTCAATCCGGTGAGCTTGGGGATGGAGGCCGGCGCCGCCACCATCACCGTCTCCTCCACGAGCAGGACGCGGTGGTGTGGACACCGTTACCAGGTCTGCCTCCCATCGTCGACCGTGCCCGGAGACGATGGAGGAGGAGGTCGATTCGCGCGGTCGCGGCGTCGTGTCGCCTCGGCACCTCCGGACGGTTGCCTCCTCTCCATCAACGTCATTCTTGTGAATGCCCTTGGGCTGTTCGACGAAATGAAGAGGAGAAAAGAAAGCATGGTATGGCTGCCGAGTTGCAGTGGAGGGTAACCTTATTTATTTCCCGTCTTTCTCACAGACACGTTTTCGTTTGGACCGACCTCATTTGGTTAGGTTGCAGCACTTGAGACAAGACTGGGTCGCAAACGCGCCCCAAAGGGGGCAGTCTAATTAGCGACCGGGCGCTAGTTGGCTCGCTAGCGACCGATCGGACTCCCTTTCGAACTTTCCCTTTTTGGAAAGTTTTTGTTTCCGCAAATTTCTATTTCTGAAATATCATAACTTATATACATAAATTTGATGGATAAATTCGAGTTATAAATTTTTCTCAAACTTTTAAGCATAACTTTGACACTAGTTAACATGTAGAACTTATGCATACAATTTGTATGTACAATTGTTTTGAAGCATGACTAGCATAACTTTTTCCAAACATTATTTCTATCTTTCATTTTTGGAACTTATATACACAATTTCGATGCATAACTTCGAACTGTAAATTTTGTCAGATAATTTTTAAGTATAAATTTGATGGCGCGCGTAACTTATGTGCACAACTTGTATGCACAATTGTTTGCAGAATAATTTGTACGCATAAGTTTTTCTGTAACAAGGAGTTGTGTGCATAACTTTTTTTGTAACGACGAGTTGTGCACATAACTTGTTCTGTAACGACAAGCTATGCGTATAACTTATGCAGAAATTTTTCTTCAACATCCATAGACACAAAACGATGTGAAAAAATTTGTTGAATGAAAAAAGAGAATAAAAAAGAAATGGTAAAAAGGAATTGTAGAGCGTCGCCGGTTCGCACTGGTCGCGGGACCCGTCGCTCCACGTGCATCAACACCGTGCGTTAGTAGCCTGGGACTCTGGGAGGCCTCGTGAGTCATGACAAGGGCTGTGGACCCCATGCATGTGGGTGGAGTCGTAGAGGCTAGCAATAGTGCGCTCACCTGATGAGTCGCTGGTTTGGAAACCAGCGATCGACTGCTGAATTGGTTTTGCGGCCCCAAAGCCCACACAGCGAGCCAACCGGTAAGCCGGATGACGTCCAAACAAGTCACGGCCGCACGCTCTGCATCGGACGGTCACAAAATCTGACTGACAGAAAAATAACTAAGGTGTTAGTGTTACGAGAAAGAAAAAAAAATCTAAAAGAAAAACGAAACAGCCATACGTTTGCCATCCGCGTTCGTCCCCTTCTCCCCTCTTGGCGGCGGCGACGACTAGGCGTGCCGCGCCTTCCGTCAGTACTAGCTCGACCGCGGACTGCCGCCCTCTCTTCTCTCCTCCGACGATTCGTGCTCGTCCTACCCTGGTGGGTGGTGGTATACGGCCGGCGACGAGGTGGGTCGTGCTCCTGCTCCCCATTCCTCTCGCGGGTTGAGGCACGGTGACGGCTGGGTTAGGGTTCCCGGTTCTGGGTCGGCGGGGGACGGCTCCATGGCCGTCGGGCTTAGAGGAGCGTCCGGCGGCGGCGGCGGCGGATCGAGGGTGGCGTGGTGTGGCGGCCTGGGCGCCGCGGGCGGCGGACGACAACCGGCGGGAAGGGCCGACGGGTTCCTCAGTTAACAAATGGTGCGAGCGGGCGGCGGCGCCATTGCCGGCGGTGGCAGGGGCAGTCCGGTGCATTGAACCTCGACTGTTCATGCCCTCGCCCCCAAATCTTGCATGTGGAGGCGCTGAAGTTCTTGGGTTTATTTTTGTGTGGAAGCTGCCCATTATGGCCGGTGTGCCCTTTTCCTTTGTCACGTGCTGATTTCTTTTAGCAACAGGGAAATAGGAAGTAACTGATTTATTTGTGCGATTTCGATGAAAATGTGTGGCATGCGTACATGGTCTTTTTAACTTTAAGTTTTGTTGTGCATGTTTGGCCCACCTAAAATTTAGAGTGTATTATTTTGTTGTGCATGTTTGGCCGCTGATCTGACCCAATACAAATTACAAAGTATTCACATATATTTTGCCTAATATATCGTTTTTTAAAACTAATTGGGGTGTACATGTGTACACCCATGTCCTAGGTCCGCCCCCACTACTATACTAACTTATCCATCTTTCTGTAGTATAATTAGGTTCTTCTAGAGCACGCTAGGAGCTCCGGACTTGCAGCCCTAGGATTTCTTTTTGTGTTGTTTTTGCATTTCATAGTAGGATTTTTTTTATCATACTCAAACTTCTCACCTTTTGGTTGCTTCAATGCAAGGATGTGCTGTACTGGCAATATATCCTTATGGTTTTGTGATATTATATGTGCACACTTTTTTCTTTGCTAGGAAGTGGTACATAATTTACCTTCATACCTATTAATGATTTAAATTGTAATTTTGGATTAAAATTGCGTAATATGTAAAATGGAAGTTTAAACATGACTGAATGAATTGACATGTCTCAAGAAAGATGTGTGATAACAAATAATATATCCAGAGAAGTCATGTAGTCATGGAAAATAAAGATTGTTCAATAACCATAATACCACTTAGATTCTGGAGTTACCACGGTGTTATGATATCCATTTATTCAGGAAATGACCAAATCATGTCATTAGACCGAATGATTCTAGTTTCTCCTAGCTCGTTTTTTTTTTTTGGCCACAATTGGTAGAGATATAGTAACTGTTTGTGTTAGTTAACACAACACAGAGATGATGACCAAACTAACAAATATCTGCAGTTATAACATTCAAAGCTAGGGAGCTTTGCAATACAGCATTCAAATTTAGGTGCATATACTGCAATTTTTATACTAATAGCAGTTTAAAATGACCATTGTGCCAGTGTGGTTGATCATGCTAACTATTGTTTGGATGAATAATCTTTATCAGCATTTCTTAATTTCTTTCTGTTGTCCTTACAATGACCATGTACCTTCTATATAGCAGTTTTTACAATTTAAAGACTAGCTTTGGTTTGTGGAACTGGGTGCTCCACCATTCAGTCAATTGAGCTATTTATATATCCTTGTTCTCATTTTCTTTGAGCTGAACATCTAATCTAACCAGCATATGTTCCGTTTTAGGAGCTATACATGGTTGTCTTTGACGTCCGAAATAAATCAAGGTTGAAGCAAGATTCAGGAGTTATTAACAAATACAGGGTTTCCAGCCTTCCAGTTAAATGATCAAATGACCTGTAGAATGTCAGCAAGCAAGCAAAAGAAACGACAGATAAATTATACCAACTCAGAGCAATGTAGGCCGGGGAAGAAAACAAAATTTGACTCATCCAATTGTCTTGTGAGTTTGAAGCCTCATATTGGTCTTAAATGGGACCAATACCTGAGGCGAGTTGTGCCAGAAAGGGAACAAGTTGGAATTTTGTGGTCAGACTTGGCCCCTTTCATAGAAAACCAGGAACATTGTTCTGGCCTTGCTGATGTTACATATGTCCCTCCAGAAACTTTCTCTCTCGAGAGCCTGAGAGGTGTCCTATCCTATGAGGTATGCCTATCTTTTCTTCTGAGTTTATCTGCCATGATCTGTTGTTTATGTTGGTTCTATTTATCTTCTATGGTTGTCTTGATGTGGTAATATCACAGTTTGGTGGTAGCACCCTATTTCGTGTTTCTTTTTTTTAATATACACAAACAGAGTTTGTTTGTTCTTGATTGTAGGTATGGTCTACCTGTCTGACAGAAACTGAGAGAAAGTTTCTCAAACAATTTCTTCCAAGTGAGATTGATGCAGAAGAAAATGTACATTTATTGCTTTCAGGAAAAAATCATCACTTTGGAAATCCTTTCCTCAGCTGGCAAGTTCCCTATGATTTGATTCCTATTGCTCCTTTTATTTTCATTTTTGAGGTTGTAGATGCATGCATCTGTTCATTCTGATGTGGTTGTATTGCTTTCTGAATGCTCCTGTTAAGCTACTTGTCTTGTGTCCAATCCAGCGTATGTGAAAAGTATCAAGTAGGGTATCGAAATTGGTACATCTGCGTTATTTCCCTCCCACAAGTCCTGCTTGTCTTGATACAACAAATGATAACTAGATCTATCGTTGTGCTTTTTTGTAACTTATAAATGTTTTTTTGTGGGCTTATGATCTGCTGTTTGGAGCGGTTTTCAAGAATTAGTGAGGGAAGGGTTCTGGTGGCTTTGGGCCAACACACGGCAGTGGTTTCCCTTAAAATTCATTGTTTCCTCATCACTGATAGGCAACCCCTTTATATAGAGGGAGGGAGGGAGGGAGGGAGGTGTGTGTCCAAATTGTAACAATATGGAACAACACCTTCTAATCTAATTTTATATAACTTCATTGACAAGCAGTCTTTCTCAGGGGATGTGGGTCCATTGCTACAGTACCAGCACTATTACTGCTTGTAGTGCGCGCTTGAACAGCACGACGTCACGCAGCCTCTCCAAACTGCCTGTAGGGCTTGCTCGCCCGCAAACTTACATGGCTACACGTCGCATAAAAACTTTTTAAAATACATTATGTCTAGGAAAGAACTCCCGCTAATAACCTCCTCCAGACCCCGCACAGTGCGGGAGCCTACGGCACTGGGTACGTCCTTTTTTATTACTAACAAAACTTCTTAAAAGTAGGACACTTATCAATTTAAAGAATCTGCTCAGATCAGACATGAAAGCCACTGATAATTTTGATACGATCTTCTGCGGACAATGTATGTTGACCAACACCACTTAGCTGAGCTTAGGGTTCCCATTAACCTATGTTGAGGTTAGTCCCAGTTACATACACATTAATGCACTCATGCTTATCTCTGTAAATAATGCTGGACTAGAATATACCATACCGGAATCCCTTCTTCATATACTATTGCCCCTAAAATTGTATGTTCAGACTTTCCATCAGTTTTTCTACAATGCTTTTTTACCTCTTCATATGTTTGTTTGACGTTTATTATTGATTGAATCACTGAACAGGTCATCTTCTCTTTGCTATGGTGATATTCATCCAGATGCCATACTTAACAAGGAGAAGCACATGAAAAAGGATGAGAAAGCATATCGTGTTGACTTGCTTAATTATCATTCCAAGTATGGCCAAACCTGAGCAAATCCATTACAAGTTTACTGTTTAGGCGATCCCTTGATATTAATTGCAAACTGGCTGTGCAGCATGGTTGACACCTTGAAGAAATGGAGGAAGAGATGGCTGAACTGCGGTGATATAGAGAATTTGTTCAGGTTGGGCCTTGCTTCAATAATGTCTCTTGGCTCTTCGGTGATGCAGTGATTTGTTTACTGGATCTGCTCTGGTTCCTTAGTATTGGGTCGAATTATTTCTTTATTTTGTGAAAATTTTCACAGGCCTAATGCCCTAATTTGATGATGCATATGGTGACCCCAGGCTGGTTTTAATTTTGAATATTTATGAATCCCATGCCATATTACTGCTTGCACAGTCAACCAGAATGCATACTGTTTCTCATGGTTGTCTGATGTGCCCTTGATTGGTTAGTCTACCATGGTACCACCTATAACTTGTATGCAAGGTCAACGTAGCATGGTATTTGGTGTCATCCTTTTCTTTTGACTGCTCATGTCTTCAGGAGTTTCAGATGACTCATGTATCAAGTTGGAGTATGCATGTGTCACAAAAGCTTTCTCGATAAGTTAGTGCTGGTAGGCACATGGCAAGTGGCCTTATTTTTGAATTTTGAGTAGTGAATTTATAGAGTTTCAGTGCTGCATTGTCTCATGTTTTAGCTTTTTCGCAGTTCATATTGACAATTTCAACTGATGTGGCTACGAGAACTAAAGAACTTAATTTTCTCATGTACATATAACAATAAAGGCCCCTTAAACTTGCTAGGTTTAGTTGTTTCGACTTGAAGGAGAATATCGAGTACAACCCAGCATTCCTTGCAGTCCAAATCAACATTGACCTATTCTATACCGCATTCTAAAGAGCTAACTCAGTATAAGATTTGTATATAACTTATTAATTGATAAGCACTGTTTGTTATGCTTTTGCAGGGATAACCCTGGTAATCAGAAGGAAGTAGCTATGCAGCAGAAAGCTACTAAGGGTGGAATGCCCATGAAGGTTGCACAAAGAGTTGATGTTTCAAAGTTTATGTCATACATCAAGGTAAAAAGGCTATCTCATAAGAAGGGTTACCATGACTTTTGCTCAACTTTGTCCATTGGAGCTTCTTTAAGAAAAAGTAATGAGATCTCAGTCGTCTGGACATGTAGCTCTGTAATGTCCATTTCTTCCTGCCATTTACTACGCCTGCGAAATAAGTATATTGCTAAAATTAAGTCCTCTGTTTGTGTATTTGATTGAAGTCTTTTTGCCTTTCCATTTAAAAATTGTGGTATCGTTGAACTGAAAGACGGAATCTTTATTTGGTCCATGCTTTTAGCTTGTGCAGAGCTTATATTCAGTTGTGGGTGTCTCTGCTAAGTGGTTTTTGTCTTTTGGGGGTATTTCGGGCTTTGGGGACGCCTGGATGCCTAGACAACACCCTAGGCAACAAGGTGTAACTAGGACCTTGTGGCATTCTGTGGTGCTGGGGACACGCGGATGCCAAGGCAACACCTCAAAAACCATGCCTCTAACAGCTGATTTATGTAGGCGCAACATTGTCTCATGTATAGAATCTGTTATTTTCCGTAAATATTTTTTGTTTTTCCATCCTGTACCTTTATCTCTTAGCTATCACCTCTTTCATAATTTTTATATGAAGAATAGTGTGAGGGGTGTGTTAGTGTGCGGGCTTAATGTCAGAATTTCCTAAATTAGTTTGCATCTAGGATGTGAAGCTAGTCTGAAAAATAATTGTCAGCAATGACTACTGTTCATGATTTTTTTATGCCTGGCTATGATCAAAAGATGTTATTATAAATTACAAAATATATAACTGAAGAAAGTGTTTTTGAAGATAATATATTTTGTTCTTAGAATGCTGAATAGCAAATATGGTGTATTTTACTGAATGATGTGGAACCTTTGCTGTTGTAACTCTTTTCAGGTTAGTAGAACACAACTCAACCATATCAAAAGACTGAAGCAATCTGGGGATGGCATTCAGACCAAGCATGTTTCACGTGTAATTGGTGGACTTGATAAATCCCATGTAAAACCATATGGAGCTTTATTAGAGGATGAACAGAAGAGATTGCGTGAGCATTGGTAAATAATGCTTTAATGTATTGTGTATACCTTGTGTTGATCATTATTCTCATGACAAAGTATTTACTTAACAGGTTGAACATGTTGTGCAATGATCTACCTGCTGCTTTTGAGGTTCTAAAGGACAGGAAGGCACTGATGGAGAAATCGAGAAAGTCATTAGGCCTTGAGCTTGAAGAGAAGAATGTGTCTGTCTCGAGAAAGGTGCTGTGACTTGTCCTTCAGTTCTTATTCTTATGTCTTAGTTTTGCGCCCGAGAGAGATCCTATACTTGAATGTATAAAAAATACAGTGGATGATATTAGTTCATGCTTACTTCTGTTATGTATCTTGCCAGTTTACAATGTATATCATTCACCAGTGCAGCAGAATTCATATTCAATGTTAATGCTATAGATGAGAATACCATGACAATAACGATACTGAATTTGTAACAGAGGCATCTAGTGTGAAAGAACTAGGTAGTATTTCATTATGAATGGTGAACTGTTCTGTAGTGCTATCTTATTTATATAAGGTAGTTACACTATCATTTCTAAGAAACTATATTTTGTTGTAATCTTCTTAATGGAAATAAATTTGCATAGTTAATTTATATTTTAATACCAAATAGGTGATTATGGTTTATTTATGTTTGTTTATGATGAGAAGGCAGACCAGTTAACAGACATAACAAACGAGCTAGGACAACCTGGTGCTAGCAAAAATGATGGTAGCCCAATTTTGCAAAATGGTCAGGTAGAACACTCACCTCAAAGTATGTTTCAAGGTGGGGATGGTCAGAGCACAACTCTTCGAGATCAGGATGATGAGCAGATTTATATGGAAACATCTAGTTTTCATATTGACAGTCGGAATGTGGAAGATCATGATCTCATGGTAGTCGGGGGCACAGATATAACTAGTCAGATTGTGCAAAATTCTGATGTGCAAGATCATAATGGTGTCAGCTGCGTAGATGAAGGCACTCTCTGCTGTGCCAACAACCCTGACAAACAGAATAAAGATCTCACGGATATCAAATTGTGTAAAGATGGCCTGGGTGTTAACAGTGAATATATCCAAGAAATCAGGTGCCAAGGTACAACCATTAACAACAATAGCTCAGAGAGTCAAGGGATCAACTCCATCAATAATACGAGCACACATATTGACATTCTTGACTGCGAAAATTTGCAACTAGAAGATCTTGGAGTTTCTTACAAAGGTCCGTCAGTTCATGCTCATGAGCACGATCAGGACCTGGAAAGCCATGATGTTTTGAACCACAACTGTGAGCGTATTGCAAATATTTCTTCAGAAGTGAGTCGTCCAAAGATGAACACTGTAATTGTGGATCAAGAAGAGACTGAGACTTCAATGATGATACCATCAAACAGTTCTTCACTGATACCTAAGTCCTCTGGAGAACAAATGCATGTGGAAGGTTTTCTGGATCTAAATGACCAAGTTGCAAAAGGTGAGAAAAATAGATGGCAGTTCGCAGGTCCTCTTCAGTCCCATTATCAACCTCCAGAGAATATAACGTTTAATGGCTCAGGTAACTTACAGATTACACAACCTTATCCCTCTTCAGGGCAACAGAGTTCTTCAGTTTACTTGGATAATGGCGTTTTAAGTCAGCAGCAGGATGAACGCACCCCGTCTGCGTTCATAATGGACAATCCATCATCAGTTATTGAGCCATTCTCAAATCTGCAGAGCAATGGTCAGCTCCAGATGGTGAGAGACATTGGAGCAGTTTCGTACCCACTTCAACATGCAAATAGCATTGAACAGCCAATTGGTTTGCATTCATTGGCGAATAATCGTCTGGTTCATTCTGCTCCATTCCCCAGGTCGTTGCAGGAACAGCAGTTAACTGATCAGAGTGATAAGTGCCTCTATGGACAACTTCACAAGGATATCTACGCTGATGTGAGTTTTCCAACCAAAGTAAACCCTCCTATATCTGGACAGCATTCTTATGCTGCTTTTGCTTCGATGGATCATAGGTATAACTGGTTCCCTGATGGTTGTCAGCCGCAGAATAATACTCTGTCGGGGTTGGAGTCTGGTAACTGCTTAGCCGAAGTGTTGCCAAGTGGAAGCAACACCGATGGAACTCTGTTCAGTGCCATATCTCAGTACAAGCAGCCATCATTACACCTGGGACATGGTGGGTCAAGCCCCAGCCAGCTCCTTGAACCAAGGAATCAAGTTTGTCCACCTCAAAATTTTCTACCTAGGAGTCAAGACACAAACATTCCATTTTCAGACATGTATGGCTACACCCAGAATATGGCCAGTGGTATGAACAGCCAGGCAGCACCTGTAGGCTCTCTGGATGGGTCGCATTGGACAAACTTCATACAACAGAGTCCTGGAATGCCGCCTGACTTCACAAACAAGCCTTTTCGAGGGCCCTGGACCAGATAACTCTGTAGGTGCTGCCTGAGTTGGTTAATAAGGAGATTGGGGGCAGAGGCTGGAACAGAATTTTTTCCAGCACTGATGACTGACATCGTAGTGGTTTTGAGCTGCTTTAATGGTGGTTTCAGAACGTAATTTTGTGCCATTCCTGCCTGGACATGGGCGCTGGGAATCTGGACAGTCAAGAGCTGATGATTCCCATTTTTTGCGGTTTTGTCCTTTTTTTTGATAATAAGCTGTGCCCCAATCTCCATGTGTAGGCTGCCTTCTGTAGCGCCCCTCAGCAAACGAAAACCTGATGTTGCGGGTTGTGTTCTTCTAAGCTATGGTTCTCAGTGCGCGGGCCATGTGGTAATGTGTTAGCTAACATTGCATGTCATGTCAGCCCCGTGTACATCTTTGCTGGCGCGTGGGCTGCTTGTTGATTAATCTTGAGCGCAAAGGCAGAAAAGGCCTTGGTTGGCAATTTTGAGCTTTGCCTAACTTGTGTTTGCTTTGAAAATTTGTTTTTGTTTTTCTTTCAATTCCTTTTTATGGTTGATAATCCAGTCGCATATGAAAGATGTCGCACTGTTCCAGTCGTGGAGGTGTCCAGGGGCAGCTAGTTCTAAAAGGGTGTGTTTGACAGAGCTCTTAAGAGTTGATTTTTCATTTTCTATCGGAGTTCTGCTAAACAGTTTTTCAGAAAGAATGGTTCTCTGTTGATTGATTCCCTGAAATGAACTAAGGTTGAGAGCAGAAAAAAATAGTGATACTTCATCCTGATTTTAACACTTTATTTTAGAGAATCAAATAGAATAATTTCAACCACGAAATCATATTTCTCATAAAATCAACTCGCGGTAGAGAATTACTGAGTGATTTACGCATATGTCATTAGAAAAGATGGTGGTTACGGTTTACGCGCTTGTCATTCCGTTCATGTTCTGATAGGATTTAACAGTTGCACCATCTGACATATGGGACACCCATGAATGGAAAAGACTTTTTTTTTTTTTGGGGGGGGGGGGGGGGGGGGGGGTTGGGGTGCAGCGGGTCAGGCCGGCGGTCGCGGCAAGGCCAGGGGGCACGGCCCGCGGTTCGACGCCAGGTAGGGGGCGCGGCGCGTCCGGAGGCCGGCGGCTCGCGGCCAGGCCAGGGGGCGCGCGGGAGGAGACCCCAGCCTCCGACGCAGTTGCCGGCGACGATGACGAGGGCGCCGCAGCATCGTCGTCTGCCACCACGACCGCGACGTCCTCCGCACCGGTCGGCGGGAGCGAGGGAGGTGGAGGAGGCCATGGCATGCGGGCGAGCCCCTGCCCAGCGCCGGATCGGGCCTCAGGCGGTGCGGAGGTTGAGGGATGGAGGTGGACTTGGCCGCCGGGCGTCCTCGTCGAGTCGTGAGCGTCGGCGGCGGCCAAGGAGGGAGGTGCGGGCAGCAGCGGTGAAGCGAGCTCCGGCGGCAGCGCGTGAGCCGTGTGATGGCTGGCAACGGAAGATAGGAGAAGTGGAGGAAGATTGAAGGGCCCCACAGGTGTTAAAATGGTTATTTCACCAATCGGTTTGACACCGTTAGCTCGGAATCCATCCAAAACACAGTAGCACACAGGTAAACGAACTTTGTACATAGCACACATGTATTTGAGAACTTTTTGTGACATGTGCGTAACCGGCAACTTTTTTAATGGCATGTAGCTAAATGACTCAGAATTACTCCCTTCGTCTCCAAACGGATTGTCACTTTCGTTTCCGATAAACAACTTTGATTAAATATATATAAATTTTCATGGTACAAAATTATTATAGTTAGATAGATATTCGAATTTAGTTTTTTAACAAATTTATTAGGAGATACGAATGTTGCACATAATTTAACAAATCCGGTGAAACTTATGGTACTAAAATCAATAATGACACTTTTTTATAGTTAGATAGATATTCGAATTTAGTTTTTTAACAAATTTATTAGGAGATACGAATGTTGCACATAATTTAACAAATCCGGTGAAACTTATGGTACTAAAATCAATAATGACACTTTTTTTTAGGGACGGAGAGAGTAACTCAGATAGAATTGCAATAAGATGGAGCTGTATGCCTGTATCATACTCCAGATACGCTGTTTCTTTTGATTGATCGAGGGAGGGACATTCTAGAGGAGGCTACCGAGATGTCCTCAACACGGGCGCCTCTATCGGTCACTCTTGTGACATCGTCGAGCGACGGAGTAAAAAAAATTAACATGATTTTTTATGTTGCAAACGGTGATTTTTTATGTTGCAATTTTTTTTTGATGTTAAGTGCAACTTGAAAGTAATGTTAAGGTGAGATTTTTAACTTGAGGTGCCATCCGTCGACTAGCGTGCAGAATGAACATCCCCACGCTAGCGGCTCCGGTATGTAAAATGTTGTGGTTAGATCTATACGTGGGCCACACATTAAGATCATAATCCTAAAACTAAAATCTCACATTCACATTTCAAATTTTCGAGAAATTGGTTGAAATTTTTGCATGACTCACCAACTCGTCCCAACCGCGTTTGTTTTTTTACCCGACTTGTTCCAACTCATTAGCTACTAAAATATTATTTCCACTTGTTCAAACACAATGTGAAACCCCCCACCCCACCGCCACCACCAATCATCATGATTTTAGATATACCGTTACAATTTATGATACTGAAAACTTGCCATTACGATTCGCTCAAAAGTCCCAACTGTACCATTATGTGCCCTTTTGACATGTTTTTCATTTATTTGGACCAAATTGCCCTTGTCTTCTTCCTCTTCGGTCCTCCTTTAAGTCCTCCTGCTTCTCCTCCTCGCACACGTGATGACGAGCAGCAGCAGCACACTGTCCCTATAGCGGCCGCTTCTTCTCTCGTTTAGTGCCCACCCCTCCCGGCCTCCTTCTCCACTCCACTGTCGCTCGGTTTACCTAGCCCCACCCCTATGGAGGGAGCTCCGCGGCCGCCACCACGGGGGAGGGCGCAGCGCGAGCACTCCACAGAGTCACAAAGGAGGTTGTCCCTTCCTCATCGTCACACCCGTTTTAAAGGCAAAACCAGATGCATAAATTACATGTGCGCCAGGATCAAGTTGCACACACGTAATGACTCAGTGAATACCAAATACAGTGTCAAAGCGTAAAACAGAGTATTAAAACCATTACATGACCAAATGTCTCATAAACATATTATCAGAGCGAACAACTAGCAACAGATTTTCAAAAGGAAACTCCACAGGTAGCTGACTGGTGGCACATATGCCTAGAACTTATAAAAAATCTTCAAGTCTGAACAACAGTCCGGGCTGTGTAGATGCAAAAAATAAACAAGTGTGAGCACATACCGTACTCAGCAAGGGGGATATATCATAATAAACATGCAAGTCTGAATAAGTGGATGGATGGAGGGTTTAAGCACTTTAGCATTTTAGTTGGTCAAATTTTATTAAGCAACAATTTATTAGCAAGTATAAGTATATACCATCTAACAATTAATGTAAAGCATCACCATCATAAACATAAAGTAAATAACAATTTAAATTCATCTTCCAACAATTAATGTAAAGCATCACCATCATAAACATAAAGTAAATAACAATTTAAATTCATCTTCCGATAGATTAATAATGTGATGGTCCAGGCCGCTCATGACCGTGAGCACGGCTAACCGATTAGTTTTACACTCAGCAGAGGTTGTACATCTTTACCCACAAGTCGCGTAAAAGTTCAAAAGAACTTTAGACCCAATCATGCGATGCTGATCAGGCATCATACCACACTGCTGAGGTGTGATTGCATAGTGACGCTACGAGGCCTTTACAAAGATTCCCTAATGTGCAGCAACCCACTAAGTTTCATGTCGAAGCAAGACATAAAGCTCCCTAGTAGGTACCGTGTCTTAGCAAAGCCCAGCTCCCCTCCAGAGTAGGTCTATACCCCATCAACACCTCCCCATTTGCCCCTTTCAGGTAAGATCAATACAATACCAAGGTTTCCAATTATTCGGCCAAGACAGAGCCAAATATCTTGTGGTTGCACTGTTGTCCTGGGTGGTTCTCTATGTTCCAGTTAAGCATGTGGTCTTGCAATTAAATTACCATTATTGAACATAGAGTATAAAGAGTAACATGTTGTTTATCACAAACCTAATTGAGCAAACTAAGCAGCATCTACCATCAAAATTAATTAAGCAACCCGGTTACAAGGCAATGGTCAAAAGATACTAGTCATCATCCTTAATAGGAACCCATTAAAATTAATGCAAAGCAACAAAGTAAATACAATGATTTAATGCATGTTTACATAGGATAAAGCGGGTATTCCCAAGGACATTTGCCTTCCATAAGATCCGGAAACTGCTCAGAGACTTCAAAGTCTTCTCCTTCAGGAAATCTCTCGAACGACTCATTCTCTACGCATCACACATTCACATGCAAAGAGACAATACAATAAAATAAGAAACAATACACCAATCATTTCAAATAGGAACAAAAGCTACACTAAACTAATCTAATCGTCGATACGAACACATGGATATAAAGAACGCTAAAAACGGAGCTAAAACACAAAAGATGCGAGCTATACAAGGTCCAAGAGCCCATCTGCAGAGAATCTGGGCTTACAGGGGTCTAACTGAAAGAAACTGGACTAAACCATAAGAAACTTTAAACGGTGTAAGGATCTAATCGTAAAACACGAGAAATTGTGGGCCTCTTTAGCAAAAGGTACGGCGACAACGCGAGTTGACTGGTACTCGCCAAGTAGACTCGGGTTTGGATTAGATTTGAGCCACACATCGGCAAATGGATGGCTGGCGAGGACCCCGGCGGACACGGCGGCACGCAGGCGGCAGCACACAATGGTGAGCGGCGGCGATGTCACCGGCGTAGCTCGGATCTCGAGCTTCCGGACGCGATTCGAGACGAGGTTTGGCCCTGGACGTAGATGGGGTGACGACAAGCTCAAAAAGGGTGTCAAGACAGGTGGAGAGGCGATGATGACGATGCGCAGTCTGACGAGGCGGGCGGCGGAGAAGCTGCGACTCCAGCGAGCTGCTACAGGCGAAGCGAGGCATAAAATGTCCACAAGCGGCATGGGTGGCCCCCTCACCTCCATGTGAAGCTCCAGGGGTGCTCAAGACCGACGAAGAGGCGGCGACCGATGAGATCGAGGGCGGCAGCTTGCGCTAGGGTTTGGAGCTCGGGCAGCGTGAGGCTTGAGGGTTGGGAGAAAGAAGATGTAGAGGTGGCGGTGGGGGTTTTATTGGTCACATGGCCCTGGAGTGCGGGCCTGAGGCCAGGACGGGGGCGCAACCACTGTAAGGTGGGGCCCGACGGTCATCCTCGACCTCCGGCCGAACTCCGAGCCACGAGAACTCCTATGTGTCTTCCGAAAGATAGATAAGCAAGTAAATTTCCAGCCCACCAAAGCCCATCTAAATGTAGTTTTTTATTTTCCCACCAGCCCGCTTAATGATTATTAAATTAAAAATGTTCCAACATTTTTTCTTCAACGTTTTAGTATTTTTTCGTCAACATTTTAGAAATGTTCAACATTTTTTAGTCAACATTTTTTGAAGGCTTCTTCCAACATTTTTCTGGAGCTTTTTTCCAACATTTTCCTGGAGGCTTTTTCCAACATTTTAAGAAATGTTGGTTTCGTCAATTATTTTTGTCAATATTTTTAAAATGTTGCAACATTTTTTAAAATGTTGGACAACATTTTTCTTCTTCTTAGCTTTCTTCCAACATTTTTCAGAAATGTTCCAACATTTTTTGTCAACTATTTTTGTCACCATTTTGCGAAATGTTGCCAACATTTTTCTCAATCTTTTAGGTTCTTCCATCATTTTCGGAAATGTTACAACATTTTTTTTATAAATGTTGGTTGCACCAACTATTTTTTTACATCATTGTGCAAAATGTTGCAACATCTTACTGAAATGTTGGAACATTTTTTGTGGCGCGCGGAAGCAACCGAGGAGGCGATGGCCGGCGTCCGACGGCGCACCAAAGCCCGCACCTCGGGGCCGCGGCCGACGGCGCACCGGCGCCCCACGTCCGGAGCTGCGGTCGACGAGCTCGCACCGAGAGGGGCGCTACGGCGATGGCGGTCGAGGCCGCGAGCCGGCCGCGCGGCCATGGCCGCGGGCGCGTGCACGGAGCGAGGGCCGGCCGGCGCGCAACGACGGCGGGTTGGGGGCGGCCGCGGCGGCGCGGATGATGGCGAGCCCCCGATCCGTCCGCGGCGGGCGCGTGGAGAGGCGCGCCGGCCGGTAGGGCATGGCGGCGCGGCCTGCCGCACGAGCGGCGGCGACGGGCAGGGGGTGGGTGGAGGTGGAAGAAGGATGTTAGGGTTAGGTGTTCTTGGGCTACGTGGGCTGCTATTGGGCTAGTAGTGGGTTATAGATCGTTTTCGTTCTAACTTCCAAAAGGTATATAGGATTCGCCCCGAGCCACACCCGAGTGGTGCGGGCCGGCTTTGGGCTGCTGTTGGGTTGTAACGAAAACGGCTAGCCTTGTAGTGGATTGAGTTGGGCCAAAAGAGTGAAAGAAAAAGTGAGGGAAAAGATAAAGGTTTTTGCCATTTTTTAAAAATCATCAATTAATTGAATTTAAACACTAATTTGAATTAAAACAACCAAAATTTATGCTCCAGCATCAATGCAATAAAATAAACCTATGATTCATTAATAAAATTTGTAAAACATTTAAATGCCTAAAAATCACATTAAACCTTAGAAAAACCTTAAATCCTTAAACATGCTCACATTAAATTCTACAAATTCTAATAAATTTTATTAAATTGAACAACATTAAACTTTGGGTGTTACACGTCCACATCCATCACCATGGCCACCACCTCAGCCCTCGTCCTCATTTGATGCGGGAGCAGGGGTGAGGACCAGGAGCGTCCCAGTGGTCGATGGATGACCGCTCCTCAGTGATGAGTGATTGACAACGAGTGTTGGACTGACTCTTGGCTTAGTGCGCAGGTGTAGGCTGCGGCCTAGTTCGTGTTGTTGCAGGTGAAGAATGGGCGCGAAAGGTCTTCAGCCTTGAGGGGCCTCCGGGAGATGGAGAGACAAGTTGAAGGACCGATAAGGCGACCAGAGAGGGGGGGAGTGAATGGGAGCCGATAAAAATTCTTCTCGAGGGAGATTGAAACTCCGACAAGACGAACTAGCTCGGTCGAACCCCCGAAATCACACGCTCCGCACTTCTACCTCCCGTTTGCCAAAACCACGTAGCCACTGGAGTGCTACTGGTCCTAGGAACAAATTCTACCAGCAACCACAACACACACGCAGCACCGACAGCGGAAACAACTCGAAAGCCGGCTAACCAGAGGGGGCGGTTAGACCGGGTATAGGGGGCGGTTAGACCGCCTCCACCTGGCAACCAAGAAATCCTCCGAAACGCCTCTTCCGAGCACCAAAACACACCACGGTTTCACCAACAGAGATCTCTGGTCAAGGCCATGCTAGCTACCAGAAAATCTTGGCGAAAACCAAAACTTCACCCAAGGGCCTAGGGGCGGTTAGACCGGCTACCTGGGGCGGTCTAACCTCCTGTACCCAGCAACGAACCCCGACCAAGAACACCTAGCAAACTACACTAAAACGAGCCAAGATTTCACCAGAACGCTCCTCTAATCAAGGTGAACAAACTCACAGAGAAAGGTCCAGCAAAATCAAACTTTCTTCGGACGAGCGGGGGGCGGTTAGACCGCCCCTCCTACGCGGTTAGACCGCCCTCCCCAGACAGAACGAGAAAAAGGGGAACCGCGGGTCAACCCTCAACTTTGCATCACCCGATCTCCCGATTCACCCAACGGATTGCAGCGAAACTTTGGGGATGCCTGGGTCACCTCATGGACGACCTCTCCCTCAAAGGAATTGCACCGAAACACTCTCAATCATGGGGAATCGCAAATCTCGTGACCAAACCTCAAGAACTCGAGTTCCAACGAAAACCACCAAATCGAGTCCGATTCAAAGAAGATTTGGGGGCAAAGTCACCGACCAAAGAGGCACAAAAACCTCATACGTGACACCCACCAAAAACCCCAAGAAATCGTCCTCAAAACACCGCCAACAAAGAGCTCCGAAAATCAACACAAAAGAGACGGGAAAACCACCGTGATGAACAACGCCGAACCATCTATACATGCCATGAAAGGTTCGTACATGGTCTAGCTTGCCACCCAAACATCCATCCCTCTCTCTAGATCTCACATGAAGCTCTCAAGCTAGTCCTCTAAAAACCTAAGGAAAAATGGAGAACGAAAATGGAAAAACAAATGAGCTAGGGTTCCAAGGGTTGGCTGCCAACCTCTCACCTCTTGGGTTATATAGGCGGCAACCGAATGTCTAAAATGCCCCTCTCTACTAACTAGGGATACAAGCCCCTCAAGGGCCGATTCGGAATTCTTGATGTCTTCACCATCGGACGGATGCCCGGCGACCGCACTCTGCGTAGCCTCGACGCACGCCTTGCGATCCCGACGCGTGTCCTCCGCTTCGAAGCTTCTCGGCGCCGGCGGCCAGGGCGGTCAGACCGCCCCCCCTGGGCGGTTAGACCGACCCCGGGGAACTGACCGACCCCAGGCGGTCTGACCGCCCCTCCTGGGCGGTTGAACCGGCCTGGGTGGCCGCACCTCCTCGTCGAGTCTTCGGCCTCGGTTTTGTGGCTCAACCGAGTAACCCACTGGTTTTCTGGTGAACCACTGCAAACCCCGCGAACTCGGTGTAGCCTCCGCCAATCTCCACTCATGACTCGGCTCCCACGTAGTCCCGGCTCGACCTTGGTTTTGAGGCTCTACCAAGAAACCGTCCACGACTTCATCTTGTTGTTCATGCCACCATGCGGCCCGCACTTGACCCCCGCCGGCCACCGGGTCCCTCGAACGAAGCCTACTTGTCTTCTCCACACCTGGAGGCCTCACCGGCAACGACCTTTCGCGCTTGTTCTTCACCTGCACCAACACGAGTCAAGCCGCAACCTGCACCTGCAATACTTAGCCAAGAATCAGTCCACACAACGTTGTCAATCACTCATCACACAAGGGAGCGACCATCCACCGGTCCTCGAACCACACATGGTCCTCACAAGTAGGCTCGGTTCGAGGGACCCGGTGGACAACGGGACTGGGTGCGGGTCACATGGTGGCGACACAAGCAAGACGAAGTCATGGACAAGCGAGCCGGTGCACGGTGGTGGTCAAGTCAAGTGGTTTGGCGGGAGGCCGGACCGAGCACGAGGGGTTTGGTGGTTTGCCCACAAAACCATCGGCGGACGGTTTCTTGGTTTGGGCCTCAAAACCAAGTCCGAGGGCCCAACACGACGGAGACGGGATCCGGGCGTGTCGGGAAGCTTCGAGGCGGAGGACACGCGGCGGGATCGCATGGCTTGCGTCGGGAGGACGCGGGGGTGCGGCAAAGGCGTGGCCGTCCGATGGCAAGACCCACAAACATTACCTAAATGCCCCTGCGTGGGTTGTATCGCCAGTAGTTAAGTTAGGGGTAGTCGAGTCATTTACCACTCCGGCGGGAACCGATATATAAGCCATAAGGGTGTGTGAGTGGCCCTCTCTCTCCGCGACTTAGGGTTTCATTTCCTCCCTCCTATTTCTCATTTTCGCCGCTATTTTTCTTCCATTTTCTCTAGGCTAGCATGAGAGCTTCATGAGAGATTTGTTGAGAGTGATGGATGCTAGGGCGGCATGCTAGACCTTGTGAATCTTTCCTGGTTTGTATAGAAGATTCGAAGTTGTGTTTTTCGTGGTCTTTTGTGCTTGTTTTCGTGCCTTTGTTCTCGGTGCGATTCCGCGGATTTGAGTGGGTTTCTCCCCGGATTTCTTTGAGGAAAACATGGATAGATGTCTCATGCATCTTTGTGATTGATCTTGTGTCCTCAAACGCCGGGAAACCACTTCGATTCGAAGTTTTTCGTTCGGTGCTCTAGCTTTTGGTGGTGCTCAAAGGATTCGCGATTCCCGGTGATTTAGGGAGTTAGGAGGCAAGATTTTTGGGCTATAGCATCCTTGTGTGACGCTTTTCAAGTCCCCAAACCCTTGTCTCCACAACTTCAACCGTTTGGGAAATCCGATGATGATTTGGGGGAGTTGACTTTCGGGGTCGGGCGTTTTCTGCTCTGTCCGCACCTGGCGGACGGTCCGCGAGAACCTGGTGGACGGTCCGCGCCGCTAGGGTTCGTTCCGTGTTCTTCGTGTTCTTGCTCGTCTTTCGTTTCGATCCGTCGCGATTTTGGTTTTCGGTTGGACGGAGTTTCGGACGGTCCGCAGCAGAGGGCGGACGGTCCGCGGGTGCCTGGCGGACAGTCCGCGTGCTCCCCGCGGACGGTCCGTGGTTCGTGGGTCGCTTCGGTTGGTTCCCGTGTGATTTAACGGACGGTCCACGGCTCGGGCGGACGGTTCGCGGCAAGGGGGCGGACAATCCACGGTCCCCTGCCGGACGATCCGCGCGCCTCATCGCGGACGGTCCGCCCTGTCTGGCCGGACGGTCCGCCAGAGGCTGCGCGCTTTGCTTCTTGGTTTGATTCCTCTCCTTCTTCTTTCGTGCTTCCGCGTGTGCTTAAAGGAATCGTTCCTAAGGCTAGAGGTTGATCCATAACCTCGTTGTCTTAGCGATTGGTGTGTGATTCGATCCATCGCTCGTGTGTGACCGGGATTTGTCTAGGGCATAGGCCGGGTTCTTTTGGAAGAATTTTTTACCGGCTCCTATTCACTCCCCCCTCTCTAGTCGCCATCTGATCCTTCAATTGGTATCAAATCTTGGTGCCGGATTCTTTGCGACTTTGACAAGTCTCGAATCCTAAGATGGCGTACGGTGAGCGGGGCGGTCCGCCGCACTTCGATGGCAAGGGTTACCACAAGTGGGCGGCCCGAATGATGATCTTTCTTCGTGGGAAGCTGTTGGATTTCATTGTGCTTGACAAGACCTATGCTATTCCGGTCAACATCCATACTCTCATGGTGACCGATGCCGGTTCTAAGGCCAAGTATGAGGCTAATGCAAAAGCCGTTGATCACTTGGTCCGAAGCTTGTGTGATCCAGAGTTTGAGCGTGTTCGCCATTTGAATCTTGCTTGGCAAATTTGGGAGAAGCTGTTGGTTGCTCACGGTGGTGATAACCATGTGAAGGCTCGCCTCTTTGTCTCTTTCCGGATGCAATATGATAATTTCACTCCACTTCCCGGTGAGGACATTGATGCGATGTTTCAGAGGTTCACCGCCATCGTGAACAACATGAAAGCTAATGTTGAGGATTTTCCTTACACCGAGCATGATCAGGCTTTGAAGCTTTTGCATGTCTTGGACCCAAATGTTTGGGGTTCTAAGGTTGAGGCCATCAAGGAGTCTGGGAAATATTTGACTATTGAGTTGGCTGACCTCTTTTCTAAGCTCAAGTCGGCTGAGGTTGACAGGAAGTTGCAATCCAAGCATGAGGGCTCGACTGACCATAGTCTTGCTCTTGTGGGCAGATCAAAGGGCAAATCTAACCCTTCCTGTCGACAGTTTTCCTTGTCTTCTCTTATGTCTATTCCAGATGAGGAGTTTGATGTGCTGGGCGAGGAGGAGCTGGCCTTGCTCTCAAGAAGGTTTGATCGACTGCACGAGAGTCGGAGGAATGCAAGGCGGAGCTCAGGGACGTGCTACAAGTGTGGCAAGCGAGGCCACTTCATCGCCGAGTGCCCGAAAGCGGAGGAGAACAAGTACAAGGTGAACGAGTACAAGGCGCACCCGAGGCGTGAAGACAAGTACTCCTCCAAGGGCAAGCACTTCAACAAGTCCAAGAGCAAGGACAAGGACAAGTGGCGACCGAGCAAGAGCGGCTACAAGAAGAACAAGGCAAGAGCGATGGTGGCCGGTGCGAGCGACGTTGACTCAAGCTCAAGCGACGAGCAGTCAAGCTCAAGCAGCGAAGATGAAGACGCCGGAAGGCGCAAGGGCAAGAAGAGTGCAAGCCGGAACCTAAGCGGGTTGACCTGTGTGGCGCTTGAAGGCTTTTGTGGCATGGCCCATAGCTCAAGCAGCAAGAAGAGCGAGAAGGAAGACAGCGACTCCGACTCGGAGGATGAGGTAAATTGTGACCCCGACTCTTTGCTTGCTGAGATCGCTAGGTTGAATGGCTTGATTGACAATCGTGATAGTGTGCTAAGAGATGCCAAAAAGATGAGGAAAGATCTTAGGGCTCAACTTGAGAATGCTAGTGAGAAAGTAGGAGTGCTAGAGTCGAAATTGCTTGAATTGAAACTTGAGAATGACTCTTTGAAACTTGCTCCTACTACTCCTGATGATGTCGAGTGTCTTGAGTGTGATGCGTGGTTGAATGAGATCAAGTTGCTTAATGAGAAGAATGCTTCCACTTTGGCTAAACTAGATGCTCTTAGGACTGAATATGATGAGCTTAAGGCTAGACCCACTTTGCTTGGTGCTTGTAAATCATGTCCTACTATGCATGCTAAGCTTGTTGATGCTCGTTCTACCATTAGTTCTTTGGAAGCATCTTTGAAATCTCCGTTGCAAATGCATGCTCTAGTCGTGATGAAGTTACTTTGCGCAATCTTGAACTTACTTCCCGTTTGGATGTTATCTATGAGGAGAATGACTATTTGA
Organism: Cenchrus americanus; assembly: GCA_947561735.1. Taxonomy (NCBI): domain Eukaryota; kingdom Viridiplantae; phylum Streptophyta; class Magnoliopsida; order Poales; family Poaceae; genus Cenchrus; species Cenchrus americanus. The sequence continues at coordinate 180,978,973 of OX387245.1, forward strand.
GGAAGGTGTTGGGTTGGTTGTCTGGGCAGGAACCTCAATTGAAAATCATGATTGAGGAGTTCAAGAGAGCTGATGGTCGTGGTTTGGGGTTTGAGAAGTTGGGTGAGAAAGTGGGAGAGAACAGTGGGGAGAGTGTGTATGAGAAGTGTGTTGAGTCTAACCCCGAGTTTGAGGTGATCGGAGACATCCAAGTCCCACTTCCAAAAGCACCCAAGAACTCTTTCACACCAAAGCCCAACCACCTTTGCAACAAGCTTGACACAACCCAAGATCCACCCAAATTCCCACATAAGACAAATGACTTCAAGAAACCGGTGAGGTTTGTGAGTGAGAAGGGTGAGAAGCCTAGAGAGAAGCCAGAGCCAAAATCAAAACCCATTCCCTTCAGGTGTGAGTATTGTGGCAAGGAGAGGCATCTTGCAGAGTTTTGCTACAAGAGGAAGAGGGATGAGAGGCGTGCTAGGGAGCAAGCAAACCAGGATAGGTATCGCCAGCCTCATGGTATTCCTGAGCCTAGAGTGCCACTTCCACGGGGTGTGGGAAGTGTGAGGAGTGTTGGCAGGTTCCCACAGAGAGGTGGTGGTGAGAGGTTTGATAGGAGAGATGATGGTGTGCGTGCTGGTGAGAGGTTTGGTCGGGCTCGTGGTGGCTTTCTTTGGACGTCCCCCTACTCGTCCTCAGTACGGGTTTAGGGGAGATGATCGCAGCTTTGGGTTCCAGAGGAACTACGGACCACGTTTTCCCCCTCGTGGTGCTCGTACTCCTCCCATGGGACATGGGAAGTTTGGTGGCAAGGGAATGATGTTTGCTAACCCCTCTTTTGAGCAGATGGCTCGACATTGGTTTAACTTTCTTTGTGCTAACCCCAGTGTCGAGTCGCTAGCTCACTCTCGTTCTTGTTTCTGACTGCAGGCAGGAGGCTTGGAGGACATTTGGTTGATTGACTCCGGGTGTTCTCGACACATGACCGGAGATAAGAAGTGGTTCTCCAGCCTCACCCCAGTGAAGGAAAAGATGTACATCACATTTGGGGACATTGGACGAGGAAGGGTGATGTCTGAGGGTGTTGTGCATGTGAGTGACAAGGTAACGTTGAAGAGAGTGGCTCTTGTGAAGTCTTTGGGTTTCAATTTGCTTTCGGTTTCTCAGTTGCTTGATGAGGGTTTTGAGGTGCGCTTCAAGTCTGGCGAGTCTCGTTTGCTTGATTCTCGAGGTGATCTTGTACGTATGATCATCCCCGAGGGTCGATTTTCGTGGCTGATTTCTCTCGTTCTTTGGGTCCTCGCTCGCCGTTTGATGGCCGGTCCTTCTTCGATTTGTGGAAATGGCATAGGCGGTTGGGACACTTGAGCTTTGATTTGGTTTCCCACTTGAGTGGTCTTGACCTTGTCCGAGGATTGCCGAGATTGAAGCTTGAGAAGGATTTGGTTTGTGCTCCTTGTAGGCATGGCAAGATGGTAGCCACTCCCCATCCACCCCTGACCGATGTCATGACCGAGCGTCCGACAGAGCTGTTGCATATGGACCTTATTGGGCCAGCTCGAGTTCGCTCGGTGGGTGGGAAGTGGTATGTCCTTGTGGTGGTGGACGATTACTCTCGCTATGCCTGGGTGTTCTTCTTGGAGGATAAGAGTGAGACATTTGGCTTTGTTCGAGATCTGATTGTGAGGTTGAAAAACGAGAGGCATGGGAATGCTATTCGAGCTATCCGCAGTGATAATGGCTCTGAGTTCAAGAACTCTCGTTTTGATGCCTTTTATCGTGATCTAGGTCTTGAACATCAATATTCGACCCCTTATATGCCTCCTCAAAATGGAGTCGTGGAAAGGAAAAATCGGACTCTTTGTGAGATGGCTAGGACGATGCTCGATGAGCACAGGACTCCTAGGAGGTATTGGGCTGAGGCGGTCAATACGGCTTGTCATGTCTCTAACAGGATTTTATTGCGAGCTTTCAAGAAGAAGACCTGTTATGAGCTGATGCATGGTCGGGCACCCAAGGTGAGTGATTTCCGAGTCTTTGGTTGCAAGTGCTTCATTCTTAAGAAGGGAGAACTCGACAAGTTTGAGGCTAGGTCTAGTGATGGTATTTTCTTTGGATATGCTAACCACTCTAGAGCCTATAGGGTGCTTAACCTTGAGACTAACAAAATCATGGAGACTTGCGAGGTAACCTTCGACGAGACAATGCCATGTACCTCTCTTGGCTTTGAATGTGCAGGTGATGAGGAGATGGCCGAGGACCTCTTTGAAGAGGAGAAGGATGAAGCTGGAGATGATGATGGAGAGAACCATGCGCCTGAAGCTGAGTGTGTACCCACTACTTCCCCTACGACCACTATGGAGCGTGGACCGTCTACTTCATGGACAACGACGGTGCAACAAGAGGACCAGGCAAGAGAAGCTGAAGTTGAGGGGGAGGTAGTCTCGAGGCGTGAGGCTCCCCAACGGATTCAAGAAGTGCATCCCTTGTCGAAGATCATTGGGAACATCGATGAACGCACTACACGGTCAAGGTCCAGGAATTCCTCTCATTTTGCTCATGCTGCTTTTGTTGCCACCTTTGAGCCCAAGGACATTGGACATGCTTTATCTGATGCAAACTGGGTCAATTCTATGCATGAGGAGTTGGAAGACTTTGAGAGGAACCAGGTGTGGGAGTTAGTTACCACCTCCAAATTGCCATCCCATGGGAACCAAGTGGGTTTGGAAGAACAAAGAGGGAGAGAATGGGATGGTTGTGAGGAACAAGTCCAGACTTGTTGCTCAGGGGTTTAGTCAGAAGGAGGGGATCGACTATGAGGAGACCTTTGCTCCTGTGGCCCGTCTTGAGGCAATTCGGATCCTTCTAGCCTTTGCCATGGCTAAAGGGTTCAAGTTGTTTCAGATGGACGTGAAGAGTGCTTTTCTGAATCTGGTCATAGAGGAGGAGGTGTATGTGAAGCAGCCACCTGGATTTGAGAGTAAGCTGTACCCACACAGGGTATGCAGGTTGAAAAGGGCTCTGTATGGGTTGAAACAGGCGCCCCGTGCTTGGTATGGGAGATTGAGAGGTTTTCTGTTGAGCAGAGGGTTTGTGATGGGTACCGTGGATAGGACTTTGTTTCTCCTCAAGCATGGAAATGACTTGTTGATTGTTCAGATATACGTGGATGATATTGTCTTTGGTGGCTCATCACATAACCTTGTTGCCAAGTTTGCGAGATGAGATGAGCAGGGAGTTCGAGATGAGCATGATGGGCGAGTTGCGGTATTTTCTCGGCCGCGGATCAAGCAAGTGAAGGATGGAACATTCGTGCACCGGACCAAGTACACGAAAGACATGCCGAGGAAGTTCCGGATGCAAGATGTGAAGCCGATGTCGACTCCCATGGGGAGTACGGCCACTTTGGATGCGGACGAGGACGGAGAACCGGTGGACCGGCGAGAGTACGGGGAGCATGATCGGCTCCCTCCTCTACTTGACGGCGACGAGGCCGGACATACGGTTCGGCCGTGTGTCCGTGCGCTCGTTTTCGAGCTTCGCCGAGGACATCACATCGACGGGCCGTCAAGAGGATTTTCGGTACCTACGGTACCGCCCCTCGGTCTTGGCCTTTGGTATTCGTCCTCCTCGACTCTTTCTCTTCATGGTTTTTCCGATGCGGATTTCGCTGGTTGTCGAGTCGAGAGGAAGTCTACTTCTGGCACTTGCCAGTTTCTTGGGTCTTCGTTGGTCTCATGATCTTCCCGCAAGCAGTCTAGTGTAGCTCAGTCTACCACCGAGGCAGAATATGTTGCAGCCGCGAGTTGTTGTTCCCAGCTGTTGTGGATTTCATACACTTTGAGAGACTTTGGTGAGGAGTGCACCCAGATCCCACTTCTTTGTGATAGCACCAGTGCTATAAGCGTAGCCAAGAACCCAGTGCTTCACTCTAGAACCAAACACATAGAAGTGAGGTATCATTTCTTGAGGGACAATGTGGAAAAAGGAACCATTGTGTTGAGCCATGTCCCTACCCAAGATCAGCTAGCCGACATCTTTACAAAGCCTCTCGACCAAGCTACATTTGTGCGCTTGCGGGGGGAACTTGGGGTTTGTTGCCCTTTCTAGTTGATTCTTGGGGGTTGCTTTTTGTACCATATGTATCATACCATGTTTTACTTTGATGTATATACATGCTTTTCTTGATGTATAAACCATGGTAGGATAGCCATCTTGTCATATATCATGTTGCATTTGTATCATATTGCATTTTAGGATGATGAGCTTCTTTCATATGCCATATTTGAGTTTCTTTGGCTATTTGTGAGATATTGGTCATATGTGTGGAGAAATGGTGATGTGAGGCTATGCTCTTGGAATATTTGAGATATATGTGTGGTGAGATAGCCCTTTTGAAATAAATGCTAATCTTGACTAATTTTTGATGAAATATGCTCCACTCGTGTGTAGTTGTGTATCCATGTCACAGTTTGGTCTAAATGTGCTTTTCATGCTTAGATTGTGCTTGGATGCCTTGTTCTTGCATTTGGGCCAAAGGCCGTATATCATTATAAATGTTTAGCCTATGCTGCATTCATGGAGGAGCATAAGCTTCTTTTTGCCGCAAAGGCACTTCATGTACCATGAAATGACTTAATCTTGAAAAGAAGTGTATATTGCTGGAAAAATGCTCCATCCATCATGTCTATGCTTAAAATGTCTTATCTTTCACATATGGGTGCAAAACATGTTGCATGATGTTCACCAGTGGAGAAGTCTCCCCGAAGTGGACACATGGCTCATGAGCTTTGACATGACATGCTTTGCTTTATGGGTGTTTGCCATGATCTTTTGCTGAGAATTTGATATCCTTGTATGATCTTTGAATGGTATGCATGTTTGTGGCTCAAGTGTGACATGGATAGGCTTTTACATGTGAAGCGAGCCTTCTCTTGGTAAAATTGCTTAAATCTGAAAATTCTGCTTTGTCACATGCTTGTATTTTCATATATTACTTGTGGCAATGCTTTGGCTATGCTATGATTCATATGTGTGATCTTTGTCTCATTTTAGCCTTTGACACTAGATTTGGCCTATTTAAGAAGCTCATGTAGATGTTTATATGCTTTGTTTTGCATTTCTGCATTTTCACCTTGATTCATACATTGTCAACAAGGGGGAGAAGAGGTGAGCTCAATGAAAATTCAGAAGAGGTGAGCTAATTTGGAAGTTTGCATCCACATGTTCAGGGGGAGCTTGCATATGTTCAGGGGGAGCTTTCTTGCTGTTTTTCGGTGTGGAGTTTGTGCTTTGCTTGGCTTGTGACCTTTCTTCGACTTTCTTTGGTTTTGGTCATGAGTTGAGCTTCTTTGTTTTTCTTTGCATCCACATGTTCAGGGGGAGCTTGCATTTGTTCAGGGGGAGCTTTCTTGCTGTTTTTCGGTGTGGAGTTTGTGCTTTGCTTGGCTTGTGACCTTTCTTCGCCTTTCTTTGGTTTTGGTCATGAGTTGAGCTTCTTTGTTTTTCTTTCTTCTTCCTTTCTTTCTTTCTCTGAATTTCATTTCGAGTTGTGTGTTGTCAATGCACTCATCAAGGGGGAGATTGAGGACCAGGAGCGTCCCGGTGGTCGATGGATGACCGCTCCTCGGTGATGAGTGATTGACAACGGGTGTTGGACTCGACTCTTGGCTTAGTGCGCGGGTGTAGGCCGCGGCCTAGTTCGTGTTGTTGCGGGTGAAGAACGGGCGCGAAAGTTCTTCAGCCTTGAGGGGCCTCCGGGAGATGGAGAGACAAGTAGGCTCGGTTCGAGGGACCCGGTGGACGAGCGGGGACTGGGTGCGGGTCACATGGTGGCGACACAAGCAAGACGAAGTCATGGACAAGCGAGCCGGTGCACGGTGGCGGTCAAGTCAAGTGGTTTGGCGGGAGGTCGGACCGAGCACGCGGGGTTTGGTGGTTTGCCCACAAAACCATCGGCGGACGGTTTCTTGGTTTGGGCCTCAAAACCAAGTCCGAGGGCCCAACACGACGGAGACGGGATCCGGGCGTGTCGGGAAGCTTCGAGGCGGAGGACATGCGGCGGGATCGCATGGCTTGCGTCGGGAGGACGCGGGGTGCGGCAAAGGCGTGGCCGTCCGATGGCAAGACCCACAAACATTACCTAAATGCCCCTGCGTGGGTTGTATCGCCAGTAGTTAAGTTAGGGGTAGTCGAGTCATTTACCACTCCGGCGGGACCCGATATATAAGCCATAAGGGTGTGTGAGTGGCCCTCTCTCTCCGCGACTTAGGGTTTCATTTCCTCCCTCCTATTTCTCATTTTTGTAGCTATTTTTCTTCCATTTTCTCTAGGCTAGCATGAGAGCTTCATGAGAGATTTGTTGAGAGGGATGGATGCTAGGGCGGCATGCTAGACCTTGTGAATCTTTCCTGGTTTGTATAGAAGATTCAGAGTTGTGTTTTTCGTGGTCTTTTGTGCTTGTTTTCGTGCCTTTGTTCTCGGTGCGATTCCACGGATTTGAGTGGGTTTCTCCCCGAATTTCTTTGAGGAAAACATGGATAGATGTCTCATGCATCTTTGTGATTGATCTTGTGTCCTCAAACGCTGGGAAACCACTTCGATTCGAAGTTTTTCGTTCGGTGCTCTAGCTTTTGGTGGTGCTCAAAGGATTCGCGATTCCCGGTGATTTAGGGAGTTAGGAGGCAAGATTTTTGGGCTATAGCATCCTTGTGTGACGCTTTTCAAGTCCCCAAACCCTTGTCTCCACAGCTTCAACCGTTTGGGAAATCCGATGATGATTTGGGGGAGTTGACTTTCGGGGTCGGGCGTTTTCTGCTCTGTCCGCACCTGGCGGACGGTCCGCGAGGACCTGGCGGACGGTCCGCGCCGCTAGGGTTCGTTCCGTGTTCTTCGTGTTCTTGCTCGTCTTTCGTTTCGATCCGTCGCGATTTTGGTTTTCGGTTGGACGAAGTTTCGGACGGTCCGCGACGAGAGGGCGGACGGTCCGCGGTGCCGGCGGACGGTCCGCGTGCTCCCCGCGGACGGTCCGTGGTTCGTGGGTCGCTTCGGTTGGTTCTGTGTGATTTAACGGACGGTCCACGGCTCGGGCCGGACGATCCGCGGCAAGGGGGCGGACGGTCCGCGGTCCCCCCCGCCGGACGGTCCGCGCGGCTCATCGCGGACGGTCCGCCCTGTCTGACCGGACGGTCCGCCAGAGGCTGCACGCTTTGCTTCTTGGTTCGATTCCTCTCCTTCTTTCGTGCTTCCGCGTGTGCTTCAAGGAATCGTTCCTAAGGCTAGAGGTTGATCCATAACCTCGTTGTCTTGGCGATTGGTGTGTGATTCGTTCCATCGCTCGTGTGTGACCGGGATTTGTCTAGGGCATAGGCCGGGTTCTTTTGGAAGAATTTTTACCGGCTCCTATTCACTCCCCCCCTCTCTAGTCGCCATCTGATCCTTCAAGGGGAGGTCGCAAAGAGAAGAAGATGGGGCGGCGTGGCGCCGCGGCTCGCCAGTGGTGCGAGTTGGCGGCCACGGGTTGGCCAACACGGGAGGTTGCGGTTGCTGCAGAGAAGGCCGCTGCGGGCTTTTGGGGGCGCTAGCTCCACCCCAGCTGCCATGTCACCAACTCCGCCCACCCCCTGAAGCGTGGAGATGTCGCCAACGCCGCCGCCATACTAGAGGCCGACGTCCTCAAGCGCCTCCATGGCAGCACGGCACCCTCCAGTATGCAGTGCAAGTCGTCGTTGTCGTCGTTGAGCGTTGAAAGTGCATCTTGACCCCTAATTGTTTTGGTGATAATGACCAATGCAATTTGAGGTATTTAATGGTCAATTAAGATGTGTGCACGATAAATGCAAAAAAACGCTTTGACCAAAAGAAGACCCCCTAACTTGTTTTCTCGGTGTTTAGATCCATTGAAGGCTTAAATTCATTTTCATTTCGAAATTGAATATAGGAAATACCGTACAATAAAGGGGGACGCGGATTGACCACCTTGAGATGCTAAAAGTGCTTAGTGAGTGTGACAACCCGCTCGGGAAAATATCATACTATCGCATAAACTAATCCACTTTGGTCATTAAGCGATAATAAAGTTTCATCCTATCGTAAGTTGCCGGGTCAAAGCCCGGTAAATCACTTGGATAACACACAGAGGATCAAATATATGCATTAAAACTCACATGAAGGCGAGTCCATAGTACATTACACAAATTAAATCCAGAATTATCCCGAAGGGTTAATTATTACAAAACATGGTTCCTAACATGATAAGTAAAGGTTCAAAGTTCAAAAATAGTGGAAAACTAAACTACGATACGATAGACATCACATGAGGCCATCCATGATGCCATCACTCGTCGTCATCCACCCATTCCAGCTCCCGCCCGGGTGGATTCTCTTCAGGCGAAACAACATCACCTGCAGCAACATTTATAAAGCAAGGCTGATTATACTAATACTCAGCAAGACTTAACCGTAGGGTGATAGCTACATCATCAACTCTAGACATGAGAGTTTTTTTGGCCGATGGAGTTCTTTTGCTGAAAAGCAACAAAGAGTAGGTCCTTACTTTCAATATTTCAGCTCAAATTCTAGTTAGTTACCATTTCTAAGTGAGCCAACTATTGCAATCAAGAATTATACAATACAATTAATTCATGTAGTAATATCCACATAGTTCCATCATTAATGGATATCATGGCTAGTTGATTAAGCAGTCTCAGATAATAGTGAGAGGCCGACAATCGATTGTTTAAAAACCTTGCAAGGTAAACCTAAACACACAGAAGAATGCATACCCCAAGAAAATCCAAACAAAACGAAACAAGGTATACACCGACCAAACGGTTCCCATCTTTCTCCTGGTCGGGATCAGACCTACAATCCTCGGTACAAGGCTTACTGGAATGTCACACCAGACCGCACAGACTCGCAGGCAGGGGGCACATCATGTGTCCTAGGGGTAGTAGGGAAATGTTCGCTAACCGTGTCCATCAGGTACTAGGTTATCGGTCTTATTCCCGACAAGTGCTTAGTACGTTCAAAAGCTTAGCCCACGAAAGCCACTAGACCGAAGCCCAAATCCCATGCTCTTACCATGTGAGCAATCCATTTATAAACATCTTATAATTCCGACATAAGAGCCTATTCTCGCGAGTGACGATCATCACTCGACTTGTACCGGTCCTATAACATAGCAGCTATCGACCTAGCATACTAGTAAAATAACATAGGTACCTAGAGATCATGCATCTAGGGTTTCAATTCAACTCCTAAAATGTGAATGCACAAACATAGCAAAGGTAATTGCATAGTTTTAAAAAGAAGGGTTAATGATCCGGGGCTTGCCTTCGTCGGCAAGGTTGGCCTTGGGCCATTCTGGATTTTGGTCCAGGTCTTGCTCTACAGCGACGTAGTACACGTCTCCGTCATCTCCTTCGTCTCCTCCTTCCGGCACGAGCGTATAGCTACCGTCGGGAAGATCTACACGAGGATGCAAATGCAAGACTTAATTGACAATTTTGATTTAATTAGTTACAAAACAATACATGACAACCATGGAGAGTATGGTTGGCCATATTCACCTTGACAAACACACATTTGGTATATTCTTTCTATTAAAGTAACAACACATGGTGTTTTATTACTTATTCCTTTAATAGTGTCTGTGTACACATTTATGCAAACTAATTAATTTAAATTCACAAAACAGCAAGGAAGGTGACACTTAGCTTCTTAGCATGATTTACATCACAACTATGAGGTCATTAGGTGTGGTGTTGGTGAAGTTTTCAATTTAATTTGATATTAAGCTTTAAATGACATTCATTGCTTTTATTCATAAATAAATTGCATAAAATTCAGTGGGTGGTGTTTCTGAAGCACTAAAGTCCTAGTTATAGCCACTGAACAAGATTTCATATTTTCATGAGCCATAAATATTAATTATACCAAAAATAAAAAACTCTAGTTATCAAAACATGAGAAATACATATAAGATAAATACACAACAAAAGGATTCCAACTTTCTCTCACTGATTCTTTGGTCCAAAACCGATCTAGGAAATCAACAAACACATCAAGAGCTACTCTAGATCTTGAGCTATGAATTTATATTTAAAACTAAGAATAAATCAAGAATAAATATTTCTGGTACATATAAAATCATGATTAATTCACCAGAGCTGTACTTAGGCATAAAGAGATCATAGCCAGAAGTTGGGCACAAAAATATATATTTTAAGCTATAAAAATCATTTAGGCAGATTCATCATAAATACAAAATAAAACATATTAAAAGATTTACTCAGTAACTTTCTGCAATTATTGGTGTAGAGTCTAGACATGGCATATCTAGCAACATATCCACAATTTAGATTAAGATCCAAACTATTTTCAGTTGTTCTTGCAAAATCTATCAGTCTAAAGTATGTTCATGCTTTGTAAAAGTTGTAGAGTTATGCACAAGGAAACCAACAAAATTGGTTTTGCATTTTTCTGATTTTTCTGCAATTTTCAACAATTTTTCTAAGTTTCAGCCAAAAACTACAAAACTTATAAGAATCTATTTTCACCTAGGCCCCTGGAAGTTTTCACTCTCTTACAGATACGCCTCTTATTTGCGTCAAAGCCACTGGAAAGAAATGATTGCTTGCAATGTGGCCCTTGGGGGTTTGGCCGGCGGCGGTTGGCCGGATTCTGGCGAGGGGCTCGCCGGGAAGGGTTGGGGAAAGGGTGGAGGAAGGCCAGGGGCTCACCACGGGTTGGTTTTGGACCGGAGGTGGGGCAGAAACGCGGCCGGCGAGCACGGTCGGCGGAGTAGGGCGGCGGCGGCCACTAAAGCGGTGGCTCCGGCGAGCTCGCGACCGAGGATTGATAAGGGGTGGCGTTAACGGCTCCACTGGGTCCTAGGGGAGGTGTCGGGTTGGTCGAGCTGCTGCGACATCGAGCAGGCAGGGGACTCTGCGGCGGCGGCGGCAATGGCGGAGGTGGCAGTGGCTCTGCTTCGCGCGAGGAGCACGACGTGGCTCCTTTTTAGGTACGCGAGTGGAGCAGGGGCTCCCACTCTTCGTCACGAAGGCAAGGACGCGTGGGATGGGGGACCGGACGGGCGCGGCACGTCAGGACGCGGGCTGGCGCATTGTGACAGGGGAGGGGACTAGCGCTGACGCGGGCGTTACGGTGCCTAGCACCTTGAGGTCGCCTGCCGAGGGATGGGCCAACGACAGGGTGCGGCCAAGGCTCCCGCTTGCCCACTTGGCTGCCCTACGAACTTGGCGTCCGAGCCCCAGGGACAGCCCGTGGCACGCGTGGGCGCCAGTCGGCGGGACGCCCCAGTGTCGCCGGTGCGCGTGGTCATTGAGAGCGCCGGTCAACGGCCTTTTGACCATGATTTGCTCCAAAAAGTTGAACTGTGCGCCAAAAATTTTGAATAGCAAAGTTGAAATTCCAACTATCCTCTACAACAATTGTAAAGGCTGACATAGGTTTGGGAGAATATTTTGCCTTGGAACACGTGATGAAGTTCAAGATTTTCATGGCTCAAAACACTATTCAAACGGCCTTTGACTGAGTTTTTGAGCTTCGGATCTTCGAAATTTGAAATACCACCAATTATGAAAGTTGTGTCCCTCGAAAGGATGTACAACTTTTGTATTGGCCAAAAGTGAAGTGTTTAAGAAATTTTGGGAGAACACGCCAAAAGTTCTAGAAACAGGCATGTACATTAGGGGATTTGACCTGGGTTTGACTTGGGTATGACACTAATGAGTGTTGACTTGATTAGCGAATGTATTAGCATAGATTAAAGGTAATTAAACACCTGAGGTGTTATAGTGAGATGCCCAAAGAAACCTAAAGATACACAAAACCCACACGTACACTGGTTGATCTTTTTGGAAAAGATCAACGTCCATCGGTAGTACCAGCCCAATGTCGGAAGTACCGATCTCGTCACTCAGGTTTAATTTCTTTCACCCCTGGTAGTTTTGACCCCAGGCAGGAAGTATTGATAAGCCTCCACTGTTTCATTTCCAGGAAACCCTTGGTAGTTCCGACATGAGGTCGGAAGTATCGATAAAACCCGTTTCAGCACAGTAACGACTAGTTTCTTGGAGTGGGTATTTATACCCCCACTGCCCCCTTCATTTGCTTCTAACCTAACTCAAGACAAACACACCCAAGAGCATTCACTCCTCTCTTCCACTCCCTCCTAGAGCTAATGCTTGATTCCTTTGAGCTAGGGCTTGTGTGAGAAGAGGAGTGGGTATTTATACCCCCACTCCCCCCTTCATTTGTCGCTAACCTAACTCGAGACAAACACACCCAAAAGCATCCATTCCTCTCTTCCACTCCCTCCTATATCTAATGCTTGATTCCTTTGAGCTAGGGCTTGTGTGAGAAGAGATTGAAGGTGTGAGATTGAGAACTTTGAGTGACTGGTTCATCTCCTTCATCTCAACAACACTTGAAGCATCTCCGGGCATCGATTTGCGTTTGTTACTCTTGAAGCTTGCTTCTAGATGGTTAGACATCGCCCGTTGAGTGCCCTTTTCGTGTGGAGCACCTAGGATCATTTGTATTTCCCTCTCCTTAGTGGAGAATTCTTAGTGAGCACCGAACTTTCTTTATGGGGATTAGGTGAGGCAAGAGGCTCTTGGTGATAGCCCTCCCTATACCTGAGCATTTTTAGCTCGGCCCGGCCCGAACCAGGCCCGCCCATGGACCTTACTAGACGGGCCTGGGCAGATATCTTGAAGCCAACAAAAACAATTTGGCCCAAGCCCAGTCCGACATGCTGTTTTTAGCTATTTTACACTACAAAATATGCAGGCGGGCCGCCCAAGCCCGGGCCCGGCCGGAGCCCGGTCCGAAAACTAAGGCCCGACGCGTCCCATGGGAGGTCATGGGTAGGATTTTCTTGGCCTGAAAAAACTAGGTTTTTTCGGCCCGGCCCGAACCCGGCTTGGCCCGTGGAATACTCAGGTCTAGCCCTCCCATTGTGAGATCCTCAACAAAGACGTAGCTTCTTTGGTCGAAGTGAATTTCAGATTAAATCTCTTGTCTCTTGCTTGTTTGAGTTCTTCTCCTAGTTGACTAACCCTAGAAGCTTGTTTTGCCCCCATCTATATATTTGTTGAGTTCGTATCCATATCTTTGGTTGCAAGTGGTACCTAGCATCTAAACTTAACTTTTGATTCATATAGAATTGCTAGATTTTCTTCAGTTTTTGAGTTTCATTTTAGTCATCTCCGCCAGGTCATTAGTTCCACCACTTTGCCGGTACTTTCGAGCCCTTCAGAAGTTCCAACACAACATCGAAAGTTCCAACATGTGTTTTAACCGCTGCAATTGTTTCAGAAATTCGAAGTTGTCGGTGTTCGATTAGTCCCGACACTAATGAGTGAGTTGCGTTGTGATTTGTCTCTTGATGGTTCATGCAAATGCTAACACAGGGACAATTTATCCTAGTTCCGACCGCGGGGCCGTACGTCCGGCAGAGTGTGTGTGTGCACTGTATTGATTCGCACTGGGTGCTCATAGAGGGGGCTACAAGCGAGGCTGGTGAAGCCTCCAAGTCCCGCTAGGATGATTGAGACAAGTGCCAATATCGTGAGTTTGAAGGATGAGTGTGAGAGTGGTGTGACGTCGCAGTGGGATGAGATGAGCGTGTGTTTCACGCCCACGGCGGGGTGTCTGCCTCCTCCTTTTATAGGCCAAGGGGAGGCTGCTACAAGCATGTTGTATAGTGAAATGCACAGTATCTACATACTGGCGAACAGTGCTCCTGGCGGGTCAATAGTCCTTGCGAATCCTTGCGCCCAACGCAGGCTAATGGCGAACTCCGACTTTCCCAGATGTCGTGGCAGTTCCTGTGCTTGTCGAGGAATAGTTTCGAGGGGTGGCTTTGACCAGCGCTTGTGCCTAGTCGTCGTTCATACACTAATCGAGGGTGTGTCCATGCTCATTTTGAGGGCCTTGTTCATGGGGGAAGGTTCGGGAGCTGGCAGCATAGGCGCCGGTGTGGCGCTGTCTTGTCAGCACAGGGCATCACAACGACGGGGATGGATGCACGGTGCCAGAGATGGTCGCATAGTACCGGGGATGGCGGAGAAGACGTGGCTCGAGTAATCCGTGTTGCAGTTCTGTTCGGCGCGTGAGCTGGGTCGCCACTCGTACACTCTTTGAGGGTGCCCCATGCCCTTTTGAGGGGCTCACCGTGGGAGAGGGACAGGAGCTGGCAGCACAGTGCCGCGGAATGACGTCGTCTTGTCCGCACAAGGCTACGCGGTACCTACACAGTTTCAGGGATAGCTACACAGTGACGGGATTCAGCCGCACAATAACGGGGTCAGACGCGCGGAGCCCCAGGCAGTGTCAGTGGCACGACGTGGGAGGCGATTTACCTTTTGACTTTGGCGCCCATGGCAGGCCGGGGAATTTGATGCTCTTGTCGGGTGGGACGGGTGTGACGCCCCACGTTTTTTAATTAGCCTTAATAGCCGGTCAAATGGTCAACAGTGGTCAAACCACAGTCAACCTGGGCCCTCACCTCGAAAAACTCACTAACCCACCCCTAGTGACCCTATGTGACTAGTAAACACACTTGTGGGGCCAACCCATGGTCAAAGGTTTGGTCAAACCCCTTGCCACTCTAGTGTCCACAGGTGTCTGCCGGAACTTTTGCCGTGTTCTCCAAAATTCACCTAAACACTTAAAATTATACCTTTATGAAAGTTGTCCATCTTGATGAGGGACACAACTTTCATGTAGATTGGCATTTCAAATTTTGAGGGGAAAAGCTTGGAAAAGAAGTCGCAAGGCAGATTCTACTGTTTGCCAAAACAGGCTGGCATTCACTTTTGGCATTCAAATAACTTCAAATCTGGGCAGAAAAACCCTATATAGCCTTTGTAGAAAAAGTTAAGGGTAGCTAGATCTACAACTTTGGTATTCATCACTTGGTCAACTTCTGTACAAAAATTTCGAGTTTTGCAATTTCCAAAACCGTCCCAGTAAAACAAAACAGGTCGAACGCCGGCGCGCCGCGACGTCGCGCGCCCGCGCGCCGCCCGCCACCGGCAGCACCCCCGCGTCCGCGCCCACACCGCCCGAGGCCAAGCACCGCCCGAGGCACGCGCCGCCCGAGGTCTCACGCCCCGACGCACTTCCGCCCGAGGCGCCTCGAGTCCGCGCCGCCGCACGCGCGCGCGCACGCGCGCGACCGCCGGTCCGTCGGCCGCGCGCGCCGCCGTATGCGCGCCGCCCGAGCGCCGTAGCACGGCGAGGCATCTTCGCCGTCACCCCTTCGTCACCCCCGACGCGCCAAGCCCCGTATAAAAGCGCCCCCATCGCCCTCCGCGCACCGGCCCCAAGCCGCCCGCCGCCATTGCCGTCGCCGCCGGTCGGCCGGAGCTCGCCGCCCGTGCTCGCCGCCGTCCGGCCTGCCCCGTTAGCTCCCCTAGGCCCTAGTGAAGCTCACGCATTCGCTTGTTAACGCCAATTTCGCCCCCTCGCCGGAATTCCCCGAGCCGCCGCGGCCCCCGCCGCCGGCCGCCGCCGAACCTCGCCGCCGGCCACCTCTCTGCCTCCACTCCGGTCCCCAACCACCCCTAGGTGCACGTGTGGTCGTGCCGAGCCGCTTGCCCGGCCGGCGCGCGCCGCCGGCCGCCGGCCGGCCGTGCCCACGCCGCCCTGCCGGCCAAGGGCCAGATTGCGTCGATTCAAATAATTCTAGGGTGCTTTGCGTAAAAGTCCAGGGCATAGTTGTTAAGAACCCTATCTAAGTTTCTTTACAGTTCAGTCCAGCGCCTTGTAAAATTCCTAGAAATTCGTAGAAAAATAGGAAAAATGCAAAACCAATTTTGTTGGGTTCAGGAGGAGAAATCCCACCACTTTTGTTATTTGCACATGGCTAGATTCTAAATAGTTTTAACGTGAAAAATACAAATGTGAAAAACCTAGATCTGGCATAACTTGAAATCCATAGCTTCTCTGTATTCCAATTTTGGATATGATGTGTGTTAGGTCATATCTAGCTGTTATGCCAAAAATTGCACAAAGTTATGCAGTGGATCTTGTTAATTAAATTGTTTTCCATTCCTGCAGAAACTGCCTAGATGATTTTTCTTGCTAAATATATTTATGTTCTTGAGCTCCACTTGTGTACACTGTCTTATTATGTCAAAGTACACATCGTGTGAATTAATCATGATTTTTGGCTTATCAGAAATAATTATTCTCAATTTATGCATGTTTTCCTTTTAAAAATGATGAACTAAGATGCTGGTGTGAATATGCTGGTTCTTTAGGCTTGTTTAGGACCAGAGAGCATGCATGAGAAAGTTTGGTTCATTTTGATGCTTTTTATTTTTGTATGCATTTAATTTGAATTACTAGCTAGCCTTTGTTATTTTCAATAGTATTTAATTTCCTAGCATCCAACACTTACATGTGGGTCCAATGGACCAGGATAGGCGCTAATATGCTTAAGAAACACTTCTTTAATTTTTGGTATTTTAATTGCTAAAATAAAAAGCTTGAAAGCCCTTTTAATATTAAAGAGAAATTAAATAAAGAAAAGCCCCTATTACATTCGGGTACTATCTTAAAAGCCCTTGCTGATGAGTAGTCTTCCTTGTATGCAGGAGGTGCCGCCAACGGAGCCCGTCGAAGAGGGCGACGAAGGCGTGTGGGACACAGTGGGGGAGCCAGCCGGAAGTCGTAGTCCAGCCCCCACTGTCGAGGAGCTCTTAGCACGGTGGAGCGCCGGCCCCTCGCTCCACGGGGGGAGCACGGAGCCTGTAGCCGCCGCCGTTGAAGAGGTGGTGGCTTCAGGAGCGCAAAAGGGTACTGCGCCGGCCGCCGCTGCTGTGGAGGAAACGGTAGCCGCAGGGGCGCAGGAGGAGGCGCCCGCCGAGGGTGGACTGGTCGATATCGCTAGCATCCTTGGCGCCCCGGCCGTGACAATAGTCCGGTCGAACTTGTAAGTACTGCATCTTTGAGTAGTACTTGTTGTAGTAGTCGATGTTGACTGACGACCAATTGTGTGTGCTTCTGCAGGAAATCCACAGATCTGTCCTGGGAGGGGGATGAACCCTCTTCAGCGGTGGCGGAAGAAGTCGCGCCGCCCGCCGAGGAGTCCGCTCTCGCTTCCCAGGCGATGCCCGAGCCGCCGGCTGCCGAAACGCCGCTTCCGGAGGCCAGCGTAGTCGAAGGTGAGTACTCTTCTGAAGCTATGGAGCTCCTCGAGGAGTAGTCGTAGTCGCTGATGCACTTGTCTTCTCTTTGACAGGCGCTGAGGCTGAAAGCAGTGACATCCCTGCGGGGGTGCCGATGCAGAAGTCGACACCAGGGGCCCCGGAGGCTGCGGGAGGAGCCCCCGTGCCTAGGGAAGAAGTCGTTGAGGAGGCCGTCGTGACGGCCGGGGGAGAGGGGGGTCACCACGTCGCCAGAGGTCGCTCTGGAGGTGGCTATCCGCTCCCCGGAGATCCAAGACGCAGAGCCCATCCGCTCTGCGCCGATGATGGAGGCCACCGCGAGTAGTCGCGGCGGGATAGAGCTGCTCGCAGATGATCTTGTCGAGCCGGCGATGGTGGCGAAGCACCTGGAGGTGATCCGCCAAGCCGAGCAGTGGATGAAGGTAAGTAGCCGTAGCTTCTGAGTAGTCAATCCTCTTTTTGTTGAGTACTCGTATGACTTAAGTTGTCCGTGCAGGACGTTGCGGAGAGGTCCCGCGACAAGTCCAATATGCTGCAAGGCTATGGTGATGCGGTGCTCCGGGCTGAGGCGCTGGAAGAGCAACTTGTGAAGTCGCGGAAGCACGCGGCTGCCATGCAGTCGAAGCTCGATGCCGCCTTCGCCAAATACCACAACGACGTCCAAGAGTTGCAAGCGAAGGGCGACGACTTGGTGCGGAAGAATAAGGGCCTCCGCAACAAGAACAAAGGTATGCCGCTGAACTTGTCGGGTACTTGTTGGAGGTCGAGAAGTCTCTGACCCGCTGTTGTGTTGCTGTGTTGCAGAGCTTGAGGGCCAGGTGGAGCAGCTGAAGTCTTCGGAGACGAGCATGAAAAATCTCTTCTACCGGGAGCAAGAAGCCCGCCAGGTACTCGAGCTCGACTACAAAGAACTTGCCTTCGAGTGCGAGAAGCACATGGAGCTCCGGATTGCCTCTGACCACGATCTCGTCAACTGCTACAAATCCTTGCAGAAGTTGAATGAAGACTGCGAGGCACTGCGAGCCCAGCTGAAGGAGCTCGAGGAAGCCGCACTGCCGATCGCAAGGCTCCTGGTGCCGCACCCGGGCGGCCCCAAGATTGCTCCACTGGTGGATCGCCTCAAGGAAGCTCCAAGCCGGCTGGCGGCCTACGTGAAGCACATGGCGAGGTCGATCCCAAGGCAGGTCTTGGCCTTCATGAAGTCGTATTTCCCGAAGGCCCCAGTGGAGGTAGTCGCCGGCGGGGTAGCCGCCAACTGCACTGATGAGCAGTATGCAGAGCTGCTGGAGCAGATGGCTCCCATCGCGGAGCAAGTAGCCGAGAAGCTTAACCTCCAGTAGCCCTGTAATAGATAGCTAGTAGCCAGGGTTGTACAAAACACAATTGTAATGAATTGCTTAAGTATCAATGAAGCCAAGTAGTTTGCCTGAAGGTACGCCGAAGACGCACTTGTTCGGGTTGAGCTTCCAGCGGTACTCGCGTAGTGATGCGAAGGTCTCTTCAAGGTCGTCGATGAGGGTACTTGAGTTATTGGTCTTGACGACCACGTCATCCACGTAGGCCTCGACGTTCTTGTTGAGCTGCCTCTTGAAGCAGGCCTGGATAGCTCGTTGGTAGGTAGCGCCGGCGTTCTTCAACCCGAAGGACATGGTCGTGTAGCGATTACGCGCCAAACGGGGTGATGAACGCGGTCTTCTCCTGGTCTTCTTCCTTGATCGCGATCTGGTGGTACCCGAAGTAGCAGTCGAGGAAGCAGAGCAGGTCGCAGCCCGCCGTGGAGTCGATGACTTGATCAATCCGCGGCAACCCGAAGGGGTCCTTGGGGCAGTGCTTGTTGAGGTCAGTGTAGTCGACGCACATCCTCCCCTCGTTCGAGTTCTTCTTGCGGACGAGGACAGGGTTTGCGAGCCACTCAGGATGGAAGACTTCTCTGATGAAGCCAGCCGCGAGTAGTTTGGCGAGTTCCTTCTTGATGGCATCCCGTCTGTCATCGGCAAAGCGTCGGAGGTGTTGTCGCTTGGGGGTGGCCTTAGGATCGACGTTGAGGCAGTGCTCAATCAGCTCCCTGGGCACTCCTGGCATGTCCGCTGGCTTCCACGCGAAGATGTCGCGGTTAGCCCGAAGGAAGCTGATGAGCGCGTCTTCCTATTTGGGGTCGAGGCCTGCCCCGATGGTGGTGGTCTTGCTGGGATCGCCTGTTCCAAGGTTGATCGTCTTGACGAGTACCTCCTTAGGTGGCTGAGGCTTGTTGGCGCTGTCAGACTTCTCTGGGATGTCGAGTTCACTTGTACCAAGCTTCTTCGACGCAGCGTAGACCTCCATCATCGCGTTGGGTACTTGATTTGTCGAGGCGATCTCCACGGCTTCTGTGTCGCAGTCGTGGGAGATCTTCAGGTCCCTTTGGAGGGAGAGTACACCGGCTGGGCTTGGCATCTTGAGTACCAAGTAGGTGTAGTGGGGCACCGCCATGAACTTGGCGATGGCCGGTCTGCCGAGGATGGCGTGGTAGGAAGTCTCGAAGTCCGCGACCTCGAACTTGATGTACTCGGTATGATAGTTGTCCCGAGATGCTCCGAAGGTAACTGGCAGGACCTCTGAGCCCAGTGGAATAGCCGCGTTGCCGGGGACGATGCCGTAGAAGGGCATGTTGCTCTTGGTGAGCATATGAGTGATGTCGAGCTTCATTTTCTTCAAGGTCTTGGTGAAGAGGACATTGAGCCCGCTTCCACCGTCGATGAGCACCTTGTTGAGTTTGGAGCCCGCCACTACTGGCTTCAGAACGAGGGGGAACCGTCCTGGTTCAGAGAAGCTGGTCCATTGATCCGCGCGGGAGAAGGTGATGGGTACCTCCGACCACCTGAGAGGGGTCGGGACCGCTGGCTCAATGGACATCACTTCGCGACGGGTAGCCTTCTGCTCCCGCCTGCTGGGCAATCCGCCGAAGAGGACGTTGACGGTCTTGTCAGGCTCCTGGAAGTCGTTGTTGTCGCTGTCCTTCTTCTTGCCCTTTTGATCATGAGGGTGCGGTGGCTCTGGCGTCTCCTTGAGTGCGTGCCTGAGTTGGTAGCACTGTTCGGTGGTGTGGTTGCCATTTGGATTCCACGGGCACTTCTCCTTCAGCAGGTCTTTGAAACCGCCGGAGTTCTTCTTCGAGTTCCCTTTCGCGAGGCGGCCGGATAGCCGCGACGGTGTTGTACGGCTTGCGCTTGCGGTTGGGACCCGAGTAGTAGTTGTTGTTGTTGTTCTTGCGACGGTTCACGTTGCGCATTGCCCGCTGCTTTGGTTACGCTTGGTCTTGCCACGGATGGCGTCGTACTTGGCATTGGCCTTGTCTTCTTCATCCGCCTAGAAGACGTGATCATGTCCTTGAGGTGGGGGATGGACTGGGCGGCGATGGCCAAAGTCTTCGAAGGTGCGGCGGTGGTAGAGGCCGTCTTGGAAGAGGTGGGCGGCCTCCTTGTCAGTGACGTCGATAACGGTGGCGCGCTTGTCGAAAAAGCGGCGCATGTACTTGCGGAGGGTCTCGCCTTGTTCCTGCTTGATCATGGCCGGGTCATGCGAGTACCCGATCGGCCCATGGCGCCGCCGAAGTTGCTCGTGAGCTGCTCCTTCATGCGGGTCCCACTTGTCGATCGAGTGCTTGTCCGGTGACTCGAGCCACGTGAGTGGTGCTTGGTCCGGGCGAAGGGGAAGTAGAGGCATTTGGTGTATTTGTTGCCGCGGCGTTCTCGATGGAGAGGGCGTAGCATCGGAGCCTTTGGATGGGATCTTGCTTCCGCGTCGTACTTGGTGATCCCAAAGGCTTGAACTTGTCGGGGAGGAGCAAGTTGCGAAGTCGAGGTGAGAAGGCGGGGAAGCCGTCGCCCTCGGCTGCGGTGGTCTACTTCTTCCGCTGTAGTTCTTCAATCTTCTGGCGAGCATCGTACCCGCCATGTGAGGCACCGGAGGCGTGGTTGTTCGCGTGGCCTCGGCCGCCACGGCTGCCGCCGCCTCCAGCCTTCCTGTTGGCCCCATGATTGGAGGCTGCCGCCGTCCGCGCCGCCGCCGTCGGGGATCGTTGCCGCCCCAGCCGGCCGGAGCGCGGTGAGGGACGGCTTCTGTTGCTATGGTCGCCTTGATGAAGGTCCTCCCGGCGTTGGAGCGACGACGGTTTGGCTCGGGCTGGAAGGTCAGCTCGAGTACGGTTAGGGCCGTTGTGGCGGCTGCGACTAGTAGCTTCGTTGTCGCGCCGGGGTACGACTGGAGGAGGTTGGTTGACTCTGTTGTCGACCCGCATGCGGTAAGCTTCTTCGGCGAGCTTGGCGATGACCTCTCGAGCGCGTATGCCTTGAGCACAGCGTGCGATGTTGTGATCGGCGTGAAGAGGCCTTGCTCGGGGGTAGTGTACTCGCTCTCGTGCCTCGGAAACCTCGCGGTTGCGGACGGGGAAGTTGTCGCGGAGGCGTCGACGATGTTCGTTGCGCTTCCGGTTACGTTCACGTCGAGTGTCTTTGTCCGCCGGAGTCTCGTTTGGTGGAGCATCAGCGGAGAGCTCGTCGGAGGAGATGTCTTCCGGTGCCCAGCGTACGAACGTGCTGAAGGCCCTGGGGTGTCGCCGGCAGCCATGAAGACTTGGCGATCGGGGGTGCAGTGGACTCGAGAGGGTGCCACCTCGGTTGGTGTGCTTGAGTCGGCCGGGCCCTAGCGGTGTTCCCTCCTGGAACGGTAGCGAGTCGATGTGAGCGACGTAGCGTGAGTCACTCCTTACCGGTGTTGACGGTGTATTTTGGTGCACCTAGCATGTTCATTACACTTTGGTTTGGATTTGATTATGGAACTAACCCGCCATTAGGCACACTAATCATATAACAAGTTCATCTTTGTACATGCATTTGGAAGTGTTGTGTTTATGTAGGAAAAACATGGACATAAAGGACGGATTTGCAACAAGTTCAAGGGCATTCATGGAGTCTTGTTCGTGTTCATGAGCTTGCTGAAATCACTTCCATCAGGTGGCGAGGACCGAGTGCTCGAGGGGCACCGAGGGGATTGAAGCGTAAAAGATCAGAATTTCATGCAAAAGAGAGCCTCCATCTTGATCGCGAGGATAACAGCGTCAAAATCATGGAAGTGGAGGGGGCAAAGTAGATAAGTGCACGAGGACCCACGGAGCAAAAAGGGGGCGACCGAACCGGACGGCCCAGGCTGGGCCGGCCGGCCCGGGCGGGGCGGCTTGACCCACTTCGGGGCACGGTTCGGTCCGTCTTCCTTGCCCCTCGAAGGATCTTCGACCCTAAAACCCCCGACGCACCGCCAACACAGAGGAAGGTTATTCGCACCAGAAGGCCATCTACAAGCTAGAGAGGAGGAGGATGCGGCGGGAGATCAACCACCTCGAAGGAAGCACCCTCTCGTGGAGAAGGAGGAAGACACGGTGGAAAGGGGAAACCATGATCAACGGTGCCATGATCAGCACCTTGATGGGGTAATCTTCTCATTCGTCCATGGGTTATGTCCCGATCTTGAGATGTAATCGCACTTTGTCGGATTATCTACCTATCATCTTGTGTTGAATATACTTTAATGCTTAAGGTTTGCAACCATGCCGTAAAGGGAGTAAGGCCTCAATGCTTCCTTGGATCCATTCAATACGCCGTGGCCATCAAAGGTCTAGTCATGAATACCTTCGCGTAGTGACAGTACGAGAGGAGGGAAAGGGCGAAACCGTGGTCACATCCCCGATAGATTAGATTGGTTTTCATGTCTTTAAGCGATTGCATGCTCTAGTATCGTAGACCGGTATTTCGAGTGTCTTCTATCTTGATCGTTTATCATTCTCTCTAGTGTAGTTTAGTTGTTTTCTAGTTTAATAGTAAGTTAGGGTTTTAGTAGCTAGTGTGTCGTTGTTGATCGAACGCTTGTAATCCCCTTGCTCCGCGGATGACGGGAACCTTGGGAATCCTGGTGAAAAGGGTGTGGGGTCCGTACGCTTGCGGATAGAGATCCCGTCTTTTATCAGTCAACAGACGCACTGCAGGCGCCGTTACCGGGGAGCAAGTTAGTTTACATCGTTTGATTTGCATCTAACTTAGTTTTATATTTTAGTTTATCTTTTTATTCGCTATATCTAACACATATTATCCAGAAAAACACTTGTTTCTTTTTTGTTTTGTTTTATCTTATTGTCTAGATGGAGTTCGTTAATCAACCCGTGGAAGAACTGGGAGAAATCATTAAGGGATTACGCTAGCCCTCGATGTGAGGACATAAAGGTACAAGAGTCGGATTCGAAGCTCGAAGCGACCAAGTATGAAATTAAATCCAAGATCATCAGATGGTTGCGGAAAACCCATTTGAAGGGATGGTTACGGAGAACCCATATAGACACGCCGAGGATTTCACGACAATATGCAACACGGTGCGTCAAGAAGGAGTTCCCGATGAATGGTTCAAATGGAGATCTCTTTCCCTACTACTTGCCGGCAAAGCAAAGACATGGTATTCGGTTGCGTCCTTTGAAGTTGAAGGCAATTGGAGCAAGTTGACAAAGAAGTTTTGCGAAGTTCTTCCAATTAGCAAGGTTCAACATCAAGGAGGCAAGTGATCACTTTCATGCAAGGAGAAGAGGAAGGGATAGACCAAGCCTGGGATAGGTTTAATGAATTAATCGAACAAGGGCCAAAACTCGGCTTCACCGGTGACGTACTCTTGCATACATTTTTCTTTTCCCTAACCCCTAGTTGCATGCGACACGTCGAAATGTGTGCAGGTGGGGATCTCATGGAGAAAACACTCACGGAAGCCGCCCAACTTCTACAAAAAGTTAGTAAAGCGGCTGCCATGCGAAGAGATTGGGAAACAAGACTTGCGGAAGAGCCGGAATTCAATTCAAGGAAGAAGAAGCTTGCTGATTTTTCTAAAGAGGCAACCGGGAAGTCACAAAAGAGGAACCAATCATGGAGAAGCTTAGACAAGAACACATCAAGTCAAGAACTACACCAAACGTCGACTTTGCCGCGCCAAATGAGACGAACAAGAGAAGCATGTCAGAAGGCACAAAGCCACTAAAGGGAGTTCGAGCCAATGGATTGGGTTCTATTGATTACGGAGAAGTATTCGACGAGAAGACAGTTCCCTAATCAAAAGGGAATGGCAAGAACGTGGAAGTGGACTTCCCACCGGAGAAGAAAGCTGAAAATTCATACAACCTCGAAACCACCGGTGAGATTTTTGAAAAGCTCTTTGGAGATGACGTGGTGGATCCAGAACATATTGCCGAGGTGAAGAGGATCATGGGGATCAAGCCCGAAGCATCACCATACGCTCGCCTTCTTTGAAATTTATTCGATCGGATCCGAAGAAGAAGAGAAGATGACGCCGCACTTGAGTTGCGAGATCAACGGAGTTCAATGCAAAGCTTTATGCGACATCGGAGCCCAAGTAAAAGTGTTCTATCTTCTAAAATTTACGATAAAGTTCAATACCACAACCTAGACTTAGCCCCAACATCAACGAAATTAATTATGGGAGATGAGTAGAACTATCAAACCTCTCGGTATTGCTTGCAACATGAAAGTAAAAATTTCTAGAAACTATATACCAGCAGATTTCTTTGTTATTGATGCTTACCATAGTAATTCTGATCATATAATCTTAGGTAGGCCTTTTCTTAAGTTGGTTGATCTTGTGTTAGATGCGGAGAAGGCAAAGTAACAATGAACCTTAATGGAACAAAGTACACATATAACTTTCTTCGTGCTTCTAAGCACCTTACACCTTTCCTCCCGAAGATGAAGAAATAGAAGAGATAGATAGTCTTTGTTTGTTGTTGAAACCCTTAGAGACCCGTAAAGAGCGATGGAAAATCAAATTAATAATCAACGATGAAGAACTAGAGGAAGCGACAAAAGGCTTAGAGCCGCATGATGGTAGCATGGAGGAAGAGAAGTTCGAAGACATAGGAGAAATCAAGCAGGCAAAAGTACCCGAAATAGACCTTAAACCTTTGCCCAAGGGATTAAAATATGAATTTTTGGGCCAGGACAAAACTTATCCGGTCATTGTGACGTGAGTTGGGCCACGAAGAAAATGAAGCGTTGCTGATTTTATTAAAAATATAGGAAGGTGATTGGATATTCAATCAATGATCTCAAAGGTAATGCTTGACCTTTTGCACTCATCGTATACCAATGGAAGACCCGATGTAAACTTTGTAGTGGACCATCAAAGGAGGCTAACCCATGCCATGCGAGAGGTAGTAAAGAAAAGGGTTATCAAGTTACTTGATGCCGGAATCATCTACCCGGTTCCGCATAGTGAATGGGTGAGCCCAGTACATTATTGTACGGAAAGAAAGGAGGTTTGTGTGGTGAAGAACGAGAAGAATGAGTTAAATCTGCTTAAAACTGATATTAGGGTGGCGGATGTGTATCGATTACCGTAAGCTTAAAAAGCGACGAAGAAAGATCACTTCCCCCTACCGTTCATAGACGAGATGCTCGAGAGGTTAGCAAACCACGCTTATTTTTGCTTTCTCGACGGATACTCGGGGTTCATGCAAATTCCCATTCACCCGGAAGATCAACATAAGACAACGTTTACGTGTCCTTACGGAACGTTTGCATATAGGAGGATGCCCTTCGGCCTATGCAACGCTCCGGCCTCTTTTCAACGTTGCATGATGGCCGTGTTCTCGGAATTCATCGAAGAAATTGTTGAAGTGTTTATGGATGATTTTTCTGTTTACGGGAAGACGTTCATGGATTGCTTAGCAAACTTAGAAAAGGTCCTTACAAGGTGTGCGGAGGTAGATTTGGTTTTAAATTGGGAAAAGTGCCACTTCATGGTTAAGCGAGGCATAGTGCTCGGACATGTTATTTATATGTCAAGAGGAATTGAAGTGGACAAGGCTAAGGTAGAGACGGTTGAGCAACTCCCACCTCCTACGGATGTTAAGTCCTTAAGGGAGCTTTCTAGGCCATGCCGGATTCTATAGAAGATTTATAAAAGGACTTCACAAAGATCACTAAGCCTTTAACACACCTTCTTCAAAGGATGTGGCTTTCGACTTTGATGAGAAGTGCCTAGCGGCATTCGGACCTTGAAAAATGCTTTGGTGGTGCTCCCATCATCCAACCTCGGATTGGAGCCAACCTTTCGAGATCATGTGTGACGCAGAGTGACTCGCCGTAGGCGCGGTCTTGGGACAAAGAAAGGAAGGCCGAGTTCACGCGGGTTTACTACGCTAGCAAAACTCTTAGTGGGGCACAATTAAATTACGCCACTACGGAAAAAGAGTTGCTAGCGGTGAGCGTGTCCTTTCGAAAAATTCAGATCTTACATCGTGAACTCGAAAGTCATTGTTTACAGATCACGCAGCTATCAAGTATCTCTTGGCTAAGAAGGAAGCTAAACCACGCTTAATTCGTTGGATCCTTCTTCTCCCGAAGGTTTGATGTTGAAATTCGTGATAAAAAGGGGGTGGAAAATGTTGTGGCCGATCATTTGTCTAGGATGAATCGTGGACAAGATGATAAAGAGCCCATAGGAATAAGATGAAGAGATGACCACCTCTATAAATTGTGATAAAGATACTTGGATGATCGACATCATTCGAGACAATTCGAAAAATGCCCCTCGACCATCTAGACAAAAACACTCAAAGGAGGATAATTTCCGAAAGTAAGAAATATTTTTGGGATGCACCATACCTCTTCAAGCTTGGCAATGATGGAGTGATGAGAAGATGTGTGCCAAGAGAAGAGAGGCTTGAAATTCTAAGGAAGTGCCACTCGTGAGTACGGTGGGCACTATAGCCATTTTCGAACCGAAGCCAAAGTATGGTCGAGCGGATTCTATTGGCCGGAGATGCATGAAGATACTAAAAGATATGTTGCGTCATGCCTCCAGAATGTCGAAAAACCCAGGAAACATCTCTCAAAGAGATTATGCCTTTGAAATACAACTTGCAAATCGACATATTCGATGTATGGGGGCATAGACTTCATGGGGCCTTTTAAAAACTCATTTGGATTCGAGTATATACTTGTTATGGTTGATTATGTATCCAAGTGGGTAGAGGCTATACCTTGTCGTAAAGCTTCCACGGAGGAGTCCATCACTATGATCAAGAACGTGATTTTTCCCCGTTTCGGTACACCGAGAATCTTGATAAGTGATGGAGGAACTCATTTCACCGGGAAGAACTTCAAGGTGCTTGTCCAAGTTAAGAATTGAGCATAGGGTCTCCGGCCTATCACCCACAAACCAACGGACAAAGCGGAGACGTCAAATAGGCAATTAAAAAGCATACTCAACAAAACCATAGAGAAGGGAGGCAAGGATTGGTCAAAGAAATTAGACGGAGCTTTATGGGCTTATCGAACGGCGTTTAAAACACCAATAGGTATGACCCCTTATCAATTCGTATGGAAAAGCTTGCCACACCTTAGGTTGAGTTGGAACATAAAGCCTATTGGGCGATTAAAGAGATGAACCTTGATCTCGATGCCGCGGTGAACCGAAGAATTCAAATAGCGGCTAGAGTTGAGGTTGAAAGCATATGAAAACGCAAGCATATACAAGGAGAGAATCAGGTGGTATGATAAAAGATTGAAGAAAAAAGAATTCAAGAAAGGAGATAAGGTCCTCCTCTACAATTCGAGGTTTAAAACCTTCGGAAAGGGGAAATTGCAAAGCAAGTGGGATGGACCTTATGTTGTGCATTCGGTGTTCTCAACGGAGGCATTAACCATTATGGATATAGCGGCGATCAATTTGTGGTGGACGACGGCTTAAGGTTTACTACGAACCGTCTTCGCGCCCATTCATCATGTTGACGTCTTTACCATGGAGGAAGAGCCCGAACGTCCCGCCTAGGACGAAAAACAAGGCATCAACTTCTGTAAATAATTTTTCTTTTAGCTTTACGGAGTTTTTGGCAATTTCTTGGACGCTTTTTCCCATGGGCTGAGGAAGAAAAAAATAGGGCGGTGTGCAAAAAACCGGACCGGCCCGGCCCCCGAGGCAGGGTGGGCCGGCCGGCCCAGGCGGACCGGCCAGGGGGTGGCCGGCCGCGATGACCCGAATTTCGCACGAATTGCTCCTTTTTGACTTCCTTGTTTGGTCGGAAAATTTTAAGGGAAGTGTGAAAAAGGAAAATAAGGTTTCCAGGGCTTTTCTCTCAGGACTATATATTTGGCCGAATTGGGAGCTCGAGAATCAAACCTTTCAAGCAATGTGTTGCACCCTTGTAGCGACCATTGAGCCTCCAAAAAGCTTAGAGTTGAAAGCTAGAAGCAAGAAGCCATCGATGGAGGCGATGCGATGCGAGGTCAAGCTACCCACGCAAGAGGATCACCGCACGTATCCGTTGCGGAGGACGTGTCCCGACCGGAGCTCTTGCATCTCGCAACTCCGTCAAAGGAGAAGGTCCCTACACCCCGTTCGAAGGTCGGCACGCCTCCAAGGCATCAAGCGCAAGGATTACAAAAGAGGTGTCGCGAGCCTAAGGATTATGGGGATAGCGACTACTCCGGCAAATCGTAGCCCGAGCTCGTGGGCGGCCGCCGGTAGAGATGATGATGATTGGGGTGAGCAACCCTATGAAAGGACTCCCGAAGGCCCCAATGGCAACGGCAACGGTGGTGGTGAAGGCAACAACAATGGAGGTGGCAACGGCGGTGGTGACAACGGTGGAGATTATGGCGACGACGACCCCTTCGGATTGCATCCGGTGTGTTGTCGATTTGCCGTCAATCCATCGCAGATCTCTACACGTCGGCGGCAAGATGTCTCCAAGCCATGGAAGCGATGAAGCGGCGTATGGAGGATTTGGAGCGGCGCGTAGTTGAAGATGACTACAAGTTCTGTAACCGCAACGTGCGCAAACTTTTGGCATGGTTGGAAACATGAGAGCCAAGTGGTGCAAAACTTGCTTGAGTACCACTAGATCTAGTTTTCCCCTTAGGATTTTTGTAAGATACGACGGGGCGTCGTATGTTTTAAGTGTGGGGGGAGAGCTAGCTCGCTAGCCTTAGCTTTTGAACTTCAAATTTAGGTTCGGTTTAATCTTCGTGTGAGAGTCTTAGTGTTCTAATGAGTCTTTAGTTTTTGAGTCTGTTTTAAAATTTTTGCAAGTGTCTTAAATTAGCATTGAGTCAAGAAAACCAAATAAAAAGAGTCTTTACATATCTTTGTGTTTTATGTATTGTTTATCTTTATTTACTTGTTTGTTTAATCTTTGATTCTTGATATATGGTTTCTGAGTATGTGGTTTGAAAAACGTTCTTGTGGTGCTTAGTGGAATCGCTACTACTTAAAGTACCCATACCGCACTTCGATCTTGAGCTTCACATGTTAGTTGTGCTATGTTCGATGCTAAAAATTGGAGGATTTCAGTTCTGAAAATTATTTTAAAACCCTTGTAATAAAGGTTAGCAAAACCTCTTTTTCCAAGTTGAGAGTAAGAAGAAAATTTCTATCCAAAGCCAAGTTTATTTTTTTCGCTCCACCATAAGTGTGATTAGCACGATGAGTTAGGCTAGGACCCTTCTCTCTTGGTGAGTTTTAATTTCGAGCAATGATCATGTCCTTGTGCCCATCTTTTTTGTTGCTAGCCTCGTCACATATTCGGTACGTGACTTTCACAACGAAAGTCATGATTATCACTGGATTCCATACCCAACCCTATACATCTCTTTTGTACATCGTATTCCTTGAACACAACCTATTTTCAAAGTTTCGTCTCGTCTCTAGCATGATTCATTTAAAGAATTCAGATTGTATGCATGCGAGGAAAGAGAATTGAAAGCTTTGAAAAAAATTATTAAGAGAAAAATAAAGAGAAAAAGTATGTGTATGGAAAAGAAAGAAAGAAAGAAAGAAAGAAAAATCATATGTGAATGAAAGAAGGAAAAGAAAAAGAGAGAAAGATGAGTTAGCAATGAAGATATGAGAGGGATGGATCAAGAGAAAGGAAAAAAAATAATAAAGTGTAGGGAAGGATGTCACGTTGATTGTGAGATGAAACTTTTACTCTATTTCCAACCATGTGCAATCCGACAACGAGGACATCATCGGTGCCTTGAAGTCACAATTTTCTTTTGCCCTTGCACATGTCCACCATTCTAAATTTTCTCATCCTTGATATCCCTACATATGGTTAATTCTCATGATCATTGGCTTTGAAAGGTAGACAACCATTAGAGGAAGTTCTTAGTTTGACAATACTTGTGTTGATTGCGCTAGCCCTACATAGCTCCACTTTACACTTGATATATGATTAATGGGAGGTGAGAGTTTCTGAAATTTGGTTAGGATAGCTACTTCATATGAGTGACTTGAGAGAGCTTGGAGAAAGGTTTTTGTCTAATACTTGTTGCAGGAATTTTTGTTTTGAAAACCATAAAAACCCTCCGATGGAAGCAAAGGAGTAAGCATGGCTGAAATTGAAGACTTCGGGTGAAGAGTTTGAGTTGTGGGGTAAATCTTGACGTGGTAAAAATTCTAAACGCCCATGTTTATGTTTAATTATCATTACTTTGTGTTTATGTATTAAAGATGAAGGGATTGACTAACTTGTGAAGAAGGATAAGTGATACACGATTACACTCCTTGGACGAAAATTTACTTCACAGTACTTGCTCGAGGACGAGCAAGAGCTAAGTGTGGAAGTGTTGACGGTGTATTTTGGTGCACCTAGCATGTTCATTACACTTTGGTTTGGATTTGATTATGGAACTAACCCGCCATTAGGCACACTAATCATATAACAAGTTCATCTTTGTGCATGCATTTGGAAGTGTTGTGTTTATGTGAGGAAAACATGGACATAAAGGACGGATTTGCAACAAGTTCAAGGGCATTCATGGAGTCTTGTTCGTGTTCATGAGCTTGCTAAATCACTTCCAATGGTGGCGAGGACCGAAGTGCTACGAGGAACACCCCGAAGTTGAAGCGTAAAGATCAAATTTCATGCAAAGGCCTCCACTCTTGATCGCGAGGATAACAGCGTCAAAATCATGCAAGTGGAGGGGCAAAGTAGATAAGTGCACGAGGACCCACAGAGCAAAAGGAACGCCCGGAACCGGGCCGAGCCCGGGCTTTGGGCGGCGGCCCGAGCGAGCCGGCCCGGCCCGCCGGGCACCGGTTCGGTCCCGTCTTCCTTGCCCTCGAAGGATCTTCGACCCTAAAACCCCCGACGCGCCGCCAACACAGAAGAGAGGAGTTATTCGCACCAGAAGGCCATCTACAAGCTAGAGAGAGGAGGAGGATCTCAGGCGGGAGGATCAACCACCTCGAAGGAAGCACCCTCTCATGGAGAAGGAGGAAGACACCGGTGGAAGGGGAAACCATGATCCATGGTGCCATGATCAACACCTTGATGGGGTAATCTTCTCATTCGTCCATGGTTGTAATCGATCTTGAGATGTAATCGCACTTTGTCGGATTATCTACTGTCATCTTGTGTTGAATATACTTTAATGCTTAAGGTTTGCAACCATGCGTAAAGGGAGTAAGGCCTCAATGCTTCCTTGGATCCATTCAATACGCCGTGTATCAAAGGTCTAGTCATGAATACCTTGACGTAGTGACGGTACGAGAGGAAAGAGCGAGCAGTGGTCACATCCTCGATAGATTAGATTGGTTTTCATGTCTTTAAGCGATTGCATGCTCTAGTATCGTAGACCCGTGGGCGAGTGTCTTCTATCTTGATCGTTTATCATTCTCTCTAGTGTAGTTTAGTTGTTTTCTAGTTTAATAGTAAGTTAGGGTTTTAGTAGCTAGTGTGTCGTTGTTGATCGAACGCTTGTAATCCCTTGCTTTCCGTAGTTGACAAGAACCTTGGGAATCCCGTGGTGAAAAAGGGTGTGGGGTCCGTACGCTTGCGGATCGTGAGGGATACGTCTTTTTTATCCGTCAACAACCGAGGTCGGCGGAGTTTGCGGTACGGCGATGAACGTATCTTCCCGGCGGTGTGGATCATAACCGGCCCGGTGGCCACGATAAGGGCGCTCGGTAGAGTTGTCCTCGGACTCGGGCTCCTCAGGGTCCGACCCGAAGTCGAACTCGTAGTCCGGGTTCGAGTAGAACTCGGAGAGAGGGCTGGACTCCGGAGCGCGATCGGGGGCGGCGTCGGAGTTCGAGCTGTACTCGGGTACGGGCTCCTTGCCGGCCCGGCGCGAAGTGGGAGCCCCCGTGCGGGCCCGGCTGAGGATGCGGGTGTCGTATGGACCTCCCTGGGCCCACTACCTCGGTGGGTACCAGGACCGACTACTCGGTGGGCCCACAGGGACTACCGGCTTGCGCTACGGCATGCGAAGGCGTGGAGCACAAGGACTACACGGGAGTAGTACTCGGTTAGGAAAGGCTGTGCATGTTCCTTGCCTGTATAGAGGACTCCTAGACGTACTCGACTAGTACTCTCTTCCTACTCCGACTTGTAACCCTGCCTCCCGGACTATATAAGGCGAGCGAGGGCCAGGTCCCTCATCCCATCTCATCTCATACAACTCACGGCGCATTATTGCACCATCGTGTAATCGTGCCCTATCAATCCGAGCTCCACGCGGCATACGGGACGTAGGGTATTACGCACCTCGCGGCCCCGAACCTGTCTAGAATTGTGTGCCCACATTAGTCTCTTCCTTCGAGTTACGGAGTCTCGGCGAGTCACATTCATACACTTCGGGTGCTCCCCGTGGTAGGTTGCCGATCTAAAACAGAACGGTGGCGCGCCGAACGGGGCTCTCGCTCGAGATCACATGGCGAACTCGACGGCTTCCGTTCACATCAAGCCAACCGTCGCCTTCAACCGCGGCGACACCTTCGTCTTCGGCGCACCGGGTACCCCGCACGCTGGCGATGGCGCGGGCTCCTTCCCGAGCGCCGGCGACCATGCGGCCCAACCGGGGACGGGGCCTTGTGAGCGCTTCCCGAAGTTGTCACGGGCGAACCGCTCGCCCGGCAAGTTCGGCGAAATTTCGCTCTTCGACCACCACGGCGACTTCGAGCCGGAGTCGAGTCTCCAGCTCGGGCAGAGACGTCGCCGCCGTTCTCATGCGAGCCGGCCTAACGATCATCGCGGGCGGTCCCTTCACCGCGGCGCTCCGTGCGCGTGGCCCCGCGCCCCTGGCCGGGCCCGCATGGAAGGCTCTACTCCACGCCGGGCCGGCAAGGGCCGTATCCGAGTGCAACTCGGACTCGACGCCGTCCCGACCACATCTCGGACTCTAGCCCTCTCTCCAGAGTTCTACTCGAACCGGATTACGAGTTCGACTTCGGGTCGGACACGAGGAGCCCGAGTCCGAAGATGACTCCGGCGAAACTTCCCTTGTCGGGGGCCGGCCTACGGGGGTGGTTATAAGATCGGCAGCCGTAGGAAGATACGTCTGCGGCCGGACCGCAAGCCGGGCGGGCGACAAAGGAGGACTCCACGCTACGTCGCCTACATCGACTCACTACCGTTCCGGAGGAACACCACTAGCCCGAGCTGACTCAAACACACCAACTGGGGTGGCACCCTCTGAGAGTCCCGGCTTGGGTACCCCCGTCGCCAAGTCTTCATGGCGGCCCGGCGACACCCCGGGACCCTCGGGGCACGGTGAGAGACGAGGTGGAGGGACATCTCCGCCGGACGAGGCGTACGCGGGCGCACACGGACGGACCGTCGCCAACGGGGACGCCCGACGCGAACGCAACGGGAAGCGTAGCGAACGGGCGCCGGCGGCCGAGACAACCTTCCCATCCGCAGCCTCGCGAGAAGCTCCGAGGCGGTCGAGAGCGAGTGCACCACCACCCACGGCCGGTGCCTCATGTTGATCACGGCGATCGCACGGCAGGAGCTCGGGGCATGCGCGGCGGAGAGGTCATCACCAAGCTGCTGAAGAAGCCTACTTCCATGCGGGTCGACAACGAGTCGACCAACCTCTCCCGGCTAAGCCCGCGACAACGAAGCTACTAGTCGCGGCGGCACGATCCACAGTCCCCAGGTACTCGAGGGCGACCTCACGGGTCGTCCAAACCGCCGCCGCTCCAACGCCGGCGGACCTTCACACGATAAGGCCAAGGCAACCGAGAAGTCGTTCCCCACCGTGCTCCGGCCGGTGGCGCGTGGCAACGACACGACGGCGGCCGGCCGGCCGCGGCGGCGGCTCCAACCACGGGGCCAACGAAGGCGCGGCGGCGGCGACGCGGCGGCGGGTGGCCCACGCGCATAGCCACGCCTCCGGTGCCTCTCATGGCGGGTACGATGCTCACCGAGAGGATCGAGAGTTGCGGCGAAGAAGTCGACCACCAGCTGGCCGGGCGGCCGGCTTCCCCCGCCTTCTCACCCAGAAGCCGCAACCGCTCCTCCCAGAGCAAGTTCAAGCCTTTGGGGGATCACTAAGTACGACACGAAGCGGGATCCCATCCGGTGGCTCCGATGCTACGCCCTCTCCATCGAGAACGCTGGCGGCAACAGCGACACAAATGCCTCTCGCCACATACACATGCGGATAAGCCCCTCACATGGCTCGAGTCGGCCCCCGAGACGAACGCACTCGATCGACAAGTGGGACCGGTGAAAGGAGCCGGTTCACGAGCAACTTCGTGGGCGCCATGGGCCGCTCGGTACTCGCATGGACCTTGCCATGATCAGACGCCGTTCAGGCAGGGCCTCCGCAAGTACATGCGCCGCTTCTTCGACAAGCGCGCTACCGTCGTCGACGTCACGGAGCAAGGGTCATCGACCTCTTCCGGGACGACCTCTACCATCGCCACACCTTCGAGGACTTCGGTCGTCGCCCGCCCAGGTCCATTCCCACCTCTCCAAGGACATGATCACGTCCTGGGCGGATGAAGAGGACAAGGCCAACGCCAAGTACGACGCCATCCGCGGCAAGTCCAAAGCGAGAACCGGGCGGCGGCGGCGCGGCAATGCAAACCAAGGCGGCCGCAACAACAACAACAACAACTACTACTACTCGGGTTCCAACCGCAAGCGCAAGCCAGACAACACCGTCGCGGCTATCCAGCGCCCTCCGAAAGGGAACTCGAAGAAGAATTCCGGCGGGTTCAAGGACCTGCTGAAGGAGAAGTGCCCGTGGCATCCAAACGGCAACCACACTACGAAGCGATTAACGGCCCTCGAGCATGCACTCAAGGATACGGCGGAGCCACCGCACCCTCACGACCAAGGGCAAGAAGAAGGACGGCGACGACCAACGGCCGCCCGCCCGGCTCCGTCTGGTGGCCTTCGGCGGAGCGCGGCCGAGCAGGGAGCGAGAGGCTGCCGTCGTGGTGATGTCCATTGAACCCGGCGGTCGACCCCTCTCGGGTGGTCGGAGGTACTTATCACCTTCTCCCGCGCGGACCAATGGACCAACTTCTCCGAACCAGGACGGTTCCCCCTCGTCCTGAAGCCAACAGTGGCGGGTTCCAAGCTCAACAAGGTGCTCATCGACGGCGGAAGCGGGCTCAACGTCCTCGCAAGACCTTGAAGAAGATGAACCTCGACGTCACCCCCATGCTCTGCCAAGAGCAGCACGCCCTTCTACGGCATCGTCCCAGGCAACGGCTATCCCACTAGGCTCAGTGGTACTGCCAGTTACCTTCGGGACGTCTCGGGATAACTACCGCACCGAGTACATCAAGTTCGAGGTCCCGCGGTTCGGAACTTCCTACCCGCCATCCTCGGCGAATCGGCCATCGCCAAGTTCATGGCGGTGCCCCACTACACCTACTTGGTACTCAAAATGCCAAGTCCAGCTGGCGTACTCTCCCTCCAAGGGGACTTGAAGATCTCCCACGACTGCGATACAGAAGCCGTGGTGATCGCCTCCACGAACCAAGTACCCAATGCAATGATGGAGGTCTACGCCGCGTCGAAGAAGCTCGCCACGAGCGAACTCGACATCCCAGAGAAGTCTGACAGCACCAACAAGCCTCAGCCACCTGAGGAGGTACTCGTCAGGACGATCGACCTTGGAACAGGCGACCCCAGCAAGACCACCACCATCGGGGCCGGCCTCGACCCCAAATAGGAAGACGCGCTCATCAGCTTCCTTCGGGCTAACGCGACATCTTCGCGTGGAAGCCGAGCGGACATGCAGGGAGTGCCCGGGGGCGGTTGAGCAACGCCTCAACGTCGATCCAAGGCCACCCCCAGCGACAACACCTCCGACGCCGCCGACGACAGACAGGATGCCATCAAGAAGGAGCTCCCGCCGAGCTCCTAGCGGGCGGCTTCATCGAGAGAGTCTTCCATCTGAGTGGCTCGCCAACCCACTCCTCGTCGCAGAAGAACTCGAACGAGTGGAGGATGTGCGTCGACTACACCGACCTCAACAAGCATTGCCCCAAGGACCCCTTCCCGGGTTGCCCACGGATGAAGCCAAGTCCATCAAACTCACGGCGAGCTCGAGCTGCTCTGCTTCTCGGCGCTCCTCGGGGTACCACCGGATCGCAATCAGGAAGAAGACCGGGGAGAAGACCGCGTTCATCACCGTTTGGCGCGTACTGCTACACGACCATGTCATTCGGGTTGAAGAACGCCGGCGCTACTATCAACGGGCCATCCAGGCACAGCTTCAAGCGGCAACTCAGCAAGAACGTCGAGGCCTACGTGGATGACGTGGTTGTCAAAACAGAGGACTCCGGTACCCTCATCGACGACCTTGAAGAGACCTTCGCATCGCTACGCGACACGCTGAGCTCAACGGGCCTGATGCGTCTTCGACGTCCCTTCGGGCACGGCCACTCGGCTTCATCATCAGCCAGCGCGGCATCGAAGCCAACCGAGAAGATCCTCGCCATCACCGACGCAGAAAGCTCCCACGAGCATCAAGGACGTCCGAGAAGGCGGCGGGGTGCATGGCGGCGTTGAGCAGATTCATCTCGAGGCTAGGAGAACGGGGCCTCACTTCTTCAAACTTCTCAAGCACCACGAGAAGTTCGTGTGGACTACGGACCCGGATCAAACCCTTGCCCCGGCTCGGGACTTCTGTCGGCGTGTCCTCACGGCTCCTCACAGGCGGCCGAGCAGCCTCTTGCTCTGCACGTGCGACTTCTCACGTGGTCGATCTTGCCATCGTTGTCGACGGCAGGAAGGCAGCCCACGCCTATCCGGTCCGGCGCCCGGTCTACTTCGTCGGCGAGTTCTATCGAGAGTCAAGGCTCGCCGGCCCAGTGCGAAGCTCACATGCGCTCTACTCATGCCTCGCGGAAGCTACGACACTACTTCCGGGAATGCTCGGTCTCCGTCGTCACCGACTACCCGCTCGGCGACATCCTGAGGAACAAGACGCCACCGGAAGAATCTCCAAGTGGGGCATCGAGGAGCTCGGGCGCCCTCACCATCGACTTCCAGCCACGCACGACCATCAAGTCGCAAGCACTAGTCGACTTCATGAGGAGTAGGCGGGAGAACCAGCTACCTACTCCCACCGTGCGACCAGAGCATTGGGTGATGTGCCCCCAGTGGCTCACTCAGCCTCGAGGGCGCGGGCGCGGGGGCCCTCTGATCTCTCCAACGGAAGGCGAACAACTCAAGTACGTCCTGCGGATGTACGGAAGGTCTCAAATAACGAAGCCGAGTACGAAGCTCACTACACGGGCTCCGCCTCGCGGCCCGCGGCATCAAGCGGCTACTAGTCTACGGCGACTCCGCAGTGGTCATCAACCAAGTCAACAGGATCCTCGGGACCGCAACAAGGAGAACATGGACGCCTCTTTGCCCCAGAAGTCCGCAAGCTCAAGGACAAATTCTATGGTCTCGAGTTCCATCACATCGTCCACAACAACAACGTTGCAGCGGACGTCCTCTCGAAGCTCGGATCTACCCGCACCCAAGTACCCGCGAGCCGTCTTCGTCCCCGCAGGCTTCCTTGCGCAGCGTCAATCGGGAGCCGGCGCCACCGACCATTGTACTAGCCCATCCACCAGTGGGCGGAGGTCATGATGATCGACGTGGTGGAGGCAACCCGCCATCGACTACCTCAGCGAGCAGAGGTCCCCTCCGACAAAAACGCAGCCGAACAACTCGTCCGCCGCGCCAAGTCTTACGTCCTCGTCGGAGACAAACTCTACAAGCGGGGCGCATCTTCTGGAGTACTCATGAAGTGCGTTCCTCGCGAAAGGCAAGGACATCTTGGAGGAGATCCACAAGGGCATCTGCGGCAACCACGCGTCTTCACGCACGCTAGTCAGCAAGGCCTTCCGGCGAGCCTTCTACTGGCCCACAGCCCTGGGCGATGCCGAAGAACTCGTCAGAAGGTGCCAAGGATGTCAGTTCTTCGCCAAGCGGCAACACGTCCCTGCCTACAAGCTAGTCACCATACCGCCAACCTGGCCCTTTGCCTGCTGGGGGCTCGACATGATTGGGCCACTGCCAACTGCGCCAGGAGGATTCAACAGGGTACTGGTGGCTATCGACAAGTTCACCAAGTGGATCGAGGTCAAGCCGGTCACATGCCCCAAGGCCGACAGAGTACTCGACTTCTGGATGAACTCGTACACCGCTATGGGCTACCCCACCGCATCATCACAGACCTGGGGTCCAACTTCAACAACCACCAGTTCTGGGAGTACTGCGAAGCAGAGCGCGGGATCGACGTGGATACCGTCTCGATCCCGCCCATCCACGGGCCAACGGACAAGTCGAGCGCGCCAATGGGATGGTGCTCGACGCCCTCAAGAAGCGGCTACACGACGCTGCTAACTCCAAAGGGGGCAAGTGGATAAAGACTGCCAACGCACTCTGGGGCTGCGGACTCCAACCATCCCAAGCCAACGGGGCAATCCCCCTACTTCTCGGTCTACGGCTGCGAAGCCATCCTCCCTGCGCAGACGTCATATGGAACTCGCCGGCGGTGGAGCACTACGACGAAGGCGTCTCGGAAGACAGCAGACGAGTTGATATCGACAGCCTCGAAGAAGCTCGCTGCGCCGCCCTCGTCCAATCAGCAAGGTACCTGGAGGGTATCGCAACGTCAAGGAACGCTCTTTCAACGTTGGAGATCTTGTCCTCAGCGAGTATCCCGAGAACACGGAAGGACTCCTGAGCTCGGCTCCCCACAGGAAGGCCCCTTCACCGTGGCTAAGGTGACCGGGCCCCGGCCGAGCTCCTACCGCCTCAAACACTTGAAGGCAGAAGAGAGTCAGCAGCTCGTGGAACGTCGACCAACTCGTCGATTCTAGCCTAATCTCGACTACTCAGGGGTTCAGTCTACGACTACATCAACACCCCTTGCCGCAAGCGACCCTCCGGGTCACGGCTCCAAATCTCCGGACTACTCTTCCTCCGGTCCGGCCGTGAGCTGCCTGCGGACCCTGGGCTGCGACGAACGTCAAGGACTCTAGCCGGCGGTCTACCGAAGACCACACTCCAAGATCCGGCTGCTCGGCTACCTACGGATACGCGATCCGGCCTACACGACTACCTACGGATCACTCGCTGCAAGCGGCTACCGCTACGGCCTTGTTGTGGCGGCCTCCGGGTCCAGGCGACTACTTGTAACTACGGCCACGGCACGAAGGGTGTACTTCTTCAGTAAAAAGCTTGATTGTTCATCAACTTGTTTACTGTTCTGCTCCCTACGACGGGACTACTAAGCCGAGTACTACTACTCGCACCTACTCCACGATGGGCGCTCCGCACTCTGAGATCGCGGTTACGAGTACTCATTGATGGAAAATCTCATTTCATTGATACATGAATAGTTCATTACAACTGTTTCCTGTACAACTATGGCTACTAGCTACCTATGCAGGACTACTGGAGGTTCAGCTTTTCGGCTACCTGCTCCGCGATGGGAGCCATCTGCTCCAGCAGCTCTGCGTCTTTGCTCATCCGAGGGAGTTGGCGCTATCCGCGCGGCGACCACCTCCTTTGGAGCCTTCGGGAAGTACGACTTCATGAAGGCCGAGGACTTGTTTCGGGGATCGACTTGGCCATGTGCTGTGCTTGACATGGCGGCCGGCGGAGGCGGCGCCTCACGGGGAGTCGATCCGCGAGGAGGGCGATCTTGGGGCCGCCCGGGTGCGGCACCGAAGCCTCGCGATCGGGAGAGCAGCCTCT
Organism: Cenchrus americanus; assembly: GCA_947561735.1. NCBI lineage: Eukaryota > Viridiplantae > Streptophyta > Magnoliopsida > Poales > Poaceae > Cenchrus > Cenchrus americanus. The sequence continues at coordinate 181,019,197 of OX387245.1, forward strand.
TCAGGTCCTTCAGGCTGAGCCCGGAGCGCCTCGCAATCTTCATTCAACACGCAAAGATTTGTGAGTTGGCCAGAGATCTGTCGAGAGGCAATCCACCAGCTCCATGTGCTTCTCGCACTCGAAGGCGAGCTCCTTGTGGTCGAGCTCAAGTACACAGCGGGCCACACTCCCGGTAGAAGGAGTTCTTCATGCGCGACCTCGAGGGCCTTCGGTACACCGCGCTCCTGGCCCTCGAGTTACGCAAACACAGCAACGGGTCGAGCTTGACGACTTCCAACAAGTACCGAGCAAGTCAAGAGACATACCTTTATTCTTGTTGCGGAGACCTTTGTTCTTCCGCACCAACTCGTCGCCCTTCGCCTGCAACTCAATCACGTCGTTGTGGTACTTGGCGAGCGGCATCGAGATTTCGAGCGCATGGCGGCCAAGCGTGCTCGCGACTTCACGGGCGCTCCTCCAGGGCCTCTGCTCGGAGCACGGTGTCGCCGTAACCTTGCAGCAGATTCGACTTCTCGCGGGATCGCTCCGCGACGTCCTGCACAAGACAAGCTCAAGTCAAGCAGAGTACTCAACGCAAAGGATTGACTACTCGGGAGGCTACGGCTACGTACCTTCATCCTCTGTTCGGCTCGCCGCATCGCCTCCGGTCTTTGCGCCGGCACCCGCCGGCTCGACGAGATCGTCGGCCAGAAGTTCAATCCCGCCGCGGCTACTCGACGTAGCCTCTGTCATCGACGCCGAGCAGGTCCGGCTCCGTGTGGATCTCGAGGGGATCGGATAGCCACCTCCAGGGCAACCCCTGGCGACGTGGTAGCCGCTTCTCCCCCGGCGGACTTCTCGACGACTTCCCCCTCGGGCTCGGGGGCTCCTCCCGCAGCCTCCGGGGCCTCTGGTGTCAACTCCTGCATGGGCACCCCTGCAGGGATGTCACCCCCTTCAGCACCTGCCAACAAACAACACGCATCAGTGCCTACGACTACTCATCCTGGAGTCCTACGGCTTCAAGACGAGAAATCACCTTCGACTACGACGCCCTCACAGCGGCGGCGCTTCGGTAGCCGGGGGCTCGGTCGCAGCCTGGGCTTCGGGAGTGGCCTCCACAATGGACGGCGCAGCTTCCTCCGCCTCCGCTGTCGAGGGCTCTTCCCCGTCCCGGCCTCAGATACGTAGTTTACACGCGAAGTATCCGAGGGTCGTCAGACAAATCGACTACTGCAACGAGTACTACTCATGAAGACGTGGTACTTACAAGTTCGACCGGACGATAGTCACGGCCGGAGCACCGAGATGCGCTTGTATCAACCGATCCACCCTCGGCGGGTGTCTCTTCGCACGCACTCTTCGGCTACGCATCCTCCACGGTGGCGGTGGCCGACGCGGCACGTCTCCTCGTCCACTGCGGCTTCCATCTCTCCAACGGCGGCGCGTGGGTACTCTGCTCTCCTCGGGGCAGGGGCCTGAGCGCTCCGGCTGCGCCGAAGTTCGACAGTGGGGGTTGGACTTCGGCTTCCAGCCGGTTCCCCCACCGTGGGCCACACGCCCTCGTCGCCCTCTTCGACGAGCTCACCGTGGCGGCCACCTCCTGCACACAAAGGAATACTCGTCGGCAATGTACTCGAACGACGGGTACTAGAGCTACTCTGCTCAAGATGACTTACCTCACGGAGCGTGGTCTACGAGACCTTCATCTTCTTCGCCACCAGCCTTGGCAGGGTTCGCGGCTTCCTTGGCGGCGTAGCAAGGCTGGCCTCCCGAGCTGGCGCGGAGGGTCTTGTACAAGTGGCACATGAGGCAAGCCTGGACGGCTAAACCTCGACCGCAGCTGGAAGCGGTCCTGCAGCGTGTCTTCGTCTTCATCGTCGTCATCGGAGGTATCCTCCACGATGACGGTGTCGTCGCCTTCTCCGACTTCGCGGCGTTCCTTTACCTTCCCCACCGCCGGGATCTCGATCCCGCTCGGTGGCGGGCGCGGCTCGGAGGGCAGACACTTCACATCATCCTGCGCAAAGACACAAGGCGTCAGAAACTTCACTACGAGTACTCACTACTCGACGAGGGAGTGCGACCTGCCTCGTTGGGCGGGCGCGGAGTACTCCTCGGCGGACACGCCGTGTACGGCGGCATGTCCTTGAAGATCCTCGACAACCTTTCGACGATGTCGTTGTCGTCCAGCTCGCCCCCCGGCATCCGCGACGTGTCGTTGTCGCCGGTGTACTCGAAGCCCATCGTATCCCGCGCCATCAGCGGTTGGATCTGGCTTCATGAGCGGGAGCACGTTAACGGCCTGAGTCCGGCATCCCCAAAGGTCTTGGTGCGTGCCGGCTGACTCGGGGAGGTTTGGATCCCCTCTTGCATGGTGGGCTCCGTGTTCCACCACTCTTGGTGCCTGGGCTGCCGTCCGCTCGGCTTCGGTAGCTCGGGATGGTCGTTCGTGATGTAGAACCATCTCGTCTTCCGGTCGGTGTTGGAGTCCCACGAGCTTGCGCGGTCACTCCCGCCGACGTCCTCCCTCGACCCGGGTCCCGGCCCCTCAGAGAGCTTCACTGCGGGGTTGGAGGCGCTGGGCTGCGGCTTCGACGCGGAAGGGCCGGAAGAGCACCCCGGTGCGGCAGTTCCCGGGGAAGGCTTCGCGGGGAGGTGGACGAGAACGAGATGTATGGAAAGTGCCGTTGGGGTTCGGATTGAGGTACTCGATGCCGCTGGTACACGAACGCGGCCCCTTGAAGAAGTCGCTTCTTTGGGAGCGCAAGCCCGCGCTCCACGAAGCGCGAGAACATTGGGATCTCGTCTTCGGCTTTCTCCATCGGATAAGGATCTCTATGAGCGAAATCTCCACATGTCGATCTCCTTCTCCACTGATGAACCCGGCTTGTTCAACGGGGGTCGGCGAGTCCACCGTCTTGACCGATTTCTTCCACTCGCGGCTTGGATCGGCGCGCGGCGGAGAGCGAGAAGGCGGCACCCCGTACTGGTGGCGGCCGCGGCGGCCTGCGTACGGCCCCTCTTCTTCCCTTGGAATGTGACGTCTTCGACGGCGATAGCTTCATTCTCCAAGTACAAGGAGTTTTCACTGTCCGCTCGGGGGCTACCCTAAAGGCTTCGGGTGGCGATGCGTTCGGATCTACTACGGCGGCAGCAGGCGCTGGAGTGGATTTACTTCAAGATTCAACGAAATGGCTACAGCTCGAATGGGTGAAAAACCCTAAGGGTTTTGGCTTCTATTTATAAGCTAAACTGGCTCCGCAACGGCCGGATGGCTAAGTTCACGCGCAGCTGACTCAGCGGCTCAGCGTGACTCTTCGTATTCTACTAGTCGACGCGCCTCACCTCGGGGGCTCGGCTACTTCTACTCGACTACCTGGGAAGCGGCTAGTCTCAAGAGCATCTCAGGACACATTCTTCAAGATGACCCTTCGATTCGAGAGGAAGTACTCGACTCAAGGCTCGGGGGCTCCGTGCCACGTGTCCTTTGGTTTTTTCTCCGGATTCTTCGGGATTTTCTTGCCAAGACTTCGGATGGACCCTCGGCCCGTAGCTGCGGCTCAACCTAAGGCTCGGGGGCTACTCCATATGGAGTGCGATTTTGCAATCGCACCTCCATATCAGCTCCGGCTTCAAGACAAGACGGACAGTTTTTGAAGACCTTCGAAGGCAGTGCTCGAGGACGCTTGGGACTACTCGAGAAGACTTCAAGATTGCTCAAACATCAGCTGGAGTACATTCTAGCCTCGGGATGCTTCGACTACTCTTGAGGACTTTTGACTTATAGCACTAGGGGACGCTTGAGGACTACTCGTTAAGGCCGTCAAGACAACTTGAAGCTATCCTTCTCGACTACAAAGTACTCGAGGGCTTGTCGTATGGACCTCCCTGGGCCCACTACCTCGGTGGGTACCAGGACCGACTACTCGGTGGGCCCCTGGGACTACCCGGCTTGCGCTACACGACACCTGAAGGCGTGGAGCACAAGGACTACACAGGAGTAGCACTCGGTTAGGGAGCTGTACATGTTCCGCACTGTATGGAGGACTCCTAGACGTACTCGACTAGTACTCTCTCCCTACTCCGACTTGTAACCCTGCCTCCCGGACTATATAAGGCGAGGCAGGGACCGGTCTCTAGGATCATCTTATCTCATCGAACATCAACTCACGGCGTACTATTACACATCCTGTAATCGTACCCAATCAATCCAGAGCTACGCAGCATACAGGACGTAGGGTATTACGCACCTCGCGGCCCGAACCTGTCTAAATTGTGTGCCACGTGTCTCTTCCTTCGAGTTACCGATCTCGGCGAGTCACATTCATCTACTTCGGGTACTCCCTTTAGTAGTTTGCCGGTCTAAAACACCGACAGTAGCCAAAAGGCCTTTCATGGTCTAGTTTTGGTGAAGTAGTTATCACCGACGGGTAAGTCTTGCTGAGTATTAGTTTACTCAGCCTTGCTATAATGTGTTGATCCAGGTAATGCCTTCAGTGATGTGTGGCCTGGAGAGATCCTGCCCGGCTGGGAGCTGGAGTGGGTGGAGGACGACTACTGAAAACATCATGGATGGCCTCCCGTGGTGTCTCCGCTTCCGTTAGTTTATTTCCGCTGCTTTTTTGAAAACTCTGAACTATTTCCTTATGGCAAAAACTATGGTTTGTAATAATTAAACCCTTCGAGGTACGAATTTGGAGATTAATGTTGTTGTATCTCTAGACTCGCCTTCGAGTGAGTTTTAATGCATATATTCGATCCTTGTTGCTTTTCAAGTGATTTTCCGGCCGTTAACCCGGCAACTAATGACAGGATGATACTTTATTATTGCTTAATGACCAAAGTGGATCGGTCTTAGGCTATAGTACGGTATTTTCCTGGGCGGGTTGTCACAGTTGGCATCAGAGCTTATATGCACCAGAGATTAATTAATAAACCTTAATCACTGGTTTTTGAATAAAATATGCCAAGATTGTTTGACTTTCCAAAAATACGTTGGTCCGCTAAGGATAAACTAGACCGAGAGGCCCTAGAGGGAATTTTGGGTTCTTTCAGGTGGCTTAATTAACTTATGGTTTATTTTGCTAACTTCCAGCACATTACTTGATGTCAGACTTACTTTCTTGCACAACCAAACTAGGAGCCACGTGTTTTATACGTGTGCTGTTCCGCATCACGGGAATTGCGAGGGTTGATGGAGTGATCCATTCCACGGATCCCATCTTCGCGTCTGTTTATGAGTTGTGTGTCGCCACGTGTTTCATACATGTGCATTCCGCATGTCGCTCATGCAAGGCAAGAATACACTCCATTCAAACGGAGGGTGTCCGAGGTTGGACGCTGTCCATGCAGCGGCTTAACGCATGGATACCGTTTCTATAGTGAACGGTAATGTATGTGGACGCTTTCATGACGTGCTGGCACGAAAGGTTCATTTTCTGCAGGTACATAACATCGCTTTGTTAGTCGTTAAGCGAGTACCGTATAGCTCTCGACTAGATATTATAGGGAGAGACGATTAAAAGCCTTGCCACCGTCACTAACTTCGATTTTTGGCTTGATTGCCATGTAAGGTCGGATAGGACGTCTTGCATGCATGTTAAAAATCGAAACAACTAAAATGGACCCAAAAATCGAAATTCCATATGCTCTCTAAGGAAGATTATGCTAGTGTGTGCTTTTTATAAAATTAGAAGTACCTCTCATTCCTAGCTGTCATGCTGCCGAAATTTTGTAAAAGTTGTTACCTTGTGCTAGGTTAATTCAACCAAATTGTTAAAAACAATTGCTCCTTAACTAGTTATCTTGTAATAGCAAGTCTCAATCCTAGTTCTTTTGGGTTGGTTTACACTTCCCTAGGCACATCTAGGTTCAGTACCATCCACCTTGTTTCCTTGTTGGATGCTCAACCTTAAAATTTATTTAATTGTTAAGGGATTTATTTTGGAACCGGGAAAACTTGGGAAGTTTTGAGGTTTCTGGATTTTTGGTTATGACTTTTTATTCACAGCTGCCAGAACTTCACCATTTGACATGTCGTTCTCTTTGAGATCTGACATGAGTTACATTTGTGTACAGATGGCTTTCCCTGTGTTCCACGAGTTCGACGCTGACGGTACGATCCATACCAACGGGTTGCACTGGGAGGGTTTTCCGCGCCTTGCGTGGGAAGCACTCAGCGTCGCAGGCTACCTCACACCACCGACTTACGAGGTGAAGGAGTTCGAGCGCTATGGCGTTCCCCATTGCAGAGTGATCGTCACCGTTCTGCCACACCCGGACCACGCTGACTGGTTCGACCTGAGTTTTATCTACTGGGGATTTATCACCCACGAGTCCGTTGAGTCAGCCGCCCTCAGAGTGCTGACCGATTTCTGTGACCACAACCCCACCATGGTAGCTCTCTCTCCGTTTGGATTGTTTCCTGCTGTGAGTCCTCACGACCCAGCATGGTTGGACTGTATGGATCACCTACGGGAGCTGTTGACACTAGCAGAGCCGCTGGATGTTACTCAGATGCTAGCTCGTTGTCTGAACGTGGTTTTCACACTTCAGGGGCTGCGCTACAATACTGCAGCGATTATTGGGCAGCGTTTGGAGGTGTCTAGGCGTGATTGGCCGCAACTTTCAGCAGCACGCCAGCAGCTGAACTTTACGCTTACTCAGGTGCAGCAGGAGAATGACAGGTTGTGTGCTAGGAGGTTTCAGTTAGAGCTTGAGAGAGGCGACCGCCTGCAGAGGATTGTAGATCTGGAGGCCGAGAACCATACACTAGAGGAGAATGCCGATGTGCATGAGATTGAGAGGCTGACATTACTTCAGAACATTGCTGATATGCAGCAGCAGGTGGAGGAGGCCGAGATACAGGTGGCAGCCTTGCAGGCTATAGTGGCCTTACAACCACTGCCCCCAGTACAGGCACACCCGGAGGAGCAGCAGGCTTTGTCCGGTCTGGATCAGACGAGCCAGGCGGGACCACCGTTGCTGACTCCCCCAGCTTCGCCTTTGAGATGAAGGATGTCGATCCTATCGAGTTGTCTTTGAGATGTTTAGAGTAGTTGGCTTGTCAGCACATTTTCGTGCCAAGTAACTACTTGTATCGTGTCATGTCATGTTGTTTCAAATTCGAGAGTTGTAATGTCCTTGAACCTTGTTCTATCTTATTGTAATAAAGAATGCTTAATCATGTATGCTTTAAGTGGAATTCGTTTGTCCTTCAGAATTGGAAGTTTCGTCGTGTATGACTCAAATTCTGGTTTAACCGTTGCAAATGACCACGCTTGTCAATATTGCATTTCCACCTAAAATGTTGGTAAACCAAAGCATTTCTAGGGGCATCACTCGTTGCCAGCGATTAAGCGCTGTTCGTATACCACCTTCGTAGGTACCCGAAGAGACAGTAATCGTCCGAGGGTAAATGCGGGCCCGTGCATTCGAGTGATCGCATTCCTAACCGTGTCAAGAAAATGATTCTATGAATCTTGGTGGCTATGGAGTATTGTTCGACTGTTGCTGTCCTCATCATTTAAATGCTAATGAGATGTGATTATGCATGATCATGCTTGCCATCATTTTGGAGTACGCCTTTGGCTATATCACTAATAAAGCTCGCTTTTCAGATGGTGAGAACCACGCGCAGCTCCCCCAACGGTTTCGGAGCAAGTGGTAGCGGTGACTTGCCGCCAACCCCGCCCATGACACCGTCGAAGGCCTTCATGGCCACCCAAACCAAGGTGCTGCGCTAGATCCTACAGACGCAGCAGCAGATCGCCCAGCAGATGAACCGAGGGCCGCCACACGGGGCCAACCACGAGGGGCCTAATCAGGTCACCACGTATGCCCAGTTCATCGCTATGAAGCTGCCGACCTTCGCTAAAGCAGAAGACCCCCTAGAAGCTGAGGCTTGGATCAAGGCCATAGAGGCAAAATTCTCTGCCATTGTGCTGCCTTGCTCCGAGGAGAACAAGGCTAACTTCGCAGCGCTGCAACTGCGAGGAGAAGCTTTGATGTGGTGGGATCACTTCAAGTCAATGCAGCGAGGGCACGCTGTGACTTGGGATGAGTTCAAGCAGGCTTTCAAGAGCCACCACATTCCTAAGGGACTGATGGATAGGAAGATGAGGGAGCTGTTGGCCCTCCGATAGGGATTTGACACAGTGTATCGCTATGCTCAGAAGTTTAATAGCTTGTTCCAATATGGCGGGCATCACGTTGATACTGATGCAAAGAAGATGGAAAGGTTCCGTGACGGGCTTGATGGCGAGCTGTATGAGCGTCTGAACCTGCTCGAGCCCGCAAACTTCCATGAGCTAGTGAACAAGGCTATCTCCCAAGAAGATGCTATGAAGAAAGCCCACGGGGACAAGAAGAGGATGTCTGGTTTCACCCCAGGCAGCGGAACGGGCAAGAAGTTTCGCTTTGTGAAGAAGAACGCTCCAGGCCCATCCCAGCAATCTTCAACTGGACGCTGGACGATGACGCCACCTCAGAGCAAACCCACAGGGAACTTCCAGTTTCGCAGTGCTCAGCATCAGGCTCTAAAGCCTAATGCACCTCCTCGCAACGTTGGTGATCGTCGTTGCTATAACTGTGGCCAGCCAGGGCATTACATTAATGAGTGCCCCAAGCCCAGGCAGATCAAGCCCAACCCGCAGAATCAGGGTGCAGGAAACAAGCCTGCCACTCCGGCTAAGAAGCCCATGGTACAAGTACGCCAGGGCAAGTTGAACTTCACCGCCATGAGTGACATTCTAGAAGGAGCTTCAGTGCTCACGGGTACATTCTCTATCAACGACACTCCTGTTAAGATTTTATTTGATTCGGGAGCCACTCATAGTTTCATAAATGAGAATCTACTAGACAAGTTGGGTCTAAGAGGAGTACAAACCAAATCCACTTACAAAACTACCACACCAGGTGGGAATATCACGTCTCATTTAGTAACTTTTGGAGTTCCTCTAAGACTAGGAAGTAAGGTTATTCGATCTAATCTTTAACCATCAATGTGGAAAGCATGGATGTTATCTTGGGTATGGAATGAATGAACCAACATAAGGTGATTCTAGATATATCAGATAGGGTCATAGAAATCAATTCTCCTACGGTCGGGCACACCACCTTGTACCTGCCTTTCAGGGACAGTACCGATTCTTGTGCCTATGTGACCATTATCTCCCCTATTGATGAAATTCCAGTAGTGTGCGAGTACCCGGATGTCTTTCCGGATGAGTTGCCTGGTATGCCACCAGACAGAGATGTCGAGTTTGTGATCGAACTCCAGCCCGGTACCGCACCCATTTCCAAAAGACCTTATCGTATACCACCCAAAGAGTTAGCCGAACTAAAAACCCAACTCCAGGAATTGTTAGATAAGGGGTATATTCGCTCGAGCTCTTCTCCTTGGGGTTGCCCTACTCTCTTTGTCAAAAAGAAAGATGGTAGCTTGAGGATGTGCGTAGATTACCGATCTCTCAATGCAGTCACCATCAAAAACAAATACCCGCTTCCCCGAATCGATGTTCTTTTCGATCAATTGGCCGGTGCCAAAGTCTTCTCTAAAATTGACCTTCGTTCTGGCTACCACCAAATCAAGATTCGACCTTGCGACATTCCCAAAACTGCTTTTTCACTCGTTATGGTCTTTACGAGTTCTTGGTAATGTCTTTCAAACTTACAAATGCCCCAGCCTACTTCATGTACCTCATGAACTCCGTGTTCATGACGGAGCTCGATAAATTCGTCGTGGTCTTTATCGATGACATTCTCATCTATTCCAGAAGTGAGAAAGAACACATCAAACATCTCCGAGTTGTCCTTGAGCGTTTGCGAGATCATAAGCTTGATGCTAAGTTCTCCAAATGCGAATTCTGGTTGAAAAGTGTGAAATTCTTAGGGCACACCATTTCCCACGATGGAATCTCCGTAGATCCTAGCAAAGTTCAAGAGGTGATGGATTGGAAACCACCCAAGTCCGTACATCAAATCCGCAGTTTCCTAGGATTGGCGTGATACTACCGTCGATTCATTCCTGACTTTTCTAGAATCGCAAAACCCATGACCGAACTACTCAAGAAAGGAGTGAAATTTGTGTGGAGTGAAGCATGTGAGAAAGCTTTCCACACCCTAAGGCAACATCTAACTTCAGCCCCAGTATTAGTGCAACCGGATAATTCCAAGCCATTTGAATTTTTCTGTGACGCATCAGGCACGGGTCTCGGCTGTGTCCTTATGCAAGAGGGGCGAGTCATTGCGTATGCTTCACGGGCACTTCGACCCCATGAGCTCAATTATCCTACCCATGATCTTGAGTTAGCCGTTGTTGTCCATGCCCTCAAGATATGGATGCATTATCTAATGGGTAATCGATGCAATATCTTCACTGATCACAAGAGCCTCAAATACATCTTCACCCAGTCAGAATTGAATATGAGACAGAGAAGATGGCTTGAGTTGATTAAGGATTATGATCTAGAAGTGCACTACCACCCCGGCAAAGCAAATGTTGTTGCGGATGCTCTTAGCCGCAAAGATCATTGCAACCACCTAGAGTTGGAGCCAGTTAGTGAACCATTGTATGAAGAAATGAGAAGGCTCAACTTAGAAGTGGTACCGCACGGAATTCTTTATGCCTTGATGGCAGAGTCTGATCTTTATGATAGAATTGTCACTGCCCAGCGCAATGACATTGACATCCAAACCATCAAGCAGAAACTGGCAGAGGGAGACCCCAAGTATACTTGTTTCCAGAAGGATCATCAGGATGTGGTCTGGTTTGGGAAACGTCTAGTGGTCCCCGTTGACCCAGAAATTAAGGAAATCATTCTAGATGAAGCTCACAGGTCCAAATTCTCTATTCATCCCGGTAGTACCAAGATGTACCAAGATCTGAAATAGAAGTTTTGGTGGTCCAACATGAAGGTGGATATAGCCAAGTATGTGGCCGAGTGTGATACTTGCCACCGAATGAAAGCAAGTCATTTGAAATCGGCAGGTGTACTTCAACCCCTGCCGATACCTATGTGGAAGTGGGACGATATTAGTATGGATTTCATTGTGGGTTTACCCCTAACAGCTAGAAAGAAAGACTCTATTTGGGTAATTGTGGACAGACTCACCAAGACCGCTCACTTCATTGTCGTGCACACCACTTACTCCGTCCAACAATATGCAGAATTGTACATGGATCACATAGTTCGTTTGCATGGAATCCCAAAGACTATAATCTCTGATAAAGGGACTCAGTTTGTAGCTCGTTTTTGGGAACAATTGCATGAGTGTTTGGGAACCCAGCTGATCCGCGGTTCCAGTTATCATCCGCAGACCGACGGTCAGACAGAGAGAATAAATCAGATTTTGGAAGATATGTTGAGAGCAAGCATCTTGCACTTTGACAAGAGTTGGGACAAGTGTTTGTCCTTGGCAGAGTTCTCCTACAATAACAGCTATCAAGCCAGTTTGAAAATGGCACTGTTCGATGCTCTTTACGGACGTAGATGCCGCACTCCGCTGAATTGGTCAGAGGCCGGAGACAGAACACTCTTTGGACCATAATTAGTTAAAGAGGCCGAAGAAAGGGTGCAAGTGATAAGAGAGAATTTGAAGATGGCACAGATGAGGCAGAAGAGTTACCATGACAAGGGAACCGCACCTCGACACTTTGAAGTGGGAGATTATGTATATTTGAAGGTATCCCCCACCAAAGGTGTGCAAAGGTTCGGAGTCAAGGGAAAGTTAGCCCCGCGCTACATTGGACCATATGAGGTTATAGAAGTATTTGGACCCGTGGCTTACCGTATCCAATTGCCAGAACAGTTTTCCGCAGTTCACAATGTGTTTCATGTAACCCAGCTGAAGAAGGGAATGCCTGTGCCGGAGAATGAAATCATCACAGAAGATAATGCTTGGATTGAGCCGGATTTCTCGCTCATCGAGCACCCATTGAAAGTACTAGACCAAAAAGAGCGAAAGACCCGAAGGCAGACCATGCGAATGTACAAGATCCAATGGAGCCATCACACGGAGGAAGAAGCAACGTGGGAGACGGAGGACTATCTTAACAGTAAGTATCCGGGCTTCCTACAATCTCGGAATCGTGAGTTCTTCTCCCCATCTCTTCGTTATCAGATCGAATCTCGGGACGAGATTCCGTTTAAGGGGGGTAGGCTGTGACGCCCCAGGATTTTAATTAGCCTTAATAGCCGGTCAAATGGTCAACAGTGGTCAAACCACAGTCAACCTGGGCCCTCACCTCGAAAAACTCACTAACCCACCCCTAGTGACCCTATGTGACTAGTAAACACACTTGTGGGGCCAACCCATGGTCAAAGGTTTGGTCAAACCCCTTGCCACTCTAGTGTCCACAGTGTCGCCGAACTTTTGCCGCGTTCTCCAAAATTCACCTAAACACTTAAAATTCTACCTTTCTGAAAGTTGTCCATCTTGATGAGGGACACAACTTTCATGTAGATTGGCATTTCAAATTTTGAGGGGAAAAGCTTGGAAAAGAAGTCGCAAGGCAAATTCTACTGTTTGCCAAAACAGGCTGGCATTCACTTTTGGCATTCAAATAACTTCAAATCTGGGCAGAAAAACCCTATATAGCCTTTGTAGAAAATGTTAAGGGTAGCTAGATCTACAACTTTGGTATTCATCACTTGGTCGACTTCTGTACAAAAATTTCGAGTTTTGCAATTTCCAAAACCGTTCCGAAGAAACAAAACAAAGCCGAACGCCGCGCGCCGCGACGTCGCGCGCCCGTGCGCCGCCCGTCGCCGGCCGCCGCCGCGCAGCACCCCGGCGTCCGCGCCCACACCGCCCGAGGCCAAGCACCGCCCGAGGCACGCGCCGCCCGAGATCTCGCGCCCCGACGCACCCCCCCGCCCGAGGCGCCTCGAGTCCGCGCCGCGAGCGCGCGCGCACGCCGCCGACCGCCGGTCCGTCGGCCGCGTCGCCGCCGTATGCGCGCCGCCCGAGCGCCGTAGCACGGCGAGGCATCTTCGCCGTCACCCCGTCGTCACCCCCGAACGCGCCAAGCCCCGTATAAAAGCGCCCCCATCGCCCTCCGCGTGCCGCCTCGAGCCGCCCGCCGCCATTGCCGCCACCGCCCGGCCGGAGCTCGCCGCCCGTGCTCGCCGCCGTCCACCGCCCCCGTTAGCTCCCCTAGGCCCTAGTGAAGCTCACGCATTCGCTTGTTGCCGCCAATTTCGCCCCCTCGCCGGAATTCCCCGAGCCGCCGCGGCCCGCGCGCCGCCGCCGCCGAACCTCGCCGCCGGCCACCTCTCTCGCCTCCACTCCGGTCCCCAACCACCCCTAGGTGAGCGTGTGGTCGTGCCGAGCCGCTTGCCGGCCGGCGGCGTCGCCGCTCGCCGGCCGCCGGTCGTGCCCGCGCCGCCCGGCCGGCCAAGGGCCAGATTGCGTCGATTCAAATAATTCTAGGGTGCTTTGCGTAAAAGTCCAGGGCATAGTTGTTAAGAACCCTATCTAAGTTTCTTTACAGTTCAGTCCAGCGCCTTGTAAAACTCCTAGAAATTCGTAGAAAAATAGGAAAAATGCAAAACCAATTTTGTTGGGTTCAGGAGGAGAAATCCCACCACTTTTGTTATTTGCACATGGCTGGATTCTAAATAGTTTTAACGTGCAAAATACAAATGTGAAAACGCTAGATCTAGCATAACTTGAAATCCATAGCTTCTCTGTATTCCAATTTTGGATATGATGTGTTCTAGGTCATGTCTAGCTACTATGCCAAAAATTGCACAAAGTTATGCAGTGCATCTTGTTAAATAAATTGTTTTCCCTTCCTGCAGAAACTGCCTAGATGATTTTTCTTGCTAAATATATTTATGTTCTTGAGCTTCACTTGTGCACACTGTCTTGATTTGTCAAAATACACATCTTCTGAATTAATCATGATTTTTGGCTTACCAGAAATAATTATTCTCAATTTATGCATGTTTTCCTTTTAAAAATGATGAACTAAGATCAGTAGGATTTCTAGGTGAATATGCTAGTTCTTTAGGCTTGTTTAGGACCAGAGAGCATGCATGAGAAATTTTGGTTCATTTTGATGCTTATTTATTTTTGTATGCATTTAATTTGAATCACTAGCTAGCCTTTGTTATTTTCAATAGTATTTAATTTCCTAGCATCCAACACTTACATGTGGGTCCAATGGACCAGGATAGGTGCTAATATGCTTAAGAAACACTTCTTTAATTTTTGGTAATTTAATTGCTAAAATAAAAAGCTTAAAAGCCCTTTTAATATTAAAGAGAAATTAAATAAAGAAAAGCCCCTATTTAATTCTTTTTCCTTTTTGAAAGTATTATTTAATGTAATTAAAAGATAATTAATTATCATTGCTGATAAGAAATTAATTCATGGATAAAAATATTATTTATACCTTTGCTTGTGAAAAGTAAAAGGAATTAAAGCATTCCCATGAAATGACAAGTACACTAAGAATCGTTATTCAAAGGTACAATAAAAGAGTAACCCATGTACACCCAATAACCTTCCTAAAAGAGAAACACTATCTAGATGCTTGTTAAGGTGAATATGACCAACCCAGAGTTGGATAAGACAACAAACTATCACATCACCTAAACTTGCATTTCATTCCGTGTAGATCTTCCGGACGGAGATTACTCACTTGTCCCGGAAACCGAGGAAGGAGGAGCGGAAGCTTCGCTGCAGTACGTGGAAGTGCTTGACACCGAGCTCAGGGTGCCCAGGCTAACTCAACTGACGAATGCAAGCTCCGGTGCATCTAACCTAGTTTTAAAATTCTTTATTCAATTATCTATGAATGATTGTACATTTACGTTCAGGAGTTGAATGAAACCCTAGATGCATGATCCATAGGTACCTTTGTCCTTACTAGTATGATAGGTCGATAGCTGCTAAGCTATAGGACCGTTACAAGTCGGATGATGACCTCACTCGCGAGAATAGGTTCCTAGATAGGAATCATAATATATCCTAAATGGATTGCTCACGTAGTAAGAGCATGGGATCTGGGCTCCGGTCCAGTGGTTATTGTTGACGCAAAAAGTGCACTCAACGCCAAACACACAGCAAGCCGAACAAAGCTGGCTTCACACGCGCAGAGAGCAGAAGACGTGCCAGTCAATTTTTCCTGAAAATTAACAAATGATAAAGCGGTTAAATACCAAAGCTTGGAACTTGCCGGGTGGTACCAGACAGTTCCATATTTACGGCTAAGAAGCCAAACAAGATGACACATAGCTATAAGGAGCTATCTGCCAACGAACTAGAACCATTCGGGAAACCGCAAAGGGAAAAGGCAACACTGCCGAATGGATGACGTGAGCATGACAGCGATCGGTCTTTGTTTGAACAAGAATTATGTACGCACGAGGCCATGACCGATCCCCATGAAAACTAACATTAGATAAATAAATAAAGCAAAGCACGAACATGATCATGTATTAAACAAGTATGCATAGATCCAAAGCACTAGTCTACCGCATGTCTAGTTACTTTAAAACCCGTCAAGTACGATATCAAGCAAATCTATCCACCGCATGATACAACTTACATGAAAAAACGTACCACTTTCTACAAATAGATCTATCCACCGCATGATACAATCTAAATATGGAAAGCTAAAAGCATACATCATTCAAAGCATGAATAACGCACGTGTTTTACTCGTGAAGAAACATAACCGAATACGGGCCGAATGTACGCGATTCGGGGTCCATGAAGAAGGAACAAACATTACCAAGCGAATGAATCTATCAGATTGATTTGGGAATCTAATCCACCGGATGATTAGCTCCAAAGCAACCCAAAAACCTGCATCTACCGCATGATACCCGGCTCTTTCAAGATTTATACGAACATTGGCAAGCCTGAACCCGCAACACGTAACAACCTAGATCGATTCAGTTTCGGCTATCGGAAAGCATAAGATCCACACGTTAAAACATTAAATCTACTCGAACAAGGATCATAAAAGAAATAAAGCCGATCCAAACCCATCTAGATTGGGCAAAGGTGTGCTACATGAATTAAAACATAAAGTAAAACTCAAGATAACACGGGGTAACTTAATGAATCTATCGGATCTTGCCAAAATCCAACAGAGCCGATAACTAGCTTCAAGCTAGATCTTAGCCTACCGCATGACTCATGATCTAACAAGAAACCCTCTTGAACCAAGCTTGAATCTACCGCAAGACACGAAGCATGGTAACAAGACTACTTGCATCAGATCTAAATCCACCGCATGATACTAGACATGATACAAGGTTGCCGGTACTCACGGAGGTCGACGGATCGATTGGCCCTCTTGAAGAACTCGACGACACGACAAGGACTCTAGGGTTTGGCGTAAGGCCGGTGTGTATTGAAGAATGATTGATTCCTTTTACATACATTCAGGGGTCATATTTATACCCTGTTGAGTACAACTTCGAATGGATCCGTTGCCTAACTTATCTCTAAGCTTGATCGCTTATCCATCCATTCGTCTCCCCTGATTGAGCCACGTCACCGTCCAACCCCGCAAAATCAGCTCTACTGTTCCTTTGCCGAACCGGAGCAGATAGCCGACCGCAGATCTCTTTGCCGAATATCTCTGAAAAGACCCTTCCTTCCACCAGACGGACCCTTTATCGAACCGGACCCACGAGTCAGACTCCTTACCAAATTTTGGTGTTAACACATGCCCCTTCAATTGTGGGATAAAAGTAATTTTGTTCCACAATTGACTCCAGCCACGAATCTTCAGATCAAATCCGTCAACACCTGTTCTTCGCAATCCGCCGAAATCTTCATCCAGATCCAACCCTAAATCCTCTCGTCTCGAGCTCAAACCCCCAATGGCAGCTCAAAACCAAGATGCTCAGGTAAATTCATCTCCTGTAAGCTTCGTTCGGCATTTAGGTTTTCAATTTTACCTGAGATTTCCTTTTCCGCTTCCTTTCTAGGAGCTCTCTACTGAGCTTTTGATTCGCACCGAGGCCAATTCGAGATCTTACTATCTTGGTCCTGTGGGGAACCCTGACCCTCGAGATTTCATCGCAGCTGAATCTCAGAGAATCCCCTTTAAAGCAGCTCTGTCTCCACCACCTCAATGGCAAGACGCTTTCAAGAACTGGCCTTTACCCCAATTGCAGGCTGGAGAACTTGGTATCGGAGGATCCTTGCGGACAAGAATGGATTAACCAACCTGGATACCCTCCGCATCTCCCAGTGCCTGGAGTTATCCATGGCTGAGACCCCTAAGAACGAAGACCTCCTGATAGCCGCCTGCCACTTCTGGTCAAATGGCGTCAACGCCTTCCTCTTTGGCCACGGCCCAATGTCTCCTACCTTGGCCGATGTATACATGATCACCGGCCTTGACATCACAGGGTCTGTTCAGCCTTGGAACTTCAAAAATTCATCACGGCAAATAGGGGTGAAGCCAGGGAACGGATACAAGAATTACATCTTGAAACACATGAAAGACAATCCCCTGGGCGCCGTTGAATACAGAGCGTTTCTGAATATGTGGCTGTGTAGATTTGTCTTCTGTGGCAAAGCCAACGAGCCTACCCTGAACCACATCGCAATGGCGTCCCATTTGGCCAGTGGCAACCGCCTTCCTCTGGGAAAATTCTTCTTGGGCAGTGTATATCATATGCTTCACCAGACTGTCACCCAGATGTATACCAGCCAAAGGATAGCGTGTGTCAACGGCCCTTGGTGGTTTGTTCAAATATGGCTGCAGCTCCACATGCATCAGATCATTGGTGTCGATTTGAACTCCAGGTTCTTCCCTTTATCCAATTACCCTGAAGGAGAGCCCCAAGCTACCAGAGGATGCCAGAATTACGGAGAAGCGGCTTCAACTGTTTTTGTTCAGCAGGACATCAGCCAGCTCTTCGAGTTATTCTTCAAAGGTTTCCCCAATCCTCTCTGGCTCCCTTATCTGGACAATGACACCTTGACCTTCTCTGTTGAATTTTCCTTTGAGCCCGGCCATCAAGATGGGAGATTCTTAGAGATCCTCAACATCATAATCCGCCCATGCATACTGCCGGCCGAGTTCAATGGAGGAAGGCTGAATGCTAGCACTTACGAATATTACCAGCCCAATGTAGTGGCCAGGCAAATTGGATGTGGACAGATGCCCCCAAGACTATTTCTGCACGAATTCCTTAAGCCTATGGAGGAAATCAAAGAGAGCATGCACAGCAGTAGGGTCTTCCAATATGTGTGTAGTCCTACTATCTACACATGTCCTTTTGTGCCCACAGTCATAGCTCACCCCTCCTTTAACTCTTGGTGGCAAGAACTCCATGATCACATCTTCAGTGAGCCGTACATGTGTTCGTGCGAGTTGATGCTCGATTTCCCGACAACTTCGGAGGTAACATAATGAACCTTTGGATCGGACATCTCTCCTCTCAATTATGATTCGACCTCATTCTTTTGATTCCACAGAACACGAGTGCTCGCCCCTCGAGCCGGGGATATTGCTTATAATGTCGAAGGCCCAATTTCAAAGATCGGGATTCAAATCCACAACTGCGGCCTCAACCGATGTCCAGGTATGCTACAACAGATCCCAGCCTATCTAGCCTTGCTGCTGACAGGAGGCAAGGTCTGCATCTGATTGCTCCTCCAAGTGCCAAGAGGAGAAGAACTGTCAAGAAAGTGCTTGTTGAGGTAAAATCCTTTACCCTCTTGATTACAAGATTACCCCATTCTTGATGAATCATATCGTTGTGCATTTTCAAACCAGAGCCCAACAACCTCCAGTGTCAGAAACTGCCAATGTCCCATCCACTGGTATGATCTTTATTGTCCCCTGCTAAGGATGAACACTGGCACTTACTCTTGTGACTTGATATTTGCAGGAGAAACAGTGGAAGAACAACTGGTTGATGTTCCAGTGGCTCAACAAGCAAGTCCATCCGGGATTGAATTGCCTATCCCAGTGGAGATCTCATCTTCATCACCTTCTGCAGAAGCAATAAATTCTCCAGAGATGAGTCTCCCAATCCAGCCGGAGCCATCAAGTCCTCCAAGGGCACAATCACCTGTTGGTCATGCAGAGACAACAATCTCAACAGAGGTAGACCCTACTCCTCATCAGCCAGAAACTCACGAGCTACTAGCAGCTGCATCGACACCTCCCAGCTCGGAAGCTTCGGCTCTACCTGGAGTACCTCCTTCTCCTGTGATTGCCCCTGCTCAAGAAACCAGCCATGAGGTATCCATCTGCACTTAACTCTGCTACCATCACATTTAGCACTCTTAACTCGGCAATACTGCTCTTCAGGATCAGGCTCTATCATTATCAAGCCCGCCGTCAGAGAGCAATCCAGGTGTCGAGGTGATGGAAAGAGTGCACCAGCCTCTGTCAGATGAAGTGTTATCAAGGCTTAATGAAATAGTTGCCTGGCTAGAAAGGGATGCGCAAGATCAGTTCAAAGATCTTGATCACTTCGAAGAGATGTTCGAATCCATCAGCCAAGAACTTCCTGAAGACATCAGAACTCCTCTATCATCTGTCTATGGCTTAGACACCCTTTATGCACCCATCAAGCATGCTCTGAGGAAATTGCGCTCCCGCCGGCCATTGAAAAGAAGAAAGCCGATGCTTGAACATGCCATGACCGGGGCACAATCCCGAGCGAGAGAGCCACAAGGATACATTGGCTAACCTGCGTGGCTTCTTATGATCCGAAAATCGCCGGAAAGCCGCTCTAGAAGCGGGCGAGAAGCCTTGTCGGCGGAGATAGAGGCTGACAAGGAGAAAATAGCCGAGCTCCCTGGATTGATAGAAAAGACCCAAGCGGAAGCAAAATCGGCTATCACCAGGATAAAGCAATACGATGCAGAACTCATCGACTTGTCGGGTACTCAAAAAGATTGCCAGGAGCTGCTGGACAATTTCCGTCTGACAATATCTAATGCTCGTGGTGTGATTGCAAAACACCTGAACATTTGAATGCCCTCATTGATGTATAACTGAATTGGTCGTTCTTGTAATATTGTCTTGCAATTTGTTTCCTTTCTTCTGCGCACCTTCAAATATAGTGCTGAACGACCCATTCGGCAATGAAACGCTAACTCCCGAATGGCACTTTGATTTTCTTTAGCCGAACCGATCAACTGAACGCGGCTCAGCCTAGAACTCCAAGCGACCCGTCGGCGGATCGGCCAAGGAAACCTTTCCACCTTCCGATTTTCTTGGGATATGCGCCACGATCCAACACCACGACTCAAAGCCACGATTCATCTTGCCAGGCCTATAAATGCAACCATAGGTGCCCCTAGCTCTCCACCAGGCCTTCTAGCTCTCGAATCTTTGCCAACCTTAGCCCTTCTGCAAATAGTGCACATCCCAAGCCATTATGGTGCGCCGCCTCAACCGCCGCCGCGCCTCCAATGAGGCAGAGGGGAGCAGCGCCAACGCGCGCTGGAGGTAATGATCGTCGATTCCTCCTCTTTGATTCAGCTTTGATTTTCTTCTTGCCTTGACGATCATCCCTTTTTCAGATTGATTCAGTGGAATCCGTCTCCTGCGCCGGCCAATCAACCTCTTCCGGACGACTCTTCGGAGTCCGATGGCCACTCCCCCGTGCCGTACGGGGAAGTCGATGCCCTCCGCTTCAAGGAGGAGCTGGAGGCGTCCCGGCGTGAGCTAGAGGACGTCTCCAAGAAGGCGGGCGTAGCCGAGCTGGAGTGGGAGGACCAGCGCAAACAGCTGCTGGAAGCCATCGACGGTACGGCTCTGAAAGTGATTCTTGATCAAGCCCGGCTTTTGATGCTAATCCTTTCTTCTTGCTCTTTGCAGCCCGCGATGCTGAGCTCAACCAGCTGAAGGCGCTGGTGGAGCAGCTGGCCGAGAAGGTGAATGCCTGCGGCGACACGCCGGCGGAGCACCTTGCCGCGGTGGAGCACCGCGTCGACGAGGTGGCCATCCATGGCGTTCGTCTGGGCACCACCTTGGGCCTGGCTGCCATGGCGACGCATACGGACGTCGACTACTCCACTAGGCCGCGCGGCTTCCGGGGCGGCGCGCCGGAGGACATTGACGAGATCGAGCTCATCCTGGAGCACCTCGACGGCCACGGCGACGCCATTGCCGAAATTACTCATCCCCAATCTGTGTTGAACAGACTCTTTGACTAGATTGTATTAGGGATGTGTAAATATTGGCAATAAATGAAGAGCTTTTGAATCCTGTGCTTGTTTTGTGATGATTCTTTTGCACTTTGCATCCGTGAATCTTGTTTTCTTTGAATGCATCCGGGAACTATCTTGAGCCGAATGCGCGAGAACAACTGCCCCTTGGCGCAAAATCCACAGAAGATCCCGATTCGGCAATCCATAAACATTGTTCAAGCAAAACCCCTCGCACTTAGGAGAAAACCCTGCCGTTTGGTATTCCAACAGTGTGTACTAGCCGGTCATCACTCCCAATGCGCCCCTTCGGTCAATAAAATAGCCTGCCGGGATGCCCTGCAAATCCACTCGCACACTCATCCATCATTTCTCATCTCCTCCCCGTCCTCAGAGGAGAAAACCCCAAAGCCATGGACAAGGACAAGCAGCCTCAGGAGAGCAGCTCATCAAAGAAGCGCACGATTCGGGAGTGAGTTCTCCCTTGATCTACTCCTCGTTCCTCCGCATGATCTCGCGCTTCATGTTCTCCTTTCTTTTCCTTTTTCAGTCTTGATTTGCTCCCTGAAGAGATCATTGGGACCGAAGATGTGCCGGAGTACATTTCCTCTGATTCCTCCCTCGAGGCAGAGGAGGTCACGCCTGAACAGAAGGCCAACCATCAGCTGCGCCGCCGCGTTCGGCATCTGGAGCACGGTCTCAGGGACATTACCGCCCGCTGCCAAGCCGAGCGCGAGCGTCGTATGGCTCTGGAAGCACTAGTAGGGGGTAAACGCTTCTGACTTCTTCATGCTTGCATCTGGATTTCTTGCCCCCAACCTTGATTCCTCTGCTTCAGATGTCTCTGAAAGGTACAACAACCTGAAGACGGCCTGGGATAGCTTGGTAGAAGCCGCCAACCATGGTCATCCCCGTGCGTTCCAAGTTGCTGTCACGGTGGTCCTGGAACAACTAAAGAGGGAGCAGCCGAAGAAGTAAAGAAAAGATTGAATCATACTTTCGCTTCTTTCTCCACGCCTTCTGCTTCCCACCTCCTTGGGGATCTGACCATCAGGGTTGTTAGATGTAAACCTGCAAGAAGCAGTTGTAATTGTAGTTTTCGTGCTAAGGGCAATGCATCTAGACATTGGCCATTTTTCCTGTTCATGGATTTTTGTTCTGAAGGCGGCCTCATTCTTGAGTGTCGGCTATCTCTGAGCCAGATGTGTGTAATCACCGATCGATCTCAATGCTAGGATAATATTTCTTCAGATATCTTCCATTTATTGCAGCGGAAAATTCTTCTCCTAGCAAATTTTTCAATATATATGCATTACCAGGGACGCATCTGACCACACGAAAAGGTCCTTCCCAGTTGGGGGACCATTTGCCGAATTCGCTGTATTTAGTTCCAATCGGCAATAATGCTTTCCACACTAGATCGCCTTCTGCAAATTGCCTTACTTTTACCTTCTTATTGTAGTACTTGGCAACCCGCAGTTTGTTTTTCTCGATATTCTCCAGGGCTCTAAGACGGATCATATGTAAATCCTCCAGCTCGTCCATCATTAGGCCACCGTAATCTTTGGAGCT
Organism: Cenchrus americanus; assembly: GCA_947561735.1. Taxonomy (NCBI): domain Eukaryota; kingdom Viridiplantae; phylum Streptophyta; class Magnoliopsida; order Poales; family Poaceae; genus Cenchrus; species Cenchrus americanus. The sequence continues at coordinate 181,041,898 of OX387245.1, forward strand.
TAAATCCTTCTGCAGCACCACCCTCCTTGAATCTGATTGCATCTCCCAAGGCAGAATTGTGTGATGCCCGTAAACCAACTCGTAAGGAGAAGTCTTTGTGGCTCCATGGGGGGCCATTCGGTAAGCCCACAGTGCTTCGCTGAGAACCGAATGCCACCTTCTTGGCTTCTGGTCGATCTTCTTTTGTATCAACTTGATCATGATCTTATTAGAAGCCTCTGCTTGGCCATTAGCCTGGGCATAATAGGGAGAGGAATTAAACAATTTGACCCCCATGCTTTCGGCAAATTCTCTGAACTCCAGTGACACAAATTGTGCCCCTTGATCAGTGGTAATTGTCTGAGGGATACCAAATCGGTAGATGATGTGCTCCTTGACGAACTCAATCATGTTTTTTCGACGTCACCTTCTTCGGTGGGATCGCCTCAACCCATTTAGTGAAATAATCGTAGCCAAAAGCACGAACTTATGCCCCTTGCTAGATGGTGGATTAATTTGGCCAATCAAGTCGATGCCCCAACCCCTGAATGGCCATGGCTTGATGATGGGATTCAATGCTGATGCAGGGACCCTTTGAATATTCCCAAACCTTTGGCAATCCTGACATCCCTTGTAATACTCGAAGCAGTCCTCTAATATCGTCGGCCAAAAGCATCCAGCCTGTCTAATAACCCACTTCATACGGTAGGACGATTGGTGCGCTCCGCATATCCCATCATGCACCTCGCTCATCATATTCTTGGCTTCTTCTGGACCCAGGCATCGTAGTAATACCCCATCCAACGATTTATAGAATAAATTATCATCCAGAAGAACGAACTTTATGGCCTTGTACCTGAGCTTCCTAGAGACTTTACGGGAAGGATCCTTCAAGTAATCAACGATCTCCTTCCTCCAATCATCTCCTGCAAGATCCGCCCCTAGTGCACACACTTCTGCGGCGAACGCTTCTTGGCTCTCTTTGTAACCAGAAGCACTCTGAGCTAACCTGTTTGCTTCTTCGTTATGTTCTCTAGGAATGTGTTGTAGGGTTACCAATGGGAAGCTTTTCAAGATTTCCCTACACTCTTCGTAGTAACTCCTCAGCGCTTCACTTTTGCATTCATATTGGCCGTTCAATTGCTTGATTACCAGCTCCGAATCTCCATAAACTTCAACCGAAACGGCCCCGCTTCTCTCAAGTACCGAAGCCCTCGAAGTAATGCCTCGTATTCTCGCTTGATTATTTGTGACGGTGTGGGGCCGTATAGGGATGGCGAATTCGAACATCTCACCTCTAGGCGAAATCGTAGGATCCCTACTCCCCCACCTTTGCCACATGATGATCCATCAAAAAACAAAGCCCAAGGGGTAATCTCAAGCAAATCAATTGACGGATCGCGATGTTCAGTTATGAAATCGGCAATGATCTGACCTTTGATGGCTTTTGCCGATTCGAACTTCAACTCAAATTCTGATAAAGCTAAAATCCACTTGCCAATCCTGCCGTTCAAAATTCGCATAGATAACATATGTTTTATCACATCAAACTTGGAATATACAGTGCATTCAGCATTCAACAGGTAGTGCCGAAACTTTGTACACAAGTAGTACACGCAAAGGCACAGTTTTTCTACGTAGGTCCGAATACCCGGGTTTCAGGATCAAGTAGTTTTCGGCTAAGATAAGCTACTACCCGCTCCTTTTCTTCAAATTCTTGAATAAGGGCCGATCCAATGGTTTGGGTATCGGCCGCCACGTACAACTTGAAAGGCTTGTCGGATGGGGAGAAACCGATGCGCGGTGGCTCCTTCATGTCTTGCTTGATTTCATCGAAAGCCTTTTGTTGTTCGTCGCCCCAAATAAACTTCGATCTTTCTTTAACTTTAACGAGCGGAGAAAACGGCAAGACCTTCGTGACAAATTTGATATGAATCTTCTTACGAAATTGATCTTGCCGAGCGATGATCGCAACTCCTTGAGGTTAGTTGGAGGAACAACTTCATCAATGGCCTTCATACTCTTTTTGCCAACCTCAATTCCTCCTTCGTGGACCAAAAACCCCAAGAATTCTCCAGCTGAAACCCCAAAAGCGCACTTGTTTGGATTCATCTTCAGACCATGTTTCCGGGTGCACTCCAAGGTCCTTTTCACATCTTCCAAATGGGTGTCATGACTAAGGGACTTGATTACCACATCATCAATGTAGATCTCCACAATCTTGCCGATCAACTCATGAAAAATGTAATTCATGGCTCGTTGGTAGGTTGCACCGGCATTTTTCAATCCAAATGTCATGACGATCCACTCGAATAGGCCTATATGACCAGGGCATCTAAAGGCCGTCTTTGAAATGTCTTCTATTGCCATGAAGATCTGATTATATCCCGCATTGCCATCCATGAAGCTGATCACCTTGTGTCCAGCGGCGGCGTCAATCAACAAATCGGCAATAGGCATCGGGTATCCGTCCATCGGAGTAGCTCGTTCGGGTCCCTGAAATCTATGCAAACCCTCATTTTTCCATTCTTCTTGTACATAGGGACGATGTTAGATATCCACTCCGCATATCTGCATGGCCGAACGAAGTTTGCATCAAGTAATCTTTCAACTTCCTTCTTCACATCGGCCAATACCTCATCCTTGTAGATTTTTGGGGTGGTTGCTTATATGGTTTGAAACCAGGCTTGATTGGCAACCGATGCTCGACGATGGAACGATCCAATCCGGGCACCTCCGAATAATCCCGGGCGAAGCAATCCTTGTATTCTTTGAGAAGCTCAATCAAATTCCCCCGAAGTCCGGTTGCAAATTTGCACCGATGAACGTCGGCCTTGGCTTATCACCGCTTCCAATGTCAACTTCTTCCGGCTTATCGGCCGACATGAATCCTCGCCCTAATTTGCCATCGGTGCCATCTACGGGGTTCTCCATTAAAAATTGCTATAAGAGCCGATCGCTTGAATCGGTACTGGGCCGTTGATCACCGCCGACGGAGTTCAACGGGACCTTCTCCCCGATCTTTCCACGAGAAACAATCGATGCCTTGGTACTCCCGGAGAAGGCTGGTTCCATGTTGGCCACGCTCACGGAGTCATCTCGCTTGGACGACCTCGATCTCATCGTCCACCCTTTGGATAAGTTGTTGATGCATGGTGGATGGGACGCGGCGATTAGCATGAATCCGGTCCCGCCCAAGCACAAGCGACGAAGCCGTAGGCTCCTTTGCCTTCGATGACAAAGAAGGTGGTGAGCAGCGTCTTGGACCCGATCATCAAGTCCACGTGAGCGCATCCCTTGGTGTCTGAGGGGTTCCCGGCGAAATCGTTCAAGATGATGCTTGTAGGCGTCAAATCGCTCGGGCCCATGCCAAGCTTCCTGAAGGTGGTGTACGGCATTACGTTGACTGCCGCTCCACCGTCGACGAACATCTTGGTCAATGGCTTGCCATTGACGTACCCCCTCAAGTACAGCGGCCTCATATGACGATTCTTGGCCGGCTTGTCGAAGATGGCCTGCTTGGCCAGCACCAGTTGTGCCATCATCCCCTCGGTCTGCTCATCATCGAAGGAAGCTTCCTCCTGCATAACCTGGTTAGCGGGAGCCATGAACTCGTTCGGCAGAAAGTATACCATGCATGTAGGAGCCGAACGCTTCGATCCCTCCGGTTGGTCCTTGGGGCGCCACACACCGCCTCGTCCGGATCCCGGCCCGCGCCTCATCTCGCGGTTCCTCAAGCGCCGGACCCGTCTCTTCGGCTTCTCCTCGGGCGGGCGGGCACCATTGCCCCTTCTGCCAGACGTAGTCATCTTCATCCTCCTCTTGGTCAGCCCATCTGAGGTCAGCTCGGCGCTTCCTGGGATGATCGATGACTTCAATTTTTTGGCGCCGATCCCCGTTAGGGTGGATCCTTCCAATTCTTTCGTGGACGGATCGGCGATTGGCAGTTTCCTGCCTGTACTCAACATATCTGTCACTGCATTCCGGACAGTTCTTCAGCGTGGGCAACTTCAACCCCTCATTCCAGCAGTGCCTGAAGAAGGCGCATCCCCAGTGCGCGCGCTCCTGCTCGCGCGTATACTGCTCCTGGTCCCTCCTGCGCGCCTCTTCTTCGGCTCTGCGTTGCTCCTCCTCGTAGCGCCTCTTCTGATAACGCTCTTTCTCAATCTGGCGCTGCCACTTGTTGAGGAGGATGCGCGACGTCACCCTGGGCTTGGCTCTGGATGACTCCCCAATTTCGATGTGACTCTTAAGAATACGGGGGGCGTCACCTTGCATCTGTTCCAGAGTCACCTGGCGCTCTGGGTCCACCGCTCCACCTTGTCTAGACCTGGTTGAGGTCAAGACCTTGACTTTTCCCTTCTCCTCGGCGAGTTATCGCATTGACGAGAAAAGCCCACCATGCTGCGAGGAAAGGGGTGGCCATCCAGCTTCATTTTGTTGTCGAACTTGAGGTGACCTTCCTGGATAGCCTTTTGGATCCTCATCCTAAAGACCCTGCAATCATTTATGGAGTGTGAATCCCTGTCGTGGAAACCACAGTAACGTTTTGCTTTAACTCCATCGGGCCGAAGCATGGAATGCCCTTCGGGCAGCTTGATTCGGCCTTCCTTTACTAAGAGCTCAAACAATTTATCAGCCTTCGTGATATCGAAATCATAAGTTCCCTTGGTGCGCTTGACCCGGCGGCGATTCATTGTCAAAGGCTCCTTCCCCCATGTGATTTCGCTGCGGCTACATCCAATTCATCATCGGAATCTTCGAACATATCGGCCTTGTCCAAGAGCGGTTGTAGACGCCAGCGACGTCGTGCTGCTTGCCAAATTTGGCGTCTTTCTTAAAGCCATACGCCTGGTTTCTCATCAATGACAGCTTCTGTGATAGTTGTCCCAGATTCTCAAACTCCATTCCGAACAACTTTTCGCGTACGGCCGGTAGCATCCCGGCGACACCCATGTCAGCCAGCTGGTCATCTGGCAAGTTAAGCGAGAAGCACATGCCTTTGACCTCCCTGAACCTCTGGAGAAACTCCAGTGGCGTCTCGCTATGCCTCTGCTTCATGGTCGCGAGGTCAATCAGCTTCTTCTCCGAGCTGCCGCTGAAGTAATGAGCGTGGAATTTCCGCTCCAAGTCCTTCCACCTGGCAACTGATTCAGGGGGCAGGGACGAGAACCACTGAAACGCTGGACCTGTCAGCGATGCGGCGAAGTAGCGGACCCTGAAAGTCTCCTCAGCCGAACACTCCCCGAGCTGCATGAGGTAACGAGCAATGTGCTCGACCGTGCTCGTGTCGTCTTGCCCCGAAAATTTTGTGAACTCCGTTGGCGGCTTCACCCTTAGCGGCAAGAGCACATTGTAGTACCATTCGGGAATGGCGGCTTATAGGCGGGTCCTTGCATCTTTGGCTTGAGACCGAACCGATTTTGCATCAATTCGGCCATTCTCCGCGCCGGGCGTCATCCTCCCTGCGCGCTGCGGTGGCGCGTATCCCGGATGTGGGAAAGCATCAAACGCCCGTAGTTCCCCACCTCATGATAGCCACCGCCGTACAAGTTTCTCTCCGCAACCGGTTGGTCGCCGGAGCAATCCTCCGGCCGGAAGTGAGCGGGGGCGCCGGTCGAGCCGAATGCTAAGTCTCCGTACGTGGGCCGGTACGGATTCGAGGCTGTTGCACGGGTTGCCCTGTGCCGCCTGCGGTGGTGGCTGGATTGGTTGTCCTGAGGGCTGCAGTGGAGGTTGCACTGGTTGTTTCCCGGCGGCTTTGTGGCGGAGGCTGGAAAGCTTGACTTCCAGCGCTTTGGGGAGGAGGCTGCACTGGCGGGCTCCGAAGTGGCGGCTGAGAGCTTGATTCGCCCAGTTCCACAGTGCCCCCTTGGACGGGCGCTTTGCTGAACGCTTGCTCCATGCCAGGGCCGAAGACGGCCACCATCATCTGCTGGAGCGCACCGAGGAAAGCCTTGTTGTGCTTGCTAAGCATGTAATCTGCGGATTCCTGGAACACCCGCATGCACTCCTCCTTTTCTTGCTGGGATGTGGTATCACTTTCCCCTGGCAGCAATACTCTGGGCATCTCGTTCTTTAAGTACGGGACGCCGCTTCTATTCTTTTTGAACGACGACGGACACTTCGCCGAAACTGGTCCACGACGTCCTGGAGCTGCTGCCGCTGCTCTGGAGAGAGATCTTCAAGGTTGACATCCATGAGGTCTGCGATTTCAGGCATCTTGAATCTATTCGGCTGTGTCCCACCGGGCGTGCCAAAAAGTGTGTTGACGCAAAAAGTGCACTCAACGCCAAACACACAGCAAGCCGAACAAAGCTGGCTTCACACGCGCGAGCAGAAGACGTGCCAGTCAATTTTTCCTGAAAATTAACAAAAGATAAAGCAGTTAAATACCAAAGCTTGGAACTTGCCGGGTGGTACCAGACAGTTCCATATTTACGGCTAAGAAGCCAAACAAGATGACACATAGCTATAAGGAGCTATCTGCCAACGAACTAGAACCATTCGGGAAACCGCAAAGGGAAAAGGCAACACTGCCGAATGGATGACGTGAGCATGACAGCGATCGGTCTTTATTTGAACAAGAATTATGTACGCACGAGGCCATGACCGATCCCCATGAAAACTAACATTAGATAAATAAATAAAGCAAAGCACGAACATGATCATGTATTAAACAAGTATGCATAGATCCAAAGCACTAGTCTACCGCATGTCTAGTTACTTTAAAACCCGTCAAGTACGATATCAAGCAAATCTATCCACCGCATGATACAACTTACATGAAAAAACGTACCACTTTCTACAAATAGATCTATCCACCGCATGATACAATCTAAATATGGAAAGCTAAAAGCATACATCATTCAAAGCATGAATAACGCACGTGTTTTACTCGTGAAGAAACATAACCGAATACGGGCGAATGTACCGATTCGGGGTCCATGAAGAAGGAGCAAACATTACCAAGCGAATGAATCTATCAGATTGATTTGGGAATCTAATCCACCGGATGATTAGCTCCAAAGAAACCCAAAAACCTGCATCTACCGCATGATACCCGGCTCTTTCAAGATTTATACGAACATTGGCAAGCCTGAACCCGCAACACGTAACAACCTAGATCGATTCAGTTTCGGCTATCGGAAAGCATAAGATCCACACGTTAAAACATTAAATCTACTCGAACAAGGATCATAAAAGAAATAAAGCCGATCCAAACCCATCTAGATTGGGCAAAGGTGTGCTACATGAATTAAAACAAAAAGTAAAACTCAAGATAACACGGGGTAACTTAATGAATCTATCGGATCTTGCCAAAATCCAACGAGCCGATAACTAGCTTCAAGCTAGATCTTAGCCTACCGCATGACTCATGATCTAACAAGAAACCCTCTTGAACCAAGCTTGAATCTACCGCATGACACGAAGCATGGTAACAAGACTACTTGCATCAGATCTAAATCCACCGCATGATACTAGACATGATACAAGGTTGCCGGTACTCACGGAGGTCGACGGATCGATTGGCCCTTTCGAAGAACTCGACGACACGACAAGGACTCTAGGGTTTGGCGTAAGGCCGGTGTGTATTGAAGAATGATTGATTCCTTTTACATACATTCAGGGGTCATATTTATACCCTGTTGAGTACAACTTCGAATGGATCCGTTGCCTAACTTATCTCTAAGCTTGATCGCCTATCCATCCATTCGTCTCCCCTGATTGAGCCACGTCACCGTCCAACCCCGCAAAATCAGCTCTACTGTTCCTTTGCCGAACCGGAGCAGATAGCCGACCGCAGATCTCTTTGCCGAATATCTCTGAAAAGACCCTTCCTTCCACCAGACGGACCCTTTATCGAACCGGACCCACGAGTCAGACTCCTTACCAAATTTTGGTGTTAACAGTTATGTGGGTTAAGTTTTTGAACGTACTAAGCACATGTCGGGTATGGGACCGGTAAGCCTAGTACCTTAACGAGGCGGCGAGGGATCCTACCATTACTACTCTTGGGATTCGCTCTCACGGCTAGCTACGGTGGTGTATGGTGACTCCGGGTATCTCGCGGGGTATGCCGGATAGCCTGCACCAAAGACTGTAAGATTCGATCCCGACCCGAGGATTTTTGGAAACGGCCTGGGAAAGTTGTCCTTTCGGGGGCAGCCTACCGTGTGTTTGGGTTTACCTTGCAAGGTTTAAATCAATCGATTGTCGGCCTCTCACCGTTATCCGAGACTACTTACTCCACTAGTCATGAGATCCCTAATGATGGAAGTTAATGAAGATTATGCTTGATTAATTGTATTGTACAACTTTGTTTGTACTAGTTGGCTAATGTAGTAAAGATTAAACCTACTAGAACTTGTGCTAAAATCTTGAAAATAAGGACCTACTCTTTGTTACTTTTTAGCAAAAGCAACCCAGTAGCCAAAAGGCCTTTCATGGTTTAGTTTTGGTGAAGTAGTTATCACCGACGGGTAAGTCTTGCTGAGTATTAGTATACTCAGCCTTGCTATAATGTGTTGATCCAGGTAATGCCTTCAGTGGTGTGTTGCCCGGAGAGATCCCGCCCGGCTGGGAGCTGGAGTGGGTGGAGGACGACTACTGAAAGCATCATGGATTGCCTCCCGTGGTGTCTCCGCTTCCGTTAGTTTATTTCCGCTGCTTTTTTGAAAACTCTGAACTATTTCCTTATAGCAAAAACTATGGTTTGTAATAATTAAACCCTTCGGGGTACGAATTTGGAGATTAATGTTGTTGTATCTCTGGACTCGCCTTCGAGTGAGTTTTAATGCATATATTCGATCCTTGTTGCTTTTCAAGTGATTTACCGGGCGTTAACCCGGCAACTAACGACAAGATGAAACTTTATTATTGCTTAATGACCAAAGTGGATCGGTCTTAGGCGATAGTACGGTATTTTCCTGGGCGGGTTGTCACAACGGGTGAAGCATCGTTGGTCTAGGGACGGCCTCGAGCGAGGCGGAGATCGGCTCGAGGGGCGCTGAGACCCTCGAGTGAAGCGGAGTTGGGGAGCGTGGACGAGCGCCTCGATTGGATGGGCCTGAGCGGTTGTTGGGTCGTAGCAGGCTTTGGGGCTCGCACACGCTTTGTCCCCTGTTGGTCCGTGGATGTTTATGAGTAGTTTGTGTTTTGAGAGGGTGATTATCCCCTTGGTTTGGTGCATGGATGTTTATGAGTAGTTTGTGTTTTGAAAGGGTGATTATCCCGCCGCGCCACAACGTCGACCTCGAGCCTGCTGACTTCCTCGAGCAAGAGAGAGAGAGAGAGAGAGAGAGAGAGAGAGAGAGAGAGAGAGAGAGGTTGAAGGAGGGGGTGAGCACCAGCAAGGCAGGGGGGTGAGAGGGAGGAGCCTCTCGACCGATGGGGCTCCCATGGCGGGTGGCAGGGCAGGAGCAGATAGAGGGGGAGGGGAGAAGAAAGGTGCGGGAGGAAGAAGACAGGGGCATTTTGGTCCACAATTTTATTAAAAGCATCAAAAGGGTATGCAATGACAAATTTCGTACTTTTAGGTGAATTGTAACAGTAAGTTTCCAATATCGTGAATTGTAATGGCGTATCTTAGAAACACGTTGTAATGGCATGTATCCAATTAACCCAAAGATTAAGCACACAATAAACAAAAAAGGATGTGATGTCAAACGCCAACAACTATGTGTCGCATATGTGTGGGTCCTACTTGTGAGCGACAGGACGTTGAGACCAACTGTTGGAGTTGTACCCTTCCTCAAATGGCCGCTCTCGAGTTTGTGTTGTCTCCGTCCAGCGACGACATCCCTAAGAAGACAGTGACGACAACGACGGTTAGGGTTTTGGCGAACCTCTTCTTTTTTTCCCAACTATGTGATCATAGAAGGGGTTGGTTGGGGGAGACAGGCAGGCGGAGATGGTGGTTGGGCGGTTTACAGAAGATGGCGGCGACGACGACGGCTAGGGTTCTGGCGAACCTCTTCCTTTTTCCCAACTCTGCGACCATAGAAAGGGTAGGTTGGGGGAGGCAAGCAGGCCGAGCGGTGGGGATAGTGGTTGGGTGGTTTAAGGCCCTTGACGGTGGTAGCGGCGCCTGACCAGGTCAAGGTGGGGAAAGTTGGTGGCTGAAGGTTAGGGTTCTGACGAGCCTCTCTTCAACTCTGGTGGCGTGGGGGAGGGGACGGGGAGGGAAAGAAAAAGTCCGCCTCGAGCGTGATAGTATCTCGAAGCTCTACTACCAAGTGGATGAATGCGACAACGTTGAGGGCCAAGGAGGAAGATGGACCATGGGTAGGAGGACTGGAGGAGCTGCTTACCGGAGTTTCTACTGGGCTGTTTTGTTTTCGAATTACACAGTACATCGGAGACACTCACAAACACACGCACGCACACTCATCCCTAGCATACTCATCATTAGGAGATATGATGATGAGTAGTTCTATATGACAAATTTGGATTTTCACCATCTCAACAAACATGTGGCTTGACAAAGTTGTCACCATCAATATGGGTGATTTTCTTGCCGTTGTGCCTCCTCAATTCTTGCCATTGTGCAATCAGTGTCACAAGCTCTGGGCGCCAGCATTTTTTTTATAAAAAAAAGTATGCGTCATAGATTTTGATTTTTGACCAACAGCTGGTCAACTTACATGCACATTTCGTGTGCAAAATTTACTATCGATAGGCTCCCATTTCACAGATCTTTACATGCGACGTTGATTTGGTAGAATTGATGCCGATGGTCAAACTAAAGACGCATATATTATCAAGTGTGTTTGTAAAGGAGTCCTGCATAGATTTTTTTTTCCCTTTGTAAAGTGCGTCTCTTAACTAAAACAAGAACATGACCAGTCTATTGGGAGGCCGCTTATATTTCTTTCACAGAGCACGTATCAGCTCAGATCAAGGTACCTGCAAATCAACTCCAGATGCAGATAATATCAAGTTTGCACATGAGCAGACAGATGGGTTGCTAATCAATTGAACTAGCTACCATCTGATTGTGTTGCTAGTTACAATAGTCAGTATTTACATTGCAGCAAAGAAAAGTTATCTTCAAGCAACAAATGGCCCATGCCAGTCCGGAAGATCGAGTATATATGTTGCATTCTTGGATTGCATAGCTAAAATAGCAAATGCAATCCACCATGACCTATCTTGTCTTAGAGCATTATGAGACAAGGCCATATTACCTCCAGAGTTGTCAAACCATGTATAAGTGTCCAGCCAAGATGCAAGTGGCTTGTTCCAGCGTTGCGGGAGTTCACGTTTGCAGATAGATTGCTGTACCAATCAAAAGGATCCATAAAGTAATGATCACCCACGCACTCTTCTTCCATTCACTTGGCAGTCGCAAGAAGGAGAAGTCTCCAAAGATGCTTGGAGATGGTTGAACTTGGTTGCTAGCAGCACTCATCATTCTTTTCTTGTCCTCTTGTTCCTTGATTTTGTCACTCCATGTTCCAGCATACCTGATCCACATAATATCAACTAGCATGTATGAATGAGAAGTTGTGGATCAATGTCCATTGTTTGAAATGAACCATGGGATAGGAAAGCAGTGACATGCAAAAACTGCAAAATTCTCCATGGAGGAGGATGCTTGCAACTGTTTATTATGGTGGTATCTCAAGTTTAAGAATTTAGATAAGGGGTAGAAAAAAGTTTATTGGTTCTAGAATGTCTAGTGGCTAAAGAATGATGTCAACCAATATAAACAGCCTTCGGTTAAAAAGAGAATCATGTAGGAATGGAAACCATAGAATTATGAGTGAGATTTCAAGCAGACAGCAGGCAGAATACAGTATACACCTGAACATATACAGCTCAATATGCATAGTTCAATGAAAAAGTATTCACATAGTAGACATGATTACGACTTCATATCTATCTAAACTTTTGCAATCTACAAAGTTCTTTTATGCAAGGTGAAAATAAAACAAAAGACTTTTCAGTTTGTAACTTCAACATTTTTCATATAGGCACCAACGAACTGAAAATTAATGCCCACATACACACAGAGTAATCTGCATAGCTGAATGACAGAGAAAGTAGCATATTGTCAGATAGATAACTATTCGCAAAAAAAAAGTGTCAGATAGATAACTAACCAATCCCAGCTGCTCCCAATTTGTGGTATTGTGACCACCTCGTCATTTGATATCTTCAACTTGGGTGCTTCTAAAATGTATCTGAGTTCAGCGGCCTGCCGCCTGATATTGATCATGGGGTGGCTACTCTCCAATTCTTTGTACAATGCAATGCAATCCTTGTGTCTCCTATTGGCCTCATATGCCATTGCAAGCCAAATTTGGATCTAGAAAAGAATAATTTGAATAAGAATTAGATATATACTATCACAAAGATGTCGACATAATCTTAGCCCCATAGTTAAAAACATGATCAAGAGTTTTGTCAAAATTAATTAGATATTTCAGGTTACTGTCCCTGCTGCTATATCATCACTTAGCGAAGTATGCATACATTAAATCCAATAACATGCTGGCAATTCTTTTTTTTTTTTTTTTGCTGGTCCATGACCATGATAGGTTAGGGTACAGCCAAAGATTGTGGCAACATGCTGACAGCCACATATAGTTAATGCTAAGAAGTCCAGTTGGCAAACATACACTTAGCCACTCCAACATCAAAATGCCAGAAACTGTTTCATCCAAAAAAAGCCAGAAACTTGGTAAATTCATTGGTTTTGGGACTCTTTGAGTCTTGACATTGTTCATGATTCATGAACCTTTTATTCACATGACGTTTCATAGAAAATTACATATACTTTGTCTCTGGCTCTAGTAATTTTCTTTTACCTAACATGGGAGTCTGTAGAATTTTGTCTCAATTTACCAAAAATGATCATTCAGCAATATATGACACTATATCTTGATGCCATGTTCTTTCCTGTTCAACTCACTCAAAAGATAAACATTTCTATGTGGTGAGAAGCCTACACATACAGGTCATGGGTGATGATACATTACCTCACCACCTAGGAGAGAGGAGGGACGTATGATAGTGAGTGCAGCCTCCAAGAATTCAATTGAACGGCCATACATTCCCCTCCCGTATGCCTTTTGCCCCAATTCAAACATTTGCTTGGCCGTTGCTCTCCTTTCTGCCTGCTCTTGTGCCACCTGAAAATTGAACTCCATGCAACAAAATTATTTCTACCCCGTATTCTAGCATGTGCTGTGTTTGTGTGAGAGAGTGGCATGTTTAGTGACAAGTGATCAGTCTGGTGACAATTGAGTGGCTGTAGCTATAGCTGTACTGCTGTAGGAAGGTGAGCTCTAGCAAGAAGATTAAGAGTAGGACCTTCTGGAGCTCGCGGCGGACGCGCTCGCGCTTCTCCTCCTCCGACTCCTCGGTGGCCTCGGCGGCGGCCTGGCTCTGCAGCTGCTCGGCGGTGCGCTCCAGCTCCTCCGTCTCCTCGGCCTCCTTCAGCCGCCGGTTCAGCTCCGCCTCCCACTCCCTCTGCGCCTCGTCCTCCGACATCTCCCCGGGCTCGCCCCCGCCGCCCGAGGCGGAGGCCGCGAACCTCGCCACGTGGCCCCGGCGGCCGCGGTTCCGCGAGACGCAAGCTGCGGCGGCGCCGAGCCCGAGCCGCGGGCGCGGAGCCCAGCGGCGGAGGCAGAGGCGCGTCCCAGACCGGCGGCGGATGGAGAGGTGGGACCCCAGGCCGGCGGCGTCGCCGAGGAGGAGCCCGGCGCCCATCGCGCCGGCGATGGAAGGAGTGGAGGGGAGAAAAGTCGAAGGGAAAATTTCCCACCACCTATTTCCTGCGCCGGTTAAATAGCTTCGGAATGGAGGCATGGCACGGCGCGGCAGAGGGTATGACACGTGGGTTCAGCGGCCGGAGATAGTTGGTGGTGGCAAGCGAGGAAAGAAATGGCGCGGGCGGTGGTAGCGTGGGGATTGGTGGGCGGTGGTGACGTTTTTACCGGGTGTGGCCGCCTCCAACCAGTCGCTGCGGCCGAGCGAGCAGTGGCCACCGTGGCAGTCCGTCAGCACTAGCCCCGGCAGCTGCTCTGATTATGACACGTGGAGAATTATATGAGAATCAAGGTCATGGTTTCTGTCCACAGAGCAGGGAGAATGAAGAACGTGCCGGGTCGTTCCGAACAAGAAATGTCCATTGTAACGGTCCCGGTCTACTCCCGCCATCGGCCCTTTTTTCACACCATCTGTGATTCTGTTCCAACTCTAGCAACATCACAAAGATCTCGTTGTTTGGTTTGTTTTCTTTCAGCTTCTTGCACGATATTTTTCTTTTATACAACAAATCTGTCATGCAAATCAGCCTACAATATTTCTCTTCTCAGAACAAATTTACCTCATATTTGATTTCTTGTTTGAGCAAAATTTTTTTACTAGTTTTAAAAATTCTCTCACAATCTTATCCTGGCTCCGGATTTTTTAATCCAATTTTTTTTTCTTTTTAATAAAAAATCATGGAACTCTTCACCTAATGGGTCTAAGGTTTTTTCCTCCATCCACGACACCTAGCGTCCTCCAAAGCGGTGTCGCCAGGTGGAATGTACTAGTAGATGTGTATCACAATCTTGTTGCATCTTGAATAGTTTTCTCAATAAAAATATAAAATGAAGCCAGCACATATATTCATTGCAAACGTAGTCAGCCATCATAAATGTAACATATACTAGCGAAGTGCCGGTGCGTTGCCACGGGCATTGGACATGTTTGATCTATTTGATTCCTGGGTACTCAAGTCCAGCATATGAATATACATAGGTAAGGATATTTACATATCGATAACAAATGCATGGACATTTAAAAATATTGAACAGTTTGCTTAGGAATTACCATGTTCCTTCGGCAGGTTAGCAACAAGATCATCAGAATATTCAGCTGACAGATTGCAGCTATCACCCTAGAAGATGACGTCCAACACTGATGAACTGAGCAATTTCCAATAGGCAACAGCACAGCAACCGATCTTCTCAGCTTGGTTGTATATTCAAGATCAAATGAATCTTGCTTCACGTCAAAAGATCCTGGTGGCTAATGCATCCAAGACACAGGCAACGACGACTGCAACTTGTTTCGAGATGATGTGCGGCCGCAAATCACATGCGGACAATCAAAAAGTCTACAAACGAAAGCTCTCAGAAACAAAAGTTGTCCTCTCGGCTCTCGCATGGGCTTTCACAATCGTTTAGTTTTGGGGTTTTTATTTTTTATTATACATTTGTGCCGGTGTGTCCATGTACACAGTTGGAGTTCTAGTCTGGTTAGGGATAGAGTTCAAATCTGGTTACACACCGAATAAACCTGATTCAATTAGAGCCCACGCTGATCAATTAAAGCCCACAACGTTGAGTAGAACCTGATTCAATTATAGCCCACGCCGATCAATTAAAGCCCACGGTGCGAAGTAGAATAGACCTGATTCACGTGCAAACGCTTGCGCTAATAGGGGTTCGTACGTCGTGCAACGGATTAAGGGGGGTGAACAATGTGACAACCCGCCCAGGAAAATATCGTACTATCGCCTAAAACCAATCCACTTTGGTCATTAAGCAATAGTAAAGTATCATCCTGTCGTTGGTTGCCGAGTTAACGCCCGGTAAATCACTTGGAAATCATACAGAGGATCGACATATGCATTGAAACTCACACGAAGGCGAATCCAGAGTACAACATGAGTTAAAAACAATTTATTACAACCATTGTTCATGACATGAAGTAAAGGTTCAGAGTTCAAAAACAGCGGAAATAAATTAAACTAGCGCAACGGTAACCATCACAGGAGGCCATCCGTGAAGTCATCACTTGTCGTCATCCACCCGATCGACAACACCTGCACAACAGTTTTAGAGCAAGGCTGAGTATACTAATACTTAGCAAGACTTAACCGTCGGGTGATAACTACACCACACTCTAGACATGAAAGGCTTTTGGCCGGTGGAGTTTCTTTTGCTGAACAGCCACGACGAGTAGGTCCTTACTTTCAATATTTTAGCACCGGTTCTAGTTGATTACCATTTCTAAGTGTGCCAACTAATTCAATCAAGAATTGGGCAAGCAATTAGTTCATACAACAATATTCACCAAGTTCCATCATTACGGGATATCATGACCAGTAGATTAAGCAGTCTCGGATAACGGTGAGAGGCCGACAATCGATTGATTTAAACCTTGCAAGGTAGACCTAAGCACACGGTAGGATGCCCCCGCGAGGACAACCACCCAGGCAGTTCCCAAAAATCCTCGGGTTGGGATCGAATCTAACAGTCCTGGGTACAAGGCTAACTGGCACACCACGCGAGGCATCCAGTCTCACACATGCACCCCCTTCCCGATAGCTAGCCGGTTAGGTGATTCCTCAGGAGTAGTAATAGCAAGTTCCCGCACCATCTCTTTAAGGTACTAGGCTTACCGGTCCCATTCCCGACAAGTGCTTAGTACGTTCAAAAGCTTAGCCCACGAAAGCCACTGGACCGGAGCCCAAATCCCATGCTCTTACCACATGAGCAATCCATTTATAGAGATATTATGATTCCAATAAAAGAACATATTCTCGCGAGTGACGAACATCACTCGACTTGTACCGGTCCTACAGCATAGCAGCTATCGACCTAGTACACTAGTGATAGAGCATAAGTACCTAGGGATCATGCATCTAGGGTTTCAAATAAACTCCTGAAACGTAAGTGCACAATCATAGCAAACATAATTGCATCATTTTAAAAGGCGGGGTTAATGATCCGGGGCTTGCCTTCGCTGGCAAGGTTGGCCTTGGGCCCTTCTGGACTTGGGTCCAGGTCTTGAGCTACGTCCACGTACTGCAGCTCTTCATCAGCACCTTCGTCTCCTCCTTCCGGCACGAGCGTACGTCTACCGTCGGAAAGATCTACACGAAGATGCAAATGCAAGATTTATTCAACGATTTTTAATTTAATTAATTACAAACAAGAAATGACAATCATGGGGTGCATTGGTTGGACACATTCACCTAGATAAGAATACATTCAGCATACTCTTCTAAAAACGAACAATATGCAGCTCTTTATTAAATATGCTTTCTGATAGTGATTGTGTACATATATATGTAAATAATTTAATTTAACTTCATAAACAGCAATGGGTTGGATTTACCTTTTTAAATTGACATTTATCACACACAAGTCATAAAAGTGGTTTGGTGATTTTTCTCATTTAAATGACTATTAAGCCTTAAATTGCATTTATCGCTTTTATTCATAAAATTAATTAATAAAAAGCAGTGGAGGGGTGTGTTAAACACTGAACACCTATAACAAGCCACTGGACATACATGCATGCTTTGGATAGCTAGAAATTAATTATTTTTGAAAATAACAAAAGCTAGCTAGGAGGACAAAGTAAATGCACAAAAAAATAAATACTCATAAAAAAGATCCTAACTTTATCACACATGCTATATGGTCCAAAACTAGCCTAGGGATGCAGCATATGCACCTAAAACTATCATAAATCTTGAGTTATGTATTTTCAAAGAAAATCAAGCATATTTCAAGAATAAATATTTCTGATAAACATAAAATTATGATTAATTCACCAGGGGTGTATTTTGGTATAACCAGGCAACATGCAGAAGTTGGGCACAAAAACATAATTATTTTTGTCTATAAAAATCATCTAGGCAGATTCTGCAGAAATGGAAAACAATTTTTATAAAAAGATTTACAACATAACTTTGTGCAATATTTGGTACAGGATCTAGACATAACATAACACACAACATATCCAAAAATTAGCTATAGAAGATTTATGGATTTTGAGATATCTCAGATCTAGATTTTTCACATTTCTATTTTTCATGCAAACATTATCAGGAACTAGCTCAGGCAAGAATAACAAAAGTTGTAGGATGTTTCACAACGAATCCAACAAAATTGGGTTTGCATTTTTATGATTTCTCTACGATGTTTTACGGAATTTACAAGAATCAGCAAAACACATGAAATATATGAGATGATGTTTTGCACCGGGGTCCCTGGAAAGACTTTAGTTCTTATGGATGTACCCTTGCTTGGCGTTTAAGACCTTAGAAAGATCGATATCCTTGCAATGTAGCCCCTGGCCACGGCCGGCGGCACCGGTGGCTGAAATCCGACGATCTCCGGCGGCGAGGTCGGCCAGGCGTGGGCGGGGAATGGCCTACAGGCCCCCCGGGCTCGGTTTCCGGGCTTGGAAGGCTTCGAAACACCACCGGCGGGGCGGCTCGGCGGCGGGGCGGTCGGCCGGCCACCGGAGCACGCGCGCCGGCGACAGGGGCGGCGTGTTCCGAGCAACGAGCGAGTGTGGGGATTGGGGTGTGCTAGGGGAGGCGCCGAAAGGGTTGGCCGGTGACAGAATCGAGGGGGAGGTGGAGTTCCACGGTGGCGGCCATGGTGGCCGGCGGCGGAGCAAGGAGCAGTGGAGGGCGCACACCTGCGGGGAGACGAGCGGGGCTCGGTTTTAAAGACGGTCGGCCGCTCCTACGTGACGTCCCCGCGCGCCAAGATGCTGACCGGGGCAGTAGCGCCATACGGCGGCGCGGGCAGGGCGGGCAATGCCCAGCATGCGCGCGCATCAGGGAACAACACGCGGTGGGCGCGGATTCTCGCGGCGCCCGGAGTGCGTGCTTGCCTCGAGAAGGCGCTACGCCTAGGGAGGCGCGTGAGCGGCTCGGACGCCGAGGATGGCGGGCACCACGCGGCACGGCGCGCGCGCGGCGCGCGCCGGCGTCCCTGCCGGTGCGATGTCGCGGCGCAACGACAACTAATTCGACTGGCCTTGTTTGAAAAGGAAAAACTCCAAAAAGTTGAATAAAAGTGCTCCAAATGGTGAATAGGAAAGTTGTAGATCTCACTACCCTCTACAACTTTCCCAAAGGCTCTAGGGTGTTTTTCTCAACGGATTTTGCATAACTTGCAGCCAAACTCCGATTGTCGCTCTGTTTCGGTGAACAAGAGATGCTGACAGTTGACCAAATTTTTTACCAATTTCCACTCAAAATTTGAAATGCCAATCTACATGAAAGTTGTGTTCCTCGAAAAACTGGACAACTTTCATATTGGTAGATTTTGAAGTGTTTAGGTGAAATTTGGAGAACGCGGCAAAAGTTCCGGACGACATTCACCGACGTCAGTGATTAAACGGGGTTTTGAAGGACCGATACGGCGAACCAGAGAGGGGGGAAGTGAATGGGAGCCGATAAAAATTCTTCTCGAAGGAGATGAAAACTCCAACAAGATGAACACGGCTTCCAACACACGTCTCCGACTCACTACCTAAGTTGGCCAAGCCCACGTAGCCACTGGAGTGCCACTGGACCTAGGAACCAACACACAACCTTCCGACCCGAGAACACAGCGGAACACCAAACCTCGAGTCCACTGACCAACACCGGTCAGACCGGTGAGCACCACCGGTCGGGACCGGTCCCCGCTGGTGAAACTTGGCGACTTCCACTAAGTGGCTCCACACGGTCGGACCGGGTGCAACACACCGGCCGACCGGTTATACCCGAAAGCCCCAAATCACCAAACAGAGTCAACCGACCTCCAACCGACCCAAACTCGAAACGGCCCCAACACGAGACAAAAAGCAAACTCACCCAGACGTTCACCCGAGCAAAAACCCACAGAGGGTTGCACCGGTCAGACCGGTCAGGAGCACCGGTCAGACCGTTGTAGCCTGGGCAGCTCAGGATGAATAGCACCCGCGGGTCAACTCCCCCAAATCCAAACTTCGATCTCCCGAATCGCTCCACGGACTTGAACAAGACTTTGGGGATAATAGGAACACCTCATGAGGAGTCCATAGCCAAGTTTAATCCCACCAAAACTTGTCCAAAAAGGAGGAATCGAAGAAATCCCACCAAGAACACCTCTAACCCTAGAACTCGGAAAACCCCAAAATCAAGCCCCTTTACTCACGGATTTGGGAGGGGAATCACAGCCCAAAGAACCACGAAGGGTTCCCACAAATTTTCCCCATCAAATCCCCAAGAGAAAGGTCCCGAAAACACCCCAAGAAAAACACCAAGAGAGGGCTCCGAAAATCACCACCAAGAACAACCGGGAACAACACAACAAGGCCTTGAGGAACCACGCTGAATCATCTAAACATGCCACAAAGGTTCATACAAGGTCTAGCTTGCCGCCCGATCATCCAACCCTCTCACAAGATCTCACCATGAAGCTCTCAAGCTAGTCCTATCGAAATCCTAAGAAAATAGGAAGGGAAAATAGGAAAGCAAATGAACTAGGGTTCCAAGAGCTTGGCTGCCATCCTCTCACCTCATGGGTTATATGGAGGCAACCGAAAGTCTAAAATACCCTTTCCTAATAACTAGGGATACAAGCCCCTCAAGGGCGGTTTTGGAAGTTTTCAAGCTTTCTCCATCGGACGGATGCCCGGCGACCGCAACCTGCTTAGCCTCGACGCAAGCCTTGCGATCCCGACGTGTGTCCTCTGCTTCGAAGATTCCGGACTGCGTCGTCGCACACCGGTCAGACCGGTTCTCCTCACCGGTCAGATCGGTACCCATCGGTTAGACCGGTCAGATCCACCGGTCAGACCGGTCTGGCACTGCTGCAGCACCGTCTTCGGTTCTCCGGTCTTGGCTTTGTGGATCAACCAAGGAACCTAGTGGTTTTCTGGTGAACCACCGGAAACCCCGCGAACTCGGTGTAGCCTCTGCCAATCGCCACTCATGACTCGGCTCCCATGTAGTCCCGGCTCGACCTTGGTTTTCAGGCAAGAAACCGTCCATGACTTCATCTTGCTGTTCATGCCACCATGCGGCCCGCACTTGACCCCGCTGGCCACCGGGTCCCTCGAACGAAGCCTACTTGTCTTCTCCACACCTGGAGGCCTCACCGGCGACGACCTTTCGCGCTTGTTCTTCACTTGCACCAACACCATTCAAGCCGCAACCTGCACCTGCAATACTTAGCCAAGAATCAGTCCACACAACGTTGTCAATCACTCATCACACAAGGAAGCGACCATCCACCGGTCCTCGAACCACACATGGTCCTCAGGTTTGACCGTGTCTTTGACCAAAGGTTGACCACGGGGGTGTGTAGACTTGGTCAAGGGGTTCATTGGGGTTCAATAGGGTTCATTGGCGAGGTTTCGAGGTGATGACCCAGGTTGACCTAGGTTTGACCAGCGTCAGCCGGTTTGACTCGGCTGATTCGGCCATTAGCGTTAATGTCATTAATTAAAAATCTGGGGCGTCACAAACAACATCACTGTAAGTATAGATTTATTACAAAGGTTAATAAAACCATCAATTTATATCATTAGTTCCTCTGAAAGTAGAAACAGATGCTCAAATATTGCATATTCGTTTGGATATGAACCCAATAGACCAGAACTGTACCAGGAAAAGTACTTTCAGTTAAACCGTTGCATGGATTCATTACCCAATGGAAGCATTACTGATATTGGATTATGAAGATAGCAATAGAAGCATCCAGCTAACTGATACTGGGTTATAACCAGAAATAGCACATGGCCTATAACCGAAAAAGCCCGCTGTGATGTGGCATTTAACATGTATTCTCAAAAGAGACCCATACTTTGGCAACTTGAGAAGATTTCGGTGTCCATATCTTTTGTTTTACAACATAATAGAGACATATTGTTGAAACATTTGAAGCAAAGATGAAAATGAAAAGGGCTAGAAATGGGTTCGTGAATGCAGCTCCTGAAGATTGTTTGTCAATTTCACCTTAATCTCTAATGCATCTCACAACAGTTGTGGCGAACAAATGGCGAAGTTGATGGCCCGCAAATACTAATTGGAAAATTTATCATCAAATCCTGTAAAAAGGTGAAGAAACTATGGATATGCATGCAATATTTGATTTAACCTGGATTAACCTAGTAGCTCTGTACAAACATGTAAGGGAAGGAGACTATTCGCGCAGAAGCATCATGTGGCCTAGCTCAGTGCATCATGTGGAATAAATGACATGCTTACGATACCTTAATTTATAACTATGCATAGAATACTCATATTTGAGGAGAAAATAAAAAATTACATACAAACTATAATATCTAACAAATATAATTAACAAGCCATGGTTTATATTGAGGAACCTCTAAATTTCATACTGTAGTGTTCTCTAACAAATATAGTTACATACAAACTATAATATCTACTTATATTTATTAATACTGCACATTTTCCAAAAGAATTTGTATGCAGTGGTGCCTTAGTTTAACAAACTAAACTATCATTGAGTTAAGATCAAAGTTCAAATTAATAATAAGAAGCTATATATGCAACCTATATATTTGCACGAAGCTATCTTTTGTTGTGCTATACTGACTTTGGACTTTAAATTTGATTGAATATCTTTCTGTAAAACTTGTCTGTGCATAGGATCCGGCAACATGCAATTTCCAGTGTATTTCCATGGATAATGCCCTATATTATTCATAAATTTGTGTGAGTGATAGAGAAATGAAGATTATTTCTGAGATCTTCCCGTTGACAAACCACATTTTCGTCATCGGGGATTTTGGGGACAACCAATGGACCGAGGCTGAGATTCCGAGTTTTGCTTCGGAGTAGAATCAAATACAAATCACCCGCTTGGAAAAGCCATCATGGAAGCCGCAGGGGCCGCCGATTGCATCGTATGAAGGTAGTCATTGCGTGCGAAGTGCACGGTAAATCCGAGCTCGAATAACATTATTATGAACTAACCGGATATTGTACGAGTTACATAAAGTCGTTTCGGGATATATAAATGCTCTACTTGAGTTCTAACCATATCTATTTCGAACTGCAATCTCATAGTCAATAATGAGTTATTCACCATGCTTGCTCCAGATTTCTGCCATACTTTCTTGACACATTGTTATCTGTATTTCATGCTCCTATGATGGAATATTCCACCTATTCTGTGTTTCTATCTTACCACACCTTTATTTGCTTGTGTTAAACTTGATCTTTTCTAATTATTTGCCATTGACTAATGTGTGTTGCCACAGGCAAATGATGGATCCTTCATATATTGTAGTGCGAAAGGACTCTGAATTCAAAACTACAAAATAGAATAGAAAAACTTAAAACTTCCCTATGTCGTTACCATCAGCACCGGCGGATTCCAGCAGAGTTGATGTTGCATCCAGGGCGGCAACACAATTCTCCACGGGCACATTCAGCTTTGCAATCACTGAGCCCTCTCTTGCAGCCTCAGCGTGCGTTGGCTGGGGGGTTTCCAGCATCTTTTGCGCGATGACCTCTTGGGCAGCATTGGAATTGGATTGGTGATCTACAAGAGTGGGAGGATTGGATCCATCCACTGGTTCGACGATGTCGCGGAGAGGCTGGGTAGGCGGCTCGGTGTCGATGGGCGGCGTGGACGGAGAGACGAGATCAACGGCGGGGGTGGTGGCGGCCGGTGGGTCGGATCTCTTGCGCCGCTTGAGAGATGCTAATGGGTCGGAAAGGGAGGAGATGGGACGGTTGGAGCGCGTGCAGCCGGGGGAGGCGGAGATCTCGGAGAGGGACCGGAGCGCAAAAGCGAGCTCGCGCTTCATGGCCCGCGGCGGCGGTGTTGAAGGCGCCACCGGGG
This sequence comes from Cenchrus americanus, assembly GCA_947561735.1. Classification (NCBI taxonomy): domain Eukaryota; kingdom Viridiplantae; phylum Streptophyta; class Magnoliopsida; order Poales; family Poaceae; genus Cenchrus; species Cenchrus americanus. Next base: position 181,065,471 of record OX387245.1, read on the forward strand.
GTGATGCGCAGGCGCTGCCACCGGAGGAGGAAGCGGGCATCGGATGAGATGGGGGAGCGGAGGGGACAGGCCACATCATCCCGAGGAGGAAGACCCCGCTCCACCTCGCCTCGCGGGGGGGGGGGGTGTCCATGGCCGCCCGGCCGGCACGGACCGGCGGCGGCGCGCGAGGGCGATTTGTGGTGTGGGGGTGGGGAAGCCGTCTCCACCGCCATCGACCGTCGCGATGTCCCGACGAGGGAGACCCCGCTCCACCTCGCCGTCCGCGGGGAGGGGGCGGCGCTCGGGGCGACAGATTTGGGTGTGTGTGTGGGGGGGTGAACGACACCACCTAAATTAATAGATTGGTATAGATAGATTCATGTTGAATGTATTTATGTAGTTTTAATGAATATATTCATGTTGACTTTATTTCATATTTTGTTAGAAAAGTTTCAAGCTACAATTACATATATATTAAAAAATGTATATATCTTTTTTACTTTTTTTGCTAGAGCTCTAGAAAAATTTGTAGACATTTCAATTAGTTTTGAATGTTTTATTTAGAATTCCCGCATCCCAACCCATCTCTAGATTTTTCTCTCACAAGTTTTTAGAAGCTTAGAAATATTCTTCGTGGTTTAATAACCTAATTAAGCATTTACAAGTTTTATTTTTAATTGAAAATGATAAAACCATCTAAAAACCAGTTATAATGAGGACAGAAAGATAAATCGAACAGTTTTGAAAGTTGAGGAACATAGTTCACTCCCATCCGGTTTCTGTGTTTAGAGAAATCGTTAACTCCTGTATCCAGGGAGGTAAACCAGACTTATAGCCTCCTAAAATTTTGATATCAACAAAGTTTTGCTCTGGACCAGATGCGCCTAAATATCTAATCCAGGAAGGTAAACCAGACTTATAGCCTCCTAAAATTTTGAGATCAACAAAGTTTTGCTCTGGACCAGATGCGCCCAAATATCTATTGGGCGTGTTTGATATCGCGGCCCTGCAAGGCCTGGCTGGGCAGCCAGTCCCTAGCCAGCCATAGCCCGGCCAGCGACAGCCAGGCAGCTTGTTTGATTTGTGTGGCCTAACTGAGCCTGGCTGAAGCCATTTTTGTGTTTGATTGCAACCGGCAGACTGGCCCAAGGCCAACTACCAAACCGGGACATTGTTTGATTCGGGCCAAGCCCAGAACGGCCAGAGCAACAAAATTCCATATGAGAGGAAGAGGAGAAGAAACAAGTAGAGGATCATCTCATAACATAACTAACCAACATAGATAATAGTCATGAAATTGGCCTCAGACTCAAATTTAATGTTCTCCTTCATAACATACTTAGGTAGAAATAAGAGAAAAAACGTCATCATCGGCCATTCATCCCAAATTTTATTTACAGGAGCAACAGTTAGGCAATCTACTGCCAAGAACAAACAGCAGCACCACAAGAATGACAATGATCACATTCTTACCAGAACAAGCCCCTTTAGTCATCACATTCTTACCCTCATATGCATGAATTGGTAGCATCACATTCTTAGCCGGCTTTGTTATACCTTTTACCTTCCTCACAGTACCCATCCTGAGGGCTTCATTGAACTCATGCACAGCCTCATCATGAGTTTTGTAGCTTTGGTACCTTGCATTATGTACCTTAAGAACACATTCACTGCACTCATGCCAGGATGTGTAGATCCCTGGTTTGAGGCCCTCAAAAAACAACATACCATTTTGCCATTGGTCTGCAAGGAGATGTAAATAATCCTCAGTCATAGTTTTCTTATGCACAAGTGTAGTAGTTGACATCATAGGATTGGACAACATATCCTCAGGTCAACATCATAGGATATTTATAACTTAAACCTCTTGTAATTAATCATGATATGGACACTGCCATGGGCTTCCTTGGAGCACCTAAGAGCTTTCCATGTTTCATGTGTAGTATATGTGATGGATGCTCTTTGGTGCTACAAGGAAGCTGATGACAACACCAAGAACAAGAAATCCTCAGCCATGAACAAGAAATCCTCAGCCATTATTATCACAAGTTGACATCATGGGATAAGAAAAACATAGGCCTCGGCAAAATGATTAGTCATGTGAATCATAGGTGGCTGCATTGTATGAAAAGAAAGAAAGCACAGGTGGCTGCAATGAGTTTGGTATGGGCCACAAACATAATGGCACAACCATATGAGAAAAAGCAAGGAAAAAGTACACATGCTCATTCACTGCCATCACATAATAGTTCTAGTGTTGCAAGGGAGAGCATGTGTCCAACAATTTCATCACAGCCAAGAGAAAAAAACAAGGGAAAAAGTCATAAACACATGAAGCCACCTAATCACTAGCATAGTAAGAAACATCATAGGCCATTTCCAGCAAAATCATCACAACCATCCCACATTCATTAATCTCAGTGAAGAAGCAAGCCAACAAAGGCTGCAATTTAGTACAACAGCATAGAGTTTTGCTCACAATCAGTGAGCTCAAATGGAGTTTTGCCCACATTCAGTGAGCCAAAATGTAGTTTTTTTAGTTAGCCACATTCCCACTAACTAAATACAAAAGGACAGGTGCTGGTCAGAAATCTACCATGCACAGTGTCTACAAAAGAGAGAAGAGGACTGAACTACAAATAGTAGTTCTTGGCAAGGTAGGTCCTCAACCATATGTCCCTGTGGGGGTTGGACATGTTGACAAACCCAGTTGCAACTGGCTTGTTCTCGAGGAGGTGGGTGTAGGCAACAATCAAGGCCTTAGTGGAGAAGTCAGGCATCTCCATGACAGCAAGATAGAGGTCTGGGTCAACATGTGCAGCACCAGTCTTGAGCATAGCATTGGCAACATTGTTCACAGCATCATTCATGTTGGTCATCATTAGGATCTCTTGCTCACTAAAAATGCCCCTCTTCCTCTTACCACAAACACTGTCAGACACATGTGTTGTGGTCTTGCTGGGATAAGGAAACTCAGATGCAGTTTTCCCTTGAGTGGGAGGAGGAGAGAAGAAGTCCTCACCCTCAAGCTTAGCAGCAACACTATCAACTTTGTTCACCCCCAAAGGTTCATTGGAACCTAAGGCAAACCTACCAGTAGCCAAGGTACTACCAAATAGAGCCTCCAACTCAGTGTAGAACTTAATAAGAGTGTTCAAGAACTCTGCATCTTTTGGGTGGTCCTGGATAGAGGGTAGACAATTAAGAGGCAGGACACAGTTAAGAAGGAAGGGCATAGTTAAGAAGAGATGCTTCAGACATGGTACCTTGCAATGATCTAGAAAGTGGTCCTGTTCTAACATTATGGCACATGAATCATGATCAAATGTTGCTCCACTAAGATCCTTGAGCCTAGCAATCTTAGACCACTTCTGCTTCCACTTCCTCAAGTGGTTGTACACTTGTGTAGGACTAACAGGCAGCCCACTGTACTCCTTTAGAGCCTTTGCTACTGCATTGACATCCTTGTCTTTGTAGGTTTTGTCAGTCCTAGACCCCTCACTAATAATCTGGGCCATCCTCCTTAGGACAGACCCAGAGGTGTTGCTAGTCCACCTCATAGGGCCTTGCTGCCCTCCAGCAGGGGCAGGGGCAGCATCATCCTCATCTACTTGGTGAACAACAGGAGGTGCACCCAAACCATCTCCTACAGCTGCTACATGGTCATCAGCTTGAACCATGTTTGCAGCCACAAACCCACCATCAAGGTTAATTCCAGACATCTTATTCATTGGCAACATAGAGTAGTGAACATCAAATTTAAGAACACATACAAATTAACAACAACAATAAGTTTTACAAACAAATTAATTGGTCTCAGACATAGCATTATTAAGTACACAAATGTTGCACTACATTAGTTCCATATCCAGGGCCTACTAAATTATTTTACACATCCATGAAGTGCAAAGTAGTGAACAACAAATCAAGTCCTAGATGAACCCCTAGCAGCCCACATAGCACTGCAAATGTCATTCCTGACATTCACCATATCAGGTTCCCCTAGAGGCAGTTCACCATGATCAGCATCATCCTCATCATACTCAAATCCTTCCTCTACTGGCACAATGTTATCACATCCAAACCCAATGATCCAGTTATGCAAAATGCAGCAAGCAAGCACAAGTTTGACTTGGGTTTTGTATTTGTGGAAAGATTTGTCGTCTATAATTCTGAACCTCCCCTTAAGTGCACCAAAGGCCCTCTCCACTGTCACCCTAAGTGAAGAGTGCCTAAGGTTGAATAGCTCTTTTGCATTGGTGGGCTGGTTTGTGCTGGAGAACTCACTCAAGTGATACCTCACCCCCTATAAGGAGGCAAGAACCCCTGTCTGCATGCATATCCAACATCTACAAGGTAGAAGTGACCTACAATTTGTGCACAATTAGTGTTAGTGTGTGTAATGTGTGAGTGGAATGGGTTAGTGTAATGTGTTAGTGTATTGTGTAATGGGTGTAATGTGTAAGCAGTTACCTGCTGGGACTTTGAACCCATCATTTCTCTCAATGGCATCAGCCAAAATCAGTGCATCATGGGCTGACCCTTCCCAGCCAGCTAGAACATATGTGAACTTTAGGTTAAAGTTCACAGCAACCATCACATTCTGTGTTGGGTCCTTCTTCCTACCCCTGAAAGCTTGTTGCATGTGTCTAGGCACCCTTGCCAACACATGTGTGCCATCAATGGCACCAATGCAATTCTACATATAAGTGCACAAGGCAAATTATTAACAATTGGGTGCAAACACATAGACATGAACATGTGTGTGGAACTAGATATCAGTATACCTTGAGAAAAGGGAACCATTTGTGGCTGCCCATGATCTTAGGGTGTGTGACAGTGCTTGGAGGTTTGATCATCTCAGCCCTTAATTCACCAATGGCAAATAACACTTGGTGGAATATTCTGCTCACAGTTTCAATGGATCTCCTAAAGGATTGGTGAACTACCCTAAACCTCTGGTTGTGTCCAACCACATGAATAAACATTGCCACCTGCTCCTCCACAGGACATCCTACTGTCTCAGGAACAAGTTTTCTACTACTAAGCAAGTTGCACAAAGAAAAAAGGGGACCCTTTTCATGCGTAACATGGTAACGCATTCCATATCACTATAGTTGTACATTTGGAGTGTGCTCTGTCTATGCCTCTCAGCATGAGTCCTAGGACCATAAGGAATAGGCTCTTCTCCTCTCAAACCTCTGAGCCTATTAACCACAAAGCATACCATCACAACAACCATTCCAGCTGCTTGCCTAGCCATCAGTGCATGCTGTGCATTTGCATCCATCTACATGCATTCAGATTGTATAAGCAAAGATAGTAGACCCTGGCTGCCCTCTAAAATGTAAGTGCAAACATTCACAAATCAACAAGGCACGACTGCATTTAAAAAATGCCTCCCAGTGCTCATTAGCTACTCATCATCGACCATTCTTATCCAAAGACCGAACAAATTATCACCACAGTCAAAAATAGTAACAAGATGTAACAAATCGACATGGTACAATGCACAAGAACAACGAAGCATCAACTAATACGACCAAGATTTATTGCCACCATATCAAACGCAAGCAAATAACTCATAAATCAGAGCCAAACATCGAACTGTGTACAGAGGGAAAGGGGAAAAAATTGATTTCATCTCGGGTTAGCCGGAGGGGGTGCACAAGATGCTCGAAGCAAATGGAGGTGAAGAGGAGGTAGCAGATCTGGACGGGGAAGCACACGACCCGACAGATCCACAAGCACACCACCTCGTTGGAGAAGAGGAGGAAGAAGACCGAGTCGCCGGAGCCCGCGAGAGACCCGTGCCGCCTGGACGCAGATCCACACCGGGGAGACGGAGAGGAAGCCCGGGGAACACCACAACCGCGCCGGCAGCGGAGCTTACCTCGTCGACGGTGACTCCACGGGAGTAGAGTGTGGAGAGGAGAAGAAGACCGAGAGAGGGGAGGAGGGGTATAAGTAGGCTATGGATTTCGCCGAGGGAGAAGCGCGCGCGGAAGTTTCACCGTTCCCGCGCGAGCCCGCGCGAGCTCCGTCGCCGGCCAAATTTCTCCCGCGCGAGCTCCGGCTCGGCCTGGCCGCCAAAGAACGAAACCCTAGCGCGTTTCGCCAGAGCCAGGAGAGAGAGGGCGAAATGGCGGCAGGAGGCTGGCTCCCACCCGGCCGTTCGGAGCCCATATCAAACACGCCCATTTTACCTATGTTGGGCCGGGCTCGGGGTTCTCGAGAATGGGGCAGATCCGATCAGGTTCCACAGTTCCACAAGACTCCTCTTCTTCCTCGGGAGGGCGCTTCGAGGTTGTGCGGTCAGCGGTCGGAGGGCAACCACAAGTGCCTGCCGTCCGTGGGAGATTTCAGAGATCGCCGAGGAATCCGCCCAAGTCTATCCAGAGCAGCGGATGCTTTCGTCGACGGTCTAGTCTCCACTCTGGCGTACTTTGTGAGCTGCATCTCGCTCGGTCTGGTGAGGCGCAGCGGAGATCCATCCGTGCTGCGTTGATTCCTTCTGTCGCAGGTAAGCAATCTTAGCTTCATAGCAGCTTCTCCAGATGGATTATGGAAATTATGAGTCCGTTACGTTAACAGTACCCAACCCATCCACTCACTGCTAAATTAGGTTTTGCTCTTAAGGTGTGGATCGATCTCAGAGGACACCGGGAGTACGTTGTTGGTACTCTGTCAGGCCCATTTAAGGTGCGCCACAAATTTCTCTGAAAGTTCTCCATAAATTTCTGGGTTCAACTGAACCCCCAATTGCCAACCTTTGGCTTCAGAACTTCAGAGTTCTAAGTGCATCTTGTCTATCTTCAGTTCCAGCACAGGGATAATATCTTCCGAGATCAGAATCTCCGATGATGGCTGTGGCGAATGGAGTGGTTGCTGCTTCTGCGAAGGAGCCCATGTTTTCCTTTGGTGTAATTGCTGATGTGCAGTATGCCGATATCCCAGATGGCCGCTCATTCCTCGGCGTCCCGCGCTACTACCGCCACAGCATCAGTGTCCTCCAAAGGGCTGTCAACAGATGGAACAAACACGGCAATATTAAGTTCTCGATCAACTTTGGCGACATAATCGATGGCTACTGCCCAAAGGACAAATCATTGTCGGCGGTGCAGAAGGTCCTTGATGAATTTGACAAGTTTGATGGGCCCACCTATCACATGTTTGGCAACCATTGCCTCTACAACCTTCCTCGCAGCAAGCTGGTGTCTTTGCTGAAGATGCCAACCGATTCAGATCGAGCTTATTATGACTTCTCGCCATGCCTCGAGTTCAGAATTGTTGTTTTGGATGCTTACGACTTCAGTTGCCTTGGCTGGCCCCATGATCATCCTGTGACTGCAGCAGCAACAAAGCTCCTGGATGAAAAGAACCCAAACGCTGACAAGAACAGCCCTGATGGTTTGGTTGGCGTCGACAGGCGGTTTGTGAAGTTTAATGGTGCAGTTGGCGAGGAGCAGTTGTCCTGGCTCAATGATGTGCTCCAGGACGCATCAAAGCTTCATCAAAATGTCATCATATGCAGCCATCTCCCAATGGATCCCGGCGCATCTTCCCCGGCAGCTCTCATGTGGAACTACGATGAGGTTATGGCTATTGTTCGCAGATACAATTGCGTCAAGGCCTGCTTTGCAGGGCATGACCACAAGGGCGGCCACTCTGTGGACTCGCACGGTGTGCATCACCGCACCCTCGAGGCTGCATTGGAGTGTCCTCCTGGCACCAGCGCTTTTGGGCATGTCGAAGTGTATCCTGACAGGCTGCTGCTTGTAGGTTCTGACAGAATGGCTGATACTGAAATCCATTTTTGAGCCATTAGACTATTAGAGTGAATTGTTTAGCACACGAAAGTTCATGTGACTTTATTGTTTGATGGCATAATTCCATTGGAACTGAACTATATTCAATAATGAAATGAAATCCATATGTTCCAAAATTAATTTCTGTTGTTGATTGCTACATTGGTACTTTTAGACAATGGCGCCACTGTGATGCCCTTGTCTGCAGCTACTTTACATGATTGTTGTCTAGTAATAATCTGTAGAAATGATCAACAAATCTGATGCTTAGAAGGAGCGGGGCAGGCATGGGGTCGCATAATATTTTCCCAAGGCCCTGTCCAACTGAAGCAGGCTGCTCAAACTTTGTTACTTACTCTTAAAACTGTTTTCTCTTCGGTTCCTTGCATGCTTAGCTTAATTTTTAAGAGTAAACTAACAAGTTGAGCAGTATTCACAGCATCTTCCTTTTGTATTCCTTGTCCAAGTGCATGAGATTGATCAAAACTTGATACTTGTGCAGCCTTCACATTATTTTCTTACATATTCTTGATACACAGCATCATACACATGCCGCATGTTTGCGATGCAGTGGCTGAAATACGTACGGTCGTACTGTCACTGTACTCCCACAGAGCAGCGCACGCATCAAAATCAAACGGAGAACGAATCTTGGCGCAGCGCGAGCTCCCTCCGTTTGGTCAAACTACCAGACGTCCAGACCCAGCACAGCAGGTGGCGTACGCTACCGGCCTACCGCGGCAGGTCAGCATCCGAACCGCACCTGATCCCATTCGGCCATTCCCCAGCATATTACGGGCGTCCCTCCACTTTCCCCTTCGCGCGTTTTCCCTTTGCCTCCGCGACCTCCTTCCTCCTCAAAATTCCCCAATTCCCCCCTCCCCGATTCATCAGAGCACCACAAGCAACAGAAATGGCGGCGAAGTGCGCTGCCGCCGCGGCCGATCTGGCCACCGGCCGCCCCCGCAAGCGCGCGAGGTTTGGCTGGGACGTGGCGCCGGCTGCCGAGGTAAACGCCCCTTTATTTCCGACTCCCCCCGATGTGCTGTTTAGGATACGTTTTGCCTAGATATGGCGTCTCCGGGAGGTGATTTCGCATGGATCGATCATCAATTTAGGTTAGCTAGATTTCACCTGGATCGATCATCAATTTCGGTTAGCTATGTCATTACCTTGTTATGAATTGTGGATAAATGGATATTCTTGATCTAGGTCTAGGTGTCTAATCTAAAAGAGCTCGGATCTATAGAGTTTCTAGAACTGTCTTAAAATCATTACTCCCTCCGGTTTACTATTAGAAGTCGTCTTGGACAAGGTTTGAGTCAAACATTGGGAATATAAATCATGAATAACTTCTAAGTCGTTGAGTTTGAAAATGTGAAAATCATATAAATAGATTTGTCTTGAAAATTACTTTCATAAGAATATACATAACTTTTCAATAAATATTTTTATAGAAAAGAGAAGTCAAAGTTGTGCTTTGGTAACCGTGTCGCTGTCCTAAACGACTTCTAATACGGAACCGGAGGGAGTATGTTTACTCTTTATCGAGCCTGATTGACTTCGGTCAAGCTTCACCTGGAGCTTGCGTTTTTTTGGAGAAATCACACTAGAGATTGCACATAGTTTGTTTTAAAATACCAGAAAATTGGGGTCAATACATATTAATGTTTGCATATGTGGGTGACTCCCCCTTTTAGATGCTTTAATCATGGGAAACATCTTGGTTAAAACTGGTGTCATAAATTATATGAGGTTGCTGCCTGAAATTGTGAAACAGGAACATGGTTTGAGATAATTCATCCAAGGTGTTCTATTGCTATTGTTATTTTGCTGGGTCTATGTGATTATGATCTAACTGAATTCAATTAATCAAACATAATAATACTGATATCATTTGTGTGGTATCTTTTAACAAGTATAGCTTGCCTAGTTCCATTATTCCTGTGTGTTCTGGATGAAATGAAAGAAAGAACGTAGAATACATGTCTTCAAGTTCATTCTTATAATCTGTCATGTACTACACTTGTGTTCCTTGTGCTATTGTCCACTGTATCCCTTTTCCCTTATTTGGCTCACTTATCACTATACCATCACATGGGGAAGTATTTGTTTCTATTTTTCTCTTGCATGAAAAAATGAATGGATGGATGTGTGTAGGCTCAGATAGGAACATTTTGTGGGCAAGAAGTTGGTGGTGTGGCAAGCCTGCTATTGTCAGCAAATCATTCCGACCATACTTGTTCGTCTCTGCTCCCGAAGGGTGTGGCTCGAAATGCTTCCCCTCCTTGGAGAGAAGACGATAAAGATGGCCATTACGTATTTGCTATCGGAGAGAATTTGACCTCTCGCTGTAATGACACTTGACTATCATTATTGGATTAATATCTTTGTGATATGTGATGTTTATCCTTATTGGATTTTTTATTTGACTCTTCTGATTTTTTTCCCGGATACCATGTGTTAGCATATTGTTTCCTTTTGAATGGGGCATTCTCGAACACCTTTTTTTATTGGTTTTCAAACATACCTCAATGCTAAAAGTTGATCTATTTGCTGCGATACCCTTTTGGGACAATTTTTTCAATAACTAATTTATTCAGAAAAGGGCATTTGAAATATCTCTTACTTGGATGTTCCTATCTGAGTTTTCCTTTCTATTCTATGGTGGTTCAAGGTTTTCAAGGTTGTCTGTCTTGACTTATTTTATAGCTAAAGCCAGTGATGCTACCATTATGTTTCATCTTGAATAAGTTCCTTTTTTCTAGGCGCATGTCGGCTGTCTGTTTTCGACAAATGCTCTTGAACATGTTGCAGTTCTAGAAATGGCACTGTTCTAATATAACTTCTTGTTTTTTGCAGACAAGATATACAGAAAAATGGGTGAAGGTTAGTATTTCTTTGCTATCATGTATTTATATTGGAAAGTGTGAGCTGTTTAATTTTAATTTGTTAATTAGTGAATCTAAAGGTGGCATTGTTATTATCTCTGAAGGACCATGTCAACCGAAATTATTTATATGATGGAACTGAGCAAAACTTCCCATCTTTTTGTTTTTAGGTACATTTGGTCAGGTACTGGAATGTTGGGACCGAGAAAGCAAAGAGATGGTGGCTATTAAAGTTGTTCGTTCCGTACAGAAGTACAGTGATGCAGCAATGATAGAGATTGATGTCCTACAGAAGCTCACAAGAAATGACCCATCAGGCAAACAGTAAGTCATATGTTTACTTGTTGCCAATATGAAACCAAACAAATAACTTCCGTGATGTAAATTATTATCTTTCTTAAGAACTACTATGTTGCTACTGTGATGGAGGAAGGCTACATGCTTACAAGTGTTTTTGCAGTTGTGTTCAAATACGGAACTGGTTTGACTATCGTAGCCATATTTGTATTGTAAGTATATGGTTGATTTATAAAATTTCCCCCAACCTGTAAAGTAGGCATTGGGGTCAAATCAAACAATAAATTTCGGTGAATGAACAGGTCTGCGAGAAGCTTGGCCCAAGCTTATATGATTTTCTGCGGAAAACTGGCTACCGCCCATTCCCAATTGATCTAGTTCGCCAGATTGGACAGCAACTTTTGGAATCTGTTGCATGTGTGTAGAGACAGTACCCTGCAAACTTCAAATATGTCCATTTTTTCTATTAAGATTCTTCCTCATTTTTTTTGTTTCCGTTTCTGATGTCCTAATCGTTTTTAGCTTTAACTGATTATTTTGTGTTCAAAATTTATCACATTCGAAAGACAGTGATTAGTGCTTTTCTTGTTTTCTCCTTCCTTTAACACACATTTTCTTATTTTTAAAATACTTTTGTGTTATTTTGATTTTTTTCTTTGCCTTTTGGGATTGTCTATTTTTTATATCAGTATAAACATGGTTTGCCATGATTTATTTCTCTTGTATCCTGATGTTTGCCTTTCCTTCCTTGCAGTTATGCATCGTCTGCAGCTAATTCACACTGATCTGAAACCAGAGAACATCCTCCTTGTTTCTTCGGATTATGTCAAGTTACCTTATCCTAAGGTATTTTTAGTATTTACATGATTAAGATTAACTATAGGCAAGATTTTAGAAAAAAATTGACCATTCTCTACTTGATCTCATTTAATTATAACCATCCCAAGTCTACCTCTGCTTACTTCAGGCAAACTAACTTATTCTAATTGCATATGGTTGCTGCTTGTGTTCTTACACCTACTTGGTGCTGTCCCTACTAAGGCGCATAAGACACACCAGTTTAATCTCGACTTCATTGTTATTTCTCTTGAATATAGTTCCGGCTTGATTAGTTATCTTCACTACAAATTTTCAATCTAGGATGGATCATTCTCAAGGAAACTGCCGAAATCAAGTGCCATCAAGTTGATTGACTTTGGAAGCGCAGCATACCATCACCAGGATCGCAGCTACATTGTATCTACTAGGCATTATCGAGCCCCTGAGGTTATTTTGGGTATGAACTTGGCTGTAGTTTCTACCTAATTGCATACACCGTTTTCATTGCTTGCGGAACGGGAGCTTAATATGTATGTCACTGTTGCAAATTGTAAGGGCATGGATGGAGCTACCCATGTGATATCTGGAGTGTTGGTTGTATACTTGTTGAACTTTGCTCGGTATGTACTTTCTCTTATTTTGTTTGTTGCTATCCTTGAGAATGGTGAATGCCTGATTAAATCATTGGCCTCATCTTACAGGGTGAAACGCTGTTCCAAACGCACGAGAACTTGGAACACTTGGCAATGATGGAGAGAGTTCTAGGATCTCTTCCACGACACATGCTGGAAAAAGCAGAGTATGGCTTTTGTTACCTGTGCTATTGGCACTATTAGCATCTAATGCTTCCTTTGAGACTTAACTCTAGCTGCTTGCTTTTGTAAACTCAGCCAACATGCAGAGAAGTACGTCAGAAGAGGAAAATTGAACTGGCCAGAAGGGGCAACAACAAGGGAGAGCATTAGAGCTGTTCTCAAATTGCCTCGCCTCCAGGTAAATGTGACAGGACTCCTAATTCTTGGCTGACTAATGCTTCCTCCTGGATATTCTATTTCTTCACTAAACCTTATTTCCCCACCTTGCGCACAATGATACTCAAGTTTTCTAGTTTGAAATACATCTATTTCTCCTTGGCAACTTCCTTTTGATTTTTTTTCTCCTTGGCAACTTCCTTTTGATTTTTTTTCTAAAAAACCCTTTTGATTTTATTTACTGTTCTAACCATGGCCCTTCGTTTCCGATGCAGAACCTGGTGATGCAACATGTGGAGCACTCTGCTGGGGATTTCATTGACCTGCTGAAGCGCCTTCTTGCGTATGAGCCCTCGGCTAGGTTGACTGCTGAAGAAGCATTGAGTCATGGCTTCTTCACAAGATATGGCGAAAGGAGGTCTCTATGACATCTTTGATTCTGGAAGAAGTGATCAGTCAATGCTTCTTCACAAAATGACAAAATCACAAGATATGGCGATAGACGGTCGCTATGACACATTTGTCTGACTAAAAACTGATGAAGGAGCTAGCTACGAAGGCCAAAGGCTAGAGATGCTGCCAATAATTCAGATGGTGCCTGAACAGGTGCTGGTAGAAGTACCTTGAATGTTGTGAATTGTGATTGTGTGCACAAAAAAGAAAAAAACTCACTTGCCCTTCGCCGTTGTAAAAGAACCTGTAAGCTGTAGCACATAAGGAGGTGGCGGATAGATATGCTACGTGTACATTAACACTGTAGCAGATTATGTGTGTGAAGTGCGGTCAAGTTTCTCAACCAGCTTACAAATTGTTTTCCATAATGCAGCTGCAAGTTTAATATATATTCAAGTCAAAAAATACAGCTACGGGATTCGATGCATCCTGGGTGAAATTTGAGTCACTGCTAATTAGCTTGCTCGTTTGGCTGGTGATTGGAAACTACTGTGAGTTGTTGTTACTGGCCGGTTTGGTATTGATGGCTGTCGGCTGATAAGGCCCAATTCAATTCCCAAACATTTTCATCAACTACCCATCAACTCAATTTCCGGACACTAATTAGGAGTATTAAATGTAGATTAATGATAAAATTCATTCCACAACCTTAATTTTTGAGACGAATCTAATGAGCTTAATTATGTCATAATTAGACAACGTCGTGTTACATTAACCAATCTCTAATGACAAATTAATTAGACTTAATGGATTCATCTCGCAATTTTCAGTCTATTCGTGTGATTAGTTAACCTTCAATACTGCTAATAGATTTGAAAGAGAGTAAAAAAATTTCTACAAGCCAAAGATTCCTTCCATTAAAAAAAGAAAAAAAGAATTAATTTATCTTGCCAGCGCATCATACAACTCCTTTCTTCCCCGTCTACGGCGGCCTCACCTACCCGTCCATGGAGCTTGAAAAGGGTGCGATAATCATATCTTTCCGGAAGGAGTCCAAAGTCCAAACAGCCCAACACAGCAGTTCGTTGCGCAGAAAAAAATAATAAAATAAAACCGAACTGGCACCTAATCAAAAGTCATCGAGTCAGCCAATTCCACCCTGCCGTGCCCAATAGAATACACCGGCACGGCACGGCACGGCTCGGCCGCAACGATACCTCCCCGTCCACGCGACGACACAAACCCACCACCACCGCCTCCGTCCAGGCGGGCCAATTCCCGACGCCATGGCCGACGACGACGACGCCGCCGCCCTCTCCGACGTCGACGAGGAACCCCTCCCACCACCTCCCGCCTCCGCTCACAAAACCCTACCGCAGGCCCAGGCCCACCCCCAGCCCGATGCGCAGGCGCAGCAGCGGCTGCTGGACCTGGCCGCGGAGCTCGAGGAGGAGCGCCGCCTCCGCCGCGCCGCCGAGGTCTCCCTCGCGGAGAATGAGAGCCGGTTCGCCCGCCTCAAGGCCTTCGCGCAGGACGTGCTCCGCAAGCGCGACGACCTCAACGCCGAGGCCGCCGCCTCCGCCCGGTCCCTCGCCGCGCTCCAGGCCGAGTCCGCCGCCTCCGCGCGCTCCCTCGCCGCGCTCCAGGCCGAGGCCTCCACCGCCTCCTCCATGCTCTCCTCCGGCTTCGAGAGGATCTCCGCCAAGGCATCCCCTTCCTCGGCCCCCGCACCGCTCCCGACCTCGCAGAAGTACTCCTCCGGCCTCCCCGCCCTCGCCTACGGCGTCCTCAAGCGCGCCAACGACATCGTCGACGACCTCCTCGCCCAGATCGACGCCGCTAACCGGGACCGCGACCACGCGCGGGAGCAGATGGAACACCGCAACTACCAGATCGCCATCGAGGTATCCGAGCTTGAGGCATCGGTCGCCTCCAGGTCCGCCGATTGCGAATCGCTCTCCAAGTCCCTCTCGCAGCGGGAAGCCGAGATCTCCGAGCTCCGTGGCAAAATCTCTTATCTTGAAGGGAAGCTAGACGCCCAGAGGCCCGTGCTCGCGGAGCAGATCGGCTGCGCCTCTAAGCTGTACGATGAAATGCGGGAGGTGGTCAAGCTAGTAGATGCTGATGCTGCCAGCACGCTCTCTGACTCGGTTTTTGTCTGGAAGGAGACAGACGTTGAGGAGAGCCTCAAGGTGTCCCTGGAAGGGACGAAATTAGCCTATGAGCTTGCGGCAATGGCCCTGGAGAAGGTTGGCGCATGCATCGATGACAAGGAGAGCAAGTTGAGGGGTTTGGAGGACAGGGTGGATGAACTGATTAAAGAGAAGGAGCACATTGGGGTGCTGCTCAGGAGTGCGCTGCAGGCGACTACGAGCGAGGTGTTAAAAGTTGCAGAGGATGGACTGAGGCAGGCCGGCATTGAGATTGGGCTCGACGAGCGTAAGGAGCACAGGCCAGGGAGTCTGGAGAAGGACGAGGTCTATACCCTGGTAAGTCCAATTGATGCTACCATCCATGTTATCGCAAGTTCTTCAGCATGCATAGTGTGCTAAATTGTTAGTTATGCAATCAATATTGCAGGCAGGGGCACTAGAGAATACCATGAAGGAGTCCCAAGTTAAGATCATTGAGCTCCAACATCTTGTTGAAGCACTAAGGTAGCTATTGTGACTGATGATTGTTTTTTAGTTTTGTGAACTGGTTACAGATGAGCTTTGGTTCTATTTAGTTCACTTCCATAGCCAAGATTATTCACACCTAGTTTTAGCCTCTAGGGGTATTGAAATCCCCTGTTTCAATTTTTTGTACATCTAGTCCTTATTTTCTCTGCCTGTTGAAATTAGGGTGACTTTAATCATCAGGATATAGCAATGCACTGATGTTGCTGGCTCAGGTTAGGGCGACTTAACATATTATTTGGCTCAGGTTTTGTGTAAACTGAACATATGGTTTTCCAGACATCCTTGTTGAACTTCCTTGCAACAAAAAGACATTTGGATATTGCTGCATTGCTATATCCTATTGTGGATGCTTTGAACCACTGATCATATATGTAATTGCTGGGCTTTAAGGGCGGAGTCTGGTCTACTAAGAACAAGGCTGGAAGGGCAGGAAAAAGAGATTGGCCTGCTAAGAAAGCAAATAAAGCATCTTGAAGAGAAGGAAAGGGTGGCAAATGAAAGTGTAATTTTCTTCCCCATGTATAATTTGATGTTCCAAGTACACTCACTACTCATTTCTCCTCCTTAAGGTTATGCTTAATTGGTAATCATATTCCATGCACTCTTTTCAGGTTGAGGGTCTGATGATGGATGTGACAGCTGCTGAAGAGGAGATTAAAAGATGGAAGATGGCAGCAGAGGAGGAAGCTGAAGCTGGTAGATCAATTGAGCAAGAGTTCCAAATTCAGGTGCTGTAATACAAACGTATTCCATATAGTCCTGTTTGGTCTCTATGCTTTTAGTGTCTTGTTTGTGTCTTCTTGAGGGGTTGGGTTGCTCTTAACAGCTGTTGGGTCTATCATGTTTGTTACCTTTGTGTCATGGCTATCTGACATTCTGACTAGAATGATTTCTTTTGGAGTAACTTATAGTACAGTGAGTTTGTCCCATGTGCAATGAAACTACCATGATTGGTTTTGCAACTTAGATGTTCAATATATTTAAACCACAACACCAAGAGAATAATCTGTAACAGATTTTTTCCCCGCAAAAATGATATTCAGCAGATTTACCTATGCTACATATTGCAATTATCCAAAACATAAATATCATGGGTGCTAGTAAGTGAGACAATCATTCTAGTATTCTTAATTGCATTTCTAAGTATTGCCTGTTAGCGTAATAATCATATAAAAATTTCAGTATATAAACAAGTTAGATGCCTTGTGCAGTTATTCCATCGTAGATAGACAGGAAAGTCTTATGCAACTAGTGGTGGCAGCAGATGTGGCTGAACCAATAACTGGCACAGTGCCATGATAACTGTGGAGCATACAGCATTCTGCAATGAAGCAGTGTAGAGCCTTTGTAGATATAGTGCCATCGTGTTTGGACTTGGCGTTTAATCAAACATACACAGATTAACTGATGCAAGTGAATAGATGGTTTGTTTCTGATGATGAAGCATCACTTCAACCACCCTTTTTTTTATACTTTTGATTAGCTGAGTTCAATCTGATGGGACTTGCTTTGTCACGCAGATCTCATCCCTTAGAAAGGAATTAGATGAGGCAAAGCAAGCTATGGTGGAGCTTGAAAACAAGCTGAAGTTCAAGGAAGAGACAGCAGCCGCAGCGATGGCAGCACGCGATGCTGCAGAGAAGTCTCTGAAACTAGCGGATATGCGATCATCCAGGCTCCGAGAGAGGCTGGAGGAACTTAACAGGCAGCTTGAAGAATCAGATAATAGAACTGATTCTGTCAACCGCAATGGCCACAGGTACATGTGCTGGCCGTGGCAATGGTTGGGACTGAACTATGTGCGGTTACCTCCTCCGGAGACAGATCAGACATCCAATGAAATGGAGCTATCTGAACCCCTAATAATATAGGTGTGTGATATATTTATACAGTTTACAGATATGGTTCCTGCTCCTTCTTTGGAGAAAGGGAACGTAGAATTTTGTTTGGTCTGCCTTGTGTAGAGGTTTTTCCCAATTTGTTGATGCATGTTTAGTGGAGAACAGGCGCTGGTGTGTTGATGGCTCCGTGTAAGTGTAAAAGGTGATATAGAGAACGAAGATGCTGAGATTTCCATTCTTTTGACAAGATTGTTCCATTTACGATGAAAAGGAACACCACCTGGTCTTCATTATGAGAACTGTTTATGCTGCTTTAGGCAGATGATAACACTGTAAAGGGGAACTCTACGTTTTCTGTGTAAAAAATAAAGATGTTGAATACTTGACAAGCCATTCGTGGGAATTATTGTCTCCTTCTTAAGTTCAAAAATGGACTAATTTGTTTGTTCTAAACGTCAAGAATTTGCTTGTCCTAAATGTTATATATTCAAGAATGGAGGGAGTATATAACAAATAAAGATGCTAAATATTTGTGAAGTTATTCTTGGGAATAAACATCAGTGTGAAGCTGCAATATGGCTAGATCTGAGTTGCTTGGCCCTGGAATTAGCAATGGAAACGGATCGGATGGATACTGTGAATATAAATACAAATAATTTTTTTCTCGGATCGGATTCAGATACGAATAGTAGATGCCCATCATATTTGGATCTTAGAAATCCAACTTTGAATATCCGAATACTAATACGGATATTGAATGCTCGGATTCAGATACGATGAGTGCTTGACCCTTTCGGTCAGACGATATTATACGAATAATATTTGTACTACTTTCATCCTTAACTGGAATGACTTGACTAATATGCCACTCCTGGTCAACAGCGAAGTCAAGTCGTGTGACGTTGCACTGCACGCGGAGTGCCTTTCAGGCTCTCAGGTAATATTGGAATTATATCTAGCGCGTTTATGCAAACAGAATATTGATATTCAGTAACCATCATCCAGATCATCCCAAGGAGGCCAGAGTTGAGTTTTAGTGCTTGAGCTGCGGTTTCTTTCAGGTATAGATTGCGACAACCAGCAGAGAAGGAGAACAAATTCCAACAGGTCAGCAACAAGCCGGCCTTCCTATCTTTTTTTTGCCAGGTCTAAACGAATCCCACCCAGCCTTCCTTTCCCGCTGTGTTTCCTTCCTCCTACATGACGCACCCCCCCCCCCCCCCTCTCTTATGCAAAAAAATTAACAGCGAGCTCGTCGGTGCAAAAGTTTAACAACGTAGTGACACCCTAAAGAATTGCATGGCAAACAACCACAGAGCAGAGCACTAGGCTACTCGTTTCAGCGTGCCCATCGCGTCGTTTCACCTTTGCGGCTTTGCGCGTCGTTGCCATCGCGTGGCGGCCTCTCCAAGTCCTTGCTGCTGTGCTGGGTCGTCGTTGCCTTGTAATTTCGTCCTCGCGCGCGCGGCCAATCGCATTCAAAAACTATAAAAGGGCTCCAGGCGCTGATGATGATGAGCGCGACTGCGCTCAAAGCTTCCTTGTTTAGTTGTTTTCCAGCTATTGATCGTCGGCTTCACTGCCATTTCTTGCTTGCTTTTTGAGAGTGCTAGATAGCCTTTTTTCCAGCCCGGAGATGATCTTCTTCTTCTCCACTCTGTTTCTGCTGTTTTGCTTCACCTGGTCCCTTCGTCTCAAGAGAGGCACCGCTGAAAGCCAAGGCCATGGATCGGCAGGAACATACCAGAACTACAGCACCTTGGATCATGTCAGCTATACATGTCCACCTTCACTCCATTCCATCACCTGATCACCCCCTGTGTATGCCTGTTGTTTTTATTGTCCATATTCAAATCCACACCCACCTCAAATGGGGAGGGTATGGGTAGAAAATAATTATCCATTGAAGAAATGGGGATGGTATGGTGTGGGGAGGGTGCAAATAATCAATTGGGTATGTATAGAATTTAGTACAAAATTAGTTATCCATTGGGTATGGGTGGGAATGGGGAGGGTAAGAAGTGGATAATAATTATTTGAATTTGGGTATGAACAAGAGTGGATTTGTCCATACCCTCCCCAGTGGCAGGCTTACCCCTGTGTGTGTGGGGTGTTGGATTGATCTCTCCACCAATGGGCCCAACGGCCCATTGGGCCCTTGACTCGCGTCAGGATCGGGGACGCCCAGCCCGTTAGAAGGTTGGTGGGGCCCCTGTCGCGCGGCACTATAAGAGGGAGTGGGGACCACGGGCTCAACTAATGAGGTTTGCCGCCGCCACTGTAGCCCCACTCCAAAACCCTAACCGATCTAAGAGGGGGGCGCTGAAGCGATGGGAAGCTCCACTGCGCCACCACAGGTCTCCACCGCCGTCGTCCCTGCACTGCGCGTCACTGCCTAGCGCAGACCTCCATCAACAGTACCAGGGACGAGCACGGAGGTACGAGATATGATTCATACAGTGTTCACCCACTCGATCTACTCCTAGTCGATCCGGCAATTCTATCAATGGTACCAGAGCCGTGCTAGGTTGTGGATCTTGTTTGGGAAAAGAAAGGAACGAAAGGATTCGATGCGAATCAAAAGAAACAGAAAAGCTCAAACCCTAGCCCTAGATCTACAGAGAGAAAAGGGTGGCCGGGGGTATGGATCCTACCTGGTTTTTACCTAGCGTTGCCATCGCCGTCGACGCACCACATGGACGTCGAGCGGCCAAGACACCCGACCCGATGTGAGGCCACGCCGTCGCGCGACCTCACTCCGGACCCGGGCCAAAGGCATCGACGCAGGGCCATTCGACGGCAGCGCGCTCACCCATGGGTGGACGCGCGCACCGGCGAAGGGGCCTGCGGCGGCGCACCTGCTCATCTTCCCTAGGCCGCCATGGTCGTCTGTCCCATTGCTCTGGCTGCGTTTTTTTGGGAAGAAGAAGGGGAGGGAGATAAGAGGAAAGAAAGAACAGGGGAGGAGAAGGGAGAGCTGGTTGCGGCTGAGCGCCGGGCCGGCGGTATCTCCTCACCGTCACCGGCGAGTACGCCGGCCGTGGACCCAATCCACCAGCCGCCGCCGCACTGCATGTGACAGACGCGGGGACGGAAAACAGAGAGAGGAGGTGGAGATGGGGGCTGGATTCATTCTGGTGATGCTCGTCCTCACCGACGCCGGCGAGCGCGCCGGCCATGGGCCGCGCGCCGAGCGCGCCAGCCAAGGGCCGCCGCTGCTCGTTCGGGAGAGAAGGAATGGGGCTAGGGTTTCAAGGGGTAGCGGTCGCCGCAGTTTTGTTCGCCCGATCCGCCCGGACAGCCGTCCGATGCCTGTCAACCGACGATCGACGGCTCTCGGCGCAGGGCACTGAACGGGCCATTTTTGGCCCAAGAGGGCGAGGCGCGCGGGCCGGTTCGGCGGCCTGCCGGTTGGCTGTTGGGCCGCGAACCTGCGTGGAGAGGGTCATGGGCCGCTTTCTCTTTTGGGCCGAAGGCACAATTGTGTATAGAGGTTTTTTTAACGTTTTGTTCTATTAATTTTAGAAGCATATTCGTATGAAATTTGAAGGAATTTTGTATAGTTTTGATCTCTATTCAATTGGAACCAACGAGAAGATTGTTTAGGGATTAGAAAAGTGATAGAATGCTTCTGAATAGTATGTTTTTTCATGAATTTTATTCATGTTTATCCTCTGCAAAGTTTAAATTGTTGTTCCTTTAATTTTAATTTGAAGATTAAATTAAAGGAAAAGTTGAGTAGAGAAAATCATGGAAAAGAAAAGATTATTCTGATGGAATATTTATTTTAAGATAGAGTTTTGGAAAGTTTGTCATGTTTTGGCAAGTTTGTTAAGGTTTTACCTCTATTCAATTTTGAACCAACGGGATGAATTGTTTGGAGAGTTGACCGGTATAAAGAAAAGTTTAGAAGTGTGATTGCTTCTGAAAAGAAATAAAAGTTTTTCCGCTGCAAAATAAAAGTTTTACCCTCTAATTAAATTTAATTAGTGGAGTAGAAACATATTTATTTAAAAGTTAATTATGGTATTGTTATTTTCTGACCAACGTTGATGATAACAATATTGTAATTAAAATGTGTCTTATATTTAAAGTAAAGTATCGGATATTTGTATCAAAGTGATCAATGTCCGGAGAACTTAGAGATGTTCGGAGAACTTAGAGATCAAGAAATGTAGTTTTTTTCATTTCTTGTTTCTGCTATACAGTAATACTTATCTCTCAATTAAATTGGAACCAACGAGAAGATTTAATTGAAAGAACAGTTTGAAAAGTTTTCCTGTGGGTTGTATCCACGTTAAAGTTAAAGTCAGCTTCCGCTGTATAAAGTTCAGATAAAGTTGCATTGGTTTTGATTGCCAATTTCTGTTCAAAGTTTATGTCTCTACTCAACTATGCACACAGAGGATATTTTAGAAATACTTATGATAAGTATTATTTCTAAATGTAAAGTTCATGGTGTTGTCATTTTCTGACCAACGTTGATGATGACAATATTGTGATATGATAGATTAATTCCAATTCAGTTGATGGTGACTTGGAATTAATACACATGAGAAATGTTTTATTCTATTTTCTGCCCAACGGTGATTTAGAATAGAACATAAAGTTTTAAAAGCTTCATAAGCTTAAAGTTTGGATTATTATTGAATATTTTCTCAGAGAAAAGATCCTTCTGCTTTCATTCATGAAAGCATTAAGAAAAGTAAGCTGAGCACTTGTGGCTCAGGAGATGACAAAGAAAGAAGGACATAATGTGAGGGACTATGTTCTCTTTAAAAGAATGTCTTTCAAAAGTAAAGTTTCTCGGATATTAATCCAGGAAAAGAGATAGATCATTGAGAGTCTTGAGAAGTGGTTTTCATGTACTCTCTATGACAAAGAATTTATTTCCAGTTTAGTCATCATGATAAAAGTTACACTAATCCATATGCATGTTTTGGTTTGACTAATGCTGAATTAAGCATGTATGTGTTACATTTTATTTAGATTTATTTTCTGAATTTTGAATTTGACGACTGAATGCATGTCCTTTTCATGTTATTACCTGAATAGAGAGGAAAGTTTGTGATACTCTCGCACGACGAGAAAAGATCATAATAATACCCGCATGGCGGGAAAGGCTCTCAGAAAATAACCGCATGATTGGCTAAAGTTGGCATAATGCTTATGTTAGACAATCTTACATGGCGGGAAAAAGATATAATGACTCATGTGCTTATTTTTTATCCCACACTGGGAAAGAGAATTTTGGAGTAGCTCCCGTGCTACTCTAATATCGTTTGTACATATCGTACTATAGTCATTAAGCACTTATGAGTTTAAAGAGAATCAAAAGAAATATGCGAACCTAAAGATAAAGAACAATACACAAGCTAGAGTTGCTTGATTTTTTCAAAAGCATGGAAATAAAGTACTCTGTTGAGTTCTTAAAGTGAAATGAGGAAAAATGTACTCCCATACATGAGTTCAGTAATAGTCTTGTTTTTGTATGATATAATCATGCAGATAAAGAAAGTAATTGAAAGTGTTCTCAAAGTTTCCTCATTGATAATAGTTCTGAATGGTTTCGAAATTGTGACAGGAAAGTTCATGTCACATTTCGAGGGGGAGAAAGGTGAAATCCCCTATACTTCAGGAAAGAAATGCATTGTATACATTTAGAGTGTGATCTAAATGTGATTGTCTGGGGAGTACGACAGTCATAGATGTGATACCCCTAAAGAAAATGAATAGCTAAAATCCTGGACTTTTATAAGTTCGATAGGATGACAGCGAGTACAAACCCAAAAATGAGAAAGTTTAAAGATACTCTATTATTTATAATAGATGGAAAGATCTGGGGGAGCCATTTAGTTGGCCATCCGGATGAAAGAAAAGGCTGATCTGAGGAGCCATTTGTTGGAAATTCAGATAACAGAAAAGGTTCTTTTAATTCTAACGAGACACTTTGTCTTCTTGGAATATGAGAGCAATCAAGGGGAGCATGGTGGCTCGAGAAATTGACTTCGAGGAGAAGTGGGTATATATGCCTGCTCTGATGATTCGGTAGCTATTTCTCTCTGTACTCGTGACAACAACATGGTAGATGACATGAAACCTGTCCTTCAGGAGCCATTGAAACTTGTTGTTGTGCATGGGGAGAGCTGCTGCACCCCTTATGGTAGACGTACCAAAGGTTTAGGCACACAATGTGCCAGAGGTTGAGATCTCTAGTAGGTCTCAAAGAGTTAAAAGTCTGATGGTTGAAAAGTTTGCAATATAGAAAAGTTCACATTGAGGTTTATTAAATCTCATGTGTTAAAAGAAGCGCTTGTTTATTGAAAGAGTAACCGATGATTCCCGGGGAAACTTGGGACTCATAAGTAATTCTCAATGGAGCCAAAACAGTAGGCTGTAATGGGTCTACAAGTCGTAACGTGACTCCAAAGAGAATATGTGAACACACAAAGCACATCTTAAATCAAAAGTTTTGAGCAAAGAGAATGAAAGGACTACAATGAATTTTGTGGCACATCATGATCTGTGTTACATCAGATGAAAGCATTTCATGCTCAACCTAAGGGTTTTGTCATGTAAATAAAAGAAGAAAAGGAATGCTGCTTAAAGAAATCATTTATGAATGATAACATTCAAAGATAAATGATTTGGTTTTGGGTTTAAAAGTGAATAAGAGGACAACATTTGAACAATGTTATAGAATGGGAATTCATTTCCTAATCATGCATATGTGATTGACATCTTGCATGGTAACAGTAATGTCAATCTATTGTAAAAGTATAAGAGGTTCTTGTCCTCAAAGTTCAAAGGAAATTCTCGATGTATGTCTCAATTATAATGATCGAGATTCACCGAGATGAAAGAAAAGGGGTATTAGGACTATCGCAAGAGGCATACTTAGAAAAGTTGTAAAGAAATATAGTATGCATGCGAGTAAACCTTCGCCTGTTCTCATTGTCAAGGGTAATGTTTTTTTGGGCACTTTTATGTTCCAAGATTCAACATGGAATGGATTAAAGGAATATGGTACCATGTGCTTCAGCTGCTGGAAGCCTAATGAATGGAAAAGATAGAACTTACCTTGACATAGTTTGTATATCCAGGTTGTTTTGGCAATGTCCAATCCAGCTATAGATCACTGGAATGAAATTAAGTGTATCAGCCTCATGCTAAGTTGAAAAGATCAATTGCTCTCAAAGGGTTGTGAGTACAAAGATATTTTGTGAAATGGGTAGCGAAATCCACAATTGTCGCTAACTTTCACACTTGGAGTTTTTGTGTGGAAATGCTCCAAAAGGATTAACACAATTGTCATCAATGTGATGCAAAGATGTGATATAGCATGATACGAGGCTGAGGGATAGGCAAACTAGTTAATGGAACCTGTACCCGGAGTTGATAATGGTTGTCAACAGCAATCACCATTAAGGTAGTTCACTCCTATGACAACAAGTCAAGTGTGCAGCCAAACACATTGACACAAAAGTTATATGTTGTAAAGGAGTAAGTCCGGAATCATATTAAAGATATTGCGCATACAAGAGACAAGCAAGTGCTTGAGGATCCTCTTACGAAAAGTATATAACCCAGTGCACTTAGAGAGCACATGTGCAACATGGGTTTATGTCATAGTTTAAGATTCCGGATCATAAAGGGCCCAAGTCTAAAGAATTTGTTTCAGTACAGAGATGTGTATTGTAGCTGTTGAATCTATCGGAGATTGACAGAAACGAGATTGACCGTGATGATTAAACATGCTCTATACACTGATCTGTAATGGAATGAGAAAATCAGTTAAAAGTATATGGTGAGATCAAGGGGGAGAATATTGGATTGATCTCTCCACCAATGGGCCCAACGGCCCATTGGGCCCTTGACACGCGTCCAGATAGGGGACGCCCGGCCCGTTAGAAGGCTGGTGGGGCCCCTGTCGCGCGGCACTATAAGAGGGAGTGGGGGCCACGGGCTCAACTAATGAGGTTCGCCGCCGCCACTATAGCCCCACTCCAAAACCCTAACCGATCTAAGAGGGAGGCGCTGAAGCGATGGGAAGCTCCACTACGCCACCACAGGTCTCCACCGCCGTCGTCCCTGCACTGCGCGTCGCTGCCTAGCGCAGACCTCCATCAACAGTACCAGGGACGAGCACGGAGGTACGAGATATGATTCATACAGTGTTCACCCACTCGATCTACTCCTAGTCGATCCGACAATTCTATCATGGGGGAATTACAGATGCATTGGCTGACGCTGCCAGTGTTGTTTTGGGTTGGGTATCTCTCTCTCTTTCCCCATCCAGGTGAAGGAGAAACTCCAGCAGGTTGGGCTCGAGTCATCTAACCTTATTATTGGGGTGGATTTCACCAAGAGCAACGAATGGACAGGTAGGCACTTTCACTTAGTTTCTGCTTCTGATCAGGGGCGGATACACGCCTATAAGGGCCACTACCCTAGGGCCACGGCCCTAGGTGTGGCCAAAAAAAATCTTTCATAGTATCTTCAATTTTCTTGACCCAACTATGTTTTATTTGAATTGGCCCTAGTCCTCAGCCCAAGTTCGCTCGGCTCAGTAGCCAGCGTCATCTCTCTCACTATACAGTCCTCACATCCTTGGCCCAGGCGCATCTCTCCCTCGCTCTTTCCCTGCCCCGAGCCGTCCGCCAACCCCGCCGAGCTCTCGCTCGGCCGCCACCTAATCCCAAGCGCCGCCGCCGCACCGGCCGCGGCTGCACGCCTGTGCCACCGCCCGCCAGGCGCCCCACCACACCTGCTAGTCTGCTACCCTACTGCACTGCACGCCTACGCCACCGGCCAGCAGGCCCGTCGCACCTGCACGCGTGGTTGCTAGAGCCCGGAAGGAGGACCAGAAGAGCCTGGAGAGGCGAAGTCCGAAGAGCGAAGAGTGAAAGAGGTGCAGTAGAGCAGAGGACAGAGGACATGATGAAGGGTCAAAGCAAGAAGAGATGCAGGACGCTAACACCTTTCTTTTCTCCGGCACCTACTCCGGTAATTTCATCAGGCCCATCTTTTGTGCAACAACCAGAATTGGAAGTATGTGGAACATCATGATTTTAGTTGCCTTTGTGCACTATCGTACTGTATTACTGTTATATTGCCATGTAGGAGGGTTTCAGTAGTCTAGTCGCTTTGACAAGTGACCCTAGGCGTCAAAATGATTTATGTCCGCCACTGCTTCTCACCGACCATCTTATTGTTCTTTTCCTGATTCCCGGCCACCGTGCCGCGTGACTACTGAGTACTGACTGTGATTTAAGGGAAGCATTGTTTCAGCTGGAGAAGCCTGCATCACGTCGGGGATGCCACAAACCCTTAGGGCTTGTTCACTTCCGTGGGATTCAATCCGGCCGGAATAATAAATGTATGAAGAACATTATGATATGGACTCGGATTTATTCTGGATCAAAAATTAATTTACCAATCATGATAGGTAGAACAAGAGACCGTAGAGCCGGATTGGTTCCACACCTCTTGACTAGTGGATTGATTCCGAGCCTTTTAGTGTACCTATCATGAGCAAATTAATTTTCGACCCGGAATAAATCTGGATCTCTTATAGTAACCATCATGATTTACTTGTTGTATTTATCCATTCCGATCGGAATTGATCCCGTGGAAACGAACGAGGCCTTACGAGCAAGCCATCGACATCATCGGGAGAACGCTGTCAGCATACGACGAGGACAACCGGATCCCATGCTTCGGCTTTGGAGACAGTAAGGCCTCTGAGATCATTCCCTCATTGTATATTTCAAACCATAGAGGTACGCTGTCGAGTTGTTCTCATTATTCTCACACGCTTTTCAGCATCAACACATGATCAAAACGTCCTCAACTTCTACAGAGATGGCCGGGCGTGCAATGGTGTTTCAGAAGCACTGCAGCGATACAGAGAGATCGTCCCACACGTTCAACTTTCTGGTACTTGCATAGTTGCATCTCTCAGTCATGTCGTTTATCCCCTTCACTCTCGCTAACAGGGCGGTGGATTTAGGGCCGTCATCTCTAGCTCCGATCATAGAAACAGCAACTAGAATTGTTCAAGTTTGTAGGCACCAGTACCACATCCTACTGATCATAGCTGACGGACAGGTGCGCATGCCATTTTCTGTGTAAAATTGTAAATGCTCTAATTAAAATCTCGTCAATTTTTTTTGATATGGCAGTCAGATTTCAGTTTTCTTGGCATGTATGGTCCTTTCCATTTTTTATTTGTGTTTCCTTAGAGTTAGAGATGAGAAATATCAAGATTTATGCTCTTGCGTCGATTAAGTAAACAGAGCATGAAAAGTGTGACCACTGTCCATTGCAGATGTTCTTCAAATATATAAGGCACTTTCCATTTCGCCCATGGCCTAGTTTAATCTGACTTGAATGAAGTTACCCTTCTCTAGTTTTGGACTGACGAATTTTTATGCTTGTATTTGCTCATTTTGCCCCAGGTTCCGGTGATTACTGGTGCTCATGCAACAAGGTATCCGGATGAGACAAGATCTGTGAACATTCTTGAAGAAAGGACTCTTCAGGCTCTCATACATGCCAGGTAACTGTCACCTAATTGACAGTCAACTGAAGTTTTATGGTTTGTTTACGAAGTTGTTTTATGGTTTGTTTATTGCAGTCATTTCCCTTTGTCTATCGTCCTCGTTGGAGTTGGCGATGCGCCTCGGGACGATCGCATTAACCGCCACGATAACGACGTTTATTTGACAATTTCCAGGTGCGTGATAGTTACATGTACACTATTTTAAAAGAGAGCATTTTGCTTCTCTCTCTCTCATGTGCTTGATTTGTTTATTTCTATTCCTGCTATTGGCACACTCTTTGCAGTTTGTGAATTTCACCGAAATAATGTCAAGGGAAATATCGCAAGCCGAGAAGGAGGATCAGTTTGCTCTTCAAGCTCTGACGAAGATACCAGCCCAGTACAGCGCAATAATCGACAAGTGGATCCGGTATGTGTCAGATAAACTGAAGGTGTTAGTTCAAATGCAGTAAGATTTATATGTCGGTTGTTCTAGAGTTTTTGACTGTTTTCCGATGGCATGATCTGCAGTGAATAGGCTGCGAGTGCGCCTCCGGGGACACCTTTCCCCCCACCTTGCTGAGATGGTTCTACTAGTGCAGGTAGCTAGGTTTCTGATCTGATCACTTCAAACAAAAGATTTACAGATGTCTTGTTGATCTCAATGTAGTTACCTGATTACTTCTCTCGAAAATGGGGGAGTATAGAAATGTATAATTTCAGGATTTGCCTCCTTGTCTGTTGGGCATGCACATCGTAGTCTTTGGGTGCCGTCCAGCAGACCAACACATTCGCGTTTTATTTGCAAACTTTCACTACGCATTCTTATTTCGTTTCACTGCTGCACCACTAAACGAGGGGAAAGAGGATCTGAATTGCATCAACCACACCGAAAGTATCTGGACCTAGCTAGGTAGGCAACTGGGCATGAGTGTTTCATAACTGACGAAGCGTTGCATTTTCGGTACCTCTACTGTTTTGGAGGGTGATTCCCTATGACATGACTGCAAAACAGGGTATATAGGATCCTTTCGGATTCGTTTTCCCCCTCGACCGTTTTTTAGTGTTTTTGCATATTGGTCTCACATGCCAAGTACATGTGGTGGTGGGTCTCACGTGTTGTGGTCCTGGATCTCACATGCCAAGTACATGTGGTGGTGGGTCTCACGCGTCATGTGGCCTTTTCTTGTCTCTCTCCTTTTTTTCTCCGCCACACAAGTCCGCCGTGCCGCCTCACTTCG
This sequence comes from Cenchrus americanus, assembly GCA_947561735.1. Taxonomy (NCBI): domain Eukaryota; kingdom Viridiplantae; phylum Streptophyta; class Magnoliopsida; order Poales; family Poaceae; genus Cenchrus; species Cenchrus americanus. The sequence goes on from OX387245.1 coordinate 181,094,938, forward strand.
CGTGCTTCATCACTAGAGCCCACCGCCGCCTTGCTCGTCCTTTTCCACCGCACAAGCACTGCAAGAAAAACGCCGACTAGTGACATAAGAAATTCACGTTTCTCGTCGTAAACCACGTTTTATGACGCAGGGCATTACCAAAACCCTCCGTCATTAATCGAGCATCACAAAACCGCAATTAGTAATGATCTCTTATTTCATGATGTCACTAATATAATGACGTGTGCAAATACGTAACACCCTGTGTCATAAACTACATACCACGTCAGACCACAATATGATGTGGCACAATGGTTTGTGACAGACTCTTTCGTTATTGAGTGAACTTGGGGCACCCGCGCGTTGCTATGGAAATTAAGAAAAATGCATTGATCATAAGAGAGAACTTCGGCAACCTCGCGCGTCTGATCATAAGAGAGAAGTCATATACAATACAAAACAGAACAAAGTATATATATACACTGTTGCTCGATTCTAGACTAACAAAATTTAGATATGCTTTAGATCTAGCTGAGAGATGTTCACGACAAAGTACAGATTCACAAATCGATTCAATAATGCAATGTACATTACGCTTCAGTGTTGCATCCGATTAAAAAATCGATTCAATAAGCAATTCACAGTATGCCTCAGCGGACTATCTACGCTGCTATTCCTTATATTTCTCAATTCCTTGCACGTTGACGCGAGTATATAGGAGAAATCTATGAGTTAGAATATTACTATCACCCTCCTATTCTTCTTCTTTCTTCGTTTTCCTTTTCCTTTTTTCATTCTTTCTTCATTTTTTACTTTACTCTATACCAACTACCTTCGATGGGGTCTATTTGTCATTTTATCAAAATATATTCATATGAGATCTTATTTTGAAGGATTTATTAAAATGAATTCAATGGTGTAGTCAGAATTTATTTGGATTTTTTATTTTTGAGTTATAATATTTTTTGGATAGTTCAAACAATGTGGCCTACCATTGGATGTCATGATTTTAGTGGGGCTGTTGAAGTGACATGCTTGCATGTTGAGAACTCCCTAGTGAGAAGCTCTATACCAACTACCATCCATGGGGCCTATTTGTCATTTTATCAAAATATATTCATATGAGATCTTGTTTTGAAGGATTTATTAATAGGAATTCAATGGCGTAATCATAATTTAATTTCATTTTTTGATTTTTGAGGTATAACATTTTTTACCTAGTTCAAACAATGGGACTCACCATTGAATGTCATGGTCTTAGTGAGACTTGTCGGGGACCGCCCTAGGGGTCCCCTTAAACAACGGGGAATCCTCACTTAATCCCGGTATCAAAACACGCTAAGCCTAACCATGCAGGTAACTAACCATGCAGGACATGGCCTACGTCAGGATCCCGACGGCCCACCGAGACGGCCCACGGAGAAGACCCCTCGAGCAGGCTCCGCCTCGCTCGAGGACGCGCTCCCCCTCGGGCGGGCTCCGCCCCGTTCGAGGGGCAACCCTTTCCCTCGAGCGGTCCCGCCCCGCTCGAGGGATCGTCCCCCCCCCTCGAGCAGGTCTCGACTCGCTCGAGGGTTCGCTCCGCCCTCGGGCCGGGGCCCGCCACGCTCACGGGCTCGCCGCACGCGCACGCCGGCCCCGTACTTGGGCATTTAACGCCCGACGCCGCGAGGACGGCGCCATCATGCGCCACGGGCTCACGCCCCGGTGCCGCCGCACCAACTCCCCAGGGAGGAGCCCATCCTCGCCACTGTGGGGGATGGACCGTGCGGTACGGCCGGTGGCGATCCGGTGACACCGCGCGCCCACTACAAGATGCGGCTATCGCACCCGACCCTCGAAAGGGGGCCGGCGCACCCTCGATCTCACTTTCCCATGACCCTACGGGTTAGGTACGGGCGCCGGGCCGGTGGACGGCCATCCCGGTCACTGTAACGGTGCGGCCGCCGTACCCACGCGTGCGGACGCACGCCGGCACCGCGGACGCACGCCCGAGCACCGGCAAAGAACCACTCCGCTGCCGTGGAACGCATTGGGAAGGAACGCCGTTCCGCCCGCGCCCGTTCCCCGTACCGCCCATCATCGCACCTCCCTCGAAGCCTATCGAGAGGACACCACCGCCATCTGCCGCCTTCCTACCCTCGAACCGCCACTTGTTCGGGTGCGGGGGTAGGCCATCATGGCCGGATCGCAGCGAAGATCGTCCGGACGGCCGTCCTCTCTACACCGTAGCGCGACGTGCTCCCTCACGTAGCTAGGTAGCGTGGCGTGCATGTAACCCGTCGCCCCCTTGGCCTATAAAAGGGGGAGGCGAGCCCCCAGCTGCGGGGGGAACAGGTTCAGAGGAACACAAGACACCGTGCACTCACTCTCTTATTCTCCCACAACATCTTCAGCCACTCTCCCAGGGATTAGGAAGCCACGCTTCCTCTCCCGCCTTGCTTGTACTTGCCCCACTACAAGCACCCCCGGTGCTGAGCAATATAGTGCCACGAGCACGCCCCTGCTGGATGTACGGCCCCCTCGGCCGGAACCAGGATAAAACCTTGTGTCATTTGTTGCTTGGCATCGACCATTGAGGGATAGACCTAGGCGTTATCTACTGGTTAGTGTCGGGACCATATTCCGCACCGACAGTTGGCGCCCACCGTGGGGCGGACGAGCGCCTAAGGTCAATTCGCCAACTCCCTCCATGGTGATTCGCACTGAGTACCGTGCTACGCGCTACAACATGGGTAGCTCGGACCCTCTCCCGGCCGGGTTCGAGATCCGCTTCGGAGACTTGAACTTCCAGGCCACGGGGAACGGCTATCTCATGCGCCTCACCAATCGTGAGGAGCTTCGCGCGCGCGCGCGAGGCCGGTCCGCTCGGTCTCCGCCGCACGCACGACACCCGGCGCGGCGCCCGCAGCACGGATGCGGCGGGTCCGTCGACGCCGCGACGCCGTCGTCGCTCCGGGCCGCGCTCACGCCGGGCGCGGTCCGAGCGGCGGCAAGCCGAGCGCGCCGCCGCCCAACGCGGTGCGCCCACCATCACAACGGCCGCCACCGCCCGGCGGGACCGCGTGCGGTCTCGGGACCGCGCATCCCCATCGGGGCCGCGTGGCGCCACGACGGCCCATAACGCCAACGTGAACACGACGATGCGCCGGGTTCCACCGGCCGCCACGTCTTCGTCGCCGGGGACCCCGCACCTCGGCCAGCGGATGAGTCGTCCCTGGGCTCCATCGACACGATGCCACCCGCCAACCGCCACGGGTATGCGGAGTGGGACTTCTCCGGCGTGCCGGACCCGGGGCCGCGTTCGGGCGCTTCCTCGACGCCACGTACCACTGCGGTTTGGATGCTCCGACGACTCCAAGACCGGGAGCTACGACCCCACGCGGGAGTGTTGCGCCGTCATCACCAACGACCCGGCCAACGCGCCGGTGCGGCGGGTGCCGGAGACGGGGGGAAGTCACGCCCGCCCCGGGGATCGCCACGCGCATTGCCGCGGGCCGAGCGCTCCCCGCCGGGGCCGACGTCGACGCACGGTCGGCCCAAGCCCGCGAGCTCGAGGCCAAGCCGGCGGAGGAGTACGGACGGTGCGGCCGCTCCGCGCCTCGATGGCGGGGGAGGCCTCCGCGCGCGGCGAACGCGCGCGGGAGCGGGGCCGTCGGGGTCCGTGACCGCCTCAACCCCGTCCCCAACGTCGACAACGCGGATACTCCGCCACGGGCGAGCCAAAAGCTCATCGCCGCCGCGGCGTTGCTACGCGCCATGCCGGCACCCTCGACCCCCGAGGCTCGAGACATGCACCGCGAGGTGCAGACTCTCCTCGAGCAAGCGGCCGTCCGGCGGGCCGAGAGCTCGGCCTCACGCATCCGCCAACAAGGGGGGGGGACGCACGGGGTGATGATCCTGCACCAGGAGGCGAACCCTCGGTGCACGTGGGTCAACCCGCCGACCGGGGGCGCACGCCGCCAAGGAACGGCTCCTCGACACGCGCAGGGCGCTGGATGGCGATGCCCGCAACGTCATCAACGCCGGGCGCACCCGAGCAAGGCGGACGCGCGAGCGGCTAGGGGTTACCACCCTCGAAGGGGTGGACGCTACGACGGCCGGTGAGGATCGCTCCCCGACACCGGAGCCCCCGGCACCCGCGTGTTCGGCGGGGAGATCCGCACGGCGGCGTTCCCCCCGCCGCTTCCGTCGGCCCTCGACAATCGTCAAGTACAACGGGGAGACGGACCCCCGCGTCCGGCTCAACGACTACCGCCTAGCTTGTCGGTGGGCGGGGCCACTAACGACGAAGTGATCATCCGCAACTTGCCCCCGCACCCGGGCGACGCGGCCGGGACATGGCTAGAGCACCCCGCCCGCCGGCCCGGATCCATAACCGGGACGATCTAGTCCACACGTTCGTGGGCAACTTCCGGGGGCACGTACGTGCGCCCTGGGAACTCCTGGGATCTGCGCTCCTGCACACAGAAGCCGGGCGAGTCGCTGCGGGACTTCATACGGCGCTTTTCCAAGCGCTGCACGGAGCTACCCAGCGTGGCACAGTCCGAGATCGTGCACGCGTTCCTCGAGGGCACTACGTGCCGGGACCTTGTGCGCGAGCTGGGACGCAGCCCGCCCACGGACTCGAACGAGCTCTTCGACATTGCCACCAGCTTCGCCTCCGGAGAGGAGGCCGTGGGGGCGATCTTCGACGGCAAGAAGGGCAAGCGCTCCGAGGACACACCCGCGGAGGGCGGCGGGTCCAAGGAGCCGCGCCACAACGACAAGCGGGGCAAGAAGGGGAAGAAGCCGCGCCGCGAGGCGCGCGAGCAGGGGCGCAACGGCGGCAACGCCGAGGCCCTCGCTGTTGACCCGGCCCGACGGGGCCCTCGACCGGCTCCTCGAGGCCCGGGGGTGTTTGACGACATGATGAAAAAACCATGCCCCTACCACAAAACTCCCGTGAACCACACTCTTGAGCAATGCGACATGCTTAAGAAGTTCTACGGCCGTGCCACCGCGAAGGAGGCCGAGGCCAAGAAAGATGGGGGCGATGGCGACGCGGGCGGTTTCCCTGCTGTCGAAAATGTGTTCCTCATCTTTGGGGGACCTACTGTCGACATGTCGACCCGGCAATGCAAGAAGGAGCGGCACGAAGTCCTCGCCGCAGAGAGGGCACCTCCGGCCTTCCTCAACTGGTCGAAGGACGCCATCACTTTTAGCCGGGATGATCACCCAAACCGCATCCCGAACCCGGGCAAGTACCCACCGGTGGTCGATCCCATCATTGGGAACGCCGGTTTTCGAAGGTCCTTATGGACGGAGGCGTAGCCTCAATATCCTCTTCGCGCATACATTGCGCCCGATGGGGATTGGGCCGGACCACCGCGGCCCGACGCATGAAGCCGTTTCATGGCATCGCGCCCGGCAAGAAGGTTCAACCCCTCGGGCAGATCGATCTGCCCGTCTGGTTTGGGACCCCCAAGAATTTCCGCAAGGAAACCCTCACCTTCGAGGTGGTGGGATTCAAAGGGGCCTACCATGCCATCCTTGGGCGACCATGCTATGCCAAGTTCATGGCGGTCCCCAACTACACGTACACGAAGATGAAGATGCCGGGTCCAAACGGCGTCATCACCGTCGGGTCGTCGATCGAGCACGCATTCGACCGTGATGTCGAGTGCGTGGAACATGCGGAGGCGCTAGCGGCCGGATGAAGCGCCGGTGAACACGGCGGGAGAAGATGGTCAACGACGACCTCAGCTCCGCCGCCAAGCACGTCGGCACCTTCGAGGCCGCCGAGCAAACCAAAGGGGTCCCCCTCGACCCGTCGGCCCCCGAGGGCAGGGCGTTGAGGGTCAGCTCGACCCTCGACCCCAAGTAGGAAGCAGTGCTCGTCGACTTCCTCCGCGCCAACGCCGACGTCTTCGCGTGGAGCCCCTCGGACATGCCAGGCATCCCGAGGGAGGTCGCCGAGCACTCCCTTGATATCCTGCCTAACGCTCGCGCTGTGCAGCAGCGGCTGCGCCGCTTCGACGAGGAGCGGCGACGGGCGATCGGAGCGGAGCTGCGGAAGCTCCTCGAGGCCGGATTCATCAAGGAAGTGTTCCACCCTACGTGGCTAGCTAATCCTGTGCTTGTAAAAAAGAAAAATGGGAAGTGGAGGATGTGTATAGACTACACCAGTCTCAATAAAGCATGTCCAAAAGTTCCCTTTCCTTTGCCACGCATAGATCAAATCGTTGATTCCACAGCCGGGTGTGAACTACTCTGTTTCCTTGATGCCTATTCGGGATATCACCAAATAAAAATGAAGGAGTCCGACCAGCTCGCGACTTCGTTCATCACACCGTTCGGGACGTTCTGTTACGTCACGATGCCTTTTGGCCTCAGAAACGCGGGCGCGACATATCAGCGCTGCATGCAGCACGTTTTTGGGGACCATATCGGGCGGACGGTCGAGGCTTACGTGGACGACATCGTCGTCAAGACTAGGAAGGCGGACGACCTGGTTAACGACCTTGGCGTCGCGTTCAGCTGCCTACGGGCAAACGGGGTCAAGCTAAACCCCGAAAAATGTGTCTTTGGAGTGCCGCGGGGCATGCTCCTAGGGTACATCGTCTCCCAGCGGGGAATCGAGGCCAACCCTGAAAAGGTCGCGGCCCTCGAGCGAATGGGTCCAATTCGGGACCTCAAGGGGGGTGCGAGAAGGTGTTGGGGTGCCTCGCCGCCTTAAGCCGCTTCATCTCGAGGCTCGGTGAGAAGGGCCTCGCCCCTCTACCGCTGCTCAAGAAGCACGAGCGCTTCTCTTGGACCGCCGAGGCCCAGGAAGCGCTCGACAAGCTGAAGGCGTCTCTGACGCACGCCCCAATCCTTACGCCGCCACAAGACGGCGAACCCCTCCAACTCTACGTGGCCGCAACCACCCAGGTGGTCAGCGCCGTGATCGTTGTGGAGCGCACGGAGGAAGGGCATGCCTTGCCTGTGCAGAGGCCGGTCTACTACATCAGCGAAGTCCTGTCGGACACGAAGACGCGCTACCCCCAGATCCAGAAGCTGTTGTACGCGGTAGTCCTCGCGCGGCGCAAGCTCCGCCACTACTTCGAGGCCCACCCAATTACGGTGGTCTCTTCCTTCCCGCTAGGAGAGATCATCCGCAACCCAGACGCGGCAGGCAGAATTGCCAAGTGGTCCGTGGAGTTGATGGGCGAGACGCTCGCCTACACTCCGCGCAAGGCCATCAAGTCGCAAATCCTAGCCGATTTCGTCGCTGAGTGGACGGACACGCAGCTGCCGCCCCCTCAGATTCAAGCAGAGTGCTGGACTCTATTCTTCGACGGCTCGGTGATGAAGACAGGAGCGGGCGCGGGCCTGCTCTTCGTGTCACCCCTCGGGGAACACATGCGCTACGCAGTGCGCCTCCACTTCCCCGCATCTAACAACATGGCGGAATACGAGGCCCTTCTCTGCGGCCTCAAAATCGCCATTGAGTTGGGCGTCAAGCGCCTCGACGTACGAGGGGATTCGCAGCTCGTGATCGATCAAGTCATGAAGAACGCGAGCTGCCACGATGACAAGATGGAGGCCTGCGTAAAGCCGTGCGGGCCCTCGAAGACAAGTTCTACGGCATCGAGCTTAATCATGTACCCCGCCGGTACAACGAGGAAGCAGATGAGTTGGCAAAAATAGCATCTGGGCGGATCACCGTTCCCCCGAACGTTTTCGCGCGCGACATCGCGCAGCCCTCGGTCACCTTCGAGCCCTACCCCTCGAGCGACGGCGGACCCTCGGGGGCTCCCTCGAATCCAGCGGGTGCGGAACCCATGGAAGAGGACCCCTCGAACGAGGCGTACGTACTCTCCCTTCTCGAGGGGTACGGCTCCCACGAGGGCCGTCGCGATGGACATCGAGCCGGCTCCCCGCCCGGGCGGACCGGCGGGAGAAATATATCGCCGGATTGCTCGAGGGGAACTCCCCGAGACCGGGGCCACGGCCGGGGCGCATCGCCGGGATGGCCAAGTCATTCACCCTCGTCGACGGCGAGCCGTACAAGCGCGCCGCATCGGGCATCCTCCGGCGGTGTATACCCATTCCCGAGGGGCGCGAGCTCCTACGGGACATCCACGCGGGGATGCGTGGCCACCACGCCGCGCCGCGCACCCTCGTTGGCAACGCGTTCCGCCGGGGCTTTCTGCGGCCTACCGCGGTCGCGGATGCCGGCCGAAATTGTGCGCGCCTGCGAAGGGTGCCAGTTCTACGCCCGCAAGTCCAATTTGCCCGCTCACGCCCTGCAAACGATCCCCGTGACATGGCCGTTCGCCGTGTGGGGGTTGGACATCGTCGGGCCCCTGCGGAAGGCGCCCGGGGGCTTCACCCACCCCGCTTGTCGCGATTGACAAATTCTCCAAATGGGTGGAGGTGCGCCCCATCACGAATTTGAGGGCGAGCGGCGGTCACGTTCTTCACCGACATCGTCTACCGCTTTGGAGTGCCAAACTCCATCATCACGAACAATGGGTCCCGGTTCACGGGCGGAAGTTTTTGGAGTTCTGCGACAAGTTCCACATCCGCGTGGATTGGGCGGTACCGTGGCACACCCACGGACCAACGACCAAGTGGAGCGTGCCAACGGCATGATTCGCAAGGCCTCAAGCCCCGAATTTTTGACCGAGCTCAACAAATCCGGCCGAAAATGGCTCCAAGAACTACCGGCGGTCGTGTGGAGCCTAAGGACAACCCCAAGCGAGAGCCACCGGGTTCACCCCGTTTTTCCTAGTCCATGGCGCGGAGGCCGTCCTCCCCACGGACACGGAATATGGGTCGCCCGAGATTCGAGGGTACGACGAAGATGCTAACCGGCGAGCCCGCGAGGACTCGGCCGGGACCGGCTAGGACGAAGTACGCCTCATGGCGTTGATGCACTCCGCAAGGTATCAACGGTCCCTACGACGTTACCAAGCACGCAAGATACGTCGGAGGGATTTCGACGAAGGGGATGCGGTCCTAAGGCTACGCCAAGACAACCGAGGGCGCCACAAGCTATCGCCCCCATGGGAGGGACCCTATGTCGTGGTGAAAGTGCTCAAGCCGGGCACGTACAAGCTGGCCAACGAGGACGGTGAAGAACTCACCAACGCTTGGAACATCCAACAGCTACGTCGCTTCTACCCTTAGCTAGGATTTTCCAAGTATTTTTTGTTGTTGTAAAATCACATGGCCAACGCCCCAGTTGGTGTCAACTATGTAAATACTGCAAGTCTAATAAAAGGGCAACTCGGCTTTCCCCCGAAACCCAAGTTACCCTCGGGGGCTCTTGCGGGGGGGGGGGGGGGGGCACCCCCCCAAAATGGTCCCATTTTTCGCGCAAAAAACATAACAACACGCGCTAAGTTTGTTTCCTACTTTAACCTCGAGCCATGATTCGAACGGGCGCGGGCGGCACGGCGGAAGGAGCATGCGAGCCAGAGATAGCCTACGCCGCGTGGCTATGGCCCTTCTCTCTCGCCTCCAACCCGGCGGGCCCCCGCGAAAACCGAACTCCCCTAACTAGAATCTACTCAGGAAGAAGGAGAAACAAAAAGCGTAATAAACAAGCAACTTCATTTACAAGAAGCGCTCGGTTCACAAAACAAGTTGTTTATTAACAAAAGGCCACGAGGCCGAATTTCGATACACGTAAACAAAAAATGGGCCCGGCGCCCCAGCGCCGGGGCAGGGGAGGAGCGGCGACGGCATCGGCGGCGTCCGGAAGAGGAATTCTTCGAAGGCCTCGGCGAGCGACCCGGCGGCGTCAGCGGCAAGCGCGTCCGCGCGCTCCATGGCCACCTCGTCCTCGACGCCCTCGGGCACGATGTAGCCCTCCGCCAGCGCCTCGAGGTTAACCTCGTAGTGGGATCGCACCACTCCGAGGGCCTTCCGGACGCCTAGGTGCAACGCCGGCGCATCCGCTCCGTGACGTGGCCGCCTAGGGCGCGCGGGCGGCGGCCGGCCGAGGGGCCGCCGGCCCGGGCCTCGCCTTCCTCGACGACGCGGCGGGTCTCGAGGGCCGCGTCACGCGGCTCCCGGCAGCCTCCCGCTCGGAGGAGTTGTAGGAAGCCCTGCGCAGGCCTCGGCCCGCCCAGCAGCGTGCCCCAAGGCAGTGCGCAAGCCTGGAGTCAACAAGACGACAAGAAATCAGAAAGGGAGAAACGAACCCTCTAAAGCAAAAAACCAACAAACAGAGTCAAAAAAGTGACTCACCCTCGACTTGCTTCCTCTCCAAATCGAGGTCGCGGCGCGCGGACTCGAGCGCCAACTCGAGACGCTGGACGGTCTCGCCTTGCTCGCGGAGGGCCAGCTCCTGGCTGGCGTTGCTGATGCTGAGCGCGAGCGCATCATCCTCAACCTTGGAGAATGCGGCGTTCCGCTCCTCCAGCGACTTCTCCGCCGCCTCGCGCGCGGACGCGCTCCCGCTCCGGCGCCGTTCGGGCGTCGCCAAGGGCGCCCGCTCCTCGCCGGAGCCGCCCCTCGGCCCCACGGCGGGCGATGCGCTCTCGCCGGAGCCGCTCCTCGGCGAGCAACGAGGGCCGCGGCCTTGGCGTCGAGGGGCGGCCCTCGGGTCATCGGCCTCCTTGGCGCGTCGCTCCAACCCGCGCGCCCGCTCCTCGGCCCCGGCGCCGCCGCGCCTGCGCCCCCTCGAGCGACGTGCGGAGCTCCCGGGTCTCGCGCGCGAGCGGTGGCCACCTCCGCCTCCCAGTTGGCGGCCAGCGTCCGCGTCTTATCCAGGTCCGCACGCGCATTACACAACGCCTCGTCACGATCAACGAGGGGCCGCGCGGATCCGCTCGAGGGCTCGAGCGCGCGCGCCGCGTCCTGCCCTGAGCTCTCTGGGAGCTCGTCGCACCACGCCATCGCCCGGTACGATAGCCAGCCGTCCGGCGTCCTAAGAGCGTCCGCAAGCGCGTCGAAAGCGCTGCATCGCTCCCGGAGCCGGGCGGGCCTCGGCGTTCACCCGGTCGAACGCGTCGTATTTGTCGTGGGCGCGACGCTCGAGCTCCTGGCATCCACACATCAATTCTCGTAAGTGTCAAGGCTTGAATGTAGCACACGGAGACGAAAAAGGAAGTGGGACGAGCAAGCGTGGCTCACCCGGAAGACAAGCCGGGCCGGGCCACCGTGGACTCGCGCCGCGCCTCGTTCAACGCGCGGTTGAGCGTGGCGCCGTGGCTCCGAAGCTCGCCCCGAGCTCTGCTCCCCCGGCGTCGCCGAACGCGGGGGGATCCTCCACGGCCCCCCACCTAGGCGGGGCGGCCGGCGTGGGAGGACGAGGCCTCGGCACCGTGTCCTCGGCCCCCCACCACCATGTGACCCTCGTGCCGCCTCACGAGGGCCCCCTCCGGGGCTCGGGGGAAGTTCGTGGGCCGGGCCCACCGCGGTTCCACCCGGGCGGCGGGGAGTCGTCCGAGAGCTCCACCACCTCCGCCCGCAAATCGCCGGCGGGCGCGGCCGTTTGCGCCGCCTCCGCCGGCACCTCCACCCGCGCCTCCGCGACCACGGGCGCCCGCCGCGCGCCGCCGTGGCCGCCACCTCCGGCGGTACCGCCGCATCCACGGGCGCTCCCGCGGTTGCGCCCGGCTCCACCTCCTCCGCGGTGGCGCCCACCGCGGGCTCCACCACCACCGTCGCCACCGCCGCGGCCCGCGCCTCCGTGGCGACCGACGCCGGCCGCCCCCCGGCGACCGCCGGGCCGCGCGCCGCGGCGGGCCGATCCGCCGGCCGGGGCCTCGAGGCCCCCGGCCGGCCTTGCGAGCTAGTGCCCGCCGCCACGCTTGTCCCGGGGCGCGACCCCCTCGACGAGCGCCGCCGGGTGGGGAATCGATGCGTCCGTCCTCGGCACCTTGGCCGGTGCAAGAGGAGGAACGGTTGGCACCGCCTGCGCGGTGCACGAACGGGGGGTTAGAGCACCTAATCACCAACAAACCAAACCAAACGAAGGAGGACAGGGCTCCTTACCTCGCGGAGGAAAAGGCCCGTTTCCTTTTCCTCGAGGCCTCGCGGAAGAGGCCGGCGCGGCGGCCGCGCCGCCGCGCCGCCTCCCCCGACGGCGCCGCCGCACGCACGGGCACGCCCGCCCGCGTGCGCGGGCGCGCCCAATGTCGCACCCCCCGAAGATGCCACCGCGCGCGGGGGCACGCTCGCCCGCGCACGGGCACGCCCGCCGACGCGCCCCTTGACGATGACGCCGCGCGCGTGGGCACGCTCCCCCCGCGCGCGGGCACGCTTGACGCGCGTGCGCGCGCGTCGCGCCGCGCGTGCCTCCGCGGCACGCACCGGCACCTCCCGCGGCGCGTGCCACCCCCGATGATGAGTGCACGGCGGCGGGCGCCGATGCGCCCGCCCCGGGCGAAGCCGCCCCCGACGCCGGCGCGGGTTCGGCGACGGGGGCGCAGGCCGCCACCGTCCGAAGGGCCCTCCCCCCTCGGACTCTTCCTCCTCGTCCGCTCCGAGGACGAGGGCTCCCTCGATATCCGGGGAGGAGAGCCCCGGCTCCTCGCGCCGCCGGTACTCCGCGGACCGCCGGTCGCGCGCGCGCTTGACGACGCCCGGCGTGCTCCCTCTTGCGCGCCGCCCGCTCCTGCTGCTCCTGCTGCGTCGCCCGGCCGAGCGCACGGGAGTCGGGGGTGGGCGGAACGGACATGGCGATGTTGAACTTCACCAGCTGCGCACAGGAGCAACAAAGGCGTGTCAGAGGCAAAGGCAACGCTAAAGAACCAAAATGAGATCGAGAACCACACTCACCAACGGGCCGACGGGGAGCATCTCGATGTCCCACGGGGTCCGCCCGCGGCGGCGGCACCGGTGTCGACGGCGCTCCGCGCCCGGGTGAGCGCGTACGGCCGCTCGAGGGGGCGTCGGGAGCATCCGCGACCTCGCCGGGGGTCGACGGGGGTTGGCCGCCTCTCGTCATCTCGAAGATGCGGAGCGGCCTCTCCATCAACGGCACGATCCGCCGGTGATGAAGGAACGCGAGGACGCCCATCGCGTTCGCCCCGTGCTTCGCCGGCCCGCCGCAGGCGGCAAGGACGGACTCCGCCGCCTCCGATGCTTTGGGGGTGTGGACACCCCGTAGCCCCGGGAGGCGAGGCCTCTCCTTGAACACCCGGCCGGTGTAGGGGGGGGGAGGCCGGGCTCGGCGTTGCGCGGGATAAAACCATCCCCGCTCCCGGCCGGCGTTGTTCGTCGTCATGGTGCGGGGGATGTAGACGTTCTTGAATTGCCCCCGCGGGGCAAGCGACATCCCCGCCGGCGCGCATCGCGCGGCGGGTCCTTGGCTCCGTCGTGGGGCTGCGTGACGAGCTCCGCGCGGAAAAGGTGTACCCGAGCTCCCCGGTTAACCGGGATCCCCGGGTACCCTTCGCGGACACCCACGAATGTGGCCGCCGCGAGATCGCGTTGGGGGCGAAGTTGTGCAGCTCCACCCCGTAGTAGTAGCACATCGCCCGCATGAAGGTGCTCTCCCGGCGCGGTGAAGCCCCGCTCGTGGTAGCGGATGAAGCTCACCACGTAGCCCGCCGGCGGGTTGGGCTCGTGGTCCGCAGCCGGCGGCACGATCCATTCCGCCGGACGCCCGTCTTCGTTGGCCGCCAGCTGGCCGGCGGCGACCAGCTCGCCAAGGGCCAGCCGCGTCACTGTTGACCTCTCCCAGGCATATGGCTCCAGGATCCTGAGTGGAGGCTCGGGCGGCGCCATGAAGAGGACGAAAGCGAGCAGAGGCGGAGGACAAGGTCCGGGGGAAAAAGCTCTAACAGCGAGCCCGCACGGCAGCGAGAGCAAGACGAAGGCGAAGGGGCGGGGACTGAAAATGGTGAGAAACCAAGGTAAAAAACCACCTCCCCTTCCTCCCCGCAGTTTTATAGGCCGACGGGCGAGTTCTCCGGAGCGGACGCCCCGCCGCGATTAACGCGAGGAATCTTTCCATCGCGTCGACGGGCGGGCCCCACCACGACCGCGGCGGCTAAAACACCTTTGCGGGCGGGTCATCATTACGGCAAAGACCGGCAGCGACCGAGGCAAAACCGTCACGTCCGCACCGCCGCGCCGCCCACTACGCGCGCGCGCGCGCGCGCGCCTAAAAAGGCGCGCCCGCGCTGCAAAACCGCGGCCACGACCGCGAGGCATTTAAATGCCCGGGTCCCTTGCCAAGCAAGGAGCACCCTCGAGCGGGGCGGACCCCCGGCTCGAAGCAAAGGCGACCCTCGATGGGATATCAGCGTGAGAGGGCCGCCCGGGACCTGCTCGATGTAGAGCAGGCAACCGCGGGCACCCATGCCACGTAAAACCCTCGAGCGGCATGACCCTTAGCTCAAAATGACGTCAACCCTCGATGGGATATCAGCGTGAGAAGGTCGCCCGGCACCTGCTCGATGTAGAGCGGACAAACGCGGGCACCCATGCCACGCAAAACCCTCGAGCGGCCCGGGCCCCCGGCTCGAGACAATGTCAACCCTCCGAAGGGAGGCACGCGCGCGAAGGGACCGCCCAGGTCACGCTTGAAATAGAGCGACACCGAAAGCACTCATACCGCGCCGTGCTGCCAACCAGCACCTCGAGGGTCGGCACGCCCAGACCCCTCGACGGCCGCAAACGCGAGAAGACGGGGCTGTCCAGACACGGCCCCGCACGGCCTTACTGATCAGAGGTTCGAAGCCTGACCCTCGACGGGTTCGAACAGGCGCCTCAGATCACAGAGTTAGGGACGACGAGGGCACGCGCATTCGAGCCGTTCCTCGAGCCCGTCGGCTCGAGGGTGCCCCACATGTCGTGTTCGAGAGCCAGCGAGGGCAGCTAGCCGGGGGGATCCCACCGAGGGAGAGCTTCCGCGCCCTCGGTCCCTAGCGAACGGGACCGAGCCCCACCTAGCAAACCCACGCAAGCGCTTCCATGGACGCGTCTCCGACCGCGCGGCCTACCCTTATCGAACGGGGCATGGGCGTCCACTTGAACCACCCGCTAGCGCTCGACGAGGAATCCGCGATTCGCGACCCGCTCGATGGGAGTCGTGGAGACCTCACCCTCCGTCCCGCGGAGGGACGGCGAGGGCGCGTTAAAAAACAAGTCGTCGGGCTCGACCCGATCGCCTCGAACGGGCCAAGGCTCGGGGGCTTGACGCACGGCTACACCTCCTTGAAATTGCACCCGCCGGGAGACAGAGGACAGGGGAGCGTGCACCCCGAGCCGGCCGAAACACCGCCGATGCCGGTTGGCATATGTGCCACGCCTTTCGACCAAAGTTCTCGCGGTTAACCCCCGCGGGAGAACCCACACTCTGCGCAGGCTTCGGGGGCTAGACCCGCGGGTCCGCCGACGCGGCCCCACGGAAAGCGTTCGCAAACAAGGAGGGAAGAACGTCCTATCAGTAGGTTCCAGCATCTGCGGGAGCCTCAATGGCAAACCCGCAGATGCTCGGGGGCTGCGCTCGGGGACCGCCCTAGGGGTCCCCTTAAACAACGGGGAATCCTCACTTAATCCCGGTATCAAAACACGCTAAGCCTAACCATGCAAGTAACTAACCATGCAGGACATGGCCTACGTCAGGATCCTGACGGCCCACCGAGACGGCCCACGGAGAAGACCCCTCGAGCAGGCTCCGCCTCGCTCGAGGACGCGCTCCCCCTCGGGCGGGCTCCGCCCGTTCGAGGGGCAACCCTTTCCCTCGAGCGGTCCCGCCCCGCTCGAGGGATCGTCCCCCCCCCTCGAGCGAGGTCTCGACTCGCTCGAGGGTTCGCTCCGCCCTCGGGCCGGGGCCCGCCACGCTCACGGGCGCGCGGCACGCGCACGCCGGCCCCGTACTTGGGCATTTAACGCCCGACGCGCGGGGACGGCGCCATCATGCGCCACGGGCTCACGCCCGGTGCCGCCGCACCAACTCCCCGGGGAGGAGCCCATCCTCGCCACCGTGGGGGGATGGAGCGTGCGGTACGGCCGGTGGACGATCCGGTGACACCGCGCGCCCACTACAGTACGGCTATCGCACCCGACCCTCGAAAGGGGCGGGGGCGCACCCTCGATCTCACTTTCCCATGACCCTACGGGTTAGGTAGGGGGCGCCGGGCCGGTGGACGGCCATCCCGGTCCAACGAACGGTGCGGCTGCCGTACCCACGCGTGCGGACGCACGCCCGGCACCGCGGACGCACGCCCGAGCACCTGCAAAGCAACCACTCCGCCGCCGTGGAACGCATTGGGAAGGAACGCCGTTCGCCCGCGCCCGTTCCCCGTACCGGCCATCATCGCACCTCCCTCGAAGCCTATCGGAGGACACCACCGCCATCTCGCCGCCTTCCTACCCTCGAACCACCACTTGTTCGGGTGCGGGGTAGGCCATCATGGCCGGATCGCGGCGAAGATCGTCGGACGGCCGTCCTCTCTACACCGTAGCGCGACGTGCTCCCTCACGTAGCTAGGTAGCGCGGCGTGCATGTAACCCGTCGCCCCCTTGGCCTATAAAAGGGGGAGGCGAGCCCCCAGCCGCGGGGGAACAGGTTCAGAGGAACACAAGACACCGTGCACTCACTCTCTTATTCTCCCACAACATCTTCAGCCACTCTCCCAGGGATTAGGAAGCCACGCTTCCTCTCCCGCCTTGCTTGTACTTGCCCCACTACAAGCACCCCCGGTGCTGAGCAATATAGTGCCACGAGCACGCCCCTGCTGGATGTACGGCCCCCTCGGCCGGAACCAGGATAAAACCTTGTGTCATTTGTTGCTTGGCATCGACCATTGAGGGATAGACCTAGGCGTTATCTACTGGTTAGTGTCGGGACCATATTCCGCACCGACAAGACTGTCGAGGTGGCATGCTTGCATGATGAGAGAACTCCCTAGTGAGGAGCTCATGTGTAGGAGTTCTAGATTAGGTTCAGTTTTTATTGGATCGAGCCCAAAAAAGATGTCGTCATAGATTAATTTATGCTTACTTATTGTTGTGCCAGGCCTAATAGTTATGATCGTCATAAATTGTACTGTTACTTATTCTGGTTGGATCGAGTCTAATAATTGCGGTTGACGAGGAGGGAAGAGAAAACTAGAGTAATCCGTTTGGTATGCACATGGAGCTTGGCTTGCGCAAAGTAGGAGATGTCGTAGACGGAGACCTTGATGATGCCCTCGACGGACATGATGGCGGCGACGCAGACATCGTCCGCCACCGTGGTGATGGTGCCCATGTGCCAGTTCCCCTTCGTATCCTGCACCCTCACGAGCGATAGATCATGTTAGTCATCTTTCTGGTATACAACAAGAAGGGAAGGGAGGGGAGGGTGAGAGACATGGGTACCCATGTGTCCCCACTAACCAGGGTCTCAGAGGTCTCTGTCAAGTGGACCCGACCTGCTAGAAGCCCTTCCGACTTGCAAGTGGGCCCAGAGACCTTATCCACAATCCCAGCGACCTTGGAAGACCTTGGACGACCTTATCCAGACTCCGGAAGACCTGCCGGGCTTGTGGAGCAAGTTTCTCCCTAGATCACGATGGCGGCGCCGCCAGTAGGTCCGAGGATCGCGGGATCCGCTCTGTAATCATGGAAGGAGACCTTCATAAATCTGTAACCGACCCCGATGAAGGTCCACCGACCTCGAATGGAAACCCTAGCCCGCTGGTCATATAAGGCGGCCTAGAGCTCCATTCGAGGCGACTTCCCCTCCACGCATAATTCCACCACACTGTACGTAGGGTTTTACTCTCCGGAGGCCTAAACCAGTCTAAAACCACTGTGTCCTTGCCATTCTTGCCAGTTCCGAGTTCGATCCAAGAACTATCACCTATGCTCTTAGGTCCCGATCCCCCCATTAGTCAACCTACAACCGCTTGGGTAGCCCCCTTGCGAATTTGTCCATGTCTCACCCCCTGACAGTTGGCGTGCCAGGTAGGGGAGATCGGGAACTCACTGTGCAGCATGGTGGCCCGATCTGGTGTTGTTTTCCCGGCGAGCATGGCGGACATCCTCACCAACCCCGTGGAGATCTGCTTTGGCTCCTTCACGGCGACCTCGACCACGCTAGCGGCGGCGACCTCACCAACGACCTCCGTGAAGGCTCCGGTGACCCCTGATGCCGCCCCCAGCTCCAGCAAGAAGTCGAAGACCCACCCGCCCAAACCCTACGACATCGTTCAGGGAATGGAGCGCGTCATCGACATGATGGAGGAAACCCTCCAGATTTGCGAAAGAGCCCAGCACTCAACGCAAGATGTGTCGCACCGCAAGACCTTCCCTTTCGGTCTGCGGCCACCCAGCGACGCGTACGCTCGTCAGGCGGCGAAGTCGATCTAGATCCAATCTGGGCGACAGCAGCCATCTGGCGACCTGAAGGTCAAAGCTTGCACCCATCGCGACCCGCTAGATGTGCCGTGCATCTACCACAAGGGCGCACGACACACTCTCCGTGGCTGCTGGCTATGGAAGAAGATCGACCAGGAGCGCGATGCCTCACGCGCTGTACGGGCTCCCACGTCTCCGGACGACGGCGAGTTCCAGAAGGCCAGATTTGCATCTCCCCTAACAACCAGAGATTTACCCGGTGGCACGTCCTGGTGGTTTCAGCGAACGACCCACCGCGGGTCGGCGCGACGGATTCCGAGGAGGCGCGTCGGATCCAAGCCAACGCGAACTGCGCCTAGAGGCGGGCGGAGGAGCAGCGCCAGGCGGTACCCCTTTGTGCTTGCGACCTATGTCTCGAGTTCGACGAGGTAGGACTGCCGACATTCAACAGCCCCCAGGCCAACTTGTGTGCAGCGTTAGCATGTCTCCAGTAGGCCAATCCTTCGCCCGAGGCCAACGCAGCCATGGCCTACGTCCGGGTCGCCACAGCTCTGGTGGAGGAGAGGAGCACAACGTCCAAGTCGGCGGCATCTACGTCGAGCCGGCACTCACACAGCCGATCCAATGGGCCTGCGCATAGCAAGCTCCCCACAATTCAGGAGGAGGTCAACCAACCCCGAGCGAACACCACACCAGGTGTCGACCTACGCGCCAACCTCGACAAGAACCGGTGAGGTCGCGACGCTCGTGGCTACATCGACTAGCGCTATCGCGAGCGCGAAGAGCGAGAACTCCAATGTCGCCTCGACTACGATCGCGAGTACGCCCCCGAGCGCTGTCCATCGGATCATGGAGAGCGAAGAACGCGACCGCCACGACGTCGAGAGCCAGCGCCGTGCCCAGTACGAGGCAGACTACGACCATCCTGAGGGTTCGGTCCCTAACCCAGACCGTCAGCCTAGATCTCAGATCGTGGCTGCAGCGCATGACGACATCGTGACTCAGGTCGACGACAACGGCGACGATATGGCGATCACTGCCTTCCCCGCATTGGCGCCACGTCTCCGATTGGTTGCCTACCCTGACAACTTCAAGCCCAACATCCAGAAGTACGATGGCCGCTCCGACCCCAACATCTGGCTGTCGACCTACTACATCGCTGTCAAGGCGGACGGTGGCAACTTCGATCACATGGCGGCCTACTTCCTGCTAGGGATGGGCGACGCACCGTTGCTCTGGCTCAACAACCTCCCGGCAGGCAGCATCACCTCGTGGGCTGACCTGTCTCAGGCCTTCACCTCGAACTTCTAGGCGACCTATAATCACCCTGGAAACGCCTTCAACCTCGGGAGGATGACCATGAAGGTTGGTGAGCGGCAGCGAGACTACACTAACTGATTCTTCAAGAACCACGACACTTGCGTCGGCGTCAAGGACGACCAGGTCGTCGACAGCTACAAGAAAGGTCTCAGGGACCGCAAGGTCTTTGAGAAGATCCACGATTCTGGCGCCACGAAGGTCGCGCCATTTATGGAGGTTGTCAACAAGCTCATCGACACCGAGGAAGCCCTGGTCAACCAGTTTGACCAAGACGACAAGCAGGATGCCGGCACCTCTGGCGCCGCCGAAGATTCCAGCTCGAAGTTCCGCAAGCGACCTTTAGAGGTACTTGCGGCGGACGGGCACCGATCTTCGTCGTTCAACATCGAGGAGTTCAACGCAGTGCTGGACAACCCTTGCACATTCCATGAAGGGGGTACCGACACAGTCCACGAGTGCCAACAGTTGAAGAGGGCGTTTCGCACGCCCGACGACGTGAAGCGACCTAGAAGCGACGGGGACCGGTCATCTTCACGGCGCTACAACAATAACCGCTGCGACGATCGACGTGGACGAGGGGACAATGATCGCCGTGACGACCGGCAACGTGACAACCAGCAGTCGGAAGACCGCCGTGATGAGCGCGACCTGCCTCCCCCGCCGGTGACAGGCAACCCCAACGACCCGTTCCAGCAGGCCAAGAGGTCAATCAACATGATCGTCAGCGGCCTGAAGAGCAGTTCGAGCTGGAGAAGGTACCACAAGACAACCGCGAGGTTAAGCTCATCCACACCAAGCCATCACAGCCTCTGCGTTGGTCGGAGCAGTCCATCACCTTCTCCAGGGCTGATCACTGGGTTCATATCCCAGACCCTGGCTCGTACCCGCTGGTCGTCGAGCCCATCGTCGAGGGCACCCTGCTCCCTCAAACCCTCATCGATGGAGGGAGTGGGCTCAACCTCATCTTCGTCGACACCCTGAAGAAGATGGATTTCAACTTCAAAAGGCTTACAGAGTGCGACGAGCCCTTCTTCAGCATCATGCCCGGCAAGGTGGCCTATCCCATGGGTCGGGTCTCCCTCCCGGTCACGTTTGGCACAGAGGAGAATTTCCGCACAGAGTACCTCAGCTTCGAGGTCGCTGACTTCAAGTCGTCCTACCACGCCTTCCTAGGTCGCCCCATGTTGGCCAGGTTCATGACCGTCCCGCACTACACCTATCTGGTGTTGAAGATGTCGGCTCCCAAAGGAGTCCTCACAGTCTATGGCTCTCGTTCAAGTGCGACAGCGAGGCCCTAGAGATCACCACGACGAATGCATGCTTCAGCGCCTCGGCCGTCATGGTGGCCGAGGCCAAGAAGGTCGCCCCGACTGACCTGACCATCCCAAAGCAAAAGCGCATCGAGACCGCCCTGGATGCTACACCAGTGACGAAGAAGGTCTTCCTCGGCCTTGCCGACCCAGCCAAGACAGTGGTCATCAGCGACAACCTCAGGGAGAAATAGGAATTCGTGCTCACCAGTTTCCTCTGGGATAATGCTGATATATTCGCATGGACCCCATCAGATATGCCAGGTGTTCCAAGGGAGCTGGCTGATCACTCCTTAGATGTAAGAAAGACGACCAAGCTGTCAAGCAGAAGCTACGTCGCTTTGCGAAGGATCGCAAGGAGGTCATTAGGGTGGAAATATTAAAGCTCTTAGCTACCAGATTCATTCGTGAATGTAAAAACCCGGTTTGGCTCGCCAATCCGGTGCTTGTACCCAAGAAAACCGACCAATGGAGAATGTGTATCGACTACACCAATCTCAACCGTCACTGCTCTAAAGACCCCTTCCCTCTACCGTGCATCGACCAGGTCGTCGACTCCACCGCTGGAAGCGCCTTGCTGTGCTTCCTCGACTGATACTCAGGTTATCATCAGATAGCCTTGAAGGTCTCTGACCAGAATAAGACGACGTTCATAACACCGCACGACATTTACTACTACACGGCCATGACTTTCAGCCTCAAGAACGCTGGAGTGACCTACGAGAAGGCCATCCAGAAGTGTTTGGAGTCCTAGATCGGCAAGAACGTCGAAGCCTACGTCGACAACGTGGCTGTCAAGACCACTGATGAAAACGACCTCATCACTGACTTCGCCCAGATCTTCGCCAACCTCTGGCACTATTTATGGAAGCTCAACCCGGAGAAGTGCGTCTTCGGTGTCCCATCCGGCAAGCTTCTAGGCTTTATGGTGAGCCACCGCGGCATCGAGGCAAACCCCACCAAGGTCGACGCCATCCGCAGGATGAATCGACCCACCGGGAGGAAAGACGTGATGAAGCTCACCGGCATGATGGTAGTGCTAGGTCGGTTTATCAGCAAGCTTGGGGAAAAGCCCTTCCCTTCTTCAAGCTACTGAAAAAGTCTGACAGGTTCGAGTGGACGAACGAGGCAGACCAGGTGCTCGAGGAGTTGAAGACCTTCCTAACGACACCTCCGGTCATGGTGCTTCTAGTACCCAAGGAGACCTTGCTGCTCTACATCTCCGCGTCCACCCAGGTGGTCAGCGCGGTCTTGGTGGCAGAGCGACCTGAGGAAGGCCACCAATACCCCATCCAGCAACCCGTCTACTACGTCAGCGAGGTCCTATCCGACAGCAAGGTCAGGTACTCGCAACCCCAGAAGATGCTATATGCTCTCCTCATTACGTCGCGCAAGCTGCGACATTACTTTCAATCGCACAAGGTCAAGGTCGTTTCCAGCTTCCCTCTTAGAGAAATCTTACACAGCCGCGACACCGTGGGACGCATCGTCAAGTGGCCGGTCGAGTTTGGTGAATTCGACCTCGAGTTCTGCCCACGACAGGCCATCAAGTCCCGTATCCTGGCCGATTTCGTCTCCGAGTGGACAAAGACCCAGCAACCCCCGCCGGCGGGGAAGCCGTAGCGCTGGAAGTTGTACTTCGACGACTCCCTGAATCTTGAAGGCACAGGTGCAGGCGTCCTCTTCATCTCGCCCCAGGGCGACCACCTGAAGTACGTCCTATAGATCCACTACAAGGCGTCCAACAACGGCGCCGAGTACGAGGCCCTGATCCATGGGTTGCGCATTGCTGTTTCCCTCGGAATCAAGCGACTCATCGCCTACGGTGACTCCAAAGTCGACCAAGTCAACAAGGTCTGCGACATCAAGAAGGACTCGATGAACGCCTACTGCGCTGAGGTGCACAAGCTTGAGGCTCACTTCGATGGTCTGGAGTTCCACCACGTCTCCCGTGACAACAACGTGGCGGCCGACGTCCTCTCCAAGCTGGGATCCAAGCGCGCGCTGGTCCCGGCTGGCGTGTTCGTCCAAGACCTGCGCAAGCCATCGATCAGACTCCTCAGCGACCCAGAGACGTCGCATAGCGACACACCCCCACCAGGCAGCTGTGACATCCTCATGACGGAGGCCAAAGACGACTGGCGCCTTGACTTCATCGCCTACATCGTGGAGCAACATGTCCCAGAAGACAAGGTCGAGCGTGAGAAGATCGTCAGGCGTAGCGCCAATTACGTCATTATTGGCACCAGCTGTACCGGAGGTCCGCCTCCAACGACATGCTGATGAAGTGCATCCTCCGATCTGAAGGTCATCAGCTCCTACAAGAGATCCACGGTGGGAATGCGGCAACCACACAGCCTTCGCAAATCTGGTGGGAAAAGCCTTCAGGTCGGGCTTCTACTGGCCCACCGCCCTGGCTGACGCTCAAGACCTGGTTCGGCGATGTAAGGGTTGCCAGTTCTTCGCCAAGCAGCAGCATGTCCCGGCCCAAGCTCTGAGGACAATCCCATCGTCCTGGCCCTTTGCCATATGGGGCCTCGACTTAGTGGGACCCTTCAAGATGGCCCCTGGCGGCTACAAGCACATCCTGGTGGCGGTGGATAAATTCAACAAGTGGATTGAGGTCCGCGCTGTCGCTACGGTCACGTCAAAAGAGGCAGCAAAGTTCACAGAGGACATCACCCATCGGTTCGGGGTACCCAACAGGATTATCACCGACCTGGGGAAGGCTTTCGCAGGGTCAGACTTCTGGGACTTCTACCAATACAGCCTCATCGATGTCTACTACTCCTCGGTGGCCCATCCACGCTGCAATGGCCAGGTCGAGTGAGCAAACGGCATGGTGCTTCAGGGCATCAAAGACCACATCTTCGACGATGCCTCACAATACATGACCAGATGGCTAGCTAAGCTGCCCCACGTGGTATGGGGTCTCCGAACCCAGGTCAGCTCGGCTACAGGATACTCGCCCTTCTTCCTGGTGTATGGGTCGGAGGCGGTCCTCCCAACCGACCTAGACTTCGGTGCCCCATGCATCCAGCACTACGAGGAAGGAACAGCCGAAGAAACGCACAAGGTCGACCTTGACAGCATCGAGGAACACCGCGTGGCCGCGCTAATGTGGTACACGCGACACGAGAAGCAGATACGCCGTTACCACGACCACAACATGCGAGAGCGGTCCTTCAACGTGGGAGACCTGGTCCTGCGTCGCATCCAAACCACCAAGGGAATGCACAAGCTCTCCGCCCCTTGAGATGGTCCCTTCATCGTGATGGAAGTCGTCAGCCCATCGACCTATCACCTCTAGTGGGCCGACGGTCAAGGCGTTCCTAACATCTGGAATATCGAGCACTTACGTCGCTTCTATCCTTAGAAGATCTGTATCAGAATAAAACTATGTACTCTCTCCTTTTGTAATTTCAATATAATAAAGAAAGAGATCTTCTGTTCGACAACCCCCCTATCGACCTGTTTTTCAGTCTTCCCTTTTACTTTCAGTTTTTCCCTTCCCCCTCGAAACGCTCGGGGGCTTGGTCTAGGTTAGGTCCCGAAGCGCTCGGGGGCTTGGCTTTGCCAACCCAAGGGTATCACGACCTGAAGGGGTTTTGTGTATGTTTTATGCTTTCAAGTCTTTATCATATAGTCAGCTTTCGTCCTTATAAACATTCCTAAGTCGCTGGCTCACAAGACCAAGGGTCCACGACCCCGCTCCGCGCGCCGGCCGTTCCTAAGTCCCCACACTAGGCTGTACGGTCGTTAAGTCGTTCCTCCACTGAGTTGGGTGAGCGGAGGATTCCTCTTACGACCTGGTTACTTTCAACATGTATAATGAGAGTGCTTCACTATCAAACAATGCATGCATCTTATCATAGGCAAAAGCTTTTTATATCACAAGTTTATTTACAACTGCCGCTCCCTAACCCACATCTAAAGTTCATTTTAGCACCACTTCAGTCAGTGCCAAAGTCGAACTTCTTGACGACCTCCTCCGCGGCCGCCACGATGTCATCGCGCCTGACGAGACCAGACAGGACCACATCTTTTGAGACCTTCTGCAGGTCGAACGACGAGTCATGGTACTTAACCGTCGACAGCGCCACAACTGCTGCAAGGTTGGCGGTATCCAGGAGCAGACCCTTGATGCGACCTTCAGTCGTCGAGTCGGTCGATCAATGGCTTTGGTTGAGCCCCCTCCTTCTCCGGGATGTAGAGGTCCATGACATATTGGGCGACATCTTTGAGCTCGCCCAGCTCCTTCTCTAGACCTGCATTTCAAACAAGCAACTTCAGAAGCCTGCCGAACCATGGCACGTCGACCAACTTTGCAACAACGGGCATGACACTAACCTTGCCGGACCTCCGTGGACCTCTCCTCAATGGTCGTCAGCTGGTTCTTGATCGCGGCCAGCTCCTTATTGAGGGTCTCCTCGGTCCCTCGAGCGCCTGCAAAGATTCAAGGTCGAAGACTCAGTACCTCGACCTTGCAAAGTATACAGAGTCAACACAAGGCAACGTCGGAAGCTTACCCTCTATCAAAGCCTGGAGGTCGGCAGCTGCGTCCTTGGCCTTCTGCTCGGCGTCCTCCAGTTTCTTCTTCAGGTCGGCCGCCTCCTTCCACGCCTGGCGTGCCATGACCTCCTTGATGCGCTGGACCTCTTGCGCATCATCGACCTGGGCCTGCAGCCTTGCCTCATGGGTCGCGATGGCCTCTACATGAGTGTTAGCCGCTTCCCGCAGAAGATCCGTTCAAGCTTGTGCCCGTTCAGCAAGAGAGTACATCAACAAAACAAGCAAAAAGGTCATCAGACCTTGAGGGACTGAACAACCCAAAGCAAGAAATCAAAAAGCTCGAGAAGGGCCCTTACCAATAGCACACGCCCTATCGTGCGTGACGCCTACTTGAATTCCTCCATGCCGCGGCGACTGGCGACGACCTCCGCCTCCCACGGGGTGCCGACGTAAAGGCTCTGGTGTTGGTCGTCCTCCGACTGTGTACCCTCCTCCATGGCCGGCTGCGGGCCCAATGCCAGCTGCAGGCCAGTGGTGCAGACATCACCGCCCTCACCTTCGGTGGCAGGAGGCGCGCTAGTTCCGACCTTGTCCGCCTCAGACGCTGTAGTCGCCCCAGCCCCGCCGGCCGCGGTTGTCATGTCAGCCGCCGAGGCTGCCGGCGATTCCACCACCGACGTCCTTGCATCTTGCTCCCAAATGCCTCCTGGCCCGAGGTGTTCTTGCCACTCTCCAATGTCGTCGGGGGAGCTCTGCACATGCGAAAGGACCTCAGTCAAACAACAACGTGTGAGCTGGGGCAAGAAGCGAAATAAGAAGTAGGTCTTTACTTGGTTGCCGACCTAAGGCCGGGCTTGCAGGTCTTAGGCGGGGCCTTCTTCACCCACTTGTGCGACCCAAGGTCGCCCACCGGATCGGTGCTCGACGCAAGGCGCTCCTGCGTCTTCGACGCTTGTTGGGGCGTCTCCACCACCTTCTTTCCCGGCGACAGAGCCGCAGTCACCTTCGGCGACTCGACGTCACCCTCTCCATCATCAACGTCGATGGTCTCGACGTCGGAACTAATCGTGGTCGTGTCTGCCGACACTGCGGACCTGGTCTGCTTCCTCTTCTTCGCCTCCGCGGCCTGGGTCGCGACCTGGGAGGTGGGTATCTTCCCCGCCGTCTGCTGCTTACACCGCGGCGCAGCGACCTTGCATGGCGCCCTACGAGATGTGGCGGGAGCTTCGTTGTCGCTCCCCACCGTCGAGTCGGAGAAGTACTCGTCAATGGGGGGAACCGACGCTGCCTGCACGTCCGCCACGTCACGGACCTTGTAGCCGCGCTGATCCTCGTCGCGTAGTGGTGCTGTGCACAAGTAGATGGCCTCGCGGTGCTAAAAAACAAGATGCAAAAATTCAATCAAAACCAACACCCAAGACGTACACTTGCACAAACCTTACTTGGATAAACATCAAGGTCGACGACTCACCGGATCGGAGGGGCTGTACACCCCCAGTGCCTTGGGACATTCCCTATTGCGGATCCGTCTGCCGAAGATGTTCTTCGCGCGAGCCATCATCTCCGCCTTGGAGACCATGTGCTGTGCGATCCGAGTAGGGTTGGATTGCCCCCAGTACTCAAAGGTCGGATGGGCCCGGTCCTAGAGAGGTTGGAAGAGGCGGCAGCAGAAGCTGATGGCCACCGCGGCGCTGGTCAGCCCCTCCGCCTTGAGCTGCTCCTGGTCGTCCAACAAGGGCTTGAGCTCCTCGATGTCCCGCGACGCCAGCTGGTTGGTCCATTCCGGGTACGACACCGACCCCTCCTCTCCTTCAGCACTGGCGCAGGGTTGTCAAGATAGAACCACCCTTGCTTCCAGCCGGTGGTGTTGTCGGAGAGCATCAGGTCGATGTACTCCGACTTCATGTTCCGACGTAACATGAAGCCGACGCTGCCGACGATCATGCCCTTGCCCGTCTTCTTTAGCTCAAAAAAGTGGCGCCATAGATGGAAATGGGGCGGGATGCCGAGTTAGGCCTCGCAGAGGTGGACAAAGGTGGAGATGATGGTGATCGAGTTCGGCGCCAAGTGCACCAGCTCGATGCGGTAGAAGTGGAAGAGCCCGCGCAGGAAGCCACCTGCCAGGATGCCGAACCCGCGCTCGATGTGCGCGAGGAAGACGGTAGTCTCGCCGGTCCCATTCGTCGGGAACTCCTCTCCCACCGCCGGCCTCCAACAGACCTGCGCTTTGGGCCTCAACAACCTGCTGTCTGCCAGCGACTGGATCTACTCTTTAGTCATTGTGGACGTTTCCCAGACAGTGCTTTGAAGCGTCCCCTCATCAGAGGTGACTAAATGTGACACAAATACCAGTCCTAGGAGGCTGGTAGCACATTTATTACAACAGGTGGGATCAGTCTTTTACATCACGGCGACACAAAGGGCACGGTAGTGCCAACGCTACAAGGAACAACACAAACGCTAGCGACCACACTACAATAGCAAAGGCTTCCATAGCCTCCTCAGAGTACCACACCATGGAAGCTTTCGGTAGGGCCCTGGGTACACAGGCACGGTTGGGTGTAGGGCACGACCTACTCAACGTCTTCGGGAATGTAATCGGGATCCTCCTCTGTAAAATAGTTAGTAAAACAAGGGTGAGCACATACGTACTCAGCAAATCCAACCCCACCCACGGAGGGGCTTATAAGCAGAACCATGCATAAGGTATAACAAGGATCAGGTTAAGGTTCATTTTTGCAAACTTACACATGCAGGGGTTCATTTCAAAAAGGTTTTCGCAAATCATTTTCATAACCCAAGTAACTCAAATGTTTTAGGAAAAACCACCGTGGAACTACGGACTTCCCGTCCGTCGTAGCCCGAGCACACGACCACACACTCCACCCGAGAAAACAACTCACGCCGAGAAAACATCCCATCCCAAACACTAGTTTTTGTGACCACACCGTGACTCGTCCAATACCGTGGACACGGCTATTCGAATAGGTTTGACACTCGCGGAGGTTGTACATCTTTACCCACAAGTAGGGTACCGTCACACGGACACCTCAGTGCCGGTACGGATCCTATCAAATCCATTACCCACCTTAGCTAACACTACGAGCCACCACGGAAGCACCCAAGGGGTTATCCCACATAACCGGGGCGTACCTCACACGGAGCGTACCCCTACTCCTTGGTCTCCCGCTCGCTCACCCGCACACCCGGATGGCAAGTAGATTAACTAGTGGGATTTATGCTAAGCCGTTGCCACATACAACGGTCGAGTGGTTGTACGATGATTTGGGTCAGGTGAGATGTCACGCAACCCGGTCCTTAACCGACAAGATGGACAACTCCCAACACGCTCAACCACGCAGGTACGAGCTCTCCCACACTCCTGACACACACGTCCATCCCGTCTACCCAGTTCTGTACTCTTTCTCCAAAAATATCCCATTTCCATTTTTAAAGCACTCACACATTTTGAAAGCACTCACACATTTTTAAAGCAAACATTTAGGCCAAAACAAGGTTCAATCATAGCAATCAAGGGTGGCTATCCTACCATGTTTTGCAGTAAAACAATATGCAATTTATAAGACGGGTATAGGGTATATTTATAAAACTAGGGCAGAAGCATGCATCAAAGGGGGAGGTTGAACTTGCCGTCTTCGAAGTCTTCGGGGAGTGCCGGCTCGGCGTTCGGGACCTCGGGCTCCTGCTCGCAGTAGTCGGCTTCGATCTCCGGCTCGGGGTACCTTACTCCGTCTACTCCGTCGGCTATGGCATACACACAAGCAAGCAAGCAATATTAGCACACATGTTTCCGGCCGAGCTCGGGGAGGAGAAAGTGAGCGGAGGAGGGGTATATATAGGCCCTAGGAAAGGGGTTGGTTCGGCGGGGGGTGCGGTAATGTTTGGTCTTAACCGGGAAGGAAGGGCGTGCATGAAAGGCTAGGTTAAGGAGGAGTTATAGGTATTAAGGACCTATTGGTAATTTATATTAATGGGGGAAAGGGGGTGATTATGATAATATAAACTTGGTTAGGGCCTGGTTTGTAAATTATTTAGGGTCTGCCAGTATTTAATCTATAATTAATTATTGATCCAGGGGCTATTTGAAAAGAATACAGAGAGGGAGAATAGAGGCAGGGGCTCTTTAGGAAAAGAAAAGGGGGCAGAGGGGTTTTTGGCCTAAAGGCCTTCTTCTTCCTTGCGAACAGAACAGAGGCAGGGGGAAGGGGGCAGACCGCGCGGGGCCTCGGTCCGGCGGCCGGGCGGCGTGCTCCGGGGCCGACGGCGGCCGGGGGCAAGGGGAAAGGAATGAGGGGAGCGAGGGCTTTCCATTACCGTGCTCACCTTGGCTTGGGCCGGCTTGAGGGGGTGGATCGGCGGCGGCACACCGAGGGAGGCGGCGGCGCTAGGGGGCGGCGATGCTCTAAAGCTCAGGCAAGGGGGGCGGCGGTCTTGGTGTGGTGCGACGGCCCGGTGGGCGGCCGGCTCCTTTTATAGGCGGCGGATGGCGGTTCGGCGGCCGAGCTCGAGGAGCTTCTAGGGTCGTCAATGGTGGTGTGGAAAAATCTCGCCGTTGACGATTTCCGGAGGGGCTGTGGCCGACGACTGCGGTGGGGCTGCGTGCTGTGTGATTGGACACGTCGTGCAGGGCTCGGGAAGGAGAAAGGGCGACACGGTAGCGTGTCCGGCGAGCTCGCCTTTAATGGCGGTCGCCGGCCCGTCTGGCCGTGCGCGGCGAGGGAGGAGGGGGAGGGCGGCGCGGTGGCGTGCCGCCGGCCCCCCGCGCGGGGCCGGCGCGCGCGCGGCGGCTCGGCGTGGTAGGCCGCGGGTCCGGGGTCAACCCCTGTCAGGGCGCCGGTCGGGCGCAGGCTCTGGCCGCGCGGGAGGAAGGAGAAGGAAGGGGAGGGAGAGAGAAGAAGGAGAGGAAAGGAAAAGAAAAAGAGGAAAAAGAAAAGGAGAGGGAAAAAAGGAAAAGAAAAAAAAGAAAAGAAAGGAAAGGAAGAAAAATAGGAAAAAGAGAGGAAAAGAAATTGGGAAAAAGTCTAGAAAATTTGGAAAATTGTTAGGGAAGTTAGGGGAGGGTTTTGCGGGGTTTTTCTGATTTCCGGGTGTCGGCGCGTTTTCCGGGACGGCGGTGATGGCGAGGCGGACCGGTCACCGGGACCGCGGCGTGTGCGGGATTCCCGGCCGGTGGCCGACCGCGACGTTGGGAAGGCGCGCGGGGGTGCGGCCGAGGTGCGGTGCCGGCGGGAATCGCGGCACGCGCGTTGGGGAGAGAGAGGGAGAGAACGGTGGCTAGGGTCTGAATGGTACTTGAGCTCGGCGGATCGGTTTTTTAATTTACGCATGATTTAGTAGGTAATTTATTTAGAGCTAAAAACGCGGGCGTTACATGCTTGGATCTGGGATGGGCACCTTCTCCATCTTGCCCTTATCAAAGCCGGTGCACTTGGATCTAAAGGTCACGAGCGACTTGGTTCGCTTCCGCGGGCACGACAGCGGCAAACCTAAGCTCGGCGACGCTGTTGCTTTCTCTGTGCACTGCGCGGCGGCGGAAACCCTAGCTCTGAGTGGAAATGGAAGCAAGTGGAGGCCCCTAGGCCACGGATCGGCCTTATATAATCGGGCCCCAGTGTCGCAACGGGTGGTCACGCCTCGAGGTCTATCCGGCGTGATTCACGATGACCCAACGGTCTGGCGCCCTCAACGGATCTAATCCCCAACGGATCTTTCCGGCCTAACGGCTACTTGGTAGTAACGGCTAGTTTCGTGTGAGAATCTGCGTCCACCGGCCTTCAAGTGACGTTTCGGCCGACGTGGACTCGCTATGCCTCATATTAAGCCCCCCCAACATCAAAACCCCGATATATTATTCAAGGCCGTCAGCGACCTACAGACGACGTGTTCTAGGTCGCCTAGGCTCCAGCAGCCTTATGGTCGTCTCGACCTTCTCTCAAATGGGTTTGTCTCAAACCCCTTAGGCCTGGTTGCCTACATGCCTTCTAGGTCTCTACGACCTACAGCGACCCCGTATCAACAGCCCCGCACTTAATGGCTCTACTGCCTGTTGACGACCTCCATGGTCCTACTTACAGCGCTTCGCTGCGGCCTCGTAGCCGACCAGGTCGAACCCGACCTGCACATCCCAGGGTTGACATCCCTGCGCTGCGCCACCGCGCAGCGGCCATGTTGATCCAGGTCGACACGGACCCCCACGTTAGATGTTATGACCTTCCTAAGATCAGCGTATCGCCATAGCAGTACCGAGGCCTTGGCCACGCCATTGCTGTCTCGGGCGCTCAGTCACAGCATTCGACACGCATTAGTCGCTACACAACACTTGTGCTTAAAAGCTTCGAAAGCTACAAAAGATCTTGGCCCAAGGCCAAGTTACAAGATACAAACATGTTAAAGGTCCTGATCTACCTTACATTGTGCAAGCGGCGCAACCTAGACTGATGGAGCGCGCCACAAGCTTTCTTCTAACTTCAGGACCTCTTTGGAGCCCTCCACCGCCGACAAGGTTGTGGCTGCCACACAGCCACCTATACTCTAGCCCCAGAAGGTTTCCTATGGAGTCCCATCTTTTGCTGGGGTGCTCTCACAAGATACCAAATCGGGCCAGCGTCACCTCGAAACTTTGCTGCCGTGACGCTGTAGTCCACGACATGGCCTTAGGCCTATCCCGGCGCAGCACAGTGGCTTCCAACACCATATTAGGCCTCTGCTCACAAGGTCCGTCAAGGAATGTACTGCCCCATGTTGCACCTGGATTCTTCACTGGGCGCGGGCACATAGGTTGGTGGAGTTCTCCTAACTTCGCAAGCATTCTTCTAGCCCCCCAGGGATGACATCCTAGCTCTATGCTCGGGCGGACGCACACAAAGCCAGGGCGTGACTATATTATCAAGCGGTGTTGCCATGGTGTTCTCACTGGGTTTGGCTAACCAGGGGGCTAGGACACCTATTTATAGCAATTGAGCTCAGCATCGGTCACCACTCACTTCACAGATGGTGTGGCAGCCTTATCAGGATACTGTTTGCACATGGAGCGCGAGGTCTTTGTCCGCTATCGGAAGCACTGGCACGCCTGCAGCAGGTTTGATGACATCTTTTTAGTCTTTCTCCTTCAGCAGTGGCGGTGGCATCTCTATGCCGGGGCAGGTTCTGTGCCGACACAGTGCACCCGTGTGTCGCTAGGCGACAACAAGCTTGGTTACCCGGTGTTCCCACTTGGAGATTCCCGTTGCTTTTGTCTATTTTCCAAGAGAAGAGCATCTGTTTCCTAAGTAGAAGGCCGTAGGTAGCGGACTCATTCTACAAGCATCAACCCGACCTTCTAGGACGCCTTACTGCTCGGGGGCTTCTCCAAGTCGCCTTGACCTACCGGAAGCACACTTCCGTCACATCTCCGCTCGACCTCCCTTTGGTCATCGTTTAGACCTTGCTTGAAGGTGTGTTGGCTTTACCTGATTCCGGTCAGGTCGGCGGTTCTTCAGGCAATAACAACACCTTGTCTTCACTTCCAGCCCCTGGACCTACTCTTCAGAAGCTTGATGTTCACATTCGTATGCGCTCGGGAGGATTTTCTTTTTTGATCCCCATGCACCCTATGCGACCTCACCGACGCCACGTCTTCGCTTCGCATCGACGTGACTTCGTCTCCACCGCTTCACCTACACGTCGATCGGGGGCTTGAGAGACATGGGTACCCATGGGTCCCCACCGACAAGGGTCCCGGAGGTCCCTGTCAAGTGGACCCGACCTACCAGAAGCCTTCCCGACCTGTAAGTGGGCCTAGAGACCTTATCCACAATCCTGGCGACCTTGGAAGATCTTGGACGACCTTATCTAGACTCCGGAAGACCTGTCGGGCTTGCGGAGCAAGCTTCTCCCTAGATTACGGTGGCGGCGCCGCCAGTAGGTCCAAGGATCACGTGATCCTCTCTGTAATCATGGAAGGAGACCTTCCTAAATCTGTAACCGACCCCGATGAGGGTCCACTGACCTCGAATGGAAACCCTAGCCCGCTGGTCATATAAGACGGCCTAGAGCTCCATTTGAGGCGACTTCCCCTCAATGCATAATTCCACCACACTGGACATAGGGTTTTACTCTCCGGAGGCCTGAACCAGTCTAAAACCACCGTGTCCTTGCCATTCTCGCCGAGTTCCGAGTTCGACCCAAGAACTACCACCTACGCTCCTAGGTCCTGATCCCCCCATTAGTCCACCTACAACCGCTTGGGTAGCCCCCTTGCGGATCTGTCCACGTCTCACCCCCTGACAGAGGGAGATAGAAATGCATGGTGAGGTGCATCAGCCAGGGTTCGCCAAACCGGTGCAAACCGGCTGACTTACCGCGAAATCCGGTACTACCGGTGGGCGTCAGTACCGGTTTGCACCGATTCGTAATGGTCGGGGTTCAAAAATTTTGAATTTGAATTCCAAAAATTGAAAAATGAAATAAAATATCTAAAAATACTTCAAGATTTATAGAATCTAATGGTGTCAATTTTTTCCAAACTTAGTTCATTCAGTATTTTTCGATCATTACAACATCAGCCAATAAAGAAAAAGAAAAAAGTGGAGCGGCCCATTAAGGCCCACGACAGCCCAGGGTAAAAAATATCTACTTCTTACCTCTCCTCTCCTCCTCCGCACTGCGTCAACGTCTCCTCTCCCCCTCTCGCGGCCACCCATCGCCCAGCGACGCCGCCTAGCTGCACCGGCCGCTGAAGCAGGCTAGCCACTCTTCGGCCATGCCAAACTGCGTGGTAGGGCTGGTAACCCGCGGCGGCCCAAATGGGGGTCTTCCCATTCCTACACCATTGTTGAGCCTTTATTGATGTGCGATTATTGCTAAGAGATTGTATGCATGATTATCACTATCACTATGGTATTGTATGCATGATTATGTGCATGAGGGTTGTATGCACTATTATGAGTTTATGACTATGGTATTTGTATGCACTATTATTCCTCTGCTTTGGTGTGGTCTTTTTTACATTGAAATGTGCATAGGTCATGCCAAAATTTCATTTTTTCAACACCGGTGAGCTATGGAAAAACAATAGTAACATAGGCAAATTCACCGGCTAGCCACTTAAATCGACTGGCATACCACTCATACCAATCGGTATACCGATCCGAATCAAATGTGTAGGCCTTTCGATTTGGTTTTTTGAATTTGGGCGGTAGTTGGTGGTATACCAGCCTACCGCTCGGTATACCGCTACCGAGCCTCGGCGGTTCGACCGTCTGGTTCGGTAAGGTGAACCCTGGCATTAGCACGTAGAGAGAGCAAACCGCATGGCCCCTGCTCTGCGAGGGACATGCATACATCAACGAGTGTCGACGTGTTGAAGGCCCGATCCTGGCCCTCCTCCACTGTGGCGCCGATGTTCATCAGCCACCTATGGGTGGTGGTGGCCATCCACGTTGGGCCCCCTCCGTCGGGGTGCCCATGCATGCGGGATGGGGATCGGTGGCGTTCAGCATTGAGCTCTCCTCTAATGGAAGTGGAAGTAGTTGGTCTGTTTGACGAGACAAGATGATGTGGGTTGTTGGCTTGTTGCTCCTGCTCAGCACCGTCTGCCTTGCTACGACCTTTCCCCCTGATATAGCAGATGCTAGTGTACCACTTCGTGCAATTAGCTTCAGGTTCAACTTCGGGCTCTTCTCTATTAGCAACTGAACTCTACTCAATACTCTGCCACTCATCAGGTCATCAAACATCAACCTAAGAGAATTTTTCCACCTGCTACTTCTCCATTCGGTCTGAATGTGCTTCACAACCGCAGGGGAACTGTCCGACAACGGAAGCTTCCAAGAACATTTGCATCTTTTGTTAAAAAACATTTGCATATTCAGACAAAAACGATGGATGATATCAATCAACATCTAAGAAGCACAAGATATCAAAAATATTTGGCCATTCCCCTGTTGTAAGACTTACCACAACAATTTGATGCTTTACAACACAAAGTGTCACAACCACAACCAGTTGACCTATCTTAAATACAACCACCACAACAGTAAAAAATTCGATGTTACCAATGATGATTTTCTTGACACTGGCATAGTCAAAGGTTTATCATATACTCATTCTCATCGCTAACCACTGTAAAAACAGTTGGGTTCTTATTAGTGTGACACATATCCTTCCTCACGAACTCAGACCTTGGCAATGGAAGTTCTAGATTCACAACAGAGAAAACACAACCCAGATTGTGCCCATGGCTCTCAGACCAATTTGTAATCTCCTGCTGCAGCAATGGACCAAACACTCTAACTCGAGTACGAGTATGCAAGAGTCTACGCAAATTTTTCTCCACCTCATGTCGTCCCAAGTCTTGCAGTTTCAGTTGAAACTTTCCAGTTATGTGACTTCCATGTGATGTGCTGGGTGATGCACTGTACTGATTATGTTGTGCATACTGTGAATTGAAATTTTGATACTCTGTGAGACCTTGTGAGGTTGATGAATCCATCAGTCCTAGGAGAAGGTCTAAGTGTCCCAAGAGATGTGTTGCAGGAATAGGTTCCATGGTTGATGTTGTGCTTGGAGCACTTGTCGACTGAAACTGGTTAACGTCTTAATTTGTGTATTGGCCTTCTATAGGTGCAATTACTAGTTGGTGAGTTGCATAATCATTAGAAGCTCCATAAGCAATGGTGACTTCTTCATCCCTACATATATTTGTCTGCTGTTCCTAGGTAAACTCTAAAATATCAGTGGGACCATCCTTGCCAGCAATTTCAACAACAACTATCTTTGGTTGAGTAGAATTAGTATCAGTCCTCAGTTGTCTCTCATGCTATTTTCTAGCAAGAAGTTCAACAATGTCCATAGGGATATCATCTATCATCTTCGGCTCACATTTCTTCTTATTCTTGGGTATATTCTGCTCGTGAAGACTAGACACATTCTGGATCTTACCCTTATCCAGAAAAACCTATGACAATGAATAAACAAATGTCATTATATAATATTCGCAAATCCAAATCAAGGTATAAGAGGCACAATATTTGTCAAGACACAAATAGTTAGTTCAAATAGAACAAGAGCAAAATGGCATAGGCACAAATGTCACAAAATATTTGTAGTGGTGTACACACAAATGATATGGATGACATGCTAACAAAGTAGTATACAAACAAATGCCACAAAACTGCATGGAAAAATCCTATACTTGACAAAATTTGCATATTCATGTCAACAAAACTAGGTAAACAAATTTATTAAGCTATTTATGATTATGTAGGAATTCTGAAGAATTTTTCGTTTCTTAAAATTTGAGAACAAAGAATGAAATAAAACTATATCTAAAAGCAAGAAATCATTCCTAATCATATCTTGGTCAGACATATTTGCACATTGGCTTCAGATTCCACTTGATGCAAATCATCTGTCCTGAGCGTGCTGCTCTTCAAAGTACTATTCTCACAGATATCACTAGTTTTGCATGGACAACTTCAGTGTTAACTGCACAACTCTTTGTCTGAGGGTTCATGATTTCAGATGTTGGCCTTGTCTTTTTTGGCTTTCTCTGATAAACTTTGAGATCTGAAACATTTCTTTTTGAAGCTGGAGCTCTTTGTGGACCTTGGTTGCGGACTTGGTTGCTTAACTGCCCAAAGCATCTCTTAGGGTTTTCATGACTAGATATTGGTGCATGAACTTTGGAATAATTACACTCAACATCGAGAACACAAATATGAGGATTATTGGGGGAGCCTTGCAAATCTGAGGGCATACCATCATATTAGCTTATTATTCTAAACAAAGAAAAGTAAACAGTAGTTGAGATTTCACTAAGCTCAGCCATACCTTTTGTGTCTGGAACACTTCTCTTGACGAATGTGTCCGAAACATTATTTTTAGCGGATATGGCTGAAACATTTACTGCAGTACGTGCTTTGTTGTCAGATGGAGAATTACACTTCAAGTTGCATTCCTGGACACCCTTTGAAACATTTGCTTGATCCGCATCATTCTCTTGAGATGATTGCTGTGTGCAAGAAAACAACCTTCTAGATCCAGCACTATAAGGCAAAGTCTGAATAAATGAAATGGCACAATCATCATTAGTTCCGTCCTGCTCCATAACTATTATAGAGCTAGTACTGTGGCATGAATTTATCACTCTACGTAAGCAATTTGAGCAGTTCCATCGCTGATACTTTGCCACAAAAAGTGGGGATGAGTTGCTATTGTGCTCATCATATTGTTGCTGATTACTAAATATCCCTAGAGAGCACAATTTTGGATCCTTCTTCTGATGTAGTGCAACATACCCCCTGCCAAAAGTATACAATTCATTAATAAAACTCACAATATATGCATATACAAATCAACAATTAATGATTGTGATAGGGGAATATAATGTAACAACTTAAAAAACCAAAAGCATTTGTGTGTGTGTGTGTGCTCATGCGTGCCAATGCATAATGAAAACATATTGTATATAACAAATGAAGATAGACACAAGGAAAATCAAAACAAAAACTATAGATAATGTGCATTCGATTCAATGGATCTGTTGACACATGAAACCAAATGTACCTATATATGGATATTGATCAGTGTGTCACAATGTCTACTTGTGATGATGTGTCATGTGTGTGCTAGCTTGCACAAACAATAGATGCATGCTATACTTGTATTCTCGACCAGATAACAGTGCTATACTGCTATAGATGCATGTGCTATGGTCAATGAAATAAATGCAGGTATCTTAATATAGAAAAGGTTACCTTATGGAGAAATGGTCGCACTCGAGCTCTGCTGGTCTGCCATCAAATTCAACATCTGTGGATACAAACCTGCTTGGTTCCTCCATTGTTGTAGTTCCAAGAGTCTGAGCAGCAGTACTTTCCAGTGGCACAACTTTAATTGTCACGTTAGTCATGTGATCTTGGAACAAAACGAAGTGCCTCACAAATCCTGAACAAACAACATGCATTATTGAATGACCTTTCATACACGTATCTTGGTTCATTAAGACTGTAGAAAGATATAGTTGATATATGCATAAACATGAATGATTGACTAAACAATCAATGTTAATCATCTAGCAAGACAGATACATATAAACATGAATGGTTGACTTCCATGCATGGATATGAAACAAAAATGCCCTCAGCCCCTCATCATATTAACGTTGATATGGTAGGAGCCCACTCCCATCTACAGGAATCCAATAATGAGCACAAGGCTCACATTTTTTCGCAACATGAAATATAGGCAACCACGACTTCCATGCGGGTGCAGTAAGCTACAACTTGGGCCCACAAAAAGGACCCACATAGAACACAACTGGCCCCTAGCAAAGTAGCAATGTCGAAGCCCCCACACGAGAAGCAAAGCAACTGACTGACAGATAGGGAACAATAGCACAACAACGACACATATGTAGCCCAAAGTTTGGCAGGGAATGCACCACTGATTAGATGACCTAATGAGTGCGTTGCGAGATCCAAGAAATGATGATGTCTACCGAAACTTGATGAAAGTCGCAACCCTTTTTCTAAGTCGGATTGGTGGACAGTCGAAACAAGATGTTATGGTGCCCCAAGTGTGCCAGCATTGCCATAAGGCGCGTGATACGGTAGCCGCGATGTCGAGCGAGCTATCTCTGCAGGATTAGGATTTTTGTTAGTTTGTTTAGATGTTTTGAGATAAGATCAATGTTTTGAAGTTTGGTAGGAGATTGGCTATTAAAGCCTGAACATTTGCTTAATAGATATTCAGCTAGAGGTTGAGATCAATCACTCCCGTGTCCTAGCCTCCTTGTTCTCGTCTCTTGCATTCTCGACGTCAGCCGCCAACATGGCAAAGCGCCCACGCCACCATTGATAACCCAAACCTCACCCTCTGACTCACCATGCCTACTTCCTACACAGCATTAGCAGTAGCCATACCGATCTGGTATTAGTATTGCCGGGCACAATGTTCGGTAACACCACCGCTCCGCTGCAACCATCCACCACCACATCGTCGGTGTCCTCTGTCGTGCCGGCGTCCTCTAGCACCCTAGCCGTCTCTGTGCTGTCAGCAACTGCCATCCCCTGTGATGGCCCTCGAGACCCTCACAATGACCACCTATGACCAGCACCACCAAATGGTCCAGTTCGCGATCTACATCTCCGAATTTGGGGAATTTGGCTCCAGTTCGCGATCTACATCTCTGAATTTGGGGAATTTGGCTCTCGACCCCGAGCGACCGACACTAGGTAGTTGTCACTGTCCCCTCTACGACATGTCGGGGTATGGGCACCTACTCTCCACTTCTACGGAGTCCCTCATCGTCCACTCGACGACGATCGGCCAGCTAGTGCTTATCACCCAGATCAATTTCCTCCACTCATTATCGCCGCTCCTGAACTTTAGTGAGCCGTCATCAATCTAGCTAGGGTTCCATGATGAATAGGCTGATGATATTGGTGTTCCGCTCTACCACAAGCTATCATTCTCAATGTTCAATGCCCGCAAGGATCTCCTCGACTAGCTCAACTGGTGCGAGCACTTTTTCATGCAACGCTCCCGTGAGGCCAACAAGGTGTGGCTTGTGTCCTTCCACATGACCGGCACCACCCAACACTCATACTTCATGTTGGAATGTTACACCGTACCGGTGACATGAGTTGGGCGCACTTCAAGGCGCTCTATCAGCAGCGGTTTGGCTCGACCCTGGGCATCATCCACCTTGTTGATCTAGCCCAACTTCCCTTTCGTGGTACCATTGACGAGTACATGGGGTCCTTCCAAACACACATGGCCCACACTGGCAACCTCACCCAGGTGCAACAAGTGCACTTGTTCACCTATGGTCTACCTGACGCGATCCATATCCACGTCGAGCTCCAGGCCGGCATGCCCCCAAGACTTGCAGCGTGCCATGGCGTTGGTGTGTGCCTATGGGTGTCGTGCCACGGCGTAGTCATCACCAGGTGCGCTATGTTCGCCGCGCGCCCAGTCTTACCCGCCAGAACTATTGGCCCCAATCGATGTCAGCAACACTCGCTCCGATGCTTGGTGATTTGACACGATCATTCCGCCGTCTCTCGCCCATAGAGATGGTTGAACGCCACCGCCGAGGTCTCTGCTACAACTGTGACAAGACATACAACTGTGGGTACAAGTGTTAGCGCTTATTCTACCTTGAGGTCACTGACTTTAACTTCGGCGGGCCTAATATGATGGACGAGTCTGCGCTAGCCGTGGAAGTGGAACCCCTGATCTCATTCAATGACATCACCGGAATCCACTCGGACAACACCATGCAGCTGCACATCTCTGTCGGCAACACCGTACTCACCACACTTCTCAACTGTAGCTCCACACATAACTTCATCAGCTTAATGGCCGTTCGTCGCATCGGCCTTTGCTTCATGGACAACCAGGGCACACATGTGGTGGTCACAAATGGTGACCATGTTGCTTTCCACGGACATGCTCTGATGTCACCGTCCGCATCTGCGACAAACACTTCATCATTGACTGCTATGCCATCCCATTGGACTACTACAACATGGTTCTGGGAGTAAAGTACCTCCGCACCCTAGGCTGCATCTTGTGGGATTTTGACGATATGCGCATT
Organism: Cenchrus americanus; assembly: GCA_947561735.1. NCBI lineage: Eukaryota > Viridiplantae > Streptophyta > Magnoliopsida > Poales > Poaceae > Cenchrus > Cenchrus americanus. Next base: position 181,135,939 of record OX387245.1, read on the forward strand.
GCTTTCTGGCACCACGACCTACACGTACTATGGATGGGCATCAGCTCCATGCACACTAACATCCCGCCGACCGGTCTCCTCCATTGCATCTGCAGCAGGGAACTGATGTTCCTAGAGTGGCTCCTCCAGTCCTTCGATGACGTCTTCGCCATGCTGTCGGGCCTGCCTCAGTGATGGCCTTGCGCCCACCGCCTTTACCTGGTCCCTTGTACCACGCTGTGGCGGTATGGCCATAGCACTAACCGCAGCTACAAAAAGATGAACTCGAAGTCTAGTGTGCGACCATGATGGAGCAGGGCATCATTTGGCCTTCCACCTCGATCACCGTTCTCTGCCCTGATCCTCCTCGTCAAGAAGCCTGATGATACATGGTGCTTATACGCCGATTACAAAGAACTCAACAACTACATGGTGAAAGACAAGTTCCTCGTTCTGGTGGTTGAAGAACTCATTGATGAACTGCACGCCGCTCGTTTCTTTGCCAAGCTTGACTTGCGCGTCGGCTATCAGCAAGTGCGTGTTCATCCGGATGACATCGAGAAGACGGTGTTCCTGACGCATCACAAGCACTTCGAGTTCCTTGTGATGCCGTGGCACTACGAGTTCCTTGTGATGCTGCTTAGCCTCACCAAGCCCCAACGACATTCCAAAGCTTGATGAACGTGGTTCTCTAGCCCTTTCTTCGTAAGTGCGTCCTAGTATTTTTTTGACGACATACGTGCCCTGGACTGAGAACCTTCAATACCCGCGTGTTGTGTTCATCACACTGCGTGACAACCAGCTCCAGGTGAAGCGCGCCAAGTAGTGATGGCAATGGGCGCCAAATACCCGCGTACCCGCGGGCAGGAAACCCGATGGGCACAGATATGGGTGCCATTCCTCGCCCTCGAGCGCGGGCGTGGTCACAACCTTAAACCCAACGAATAGTTATTCGCAGGCAAAGAAATTTGCTATCCTCACCCGCATACCCGCTATGACATGTGGGACCCACATATAACTATGTATATATACTGTCACACCTGCTTTTCCAAAGAAAACCAAGTGCAAACCTATATGCATGCCAGGGTCAAGTTTCATGCATATAGTTGACATAAGTGAATAGCAAAAATAATATCACATAAGAAAAAGAAATATTATCAGATATTTACGCTTAATCCTGGAAACGAAGGCACCGAACTCCACAAGCAGTCGACTGGGGGTTGCGTACGCCTAGAACTAGCAACATCTGCATAGCAGCTTCATCGCATCTTCCTCTTTCTGAGCAACATTGTTTATAACAAAGGTGAGCACTTGTCGTACTCAACAAGTGTGGGGAAAGAATGAATGCAAAGGTTTCATAGTGGACTGGGCTCTAAGCATTTAGCATTTTAGTTGGTCTAGTTTTATTAAACAACTATTTACTAGCAAGTATAAGTATATAACATCCCACAATTAAGCATAAAGGTAAGAGATACGCCATAAGCATATAGTTAACATAACCAGAGAGCATGATTTAAGTCCATCTTCAAGTTCAATTATCATGTGAGGGTCCAGGCCGCTCTTGACCGTGAGCGCAACTAATCGACTAGTTTTGCACTCTGCAGAGGTTGTACACTTTCACCAAGTCGCGTAGAAGCTCTGAAGAACTTTAGACCCAACCACTCGATGCTGATCAGGCACCATACCACACTACCGAGGTGTGGCTTCATAGGGACACTACGATGCCTTTACAAAGATTCCCTAATAAGTGGTAACCCGCTAAGGTTTCCGCATAAGGGGATTAACCCTCCCACAAGTGGCGTACCACTTGGCTGGACAAGCCATCGCACAACTTATCAGCCTCTTGCCCTTTCGGTAAGATTACCCCAAACTAGAGTCTCTAATTATTTGGCCCAGACAGAGCCCATTTGTCTTGTGGTCGCTATTTTCCTGGGTGGTTCTCCACGTTCTGATTAACACATATGGTCTTGTAATAAAATTATTATAAAGGAATATAAGACATAAAAATGGTACCATGTTGATTATTACCAACCCAGTTGAGCAAACTAAGCTACATCTACCATCAATATTAATTAAACAACCCGGCTATACAAGGCAATGATAAAAAGAATATTAGTCATCATCCTTAATAGAAACACATCAAAATTGATGCAGGCAGTGCAATGAGTGATTAATTAATTATTGAGGCAAAAGCTCAAGGACAAACTTGCCTTTAACCAAAGAATAGTTGTTGCTCAGACTATCTTCATCTCCATGCTCTTCGTAGCTCTCGAATGATGTTTATTATACTCGCATCAATCATCCAGAGAACACATATTCTAGCATCAAACAATCTAAATTAAAATAGTACACCAATCATCATAAAACGTATTGAAAAGCAGCACTAAACTAATCTACACTACGTGAAAAACTGGCTTTGGTAACGGGCGTAGATCGCCTTTGGTAACGGGCAATGCGCCTGTTACCGATCAAGTGTTACAAATAAGCCAAGAAAGGTAACAGGCAGATGCCCGTTACTGATAGGACATATTCGTAACGGGCATTAAACAACGACTGTTACTACAACTAGCCACCGGTCACGTGAAATGACTGTTTTTCTGGGCCCAAAGGGAACTTTCGTAATGGGCACCAAAGCAAAGCCCATTACAGAAGCTCAATACAGAGACGCCTGATGTGCACCTGCGTCTCCACTATCTTGACGAACTGAGACGCGTCTATTTCATGCGCGTCTCAGTACATATAGTATTCGTAACGGGCATCAAACAACGACCGTTACCACAACTAGTCACCGGTCACGTGAAATGACTGTTTCTCTGGGCCCACATGGAACTTTGGTAACGGGCATGAAAGTAGTAGGTCGCATCGGCCTTTGCTTCATGGACAACCAGGGCACACATGTGGTGGTCACAAATGGTGACCATTTTTCTTTCCACGGACATGCTCTGACGTCACCGTCCGCATCTGCGACAAACACTTCATCATTGACTGCTATGCCATCCCAGTGGACTACTACAACATGGTTCTGGGAGTAAAGTACCTCCGCACCCCAGGCTCCATCTTGTGGGATTTTGACGATATGTGCATTGCTTTCTGGCACCACGACCGGCACGTACTATGGATGGGCATCGGCTCCATGCGCACTAACATCCCGCCGACCGGTCTCCTCCATTGCATTTGCAACAGGGAACCAATGTTCCTAGAGTGGCTCCTCCAGTCCTTCGATGACGTCTTCGCCATGCTATCGGGCCTGCCTCAGTGATGGCCTTGCGCCCACCGCCTTTACCTGGTCCCTTGTACTACGCTGGTGGCGGTATGGCCATAGCACTAACCGCAGCTACAAAAAGATGAACTCGAAGTCTAGTGTGCGACCATGATGGAGCAGGGCATCATTTGGCCTTCCACCTCGATCACCGTTCTCTGCCCTGATCCTCCTTGTCAAGAAGCCTGATGATACATGGTGCTTATACGCCGATTACAAAGAACTCAACAACTACATGGTGAAAGACAAGTTCCCCGTTCTGGTGGTTGAAGAACTCATTGATGAACTGCGCGCCGCTCGTTTCTTTGCCAAGCTTGACTTACGCGTCGGCTATCAGCAAGTGCGTGTTCATCCAGATGACATCGAGAAGACGGTGTTCCTGACGCATCACAAGCACTTCGAGTTCCTTGTGATGCCGTGGCACTACGAGTTCCTTGTGATGCCGCTTAGCCTCACCAAGCCCCAACGACATTCCAAAGGTTGATGAACGTGGTTCTCTAGCCCTTTCTTCGTAAGTGCGTCCTAGTATTTTTTTGACGACATACGTGCCCTGGACTGAGGACCTTCAATACCCGCGTGTTGTGTTCATCACACTGCGTGCCAACCAGCTCCAGGTGAAGCGTGCCAAGTAGTGATGGCAATGGGTGCCAAATACCCGCGTACCCGCGGGCAGGAAACCCGATGGGCACGGTTATGGGTGCCATTCCTCGCCCACGAGCGCGGGCGTGGGCACAACCTTAAACCCAGCGAATAGTTATTCGCAGGCAAAGAAATTTGCTATCCTCACCCGCATACCCGCTATGACATGTGGGACCCACATATAACTATGTATATATACTGTCACACCTGCTTTTCCAAAGAAAACCAAGTGCAAACCTATATGCATGCCAGGGTCAAGTTTCATGCATATAGTTGACATAAGTGAATAACAAAAATAATATCACGTAAGAAAAAGAAACATTATCAGAGATTTACGCTTAATCCTGGAAACGAAGGCACCGAACTCCACAAGCAGTCGACTGGGGGTTGCGTACGCCTAGAACTAGCAACATCTTCATAGCAACTTCATCGCATCTTCCTCTTTCTAAGCAACATTGTTTATAACAAAGGTGAGCACTTGTCGTACTCAGCAAGTGTGGGGAAAGAATGAATGCAAAGGTTTCATAGTGGACTGGGCTCTAAGCATTTAGCATTTTAGTTGGTCTAGTTTTATTAAACAACTATTTACTAGCAAAGAGATACGCCATAAGCATATAGTTAACATAACCAGAGAGCATGATTTAAGTCCATCTTCAAGTTCAATTATCATGTGAGGGTCCAGGCCGCTCTTGACCGTGAGCGCGACTAATCGACTAGTTTTGCACTCTGCAGAGGTTGTACACTTTCACCAAGTCGCGTAAAAGCTCTGAAGAACTTTAGACCCAACCACTCGATGTTGATCAGGCACCATACCACACTACCAGGGTGTGGCTACATAGGGACGCTACGAGGCCTTTACAAAGATTCCCTAATAAGTGGTAACCCGCTAAGGTTTCCGCATAAGGGGATTAACGCTCCCACAAGTGGCGTACCACTTGGTTGGACAAGCCATCGCACAACTTATCAGCCTCTTGCCCTTTCAGTAAGATTACCCCAAACTAGAGTCTCTAATTATTTGGCCAAGACAGAGCCCATTTGTCTTGTGGTCACTATTTTCCTGGGTGGTTCTCCATGTTCCGATTAACACATATGGTCTTGTAATAAAATTATTATAAAGGAATATAAGACATAAAAATGGTACCATGTTGATTATTACCAACCCAGTTGAGCAAACTAAGCTACATCTACCATCAATATTAATTAAACAACCCGGCTATACAAGGCAATGATAAAAAGAATATTAGTCATCATCCTTAATAGAAACACATCAAAATTGATGCAGGCAATGCAATGAGTGATTAATTAATTATTGAGGCAAAAGCTCAAGGACACACTGGCCTTTAACCAAAGAATAGTTGTTGCTCAGACTATCTTCATCTCCATGCTCTTCGTAGCTCTCGAACGATGTTTATTCTACTCGCATCAATCATCCAGAGAACACATATTCTAGCATCAAACAATCTAAATTAAAACAGTACACCAATAATCATAAAACGTATTGAAAAGTAGCACTAAACTAATCTACACTACGTGAAAAACTGGCTGTGGTAACGGGCGTAGATCGCCTTTGGTAACGGGCAATGCGCCTGTTACCGATCAGGTGTTACAAATAAGCCAAGAAAGGTAACAGGCAGATGCCCGTTACTGATAAGATATATTCGTAACGGGCATTAAGAAACGGCCGTTACTACAACTAGTCACCGATCACGTGAAATGGCTGTTTTCTGGGCCCACATGGAACTTTCGTAATGGGCACCAAAGCAAAGCCCGTTACAGAAGCTCAATACAGAGACGCCTGATATGCACCTGCGTCTCCACTATCTTGACGAACTGAGACGCGTCTATTTCATGCGCGTCTCATTACATATAGGATTCGTAACGGGCATCAAACAACGACCGTTACCACAACTAGTCACCAGTCACGTGAAATGGCTGTTTCTCTGGGCCCACATGGAAGAGCATGAAACAGAGCCAGTTACTGTGAAATTAACTTCAGAGACGCGTTCGATGAACCTACGTCTCCACTGTCTCGACGAAATGAGACACATCTGTTTCCACGCGCGTCTCTATTAAAGGAGACGCTTGCTTTCAACCTGCATCTCATATATCTCGATGAATGGTCTAGGTCCTGGTGCCCACCGGTCAGGACTGGTAATGGGCTTTTACACGGCCCATTACATTGTGGGCATTTTTGTAACGGGCTTTCCGAATGAAGCCCGTTACTCACTGACCAGTGTTTGTAACGAGCTTTAATTAACGCCCGTTACAGATACGGCGGCAAAAACTACAGTAACCTGCCCGGTTGCCGGCAGGTCCTGGAACCAGCTAGGATTTGGCAGCCACCAGGGGCTGCATCCTGGAACCAACCAGGATTTGGCAGCCACCACAGCAAGGAGACATCACAAACACATTCTCACATCACAGATATAGGCAAACCAAGATCACATTTATAGACAAGCTAGGATCACATCAAGTTTCAAGTTACTCCCATCAGGGCTTGTTTGGATGGAGTCATGAGAAAACTGCCTGAAGCCCTGAACCAGGCAGTATCTGACCCCAACCAAGCAAGCCAAGTAGGTTTCTCAGGCAACAACACCTGACTAAAGAAGACTGAATGAGTTTCAAGTTTCTCGTCACAATAAACTCACGGTGCACCACTATACAAGTTGCCCTTTCGGTCGATGGCCTCCTTAGGAATGTACTCGCACAACATCTCCCGGACACGCTTTACATCTTCTGTGAAAACGTCTACAGGAGGTTTGAAATCCTGCAAAATACAATCATTTATGAGAATACAAGTAGAAATCATTTTCTAAAATCAGATGGATAATATGAGCAAAGACAAGGTTGAACATTATTATCTACTTACAACATCCAGTAGTCTTAACATATGGAATGCCACATGGAATCCACACAAAGAGGACCCCCGTGGCTGCTGAGCACTCTGCATCGAGGTACCGAAATGACAAGTTAATGCAGTACCAAATAGGTAAGAAGGGACCATAAAAAAACCTCGGTCTTACATCAAGATTTGTTTTGTGCTTGAGTGTGGCTTTTGGCTTTTTTTCTTTCCTTTCGTCACTCTGTACTGTGCATCACCAAAGGCCCTGCATGATCAACAATACCAATTAGAAGCACTAAGAGATTGATTTTTTGTGAACAAATAATACTGTACCAAAGGCCTAACATGGTCAGCAATAGCAATTAGAAACACTAAGAAATTGAATTTTTGTGAACAAAACCTAGAAGAAACTGACTAGTTCAAAACATTTTGGAGGTTTGGGAACTTTAGCGGGGGATGTTATTTAGTAGAATCTAGATACCAAACCTCTGTGAACTTCATACAGACATACACAGTTCATATTTTACTTAATTAGCATACAGGGATAGATGCCACCCATTTTGACAGGGACACAACAATATGCTTATATATCAAAGCAGAGAATAAATTCCTTCAACTGCTTCCTTGTCCAACTTGAGCAGCGATGGATTTTTTGTTCCATATGTACATGCAATAAGAGGATAAAGCAATGGTCATGACATTATATATGACAGTAGTGAAACAACACTCACAACACATCATGACACCAACAATAACAATATATATGACAGTAGTGAAACAATTAACACTCACAACAAAGCATAAGACAGTGTAGTTATCACTACCTTATAAACCACTGCGATGCAATTCCCACTGACATTATGTGGCCATCAGAATTAAAGTATGCTAACAGGTCCAAAGCATAAGTGTCGTTCTGGTACATTCAGAGCATAGCAGAATTAAAGTATGCTAACATCCTTTATGCTTTTAATGAATTTACAGTGCAAAAATTATAGCACCAGGAACATGAAAATGAATTCCAACATTTCATATAACTTCATCTGTTATGCAAAAATTTATTCAAAACAGACTGTGTCGGGGACAGCCCTAGGGGTCCCCTTAAACAACAGGGAAATCCCCAATTAAAAACCCCGCAACAAAGCCAAACACGCCTAACCATGCAGGACACGGCCCACCAAGGCGGCCCACTCGAAGATCCCCTCGAGCAGGCTCCGCCTCGCTCGAGGATGCGTGCCTCCCTCGGGCGGGCTCCGTCCTGTTCGAGGGAGTGCGCTTCCCTCGAGCAGGCTCCGCCTCGCTCGAGGGCCCGCCCCCCTCGAGCGAGGCTCCGCCTCGCTCGAGGGCCCGCTCCGCCCTCGAACGGGGTCCGCCTCGCTCGAGGGCGCCCGCACGCATGCGCCCTCGCTTCCGTGCACGAGCATTTAATGCCCCGACAACGGCGGGGGCGGTGCCATCATGCGCCCGGGGCTCGCGCCCGGTGCCACCGCACCAACTCCCCGGGGAGGGATCCCATCCCCGCCACTGTAGAAGGAACTGTGCGGCGTGGCCGGCGCCAGTCCCGTGACGCCGCGCCGCCTGCTCCGGTACGGCTAACGTGCCGAGCCCTCGAAGGGGGGCCGGCCGCACCCTCGACTTGCTTTCTTGTGACCTTGCAGGGTTAGGTAGAGGCGCTAGGCCGGTGGGACGCCATCCCCGCCACCGCAACGGCATGGCTGCCGCCCCCGCGCGTACGAACCGCACGCCGGGCGCTGTGGCAACGGCTCCAGCACTGTGAAGCGTGCGGGAACGGGGCGCCGCCTTGCCTGTCACTGTGCCTCATACGGACCGACGTCAGCAACTCCCTCGAGCCCGTCTGAGGACATCGCGGCCATCCACCGCTCTTCTACCCTCGAAGTCGCTACTGTTCGGGTACAAGACACGCCATGATGGCCGAATCGCTGCAAGGATCGTCCGGACGGCCGCCCACTCTACAACATAGCACGCCACACCCCCTCACGTAGCTAAATAGCACGGCGCGCATGTGATTCGCTCTCTCCTTGATCTATAAAAGGAGGACGAACCCCCCCCCCCCCCCGCCGCAGGGGACAGACGAGGACGACACACAACGGATAGACAGACACAACATAACAAGAGACAGGCTGCGCCACGCACTTGTTCTCCAATTCTCCCACAACATCTTCAGCCACTACACCAGATACTTGGAAGCCACGCTTCCTCTCCCGCCTTGCTTGTAGCAGCCCCACTACAAGCACCCCCGGTGCTGAGCAATATAGTGCCTTGAGCACACCACTGCTGGACGTACGGCCCCCTCGGCCGGAACCAGGATAAATCCCGTGTATTTTATTGCTTAGCATCGACCATTGAGGGATAGACATCGGCGCTTATTACTGGTTAGTGTCTGGACCACATTCCGCACCGACAGTTGGCGCCCACCATGGGGCAATCGAGCGCCTAAGGTCAACCATCGTCAACTCCCTCCATGGTGATTCGCACTGAGTACCGCGGTACGCGTTACTGCATGGGCAGCTCGGACCCCCTCCCCGCCGGGTTCGAAATCCGGTTCGGGGGCTTGAACTTTCAGGCCACGGGGAACGGCTACCTCATGCGCCTCACCAACCGTGAGGAGCTCCACGCGCGGAGCCAGGCCGGGTCCGCTCCGACCCCGTGCCCGCCCGCGCCACCACGGCGCGGACGCCCGCCGGCACGGATGCCGCGGGGCCCGTCGACGCCACGCCGCCGCCGCCGCTCCCGTCCGCGTTCGTGCCGGACGCGGTCCGAGCGACGGCGAGCCGAGCGCGCCGCCTCTCAGCACGGCGCGCCCGTCGTCACGGCGACCGCCGCCCCAACGGGACAGCGCACAGTCTCTGGACCGCGCTTTCCCATTGGGTTGCGTGGTGCCACAACGGCCTACAACGCCAACGTCAACACCACGATGCGCAGGGTTCCCCCTGGCCGTCACGTTTTCGTCGCCAGGGATCCCAGCGCCTCGGCCGGTGACAAATCGTCCCTAGGCTCCCTCGACGCGCCGCCACCCGCTAACCTCCACGGGTACGCGGAGTGGGACTTCTCCGGCGTGTCGGACCCAGTCATGTTCCGGCGTTTCCTTGACGCTACGAACTACTGGTTCGGCTGCCCCGACGACTCCAGTACCGGGAGCTACGACCCCGCGCGGGAGTGCTACATCGTCGTCACCAACGACCCGGCCAACGCCACCGGCGCTGTGGGCGCGGGGGACGGGGAGATCACGCCTGCTCCGGGGATCGCTCTGCGCCTAGCCGCGGGGCCAAGCACCCCCGCCGGGGCCGACGCCGATGCGCGGCTAGCCCGGTGCCCGCGAGCTCGAGGCTAAGCTGGCGGAGGAGTACGGGGACGGTGCGGCTGCTCCGCGCCTCAATGGCAGGGGAAGCCTCCGCACGTGGTGAACGCGCGCGTGAGCTGGGCAGACAGGCCCGCGACCGCATCAACACCGACAACCCTGACGCGCCTCCACGGGCAAGTCAGAAGCTCGTTGCCGCCGCGACATTGCTGCGGGCTATGCCGGCACCCTCGACCCCTGAGGCACGGAACTTGCAACGTGAGGTGCAGGCTCTCATCGAGCAAGCGGCCGTCCAGCAGGCCGAAAGCTCGGCCTCACGTATCCGCCAGCAGGGGGATGCGCGGGGAGACGGGGCTGCTCAGGGGGCCGAACCCTCGGTCCACGCAGACGAAGCTGCAAGGCGTCCCGCCAACTCGAGACGTGCGCCGGCCAAGGAGCGGCTCCTTGACACGCGCAGGACGCTGGATGGCAACGCCTGCAACGTCATCAACGCCAGGCGCACGAGCAAGGCGGACGCGCGAGCGGCGGTGGGCTACCACCCTCGGCGGGGTGGACGCTACGACAGCGACGAAGACCGCTCTCCGACGCCGGAGCCTCCGGGGACCCGTGTGTTCAGCCGGGAGATCCGTGCGGCGGCCTTCCCCCAACGCTTCTGCCAGCTCTCGACCATCGTCAAGTACAACGGGGAGACGGATCCCCGCGTGTGGCTCAACGACTACTGTCTGGCGTGCCAGCTGGGCGGGGCCACCAGTGACGAGGTCATCATCCGCAACTTGCCCCTGCACCTCGGCGATGCAGCCCGGACGTGGCTCGAGCACCTGCCCGCCAGCCAGATCCACAACTGGGACGACCTAGTCCGCATGTTCGTGGGCAACTTCTAGGGCACGTACGTGCGCCCTGGGAATTCCTGGGACCTGCGCTCCCGCACCTAGAAGCCCGGCGAGTCGCTGCGGGACTTCATACGGCGCTTCTCTAAGCGTTGTACAGAGCTCCCCAGCGTGGCGCAATCCGAGATCGTGCATGCCTTCCTCGAGGGCACCACGTGCCGGGACCTCGTGCGAGAGCTGGGGCGCAGCCCGCCCGCGGACTCCAACGAGCTGTTCGACATTGCCACCAGCTTCGCCTCAAGAGAGGAGGCCGTGGGGGCAATCTTCGACGGCAAGAAGGGCAAGCGCTCGGATGATGCGCCCGCGGAGGGCAGCAAGTCCAGGGAGCCCCACCACAAGGATAAGCGAGGCAAGAAGGGAAAGAAGCCGCGCCGCGAGGCGCGTGAGCAGGGGCGTGACGGCGGTAATGCCGAGGCCCTTGCTGTTGACCCGGCTCGACGGGGCCATCGACCGGCCCCTCGAGGTCCGGGGGTGTTCGATGACATGCTGAAAAAGCCATGTCCCTACCATAAGACCCCAGTGAACCACACCCTTGAGCAATGCGACATGCTCAAGAAGTTCTATGGCCGCACCGCCGCGAAGGAGGCGGAGGCCAAGAAAGAAGGAGGAGATGGCGACGCCGGCAGCTTCCCCGCCGTGGAGAACGTATTCCTCATCTTTGGGGGACCCACCGTCGACATGTCGACCCGCCAGCGCAAGCGGGAGTGGCACGAGATCCTCGCCGCGGAGAGGGCGCCCCCATCCTTCCTCAACTGGTCGGAAGACGCCATCACCTTCAGCAGGGAAGACCATCCGAACCGGATCCCCAACCCGGGCCAGTACCCACTGGTGGTCGACCCGATCACTGGGAACGCGCGGTTCTCAAAGGTCTTGATGGACGGAGGCAGCAGCCTCAACATCCTCTACGCGCATACGCTGCGCCTAATGGGGATCGGGTTGGACCAGCTGCGTCCCAGCACGAAGCCGTTCCATGGCGTCGCGCCCGGCAAGCAGGTCCAGCCCCTCGGGCGCATCGATCCGCCTGTGGTTCGGCACCGCGAAGAATTTCCGCAAGGAAACGCTCACCTTCGAGGTGGTGGGGTTCAAGGGCGCCTACCACGCCATACTTGGGCGGCCCTGCTACGCCAAGTTCATGGCGGTCCCCAACTACACCTACTTGAAGATGAAGATGCCCGGACCGAACGGCATCATCACCGTAGGCTCGTCCATCGAGCACGCATTCGACTGCGACGTCGAGTGCGTAGAGCACGCAGAAGCACTGGCGCTGGATGAAGCGCTGGTGACCACTTTGGAGAAGATGGTCAACGAAGACCTCGACTCCACAGCCAAGCGCACCGGCACCTTCGAGGCCGCGGAGCAGACCAGGAGGTCGCCCTCGACCCTTCTGCCCCCGAGGGCAAGGCGTTGAGGGTCAGCTCCACCCTCGATCCCAAATAGGAAGTGGTGCTCGTCGACTTCCTCCGCGCCAACGCCGACATCTTCGTGTGGAGCCCCTCGGACATGCCAGGCATCCCGAGGGAGGTCGCCGAGCACTCCCTTGACATCCTGCCTCACGCCCGCGCCGTGCAACAACGGCTGCGCCGCTTCGACGAGGAGCGGCGACGGCTATTGGAGCGGAGGCGCGGAAGCTTCGGAGGCTGGGTTCATCAAGGAGGTGTTCCACCCAACGTGGCTAGCAAACCCCGTACTTGTAAAGAAAAAGAATGGGAAGTGGCGGATGTGTATAGACTACACTAGTCTTAATAAAGCATGTCCTAAAGTTCCTTTCCTTTGCCATGAATTGATCAAATTGTTGACTCAACGGCTGGGTGCGAGCTGCTCTGCTTCCTTGATGCCTACTCCGGGTATTGAAGGAGTCCGACCAGCTCGCGACTTCGTTCATCACGCCGTTCGGGATGTTCTGCTACGTCTCGATGCCGTTCGGCCTCCGAAACACGGGTGCGACATACCAGCGCTGCATGCAGCACGTTTTCGGAGATCACATCGGGCGGACGGTCGAGGCGTACGTAGATGACATCGTCGTGAAAACTAGGAAGGCGGACGACCTGGTTGACGACCTTGGCATCGCGTTCGGCTGCCTACGGGCCAATGGGGTCAAATTAAACCCCGAGAAGTGTGTCTTTGGAGTGCCGCGAGGCATGCTCTTAGGATACATCGTCTCCCAACGGGGAATCGAGGCCAACCCCGAGAAGGTTGCGGACCTCGAACGAATGGGCCCGATCCGGGACCTCAAAGGGGTGCAAAAGGTGCTGGGGTGCCTTGCCGCCTTGAGCCGCTTCATCTCGCGGCTCGGCGAGAAGGGCCTGCCCCTCTATCGCCTCCTCAAGAAGCACGAGCGCTTCTCTCCGGACCGCCGAGGCCCAGGATGCGCTCGACAAGCTGAAGGCGTCTCTAACGCATGCCCCGGTCCTCACGCCGCCGCGGCAGACGGCGAACCCCTGCGCTCTATGTGGCCGCAACCACCCGGGTGGTGGTCGCCGCCGTGATCGTGGTGGAGCGCGCGGAGGAAGGGCACGCTCTCGCCGGTCCGGCGGCCGGTCTACTACATCGCCGAGGTCTTGTCCGACACCAAGACGCGCTACCCCCAAGTCCAAAAGTCGCCGTACGCGGTGGTCCTCGCGCGGCGCAAGCTCCGCCACTACTTCAAGGCCCACCCAGTCACGGTGGTTTCCTCCTTCCCCGCCGGGGGGAGATCATCCGCAATCCCGACGCGGCGGGCGGGGATCGCCAAGTGGTCCGTGGAACCGATGGGCGAGACGCTCGCCTATGCCCCGCGCAAGGCCATCAAGTCCCGCATCCCGGCGGATTTTGTCGCTGAGTGGACGGATACGCAGCTGCCACCGCCACAAATCCAAGCAGAGTGCTGGGCTCTGTACTTCGACGGGTCGGTGATGAAAACAGGGGCGGGCGCGGGCCTGCTCTTTGTGTCACCCCTCGGGGAGCACATGCGGTACACGGTGCGCCTCCACTTCCCCGCCTCGAACAACATGGCCGAGTACGAGGCCCTTCTTTGCGGCCTCAAGATCGCCATCGAGTTGGGCATCAAACGCCTCGACGTGCGGGGGGACTCACAGCTCGTAATTGACCAGGTCATGAAGAACACGAGCTGCCATGACGACAAGATGGAGGCCTACTACAAGGCCGTGCGAGCCCTCGAAGACAAATTTTATGGCATCGAGCTCAATCACGTGCCCCGCCGGTACAACGAGGAGGCAGACGAGCTGGCCAAGATCGCGCCCGGGCGGATCACCGTCCCCCCTAACGTTTTCGCCCGCGACATCGCTCAGCCCTCGGTCGCCCTCGAGCCTCACCCCTCGAACCACACAGAACCCTCGGGGGCTCCCTCGAATCTAGCGGGTACGGAACCCATGGATGAGGACCCCTCGAACGAGGCGTACGTGCTCCCCCTCCTCGAGGGGTATGGCGCCGATGGGGCTGATGTGATGGACATCGAGCCAGCCCCCGTCAAGGCTGACTGGCGTGACAAATATGTGGCCTGGTTGGCCCGAGGAGAACTCCCCACAGACCGGGCCACGACCAGACGCATCGCCAAGATGGCCAAGTCCTTTTCCCTCGTCGACGGCGAGCTGTACAAGCGCGCCGCCTCCGGCATCCTGCAGCGGTGCATGCCCATCCCCGAGGGGCGCGAGCTCCTGCGGGACATCCACGCCGGGATCTGCGGCCATCATGCAGCGCCTCGTACCCTCGTCGGCAATGCGTTCCGCCAAGGCTTTTACTGGCCTACCGCGGTCGCAGACGCCAGCGAAATCGTACGCACCTGCGAAGGGTGCCAGTTTTACGCCCGCAAGTCCAACCTTCCCGCTCACGTCCTGCAGACCATCCCCATAACATGGCCGTTCGCTGTGTGGGGGCTGGACATCGTCGGGCCCCTGCGGAAGGCACCCGGGGGCTTCACCCACTTGCTGGTCGCGATCGACAAGTTCTCCAAGTGGGTGGAAGTGCGCCCCATCACGAACCTCAGGGCCAGTAAACGCCGACCCCCGCGCCGCCTCCGCCGGCGCCTCCACTTGCGCCTCCGTGGCCACGGGCGCCGACGCGGCGCCGTGGCCATCGCCTCCGGCCGCGCCTCCACGACCACGGGCGCCCGTCCGCCCTCCTCAACCGCAACCACGGGCGCCACCGCGGGCCGCGCCCGCTCGCCGCTCGCCGCGGCCGGCGCCACGGGCCGCGCCTCCGTTGCGGCGCCCACCGCCGGCCGCGTCTCCGCCACGCCCGCCGCCGCAGGCCGCGCCTCTCGCCACGACCGGCACCCGCGGCTCCTCGACGACCGCCGGCCGCGCGGCGGCGGGGGCCGATCCGCCGGCCGAGGCCTCGAGGCCTCGCCCGCGCCTTGCGAGCCCCTCGCCCGCCGCCGCCGTGCTTGCCCCCCGCCCGCGGCGCCCTCGACGAGCGCCGCCGGGTGGGGATGGACGCGTCCGCCCTCAACACCTTGGCCGGTGCGAGGGGAGGCACGGTTGGCACCACCCTGCCCAAGCATAAACAAAATTTAGAACGCCTGGTCGCCAAAAAACCAAACCCAGCAGAAGAGCAAGCCCCTTACCTCGAAGAGGAGAAGGCGCGCTTCCTCTTCCTCGAGGCCTCGGCGGATGAGGCCCACGCGGCCGACGCACCGGTCGCCGCGCCCCCTGATGCCTCCGCCACGCGCACGGGCCCCGCCGCGCGCGCGGGCACGCTTGCCGCGCGCGCGCCTCCGCGGTGCGCGCCGGCACCTCCACGGCTCGCGCCGGCACCTCCACGGCTCGCGCCGCCTCTCGTCGTTGATTGCCCGGCGGCGGGCGCCGTTGCGCTCGCCCCGGCGATGCCGCCCTTGCCGCCGGAGCTGGCTCCGGCGACGGGGGAGCAGGCTCCCACCTATCAGAGGGGCCCTGCCCCCCAGCTTCTTCCTCCTCGTCCTCCTCCGAGGACGAATATTCCTCGGTCCCCGGCGAGGAGAGCTCCTGCTGCTCGTGCAGCCGGTACTCCTCGCTCCGCCGCTCGCGGCGCCGCCTTGCGCGCTCCCTCCTGCGCGCCGCCCGCTCCTGCTCCCGTTGCTGTGCCGCCCGACCGAGCGCGCGGGAGTCAGGGGTAGGCGGGACGGACTTCGCGGCGCTGAAGGTCACCAGCTGCAGGCGAGGACATTAAAGGCGTGTCAGTGGCCAGGGGCATCATCAAGAACGAAAACAGGGTCGAAAACCATACTCACCAGCGGGCCGGTGGGGAGCATCTCGAGGTCCCACGGGGACCGGTCCTGGCGCAGCATCCGGGTGTCGACGGCGTTCCACGCCCGCGTGAGCGCGTACGCCCGCCCGAGGGGGGTCGGGAGCATCCGCGACCTCGCCAGCGCGACGGGGTCCGCCACCTCCGTCATCTCGAAGATGCGCAGCGGCCTCTCCATCAGAGGCACGATCCGACGGTGGTGGAGGAAGGCGAGGACGCCCGCCGCGGTCAGCCCGCGCGCCGCCAGTTCCTCAAGGCGGCCGGGGAGCGAGCCCGGCCCGCCTCCGATGCGCGGGGCATGGACACCCCGTAGCTCCGGGAGCTCGGGCTTCTCCTTGAACACCCGACCGGTGTAGGGGGAGGCCGGGCTCGGCGTTGCGCAAGTAGAACCACCCCCCGCTCCCCGGCCCGGCGTTATTCGTCGTCATGGTGCGGGGGATGTAGTCGTCCTTGAACCGCGCCCGCACGGCGAGCGACATCCCGCCGGCGCGCACCGCGCGGCGGGTCCTCTGCTCCGTCGTGGGCTGCGTGAAGAGCTCCGCGCGGAAGAGGTGTAGCCAGAGCTCCCAATTGACTGGGATCCCTAGCTACCCCTCGCAGACGCCCATGAACGTGGCCGCCTACGAAATCGCGTTTGGCGCGAAGTTGTGTAACTCCACGCCGTAGCGGTGGCAGAGCGCCCGCATGAAGCGGCTCGCCGGTGCAGCGAAGCCACGCTCATGGAAGCGGATGAAGCTCACCACGTAGCCCTCCGACGGGTTGGGCGCGTGGTCTCCCGCCGGCGGCACGATCCATTCCGCCGGCCGGCCCTCTTCGTTCGCCGCCAACCGGCCGGCGGAGACCGGGCCGCCAAGGGCCAGCCGGGTCACCGACGACCGCTCCCAGGCGTACGGGTCGAGGATCGTGAGGGGCGGAAGCGGCGCCATGGGAGAAGACAAGGGATGCGAAAGCAGAGGACAAGAAGAAAAGGAAGAGCTCCAATGGCGAAGGGCCGCGGTGGCAAGAGCAAAGCGAAGGCGAGAGCGCAAGGGGCGAGAACGGCGAAATGCTAAGGTAAAAAACCACCATTTTCCCCTCCCCTCAGATTTATAAGCCACGGGCGAGGTCTCCGGGGCGGACGTCCCGCGCGCATTAACTGCAGGGAATCTTCTTTCTCGCTGACGGGCGGGCCCCACCACGACCGCGACGGCCACGCCACCGCGAATAAGCCATCATCACGGCGAAGAATAGCAGGGACCGTGACAGCGGTCACGTCCGCCTGCCCACGCCGCCCACTACGCGCGCGCGCGGCTGCAACGCCTAAAAAAGCGCGCCCACGACGCGAAATTACAGCCTCGACTGTGGAGCATTTAATGGCTCGGTTCCTTGCAAGGTACGCAGAACCCTCGAGCGGCACGAGCCCCTGGCTCGGGAGAGTTTCAACCCTCGAAAGGGTACAGGCGTGAGAAGGTCGCCTCGGGGCCTGCTTGAAACAGAGCAGGCACCGCAAGCACCCATGCCACGCAGGACCCTCGAGCGGCACGAGCCCCTGGCTCGGGAGAGTTTCAACCCTCGAAAGGGTACAGGCGTGAGAAGGTCGCCTCGGGGCCTGCTTGAAACAGAGCAGGCACCGCAAGCACCCATGCCACGCAGGACCCTCGAGCGGCACGAGCCCCTGGCTCGGGAGAGTTTCAACCCTCGAAAGGGTACAGGCGTGAGAAGGTCGCCTCGGGGTCTGCTTGAAACAGAGCAGGCACCGCAAGCACCCATGCCACACAGGACCCTCGAGCGGCACGAGCCCCTGGCTCGGGACAATTTCAACCCTCTAAAGGGCACAAGCGTGAGAAGGTCGCCTCGGGGCCCGTTTTAAAGCAAAGCGGGAACCGCAAGCACCCATGCCACGCTGTATTACTGATCAGCGCCTCGAGAACTAGCTCGCCCAAGCCCCTAGACGGTCGCAGATGCCAGGCCGGGAGCGCTTAGCCGCCGCCCCGCACCATTTTTACTAATCAGCGCCTCGAGGGCCGGCTCGCCCAAGCCCCTCGACGGTCGTAGACGCAAAGACGGGGCCGCCCAGGCGCCACCCCGCATGGCCCTACTGATCAGAGGTTCGAAGCTTGACCCTCGACGGGTTCGAACAGGCGCCCCAGATCACAGAGTCAGGGACGACTAAAGCGCGCGCATTCGAGCTGTTCCTCGAGCCCGACGGCTCGAGGGTGCCCTAGCCGGGGGATCCCACCGAGGGAGAGCTTACACGTCCTCGGTCCCTATCGAACGGGACCGAGCCCCACCTAGCAAACCCACGCAAGCGCTTCCATGGACGTGTCTCTGGACCACGCAGCCTACCCTTATCGAACGGGGCATGGGCGTCCACTCGAACCACCCGCCAGCAGCTCAACGAGGAATCCGCAATCCGCGACCCGCTCGATGGGGGTTGCGGAAACCTCACCCTCCGTCCCGCGGAGGGATGGCGAGGGCACGTTAAAAGAAAAGTCGTAAAGTTCTACCCGATCGCCTCGAACGGGCCCAGGTTCGGGGACTTAACGCACGGCTACACCTTCTGGATTGCACCCACCGGAGATAATGCCAGCAGCGCGTGCGTCACCGAAGTCGACTGAGACACTGCCGACGCCGGTTGAAACATGTACCATGCCCTCTGTCCAACTCTCGCGGTTAACCCCTACAGGAGCATCCACGCTCCTGCAGGGCTTCGGGGGCTAGACCCGCGGGTCCGCTACGCGGCCCCATGGAAAGCGTTCGCAAGACCAGAAGGGAAGAATGTCCTATCAGTAGGTTCCAGCATCTGCGGGAGCCTCAATGGCAAACCCACAGATGCTCGGGGGCTACTGTCGGGGACAGCCCTAGGGGTCCCCTTAAACAACAGGGAAATCCCCAATTAAAAACCCTGCAACAAAGCCAAACACGCCTAACCATGCAGGACACGGCCCACCAAGGCGGCCCACTCGAAGATCCCCTCGAGCAGGCTCCGCCTCGCTCGAGGATGCGTGCCTCCCTCGGGCGGGCTCCGTCCCCTTCGAGGGAGTGCGCTTCCCTCGAGCAGGCTCCGCCTCGCTCGAGGGCCCGCCCCCCTCGAGCGAGCTCCGCCTTGCTCGAGGGTCCGCTCCGCCCTCGAACGGGGTCCGCCTCACTCGAGGGCGCCCCGCACGCGTGCGCCTGCTTCCATGCACGAGCATTTAATGCCCTGACAACGGCAGGGCGGCGCCATCATGCGCCTGGGGCTCGCACCCCGGTGCCACCGCACCAACTCCCCAGGAGGGATCCCATCCCCGCCACTATAGAAGGAACTGTGCGGCGTGGCCGGCGCCAGTCCCGTGACGCCGCGCCGCCTGCTCCGGTACGGCTAACGTGCCGAGCCCTCAAAGGGGGTCCGACCGCACCCTCGACTTGCTTTCTTGTGACCTTGTAGGGTTAGGTGGAGGCGCTAGGCCGGTGGGACGCCATCCCCGCCACTGTTAACGGCATGGCTGCCGCCCCCGCGCGTACGAACCGCACGCCGGGCGCTGTGGCAACGGCTCCAGCACTATGAGGCGTGCGGGAACGGGGCGCCACCTTGCCTGTCACTGTGCCTCGTACGGACCGACGTCAGCAACTCCCTTGAGCCCGTCTGAGGACATCGCGGCCATCCACCGCTCTTCTACCCTCGAAGTCGCTACTGTTCGGGTACAATACACGCCATGATGGCTGAATCGCTGCAAGGATCGTCCGGACGGCCGCCCACTCTACAGCATAGCACGCCACGCCCCCTCACGTAGCTAAATAGCGCGGCGCGCATGTGATTCGCTCTCTCCTTGATCTGTAAAAAAAGGACGAACCCCCGCGCCGCAGGGGACAGAAGAGGACGACACAAAATGGATAGACAGACACAACATAACAGGAGACAGGCTGCGCCACGCACTTGTTCTCCAATTCTCCCACAACATCTTCAGCCACTACACCAGGGACTTGGAAGCCACGCTTCCTCTCCCGCCTTGCTTGTAGCAGCCCCACTACAAGCACCCCCGATGCTGAGCAATATAGTGCCTTGAGCACACCACTGCTGGACGTACGACCCCCTCGGCTGGAACCAGGATAAATCCCGTGTCTCTTATTGCTTAGCATCGACCATTGAGGGATAGACCTCGGCGCTTATTACTGGTTAGTGTCGGGACCACATTCCGCACCGACAGACTGGGAGCAACAAAAACCATCAATCAAATCCACAGTCAATCAATTGAAGATGAACTATTAAGGCATGTCTCCCTAATCCACCTTGACATGAATATATAGCAAATTGGGTGGACTATATTATAAACCAGTGCGATGCAATTCCCAATGACATTACGTGGCCATCAGAATTAAAGTATGCTAACAAGTCCAAAGCATAACTGTCGATCTGAGCATAGCAGAATTAAAGTATATGCTAACAGGTCCAAAGCATAACTGTCGATCTGGTACATTCAGAGCATAGCAGAATTAAAGTATGCTAACATCCTCGATGCTTTTCATGAATTTACAGTGCAAAACTTATAGCACCAAGAACATGAAAATGAATTTCAATAGTTCATATAACTACATCTGTTAGCAATAATTTATTCACACGGACTTGGGGCAACAAAATCCATCAATCAAAATCACAGTCAATCAATTAAAGATGAACTATCTAGGCATGTCTCCCTAATTAATCCACATTGACATGAATATATAGCAGATCGATTTTGGTGGCTGATGAGAGAGAGGGCGTTGGGGGTTCAAGCAGGACTAACCTCTGTCGCGAATGAAGTAGTTGTTCTCGTTATGGTCGGAGGGGCCGGATCCACGGCGGCTCGTGTCCTGAGGCGGCCGGCCGGCTCGTCGTCATGGCCGGGGACGACGTCGACGGATCCGCGTCAACTGTCTCTAGGTTGCCCGGACGTACGTCCACATGCCAGTAACCGCGTCCTCATCACCGTCGTCACGCAGGGAGCGGTGGGGCTGGAGAAGCGCAAGGCTGCGGCGGGGAGAGAGCGGCGAAGGTGAGCAGGGTGACTGGCGGCGGCGGTGAGGAGAATGCGGGCGTTGTGGATCTGTCTAGTGAGGAGGTGAATATGAACGACACACGTAACTGTGTTGAATCAAACTACTGGCGTGCCCTTGACTGCTCTGTGCAGCAATTGGAATTTCATGGGCACTATAGTAAATATAGGTGGGAAATTTTGAGCAGCCCACGCACGGTTCGCCTGCTAACGCTGCCGAGTGGGCCAGTGTCATGGGCGACGATGGTTAGTGAACCCGGATGGCCTTTGTTGGGAGTTGGGTCAGCGCTTGTCTTTTTTAGAGTTAAATACACCATGGGTCCATGAACTTGCAGCGCTGTGTCAAATAGGTCCATAAACTTGAAAACCAGACATCTAGCCCCTCAAACTTACAAACCCGTTCACCTCAGGTCCAACCCGGTTTTGTACGGTGGTTTTGAATGGGTACTGCAGCATTGCTGATGTCAGCGGTGACATCAACACTCCTATTTAATTTGTGAAATTGATATCTTTTTATTCGGAGCTCCAAATATAGCAAATAATATATCAATTTCGATCGTCTCAATGAGCTCTTTGCAATGGTGTACTTCATTTTGTTATTTGAGATAATTTTATTTCGTGTAAAATTATATATTTTTATAAAACGAGTGATATTTTATTCTCACTTGCAACCAGAAATATATGTGGTCATGATTAAGTCGTGGACTGAAATTGATTAAGATTTAAGACCTGGATGTGCCCATTTTTATTGTCATGATTCAGAAATAAAAAGAGAAAGGTGTAAACAAAATTGATTAAGATTTAAGATCTGGATGCATGTAAAGCTAGGGTTTTATACCAACCAACCCGACCGTGTTATCATCCCATGTCACCATCCTGGGAATAAAGAAACGATGCGAAAAGAAATAGTTGGCTGCATCAGTTCTATTCTTGGTGATCGAGTTGGTAAAACCCTAGCTTTACGCACGTCCAGGTCTTAAATCTTAATCAATTTCAGTTGTACCTTTCTTTTTTTCTAAATCATGACAATAAAACCGACAATATATATCCAGAACTTAATCATGACCACATATATATTTGATTGCAAGTGAGAATAAAATATCACTCGTTTTATAGAAATATTAAATTTTACACGAAATAAAATTATCTCAAATAGCAAAACAGATTACACCATTGCAAAGAGCTCATCGAGACGATCGAAATTGATATATTATTTTCTATATTTGGAGCTCCGAATAAAAAGATATTAATTTCACAAATTAAATAGGAGTGCTGATGTCATCACTGACATCAGCAACGCTACAGTGCCTATTCAAAACCGCCATGCAAACCATGCAAAACCGGGTTGGACCTCGGGTGAACAGGTTTGCAAGTTCGAGGGGTTGGATGTTTGGTTTTCAAGTTCATGGACCTATTTGACATAGCGCTGCAAGTTCATGTACCCACGGTGTATATATTGGCTGCTGACGCTGATGCGTGGGCCTATCACAATTTTTTTTGGAATGAAACTTGCTTCCCTGATTTATTAGAGCCATAAAACAACACCTAAAAATCATAAAAATATGAACAATTCGTATTTGGACATTTAGTATTTGAATAAAATATCATCAGTCACACTTGTGTGCCCAAGATTCTTAGAATCTGTTTTGACATCCCATGTTAATGATGTAATAATTCTACTAACATCTAGTGTGCTCTAAAAAATCTACAAATTGACATGCCAACATAATTTGGGTACCTAGACTTGTCTTCAAAATTTCAAATGGTTTCGATGAAGGAATTATATACTTGTGTACAAATGTCTACATCTCTCACATAGTTTCCTAGAATGTTTGCTTGAACATTGAAGTTTTCCACACTTTGCAACATGTTCGAACTCATATGCATTTGAAAACGTAACAAAACCTTGTGTTCACCTTAAGCTTACGAAATGTAAAGTTCCATCACTAATGGTTGTGTCAAACAAATATTATTTGTATGTTGTACTTACAAAGAACAAAGTAGGCATATAAACATCACTCAACAAACGGAATGTACACTAAACAATGGAATTAATGAATAGATGGTGATTTTAGAAAAAAATAGAGAAAATCAAATTTGGACTAATAACGATGAAGAAATACTTATTAGAACATTTGATTGCAGATTAAAAGGAGAAATGAGAACTGTTCTTCATTTGAATAGAACTGCTCCCCACAGTCATTTGAATAGAACAAAGGAGGAAGCAGAGGGCACCGCCGCCCGCCGCTGCCGACATCCCAACATCTTGATAAAATCAAATCCACGTTTAGTAATATCTAATAATTTACATTCAAGATAGATAATGTTCATATTGATGCTTGCTCCTACATCTCGATGTTCATCCTGCTGACGGCGTACTCCACGGCGGGGCGGAATTTACGCGTCTAGAGGTCGAACTCGTGACGGATGCGACACTTGGCGCTGCAGTAGTGGATGATCTCTTTGGTATCCGGACCGTAGCGCCTACGTCCCGCTTCCCAAGTGCAGATGTGGGGATTCTAGACGGGCAGCAACGGAATGTCATCGTCGTCACCGTCATCAAGCCAGTATAACCACACAATGTTGTCTATATCCTGCTTGACGAGGTAGCGCAGCTGCCGCAGGTTGTGGTTCTTCCACCGGCCGTCAGGGGGCGATGGGCCGCCGCTGATTTCCTGGAGTAGTGCCATGGCTTCGGGGTCCGCCGGGTTGCAACGGTACTTCAGCATCGCTAAAAAGTATTTGGCACCGGAGTCTTCAGCAGTGGCGGCATCTCTGATGAGCTTCAGACTCTTATCGGGGTTCCGCCGCCTCATCAACCTCACCATCCCCTCGAAGCACAATGCCTCTGGATAATTGGCCTCGCGGAAGCACCGCTCAAAGCATGACCTGACGTAGCGATTCTTGTACACCTCGCGAAGATCACGAAGAGACACGTGCAGTAGTACCTCATCGGAGTTGCAGATGCACCGGAAGGTGCCGCAGATTTTATTGAGAAGGTTTAGAAAATGGAAAACGACCACATCCTTGATGGAGTGGATGATGATCTTGGTGAGAAGTTCATCTGGCAGCAGCAGCATCAAGCACACCGTGGCGACCATCAAGGAGAATGGGAGGAAATAGCACAACGACAGGATTTGGAATTTGAATAGCGACGAGGGTTGAAGTTGGCGGTGACGAGGGATGAAGTTGGCAAGGAGGATTGAAGTTGAACACGGATGAAGTTAGCGACTAGGATTGAAGTTGAAGGAGGCGACGAGCTCGAGGGTTGAAGGTTGAAGATGGCGCCTCGGCCATGTCGTAATAAAACAATAAATGGAAATTGAAAAGGCGCCGCAGTTTGGCTGCTGCCGTTGACAAGTGGGCCTGACATCATTGCCACGCCCCTTCTCCTTCCCGTGTAAGTGAAAGGCGACGCGTGTCATCGCGCCAGAGCCCGATGCGCAATCGAGTGACACGTACTGCAGTAATGGAGTAGTGGGTGGGGGCAGAGGCGCCTAACGGTTCCGCGTCTTGTCAATATAACTCCCTCACCCAGTCGCCCTCCCCTGCTTTCTCCCCTGCTTCTTCCATAAGCTTATCATCTTTTTCTTCACTTCTTCTTCCTCCTCACGATTCACCACTACAAATCTTTGGTCACCGAGAGAAGGAGGAGATGACGTCGAGGAGCCCACCGCCATCGAAGCGGGGACGAAGGGAGGACGACGACGACGAAAGCCGCCCTCGGAAGAAGTTGGAGAAGGGGAAGGAGCCAGCGGCCAAGGACACCGACGAGGAACCGCTCTTCGACGACAATAAGTTCACCGCCGAGCTACTCAGGAGCACCTTCAGAAAGCTTCAAGGTGTTGGCGAGGCCTTCGACATCAAGGCGCATCATGATGTGTACAAGGATTCGACCTTGAAGGGTCTCGCCTTCAGGATCCACGGGTTGGCTGAGAAGCTCGAGAACCTCCCCGTGGTCAAGTGGGCTGCCCGCCGCCACCTCTTCTTAGACGACGGCGGCTCCAACGGCGACGACAACAGCCACGATGACGACGGCAGCCATGACAACGACGGCGGCGACGACGGCAGCCACGGCGGCGACGGTAGGACTCCGACTAATTGATAGACTCCTCTACCAATTAGTAATAATAATGTCTCTGTGTGCTTTTGTGTCTTCGTCCGGTTCTTGGACATGAACTGCTTAGTTTGTTTGTCAATCATGAACTGCTTAGTTAATTAGCTCGGTTGTTAGATTTTGTATGTCATGAACTCGATCTAATATACGCGAGTAGATCCAACCGCGTAGTGATGAACTGTGTTCTGTTGTGATTAAATGGAGATCTATTGTGATGAATTAGATCTTATTAGAGTAGTCATTGCTGACGCAGGTTAGCCTGCTGACGTGTGGGCCAGTGTCATTGGCGACGATGGTTAGCGAACCCGGATCGCATTTGTTGACAGTTGGGTCCGGGCGGGCAGGCAACAGTTATCTTTTTTATATTGGCTTCTGACACTGACGCGTGGGCCCATCACAATTTTTTGGAATGAAACTTGCTTCCCTGTATTATTAGAGCCCATAAAACAGCACATAAAAGATCATAAAAATACGAACAATTCACATTTGGACATTCAGTATTTGAATAAAATAACAACAGTCAAACTTGTGTGTCCAAAATTCATATATTTCATTTTCACACCCCTTGGTAATTATATAATAATTCTAATAACATCAAATTTGCTCTAAAAATCTACAAATTGACTTGGCAACATAATTTGGGTACCTAAACTTGTCTTCGAAATTTCAAGTGGTATCGATGAAGGAATAATATACTTGTGTACAAATGTCTTCATCTCTCACATTGTTTCCTAGAATGTTTGCTTGAACATTGAAGTTTTCCACACTTTGCAACATGTTCGGACTCATATGCATTTGAAAACTTAACAAAACCTTGTGTTCACCTTAAGCTTACGAAATGTAAAGTTCCATCACTAATGGTTGTGTAAAACAAATATTATTTGTATGTTGTACTTAGAAAGAACAAAATAAGGCATATAAACATCACTCAACAAACGAAATGTACACTAAACAATGAAATTAATGAATAGATGGTGATCTTAGAAAAATTTAGAAAAAAAGTATCAAATTTTGACTAATAATGATGAAGAAATACTTGTTACAACATTTGATTGCAGATTAAAAAGAGAAATGAGAACTGTTCTTCATTTGAATAGAACTGGTGCCCACAGTCATTAGCGACGTGGGGCTGATAACCCGCGTCGGATTTGCTGCTCTCCCAAAGTTTTACATAGATAATTCGAGCATCATACAAAAGCTAATCTACTACTGATTTCCTATTCTCTGTGCGAACTTCACCATTTTGCAGCGCAGCCTACAGTCTGCGCTGCAAAACAGAGAAATTTGAAGCCATCCTTTTTCCACGACGCAGCTGCCACCGGTGCCTGCACACGGCTGATCGCTGTGCACCTGTGTCGGAGGCGGCAGCGGTTCACCCCAAATGCGCCAAGTCGAGTAGTGGAGCGCATGCACGGCCTTCTCGCGCAGAGGCAGACACCCCTCGTTGCTCAGCCATCTCGACGACGTCGTACTGCCGCTGCCCGCGACCCTCCTCATGTACCCCTTCGTGGTGTCGCTGTCGGCGGCACCACCATTGTCTCTGTAGATCAATATGGCATATAGATAGGCTGGCGCATCGTGCCCACCCTCGGCGGCGTGCTGGAGATCATTGTATCCCCTGTGTTTGATGAAGAAGGCTTTGATTCCAGAGAGGAAACAAGTCTCCGGATTCCCAAGACCGCTCAGCATAGCAAGGAATGCTTTGTAAGCGGTGGGGTTCCACACCCAAGAAATCTCATCTCTTATCCCCTCTATCGACAAACGCCGGCTGACGTCGTCGTGGCCGCACGCGGCGCATGGTCGAGCAAGTACCGCGTAGGCTACGGAGGTCAGCCAAGGGCCGCTCCGAGGTTGCACCGATGCACGGCGCAATCTCAATGCGGAGGTCTTGAGGGAGGCCCAGCAGCAGCAATGACGACTGGTGCCGCGTGCTTCTTCCCGGCATGCTATCCATCTCCGGCCGGGAATGATTACGATGAGGAGTAGGCAGTTGCTATTTTTTGCGGGTAGAGATGAAGGGGCAGACAAGATACAAGTGATTTGTTTCCAAACACGGTTTAAGTATGCAATGGAGATGACGTTTGGCTAATCCGCGTTATCATTTAATTCTCCATTACAAATGACGTTTGGCTAATCCGCGTAGAGACGATGTTTCGTTACCCCACGTATCATTTAATTCTACATTAGAATCACTACCTCTGCAGCTCTACTCTCAGCCATTGACTGGCAACAGTTTCGCCATTGACCGTCTTGAGAACCTCTTCCCATTTCCTGTGCTCTTGATCTTATCCCTTCCTCTCTTTTTTTTGAGATGATGACTACATTGAATGTTTGGATGGAGGTGTTAGTGTTAGTTTGTAGCAAACTAACACCAAAACTAACACTTTGGAGCCAAACACATGTGTTAATTTGGAGGTGTTAAAAACTACCACTAACAGTAACACTAACATCTACGAGTACCATCCAAACACGGCCATTGGAGACGATGTTTGCTAACTCCGCGTATCATTTAATTCTACATTGGAATCACTACCTCTGCAGCTCTGCTCTCAGCCATTGACTGGCAACAGTTTCCCGGCCGTCTTGACCGTCTTGGGAATCTTCCCGGCCGTTCCAGTGCTCTTGATCTTATCCCTTCCTTGTTTTTTTCTATAAAAAGGCACCGACGCCTATCGGTCCTCCACACTTGAAGTTGCTTCCTTCTTCTCTAGTTCTAGCTAGTATATGGTTCCTTCTTCTGATACAATAAAGCGAGGCACTTGCTTCCTTCTTCTCTAGATCTAGATATAGCTATGGTGCAAAGAATAGATCTTGTAGGGCGCAAGCTTCTGCTTTTCTCTCTTCTTCCCCCTCCTCGATCTCTCAGTTGCTAGAAGAATTCTTGTGATAGGGGGTGATTGGGTTGCTCATCCCTCGAACACAGCTGCCAGAAGAATCCTTGTGACATACTACTTGCTCGCAGCCGTGTATGGGGAAAGTAGCCCAAAACCTCCTGGCATCAGGATGTACAAGCCGACGGAAAGCTTGCTGCAGCTTTTCCATCACACTTGGGCTTCCTTTTACTTTCCCCTTCTCCTCCAGGAGGAGAGATTTTTTAAGGGATATGTTTCCACCCTCTCTGTATCTTTCTCTTGTGTTCACTTGTAAGATGAGGAAGCATCTGGATGGAGCATATATAACCACAAGTCTCCTTGTGTTCACTTGTGACATTATTTTTCCTTGTAAGATGAGCATAATTAAGGTTAGCTTTTGTCTTGCAAACCAAAATTAGGGTTGCAATACAGAACCTCTCTTTAATTAGTCATGCCAGGAATTAAGTCTCTAAGCCGTCAGCAGAAATGGAGCTTGTTCGATGACCACGTGCAGCAAGATCGACGACCTGCGAGCAAGATCGATGTGTGTGTGTGTGTGATTTTGCATATCTCGTCATGAAGATATGGCCGCATTGTAACCTTGTTCTAATGTATCAATGATGATTGTAATATGTGTGTGTGTGATTTTGCATCTCAAGAGACATGCTTTTGTGAAATTATGCCAGATTGTTGGAGATGAAGTCTTTTTTTACTTGGCATATCTTTTTAGAAGTTGGCAAAGCACAAGATTTGCCAAGTAAAATTTGGCAAACTCTTGGAGATGCTTTAATCTGTGTCTCTTTTGATGTAATCTGTTCGTGATTTCACATATCTTCTTGCCCATAACAAAAGCGACGCTGGTTCGTTAGTCCTCGTCTCTTGCCCGTAAAAAAGGCGACGCTGGTTCGTTAGTCCTCGTCTCTTGCTCGTAACAAAGGTGACGCTGGTTCGTTAGTCTCATCTCTTGCCCGTTACTGAACTGAAGCAGAATATAAATAGAGTATATATAGTATCTTTGGCAAAATATATTACAAGCAGGATTCAAATTCCACCACATCCCATATATTACAAAAAGATTGAAATTCCACTAATACATTGCATTCTTTATATTACAAAACGGATTCCATTTCCACCAATAGACACATCCTCCGGCATTACAAAAAGGATTCAGCAGAAATAAGGCTTGCTTTTTCTTCCTTAATTTCTGTATATGGATTTTTTTACTATGGTCGCTTCGCAAGTACGGTGTTTTGTTAGTTCCGAAGAGTTGGGGCTTGTATGAAGTGTCAAAGGATGGAATTTTGTCAAACTGGTTGTATTCCTCCTCCTCAACAACATTTTCAATCCCCACAATCCTTTTTTTCTGGGTGCAACCACAGACCAGTTTATCTTTGCAAGGTCAGGTACATAGAACACTTGCTCAACATCATTGGAGAAGACAAACAGTTCGTTTTTGTAACCAAATACCCGAAGATCAACACTAACATAACCATATTTGTCCTTTCTCACAGCTCTCTTTCCATTGATGACCCATCTACCACCGAAACAAGGCTACCTTCAATCCTACATAATCAAGCTCCCATATCTCCTCTATTTGATCATAAGATGTGTCTGTTTCCGTGTCATCATCATCGTCATGACTGTCATCAATGACGGCCCCACACCACTATTTTGATAGACGCTCTTTTTATCCTGGGTCATGGTGTAGAATGTGTATCCATTGATATCCATTCCTTCGTATCTTGTAACAGTGAACAATGGCCCCGCTGCTAGATTCCTTATCTTGTCGGTAATTACAGCATTATTGCTGCATGTCTCGACATAATCTCGAAGCCACTTGCTAAAACCTTGCATGTGCATCTTTGCAAGCTAGCCAAGCCCTACCACGGTTAGGGTTGTCTTCACGTAGTTGTCATTTGTGCTCATTGGCAAACGATGTAATTAGGTGCAGCTGTTGTATCACGGTGAAATGAGCCTTTTCGAAGGCATCTGCATCCGGAGTGACTGACATTTTCCCCATGGTCCCAACACCTGAAAGCCTATCTTCATGCCGTGAGTGAGGCACACCAATGGGGTTTTGTGGGTCCATATAACCCATGGCCCACTCCACTGCTTCGATGGTCTCGTAGCCACGAACAATGGCTCCCTCCGGAAATAACTGGTTATGTACCAATGATTTAGGAATCCACCTCTCATATGGAAACATCTGATGAAGGTAAGATGGACCAAGGAACCAGATTTCCCTCGCGAGGTGTGCTGTTAGATGCAGCATGAGATCAAAGAATGACGGTGGGAAGGTAGCTTCAAGCAGGCATAGGGTCTCGAAATGCCTCCTCTCCAAGTCCTATAGTTTTCCCTCATCAATCACCTTCTGTTCTATTGCATTGGAGAATAAACACAAGCTCGTGACCGCGTCGCGAACCAGTTCTGTCCTGATACCTCTAAGTGCAACAAGAAGAAGAGCTGTCATCAACACATGGCAATCATGAGATTTCATCAAGTTGAAATTCATTTTCATGTCCTTCACTGACACTAGCCTCTTGAAGTTTGATGAGTAGCCTGAAGGTACTTTCAAATCATGCAAAACTGACAGAATGTTTTTCTCCCTGCCTTTGACAAGGTGGTTGCAGCAACAGGAAGGTTCGTCTCCGTCTCTGTTTCCTCTGCATAGAGCTCCGGTCTAATGCCCAGCTCTTTAAGATCCTCCCTTGCCTTTTTATGATCTTTTCCTTTGGACTTCTATTGTAGCAATGTTCCACAAGTAGCTTCACACACATTCTTCTTGACGTGCATGTTGTCAATCGAATGATGCACATCCAACATCGGCCAATACTCTAGCTCCCATAGAATTGATTTCTTGTTCCACATTTCTTCTTATTCTTCACCATCTCGTTTCTTTCTTTTGCCAAGGTTTTTTTCAGTCATTTTGGGTAAATCATTGATAGTTTTGATGTCCTTGACTTTCAAGTGGACCAGATCTCCAGTCACATGAAACGGCGCCTCTCGATTCTCCTTTTCCCCATTAAACTGACAATCCATGGCCAGGTATGGATGTTTCTTGCCAAGGAAACGACACTGCCCTATAAATACGTATTTCCTTGAATGTCTTAGCCATATTGCGCAAGTATCTTCCAAGTAGTGTGGGCAAGCTGCGCCTTTCTTTTTACTCTGGCCAGTGAGGTTGCGCTAAGCCGGGTTGTCGTTGATGGTGGTAAACAACATGCCATGCATTGTGAACTCCTCACGCTTGTACTCATCCCAAACCTACGGCACACCAGGCTTCCACAATATCTTCAAGTCATCAACTAGTGGACTCAAGTAGACATCAATACGGTCGCCAGGTTGCTTTGGCCCAGAGACCAATATTGTCAGCATCATATATTCTGTTTCTTGCATAGCCAGGGTGGAAGGTTGTACAACGACAGCACGACAGGCCAGGTTCTATGTGTTGAGCTCTGGTTACCGAATGGGTTCACGCCATCTGTGCTCATAGCAAACTGTATGCTCCTTGCGTCGTCAAACCATGGGAAGTGGGTATTAATGTTACCCCATTGCGCTGCATCTGCGGGATGCCTAAACTTGCCATCTATCTTGTAATTAAGCTCCTTTCGGTCTTCGTCATGCCAATGCAAGAGTTGGGTCTCCTTTCATGTTGCGAACCATCTTTTCAACCAAGGAATGATGCAAAAATACCATGCCACCCTCACAGGAGCCCCTCTGTTAGCCTTCTTCTTGCCTCTGATCTCGCCGGGCTCGTTCTCGTCATCAGCATTATTATCATCTCCACCATCCTTTTTCCTCTTGTACCAATCATAGCCACACTTGGGGCACTGGTCAAGGTCTACATAATCTCCACGGAACAATACACAACTGTTCTTGCTTGCATAGATTTTTTCAACCTCTATTCCCAGAGGACAGATTATCTTCTTCGCCTCATAGACAGACTCTGCTATTTGGTTTCCTTCAGGTAGCATGTCTCTAAGCACATACAATAGATGTTTGAAACTTTTGTTGCTCAAACCATGATCTGCCTTAAGCTGCAGAAGTTTTAGATCACCAGAAAGGCGAGAGTACTTCTGGCAATCAAGATAGAGGGGTTTCATTGAATCTTCAATGAACTGCTTCAGCCTCGCTAATTCAGAAGGTGTTTACACTCATTGAAACTCAATATCCCACAACATTTGATCAACATTATGCACATGTTGCAACACCTCACCATCATCGAAGCCCCTAACTTCTTGATCAGTGATATCCTCAGGCCTCAACACATTTGGTGGGAATAATGGTTCATTTCCCTCAAAAAGTCCACTGTCATCAAGGTCTTCATCATGATTAGCATGGTTTCGCACTTCACCTTCATTTAGGCAGCCTGCTTCAAGTTCATTAAGGCATTCCTCACCATGTTTATTCCAACACGTGTAATGTATTGTGGAACCACGTGTGACAAAATGATGAAAAATGATTTCCCGTTGTGCGAATTTCTTTTGGTTGAGACAATCAATACAAGGGCAAAGCATTGCTTGAACACAACGGTTTCTCATATCCACCTCTGCTTGATTTAGAAAACCATTGACCCCGCTTAAGAAATTCTCCCAATCTTCTTGGGGCTGTCTGTACATCCAAGCCCGAGCAGCAGACGCCATTTGAAGAATTTCAATAAAATGGGCCAATTAATTTCCACCTTGACGAGGACTTTCTACGAGGCGAGCACGGCCGAGGAGGAGGATCGGAGTTGTGGAGGACGGAGCGGTCGACGTCCGCTCTGGCCCCTTTCGCCGTCGCGCAATCCTCAGAGCGCGCGCAGCTGGCGGCGGCGAACGGGACAGGCCGACGGGGACATCTGAGCACACAGATCGAGCGAGTGACCTTCTGAGGAGAGAGAGAGCAAGTGTTGTTGTCGGAACGGGAGTGGCCTAGCTTCTGCGGAGAGAGAGCGAGTGGTGTCGAAAGGATAAGACACAGACACACACGAGATAACAACATGCGTCTTCGATGTGAGAAAAAAGGCGAGCCTTGGTGCCAATCAAAGAAGCATGCGTCTCCACTACGAACTTATCGGTAACGGACTTTATAGCCTGTTACCAATACGGTAGCAATCAGTAACGGACTTAAGCAGCCCGTTACTGATAGGGCTTTGATCGGTAACGGACTTTACAAGCCTGTTACCGATAGGTTTGACATTTGTAACGGGCTCTTTTAACATCCGTTACAAAGAATTTATGTAACGAGTGTTTAAGAAGCCCGTTACCAGAAGTCCACATTGGTAACGGGTGTTGTGGAGGCCAACCCCGGGGTCGTCCTGGTGCGCTTATAGGTAACGGGCACCAAACAACAACCGTTACAGATGTGGGTGGATGTAACGAGCGTTAATGGCCCGTTACAAATGCTGCGTGACCTATTTGAGATTTTCACGTAGTGCTATACATTAAGATGAACACGTGGGAGAAAGAACGGTTGAGAACCAGATTTAATTGAATAAGATATGGGTTTTACGATGGAAATGATATCTATTAGAACATGATGTATGGATGATGTCACCATGAGATAATAATCACGAAAGGAAAATTAAAAGAATAGATAAATTGGTTCTAACATGATGATAACCATCTTGATGTAAACATGACATCGGCGGGACACTTGGATAGTAAAACATTTGGACATTGAGGCAAGGAAGGTCTTTCCTCGTATATGCATACTTATACATTGATGCATGTATGGATTGTAGTCAGAGATGGACATGTATAGGTAGCTAATTAGCACGTCTCTGGTGATAGGCTTACACGGTTTGGTAAACAAGGTATATTTTAAGAATGAACTATTGCTCAATCTCAAAGTGCTTAAACAATAAAAGAATACGGCAAAAGGGAAACGATGGCCATGATCATAAACGTAGATGGCGCTGTTGGTTTTTGCATTGACCAGTGAGAGGGACGGACGAGTTCTTGCGGAGGTTCTCACCAGGCACTCCAGTGGCGTCGACGACAAGCTCGGCAAGATGGCATGTTGCAACGACGACGTCGTTGAGGTGCTGGTAGTGGCCTTGCTTCTCCCGGTGCTTACGGCCATCGTTGGCAGTCATATCATGCACACAGGACGTACACACGTACACACCACGGCCATCTATCGTTGGCAGTCATCGACGGCATGGTTGCCACTTGCCAGGGAAAGAAGGATAGATGACGCTCGGAATCGCACGGACAGAGACGGATATGGACAGATGAGTGCAGATTGTTGGCCAGAATTTGGCCCAGCGACAACGGACGATGGTGGAACACGCCGGCCTGGCCTTCTTGATCTCGCGGCGCTCTAGTGAACCAGTGAGCGATGGGAACACGCTGGCTGCACTAAGCTCGATCTCGTGGCCTGGAGGCTGGAGCTCCTTGAGACTTATGGGGTTTGCAGCGGCGGACTCCCTGGCGATCGATGAATGACGAGAGACAACGAGCTTGAGACCAATCTCGATGGGGACGGCGATTGCTGATCGAGCAGCTTGGAGGTGCGTGTTCCTCGAGCAGCAACTCGGTGACGGCGACCTCCTGGTGGATCACCTCGCTCGTGTTGTTCGTGGTCAAGTTCTCCCCGGCGGCCGGCGTACGTGGAGTCACAGACGGTGGCGGCAGGCTGCATGTCACACCCGATTTTCCGTAGAAAACCGAATGCATCTCATATGTGTGCCAGGATCACAATTTCACACATATGATAGACTCATGAGTGTAATATCACAAGACATTGCTCAAAAACGTACAGAAAAGGTTTATTAACTTTTATTACACTCACAAAGGTAGACACGAAGGTCTTTACACGAACAACGATAACTATGAAGACGCGACTCCATCTTCATCTTCCACAGGCTTCTGACTGGTTGATCGCATCCTCAGAACTCCTCGTAGTCGGTGAAGTACTCCACTCCGGATTCTTCTCTGAACAGCGTAAGCAAGGATGAGTACACTTATGGTTGGTACTCAGCAAGGCCACAGGAATAACCGGAAGCAATATTAATCCATCTTTAAGTTCAATTAATCATGTGAGGGTCCAGGCCGCTCTTGACCGTGAGCACGGCCGATCGATCGTTTTACACTCGCGGAGGTTGCACACTTTTCCCACAGTTCGCGTAAAAGTTCCAAAGAACTTTGAACCCAACCACGCATGTGCCGATCGGTGCACAATACCACACTTCCGAGGTGTGATTGCATAGGGACGCTACGAAGCCTTTACAAAGATATGCAAAAGCATCAACAACCCACGACGATTCTGACTCGGGGCGGACCATAACCCTCCCTAGTGGTCAGCACCTTAGCAAAGGCGCTACCCCAAAAGAACCGGGCTATACCCCCGCAACCCGGAGCCCCCGTGTTCCTTTCGGATAGGGTCGTCAATACAATCGCACACCTAATTAATTGGCTAAGCCGAGCCATATGGACCGTGGTTGCACCGTTTTCCTGGGTGGTTTTCCATGTTCCGATTAACTTATAGTAATCTTGATTAAAGCATAGGTAGAAGGGTGGTTAGGGTCACTTGCCTTTCTCCAACGATAAGCTACTCTCCTTTCGAAAAGCTCGCTCTTGAACTTCCTCGAACGGCGCGTTGGCTACGATCATGCAAGAAAACATACAATAAATAAAACAATACATCAAACATTACCAAAAGGCTAAAACAAGCTTTTAGAAATTACGGGCTCGGAGAGACGATCGCGTGGACACCAAGAACGCATAAAACGGAGCTAGGATGAAAAAGATATGGCTGAAACAAGGTTCAGGGGCTAAATTGTAAGAGAACTGGAAGTTTAGGGGTTTTTCTGCAAGATTTCAGGGACCTAGACATAAATATGTGTAAAAGTAGATGGTCTAATATGAAAAAGGTCAAAGGGTAGGCTATTAAACAGAAAACCTAAGAGATCAGGGGCCTAGATATAAAAATCAGGACTGAATTGTAAGAGTTCTAATATGTGGAAGGGCCGGCTTGTAATATTAGATACTGCAAGGTCTTTTGTGCAAAATGGCAGAGGAGGGCTTGGGTTGACCGGTACAAAGAGTTTTGACTTGGGAAGTGCGGGCTGATCTGAGCCGTTGGCTCAAGATCAGATGGCCGGTTGGCAGCGGGCAGCGGCCGGCGCAGGGAGCGGCGGCCGGCGCGGTGGCGCCGGGCGGCGGCGGCGGCGGGCTCGCCGGAGAGGAGCCAAGGGTGGCCTCCCGTGCACCAAACTCGATGGAGATTGCACCTAAACGAAGAGGAGGGCGCTGCCAACTCACCAAGGGGCTTGAAGAGGTGGGAGCGGCACCGGAGGGGGAGATCGGGGCGGCGGCGCTCCGGCGGCGGTCGGTGCTCGGTGTGGCGGCGGCCGCGGTGAGGGAGGAGAGGAAGGGAGGGGCGCGGGGTGGAGAGGAGATGGTGCCGCCCCTTTATAGGGCCGAGAGGGAAAGGGAAGAGGCGCGATTGAGGCGGTGGGCGGCGAGGTCTGGTGGCGGCCGGCCATTAATGGCGGCGGCGCTCGGTGCGCGGCGGTTTCGGGAGGGGAAGGGGCCGAGGCGGTGGAGGGGGGCGGCGGCTCCATTTATTGTGCGAGTGGGGGAGGCGGACGGGCGCGGGGCGGCCGGGGAACGGCACCGGGGTGCGGCGGCCGACGGCGGCGCGGGGAAGAAGGGGGCGCGGCCGGAGGTGGGAGACGGCCCCGACAGGTGGGCCCCACCTGTCGGTGGCTGTGTGAGAGAGAGGGAGGGAGGCGGGCGGAGCGGGCCGGCTTGGGCCAAAATCTTAGATGGGCCGCGGCGGGAAAGGGGGATTGGGTTGATTTGCTTTTTTTTTCTTTTTTTCTTTTCAAATCCTTTTTCAAACCAATTTCAAACCTTTTAAATTCAAATCTTTTACATGTTTTCAAACTCAAATTTTAACACAAATTTCTCCACTATTTTAAGACTTTTAGAAAACCATTTTTACAACTTTTCAACCATTTTTAAATTCAAACTTTCATTTCATTTTTTTTTTAAATTCAAACTTTTACACCAATTTTTCACGATTATTTTTAAGGACTTTTCACAGAAATTTTTAAGACTTTTCACAAGTGTTTTTTTAAGACTTTTCAAATCACACCACAAACAAAACTCATGCATTTCAACATGATGCACAATCACTTGTTTGATTCTAATTATTAAATGTTGTTTAATTTGATTAGAGGCAAATTTATTTATTCAAATTTATTAAATCCTTAGAAAAATAAAACTAAGCCATGTTGCTAACAATATTTTATTGTGATGGAATTTTCGGGTGTTACAAATCCTACCCCCTTAAAAAGAATCTCGTCCCGAGATTCGGAGGGATCGGGAAACAAGAGGAGATACAAGATGTTCTTGATAGATGATGGTTTACTATCACAGAGCTTGTTCACTTCTCCTTCTTCTTCGGGCTTGTGGCGGCAAACTCAATCCTATCTCCTTGCGGGGTAGTTAAGAGCACCGACTTCTTGGCACACAAAATGATTCCATCATGCTTGCTTAACCAATCCATACCAAGGATCACATCTATTCCACTGGATGTTAGAATCACTAAGTCTGCTTCAAAATCTATCTCTCCGATCTTAAGATTGACCTGTGGGCATACATAGGTGGATTTCATTTCACCGTTTGGAGAACTAATTAGCAAATGCGTCTTCATGGAGCTTCTGGGTACATCATGTTTTGTCACGAATCGTTCAGTAATAAATGAATGCGATGCCCCGGAATCAAATAAAACTGTTGCAGGTACAGAGTTGATAAGAAACGTACCAAGCACAACATCTTTGTCTCCTTGAGCTTCTTCAGCTGTCACATGGTTCACCCTACCATGCATATTGTTCGTTGACCTCTCGTTATCTCTCCGAGGTGTCCGCATATTGCGCCGAGGGCAAATGCGGCGTAGTGTCCCAATTCTCCGCGGTTAAAGCATCCACCGGGGGTGAACTCGGAGTAGTGTTCCTTATCGGTGCACCCGAGCGATTCCGATGAGGATTTGGAGCCCGAGGTGTCATTGGGTTGGATTCTTCGGGTTCATCAAACGAACGATACCGCCGACTCGTCCATGGCCTCCGCCTCGGTGTGCTAGAACGAAACTGAGAGTCTTGCGATGAGTTGTAACGAGGGCGGGGTTACTGCTAGACTGACCTTGAGGTTGAAACTTGCGCTTCTGTTCACGAAGTTCCTTGCGTTTATTCTCCAAGCCTATAGCCTTATTGAGTAACATCTGAAAGTTAAGAAATGTGTGGCTCTGCAACTGATAGTTAAGTGGCCCTATCAATCCATCGAGAAAACGTTCTTGTCTCTTTGCATCCGTGTTGACTTCATCTGGTGCATAGCGGGACAAATGAGTAAGCTGATCCAGATACTCACTAACTGTCATGTTGCCTTGCTTTAGAGCTAGAAATTCCTTCTTCTTCAGCCTTCTTCACACCACCGGGATGTGATGTGTACGAAAACTCTCCCGGAACTCCCCGCCGTGTAATGGTGTCGGCGAAGATGTGCGACGGTGTAAGCATCCCGCCAATCAGAGGCTGCACCTTCCAAATGTCCTGAGGCATACAAAACCTTCTCACGATCATTACATTGGGTGATATTCAGCATCTTGTTGATGGTCTTGAGCCAATCATCAGCATCGAGGGGATCCACAGAATGAGAGTAAGTGGGCGGGTTGTGGCTCATGAATTCTCTATGCTTGTTCACTGGTGGTGGAGGTGGTGGGGGTCCTTATGGTGGTGGCTGGTTCTGCTGTGCCTGTAGATTCTGGACAGTGGCGGTGAGGTTCTGAATTAATTGCATCTGTTCCGTAAAGAACTGCTGCATCGCGGGATCCATTGCTAATTCTTGTGGTGGAGAAGGGAACTTGATTCAGCTAATTGACGACGAACGGAATATCCTGTCCAGCTCCTGACCTGATGTTTACCATTTGATTGTTAGGGAAAAGGTATTTCCGATAAGATGTTGAATTGATAAAGATGAAGAGAAAAGGGGCTAAGATTCAATTTTTAACTTTAATTATTTTATTGATGTATTTGTGGCCATCACTCCACAAAAACATTTCAATCAAGTCAAAGATCCAAATCATGCATGTTTACAATCAACAAGCATTAACATCGCACGTCCTCACAAGAACGGCTCTATCGAAACGAAACTGATAGAAGGGTAGGCAACCTAAGAATCTATCCTATAAAACACGTGTGGTAGTTCAAGGTGGAAGATCAAGAATCGGGCCTCGGATAGAAGAAAACAAAAGATTTGATTTTGTTAAAGAATAAAGAATAAAATATTTTTTAAGCGTAAATAAGATATTTTGAATGTTAGAAGGGCTTCCTAGAAAGAGTGTCCTTAATATCGACCATTTCTATCTGAGGCTGCGTCCTACAGTCAGCAATGCTCTGATACCACTTTATCACACCCGATTTTCCGTAGAAAACCGAATGCATCTCATATGTGTGCCAGGATCACAATTTCACACATATGATAGACTCATGAGTGTAATATCACAAGACATTGCTCAAAAACGTACAGAAAAGGTTTATTAACTTTTATTACACTCACGAAGGTAGACACGAAGGTCTTTACACTAACATCGATAACTATGAAGACGCGACTCCATCTTCATCTTCCACAAGCTTCGATCGGTTGATCGCATCCTCAGAACTCCTCGTAGTCGGTGAAGTACTCCACTCCGGGATTCTTCTCTGAACAGCGTAAGCAAGGATGAGTACACTTATGGTTGGTACTCAAGCAAGGCCACGAGAATAACCGAAGCAATATTAATCCATCTTTAAGTTCAATTAATCATGTGAGGGTCCGTGCCGCTCTTGACCGTGAGCACGGCCGATCGATCGTTTTACACTCGCAGGTTGCACACTTTTCCCACGGTTCGCGTAAAAGTCCCGAAGAACTTTGAACCCAACCACGCATGTGCTGATCAGGCACAATACCACACTTCCGAGGTGTGATTGCATAGGGACGCTACGAAGCCTTTACAAAGATATGCAAAAGCATCAACAACCCACGACAGTTACAGCTCAGGGCGGACCATAACCCTCCCTAGTGGTCAGCACCTTAGCAAAGGCTGCTACCCCAAAAGAACCGGGCTATACCCCTGCAACCCGGAGCCCCCTGTGTTCCTTTCGGATAGGGTCGTCAATACAATCGCACACCTAATTAATTGGCTAAGCCAGAGCCATATGGACTGTGGTTGCACTGTTTTCCTGGGTGGTTCTCCATGTTCCGATTAACTTATAGTAATCTTGATTAAAGCATAGGTAGAAGGGTGGTTAGGGTCACTTGCCTTTCTCCAACGATAAGCTACTCTCCTTTACTGAAAAGCTCTGCTCTTGAACTTCCTCGAACGGCGCGTTGGCTACGATCATGCAAGAAAACATACAATAAATAAAACAATACATCAAACATTACCAAAAGGCTAAAACAAGCTTTTAGAAATGACGGGCTCGGAGAGACGATCGCGTGGACACCAAGAACGCATAAAACGGAGCTAGGATGAAAAAGATATGGCTGAAACAAGGTTCAGGGGCTAAATTGTAAGAGAACTGGAAGTTTAGGGGTTTTTCTGCAAGATTTCAGGGACCTAGACATAAATATGTGTAAAAGTAGATGGTCTAATATGAAAAAGGTCAAAGGGTAGGCTATTAAACGGAAAACCTAAGAGATCGGGGCCTAGATATAAAAATCGGGGACCGAATTGTAAGAGTTCTAATATGTGGAAGGGCCGCTTGTAATATTAGATACTCGCAAGGTCTTTTGTGCAAAATGGCAGAGGAGGGCTTGGGTTGACCGGTACAAAGAGTTTTGACTTGGGAAGTGCGGGGCGATCCGAGCCGTTGGCTCAAGATCGATGGCCGGCCGAAGGGGCGCGGCCAAGGGGACCGCCGCGGCGGCGAGGGAGCGGGGCCGGCGCGGTGGCGCCGGCGGCGGCGGCGGCGGGCTCGCCGGGAGAGGAGCCAAGGGTGGCCTCCCGTGCACCAAACTCGATGGAGATTGCACCTAAATGAAGAGGAGGGCGCCGCCAACTCACCAAGGGGCTTGAAGAGGTGGGAGCGGCGCGCGGAGGGGGAGATCGGGGCGGCGGCGCTCCGGCGGCGGTCGGTGCTCCGTGTGGCGGCGCCGCGGGTGAGGGAGGAGAGGAAGGGAGGGGCGCGGGGTGGAGAGGAGATGGTGCCGCCCCTTTATAGGGCCGAGAGGGAAAGGGAAGAGGCGAGGTTGAGGCGGTGGGCGGCGAGGTCGGTGGCGGCCGGCCATTAACGGCGGCGGCGCGCGGTGCGCGGCGGTTTCGGGAGGGGAAGGGGCCGAGGCGGTGGAGTGGGGCGGCGGCTCCATTTATTGTGCGGCGTGGGGGAGGCGGACGGGCGCGGGCGGCCGGGAACGGCACCGGGGGTGCGGCGGCCGACGGCGGCGGGGAAGAAGGGGGGCGCGGCCGGAGGTGGGAGACGGCCCCGACAGGGGGCCCCACCTGTCGGTGGCTGTGTGAGAGAGAGGGAGAGAGGCGGGCGGAGCGGGCCGGCTTGGGCCAAAATCTTAGATGGGCCGCGGCGGGAAAGGGGGATTGGGTTGATTTGCTTTTTTTTTCTTTTTTTCTTTTCAAATCCTTTTTCAAACCAATTTCAAACCTTTTAAATTCAAATCTTTTACATGTTTTCAAACTCAAATTTTAACACAAATTTCTCCACTATTTTAAGACTTTTAGAAAACCATTTTTACAACTTTTCAACCATTTTTAAATTCAAACTTTCATTTCATTTTTTTTAAATTCAAACTTTTACACCAATTTGTCACGATTATTTTTAAGGACTTTTCACAAAAATTTTTAAGACTTTTCACAAGTGTTTTTTAAGACTTTTCAAATCACACCACAAACAAAACTCATGCATTTCAACATGATGCACAATCACTTGTTTGATTCTAATTATTAAATGTTGTTTAATTTGATTAGAGGCAAATTTATTTATTCAAATTTATTAAATCCTTAGAAAAATAAAACTAAGCCATGTTGCTAACAATATTTTATTGTGATGGAATTTTCGGGTGTTACACTGCAGGGAAGAGATGCAGCGCTACGTTTTATGTCTTGATCGACGGCGGCGGCTTGCATGGAACCTAGGGCAAACGATGGAACATCAATAAATGTGAAAAGGAGAGTCCTGATGTTGTAGCTTGCTGTTTATAGGCCACCCATCAGGGTCAGGTTCGGTCGACCTCTTTGCATGCACATGTACTACTGGAGCCACACGAAAATCCAGCTTGCTCTATGTGTCTTCTGTTGATGTGCAGGGCAAAGATCATATCGTAGTTTAACTTTGGCTCTAGAAGGAAGTGACCACAGGGTGAAAAGAAATAGAAAAAAGAAGAAGATTTGGATCAATATATATGTCGCATAGGATTTTGAAAAGATAAAGAGAGTATCAGATATGCTGAGACGACAGTAAATAAGATGATGACTTTGTAGGCAAAAATTCATAGAAATAGTTTACATCACGAGTAGCTCAAATAAAATACTTTGAGCTTATGAAAAAGAATTTGGTGTTTATAGAAGATAGAATTAGCTGTAGAAATGAGAATAAATGCCAAGAAAAAGCTGAAATATTTTTGGAGGAACTTAAACGTTGTCTAAACTCATTTTAAAATATTTTGCACTTAGAAACATCATGATGCATCGACATGAATGCAACACACACATAGAACCAATTTATTTCATTCAAAAAAATCAAACAATGACTTTTTCCGATACTAGATTTCTTGTAAACAAATAAATGTTGAGAAAATTTTTAAAATTATGAGAAAATTATTGTTTAATCATTCTTTCTATTCACATTCTGAAGTTGGGAAATTTTAGGTGTGACATATACACACAATCTTAGGGTTCCCTTCCTCAATTCCCACTTCCACCCCGTCCCTGCAGCTGCCCCCAGCCCCCAGTGCAGCGCCCCACCTTCGCCCCCTCTCGCGAGCCGCGACTCGCGCTCGGCGCCCACGCTCCCTGCCTTCGCCGCGAGCCTGTGAGGGCAGAGGGCCGCCTCTGCGCCACCGCCTGCCGGCCCTCCAAGTCCCCGCTCTCCCTTCGTACCCTCCCCCCAAGGACGACAGTACGACACCAAGGTGAGTTCAACTTCAATTTGGGTTTGTGCTCTTAGAATCGATAGGTAGGCCTACTAGCCAGAGTTGTGATTTCTGATTTGTTAAATTTCTAGACATGCAGACTCCCAACTCCTAAGCGCAAGCCTCTGTTCCTCTTGTAGCTGCAGATGGCCATGAGGATTTATGATGTGGAGATTTCGAAGGGAGAGGACAAAGAAAGTGTTGCTCGTTTGGAGTCGAAGTGAAAGAAAATACTAATTTGCAATGGATTAATTGTTATTCATTTTGTATTGAATTCTTGTATGTGTTCTCTGTGTGAAAATTTGAATGGAGTTGTAGAGTATTGGCGAGCACACGGGCACGCCTGCGGGCATATGATGCCCGCGGGTGGAGGGCACGAGTGTGATTCTCTGGCCGTTGCGGGTGGAGGGCGGAGGCACGGGCATGGAATTTTGCTCGCGGGTGCGGGCGTAGGAACCTTGTATCCGTGGCCATTTCACCCGCTGCCATCTTTAGTGCCAAGTACACCTTCGCCACTAATTCCGTGGCCTACCTTGGCCATGTGATCTCGATTGAGGGTGTTGCCATGGACCAGGACAAAGTGGCACCTGTGGAGTTGTGGCCCCAGCCAACGACTGCGCGGGTGTTGCGTAGGTATCCTCGGCCTTGCCGACTACTAGTAGCTCCTCACGCATATGCTCTGCAAGGAGGGGTTCCTGTGGAACGAGGTGGCCTCGACGACATTTACGACACTAAGGAAGTGCTCTCCACAGCACCGATTCCCCACCTCCCTGACATAAACACATCGTTCACGGCCAACTACGACACATTAGGCACTGGCTTCGATGTTGTTCTACACCAGGGCGTGGGGCCCCTGGCATTCTACAGCAAGCCCTTCGCAGCTCTACATATCAAGGTCGCTGCCTATGAACGCGAGCTCATCAAGCTTGTGCAAGCCGTCCGCGAATGGTGACCCTATTTGTGGGGATTCCGCATCGTCGTGCACACCGATCACTACGCCCTCAAGTACATGCTGGAGCAACGCCTCTCCATTGTGCCCCAACACCAGTGAATCAGCAAGCTCTTTGGGGCTGATTTCACTGTGGAGTCCTGCCCTTGGTGCCTGAACATAGTGGCTGATGCCCTGTCGCACCGTGATCAAGATCCAGTAGCGCTGGCAGCATTATCAGGGCCAACCATCAGCTTCTACGATGACTTTCACGCTGAGTTATAGGAGGATGACCAGCTTTGCCAGATCCGCAACACCATTAGGGCTGAGCGCGGTGGGCCCTAGCGCATG
Source organism: Cenchrus americanus (assembly GCA_947561735.1). Taxonomy (NCBI): domain Eukaryota; kingdom Viridiplantae; phylum Streptophyta; class Magnoliopsida; order Poales; family Poaceae; genus Cenchrus; species Cenchrus americanus. Next base: position 181,180,424 of record OX387245.1, read on the forward strand.
GAGGACATGCTCATCCTCCATGGGAACTGCATCTTCATGCTGACCACATCACGCACCCTTCCGGTGGTGCTGCAGTTCGCTCACACCGCCGCCCATGAGGGCGTCCAGAAAACCCTGCACTGCCTTCGCCTCGACTTTATCATTGACCACGATCACCCTGTTGTTAGCGAATTTGTGCTGACCTACATCATCTGCCAAAAGAACAAGACAAAGGAGCTCCACCCTACCGGCCTACTATAGCCCATGGATGTTCCATCGCAAATCTGGGTGGATATCTCCATGGATTTTATCAAAGGCCTCCCTAAGGTAAATGATAAGAGTGTGATCCTCACAGTGGTTGATAGGTTCTCAAAGTATGCTCACTTCATCACCTTGGGGCACCCCTACACGGGCACGTTCGTCGCATAGGCATTCTTCAATGACATTGTGTGGCTACACGACATCTCAGCTACCAATGTTAGTGACCACAATCCTGTGTTCACAAGCCACATCCGGTAAACAAGACGATCACCATGTAACTGCACTACATCACCAACGATCATCCTCGTGTGTGGCTGGAGTGGCTGCCATGGGCCGAGTACTACTACAACACCACCTTCCACTCTACCTTGAGCACGACACCGTTCCAGGTTGTCTACGATCGTCCCCCGCCAGTGATGTTGTCATATGAGCCGACCTCAGCACACACAATGACCATGGACACCCTGCTACAGGACCACAACACCTTCCTTGCTGACATCTGTGACCGCCTCCTGCAAGCTCAAGCCTATGCCAAGCGCAACTATGTTATTCATCATTAGCCATTGGAGTTCTACATCGACGACTGGGTCTAGCTCTGGCTCCTGCATCGCCCAGCACAATCCTTGGTGCCTGGAGCCAAAGGAAAGCTCGTCCCACACTATGCTGGGTCGCTCCAGGTGTTGGAATGTGTCGGCGAGGCCTACGGCTTGCAACTCCCCGACGGAACACACATCCTTGATGTCTTCCATGTTGGGGTGCTCAAGATGTTCCGTGGTCAGCCACTGATGACCACCCTTGCACTGCCTCCACTCAAACATAGGTGCCTCGTGGAAGTTCCTGAGCGCATGGTCTAGGCGCAGCTACGTCACGGGGTTTGGCACGTCCTCGTTCGCTAGGTGGGTCTGCCTACGGCCAAGGCCACCTGGGAGTCCGTCAAAGAGTTTCGAACGACGTTTCTCGACTTCCAGCTCAAGGATGAGCTGTTTGTTAATGGTGGGAGTGATGTTATGGTGGGCCAAGTGTACCAGCATCGTCACAAGGCATGCGACATGGCAGCTACGATGCTGAGCGCGCTATCTCCACAGGATGAGAATTTCTATTGGTTTGTTTAGATCTTTTGAGATAAGATTTGGTTAAAAGGTTGTTAGGAGATTGGCTATTAAATCCTGAGCATTTGCTAAATAGAGATTCAACTGGAGATTGGGATCAATTTCTTCCGTGCCCTAGCCTCCTTGCTATTGTCTCTTGCATTCTCGACGCTAGCCACCAGAACGGTGTCGCACCCACACCACTGCCAAGAACCCAAACCCCGCTCTCCGACTCACCACGACTATTTCCTATGTAGCGTTAGCAACAACCATAACATAAGAGCAAATATTTGTTGCAAGAACTATTCGTTGGACCACCCACCAAACCCCCATGCGTGCAGAGGAAGAACAAATCTTTCTCTGTGGCATTGAGAAGAATAGGGGATTTTTTCTCATCTGAGTAGCAAATTTACTACAACTAGTTCTAGTACTTACTAGACTGCAGCAGAAGAAACCGATGCGATTTGGTACGAGAAAGGTCCAACAAGATTTGGGGACAAAACTACAGAAAATCAAGGATCGAGGAAGCAAGAGTAGATAGATCAAATCAATCCAAACCTAGAAGGGAACCAATCCAAATCTAGAAGGGAATCAATCCAAACCTAGAAGGGATAACAAAAGCGAGCCAGGAAAAGGATAGCAATCACCGATGTTGCACAGCAGAAGGCGTACTTGATATTGCATAGCAGAAGGTGTCGCGACTGCTGGTGATCACCAGATCGCAGTGAGGACTTAGCGGACGAGGTGGCTCCTAGTTGACGCGGCAGCGATAATGGTGATGGCTGGAATTTTGGGGTGCAGAGAGGGGGAAGGTGCAAGCTTTAGGGATTTCTAGGGGTGAGAGAAGGGGATGAGGCAAATAAAGAAATACAGGAGGTGGGAAGGTAATCAACCGTGCAGGTCTGGTATGGAGGGTGGTAATAATCAAATGTGGACGGCTACTGTGTGGACATGGGTGTTTCTGCCCTCGGAATATATTTGGCGGGCGCCAACGCTGCCGCGTCAGTGACTGCTCATGCCTCAGGGTTTAGAGAAAATCACAGGTTATTTCTTGTGATCAAATGTGCCGAGAAGATTTTTTACATGTACATATGACTCGTCACATATCATGATAATTTATTTTGAACTAACGAGTAGATGAATGGGGGGGGGGGCAGGTGCAGTGGGAGACTGTGGTAGGTGGGAGAATCATGGTAGGTGGAAGAAATAACAGTTAGATGAATGTTAAATAAGGAGAATAAACAACTCAAATACATAAAATGGTTAGAAGCAAATGCCAACCTGTGTTCCACCAATACAACTAGACCCTTTATTAGATATTACTTCTTACTTTGAGAATAATAGTTCCAAGTAAGGTATGTATTTCAAGTCATAGATTATATAGACTCCAATCTTGTTCGACGAAAGTTTTTCAAGCAACTATATACATTTCTTTTTATATCTCAAATTTTGTTAAATATATTAAGTTATGCTTTTATGTAATATGTTAATTTATGCAAATTTGTATCACAAATTTGAAATAGTTTGAAGCATACATGAGATTATCACGTGATCAGATGAGTTGGTGAAATAAACACGATCATTTTAAACATATAGGAAACTCACTAGTACTCCCTCCATCCCACAAAGAGTCCCTATTCTAATTTGACCGAGCCCAATAATTGTGATCATCATAGAATATTTTAGGCCATATTCAAGTTGGACAGAGTCCAATAAGTGCGGTCATCATAGAATGTTTTAGGCTCTATTCTAGTTGAATCGAGCCTAATATTGTGGTCGTCATATAATATTTTAGGCTCCATTGTACTTAGACCGAGCCCAAAAAATATTGATGTCATAATTTGGTTTCAGTCCAATTCTTGTCGGATCGATTGTTCACTTTGTTTAAGCCCACACGAAATAATGGGCCTTGTGTGCAATCCCACACAATACACCCAATTATTTGGGATTGCACTCCAGATAGCGTTTAATTAATATAACCTCATATTACATGCTAATCGATTTGCTAATTGACAATACAAATTATATTTTCATACTCGTGATACAAATAAATATTTCTCATCAGACATGACACATTATTATTAACGATCACTTAACAAGAACAAGCATATTTTTACTAGGAGCTCACAAACCAATACACATGATATCTTCTTGCCAACAAAGCTGGTCTTTAAATAGAACACAATAAGATAACGAACCACAATACTTACCAACCAGCACAATTAGCTGGAAGACCATCGATGACTAATTAACTCAATGGCTATTCCCAAGGTGGGAGTTTAGCAGTTGACGAAGAAGGTTCACAATAGCTTGTACTTGTTTCTTCAACCTCTCAACCTCATTAGTCTGCATTTTTATTGCTACATTTGAAGCTTGTGCCTTGATCATCAAGTCGGTCAAAACTTGGTCCTGTTCAACAAAGATTTCTCCAAGGTCAGCAACTTCTTCTAGCCCTCCCAAAGAAAATTCAGATCTTGAGCTTGTAGCGGCGGTTGGGTAATCTCGAGGCATGTAATCAACGAATGCCTTTGACTTCACATTGGAGGGACATGAATTTTGTATTTGAGCCCCAAGGATTGTCCTAAATATTTGAGCATACAAATGAAAGGAGAAGTCAAACTTGAACCTTAAATAAAGCAAGCAAATAAACTTAAGAATATAGTAGTAGGATAATCATGTGTTCTGTTACATACCACAACATGTGATTGAATCTTACCAATGCAGAAATAGGATGCTAGGTCCTGCACAATAACTACTTGGTCAGTTGCCTTAGATATCTAGAACATAGAGAGAGAGAGAGAGAGAGAGAGAGAGAGGGCGTGCATGCGTATGCCATTGCATGAGTATGGGTCTATGGGGATGTATCATGTATGTGCACATTTATGTGGAATAGTTTAGACAATGTGGGCATCATTTACATTGTGTGTCTAGCTTCTTAGCAAAACGGTAAATTTGGTCAAACATTATATTTGGTAAAAATAATCATCATTTACGTTGTGTATCTTGCAATGCGGTGCGGTGTGATAAGAATAAAAAATCACATGACAAGACGAGACAATGCACGTCATGCTATGATAACACATCTTGACCAGCAAAACCACTGAAGCAAGGAAGATAAATATGGAAAAGAACAACACCAATGTTCTTCATCGAAAACAGGGGATTTTCCTACCACTACAAGATTCACATAACAGGTATACAAGGGGATCGATCTTTTCATGAAAAAAGAAAACAGATCATTGATCTTTCCATCCACAAGATTACTTATGAACACATAAAAGAAAACCCTAAATTGGAGTAATATACGCCGACCCCTCTTGGGTGTACCCCATGACTATGGCGTCATAGGTGCATCAATGGATGGGGGGCCAGGGGACTAGTATTGTGAGGACCAAGAGCATTCGAGGATGAGTGGATGGTTGCTTCTCAGTGATGAGTGATTAACAACATTGTGTAGATTGACTCTTGTCGTAGTATTGCAGGTGTAGGTTGCGGCTTGGTTTGCGTTGTTGCAGGTGAAGAACAAGCGCGAAAGGTCTTAAGCCAAAGTGGCCTCCGAGGTGATGGAGAGACAAGTAGGCTAGGTTCTAGGGACCCGGTGGACAGCGAGATCAAGTGCGGGCCACATGGTGCAAGAAGAGCAAGACGAAGTCGTGGATGGTATGTTGGTTGAGCCACAAAACCGACATCAAGCTGAGGCGATCGTGGTGGCCAAGTCAAGGAGAAGCTTGGTGTGGAAGTCGTGCCTCGTCCATAGGGTTTTTGGTGGTTTACCCACAAAACCCATCGGGTTTCTCGGCAGATCCACAAAACTGAGCTCAAAAGCCCAGTGTGACGGAGATGAGATTCGGGTGCAACCTGAAGCTTCAAAGCAGAGGACACACATCATGATTACGGGGCTAGCAAGTTTGTGGTGGATGCGTGCCCGTCCGATGGAAAACAACTACGAATTTTTAATTTTCCCTCCAGGGGTGTATATCTTTTAATTCAAGTTGTAAGGGTAGAATGGACTTCTTCCCTCTCCACCCACATGATATAAATAGGAGGGGTGAGGACCGGAGCGTCTGATGGTTGCTCCTTGGTGTGATGAGTGATTGACAACGTGGTATGGGCTGACTCTTGGCCAAGTATTGCACGTGCAGGTTGCGGCTTGATTTTCATTGGTGCAGGTGAAGACCGAGCGCGAAAGGTCTTAGCATTGCGGGGCCTCCGAGGAGTGGAGAGACAAGTAGGCACGGCTCGATGGACCCGGTGGCCCAACAGGATCAAGTGCAGGCCGCATGGTGGCAAGAAAAGCAAGGCGAAGTCGTGGACAGGAGTCAGTGCAGGGTAACAATTCATGACCAAAGTCTGCACACGGGGTTTGTAGCGGTTCACCACAAAACCATCGAGTTACTTGGTTGAGCCACAAAACCAAGATCGGAGGCTCGACAGGCTGAGATGGGATCCGGGCATGCTGAGATGCTTCGATGCCGAGGTACACGCGGCGGGATCACGGGGCTTGCGTTAGGAGGACACGAACTGCGGCGAAGGCGCGACCACCCTATTAAGGTATCCAAGTCTTGACCATATTGCCCCTGATGGGTTTGTATCTTCCTTTATGTTCTAGGGGTAGCTTGGTCATTTGCCCAACCCAGAGAGACTTCATATATATAGCTCTAGGGTTCCATGGCAACTCATCAATCTGGGTTGCTTCCTCATTTCACTGCTCTTTAGGCTAGCTTTTCTTCATGATTTTGTAGAGAATCTGACCTCTGATTGTATGGAAGCATTCATGGTTGCGTCGATTTCCTACTATTGGCCTGAGTGATTTTCGTGTCTTTTTCAGGCTATTTTGTGGGATTTTTGTGCGTATCTTGATTCGTTGATTCTGAGGTGTTTGTGTTCAGTTTTGTTTGTGGGGATCATGGATAGATGTCTTGTGCATCTTTGTGCTTGATCTTGACCCCTCAAACGCCGGATTTGGCCTCCGATTCGAGGATTTCAGTTGGAACCCTAACTTTGTTCTTGAGCTCGGTTTGTTGTCGATTCCTAAAGATTTAATGTGTTTGAGGCCTCAAGTTTTTGTCCATAGAATCCCCTAGGGACGCTTCACATCTCACCAAAATCTTGCCTCAATCCATGCAGCCGTTTGGTAGATCCATGGATGGATAGGAGTTGACATCACATTTTTTGTTCTGCTCGCATTCTGTACAAGGGACAGACTGTCCATGCAGTGAGAACAGGTTGTCGTGGTGTCCATGTTCATTAGGTGTTCATCACGTGTTCTTGTGAGGAGTTGGTTTGATTCGCCTGGAGCTTTGAATTTGTTTGTAGGGAGTTTTCGGACTGTCTGTGAGTAATAGACGGACTGTCCATGCTAGACGGACTATCTATGGTGTCAAAATGGACTTTCTGTGTTGGTCGTGAACCTTTTGGAGGTTCTGTGGCAAAATATGGACTGTCCATATTGGAGGGTCGGACTGCCCGCAGGGCCGGTACGAACTGTTCGCGTGCTCAGGTCGGACTGTACGTCCTAGCCTAATAGAGTTGCCTAAGTCCTTTGCTTCTTGAGTCGTGCTTCTCCTTTATAACTTGTTTGGACTTCTTCCTAGGATTGGTAGGTCCATTGTGACTACATGATCTTGACAAGTTCATGTGGGAATCCTTGGTTGTGATTTTAGGACTTAGTCGGTGTTTCTTCGAAGAAATATTTATCAGCTCCCATTCACTCCTGAGGACCATGTGTGGTTCGAGGACCGGTGGATGGTCGCTTCCTTGGGTGATGAGTGATTGACAATGTTGTGTGGACTGATTCTTGGCTAAGTATTGCAGGTGCAGGTTGCGGCTTGACTCGTGTTGGTGCAGGTGAAGAACAAGCGCGAAAGGTCGTTGCCGGTGAGGCCTCCAAGTGTGGAGAAGACAAGTAGGCTTCGTTCGAGGGACCCGGTGGCCAGCGGGGTCAAGTGCGGGCCGCATGGTGGGATGAACAACAAGATGAAGTCGTGGACGGTTTCTTGGTAGAGCCTCAAAACCAAGGTCGAGCCGGGACTACGTGGGAGACGAGTCATGAGTGGAGATTGGTGGAGGCTACACCGAGTTCGCGGGGTTTGCAGTGGTTCACCAGAAAACCACTGGGTTACTCGGTTGAGCCACAAAACCGAGGCCGAAGACTGGACGAGGAGGTACGGCCACCCAGGCCGGTTCAACCGCCCAGGAGGGGCGGTCAGACCGCCTGAGGCCGGTCAAATCCCCCAGACCGGTCTAACCGCCCAGGGGGGCGGTCTGACCGCCCTGGCCGCTGGCGCCGAGAAGCTTCGAAGCGGAGGACACGCGTCGGGATCGCAAGGCTTGCGTCGAGGCTAAGTAGGTTGCGGTCGCCGGGCATCCGTCCGATGGTGAAGACATGAAGACTTCCAAATTCGCCCTCGAGGGGCATGTATCCCTAGTTATTAGTGAAGGGTAGTTTAGTCTTTTGGGTGCCTCCATATATACTCATTAGATGGGTGGATGGCAGCCCACTCTTGGAACACTAGCTCATCTGTTTTCCCATTTTCGTTCTCCATTTTTCCTTAGGTTTTTAGAGGACTAGCTTGAGAGCTTCATGTGAGATCTAGAGAGAGGGATGGATGTTTGGGTGGAAAGCTAGACCTTGTACGAACCTTTCATGGCATGTATAGAAGGTTTGGCGTTATTCATCATGGTGGTTTTCCCGTCTCGTTTGTGTTGATTTTCGGAGCTCTTTTGGCGGTGTTTTGAGGATGATTTCTTGGGGTTTTTGGTGGGTGTCACGTATCAGGTTCTTGTGCCTCTTTGGATGGTGACTTCGCCCCCAAATCCCTTTTGAATCAGACTCGATTTGGTGGTTTCTCGAGTTGGGTGAGTTCTTGACCTAGAGAAGCGATTTCTTCGATTCCTCTTGATTGTGAGCGTTTCGGGTCGATTCCTTTGAGGTAGAGGTTGCCCAGAAGGTAACCCAGCTATTCCCGAAGTTTGGCTGCAATCCGTGGAGTGATTCGGGAGATCGGGCGCGAGAAAGTTGAGGTTTGACCCGCGGGTTCGTTTTCTGGAAGGGGCGGTCTAACCGCCTACAGGGGGCGGTCTAACCGCCCTAGGTGTTTCCGGGTCAAAGTTTTGTTTCGCCGGATTTTCCTCTGTGAGTCTGTTCGCCTTGATCGGAGGAGCGTCCGGGTGAAATTTGGGGTCGTTCTCGTGCGGTTTGCTAGGTGTTTTTGGTTGGAGTTTGTTCTTGGGTACGGGAGGTTAGACCGCTCCGGGTAGCCGGTCTAACCGCCCCTAGGCCCTTGGGTGAAGTTTTGGTTTTCGCCAAGATTTTACGGTAGCTAGCATGGCCTTGACCGGAGATCTCTGTTGGTGAAACCGTGGTGAGTTTTGGTGCTCGGAAGAGGCGTTTACGAGGATTTCTTGGTTGCCGAGGTGGAGGCGGTCTAACCGCCCCCTATACCCGGTCTAACCGCCCCCTCCGGTTAGTCGGCTTTCGAGTTGTTTCGGTTGTCGGTCTTTGCGTGTGTGTTGTGGTTGCTTTGGTAGAGTTTGTTCCTAGGACCAGTAGCACTCCAGTGGCTACGTGGTTTTGGCAAACGGAAGGTTGAAGTGTGGAGCGTGTGATTTCGGGGGTTCGACCAAGCTAGTTCATCTTGTCGGAGTTTCAATCTCCCTCGAGAAGAATTTTTATCGGCTCCCATTCACTCCCCCCCTCTCTGGTCGCCTTTTCGGTCCTTCAAGTGGTATCAGAGCCGGTTCGGATCTTTGTTGACTCTAACCAGTCTAAGATCCAAGGATGGCGTACCAGGAACGGGGTTCGGGTCCTCCACACTTCGATGGGAAGAACTACCAGATGTAGAGCAAGCGGATGGGTGCGTTCCTCCGCGGAAAGGGTCAGCTGCTTTGGGATGTCACGGTGGACATAGGCTATGTCCAGCCGATGGACTTCCTCTCTCTAGGATCGAGGGACAGATTCGACGCCAACAATAAGGCGGTCGACTACTTGTTTCGTGCTTTGTGTCAGCCTGAGTTCGATCGGGTGCACACCGAGCACTTGGCTTGTAGGATTTGGGCGATGTTGAAGGAAGCTCATGTTGGGAACGCCCCGGTTCAGGCACGGATGTATGCGACCTACCGGAGAGAGTACGAGAACTTCACTCATCTCCCCGGTGAGTCCATCGATGCCTTGTTTCAGAGGTTCACGGTGGTTGTGAACAACATGAGGGCCAACGTGAACGTGCTCCCGTACGATGATCATGATAGAGCGGTCAAGCTCTTACACTCTTTGGATCGTACGATTTGGGGCGGAAAGTTCGAGGCCATTGTCGAGTCGGAGAAGTATGACACTCTGACGGTGAACGAGCTGTTCTCGAAGCTCAAGTCGGGCCGAGGTGGATAGGGGCATGATCGCAAGCTCGAGGGACCGACTGATTCCCATAGTCTTGCCCTCGTTGGTGGTTCCAAAGGAAAAGCTAACTCTAACCCATCCACCAGGATGTTCTCTTTTTCCTCTATGATGTCTATGCCAGATGAGGAGTTTGATGACCTTGGAGAGGACGAGCTGGCGCTGTTGACGAGGCGGTTCGAGAGGCTGCACGAGAACCGCGTGAACATGAGGAGGAACACGAGGACGTGCTTCCAGTGCGGCAAGCCGGGACACTTCGTCGCCGACTGCCCGTAGAAGGCCGAGAACAAGGACAACTACAAGCACAAGCCGAGGAAGGACGGCAAGTACCGTTCGAGGCGCGACTACAAGAGCAAGCACAAGAACAAGTACAAGGACGAGCGACGATCGAGGAAGAAGGAGAGCCGAGGCAAGGCCCGAGCGATGGTCGGAGCGTGCGACGTCGACTCCAGTTCCGCGTACTCCACCTCGAGCTCGAGCAGCAGTGAAGACGAAGGCGATCGTCGCAAGAACAAGAAGTCGTCCAAGAACCTGAGCGGGCTGAGCTGCTTCGCGAGAGATGGCTTCTGCACCATGGCGCTAAGCTCCGGCAGCAAGAAGAGCACGCAAAGCGACTCGGACTCTGAGTCTGAGGACGAGGTGCGTGATGAACTTCCCTTCTTGCGCCAGGAGAATGAGTGGCTTGGCTCTTTGCTTGATAACTGTGATGACATGCTTAGAGAGGCCAAGAAAATGAGGAAAGAGCTTAGGGCTTCACTCGAGGATGCTAGGACTAGAGTGGCTGAGCTAGAGACATAGGTGCTTGATAGCAAGCTTGAGATTGATTCGCTTAAGGCTAGCCCTGTTGCTTCGGATGAGAATGATTGTGCTGATTGCTCCATATTCCTTGCTGATCTTGCTTTGTTTAAGGAGAAGCATGCCTCCAAGTGTGAGGAACTAGATGTGCTTAGGGTTGAAGTGGCCGAGCTTAAGTCTAGACTCGCTTTGCTAGGTGCTTGCACTTCTTGCCCTGTTTTGCATGCTAAGATTGATGAGATGCATGCTTACACTAGTTCGCTTGAGGCTAAATTGAAGGAACCCATGCCTACATCATGCTCTACCTGTGAAATGCATGCATTGAAAAATTTGGAACTTGCACATTATGTTGATCGTTTGCAGGATGAAAATGATGACTTGAGGAAGTTGATGGGGTGGTTGTTCGGTCATGAGCCTCAGTTGAGGATGATGATCGAGGCCTTTAAGAGGCAAGATGGTGAGGGACTTGGGGCAAACAAGGTTGGTGAGGGAAGTGAAGAGAATATCCCGGAGCCACCAAAAACCCACCACAAAAATGATTTCCCTCCAAAACCCAACCATCTTAGGAACCGACTAGACACAACCCCAGCTCCACCTATATTTCCTACACCCACAAATGATCTCCGTAGGCCTATCAAGTTTGTGAGCACTTCCGGGAAAGTGTTCTTTGGGAAAGCGAGTGAGAAGGCAAGTGAGGAGAAATCGGTGGAGGAGTTGAGTGGAGAGAAACCAAGCGAGCAGCCCCAATCCAAGCCAAAACCTAAGCTTGTGAGGTTTCGTTGTGGCCATTGTGGGAAAGAGGGTCACAAGGATGAGTTTTGCTTCAAGAGGAAGCGGGAAGAGAGGATGGCAAAGGAGTGGGCGAACAAGGATAGGTACAACCCTTCCCATGGTGTACCTAAGCCTCGTATGCCACCGCCGGGGGTAAGGGCTGTGGTGAGAAGTGTTCCGGCATGGGGAGATGCGAGTTCTGCAGCCGAGGAGCGAGTTCGGAGGGGGCGGTCGGACCGGCCCGGCTAGGCGGTCGAGGCCGGCCCGGCCCGAAGGGGGGCGGTTAGACCGGCCCGGCTAGGCGGTTTAACCGCCCCCCGACCCCGGGCGGAGTGGTTTTCGAGGTGGTGAGTCGTGAGGTTTCGGTGTCCGGAGGTGGAGTTCCTGGTGGTTGGTCTGGAGAGACAGCAGGTGGTCAGTTTGCTAGGCATTCTCCCCCTCGAGTTCACTACGGGGATGGGAGGAGCCGTAGCTTTGAGATGGAGAGGAGGGACGTTCCATGGGTTGTCTTCCGTGGTTTTGGTCCTCCGCCAGGCAGTGAGGGGCGGTTTCCTCGGAGTGGTTACCGAGGTGGTGTTCGTGGTGGTGGTTATGGTAGGAAAGATGGCTTGATGTGTGCTAACCCCACTTTCGAGCAAATGGCTCGGCACTGGTTTTCCTCCTTTGGTACTAACCCCGATCTTTGAGTCGTTTGTTCGCTCACGTGCTTGTTGAATTTCGGGTGGGAGACTTGAAGAACATTTGGTTGATTGACTCCGGTTGCTCGAGGCATATGACCGGAGACGGGGGGGTGGTTCTCAAGTCTCGTCCCGTGGTGACGAAGAGGTACATCACCTTTGGGGACAATGGGCGTGGGCGTGTGCTTTCGAAGGTGAGATAAAAGTGAGTGACAAGATCACTCTGAGGCGTGTTGCTCTTGTTCAATCGCTGGGGTACAACTTGCTTTCTGTGTCCCAGTTGTTGGATGAGGGCTTTGAGGTGTTGTTTCGGCCTGGTGGTTCTCGGATTGTGGACTCTCGAGGGGACCTTGTCTGTATGGTCGTTCCCGAGGGTCAGGTGTTTTGTGCTCATTTTTCTCAGTCTTCGGGTGTGGAGCGTTGTTTCTTGGCTGGTTCTTCGAGTGAGTTGTGGAAGTGGCATAGGAAGTTGGGGCACTTGAGCTTTGACCTTTTGTCACACTTGAGTAAACTCAATTTGGTCCGAGGATTGCCACGGTTGAGGCTTGAGAAAGAGTTGGTTTGTGCTCCGTGTAGGCATGCCAAGATGGTGGCCTCTTCTCACCCGCCTCTCACCGATGTGATGACTGAGCGTCCATGCGAGCTACTCCATATGGGCCTTGTTGGCCCAGCTCGTGTGCGATCTGCGGGTGGGAAGTGGTATGTCCTTGTTGTGGTGGACGACTATTCTCGGTACGCGTGGGTGTTTTTTCTTGAGGAGAAGGGGGAGACGTTTGGTTTTGTTCGAGATCTAGTCTTGAGGTTGAGGAACGAGAGGCACGGAGATGCCATACGAGCTATCCGTAGTGATAATGGCTCAGAATTCAGGAACTCTCATTTTGAAACCTTTTGCCATGACTTGGGTCTTGAGCACCAGTTTTCGAGTCCGTATACGCATCCCCAGAATGGTGTTGTGGAAAGGAAGAACAGGACCTTGTGCGAGATGGCTCGGATGATGCTTGATGAGCATAGGACTCCGAGGAGGTATTGGGCTGAGGCGGTGAATACCGCGTGCTATGTGTCGAACAGGATATACCTCGAGTGCACAAGAGGAAGACATGCTATGAGTTGATGCATGGTCGCACACCCAAGGTGAGTCATTTCCATGTCTTTGGTTGCAAGTGTTTCATTCGAAGAAGGGCGGGGAAGTTGGATAAGTTTGAGGCTAGGTCTGTCGATGGCATTTTCTTTGGTTATGCATCTCATTCTAGAGCATATCGTGTGCTCAATCTTGAAACTAACCAAATCGTGGAGACTTGAGAGGTAACCTTCGACGAGACAGAGCCACGTAGTCAGCTTGTCTTTGAGTGTGCAGGTGATGATGAGCTTGGCGAGGAGATCTTTCAGGAGGAGGAGCATGAACATGGTGATGATGAAGATGGCGGTGCGGTGCCCCCGCTGAACATGTACCCACTACTTCGACTACGATGATGGATGGACCCTCTGCTACACCTACGACGACAAATCAAGAACGAGGAGAAGCTGATGTTGAGGGGGAGGTAGCTTCGAGGCGAGAACCTCCCCGGTGAGTTCAAGTGGATGACCCAGCTTCGAGGATCATCGGCGACATGAATGAACGCACTACACGGTCGAGGGTTCGAAACAATTCCCACTTTGCTCATGCTGCTTTTGTTGCTTCTTTTGAGCCCAAAGACATTGGACACGCACTATCTGATCACAATTGGGTTAACTCGATGCATGAGGAGTTGGAGAACTTTGAGAGGAATCAGGTGTGGGAGTTGGTTGACCCTCCCCCAGGGTGTAAGCCGATTGGTACCAAGTGGGTGTGGAAAAACAAAGAGGGAGAGAAGGGTGAGGTTGTGAGGAACAAGTCAAGACTTGTTGCTCAAGGGTTCAGTCAGAAGGAGGGGATTGACTACGAGGAGACCTTTGCTCCCGTAGCCCGTTTGGAGGCGATTAGGATCCTTGTAGCCTTTTCCGTGTCTAAAGGGTTCAAGTTGCACCAAATGGATGTGAAGAGTGCTTTTCTGAATGGAGTGTTGGAGGAAGAAGTGTATGTGAGGCAGCCTCCGGTGTTTGAGAGTGAGAAGTACCCCCACCGGGTGTACAAGTTGAGTAAGGCGCTGTATGGGTTGAAGCAGGCGCCTAGAGCTTGGTATGGCAGGTTGAGGGGGTTCTTGTTTGAGAGAGGCTTTGAGATGGGGAAGGTCAATCAGACCTTGTTTTTGCCGAGGCGGGGGCGAGAGATATCCTGATTGTGCAGGTGTACGTGGATGATATTGTCTTTGGTGGCTCGTCTAAATCTCTTGTTGCAAGGTTTGCAGATGATATGAGCAGGGAGTTTGAGATGAGCATGATGGGTGAGTTGCAGTTCTTCCTCGGGCTACAAATCAAGCAATCAAAGGAAGAAACATTTGTGCACCAGGCTAAGTACACCAAGGACATTGTGAGGAAGTTCAAGATGGAGGACTCCGAGGCTATGACGACGCCGATGAGTACGACTACGGCTCTTGATGCGGACGAGGAAGGTGAACACGTGGACCAGAAGGAGTACCGGAGCATGATCGGGTCACTCCTCTACTTGACGGCGACGAGGCCGGACATACGGTTCTCGGTGTGTCGTGCGCTCGTTTTCAAGCGTCTCCGAGGACTTCGCATCGGCAAGCGGTGAAGCGAATTTTCGGGTACTTGCGTCACACTCCCGACTTCGTCCTTTGGTACTCCGCGTCCTCTTCTTTGGCGCTTCATGGTTTTTCGACGCGGATTTTGCCGGGTGTCGGTTGGATAGGAAGTCCACTTCGGGACTTGCCGAGTTTTTGGGTTCTTCTTTGGTGTCTTGGTCTTCCCGTAGCGGTCGAATGTTGCTCAATCCACGACCGAGGCCGAGTATGTTGCCGCTGCTAGTTGTTGCTCTCAGCTCCTTTGGATCACCTACACCATGAGTGACTTTGGTGAGGAGTATACCCATGTCCCACTTCAATGTGATAGCACCAGTGCCATAAGCGTTGCAAAGAACCCAGTGCTCCATTCCAAAACCAAGCACATAGAAGTGAGGTACCATTTTCTGAGAGACAACGTAGAAAAAGGGAAGATAGCTTTGATCCATGTACCCACACATGACCAACTAGCCGATATTTTCACCAAACCCCTAGATCAAGCAACTTTCACTCGTTTGCGGGGGGGAACTTGGTGTGTGTTTGATTTCTTGAGTTGGGTGTGTGGGAGCTCTCTTTTGCCGGTGGTGTCGAGCCCGTTTTGCCTCCCCTCGAGGAGCCGGTGGTAGCTATGTATAGCTTTTCTTTGTGCATTTCTTGCATTTTGCATGGCATATGTAACATGATGTATAGGCATCCTTGTATCTTAGATTGCATACATTCTGTATCATATGCATTGGATAGGAAAAGCTTCTCCTATATACATTGTTCACCATGGGTCGCTATATATGTTCTTGTGAGCTCATTTGGTATGCTACGGGTAGTTTGGCTTAGCTCTTGATGATCTTGTTGAATGATCCATGGTTGATGGCTAATTGTTTTGAAAAATGTCACATATATGCTCTCTCATGTGTAAATGCCTATATATGATCTTGACATGTTTTAGTGGCTTGGCTATGCTTAATTTGTGTTAGGATAGCTAGTTTATTGATCATATGGGGCCAAAGGCTCATTTGCCATCATGAATGTTTAGCCCTCTTGCTTCATCTTGTGGAGGGGCTTAAGTTCCTTTTTGTCGCAAAGACATTTCATGTACCATTTATAAATCTGAAAATGAAATGAAAAATGCTTGGAAAATATACTCCCATGTCATATGTGCTGAAATTAATTTGCTTTGGGTGCTAAATCGTTGCATGATGCCTACCAATGAGAAGTCTCATACATAGAAGTAGGCACATGGCTCGGTGGCTTTGACATGACATGAGGTGCTTGTGGGTGTTTATGATGGTCTTATGGTTAGAATGGCTGTCCTAGCATGAAGTTTGAGTGGCTTTGCCATTTTGATATGTTTTGCTCATGTTTAGGTATTTGCTTATGAGAGAGTAACTTTTCGCAAAATTACTCAAATATTTTTTAGCCTTGTCCAATGGTTGTGAAACTTGGTGATCACGTAGTTAAGGTCATTACGAACCTGTTGTGTATCTAACTTGCTCATTTGGACTTGTGTAGCTCCTTGTGATGAATTTTGTATATTTGAGAAGCTATATGTTGAAATTTTTCGCATTTTGCTTTGATTCATGCATTGTCAACAAGGGGGATAAGTTTGTGCATGATTTGGGCACCTGGGAGCTAATGGAAGGTGTCCAAAGTGGTTCGGCAATTTTCAGAGAAGTTTTTGCGGGGGCGGTCACATGGGGGCGGTCTAACCTCCCGGGGGCGGTCACATGACCGGGGCGGTTTAGCCGGCTTTGTGCGGCGGTTTAACCGCCCTATGCGATGTGAGCTTGGTTTGCTCTTTGTCATGCATTTCCAAGTGACCTTCTTGCATGCATTGGTTCAGGGGGAGTTTGCATATGTGCAGGGGGAGCTCTTTGTGGTGTTCGAGCTTTGGTTCGGTGGTTTGCGCTCTTTGTTTGAGCATGGTTTTGTCTCGGATGTGTCGAGCCGTTGCCCTTGCCTAAGGGGTCCGAGACTTGTTTTTCTTCAAGTGATCTTGTTCTTTGCCTTTCTTTGGCTTTTGATCACTTGTTGGAGTTTTTCTTTTAGTAGTTTCTTTTCTTTTCTTTTTATCTTTGGTTACAAATCATGTGTGTTGTCAATGCACTCATCAAGGGGGAGATTGAGGACCATGTGTGGTTTGAGGACCGGTGGATGGTCGCTTCCTTGGGTGATGAGTGATTGACAACGTTGTGTGGACTAATTCTTGGCTAAGTATTGCAGGTGTAGGTTGCGGCTTGACTCGTGTTGGTGCAGGTGAAGAACAAGCGCGAAAGGTCGTTGCCGGTAAGGCCTCCAAGTGTGGAGAAGACAAGTAGGCTTCGTTCGAGGGACCCGGTGGCCAGCGGGGTCAAGTGCGGGCCGCATGGTGGCATGAACAGCAAGATGAAGTCGTGGACGGTTTCTTGGTAGAGCCTCAAAACCAAGGTCGAGCCGGGACTACGTGGGAGCCGAGTCATGAGTGGAGATTGGCGGAGGCTACACCGAGTTCGCGGGGTTTGCAATGGTTCACCAGAAAACCACTGGGTTACTCGGTTGAGCCACAAAACCGAGGCCGAAGACTCGACGAGGAGGTGCGGCCACCCGGGCGGTTCAACCACCCGGGAGGGGCGGTCGGACCGCCCGGGGCCGGTCAGATCCCCCAGGCCGGTCTAACCGCCCAGGGGGGCGGTCTAACCGCCCTGGCCGCCGGCGCCGAGAAGCTTCGAAGCGGAGGACACGCGTCGGGATCGCAAGGCTTGCATCGAGGCTAAGCAGGTTGCGGTCGCCAGGCATCCGTCTGATGGTGAAGACATGAAGACTTCCAAATTCGCCCTGGAGGGGCATGTATCCATAGTTATTAGTGAAGGGTAGTTTAGTCTTTTGGGTGCCTCCATATATACTCATTAGATGGGTGGATGGCAGCCAACTCTTGGAACCCTAGCTCATTTGTTTTCCCATTTCCGTTCTCCATTTTTCCTTAGGTTTTTAGAGGACTAGCTTGAGAGCTTCATGTGAGATCTAGAGAGAGGGATGGATGTTTGGGTGGCAAGCTAGACCTTGTACGAACCTTTCATGGCATGTATAGAAGGTTTGGCGTTGTTCATCATGGTGGTTTTCTCGTCTCGTTTGTGTTGATTTTCGGAGCTCTTTTGGCGGTGTTTTGAGGACGATTTCTTGGGGTTTTTGGTGGGTGTCACGTATGAGATTCTTGTGCCTCTTTGGCTGGTGACTTTGCCCCCAAATCCCTTTTGAATCGGACTCGATTTGGTGGTTTCTCGAGTTGGGCGAGTTCTTGACCTAGAGAAGTGATTTCTTCGATTCCTCTTGATTGTGAGCGTTTCGGGTCGATTCCTTTAAGGTAGAGGTTGCCCAGGAGGTAACCCAGCTATTCCCGAAGTTTGGCTGCAATCCGTGGAGTGATTCGGGAGATCGGGCGCGAGGAAGTTGAGGTTTGACCCGCGGGTTCGTTTTCCGGAAGGGGCGGTCTAACCGCCTACGGGGGGCGGTCTAACCGCCCTAGGTGTTTCCGGGTCAAAGTTTTGTTTCGCCGGATTTTCCTCTCGTGAGTTTGTTCGCCTTGATCGGAGGAGCGTCCGGGTGAAATTTTGGGTCGTTCTCGTGCGGTTTGCTAGGTGTTCTTGGTTGGAGTTTGTTGCCTTTGGGTACGGGAGGTTAGACCGCTCCAGGTAGCCGGTCTAACCGCCCCTAGGCCCTTGGGTGAAGTTTTGGTTTTGGCCAAGATTTTCTGGTAGCTAGCATGGCCTTGACCAGAGATCTCTGTTGGTGAAACCGTGGTGAGTTTTGGTGCTCGGAAGAGGCGTTTCGGAGGATTTCTTGGTTGCCAGGTGGAGGCGGTCTAACCGCCCCCTATACCCGGTCTAACCGCCCCTCCGGTTAGCTGACTTTCGAGTTGTTTCCGCTGTCGGTGCTACGTGTGTGTTGTGGTTGCTGGAAGAGTTTGTTCCTAGGACCAGTAGCACTCCAGTGGCTACGTGGTTTTGGCAAACGGAAGGTTGAAGTGCGGAGCGTGTGATTTCGGGGGTTCGACCGAGCTAGTTCATCTTGTCGGAGTTTCAATCTCCCTCGAGAAGATTTTTTATCGGCTCCCATTCACTCCCCCCCCCCCTCTGGTCGCCTTTTCGGTCCTTGAACTCCCCCCCTCTCTGGTCGCATAATCGGTCCATCAAGGGGAGAGGGATATGAAAACCATCTCTTGGACTCTTGAGTGGGTAGAATGATGGATGGTTTGCTAGCCTCTTTGTAAAGAATCTTTCCTCGTGATGTATGGCAGGTTTGGAGTTTATCATTGTGCCCCCTTGTGATTCTCATTGTTGTTCCCAATGTTTTTCCTTTTGTGGATTTTTGGAGCTATTATTTGGGGATTTTCATTTGTCGAATTTGAGGGAGTTTCCTTGCAGATTTGTGAGGACCAGGAGCGTCCCAGTGGTCGATGGATGACCGCTCCTCAGTGATGAGTGATTGACAACGGGTGTTGGACTGACTCTTGGCTTAGTGCGCAGGTGTAGGCTGCGGCCTAGTTCGTGTTGTTGCAGGTGAAGAACGGGCGCGAAAGGTCTTCAGCCTTGAGGGGCCTCCGGGAGATGGAGAGACAAGTAGGTTCGGTTCGAGGGACCCGGTGGACGGCGGGGCCCGGGTGCGGGTCACATGGTGGCGACACAAGCAAGACGAAGTCATGGACAAGCGAGCCGGTGCACGGTGGCGGTCAAGTCAAGTGGTTTGGCGAGAGGCCGGACCGAGCACGCGGGGTTTGGTGGTTTGCCCACAAAACCATCGGCGGACGGTTTCTTGGTTTGGACCTCAAAACCAAGTCCGAGGGCCCAACACGACGGAGACGGGATCCGGGTGTGTCGGGAAGCTTCGAGGCGGAGGACACGCAGCGGGATCGCATGGCTTGCGTCGGGACGACGCGGGGTGCGGCAAGGGCGTGGCCGTCCGATGGCAAGACCCACAAACATTACCAAAATGCCCCTACGTGGGTTGTACCGACAGTAGTTAAGTTAGGGGTAGCCGAGTCATTTACCACTCCGGCGGGACCCGATATATAAGCCATGAGGGTGTGTGGATGGCTCTCTCTCTCCGCGACTTAGGGTTTCATTTCCTCCCTCCCATTTCTCATTTTCGTAGCTATTCTTCTTCCATTTTCTCTAGGATAGCATGAGAGCTTCATGAGAGATTTGTTGAGAGGGATGGATGCTAGGGCGGCATGCTAGACCTTGTGAATCTTTCCTGGTTTGTATAGAAGATTCGGAGTTATGTTTTTCGTGGTCTTTTTGTGCTTGTTTTCGTGCCTTTGTTCCCGGTGCGATTCCGCGGATTTGAGTGGGTTTCTCCCCGGATTTCTTTGAGGAAAACATGGATAGATGTCTCGTGCATCTTTGTAATTGATCTTGTGCCCTCAAACGCCGGGAAACCACTTCGATTCGGAGTTTTTCGTTCGGTGCTCTAGCTTTTGGTGGTGCTCAAAGGATTCGCGATTCCCGGTAATTTAGGGAGTTAGGAGGCAAGATTTTTGGGCTATAGTATCCTTGTGTGACGCTTTTCCACTCCCCAAACCCTTATCTCCACAGCTTCAACCGTTTGGGAAATCCGATGATGATTTGGGGAAGTTGACTTTCGGGGTCTGGCGTTTTCAGCTCTGTCCGCACCTGGCGGACAGTCCGCGAGGTGCTGGCGGACGGTCCGCGCGGCTATGGTTCGTCGCCTGTTCGTCGTGTTCTTGCGCGTCCTTGCTTTCGATCCGGTTTAGCTTTTGGTTTTTGTTGCAGCCGGTTTGCGGACGGTCCGAGCTTCAGTAGCGGACGGTCCGCGGGTGGCGCGGACGGTCCGCCCGACCTTGGCGGACGGTCCGTTTTTCTCGGGTCGCTTCAGGTGGTTCTGTGTGCTTTAACGGATGGTCCGCGGCGTAGGGCCGGACAGTCCGCAGGGTTGGCGCGGACGGTCCGCGGCCTCGGGTCGGACGTCCGCGAGGCTGCGCGGACGGTCCGCCCCTCTGGCCGGACGGTCCGCGAGCCTGTGCGCTTTGCTTCTTGGTTCGATTCCTCCCCTCCTTCTTTTGTGCTTCCGCGTGTGCTTCAAGGAATCGTTCCTAAGGCTAGAGGTTGATCCATAACCTCGTGGTCTTGGCGATTGGTGTGTGATTCGATCCATCGCTCGTGTGTGACCGGGGTTTGACTAGGGTATAGGCCGGGTTCTTTGGAAAGAATTTTTACCGGCTCCTATTCACTCCCCCCCTCTCTAGTCGCCGTCTGATCCTTCAATTGGTATCAGAGCTTGGTGCCGCATTCTTTGGGACTTTGACAAGTCTTGAATCCTAAGATGGCGTACGTTGAGCGGGGCGGTCCGCCGCACTTCGATGGCAAGGGTTACCACAAGTGGGCGGCTCGTATGATGATCTTTCTTCGTGGGAAGCTGTTGGATTTCATTGTGCTTGACAAGACCTATGCTATTCCGGTCAACATCCATACTCTTATGGTGACCGATGCCGGTGCTAAGGCCAAGTATGAGGCTAATGCAAAAGCCGTTGATCACTTGTTCGGAGCTTGTGTGATCCGAGTTTGAGCGTGTTCGCCATTTGAATCTTGCTTGGCAAATTTGGGAGAAGTTGTTGGTTGCTCACGGTGGTGATAACCATGTAAAGGCTCGCCTCTTTGTCTCTTACCGGATGCAATATGAGAATTTCACTCCACTTCCCGGTGAGGACATTGATGCGATGTTTCAGAGGTTCACCGCCATCGTGAACAACATGAAAGCTAATGTTGAGGATTTTCCCTACACCGAGCATGATCAGGCTTTGAAACTCTTGCATGTCTTGGACCCAAATGTTTGGGGTGCTAAGGTTGAGGCCATCAAGGAGTCTGGGCGGTACTTGACTATTGAGTTGGATGACCTCTTTTCTAAGCTCAAGTCGGCTGAGGTTGACAGGAAGTTGCAATCCAAGCATGAGGGCTCGACTGACCATAGTCTTGCTCTTGTGGGCGGATCAAAGGGCAAATCTAACCCTTCCTGTCGACAGTTTTCCTTGTCTTCTCTTATGTCTATTCCAGATGAGGAGTTTGATGTGCTGGGCGAGGAGGAGCTGGCCTTGCTCTCAAGGAGGTTTGACCGACTACATGAGAGTCGGAGGAATGCAAGGCGGAGCTCAGGGACGTGCTACAAGTGTGGCAAGCGTGGCCACTTCATCGCCGAGTGCCCAGAAGCGGAGGAGAACAAGTACAAGGTGAACGAGTACAAGGCACACCCGAGGCGTGAAGACAAGTACTCCTCCAAGGGCAAGCACTTCAACAAGTCCAAGAGCAAGGACAAGGACAAGCGGCGACCGAGCAAGAGCGGCTACAAGAAGAACAAGGCAAGAGCGATGGTGGCCGTTGCGAGTGACGTTGACTCAAGCTCAAGCGAGGAGCAGTCAAGCTCAAGCAGCGAAGATGAAGACGCCGGGAGGCGCAAGGGCAAGAAGAGTGCAAGCCGGAACCTCAGCGGGTTGAGCTGTATGACGCTTGAGGGCTTTTGTGGCATGGCCCATAGCTCAAGCAGCAAGAAGAGCGAGAAGGAAGACAGCGACTCCGACTTGGAGGATGAGGTAAATCGTGACCCCGACTCTTTGCTTGCTGAGATTGCTAGGTTGAATGGCTTGATTGACAACCGTGATAGTGTGCTAAGAGATGCCAAAAAGATGAGGAAAGATCTTAGGGCTCAACTTGAGAAAGCTAGTGAGAAAGTAGGAGAGTTAGAGTCAAAATTGCTTGAATTGAAACTTGAGAATGACTCTTTGAAACTTGCTCCTACTACTCCTGATGATGTTGAATGCGTTGAGTGTGATGCTTGGTTGAATGAGATCAAGTTGCTTAATGAGAAGAATGCTTCCACTTTGGCTAAACTAGATGCTCTTAGGACTGAATATGATGAGCTTAAGGCTAGACCTACTTTGCTTGGTGCTTGTAAATCATGTCCTACTATGCATGCTAAGCTTGTTGATGCTCGTTCTACCATTAGCTCTTTGGAAGCATCTTTGAAATCTCCTGTTGTCAATGCATGCACTAGCTGTGATGAAGTTACTTTGCGCAATCTTGAACTTACTTCCCGTTTGGATGTCATCTATGAGGAGAATGACTATTTGAGGAAGGTGTTGGGTTGGTTGTACGGGGCGGGAACCTCAATTGAAAATCATGATTGAGGAGTTCAAGAGAGCCGATGGTCGTGGTTTGGGTTTTGAGAAGTTGGGTGAGAAAGTGGGAGAGAACAGTGGGGAGAGTGTGTATGAGAAGTGTGTTGAGTCCAACCCCGAGTTTGAGGTGATTGGAGATATCCAAGTCCCACTTCCAAAAGCACCCAAGAACTCTTTCACACCAAAGCCCAACCACCTTTGCAACAAGCTTGACACAACCCAAGATCCACCCAAATTCCCACCTAAGACAAATGACTTCCAGAAACCGGTGAAATTTGTGGGTGAGAAGGGTGAGAAGCCTAGAGAGAAGCCAGAGCCAAAACCAAAACCCATCCCCTTCAGGTGTGAGTATTGTGGCAAGGAGAGGCATCTTGCGGAGTTTTGCTACAAGAGGAAGAGGGATGAGAGGCTTGCTAGGGAGCAAGCGAACCAAGACAGGTATCACCAGTCTCATGGTATTCCTGAGCCTAGAGTGCCACTTCCATGGGGTGTGGGAAGTGTGAGGAGTGTTGGCAGGTTCCCATAGAGAGGTGGTGGTGAGAGGTTTGTCAGGAGAGAGGATGGTGTGCATGCTGGTGAGAGGTTTGGTCGGGCTCGTGGTGGTTTTGCTGGACGTCCTCCTACTCGTCCTCATTACGGGTTTAGGGGAGATGATCGCAGCTTTGGGTTCCAGAGGAACTACGGACCACGTTTTCCCCCTCGTGGTGCTCGTACTCCTCCCATGGGACATGGGAAGTTTGGTGGCAAGGGAATGATGTTTGCTAACCCCTCTTTTGAGCGAGATGGCTCGACACCGGTTTAACTTTACGTGTGCTAACCCCGGTGTCGAGTCGCTAGCTCATTCTCGTTCTTGTTTCGACTACGGGCGGGGAGGCTTGGAGGACATTTGGTTGATCGACTCCGGTGTTCTCGACACATGACCGGAGATAAGAAGTGGTTCTCCGGCCTCACCCCGGTGAAGGAAAAGATGTACATCACATTTGGGGACAATGGACGAGGAAGGGTGCTTTCGGAGGGTGTTGTGCATGTGAGTGACAAGGTAACGTTGAAGAGAGTGGCTCTTGTGAAGTCTTTGGGTTTCAATTTGCTTTCGGTTTCTCGGTTGCTTGATGAGGGTTTTGAGGTGCGTTTCAAGTCCGGCGAGTCTCGTTTGCTTGATTCTCGAGGTGATCTTGTACGTATGATCATCCCCGAGGGTCGGATTTTCGGGGTCGATTTCTCTCGTTCTTTGGGTCCTGCTCGCCGTTTGATGGCCGGTCCTTCCTCGATTTGTGGAAATGGCATAGGCGGTTGGGACACTTGAGCTTTGATTTGGTTTCCGCTTGAGTGGTCTTGACCTTGTCCGAGGATTGCCGAGGTTGAAGCTTGAGAAGGATTTGGTTTGTGCTGCGAGTAGGCATGGCAAGATGGTAGCCACTCCCCATCCACCCCCGACCGATGTCATGACCGAGCGTCCGACGTAGCCGTTGCATATGGACCTTGTTGGGCCGGCTCGAGTTCGCTCGGTGGGTGGGAAGTGGTATGTCCTTGTTGTGGTGGACGATTACTCTCGCTATGCATGGGTGTTTTTCTTGGAAGACAAGAGTGAGACATTTGGTTTTGTTCGAGATCTGATCGTGAGGTTGAAAAACGAGAGGCATGGGAATGCTATTCGAGCTATCCGCAGTGATAATGGCTCTGAGTTCAAGAACTCTCATTTTGATGCCTTTTGTCGTGATCTAGGTCTTGAACATCAGTATTCGACCCCTTATGGGCCCCCTCAAAATGGAGTTGTGGAAAGGAAAAATCGGACTCTTTGTGAGATGGCTAGGATGATGCTCGATGAGCACAGGACTCCTAGGAGGTATTGGGCTGAGGCGGTCAATACGGCTTGTCATGTTTCCAACAGGAATTTATTGCGAGCTTTCAAGAAGAAGACCTGTTATGAGCTGATGCATCGTCGGGCACCCAAGGTGAGTCATTTCCGAGTCTTTGGCTGCAAGTGCTTTATTCTTAAGAAGGGAAAACTCGAGAAGTTTGAGGCTAGGTCTAGTGATGGTATTTTCTTTGGATATGCTAACCACTCTAGAGCCTATAGGGTGCTTAACCTTGAGACTAACAAAATCTTGGAGACTTGCGAGGTGACCTTCGACGGGACAATGCCATGTACCTCTCTTGGTTTTGAATGTGCAGGTGACGAGGAGATGGCCGAGGACCTCTTTGAAGAGGAGGAAGATGAAGCTGGAGATGATGATGGGGAGAACCATGCGCCTGAAGCTGAGCATGTACCCACTACTTCCCCTACGACCACTTTGGAGCGTGGACCGTCTACTTCATGGACAACGACGGTGCAACAAGAAGACCAAGCGAGAGAAGCTGAAGTTGAGGGGGAGGTAGTCTCGAGGCGTGAGGCTCCCCGGCGGATTCAAGAAGTGCATCCCCTATCGAAGATCATTGGGAACATCGACGAACGCACTACACGGTCGAGGTCCAGGAATTCCTCTCATTTTGCTCATGCTACTTTTGTTGCTACTTTTGAGCCCAAGGACATTGGACATGCTTTATCCGATGCAAAGCCGGGTCAATTCTATGCATGAGGAGTTGGAAAACTTTGAGAGGAACCAGGTGTGGGAGTTAGTTGAACCACCTCCAAATTGCCATCCCATAGGAACCAAGTGGGTTTGGAAGAACAAAGAGGGAGAGAATGGGATGGTTGTGAGGAACAAGTCCAGACTTGTTGCTCAGGGGTTTAGTCAGAAGGAGGGGATCGACTATGAGGAGACCTTTGCTCCTGTGGCCTGTCTTGAGGCAATTCAGATCCTTCTAGCCTTTGTCGTGGCTAAAGGGTTAAAGTTGTTTCAGATGGATGTGAAGAGTGCTTTTCTGAATGGGGTCATAGAGGAGGTGTATGTGA
This sequence comes from Cenchrus americanus, assembly GCA_947561735.1. Taxonomy (NCBI): domain Eukaryota; kingdom Viridiplantae; phylum Streptophyta; class Magnoliopsida; order Poales; family Poaceae; genus Cenchrus; species Cenchrus americanus. Next base: position 181,206,092 of record OX387245.1, read on the forward strand.
AGCAGCCACCTGGGTTTGAGAGCGAGCTGTACCCACACAGGGTGTACAGGTTGAAAAGGGCTCTGTATGGGTTGAAACAGGCGCCCCGTGCTTGGTATGGGAGATTGAGAGGTTTTCTGTTGAGCAGAGGGTTTGTGATGGGTACAGTGGATAGGACCCTGTTTCTCCTCAAGCATGGAAATGACCTATTGATTGTTCAGATATACGTGGATGATATTGTCTTTGGTGGCTCGTCACATAACCTTGTTGCCAAGTTTGCAGATGAGATGAGCAGGGAGTTCGAGATGAGCATGAGGGGCGAGTTGCAGTATTTTCTCGGGCTGCAGATCAAGCTAGTGAAGGATGGAACATTCGTGCACCAGACCAAGTACACGAAAGACATGCTGAGGAAGTTCCAGATGCAAGATGTGAAGCCGATGTTGACTCCCGTGGGGAGTACGACCACTTTGGATGCGGATGAGGACGGAGAACCAGTGGACCAGCGGGAGTACAGGAGCATGATCGGCTCCCTCCTCTACTTGATGGCGACGAGGCCAGACATACAGTTCAGCGTGTGTCTGTGCGCTCGTTTTCAGGCTTCGCCGAGGACATCACATCGACAGGCCGTCAAGAGGATTTTCAGGTACCTATAGTCTGCCCCTGGTCTTGGCCTTTGGTATTCGTCTTCCTCGACTCTTTCTCTTCATGGTTTTTCCGATGCGGATTTTGCTGGTTGTCGAGTCGAGAGGAAGTCTACTTCTGGCACGTGCCAGTTTCTTGGGTCTTCGTTGGTCTCATAGTCTTCCCGCAAGCAGTCTAGTGTAGCTCAGTCTACCACTGAGGCGGAGTATGTTGCTGCCGCGAGTTGTTGTTCCCAGCTGTTGTGGATTTCATACACTTTGAGAGACTTTGGTGAGGAGTGCACCCAGATCCCACTTCTTTGTGATAGCACCAGTGCCATAAGCGTAGCCAAAAACCCAGTGCTTCACTCCAGAACCAAACATATATAAGTGAGGTATCATTTCTTGAGATACAATGTGGAGAAAGGAACCATTGTGTTGAGCCATGTTCCTACCCAAGATCAGCTTGCAGACATTTTCACAAAGCCTCTCGACCAAGCTACATTTGTGCGCTTGCGGGGGGAACTTGGGGTTTGTTGTCCTTTCTAGTTGATTCTTGGGGGATTTTCTCTTGTACCATATGTATCATACCTTGTTTTACTTTGATGTATATACATGCTTTGCTTGATGTATAAACCATGGTAGGATAGCCATCTTGTCATATATCATGTTGCATTTGTATCATATTGCATTTTACGATGATGAGCTTCTTTCATATGCCATATTTGAGTTTCTTTGGCTGTTTGTGAGATTTTGGTCATATGTGTGGAGAAATGGTGATGTGAGGCTATGCTCTTGAAATATTTGAGATATATGTGTGGTGAGATAGCCCTTTTTGAGATAAATGCTAATCTTGACTAATTTTTGATGAAATATGCTCCACTCGTGTGTAGTTGTGTATCCATGTCACGAGTTTGGTCTAAATGTGCTTTTCATGCTTAGATTGTGCTTGGATGCCTTGTTCTTGCATTTGGGCCAAAGGCCGAATATCATTGTGAATGTTTAGCCTATGTTGCATTCATGGGGGAGCATAAGCTTCTTTTTGCCGCAAAGGCACTTCATGTACCATGAATTGATTTAATCTTGAAAAGAAGTGTATAATGCTTGAAAAATGCTCCATCGATCATGTCTATGCTTAAAATGTCTTATCTTTCACATATGGGTGCAAAACATGTTGCATGATGTTCACCAGTGGAGAAGTCTCCCCGAAGTGGACACATGGCTCATGAGCTTTGACATGACATGCTTTGCTTTATGGGTGTTTGCCATGATCTTTTGCTGAGAATTTGATATCCTTGTATGATCTTTGACTGGTATGCATGTTTGTGGCTCAAGTGTGACATGGATAGGCTTTTACATGTGAAGCGGTAAAACTGCTTAAATCTGAAAATTTTGCTTTGTCACATGCTTGTATTTTCATATATTACTTGTGGCGATGCTTTGACTATGCTATGATTCATATGTGTGATCTTTGTCTCATTTTTAGCCTTTGACACTAGATTTGGCATATTTGAGAAGCTCTTGTAGATGTTTATATGCTTTATCTTGCATTTCTGCATTTTCACCTTGATTCATACATTGTCAACAAGGGGGAGAAGAGGTGAGCTTAATGAAAATTCAGAAGAGGTAAGCTAAATTTCAGGGGGAGCTTGCATTTGCTCAGGGGGAGCTTTCTTGCTGTTTTCGGTGTGGATTTTGTGCTTTGCCTGGCTTGTGACCTTTCTTTGCCTTTCCTTGGTTTTGGTCATGAGTTGAGCTTCTTTGTTTTTCTTTCTTCTTCCTTTCTTTCTTTCTCTGAATTTCATTTCGCATTGTGTGTTGTCAATGCACTCATCAAGGGGGAGATTGAGGACCAGGAGCGTCCCGGTGGTCGATGGATGACCACTCCTCGGTGATGAGTGATTGACAACGGGTGTTGGACCGACTCTTGGCTTAGTGCGCAGGTGTAGGGCTGCGGCCTAGTTCATGTTGTTGCAGGTGAAGAACGGGTGCGAAAGGTCTTCAGCCTTGAGGGGCCTCCGGGAGATGGAGAGACAAGTAGGCTCGGTTCGAGGGACCGGTGGACGGCGGGGGATCGGGTGCGGGTCACATGGTGGCGACACAAGCAATACGAAGTCATGGACAAGCGAGCCGGTGCACGGTGGCGGTCAAGTCAAGTGGTTTGGCGGGAGGCCGGACCGAGCACGCGGGGTTTGGTGGTTTGCCCACAAAACCATCGGCGGACGGTTTCTTGGTTTGGACCTCAAAACCAAGTCCGAGGGCCCAACACGACGGAGACGGGATCCGGGCGTGTCGGGAAGCTTCGAGGTGGAGGACACGCGGCGGGATCGCATGGCTTGCGTCGGGAGGGCACGGGGTGCGGCAAGGGCGTGGCCGTTCGATGGCAAGACCCACAAAAATTACCAAAATGCCCATGCGTGGGTTGTATCGACAGTAGTTAAGTTAGGGGTAGTCGAGTCATTTACCACTCCGGCGGGACCCGATATATAAGCCATGAGGGTGTGTGGATGGCTCTCTCTCTCCGCGACTTAGGGTTTCATTTCCTCCCTCCCATTTCTCATTTTCGTAGCTATTCTTCTTCCATTTTCTCTAGGCTAGCATGAGAGCTTCATGAGAGATTTGTTGAGAGGGATGGATGCTAGGGCGGCATGCTAGACCTTGTGAATCTTTCCTGGTTTGTATAGAAGATTTGGAGTTATGTTTTTCGTGGTCTTTTTGTGCTTGTTTTCGTGCCTTTGTTCCCGGTGCGATTCCGCGGATTTGAGTGGGTTTCTCCCCGGATTTCTTTGAGGAAAACATGGATAGATGTCTCGTGCATCTTTGTGATTGATCTTGTGCCCTCAAACGCCGGGAAACCACTTCGATTCGGAGTTTTTCGTTCGGTGCTCTAGCTTTTGGTGGTGCTCAAAGGATTCGCGATTCTCGGTAATTTAGGGAGTTAGGAGGCAAGATTTTTGGGCTATAGCATCCTTGTGTGACGCTTTTCAAGTCCCCAAACCCTTGTCTCCACAGCTTCAACCGTTTGGGAAATCCGATGATGATCTGGGGAAGTTGACTTTCGGGGTCGGGCGTTTTCAGCTCTGTCCGCACCTGGCGGACAGTCCGTGAGGTGCTGGCGGACGGTCCGCGCGGCTAGGGTTCGTTGCCTGTTCGTCGTGTTCTTGCGCGTCCTTGCTTTCGATCCGGTTTAGCTTTTGGTTTTTGTTGCAGCCGGTTAGCGGACGGTCCGAGCTTGAGTAGCGGACGGTCCGCGGGTGGCGCGGACGGTCCGCCCGGCCTTGGCGGACGATCCGTTTTTCTCGGGTCGCTTCTGGTGGTTCTGTGTGCTTTAACGGACGGTCCGCGGCGTAGGGCCGGACAGTCCGCGGCCTCAGGTCGGACAGTTCGCGAGGCCTGCGCGGACGGTCCGCCCCTCCTGGCCGGACGGTCCGCCAGAGCCTGTGCGCTTTGCTTCTTGGTTCGATTCCTCCCCTCCTTCTTTTGTGCTTCCGCGTGTGCTTCAAGGAATCGTTCCTAAGGCTAGAGGTTGATCCATAACCTCGTGGTCTTGGCGATTGGTGTGTGATTCGATCCATCGCTCGTGTGTGACCGGGGTTTGACTAGGGTATAGGCCGGGTTCTTTGGAAAGAATTTTTACCGGCTCCTATTCACTCCCCACCTCTCTAGTCGCCATCTGATCCTTCAATTTGTTTGTGGGGGTCATTTATGAGTACCTTATATGACTCTTTTCTTGGTGATCTTGTGGCCACAAACCTCGGGAAAAGCCTTCCATTTGGTGGAACCCGAGCCTAGGTGTTCTTAGTGTTTGATTCGTGATTCCTCATGGTTTTGTGAGTTTGTGGACCCAATCTACTAGCTGTGGATTTCCCTTGAGGTACTCCTACTATCCCAAAAGTCTCACTTAAATCCGTTGAGCGAATCGGGAGTTAGTTGATTTTGAGGAAAAGCCTACTCCTTTGTGTTCTTAATCTAAATCATTTTTGGTGGTGAAGGCTTGATCTTTTGGAGGAGATCTTTTGGGAAAAGCTTCTTTATGTTGTTGATAGGCTATGATTAAAATATCATGATTTTAGGGGGTTGTTTGCTCGACTTTTGGTTTTTTCCCTCGTGTTTTTGAATGTTGTTTCCAAGGCTATTTTCCGGGTTGTTTCCCACCTCGGGCCATCCGAACTTTGTAGGTCGGATGATCTAGTTGGTTTGGAAGATCCAGGAAGTGTTGGTTGGAAGATCCGGTATGGCTCTATATTGGTCCGGGTGATTCGGAAATTGATGCTCGAATGATCCGGTAGGTCCCAGAAACACCTGTATTGTTCCGTTGCTTCTATGGTGCTTCTTAGCATCTCATTGTGACTATGTGATCTTGACGATTGGCTTGTAGTTTGTTCTCTCTCACTTGTTCGTGAAACTCGAAGTTGATTTTGTGGCATAGGCTGAGTTCATCTCTTTGAGAATAATTTTTATCGGCTCCCATTCACTCCCCCCTTCTGTAGTTGACAATCCGGTCCTTCATGTAGTATCAGAGTCGGTTACAAATCTTTGTGACTCTAACCAGTCTAAGATCCAAAGATAGCATACCAGGATAGGGGTTCGGGCCCCCCGCACTTCAATGGGAAGAATTACGAGATGTGGGAAGTTTGTATGGGTGCGTTTCTTCGCGGCAAAGGACAGTTGCTTTGGAATGTGACGGTTGACATCACCTATGACATTCCCACAAACTTCCTTGCCCCAGATTCTAGGGATAGTTTCGATGCCAACAACAAAGTTGTGGATTACTTGTACTGTGCTCCTTGTGAACATGAATTCAATCTTGTTTTTCGAGAGAGTTTGGCATGCAAGATTTGGGATAAGCCGAAGGTTGCACATGGTGGAAGCAATCAAGTCAAAGCTTGGTTGTTTGACTTATAGAAGAGAATACAATAACTTCACTCATCTCCCAGGCGAGTCCATTGATGCCATGTTTCAGTGCTTTACTTGCATTGTGAACAACATGAGGGCCAATGTGACTGTTCTCCCATACGAGGATCATGACAGAATGTGAAACTTTTACACTCGCTAGATCATACTATGGGGAGTGCTAAGTTCGAGGCCGTATGAGATTTTGACTGTTGATGAGCTGTTATCTAAGCTCAAGTCTTCTGTGGTTGATCGAGGCTTGAGAGCCAAGGTTGAGAACCCGACTACTTCTCATAGTATGGCTCTAGTCTCTAACTCTAGATTAAAAACTAATGCTAACCCATCTTGTAGACAATTTTCCTTGTCTTATCTTGTTTCTATGTTAGGTCCTGAGTGAGGACGATCTCGCGTTGCTGAGCAGGAGATTTGGGTGAATGTACAAGAACTGCGAGAGTGCATGGAGCAACTCAGGGATGCACTACAAGTGCAAGAAGCACAATCATTTCATTGCTGAGTGTCCCGAGGTGGATGAGCTCAAGGGTGACTACAAGCATCACCCGAGGACCAAGGACAAGTACTGCTCTAGGAACATCTACCACTCCAAGCAGAAGAACGAAGGACAAGGAAGAGCGGTGGCTACAACAAGAAGAAGGCTCAAGCTATGGTGGCTGGTGCGAGCGACGTCGACTCTAGTTCCTGCTACAAGTCAAGCTCAAGCAGCAACGAGGAAGATGGTGGCCAGAGCCATATACTTGGGTTGGAGCGACCGTCATATTTCTCAATGGCTAGCTTGAAGTCTTTGGGGGTATCTGATCGCCCAAAGACATCATGATAACGCTGGGAAGTTGATGACCGCTCCCAGACTAGCTGATGGGGCGTGGGCCGTCGGGATGATGTAAAGATCATTGGGAGGGCTGTTGTCTTGGTCGTACTGAGCGCATCATAGAAGCTCTTGGTCATGCATCTGTCGCAGCTCTGTCGCCTGAACGGGGTTGTTGGCGTCGAGGGCGTCGGGGACCCCGTGATCACGGTCATAGTTTGCACGATGTGCTATCTCCACTTAGTCTCTTACACGTCGATGTTGGCTTCCTTCAGCATGGTTGGCTTGTACTGGGGGAGGTTGAGTTGCTGCATTTTTTCTTGGGTTGGCGGCGACATTTGGTTGGGCACCGACAGCATACGTTTCCTGCAGCGTTGGTGGCAACATTAGCGGGAGGATTGACCGCAGCGTTGGCTACGGCATTGGCAGCGGCATTGGCCGGCTACACCACTTTGTTTTCACCTCGTCCCTCTTCAGCTACTAGCTCAAGGGGACCATTGCCACGACGTCGCTGGCGAGGATGTTCCGATCCGCCCCTAGAGTAAGAGCTTGGGGCTGATCTGCTGTATCCAGGCCCTCTTTCTTCAACTTGAGCATTGGTGATGCGGTGGTTGGCTTGGAGACGTTTGTTGACGTTCCTTAGCCTCACCACTAAGATGGCACAAATGGCAATGGTGACAGAAATGCTTGTTGATGCCTACAAGTGAAACCGCTGGGTTCACACCTTTAGTAATGGGACTAGGGAGCGTTTGGGGTAAAACACACGATCACAAAAAGGTCCGCAAGCGCACGGATTACCGTTGTAGCACTTTACCTGGTGGTATTCGGGTTGTCGATTTATATTTGCCCATGGGAGGCACGACGACAAAGATGATCGAGTAAACGGTGGAGAAAGACCAAGGCTTAGTAAAGAGCTATAGCAGGGGATAACGAATAAGGACATTCGGGGATAACTTGACACACGCTAGGTGATCTAGATAAAAGACTAGAGAGGATAGCGAGCTGGGAGGACAACGAGATGAGAAAGGATCCTAACACAATCTATCTATTCTTGTCAACTCTAGGTAAAGGGCTAAAGCAGAGGATAACCAAGGTGAGCTAACTCAACAAGCTCTTCTAGTGTTGCAGGGGCATGCGAAGCCGCACCCTCAGACTGGGATGAGAAGGGAGGATGACGACACGCTGAATCCTACTGGCCCAAACTAACGTGGTGGACTACAGAGCCCGTCCGGAGATGTCGCCTCATTAGGGTACCACAACTATTCCGTTGCGCGGGACACAAATCTAAGACTAAGGAAAGCTTTGAGCACCGTGCTCACAACGAACCAAAGAACCTTTCCCCCGATATCACGAAGGAAGGTATCTCTCTCCGGTGAAGCACCGGAGATCAAGCGAAGAACGACCAAAACACTATAGGGTTCAAGAGAGCTAAGCTAACCAAGACTACACTAACTTTAGTCTAAACCAAGAATAAAGTTTCTAGAGCAAAGTAAAAGTTGAATGTAATTGACTCGAAAAGTAAGATAGAAAGATACCTTGAATTGTACTTGAGTCTAAACAAAGAAAGGATACAAAGAGCAATACTGGAACTCTAAAGAAGACTCCTCCGGAAGCCCGAGACTTGCTCGACTCGACTCTAACTCCCAAGCTACACTAATCCTACTCTAAGTGAACTAAAGAGTGGAAATGAGATGCTCCAGCGCAGTGTGTGTGATCCAGCGGGTGTGAGGCTCCTTTTATCAGTAAGTGAGATCGGTTGAGGGTGTGGGCCCATTTTCATAGGTGCAGCCGGATGGAGAGGTGCGGCCGGCCCTATGATCCACCACCTCTCGACTTGGACGCTCCTAATCCTTGCTCCTGAGGCGGTTGAGGGTCGGTTCCTTGCGTTGGTTTTGGCTGGTATGGCGGTTGGGAGGTGCAGCCGGCCCTCTAGGTGTGGCCGGCCCACCTCTAAGCCGTGGGATGAACCTCCTTCGCTTGGTGACGCTCAGATGCTCTTGGAATGATGGTTGTGGCGGTTGATCGGCTAGAGAGGTGGACCCATTGATCCAAGTGATCACAACTTCATCCACTTGATCAGACTGACGTTTCCTTGATCAATCTTGTTCATCCAAGTTGTGCACGTGGGGAAGGACTCGATTGGGACCGAGGTCGTGGAACGGGGCAGGGCCGGCCGCACATGTAGGGCCGGTCGTGCCTGGTGGTGCGGCCGTGCCTGGCTCTTGTGGCGCGTTGGCTCCATTTCTCCCCTAAATGTGTACCTATCCATAAAATTTGCAACACAACTCGTGGAACTATATTAGTATCAAAAATGTGCATGAAACTTCTTGTATACTCCTCTCGAATCCGAGGTTTTGACGGTCGGATTTTTGTTGTAAGGACCGTCAACAAACTCCCCAAAGCTAAACGTTTGCTCGTCCATGAGCAAAGCCTAGACTTGGCCTCAGTGGATCAGGGGTTGCAAGATGTTATCACTTAGGAAGTTACTGCGCACAAACTCCATGCTCTTCTTGCAAATTTGAAAAGGTTGGTACGAGAGAAGCTTAGCCTTACTTTACTCGTGGGTCTTTTAGCTTTCCACCTTGCCTTCGGAGGTTGAAAAGCAGAACGGGTTTTGACTTCGCATCTCTTACTATCCTTCTTTTCTAGATCCTATCTCAGAGTTTTTGAAAATTTTGCAAAGAAAGACAAGGTTCCTCGGATGGTTCCCTTGATCGCTCAAGTGGTAATTGTTACCTCACCAAAGGCTTTAAGCGAGCCTCAACTTCCTACTTCTATGGCTTGTATGTGGGGCTTTGGGTAGGATAAGTACGAGACTCACTTGTGCCACATGATATTGTTGAGCCAAAGACCGGATCCAAGAAGGAACTAGTCATGCAACTTGATCGAGATGTGCAAGTGTGTGGAATATTTTTGTGTTTTTTAAATACTCCTTGCTTTGAGATTCTCCTCTTGCTTTTATTTTGGACGGGGGTCATGCTTTCTGTTTCTCTTTTTTTCTATGTTCTTTGATTGGAGCACATTTTTTTCTATGCTTCTTGAGCATATACTCTTGTTTTTTTCTATGACCCCTCTCTCCTTTTGCAAGATTACAAGAAGAGAAATCTCTTTGAACTTTGGAGTATTTATTTTTGGTGGATGGATGACATGTTTTGCGTAACTCCCAGTGTAGGAGTTAGCATGAATATGTGGGTGTACATGATCTCGATCATGGAAGCATGAAAAGATTCTAACAAGGGTCACAACATTTTGGCAAAACACAATGGGTCACTAGCAAGCATATGTAGAAGGTTTTGAGCATTGATATCGACATATGGCTTTGGTAGGTAATATGACCATCGAGGAACTTGCTTTGTTTTATTTTCAAAAAGAAATCAACCGAGATTTTCACCATACTTTGAGATAGAGCATATTAGCATTGTCGCACCATATCATACTAGTCAACAACCTAGATTTGGTCATAAGCATTTGCTTCCCACAAAGTTTTATTTCAGGCTCTTGTTCTCAAAATATACCAGCAAGTTCAAAAAGGCATAGAGCACAAAGATATGCACTAAATTCTTGCAAAGTTTTAACTTAGCAACCATTCATCACTTCCAAAGTGAGGGTATAGACAAGATTTCAATCACATGGTTGAAACAAATATTTCCTTTATTCAAAAGACATAAAAAAGATGTTAAAAAAGTAGTTTGGATGGACATACCTTCCTTGATTCTAAATGGGGTCTCCCCCAAGCTAAATTTTGGCTCTCTGGTTGACCTGTCTTCATTTTGCTGATGGGACGAGCACCTGGATGCTTGTAGTGGTTGTCTTGATGGATTTGTAAAAAATCATAGGTATGGCCGTATCACTTGGTACGGCCGGTCCTACTAAATTTTTCCCAGGCACTCGTGTTCCCTCCTGTAAACATCCTGCACAAAAAATTTGTTGACGGGAGATACGACCATACCTCTAGGTTCGATCGTATCACCAAAAATATCCAAAACTACTTTTCTATGTCTTGTTTACTTACTAAATGCAATGATGAAAACAAATCTGAAATCTAAATATGATTGATGCACGAAATAAAATGATTAAAAGTGAAATATGAGATAATTACCGGTTTACCTCTCTGTGAGGGCTCGTAGTTTAGAGTCCATGAGCGGGACTCCTCCGGTTGCTCAATTAATCTTAGGCTCGTCCGATCCCGGAGTGGAAGACTCAGACGATGCTCTCTTTACTTGCCACACCTTCTTTGTTTTCTTTGGTGGTGATGAAGTCGGTGAGGCTTTAGCGGGGGTGTTCTTGATTTCCATATTCTTTTCCCCTTAGATTTGTTGATTGGCTTCGACTTCTTGGGTTGGTGGCACCCATTGAATAATTTTTCCTTGGGTTTGGTCGGGGCCACCTCTTCTCACTGCACATGGTTAGAAATTTTTGTATCGATCATTCGTACCTGTGAGCATTGCTCCACCTTGGGTTTAAAGGTGAATCGTTCTTCCTCTTCGTTGATGTTGAGGCGAATCTCTCCGGCTCCTACATTGATGTTAGCATTGGCGATGCTCAAGAAAGGTCTCCTGAGGATTAGAGGCGTCCTTGTATCGACATCCATGTCGAGGACGACGAAATCCAAGGGTACGAAGAAATCCCGGACTCTCACCAAAATGTCCTCCGCTATCCACGCCGGGTAGCGGACCAATTGATCCGCTAGCTGCAAGCACATGGTTGTAGGCCACAAGGAAGTATAATTGAGCTTGTCGAAGACTACCTTAGGCATGACGCTAACGCTAGCACCAAGGTTGCATAGTGCATTTTCAAAGTGCTCGGACCTAATAAAGCAGCTTATCGTAGGGCACCCGAGGTCTTTCTTGTTTAGGATGGCCGCACTACACTCCTCCGTAAGCTTGACCATATCCGTGGTGGGTAGAGGTCTCTTATTGTTGAGGATGTCTTTAAGATACTTGGCGTAGGTTGGCACCTGCATAGCTTCAAGAAATGGTATGTTGACATTGAGTTTCTTGATTACCTCAATGAACTTCCCGAATTGCTCATCCATGGTAGGCTTCTTGATTCTTTGGGAGAATGGAAGGAGCATGGTGTCGACATATTCTTGGGGTGTCGTTTTCCTCAACCTTCCCTCTCCGGGGGATGCCTCCTCGGAGTCTACCTCTTCGTCCGACTCGGAGGTCTCTTCCTTCTGTTTCTTTTCTGTGGGGTTAGGATGTGGTGGATCCCGAGTGGTCTTACCACCTCTCGTGGTCACCAATTTTAAATTCTCTCGGGTAGGTCCGGGTTGTCCCGGGATTCCACCCGACTCAGAAGAAGGCAAAGAAGCAGCAAGCTGAGCTAGTTGAGTTTCTATCATTTTGTTAAAGCTAAGCTGATTCTTCATAGCGGAGGTGAAATATTCTATGGTGGAGTTAAGGTTTTCAAGAACTTTCTCATTGGCGGCTAGCTTCTTGTTTAAACTTTCATTAACTCTAGCTTGGCCAAAGACAAGATCTTTAATGGAAGGCTGATTATTGAAAGAGTTAGAATAGTTACCTCCATTTTTGTTGTTGAACGGGAAGTTGGGTCTCGAGTTCCACCCTTGATTTCTATAGTTGTTGTTGCGGAACCTGTTGTTGTTGCCATTGTTGATGAAGCTGACTTCTTACCTTGTTTTGAAGCAATCATTGCCAGAATGACCCACATTACCGCGAACCTCGCATGTCATGTGTGAATCCATGATCTTGGCGGTTTCCATGTTGGTTGATGCCTCCAATTTCTTCATGAAGAGGTCCATCTTAGCGGCGATCATGTCGATTCCATCGACTTGGTGTACACCGTGGGTACGGGGTTGGAGACGATCTCCATCCCATCCTTGATTTGCCACCATCTTCTCGATTAATTCCTTAGTAGCTGGTACTTGTAGCGAGAAGAAGGCTCCTCCAGCAGCTGCATCTAGGTGCTCACGGGATGTACGCTTGAGCCCATGATAGAAGGTCTGAATTAAGAACCACCCTTGCATGCCATGGTGTGGGCACACAGTGATGTACTCCTGGAAGCATTCCCATGCTTCCGGGATACTCTCATCATTCTGCTGCTGGAAACCCGAAATTCTTGCGCGGAGGGCATTGGTTTTGCCCACCGGGAAGAACTTTGCGAGAAATTCCTTTGAGCACTTATCCCATGTGTTTAGGGCATCTCGCTTCGCATAAAACCATTGCTTCGCCTTCCCGAGCAATTTGAACGGGAATAGGCGAAGATGGATGGCATCATCCGTCACTCCACGGATAATGAAAGTTCTACACACCTCCAAAAAGTGTTGGAGATGTGCATTAGCATCTTCATTTGGCTTGCCGGAGAACGGATTTGCTTGCACCATGTTGATCAATGCCGGCTTGAGTTTGAAGTTTCCGTCTCCCACCATTGTGGTTGGTCCGGTTGGGACATTGTTGTTGGAGGGGGCGGAAAACTCGCGGATTGTCCTCTCGAACATTGGTGCTGATGAGGTGTTGTCTACGGGATCAACGGTGTTCGTCTCTTGAGCCGAGAGAAACTTCTGAGGCATGATGACATGGGGTCGCTCTCTCCTCACAAGTGACTCTGGATTGTCGTTAAAGTTGGACAGTAAGTCGAAACCGGTCATGCAGTACTCTGCGTACACGAGAGTAGAGCAAGGGTAAACCCACTTAAATAGCGGTTCACCGAACCTTGGTAATTCTACCATGTTGTCTAAACAATATCTTATGCCTATTGCCTCCCCGGCAACGACGCCTAAAATGCTTGTTGAAGTTCCTTAGACTCACCACTAAGATGGCACAAACGACAACGGTGACAAGAATACTTGTTGACGCCTACAAGCGTCACTGTCGGGTTCACACCTCTAGTAATGGGACTAGGGAACGTCTGAGGTAAAACACACGATCACAGAAAGGTCCACAAACGCACGGATTACCGTTGTAGCACTTCACTTGGTGATATTCGGGTTGTCGATTTATATTTTCCCGTGGGAGGCACGACGGCAAAGATGATCGAGTAAACAGTGGAGAAAGACCAAGGCTTGGTAAAGAGCTATAGCGGGGGATAACGAATAAGGATATTCGGGGATAACTTGACACACGCTAGGAGATCTAGATAAAAGACTAGAGAGGATAGCGAGCTGGGAGGACAATGAGACGAGAAAGGATCCTAACACAATCTATCTATTCTTGTCAACTCTAGGTAAAGGGCTAAAGCAAAGGATAACCAAGGTGAGCTAAATCAACAAGCTCTTCTAGTGTTGCAGGGGCATGCGAAGCCGCACCCTCAGACTGGGATGAGAAGGGAGGATGACGGCACACTGAATCCTACTGGCCCAAACTAACGTGGTGGACTACAGAGCCAGTCCGGAGCTGTCACCTCATTAGGGTACCACAACTATTCCATTGCGCGGGACACCAATCTAAGACTAAGGAAAGCTCTGAGCACCATGCTCACAACGAATCAAAGAACCTTTCCCCAGATATCACGAAGGAAGGTCTCTCTCTCCGGTGAAGCACCGGAGATCAAGCAAAGAACGACCACAACACTATAGGGTTCAAGAGAGCTAAGCTAACCAAAACTAAGCTAACTTCAGTCTAAACCAAGAATAAAGCTTCTAGAGCAAAGTAAAAGCAGAATGTAATTGACTCGAAAGTAAGATAGAAAGGTAACTTGAATTGTACTTGAGTCTAAAAAAAGAAAAGATACAAGAGCAATACCGGAACTCTGGAGAAGACTCCTCCGGAACCCCGAGACTTACTCGACTTGACTCTAACTCCCAAGCTACACTAATCTTACTGTAAGTGAACTAAAGAGTGGAAATGAGATGCTCCAGTGCGGTGTGTGTGATCCAGCGTGTGTGAGGCTCCTTTTATAGGTAAGTGAGGTTGGTTCAGGGTGTGGGCCCATTTTCATAGGTGCGGCCGGATGGGGAGGTGCGGCCGGCCCTATGATCCACCGTCTCTCGACCTGGACGCTCCTGATCCTTTCTCCTGAGGCGGTTGAGGGTCGGTTCCTTGCTTCGGTTTTGGCTGGTATGGTGGTTGGGAGGTGCGGCCGACCCTCTAAGTGTGGTCGGCCCACCTATAAGCCTTGGGATGAACTGCCTTCGCTTGGTGACACTCAGGATGCTCTTGGAATGACAGTTGTGGCTATTGATCGGCCGGAGAGGTGGACCCATTGATCCAAGTTATCACAACTTCATCCATTCGATCAAACCAACGTTTCCTTGATCAATCTCGTTCATCCAAGTTGTGCACGCGGGGAAGGACTCGATTGGGACCGAGGACGTGGCACGGGGCAGGGTCGGCCGCACCTGGCAGGGCTGGTCACACCTACAGGGCCGGCCGTGCCTGGTGGTGCGGTCGTGCCTAGCTCCCGTGGCACGTTGGCTCCATTTCTCCCCTAAATGTGTACCTATCCATAAAATTTGCAACACAACTCGTGGAACTTTATTAGTATAAAAATGTGCATAAAACTTGTTGTATACTCCTCTCGAATCCGAGGTTTTGACGGTCGGATCCTTGTTGTAAGGATCGTCAACAACATTGCACTACAGGAGTATCTTCGAGCTGACCTGGCATGGCTAGAGCTGCACCCAGGTTCGGTTGAGGGGAATTGTAGACTTCGTGGCCATCCTGCTCAAAGTCCCTTAGGAGGTCTCTGGCACGCAGGCGGTTTCGACGAGGTTCATCGCCTTGCTGGTGTGGCTGAGGGTCTGCTGGAGCTGCCGGTGCTTGCATCCTGATGTTGTCGTCGACTTGTTTGGCATTGCCAGCTTGTTGACCTGTGGCTGGGGCGGCTGCAGCTAGCTCTTGTTGCCGACGTGCAGCTCTGGTGGCGATGGCGTTCTCGCGCTCGACGCGTTGTTCATCTGTCTCTGGTAGGCGGGTCTTCTGGTAGGCTGAACCCACTTGTCGAGGACGGCCGTGAGCCTAGTCGGTGGGGAGTCAGGGGTACCCATGTCTCACATCGACAAGGTCAGTTCAAAGTCGGCCTCTTCTTCCTAAATAACATCTATAACAACCCTAGCCATGGCATCCTCATCCTCAAACCCGCCACACTCTCGCTTCAGTCCCATTGTACCGAGAAGTTGACCTGGGACAACTTCGTGTTGTGGAAGGCGTAGTTTCTTCCATGGATCCAATCCAAAGCCAACCAAGACTCTCATCGTCTAGAAAGATGGCAAGGCTGAAGAAGTGCCAAACCCGACACATGACACGTGGGTGGCCAAAGATCAACAACTACTCAGCCATCCGCTCAATTCCATCTCCAAGGACGTGATGGGGCAAGTCTCCATATTGACCACCTCATCTGAAGTCTGGGCACACTCCAGATGAGATTTGCTACCTACTCTCACGCGCGGGTCACGAACATGCATTTGCGTCTCGCCAATCTGAAGAAGGACGACATGAAGATGGCGGACTACTTCGCCAAGATGAAGAACATCCGCGATGAGATTGCATCTGCTGGTAAAAATGTAGATGAAGATGAGATGGTTGTCTTTGTCCTTAATGGCCTTGGCTTTTATTACAATCTTGTTGTTTCATCTGTTCTTGGTTGTACTGACCCCATCATGTTGAGTGAGCTCTACGCCCAACTGATGGCCTATGATCTCCGTATAGATATGCTCTGTGGGGGGGAGGGGCAGTTTCAGTTCTCTGCAAATGTAGCATTATGAGGATGTGGTGGTTTGCGTGGCTGAGGTAATTTTCGTGGTGGTCGTGGATGTGGCTGTTGACGGTGTATTTTGGTACACCAAACATGTTCATTACACTTTGGTTTGGATTTGATTGTGGAACTAACCCGCCACTAGGCACACTAAAGATATAACAAGTTCATCTTTGTGTGTGTATTTGGAAGTGTTATGTTTTTAGGAAAACATGGACATAAAGGACGGAGTCACAATAAGTTCAAAGGAGCAATTAAAGAGTCTCGTTCGTGTTTGAGAGCTTGAGGCAATCACTCCCAAAGGTGGCAAGGACCGAAGTGTTACAAAAGAACATCCCTAAGGATTGAAGTGTACAAGACCGGACTTCATGCAAGGAGAACCCCCATCTTGGACGCAAGGATGACATCATCAAAATGGTGCAAATGGAGGGGGCAAAGTGCAAAAATACATGAGGACCCACAGGAGCGAAGGGGCGACAGAACCGAGCCAGGATAGGCCTGGGCCGGTCGGCCCAGGCCGGCCGACCTGGCCGACCCCGAGGTCGGTTCGGCCCCCTTTTTTCTTGAGAGTGAAGATCCTTCAACCCTAAGTATGTGGAGGCGCCGCCATTCGCAGAGGGAGAGCCATTCGCCTGAGAGGTCATGCACAAGCTAGAGAGAGAGAAGAGGAGGGAGCTAGTTCGTGAGAAGAATCCCACTACTCGAAGGAAGTACCCACAAGTGGAGAAGGAAGACACCGTCGCAAGCGCCACCATGATCAACGGTGCTATGCCTAGCACCTTGATGGGGTAATCTTCTCATTTGTCCATGGGTTGTAATCGAACTTGAGATGTAATCGCTACTTTGTTTGGTTATCTATCTATCTTCTAGAATTGAAGAAGCTTTGTTGTTTAAGGTTAGCTACCATGCCGTGTAGGGAGTAAGGTCTCAATGCTCCCTTGGATCCTTTCAATACATCGTGTCCATCATAGGTCTAGTCACGAATACCTCCATGTAGTGATATTAAGGGGGGAGGGAAAGGGCGAAACCGTGGTCACAACCCCTGATAGATTTGATCAGTTCTCATATCTTAAGCGGTTGCATGTTCAAGTGTCATAGACCCTTGGGAAAGTGTCTTTCACATATCTTGTTGGTTTAATCGTTCTCTCTAGTATAACATAGTTGTTCTCTAGATTAACCGTAGATTAGGATTTGGATAAGTTAGTGAGTAGTGCTACATCAAACGCGTGTAATCCCTTGCTCTGCGGATTGATAAGAACCTAGGGAATCCCCGTGGTGAAAAAGGTGTAGGTCCATACACTTGCGGATCGTAGGTGGATACGAGTTTTATCCGTCAACAAGCCCCTTTTTTTGGCGCCGTTGCCGGGGAGCAAGCCAGTTTACATCGTTTGGTTTTGCATCTAATTTTGTTCTAGATTTAGTTTATCGTTTATTTGCTAACATATAACCCCTATTACCTAGAAAACCACTTTGTTTTGTTTTGTTTTTGTTTTTGTTTTGTTGTCTAGATGGCGTTTGTCAACCACCCCGTGGAAGAACCGGAGAAATCGCTAAGGGATTAAGCTAGTACTCGATGTGAAGACATAAAGGTACAAGAGTCGGATTCGAAGCTCGAAGCGACCAAGTATGAAATCAAAGCTAGGATCATCAAGATGACGGTGGCAACCCCATTTGAAGGGATGGATACGGAGAACCCATATAGACATATAAGGCATTTCACGACGCTATGCAACACGGTGCATCAAGGAGTTCCCGATGAATGGTTCAAATGGAATCTCTTTCCCTACTCACTTGCCGGCGAAGCAAAGACGTGGTACTCATTTGCATCCTTTGAAGTTGAGGGCAATTGGAACAAGTTGACAAAAAAATTTTGTGAGAAGTTTTTTCCAATTAGCAAAGTTCAACATCTAAGGAGACAAGTGATCACTTTCACGCAAGGAGAAGAGGAAGGGATAGACCAAGCTTGGAATAGATTTAATGAGTTGATTGAACAAGGACCAAGACTCGGCTTCGCTGGTGAAGTACTCTTGCATACATTTTTCTTTATCCTAACCCCTAGTTGCATGGAACATGTTCAAATGTGTGCAGGAGGGGATCTCATGGAGAAAACACTCACGAAAGCCACTCAACTTTTACAAAAGATTAGCAAAGCGGCGGCCATGCGAAGAGATTGGGAAACAAGACATGCGGGAGAGCTGGAACACAATTCAAGGATGAAGACATGTGATGAAATTTCTGAAGAGGCAACCCCGGAAGACAAGAAAGAGGAGCCAATCCCGGAAAAGCTTGAAGAAGTGCACATCAAGACAAGAACTACCCCAAGCGTTGACTTCGCTAAGTCAAATGGAACAAACAAAAGGAGTATGTCAAGTGCGAAGCCACAAAGGGAGTTCGAGCATATGGATTGGGTTCCAATCGATTACGGAGAGATATTTGACAAGAGAAGACCATTCCCTAACCAAATGGGGATGGCAAGAGCACTGGAAGCGGATTTCCCACCGGAAAAGCAAGCGGAAGATTCGTACGACCTTGAAACCACCGGTGAGATCTTTCAAAAGCTCTTTAGTGATGATGAAGTGGATCCGGAACACATAGCCGAGGTGAAAAGAATCATGGGGATCAAGCCCAAAGCATCGCCATTTGCTCGCCTCGCTGAAGTTTACGCAATAGGATCCGACCAAGAGGAGAAGATGACAGCACAATTGAGTTGTGAGATCAACGGAATTCAATGCAAAGCTTTATGCGACATCGGAGCCCAGGTAAGTGTCCTATCCTCCAAAATTTACGATAAAGTTCAAGACCACAACCTAGACTTAGCTTCAACTTCAACAAATTTAATTATGGGAGATGGTAGAACTATTAGAGGTATTTGACGAGGGCCCGAATTAGGGCTCCCTTTGACGGCAAAAAGATTTCTCCTAACACAAGGCAATCTGGCACTATTGACAACGTGAAGGCCAAGATTCACAATGTGAAGGCTAAGATCCAAGACGAGGAGGACTAAGGACCTCAGTCAAGACCCACACTGGCAAGACGACATGTTTCCGACCAGTTGGCAGCATCTCCGACCTATTCCCCACAAGAGGGACCCCCCCCGACAAGTCTCCGCCTCGCACGACAAGTCTTCGCCTTGCCCGATGAAGTCTCCGCCTCGCACGACAAGTCTTCACCTCGCACGGCAAGTCTCCACCTTGCAAGACAAGTCTTTGCCTTGCACGACAAGTCTCTACCTCACACGACAAGTCTCCGCCTCACACAAGCTCCCCCCGACTCCAACTGGGGTGTGGGCCATGACACGCGGCGAGAGGCTGAGGCACGAGCACCTCCACCATGACGCGTGGGGGAACGATTCTCCATGTCATGCAAAGGAACCAGCTGGTGGCTCATGCAAGTAGCTAGCCTCGACAAGAGCCTTAATGCGGGTCTGACCGGCTGCACAACCATCCCATCAACATCATCTCCAACCCTACCACACGCATGCTTTGCCCGAGGCACTCAAGCACCCCCTACGTCGGGCTCAAGCCTAGACTTGGGTCTGCGCATGGTGGGCTGGTCAGGTACTCGGGCAGGCCAAGACAACTACAAACTACTCAGAGGAGGCACCAAGCGTCCTGGGGTGAACAGCCATGCCCGGCCATGTGGCGGCTCTCACGACCAAGTAGCACAGCTCCACTTCAATGCGCCCTGACGGACAAGCGACGTACGACGGGACATCCCAACTACCGGGCACTGTACTTATTTTCTACTCCCCCCTTGTGCCCCTCCCCTTGTGATTATAAAAGGGATACGAGAGCAACCATTACAAGGGTTAGACCTCCTACAGATCGAATACCACTCAAAGGGACTTGGGTCCGACACCCTCTCCAGACCAGTTTGTAACCCATACTACAAACACCCCTAGCTCGGGAATACAAAAGCTCGACACTAGACGTAGGGTATTACTCCTCGGAGGCCCGAACTAGTATAATCTCATTGTCTCATGTGCTAACCATCCGAGCCCGATGCACGATCGACACAAATTCACTACCGGCAGTAGAGAACCCCGATAGTTGGCACACTAGGTAGGGGCACATTGTGTGTCTCGACGAACTTCACCAGCGGATCGGATGGACAGTCGCAGGGTCCCGTTGACCCCTGGGGACACTTTGCGCTTTGGCTTCGTCGGCTTCATCTACACCAGGCCAACGGAGTCGTCGCCATGCGTACCTTCACCCGGCCGCCTCGTCCCAATGTCCTGACGGGGGCGGCGGGACGCGAGGCTTTCGTCCGAGGCTTCTCGAACGAGACAATCATCAGTATGTTGGGACCAAACCCGATGCAGGAGCGTTTTAGGCTTGCTGCCTACTACCTCACCGACCTTGCCTTCCAGGCTAGCAGGGTCGAGCCGCTATCTTTGGGGGAGTTCATAGAGTGGTACACCGCAATGTACCCCCATGGACAACCCGGCCACCCAGACGACTTGGTGACGGCCTACGTCAACCAGCGCCGCCCCCGGGTCTACGACGACTCAGAGGGCACGCGCCACGCGGCAGCGCGATCCCACGTGGGAGTGCAATGTCTACGTGGCTTCGGCATCAAGCAGCTCTGAACCGGAGCCAGCGCCGCGCCATGACGCTGCCGACTACCTACGACGGGCGCGACTCAACGAGCTCGCGGAGGCAAAGCACCAGCTTGACGAGGAGCTGGACCTTCTTCACCAAGAACTGGGGATGGATCCTAAGCCCCATGATCGACAACCCATGCACGACGTCCCCGTGCAGGAGCAGCCCCATGAAGGGAATGGTGAGCGGTGCGAGCGCCGCCTGGCTGCTGACCAGCCGCGGGTTCGCGCACCAACACCACCAGCACGGGGGCCAACATGCGACAACAACCGACGCGCCAACGAGGACGCAAACGTCGACGCCAACGCCGACGTTGACGCCCCGCCACTGTTTAGGCGGGCGTCGCAGAATCTTGCCGCGGCAGCCATGCCACTACGAGGCTGTCCGGAGGCGGCGACCTTCGAGGAGCGACGGGTGCACCAACAACTAAAGGCGCTGCTCGAGGCGGTGGCGGTGCAACAAGCAGAAAGCTCGGTTTCACGCCAGTGCTCGGAGCGTGGGCGGGCAGGAGCACTATTCGCACATGCCCCGAACCTACCCCCTTCTCAGCATCGGGAGCGTGGGGAAGGGGCCAGCACTGCAGCATCAGCGGTCAAGAGCCGCCTCGGGCCCAACCGCGACGTGCGGAACACCATTGAGGCCCGACGATGGGCCGCGAGCGTCGACAACCATCGCGACGCCCGCTCACGCCACCACAACAATCACGGACTTGGGCGGCGCCACGACAGCGACGACGACCGCGACCATAGCTGGTCGCCAAGCCAAAGAGGTCCATGGACCTTTAGCTAGAGCATCCGGGATGCGAGGTTCCCCTCGCGCTTCTACGCTCCGACCAACGTACCTTGGTACGACGGAGACACCAACCCCAGCGTGTGGCTCGAGGACTACCGGCTCGCTTGCCATGCCGGGGGAGCGACGGACGACCTCTTCGTCATCAAGAATCTGCCGCTCTACCTCAGCGACTCCACACGGACATGGCTCGAGAATCTGCCGTGGGACAAGATCCACGACTGGACCGACCTGTGTCGAGTCTTCGTCGGGAACTTCCAAGGCACCTACACACGCCCTGGCAAGCAGTGGGAGCTGCGCAACTGCAAGCAGCAGCCGGGGGAGAGCCTGCGCGAGTACATCCGGCGCTTCTCCAAGCGCTGCACCGAGCTCCCCAGTGCAACTGACAACGACGCCATTTTGGTGTTCCAGAACGGCACAACGTGCACCTCTCTCATCCATCGACTTGGGCGCTGCATGCCCTGTACGACCCACGAGCTCCTCGACATCGCGAGCAACCACACCGACAAGGAGGAAGCGGTCGACGCGACGCTCAACAACCCTCAGGGGAAGGGAAGCAAGTCGTGGACCACGGCGCGGGGACGTCCTCGTGCTTCAAGAAGAAGAAGAAGAACGACAAGCACCGTCGTGACGACAACCTGGTCACGGCGGTGGAGTGCAAGGCGTCGCGTCCCAAGGGCAACTCGACCAAGCCCGCACCGTCCAAGGATCACTTCGAGAGGCTCCTGGATGCACTGTGCTCGCACCACGAGGTCCCCGTCAGGCGCTTACTCAAGGATTGCCAGCTCATCAAGAATTACGTCAACGGCACCCTTAAGCCAAGAATGGCGGATCAGCCCAAGAAGGGAGGACCACCCCCGACAACGGCGACGGCACGGGGGCTGCGTACCATGCACATGATCTTTGGGGATCTCTGGCAAGACCCTCGAGGCGGCGCGAGAAGCTCATCCAGTGAGAAGTCTTCAATGCCGACACCGTGAAGACGTCCTATCTAAAGTGGTTGGAGGTTCCGATAACCTTCGACCACAAGGACCATATCGACCATGTGCCTCAGCCAGGATCGTAACCACTAGTGGTAGCTCCCCTGATTAAATCCAAAAGGGTCCACAAGGTCCAGATGGATGGGGGAAGCGGGATCAACATGCTCTATGCGTCTATGCTTGACGACATGGGCATCCCGTGGTTCCAGCTGAGGCCGTCGACTGCACCATTCCACAGGGTCGTCCCTAGGATGGAGGCACTCCCCATCGGGTAGATCGATCTACCCGTCACGTTCGGGGATTTGCGGAACTTCCGGACCGAAACCCTCACCTTCGAAGTGGTAGGGTTCTCGGGGACGTACCATGCGATCCTCGGGAGGCCGGCATACGCGAAGTTTATGGCTGTGCCAAACTATATGTACTTGAAACTGAAGATTCCCGGCTCTAAGGGGATCATCACAGTAGGGACTACATATCAGTGCGTATAAGAGTGTGACGTTGAATGCTTTTAGTTCGTTGAGGCAATCATCCGGTTGGAGAGGCTCCACGCTGAGCCTCGATCCGATGGCCGGGATGTCCCCGAGTTGTCCAAGCGAGTGGCTTGCTCTTTCGAGCCTGCCAAGGACGTCAAGGACGTGGTCGTCTCTGACGATGGTCATACGCTCCGTATCGGGATGGCGCTCGATCCTAAATAGGAAAGCACGCTCGTCGACTTCCTCAAAGCGAACCTCGATGTGTTCGCGTGGAAACCCTCTAATATGAAGGGGATCCCGAGAGAGGTTGCCGAGCACAAGCTGAACATCAAGCCAAGATCGAAACCGGTGAAACAACGTCTTCACCGCTTCAACGACGAGAAGTGCAAGGCGATTGGCAAGGAGATCGTGAAGCTCCTTAGTGCAGGATTCATTCGAGAATTATTCCACCCTGAGTGGCTTGCTAACCCTGTACTTGTAAAGAAGAAGAATAAGAATGGAGGATGTGTGTTGACTATACGAGCCTTAACAAGGCATGTCCCAAGGATCCGTTTCCTTTGCCTTGAATAGATCAGGTAGTCGATTCGACAGCTGCGTGCGAAACCCTCTGTTTTCTCGATGCGTACTCCGGGTACCACCAGATAGCGATGTGCATAGCGGACCAACTCGCAACCTCATTCATCACTCCGTTTGGTGCGTACTGCTACCAAACGATGCCCTTCAGGCTCAAGAACGCATGCGCCACTTTCCAATGTTGCATGTGACGTGTCTTCGAGGAGTTGATAGAACGCATCATAGAAGCATACATCGACGACATCGTCGTCAAGTCTAAGAAGACAGGGGACCTGGTCCCCGACCACATCGAGGTCTTTGCGAAGCTGCGATAGCACAGGGTGATGCTAAACCTCGAGAAATGCATTTTTGGGGTTCCGAGGGGCATGCTCCTTGGTTTTGTCGTGTTGGAACGTGGCATCGAAGCAAACCCCAAGAAGATCTCAGCCATCATGGAGATGGGCCAATCAAGAACCTAAAGGGCGTACAACGGGTCACGGGCTGCCTCGCAGCTCTAAGCCGCTTCATAGCGTGACTCGGAGAGCGCAGTCTGCCACTGTACAAACTCATGAAGAAGTCCAACCACTTCACATGGACCCCCGAAGCACAAGAGGCACTCGACTCTCTCAAGAACATATTCAAGAGCCCTCCGATCCTCACAGCTCCGACCCCTGAAGAGCTGATGCTCCTATACATCTCAGCGACAACCCAGGTGGTCAGTGCAGTGTTGGTGGTCGAGCGAGAAAAGCCCAGAAAGTCATAGAAAGTGCAACGACCCGTATACTTTATCCGTGAGGTGCTCTCCGACTCCAAGACGTGTTATCCCATATGCAAAAGCTTGTGTACACGATCTTGATGACCAAGTGCAAGCTCCGACACTACTTCGACACGCACCCCATCACAGTGGTGTCCAAGTACCCGCTCGGGGAGGTTATCCAGAACCTCGAGGCTGAAGGGAGGATCACCAAGTGGGTGCTCGAGCTAATGGGACGGGACATAACATATGCACCACGCAGTGCTATCAAGTCACAAGTACTCGCGGACTTCGTGGCCGAGTGGACAGAGATTCAAACTCCCCCAGCGTCGATCGAGCACGAGATGTGGACCATGTACTTCGACAGCTCGGTCATGAAGGAGGGGGGAAGTGTAGGCCTTGTCTTCATCTCACCTTTGGGCATACGCATGGAGTACTTGGTGCGACTACATTTCCCGGCATCAAACAATGCCGCCGAGTATGAAGCCCTGACCAACAACCTTTGAATCACTGCTAAGCTTAGGATCAAATGCCTCGAGATCAGGGGAGACTTGGAGTTGGTCGTGGACCAGGTCATGAAGGACAAGAACTGCATGGACCCGAAGATGGTGGCATATTGTCAAGCCGTGCGCGACCTAGAAGACAAGTTCCACGAGCTCAAGCTTCATCATGTACTACGTGACTACAACAAAGCAGCCGATGTACTCGCGAAGACCACGTCCAGCCGCAGCCCGGTGCCTCACGGGGTCTTTGCGAGTGATCAACATGCACTTTCTGTACACGCAGAGGGAGAGAAGCCACCCGAGGAGGAGGAACCCGAGGTTATGGTGATCGATTAGCCACCCGAGCCGAACCTTGAAGACCCTGACTGGCAGCTTTCAATCCTTGAGTGGCTAGTTGAGGGAAAGCTCCCCTCCGACTAGACGGAAGCTTGACGCATCACCGCCGAGCAAAGGCATTCGTCCTCATCAACGGCGAGCTCTACAAGTGAGGGGCTGCCGGCATACTCATGCGGTGCATCCTTGGAGACCAGGGCCGCGAGCTGTTACGAGAGATACATGCCCGCACCTGCGGTCATCACGTTGGTCCGAGAACACTTGTCAGAAAGGCTTTTCGATAAGGATTCTACTGGCCCACGGTGGTGGCGGACTCAAAGGTCATCGTACGACACTGTGAAGGGTGCCAGTTCTACGCTCGACAAACTCACCTCCCGGCGCAGGCGCTTCAGACCATCCCCATCACATGGCCTATCGCTGTCTGGCACGTCGACATGGTGGGACCACTCCGACAAGCGCGAGGGGGCTTCACTCACCTCCTCGTGGCGGTCGACAAGTTCTCTAAGTGGATCGAGGCTCGACTCATCGTCAACGTCCGCTCCGAGGAGGCGGTGTCCTTCTTCATTGACATCATTTACCGTTTCGGCATACCCAACACGATCATCACCGACAACGACACCCAATTCACGGGAAAGAAATTCCTCAACATCTGCGACGATAACAACATCCGTGTGGCTTGGTCGGTCATTGCCCACCCAAAGACGAACAGACAAGTCGAGAGGGCGAACGACATGATCCTGCAAGGCCTAAAGCCACAGATCTTCAAGCGACTCGAGAAGTTCCGAGCGAGATGGGTGGACGAGCTACCTTCCGTGCTATGGAGTCTGCGTACCACGCTATGTCGTGCCACAGGCTTCACACCCTTCTTCATGGTGCATGGCTCGGAAGCGGTCTTTCCCACGGATATCGACTACGGCAGTCCGCGAGTACGGGCTTACACCAAGGAAGGCAGACAAGTCGCGCTCAAGGACACGATCGACCAACTCGGCGAGGCGTGGGATGTAGTACTACTACAATGCGCCAAGTACTAGCAGGCCCTGCGACGCTACCACGAGCGCAATGTGCGCCCTCGCGAGTTCTGTGTCGGAGATCTTGTACTCCGACGAGTCCAAGGCAGCAAGGACAAGCACAAGTTATGCCACCTTGGGAGGGGCCATTCATCATCCATGAAGTGCTCCGAACTGGGACATACAAGATCCAGTACGAGGACGGGAGGGTCCTCTCCAACGCATGAAACATCGAGCACATGTGCTTGTTTTATCCTTGAGTAATTGTTCAAACTTCGTACATCAATAAATAGATGTTGCATGCCTTGTTCACGCGTCCTTGAGATTCAGAAACTTATCAATGGTTGTGTTTATGAGTTTGCAACAACGTTCTAGGCGGAGCAGAGAGCGTCCTTGCACCAATGCAAAGACGCTCCCTACTCGACAACCATGTCGAGATTGATCACACGAGTGAAAGGTTTTTTGACAAACTCGATCTTGCGAGAAGTAAAGGCGACAACGTATGTGGGGTGAGGTGCTGCTATTCATTTGAAGTTCCTAGTGCCTACGCCTCCGCGGCTACAACACGAAGACTTGCGAACACAGTCTGAGTCCTCAGGTCTTCGTCCGACCTCTTTTCAAAAGAGTTCGGGTGACCGCCTGGACTCTAGTCCAATAGTGTTTTCACAAACAAAACCACATCAAGTTACCTCCCGAACCTTTCGAGTTCTCAGGGCTGCGAATGAGTGGTTACCATTAGCAATTTGAAGGCGCCGAGCTCTCCGACTCTTATGCCTCCGCAGCTCCAGAGTAAAGCTCTGTCGTCCCAATTCTCTAAGGTCGACTACGCGTTGCTGCAGTCGTCCTCGGGCGCTTGGAAGCGATCAGGATGTAGCACAATTTGAATCAAGTTTACAGCTACACGACTTGTAGCATTATGACTTGTTCTAACCATTACATCAAAGAAAAAGTGGTACAATTAACTCAAGGGCTCGAGGGCTTCCGGGTCCTCTGGTGCATCTTGTGGCAGCAGGTCCAGATCTTTCAGGGTAGCGTCGGCCATGTCGCGGGCAAAGGAGGCGCAGTCTTCCTCGAGCTCGTTGCACTGCGCATCGAAGATGCAAGGGGCCCAGCCGACGCTCAACGCCATGCGGTCCAGCCCCTGGTAGTGCGACTCGAACATGGTGAGGACTCGGTGCACCGCCCGCCGAGCCGTCGCCAGCTCCAACTCCCAGACCACGTCTGGGAGGTGCGCAACTTCTTTAACCAGCATCTCAGGCATCACCAGCCTGAGCGACACGTTGAGTCCAGTCATGGTCGTGCTGATAGCCTTTCCAAGCGTGGCCATGTCCTCGGCGTTCTTATGGCGACCTGCCTCCGACTCGCGCTGGGCATCCTGAGCTTGGTTCAGGGCAGCCGCGTCCTGCTCCCAAGCCCTCTGCGACTGCTCCAGCTCGATTTTGATCTCTGAAAGATGAACAAGGCAACTGGTTATGGCGGGTCCGCGGGAAGGAGGAAGACAGAATCGAGGTCCAAGTCTTACTCTGAAGCTGCTCCGACAAGCGCCCGATCGCACCATCTTTCTCGATGACCTTGAGGAGGGCAGAGTCCAGCTCCAGCTTCTGCTCTGCTAATTTCGCGGTCATCCCGGTGCGATACACGTGCGCCCCTGAAACGGCAACTAACAAGTTAGAGCACGACAAGAAGCGAGCAGCGAGGGGATGGCGTAAGAAAGCATCTAAACAACTCACCCTCGAGGTCCTCTGACAACTTGGCGTTGCTCTCGCGCAACCGCGTTGCCTCCTCGGAGATTTCCTGAAGCTGATTGGAGACCTGGGAGAACTGGTGGCCGGCCGTCTCTAGATCCACCGTGGCGGTGCCCAAGTCGCTCTCCAGGTCCAACACCTTCGCTTCGAGTGCCGCCTTCTCGTGGGCTGCAGCCTGGGCGGCGTCTCGGGCAGCAGTTTTGGTCGCGGCAGCGGCGGTGCTGGCCCTCTCGGCAGCCTCCTCAGCGGACGACACGGCCGCACAAAGTTTCTCGACCTCAGCTTCGGCGAGAGCCAGCCTCGACTCCAGCACGTCCCGCTCGGTTGTGGCTGCGGTGGCAGCAATCCGGGTGGCAGTGGCGTGGTCTTTTGTGGATTGCTTGGAAGTTTCGAGGGTCACCCGCGTTGACGCCTCGCTCGCCACTGCTGCGGTCGCCGCCACTTGAGCCACGATGAGCTGCATATCCAACTAAGCTTGCTCCGCGCAGAGCTCTCTCACCGAGCGTGCTCTCCTCCGACCTGACGCCGTGAGGGTCTGCCCCGAACAGGTCGAAGATGACCCACACCTCTCGGAAGAACCGGGAAAATCAGGAAACAAGTCGCTCATGCAAGGAAAACTCACCGATATTGTGGGGAGGATCAACTCATCGAACGCTCGTCGTGCCCATGTCAACCTGTGCTTGAGGGTGTTGCACGCCGTGGCCTCCTCGTCGTCCTCGGTGTCGTCTACGACCTCGAAGGCGGCCACCTACGGAACACGGGCAAGCTCGAGGACCTGGCCCTCACCGATTCCGATGCCTTGCAGCAAGGCCGAGTCCGAGTTCTCCTCAGCCTCCTGGATCTTCGGGGAGGCGGATCTTGTCACGCCCTCCAGGGCATCGCGCTCTTGAGGGAATGCGGCCCTTATCATGCCCTCGGGGGTGTTGTGTTCCTGAGGGGCCGCAGCGGGCTGGCTCGGCACGGGAATATCTTCTGCGATGGCGGCAGCAGGCTGCGACAACGACGGCCCCACTTCTCCAGCAACTCCCTCGACCGCGCCGACCACCGAATGAGTGGGCACGTCCACGGCTGCTTCTACGGGCTGGAGCAGGGGCGCGTCCTTGCTCTCTCTAGCAGGCGTTAGCGGGGGCTTGATCACAACTGACTCGATGCCGGCTGTGGGCTCTCTGAGAACCTCCACCGCCGCCTCCGGCGCGGCAGGAGGCGCCGAACCACCAGCGCCCTCATCTTGACGTAGCACCGGCAGAACTGATGTGATGGCATACAATAACGACGGGTCATCGAACATCTCCTCCATCGCGGCCTCCAGGATCTTCCGGTCGTTAATCGAGAGCTCAGTGGTAGCAAGATCTATGATCCTGATGCTAGGAAAATCCATGTACCGGGACGACGATGCATCCGTCGCGCCCTCGATCGGTGCTGCGGCCACAGCCGCTGAAGATTCCGGTGCCGCTGAAATTGTGACGTCAGGCTCCCTCTCTGGCGGAGGTGGCACCGAACCATCATCCATGGGCATCATCACCATGTCCTCACCACCTGAGCCGGCCCCGGCCAGTGGCGCCAATGCTGCTTGATCGGAGGTTGTCTCTTCAACCGCTCGCTCACCCTCGGCCGTGACGGCGGCGGTCGGAGGGGGTGGAGCGGCCGACTCCTCCACTACGGTGGCCACGCCAGCCCTTCCTCGACCTGCACGGGAAGCGGCTCGGCGTACGGAGGTTGGGGGCGAGGCTCGGCGGGCGCGACACACACGCTCAAGGCCAGGCACTTCAGAGGCGCGAGGCTGAGGACGCCGGTGTCGGCATACCTACGAGAAGATGGAACCAAAATTAATAAGCAAAATAGGATGAAGAATTCGTGATAGAGGCTCCAAGGAAAAGGACTTACGTCTTGGAGAACACCCGAGATTTCTTCACCGGGCGGCCTGACGGACCCTGCTCGGGGGCTACGCGCTTGGTGCCCACCGACTCGGGGGCTGCCACACTTCGGCCCGCCGCCTCGACAGCGGCGCTGCACTCCCCCGACTGCTCGAGGGCTGAACATCCGACCTCCGCCACAACTAGGGGCGGTCTTTGGCCCCCGCCGGCGACGAGGGAAACGTGTACGTCTGGGGCTCCGCTGCCCCAGATAAGCAAAGACTGGAGACGCTGTGGTGCGGCGTTGGAAACCGCCTCCCGCGGCACGCTCGGCATCGACACCGAGGCTATCGACCTCGCCCACGACTGGCGCCTCTGCAAGGAGTCTGTGTCGGGGCGATCCGAGCCATCGAAGAGGTGGCAGGATGAAGACGGCTCCTCCTCCGATTGCCTCAGTGGGTCAGCCCGACGAGGCGGGTCCCTCCGCTCCTCAAGGGCGTCTGAGCCACTAGGCGCCACGCGGAGACGGACCACCTACTGGTCCTCTAGGGCGGGGCGAACTGCTGATCGCGAGCTCAAGCCCACGTTCTTCTCACGCGCAGTTGATTGTGGCCACCGTGACGATGTTACTTTTGTGGCGCGGGGAGGTGCCGACGTGGATGACCCCGACATGTCCCTCCAATCCACCGCCGCGCTGGCCACATCGCCGCGCTGGCCACATCGCCGCTCCACGACGGCTTCGGTGATGGATCTTGTTGACGATGCAAAACCATGCTCAAGTTCACCGCAAGCCTACGAGTGACTTGGTGCCTTTTTCACCAAGGAGGGTTCTCCCTAGATTTGTCAATCCAAGGATCGGAAGAAACTCCTAAGGCTATCCATCTAATCTAATGATCTAACCTATCATGAAGCGTTGATTGCATAAAGATTAAAAATACATGAAAGGATGTATGGATCACATCGACCTAGCCATAAAGGTAAGCATCCAAAAGATAAGTCTAGCCTATCGTCCTCTGGTTGTCGTTCCGGCCAAGGTTACAAACCAATCTAAACCTATACTATGATAAGGATTACACTCGATATGGAGTAACCTGATATGGAGTAGTCCGATACACGTTCATTTGCCGCTTTCTCCTCCACCGTACTATCACTACATAAGAATATTCATCACTGAACGACAACCTAGGTCCGTGCACTACTATGATGTATCCCCAAGACAAGACTAATCACCATGAATCGATCTAATCCTACTAAAATCATATGGTAGCTACACATATGAATAAGCACAACTCGTAGTAGATCAAAGTATGACAAGATATGATTACATCACCATCGAATGTTGAAGGTACAAACGACTTGACGAATTCAAGTCGTGGATCCGGAACTCCACCATAGCTTCACCACACAGGGCCAACCATGGCGGCTAGGTATGGCCTAGGCCATCTCCTAGGCAACTCGAGGACTTGCGGCGGCCATCACCTTCCTCCCGGTGCTTCTACTTCGTGTCGGCGACACTCTAATGAATAGATGGATTGATCCCCTCTCCTTTGGCGCCCAAGGGGTTGTATTTATGCCCTTGGGGAGCCTTGGGGCGTGCTCCACCTTACCTTGCACTAGATCTTCCTTTGGAGAGAAGGGAACTTGGTTTTCATAAAATCAGTCTCGTCCAGACTTTCCTGTTTTGTAGCCCTACATTGCCAACTGCATATCTCCCACATCTGGACTCCAAATAATGCAAATTCGGTGTCCTGGTTGTATGGCATGAAATTTCCTCTAACTTTGGTATTCATTGCTTTCCTTGGAAACAAAGATAAGATCTCCAAATTGGCCTTGGAAGATAATCTGTTCTGGTTTCGGACTCACTGCACAACCGGGATTTCGGGGGGTCATATCTCCTAGCTCGATTTTTTATATATTTAATTTGTCATGATTTTCGAAAAATAATAGGTCGAACTAAAATTTTGTAGAAGTATACATCTGGCACCGTGGCCCATGGCGCTTGGAGTCCCTGCCGCCGTGGGCCACGGCGGCGGCAGGGGAGCCGCCAATGGTCGGCATTACTGGCCGGTGGGGCCAGGACCTAACGCCGCGACCCACGGCGTCAGGAAATCCTAGCGCCGCGGGCCATGGCGTTAGGAACCTGGCGCCATGGGCCGCGGCGGCAGCACCGGCCTATATAAGGGGCCGCGCCCCTGCCGCCAGCCCCCACTCCTCCCTCACTCCTCCCTTCAAATCTTCAGCTTTCAACCTCTTCGGAGCGCTTCTGAGGTATGTTTTCTAAATTTAGTCCAGTTTAGTTAGTTAGTTTAGTTAGTTAGTTTGTTTAGTTATATTAGTTAATTATTAGTTTAGTTAAATTAGATTAGTTTTGCGAGTCAGCGGGAGACTCCGTGTCGCGGTGCATGATCCCCTGGGCTCAGAGGATCGCCGACGCACCCCTCGAGCAGATGCCCCAGATCAGCTGGGGCAGCGCTGTTCTGGCAGCTACCTACAGGGGGCTGTGTTCGGCAGTGACGAGGCCGACGAGTAGGGAGGCGATCCTCCTGGGGTGCCCTCTCCTGCTCCAGATGTGGATCCACGAGCGGTTCGACATCGGTCGGCCCAGGACGGACCTCTCGGAGTACGAGGCGGCGGCCGACGGCACCGACCCAGTGGACCACCCTACCATGGGTTCTCTGTGGTGTCTCTGGAAGGTAATGACCTCCCTTTATGTGATTCTTCGCGTTATGACTTATGTAGTTCAATTCACTCAACTTGTCTCGTTCTTTGCAGCACGTTGGGCTGGGGAGGAGCCGAAGAAGGCCTACAGGGACTTCATTGGTCAGATCGACTAGATGGTCGATGCCCAGGTCTGGTGGATGTCGTACGCTCCTGCCATCGTTGCTGCTCGCGCACCACAGGGGCTCTCGTCCCTGTGCTCCCAAGACCAGGCCTACTGGCTGACGCGACGATGACTGGTCTTCAACGTCTACGTCGAGGAGTACGTCATCCATCGGGTGATGAGGCAGTTCGGTCTCTTCCAGGCTGCTCCAGTACCTGCTGCGCCACGTTTGCCGCCTAGCGCGCACAGGTGAGCTACCATTTGAAAGTTCTAAGTATTTTCTGTTACGAATATTCAGTTGCCAATAATTTTATGTTTCATGTTCTATACTAGGTGGACGTGTAAGGGTGTGGCTGCGGCGACGTCGTTCTTCGACAGGATGCAGCCGTACGTGGCAGAGTGGGCCTCCGCGGCGCACGAGCAGAACGTTGTCACCGAGCACCACCTTCACGACGCCGCCGCCTGGGTAGAGTACCTTCAGTGGTACCTACCGAGGACGCGGATGCGGGTGACGTATGTGCCTGCTACCGCACCACCGCCACCTGTGCCGGACCACGACAGGGTAATGCTGGACGCGACCTACCCGGTGCGCCGAGACCAGACCGCCGACACAACGGTAAGCTACGATACTGCAAACATAATACATTCATATGAATTTTCATTAAAACATGTGTTTCTAATTTTGTGCGTAGCACTACGCGCTGGCTGAGGTCGCGCGGCTCACATCGGGCGCGATCGAGCAGTGCCACACCTGAGGGCCTCAGGAGCACCGCAACACGTACGAGAGGATCCTCGCTGTGGCCATGAGGTACTCCACCGTCGTGAACTACGCCGGGGCCCTAGAGATTCCTCTCCTTCCGGGCCACCCAGCATCGTCCTCGAGCTCCGCCTCCACAGCGTCTTCACAACAGACGCCTGCTACCTTTGCCGGCGGGTTCTCGGCTCCGAGGGTACAACACCACCCGCAAGCACAGGGCCCGACGGCCTATGTGCAACGGCCGTTTGCTGCACCCGGCGTAGGTAGTTTCAATAGACCTTATTTTAAACTAATGGAAGCAATTGTTTTAGGTTTGTGATTATACTTTATTCTAATCATACAGGGCGACCGCCGCCTATTCCGACAGTCTGGCCTCGAGAGCAGCCGCCGCCACCGCCGTCGCTTCAACTTCCTGCGACAGATATTCCTTCGTCGTCCACTTCGCCTCTGTTCCAGTTCTAGGCTCAGCCTGGTGGTTTCAACACGGGCACCGAGGACCAGCTGGCCTGGGATGAGTTTCGGGTCGACGACGTTCTGGCGACCATGGAGGCCACCCTGCAGCAGGCCGACGAGCTAGCCGCGTCACAGTTGACACAACCACCACCAGTTTTGACCCAGCCATCACAGTTGGGGACCCGCGGAGCGACCATGGGTGGTGGAGCGACACTGGCGGGTGTCGGAGCGTCACCGGCGGGCGGCGGAGTGACACCAGCGGGTGTCGGAGCGTCACCGGCGGGTGTCGGAGCGTCCACCGGCGGGCGGCGGAGCGTCACCGGTAGGCGGCGGAGCGACACCGGCCGGCAGAGCGACACCGGATGCTGCAGGCTCATCGCAGGCGGCCATGGCGACACCGTCTCTCGACCAAGTAGCTCCACGGGTTGTCAGGGCACTTGACCCGTGGACGTACGACCGGGACCACACTTGGGCTGGCGCTAGAGCTGTTAGTGGGAAGAGGGGCCGACGCATTTAGATGTAGTACTATGATTTTGTATAAACCATTCCCTTTGTGATTACGTGTATTCGCTTGTGACTATTACTTCGTCGATGATTACGATATTCCCTTCTGATTATGCTTGCAATTGATATTTGGTCATTTTAAACTAAAAAAACCAAAAACTAAAAAAAAACTGCCGCCGTGTGGCACGGCGTTAAGGGCCTGCCACTCGGCGGCAGGTTCCTGGCGCCGTGCTATCAGCGCTGGCGCAGGAAATTGACTCTTGCCGCCGTGGGGAGCGGCGGCACGGACTTAACGCCGTGAGATGCGGCGGCAGGGGCCTGACGCCGTGGGCTACAACTTTAGATGTACATTTGTCAAAAATTTTGATTCGGCCTATTATTTTTTGAAAATCATGACAAATTAAATATAAAAAATTCTCCTAGCTCCTTGACCCGAATTGGGCCTTTCACATGTCCAAATCGAAGGTATCGTCGAGGCCCACAACTTTGGTAGTCAAACTTTTGCCATTAGAGGCCGTTTAAGTCTCGGAATCTGCACCGAAAGATCATGCTGTCCTGGGCTGCGAGAATATCTCTCGGGCTGAGTTGATCTCGTTGATAAACATCCAAGTCCCAGAGTTTTACGTGTTGATGCTTCGTTCCTTGGGTTGTTTGGAGTCTTGTTCACTTTGTGTCTTGAATTGTGACAGGCTTCATAATCTTCTCTTGAAATGCTTGATGAACTTATCCCGAAAGTCTCCCTTTAAGCGCTAGTTTCCTACGTAAACAACAAACTCCAAAATCGACATGTAAGAGTGAACTTGACACTTCTGGGGGTTAGTACCATTACTTAGAATATTAAATACGTGCAAATGTTGATGGTAAACTCATAGCTAGGTGTACTAAAATCGACCATCAACATACCACCATGCTTAAACCTTGCTCGTCCTCGAGCAAGTCCAAGATCTTTGCTTACCTTGGAAATCAGCGTTGCCTTTCAATGTCTTCCCTGCACTTAGTTATACACAACAAGACATATTGCTCTCTCAAGTCTTTAGCATTTAAGGTTCAAGTTTCGATCGGCTACTTCATTATGGAAGATAGACTATCATTAAAGAACATGCCACAATAAAAACAAATATAGCGCTCTCAAACTTAAGCAAACATTAAACCTTTACCTTGTTGCATCGTGAACAGTTTTCAAAAAGTCTCACATCTAACATAAGTGAGGTTCTCTTGCAAAAGCTCATGGAAACACTCATCTCGTCAAGTTACTCAAGCCTACACTAGATTATTCTCAACCTATTCTACTCATATATGAAAGTGGAAAGCTTATGTGGAGCTTGATAGGTAAAAAACAATCCTAGCAAAACATTACACTTGAAATATTGTAAAATTAAGAGAGAGATCTATTGGAATTACCAAGGCTAGTCAAAAAGGCCATGGAAAATAAATGTTGGAAAGAGAGAGATGGAACACACACATTTAGAAAGGTGGACATGTGCAAGTGGCAAATTATTGATCTCGAGACACAAACGAAGTTCTCGTTATCATATTGCACATGGTTGGAAAGGATTGAGTATGGACTTGTCTTCAAAACTCTCTAAGATTTAAATGAAGCTAAAAAGAATCGAGGAGCATTTTTATTTTCTTCTTTTTTCATTTTTTCTTTTCTTATTTTTCTTCTTCTTTTTTCTTTCTTTCCTTCATTTTTTCTTCTCTTTATTTTTTATTTTCCATTTTTCATTTTTATGCTCCTCCGAACTTTTAAGCAACATAGTACATTCTATAGCAGTTCTCCCACATGCTTAAATGATTACTCGTCCTCGAACATAGAAGTGAGGGGACATATGGCTGCTAGAGAAGTACAAAATCCTTTTATTCCTTTATAAATCTTTTGATATCTTCAAGGGCATCCTTCATGTCGAAACTCCGCATAACTTAGTTGCATTTATGAGTCCCTCCATATGTTATATGTCTTGTAATCTTGCCAGAAAAATCTTCAGAAAATTTGTCGAAAGATCATCCATACTTAATTTGGGTTGTGGTCAAGGAGGTAATCACAAAAAGATGTTTTGGGTTTAGGGTGGATGCCCAGCGAAGTTTGTGAAATTTCCAATGTAGAAACTCACAATGCATGGACAAGAATGGCTAGCATGAAAAACATACACAAAGGAACGGACAACTTCTTAGTCTCGTACCACAGAAATCAATCCTAATCCAGCTCATCAAGACATAAGTTTGCAAACTAAAGGTTAACATGAAAGTACTTGTATGTGTATAGGCTTTGGTAGGTAGATCCTTGCAAGAGATTCACAAATGTAGATAGCATAGTAATTTTAAATGAAATAAGTACAAGGCATAGGTCATTGGTAAACTTAAATCAAAGAGCAACATAAAGTATGTGGGTCTAAAGATTAATCATTTAACCTCCACAAATGAATGAGCCGATATTTAATCAATTTAAGTTCGTTTTAATAGAGAGCAAAAAGTCATGTCATATAAAACACCATGCAAGTAAAACAAGGCAACAACTTTCATCATTTTTCCATAAGCAAGACATACAAATGATATTATCGTGGTAAGCTCCAAAAGAGATGGTGATTCATTTATTGAAAAGTAAAAACTAACTAACCTAGGTTGTCCTCCTAGTAGCCATGTTATTGATCGAGAGATAAATACAAAGGTTGTCTATGGTTGAAAGCATATATGTGTAAGCATTTAAAAGGAGATGAACAAAGATAAAGTTAAGGGTGAGTTACCGTCTTTTTCGATGCTTGTAATGAAGTGCAACACAGCCTCCCCCATGTTTAAGTATTGTGCTTAGCATGGAGAAAGAATGATGAGCATC
Source organism: Cenchrus americanus (assembly GCA_947561735.1). Lineage (NCBI taxonomy): Eukaryota > Viridiplantae > Streptophyta > Magnoliopsida > Poales > Poaceae > Cenchrus > Cenchrus americanus. The sequence goes on from OX387245.1 coordinate 181,243,013, forward strand.
TTGGTGAATGTGATCCTTGTACTCCATGTGGCCTTTTCCCTTTCGTCCTTCAAATCCTCCCCCATGCTTAGCATGTTCCTAGGTGTGGAAGAACTTGAATCACTCGTAATTCCCTATTGTCATGTGTTTGAAAATCATGTTCTCTCTTCTTTGCCTTCCTTAACTCAGTTGTCTTTCAACTTCTTCTTATCATCATCGAGCCATGGTTCCAATCCTTCGTCATATCATCATCACCGACTTCCATCCCGTTCTTGTTGCTGCCTCATTTTTCACAGTTTTTCTTTTACTTCCAGAACAGAACATGTACTGAAACACTCCCTCCAAGTTGAAGTTCAAGAAATTATCTTTCCAACGAGCCATCATACACATGAAACGGGTTCTGAACAAGAGAGTTGTGTGTATTTTACTCCGGCGACACAATCTGTCCAAGGTTGATTTCAGACTGCGCAGCGCTCAATGTTTATGTTATATCTCCTTGTACTGGTCTTCAAAATTGATGATTCTTGATGTGTTGGAAAGAGGGTTTGAAGGAGCTTCTGAATTTTAACTTTTCTTCCATTGTACATCTCTGAACACGTGCTCAACTCTTGATGTAAGCCGCGACTTTCTTCTCAAGCCTTGTAGATGACTAACGATCTTGATTGCAATTGGTCAAGAACACATGGGAACACCTCGTCATTCCTGCAAAACAAATCAAATGCACATTCTACCCCCATGGTGATGGTCGGGAGTAGAAACAATTGCCAACAAACCAAATACATTCCTAAGATCTTAACTTGTGGCAAAGCTTACCTAGCAAGAAGAAAAGAAGAACCTAATGAATGTACGTGCGTGCAAGTGAAAAAATGCAAATGAGAGGAAAGCATACAAACAAAGACAATGTTTACACCTAGTTCTTGTCGGTGCGGAATATGGTCCCGACACTAACCAGTAGATAACGCCTAGGTCTATCCCTCAATGGTCGATGCCAAGCAACAAATGACACAAGGTTTTATCCTGGTTCCGGCCGAGGGGGCCGTACGTCCAGCAGGGGCGTGCTCGTGGCACTATATTGCTCGGCACCGGGGGTGCTTGTAGTGGGGCAAGTACAAGCAAGGCGGGAGAGGAAGCGTGGCTTCCAAGTCCCCGGGAGAGTGGGCGAAGATGTTGTGGGAGAATAAGAGAGTGAGTGCACGGTGTGTTCGTTCCTCTGAACTTGTCCCCCCCCCCCCCCCCCCGCGGGGGGGCTCGCCTCCCCTTTTATAGGCCAAGGGGGCGACGGGTTACATGCACGCCGCGCTACCTAGCTACGTGAGGGAGCACGTCGCGCTACGGTGTAGAGTAGGCGGCCGTCGGACGATCTTCGCCGCGATCCGGCCATGATGGCCTACCCGCACCCGAACAGTGGCGGTTCGAGGGTAGGAAGGCGGCGGATGGCGGTGGTGTCCTCCGATAGGCTTCGAGGGGAGGTGCGATGATGGCCGGTACGGGGGAACGGGCGTGGGCGAACGGCGTTCCTTCCCAATGCGTTCGCGGCGGCGGAGTGGTTCTTTGCGGTGCTCGGGCGTGCGCTGCGGTGCGGGCGTGCGTCCGCACGCGTGGGTACGGCGGCCGCACCGTTACGGTGACCGGGATGGCCATCCACCGGCCACGGCGCTCCCTACCTTACCCGTAGGGTCACGGGAAAGTGAGATCGAGGGTGCGCCGGCCCCCTTCGGGAGGGTCGGGCGCGTTAGCCGTCTCGTAGTGGGCGCGCGGTGTCACGGGCACCGTCCACCGGCCGTATCGCACGGTCCATCCCCCACGGTGGCGGGGATGGGCTCCTCCCCGGGGAGTTGGTGCGGCGGCACCGGGCGTGAGCCCGGGCGCATGATGGCGGCGTCCGCGGCGTCGGGCGTTAAATGCCCAAGTACGGGGCCGGCGCACGCGTGCGGGCGCGCCCGTGAGCATGGCGGGCCCCGGCCGAGGGCGGAGCGAACCCTCGAGCGAGTCGAGACCCGCTCGAGGGGGGGGGGGCGATCCCTCGAGCGGGGCGGGACCGCTCGAGGGAAAGGGTTGCCCCTCGAACGGGGCGGAGCCCGCCCGAGGGGAGCGCGTCCTCGAGCGAGGGCGGAGCCTGCTCGAGGGGTCTTCTCCGTGGGCCGTCTCGGTGGGCCGTCGGGATCCCGGCGTGGGCCGTGTCCTGCATGGTTAGTTACCTGCATGGTTAGGCTTAGCGTGTTTTGATACCGGGATTAAGTGAGGATTCCCCGTTGTTTAAGGGGACCCCTAGGGCGGTCCCCGACAGTAGCCCCCGAGCATCTGCGGGTTTGCCATTGAGGCTCCCGCAGATGCTGGAACCTACTGATAGGACGTTCTTCCCTCCTTGTTTGCGAACGCTTTCCGTGGGGCCGCGTCGGCGGACCCGCGGGTCTAGCCCCGAAGCCCTGCGGGGAGTGTGGGTTCTCCTGCGCGGGGGTTAACCGCGAGAACTTTGGTCGAAAGGCGTGGCACATATGCCAACCGGCATCGGCGGTGTTTCGGCCGGCTTCGGGGGTGCACGCTCCCCTGTCCTTTGTCTGCGGCGGGTGCAATTTCAAGGAGGTGTAGCCGCGCGTCAAGCCCCCGAGCCTTGGCCCGTTCGAGGCGATCGGGTCGAGCCTGACGACTTGTTTTTTAACGCGCCCTCGCCGTCCCTCCGCGGGACGGAGGGTGAGGTCTCCACGACTCCCATCGAGCGGGTCGCGAATCGCGGATTCCTCGTCGAGCTGCTAGCGGGTGGTTCAATTGGACGTCCATGCCCCGTTCGATAAGGGTAGGCTGCGCGGTCCGGAGACACGTCCATGGAAGCGCTTGCGTGGGTTTGCTAGGTGGGGCTCGGTCCCGTTCGCTAGGGACCGAGGGCGCGGAAGCTCTCCCTCGGTGGGATCCCCCCGGCTAGCCGCCCTCGGCGGCTCTCGAACACGACATGTGGGGCACCCTCGAGCCGACGGGCTCGAGGAACGGCTCGAATGCGCGTGCCCTCGTCGTCCCTAACTCGTGATGCGGGGCGCCTGTTCGAACCCGTCGAGGGTCAGGCTTCGAACCTCTGATCAGTAAGGTCGTGCGGGGCCGTGCATGGACAGCCCCGTCTTTTCGCGTTTGCGGCCGTCGAGGGGTCTGCGCGAGTCAGCCCTCGAGGCGCTTGTTGGCAGCACGGCGCGGTATGAGTGCTTTCGGTGTCGCTCTATTTCGAGCGTGACCTGGGCGGTCCCTTCACGCGCGTGCCTCCCTTTGGAGGGTTGACATTGTCTCGAGCCGGGGGCCCGGGCCGCTCGAGGGTTTTGCGTGGCATGGGTGCCCGCGGCTGTCTGCTCTACATCGAGCAGGTGCCGGGCGACCTTCTCACGCTGATATCCCATCGAGGGTCGCCCCTGTTTGGAGCCGAGGGTCATGCCGCTCGAGGGTCTCACGTGGCATGGGTGCCCGCGGTTGACTGCTCTACATCGAGCAGGTCCCGGGCGACCTTCTCACGCTGATATCCCATCGAGGGTCGCCCCTGTCTGGAGCCGAGGGTCATGCCGCTCGAGGGTCTCACGTGGCATGGGTGCCCGCGGTTGACTGCTCTACATCGAGCAGGTCCCGGGCGACCTTCTCACGCTGATATCACATTGAGGGTCGCCCCTGTCTGGAGCTGAGGGTCATGCCGCTCAAGAGTCTCACGTGGCATGGGTGCCCGCGGTTGCCTGTTCTACATCGAGCAGGTCCCGGACGGCCTTCTCACGGCGATATCCCATCGAGGGTCGCCTTTGTTTCGAGCGGGGGGGTCCGCCCGCTCGAGGGTGCTCCTTGCTTGGCAAGGGGCCGGGCATTTAAATGCCTCGCGGTCGTGGCCGCGGTTTTGTAGCGCGGGCGCGCCTTTTTAGGCGCTGCAGCCGCGCGCGCGCGTAGTGGGCGGCGCGGCAGGCGGACGTGACGGTTTTGCCTCGGTTGCCGCCGGTCTTTGCTGTAATGATGACCCGCCTGCAGTGTTTTAGCCGCTGCGGTCGTGGTGGGGCCCGCCCGTCGACGCGATGGAAAGATTCCTGCAGTTAATGCTGGCGGGGCGTCCGCTCCGGAGAGCTCGCCCGTCAGCCTATAAAACTGCGGGGAGGAGGGGACGGCGGTTTTTTTACCTTGGCATCTTACCACTTTCAGTCCCCCGTCCCTTCGCCTTCGTCTCGCTCTCGCCACGCGCGGTCTCGCCATTAGAGCTCTTTTCCCGTTTCCTTGTCCTCCGCCTTCGCACTCCTTCGTCCCCCCTCATGGCGCCGCCTCAGCTTCCCATTAGGATCCCGGAGCCGTACGCCACGGGAGAGGTCGCCGTGACTCGGCTCGCCCGGGCGAGCCGGTCGTCGCCGCCGACCGTCGGCCAACGAAGAAGGGCGCCGGCGGAGTGGATCGTGCCGCCGGCGGCGCACCACGAGCCCAACCCGCCGGAGGGCTATGTGGTGAGCTTCGTCCGCTACCACGAGCGTGGCTTCAATGCGCCGGCGAGCACCTTCATGCGGGCGATGTGCTACCACTACGGGGGTGGAGGCCGCATAATTTCGCCCCCAACGCGATCTCTGCGGCGGCCACATTCGTGGGCGTCTGCGAAGGGTACCTGGGGATCCCAGTTAATTGGGAGCTCTGGGTACACCTTTTCCGTGCGGAGCTCGTCACGCAGCCCACGACAGAGCCAAGGACCCGCCGCGCGATGCGCGCCGGCGGGATGTCGCTCGCCCTGCGGGGGCAGTTCAAGGATGTCTACATCCCCTGCACCATGACGACAAACAACGCCGGCTGGGAGCGGGGATGGTTTTATCTGCGCAACGCCGAGCCCGGCCTTCCCCCCTACACCGGCCGGGTGTTCAAGGAGAGGCCCGCCTCCTGGGGGTACGGGGTGTCCCCACCCCAGCATCGGACGCGGCAGGAGTCGGTGCTGGGCGCGCTGCAGCGACTGAGGAAGCACGGGCTGACCGCGATGGGCGTCCTCGCCTTCCTCCACCATCGGCGGGTTGTGCCTCTGATGGAGAGGCCGCTCTGCATCTTCGAGATGACAGAGGCGGCCAACCCCGTCGACCTGGCGAGGTCGCGGATGCTCCCGACGCCCCTTGAGCGGCCGTATGCGCTTGCCGGGCGCGGAGTGCCGTCGACACCGGACGCCGCCGATGCCTGAGGGGCGGACCCCGTGGGACATCGAGATGCTCCCCATCGGCCCGTTGGTGAGTGTGGTTCTCGATTTCGTTTTGGTTCTTTAGCGTTGCCTTTGCCTCCTGACACGCCTTTGTCGCTCCTGTGTACAGCTGGTGAAGTTCAACACCGCCAAGTCCGTTCCACCCACCCCCGACTCCCGTGCGCTCGGCGGGCGGCGCGGCGGGGAACGAGCGGGAGCGGGCGGCGCGCAAGAGGGAGCACGCGAGGGCGGCGCCAAGCGCGCGCGCGACCAACGGTTCGCGGAGTACCGGCGGCGTGAGGAGGCGGGGCTCTCCTCCCCGGATATCGAGGAGCCCTCGTCCTCGGAGCAAGACGAGGAGGAAGAGTCCGAGGGGGGAGGGCCCCTCGGACGGGGTGGCGGCCTGCGCCCCGTCGCCGGATCCCGCGCGGCGTCCGGGGCGGCTTCGCCCGGGGCGGGCGCCGCCGGCGCCCGCCGCCGAGCACTCGTCATCGGGGGCGGCACGCGCGCGCGGAGGTGCCGGCGCGTGCGCGGAGGCACGCGCGGCGACGCGCCGCACGAGCGTCAAGCGTGCCGCGCGCGCGGGGAGCGTGCCGCGCGCGCGGCGTCATCGTCAAGGGGCGTGTCGGCGGGCGTGCCGCGCGCGGGCGAGCGTGCCCCGCGCGCGCGGTGGCGTCTTCGGGGGGGTGCGGCATCGGGCGCGCCGCGCACGGGGCGGGCGTGCCGTGCGTGCGGCGGCGCCGTCGGGGAAGCGCCGCGGCGAGCACGGCCGGCGCGCCGGCCTCTTCCGCGAGAGGCCTCGAGGAAAAGGAAACGGGCCTTTTCCTCGCGCGAGGTAAGGAGCTTTCGTCCTCCTTCGTTTGGTTTGGTTTGCTGGTGATTAGGTGCTCTAACCCTCCGTTCGTGCTGCGCAGGGCGGTGCCAACCGTTCCTCCTCTTGCACCGGCCAAGGTGCTGAGGACGGACGCATCGATCCCCACCCGGCGGCGTTCGTCGAGGGGGTCGCGCCCCGGGACAAGCGTGGCGGCGGGCACTAGCTCGCGAGGCCCCGGGCGGGGCCTCGAGGCCCGGCCGGCGGATCAGCCCGCCGCGGCGCGGCCGGCGGTCGTCGGGGGGCGGCCGGCGACGGTCGCCACGGAGGCGCGGGCGCGGCGGCGGCGACGGTGGTGGTGGAGCCCGCGGTGGCTCGCCACCTTGCGGAGGAGGTGGAGCCGGCGCAACCGCGGGAGCGCCCGTGGATGCGGCGGTACGGCGGAGGTGGCGGCCACGGCGGTGCGGCGGGCGCCCATGGCCGCGGAGGCGCGGGTGGAGGTGCCGGCGGAGGCGGCGCGAGCTGCGCCGCGCCCGCCGGCGATTTGCGGGCGGAGGTGGTGGAGCTCTCGGACGACTCCCCCCGCCGCCCGGGTGGAATCGGTGGGCCGGCGGCCCACGAACTCCCCCGAGCCCCGGGGAGGGGGCCCTCGTGAGGCGGCACGAGGGTCACATGGTGGTGGGGGGCCGAGGACGTGGTGCCGAGGCCTCATCCTCCCACGCCGGCCGCCCCGCCCGGGGTGGGGGGGGGCCGTGGAGGATCCCCCTGCGTTCGCCGACGCCAGGGGGGAGCAGGAGCTCTGGGGTGAGCTTCGGAGCCACGGCGCCACGCTCAACCGCGCGTTGAACGAGGCGCTGCAAGTCCACGGCGGCCCGGCCTGGCTCGTCTTCCAGGTGAGCCATGGTTGCTCGTCCCTCTTCCTTTTTCGTTTTCGTGTGCTGCATTCAAGCCTTGACACTTACGAGATTTGATGTGTGGATGCCAGGAGCTCGAGCGTCGCGCCCACGACAAATACGACGCGTTCGACCGGGTGAACGCCGAAGTTCACCAGCTCCGGGAGCGGTGCAGCGCCTTCGACGCGCTTGCGGATGCTCTCGGGACACGGACGGGCGGCTAGCGTGCGGGCGATGGCGTGGTGCGACGAGCTCCCGGGAGAGCTCGGGGCGGGGACGCGGCGTGCCGCTCGAGCCTCGAGTGGATCCGCGCAGCCCTCGTCGATCGAGACGAGGCGCGGCGCGTGTGCGCGCGCGGACCTAGAGAAGACGCGGATGCGGCCGCCAAGCGGGAGGCGGAGGTGGCCCTCGCTCGCGCCGAAACTCGGGAGCTCCGTACGTCGCTCGAGGGGGCGCGAGCACAGCGGCGCCGGGGGCGAGGAGCGGGCGCGCGGGTTGGAGCGGCGCGCCAAGGAGGCCGATGACCCGAGGACCGCCCTCGACGCCAAGGCCGCGGCCCTCGTTGCCGGCGAGGAGCGGCTCCGGCGGGAGCGCATCGCCCGCCGGGGGGCGAGGGGCGGCTCCGGCGGAGCGAGGCCGCCCTTGGTGACGCCCGAACGGCGCTGGATCGGGAGCGCGTCGCGCGCGAGGCGGCGGAGAAGTCGCTGGAGGAGCGGAACGCCGCATTCTCCAAGGTTGAGGATGATGCGCTCGCGCTCAGCATCAGCAACGCCAGCCAGGAGCTGGCCCTCCGCGAGCAAGGCGAGGCCGTCCCGCCGTCTCGAGTTGGCGCTCGAGTCCGCGCGCAACGACCTCGATTTGGAGAGGAAGCAAGTCGAGGGTGAGTCACTTTTTGACTCTGTTCGTTGGTTTTTTGCTTTAGAGGGTTCGTTTCTCCCTTTCTGATTTCTTGTCGTCTTGTTGATTCCGGGCCGCGCCCGCCTTGGGGCACGGCTGCCGGGCGGGCCGAGGCCCCTGCGGGCTTCTTACAACTCCTCCGAGCGGGAGGCTGCGGGGAGCTGCGTGACGCGGCCCTCGAGACCTGCCGCGTCGTCGAGGAAGGCGAGGCCCGGCGGCGGCTCGGCGGCCGGCCGCTGCGCGCCCTCGGCGGCCACGTCACGGAGCGGATGCGCGGGCGTTGCACCTAGGCGTCGGAAGGCCCTCGGAGTGGTGCGATCCCACTACGAGGTCAACCTCGAGGCGGCGGCGGAGGGCTACATCGTGCCCGAGGGCGTCGAGGACGAGGTGGCCATGGAGCGCGCGGACGCGCTTGCTGCCGACGCCGCCGGGTCGCTCGCCGAGGCCTTCGAAGAATTCCTCTTCCGGACGCCGCCGATGCCGCTGCTCCTCCCCGCCCGAAAGCGGTTGGGCGCTAGGCCCATTTTTTGTTTACGTGTATCGAATTCGGCCTCGTGGCCTTTTGTAAATAAACAAATTGTCTTGTGAACATGAGCGATTCTTTGTAAATGAAGTTGCTTGTTTATTACGCCTTTTGTTTCTCCTTCTTCCCGAGTAGATTCTAGTTAGGGGAGTTCGATTTTCGCGGGGGCCCGCCGGGTTGGAGGCGAGAGAGAAGGGCCATAGCCACGCGGCGTAGGCTATCTCGGCTCGCACGCTCCTTCCGTCGTGCCGCCTACGCCTGTTCGAATCATGGCTCGAGGTTGAAGTAGGAAACAAACTTAGCGCGTGTGAGTTGTTTTTTACTTTTGCGCGAAAAAATGGGACCATTTTGGGGGGGGGGTGCCCCCCCGCAGTAGCCCCCGAGGGTAACTTGGGTTTCAGGGGAAAGCCGAGTTACCCTTTTATTAGACTTGCAGTATTTACATAGTTGACACCAACTGGGGCGTTGGCCATGTGATTTTACAACAACAAAAAATACTTGGAAAATCCTAGCTAAGGGTAGAAGCGACGTAGCTGTTGGATGTTCCAAGCGTTGGTGAGTTCTTCGCCGTCCTCGTTGGCCAGCTTGTACGTGCCCGGCTTGAGCACTTTCACCACGACATAGGGTCCCTCCCATGGGGGCGATAGCTTGTGGCGCCCTCGGTTGTCTTGGCGTAGCCTTAGGACCAGATCCCCTTCGCTGAAATCCCTCCGACGTATCTTGCGTGCTTGGTAACGTCGTAGGGACTGTTGATACCTTGCGGAGTGCATCAACGCTACGAGGCGTACTTCGTCTAGCTGGTCCAGCGAGTCCTCGCGGGCTCGGCCCGGTTAGCATCTTCGTCGTACCCTCGAATCTCGGGCGACCCATATTCCGGTGTCCGTGGGGAGGACGGCCTCCGCGCCATGGACTAGGAAAAACGGGGTGAACCCGGTGGCTCGCTTGGGGTTGTCCTTAGGCTCCACACGACCGCCGGTAGTTCTTGGAGCCATTTTCGGCCGATTTGTTGAGCTGGTCAAAAATCCGGGGGCTTGAGGCCCTGTGGGATCATGCCGTTGGCACGCTCTACTTGGCCGTTGGTCCGTGGGTGTGCCCACCGCCCAATCCACGCGGATGTGGAACCTATCACAGAACTCCAAGAACTTCCGGCCCGTGAACTGGGACCCATTGTCCGTGATGATGGAGTTTGGCACTCCAAAGCGGTAGACGATGTCGGTGAAGAACGTGACCGCCTGCTCAGCCCTCAAATTCGTGATGGGGCGCACTTCCACCCACTTGGAGAATTTGTCGATCGCGACTAGTAGGTGGGTGAAGCCCCCGGGCGCCTTCCGCAGGGGCCCGACGATGTCCAACCCCCACACGGCGAACGGCCATGTTACGGGGATCGTTTGCAGGGCGTGAGCGGGCAAATTGGACTTGCGGGCGTAGAACTGGCACCCTTCGCGGTGCGCACAATTTCGGCGGCATCCGCGACCGCGGTGGGCCGTAGAAGCCCCCGGCGAACGCGTTGCCAACGAGGGTGCGCGGCGCGGCGTGGTGGCCGCAGATCCCCGCGTGGATGTCCCGTAGGAGCTCGCGCCCCTCGGGAATGGGTATACACCGCTGGAGGATGCCTGATGCGGCGCGCTTGTATAGCTCGCCGTCGACGAGGGTGAATGACTTGGCCATCCTGGCGATGCGCCTGGCTGTGGCCCGGTCTGCGGGGAGTTCCCCTCGAGCAATCCAGGCGATGTATTTTTCCCGCCAATCCGCCTGGACGGGAGCCGGCTCTATATCCATTGCATCGACCTCGTGGGAGCCGTACCCCTCGAGAAGGGAGAGTACGTACGCCTCGTTCGAGGGGTCCTCTTCCATGGGTTCCGCACCCGCTGGATTCGAGGGAGCCCCAGGGTCCGCCGTCGCTCGAGGGGTAGGGCTCGAAGGTGACCGAGGGCTGCGCGATGTCGCGCGCGAAAACGTTCGGGGGAACGGTGATCCGCCCAGACGCTATTTTTGCCAGCTCGTCTGCTTCCTCGTTGTACCGGCGGGGTACATGATTGAGCTCGATGCCGTAGAACTTGTCTTCGAGGGCCCGCACGGCTTTACAGTAGGCCTCCATCTTGTCATCGTGGCAGCTCGCGTTCTTCATGACTTGATCGATCACGAGCTGCGAGTCCCCTCGAACGTCGAGGCGCTTGACGCCCAACTCAATGGCGATTTTGAGGCCGCAGAGAAGGGCCTCGTATTCCGCCATATTGTTAGATGCGGGGAAGTGGAGGGCGCCTTTGCGTAGCGCATGTGCTCCCCGAGGGGTGACACGAAGAGCAGGCCCGCGCCCGCTCCTGTCTTCATCACCGAGCCGTCGAAGAACAGAGTCCAGCACTCTGCTTGAATCTGAGGGGGCGGCAGCTGCGTGTCCGTCCACTCAGCGACGAAATCAGCTAAGATTTGCGATTTGATGGCCTTGCGCGGAGCGTAGGCGAGCGTCTCGCCCATCAACTCCACGGACCACTTGGCAATTCTGCCTGCCGCGTCGGGGTTGCGAATGATCTCTCCTAGCGGGAAGGAAGAGACCACCGTGAATCGGGTGGGCCTCGAAGTAGTGGTGGAGCTTGCGCCGCGCGAGAACTACCGCGTACAACGGCTTACGGACACGGGGGGTAGCGCGTCTTCGTGTCCGACGAGACTTCGCCGATGTAGTAGACCGGCCTCTCGCACGAGGCAAGGCATGCCCTTCCTCCGTGCGCTCCACAACGATCACGGCGCTGACCACCTGGGTGGTTGCGGCCACGTAGAGTTGGAGGGGTTCGCCGTCTCGTGGCGGCGTAAGGATTGGGGCGTGCGTCAGAGACGCCTTCCGACTTGTCGAGCGCTTCTCGGGCCTCGGCGGTCCAAGAGAAGCGCTCGTGCTTCTTGAGCGATCGGTAGAGGGGCAGGCCCTTCTCACCGAGCCTCGAAATAAAGCGGCTTAAGGCGGCGAGGCACCCCAACACCTTCGCACCCCCTTTGAGGTCTCGAATTGGACCCATTCGCTCGAGGGCCGCGACCTTTTCAGTGTTGGCCTCGATTCCGTCTTCGGGAGACGATGTATCCCGAGAGCATGCCCCGCGGCACTCCAAAGACACATTTTTCGGGGTTTAGCTTGACCCCGTTGGCCCGTAGGCAGCTGAACGCGACGCTAAGGTCGTTAACCAGGTCGTCCGCCTTCCTGGTCTTGACGACGATGTCGTCCACGTAGGCCTCGACCGTCCGCCCGATGTGGTCCCCAAAAACGTGCTGCATGCAGCGCTGATATGTTGCGCCCGCGTTTCTGAGGCCAAAAGGCATTGTGACGTAACAGAACGTCCCGAACGGCGTGATGAACGAAGTCGCGAGCTGGTCGGACTCCTTCATTTTTATTTGGTGATAGCCCGAATAGGCATCGAGGAAACAGAGTAGTTCACACCCTGCCGTTGAATCAACGATTTGATCTATAAGTGGCAAAGGAAAAGGAACTTTTGGACATGCTTTATTGAGACTGGTGTAGTCTATACACATCCTCCACTTCCCATTTTTCTTTTTTACAAGCACAGGATTAGCTAGCCACGTGGGGTGAAACATTTCCTTGATGAACCCGGCCTCGAGGAGCTTCCGCAGCTCCGCTCCGATCGCCCGTCGCCGCTCCTCGTCGAAGCGGCGCGGCCGGCTGCCGGCCGCACGCCGCGAGCGTTTGGCAGGATATCAAGGGAGTGCTCGGCGACCTCCCTCGGGATGCACGGCATGTCCGAGGGGCTCCACGCGAAGACGTCGGCGTTGGCGCGGAGGAAGTCGACGAGCACGCTTCCTATTTAGGGTCGAGGGTCGAGCGACCCTCAACGCCTTGCCCTCGGGGGCCGACGGGTCGAGGGGGACCCCTTTGGTTTGCTCGGCGGCCTCGAAGGTGCCGACGTGCTTGGCGGCGGAGGGCGAGGTCGTCGTTGACCATCTTCTCCGGCGTGTTCACCAGCGCTTCATCCAGCGCTAGTGCCTCTGCATGTTCCACGCACTCGACGTCACAGTCGAATGCGTGCTCGATCGACGACCCGACGGTGATGACGCCGTTTGGACCGGCATCTTCATCTTCGAGTACGTGTAGTTGGGGACCGCCATGAACTTGGCATAGCAAGGTCGCCCAAGGATGGCATGGTAGGCCCCTTTGAATCCCACCACCTCGAAGGTGAGGGTTTCCTTGCGGAAATTCTTGGGGGTCCCAAACCGGACGGGCGGATCGATGCGCAAGGGGTTGAACACCGCTAGCGGGCGCGATGCGCGTGAAACGGCTTCGTGCTTCGGGCCGCACTCGGTCCACCCAATCCCCATCGGGCGCAATGTATGCGCGAAGAGGATATTGAGGCCTCGCCTCCGTCCATAAGGACCTTCGAAAACCGGGGCGTTCCCAATGATGGGATCGACCACCGGTCGTCTTGGCCGGGTTCGGGATGCGGTTTGGGTGATCATCCCGGCTAAAGGTGATGGCGTCCTTCGACCAGTTGAGGAAGGCCGGAGGTGCCCTCTCGCGGCGAGGACTTCGTGCCGCTCCTTCTTGCGTTGCCGGGTCGACATGTCGACAGTGGGTCCCCCAAAGATGAGGAACACATTTTCGACGAGCGGGGGAAACCACCCGCGTCGCCATCGCCCCCATCTTTCTTGGCCTGCGCCTCCTTCGCGGCGGCACGGCGCGTAGGAACTTCGAGCATGTCGCCTTGCTCAAGAGTGTGTTGCACCGGGGTCTTGTGGTAGGGGCATGGCTTCTTCATCATGTCGTCAAACACCCCCGGGCCTCGAGGAGCGGTCGAGGGCCCCGTCGGGCCGGGTCAGCGGCGAGGGCCTCGGCGTTGCCGCTGTTGCGCCCCTGCTCGCGCGCCTCGCGGCGCGGCTTCTTCCCCTTCTTGCCCCGCTTGTCGTTGCGGCGCGGCTCTTTGGACCCGGCCGCCCTCCGCGGGCGTGTCCTCGGAACGCTTTCCCTTCTTGCCGTCGAAGATTGCCCCCACGGCCTCCTCTCCCGGAGGGCGAAGGCGGTGGCGATGTCGAACGGCTCGTTCGAGTCCGTGGGCGGGCTGCGTCCCGGCTCGCGCACAAGGTCCCGCACGTGGTGCCCTCGAGGAACGCGTGCACGATCTCGGACCGTGCCACGGCGGGGAGTTCCGTGCGGCGCTTGGAAAAGCGCCGTATGAAGTCCCGCGGCGACTCGCCGGCCCTTCGCGTGCGGGGAGCGCGAGATCCCGGGGAGTTCCCGGGGGCGCACGTACGTGCCCGGAAGTTGCCCACGAACGTGTGGACTAGATCGTCCCGGTTATGGATGCGGGCCGGCGGGCAAGTGCTCTAGCCATGTCCGGGCCGCGTCGCCCAGGTGCAGGGGCAAGTTGCGGATGATCACTTCGTCGTTAGTGGCCCCGCCCAGCTGACAAGCTAGGCGGTAGTCGTTGAGCCAGACACGGGGGTCCGTCTCCCCGTTGTACTTAACGATTGTCGAGGGCTAACGGAAGCGCTGGGGGAACGCCGCCGTGCGGATCTCCCGGCTGAACACACGGGTGCCCGGGGGCTCCGGCGTCGGGGAGCGATCCTCACCGCTGTCGTAGCGTCCACCCCTTCGAGGGTGGTAACCCCTAGCCGCTCGCGCGTCCGCCTTGCTGGTGCGCCTGGCGTTGATGACGTTGCGGGCATCGCCATCCAGCGCCCTGCGCGTGTCGAGGAGCCGTTCCTTGGCGGCGCGCGTCCCCGGTCGGCCGGGTTGACCCACGTGCACGAGGGTTCGCCTCCTGGCGCAGGATCATCACCCCGTGCGTCCCCCTGTTGGCGGATGCGTGAGGCTGAGCTCTCGGCCTGCTGGACGGCTGCTTGCTCAAGGAGGGTCTGCACCTCGCGGTGCATGTCTCGAGCCTCGGGGGTCGAGGGTGCCGGCATGGCGCGTAGCAACGTCGCGGCGGCGATGAGCTTTTGGCTCGCCCGTGGCGGCGTATCCTCGTTGTCGACGTTGGGGACGGGGTTGAGGCGGTCACGGACTTGTCGTCCCGGCTCCCGCGCACGTTCGCGCGCGCGCGGAGGCCTCCCCCGCCATCGAGGCGCGGAGCGGCCGCAGCGTCCGTATTCCTGCGGCTTGGCCTCGAGCTCGCGGGCTTGGGCCGGGTGTGCGTCGACGTCGGCCCCGGCGGGGAGCGCTTGGCCCCGCGGCCGGGCGCGCGGCGATCCCCGGGGGCAGGCGTGATTTCCCCGTCCCTAGCGCCCGCCGCACCGGCGGCGTTGGCGGGTCGTTGGTGATGACGGCGCAACACTCCCGCGTGGGGTCGTAGCTCCCGGTCTTCGGAGTCGTCGGAGCGACCAAACCGTAGTCCGTGGCGTCGAGGAAGCGCCTGAATGCGACTGGGTCCGGCATGCGGAGAAGTCCCACTCGCGCGTACCCGTGGCGGTTGGCGGGTGGCATCGTGTCGACGGAGCCCGGGGACGACTCGTCGCTGGCCGAGGTGCGGGGGTCCCCGGCAACAAAGACGTGGCGGCCGGGTGGAACCGGCGCATTGTCGTGTTCACGTTGGCGTTATGGGCCGTCGTGGCGCCACGCAGCCCGATGGGGATGCGCGGTCGAGACCGCACGCGGTCCCCGCCGGGGCGGTGGCGGTCGTCGTGACGGTGGGCGCACCGCGTTGGGCGGCGCGCGCTCGCCCCTCGCCGCCGCTCGGACCGCGCCCGACGCGAGCGTAGCCCGGAGCGACGACGGCGTCGCGGCGTTGATGGGCCCGCGGCATCCGTGCGCTGCGGGCGTGCGCGCGCGGTGTCGTGCGTGCGGCGGAGACCGGAGCGGACTCGGCCTCGCGGCGCGCGCGAAGCTCCTCACGATTGGTGAGGCGCATGAGATAGCCGTTTCCCGTGGCCCGGGAAGTTCAAGTCTCCGAAGCGGATCTCGAACCCGGCCGGGAGAGGGTCCGAGCTACCCATGTTGTAGCGGGTACCACGGTACTCAGTGCGAATCACCATGGAGGGAGTTGGCGAAATGACCTTAGGCGCTCGTGTGCCCCACGGTGGGCGCCAGCGCTCGGTGCGGAATATGGTCCCGACACTAACCAGTAGATAACGCCTAGGTCTATCCCTCAATGGTCGATGCCAAGCAACAAATGACACAAGGTTTTATCCTGGTTCCGGCCGAGGGGGCCGTACGTCCCGCCGAGGGCGTGCTCGTGGCACTATATTGCTCGGCCGGGGTGCTTGTAGTGGGGCAAGTACAAGCAAGGCGGGAGAGGAAGCGTGGCTTCCAAGTCCCTGGGAGAGTGGCTGAAGATGTTGTGGGAGAATAAGAGAGTGAGTGCACGGTGTGTTCGTTCCTCTGAACTTGTCCCCCCCCCCCCGCGGGCGGGGGCTCGCCTCCCCCCCTTTTATAGGCCAAGGGGGCGACGGGTTACATGCACGCCGCGCTACCTAGCTACGTGAGGGAGCACGTCACGCTACGGTGTAGAGTGGGCGGCCGTCCGGACGATCTTCGGCGCGATCCGGCCATGATGGCCTACCCCGTGCCGAACGCGGGGCGGTTCGAGGGTAGGAAGGCGGCGGATGGCGGTGGTGTCCTCCGATAGGCTTCAAGGGAGGTGCGATGATGGGCGGTACGGGGGGGAACGAGGGCGTGGGCGACCGGCGTTCCTTCCCAATGCGTTCCACGGCGGCGGAGTGGTGCTTTGCGGTGCTCGGGCGTGCGCTGCGGTGCGGGCGTGCGTCCGCACGCGTGGGTACGGCAGCCGCACCGTTACAGTGACCGGGATGGCCATCCACCGGCCTGGCGCTCCCTACCTTACCTGTAGGGTCACGGGAAAGTGAGATCGAGGGTGCGCCCGGCCCCCTTTCGAGGGTCGGGCGCGTTAGCCGTACTGTAGTGGGCGCGCCGTGTCACGGGACTGTCACCGGCCGTATCGCATAGTCCATCCCCCACAGTGGCGGGGATGGGCTCCTCCCTGGGGAGCTGGTGCGGCGGCACCGGGGCGTGAGCCCAGGGCGCATGATGGCGCCGTCTGCCGGCGTCGGGCGTTAAATGCCCAAGTACGGGGCCGGCGCACGCGTGCGGGCGCGCCCGTGAGCGTGGCGGGCCCCGGCCCGAGGGCGGAGCGAACCCTCGAGCGAGTCGAGACCCGCTCGAGGGGGGGGCGATCCCTCGAGCGGGGCGGGACCGCTCGAGGGAAAGGGTTGCCCCTCGAACGGGGCGGAGCCCGCCCGAGGGGAGCGCGTCCTCGAGCGAGGCGGAGCCTGCTCGAGGGGTCTTCTCCGTGGGCCGTCTCGGTGGCCCGTCGGGATCCCGGCGTGGGCCGTGTCCTGCATGGTTAGTTACCTGCATGGTTAGGCTTAGCGTGTTTTGATACCGGGATTAAGTGAGGATTCCCCGTTGTTTAAGGGGACCCCTAGGGCGGTCCCCGACAGTTCTAAACACCATGTTTACAACTAGGTGCCAAATTCCTCCATAGCCATAAAGGTTTATTTATCCAAGGTTAAAACACCATGTCTATCCCTAGATTAATAATTCTTATAGCACAAGAAAAATAAAGCTGAGTGCAAAGTTTATATACCAACCAATGCACTTATGTAAATTAGCAAGGTTTATTAAACTAAATGATGATGGTCTGCAAGCAAGTTTAAACAAGATTGCTAAGGAAAATGCCCATATGAAGCATTAACATGGAAATAAAGCATTCATTAAAAAGTTTTGCAAAGAAACCAAGCTAACCTATGCATGATAGACAGGGCCGTCCCATTATAAAATGAGGCCCTGTACAAAATTTTATAAAGAAGCCTACCATGCTATAGAATGATATATAGTATGTTAACAATTATATCTATTTGACTCATGGTTTCATAGCATTTACTTGGACATCATCAAGAAAATTTAGAGATGCAAATCAAACAAAGACCAACAGTTCACTATCCCATACGAAGTAGGAGTATTTAGTAGAATTCATCAATAGAAGAAAAACTATCTTGTCTGTCTGCAAGTCCACGAATCAGGTCGTCCATGGTTGTGCTTTTGCAACCTGACAACCTGCAGTCCACGCCTTCATGCAAGGTTCAAAGAATTTAAAGCGCAGATGACGCAGCCAGCTTTCCACAGTTCGCCGGCGTCCTAGGGTCCTGGTCGAGTGAGAATACGGTCTGCAACGCGTTGGGAATCGGAGGCCCCTCAGAATTGGGGGCCCTGTTCGATTGCATCGCTCGCACGCCCATAGGGATGGGCTTGATGATAGAACAAAGGTGGTTCATGCAAAATGCAAATGCAAAAAGGGGTTAGTAAAAAGGGTTAGCAAAGTTTGAAAAAGCTTTCGATGTTGTTCCTCAATGATGACATGAGAGGTAGAGTCTTGTCAAAAGTTTTATCAAAACACCTTAAAACATGCTAACAAGGTTTTAAGGTAAGGCTTATGGGTATCCTATAATTTTGGCTTAAGACAAGAATTTTGAAAAGATAAGTCGGGTGAGGAAATTCTACCTAAGGGGGTTTTGAAAAAGAAGAAAAGCAAGGGTTAATTTTTTGGATGAAAACGAACCTATGGTTTTAGGATTACTAAAGGTATGAGGAATTTTCCCTAAGGGTTTAGGATGAGGCTAGTCAAAATTTTAATTACAAAGGGATAGAGAAGAATTTGTTAGATTGACATAAGTCGATTCCTCCCTTTGTTGGCCTAGGTTCTAGGTGTGGTTTGATAGGAAGGTTTAGGCAAATATGTATTTTTTCAAAAAGAGTTTTAGATATGTATGCATCATGCAACAAAATGTACGGGTGGAGAACAATGTGGAATGAAGTGCAACATGATATGAATGAACAAATGACATGACATGATAAGGTGGTGATCTAAACCAAATGCAAAAGTTAGCCTAAGTTAACTAGCCACAAGTTTAGAATCATGAGGGATCATATTTCATATTTATCTCTAAAGACATAAATAAAAAGACTCTAAACACTAATAATCACACAAAAAAGTGGTCTACAAGTTTTCCTAAATTCAAGTAGCAAAGTGCGCACTAAATATATATTTAAAGCATACAACATGTGGTTGTGACATTTATTAGAGCATTGGTACGATGTTACTCGAAGTTTTCAAATATAGAACACAATGTAGACTTGTCATAGTTTATATAGATATATAAAAAGATCGGGCTGCCTCCTGCAAAGCGCTTCATTTAAAGTCATAGAGCTCGATTTTCTCATGTACCTTTTTTATTGTTGTGAAGCCATGGTTACTTGTGCGAGAATACAAAGTAGCCATGAATCTTGATGTTGCCTTTAGGAAACCCGTCATGGTTCGCTTCCAACATCATCATGTGTTGAGTGGTACCTCTTGTGTCTTAATTCATCCAAGCTCTAGAGGGTTTGTTTTAGTCCTTAGCTTCTAAATTTCATCATTTACATGTTGTGGAACCATTGCCCCATCTTCTTTTTATTGACACCATGTCCATCTCCTCCACCTTGTTGTCATCGCCTTGCTGCAGCCTCTTCTTCGTGGATTTACCCATGCATCCAGAACAGAACATATACCAAAATAGTTCTATTGAAAAATTTATAAAATTAACTTTCCAATGGGTACTCATTCGTCTTAATCGGAGTCCGAATGAGGGAGATATGACTATTTCACTTCAGCATTGCTTGCTGTCCAGAATTTCAGCATGTGCAATCATCGGTGATTCGGCCATATCGACTTGTAGGAACCTCCGATTGCCTTGCTGCTTGATTCGTTGGAACGTAGACTTCATGGAGCTTCTGAAAATCCAAATAAATATAATTGTTTTCTGCTCAGGCTCATGCAAATATCGTGATGACATCGTTATCTTTTTTGTCCATCGATCCGGAGATGTACGTGTGGTCTTCATCTTGAAGTCTTTTAGGACACCATGTCATGCATCCCACGACTTCAAAAATCATTACCATCGCTGCATGATATTGATGGTAATGGGATCCTTCTCCATCGCGCTTGACATGGTCATTTCCTAAACCTATAGCTTGAACATACAAACCTCCAAAAGACATTAGTCTAAAAACTTAATCGACACATAGGCATACCTTGTTCATCTTCATTTCATTTGGATGGGGGCTCAATAGCGGATGTTGGGCTACTAACCAAGGTTAGCACCTACCACTAAAGAGCAAAACATATGTAACCATCAACTTGGTTGAGCGAGGTTGGACTTGTGGAAGTCCGGATGTTGAAAACTTTTCTCGGTCGCTTTGTGTCTAGTTTTCCACCTACTTTCAAGGACACAAACAAGAAAGCAAGAGTATATGCAATGATAAAATTAGGGTTAGTTAAAAGAAAGATAGATTGCCCTAGGGTTTGAGTTGCCGATCCCCGGCAACGGCGCCAGAAAAAGGGGCTTGTTGACGGTGCAAAACCGTGCTCAAGTTCACCACAAGCCTACGGGTGACTTGGTGCCTTTTCACCATGGAGGGTTCTCCCTAGATTTGTCAATCCAAGGATCGGAAGAAAACTCCTAAGGCTATCCATCTAATCTAATGATCTAACCTATCATGAAGCGTTGATTGCATAAAGATTAAACATACATGAAAGGATGTACGGATCACATCCACCTAGCCATAAAGGTAAGCATCCAAAAGGTAAGCCTAGCCTATCGTCTTCTTGTTGCCGTTCCGACCAAGGTGACAAAACAATCTAAACCTATACTATGATAAGGATTACACTCGATATGGATTAACCCGATATGGAGTGGACCGATAAATGTTCATTCGCCGCTTTCTCCTCCACCGTACTATCACTACGCTAGGATATTCATCACCGAACGACAACCTAGGTCCATGCACTACTATGATGTATCCGCAAGACAAGACTAATCACCATGATTCGATCTAATCCTACTAAAATCATATGTTAGCTACACATATGAATAAGCACAACTCGTAGTAGATCAAAGTATGACAAGATATGATTACATCACCATCAAATGTCGAAGGTACAAATGACTTGACGAATTCAAGTCGTGGCTCTGGAACTCCACCGTACCTTCACCACGCAGGGCCAACCATGGCGGCTAGGACATGGCCTAGGCCATTTCCTAGGAAACTCGAGGACTTGCGGCGGCCGTCAGCTTCCTCCTGGTGCTTCTCCTTCGTGTCGGCGGCTCTCTGATGAATAGATGGATTGATCCCCTCTCCTTTGGCGCCAAAGGGGTTGTATTTATGCCCTTGGGGAGCCTTGGGGCATGCTCCACCATACCTTGCACTAGATCTTCCTCTGGAGAGAAGGAAACTTGGTTTCCATAAATTCAGTCTCGTCCAGACTTTCCTGTTTTGTAGCCCTACCTTGCCAACGCCATATCTCCCACATCCGAACTCCAAATGCAAATTCGGTGTCCTGGTTGTATGGCACGAAATTTCCTCCAACTTTGGTATTCATTGCTTTCCTTGGAAACGAAGATAAGATCTCCAAATCGGCCTTGGAAGATAATCTGTTCTGATTTCGGACTAACTGCGCAACTGGGACTTCGGGGGTCATATCTCCTAGCTCCTTGACCCGAATTGGGCCTTCCACATATTGAAATCGAAGGTATCGTCGAGGCCCACAACTTTGGTAGTCAAACTTTTGCCATTAGAGGCCGTTTAGGTCTCGATATCTGCATCGAAAGATCATGCTATCCAGGGCTGCGAGAATATCTCTCGGGCTGAGTTGATCTCATTGATAAACATCCAAGTCCCTAGAGTTTTACGTGTTGATTCTTCGATCCTTGAGTTGTGTCCTTCGGTTTTTTCTCCGGATTTTACGGGATAATCTTGGCAAAACTTCAGATTGACCCTCAGCTTGAATCTGCGATTCGATCTAAGGCTCAGGGGCTACATTCCATATGGAATGCGATTCTTCGAATCACATTTTCCATATGGTTTCTTATTCAAGACAAGGCGAGTACCATTAAAGATCTTCGAGAGAAGAACTCGAGGACGCTTAGGAACTACTCAAGAAGACTTCAAGACTACTCAAGGATCAGCTGGAGTACCTTCCAGCCTCGGTATGCTTCAAGTACTCTTGAGGACCTTTGGCTTGTAGTTCTCGGGGATGCCTGAGGACTACTCATCAAGGCCATCAAGACTACTCGAAACCATCCTGCTCGACTACAAAGTACTCGGGGGCTTGCCGTATGGACCTCCCTGGGCCCAGTACCTTGGTGGGTACTAGGACCGACTACTCAGTGGGCCTCTGGGACTACTCGTCTTGTGCCACACGGCACCTGATGGCGTGGGGCGCAAGGACTATGGTGGAGAAGTACTCGGAAAGGAAGCTATGCATGTCCTGTACTATGTAGAGAACTCCTAGACGTACCCGACTAGTACTCTTTCCTCAAACCAACTTGTAACCCTGCCTCCCGGTCTATATAAGGCCAGGCAGGGACCCCTCTCTCTCATAGGCATCATCTTGTAAACACACCCAATCAATCCAGAGCTACACAACATACAGGACGTAGGGTATTACGCACCTCGCGGGCCGAACCTGTCTAAATTGTGTGCCACGTGTCTCTTCCTTCGAGTTACTGATCTCGGTGAGGCCACATTCATCTACCTCGGGTACTCCCCTTGGTATGTTGCCGGTCTAAAACACCGACAGCTGGTGTGCCAGGTAGGGGCTCTCACCGAAGATCTCATGGCGAACTCGACGGCTTCAATCTCCATCAAGCCAACCGTCGCTTTCAACCGCGGTGACACCTTCGTCTTCGGGTCTTTGGTCTGCACCGCAGACGGCGGTGGATCTTTCCAACTCCGCCTCACCATGAGTCCCAACCCGAGCACTGGGCTCGTGATGCTTCCCGAAGTGATCACGGGCGAACTCGCCGGAAAATTCGGCGAAATTTTGCTCTACAACCAACGCTCCGACTTCGAGTTTGGATCTGCCTCCAACTCGAACTCGACGTCCCCATGGGCCATTGCATGCGAGCCAGCTACTGAGCCATCGTGTGCGGACTTCCCACTCCATGAGCACTTCCCATACGGCCTCTGCAACGCTAGCAAGGCCCATGCGAAGGCTCTCACTGCGTGCTAGGCCGGCAAGGAGATCGTCTCCGACTACACCTCGGACTCCAACCCCGACTCCCGCTACTACTCGGACGGCTCCTACGAGTTCGACTTGGCTCGAACCCCGAGCCCAAGTCCAAGAACACCACGACCGAGCAACCGCTGTCAGGACCAGCTACCGGTCTGTTTATAACATCTACACCCACCGAGAGATTCGTCTACTGGCCAGACCACAAGCCTGCAGACCTGACAGATGAGAACTCACACTGCGTCGCCTACCTTGACTCGCTTCCCTTCTAGGAGAGAACACCACTAGCTCTAGTAGAGGAGCACACTTCAATAGAGGTGGCGACTACCGACTCCTGTCTCGGCACTCCGGATCGCCAAGTCTTCATGGCTGCCGGCGAGACGCCGGGACCCTCAGGGACACGCCCTGACCGCTACTTCGAAGATATCTCAGCAGACGAGTTGTCTGCCAACGCACCCGCAGATGAAACCAGCGGCGACAAGAACGCCCAATGTGAGCGCAACAGGAAGCGGAACGAACGTCGTAGACATCTCCGTGAGAGCCTCCCCATACGGAACCTCACGGAAGCACTTGGCCAAGTCAAAAACTGGGTGCACACTACTCTTGAACAGTGCCTCATGTCTATCACCACGATAGCACGTCAAGCTCAGGGGATGCACGCAGGAGAAGTCATCGCCAAGCTCGCGGAGGACGCCTACTTCATGAGAGTCGACAACAGAGTCACTCAAGTGCCTCCCCTTAGAACTTGCGAAGCCGACAATGAAGCCACAAGTCACAGTCCAGCCGACAACGGACGCAACCGTACTCGAGGAGAACTACCGCAAAACCCCAACCGCACTAGGGCATCAGCTGGTGGACCTTCTCAGGGTGGCAACAGTGCCGGCGGCGCTGGTGGTTGTCGCGCCGCAGTGGCTCATGGTGATGTTGGCAGGGGAGGTAGCGGCTGCGGGAGCTCCTCACACGAGGCTGGCAGGAGAGCCGGTGGCGGAGGCGATCGCAGAGGCTGAGGCCACACAGACAGCCACGTCACTGGTGTCTCACGCGGCGGCTACGATGCCCGCCGTAGAATCGAAGAAATTTGATGCAACAAGTCCTCCACGGTAGGCGAAAATGGCGGCTTCCCCGCCTTCTCTACTTGGCTTCGCAATCTGCTTCTCCCGGAGAAATTCAAACCTCTGGGGATCACCAAGTACGATGCGAAGCAAGACCCAGTCCAATGGCTCAGATGCTACGCCCTCTCCATCTAAAATTCTGGTGGCAACAAAGACATGAAGTGCCTCTACTTCCCTTTCTGTTTGGACCAAGCTCCACTTACATGGCTTGAGTCACTCGAGAAGTACTCGATCGACAAGTGGGACCAGCTCAAGGAGCAGTTCACCAGCAACTTCGCAGGCGCCATGGGGCGCTCGGGTACTCGCATGGACCTGGCTATGGTAAAGCAGGAACAGGGCGAGACCTTACGCAAGTACATGCGGCGCTTCTTCTACAAGCGCACCACCGTAGTCGACATCACCGACAAGGAGGTCATCGACCTCTTCCAAGACGGTCTCTATCATCACCGCACTTCGAAGACTTCGGTCGACGCCGCCCGAGTTCTATAACCAAGCTCAAGGACATGATCACTTCATGGGCCGATGAAGAACACAAGGCCAACGCTAAGTACGATGCTACTCGCGGCAAGAGCAAGCAAAACGCGGGCGGCAGCAACAACAACAACAGGGATCAAGGGGGTCGCAACAACAACAACTACTCGGGTCCTAATCGCAAGCGCAAGCCAGACAACACAGTCGCGGCTATACAACGCCGTGCGAAAGACAACTCGAAGAAGACCTCCGGCGGCTTCAAGGACTTGCTGAAAGAGAAGTGACTGTGGCACATGGAGGGCAACCATACCACCGAGAAGTGCTACCAACTGCGGCGAGCACTCAAAGACTCTCCAGACCCATGGCCTCCTCACGATAACAAGGGCAAGAAAAAAAGCTGACAAAGGCAACGGCGACTTCCAAGAACCCGACAAGACGGTGAACGTCCTCTTCGGCGGACTACCCACCAGACGGTCTCAGAAGGCCACCAGGCGGGAAGTCTTGAACATTGAACTAGCGGTTCCGACCCCTCTCAGGTGGTCGGAAGTACCCATCACCTTCTCTCGCGCAGATCAATGGAAAAGTTTCTCTGAACCAGGGCGATTTCCACTCGTCCTAAAGCTGGTAGTCGCGGGCTCTAGACTCAACAAGGTACTCATCGACGGTGGGAGCGGGCTCAATGTCCTTTCCACAAAGACCTTGAAGAAGATTAAGCTCGACATCACTCACATGCTCACTAAGAGCACATCGCCTTTTTACTGCATCGTCCCTGGGAACGCGGCTATCCCACTAGGCTCAGTGGTCCTGCCAGTTACCTTCGGGGAAACCAGGGAGAACTATCGCACCGAGTACATCAAGTTCGAAGTCACGGACTTCGAGACTTCCTACCATGCCATCCTCGGCAGACCAGCTATCGCCAAGTTCATGGCGGTACCTCACTACACGTACTTGGTACTCAAAATGCCAAGTCCAGCCGGTGTACTCTCTGTTGACGGTGAAATTCCATCAACCAAGCCATGAGTTTACCTTTGGTGTTGGCATGACTTTTGTATCTTATCCATTGGTACTAACCCTCGTGGTATAACAAGTTCACTTATGCATGTCGGTTTTGGAGTTTAGTGTTTATGTAGTGTTTTAGCGTTGAAAGTAAGACTTCTGGGATAAGTTCAATAAGCACCTCATGACAACACCTTGAAGCCTGGTACAAGTCAAGCAATGAAGTGAACACGACTCCAAGAAGCCCAAGGACCCAACTCGAGAAGATGGAAAACTCGGAGGACCTAGCCAGAAAACTTGCGAGACAAGGAGCTTCGTCCAACTCGGAGAGAAACTGACGACAAGGGCCCACATGCAAAAGGGGGAAGGATCTAGAAGACTCGTGAAGCAACACCGGGCGAAGGAGGCAACGAACTGGGCCGAAATGGACCCAGGCCTGTCGGCCCAGGCCGGCCGGCCCAGCCCATTTCGAGGCCCAGTCGGCCCCCCCTTTGACCTAGATGCATCTCGGGTTATTTATAGCCCCCTGACCGAGAGCCACGCATCAATCAGTTCGTCATCCGCCGCCGAGGAGCAGAGGAGCTTGAGGGACACCATCTCGGAGATGAGGGCCGTGCTAGTTGTCTAGGGTCTCCCTAGCCGACGTGGGAACCTTGCATGGAAGACCACGTCGGAGCTCCGGAGCAAGGATCAGGATCGAGGTAGGATCCCGGTGGTGATCTTGTTCATGTAATCATTCATGGTGAAGTCTTTAAGTGAATGTGATTTCTAGCGATTAAGTGCCTTCTCGATGATTTTGTTTTCTTCTTGGTTTTGCTTCTTCCCCAATCTATACTTAAGATAGATTGCATAGGGTGCTCTTGTAGCCGCGGTGGCTAGAGGTGCATACCAGACCAACCAAGTGATTTCGACTTGTTCTTATCGAACTCGCCCTAGACTACCTGCATGAATAGGAGTACGTTATGACAGAACGGGGGCTCTGAAAGGCGGGTGTTTTCGGAATCGGACCGGAGGCCACGATTTAAAGATGCTTTTAATGGGATTCGCTTTTCTATCTTCATCTATCTTGTTTGGAGCTACAACATAAGCATGATCTAGACTCTCTAGATCGATTATCTCTTGCTTTCTCTTGCTACCTCTTTAGTAGATTAGATTAGATGTGTTTTCTTGATGATATCTTAGATTAGATGCAATTTGGTTCTTCGAAAGATAGCTTTTCTTGCTTTACTAGATTGAATGCTTGCGTTGCACATTGTTCCACGGATTCGATACCTTGGGTTCACCACTCGAGGGAAGAAGGCTCCCTTGGCTACGACGGGGGATTTGTCCACTTGCAAATCCATATGAACTTTGATACGATAATCTACCGTCAACAAGCCCCTTTTTCTGGCGTCGTTGCTGGGGAACAAGCAATCAAGATCCGATCTAGTATCGCTTATTTTTCAGTTTTTCTTTTGATTTTCTTTTGCATCTCTTAACTTTGATCATCCTCAAAAAGAAAAAAAATCAATCTAATCTAGTTTTTTATTAACCCTAATTTTTCTTTTTTTAGATTTTTGTTTTATTACTAACCCTAACCGGAGACGGTTGGCTACCTCTCCAAGAAACTCAAATATTTTTGTCGATGATCCAGGAAAACTTTACAGGCAAAGGAGATGCGCAACACAAGCTAAAGGGTTGGAAACCCTAGATCGAAAAGTCGAAGGTGAAGGACCGTCGAAATCTCCAAGGGAATCACCACCTCCAAGTCCAAAGGAAGATCAACCTCAACCACCGCCCGTGGGAGAACAACCGCAACCAGAGCGTAAGATTGAGCTATGCACCTTGGACACCGTTGATCGACCTATCATAAACCTTCAAGACGTCAGAAGGCCATTCAAGATCAAGGTCTCAACTATCCGTATGGTGCAACACTCGCCTTTCACCGACGATTGCGGAAGCTTTGGAGCGTTTCAATGAATACATGCGAACCGAATTCCTTGAGTGGCATATGAGTTTACTTAAAAGGAGGATGGAGAAGATGGAGATAGAGAAAGAAGCTCAAGACCTAAAGGTTGCCAAGGCAAGATCCACATGTGAGGAGTGTGAGGAGTATGGCCATGTCCAAGGTAAACACGGATTTCATGCAAGATCGTCCATTCAAGACTTGGTTTCCCTTTGTACACAATTGAAGGACTTCATGGACGAGCAAGCTAAGATCAACAAGGACGTCGTCACTAAGTTCAAGGCTATGGAGAAAATATTGGAGAATTTAGATGGCAAGGTGACGGAGGTCGGAAACTCTATACATGAAGTGTTCATCGTGATGAAGATGCTAGAGACGCAAGTGGGACAACTTGTCGGGCACCCGATGGGTAGGAAAGGACGATTGTCGTACAATCCCAAGGTCCCGAGAAGGTGAAGGGTAATCAAACTCATTCGGGAGCGATGGAGGATCACACTAAGGAGGCCACGAAGATCACGACCGAAGGACCGGAGTTTGAGATGCCGAGCCACTACATGAAGGAAGTTGTTGCATCCGTCAAGACCAAAGGACAAAGCTAGCCTGTGAAGACCAAAAATATGACTAAGCCGAAGAATAAGCCCGTGCCCAAGATGGTGCGGAAGTGGGTACCTAAGATTGCAACGTCCCCAAAGAGCGTTGATCCGAAGTAATCAAGTGAAGAAGTCTAGCCATGGACTATAAACGAAGCACTAGGCGGGAGGCAACCCGTTTCGTCGAGTCAAGAATAAGCTACCGGGAGGACAACCCGATTCCAGGTTTTTCGAGTCTTTTCAAGTAATTTAGTTTTGAATTTTACTATGCAAAGACATTAAACTTAGAATGATTGAATAACATTAGAGATATAATTCTCGGTTGAATATTTTGTTTTGATCATAAACCCTTTACATGAACCATCTACATGTTTGTTTGCTTCTTTTCGAGAAACCACAACCAAATAAATTCAGAACCTAACTCAACCAATCATCCCCTTTATGATGTTGTGGTTGACTTGTTTTACATGCTAAAAACACACGAGTAGAGCCACGACTTGTATCTAGATGTTATTTAAATTTCAGCACGTGGTAGGACTCGCGTGAACCTAGAAACTCAAATTTTGGTTGTTTTCAAAAATCTATATCCTTGGTTTCTCTAAGATTAGAACTTTTCTAATCCTCATTTAATTTTATTTTATTCAAAATCTTTCTCATCTAATCAAAATTAGAACCTAAACCTATGCCCCCATGATCAAGCCGGGAAAAGTTTGCTCTCAACTAATAAAGGCAAACGATACCGGTGAGACCAACATAAAAGTAGTCAGAAAATATTTTCGACTTACATTTGTTTTTAATGCTTTAAAAACTCCTTTAAATTTATATTTAATATATCTGATTTTATTTTTTATTTTATTTTCAAAATTAGAGGAGTACTTAGCATCAAAACATGCTTAGAGGGAGGCAATCTAGTTAACCTAACCATGCATGCACCATGATGCATCATGGGATGCCCCCAAACATCTTTTATCAAACCACATGCAAAGTACAAGCATGGGGGCAGCCAAAGCTTTGTTTGCGGGAATATCATGGATGCATGTGAGGAAAGGGAGCATGGAAGTGACTCAAAGCGAAATCATGAAGTGGAAGGAGCAATAATGCAAGCGAAGGAGTGAACGAGAACGTTTGGAAGGTGCAACCCTGTAGAGCACACGGTCACGAAGCAACAAAGCAAGCATGAGTGAACTTCAGAAGATAAGACTCCCATCTAGCTCTTTGTTCGTGTGCTCAAGTTTGTAGTTCATAACCACCTTAGACTTAGCCATCCACCCTGCTTGTTTCATGCAACAAATCACATCCTTAATCCACTCAAAGTCCATACTCCAAAATAATATTTATGTACCTTGTTACTGGTTGAAACCCCCGGATATTTATTTGTGAGGGAGAGAGTGATGCAACCATGGAAGAAAGCTACAAGCCTTTTTACCAAGAAGAAGGGATCATCGTCGTCCAAGCCTTTATCGACAACCTCTTCGAGGAGGCACTTGGTTTCCGAGTCTCCTCGGAGGATGGAGGAAGACACGACACCACCGAGGAGGAACGATACTTTTCTCCTCGGTGGGATGAGAGCCACACAAAGCTCGTCTGTGAGGTTCACTGAATCTCAAGGACGTATGGAGGCGCCGCCCGTCCAACCTCACCGCTCGACACGATCGTCCGCTCACCTCCATGGGTTTATCATCATGACGGAGGAGGAGGAGAAGAAGCTCACTTGACTTGAGAAGAGGCTTGTGGCAACACGTCGACTCGATGATCAAGCTCTCCAAGTGTTGGGTTTTCATATGGATATTTACTTGAGTACAATTTTCCAATAGAGTGTCGGTGAACACCCACAAGGAATTTGCCTTGGAATTTCTCATGTCCATGGCGCCTATCCTAGATGAAGGAGTGCCGAGTTTCTCATTCCGTTTGGAGGGAGTTGAACAAATGGTTCCCTATGAGTATATTGGGGAATTTCTTGGTTTTCAAAAGGGAGCCCCTGAACAAGTGTATGTGCATGGAGGCGCATTGGAAGGTTTTTGGAGTGTGATCGCGAGAGGAGCCCATCAAAAAAGAAATAGTATCCGGACCCCATCATCCAAGTATGTCATTTTGTTGTGCAAGTGGATTTTTGGGGAGAATGAGAGAGACAAAGATAACCAACATGGAGTTGAATTGGCTTTACTCGGCTTTGATTGCCAGGTAGCCAATCGACCCCATTCAACTTATGATCAATCGGTGGTGTTGTGAAGCCACGTCGGGTTCGAGAGATATTGGTTCGGGGTGTTACCTCTCCATGTTGGCTATCTCTTTGAAACCGGGTATTACAAGGAACCCGAAGCATCTCCTAGCCGGGACCTCCCTAGGATTGAATATATGAAGAAAAGCAAATATATAAGTGAAGATGAGAGAAGAGGCTTCAAAGTGGCCAAAGTAAATTTCTCCCTATCGGATGGAATATTAAGAATTTTCTTGAGGGGAAAGAAGATTGGTTAGAGGAAGGACTTCTTGTGCCGGCAAAGAAAAATGAAAGAGAAGGATTATAGGAGAAGGATCTTCTATGGCCCAAGAAGGAGGTGCACAACAAAATTATGTGCCACCATTTGGAGGAATTCCGGCGTCGCCAAGTCACTACGGTGGTGTACCAATGCAAGCATGGGGGAGTGGTGCAGCCATACCCCCACCAAATTTTGCGGTGCCCAACGTAGCCTATGCGGAGCCATATGCACACCTTCCTCAACCACAACAAAATATGGCCATCATTGGAGGATGCGCTGTGAGGAACATGCAAATTATTGCAGCCATCCTAAACAATGCAAACCAAATGGGTGACGGTAATGAAAACATCACTTATGTGCTCGGACACCTTCACCTAGAACCGTCGGACAATTCTTAGGAGGAGCGGTGTAATCCTATTATGAGCAAGGGTTCAACAACTAAGACTATCAATATCAACCGCCGACGGAAGATTAGAGAGAGGAGGAGCTTTAGTTTAATCTTTCCTTTTTCCCCTTTTCTTTAATTTTTAGCTTGTGTTTACTTATGTGTGCGTAGTGTTTTCAGTTTTTATTTAAATTTCAGCATGTGTGTTAGTTTATTTTCAGCATATATGTTAGTTTTTATTTTCATCATGAATAAAGTCACCATCAAGTTTTTACCTTTGGTAAAGTTACAAAGTTTGTGCCATGATGATATATGATTATAATTGCCGCTTTGTTTATCTTTGTAATTGTTTTATGCATGTTTAAGCTAATGCTCTCTTAAAATACAAATATGAATTTATCTAAATGCTAGCTTAATCTTTAGCGGAGGTTATGATAAAAATAAAGACCCATAGTGTTTTATGTGCTCTCAAGTTTTAGATGGATTAAAGATGATTTATTTTTGTTCTTAAAAGTAACGCTAACCTTGTCATAAATACCACTTGCATGTTGCTCTACCTATCCAGGGCCATATAAATGTTTGAGTGCAAAAACTTAGTATACAAGGTTTATTTTTGGGTGAGTTATTTCAGGCCTTGATTTCTCTGGCCCGAGACTAAGAAGCTGGTAATTCCGTTTTTTGCATATCTATCTTATTGCTAGCCTCTTATCCGTGTATTGTGTATCCCCACATCGGAGATTTCACAAACCTTGCCGGATATCCACCCTTAAAACTAAATATCATCTTTTGTGATTACCTCCTTGATCACAACCTATCGTTAAGTATGGATCACCAATTCAAGGAAGATAGTAAGATGGTGCCAAGATTGAAGATTTCAAGTATCTCTCCAAAGGAAAAGTATTTCCGGTACCTACCTTATCTTTATCACCTCTTTGCCCGAGGATGAGCAAACGTCTAAGCATGGGGGAGGAGGTAGGTACAATGCAATTTTAGAGTTCAAGGGGAGCAAATAAAAAAATTGACGAGAAAGAAAAAGAAAAAATGAGAAAAAAAGAAAGAAAGAAAAAGAAAAAAGTGAGTATAAAGAAAAAAGTGAGTATAAAGAAAAAATGAGAAAAGAAAAAATATGAGTATGTGTAAAAATAAAATAAAGTGAACTCCCCTGTTCTCTAAAGTGCATTAGGAATTTCAAAGCTTCAAGATTAAAAGATCCATACTCATTTTCCAACCATGTGCAATCCGATAACGAGGACTTCCTCTGTGCCTCGGGATCACTCTTTGCCATTTGCACATGTCCACCTATCTCAAGTGTGTGTATTTTTCTCTTTTCCCTCCTTGACTTAACATTATTTTCCAATGGCCTTTTTGACGAGTCTCGGTAAGACCATGAGAAGCTTGTCTTGTTTTAACAATCTCTCATTTATAATATCTTGGTAGGACTAAACTTTCCCAAAGAGCTCTATATAAAGCCTACCACATATATGAATGTTATGAGAGGGAAAGGAGTAGAAAAAATAGGCCTGAGAGACAAGATGAGACGAGAGTTCATAAGCAAGATGCAAGGCGGTTTAAATTTGTGAACTTGGTTTAGCTCTTTTTTCATCTTGTTCTTTATTTCAAAATTTCTGAGATCCATTTGAATTTTGGGAGCATGTTAATACTTGTGGGATAAGCTTAACTAGTAATCTACCTTCCGTTAGTATGAAGGCTAGCACATTATGGAACTTTAACGAACTAAACCTTTGAGAGCATTATGTTTTCTCATGTATGATCAAGTGCAAGGTTTAAACAATGAGGGGCAATGATGATATCCATCGAAGGCTTACCCGAGGACGAGCAAGGTTTAAGCATGGGGGAGCTGTTGACGGTGAAATTCCGTCAACCTAGCCATGAGTTTACCTTCGGTGTTGGCATGACTTTTGTATCTTATCCATTGGTACTAACCCCGTGGTATAACAAGTTCACTTATGCATGTCGGTTTTGGAGTTTAGTGTTTATGTAGGGTTTTAGCGTTGAAAGCAAGACTTCCGGGATATGTTCATTAAGCACATCATGACAAGACCTTGAAGCCCGGTACAAGTCAAGCAATGAAGTGAACACGACTCCAAGAAGCCCAAGGACCCAACCCGAGAAGATGGAAAACTCGGAGGACCTAGCCAGAAAACTTAAGAGACAAGGAGCTTCGTCCAACTTGGAGAGAAACTGACGACAAGGGCCCACATGCAAAAGGGGGAAGGATCTAGAAGACTCGGGAAGCAACACCGGGCGAAGGAGGCAACGAACCGGGCCGAAATGGACCCAGGCCAGTCGGCTCAGGCCGGCCGGCCCAGCCCATTTCGAGGCCCAGTCGGCCCCCCTTTTGACCTAGATGCATCTCGGGCTATTTATAGCCCCCTGACCGAGAGCCACGCATCAATCAATTCGTCATCCGCCGCCAAGGAGCAGAGGAGCTTGAGGGACACCATCTCGGAGATGAGGGTCGTGCTAGTTGTTTAGGGTCTCCCTAGCCGACGTGGGAACCTTGCATGGAAGACCACGTCGGAGCTCCGGAGCAAGGATCAAGATCAAGGTAGGATCCCGGTGGTGATCTTGTTCATTTAATCATTCATGGTGAAATCTTTAAGTGAATCTGATTTCTAGCGATCAAGTGCCTTCTCGATGATTTTGTTTTCTTCTTGGTTTTGCTTCTTCCCCAATCTATACTTAAGATAGATTGCATAGGGTGCTCTTGTAGCCGCGGTGGCTAGAGGTGCATACCAGACAGACCAAGTGACTTCGACTTGTTCTTATAGAACTCGCCCTAGACTACCCGCATAAATAGGAGTACGTTGTGAACGGGGGCTCTGAAAGGCGGGCGTTTTTGGAATCGGACCAGAGGCCACGGTTTAAAGATGCTTTTAATGAGATTCGCTTTTCTATCTTCATCTATCTTGTTTGAAGCTACAACATAAGCATGATCTAGACTCTCTAGATCAGATATCTCTTGCTTTCTCTTGCTACCTCTTTAGTAGATTAGATTAGATGTGTTTTCTTGATGATATCTTAGATTAGATGCAATTTGGTTCTTCGAAAGATTGCTTTCCTTGCTTTACTAGATTGAATGCTTGCGTTGCACATTGTTCCACGAATTCGATACCTTGGGTTCACCACTCGAGGGAAGAAGGGTCCGTTGGCTACGACGGGGATTTGTCCGCTTGCAAATCCATATGAACTTTGATACAATAATCTACCATCAACACTCTCGCTACAAGGGGACTTGAAGATGTCCTTCTACTGCGACACAGAAGCTGTGGAACTCGCAACCACCAATCAAGTACCCAATGCCATGATGAAGATCTATGCTGCATCGAAGAAGCTTGCCCCAAGTGACCTCGACATCCCAGAGAAGTCGGACACAGCCAACAAGCCTCAGCCATTCGAGAAAGTGCAAGTCAAGGCGATCGACCTTGGGACAAGCGACATCAGCAACACTACCATGATCGGGGCGGGCCTTGACCCGAAATAGGAAGATGCACTCGTCAGCTTCCTTTGGGCTAATCGAGACATCTTCGCTTGGAAACCAGCGGACATGCCGGGGTGCCCAGGAACCTGATCGAGCACTCACTCAACATCGATCCTAAAGCTACCCCGAAATGACAACACCTCCGCCGTTTCGCTAACAACCGACGTGATGCCATCAAGAAGGAACTCGCCAAACTTCTCGCGGTCGGATTCATCAGAGAAGTCTTCCATCCTGATTGGCTCGCCAACCCCGTCCTCGTCTGCAAGAAGAACACGAACGAGTGGAGGATGTGCGTCGACTACACCGACCTCAACAAACACTGCCCCAAGGACCCCTTCGGGTTGCCGCGGATAGATCAAGTCATCGACTCCACGGCGGGCTGCGACCTGCTCTGCTTCCTCGACTGCTACTCCGGGTACCACAAGATCGCTATCAAGGAAGAAGACCATGTTCCTCACCCCGTTCGGCGCCTACTGCTACACGACCATGTCATTCGGGTTGAAGAACGCCGGCGCTACCTACCAGTGAGGTATCCAGGCCTGTTTCAAGAGACAGCTCAACAAGAACGTCGAAGCCTACGTGGACGACGTGGTCGTCAAGACCAGAAACTCCAACAACCCTCATCGCCGATCTTGAAGAGACTTTCGCATCTCTGCGAGAGTACCGTTGGAAGGTCAACCCGAACAAGTGCATCTTCGGCGTACCTTCGGGAAAACTACTCAGCTTCATCATCAGCCATCGTGGCATCGAAGCCAACCCCGAGAAGATCTCTGCCATCACCAAGATGAAAGCTGCCACCTGCATCAAAGATGTGCAGAAGCTCACCAGGTGCATGGCGGCCTTGAACAGATTCATCTCGAAGGTTGGAGAACGGGACTACCTTTCTTCAAACTACTCAAACATCAAGAGAAGTTCGTGTGGACTCCAGAGGCGGATCAAGCTATGGCTCAGCTCAAGGACTTCCTATCCAAGCCACCAGTCCTCACAGCTCCTCGCAAAATGGAGCAGCTACTGCTCTACCTCGTTGCGACTACTCACGTGGTCAGTACTACCATCATTGTCGAGCGGCAGGAAGACAGCCACGCCTACCCAGTCTAGCGACCAGTCTACTTCATCAGCGAGGTCCTATCGGAATCTAAAGCATGCTACCAACCAGTACAGAAGCTATTGTATGCAATGCTCATCACCTCACGGAAGCTACGACACTACTTCATGGAGTACTCAATCTCCGTCGTCACTGACTACCCGCTCGGTGACATCCTGCAGAACCAAGATGCTACTGGAAGAATCTCTAAGTGGGCAGTAGAACTCGGTGCCCTCAACATCGACTTCAAGCCACGAACAACCATCTAGTCGCAAGCACTAGTCGACTTGATGGCAGAATGGCGGGAGAATCAGCTACCAACTCCAACCGAGCGACCAGAGCATTGGGTGATGTACTTCGACGGTTCGCTCAAGCTCGAAGGCGCGGGTGCAGGGGTACTCCTGATTTCTCCAGTAGGCGAACAACTCAAGTACGTCTTGCAGATCTTCTGGTAGGTCTCAAACAACGAAGCTGAGTACGAAGCTCTTCTACATGGGCTCCGCCTCGCAGCTTCTCTGGGCATCAAGCGACTACTACTCTACGGCGACTCTACAGTGGTCATCAACCAAGTCAACAAGTCTTGGGACCGCAACAAGGAGAACATGGACGCCTACTGCCTAGAAGTCCGCAAGTTCGAGAACAAATTCTACGGTCTCGATTTCCATCACGTCGTCCGCGACAACAACGTTGCAGCAGATTTCTTGTTGAAGCTTGGTTCTACTCGCGCTCAAGTACCAGCAGGTGTCTTCGTCCACGAGCTTCACGCGCCATCCATCCCGGAGCCGGCACCCACGACCACTGACCCAGCGCCTCTGCTAGCTAGCCAGGAGGTCATGATGATAGATGTGGACTGGCGACAACCCTTCATCGACTACATCCGCGAGCAGAAGGATCCCACGGACAAAAACTTGGCCGAGCAGCTCATCTGTCGAGCCAAGTCCTACATCCTAGTCGTGGACAAGCTCTACAGGCGGGGCACCACTTCCAGAGTACTAATGAAGTGCGTTCCCCAAGAAGAAGGTAAGGACATCTTGGAGGAGATCCATAAAGGCGTCTGCGACAACCACGCGTCTTCACGTACGCTGGTCAGCAAGGCTTTCCGACAAGCTTTCTACTGGCCCACAGCCCTTGGCGATGCTGAGGAACTCGTCAGAAGGTGCCAAGGGTGCCAATACTTCACCAAGCAACAGCACGTTCCGGCCTACAAGCTAGTCACCATACCACCAACCTGGCCTTTTGCCTGCTGGGGGCTCGACATGATTGGGCCTCTTCCGACTGCGCCAGAAGGATTCAATAGAGTTCTGGTGGCCATCAACAAGTTCACCAAGTGGATCGAAGTCAAGCCGGTCACCTGCCCCAAGGCCGACAGGGTACTCGACTTCTTGGATGAACTCACGCACCTCTACAGATCGCATCATCACAAACCTGGGCTCCAACTTCAACAATCACCAGTTCTAGGAGTACTGCAAGAACAGCGGGATCAACGTCCGGTACATCTCAGTCGCCCATCCACGGGCCAATGGAAAAGTCGAGCGCGCCAATGGGATGGTACTCGACGCTCTCAAGAAGCGACTGCACGATGCTGCTAACACGAAAGGAGGCAAGTGGATCAAGGAACTGCCCAATGCACTCTGGAGGTTGCGTACTCAACCCACCAAGCTAGCAGGATAGTCACCTTATTTCCTGGTCTACGGCTCCGAAGCTATTCTACCTACTGGCGTCATGTGGGACTCGCCAGCAGTAGAGCAATACGATGAAGGCATATCTGAAGACAGCAGATGAGTTGATATCGACGGACTCGAAGAAGCTCGCTGCGCTGCCCTCATCCAATCAGCAAGGTACCTCGAGGGTATCTGACACTACTATGATCGCAATGTCAAAGAACGCTCCTTCAACGTTGCTGATCTAGTCCTCCGCCGCATCCATAACACAGAAGGACTACACAAGCTTAGCTCGCCATGGGAAGGTCCCTTCACAGTTGTAAAGGTGACCGGACCAGGCTCGTATCGCGTCTAGACACTTGAAGGCGACGACATCAGCAACTTGTGGAATGTCGACCAACTCTGTCAATTCTACGCATAGTCTCTTGACTACTCTGGGGGCTCAAGTCTACACGGCTACTCCTGGGCCTTTCGCTGTAAGCGGCCTCCGGGTCCAGGCACTACTTTCCGGACTACTCTACTCCAAGATCCAGCGCTAACGGCTACTAACGGATCTCGGGCTGCTTAGGGTATCAAGGACTCTAGCAGTGGTCTATCAAGAGACCATGTACTTCTAGATCCAGCCTATACGGCTACTAACGGATCTACAACTGTAAGCGGCCATGCACCCTAGCACTACTCTAGCCATGGGCGGCCTTCGGGTCCTGGCGACTACACTTGTAAACAGCCCTGGCCATCCAGGTGTACTCTTTCAGTAATAAAGTTTGATTCTCGATCAACTCATTTACTGTGTCTTCCTCCACGGGTCTACTGCTGAGTACTACTACTCGCTCACAACTCCACAGATGGGCACTCCGCACATACACATCGCGACAACGAGTACTCATTTCATGGAAGTCTTTTTATTAAAACATAAACAAGTTCATTACAACTTTGTTTATATTACAACTACTGCTAAAAGCTAACCCTACAGGACAACTACTGGACGTTCAGCTTCTCCGCAACTTGTTCGGTGATTGGCTCCATCTGCTCTAGAAGCTCCTTGTACTGCTCATCTGTGCAATTGGCGGCTAGTCTACCCGCGACTACATCTACCGGAGCCATGGGGAAATACGACTTCATGTACGCCAAGACTTGGTTCGAGATGGACTTCGCCAGATGCTGACATACGTCACCAGACGTCCGGGAGCTTCCTTCAACCGGTCAACCAATGGAGCAATCTTCGGCCCGCCCAGGTGTGGCACTAGCAGCCTTGCAATGGGAAGTGCGGCTTCTTCAAGTTCCTTGAGTTGTCCCCGCAACTTCTCGCAGTCTTCGTTGAGCTTCTGCAGAGATTTATAGCAGTTGACAAGGTCACGATCCGAGGCGATTCGAAGCTCCATGTGCGTACTACACTCATGGGCCAGCTGCTTATAAACATACTCAAGTACCTCGCGGGCATCCTTCTCTCGGTAGAAAAGATTCTTCATATCAATCTCCGATGCCTTTAGCTGCTCTACCTGGGCCTCAAGATCTGCAAACAACTCAAGCGGAGATGTCAGACTACTACAGGGTACTCCCAATAAGTACTCGAAAGGCTGACACCGGCATACCTTTGTTCTTTTGGCGTAGCGACTTGTTCTTGCGGACCAATTCATCGCTCTTCGCCTGCATGTCTTGTACCTCGTTGTGGTACTGGGAGAAGGCACCATCGAGCTTGGACTGCAGCATGGCGGAGTGCTTCCTGGCCTTGTTGAGTTCCTTCTCCAACGATTCCGCCCGGAGCACTGTATCGCCATACCCCTGGAGCATATCAGATTTCTGTCGGGATCTCTCCACGACATCCTGCACAATGCAACAATTATTACTTGGGTACTCAATTCTGACGGAACTCGACTACTCAAGGGTACTGTCACGTAGCTTCATCCATTGCTCAGTCCGGTGCATCGATTCCAAGTTGTGGGCCACTGTCGCCGGGTTGATGAGGTCATCTGCTAGAAGTTCGAGCCCACCACGACTAGCCGTTGCGGCCTCTGACATCGGCGCCGGACGAATCGGCTCCGCGTCTTGTATCTCTGGCGACCGAACGACTACGTCCATGCTCGTCTCCAGTAGTGCATCGTCATGCACTTCTCTTGTGATCTCGGGGGCTGGTGTCTCTGCCGGCTCGGATGTTGATCCTGCGATAACCTCGGCTTCAGGCACGACGCCTTCTACCGGCACAGCTTCGGGGATTGCAGTCCCCTCGACTTGTGCCCCTGTCAAACACAAGCCACACGATATTAGTACCCGGGGGCTATG
Source organism: Cenchrus americanus (assembly GCA_947561735.1). Classification (NCBI taxonomy): domain Eukaryota; kingdom Viridiplantae; phylum Streptophyta; class Magnoliopsida; order Poales; family Poaceae; genus Cenchrus; species Cenchrus americanus. The sequence continues at coordinate 181,281,774 of OX387245.1, forward strand.
ACTACTACACAGGGCAGACAACGCCATCGTTGAGTAATTACCTTCTACCACAGTGGCCTCCGGCGGCGTAGCCTCTGCGCCCGGCTCCACGGTTTCGGCCTGGGGAAGGGGGTGGACTCCTCGACGGTAAGCGTCGGATTTTCTTCAGCTGCTGCCGCGTTGGGCTCATCTCCTTCCCAGGACAGATCAGTCGACTTCCTTTATAGTACAAAATTGATGGTCAACTAAGTAAGATCACCAAGTTACAAGTACTACTCGGGATCAGTTTTTACTTACAAGCTAGACCGGACAACAATCACGGTCGGAGCGCCAAGTATGCTGGCAATGTCGACGAGCCCGGCTTCCACGGATGCCTCTTCTTCAACCTGAGCTGCTACTAGTTCTTCGGCCCCAGTAGTCGCGCTCAGCTCTGGCCTGCTCTCCACGGCCGGCACCTGCGGCTCGACAACTCTAGTTGTCCGCTGTGTCATCTGCGACACAAGCTCTTCTACGGTGGGGGCTCGAATGCGGCTTCTTTCAGTCAGCTCGCCCACCGTGTCCCAGTCATCTCCTTCCCCTAGATCAACAGGGTCGGATGATGGAATCTCTTGCGACAACTAAGAATTCAAATTGTCATCACACAATACTTCCAGGAAGTTGACTACTCTACTCGAGGAACTTACCTCTTGGGATGTCGTCTCTGTCACCTTTAATTTCTTGGTGACACGTTTGCGCGCCACATTGTGCGGCTTCCTCGGTGGCACAGGGAGACTAGCCTCCAGGCTAGTCGGTGGATCCTCAATAAGGGGGACATTGGGCAGCCCAGGTCGGCTGAACCTAGACCGCAGCTGAAATCGCTCCTGCAGCGTCTCCCCATCCTCCTCGTCAGTGGTATCTTCAATGGTGACGGTGTCATCACCTTTGCCGACTTCACGACGTTCTTTGGCCTTGCCCTTGCCCTCATCCGGAATATCTACAAGTCGAGGAGGGGGAGTTGGGTCGGAGACAAACTTCACAATGTCATCCTGCAACAAACGACTTGGGTTAGTGAGACTGCTTCAAAATAATCAGTACTCGGAGACAGAGGTCATCGGCTACTAACCTTGTTCGGCGGACGAGCTGCGGAGTACTCGGGGACTGGGCAGGGTGTGTACGGCGGCATATCCTTGAATATCCTACCCAGCCTCTCGACAATGCCTTCATCGTCGACTTCGTTGCCGGGCATCCTCGACGTGTCCTTGTTGTCGGTGTACTGGTACCTGAGGGTGTCGCGTGCCATCAACGGCTGCACCCTCCTCTTCATGAAGCTGAAGGCCACGTGTTCGGCCCTCAGCCCAGCTTCTCTCAAAGCCTTAGTCTTCTGCAACAGCTCAGGTAGTTGGATACCCTCCTGCATTGTCGGCTCGGTGTTCCACCACGCCGATGCTTCGGCTGCTTCCCGCTGGGCTTTGACAGCTTCGGGTGGTGGTTCGCGACGTAAAACCACTTGGCCTTCTAGTCTTGGTTCGAGTCGATGAGCTTATACGACAAGTACTGGTCGGCGACGTCTTCACGCATCTGAATGCCAGCTCCTCCGACTACTCGCGGGTCGTTGGCGCTCAGCTGCGGCTTCGCACGGAAGAATTTCCAAAACAATATCAAGTGGGGTTTGATCCCCACGAAGGCTTCGCAAAAGTGGACGAAGACGGAGATGTGAAAAATTCAATTAGGGTTCAAGTTTAAGTACTCGATTTTGTAGTACTTGAGCAGACCCTTGAAGAAGTCTCGTGTCGGGAGTGCTAGTCCGCGCTCCACAAACCGGTCGAACATGGGGACCTCATCGGGGTTTTTCTCCATCGGGTACGGGCCGCCCACGGCGGCGCCCCACATGTCCATCTCCTTCTCCCGGAGGAACCCACTATTCACCAGCGCCAGCAAATCTTCAGTCTTCACCTTGGATTTCTTCCACTCCTTGTTCGGATTGGGGTGTGGGGGAGACGTCGGCGGTGATGAATCCCGGGCAGATCCTTCCGCCTTGCTACGGGATCTCTTCTTCCCGGCACCGGCTCCAGCTTTCGTGCCCTTGGACGGAGAAGACTTCATCCTCCAAGTGCACCGAGTCTTCACCCGCATCCGCTCGGGGGCTTTACTGGTGGCGAACAGCAGCTGCGCACGTAGATCTGCAGATTACAGCGCAGAAGTAGTGGCACAAGTGGCTGGACTATTTGCTAGATCTACTCCAGTGGCTGCGACTGTGGGGAATGGAAACCCATAAGGGTTTCGGCCTCTATTTATAACCTAACCGGCGGTGCTGCAATGGCCAGATGGATAAGTATCGGCAGCTGACTTAGCGGCGACCGCCTGACTCTTCATCTTCCAGTAGTTGACGCACTCCACCTCGGGGGCTCGGTTACATCTGCTAGATTTCCTGGGTGGCGACAAGGATCAAGAGCAACTCAGGACACATTTTACAATCAAGATGACCCTTCAATTCGAGAGCAAGTACTCGACTCAAGGCTCGGGGGCTCTGTGCCATGTGTCCTTCGGTTTTTTCTCCGGATTTTACGGGATAATCTTGGCAGAACTTCAGATTGACCCGCAGCTTGAATCTGCGATTCGATCTAAGGCTCAGGGGCTACATTCCATATGGAATGCGATTCTTCAAATCGCATTTTACATATGGCTTCTTCTTCAAGACAAGGCGAGTACCATTGAAGAACTTCGAGAGAAGAACTCGAGGACGCTTAGGAACTACTCAAGAAGACTTCAAGACTACTCAAGGATCAGCTGGAGTACCTTCCAGCCTCGGTATGCTTCAACTACTCTTGAGGACCTTTGGCTTGTAGTTCTCGGGGATGCCTGAGGACTACTAATCAAGGCCATCAGGACTACTCGAAACCATCCTGCTTGACTACAAAGTACTCGGGGGCTTGTCGTATGGACCTCCCTGGGGCCACTACCTTGGTGGGTACTAGGACCGACTACTCAGTGGGCCCCTGGGACTACTCGGCTTGTGCCACACGGCACCTGATGGCGTGGGGTGCAAGGACTATGGTGGAGAAGTACTCGGATAGGAAGATATACATGTCCTGTACTATGTAGAGAACTCCTAGACGTACCCGACTAGTACTCTCTCGTCAAACCGACTTGTAACCCTGCCTCCCGGGCTATATAAGGTGAGGCAGGGACCCCTCTCTCTTATAGGCATCATCTTGTAAACACACCTAATCAATTCAGAGCTACGCACCTCGCGACCCGATCTTGTCTAAATTGTGTGCCACGTGTCTCTTCCTTCGAGTTATCGATCTCGGTGAGGCCACATTCATCTACCTCGGGTACTCCCCTTGGTAGGTTGCTGGTCTAAAACACCGACAATGACCGCTTTGTTCCGGTTGAGATCGCCTCCTCTGGGAGAGGTGTCTTGTCCAGAACGAGGTGCGCTCACCTCAACTGCAATGATAAGAGGACGGATGATTCGGTCAGCGTCAAGGGTCCCCGAGAAGACCAGCGTCGCAATGAAAAGTATATATCAACCGAAACTCGTCGAGAAGACGGTGGCTTACCAATTTCTCGGTCCCCTCGTGGGGGAGCATCGGGAGTAGTCACGCCGGCGACTACGAGAAGGACGCCTTCCCGTTCCCTTGCGCCACGCGACACTGGATCTCGAGCGGCAACGGGAGGATCGGAGCGGTCACGGTCCCCGTCCAGGGGGCCCAATCGGCTATCATCTCACATAGACAAAGGCCGCCTCTGCAGCGGCACAACTCCTTGGGCATGATACTGCCCGAGGACATCAGACAAGGTGACCCCAGCTCCTCGGAGACGCCTCAGCACCGCCCAGTGGTCCTTGAGGATCTTCTCTTGCTCCGTCTTCATGGGGCCATCCGACCAATTCCTCCGCGACTGGCCCATGGAGTTCCCGGTGAACGCCGACAACGTAAACTCGGGATCGTTCCACAGATGGAACCACCCCTTGTGCCAGCCACTGTTCGAGCTGGTCAGGGACGAGGAGATATAGTCATCGCCCCAGCCCTGCTTCATCCGGAGGTTGGCGCAGCCGATCGTCACCGCCCGGGAGCCGTCCTTCAAGCACGCGAACTTGAAGAAGTATCGGAAGAGGTGCTAATGGGCACTGATTCCCAGGTACCCCTTGCACATCGCCTCAAATGCCACCATCTGCTGGATGTTATTCAGGTTGAGATGCTGCAGCTGAAGGCCATCTCGAAATGGACTCCACGGATGAACCGCCCGGTGGGGGCGCAGAAGCCACACTCATGGAAGGTCACGAATGAGACCACGAACCCCTTGGGAGGCCGCGGCACGGACTCGTAGCCGGGCACCTTCCACTCCACAGCGGCAGTGAGTGGAGGAAGCTGGCCCGCCTCGACGAGACGAAGCAGCAGCTCACGGGACACGTTGGACCACGTCCAATTCGACATCGCGGCGGCGGAGTCTCGGGCGGTCTTGGTGGCGCAAGAGGTGGCAGCGCTGTGAATGCGGAAGAGCGCAGGGAGCGAAGCGCAAGGACAGAGGAAGAAGACAATGGGAACCAAAGTCCCGAACCCGTGCCCGACACATGATTATAAAGGGATGAGTGCGGCAGCCCGCCTTAAATGTCGGGCCTGCCGTGTCAGCGAAACGTTCGCCCACGCGCACACGCTTCCCGGCGAAACAGGCGCTCACTCGCGCAACGCCTCGATCCCCGCGAGGTATGGGAACTCGCAGCGCCCGCGCGCGGTCATTTCGAACGGTCACGTCCGTCACGTCAGCCGAGATGCCCGTGTCCACCACTTCACCTGCATTTACCACGTCGCCCACGACGACCATTACAACTACAACCCTACCCCGGCAAAGCATTCGCAGGCTATAATGGCTACAATCAAGCATAAAAGCCCGTGAGCGAGTCGTCAACTCACTCACGGCTCGAGAGCTACATCCGGTGGAGGCGCTCGCACGCACCCACCGAGAACATGAAGAACAACACCAACACCGAGTCTGCTCAACTGAGCCTGAGCGCGACTCCCTGACTTCCCCTCAGGCTCGGGGGCTACTGACGAGGGCCTAGATTAGGGCCCCCTTTGACGGAAAAAAGATTTCTTCTAACACAAGGCAATCCGGCACCATTAACAACATGAAGGCCAAGATTGACAATGTAAAGGCTAAGATCCAAGACGAGGAGGACTGAGGACCTCAGTCAAGACCCACACTGGCAAGATGACATGTTTTCGACCAGTTGGCAGCATCTCCGACCTGTTCCCCACAAGAGGGATCCCCCCGACAAGTCTCTGCCTCACACGACAAGTCTTCGCCTGGCCCGACAAAGTCTCCGCCTCACACGACAAGTCTTCGCCTCGCACGGCAAGTCTCCGCCTTGCACGACAAGTCTTCGCCTCACACGACAAGTCTCCACCTCGCACGACAAGTCTCCGCCTCACACGATCTCCCTGCAACTCCGACTGGGGCGTGGGCCATGACACGCGGCGAGAGGCTGAGGCACGAGCACCTCCACCACGACGCATGGGGGAATGATTCCCGTGCCATGCAAAGGCACCAACTGGCGGCTCATGCAAGTAGCTGGCCCGGACAAGAGCCTTAATGGGGGTCTGATCGGCTGCACAGCCATCCCATCAACATCATCTCCAACCCTGCCACACGGAAGCTTCGCCCGAGGCACTCAAGGACCCCCTACGGTGGGCTCAAGCCTAGACTTGGGTCTGCGTGTGGCGGGCTGGTCAGGTACTCGAGCAGGCCAAGACAACAACAAACTACTTGAAGGACCGAAACGGCGAACCAGAGGGGGGGGGGAGTGAATGGGAGCCGATAAAAATTCTTCTCCAGGAACTCGACTTATGACCCATAGTCACTTCCAAAGACCTCTACACAAACTTGCCAAGATCATGTAGTCACAACGGCCCTACTGACCCTAGGAACAAGTTAGAGCAAGCTTAGAAACAAAGCGGAAGCACAATCGAACAAGCCTATGCAAACCCCACTGGAAAGTCCAGAATCTCCGCACTTTTTCCCGGAGTCTCCGGGGTTTCTGAAGTAAAAGTCCAGAGAAAAAGTCCGGAATAAAAGTCTGGAGATTCCAGGTTTTTTCCCAGAGAAAAGCCCAGAGTAAAATTTCAGCCTTCGAGAGGGAGAGGGAAAAAAGGCAAAACTCGATCAAACGACCTCCAAAAATCACGAGATTTGAACCAAGGCCTCTCAACACCACAATGAAGCTTTTCCCAAAGGATCTTCCCAAGAAGATCAAGCCATCACCACCAGAAAAAATGATTTAGGCTATGAACCCTAGAGAGAGACCTTTTTCCTCAAAACCACCGATCTCCCGATTCGCTCCACGGATTCGTACAAGACTTTGGGGTTACTAGGAGTACCTCATGGGCATCCCATAGCTATGATTTGGTCCACCAAAACTTACTAAATCAAGAGGAATCGAAAGTCAACCCTCAAGAACACCTTCCCATGGAAACCACCGAAAACACCCCAATCGAAGTTGTTTCGGAGTGTTTGATGGATCAAGGTCACCAAGCAAAGAGGCACAAGGTCCTCATACGTGACATCCAACAAGAATCCCTCAAAGAAACGCCCTCAAATCCTCTCCACGGAAAATCCATGAAAAAGCTCTGAAAATCACCAAAAAGGAAAAATGGGAGGAACACAAACAAGCCTTGCGGAACCATGTCGAATCATATATACATACCAAGAAAGGTTCATACAAGGTCTAGCTTCCGCCCGATAATCCTTCCCTCTCACAAGATCTCACCATGAAGCTCTCAAGCTAGTCCTAGAAATCCTAAGGAAAATAGGAGAAGGAAAATAGCAAAATGAAATGAGCTAGGGTTCCAAGAGATGGCAGCCATCCTCTCACCTCTTGGGTTATATAGGAGGCAACCGAAAGTCTAAATTACCCTTACTTAATAACTAGGGATACAAGCCCGTCAAGGGCAGTTTTGGAATTTTTCAGATTTTCTCCATCGGACGGATGCCCGGTGATCGCACCCTGCTTAGCCTCGACGCAAGCCTTGCGATCCCGACGCCTGTCCTCCGCCACGAAGCTTCTGGCGCCCGGCGACCCTAAACCAGTCAGACCTGTTCTCCAAGACGGTCAGGTCGGTTTCGGCCAGACAGCCATGCTCGGTCTTCGGCCTCGGCTTTGTGGCTCAGCCGAGTAACCCGATCATTTTCTGGTGAACCACCGCAAACCCCGCGAACTTGATGTAACCTCCTGAAGGACCGATACGGCGAACCAGAGAGGGGGGGAGTGAATGGGAGCCGATAAAAATTCTTCTCGAAGGAGATGGAAACTCCAACAAGATGAACACGGCTTCCAACACACGTCTCCGACTCACTACCCACGTTGGCCAAGCCCACGTAGCCACTGGAGTGCCACTGGACCTAGGAACCAACACACAACCTTCAGACCCGAGAACGCGGCCGGAACACCAAACCTCGAGTCTACGGACCGATGCGGCCGACCGGTGAGCACCACCGGTCAGACCGGTCCCTGTTGGTGAAACTGGGCAACTTTCACTAAGTGGCTCCACACCGGTCAGACCGGTGAGACACACCAGTTAGACCGGTCACAGCCTGAAAGCCCCCAAGGCACCGAACAGGTCAACCGACCTCCAAACTGACCCAAACTCGAAACAGCAGCAACACGGGACAACAGCGAACACACCCAGACGTTCACCCGAGCACCGAGAGTTGCACCGGTCAGATCGGTCAAGAGCACCGGTCAGACCGGTGTAGCCTGGGCAGCTTGGGATGAACAGCACCCGCGGGTCAACTCCCCCAAATCCAAACCTCGATCTCCCGAATCGCTCCACGGACTTGAACAAGACTTTGGGGATATAAGGAACACCTCATGAGGAGTCCATAGCCAAGTTTAATCCCACCAAAACTCGTCCAAAAAGGAGGAATCGAAGAAATCCCGCCAAGAGCACCACGAACCCTAGAACCCGAAAAACCCCAAAATCGAGCCACTTTACTCACGGATTTGGGAAGGGAATCACAGCCCAAAGAACCACGAAGGGTTCCCACAAATTTCCCCCATCAAATCCCCAAGAGAAAGGTCCTGAAAACAACCCAAAGAAATCACCAAGAGAGGGCTCCGAAAATCACCACCAAGAACAACCGGGAACAACACATCCAAACCTTGAGGAACCACGCCGAATCATCTATACATGCAAAAAAAGGTTCATACAAGGTCTAGCTTGCCGCCCGATCATCCAACCCTCTCACAAGATCTCACCATGAAGCTCTCAAGCTAGTCGTATGGAAATCCTAAGGAAAATAGGAAGGAAAATAGGAAAACAAATGAGCTAGGGTTCCAAGAGTTGGCTGCCATCCTCTCACCTCTTGGTTTATATGGAGGCAACCTAAAGTCTAAAATACCCTTCTCTAACAACTAGGGATACAAGCCCCTCAAGGGCGGTTTTGGAAGACTTGAAGCTTTCTCCATCGGACGGATGCCCGGCGACCGCAACCTGCTTAGCCTCGACGCAAGCCTTGCGATCCCGACGCGTGTCCTCCACTTCGAAGATTCCGGACTGCATCGTCACTGTTAACACCAAAATTTGGTAAGGAGTCTGACTTGTGGGTCCAGCTCGGTGAGGAGTCCGTCTGGTGGAAGGAAGGTTTCCTCAGATGCATTCGGCAGAAAGATCCGCGGTCGGCTATTTGCTTCCGTTCGGCAAGGGAACAGTTGAGCTGATTTTGCGGGATTGAATGGCGACGTGGCTCAAGCAGGGAGGATGAATGGATGGATAAGCGATCAAGCTTAGAGATAAATTAGGTATCGAATCCATTCGAGGTTGTGCTCGGCAGGGTATAAATATGAGCCCTGGTTGTATGTAACAGAGATACGTAATCATTCTCAATACAAACCGGCCTTACGCCAAACCCTAGAGTCCATTTGTCGTGTCGTCGAGTTCTTCGAGAGGGTTCATCGATCCGTCGACCTCCGTGAGTACCGGCAACCTTGTATCATATCTAGTATCATGCGGTGGATTTAGATCTGATGCAAGTAGTCTTGTTACCATGCTTAGTGTCATGCAGTAGATTCAAGCTTTGTTCAAGAAGGTTTCTTGTTAGGTCATGAGCCATGCAGTAGGCTAAGATCTAACTTGAAGCTAGTTATCGGCTCTATTGGATTTTGGCAAGATCCAATAGATTCATTAAGTTACCCCGTGTTGCTTTGAGTTTTTGCTTTATGTTTAAATTCATGTAACACTTTTTGCCCAATCTAGATAGGTTTGGATCGGCTTTATCCCTTTTGATGATCCTCATGCGAGTCAAATTGGATCCTTTGCTTATTTTAACGCATGGATCACGTGCTCTTTGATAGCCGAAACCGAATCGATCTAGGTTGTTATGTGTTGCGGGTTCAAGCTTGCCAATGTTCGTATAAATCTTGAAAGAACTGGGTATCACGCGGTAGATGCAGGTTTTTGGGTTGCTTTGGAGCTAGTCATCCGGTGGATTAGATTTCAAATCGATCTGATAGATTTAGATTGCTTGGTAATGTTCGTTCCTTCTTCATGGATGTGACAACCCGCCCAGGAAAATACCGTACTATCGCCTAAGACCGATCCACTTTGGTCGTTAAGCAATAGTAAAGTATCATCCTGTCGTAAGTCGCCGGGTTAACGCCCGGTAAATCACTTGAATAGCACAAGGATCGAAATATGCATTAAAACTCACTCGAAGGCGAGTCCAGAGATACAACAACATTAAACCTCAGATTCGTACCCCGAAGGGTTTAATTATTACAAACCGTAGTTTTTGTCATGACAGAATAGTTCAGAGTTTTGAAAAGACAGCGGAATTTAACTAGCGGTAGCGAAGTCACCACGGGAGGCCATCCATGATACTTCAGTAGTCGTCCTCCACCCACTCCAGCTCCCAGCCGGGCGGGATCTCACCGGGCCACACATCACTGAAGGCATTACCTGGATCAACACATTAATGCAAGGCTGAGTATACGAATACTCAGCAAGACTTACCCGTCGGTGATATCTACTTCACCACATCTAGACCATGAAAGGCTTTTTGGCTACTGGGTTGCTTTTGCTAAAAAGTAACAAAGAGTAGGTCCTTGCTTTCAAGATTTTAACACAAGTTCTAGTAGTTTAATCTTGACTACATTAGCCAACTAGTACAAACAAAGTTGTACAATACAATTATTCAAACATCATCTTCATCACTTCCATCATTAGGGATCACATGACTAGTGGAGTAAGTAGTCTCGGGTAACGGTGAGAGGCCGACAATCGATTGATTTAAAAACCTTGCAAGGTAAACCCAAACACACGGTCGGTTGCCCCCGCGAGGACAACTCCCCGTGCCGTCCCCATAAATCCTCGGGTTGGGATCGAATCTTACGGTCTTTGGTGCGAGCTATCCGCATACCCCGCGAGATACCCGGAGTCACCATACACCACGGTAGCTAGCCGTGAGAGCGAATCCCAAGAGTAGTAATAGTAAGATCCCTCACCGCCTCATTATGGTACTAGGCTTACCGGTCCCATACCCGCATATGCTTGGTTGAGGAACCAAGTTGAGAAGTACCTTGGTTCGTGTGTGATGAGTGATTGACCTGGATGGTTTGAAGCTTTGTGTGTGTAGTGTTGAGTTGTGTTGTGTGTGTTTTATTTTGTGTATTTACCTTATTGTTTATGTGGTGTGTTGTCAATGCACTCGTGAGGAGTGGTTGACAACGTTGTGTGGACCGACTCTTGGCCTAGTATTGCGGGTGTTGGTTGCGGCTTGGTTTGCGTTGGTGCGGGTGAAGAACGAGCGCGAAAGGTCTTAGCCTTGCGGGGCCTCCGAGGAGTGGAGAGACAAGTAGGCTTGGTTCGAGGGACCCGGTGGCCGACGGGATCAAGTGCGAGCCGCATGGTGCAAGAAGAGCAAGAAGAAGTCGTGGACATGGAGCCGGTGCATTGGTGGTGGCCAAGTCAAGGAACGAGGCAAGACTGAGTAGACCGTCCGGCGCCGGAGGTGAAAGGCTTGGCGAGCTCGACGCTTGGCGTGGTGAGGCCGGGCCGTGTACGCGGGGGTTTGGTGGTTTGGCCACAAAACCATCGGAGGAGGGTTTCTCGGTTTGGGCCTCAAAACCGAGCCCGAGGGCCTGACTTGACGGAGACGGTATCCCGGTGCGTCGGGAAGCTTCGAGGCGGGCGACACGCGGCATGATCTAGGTGCTTGCGTCGGGAGGACGTGAAGGCCTGATGGATGCGCGGCCGTCCGATGGTGAACTTCATGTGTTGACCAAAACGCCCCTGTGAGGGCTTGTGTTGTACTCCTAGTGTAGGGGCACTTCGGTCTTTTCCGGAGGGCCTATATATAGGAGGAGGGGGCTGAATTTTCAGCCAACTCTTGGGCTAGAGGCTGTGGTACTCTTTCATTTTGGAGTGCTTTGGGAGAGAAGGAGAGAGGAGAGAGTGGCTCTTTGATTGGAGCTTTTTGCCATCTTAGATTTGGTTTCTAGGAGTGGCTTGTAATCGATTGGACAAGACATTCATAGTGATTTCTTCCTCTAAATCTTGTGCCAATCTTTCTATTCCCGAGTTTCTTTTATTGCTTTTTCGGAGCTCTTTTTGTGCTATTTTCGTGCTTGGCTCGATTCGTTGTTTCTAGGACGTTTGGCTCCGGATTTCTTTGAGGGGATCATGGATGGATGCCTTGCGCACCTTTGGTGATGATCTTGACCCCTCAAACGCTGGGAATCGGGCTCAATTTGGTGAGAATTGGATGAACTCGGGTTTGTGATTTGAGTGCACGAGATTTGCAATTCCGGTTGATTGGATTGGTTTAGGGTTCCAAGATTTTGGGCATAGCTTCACGTAGTGACGCTTCTTATCTACCCAAAATTTGGGGTCAATCCGTCCAACGGTTTAGGAGATCCATCGATTGGAAGTTTGAGGTTGTTTCTCGTGTTCCTCGGCCGTGGCCGATTCGCACCGGTGGACCGTCCGCGAGGTCACCGTGGACCGTCCGCGAGGTAGCCGCGGACCGTCCGCGAGGTCACCGCGGACCGTCCGCGAGGTGCCCGACGGCCCCACCGTTCTTCGTGTTCTTGCGGATTCTTGAGCGCCTCTCTTTCGATCCATTTTGTCCGTGGGTTTTTGGTGCATGAAGTTTGCGGACGGTCCGTACTAGAGTGTCGGACGGTCCGTGACGAGGCGGACGGTCCGCGGGTCCCTCACGGACGGTCCGTTTTTCTCGGTGCAGTACTGGAGGTTCGGGTAGCAATTTCGGACGGTCCGTGCCCTCCTCGCGGACAGTCCGCCCCCTCCTCGCGGACAGTCCGCCCGGACACTGCGGACGGTCCGCCTGGTGCTTTCCAGATTGCCTAAGACCCTTGCTTTTTGAGTTGTGCTTCCGCGTTGGATTGGTTTGGGATTTGTTCCTAGGCTTCTTGGTGGTTCCTTTGAGGTTGTTTGAGTCCTGTTTGGGATCTTGTTTGTGCTTGTGGGTTCGTGGAGTTGCGATTGGGGTATAGGCCGAATTCAACCAAAGGGAAGAATTTTTATCGGCTCCTATTCACTCCCCCCTCTCTAGTCGCCATCCGATCCTTCAATTGGTATCGAGCCGGTTGTGGATTCTTTTGGCTCTAACAAGTCTTGAATCCATAGGGTGACTAGAGGAAAGAGGTGCTTTTGCTTGCGACCTTGGTTTGCACGTTTTGAGTCCGACGATTTGGAGTTGTGCCCTTGGAAAACCATAACTTGAGGTACCTTCAAAAAACGGGCATAACTTTTCGCTCGGTGCTCCGTTTTGGCTCAAATTTTTACAGCGGTTTCGTGACTCCATTTGTAGGTGATCCAAAATCATCTAAAGATCATTTTTGAAGGACCGATACGGCGAACCGAGAGGGGGGGGAGTGAATGGGAGCCGATAAAAATTCTTCTCGATGGAGATGAGAACTCCAACAAGACGAACGCGGCTTCCAACACACGTCTCCGACTCACTACCAAGGTTGGTCAAGCCCACGTAGCCACCGGAGTGCCACCGGACCTAGGAACCAACAAGCAACCTTCCGACCCGAGAAACGCAACGGAAAAACAAACCTCGAGTCTACAGACCCACACCGGTCGACCGGTGAGCACCACCGGCCGACCGGTCCCCGCAGTGAACCCGAGCAACTTTCACTAAGTGGCTCTACACCGGTTAGACCGGTGAGACACACCGGTCGACCGGTGGCGACCGAAAGCCCCCAAGACACCGAACGAGCCAACCGACCACCAAACGGACCCAAACTCGAAACAGCAGCACCACGGGACAACTACGAACACACCAAGACGTTCACCCGAGCAAAATCCCACAGAGGCTTTCACCGGTCAGACCGGTCAAGAGCACCGGTCAGACCGGTGTGGCCTGGGCAGCTCGGGATGAACAGCACCCGCGGGTCAACTCCCCCAAATCCAAAACTCGATCTCCCGAATCGCTCCACGGACTTGAACAAGACTTTGGGGATATCAGGAGCACCTCATGAGGAGTCCATAGCAAAGTTTAATCCCACCAAATCTCGTCCAAAAAGGAGGAATCGAAGAAATCCCGCCGAAAGCACCTCCAACCCAAGAACTCAAGAAACCCCCAAAATCGAGCACTTTTACTCACGGATTTGGGAGGGGAATCACGCACCAAAGAACCACGAAGGGTTCCCACAAATTTCCCCCATCAAATCTCCAAGAGAAAAGCCTCGAAAACAACCCAAAGAAATCACCGAGAAAGGGCTCCGAAAATCACCACCAAGAACAACCGGGGAAAACACATCCAAACCTTGAGGAACCACGCCGAATCATCTATACATGAAACAAAGGTTCGTACAAGGTCTAGCAAGCCGCCCGATCATCCATCCCTCTCTACAAGATCTCTCCGTGAAGCTCTCTTGCTAGTCCTAAGGAAAACCTAGAGAAAATAGGTGGAAAATAGGAAAACAAATGAGCTAGGGTTCCAAGAGTTGGCTGCCAACCTCTCACCTCTTGGGTTATATAGGCGGCAACCGAATGTCTAAAATGCCCCTCTCTACTAACTAGGGATACAAGCCCCTCAAGGGCGGATTTGGAATTCTTGATGTCTTCACCATCGGACGGATGCCCGGCGACCGCACCCCGCGTAGCCTCGACGCAAGCCATGCGATCCCGACGCGTGTCCTCCGCTTCGAAGATTCGGACCGCGTCGTCGCACACCGGCCGACCGTGCTCCTCACCGGCCGACCGGTCCCCACCGGTCGACCGGTCGGACCCACCGGTCGGGGACCGGCCCGTGCCGCCGCACCTCCGTCTTCGGTTCTCCGGTCTTGGCTTTGTGGATCAACCAAGGAACCCGGTGGTTTTTCGGTGAACCACCGGAAACCCCGCGAACTCGGTGTAGCCTCCGCCAATCTCCACTCATGACTTGGCTCCCACGTAGTCCCGGCTCGACCTTGGTTTTGAGGCTCAACCAAGAAACCGTCCACGACTTCATCTTGCTTGTTCATGCCACCATGCGGCCCGCACTTGACCCCCGCCGGCCACCGGGTCCCTCGAACGAAGCCTACTTGTCTTCTCCACACACCGGAGGCCTCACCGACAACGACCTTTCGCGCTTGTTCTTCACCCGCACCAACACGAGTCAAGCCGCAACCTCGCACCCGCAATACTTAGCCAAGAATCGGTCCACACAACGTTGTCAATCACTCATCACACAAGGAAGCGACCATCCACCGGTCCTCGAACCACACATGGTCCTCAATCTCCCCCTTGATGAGTGCATTGACAACACCCACACGAAAGTAACAAGAGAGAAAAGAAAAAGAAAAGAAACGAACAAAAAGAAACTCCAACAAGCGATCGAAAGCCAAACAAAGGCAAAGAGCAAGATCACTTGAAGAAGACAAGTCTCGGACCCCTTAGGCAAGGGCAACGGCTCGACACATCCGAGACAAAGCAAAGCTCAAGCAAAGAGCACAAACCACCGAAACAAAGCTCGAAAACTCTCAAAGAGCTCCCCCCGCACACATGCAAGCTCCCCCCGAACCAATGCAACTCCCCCGGACGAATGCATGCAAGACACCACTTGAAAACAAAAGGGTACCGCAACAAACCACCCCGACCGGTCGACCGGTCAACACCACCGGTCGACCGGTGTGCAACATGTGAACAGAGCCAGGCACTCACACCGGTCGACCGGTGACCCCGACCGGTCGACCGGTGCTCAACGAGCCCGAAAAGGCTCGAAACCACCCGAAAACCTTCTAAACACGCCCAAAGAAGCCATTTCAAGCTCAAACTTCTCCCCCTTGTTGGCAATGCATGAATCAAGCCAAAAAATGCAAAACTTTCAACCTAGAGCTTCTCAAATATGCAAAATTCAACAAAGAATGCTACACATGTCCAAATGAGCAAGTTAGGTACTCTACGGCTTCGTATCGATCTCAACTACATGATCACCAAGTTTCACAACCATTGGACGAAGCTAAGATGGATTTGAGCATTTTTGCGAAAAACTTGCCTCTCATGAGCAAAGTCCTAAACATGATCAAAGCATATCAAAATGGCAAAGCCACACAAACTTCATGCTAGGACAGCTATTCTAACCATAAGACCATCACAAACACCCACAAGCACCTCATGTCATGTCAAAGCCACCGAGCCATGTGCCTACTTCTATTTATGAGACTTCTCATTGGTAGGCATCATGCAGCGGTTTAGCACCCAAAGCAAATTAAATTCAGGACATATGACATGGGAGCATATTTTCCAAGCATTTTTCCTTTCATTTTCAGATTTGTAAATGGTACATGAAATGTCTTTGCGACAAAAAGGAACTTATGCTCCTCCACAAGATAAGTCAAGAGGGCTAAACATTCATGATGGCAAATGAGCCTTTGGCCCCATATGATCAATAAACTAGCTATCCAACCACAAATTAAGCATAGCAAGGCCACAAAAACATGTCAAGAGCATGTAAAGGCATTTACACATGAGAGAGCATACATGTGACATTTTTCAAAAGCATAGCTATCAACCATGGATTATTCATCAAGATCATCAAGAGCTAAGCCAAACTAACCGTAGCATACCAAACAAGCTCACAAGGACATATATCTCATTCCATGGTGAACAATGTATATGAGAGAAGCTTTCCTAACCAATGCATATGATACAAAATGCATGCAATCTAAGATACAAGGATGCCTATACATCATGTTACATATGCCATGCCAAATGCACAAAGAAAAGCTATACATATGCTACAAACCGGCTCCTCGAGGGGAGGCAAAACGGGCTCGACACCACCGGCAAAAGAAAGCCCCCACACACCCAACTCAAGAAATCAAACACACACCAAGTTCCCCCCGCAAACGAGTGAAAGTTGCTTGATCTAGGGGTTTGGTGAAAATATCGGCTAGTTGGTCATGTGTGGGTACATGGATCAAAGCTATCTTTCCTTTCTCGACGTTGTCTCTCGAAAATGATACCTCACTTCTATGTGCTTGGTTTTGGAATGGAGCACCGGGTTCTTTGCAACACTAATGGCACTAGTGCTATCACACCGAAGTGGGACATGGGTATACTCCTCACCAAAGTCACTCATGGTGTAGGTGATCCAAAGGAGCCGAGAGCAACAACTAGCGGCGGCAACATACTCGGCCTCGGTCGTGGATTGAGCAACACTCGACCGCTTACGGGAAGACCAAGACACCAACGAAGAACCCAAAAGCGGCAAGTCCCGGAAGTGGACTTCCTATCCAACCGACACCGGCAAAATCCGCGTCTGAAAAACCATGAAGCGCCAAAGAGGAGGACGCGGAGTACCAAAGGCCGAAGTCGGGAGTGTGACGCAAGTACCGAAAATTCTCTTCACCGCTTGCCGATGCGAAGTCCTCGGAGACGCTTGAAAACGAGCGCACGGACACACCGAGAACCGTATGTCCGGCCTCGTCGCCGTCAAGTAGAGGAGTGACCCGATCATGCTCCGGTACTCCTTCCGGTCCACGTGTTCACCTTCCTCGTCCGCATCAAGAGCCGTAGTCGTACTCATCGGCGTCGTCATAGCCTTGGAGTCCTCCATCTTGAACTTCCTCACGATGTCCTTGGTGTACTTAGCCTCGGTGCACAAATGTTCCTTCCTTTGATTGCTTGATTTGTAGCCCGAGGAAGAAGCGCAACTCACCCATCATGCTCATCTCGAACTCCCTCGCTCATATCATCGGCAAACCTCGCAACAAGAGAGTTAGACGAGCCACCAAAGACAATATCATCCACGTACACCCGCACAATCGGGATATCTCGCCCCCGCCTCGCAAAAACAAGGTCCGATCGACCTTCCCCATCTCAAAACCTCTCTCAAACAAGAATCCCCTCAACCTCGCCATACCAAGCTCTAGGCGCCCGCTTCAACCCATACGGCGCCTTCCTCAACTTGTACACCCGGTGGGGGTACTTCTCACTCTCAAACCCGGAGAGGTCGCCTCACATACACTTCTTCCTCCAACACTCCATTCGGAAAGCACTCTTCACATCCATTTGGTGCAACTTGAACCCTTTAGCCACGAGAAAAGGCTAGAAGGATCCTAATCGCCTCCAAACGGGCTACGGGAGCAAAGGTCTCCTCGTAGTCAATCCCCTCCTTCGACCGAACCCCCGGGCAACAAGTCTCGACTTGTTCCTCACAACCTCACCCTTCTCTCCCTCTTTGTTTTTCCACACCCACTTTGTACCAATCGGCTTACACCCTGGGGGAGGGTCAACCAACTCCCACACCTGATTCCTCTCAAAGTTCTCCAACTCCTCATGCATCGAGTTAACCCAATTGTGATCGATAGTGCGTGTCCAATGTCTTTGGGCTCGAAAGAAGCAACAAATGCAGCATGAGCGAAATGGGAATTGTTTCGAACCCTCGACCGTGTAGTGCGTTCATTCATGTCGCCGATGATCCTCGAAGCTGGGTGATCCACTTGAACTCGCCGGGGAGGTTCTCGCCTCGAAGCTACCTCCCCCTCAACATCAGCTTCTCCTCGTTCTTGGTTTGTCGTCGTAGGTGTAGCAGAGGGTCCATCCATCATCGTCGTCGAAGTAGTGGGTACATGTTCGGCGGGGGCACCGCACCGCCATCCTCATCATCTCCATGCTCCTCCTCCCGAAAGATCTCCTCGCCAAGCTCATCATCACCGCACACTCAAAGACAAGCCGACTACGTGGCTCGTCTCGTCGAAGGTTACCTCGCAAGTCTCCACGATTTGGTTAGTTTCAAGATTGAGCACACGATATGCTCTAGAATGAGATGCATAACCAAAGAAAATGCCATCAACGAGACCTAGCCTCAAACTTATCCAACTTCCCCGCCTTTCTTCGAATGAAACACTTGCAACCAAAGACATGGAAGTGACTCACCTTGGGTGTGCGCCCATGCATCAACTCATAGCATGTCTTCTTCTTGTGCACTCGAGGTATATCCCTGTTCGACACATAGCACGCGGTATTCACCGCCTCGGCCCAATACCTCCTCGGAGTCCTATGCTCATCAAGCATCGTCCGAGCCATCTCGCACAAGGTCCCGTTCTTCCTTTCCACAACACCATTCGGGGAGGCGTATACGGACTCGAAAACCGGTGCTCAAGACCCAAGTCATGACAAAAGGCTTCAAAACGAGAGTTCCCGAATTCCGAGCCATTATCACTACGGATAGCTCGTATGGCATCTCCGTGCCTCTCGTTCCTCAACCTCAAGACTAGATCTCGAACAAAACCAAACGTCTCCCCCTTATCCTCCGTAAAGAACACCCACGCATACCGAGAATAGTCGTCCACCACAACAAGGACATACCACTTCCCACCCGCGGATCGCACACGAGCCGGGCCAACAAGGTCCATATGGAGCAGCTCGCATGGACGCTCAGTCATCACATCGGTGAGAGGCGGGTGAGAAGAGGCCACCATCTTGGCATGCCTACACGGAGCACAAACCAACTCTTTCTCAAGCCTCAACCGTGGCAATCCTCGGACCAAATTGAGTTTACTCAAGCGTGACAAAAGGTCAAAGCTCAAGTGACCCAACTTCCTATGCCACTTCCACAACTCACTCGAAAAACCAGCCAAGAAACAACGCTCCACACCCGAAGACTGAGAAAAATCAGCACGAAACACCTGACCCTCGGGAACGACCATACAGACAAGGTCCCCTCGAGAGTCCACAATCCGAGAACCACCAGGCCGAAACAACACCTCAAAACCCTCATCCAACAACCGAGACACGAAAGCAAATTGTATCCCGGCGATTGAACAAGAGCAACTCGCCTCGCAGTGATCTTGTCACTCACTTTTATCTCACCTTCGAAAGCACACGCCCACGCCCATTGTCCCCAAAGGTGATGTACCTCTTCGTCACCACGGGACGAGACTTGAGAACCACCCCCTGTCTCCGGTCATATGCCTCGAACAACCGGAGTCAATCAACCAAATGTTCTTCAAGTCTCCCACCCGCACATCAAAAATAGGCACGTGAGCGAACAAACGACTCAAAGATCGGGGTTAGAACCAAAAGAGGAAAACCGGGTGCCGAGCCATTTGCTCGAAAGTGGGGTTAGCACCAACCAAAGCATCTCTCCTACCAAAGCTACCTCCACGAACACCACCACGGTAACCACCCCGAGGGAACCACCCCTCTCTCGCCCGGAGGAGGACCAAAACCACGCAAGAATGCCCGTGGAACGTCCTTCCTCTCCAACACACCGCCACGACTCCTCCAATCCCCGTATTGAGCACGAGGTGGAGAACGCCTAGCAACCGACCACCGAACCCTTTCCGGCCCAACCACCGGAACCACGACCACCGAAACAACCCTCGCACCCGTACGCGCTCGAAACCCGACAGTACCGTCCGTCCAGCCTCGCACCGGTCCGACCGGTGCCCCACACCGTCCGACCGGTGTGCTCGGACAGCAGCACCGCCACTGCCCTTCTTTTCTCCCCAAGCCCGAACCGTCCTCACAATCGCCTTGCCCCCGGGCATCCGCACACGAGGCTCAAGTACACCATCGGAAGGGTGGTACTTGTCCTTGTTAGCCCACTCCTTCTCCATTCTCTCCTCTCGCTTCCTCTTGAAGCAAAACTCCTCCTTATGGCCATCTCTCCCACAATAGCCACAATGGAACCTCACAAGCTTAGGCTTTGGCTTGGGATGTGGTCGCTCACTCGGTTTCTCTCCACTCAAAACCTCCACCGGTTTCTCACCACTTGCCTTCTCACTCTCCTTCCCAAAGAACACTTTCCCCGAAGTGCTCACAAACTTGATAGGCTTTTGTAGGTCATTTGTGGGTGTAGGAAACACGGGTGGAGCAGGGGTTGTGTCTAGCCGATTCCTTAGATGGTTAGGTTTTGGTGGGAACTCATTCTTGTGGTGGGTTTTTGGTGGCTCCGGGATATTTTCTCCACTTCCCTCACCAACCTTGTTTGCCCCAAGCCCCTCACCATCTTGCCTCTTAAAGGCCTCGATCATCATCCTCAACTGAGGCTCGTGACCGGACAACCAACCCATCAACTTCCTCAAATCATCATTCTCATCCTGCAAACGATCAACATAATGCGCAAGCTCCAAATTTTTCAATGCATGCATTTCACGGGTAGAGCAAGATGTAGGCATGGGTTCCTTCAATTTAGCCTCGAGCGAACTAGTGTAGGCATGCATCTCATCAATTTTAGCATGCAAAACGGGGCAAGAAGTGCAAGCACCTAGCAAAGCAGTCTAGACTTAAGCTCACCCACTTCAACCCTAAGCACATCTAGTTCCTCACACTTGGAGGCATGCTTCTCCTTAAACAAAGCTAGATCGGCAAGGAATATGGAGCAATCAGCACAATCATTCTCATCGAAACAACGGGGCTAGCCTTAAGCGAATCAATCTCAAGCTTGCTATCAAGCACCCGTGTCTCTAGCTCGCCCACTCTAGTCCTAGCATCCTCGAGTGAAGCCCTAAGCTCTTTCCTCATTTTCTTGGCCTCTCTAAGCATGTCATCACGGTTATCAAGCAAAGAGCCAAGTCTCTCATTCTCCCGGCGCAAGAAGGGAAGCTCATCACGCACCTCGTCGTCGGACTCGCAGTCCGAGTCGCTCCGTGTGCTCTTCTTGCCGCCGGAGCTCAACGCCATGGTGCGAAGCCGTCTCTCGCGAGCGCCTCGGCCCGCTCGGGTTCTTGGACGACCTCTTGTTCTTGCGGCGATCTCCCTCGTCGTCGCCGCCGCTCGAGCTCGAGGTGGAGTACGCGGAACCGGAGTCGACGTCGCTCGCTCCAACCATCGCTCGGGCCTTGCCTCGGCCCTCCTTCTTCCTCGATCGTCGCTCGTCCTTGTACTTGTTCTTGTGCTTGCTCTTGTGGTCGCGCCTCGAACGGTACTTGTCGTCGTTCTTCCTCGGCTTGTGCTTGTAGTCGTCCTTGTTCTCGGCCTTCTCGGGCGGTCGGCGACGAAGTGTCCCGGCTTGCCGCACCGGAAGCAAGTCCTCGTGTTCCTCCTCATGTTCACGCGGTTCTCGTGCGGCCTCTCGAACCGCCTCGTCAACGGCGCCGGCTCGTCCTCTCCAAGGTCATCAAACTCCTCATCCGGCATAGACATCGAGAGGAAAACGAGAACATCCCGGTGGATGGGTTAGAGTTAGTCTTTCCTTTGGAACCACCAACGAGGGCAAGACTATGGGAATCGGTCGGTCCCTCGAGCTTGGCGGTCATGCCCCTATCCACCTCGGCCGACTTGAGCTTCGAGAACGGCTCGTTCACCGTCGAGTATCGTACCGCTCCGACTCGACTATGGCCTCGAACTTTCCGCTCCATATCGTACGATCCAAAGAGTGTAAGAGCTTGACCGCTCTATCATGATCATCGTACGGGAGCACGTCCACATTGGCCCTCATGTTGTTCACAACCACCGTGAACCTGCGAAACAAGGCATCGATGGACTCACCGGGGAGATGAGTGAAGTTCTCGTACTCTCTCCGTAGGTCGCATACAACCGTGCCTCGAACTCGGGCGTTCCCAACATGAGCCTCCTTCAACACCGCCCAAATCCTACAAGCCAAGTGCTCGGTGTGCACCCGATCGAACTCGGCCGACACAAAGCACGAAACAAGTAGTCGACCGCCTTATTGTTGGCGTCGAAGCCGTCCCTCGATCCCGGAGCGAGGAAATCAACCGCCGGACATAGCCTCGTGTCCACCGTGACATCCCAAAGGATCCGACCCTTTCCGCGGAGAAAAGCACCCATCCGCTTGCTCCACATCCGGTAGTTCTTGCCATCGAAGTGTGGAGGACCCGAACCCCGTTCTCGGTACGCCATCCTTGGATCTTAGAGCGGTTAGAGTCAACAAAGACCCGAACCCGCTCCGATACCACTTGAAGGACCGATACGGCGAACCGAGGAGAGGGGGGAGTGAATGGGAGCCGATAAAAATTCTTCTCGATGGAGATGAGAACTCCAACAAGACGAACGCGGCTTCCAACACACGTCTCCGACTCACTACCAAGGTTGGTCAAGCCCACGTAGCCACCGGAGTGCCACCGGACCTAGGAACCAACAAGCAACCTTCCGACCCGAGAAACGCGGCGGAAAAACAAACCTCGAGTCTACAGACCCACACCGGTCGGACCGGTGAGCACCACCGGCCGACCGGTCCCCGCAGTGAACCACGAGCAACTTTCACTAAGTGGCTCTACACCGGTTAGACCGGTGAGACACACCGGTCGGACCGGTGGCGACCGAAAGCCCCCAAGACACCAAACGAGGCCAACCGACCACCAAACGGACCCAAACTCGAAACGGAAGCACCACGGGACAACTACGAACACACCAAGACGTTCACCCGAGCAAAATCCCACAGAGGCTTTCACCGGTCAGACCGGTCAAGAGCACCGGTCAGACCGGTGTGGCACGGGCGACTCGGGATGAACAAAGACCCGCGGGTCAACTCCCCCAAATCCAAAACTCGATCTCCCGAATCGCTCCACGGACTTGAACAAGACTTTGGGGATATCAGGAGCACCTCATGAGGAGTCCATAGCAAAGTTTAATCCCACCAAATCTCGTCCAAAAAGGAGGAATCGAAGAAATCCCGCCGAAAGCACCTCCAACCCAAGAACTCAAGAAACCCCCAAAATCGAGCACTTTTACTCACGGATTTGGGAGGGGAATCACAGACCAAAGAACCACGAAGGGTTCCCACAAATTTCCCCCATCAAATCTCCAAGAGAAAAGCCTCGAAAACAACCCAAAGAAATCACCGAGAAAGGGCTCCGAAAATCACCACCAAGAACAACCGGGGAAAACACATCCAAACCTTGAGGAACCACGCCGAATCATCTATACATGAAACAAAGGTTCGTACAAGGTCTAGCAAGCCGCCCGATCATCCATCCCTCTCTACAAGATCTCTCCGTGAAGCTCTCTTGCTAGTCCTAAGGAAAACCTAGAGAAAATAGGTGGAAAATAGGAAAACAAATGAGCTAGGGTTCCAAGAGTTGGCTGCCAACCTCTCACCTCTTGGGTTATATAGGCGGCAACCGAATGTCTAAAATGCCCCTCTCTACTAACTAGGGATACAAGCCCCTCAAGGGCGGATTTGGAATTCTTGATGTCTTCACCATCGGACGGATGCCCGGCGACCGCACCCTGCGTAGCCTCGACGCAAGCCATGCGATCCCGACGCGTGTCCTCCGCTTCGAAGATTCCGGACTGCGTCGTCGCACACCGGTCAGACCGGTGCTCCTCACCGGTCAGACCGGTCCCCACCGGTCAGACCGGTCAGACCCACCGGTCGGACCGGTCCGGGTGCCGCCGCACCTCCGTCTTCGGTTCTCCGGTCTTGGCTTTGTGGATCAACCAAGGAACCCGGTGGTTTTTCGGTGAACCACCGGAAACCCCGCGAACTCGGTGTAGCCTCCGCCAATCTCCACTCATGACTTGGCTCCCACGTAGTCCCGGCTCGACCTTGGTTTTGAGGCTCAACCAAGAAACCGTCCACGACTTCATCTTGCTGTTCATGCCACCATGCGGCCCGCACTTGACCCCCGGCGGCCACCGGTCCCTCGAACGAAGCCTACTTGTCTTCTCCACACCCGGAGGCCTCACCGACAACGACCTTTCGCGCTTGTTCTTCACCCGCACCAACACGAGTCAAGCCGCAACCCGCACCTGCAATACTTAGCCAAGAATCGGTCCACACAACGTTGTCAATCACTCATCACACAAGGAAGCGACCATCCACCGGTCCTCGAACCACACATGGTCCTCAATTTTGGGGTGTTCAAAAATTCAGAAAAAATCAAGAAGATAATTGAAAAATCCTCATTTATGTCTCTTGCGGCTTTGTCTTGTTTCTTCCGGATTTTCTCTAGGCTTCATTTCACCTTATCTTGAGCTGAAATTTTTTGTGCCTCTATCTTTGGTGCTCCTTGTTCAGTGGTAAAGTTTTGGGAAAAAGATAAGATCCTTTGCTATTGAACTCGTCAGTAGTTGTTAGAGAATTGAGGCTTTTTGAGCGCTTTCTTTGCATCGTTATTTGTGCCTTGAGCTTGGTTTCGGCTAATCCTAACTGGTACGTTGTTTATGGCACCAAGTTCTTCTCCTTGTGGTTCTTTGAGCAGGAGGAGTATGGAGGTTGAGGCGGAAGCCGAAGTGGAGGAGATGATATCTCTCATCGAGGACTATCGAGATGGTGACATCAAGAAAGGCAAGCTCTACCACAAGCTAGGAGGCATGAACCAAGGTACACTTGCCAAAGCTATCTTGATCCTATGCAATAGGTTGGATGTTTGTGAGCGTGATTGTGGAGACTTGCATAGGAGAAACATAGATTTGTGTGATGCCTTGCGTAGGAAGAATGAGAAGATTAAATGCTCTCTTACTAGGTTGAAATGTGGTATGGCTCATTGGAGGTCTCGTGCTTTGAATTCTTGCACTTCTTGTAACACCATACATGCTGAAAATGATGCTTTGATTGCTTCCATTGCATGCTTGAAATCTGAAATTAAGGTGTTAAATTTCAAAGCTTCTTTGCCTTGCAAATCATGCGATGCCTTGTGTGCTGAAAATGAGAAATTAAAATATGAAGTTAGTTGGCGCAAAATGCATGTTGAAGCTTTTAGAAGAGCATGCGACAATCTTGATTTTGAGAATGATGAATTGAGATCATCTCTTGCTAACTTGCAATCTGAAATTGACTTGTTGAAATCCAATGCTTCTATGCCTTGCAAATCTTGTGGTGTTTTGAATGATGAGCTTAATATGGCTAGGAGTAAGATTGCTTTGTTAGAGACAAGTGCTTCTTTACCATGTGTTTCTTGTGAGTCTTTGCATGCTGAAATTAATGAATTAAAATTGACTCACACCACATGTGTAGATGATCTTGAGCATGCTAGGGCTGAAATTTGTGATATAAAATCCATGCCTTGTAGCAAGTGCTCTTTGTTGCTGGTTGAGGATGCTTGCCATACTTCTTGCAATGATGATAGTGCTTTGCGAGATGTAAATGATGTTGCTTGTTCATGTGATTTTGTTTGCACCTCATGCATTGATTTAGAAAGTGAAGTTTTGGCTTTGAAAAAGATGCGCGAGGATATGAGCGCTAAGTTGGTTGAGCATGATGAGATGAGTGCCAACCTTGAGAAAGAAAATGAACTCTTGCGTACCACATATGCTAAATGCATTGAAGAAGAAATCAATAATTTGAGAAATATGACATGTGGTACTTGTGAGCGCCTCAAGTCTCAAAATGAGGTTTTGCGCACAAGGTGCAAGAGTCTTTGTGCCAAGGGTTTGGATTCTCACTTCTCTTGTCACTCCGATGTTGATGCTTCTAAATTTGCTTCTTCTAAACCGGAGTCGACTTCTTCTCTTGAGTGTGAGTCTTTGGATGCTAGTAAGTGTGCTAGTGCTTTGGATAGCTCTCCCATAGCTACTCCTAAGCTTGTTGCTTCTTCCGGTGTTGCCCAAGGTGATTTGAATGGAAAGGGTGCCTCCCACATATTTGGAACTCATACTCCCAAGCCGAGGTTCCAATGCACCTTTTGCAAGAAGGATGGGCATACCGTTGAGTTTTGCTTTCGCCGTGTCAAGCACGAGCGACGTGTGCGTGCTAAAGCTTTTAAGAAGCCACGTAGTCTTTCTCATGGCACGTGTGATTCTAATGTGGACACCAAGTTGGATGTTCGGGTTGATGCTTCATGCTCTAAGTCCCAAGGGACTTCCCACTTACAAGAGAATGGTGATTCATCCACTCAGACCGTGCCTCTCGATAGGCCTTTGTACCACCGCTCTCACCTTTGTGGGAAGGATGGGCATCAAGAGAGTTTTTGCTACCGCCGGGCAAGGAGAATACGGCGAGGAGGTGCCTCTAGGCCTTTGGTTGTTCATAGCCCTTCTCATGGCATGAACACTTGTGAGCCTAAGAAGGCGCGATTTGTGGATGGGTCTTATGACACTCTTTCTAGTGAGTTAGGCCATGCTCGTGGACATGCTTCCAGTGTTTCTTGTGTTGGTCCGCGACATGCTTCCCGTGGTGCTTGTGTTGGTTCTTCTCCTACGACCCCGAAGGATCTTTGCCTTTTTGCTTGTGGTAGCACTCGACTTTCCTCGCGAGTGACTTCTTTGAGGCATGGTTCCAAGGGTGTTCGAAAGACTTTTCATTCCAACCGGCATTTGCATCATGCTAACCCACATGATAGTTTGTGTGCACCACTTACCCGTGTGACCAAATCTTGGATTCCCAAGTACGTGCTTGCTAACCCTTTGGGATCCAAGGCTCGGTCTTTCTTGTCTTCTTGTGTGTAGGTATGGAGACGCGGTTGGAGAACATGAGCTCAATGGAGACATGATGGTTCTCCACACCGTTTTGGATGGCTCTTGAAAGCCTTTGTACACATGTATAGTGAGTTTTCTTTTCCCCTTGTACTCTCTTGTATATACTTGTGTCTTGCTTGTGTGAAAACCATGGTAGGCTAGCCACCTTGTTCATGATAGCTTTGTGATCTTGAATATCTATATTGCTATCTTTGTATGATTTTATGGTGGATGTTATTTATGAACATCATGTCATGCTTTATGGTTGATTGCTTGGATATGTCATGTTGTTCATCTATATCATTTTTTGTCTAGCTCGATGGTACCTTTGCTGTTAGCTTGTTTGTCCCCCATGTATATCTTGTCATGCTAGCTTTGTAATATATGTTGGTGAGTGATCCATGTGTTTTTGTATCATGCCTTTGTTTAGTTCTTGTATATTGTTTGGCATGTTGTTCTTTGGTATCATTTTGGTTTAGTGTTGTACCTTGTTGACATACTTGCTTGCCCATGCTTATTCATATTTGTGGAATCATGTTACAATGCTCTATTTATGTTAATTGATTTTCTCAATGCTTTGTGTAGCATGTTGTGAGCTTTCCTTGGAGTTTTGGGCTTGTCTTGTCTTCGAGTTGTGTTGTTGTTCCTCTTTTCGGTTGGTTTTAGAGTATTTCCTTGCTCTTCCTTTTCCTAGTTTTTGCTTTGTTAGCTGCCCTTGGTTGAGGGGGAGCTTGGATTCTTTTGATAGGGAATTTGATTCCAAGAAGGGTTGTGGCTTTCTGGGCAGTCTTTGTGATCCTTAAATTGGTATTCCTTCTATGGTATTCAATTGGGATCTTTGCGGTTTTGCAATTGGTACTTTTTCTATGGTACTCAATTGGGACCTTTGGTGGCTCTTCTCTCGCTTGGAGCGATTCTTGGTTGATGTGTTCCCTTGTGAGCTTTATTGGTGTTAAGTCAAGTTCCTTGTCTCCCTATGCATTCTGCATTGCATTTGTATCATATATCATGATGTATAGACTTTGGTAGGTTTGACATTTGTGTCTCGCATTTTGTCATATATCATGTTCCTTTTGATGTACATATCTACCTATGTTGCATTTGTATCATATTGCATTTTAGGATGATGAGCTTCTTCCATATGCCTCATTTGAGTTTCTTTGGCTACTTGTGAGATATTGGTCATGTGTGTGGAGAAATATCTATGTGAGGCTATGCTCTTGGAATATTTGAGATATATGTGTTGTGAGATAGTCTTTTTGAATCAAATGCTAATCTTGACTAAATTTGATGAAATGTGCTCCACTCATGTGTAGTAGTATATCCATGTCACTTTTTGGTCTAAATATGTCTTTCATGCTTAGATTGTGCTTGGATGTCTCTTTCTTGCATTTGGGCCAAAGGTCAATATCATTGTGAATGTTTAGCCTATGTTGCATTCATGGAGGAGCATAAGCTTCTTTTTGCCGCAAAGGCACTTCATGTACCATGAAATGAATTAATCTTGAAAAGAAGTGTGCATGCTTGAAAAATGCTCCATCCATCATGTTTATGCTTAAAATGTATTATCTTTCACATATGGGTGCTAAACATGTTGCATGATGTTCACCAGTGGAGAAGTCTCCCCGAAGTGGACACATGGCTCATGAGCTTTGACATGACATGCTTTGCTTTATGAGTGTTTGCCATGATCTTTTGCTGAGAATTTGATATCCTTGTATGATCTTTGAATGGTATGCATGTTTGTGGCTCAAGTGTGACATGGATAGGCTTTTACATTTGAAGTGAGCCATCTTTTGATATAATTACTCAAATCTGAAAATCTGCTTTGTCACATGCCTATATTTCCATATATTACTTGTGGCAATGCTTTGACTATGTTATGATCCATATATGTGCTCTTTGTCTCATTTCTAGCCTTTGTCACTAAATTTGGCCTATTTGAGAAGCTCATGTAGATGTTTATATGCTTTGCTTTGCATTTCGCATTTTCACCTTGATTCATACATTGTCAACAAGGGGAGAAGAGATGAGCTTAATGAAAAATTCAGAAAACTGCATTTAAATTTTGGGAGTTTGCTCCACATGTTCGGGGGGAGCTTGCATTTGTGTAGGGGGAGCTTTGGTGTGTCTCCTTTGTTTGCCCGAGTTTTGTGCTCTTGTGCGGTGGTGTTGAGCCCCTTTGCCTCTTCTTGAGGAGCCGGCGGTTGACTTATGTTTTCGATCATCACATGATTGGTGTTGAGCCCTTTGTGCCTCTTCTTGAGGGATCGTGTGATTTCGCTTGTCCATGATCGGTGTTGAGCCCTTTGTGCCTCTTCTTGAGGGATCATGCATTCTTGTCTCGGTTGTGTCGAGCCGTTGCCCATGTCTTTGGGGACCGAGACATTGAGTCGGCCTTTGTGGTTTCTCTCATGCCAAGTGACCTTGTTCTTTGCTCTTGTGTGGTTTTCTTTCACTTGGATGAGGTGTTCGGTCTTTGCCCTCTCAAACCATTTCTTTGTGCTCACTTGTTGTCAATCCGCTCCTCAAGGGGGAGAAATTTGGAAAATCAAGTTGATATGAACCTTGATTTGATGGTGATGAGCGGTTGACAAGTGTTTTGGTAAGAGTTTTATGGCACTTTGTGTTGAGCATTTTGGTTTGATGGCTTTTAGGGATTGCATGTTGGTAGTGTGTCTCTTTGATTGCGCTTAGCCTTTGTGCTTGCTTTGGTTTCGAGAGGTATTTGTCGGAGCATGCTTTTATCCCTTCTCACTTCAAGTGGCCTTTTGTTTGCTTTTTATAGGCTTTGTGGCGCTTGAATGAGTTCTTATTTGCTTTTTGACCTTCTTTTGTCAATGCACTCATCAAGGGGGAGATTGAGGAACCAAGTTGAGAAGTACCTTGGTTCGTGTGTGATGAGTGATTGACCGGATGGTTTGAAGCTTTGTGTGTGTAGTGTTGAGTTGTGTTGTGTGTGTTTTATTTTGTGTATTTACCTTATTGTTTATGTGGTGTGTTGTCAATGCACTCGTGAGGAGTGGTTGACAACGTTGTGTGGACCGACTCTTGGCCTAGTATTGCGGGTGTTGGTTGCGGCTTGGTTTGCGTTGGTGCGGGTGAAGAACGAGCGCGAAAGGTCTTAGCCTTGCGGGGCCTCCGAGGAGTGGAGAGACAAGTAGGCTTGGTTCGAGGGACCCGGTGGCCGACGGGATCAAGTGCGAGCCGCATGGTGCAAGAAGAGCAAGAAGAAGTCGTGGACATGGAGCCGGTGCATTGGTGGTGGCCAAGTCAAGGAACGAGGCAAGAGCGAGTAGACCGTCCGGCGCCGGAGGTGAAAGGCTTGGCGAGCTCGACGCTTGGCGTGGTGAGGCCGGGCCGTGTACGCGGGGTTTGGTGGTTTGGCCACAAAACCATCGAAGGAGGGTTTCTCGGTTTGGGCCTCAAAACCGAGCCCGAGGGCCTGACGTGACGGAGACGGTATCCGGGTGCGTCGGGAAGCTTCGAGGCGGGCGACACGCGGCATGATCTAGGTGCTTGCGTCGGGAGGACGTGAAGGCCTGATGGATGCGCGGCCGTCCGATGGTGAACTTCATGTATTGACCAAAACGCCCCTGTGAGGGCTTGTGTTGTACTCCTAGTGTAGGGGCACTTCGGTCTTTTCCGGAGGGCCTATATATAGGAGGAGGGGGCTGAATTTTCAGCCAACTCTTGGGCTAGAGGCTGTGGTACTCTTTCATTTTGGAGTGCTTTGGGAGAGAAGGAGAGAGGAGAGAGTGGCTCTTTGATTGGAGCTTTTTGCCATCTTAGATTTGGTTTCTAGGAGTGGCTTGTAATCGATTGGACAAGACATTCATAGTGATTTCTTCCTCTAAATCTTGTGCCAATCTTTCTATTCCCGAGTTTCTTTTATTGCTTTTTCGGAGCTCTTTTTGTGCTATTTTCGTGCTTGGCTCGATTCGTTGTTTCTAGGACGTTTGGCTCCGGATTTCTTTGAGGGGATCATGGATGGATGCCTTGCGCACCTTTGGTGATGATCTTGACCCCTCAAACGCCGGGAATCGAGGCTCAATTTGGTGAGAATTGGATGAACTCGGGTTTGTGATTTGAGTGCACGAGATTTGCAACTCCGGTTGATTGGATTGGTTTAGGGTTCCAAGATTTTGGGCATAGCTTCACGTAGTGACGCTTCTTATCTACCCAAAATTTGGGGTCAATCCGTCCAACGGTTTAGGAGATCCATCGATTGGAAGTTTGAGGTTGTTTCTCGTGTTCCTCGGCCGTGCCGATTCGCACACGGTGGACCGTCCGCGAGGTCACCGTGGACCGTCCGCGAGGTAGCCGCGGACCGTCCGCGAGGTCACCGCGGACCGTCCGCGAGGTGCCCGACAGCCCCACCGTTGTTCTTCGTGTTCTTGCGGATTCTTGAGCGCCTCTCTTTCGATCCATTTTGTCCGTGGGTTTTTGGTGCATGAAGTTTGCGGACGGTCCGTACTAGAGTGTCGGACGGTCCGTGACGAGGCGGACGGTCCGCGGGTCCCTCACGGACGGTCCGTTTTTCTCGGTGCGATGCGGAGGTTCGGGTAGCAATTTCGGACGGTCCGTGCCCTCCTCGCGGACAGTCCGCCCCCTCCTCGCGGACGGTCCGCCGGACACTTGCGGACGGTCCGCCTGGTGCTTTCCAGATTGCCTAAGACCCTTGCTTTTTGAGTTGTGCTTCCGCGTTGGATTGGTTTGGGATTTGTTCCTAGGCTTCTTGGTGGTTCCTTTGAGGTTGTTTGAGTCCTGTTTGGGATCTTGTTTGTGCTTGTGGGTTCGTGGAGTTGCGATTGGGGTATAGGCCGAATTCAACCAAAGGGAAGAATTTTTATCGGCTCCTATTCACTCCCCCCCTCTCTAGTCGCCATCCGATCCTTCATTGGTACGTTCAAAAACTTAACCCACATAACCACTGGACCGGAGCCCAGATCCCATGCTCTTACCACGTGAGCAATCCATTTAAGGACATAGTATGATTCCTATCTAGGAACCTATTCTCGCGAGTGAGGTCATCACTCGACTTGTAACGGTCCTATAGCTTAGCAGCTATCGGCCTATCATACTAGTAGGGATAAAGGTACCTATGGATCATGCATCTAGGGTTTCATTCAACTCCTGAACCTAAATGCACAATCATTCATAGAAAATTGAATAAAGAATTTTAAAACTGGGTTAGATGCACCGGAGCTTGCCTTCGTCAGCTAGGTTAGCTTGGGGACCCTCGGTGTCGAGTCCGTCCACGTACTGCAGAGAACCTTCTCGCTCCGCCTTCCTCGGTTTCGGGACCGGGGAGTAATCTCCGTCCGAAGATCTACACGGAATGCGATGCACTTTAGGTGATGTGATAGTTTGTTGTCTTATCCAACTCTAGTTGGTCATATTCACCTTAACAAGCCTCTCGTCTAAGGTTTCTACTTGAGGAAGTCATTGGTGGTACATGGATTACTCTTTTATTCCTTATTTGAATAAAGGTTTTATTTAAGCTTATCATTTCATGTGAAAGCTTTATTTCATTATTTTTACCAACAAAGTGTAATTAAAAACTTTTATTTATGAATTAAATTTCTTTACCAGTAATATTAATTAAATTGCTTTTACTTATATTAAGTACTATTTCTGAAAAGAAAAAGGATTTATTTAAGGATTTCTCTTTATTTTAATTTCCCTTAAATATCAAAAGGGCATTTAAGCCATTACTTAAACAGTTAAATTGCCAAAAATTAAAGGAGTGTTTCTTAAGCCTAACAGTACCTATTCTGGTCCATTGGGCCCACATGTAAATGTTGGATGCTAGAAAATTATGTATTATTGAAAATAACAAAGGTTATCTAGTAATTCAACTTAAATGCAAATAAAAATAATTAAGCATCAAAGTTACCCAAACTTTCTGGTGGGTGCTCTCTGGTCCTAAACAAGCTTAGAAAACCAACATGTTCACATGGAACCTCTACTGAATTTGGTTTATTAATTTACAAAGGAAAACAAGCACTGAACAAGAATAATTAGTTCTGGTACTCCTAAATTCATGATTAATTCACAAGAGGTGCCTTTTGGTATCTCAAGGTAGTGTGCACAAGTTGGGCTCAAGAACGTTAATATATTTAACATGAAAAATCATTTGTGTAGCTCTGCCAGAGATGGAAAAACATTTTTATAAAAAGATTCAAGTGATAACTTTGTGCAATTTTTGGCACAGCATCTAGTCTTACTCTAACACACATCATATCCAAAGCCTAACTACAGAGGAGCTATACATTTCAAGATATGACATATTCAAGCATAACATATTTGAAATTTTCCTGCCAAAGCTACTATGAATCTAGTCACAAGTGTACCACACATGGATGGGGTTTGGCATCCTGAGTCCTACAAAATTTGTTTGGGAATTTTTGGAATTTTCTGTGATTTTCTAGGGATTTTCTAAGACTGTGGACTGAACTGCAAATAAACTAAGTTAAGAATCCTTGCACATATGCCCCTGGGTTCACATCTGTGCCCTTGCCGGCGGCGGGAGGGTTCGCCGGCGGCGGGAGGGTTCGCCCGCGGTGATGTGGGGCCCGACCACGACAACAAGCGGCACCATGATGAAATTGAGCTCACCACGGTCCGGTTGGTGGTGGTGGCGAGGGTGGAGTTGGCTCTGGCGACGGCGCACGGCGGCGACCGCGGCGGCGCTCGGGAGGGCTCGGTGCGGTGCGGCGTGGAGATCAAATTGGCGCAAACAAGCGCGCTTGTGAGGCCGGCCCGGATGCTAAGGAGCCTAGCGGTGTGCTTGGACGGCGGCGAGCGCGGGCCGGGGAGGGCTAGCACCGGCGGCGGCGGACGGCGGCGGCGATGGCGCGGGCGGCTCGGTGCTTCGCGCGAGGAGAGGCCGGGAGGCTTTATACCCGGCTCGGGCGGCCCGTGGGTGACGCGTTGGTGACGGCGGGAGATGCGGCCGTGCTACGCGCGCGTCGGGTCGTGCGCGTACGGCGGCGACGCCGCCGACGGACCGCCGGTCCGTGCGCGCGCGCGCGCGCGTGCGGCGGCGCGGACGCCAAGACGCCTCGGGACGGTGCGCATCGGAGCGCGCGTGCATCGGGACGCGGCGTGGCGCGGACGTCGAGGTCTCGGGCGGCGTGGGCACGGCTGCCGGGGCAAGACCGGCGGCGGCGGCACGGTGGCGCTCGGGACGCGCACGACGCCGCGCATGGCGCGCTTAGGCTCGCCGTGTCGTGCCGCCGGTGCCATCTTTGACTCGATTTTTCTCAAAATTTTTCAACGAGCGTACCAAGTGATGAATACCAAAGTTGTAGATCTAGGTACCAGCCACAACTTTTACAAAGGTTGTATGGGGTTTTGTTGCCTAGATCTGAATCTGTGGAAGTGCCAACTTTGAATGTCAGCAGGGTTCTGTCAACAGTGATTTCTGGCTTGTAAGGGCTTTTTCACAATTTTCCCCTCCAAATCAGCAATGCCACTCTACATGAAAGTTGTGTCCCTCAACAAGATCTACAACTTTCCCAAAGGTAGAAGTTTAAGTGTTTAGGTGAATTTTGGGGAACGCGGCAAAAGTTCGGCGGACACTGTGGACATTGGGTGGCAAGGGGACTTTGACCCACCCTTTGACCAAGGGTTGGCCCCACCAGTGTTTTACTATTCACTAGGGTCACTTAGGGGTATGTTAGGGAGTTTTCATGGGTGAGGGCCCAGGTTGACCTAGGGTTGACCAATTGTGTCACACCCGATTTTCCGTAGAAAACCGAATGCATCTCATATGTGTGCCAGGATCACAATTTCACACATATGATAGACTCATGAGTGTAATATCACAAGACATTGCTCAAAAACATACAGAAAAGGTTTATTAACTTTTATTACACTCACGATGGTAGACACGAAGGTCTTTACACGAACAACGATAACTATGAAGACGCGACTCCATCTTCATCTTCCACGAAGCTTCGGCGGTTGATCGCATCCTCATAACTCCTCGTAGTCGGTGAAGTACTCCACTCCGGGATTCTTCTCTGAACAGCGTAAGCAAGGATGAGTACACTTATGGTTGATACTCAGCAAGGCCACAGGAATAACCGGAAAGCAATATTAATCCATCTTTAAGTTCAATTAATCATGTGAGGGTCCGGGCCGCTCTTGACCGTGAGCACGGCCGATCGATCGCGTTTACACTGCGAGAGGTTGCACACTTTTCCCACGGTTCGCGTAAAAGTTCCAAAGAACTTTGAACCCAACCACGCATGTGCCGATCGGTGCACAATACCACACTTCCGAGTTGTGATTGCATAGGGACGCTACGAAGCCTTTACAAAGATATGCAAAAGCATCAAAGACCCACGACGATTCTGACTCGGGGCGGACCATAACCCTCCCTAGTGGTCGGCACCTTAGCAAAGGCTCGCTACCCCAAAAGAACTCGGGCTATACCCCCGCAACCCGAGCCCCCCGTGTTCCTTTCGGATAGGGTCGTCAATACAATCGCACACCTAATTAATTGGCTAAGCCAGAGCCATATGGACTGTGGTTGCACTGTTTTCCTGGGTGGTTCTCCATGTTCCGATTAACTTATAGTGTTCTTGATTAAAGCATAGGTAGAAGGGTGGTTAGGGTCACTTGCCTTTCTCCAACTATAAGCTACTTTCCTTATCTGCAAAGCTCTGCACTTGAACTTCCTCGAACGGCGCGTTGGCTACGATCATGCAAGAAAACATACAATAAATAAAACAATACATCAAACATTACCGAAAGACTAAAACAAGCTTTTAGAAATGACGGGCTCGGAGAGACGATCGCGTGGATACCAAGAACGCGTAAAACGGAGCTAGGATGGAAAAGATATGGCTGAAACAAGGTTCAGGGGCTAAATTGTGAATATCTGAAGGTTTTAGGGGTTTTTCTGCAAGATTTCAGGGACCTAAACATAAATATGTGTAAAAGTAGAAGGTTTTAGATGCAAAAGGACAAAGCTTGGACCTCGGATGGAAAACCTAAGGAGCTCAAGGGCTTAACCGAGGAAAACTGGACCTAACTGCAAGGGTTTTTGGAGGTGGAAGGGTATTTATGTAAATTCTGGAATCTCGGGGTCCTTTTTGCAAAACTGCCAAGGCAGCCGGCGGTTGAGCTATGGTGGCGACACGTGGCGGCTTGTGGTTGGCTGGCGCTGACGCAAGCGATGACGTCAGCGTGACGTGGCTGCTGACGTCAGCGGTGGACCGGCGCGGTGGACCCGGTCCACCGGTCCACCGTGGACCGATCCAAGGGTTATGATTCCCTTTTAATCTGGGCCGTAGATCTTCCATCGGACGGCCGTGGCGGCATGTAGGCGACGGGCGGCGGCGGGCGGAGGCGGCCGGCGGCGGCTCGCGGCGGCTCGCGGCGGCGGCGCGCCGGCGGTGAGCCAAAGTCGACTCCCCGACCACCAATTCGCACGGGAAAACTACCAGAAGAAAGAGGGGAGTGCGAGGATCTTTACCACGGGCTTGGAACGGTGAGAGGAGCGGTGGAGAAGGAGATCGGGCGGCGCGGTGGAGCTCCGGTGGTGGGCTCCGGCGGCGGCGCTGTAGGGGAGTGGAGGAGCTCCGGGGAGCGGTGCGGGGTGGAGGTGAGGCTCGGGCTCGCATTTTATAGGGCGGAGGGGGAAGTGGAGAGGACGGTCGAGGCGGTGGCGGCGAGGTCGGTGGGCGGCCATTAATGCGGCTCGGTGCGGTGGCGGTTTCGGTGTGGCGCCCGGGGAGGGGAAGAGCCGAGGCGGCGGAGTGGGGGCGGCGTGAATGCGGCGGCGCCTTGATGGAAGAGGCGGAGGGGCGCGGGGACGGGGAGGTGGCGCCGGGGTGCGGGAGGGCGGCGGCGGCGCGGGGCAAGAAGGGGGCGGCAGCCGGAGGAAGGAGATGGCCCCGACAGGTGGGCCCCACCTGTCGGCGGCTGTGAGGAAGAGAAGGAGTGCTGGGCCGCGGGGCAAAGCTGGGCCGCACGGTGATGGGCCGGAGATCTGGGCCGCGGCGGAAAAAAAAATAAGAAAGGAGGGGAAATGGGAGGTGGGCCGCGGTGGGTTTGGGTGAGGTTTGGTTTTGTTTGTTGTTTTTTTTCTTTTTTTCTTTTTCTTTTTAAATCCTTTTCAAACTAATTTCAAACCTTTTAAATTCAAATCTTTTACATGTTTTCAAACTCAAATTTTAACACAAATTCTCCAAATATTTTAAAGGTTTTTCACAAACCATTTTTAAACAACTTTTCAAACATTTTTAAATTCAAACTTTCTTTCTTTTTTTTAATTCAAACTTTTACACTAATTTTCATAATTATTTTTAAGGACTTTTTTTCACAAATATTTTAAGACTTTTAAAATCACACCACAAACAAAACTCATGCATTTCGACATGATGCACAAACACTTGATTGATTCTAATTATTAAATGATGTTTAATTTAATTAAAATAAAATTTATTTATTCAAATTTATTAAATCCTTAGAAAATAAAACTAAACCATGTTGCTAACAATATTTTATTGTGATGGAATTTTCGGGTGTTACAAATCCTACCCCCTTAAAAAGAATCTCGTCCCGAGATTCGGAGGGATCGGGAAACAAGAGGAGGGGATACAAGACGATCTTGAAAGATGATGGTTTACTATCACAGAGCTTGTTCACTTCTCCTTCTTCTTCGGGCTTGTAGCGGCAAACTCAATCCTATCTCCTTGCGGAGTAGTTAAGAGCACCGACTTCTTGGCACACAAAATGATTCCATCATGCTTGCTTAACCAATCCATACCAAGGATCACATCTATTCCACTGGATGTTAGAATCACTAAGTCTGCTTCAAAATCTATCTCTCCGATCTTAAGATTGACCTGTGGGCATACATAAGTGGATTTCATTTCACCGTTTGGGGAACTAATTAGCAAATGTGTCTTCATGGAGCTCCTGGGTACATCATGCTTTGTCACGAATCGTTCAGTAATAAATGAATGCGATGCCCGGAATCAAATAAAGCTCAAGTTGCGGGTACGAGTTGATAAGAAACGTACCAAGCACAACATCTTTGTCTCCTTGAGCTTCTTCGACTGTCACATGGTTCACCCTACCATGCATATTGTTCGTTGGCCTCTCGTTATCTCTCTCCGAGGTGTCCGCATATTACGCCGAGGGCAAATGCGGCATAGTGTCCCAATTCTCCGCGGTTGAAGCATCCACTCGGGGTGAACTGGAGTAGTGTTCCATCTTGGTGCACCTGAGCGATTCTGATGAGGATTTGGAGCCTGAGGTGTCATTGGGTTGGATTCTTCGGGTTCATCAAACGAACGATACTGTTGACTCTGTCCATGGCCTCTGCCTGATGTGCTAGAACGAAACTGAGAGTCTTGCGATGAGTTGTAACGAGGGCGGGTGTTACTGCTAGATTGACCTTGAGGTTGAAACTTGTGCTTCTGTTCACGGAGTTCCTTGCGTTTATTCTCCAAGCCTATAGCCTTATTGAGCAACATCTGAAAGTTAAGAAATGTGTGGCTCTGCAACTGATAGTTAAGTGGCCCTATCAAACCATCGAGAAATCGTTCTTGTCTCTTAGCATCCGTGTTGACTTCATCTGGTGCATAGCGGGACAAATGAGTAAACTGATCCAGATACTCACTAACTGTCATGTTTCCTTGCTTTAGAGCTAGAAATTCCTTCTTCTTCGACTTCTTCACACCAAAGTCGGGATGTGATGTGTACGAAAACTCTCCCGGAACTCCTGCCGGGTAATGGTGTCGGCAGAAGATGTGCGACGGTGTAAGCATCCCACCAATCGTAGGCCGCACCTTCCGGACGTCCCGAGGCATACAAAACCTTCTCACGATCATTACATTGGGTGATATTCAGCATCTTGTTGATGGTCTTGAGCCAATCATCGGCATCGAGGGGATCTACAGAATGAGAGTAAGTGGGCGGGTTGTGGCTCATGAATTCTCTATGCTTGTTCACTGGTGGTGGAGGTGGTGGGGGTGGTGGAGGTCCTTGTGGTGGCGGCTGGTTCTGCCGCCGTGCCCGTAGATTACGGGACGGTGGCGGTGAGGTTCTGAATTAATTGCATCTGTTCCGTAAAGAACTGCTGCATCGTGGGATCCATTGCTAATTTTTGTGGTGAAGGAGGGAACTTGATTCAACTGATTGATGACGAATGGAATATCCTGTCCAGCTCCTGACCTGGTGTTTACCATTTGTTAGGAAAAAGGTATTTTCGATAAGATATTGAATTGATAAAGATGAAGAGAAAAGGGGCTAAGATTCAAATTTTAACTTTAATTATTTTATTGATGTATTTGTGGCCATCACTCCACAAAAACATTTCAATCAAGTCAAAGATCCAAATCATGCATGTTTACAATCAACAAGCATTCACATCGCACGCCCTCACAAGAACGGCTCTATCGAAACGAAACTGATAGAAGGGTAGGCAACCTAAGAAACTATCCTATAACACGTGTGGTAGTTCAAGGTGGAAGATCAAGAATCAGATTCAGTGTAGAAGAAAACAAAAGATTTGATTTTGATAAAGAATAAAGAATAAAATATTTTTTTATGCGTAAATAAGATATTTTGAATGCTGGAAAGGCTTTCTAAATAAAGAGTCCTTAATATCGACCATTTCTATCTGAGGCTGCGTCCTACAGTCAGCAATGCTCTGATACCACTGTGTCACACCCGATTTTCCGTAGAAAACCGAATGCATCTCATATGTGTGCCAGGATCACAATTGCACACATATGATAGACTCATGAGTGTAATATCACAAGACATTGCTCAAAAACATACAGAAAAGGTTTATTAACTTTTATTACACTCACGATGGTAGACACAAAGGTCTTTACACGAACAACGATAACTATGAAGACGCGACTCCATCTTCATCTTCCACGAAGCTTCGATCGGTTGATCGCATCCTCGAACTCCTCGTAGTCGGTGAAGTACTCCACTCCGGGATTCTTCTCTGAACAGCGTAAGCAAGGATGAGTACACTTATGGTTGGTACTCAGCAAGGCCACAAGAATAACCGGAAAGCAATATTAATCCATCTTTAAGTTCAATTAATCATGTGAGGGTCCATGCTGCTCTTAACCGTTAGCACGGCTGATCGATCAGTTTTACACTCTGCAGAGGTTGCACACTTTCCCCACAGTTCGCGTAAAAGTCCCGAAGAACTTTGAACCCAACCACGCATGTGCTGATCAGAAACAATACCACACTTCCGAGGTGTGATTGCATAGGGATGCTACGAAGCCTTTACAAAGATATGCAAAAGCATCAACTACCCACGACGATTCTGACTCGGGGCGGACCATAACCCTCCCTAGTGGTCGGCACCTTAGCAAAGGCCGCTACCCCAAAAGAACCGGGCTATACCCCTGCAACCCGGAGCCCCCTGTGTTCCTTTCGAATAGGGTCGTCAATACAATCGCACACCTAATTAATTGTCTAAGCCAGAGCCATATGGACTGTGGTTGCACTGTTTTCCTGGGTGGTTCTCCATGTTCCGATTAACTTATAGTGTTCTTGATTAAAGCATAGGTAGAAGGGTGGTTAGGGTCACTTGCCTTTCTCCAACGATAAGCTACTTTCCTTATCTGCAAGCTCTGCACTTGAACTTCCTCGAACGGCACGTTGTCTACGATCATGCAAGAAAACATACAATAAATAAAACAATACATCAAACATTACCAAAAGATTAAAACAAGCTTTTAGAAATGACGGGCTCGGAGAGACGATCGCGTGGATACCAAGAACGCGTAAAACGGAGCTAGGATGGAAAAGATATGGCTGAAACAAGGTTCAGGGGCTAAATTGTGAATATCTGAAGGTTTTAGGGGTTTTTCTGCAAGATTTCAGGGATCTAAACATAAATATATGTAAAAGTAGAAGGTTTTAGATGCAAAAGGACAAAGCTTGGACCTCGGATGGAAAACCTAAGGAGCTCAAGGGCTTAACCGAGAAAAACTGGACCTAACTGCAAGGGTTTTTGGAGGTGGAAGGGTATTTATGTAAATTCTGGAATCTCGGGGTCCTTTTTGCAAAACTGCCAAGGCAGCCGGCGGGTGAGCTATGGTGGCGACACGTGGCGGCTTGTGGTTGGCTGGCGCTGACGCAAGCGATGACGTCAGCGTGACGTGGCTGCTGACGTCAGCGGTGGACCGGCGCGGTGGACCCGGTCCACCGGTCCACCGTGGACCGATCCAAGGGTTATGATTCCCTTTTAATCTGGGCCGCAGATCTTCCATCGGACGGCCGTGGCGGCATGTAGGCGACGGGCGGCGGCGGGCGGACGGGCCGGCGGCGGCCGGCGGCGGCTCGCGGCGGCGGCGCGCGGCGGTGAGCCAAAGTCGACTCCCCGACCACCATTCGCACGGGAAAACTACCGAAGAAAGAGGGGAGTGCGAGGATCT
Source organism: Cenchrus americanus (assembly GCA_947561735.1). Classification (NCBI taxonomy): domain Eukaryota; kingdom Viridiplantae; phylum Streptophyta; class Magnoliopsida; order Poales; family Poaceae; genus Cenchrus; species Cenchrus americanus. The sequence continues at coordinate 181,322,980 of OX387245.1, forward strand.
TTACCACGGGCTTGGAACGGTGAGAGAGGAGCGGCGGAGAAGGAGATCGGGCGGCGCGGTGGAGCTCGGCGGTGGGCCCGGCGGCGGCGCCGTAGGGGAGTGGAGGAGCTCGGGGAGCGGTGCGGGGGGGTGGAGGTGAGGCTCGGGCTCGCATTTTATAGGGCGGAGGGGGAAGTGGAGAGGACGGCCGAGGCGGTGGCGGCGAGGTCGGTGGGCGGCCATTAATGGCGGCTCGGTGCGGTGGCGGTTTCGGTGTGGCGCCGGGGAGGGGAAGAGCCGAGGCGGCGGAGTGGGGGGCGGCGTGAATGCGGCGGCGCCTTGATGGAAGAGGCGGACGGGCGCGGGGACGGGGGAGGCGGCGCGGGGTGCGGGAGGGGCCGGCGGCGGCGCGGGGCAAGAAGGGGGCGGCGGCGGAGGAAGGAGATGGCCCCGACGGGGGTGGGCCCCACGTCGGCGGGCCGTGAGGAAGAGAAGGAGGCCGGGGCCGCGGGGGCAAGGCCGGGCCGCACGGTGATGGGCGGAGATCCGGGCCGCGGCGGAAAAAAAAAAAATAAGAAAGGAGGGGAAATGGGAGGTGGGCCGCGGTGGGTTTGGGTGAGGTTTGGTTTTGTTTGTTGTTTTTTTTTCTTTTTTTCTTTTTCTTTTTAAATCCTTTTCAAACTAATTTCAAACCTTTTAAATTCAAATCTTTTACATGTTTTCAAACTCAAATTTTAACACAAATTCTCCAAATATTTTAAAGGTTTTTCACAAACCATTTTTAAACAACTTTTCAAACATTTTTAAATTCAAACTTTCTTTCTTTTTTTTTAATTCAAACTTTTACACTAATTTCCATAATTATTTTTAAGGACTTTTTTTTTCACAAATATTTTAAGACTTTTAAAATCACACCACAAACAAAACTCATGCATTTCGACATGATGCACAAACACTTGATTGATTCTAATTATTAAATGATGTTTAATTTAATTAAAATAAAATTTATTTATTCAAATTTATTAAATCCTTAGAAAATAAAACTAAACCATGTTGCTAACAATATTTTATTGTGATGGAATTTTCGGGTGTTACAATTTGACCGGCTAATCGTGTCGTTAGCGTTAACGACGGTAATTAAAAACCTGGGGCGTCACAGCCTACCCCCCTTAAAGGAATCTCGTCCCGAGATTCGACTTGACAACTAAGAGATGGGAAAAACAAGGACTCACTGTTTCGGGATCGTAGGAAGCCCGGATACTTGGTGTTGAGATAATCCTCCGTCTCCCACGTGGCTTCTTCTTCCGTGTGGTGGCTCCATTGGATCTTGTACATTCGTACGGTTTGCCTCCGGGTCTTTCGCTCTTTTTGGTCTAGCACTTTTAAGGGATGCTCGACGAGCGAGAAATCCGGCTCGATCCAAGCATTAGCTTCTGTGATGATCTCGTTCTCCGGAACAGGCATTCCTTTCTTCAACTGAGTTACATGAAACACATTGTGAACCGCAGAAAACCGTTCTGGCAATTGGATACGGTAGGCCACGGGTCCACATACTTCTAGTACTTCGTAGGGTCCAATGTAGCGCGGGGCTAACTTTCCCTTGACTCCGAACCTTTGCACACCTTTGGTGGGGGATACCTTCAAATATACATGGTCTCCCACTTCAAAGTGTCGAGGTGCGGTTCCCTTATCATGATAACTCTTTTGTCTCATCTGGGCCATCTTCAAATTTTCTCTTATCACTTGTACTTTCTCTTCGGCCTTTTTACTAACTCGGTCCAAAGAGTGTTCTTTCTCCGCTTCGACCAATTCGGTGGGGTGCGGCATCCGCGTCCGTATAGAGCATCGAACGATGCCATTTTCAAGTTGGCTCGATAGCTATTATTGTAGGAGAACTCGCTAAGGACAAGCACTTGTCCCAACTCTTGTCAAAGTGCAAGATGCTTGCTCTCAACATGTCCTCTAGGATCCGGTTTATCCTCTCCGTCCGACCATCCGTCCGCGGGTGATAACCGGAACTACGGAGTAGCCGGGTTCCCAAACACTCATGCAATCGTTGCTCCCAAAAACGGGCCACAAACCGGGTCCCTCTATCGGAGATTATGGTCTTTGGGATTCCATGTAGACGAACTATGTGGTCCACGTACAACTCGCATACCGTTGTAGCGAGTATGTAGTGTGTACGGCAATGAAGTGAGCGATCTTGGTAAGTCTATCCACGATCACCCAAATAGAATCCTTCTTCCTAGGGGTCGGGGGTAAACCTACAATAAAATCCATACTAATGTCATCCCATTTCCACATAGGTATCGACGGGGGTGGAGTACTCCTGCCGATTTCAAATGGCTTGCCTTCATCCGGTGGCAAGTATCGCACTCGGCTACATACTTGGCTACATCCACCTTCATATTTGACCACCAAAAGTTCTGCTTTAGATCTTGGTACATCTTGGTACTACCGAGATGGATAGAGAATTTGGACTTGTGAGCTTCATCTAGAATGATCTTCTTGATTTCCGGGTCAACGGGGACCACTAGACGTTTTCCAAACCAGACCACACCTTGGTGATCTTGCTGAAAACAAGTGTACTTTGGGTCTCCTTCCACTAGTTTTCGCTCGATGGTTTGGATATTCGCATCATTGCGGCTGGCGGTGACAATTCTGTCATAAAGGCTGGATTCTGCCGTCAAGGCATAAATAATTCCTCGCGGTACCACTTCTAGGCCGAGCTTTCTCATTTCCTCACACAGGGGTTCACTGACTGGCACCAACTCTAGGTGGTTGCAATGATCCTTGCGGCTAAGAGCATCCGCAACAACATTTGCTTTGCCAGGATGATAGTGCACTTCTAGATCATAATCCTTGATCAACTCAAGCCATCTTCTCTGCCTCATATTCAACTCGGACCGGGTGAAGATATATTTGAGGCTTTTGTGATCAGTGAAGATATTGCAATGATTGCCCATTAGATAATGCCTCCATATCTTGAGGGCATGAACAACAGCAGCTAACTCAAGATCATGGGTAGGATAGTTGAGTTTATGGGGTCGAAGGGCTCGCGAAGCATAGGCAATGACTCGGCCTTCTTGCATAAGGACACAGCCAAGACCGGTGCCTGATGCGTCACAGAAAACTTCAAATGGCTTGGAGTTATCGGGCTGAGCTAGCACTGGGGCTGAAGTTAGATGTTGTCTGAGGGTGTGAAAAGCTTTCTCACATGCTTCACTCCACACGAATTTCACTCCCTTCTTGAGTAATTCGGTCATGGGTTTTGCGATTCTAGAAAAGTCAGGAATGAATCGACGGTAATATCCCGCTAATCCTAGGAAACTGCGGATTTGATGTACAGATTTGGGTGGTTTCCAATCCATCACCTCCTGAACTTTACTAGGATCTACGGAGATACCATCGTGGGAAATGGTGTGCCCCAAGAATTTGACACTTTTCAGCCAGAATTCACATTTGGAGAATTTAGCATAAAGCTGATGATCTCGTAAACGCTGAAGGACGACTCGGAGATGGTTGGCGTGTTCTGCCTCGTCTTTAGAATAGATGAGGATATCATCGATAAAGACCACGACAAACTTATCGAGCTCCGTCATGAATACGGAGTTCATGAGGTACATGAAGTAGGCAGGCGCATTAGTGAGTCCGAAGGACATGACCAAGAATTCGTAAAGACCATAACGAGTGGAAAAAGCGGTTTTAGGAATATCGCCGGGTCGAATCTTGATTTGGTGGTAGCCAGAACGAAGGTCAATTTTAGAGAAGACTTTGGCACCAGCCAATTGATCAAACAGTACATCAATTCGAGGAAGTGGGTATTTGTTTTTGATAGTGACTGCATTGAGCGGTCGATAATCTACGCACATCCTCAAGCTGCCATCTTTCTTTTTGACAAAGAGAGCAGGGCAACCCCAAGGAGAAGAGCTCGGGCGAATGTAACCCTTATCTAACAATTCTTGGAGTTGGGTTTTAAGCTCGGCTAGCTCTTTGGGTGGCATGCGATAAGGTCTTTTGGAAATGGGTGCGGTACCAGGTTGGAGTTCGATTACAAACTCGACATCTCTGTGCTTTTCTTTGCCTACGTTCATAGGAGATAAACCATGCATTCTGTTGACAAGCGTGATCATTCGCATGAATTATCCAAAGATATGGTAATTAGCACAAGAAATTCAATTTTTGAAGACAACGGAATTCACTTAAAGCATACAAGCTTAAGCATTCTTATTACAACATGACAGAACAAGGTTCAATGTCATTACAACTCGATTTGGAAACATCAAGACAACACATGATACAATAGTTGCTTGGCACGAAGACGTGCTGTCAAGCCACTACTCCAACATCTCTAAGACCACTCGATAAGATCGATATCCTGCTGCTCCCTGTTGTCGGCAACCTAGTTGCCCACTGAAGCACCACTGTACGAAGGCGAAGCTGGGGGAGTCGGTAGCGGTGGTCCTGCCTGGCTCGTCTGATCCAGACCGGACACGGCCCGTCGCTCCTCCGGTGTGCTGCATGCGGGGGCGTGGGCCGTAAGGCCACTATAGCCCGCAAGGCCGCCACCGTACCTCGGCCTCCGCACCCGCTGCTGCATATCAGCAATGTTCTGCAACAGGGTCAGCCTCTCAATCTCGTGTGCGTCGGCATCCTCCTCTAGTGCATTGTTCTCTGTCTCTAGGTCCACGATCCTCTGGAGGTTGTCACCTCGCTCAAGCTCCAACTGGAATCTCCTAGTACGCAGTCTGTCGTTCTCCTGCTGCACCTGGGTAAGTGTGAAGTTCAGCTGCTGGTGTGCTGCTGAAAGCTGCTCCCAATCGCGCCTAGATGCCTCCAAGCGCTGTGCAATAATTGCTGCGGTATTAAAACGCAGCCCCTGGAGTGTGAAAACCACGTTCAGGCAACGGGCAAGTGTCTGAGTAATATCCAACGGCTCTGCTAGGGTCAGTAACTCCCGTAGATGGTCCAAACGGTCCAACCAAGCTGGGTCGTGAGGACTCACAGCTGGAAACAGTCCAAACGGTGAAAGAGCTACCACAGTAGGGTTGTGGTCACAAAAGTCTGTCAGCACTCTGAGGGCGGCTGACTCCACGGACTCGTGCGTGATAAATCCCCAGTAAATAAAACTCAGGTCGAACCAGTCGGTGTGATCAGGGTGCGGCAGCACAGTCACGATCACCCTGCAACGGGGAACACCAAAGCGCTCAAACTCCTTCACCTGTACGTCGGCGGGGTAAGGTAGCTCGCAAAGACCGAGTGCTTCCCACGCCAAGCGCGGAAAACCCTCCCAGTGCAACCCGTTGGTACGGATCGTACCGTCAGCGTCGAACTGGTGAAACACGGGGAAATCCATCTGTACACAAGGTACCCCATGTCAGATCTCAAAAGAGAACGGCATGACAAATGGTGAAGTTCTGGCAGTTGTGAACAAAATTTCATAACCAAAAGCCCAGAAACCTCAAAATTTTTCCCAACTTTTAAATTATTCCTTTAGTACTCTTGTTCAGGATTTTAAGGTTGAACCACGATCAAGGAAACAAGATGGAGGGTCCTTAACTTGGATGTGCTTAAAGGAAAAGTGAACCAACCCAACAAAAATAGAACTGAGACTTGCTACACCAGGTAACTAGTTGAGAAACAACTGTTTTTAACAATTTGGTTTAGTTAACCTAGCACAAGGTAAACAAATTTTTCACAAAATTTTGGCAGCATGACAACTAGGTATGAGGGGTATTCTAGTTTATAAAAAGCACATACTAGCATAAACTTCCTTAGAGAACACATGGAAATTTCGATTTTTGGGTCCATTTTGGTTGTTTCGATTCTTAATATGTATGCAAGACGTCCTATTCGACCTCACATGGCAATCAAGCCAAAAATCGAAGTTAGTGCCGGTGGCAAGGCTTATACTCGTCTCTCCCTATAATATCCAGTCGAGAGCTATACGGTACTCGCTTAACCACTAATGAAGCGCTGTTATGTACCTGCAGAAAACGAACCTTTCGTGCCAGCACGTCACGAAAGCGTCCACATACATTACCGTTCGCTATAGAAACGGTATCCATGCGTTAAGCCGCTGCATGGACAGCGTCCAACCTCGGACACCCTCCGTTTGAATGGAGTGTATCCTTGCCTCGCATGAGCGACATGCGGAATGCTCACGTATGAAACACGTGGCGACACACAACTCATAAACAGACGCGAAGATGGGATCCATGGAAGGGATCACTCCATCAACCCTCGCAATTCCCATGATGCGGAACAGCACACGTATAAAACACGTGGCTCCTAGTTTGGTTGTGCATAAAAGTAAGTCTGACATAAAGTAATGTGCTGGGAGTTAGCAAAATAAACCATAAGTTAATAAGCCACCTGAAAGAACCCAAAATTCCCTCTAGGGCCTCTCGGTCTAGTTTATCCTTAGCGGACCAACGTATTTTTGGAAAATCAGAAAATCTTGGCACATTTTATTCAAAAAAAGTCAGTGATTAAGGTTTATTAATTAATCTCTGGTGCATATAAGCTCTGATGCCAACTGTGACAACCCGCCCAAGAAAATACCGTACTATCACCTAAGACCGATCCACTTTGGTCGTTAAGCAATAGTAAAGTATCATCCTGTCGTAAGTCGCCGGGTTAACGCCCGGTAAATCACTTGAATAGCACAAGGATCGAAATATGCATTAAAACTCACTCGAAGGCGAGTCCAGAGATACAACAACATTAAACCTCAGATTCGTACCCCGAAGGGTTTAATTATTAAAACCGTAGTTTTTGTCATGACAGAATAGTTCAGAGTTTTGAAAAGACAGCAGAATTTAACTAGCGGTAGCGAAGTCCCCACGGGAGGCCATCCATGATACTTCAGTAGTCGTCCTCCACCCACTCCAGCTCCCAGCCGGGCGGGATCTCACCGGGCCACACATCACTGAAGGCATTACCTGGATCAACACATTAATGCAAGGCTGAGTATACGAATACTCAGCAAGACTTACCCGTCGGTGATATCTACTTCACCACATCTAGACCATGAAAGGCTTTTTGGCTACTGGGTTGCTTTTGCTAAAAAGTAACAAAGAGTAGGTCCTTGCTTTCAAGATTTTAACACAAGTTCTAGCAGTTTAATCTTTACTACATTAGCCAACTAGTACAAACAAAGTTGTACAATACAATTATTCAAACATCATCTTCATCACTTCCATCATTAAGGATCACATGACTAGTGGAGTAAGTAGTCTCGGGTAACGGTGAGAGGCCGACAATCGATTGATTTAAAAACCTTGCAAGGTAAACCCAAACACACGGTCGGTTGCCCCCGCGAGGACAACTCCCCAGGCCGTCCCCATAAATCCTCGGGTTGGGATCGAATCTTACAGTCTTTGGTGCAGGCTATCCGGCATACCCCGCGAGATACCCGGAGTCACCATACACCACCGGTAGCTAGCCGTGAGAGCGAATCCCAAGAGTAGTAATAGTAAGATCCCTCACCGCCTCATTATGGTACTAGGCTTACCGGTCCCATACCCGGCATATGCTTGGTACGTTCAAAAACTTAACCCACATAACCACTGGACCGGAGCCCAGATCCCATGCTCTTACCACGTGAGCAATCCATTTAAGGACATAGTATGATTCCTATCTAGGAACCTATTCTCGCGAGTGAGGTCATCACTCGACTTGTAATGGTCCTATAGCTTAGCGAGCCTATCGACCTATCATACTAGTAGGGACAAAGGTACCTATGGATCATGCATCTAGGGTTTCATTCAACTCCTGAACCTAAATGCACAATCATTCATAGAAAATTGAATAAAGAATTTTAAAACTGGGTTAGATGCACCGGAGCTTGCCTTCGTCAGCTAGGTTAGCTTGGGGACCCTCGGTGTCGAGTCCGTCCACGTCCTTGCCAGAGAACCTTCTGCTCCGCCTTCCTCGGTTTCCGGGACCAGGGAGTAATCTCCGTCCGGAAGATCTACACGGAATGCGATGCACTTTAGGTGATGTGATAGTTTGTTGTCTTATCCAACTCTAGTTGGTCATATTCACCTTAACAAGCCTCTGTCTAAGGTTTCTACTTGAGGAAGTCATTGGTGGTACATGGATTACTCTTTTATTCCTTATTTGAATAAAGGTTTTATTTAAGCTTATCATTTCATGTGAAAGCTTTATTTCATTATTTTTACCAACAAAGTGTAATTAATAACTTTTATTTATGAATTAAATTTCTTTACCAGTAATATTAATTAAATTGCTTTTACTTATATTAAATACTATTTCCGAAAAGAAAAAGGATTTATTTAAGGATTTCTCTTTATTTTAATTTCCCTTAAATATCAAAAGGGCATTTAAGCCATTACTTAAACAATTAAATTGCCAAAAATTAAAGGAGTGTTTCTTAAGCCTAACCAGTACCTATTCTGGTCCATTGGGCCCACATGTAAATGTTGGATGCTAGAAAATTAAGTATTATTGAAAATAACAAAGGTTATCTAGTAATTCAACTTAAATGCAAATAAAAATAATTAAGCGTCAAAGTTACCCAAACTTTCTGGTGGGTGCTCTCTGGTCCTAAACAAGCTTAGAAAACCAACATGTTCACATGGAACCTCTACTGAATTTGGTTTATTAATTTACAAAGGAAAACAAGCACTGAACAAGAATAATTAGTTCTGGTACTCCTAAATTCATGATTAATTCACAAGAGGTGCCTTTTGGCATCTCAAGGTAGTGTGCACAAGTTGGGCTCAAGAACATTAATATATTTAACATGAAAAATCATTTGTGTAGCTCTACCAGAGATGGAAAAACATTTTTATAAAAAGATTCACATGATAACTTTGTGCAATTTTTGGCACAGCATCTAGTCTTACTCTAACACACATCATATCCAAAGCCTAACTACAGAGGAGCTGTACATTTCAAGATATGACATATTCAAGCATAACATATTTGAAATTTTCCTGCCAAAGCTACTTTGAATCTAGTCACAAGTGTACCACACATGGATGGGGTTTGGCATCCTGAGTCCTACAAAATTTGTTTGGGAATTTTTGGAATTTTCTGTGATTTTCTAGGGATTTTCTAAGACCGTGGACCGAACCGCAAATAAACTAAGTTAAGAATCCTCGCACATATGCCCCCGGGTTCACATCCGTGCCCTTGCCGGCGGCGGGAGGGTTCGCCGGCGGCGATGTGGGGCCCGACCACGACAACAAGCGGCACCATGATGAAATTGAGCTCACCACGGTCGGTTGGTGGTGGTGGCGAGGGTGGAGTTGGCTCCGGCGACGGCGCTCGGCGGCGGCCGGCGACGGCGCTCGGGAGGGCTCGGTGCAGTGCGGCGTGGAGATCAAATTGGCGCAAACAAGCGCGCTTGTGAGCTGGCCTGGATGCTAAGGAGCCTAGCGGTGTGCTTGGACGGCGGCGAGCGCGGGCCAGGAGGGCTAGCACCGGCGGCGGCGGACCGGCGGTGGCGATGGCGCGGGCGGCTCGGTGCGGCGCGCGAGGAGAGGCCGGGAGGCTTTATACCCGGCTCGGGCGGCCCGTGGGTGACGCGTTGGTGATGGCGGGAGATGCGGCCGTGCTACGCGCGCGTCGCGTCGTGCGCGTACGGCGGCGACGTCGCCGACGGACCGCCGGTCCGTGCGCGCGCGCGCGCGCGTGCGGCGGCGCGGACGCCAAGACGCCTCGGGACGGTGCGCATCGGGGCGCGCGTGCATCGGGACGCGGCGTGGCGCGGACGTCGAGGTCTCGGGCGGCGTGGGCACGGCTGCCGGGGCAAGACCGGCGGCGGCGGCACGGTGGCGCTCGGGACGCGCACGACGTCGCGCATGGCGCGCTCGGGCTCGGGCCGTGCCGCCGGTGCCATCTTTGACTCGATTTTTCTCAAAATTTTTCAACAGAACTGTACCAAGTGATGAATACCAAAGTTGTAGATCTAGGTACCAGCTACAACTTTTACAAAGGTTGTATGGGGTTTTGTTGCCTAGATCTGAATCTGTGGAAGTGCCAATTTTGAATGTCAGCAGGGTTCTGTCAACAGTGATTTCTGGCTTGTAAGGGCTTTTTCACAATTTTCCCCTCCAAATCAGCAATGCCACTCTACATGAAAGTTGTGTCCCTCAACAAGATCTACAACTTTCCCAAAGGTAGAATTTTAAGTGTTTAGGTGAATTTTGGGGAACGCGGCAAAAGTTCCGGCAGACACCTGTGGACATTGGGTGGCAAGGGGACTTTGACCCACCCTTTGACCAAGGGTTGGCCCCACCAGTGTTTTACTATTCACTAGGGTCACTTAGGGGTATGTTAGGGAGTTTTCATGGGTGAGGGCCCAGGTTGACCTAGGGTTGACCATTTGACCGGCTAATCGTGTCGTTAGCGTTAACAACGGTAATTAAAAACCTGGGGCGTCACAATGGACCCCGAATCGGCTGTTCAGCCGCATTCGGTTATGTTTCCCACGAGTAGAACACGTGTGTAATTCATGCTTTAAATAATGTATGCTTTTAGCTTTCCATATTTAGATCGTATCATGCGGTGGATAGATCTATTTGTGGAAAGTGGTGCGATCCCCATACAAGTTGTATCATGCGAAGGATAGATTTGTTTTGGCATCGTACCCGACGGGTTTTAAAGCATCTAGACATGCGGTAGACTAGTGCTTTGGATCTATGCATGCTTGTTTATTACATGTTTATGCTCGCGCTTTACTTTATTTATTTATTTAATGTTGATCACCACGGGGATCGGTCGCGATCTTGCGCACGTGCATCTTTGCCCAAACAGAGATCGATCGCCGTCATGCTTGCGTCATCCATTCGGCTATGTTACTTTTTCCTTTTTAAAGCTCCCGAATGGTTTCAGTTTATTGGCAGATAGCTTTTTATAGCTATATGCCATCCCATCTGGCTTCGTAGCCATAAATATGGAACTATCTGGTACCACCCGGCAAGTTCCAAGCTTTGGTATTTAACTACTTTCTCTTTTGTTAATTTTCAGGGAAAATTGACTGGCACGTCTCGTGATTCTTTGCGCGTGTGAAGCCAGCTTGTTCGGCTTGCTGTGTGCTTGGCGCTAGGTGCACATTTTGCGTCAACACACTTTTTGGCACGCCGAGTGGGACAACAGCCGAAAACCAAGATGCCTGAAATCGCGATATCATGGATGTCAACATCGAAGACCTCTCTCCTGAGCAACGGCAGCAGCTCCAGGACGCCGTGGATCAATTCCAACAGAAGTGCTTGCTGTCCTTCAAGAAGAACAGGAGCGGCGTCCCGTACTTGAAAAATGAGATGCCCAGGGTATTGTTGCCAGGGGAGAGCGACGCCACAACCCAGCAGGAAAAAGAGGAATGCATGCAAGCGTTCCGAGATACTGCGGACCACATCTAGAGCAGGCACCACAAAGCTTTCCTTGGTGCGTTCAGATAAATGATGGTGGCTGTCTTCGGTCCAGGCATGGAGCAGGCATTCAGCAAGGCACCCATTCAGGGAGGCACCGTGGAGTTTGGCGAGTCCAGTTCTCAGCCGCCATTACAGAGCCAGCAAGCCCAGCCTCTTCCTCAGAGCGCTGGGAGTCAAGCTTTCCAGCCTCCTCCAAAAGGTGCTGGGGGTCAGCCAGCTCAGCCCCCACTGCAGGCCGCAGGGGGACGACCAGTTCAGCCACCACCGTAGGGTAGCACGGGTCAACCTGTGCAACAGCCGAACCCGTACCAGCCCACGTACGGGGAGTTGGCATTCGGCTCGCCTGGGGCCCCGCTTGCTTCCAGTCACAGAATTGCTACACCAAGCAACTGGCTACAGAGGAATCTATACGGCGGAGGCTACCACGAGGTAGGGAACTACGGGGCCATCGACGCTCTTCCGAATCCGGGTTACAGACCAGCTGCGGGCACGCAGGAGGATGACGTCCTGGCGCAGAAGATGGCCGATTTGATGCAGAATCAATTCGGCCCCAAACCAAAAATGCAAGGACCTACCTACATGTCGCCGTTCCCGGAGTGGTCCTACAACGTGATCCTTCCGCCAAGGGTAAAACCTCCGACGGAATTCACAAAGTTTTCGGGGCAGGACGTCACGAGCACGGTGGAGCACATTGCTCGCTACCTAATGCAGCTTGGAGAGTGCTCAGCCGAAGAAGCGTTCAGGGTCAGATACTTCCCCGCGTCATTGACGGGTCCGGCGTTCCAATGGTTTTCATCTTTACCCCCGCAATCAGTCAGCACATGGAAGGAGCTGGAGCGGAAATTCCACACCCACTATTTCAGCGGCAGCTCAGAAAAGAAGCTCATCGACCTCGCTACCCTGAATCAGAGGCACAGTGAGACGCCCTTGGAATTCCTCAGGAGGTTTAGGGAAGTTAAGGGCATGTGCTTTTCGCTCAACCTGCCAGACGACCAGTTGGCCGATATGGCCGTTGCCGGGATGCTGCCGGCCGTGCGTGAGAAGCTATTTGGTATGGAGTTCGATAACCTGGGCCAGCTGTCCCAAAAGCTGTCGTTAATGAGCAAACAAGCATATGGCTTCAAGAAGGATGCCAGGTTCGGCAAACAGCACGACGTGGCGGATATCTACAACAAGTTCCTGGACAAGGCCGACTTGGTGGAAGATTCTGATGATGAACGGGACGTGGCTGCGGTCGAAATCATGTGGGGAAAGGAGCCATTGACTATGAATCAGCGTTGGGTCAAACAGACCAAAGGTACCTACGATTTCGACATCACGAAAGCTGACAAGCTGTTTGAGATCCTGGTGAAGGAAGGCCGAATCAGATTGCCTGAAGGGCATTCCATGCTTCGGCCCGATGGAGTAAAGGAGAAACGTTACTGTGGCTTCCACGACAGGAACTCGCACTCCATCAACGACTGCAGGGTCTTCAGAATGAGGATCCAGAGAGCCATCCAGGAGGGGCACCTCAAATTTGATAACAAGATGAAGCTGGATGGCCTCCCCTTCCCTTAGAACATGGTGGGTTTTTCGGTCAACGTGGTGACAGCTGAGGAGAAGGGCAAGGTCAAAGTCTTGACCTCAGCCAGGGCAAGGCAGGATGGAGCAGTGGACCCGGAGCGTCAAGTAACTTTGGAGCAGGTGCATGGTGAAGCCCCCCGCGTTCTCAGGAGCCATGTCGAAATCGGGGAATCATCCAGAGCCAAGCCCAAGGTGACCATGCGCATCCTCCTCAACAAGTGGCAGCGCCAGCTGGAAAAGGAGCGCTACCAGAAGCGGAAGTACGAGGAGGAGAAGCGCAGGGCTGAGGAGGAAGCACGCAGGAGAGACCTGGAGCAATACACGCGCGAGCAGGAGCACGCGCACTGGGGGTGTGCATTCTTCAGGCACTGCTAGAACGAAGGGTTGAAGCTGCCCACGCTGAGGAACTGCCCTGAGTGCAGCGACAGGTATTTTGAATACAGGCAGGAAACTGCCAATCGCCGATCCGTCCATGAAAGAATTGGAAGGATACATCCTAGCGAGGATCGGCGCCAAAAAATTGAAATCATTGATCATCCCAGGAAAAGGCAAGCTGATTTAAGGTGGGCTGATCAAGAGGAAGACGAGGACGAGTACATCTGGCACAAGGGGCAATGGTGCCCGCCTGGCCTAAGGAAGAGTCAGAAGCGAAGGGTTCAGCGCTTGAGGAACCGTGAACTGAGGCAGGCTGGGATCCAGACAAGGCAGGTGTGGCGTCCAAAGGACAAACCTGAAGGGTCAAAGCGTTCGGCTCCAGCATGCATGGTATACTTTCTGCCGAATGAATTTATGGCTCCTCGCTAATCGAGGTTGTCTTTGGAAGAGGCGTCCCTGGATGATGAGCAGGTTGAGGGGCTGATGGCACAGATGGTGCTAGCCAAGCAAGCCGTCTTCGACAAACCGGACAAAAATCGACACATGAGGCCGCTGTACTTGAAGGGATATGTCAATGGCAAACCATTGACCAAGATGTTTGTCGACAGTGGAGCGGCAGTCAACGTAATGCCGTACACCACCTTCAAGAAACTTGGCATGGGCCCTAGCGATCTGACGCCTACAAGCATAATACTGAATGATTTCGCTGGGAATCCTTCAGACACCAAGGGATGCGCTCACGTGGATTTGATGATAGGGTCCAAGACACTGCTCACGACCTTCTTTGTTATCGAAGGTAAAGGAGCCTACAGCCTACTACTTGGGCGGGACTGGATTCATGCCAATTGCTGCGTCCCATCCACCATGCATCAGCAGCTCATCCAATGGGTGGATGATGATATTGAGGTGGTCCAAGCAGATGACTCCGTGAGCGTTGCGAACATGGAACCAGCTTTCTGGGAGTATCAAGGCATTGACTGTTTCTCAGGGAAAGACTGGGGAGAAGGTCCTGTTGAACCTGTCAGCAGCGATCAACAGCCGATTCAAGCAGTCGGCTCTTATAGCAATTTTTAATGGAGAACCCCGTCGATGGTACTGATGGCAAGCTGGGGCGAGGATTCATGTCGGCTGATAAATTAGAAGAAGTTGACATTGGAAGCGGTGACAAGCCAAGGCCAACATTCATCAGCGCAAACTTGCAATCAGACTTCAGGGAAGAATTAATCAAGCTACTCAAGGAATATAAGGATTGCTTCGCCTGGGATTATTCGGAGATGCCTGGATTGGATCGCTCCATCGTTGAGCATCGGTTGCCAATCAAATCTGGTTTCAAACCATACAAGCAACCACCCCGGAAAATCTACAAGGATGAGGTATTGGCTGATGTGAAGAAAGAAGTTGAAAGATTACTTGATGCAAACTTCGTTCGGCCTTGCAGATATGCGGAGTGGATTTCTAACATTGTCCCTGTTTACAAGAAGAATGGAAAGATGAGGGTCTGCATAGATTTTAGGGATTTGAACAGAGCCACTCCGATGGATGGTTACCCCATGCCTATTGCCGATTTGTTGGTTAACGCCGCTGCTGGGCACAAAGTTATCAGTTTCATGGATGGCAATGCAGGGTACAACCAAATTTTTATGGCAGTAGAAGATATATCAAAGACGGCTTTCAGATGTCCTGGTCATATAGGCCTGTTTGAATGGATAGTCATGACATTTGGGTTAAAAAATGCCGGTGCAACTTATCAGCGAGCCATGAATTACATCTTTCACGAGTTGATCGGCAAAGTTGTTGAAATTTACATTGATGATGTCGTGATCAAGTCCCTAAGTCATGACACACATTTGGAAGATGTGAAAAGGACCTTGGAATGCACCCGAAAGCATGGTTTAAAGATGAATCCAAACAAATGCGGCTTTTGGGGTATCAGCTGGAGAGTTCTTGGGATTTTTGGTCCACGAAGGGGGAATCGAAGTTGGCAAGAAGAGCATGAAGGACATCGATGAAGTTATCCCTCCAACTAATCTCAAGGAGTTACAATCACTGCTCGGCAAAATTAATTTCGTAAGGAGATTCATTTCAAATCTGTCACAGAAGGTTTTGCCGTTCTCTCCATTGCTGAAGCTAAAGAAAGATCAGAAGTTCACATGGGGCGACGAACAACAAAAGGCTTTTGATGAGATCAAGCAATACATGAAGGAGCCACCAGTGCTGGTCCCTCCTCAGTTGGATAAGCCTTTCAAGTTGTACGTGGCGGCCGATACCCAAACCATTGGATCGGCCCTTATTCAGGAATTCGAAGGAAAGGAGCGGGTAGTAGCATGTCTTAGCCGAAAACTACTCGATCCTAAGACCAGGTATTCGGCTGCAGAGAAGCTGTGCTTGTGCGTGTACTACTCGTGTACAAAGTTTCGGCACTACTTGTTGAATGCCGAATGCACTGTGTATTCCAAGTTTGATGTAATAAAACATATGTTATCTATGCCAATTTTGAATGGCAGGATTGGCAAATGGATCTTGGCTTTATCAGAGTTTGAGTTAAAGTTCGAACCGGCAAAAGCTACTAAAGGTCAGATCATTGCCAATTTTATAACTGAACATCGTGATCCGTCAATTGATTTGCTTGAAATTAATCCGTGGGCTTTATTTTTTGATGGATCATCATGTGGTAAAGGTGGGGGAGTAGGGATCCTACTGATTTCGCCTAGAGGTGAGATGTTTGAATTTGCCATCCCTATACAGCCCACTGTCACCAATAATCAGGCTGAATACGAAGCATTACTTTGGGGGCTTCAATATTTGAGAGAAGCCGGGGCCGTTTCAGTTGAGGTGTATGGAGATTCAGAGTTGGTGATCAAGCAATTGAACGGCCAATACGAATGCAAAAGCGGAGCACTGAGGAGTTACTACGAAGAATGCAGGGAAATCTTGAAGAGCTTTCCGTTGGTAACTCTACAGCATATTCCTAGGGAACACAACGAAGAAGCGAACAGGTTGGCTCAGAGCGCCTCTGGTTACAAAGAGAGTCAAGAAGCGTTTGCTGCAGATATATGTGCACTGGGAATGGATCTTGCGGAGGATGATTGGAGAAAAGACATCGTTGACTATTTGAAGGATCCATCCCGAAAGGTCTCTAGGAAGCTCAGGTACAAGGCCATAAAATTCGTTCTTCTGGATGACAATTTGTTTTACAAATCATTAGATGGGGTGTTGTTACGATGCCTGGGTCCGGAAGAAGCGAAGAAGATGATGAGTGAAGTGCATGATGGGATATGTGGAGCACACCAATCGGCCTACCGCATGAAATGGGTTGTCAGGCAAGCTGGGTGCTTTTGGCCGACAATATTAGAGGATTGCTTTGAATATTACAAGGGATGTCAGGATTGCCAGAGGTTTGGAAATATTCAAAGGGTCCCCGCATCAGCATTAAATCCCATTATCAAGCCATGGCCATTCAGGGGCTGGGGTATAGACTTGATTGGCCAGATTAATCCACCATCTAGCAAGGGGCATAAGTTTGTGCTTTTGGCTACAGATTATTTTACTAAATGGGTTGAGGCGATCCCACTAAAGAAGGTGATGTCGGAAAACATGGTTGAATTTGTCAAGGAGCACATCATCTATCGGTTTGGAATCCCTCAGACAATCACAACTGATTAAGGGGCCCAATTCGTGTCCCTGGAGTTCAGAGAATTTGCCGAAAGCATGGGAATCAAATTGTGTAATTCTTCCCCCTATTATGCCCAAGCTAATGGTCAGGCAGAGGCTTCTAATAAGATCATGATCAAGCTTATACAAAAGAAGATCGACCAGAAGCCAAGGAGGTGGCATTCGGTACTCAGTGAGGCGCTATGGGCTTACCGAATGGCCCCTCATTGAGCTACAATGACCTCTCCTTATGAATTGGTTTATGGACACCATGCAGTTCTACCTTGGGAAGT
This sequence comes from Cenchrus americanus, assembly GCA_947561735.1. NCBI lineage: Eukaryota > Viridiplantae > Streptophyta > Magnoliopsida > Poales > Poaceae > Cenchrus > Cenchrus americanus. Next base: position 181,340,246 of record OX387245.1, read on the forward strand.
ACAATCAGATTCCAGGAGAGTTGTGTTATAGAAAGATTTGAGCTCCAAAGATTACAGAGGCCTAATGATGGAAGAGCTAGAGGATTTACACATGATCCGTCTCAGGGCCCTGGAAAACATCGAGAAGAACAAGCTGTGGGTTGCCAAGTACTATAACAAGAAGGTAAAGGTCAGGCAATTTGCAGAAGGGGATTTGGTTTGGAAAGCGCTATTGCCGATTGGAACCAAATACAGCGAATTCGGCAAATGGTCCCCTAACTGGGAAGGACCTTTTCGCGTGGTCAGATGCATCCCTGGTAATGCATACATATTGAAAACTTTACTAGGAGAAGAGTTTTCCGCTGCAATAAATGGGAGATATTTGAAAAATATTATCCTAGTATTGAAATCGATCGATGATCACCAGCAGTGGGATTACATGCATTTGACACAGGAAATAGCCGGCGCTCAAGAACGAGGCCGCCTTCAGAACAAAAATTCACAAACAGAAGGAACAACCAGTGCCTAGATGCATTGCCCTTAGCACAAAACTACATTACAACTGCCTCTTGCAGGTTTACATTCAACAACCCTGGTGATCAGGACATCGAGGAGGTGGGAAGCAGAAGGCCTGGAGGAAGAAGCGAAAGTATGATTCAATCTTTTCTTTGCTTCTTCTTCGGCTGCTCCCTCTTCAGTTGCTCCAAGACCACCGTGACGGCAACTTGGAATGCACGGGGGTGACCATGGTTTGCGGCCTCCACCAAGCTGTCCCAAGCCGCTTTCAGGTTGTTGTACCTGTCAGAGACATCTGAAACAGAGGAGTGGGTGTCAAGGGCAAGAAATCCAGATGTGAGCGCGGAGACAAGAAGGGGTCGGAAACATTTACCTCCCACTAACGCCTCCAAAGCCATACGACGCTCGCGTTTGGCCTGGCAGCGAGCGGTGATGTCCCTGAGGTCATGCTCCAGGTCCCGAACGCGGCAGCGCAATTGATGGCTGGTCCTCTGTTCAGGCGTGGCGTCCTCTGCTTCGAGGGAGGAATCGGAGGAGATGTACTCAGGCATGTCTTCGGTCCCGATGATTTCTTCAGGAAGCAAGTCAAGGCTGAAAGGGGAAAGGTAGAGAAGAGGTAAAGCGCAAGATCATATGGGAAACAAGGAGTAAATCAAGGGAAAACTCACCTCCGAATCGTGCGTTTCTTCGGAGTGCTGCTCTCCTGGGGTTGCTTGCTTTTGTCCATGGCCTTGGGGTTTTTTCCTCTGGAGACAGGGAAAGAAATGAGAAGTGATGGATGAGTGTGCGAGTGGATTTGCAGGGCATCTCAGCAGGCTATTTTATTGACCGAGGGGGTGCATTGGGAGTGATGACTGGCCAGCATACACTGTTGGAATACCAAGCGGCAGGGTTTTCTTCCCGAGTGCGAAGGGTTTTCGCTTGAACAGTGCTTATGGATTGCCGATTCAGGGATCTCCTGTGGATTTTGCGCCAAGGGGCACCTGTTCTCGCGTGTTCGGCTCAAGACAGTTCCCGGATACGTTTAAGAAAAAACAAGATTCATGGATGCAAACATGAAGAAAAATCATAGCAGTGCAAGAACAGAATTCAAAAAGTTCTTTATTTATTGCCAATATTCAAGCATCCCTAATACAATCTAGTCAAAAAGCCTGTTCAGCACAGATTGGGGACGAGTGAGTTCGGCAATGGCGTCGCCGTGGCCATCGAGGTGCTCCAAGATGAGCTGAATCTCCTCGATGTCTTCTGGCGCGCCGCCCCGGAAGCCGCACGGCCTGGTGGAGTAGTCGACGTCGGTGTGCGTCGCCATGGCAGCCAGGCCTAGGGTCATGCCCAAGCGGACGCCATGGGTGGCCACTTCATCAACACGGTGCTCCACCGCAGCAAGGCGCTCCGCCGGCGTGTCTCCGCGGGCGTTCACCTTATCGGCCAGTTGCTCCACCAGCATCTTGAGCTGGTTGAGCTCAGCATCACGGGCTGCAAAGTGCAAGAAAAAGGGAGATTAGCATCAAAGGCCGGATTGGATCAAAGAGCGGCGTCGGGGCCGTACCGTCGATGGTCTCCAGCAGCTGCTTGCGCTGGTCTTCCCATTCCAGCTCGGCTATGCCAGCCTTTTTGGAGACGTCCTCCAGCTCGCGCTGGGCCGCCTCCAGTTCCGCCTTGAAGCGGAGAGCGTCGAGTTCCCCGTAGGGCACGGGGGAGTGGTCGTCAGACTCCGAGGACTCGTCTGGTAGGGGCTGACCAACCGGCGCGGGAGATGGATTCCATTGAATCAACCTGAAAAGAGGCTAATCGTCAAAAACAAAAGGAGATCAAAGATGAATCAGAGAAGAGGAATTGATGATCATTGCCTCCGGCGCGCATTGGCGCTACTCCCCTCCGCCTCATCAGAGGCGCGGTGTCGATTGAGGCGGCGCACCATGCTTCTCTGGGATGTGCACTGTTTGGAAAGAAGAAGAGTTGAGATTGGCAAAGATTCGAGAGCTAAAGGCTTGGTGGAGAGCTAGGGGCACCTACGGTTCCATTTATAGACCTGGCAAGACAGATCGTGGCCTCAAGTCGTGGCTCTGGATCGTGGCGCATATCCCAAGAAAATCGGAAGGTGGAAAGGTTTCCTTGACCAGCCCGCCAATGGGTCGTTTGGAGTTCTAGGCTGAGTCATATTCGGTTGACTGGCTCGGCTGAGAGGAGTCAAAGTGCCATTCGGGTGTTGGCATTTCTTTGCCTAATGGGTCGTTCAGCATTACATCCAGGAATGCGCAGAAGAAGAAGGAAATAAAATTGCAAGAACAAATATTACAAGAGCGACCAATTCGGTTACACATCAATTGAAGCGTCTAGATGTTCAAGTATTTCGCAATTACACCACGGACATTTGATGTTGCTTGGCGAAAACTTTCCATCCGCTCTTGATAATCTTTCTGAGCGCTGGACAGAGTGGTAAGTTCTGCATCGCATTGTTTCACCTTAGCTATAGCCGATATTGCTTCCTCTTGGGTCTTCTCTATCAATCCAGGGAGCTCGGCTATTTTCTTGTCATCAGCCTCTATTTCAGCTGACAGGCTTCTCAGTTCTGCCTCCAAAGCGGCTTTTCTGGCGATCTTCAATTCGCGAGAAGCTTGCAGATTGGCCAATGTATCTTTGTGGCTCTCGGTCTGAGATTGTACCCCTTTCATGGCTTGTTCAGCACTAGCCCTCTTCTTTTCAACAGCTGGGCGGGAGGATACCTTTCTCAAAGCTTGTCTTATGGGCACGTAATGAATTTCCAGACCGGAGATAGATGCAAGAGAAGCACTGATGTCCTCAGGGAGTTCTTGGCTAATGGGTTCGAGCATTTCTTCAAAGTAATCGAGATCTTTGAACTGATCTCGCGCATCTCTTTGCAGCCAGGCAAAAATCTCCTTGAGCCTTTCTAGCACTTCCTCTGACAGAGTTTGAGGTGCTCCTTCCCTTGCCTCGGCAACTGGATTGTCCCCCATTGATGGACTTGATGATGATGGGGCCTAATCCTACGAAAGCAATATTGCCGAGTCAGGAGTGCTGGATGTAAAAGGTAGCAGGGTTAAGTGCAAATAAGTACCTCATGTCTGATTTCCTGAACTAGGGCAAGATTTTGTTCAGGGGCAGCCACTGGTGAAGGAGGTGTTCCAGGCAGAGCTGAAGCTCCTGTGTGAGAAGGCGTTGATGCAGTTCCTGGCAACTTAGGAGCTTCTGGCTGAGGAAGAGATGGGTTCACCTCTGTTGGGGTTGATGTCTCTGCATAACCAGTGGGTGATTGGACCCTTGGAGGACTTGATGGCTCTGGTTGGATTGGGAAGCTCATCTCTGGCGAGTTTGGTGCTTCTGCTTGAACAGGGGGTGACTAAGTCACTGATGAAGATGAGATTTCCACTTGGACAGGTGGTTCAACCCTGGGTGGACCTACTTGTTGAGACACTGGGACGTCCACAAGTTGATCCTCCATTGTTTCTTCTGCAAATGCCAAATTAGGAATGAATGCTAGTGTTCATCCTCAAGAAGAAGACAGTAAAGGTCATACCAGTGGATGGAGCATTGGCAGGTTCTGAAGCCGAGGATTGCTGAGTTCTAGTCTGAAAATGCATGAGATATGATTTATCAGAAATAGAGTAATCCTGTGATCAAGAAAGGAAGAAATTTTACCTTAACAAGGACTTTCTTGATAGTTCTTCTCCTCTTGGCATTTGGAGGAGCAATCAGAGACAAGCCTTGCCTCCTGTCAGCAGCAAGGCTGGACAGAGTTGGGTCTGTTGTGGCATACCTAGCCATTAGCTCAGCCAGGGTTGGTGATTTGAATCCCAATGCTAAGATTGGGCCTACTGCATTGTAAGCAATATCCCTGGCTTGAGGGGCAGGCATGGTGTTCTGAAGGCAAAAGAAATGAAATCAGAATCATGATTGAAAGAGGAAATGTCTGATTTAAGGGTTAATCATATTACCTCTGAAGTTGGCTGGAAGTCAGGCATCAACTCTGTACAGAACAAGTGTACAGGCTCACTGAAGATGTGATCATGGAATTCTTGCCACCAGGAGTTGAAGGTGGGGTGAGCTATTGTTGTGGGTATGAAAGGCCAGTGTGTAAAAATGAATGACCTGCATACATATTGAAAAACTCTGCTAGTTTGAGTAAGTTCCTTGATTTCCTCTCTGGGCTTGAGGAATTCATGCAGAAACAGTCTTGGGGGCATCTGGCCACATCCTAGTTGCCGAGCCATTATGTTGGGCTGATAATATTTATAAGTGCTATAGGTCAGCCTTCCTCCACTGAATTCAGCCGGCAGGATGCATGGGCGGATAATGATATTGAAGATCTCCAGGAATCTTCCATCTTGGCGTTCAGCTTCAAAGGAGAACTCACAAGGGAGAGTCAAATTGTCATTATCCAAATAAGGGAGCCAGAGAGGATTTTGGAAGCCTTTGAAGAAGAGCTCGAAGAGCTGGCTGATATTCTGCTGAATGAGGACAGTTGAAGCAGCTTCTCCATAAGTCTGGCATCCTCTGGTGGCTTGGGGTTCCCCTTCATGATGAGTGGATGAAGGGAAGAACCGGGTGTTCAAATCGACACCAACAATCTGATGCATGTGCAGCTGCAGCCACATCTGAACAAACCACCAGGGACCGTTGACACATGCTATCCTCTGGCTAGTGTACATCTGGGTGACGGTTTGATGAAGCATATGATACACACTGCCTAGAAGGTATTTCCCAAGAGGGAAGCGCTTGCCATTGACTAGATGTGAAGCCATTGCAATGTGATTCACGGTAGGCTCATTGGCTTTACCACAGAAGATAAATCTGCATAGCCACATGTTCAGAAATGCCCTGTATTCAATTTCACCAAGGGGGCCATCCTTCATATGGTTCAGGATATAGTTTTTGTATCCGCTCCCTGGTTTCACCCCTGTTTGTCTTGAGGAACCTTTAAAATCCCAGGGGTGAACAGATCCTGTAATGTCAAGGCCGGTGATCATATACACATCGGCCAGAGTTGGAGACATCGGGCCGTGACCAAAGAGGAAGGCGTTGACGCCATTTGGCCAGAAGTGGCAAGCTGCTATCAAGAGGTCTTCATTCTTAGGGGTCTCGGCCAAAGACAACTCCAGGCACTGAGCAATGCGGAGGGTATCCCAATTCTGGGTTCTGGCATTCTTGTCTGGAAGAACCCTCCGGTACCAATTTTTCCAGCCTGCGATTGGGGGCAAGGGCCAGTTCTTGAAAGCATCCTGCCACTGAGGAGGTGTGGATAGAGCCGCTTTGAAGGGGATCCTTTGAGATTCGGCGGCGATGAAATCTCGAGGATCAGAGTTTCCCACAGGACCAAGGTAGTAGGATCTTGAATTGGCCTCGGTGCGAATCAAAAGCTCGGTAGAAGGCTCCTGAAGAAAAGCGGAAAAGAAATCTCAGGTAAAAATTGAAAACCTAAATACCGAATGAAGCTTATGGAAGGGGAATTTACCTGAGCAGCTTGGTTTTGAGCCGCTATTGGGATTCAAGCTCAGAACAAGGGGATCTAGGGTTTGGATCTAGACGAAGATTCCGACAGATTGCGAAGAGAGAGAATAGGTGTTGAACATATTTGATTTGAAGACGTTGGTGGCTGTAGTCAATTCCGGAATAAAATCACTTTTATCCCGCAATTGAAGGGGCATGTGTTAACACCAAAATTTGGTAAGGAGTCTGACTTGTGGGTCCAGCTCGGTGAGGAGTCCGTCTGGTGGAAGGAAGGTTTCCTCAAATGCATTCAGCAGAAAGATCCGCGGTTGGCTATCTGCTTCCGTTCGGCAAGGGAACAGTTGAGCTGATTTTGCGGGATTGAATGGCGACGTGGCTCAAGCAGGAAGGACGAATGGATGGATAAGCGATCAAGCTTAGAGATAAATTAGGTATCGAATCCATTCGAGGTTGTGCTCGGCAGGGTATAAATATGAGCCCTGGTTGTATGTAACAGAGATATGTAATCATTCTCAATAAAAACCGGCCTTACGCCAAACCCTAGAGTCCATTTGTCGTGTCGTCGAGTTCTTCGAGAGGGTTCATCGATCTGTCGACCTCCGTGAGTACCGGCAACCTTGTATCATATCTAGTATCATGCGGTGGATTTAGATCTGATGCAAGTAGTCTTGTTACCATGCTTAGTGTCATGCGGTAGATTCAAGCTTTGTTCAAGAAGGTTTCTTGTTCAAGTAGATTCAAGCTAGTCATCCGGTGGATTAGATTTCAAATCGATCTGATAGATTTATCTTGCTTGGTAGTGTTCGTTCCTTCTTCATGGACCCCGAATCGGCTGTTCAGCCGCATTCGGTTATGTTTCCCACGAGTAGAACACGTGCGTAATTCATGCTTTAAATAATGTATGCTTTTAGCTTTCCATATTTAGATCGTATCATGCGGTGGATAGATCTATTTGTGGAAAGTGGTGCGATCCCCATGCAAGTTGTATCATGCGAAGGATAGATTTGTTTTGGCATCGTACCCGACAGGTTTTAAAGCATCTAGACATGCGGTAGACTAGTGCTTTGGATCTATGCATGCTTGTTTATTACATGTTTATGCTCGCGCTTTACTTTATTTATTTATTTAATGTTGATCACCACGGGGATCGATCGCGATCTTGCGCACGTGCATCTTTGCCCAAACAGAGATCGATTGCCGTCATGCTTGTGTCATCCATTCGGCTATGTTACTTTTTCCTTTTTAAAGCTCCCGAATGGTTTCAGTTTATTGGCAGATAGCTTTTTATAGCTATATGTCATCCCATCTGGCTTCGTAGCCGTAAATATGGAACTGTCTGGTACCACCCGGCAAGTTCCAAGCTTTGGTATTTAACTACTTTCTATTTTGTTAATTTTCAGGGAAAATTGACTGGCACGTCTCGTGATTCTTTGCGCTTGTGAAGCCAGCTTGTTCGGCTTGCTGTGTGCTTGGCGCTAGGTGCACATTTTGCGTCAACAGTCGCGCACCGGTCAGACCGGTCCCCACCGGTCAGACCGGTCAGACCCATCGGTCGACCGGTGCGGCATCGCGCAAAGACCGTCTTCGGTTCTTCGGTCTTGGCTTTGTGGATCAACCAAGGAACCCAGTGGTTTTCTGGTGAACCACTGGAAACCCCACGAACTCGGTGTAGCCTCCGCCAATCTCCACTCATGACTCGGCTCCAACGTAGTCCCGGCTCAACCTTGGTTTTGGGGCTCAACCAAGAAACCGTCCATGACTTCATCTCGCTGTTCATGCCACCATGCGGCCCGCACTTGACCCCGCTGGCCACCGGGTCCCTCGAACAAAGCCTACTTGTCTTCTCCACACCTGGAGGCCTCACCGGCAACGACCTTTCGCGCTTGTTTCTTCACCTGCACCAACACCAGTCGAGCCGCAACCTGCACCTACAATACTTAGCCAAGAATCAGTCCACACAACGTTGTCAATGACTCATCACACAAGGAAGCGACCATCCACCGGTCCTCGAACCACACATGGTCCTCAATGTCCCCCTTGATGAGTGCATTGACAACACCCACACGAAAGTAACAAGAGAGAAAAGAAAAAGAAAAGAAATGAACAAAAAGAAACTCCAACAAGCAATCGAAAGCCATTTGCGGAGCCTTTCTTTATGGAGATCTTCCTTATTGGAGCCTGGTGCATCTGGAACGAGAGGAATGATCTCATCTTCAATAAGAAACAGCCGAGTCTTGCTTCTTGGAAGGACTCATTCAAGTTGTTAGTTTACAATCATTTCTGTAGAATTAAGAGCAGCTTTCATATTTCTCTACTTTCTTGGCTTTCAACCATGTAACTGCCCTCTTACCTCCTCCTTCCCCTCCCCTGCCTCCTTTCTCTTTCTCTTTCTGCCTAACTGCTGGTTAGGCCTCAAGTTGTAAGTAACTCTGTAACTCTTGTCCTGTTTTATTTATTCCTGTTGCCGGGGGGCTTTGCCCCACGGTAGTTGCTCAAAAAAAATGGCAAAGCCACACAAATTTCATGCTAGGACAGCCATTCTAATCATAAGACCATCACAAACACCCACAAGCACCTCATGTCATGTCAAAGCCACCGAGCCATGTGCCTACTTCTATGTATGAGACTTCTCATTGGTAGGCATCATGCAACGGTTTAGCACCCAAAGCAAAATAAATTCAGCACATATGACATGGGAGCACATTTTCCAAGCATTTTCATTTCATTTTCAGATTTATAATTGGTACATGAAATGTCATTGCGACAAAAAGGAACTTATGCCCCTCCACAAGATGAAGCAAGAGGGCTAAACATTCATGATGGCAAATGAGCCTTTGGCCCCATATGATCAATAAACTAGCTATCCAACCACAAATTAAGCATAACCAAGCCACTAAAACATGTCAAGATCATATAAAGGCATTTACACATGAGAGAGCATACATGTGACATTTTTCAAAAACATAGCCATCAACCATGGATTATTCATCAAGAGCTAAGTCAAACTAACCATAGCATACCAAACAAGCTCACAAAGACATAAATCTCATTCCATGGTGAACAATGTATATGAGAGAAGCTTTTCCTAACCAATGCATATGATACAAAATGCATGCAATCTAAGATACAAGGATGCCTATACATCATGTTACATATGCCACGCCAAATGCAAGAAATGCACAAAGGAAACTATACATATGCTACAAAGAGAGCTCCCACACACCCAACTCAAGAAATCAAACACACACCAAGTTCCCCCCGCAAACGAGTGAAAGTTGCTTGATCTAGGGCTTTGGTGAAAATATCAGCTAGTTGGTCATGTGTGGGTACATGGATCAAAGCTATCTCTCCTTTCTCTACGTTGTCTCTCAGAAAATGATACCTCACTTCTATGTGCTTGGTTTTGGAATGGAGCACTGGGTTCTTTGCAACGCTTATGGCACTGGTGCTATCACATTGAAGTGGGACATGGGTATACTCCTCACCAAAGTCACTCATGGTGTATGAAATCCAAAGAAGCTAAGAGCAACAACTAGCAGCGGCAACATACTCTGCCTCGGTCGTGGATTGAGCAACACTCGGCTGTTTGCGGGAAGACCAAGATACCAAAGAAGAACCCAAAAACTGGCAAGTCCCAGAAGTGGACTTCCTATCCAACCGACATCCGGCAAAATCCGCGTCTGAAAAACCATGAAGCGCCAAAGAAGAGAACGCGGAGTACCAAAGGCCGAAGTCGGGAGTGTGACGCAAGTACCTGAAAATTCGCTTCACCGCTTGCCGATGCGAAGTCCTCGGAGACGCTTGAAAACGAGAGCACAGACACACCGAGAACTGTATGTCCGGCCTCGTCGCCGTCAAGTAGAGGAGTCACCCGATCATGCTCCGGTACTCCTTCTGGTCCACGTGTTCACCTTCCTCGTCCGCATCAAGAGCTGTAGTCGTACTCATCGGCGTTGTCATAGCCTTGGAGTCCTCCATCTTGAACTTCCGCACAATGTCCTTGGTGTACTTAGCCTGGTGCACAAATGTTCCTTCCTTTGATTGTTTGATTTGTAGACCGAGGAAGAACTGCAACTCACCCATCATGCTCATCTCAAATTCCCTGCTCATATCATCCGCAAACCTTGCAACAAGAGAGTTAGACGAGCCACCAAAGACAATATCATCCACGTACACCTGCACAATCAGGATATCTCTGCCCTGCCTCAGCAAAAACAAGGTCTGATCGACCTTCCCCATCTCAAAACCTCTCTCAAACAAGAACCCCCTCAACCTACCATACCAAGCTCTAGGCGCCTGCTTCAACCCATACAGCGCCTTCCTCAACTTGTACACCCGGTGGGGGTACTTCTCACTCTCAAACCCCGGAGGCTGCCTCACAAACACTTCTTCCTCCAACACACCATTCAGAAAAAGCACTCTTCACATCCATTTGGTGCAACTCGAACCCTTTAGCCACGGAAAAGGCTATAAGGATCCTAATTGCCTCCAAACGGGCTACGGGAGCAAAGGTCTCCTCGTAGTCAATCCCCTCCTTCTGACTGAACCCTTGAGCAACAAGTCTCGACTTGTTCCTCACAACCTCACCTTTCTCTCCCTCTTTGTTCTTCCACGCCCACTTTGTACCAATCGGCTTACACCCTGGGGGAGGGTCAACCAACTCCCAAACCTGATTTCTCTCAAAGTTTTCCAACTCCTCATGCATCGAATTAACCCAATTGTGATCAGATAGTGCGTGTCCAATGTCTTTGGGCTCAAAAGTAGCAACAAATGCTGCATGATTGAAATGAGAGTTGTTCTGAGACCTTGACCGTGTAGTGCGTTCATTCATGTCGCCGATGATCCTCGAAGCTGGGTGATCCACTTGTACTCGCCGGGAGGTTCTCGCCTCGATGCTACCTCCCCCTCAACATCAGCTTCTCCTCGTTCTTGATTTGTCGTCGTAGGTGTAGTAGAGGGTCCGTCCATCACCGAAGTCGAAGTAGTGGGTACATGTTCAGCCGGGGGCACCGCACCACCATCTTCATCGTCTCAATGTTCATGCCCCTCCTCCTGAAAGATCTCCTCGCCAAGCTCATCATCACCTGCACACTCAAAGACAAGCTGACTACGTGGCTCTGTCTCATCAAAGGTCACCTCGCAAGTCTCCACGATTTGGTTAGTTTCAAGATTGAGCACACAATATGCTCTAGAGTGAGATGCATAACCAAAGAAAATACCATCGACAGACCTAGCCTCAAACTTATCCAACTTCCTGCCTTTCTTCAGAATGAAACACTTGCAACCAAAGACATGGAAGTGACTCACCTTGGGTGTGCGACCATGCATCAACTCATAGCATGTCTTCTTCTTGTGCACTCTGAGGTAGATCCTGTTTGACACATAGCACGCGGTATTCACCGCCTCAGCCCAATACCTCCTTAGAGTCCTATGCTCATCAAGCATCGTCCGAGCCATCTCGCACATGGTCCTGTTCTTCCTTTCCACAACACCATTCTGGGGAGGCGTATACAGACTCGAAAACTGGTGCTCAAGACCCAAGTCATGGCAAAAGGTTTCAAAATGAGAGTTTCTGAATTCCGAGCCATTATCACTGCGGATAGCTCGTATGGCATCTCCGTGCCTCTCATTTCTCAACCTCAAGACTAGATCTCGAACAAAACCAAACGTCTCCCCCTTATCCTCGAGAAAGAACGCCCACGCATACTGAGAATAGTCGTCCACCACAACAAGGACATACCACTTCCCACCCGCAGATCGCACACGAGCTGGGCCAACAAGGTCCATATGGAGCAGCTCGCATGGACGCTCAGTCATCACATAGGGTGAGAGGCAGGTGAGAAGAAGCGACCATCTTGGCATGCCTACACGGCGCACAAACCAACTCTTTCTCAAGCCTCAACCGTGGCAATCCTCGGACCAAATTGAGTTTACTCAAGCGAGACAAAAGGCCAAAGCTCAAGTGACCCAACTTCCTATGCCACTTCCACAACTCACTCGAAGAACCAGCCAAGAAACAACGCTCCACACCCGAAGACTGAGAAAAATCAGCATGAAACACCTGACCCTCGGGAACGACCAAACAGACAAGGTCCCCTCGAGAGTCCAAAATCCGAGAACCACCTGGCTGAAACAACACCTCAAAGCCACATCCAACAACTGGGACACAGAAAGCAAATTGTACCCTAGCGATTGAACAAGAGCAACACGCCTCAGAGTGATCTTGTCACTCACTTTGATCTCACCTTCTGAAAGCACACGCCCACGCCCATCGTCCCCAAAAGTGATGTACCTCCTTGTCACCACCGGGACGAGACTTGAGAACCACCCCCTGTCTCCGGTCATATGCGTCGAGCAACCGGAGTCAATCACCCAAATGTTCTTCATGTCTCCCACCTGAAATTCAAAAACGAGCACGTGAGCGAACAAATGACTCAGCACTAGGGTTAGTACCAAAAGAGTAAAACCAGTGCCGAGCCATTTGCTCGAAAGTGGGGTTAGCACCAACCAAAGCATCTCTCCTACCAAAGCTACCTCCACGATCACCACCACGGTAACCACCCTGAGGGAACCACCCCTCTCTGCCTGGAGGAGGACCAAAACCATGAAAGAAAGCCCGTGGAACGTCCCTCCTCTCCTTCTCAAAGCTACAACTCCTCCCATCCCCGTAGTGAACTCGAGGGGGAGAACACCTAGCAACCTGACCACCTGCAAACTCTCCAGCCCAACCACCAGAACCACGACCTCCAGAAACAACCCTCGCACCTGTACGAGCACGAAACCCAACCGCTCGCGCCGTCCGGTGCCCTCGCACCGGTCTGACCGGTGCCCCACACCGGTCTGACCGGTGTGACCTGGGCAGCAGCACCTCCAACAGCCTTCCGCTCTCCCCAAGCCCGAACCGTCCTCACACTCGCCTTGGCCCTGAGCATCTGCACACGTGGCTCAAGTACACCATCGGAAAGGTGGTACTTGTCCTTGTTAGCCCACTCCTTTGCCATTCTCTCCTCTCGCTTCCTCTTGAAGCAAAACTCATCCTTATGGCCATCTCTCCCACAATAGCCACAATGGAACCTCACAAGCTTAGGCTTAGACTTGGGCTGTGGCTGCTCACTTGGTTTCTCTCCACTCAATTCCTCCACCGGTTTCCCCTCACTAGCCTTCTCACTCTCTTTCCCAAAGAACACTTATCCCGAAGTGCTCACAAACTTGATAGGCTTTTGTAGATCATTTGTGGGCGTAGGAAACACGGGTGGAGCTGGGGTTGTGTCTAGTCGGTTCCTAAGATGGTTAGGTTTTGGGGGGAAATCATTTTTGTGGTGGATTTTTGGTGGCTCTAGGATATTCTCTCCACTTCCCTCACCAACCTTGTTTGCCCCAAGTCCCTCACCATCCTGCCTCTTAAATGCCTCGATCATCATCCTCAACTGATGCTCATGACCAGACAACCAACCCATCAACTTTCTCAGCTCATCATTCTCATCCTGCAAACGATCAACATAATGTGCAAGTTCCAAATTTTTCAAAGCATGCATTTCACAGGTAGAGCATGATGTAGGCATGGGTTCCTTCAATTTAGCCTCAAGAGAACTAGTGTAAGCATGCATCTCATCAATCTTAGCTTGCAAAACAGGGCAAGAAGTGCAAGCTCCTAGCAAAGCAGGTCTAGGCTTAAGCTCAACCACTTCAACCCTAAGCACATCTAGTTCCTCACACTTGGAGGCATGCTTCTCCTTAAACAAAGCAAGATCAGCAAGAAAGATGGAGCAATCAGCACAATCAACATCATCCGAAACAATAGGGCTAGCCTTAAGGGAATCAATCTCAAGCTTGCTATCAAGCACCTGTGTCTCTAGCTCAGCCACTCTAGTCCTAGCATCCTCGAGTGAAGCCCTAAGATCTTTTCTCATTTTCTTGGCCTCTCTAAGCATGTCATCACGGTTATCAAGCAAAGAGCCAAGCCTCTCATTCTCCTGGAGCAAGAAGGGAAGTTCATCACGCACCTCGTCGTCGGAATCGGAGTCCGAGTCGCTCTGTGTGCTCTTCTTGCTGCCGGAGCTCAGCGCCATGGTGCAGAAGCCGTCTCTCGCGAAGCAGCTCAGCCCGCTCAGGTTCTTGGACGACTTCTTGCTCTTGCGACGATCACCTGCATCCTCAGTACTGCTCGAGCTCGAGGTGGAGTACGCATAACTGGAGTCGACGTCGCTCGCTCCAACCATCACTCGGGCCTTGCCTCGACTCTCCTTCTTCCTCGATTGTCGCTCGTCCTTGTACTTGTTCTTGTGCTTGCTCTTGTGGTCGCGCCTCGACCGGTACTTGTCATCCATCCTCGACTTGTGCTTGTAGCCATCCTTGTTCTCGACCTTCTCCGGGCAGTCGGCGATGAAGTGTCCTGGCTTGCCGCACTGGAAGCATGTCCTCGTGTTCCTCCTCATGTTCACTCGGTTCTCGTGTAGCCTCTCGAACCGCCTCGTCAGGAGCGCCAGCTCATCCTCTCCAAGCACATCAAGCTCCTCATCTGGCATAGACATCAAAGTGGAAAAAGAGAACATCCTGGTGGATGGGTTAGTGTTAGCCTTTCCTTTCGAACCACTAACGAGGGCAAGACTATGGGAATCAGTCGGACCCTCGAGCTTGGCAGTCATGCCCTTATCCACCTCAGCCGACTTGAGCTTCGAGAACAGCTCGTTCACAGTCAGAGTGTCATATTTCTCCGACTCCACAATGGGCTCGAACTTTCCGCCCCAAATCGTACGATCCAAAGAGTGTAAGAGCTTGACAGCTCTATCATGATCATCGTACAGGAGTACGTCCACATTGGCCCTCATGTTGTTCACAACCACCGTGAACCTCTGAAACAAGGCATCGATGGACTCACCGGGGAGATGAGTGAAGTTCTCGTACTCTCTCCGGTAGGTCGCATACATCCGTGCCTGAACCTGGGCATTCCCAACATGAGCCTCCTTCAGCACCATCCAAATCCTACATGCCAAGTGCTCGGTGTGCACCCGATCGAACTCAGGCTGACACAAAGCACAAAACAAGTAGTCGACCGCCTTGTTGTTGGCATCGAATCTGTCCCTCGATCCTGGAGCGAGGAAGTCCATCAGCTGGACATAGCCTGTGGCCACCGTGACATCCCAAAGGATCTGACCCTTTCCGCGGAGGAACGCACCCATCCGCTTAATCCACATATGGTAGTTCTTGCCATCGAAGTGTGGAGGACCCGAACCCCATTCCTGGTATGCCTCCCTTTGATCTTAGACTGGTTAGAGTCAATAAAGACCCGAACCAGCTCTGATACCAGTTGAAGGACCGATCCGGCGAACCAGAGAGAGGGGAGTGAATGGGAGCCGATAAAAATTCTTCTCGAAGGAGATGGAAACTCCAACAAGATGAACACGGCTTCCAACACACGTCTCCGACTCACTACCCACGTTGGCCAAGCCCACGTAGCCACTGGAGTGCCACTGGACCTAGGAACCAACACACAACCTTCCGACCCGAGAACGCAGCGGAACACCAAACCTCGAGTCTATAGACCAACACCGGTCAGACCTGTGAGCACCACCGGTCAGACCGGTCCTTGCTGGTGAAATTGGGCAACTTTCACTAAGTGGCTCCACACCGGTCAGACCGGTGAGACACACCGGTTAGACCAGTCATAGCCTGAAAGCCCCCAAGGCACCGAACAGGTCAACCGACCTCCAAACTGACCCAAACTCGAAACAGCAGCAACACGGGACAACAGCGAACACACCCAGACGTTCACCCGAGCAAAAACCCACCGAGGGTTGCACCGGTCAGACCGGTCAAGAGCACCGGTCAGACCGGTGTAGCTGGGCGCTCGGGATGAACAAAGACTCGCGGGTCAACTCCCTCAAATCCAAACCTCGATCTCCCGAATCGCTCCACGGACTTGAACAAGACTTTGGGGATATTAGTAACACCTCATGAGGAGTCCATAGCCAAGTTTAATCCCACCAAAACTCGTCCAAAAAGGAGGAATCGAAGAAATCCCGCCAAGAGCACCACGAACCCTAGAACCCGGAAAACCCCAAAATCGAGCCCCTTTACTCACGGATTTGGGAAGGGAATCACAGTCCAAAGAACCACGAAGGGTTCCCACAAATTTCCCCCATCAAATCCCCATGAGAAAGGTCCCAAAAACAACCCAAAGAAATCACCAAGAGAGGGCTCCGAAAATCACCACCAAGAACAGCCGGGAACAACACATCCAAACCTTGAGGAACCACGCCGAATCATCTATACATGC
Source organism: Cenchrus americanus (assembly GCA_947561735.1). Lineage (NCBI taxonomy): Eukaryota > Viridiplantae > Streptophyta > Magnoliopsida > Poales > Poaceae > Cenchrus > Cenchrus americanus. The sequence continues at coordinate 181,356,486 of OX387245.1, forward strand.
AACAAAGGTTCATAGAAGGTCTAGCTTGCCGCCCCATCATCCAACCCTCTCACAAGATCTCACCATGAAGCTCTCAAGCTAGTCGTATGGAAATCCTAAGGAAAATAGGAAGGAAAATAGGAAAACAAATGAGCTAGGGTTCCAAGAGTTGGCTGCCATCCTCTCACCTCTTGGGTTATATGGAGGCAACCGAAAGTCTAAAATACCCTTCTCTAACAACTAGGGATACAAGCCCCTCAAGTGCGGTTTTGGAAGACTTGAAACTTTCTCCATCGGACGGATGCCCGGCGACCGCAACCTGCTTAGCCTCGACGCAAGCCTTGCGATCCCGACGCGTGTCCTCCGCTTCGAAGATTCCGGACTGCGTCGTCGCGCACCGGTCAGACCGGTGCTTCTCACCGGCCGACCCGGTCCCCACCGGCCGAGCCGGTCGGCTTTCGCGGCAAAGATCTTGTCTTCGGTTCTTCGGTCTTGGCTTTGTGGATCAACCAAGGAACCCAGTGGTTTTCTGGTGCACCACTGGAAACCCCGCGAACTCGGTGTAGCCTCCGCCAATCTCCACTCATGACTCGGCTCCCACGTAGTCCCGGCTCGACCTTGGTTTTGGGGCTCAACCAAGAAACCGTCCATGACTTCATCTTGCTGTTCATGCCACCATGCGGCCCGCAATTGACCTCGTTGGCCACCGGGTCCCTCGAACGAAGCCTACTTGTCTTCTTCACACTTGGAGGCCTCACCGGCGACGACCTTTCGCGCTTGTTCTTCACATGCACCAACACCAGTCGAGCCGCAACCTGCACCTGCAATACTTAGCCAAGAATCAGTGCGCACAACGTTGTCAATCACTCATCACACATGGAAGCGACCATCCACCGGTCCTCGAACCACACATGGTCCTCAGCTCCGCCAATCACCACTCATAACTTGGCTCCCACGAAGTCCCGGCTCAACCTTGGTTTTGTGGCTCAACCAAGAAACCGTCCATGACTTCATCTTACTGTTCATGACACCATGCGGCTCGCACTTGACCCCGCTGGCCACCTGGTCCCTCGAACGAAGCCTACTTGTCTTCTCCACACTTGGAGGCCTCACCGGTGACGACCTTTTGTGCTTGTTCTTCACCTGCACCAACACCAGTCAAGCCGCAACCTGCACCTGCATTACTTAGCCAAGAATCAGTCCACACAACGATGTCAATCACTCATCACACAAGGAAGCGACCATCCACCGGTCCTCAAACCACACATGGTCCTCAATCGCCCCCTTGATGAGTGTATTGACAACACACACATTTGGTAATCCAAGAGAAAAGGAAAAAAAGAAAAGAAACGAATAAAAGAAACTCCAACAAGCGATCGAAAGCCGAAGAAAGGCAAAGAGCAAGATCACTTGAAGAAGACAGTCTCGGAATCCTTAGGCAAGGGCAACGGCTCGACACATCCGAGATAAAACCATGCTCAAGCAAAGAACACAAACCACCAAAGCATACAAGAGCTCCCCCTACACATATGCAACTCCCCCTGAGCCAAATCACACTTCCCCTGGACTTGTGCATGCTCAGCAGCCAAAACCGGTCACACCGGTTTTCCTCAATAGCACACTCCAAAAGCCAAAAAATGCAAAACAAATGCATAAGCTCCCCTTGACTCTTGGGATAGGTTCAAGGAATGCAATGCAACTTTTTTCACCTTTCTTTCTCCCCCATGTTGCCAATGCATGAATCAAGGCACAAATTTGAAAAAATGCAACCTAGAGCTTCTCAAGTATACAAAATTCATCACGAGATGCTACACATGTCCAAATGAGCAAGTTAGATACTCTACAGCTTCGTAATGACATCAACTTCATGATTACCAAGTTTCACAACCATTGGAGGAAGCTAAGATGGATTTTGGCAATTTTGCGAAAAATTTACCTCTCATGAGCAAAGTCCTAAACATGATCAAAACACATCAAAATGGCAAAGCCACACAAACTTCATGCTAGGACAACCATTCTAATCATAAGACCATCACAAACACCCACAAGCATCTCATGTCATGTCAAAGCCACCGAGCCATGTGTCTACTTCTATATATGAGATTTCTCATTGGTAGACATCATGCAACGGTTTAGCACACAAAGCAAATTAAATTTAGATCATATGACATGGGAGCACATTTTCCAAGCATTTTACATTTCATTTTCAGATTCAAATTTGGTACATGAAATGTCTTTTGCGACAAAAAGGAACTTATGCCCCTCCACAAGATAAAACAAGAGGGCTAAACATTCATGATGGCAAATGAGCCTTTGGCCCCATATGATCAATAAACTAGCTATCCAACCACAAATTAAGCATAACCAAACCACTAAAACATGTCAAGATCATATAAAGGCATTTACACATGAGAGAGCATATATGTGACATTTTTCAAAAGCATAGCCATCAACCATGGATATAAATCAAGATCATCAAGAGCTAAGCCAAACTAACCATAGCATACCAAGCTAGCTCAGAAGATCATATATAGCATATTATGGTGAACAATGTATATGATAGAAGCTTTTCCTACAAAATGCATATGATACAAAATGCATGCAATCTAAGATACAAGGATGCCTATACATCATGTTACATATGCCATGCCAAGTGCAAGAAATGCACAAAAGAAACTATACATATGCTACAAAGGAGCTCCCACACACAAAGCTCACAAACGACCGGCTCCTCGAGGGGAGGCAAAAAGGGCTCGACATCACCGGCAAAAGAGCAAAGGAGCGCAAAACTCACAAGCTCCCCCTAAACACATGCACTAGGGCCAAAGAGCATACAAAGCTCACCCGACACACATGAGATAGCGCAAAGAGCAAAAAGAACAAAGTGGCTTGACCAAGGCCACACACTTGAAGGTTACAAATTCACTTACCTTTATCATTTCTTCAGAAGTCACTCATTCTTGTCCACCATTCCCGAAAGTGATGTACCACCATGTCACCACCGAGGTATGAGACTAGAGAACCACCCTCGATATCAACCAAATGTTCTCCGGGCCCCCCACCTGCAACTCAAGACCAAGAGCGAGAACGAGCAAATGACACAACACTGGGGTTAGTCCCTAAGGTGTGAAACCAGTGTCGGGCCATTTCCTCAAAAGTAGGGTTAGCAACATCTATCCTACCGCGCCTATCAAAACTGTGATCCATCCTATCAAACCTATCAAACCTGGAACCACCATGGGAAAACCACTCTCGTCTCATTGGAGGAGTACGACTACCATGATAGGAAAAGCATGGTCCATAGCCCCTCTGAGACTCAAAGCTGCGACCTCTCCCAAACTCGTATTGATCACGAGGTGGAGAACGTCCAGCAAACTCACCACCTGCAAGCTCTCCAGACCAACCACCAGAACCACGAACTCCTGCAACAAACCGAGACTCATCACGAACACGAAAACCAAACAGGTCCCCCTGCTGCCTCCAAACCGGTTTGAACGGTTTCAAAACCGGTCTGACCGGTTTCATCCCTCCAGCAGGACCTCTTCCTCCCACAACACTCTTTTCTCCCCAAGCCGGAACCTTACGGACAAAACCCTTTCCCTTGGGAAGTGATATACGAGGCTCAGGCACACCATGAGAAGGGTGGTACCTGTCCTTGTTTGCCCACTCCTTCGCCATTCTCGCCTCCCTCCTTCTCTTGTAGAAAAACTCTGTCTTGTGGCCATCCTTTCCACAAAAATCACAATAGAAACGGATTGGTTTGGGCTTAGGCTTGGGGTGAGGCTCTTCACACGGCTTCTCACTAGGTTTCTCACTAGGCTTTTCACTTGCCTTCTCATTCGGTTTTTCTCTCGGTTGGTTTGGCTAGGATGCAAACTTTTCTTTGGGAGTGGGTTGTGGTGGAACTGAAAAATTCTCAAATTTCCCTTCTCTGTCATCACTGCACTCACCAAACTTATCAGATCCCAAAGCCCAACCATCAAAGCGCTTACAACTAGCAATCATCATACCAAGCTGAGGTTCCTGACTAGACAACCAACTCAGCACTTCACGCAACTTATCATTCTCATCTTGCAAGCGACCAATACATTTAGCAAGATCCAAATTCTTTACAGCATGCAATTCACAGGTAGAGCAAGAGGTAGGAATACGCACTTTCAAATCAGCCTCAAGCGAAGCAATGCAAGATCGAAGCTCAACAATTTTTACATGCAAACCAGGGCAAGAAGTACATGCACCAAGCAAAGTGGGCCTAGATTGTAGCTCAGCTAACTCAACCCTAAGCACATCTAGTTCCTCACACTTGGAGGCATGCTTTTCCCTAAGAGTAGCCAAATCAGCTAGGAAAACAGAGCAATCAGTACAATCAACCTCATCAAAAACCATAGGACTAGCCTTAAGAGAATCAATTTCAAGCTTGCCATCAAGAACCCGTGTTTCTAGCTCAGCCACTTTAGTCCTAGCATCTTCAAGCATAGCTCTAAGATCCTTCCTAAGCTTCTTAGCCTCTCTAAGCATGTGATCGCGATTATTAAGCAAGTCAACCAACTCCTCATTCTCCTTGCGCAAAGAAGAGAGCTCATCACATACCTCATCCTCGGAGTCTAAGTCCGAGGCGTCCTTCTGACTTCTCTTGCTGCTGGAGTTGCGAGCCATGCCACAGAAGTCATCCTTCAGGCTTAGACCCATCACACAAAGGCCGTTGAGATACTTGTCGAGGTTCTTCTTCTTCTTCTTCTTGTCATCCTCTACATCTTCATCACTCGAGCTTGAAGACGTGTCCTCGGAATCGGACTCGATGTCGCTTGATCTCTTCATCTTCTCTCGAGATCGCATCTTCTTCCCATGTCCATGATCCTTCTTCTCGGACTTTCTCCTCTTGTCCTTGGACTTGTACTTGTCGTTGTTGTTCAACCTCGGACACTCGGCAAAAAAGTGTCCGGTCTTGCCACACTTGAAACACGTCCTTGTGTTCCTCCTCATGTTCACCCGGTTCTTGTGGAGCCTCTCGAACCTCCTCGTCAGCAACGCCAGCTCATCCTCTCTAAGCACGTCGAACTCCTCATCTGGCATAGACATCAAAGAGGACAAAAAGAACATCCTGGTGGATGGGTTAGTGTTAGTCTTTCCTTTCGAGCCACCGATGAGGGCGAGACTATGAGAGTCAGTCGGGCTCTCGATCTTGGCTGTCATGCACCTATCCACCTCAGCCGACTTGAGCTTCGAGAACAGCTCGTTCACGGTCATAGTATCATACTTCTCCGACTCCACAATGGCCTCGAACTTTCCGCCCCAGATCGTACGATCCAAAGAGTGTAAGAGCTTGACAGCTCTATCATGATCATTGTACGGGAGCACGTCCACATTGACCCTCATGTTGTTCACAACCACCGTGAACCTCTGAAACAAGGCATCGATGGACTCACCGGGGCGATGAGTGAAGTTCTCGTACTCTCTCTGGTAGGTCGCATACATCCGAGCCAGAACCTGGGCATTCCCAACATGAGCTTCCTTCAACACCGACTATATTCTACAAGCCAAGTGCTCGGTGTGCACCCGTTCGAATTCAGGATGACACAAAGCACGAAACAAGTAGTTGACCACCTTGTTGTTGGCGGCGAACATGTCCCTCGATCCTGGAGCAAGGAAGTTCATCGGCTGGACATAGCCTGTGTCCACCGTGACATCCCAAAGAATCTGACCCTTTCCGCGGAGGAACGCCGCCATTCGCTTACTCCACATCTGCTAGTTATTTCCATCGAAGTGTGGAAGACCCGAACCCCGTTCCTGGTATGCCATCCTTGGATCTTAGACTGGTTAGAGTCAATAAAGACCCGAACCGGCTCTGATACCACTTGAAGGACCGAAACGGCGAACCAGAGAGGGCGGAGTGAATGGGAGTCGATAAAAATTCTTCTCCAGGAACTCGACTTATGACCCAAAGTCACTTCCAAAGACCTCTACACAAACTTACCAATATCACGTAGTCACAAAGGACCTACTGACCCTAGGAACAAGATAGAGCAAGCTTAGAAACAAAGCGTAAGCACAATCGAACAAGCCTAGGCAAACCCCACTGGAAAGTCCGGAATCTCCGCACTTTTTCCCGGAGTCTCCGGGGTTTCCAGAGTAAAAGTCCGGAGAAAAAGTCCGGAATAAAAGTCTGGAGATTCCGGGTTTTTTCCCGGAGAAAAGCCCGGAGTAAAATTTCAGCCTTTGAGAGGGAGAGGGAAAAAGGCAAAACTCGATCAAACGACCTCCAAAAATCACGAGATTTGAACCAAGGCCTCTCAACACCACAAAAAAGCTTTTCTCAAATGATCTTCCCAAGAAGATCAAGCCATCACCACCAAAAAAATGATTTAGGCTATGAACCCTAGAGAGAGACCTTTTTCCTCAAAACCACCGATCTCCCGATTCGCTCCACGGATTCGTACAAGACTTTGGGGATACTAGGAGTACCTCATGGGCATCCCATAGCTATGATTTGGTCCACAAAAACTTGCTAAATCAAGAGGAATCGAAAGTCAACCCTCAAGAACAAGTTCCCATGGAAACCACCGAAAACACCCAAATCGAAGTCGTTTCGGAGGGTTTGATGGATCAAGGTCACCAAGCAAAGAGGCACAAGGTCCTCATATGTGACATCCAACAAGAATCCCTCAAAGAAACACCCTCAAATCCTCTCCACGGAAAATCCACGAAAAAGCTCCGAAAATCACCAAAAAGGAAAAATGGGAGGAACACAAACAAGCCTTGAGGAACCATGTCGAATCATCTATACATACCAAAAAAAGTTCATACAAGGTCTAGCTACCGCCCGATCATCCTTCCCTCTCACAAGATCTCACCATGAAGCCCTCAAGCTAGTCCTAGAAATCCTAAGGAAAATAGCAAAACGAAATGAGCTAGGGTTCTAAGAGATGGCTGCCATCCTCTCACCTCTTGGGTTATATAGGAGGCAACCGAAAGTCTAAAATACCCTTACTTAATAACTAGGGATACAAGCCCCTCAAGGGCGGTTTTGGAATTCTTCAGATTTTCTCCATTGGACGGATGCCCAACGATCGCACCCTGCTTAGCCTCGACGCAAGCCTTGCAATCCCGACGCGTGTACTCCGTCTCGAAGCTTCCGACGCCCAGGGACCCTAAACCAGTCTGACAGGTTCTCCAAGCCGGTCAGGCCGATTTCGGCCAGACAGCCATGTCCGGTCTTCGGCCTCGGCTTTGTGGCTCAGCCGAGTAACCCGATGATTTTCTAGTGAACCACCGCAAACCCCGCAAACTTGATGTAGCCTCCGCCAATCACCACTCATGACTTGGCTACCACGAAGTCCCGGCTCGACCTTGGTTTTGTGGCTCAACCAAGAAACCGTCCATGACTTCATCTTACAATTGATGCCACCATGCGGCTCGCACTTGACCCCGCTGTCGGTATTTTAGACCGGCAACCTACCAAGGGGAGTACCCAAGGTAGATGACTATGGCCTCACCGAGATCGGTAACTCGAAGGAAGAGACACGTGGCACACAATTTAGAAAGGTTCGGGCCGCGAGGTGCGTAATACCCTACGTCCTGTATGCTGCGTAGCTCTGGATTGATTGGATGCGATTACAAGATGATGCGTAATAAGAGAGAAGGGTCCCTGCCTCGCCTTATATAGTCCGGGAGGCAGGGTTATAGGTCAGTTTAGAGAGAGAGTACGTGTACGTCTAGGAGTCCTCTACACAGTACATGGTATGTATAGCTTCCTATCCGAGTACTTCTCCATACGACAAGCCCCCGTGTACTTTGTAGTGGAGCAGGATAGCTTCGAGTAGTTTTGACGGCCCTGACGAGTAGTCCCCAAGCATCCCCGAGTACTGCAAGTCGAAAGTCCTTAGGAATACTTGAAGCATCCCGAGGCTGGAAGGTACTCCAGCTGACCTTTGAGTAATCCTGAAGTCTTCTCGAGTAGTCCCCAAGCGTCCTCGAGATCTGCTCTTGAAGATCTTCAACAATACTCGTGTTGTCTTGAAGCCGAAGTTTATATGGAAGTGCGATTGCAATATCGCACTCCATATGGAGTAGCCCCCGAGCCTTAGGTTGAGTCGTAGACTCTGGCTGAGTGTCAGTCTGAAGTTTTAGCAAGATTATCCCGCAAAATCCGGAGAAAAAACCGAAGGACACGTGGCACGGAGCCCTCGAGCCTCGAGTCGAGTACGTCATCTCGAATTGAAGGGTCATCTTGTATGTAAAATGTGTCCTGAGTTGCTCTTGAATCTTGTCGCTACCCACGAAATTGATTAGATGTAGCCGAGCCCACGAGATAAGGCGCATCGACTACTGGAAGTTGAAGGGTCAGGCGCTGCCGCTGAGTCAGCCGTGTTCAAACATATCCATCCAGACATTAAGGAGCCGCCTGTAGACTTATAAATAGAAGCAAAAACCCTTAGGGTTTTTCACCCCACACACTTGCAGCCATTCGGAGCACATCTCGCCTAGAATCCGCCGCTAGTGCACACTGCCACCTCAGTGTAGATCGTAGATCTAGGTGCGCCGTCGCTAGTAGCCACCACCGCAGCCCCCGAGCGAATGCGAGTGAAAACCCACTGTTCTTGGAGAATGAAGCCCTCACCATCCAAGAGCATGAAGACCGCCAGCGGGAAGAAGAGATCCCGAGAGGAAGCCGCTGGATCCGCTAGGGGGTCAACGCCGCTGGTTTCTCCCCCACACCCGAATCCCAACAAAGAGTGGAAGAAATTGAAGGCCAAGACTGAGGACCTGTTAGCGCTGCTGAATAGTGGATTTCTCCGGGAGAAGGAGGTCGACATGTGGCGCACCGCCGCGGGAGATCCATACCCGATGGAGAAGAATCCGGATGAGATCCCGATGTTCACGCGATTCGTGGAGCGCGGGTTAGCCCTCCCAGCAAGCAACTTCTTCAAGGGGCTTCTTGAGTACTACGGTATCGAGTATCTCAATCTCAACCCCAACGGTATCTTCCACACTTCCGTCTTCGTCCATTTTTGCGAAGCTTTCTTGGGGATCAAGCCCCACTGGGTACTCTTCTAGAAGTTCTTCCGTGTGAAGCCCCAGCCGAGCGCCAACGATCCCCGAGTAGTCGGAGGGGCCGGCATCCAGATGTGCAAGGACGTCGCAGAGCAGTACCTGGCATACAAGTTGATCGACTCCAACCAAGATTGGAAGTCGAAGTGGTTCTACGTCACCAACCACCACCCGGAGCTGCCGAAGCCCAACGGGAAGCAGCCAAAGCACCAGCCCTAGTGGAACACTGAGCCCACGATGCAGGAGGGTATCCAGCTACCCGAACTGCTGGCGAAGATCAAGGCTTTGAGGGAAGCTGGGCTGAGGGCCGAGCATGTGACCTTCAGCTTTATGAAGAGGAGGGTGCAGCTGTTGATGGCTCGCGACACCCTCGGCTACCAGTACACCGGCGAGGGCGACTCGTCGCGGATGCCCAGCGGCAAGATTGATGACGACGACATCATCGACAGGCTGGGCAGGATCTTTAAGGACATGCCAGCGTACACGCCCTGCCCGGTGCCTGAGTACTCCGCCGCTCATCCGCCGAACGAGGTCAGTAGCTGCACTCAGTGTATGAGTACTGATTATGGAGTAGTAGTCGTGCTCACCCAATGTGCTTGTTGTAGGATCACATAGTGAAGTTTTTCTCTGAGCTGGCTTCGCCTCCCCGACTTGTGGAAATCCCAGAGGAGGGGAAAATCAAGACCAAGGAGCGCCGCGAAGTCGGCGAAGGTGACGACATTGTTATCGTCGAAGACACATAGGATGAAGATGATGAGGAAACGCTTCAAGAGCGGTTCCAGCTGCGGTCGAGATTCAGCCGCCCTGGACTGCCCAATGTCCCTCCCATCCAAGATCCTCCGACTAGTTTGGAGGCTAGTTTGCCTGCGCCGCCGAGGAGGCCGCGCAACATGGCACACAAGCGCATGGCCAAGAAGCTGAAGGTTACTGAAACCACGTCTCAAGAGGTAAGCTCCTCGAGTAGAGTAGTCGAGTACTTGTTTCTCGATGTTGTGTGTGCTGACGACAAAATTTCGTTGCTTGCAGGAGATTTCGCCTTCTGACCCCATAGACCAAGGGGAAGAAGGCGACTGGGAGACTGTGGGGGAGCCGGCTGAGAGAAGTCGCAGCCCAGCCCCTGCCATGACAGAAGCTGTACCACAGGCGCTAGTTGCTTAGGGCAGGACTGAGCCAGCCGTAGCTACTGCTGCTAAAGAGCCAGCGGCTACTGAAGCCGAAGAAGAGGCGTCTGCTGAAGCTGGACTTGTCGACATCGCCAGCATACTTGGCGCCCCAACCATGACAGTAGTCCGGTCGAGCTTGTAAGTGAAAATCTTTCCCAAGTAGTACATGTGGGTTGGTAGTCGTACTTGGTTGACAACCAATTGTATACTGTGCAGGAAATCCATGGACTTGACCTGGGAGGAGGATGAACCCAGCACAGCAATGGCTGAAGAGGATTCCGTGCCAGCCGCTGAGAAGTCCGCTCCCCTCCCCCAAGCTGAGACCGAGGCGCCGGCCGTAGAGGCTACGCTGCCAGAGGCCAGCATTGTAGAAGGTGAGTACACTACACAAACACAGTCTTCCTCAAGGAGTAGTCGTGGCTGCCGAGGGAGACTAATCCACATGTCTTCTATTGATAGGGGCCGAAGCCGAGTGAAGCACCATCCCCGAGGCTGTGCCCGTTGAAGGCTTGGTGCCGGAGACCCTAGAAGCAGCCGAAGCAGCCCCCGAGCCGGCGGAGGTAGCCAGTGGAGGAGCCTCCGCGATAGCCGAAGAGGAGCACAACAATGTACTGCCAGAGTCAAACCTGGAAGTAGTCGTCCGCTCGCCAGAAATTCAGGATGCAGAGCCGATCGGTTCGGCACCGATGTCTGGGGCTGCCACGAGAAGTCGTGGTGGGATCGAACTTCTGGCGGACGACCTCGTCGACCCGGCGGCAGTAGCGCGTCACTTGGAGGTGATGTGCCGGGCCGAGCTGTCGGTGCGGAATATGGTCCCGACACTAACCAGTAGATAGCGCCGTGGTCTATCCCTCAATGGTCGATGCCAAGCAACAAATGACACAAGGTTTTATCCTGGTTCCGGCCAAGAGGGCCGTACGTCCAGCAGGGGTGTGCTCGTGGCACTGTATTGCTCGGCACCGGTGGTGCTTGTAGTGGGGCAAGTACAAGCAAGGCGGGAGAGGAAGTGTGACTTCCAAGTCCCTAGAGGAGTGGCTGAAGATGTTGTGGGAGAATAAGAGAGTGAGTGCACAGGGTGTTGCCTTGAACTTCTGTCCCCCACGGCTGGGGGCTCGCCTCCCCTTTTATAGATCAAGGGGACGGCGGGTTACATGCGCGCCGCGCTACTTAGCTATGTGGAGAAGTGCGACGTGCTACGGTGTAGAGTGGGCGGCCGTCCGTGCGATCCTCGCCACGATCCGGTCATCATGGCCTGACTTGTACCCGAACAGTGGCGGTTCGAGGGTAGGAGAGCAGCGGATGGTGGTGATGTCCTCGATAGGCTCGAGGGAGGTGCGACGCCGGCCCGCACGGCGTACGGGGAGTTGGCGAACGGCGTTCCTTCCCAACGCGCCTCACGGGGCCGGGGTCGTCGCTACGGGGCCGGCGTGCGCGCGCGCGCGGGTACGGCGGCCACACCGCGTTACGGTGGCGGGGATGGCGGTCCACCGGCCTACCGCCTCCACCTAACCCCCCGTAGGGTCACAAGAAAGTACATCGAGGGTGCGCCGGCCCCCTTTCGAGGGCTCGGCGCGTTAGCCGTGCGGGGCGTGCGCGCGGTGTCACGGGACCGACACCGCCGCATCGCATAGTCCATCCCCACGGTGGTGGGGATGGGCTCCTCCCCCGGGGAGTTGGTGCGGCGGCACGGGGCGCGAGCCCGGGCGCATGATGGCGCCGTCCCGCGGCGTCGGGCGTTAAATGCCCGTGTACGGGACCGGCGCACGCGTGCGGGGCGCCCGCGAGCGTGGCGGGCCCCGGCCGAGGGCGGAGCAAACCCTCGAGCGAGACGAGACCCGCTCGAGGGGAGCGAGCCCTCGAGCGGGGCGGGACCGCTCGAGGGAAGAGTTGCCCCTCTAACGGGCGGAGCCCGCTCGAGGAGGAGCGCGCCCTCGAGCGAGGCGGAGCCTCGCTCGAGGGGTCTTCTAAGCGGGCCGTCTTGGTGGGCCGTCGGAGTCCCGCGGCGTAGGCCATGTCCTGCACGGTTAGTTACCTGCATGGTTAGGCTTAGCGTGTTTCGATACCGGGATTTAAGTGAGGATTTCCCCGTTGCTTAAGGGGACCCCTAGGGCTGTCCCCGACAGTAGCCCCCGAGCATCTGTGGGTTTGCCGTTGCGGCTCCCGCAGATGCTGGAACCTACTGATAGGACGTTCTTCCCTCCTTGTCTGCGAACGCTTTCCGTGGGGCCGCGTCAGCGGACCCGCGGGTCTAGCCCCCGAAGCCTGCGCGGAGTGTGGGTTCTCCTGCAGGGGTTAACCGCGAGAACTTTGGTCAGAAAGGCGTGGCACATATGCCAACCGGCATCGGCGGTATTTCAGCCGGCTTCGGGGGTGCACGCTCCCCTGTCACTGTCTCGGGCGGGTGCAGTCTCAAGGAGGTGTAGCCGTGCGTCAAGCCCCCGAGCCTTGGCCCGTTCGAGGCGATCGGGTCGAGCCTGACGACTTGCTTTTTAACGCGCCCTCGCCGTCCCTCCGCGGGACGGAGGGTGAGGTTTCCGCAACTCCCATCGAGCGGGTTGCGAATTGCGGATTCCTCTTCGAGCTGGTGGCGGGTGGTTCAAGTGGACGCCCATGCCCCGTTCGATAAGGGTAGGCTGCGCGGTCCGGAGACACGTCCATGGAAGCGCTTGCGTGGGTTTGCTAGGTGGGGCTCGGTCCCGTTCGCTAGGGACCGAGGGCGCGGAAGCTCTCCCTCGGTGGGATCCCCCTGCTAGCTGCCCTCGCTGGCTCTCGAACACGACATGTGGGGCACCCTCGAGCCAACGGGCTCGAGGAACGGCTCGAATGCGCGTGCCCTCGTCGTCCCTAACTCTGTGATCTGAGGCGCCTGTTCGAACCCGTCGAGGGTCAGGCTTCGAACCTCTGATCAGTAAGGCCGTGCGGGGCCGTGCCTGGACAGCCCTGTCTTTTCACGTTTGCGGCCGTCGAGGGGTCTGGGCGAGCCAGTCCTCGAGGTGCTGGTTGGTAGCACAGTGTATGTGCTTTGTTTTAGAGGGTTGACATTGTCTCGAGCCAAGGGCTCGTGCCGCTCGAGGGTTTGCCGTGGCATGGGTGCCCGCGGTTGCCTGCTCTACATCGAGCAGGTCCCGGGCGACCTTCTCACGCTGATATCCCATCGAGGGTCGCTTTTGTTTGGAGCCGAGGGTCATGCCGCTCGAGGGTTTTACGTGGCATGGGTGCCCGCGGTTGCCTGCTCTACATCGAGCAGGTCCCGGGCGACCTTCTCACGCTGGTGTCCCATCGAGGGTCGCCTTTGTTTCGAGCCGGGGGTCCGCCCCGCTCGAGGGTTCTCCTTGCTTGGCAAGGGACCCGGGCATTTAAGTGCCTTGCGGTCGTGGCCGCGGTTTTGCAGCGCGGGCGCGTCTTTTTAGGCGCTGCGGCCGCGCGCGCGCGTAGTGGGCGGCATGGCAGGCGGACGTGACGGCTTCGCCTCGGTCGTCGCCGGTCTTTGCCGTAATGATGGCCCGCCCGGTTGTTGTGGCCGCTGCGGTCGTGGTGGGGCCCACCCGTCGACGCGATGGAAAGATTCCCTGCAGTTAATGCTAGCGGGGCGTCCGCTCCGGAGAGCTCGCCCGTCGGCCTATAAAGCTGCGGGGAGGAGGGGGAGACGGTTTTTTACCTTAGTGTCTCACCATTTTCGGTCGTCCGCCCCTTCGACTTCGTCTCGCTCTTGCCGCCGCGCGGTTTCGCCGTTAGAGCTCTTTTTTCCGTTCCCTTGTCCTCCGCCTTCGCATTCCTTCGTCCCCCCTCATGGCGCCGCCTCAGCTCCCCCTCAGGATCCTGGAGCCGTACGCCTGGGAGAGGTCGACGGTGACCGGCTCGCCCTTGGCGAGCTGGTCGCCGCCGGTCAGCTGGCGGCTAACGAAGAAGGGCGCCCGGCGGAATGGATCGTGCCGCCGGCGGCGCACCACGAGCCCAACCCGCCGGAGGGCTACGTGGTGAGCTTCGTCCGCTACCACGAGCGTGGCTTCAACGCGCCGGCGAGTACCTTCATGCGGGCGATGTGCTACTACTACGGGGTGGAGCTGCACAACTTCGCCCCCAACGCGATCTCGCAGGCGGCCACGTTCGTGGGCGTTTGCGAAGGGTACCTGGGGATCCCAGTCAACTGGGATCTCTGGGTTCACCTTTTCCGTGGGGAGTTCATCACGCAGCCCACGTCGGAACCGAGGACTCGCCGCGCGGTGCGCGCCGGCGGGATGTCGCTTGCCCTGCGGGGGCAGCTCAAGGATTTCTACATCCCCTGCACCATGACGACGAACAACGCCGGCTGGGAGCGGGGATGGTTCTACCTGCGCAATGCCGAGCCCGGCCTTCCTCCCTACACCGGCCGGGTATTCAAGAAGAGGCGGGACTCCACGGGGCTACGGGGTGTCTACGGCCCGGCATCGGGCGCGGCAAGAGTCCGTCCTCGCCGCCTGCAGGCGGCGGGCGAAGCACGGGGCGAACGCGATGGGCGTCCTCGCCTTCCTCCACCACCGGCGGGTCATGCCTCGATGGAGAGGCCGCTCCGCATCTTCGAGATGACGAGGCGGCCAACCCCGTCGACCCGGCGAGGTCGCGGATGCTCCCGACGCCCCTTGAGCGGCCGTATGCGCTCACCGGGCGCGGAACGCCGTCGACACCCGGGCGCCGCCACCTGCGGGTCGGGCCCCATGGGACCTTGAGATGCTCCCCACGGGCCCGCGGGTGAGTTGGGTTCCTGATTTTGTTTTAGTTCTTGGTCCTGCCTTTGTTTCCTGATGCGCCATTGTCGCTCCTATGCGCAGCTGGTGGAGTTCAACATCGCCAAGTCCGTTCCACCCACCCCCGACTCCCGTGCGCTCGGCCGAGCGGCGCGGCGGGAGGGCGGAGAGCGGGCGGCCCGCAAGAGGGAGCACGCAAGGCGACGTCAAGCACGCCGCGGCCGGCGGGCCGCGGAGTACAGGCGGCGCGAGGAGCTGGGGCTCTCCTCCCCGGAGACCGAGGAGCCCTCATCCTCGGAGGAGGGCGAGGAGGAAGAGGCTGAGGGGGAGGGCCCCTCGGATGGCGGTGGCGCCCCGGCGCCCCCTTCGCCGGAGCCGGCGCCGGCGTCCAAGGGCGGCTTCGCACGGGGCGGGCGCACCGGCGCCCGTCGCCGGAGCAATCGACATCGGGGACGGCACGCGCCGCGGAGGTCCCGTGCGCGCCACGGAGGCACGCGCGCGGCGGACGCGCCCGTGCGCGCGTCAAGCGTGCCGCGCGCGCGGCGTCATCGTCGAGGGGCTCGCCGGCGGCGTGCGCGCGCGCGCGGGGCGAGCGTGCCCCCGCGCGCGGCGGCGCCCTCGGGAGGCGCGGCGTCGGGCGCGCTCGCGCATGGGGCGGGCGTGCCTGTGCGCGCGGCGGCGCCGTCGGGAGGCGCTACGGCGGGCGCGGCCGGCGCGCCGGCCTTGCCTCGCGAGACCTCGAGGAAAAGGAAACGGGCCTTTTCCTCCGCGAGGTAAGGAGCCTGTCCTTCTTCGTTTGGTTTGGCTCGTTGGCGATTAGGTGATTTAACCCTTCGTTCGTGTCTGCGCAGGGTGGTGCCAACCGTTCCTCCGCTTGCACCAGCCAAGGTGCTGAAGACGGACGCATCGATCCCCACCCGACGGCGCTCGTCGAGGGGGTCGCGCCCGGGGACAAGCACGGCGGCGGGCACGAGCTCGCAAGACCCGGGCGGGGCCTCGAGGCCCGGCCGGCGGATCAGCCCGCCGCGGCGCGGCCGGAGGTCGCCGGGGGGCGGCTGCACCGGTCGTCACGGAGACACGGGCCGCGGCGGCGGCCACGGTGGAGGTGCGGCCCACGGTGGGCGCCACCGCGGAGGAGGTGGAGCGGGCGCAACCTCGCGGGAGCGCCGCGGATGCGGCGGTACGGCCGGAGGTGGTGGCCACGGCGGCACGACGGGCGCCCGTGGCCGCGGAGGCGGGTGGTGGTGCCGGCGGAGGCGGCGCAAGCCGCGTCCGCCGGCGATTTGGCGGCGGAGGTGGTGGAGGTCTCGGACGACCTCTCGCCGCCCGGGTGGAATCGGTGGGCCGGCCCGGCCCTCGAACTCCCCCGAGCCCACGGAGGGGGCCCTCGTGAGGCGGCACGAGGGTCACATGGTGGTGGGGGGCCGAGGACATGGTGCCGAGGCCTCGTCCTCCCACGCCGGCCGCCCCGCCCGGGTGGAGGGGGCCGTCGGTGATCCCCCCGGCGTTTGCCGACGCCCGGGGGGGGGAGCGAGAGCTGCGGGGCGAGCTTCGGAGCCACGGCGCCACGCTCAACCGCGCACCGAACGAGGCGGCGCAAGTCCACGGCGGCCGGCCCGGCTCGTCTTCCAGGTGAGCCATGGTTGCTCGTCCCTCTTCCCTTTTCGCTTTCGTATGCTGCATTCAAGCCTTGGCGCTTACGGGATTTGATGTGTGGATGCCAGGAGCTCGAGCGCCGCGCCCACGACAAGTACGACGCGTTCGACCGGGTGAACGCCGAGGCCCAGCAGCTCCGGGGGCAATGCAGCGCTTTCGACGCGCTTGCAGACGCTCTTAGGACGCCGGACAGCTGGCTGGCGTACCGGGCCCTGGCCTGGCCTGACGAGCTTCCCGAGAGCTCGAGGCAGGACACGGCGCGTCGCTCGAGCCTCGAGCGGGTCCGCGCAGCCCTCTTCGATCGCGACGAGGCGCCGTGGAACGCGCGCGCGGATGCGGAGAAGACGCGGACGCCGGGCCCGCCAACCGGGAAGGCCGAGGTGGCCACCGCTGCGTGCCGAAACCCGGGAGCTCCCGCACGTCGCTCGAGAGGGCGCGGGCGCACCGGCGCCAGCCGAGGAGCGGGCGCGCGGGTTGGAGCCGGGGCGCGCCAAGGAGGCCGACGACCTCGAGGGCCGCCCTCGACGCCAAGGCCGCGGCCCTCGTCGCCGGCGAGGAGCAGCTCCAAGAAGAGCGCATCGCCCGCCGGGGGGCGAGGGGGCGGCTCCGGCGGAGCGAGGCTGCCCTTGGCGACGCCCGGACGGCACGCGGAGCGGGAGCGTGTCGCTCGCGAGGCGGCGGAGAAGTCGGGCCGGAGGAGCGGAACGCCGCATTCTCCAAGGTTGAGGACGAGGCGCTCGTGCTCGCCGCATCGACAACGCCAACCGGAGCCGGCCCTCCGCGAGCAAGGCGAAACCGGTCCGGCGCCTCGAGTTGGCGATCGAGTCCGCGCGCCGCGACCTCGATTTGGAGAGGAAGCAAGTCGAGGGTGAGCCATTGTTTGACTCGCTTGTTGGTTTTTGCTTTAGAGGGTTCGCTTCCCCCTTTCGATTTCTTTTCGTCTTGTTGATTCCGAGCTTGCGCACCGCCCGGGGCACGTTCTTTGGGCGGGTCGAGGGCGCCGCGGGCCTCCTACAACTCCTGCGAGCGAGGAGGCTGCGGGGAGCTACGCGATGCGGCCCTCGAGACTTGCCGCACCGTCGAGGAGGGCGAGGCACGGGCGGCGCTCGCTAGCAGCGGCCGTGCGTGCCCTTGGTGGCCACGTCACCGAGCGGATGCGCGGGGCGGCGCAGCGGGCGTCCGAAGGCCCTCGGAGTGGTGCGGTCCCACTACGAGGTAAACTTCGAGGCGCTGGCGGAAGGCTACGTCGTACCCGAGGGCGTCGAGGACGAGGTGGTCATGGAGCGTATGGATGCGCTCGCTGCTGATGCCGCCGGGTCGCTCGCCGAGGCCTTCGAGGAGTTCCTCTTCCCGGACGCCGTTGACGCTGCTGCTCCTCCCGCCCCGAAAGCGAGTTGGGCGCTAGGCCCGTTTTTTGTTGTGTATCAGTACCCTGGCCTCATGGCCTTTTGTAAATAAACAAGTTGTTTCATGAACATGGGCATTTGCTGCAAATGAAATCGTTTGTTTATCACGCTTTTTGTTTCTCCTTCTTCCTGAGTAGATTCTAGTTAGGGGAGTTCGATTTTCGCAAGGGGCCCGCTGGGTTGGAGGCGAGAGAGAAGGGCCATAGCCACGCGGAGTAGGCTATCTCTGGCTCGCATGCTCCTTCCGCTGTGCCGCCTGCGCCCTGTTCGAATCGTGGCTCAAGGTTGAAGTAGGAAACAAACTTAGCGCGTGTTGTTATGTTTTTTGCGCGAAAAAATGGGACCATTTGGGGGGGGGCGCAGTAGCCCCCGAGGGTAACTTGGGTTTCAGGGGAAAGCTGAGTTGCCCTTTTATTAGACTTGGAGTATTTACATAGTTGACACCAACTGGGGCGTTGGCTATGTGATTTTACAACAGAAAGTACTTGGAAATCCTAGCTAAGGGTAGAAGCGACGTAGCTGTTGGATGTTCCAAGCGTTGGTGAGTTCGTCACCGTCCTCGTTGGCCAGCTTGTACGTGCCCGGCTTGAGCACCTTCACCACGACGTAGGGTCCCTCCCATGGGGGCGATAGCTTGTGGCGCCCTCGGTTGTCTTGGCGTAGCCTTAGGACAAGACCCCCTTCGTTGAAATCCCTCCGACGTATCTTGCGCGCTTGGTGACGTCGTAGGGACTGTTGATACCTTGCGGAGTGCATCAACGCCACGAGGCGTACTTCGTCCCTGGGCGGTCCCAGCGAGTCCTCGCGGGCTTGCTGGTTAGCATCCTCGTCGTAGCCTCGAACCCTGGGCGACCCGTATTCTAAGTCCGTGGGGAGGACGGCCTCCGCGCCATGGACCAGGAAAAACGGGGTGAACCCGGTGGCTCTGCTTGGGGTGGTCCTTAGGCTCCACACGACTGCTGGTAGTTCTTGGAGCCATTTTCGTCCAGATTTGTTGAGCTGGTCGAAAATTCTGGGCTTGAGGCCTTGTAGGATCATGCCGTTGGCGCGCTCCACTTGGCCGTTGGTCTGTGGGTGTGCCACGGCTGCCCAATCCACACGGATGTGGAACTTATCACAGAACTCCAAGAACTTCCGGCCCGTGAATTGGGACCCATTGTCTGTGATGATGGAGTTTGGCACTCCAAAGCGGTACACGATGTCGGTGAAGAATGTGACCGCCTGCTCAGCCCTTAAATTCGTGATGGGGCGCACCTCCACCCACTTGGAGAATTTGTCGATCGCGACAAGCAGATGGGTGAAGCCCCCGGGCGCCTTCCGCAGGGGCCCGACGATGTCCAACCCCCATACGGCGAACGGCCATGTCACGGGGATCGTTTGCGGGGCATGAGCGGGCAAGTTGGTCTTGCGGGGCGTAGAACCGGCACCCTTCGCGGGTGCGTACGATTTCGGCCGGCGTCCGCGACCGCGGTAGGCCAATAAAAGCCCCGGCGGAACGCGTTACCGACGAGGGTGCGGGGTGCGGCGTGGTGGCCACGGATCCCCGTGTGGATGTCCCGTAGGAGCTCGCGCCCCTCGGGAATGGGTATACACCGCCGGAGGATGCCGAGGCGGCGCGCGCTTGTACGGCTCGCCGTCGACGAGGGTGAAGGATTTGGCCATCCCGGCGATGCGCACGGCCGCGGCTCATTCCGCGGGGGAGTTCCCCTCGAGCGATCCAGGCGATGTATTTTTCCCGCCAATCCGCTTGGACAGGAGCCTGCTCTATGTCCATCGCATCGACCTCGATGGAGCCGTACCCTTCGAGGAACGCGTGCACGATCTCGGACTGTGCCACGCTGGGGAGCTCCGTGCAGCGCTTGGAGAAGCGCCGTATGAAGTCCCGCAGCAACTCGCCAGGCTTCTGCGTGCAGGAGCGCAGATCCCACGAGTTCCCAGGGCGCACGTATGTGCCCTGGAAGTTGCCCACGAACGTGTGGACTAGATCGTCCCAGGTATGGATCTGGCTGGCAGGCAAGTGCTCGAGCCATGTCCGGGCCGCATCGCCCAGATGCAGAGGCAAGTTGCGGATGATCACTTCGTCGTTAGTGGCCCCGCCCAGCTGACAGGCTAGGCGGTAGTCGTTGAGCCAGACGCGGGGGTCCGTCTCCCCGTTGTACTTGACGATCGTCGAGGGCTGACGGAAGAGCTGGGGGAACGCTGCCGTGCGGATCTCCCGGCTGAACACACGGGTGCCAGGGGGCTCCGGTGTCGGGGAGCGATCCTCTCCGCTGTCGTAGCGCCCACCCCGTCGAGGGTGGTAACCCCTTGCTGCTTGCGCGTCCGCCTTGCTGGTACGCCGGGCGTTGATGACGTTGCGGGCGTCGCCATCCAGCGCCCTGCGCGCGTCGAGGAGTCGTTCCTTGGCCGGCGTGCGTCCTTGGTCGGTGGGATGCCCCGCTGGTCCCCCCGCGTGCACCGAGGGTTCGCCCCCTGGTGCGGCTTCATCGCCCCGCGCATCCCCCTGTTGACGGATGCGTGAGGCCGAGCTTTCGGCCTGCTGGACGGCCGCTTGCTCGATGAGAGTTTGCACCTCGCGGTGCATGTCTCGAGCCTCGGGGGTCGATGGCGCTGGCATGGCCCGTAGCAGCGTCGCGGCGGCGACGAGCCCACGGCTTGCTCGCGGCGGGACGTCCGCGTTGTCCGCGTTGGGGGCGGTGTTGAGGCGGTCACGGACCTGTCGGCCCAGCTCCCGTGCGCGTTCGCCACGCGCAGAGGCCTCCCCTGCCATTGAGGCGCGGAGCAACTGCACCGTTCGGTATTCCTCCGCCAGCTTGGCCTCGAGCTCACGGGCTTGGGCCAGCTGTGCGTCGACGTCGGCCCCGAAGCAAGAGCGCTTGGCCCCCGCGGCCGGGGCGCGCGGCGATCCCCCGGGGCGGCGTGACTTCCCCGTCTCCCGGCGCCGCCGCACCGGCGGCGTTGGTCGGGTCGTTGGTGATGACGGCGCAACACTCCCGCATGGGGCCGTAGCTCCGTGCCTGGAGTCGTCGGAGCGACCAAACCGGTGGTCCGTGGCGTCGAGGAAGCGCCCGAACGCGGCCCCGGGCCGGCACGCGGAGAAGTCCCACTCCGCGTACCCGTGGCGGTTGGCGGGTGGCATCGTGTCGACGGAGCCCGGGGGATGACTCATCTGCTCGCCGAGGTGCGGGGTCCCCGGCGACGAAGACGTGGCGGCCGGGCGGAACCCCGCGCATCGTCGTGTTGACGTTGGCGTTGTAAGCCGTCGTGGCGCCACGCGGCCGATGGGAATGCGTGGTCCGGAGACCGCGCGCGGTCCCGTTGGGGTGGTGGCGGCGTCGTGACGGTGGGCGCACCGCGTTGGGCGGCGGCGCGCTCGGCCCGCCGCCGCTCGGACCGCGCCCCGACGCGAGCATTGCCCCGGAGCGACGGTGGCGTCGTGGTGCCGACGGACCCGCGGCATCCGTGCTGCGCGGCGTCCGCGCCGGTGTCGTGCGTGCGGCGGAGACCGGGGCGGACTCGGCACGGCGGCGCGCGCGAGCTCCCCTCACGGTTAGTGAGGCGCATGAGATAGCCATTCCCCGTGGCCTGAAAGTTCAGATCCCCGAAGCGGATCTCGAACCCGGCCGGGAGGGGGTCCGAGCTACCCATGCAGTAGCGTGTAGCACGGTATTCAGTGCGGATCACCATGGAGGGAGTTGGCGAAATGACCTTAGGCGCTCGCTTGCCCCACGGTGGGCGCCAACTGTCGGTGCGGAATATGGTCCCGACACTAACCAGTAGATAGCGTCGTGGTCTATCCCTCAATGGTCGATGCCAAGCAACAAATGACACAAGGTTTTATCCTGGTTCCGGCCAAGGGGGCCGTACGTCCAGCAGGGGTGTGCTCGTGGCACTGTATTGCTCGGCACCGGTGGTGCTTGTAGTGGGGCAAGTACAAGCAAGGCGGGAGAGGAAGTGTGACTTCCAAGTCCCTAGAGGAGTGGCTGAAGATGTTGTGGGAGAATAAGAGAGTGAGTGCACAGGGTGTTGCCTTGAACTTCGTCCCCCGTGGTTCGGGGGCTCGCCTCCCCCTTTTATAGATCAAGGGGACGGCGGGTTACATGCGCGCCGCGCTACTTAGCTATGTGGAGAAGTGGGACGTGCTACGGTGTAGAGTGGGCGGCCGTCCGTGCGATCCTCGCCACGATCCGGTCATCATGGCCTGACTTGTACCCGAACAGTGGCGGTTCGAGGGTAGGAGAGCAGCGGATGGTGGTGATGTCCTCTGATAGGCTCGAGGGAGGTGCTGACGCTGGCCCGTACGGCGTACAGGAGTTGGCAGAACGGCGTTCCTTCCCAACGCGCCTCACTGGGCTGGGGTCGTCGCTACAGGGCCCGGCGTGCGCGTGCGCGCGCGGGTACGGCGGCCACGGCCGTCGGTGGCGGGGATGGCGGTCCACCGGCCTACCGCCTCCACCTAACCCCCGTAGGGTCACAAGAAAGTACATCGAGGGTGCGCCGGCCCCTTTCGAGGGCTCGGCGCGTTAGCCGCACGGGCGTGCGCGCGGTGTCACGGGACCGACACCGCCGCACGGCACGGTCCATCCCCACGGTGGTGGGGATGGGCTCCTCCCCACGGGGAGTTGGTGCGGCGGCACGGGGCGGGAGCCCGGGCGCATGATGGCGCCGTCCCGCGGCGTCGGGGCGTTAAATGCCCGTGTACGGGACCGGCGCACGCGTGCGGGGCGCCCGCGAGCGTGGCGGGCCCCGGCCGAGGGCGGAGCAAACCCTCGAGCGAGACGAGACCCGCTCGAGGGGAGCGAGCCCCTCGAGCGGGCGGGACCGCTCGAGGGAAGAGTTGCCCCTCGAACGGGGCGGAGCCCGCTCGAGGAGGACCGCGCCCTCGAGCGAGGTGGAGCCTGCTCGAGGGGTCTTCTAAGCGGGCTGTCTTGGTGGGCCGTCGGAGTCCCGCGGCGTAGGCCATGTCCTGCACGGTTAGTTACCTGCATGGTTAGGCTTAGCGTGTTTCGATACCGGGATTTAAGTGAGGATTTCCCCGTTGCTTAAGGGGACCCCTAGGGCTGTCCCCGACACGAGCAGTGGATGAAGGTAAGTTATCAGTACCCTTGAGTAGTCAATCTGCCATAAATGCTGAGTACCCGAGTAACAATTGTTGTCTGCTGCAGGATGTCGTGGAGAGATCCCGACAGAAATCTAACATGCTTTAGGGGTACGGCGATACAGTGCTCCGGGCGAAAGCATTGGATGAGGAACTCACGAAGGCCCGGAAGCACTCCGCCATGCTCCAGTCGAAACTTGACGGCGCCTTCGCCCAATACCATAACGAAGTCCAGGACATGCAGGCGAAGAGAGACAAGCTGGTGTGTAAGAACAAGTCGCTCCGCAACAAGAACAAAGGTACGATGCTGTCTTGTCGAGTACCCATTGGAGATGCCTTGCAGTAGTCTAACCCCACCTTGTTTGTTGATTGCAGAGCTTGAGACCCAGGTCGAACAACTGAAGGCTTCAGAAGTTGACATGAAGAACCTCTTCTACCGGGAGATGGAGGACCGCGAGGTACTTGAATATGATTATAAGTTGTTGGCTTACGAGTGCGATAAGGACATGGAGCTCTGAATCGCCTCGGACCGTGACCTCGTCAACTGCTACAAATCCCTGCAGAACTTGAACGAAGACTGCGAGAAGTTGCGGGCCCAACTGAAAGAACTTGAAGAAGCCGCACTTCCCATTGCGAGGCTACTGGTGCCTCATCCGGGTGGGACGAAGATAGCTCCATTGGTGGACCGGCTGAGAGAAGCTCCCAGTCGTCTGGCGACGTACGTCAAGCATCTGGCGAAGTCCATCCCCAACCAAGTCTTGGCGTACATGAAGTCGTACTTCCCAAAGGCTCCGGTGGACGTAGTCGCGGGCGGACTAGCCGCCAACTATACTGATGAGCGGTACGCAGAGCTCCTGGAGCAGATGGCGCCAATTGCTGAACAAGTCACCAGAAAGCTGAACCTCCAGTAGTCCTGTAGGGTTAGCTTGTAGCAGTAATTATGTATAAACAAATTTGTACTAAACTTGTTTAATTATGAATGAGAAAACTTTCAGAAATGAGTACTCGCTATCACGAGATATGTATGCGGAGTTCTCATTGTGGAGTTGTCACGAGTACTGGTACTCGCTAGTGGACCCGTTGAGGGAGACACAGCAAGTCAGTTGATAGATAATCAAACTTTATTACTGAGAGAAGTACACCTGGATGTCCAGGGCCGTTTTACAAGAGTAGTCGCCAGGACCCGAAGGCCGCCTACGGCTAAGTGGTGCTAGGGCGTGTAGCCGCTAACAGCAGTAGATCCGTTAGTAGCCGTATAGGCTGGATCTAGGAGTACATGGTCTCTTAGTAGACCGCTGCAAGAGTCCTTTAATGCTCGGAGCAGCCCGAGATCCGTTAGTAGTCGTTAACGCTGGATCTTGGTGTAGATTAGTCTGGAGACTAGTGCCTGGACCCGGAGGCCGCTTACGACGAAGGGGTCTTGGAGTAGTCGTGTAGACTTGAGCCCCAGGGTAGTCGAGGGACTAGGCGTAGAATCGACAGAGCTGGTCGATATTCCATGAGTTGCTGATGTCTTCGCCTTCAAGCTTCTGGAGGCGGTAGGAGCCTGGTTCGGTCACCTTTGCAACTGTGAAGGGACCTTCCCAGGGCGAGATGAGCTTGTGTAGTCCTTCCATGTTCTGGATGCGGCGGAGGACGAGATGTTGAAGGAGCGTTCCTTGACGTTGCGATCATGGTAGCGTCGGATACCCTCAAGGTACCTTGCTGATTGGACGAGAGCGGCGCAACGAGCTTCTTCGAGTCCATCGATATCAACTCGTCTGCTATCTTCACGTATGTCTTCGTCGTATTGCTCTACTGCTAGAGAATCTCACATGACATCGGCAGGGAGAATTGCTTCGGAGCCGTAGACCAGGAAGTATGGCGATTGTCCCGTTGGATTGGAGGGTTGAGTACGTAGCCCCAGAGCGCATTGGGTAGTTCCTTGATCCACTTGACTCCTTTTGAATTAGCAGCATCGTGCAGTCGCTTATTAAAAGTGTCGAGTACCATCCCATTGGCGCGCTCGACTTGTCCATTGGCCCGAGGATGGGCAACTGAGACATATCGGATGTCGATCCCGCTATTCTCGCAGCACTCCCAGAACTGGTGATTGTTGAAGTTGGACCCCAGGTATGTGATGATGCAGTGGGGTAGTCCCTAGCGATGCACGAGTTCATCCAAGAAGTCAAGTACTCTGTCGGCCTTGGGGCATGTGACCGGCTTGAGCTCGATCCACTTGGTGAACTTGTCGATGGCCACCAGTACTCTGTTGAATCCACCTGGCGCAGTCGGGAGAGGCCCAATCATGTCGAGCCCCCAGTAGGCGAAGGGCCAGGTTGGCGGTATGGTGACTAGCTTGTAGGCTGGGACGTGTTGTTGCTTGGCGAAGTACTGGCACCCTTGGCACCTTTTGACGAGTTCTTCGGCATCGCCTAGGGCTGTGGGCCAGTAGAAAGCTCGTCGGAAGGCCTTGCTGACCAACGTGCATGAGGACACATGGTTGCCGCTGACGCCTTTATGGATCTCCTCCAAGATGCCCTTGCCTTCTTCCCGGGGGACGCACTTCATGAGTACTCTAGAAGATGCGCCCCGCCTGTAGAGCTTGTCTCCGACTAGGACGTAGGACTTGGCGCGGCGAATGAGTTGCCTCGTCGAGATCGGTAACTCGAAGGAAGAGACAGGTGGCACACAATTTAGACAGGTTCGGGCCGCGAGGTGCGTAATACCCTACGTCCTGTATGTTGCGTAGCTCTGGATTGATTGGATGCGATTACAAGATGATGCGTAATAAGAGAGAAGGGTACCTGCCTCGCCTTATATAGTCCGGGAGGCAGGGTTACATGTCAGTTTAGGGAGAGAGTACTAGTCGTGTATGTCTAGGAGTCCTCTACACAGTACATGGTATGTATAGCTTCCTATCTGAGTACTTCTCCACTGTAGTCCTTGCACCTCACGCCATCAGGTACCGTGCGGCACAAGTCGGGTAGTCCCAGGGGCCCACCGAGTAGTCGGTCCTGGTACCCACCGAGGTAGTGGGTCCAGGGAGGTCCATACGACACCTGCTGGCCACCGGGTCCCTTGAATGAAACCTACTTGTCTTCTCCACACCTGGAGGCCTCACCGGCGACGACCTTTCACGCTTGTTCTTCACCTGCACCAACACCAATCAAGCCGCAACCTGCACCTGCATTACTTAGCCAAGAATCAGCCACACAACATTGTCAATCACTCATCACACAAGGAAGCGACCATCCACCGGTCATCGAACCACACATGGTCCTCACTACTTGGAGGAGGCGCCAAGCATCCTGGGGTGAACAGCCACGCTCGGCCACGCGGCGGCTCTCACAACCAAGTAGCACAGCTCCACTTCAATGCGCCCTGACGGACAACCGACACACGACGGGACATCCCAGCTACCGAGCACTATACTTCTTTTCTACTTCCCCCTTATGCCCCTCCCCTTGTGACTATAAAAGGGAGAGGAGAGCAACTGTTACAAGGGTTAGACCTCCTACAGATCGAATACCACTCAAAGGGACTTGGGTCTGACACCCTCTCCCGACCAGTTTGTAACCCCTACTACAAACACCACTATCTCGGGAACACAGAAGCTCGACACTGGATGTAGGGTATTACTCCTCGGAGGCCCGAACCAGCATAATCTCGTTCTCTCCTGTGCTAACCATCCGAGCCTGACACACGATCGACACAAATTCACTGCCAGCAGTAGAGAACCCTGACAGTATTGCTTGCAACATTAATGTAATCATCTCCGGAAAATGCATACCAACCGATTTCTTTGTTATAGATGCTTAGCATAGTAATCATGATCACATAATCCTTGGTAGGTCCTTTGTTAAGTTGGTTGATGCTGTGTTGGATGCCGGAGAAGGCAAAGGAACAATAAATCTTAATGGAAAGAAGTACACATATAATTTTCATCGCGTTTCTAAACATCCTTCACCATTTCCTCCCAAAGACGAAGAAGTAGAGGAGGTAGGTAGTCTTTAGAGACCCACTGCAAAGAGTGATGGAGAATCAACCTAATGATCAACAAGATGACGAATTAGAGGAAGCAACGAAGGGATTAGAACCACAAGATGGAAGCGTGGAGGAAGAAAAATTCGAAGACATAGGAGACATTAAAATCAAAGAGCCATAAGTGCCCGAGGTGGATCTTAAACCTTTGCCCAAAGGATTAAAGTAGGAATTTTTGGGCCCGGACAAGACTTATCCAGTCATCGTGAGCAACGAATCGAGTCCCGAAGAAAATGAGAAGTTGCTGAATTTATTGAAAATACATAGGAAGGTGATGTTCAATCAATGATCTCAAAGGACTTAGCCCAGCCTTTTGCACTCATCATATATCTATGTGTAAGGAATCAGATGCTCGTTAGCCTAAGAGGGGGAGGGGGTGAATTAGGCAACTTAAAACCTTAACCTATGGCTTCACTATTTTTGCACAAAGGTAAACTAGAACATACTATCTAGATGTGCAACTAGGGTTGTTCTAGTGTGAAACTCCCATCCCAAAAAAGGTTTGCAACCTATAGCCAATCCTAGCATGATACTACTCTAGGAAAGTAGAGGCAAACAAAGATTGCAATAGAGTAAATGCGGAAACGTAAAGGGGATGAGAGGAAGCAAACTCTTGACACGTGATTTATCCCGTGGTATCGGTAGGTACTAAGCCACCCCTAGTCCACGTTGTTGAAGCACTCACACAAGAGTATTGCTTCCCGGTCAACAAGTCTCTCCCAAGAGCACCACTTGACTCACCACAAAGGCTAGCCACTTAGGCACTTGCCAAGCTCCCTTGGTCACCTTGATGCCACCTCCACTAAGGAGCTTCTCCACCAAGGAAGGGGGTCTCCATGTCCCCGTACAAAGTGTCCTCGCCACTCCACACCAAGCCGGAGGGTAGATGACGATTGCCGGTGAGCCACTTAGGCCCCAAGGCTTCCGGCGAACCTTGTACAACTTGATTCACTAAAGAATCACCTCACAAGGTTAGCACAACCTTGCACTCACTCAGCTCTAAGCTAAGCCTAGTACTAAGCACATACATAAAGCATGTACAAGTCTAAGGATGAGCAATTTAGCACTTGGATGGATTGGATATGATCTTCAATGTGTCTAGAACTTCTCTGCACTTCCACACAATCCAGCAACCTCAAATGGGTGAGTGGAGGGGGTATAAATAGCCCAAGGCATCAAACTAGCTTTTGGCTAACGGCCACAGAAAAAGGTAGCGTCAGATGAACCGATGCTTTCTTTTTCAAGGCATCGGTTCATCCGATGCCCCTCCCACGTCACTTAGCCATTGAGATTCTCTGACACAACTGCTTCGACGCTATACACCGACGGTGCGTCAGTTCATCCGGTGTTGAAGACCCCGCGACCAAGTCATCTCTATTAGTTTCCATGCGACTGTCGGATAGATCGACGCTTCCCCTTGACCTAGGCGTCGGATCATCCGGTGCTGAAGAATTCTTCTTGGCGCGTCTCTGTCTTGATTCAAACTGAGCGTCGGATAGACCGACGGTGTCCTCACTCAGACCGTCGGATCATCCAGTGCTACTATATTTGCAGCTCTTCCTCTGCAACTCGTCCGACGCTACTACAAAATGGATCGTCAGTTCATCCGACGGTGCCTAGGGTTTCAACCAGTCTACCAACTCATCCAACGATTGCACCGACGCTTGCTAAGGTACCGTCAGTTTATCCGACAGTGTCTTTTTCCTTCTTTTTCTTTGCGTCTTCAACTTGGATCTTTGCTTCAACTTAACATACTTAACATGCCATTATTTATAGCCTCAAAATATATCCTAAGTACTCAAATTTTCTCTAAGTAACCTAACATGTCCATGGTATGTTAACTTGTGGTATGACATGTTAGCTTGGGCATGGTATGTTAACTTGTGCATGGTATGTTAACATGTGGTAACATGCATGGGACCTAGGAATGCCTACAAAGACATGCTAGACAATGTGGTTAGTCCCATTACTTGTGTTAGCATGAATCACCAAAATCAACTCGAACAAATGGAAAATGGGGCCATGTTCGCTACAATCTCCCCCTTTTTGGTGATTTATGACAACACAAGCAAAGCAAGCATAAATTTGCAAAAATTGACAAACTTAGAACCACTTACACTTTCTTGGATGCCTACCATCATCCAAAACTCCCCCTAGATCAACCTTCCCCCTTTTTGATCTTCTTCCTATGTTCACATTCTCCCCCTTTGGTCTCATATCCTTGGAACCACTAGCTTGCTTTGGTCTCACATTCTCCCCCTTTGGAATAAAATCTCCAAAAAGTCCAAAACAAAAGAGTTCCAAGGAAGCTAGCAAGTCCTAGCAAACATAGCTCAAAGAGAAATGTTAAATATCCAGGAGAAAGCCGCATGAACCATGATCCTTATGTATGATATCAATGAAGATACCACATGTGAGAATAACTAAGGTGGATCACAATCTCATGAGACTAGCATGATACAAACTAAGCTCCCCCTAAGTGTGTGCACAAAAATATGGTGTGAAACACAAGTGCACAACTAGAAACTTGTAAGGAAAGGAAGCTTAGAGCATATCATGCAAGGAGGTAGCTTAAAGGAAAAGAGATAAGACAAATGGGTTCTTGTTACATTACCACTTGTAGATATCACTTGTAGTCTTTTGATCATTGCATACCTCCGAGGGTTGATGCTCTCTACCTTGTTGGCACCACATTGAGATGAGCCACTTGGAAATGATATCACTTGAGGTGACACCACTTGAAAGAAGCTTGCAAAGAAAACACTTGAGGTACCACAAGGATTAGGAATGTATGACTACATTGCCTTTGAACTTATATAGAGACATAAGCTCGCAAGGACATAACTCAATAGCATGAAGCTCATATTTCTATATTCACTCTTTTAGAGATGTTAGATCACATTGAGAGTGAAATAGCATTCTCTTATAATGAAGTACCGCACCGGAATGCGTCACCAAGGGACTACATAAGATAAACTTGAAACAATGTTAGTCCCATAACCAAACCATAGGATGCGCTCCCCCTAAATGTGTGCATTTAGTGTTTGAATCACCAACTTATTGTATGCATATTGTTTATGACAAAAAAGGGAAGCTAACCCTATAGCTTTCTCATGATGCAAAGATATACATGAAAACATGCACCATGAAAGAGCAAGTGTAGCTTTCCTACACACTAATCAAACCATGTAGGTTGCTCATGGGTTAGCACATGACACAAGCAACCTACCAAATGTAAATATTGCAACAAATGAAACCTAAACAAGGAAATGGAGCTACAATAATACATGAGATAGGTTCTAGTTTCCATTACCTCAACCGGGGAACTTGGGCAACACATGTCCAACTCGCAAGCTTGCTTGTAGGCTTGAATCTTCACATCTTCTTTGTGCCAAGCCTCCCAAGTCCCCGCTCAAGGCCTTCAAGTGGCCTTTGGAACCCAAACCATTTGAGCCCCCTTCATGTTGATGATGACTTCCTTGGGCACCCAAATGGGTTGGTTCCAACCCCACTCCTCCTTCATCTTCCCAACCTTGTGTGCAACCACCTTGCCATAAGACTTCTTCTTGATGATGTAGGTGTTGCTCTTGGTCTTGTTCTTGCGGCTGGGCTTGGTGTAGATGAGGGAGCTCTTGATGGTGGGGTTAAACATCTTCTTTGCGCCCTTGTCCATCTTCTTGATAAATTGAGGGCATTTGTAGAACTTGTGCCCTTCTCCATGACACTTGTAGCAAGTCACGGTTGCACCCGTCTCAAGCTTCTTCACCATGGGCTCACGGTTATCTTGAGAAGGTTGGACTTTGCTCTTCATATCTTGAGAGATGTCCACGTGTTCCTCATCGTTCTTGCCTTTGCCCATCAAGCTTGCCAACCTCTCTCGGAGCCATTTCACTTCTTTCTTGAGCTCATGATTTTTCTTTCCTATGAGACAATCACATGTTTCTACAACAACATTTTCATTGCAAGATGGTGAGCAAGATTCATCAATTAAATCAATGCAAGAAGTTGAAGCATCTACCTTGGAGATAGGAATTGCACAAGGGATAGATGATTCATCAAGCTCAAAGGAATTACTTGTTTTAGT
Source organism: Cenchrus americanus (assembly GCA_947561735.1). Lineage (NCBI taxonomy): Eukaryota > Viridiplantae > Streptophyta > Magnoliopsida > Poales > Poaceae > Cenchrus > Cenchrus americanus. The sequence continues at coordinate 181,387,667 of OX387245.1, forward strand.
CTCATTGCTCTCAAGCTTAGATTTTAGCTCATCACACTCCTTGCTAAGCAATTTGAATTTGCACAACAAATGTTCATAATTTGTAGCAAGGGTTGCACTAAGATCATTGAGAGCATTGAGTTCTTTAATTTCATTAGCTTGTTTCTTAAGCATTCCTTTTTTCTCATGGACTAGCTCAACAAGATCATCAAGAGAGGTGGTGTCGGATTCGTCATCACTTACATTGCTTTCCATACCTTGGGCCATGAGGCACATGTGTAGTGATGATGAAGGACCTTGCATGAAGCGGGTGATGAAGTTCTTTCTTGATTCATCACTTGAGCTAGAAGAAATTGATTCTCCACCACTTGTCCACTCACTGATGGCTATAGTTGCTTCTTGCCTTGGTCTCCTCTCCTTGAGCACCTTCTTCTTGGGCATGTGCTCGATCTTGGTGAACTTGATGTGTTGATGATGACGCCCTTCTCTCAAGTGGACGTTGTAGCCGTGCATGTTGACTTTCTTCACATACTTGAAGATCTTCTTCACGTACTCGGCCACCATAGATTCAACCTCTTCATCACTTGAGGAATCTCTATCGTCACCATCATCACCATCGTCCTCGCTTGAGCTTCCATGAGTAGCCATCCTACTAAACATCTTCTCTTTTTGGCTTGAGAGAGCATGGCTTGTAGTTGGAGAGGATGGTTCTTGGGGCTTTTCTTGGGGTGCCTTCTTTGACTTGGGCATGAGTTGAAGCTCATGTGCCATGATCTTGCTCAAGATATGAGATGGCTTCAAATCTTCGAGCTTCTTCTCATAGATGATTGCCTTCACCAAGTCATAATCGGGCTTCCGGAGACTTTGAATGATCTTGGTTGATGTTCAAGTCCGTGATGTCCTTCATACCTAAAGCATTGATCTCATTGACAAGCACATTTAGGCGTGAGTACATAGATTCCGAATTTTCATTTGCAAGTTGCTTAAAGCTATTGAGTTCCTCAAGGAGACAACCGTAGCGTTCATTAGCAACTTCTTTTGAACCCTCATTTTGATCCTTGATGGTTTTCCATAACTCATGAGCATTTTCACAATTAAAAACTCTATTGAAAACGCCTACATATAGTGAGGACAAAATGATACTTTTAGCAATTACATCAAATTGCTTTTCCTTCTTAGTACCATTTTTCATGCCCTCATCGGTGACTCTCCAAACATCAAGGTCCTTTGCTTGGAGATAGGCCTCCATGAGAACCTTCCACTGAGGATAGCCCGTGCCATCTAAATGTGGAGCCAAACATAAGGTATCCACCCCTTTCATTCCTCTATAGAGCAACTCACTAGGCGGTGAAGCCTAACCGTTCCAATGAGCTGGTTTTCACAATTTACTAATCGAATTGGTGTTTCCTTGTGAAGGAAGTGAGTCCCGTCTCTGATACCACTTGTAAGGAATCGGATGCTCATTAGCCTAAGAGGGGGAGGGGGTGAATTAGGCAACTTAAAACCTTAACCTATGGCTTCACTATTTTTGCACAAAGGTAAACTAAAACATACTATCTAGATGTGCAACTAGGGTTGTTCTAGTGTGAAACTCCCATCCCAATAGAAGGTTTGCAACCTATAGCCAATCCTAGCATGATACTACTCTAGGAAAGTAGAGGCAAACAAAGATTGTAATAGAGTAAATGCGGAAACATAAAGGGGATGAGAGGAAGCAAACTCTTGACACGCGATTTATCCCGTGGTATCTGTAGGCACTAAGCCACCCCTAGTCCATGTTGTTGAAGCACTCACACAAGAGTATTGCTTCCCGGTCACCAAGTCTCTCCCAAGAGCACCACTTGACTCACCACAAAGGCTAGCCACTTAGGCACTTGCCAAGCTCCCTTGGTCACCTTGATGCCATCTCCACTAAGGAGCTACTCCACCAAGGAAGGGGGTTTCCACGTCCCCGTACAAAGTGTCCTCACCACTCCACACCAAGCCGGAGGGTCGATGATGATTGCCGGTGAGCCACTTAGGCCCCAAGGGTTCCGGCGAACCTTGTACAACTTGATTCACTCAAGAATCACCTCACAAGGTTAGCACAACCTTGCACTCACTCAGCTCTAAGCTAAGCCTAGTACTAAGCACATACACAAAGCATGTACAAGTCCAAGGATGAGCAATTTAGCACTTGGATGGATTGGATATGATCTTCAATGTGTCTTGAACTTCTCTGCACTTCCACACAATCCAGCGACCTCAAATGGGTGAGTGGAGGGGGTATAAATAGCCCAAGGCATCAAACTAGGTGTTGGCCAACTTCGTCTTGGCGCGTCTCTGTCTTGATTCAAACTTAGTGTCGGATAGACCGACGGTGTCCTCACTCAGACCGTCGGATCATCCGGTGCTACTGTCTTCACTGCTCTTCCTCTACAACTCGTCTGACGCTACTAGAAAATGGATCGTCGGTTCATTCGACGGTGCGTAGGGTTTCAACCAATGTACCAACTCGTCCGACGATTGCACCGACACTTGCTATATTGGTACTGTCGGTTTATCCGACGGTGTCTTTTACTTCTTTTTCTTCGCGTCTTCAACTTGGATCTTTGCTTCAACTTAACATACTTCACATTCTTAACATGCCATTACTTATAGCCTCAAAATATATCCTAAGTCCTCAAATTTGCTGTATGTAACCTAACATGTCCATGGTATGTTAACTTGTGGTATGACATGTTAGCTTGGGCATGGTATGTTAACTTATGCATGGTATGTTAACATGTGGTAACATCCATGGGACCTAGGAATGCCTACAAAGATATGCTAGACAATGTGGTTAGTCCCATTACTTGTGTTAGCTTGAATCACCAAAATCAACTCGAACAAATGGCAAATGGGGCCATGTTCGCTACACTATGGAAGACGAATGTAAGCCCATAGTGGACCATCAAAGGAGTCTAACTCATGCCATGTGAGAGGTAGTAAAGAAAGAGGTCATCAAGCTACTGGATGCCAGAATCATCTACCTAGTGCCGCATAGCGAGTGGGTGAGCCCTGTACATTGTGTACCGAAGAAAGGAGGCTTAACCGTGGTGAAGAATGAGAAGAATGAATTAATACCGCAAAGAACTGTAATCGGATGGCGGATGTGTATCTATTATTGAAAGTTAAACAAAGCAACGAAGAAAGATCACTTCCCCTTACTGTTCATTGACGAGATGCTCGAGAGATTAGCAAACCACACTTATTTTTGCTTTCTCGATGGGTACTCGGGGTTTATGCAAATTCCCATTCACCCGGATGATCAACACAAGGAAACGTTTACTTTCCCTTATGGAACGTTTGCATAGAGAAGGATGCCCTTCGGTCTATGCAATGCTCCGGCCTCTTTTCAACATTGCATGATGGTGGTGTTCTCGGAATTCATTGAAGAAATTGTCGAGGTGTTCATGGATGATTTTTCCATTTATGGGCAAACATTCGTGGATTGCTTGAAACTTAGATAAGGTCCTCACGAGGTGTGAGGAGGTAGACTTGGTGCTAAATTGGGGAAGTGCCACTTCATGCTAAAGCAAGGCATAGTGCTCGGACATGTTATATCCGAGAGAGGAGTCGAAGTGGACAAAGCTAAAGTGGAGATGGTTGAGAAACTCCCACCTCCAACGGATGTTAAGTCCTTGAGGAGCTTTCTAGGACATGTCTGATTCTATAGAAGATTTATTAAGGACTTCTCAAAGATCACTAAGCCTTCAACACAACTCCTTCAAAAGGACGTGGCTTTTGACTTTGATGAGAAGTGCTTAGCAGCATTCTGGACCTTGAAAAGTGCTTTGGTGAGTGCTCCCATTATTCAACCTCTGGATTGGAGCCAACCTTTCGAGATCATGTGCGATGCAAGTGACTACGCCATAGGAGCGGTTTTGGGTCAAAGAAAGGAAGGTTGAGTTCATGTCGTTTACTACACTAGTAAAACTCTTAGTGAGGTGCAATTGAATTATGCCACTACAGAAAAAGAGTTGCTAGCGGTGGTGTTTGCCTTTGAAAAATTCAGATCTTACATCGTCAATTCGAAGGTCATTGTTTACACTGATCACGCGGCCATCAAGTATCTTTTGGCGAAGAAAGATGCTAAACCAAGATTGATTCGTTGTATCCTTCTTATCCAAGAGTTTGATGTTAAAATTTGTGATAAAAACGGGGTGGAAAATGTTGTGGCCGATCATTTGTCTAGGATGAACTGTGGACAAGATGATAAGGAGCCCAAGATGAGAGATGACCACCTCTACCGAATACTCGACAAAGATACTTGAATGATCGATATCATTCGAGCAATTCGGAAGATGTCTCTTGATCACCTAGATAAAAATACTGAAAGGAGGATAATCTCCGAAATCCGAAAATATTTTTGGGATTCACCTTATCTTTTTAAACTTGGAAATGATGGATTTATGAGAAGATGAGTGCCAAGAGAGGAGAGGCTAGAAATTTTGAGAAAGTGCCACTCGGCGGAGTACGGTGGGCACTATAGCCATTTTTAGACCCAAGCAAAAGTGTGGTCCAGCGGATTCTTTTGGCCGGAGATGCATGAAGATACTAAAAGATATGTTGTAACATGCCCCGAATGCAAAAGAACCGGAAATATTTATGTTGACGGTGTATAATCGTATTAAACATCAAGTAGACTTGCAAGTGGACAAGTCTCCCGTCGTAGTTGTCGGGGACAGCCACAACGGTCCCCTAATAATCGGGAAAAACCCATTCTTTCGCAAAAATAATAAAACCACAAACGAACTCATGAATTGTAAATTACACCCTACGCAATCACGGCCTGGTGACAGGAGCCCACGGCCCTGGCGACCTCATTGGCCCATCAAGCGGTCGGCCCCGGCACCCCTCAGGCGAAACTCCGCTTCGCTCGAGGGGCCCGGTGCCGTACCACCAAAACTCCGCCTCGCTCGAGGGCTGGACGCCCCCTCGGGCGAGACTCCGCCTCTCTCGAGGGCTAGATGCCCCCTCGGGCGAAACTCCTGTCTCGCGCCCGCACGGGACGATGCCGTGACGTCGGATCAGTGAGGCGCGTCTCCTCCGTCACCATCGGCCCTGTGCGGCCACACCCGCCGCTACGCCATCTTCCCGAGCACTGCAGCACCATCCCAGGCATTGTGGGAACCCAGGATGACAAGACGTCACCACGTCCGCCACTGTGCAACCTCCAGCCCTCCATCAGCCCAACCCTCGAGCTGATGCATGCACGACGAGCAAAGGAGAAGCTCCCATGCCGCTACCCTCGAAGCTGCTCCTGGATGGGTACAGGACTCGCAGCGACGCTCTGCCAGAAGCAAGATTCGCCAGGACGGCAATCCACTCTGTGGCACTGTACACCATATCGCCACACATAGCTAGAACTGTGTGGCATGATTGTCAACTGCCTCCCCTTGGCCTATGAAAGGAGGGGGCGGTCTCCTGGCTGCGGGGGGAGGAAGGATAGCGCACACTTGAGGACCAGGAGCGTCCCGGTGGTCGATTGATGACCGTTCCTCAGTGATTAGTGATTGACAACGGGTGTGGGACTGACTCTTGGCTCAGTGCGCAGGTGTAGGCTGTGGCCTAGTTCGTGTTGTTGCAGGTGAAGAACGGGCGCGAAAGGTCTTCAGCCTTGAGGGGCCTCCGGGAGATGGAGAGACAAGTAGGCTCGGTTCGAGGGACCCGGTGGACGGCGGGACTAGGTGCGGGCCACATGGTGGCGAGACGAGCAAGACGAAGTCATAGACGATCGAGCCGCTGCACGGTGGCGGTCGAGTCAAGAGGCTTGGCGGGAGGCCAGGCCGAGCACGCGGGGTTTGGTGGTTTGCCCACAAAACCATCGGAGGACGGTTTCTTGGTTTGGGCCTCAAAACCAAGTCTGAAGTCCCAACACGACGGAGACGGGATCCGGGCGTGTCGGGAAGCTTCGAAGTGGAGGACACACGGCGGGATCGCATGGCTTGCGTCGGAGGGACGCGGGGTGCGGCAAAGGTGTGGCCGTCCGATAGCAAGACCCAGAAACATTACATAAATGCCCCTGCGTGGGTTGTATTGCCAGTAGTTGAGTTAGGGGTAGTCGAGTCATTTACCACACCGGTGGGGCCCGATATATAAGCCATGAGTGTGGGTGGATGGCTCTCTCTCTCCGCGACTTAGGGTTTCATTTCTCCTCTCCCATTTCTCATTTTCCTGAGACATTTTCTTCTCCATTTCTTGTCTAGGCTAGCTTGAGAGCTTCATGAGAGATTTGTTGACAGGGATGGATGCTAGGGCAGCAAGCTAGACCTTGTGAATCTTTCCTGGTTTGTATAGAAGATTCGGCGTTGTGGTTCCCGTGATGATTTTCGGAGTCATTTTTGTGCTATTTTCGTGCTCGTCTTGATTCTCATTTTCTAGGCGGTTTTGGCTTGGATTTGTTTGGGGGATTCTTCCATGAGTGCCTTGTGCCTCTTTTCCCAGTGATTTCTTGCCCTCAAACTCCTCAAATCGTCCTAGATTTGTGATTCTTTGGATGAACTCGTGAGTAGAACTTGAGCTCGTGTGATCCGCGATTCCCGTTGATTTGGTGGGTTTGGAGACGAGATTTTTGGGGTATAATCTCACCTAGGGGTGCTTAACATCTCCCCCAAATCTTGTCTCAAGAACTTGAATCGTTTGGGATTTCCGGTGATGAGTTGGTGGAGTTGACTTCGCGAGCTCGGGATTTTTCTGTTCTATTTGAACTGGCGGACAGTCCGCCCCCTCTCCGCGGACCGTCCGCGAGGTGCCTGTTCAGCCCAGTTCTTCGCGTGTTCGTCATGTTCTTGCTCGCCTTCGTTTTCGATCCGGTTTTGTGTCAGCTTTTTGTTGCAGCCGGTTTGCGGACGGTCCGAGCTTCAGTAACGGACGGTCCGGATCCGGTGTGGATGGTCCGCCTGGTCCTTGCGGACAGTCCGTTTTTCCCGGTTCGTCTCTGGTGGTTCTGGTGGCATTTACGGACTGTCCGCGGCACCTGGCCGGACTGTCCGCGTGGCCACTGCGGACCGTCCGCGGCACCTGGCCGGACAGTCCGCCAGTGCTTGGCAGCTTTGCTCCTTGGTTCGATTCCTCTCTCCCTTCTTTCGTGCTTCCGCGTGTGTTTCAAGGAATCGTTCCTAAGACTTGAGGTTGATCCATAACCTCGTTGTCTTGGCGATTGGTGTGTGATTCGATCCATCGCTCGTGTGTGACCGGGATTTGTCTAGGGTATAGGCTGGGTTCTTTGAGAAGAATTTTTATCGGTTCCTATTCACTCCCCCCCTCTCTAGTCGCCATCCGATCCTTCAATTGGTATCAGAGCTTGGTGCCAGATTCGTGGTGACTTTGACAAGTCTTGAATCCTAAGATGGCGTAATCCTAAGATGGCGTACATTGAGCAGGGCGGTCCACCGCACTTCGATGGGAAGGGTTACCACAAGTGGGCGGCCCGGATGATGATCTTTCTTCGTGGAAAGTTGTTGGATTTCATTGTGCTTGACAAGACCTATGCTATTCCGGTGGATATTCACACTCTTATGGTGACCAATGCCAGTGCTAAGGCCAAGTATGAGGCAAATGCAGAAGTTGTTGATCACTTGGTCCGAAGCTTGTGTGATCCTGAGTTTGAGTGTGTTCGCCATTTGAATCTTGCCTGGCAAATTTAGGAGAAGTTGTTGGTTGCTCACGGTGGCGATAACCATGTTTCTTACCGGATGCAATATGAGAACTTTACTCAACTTCCCAGTGAGGACATTGATGCGATGTTTCAGAGGTTCACCGCCATCGTGAACAACATGAAGGCCAATGTTGAGGATTTCCCTTACACCAAGCATGATCAAGCTTTGAAGCTTTTACATATCTTGGACCAAAATGTTTGGGGTGCTAAAGTTGAGGCCATCAAGGAGTCTGGGCAATACTTGACCATTGAGTTGGTTGATCTCTTTTCTAAGCTCAAGTCGTCTGAGGTTGACAGGAAGTTGGAATGCAGGCATGAGGGCTCGACTGATCATAGTCTTGCTCTTGTGGGTGGATCAAAGGGCAAAGCCAACACTAACACTTCCCGTCGACAGTTTTCCTTGTCTTCTCTCATGTCTATTCCAGATGATGAGTTCGATGTGCTGAGTGAGGACGAACTGGCCTTGCCCTCAAGGAGGTTTGATCGACTACATGAGATCCGGAGGAATGCAAGGCGGAGCTCGGGGACATGCTACAAATGTGGCAAGCGTGGACACTTCATCGCCGAGTGCCCGGAAGCGGAGGAGAACAAGTACAAGATGAGTGAGTACAAGGCGCACCTGAGGCGTGAAGACAAGTACTCCTCCAAGGGCAAGCACTACAGCAAGTCTAAGAGCAAGGACAAGGACAAGCGGCGATCGAGCAAGGGCGGCCACAAGAAGGACAAGACAAGAGCCATGGTGGCCGGTGCAAGCGACGTCGACTCAAGCTCAAGCGACGCGCATTCAAGCTCAAGCAGTGAGGATGAAGACGCCGGGAGGCACAAGGGCAAGAAGAATGCAAGCCAGAACCTCAGTGGTTTGAGCTGTGTGGTGCTTGGAGGCTTTTGTGGCATGGCCCATAACTCAAGCAGCAAGAAGGGCAAGAAGGAAGACACCGACTCCGACTCAGAGGATGAGGTAAACCGTGACCCCGACGCTTTGCTTGCTGAGATTAGTAGGTTGAATGGCTTGATTGACAACCGTGATAGTGTGTTGAGGGATGCCAAGAAGATGAGGAAAGATCTTAGGGCTCAACTTGAGAATGCTAGTGAGAAAGTAGGAGAGTTAGAGTCTAAATTGCTTGAATTGAAACTTGAGAATGACTCTTTGAAACTTACTCCTACCATTTCTGATGATGTTGAATGTCCTGAATGTGATGCATGGTTGAATGAAATCAAATTGCTTAATGAGAAGAATGCTTCCACGTTGACTAAACTAGATGCTCTTAGGACTGAGTATGATGAGCTTAAGGCTAGACCCACTTTGCTTGGTGCTTGTAAATCATGTCCTACTATGCATGCTAAGCTTGTTGATGCTCGTTCTACCATTAGCACTTTGGAAGCTTCTTTGAAATCTCCTGTTGTCAATGCATGCACTAGTTGTGATGAAGTTACTTTGCGCAATCTTGAACTTACTTCCCGTTTGGATGTCATCTATGAGGAGAATGATTATTTGAGGAAGGTGTTGGGTTGGTTGTCTGGGCAGGAACCTCAATTGAAAATTATGATTGAGGAATTCAAGAGAGCGGATGGTCGTGGTTTGGGTTTTGAGAAGTTGGGTGAGAAAGTGGGAGAAAACAGTGGGGAGAGTGTGTATGAGAAGTGTGTTGAGTCCACCCCCGAGTTTGAGGTGATCGGAGACATCCAAGTCGCACTTCCAAAAGCACCCAAGAACTCTTTCACACCAAAGCCCAACCACCTTTGCAGCAAGCTTGACACAACCCAAGATCCACCCAAGTTCCCACCTAAAGCAAATGACTTCCAGAAACCGGTGAAGTTTGTGAGTGAGAAGGGTGTGAAGCCTAGAGAGAAGCTGAGGACCATGTGTGGTTCGAGGACCGGTGGATGGTCGCTTCCTTGTGTGATGAGTGATTGACAACGTTGTGTGGACTGATTCTTGGCTAAGTATTGCAGGTGTAGGTTGTGGCTTGACTCATGTTGGAGAAGACAAGTAAGCTTCGTTCGAGGGACCCGGTGGCCAGTGGGGTCAAGTGCGGGCCGCATGGTGGCATGAACAGCAAGATGAAGTCGTGGACAGTTTCTTGGTAGAGCCTCAAAACCAAGGTCGAGCCGGAACTACGTGGGAGCCGAGTCATGAGTGGAGATTGGCGGAGGCTACACCGAGTTCGCGGGGTTTGCAGTGGTTCACCAGAAAACCACTGGGTTACTCGGTTGAGCCACCAAACCAAGGCCGAAGACTCGACGAGGAGCTGTGGCTACCCAAGCCGGTTCAACCGCCCAGGAGGGGCGGTCTGACCGCCTGGGCCGGTCAGATTGCCCAGGCCGGGCTAACCGCCCTGGGGGCGGTCGACCGCCCTGGTCGCTGGCGCCGAGATGCTTCGAAGCGGAGGACACGCGTCGGGATCACAAGGCTTGCGTCGAGGCTAAGCAGGTTGCGCTCGCCGGGCATCCGTCTGATGAAGAAATTCCGAAGACTTCCAAATCCGCCCTTGAGGGGCTTGTATCCCTAGTTATTAGGTGAGGGTAGTTTAGTCTTTTGGGTGCCTCCATATATACTCATTGAGTGGATGCATGGCAGCCAACTCTTGGAACCCTAGCTCATTTGTTTTTCCATTTTCGTTCTCTATTTTCCCTAGTTTTTCCTAGGACTAGCTTGAGAGCTTCATGTGAGATCTAGAGAGAGGGATGGATGGTTGGGTGGCAAGCTACACCTTGTACGAACCTTCATGGTATGTATAGATGGTGCGGCGTTGTTCCTCAAGGTGGTTTTCCCGTCTTTCTTTGTGTTGATTTTCGGAGCTCTTTGTTGGCGGTGTTTTGAGGACGATTTCTTAGGGTCTTTGGAGGGTGTCACGTATGAGGATCTTGTGCCTCTTTGGCTGGTGACTTTGCCCCCAAATCTCTCTTGAATCGGACTCGATTTGGTAGTTTTTCGAGTTGGGCGAGTTCTTGACCTAGTGAAGCGATTTCTTCGATTCCTCTTGATTGTGAGCGATTCGGGTCGATTCCTTTGAGGTAGAGGTTGCCCAGGAGGTAACCCAGCTATTCCCGAAGTTTCGCTGCAATCCGTGGAGTGATTCAGGATATCGGGCGCGAGGAAGTTAAGGTTTGACCCGCGGGTTCGTTTTCTGGGAGAGGCGGTCTAACCGCCTGGAGGGGGCGGTCTAACCGCCCTGGGTCTTCTAGGTCAAAGTTTCGTTTCACCAGATTTTCCTCTGTGAGTTTGTTCGCCTTGATCAGAGGAGTGTCTGGGTGAAATTTCAGGTCGTTCTCGTGCCGTTTGCTAGGAGTTCTTGTTTGAAGTTCGTTGCTGGGTACAGGAGGTTAGACCGCCCCTAGTAGCCGGTCTAACAGCCCCTAGGCCCCTGGGTGGAGTTTTTATTTTCACCAAGATTTTCTGGTAGCTAGCATGGCCTTTACCAGAGATCTTTGTTGGTGAAACCGTGGTGCCTTTTGGTGCTCGGAAGAGGTGTTTCGGAGGATTTCTTGGTTGCCTGGTGGAGGCGGTCTAACCGCCCCCTATACCCGGTCTAACCGCCCCCTCTGGACAGCCGGCTTTCGAGTTGTTTCCACTATCGTGGGTGCGTGTGTGTTGAGGTTGCTGGTAGTGTTTGTTCCTAGGACCAGTAGCACTCCAGTGGCTACGTGGTTTTGGCAAATGGAAGGTAGAAGTGCTGAGCGTGTGATTTTGGGGGTCCGACCGAGCGAGTTCATCTTGTCGGAGTTTCAATCTCCTTCGAGAAGAATTTTTATCGGCTCCCGTTCACTCGCCCCCTCTCTGGTCGCCTAATCGGTACTTCAAGTGGTATCAGAGCCGGTTCGGGGCTTTGTTGACTCTAACCAGTCTAAGATCCTAGGATGGCGCACCAGGAACGGGGTTCGGGTCCTCCACACTTCGATGGCAAGAACTACCAGATGTGGAGTAAGCGGATGGGTGCGTTCCTCCGCGGAAAGGGTCAGATCCTTTGGGATGTCACGGTGGACACAGGCTATGTCCAGCCAATGGACTTCTTCGCTCCAGGATCGAGGGACAGGTTCGACGCCAACAATAAGGCGGTCGACTACTTGTTTCGTGCTTTGTGTCATCCTGAGTTCGATCGGGTGCACACGGAGCACTTGGCTTGTAGAATTTGGACGGTGCTGAAGGAGGCTCATGTTGGGAATGCCCAGGTTCAGGCACGGATGTATGCGACCTACCGGAGAGAGTACGAGAACTTCACTCATCTCCCTGGTGAGTCCATCAATGCCTTGTTTCAGAGGTTCATGGTGGTTGTGAACAACATGAGGGCCAATGTGGACGTGCTCCCGTACGATGATCATGATAGAGCTGTCAAGCTCTTACACTCTTTGGATCGTACAATATGGGGCGGAAATTTCGAGGCCATTGTGGAGTCAGAGAAGTATGACACTCTGACGGTGAACGAGCTTTTCTCGAAGCTCAAGTTGGCTGAGGTGGATAGGGGCATGACTGCCAAGCTCGAGGGTCCGATCGATTCCCATAGTCTTGCCCTCGTTGGTGGTTCGAAAGGAAAGGCTAACAATAACCCATCCACCAGGATGTTCTATTTGTTCTCTCTGATGTCTATGCCAGATGAGGAGTTCGATGTGCTTGGAGAGGATGAGCTGGCGCTCCTGACGAGGCGGTTCGAGAAGCTGCACGACAACCGAGTGAACATGAGGAGGAACACGAGGACATGCTTCCAGTGTGGCAAGCCAGGACACTTCGTCGCCGACTGCCCGGAGAAGGTTGAGAACAAGGATGGCTACATGCACAAGTCGAGGAACGATGGCAAGTACCGGTCGAGGCACGACCACAAGAGCAAGTACAAGAACAAGCACAAGGACTAGCGACGATCGAGGAAGAAGGAGAGCCGAGGCAAGGCCCGAGCGATGGTTGGTGCGAGTGACGTCGACTCCAGTTCCGTGTACTCCACCTAGCAGTGAAGACGAAGGTGATCGTCGCAGGGGCAAGAAGGCGTCCAAGAACCTCAGCAGGCTGAGCTGCTTCGCTAGAGACGACTTCTGCACCATGGCGCTGAGCTCCGGCAGCAAGAAGAGCACACAGAGCGACTCGGACTCAGAGTCCGATGACGAGGTGCGTGATGAGCTTCCCTTCTTGCGACAGGAGAATGAACGGCTTGGTACTTTGCTTGATAATCGTGATGACATGATTAAAGAGGCAAAGAAAATGAGAAAAGAGCTTAGGGCTTCACCGAGGATGCTAGGACTAGAGTGGCTAAGCTAGAAACACAGGTGCTTGATAGCAAGCTTGAGATTGATTCCCTTAAGGCTAGCCCTGTTGTTTCGGATGATGTTGATTGTGCTGATTGCTCCATCTTTCTTGCTGATCTTACTTTGTTCAAGGAAAAGCATGCCTCCAAGTGTGAGGAACTGGATGTGCTTAGGGTTGAAGTGGCTGAGCTTAAATCTAGATCTGCTTTGCTAGGTGCTTGCACTTCTTGCCCTGTTTTTCATGCTAAGATTGATGAGATGCATGCTTACACTAGTTCTCTTGACGCTAAATTGAAGGAACCCATGCCTACATCATTCTCTACCTGTGAAATGCATGCTTTGAAATATTTGGAACTTGCACATTATGTTGATCGTTTGCAGGATGAGAATGATGAGCTGAGAAAGTTGATGGGTTGGTTGTCTGGTCATGAGCCTCAGTTGAGGATGATGATCGAGGCATTTTTGAGGCAGGATGGTGAGGGACTTGGGGCAAACAAGGTTGGTGAGGGAAGTGGAGAGATTATCCCAGAGCCACCAAAAACCCACCACAAGAATGATTTTCCCCCAAAACATAACCATCTTAGGAACCGACTAGACACAACCCCAGCTCCACCCGTGTTTCCTACACCCACAAATGATCTCCAAAAGCCTATCAAGTTTGTGAGCACTTCCGGGAAAGTGTTCTTTGGGAAAGAGAGTGAGAAGGCTAGTGAGGAGAAACTAGTGGAGAGGTTAAGTGGAGAGAAACCAAGTGAGCAGCCCCAATCCAAGCCTAAATCTAAACTTGTGAGGTTCCATTGTGGATATTGTGGGAAAGAGGGTCACAAGGATGAGTTTTGCTTCAAGAGGAAGCGGAAAGAGAGGATGGCAAAGGAGTGGGCGAACAAGGATAGGTACAACCCTTCCCATGGTGTATCTAAGCCTCGTATGCCACTGCCCAGGGGTAAAGCCGTGGTGAGAAGTGTTCCGGCTTGGGGAGACGCGAGTTCCCGCAGCTGAGGAGCTGTTCTGGAGAGGGCGGTCAGACCGGCATGGCTAGGCGGTCGGACCGGCCCCCGCCCGGAGGGGGGGCGGTTAGGACCGGCCGGCTAGGCGGTTCAACCCCCCCCCCCCCCCCCCCCAATTTCTGGGCGGAGTGGTTTTCGAGGTGGTGAGTCGAGAGGTTTCAGTTCTGGAGGTGATGTTGCTGGTGGTTGGTCTGGAGAGTCAGTAGGTGGTCAGTTTGCTAGGCATTCTCCCCCTTGAGTTCACTACGGGGATGGGAGGAGTCATAGCTTTGAGAAGGAGAGGAGGGACGGTCCACGGGTCATCTTTCATGTCTTTGGTACTCCTCCAGGCAGCGAAGGGTGGTTTCCTCAGAGTGGTTATCGAGGTGGTGTTCGTGGTGGTAGTTTGATAGGAAAGATGGCTTGATGTGTGCTAACCCCACTTTCGAGCAAACGGCTCGGCACTGGTTTTACTCTTTTGGTACTAACCCCAGTGCTGAGTCGTTTGTTTGCTCACGTGCTTGTTTTTGAATTTCAGGTGGGAGACTTGAAGAACATTTGGTTGATTGACTCCGGTTGCTCGAGTCATATGACCGGAGACAGGGGGTGGTTCTCAAGTCTAGTCCCGGTGGCGATGAAGAGGTACATCACTTTTGGGGACAATGGGTGTGGGCGTGTGCTTTCAGAAGGTGAGATTAAAGTGAGTGACAAGATCACTCTGAGGCGTGTTGCTCTTGTTCAATCGCTGGGGTACAATTTGCTTTTTGTGTCCCAGTTGTTGGATGAGGGTTTTAAGGTGTTGTTTCGGCCCGGTGGTTCTCGGATTTCAGACTCTCGAGGGTACCTTGTTTGTATGGTTGTTCCCGAGGGTCTGGGGTTTCGTGCTGATTTTTCTCAGTCTTCTGGTTTGGAGCGTTTTTTCTTGGCTGGTTCTTCGAGTGAGTTGTGGAAGTGGCATAGGAAGTTGGGTCACTTGAGCTTTGACTTTTTGTCTCGCTTGAGTAAACTCAATTTGGTCCGAGGATTGCCACGGTTTAGGCTTGAGAAAGAGTTGGTTTGTGCGCCGTGTAGGCATGCCAAGATGGTAGCCTCTTCTCACCCGCCTCTCACCGATGTGATGACTGAGCGTCCATGCGAGCTGCTCCATATGGACCTGTTGGCCCAGCTCGTGTGCGATCTGCAGGTGGGAAGTGGTATGTGTCGTATGGACCTCCCTAGGCCCACTACCTCGGTGGATACCAGGACCGACTACTCGGTGGGCCCCTAGGACTACCCGGCTTGCGCTACACGGCACCTGATGGCGTGGAGCACAAGGACTACAAAGGAGTAGTACTCGGTTAGGGAGCTGTACATGTTCCGCACTGTATGAAGGACTCCTAGACGTACTCGACTAGTACTCTCTCCCTACTCCGACTTGTAACCCTGCCTCCCGGACTATATAAGGCGAGGCAGGGACCGATCTCTAGGATCACCTCACATCATCTCATCTCATACAACCCACGGCGCACTATTGCACCATCTTGTAATCGTGCCCAATCAATCCAGATCTACGCAGCATACAGGACGTAGGGTATTACGCACCTCGCGGCCCGAACCTGTCTAAATTGTGTGCCACGTGTCTCTTCCTTCGAGTTACCGATCTTGGCGAGGCCATATTCATCTACTTCGGGTACTCCCCTTAGTAGGTTGCCGGTCTAAAACACTGACAGCTGGCGCGCCAGGTAGGGGCTCTCGCCCGAGATCACATGGCGAACTCGACGGCTCCCGTCCACTTCAAGCCAACCGTCGCCTTCAACCGCGGCGACACCTTCGTGTTCGGCACTTGGGTCTGCACTGCCGACGGCGCGGGCTCCTTCCAACGCCGCCTAACCATGCCGCCCAACCCGAAGACCGGCTTCGTGACGCTCCCCGAAGTTGTCGCAAGCGATCTCGCCGGCAAGTTCGCCGAAATTTCGCTCTTCAATCACCACGCTGACTTCGAGCTTGAGTCCGCTTCCAACTTGAACTCGACGTCTCCATGGGCCATCACATGCGAGCCGGCCGCTCAGCCATCGCAGGCGGTCCCCTCACCTCGTGAGCGCTCTGCGCGTGGTCTCCGCATACCCAGCCGGGCCTCCATAGAGGCTCCCTCTTCGCGCCGGGCCGGCAAGGAGCCCGTACCCGAGTTCAACTCGGACTCTGACACCGCCCCCGGCCACGCTTCGGACTCCAACCCTCTCTCCGAGTTCTACTCGAACCCTGCATACGAGTTCGACTTCGGGTCGGACCCTGAGGAACCCGAGTCCGAGGACAACTCCACCGAGCATCCCTTATCAGGGCCGGCCTCTGGGCTGGTTATAACATCCACACCGGCCGGCAGATTCGTCTACTGGCCAGACCGTAAGCCTGCTGACCTGATAAGTGGAGACTCACGCTACATCGCCTACATCGACTCGCTACCGTTCCAGGAGGGAACACCACTTGCCCAGGCTGACTCAAACACACCAACTGAGGTGGCACCTTCTGAGTCCAGCCTTGGCACCCCCGATCGCCAAGTCTTCATGGCTGCCGGCGACACCCCAGGGCCTTCAGGCACGGCTCAGGACAAGTACCTGGAAGACATCTCCTCCGACGAGCTCTCTGCTGATGCTCCACCAAACGAGAACCCTGCAGACAGAGACGCTCGACGCGAGCGTAATCGGAAGCGCAGCGAACGTCACCGGCGCCTCCGCGACAACTTCCCCATCCGCAACCTTGCGGAAGCTCTCGAGGCGGTCGAGAGCAGAGTACACACTACACCTGAGCAATGCCTCATGTTGATCACAGCGATCGCATGTCAGGCTCAGGGCATCCGCGCTGGAGAGGTCATCGCCAAACTAGCTGAAGATGCCTACTTCATGCGAGTCGACAACAGGGTCAACCAGCCTCCCCCCGCCAGGCATGGCGACAAAGAGGCTACAAGTCGCAGCGCTGGCAACGGTCCCAACCGTACTCGAGCTGAGCTCCCAGCCGAAACCAACCGCACCCGCTCCAACACCGGCGGACGTTCACAACGTGACAACAGCAACCGCGAGGTCGTCCCCCACCGCGCTCCGGCCGGCGGTGGCGGCCACGACCCCGACGGCGGCGACGACGACGGCGGAAGCTCCAACCACGGAGCCAACGAGAGGGCCGGCGGCGGCGGCGCCGCGGCGGCCAAGGCCACGCGAACAGCCACGCCTCTGGCGCCTCACAGGGCGGGTACGGTGCCCGCCAGAAGATTGAGGAGCTACGGTGGAAGAAGTCGACCACCGCAGGCGACGGCGACGGCTTCCCCACCTTCTCACCTCGACTCCGCAACTTGCTCCTCCCCGACAAGTTCAAGCCTTTGGGGATCACCAAGTATGACGCGAAGCAGGATCCCATCCAGTGGCTCAGGTGCTACGCCCTCTCCATCGAAAACGCTGGCGGCAACAACGACACCAAGTGCCTCTACTTCCCCTTCTGCCTGGACCAAGCTCCACTCACATGGCTCGAGTCGCTGGACAAGCACTCGATCGACAAGTGGGACCAGCTGAAGAAGCAGTTCACCAGCAACTTCGCGGGCGCCATGGGCTGATCGGGTACTCGCATGGACCTGGCCATGATCAAGACGGAACAAGGCGAGACCCTCCGCAAGTACATGCGCTGCTTCTTCGATAAGCGCGCTACCGTCGTCGACGTCACCGACAAGGAGGTCATTGACCTCTTCCAAGACTTCCTCTACCACCGCCGCACCTTCGAAGACTTCGGTCGTCGCCGCCCCAGGTCCATCCCCCACCTCAAGGACATGATCACGTCCTGGGCGGATGAAGAGGATAAAGCCAACGCCAAGTACGACGCCATCCGTGGCAAGACCAAGCAGAACCAGGGTGGCGGCAGCGGCAGCAATGCGAACCAAGGCGGTCGCAACAACAACAACAACAACTACTACTCGGGTCCCAACCGCAAGCGCAATCCAGACAACACTGTCGCGGCTATCCAGCGCCCTGCGAAAGGGAACTCGAAGAAGAACTCCGGCGGTTTCAAAGACCTGCTGAAGGAGAAGTGCCCGTGGCATCCAAACGCCAACCACATCACCGAGCAGTGCTACCAAGTAAGGCATGCACTCAAGGATACGCCAGAGCCACCGCACCCTCACGACCAAAAGGGCAAGAAGAAGGACATCGACAACAATGACTTCCAGGAGCCTGACAAGACCGTCAACGTCCTATTCGGCGGGCTACTCAGCAGGCGGGAGCAGAAGGCTACCTGTCGGAAGTCATGTCCATTGAACCAGCGGTCCCGACCCCTCTCAGGTGGTCAGAGGTACCCATCACATTCTCCCGCGCGGATCAATGGACCAGCTTCTCTGAACCAGGACGGTTCCCCCTCGTCCTGAAGCCAGTGGTCGCGGGCTCCAAGCTCAACAAGGTGCTTATCGACGGTGGAAGCGGGCTCAACATCCTTTTCACCAAGACCTTGAAGAAAATGAAGCTCGACATCACTCACATGCTCACCAAGAGCAACACGCCCTTCTACGGCATTGTCCCCGGCAACGTGGCTATTCCACTGGGCTCAGTGGTCCTGCCAGTTACCTTCGGGGAATCTCGGGACAACTACCGTACCGAGTACATCAAGTTCGAGGTCACGGACTTCGAGACTTCCTACCACGCCATCCTCAGCAGACCGGCAATCGCCAAATTTATGGCGGTCCCCCACTACACCTACTTGGTACTCAAGATGCCAACCCCAGCGGGTGTACTCTCTCTCCAAGGGGACTTGAAGATCTCCCACGACTCCGTTGTCACCGACTACCCGCTCGGCGACATCCTGCGGAACCAAGATGCTACTGGAAGAATCTCCAAGTGGGCAGTCGAGCTCGGTGCCCTCACCATCGACTTCAAGCCACGCACAGCCATCAAGTCACAGGCGCTAGTCGACTTCATGGCGGAATGGCGCGAGAACCAGCTACCAACTCCAACCGTGCGTCCAGAGCATTGGGTGATGTACTTCGACGGCTCACTCAACCTTGAGGGCGCAGGTGCAGGGGTACTCCTGATCTCTCCAACGGGCGAACAACTCAAGTACGTCTAGCAGATCTTCTGGAAGGTCTCAAACAACGAAGCCGAGTATGAAGCTCTCCTACACGGGCTCCGCCTCGCGGCTTCACTAGGCATCAAGCGGCTACTAGTCTACGGCAACTCCGCAGTGGTCATCAACCAAGTCAACAAGTCCTGGGACCGCAACAAGGAGAACATGGACGCCTACTGCCTAGAAGTCTGCAAGCTCGAGAACAAGTTCTATGGTCTCGAGTTCCACCACATCGTCCGCGACAACAACGTTGCAGCGGACGTCCTCTCGAAGCTTGGATCTACCCGCGCTCAAGTCCCAGTGGGTGTCTTCGTTCATGAGCTTCACGCGCCATCCATCCCGGAGCCGGCGTCAGCAACCACTGTCCCAGCTCACCCACCAGCTGGACAGGAGGTCATGATGATCGACGTGGACTGGAGGCAACCCTTCATCGACTACCTCAGCGAGCAGAAGGTTCCGTCCGACAAGAACTTGGCCGAGCAGCTCATCCGCCGCGCCAAGTCCTACGTCCTCGTCGGAGACAAGCTTTACAAGCGGGGTGCATCTTCTGGAGTACTCATGAAGTGCATCCCTCGGGAAGAAGGCAAGGACGTCTTGGAGGAGATCCACAAGGGTGTCTGCGGTAACCACGCGTCGTCACGCTCGCTGGTCAGCAAAGCCTTCCGGCGGCCTTTCTATTGGCCCACTGCCCTGGGCGACACTGAAGAACTCGTCAGAAGATGCCAAGGATGCCAGTACTTCGCCAAGCAGCAACACGTCCCAGCCTACAAGCTAGTCACCATACCGCCAACCTGGCCCTTTGCCTGCTGGGGGCTCGACATTATTGGGCCACTGCCAACCGCGCCGGGGTGGTTTCAACGAAATGCGGTGGCCATCGACAAGTTCACCAAGTGGATCGAAGTCAAGGCGGTAACATGCCCAAGGCTGACAGAGTACTCGACTTCCTGTATGAACTCGTACACCGCTACGGACTACCCCACCGCATCATCACAGATCTGGGTTCCAACTTCAACAACCAATAGTTCTGGGAGTACTACGAGAACAGCGGGATCGACATCCGATACGTCTCAGTCGCCCATCCTTGGGCCAACGGACAAGTTAAGCGCGCCAATGGGATGGTGCTCGACGCCCTCAAGAAGCGGCTACACGATGCTGCTAACTCTAAAGGAGGCAAATGGATCAAGGAACTACCCAACGCACTCTGGGGGCTACGGACTCAGCCATCCAAGCCAACGGGACAATCCCCTTACTTCCTGGTCTACGGTTCCAAAGCAATCCTCCCTGCCGACGTCATATGGAACTCGCCAGCAGTGGAGCACTACGACGAAGGCATCTCAGAAGACAGCAGACGAGTTGACATCGACAGCCTCGAAGAAGCTCACTGCGCTGCCCTCGTCCAATCAGCAAGGTACCTAGAGGGTATCCGACGCTATCATGATCGCAACGTCAAGGAACGCTCCTTCAACGTTGGTGATCTCGTCCTCCGCCGTATCCAGAACACGGAAGGACCACACAAGCTCAGTTCCCCCTGGGAAGGTCCCTTCACCGTTGCAAAGGTGACCGGGCCGGGCTCCTACCACCTTCAGACACTTGAAGGCGAAGACATCAACAACTCGTGGAACATCGACCAGCTCTGTCGATTCTACGCCTAGTCTACACGACTACTCCGGGGTTCAAGTCTACACAACTACATCAACACCCCGATGCCGTAAGCGGCCTCCGGGTCCTGGCCCCAGTCTCCGGACTACTCCTCTCCAGGATCCAGCCCACGCGGCTACCTACGGATCTCGGGCTGCGACGAGCGTCAAGGACTCTAGCAGCAGTCTACTAAGAGACCACACTCTACGATCCAGCCTGCACAGCTACCTACGGATCTACGATCCAGCCTACACAACTACCTACGGATCTACTGCTGTAAGCGGCTACTCACCCTAGCACCACTCAGCTGTAAGCGGCCTCCGGGTCTAGGCGACTACTCTGTAACTACGGCCCTAGCCATCCAGGTGTACTTCTTCAGTAATAAAGTTTGATCGTTCATCAACTTCTTTACTGTCTACTCCCTACAAAGGGACCACTACCACTGAGTATGACTACTCGCATCCACTCCACGATGGGGCTCCGCACTCTGAGATCGTGACAAAGAGTACTCATTGCTGGAAATTTTCTTTCATTAATACTTAAGCAATTACATTACAATTGTTTCTGTACAACCCTGGCTACTAGCTAACTATTACAGGGCTACTGGAGATTGAGCTTATCAGCTACTTGCTTCACGATGGGAGCCATCTGCTCCAGCAGCTCCGCATACTGCTCATCAGTGCAGTTGGCGGCTATCCCGCCAGCGACTACCTCCACCGGGGCCTTCGGGAAGTAGGACTTCATGAAGGCCAAGACCTACTTCGGGATCGACCTCGCCATATGCTTCACATAGGCCGCCAGCCTGCTGGGGGCTTCCATGAGGCGATCCGCGAGTGGAGCAATCATGGGGCCACCCGGATGAGGAACCAAGAGCCTTGCGGTTGGCAACGCGGCTTCTTCAAGATCCTTCAGTTGACCCCGCAGTGCCTCGCAATCTTCATTCAACTTCTGCAATGATTTGTAGCAGTTGACGAGATCGCGTTCAGATGCAATCCGAAGTTCCATATGCTTCTCGCACTCGAAGGCAAGTTCTTTATAGTCGAGCTCGAGTACCTGGCGGGCTTCTTGCTCCTGGTAGAAGAGGTTCTTCATGCTCGTCTCCGAGGACTTCAACTGCTCCACTTGGCCCTCAAGCTCTGCAAATGCAACAAGCCGAAGCGGGTCAGACTACCTCTCGACCCCAACAACTACCCGACAAGTCCAACGGCGTACCTTTGTTCTTGTTGCAGAGGCCCTTGTTCTTCCGCACCAAGTCGTCGCCCTTTGCCTGCAGCTCTTAGATGTCATTGTGATATTTGGCAAAGGTGGCATCGAGCTTGGCCTGCATGGCAGCCGCGTGCTTCCGCGACTTCACAAGCTGATCCTCCAGTGCCTCAGCCCGGAGCACCGCGTCCCCAAAGCCCTGCAGCATGTTGGACTTCTCGCGGGACCTCTCCACGACGTCCTGCACAGACAACACACGTCAACGAGTACTCAACAACAGAGGATTGACTACTCAAAAGCTACGGCTACTTACCTTCATCCACTGCTCGGCCTGGCGGACCGCCTCCAGGTGCCTGGCCACCGTTGCCGGGTCCACCAGATCGTCCGCGAGCAGCTCCACTCCGCCACGACTACTCGAGGCGGCCTCCGTCATCGGCGCAAAGCGGATGGGCTCTGCGTCCTGGATCTCCGGAGAACGGATAGCCACCTCCAGAGCAACCTCTGGTGGTACGGTGGCCTCCCCTCCTCCGCTCGTCGTGGCGGCTTCCCCGGCGACCTCCTGCATCGGCTTGGGGGCTCCCTCAGCAGCCTCCGGCGCCTGTGGTGTCGACTTCTCCATGGGCACAGCCGCAGGGATGTCACTCCCTTCGGCCTCGACGCCTGACAAGAAGACGTCAAGCTCATCAGCAACTACGACTACTCTATGGGGAAGATCAAATCCACGGCGAACACTTACCCTCGACCACGGCGGCCTCGGGCAATGCGGCTTCGGCGGCGGCGCCTCGGACTCCACCTGGGGTGCGGGAGTTGACTCCTCGACAGGCGGCGCGACTTCCTCCTCCGCCACCATCGCGGAGGGCTCATCTCCCTCCCAGGACAAGTCTGTTGATTTCCTGCAGAAGTACACAAAGCTAGTTGTCATTCAAGCTCGACTACTACACCAAGTACTACTCGGGTAAGTTCAGTACTTATAGGCTGGACCGGATTATCGTCACGGTCGGCGCTCCAAGGATACTAGCAATATCCACCAACCCAGCTTCGGTGGGCGCCTCTTCTTGCGCCCCCGCGGCTACTACTTCTTCAGCGGCAGCAGCCGCAGGCTCTGTGCTCCCCTAAGGAGTAGGGGGCTGGTGCTCGAACTGCGCCAAGAGCTCCTCAACAGTGGGAGCTGGACTACGACTTCCAGCGGGCTCCCCCACTGTGTTCCGTTCGCCTTCGTCGCCCTCCTCGACGGGCTCCGCTGGCGGCACCTCCTGCATACAAGGAAAACTACTCATCAGCAAACGTACTCATACGATGGGTACTCGACTACTCTAGTCAAGACATCTTACCTCTTGAGGTGTGGTCTCCGTGACCTTCATCTTCTTCATCACCCGCTTGCGGGCGGGGTTGCGCGCCTTCCGTGGCGGCGCAGCCAGGCTAGCCTCCAGGCTAGCCGGCGGGTCTTGCACAAGAGGCACATGAGGTAAGCCTGGACGGCTAAACCTCGACCGCAACTGAAAGCGGTCCTGCAACGTCTCCTCGTCGTCATCGTTGTCGTCGTCGTCGGTGGTGTCCTCCACGATGACGGTGTCATCACCCTCACCGACTTCTCGCCGCTCTTTGGCTTTGGCTTTCCCTTCCTTCGGGATCTCGATTTCATGAGGGGGCGGCTGCGGCTCGGAGACGAACATTTTCACGTCCTCCTGCAAGGCACAAGACATCAGCGCGACTACTAACAAGCAAGAACTACTCGACTAGGGGAGTACGATTACACACCTCCTTTGGCGGGCGCGCGGCGGAGTACTCCTGGACAGGGCACGCCGTGTACGGTGGCATATCCTTGAAGATCCGCGTCAGCCTCTCGATGATGTCATCATCGTCCATCTCGCCTCCGGGCATCCGCGACGTGTCGTCGTCGCCGGTGTACTCGAAGCCCAAGGTGTCGCGGGCCATCAGCGGCTGCAGCCTCCTCTTCATGAAACTGAAGGCCACGTGCTCGGCCCTCAGTCCAGCTTCTCTTAGCACCTTGATGCGTGCCAGCAGCTCGGGGAGCTGGATCCCCTCCTGCATTGTGGGCTCCGTGTTCCACCAGTCGCGGTGCCTTGGCTGCCTCCCACTCGGCTTCGGCAGGCCGGGGTGGTGGTTCATGACGTAGAACCACCTCGTCTTCCAATCGGTGTTGGAGTCAACGAGCTTGTACGCCAGGTACTGCTCAGCGGCGTCTTCTCTCAACTGGATGCCGGCCCCTCCGACTACTCGTGGATTGCTGGCGCTTGGCTGCGGCTTCACACGGAAGAATTTCCAGAAGAGGATCCAGTGCGGCTTGATCCCAAGGAATGCTTCGCAAAAATGCACAAAGGCCATGGTATGGAAAATACCATTAGGGTTCAGATTGAGGTACTCAACTCCATAGTACCTGAGGAGGCCCTTGAAGAAATCACTAGCCGGGAGCGCGAGTCCGCGCTCCACGAAACGCGCAAACATCGGGATTTCGTCTTCGGCTTTCTCCATCGGATACGGATCTCCAAGAGGACACGCGTCGGGATCGCAAGGCTTGCGTCGAGGCTAAGCAGGTTGCGGTCGCCGGGAATCCGTCTGATGGAGAAAGCTTCAAGTCTTCCAAAACCGCCCTTGAGGGGCTTGTATCCCTAGTTGTTAGAGAAGGGTATTTTAGACTTTCGAGTGCCTCCATATAACCCAAGAGGTGAGAGGATGGCAGCCAACTCTTGGAACCCTAGCTCATTTGTTTTCCCATTTACCTTCCTATTTTCCTTAGGTTTTCGATAGGACTAGCTTGAGAGCTTCATGGAGAGATCTTGTTGAGAGGGATGGATGATCGGGCGGCTTGCTAGACCTTGTATGAACCTTTGTTTCATGTATAGATGATTCGGCGTGGTTCCTCAAGGTTTGGATGTGTTTTCCCCAATTGTTCTTGGTGGTGATTTTCGGATCCCTCTCTTGGTGTTTTCTTTGGGTTGTTTTCGGGACCTTTCTCTTGGGGATTTGATGGGGGAAATTTGTGGGAACCCTTCGTGGTTCTTTGGGCTCTGATTCCCCTCCCAAATCCGTGAGTAAAGGTGCTCGATTTTGGGGTTTCTTGAGTTCTTGGGTTGGAAGTGCTCTTGGCGGGATTTCCTTGATTCCTCCTTTTTAGGACGAGTTTTGGTGGGATTAAACTTGGTTATGGACTCCTCATGAGGTGTTCCTAATATCCCCAACGTCTTGTTCAAGTCCGTGGAGCGATTCGGGAGATCGAGGTTTGGATTTGGGGGAGTTGACCCGCGAGTGCTGTTCATCCCGAGCTGCCCAGGCTACACCGGTCTGACCGGTGCTATTGACCGGTCTGACCAGTGCAACCCTCGGTGGGGTTTTGCTCGGGTGAATGTCTTGGTGTGTTCGCTGTTGTCTCGTAGTGCTGCTGTTTCGAGTTTGGGTCAGTTTGGTGGTCGGTTGGCCTGTTTGGTGCCTTGGGGGCTTTCAGGGTGTGATTGGTCTGATCGGTGTGTCTCACCGGTCTGACCGGTGTAGAGCCACTTAGTGAAAGTTGCTCGGTTTCACCGGCGGGGACCGGTCGGCCGGTGGTGCTCACCGGTCTGACCGGTGTGGGTCTGTAGACTCGAGGTTTGGTGTTCCGCTGCGTTCTCGGGTCAGAAGGTTGTGTGTTGGTTCCTAGGTCCAGTGGCACTCCAGTGGCTACGTGGGCTTGACCAACTTGGGTAGTGAGTTGGAGAAGTGTGTTGGAAGCCGCGTTCATCTTGTTGGAGTCTCCATCTCCTTCGAGAAGAATTTTTATCGGCTCCCATTCATTCCCCCCCTCTCTTGTTCGCCGTATCGGTCCTTCAAGTGGTATCAGAGCCGGTTCGGGTCTTTATTGACTCTAACCAGTCTAAGATCCAAGGATGGCGTACCAGGAACGGGGTTCGGGACCTCCACACTTCGATGGCAAGAACTACCAAATGTGGAGTAAGCAGATGGGTGCGTTCCTCCGCAGAAAGGGTCAGATCCTTTGGGATGTCACGGTGGACACAGGCTATGTCCAGCCGATGGACTTCCTCGCTCCAGGATCGAGGGACAGATTCGACGCCAACAATAAGGCGGTCGACTACTTGTTTCGTGCTTTATGTCAGCCTGAGTTCGATCGGGTGCACACCGAGCACTTGGCTTGTAGGATTTGGGCGGCGTTGAAGGAGGCTCATGTTGGGAATGCCCAGGTTTAGGCACGGATGTATGCGACCTACCGGAGAGAGTACGAGAACTTCACTCATCTCCCCGGTGAGTCCATCGATGCCTTGTTTCAGAGGTTCACGGTGGTTGTGAACAACATGAGGGCCAATGTGGACGTGCTCCCGTACGATGATCATGATAGAGCTGTCAAGCTCTTGCACTCTTTGGATCGTACGATATGGGGCGGAAAGTTCGAGGCCATTGTGGAGTCAGAGAAGTATGACACTCTGACGGTGAACGAGCTGTTCTCAAAGCTCAAGTCGGCTGAGGTGGATAGGGGCATGACTGCCAAGCTCGAGGGTCCGACTGACTCCCATAGTCTCGCCCTCGTTGGTGGTTCCAAAGGAAAGGCTAACTCTAACCCATCCACCAGGATGTTCTCTTTCTCCTCTTTGTTGTCTATGCCATATGAGGAGTTCGACGAGCTTGGAGAGGACGAGCTGGCGCTCCTGACGTGGCGGTTCGAGAGGCTGCACGAGAACCGCGTGAACAAGAGGAGGAACACGAGGATATGCTTCCAGTGCGGCAAGCCGGGACACTTTGTCGCCGACTACCCGGAGAAGGTCGAGAACAAGGACAGCTACAAGCACAAGCCGAGGATGGACGGCAAGTACCGTTCGAGGCGCGACCAAAAGAGCAAGCACAAGAACATGTACAAGGACGAGCGACGATCGAGGAAGAAGGAGAGCCGAGGCAAGGCCCGAGCGATGGTTGGAGCAAGCGGCGTCGACTCTACTTCCGTGTACTCCACCTCGAGCTCGAGCAGCAGTGAAGACTGTTAACACCAAAATTTGGTAAGGAGTCTGACTTGTGGGTCCGGTTCGATAAAGAGTCCGTCTGGCGGAAGGAAGGATCTTTTCAGAGATGTTCGGCAAAGAGATCTGCGGTCGGCTATCTGTTCCCGTTCGGCAAAGGGACAGTAGAGCTGATTTTGCAGGATTTGAGCGATGACGTGGCTCAATCAGGGAGAGCGAATGGATGGATAGGCGATCGAGCTTAGAGATAAGTTAGGTAACGAATCCATTCGAAGTTGTACTTGACAGGGTATAAATATGACCCCTGGATGTACGTAACAAGGGACAATCATTCTTCAATACACACCGGCCTTACGCCAAATCCTAGAGTCCTTTTGTCGTGTCGTCGAGTTCTTCGAGAGGGCCAATCGATCCGTCGACCTCCGTGAGTACCGGCAACCTTGTATCATGTCTAGTATCATGCGGTGGATTTAGATCTGATGCAAGTAGTCTTGTTACCATGCTTCGTGTCATGCGGTAGATTCAAGCTTGGTTCAAGAGGGTTTCTTGTTAGGTCCCGAGCCATGCGGTGGGATAAGATCTAGCTTGAAGCTAGTTATCGGCTCTATTGGATTTTGGCAAGATCCAATAGATTCATTAAGTTACCCTGTGTTACTTCGAGTTTTTACTTTATGTTTAGATTCATGTAACACTTTTGCCCAATCTAGATGGGTTTGGATCGGCTCGCTCCTTTTGTGATCCCTGTATGGGTAGATTTCATGTTTTAACACGTGGATCTTGTGCCTTCCGATAGCCGAAACCGAATCGATCTAGGTTGTTACGTGTTGTGGGTTCAAGCTTGCCATTGTTGGTATAAATCTTGAAAGAACCGGGTATCATGCGGTAGATGCAGGTTTTTGGGTTGCTTTAGAGCTAGTCATCCGGTGGATTAGATTTCGAATCAACCTGATAGGTTTATCCGTGTGGTAATGTTCGTTCCTTCTTCATGGACCCCGAATCGGCTGTTTAGCCGTATTCGGTTATGTTTCTCCACGAGTAAAACACGTGCACAATTCATGCTTTAAATAATGCGTGCTTTTAGCTTTCCATGTTTAGATTGTATCATGTGGTGGATAGATCTATTTGTGGAAAGTGGTACGATTTCATGCAAGTTGTATCATGCGGTGGATAGATTTGTTTTGGCATCGTACCTGACGGATCTCTAAGTACCTAGACATGCGGTAGACTAGTGCTTTGGATCTATGCATGCTTGTTTATTACATGTTTACGTTCGCACTTTACTTCATTCATTTATTTAACATTGTTATTATGGGATCGGTCATATATCGTGTTTATGCATTGTTGACCAAACAAAGACCGATTGCCATCATGCTTACGACATCCATTCGGCAGTATTGTTTTTCCTCTCATAAGTTCCCGAGTGGTTTCAATTCTTTGGCAAATAGCTTTTATATAGCTATGTGTCATCTCGCATGGCTTCTTAGCCATAAATATGGAACTGTCTGGTACCACCTTGCAAGTTCCAAGCTTTGGTATTTAACTTCTTTATCTTTTGTTAATTATCAGGAAAAATTGACTGGCACGTCATCTTTACTCTTTGCGTGTGTGAAGCCAGCTTGTTCGGCTTGCTGTGTGTTTGGCGCTAGGTGCACTTTTTGCGTCAACAAAGACGAAGGTGATCGTCACAAGAACAAGAAGTCATCCAAGAACCTGAGCGGAACTGGGCGAATCAAGCTCTCAGCCGCCACTTCGGAGCCCGCCAGTGCAGCCTCCTCCCCAAAGCGCTGGAAGTCAAGCTTTCCAGCCTCCTCCACGAGCTGGCCGGGAAGCGGCCGGTTCGGCCTCCCTTTGCGGGCCTCGGGACGGCCGGTCCGGCCACCACCGCGAGGCGGCACGAGTCAGCTCCGTGCAACAGCCGAATCCGTACCAGCCCACGTACGGAGACTTAGCATTCGGCTCTCCCGGCGCCCCGCTCATTTCCGGTCAGAGGATCGCTCCGGCAAGCAATTGGTTGCAGAGAAACCTGTACGGCGGAGGCTACCATGAGGTGGGAAACTACGGGGCATTTGACGCTTTCCCACATCCAGGATACGCGCCAGCTGCAGGCGCACAGGAGGACGACGCTCTGGCGCGGAAGATGGCCGAATTGATGCAAAATCAGTTCGGCCTCAAGCCAAAAATGCAAGGACCCGCCTATAAGCCGCCGTTCCCAGAATGGTAGTACAATGTGCTCTTGCTGCCAAGGGTGAAGCCGCCAACGGAGTTCACGAAGTTTTCGGGGCAAGACGACACGAGCACGGTCGAGCACATCGCTCGTTACCTCATGCAGCTCGGGGAGTGCTCAGCTGAGGAGACATTCAGGGTCCGCTACTTCCCCGCATCACTGACAGGTCCAGCGTTCCAGTGGTTCTCGTCCCTGCCCCCTGAATCAGTTGCCAGATGGAAGGACTTAGAGCGGAAATTCCACGCTCATTATTTCAGTGGCAGCTCGGAGAAGAAGTTGATCGACCTCGCCACCCTGAAGCAAAGGCACAGCGAGACGCCGCTGGAATTTCTTAGAAGATTCAGGGAGGTTAAAGGCATGTGCTTCTCGCTTAACTTGCCAGACGACCAGTTGGCTGATATGGCCGTCGCCGGGATGCTGCCGGTCGTGCGTGAGAAGTTGTTCGGGATGGAGTTTGAGAATCTGGGTCAGCTATCGCAGAAGCTATCACTGATGAGCAATCAGGCGTATGGCTTTAAGAAGGACGCCAAATTTGGCAAGCGGCATGACGTCGGCGCGTCTACAACCGATTCTTAGACAAGGGCGATCCGGTCGAGGATTCGATGATTAATTGGATGTAGCCGCGGCGAGAGATCATGTGGGGGAAGGAGCCTTTGACAATGAATCAGCGCTGGGTCAAGCAGACCAAGGGTACTTATGATCTGGATATCACGAAGGCTGACAAATTGTTCGAGCTCTTAGTGAAGGAAGGCCGAATCAAGCTGCCTGAGGGGCATTCCATGCTTCGGCCTGATGGAGTTAAAGCAAAACGTTACTGTGGCTTTCACGACAGGGATTCACACTCCATCAATGATTGCAGGGTCTTCAGGATGAGGATCCAGAAGGCCATCCAGGAGGGTCACCTTAAGTTCGACAACAAAATGAAGCTGGATGGCCACCCCTTCCCTCAGAACATGGTGGGCTTTTCTGTTAACGTGATAACTGCCGAGGAGAAGGGAAAAGTCAAGGTCTTGACCTCAGCCAGGTCTAGACAAGGTGGAGCAGTGGACCCAGAGCGCCAAGTGACTCTGGAACAGGTGCAAGGTGAAGCCCCCCGCATTCTTAAGAGTCACATCGAAATTGGGGAGTCATCCAGAGCCAAGCCCAGGGTGACATCGCGCTCCTCCTCAACAAGTGGCAGCGCCAGATGGAGAAAGAGTGCTACCAGAAGCGGCGCTACGAGGAGGAGCAACGCAGAGCCGAAGAAGAAGCACACAGAAGGGACCAAGAGCAGTACACGCGCGAGCAGGAGCGCGCACACTGGGGATGTGCCTTCTTCAGGCATTGCTGGAATGAGGGTTTGAAGCTACCCACGTTGAAGAAGCGTCCCGAATGCGGTGACGTGTATTTTGAGTACGGGCGAGGGCTGTCAATCGCCGATCCGTCCACGAGAGAATTGGAAGGATCCAACCTAATGGGGATCGGCGCCAAAAAATTGAAGTCATTGATCATCCTAGGAAGCGGCATGCTGACCTCAGGTGGGCTGATCAAGAGGAGGATGAAGATGACTACGTCTGGCAGAAGGGGCAATGGTGCCCGCCCGGCCTAAGGAGAAGCCAGAAGAGACGGGTCCAGCGCTTGAGGAACCGCGAGTTGAGGCAGGCTGGAATCCAGACGCGTCAAGTGTGGCGCCCCAAAGATCAACTCCGAAGGATCGAAGCGTTCGGCTCCGGCATGCATGGTATACTTTACGCCGAACGAATTCATGGCTCCTGCTAACCGGGTTGTGCGAGGAGGAAGCGGCCCTAGATGATGAGCAGGCCGAGGGGATGCTAGCACAATTGGTGCTGGCCAAGCAGGCAATCTTCGACAAGCCGGCCAAGAATCGACATATGAGGCCGCTGTACTTAAGAGGATACGTCAATGGCAAGCCATTGACAAAGATGTTCGTCGATGGTGGAGCGGCAGTCAACGTAATGCCGTACACTACCTTCAGGAAGCTTGGCATGGGCCCGAGCGATTTGACGCCCACGAGTATAATCCTCAACGACTTCGCTGGGAACCCTTCAGATACCAAGGGGTGTGCTCACGTGGATTTGATGATCGGATCCAAGACGCTGCTCACTACCTTCTTTGTCATCGAAGGCAAAGGGGCCTACAGCCTGTTGCTTGGGCGGGGCCCGGATCCATGCCAAGCTGTTGTGTCCCGTCCACCATGCATCAACGACTTATCCGGTGGGTGGACGATGAGATTGAGGTCGTCCGGTGCGACGACTCCGTGAGCGTGGCGAACGTGGAACCGGCTTTGCGGGAGTACCAAGGTATTGATTGCTTCTCGAGGCAAAGAGGGGGGAAGGTCTGTTGAACTGTCGGCGGTGATCAACGTACCGATTCAAGCGATCGGCTCTTATAGCAATTTTTAATGGAGAACCCCGTAGATGGCAGCGATGGCAAGTTAGGGTGAGGATTCATGTCGGCTGATAAATTAGAAGAGGTTGACATTGGAAGCGGTGATAAGCCAAGGCCGACGTTCATCAGTGCAAACTTGCAGCCAGACTTCAGGGGGGAGTTAATTAAGCTTCTCAAAGAATACAAGGATTGCTTCGCCTGGGATTATTCGGAGATGCCTGGATTGGATCGTTCCATCGTCGAGCATCGGTTGCCAATCAAGCCTGGTTTCAAACCATATAAGCAACCGCCCCGGAAAATCTACAAGGATGAGGTATTGGCCGATGTGAAGAAGGAAGTTGAAAGATTACTTGACGCAAACTTCGTTCGGCCATGCAGATATGCGGAGTGGATTTCTAACATCGTCCCTGTATACAAGAAGAATGGAAAAATGAGGGTTTGCATAGATTTCAGGGACCTAAACAGAGCTACTCCGATGGATGGATACCCGATGCCTATTGCCGATTTGTTGATTGACGCCGCCGCTGGACACAAGGTGATCAGTTTCATGGATGGCAATGCGGGATACAATCAGATCTTCATGGCAATAGAAGACATTTCAAAGACGGCCTTTAGATGTCCTGGTCATATAGGTGAGGACCATGTGTGGTTCAAGGACCGGTGGATGGTCGCTTCCTTGTGTGATGAGTGATTGACAACGTTGTGTGGACTGATTCTTGGCTAAGTATTGCAGGTGCAGGTTGCGGCTTGACTCGTGTTGGTGCAGGTGAAGAACAAGCGCGAAAGGTCGTCGCGGTGAGGCCTCCGGGTGTGGAGAAGACAAGTAGGCTTTGTTCGAGGGACCCGGTGGCCGGTGGGGTCAAGTGCGGGCCGCATGGTGGCATGAACAAGCAAGATGAAGTCGTGGACGGTTTCTTGGTTGAGCCTCAAAACCAAGGTCGAGCCGGGACTACGTGGGAGCCAAGTCATGAGTGGAGATTGGCGGAGGCTACACCGAGTTCGCGGGGTTTCCGGTGGTTCACCGAAGAAAACCACCGGGTTCCTTGGTTGATCCACAAAGCCAAGACCGGAGAACCGAAGACGGAGGCTGCGGCGGCGCGGACCGGTCCGGCCAGGGTGGGTCGGCCGGTCGGCCGGTGGGGACCGGTCGACCGGTGAGGTGCCCGGTCGGCCGGTGTGCGACGACGCGGTCCGGAATCTTCGAAGCGGAGGACACGCGTCGGGATCGCATGGCTTGCGTCGAGGCTACGCGGGGTGCGGTTGCGGGCATCCGTCCGATGGTGAAGACATCAAGAATTCCAAATCCGCCCTTGAGGGGCTTGTATCCCTAGTTAGTAGAGAGGGGCATTTTAGACATTCGGTTGCCGCCTATATAACCCAAGAGGTGAGAGGTTGGCAGCCAACTCTTGGAACCCTAGCTCATTAGTTTTCCTATTTTCTACCTATTTTCTCTAGGTTTTCCTTAGGACTAGCAAGAGAGCTTCACGGAGAGATCTTGCAAAGAGGGATGGATGATCGGGCGGCTTGCTAGACCTTGTACGAACCTTTGTTTCATGTATAGATGATTCGGCGTGGTTCCTCAAGGTTTGGATGTGTTTTCCCGGTTGTTCATGGTGGTGATTTTCGGAGCCCTCTCTCGGTGATTTCTTTGGGTTGTTTTCGGGGCCTTTCTCTTGGGGATTTGATGGGGGAAATTTGTGGGAACCCTTCGTGGTTCTTTGGGCTGTGATTCCCCTTCCAAATCCGTGAGTAAAGGTGCTCGATTTTGGGGGTTTCTTGAGTTCTTGGGTTGGAGGTGTTCTAGGCAGGATTTCTTCGATTCCTCCTTTTTGGACGAGTTTTGGTGGGATTAAACTTGGCTATGAACTCCTCATGAGGTGTTCATGATATCCCCAAAGTCTTGTTCAAGTCCGTGGAGCGATTCGGGAGATCGAGATTTGGATTTGGGGGAGTTGACCCGCGTGTGCTGTTCATCCCGAGCTGCCCAGGCCACACCGGTCTGACCGGTGCTCTTGACCGGTCTGACCGGTGCAAGCCCTTGTGGGATTTTGCTCGGGTGAACGTCTTGGTGAGTTCGTTGTTGTCCCGTGTTCTGCTGTTGTTTCGAGTTTGGGTCCGTTTGGTGGTCGGTTGACTTTGTTTGGTGCCTTGGGGGCTTTCGGGCTGCCACCGGTCGACCGGTGTGCCTCACCGGTCGGACCGGTGTAGAGCCACTTAGTGAAAGTTGCTCGGTTTCACCGGCGGGGACCGGTCGACCGGTGGTGCTCACCGGTCGACCGGTGTGGGTCCGTAGACTCGAGGCTTGGTTTTTCCGTTGCGTTTCTCGGGTCGGAAGGTGGTGTGTTGGTTCCTAGGTCCAGTGGCACTCCAGTGGCTACGTGGGCTTGACCAACCTTGGTAGTGAGTCGGAGACGTGTGTTGGAAGCCGTGTTCATCTTGTTGGAGTTTCGATCTCCTTCGAGAAGAATTTTTATCGGCTCCCATTCACTCCCCCCCCTCTGGTTCGCCGTATCGGTCCTTCAAGTGGTATCGAGCCGGTTCGGGTCTTTATTGACTCTAACCGGAGTCTAAGATCCAAGGATGGCGTACCGAGAACGGGGTTCGGGTCCTCCACACTTCGATGGCAAGAACTACCGGATGTGGAGCAAGCGGATGGGTGCGTTTCTCCGCGGAAAGGGTCGGATCCTTTGGGATGTCACGGTGGACACGAGCTATGTCCGGCGGTTGATTTCCTCGCTCCGGGATCGAGGGGACGGCTTCGACGCCAACAATAAGGCGGTCGACTACTTGTTTCGTGCTTTGTGTCGGCCGAGTTCGATCGGGTGCACACCGAGCACTTGGCTTGTAGGATTTGGGCGGTGTTGAAGGAGGCTCATGTTGGGAACGCCCGGGTTCGAGCACGGTTGTATGCGACCTACCGGAGAGAGTACGAGAACTTCACTCATCTCCCCGGTGAGTCCATCGATGCCTTGTTTCAGAGGTTCACGGTGGTGGTGAACAACATGAGGGCCAATGTGGATGTGCTCCCGTACGATGATCATGATAGAGCGGTCAAGCTCTTACACTCTTTGGATCGTACGATATGGAGCGGAAAGTTCGAGGCTATAGTCGAGTCGGAGCGGTACGATACTCGACGGTGAACGAGCCGTTCTCGAAGCTCAAGTCGGCCGAGGTGGATAGGGGCATGACTTGCCAAGCTCGAGGGACCGGCGATTCCCATAGTCTTGCCCTTGTTGGTGGTTCCAAAGGAAAGACTAACTCTAACCCATCCACCGGGATGTTCTCGTTTTCCTCTTTGATGTCTATGCCGGATGAGGAGTTTGATGACCTTGGAGAGGACGAGCCGGCGGCGTTGACGAGGCGGTTCGAGAGGCCGCACGAGAACCGCGTGAACATGAGGAGGAACACGAGGACTTGCTTCCGGTGCGGTAAGCGGGACACTTCGTCGCCGAGCGCCCGGAGAAGGCCGAGAACAAGGACGGCTACAAGCACAAGCCGAGGAAGAACGACGACAAGTACCGTTCGAGGCGCGACCACAAGAGCAAGCACAAGAACAAGTACAAGGACGAGCGACGATCGAGAAAGAAGGAGGGCCGAGGCAAGGCCCGAGCGATGGTTGGAGCGAGCGACGTCGACTCCAGTTCCGCGTACTCCACCTCGAGCTCGAGCGGCGGCGACGACGAGGGAGATCGCCGCAAGAACAAGAGGTCGTCTAAGAACACGAGCGGGGGTGGGGCGCCGCGAGAGACGGCCACGCACCATGGCGTTGAGCTCCGGCGGCAAGAAGAGCACACGGAGCGACTCGGACTGCGAGTCCGACGACGAGGTGCGTGATGAGCTTCCCTTCTTGCGCCGGGAGAATGAGAGACTTGGCTCTTTGCTTGATAACCGTGATGACATGCTTAGAGAGGCCAAGAAAATGAGGAAAGAGCTTAGGGCTTCACTCGAGGATGCTAGGACTAGAGTGGCTGAGCTAGAGACACAGGTGCTTGATAGCAAGCTTGAGATTGATTCGCTTAAGGCTAGCCCTGTTGTTTCTGATGAGAATGATTGTGCTGATTGCTCTATTTTCCTTGCTGATCTTGCTTTGTTCAAGGAGAAGCATGCCTCAAAGTGTGAGGAACTAGATGTGCTTAGGGTTGAAGTGGCTGAGCTTAAGTCTAGACCTGCTTTGCTAGGTGCTTGCACTTCTTGCCCTGTTTTGCATGCTAAGATCGATGAGATGCATGCTTACACTAGTTCGCTCGAGGCTAAATTGAAGGAACCCATGCCTACATCTTGCTCTACCGTGAAATGCATGCATTGAAAAATTTGGAGCTTGCACATTATGTTGACCGTTTGCAGGATGAGAACGATGATTTGAGGAAGTTGATGGGTTGGTTGTCCGGTCACGAGCCTCAGTTGAGGATGATGATTGAGGCCTTTAAGAGGCAAGATGGTGAGGGGCTTGGGGCAAACAAGGTTGGTGAGGGAAGTGGAGAGAATATCCGGAGCCACCAAAAACCCACCACAAGAATGATTTCCCACCAAAACCTAACCATCTAAGGAACCGACTAGACACAACCCCGGCTCCACCCGTGTTTCCTACACCCACAAATGACCTACAAAAGCCTATCAAGTTTGTGAGCACTTCGGGGAAGGTGTTCTTTGGGAAGGAGAGTGAGAAGGCTAGTGGTGAGAAACCGGTGGAGGGTTTGAGTGGAGAGAAACCAAGTGAGCGGCCACATCCCAAGCCAAAGCCTAAGCTTGTGAGGTTCCATTGTGGCTATTGTGGGAGAGATGGCCATAAGGAGGAGTTTTGCTTCAAAAGGAAGCGAGAGGAGAGAATGGAGAAGGAGTGGGCAAACAAGGACAAGTACCACCCTTCCGATGGTGTACTTGAGCCTCGTATGCAGATGCCCGGGGGCAAAGCGATTGTGAGGACGAGTTCGGGCTTGGGGAGAGAAGAAGGCCGCGGGGAGGTGCTCGTGCCCAGACCACACCGGTCAGACCGGTGTGGAGCACCGGTCAGACCGGTGCAGGCCTGGGCAGGCAGATGTTCGGGTTTCGTGCTCGTACAGGTGCGAGGGTTGTTTCTGGTGGTCGTGGTTCTGGTGGTTGGGCTGGAAAGGGTGCAGGTGGTCAGTTTGCTAGGCGTTCTCCTCCTCGTGTTCAATACGGGGATTGGAGGAGTCGTGGCGGTGTGTTGGAAAGGAAGGACGTGCCACGGGCTTTCTTGCGTGGTTTTGGTCCTCCTCCGGGCGGAGAGAGGGTGGTTCCCTCAAGGTGGTTACCGTGGTGGTGTTCGTGGAGGTAGCTTTGGTAGGAGAGATGCTTTGGTTGGTGCTAACCCCACTTTCGAGCAAATGGCTCGGCACTTTGGTTTTCCTCTTTTGGTTCTAACCCCGGTCTTTGAGTCGTTTGTTCGCTCACGTGCCTATTTTTGATGTGCGGGAGGGAGACTTGAAGAACATTTGGTTGATTGACTCCGGTTGTTCGAGGCATATGACCGGAGACGGGGGGTGGTTCTCAAGTCTCGTCCGGTGGTGACGAAGAGGTACATCACCTTTGGGGACAATGGGCGTGGGCGTGTGCTTTCGGAAGGTGAGATAAAAGTGAGTGACAAGATCACTGCGAGGCGTGTTGCTCTTGTTCAATCGGCGGGGTACAATTTGCTTTACGTGTCCCGAGTTGTTGGATGAGGGCTTTGAGGTGTTGTTTCGGCCGGGTGGTTCTCGGATTGTGGACTCTCGAGGGGACCTTGTTTGTATGGTCGTTCCCGAGGGTCAGGTGTTTCGTGCTGATTTTTCTCAGTCTTCGGGTGTGGAGCGTTGTTTCTTGGCTGGTTCTTCGAGTGAGTTGTGGAAGTGGCATAGGAAGTTGGGTCACTTGAGCTTTGACCTTTGTCTCGCTTGAGTAAACTCAATTTGGTCCGAGGATTGCCACGGTTGAGGCTTGAGAAAGAGTTGGTTTGTGCTCCGTGTAGGCATGCCAAGATGGTGGCCTCTTCTCACCCGCCTCTCACCGATGTGATGAGCGAGCGTCCATGCGAGCTGCTCCATATGGACCTTGTTGGCCCAGCTCGTGTGCGATCTGCGGGTGGGAAGTGGTATGTCCTTGTTGTGGTGGACGACTACTCTCGGTATGTGTGGGTGTTCTTTCTCGAGGATAAGGGGGAGACGTTTGGTTTTGTTCGAGATCTAGTCTTGAGGTTGAGGAACGAGAGGCACGGAGATGCCATACGAGCTATCCGTAGTGATAATGGCTCGGAATTCAGGAACTCTCGTTTTGAAGCCTTTTGTCATGACTTGGGTCTTGAGCACCAGTTTTCGAGTCCGTATACGCCTCCCCAGAATGGTGTTGTGGAAAGGAAGAACGGGACCTTGTGCGAGATGGCTCGGACGATGCTTGATGAGCATAGGACTCCGAGGAGGTATTGGGGCGAGGGCGGTGAACACCGCGTGCTATGTGTCGAACGGGATATACCTCGAGTGCACAAGAAGAAGACATGCTATGAGTTGATGCATGGCCGCACACCCAAGGTGAGTCACTTCCATGTCTTTGGTTGCAAGTGTTTCATTCGAAGAAAGGCGGGGAAGTTGGATAAGTTTGAGGCTAGGTCTGTCGATGGCATTTTCTTTGGTTATGCATCTCATTCTAGAGCATATCGTGTGCTCAATCTTGAAACTAACCAAATCGTGGAGACTTGCGAGGTAACCTTCGACGAGACGAGCCACGTAGTCGGCTTGTCTTTGAGTGTGCGGGTGATGATGAGCTTGGCGAGGAGATCTTTCGGGAGGAGGAGCATGAACATGGTGATGATGAGGATGGCGGTGCGGTGCCCCCGCTGAACATGTACCCACTACTTCGACTACGATGATGGATGGACCCTCTCGCTACACCTACGACGACAAATCAAGAACGAGGAGAAGCTGATGTTGAGGGGGAGGTAGCTTCGAGGCGAGAACCTCCCCGGCGAGTTCAAGTGGATCACCCAGCTTCGAGGATCATCGGCGGCATGAATGAACGCACTACACGGTCGAGGGTTCGAAACAATTCTCATTTCGCTCATGCTGCATTTGTTGCTTCTTTCGAGCCCAAAGACATTGGACACGCACTATCTGATCACAATTGGGTTAACTCGATGCATGAGGAGTTGGAGAACTTTGAGAGGAATCGGGTGTGGGAGTTGGTTGACCCTCCCCCGGGGGTGTAAGCCGATTGGTACCAAGTGGGTGTGGAAAAACAAAGAGGGAGAGAAGGGTGAGGTTGTGAGGAACAAGTCGAGACTTGTTGCCCAAGGGTTCGGTCGGAAGGAGGGGATTGACTACGAGGAGACCTTTGCTCCCGTAGCCCGTTTGGAGGCGATTAGGATCCTTCTAGCCTTTTACGTGGCTAAAGGGTTCAAGTTGCACCAAATGGATGTGAAGAGTGCTTTTACGAATGGTGTCTTGGAGGAAGAAGTGTATGTGAGGCGACCTCCGGGGTTTGAGAGTGAGAGGTACCCCCACCGGGTGTACAAGTTGAGGAAGGCGGCGTATGGGTTGAAGCGGGCGCCTAGAGCTTGGTATGGCGAGGTTGAGGGGGTTCTTGTTTGAGAGAGGTTTTGAGATGGGGAAGGTCGATCGGACCTTGTTTTTCTTTGAGGCGGGGCGGGAGATATCCGATTGTGCGGGTATACGTGGATGACATTGTCTTTGGTGGCTCGTCTAACTCTCTTGTTGCGAGGTTTGCGGATGATATGAGCGGGGAGTTCGAGATGAGCATGATGGGTGAGTTGCGAGTTCTTTCTCGGGCTACAAATCAAGCAATCAAAGGAAGGAACATTTGTGCACCGAGGCTAAGTACACCAAGGACATTGTGAGGAAGTTCAAGATGGAGGACTCCAAGGCTATGACGACGCCGATGAGTACGACTACGGCTCTTGATGCGGACGAGGAAGGTGAACATGTGGACCGGAAGGAGTCCGGAGCATGATCGGGTCACTCCTCTACTTGACGGCGACGAGGCCGGACATACGGTTCTCGGTGTGTCCGTGCGCTCGTTTTCAAGCGTCTCCGAGGACTTCGCATCGGCAAGCGGTGAAGAGAATTTTCGGGTACTTGCGTCACACTCCCGACTTCGGCCTTTGGTACTCCGCGTCCTCCTCTTTGGCGCTTCATGGTTTTTCGGACGCGGATTTTGCGGGTGTCGGTTGGATAGGAAGTCCACTTACGGGACTTGCCGGTTTTGGGTTCTTCTTTGGTGTCTTGGTCTTCCCGCAAGCGGTCGAGTGTTGCTCAATCCACGACCGAGGCCGAGTATGTTGCGTTGCTAGTTGTTGCTCTCGGCTCCTTTGGATCACCTACACCATGAGTGACTTTGGTGAGGAGTATACCCATGTCCCACTTCAATGTGATAGCACCGGTGCCATAAGCGTTGCAAAGAACCCGGTGCTCCATTCCAAAACCAAGCACATAGAAGTGAGGTATCATTTTACGAGAGACAATGTTGAGAAAGGAAAGATAGCCTTGATCCATGTACCCACACATGACCAACTAGCCGATATTTTCACCAAACCCCTAGATCAAGCAACTTTCACTCGTTTGCGGGGAGAACTTGGTGTGTGTTTGATTTCTTGAGTTGGGTGTGTGGGGCTGTCTTTTGCGGTGGTGTCGAGCCCGTTTTGCCTCCCCTCGAGGAGCGGTTTTGTAGCATATGTATAGCTTTTCTTTGTGCATTTCTTGCATTTTGCATGGCATATGTAACATGATGTATAGGCATCCTTGTATCTTAGAGTGCATGCATTTTGTATCATATGCATTGGTTAGGAAAAGCTTCTCTCATATACATTGTTCACCATGGAATGAGAAATATGTCTTTGTGAGCTTGTTTGGTATGTTACGGTTAGTTTGGCTTAGCTCTTGATGATCTTGATGAATAATCCATGGTTGATAGCTATGCTTTTGAAAAATGTCTCATGTATGCTCTCTCATGTGTAAATGCCTTTACATGCTCTTGACATGATTTTGTGGCCTTGCTATGCTTAATTTGTGGTTGGATGGCTAGTTTATTGATCATATGGGGCCAAAGGCTCATTTGCCATCATGAATGTTTAGCCCTCTTGATTTATCTTGTGGAGGAGCATAAGTTCCTTTTTGTCGCAAAGACATTTCATGTACCATTTACAAATCTGAAAATGAAATGAAAAATGCTTGGAAAATATGTTCCCATGTCATATGTGCTGAATTTAATTTGCTTTGGGTGCTAAACCGTTGCATGATGCCTACCAATGAGAAGTCTCATAAATAGAAGTAGGCACATGGCTCGGT
The DNA here is from genome assembly GCA_947561735.1 of Cenchrus americanus. Taxonomy (NCBI): domain Eukaryota; kingdom Viridiplantae; phylum Streptophyta; class Magnoliopsida; order Poales; family Poaceae; genus Cenchrus; species Cenchrus americanus. The sequence continues at coordinate 181,428,319 of OX387245.1, forward strand.
GGCTTTGACATGACATGAGGTGCTTGTGGGTGTTTGTGATGGTCTTATGATTAGAATGGCTGTCCTAGCATGAAGTTTGTGTGGTTTTGCCATTTTGATATGCTTTGATCATGTTTAGGACTTTGCTCATGAGAGGCAAGTTTTTCGCAAAATTGCCAAAATCCATCTTAGCTTCGTCCAATGGTTGTGAAACTTGGTGATCATGTAGTTGAGATCGATACGAAGCCGTAGAGTACCTATCTTGCTCATTTGGACATGTGTAGCATCATATGTTGAATTTTGTATATTTGAGAAGCTCTAGGTTGAAAGTTTTGCATTTTTGGCTTGATTCATGCATTGCCAACAAGGGGGAGAAGTTTGAGCTTGAAATGGCTTGTTGGGCGTGTTTAGAAGGTTTTCAGGTGGTTTCGAGCCATTTACGGGTCTCGTTGTACACCGGTCGACCGGTGATGAGCACCGGTCCGACCGGTGTGAGTGCTTGGTCCTGTACATATGTTAGGCACCGGTCGGCCGTGGTGATGACCGGTCGACCGGTGTGAGCTGAAAGTCTTTGCGATTTGTCTGTTTCATGTGGTTTCTTGCATGCATTCGTCCAGGGGGAGTTGCATTGGTTCAGGGGGAGCTTGCATGTGTGCAGGGGGAGCTCTTTGTGAGTTTTCGAGTTTGTCTCGGTGGTTTGTGCTCTTTGCTTGAGCTTTGCTTTGTCTCGGATGTGTCGAGCCGTTGCCCTTGCCTAAGGGGTCCGAGACTTGTCTTCTTCAAGTGATCTTGCTCTTTGCCTTTGTTTGGCTTTCGATCGCTTGTTGGAGTTTCTTTTTGTTCGTTTCTTTTCTTTTTCTTTTCTCTCTTGTTACTTTCATGTGGGTGTTGTCAATGCACTCATCAAGGGGGAGATTGAGGACCATGTGTGGTTCAAGGACCGGTGGATGGTCGCTTCCTTGTGTGATGAGTGATTGACAACGTTGTGTGGACTGATTCTTGGCTAAGTATTGCAGGTGCAGGTTGCGGCTTGACTCGTGTTGGTGCAGGTGAAGAACAAGCGCGAAAGGTCGTCGCCGGTGAGGCCTCCGGGGTGTGGAGAAGACAAGTAGGCTTTGTTCGAGGGACCCGGTGGCCAGTGGGGTCAAGTGCGGGCCGCATGGTGGCATGAACGACAAGATGAAGTCGTGGACGGTTTCTTGGTTGAGCCTCAAAACCAAGGTCGAGCCGGGACTACGTGGGAGCCAAGTCATGAGTGGAGATTGGCGGAGGCTACACCGAGTTCGCGGGGTTTCCGGTGGTTCACCGAGAAAACCACTTCGGGTTCCTTGGTTGATCCACAAAGCCAAGACCGGAGAACCGAAGACGGAGGCTGCGGCGGCGCGGGGCCCGGTCGGCCGGTGGGTCGACCGGTCGGCCCGGTGGGGACCGGTCGGACCGGTGAGGTGCACCGGTCGACCGGTGTGCGACGACGCGGTCCGGAATCTTCGAAGCGGAGGACACGCGTCGGGATCGCATGGCTTGCGTCGAGGCTACGCGGGGTGCGGTTGCCGGGCATCCGTCCGATGGTGAAGACATCAAGAATTCCAAATCCGCCCTTGAGGGGCTTGTATCCCTAGTTAGTAGAGAGGGGCATTTTAGACATTCGGTTGCCGCCTATATAACCCAAGAGGTGAGAGGTTGGCGACCAACTCTTGGAACCCTAGCTCATTAGTTTTCCTATTTTCTACCTATTTTCTCTAGGTTTTCCTTAGGACTAGCAAGAGAGCTTCACGGAGAGATCTTGCAAAGAGGGATGGATGATCGGGCGGCTTGCTAGACCTTGTACGAACCTTTGTTTCATGTATAGATGATTCGGCGTGGTTCCTCAAGGTTTGGATGTGTTTTCCCCGGTTGTTCATGGTGGTGATTTTCGGAGCCCTCTCTCGGTGATTTCTTTGGGTTGTTTTCGGGGCCTTTCTCTTGGGGATTTGATGGGGGAAATTTGTGGGAACCCTTCGTGGTTCTTTGGGCTGTGATTCCCCTTCCAAATCCGTGAGTAAAGGTGCTCGATTTTGGGGGTTTCTTGAGTTCTTGGGTTGGAGGTGTTCTAGGCAGGATTTCTTCGATTCCTCCTTTTTGGACGAGTTTTGGTGGGATTAAACTTGGCTATGAACTCCTCATGAGGTGTTCATGATATCCCCAAAGTCTTGTTCAAGTCCGTGGAGCGATTCGGGAGATCGAGATTTGGATTTGGGGGAGTTGACCCGCGTGTGCTGTTCATCCCGGCCGCCGGTGCCACACCGGTCGGCGGTGCTCTTGACCGGTCCGGCCGGTGCAAGCCCTTGTGGGATTTTGCTCGGGTGAACGTCTTGGTGAGTTCGTTGTTGTCCCGTGTTGCTGCTGTTTCGAGTTTGGGTCCGTTTGGTGGTCGGTTGACCTGTTTGGTGCCTTGGGGGCTTTCAGGCTGCCACCGGTCTGACCGGTGTGCCTCACCGGTCGGCGGTGTAGAGCCACTTAGTGAAAGTTGCTCGGTTTCACCCGGCGGGGACCGGTCGGCCGGTGGTGCTCACCGGTCGACCGGTGTGGGTCTGTAGACTCGAGGCTTGGTTTTTCCGTTGCGTTTCTCGGGTCGGAAGGTGGTGTGTTGGTTCCTAGGTCCAGTGGCACTCCAGTGGCTACGTGGGCTTGACCAACCTTGGTAGTGAGTCGGAGACGTGTGTTGGAAGCCGTGTTCATCTTGTTGGAGTTTCGATCTCCTTCGAGAAGAATTTTTATCGGCTCCCATTCACTCCCCCCCTCTCTGGTTCGCCGTATCGGTCCTTCAATAGGCCTATTCGAGTGGATCGTCATGACATTTGGATTGAAAAATGCCGGTGCAACCTATCAACGAGCCATGAATTACATTTTTCATGAGTTGATCGGCAAGATTGTGGAGATCTACATTGATGATGTGGTAATCAAGTCCCTAAGTCATGACACCCATTTGGAAGATGTGAAGAAGACCTTGGAGTGCACCCGGAAACACGGCTTGAAGATGAATCCAAACAAGTGCGCTTTTGGGGTATCAGCTGGAGAATTCTTGGGGTTTTTAGTCCACGAAGGAGGAATTGAAGTTGGCAAGAAGAGCATGAAGGCCATTGATGAAGTTGTTCCTCCAACTAACCTCAAGGAGTTGCAATCACTGCTCGGCAAAATCAACTTCGTGAGAAGATTCATTTCAAATTTATCACAGAAGGTGTTGCCATTCTCTCCATTGCTGAAGCTGAAGAAAGATCAGAAGTTCGCGTGGGGCGACGAACAACAAAAGGCTTTTGATGAGATCAAGCAGTACATGAAGGAGCCACCGGTGTTGGTTCCTCCTCAGCTAGACAAGCCTTTCAAGTTGTACGTGGCGGCCGATACCCAAACCATTGGATCGGCCCTTATTCAAGAATTCGAAGGAAAGGAGCGGGTAGTAGCATATCTTAGCCGAAAACTACTTGATCCTGAGACCAGGTATTCGGCTGTGGAGAAACTGTGTCTTTGCGTGTACTACTCGTGTACAAAGTTTCGGCACTACCTGTTGAATGCCGAATGCACTGTGTATTCCAAGTTCGATGTGATAAAACATATGTTATCTATGCCAATTTTGAACGGCAGGATTGGCAAGTGGATTTTAGCTTTATCAGAGTTCGAGCTGAAGTTTGAATCGGCAAAAGCCATCAAAGGTCAGATCATTGCCGATTTTATAACCGAACATCGTGATCCGTCAATTGATTCGCTTGAGATTACCCCTTGGGCTTTATTTTTTGATGGGTCATCATGTGGCAAAGGTGGGGGAGTAGGGATCCTACCGATTTCTCCTAGAGGTGAGATGTTTGAATTTGCCATCCCTATTCGACCTTTGTCACAAATAATCGGGCTAAATACGAGGCATTACTTCGAGGGCTTCAATACTTGAGAGAAGCGAGGGGCCGTTTCGGTTGAAGTTTATGGAGATTCGAGCTGGTAATCAAGCAATTGAACGGCCAATATGAATGCAAAAGTGAAGCGCTGAGGAGTTACTACGAAGAATGCAGGGAAATCTTGAAGAGCTTCACATTGGTAACTCTACAGCACATTCCTCGAGAACATAACGAAGAAGCAAACAGGCTGGCTCAGAGAGCCTCTGGTTACAAAGAGAGTCAAGAAGCGTTTGCTGCAGAGGTGTGTGCACTAGGGGCGGATCTTGCAGAAGATGATTGGAGGAAAGAGATCGTTGATTACTTGAAGGATCCATCCCGTAAAGTCTCTAGGAAGCTCAGGTATAAAGCCATAAAGTTCGTTCTTCTGGATGATGATTTATTCTATAAGTCATTGGATGGGGTATTACTACGATGCCTGGGTCCAGAAGAAGCCAAGAACATGATGAGCGAAGTGCACGATGGGATATGCGGAGCACACCAATCGGCCTACCGTATGAAGTGGGTTATTAGACAAGCTGGATGCTTTTGGCCGACGATATTAGAGAACTGCTTTGAGTATTACAAGGGATGTCAGGATTGCCAAAGGTTTGGGAATATTCAAAGGGTCCCTGCATCAGCATTGAATCCCATCATCAAGCCATGGCCATTCAGGGGTTGGGGTATAGACTTGATTGGCCAAATTAATCCACCATCTAGCAAGGGGCATAAGTTCGTGCTTTTGGCTACGGATTATTTCACCAAATGGGTTGAGGCGATCCCACTGAAGAAGGTGACGTCAGAAAACATGATTGAATTCGTCAAGGAGCACATCATCTATCGATTTCGAATCCCTCAGACAATTACCACTGATCAAGGGGCACAATTCGTGTCACTGGAGTTCAGAGAGTTTGCCGAAAGCATGGGGATCAAATTGTTTAACTCTTCTCCTTATTATGCCCAAGCTAATGGTCAAGCGGAGGCTTCTAACAAAATCATGATCAAGCTAATACAAAAGAAGATCGATCAGAAGCCAAGAAGGTGGCATTCGGTTCTCAGTGAAGCACTATGGGCTTACCGAATGGCCCCCCATGGAGCTACAAAGACCTCTCCTTACGAGTTGGTTTACGGGCACCACGCGATTTTTCCTTGGGAGATGCAATCAGATTCAAGGAGAGTGGTGCTGCAAAAGGACTTGAGCTCCAAGGATTACAGTGGCCTAATGATGGACGAGTTGGAGGATTTACATATGATCCACCTCAAGGCCCTGGAAAACATCGAGAAAAACAAGCTGCGGGTTGCCAAGTACTACAACAAGAAGGTAAAAGTAAGGCAATTTGCAGAAGGTGATCTAGTTTGGAAAGCGCTATTGCCGATTGGAACTAAATACAATGAATTCGGCAAATGGTCCCCTAGCGGGAAGGACCTTTCCGTGTGGTCAGATGCGTCCTTGGTAATGCATACATATTGAAAACTTTGCTAGGAGAAGAATTTTCCGCTGCAATAAATGGAAGATATCTGAAGAAATATTATCCTAGCATTGAGATCGATCGATGATTACACACATCTGACACAGAGATAGCCGGCGCTCAAGAATGAGGCCGCCTTCAGAGCAAAAAATCCATAAACAAAAGACATGGCCAGTGCCTAAATGCATTGCCCTTAGCACAAAAATCATATTACAACTGCTTCTTGCAGGTTTACATCTAACAACCCTGATGGTCAGATCTTCAAGGGGGTGGGAAGCAGAAGGCGTGGAGGAAGAAGCGAAAGTATGGTTCAATCTTTTCTTTGCTTCTTCTTCTGCTCCCTCTTCAGCTGTTCCAGGACGACCGTGACGGCAGCTTGGAACGCATGGGGGTGACCATGGTTCGCGGCCTCCATCAAGCTGTCACAGGCCATCTTTAGGTTGTTGTACCTATCGGAGACATCTGAAGCGGAGGAATCAAGGTTAGGGGCAAGACATCCAAATGCAGGCATAAGGTCAGGAAGAGGTCAGAAGCGTTTACCCCCTACTAGTGCTTCCAGGGCCATGCGGCGCTCACGTTCGGCTTGGCAACGGGCGGTGATGTCCCTGAGGCCGTGCTCCAAATGCCGAACGCGGCGGCGCAGTTGATGGTTGGCCCTCTGTTCAGGCGTGGCCTCCTCTGCCTCGAGGGAGGAATCGGAGGAGATGTACTCCGGCACATCTTCGGTCCGAATGATTTCTTCAGGGAGCAAATCGAGACTGGAAGAGGAAAAGAGGAGAACATGAAGCGCGAGATAATGTGGAGAACGAGGATTAGATCAAGGAAAAACTCACCTTCGAATCGTGCGCTTCTTTGATGAGCTACTCTCCTGGGGTTGCTTGCCCTTGTCCATGGCTTTGGGGTTTTCTCCGCTAAGGACAGGAGGAGAGATGAGAAATGATGGATGAGTGCGCGAGTGGATTTGCAGGGCATCCTGGCAGGCTATTTTATTGACCGAAGGGGTGCATTGGGAGTGATGACCGGCCAGTACGCACTGTTGGAATACCAAACGGCAGGGTTTTCTCCCAGGTGCGAAGGGTTTTTGCTTGAACAGTGTTTATGGATTGCCGAATCGGGATCTTCTGTGGATTTTGCGCCAAGGGGCAGTTGTTCTCGCGCGTTCGGCTCAAGATAGTTCCCGGATGCATTCAAAGAAAACAAGATTCACGGATGCAAAATGAAAAGGGAGTCATCACAAAACAAGCACAGGATTCAAAAGTTCTTCATTTATTGCCGATATTTACACATCCCTAATACAATCTAGTCGAAGAGCCTGTTCAACACAGATTGGGGATGAGTAATTTAGGCAATGGCGTCGCCATGTCCATCAAGGCGCTCCGGGATGAGCTCGATCTCCTCAATGTCCTGCGGCGCGCCGCCCGGGAAGCCGCGCGGCCTGGTGGAGTAGTCGACGTCCGTGTGCGTCGCCATGGCAGCCAGACCCAAGGTGGTGCCCAGGCGAACGCCATGGGTGGCCACCTCGTCGACACGGTGCTCCACCGTGGCAAGGCGCTCCGCCGGCGTATCACCGCGGGCGTTCACCTTCTCGGCCAGCTGTTCTACCAGCGCCTTTAGCTGGTTGAGCTCAGCATCGCGGGCTGCAAAGAGCAAGAAGAAAAAGATTAGCATCAAAAGCCGGGTTGGATCAAGAACTGCTTTCGAGCCGTACCATCGATGGCTTCCGGTAGGCGTTTGCGCCGGTCCTCCCCATTCCAGCTCGGCTATGCCCGCCTTCTTGGAGACGTCCTCTAGCTCGCGCCGGGACGCCTCCAGCTCCTCCTTGAAGCGGAGGGCATCGACCTCCCCGTACGGCACGGGGGAGTGGCCGTCGGACTCCGAGGAGTCGTCTGGAAGGGGTTGATTGGCCGGCGCAGGAGATGGGTTCCACTGAATTAATCTGAAAAGAAGATGATCGTCAAAACAGGAAAAGATCAAAAGTTGAAGCGAAGAAGAGGAATCGACGATCATTGCCTCCGGCGCGTGTTGGCGCTGCTCCCCTCTGCCTCGTCGGAGGCGCGGCGGCGGTTGAGGTGGCGCACCATGGTGATTTGGGATGTGCACTGTTTGAAGAGGGGAAGAGCTGAGATTGGCAAAGATTTGAGAGCTAAAAGGCTTGGTAAAGAGCTAGGGGCACCTACGGTTACATTTATAGGCCTGGCAAGATGAATCGTGGCTTCGAGTCGTGGCTCTGGATCGTGGCGCATATCCCAAGAAAATCGGAAGGTGGAAAAGTTTCCTTGGCCAGCCCGCCGGCGAGTCGCTTGGAGTTCTAGGCTGAGTCACATTCAGTTGATTGGCTCGGCTAAGGGAGTCAAAGTGCCATTCGGGTGTTGGTATTTCGTTGCCGATTGGATCGTTCAGCGTTTACACTTGGAGGTATACGAAAGAAAAGGAAATTAAATGCAAGAACAAATATTACAAGAGCGATCAATTCGGTTATACATCAATGTGAGTATTCAAATGTTTAATTGTTTCGCAATCACACCACGAGCAGTGGATGATGCTTGGCGGAAGCTGTCCAACAGTTCCTGGCAATCTTTTTGAGCACCAGACAAGTTGGTGAGTTCTGCATTGCATTGCTCTATCTCGGTGATAGCCGATTTTGCTTCTTCTTGGGTCTTTTCTATCAGTCCAGGGAGCTCGGCTCTTTTCTCTTTATCAGCCTCTATCTCAGCTGACAGGCTTCTCAGTTCTGCTTCTAGAGCGGCTTTCCTGGCAATTTTCAGATCATAAGAAGCCTGCAGGCTAGCCAATGTATCTTTGTGGCTCTCTGCTTGAGACTGTGCCCCGTTCATGGCGTGTTCAGCATCAGCTTTCTTCTTTTCGATAGCCGGGCGGGAGCGCAATTTCCTCAAAGCGTGCCTTATAGGCGCATAAAGGATGTCCAAGCCACAGATGGATACTAGAGAAGCTCTGACGTCTTCAGGAAGTTCTTGGCTGATGGATTCAAGCATCTCTTCGAAGTGATCAAGATCCTTGAACTGATCTTGTGCATCCCTTTCTAGCCAGGCAACAATTTCTCTAAGTTTCGATGACACCTCATCTGACAGAGGCTGGTGCACTCCTTCCATTACCTCGGCAGCTGGATCGCTCTCCGATGGCAGGCTTGATGATGACGGAGCCTGATCCTAAGAAGCAGTATTGCCGAGTTAAGGGTGCTGAAATGTAAAGGTAGCAGAGTTAAGTGCAAATGAGTACCTCACGGCTAATTTCTTGAGCAGGGGTAATCGCAGGTGAGGAAGGTGCTTCAGGTAAAGCTGAAGCTTCCAAGCCAGAAGGTGTTGATGCAGTCACTGGTAACTCATGGGCTTCTGGCTGAAGAGGAGTTGGATCCACCTCCGTTGGGATTGTTGTCTCTGCATGGCCAACAGGTGATTGTGCCCTTGGAGGACTTGATGGCTCCGACTGGATTGGGAGATTCATCTCTGGAGAATTCATTGTTTCTGTAGAAGGTGATGAAGATGAGATCTCCACTGGGATAGGTAATTCAACCCTGGGTGGACTTGCTTGTTGAGCCACTGGGACATCAACCAGTTGTTCTTCCATTGTTTCTTCTGCAAATGTCAAATTGAAAGGGTAAATGCCAGTGTTCATCCTTAAGAAAGGACAGTAGAGGTCATACCAGTGGATGGGGCATTGGCAGGTTCTGGCACTGAAGGCTGCTGGGCTCTGGTCTGAAAATGCACAAAGATATGATTTATCAAGAACAGGGTAATCTTGTGGTCAAGAAGGTAAAGGATTTTACCTCAACAAGCACTTTCTTGACAGTTCTTCTCCTCTTGGCATTTGGAGGAGCAATCAGATGCAAACCTTGCCTCCTGTCAGCAGCAAGGCTAGAAAGGCTGGGGTCTGTCATAGCATACCTGGCCATCAGTTGAGCTAGAGTTGTGGACTTGAATCCCAGTGCTGAGATTGGGCCTTCAGCGTTGTAGGTGATATCCCTAGCTCGAGGGGCAGGCACTGTGTTCTGTGGATAAGAAGATGAAGGTCAGAATCATGATTAAAGAGGAAATGTCTGATCCAAAGGTTCATTATATTACCTCTGAGGTCGGCAGGAAATCAGGCATCAACTCTGCACAGAACACGTGTACAGGCTCACTGAAGATATGATTGTGGAATTCTTGCCACCAGGAATTGAAGGTGGGATGAGTTAAGGTTATAGGCACAAAAGGCTAGGTATAGACAGTGGGACTGCACACATAATTGAAAACTCTGCTGCTGTGCATAGGTTCTTTGAGTTCCTCCCTGGGCTTAAGGAATTCATGCAGGAATAGCCTTGGGGGCATCTGGCCGCACCCAAGTTGCCGGGCCACTACATTGGGCTGATAATACTCATAAGTGCTCTGATTCTGCCTTCCTCCATTGAATTCAGCCGGAAGTATACATGGGCGGATTATAATGTTGAAGATTTCAAGAAATCTCCCATCTTGGCGATCGGGCTCAAAGGAGAATTCAATAGGGAAAGTCAAGGTGTCATTATCCAGATAGGGGAGCCAGAGAGGATTCGGGAAACCTTTGAAAAATAGTTCAAAAAGCTGGCTGATGTCTTGCTGAATAAGAACAGTTGAAGCCGCTTCTCCATAATTCTGGCATCCCCTGGTAGCATTGTTTTCTCCTTCAGGGTGATTGGATGAAGGGAAAAACCTGGTGTTCAAATCAACACCAACAATTTGATGCAGGTGGAGCTGCAGCCATATCCGAACGAACCACCAAGGGCCGTTGACACATGCTATCCTTTGGCTAGTGTACATCTGAGTAACAGTTTGGTGAAGCATATGGTATACACTGCCGAGGAAGAATTTCCCAAGGGGAAGGTGGTTGCCACTGGCCAAATGAGACGCCATTGCAATATGGTTCAAGGTAGGCTCGTTGGCTTTGCCACAGAAGACAAATCTGCACAGCCACATATTCAGGAATGCCCTGTATTCAACATCACCAAGGGGATTGTCTTTCATGTGCTTCAAGATGTAATTCTTATATCCGTTCCCTGGCTTTACCCCTGTTTGCCGAGAAGAATTCTTGAATTTCCAAGGCTGAATAGACCCTGTGATATCAAGGCCGGTAATCATATACACATCGGCCAGGGTTCGAGACATTGGGCCATGGCCAAAAAGGAAGGCGTTGACGCCGTTTGACCAGAAGTGGCAGGCTGCTATCAGGAGGTCTTCGTTCTTGGGGGTCTCAGCCACGGATAACTCCAAGCACTGGGCGATACGGAGGGTATCCAGGTTGGTCAATCCGCTCTTGTCTGCGAGAATCCTCCGGTACCAAGTTTTCCAGCCTGCGATTGGAGGTAAGGGCCAGTTCTTAAAAGCATCTTGCCACTGAGGAGGTGGAGATAGAGCTGCTTTGAAGGGGATTCTCTGAGATTCAGCTGCGATGAAATCTCGAGGGTCAGAGTTCCCTACAGGACCAAGGTAATAGGATCTCGAATTGGCCTCAGTGCGAATCAGAAGTTCAGTGGAAAGCTCCTGAAGCAAAAGCGGAAGAAGAAATCTCAGGTGAAATTGAAAACCTAAATGCCGAACGAGATTTACAGGGGAGAAATTTACCTGAGCATCCTGGTTTTGAGCTGCCATTGGGGTTTTTAGCTCGGAACGAGGGGATCTAGGGTTTGGATCTGGATGAAGATTCCGGCGGATTGCGAAGAGCAGGTGTTGACAGATTTGATTTGAAGTATTCGTGGCTGGAGTCAATTGTGGAACAAAATTACTTTTATCCCACAATTGGAGGGGCATGTGTTAACACCAAAATTTGGTAAGGAGTCTGACTTGTGGGTCCGGTTCGATAAAGAGTCCGTCTGGCGGAAGGAAGGATCTTTTTAGAGATGTTCGGCAAAGAGATCTGCGGTCGGCTATCTGTTCCCGTTCGGCAAAGGAACAGTAGAGCTGATTTTGCGGGATTTGAGCGATGACGTGGCTCAATCAGGGAGAGCGAATGGATGGATAGGCGATCGAGCTTAGAGATAAGTTAGGTAACGAATCCATTCGAAGTTGTACTTGACAGGGTATAAATATGACCCCTGGATGTATGTAACAAGGGACAATCATTCTTCAATACACACCGGCCTTTCGCCAAATCCTAGAGTCCTTTTGTCGTGTCGTCGAGTTCTTCGAGAGGGCCAATCGATCCGTCGACCTCCGTGAGTACCGGCAACCTTGTATCATGTCTAGTATCATGCGGTGGATTTAGATCTGATGCAAGTAGTCTTGTTACCATGCTTCGTGTCATGCGGTAGATTCAAGCTTGGTTCAAGAGGGTTTCTTGTTAGGTCATGAGCCATGCGGTGGGCTAAGATCTAGCTTGAAGCTAGTTATCGGCTCTATTGGATTACGGCAAGATCCAATAGATTCATTAAGTTACCCCGTGTTACTTCGAGTTTTTACTTTATGTTTAGATTCATGTAACACTTTTGCCCAATCTAGATGGGTTTGGATCGGCTCGCTCCTTTTGTGATCCCTTTGTATGGGTAGATTTCATGTTTTAACACGTGGATCTTGTGCCTTCCGATAGCCGAAACCGAATCGATCTAGGTTGTTACGTGTTGTGGGTTCAAGCTTGCCATTGTTGGTATAAATCTTGAAAGAACCGGGTATCATGCGGTAGATGCAGGTTTTTGGGTTGCTTTAGAGCTAGTCATCCGGTGGATTAGATTTCGAATCAACCTGATAGGTTTATCCGCGTGGTAATGTTCGTTCCTTCTTCATGGACCCCGAATCGGCTGTTCAGCCGTATCCGGTTATGTTTCTCCACGAGTAAAACACGTGCGCAATTCATGCTTTAAATAATGCGTGCTTTTAGCTTTCCATGTTTAGATTGTATCATGTGGTGGATAGATCTATTTGTGGAAAGTGGTACGATTTCATGCAAGTTGTATCATGCGGTGGATAGATTTGTTTTGGCATCGTACCTGACGGATCTCTAAGTACCTAGACATGCGGTAGACTAGTGCTTTGGATCTATGCATGCTTGTTTATTACATGTTTACGTTCGCGCTTTACTTCATTCATTTATTTAACATTGTTATTATGGGATCGGTCATATATCGTGTTTATGCATTGTTGACCAAACAAAGACCGATTGCCATCATGCTTACGACATCCATTCGGCAGTATTGTTTTTCCTCTCATAAGTTCCCGAGTGGTTTCAATTCTTTGGCAAATAGCTTTTATATAGCTATGTGTCATCTCGCATGGCTTCTTAGCCGTAAATATGGAACTGTCTGGTACCACCCAGCAAGTTCCAAGCTTTGGTATTTAACTTCTTTATCTTTTGTTAATTTTCAGGAAAAATTGACTGGCACGTCATCTTTACTCTTTGCGCGTGTGAAGCCAGCTTGTTCGGCTTGCTGTGTGTTTGGCGCTAGGTGCACTTTTTGCGTCAACAAAGACGAAGTTGATCGTCACAAGAACAAGAAGTCATCCAAGAACCTGAGCGGGCTGAGCTGCTTCGCGAGAGACAGCTTCTGCACCATGGCGCTGAGCTCCTGATTGTATAGGTGTACGTGGATGATATTGTCTTTGGTGGCTCATCTAACTCTCTTGTTGCAAGGTTTGCAGATGATATGAGCAGGGAATTTGAGATGAGCATGATGGGCGAGTTGCAGTTCTTCCTCGGGCTACAAATCAAACAATCAAAGGAAGGAACATCTGTGCACCAGGCTAAGTACACTAAGGACATTGTGCGGAAGTTCAAGATGGAGGACTCCAAGGCTATGACGGCGCCGATGAGTACGACTACAGCTCTTGATGCGGACGATGAAGGTGAACACGTGGACCAGAAGGAGTACTGGAGCATGATCGGGTCACTCCTCGACTTGACGACGACGAGGCCGGACATACAGTTCTCGGTGTGTCTGTGCGCTCGTTTTCAAGCGTCTCCGAGGACTTCGCATCGGCAAGCAGTGAAGAGAATTTTCAGGTACTTGCGTCACACTCCCAACTTCGGCCTTTGGTACTTCGCGTCCTCTTCTTTGCCGCTTCTTGGTTTTTCAGACGCGGATTTTGCCGGGTGTCGGTTGGATAGGAAGTCCACTTCTGGAACTTGCCAGTTTTTGGGTTCTTCTTTGGTGTCTTGGTCTTCCCGCAAACAATTGAGTGTTGCTCAATCCACTACCGAGGATGAGTATGTTGCCGCTGCTAGTTGTTGCTCTCAGCTCCTTTGGATTTCATACACCATGAGTGACTTTGGTGAGGAGTATACCCATGTCCCACTTCAATGTGATAGCACCAGTGCCATAAGCATTGCAAAGAACCCAGTGCTCCATTCCAAAACCAAGCACATAGAAGTGAGGTATCATTTTCTGAGAGACAATGTAGAGAAAGGAAAGATAGCTTTGATCCATGTACCCACACATGACCAACTAGCCGATATTTTCACCAAACCCCTAGATCAAGCAACTTTCACTCGTTTGCGGGGGGAACTTGGTGTGTGTTTGATTTCTTGAGTTGGGTGTGTGGGATCTCTCTTTGTAGTATATGTATAGCTTTACTTTGTGCATTTCTTGCATTTGGCATGGCATATGTAACATGATGTATAGGCATCCTTGTATCTTAGATTGCATGCATTTTGTATCATATGCATTGGTTAGGAAAAGCTTCTCTCATATACATTGTTCACCATGGAATGAGATATATGTCTTTGTGAGCTTGTTTGGTATGCTATGGTTAGTTTGGCTTAGCTCTTGATGATCTTGATGAATAATCCATGGTTGATGGCTATGTTTTTGAAAAATGTCACATGTATGCTCTCTGATGTGTAAATGCCTTTATATGATCTTGACATGTTTTAGTGGCTTCGTTATGCTTAATTTGTGGTTGGATTGCTAGTTTATTGATCATATGGGGCCAAAGGCTCATTTGCCATCATGAATGTTTAGCCCTCTTGCTTAATCTTGTGGAGGGGCATAAGTTCCTTTTTGTCGCAAAGACATTTCTTGTACCAATTATGAATCTGAAAATGAAATGAAAAATGCTTGGAAAATATGCTCCCATGTCATATGTGCTGAATTTAATTTGTTTTGGGTGCTAAACCGTTGCATGATGCCTACCAATGAGAAGTCTCAAACATAGAATTGGCACATGGCTCGGTGGCTTTGACATGACATGAGGTGCTTGTGGGTGTTTGTGATGGTCTTATGATTAGAATGGTTGTCCTAGCATGAAGTTTGTGTGGCTTTGCCATTTTGATATGATTTGATCATGTTTAGGACTTTGCTCATGAGAGGCAAGTTTTTCACAAAATTGCCCAAATCCATCTTAGCTTCGTCCAATGGTTGTGAAACTTGGTGATCATGTAGTTGAGATCGATACGAAGCCGTAGAGTATCTAACTTGCTCATTTGGACATGTGTAGCATTCTATGTTGAATTTTGTCTATTTGAGAAGCTCTAGGTTGAAAATTTTGCATTTTTGGCTTGATTCATGCATTGCCAACAAGGGGGAGAAGTTTGAGCTTGAAATGGCTTGCTGGATGCATTTAGAAGGTTTTCAAGTGGTTTCGAGCCATTTCTGGGCTCTGTTGTACACCGGTCTGACCGGTGAGGAGCACCGGTCTGACCGGTTTGAGTGCTGGTCCTGTGCACATCTTAGGCACCGGTCTGACTGGTGGTGATGACCGGTCTGACCGGTGTGAGCTGAAGTTGCTGCAGCTGCCCTGTTTTCAGCTGGTTTGCATGCATTCGTCCAGGGGAGGTGCATTGGTTCAGGGGGAGCTTGCATGTGTGCAGGGGGAGCTCTTTGTGGTTTTTCAAGCTTTGATTCGGTTGTTTGCACTCTTTGCTTGAGCTTTGCTTTGTCTCGGATGTGTCAAACCGTTGCCCTTGCATAAGGGGTCCGAGACATGTCTTCTTCAAGTGATCTTGCTCTTTGCCTTTGTTTGGCTTTTGATCGCTTGTTGGAGTTTCTTTTTGTTCATTTCTTTTCTTTTTCTTTTCCCTCTTGTTACTTTCGTGTGGGTGTTGTCAATGCACTCATCAAGTGGGAGATTGAGGACCATGTGTGGTTCGAGGATCGGTGGATGGTCGCTTCCTTGTGTGATGAATGATTGACAACATTGTGTGGACTGATTCTTGGCTAAGTATTGCAGGTGCAGGTTGCGGCTTGACTGGTGTTGGTGCAGGTGAAGAACAAGCGCGAAAGGTCGTTGCCGGTGAGGCCTCTATGTGTGGAGAAGACAAGTAGGCTTCGTTCGAGGGACCCGGTGGTGAGGACCATGTGTGGTTCGAGGACCGGTGGATGGTCGCTTCCTTGTGTGATGAGTGATTGACAACGTTGTGTGGACTGATTCTTGGCTAAGTATTGCAGGTGCAGGTTGCG
Organism: Cenchrus americanus; assembly: GCA_947561735.1. Lineage (NCBI taxonomy): Eukaryota > Viridiplantae > Streptophyta > Magnoliopsida > Poales > Poaceae > Cenchrus > Cenchrus americanus. Next base: position 181,444,023 of record OX387245.1, read on the forward strand.
GCTTGACTGGTGTTGGTGCGAGTGAAGAACAAGCGCGAAAGGTCGTCGCAGGTGAGGCCTCCAGGTGTGGAAAAGACAAGTAGGCTTCGTTCGAGGGACCTGGTGGCCAGCGGGGTCAAGTGCGGGCCGCATGGTGGCATGAACAGCAAGATGAAATCGTGGACGGTTTCTTGGTTGAGCCTCAAAACCAAGGTCGAGCCGGGACTACGTGGGAGCTGAGTCATGAGTGGAGATTGGCGGAGGCTACACCGAGTTCGCGGGGTTTCGGTGGTTCACCGACAGAAAACCACCGGGTTCCTTGGTTGATCCACAAAGCCAAGCCGGGAGAACCGAAGACGGAGGTGCGGCGGCACCCGGACCGGTCCGGACCGGTGGGGTCGGCCCGGTCGACCGATGAGGAGCACCGGTCGGACCGGTGTGCGACGACGCGATCCGGAATCTTCGAAGCGGAGGACACGCGTCGGGATCGCATGACTTGCGTCGAGGCTACGCGAGGGTGCGGTCGCCGGGCATCCGTCCCGATGGTGAAGACATCAAGAATTCCAAATCCGCCCTTGAGGGGCTTGTATCCCTAGTTAGTAGAGAAGGGCATTTTAGACATTCGGTTGCCGCCTATATAACCCATGAGGTGAGAGGATGGCGACCAACTCTTGGAACCCTAGCTCATTTGTTTTCCTATTTTCCACCTATTTTCTCTAGGTTTTCCTTAGGACTAGCAAGAGAGCTTCACGGAGAGATCTTGTAGAGAGGGATGGATGATCGGGCGGCTTGCTAGACCTTGTACGAACCTTTGTTTCATGTATAGATGATTCGGCGTGGTTCCTCAAGGTTTGGATGTGTTTTCCCCGGTTGTTCTTGGTGGTGATTTTCGGATCCCTCTCTCGGTGATTTCTTTGGGGTGTTTTCGGGGCTTTTCTCTTGGGGATTTGATGGGGGAAATTTGTGGGAACCCTTCGTGGTTCTTTGGGCTGTGATTCCCCTCCCAAATCCGTGAGGAAAAGTGCTCGATTTCCGGGGTTTCTTGAGTTCTTGGGTTGGAAGTGCTTTCGGCGGGATTTCTTCGATTCCTCCTTTTTGGACGAGTTTTGGTGGGATTAAACTTGGCTATGAACTCCTCATGAGGTGTTCATGATATCCCCAAAGTCTTGTTCAAGTCCGTGGAGCGATTCGGGAGATCGAGATTTGGATTCGGGGCAGTTGACCCGCGGGTCTTGTTCATCCCGAAGTCGCCCGAGCTACACCGGTCGGCCGGTGCTCTTGGCCGGTCCGACCGGTGCGAGCCCTTGTGGGTTTTTGCTCGGGTGAACGTCTTGGTGAGTTCGTTGTTGTCCCGTGTTGCTCTTTGTTTCGAGTTTGGGTCCGTTTGGTGGTCGGTTGGCTTTGTTTGGTGCCTTGGGGGCTTTCGGGCTTCCATCGGTACGACCGGTGTGTCTCACCGGTCCGGCCGGTGCTGTAGAGCCACTTAGTGAAAGTTGCTCGGTTTCACCGGCGGGGACCGGTGCGGCCGGTGGTGCTCAGCGTGGCGGGCCGGCCGGTGTGGGTCTGTAGACTCGAGGTTTGGTTTTTCCGCTGCGTTTCTCGGGTCGGAAGGTTGCGTGTTGGTTCCTAGGCCCAGTGGCACTCCAGTGGCTACGTGGGCTTGACCAACCTTGGTAGTGAGTCGGAGACGTGTGTTGGAAGCCGCATTCATCTTGTTGGAGTTTTCATCTCCTTCGAGAAGAATTTTTATCGGCTCCCATTCACTCCCCCCCTCTCTGGTTCGCCGTATCGGTCCTTCAAGTGGTATCAGAGCCGGTTCGGGTCTTTGTTGACTCTAACCAGTCTAAGATCCAAGGATGGCGTACCGAGAACGGGGGTTCGGGTCCTCCACACTTCGATGGCAAGAACTACCGGATGTGGAGCAAGCGAATGGGTGCGTTCCTCCGCGGAAAGGGTCGCTGCTTTGGGATGTCACGGTGGACACGGGGCTATGTCCGGCCGATGGATTTCCTTGCTCCGGGGGTCGAGGGACGGATTCGACGCCAACAATAAGGCGGTCAACTACTTGTTTCGTGCTTTGTGTCGGCTGAGTTCGATCGGGTGCACACCGAGCACTTGGCTTGTAGGATTTGGGCGGTGTTGAAGGAGGCTCATGTTGGGAACGCCCGAGGTTCGAGGGCACGGTTGTATGCGACCTACGGAGAGAGTACGAGAACTTCACTCATCTCCCCGGTGAGTCCATCGATGCCTTGTTTCGAGAGGTTCACGGTGGTGGTGAACAACATGAGGGCCAATGTGGACGTGCTCCCGTACGATGATCATGATAGAGCGGTCAAGCTCTTACACTCTTTGGATCGTACGATATGGGGCGGAAAGTTTGAGGCCATAGTCGAGTCGGAGAGGTATGATACTGCGACGGTGAACGAGCCGTTCTCAAAGCTCAAGTCGGGCCGAGGTGGATAGGGGCATGAGCGCCAAGCTCGAGGGACCGGCCCGATTCCCATAGTCTTGCCCTCGTTGGTGGTTCCAAAGGAAAGACTAACTCTAACCCATCCACCGGGATGTTCTCGTTTTCTTCTTTGATGTCTATGCCGGATGAGGAGTTTGATGACCTTGGAGAGGACGGGGCCGGCGGATGACGAGGCGGTTCGAGAGGCGCACGAGAACCGCGTAAACATGAGGAGGAACACGAGGACTTGCTTCCGTGCGGCAAGCGGGACACTTCGTCGCCGGCCTTTGCCGGAGAAGGCCGAGAACAAGGACGGCTACAAGCACAAGCCGGGGATGAACGATGGCAAGTACCGTTCGAGGCGCGACCACAAGAGCAAGCACAAGAACAAGTACAAGGACGAGCGAAGATCGAGGAAGAAGGAGAGCCGAGGCAAGGCCCGGCGATGGTTGGAGCGAGCGACGTCGACTCCGGTTCCGCGTACTCCACCTCGAGCTCGAGCGGCGGCGGCGACGACGAGGGAGATCGCCGCAAGAACAAGAAGTCGTCCAAGAACACGAGCGGGGTGAGGGCCGCCGCGAGAGATGGCTTCGCACCATGGCGTTGAGCTCCGGCGGCAAGAAGAGCACACGGAAGCGACTCGGACTGCGAGTCCGACGACGAGGTGCGTGATGAGCTTCCCTTCTTGCGCCGGGAGAATGAGAGGCTTGTCTCTTTGCTTGATAACAGTGATGACATGCTTAGAGAGGCCAAGAAAATGAGGAAAGAGCTTAGGGCTTCACTCGAGGATGCTAGGACTAGAGTGGATGAGCTAGAGACACGGGTGCTTGATAGCAAGCTTGAGATTGATTCGCTTAAGGCTAGCCCTGTTGTTTCGATGAGAATGATTGTCTTGATTGCTCCATATTCCTTGCTGATCTTGCTTTGTTTAAGGAGAAGCATGCCTCCAAGTGTGAGGAACTAGATGTGCTTAGGGTTGAAGTGGGTGAGCTTAAGTCTAGACTGCTTTGCTAGGTGCTTGCACTTCTTGCCTGTTTTGCATGCTAAAATTGATGAGATGCATGCTTACACTAGTTCGCTCGAGGCTAAATTGAAGGAACCCATGCCTACATCTTGCTCTACTGTGAAATGCATGCATTGAAAAATTTGGAGCTTGCACATTATGTTGATCGTTTGCGGGATGAGAATGATGATTTGAGGAAGTTGATGGGTTGGTTGTCGGTCACGAGCCTCGGTTGAGGATGATGATCGAGGCCTTTAAGAGGCAAGATGGTGAGGGGCTTGGGGCAAACAAGGTTGGTGAGGGAAGTGGAGAGAATATCCGGAGCCACCAAAAACCCACCACAAAAATGATTTCCCACCAAAACCTAACCATCTAAGGAACCGACTAGACACAACCCCAGCTCCACCCGTGTTTCCTACACCCACAAATGATCTACAAAAGCCTATCAAGTTTGTGAGTACTTCGGGGAAAGTGTTCTTTGGGAAGGAGAATGAGAAGGCTAGTGGTGAGAAACCGATGGAGGGTTTGAGTGGAGAGAAACCGAGTGAGCGACCACATCCCAAGCCAAAGCCTAAGCTTGTGAGGTTCCATTGTGGCTATTGTGGGAGAGATGGCCATAAGGAGGAGTTTTGCTTCAAGAGGAAGCGAGAGGAGAGAATGGAGAAGGAGTGGGCTAACAAGGACAAGTACCACCCTTCCAATGGTGTACTTGAGCCTCGTATGCGGATGCCCGGGGGCAAGGCGATTGTGAGGACGGTTCGGGCTTGGGGAGAGAAGAGGGCCGCGGTGGTGTTGCTTGCCCGGGTCACACCGGTCGGACCGGTGTGGAGCACGGTCGGACCGGTGCGGGCCGGGACGGAGAACGGTTGTTCGGGTTTCGAGCTCGTACGGGTGCGAGGGTTGTTTACGGTGGTCGTGGTTACGGTGGTTGGGGTGGAAAGGGTGCGGGTGGTCAGTTCGCTAGGCGTTCTCCTCCTCGTGCTCAATACGGGGATTGGAGGAGTCGTGGCGTTGAGTTGGAGAGGAAGGACGTTCCACGGGCTTTCTTGCGTGGTTTTGGTCCTCCTCCGGGCGGAGAGGGGTGGTTCCCTCAGGGTGGTTACCATGGTGGTGTTCGTGGAGGTAGCTTTGGTAGGAGAGATGCTTTGGTTGGTGCTAACCCCACTTTCGAGCAAATGGCTCGGCACCTTGGTTTTCCTCCTTTGGTACTAACCCCGATCTTTGAGTCGTTTGTTCGCTCACGTGCCTATTTTTGATTTTCGGGTGGGAGACTTGAAGAACATTTGGTTGATTGACTCCGGTTGTTCGAGGCATATGACGGGAGACAGGGGGTGGTTCTCAAGTCTCGTCCGGTGGTGACGAAGAGGTACATCACTTTTGGGGACAATGGGCGTGGGCGTGTGCTTTCGAAGGTGAGATAAAAGTGAGTGACAAGATCACTGCGAGGCGTGTTGCTCTTGTTCAATCTGCGGGGTACAATTTGCTTTCGTGTCCCGGTTGTTGGATGAGGGCTTTGAGGTGTTGTTTCGGCTTTGGTGGTTCTCGGATTGTGGACTCTCGAGGGGACCTTGTCCGTATGGTCGTTCCCGAGGGTCGGGTGTTTCGTCTTGATTTTTCTCGGTCTTCGGGTGTGGAGCGTTGTTTTTTGGCTGGTTCTTCGAGTGAGTTGTGGAAATGGCATAGGAAGTTGGGTCACTTGAGCTTTGATCTTTTGTCTCGCTTGAGTAAACTCAATTTGGTCCGAGGATTGCCACGGTTGAAGCTTGAGAAAGAGTTGGTTTGTGCTCCGTGTAGGCATGCCAAGATGGTGGCCTCTTCTCACCCGCCTCTCACCGATGTGATGAGCGAGCGTCCATGCGAGGCTGCTCCATATGGACCTTGTTGGCCCGGCTCGTGTGCGATGCGGGTGGGAAGTGGTATGTCCTTGTTGTGGTGGACGACTATTCTCGGTATGCGTGGGTGTTCTTTACGGAGGATAAGGGGGAGACGTTTGGTTTTGTTCGAGATCTAGTCTTGAGGTTGAGGAACGAGAGGCACGGAGATGCCATACGAGCTATCCGCGGTGATAATGGCTCGGAATTCGGGAACTCTCGTTTTGAAACCTTTTGTCATGACTTGGGTCTTGAGCACCGATTTTCGAGTCCGTATACGCCTCCACGAATGGTGTTGTGGAAAGGAAGAACGGGACCTTGTGCGAGATGGCTCGGACGATGCTTGATGAGCATAGGACTCAGGAGGTATTGGGCCGAGGGCGGCGAACACCGCATGCTATGTGTCGAACAGGGATATACCTCGAGTGCACAAGAAGAAGACATGCTATGAGTTGATGCATGGTCGCACACCCAAGGTGAGTCACTTCCATGTCTTTGGTTGCAAGTGTTTCATTCGAAGAAAGGCGAGGAAGTTGGATAAGTTTGAGGCTAGGTACGTCGATGGCATTTTCTTTGGTTATGCATCTCATTCTAGAGCATATCGTGTGCTCAATCTTGAAACTAACCAAATCGTGGAGACTTGCGAGGTAACCTTCGACGAGACGAGCCACGTAGTCGGCTTGTCTTTGAGTGTGCGGGTGATGATGAGCTTGGCGAGGAGATCTTTCGGGGAGGAGGAGCATGAACATGGTGATGATGAAGATGGCGGTGTGGTGCCCCCGGTGAACATGTACCCACTACTTCGACTACGATGATGGATGGACCCTCTGCTACACCTACAACGACAAATCAAGAACGAGGAGAAGGCGATGTTGAGGGGGAGGTAGCTTCGAGGCGAGAACCTCCCCGGCGAGTTCAAGTGGATCACCCGGCTTCGAGGATCATCGGCGACATGAATGAACGCACTACACGGTCGAGGGTTCGGAACAACTCTCATTTCGCTCATCTTGCATTTGTTGCTTCTTTCGAGCCCAAAGACATTGGACACGCACTATCTGATCACAATTGGGTTAACTCGATGCATGAGGAGTTGGAGAACTTTGAGAGGAATCAGGTGTGGGAGTTGGTTGACCCTCCCCCAGGGTGTAAGCCGATTGGTACAAAGTGGGTGTGGAAAAACAAAGAGGGAGAGAAGGGTGAGGTTGTGAGGAACAAGTCGAGACTTGTTGCTCAGGGGTTCAATCAGAAGGAGGGGATCGACTACGAGGAGACCTTTGCTCCGTGGCCCGTTTGGAGGCGATTAGGATCCTTCTAGCCTTTTCGTGGCTAAAGGGTTCAAGTTGCACCAAATGGATGTGAAGAGTGCTTTTCGAATGGTGTCTTGGAGGAAGAAGTGTATGTGAGGCGCCTCGAGGTTTGAGAGTGAGAAGTACCCCCACGGGTGTACAAGTTGAGGAAGGCGTTGTATGGGTTGAAGCGGGCGCCTAGAGCTTGGTATGGCGGGTTGAGGGGGTTCTTGTTTGAGAGAGGCTTTGAGATGGGGAAGGTTGATCGGACCTTGTTTTTTTGAGGCGGGGCGAGAGATATCCGATTGTGCGGGCGTACGTGGATGATATTGTCTTTGGTGGCTCGTCTAACTCTCTTGTTGCGAGGTTTGCGGATGATATGAGCGGGGAGTTCGAGATGAGCATGATGGGAGAGTTGCGGTTCTTCCTCGGGCTACAAATCAAGCAATCAAAGGAAGGAACATTTGTGCACCGGGCTAAGTACACCAAGGACATTGTGAGGAAGTTCAAGATGGAGGACTCCAAGGCTATGACGACGCCGATGAGTACGACTACGGCTCTTGATGCGGATGAGGAAGGTGAACACGTGGACCGGAAGGAGTGCGGAGCATGATCGGGTCACTCCTCTACTTGACGGCGACGAGGGCGGACATACGATTCTCGGTGTGTCCGTGCGCTCGTTTTCAAGCGTCTCCGAGGACTTTGCATCGGCAAGCGATTGAAGCGAATTTTCGGGTACTTGCGTCACACTCCCGACTTCGGCCTTTGGTACTCGCGTCCTCTTCTTTGGCGCTTCATGGCTTTTCAGACGCGGATTTTGCCGGATGTCGGTTGGATAGGAAGTCCACTTCTGGGACTTGCCAGTTTTTGGGTTCTTCTTTGGTGTCTTGGTCTTCCCGCAAGCGGTCGAGTGTTGCTCAATCCACGGCCGAGGCCGAGTATGTTGCCATTGCTAGTTGTTGCTCTCAGCTCCTTTGGATCACCTACACCATGAGTGACTTTGGTGAGGAGTATACCCATGTCCCACTTCAATGTGATAGCACTAGTGCCATAAGCGTTGCAAAGAACCCAGTGCTCCATTCCAAAACCAAGCACATAGAAGTGAGGTATCATTTCCTGAGAGACAACGTTGAGAAAGGAAAGATAGCGTTGATCCATGTACCCACACATCACCAACTAGCCGATATTTTCACCAAACCCCTAGATCAAGCAACTTTCACTCGTCTGCGGGGGAACTTGGTGTGTGTTTGATTTCTTGAGTTGGGTGTGTGGGAGCTTTCTTTTGCGGTGGTGTCGAGCCCGTTTTGCCTCCCCTCGAGGAGCCGGTTTGTAGCATATGTATAGCTTTCCTTTGTGCATTTCTTGCATTTGGCATGGCATATGTAACATGATGTATAGGCATCCTTGTATCTTAGATTGCATGCATTTTGTATCATATGCATTGGTTAGGAAAAGCTTCTCTCATATACATTGTTCACCATGGAATGAGATATATGTCTTTGTGAGCTTGTTTGGTATGCTACGGTTAGTTTGGCTTAGCTCTTGATGATCTTGATGAATAATCCATGGTTGATAGCTATGCTTTTGAAAAATGTCACATGTATGCTCTCTCATGTGTAAATGCCTTTACATGCTCTTGACATGTTTTTGTGGCCTTGCTATGCTTAATTTGTGGTTGGATGGCTAGTTTATTGATCATATGGGGCCAAAGGCTCATTTGCCATCATGAATGTTTAGCCCTCTAGATTTATCTTGTGGAGGAGCATAAGTTCCTTTTTGTCGCAAAGACATTTCATGTACCATTTACAAATCTGAAAATGAAATGAAAAATGCTTGGAAAATATGCTCCCATGTCATATGTGCTGAATTTAATTTGCTTTGGGTGCTAAACGGTTGCATGATGCCTACCAATGAGAAGTCTCATAAATAGAAGTAGGCACATGGCTCGGTGGCTTTGACATGACATGAGGTGCTTGTGGGTGTTTGTGATGGTCTTATGATTAGAATGGCTGTCCTAGCATGAAGTTTGTGTGGCTTTGCCATTTTGATATGCTTTGACCATGTTTAGGACTTTGCTCATGAGAGGCAAGTTTTTCGCAAAATTGCCAAAATCCATCTTAGCTTCGTCCAATGGTTGTTAAACTTGGTGATCATGTAGTTGAGATCGATACGAAGCCGTAGAGTATCTAACTTGCTCATTTGGACATGTGTAGCATTCTTTGTTGAATTTTGTCTATTTGAGAAGCTCTAGGTTGAAAGTTTTGCATTTTTTGGCTTGATTCATGCATTGCCAACAAGGGGGAGAAGTTTGAGCTTGAAATGGCTTGTTGGACGCGTTTAGAAGGTTTTCGGTGGTTTCGAGCCATTTTCGGGGCTCTGTTGTACACCGGTCCCCGACCGGTGAAGAGCACCGGTCCGACGGTGTGAGTGCTTTGGTCCTGTACATATGTTGGGCACCGGTCGACCGGTGGTGATGACCGGTCGACCGGTGTGAGTTGAGATTCTTTGCGGCTGCCTTGTTTCATGTGGTTTCTTGCATGCATTCGTCCGGGGGGAGTTGCATTGGTTCGGGGGGGGGAGTTTGCATGTGTGCGGGGGAGCTCTTTGAGAGTTTTCGAGCTTTGTTTCGGTGGTTTGTGCTCCACTAAGGTTTATGCACTCAAATATATATAAGGCTTTGGATAGGTAGAGCAACACACAAGTGATATTTGTGACAAGGTTAGCAATATTTTTGAGCATAAAAGACATCTTTAATCTATTCATAACTTGAGAGCACATAAAACACTATGGGTCTTCATTTTTAATCATAACCTCCGCTGAAAATTAAGCTAGCATTTAAATAAATTCAGATCTGTATTTTTTAAGAGAGCACTAGCTTAAACATGCATAAATCAACTACAAAGATGAACAAAGCTGCAATTTTAATCATATATCAACATGGCACAAATTTTGTAACTTTTCCAATGATAAAATCAAGGTGGTGACTTTATTAATGATGATATCAAGTTGAAATACACACTGAAAATAAACATAAGCTTGCTGAAATTTAAATAAAAACAGAAAAATACTACGCAAACACATAAGAGCAAAAGCTGAAGAAATTACGAGAGAAAAAGAAAAGAAAAGAAAACTAAAGTTCCTAAGTCTTCTTAATCCTCCGTAGGTGGTTGATGTTGATAGTCTTGATAATAATAGCCTTGCTCATAATATGAATGAACGCTTCCTCCGTCGAATTGATTTGGCTCCACAAGGTGAAGGCGTCCAAGTTCGAGCAATATTTGCGTTGCCTTCACCGAGTTGAGCTGCGTTGGATTGGATGGCTGCGATATTTTGAGCATTTCTTGCGACGTATCACTCAATAATAGCCATGCTTTGTTGTGGTTGGGGATGATGAGCGTAGGACTCCACGAAGTTAGCGTTGGGCACAACATAATTTTGTGGGGAGTACCGGTGCACCACCCCCATGCTTGTTGTTGAGACCCTCCGTAATAACTTGGCGGAGGAGGAACTCCCTTCGAATGGTTGCACATTGGGTTGCTCCACTCGCTTGTGCGGAGGATGTTCCCTCCTCTACAATTCTTCTCGTTTGTTCTTCCTAGCAGGGACAAGTAGTCCCTCTTCCAACCAATCTTCCCTTCCTTCGGTGAAAAGCTAAGCCTCTCATGCGGAAGGGGAGGTTCACAATGGCCAATCGGTAACCTCTTCTCTCATCTCCACTAATGTACTTGCCTTGCCGCAAGTACTCAAAACCCGAGAAGGTACCACGCAAAAGGTGAGCCGGGTTTCTTGCGATCCCCGGTCGCAAGGAAAAGGCCAACATGGAGAGGTAACACCCAGACAATATCACCGACCCCACGATGTTGCTTCACAACACCAACGGTTGATCATGAGGTAAGAGGGGTCAATTGGGTACACGGCAATCAAAGCCGAGTATAGCCAATTCAACTCCGTGTCGGTCACCTTTGTTTCCCTCATCCTCCCCAATACCCTCTTGCACATCCAAGAGTGAAATATCCGGATAATGGGGTTGCGGATGCATTTGCGGCGGTGATGGGCATCTCCGGAGATCATGCCCCAAAATTCCGCCAACATGCGGGAGGCACGTCAACTCTCTCGGAGCTCCCTTGTGGAATCCAAGCAGCTCCTAACGTGCTCGTAGGGAACCACTTGCTCGATTCCCTCCAACGGAATGACAAGCTTTGCACCCCATCATCATCAACCGATGGGTGCAATAGTCATTAAAATTTCCAAGGCGTAACCCAAGTGGGTATCCACCGATATTTCGTTGTTTGAACCCACCAGTGCCCCAACATGTAGTATATGTCGGTGCGAAAACCCAAGGTGTGGAGTGCTTGGTCGTCGAAACTCGACGTTGGGCACAAGCCTCTTCTCAAGATTGGCGAGCCTCTCCTCCTCCGCCGCCGACAAGATGATGAAGCCGTACGAAGATTGTGTCGGGGTGTAAGGAGGTGGTGCGGTTGAGCGAGTCGATTGTCGTGGTGGCGCGGGCTGCTCCTCCGTGTGCCCACGAGTTCGGGTGAACCTCATGGAAGTGCTTCTCGTAGCCCTCATACCACCAAGGAGGAGAGCGTCGTTCCTCCTCGGTGGTGCCGTGTCCGTCTCCATGCTCGGGAGACTCGGAAACCGAGTGCCTCCTCGAAGACGTGGTTGATGGCCAGCTTGGACGACGACGAACTCTTCTTCTTGGAGAAAGACTTGTGGTCTTCTTCCACATGGTTCTTTGCCTCTTTCTTCAACTACAAATCCGGGTTGCAGCCGGTAAACTAGGCACTTAAACTCTTTGCTTCGGGTGTGGACTTTGAGTGGATTAGGGAGGTGGATTTTTTTTCTTGAGCTCTCAAGCTTGGGTGGTTGGCTAAGTCTACGGAGGTTGAGCACACAAACTTGAACACACAAACAAGGGAAGGAGAGGAAGCTTGCACAGAAGGCAGACGCGGGGACGCCATTTATAGGGCAGGCCGGCCGGCCTAGGCCGGCGACGAGGGTCTCTAGGCTCCTCCTCGGCGCGTCTTTCTCCAGCCTGATCATTTCACCCTCACCACCCCAGCAGCCTGCCGCCGCGTGCTCCACGAGGTTGCACGCGCCCAAACGCTCTCGTCCACTCCTTTTCTTGAATTATTGGTCCTCCCACTTGATGCTCCATGCTTTGGGTCATGTCCATGCTCCCTAGCTCCACTTGCTTCACATGCCACCATTGAAATCCTGCAAAGTTGATGCTTGCTGCCCACCATGCTTGTCCTTTGCATGTGGAGTGGGTGAAAGTTGATAAAAGAGAATCCAATGGTGCATGCATGATTAATTCAAACTTGATTGCCTCCATTTAGGTGTGTTTAAGGTTAAGCACTCCTCTAATTCGAATTTTAAAATATTTTACAGAACCATGCAAGAGCTTGAGCATAATTTTCAGAAGTTTTTTTAAACCATTAAAAACAAATGTAAGTCGAAAATATTTTTCGACTACGTCGATTTTCGTCTCACGGTATAGTTTGCTTTCATCGGTTGAGAGCGAACGTTTTCCGGCTTGATCATGGGGGCATAGGTTTAGGTTCTAATTTTGGCTAAATAAGAAAGATTTTGAATGAAACAAAATTAGAATAGGCTTAGAAAAATTCTAATCCTAGAGAAACCAAGGATAAAAGATTTTTGAAACCAACCAAAAGCTTTGATTTCTAGGTTCACGCGAGTCCTACCACGTGCAGATTTTTATAACACTTGAATATAAATCGTGGCTCTACTCGTGTGGTTTTAGCATGAAAAATAAGCCAACCTCGGCACCATAATGAGGGTGAAAGGTTGAGCTAAGGTTCTGAAATTATTTGGTTGAGGGGTCTCTCGAAAAGAAAAGAATCAAACAAGCACATAGGAGGGTTCATGCAAAGGGTTTATATGATAAAGCAAACACTCAATTAAGAATTATGTCTCTAATATTGTTCTTACTTCTAAGTCTAATGTCTTTGCGTAATAAAACTCAAAAACTAAATTATTAAAAATACTCGAAAAACACGGAATCGGGTTGTCCTCCCGGTAACTTATTCTTGACTTGACTTGTGAAACGCGGGTTGCCTCCCGCCTAGCGCTTCGTTTATAGTCTATAGCTAGACTTCTTCACTTGATTACTCCGGATCAACGCTCTTTGCGGGCGTTGCAATCATGGATACCCACTTAGCACCATCTTGGGCGCGGGCTTGTCTTTTGGCTTGGGTTTGTCTTAGTCATTTTTTTGGTCTTCACGGGTGGCTTCTCTTCCTTTGTCTCGACGGATGCAACACCTTCTTTGATTTTCGTTACGTTCATTTTTTCCGGCTCCTTCTTCTTTTTCAGCCCCTTCGTTTGTTTTGGTTCTCCCTTTACTCCAATCATGTTGCATGCCTCAATCCTTGGACGGAACTTGAAGGAACTCCTTTCCTCCATAGTTGATATCGAACATGATCTCCCCCTTGCCAACATCAATAGTAGCTCCCACCGGTCTTGAGGAACGGCCTCCCTAGGATGAGCGGCGGCTTCTCCCTCTCTCCCATCTCGAGCACAACGAAGTCGACGGGGGATGAAGTGGTGTCGGCTCTTCACGGTACATCAGCAGCCAATGCCCAAGGGATAAGCGAATGGAGTTGTCACCCAACTCCAAACATATTCCCGTAGGCTCCATCGGTAGGCGTAGCTTCTCGAACACATCCCTCGGCATGACACTCCACACTAGCTCCAAGGTCGCACATAACGCCTTCTCGGGGGATTGAAAGAACCAGCGAACATGGAATTGTAGGGCACCGGTCTTTTGCTTCTCCGGCCCATAAGCAATAGGCACACGCCTACACTCCTCGGACATCTTGACATGATCTACCCCGAGTGTTGCTATCTCATATTTATTTGCAAGTATATCTTTAAAGTAACGAGAATATGTAGGTACTTGTAGGGCATCTAGTAATGGCATGTTGATGCTAAGTCTACGCACAACTTCCACAAACTTCTCAAAGTGGTTGTCAAGTTTACCTCGGAAGTAAGCGTGGCTTGAGTTGCGGTATCCTCGTGTCATCCTCGGCATCTCGGGTCGGGTTCCTCGGTGACGATCCCCGTAACCTTCTCTTTAGCGGCTCCTTCCACCTCGGTGGATGGTTTAAGCTTCCTTGCTCCCGCGGAACGTTCGGATCTTCGGTCTCCTTCCCCGAACGTGTTTGAATGGCCTTCGCCGATTCGGGACATTTGGGTTGTCCCGGAAGCTTCCGCGCTTCATCAATAGTTAGGCGCCCCGCAGGGCTTGTCCGACTTGCGTTTCGAGCATCTTCATCATGTTGAGCACTTGATGATTGGAACTCCCGACCTCTCCCGTCACTTTGCTATCGATGTTCTCCAACACCTTGTCTATGGTCTTGAACTTGGTGACGGTGTCCTTGTTGATCTTAGCTTGCTCGTCCATGAACTCCTTCAATTGTATCCGAAGTGGAACCGCGTTAGGAATAGATGAGCTTGCATTAAATTGAGGCCTACCTTGCCGTAGCGGAAGTTCGGCAATTCTCCCTTCCTCATGTAGTCGAGCACTTTGGCTTCCTCCGGACAATCTTTACGGACATGGCCATACTCTCCACATTCTTCGCATGTGGACCTTGTGACGGCCCTTCAAGTCTTGAGCCTCTTTCTTTTCTATCTCCATCTTCTCCAACCTCCTCATGAGCGAGTCGATCTTGCCTTCAAGTATGTCTTCTTTCTCCACTTGCAAGACACCTTTGACGTTCCCATTGGTTGAGCCGGGTGTAGGCGCCGGATGACGCCCACGTATCATTATCGCGACCTTCTTGAATAACGTGAAAGCTTCGTCGGTGTAAGCTCGATGATAGATCCTCCCGTCGGTGCATCGATGATCGTCCTTGACGCCATGGTGAGTCCTTGATAGAACTTTTGCCACGAGGTCTTCTTTCGGGAACTTGTGATGTGGAACGCAAGGTGTACTCGTTAGACGCTCGAATGCCTCGAGATAGTTTGCAGCAGGATATTGAACAAGGTGGCAATCTTATTACGCAAGCTTTGAGTTTTTACTAGGTGAGTAGTATTCCTTCATGAAAGCCTTCATCAACGTGTTCCGAGTTTTGCACGTTTGCGCCGGTTGAGAAGTGGAACCATTGCAAAGCCTTCATAGAGTAGTGAAAACGGAAAAAGCCTTGCCCTCATTTGATCTTGAGTCACCCCATCCATGTTGAAATCTGACATAAGCTGAATGAATGCTTGGAGGTGAAGGTTCGGGTCCTCTTTGCCGGTGAAGGGTGAATGTTGCACCATGCGGATTATTTGAGGTCTTGATCTCGAACGGTCTTCGATCTCTCGAGGTTCAAGATTGGTAGGTCGATATGGGGTGCATAGCTCCCCAATCTTGCGTTCTTCCGGTGGTTGGTCACCCATTGGTGGACGTCGGTTCTCCCGCGGACTTTGAGGTGGTGAATTTTCCGGAGATTTTAACGATCCTTTGTCTTCGGAAGCTCCGAATCTACAAAATCCGGCTTGTTAGAACGCCCGATCATCAACAAATCAAACCAAGTAAAGGATCGAGCCCCCTTACCTCGAGGAGGAAAAGGCGCGCTTCCTTTTCCTCGAAGCCTCGCCGGATGAGGGCGGCGCGCGCGGCGCGCCCGCCGCCGCGCCTCCCGACGGCGCCACCGCGCACGCGGGCCCCGCGCGCGGCGGCAGCGCGCTCGCCGCGCGCACAGCGCGCTCGCCACGCGCGCCCCCAAGGTGCGCGCCGGCGCCCTCGCGGCGCGCACCGCCCCCGATGTCGATTGCCCGGCGGCGGCACCGTTTGCACCCTCCCCGGCGATGCCGCCCTTACCGCGTGAGGCCGGCTCCACGACCGGGGCGAGGGCTCCCACCCATCGAGAGGGGCCCCGCCCCTCGGCCCTCTTCCTCTTTGTCCTCCTCCGAGGACGAGTACTCCTCGGTCCCCCGGGAGGAGAGCCCTAGCTCTTCGCGCCGCGACTCCACGTTCCGCCGCTCACCGCGCCGTTGTCTGCCCCTCGCGCGCTCCCTCCTCGCGCGCCGCCCGCTCCTCGCTCCCCGCCGCCGCGCCGCGCCGACCAAGCGCGCGGGAGCTCGGGGGTGGGCGAACGGACTTCGAGGCGGAAAGCTCACCGAGTTCGCATACGAGAACATCAAGGACGTGTCGGGAGGCGAAGCAACACCAAGAACTAAAACAAAATCAAGAATCACACTCACCGGCGGGGCGGTGGGGAGCATCTCGAGGTCCCACGGGTCCGGTCCGATGCGCCGCATCCGGGTGTCGACGGCGCTCCGCGCCCGGTGAGCGCGTACGGCCGCCCGAGGGGGTCGGGAGCATCCGCGACCTCGCCAACGCGATGGGGTCCGCCTCCTCTGTCATCTCAAAGATGCGAGGCGGCCTCTCCATCGTAGGCACGACCCGCCGGCGGATGGAGGGGAAGGCGAGGACGCCCATCGCGGCCGCCCCTTGCCGCGACGAGCTCCTCAGGGGCGGCCGGGACCGAGTCCCGCCACCCCCCTCCGGATGTCGGGCCGTGGACACCCCGTAGCCCCGGAGGCGGGCTTCTCCTTGAACACCCGACCGGTGTAGGGGGAGGCCGGGCTCGGTTGCGCAAGCAGAAACATCCCCCCCCGCTCCCGGGGCGGCGTTGTTCGTCGTCATGGTGCGGCGGATGTAGTCGTCCTTGAACTCGCCCCCGCAGTTGGGCAGGACATCCCGCCGCGCGCACCGCGCGGCGGGCCTCTCGCTCCGCCGTGGGGGACGCGTGAAGAGCTCCGCGCGAAGAGGTGCACCCGAGCTCCCGCTGATCCGGATCCCTGTACCCTCGCGGGACGCCCACGAATGTGGCCGCCTACGATATCGCGTTGGGCGCGAAGTTGTGCAGCTCCACGCCGTAGTAGTGGCACAACGCCCGCATGAAGCGGCTCGCCGGCGCGTTGAAGCCCCGCTCGTGGAAGCGGACGAAGCTGACCACATACCCTTCCGGCGGGTTGGGCGCGCGGTCCCCCCCGCCGGCGGCACTATCCCACTCCCGCCGGCGGCTCCCTCCTCATTTGCCGCCACTGGCCGGCGGTGACCAGCTCGTTGAGAGCAAGCGGGGTCACCGACGACCTCTCCTAGGCGTACGGGTCAAGAATCGTGACGGGCGGAGGCGGCGCCATAAGAAGAAGGCAAAGGAACGCGAGAGCGGAGGACGAGAAACGGAAGAAGAGCTCTAATGGCGACGCCGCACGGTGGCAAAGGCAAGGCGAAGACAAAGGCACAGGGGGCTGAAATGGCGGAGTGCTAAGCGGCCACATCACCGCGGACGGGCCATCATCACGGCGAAGACTCAGCGAGGGGACCGAGGTAGGCGGTCACGTCCGCCCGCCACGCCGCCCACTACGCGCGCGCGCGCGGCCGCAACGCCCTAAAAAGGCGCGCGCGCGTTGCAAAACCGCCGCCCCCTCTCGTGGGGCATTTAATGACATGGGCCCTTGCCGAGGAGGGGGGACCCCTCGAGCGGGGGGCGAGCCCCCGGCCCGAGACAATGTCGCCCCCTCGAAGGGACATCGGCGTGAGAAGGTCGCCGGGGCCTCGCTGAAGTAAGCAGGCACCGCGGGCACCCATGCCACGCAAAACCCTCGAGCGGCACGAGCCCCTGGCTCGAGACGATGTCAGCCCTCGAAGGGACATCGGCGCGAAGGGTCGCCCGGGCCCGCTTGAAGTAAAGCTGTGCACCGGCGGCACCCATGCCACGCAAAACCCTCGAGCGGCACGAGCCCTTGGCTCAAGACGATGTCTGCCCTCGAAGGGACATCGGCGTGAGAAGGTCGCCCGGGGCCTGCTTGAAGTAAAGCACGCACCGCGGGCACCCATGCCACGCAAAACCCTCGAACGGCACGAGCCCTTGGCTCAAGACGATGTCAGCCCTCAAAGGGACACCGGCGTGAGAAGGTCGCCGGGGGCCCCGCGGAAGTAAGCGAGGGCACCGCGGGCACCCATGCCACGCAAAACCCTCGAGCGGCACGAGCCCTTGGCTCAAGACGATGTCAGCCCTCGAAGGGACATCGACGTGAGAAGGTCGCCTGGGGCCCGCTTGAAGTAAAGCAGGCACCGCGGGCACCCATGCCACGCAAAACCCTCGAGCGGCACGAGCCCCTGGCTCGAGACAAAATCAACTCTCTAAAAAGGGCACATGCGTGAGAAGGTCGCCCGGGGCCCGCTTGAAGTAAAGCAGGCCCCACAAGCACCCATGCCGTGCTGTGCTACCAACCAGCGCCTCGAGGGCTGGCTCGCCCAGACCCCTTGATGGCCGCAAACGCAAAAGACGGGGCCGCCTAGGCGCCGCCCCGCACGGCCCTACTGATCAGAGGTTCGAAGCCTGACCCTCGACGGGTTCGAACAGGCGCCTCAGATCGCAGAGTCAGGGACGACGAAGGCACGTGCATTCGAGCCGTTCCTCGAGCCCGTCGGCTCGAGGGTGCCCCACATGTCGTGTTCGAGAGCCGGCGAGGGCGCCCAGTCGGGGATCCCATCGAGGGAGAGCTTCCGCGCCCTCGGTCCCTATCGAACGGGACCGAGCCCCACCTAGCAAACCCACGCAAGCGCTTCCATGGACGTGTCTCTGGACCACGCAGCCTACCCTTATCGAACGGGGCATGGGCGTCCACTCGAACCACCCACTAGCAGCTCAAAGAGGAATCCGCAATTCGCGACCCGCTCGATGGGGGGTTGCGAAAACCTCACCCTCCGTCCCGCGGAGGGACGGCGAGGGCGCGTTAAGAAACAAGTCGTAAAGCTCTACCTGATCGCCTCGAACGGGCCCAGGCTCGGGGGCTTAGCGCACGGCTACACCTCCTTGGCTCGCACCCGCCGGAGACAGCCGCCGCAGGCGCGTGCGTCACCGAAGCCGGCCGAGACAGCGACGATGCCGGTTGAAACATGTGCCACGCCCTCTCGACCCGGCTCTCGCGGTTAACCCCTGCCGCGAGAGCACCCACACCTCTGCAGGCTTCGGGGGCTAGACTGCGCCGGGTCCCCGGCCCGACGCGGCCCCACGGAAAGCATTCGCAAAACAAGGAGGGAAGAACGTCCCTCTCGCACGGTGGTTCCAGCACCGCGGGAGCCTCAATGGCAAACCCGCAGATGCTCGGGGGCTACTGTCGGGGACAGCCCTAGGGGTCCCCTTAAACAATAGGGAAATCCCCACTTAAAACCCACAACAAAACCAAAACACAGTGTGCCTAACCATGCAGGATACGGCCCATGCCGCAGGGACCCCGACGGCCCACCAAGGCGGCCCCCTTGAAGAATCCCCTCGAGCAGGCTCCGCCTCGCTCGAGGATGCGCGTCCCCCTCGAGCGGGCTCCGCCTCGTTCGAGGGGGTGTGCTTCCCTCGAGCGGGCTCCGCCTCGCTCGAGGGCCCTCCTCCCCCTCGGCGAGGGCACCGCTTCGCTCGAGGGTCCGTCCCGCCCTCGACCGGGGTCCGCCACGCTCGAGGGCGCCCCTCACGCGTGCGCCGGCCCCCGTACACGGGCATTTAACGCCCTGACACCGGCGGGACGGCGCCATCATGCGCCCGGGGCTCGCGCTCCGGTGCCGCCGCACCAACTCCCCAGGGAAGAGCCCATCCCCATCACTGTGGGGAGGGACTGTGCAGCGCGGCCGGTGTCAGTCCCGTGACACCACGCGCCTGCTCCAGTACGGCTAACGCGCCGAGCCCTCGAAGGGGGGCCGGTTGCACCCTCGATCTACTTTCTTGTGACCCTACAGGGTTAGGTGGAGGTGAGAGGCCGGTGGAACACCATCCCTGCCACTGTAACGGCATGGCCGCCGTCCCCGCGCGCGTGCGGCGCACGCCGGTGCGCCGCAGCAACAACTCCGGGAAGATCGTGGAGCATGCGGGGGAACGGGACGCCGCCTTCCCTACTCCCCGTGCTCCGCACGGCCGACGTCGCCAGCCTCCCTCGAAGCCTATCAGAAGACACCATCACCATCCGCCGCCCTTCAACCCTCGAACCGCCACTGTTCGGGTACAAGATAGGCCATGATGGCTAGATCGCCGCAAGGATCGTCCGGACGGCCGCCCACTCTACAGCATAGCACGTCGCGTTTCCTCACGTAACTAGATAGCGCGGCGCGCATGTGATTCGCCTCCTCCTTGATCTATAAAAAGAGGGCGAACCCCCCTGCCGCAGGGGACGAACAGACGGACAGATAGGAGCACGCAGCACACCACGTACTCATTCTCCAATTCTCCCACAATATCTTCAGCCACTTCACCAGGGACTTGGAAGCCACGCTTCCTCTCCCGCCTTGCTTGTAGCAGCCCCACTACAGGCACCCCTGGTGCTGAGCAATATAGTGCCTTGAGCACACCACTGCTGGACGTACGGCCCCCTCGGCCGGAACCAGGATAAATCCCGTGTCTCTTATTGCTTAGCATCGACCATTGAGGGATAGACCTCGGCGCTTTCTACTGGTTAGTGTCGGGACCATATTCCGCACCGACAACCGGCTCCTGAAGGAGCACGAGCGCTTCTCCTGGACCGTTGTGGCCCAGGAGGCGCTGGACAAACTCAAGGTGTCGCTCGCCCCACGCGCCAATCCTAACACCGCCCCAGGGTAGCGAGCCTCTGTACCTCTACGTCATCGCGACCACCCAGGTGGTCAGCGCGGTCATCGTGGTGGAGCGTACAGAGGAAGGACACGCCTCACCAGTCCAAAGACTGGTGTATTACATCAGCTAGGTGCTGTCCGAAACCAAGACAACCCGCAGATCCAAAAGTTGTTCTACACGGTGGTGCTTGCACGGCGCAAGCTACGACACTACTTCGAGGCTCACCCGGTCACGGCGGTCTCCTCGTTCCCGCTGGGGGAGATCATCTATAACCCAAACACAGTAGGCGGGATCGCCAAATGGTCCATAGAGCTCATGGGCGAGGCGCTCGCCTACGTACCACGCAAGGCAAACAAATCCCAGATCCTCGCGGATTTCGTGGCCGAGTGGACGGATACGCAGCTGCCGCCGCTGTAGATTCAGGACGAGTGTTGGACCCTCTACTTCGACGGGTCAGTGATGAAGACGGGGGTAGGCGCGGGCTTGCTCTTCATCTCACCCCTCGGGGAACATATGAGGTACTGTGAGACATGGGTACCCCTGGGTCCCCACCGACCAGGCTCACGGCCGTCCCCGACAAGTGGGTCCGGCCTACCAGAAGACCTGCCGACCGGTCAGTGGGCCCAACCGACCTAGTTGGCAGCCCACACGACCTCCTGAAGACCTTCTAGAAGATTCCCCCAGATGACCTAATCCAACACGACCTCAAGACTTGGCATGCAAAACAAGACAAGACCTTGGTGGACTTCGCCCAAAGCAGATCGACAGGATATGGAAAGATGTGTAACGTAGACTTAGGTCTCCTGGTCGTAACCGACCAAGAGTCTGGGAACCGACCTCATCCGCTGGCCAAAATAAGGCGGACGAGGCGATCCCCATTGTAACATCATCATCTCGACCAACCCTCAAGCAATCTACACCGACAACTTGACGTAGGGTACTACTCTCTAGAGGACCGAACCAGTATAAACTCGCCGTGTTCTCTGCGTTCCGCGTACTCGTGTGCGACCTTCCAGTTCTTAGCCTAAAACTCCTCCCAACCGAACAACTAAACCACAGGGATTAACACCCCCGTGGGTTGTCCAGATCTCACAATCTGACAGTTGGCGCGCCAGGTAGGGGCTGAGTCAAGGTTCTTCATGTAACTCGATGGCTTAGACCAACGGCGTCACCTTCCCGGAGAGCATGGCGGACTTCCTCGCCAACCACGTCGACATCTACTTCGGCTCGATGCCGGCGACATCCACCACTCCAGCCGCATGCCTTGTCATCGAAGGCAACGCGGTCTCCACCAACCAATAGATCGAAACAGATCTGTTGAAGAAACCCCACCCACCCACTCCTAGCGACATGATCGCTAGGATTGATCGTGTTGGAGATCTGATCCCCGATACAATCAAAATCTGTGAGCACGCCAAGCGTCCTTGCACGACTCCTTCAACCTCTAGCATGCCTCTAGGCCTGTGTAATGCTGCTCGCGTAGCATCAAGCTACATGAAGCGCAAGATCCAGATCGAATGTGGACTCTATCATCAGGATCGTGAAAGCTGCAGGAATCACCTCGACGAGCCCTGCCCTATCCACAAAAACCCCAAGTACACCGCACGCCAGTGCCGTGTTCTAAAGAAGTTTCGTCGACCTCTTACCGCGGCTCATCGCCGCCGGTTGAACCAAGAATCATCTCCAGACCGCCTCACGTTCCAGATCGCTCACACAACAATCTCCCTGAATTATCCGGGAGAAGAACTCGAGACCCCAGATCGCCAGATCTTGGTCGTCTCCGCAGATGTACCACCGCAAGACAGAGAGACAGATGCGCAGCGTCAAGAGCGAGAAAACGCCAACGCTGCCCGAGCTGTTCGACCACAATAAGAGATCACGGCCACTGCCCCAGCTGCAGGCCTTCAACCGGCCAACGCCGGACAGATCAACGCCAACCCCTAGCAACAAGCGCTCGTGGTACCAGCAGCTCCACAGCAGTGACGCCACGACGACCCACCTCTAGCCAACAGACTACGTGCGCGAGATCTCCTCAGGGATTTCGAGCGTGACGGACATGAAGTCTACAACTCACCGCAAACCAACTTGGGAGCTGCCCTTGCCGTCCTAAACCACCTCAAAGATTCTCGAGCAATCCGGCGCCTCCAGGACAATGTCCGTGTTGCAGCCGCTCAGATTGAAGAAAGAGGTTCTGGATACAGCAGATCCGCGGCAAGTTCCTATTCCAGAAGTAGATCGGAGCGTCCTCGACAGCGACATCGAAGCCAGGGTCCTCTTCTCGGTGGCTGAAGAAGGGAGAGGTGAAAATGAAGTGATGCAGCCGGCTAATCCTGCTGCTAACACTGCAGCCAACGCTCCAGCCAACCCAGCGGCTAATGCTCTAGCAAATGCCCCGGCTAATGCTGGCAACGCCGCCAACAATGCAGCCAACGCTGCCAACATCCAGGGGAACCCCGCCCCAAATCCTAGACGAAATGCAGGAGCTCAGCCTCCTCCGGTCCAGCCCGATCGAGCAGAAGGAAGCCGGTGACACCACATAAGAGATGAAGTCGAGATAGCTCGACGTGCAAACTACGACCGCGAGCATGGGGTACCTGACCCCCTCGACGCCAACCACCCCACCAAGCTACAGATCTCCGGATCATGCACGACCAGGAACTCCTGCGACGTGCCCAGGACGACCAAGACAATGGCCCTCCCGACGACCTCTACGTCATCCCTGCTGATCATGCTCCATCAGCAAGTCCGGGAGCGGTTAACAATTTCCCAGCTTTCTCACGACATCTCCGGACGATCATATATCCCAAAGACTTCAAGCCTTCAATTGAGAAGTACAACGGTCACTCCGACCCGAGTATATGGCTCAAGATGTACAGTATAGCCGCGCGTGCCTCAAGAGGCAATGAAGACCACATGGCTGGGTACTTTCCTCTTGTGATGGGCAAGGTGCCACTCCTTTGGCTCGACAATCTCCCAGCATAGTGCATCACCTCCTGGGTGACATTGTCCTGCCTATTCACAACCAATTACCAGGCGACCTACAATCGTCCTGGCAATACTCACCACCTCGCCAGAGTTAGGATGAGAAGAGACGAAACTCTCTGTGAGTACACCAACCGCTACTTCGAGAACCACAACACCCTTGCAGGTTTCAAAGACGCCGATGTCATTGCATACTACAAGAAGGGGATCACCAATATCAAGTTGTTCGAGAAGATCCACGAAGCCGACGCCAAAACCATTGGTGACCTCATGGCCTACGTCGACAAACTGGTCGACACTCAAGACGCAGTAATGCATGACTTCAATGGAGAGGACCACGACGACGGAGGCACCAGGTCGCGCAAGCGATCCGGTGAAGCCTATGTAACAGATCCGCCAAGACCGTCCACCTTCCTTGAAGGTGACTTCAATATGGTAATGGACGACCAGTGCCAGTTCCACCATGACGCCAAGCATACCATGAGGGAGTGCGAGCAGTTAAAGCGTGCCCTCGGGGTACAATCTACCTCCAAGAAGACTAGGAGTAACAGCAACGACGACCGCAATGGTGGCCAACGCTTCGAGAATCGTAACCGCAATGGGATCGACGTGATTACCACCGCGACTACCGCCGCGATGACAGACCCGACGACTACCGTCGTGATGACCGCACCGATAAGCGTGATAGAAGTGATCGTCATGATGATCGCCATGATGACCGTCCCAGCGACCGGCGCGATGGTAGACGTCGTCAGGACGACCACAACCGCCAAGACAACAACCGCAAGGAGCGGACACCTCCGCCACCTCCCAAGGGAGGCAATCCCAATGGTGCATTCCAGAAGGCGAAGCGTGAGATCAACTTCATTGTTGGTGGTCGCCAAGCGATCAAAACCAACCGGCAGACTCGATCAAATGCCAGGGAGATCAGGCACGTCAACACTGAAAATCCACGACCTCTACGGTGGTCTGAATTCCCAATCACTTTCTCCTGGAAAGATCATTGGGTCCACATTCCCGACCCCGGAACCTATCCGCTGGTCGTTAACCCCATAGTTAACGGGGCCTGGTTGCTTAAGACCCTCATTGACGGAGGCAGCAGCCTCAACATCATCTTCACTGAGACACTACGCAAGATGGAGTTCGACATCTCCAAAATGACCGCCTGTGACGAACCCTTCTACGGGGTCGTGCCCGGCAAAGCTGCATACCCCATAGGTCGTGTATGCCTGCCGGTCACCTTTGGCACGGTGGAGAACTTCAGAACAGAGTACCTGACATTCGAAGTCGCGGACTTCCGCTCTTCATACCACGCCATCTTCGAACGACCTATGTTGGCTAAGTTCATGGCTATACCACACCACACCTACCTCATCACGAAGATGCCGGCACCAAACGGAATCCTTTCCGTCCTTAGGGACATCATGGTTTCCTACAACTACGAGAGCGCTACCGTCGAGCTCTCCAAAGATTCGGCAATCAAAGCCGCTGCAACGGTCATGGTCGCTCAAGCAACCAAGGTCGATCAAACTACTCTTCAAGTACCGGAGCAAAAGCGTACGAGCACAGCTTTGGACCCAAGTCCAGCTGTCAAGAAGGTTTGCCTCGGCCTGCCCGACGCATCCAAGGAAGTCGTCAATCGGGGCTGACCTCGACCCTAAATAGGAACTCACGCTCACCAACTTCCTCAGGGACAACACCGACATCTTTGCATGGAGCCCATCCGACATGCCCGGAGTCCCTAGGGAGCTGGTTGAGCACAAACTCGAAGTCAACAAGGCTGCTCGACCTATCAAGCAAAAGCTCCGGTGATTTGCAAAAGATAGAAAACAAGTTATAGAAGTTGAAGTCTGTAAGCTCTTAGCTGCAGGATTTATTAGAGAGTGTCAACACCCGGTTTGGCTTGCAAACCCGGTCCTTGTACCAAAGAAAACTGGTGGATTAAGAATGTGTATTGATTACACCGACCTTAACAAGCACTGCCCAAAGGATCTGTTCCCTCTACCTCGTATCGACCAGGTCGTGGACTCCACGGCCGGCAGCGTCCTACTCTGCTTCCTCGACTTCTACTCTGGGTATCATCAGATAGCCCTACATCCCAACGACGAAGACAAGACAGCATTCATAACGCCCCAAGACATCTACTGCTATAAGGTCATGTCCTTTGGCCTGAAAAACACCGGAGCAACCTACCAAAAAGCAATTCAGAAGTGCTTGAAGACCCAAATTGGGAAGAACGTCGAAGCCTACGTAGATGATGTGGTCGTCAAGACTACAGAAGAAGACAAGCTCATGCCGACCTCACAGAAACCTTTGCCAACCTACGCGAGTTCCAATGGAAGCTCAACCCAACAAAGTGTGTCTTCGGTGTCCCTTCTGGATTGCTCCTGGGCTTCATGGTCGGACACCAAGGCATCAAGGCCAACCCAGCAAACATCGACACCATGCGCAAGATGGCCAAGCCATCCAACAAGAAAGACGTGATGAAGCTCACCGGTATGATGGCGTCTCTAGGTCGTTTCATCAGCAAGCTCGGGGAAAAGGGACTTCCTTTCTTCAAGCTACTAAAGAAGGCCGACAAGTTCGTATGGGATGACGAAGCGCAGCAAGCGTTCGAGGCTCTCAAAGAGTCCTTGACAACACCACCAGTCATGACGCCTCCAATACCGAAGGAAACACTCTTGCTCTACATCTCTTCTACCACTAATGTGGTCAGCACAGTTCTCGTCGCCGAATGAGAAGAAGAAGGGCAGGCCTATCATGTTCAACGACATGTATATTACATGAGCGAGGTTCTGGCTGACGCTAAAACACGTTACACGCAACCTCAAAAGCTGCTCTACTCTCCTGATCACCTCGAGAAAGCTTCGATACTATTTCCAAGCTCACAAGATCGTGGTCCCGTCTTCGTTCCCCTTGGGAGAGATCATCCGCAACCGCGACACCAACGGCCGCATCGTCAAGTGGCCGGTCGAGCTTGGAGAGTTTGAGATTTAGTTTTGTCCCAGACAAACGATCAAGTTGCAGATCCTCGCAGACTTCATGTCTGAATGGACAGAAATCCAGATGCCCCCTCCCAAGGAGCGGCCTGAACACTGGATTATGTACTTCGATGGCGCCCTCAACCTCGAAGGGGTAGGTGCAGGCGTATTACTCATCTCTCCCAGGGAGAACAGCTCAAGTACGTCCTGCAGATTCATTACATGGCCTCCAACAACGGAGCAGAATACGAAGCCCTAATTCACGACCTCCGAATAGCAGTGTCCCTTGGCATCAAGCGACTACTAGCTTTCGGTGATTCAAGGTCGTCATCGAGCAAGTCAACAAAGAGTGGGACTGTGTCAAGGACACGATGGATGCTTACTGCGCTGAGATTCGAAAACTCGAAGGCCACTTCGAGGGAATCGAATTCCAGCACGTCCCACGCAACAACAACATCGACGCCGACGTACTCTCCAAACTAGGCTCACGACAAACCCTAGTCCCAGCAGGTGTATTCGTCCAAGACCTACGCAAGCCTTCAATCAAGCTCCTAGATCCTGACAATCCAGAGCAATCTTCAAACGACCCAAATCCAGCACCTCCCCGTGACGTGCTCATGACCGAAAAAGAGGACGACTGGCGCAAGCCTTTCATAGACTTCATACTCGACCAGCTTGTCCCAGATGACAAAACAGAGCGAGAGTGCATCACACGGCGAAGCGCTAACTACGTCGTGATCGGTTCCGACCTATACAA
This sequence comes from Cenchrus americanus, assembly GCA_947561735.1. Classification (NCBI taxonomy): domain Eukaryota; kingdom Viridiplantae; phylum Streptophyta; class Magnoliopsida; order Poales; family Poaceae; genus Cenchrus; species Cenchrus americanus. The sequence continues at coordinate 181,470,932 of OX387245.1, forward strand.
AAAAGTTGCCTCCACGGGAATCCTGATAAAGTGCATCCTACGATCGGAGGGTCTACAACTCTTAGCCCAGATACACAGTGGTGAGTGTGGCTGCCACGCTGCATCCACGAACTTGGTCGGTAAAGCATATCGATCTGGATTCTACTGGCCCACGGCTGTAACTGATGCAAAAGACCTCGTCAACAGGTGCAAAGGATGCCAATTCTTTGCCAAACAGCAGCACCTGCCAGCTCAGGCTCTGCGCACTATCCCCCCATCTTGGCCCTTCACTATATGGGGTCTTGACGTGGTAGGACCATTTCGTACCACCCCAGGTGGCTACAAACATATCCTAATTGCTGTAGACAAATTCACTAAGTGGATTGAGGTCCGACCTGTTGCGAAAGTAACGTCGGAAGAAGCAGTCAAATTCATCGGAGACATCAAACACCGCTTCGGTGTGCCTAATAGGATCATCACAGACCTAGGCGCAGCTTTCACTGGCTCGGTCTTCTGGGACTTCTGCCAAGACAACCTCATTGACGTCTACTATTCCTCGGTCGCCCACCCAAGGTGTAATGGCCAGGTCGAAAGAGCCAATGGCATGGTGCTCCAAGCACTCAAGGATCGTATCTACGACGATGCTTCCAACTACGCCACCAGATGGCTAGCTGAGCTACCTCATGTAATCTGGGGCCTCATGACTCAAGTCAACTCCGTGACAGGCTTCTCACCCTTCTTTCTGGTCTACGGATCAGAAGCTATACTTCCTACCGACGTCACCTTCGGAGCTCCACGAATTCAGTTCTACGAGGAAGGAGAGGCCGAGCAAACACGTCGCATCGACCTCGACAGTCTCGAAGAACAAAGACTCACCGCTGTTATGAGGCAAGCTCGTCACGACCAACAGCTACATCGCTACCATGATCGCAATGTTAAGGAGACCTCCTTCAACGTTGGTGACCTCGTCCTCAGACGCATTCAAAAGACTGACGGCATGCACAAGCTCTCTGCCCCATGGGAGGGACCCTTCATCGTCACAGAAGTAATCAGCCCGTCGACCTATCGACTCCAGTGGGGTGACGGGCAAGGAGTACCCAACCCTTGGAACGTGGAGCATCTACGACGATTCTATCTGTAGATTAGTTTCTTTTTAAGCTATGTATTTTCCCTTTTGTATTCCTCTTTTCCAGATTAAATAAAAAGTATTTCAAGTAGTCCTCTACTATGAGTCGAGCATTACCTCCTCCTTCCTCATATCATAAACCCCCCCCCTCGACATGCTCGGGGGCTTGGCTAAAGCCAACATCTAGGTCGCACGACCTGGGGGTCCTAACCCTTCTCCGTCCCTTCCCCTCGACATGCTTGGGGGCTTGGCTAAAGGCAATCTAAAGGTCGCACGGCCTAAGGGCACTGGCCTTAACGAGTACGAAGCCTCCTGCCGCCTCGGGTAATGCTTGATCAGAAAGGTCACCAGACCTGAGCCCTAGTCTCCTCCATCGCGCACCGACCTCTCGTAAGCCTCCATGCTGAGCTGTAGAGGTCAGTAAGCCAGCCTCTCCGTGAGTAGTGGTTAGCGAGCCAAGATATCAAAACATCGTCACCCGCAACATCAACCAGAACTCGTGCAGGCAAAAGTCAAGTACTTCGTCATAGGTCTCTTCACAGTTTTTTACAAGACAAGAGAAGAGGGGGAGGTACAGCTCCTAGATACTACTGGTTGCCACCGTCGTCGCCCTGGCCACCGGCTTCATCATCGCCCTCAAAGTCAATGCTCTCTGCCACCTCGATGGCGGCTTCACCAACTTCAAGCTCTAGGGCATGAAGGTCCTTTATGGTGTCGGCACCGCCCTTGATCTTGGTCATGTCGACCTCCGGATAGTGGGACTTGACTCGCACCAACGCATCAGTCGCAGCCACCAAGCCGGTTGCCCTCAACAAGGTCAACAGCCTGTTAGGAACATCTACCAGGCAATCAACGTTGGACTGCTTCTGACCTCCTTCCTCAGGAACCAATATGCAAGACATTGCATAATTGGCAGCACCCTTGAGGTCGCTCAGCTCCACCTCATACCCTGCAATGGTGATTTGGTCACTCTCCAATGACTTCAAAACAACCTCGAACTCAACTTCAAGGGCCCGACGAGCTGCGGTCTCATAAGCCAGCTTTTGAGATATGGCGTACTCACTCCCGGTGGCCTCCTTCATCGCCCGTTTGAGTTCCAGGCTCCAGCCTCGATCTCCCGGACCTTGCCCTCCAGGCTATGAATCTTGCTCCTGGAGGTCGCTAGAGCATTCTTCAGCTCTTCCTCGCGGTTACGGAAATCTACACACGCAACAGTTAGCTAATAGCTAATGATCTCGTGTTCAGAAAGGGACGAAGACTAAAAAACTCACTAGTAGTTGCAGTGTTAAACTGCGCGGTGGCCTCCACGGCCTTGCACCTTTCCTCAGCAAGCTCGTCCTTGAGCCTCTTCTTGTCGGTGGCCGCCGCCTCACGTACCTCCTTTAGCTCTCGCTCAAGACTGATAATACGTTGTTCTTTTTCCTCGGCATGCCGCAGCTGGTCGGCCCGGCCCTTGGTCCTCTCCGCTAGCGACTATTACAAAACCACAAGGTCGTCAACGATACTTCAAGAGCAAAATAATCAAATAGTAATAATACAACTCAGGCAACTCACAATGAGTGCGTGGTTTATGGTGACGATGCTGGTCCGCAAAGCCTGTATGTCCTCGTTGTCCTCAAACCAATCATCCTGCCAAGGGGTGTGATCCCAATTAATTGATCGACGTGGCAACCGCAGGCCCGAAGTGGAAGATGGAGGTACCTGCGCGCCGGATACTCCTGGACCTCCCGGCGCCAGGTCGATCTAAGGCTAGTCCTCGGTCACGTCCCTTGCCCCATCAGGTACAGCCCTGATAGGGTCAACATCTACGACTGTTGGGGAGGTCGTCGCCCCGACCCCCCCCCCCCCTCCCGCCTGAGATCTCAACACCCTCAATAGTGTGCAGGGAAGAACCCGCCCCCGTGTCAGCCACGGGTGGTGAGGTCATCGCCCCCTCTGCCACCCCCCGTGTCAGGGTAGCGGTCCGGGCATCATCCACAAGCACCTCCCCCACGACCTGTGGCTCAGGCGACCTCGTGCAGGAGGGCGATGATGGCGCAATCGACACCTCCTGTGGCCCTGCCGCCGACCTGCATCGAGCAAACTATACTTCAAAATCCTGCTCAGATAAAAAGTGTAAAGATCGCATCAGCTCCTAAGTACATACCTTGGCGCAACCGGAAGCCGAGCCTTCGGCCAAAACACCCGAGGCTTAATAGCCGCAGGTATCTTCGCCCGCGTTGCCGTAGCACTGCGCTGCGCCTCCAAGCCACGTCAGAGGGCCTCTTCCGACGTCTTCTGCACTAGCTTCCGCTGCCTCTTGGCAGCAGGACTCTCGGGCCTCTCCGCTGCCTGGTCCTCAGGGACCGGCAACTCTTCAACGGCCTCATCCTTCTCCTTGTCCTGCTCCTTCTCCCCCTCCTCATCCTCCGACCCAACCTCACGAGAGCGAGGCGTCGGGATCATTGGTGTCGCTACGGCCGGAGGGGAGGCCTCCCTCCTCTTCCTCTTTTTCTTTTGCTCTGCGGCCTTCACCGCAGAGATAGCATTAGCGACGACCGAAGCAAACTTCTTCGCCACCGTCGACCTGGTCTTGCGCCGAGACTTTGCGGCGCCAACGGCTGGATCCACCCCAGCCTCCGCATCAGTGTCTTTGTCAGCCTCCACCGACGAGTCCGACTCATAATTCTCTAGTAGACGACCTGTTGGAGGCTTATATTTGTCCGACCTCAGCTTCCTGCGTTGTATCTCCCCCTCCGGGAAAGGCGCTAGGCACCACATCTAGAGCTCGTGCACCAGCAAAACAGACGACGTAAATGTTGTACGATCTAAAAGAATCAAGAAGGCTAAGCACAGCGACCTAAAGACAGATCTTAGGATCTTACCGAATCAGCCGGCCTCTTCAACGAGTGTGCCCTCGGGCACTTCTTCACCTTGACCTTCCTAGAGTATATCTGGGAAACTCTAGTTGCCATCTCCTCCTTTGAGACCTTGCGGTTCACCTCACTTGTGGGATCCAACTGCCCACAGTATTCATACGCCGGGTGGACCCGATCCTTGATCGGTTAGATCATCCGTCGGCAGACCGACCTAGCCACCGCCGCTCCTGTCACCCCTCGGCTCTTCATGTCGCTGACCAACTCCAGCACCCCCTGCAGGTCCTCGGGCTCGCGGGTGGACAATCCCAGATCCCACTAGCTAATCTTCACTAGCTTGTGGCCAGTTCGACGTGACAGCCCCGGGATCTGATCCGCAATATAAAACCACTCCGACCTCCACTCGGCGGTGTTGTCGGGGAGGTCGGTGTCTATCCACTCAGTCTTGAGGCCTGACCTCAAGGTGAACATCACAGCCCCCACTGGCCCCGACCTTTTGCCAGTGCTCTTGACATAGAAGAAATGCCTCCACAACCCGAAGTGAGGTGGTATCCCCAGATACGCCTCACAAAAATGAATGAAAGTAGACACAACAGTAATGGAGTTAGGAACGAGGTGTACCAACTCCAATCTGTAGTAATACAGAAGGTCGCGGAAGAAATTTCCCGCTAGGAGGTTGAAGCCGCGCTCGAAGAAGGAACCGAAGACGACTTGCTCCTTGACGTCCTCGCTCGGGAACTCTTCCCCAGCGGCAGCCCTCCACTCCACCCCCGTCTTTGGCCGGAGCAGCCCTCGGTCCACCAGCACCTGGATCTTGGCCTCGATCATCGTCGACCGGACCCACGCAGCCTGAGGGTCCGGGATGCAAGCAGCCTCCACCGCCATCTCACTGCTAGGGTTCGCGGTGGATCTAATGTGGCAGAGTGTCTTGGTGCGCATGCGCTAGAGGAGCACGGCGGGGAGCGGCGACGCTAGCACGAGCCTAGCCAGAGGAGGAGGATGGGCACGCGGATGCGGGAGAAAGGTGGCCGCAAGGTCGCTGTAGCACAAAGGAAGACGAAAGCGACGGGAGCGAGGGTGACGGGAGCAAGAAGATGAAGGGAATGGGGTCAAACCCGCCCCGTCTCACTCTATTTATAGCGGGGTCCACCCAATCTATCTGTTGGGGCTCCTTGCTCTGTACAACACGCCCCAACGGCTTTATTCTGAGAAGTCAGCAAGAAGATCAAGGCGGATTTTTCGCCAACAGACCAAGCCCCATGATCTAAACCTGAATTTAGGTCGTCGGCCAAACAAGAAGACAACATCAGGTCATCCTGATGGCAAACATGATTTGCAAGCCCCCACATCATATAAAATCAGGTCTTTGGCGAATCATTTTGCCAAACGACCAAATACATGACAGAAGAGAGCGAACATTACATGGACCAACTAAAGTTACAAGCCATCTACGACCTCATTGGATCCAGAATCCAAGGGGGCGTATCGACCTACAGCCTAATCAGATCTAGAACCCCAAGGTACAAGCTACTAACAACCTTACTGGATTCTAAATCCGAAGGTACACAAGTCGCCTGTGACCTCATTTGGTCCAGAACCCGGCACACAAGACAAATATACCACAAGGCCTGAGCCACCCGGAGCGGTCACCACGACCTACTCCGCCGAAGCAGAGCACGTCGCGAGACTTCTCCTAGCATCAGGACCTTAATGGCGGACGAGTGGGAGACAACTTCAGGACAGCGCGCAATCTAAGGCATGCTTGACTCCAACTATTGGAATGGAGACATGAGCTTGCTCTTTGGTGCGGAGCGCCAAACTCCGGTGAGCTCCCGGTGCTCACCAGAGACGTCCCGATATAGCCCCACCTCGAATAGGAGCACCTCCAAACTCTTCCTGGTACCACGCAGAGGCTGGCCCCAGCAGATAGAGATGTTGCTTGCACTTTGCGAGAATTCTCCTAGCTTCAAGCATCTACAAGAACAAAACTCTGCATTCTGGTGGACGGCCGCATGCCCATGGCATGGCCAAAGAACTACCCTGCGGCTTCATAGCTCAACAATGCTCGGTGCTTGCCTCCTTTAGCTTCACGGTGCTATTTATAGCCGATGCCGCGCCTTGGGCAGCTGGCGACTTAACGACACTGTCTCCACGTGATGGGGGGACCTGCAGCCTGTGCATCATTAAAGGCGACGACGTTAATTTCCCTGACTCACGACGCATTTGTCGTTTGCGCATCAATGATGCCTGAGCCCCACCACAGAGGTAAAATGGCTACAGTAACTTCTCGATCAGTGGGCAGTTTGTCGTTTCCTGGGTGGTAAGATCATCTCCGACCACTGTTGACCCGTGACCCTACAGTCTACGCTACAAGACAAAACCTGACCTTGTGTCAGAGGGCTCCGCGCCTACCTTAAACCCCGCTTCGACGACAACTTCACGACCTTCTTCTACGACCTGATGAATGTTATCTGCACCCGCTATGGCTCTGCACGTAAACGGACCTATTCCAATCAGCCTATATTACTGTTTCCGGAGCAGAATGGTCGTAGGTTCAATTGAAGACCTTTCGAGGTAGGCGTGCCTCACTGCTCTGCCAGATCCTTCTGGGCGCCTAGAGACGAACGGTGCCATGGAGATCAGAAGCGTTAAAGAAGATCAACAATTTTCATCGGGCCTCCGTGGTCAGTGTGCCTATTGCTAAGGTCACCAAAACCTTAGTATCACGGCTCCGCTGGGTGGCCAGCAACTATGTTGGTCATCTGGACACCAAACAACCTCCTCGAGGTCGGCGTGCCTTAATACTTAGGTCGTGCAATACCTTGGTATGTATACGGCTCAGCCAACCTAGTTGGGCACCCAGGATGCGTGGCCTTCCGAGGTCGGTGTGCTCTAGTAGCCCTGCCAGCCTGTACTGGACACCCAAGGATTTTACGTCGGGAACGAAGGCCTCCATGTGGGGTGCGCGCCTGATGGCCCTGCCAAGTATCTCTGGATACTTGGGCGCTTCTGTCTTGAGACCTTCTTGAGGTCAGCATGCCTCGGGTGGCTCTGCCAGACTCTTTGCAGCTATGCAAGATATTTGGATATCTCTACACACCAGATTTTTGGCTTCATCGTCGACCAAACCCGGACATCGCAACCTCAGCTATGATGTAATCGACGACTTCTTCATTCGACATACCTTCCAAGACCTTGCTGGGTATCCTCGGATACTAGGCATTGTTGATTTGAGGCCTCTTTGAGGTCGGCACGCCTACAAGGCCTCCACGAGGTCGGCCCTGCTAGACTCCTTGCAGCCATGCTGGGAGATCTAGGTGTCTCTACACTTCGTTCGATCAAGACCATGCCTTAGTTTTTCTTCTCTTTTTGGAGCATCAAACCAGCCATGCTGTCTGCTTCAATGATCGGGGACTACTCTACGAGTGCGTCTTCGACGCCCTCTTATTTTCTTCATCATACCAACCTGTTGAGAAACACATTTCTCGTCACGTCATTACTCGACCTACTTTTTCTTCTCTTCTTTTTTGGACCATCATACCGGCCACCCTGCCCGCCATGATGCTCGGATACTACTCATGAGTGCATCTTCGATGCCCTCTGAATTTTTTCATCGTCGTTTCGATCTATTGGAAGCCTGCTTCCCATAGGTCGTCAATTGACCTCCCTTCGATTCGGCAAGACTTCAAACAGGTCGGCTACTACGCTGATTTGTTTCTCTTTCTTTTTGGACCGACGTGCATGCTATTCGACCTGTCGATAGCTCTACGACTTCGTCATGACCTTTCTAAGGTCGCTGCGCCTACACCTTGCTCGGGGGCCTGTGAGACATGGGTACGCCTGGGTCCCAACCGACCAGGCTCACGACCGTCCCCGACAATTGGGTCCGGCCTACCAGAAGACGTGCCGACCTGTCAGTGGGCCCAATCGACCTAGTTGGCAGCCCACACGACCTCCTGAAGACCTTCCAGAAGATTCCCCCAGACGACCTAATCAACCACGACATCAAGACTTGGCGTGCAAGACAAGACAAGACCTCGGTGGACTTCGCCCAAAGCAGATCGACGGGATATGGCAAGATGTGTAACGTAGACATAGGTCTCCTGGTCGTAACCGACCAGGAGTTTGGGAACCGACCTCATCCGCTGGCGAATATAAGGCGGACGAGGCGATCCCCATTGTAACATCATCATCTCGACCAACCCTCAAGCAATCTACACCAACAACTGGACGTAGGGCATTACTCTCCGGAGGCCCGAACCAGTATAAACTCGCCGTGTTCTCTGTGTTCCGCGTACTTGTGTGCGACCTTCGAGTTCTTAGCCTTAGACTCCTCCCCACCGAACAACTAAACCACAGGGATTAACACCCCCGTGGGCTGTCCAGATCTCACCATCTGACAAGTACACGGTACGCCTACATTTCCCCGCGTCAAACAACATGGCAGAGTACGCGGCCCTTCTTTGGGGCCTCCGACTCGCCATCGAGATGGACATCAAACGCCTCGACGTCAGGGGAGACTCGCAGCTCGTGATTGACCAAGTCATGACGAACGCGAGTTGCCACGATGACAAGATGGAGGCCTATTGCAACACTGTACTGTAACACCCTAATTTTGCTAAAAATTGGCTTTATTAAAAATTTGCTAGAAACCTTTAATTCCTTAAGGAATATAAGGTTGCTTTACTTTTCTTTTAGGCATTTTAAAACTTTTTCTAAAATAAAACTAATGAATTATAGGAATTAATTGTGGCATTCATGCTGGTGCATTTCTTTTGTTTGCTGGAGTTCAAATTCAAAATTTGAATTCTATTTGTTTGAGCCCTTTTTAGTTCATAAGCCTTTTTTCTCCCTACCCTATTCCTCCTTCACTTTCAGCCCGTCGCTCCTTTCCAACCCGGCCCCCGCCAAAGACCGCGGCCAAAGATCGCGCGCCCGCCAAGCATGCGCGCGCGGCGCCCCCGCCGGCCCGGCGAGGCCCGGAAGCCGCCCGCCCCGCGGCAGCCCGCTCCCCGCCTCCGCCGGCGGTTGCCGACTGCTAGGCCCCACCGTCATCCTCGAGCTCAAGCCGTCCCCGCCCGACTCCGCCATCGCCGCCAAGTCCGAGCGGTGCACGCGTCCCCCGTGCGTGGCCCGCACGCCAAGGAGTCCGCCCGGGCTATTTAAGGCCGCCGCCGTCCCCTGGACCTCCTAACCGAGCAACCCGCTCCGCCCTTTGCCCTAGCCGCGAGCCGCCGGAACCCTAACTAGAGACTTCCGCCGCCGCCGTCGAAACCTCGACTCCGCCGCCGCTTCATCGTCGTGAAGCCGCCCAGGAGCCGCGCAAGGAGGTGAGGAGCATTCCGGCGTTGCTTATGGTCGTCCCCGTGCTTCACACCGCCCGCAGTCGCTCGCCGGACTTCATCACCGCACCGAGCCACGCCGCCGCGTTGAGCGTCGTCGCCGTTGTGTCTCCACCGGCCGCACCACCCTAGATGAAATCTCCGCCGCTCGTGCTTCACCCTGGTACCGCTTGCGCACGAGGCCGAGCCCCCCCCCCACAGCTCAATCCCGTGTGCAGCGCCACCGCCCGCCGCCGCGCGTCGTCGTCGGCCGCCGCCGTTGCTACGCCACCGCCGCCTGCCAGCGCTCGCGTGCAATCCGAGCCGTCGGATCATGATCTGATGGGCCAGGTATAACCCCGCTGCCCACTTAACCCACACGCTTCCACAGCCGCCAGATCTAGATCCAACGGATCTAGATCAAGTCAACCAGGTCAACTAGGTCAACCCGGCCTGATCTCGGCAATCTTACAGAAAAGCCCCAAGTTTTCCAGAATTCACAGATATACCCATTGAAAGTGCACCTAGGCCCCTAAGTAGATTTTGGTGAATTGAAATGACAAGGCGATTAAGGGACTAATGATTTTGTCTAAAATTGTGAGCAGTGTTTCATTATATATTCATGAGCAACCATTGAAGTATTTTATTTTTGGATGTATTTTGTGGCTCACATTTACAAAGTCAAGTACATGATGCAAGACTTCATGAGTTTATCGAAAGAGAACAAAATGATGAGTGTACACACCATGGTTCTAAAATTGGAAGCTTGCATATCCGTTGTCAATCAAGATCAAGCATTTGAAGCGGGGTTTTCAAATGAAGGTTAATTGCGTGTGAAGCAAAGTGGAACTCAAAGTGGATTGGATAAGTGATGAAGAGATCAACCGAGATGGCTAGGGTGAGGGACTAAGCAATCTTTGGGGCCGTAGCTAAGCTGCCATTCGTGTTTTGCTAAGGTGAAGGTCTAGCATCCGTGGGGTCTTCAAGTATCATATTCAAACCTTAACCGAGGGAAGCTTTGCAAGTCATCAACTCATTAAGATTGGCAACATGGAGTGACCATGGATCCAAGTGTGCATTCTTATGCTATATGGAAAGATCCTAAGTCACTAGCTCAAGTATGGACGTGCTCAAGTCAAAGGCTATGTTGGAAGCCCTCAAGTGGTTATTGATCAAGTATGGCAAGAATTGAAGTTGTTCAAGCTCAAGAGGTCATCAAAGCTCTTTTACTCTTTTCTTGAGTATAGGTATGCCGTACTATCAAGAGGGATGCAACTTAGCGAGTTGACCAAGTCAAAGTGCTCTTTAGTTGACCTAAGTGAGATCTAGCCTTTGAGTGTGCTAACAAACCCTCCTAACCTAACCTAGGTCACTTCATCTTGGTGGTGAAGTGCTAGTTTCTTTAAAAGAGGTTTTGGAGGTAACTCGGGCCTGACCGGTCTGACCGGTCAGAGGCACCGGTCTGACCGGTGCCGCTAGCCCAACGGCTAGTTTTTCGTACACCGGTCTGACCGGTGTGAGGCACCGGTCTGACCGGTGCTGCCCGGGGACTAACGGCTAGTTTTCTCCTTTGAGGGGTATAAATACCCCAAGCCCTCTTCAAGTGAGGGTTGCTGCTTCTAGTGTTTTTGCTGAGGTCCCAAGCCATTTCTAACTAGCTCTAAGCCTTAGTGGCTCTCCCCAACCATCTCTTTGTGAGATTTGTGGATTCAAGCCATCATCTTTGTGTTGGGTTGAGGAAGTGAGCCTAGGAGTGACTTTGTGAGCTAACAAGAGCAGCTTTCCATAGTTTGAGCACTTTGGTTTCGCGTCTACAAACTTTGGAGCATTTGTTACTCTTGGAGGTTTGCCTCCTAGACGGCTAGGTGTCGCCGGCTAGCTCCCAAGGTTGTGGTGAGCAAGCGGGGAAGTTTGTAAGGGCTGCGATCTTGCCTCTTCGTGGAAAAGATCACCTTAGTGGAAAGGAGGAAAGTGGTTGAAAGAGACCCGGCTTGTTGTGGGATTTGTCCCTTACAAGCTCCTCAACGGAGACGTAGCCATTCCTCAGTGGGTGGTGAACTTGGGAAACAAATCCTTGCTTCTTCGTGTGGTTCAACTCTCTAAGTTGTTTTTCTAGCATATTTCATTTGCTTCCGCTTCGATCTACTTGGGTGTGTTACTTGTGTGTGCAGGGCTCATTACTCTGCTTGTGATCATTTACAAAAGCCACACCCTGAGTTTGGTTCGTGCTAGAAGCCAAGAGGTGCTTGAAGTTATTTTTGCAGGTTCACTGTGCTACACCGGTCTGACTGGTGAGGCGCACCGGTCTGACCGGTGTCACCTGTGAATTCCAGTGCCTGACCGGTCTGACTGGTCACCACCACCGGTCTGACCGGTGGAGCACTGTCAACTCAAGTGTTTGGGGAGAAAGAGTTCAAATTGGTCGTCTCGCCTATTCACCCCCCCCCTCTAGGCGACATCAAGGTCCTTTCAATTGGTATCAGAGCTTGGTGCTCCGATTCGAGCTTAACCGCTTGGAGCTCTTCGATGTCGACAACTTGTGAGGTACCGTTTGAGCCTCTAGCTCTAGATGGCTCAAACTATTCTTCTTGGTGCTCTAATGTTCTCGTTGCACTTAAGGTTTTGGGCCCTACCACTGAGAGCATTATGGTTGCGAGTATCCTTCCAAAGGATGAGACATGTGTCTCTCCAATGGACTTGGAGAAGAAGCAACTCAATGCCGTTATTACTAACCTCTTGTGTAGCTGTGTATGTAGAGAACTAAAGTATATTATCTTGAAGAGCAAAAAGATTTCCGAAGATGCTCATCTCATTTGGAAATTACTAATTGAGTTGGTAAACACCAAATGGGATGAACTCGAGAGCGATGATGAAGATGAGTCAGTGGAGATGTGCCATAACTCTACAACATCCACTGATCATCAAGCATCAACCCCCAAGCAAAAAGAAGATCAAAGAAGCGAAGACGTTGTCCCTCTGCAGGGACCGGCCAGACCGGTGACACCCACCGGTCAGACCGGTGCCAGCAGGGGTACATCAACTTGCTTGATGGCCAAGAAGGAAAAGAAGAGCAAGAAGAAGAGACAAGCCAAAGGGGCTAAGGACCAGAAGATTGAAGCTTCAAGCTCTTCATCAAGACAACTTGAACTTCTCAAATCCGAACTTGCATCCTTGGTTTGTAAGTATGAAACTTTGGCTAACAAATATGATCATGACATCAAATCCTTTGCTTGTAGAGCTAAAATAGAAGAAGATGCCAATGATGATCTAGAAGCCAAACTAGCGAAGCTCACTAGCGAGCATATGGTCCTACAAGCTAATCACAATGAACATGAACTTTCCTATGAGAAGCTTGTTGATTCTTATGCAACACTAGAGATAGCCCATGAGGTTGTGCTTTCATCGGTAAAATCTATACAACCTCTGTCTCACACATGCACATGCTCACAATTTCAAGTTAATTTATCTTGCGCTAATGATTGTTTGTCTCAAGCAAGCCAATCTAGCATTGAGCATGTACTTGTAGAATCTTGTGAAGACCTCATTGCTGAAGAAAATGATAAACTAAAGCAAGAGGTTGAAAAGCTTCAAAAGGACTTGTATGTGTTGAAGGAGAAGAGAAAAGTGCAACCTTCTCAAGAAACCGTGAAAGCATGGTGAAGAAGCTTGGGAAGGGATCAACCGCCACTAGCTCAACCCCTCAACAACATACAACATCCCACAAGAACAAGACTCAAGAAAAGAGTGAGATTGGGGAAATCAAACCCCAATATCGCCCGATCAAGCACAAGGCACAAGAGTCACTCTCCAAGAAGCCTAGAAGCTTTAACAAGTGGAGGGTGTGCTACAAGTGCAGAGATCAGGGACACCTTGCCGACTCGTGCCCAAAAGCAACAACGGGCGGTGGCTCGATCGTGACGGTCGGGGACCGGTGCATGCCACCGGTCGACCGGCCGGCCGGTGGCAGCCCCACTTCAAACAAACAAGGCAAGGAAGCCTCCTTCTCTAAGAACAAGACTCGAAGCAAGGGTAGAAAAGAAATTGCAAGAAATGGTGTGACCAACAAGAACAAAAGTCGCATTTGCTATGAATGCCGTCAAAACGGTCACTTGGGCAAGGATTGTCCAAATGGTAACATTCCTAAATCAAACGTTGTCCATTATGATTTCCATAAGCTTAGGAACGATAAGAATAGAACTTGTGCTATGAGGGAGATTAGTTCACCTCATTGTAGCATGAGAGCTATTTGGGTTCCTAAGCACCTTGTGACTAACCCAATGGGACCCAACAAGTGTTGGGTACTAAGAAATGCTTACCGAGCTTGGGAAGTTGAAAGAGATGCATTGAGCACATGGTTGGAGGACTTGGAAATCTTGATGGATTCAATTGATCATGTGAAGAGCAAACTCATATAATTCGTGAAATCAATGTCATCTCGGTAACTAATGCGCTCGATTGAGTCTAAGTCACTTTTGGTCCTTGGCGAACACTCATGTGATGCTCTTCTTGCATGAGCAAATCATGAGGTGGTGACTTTGACTATTTTTATGAAAATTTACTTTCTCATGCCATTCGATGCTTTTAATGGCTCTCTAGTAGAGCAATGCCTTATCCTTGATTGCAGGACTTAAATTAGTGATACATTCACTCACTCAAGGAAAAGGGAAGGAAAAATCACCAAAATGGTGTCAGGTGGTAGTCACCGGTCGGACCGGTGACAGGCATCGGTCTGACCGGTGCCAACGCAGCAAGTGCAAATTGAGCGGGTGACCCGGCACGAGTGCCCGGGTGACCCGTACGCCTCTCGTATGCTTTGCGAGGTGACCCGGCACGAGTGCCCAGGTGACCCGGGGTTGTCCAAACCCTCAAGAAGAAGGGTGATTTGGCATCAAAGGTTATGAGAAGCTAAACACATGTCAATTATCAAATCATTCATGTGTTGTGACCAAGTTTTGGAATGAGCCTCAACAAGTTCTTAATTGAACAAAGTGCCTTGGTCGAGAAATTCAAATTCTCTAGCACTACTTAAGGGGGAGCTCATTACAACACTTGTGTCACTTGTGGGACTAACAAATTCTTCTAAGTGATCTTGTAGTCTCATTCGTTTGTGCATCTCAAAGGAAGCTCTCGATAATCGTAACTTCCAAAAGAACAAAGTAAGAGCTAACACCGATCAAAATTTAATATATGCTCAAATGAAATGGTCTTAAGGCAAAGGTATGGTTTCACGAAACTCATTGAAATACCGTAATGCATCTAGGCCATAATATCAAGCTAGTGTGCTTTCCTTAGCATGTAATTTCTTCAAGTGAACCTCTCATGCTCCTCTCTAGATATTTGGTTGATATCTTTACTTCCACTCATCTTTGTGTCTCGAGGATGAAGATATGAGCCAAATATGCTAGTTAGGGCATTCTCTTGAAGTGGATGCATGCACTTTGTGACATAGGATAGATTTTTCGAAAAATCGACTAGCATATATAGGAAGTGTGCTCACTTTGAAAATATTTGGTTATTGGTCTTAGTGACCCAATCAACTTAGTCGTGACTATAGTTCTACTTATTTGGTTGATGGCTAGTCACAATTAAGAAGATTTTCTCAAGTCCCTAAAATCCATTCTTATCTCTCTCTCTCTCGGAAGGATCAAGAATTCTCGAATAATTTGGTTAATCCTCCATTCTCCTAAGAATTGATGGTTTTTTGATCAATATCATCTCTCTATCTCATATCCAAAACATCTCTAAAGGCTGAAATAAAAATCTACCTTTGTGGTTCAAAATCTGTTTCTCAAGGGAGCACCGGTCTGACCGGTGCGCACCACCGGTCTGACCAGTGGTGACCTTGAAGTCACATAATCGTTTTTATGCAACCTAAGTGGATGAGAAATGAACTATAACATATTTGGAGAAGTTTTAAGGAGCAAAATCTCAAAAAGGAAGAAAAGGATCGGTACTACCGAGGGCGTGTCGGTTCTACCGATAAGGTTTCTCTGTTGATTTTTATCAAGATCTTCGGTTCTACCGAGGGTGGGTCGGAAAAACCGATAAGAGCTCTCTGTCTCGACCAGCGGCGGTCACCGGTCTGACCGGTGACGCCCGGCGTCAATCCGTGGGGCCACAGTAAAAGGAATCCTCTTTTACCCCCTCCTTCTCTCTCCTCTATCATTCACCACCCACTCCTGCCTCAACCCGTGGAGAACCTCCCCTCTCTCTTCAATCCTTCATCTCTCTCAAAATCCATGGTGGTTTGAAGATTGAAACAAGGAAAGGCCTCAAGATTGGAAGCAAAAGGATCTCCCAAGGCCCCTCTGCACTTTCCCCTTCGAGTTCCTTGGATTCAACTCGAGTTTATCTCTCGAAAGGTATTCAAACCTTTCTTTTGCCCGATCTCCTCACATGGTGCAAAGATTTGAATTTCCTTTGGTAGAACATCTTCTGAGATCACCTAGAAGACATACCTATAGATCCATAATGTTTTGTTGGACACATTGTGAGAACCCACGAATTGGGGTCGGACGGCCTTCACCAGTCTGACCGGTGGCCATCACCGGTCTGACCGGTGGCGCATGTCCAACCCCAAATTGTGTTTTCTTCATGTTTTTCAACACATATCTATTCTAGGATGTATTTTGTTCATCTAGACCAAATCTTAGATTGATAGCTGCTCAGATTGATTGTGAGAGCAATTGGCTCTATTCTGGGTGGCACCGGTCTGACCGGTGCCCCTCACCGGTGTGACCGGTGTGGCCCAGAACAGACCCAATTGTTCTGAACTTTCAAGATTCAATTCCATACCAATTCAATCTTTTTCCTAGAGTCTTATACACTCTTGTCATCTGTTGACGGTGAAAATCCGTCAACCTAGCCATGAGTTTACCTTCGGTGTTGGCATGAGTTTTATACCTTATCCATTGGTACTAACCCCCGTGGTATAACAAGTTCACGTGTGCATGTCGGTTTTGGAGTTTAATGTTTATGCAGGGTTTTAGTGTTAAATGCAAGACTTTCGGGATAAGTTCATCAAGCACCTCATGACAAGACCTTGAAGCCCCGTACAAGTCATGCAATGAAGCAAAATTAACTCCAAGAAGCCGGGGACTTGATCCGAGAAGACGACAGACTCCAGGGACCTGACCAGAAAAGTGCTGAATCTTGCAAGACAAGGAGTTGAGTCCAATTCGGAGAGAAACCGACGACATGGACCTACATGCAGAAGGGGGAAGCATCCAAGAAGCAAGGGAACCGACCTCGGGCAAAGGAGCCCACGGGCGGGGCCTAAATGGGCCCGGGCCGGCCGCCGGCCCCGCCCGGTCGGCCCGAGCCCATTTAGGGCCCAAATCCGTCCTCCTTTGCCCTAGCCGCCAATCGGGCTATTTATAGTCCCCCGACCGAGAGCCACGCGGGGAGAAAGATTTCGTCTTCGGCCGCCGAGGAGCAAGAGAAGAGAGGGACACCATGTCGGAGAGGAGAGGGTCGAGCTAGTTGACTAGGGTTTCCCTAGCCGACGTGGGAACCTTGCATGGAAGACCACGTCGGAGTTCCCGGAGCTAGAAGCAAGATCAAGGAAGGATCCCGGTGGTGATCTTGTGTATGTATCATTGTCATAGTTGAATTATCAAGTTGAATCTTTTCTTAGCGATCAAGTGTTTCCTCGAAGATTTCGTTTTTCGATCGGCTTTGCTTATTCCAATTCTATTCGCGCGATAGATTACATAGGGTGTTCTTGTAGCCGCGGTGGCTAGAGGTACACGCCGGATCTTCCGAAAGAATCTCGACTTGTCTTTTGACTCGCCCTAAGCTCCCCGCATGAATAGGGATACGTTGTGACAGAACGGGGGTCTCGAAAGGCGGATGTTTTCGGATTTGGACGGGAAACCACGATTTAAAGAGGCTTCTATTAAGATTCAATTTGCTACTTCTTCTCTTGCTTGGAACTTCAACAAAAGGCTTACCCCGATCCCTCTAGATCGGTTTATCTACCCAATCTTACTTTGTTTTCTCCGGTCTTTAGTAGATTAGATTTGTTTCATGTCTTTTACTTAGATGCATTAGGTCTTTTATCGAAGATTGAAGTTACTTGGCTTTAATAGATTAAGTCTTGCGTCACACATTTGTTCCACGGATTCGATACCTTGGGTTCACCACTCGAGGGAAGAAGGGTCCCTTGACTACGACGGGAGACTTGTACGCTTGCGAGTCACGAACGAACTTTGATACAATTATTAACCGTCAACAAGCCCCTTTTTCTGGCGCCGTTGCCGGGGAACAAGTGATCAAGATTTGATTTTTTATTGCTTTTTTTTGTAATTTTCAGTACTGTTTTTGTTTTATTTTTGCATCTACTAAATTTCGATCATCCTCAAAATACATCTAATCTAGTTTGTCTAACTCTAGTCTTTATAGATTTGTTTTGTTTTCTAGTTTTTTTTTGCATACTTTGTTTATTGCTAACCCTAACGGAGATGGTTGGCTACCTCTCCAAGAAACCCAAACCTTTTTGTGGATGATCCGGAAAACTTTACGAGCAAAGGTGACATGCAACACAAGCTAAAGGGGTGGAAACCCTAGATTCAAAAGTTGAAGTCGAAGGACCGTCGGAATCTCCAAAGGAATCACCACCTCCAAGTCCAAAGGAAGATCAACCTCAACCACCGGAGCGCTGCGCACCCCGGACATCGTTGATCTACCTATCATAAACCTTCAAGACGCCGGGAGGCCGTTCAAGATCAAAGTCTCAACTATCCGCATGACGATTGCGAGAGCTGAATGCATACGAGTCGGATTCCTTGAGTGGCATATCGGTTTACTTAAGAGGAGGATGGAGAAGATGGAGAAAGAAGCTCAACACCTAAAGGCCGCCGAAGCAAGATCCTCATGCAAGGAGTGTGTGGAGTACGACCATGTCCAAGTTCGAGGCTATGGAGAAAAATATTGAAGAATTTAGATGGCAAGGTGACGGAGGTCGGAAGCTCTATACGTGAAGTGTTCATCGTGATGAAGATGCTAGACGCAAGTGGGACAACTTGCCGGGCGCCCGATGGGTAACAAAGAAGAATATCCGAGACAACTCCAAGGTCCCAAGACGGCGAAAGCTACTCAAGCTCATTTGGGAGAGATGAAAGATCACATCAGAGACCATGAAGATCACGACCGAAGGACCGGAGTTCGAGATGCCGGGCCACAAGGAAGTTGTTGCATCCGTCAAGACCAAGGACAAAGCCAGCCTGTGAAGACCAAAAAAAAATTTTGACCAAGCCAAAGAGGGTACCCAAGATTGCAACGCCCGCAAAGAGCGTTGATCCGGAGTAATCAAGTGAAGAAGTCTAGCCATGGACTATAAACGAAGCGCTAGGCGGGAGGCAACCCGTTTCGTCGAGTCAAGAATAAGCTACCGGGAGGACAACCCGATTCCAGGTTTTTCGAGTCTTTTTAATAATTTAGTTTTTGAGTTTTATTACGCAAAGACATTAGACTTAGAAGTGGTTGAACAATATTAGAGACATAGTTCTTGATTGAATGATTGCTTTATCATAAACCCTTTGCATGAACCCTCCTATGTGCTTGTTTGATTCTTTTCTTTTCGAGAAACCCTCAACCAAATAATTTCAGAACCTTAACTCAACCTTTCACCCTCATTATGGTGCTGGGGTTGACTTATTTTTCATGCTAAAACCACACGAGTAGAGCCACGATTTATGTTTAAGTGTTAATAAAATTCAGCACGTGGTAGGACTCGCGTGAACCTAGAAATCAAAGCTTTTGGTTGGTTTTAAAAATCTTTATCCTTGGTTTCTCTAGGATTAGAATTTTTCTAAGCCTATTCTAATTTTGTTTTATTCAAAATCTTTCTTATTTAGCCAAAATTAGAACCTAAACCTATGCCCCCACGATCAAGCCGGGAAAATGTCTGCTCTCAACCAATGAAGGCAAACTATACCGGTGAGACCGAAATCGACGTAAAAAGAAAATATTTTCGACTTGCATTTGTTTTTAATGGTTTAAAAACTTCTCTAAAATTATGTTCGAGCTCTTGCATGGCTCTGAAAAATATTTTAAATTTCGAATTAGAGGAGTGCTTAACCTTAAACACACCTTAATGGAGGCAATCTAGTAATCATGCATGCACCATAGGATTCCCTTTCATCAACTTTCACCAATTCCACATGCGAAGGACAAGCATGGTGGGCAGCAAGCATCAACTTTGTAGGAATTTCATGGTGGCATGTGAAGCAAGTGGAGCAAGGGAGCATGGACATGACCCAAAACATGAAGCATCAAGTGGAAGGACCAATAGTGGACGAGAGCGTTTGGGCGGTGCAACTCGTGGAGCACGCGGGCAGGAAAGTTGCAGAGGTGAAATGATCGTGCTGGAAGAAAGACGAGACGGGGAGGAGCACCGAGGCCGGCCTCACCTACATAAGGAGCCCCCCCGGCTCCCGTTTTCGCAGCAAGCTTCCCCTCTCCTTCCTTTGTTTGTGTGTTCATGTTTGTGTGCTCAAAACCTCCGTAGACATAGCCAACCTTCCCAAGCTTGATAGCTCAAGAAAAAAAATCCACATCCTTAATCCACTCAAAGTCCACATCCGAAGCAAAGAGTTTAAGTGCCTAGTTACCGGTTGCAACCCGGAATTTTAGTTGAACAAAAAAAGAGTGCAGCAACCATGAGGAAGAAGACCACAAGTCTCTTCTCCAAGAAGAAGAGTTCGTCGTCATCCAAGCCGTCATCAACCACGTCTTCGAGGAGGCACTTGGTTTCCGAGTCTCCCGGAGCATGGAGACGGATACGGCGCCACCGAGGAGGAACGATGCTCTCCTCCTTGGTGGTATGAGGGCTGCAAGTAGCACTTCCATGAGGTTCACCGAACCTCGTGGGCACACAGAGGAGCAACCCGCGCCACCACGACGATCGACTCGCTCAACCGCGCCACCTCCTTACACCCCCGACGTACTCTTCGTACGGCTTCATCATCTTGTCGGCGGAGGAGGAGGAGAGGCTCTCTAATCTTGAGAAGAGGCTTGTGCCCAACGTCGAGTTCGACGACCAAGCACTCTACACCTTGGGTTTTGGCACCGACATATACTATATGTTGGGGCACCTTGGATGGGTGCAGTTCTCCAACGGAGTATCGGTGGACACCCATTTGGGGTTCGCCTTGGAAATTTTAATGACTATTGCACCCATCGTTGATGATGATGGGGTGCAAAGCTTGTCATTCCGTTTGGAGGGAATCGAGCAAGTGGTTCCCTACGAGCACGTTAGGGAGCTGCTTGGATTCCACAAGGGAGCTCCGGAGAAAGTTGACGTGCCACCCGGCATGTTGGCGGGATTTTGGAACATGATCTCCGGAGAAGCCCATCAACAACGCAATTGCATCCGCAACCCCATTATCCGGATATTTCACTCTTGGATGTGCAAGAGGGTATTGGGGAGGATGAAGGAAACAAAGGTGACCGACACGGAGTTGAATTGGCTATACTCGGCTTTATTGCCGGGCGGCCAATAGACCCCTCTTACCTCATGATCAACCGTTGGTGTTGTGAAGCAACATCGGGGGCGGGTAATATTGGTTCGGGGTGATACCTCTCCATGTTGGCCTTTTCCTTGCGGCCGGGGATCGCAAGAAACCCCGACCACCTTTTGCGAGGTACCTCTCTCGCATTGAGTAATTGCGGCAAGGCAAATACATTAGTGGAGATGAGAGAGGAGGTTATCGGTTGGCCATAGTGAACCTATCCCTTCCGAATGAGAGGCTTAGGCTTTTCACCGAAGAAAGGGAAGATTGGTTGGAAGAGGGATTACTTGTCCCTGCAAGGAAGAACAAAAGAGGAAGAATCGTAGAGGAGGGAACATCCTCCGCACAAGCGAGTGGAGCACAACCCAATGTGCAACCATTCGGCGGGGTCCCTCCTCCGCCAAGTTATTACGGAGGGTCACAAAGACAAGCATGGGGGGTGGTGCACCGGTACCCCCACAAAATTATGTTGTGCCCAACGCTAACTTCGCGGAGTCCTACGCTCATCATCCCCAACCACAACAAAGCATGGCCATTATTGGAGGGCTTGCTGCAAGTAATGCTCAAAACATCGCAGCCATCCAAGCTAACGCAACTCAACTTGGTGAAGGCAACGCAAATATTGCCTTTGAACTTGGACGCCTTCACCTTGTGGAGCCAAATCAATTCGTCGGAGGGAATGTCCAATCATATTACGAGCAAGGGTATTATTATCAAGATCATCAACATCAACCACCGGCGGAGGACTAGAAGATTTAGGAACTTTAGTTTTCTTTTCTTTTCTTTTTCTCTCTGTAATTTTCAGCTTTTGCTTATGTGTGTTTGCGTAGTATTTTCTGTTTTTATTTAAATTTCAGCAAGCATGTTTGTTTATTTTCAGTTTGTATTTCAACTTGATGTCATCATTAATAAAGACACCACCTCGATTATATCATTGGAAAAGTTACAAAATTCGTGCCATGATGATATATGATTAAAATTGCAGCTTTGTTCATCTTTGTAGTTGATTTATGCATGTTTAAGCTAGTGCTCTCTTAAAAATACAAATCTGAATTTATTTAAATGCTAGCTTAATCTTCAGCGGAGGTTATGATTAAAATAAAGACCCATAGTGTTTTATGTGCTCTCAAGTTATGAATAGATTGAAGATGTCTTTTATGCTCAAAAATATTGCTAACCTTGTCACAAATATCACTTGTGTGTTGCTCAACCTATCCAAAGCCTTATATATATTTGAGTGCATAAACCTTAGTGTACAAGATTTATTTTTGAGTGCGTTATTGCAGGCCATGATTTCTCTGGCCCGAGACTAAGAAGCTGGTCATTCCATTTTTGCGTATCTATCTTTTTGCTAGCCTTTTATCCGTGCATTGTGTATCCCCGCATCGGAGATCTCACAAACTTCGCCGGATATCCACCCTTAAACCAAATATCTTTTTTTTGTGATTACCTCCTTGACCACAACCTATCATTGAGGATGGATCATCAATTCAAGGAAGATCGCAAGACGGTGCCAACGTTGAAGATTTCAAGTATCTCTCCAAGGAAAATTATCTCCGGTACCTACCTTATTTTTCGCCTCTTTGCTCGAGGACGAGCAACGTCTAAGCATGGGGGAGGAGGTAGGTACGGTGCAGTTTTAGAGTTCAAAAGGGAGTATTTAAAAAAATATATAATGATGAAAGAAAAAAAAATCCAGGTGATATTCATGACTTTCAAGGTATAAAAAAATCAAAACTTCGTTGTGAAAGTCATGGACCGAATATATGACGAGGCAAGAAAAAATGAATGAATGAAAGAAAGAAAAGAATGAGAAAGAAAAAAAAAAATATATTTGTGCGTAAAGTGAACTCCCGGTTCTCTAGGAGTGCATTCAAGGCTTCAAGATAAAAAGATCCATTCTCAATTTTCCAACCATGTGCAATCCGATAACGAGGACTTTCTTTGTGCCTCGGGATCACTCTTTGCCATTTGCACATGTCCATTCATCTAAAGTGTGTGTATTTTTCTCTTTCCCCTCCTTGATTTAACATTATTTTCCAATGACCTTTTTGACGAGTCTCGGTAAGACCATGAGAAGCTTGTCTTGTTTTGACAACACCTCATTTATAAATTCTTGTTAGGACTAAACTTTCCCAAAAGCTCCATATAAAGCCTACCACATATATATGAGAGGGAAAGGAGTAGAATATATAGGCTTGAGAGACAAGCGAGATGAGAGTTCATGAGCAATGCACGAGATGATTTAAATTTGTGAATTTGGTTTAGCTTTTCTTTATCTCGTTCTTTATTTCAAAAATTCTGAGATCTATTTAAAACTTTGTGAGCATGTTAATACTTGTGGGATAAGCTTAATAAGAATCTACCCTCCGTAGAGATGAAGGCTAGTACATTATGGAACTTTAATGAATTAAAATTTTGAGAGCATTATGTTTTCTCATGTATGATCAAGTGCAAAGTTTAAACACTGTTTGGCAATGATGATATCCATCGAAGGCTTACTCGAGGACGAGCAAGGTTTAAGCATGGGGGAGATGTTGACGGTGAAAATCCGTCAACCTAGCCATGAGTTTACCTTCGGTGTTGGCAT
The DNA here is from genome assembly GCA_947561735.1 of Cenchrus americanus. NCBI lineage: Eukaryota > Viridiplantae > Streptophyta > Magnoliopsida > Poales > Poaceae > Cenchrus > Cenchrus americanus. Next base: position 181,494,316 of record OX387245.1, read on the forward strand.
GAGTTTTATACCTTATCCATTGGTACTAACCCCCGTGGTATAACAAGTTCACGTGTGCATGTCGGTTTTGGAGTTTAATGTTTATGCAGGGTTTTAGTGTTAAATGCAAGACTTTCGGGATAAGTTCATCAAGCACCTCATGACAAGACCTTGAAGCCCCGTACAAGTCATGCAATGAAGCAAAATTAACTCCAAGAAGCCGGGGACTTGATCCGAGAAGACGACAGACTCCAGGGACCTGACCAGAAAAGTGTTGAATCCGGCAAGACAAGGAGTTGAGTCCAATTCGGAGAGAAACCGACGACATGGACCTACATGCAGAAGGGGGAAACATCCAGGAAGCAAGGGAACCGACGTGGGGCAAAGGAGCCCACGGGGCCGGGCCTAAATGGGCCCGTGCCGGCCGGCCCGATCCGGTCGGCCCGGTGCCCATTTAGGGCCCAAATCCGTCCTCCTTTGCCCTAGCCGCCAATCGGGCTATTTATAGTCCCCCGACCGAGAGCCACGCGAGAAAAGATTTCGTCTTCGGCCGCCGAGGAGCGAGAGAAGAGAGGGACACCATGTCGGAGAGGAGAGGGTCGAGCTAGTTGACTAGGGTTTCCCTAGCCGACGTGGGAACCTTGCATGGAAGACCACGTCGGAGTTCCGGAGCTAGAAGCAAGATCAAGGAAGGATCCCGGTGGTGATCTTGTGTATGTATCATTGTCATAGTTGAATTATCAAGTTGAATCTTTTCTTAGCGATCAAGTGTTTCCTCGAAGATTTCGTTTTTCGATCGGCTTTGCTTATTCCAATTCTATTCGCGCGATAGATTACATAGGGTGTTCTTGTAGCCGCGGTGGCTAGAGGTACACGCCGGATCTTCCGAAAGAATCTCGACTTGTCTTTTGACTCGCCCTAAGCTCCCCGCATGAATAGGGATACGTTGTGACAGAACGGGGGTCTCGAAAGGCGGATGTTTTCGGATTTGGACGGGAAACCACGATTTAAAGAGGCTTCTATTAAGATTCAATTTGCTACTTCTTCTCTTGCTTGGAACTTCAACAAAAGGCTTACCCCGATCCCTCTAGATCGGTTTATCTACCCAATCTTACTTTGTTTTCTCCGGTCTTTAGTAGATTAGATTTGTTTCATGTCTTTTACTTAGATGCATTAGGTCTTTTATCGAAGATTGAAGTTACTTGGCTTTAATAGATTAAGTCTTGCGTCACACATTTGTTCCACGGATTCGATACCTTGGGTTCACCACTCGAGGGAAGAAGGGTCCCTTGACTACGACGGGAGACTTGTACGCTTGCGAGTCACGAACGAACTTTGATACAATTATTAACCGTCAACAAGCCCCTTTTTCTGGCGCCGTTGCCGGGGAACAAGTGATCAAGATTTGATTTTTTATTGCTTTTTTTTGTAATTTTCAGTACTGTTTTTGTTTTATTTTTGCATCTACTAAATTTCGATCATCCTCAAAATACATCTAATCTAGTTTGTCTAACTCTAGTCTTTATAGATTTGTTTTGTTTTCTAGTTTTTTTTTGCATACTTTGTTTATTGCTAACCCTAACAGGAGATGGTTGGCTACCTCTCCAAGAAACCCAAACCTTTTTGTGGATGATCCGGAAAACTTTACGAGCAAAGGTGACATGCAACACAAGCTAAAGGGGTGGAAACCCTAGATTCAAAAGTTGAAGTCGAAGGACCGTCGGAATCTCCAAAGGAATCACCACCTCCAAGTCCAAAGGAAGATCAACCTCAACCACCGGAGCGCTCGCGCACCCGGACATCGTTGATCTACCTATCATAAACCTTCAAGACGCCGGGAGGCCGTTCAAGATCAAAGTCTCAACTATCCGCATGACGATTGCGAGAGCTGAATGCATACGAGTCGGATTCCTTGAGTGGCATATCGGTTTACTTAAGAGGAGGATGGAGAAGATGGAGAAAGAAGCTCAACACCTAAAGGCCGCCGAAGCAAGATCCTCATGCAAGGAGTGTGTGGAGTACGACCATGTCCAAGTTCGAGGCTATGGAGAAAAATATTGAAGAATTTAGATGGCAAGGTGACGGAGGTCGGAAGCTCTATACGTGAAGTGTTCATCGTGATGAAGATGCTAGACGCAAGTGGGACAACTTGCCGGGCGCCCGATGGGTAACAAAGAAGAATATCCGAGACAACTCCAAGGTCCCAAGACGGCGAAGGCTACTCAAGCTCATTCGGGAGAGATGAAAGATCACATCAGAGACCATGAAGATCACGACCGAAGGACCGGAGTTCGAGATGCCGGGCCACAAGGAAGTTGTTGCATCCGTCAAGACCAAGGACAAAGCCAGCCTGTGAAGACCAAAAAAAATTTTGACTAAGCCAAAGAGGGTACCCAAGATTGCAACGCCCGCAAAGAGCGTTGATCCGGAGTAATCAAGTGAAGAAGTCTAGCCATGGACTATAAACGAAGCGCTAGGCGGGAGGCAACCCGTTTCGTCGAGTCAAGAATAAGCTACCGGGAGGACAACCCGATTCCGGGTTTTTCGAGTCTTTTTAATAATTTAGTTTTTGAGTTTTATTACGCAAAGACATTAGACTTAGAAGTGGTTGAACAATATTAGAGACATAGTTCTTGATTGAATGATTGCTTTATCATAAACCCTTTGCATGAACCCTCCTATGTGCTTGTTTGATTCTTTTCTTTTCGAGAAACCCTCAACCAAATAATTTCAGAACCTTAACTCAACCTTTCACCCTCATTATGGTGCTGGGGTTGACTTATTTTTCATGCTAAAACCACACGAGTAGAGCCACGATTTATGTTTAAGTGTTAATAAAATTCAGCACGTGGTAGGACTCGCGTGAACCTAGAAATCAAAGCTTTTGGTTGGTTTTAAAAATCTTTATCCTTGGTTTCTCTAGGATTAGAATTTTTCTAAGCCTATTCTAATTTTGTTTTATTCAAAATCTTTCTTATTTAGCCAAAATTAGAACCTAAACCTATGCCCCCACGATCAAGCCGGGAAAATGTCTGCTCTCAACCAATGAAGGCAAACTATACCGGTGAGACCGAAATCGACGTAAAAAGAAAATATTTTCGACTTGCATTTGTTTTTAATGGTTTAAAAACTTCTCTAAAATTATGTTCGAGCTCTTGCATGGCTCTGAAAAATATTTTAAATTTCGAATTAGAGGAGTGCTTAACCTTAAACACACCTTAATGGAGGCAATCTAGTAATCATGCATGCACCATAGGATTCCCTTTCATCAACTTTCACCAATTCCACATGCGAAGGACAAGCATGGTGGGCAGCAAGCATCAACTTTGTAGGAATTTCATGGTGGCATGTGAAGCAAGTGGAGCAAGGGAGCATGGACATGACCCAAAACATGAAGCATCAAGTGGAAGGACCAATAGTGGACGAGAGCGTTTGGGCGGTGCAACTCGTGGAGCACGCGGGCGGGGAAAGTTGCGAGAGGTGAAATGATCGTCTTTGGAAGAAAGACGAGACGGGGAGGAGCACCGAGGCCGGCCTCACCTACATAAGGAGCCCCCCCGGCTCCCGTTTTCTGCAGGCAAGCTTCCCTCTCCTTCCTTTGTTTGTGTGTTCATGTTTGTGTGCTCAAAACCTCCGTAGACATAGCCAACCTTCCCAAGCTTGATAGCTCAAGAAAAAAAATCCACATCCTTAATCCACTCAAAGTCCACATCCGAAGCAAAGAGTTTAAGTGCCTAGTTACCGGTTGCAACCCGGAATTTTAGTTGAACAAAAAAAGAGTGCAGCAACCATGAGGAAGAAGACCACAAGTCTCTTCTCCAAGAAGAAGAGTTCGTCGTCATCCAAGCCGTCATCAACCACGTCTTCGAGGAGGCACTTGGTTTCCGAGTCTCCCGGAGCATGGAGACGGATACGGCGCCACCGAGGAGGAACGATGCTCTCCTCCTTGGTGGTATGAGGGCTGCAAGTAGCACTTCCATGAGGTTCACCGAACCTCGTGGGCACACAGAGGAGCAACCCGCGCCACCACGACGATCGACTCGCTCAACCGCGCCACCTCCTTACACCCCGACGTACTCTTCGTACGGCTTCATCATCTTGTCGGCGGAGGAGGAGGAGAGGCTCTCTAATCTTGAGAAGAGGCTTGTGCCCAACGTCGAGTTCGACGACCAAGCACTCTACACCTTGGGTTTTGGCACCAACATATACTATATGTTGGGGCACCTTGGATGGGTGCAGTTCTCCAACGGAGTATCGGTGGACACCCATTTGGGGTTCGCCTTGGAAATTTTAATGACTATTGCACCCATCGTTGATGATGATGGGGTGCAAAGCTTGTCATTCCGTTTGGAGGGAATCGAGCAAGTGGTTCCCTACGAGCACGTTAGGGAGCTGCTTGGATTCCACAAGGGAGCTCGGAGAAAGTTGACGTGCCACCCGCATGTTGGCGGGATTTTGGAACATGATCTCCGGAGAAGCCCATCAACAACGCAATTGCATCCGCAACCCCATTATCCGGATATTTCACTCTTGGATGTGCAAGAGGGTATTGGGGAGGATGAAGGAAACAAAGGTGACCGACACGGAGTTGAATTGGCTATACTCGGCTTTATTGCCAGGCAGCCAATAGACCCCTCTTACCTCATGATCAACCGTTGGTGTTGTGAAGCAACATCGGGGGCGGGTAATATTGGTTCGGGGTGATACCTCTCCATGTTGGCCTTTTCCTTGCGGCCGGGGATCGCAAGAAACCCCCGACCACCTTTTGCGAGGTACCTCTCTCAGTATTGAGTAATTGCGGCAAGGCAAATACATTAGTGGAGATGAGAGAGGAGGTTATCGGTTGGCCATAGTGAACCTATCCCTTCCGAATGAGAGGCTTAGGCTTTTCACCGAAGAAAGGGAAGATTGGTTGGAAGAGGGATTACTTGTCCCTGCAAGGAAGAACAAAAGAGGAAGAATCGTAGAGGAGGGAACATCCTCCGCACAAGCGAGTGGAGCACAACCCAATGTGCAACCATTCGGCGGGGTCCCTCCTCCGCCAAGTTATTACGGAGGGTCACAAAGACAAGCATGGGGGGGTGGTGCACCGGTACCCCCACAAAATTATGTTGTGCCCAACGCTAACTTCGCGGAGTCCTACGCTCATCATCCCCAACCACAACAAAGCATGGCCATTATTGGAGGGCTTGCTGCAAGTAATGCTCAAAACATCGCAGCCATCCAAGCTAACGCAACTCAACTTGGTGAAGGCAACGCAAATATTGCCTTTGAACTTGGACGCCTTCACCTTGTGGAGCCAAATCAATTCGTCGGAGGGAATGTCCAATCATATTACGAGCAAGGGTATTATTATCAAGATCATCAACATCAACCACCGGCGGAGGACTAGAAGATTTAGGAACTTTAGTTTTCTTTTCTTTTCTTTTTCTCTGTAATTTTCAGCTTTTGCTTATGTGTGTTTGCGTAGTATTTTCTGTTTTTATTTAAATTTCAGCAAGCATGTTTGTTTATTTTCAGTTTGTATTTCAACTTGATGTCATCATTAATAAAGACACCACCTCGATTATATCATTGGAAAAGTTACAAAATTCGTGCCATGATGATATATGATTAAAATTGCAGCTTTGTTCATCTTTGTAGTTGATTTATGCATGTTTAAGCTAGTGCTCTCTTAAAAATACAAATCTGAATTTATTTAAATGCTAGCTTAATCTTCAGCGGAGGTTATGATTAAAATAAAGACCCATAGTGTTTTATGTGCTCTCAAGTTATGAATAGATTGAAGATGTCTTTTATGCTCAAAAATATTGCTAACCTTGTCACAAATATCACTTGTGTGTTGCTCAACCTATCCAAAGCCTTATATATATTTGAGTGCATAAACCTTAGTGTACAAGATTTATTTTTGAGTGCGTTATTGCAGGCCATGATTTCTGCGGCCCGAGACTAAGAAGTTGGTCATTCCATTTTTGCGTATCTATCTTTTTGCTAGCCTTTTATCCGTGCATTGTGTATCCCCGCATCGGAGATCTCACAAACTTCGCCGGATATCCACCCTTAAACCAAATATCTTTTTTTTGTGATTACCTCCTTGACCACAACCTATCATTGAGGATGGATCATCAATTCAAGGAAGATCGCAAGACGGTGCCAACGTTGAAGATTTCAAGTATCTCTCCAAGGAAAATTATCTCCGGTACCTACCTTATTTTTCGCCTCTTTGCTCGAGGACGAGCAACGTCTAAGCATGGGGGAGGAGGTAGGTACGGTGCAGTTTTAGAGTTCAAAAGGGAGTATTTAAAAAAATATATAATGATGAAAGAAAAAAAAATCCAGTGATATTCATGACTTTCAAGGTATAAAAAAATCAAAACTTCGTTGTGAAAGTCATGGAGTGAATATATGACGAGGCAAGAAAAAATGAATGAATGAAAGAAAGAAAAGAATGAGAAAGAAAAAAAAATATATTTGTGCGTAAAGTGAACTCCCCGGTTCTCTAGGAGTGCATTCAAGGCTTCAAGATAAAAAGATCCATTCTCAATTTTCCAACCATGTGCAATCCGATAACGAGGACTTTCTTTGTGCCTCGGGATCACTCTTTGCCATTTGCACATGTCCATTCATCTAAAGTGTGTGTATTTTTCTCTTTCCCCTCCTTGATTTAACATTATTTTCCAATGACCTTTTTGACGAGTCTCGGTAAGACCATGAGAAGCTTGTCTTGTTTTGACAACACCTCATTTATAAATTCTTGTTAGGACTAAACTTTCCCAAAAGCTCCATATAAAGCCTACCACATATATATGAGAGGGAAAGGAGTAGAATATATAGGCTTGAGAGACAAGCGAGATGAGAGTTCATGAGCAATGCACGAGATGATTTAAATTTGTGAATTTGGTTTAGCTTTTCTTTATCTCGTTCTTTATTTCAAAAATTCTGAGATCTATTTAAAACTTTGTGAGCATGTTAATACTTGTGGGATAAGCTTAATAAGAATCTACCCCTCCGTAGAGATGAAGGCTAGTACATTATGGAACTTTAATGAATTAAAATTTTGAGAGCATTATGTTTTCTCATGTATGATCAAGTGCAAAGTTTAAACACTTTGTTTGGCAATGATGATATCCATCGAAGGCTTACTCGAGGACGAGCAAGGTTTAAGCATGGGGGAGATGTTGACGGTGAAAATCCGTCAACCTAGCCATGAGTTTACCTTCGGTGTTGGCATGAGTTTTATACCTTATCCATTGGTACTAACCCCCGTGGTATAACAAGTTCACGTGTGCATGTCGGTTTTGGAGTTTAATGTTTATGCAGGGTTTTAGTGTTAAATGCAAGACTTTCGGGATAAGTTCATCAAGCACCTCATGACAAGACCTTGAAGCCCCGTACAAGTCATGCAATGAAGCAAAATTAACTCCAAGAAGCTGGGGACTTGATCCGAGAAGACGACAGACTCCAGGGACCTGACCAGAAAAGTGCTGAATCTTGCAAGACAAGGAGTTGAGTCCAATTCGGAGAGAAACCGACGACATGGACCTACATGCGGAAGGGGAAGCATCCGGGAAGCAAGGGAACCGACCTCGGGCAAAGGAGCCCACGGGGGCCGGGCCTAAATGGGCCCGGGCGGCCGGCCCGATCCGGTCGGCCCGAGCCCATTTAGGGCCCAAATCCGTCCTCCTTTGCCCTAGCCGCCAATCGGGCTATTTATAGTCCCCCGACCGAGAGCCACGCGAGAAAAGATTTCGTCTTCGGCCGCCGAGGAGCGAGAGAAGAGAGGGACACCATGTCGGAGAGGAGAGGGTCGAGCTAGTTGACTAGGGTTTCCCTAGCCGACGTGGGAACCTTGCATGGAAGACCACGTCGGAGTTCCGGAGCTAGAAGCAAGATCAAGGAAGGATCCCGGTGGTGATCTTGTGTATGTATCATTGTCATAGTTGAATTATCAAGTTGAATCTTTTCTTAGCGATCAAGTGTTTCCTCGAAGATTTCGTTTTTCGATCGGCTTTGCTTATTCCAATTCTATTCGCGCGATAGATTACATAGGGTGTTCTTGTAGCCGCGGTGGCTAGAGGTACACGCCGGATCTTCGAAAGAATCTCGACTTGTCTTTTGACTCGCCCTAAGCTCCCCGCATGAATAGGGATACGTTGTGACGAACGGGGGTCTCGAAAGGCGGATGTTTTCGGATTTGGACGGGAAACCACGATTTAAAGAGGCTTCTATTAAGATTCAATTTGCTACTTCTTCTCTTGCTTGGAACTTCAACAAAAGGCTTACCCCGATCCCTCTAGATCGGTTTATCTACCCAATCTTACTTTGTTTTCTCCGGTCTTTAGTAGATTAGATTTGTTTCATGTCTTTTACTTAGATGCATTAGGTCTTTTATCGAAGATTGAAGTTACTTGGCTTTAATAGATTAAGTCTTGCGTCACACATTTGTTCCACGGATTCGATACCTTGGGTTCACCACTCGAGGGAAGAAGGGTCCCTTGACTACGACGGGAGACTTGTACGCTTGCGAGTCACGAACGAACTTTGATACAATTATTAACCGTCAACAAGCCCCTTTTTCTGGCGCCGTTGCCGGGGAACAAGTGATCAAGATTTGATTTTTTATTGCTTTTTTTTGTAATTTTCAGTACTGTTTTTGTTTTATTTTTGCATCTACTAAATTTCGATCATCCTCAAAATACATCTAATCTAGTTTGTCTAACTCTAGTCTTTATAGATTTGTTTTGTTTTCTAGTTTTTTTTTTGCATACTTTGTTTATTGCTAACCCTAACAGGAGATGGTTGGCTACCTCTCCAAGAAACCCAAACCTTTTTGTGGATGATCCAGGAAAACTTTACAGGCAAAGGTGACATGCAACACAAGCTAAAGGGGTGGAAACCCTAGATTCAAAAGTTGAAGTCGAAGGACCGTCGGAATCTCCAAAGGAATCACCACCTCCAAGTCCAAAGGAAGATCAACCTCAACCACCGGAGCGCTGCGCACCCGGACATCGTTGATCTACCTATCATAAACCTTCAAGACGCGGGAGGCCGTTCAAGATCAAAGTCTCAACTATCCGCATGACGATTGCGAGAGCTGAATGCATACGAGTCGGATTCCTTGAGTGGCATATCGGTTTACTTAAGAGGAGGATGGAGAAGATGGAGAAAGAAGCTCAACACCTAAAGGCCGCCGAAGCAAGATCCTCATGCAAGGAGTGTGTGGAGTACGACCATGTCCAAGTTCGAGGCTATGGAGAAAAATATTGAAGAATTTAGATGGCAAGGTGACGGAGGTCGGAAGCTCTATACGTGAAGTGTTCATCGTGATGAAGATGCTAGACGCAAGTGGGACAACTTGCCGGGCGCCCGATGGGTAACAAAGAAGAATATCCGAGACAACTCCAAGGTCCCAAGACGGCGAAGGCTACTCAAGCTCATTCGGGAGAGATGAAAGATCACATCAGAGACCATGAAGATCACGACCGAAGGACCGGAGTTCGAGATGCCGGGCCACAAGGAAGTTGTTGCATCCGTCAAGACCAAGGACAAAGCCAGCCTGTGAAGACCAAAAAAAATTTTGACTAAGCCAAAGAGGGTACCCAAGATTGCAACGCCCGCAAAGAGCGTTGATCCGGAGTAATCAAGTGAAGAAGTCTAGCCATGGACTATAAACGAAGCGCTAGGCGGGGAGGCAACCCGTTTCGTCGAGTCAAGAATAAGCTACGGGAGGACAACCCGATTCCGGGTTTTTCGAGTCTTTTTAATAATTTAGTTTTTGAGTTTTATTACGCAAAGACATTATACTTAGAAGTGGTTGAACAATATTAGAGACATAGTTCTTGATTGAATGATTGCTTTATCATAAACCCTTTGCATGAACCCTCCTATGTGCTTGTTTGATTCTTTTCTTTTCGAGAAACCCTCAACCAAATAATTTCAGAACCTTAACTCAACCTTTCACCCTCATTATGGTGCTGGGGTTGACTTATTTTTCATGCTAAAACCACACGAGTAGAGCCACGATTTATGTTTAAGTGTTAATAAAATTCAGCACGTGGTAGGACTCGCGTGAACCTAGAAATCAAAGCTTTTGGTTGGTTTTAAAAATCTTTATCCTTGGTTTCTCTAGGATTAGAATTTTTCTAAGCCTATTCTAATTTTGTTTTATTCAAAATCTTTCTTATTTAGCCAAAATTAGAACCTAAACCTATGCCCCCACGATCAAGCGGGAAAATGTCCGCTCTCAACCAATGAAGGCAAACTATACCGGTGAGACCGAAATCGACGTAAAAAGAAAATATTTTCGACTTGCATTTGTTTTTAATGGTTTAAAAACTTCTCTAAAATTATGTTCGAGCTCTTGCATGGCTCTGAAAAATATTTTAAATTTCGAATTAGAGGAGTGCTTAACCTTAAACACACCTTAATGGAGGCAATCTAGTAATCATGCATGCACCATAGGATTCCCTTTCATCAACTTTCACCAATTCCACATGCGAAGGACAAGCATGGTGGGCAGCAAGCATCAACTTTGTAGGAATTTCATGGTGGCATGTGAAGCAAGTGGAGCAAGGGAGCATGGACATGACCCAAAACATGAAGCATCAAGTGGAAGGACCAATAGTGGACGAGAGCGTTTGGGCGGTGCAACTCGTGGAGCACGCGGGCAGGAAAGTTGCAGAGGTGAAATGATCGTGCTGGAAGAAAGACGAGACGGGGAGGAGCACCGAGGCCGGCCTCACCTACATAAGGAGCCCCCCCGGCTCCCGTTTTCTGCGAGCAAGCTTCCCTCTCCTTCCTTTGTTTGTGTGTTCATGTTTGTGTGCTCAAAACCTCCGTAGACATAGCCAACCTTCCCAAGCTTGATAGCTCAAGAAAAAAAATCCACATCCTTAATCCACTCAAAGTCCACATCCGAAGCAAAGAGTTTAAGTGCCTAGTTACCGGTTGCAACCCGGAATTTTAGTTGAACAAAAAAAGAGTGCAGCAACCATGAGGAAGAAGACCACAAGTCTCTTCTCCAAGAAGAAGAGTTCGTCGTCATCCAAGCCGTCATCAACCACGTCTTCGAGGAGGCACTTGGTTTCCGAGTCTCCCCGGAGCATGGAGACGGATACGGCGCCACCGAGGAGGAACGATGCTCTCCTCCTTGGTGGTATGAGGGCTGCAAGTAGCACTTCCATGAGGTTCACCGAACCTCGTGGGCACACAGAGGAGCAACCCGCGCCACCACGACGATCGACTCGCTCAACCGCGCCACCTCCTTACACCCCGACGTACTCTTCGTACGGCTTCATCATCTTGTCGGCGGAGGAGGAGGAGAGGCTCTCTAATCTTGAGAAGAGGCTTGTGCCCAACGTCGAGTTCGACGACCAAGCACTCTACACCTTGGGTTTTGGCACCAACATATACTATATGTTGGGGCACCTTGGATGGGTGCAGTTCTCCAACGGAGTATCGGTGGACACCCATTTGGGGTTCGCCTTGGAAATTTTAATGACTATTGCACCCATCGTTGATGATGATGGGGTGCAAAGCTTGTCATTCCGTTTGGAGGGAATCGAGCAAGTGGTTCCCTACGAGCACGTTAGGGAGCTGCTTGGATTCCACAAGGGAGCTCTGGAGAAAGTTGACGTGCCACCCGGCATGTTGGCGGGATTTTGGAACATGATCTCCGGAGAAGCCCATCAACAACGCAATTGCATCCGCAACCCCATTATCCGGATATTTCACTCTTGGATGTGCAAGAGGGTATTGGGGAGGATGAAGGAAACAAAGGTGACCGACACGGAGTTGAATTGGCTATACTCGGCTTTATTGCCAGGCAGCCAATAGACCCCTCTTACCTCATGATCAACCGTTGGTGTTGTGAAGCAACATCGGGGGCGGGTAATATTGGTTCGGGGTGATACCTCTCCATGTTGGCCTTTTCCTTGCGGCCGGGGATCGCAAGAAACCCCGACCACCTTTTGCGAGGTACCTCTCTCAGTATTGAGTAATTGCGGCAAGGCAAATACATTAGTGGAGATGAGAGAGGAGGTTATCGGTTGGCCATAGTGAACCTATCCCTTCCGAATGAGAGGCTTAGGCTTTTCACCGAAGAAAGGGAAGATTGGTTGGAAGAGGGATTACTTGTCCCCGCAAGGAAGAACAAAAGAGGAAGAATCGTAGAGGAGGGAACATCCTCCGCACAAGCGAGTGGAGCACAACCCAATGTGCAACCATTCGGCGGGGTCCCTCCTCCGCCAAGTTATTACGGAGGGTCACAAAGACAAGCATGGGGGGGTGGTGCACCGGTACCCCCACAAAATTATGTTGTGCCCAACGCTAACTTCGCGGAGTCCTACGCTCATCATCCCCAACCACAACAAAGCATGGCCATTATTGGAGGGCTTGCTGCAAGTAATGCTCAAAACATCGCAGCCATCCAAGCTAACGCAACTCAACTTGGTGAAGGCAACGCAAATATTGCCTTTGAACTTGGACGCCTTCACCTTGTGGAGCCAAATCAATTCGTCGGAGGGAATGTCCAATCATATTACGAGCAAGGGTATTATTATCAAGATCATCAACATCAACCACCGGCGGAGGACTAGAAGATTTAGGAACTTTAGTTTTCTTTTCTTTTCTTTTTTCTCTGTAATTTTCAGCTTTTGCTTATGTGTGTTTGCGTAGTATTTTCTGTTTTTATTTAAATTTCAGCAAGCATGTTTGTTTATTTTCAGTTTGTATTTCAACTTGATGTCATCATTAATAAAGACACCACCTCGATTATATCATTGGAAAAGTTACAAAATTCGTGCCATGATGATATATGATTAAAATTGCAGCTTTGTTCATCTTTGTAGTTGATTTATGCATGTTTAAGCTAGTGCTCTCTTAAAAATACAAATCTGAATTTATTTAAATGCTAGCTTAATCTTCAGCGGAGGTTATGATTAAAATAAAGACCCATAGTGTTTTATGTGCTCTCAAGTTATGAATAGATTGAAGATGTCTTTTATGCTCAAAAATATTGCTAACCTTGTCACAAATATCACTTGTGTGTTGCTCAACCTATCCAAAGCCTTATATATATTTGAGTGCATAAACCTTAGTGTACAAGATTTATTTTTGAGTGCGTTATTGCAGGCCATGATTTCTGCGGCCCGAGACTAAGAAAGTTGGTCATTCCATTTTTGCGTATCTATCTTTTTGCTAGCCTTTTATCCGTGCATTGTGTATCCCCGCATCGGAGATCTCACAAACTTCGCCGGATATCCACCCTTAAACCAAATATCTTTTTCTTGTGATTACCTCCTTGACCACAACCTATCATTGAGGATGGATCATCAATTCAAGGAAGATCGCAAGACGGTGCCAACGTTGAAGATTTCAAGTATCTCTCCAAGGAAAATTATCTCCGGTACCTACCTTATTTTTCGCCTCTTTGCTCGAGGACGAGCAACGTCTAAGCATGGGGGAGGAGGTAGGTACGGTGCAGTTTTAGAGTTCAAAAGGGAGTATTTAAAAAAATATATAATGATGAAAGAAAAAAAAATCCAGTGATATTCATGACTTTCAAGGTATAAAAAAATCAAAACTTCGTTGTGAAAGTCATGGACTGAATATATGACGAGGCAAGAAAAAATGAATGAATGAAAGAAAGAAAAGAATGAGAAAGAAAAAAAAATATTTGTGCGTAAAGTGAACTCCCCGGTTCTCTAGGAGTGCATTCAAGGCTTCAAGATAAAAAGATCCATTCTCAATTTTCCAACCATGTGCAATCCGATAACGAGGACTTTCTTTGTGCCTCGGGATCACTCTTTGCCATTTGCACATGTCCATTCATCTAAAGTGTGTGTATTTTTCTCTTTCCCCTCCTTGATTTAACATTATTTTCCAATGACCTTTTTGACGAGTCTCGGTAAGACCATGAGAAGCTTGTCTTGTTTTGACAACACCTCATTTATAAATTCTTGTTAGGACTAAACTTTCCCAAAAGCTCCATATAAAGCCTACCACATATATATGAGAGGGAAAGGAGTAGAATATATAGGCTTGAGAGACAAGCGAGATGAGAGTTCATGAGCAATGCACGAGATGATTTAAATTTGTGAATTTGGTTTAGCTTTTCTTTATCTCGTTCTTTATTTCAAAAATTCTGAGATCTATTTAAAACTTTGTGAGCATGTTAATACTTGTGGGATAAGCTTAATAAGAATCTACCCTCCGTAGAGATGAAGGCTAGTACATTATGGAACTTTAATGAATTAAAATTTTGAGAGCATTATGTTTTCTCATGTATGATCAAGTGCAAAGTTTAAACAACTTGTTTGGCAATGATGATATCCATCGAAGGCTTACTCGAGGACGAGCAAGGTTTAAGCATGGGGGAGATGTTGACGGTGAAAATCCGTCAACCTAGCCATGAGTTTACCTTCGGTGTTGGCATGAGTTTTATACCTTATCCATTGGTACTAACCCCCGTGGTATAACAAGTTCACGTGTGCATGTCGGTTTTGGAGTTTAATGTTTATGCAGGGTTTTAGTGTTAAATGCAAGACTTTCGGGATAAGTTCATCAAGCACCTCATGACAAGACCTTGAAGCCCCGTACAAGTCATGCAATGAAGCAAAATTAACTCCAAGAAGCGGGGGACTTGATCGAGAAGACGACGAGACTCCGGGGACACGACCGGAAAAGTCTTTGAATCTTGCAAGACAAGGAGTTCGGTCCAATTCGGAGAGAAACCGACGACATGGACCTACATGCGGAAGGGGGAAGCATCCGGGAAGCAAGGGAACCGACCTCGGGCAAAGGCGCCCACGGGGCCGGGCCTAAATGGGCCCCCGGGCCGGCCGGCCCGATCCGGTCGGCCCGAGCCCATTTAGGGCCCAAATCCGTCCTCCTTTGCCCTAGCCGCCAATCGGGCTATTTATAGTCCCCCGACCGAGAGCCACGCGAGAAAAGATTTCGTCTTCGGCCGCCGAGGAGCGAGAGAAGAGAGGGACACCATGTCGGAGAGGAGAGGGTCGAGCTAGTTGACTAGGGTTTCCCTAGCCGACGTGGGAACCTTGCATGGAAGACCACGTCGGAGTTCCGGAGCTAGAAGCAAGATCAAGGAAGGATCCCGGTGGTGATCTTGTGTATGTATCATTGTCATAGTTGAATTATCAAGTTGAATCTTTTCTTAGCGATCAAGTGTTTCCTCGAAGATTTCGTTTTTCGATCGGCTTTGCTTATTCCAATTCTATTCGCGCGATAGATTACATAGGGTGTTCTTGTAGCCGCGGTGGCTAGAGGTACACGCCGGATCTTCGAAAGAATCTCGACTTGTCTTTTGACTCGCCCTAAGCTCCCCGCATGAATAGGGATACGTTGTGACGAACGGGGGTCTCGAAAGGCGGATGTTTTCGGATTTGGACGGGAAACCACGATTTAAAGAGGCTTCTATTAAGATTCAATTTGCTACTTCTTCTCTTGCTTGGAACTTCAACAAAAGGCTTACCCCGATCCCTCTAGATCGGTTTATCTACCCAATCTTACTTTGTTTTCTCCGGTCTTTAGTAGATTAGATTTGTTTCATGTCTTTTACTTAGATGCATTAGGTCTTTTATCGAAGATTGAAGTTACTTGGCTTTAATAGATTAAGTCTTGCGTCACACATTTGTTCCACGGATTCGATACCTTGGGTTCACCACTCGAGGGAAGAAGGGTCCCTTGACTACGACGGGAGACTTGTACGCTTGCGAGTCACGAACGAACTTTGATACAATTATTAACCGTCAACATCATCCTATTTGTGACTCAGGACAGCAGCTATGGTACAGGAAAAGGAAGGGGCAAAGAAAAGAAGAGAAGAAGTGCTCACTCTCCGGGGAGCTATCCCCGGTGATTTTGGGGAAGGGGACAACACCGTCAACGTCAGCGGCAAGAGGTTGAGACACCGCTCAGCTCAAGCAAGTGCAGAGGATCCTGATCTAGGAGGTGACACCGGAACGAGCAGTGATGACAATGTTGAGGATGAGACCTTTCCGGGTCAGTTTGAGCTGAGGAGGAACCAGGAGGCTGGGTCTGACAGCGATGAGGATGAGGATGAGGAGGATGAGGAAGAGGATGTGGACGCCATGGACGAGGATGACGATGATCAGGGTAGGTTGAGGATCATGCCACCCACTTACATTTACCCTGACAGGCCAGTGAAGTACCACGGGGCAGGCATGACCAAGGCCCTAAAGAAGTTGAGGGATAAGAACCCTTATGAGGAGGGTAAGACCGCGTCGGATCCAAGGTTTTGGGCTAAATTTCAGCAGGATTACTATGCCACCGTAATCATAAAGAAGCCCAAAATCACTCACAAGGCACAATATGTGGATTGGGAGCACATGGCAAGAAAAGGTGACCCTATATTTGATGAAGTCATTAGCAATTGTGAGAGGCAAAGGGTCAAAACACTTATGGGGTTCCGACAGGATTAGAACAAGGAGATCATCACCCAGTTCTTTGCTACAGTGCACTTTGGTCACATTGAGGCCGATAGGGCTATGACTTGGATGACCAATGGCCAGAAGTACTCCATCACATTCCATAGATTTTTGAGGTGCTTTGGGATCATGGCGGGAGATGGGGAGTTGAGGAAGCTCCATGATGAGGGAGAGCTTGAGAAGGATGCCTTGCATGTGATGTACCCTCGAGGTGAGCATGCCAACTATGGGAAGGTGAAGAATCTCTACACCTACTTTGCTGTCCTAAATAGGCTCCTTAGGGTGTCTATTACACCTAGAGATGGAAATCCCTCCGAGATCACAAAGTTTCAGAAAAACTTGATGGTTGCTTTGAGGCCGGGAGCTCCAGAGTTTAGTGTTGGGGATTTCATTTGGCAAGAGATCAAGCACCTATCCGAGGACCCCAAGAAGATTTGCAGCTATAGTCCTTACATCATGTATATGATTGAAAAAGTTGCAAAGACGGAGTTTCCTAAAAATGTGACACACAAGCCTCTGAAGCTCAATCCTAGCAAGAATCCTTGGTTTCCATCTCCTAGAGTTGAGCATGCACCGGGTCATGAGGAAGAAATATTTGAGGAGGGAGCAACTCGGCCAGATCTGCCTCAGGCAGGGGCTCAGACCGTCACCGGTCTGACTAGTGCTGAGCACCGGTCTGACCGGTGGGGTGGCTGGCAGCCAGACAGACCTCGCAGGTCCACCTCCCCTTTGCGGAAGTTTCTCAACTTCATATTTGGGATGTGCAGGAGCCAGCATGACATCCAAGTTGAGCAACAAAGGTCGAGAAGGGCTAATAAGAAAATGAGGGACACGATGAAATTGATGCACAATGCCCAAGGATTTCAACCTCCTCGCTCTCCACCATCTCAAGAGTCTCCACAGGTTGAGATACTGTCCTTTGAGGAAAGGATGAGAGGATGGGCCAACTCCGACTTGCTTAATCAATATGGACCCATGTTCTTCGAGTCCGGGCAAGGACAAGGATCGTCCTCATCAGTTCCTCCTCCACCTCCACCTTTTGTACCTCCTCCTTCGGATGTAGCAGGATCATCACACTTCATGGGAGAGGAGCAAGCACCCCCACCTCCTCCACCTCCCGAGCAAGTACAAGATTGGGGCGCTCGCTTCTCCGCCGAGATCTTTAGCTACAACCCTTACTTCTATGGTAAAAACAGCGCTCCCATAGCTCATCCATCTCAAATCACTGTCTCGGAGTCTATTTATCTAAACTCTCCTTTGCATTGGATACTTGACAAATCTCAAATAGGAGGGAGCTCTCACCCAGGAGACGGATCTCAAGGACAGTGATCGGCAGTTGCTTCTTCTCCAGGCCCTTCTTGGATGCTTGATGACAAAGGGGGAGAAGAATCAAGATTAAAGCCACAAGTTTGTGCTGTCTGGGTTGATGTCTGTGTTGCACCGGTCTGACCGGTGCCCTGCACCGTACTGACCGGTGCCTGCTGGCTGTTGAGAGAAGCCATGTAATAAGCTAGAACTTTACCTTAGTGGACTTGAGAACATTTGTGTCAGTGCTACTGTGTGTTTTAAACCTTCTTGTAATATTTAAGCGACTTTATTGCTAGATTGTGCTGCATGGTTTGAATGGTGTTTGTTTGTGTTGGCTAAATGGGGCAAAGTGATCTAAACCAGCTTGCAACCCTGGCCCGATCACCTTGGACCAAATAGCACGCACTTCTGTTGCTTTGTGCGGCGACCGGACTCTGACCGGTCTGACCGGTCAGGGGCACCGGTCTGACCGGTGCCGCCCAGTCATGTGTGTTGGCTGGACATGACCGGTCTGACCAGTCAGGGGCACCGGTCTGACTGGTGCTACCTAGCCAATACATTTCCCTTTGCTTTATGCATATCCTGTCATACGCATCACGGATTTTATTTTGTCGCTCACACATGTTGCACTCCACTGATTCTAAGATATAGGGGGAGCTCACACGCCTCTTTTTCCAAATTTGTGCAATTGGCATTTGAGGCCAACTTTTTGAAATTCAACTCAAAGCACAAATTAAGGGGGAGCTCTAGCTATATCTAAGAACCTAAATGCGCTTTATTGTTTTATTTGTAAGCTTTAATCGAGTTGTCATCAATCACCAAAAAGGGGGAGATTGAAAGTGCATCTAGGCCCCTATGTAGATTTTGGTGAATTGAATGACAAGGCGATTAAGGGACTAATGATTTTATCTAAGATTGTGAGCAGGGTTTCATTATATATTCACGAGCAACCATTGAAGTATTTTATTTTTGGATGTATTTTGTGGCTCACATTTACAAAGTCAAGTATATGATGCAAGACTTCATGAGTTTATCGAAAGAGAACAAAATGATGAGTGTACACACCATTGTTCTAAAATTTGAAGCTTGCATATCCGTTCTCAATCAAGATCAAGCATTTGAAGCGGGGTTTTCAAATGAAGGTTAATTGTGTGTGAAGCAATGTGGAACTCAAAATGGATTGGATAAGTCATGAAGAGATCAACCGAGATGGCTAGGGTGAGGGACTAAGCAATCTTTGGGGCCGTAGCTAAGCCGCCATTCGTGTTTTGCTAAGGTGAAGGTCTAGCATCCGTGGGGTCTTCAAGTATCATATTCAAACCTTAACCGAGGGAAGCTTTGCAAGTCATCAACTCATTAAGATTGGCAACATGGAGTGACCATGGATCCAAGTGTGCATTCTTATGCTATATGGAAAGATCCTAAGTCACTAGCTCAAGTATGGACGTGCTCAAGTCAAAGGCTATGTTGAAAGCCCTCAAGTGGTTATTGATCAAGTATGGCAAGAATTGAAGTTGTTCAAGCTCAAGAGGTCATCAAAGCTCTTTTACTCTTTTCTTGAGTATAGGTATGCCGTACTATCAAGAGGGATGCAACTTAGCGAGTTGACCAAGTCAAAGTGCTCTTTAGTTGACCTAAGTGAGATCTAGCCTTTGAGTGTGCTAACAAACCCTCCTAACCTAACTTGGGTCATTTCATCTTGGTGGTGAAGTGCTAGTTTCTTTAAAAGAGGTTTTGGAGGTAACTCGGGCTCGACCGGTCCGACCGGTCGAGGCACCGTCCGACCGGTGCCGCTAGCCCAACGGCTAGTTTTTCGTACACCGGTCTGATCGGTGTGAGGCACCGGTCTGACCGGTGCTGCCTGGGGACTAACGGCTAGTTTTCTCCTTTGAGGGGTATAAATACCCCAAGCCCTCTTCAAGTGAGGGTTGTTGCTTCTAGTGTTTTTGCTGAGGTCCCAAGCCATTTCTAACTAGCTCTAAGCCTTAGTGGCTCTCCCCAACCATCTCTTTGTGAGATTTGTGGATTCAAGCCATCATCTTTGTGTTGGGTTGAGGAAGTGAGCCTAGGAGTGACTTTGTGAGCTAACAAGAGCAGTTTCCATAGTTTGAGCACTTTGGTTTCGTGTCTACAAACTTTGGAGCATTTGTTACTCTTGGAGGTTTGCCTCCTAGACGGCTAGGTGTCGCCGGCTAGCTCCCAAGGTTGTGGTGAGCAGCGGGAAGTTTGTAAGGGCTGCGATCTTGCCACTTCGTGGAAAAGATCACCTTAGTGGAAAGGAGGAAAGTGGTTGAAAGTGACCCGGCTTGTTGTGGGATTTGTCCCTTACAGGCTCCTCAATGAAGACGTAGCCATTCCTCAGTGGGTGGTGAACTTGGGAAACAAATCCTTGCTTCTTCGTGTGGTTCAACTCTCTAAGTTGTTTTTCTAGCATATTTCATTTGCTTCCGCTTCGATCTACTTGGGTGTATTACTTGTGTGTGCCGGGCTCATTACTCTGCTTGTGATCATCTACAAAAGCCACACCCTGAGTTTGGTTCGTGCTAGAAGCCAAGAGGTGCTTGAAGTTGTTTTTGCGGGGTTCATCGTGCTACACCGGCCCGACCGGTGAGGCGCACCGGTCGGCCGGTGTCACCGTGAAGTCCAAGGTGCCGACCGGTCGATCGGTCACCACCACGGTCCGACCGGGTGGAGCACTGTCAACTCAAGTGTTTGGGGAGAAAGAGTTCAAATTGGTCGTCTCGCCTATTCACCCCCCCTCTAGGCGACATCAAGGTCCTTTCAATTGGTATCAGAGCTTGGTGCTCCGATTCGAGCTTAACCGCTTGGAGCTCTTTGATGTCGACAACTTGTGAGGTACCGTTTGAGCCTCTAGCTCTAGATGGCTCAAACTATTCTTCTTGGTGCTCTAATGTTCTCGTTGCACTTAAGGTTTTGGGCCCTACCGCTGAGAGCATTATGGTTGCGAGTATCCTTCCAAAGAATGAGACATGTGTCTCTCCAATGGACTTGGAGAAGAAGCAACTCAATGCCGTTATTACTAACATCTTGTGTAGCTGTGTATGTAGAGAACTAAAGTATATTATCTTGAAGAGCAAAAAGATTTCCGAAGATGCTCATCTCATTTGGAAATTACTAATTGAGTTGGTAAACACCAAATGGGATGAACTCGAGAGCGATGATGAAGATGAGTCAGTGGAGATGTGCCATACCTCTACAACATCCACTGATCATCAAGCATCAATCCCCAAGCAAAAAGAAGATCAAAGAAGAGAAGATGTTGTCCCTCTGCAGGGACCGGTCAGACCGGTGACACCCACCGGTCAGACCGGTGCCAGCAGGGGCACATCAACTTGCTTGATGGCCAAGAAGGAAAAGAAGAGCAAGAAGAAGAGACAAGCCAAAGGGGCTAAGGACCAGAAGATTGAAGCTTCAAGCTCTTCATCAAGACAACTTGAACTTCTCAAATCCGAACTTGCATCCTTGGTTTGTAAGTATGAAACTTTGGCTAACAAATATGATCATGACATCAAATCCTTTGCTTGTAGAGCTAAAATAGAAGAAGATGCCAATGATGATCTAGAAGCCAAACTAACGAAGCTCACAAGCGAGCATATGGTCCTACAAGCTAATCACAATGAACATGAACTTTCCTATGAGAAGCTTGTTGATTCTTATGCAACACTAGAGATAGCCCATGAGGTTGTGCTTTCATCGGTAAAATCTATACAACCTCTATCTCACACATGCACATGCTCACAATTTCAAGTTAATTTATCTTGCGCTAATGATTGTTTGTCTCAAGCAAGCCAATCTAGCATTGAGCATGTACTTGTAGAATCTTGTGAAGACCTCATTCTTTGAAGAAAATGATAAACTAAAGCAAGAGGTTGAAAAGCTTCAAAAGGACTTGTATGTGTTGAAGGAGAAGAGCAAAGTGCAACCTTCTCAAGAAAACCGTGAAAGCATGGTGAAGAAGCTTGGGAAGGGATCAACCGCCACTAGCTCAACCCCTCAACAACATACAACATCCCACAAGAACAAGACTCAAGAAAAGAGCGAGATTGGGGAAATCAAACCCCAATATCGCCCGATCAAGCACAAGGCACAAGAGTCACTCTCCAAGAAGCCTAGAAGCTTTAACAAGTGGAGGGTGTGCTACAAGTGCAGAGATCAGGGACACCTTGCCGACTCGTGCCCAAAAGCAACAACGGGCAGTGGCTCTGACTGTGACCGGTCAGACCGGTGCATGCCACCGGTCAGACCGGTGCTGGCCAGGCAGCCCCACTTCAAACAAACAAGGCAAGGAAGCCTCCTTCTCTAAGAACAAGACTCATAAGCAAGGGTAGAAAAGAAATTGCAAGAAATGGTGTGACCAACAAGAACAAAAGTCGCATTTGCTATGAATGCCGTCAA
This sequence comes from Cenchrus americanus, assembly GCA_947561735.1. Taxonomy (NCBI): domain Eukaryota; kingdom Viridiplantae; phylum Streptophyta; class Magnoliopsida; order Poales; family Poaceae; genus Cenchrus; species Cenchrus americanus. The sequence goes on from OX387245.1 coordinate 181,516,485, forward strand.
AACGGTCACTTGGGCAAGGATTGTCCAAATGGTAACATTCCTAAATCAAACGTTGTCCATTATGATTTCCATAAGCTTAGGAACGATAAGAATAGAACTTGTGCTATGAGGGAGATTAGTTCACCTCATTGTAGCATGAGAGCTATTTGGGTTCCTAAGCACCTTGTGACTAACCCAATGGGACCCAACAAGTGTTGGGTACTAAGAAATGCTTACTGAGCTTGCAGGTTGAAAGAGATGCATTGAGCACATGGTTGGAGGACTTGGAAATCTTGATGGATTCAATTGATCATGTGAAGAGCAAACTCATATAATTCGTGAAATCAATGTCATCTCGGTAACTAATGCGCTCGATTGAGTCTAAGTCACTTTTGGTCCTTGGCGAACACTCATGTGATGCTCTTCTTGCATGAGCAAATCATGAGGTGGTGACTTTGACTATTTTTATGAAAATTTACTTTCTCATGCCATTCGATGCTTTTAATGGCTCTCTAGTAGAGCAATGCCTTATCCTTGATTGCAGGACTTAAATTAGTGATACATTCACTCACTCAAGGAAAAAGGAAGGAAAAATCACCAAAATGGTGTCAGGTGGTAGTCACCGGTCGGCCGGTGATGGCACCGTCCGACCGGTGCCAACGCAAAGCAAGTGCAAATTGGGCGGGTGACCCGGCACGAGTGCCCGGGTGACCCGTACGCCTCTCGTATCTTTGCGGGGTGACCCGGCACGAGTGCCCGGGTGACCCGGGTTGTCCAAACCCTCAAGAAGAAGGGTGATTTGGCATCAAAGGTTATGAGAAGCTAAACACATGTCAATTATCAAATCATTCATGTGTTGTGACCAAGTTTTGGAATGAGCCTCAACAAGTTCTTAATTGAACAAAGTGCCTTGGTCGAGAAATTCAAATTCTCTAGCACTACTTAAGGGGGAGCTCATTACAACACTTGTGTCACTTGTGGGACTAACAAATTCTTCTAAGTGATCTTGTAGTCTCATTCGTTTGTGCATCTCAAAGGAAGCTCTCGATAAGCGTAACTTCCAAAAGAACAAAGTAAGAGCTAACACCGATCAAAATTTAATATATGCTCAAATGAAATGGTCTTAAGGCAAAGGTATGGTTTCACGAAACTCATTGAAATACCGTAATGCATCTAGGCCATAATATCATGCTAGTGTGCTTTCCTTAGCATGTAATTTCTTCAAGTGAACCTCTCATGCTCCTCTCTAGATATTTGGTTGATATCTTTACTTCCACTCATCTTTGTGTCTCGAGGATGAAGATATGAGCCAAATATGCTAGTTAGGGCATTCTCTTGAAGTGGATGCATGCACTTTGTGACATAGGATAGATTTTTCGAAAAATCGACTAGCATGTATAGGAAGTGTGCTCACTTTGAAAATATTTGGTTATTGGTCTTAGTGACCCAATCAACTTAGTTGTGACTATAGTTCTACTTATTTGGTTGATGGCTAGTCACAATTAAGAAGATTTTCTCAAGTCCCTAAAATCCATTCTTATCTCTCTCTCTCGGAAGGATCAAGAATTCTCGAATAATTTGGTTTATCCTCTATTCTTCTAAGAAGTGATGGTATTTTGGATCAATATCATCTCTCTATCTCATATCCAAAACATCTCTAAAGGCTGAAATAAAAATCTACCTTTGTGGTTCAAAATCTGTTTCTCAAGGGAGCACCGGTCTGACCGGTGCGCACCACCGGTCTGACCGGTGGTGACTTTGAAGTCACATAATCGTTTTTATGCAATCTAAGTGGATGAGAAATGAACTATAACATCTTTGGAGAAGTTTTAAGAAGCAAAATCTCAAAAAGGAAGAAAAGGATCGGTACTACCGAGGTCGTGTCGGTTCTACCGATAAGAACTCTCTCTTGAATTTTATCAAGATCTTCGGTTCTACCGAGGGTGGGTCGGAAAAACCGATAAGAGCTCTCTGTCTCGACCAGCGGCGGTCACCGGTCTGACCGGTGCCCGTCACCGGTCTGACCGGTGACGCCCGGCGTCAACCCGTGGGGCCACAGTAAAAGGAATCCTCTTTTACCCCCTCCTTCTCTCTCCTCTATCATTCACCACCCACTCCTGCCTCAAACCGTGGAGAACCTCCCCTCTCTCTTCTCTCCTTCATCTCTCTCAAAATCCATGGTGGTTTGAAGATTGAAACAAGGAAAGGCCTCAAGATTGGAAGCAAAAGGATCTCCCAAGGCCCCTCTGCACTTTCCCCTTCGAGTTCCTTGGATTCAACTCGAGTTTATCTCCCCAAAGGTATTCAAACCTTTCTTTTGCCCGATCTCCTCACATGGTGCAAAGATTTGAATTTCCTTTGGTAGAACATCTTCTGTGATCACCTAGAAGACATACCTATAGATCCATAAGGTTTTGTTGGACACATTGTGAGAACCCACGAATTGGGGTCGGACGGCCTTCACCGGTCTGACCGGTGGCCGTCACCGGTCTGACCGGTGGCGCATGTCCAACCCCAAATTGTGTTTTCTTCATGTTTTTCAACACATATCTATTCTTGGATGTATTTTGTTCATCTAGACCAAATCTTAGATTGATAGCTGCTCAGATTGATTGTGAGAGCAATTGGCTCTGTTCTGGGTGGCACCGGTCTGACCGGTGCCCCTCACCGGTCTGACCGGTGTGGCCCAGAACAGACCCAATTGTTCTGAACTTTTAAGATTCAATTCCATACCAATTCAATCTTTTTCCTAGAGTCTTATACACTCTTGTCATCCTATTTGTGACTCGGGACGGCGGCTATGGTACGGGAAAAGGAAGGGGCAAAGAAAAGAAGAGAAGAAGTGCTCACTCGCCGAGGAGCTATCCCCGGTGATTTTGGGGAAGGGGGCAGCACCGTCAACATCAGCGGCAAGAGGTTGAGACGCCGCTCAGCTCAAGCAAGTGCAGAGGATCCTGATCTAGGAGGTGACACCGGAACGAGCAAGTGATGACAATGTTGAGGATGAGACCTTTCCGGGTCAGTTTGAGCTGAGGAGGCACCAGGAGGCTGGGTCTGACAGCGATGAGGATGAGGATGAGGATGAGGAGGATGAGGAAGAGGATGTGGACACCATGGACGAGGATGACGACGATCAGGGTAGGTTGAGGATCATGCCACCCACTTACATGTACCCTGACAGGCCAGTGAAGTACCACGGGGTAGGCATGACCAAGGCCCTAAAGAAGTTGAGGGATAAGAACCCTTATGAGGAGGGTAAGACCGCGTCGGATCCGAGGTTTTGGGCTAAATTTCAGCAGGATTACTATGCCACCGTAATCATAAAGAAGCCCAAAATCACTCACAAGGCACAATATGTGGATTGGGAGCACATGGCAAGAAAAGGTGACCCTATATTTGATGAAGTCATTAGCAATTGTGAGAGGCAAAGGGTCAAGACACTTATGGGGTTCCGACAGGATTGGAACAAGGAGATCATCGCCCAGTTCTTTGCTACAGTGCACTTTGGTCACATTGAGGCCGATAGGGCTATGACTTGGATGACCAATGGCCATAAGTACTCCATCACATTCCATAGATTTTTAAGGTGCTTTGGGATCATGGCGGGAGATGGGGAGTTGAGGAAGCTCCATGATGAGGGAGAGCTTGAGAAGGATGTCTTGCATGTGATGTACCCTTGAGGTGAGCATGCCAACTATGGGAAGGTGAAGAATCTCTACACCTACTTTGCTGTCCTAAATAGGCTCCTTAGGGTGTCTATTACACCTAGAGATGGAAATCCCTTCGAGATCACAAAGTTTCAGAAAAACTTGATGGTTGCTTTAAGGCCGGGAGCTCCGGAGTTTAGTGTTGGGGATTTCATTTGGCATGAGATCAAGCACCTATCCGAGGACCCCAAGAAGATTTGCAGCTATAGTCCTTACATCATGTATATGATTGAAAAAGTTGCAAAGACGGAGTTTCCTAAAAATGTGACACACAAGCCTCTGAAGCTCAATCCTAGCAAGAATCCTTGGTTTCCATCTCCTAGAGTTGAGCATGCACCGGGTCATGAGGAAGAAATATTTGAGGAGGGAGCAGCTCGGCCAGATCTGCCTCAGGTAGGGGCTCAGACCGTCACCGGTCCGGCCGTCAGTGCCGAGCACCGGTCGGCCGGTGGGGTGGCGCGGCGAACGGACGTACCTCGCAGGTCCACCTCCCCTTTGCGGAAGTTTCTCAACTTCATATTTGGGATGTGCAGGAGCCAGCATGACATTCAAGTTGAGCAACAAAGGTCGAGAAGGGCTAATAAGAAAATGAGGGACACGATGAAATTGATGCACAATGCCCAAGGATTTCAACCTCCTCGCTCTCCACCATCTCCAGAGTCTCCACAGGTTGAGATACCATCCTTTGAGGAAAGGATGAGAGGATGGGCCAACTCCGACTTGCTTAATCAATATGGCCCCATGTTCTTCGAGTCCGGGCAAGGACAAGGATCGTCCTCATCAGTTCCTCCTCCACCTCCACCTTTTGTACCTCCTCCTCCGGATGTAGCAGGATTGTCACACTTCATGGGAGAGGAGCAAGCACCCCCACCTCCTCCACCTCCCGAGCAAGTACAAGATTGGGGCGCTCGCTTCTCCGCCGAGATCTTTAGCTACAACCCTTACTTCTATGGTAAAAACAGCGCTCCCATAGCTCATCCATCTCAAATCATTGTCTCGGAGTCTATTTATCTAAACTCTCCTTTGCATTGGATACTTGACAAATCTCAAATAGGAGGGAGCTCTCACCCAGGAGACGGATCTCAAGGACAGTGATCGGCAGTTGCTTCTTCTCCAGGCCCTTCTTGGATGCTTGATGACAAAGGGGGAGAAGAATCAAGATTAAAGCCACAAGTTTGTCTTGTTCGGGTTCTTGTCGTTCGTGTTGCACCGGCCTCGGCCAGGTGCCCCGCACCGGCCCGACCGGTGCCTCGCCGGGCCGTTGAGAGAAGCCATGTAATAAGCTAGAACTTTACCTTAGTGGACTTGAGAACATCTGTGTGAGTGCTACTATGTGTTTTAAACCTTCTTGTAATATTTAAGCGACTTTATTGCTAGATTGTGATGCATGGATTGAATGGTATTTGTTTGTGTTGGCTAAATGGGGCAAAGTGATCTAAACCAGCTTGCAATCCTGGCCCGATCACCTTGGACCAAATAGCACACACTTCTGTTGCTTTGTGCGCTGACTGGACCTGACCGGTCTGACCGGTCAGGGGCACCGGTCTGACCGGTGCCGCCCAGTCATGTGTGTTGGCTGGACATGACCGGTCTGACCGGTCAGGGGCACCGGTCTGACCGGTGCTGCCTAGCCAGTACATTTCCCTTTGCTTTATGCATATCCTGTCATACGCATCACGGATTTTATTTTGTCGCTCACACATGTTGCACTCCACTGATTCTAAGATATAGGGGGAGCTCACACGCCTCTTTTTCCAAATTTGTGCAATTGGCATTTGAGGCCAACTTTTTGAAATTCAACTCAAAGCACAAATTAAGGGGGAGCTCTAGCTATATCTAAGAACCTAAATGCGCTTTATTGTTTTATTTGTAATCTTTAATCGAGTTGTCATCAATCACCAAAAAGGGGGAGATTGAAAGTGCATCTAGGCCCCTAAGTAGATTTTGGTGAATTGAATGACAAGGCGATTAAGGACTAATGATTTTGTCTAAGATTGTGAGCAGGGTTTCATTATATATTCATGAGCAACCATTGAAGTATTTTATTTTTGGATGTATTTTGTGGCTCACATTTACAAAGTCAAGTATATGATGCAAGACTTCATGAGTTTATCGAAAGAGAACAAAATGATGAGTGTACACACCATGGTTCTAAAATTGGAAGCTTGCATATCCGTTGTCAATCAAGATCAAGCATTTGAAGCGGGGTTTTCAAATGAAGGTTAATTGCGTGTGAAGCAAAGTGGAACTCAAAGTGGATTGGATAAGTGATGAAGAGATCAACCGAGAAGGCTAGGGTGAGGGACTAAGCAATCTTTGGGGCCATAGCTAAGCCGCCATTCGCGTTTTGCTAAGGTGAAGGTCTAGCATCCGTGGGGTCTTCAAGTATCATATTCAAACCTTAACCGAGGGAAGCTTTGCAAGTCACTAGCTCAAGTATGGACGTGCTCAAGTATGGATCCAAGTGTGCATTCTTATGCTATATGGAAAGATCCTAAGTCACTAGCTCAAATATGGACGTGCTCAAGTAAAAGGCTATGTTGAAAGCCCTCGAGTGGCTATTGATCAAGTATGGCAAGAATTGAAGTTGTTCAAGCTCAAGAGGTCATCAAAGCTCTTTTACTCTTTTCTTGAGTATAGGTATGCCGTACTATCAAGAGGGATGCAACTTAGCGAGTTGACCAAGTCAAAGTGCTCTTTAGTTGACCTAAGTGAGATCTAGCCTTTGAGTGTGCTAACAAACCCTCCTAACCTAACCTGGGTCATTTCATCTTGGTGGTGAAGTGCTAGTTTCTTTAAAAGAGGTTTTGGGGGTAACTCGGGCCTGACCGGTCTGACCGGTCAGAGGCACCGGTCTGACCGGTGCCGCTAGCCCAACGGCTAGTTTTTCGTACACCGGTCTGACCGGTGTGAGGCACCGGTCTGACCGGTGCTGCCCGGGGACTAACGGCTAGTTTTCTCCTTTGAGGGGTATAAATACCCCAAGCCCTCTTCAAGTGAGGGTTGCTGCTTCTAGTGTTTTTGCTGAGGTCCCAAGCCATTTCTAACTAGCTCTAAGCCTTAGTGGCTCTCCCCAACCATCTCTTTGTGAGATTTGTGGATTCAAGCCATCATCTTTGTGTTGGGTTGAGGAAGTGAGCCTAGGAGTGACTTTGTGAGCTAACAAGAGCAGTTTCCATAGTTTGAGCACTTTGGTTTCGCGTCTACAAACTTTGGAGCATTTGTTACTCTTGGAGGTTTGCCTCCTAGACGGCTAGGTGTCGCCGGCTAGCTCCCAAGGTTGTGGTGAGCAGCGGGAAGTTTGTAAGGGCTGCGATCTTGCCTCTTCGTGGAAAAGATCACCTTAGTGGAAAGGAGGAAAGTGGTTGAAAGAGACCCGGCTTGTTGTGGGATTTGTCCCTTACAAGCTCCTCAACGGAGACGTAGCCATTCCTCAGTGGGTGGTGAACTTCGGGAAACAAATCCTTGTTTCTTCGTGTGGTTCAACTCTCTAAGTTGTTTTTCTAGCATATTTCATTTGCTTCCGCTTCGATCTACTTGGGTGTGTTACTTGTGTGTGCAGGGCTCATTACTTTGCTTGTGATCATCTACAAAAGCCACACCCTAAGTTTGGTTCGTGCTAGAAGCCAAGAGGTGCTTGAAGTTGTTTTTGCAGGTTCACTGTGCTACACCGGTCTGACCGGTGAGGCGCACCGGTCTGACCGTTGTCACCTGTGAAGTCGAGTGCCTGACCGATCTGACCGGTCACCACCACCGGTCTGACCGGTGGAGCACTGTCAACTCAAGTGTTTGGGGAGAAAGAGTTCAAATTGGTCGTCTCGCCTATTCACCCCCCCCCCTCTAGGCGACATCAAGGTCCTTTCACCCATCCACCTTAGGAAGTTTCTTACAGTTTAGTATTTTTTCTTTATTTTAGCCCAGATTCTTTTTAAACATTTACAGATTAGTCCTTGCACCTTCCTTAGGACATAACTTAGTCGTTTTAGCTCTGATTTTAGCGTTCTTTATGTCCATGCGTTTGTCTCGAAGCGTAGATTAGTTTAATGCTACTGTTTAGTTCTGTTTGATCTGTTTGGTGATTATTTCTTATTTAATCTTATTGTATGCTTGTTTGTGATGATTGTGGATCGTAGAGAGCGAATCGTTCGAGGGATTTGAAGATCAAGTCGCGCAAGAGTTTGAGCAGCAAGGTTTTGTTGAAGGCAAGTCTTCCTTGATGCATACCCGCTTGTCCTACATAACATGCATTTAAATTCACTGTCTTTACTTTTCTGCTTGCATTAACTTGACGGGAACCTATTAAGGATCATGCCTAGTCTTTTACTACCTTTACCTTGTCACCGGGTTTATTAAATTAATCTTGTGGTAGCTATTGCTTAGCATGCTCAACTGGGATTGGTATTAATCAAACTTGGTTACCTTTATGATCTATGTTCCGTTTATGTACTTTACTTTACAAGACCACTTTAATACGTTAATCGGAACATGGAGAACCACCCAGGAAAACAGTACAACCACAAGAACTAATGGGCAATGGTCTTGGCTGAATAATTAGGAACTTTAGCTTGGGATGGTCTTACCTGATAAGGACAAGGGATCGGAGGTACTGTGGGGTATGGACTCGCTCTAGCAGGGGGTTGGGTGAGTTATTATTTTTATGGTGGGGTATCGACCTGCTAGGGGACTTTATACCTTGCTAACTAATCCAGACCTTGTGGGTCATAACTTGCTAGGGAACCTTTGTAAAGGCCATGTAGCGTCCCTATGCAATCAGACCTTGGTAGTGTGGTATGGTGCCTTGAAAACACCGCATGGTTGGGTCCAAAGTTCTTCGGAGCTTTTACGCTCCTTGTGGGTAAAGATGTACAGCCTCTACAGAGTGTTAAACTGATCGATTAGCCGTGCTCACGGTCAAGAGCGGCCTGGACACTCACATGATTAATTTATGGAATTTTAATGTTTAATTGTTGTTTTATTCTTTATTTATGATGCTTATATCTTATTACTTGGGTTGGTATGAACTTACACTCTTTAGTAATCAGGTTGCTAATAAAACTTGACCTACTAAAATGCTGAACTGCTTGAACCTTAGCCATCCACCATATGGCCTTGCATGTTATGTTGTTCTCTCTTGCTGAGTACGTCATGTGCTCATGCTTCTTTATTCTCTTGCATCTACAATACCTGGATTGCTGCTCAGACTGGGAGAACTTTGAAGATATTCCAGGAGATTCAGGAGTTCTAGGTGTGCGTAGTCTTCAGTTAGCTGCCTGTGGAGGCATTTTGTCCGCTGCGAGAATTCGTTATTTAGGTTTCGTTTAAGACTATGGTTTGTAATAACTCTTTATTCGTGTGGCACTTATTTTGGTATTCGCAATGTCTAAGCGTGTGTGTAACTTGATCCTGGTGCACACGTGATCTATGCATTCAGTTTTGCCTTTAAAACTGGGTGTGACATGTACGGACCCTCAAGGACAAGTTCTACGGCATCGAGCTCAATCACATCCCCCGCAGGTACAACGAGGAGGCAGTCGAACTCGCCAAGATTGCGTCGGGGCGAATCACCGTTCCCCCGAACGTTTTTGCGCGAGACATCGCGAAACTGTCCGTCAACCTTGAATCATCACCCTCGAGCCAGGAGGAACCCTCGGGGGCTCCCTCGAATCCAGCGGGCGCAGAGCCTATGGATGAGGACCCCTCGAACCAGGCATTTGTGCTCTCCCTGCTCGAGGGCTACGGTGCGGACGAGGTGGAGGCCTTCGAAACAGAGCCAGCCCCCCGCCCGAAGGATTGGCGGGCCAAATATTTCACCTCGATGGATCGAGGGGAACTACCCCCAGATCGGTCCGAGGCCAAGCGCATCACCACGAAGGCCAAGTCATTTACCGTCCTCGACGGCGAGCTGTACAAGCGCGCCGCGTCCGGCGTCTTGCAGCGGTGCATCCCCATCCCCCAAGGTCACGAGATCATCTGAGACATCCACGCGGGCGTGTGGCCACCACGCGGCGCCACGTACCGTCGTGGGCAACGCGTTCCGCTAGGGCTTTTACTGGCGCACCGCGGTTGCTGACGCCAACGAGGTCATACGCACCTGCGAGGGGTGTCAGTTCTATGCTCGTAAGACTAATCTCCCGGCTGACACCCTTCAAACGATTCCCGTCACATGGCCTTTCGCCGTGTGGGGGCTGGACATCATCAAGCCCTTGTGAAAGGCGCTCGGGGGCTACACTCACCTGCTGGTCGTGGTGGATACGTTTTTTAAATGGATTGAGGCATGCCCAATCACAAACATCAGGGCGGAGCAAGCCGTGTCGTTCTTTACTGACATCATCCACCGGTTCGGGGTACCGAATCCATCATCACCGACAACGGGTCCCAATTTACCGGCAGGAAGTTCCTGGAATTTTGCAACAAACACCACATCCGTGTGGACTGGGCGGCCATCGCACATCCACAGACCAATGGTTAGGTGGAGCGTGCCAATGGCATGATCCTACAAGGCCTCAAGCCCAGGATATTCGACAGGCTGAACAAGTCTGGCCGAAAATGGCTCCAGGAGCTGTCGGCGGTCGTTTGGAGCCTCGGGACCACCCCGAGCAGGGCCACGGGATTCACCCCATTCTTCCTAGTCTACAGCGCAGAGGCCGTCCTCCCCACGAACCTGGAGTACGGGTCGCCCAGAGTCAAGGGCTACGACGAAGGCGCTGTCGGGCATACTCCCCGGGTACCCATGCAAGGAAGGATGAAGACGGACTCCTACTAGAATTCCCCTGTAATCCAACTAGGACTTGTACCATGTAATCCTACTAGGACTCCTGCCTTGTAACCGACTAGGAACCCGCCCCCTGGACTATATAAAGGAGGGCCGGGTACCTAGACGGGCATCTGAACAACCCAACACCAAGCGCAGGGCGCCATACTTGATCCCCCAAACAGGACATAGGGTTCGCCACCTTGGCGACCCGAACCTATATAAATCTCGTGTCCCGTGTCCATGCACACACCTTCGAGTTCTCGGTCTCCCGATCACGATCCCCACCGCACAATCTACTACCTTAGGTACCCCCTTGGTAGGTTTGCCGGTCTAAAACACCGACAGCTGGCGCGCCAGGTAGGGGTGATCATCACCACCTGGCGAATTTGAAGGACCCTCATCAACAAGATCAATCTACTCGTCGACTCGCCGAGATCCATTGAAGCAACTCGCCTTGCTCTTCTCAAAGTGGAATCAATTTTCCGACGCCGCGCTTCCGGTTGCTTCGGCTCGTCATGCGGCTCGTCGCGCCGCTCGTCGTCGACTACTGCGCCTCGCGCAGGCTCGTCATCGACTACTTCGCCTCCGCCGCGCGTCCAGGTGCCTCGGCACATCGCGCGGCTCGTCACGCGGCTCATCGCGCCGCTCGTCGTCGACTACTCCGCCTCGCACGGGCTCGTCGTCGACAACTCCGCCTCGTGCAGGCTCGTCGTCGACTACTTCACCTCCGCCGCGCGTCCGGGTGCCTCCGCACGTCGCGCGGCTCGTCACACGGCTCGTCGCGTCGCTCGTCGTCGAATACTCCGCCTTGCGCAGGCTCGTCGTCGACAACTCTGCCTCGCGCAGGCTCGTCGTCCACTACTTCGCCTATGCCGCGCATCCCAGTGTCTCCGCACGTCGCGTGGCTCGTCACGTGGCTCGTCGAGCTGCTCGTCGTCGACTACTCTGCCTCGTGCCGGCTCGTCGTCGACTACTTCGCCTCCGCCGCGCGTCTGGGTGCCTCGGCACGTCGCGCGGCTCGTCCACGCGGCTCGTCGCGCCGCTCGTCGTCGACTACTTCGTCTCGCCGCGCGTCCGGGGTGCCTCGGCACGTCGCGCGTCTCGTCGTCGACTACTTCGCCTACGCCGCGCGTCCGGGTGCCTCGGCACGTCGCGCGGCTCGTCGTGCCTCTCGTTTCAAGGCTCGGGGGCTACTATGCTACACCCATCATTCAAATTTTCAAGATGGAAGATTCGGAATTAAGATTGACCCTCAGCTAGAGTCTGCAACTCAACCTAAGGCTCGGGGGCTACTCCATATGGAGTGCGATTTTGCAATCGCACTTCCATATAATCTCGACTTCAAGACTGATGAGCTGGACCACCTTCCAGCCTCGCGGCAGTTCAAGTATTATTGAAGACTTCTCCAAGCAGTACTCGAGGGCGCTCAAGAACTACTCGCAGAGGCTTCAAGGCTACTCGAACTACTACACTCGACTACAATGTGCTCGGGGGCTTGTCGGGCATACTCCCCGGGTACCCATGCAAGGAAGGATGAAGACGGACTCCTACGAGAATTCCCCTGTAATCCTACTAGGACTTGTACCGTGTAATCCTACTAGGACTCCTGCCTTGTAACCGACTAGGAACCCGCCCCCTGGACTATATAAAGGAGGGCCGGGTACCTAGCTGGGCATCTGAACAACCCAACGCCAAGCGCAGGGCGCCATACTTGATCCCCCAAACAGGACGTAGGGTTCGCCACCTTGGCGACCCAAACCTGTATAAATCTCGTGTCCCGTGTTCATGCGCACACCTTCGAGTTCTCGGTCTCCCGATCACGATCCCCACCGCACAATCTACTACCTCGGGTACCCCCTTGGTAGGTTTGCCGGTTTAAAACACCGACAGGCGCCAACCAGCGAGCCCGCGAGGACTCACTGGATCAACTGGACGAGGCCCGCACCGTGGCCTTGATGCACTCAGCAAGGTACCAGCAGGCACAGAGGCGGTACCAAGCCCGGAAAATACGGCATCGAGACTTTGACGAAGGGGACCTAGTCCTAAGACTGCGCCAAGACAATCGAGGCCACAATAAGCTATCACCCCCATGTGAGGGACCCTACATCGTCGTTTAAGTGCTCAAGCCCGGCACCTACAAGCTGGCGAACGAGGACGGCGAGGAACTCACAAATGCTTGGAACATCCAACAGCTACGTCGCTTCTACCTTTAGAAAGGATTTCCAAGTTTTTTTTCGTTATCCACATACCCAACACCCTAGTTGGTTGTACAATTGTAAATGTCTTCGCTGAATAAAGTTAAAAGGGCGACTCGGCTTTCCCCCGAAAACCAAGTTCCCCTCAGGGGCTACTACGGGGGGCATCCCCCCCCCAAAAAAATGGTCCCATTTTTTCGCAAAAAACGCGCCTCAAATACGCTAGGTACGACTCATCCCGAGCCTAGGGCAAATTCATGCGGGGCGCGAGCGGCCAAACGGGAAAGATGCGCAAGTCAGAGATAGCCTACGCCTCTAGAAGGATACGACCCTTCTCCCTTGCCTCCTAACCAACAAGCTACTCGTGGAATCGAACTTGCCCAGCTCAAATTCGCCCAAGCGAAGGAAAGAGAGACGGAACAGCGTAATAGGCGAAGCAGGAATAAACACTCAAAACTTAAAAACATCCAAACGTTTTTAAGTTCATTACAAAAGCCACATAGCTCAAGTTCTAACTAAAAGATTCAAAGGGCTCGAACGCTCAACTACTTTCAGGCCTCGGGCCACCAGCCGGGGGAGCGTCCGAGAACAAGAACTCCATGAAGTCTTCGGCGTGGATGTTGGTAGCAGGAGTGGTGAGCGTGTCCACGCAGTTCATCTCCACCTCGTCATCGACGCCGAAGGGGACGATGTAGCTCGTGGAGATGGCCCCGAGATTGACCCGGTAGTGAGACACCACCACGCCAAGGGCATTTTGGACCCCTAGGTGAAGGGCGCGGCGCATCCGCTGAGTGATGTGCCCGCCCAGGGCACGGAGACGACTCGCACTACTAGGAGTCGACCCTTAGAGAACCAAATTTTCTAGCAACACCACGTATTTGGTTGCAATAGTTGGTTTTATAGCAACCAACGTATTAATGCGTTGCGATATCTGGGTGTTATGGCAACCAAAAATGTGGGTTGCGTCTGTTGAAACAGTCGTTGCAACAGGTTGGTGTTAATGCCACGGTGAAAATGGTGGTTGCCTTTATGGGTAGCTATTGCCACAACTAATTGTGCATTGCGATAGTATCAATTTAATGTTGCGATAGATATGTGTTTGTTGCCACGAATATTTAATTGGTTGCGATAATGCATGCCTATGGCCACAATGAAATTTCGTTGTGTAGAGTGCAAACTTTGTTGCGATAGTTGATGTGCCTGTTGCATCCAAAAAATCATTCGTTGCGTTTGATGTGTGTTTGTTGCCACGAATATTTAGTTGGTTGTGATTATGTCAGCTTTCAACCACGATGAATTAACGTTACCTAAAACTTAAACCTGGTTGCGATAGGTCATGTGACTGTTGCATCTAGAAAACAAATCATTGCATCAATTAGGTTTTATTGCCACGATAAATTTGGTGAATTCATTAGATTTTTTTGTTGCGCTAAAAGATTTTATGATGATGTAATTAAAACCACATGCACTTTTGAAGAAAGAAAAATAAGCAAGCCCAACTGGGTTGTATTGTTGTGGCCAGCATGCTAACAAAATTAGGAAAAAATCATGCCTGTAACCCAGCCCACCGGCGCATGAGGAGAGGGAAAAAACCTGAGAAGAAAAAAAGGCCGACTCATGCCTGCATATGCGCCCTGTGTAGGTCGGACCTCGGCCAGCCGGCAATAGCATGGTCACAGAAAAAAAGAAAAAAACATGTCAGCAACAGGAATTGAACCTATGACCAACCACTTGGGAGATAGAAATGTTACCATTGTGCTACTTGGTTGTTAGTGCCAAATATTAGTATTTATTTATTTTGAATAACTCCTATAGGTACTGACGCGAGCGCCACCTCAGCCAGGCACCACACATCACTGCCACGCAAGTCGCGCCACCTCACCTAACCATGTCACCAGTTAATAAAAAATTTAAAAATCAAACCACGCAAATGGGGGAGTGTGGTTCGAGCCCAAGACCACAAGGTCTCAAGAGATGGAACGACTACCACTGCACCACTTCACTGTGTGTGATGGTATGATTGTAGTTCTTTTTATATAAATCGAGGTTTGGGACCACGTGGCAGCACTGGGATGGTCGAGTTGCTTCGTCGGGACCATGTGGCGCATGATGAGCTCGTTTTCCTGTCGTTTTTTAATCTACAATTAAAATTTGTAACTAGTGTTTCTAGGTCATAGTAACTTCAAGTTCAGTGATTCTTTTTTCTATTTTTTTGTAAAATCATGATCTTTCCTGTGACATTGTTTGTTTGCATACTAATTGCTATTCCATTTATCTTTTTTATATAGCTTCTATTCTTCTACCGAAAGAGGATAAATAAAAGATATTTTTGCATAATAAATGGTAACATAACTTCATATTTTCTAATGTTGTGATAAACATAAGGTTGTAGGTAAGTTTGAGATGCATACAACTTTGAAAATGTAAATAGCCACTCAAATCTCAAAGTTTGTGTTGAGTTATTAGAAACTATGTTAGAGAAGTTTCCATTTGTGAGCAGTGTATATTGTCACTTTCTTGAAACCACTTAAATTTTTTATGGCAGGATTGTGGACCAAAAACATGTTCTTATGCAAATTCACATAATTTTTGTAGGTTACTTTACAAGGGTGTCTTAATTAGGTATTTAAAAAATATAAAAACAACTTTTTCACATGACAATTGAAAATCTAAATCTCCTATACTAATAAGAGAGTAAGGGTAAGATTGCATCCAAATTTGAGGTGTCCATGTGGTAAAAAGTACATGGACTAGAATGGAACATGGAAGCTTAAATATGATTACGAATGGAACTAGGAATTAATCTCGATAAGCACGCAAAAGTTCAATTAAATGATAGAAAATAACAAATCTATTCGAAAAATCTTGAAACACCTAGAAGGAAACTTAAATGTTGTCTGCTACTTGTGAAAAATGTATTGCGGGTATATAAGGTAATTAATTTTCAAGTTACTTCATAAAAGTCACCTAGTCGGCCCGCTATGTCACGGGCCAGACAGGTCACCGGCCACAACGGGCCATGTCACCACCCAGTCTGGTGAAAAGAGAAAAAAATAGGCAGCGCCAAGAATGTGACGATTAAACGAATTCGTCGTGAACCATATTTTAAAAATTATAATGTTATATGAAAAATTAAAAAAAACATGGTAATACCAAAGCTCGACCTTGCAACCTCTTGCACACAATAAGTTAAATTTAACATTGAGCTATAATTTTGTTTGTTCGTTTCCTCACTATATAGATATTTTATATTATTACACCAAATACCACGTCACCAACCTAGTCGAGGCCTAGCATGACCGCCCGGACGCACGAGGCCCAGCCAGCCGCGCGCCAGGTCACCAGGCCGCAGACCCAGTCAGTCGCGCCTCGCCCCCAGGTGCATTTATGGATGGCTATGCTTTACGTAGTGAACAAATAAGGTTTTGTATATCAAGTGTTTGATATTCCTAGTCTAGCGTAATGGTTAAAGTTGTTCAGTCGGAAGTCTCAGGTCTCGGTTTCGAGACACCAGCCGGACAAATTTTTGCCCTTTTTCCCAACGGGCAAAATGAAAAAAAACCGTCTCAACACGGAATTGAACCTGAGACTCCAGTCATAGGGAACACAGCACGTACCACTGCGCTACTAGCTCGGATGTCAAACAAAGAGAACGTTTACCTGTAGTATACAAACCTCACCATAGGTGGACAAGGCTAGAATGAATGCGATCCAGGAGTTGAAGAGTGTTGAAATTTTTCTTTTTAATCCGTAATAAAAAATTGAAACAGGTATTTCTCGGTCATAGTAACTTCAAATTTGTTGATTTTTTTCTAAATTTTTATAAAAACACGATCTTTCATTTGATACTATTTGTTCTCTATTCATTTTATTTTATGACTCATTAAATATATGGACTTATTTGTCCCAAATAAGAAGAGAATAAAAGAACATATTTTGCATATCAAATAGACAATGTAACTTCATATTCTCTAAATTAATGTTCAAAATAAGGTTACGTATCAGTTTGAAGTTCATACGAGTTCGGCGAAAGATATATGGTTCTTAAATCTCAAACTTTCAGTTGAGTTGTAATAAACTACATGAGACATGAGTCCATTTGTGAACAATATAACTTCATCTTCATCCAAATCATTTAATTTTTTTGTGACAGCCTTAATAGCCAAATACATGTGTCCATATCAATTTGTAGCATTTTTTACCACATTTATATATTATGGTAATATTTATATGATGCTTTGGAGAAGTAATTTTAAATTTTCTATAGAACGTAACTGGTTTTGCAACCCATATCCTAGAAATAGACTGAAATGGATCATTGAAATCTAATTATAATTTTTATTCATTTTTAAAACTTATTAGAGAGACAAATAATTTAAATTTACATGAAAACATAAAAGTTCACCGAAATAATAGAAAAATATGAGCTTGGTGTATATTGCTGAATGACACGAATTGTGAAATAGGCTGTGTTGGGCTGGAATCTTGTGGGCCATGTAGATCTAGATCATTATATTAAATTTGGCCACGTCATCATCCGCATAGGCTACCACAGCAGCGCCACGTGGCTGCAACGTCAGCGCCATGTGGCTACCACGTCAGCGTCACGTGGCTGCCACGTCAGCGCCACATTTTTAAAACACCATTGCCATGTCATCTGCCACATAATCACCACGTCATCTGCCACTTCATCTGCCACATCATCTCTACAAGTGATGTGGCAAGTTAATCCATGACGATCACTTTCGTCACAGATTTTGGGCATTGGGCAGGGTTCCCTGGGCTTTACACCAATCTATGACGGTCTGAAAACGTCATGGATTACGTCAATCCATGACGAAAACATTAATACGTCACGATAGGTGATTTGTGAAGCCCAATCCATGACGAAATGAAATTTCATCATAGATGCTATTTTATGACGAAAATTGGATGATCCGTGACGAAAATCAGCCGTCATAGATCATAAGGTTTTTTGTAGTGTTTTCTTTTTCTTTTTTCTCTTATTGCACCATTGTGATACAATTTTCTCAAAAAAATCATTGTGATACAAATATGATCTTATATAAACTAATATATTTTTATATATAATAGACTACGTATCATATACAAGCCAAATCAGGAGCCCTAAATGGTCTGAAATTTATGAATACCCAAAACTTTTACGTCTCCAAACAAGTCAAATTTCGAATTTTAAAACAATAAAACATTCACACTAAATTTCCATTTGAAACCATTTAATGTCAAATACTAGCGTGAAGATGTTGTTCTTTTAAAATATAAAGTTTGATGAACCCCAGCAGGGCGGCCGACGACGGGCTCCCAGCAGCGGCAACTTCATGAACCCGTCCCAGCACGATCTAGATGGGCCTTCGGTACCTCCCCACGCGCCCTACCCGCGCCACCGCCGAGCTGCGGTGAGAGGAGCTGCTCGTCCTCTTTCACGACTTGCTCATGTACTGCAGGATGTGGTCGAGCGTGTCATCACTGGAGGAGTGCCGGATGTCGTCATTCACGCGCCACCATGCCGCCACCGCCGCCGCCGCTACCTCCCGACAACTCCTCCTGGTGGTGCTTCTTCTTGAAGACCTTGAACACCACCCAGGCGTCCTCCTGACCGGCGTCCGCCGCCACCGCTGCAGCGACCTGTAGGTCATCGTCGACGAAGATGCGGAAGCAGCACACAGTGACACAGTGTTAACTCCGCAAAATGAATCCCCGCAGCCGCCTACCCAGCAACTGTGTTGCTGCATGCGGATGATCGATTGCATACCGAAGTGTATTGGTGTGCGAGTCTCTCTACAGAGCAGCACGATATGCCAAGTTATTTTGGGTTAACCAGTTACCCACGCTGAAACCCAAAGTGAACCAAAATTTTTTTGGGTCGGTTCTATAGGGTAATAACACTGTTTTTCAATTTGTGGGTATTGGGTAGTTGGGTCAACCCAACAAAACCTGAATCCTTACTCGCAGCCCTCCCCAAACCGCGCCGCCACCTCCCCACCTCAATCGCGCCGCCGCCTCCGCCAACCGTGTCGTCGCCTCCCCCAACGCCGCCACCTCCCTTCTGAGCCGCCTCCTCGCACCAACGTCGCCGTGTTCCCCTCCTGGCCGTCGACTCCCCCACCCCCGTCGCCGCTTCCCATCTGCGGCGGCCGTCCACGCATCGTCGTCCACCGGATCCGGGACGCCGCCTCCCATCGACGTCGCCGACCGGCCCCGACCCACGCTGCCCTTGGCCCTCTTCGATTTTTTATTTCTTCTTCAAGGACCGTGGTGGCTGCCATCTTCTCCTATTTGTCTGGATTGATCTGTGATTTCTGATGAATTATGCTTTCCCTACATGGCTATGCCTACCATGGTGCTCTTTAACAATTTGTATCTAAAAGACACTGATCTGGAAGTATTCATGTTTTCCTGCTATGTTACAAGGTACTAAGGTCCTTTCAAGGTAGGATGGCACAGTTTATTTTACAGGCCTTGTCTTGCACAAAAAAAAAAATCCTAACTTATTACCAATTCTGAATAATGTGTGATCTGTTCGAAAGACTTGAGTCATTGGTGACAATTGACAACATCAACCTGATAGGATGTAGAACTATTTGTTGGCCAAGTATGTCTGTTGTAAGCTGCAAATCAAACAAATTAATATACTCAGGATTCCGGATTAGAGTTCAAATTTCCTTCTGCTGCTAATACTTATTGCACTGTACTAACTAATTAACCTTGTAGGCTGCCTACATATACTTTATCATGACCACCACATGCATATATTGAAGTCCCCTGGGTTTAGGTCGCAGTTTACTAGCTCTGGCTATACTACTGAATTAATATAAAAAAGCCCCCTGGGTTTAAATACTGCCGGCGATCTCATGCCTTTTGACTGTCGTGTCACCAGTTCACGTTTCACAATGCTATAGCTGGAAAGTATAAACATGGGCTATTCAAAAATGGCCGCAATCAGTGCTGAGCTGATCATCATCTGACACCTCCTCACCTGATGGTGCATTGTTTGGCTGCTGGTGAGCACATGGCGTGTGAATGATGCATGAGTTGTGTTGGTCCCGTACAGTTAGAGATGCTCTAAACTTGAGTGTAGATTTATTTGGTAAATGCTAAGATGATTTTTTTAGCTAAGAACAACTGAAAATCTGGTACTTTCCTGCACTTAATTTGGGTGTGTTAGGAACCATGCCCCACAGCTGCATGTCATGGGGAAGTGAGTTGCGGATCCAATCTCATTTCTTGTGTTTGGATGGTGGGTGAAAATCAGATTCTTTCTGTATCAGGTCTCTTGTGGTTTCTGACCAGTTTGGCACTAAGAATATGGCCAGGTATCCTTTTAGTTTGAACTCTGAAACTTTGTGCAAATTTGATTTGTAGGTATAAACTAGTGCAGATTTATTTACCACTCCCAGTGTCCTCTCAGTTAGAATGACCTGAAGATGAACCTCTTGTTGCAGATAGCAACATGAATAATTTCCGTGATGAGTTGGCACATCCTTTGTTTCATGACACATGCTACCAGGTTATCCATCATTCCAGATATGAATATCAAGGCTCTGTTTGTTAAGGACTCTTCTTTAAGATGTCATTATTTCGTTAAGTCTGTTGTTTATAAATCCAACTTGAAAATATTGCTCTGATAGTTTGTTGTGGTGTGGAGTTGTAACAGATCGTAGCTCATTTTATACATTGATACCTCAGGTTTTGAAGAAGGCATACGGGACATGAAACTAGGTGGTAAGACGAGAATGATAATACCTCCAAAGCTTGGTCCTCCAGTAAGTTATTACTGTCTTTGATCCCCTCGTTCATTCAGCAACATAGCTTTCTAAAGTCAAGTTTCATTGCCTTCGGATCTCCCTTGCTAAACAAACTATCTATATGGCAAATCGGCAATCATCACTTCAGCAGATTTTTTATGTTCTTACTGCTGGCCGTCACCATGCTGCAGAATCTGGTTCCACAATGGATGATGTACGGGCAGATGCATCAGTCTGGTCGTCAGTGAGGACGCCACAACACATTTTAGTCTTATAAAGCTAGCAAAATTAGTGTTGTTCTAAAACTATTCTGGTAGTTCTAGTGTTGTTTCCATGTCATGTGGGTTGGTGGAGAGATCATAAAATACTAGTACTATCGATTGATGTAGCAGTGTTGCCTGTATGTAATGTTCATCATCTGGAAGTGCAGAGTGTACAAGGAAATTTGCTAGTGCAGAGTGTCTGAAATCTACTAGTGCAGAGTGTCTGAAACGCAATGTCTGAAATCTGCTGGTAGGATGTATCTTTGAATTAAAGGTCAAATAGCCCAAATAGCCCTTGGAGTCAATTTTGGATTAATTGAGTCCAACATTTTCCACATTGCTCGACCACTTTCAGATTGTTGGGACAAAGCTATAAGCATGCTTTCCATTTGAACCATAGAATGTAGTATGTTTGTGTGAAGCCTTGTTACAGTAATTAACAAACCCTTTAATTTAGTAATCTTTGCCCTTCTGATTGTGAGCATATTCTGATCATTGATATGGTTGTTAGATTTCCAAATTTATTTGCTGAGAATCACAAATGAATTACACATGTTGGCTTGCTGATTTTTCCTTGTATTGTCATTGAGAATGCATTCTGAATCCTGGTGTCCTGAGATTTCTTTATTGGGTGCCCTACATTTTTGAAATGTGTGCTCGTGATTCATGAAACAAATTTTGCCTCTCGTTTCATAGTATTGTAGGCTGTGGACGCGATAGTGTCAAGGTCTCTAGGAGACTTATTTTATTTTCTTGTGTGCAATATCCAGGTGATGCTTATATTAGTAGCTTTGTCTCTGTTTGCTTGCCTCTGGTACAATTGAACCTGATAGCAGTAGCTTGTGGCAAGAAGCTCGTCTTCTTTCATATATGCGAATTGTTCATGCCTCTGTTACAGTTGAACCTGACATAGCTTGGTTCAGATAAGAACTATCTAAGTTCCCATGTTTCATGGTTCGGATAAGAAACTCCTATTCATTGTATATATGTACATTGTAATCAGAAAAAGAAGGTATGAATAATGTTTTGAATTCAATCCTAATAACTTGATATGCTCGTGATGTTCACCATGTCATTGCTAGATTTTTGCGTATGACTTGTGTTGTGTATGCCATCTAGTAAAGAAACAAGAGATGTTTACCATGTGTATTGAATAAACTCTGCCATTCCAATTTCTTTACTAGGTACACTTGATCTGCACTTTACATTCAAGATGATTTGGTATGGAGTTGATCTGTTGCTATTGATTATGTTTAATGTTGGGGAAAAATAAACTATATTTCACAACTCTAGTATCCCATTGGATTCTCATAGAATTTATTTAAATAATGAATTGTTAAAAAAAATTCTAGCAGTTTTTTGTCCCAGCTTGGCTGAATGTGCTTGGAATTGTTTGATCTCAATTGCACTTGTCCAACGATTGCTAATTACTCCATGATTTTAAACATATTTGTTTTCATGAATCACAGAGAAACCCAGGGAGCCAGAACAATTAGAGAAAGCTTCTATGGCTGCAAGTTGATGGACGGCACCAATAAGAATGACAAGTTGTTGATGGGCGATGGAGCAACCAACGAACCCATTTCTAGATCAATTATTTGTATGCTAAACAATGCAGTGAACTTAGTTAAATATGATGTCCTTATTTTGTTAGTTGTGGTCATGTTTTTTAAACCAGAATGTTGGTCGTTGTGTGATACTTCAGTTTGAGACAAAATTAATATTAATGAATGTATCAATTATTATTTTTGATATTCTCTACAAGTGAAAATAATTAAAAAACTAATTTTAATTTCACGTCATTGCGATAGACTATTGATTTTGGTCGCAATATGCTCTATTGCAATGAACTTTAAGTGTTGCGTTATCGTATTATCTATTACTACCAACAATTGTTTGTTGCATGTGCCCTCTATTGCCACCAACAGAAATACGTTGCAATCTAGATATATTACCTCGAAGACTAGTTTGTTGCATTAACATATCATCTATGACCACCATATTTGATTTGTTGCAAAAGCATTGTAAAGCAATGGATCAGAATTCGTGGTAATAAGACTATATGCCTACATAGCTTTGGAGTGGCAATACTTTTCTATTGCAACATATTTGATCGTGGCAATCATGAACTATTGCATCCTAGCGTTTGGTCGCAATAAAACCTGAGGCAACCAATAAAGTCGTTGCAATATTTACTCTTGCAACCAAAAATTGGTTGCATTTTCTTTTTTTTGTTCGTTGCCATATTTGTTATTACAATCTAGTATAGGTTGCATTAGGCTTCTTTTGCGTTGCAATATTTTTTTTTAGCAACCAACTATTGGTTGCAATAGGATTTTTTGGTCATTGCATTAACAAACTCTATTGCAACACCTCATCTTACGGTTGCCTCAGGCTATTGCACCGTTCCAATTGCAACCATTTGTCGACCACCTCACTTCGATGCAACTGATTCCAGATACAACCAAAATAGCCATATTGCAACCATATATAGGTGTTGGCAAAGGGTTGATTCCTAGTAGTGTCGCCATGGAGCTCCCGGCCTGCGCCTCGCCTTCCTCAATCCCCTAGCACGCCTCGAGTGCGGCGGCCTGCAGCTCCTCCAGCTCCTGCTGAAAAGAGTTGTAGGCCGTCTGGTTGGCCTGCGCCTGGGTCGATGAGTTCCCGAGAACCGTCCGTAGGCCTGAAAACCAAGACGCAAACCAAGTTGGGAGCGGATCCCAAATGAACCAAGCCAGCAGGTGAAAGGCAAGAAAGGCAACTCACCGTCGACTTGCTTCTTCTCCGTCTCGAGGGCCGCACACGCGGTCTCAGCCGCCCGCTGTAGGTCAAGGATCGTAGCATCCTTCTCCTCACCGGCCTGCCACAACTCCTCGTAGGACACGCCCTCTTGGACCAGCTCGCCCGAGAGCAACGTGATCTCCTGGTCCCAGAGCTTGAGGGTAGCCTGCTCCTCCTCCAGCGCGGCACACACCCACTGGAGTTGGCCTTGTGCCTCCTCCCCCGCCATGCGTTCGCGCTCGAGGGTGGCTCGGGCCTCCTCGAGGGCGGACCACTCCTGCTCGAGCCGAGTTTCCGCCTGCTGGCGTGCGCTCCGCTCTTGTTGGAGCTGTTCCTCCATCGCGGTGAGCAAGGCAACCTTGTCCGCTAGGTCAGCCCTCAGCTGCTCGACCTCCTTGGCCTTCTCCTTGGCCTGGCTCTGCCAAGACCACGCCCCCTCTAGGGTTGCGCGGTGGAGCTGGGCTCGAGCAGAAGCAAGCTCCGTCTCCCACTCCGCCACCACAGCCTGCATCGCGGCCAAGTCCTCGCGCACCTTCTGCAGCGCCTCATCCCGCTCCAGGAACGCCGACGTCACCTTGTCGACCACGGAGGCATCTGCCGCAGCCTGGGCGCCCTGGTTCAGGAGTTCGTCCTGCACAATTTGCAGCCGGTACTCCAGCCACCCATTGTCGGTCAGCAAGGCCTCCACGAGGGCGTCGAGGGAGTTGTGCTCGGAGCTCAACTGAGCGAGACGGTTGTACCTCTCCCGAGCTCAGCCCTCCAGCTCCTGTCACTAGCAGACAAGACGCGGGAGAACGCAAAGTCAGAAAACACGCAAACGCAAAGGGGATAAGAGGGCAAGCCTCGAATCTGGCAAAAAACACGCACCTAGAAAATCCGCCACGAGGGACCCCGGTGGACCCGTAGCGCCTCGTTCAGCGTGTTGTTGATCGAGGTGCAGTGGTCTCAAAACTCCTGCCACAGCGCCTGCTCAGCCTGGGCCTCGACGAAATGAGTCGGCGGCGTGCCGGCGTGACCCCGCTCCTGCTCTGGGGCCGTGACAACGACATCAGGGGTGATCAGGACAGCGCGTGAAGACGAGGCCTCGGCATCATGCGTTGGGCACTGCGGTATCACGCAGCCGTCCTCCCACGTCACCAACACCCCCGGCATGCGTTCAGGGGTGGATGCGGGCTGATTTCCCCATTGGACTCACCCGGGGGGCGGGGCCATTGTCGTCGGTGACGTCCACCACCGCTTGGCCTCCTGTGGTGGGGACAATGCTGGTGACGTCGACACCACCGCGGTCGCCGCCACCGTGGCCGCCTGTTGACGGTGAAATTCTGTCAACCTAGCCATGAGTTTACCTTCAGTGTTGGCATAAATTTTATATCTTATCCATTGGTACTAACCCCCGTGGTATAACAAGTTCACTTGTGCATGTCGGTTTTGGAGTTTAGTGTTTATGCAGGGTTTTAGCGTTGAAAGCAAGACTTTTGGGATAAGTTCATCAAGCACCCTGTGACAAGACCTTGAAGCCCAGTACAAGTCATGCAATGAAGTAAACATGACTCCAAGAAGCCAGGGACCAAACCTGAGAAGATGAAAAACTCCGAGGACCTAGTCAAAAAAGTGTCGAATCTTGCGAGACAAGGAGCTTCATCCAATTCGGAGAGAAACTAACGACAAGGGCCCACATGCAGAAGGGGGAAGGATCTAGAAGACTCGGGAACCAACACTGGGCGAAGGAAGCCGTCGGTTGGGCCGAAATGGGCCCAGGTCGGCCGGCCCATCCCAGTTCCAAGCCCAGTCGACCCCCCCTTTGAACTAGCCGCCATTCGAGCTATTTATAGCCCCAAGGCCAAGAGCCACGCATCAACCAATTCGTCATCCGCTGCCGAGGAGCAGAGAAGCTTGAGGGACACCATCTCGGAGATGAGGGCCGTGCTAGTTGTCTAGGGTCTCCCTAGCCGACGTGGGAACATTGCATGGAAGACCACGTCGGAGCTCTGGAGCAAGGATCAAGATCGAGGTAGGATCCCAGTGGTGATCTTATTCATGTAATCATTCATGGTGAAATTTTTATAGTGAATCCGATTTCTAGCGATCAAGTGCCTTCTTGATGATTTTGTTTTCCCCTTGGTTTTGCTTCTTCCCCAATCTATACTTAAGATAGATTGCATAGGGTGCTCTTGTAGCCGCGGTGGCTAGAGGTGCATACCGGACCGACCAAGTGATTGCAACTTGTTCTTATTGAACTCGCCCTAGACTACCTGCATGAATAGGGGTGCGTTGTGACAGAATGGTGGCTCTGAAAGGCAGGCATTTTCGGAATCAGACCGGAGGCCACGGTTTAAAGATGTTGTTAATGAGATTCGCTTTTCTATATTCATCTTTCTTGTTTGGAGCTACAACATAAGCATGATCTAGATTATCTAGATTGGTTATCTCTTTGCTTTCTCTTGCTACCTCTTTAGTAGATTAGATTAGATGTGTTTTCTTGATGATATCTTAGATTAGATGCAATTTGGTTCTTCATAAGATAGCTTTCCTTGCTTTACTAGATTGAATCCTTGCGTTGCACATTGTTCCATGGATTCGATACCTTGGGTTCACCACTTGAGGGAAGAAGGGTCCCTTGACTACGACGGGGGATTTGTCCGCTTGCAAATCCATATGAACTTCAATACGATAATCTAGCGTCAACACCACCGCCGTTGTGGTCTCTCCCTGCTGCGGCCTTGTGGCCACAGCCGTGTCGCGCGGCGGCTCGCCCGACGCCGCCACACTTGCTGCCGCCAGTGGCGCCCTCGAAGAACGCCGCCTCGTCGACACGGATGCTCCCGACCTGAGTGCCTTGGCGGGTGCAAGGGCGGGGACGATCGGTGTCACCGTGCGAACGAGAAAGCACAAGGGTGAGCACCGGCCCCTCAAAATCCAGCACGCATGGAGGAAGTGTTGCACACCTAAAATTGGACAAGCCACGCTTCTTCTTCCTCGAGGGTTCGGGGGCGCCGCCGTAGTTCCCGCCGGTGCCGCCGTGGCGCTCGCCGGCGCCTCCGCGGCGCTCGCGGATTCCTCCACTAATGACCCGGTGGCGGGCGCCACCGCCGCCCGCCACGGGCGCCTGCTCTACGGCCGCCTTCGCGGCCCATGGCGACAGGGGCTGGGGACTCCACCTCTCGGGGAGCCTGCCCCCCGTCTCTCTCCTCTTCCTCCTCCTCCTCCGATGATGTGTTCACCGGTGTCGTCGGGGGGGGGGGGGGGTCCTTGCTATTCGCGCAGCCGGTACTCCCGCTCTGCTGCTCCTGGCACTCTCACGGCATGATTCTCCTCTCCTTCGCGCGCACCGCCCACTCTTGTTCCCACCGCTTTGCGGCGTGGGCGGCCGCCCGGGCCCGAGGCGTTGGCGGATTTGATCGCGCGGCGTCCATCGTCACCCTCTGCTGATGGCAACTGTTAAGACTACACCAACGCGATACAAAGACTGAGAGGTGAAGGGAGGCTCACTCACTGTCAGGGTGTCGGGGAGCATGATGAACGACCAGAGGTCGTCATGGCTGTGCAGCACCGACCTGAGGCTGATCGCGGGCCTCACCCTCGTCGCTGCATATTCCCAAAGAAAGCGTTCATGCAGCAACCGCGAATGCGCCAACGTTGTAGGGTTGGCCGCATCGCTCGTCTCGTAGATGCGGAGCTCCCGCTCCATGAGGGGGACAAGCCACCGGTGGTGGAGGTTGGCGAGGATCGAAGCCGCCCCCAACCCGGCGTCCACCAGGCTCTGCAGCATGTCGGTGAGCGACTCCAGCCACTACTGGCGCTAGGGAGGCGATACGCCGTGGTGCCAGGTGTCAGTCTTCTCCTTCAGCACCTTGCCGGTGTTGGGGGGAGGCCAGTGTCGTCGTTGCTAAGGTAGAACAACCCCCTCTCCCACTCTGCGTTGTTGGATGTCATCGTGCACGGCGGGTACAACTCTTTGCGCGAGTCCCGCAGCGCGAACGTCAGGCTGCCGGCATGCATCGCCCGACGCACCCGCGTCTCGCCCGTGGCAAGGGTGTGCAGCTCCACACGGAACAAGTGGATTCAGAGGTCCCAGTTCACTGGGATCCCCAAGAACCCCTCGCAGATGCCGACGAAGGTTGCCGCCTGCGATATCACGTTGGGGTATGGAGCTCCACCCCGTAGTGGTAGCATAGCCCCCGCATGAAGCGGCTTGCCGGTGCGGTGAAGCCTCGCTCGTGGAGCCTGATGAAGCTGATGACGTAACCAACGGGTTGGTCTCCCGGTCCGTCGGTGGCGGAACGATCCACACCGGGGGGCGCCCTTCCACGTTCGGTGCCAGCAGCCCGCCATTGACTAGCTCGTTCAGAGCAAATGGCGTCACCGTCGAACGGGGCCAAGACGAGGGGTCTAGCACTATGATTAGTTGAGGTGGAGCCATTGCAGGTGAGAGCTGAAGCAAGGGAGGCGGCTGCGCGAGAACGAAATGAACGGGGGTGAGGACAATGTGTGTGGCCAGGAAGAAGAAGCGAGAGGTAGGGGCAGCAGATGCTAAGTGACGAGGTAAGGGATTCACCCCTCCCTCTCTCACGATTTATAGATCTGGGGGAGCCACGCTCCCGAAATCGCGCACGCCGCGCGCATTAACTGCAGGCGACCTCGTCTGCCGCTGACAGACGGTCCCCACCATGCCGAAACGGCCGGACGCGCGCGCGTGCGCGATCATTACGGCACAGCAACCGAGGGGCCGCGGCGCCCCGTCACATCCATCCCCACGTCGCCCACTACACGTGCGGTTGCGCCACCTGAAAAGACGCGCCCGCCGCGCACGACCGCTGCCACGACTGCGGCCATTTAATGGCCCGGTTCCTTACCGAGTAAGTGTAGCCCCCGCGCGGCCCGAGCCAAGGGCTCGAAAAATCAGACCATCGATGGGTGCAATTACTAATCAGTGGTGTTAAGGCCCACTCTTGAAAGTGGGCGCCGCAGATGCCCTCAGATTCAGGGGGTTACTGATCAGCAGCTCGAGGGTCGGCTTAGACATGACACTTCGCGTCTTGCATATGTAAACAAGATGGGGGCACCTAGCCGCCACCTCGCAATTGCCCTACTGATCATGGGTTCGAAGCCTGACCCTCGAAGGGTTTGAACAGGCACCCCAGATCAACAGAGTTAGGGACGACCAGGGCGCGCACATTCGAGCCTATCCTCGAGCCCACCAGCTCGAGGGCGCCCCACATGTCGTGTTCAAGAGCCAACGAGGGTAGCTAGTCGAGGGATCCCATCGAGGGAGAGCTTCCATGCCCTCGGTCCCCAGCGAACGGGATCGAGCCTGTAACACCCTAATTCTATTAAAATTTTGGCTTTATTAAAATTTGCTAGCAACCATTTATTTGCCTAAGGAATATAAGGTTGTTTATTTATTTTTAGGCATTTAAAACTTTTCTAAAATAAAGTTAATGAAATATAGGATTTATTTGTGGCATTCATGCTGGTGCATTATTTTTGGTTGCTGGAATTCAAATTCAAATTTGAATTCTATTGTTTGAAACCCCTTTGCCAAAATGCTAAACCCTTTCTCCATTTCCCTTAACCCCTTTCCCCCTTCTAGCCCATCAACCAACCGCGGCCCCCGCTCGCCGGCCAGGCCTACGGCCCCCCGCGCGCGCAGCCCCGCGACCCGCCCGGCCTCCGCCCAAAACACCGCCGCCCGGCCAGCTCGCTTCGGCCCGCCGCGGCGCCGCCCGTGCTCCCGCGCCCTCTCGCCGCCGACCGCCGGGGCCCGCATGTCATCCCCCGGCTCCGCCCGTCCCCGCCCCGGACTCCGCCGCCGCCGCCGAGTCCGAGCGAGGCACGCCTCCCCGTGCGTAGCGCGCACGCCAAGGAGCCCCCCGCCCGGCTATTTAAGCCGCCGCCGCCTCCCCGGACGCCCCTACCCGAGCACCCAGCGAGCCGCCGCCTCTTGAGCCGCACGCGCCCGAAACCCTAACCCGCGCCGCCGTCTTCGGGTTCTTGCCACCGTCGCCACTTGGCCGTCGAGGAGCCATCCCGGAGCTGCGCAAGGAGGTGAGGAGCTCCCCGGTGCCGCTCGTTGTCGTTCCCGTGGGCTCGCCGGAGTTCGCCGCCGCACCGAGCCGCGCCGCCGCGTGGAGCGCCGGCCGCCGTTGCGACCTAGCCGTCCGCGCCGCCCGGTTAGATTCCCCATCGTCCGCGCTTCGTGTTGGTGCCGTTTGTGCACGAGACCGAACCCCCCCGCCTCAAACCCGTGTGCGCGCCGCCGCCCCGCCGCCGCGTGTCGCCGCCGCCGCCCCCGCCGCCGCGTCCGTCTCCCCTGCCGCTTGCCCGCATCCGTAGCCGCCGGATCTAAATCTGACGCCCCTGATCAACCCCGCCGCTCGCAAGCCACCGCAGCCATCAGATCTAGATCCAATGGATCTGGATTGAGTCAACTCGAGTCAGCCGGTCAACCCCACCGCTGGCCCTGGCAATTTTGCAGAAAAGC
Source organism: Cenchrus americanus (assembly GCA_947561735.1). Taxonomy (NCBI): domain Eukaryota; kingdom Viridiplantae; phylum Streptophyta; class Magnoliopsida; order Poales; family Poaceae; genus Cenchrus; species Cenchrus americanus. Next base: position 181,546,411 of record OX387245.1, read on the forward strand.
CCCTGAGTTTCCTATATTTACAAAAATACCCTTCCACCTTTGAAGTTTTCTTACAGTTTAGTCCTTTTTTCTTTATTTTAGCCCAAAACCTTTTCAAATCTTTACAGATTGGTCCCTACACCTTCCCTAAGCCATAACTTAGTCGTTTTAGCTCCGATTTCAGCGTTCTTTATGTCCACGCGTTCGTAGCATAGATTAGTTTTATGCTACTGTTTGGATCTGTTTGATCTGTTTGGTGACTGTTTCTTATTTGTTCCTATTGTATGCTTGTATGTGATGGTTGTGGACCGTAGAGAGCGATTCGTTCGAGGGATTTGAAGATCAAGTCGTGCAAGAGTTTGAGCAGCAAGGCTTTGTTGAAGGCAAGTATTCCTTGATGCATGCCCGCTTGTCCTACATAACATGCATTTAAATTCACTGTTTTTACTTTTCCGCTTGCATTAATTTGATGGGAACCTATTAAGGATCATGCCTAGCTTTTTACGACCTCTACCTTGATGCCGGGAATTAAATTAATCTTGTGGTAGTTATTGCTTAGCATGCTCAACCGGGAATTGGTATTAATCGACTTGGTTACCTTTTGTTATTCTATGTTCCGTTTATGATCTTTTACTTTACAAGACCACTTTAATATGATAATCGGAACATGGAGAACCACCCAGGAAAACAGTACAACCACAAGAACTAATGGGCAATGGTCTTGGGCTGAATAATTAGGAACTTTAGCTTGGGATGGTCTTACCTGATAAGGACAAGGGATCGGCGGTACTGTGGGGTATGGACTCGCTCTAGCATGGGGTTGGGTGAGTTATTCTTTTATGGTGGGGTATCGACCTGCTAGGGGACTTTATACCTTGCTAACTGATCCGGACCTTGTGGGTCATAACTTGCTAGGGAACCTTTGTAAAGGCCATGTAGTGTCCCTATGCAATCACACCTCGGAAGTGTGATATGGTGTCTTGCAAACACCGCATGGTTGGGTCCAAAGTTCTTCGGAGCTTTTACGTCGCTTGTGGATAAAGATGTACAACCTCGCGGAGTGTTAAACTAATCGATTAGCCGTGCTCACGGTCAAGAGCGGCCTGGACACTCACATGATTAAATTATGGAACTTTAATGTTTAAATTGTTGTTTTATTCTTTATTTATGATGCTTATATCTTGTTAATTGGGTTGGTATGAACTTACACTTTTAGTAATCAGGTTGCTAATAAAACTTAACCAACTAAAATGCTAAAGTGCTTGAACCTTAGCCATCCACCATATGGCCTTGCATGTTATGTTGTTCTCTCTTGCTGAGTACGATATGTGCTCACGCTTGTTTATTCTCTTGCATCTACAATACCCGGATTTGCTGCTCAGACTGGGAGAACTTTGAAGACGTTCCAGGAGATTTCCAGGAGTTCTAGGTGTGCGTAGTCTTCAGTCAGCTGCCTGTGGAGGCATTTTTGTCCGCTGCGAGAACTCGTTTGTTTAAGATTCGTTTAAGACTATGGTTTGTAATAACCCTTTATTCGCGTGGCACTATTTTTGGTATTCATAATGTCTAAGCGTGTGTGTAACTTGATCCTGGCGCACACGTGATCAATGCATTCGGTTTTGCCTTTAAAACTGGGTGTGACAGAGTGGTACCAGAGCTGTGTTGACTGTAGGAACGCTAGCCTAGATAGAAATGGTCGAATTAAGGATTTTATACTCATAGAAGCTTTCTCTTACATGCTTGCTTTATTCTTATTAACCTTACTCTTGCCTTTTTGCTTCACTCTTGAGCTATCTGCATTCTTTACCTTGTGCTTGCTTTAGCTCTCGTCCTTTTTGCCTTGCCATCTTTCTCATTCTGCACTACACTACAGATGGTTCGTAGCTTGAAGACCTCTCAGGCTGGAGCAGTCCATCAGTATGCTCCACAGGAACAGTACCATGGTTTGCATGATGGAGATATAGATGAGGAGATTGAGATGGAGCCTGCACCTGTGGTTTTCCCTAACCTTATCATGGTGCCTGACGATGAGGAAGATCCGGAGGAGATGATTCCAGAGGAGGATGAGCTAGCTGAACAACCAAACCTAGAGGAGCAAGTGCCAGAAGAAGATGAGGATCACCTTGATCAAGAGATGGAGGAAGAAGAACAAGAGCAAGAGGAGGAAGCTAAGGAAGCGATCTGGGAAGTGTACCACTACAGAGCTGATGGAGTAGGCATTCCCATGTCAGACCACCTGATAGCAATGACACTTCGCCTGGGCTATGACAAGGCCCCTATCTACCATTGTGAGCTGTGGACTCATCCGTGGTTCGAGCCCCATTGGGAGGTTGCTGCCATCTTGGAGGAGTATATTCCATGCCGTGGAGTGAAGGAGGTGTCCAAGCATCATGATGTGGCTCACAGGACTACTATGGATGCTGGGATAGCAGAGTCAGCTCGGAGGGCGCTCTATGTGCTCTCTCACAAGGAGCGTGACAAAGTTGGAGGATACCCACCGCCGTTACACACCTTTTAGAGCAAGTGGGGAAGCCAAGACTTACATCGCCCCAAGACCACCGGCCCCTATGAAGGAACGCTCAACAATGTCCGGAGTCTACTTGCAGCCGTGAACACCGCAAAGGATGATGCCAACAACACTCTATATGCAGCACAAGAAGAGATTTTCACTCTAGAGACGCAGAGGCGTGCCCTAGAAGCTGCACTTCTGAACAGGGAGCAGCCAGAAGCCCATGAAGCCACAGAAGGATGTACCTCCCCGTCACCCAAGAGGCCACACTACGACTCCCCTGACGCCCGCACATATGCCATGGCAGAAGATAGTCCTTAGGTTTAAGATTAAGGATAGGATCTCTTTGTAATCGCTAGTAGACGATCGGTAAAGTGTGTTTAGTTTAGAGGTGTGGTTGAATGTTTGATTTTGTGCTTAATGTATGAGTTGGATTTTTGGTTGAGTGCAATGTGTTGTGGAGTGATGACCACAACGACATTGGTTTAGTAGTAAGTTTGTGGGGGTTAACTTTCAGTCTCAATCAGTTATCTATCTTAATCTTTTTGCCCCTTTAAGTTTTCCCTTAATGCAAATTCGAGATCCCAAAAATCTGATCGCACAGTTTTCTGAGTCAGCAGCACTGTTTTAATTTTATCTCGGGCTACAGAACTCTGATTGCAGTAAAACCAATTGGAGAAGTTCAAGAATTTCGTGACTGATTTTCTGTGAAAAATTCAGAATATTTGGATGGATAACCAGAGAGTTATAACTGAAACATTACAGCCTCACGAATCTGTTAAACACTGCTGACCTACCTGACTTGTTTATTTTATAACCAGATCTACACAACTCCGATTGAGGTGATTCCAGTTGGAGTAGTTTCGTAATTTCATTACCTTTTATCAGTCCAAAATCCATAATTTTTGGTTACCCACACTGAGAGCTATGCCTGATTGTTTGGAGTCAACAGAATCTGTCTTATCTGAATATCATTGCTATCTTAACCTCCTAAGTTTAACCCTTGGTGCAATCATCTAAAATAATGTCCCTAACACTCAGATGGTGAACACCAGGTCAGGATCAGGTGTTGATCAACCAGCAGGAAGAGCACCCCAGCTGGTACAAATGGATCCCGCTATGCAACAGTTCCTGGAGGCACAGACCCAGCTTCTCCAGAACTTGACCAACACCGTGACAAACTTGCAAGCCCAGGTCAACAATCCGCCGGTGCCGCCACCCGCACCTCGCAACAAACACCGGGAGTTCATGAGTCATCACCCTCATGTGTTTACTCACGCCGCTGATCCACTAGAAGCTGAAGATTGGCTCAAGACAATATTGAAGATGCTCACTACCTGTCAGTGTGACGACAGAGAGAAGGTCCTGTATGCTGCAGGACGACTTCAAGGATCTGCAGCCGCTTGGTGGGATGCGTATTCTGCCGCTCATGCCGCCCCAGATACTATCACTTGGGAGGAGTTTACCACCAACTTTAGGAGCCATCACATACCCTCTGGAGTTATGAAGATCAAGAAGAAGGAGTTCCTTTCTCTGAAGCAGGGAGGAATGTCAGTAGCTGAGTATAGAGACAAGTTCACTGAGTTGTCTCGCTATGCGGTCGAGGAAGTTGTCGAAGATAGGAAGAAGCAGGGAGCCGTTCCCGGATGGGTTAGGCCGGTTCGCTGCAGCACTGCACCGATGTCCTATCCTTTCCCCAACTTTTAGCGCCTAGTTGATGCCGCCATCCGCTTGGAGCACAAGCGCAAGGAGCTCGGAGAGCGAGAAGAGGAAGGCCGCCGGCTGCGGGCGGTTTGGGAGTGCGTCTCGCCCGCGCTTCAACCCACCGCCGAACACCCCGTTCCGCTTTTGGGGACCGGGTGGAAACTTTGGGCGGCGGCGAGTCCCGGTGTCCGCTCGGCGGTTCCGGCGAGCCCGCTCGGCAGTTTCAGCGTCCTGTTCCTCAGACTCCCCGCCCGCCGTTCCCGGCGAGTCAGCAGAGAGCCCCAGTTAGCACACCTGTAAGGACCGTGGCACCGCCCAATCCTGCCACCACTACTTGTTTCAAGTGCGGAGAGCTTGGTCACTATGCCAATGCTTGCCCAAAGAGGAACCCTCCACTACTAGATTTTCCCCCTAATGCAACGCACAAAATGTGTTGCAATATGCCATATTTGGTTGCAATAGACACAATTGCAACCAAATTATTCCGTGGGCCATGGGATGCGAAAGGCCGCGTTGCATTAGGGTATTGCGTCGTTGTCCATCTAGTGGTTGCCAAAGTTTTTTTGTTGCAACGTAACGCAACGTTGCAATTAGGGTTTTTTACAACACTTGTTTTGGTTGCAAAGTGTACTATTGCGACACATCTGCGGTGTTGCCAAAGGTGCAATTGCAACGTTTCGTTTCGTTGCAAGTTATAGTATTGCTACGCACTGACTTTGGTTGCTATTGGTTGAACCTCGTCTATTACCACGAAAGTAATTTGGTTGGAATATGTAGTATTGTCCGATGCCACGAAATTGGTTAGTTGCTATAGGTGGTCTCCTCTATTGCCACAAAAGTTGATTTCGATGTGATAGGTAGCATTGTCCGATGCCACGATATTGGTTACGTTGCTTTAGGTGGTATCCTCTATTGCCACGTAATTTGATTGGTTGTAATATGTGGTCCTCTATTATTGCTTCGAAATTTGGTTGGTTGCCATAAGTTAAAGTCTTTATTACAACGTTTCTATTAGGGTTGCTACAAGTGCACTATCTATTTCCACGCTCATTTTGTGTTGCTACAAGTTGAACTTCTTATTACCACGTTCCTATTAAGGGTTGCTTCAAGTAGACCATACTATTGCCACGTTCCTTTTGTGTCGCTACAAGTTGAATTTCTTATTACCACGTTCGTATTAGGGGTGCTACAAGTGCACCTTACTATTGCCACGCTACTTTTTGGCAACGAAAAACACTGGTGTATTCTGCCACGCTCATTTATGTAGCAGCAGTAATTGCAACATTAATTAACATCAGCAGATAAATATAACAATGCATCTATAGTTAATTAACCAACATTGAACCATCCACTGAGTTAATTACATGACTCATGAAGTACTTAAATACTGAAAAGTTTGGCACAGGACATTGTTTCAACACATAGTAGACAAATTTGCTAGGACATGAAGAACTTGGTCTGCCAATTGTTACTTGGAGATGATCCCAACACTTGATCAGCAAAGGGGGATTCAATGCAAAGAGGTCTCATCACCTGTAAAGAATCAACAAAATTTTTAAGCTAGCATCAATTAATCTCTAATATTGGAATTTGTGAAACAACAACATATAGCAAACCAAAGATTGATTGTGATTCATAAAAATAGCATAATGACATCAAATAATTACCACAACCATAAACACACTTTGACAAACTGAAACATGAATTACATTCACACAGCAGTAAGAGTTGTTGGAAAAAGCTTCACCTCATGTCTTTTTGGTGCTTTGTCGTCTCCTTTGTGCAACTTGTACCTGTAGCTGTTGAGAAGAAATTTGTCTAACGGTGGATTGAGTTTTAGGATTGTTAACACCACCTTTAGTGCTTCTGGTTTTGCGAAATACTTGTTTTCGAGCTTCTTCAGATTCCTTCTCCTATGAACCAATCATTTGGAAGGACAAGATTAGGCGTAATTTCATCAGTAACCGATGATATGTACTAGTAAAAAGTTGTGAATTCGAGAACAACCTGAGTACACGAGAGCACATTCCTGGAGTCTGGTTGTACATTCCCGGATGTAGGAATTGATGGTTCCGCCACCACGTTGTCCGCGGGATTCGCCGACAAGGTTGTTTTGCTGGGTGATTGATGCAACCGCCGCCACGTCGGCAGATTCAGTGACATTGTTGCTTGGGCATGGTTGTACAGATATTGGCTGGTCAACCTACCAAAAGATTCAAACATTCATATATAGAACCCAAGGAAAGAAACGCATTCATGCAAATAGCTTGACCAGTACCTGTGGAACTTGTGACTGTCCATTTGATGCTTGCAGCATTGATAGGAACTCTTGCCTAAGTCGTTGTAGATCCGCTCGCCTTCTCTTTTCACTTTCTTCAAGTTGGCGTGCATGTTCTCTCCTTTTCGCTTCCCTTTCTTCTTCCCATCCCGACATTTTTTCTTGTAGCTGCCCAAATGCGTCCATGAGCTCGACGTGTTCCTCATGCCGTAGCTCTTCCCTACGAATTTGTTCCTCGCGCTCCGCATTGAGCAAACCGCCTTCTAGTTGGGTTTTTTGCCGTGTACCCGTTTCCATGCAACTTGGTTGATTTGCACTTCGTGACTTCTTTGTAGGCTTTTTGGAACATCTCGTTTTTTCCTTTTGGGAAACAAAGTTGTTGTCTGCATTTGATTCCGCCTCAGCAATAACGCTGCTTGCGGTGTCCTAACATTTGCAAGGCACAGGTGGAGGAGTTAGTTGAACAAGAGATTGGTTGCATTCTATAGTTGCATAAGCCTATGTATAGTAATGTATGTACTAATTCATTGAGAACTCACATAGACATTTTTAGATTGTTCGTCCGTCCAAGACCCCCGGTTAGTGTGAGTTATCCACCAAAGTTCCATATCATCGGGCTCTTCACCGGTTTCGGGTCTCTCTCGTTATGCCAAGAAAATAACAAATTAATGTTCTTCATCCCGCAAGACAGATTGGAGATGTGCTTGTCCAGTTATTACCTTCTCATAGCCGCGCCGAGAATAAGGCTTAGCGCCCGACAAATGTCTTGTCATTTGTTGGCATCGAATCGCGTAATTTTGTGTGCTCCTTTCTAGCCCCGGGGCACGAAAACCGAGAACCGGGAACCGAACCGAAAGAACCGGGAACCGGAACCGAAAGAACCGGAACCGAGAAAATCGGTTCCTATTCGGTTCCTGTTCCTCGGGAACCGAAATTGCTGGTTAATCCTCGGTTAACCGAACAAAGAACCGAACAAAACGTACATTCAGCCCAACATGGCAAAACTGTCCAAAAGCCCACCAAAATTTGGCCCAAAGAAACCCTAACTCAACTCCACCTCTACCCTCCCAACTAGCCACCACCGAGTGCCGCCCCCGCCCCCCGGCCCCTCGTCCCCGTCGCGTCGCCCCGACCCCGCCCCCCGCCCCTCGTCCCCGTCGCGTCGCCCCGACCCCCGCCCCAACTCCCATCGCGCGCCGCCCCCATCCGGCCTTCCCCGTCGCCCGCCGCCCGCCGCAGCCTCGACTCCCGTTGGCCGCCGCCGCCACCCCGCGTCCTCGAACTCCCTTGGCCGGTGCTAGCGCCTAGCGAGGACCTGCAAAGCACGGGGCACAGCGCCCGGCGGCCGGCACCTCGAGAATGGAGCACGGCGGCGCGGACCGGTGGTCGACACCGGAGCACGAGGCGCGCCCAAGCGACCGGCATCCCCGGCCGCTCTCGACCCCGCCGTCCGCCGCCGACGGCGGCCTTCCCCGCGGGCACCGACGCTCCCTCTCCCCCATCCTCCTCAAATCTCGGCGCCGGCGGTGCCCCCGCACTCCGGCGACACTCCCTCTCTCCCTCGTCCTCCTCAAATCTCGACGGCAGCGCCCTGCACTCCGGCGATGCTCCCTCCCTCGGTTCCTTCGGTTAGAACCGAAAAAGAACCGAACCGGAACCGAACCGAACGGTTCTATATTCGGTTCTGATTTGTTGGGAACCGAATTTTACAGAGAACCGAAGAACCGAACCGATCGGTTCGGTTAGAACCGAATGCCCAGGCCTACTCCTTTCCTATACAATGTTAAGTTATGAACAAAAATCTTAAAGACTCGGACATCGCCATTTGAATGAAAAATGTAGTGGTCGTAAATCGTAATTAACAATGTGGAACAAACCTTGAATTTAGCAAGATCGAAATACTTCAACAGATAGTGCCATTCAACAATATCTAATTTCGTAGGCTTATGTAACATTCTCTCGGTGGTAGCCGTTGTATGTCTTGGTCGTAGCACCGAAAGTTGAACGCCATCCTTTGTAACGCTCCCTAGCAATGGCCCATATCTTTTCCCTTGATTCAAAGCATTATCCTCCATGTCCCACTTTGCTCGTTATATAATCACAATACCATTCAAATATTGTGTGAGTTCATATGTTAGTTTTTATTTGAATTGTACTGAAAAGCAAAGTCTATTATTACCAATACATCAGTTGCTATTGCGTTTTTGACTTCTTCCCTAACATTTTTCCATGATTTCACTCCAATGATAGGAGCCCTTTTCCTTGTATACGTGACCACTTCATCAACGAATGAGCGGTAGTTATCACCTACCGGTCCTCCATGTTTAGAGAATTGAATGTCTAACCGTCGCTTGCCCGCCTTGATTCTCTTGGCGATTACCGTCAATGCTCTTACGGGACCGCGTCCTCTTTTCTTAACTTTTTGTGAGCCTATTCCATGCGAACAACATGCATGTGATAATACCCACAAAATAACCGTATGCACGGACGAGTAATTTCTATGGAACACATGTTACCGGATCCTTGCTCCCGTTGTTTCCAACGCCGAGCATGAGATGGAGGCCGCACCGCGGGTGTTGGGTTCATTTCATTCCCGTGTTGCAAAATGAAGGTGGGGTCCACGTACCGTTCGCAGAGAATTTAGTGGCATATGATGACCGATCATATTTTGTAGTATGACAAAAAATGGTAATTTGCTTGCAAATTAGGAGATGGATATTACCGATGTCTTCAAGCCAGTCCCGCAACATTCGGGTATTCTCTATATGTATGGATTGTGTCATCCCCGAAAATGTCTTTTAATTCTGAAATATAATCCATAATTAATTTCATTCATGTGACCGAACATGCAAATTCGGGAGTATAAGTACACAAATATTTGGTGAAGCATATCTTACCCAAGGCTTTCTTCTCTTGATGCAAATCAGCCTAGCCAAAGTTTGTATTCATCTAAGTCACATTCTTGTACTTCTTCTTCATCATCAGCATTTATGTAAGCACTTTTGGATTTCAAAGGTGTTATGGCCATGGTATGGTTTATAGGTATTGGCTCTCCGGAGATAACTAATCCGATCACCATCTCCTCCTCGTGAATCGTTTCATTCTTTCTACGTCGACGTCGTAGTCGATCTCGGTGAGTGTTGCTTCCGCCAGAGAGTCGGGAATTCTAGTCTTGTAGTAAACAATGTCCCTCATCCCGTACCCCGGTTTTTGTTTCGGGTTGTTTATGGTTTGTAGGGTGATTTGTGAACCACGAGGGTGACAAGTATGTGTTGTATCTGGCTCCCCATCTATACCCTTCTCAATCATATATACGGTCCAAGACTGATCATCTAATGATCTGCGCATTCATTTCGATGTCATATCAATAACATGTGATGAAATTTGGTGTGCAAATCGCGTGATCAAATGCATGAAATCTAGGGTACAAGTGCGTGCACAGATGCATGAGATGTTGGATGCAGTACGAACGAGGGGAAAGATGGAACCACGATACGACGTACCGGCCTCGGTCGTCTCGTCCCGAGATGAAGGTAAAACATCGGTGTCCGCACCTATGTCCACGTCGACGCGTGCTTCATCGTCGCCCGAAGGTGATGATGACCCAAAGAGAGCCCCCGTCGCCCTAGGCCTAGGGGCCATGGTGGCGGTAGGTTCACCAATCGCCGCACCAGGGGTTGTGAACATTCTAGGTAGCATGGCCGACGACGGTGTGCGCCGCGCTTCGAGGACGTAGGGGTCACCCTTGCCGGCTCCCTCGACGACGGCATCCTCGTGTACGCGCGGCGAGAAGCAGCTTGGCGGCGGCGGCGGCGGTAGTCGTGTCGTCTACCCGCCCCTAACCGACCGAGTTGTAGATTTGTTTTGCGAGGGGATTCAGGAGGGAAAGTAAAGACGCGTGACTTTTTACTCTTGTAACCCGGCGTGGTGGCCCCGGTCATGGTTGCGCGGTAGTTTGGGCGAAAGTTAAATAATTCGGATGGGAAAAAGCGGCGCCACATTCCAAATCGCCGGCTACCCATTTTTGCCGAACGTTTGGCGTATTTGAGGGATGCATTTTGGTGTGGCCACCGACGGGTGGGTCCCACAAAGTTTACTTCTTGTTTACCACAAAGTTATTGTATATTGGTTACACATTTTTTGATGTGGTCGGAGTAAATTTACGAATGTCATATTTGTATAAACTTTAGCGGACTACCATAAACCCTTTATCGATTTGTACCGTAGTAAAATGCATCACACAAATATGTGTAACAAACATAAAGATCGGGTAGCAATCGGTAAGATTTATGACAACCGAGTTTTCACAGAGCTAGCTACCCGAGTCACGTTGACACCACACCAACTAAGGATCATCAAAAACATGCTCTACAAGGACACAAATTGTAAAGACACATACATAGTCGAAAGACACAACTTGAGAGACATGCTTTGTGTTTATTAGCTGGATTTCTTCAAAGATGTGACTGAAATGACGCCAGAGCCTCTCTGCAAGGTCCCTCGTCACTTGCAGATAAATTTCCTGAACATGAAGAAAGCATTAAACGAACTGTCAGAACAAATGATAACTCAAATCTTGTGCACTGAAACAATGTTTAGCAATCAGCTGAACTTGTAAAACACAAGAAAGAACGCAAACATGTACACCGAAATCCGAATGTCTTTTAGGGTGCATCATGTGTGGAACTAATTTATCAAGAAATATCAGCAATCACAACTTTTATACCTTCCTTCAGATCATTAACGCTTCCTTGAGTGTGTAGAAGAACCAATCACACTCGTTTCGGATCCTACACTCCTCGCTGCGGAACCTACGCCACGAGTACCAAGCATGCCATCCTACGTGGTCGCCACACCCGTGACCCGCACACTGCAAATCGTCGTGGCGAGGTACGGGCGCCGGCACCGGCGACACGGCAATCGCATTCGCATCTGTAAGCAGGTAGTGCCACGTCGACGCAATGATCCTGGAGCGGCGTTTTGTGCAAGTCAAATTTATCCAAGGAAGCACCGTCGCCCCCTCTTGGGGTGCCTCGACCAAGCGCGGGGAGCCGCCCGGCCTCGTCGTCGTCGGCCTCGCCGCTGTTGGGTCTGTAGAGGAAGAGGGAGAGGGCGTACATCGATTCCTTGTGACCCGCCTCCACTGCGCGCCGTAGCTGGTCGAGGCACGGCGTGATGACACCACGTGTGTTCCCCGGTCGCGCGGCGCAAGCCGCTCTGGAACAAGGCCTCCGGGTTGCCGACGTTGGCCAGTGTGTTGACGAGCGCCGCGCGATACTCGTGGCCGAGGTAGAATCGACGCCGGGCAGACGCGTTTCGGGGCTAGGGCGTCGTCCGACCGTGGCGGCGCCGCCCACCACGCACATTGCCTTGCATGTTGCGCGCGGGTTGCGGAGATCCACAATGGCATCCTGCGACCGCACAGCCGACGCGGGGAGACGATGTCAATCGTCGGCTCCATCGGCGAGTTCCGGCGGCCTCGACGACGCCTCGTAGTGAGCCACGGAGATCTTTTCCATGGAGTGGTTGCAGTTCGTCACGCACGGTGGGTAATTGGATGTGCGACGCCGTTATCCCCGGCGAGGATGAGGGGAGATGGAAAAGAACCGCCGCCTCCGGATCATGTTGTAGATTGAATTTGGGGGGTCGCAGGGTTCATTGGGTTTTAAGGAAACCGCGCTTTCATAGGGAGGACACGGAATCACGGGGGTCAATGACGGGTGTACCCGGGCACTAGTTGGCCCACAAATCGTCCGTACGGAAATTTGACCCCATCCGTGGATGGAGTTGCGGGACCCACCGTAGGATTGTTGCGCCAAACCGTTGGCTCGAACCCGCGAGAGATTTCCCCATTGGACGAGTTGTGGGCCCCACTGTCGGCACCCGCATTGGGATGTGTTCTTGAGTTGTTCATGTTCATAATGAACTTGATCATTTGTATCGTTTAATCATAACTTCAAAGTTGTTTATATTTGTCAAATGACGTCCAAATCAGGAATTTTTTTTCCTACATTCTTATGACAACATAATCTAGATCTTGGTGTCCACTCCATATCGTGTCACAGCGTCTGAGCAATAATAATTTGAAAATAGAACATTTCATAACTAGATTCAAGATTTTCAATCAGTAGACGACGTTAATTTGAAATGAGATGAATACCAAAGTTTCATAGCTCTTCGAGATGAACAATCTTTATATTGGTTGGATTCTCATTTGAAGAAGTTATGATTAAACGATACAAATGATCAAGTTCATTATGAACATGAACAACTCAAGAACACATCCCAATCGGGGGGGGGAGGAGGTGCCGGTGGGGCCCACAACTCGTCCAATGAGGAAATCTCTCGCGGGTTCGGCCGACAGGTTTGGCGCAACAATCCTACCGACGAGGTGGGTCCCGCAACTCGTCACGGATGGGGTCACCCGAGTCAAATTTCCGTACGGATCGATTTGTGGGCCAACAAGTGGCCGGGTAGACCCGTCATTGACCCTTGGTAACCGCCCCACCCCGCCGAGTTAGTGGGGTCGCGTCCCCGCAATGGGATATTCTCGCCTTTTAGTCATTGATCCGTGGGCCCCACACGGCGGTGGTACGAATGCGCTTGCCCCGACGCGAGTTATATAACCGCGGGGCCTCGCTGTGTTTTCCAATCCCGCTCCTTTGCACCGCGCCGCTCTCGTCGATCTTGAGTAGCCGCTCGTCTCCCGCCCCCTCGACTCCCTGCGCGCATCTATGGCCGGAGAGAAGCGCCCCCGCAGAAGAGGCCCCTGGGGGTTCGTCGCCGTCGGTCCCGCCGCGTCTCCGTCGGTTGCTTTCTCGCCGGGGGTGAGTGTCTTCCTGTCTCCATAATTTCCGTGCTCGCCGAGGATCCGATGTCGTCATTCTTCTTCGTTTCCTAGTGCGACATATGGCCCGGTCCTTCGGCCCGGCGCGGCGCCTCCGTCCGGTGGATCTTCGTCGTCGGAATCCTGGAGCTTGTCTTCTTCCTCGTCTCAGGGCGACGCCCCCGTTCGTCAGGAGGCCGGGGACTCGACAGAGGAACTGGCGAGGACGCGGCGTCGTCTAGACGACGCGCTGCGCAAGGTACGGGACCTGGAGGGGACCCGGGATGCGATGCACACCGCCCTTCAGGCGGCTGAGACGGAGACAGCCGAAGTTCGCAGCGCCAAGGCCGATGTGGAGGCCCGCTGCTTTGGTGAGTTCCTGTATTCCGTCAGTGCACACCGCCCACTAGGCTCTTGTTTGACTCGTCGCCATTGTTTCTTGCCTCAGCCGAGGAGGCGGAGGCGTCTTTCCGCCGCGAGCAAGGGCGGAGGAGGCTGCGCCGCCGCCCCGAACGATCCGGAGGATCGCCACGATGAACTTACGCGCGCGGCGGAGGTCGCCGTCACGGTGGTCGGCCGGGGCTCCAGCCGCCGCCCGACCGTCTTCGCGCGCTCCCAAGGCGTGTCAAGGAGGCGGTGCGTGCGGTGCGCGCCGGGGGAGCCGCCCGCGCGCTCGCGACGGCGGACGCGCAAGTCGACTTTCCCTTGGCCGATCCGCGGCCGGAGTGGCCGTTCCGCCGGATCGGCACCGCACTACGCGCCGCACTTCCCCATTGCGGCCGATGCCGCCGCCGCGGGGGTTGACATCGACGGCGTGCTTCGCGACGCGCGCCGCCGCCGACATTGGCGGCCCGTAACTCACCTTTCTAAGATTAATCTGTACCGGCCCCTCGTGGCCGAGGAAATCGAACCTCGCATTGTTCCTTGTTTGTGCCATTGCGATTTTTGTTCACCGCCGGGGGGGGGTGGGGGGGCGTGGTCGGGTGTACGAAGCAAACTACTCCGGCCCCCCGTGCCGTCTTGTCACCCGTCACAGCAGCAGACGCGTGCGCAGTAGGAGGCTAGGAGCTTCGTTGAACAGGCGTCCAGGGCACTCGAGTAGAGTACGTAGGACTGAACGCGTGGGAGATCGCGAGGCGCAACGCTGCGTTTCTTCTTCCGTTCGCATCTAAATAAAATTAGCCCCAAGAATCTTTCATAAATGGAACACTAAATATAATTTATTTGTAAAACCTTTTCACGTGTCGCCGTAACTTTGTGTGACGAATCTAATGAACCTACTTAATCCAAGTATTTAGCTACGGATTTTGAAAGTAGTTTTGAAAATAACTTACTATAATACTTGTAATTAATGGTGCACCTCCATGGAGTAGTAAATGTAGATGAAATCTAAAACTACATAAATAATTTGGATCTACTTTGCGATACAGAGCTTTTCGCAAACCTTTTCAGACATCAAACCCTTAGTGTGATTTTGCATGCAACTATCCGGTGCAGGTGAAGCGTTGCGGCCAGACCACGACTCCCCAGGCGCGCGTGCGTGTAGCAGTTAATTAGGAACCGCCGCCCCTTCGTCTTGCCGGTTGTCTTCAAATCTTGCCATGCCCATTGCTTCGGCAACCAACACGTCGATTTGACCTGTATATGAAGCCGAAATGACAAGATAGAATATACTAGTTTAGCCTCTTCCCTACCCCGCCCCACCCACTCGCTCCCACTGTCGCATCGAAGGAGAAGGGGTTTTCTTGCTCGCCGCCATTGCCGGCGACCCCCCCAAAGCTTGCAATCTCGCAACCGCCATCGCAAGCGACCTCGAAACGGCGGCGATGACCCGAAGCGACGCATCGGGTGACGGCGGCGCCCCACAAATGAAGGGGGATGCCGTAGAGGCCACCCGCCGCCGCCGCCTCTACGGTAACCTAGGTGATGCGGGCGGAGCAATCCCGCCGCGTCGGCAGAGAGCGTCGCTTCGAAGGTTAGTCCCGCAAGGCACAATCGGTTGCTAGCTAGTCGTGGATTTGTCACGAGGTTGAAGATTCGGAACTTTGTTTTCTTGGTTTGGGACTGCAGGGTGGCAAGCGTGTCGCCCTCAACCCGTGGGAGGCCGCCGTTGATCCAGCCGACGTTCGAGATTGGAGCGGCTGGGAGTGGGACGAATGGCGCCCCGCCGTCGTCCGTCCACGACTTTCGGAGGAGCAGGGACCGCCCCCAACTACCATGCACAAGGTTGAATTCTTCAAGGAGCGGTACTCGAGCATCAAGACCATCGTCACTTGCGACGCCGGAGTAGTGGCGGAGTACATCGACGAAATCAAAGGTAGCCCTCCTCCAGAATGTTTGCTCGTTGGATTGGACACCGAGTGGATTCAGCTTCGCAGTGGCGGGTACAAGCTCGCATTGCTGCAATTGTGTGTCGGTTCGAGCCGCCTTATTTACCGGGTGCACCATGCGGCTACAAGCTTCCCCGATGTCCTGAGCAAGTTTCTCAGTGAGGAAGGCCACATCTTTGTGGGAGCGCATATCACCAACGATGCTGAACGCCTACAGGAGGACTGCGGCGTCAAGATTTCTAATTGGAAAGACCTTCAACTGATTGTTGCTGACGTTGATGAGAAGTATAGCCATCTGTACCGAAATGGTTACAGGTCGTCACTGGAGAAGATTGGAAATCAAGTACTGGAGCTACCTCTGTACAAGGACAGAAATGTGAACCACAGGCATTGGGGTTTGAGATTGTTGCACGAATGGCAGGTGAAATACGCCGCCAAGGATGCATTTCTGTCTTTTGAGATTGCTAATCGGCTTGAGATCAAGCATGGTTACCGATTTACGCCGGATGCTCATTTGTAGAATCATGTAAATAATGTACTAACCAAAAGTAGCAAGTAGAATTTCTTGGTTTTCGGAACAAGTATATGTGTACATATTAGTAGTAATTCAGTGATGGATTGAAACTAGGAGGCCTTGTTTATTTGGGCAATTTTGACAGATAACTTCCATATTACTCTAATTATTTGTTGATTTACTAAAGATTAATTTGTATCATTTGTTAGTCAATTTTTTATTTTCTATATCAACATATTAAAAGCAACAACACATATGCAAATTATCAATGTGCCCTTTTGTTAGAAAAGGATTGCAGTCCGAGATTGGGCCGCCCATTTGTCCTTATTACTTCCGGTGTGTGCGAAGCGCCGCACAAGAAGACATCAAAGCATAATCTTTAGTGCCACACCGCTACCTCAAGCGGGCGCACCACAACTTAAAAGGCGAGGCGTGCTTGCCATCCCGAACTCCTCCGAACACCGCTTCCTCTCTACTAACCTCCGGCTTGTTGGGCCGGCCGGCCCATCGGGCTCCCGCTCGCCGGGCTTCACGCTCGCCGTAGAGCCTGTTGGTGACCCGGCCCGCCCTACGGCCCCCTATTTTTGTTTGTCATACCAATTTTTAGATTCATATTTTAAATATTAAGATTTATGCAAAAGTCTTCCGAAGTAGTAAATAATGGCAACATAGAAGTCATGACTACGGTCGAGTAAGTATCAATTGAAAAACTCATCATCTTGGGCATCTTGAACTATTGGTGCAACAATTCCATCATCAATGTACGTGTCATCTGCATCATGTTCATCATCAACATCAAATACTTCGTCGTCTGGTTCGTCAACCGCCTCGGCCCGAACCTGATTAATAACTAAGACATCGCCGGTTGTGCCTTCCTTGTCCGATCTAGACCAATTTGTCAAAACCTGGTGTTCACCGAGCAAATTAATACCTTCGATACCCACAGCAAGTGAGTCCTCGAGATCTAATTCAGGCATGGCAAACAAGTTCCTTGGTTTCATTGAAATAACACTGCTCCGGCCTGTGTTTGTTCACCGGATTCACATAAAACACCGCTTCCGCCGTGTTGCCGAATATAGGGTTCATTGCTAAACTTGTGTCGAGTAGTATCGATGTCAATGACCCCATATTTATCTTTACTGTATCCTCTCGCCTCCGTTGGTACTTGTGACAAGAGGCACATCAAACCAGTCACACTGGAACAGAATAACTTCTTTTTGTCCAGGGAATTCCGGTGAAATCATTCTTTTAATCACCCCATACCAATTTGTGCCTTCTCGCCTCACCCTTGACAAGCACACCACCGTTTTGTGTCACAAGGGTTCTCTCGATGTTAACGGTACGAAACGACCAATTGTTGATATGACATCTATTCAATGTACGAGGTCGGGGATCCGGTCCTTGAGCAAGTGCAAACAAATCTGAACTTACTTCCCCTCTAGCATGTAAACCTGTGATCTTGCTTTCAAACCATCTTACGAGTTGAGCCTCATGTCGCTTATCAAGATTTCTGGATCCATGTGCCCTCAGTTCTTCCAAATGCTCGCTGCACACAAAAGAATATTACCATTAGTTTGATATTTAAAGTTAAAAGCAATAATGATGTTCAGTAGTGCATCTTACTCGACATATGGTCTAGCTTCATCACAATTGCAAATTATGTAGTGCCTCATCTTCCGAAACTCATTTGGTGGTATTTCTTCAACCGTCTGTCCTCTCCTCTTGTAATCCATTTCGAAAAAATGCTCAAACCGGATGGTGGCTCATTAACAAGAATCGTTTCATGTCGATCAACACGATTGTCTTTGGTGTCCACGTCCAAGAATCTTGAGCGAGAATGTAAGGCACTCCTCGAGTATGTATCCCTCAAGGCAATTGAACCTTCGGGGTGAGCCTTGTTCCTCACATATCCTTTCACAAAGTGCGTAGGTAACGTTCCACCGGGTACATCCATCCGTAACACCCTGGCCCCCCAAGTTTAGCTTCTTTAGCTAGATGAACGAGCAAATGGATCATGATATCAAAAAATGCGGTGGGAATATCATCTCAAGTCGACAAAACGGCCTCCCTAATTGAACAAATTGAGCTTCGTCCAATTTCGATTCCACCAACTCCTTTGAACATAGTGCATCGAAGAAATTACTAAGTTTGAATCAATCCAATGACAACAACTTCGGCAAAATCCTACGCACCACTAAGGGTAAAAGTTTCGTAGAATTAGATGGTAGTCATGCGTTTTCAAGCCCGACACCTTACGTGACTTTACATCAACACATCTTCTTATATTCGAGGAAACCCCATCGGGCATCTTCACTCCATATAGAAATTCACACAAACTTTCCCCGGCATCCTTATCTAACTCGTACAAGGCTGATGGCAAGGTATACTTATCATCTTTAATCACGGGGTCTTGATCCGGTCGTATCCGTAGATGCTCCATGTCAAGCCGAGCATTCTCCCCGTCCTTACATTTGCCATCCAACTTAAGCGTAGTGCCTAGTATGCTCTCGCATATATTTTTCTCAATGTGCATCACGTCCAAATTATGCCCGATGAGCAAAGAAGACCGATAAGGGAGCTCAAAAAAAATACTCTTTTTCCTCCGGTTGTGCCATCCGTTGTCTTCGTCACGCTTCCTTTTTTTTTGATAACAATGTCTTTCCAAATTCTACTTGTTCAAAAGTAGAATACGCTCAAGTACTGTGCACCGGATAGTGGTTACGGTGCCTCCCTGGTTTCGACCTTGTTGTTGAAGCTGACCGCATTGTTGCACCATGGATGGTCAGGGGCCAAAAAACGTCGATGTGCCATGTAGCAGTGCTTCCGCCCATGTTTCAACCACAAATACTCAGTATGTTTGTGGCAGTATGGACATGCAAACTTTCCTTTAGTGCTCCAACCAGACAACATAGCATAGGCCGGGAAGTCATTAATTGTCCAAAGAAGTATAGCACGCAATCTAAAATTCTCCTTAGTCCCTGCATCTCTTGTTTTAACACCATTATTCCAAAGCTCCTTGAGCTCCAAGATCGGGGGCCTCAAGTATACATCAATATCCATTCCGGGAGATTTTGGACCAGGAATCAACATTGACAAAATCCAGTTAGATTGTTTCGACACATCCATGGAGGCAAATTGTAAGGAACCGGGATGACGAGCCAAATGGAATACGTAAGACTTTGCATGCCAAAGGGATTGAACCCATCGAAGCAAGACCCGGCCCTAACGTTACGACCTCCTCCTTCGAAAACCATGTAAACTCCGAATCCACGTGCTTCCATGCCTTTGAGTCGACGAGGGTGACGCATTTTTGCATCATTCACCAATTCATTCTTGTGCCACCGCATATCCTTTGACATTTGCTTTGACATATACATTCTTTGAAGCCGAGGAATAAGAGGAAAGTAGCGTAGGATCTTAATCGGTAACCGCTTCTTAACTGTAAGTAGCACCCACTGCACTGCAATTATTATCAGAGGTTTTATCTACAACTTTCCACCTTGACTCCTTACAAATGGGGCATGTTTCCAGATTTGCGTATTTATCAAAAAATAACACACAATCATTTTGGCATGCGTGTATCTTGACATAGTCCAAGCCCAGGTCTCGAATCACCCTTTGCACTTTATCCAAGGAGTCGGGAATACAATGCGGTCGGGGAGAACCTTTCCAAAGAGCTTAAGTATGGCCTCCATTGACGCGTTACTTAAGCCATACATGCACTTTATCTGAAAAAGCTCCACAATAAAAGAGACCTTCGTTGCATTTTTGCATCCTGGATACAATTCCTTCTTTGCCTGCTCTAATAGTTTCAAAAAGATCTCTGCCTGCTTATCTGCCTCTTCCTCATCTCTGGTTTGTCCATGATGTATAGTGCCACTGATAATGTTTCTAATCAGAGTATTGGTGGCAGCAGGGTTATCATCCAAACCATCTTCTTCATCGTCTTCTACAAATAAATGTGTTGTATCATCAGCTGTAGGTAGTGCATCATGATTATTGAGATCAGCAGTAACATCTTGATTCACAGGACCCTGAGAAGAAGTATTAGTTTGGTCTTGAATGTTACCAGCATCGATGAAACAATCAGCAAACCCTCTATTGAGTAAATGAATTTGAATGCGACCCACGGTGGAATGTCTGATCATGCATTGACACAATTTACATGGACACGCAATAGATCCACCTCGCGCTGATGAGGCCGTAAATTTTTGCAAAAAAATTCGAAAATTGTTCTGCCAATCCGCTGAGTGTCGAGGCAAGCGCATCCAACTTCGATCTTCGTCTGATGCCATTAGTTAATCCGCATTGTTCATGTTTAATTTCAATCGACCTTGATCACGATATATATACCAATATGCATATATATGCAGCGAACGATTGGATATATATACGAGATCAAGACATCGGTACGTACCGGCCGTGGCCGTAGCGCCGCTCAGATCTCCGCAACAATAATCACGTGGAGATCGCCGTGGAGATCGATCCCCTAGAGGCCCTCGTGGAGATCTCCGCAACAATAACCGGGTTGTCGAAGACGGAATTTTGGAATGGTCCGGATCGGAAGAGCCCCTATCCGATCGTGTGTTGACGGATAAAAGACGTATCCCTCTACGATCCGCAAGCGTACGGACCCCACACCTTTTTCACCACGGGATTCCCAAGGTTCTTGTCCATCCGCGGAGCAAGGGGATTACTAGCGCTTAACCAAGTACTAATCTAGTTGAATGGAAAACCTTTGAAAGAGAGTATTAATCTAAAAGTAAAGACAATCTACCTAAGTTAATCTAAGTTAAGTTGATCAAACAAATGTAGGGTTAAACTATATGGTAAAGGGTGAACACAAGAGAGTGAGCAAGAAAGATAAGCGTTCCCTCCCTAGGATCTAGGATAACATGGTATGCATCTACTACACGAAAGCGGTAAACCAATCTACTGGGGGTTGTGACCACGGTTTCGCCCTTTCCCTCCTCTCGTATCGTCACTACGCGAAGGTATTCGTGACTAGACCTATGATGGACACGGTATGTTGATGGAATCTATGGGAGTAGCGGATATCATACGCCCGAAAAACACGGTGGCCTACCTTAATCATCAAAGCATCATCAACATGAAAACAATAGATTGGAACCACGAATCAAGTAGCGATCACATAGCATGTATCCATCTAATCCTAGGGATGAACGGAGACATTACCCCATCATCTTACACGGATTGAAGCACATAGGGGTGATGGAGACTCGGAGAACGTCGTCGATGAAGATGGCGGCGATGGAGCTTGGGAACACCCCTAGGCCAACGGCTTGGAGTCCTCCTCTTGCTTCCTTCTCTCCGCCGGCGTTGATCCTTGCGACGAGCTCATCTAACTCTCTCCCTCATCTTGCGGCGGCGGTTTTTCGGTGATTGGCGTCGGTAGGATGATTTGTTCGATGTGTCGGTCGACGGCGGCGGAGGCAATAAATAGACAAACACCTAGGGCAAAGGAGGGACCGAACCGACCCCGGAGTGGGCCTGGGCCGGTCGGACCGGGCCGGCCGGCCCAGCCCACTTCGGCCGGTTCGGGCCCGGTTTTCTCCCCGTTGCTTCTCGCGTGATCCCTTATTCGTGTGCACTTGCATGTGGGCCTTTGACGTCGTTTCCTTCACGGTTTAGGCTTGAATCCTTGCTATGCAAGCTTCGCCGTTTTCCGGTTGAGTCCCCGAAGACTTGCATGTTGACGCTTCGGTCCTCGGGTCATTTGGAGTCATGTTCATCGCGTGTCTTGACTCTTATCGGGCTTCATGATCTTCTTCCAAAGTGCTTGGTGAACTTATCCCGAAAGTCTCCTCTTTAGCGTAGATTTCCGCGTAAACAACAAACTCCAAAATCGACATGCAAGTGTGAACTTGTTATATCATTAGTATGCCTAGTGGCGGGTTAGTTGCAAATCATAATCGAAACCAATGTATAACAAGTACTCTAGGTTGACGGAAATTCACCGTCAACATCTCCCCCATGCTTAAACCTTGCTCGTCCTCGAGTAAGTGGTCCTCGCTTAAAAGGGAAATCAGCGTTGCCTTCCAATGTTATCCCCGCACTTAGTCATTCATGACGAGACAAATTGCTCTCTCTTAAGAATTTATTTTTAAAGTTCAAGTTGTGACCGGCTTCTTTTTCATTATGGAAGATAGACTAACAATAAAGAACAAGCCACATTTAACACGATGCTCTCAAACTTAAGTGAACTTCAAACCATTACCTTGTCACATGGAAGATTTTCAAAAAGATGCATATCCAACATAAGTGAAAATCTCTTGCAAGAGCCCATGGAACACTCATCTCATCAAGTCACTCAAGCCTATACTAGATTATTTTCAACCTACTCTACTCATATGTGATAGTGGAAGGCTTATGTGGAGCTTGGAAGGTTAAAAACAATCCTAGCAAAACATACATTCGAAATATTGTCAAATTAAGAGAGAGGTCTATTGGAATTACCGAGACTCGTCAAAAAGGCCATGGAAAATAATTGTTGGAAAGAGAGAGCGACGAAACACACACATTTAGATAAGTGGACATGTGCAAGTGGCAAATGGATGATCCCGAGGCACGAGTGAAGTCCTCGTTATCGGATTGCACATGGTTGGAAGATTTGAGTATGGATGTGTCATCAAGGCACTTGAGAACTTATGAAGCAAAAAGATCCGAGGAGCATCTTTATTATATTCTTTTTACTTTTATTTTATTTCCTTCTCTTTTTCTCTCTTTCTTTTTTTTCACTTTATTCTTTATTCTTCCTTTTTTTTTCTTACTTTTCTTTTCTTCTCATCATATTTTTTTTCATTTTTCATTTTTTTCCTTTTTTTTTCTTTTTTTTCTTTTGCTCCTCAAAACTTTTTGCAACATAATACTTACATAGCATTTGTGTCGGAGAATGACCCCTCCCCCATGCTTGAACGATGCTCGTCCTCGAGCATAAAAGAGAGGGGAAATGATCGCTAAAGTAAGTATAAATTCCATATATTGCGGAATATTTGAATCTCCATCGAGAATTTTACTCCATACTCAAATTGGGTTGCGGACAAGGAGGTGATCACAAAAAGATGTTTTTGGTTTAGGGTGGATGCCCGGCGAAGTTTGCGAAATTTTCGATGTGAAAACCCACAATGCATGGACAAAAAGGCTAGCATGAAAAAGTTACACAAAGGAATGACCAGCTTCTTAGTCTCGAACCATAGAAATCAATCCTAATTCAACTCATCAAAACATATGTTTGCAATCTACGAGTTTTGTTATCATAAAACATATATGTATATGGCTTTGGTAGGTAGAACTTTGCAAGAGCATCACAAATATGTAGATAGCATAAAAGTTAAGTTTTCATAAAAACAACAAGTTATCCGGCTATCCATAAACTTAAATCAAAGAGCAAAGATATGTATATGGGTCTAGAGCATAGTCATTTCACCTCCACAAATAAAAGAGCCGGTATTTAAATTAATTTCAGATCATATTATATAGAGCAATTAGCCAAGACATGTATAACTTCATGTAGGTAAAACAAAGCGGCAACTTTCATCATCTTTCCGTAAGCATAGGCAATGTAGAACATCGAGGTGGACACATGGTCATGCTTATCTATTGAAAGTAAAAAGAAACCTAGGTTGTCCTCCTAGTAGCCATGTTATTGTTTGAAGAGAAAAACAAAATGTTGCACCTAGTTGAGGTTGAAGGCATACTTACAAGCATTTGTGTTTGGAAAAGAGAAGGTCCATGGAGATGTTACCATCCTTTGTAATTCTTCGTTGCCTTTTTCCGACATCTCCATGTATCGATGTGGCTTTTGCTTTTGTCTTGATTTATTAATGCTCCTAAACTTCTGAATTTGATCTTGTATGCTTAATGGAGTCATTGGTCACCCTTCTCTTCAATGTTGTCATCACCATCTCCTCTTTCTTGTTCTCATCATCTCCATGCTGTCTCTTTTTCATGGATTTCCCCCTCTGTCCAGAACAGAAAATATATCGAAATATAGCTCTATTGAAAAGTTTATGAAATTACCTTTCCAACGTGTGGTCATTCATCAAAAACGGAGTTCAAACAAGGGAGCTATGTCCGTTTTACTTCAGCGCTGCGTGCTGTCCAAAACTGATTTCAGGACGTGTTGCACTCGGTGATTCGGGCATAACCACTTGTAGGAACCTCCGATTGTCTTGATTCTTGATTTGTTGGAATCGTAACTTCATGGGGCTTCTAAATATCCAAAAATACCTAGTGTTTTCCCTTTGAGACCATGCAGAATTTTGATGAGATTGGTGACTTCTTGCGCATTGATCCGGAGATGTTAACGATCTTTATCATTCTATCTTCTAGAGTGTCATGTTGCACTTCCGTGTTGAAGATTCAGGGTCTCCCCCATGCTTAGCATTTTGCTAGTCATGGAAGAAGAAGACAAAGCACTTCTTAGCCATCCTTCAATTTCCTTGTAGTGAGAGTCTTTATCTTGCCTCTAAGACGTTTTAAACGCACATTCTACCCCCAAGGTGACGGTTGGGAGTAGATAGAATTGCCAACAATCCAACAATGTCTCTAAGATTCTTAACTTGTGGCATAATTAGTTTAATGAGGAATAAAAACCTAATGAGTGTACGTGGTGCAAGGTGTGTATGCACATGATAGGAAAGCAAATAAACAAAGACAATGTTTTCACCTAGTTCTAAACACCATGTTTACAACTAGGTTGCCGAATTTCTCCATAGCCATAAAGGTTTATTTATCAAGGGTTAAAACACCATGTCTATCCCTAAATCAATAACCCTTATAGCACAATAAAAATTAAGCGCATTGCGGAGCTTATAAACTAACCAATGCAACATGAAAACATATGAAAAGCTAGCTAGGTTTATCGAACTTAACGATGATGGTCCGCAATCATGTTTAAACACCATGTTTACACAAGATCACAAAAGGAAAATACCCATATGGCCATATGAAGCATTAACATGGAAACTGAAGCATACATCATTAAGTATATAAAACAACCAAGCCAACTATGTGCAAAACATGCATACACAAAGAAACATCACGAGGATAACAAAATGCAATGCATGCAAATAAATAAGATCATGAACATGATGGTGGTTCTAAAAAAGGAAAACTGAACTTAGATTAATAACCACAAGTTGATCATCATAAGATAGTGCCATTCTTTTATTTTCTCTAAGAAAGTAGCAAAAATATAAAGAAACGGGTTGCCTCCCGAAAAGCGCTTCATTTAAAGTCATAGAGCTCGACTTTCTCACATACCTTCTTTTCGTTGCATAGCCATGGCCCTTCATGCAAGAAGAAAAGGTACCAATGCAGCTTTAATTTACTTCCCATGTTGTGCTTGATCACTTATAGAAGACTTGCCCAAAGCATCCTTTTGTTTCATCGTTATCTCCTTCTTTATCATCCTTCGGTGCTGCCTTCACTCTATTATTTTTTTAATGTCCAGAACAGAAAGTATACTCAAGATCTACTCCATTGCACAGTGCACAAAATTTCCTTTCCAACGAGTCTTCATTTGCTCAAATCGGACTCCGGACAAGAGAGTTACGTCGGTTTTACTTCGGCGATGAAATCTGTCCTGAAATTTCAGAACGCGCAACGCTCAATGTTTTCTCCATAACTCCTTGCACGGGTCTTCAAACTTGTTGGTTCTTGATGCGTTGGAATGGTAACTTGATGGAGCTTCTGGATATCTCATTTTCTTCATTTGTACACCTCTGAACAAGCTCTCAAATTGATGAAGACAGCAGCATCCATCGCGGGATTCGGAGA
The DNA here is from genome assembly GCA_947561735.1 of Cenchrus americanus. Taxonomy (NCBI): domain Eukaryota; kingdom Viridiplantae; phylum Streptophyta; class Magnoliopsida; order Poales; family Poaceae; genus Cenchrus; species Cenchrus americanus. The sequence goes on from OX387245.1 coordinate 181,572,352, forward strand.
GGTTGATGATTTATCTTGCAACTCTTTCAGGCATGACTTCTTTTTTTTCATTATTCAAACCTTGTCTACATGGTTAGTGATAATCGGGCCTTTCCCGACATATGGTTCTTTAAGGTCACTAGCTTGACCAAGCGCAAAGCATGATCGAGATTTACAAAACTTATTGTAAACATACGCGTCCATAATTAACACCACATGTGAATTGTAGCAACAAGTCAAGGTGTAAATAAAAGAAGCATATGTTTCATGCGTAGCACTTAGCTCATCATTAGGCAAAGGTTGTTTAGGTGTGAGATTAATTGGATCAAAAATAAATGTTTCCTCTTTTTCATTCTCAAGAAAATCTAGCCTATCAACATGATCACTATTGGAACAAGGCATAGGCATTAAACTATCATTCATACTATTGGTTAAGCATGAGTATTTGAATTTATCATCATCAATACCAATAATATCTTGAGATTTCAGCGCGTACCTTGGCCTTAGAGATTTTTCAACAAGAGTGATATTTGGTTCATCAAGCGGCGTTGAAGGCGAATCGATCTCAACAAGTGTAGTTGCCTCTTCATCACCATCTTGCAATTTCTTCAACTCATCATGTGGAACATGTAATCCTTCAACTATGTACGCATTCATCTCTTCTTTGAAGTCTTCTTTATCAACCAGATCTTCATCTTCAAAGACTTGTATGTTGCTTTCTTTATCTTCCATGTACCACATGTCATCAAGATCGCTCATTGTTGATTCACTCTTTCCTTCATCCTTGAGTACTTCAATGTCTTGATTTGCTAGTGTGTAGGCTTCAATAGCACACAAGCTATCATCTAGCTTGAGTCCTATCTCCTCCCATTTATCCTTTGAGTCACTAGGCTCATCACGGTTGTACTCTTCTCTTCCTTCATCATAAATCTTTGAGTTGTCAAACCGGTCGATCCATCCTTCATCTCCTTCTTTTCTTTCTTCTTCAAACATCTTTTGGATCGACTCTCCACTCATCTCTTGATCAAATATATCTTCAACTAGTTTGGCAACGTGTCGGCGTTCCTCCTTCCTTCGGTAGTTAATTAGTGGGGCGAAATCAACTTGAACCCAACCGGATTGCTTGAACTCCGCCAATGGTCTAGCATTCCACATACTTCGGCCTACATTCATGTTAGTTTCAACATTTTTAACATCCGAAATGACTTCTCTTACCTTGGGAAGTGGATCTTCACTTTTTTGTATGGTCGGTTCATCTTCCTTGACCTTCGGTTCATCTTTTTCAGAAATTTCAGCAAGCACCTTGGGCTTGCTTTTGTCATTTTGCTCCTCTTGACAACATCTTCGCCAATCTCGTATTGTTCTTTGTCCATTGCTTATCCTTTGTAAGATTTGTGCGGCTTCACTAATTGTTTTATCCATTATATCACCGCCCGCACACATGCTTACAAAACGAGACGAGTTAGGGGTTAGTGAAAAATAAAAGGTATGCAACATCAAGTCACCGGAAAATCCCAAGTTCGGGCCTTGCTCAAGTAGTTCATTAAATCGGTCCCATGCTTCATCAATTCCTTCATCCTCTCCTTGCTTGAAATTGAGCACTTGCCTCCTTAAGTCTTGGACCTTGCTTATGGGAAAGAACTTCAAAAGAAACTTCTTCACTAGCTCATCCCAATTTCCTTTTGCTTCAACGGACGCAAGTGTGTACCATCTTCGCGCTTCATCTTCGAGAGAGAATGGAAAAAGATTCCACTTGAACCAAGCGGCCGGAACTCCTTTTTGTTGGACCGTGTTGCATAACATCGTGAATTCCTTAATGTGTCTATATGGGTTGTCATCCTCCAATCCTCTAAATGGTTTTGTCGCCACTAAATTGATGATTCCAGACTTCAATTCATAGTGGGTTGTAGCAAGCGCCAAATCTGATTTTTGCATCTCAATGTCTTCCATTGACGGCATTGCTAGCTCCCTTAGCGACATCTCTTCGTCTTCCAATGGTGAGGTGAACAAATCCATCTAGGCACAAGAAGAGTAGAAAGAAAAACAAAAAAGATTTTTTTTTTTTTAGAAAATAAGGGTTAGGTGTTAGTAATCAACAAAATTAATACTAGATTAAACGTAGCAAACGGCTTGCTCCCCGGCAACGGCGCCGGAAAAAGGGGCTTGTTGACGGATAAAAGACGTATCCCTCTACGATCCGCAAGCGTACGGACCCCACACCTTTTTCACCACGGGATTCCCAAGGTTCTTGTCAATCCGCGGAGCAAGGGGATTACTAGCGCTTAACCAAGTACTAATCTAGTTGAATGGAAAACCTTTGAAAGAGAGTATTAATCTAAAAGTAAAGACAATCTACCTAAGTTAATCTAAGTTAAGTTGATCAAACAAATGTAGGGTTAAACTATATGGTAAAGGGTGAACACAAGAGAGTGAGCAAGAAAGATAAGTGTTCCCTCCCTAGGATCTAGGATAACATGGTATGCATCTACTACATGAAAGCGGTAAACCAATCTACCGGGGGTTGTGACCACGGTTTCGCCCTTTCCCTCCTCTCGTATCGTCACTACGCGAAGGTATTCGTGACTAGACCTATGATGAACACGGTATGTTGATGGAATCTATGGGAGTAGCGGATATCATACGCCCGAAAAACACGGTGGCCTACCTTAATCATCAAAGCATCATCAACATGAAAACAATAGATTGGAACCACGAATCAAGTAGCGATCACATAGCATGTATCCATCTAATCCTAGGGATGAACGGAGACATTACCCCATCATCTTACACGGATTGAAGCACATAGGGGTGATGGAGACTCGGAGAACGTCGTCGATGAAGATGGCGGCGATGGAGCTTGGGAACACCCCTAGGCCAACGGCTTGGAGTCCTCCTCTTGCTTCCTTCTCTCCGCCGGCGTTGATCCTTGCGACGAGCTCATCTAACTCTCTCCCTCATCTTGCGGCGGCGGTTTTCGGTGATTGGCGTCGGTAGGATGATTTGTTCGATGTGTCGGTCGACGGCGGCGGAGGCAATAAATAGACAAACACCTAGGGCAAAGGAGGGACCGAACCGACCCCGAGTGGGCCGGGCCGGCCGGACCGGGCCGGCCGGCCCAGCCCACTCCGGCCCGGTTCGGGCCCGGTTTTCTCCCCGGTTGCTTCTCGCGTGATCCCTTATTCGTGTGCACTTGCATGTGGGCCTTTGACGTCGTTTCCTTCACGGTTTAGGCTTGAATCCTTGCTATGCAAGCTTCGCCGTTTTCGGTTGAGTCCCCGAAGACTTGCATGTTGACGCTTCGGTCCTCGGGTAATTTGGAGTCATGTTCATCGCGTGTCTTGACTCTTATCGGGCTTCATGATCTTCTTCCAAAGTGCTTGGTGAACTTATCCCGAAAGTCTCCTCTTTAGCGTAGATTTCCTGCGTAAACAACAAACTCCAAAATCGACATGCAAGTGTGAACTTGTTATATCATTAGTATGCCTAGTGGCGGGTTAGTTGCAAATCATAATCGAAACCAATGTATAACAAGTACTCTAGGTTGACGGAAATTCACCGTCAACATCGTGGCAATACATACACGATAGACAAAATTTTAGTACAACCAAGGAATACCCGGTTTCAATATTTACGAGGTTGTACGTAGTATGACCTTTCTCGGGGTTTTCAACATATGCGTAATTCATTATTTTTCTTTTCGATCGGCTACTATAGAGGCTAACAATAATACACAAAATTCAGGAGTTCTAGTGAAGAGTCTCCAAATTGTTGATCACAATGCTTTGTGAACATTCACATGAATAGCATAAACAATAGCATGTCGCAATTCTGAAAACAGACAGATGGTTAGTCCAAATATGCATGACAGGACCCAACAGATTTCAATTTGTGTCACTCATGAGTTCAAATATTTTGCAAGGGCTCGTCCAGATCCAAACACATAGACATACGAAGATGCATATATGAAGGTTCAAAGTTATTACTTAGATTTTGCCACATACACATCCATTCTTAGACCATTCACCAACATCTGCATAACATTCACCTAGGACCTGGTTATGTTACGTACTAAGCTAGATTACTACTACTTGCGATTGACTTTATCCAGAAGCTTGCGGATCTTCTTCGCCATCACTTCTAACTTGTCAGCAACAGTCTCCATGAATTCCTTCAGGGTCATCTCCATGTCTTCCTCGCGTTCCAAAGCAATGTCGACGCTTAGGTTCTCAATTCGCTCCCGCAAATCATCATAGCGCTCCTTCCAACCGTTGAACCATTTGGCGCAAGGGCATTTGCTATGGCAGACAACAAACACAAGTTACTAACATGAAATGTGTTACAACAGCTGTGGCCAATGCAGCAAATTAGTCAAAAAATGCACCTTTCTTTTCGATGATCCCGAAGCTTTTGATGGTGACGGTTTCTTGCTATTGTCCTACTCAGTATCCGAGTCTGGAATGATGATCCTCACCTGATTAGCAGTGTTCACTAGCCTGAGCAAACAAAACAATTTGCTGTTTTTCGGTTTTAAAACGACCTATTCAATCTCTTGACTCATAATGTATACCAATTTACCCGTGATCCCCCGACTACCCGCCAGAAAAGGCCTAACCTACTAAATGGGACGACTGCGTTCATTTGGCGGCTTTGTTTTCGGGATTGTGATCAAATGTACACGAAGTCGATTCACAGCAAAAGATGGCAAGAAATCAAGCCAATTATCATTATCATTATCTAGTATGGGGTGAGATGGATGCACACAAAAACACAATTACCATTATCTAGTATGAAATTTTGATCACTATGAACTACTAACATTTTTCTAATTGCAAAAGGAGTCACACGATTCCTGGAAAATCAAATAGGGTAGGGAAGTGTACCTCACTTCTCTTCTGGAACGCTTGCATCCGACTAGGGCCTGCTTACCCTTACCGGATGGATCGACTTGGCGATGCGGGCTGTCAGACGACGACGACGAGGTGGCGGTGTTGTCCGTACCAGAGGACGACAGGGTTGGGGTGCCACCGACCATACCGGAGGACGACGAGGTAGGTGGTGTGGAACACTTGAACCGCACGCGTGCATCGCACTTCTGCGTGGTGGAGTAGTAGCACCTCCGTACGCCGCCGCCGCTCGCCTGAAAACCCTCGGTGCGGCCCCGCCGTCCGCCGCCGCCGCTCTCCGGGATCCCCTCGATGCGGCCCCGCCCGCCGTGGCGGCCGCTCGGGCCGTGTTACGGCGCGCCGCGGCCCCTTCGTCCGCGCCCGCCACCGGTCCGGGAAGGCTCGATGCGGCCACTGCGGCCGCCGTCGCCGCTTGCCGCAGGGGGAAACCACGATGCGGGGCATCTCGATGTGGACGCGACGGTCGAGCCGACGAGGGGGATGGTTGGGAGCAACGGTGTATTGGGGGGTGGGGGAGCCGTAAGTTATAGACGATTTGGGCCGCATATCCTTGTTTTTATTACTCTCATCGGCCCATTTGACATTTTCACATCCTAGTCTCCGCACCTTTAGTGCCACCCGAAGAACCGAGAAGGGGGTATCCCAGCTTAAAAGGAGAGGCGTGCCTGCGCTTTCGAACTCCGTATTACCATCATCAACTAATGCTTGCTACTTGCGCTCTGGGGCTTAATGGGCTGGCCGGTCCACTCGGGCTCCCGCTCGCTGGGCTTTACGCTCGCCGGTTGAGCCTATTGTGGTCTGGCTTAGCCCACATCCCCATAGAACACAATTTTTTTCCTCTCTTTTTTTCATGGTACATATAGCCTATACCATATTGTCAAAATTCAGATTTTTCATAATAAAATTTATTTATTAAATCGCATTTTAAATTTCGCTACAACCCCATAGCAGATTTTTTTCATCTAAACAAATTTTGTGGCAATACGTACACAATATTCCTCCTTGAGGCTAGAAACAAAGCAGTAGCCTTCCTTGTATTGCAACAACGCAAAGAGATATTTGCAACCCAAATAAGACGTTGCGTAAGGCCGTTCAAACGCAACCAACCCTAGTATGGTAGCCATAGCAAGTTTATATTGCAACACTCGAATTTCTAGTGCAACGCGAAGTAGGGTAGCAATATTTCCCACCAAATGCAACACAATTCTCGAATAATGGGTGCATTAGCGCCAACTTGTTGCAACATCGCAAAGATATATTTGCAACCAAAATTCTACGTTGCGACATACTTGTTCAAACGCAACCATCCCTAGTATGGTGGCTATAGCAACTTTTTCGTTGCAACGTAAGGAATGCTAATGCAACACAAAATTGGGGTGGCATTAGTTCCAACCAAATGCAACGGAAATCCTAAAAAAGGGCGCATTAGCGTCAACATGTTGCAACCGAACAAATAGATAATGCAACTCAAATTTTGTGTTGCAATAGACACACAAATTGCAACCAAATCACCGTTTCGGTGCAATAGTACCCCCCTATTGCAACCGAAATAGTGGTGTTGCCTAAGGGATTTGTTGCAATAGGGGGAAAACCTTGTAGTGCTCCACACACCCCTGTGCAGAACCAGCAGCAGACAAGGAGCGGAAGCCAAACCCCGCAGTCTAACAAAGGACAACAGAGCTATGCACGAGGCAAGGCGATGCACGTTGATGCTGAAGTCGCCCAGGAGAACCCCAGAGTAGAGCTCGGTATGTTTCTAGTCAACTCTACTCCTGCCTCAATTTTGTTTGATTCTGGAGCATCCCATTCTTTCATTACATCCCAGTTCGTAGCTCAACATAATCTACCTATCAGTCCCATGTCTCGTCATATGTTAGTTACCTCACCTGGGGGGGAATTGAAAGCTATCTATAAATGTGATAACATCCATCTCAAGATTGTGGGCAGAGATTTCCGTGCCAACCTTATAATCTTGGATTCAAAGGGGATCGATGTGATATTGGGAATGGGATGGTTGACCGCGTGTGATGCGGTGATTCAGTGTGCTAAGAGGTCAATCCTTCTTACAAGTCCAGCTGGTGAAAGGTTTGAGTTTGCAGCAGATCCCGCACCATCAAATGCCAGTGCCGTAAATAAGCTTGATGGAGCAGCCTTGGAAGACATGCGAGTAGTGAGCGATTATCCTGATGTGTTTCCCGAGGAGTTGCCAGGTATGCCCCCTGACCGAGATGTTGAGTTCGTTATTGATCTTTTACCTGGTACTGCCCCTATCTCTAAGCGCCCATATAGAATGTCTAGTGATCAGTTACAAGAACTTAAAGCTCAGATTAAAGAATTATTGGGTAAAGGGTTCATTCGTGCTAGTTCATCACCATGGGGAGCACCCGTTATCTTTGTGGGTAAGAAAGATGGCACACAAAGGATGTGTGTTGATTACAGGTCTCTTAATGATGTTACCATCAAGAACAAGTATCCTCTGCCACGTATTGAAGATTTGTTTGATTAGATGAGAGGAGCTAAAGTGTTTTCTAAGATCGATCTACGGTCTGGTTATCATCAGTTGAAGATTAGGCCTTCAGATATTCCTAAGACAGCTTTTACTACCAGGTACGGACTTTATGAGTACACAGTTGTGTCCTTTGGGTTAACCAATGCACCCGCATAATTCATGTACTTGATGAACAAGATATTTATGGAGTATCTGGACAAGTTCGTTGTGGTATTCATTGATGACATTTTGATCTACTCCAAGAATGAGGAGGACCATGAGGAGCATTTGAGACTTGTGTTGCAGAAGCTGAGAGAGCATGAGTTATATGCGAAGTTCAGCAAGTGTGAGTTTTGGCTCAAGGAAGTGTCTTTTCTAGGTCATATCATCACCAACGGAGGTATTGCAGTGGATCCCAGCAAGGTTAGTGATGTATTTAAGTGGGAAGCCCCTCGTACAGTGTCTGAGATCCGGAGTTTCCTTGGACTTGTTGGTTACTATCGTCGGTTCATTGAAGGATTCTCCAAGATTGTGAAGCCTCTCACTACATTGCTAGAGAAGGACAGGGAGTTCAAATGGACCAGTGCATGTCAGTCCAGTTTTGAAGAGTTGAAGAAGCAGTTAACCACAACACCTGTTCTAGTAATGCCTGATCTACGGAAGAGCTTTGACATTTACTGTGATGCATCTCGACAAGGTCTAGGATGCGTGTTGATGCAAGAAGGTCATGTTATAGCCTATGCATCTCGTCAGTTGAGGAAGCATGAGTTGAACTATCCTACGCATGATCTTGAGTTAGCAGCAGTTGTTCATGCATTGAAGATTTGGAGACACTACATTATGGGAACTAAGTGTCAGATCTATACTGATCACAAGAGTCTGAAGTATATCTTTACTCAGAAGGATCTCAATCTAAGACAGCGTCGTTGGTTAGAGTTGATCAAGGACTATGATCTAGAGATTCACTATCATCCTGGTAAAGCGAATCTGGTTGCTGATGCTTTGAGTCGGAAGGGCCACACTAACATGGCTATGACCATTCAGTTTCCCGACGAGTTGGTAAAAGAGTTTGAAAGGCTCAACTTGAAAGTGGTTGCACATGCAGAAGGAGTGACTTTGGAAGTACAGTCCACTCTGGAGCAAGAGATACGTAAGTGGCGGGTTAGAGGATGCTTCGGAATACAAAAGATTAAAGAGAGTATGCAACAGGGAGAAGCCCCAGATTTCACAGAAGATGAGCAAGGAACCGTGTGGTTTAAGAACCGGTTGTGTGTACCAGAGACAGGAGATCTCAGAGAGACGATCTTGAGAGAAGCTCACGACTCAGCTTATTCTATCCATCCAGGTAGTACTAATATGTACCAGGATCTCAAGCAGAGGTATTGGTGGTACGGAATGAAAAGAGATGTGGCCGCGCATGTGGCTTTGTGTGACACTTGCCACCGGGTTAAGGCCGAACATCAGAGACCCGCTGGTTTGCTTCAACCATTGAAGGTGCCTGAGTGGAAGTGGGAAGAGATCGGAATGGACTTCATAGTGGGTTTACCCTGAACCCGAGATGGTTATGATTTGATTTGGGTTATCGTGGATCGATTGACTAAGGTAGCTCACTTCATCCTGGTAAAGACTACTTATACAGGAGCTAAGTTGGCAGAGCTATACATGTCCAGGATTGTGTGTTTGCATGGTGTACCAAAGAAGATCGTGTCAGACAGAGGTACTCAGTTTACTTCTCGTTTCTGGGGGAAGTTGCATGAATCTCTGGATACTAAGCTAAATTTCAGCTCAGCTTATCATCCACAGACAGATGGACAGACAGAGAGAACCAATCAGATCCTAGAAGACATGTTGAGAGCATGTGCGCTTAAGCATGGTTGTAGTTGAGATAAGAGCTTGCCATATGCTGAGTTCTCTTATAACAACGGCTACCAGCTACGCTCTCAAAATGTCACCCTTTGAGGCCCTGTATGGAAGGAAGTGTAGAACCCCGTTATATTGGAGTGAGACGGGCGAAAGGCGTTATTTGGGGCGGACATCATCGGAGAAGCGGAGAAACAAGTTCGGATCATCGGAGAAAATTTGAGGATTGCTCGGTCCTAGACAGAAAAGTTATGCAGACGGCAAACGAAGGGATGTGGTCTTTCAGGAAGGCGATTATGTGTACCTAAAGGTGTCACCCATCAGAGGTTTGCGTCGATTCAGAGTTAAAGGAAAGTTGTCACCTCGGTTTATTGGACCTTTCAAGATCCTTGAAAGAGTGGGAGAAGTGGCTTACAGATTGGAGTTGCCAGTCCAGCTAGCTGATGTGCATGATGTATTCCATATCTCTCAGTTGAAGAAGGGTTTTGGTCCTCATGACAAGGAGCTGTTACCCTTGGATGATCTAAACGTTGAAGAGGATCTCACTATTGTTGAACACCCTATTCGGATACTGGAAACCATGACAAGGATCACCAGGAATAGTGTGATTAAGATGTGCAAAGTACAGTGGAGTAACCATGAAGAGGATGAGGCAACATGGGAAAGAGAGGATGAGCTGAAAGCAGAATTTCCAGATCTTTTTCCCAATCTGTCCGAATCTCGAGGACGAGATTCTTCTTAAGGGGGGTAGGATTTGTAACACCCTAATTCTATTAAAATTTTGGCTTTATTAAAATTTGCTAGCAACCATTTATTTGCCTAAGGAATATAAGGTTGTTTATTTATTTTTAGGCATTTAAAACTTTTCTAAAATAAAGTTAATGAAATATAGGATTTATTTGTGGCCTTCATGCTGGTGCATTATTTTTGGTTGTTGGAATTCAAATTCAAATTTGAATTCTATTGTTTGAAACCCCTTTGCCAAAATGCTAAACCCTTTCTCCATTTCCCTTAACCCCTTTCCCCCTTCTAGCCCATCGCCCAACCGTGCGGCCCCACCTCGCCGGCGCAGCGGCCGCGGCCCGGCCCCACCGGCCTCCCGCCCAAAACACCGCCGCCCGGCAGCCGCCCCGGCCCGCCGCGGCCGCCCGTGCTCCCGCGCCCTCTGCCGCCGACCGCCGGGGCCCGCATGTCATCCCCCGGCTCCGCCCGTCCCCCGCCCCGACCTTCGCCGCCGCCGCCGAGTCCGAGCGAGGCACGCCTCCCCGTGCGTAGCGCGCACGCCAAGGAGCCCCCCGCCCGGGCTATTTAAGCCGTCGCCGCCTCCCCTGGACGCCCTACCCGAGCACCTGAGCCGCCGCCTCTTGAGCCGCACGCGCCCGAAACCCTAACCCGCGCCGCTGTCTTCGGGTTCTTGCCGCCGTCGCCACTTGGCCGTCGAGGAGCCATCCCGGAGATGCGCAAGGAGGTGAGGAGCTCCCCGGTGCCGCTCGTTGTCGTTCCCGTGCATCGAGTCGCCGAGGAGGGCTCGCCGGAGTTCGCCGCCGCACCGAGCCGCGCCGCCGCGTGGAGCGCCGTCGCCGTTGTGACCTAGCCGTCCGCGCCGCCCGGTTAGATTCCCCATCGTCCGCGCTTCGTGTTGGTGCCGTTTGTGCACGAGACCGAGCCCCCCGGCTCAAACCCGTGTGCGCGCCGCCGCCCGCCGCCGCGTCCGTCCCCCCTGCCGCTTGCCCGCATCCGTAGCCGCCGGATCTAAATCCGACGCCCCTGATCAACCCCGCCGCTCGCAAGCCACCGCAGCCATCAGATCTAGATCCAATGGATCTAGATCGAGTCAACTCGAGTCAGCCGGTCAACCCCACCGCTGGCCCTGGCAATTTTGCAGAAAAGCCCCTGAGTTTCCTATATTTACAAAAATACCCTTCCACCTTAGATGTTTTCTTACAGTTTAGTCCTTTTTTCTTTATTTTAGCCCAAAACCTTTTCAAATGTTTACAGATTAGTCCCTACACCTTCCCTAAGCCATAACTTAGTCGTTTTAGCTCCGATGTCAGCGTTCTTTATGTCCACGCGTTCGTCTCGAAGCATAGATTAGTTTTATGCTACTGTTTAGATCTGTTTGATCTGTTTGGTGACTGTTTCTTATTTATTCCTATTGTATGCTTGTATGTGATGGTTGTGGACCGTAGAGAGCGATTCGTTCGAGGGATTTGAAGATCAAGTCGTGCAAGAGTTTGAGCAAGCAAGGCTTTGTTGAAGGCAAGTATTCCTTGATGCATGCCCGCTTGTCCTACATAACATGCATTTAAATTCACTGTTTTTACTTTTCCGCTTGCATTAATTTGATGGGAACCTATTAAGGATCATGCCTAGCTTTTTACTACCTCTACCTTGATGCCGGGAATTAAATTAATCTTGTGGTAGTTATTGCTTAGCATGCCCAACCGGGAATTGGTATTAATCGACTTGGTTACCTTTTGTTATTCTATGTTCCGTTTATGATCTTTTACTTTACAAGACCACTTTAATATGATAATCGGAACATGGAGAACCCCACCCGGAAAACAAGACAACCACAAGAACTAATGGGCAATGGTCTTGGCCGAATAATTAGGAACTTTAGCTTGGGATGGTCTTACCGATAAGGACAAGGGATCGGCGGTACCGTGGGGTATGGACTCGCTCTAGCGGGGGGTTGGGTGAGTTATTCTTTTATGGTGGGGTATCGACCTCGCTAGGGGACTTTATACCTTGCTAACTGATCCGGACCTTGTGGGTCATAACTTGCTAGGGAACCTTTGTAAAGGCCATGTAGCGTCCCTATGCAATCACACCTCGGAAGTGTGATATGGTGTCTTGCAAACACCGCATGGTTGGGTCCAAAGTTCTTCGGAGCTTTTTCGCTGCTTGTGGGTAAAGATGTACAACCTCTGCAGAGTGTTAAACTAATCGATTAGCCGTGCTCACGGTCAAGAGCGGCCTGGACACTCACATGATTAAATTATGGAACTTTAATGTTTAAATTGTTGTTTTATTCTTTATTTATGATGCTTATATCTTGTTAATTGGGTTGGTATGAACTTACACTTTTAGTAATCAGGTTGCTAATAAACCTTGACCAACTAAAATGCTAAAGTGCTTGAACCTTAGCCATCCACCATATGGCCTTGCATGTTATGTTGTTCTCTCTTGCTGAGTACGATATGTGCTCACGCTTGTTTATTCTCTTGCATCTACAATACCGGATTTGTCTTGCTCGGACCGGGGAGAACTTTGAAGACGTTCCAGGAGATTTCCAGGAGTTCTAGGTGTGCGTAATCTTCAGTCAGCTGCCTGTGGAGGCATTTTTGTCCGCTGCGAGAACTCATTTGTTTAAGATTCGTTTAAGACTATGGTTTGTAATAACCCTTTATTCGTGTGGCACTGTTTTTGGTATTCATAATGTCTAAGCGTGTGTGTAACTTGATCCTGGCGCACACGTGATCAATGCATTCGGTTTTGCCTTTAAAACTGGGTGTGACAGAGCCCTACCTAGCACACCCGCATAAGCGCTTTCATGGACGTGTCTCCGGACCACGAGCCGACCCTTATCGAACGGGGCACGGGCGTCCACTTGGATCACCCGATAGCAGCTCAACGAGGAACCCACAATTCGCGACTCGCTCGATAGGAGTTGTGGACACCTCACCCCTCTGTCCCGCGGAGGGATGGCGAAGGGGCGTGTGGACAAGATGGAGAGCTACCCCCGATCGCCTCGACTGGGCCCAAGCTCGAGGGCTCGACGCACGACTACACTTCCTGGCGTGCACCGAACGCAGATGGTTGTCGATACGTGCGCACGGCACCGCCGAGGCCAGCTGAAACCAACACCTCGCACACTGGCAAACGCTGTGAAAAAACCTTGCAGGAGCACCCATGCTCCTGCAAGGCTTCGGGGGCTACACCCGCGGGTGCGCTAGCATGCCCCACATAACATCATAGCAGCCAGGAAGGAAGAACGTCCCATCAGCAAGCATCAGCCTCTGCGGGTTCCTGATGGATACCTCCGCAGAGGCTCGGGGGCTACTGTCGGGGACAGACGCAAGGGTTCCCTAATAACCGGGAAAACCCCATTCTTTCGCAAAAACAATAAAAACACAAACGAACTCACTAATTGTAAATTACACCCCATGCAATCACGACCTGGTGACAGGAGCCCACGGCCCTAGCAACCTCATCGGCCCATCAAGAGGTCGGCCCCGGCACCCCTCAGGCGAAACTCCACTTCGCTCGAGGGGCTCGGCGCCGTACCACCGAAACTCCGCCTCGCTCGAGGGCTAGATGCCCCCTCGGGTGAGACTCCGCCTCGCTTGAGGGCTGGACGCCCCCTCGGGCGAAACTCCGCCTCGATCGAGGGCTAGACGCCCCCTCGGGCGAGACTCCGCCTCGCTCGAGGGCTATGCGCGCCCTCGGGTAGGTCTCCGCCTCGCTCGAGGCTCTTGCGGGCCCCCCGCTCCCGCACCCACTCCCCCGACCAGAGCATTAAATGCTATGACACAACATGGGTGCCCGGGTCAAAGGCAAATTACAGCCACGCCGGCCCACTGACACCCCCTAGGAATCATATCCCGGCGGTGTTTCACCGACCCTCCTGGTGAGGCCATCCCCTCCACTGTATGGCACTGTGCGGTAAGGCCAGTGTCAGCTCCGTGACACTGTGCCGCCCACTCTCTTACAGCCGGCACGCCACACCCCCGAAAGAGGACGGTAGAACCCTCGAAAAGGGTACGAACGCCTGTCTTGCGCTCGCACAGGATGATGTCGTGTTGTCGGACCAGTGAGGCGTGTCTCCTCCGTCACCATCGGCCCTGTGCGGCCACCCCCGCCGCTACGCCATCTTCTCGAGCACTGCAGCATCATCCCCAACGCTGTGGGAACCCAGGATGACAAGATGTCGCCACGTCCACTGTTGTGCGACCTCCAGCCTCCGTCAGCCCAACCCTCGAGCTGACGCACGCACGACGACCAAAGGAGAAGCTCCCACTCCGCTACCCTCGAAGCCGCTCCTGGACGGGTACAGGACTCGCAGCGACGCTCTGCCTGAAGCAAGATTCACCAGGACGGCCATCCACTCTGTGGCACTGTACACCATGCCGCCACACGTAGCTAGAACTGTGCAGCACGATTGTAAATTGCCTCCCCTTGGCCTATAGAAGGAGGGGGGTCCCCTGGCCACAAGGGAGGACGGATAGCACACGCTTGCACGTTTTCCATTTTCACCACGATACTGGTATCTCGCCTCAATCAAACCTCAGGGGCCTGGGGGCACTGCCTCCTCTCCCGCCACGCTTGTAGCTCCCCTCTACAAGCACACGGTACAGTGCAGTACAGTGCCTCGAGCACACCCCTGTTGGACGTACGGCCCCGGCCGGAACCAGGATAAAACTCATGCCACTTAGTTGCTTAGCACCAACCATCGAGAGATAGATCTCAGCGCTCATACTAGTTAGTGTCGGGACTACTTTCCGCACCGATAGTAGTCAAGGGACCCTTCTTCCCTCGAGTGCTGAACCCAAGGTATCGAATCCGTGGAACAAAAGTGTGATGCAAGAGTTGATCTAGTAAAGCCGAGAATCTTCGATCTTCAAGAGGTGAAACCTATGCATCTAATCTTAACCAACTCGAAAACGAATCTAATCTATTAAAGACTGGAGGTAGTAGAGATAGAGGGGGTAGATAAACCAATCTAGAGAGATTGGATCAAGCCTTCGTTGAAGTTCCAAGCAAAGAAGAAGTAGCAAGTTCAATCTCTTTAAAAGACTCTTTAAACCACGGTTTCCTGTCTGACTCCGAAAACGCCCGCCTTTTGGAGCCACCGTTCTATCACAACGCACCCCTATTTGTGCAGGTTAGTCTAGGGGGAGTCCAAGGACAAGTTGAAATCTTTCGGAAGGTCAGGCATGCACCTCTAGTCACCACAACTACAAGACCATCCTCGGTGATCTATCTCGAGAATAGATCTTAAGATACGAAAAGCCGATCAAAATCAAATACGTAAGCGAAACACTTGATCGCTAGAAATCGGATTGCAACTTGATAATTCAACATTACATACGATACATGAATCAAAATCACCACTGGGATCCTACCTCGATCTTGCTTCTAGCTCCGGGAACTCCGACATGGTCTTCCTTGAAAGGTTCCCACGTCGGCTAGGGAGACCCAGTCAACTAGCTCGACCCTCTCCTCTCCGAGATGGTGTCCCTGTCTTCTCTGCTCCTCGGCAGTTGATGACGAGTGGATTGATGCGTGGCTATTAGCCTCAGGGCTATAAATAGCCCGAATGGTGGCTACGTCAAAGAGGGGGGTCAACTGGGCTTGGAACTGGGCTGGGCCGGCCGACCTGGGCCCATTTCGGCCCAGACGACGGCCTCCTTCGCCCGGTGTTTGTTCCTGAGTCTTCTAGATCCTTCCCCCTTCTGCATGTGGGCCCTTGTCGTCAGTTTCTCTCCGAATTAGATGAAGCTCCTTGTCCCGCAAGATTCGGCACTTTTCTGACTAGGTCCTCAGAGTTTGTCATCTTATCGGGTTTGGTCCCTGGGCTTCTTGGAGTTATGTTCACTTCATTGCTTGACTTGTACCGGGCTTTAAGGTCTTCTCACAAGGTGCTTGATGAACTTATCCTGGAAGTCTTGCTTTCAACACTAAAATACTACATAAACACTAAACTCCAAAACCAACATGCACGAATGAACTTGTTATACCAAGGGGGTTAGTACCAATGGATAAGATATAAAAGTCATGCCAACATCGAAGGTAAACTCATGGCTAGGTTGACGGAATTTCACCGTCAACATCTCTCCCATGCTTAAACCTTGCTCGTCCTCGAGTAAGCCTTCGATGGATATCATTGTTGCCCTTCATTGTTTAAACCTTGCACTTGATCATACATGAGAAAACATAATGCTCTCAAAAACTTAAATTCGTTAAGGTTTCATAATGTACTAGCCTTCATCCCTATGGAAGGTAGATTATCAATTAAGCTTATCCCACAAGTATTAACATGCTCCCAAAGTTCAAATAGATCTCAGAAAATTTGAAATAAAGAATGAGATTAAAAGAGCTAAACCAAGTTCACAAAATCATCTTGCATATTGCTCATGAACTCTCATCTCATCTTGTCTCTTCAAGCCTATTTATTCTACTCCTTTCCCTCTCATAACATACATATGGTAGGCTTTATAAATGAGATGTTGTCAAAACAAGACAAGCTTCTCATGGTCTTAGTGAGACTCGTCAAAAAGGTCATTGGAAAATAATGTTAAATCAAGGAGGGGAAGAGAAAAATACACACACTTGAGATAGGTGGACATGTGCAAATGGCAAAGAGTGATCCTGAGGCACAAAGGAAGTCCTCGTTATCGGATTGCACATGGTTGGAAAATGAGTATGGAACTTTTAATCTTGAAATCTTGAAATTCCTAATGCACTTTAGAGAACTGGGGAGCTTATTTTATTTTTATTTTATTTTTACTCATACTCATATTTTTTCTCTTTTTCTCATACATATATGTTTTTCTCTTTATTTCTTTTTCTTTCTTTCTCTTTCTCATTTTTTTCTTTCTTTCTCATCAAAATTTTTTTATTTGCTCCCCTTTGAACTCTAAAATTGCATTGTACCTACCTCCTCCCTCATGCTTAGACTTTTGCTCGTCCTCGGGCAAAGAGGTGATAGAGATAAGGTAGGTAACGGAAATACTTTTCCTTTGGAGAGATACTTGAAATCTTCAATGTTGGCACCATCTTGCGATCTTCCTTGAATTGATGATCCATACTCAACGATAGGTAGTGGTCAAGGAGGTAATCACAAAAGATGATATTTGGTTTTTAAGGGTGGATATCCGGCGACGTTTGTGAGATCTCTGATGTGGGGATACACAATGCATGGATAAAAGGCTAGCAATAAGATAGATACGCAAAAACGGAATGACCAGCTTCTTAGTCTCGGGCCAGAGAAATCATGGCCTGCAATAACTCACCCAAAAATAAATCTTGTACACTAAGTTTTATGCACTCAAATATAAATATAGCTCTGGATAGGTAGAGCAACACGCAAGTGATATTTATGACAAGGTTAGCATTACTTTTACGAATAAAAATCATCTTTAATCCATCTAAAAATTGAGAGCACATAAAACACTATGGGCCTTTATTTTAATCATAACCTCCGCTAAAGATTAAGCTAGCATTTAGATAATTTCATATTTGTATTTTAAGAGAGCAATAGCTTAATCATGCATAAAACAAATACAAAGATAAACAAGCGGTAATTATAATCATATATCATTATGGCATAAATTTTGTAACTTTACCAAAGGTAAAAACAAGGTGGTGACTTTATTCATGATGAAAACAAACTAACACACATGCTGGAATTTAAATAAAAACTGAAAACACTACGCAAACATAAGCAAACACAAGCTGAAAATTACTAGAAAAAGGGAAAAGAAAAGAAAACTAAAGCTCCTCCTTCTTCTAATCTTCCGCCGGTGGTTGGTGTTGATAATCTTGGTAGTTGTACCCTTGCTCATAATAGGTTTGTACATCCCCTCCAACGAATTGATCCTGCGGTACTAGGTGAAGGCGCCCAAGCTCATAGGTAATATTTGCATTGCACTCACCTAATTGAGACGTGTTGGACTGGATGGCTGCAACGTTTTGCATGTTTCTTGCAGCATATCCTCCAATTACGTCCACACTTTGTTGTGGTTGGGGGTATTGTGCATATGGCTCCACAAAGGTTACGTTTGGCACCACATAATTTTGTGGGGGCATGGCTGCACCACTCCCCCATGCTTGCATTGGTGGCCCTCCGTAATAACTTGGCGGTGTAGGAATTCCTCTGTATGGTGGCACATAGTTTTGTTGTGCACCTTCCTCTTGTGCTGAGGAGGATCCTTCCTCTACAATTCTTCCTCTTTTATTCTTCCTTGCCGGCACAAGGAGTCCTTCCTCCAACCAATCTTCCTTCCCTGAAATGAAGAGTCTTTGTCTTGGTTCCAGAAGGGGTAAGTTCACTTTGGCCACTTTAAAGCCTCCTCTCTCATCTCCACTAATATACTTTCCTTGCTCAATGTATTCATATCCGAGAGAGGTCCCGGGTAGAAGATGTTCAGGATTTCTTGGAATTCCCGGTCTCAAGGAAATGGCGAACATGGAGAGGTAGCACCACGAACCAATATCTCCCAATCCCAATGTTGCTTCACAACACCATCGGTTGATCATGAGGTAGGAGGGGTCTATTGGCTGCCTGGCAATTAAAGCCGAGTAAAGCCAATTCAACTCCGTGTCAGTCACCTTCGTCTCCCTCATTCTCCCCAAAATCCTTTTACACATCCATGAGTGAAATACTTGGATGATGGGGTTCCAGATGGAATTCCTTTGTTGGTGGGCTTCCCCGGAGATTAAATTCCAAAATCCATCCAACATGCCTTCCGGCACATCAACTTTCTCCGGAGCTCCCTTTTGGAAACAAAGTAGCTCCCTAATATTTTCATAGGGAACCACTTGTTGAATTCCCTCCATTCCTTTGCTTTGAGTCATGTCCATGCTCCCTTGCTTCACATGCCACCATAAATTTTCTGCAAAACAATGCTTGTTGCCCACCCATGCTTGTCCTTTGCATGTGGTCTTGATGAAAGTTGTTGAAAGGGCATCCAATGATGCATCATGGTGCATGCATGATTTACTTAACTAGATTGCCTCCCTCTAAGCATGTCTTAAGGCTAAGCACTCCTCTAATTTCGAAAATTAAAAATAAATTCAGAGCTATGGAAGATCTCAAGCATAAATTTAGAGAAGTTTTTAAACCATTAAAAACAAATGTAAGTCAAAAATATTTTCCGACTACATTTATGTTGATCTCACCGGTATTGTTTGCCTTCATTGGTTGAGAGCAAACTTTTCCCGGCTTGATCATGGAGGCATAGGTTTAGGTTCTAATTTTGGCTAAATGACAAAGATTTTGAATGAAATAAAATTAAATGAGTCTTAGAAAAATTCTAATCCTAGAGAAACCAAGGATATAGATTTTTAAACCAACCAAAAAAAATCAAGTTTCTAGGTTCACGCGAGTCCTACCACGTGCTGAAATTTAAATAACATCAAGATACAAGTCGTGGCTCTACTCGTGTGTTTTTAGCATGTAAAACAAGTCAACCACAACGTCATAGAGAGGATGAATGGTTGAGTTAGGTTCTGAATTTATTTGGTTTTGGTTTCTCAAAAAAGAAGCAAACAAACACATAGGAGGGTTCATGTAAAGGGTTTATGATCCAAACAAAATATTCAACCAAGAATTATGTCTCTAATATTGTTCAACCACTCTAATTCAAATGCCTTGCGTAGTAAATTTCATAACTAAATTACTTGAAAAGACTCGAAAAAACTGGAATCGGGTTGTCCTCCCGGTAGCTTATTCTTGATTCGACGAAACAGGTTGCCTCCCGCCTAGTGCTTCGTTTATAGTCCATGGCTAGACTTCTTCACTTGATTACTTTGGATCAATGCTCTTTGAGGGCGTTTCAATCTTGGGTACCCACTTCCGTACCATCTTGGGCACGGGCTTATTCTCCGGCTTAGTCATCTTTTTGGTCTTCACAGGCGGCTTTTGTTCCTTTGTCTTGACGGATGCAACAACTTCCTTGATTTTCTTCAGTTCCTTTTTCTTTGGCTCTTCCTTCTTCTTCAGCCCTTCCTTCTTCCTTGGTTCTTCCTTAACAATGCGACGATGAGGTGGAACATATTTAACTTCAATCATATTGCATACCTCGAGGCGCGGTCGAAACTTGAAAGAACTTTTCTCGCCATTAATGTCGAAGTTGATCTCCCCCTTGCCAACATCAATAGTAGCTCCCACGGTCTTGAGGAAAGGACTCCCAAGGATGAGTGGTGGCTTCTCCCTCTCTCCCATCTCGAGTACCACGAAGTCGACGGGGATGAAGTGATGTCCAACCTTCACAGGCACATCTTTGGTGATGCCCAAGGGATAGCAAATGGAGTTATCACCCAGCTCCAAACACATACCTGTAAGCTCCAATGGAAGGCGTAGCTTCTCGAACACATCTCTTGGCATGATGCTCACACTAGCTCCAAGGTTTCATAATGCCTTCTCGAATTTGAATGAACCAACGAAACATGGAATTGTCGGGCATCTAGGGTCTTTTTGCTTCTCTAGTCCATTTGCAATAGCGCCACTACATTGCTCGGACATCTTGACGGGATCTACCCCGAGTGTTGCTATCTCATATTTATTTACAAGGATATCTTTGAAGTAACAAGAATATGTTGGAACTTGAAGGTCATCCAATAACGGCATGTTGATGCTAAGTCTACGCACAACCTCCACAAACTTCTCAAAGTGATTATCAAGTTTACCTCAGAAGTAGCGTGGCTTGAGTTGTGGTATCTTCATGTCTTCTCCCGGCATCTCAAATTCCTTCGTCTCGGTGGATGGTTTAGGCTTCCTCGCTCCCGCGGAACGTTCTAGATCTTCGGTCTCCTTCCTCGAACGTGTTTGAATAGCCTTTGCCATTTTGGGACCTTTAGGTTGTCCCGGAAGCTTCCCTTCATTAGCGGATAGGTGCCCGGCAAGTTGTCCCACTTGCATCTCGAGCATCTTCATCATATTGAGCACTTGATGGTTGGAGCTTCCGACCTCCGTCACTTTGCTATCGATGTTCTCCAACACCTTGTCTATGGCTTTGAACTTGGTGACGGTGTCCTTGTTGATCTTAGCTTGCTCGTCCATGAAGTCCTTCAATTGTATACGAAGCGGAACCAAATTCGGAATGGATGAGCTTGCATTAAATTGAGGTCTACCTTGCCCGTAGTGGAAGTTCGGCAAATCTCCCTTCCTCATGTAGTCGAGCACCTTGGCTTCCTCCGGACAATCCTTGTGGACATGGCCATATTCTCCGCACTCTTCACATGTGGATCTTGCTTCGGCAACCTTTAAGTCTTGAGCCTCTTTCTTTTCTATCTCCATCTTCTCCAACCTTCGCATGAGTGAATCGATCTTACCTTCAAGTATGTTTTCTTTCTCCACTTGCAAGACTCCTTCGACGTTCCCCGTGGGTTGAATCAGAAGTAAGCATCTGGATGACGCCCACGTGTCATTGTTCACGGCCATCTTGAATAGAGTGAAAGCTTCGGTCCACGTAAGCTCAATGATAGATCCTCCCTCCGATGCATCGATGATTGTCCTTGACGCCACGGTGAGTCCTTGATAGAACTTTTGCACGAGGTCCTCCTTTGGGAACTTGTGATGTGGAACTGCCCGAGTGTACTCATTGAAGCGCTCGAATGCCTCCGAGATGGTCTCCGTAGGATATTGAGCAAAAGTGGCAATCTTATTATGCAAACTTTGAGTTTTACCTGATGAGTAGTATTCCTTCATGAAGGCCCTCATCAACGCATTCCAATTTTGCACCGTCTCCGCCTGTTGAGAGTGGAACCATTGCAAAGCCTTCCCGAGTAGCGAGAACGAAAAGATCCTTGCCCTCATTTGATCTTGAGTCACCCTGTCCATGTTGAAGGTTTGACATAGTTGAATGAACGCTTGGGGGTGAAGGTTCGGATCCTCTTTACCGGTGAAGGGTGAACGTTGCACCATGTGGATTGTTGAGGTCTTGATCTCGAACGGTCTTCCGATCTCCGCGAGGTTCAAGATTGGTAGGTCGACGATGTCCAGGGTGCATAGCTCCGCGATCTTGCATTCTTGCGGTTGATCTCCCATCGGTGGAAGTCGATTCTCCCGAGGACTTTGAGGTGGTGAATTCTTTGGAGATTCCAACAATCCTTCATCTTCCGACTTTGAATCTACAAAATCCAGCTTCTTAGCTTGTTGTGCTTCACGTCTCCTTAGTCTGTAAAGTTTTTCGGGATCATCCACAAAATTATCGGGTTTATTGGAGAGGTAGTCATCCATCTCCTGTTAGGGTTAGCGATAAACAAAATACACAAAAAATGAAAAAGTAAAAACAAATCTAAGAAAACTAGGGTTAGACAAACTAGATTAGATTGATTTTGAGGGTGATCAAAAGTTAGTATATGCAAAAAGAAAAACCAAAAGAAAACTGAAAATTACACAAAAAGCAATAAAAGATCGAATCTTGATCACTTGTTCCCCAGCAACGGCGCCAGAAAAAGGGGCTTGTTGACGATGTATAATCGTATTAAACTTCAAGTAGACTTGCAAGCGGACAAGTCTCCCATCGTAGTCAAGGGACCCTTCTTCCCTCGAGTGGTGAACCCAAGGTATTGAATCCGTGAGTTGATCTAGTAAAGCCGAGAATCTTCGATCTTCAAGAGGTGAAACTTATGCATCTAATCTTAACCAACTCGAAAACAAATATAATCTATTAAAGACCAGAAGTAGCAAGAGATAGAGGGGGCACTACAAAAAACCTTGTGATCCATGACGATATTCACATGACGTTTTCAGATTTTGTCATAGATCACACTGCATCCATGACGAACTGTCAGATTTCGTCATAGATTCGCAGTGTTGGATATGAAGCCCGATATTGTGACACCCTAATTCTATTAAAAATTTGGCTTTATTAAAATTTGCTAGCAACCATTTATTTGCCTAAGGAGTATAAGGTTGTTTTATTTATTTTTTAGGCATTTAAATCTTTTCTAAAATAAATTTAATTAACTATAGGATTTATGTGTTGCATACATGCTGGAGCATTATTTTGGTTGCTTGGAATTCAAATTCAAAATTTGAATTCTATTGTTTGGAGCCTCTACCTAAAACCCAAAACCTTTTCCCTTTTCCTTAAACCCCTTAACCCCTCTCTTAGCCCAACCCGGCCAGCCCGGCCCCGCCCTAGCCTAAGCCAGCGTCTAGCCCCCTCGGCCCGCGCACGCCGGCTTCCCGGCCCGCAGCGCGCCGCCCGCCAAGCCGCCGCGCCGCCCGCGCCCGGCCCGCGCCCCCGCCTCCGCGCCCGGCCGCCGACCGGCGGGGCCCCCTCGTCGCCCCCGCCCTCGCCGCGTCGCGCCCACCGACGGGGCGGGCCCCGCCCGTCATCCCTTCCGTGGCCGCCCGGACTCCGCCGCCGCGCGCCACCGAGTCCGACCCGCGCCGCCGCCCCCTCCGCGTGGCCCGCACGCCAAGACGCCCCGCCCGGCTATTTAAGGCCGCCGCCGCCTCCCCGGACCCCAACCCCGAGCCACCCGAGCCGCCCTAGCCCTTGCGCGCGCCTCGCCGAACCCTAGCCGCGCCGCCGTGCTGAGCTCGCCGCCGCCGCCGTGGAACCCCGCCGCCGTCGCCGCTCCGCCGCCAAGGAATCGCCGGGGAGCCGCGCAAGGAGGTGAGGAGCACCCCCGTGCCGCACGCCGTCGACCCCCGAGCCCCTCTTCGCTCTAGCGCCGTCGCCGGAGCTCGCAACCCGCGCCGCCGCGTCGACTCGCCGCTCCGCCGCCGCCGTCGCCCGAGCCGCCGCCCTAGATCGCTCCGCGGTCTCGCGCGCGTCGCATAGATGCTTCCCGCGCCGTGAATTGTGGCCGGAAACCCCAAAACGGGACCCCGCCGGCGAGCCCGCCGCCGCCGCCGCCGCCGGCCCTCGCGCGCCGCCGCCCCGCCGCTCGCGCTTCACCGTGGCCGTTAGATCTAGATCTAACGCACCGGATCTAAGCCACCGCACCGCTTCGCCCGCGCGCGTCCACAGCCGCTAGATCACGGATCTAGATCGGGTCAAAACCCTAGTCAACAGGTCAAACCCGCCAGCCCTGGCAATTTTGCAGAAAAGCCCCTGGATTTTATTTATTTACAAAAATACCCTTCCACCGTATAAGATTTCTTACGGTTTAGTCCTTTTTCTTTATTTTAGCCCAAAACCTTTTTAAATCTTCGCAGATTAGTCCCTAAACCTTCCCGAACCCATAACTTGGTCGTTTTAGCTCCGATTTTAGCGTTCTTTATGTCCACGCGTTCGTCTCGAAGCGTAGATTAGTTTTATGCTACTGTTTAGATCTGTTTGATCTGTTTGGTGACTATTTCTTATTTATTTCTATTGTATGCTTGTATGTGATGATTGTGGATCGTAGAGAGCGATTCGTTCGAGGGATTTGAAGATCAAGTCGTGCAAGAGTTTGAGCAGCAAGGCT
This sequence comes from Cenchrus americanus, assembly GCA_947561735.1. Classification (NCBI taxonomy): domain Eukaryota; kingdom Viridiplantae; phylum Streptophyta; class Magnoliopsida; order Poales; family Poaceae; genus Cenchrus; species Cenchrus americanus. The sequence continues at coordinate 181,596,736 of OX387245.1, forward strand.
TTGTTGAAGGCAAGTATTCCTTGATGCATGCCCGCTTGTCCTACATAACATGCATTTAAATTCACTGTTTTTACTTTTTGCTTGCATTAATTTGATGGGAACCTATTAAGGATCATGCCTAGCTTTTGACTACCTTTACCTTGATGTCGGGAATTAAATTAATATTGTGGTAGTTATTGCTTAGCATGCTCAATAGGGTTTTGGTATTAATCTACTTGGTTACCTTTTTGTTATTTCATGTTCCGTTTATGATCTTTTATCTTTACAAGACCACTTTAATGTGTAATCGGAACATGGAGAACCACCCAGAAAACAAGACAACCACAAGAACTAATGGGCAATGGTCTTGGCTGAATAATTAGGAACTTTAGCTTGGGATGGTCTTACCGATAAGGACAAGGGATCGGCGGTACCGTGGGGTATAGACTCGCTCTAGCGGGGGTTGGGTGAGTTATTCTTTTTATGGTGGGGTATTGACCGCTAGGGGACTTTATACCTTGCTAAGCGATCCGACCTTGTGGGTCATAACTTGCTAGGGAACCTTTGTAAAGGCCATGTAGCGTCCCTATGCAATCACACCTCGGAAGTGTGATATGGTGTCTTGCAAACACCGCATGGTTGGGTCCAAAGTTCTTTGGAGCTTTTACGCTGCTTGTGGGTAAAGATGTACAACCTCTGTAGAGTGTTAAACTAATCGATTAGCCGTGCTCACAGTCAAGAGCGGCCTGGACACTCACATGATTAAATTATGGAACTTTAATGTTTAAATTGTTGTTTTATTCTTTATTTATGATGCTGTTATCTTATTAATTGCGTTGGTATGAACTTACACTTTTTAGTAATCAGGTTGCTAATAAAATTTGACCAACTAAAATGTTAAAGTGCTTGAACCTTAACCATCCACCATATGGCCTCGCATGTTATGTTGTTTTTCCCTTGCTGAGTACGATATGTGCTCACGCTTGTTTATTCTCTTGCATCTACAATACCCGGATTTGCTGCTCGAGCGGGGAGAACTTTGAAGATAATCCAGAAGATTTCCAGGAGTTCAAGGTGTGCGTAGTCTTCGTCCACCGCTCGTGGAGGCATTTTGTCCGTCGCGAGAACTCGTTTATTTAAGTTTCGTTTAAGACTATGGTTTGTAATAACTCTTTATTCGTGTGGCACTGATTTTGGTATTCATAATGTCTAAGCGTGTGTGTAACTTGATCCTGGCGCACACGTGATCAATGCATTCGGTTTTGCCTTTAAAACCGGGTGTGACAGAGTGGTACCGTAGCCGTGTTGATCGTAGGAACGCTAGCCTAGATAGAAATGGTCGAATTAAGGATTTATTACTCATAGAAGCTTTCTTACACATGCTTGCTTTATTCTTACTAATCTTACTCTTGCCTTTTTGCTTCACTCTTGAGTCCGTTCGCATTCTTTATCTTGTGCTTGCCTTAGCTCTCGTCCTTTTTGCCTTACCATCTTTCTCATTCGCACTACACTACGGATGGTTCGTAGCTTGGAGACTTCTCGGGCCGGAGCGGTCCACCGTATGCTCCACAGGAACAGTACCATGATTTGCATGATGGAGATACAGATGAGGAGATTGAGATGGAGCCTGCACCTGTGGTTTTCCCTAACCTTATCATGGTGCCTGACGATGAGGAAGATCCGGAGGAGATGATCCCGGAGGAGGATGAGCTAGCTGAACAACCCAACCTAGAGGAGCAAGCGCCAGAAGAAGATGAGGATCACTCAGATCAAGAGATGGAAGAACAAGAGCAAGAGGAGGAAGAGAGGGAAGCGATCTGGGAAGTGTACCACTACAGAGCTGATGGAGTAGACATTCCCATGGCAGACCACCTGAGGGCAATGGTACTTCGCCTAGGCTATGATAAGGCCCCTGTCTACCATTGTGAGCTGTGGACCCATCCGTGGTTCGAGCTCCATTGGGAGGTTGCTGCCATCTTGGAGGAGTACATTCCATGCCGTGGAGTGAAGGAGATGTCCAAGCATCATGATGTGGCTCACAGGACTACTATGGATGCCGGGATAGCGAGAGTCGGCTCGAAGAGCGCTCTATGTGCTCTCTCACAAGGAGCGTGACGAGTTGGAGGATACCCACCGCCGCTACACACCTTTCGAGCAAGTGGGGAAGCCAAGACTTACATCGCCCCAAAGCACCAGCCTATGAAGGGACGCTCAACAATGTCCGGAGTCTACTTGCAGCTGTGAATACTGCATTGGATGATGCCAACAACACGCTATATGCAACACAGCGAGATTTTCACTGCGGGAGACGCCAGAGGCGTGCCTTGGAAGCTGCACTTTTGAACAGGGAGCAGCCGGAAGCCCATGAAGCCGCAGAAGGATGTACCTCCCCATCACCCAAGAGGCCACACTACGACTCCCCTGACGCTCGCACAGATGCCATGGCTGAAGATAGTCCTTAGGTTTAAGATTAAGGATAGGATTTCTTTGTAATCGCTAGTAGGCGATCGGTAAAGTGTGTTTATTTTAGAGGTGTGGTTGAATGCTTAATTTTGTGCTTAATGTATGAGTTGGATTTTTGGTTGAGTGCAATGTGTTGTGGAGTGATGACCACAACGACATTGGTTTAGTAGTAAGTTTGTGGGGGTTATCTTTCAGTCTCAACCAGTTATCTATCTTAATCTTTTTGCTCTCTTAAGTTTTCCCTTAATGTAAAATCGAGATCCCAAAAATCTGTTCGCACAGTTTTCTGAGTCAGCAGTACTGTTTTAATTTTATCTCGGGCTACAGAACTCCGATTGCAGTAAAACCAATTGGAAAAGTTCAAGAATTTTATGACTAATTTTCTGTGAAAAATTCAGAATATTTGGATGAATAATCAGAGAGTTATAACTGAAACATTACAGCCTCACGAATCTGTTAAACACTGCCGACCTACCTGACTTGTTTATTTTATAACCAGAGCTACACAACTCCGATTGAGGTGATTCCAGTTGGAGTAGTTTCTTAATTTCATTACCTTTTATCCGTCCAAAATCCATAATTTTTGGTTACTCGTACAGAGAGCAATGCCTGATTGTTTGGAGTCAACAGAATCTGTCTTATCTGAATATCATTGCTATCTTATCTTCCTAAGTTTAATCCTTGGTACAATCATCTAAAATAATGTCCCTAACACTCAGATGGTGAACACCAGGTCAGGATCAGGTGTTGATCAACCATCAGGAAGAGCACCCCAGCCAGTACAAATGGATCCCGCTATGCAGCAGTTCCTGGAGGCACAGACCCAGCTCCTCCAGAACTTGACCACCACCGTGACAAACTTGCAAGCTCAGGTCAACAATCCGCCGGTGCCGCCGCCCGCGCCTCGCAACAAGCACCGGGAGTTTATGAGTCATCACCCTCCTGTGTTTACTCACGTCGCTGATCCACTAGAAGCTGAAGATTGGCTCAAGACAATACTGAAGATGCTCACTACCTGTCAGTGTGACGACAGAGAGAAGGTCTTGTATGCTGCAGGACGACTTCAAGGCTCTGCAGCCGCTTGGTGGGATGCGTATTCTGCCGCTCATGCCGCCCCAGACACTATCACTTGGGAGGAGTTTACCACCAACTTCCGGAGCCATCACATACCCTCTGGAGTCATGAAGATCAAGAAGAAGGAGTTCCTTTCTCTCGAAGCGGGGGAGGAATGTCGGTGGCCGAGTATAGAGACAAGTTCATCGAGCTATCTCGCTATGCGAGCGAGGAGGTTGCCGAAGATAGGAAGAAGCGAGGAGCTGTTCCTGGATGGGTTAGCTGGTTCGCTGCAGTACCAGCTGATGTCCTACCCTTTCCCTAACTTTCAGCAGCTAGTTGATGCCGCCATCCGCTTGGAGCACAAGCGCAAGGAGCTCGGAGAGCAGAAGAGGAAGGCCGCCAGCTCTGGGCAGTTTGGGAGTGCGTCTCGCCCGCGCTTTAACCCACCGCCGAACACCCCGTTCCGCTATGGGGGACCGGGTGGAAACTTTGGGCAGCAGCAGTCCCAGCGTCCTGTTCAGCAGTTCCAGCAGTCTGCTCAGCAGTTTCAGCGTCCTGTCCCTCAGACTCCCCGCCCAGCTTCCCAGCAGAGTCAGCAGAGAGCCCCAGTTGGCACACCTGTAAGGACCGTGGCACCGCCCAATCCTGCTACCACTACTTGCTTCAAGTGCGGAGAGCTTGGTCACTATGCCAATGCTTGCCCAAAGAGGAACCCTCCACACACCCCTGTACAGAACCAGCAGCAGACAAGGAGCGGAAGCCAAACCCCGCAGTCTAACAAAGGACAACAGAGCTATGCACGAGGCAAGGCGATGCACGTTGATGCTGAAGTCGCCCAGGAGAACCCCAGAGTAGTGCTCGGTATGTTTCTAGTCAACTCTACTCCTGCCTCAGTCTTGTTTGATTCTAGACCATCCCATTCTTTCATTACATCCCAGTTCGTAGCTCAACATAATCTACCTATCAGTCCCATGTCTCGCCACATGTTAGTTACCTCACCTGGGGGGAATTGAAAGCTATCTATAAATGTGATAACGTCCATCTCAAGATTGTGGGCAGAGATTTCCGTGCCAATCTTATAATCTTGGATTCAAAGGGGATCGATGTGATATTGGGAATGGGATGGTTGACCGCGTGTGATGCGGTGATTCGGTGTGCTAAGAGGTCAATCCTTCTTACAAGTCCACTCGGTGAAAGGTTTGAGTTTGCGGCAGATCCCGCACCATCAAATGCCGGTGCCGTGAATAAGCTTGACGGAGCGGCCTTGGAAGACATACGAGTAGTGTGCGATTATCCCGATGTGTTTCCCGAGGAGTTGCCGTGTATGCCCCCCGACCGAGATGTTGAGTTCGTTATTGATCTTTTACTCGGTATCGCTCCTATCTCTAAGCGCCCATATAGAATGTCTAGTGATCAGTTGCAAGAACTTAAAGCTCAGATTAAGGAATTATTGGGTAAAGGGTTCATTCGTGCTAGTTCCTCACCCTGGGGAGCACCCGTTATCTTTGTGGGTAAGAAAGATGGCACACAGAGGATGTGTGTTGATTACAGATCTCTTAATGATGTTACCATCAAGAACAAGTATCCTCTGCCACGTATTGAAGATTTGTTTGATCAGATGAGAGGAGCAACCGTGTTCTCTAAGATCGATCTGCGATCGGGTTATCATCAGTTGAAGATTAGGCCTTCAGATATTCCTAAGACAGCTTTTACTACCAGGTACGGACTTTATGAGTACACGGTTATGTCTTTTGGGTTAACCAATGCACCCGCGTACTTTATGTACTTGATGAACAAGATTTTTATGGAGTATCCGGACAAGTTCGTTGTGGTATTCATTGATGACATTTCGATCTACTCCAAGAATGAGGAGGACCATGAGGAGCATTTGAGACTTGTGTTGCGAAGCCGAGAGAGCATGAGTTATATGCAAAGTTCGGCAAGTGTGAGTTACGGCTCAAGGAAGTGTCTTTTCTAGGTCATATCATCACCAACGGAGGTATTGCAGTGGATCCTAGCAAGGTTAGTGATGTGTTGAAGTGGGAAGTCCCTCGTACAGTGTCTGAGATCCGGAGTTTCCTTGGACTTGCTGGTTACTACCGTCGGTTTATCGAAGGATTCTCCAAGATTGTGAAGCCTCTCACTACATTGCTAGAGAAGGACGGGGAATTCAAATGGACCAAGGTGCATGTCACTCGAGTTTTGAAGAGTTAAAGAAGCGGTTAACCACAACACTGTTCTAGTCATGCCTGATCTACGAAAGAGCTTTGACATTTATTGTGATGCATCTCGACAAGGTCTAGGATGTGTGTTGATGCAAGAAGGTCATGTTATAGCCTATGCATCTCGTCAGTTGAGGAAGCATGAGTTGAACTATCCTACGCATGATCTCGAGTTAGCAGCAGTGGTTCATGCATTAAGGATTTGGAGACACTACATCATGGGAACTAAGTGTCAGATCTATACTGATCACAAGAGTCTAAAGTATATCTTCACTCAGAAGGATCTCAATCTAAGACAGCGTCGTTGGTTAGAGTTGATCAAGGACTATGATCTAGAGATTCACTATCATCCGGGTAAAGCAAATCTGGTTGCTGATGCTTTGAGTCGGAAGGGCCACACCAACATGGCCATGGCCATTCAATTTCCTGACGAGTTGTTAAAAGAGTTTGAAAGGCTCAACTTGAAAGTGGTTGCACATGCAGAAGGAGTGACTTTGGAAGTACAGTCCACTCTGGAGCAAGAGATACGTAAGTGGCAGCTAGAAGATGCTGGAATACAAAAGATTAAAGAGAGTATGCAACAAGGAGAAGCCCCAGATTTCACAGAAGATGAGCAAGGAACCGTGTGGTTTAAGAACCGGTTGTGTGTACCGAGACGGATAGATCTCGAGAGAAGATCTTGAGAGAAGCTCACGACTCGGCTTACTCTATCCATCCGAGCGGTACTAAGATGTACCGGGATCTCAGCGGGAGGTATTGGTGGTACGGTATGAAGAGAGACGTGGCCGCACATGTGGCTTTGTGTGACACTTGCCACCGGGTTAAGGCCGAACATCGAGACCCGCCGGTTTGCTTCAACCATTGAAGGTGCCTGAGTGGAAGTGGGAAGAGATCGGAATGGACTTCATAGTGGGTTTACCCCGAACCCGAGATGGTTATGATTCGATTTGGGTTATCGTGGATCGTTTGACTAAGGTAGCTCACTTCATTCCGGTAAAGACTACTTATACAGGAGCTAAGTTGGCAGAACTATACATGTCCAGGATCGTGTGTTTACATGGTGTACCAAAGAAGATCGTGTCAGACAGAGGTACTCAGTTTACTTCTCGTTTCTGGGGGAAGTTGCATGAATCTCTGGATACTAAGCTAAATTTCAGCTCAGCTTATCATCCACAGACAGATGGACAGACAGAGAGAACCAATCAGATCCTAGAAGACATGCTAAGAGCCTGTGCGCTTAAGCATGGTTGTAGTTGGGATAAGAGCTTGCCGTATGCTGAGTTCTCTTACAACAACAGCTACCAAGCTAGTCTCAAAATGTCACCCTTTGAGGCCCTATATGGAAGGAAGTGTAGAACCCCATTATATTGGAGTGAGACAGGCGAAAGGCAGTTATTTGGAGCAGATATCATCAGAGAAGCGGAGAAACAAGTTCAGATTATCAGAGAAAATTTGAGGATTGCTCAGTCTAGACAGAAAAGTTATGCAGATGGCAAACGAAGGGATGTGGTCTTTCAGGAAGGCGATTATGTGTACCTAAAGGTATCACCTATCAGAGGTTTGCGTCGATTCAGAGTTAAAGGAAAGTTGTCACCTCGCTTTATTGGACCTTTCAAGATCCTTGAGAGAGTGGGAGAAGTGGCTTACAGATTAGAGTTGCCAGTCCAGTTAGCTGATGTGCATGATGTGTTCCATATCTCTCAGTTGAAGAAGGGTTTTGGTCCTCATGACAAGGAGCCGTTACCCTTGGACGATCTAAACGTTGGAGAGGACCTCACTATTGTTGAACACCCCATTCGAATATTGGAAACAATGACAAGGGTCACCAGGAATAGCGTGATTAAGATGTGCAAAGTACAATGGATTAATCATGCAGAGGATGAGGCAACATGGGAAAGAGAGGATGAGCTGAAAGCAGAGTTCCCAGATCTTTTTCCCAATCTGTCCGAATCTCGAGGACGAGATTCTTCTTAAGGGGGGTAGGATTTGTGACACCCTAATTCTATTAAAAATTTGGCTTTATTAAAATTTGCTAGCAACCATTTATTTGCCTAAGGAGTATAAGGTTGTTTTATTTATTTTTTAGGCATTTAAATCTTTTCTAAAATAAATTTAATGAACTATAGGATTTATGTGTTGCATACATGCTGGAGCATTATTTTGGTTGCTTGGAATTCAAATTCAAAATTTGAATTCTATTGTTTGGAGCCTCTACATAAAACCCAAAACCTTTTCCCTTTTCCTTAAACCCCTTAACCCCTCTCTTAGCCCAACCCCCCCAGCCGGCCCCGCTAGCCTAGCAGCCGCCGCTTGCCTCGGCCCCGCGCGCACGCCGGCTTCCCGGCCCGGCCGCCGCGCGGCCCGCAAGCGCCGCCGCCCGGCCCGGCGCGCGCCCGCCTCCGCGCCCGGCCGCCGACCGCCGGGGCCCCCTCGTCGCCCCCGCCCTCGCCGCGTCGCACCCACGCGGCGGGCCCCGCCCGTCATCCCTTCCGTGGCCGCCCCCGGGACTCGCCGCCGCCGCACGCCCACCGAGTCCGACCCGCGCCCGCGCCCTCCTCCGCGTGGCCCGCACGCCAAGACGCCCCGCCCGGCTATTTAAGGCCGCCGCCGCCTCCCCGGACCCCAACCCGAGCCACCCGAGCCGCCCCTAGCCCTTGCGCGCGCCTCGCCGAACCCTAGCCGCGCCGCCGTGCTGAGCTCGCCGCCGCCGCCGTGGAACCCCGCCGCCGTCGCCGCTCCGCCGCCAAGGAATCGCCCGGGAGCCGCGCAAGGAGGTGAGGAGCACCCCCGTGCCGCACGCCGTCGACCCCGAGCCCCTCTTCGCCCTAGCGCCGTCGCCGGAGCTTGCAACCCGCGCCGCCGCGTCGACTCGCCGCTCCGCCGCGCCGTCGCCCGAGCCGCCGCCCTAGATCGCTCCGCGGTCTCGCGCGCGTCGCATAGATGCTTCCCGCGCCGTGAATTGTGGCCGGAAACCCCAAAACCGGACCCCGCCGGCGAGCCCGCCGCCGCCGCCGCCGCCGGCCCTCGCGCCGCCGCCGCCCCGCCGCTCGCGCTTCACCGTGGCCGTTAGATCTAGATCTAACGCACCGGATCTAAGCCACCGCACCGCTTCGCCCGCGCGCGTCCACAGCCGCCAGATCTAGATCCAACGGATCTAGATCGGGTCAAAACCCTAGTCAACAGGTCAAACTCGCCAGCCCTGGCAATTTTGCAGAAAAGCCCCTGGATTTTATTTATTTACAAAAATACCCTTCCACCGTATAAGATTTCTTACGGTTTAGTCCTTTTTCTTTATTTTAGCCCGAAACCTTTTTAAATCTTCGCAGATTAGTCCCTAAACCTTCCCGAACCCATAACTTGGTCGTTTTAGCTCCGATTTTAGCGTTCTTTATGTCCACGCGTTCGTCTCGAAGCGTAGATTAGTTTTATGCTACTGTTTAGATCTGTTTGATCTGTTTGGTGACTGTTTCTTATTTATTTCTGTTGTATGCTTGTATGTGATGATTGTGGATCGTAGAGAGCGATTCGTTCGAGGGATTTGAAGATCAAGTCGTGCAAGAGTTTGAGCAGCAAGGCTTTGTTGAAGGCAAGTATTCCTTGATGCATGCCCGCTTGTCCTACATAACATGCATTTAAATTCACTGTTTTTACTTTTTGCTTGCATTAATTTGATGGGAACCTATTAAGGATCATGCCTAGCTTTTGACTACCTTTACCTTGATGCCGGGAATTAAATTAATCTTGTGGTAGTTATTGCTTAGCATGCTCAACAGGGTTTTGGTATTAATCTACTTGGTTACCTTTTTGTTATTTCATGTTCCGTTTATGATCTTTTATCTTTACAAGACCACTTTAATGTGTAATCGGAACATGGAGAACCACACAGGAAAACAGTACAACCAAAAGAACTAATGGGCAATGGTCTTGGCTGAATAATTAGGAACTTTAGCTTGGGATGGTCTTACCTGATAAGGACAAGGGATCGGCGGTACTGTGGGGTATAGACTCGCTCTAGCAGGGGGTTGGGTGAGTTATTTTTTTTATGGTGGGGTATTGACCTGCTAGGGGACTTTATACCTTGCTAACTTATCCGGACCTTGTGGGTCATAACTTGCTAAGGAACCTTTGTAAAGGCCATGTAGCGTCCCTATGCAATCACACCTCGGAAGTGTGATATGGTGTCTTGCAAACACCGCATGGTTGGGTCCAAAGTTCTTCGGAGCTTTTACGCTGCTTGTGGGTAAAGATGTACAACCTCTGCAGAGTGTTAAACTAATCGATTAGCCGTGCTCACGGTCAAGAGCGGCCTGGACACTCACATGATTAAATTATGGAACTTTAATGTTTAAATTGTTGTTTTATTCTTTATTTATGATGTTGTTATCTTATTAATTGGGTTGGTATGAACTTACACTCTTTAGTAATCAGGTTGCTAATAAAACTTGACCAACTAAAATGCTAAAGTGCTTGAACCTTAACCATCCACCATATGGCCTCGCATGTTATGTTGTTTTTCCCTTGCTGAGTACGATATGTGCTCACACTTGTTTATTCTCTTGCATCTACAATACCCGGATTTGTCGCTCGGACCGGGAGAACTTTGTAGATAATCCGGAAGATTTCCGGGAGTTCTAGGTGTGCGTAGTCTTCGGTCGAGTACCACCGCCCGTGGAGGCATTTTGTCCGCTGCGAGAACTCGTTTATTTAAGTTTCGTTTAAGACTATGGTTTATAATAACTCTTTATTCGTGTGGCACTGATTTTGGTATTCATAATGTCTAAGCGTGTGTGTAACTTGATCCTGGCGCACACGTGATCAATGCATTCGGTTTTGCCTTTAAAACCGGGTGTGACAGATATGAAGTCCAAACACCATGACGTTGTGTCAATTTCGTCATAGATCACACTGCATCCATGACCACGGTCAGATTTCGTCATAGATTAGCAGTGTTGGATATGAAGCCCGATATGAAGTCCAAAGACTATGACGTGCGCCATTTCGTCATAATACGACCCACTTTGCATTTCAACATTTCCTTATGATCAATAAAATAAAAAATCATATAATATGTGAAAAAAGTAGAGATAATCACAGCCAATAATTTAAAAATCTAAATTTATTTTTTTCTAAAGCATATAATATTATATAGTTAGTATATAGATATACCTATATAAATGCAAACAAAACTAAATTTCGGTTTTATGACTTTTTATAACTTACTATAATTTTTTACATATTGACTTGAATTAAATAAAAAAGAAGAAAGACAAAACCGTTTTTAAACCACGCAAAACCGAGCTTGTGATATAATATGGATGGTTTCAAAGGTTGAAATATATGGTTTGTGTAGTTACTAAGTTTAGGCATGAAAACCAGACTTAGGTGAAAATTGAATAGGAGCCATAGTAACATGGGCTTGCTAACTTGAATCAAAGTCTACTGGTGGCCCTCTAACTCGTTAACGAATTCCAGATAACCACCCCGAGATCCCAAAACCAGCCCGTGCAGCCCAACTGGCCGGCCCAACTGCACAGCCCAACTGGTCAGCCCAGCTCCACGAGAATGGAGGGCCACTAGCAAACTTTTTCCCATCGTTTTTTCTTTTCAATCTATACTTAAAATTTGAAACTAGTGTTTCTCGGTCATAGTAACTCCAAATTCATTGATTCTTTTTTTCTGATTTTTTTTTAAAATCACAATCTTTCACGTAATATCGTTCGTTTTCATATTAATTGCTATTACATTTATCTTTTTCATACAACTTCTTTTCCTCTACCGAAAGAGAATAAATAAAAAATATTTTTCAATAATAAATGGTAACATAACTTCATATTTACTAATCTTATGATAAACACAAGGTTATAGCAAAGTTTGAAGTGCATATGAATTCGAAAATTTAGAAAGGTATGATACACTTCAATGTTCAAGTAACGTTTCATGAAACTATGTGAGACATGTATCCATTTCTAAACAACGTAGGTCCGTTGTTACCGAAATCATTTGAAAGTTTGATCCCAAGTTTATGGACCCAAATTATGTTTCCACGTCAATTCGTAGAACCATTAGAGCATTTTATGATATTATTTGAATTATGATAGTGTAAATTCGAGATGTAAGTTTGAATTACCCCTAATAAACTGTTGTCGAAATCATTTTTCATTTGTTAAAGTTGTAGATCTTGGTAGAGAATGATTTTAGAAAATTTTAGAAAAAAGAATCATCCAATTTGGAGTTTGTATGAGGCAGAAAAACTAGTTACAAGTTTTAGTCAAAGATTTAAAAGAGAAAACACACTTGTTCATCTCAGTTCATAGCAAGTGCAATTTCTGTTTTTAATCTTCGGATAAAAATTGTAAACTATTTTTCTTCCTCATACAAACTCCAAATCGGTTGATTCTTTTCCTAATTTTTTCTAAAATCGAGATGTTTTACTCATTGCCATTTGTTTGTATCTTAATTACTATTTCTTGATTGATTTTTATACAACATATCTTTTCCAACTAAAAAAGAATAAAAAACATGTTTTTTTCATAATAATTGCTAATATAACTTAATATTCTCTAATGTTATGGTCAACATGAGATGGTGTCAAAAATTGAGGTGCATACAAGTTCGGTCATGTTATTAGTTGTTCAAATCTCAAAGTTTGTTTTCAATCTATGTGAGTCTTGTGTCCTATTTGTGAAAACATCTATAATCTCACTTTATCAAAACCATATGAATTTTTTATAGGAGCATTATACGCTTAAAATATGGTTTCATGTCAATTTGTAGAATGTTTTTGAACAAAATTTAGTATTGTTATTATTATTTTACAACAAGGTGAATAGTACAAGTTTGAGTTTTTTGTATAAGTAAATTGATTTTTTTGTCAATCTCCTAGATGTGTGCTAGAATGGACCATAAGCACCTAACAATTTTTTGAAATTTTTGAATCATATTAGAGGTACATATAGGTCAATTTGGAATTACTTTCGGTAAACATGTAGAAATTCATTGAAATGATAGAAAATAGCAAATCTACGTGAAAATTCATAAACTCCTAGGTGACAACTTATATGTTGTATATTACGTTAGAAAAATGTTTTGAGAGTGTGTAAGATAATATTTTTGTATATTACGTCACAAGAGTGTCTTAATTATGTTCATATTTCAAAGAAATGAAAAAAGAAAATGAATGTATAGTTCAATTTACGTAAAATCTTATGAAACTTTTATGCCAGCTTTGCACATCAGCAAAATGAATGTACTGCAATTTTCAGATTTTTTGGATAAAGTTTAGGTATTATTATCATTGTTTTATAACAAAATTGCGAGTAGAAGTTCAAATTATATTTAGCAAACATTTGTAACTTTAATTCATTTTCAGTATATGAGCTATAATAGAACCGAGATACTTGAAATATATTTTGGAGAATTTTTTAAATGTTATTTGAGATATATGTAGTTCAAATTGTAGGTTTCCTCAATAAACATGCATGAATTCATATAAATGATAGAAAATAGCAAATCCATTCCAAAAATTTTGAAACTCCTATATTGCAACATATATTGTTTGCAACATGTGAAAAATATATTTAAACATTTAAGGCAACTATTTGTTTACGTTGCTTCACAAAGCATACATTAATTAGTTGAAAAAAATGCAAAAACAATACTAATCGGGCCCATTTGCGCCGACCGACCCACGTTCCCTCCGAGCCCACATAACTCTAGCTGCTGGTGGCCATTGATCTTATGATCCGACGGTCAAAAATAGACGCAACAGACATATATAGACCACCCCAAACCCTATCCCTCTCTCCCTCTCCTCTCCCTCGTACCGCACCTCCTCCCCTCCCAGTCTGCGGTCTACGACGCTACCTCACACCTACCCGGTCCGCCCCACCGCCACCGCCATCGCCTCGCCTCTCCCCTGCGCCCCACCGCTGCAGGCGCGTCCGGGGAGGGCGCGACCTCCTCCATGGCACGTCCGGGGAGGAGCACGAGGAGGGCGCGGCCTCCTCCTCCATGGCGTATTGTGGTCGTATCCGGCCAGCGGCCCCTCCCCCGACGGCGCGGTGGCCTCGCCCTCGACGGCGTGGCGGTCTAGTGAGGAGCAGGGGCGGCCACTCCGGTGGAAGGGATTTGGAGCGGCGACGGCAGACGGCGGACGACGGTGAGGAGTAGGGGCGGCCACTCCGACTGTAGGATTTGGCCACTCTAGGGTTTTTGCCGCCGCCGCCGCCGTCTCTCGCTTCCCCCCGCCGGATCCCCTCCCGCCCACCCAGACACCAAGATGACGGAGCTGACTGCCGAGGAGCTCGCCGCCCAGATTGAGCAGCAGAAGCTCAAGGAGCACAAGAACGAGGTCAGAATCTCACACCCTCCACTCCCACTCCCTCTCTGGTGGTACGAATCCCATGTGGAATCTTTGTCGCGTAGGCTTGGTATGATGGGATCAAGTATATGCGCGAGTCTCAAGTTGAGTGGATTGGATTTTCTTTGATGATTCTTGTTGGTTGGATCATGTGAAGCTGCATCTTTTGTGGTACTATTAGGCCAGTAGAAATGATTAGTTCTGCTAGTTTTATTCTAGTTGCAGGCAGCGGATTCGCCGTAAGTGAGCGGATTGAATATGTGAGGGGCAACATGATACTTTTAATCTCTCCTGTTGTATGATTTTGGTTTACTATCCATTTTCGTATACAGCTGTGCATTGTATATTATGATTTGTATGGCGCCTAACAGCTTCTCTTTTGAATGTTGCTGACATGCGGAGGAGGTTTCTTCGGTTGCTTTTACTCATTATTATTGTTGTTATATGTGCGTAGTTTTTTTAGTTCCTGCGTTTAGATTTGAGTATGTCTTACAGTTGCTAGGCTACTATGTGGGTTTTGCATTGGCATCTAATCTTGTTTGGTTGATGAAATTGTGGGTAAATAGTATGAATTTCTTTTTTTGAAACTGAATGATGTGGATATTTTGGCAAGTATATATGTAGTCAGTGGCATCTCAATGCTATGCTAAATTCAACTACAGTCATTTAGGGGTGTAAAACGTTTCATGGTTGATGAAGGTTTTGGCAACTAGGGAAAAGGGGCCATCCTTCCATCCATGCATGGCAGAAAAAGGAGCTTTTGAATCTTGCCTTTTTTGGACTGCTTTTGTTGCCTTTTGCTAGGTGTTGCTGTCCAGATTTAAATGGGAATGAAACAGATTGAGAGCCTGGGATTTTATTATAACCTGATACCAATTGGTAAGGCACATCCTTGCCTGTATATTATTGTGCTAGCAACTAGAAGTAGTGTCTGAAATTATCTTGTAAGATTTTCATGCATATAGTCTCCCAAGTTGAAGTATCATCATTTGTATTGTTAAATATAGCAATGGCTCATGGTGACTTAATTACCGACTAGTATAATCAAGTCGATTTGAAAACTATCTGCTTGTGCTTATGAAATTCAAATCATGTGTCTGGGTACATCCATCCAACTTGATATAGTCGTTTGTGCATATGAAATTTAATATATGACTTCTACTATGTCTAGAATATTTTTCCTACCTATTATTTTGGAGTACATGTTTTATCAACTTGCTTGGCTATAGTAGCTTTTTCTGTTCTAATTATTTTGGAGTTCTTCTTTTACAGCTTACTATCTTACAAGTGTTAGCATTTTTTCAAGGTCACGAGTATACCTTTGCCTCTCTTTCTTCTCTCCTAATGCAAAGCAGCAACATGTGTGCTTTCTATGAGAAGTACAAGAACCAAGGAAGCTGAAAGGGAGTGAGCTTGGGATGGCTTATTGTAATTCTCATGCTTATGTCTCTGAATTGCAGATCAGCAGTGTTGGTTGCGACAGCTGGAGGTTCCTATCCCATGTTGTGAGTTTCCTTCTCACTCCTGAACTGTTTGAAATGTATAGTTAGTTTTGATGTGCTCTCTAGTAGGTTTGATTGAATGTCTGTTCAAATTTGTTCGGTTTAGGGCTCCCTTTGTTGTCTGTGTATTCTGTGGTTATCTACTGTACATAGTGTACATAGTGTGTGTGTGTGTGTGTGTGTGTGTGTGTGTGTGTGTGTGTGTGTGTGTGTGTGTGTGTGTGTGTGTGTGTGTGTGTGTGTGTGTGTGTGTGTGTGTGTGTGTGTGTGTTGACTGCAGAACTGTGTGTTGTGTTGCCTCACTAGTAGAGTAGTATCCTGCGTGTAAATTGATTGTATTGTGCTCACAAGCCAGTAGGCACTTGAATTCTATTTTCATGTGTGTTGTGTTTGCCTCAATGAGACTTCTCTTATTTTCCTCGGTGCAATATTCAGGGTTGAATGTGCTTATTTCTGTAGTGTTGAATTTGCTGCTTCTACACCTTGTTAATGGAGGCGGGAATTTGTTTGTAACTAGAATTTTCAGTTGGCTTATTCCTAATGTGATTTGCTCATTAATTTGGAGTAGCATGTGAACTCATTATTTTTTATCACTGTCTGTGCTTCAAAAGCTATATTTCTCAAGTAATTTGCTCACTGGATTAGGGATCATTTCATACTACCCACTGACAAGTGTTTTGTAATGTTCCCCTTTCAGGTTGAGGATTAGATGCATCAAGGAGCAAGCCAATAGAAGTGATTAGTAAGCAATGGACCTGATATGCTGGAGTGCTAGTGATGCTACAAGGACATATTTAATCTGTTGTCTTGTGATTTAAGGCTTGTTGGATTGAATTTTATATGGATTGTGTATTTATTATTGTATGACATGAATTGTGTATTTTTTGGTGATTTGGTGATTTTTTGAGATTTATAGCTGCTGTTGGGCTGAAATGTATATGTGCTGGTATGGATTTATATGGGCTGAAATTTGACCTGGTAACAAACTGTTACATAATCTGCCACATAAGCGACACGTGGCTACCAAGTCAGTGACACGTGGATGGCATGTCAGCGACATGTGGATGCCACACGTGGATACCACATCAATGACACGTCATCGCCACGTGGTCGTCACGGTAGCGTCACGTGGCCGCCACGTCAGTGCCTCGTCATCTGCCACGTCAACAGCCACCTCATCTCTAAAAGTGACGTGGCGAGTTAATCCATGACGATCGCGTTCGTCACAAATTTTGGGCTTTGGGCTTTGGGCTGGGTTCAATGGGCTTTACACTCATCTATGACAGTTTGAAAACGTCATGGATTACATCAATCCATGATGAAAACGTTAATACGTCACAAGAGGTGATTTGTGACGCTCAATCCATGACGAAATGAAATTTTGTCATAGATCCTATTTTATGACAAAAATTGGATGATCCGTGACGAAAATCGACCGTCACATATCACAAGATTTTTTGTAATGGGGATAGATAAACCATCTAGAGAGATTGGATCAAGCCTTCATTTAAGTTCCAAGCAAAGAAGAAGTAGCAAGTTCAATCTCTTTAAAAGCCTCTTTAAACCACGGTTTACCATCCGATTCTGAAAACGCCCGCCTTTTGGAGCCACCGTTCTATCACAACACACCCCTATTCATGCGGGTTAGTCTAGGGTGAGTCCAAGGACAAGTTAAAATCTTTTGGAAGGTCAGGCATGCACCTCTAGCCACCACGGCTATAAGAACATCCTCGGTGATCTATCTCGAGAATAGATTTTAAGATACGAAAAGCCGATCGAAATCAAAGATGTAAGAGAAACACTTGATCGCTAGAAATCGGATTGCAACTTGATAATTCAACATTACATACGATACATGAATCAAGATCACCACCGGGATCCTACCTCGATCTTGCTTCTAGCTCCGAGAACTTTGACGTGGACTTCCTTGCAAGGTTCCCACGTCAGCTAGGGAGACCCTAGTCAACTAGCTTGACCCTCTCCTCTCCGAGATGGTGTCCCTCTCTTCTCTACTCCTTGGCGGTCGATGGTGAATGGATTGATGTGTGGCTCTTGGCCTTGGGGCTATCAAATAGCTCGAATGGTGGCTAGGTCAAAGGGGGGTCGAATGGGCTTGGAACTGGGATGGGCCGGCCGGCCTGGGCCCATTTCGGCCCAGCCGACGACCTCCTTCACCCGGTGTTTGTTCCCGAGTCTTCTAGATCCTCCCCCTTCTGCATGTGGGCCCTTGTCGTCAGTTTCTCTCCGAATTGGATGAAGCTCCTTGTCCCGCAAGATTCAACATTTTTCTGACTAGGTCCTCGGAGTTTTTCATCTTCTCAGGTTTGGTCCCTGGGCTTCTTGGAGTTTGCTTGACTTATACCGGGCTTTAAGGTCTTGTCACAAGGCGCTTGATGAACTTATCCCGGAAGTCTTGCTTTCAACACTAAAACCCTGCATAAACACTAAACTCCAAAACCGACATGCACTAATGAACTTGTTATACCAAGGGGGTTAGTACCAATGGATAAGATATAAAAGTCATGCCAACACTGAAGGTAAACTCATGGCTAGGTTGACGGAATTTCACCGTCAACAATTTCTCAAAGGAATGCCATGCCCTTGAAATGTATTCTACAAATCCACTTATTTGATATGTGGGGAATAGACTTCATGGGGTTGTTCAAAAACTCACACGGATTTGAGCATATCCAAGTCATGGTTGATTATGTGTCTAAGTGGGTAGAGGCCATGCCATGTCATAAAGCTTCCACGGAGGAGTCCATTGCAATGATCAAGAGCATGATTTTCCCTCGCTTCGGTACTCCGAGAATTTTGATAAGCGATGGAGGAACTCACTTCACCAGGAAGAATTTCAAAAAGTGCTTGTCCAAGTTGGGGATTGAACATAGAGTCTCTATGGCCTATCATCCACAAACCAACAGACAAGCGGAAACATCGAATAGGCAATTAAAGAGCATCCTTAATAAAACCATAGAGAAGGGAGGCAAGGATTGGTCAAACAAGTTAGACGGAGGGCATATCAAACGGTGTTCAAGACACCGATAGGTATGACCCCTTATCAATTTGTCTATGGCAAAGCTTGTCACCTTCCAGTTGAGTTAGAACATAAAGCCTATTGGGCAATTAAAGAGATGAACCTCGATCTAGACGCTGCGATGGTAAAACGGAGAATCCGAAGAAGCGAGCTAGAGGAGATGAGGTTAAAAGCCTACAAAAATGCGAGCATATACAAAGAAAGGATGAAAAGGTGGTATAACAAAATATTGAAGAAGAAGGAATTCAAAGAAGGAGATAAGGTCCTCCTCCACAATTCAAGGTTTAAAACCTTCGGAAAGGGGAAATTGCAAAGCAAGTGGGACGGACCTTGCATTGTTCATTCGGTGCTCTCCAATGGAGAGGTAACCATCATGGATGTGAAAGGTGATCAATTCATGGTGAATGGTCAACGACTTAAGGTTTATTATGAACCCGACGTTGTGCCCCTTCACCATATTGATATTTTCACCATGGAGGATGAGACCGGACGCCAAGCCTAGGACGTAAAACATGGTGAGCATTTTGTCAATAGTTTTTTATTTTTCTAGAGTTTCTCACGAAGTTTTACCAGGCCATATTTTTCACATGGGCTAAAAATGCGAAATTAGTGGGGCACGCGAAAAACCGAACCGAACCGGCCCGCGAATCAGGGCAGGCCGACCGGCATGGTCCGATCGGCCCAGGAGGCTCGAGCGGCGGTTCGCCCCCGGTTTCCTCTGGGATGCACGTCTTTGACTTCCTTGTTTGGTCAGAAACTTTTAGGGAAGTCAAGAAAAGAAAAATATGGTTTCTAGGGCGTTCCTTCCTGGACTATTTAAAAGGACGAGATGGGAGCTCGGGAATCCATCCCAATTCGCATACTTTTGCACCCAAGCAGCAGCCATGACGTCCCCGAGGAGCATGGAGATCAAGCTAGGTACCGAGAAGCCATTGAAGGCGGAGGAGGCAAAGCGATGCGAGCTCAAGCTACCCATGGAGATCAAGAGGACCGCCCGCATCCGTTGCGGAGGGCGTGTCCCGACCGGGGCAATCGCATCTCGCCACCACGTCAAGGACGAGAGGGTCTCTACTCCCGTTCGGAGGTCGGAGCGCATCCAAGGCATGGAGAGGAAGGATTACAAGGAGGTGTCACCCGAGCCTAAAGATTACGGGGAGAGTGACTATTCCGATGATTGTAGCCCGAGCTCGTGAGCGGCCGCTGGAAGGGAGGACAATGACCTCTACTGTTGGGAAGAAGTTCCCAAGGAGAAGACTCCCGAAGGCCCTAACGACGGTGGTAACCCCAACAGCAACGACGACGGCGGAGACCCTGGCAATGTCGACCATTTCGGGATGCATCTGTTGTGTTGTGCGGCTTGTGTCACACCCGGTTTTAAAGGCAAAACCGAATGCATTGATCACGTGTGCGCCAGGATCAAGTTACACACACGCTTAGACATTATGAATACCAAAATCAGTGCCACACGAATAAAGAGTTATTACAAACCATAGTCTTAAACGGATCTTAAATAAACGAGTTCTCGCAGCGGACAAAATGCCTCCACGAGCGGTGATCGAAGACTACGCACACCTAGAACTCCCGGAAATCTTCCGGAATATCTTCAAAGTTCTCCCGGGTCCGAGCAAGCAAATCCGGGTATTGTAGATGCAAAAGAATAAACAAGCGTGAGCACATATCGTACTCAGCAAGGGGAAAACAACATAACATGCAAGGCCATATGGTGGATGGCTAAGGTTCAAGCACTTTAGCATTTTAGTTGGTCAAGTTTTATTAGCAACCTCATTACTAAAGGTGTAAGTTCATACCAACCCAATTAAATAAGATATAACCATCATAAATAAAGAAATAAACCACAAATTAAACATTAAAGTTCCATAATTTAATCATGTGAGTGTCCAGGCCGCTCTTGACCGTGAGCACGGCTAATCGATTAGTTTAACACTCTGCAGAGGTTGTACATCTTTACCCACAAGCAGCGTAAAAGCTCCAAAGAACTTTGGACCCAACCATGCGGTGTTTGCAAGACACCATATCACACTTCCGAGGTGTGATTGCATAGGGACGCTACATGGCCTTTACAAAGGTTCCCTAGCAAGTTATGACCCACAAGGTCCGGATCAGTTAGCAAGGTATAAAGTCCCCTAGCGAGGTCGATACCCCACCATAAAAGAATAACTCACCCAACCCCCGCTAGAGCGACTCCATACCCCACAAGCACCGCCGATCCCTTGTCCTTATCAGGTAAGACCATCCCAAGCTAAAGTTCCTAATTATTCAGCCAAGACCATTGCCCATTAGTTCTTGTGGTTGTACTGTTTTCCTGGGTGGTTCTCCATGTTCCGATTACACATTAAAGTGGTCTTGTAAAGTAAAAGATCATAAACGGAACATGAAATAACAAAAAGGTAACCAAGTAGATTAATACCAAAACCCTGTTGAGCATGCTAAGCAATAACTACCACAAGATTAATTTAATTCCCGGCATCAAGGTAAAGGTAGTCAAAAGCTAGGCATGATCCTTAATAGGTTCCCATCAAGTTAATGCAAGCGGAAAGTAAAAACAGTGAATTTAAATGCATGTTATGTAGGACAAGCGGGCATGCATCAAGGAATACTTGCCTTCAGCAAAGCCTTGCTGCTCAAACTCTTGCACGACCGGATCTTCAAATCCCTCGAACGAATCGCTCTCTACGATCCACAATCATCACATACAAGCATACAATAGAAATAAATAAGAAACAGTCACCAAACAGATCAAACAGATCTAAACAGTAGCATAAAACTAATCTACGTTTCGAGACGAACGCGTGGACATAAAGAACGCTAAAATCGGAGCTAAAACGACAAAGTTATGGGTTCGGGAAGGTTTAGGGACTAATCTGCGAAGATTTAAAAAGGTTTTGGGCTAAAATAAAGAAAAAGGACTAAACCGTAAGAAAACTTATACGGTGGAAGGGTATTTTTGTAAATAAAGAAAACTCAGGGGCTTTTCTGCAAAATTCCCAGGGCTGGCGGGTTTGACCTGTTGACTAGGGTTTTGACCCGATCTAGATCCGTTGGATCTAGATCTGGTGGTTGTGGTTGCGTGCGGGCGAAGCGGTGCGGTGGCTTACATCTAGGGCGCTGGATCGTCATCCGACGG
Organism: Cenchrus americanus; assembly: GCA_947561735.1. Classification (NCBI taxonomy): domain Eukaryota; kingdom Viridiplantae; phylum Streptophyta; class Magnoliopsida; order Poales; family Poaceae; genus Cenchrus; species Cenchrus americanus. Next base: position 181,618,499 of record OX387245.1, read on the forward strand.
CCACGGTGACGCGCAAGCGGCGGGGCGGCGGCGTGCGAGGGGCCGGCGACGGTGAGCGGCGGCGGGCTCCACCGGCGGGGACCGGATTTGGGGTTTCCGGCCACGATTCGAAGCGCGGACGGCACCTACGCGACGCGCGCGAGACCACGGAGCGATCTAGGGTGGCGGCTCGGGCGCGCGGCGCGGCGGAGCGGGCGGCGGCGCGACGCGGCGGCGCGGGGCGCGGGCTCCGGCGACGGCGCTAGGGCGAAGAGGGGCTCGGGGACGACGACGTGCGGCACGGGGGTGCTCCTCACCTCCTTACGCGGCCCTCGGGTGGTTCCTTGGCGGCGGAGCGGCGGCGGGGGCGGGGTTCAACGGCGGCGGCGACGAGCTCGAACGGCGGCGCGGCTAGGGTTCCGGCGAGGCGCGCGCAAGGGCTAGGGCGGCTCGGGTGGCTCGGGTTGGGGTCCGGGGAGGCGGCGGCGGCCTTAAATAGCCGGGCGCGGGCACCTTGGCGTGCGGGCCACGCGGAGGAGGGCGCGGGCGCGGGTCGGACTCGGTGGCGCGGCGGCGGCGGAGTCCCGGGCGGCCACGAGAGGGATGACGGGCGGGGCCCGCCCGCCGTCGGTGGGCGCGACGCGGCGAGGGCGGGGCCGACGAGGGGGCCCCGGCGGTCGCGGCGCAGGCGCGGAGGCGGGCCGCGCGGCTTGCGCGGGGCCAAGCGGCGGGCCGGGCGGCGGCGCGCGCGGGCCGGGCTAGCTAGGCGGGCGCGCGCGTGCGCGGCAAGCGGGCGGAGCGGGCGGCGGGTTGGGCCCCGCGGGCCGGCGGCCCGCCGTTGTTGTCGCTTGGGCCGGGAGGGAAATAAGGTTAAGGGTTTAAAGGAAAAGGGAAAAGGTTTTGGGATTTAGGAAGAGGCTCCAAGCAATAGAATTCAATTTTGAATTTGAATTCCAGACAACCAAAATAATGCTCTAGCATGTATGCAACACATAATTCCTATATTTCATTAAATTTATTTTAGAAGAGTTTTAAATGCCTAAAATTAAATAAAACAACCTTATACTCCTTAAGCAATTAAATGATTGCTAGCAAATTTTAATAAAGCCAAGTTTTTAATAGAATTAGGGTGTTACAAATCCTACCCCCCTTAAGAAGAATCTCGTCCTCGAGATTCGGACAGATTGGGAAAAAGATCTGGAAACTCTGCTTTCAGCTCATCCTCTCTTTCCCATGTTGCCTCATCCTCTGCATGATTATTCCATTGTACTTTGCACATTTTAATCACACTATTCCTGGTGATCCTTGTCATTGTTTCCAATATCCGAATGGGGTGTTCAACAATAGTGAGATACTATTTAATGTTTAGATCGTCCAAGGGTATCAACTCCCTGTCATGAGGACCAAAACCCTTCTTCAACTGGGAAATATGGAACACATCATGCACATCAGCTAGCTGGACTGGCAACTCTAATCTGTAAGCCACTTCTCCCACTCTCTCAAGGATCTTGAAAGGTCCAATAAAGCGAGGTGACAACTTTCCTTTAACTCTGAATCGACGCAAACCTCTGATAGGTGATACCTTTAGGTACACATAATCGCCTTCCTGAAAAACCACATCCCTTCGTTTGCCATCTGCATAACTTTTCTGCCTAGACTGAGCAATCCTCAAATTTTCTCTGATGATCTGAACTTGTTTCTCTGCTTCTCTAATGATGTCTGCTCCAAATAACTGCCTTTCGCCTGTCTCACTCCAATATAACGGAGTTCTACACTTCCTTCCATACAGGGCCTCAAAGGGTGACATTTTGAGACTGGCTTGGTAGCTGTTGTTATAGGAGAATTCAGCATACGGCAAGCTCTTATCCCAACTACAACCATGCTTAAGCGCACAGGCTCTCAGCATATCTTCTAGGATCTGATTGGTTCTCTCTGTCTGTCCATCTGTCTGTGGATGATAAGCTGAGCTGAAATTTAGCTTAGTATCCAGAGATTCATGCAACTTCCCCCGAAACGAGAAGTAAACTGAGTACCTCTGTCTGACACGATCTTCTTTGGTACACCATGCAAACATACAATCCTGGACATGTATAGTTCTGCCAACTTGGCTCCTGTATAGGTAGTCTTTACCGGAATGAAGTGAGCTACCTTAGTCAAACGATCCACGATAACCCAAATCGAATCATAACAATCTCGGGTTCTGGGTAAACCCACTATGAAATCCATTCCGATCTCTTCCCACTTCCAATCAGGCACCTTCAATGGTTGGAGCAAACCAGCGGGCCTCTGATGTTCAGCCTTGACCCGGTGGCAAGTGTCACACAAGGCCACATGAGCGGCCACGTCTCTCTTCATACCGTACCACCAATACCTCGCTTGAGATCCCGGTACATCTTAGTACCGCCCGGATGGATAGAGTAAGCCGAGTCGTGAGCTTCTCTCAAGATCTTCTCTCGAGATCTCCGTCTCCGGTACACACAACCGGTTCTTAAACCACACGGTTCCTTGCTCATCTTCTCGTGAAATCCGGGGCTTCTCCTTGTTGCATACTCTCTTTAATCTTCTGTATTCCAGCATCCTCTAGCTGCCACTTACGTATCTCTTGCTCCAGAGTGGACTGTACTTCCAAAGTTACTCCTTCTGCATGTGCAACCACTTTCAAGTTGAGCCTTTCAAACTCTTTTACCAACTCGTCAGGAAACTGAATGGTCATAGCCATGATGGTGTGGCCCTTCCGACTCAAAGCATCAGCAACCAGATTTGCTTTACCCGGATGATAGTGAATCTCTAGATCATAGTCCTTGATCAACTCTAACCAACGACGCTGTCTTAGATTAAGATCCTTCGAGTGAAGATATACTTCGTACTCTTGTGGTCGGTATAGATCCGACACTTAGTTCCCATAATGTAGTGTCTCCAAATCTTCAATGCATGAACCACCGTCGCTAACTCAAGATCATGCGTAGGATAGTTCAACTCATGCTTCCTCAACCGACGAGATGCATAGGCTATAACATGACCTTCTTGCATCAACACACATCCTAGACCTTGTCGAGATGCATCACAATATATGTCAAAGCTCTTTCGTAGATCGGGCATTACTAGAACAGTCTTGTGGTTAACCGCTTCTTTAACTCTTCAAAACGCGGACCGACATGCACCGGTCCATTTGAATTCCCCGTCCTTCTCTAGCAATGTAGTGAGAGGCTTCACAATCTTGGAGAATCCTTCAATAAACCGACGATAGTAACCAAAGCAAGTCCAAGGAAACTCCGAATCTCGTACACCGTACGAGGGGCTTCCCACTTCAACACATCACTAACCTTGCTAGGATCCACCGCAATACCTCCGTTGGTGATGATATGACCTAGAAAAGACACTTCCTTGAGCCGTAATTCACACTTGCCGAACTTCGGATATAACTCATGCTCTCTCGGCTTTCGCAACACAAGCCTCAAATGCTCCTCATGGTCCTCCTCATTCTTGGAGTAGATCAGAATGTCATCAATGAATACCACAACGAACTTGTCCAGATACTCCATAAAGATCTTGTTCATCAAGTACATAAAGTACGCGGGCGCATTGGTTAACCCAAAAGACATTACTGTGTACTCATAAAGTCCGTACCTGGTAGTAAAAGCTGTCTTAGGAATATCTGAAGGCCTAATCTTTAGCTGATGATAACCTGATCGCAGATCAATCTTAGAAAACACTTTAGCTCCTCTCATCTGATCAAACAAATCTTCAATACGTGGCAGAGGATACTTGTTCTTGATGTTAACATCATTAAGAGACCGTAATCAACACACATCCTCTCGTGTGCCATCTTTCTTACCCACAAAGATAACGGGTGCTCCCCAGGGTGAGGAACTAGCACGAATGAACCCTTTACCCAATAATTCTTTAATCCGAGCTTTAAGTTCTTGCAAATCGATCACTAGACATTCTATATGGGCGCTTAGAGATAGGAGCAAGTACTGTGTAAAAGATCAATAACGAACTCAACATCTCGGTCGGGGAGCATACCCGGTAACTCCTCGGGAAACACATCGGGATAATCACACACTACTCGTATGTCTTCCAAGGTCGCTCCGTCAAGCTTATTCACGGCACCGGCATTTGATGGTGCGGGATCTACCGCAAACTCAAATCTTTCACCAAATTGGACTTGTAAGAAGGATTGACCTCTTAGCACACTGAATCACCGCATCACACGCGGTCAACCATCCCATTCCCAATATCACATCGATCCCCATTGAATCCAAGATTATAAGATTGGCACGGAAATCTCTGCCCACAATCTTGAGATGGACGTTATAACATTTATAGATAGCTTTCAATTCCCCCCCAGGTGAGGTAACTAACATGTGGCGAGACATGGGACTGATAGGTAGATTATGTTGAGCTACGAACCGGGATGTAATGAAAGAATGGGATGCTCCGGGAATCAAACAAAGGCGAGGGGGAGTAGAGTTGACTAGAAACATACCGAGCACTACTCTAGGGTTCTCCTGGGCGACTTCAGCATCAACGTGCATCGCCTTGGCTTGTGCATAGCTCTGTTGTCCCTTGTTAGACTGCGGGGTTTGGTTCCGCTCCTTGTCTGCTGCTGGTTCTGTACAGGGGTGTGTGGAGGGTTCCTCTTTGGGCAAGCGTTGGCATAGTGACCAAGCTCTCCGCACTTGAAGCAAGTAGTGGTGGCAGGATTGGGCGGTGCCACGGTCCTTACAGGGGTGCCAACTGGGGCTCTCTGCTGACTCTGCTGGGAAGCTGGGCGGGGAGTCTGAGGAACAGGACGCTGAAACTGCCGAGCGGACCGCCGGAACCGCCGAACGAGACGCCGGGACCGCCGCCGCCCAAAGTTTCCACCCGGTCCCCCAAAGCGGAACGGGGTGTTCGGTGGTGGGTTGAAGCGCGGGCGAGACGCACTCCCAAACTGCCCAGAGCTGGCGGCCTTCCTCTTCTGCTCTCCGAGCTCCTTGCGCTTGTGCTCCAAGCGGATAGCGGCATCAACTAGCTGCTGAAAGTTAGGGAAAGGATATGACATCAGCTGGTACTGCAACGAACCAACTAACCCATCCAGGAACAACTCCTGCTTCTTCCTATCTTCGGCAACCTCCTCAGCTGCATAGCGAGATAGCTCAGTGAACTTGTCTCTATACTCAGCCACTGACATTCCTCCCTGCTTCAGAGAAAGGAACTCCTTCTTAATCTTCATGACTCCAGAGGGTATGTGATGGCTTCGGAAGTTGGTGGTAAACTCCTCCCAAGTGATAGTGTCTGGGGCGGCATGAGCGGCAGAATACGCATCCCACCAAGCGGCTGCAGAGCCTTGAAGTCGTCCCGCAAAGATACGAGACCTTCTCTCTCGTCGTCACACCGACAGTAGTGAGCATCTTCGGTATTGTCTTGAGCCAATCTTCAGCTTCCAGGTGGATCGGCGGCGTGAGTAAACACAGGAGGGTGATGACTCATGAACTCCCGGTGCTTGTTGCGAGGCGCGGGTGGCGGCACCGGCGGATTGTTGACCCGAGCTTGCAAGTTTGTCACGGTGGTGGTCAAGTTCGGGAGGAGCCGGGTCCGTGCCTCCAGAACCTGCTGCATAGCGGGATCCATTTGTACTGGCCGTGGTGCTCTTCCCGCTGGTTGATCAACACCTGATCCTGACCTGGTGTTCACCATCTGAGTGTTAGGGACATTATTTTAGATGATTGCACCAAGGGTTAAACTTAGGAAGATAAGATAGCAATGATATTCAGATAAGACAGATTCTGTTGACTCCAAACAATCAGGCATTGCTCTCTGTACGAGTAACCAAAAATTATGGATTTTGTACTGATAAAAGGTAATGAAATTACGAAACTACTCCAACTGGAATCACCTCAATCGGAGTTGTGTAGCTCTGGTTATAAAATAAACAAGTCAGGTAGGTCGGCAGTGTTTAACAGATTCGTGAGGCTGTAATGTTTCAGTTATAACTCTCTGATTATTCATCCAAATATTCTGAATTTTTCACAGAAAATCAGTCACGAAATTCTTGAACTTTTCCAATTGGTTTTACTGCAATCGGAGTTCTGTAGCCCGAGATAAAATTAAAACAGTGCTGCTGACTCAGAAAACTGTGCGAACAGATTTTTGGGATCTCGAATTTACATTAAGGGAAAACTTAAGAGGACAAAAAGATTAAGATAGATAACTGATTGAGACTGAAAGATAACCCCCACAAACTTACTACTAAACCAATGTCGTTGTGGTCATCACTCCACAACACATTGCACTCAACCAAAAATCCAACTCATACCTTAAGCACAAAATCAAGCATTCAACCACACCTCTAAACTAAACACACTTTACCGATCGTCTACTAGCGATTACAAAGAAATCCTATCCTTAATCTTAAACCTAAGGACTATCTTCAGCCATGGCATCCGTGCGAGCGTCGGGGAGTCGTAGTGGGGCCTCTTGGGTGATGGGGAGGTACATCCTTCCGTGGCTTCATGGGCTTCGGTCGCTCCCCGTTCAAAAGTGCGGCTTCCAAGGCACGCCTCTCGCGTCTCCGGAGTGAAAATCTGCCGCCGTGCTGCATATAGCGTGTTGTTGGCATCATCCAATGCAGTGTTCACGACTGCAAGTAGACTCCGGATATTGTTGAGCGTCCCTTCATAGGCCTGGTGCCGGGGCGATGTAAGTCTTGGCTTCCCCACTTGCTCGAAAGGTGTGTAACGGCGGTGGGTATCCTCCAACCTCGTCACGCTCCTTGTGAGAGAGCACATAGAGCGCCCTTCGAGCCGACCTCGCTATCCCAGCATCCATAGTAGTCCTGTGAGCCACGTCATGATGCTTGGATACCTCCTTCACTCCACGGCATGGAATGTACTCCTCCAAGATGGCAGCAACCTCCCAATGGGGCTCGAACCACGGATGGGTCCACAGCTCACAATGGTAGATAGGGGCCTTATCATAGCCTAGGCGAAGTACCATTGCCCTCAGGTGGTCTGCCATGGGAATGCCTACTCCATCAGCTCTGTAGTGGTACACTTCCCAGATCGCTTCCCTCTCTTCCTCCTCTTGCTCTTGTTCTTCCATCTCTTGATCTGAGTGATCCTCATCTTCTTTTGGCGCTTGCTCCTCTAGGTTGGGTTGTTCAGCTAGCTCATCCTCATCTGGGATCATCTCCTCCGGATCTTCCTCATCATCGGGCACCATGATAAGGTTAGGGAAAACCACAGGTGCTGGCTCCATCTCAATCTCCTCATCTGTATCTCCATCATGCAAATCATGGTATTGTTCCTGTGGAGCATACCGGTGGACCGCTCCCGCCCCCTAGAAGTCTCCAAGCTACGAACCATCTGTAGTGTAGTGCAGAATGAGAAAGATGGTAAGGCAAAAAGGACGAGAGCTAAGGCAAGCACAAGATAAAGAATGCAGACAGCTCAAGAGTGAAGCAAAAAGGCAAGAGTAAGGTTAGTAAGAATAAAGCAAGCATGTGTAAGAAAGCTTCTATGAGTAATAAATCCTTAATTCGACCATTTCTATCTAGGCTAGCGTTCCTACAGTCAACACAGCTCTGGTACCACTCTGTCACACCCGGTTTTAAAGGCAAAACCGAATGCATTGATCACGTGTGCGCCAGGATCAAGTTACACACACGCTTAGACATTATGAATACCAAAATTAGTGCCACACGAATAAAGAGTTATTACAAACCATAGTCTTAAACGAATCTTAAATAAACGAGTTCTCGCAGCGGACAAAATGCCTCCACAGGCAGCTGACTGAAGACTACGCACACCTAGAACTCCTGGAAATCTTCTGGAATATCTTCAAAGTTCTCCCAGTATGAGCAGCAAATCCGGGTATTGTAGATGCAAAAGAATAAACAAGCGTGAGCACATATCGTACTCAGCAAGGGGAAAACAACATAACATGCAAGGCCATATGGTGGGTGGCTAAGGTTCAAGCACTTTAGCATTTTAGTTGGTCAAGTTTTATTAGCAACCTGATTACTAAAGGTGTAAGTTCATACCAACCCAATGAAATAAGATATAAACATCATAAATAAAGAAATAAATCAGAAATTAAACATTAAAGTTCCATAATTTAATCATGTGAGTGTCCAGGCCGCTCTTGACCGTGAGCACGGCTAATCGATTAGTTTAACACTCTGCAGAGGTTGTACATCTTTACCCACAAGCAGTGTAAAAGCTCCAAAGAACTTTGGACCCAACCATGCAGTGTTTGCAAGACACCATATCACACTTCCGAGGTGTGATTGCATAGGGACGCTACATGGCCTTTACAAAGGTTCCCTAGCAAGTTATGACCCACAAGGTCGGATCGATTAGCAAGGTATAAAGTCCCCTAGCAGGTCGATACCCCACAATAAAAGAATAACTCACCCAACCCCCCCGCTAGAGCGAGTCCATACCCCACAAGTACCGCCGATCCCTTGTCCTTATCGGGTAAGACCATCCCAAGCTAAAGTTCCTAATTATTCGACCAAGACCATTGCCCATTAGTTCTTGTGGTTGTACTGTTTTCCTGGGTGGTTCTCCATGTTCCGATTACACATTAAAGTGGTCTTGTAAAGTAAAAGATCATAAACGGAACATGAAATAACAAAAAGGTAACCAATTAGATTAATACCAAAACCCTGTTGAGCATGCTAAGCAATAACTACCACAAGATTAATTTAATTCCCGGCATCAAGGTAAAGGTAGTCAAAAGCTAGGCATGATCCTTAATAGGTTCCCATCAAGTTAATGCAAGCGGAAAGTAAAAACAGTGAATTTAAATGCATGTTATGTAGGACAAGCGGGCATGCATCAAGGAATACTTTCCTTCAGCAAAGCCTTGCTGCTCAAACTCTTGCACGACCGGATCTTCAAATCCCTCGAACGAATCGCTCTCTACGATCCACAATCATCACATACAAGCATACAATAGAAATAAATAAGAAGCAGTCACCAAACAGATCAAACAGATCTAAACAGTAGCATAAAACTAATCTACGTTTCGAGACGAACGCGTGGACATAAAGAACGCTAAAATCGGAGCTAAAACGACTAAGTTATGGGTTCGGGAAGGTTTAGGGACTAATCTGCGAAGATTTAAAAAGGTTTTGGGCTAAAATAAAGAAAAAGGACTAAACCATAAGAAAACTTATACGGTGGAAGGGTATTTTTGTAAATAAAGAAAACTCAGGGGCTTTTCTGCAAAATTGCCAGGGCTGGCGGGTTTGACCTGTTGACTAGGGTTTTGACCCGATCTAGATCTGTTGGATCTAGATCTGGTGGCTGTGGTTGCGTGCGGGCGAAGCGGTGCGATGGCTTAGATCTAGGACGCTGGATCGTCATCCGACGGCCACGGTGACGCGCAAGCGGCGGGGCGGCGGCGTGCGAGGGCCGGCGACGGCGAGCGGCGGCGGGCGGCGGCGGGCTCGCCGGCGGGGACCGGATTTGGGGTTTCCGGCCACGATTCGAAGCGCGGACGGCACCTACGCGATGCGCGCGAGACTACGGAGCGATCTAGGGCGGCGGCTCGGGCGGCGGCGCGGCGGAGCGGGCGGCCGACGCGGTGGCGCGGGGCGCGGGCTCCGGCGACGGCGCTAGGGCGAAGAGGGGCTCGGGGACGACGACGTGCGGCACGGGGGTGCTCCTCACCTCCTTACGCGGCTCCCGGGCGGTTCCTTGGCGGCGGAGCGGCGACGGCGGCGGGGTTCAACCGGCGGCGGCGACGAGCTCGAACGGCGGCGCGGCTAGGGTTCGGCGAGGCGCGCGCAAGGGCTAGGGTGGCTCGGGTGGCTCGGGTTGGGGTCCGGGGAGGCGGCGGCGGCCTTAAATAGCCCGGCGCGAGCATCTTGGCGTGCGGGCCACGCGGAGGAGGGCGCGGGCGCGGGTCGGACTCGGTGGCGCGGCGGCGGCGGAGTCCCGGGCGGCCACGGGAGGGATGACGGGGCGGGGCCCGCCCGTCGGGGGGCGCGACGCGGCGAGGGCGGGGCCGACGAGGGGGCCCCGGCGGTCGGCCGGCGAGGCGCGGAGGCGGGGCCGCGCGGCTTGGCCGGGCCAAGCGGCGGCCGGGCCGGCGCGCGCGTGCGAGCCGGGCTAGCTAGGCGGGCCGTGCGCGCGTGCGGCGGGGGCGGGCGGAGCGGCCGGGCGGGTTGGGCCCCGCGGGCCGGCGGCCCGCCGGGCCGTTGCCGCCGGGCTCGGGCCGAAATAAGGTTAAGGGTTTAAAGGAAAAGGGAAAAGGTTTTGGGATTTAGGAAGAGGCTCCAAGCAATAGAATTCAATTTTGAATTTGAATTCCAGGCAACCAAAATAATGCTCCAGCATGTATGCAACAAATAATTCCTATATTTCATTAAATTTATTTTTGAAGAGTTTTAAATGCCTAAAATTAAATAAAACAACCTTATACTCCTTAAGCAATTAAATGGTTGCTAGCAAATTTTAATAAAGCCAAGTTTTTAATAGAATTAGGGTGTTACAGCTTGCCGTCACTCCATCTCTGAGCTCTACGCATCGGTCGAGAAGTGTTTCCAGACCATGGATGCGATGAGGCAGTGTATGGAGGACTTGGAATGAGTGGTCCAGGACGACTTCAAATTTCTGAACCGAAACGTGCGGAAGTTGTTCGACATGGTGGGAAACTTGAAGAGCAAGTGGTGCAAGAGCTGCGGAAAGTTCCACTAGGGAATAGAGTTTTCTCCCTTAGGTTTTTTGTAAGATACGACGAGGACGTCGTATGGTTTTAGCGTGGGGGAGAGCTAGCTAGCTAGCTTTTGCTTTAAAATTAGTTTGGTTTGGTTTAGTTTTCGCGAGAGTGTGAGAGTCTTAAGTTTTAGGAGTGTGCTTTTTAAAAAGAAAATTCAAAGTTTAAATTGTCTTAAAGTTAGTGTTCGTGTCAAGAAAATCAAATAAAAAGTGTCCTTTAAATTTTTTGTCTCTTGTTATGTTTTTCTTCCTTTACTTGTATGTTCATCTTTAATTTTTTATAAATAAGTATAAGTATTTGGTTTGAAATGTTTACCGTAGTGCTTAGTGGAGTTTCTACCTCTAAAAGTACTCGCATCATGCTTTGATCTAGAATTTCATTTTGGTTGTGCTAATTTTGATGCTTAAAATTGGAGGAATTTAATTCTGAAAATTATTTAAAAACGCTTATAATAAAGGTTAGTGAATTCTCTTTTTCCAAGTTGAGAGTTTAAGAAAATTCATATACAAAGCCAAATTTAATTTTTACTCCACCATAAGTGCGAATACAATAATGAGTTGGGCTAGGATCCTTCTCTCTTGGAAGATTTAATTTCGAGCAATGATCATGTCCTTGTGTTTATTTTTTATTGCTAGCCTCGTCATGCATTCGGTAACGAGACTCTCGCATCGAAAGTCCCATACATCGTCGAATTCCATACCCAAACCACTATATCTCTTTTGTACATCGTATTCATTGAACACAACCTATTTTCGAAGTTTTTATTTTTAATTCAGATTATGTTTATGCGAGAAAGAGATGAGTTGAGAGCTTTGAAAAGAGATAAAGATGTCAAAGAGAGAGAAAGAAAAATATGGAAAAGAAAAAAAAAGAAAAGAAAGAGGAATGACAAGAAAGATATGAAGAGGATGAATCAAGTGAAGGATAAATAAAGTGCGAGGAAAGATGTCACGTTGTTGTTGAGAGACGAAGCTTCCTTTCTTTTTCCAACCATGTACAACCCGACAACGAGGACGTCATCGATGCCTCGTAGTCTTATTTTCTTTTGCCCTTGCACATGTCCACCATTCTATATCTTCTTATCCTTGACATCCCCACATTATGGTTTAATTCTCATGATCATTGGCTTTGAAAGGTAAACAACAATTAGAGGAAGTTCTTAGTTTGACAATACTTGTGTTGGTTGCACTAGCCATACCTATAGCTCCACTTTACATGTTATATGAGAGACTTATTGGAGATGAGAGTTTATGAATTTTTTAGGATAGCCACTTCATATGAGCGATGCATGAGAACTTGGAGAAAGGGTTTTTGTCTAATGCTTGTTGCAGGAATTTTATTTTTGAAAAAAAATCATGAAAACCCTCCAATGGAAGCAAAGAAGTAAGCATGGCTGAAATTGAAGACCTCGAGTCAAAGGTTTGAGTTGTGGGGTAAATCTTGATTTGGTAAAAATTCTAAACACCCATGTTTATGTTTGATGATCACAGCTTTATGTTTATTATATTAAAGATAAAGGATTGACTAACTTGTGTAGAAAGAATTAGCAGAGCACGATTTCAAAACCTTGGACAAAAGTTCTTTTATGAATACTTGCTCAAGGACGAGCAAGATCTAAGCGTGGGGGAGATGTTGACGGTGTATTTTGGTACACCAAACATGTTCATCACACTTTGGTTTGGATTTTATTGTGGAACTAACCCGCCACTAGGCACACTAATGATATATCAAGTTCAACTTTGTGTGTGCATTTGGAAGTGTTATGCTTTTGTAGGAAAATATGGACATAAAGGACGAAGTCACAACAAGTTCGAAGGAGCAATTAAGGAGTCCCTTTCATGTTTGAGAGCTTGATGCAATCACTCCCAAAGGTGGCAAGGACCGAAGTGTTACAAAGGAACATTCCTAAGGATTGAAGTGTAGAAGACCTGACTTCATGCAAGCAGAACCCCCATCTTGGACGCAAGGATGACATCGTCAAAATGGTGCAAATGGAGGTGGCAAAGTGCATAAATACATGAGGACCCATGGGAGCGAAGGGGTGACTGAACCGAGCCAGGATGGGCCTAGGCCGGTCGGCCCAGGCCGGCCGGCCTGGCCCACCCAAGGTTCGGTTCGGCCCCCTTTTTTCTTGAGCGTGAAGATCCTTCAACCCTAAGTACGTGGAGGCGCCACCATTTGCAGAGGGGGAGCCATTCGCACTCGAGGCCGTCCACAAGCTAGAGAGAGAAAAGGAGGGAGATCGTTCATGAGAAGGATCCCTCTACTCGAAGGAAGTACCCACAAGTGGAGGAGAAGGAAGACACCGTCGGAAGCGCCACCATGATCAATGGTGCTATGCCTAGCACCTTGATGGGGTAATCTTCTCATTTGTCTATGGGTTGTAATCGAACTTGAGATGTGATCGCTACTTTGTTTGGCTATCTATCTATCTTCTAGTATTGAAGAAGCTTTGTTGTTTAAGGTTAGCTACCATGCCGTGTAGAGAGTAAGATCCCAATGCTCCATTGGATCCTTTCAATACACCGTGTCCATCATAGGTCTAGTGACGAATACCTCCGCGTAGTGATAGTACGGGGGGAGGGAAAGGGCGAAACCGTGGTCACAACCCCTGATAGATTTGATCAGTTCTCATATCTTAAGTGGTTGCATGTTTAAGTGTCATAGACCCTTGGGCAAGTGTCTTCTACATATCTTGTTGGTTTAATCATTCTCTCTAGTATAACGTAGTTGTTCTCTACATTAACCATAGATTATGGTTTGGATAAGTTAGTGAGTAGTGCTAGATCAAACGCGTGTAATCCCCTTGCTCCGCGGATTGATAAGAACCTAGGGAATCCTCGTGGTGAAAAAGATGTAGGTCCATACACTTGCGGATCGTAGGTGGGTACGAGTTTTATCCATCAACAGTGGCAATGGTGGGTTCTGACTGGTTGCTCCCAGCCTTGTTTGACTACATCTATAAAGCCAGGGTGCTCAGGCAAAAAGTTCTCAAATCTGCATATATTTGATTTAGGAATATCGGTACCAATTGTAATCTTGCAGAGTATATGATCTGAGGTAACACCAATGTATTAGGATAAGCTATAGGACCAATTGTTCCAAGAGGGAATCTTGTTGCATGTTTGACCAGGTGAAGGCTCTCCCTTTAAGAGGCAACTCCACAAGCACCAAATGGCCCAAAATATCACTAAAAATCAGCTATCTTGTAAATTGCCACTAGCTTATTTCTATCTTCAAGAGATTTGTAAAAGTTTAAATCCCCCAGGAATAACCAATTCTCATCATCAGAAATATTTTGCATGCAGCCAGTGAACAAAATCAGTTCTCTCATGCTCCTGACAGGGTCCATATACTATGGTTAATTTCCAAGTTGCAAAACCAAAGAGGGATGAAAAAGAAATGGTCGTGCCAAACTGCAATTTATCAATGGTGATGCCTAAAAAATATGTGCTGTTCCGGATCACAAGTATACCACCCAAGGCACCTTGCGAGGGAATGAAATCAAACTTATCAAATCGTCGAGGAGCAAACTTCCTAATCAATTGCAAATCAATATGCTACATTTTGGTTTCTTGAAGACAAATAACAGAACAACCACTGTCTTCAATCTTGTTTCTTACTGCATCATGCTTTTCAACTGCATTTAGGCCTCTAATATTCCGACACAGTATGTTCCAGTTTCTATTATTCATCAATGTTTGGGGAAGGAGTTGAGCATGAGTTATAACTAGTATAACCCAATAAGCTAGCTTGACAGTAAAACCCGGAGAGGACCAGGTGAACATAACAAACAACCAAGCAAATGATCAAAGAAGGAAGCAAGTATTTCTTTGATAAAAGGAGTTTGAGCATAAAGCCACGCAGATTGAGACACACTGACAGAGTACTTCAAAAAAACACAAACTAAACAGAAAGGCCATAACCAGCAGCTAGACAAGCCAAAAACCAAAGCCCCTAAGACCATAAAATTAAGTAGTGACATCATCATCATTGGCCTTCCTTGTTATGAGGGCTTCTAGTGTCACCACACTAGGAGGGACACTGCATTGAAGCCCCAATCCTAGAGGGTTTCCACCAGGACAGGAGGGGGAACAACTTTAGATGTCCTGGGAGGAGCATCAAGAGAATGCATCACAGGAATAACAACAACCTTCCTCATCTTCCTTGGGGTCTTGTCTATCTGGACGTGCTTGAACCCATTTGTGGTATGAAGTATGTTGCTTCTTCTGCTAGCCTGGGTAACCAGATGTTTCTTAGATTTCTTTTAGGACATCACATATGGCAATGTAACAACCTTGGAAGTACCCTAAGAGGAGGCAACATCAAGCAGAGGTTCCAGACATCTCTTGGTGGTTTTTGAAGGAACTTGAGCCTAGGTGTTCTTGGTGTGTGATTTACAATTCCTCATGAATTGGTGAGTTTGGGGACCCGATCTACTAGCTATGGATTGCCCATGAGGTACTCCTAAACTATCCCCAAAGTGTCACTTGAATTCGTTGAGCGAATCGAGAGGTCTTACCGCCGTGTGACATGGTGTTTGGAACCTAAAACCCTGTGGTACGACGGTTAGCGTATGGTACGACATTTGAATCCTGCCACCATATGATACGGCAGCAGGTATAGATTTGGTAAATTTGTTTGGAAGCATTTATTTTTGGAAAATCAAAGGAAAAATAAAAAAATTCCTAAAACGCTAGAAGCAAAATACATAATTTTTTTATATTTAACTTGTCATGATTTTCGAAAAATAAATAGTCGAATTTGAATTTTCGAGAAATGTACATGGCGTCGTACCCCACGGCAGTAGGAGTTCCTGCCGCCGTGAGGCACAATGTTAGGGGAGACGCCAACGGTCGGCAGTACTGGCCGGTGGGGCCAGGTCCTGACGCCGCGGCCCACGGCGTCAGGAAATCCTAGCGTCGTGGGCCACGGCGTCGGGGACCACGCGCGCCGTGGCCGCGGCGGCGAGCCGCCGCCTATATAAGGGGCCGAGCCCCCGCCGCCGGGCCGGTCGTATGGACCTCCCTGGGCCCACTACCTCGGTGGGTACCGGGACCGACTACTCGGTAGGCCCCTCGGGACTACCCGACTTGCGCTACACGGCACCCGAAGGCGTGGAGCACAAGGACAAAGACACAGAGTAGTACTCGGATAGGACTCGTACATGTTCCGCACCGTGTAGAGGTCTTCTAGACGTACTCGACTAGTACTCCTTCCCTACTCCGACTTGTAACCCTCGCCTCCCGACTATATAAGGCGAGGCGGGGACCGATCCCCGGATCACCTCATCCAATCTCAACTCACGGCGCACCGTTGCACCATCCCGTAACCGTGCCCTATCAATCCGTAGCTACGCAAGGCATACAGACGTAGGGTATTACGCACCTCGCGGCCCGAACCTCGTCTAAATTGTGTGCCACGTGCCTCTTCCTTCGAGTTACCGATCTCGGCGAGTCACATTCATCTACTTCGGGTACTCCCCGTAGTAGGTTGCCGGTCCAAAACACCGACACCGGCGCGCCGGTAGGGGCTCTCGCTCGAGATCACATGGCGAACTCGACGGCTTCCGTTCACATCAAGCCAACCGTCGCCTTCAACCGTGGCGACACCTTCGTCTTCGGGGGCTTGGGTCCGCACCGCCGATGGCGCGGGCTCCTTCCCGCCGCCGCTTGCTCATGCAACCCGACTCGAGGACGAGCCTTGTGACGCTTCCCGAAGTTGTCACGGGCAAGCTCGCCGCAAGTTCGGCGAAATTTCGCTCTCCAACCTCCACGCCGACTTCGAGCTCGAGTCCGTCTCCAACTCGAACCCGACGTCGCCATGGGCCATCGCATGCGAGCCGGCTCCTCGGCCCATCGCAGGGCGGTCCCCTCTCCACGTCGGCACTCCGTGCGTGGCCCTCGCGTTCCCGGCCGGGCCCGCACGGAGGCTTCTACGCCGCGCCGGCCGCAAGGAGCCCGCAACCGAGTACAACTCGGACTCCGACGCCGTCTCCAACCGCGTCTCGACTCCGACCCTCTCTCCGAGTTCTACTCGAACCCGGACTACGAGTTCGACTTCGGGTCGGACCCTGAGGAGCCTGAGTCCGAAGACAACTCCTCTGAGCTTCCCTTGTCAGGGCCAGCCTCTGGGCTGGTTATAAGATCAACGCCGGCCGGGAGATACGTCTACTGGCCAGACCGCAAACCTGCCGAGCTGACAACAGAGGACTCACGCTACGTCGCCTACATCGACTCGCTACCGTTCCAGGAGGGAACACCACTAGCCCAAGCTGACTCAAGCACACCAACTGAGGTGGCACCTTCTGAGCCAAGCTTGGGTACCCCTGATCGTCAAGTCTTCATGGCCGCCGCGACACCCCGGAACCTCGGAGCACGGCCGCAGACAAGTACACGGAGGACATCTCCGCGACGAGCCGTCCGCCGATGCCCCCGGCGGACGAGACCGACGCCAGCAGGGACGCCCGGCGCGAACGTAACAGAAGCGCAACGAACGACGCCGGCGGCTCGGAGACGGCCTCCCCATCCGCAACCTTGCGGAAGCTCTCGGCGCCGAGAGCAGCAGTTCACACCACTCCCGAGCAATGCCTCATGTCGATCGCGCCGATCGCACGCCGGAGCTCGGTGGCATACGAGCCGGGGAGGTCATCGCCAAGCTCGCCGAAGAAGCCTACTTCATGCGGGTAGACAAGAGAGTCGCCCAACCTCCCCCGCCTAAGCCTCGCGACAACGAAGCTACTAGTCGCAAGGCCGACCCCGGTCCTAACCGTACTCGGGGCGACATCCCGGCTCGAACCAAACCGTCGACGCTCCACCGCCGGGCGGCCCCTCACGACAAGACAACGTCAACCGAGAAGTCGTCCCCCACCGTGCTTCGCCGGTGGTGGCGGCAACGACCCCGACGGCGGCGGCAGCCGACGGCGGCGGCCTCCAACCACGGAGCCAACAAGAAAGCCGGAGGCGGCGGCGGCCGCGGCGGCCGCGGCCACGCGCATAGCCACGCCTCCGCGCCTCTCACGGCGGGTACGATGCTCGCCGAGAATCGAAGAGTTGCGGCAGAAGAAGTCGACCGCCGCCGCCGAAGGCGACGGCTTCCCCGCCTTCTCACCCCGGCCGTGAACTCGCTCCTCCCCGATAAGTTCAAGCCTTTGGGGATCACCAAATACGACGCGAAGCAGATCCCATCCGGTGGCTCCGATGCTACGCTCTTTCCATCGAGAACGCCGGCGGCAACGGCCGACACCAAGTGCCTCTACTTCCCCTTCGCTCGGGACCAAGCCCCACTCACGTGGCTCGAGTCGCCGGACAAGCACTCAATCGACAAGTGGGACCACCGAAGGAGCAATTCACAAGCAACTTCGCGGCGCCATGGGCCGTTCGGGTACTCGCATGGACCTTGCCATGATCAAGCGAGAACAAGGCGAGACCCTCCACAAGTACATGCGCCGCTTCTTCGACAAGCGCGCTACCGTCGTGGACGTCACCGACAAGGAGGTCATCGACCTCTTCCAGACGGGCTCTACCATCGCCGCACCTTCGAGGACTTTGGCCGGCGCCGCCCCCAAGTCCATTCCCCACCTCAAGGACATGATCACGTCCCGGGCGGATGAAGAGGACAAGGCCAACGCCAAGTACGACGCCATCCGCGGCAAGTCCAAGCAAGTAACCAAGGCGGCGGCGCAGCAGCCGCAACCCAAACCAAGGCGGCCGCAACAACAACAACAACAACAACAACTTCTCGGGTCCCAACCGCAAGCGCAAGCCGTACAACACCGTCGCGGCTATCCAGCCGTCCCCCGAAAGGGAACTCGAAGAAGAACTCCGGCGGGTTTAAAGACCCGCCGAAGGAGAAGTGCCCGTGGCATCCAAACGGCAACCACACCACCGAGCAAAGTGCTACCGGCTCGTGCATGCGCTCAAGGATACGCCGAGCCACCGCACCCTCACGATCGAAGAACAAGAAGAAGGACGGCGACGACTTCCAAGAACCCGAGAAGACCGTCAACGTCCTCTTCGGCGGACTACCCCGCAAAGCGGGAGCGAAGGCTACTCGCCGTGAAGTGATGTCCATTGAACCGCCGGTTATGACCCCTCTCGGGTGGTCGAGACGCCCATCACCTTCTCCCCGCGCGACCAATGGACCAGCTTCTCCGAACCAGACGCTTCCCTCTCGTCCCGAAACCAACGAGGGCGGGCTCTAAGCTCAACAAGGTGCTCATCGACGGCGGAAGCGGGCTCAACGTCCTCTTCACCAAGACTCTCGGAAGATGAACCTTGACGTCACCCCCATGCTCGACAAGAGCAACATGCCTTTCTACGGCATTGTCCCGTGCAACGCGGCTATCCCACCGGGCTCGGTGGTACCGCGCTACCTTCGGGGCGTCTCGCGACAACTACCGCACCGAGTACATCAAGTTCGAGGTCGCGGATATCGAGACTTCCTACCATGCCATCCTCGGCGACCGGCCATCGCCAAGTTCATGGCGGTGCCCCACTACACATACTTGGTACTCAAAATGCCAAGTCCAGCTGGCGTACTCTCCCTCCAAGGGGACTTGAAGATCTCTCACGACTGCGATACAGAGGCCGTGGTGATTGCTTCGACAAATCAAGTACCCACCCCGATGATGGAGGTCTACGCCGCGTCGAAGAAGCTTGCCACAAGCGAACTCGACATCCCGCAGAAGTCCGACAACCGCCAACAAGCCTCGGCCACCCGAGGAGGTGCTCACCAAGCCTCGGCCGACCTTGGAACAGCGACCCCACCAAGACTACCACCATCGGGGCCGGCCTCGACCCCAAATAGGAAGACGCGCTCATCGGCCTTCCTTCGGGCTAACCGCGACATCTTCGCGTGGAGGCCACGGACATGCCGGAGTGCCCAGGGAGCCGATCGAGCACCGCCTCAACGTCGACCCAAAGGCTACCCCCAAGCGACAACATCTCCGACGCTTCGCCGACGTACGGACGGGATGCCATCAAGAAGGAGCTCGCCAAGCTACTCGCCGCCGGCTTCATCGAGAAGTCTTCCATCCCGAGTGGCTCGCCAACCCCGTCCTCGTCCGCAAGAAGAACTCGAACGAGTGGAGGATGTGCGTCGACTACACCGACCTCAACAAGCACCGCCCCAAGGACCCCTTCGGGTTGCCGCGGATTGATCAAGTCATCGACTCCACGGCGGGCCGCGACCGCGCTCGCTTCCTCGATCGCTACTCCGGTACCACCGGATCGCAATCAAGGAGGAAGACCGGAGAAGACCGCGTTCATCACCCCGTTTGGCGCGTATCGCTACACGACCATGTCCTTCGGGTTGAAGAACGCCGGCGCTACCTACCAACGGGCCATCCAGCCCGCTTCAAGCGGCAACTCAACAAGAACGTCGAGGCCTACGTGGATGACGTGGTTGTCAAAACCAGGGACTCCGCACCCTCATCAACGACCTTGAAGAGACCTTCGCATCGCCGCGCGAGTACCGCCGGAAGCTCAACCCGAACAAGTGCGTCTTCGGCGTACCTTCGGCAAACTACTCGGCTTCATCATCGCCCAACGTGGCATCGAAGCCAACCCCCGAGAAGATCTCCGCCATCACCAGCATGAAAGCTCCCACGAGCATCAAAGACGTCCGTAAGCCGACGGGGTGCATGGCGGCATTGAACGGATTCATCTCGAAGCTAGGAGAACGGGGTCTCCCCTTCTTCAAACTACTCAAGCACCACGAGAAGTTCGTGTGGACCGGCAGAGGCGGACCAAGCCCTTGCCCGGCTCAAGGACTTCCCCGTCGAAGCCCCCCGTCCTCACGGCTCCCTACAAGGGCGAGCACCGTCGCTCTACCTCGCCGCGACTACTCACGTGGTCGCATCGCCATCGTCGTCGAGCGGGCGAGAAGACGGCCACGCCTACCCGGGCCCGGGGCGCCCGCCTACTTCGTCGGCCGAGGTTCTATCGCAGTCCAAGGCCCGCTACCGCCCCGTGCGAAGCTCCCGTACGCTCTACTCATCACCTCGCGGAAGCTACGACACTACTTCCGGGAGTACTCGGTCTCCGTCGTCACCGACTACCCACTCGGCGACATCCCGAGGAACCCGTACGCCACCGAAGGATCTCCAAATGGGCCGTCGAGCTCGGCGCCCTCACCATCGACTTCAAGCCACGCACACCCATCAAGTCGCAAGCTCTAGTCGACTTCATGGCGAGTGGCGGGAGAACCGCCTACCTACTCCCACCGTGCGACCGCAGCATTGGGTGATGTACTTCGACGGCTCACTCAACCTCGAGGGCGCAGCGCAGGGGTACTCCCGATCTCCCCATCGGGCGAACAACTCAAGTACGTCCCGCATCTTCCGGAAGGTCTCGAACAACGAAGCCGAGTACGAAGCCCTCCTACACGGGCTCCGCCTCGCGGCTTCACTTGGCATCAAGCGGCTACTAGTCTACGGCGACTCCGCAAAGTGGTCATCAACCAAGTCAACAAGTCCCGGGACCGCAACAAGGAGAACATGGACGCCATCGCCTAGAAGTCCGCAAGCTCGAGAACAAATTTTACGGTCTCGAATTCCATCACATCGTTCGCGACAACAACGTTGCGGCGGACGTCCTCTCGAAGCTCGGATCCACCCGCGCCCAAGTACCCGCGGGCGTCTTCGTCCATGAGCTTCACGCGCCATCCATCCCGGGAGCCGCGCCACCGACCACCGTCCCGCCGAACCAACCACCGGGCGGGAGGTCATGATGATCGACGTGGACCGGAGGCAACCCTTCATCGACTACCTCGCCGAGCGAAGGTCCCCTCCGACAAGAACGCAGCCTCGAACAACTCGTTCGCCGCGCCAAGTCTTACGTCCTCGTCGGCGACAAGCTTTACAAGCGAGGCGCATCTTCCGAGTACTCATGAAATGCGTCCCTCGCGAAGAGGGCAAGGACATCTTGGAGGAGATCCACAAGGGTGTCCGCGGCAACCACGCGTCCTCCCGCACGCCGGTCGCCAAGGCCTTCCGCGAGCCTTCTACCGGCCCACAGCCCCCGGGCGATGCCGAAGAACTCGTCGACGGTGCCAAGGATGTCGGTTCTTCGCCAAGCAAGCAACATGTCCCCGCCTACAAGCTAGTCACCATACCACCAACCCGGCCCTTTGCCCGCCGGGGGCTCGACATGATTGGGCCACCGCCAACCGCGCCGGAGAGGATTCAACCGGTACCGGTGGCTATCGACAAGTTCACCAAGTGGATCGAGGTCAAGCCGGTCACATGCCCCAAGGCCGACAGAGTACTCGACTTCCCCGGATGAACTCGTACACCGCTACGGCTACCCCACCGCATCATCACGGAGCACTCCGGGGTCCAACTTCAACAACCACCAGCCCGGGGAGTACCGCGAGAACGGCGGAATCGACGTCGATACGTCTCCGTCGCCCATCCACGGCCAACGGACAAGTCGAGCGCGCCAACGGGATGGTGCTCGACGCCCTCAAGAAGCGGCTACACGACGCCGCTAACTCAAAAGGGGGCAAGTGGATCAAGGAACTACCCAACGCACTCGGGGGCCGCGGACTCAACCATCCAAGCCAACGGGGCAATCCCCCTACTTCCCGGTCTACGCGCTCCGAAGCCATCCTCCCCCGCCGATGTCATATGGAACTCGCCGGCGCGTGGAGCACTACGACGAAGGCGTCTCGAAGACAAAGCAGACGAGTTGATATCGACAGCCCTCGAAGAAGCTCGCCGTGCCGCCCTCGTCCAATCGGCAAGGTACCCGGAGGGTATCCGACGCTACCACGATCGCAACGTCAAGGAACGCTCCTTCAACGTTGGAGATCTTGTCCTCCGCCGTATCCGGAACACGGAAGGACTTCACAAGCTCGGCCTCCCCCGGGAAGGACCCTTCACCGTGGCTAAGGTGACCGGCCAGCTCCTACCGCCTCCAAACACTTGAAGGCGAAGAAGTCAACAACTCGTGGAACGTCGACCGGCTCCGTCGATTCTACGCCTAGTCTACTCGACTACTCGGGGTCCAAGTCCACACGACCGCATCAACACCCCCTTGCCGCAAACGACCCTCCGGTCCCGGCTTCAAGTCTCCGGACTATTCTCCTCCTGTGTCCAGCCCCGTGCGGCTACCTACGGACCCTCGGGCCGCAATGAGCGTCAAGGACTCTAGCGCCGGTCTACCAAGAAGACCACACCCCAAAGATCCGGCCGCGCGGCTACTTACGGATTCGCGATCCGGCCTACACGGCTACCTACGGATCACTCACCGTAAGCGGCTACCCGCTCCAAGACTACTCACCGTAAGCGGCCCTCGGTCCAAGCGACTACTTGTAACTACGGCCCCGGCCACCTGTGTGTACTTCTTCGCAATAAAGTTTGATTGTTCATCAACTTCTTTACCGTCTACTCCCCGCGACGGGACTACCAAGCCGAGTACTACTACTCGCACCTACTCCACGATGGGCGCTCCGCACTCCGAGATCGCGGTTACGAGTACTCATTGACGGAACTTCACATTTCATTGATATATGAGATAGTTCATTACAACTCGTTTCCTATACAACCATGGCTACTAGCTATCTATGCGGTGGCTACCGGAGATTCAGCTTATCGGCTACCGCTCCGCGATGGGAGCCATCTCGCTCCAAAGAACTCCGCATACCGCTCATCCGAGCGCTGGCGGCTACCCCGCCGGCGACTACTTCCACCGGGGCCTTCGGGAAGTACGACTTCATGAAGGCCAAGACTCGCTTCGGGATTGACTTGGCCATGTGCTTCACGTAGGCGGCCACCGGCTTGGCGCCTCACGAAGTCGATCCGCCAACGGAGCAATCTTGGGGCCGCCCGGTGCGGCACCAGGAGCCTCGCGATCGGGAGGGCAGCCTCTTCAAGGTCCTTCGCCTGGGGCCCGGAGCGCCTCGCAGCCTCCTCGTTCAACTTCTCGCAAGGATTTGTAGCAGTTGACGAGATCCCGTCGATGCAATTCTCAACTCCATGTGCTTCTCGCACTCGAAGGCCAGCCTCCTTGTAGTCGAGTTCAAGTACCCGGCGGGCTTCTTGCTCCCGTAGAAGAGATTCTTCATGCCGATCTCCGAGCCCTTCGTACGCTCCACCCGGTCTTCGAGTTCTACAACACAGAACACACAACGGGTCGAGCTTGATGACTCCTAACAAGTACCCGACGAGTCAAGAGACATACCTCTATTCTTGTTGCGGAGGCCCTTGTTCTTCCGCACTGCTCGTCACTCTTCGCCCGCAAGTCCATCACATCGTTGTGGTACTTGGCGAAGGCGGCGTCAAGTTTCGACCGCATGGCGGCCGCGTGCTTCCTCGACTTCATGAGTCGCTCCTCCAAGGCTTCGCCGCAAAGACCGTGTCGCCGTAGCCTTGCGGCAGATTTGACTTCTGCGCGGGATCGCTCCGCGACGTCCCGCACAAAACCAATTCAAGCCAAGCGCAGTACTCAACGAAAGGATTGACTACTCGGGAGGCAACGGCTACGTACCTTCATCCACCGCTCGGCTCGCCGCATCGCCTCCAGATGCCGCGCCAAGCACCGCCGACTCGACGAGATCGTCGGCAAGCAACTCGATCCCCCCACGGCTACTTGTCGTAGCCTCCGTCATTGGCGCCGAGCGGATAGGCTCCGCGTCTTGGATCTCCGGGGACCGGATCGCCACCTCCAGGGCAACCCCCGGCGACGTGGCGCCCGCCTCCTCCTCGGCGGACTTCTCGACGGTTTCCCCCACGGGCTCGGGGCCCCCGTCGCAGCCCTCCGGGCCTCTCGGTGTCAACTCTTGCACGGGCACCCCCGCAGGGATGTCACCACCTTCGCCGCCCGTCACTAGGGAACACGCGCACGCATTCTCGACTACTCTTTTTGGGCTCTACGGCTTCGAGAAGAGTACTCACCTTCGACTATGGCCGCCCTCGGGCGCCGCCGCTTCGGCACCGGGGGCCTCGGTCGTGGCTTGGGCTCCCGGAGCGGGTTCCTCGACCGGCGGCGCGGCCTTCTCTCGCCTCCGCCGCCGTGGGCTCCTCTCCGTCCCGGCCTCAAGTCCGTGGATTTTTCCGCACAAGTATCCACAAAGGTTCATCGCACAACATCGGCTACTACAATGAGTACTACTCATGAAGTGTGGTACTTACAAGTTCGACCGGGACGATAGTCACGGCCGGCGCACCGAGGATGCCGGCGATATCGACCGCGTCCACCCTCGGCGGCGTTTCTTCCTCCGCCTCTCCGACTACCGCCTCTTCCACGGGCGGCGGTGGCGCGCGCGCACGACGTCCTCTCGCGCCCCCGCGGCTTCCACCTCTTCGGCGGCGGCGGCCGCGGTACTCGCTCCCTTCTCGGGGCGGGGGCCGGCGCTCCGACCGCGCCGGCAGCTCTTCGGCGAGGGGGAGCCGGACTTCGGCTTCCGGGCCCGGTTCCCCCACCGTGGGCCACGTGCCCTCATCGCCCTCCTCCACCGGGCCCGCCGGCGGCCTCTCCCGCACATGGGGATAACTACTCGTCGCAAAGACCGTACTCGACCATTGGGTACTCGACGCCTCTCGCTCAAGATGACTTACCTCCGGAGGCGTGGCCTCCGAGATCTTCATCTTCTTGGCCACCCGCTTCTTGGCGGGGTTGCGCGGCTTCCTCGGCGGCGCGGCAAGGCTAGCCTCCGTGCTAGCCGGAGGGTCTTGGATGAGAGGCACATGAGGCAAGCCCGGACGGCTAAACCTCGACCGCACCGGAAGCGATCCCGCAGCCGTCTCCTCGTCCTCTTCGTCATCGGAGGTATCCTCCACGATGACGGGAGTCGTCGTCTCCGACTACTCGGCGCTCCTTCACCTTCTCCACCGCCGGAATCTCAATTCCGCTCGGTGGTGGCCGCGGTTCGAGACAAACCGCTTCACATCGTCCCGCATCAAAAAGACACAAAAGGCGTTAGCAACTCTCGCTACAAGTGCCTACTACTCGACGAGGCGGGTACGGCTACTTACCTCGTTGGGCGGGCGCGCGGCGGAGAACTCCTCGACGAGGCACGCCGTGTACTCCGCATGTCCTTGAAGATCCTCGACAACCTCTCGATGATGTCGTTGTCTTCAATTTCGCCCCCCGCATCCGCGACGTGTCGTCGTCGCCGGTGTACTCGAAGCCCATCGTATCCCGCGCCGACGGGGCCGGCCGGATCCGACGCTTCATGAAACCGAAGGCCACATGCTCGGCCCTCGCTCCCGCATCACGCAGGCCTTGATTCGTCCCGAAGCAACTCCGGAGCCGGGATCCCCTCTTGCATGGTGGGTTCCGTGTTCCACCACTCTTGGTGCTTGGGCTGCCGTCCGCTCGGCTTCGGCGGCTCGGGATGGTGGTTCGTGGTATAGAACCACCTCGTCTTCCAATCCGTGTTGGAGTCCACGAGCTTGTACGCCGTGCATCGCCGCGGCATCTTCCCTCAACTGGATCCCGGCCCCGCCGACTACTCTGGGGTTGGAGGCGCTGGGCTGCGGCTTCACGCGGAAGAATTTCCGGAAGAGAATCCAATGCGGCTTGATCCCCAAGAATGCTTCGCAGAAATGGACGAAGACAGAAGTGTGGAAGATCCCGTTGGGGTTCAAGTTGAGGTACTCGATGCCATAGTACCTGAGAAGCCCTTTGAAGAAATCGCTCGCTGGGAGCGCAAGCCCGCGCTCCACGAAGCGCGAGAACATTGGGATCTCGTCTTGCGCCTTCTCCATTGGATAGGGATCTCCCGCGGCGCATCTCCACATATCGATCTCCTTCTCCCCGATGAACCCGAGTTCAACAGGTCGCAAGTCCTCGGTCTTCACCTTCGACCTTTTCCACTCGCGGCTTGGGCCGCCGCGCGGTGGAGACGTGGGCGGCGCCGCTCCGCACCGCCGCGGCAGCCTTCGCATGGCTCCTCTTCTTCCCGCCGGCCTTCAACGTCTTCGACGGGGACGGCTTCATCCTCCAAGAACAAGGGAGTCTTCACTCGCATCCGCTCGGGGGCTACCCTACGGCTTTCGGTGGCGATGCGCTTGGATCTCTACCGCGGCGGCGTTGCTCGTTGGAGTGGATCTACTTCAAGATTCAAGTAGCGAATGACCGCGGCTCACTTGGGTGAAAAACCCTAAGGGTTTCGGCTTGAATTTATAAGCCAAATCGCCTCCGCAACGGCGGCCGGGATAAGTCCGCGCGTGGCCGACCCGCCGGCCGCGCGTGACTCTTCGTATTCTACTAGTCGACGCGCCTCACCTCGGGGCTCGGCTACTCCTACTCGACTACCCGGGACGCGCTAGTCTCAAGAGCATCTCGAGACACATTCTTCAAGAAGACCCTTCAATTCGAGAGGAAGTACTCGACTCAAGGCTCCTGGGGCTCCGTGCCACGTGTCCTTCGGTTTTTTCTCTCCGGATTTTTCGGGATTTTCTCGCGAAGGCTTCGGATAGATCCTCGCCCGCAGCCCGCGGCTCGAGGCTCCGGGGGCTACCCTACGTGGATTGCGGTTCCGCAAATCGTATCTTCTTGACGGCTCCGGCTTCAAGACAAGACAGCATTTTTGAAGACCTTCGAAGGCGGATTTCAAGGACGCTTGGGACTACTCGAGAAGACTTCAAGATTGCTCAAACATCACCGGAGTACATTCCGGCCTCGGGATGCTTCGACTACTCTTGAGGACTTTTGACTTGTAGCACTCGTGGACGCTTGAGGACTACTCGTTAAGGCCGTCAAGACTACCGGAAGCTATCCTTCTCGACTACAAAGTACTCGGGGGCTTGTCGTATGGACCTCCCCGGGCCCACTACCTCGGTGGGTACCAGACCGACTACTCGGTAGGCCCCCGGGACTACCCGACTTGCGCTACACGGCACCCGAAGGCGTGGAGCACAAGGACAAGACAGGAGTAGTACTCGGATAGGACTCGTACATGTTCCGCACCGTGTAGAGGTCTTCTAGACGTACTCGACTAGTACTCCTTCCCTACTCCGACTTGTAACCCCGCCTCCCGACTATATAAGGCGAGGGCAGGGGACCGATCCCCGGATCACCTCATCCAATCTCAACTCACGCGCACCGTTGCACCATCCCGTAACCGTGCCCTATCAATCCGGAGCTACGCAAAGATACAAGACGTAGGGTATTACGCACCTCGCGGCCCGAACCTCGTCTAAATTGTGTGCCACGTGCCTCTTCCTTCGAGTTACCGATCTCGGCGAGTCACATTCATCTACTTCGGGTACTCCCCGTAGTAGGTTGCCGGTCCAAAACACCGACACCGGCCCCCTCACTCCTCCCTCCAAACCTTTGGCTTTCAACCCTTCGGAGCACTTCTAAGTTATGTTTCTAAATTTAGTCCAGTTTACTTAGTTAGTTTAATTAACTTAGCTTAGTTAGTTAGTTTAGTTAAATTAGTTTAGTTTAGAAATTTATTTTAGTTAACCTAGTTTAGTTAAATTTAGTTTAAAAATTTAGTTTAGTTGTCACACCCGAATTTGAAGGCAAACTCAAATGCATAAATTACATGTGCGCCAAGATCAAGTTACACACACGTAATGACTCAGTGAATATCAGATACTGTGCCAAAGCGTGAAAGAGAGTATTAAAACCATTACATGACCGAGAGTCTCAACAACGTAACATCAGAGCGAACAACTAGCAGCAGATCTTCAGAAAGGAACTCCACAGTACCGATCGGGTGGCACGCACGCCTAGCACTCATCATCAATCTTCAAGTCCGAGAGCAGAATCCGGGTTGTGTAGATGCAATAAATAAACAAGCGTGAGCACATGTCGTACTCGCAAAGGGAGGAATATCATAATAAACATGCAAGGCTGTATATGTGGATGGCCAAGGGGTTTAAGCAGGTTAGCATTTTAGTTGATCAAATTTTATTAAGCAACTTACTTACTAGCAAATGTAAGTGTACACCATCCCACAATTAATGTGTAACATCATAACCATGAACATAAAGTAAAGAATAAATTAAATTCATCTTCCGATAGATTAATCATGTAAGGGTCCAGGCCGCTCTTGACCGTGAGCACGACTAATCGATTAGTTTTAAACACTCTGCAGAGGTCGTACATCTTTACCCACCAGTCGCGTAAAAACTCCGAAGAGCTTTAGACCCAACCACGCGATGCTGATCAGGCATCATACCACACTGTCGAGGTGTGATTGCATAGGGACGCTACGAGGCCTTTACAAAGATTCCCTAATGTGCAGCAACCCACTAGGTTTCAGGACGAAGCGGGGCATAAAGCTCCCTAGCGGGTACCGTGTCTTAGCAAAGCCCAACTCCCCGCTAGAGCAGGTCTATACTCCGTCAACGCCTCCCCATTTGTCCCTTTCAAGTAAGATCACTACAACACCAAGGTCTCTAATATTCAGCCAAGCCAGAGCCATATAGCCTTGTGGTTGTACTGTTGTCCTGGGTGGTTCTCCATGTTCCAATTAAACATATGGTCTTGTAATTAAATTACCATCAAAGAACATAGAGCATAAACGGATATCATGTTGTGTATTACCAACCCAGTTGAGCAACTAAGCAAAGATCTACCATCAAGATTAATTAAGTAACCCAGTTACAAGGCAACGGTCAAAAGAATCTAGGCATAGTCCTTAATAGGAACCCGTCAAAATTAATGCAAGCAAGAAAGTAAATACAGTGATTAAATGCATGTTCATATAGGATAAAGCGGGTATGACCAAGGACACTTGCCTCTCACAAGATCCGGATTTGCTCAGAGTCTTCAACTCTTCACCACAGAAAATCTTCGGACTGCTCGTTCCATACGCATCACACATTCACATGCAAGAGACAAAACAATAAAATAAGAAAACAATTCACCAATCACTTCAAATAGGAACAAAAGCTTCACTAAACTGATCTACTCGCCGAGACGAACAAATGGATATAAAGAACGCTAAAAACGGAGCTAAAACGCAAAAGATACGGTTAAAATAAGTTTCAGGGACTAATCTGTAGATAAAAATTAAGTTTCGGGCTAAACTGAATAAAACAGGACCTAACTGCAAGGGTTTCCTAAGGTGGAAGGACCGGGTTGCAAATTAGGAAAAACTCAGGGTTTCTTAAATAAAAACGCACAGTTAAGCTATAGGGATGGATCTAATCCATCGGATCAAGATCCAACGGCCGGGATCTAACCCACTGGGTTGACCGGTAAGGATATCTTTGACCAGGGAGTTGACGCGATCAGGACCGTCAGATGGAGATCCAACGGCGCTGGTGCCGCGCGAGCGTGGGCGGCGGCGAGGCACGGCCGGCGGCGGCGCGGATACGGTGGCGCGGCGGCGAAGGAACACGCGCGCGACGGCCGAAATCGAGCCGGGGTGCTCCAATTTGCCGCGGAAAATTCATCGGGACGACGCATGCGCCCGCGGACTCATCGGCGGGCTTCCGGAGTGGCGACGGCGAGGCGTGGCGGCGCACGGCGAGCAACCGCGGCGGTGCAAGTCCCGCGAGCCCGGAACGTGTAGCGAAACGCGAATCGCGCGCGAGACGCACCCGCCGTGCTCCTCACCTTCACGCGCGGCTCCCGAAGTGATTCACGGCGGCGGAAAAGCGGCGACGGAGCGGAACGAAGCGGCGCCGTAGCCTAGGGTTGCGAGGTAGCAGCGGCGCGGTGTAGCTAGGGTTTGGGACTTCGGTGCGGCGGCGCAATATAAAGGGGCAGGGCGGCCCTGATGCGCGGGCCCAAGGAAGGTAGTGCGCGAGCGCGCGGCCGCGCGCGGAGACGGGGGCGCCGGCGCCGGGTGCTTGCGGGGTGCGACCCGGCGCGCGTGCGACCGGCCGGCGCGTCCTGAGGAGGAGGATGACGACTGGGTCCCACCTGTCGGCGAGACACAGGAGGGGGGAGGCGGAGCGGGTTGCGCTGGTTGATGCTGGGCCGACATGGGCCGCAAGATGGGCTGTGAAGCTGAAAAGGCGAGCTGGGCCACGGGGAAAAAGCTGGGCTGCGCGGAGGGTTTGGGCCAGAAGCGAAGTAAAAAGGAGGGAAAAAAATTCTTTTTGCCATTTCAAAAGAGCTCACAAAACTTGAATTCAAACACAAATTTGAATTCAAA
Organism: Cenchrus americanus; assembly: GCA_947561735.1. Classification (NCBI taxonomy): domain Eukaryota; kingdom Viridiplantae; phylum Streptophyta; class Magnoliopsida; order Poales; family Poaceae; genus Cenchrus; species Cenchrus americanus. The sequence continues at coordinate 181,649,258 of OX387245.1, forward strand.
CAAATATAAACAATGCATCAGCATGAGTGCAACAGTAAACTCCTATAGTTCATTAATTTAATTAAGAGAAATAATTAAATGCCTATAAAAATTAAATAAAACCTTAAAAATCCTTAAACAAGCATTGGTTGCTAAGCAAAATTTTATTAAAACATTAATTAAAAATTTTGGGTGTTACAAATCCTACCCCCTTAAGATGAATCTCGTCCTCGAAATTCGGAAGGATCAACAAAAAGATCTGGATAGTCTTCCTTCAGCTCATCCTCTCTTTCCCAAGTTGCCTCATCCTCTGCATGATTACTCCACTGCACCTTGCACATCTTGATCACCCGATTCCTTGTAACACGTGCTAAAGTTTCCAAGATCCTGATGGGACGTTCAGTGTAAGTGAGATCCTCCTTGACAGTCAAACCATCCATAGGTAGTGGCTCTTTATCATGAGGTTGGAGACCCTTTTTCAATTGAGAGATATGGAACACATCATGCACATCCGAGAGCTGATTTGGTAACTCCAACCTGTATGCTACTTCTCCCACTCTCTCTAAGATCTTGAAGGGTCCAATAAAGCGAGGTGACAACTTTCCCTTCACTTTAAACCTGCGCAAACCCCTAATCGGTGACACTTTTAGGTACACATAGTCACCTTCTTGGAGAACCACATCTCTCCTCTTTCCATCCGCATAACTTTTCTGTCTTGATGGAGCAGCCCTCAAGTTTTCTCTTATGATCTGAACTTGTCTTTCTGCTTCCTTAACGATATCGGTTCCAAACAACTGACTCTCTCCTGTTTGGCTCCAATACAAAGGTGTTCTACATTTTCTTCCATACAATGCCTCAAAGGGTGCCATCTTGAGGCTAGCCTGGTAGCTGTTGTTGTAAGAAAACTCAGCGTAGGGCAAACTCTTATCCCAGCTACCTCCATGCTTAAGAGCACAAGCTCTCAACATGTCCTCCAGAATTTGGTTAGTCCTCTCAGTCTGTCCATCGGTCTGTGGGTGATAGGCTGAGCTGAAATTTAACTTCGTATCCAAGGATTCATGAAGCTTTTCCCAGAAACGAGACGTGAACTGAGTACCTCTGTCGGATACTATCTTCTTAGGTACACCATGCAAGCACACGATCCTGGACATGTACAACTCAGCTAGCTTTGCCCCTGTATAAGTGCTTCGCACTGGTATGAAGTGAGCAACCTTTGTTAAACGATCCACTATAACCCATATTGAATCATACCCATCACGAGTACGGGGCAACCCAACAATGAAATCCATGCCGATCTCTTCCCACTTCCACTCTGGCACCTTCAACGGCTGAAGCAAACCTGCTGGCCTTTGATGCTCAGCTTTAACCCTATGACAGGTGTCGCACAAGGCCACATAGGCGGCTACATCCCTCTTCATTCCATACCACCAATACCTCTGCTTGAGATCTTGATACATTTTGGTGCTACCTGGGTGAATGGAATAAGATGAATCATGAGCCTCTTTTAAGATTGTCTTTCGGAGATCTCCCACATCAGGCACACAAATCCTGTTCCTAAACCATATAGTTCCCTGATCATCCTCTGTGAAATCTGTGGCTTTACCCTTTTCCATAATCTCTCTGATTTCCTTTATCTCTATATCTTCCAGTTGTCCTTTGCGTATCTCCTGCTCCAAGACAGACTCTACCTCCAAGGTAACCCCTTCGGTTTGAGCAACCATCCCCAGATTGAGTTTCTCAAACTCCTTCATCAACTCTTCAGGCAACTGGAATGTCAAAGCCATGTTGGCATGTCCTTTCCGACTCAAAGCATCTGCAACCAAGTTTGCCTTCCCAGGATGATAGTGTATCTCTAGATCATAATCCTTGATCAGCTCTAACCAGCGACGTTGTCTCATATTCAAATCTTTCTGAGTGAAGATGTACTTTAGACTCTTATGATCTGTGTAAATCTGGCACTTGGTTCCCATAACGTAGTGTCTCCAAATCTTCAACGCGTGAACCACTACCTCTAACTCCAGATCATGCGTAGGATAATTCTGCTCATGTTTTCTCAACTGTCGAGATGCATAGGCTATAACATGACCTCCCTGCATGAGAACACAACCTAAACCTTGTCGGGACGCATCGCAGTAGATATCAAAACTCTTTTGCAGGTCCGGCATCACTAAAATTGGAGCTGAAGTCAACCTCTTCTTCAATTCCTCAAAACTCGGCTTGACAGCATCGTCCACTTGAACTCTTTATCCTTCTCTAGCAGTGATGTAAGAGGCTTTGCTACTTTAGAGAACCCTTCAATGAACCGACGATAATACCCTGCAAGGCCAAGGAAACTCCTGATCTCCTTGACAGTCCGAGGCGGCTCCCACTTCAATACGTCACTGACCTTTGCTGGATCAACTGAAATACCGCCATCTGTGATGATATGCCCAAGGAAAGAGACTTCCTTCAACCAAAAATCACACTTGCTAAACTTGGCATACAACTGATGCTCTCTCAGCTTTTGCAACACAAGCCTCAGATGTTCTTCATGCTCCTCCTCATTCTTGGAGTAAATCAAGATGTCATCAATGAACACCACAACAAACTTATCCAGGTACTCCATAAAAACTTTGTTCATCAGATACATGAAGTAGGCAGGTGCATTGGTCAGTCCAAAAGACATGACGGTGTACTCATAGAGTCCATACCTAGTAGTGAACGCAGTCTTAGGAATATCCGATAATCTGATCCTCATCTGATGATAACCAGAGCGTAAATCAATCTTTGAAAACACCCTAGCACCCCTCATCTGATCAAACAAATCGTCAATACGGGGCAATGGATACTTATTCTTGATAGTAACATCGTTGAGCGATCGGTAATCCACACACATCCGCTGAGTACCATCCTTCTTCTCCACAAAAATAACCGGTGCTCCCCAAGGTGATGAACTAGGACGAATGAATCCCTTTTCCAATAGCTCCTTAATCTGCTTCTTAAGCTCAAGTAATTGATCACTAGACTTCTGTAGGGGCGCTTAGAGATAGGAGCAGTACCAGGTAAAAGATTGATAACAAACTCAACTTCTCGATCAGGCGGACCTGACAGCTCATCTGGGAACACATCTGGGTAATCACACACCACCTTAATGTCCTCTAAAGATTCACCATTCATCTGGTTTACTGAACACCCTTCTACTGATGGTAGCGCAGCTGCAAATTCAATCTGTTCGCCGTCTAAACTGGTGAGGAGAACTGACTTCGTGGCATACCGGATTTCTCCTTTGAACTTACCCAACCATCCCATTCCAAGTACCACATCAATGCCAATAGAATCCAATACTATGGGGTCTGCTTGAAAATCCTTCCCCAAAATCTGAAGGTTAACCCTGTTACACCTGTATAGTGCCTTCATGTCTCCTCTTGCTGAACTAACTAGCATGGGACGTGGCATGGTACTCATGGGGATGTTAAGTCTAGCTGTGTAGTGAGAAGTAATGAAAGAATGAGTTGCTCCAGCATCAAACAAAACTGAAGCGAGGGCGGAGTTGACAAGACACATGCCGAACACTACTCGGGGGTTCTCTTGAGCGAGCCTCTCGCACTCACGTGGTTCACTCGCCACGTGCATAATTTCGTTTTCCCTTGCCGCCCTTCGAGATCCGGCTCTCCTTCCTCATCCGTTGGTTATGCCGACTTTGTGCCGGGAGTGCCGGGGGGCATTCCTCTTAGGGCAGCATTTACATAATGCCCAACCTTTCCACACCTTAAGCAGGCGGTACCTCTAGGGTTGCTAGTCTTCACTGGGGTGACAACTGGCGCCATCTGACGACCCCGTAGAGAACGGGGTCGTGAAGTCTGCTGCACTGGACACTGAAACTGCTGTTGACCAAAGTCCTCAATAGGGCCTCCAAACTGAAAGGGGGTCTCTTGAGGTGGATTAAAGCGGGGGCGAGTGTTACTTCCAGACTGTCCAGGGGTGGTGGCTTTCCTCTTTAGGTCTTCCAACTCCTTGCGAATGTACTCTAACCCAATGGCCTTGTCTAGCAACATCTGGAAGGATGGGAAGGTGTGGGATATGAGCTGGTACCGGAGTGGTTCGGCTAATCCCTCCAAGAACAACTCTTGCTTCTTCACATCATCTACAACCTCCTCAGGAGCATAACGAGACAACTCAACGAACTTGTCCCTGTACTCTATCACATACATCTCTCCCTGCTTGAGTGCTAGGAACTCCTTCTTCTTTAACTTCATAAGGCTGGCAGGTATATGATAGCTCCTGAAGCTGATGGTGAACTCCTGCCAAGTGATAGCATCAGGGGTGGCATGAGCGGCAACGTAGGCATCCCACCAAGCTGACGCTGTCCCCTGAAGTCGACCTGAAGCATACAAGACCTTCTCTCTGTCGTCGCACTATGCGATGGTGAGCATCTTCTCCACTGTCTTCAGCCAATCGTCAGCCTCCAATGGATCAGCTGCATGAGAAAACACCAGCGGGCAATGGCTCATGAACTGCTGGTGCTTGTCCTTATGGGGCTGGTTCTGATTTATCTGAGCCTGCATGCTTGTCATGTTGGTGGACATGTCCTGGAGAAGCCGCATCCGTGTGTGCCGTAAACCGCCGCATCGCCGGATCCATTTGACTTTGCTGTCGAGTGATACTAAAACGGCCACTCGTCCTCTGATGTGGATCCAAACCTGATGTTCACCATCTGAGTGTTAGGATCATGAGATTTAAATACTAGAGTAAAGAGATAACTCCGAAAGATGAAGTAACACGAACTTCCAGATTAAGACAGATTATGCTTGCCCCAATAAATCAAGTGCAACTATCATTATTGATATCCATAAATTATGAAATTTCTCCAGAACAGGGGGTATGAAATTATGAAACTAATCCAACTGGAATCAACTCGATCGGAGATCTAGAACTTCAGATACAAAATTAACAAGTCGACTGGGTCAGCAGAGTTTCCAGATTTTGGTAGCTCCAATGTTTCGTTCATAACTCCCAGAATATACATTGGATGGTGCTGAAGTTTTGACAGAAAATCATATATGAAATTTGTGAACTAACCCAACTGGTTTCATGTCGTTTGGAATTCTGTAGCTTGAGATATAACCAAAACATTACTGCTATGTCAGAGAGCTGCAGGAACATATTTTGTATCCACAAGATTTGTTGGAGAGAAAAAGAAAGTTAGGTAAAAGGAAGGATAGATAAAGCAAAGATTACTCAAGGTTGCGAGGATTGGGAAAGAATTACACCCCCACTAACAAACTAGCTACTAAACTCGATGTCATTGTGGTCATCACTCCACAACACACCGCACTCAAACAAAGATCCAAATCAAGCATTTATCACAAAATCAAACATTCAAACACACCTCTAAACTAAGCACACGTTAAGACGCTCGCATCTATCGATTTTACTAAGAAAGATCTTAAATCTCCTATATCCTATTGAAGAAGATCGTTGAGATGAACAAGATGGGGTCACTTGATTACTGGGAACGATCACGAACACGGGTAGGGTAGGGGCAAGAAAGATTGGAGAGGAGTACAACAGACGCTACAGGTTCCTCAAGGCAAGATCAAGGAAGTTTAGAGTGAAAAGATTGATCAAGATAAGATAGAGAACAAGTAGATTTTCAAGGATGAGGTTAAAAGCAAGGATAAGTATATTAAAATAGAATTAAAGCATAGCATGAAGTGGGAATGGCTTCTATGATATTATAATACTTAAATTCGACCATTTTCCAACTAGGCTAACGTCCTACAGTCAACACGGCTCTGATACCACTTTGTCACACCCGAATTTGAAGGCAAACTCGAATGCATAAATTACATGTGCGCCAGGATCAAGTTACACACACGTAATGACTCAGTGAATATCAGATACAGTGCCAAAGCGTGAAAGAGAGTATTAAAACCATTACATGACCGAGAGTCTCAACAACGTAACATCAGAGCGAACAACTAGCAGCGGATCTTCAGAAAGGAACTCCACAGGCACCTGATTGGTGGCACGCACGCCTAGCACTCATCATCAATCTTCAAGTCTGAGCAGCAATCCGGGTTGTGTAGATGCAATAAATAAACAAGCGTGAGCACATGTCGTACTCAGCAAGGGAGGAATATCATAATAAACATGCAAGGCTGTATATGTGGATGGCCAAGGGGTTTAAGCAGGTTAGCATTTTAGTTGATCAAATTTTATTAAGCAACTTACTTACTAGCAAATGTAAGTGTATACCATCCCACAATTAATGTGTAACATCATAACCATGAACATACAGTAAAGAATAAATTAAATTCATCTTTCGATAGATTAATCATGTGAGGGTCCAGGCCGCTCTTGACCGTGAGCACGGCTAATCGATTAGTTTTAAACACTCCGCAGAGGTCGTACATCTTTACCCACAAGTCGCGTAAAAACTCCGAAGAGCTTTAGACCCAACCACGCGATGCTGATCAGGCATCATACCACACTGCCGAGGTGTGATTGCATAGGGATGCTACGAGGCCTTTACAAAGATTCCCTAATGTGCAGCAACCCACTAGGTTTTAGGACGAAGCGGGGCATAAAGCTCCCTAGCGGGTACCGTGTCTTAGCAAAGCCCAACTCCCCGCTAGAGCAGGTCTATACTCCGTCAACACCTCCCCATTTGCCCCTTCATGTAAGATCACTACAACACCAGGGTCTCTAATTAATCAGCCAAGCCAGAGCCATATAGCCTTGTGGTTGTACTGTTGTCCTGGGTGGTTCTCCATGTTCCAATTAAACATATGGTCTTGTAATTAAATTACCATCAAAGAACATAGAGCATAAACGGATATCATGTTGTGTATTACCAACCCAGTTGAGCAACTAAGCAGCATCTACCATCAAGATTAATTAAGTAACCCAGTTACAAGGCAACGGTCAAAAGAATCTAGGCATAGTCCTTAATAGGAACCCATCAAAATTAATGCAAGCAAGAAAGTAAATACAGTGATTAAATGCATGTTCATATAGGATAAAGCGGGTATGACCAAGGACACTTGCCTCTCACAAGATCCGGATTTGCTCAGAGTCTTCAAGTCTTCACCACAGAAAATCTTCGGACTGCTCGTTCCCTACGCATCACACATTCACATGCAAGAGACAAAACAATAAAATAAGAAAACAATTCACCAATCACTTCAAACAGGAACAAAAGCTTAACTAAACTGATCTACTCGCCGAGATGAACAAATGGATAGAAAGAACGCTAAAAACGGAGCTAAAACGCAAAAGATACGGTTTAAACAAGTTTCAGGGACTAATCTGCAGATAAAAATTAAGTTTCTAAGCAACCGAAGAAAACAGGACCTAACTGCAAGGGTTTCCTAAGGTGGAAGGACCGGGTTGCAAATTAGGAAAAACTCAGGGTTTCTTAAACAAAAACGCGCGGTTAAGCTATAGGGATGGATCTGATCCATCGGATCAAGATCCAACGGCCGGGATCTAACCCACTGGGTTGACTGGTAAGGATATCTTTGACCAGGGAGTTGACGCGATCAGGACCGTCAGATGGAGATCCAATGACGCTGGTGCCGTGCGAGCGTGGGTGGCAACGAGGCGCGGCCGGCGGCGGTGCGGATACGGCGGCGCGACGGCGGTGAACGGCGGCGCGACGGCGAAATCGAGCCGGGGTGCTCCAATTGTCGCGCGAAAATTCATCGGGGACGACCCGCGTGCGCCCGCGGACTCATCGGCGGGCTTCCGCAGTGGCAACGGCGAGGCGTGGCGGCGCACGGCGAGCAACCGCGGCGGTGCAAGTCCGGCGAGCCCGGGAACGCTCAGCGAAATGCGGAATCGCACGCAGGACGCACCAGCGTGCTCCTCACCTTCACGCGCGGCTCCCGAAGTGATTCACGACGGCGGGAAAGCGGCGACGGAGCGGAAACGAAGCGGCGGCCGGCAGCCTAGGGTTGCGAGGTAGCAGCGGCGCGGTGTAGCTAGGGTTTGGGACTTCGGTGCGGCGCCGCAATATAAAGGGGCAGGGCAGCCCTGACGCGCGGGCCCAAGGAAGGAAGTGCGCGAGCGCGCGCGGCGCGCGAGACGGGGCGGCGGCGCCGGTGCTTGCGGGTGCGACCCGGTGCGGCGTGCGACCGGCTCGGGCGCGTCCTGAGGAGGAGGATGACGACGGGTCCCACCTGTCGGCGAGACACAGGAGGGGGGAGGCGGAGCGGGTTGCGCTGGTTGATGCTGGGCCGACATGGGCCGCAAGATGGGCTGTGAAGCTGAAAAGGCGAGCTGGGCCACGGGGAAAAAGCTGGGCTGCGCGGAGGGTTTGGGCTAGAAGCGAAGTAAAAAGGAGGGAAAAGAAATTCTTTTTAGGACAAATTTTGAATCCTAAAACATCATTCTTTTTGGGACGGAGTGAGTAATTTGATTAAATTGCTATAACATTCATAGAAATTTATTTAAATTCACATAATTCGTTTAAATTTGTTTTAAACTTTTAGGAAATGGTTATAATTGACATAATTTGATTAAATTGCTATAAAATTCGTAGAAAATTATTTAAATTCACATAATTCGTTTAAATTAAACTTCTATGAAAATAGTTATAATTGACATAATTTGATTAAATTGCTATAGAATTCGTAGAAAATTATTTAAATTCATATAATTCGTTTAAATTTGTTTTAAACTTCTAGGAAAATAGTTACAATTGACATAATTTGATTAAAATGCTATAAAATTAGTAGAAAATTATTTAAATTCACATAATTCGTTTAAATTTGTTTTAAACTTCTAGGAAAATAGTTACAATTGACATAATTTTATTAAATTGCTATAAAATTCGTAGAAAATTATTTAAATTCACATAATTCGTTAAATATGTTTTAAACTTCCAGGAAATGGTTACAATTGACATAATTTGGTTAAAATGCTATAAAATTTGTAGAAAATTATTTAAATTCACATAATTTGTTTAAACTTTTTTTAACTTCTAGGAAAATTAGTATAATTGGAAAAATTGATTAAATTATGTTTTTATGCAGTTATGGCTGCACCGCTGGATTACATCCAGCTGGAGTTGTTCGATGAGGCGGTGGACCGGCACCACCACTTGTACGTGTCGGCTGTTCTCGGCGGTCCGCTCAGCAGGATACGTTGCTGGACGGCCCGCGCGTTGATGTCGATACACCCGCGGTGGATTATGAAGTATGTAATTCATATTTATTATTTATTTCTGTTTCTTTACAATAGTAATTACATTAAGTGAATTAATATTTTTTTAGGCTAGGTGCCGCAGGACTTCTCCCTGTTGCGTGATTCGTGGGGGACAGGATACGAGCTGAGGTTCCCCGGGCGAAGCGGTTGACGCGGTTCAACTACGACGCCCTGCTGATCGCCGCGTTCATGGACCGGTGGCGACCAGAGACGCACACCCGTTCCACTTCCCCGTCGGCAAGATGACTCTCATTCTGGAGGACGCCGCAATGTTGGGAGGACTGTCGTGTGCTAGGCAGGCAATGAGGCCAATCGACCCCCCCCCCCCCCCCCCCCCGCGACGTGGCAGGCTGACTTCCTTGATCGGTTCGCGAACGTTCCTCGGAACGATCGCGCGCCGGCGCCGTACGTGCCCTTCGTCGACACCCACGGACCCACCTAGACTTGGATCCAGTAGTTCAGCGTACGTGATTCTAACTCTTATTTTCAATGTTTGTATGCATTTTAAACGAATGTGACGACAGACCTTTGTGTGTGTGCAGGCTGACTACATGGCAGACGATGCCGACGACCAGATGGCAGACAGGTTTTTGGAGGTCTTCCTGCTATGGCTGTTCGGGTGGGTGCTGTTATGCGAGTCAGAGGGAGACTCCGTGTCGTGGTGCATGATCCCCTGGCTCAGAGGATCGCCAATGCACCCCTCGAGTAGATGCCCCAAATCAGCTGGGGCAGCGCTGTTCTGGCAGCTACCTACAGGGGGCTGTGTTCGGCAGTGACGAGGCCGACGAGTAGGGAAGCGATCCTCCTGGGGTGCCCTCTCCTTCTCCAGATGTGGATCCACTAGCAGTTCGACATTGGTCGGCCCAGGACGGACCTCTCGGAGTACGAGCTGGCGGCCGACGGCACCGACCCAGCGGACCTCCCCACCATGGGTTCTCTGTGGTGTCTTCGGAAGGTAATGACCTCCCTTTACGTGATTCTTCGTGTTATGACTTTTGTAGTTCCATTCACTTAACTTTTCTCTTTCTTTGCAGCACATTTGGGCTGGGGAGCTGCCGAAGAAGGCCTACAAGGACTTCGTTGCTCAGATCGACTGGATGGTCGATGCCCAGGTCCGGTGGACGTCGTACTCTCCTGCAATGGTCACTGCCCGCACACCACAGGGGCTCTCATCCCTGTGCTCTAGAGACCAGGCCTATTGGATGACGCGGCGATGACCGGTCTTCGACGTCTACGTCGAGGAGCACCCTGTCCACCGGGTGATGAGGCAGTTCGGCCTCTTCCAGGCTGCGCCAGTACCCGCTGCACCACATCTGCCGCCTACGGCGCACAGGTGAGCTACTGTGACGCCCCCGGTTTTTAATTACCATCACTAACGCTAATGACCGAATCAGCTGAGTCAAACCCAATGACGTTGGTCAAACCTAGGTCAACCTGGGTCATCACCTCGAAAACCTCACCGACAAACCCTATTGAACCCCTTGACCAAGTCAACACAACCTTGTGGTCAACCCTTGGTCAAAGGCACGGTCAAACCCCACTTAAACACTAACGTCGACGAATGTCTTCTGGAACTTTTGCCACGTTCTCCAAATTTTACCTAAACACTTCAAAATCTCCCAATACGAAAGTTGTCCAGTTTGTCGAGGGACACAACTTTCATGTAGATTGGCATTTCAAATTTTGAAAGGAAATTGGTGAAAGTAAGGACTTACTCTTGTTGCTGTTCAGCAAAAAGGAACTCCACCAGCCATAAAGCCTTTCATGTCTAGAGTTTGGTGATGTAGTCATCACCTGACGGTTAAGTCTTGCTGAGTATTAGTATACTCAGCCTTGCTTTAAAACTGTTGCTGCAGGTGTTACTGACCGGGTGGATGACGACCAGGGATGACATCACGGATGGCCTCCTGTGATGTTTACCGTTGTGCTAGTTTATTTCATTTCTATTGTTTTCGAACTCTGAACCTTTACTCCATGTCATGAACAATGGTTTGTAATAAATGTTTTAACTCATGTTGTACTCTGGACTCGCCTTCGCGTGAGTTGTAATGCATATGCCGATCCTCTGTATGAACTCCAAGTGATTTACCGAGCGTTAACCCGGCAACCAACGACAGGATGATACTTTACTATTGCTTAATGACCAAAGTGGATTGTTTTTAGGCGATTGTACGGTATTTTCCTGGGCGGGTTGTCACAGCTGGTATCAGAGCAATCATATGCACCAGAGATTAATTAATAACCTTAATCACTGATTTTTGAAAAAAAAAGTTACCAAGATTGTTTGATTTTCCAAAACTCGTTGGTCCGTTAAGGATAAACTAGACTGAGAGGCCCTAGAGGGAATTTTTGGGTTCTTTCAGGTGGCTGTTGGCGCAAAAAATGCACCCAACGCCAATCACACAGCAAGCCGAACAAAGCTGGCTTCACACGCGCAGAGAGCAAATGACGTGCCAGTCAATTTTTCCTGAAAATTAACAAAAGATAAAGCAGTTAAATACCAAAGCTTGGAACTTGCCGGTGGTACCGCACGGTTCCATATTTACGGCTAAAAAGCCAAGCAGGATGACACATAGCTATGTAAAGCTATCTGTCAAAGAATCACGACCATTCGGGCAAACCGCAAAGGGAAAAAGAACACTACCGAATGGATGACGTAAGCATGACAACGACCGGTCTTCATATAAACAAAGTTGTACGTGCAAAGTTATGACCGATCTCCATGAAGATTAACATTAAATAAATGAAGTAAAGCACGGACATGATCATGTATTAAATAAGCATGCATAGATCCAAAGCACTAGTCTACCGCATGTCTAGTTACTTTAAAATCCGTCGAGTACGATATCAAACAAATCTATCCACCGCATGATACGACTTGCATGAAAAACGTACCACTTTCCACAATTAGATCTATCCACCGCATGATACAATCTAAATATGGAAAGCTAAAAGCATACATCATTTAAAACATAAATAATGTACGTGATCTACTCGTGAAGAAACATAACCGAATACGGCCGAATGTACCGATCCAGGGTCCATGAAGAAGGAACAAACATTACCACGTGAATAAATCTATCGGGATCGGTTTGGGAATCTAATCCACCGGATGACTAGCTCCAAAGCAGCCCAAAACCCGCATCTACCGCATGATACCCGCTCTTTCAAGATTTATACGAACATAGCAAGCTCGAACCCGCAACACGTAACAACCTAGATCGATTCGGTTTCGGCTATTAGAAAGCATAAGATCCACGCGTCAAAACACAAAACCTGCTCGAACAAGGATCATAAAAAAGATATAGCCGATCCAAACCTATCTAGATTGGGCAAAGATGTGTTACATGAATTAAAACATAAAGTAAAACTCAAGATAACACGGGATAACTTAATGAATCTATTGGATCTTGCCAAAATCCAATAGAGCCGATAACTAGCTTCAAGCCAGATCTTAGCCTACCGCATGGCTCATGATCCAACAAAAAACCTTCTTGAACCAAGCTTGAATCTACTGCATGACACGAAGCATGGTAACAAGACTACTTGCATCAAATCTAAATCCACCGCATGATACTAGACATGATACAAGGTTGCCGGTACTCACGGAGGTCGACGGATCGATTGGCCCTCTCGAAGAACTCGACGACACGACAAGGACTCTAGGTTTTGGCGTAAGGCCGGTGTGTATTGAAGAATGATCGTGTTTGTTACATACATTCGCAGGTCGTATTTATACCCCGTTGAATACAACTGCGAATGGATTCATTACCTAACTAAACTCGATCGCCTGTCCATCCATTCGTCTCCCCTGATTTGAGCCACGTCACCGTCCAATCCCGCAAAATCAGCTCTACTGTTCCTTTGCCGAACCAGAGCAGACAGCCGACCGCAGATCTCTTTGCCGAAAATCTCTGGAAATATCCTTCCTTCCACCAGACGGACTCTTTTTCGAACCGGACCCACGGTGTCGACTCCTTACCAAATTTTGGTGTTAACACATGCCCCTTCAATTGTGGGATAAAAATAATTTTGTTCCACAATTGACTCCGACCACGAATCCTCGAATCAAATCCATCAACACCGTTCTTCGCAATCCGCCGAATCTTCGTTCGGATCCAACCCTAGATCCCCTCGCTCTCCGAGCTCGAACTTCCAATGGCAACTCGGAACCAAGTCGCTCGTGTAAATTCATCCCCCGCAAACCTTGTTTGGCATTAGGTTTTCAATTTTACCCGAGATTTTCCTTTTCCGCTTTCTTCCAGAGCCTTCATTGCTCTTTTGATTCCTATCGAGGCCAACTCGCAGTCTTATTACCTTGGTCCTGTAGGGAATCCTGACCCTCGAGATCTTATTGCCGCTGAATCTCAGAGAATCCCCTTCAAGGCAGCTTTGTCTCCACCTCCTCGGTGGCAAGATGCGTTCAAGAACTGGCCTTTGCCCCCAATTGCAGGCTGGAAGACTTGGTACCTGCCAATGCTCCATCCACTGGTATGACTTCTACTGCTTTTTCTTGAGGATGAACACTGGCATTTACCCTCCTAATTTGGCATTTGCAGAAGAAACAACAGAAGGGCAGCTTGTAAATGTTCCAGTGGTCCAGCAAGCAAGTTCACCCGGGGCTGAATTACCTATCCCAGTGGAGATCTCATCCTCATCACCTTCGCGAAGCGAACAAACTCTCCGCAGATGAACCTCCCAATTCAACCGGAGCCACCAAGTTCCCCAAGGGTGCCATCACCGTTGGTCAAGCGAGAGATAACCAACCCAACGAAGCGGATCCGACTCCTCATCGCCCGTAAACTCACGAGCCGCCGATAGCCGCATCGGCACCTCCCGGCTTGGAAGTTTCGGCTCGCCCGGAGCATCTCCTTCGCCCGTGATCGCCCCCCGCTCAAGAAACCGGCCATGAGGTATCCACCGCGCTTAATTTTGGTACCTTGATGTTTAGCATTCTTAACTCGGCAACGTCGTTTCTCGAGATCGGGCTCCATCATCATCAAGCCTCGCCATTAGAGAGCAATTCAACCGCCGAGGTGATGAAAGAAACATATCGCCTAGCGCCGGATGAAGTGTTGCCCAAACTTAAAGAAATTGCGGCCTGGCTAGAAAAAGATGCTCAGGATCAGTTCAATGATCTTCATCATTTCGAAGAGATGTTTGAATCTATTAGTCAAGAACTCCCTGAAGACATCAGAGCTTCTCTATCATCCGTCTATGACTTAGAGCCCCTTTATGTACCCGTAAGGCGCGCTTGGAGGAAATTGCGCTCCCGTCCGGCCATTGAAAAGAGGAAAACCGATGCTGAACATGCCATGAACGGGGCACAATCCCAAGCAGAGAACCATAAAGATGCATTGGCTAACCTGCAAGCTTCCTATGATCTGAAAGTTGCTAGGAAGGCTGCTCTAGAAGCAGAACTGAGAAGCCTGTCAGCGGAGATAGAGATTGACAAAGAGAAAATAGCCGAACTTCCCCGGATTGATAGCAAAGACCCAAGCGGAAGTAAAATCGGCTATCACCAAAATAGAGCAATGCGATGCGGAACTCGCCGACTTATCCAGGTGCCCAAAAGGACTGCCAGGAGTTGCTGGACAATTCCCATTTGATAATATCCAATGTTCGTCGTGTACTTGCCAAACTTCTGAATGCCTGAATATCCTTATTGATGTATAACTGAATTGGTCGTTCTCGTAATATCTTCTTGTGATTTGTTTCCTTTCTTTTGCGCACTTTTAGATGTAATGCTGAACGACCCATTCGGTAGTGAAACGCCAACTCCCGAACGACACTTTGATTCCCTCTAGCCGAACCAATCGATCTACACGCGGCTCAGCCTAGAACTCCAAGCGACCCGCCGGCGGGCTGGCCAAGGAAACCTTTCCACCTTCCGATTTTCTTGGGATATGCGCCACGATCCACAGCCACGACTCGAAGCCACGATTCATCCTGCCAGGCCTATAAATGTTACCATAGGTGCTCCTAGCTCCCCACCAGGCCTTCTAGCTCTCAAATCTTTGCCAATCTTTAGCCCTCTCGCAAACAGTGCACATCCCAAACCACAATGGTGCGCCGCCTCAACCGCCGTCGTGCCTCCGACGAGGCCGAGGGGAGCAGCGCCAATGCGCGCAGAGGTGATTGTTGACGGTGAAAATCCGTCAACCTAGCCATGAGTTTACCTTCGGTGTTGGCATAACTTTTGTATCTTATTCATTGGTACTAACCCCCGTGGTATAACAAGTTCACTTGTGCATGTCGGTTTTGGAGTTATGTGTTTATGCAGGGATTTAGTGTTGAATGCAAGACTTTCGGGATAAGTTCATCAAGCACCTCATGACAAGACCTTGAAGTCCTGAACAAGTCATGCAATGAAGCAAAATTAACTCCAAGAAGCCGGGGGACTTGATCCGAGAAGACGACGTACTCCGTGGACCCGACCGAAAAGTGCCGAATCTTGCAAGACAAGGAGTTGAGTCCAATTCGGAGAGAAACCGACGACATGGACCTACATGCGAAGGGGGAAGCATCCAGAAGCAAGGGAACCGACCTCGGGCAAAGGAGCCCACGGGGCCGGGCCTAAATGGGCCCAGCCGGCCGCCCAGTCCGGTCGGCCCGAGCCCATTTAGGGCCCAAATCCGTCCTCCTTTGCCCTAGCCGCCAATCGGGCTATTTATAGTCCCCCGACCGAGAGCCACGGAACCGAAGTCGTATTCCGCCGCCGAGGAGCGAGAGAGAAGCTTGAGGGACACCAACTTGAAGATGAGGGTCGTGCTAGTTGTCTAGGGTTTCCCCGGCCGACGTGGGAACCTTGCATGGAAGACCACGTCGGAGCTCGGAGCGAGGATCAAGATCAAGGGGAGGGCCCGGTGGTGATCTTGTTCATGTAATCATTCATGGTGAAGTTTGTAAGTGAATCCGATTTCTAGCGATTAAGTGCCTTCTCGATGATTTTGTTTTCTTCTTGGTTTTGCTTCTTCTACGATCTAGTTTGCAGCTAGATTACATAGGGTGCTCTTGTAGCCGCGGTGGCTAGAGGTGCATACCGGATCGGCCAAGTGATTTCAACTTGTTCTATCGAACTCGCCCTAAGCTCCCCGCATGAATAGGGATACGTTGTGACAGAATCGGGGGTCTCGAAAGGCGGATGTTTTCGGAGTCGGATGGGAAGGCCACGATTTAAAGATGCTTTTAATGAGATTCGCTTTGCTATCTTCATCTATCTTGTTTGGAGCTACAACATAAGCATGATCTAGATTCTCTAGATTGGTTACCTTTTGCTTTCTCTTGCTACCTCTTTAGTAGATTAGATTAGATTCGTCTTCTTTATGAGTTAGTAGATTAGATGCAACTTACCTTCATAAGATAGCTTACCTTGCTTTACTAGATTGAATCCTTGCGTTGCACATTGTTCCACGGATTCGATACCTTGGGTTCACCACTCGAGGGAAGAAGGGTCCCTTGACTACGACGGGAGACTTGTCCGCTTGCAAGTCACAAACGAACTTTGATACAACTATTAACCGTCAACAAGCCCCTTTTTCTGGCGCCGTTGTCGGGGAACAAGCAATCAAGATCCGATCTAGTATCGCTTATCTTTCAGTTTTTCTTTTGATTTTCTTTTGCATCTCTTATGTTTGATCATCCTCAAAAGAAAAAAAAAATCAATCTAATCTAGTTTTGATTAACCCTAATTTTTCTTTTCTTTTTAGATTTTTGTTTTATCACTAACCCTAACCGGAGATGGTTGGCTACCTCTCCAAGAAACCAAACTTTTTTTTGTGGATGATTCAGAAAACTTTACGAGTGCAAAGGTGACGTACAACACAAGCTCGAAGGACCATCAAAATCTCCAAGGGAATCACCACCTCCAAGTCAAGACGCCGGAAGGCCGTTCAAGATCAACGAGGATGGAGAAGATGGAGATGGAGAAAGAAGCTCAACACCTAAAGGCTGCCAAGGCAAGATCCACATGCGGGGTGTTCATCGTGATGAAGATGTTAGAGACGCAAGTGGGACAACTTGCCGGGACAACCGATTGGTGACAAAGAAGAATATCCGAGACAACTCCAAGGTCCCAAGACGGCGAAAGGCTACTCAAACTCATTCGGGAGAGATGGAGGATCACACTAAGACCATGAAGATCACAACCGAAGACCGGAGTTCGAGATGCCCACCACTACATGGAGAAAGATGTTGCATCCGTCAAGACCAAAGGACAAAGCCACTCGTGAAGACCAAAAAAATTGACTAAGCCAAAGTGGGTACCCAAGATTGCAACGCCCACAAAGAGCGTTGATCCGGAGTAATCAAGTGAAGAAGTCTAGCCATGGACTATAAACGAAGCGCTAGGCGGGAGGCAACCCGTTTCGTCGAGTCAAGAATAAGCTACGGGAGGACAACCCGATTCCAGGTTTTTCAAGTCTTTTTAAATTTATTTCAGTTCTGAATTTTACTACGCAAAACCTTAGACTTAGAATGGTTGAACAATATTAGAGACATAATTCTTAGTTGAATATTTTGCTTGATCATAAACCCTTTACATGAACCATCCTATGTGATTGTTTGCTTCTTTTCGAGAAACCACAACCAAAACCAAAAAAATTTCAGAACCAAACTCAACCTTTCATCCTCTTTATGATGTTGTGGTTGACTTATTTTTCATGCTAAAAACACACGAGTAGAGCCACGACTTGTATCTAGATGTTATTTAAATTTCAGCATGTGGTAGGACTCGCGTGAACCTAGAATCTTGATTTTTGGTTGGTTTAAAAATCCATATCCTTGGTTTCTCTAAGATTAGAATTTTTCTAAGCCTCACTTAATTTTATTTCATTCAAAATCTCTCTCATCTAATCGAAATTAGGACCTAAACATATGCCCCTTGATCAAGCCGGGAAAAGCTTGCTCTCAACTAATGAAGGCAAACTATACCGGTGAGACCGAAATCGACGTAATAAAAAAATATTTTCGACTTGCATTTGTTTTTAATGGTTTGAAAACTTCTCTAAAATTATGTTCGAGCTCTTGCATGGCTCTGAAAAATATTTTTAAATTTCGAAATTAGAGGAGTGCTTAGCCTTAAAGGGAGGCAATCTAGTTAACCTAACCATGCATGCACCATGATACATCACGGGATGCCCCTCCAACATATTTAAACCACATGCAAAGTACAAGCGTGGGGGGCAGCCAAGGCTTTATTTTGTAGGAATATCATGGATGCATGTGAGGCAAGGGAGTATGGACGTGACCCAAAACATGAAGCATCAAGTGGAAGGACCAATAGGAGTGGACGAGAGCGTTTGGGCGGTGCAACTCGTGGAGCACGCGGGCAGGAAAGTTGCAGAGGTGAAATGATCGTGCTGGAAGAAAGACGAGCCGGGGAGGAGCACCGAGGCCGGCCTCACCTACATAAGGAGCCCCCCGGCTCCCGTTTTCTGCAGGCAAGCTTCCCTCTCCTTCCTTTGTTTGTGTGTTCAAGTTTGTGTGCTCAAAACCTCCGTAGACATAGCCAACCTTCCCAAGCTTGATAGCTCAAGAAAAAAAAAAATCCACATCCTTAATCCACTCAAAGTCCAGACTCCAAAATAATATTTGTGTACCTTGTTACCGGGTGAAAACCCCGGATATATATTTGTGAGGGAGAGTGCTGCAATCATGGAAGAAAACTACAAGCCTTTTCACCGAAGAAGAAGGGATCATCGTCGTCTAAGCCATCATCGACAACCTCTTCGAGGAGGCACTCGGTTTCCGAGTCTCCTTGGAGTATGGGGGAGGACACGGCACCGCCGAGGAGGAACCACACTCTTCTCCTTGGTGGCATGAGGGCCACACTAAACTCGTTTATTAGGTTTACCAAACTTCAATAACATATGGAGGAGCCGCCCGTCCAACCTCACCACTTGACACGATCATCCGCTCCACCTCCATATGCTCCGCGGTATTCCGAGGGGTATGTCATCATGACGGAGGAGGAGAAGAAGCTCGCTCGCCTTAAGTAGAGGCTTGTAGCGAACGTCGACATCGACGACCAAGCTCTCCACATATTGGGTTTCACACGGGACACCGGTGCAATTCTCTAGCGGAGTGTCGGCAAACACCCACAAGAAATTCGCCTAGGAAATTTTCATGACCATGGCGCATACCCTTGATGAAGGAGTGCCGAGTCTATCATTCCGTTGGAGGGAGCCCACAAGAGGAGAAGAAGGAAGACACCGTCGGAAGGGTAACCTTGATCAACGATGCTATTTCTAGCACTTTGATGGGGTAATCTCCTTTCATCCATGGGTTGTAATCGATCTTGAGATGTAATCACACTTTGTTGGATTATCTATCTATCATCTTGTGCTGAAAATACTTTAATGCTTAAGGCTAGCAACCATGCCATAAAGGGAGTATAGGCCTCAATGCTTCCTTGGATCCATTCAACACAATCCCCGATAGATTAGATTGGTTTTCATGTTCGAAACGATTGCATGTTCTAGTATCGTAGACCCATGGGCGAGTGTCCCCTATTTTCAAAAAGGGAGCTCGGAACAAGTATGTGCATAAAGGCACATGGGAAGGCTTTTGGAGTATGATCACGGGAAGAGACCATCAACGAAGAAATACTATCCGAACCCCATCATCCAAGTGTGTCACTTTTGTGCAAGTGGATTTTTGGGGAGAACAAGAGAGACAAAGATAACCAACACGGAGTTGAATTGGCTTTACTCGGCTTTGATTGCCAAGTGGCCAATAGACCCCACTCACCTATGATCAACCGGTGGTGTTGTTAAGCAACATCGAGTTCCGAAGATATTGGTTCGGGGTGTTACCTCTCCATGTTGACTATCTCTTTAAAACCGGGTATTACAAGGAACCCAAATCATCTCCTACCCGGGACTTCCCTAGGAATATATGAAGGAAGGAAAATATAAGAGTGAAGATGAGAGAGGAGGCTTCGAAGTGGCCTAGGTGAATTTGCCCCTTCCGGTTTTGAAGGTTAAGACTTTTCTTGAGGGGAAGAAGATCGGTTAGAGGAAGGACTTCTTGTGCCGGCGAAAAAAAAATAAAAAAAGATAAGAGTTATAGGAGAAGGATCTTCTATGGCCCAAGAATAAGGTGCACAACAAAATTATGTCCCACCATTGGGAGGAACCCCGGCGCCGCCGAGTTACTACGGTGGTGTACCAATGCAAGCATGGGGGAGTGGTGCAGCCATACCCCCACCATTTTTGCGGTGCCCAACGTAGCCTTTGCGGAGCCATTTGCACACCTTCCTCAACCACAACAAAATGTGGCCACCATTGGAGGATACGCTGCAAGGAACATGCAAATTATTGCAGCCATCCTAACCAATGCAAACCAAATGGGTGAAGGAAATGCAAACGTCGCTTATGAGCTTTGACACCTTCACCTAATACCATTGGACAATTCCTATGAGGAGTGGTCCATTATGAGTAAGGGTACAACAACCAAGACTATTAATATCAACCACCGGCGGAAGATTAGAGAGAGGAGGAGCTTTAGTTATCTTTCCTTTACCCCCTTTTCTTTAATTTTCAGCATTGTTTGCACCTATGTTTGCGTAGTATTTTCAGCTTTGCTTTAATTTTCAGTTTTTAGTTTAATTTTCAGCATGTGTCTTAGTGTTTATTTTCATCATGAATAATGTCGCCACCAAGTTTTTACCTTTGGTAAAGTTACAAAGTTTGTGCCATGATGATATATGATTATAATTGCCGCTTTGTTTATCTTTGTAATTGATTTATGCATGTTTGAACTAGTGCTCTCTTAAAAATACAAATCTGAAATTATCTAAATGCTAGCTTAATCTTCAGCGGAGGTTATGATTAAAATAAAGACCCATAGTGTTTTATGTGCTCTCAAGTTATGAATAGATTAAAGATGTCTTTTATGCTTAAAAATATTGCTAACCTTGTCATAAATATCACTTGTGTGTTGCTCAACCTATCCAGAGCCTTATATATATTTGAGTGCATAAACCTTAGTGTACAAGATTTATTTTTGAGTGAGTTATTGCGGGCCATGATTTCTGCGGCCCGAGACTAGAAAAGCTGGTCATTCCATTTTTGCGTATCTATCTTTTTGCTAGCCTCTTATCCGTGCATTGTGTATCCCCGCATTGGAGATCTCACAAACCTCGCCGGATATCCACCTTTAAACCAAATATCATCTTTTGTGATTACCTCCTTGACCACAGCCTATCATTGAGAATGGATCATCAATTCAAGGATGATCGCAAGACGGTGCCAACGTTGAAGATTTCAAGTATCTCTCCAAGGAAAAATATTCCGGTACCTACCTTATTTTTCGCCTCTTTGCTCGAGGGCGAGCAACGTCTAAGCATGGGGGAGGAGGTAGGTACGGTGCAGTTTTAGAGTTCAAAAAGGGAGTATTTTTAAAAAATATATATATAATGATGAAAGAAAAAAAATTCGGCGATGTACGTGACTTCCAAGGTGAAGAAAGAAAAAAAAACATATATATATAAGAAAAAAAGAAAGAAAGAAAGAAAAGAATGAGAAATATGAGAAAGAGAAAAAAATATATATGAGCGTAAAGTGAACTCCCGGTTCTCTAAGAGTGCATTCAAGGCTTCAAGTTAAAAAGATCCATTCTCATTTTCCAACCATGTGCAATCCGATAACGAGGACTTCCTTTGTGCCTCGGGATCACTCTTTGCCATTTGCACATGTCCACTCATCTAAAAGTGTGTGTATTTTTCTCTTTCCCCTCCTTGATTAACATTATTTTCCAATGACCTTTTTGACGAGTCTCGGTAAGACCATGAGAAGCTTGTCTTGTTTTGACAACACCTCATTTATAAAATCTTGTTAGGACTAAACTTTCCCAAAGCTCCATATAAAGCCTACCACATATATATGAGAGGGAAAGGAGTAGAATATATAGGCTTGAGAGACAAGTGAGATGAGAGTTCATGAGCAATATACAAGATGATTTAAATTTGTGAACTTGGTTTAGCTTTTCTTTATCTCGTTCTTTATTTCAAGAATTCTCGAGATCTATTTAAACTTTGTGAGCACGTTAATACTTGTGGGATAAGCTTAATAAATATCTACCCTCCGTAGAGGTGAAGGCTAGTACATTATGGAACTTTAACGAATTAAACTTTTGAGAGCATTATGTTTTTTTCATGTATGATCAAGTGCAAGGTTTAAACATTGTTTGGCAATGATGATATCCATTGAAGGCTTACTCGAGGACGAGCAAGGTTTAAGCATGGGGGAGATGTTGACGGTGAAAATCCGTCAACCTAGCCATGAGTTTACCTTCGGTGTTGGCATAACTTTTGTATCTTATTCATTGGTACTAACCCCCGTGGTATAACAAGTTCACTTGTGCATGTCGGTTTTGGAGTTATGTGTTTATGCAGGGATTTAGTGTTGAATGCAAGACTTTCGGGATAAGTTCATCAAGCACCTCATGACAAGACCTTGAAGTCCTGAACAAGTCATGCAATGAAGCAAAATTAACTCCAAGAAGCCGGGGACTTGATCCGAGAAGACGACAGACTCCAGGGACCTGACCAGAAAAGTGCTGAATCTTGCAAGACAAGGAGTTGAGTCCAATTCGGAGAGAAACCGACGACATGGACCTACATGCGAAGGGGGAAGCATCCGAGGAAGCAAGGGAACCGACCTCGGGCAAAGGAGCCCCGGGGCCGGGCCTAAATGGGCCCGGGCCGGCCGGCCCGGACCCGGCCGGCCCGGAGGCCCATTTAGGGCCCAAATCCGTCCTCCTTTGCCCTAGCCGCCAATCGGGCTATTTATAGTCCCCTGACCGAGAGCCACGCAGAACCGAAGTCGTATTCCGCCGCCGAGGAGCAGAGAAGCTTGAGGGACACCAACTTGAAGATGAGGGTCGTGCTAGTTGTCTAGGGTTTCCCTGGCCGACGTGGGAACCTTGCATGGAAGACCACGTCGGAGCTCCGGAGCGAGGATCAAGATCAAGGGAGGGCCCCGGTGGTGATCTTGTTCATGTAATCATTCATGGTGAAGTTTGTAAGTGAATCCGATTTCTAGCGATTAAGTGCCTTCTCGATGATTTTGTTTTCTTCTTGGTTTTGCTTCTTCTACGATCTAGTTTGCAGCTAGATTACATAGGGTGCTCTTGTAGCCGCGGTGGCTAGAGGTGCATACCGGATCGGCCAAGTGATTTCAACTTGTTCTATCGAACTCGCCCTAAGCTCCCCGCATGAATAGGGATACGTTGTGACAGAACGGGGGTCTCGAAAGGCGGATGTTTTCGGAGTCGGATGGGAAGGCCACGATTTAAAGATGCTTTTAATGAGATTCGCTTTGCTATCTTCATCTATCTTGTTTGGAGCTACAACATAAGCATGATCTAGATTCTCTAGATTGGTTACCTTTTGCTTTCTCTTGCTACCTCTTTAGTAGATTAGATTAGATTCGTCTTCTTTATGAGTTAGTAGATTAGATGCAACTTACCTTCATAAGATAGCTTACCTTGCTTTACTAGATTGAATCCTTGCGTTGCACATTGTTCCACGGATTCGATACCTTGGGTTCACCACTCGAGGGAAGAAGGGTCCCTTGACTACGACGGGAGACTTGTCCGCTTGCAAGTCACAAACGAACTTTGATACAACTATTAACCGTCAACGGTGATGATCGTCAATCTCTCCTCTTTGATTTTGTTCTCGATCTTCTTTTGCCTTGACGATCATCCCCCCTTTTTCAGGCTGATTCAGTGGAATCTGCCTCGTGCGCCGGCCAATCGGCCCCTCCCCGGATGACTCCTCGGAGTCCGATGGCCACTCCCCGTGCCGTACGGGGGAAGAGGACGCCATCCGCTTCAAGGAGGAGCTAGAGGCGTCCCGTCGCGAGCCGGAGGACGTCTCCAAGAAAGCGGGGGCGTGGCCGAGCTAGAATGGGAGGACCGGCGCAAACGGTGGGCCGGAGGCCATCGACGGTATGGCTGCGAGATTGATTCTTTATCCGGCCCCGGCCTTTGATGCTAATCTCCGTTCGTTCGCTCTTTGCGGCCCGCGATGCGAGCTCAACCGCCCAAAGGCGCCGGTAGAGCAATTGGCGGAGAAGGTGAATGCCCGCGGCGACACGCCGGCGGAGCGCCCGGCCGCGGTGGAGCGCCGCGTCGATGAGGTGGCCGTCCATGGCGTTCGTTTGGGCACCACCTTGGGCTTGGGCCGCGATGGCGACGCATACGGACGTCGACTATTCCACCGGGCCGCGTGGCTTTCGGGCGGCGCGCGGGAGGACATCGACGAGATCGAGCTCATCCTGGAGCGCCTTGACGGCCACGGCGACGCCATTGCCGAAATTACCCATCCCCAATCGTGTTGAATAGGCTCTTCGACTAGATTGTACTAGGGATGTGTAAATATCGGCAATAGATGAAGAACTTTTGAATTCGCACTTTTTTCGCGATG
This sequence comes from Cenchrus americanus, assembly GCA_947561735.1. Taxonomy (NCBI): domain Eukaryota; kingdom Viridiplantae; phylum Streptophyta; class Magnoliopsida; order Poales; family Poaceae; genus Cenchrus; species Cenchrus americanus. The sequence goes on from OX387245.1 coordinate 181,673,859, forward strand.
ACTTCCCTTTGCATTTTGCATCTGCGAATTTTTCTTTGAATGCATCCGGGAACTATCTTTAGCCAAACGTGTGAGAACAACTGCCCCTTGGCGCAAAATCCACAGAGGATCCCAATTCGGCAATCCGTAAACGCTGTTCAAGAGAAAACCCTTCGCGTCTGGTGGAAAACCCTGCCGCTTGGTATTCCAACAGTGTATACTGGCCAATCATCACTCCCAATGCGCCTCCCCGGTCAATAAAATAGCCCGTGGGGTGCTCTGCAAATCCACTCGCACACTCCTTCATCATTTCTCATCTCTTCCCCTGCCGCTAGAGGAAAAAACCCCAACGCCATGGACAAGGGTAAACAACCTCAGGGGAGCGGCTCATCAAGGAAGCGTACGATTCGGAAGTGAGTTCTTTCTTGATCTGCTCCTTGTTCTCCCGCTTGATCTTGCGCTTCATGTTTTCCTCTCGTCCTTTTCAGCCTTGATTTGCTTCCCGAAGAAGTCATCGGGACCGAAGATGTGCCTGAGTACATCTCCTCCGATTCCTCTCCCGAAGCAGAGGATGCCACGCCTGAACAGAGGACCAACCATCAGCTGCGCCGCCGCGTCCGGCACCTGGAGCATGGCCTCAGGGACATGTCCGCCCGCTGCCAAGCCGAGCGCGAGCGTCGCATGGCTCTGGAAACACTAGTAGGGGGTAAATGTTCTTAACTCCTTCATGCTTGCCTCTGGATTTCTTGCCTCTAACCTTGATTCTCCCCGCTCCGGATGTCTGCGACAGTACAAAGAACCCGAAGGCGGCCTGGGATAGCTTGGTAGAGGCCACCAATCATGGTCATCCTCGTGCGTTCCAAGTTGCCGTCACGGTGGTCCCGGGAACAAGCGAAGAGGGAGAAGCGGCCCGAAGAAGTAAAGAAAAGATTGAATCATACTTTCGCTTCTTCCTCCACGCCTTCTCGCTTCCCACCTCCTCGGGGACTTGACCATCGGGGTTGTTAGATGTGATCCCGCAAGAAGCGGTTGTAATGTGGTATTGAGCTAAGGGCAATGCATCTAGGCACGCGGCCATTTTCTCTTGTTCGTGGATTTTGTTACGAAGGCGGCCTCATTCTCGAGCGCCGGCTATTTTTGTGCCAGACGTGTGTAATCATCGATCGATCTCAATGCTAGGATAGTATTTCTTCAGATATCTTCCATTTATTGCAGCGGAAAATTCTTCTCCTAGCAAAGTTTTCAATATGTATGCATTATCAGGAGCGCATCTGACCACACGAAAAGGCCCCTCCCAGTTAGGGGACCATTTGCCGAATTCACTGTATTTAGTTCCAATCGGCAATAGCGCTTTCCAAACTAGATCACCTTCTGCGAATTGCTTTACTTTTACTTTCTTGTTATAGTATTTGGCGACTCGCAGCTTGTTTTTCTCGATGTTCTCCGGGGCCACGAGACGGATCATATGCAAATCTTCTAACTCATCCATCATTAGGCCACCGTAATCCTTGGAGCTCAACTCGTTTTGCGGCACTACTCTCCTTGAATCTGATTGTATCTCCCAAGGCAGGATTGCATGATGCCCGTAAACCAACTCGTAAGGAGAGGTCTTTGTAGCTCCGTGGGGGGCCATTCGGTAAGCCCACAGCGCTTCACTGAGTACCGAATGCCACCTCCTTGGCTTCTGATCGATCTTCTTCTGTATCAGCTTGATCATGATCTTATTAGAAGCCTCTGCTTGACCATTAGCTTGGGCATAATATGGAGAAGAATTAAACAATTTGATTCCCATGCTTTCGGCAAAATCTCTGAATTCCAATGACACGAATTGTGCCCCCTGGTCAGTGGTAATCGTCTGAGGGATCCCAAATCGATAGATGATGTGTTCCTTGACGAATTCGATCATGTTTTCTGACGTCACCTTCTTCAGTGGGATTGCCTCGACCCATTTGGTGAAGTAATCTGTAGCCAAAAGCACGAACTTATGCCCCTTGCTAGACGGCGGATTAATTTGGCCAATCAAGTCTATACCCCAGCCCCTGAATGGCCATGGCTTGATGATGGGATTCAATGCTGATGCAGGGACTCTTTGAATACTCCCAAACCTCTGGCAATCTTGGCATCCCTTGTAATACTCAAAGCAATCCTCTAATATCGTCGGCCAAAAGCATCCAGCTCGTCTAATAACCCATTTCATCCGATAGGCCGATTGGTGCGCTCCACATATCCCATCGTGCACCTCGCTCATCATGTTCTTGGCTTCTTCTGGACCCAGGCATCGTAGCAATACCCCATCTAATGATTTATAGAATAAATTATCATCCGGAAGAACGAACTTAATTGCCTTGTACACGAGTTTCCTGGAGACTTTTCGGGATGGATCTTTCAAGTAATCAACGATTTCTTTCCTCCAATCATCTTACGCAAGATCCGCCCTTAGTGCACACACTACACGCAAACGCTTCTTGACTCTCCTTGTAACCGGAGGCGCTCCGAGCTAGCTTTGTTTGCTTCTTCGTTATGCTCTCTAGGAATGTCTTTGTAGGGTTACCAATGGGAAGCTTTTCAAGATTTCCCTGCACTCTTCGTAGTAACTCCTAAGCGCTTCGCTCTGCACTCGTATTGGCCGTTCAATTGCTTGATTACCATTTCTGAATCTCCATAGATCTCAACTGAGACGGCCCCGGACTTCTCTCAAATATTGAAGCCCTCGAAGTAGTGCCTCGTACTCGGCTCGGTTATTTGTGACAGTGGGTTGTATGGGAATGGCGAATTCAAACATCTCACCTCTGGGCGAAATTAGTAGGATCCCTACTCCCCCACCTTTGCCACATGATGACCCATCAAAAAATAAAGCCCAAGGGGTAATTTCAAGAAGATCAATTGAAGGGTCACGATGTTCAGTTATAAAATCGGCAATGACCTGACCTTTGATGGCTTTTGCCGATTCGAACTTCAACTCGAATTCTGATAAAGCTAAAATCTATTTGCCAATCCGACCATTCAAAATTGGCATAGATAACATATGTTTTATCACATCAAACTTTGAGTATACGGTGCATTCGGCATTCAACAAGTAGTGCCGAAACTTTGTACACGAGTAGTACACGCAAAGACACAGTTTCTCTACAGCCGAATACCTGGTTTCAGGATCAAGTAGTTTTCGGCTAAGATAAGCTACTACCTGCTCCTTTCCTTCGAATTCTTGAATAAGGGCCGATCCAATAGTTCGGGTATCGGCCGCCACGTACAACTTGAAAGGCTTGTTCAGCTGAGGAGGAACCGGACACGCGGCTCCTTCATGTCTTGCTTGATCTCATCAAAAGCCTTTTGTTGTTCGTCGCCCCATGTGAATTTACGATCTTTCTTTAGCTTCGGCAATGGAGAGAATGGCAACACCTTTGTGATAAATTTGAGATGAATCTTCTCACGAAGTTGATCTTGCCGAGCAGTGATTGCAATTCCTTGAGGTTGGTTGGAGGAACGACTTCATCAATGGCTTTCATGCTCTTTTTGCCAACTTCGATTCCCCCTTCGTGGACCAAAAACCCCAAGAACTCCCCAGCTGATACCCCAAAAGCACACTTGTTTGGATTCATCTTCAGACCATGCTTCCGGGTGCACTCCAAGGTCTTCTTCACATCTTCCAGATGGGTGTCATGACTTAAGGACTTGATCACCACGTCATCGATGTAGATCTCTACAGTTTTGCCGATCAACTCATGAAAAATGTAATTCATGGCCCGTTGATAGGTTGCACCGGCATTCTCCAACCCAAATGTCATGACTATCCATTCAAATAGGCCTATATGACCAGGACATCTAAAGGCCGTCTTCGATATGTCTTCTATTGCCATGAAGATCTGATTGTATCCCGCGTTGCCATCCATGAAACTAATCACCTTGTGTCCGGCGGCGGCGTCAATCAACAAATCGGCAATAGGCATCGGGTATCCATCCATGGGAGTAGCTCGTTCGGGTCCCCGAAGTCTATGCAAACCCTCATTTTCCCATTCTTCTTATACACGGGGACGATGTTAGAAATCCACTCCGCATATCCGCACGGCCGAACGAAGTTTGCGTCAAGTAATCTTTCGATTTCCTTCTTCACATCGGCCAATACTTCATCCTTGTAGATTTTCCGGGCGGTTGCTTATATGGTTTGAAACCAGGCTTGATTGGCAACGGTGCTCGACGATGGAACGATCCAATCCAGGCATCTCCGAGTAATCCCAGGCGAAGCAATCTTTATATTCTTTGAGAAGCTCAATTAAGTTCCCCCTGAAGTCTGGTTGCAAATTTGCACTGATGAACGTCGGCCTTGGCTTATCACCGCTTCCAATGTCAACTTCTTCCAGTTTATCGGCCGACATGAATCCTCGCCCTAATTTGCCATCAGTGCCATCCACGGGGTTCTCCATTAAAAATTACTGTAAGAGCCGACTGCTTGAATCGGCTGTTGGTCACTGCTGACAGGTTCAACAGGACCTTCTCCCCAGTCCTTCCCTGAGAAGCAATCGATGCCTTGGTACTCCCAGAAGGCTGGTTCCATGTTGGCCACGCTCACGGAGTCATCCGCCTGGACGACCTCGATCTCATCATCCACCCACCGGATAAGGCTGTTGATGCATGGTGGATGGGACGCGGCGATTAGCATGAATCCGGTCCCGCCCAAGCGCCGGGCCGTAGGCTCCCTTGCCTTCGATGACAAAGAAGGTGGTGAGCAGTGTCTTGGACCCGATCATCAAGTCCACGTGAGCGCATCCTTTGGTGTCTGAGGGGTTCCCGGCGAAGTCGTTCAGGATGATGCTTGTAGGTGTCAAATCGCTCGGGCCCATGCCAAGCTTCCTGAAGGTGGTATACGGCATGACGTTGACTGCCGCTCCACCGTCGATGAACATCTTGGTCAACGGCTTGCCATTGACGTACCCCCTCAAGTACAGCGGCCTCATATGGCGATTCTTGGCCGGCTTGTCGAAGATGGCACTCGCTTGGCCAGACACCGGTTGTGCCATCATCCCCTCGGTGCGCTCGTCATCAAAGGAAGCTTCCTCCCGCATAACCCGGTTAGCGGGAGCCATGAACTCGTTCGGCGAGAAGTATACCATGCATGTAGGAGCCGAACGCTTCGATCCTTCTGGCTGGTCCTTGGGGCGCCACTTCTGCCTCGTCTGGATCCCGGCTTGTTTCATCTCGCGGTTCCTCAAGCGCTGGACCCGCCTCTTCTGACTCCTGCGTAGACCGGGCGGGCACCACTGCCCCTTCTGCCAGACGTGGACATCCTCGTCCTCTTCCTGATCAGCCCACCTGAGATCAGCTTGGCGCTTCCTGGGATGATCGATGACTTCAATTTTTTGACGCCGATCCCCACTCGGGTGGATCCTTCCAAGTCTCTCGTGGACGGATCGGCGATTGGCGCTTCGACCGTACTCAACATATCCGTCGCCGCATTCGGGGACGGTTCTTCAATGTGGCGGCTTAAGGCCCTCATTCCGGCGGTGCTCGAAGAAGGCGCATCCCCGGTGTGCGCGCTCCTGCTCGCGCGTGTCTTGTTCTTGGTCCCTTCGCGCGCTTCCTCTTCGGCTCTGCGCCCCGCTCCTCCTCGTGACGACGCTTCGGTAGCGCTCCTTCTCTATCCGGCGCTACCATTTGTTGAGGAGAATGCGCGACGTCACCTTGGGCTTAGGCACGGATGGTTCCCCAATCTCGATGTGGCTCTTGAGAACGCGGGGCGTCGCCTGTACTTGCTCCGGGGTCACCCGGCGCTACGGGTCTCTTGCTCCACCTTGCTTGGACCCGGGCGAGGTCGGGACCTTGACTTTTCCCTTTTCCTCGGCCGTTATCGCGTTGACGGAAAAGCCGAGCATGTTCCGAGGAAAGGGGTGGCCATCCGGCTTCATCTTGTTATCGAACTTGAGGTGTCCCTCCTGGATAGCCTTACGGATCCTCATCCGAAGACCCTGCGATCGTTGATGGAGTGTGAATCCCTGTCATGGAAGCCACGGTACCGTTTCGCTTTGACTCCATCGAGCCGAAGCATAGAATGCCCCTCGGGCGACTTAATTCGGCCTTCTTTTACCAAGAGCTCAAACAACTTATCGGCCCTTCGTGATGTCGAAGTCGTAAGTCCCTTTGGTCTGCTTGACCCAACGCTGATTCATTGTCAAGGGCTCTTTACCCCACATGATCTCTGCTGCAGCTACCTCCAATTCGTCATCAGAATCCTCGAACAAATCAGCCTTGTCCAAGAATTGGTTGTAGATGTCAGCGACGTCGTGCTGCTTGCCAAATTTGGGGTCCTTCTTGAGGCCATATGCCTGATTGCTCATTAGAGATAATTTTTGCGACAGCTGGCCCAGGTTCTCAAACTCCATCCCAAATAGCTTCTCGCGCACGGCCGGCAACATCCCGGCGACGGCCATGTCGACGGTCGATCGTCCGGCAAGTTCGGCCGAGAAGCACATGCCTTTGACTTCCCTGAATCTTCTAAGAAACTCCGGCGGTGTTTCGCTGTGCCTTTGCTTCGGGGTGGCGAGATCAATCGCCTTCTTCTCGGAGCCGCCGCTGAAATAATGAGCGTGGAATTTACGCTCCAAATCCTTCCATCGGCCACGCGATTCGGGGAGGTAGGGACGAGAACCACCGAAAAGCCGGACCCGTCGGTGAGGCGGGGAAGTAGCGAACCACGAACGTCTCCTCGGCCGAGCATTCCCCAAGCCGCATCGGGTAACGGGCGATGTGCTCGACCGTGCTTGTTTCGTCCCCGCCCGAGAACTTTGTGAATTCCGTCGGCGGCTTCACCCTTGGCGGCAAGAGCACGTTATAGTACCACTGCGGGAACGGCGGCCTATAAGCGGGGCCCCGCATCTTTGGCTTGAGGCCGAACCGATTCTCGCATCAACTCGGCCATCTTGCGCGCTAGGGCGTCATCTTCCGCGCGCGCTGCGGCGGCGCGTACCCTGGGTGCGGGAAGGCGTCGAACGCTCCGTAATTTCCCACTTCATGATAACCACCGCCGTACAAATTCTTCTGGAGCCAGTTGGTCGACGGAGCAATTCTCCGACCGGGGTCAAGTGGGGCCCCAGACGAGCCGAACGCTAGGTCTCCGTACGTAGGCTGGTACGGATTCGGCTGTTGCACAGGCTGACCTGTGCTGCTCTGTGGTGGCGGCAAGATTGGTTGACTTCCTGAAGCTTGCAACGGGGGCTGAGCCGGCTGCCCCCCAGCGCCCTGTGGAGGAGGTTGGAACGCTTGGCTTCCGGCGCTCTGAGGAGGAGGCTGCTGTGGCTGGCTCCGTAGCGGCGGCTGAGAGCTTGACTCACCCAGCTCCACGGTGCTCTTCTGGAAGGGCGTCTTCCCGAACGCTTGCTCCATGCCCGGGCCAAAGATGGCCACCATCATCTGCTGGAGTGATCCGAGGAAGGCCTTGTTGTGCTTGGTGAGCATGTAATCTGCTGACTCTTGGAACACCCGCGCGCATTCCTCCTTTTCCTGCTGAGACGTAGCGTCGACTTCTCCCGGTAGCAGCACTCTAGGCATTTCGTTCTTCAGATATGGGACGCCGCTTCTGTTCTTCTTAAATGACGAGCGAGGCACTTGCTCGAAATTGATCTACGACGTCTTGGAGCTGCTGCCGTTGCTCCGGAGAAAGATCTTCCAAGTTGACATCCATAAGGTCTGCAATCTCAGGCATCTTGAATCAGTTCGGCTGTTGGTCCCACCGGCGTGCCCAAAAAAGTGTGTTGGCGCAAAAAATGCACCCAACGCCAATCACACAGCAAGCCGAACAAAGCTGGCTTCACACGCGCAGAGAGCAAATGACGTGCCAATCAATTTTTCTTGAAAATTAACAAAAGATAAAGCGAGTTAAATACCAAAGCTTGGAACTTGCGGGTGGTACCGGACAGTTCCATATTTACGGCTAAAAAGCCAAGCAGGATGACACATAGCTACGTAAAGCTATCTGTCAAAGAATCACGACCATTCGGGCAAACCGCAAAGGGAAAAGGAACACTACCGAATGGATGACGTAAGCATGACAACGACCGGTCTTCGTATAAACAAAGTTGTACGTGCAAAGTTATGACCGATCTCCATGAAGATTAACATTAAATAAATGAAGTAAAGCACGGACATGATCATGTATTAAATAAGCATGCATAGATCCAAAGCACTAGTCTACCGCATGTCTAGTTACTTTAAAATCCGTCGAGTACGATATCAAACAAATCTATCCACCGCATGATACGACTTGCATGAAAAACGTACCACTTTCCACAATTAGATCTATCCACCGCATGATACAATCTAAATATGGAAAGCTAAAAGCATACATCATTTAAAACATAAATAATGCACGTGATCTACTCGTGAAGAAACATAACCGAATACGGCTGAACAGCCGATCCAGGGTCCATGAAGAAGGAACAAACATTACCACGTGAATAAATCTATCAGACTGATTTGGGAATCTAATCCACCGGATGACTAGCTCCAAAGCAACCCAAAAACCTGCATCTACCGCATGATACCGGCTCTTTCAAGATTTATACGAACATAGCAAGCTCGAACCCGCAACACGTAACAACCTAGATCGATTCGGTTTCGGCTATTAGAAAGCATAAGATCCACGCGTCAAAACACAAAACCTGCTCGAACAAGGATCATAAAAAAGATATAGCCGATCCAAACCTATCTAGATTGGGCAAAGATGTGTTACATGAATTAAAACATAAAGTAAAACTCAAGATAACACGGGATAACTTAATGAATCTATTGGATCTTGCCAAAATCCAATAGAGCCGATAACTAGCTTCAAGCCAGATCTTAGCCTACCGCATGGCTCATGATCCAACACAAAACCTTCTTGAACCAAGCTTGAATCTACCGCATGACACGAAGCATGGTAACAAGACTACTTGCATCAGATCTAAATCCACCGCATGATACTAGACATGATACAAGGTTGCCGGTACTCACGGAGGTCGACGGATCGATTGGCCCTCTCGAAGAACTCGACGACACGACAAGGACTCTAGGTTTTGGCGTAAGGCCGGTGTGTATTGAAGAATGATCGTGTTTGTTACATACATTCAGAGGTCGTATTTATACCCCGTTGAATACAACTGTGAATGGATTCATTACCTAACTAAACTCGATCGCCTGTCCATCCATTCGTCTCCCCTGATTTGAGCCACGTCACCGTCCAATCCCGCAAAATCAGCTCTACTGTTCCTTTGCCGAACCGGAGCAGATAGCCGACCGCAGATCTCTTTGCCAAAAATCTCTGGAAATATCCTTCCTTCCACCAGACGGACTCTTTTTCGAACCGGACCCACAGGTCAGACTCCTTACCAAATTTTGGTGTTAACAGTGGCTTATTAACATATGGTTTATTTTGCTAACTTCTAGCACATTTACTTTATGTCAGACTTACTTTCTTGCACAACCAAACTAGATGAGCCACCTGTTTTATACGTGTGTTGTGCCGCATCACGAGAGTTGCGAGGGTTGATGGAGTGATCCATTCCACGGATCCCATCTTCGCGTCTGGTCAGGAGTTGTGATATCACCACATGTTTTATACGTGTGCATTCCGCATGTCGAATATGCGAGGCAAGGATACACTCCATTCAAACGGAGGGTGTTCGAGGTTGGACGCTGTCCATGCAGCGGCTTCCCGCATGGATGTCGTTCCTATAGTGAACGGTAATGTATGTAGACGCTTTCATGAGTGCTGGCATGGAAGGTTCGTTGTGTTCTGTGATCTTCTGCAGGTACACTAACCTCGTTTCGTAAGTCGCTAAGTGAGCATCGACTAGTTCTCGACTAGTTATTATAGGGAGAAACGTATTTGTGCCTTGCCACCGGCGCTAACTTCGAGTTTGGCTTGATTGCCTTGTGAGGACAAGTAGGACGTCTTGCATCATGCTAAAAATTGGAGAAGCTTAAACTGAACCCGTACTTGTTTATGTGCCTTCTAAGGTAACACATTGCTAGTATGTTTTGTCTTGCCTAGCCTCTCTGTTGTAGGTGTTGCTGTACAAAAATCTATTGTGACTATTGGTGTAGATCTTGCACCCTGTCCAAGAATCTTCTGTCTAGGAGATCTCTACCCAAGTTGCTCCACATCTACTCTAGTTCCTGCTCGCAAAAGCTCGCAATCATAGGTTTTGTCTGTCTCAAGTTATGCTCAGATTGTGAACTGTTGTCCTGCTGATTTTTTTCCAGGAGTCCAATCTGAAATTCTTGCTTAGTCAAGCACCTCCCTAAACTTCTAGCTCAATCATGCATACCCAAACATGTGTCGCATAACCTTAATGAGTTGCCACACAATTTTGAGAAATTTTGAGGCTCTGATTTTAAGTTATGAATTTTCGTTCACAACTGCCAGAACTTATGTCATTAGGTATGTCGGCTCGATTCAAGTTATGCGTACGATTATACTTGGTACCCATGGCTACCCCATTGCTTAACCATATACCCTTTTGGCGTGGGTCGAGTTTATCCTTGTACGCTCACACCGTCTGGTTCTCACTTTTGCCATTATGTCCAGATGGACCACCTTGAATCTATGTCGGCTGATGCAGAAACATGGACTCTCGTGAACTACCTCATGAGGGTGGATTTCCTGCACTCTTGTGGGACACCCTAAAGTACTTTGGGTATACTGCTTACCCAGAGTACTCGACACGTGAGATCATGACCACCGGCCAACTCCTTCGTTGTGAAGTGAAGGTGAAGATCCCTGTGTGCCCGACCAATCCTGCCTGGGAAGAGTGCGAGTGTAAGGCACAAGGACGAAACTTGGCTGGCACCGTGCAGAAGGCTGCTCTCGAAGCGCTCACAACTTTTTGTGGAAAGCACCCTGACGAGATAGCTAGCTCTGCAGTCAAAGTGATTCCTGTGCCTGAGTGACACCCTGTACCTTGTGTCGAGCGCGAAGCTTTTCTTCCAGCTCAGGGCCACCCTCACTATAGTTCTGATCTCGTCACCTCAGTCCGCTTTTTAGAAGCCATGTACGACACCTACCGACGGATGGTGGGAGAAAGTGTATTCTATAGACACCAAATCTATAGATACCGAGTTAAAGAAATGGAGAACACCGCTCAAGCGTTGAAGGAAGCCTGAGCCATGATATCTACTCTCAAGAAGGAAAGACGCAAGGTCAAGGCAAAGATACAAGAGTTGAGTGAGATCATACATGAGCAGAACTTCCTGTTGCAGCATAACGACCAGTATATGCTTGAACTAGAAAATCAGCTGGAAGCTATAACAATTCCACCTCCGGAACCTGTCATTCCTGGACCAGCAGAAGAAGAAGATGTAGAGGACATCTAAGGAGAGTCCGGAGTGGAGTCGGGACCCGAGTCACCATAGTCTTTCCGCATGGTAGATCCAACCGTAGGGAGTTGGCAGGTTGGAAATAAAATTCTAAGTCGTACGAGTATAGTATCTGGAAGGAACCCTAGTGTGCAATAACCGCATTTGGTTAGCTATTGCAGTTGATTGAACTAGGAGCTTCTTTGTGCAGCTAGTCTGCACGGTAATCCCAAACGTTGTTGGTAATTCCGAAGCCCCTCATCGATGCAACGCCTTGGTTGAACATTTTTCAGCAGTAATGTTCGTAAGGCATTATTTATGCTAGTTGTGATCAAACCAAAGCTCTGTAGTGAATCTCAAACTCGTTCAAAAAGTTCGTGTCAATCAAAGATCCAATCAATTCCTCAATCCTGAACTTATTCTTTTTAGGTCTTGCTCGCAACTTTGTGAATTAAAATAAATGTCACTTTTGAGTATGCGTTGCATAGCATATGCATTTGGGAAGCTTGGGTATACTAACGTGCATTCTCATGAAAACTTCATACTCATACCCTACCTCTCTCTTGGTGATGATGTTGTTCCATAACCAATGGTGCCTCGACGGAACCTAGGGCATCGTGTGTGTTGCAGCCACATGACTGCCACTAGGAGCGCGCTAGGTATCTTGATTGTGGGAAAGCGACTTGCCACACAGATCCTTTCTCTGCCTGTGATTGCCCTCGCAATCACTAACTCATCATGTGAGTAACCGGGTCATTCTAACGTGCATCATGAGCACCATACCGCATGAGCATATGCATCGTGCCATCATAAGCATGTGCATTCCACCAACTGTTAAAATCAGTGCACTGCAACGTAATGAGTAGTTAACACCTCAAATTCACAAGTTAATTAAAGGTGTGAGCAAGATTATTCCGAAGTACCAACACCAAATTATCTCCGTGCAAGAAATTACTGAACCCTTTCACTAGCTTTCCCTGTTCTTCATAGAAATCTAGTTGGATGAGCACCGTCGACTTGGTCTCTTGCCGCAAATCTCGACGACCTTGTAGCTTCAATTCCTTTCCGACTAGCCAAGTGGAAGCAGTAGAAGTAGAAATTTCCTTGAGCAGTCAAGGTTCTCGAAAAGTCAATGTGGAGAAGTCACCCATCACTTATTCGTTCTTGATCCATGCTCATAACTTCCAAATCCTCAGGATTGAGCAAGGAAGTAAACCCAGGATCGATAGAAGCTTTTGCTAAGCTTCTCTTTATTGTAGTCACAAACGTAGAGTGTTGTACACTGAGCTTTTCTCGTTCTTCTCCCCATCACGGTCAATTCTTTAGACCGTTGGACCTTATCTTCGTCAGTGTCACGACCGTACGACGCCGTGACGCCACTAAGCCATCTTCTTTCGCAATCGTGCTCACGTCATCGAGACCTCACGGGCTGACCATTATCAAGCTTCGTGTTGTCTACACCAGATAACCGGCTGGTTAAATGACCGTTGCAGCCCCACAGCGGCCATAAAAGGGGAAATCCTTACCCAGAACCGCCGATATGAAAGCCTCATGTCCGTCCGAGCCCGGCATCGCCACTGCTCTTGTTCTTCCTTCAGCTAGCCTTGGCCACCCTGCCACTAGCCCATCTCTCCCAGCTGTTCTGTTCCTCGCCGAGCAAGTTGTTCCTCTGTTTTCGGCCACGACGTCAAGAAGAAACTCGGAAGTAACCCAGAAGAAGGACTTGAGCCACGCCGACACCCATGACTCAGTCCTAGGAAGAGTTCGACTCGTTTCACTGGACGCTGGTAGGGATGTATCTCTGTATCGTAGGCGGAATCTGTTTGCTATTAGCTGTTCATGTACACATTCAACGCCCGCTTCCTCATGAACGGCGACGAGGGAGTAGGGAACGCGCCTTGTACCTTTTGGTTCCATCTGAATTCCCGATATTGGGAAGTGTAAGCGGATATGTTTTTCTCCCTTTGTAAACCTTGTCATGATGGAAGGAATTGCTCTAGTCTTGTTATCGAATCTCGGAACGAGATTCTTCTTAAGGGGGGTAGGCTGTGACGCCCCAGGTTTTTAATTAGCCTCATTAACGCTAATGACCGAATCAGCTGAGTCAAACCCACTGACGTTGGTCAAACCTAGGTCAACCTGTCTCATCACCTCGAAAACCTCACCGACAAACCCTATTGAACCCCTTGACCAAGTCAACACACCCTTGTGGTCAACCCTTGGTCAAAGGAACGGTCAAACCCCACTTAAACACTGACGTCGACGAATGTCTTCCGAAACTTTTGCCGCGTTCTCCAAATTTCACCTAAACACTTCAAAATCTCCCAATACGAAAGTTGTCCAGTTTGTCGAGGGACACAACTTTCATGTAGATTGGCATTTCAAATTTTGAGAGGAAATTGGTGAAAAACTTGGTCAACCGCCAGCAGCTCCTATTCACCGAGGCATGGCGACATTCAAAGTTTGGCTACAATTTATGCGAAATCGGTTGAGCAAAACACCATAGGGCCTTTGTATAAGTTGTAGAGGGTAGTGAGATCTATGACTTTCCTATTCATCACTTAGTGCACTTTAGTTGAGAAATCTTGAGAAAAGAACAGTCAAACCGGGGCACACTAAAACGGACTCAAGGAAGAATGCGCCCGCGCGACGCGCCGCGCCGCGAGCGCCGCGTGCACGCGCCGGGCCGCACCCGCCCTCGGCGTCCGCGCCCCACGCGCGCCATCCCAAGGCCACCTCGCTCCTTCCCAATGCCCCGCACCCCGAGACGTCGTGGACTCCGCGCCGTTCCCGTGCACACCGCGCCGGACTGCCGGTCCGCTCGCTGTCTTTCCGTACGCGCCGTCCCGAGGCCACCGTACCACGGTGCTGCCCATCCCGTAGCTCCGTAGCACGAGGTAGCCCCCCCCCTATTTAAGGCCGATGTGCTCTTCCTTGCGCAAGCACGCCGCGCCTTGCGCCTGGCTCGGTCGCCGGCTCACCATGGCTGTCGTCGCGGGACATCTCCCGGTGTTCCCTCCGAAGCCTCCCCAACCACTCCGGTACCTTGCCTAGCACCTACCCGACACACCCGGCACGAGCGTAGTCCAGACCGCGCCGCCCCTTCGCCGGAGTGCGTGCTCCAGCCGCCGGCCGACCGCCCCCGCCGGCCGTGGTCCGGAGCCTTCCCCGGCCGGAAACCGAGCCGGGGGACTCCGGGCCATTCCCCGCCCCGCGCCCGGCCGACCCCGCCGCCGGAGTTCGCCGGATTTCGGCCACCCGCACCGCCGGCGGTGGCCAAGGGCCGCATTGCAAGGATTGCAATCTTTATAAGGTCTTAAACGCAAAGCAAGGGTATATCCATAAGAGCTAAAGTCCTTCCAGGGACCCAATGCAAAACCTCATCTCAATTAGTGCTTGTGTTTTGCTGATTCTTGTAAATTCCGTAGAAAATCGTAGAAAAATCATAAAAATGGAAACCCAATTTTGTGGGACTCCTGGTGAAAAGTACTACAACTTTTGTTATTCTTGCCTGAGCTAGTTCTTGATAATGTCTGCATGAAAAATAGAAATGTGAAAACCCTAGATCTGCTATATCTCAAAATCCATGAATCCTATATAGCTAGTTTTTGGATATGTTGTGTGTTATGTCATGAATAGCTTCTGTACTAAAATTTGAACAAAGTTATGTGGTAAATCTTTTTCTAAAATTGTTTTCCATTTTTGCAGAATCTTCCTAGATGATTTTTGTAGCCAAAAATTATTATGTTTTTGTGCCCAACTTCTGCATGTTGCCTTGTTATTCCTAAACACACCTCTGGTGAATTAATCACAATTTTATAATTTCCAGAAATAGTTAATCTTGAAATATGCTTGATTTTCTTTGAAAATGCATAACTCAAGATTCATAATAGTTCTAGGTGTATATGCTGCATACCTAGGTTAGTTTTGGACCATATAGCATGTGGGAGAAAGTTAGGATCATTTTGATGAGTAATTATATTTGTGTGCATTTACCTTGTTTCACTAGCTAGTGTTTGTTATTTTCAAAATAATTAATTTCTCAGCTATCCTAAGCATGCATGTGTGTTCAGTGGCTTGATATAGGTGGCTCGTGCTTAATAAACCCTTGCACTGAATTTTATTAATTAATTTTAGGGACAAAAGCCATGGAAGCAAATTAAGGCTTAATAGTCAACTAAATGGGAAAAATCACCAAACCACTTTTGATGACCTTGTGTGTGATGAAAATATTTTTAAAAAAGATAAAAACCAACCCATTGCTGTTTGTGAAGTTAAATTAAATTATTTACATATATATGTACACAGTCACTATGAAAAAGAATGATTAATAAAGAGCTGCCTATTGTTCCTTTTTGGAAGAGTATGCTGATTGTATTCTTATCTAGGTGAATGTGGTCAACCATGCACCCCATAGTTTTAATTTGTTGTGTGTAATTAATTAAATTAAGAATCGACCATGAAATCTTGCATTCGCATCTTCGTGTAGATCTTCCTGACGGTAGATGCACACTCGTGCCAGAAGGAGGAGACGAAGGTGCTGACGAAAAGCTGCAGTACGTGGACGTAGCCCATGGCCTGGATTAAAGTCCAGAAGGGCCCAAAGCCAACCTTGCCAGCGAAGGCAAGCCCTGGTGCATCTGACCCAGTATTCAAATTTTGTTATACAATTATCTATGGATGCTTGTGCATTTAAGTTCAGGAGTTGTATGGAACCTTAGATGCATGATCCCTATGTACTTGTGTCCTTACTAGTATGTTAGATCGATAGCTGCTAAGCCATAGGACTGTTACAAGTCGAGTGATGATGCCACTCGCGAGAATAGGTTCCTAGATAGGAATCATAAAATCTCCTTAAATGGATTGCTCATGTGGTAAGAGCATGGGATTTGGGCTCCGGCCCAGTGGCTTTCGTGGCTAAGCTTTTGAACGTACTAAGCACTTGTAGGGAATGGGACCGGTAAGCCTAGTGCCTTAATGAGATGGTGTGGGAACTTACTATTACTACTCGTGAGGAATCACCTAACCGGCTAGCTACCGGGAAGGGGGGTGCATGTGTGAGACTGGATGCCTCGCGGAGTGTGCCAGTTAGCCTTGTACCCAGGACTGTAAGATTCGATCCCAACACGAGGATTTTTGGGAATTGCCTGGATGGTTGTCCTCGCGGGGGCACCCTACCGTGTGCTTAGGTTCACCTTGCAAGGTTTAAATCAATCGATTGTCGGCCTCTCACCGTTATCCGAGACTACTTAATCAACTAGCCATGATATCCCGAAATGATGGAACTTGGTGATCATTGTTGTATGAATTAATTGCTTGTCCAATTCTTGATTGAATTAGTTGGCACACTTAAAAAGGGTAATCAACTAGAACTTGTGCTAAAATATTAAAAGTAAGGACTTACTCCCGTTGCTGTTCAACCAAAAGGAACTCCACCAGCCATAAAGCCTTTCATGTCTAGAGTTTGGTGATGTAGTCATCACCCGACGGTTAAGTCTTGCTGAGTATTAGTATACTCAGCCTTGCTTTAAAACTGTTGCTGCAGGTGTTACTGACCGGGTGGATGACGACCAGGGATGACATCACGGATGGCCTCCTGTGATGTTTACCGTTGCGCTAGTTTATTTCATTTCCGTTGTTTTCGAACTCTGAACCTTTACTCCATGTCATGAACAATGGTTTGTAATAAAATGCTTTAACTCGTGTTGTACTCTGGACTCGCCTTCGCGTGAGTTGTAATGCATATGTCGATCCTCTGTATGAATTCCAAGTGATTCACCGGGCGTTAACCCGGCAACCAACGACATGATGATACTTTACTATTGCTTAATGACCAAAGTGGATTGGTTTTAGGCGATTGTACGGTATTTTACTGCGCGGGTTGTCACAGCTACCATTTGACAGTTCTAAGTATTTTTCCGTTACAAATATTCAGTTGCCAATAATTTTATGTTTCATGTTCTATGCTAGGTGGACGCGTAAGGGCTTGCCTGCGGCGACGTTGTTCGTCGACAAGTTGCAGCCGCACGTGTCAGAGTGGGCGTCCGCGGCACACGAGCAGAACGTCGTCACCGAGCACCGCCTTCAAGACGGTGCCGCCTGGGTAGCGTACCTTCAGTGGTATCTACCGAGGACGCGGGCGCGGGTGACGTACGTGCCTGCTACCCGCCACCACCACCTGTCCCGGACCACGACAGGGTCCTGCTGGACGCGACCTACCCGGTGCGCCGAGACCAGACCGCCGACACGGCGGTAAGCTACGATACTGCAAACATATTACATTCATATGACTTTTCATTAAAACGTGTGTTTCTAATTTTGTGCGCAGCACGACGCGCTGGCTGAGGTCGTGCGGCTCGCATCGGTCGCAGTGGGGCAGTGCTTCTCTTGGGGGCCTCAGGAGCACCGGAGCACGTACGAGAGGATCCTCGCTGCGGCCATGAGGTACTTCACCATCGTGAACTACGCCGGGGCTGTAGAGATTCCTCTCCTTCCGCGCCACCCAACGTCGTCCTCGAGCTCCTCCTTGACAACAGCTTCGCAGCCAACGCCTACCACCTTTGCCGGCGGGTTCTCGGCTCCGAGGGTACAGCAGCACCCACATGCGCAGGGCCCGCACGCCTACGTGCAGCGGCCGTTTGCTCCACCCAGCGTAGGTACTTTCAGTAGACCTTATTTTCAACTAATGCACACAATTATTGTGGGTTTGTGATTATACTATATTCTAATCGTACAGGGCGGCCGCCACCTTTTCCGACAGCCGGGCCTCGACAGCAGGAGCCGGCGCCGATCTATACGCTAGGAGGTTCCAGATCGCCGACGTTTCAGTTTCCGGCGACAGATATTCCTTCGTCGTCCACTCCGCCTATGTTCTAGGCTCAGCCTAGTACTTTCGATACGGCCGCTGAGGACAAGCTGGCCTGGGATGAGTTTGGGTACAATGACATTCTCGCGACCATGGATGGCGCCCCGCAGCAGGCCGACGATCTTGACGCGTCACAGTTGACACATCCACCACCGGTTTTGACTCAGCCGTCACAGTTGACGGCAGGCGGAGCGACCACGGCCGGCGGAGCGACACCGGCGGGTGGCACGGCGACCCCGGCGGGCAGCTGAACGACACCGACGCTCGACACTGGATGTTGCAGGCTCGTCGCAGGCGGCCGTGGCGACACCGTCTCCCGACCAGCTAGGAGCGCGGGTCGTCAGGGCACCTGACCCCTGGACGTATGACCGGGACCACACCTGGGCTGGCGCTAGAGCTGTTAGGGGGGAGAGGGGCCGGCGCATTTAGATGTAGTACTATGATTTTGTATAAACTTTTCCCTTGTGATTATGTATAAACTATTCCCTTGTTACTATTCCTTCGTCGTTGATTAGGATATTCCCTTGTGATTATGCTTACACTTATTAGTTTGTTGTTTTTAAAAAAGTTAAAAGTGTTTTAAAAATGAAAAACTAAAAAAAATAAAAAAGACCCTGCCTCCATGTGGCACGACGGTACAGACCAGACGTCGTGCTGCTCGGCGGCAGGGTCCTGGCGCCGCGCCGCGCCGCCCTGGCGCCGGAACCAGTCTCTAACGTCGTGGGATACGGTGGCAGGAGCCTGCCACAGTGGGGTGCGGTGCCAGATGTACATTTCTCGAAAATTTTTATTCGACCATACATTTTTGCAAAATCGTGATAAATTAAATATAAAAAACGGTCGTCCGACGCGCGGCTCCCGCACCGGACGGCTACGTGGCCAATCTCTCAACCACGCACCGTAAAATCTGGATGCGGGCCCCACCTACACATGGTCAACCTTATCTCTTCACCCACCGAAGGCCAATCATTTTTACTTGCAGTCACGAGGAAGGGCCATGGCCGAGGCGTTGCGGATGGCAAGCTTCCTCGTGGGGGTGCGGGCCCCAGCGCCGGGGGCACGCCAGTTGCCGGGAGGAGGTCCTCCACTCCACTGCAACGAGGGGGGGGGAGGCGCGCACCGGACGCCATGTCGCACGGCGGGTAGGAGCTCGCCTGCGTCGCGGCCGCGTGCTCTCCGCGACTAGGAGCGAGGCCGGGCGGAGGCGGCGGGCACGAGCGACCTCTCCTCCGGCGGTGGCGCGGCCCGAGCGTGGGGCGTGCGGGACCGCCACCGCGTGGAGCTCGGGCGGCGTCTCCTCCGGTGGCGGAGCGAGCGTGGGCGGCCTCTCCTCCGACAAAGTTGGGCGCATGTGGTCTCTCCTCGGGAGGCGGGGCGGCCGGGAGCGGGATGCGGGCCGTCGCCGCGGGGAGCTCATCTGGTCGCATCACACAGCCGTTGAGGAGGAGGCCTCCATGGCCGCGGGCGAGGACGAGACGGCCGCTGCTAAGGAGGAGGCCTCCATGGCCTCCATGTTGCAAGCGTATGTTTTCAGTGTTCCGGAGGGTTTGAGGGAATGTTGCAAAAGTTTCATGTTGATGTTGTATTAGGGTTGTTGGCATGTTGCAATCGTTGTTTATGGATGTTTCCAATGTTTGCATCAGTGTTCTTGGCATGGTGCAATGTTGCCTATAGATGTTTTCTTGATGTTGCATCCGTGTTCTTGGCATGTTGCATTATACAATGTTTTATGTTGTGATATTGACTTGAGACTATAAGATGTTGGATGTTGCACGTAACACGGGGCGTAACATGACCACAATATAGTCGCAACATGGTCGCAACATGGGGGGAGAGAAGAAAGACTCCTGATGTTGGATGCTGTAAGCAACCGCGTTCGCAACATTTTTTTAACACGTTCGCAACATTTACCTGATAGTCTTTAGATCTAACGGCTGACGGTTGAGGATCCTAAGATCTAACTGCCACGGACCCGTCCGACGCTAGCACCCGGACGCAGTGCCGTAAAAAAAATTCCAAAATACATATCCCAGCCCATGTTGAACACTCCGTCGGCGGCCCAGCACATACGAACATGAGCAGAAAAATATCGGGCTCCTCTTGCTCCTCCCGGCGCCTCAGCCCCAAAATCCTCTCCCCTCTTATCCCCTCCCCTCCTCCCATTTCTCCTCCCTTCCCCCCTCACCCGCGGCGCCACCATGGCTTCCTCCGTCGCGGCGTCCCTCCGCGCCCTCGCTTCCGCCAGCACCTCCGCGTCCCTCACGAAGCCCACCACGACCACCTCCCCCTTCCTTGTCCTCCTTGCCCCGACGCCCCCGTGCCTGCTCCGCCTCCGCTCCGCCCGCCGCCTGCCGCTCGCCCCTCTCGCCGCCTCCGACTCCTTCGAGTCCTCCGTTGGCATCGACTACGCGGAGCCGGCTGCCGCCGAGGGCGCCGAGTCGGAGGAGGCGTTCGCGTCGGGGGAGGACGAGGAGGACGCGGCCGTCGGAGAGGAGGAGGAGGTCGGGGAGTACGTCGAGCCGCCCGAGGAGGCCAAGGTCTACGTCGGAAACCTGCCCTACGACGTCGATAGCGAGCGCCTCGCGCAGCTCTTCGAGCAGGCCGGCGTCGTCGAGGTCTCGGAGGTGAGACTAGCCGTTGCTTCCATGGTTCCGCCTCCTTATATGCCATGCATAATGATTGCCTCAACTGTCCTGAAAGGAAAAAGATTGCCTCAACTGAAACCGCTGCCTCCATTCTGTAGCGGCTTCACTTTTAGTCAGTTATACTGTAAATGTCTTTATGCTGCTGCGCAATGAGTGGAGAGATGCACTTTTGGAGTTGCAAACGTGCAACTATTTAGCCTACTTGCCTTAATTGTGAGCTTATTCCTTCGGATATTTTAGGTTCCGGTGTGTTGTGATGTGATATTTTAGCTTCATGAGATTTTTCTTGTTGTGTGTTGAGAATTGATATATTGTTGTGATTGAAAGTTCTTATCAGAACAGCATCTTTGGCTAGGTGATTATAAAACCTGCAACTTGCTGTTATGAAAAATGGTCCTAAGCCTTGTTTAG
The DNA here is from genome assembly GCA_947561735.1 of Cenchrus americanus. Taxonomy (NCBI): domain Eukaryota; kingdom Viridiplantae; phylum Streptophyta; class Magnoliopsida; order Poales; family Poaceae; genus Cenchrus; species Cenchrus americanus. The sequence goes on from OX387245.1 coordinate 181,695,081, forward strand.
CTTTCAGTACAAACTGTCAGCTTAAGACCGCTATGGAGATGCCTACCAAGCTGTATCTTTAAGGTCAGCGTTTAATGGATACTCCTAGTTCAAGAGATATTCATAGTTTGCTCTTTCGAGGATATATATGTGTTCCTGACTTCCTGTTTCCCCTGGCTTGAAAAAAGAGTTTGCTTATGTGCTCTGTAGTGAACTTACTTTGTTGCTATACAGGTCATTTACAACAGAGAAACAGATCGGAGCCGTGGATTTGGATTTGTCACGATGAGTACTGTTGAGGAGGCTGAGAAGGCAGTGGAGATGTTCCATCGCTATGTGAGTGTATTTGATGACTTGATGGAGCTATTTTTCTTGATAAATTCTGGGTTTAGGTACTTTAGTTATGGTTACGACTTACGATAGCCTTGCTTTCTTATGCTACTTAGTAGTTACATTTAACCATTGTTAGCTACTAATTGGCACACTTGTGTTATGAATCGAATGCTGTTTGCAGCTTGCATATAAACATGGTTCATGTAAACATTAATAGATTGATAGGGCATGGTATATTTTTCTCATTCCTAGGGCATGAGCAGTGGTGTGTGATGGTGTGAGGATTGATCTGACACCAGCAAATTCATTTGTACTAAAAAAATCATGCAATATGCTAGCCCCTCTTGTAGGACCCACAAGCCATTGAACAAGTAACAAAGTCAGCACTTCCCCACCTTTTTCCTGTGTTTATGCTGCTGCTGTCTCAACTAGTGTTGGAAAATATAGTTTTCAATGTTTCTGGCACCGGAGGTTCAACTTGAGCTGGATCTAAGAATCTTTTCCTTGCTCCTGACCCATAGTCCCATGCAACGGCTTGGAACAAGGAAGGAGCTGGAAAACGGCTAGTCTTCTAGCTCCTGTACGACCAACCCATAGCACATGCTTGTGAGAACTTCGATTTTAGACATACATGCCTGTTTCAACTTAAGGCCTTGTTGTAAGTGAACTTCAATACTTTACACTGATTTACTTCATCTATATGCTATGCATGAGTGTTATGTTACATATATATCGAGATTTCATGATTCTATCCTATACGGATGTCCCAGTACATTTTTAAAGAATGTACAGTTTCACGAGTTGCTGATTACCTATTTGTGTGGACAGGATGTCAATGGAAGGCTTCTGACTGTAAATAAAGCAGCTCCTAGAGGCGCTCGTATGGAAAGAGAAAGATCTCCCAGACAATTTGGGTCTTCTTTCAGGATTTATGTGGGCAACCTGCCATGGCAAGTGGATGACTCTAAATTGGTGCAGTTGTTCAGCGAGCATGGCAAAGTAGTTGACGCCAGAGTTGTCTATGACCGTGAAACTGGGCGTTCCCGGGGATTCGGTTTTGTAACTATGGCAACACAGGAGGAATTGGATGATGCTATTGCTGCCCTGGACGGACAGGTCAGTGTTGATTCCCTTCCATTTGCATCACCATATTAATTGCATGAAGTTGGCTGTACCGTGGAGTGATTCTATCTTCTACCTTTTCTAAATTCCATGGACAAATTAAAGCTTTTGTTACCCCCAAAAATGTCTTGATATCCTGTAATTGTACAGAGCTTGGATGGCCGTGCCCTGCGAGTGAATGTTGCTGAGGAGCGACCACAGCGAGGTTTCTAATCAGGCTGTGTGTGTGTGGGTGGACAACAGGCTTGTTCCATAGGAGCATCATAGCGTGGTCTAATACATGTAGACCCTCCGTTTTTTTTTCCTTTGTTGATGGGCTTGCTATCATCCGTCCCGTCTTATTGTGAAAAGGGAAGTCTTCTGTTATTTTGTTAACTGTTGGTTGTGTTCACGAGATCGTGTCTTGGGCTACTGTTGTGGTGCACCTAGCTCAATTTGTAGAAATTTTGTCTGACAGCTGTTCAAGTCAAGGAAAACAAAGTGTGAAGTGTGTATGTGCAGTTTGGCTCTTCTGCTTTCTGGACGAGACATGTTCACTTACACGTGCATTTTCCAGCCACATACTGTGCCACATGTCAGTGGTAATTGCACGGCTATGTTCACTCATACACCCCGTTCGCTTGGCTTATCAGTCACCAGCCAGCAGTACTTTTCTCTGAGAACAAATCAGCCACCAGCCAACAGTACTTTTATCTCGGAACAAATCAGCACCAGTCGTCAGTCACCAGCCGAACGAACAGGCTGTATAGTTCGCTCCACTCGTTCGTTAATTGCTCGAGCTCCACTTGTCATATAATGAGCCAACTTGTTTTCTAATGAGCTAGCTTGGTTTATAACGAGCGAGCCCGAGCTGGCTTGTGAGCTATAACAAGCCAAGTTAATTGGAAAAAGTCTACTTAACTCTTCAACATATGAGGGCCGGACACATCAACCCTCAACCTATGAAAATGAATTTTTAACCCCATCAACTTTCTAAAATAGGACAAATCACCTCCCGAAGCAGTTTTGAAAAATCATAATAAATCATAGATCTAAAGTTACATCTACACAATGAACATATAATATGGTATGTTTAGTATATTTTTTAACAGTTATGGAGAAAAGCATAGATCTAAAGTTACAAGAAAAAATATGTACTAAAGCATTCAATATTGTATGTTCACTGCGTATAACTACTAATTTGAAGTCCAACACAATTTGATTTTTCTTTTTATGATTTTTCTGTGATTTATTATGATTTTTAAAACTGCTTCACGGGGTGATTTGTCCTATTTTAGAAAGTTGAGGGGGTAAAAAATTCATTTCTATAGGTTAGGGGGTGATGTGTTCCAACCCTCATAGGTTAGGGGTGAAGTAGACTTTTCCCTCAAGTTAATTCTCAAGCCAACAATTAAAATTGGTTCAACTCATATGACCATACATCACTTCCCATATTGTAAAGAAAGATGATAATTGTCCATAACTATTTACTTAGGATGGTTGAGCATAAATGAATTATCCATTGTTAAAAATTTTATAAGTACTTTGTGTTTCTTACTTGCTTTTATAATCTCTATGTAGTATATTTTTATGATTTGGCTTGCGAGCCACACAAGCCAGCTCGAGCCTTTTAGCAAGCCGAGCCGAGCCAGTGTATTAACGAGCCGAGCCGTAACGATCCGAGCTGTAATGAGCCAAGCTGGCTCGATATCCAGACCTAGGACATATTTTTACACTTTCATTGGCTAGTAGGAATCAGGAGGGATATGAGGCCTATCTTGCCAGAGTCTATGTAGCTGATGAAGTGATGATAGACAATATTTTCCTCTAGATACGGACAATCCCATTTAGTGACAACCAAAACAAAAGAGTAACGGTTGAGCATTTCAGCATGAAAAGTCAGAAGCTCAAACAAATAGTGAATTTGTCAAAAGCTCAAACAAACAACTAATTTTTAGTGCACTTGTGGAAAGCGGGAAGGTTAGAAAAGTTGAGTTTATATGAAAAAATAGAAGGCTCAATTTTATGAGTTTCTCGCTTTTTAATCTCATAAAACTAAATACATCTTCTAAAAAGCTCTAGATCCACGCATGTGGTGGTCCTTTTCAAAACAAAAAAAGTGGTGTGCAATGGAATCTCAAAACCAAAGTAATATGTGGTATTCTTGCAATATTGTCGGGGACAGCCATAAGGGTCCCCTAAATAACCAGGGGAAATCCGCTTAAAACCTGCAAAAAACGCAAATCATGAATCAACTCGCGCACCTAAAACACATACAAGACACGACCACGCCCCTGGTGGTCCCCGCGGCCCGCCAGGGCGGCACAACGGACGCCCCTCGAGTGAGGACCGCCTCGCTCGAGGGATAGACGCTCCCTCGGGTGAGGCCCGCCTCGCTCGAGGCCTTTACGCCCCCTCGGGCAGGGTTCGCCTCGCTCGAGGGCTCAACCCCGCCCCTCGAGTGAGGTCCGCCTCGCTCGAGGGCTAAGCACCCCCCTCGTGCGGGGCCCGCCTCGCTCGAGGGCACCCGCACGTACGTTGCCCGCGCCCCTGCCCCTGTGCACGGGCATTAAATGCCCTGACATCGCAGGGCGCACGCCGTGACGCTGACACGCCTGGGAATCACACCCCGGTGCTGTTCCGCCAACTCCCTAGGGGGAACCCATCCCTGCCACTATGGAGCGCTGTGCGGCAAGGCCGGTGTCAGCTTCGTGACATTGTGCCGCCTACCCCCGTACGACTAACACGCCGCGCCCTCGAAGGGGGCCGGCGGCACCCTCGAATGTCTTTTCTGTGCTGACGCAGGGCCATGCCGTGACGTCAGGCCAGCGGGATCGGTCATCCCCATCACTGTCAACCCTGTGCAACTATCCCCGCCACTGCTCCTCCACGCCGAACACTGTGGCGACATCCCGACGCTGTTGGGACGCACGGGGACAAGACGTCGCCACAACGACCACTGTGCCACGTACGGACCTCCATCAACGGCACTCTCGAATCAGCCCACTACGGCGGCCAGTCAACCAACCGCTACACCGCCACCCTCGAAGCCGCTCCTGTACGAGCATAGGACGCACCACGACGCCTCAACAGGAGCGGGATTCGCCAGGACGGCCGTCAGCTCCACAGCACTGCTCGCCATACCTCCACACGTAGGGAAACAGTGCGGCATGCATGTAAATCGCTCCCTCCTTGGCCTATAAAAGGAGGGGCAGTCCCCCAGCCGCGGGGACACGGGAAGACGGACAACGATTACTCACACGCTCTCCGCCTTCTCCACGATATTGGCACTTGCCTCAATCAACACCTCTGGGACTTGGGGGCCAAGCCTCCTATCCCGCCTCGCTTGTAGCCACCCCTCTACGAGCACCACGATGCAAGCAATACAATGCCCCGAGCACACCACTGCTGGACGTACGGCCCCGGCCGGAACCAGGATAAACCAAGTGTCCTTAGTTGCTAGCACCGAACCATCGAGAGGCAGATCTCAGCGCTCATTACTAGTTAGTGTCGGGACTACTTTCTGCACCGACAGTTGGCGCGCCAGGTAGGGGGATCGCGCTGAAGATCGGCTCATCACTAGCCCTCTCGATGGTGATTCGCACCGAGTACCGCGACCAGAGGTATTCCATGGGCAGCTCGGACCCCCTCCCATCCGGATTCGAAATCCGGTTCGGGAGCCTGAACTTCCAGGCTACGGGGAACGGCTACCTCATGCGCCTCACCAACCGTGATGAACTCCGTGCGCGGCGGCAAGCTGAGTCGGTCCCGGTCACCGCCGCACGCGTCGCCACGACGCCAATGCCCGCCGGCACGGACGGCCGTGGGCCCCACGGCGCCACGGCGCGCGCAACGCTCCGGCCGGCGCTCGCGATAGGCACGGACGGAGCGCCGACATGCTGCACATGTCGCCTCGCAACGCGACGCGCTCTCCGGGGAGGCGACAACCGCTCCGACGGGGGAGCACTCGGCTTCAGGGCCGCGCTTCACCATCGGACTGCACGGCACTACGACGGCGTACGTCGCCTCCGCCAACGCCAATGCGGCGACGCGCAGGGTTCGCCCTGGCCGCCATGTTCCGGCCGCCAGGGATCCCAACGCCTCCGCCGGCGACGAGTCGTCCCAAGGCTCCGCCGGCAAGCTGCTGTTAACACCAAAAAATGGTACAGGAAAGGGACTGACTTGTGGGCCGAGCTTGGTGATGAAATATCATTTGGCTAGGAAAAATCTTCTTAGGGGATTCGGTAAAGGACGCTTGCGGTCGGCAATGCGCTGTCGCTCGACAAAAGGACTGTTTGCGCTTTTAAAGGGAAGCTTTCGGGAATGCGTGGTGACGTGGCCCAACATAAGGAAGGAACGAGTTGATGGCGTATACGAGATGGGCATTGGCGTCGGAGCTTTAATTTAGACATTAAATGTTGTACTCGTAGTCGACCAGGAGTCGTGTTAAAACAAGGGTATAAATATAAACCCTTGATGTCTGTAATAGGAATCGAACATCTTGACAACAAAACCGGCCCCGTGCCAAATCGAGTCCTTTAGTCGAGTCGTTAAGTTCTTCGAGAGGATCCATCGATCCGTCGACCTCTGTAAGTACCAGCATCCTTGTATCATGTCTAGTATCAAGCGGTGGATTTAGACCGTGATGCAAGAAGTCTTGTTACCATGCTTAGTACCATGCGGTGGATTTAAGCTTGGTTCAAGAGGGTTTCTTCTTAGATCATGAGCCATGCGGTGGGCTAAAATCTAGCTTGGAGCTAGTTATCGGCTCTATTAGATTTGGCAAGATCTAATAGATTCATTAAATTACCATGTGTTGCTTTGAGTTTTTTTACTTTATGTTTAAATTCATGTAACACTCCTTTGCCCAATTTAGATTGATTAGAATCGGCTTTATCTTGTTTTGTGATCCTTATGTTACATGTTCATATCTTCAGTTCAAAACGACACATGGATCACGTGTTCCCTAATAGCCGAACCCGAATCAATCTAAGTTGTCACGTGTTGCGGGTTCAAGCCTGTCAATCTTGAATGAATCTTGAAAGAACTTAGTATCATGCGGTAGATGCAGGTTTTTGGGTTGTTTTAGAGCTAATCATCCAGTGGATTAGATTTCGATTCAATCTGATAGGTTTATCATCTTTGGCAATGTTTGTTCCTTCTCCACGGAACCCGACTCATCTGTACAGTTGTATTCGGTTATGCTTCCATGAGTAAAATGTGTTTATAAGTTTGTTTTAAGTAATGTGTGCTTTTAGATTTCCATATTTAGATTGTCTCATGCGGTGGATTAATCTATATGTGGTTGGTGGCTTGATCTCAATCAAGTTGTATCATGCGGTGGATTAATTTGTTCGATGTCCTGCTTGACGGGTTTGAAAGTACCTAGACATGTGGTAGACTAGTGCTTTTGGCCTATGCATGCTTGTTTATTTCACACTTATAATCATGCTTTTACTTTATTTTTTTTAAATTGTTATCTATCATCGAGAATCGGTCATGATTATGTACAAGCAATGCTACTTAAACAAAGACCGATCATTCGTCATGCTTACGTCATCCATTCGGCTGTATCACGTTTTCATATTTAACAGCTCCCGAATGATATTTGAACTGCTGATAGATAGCTTGTTGTAGCTATATATCATTTTAATTGGCTTTCTAGCCACAAATACGGAACTGTCTGGTACCACCCGGCAAGTTCCATGTTTTATCTAACTATTTTTATTCCTTTGTCGGTTTCAGGAAAATTGACTGGCACGCTTCGGAATCCATCACGTGTGTTAAGCTAGCTTCTTCGGCTTGTTGTGTGCTTGGCGCGATGTGCTAATTTTGCGTCAACACACTTTTGGCACGCTCGGTGGGACCTTCTAGTTGATTCAAGATGCCTGATATTCAAGACGTCATGGATGTCAGCATTGATGACCTGTCTCCGGAACAGCAATTGCAGTTGAAGGATGCCATTGACCAGTTTCAATAGAAATGCTTGATGTCGTTTGGCAAGAACAGAAGTGGTGTGTCATACCTCAAATCTGATATGCCAAGGGTTCTGTACCAGGGGAGCCCGATTTCTCGTCTGCTCAAGAGAAATAGGAGGTTCTAAATGCTTTTCGGGAGACTATTGACAACGTGATGGTTAAGCATCATACTGCTTTCCTAAATATGTTCAAGCAGATGAAGGTTGGAGTTTTTGGCCCAGGCATGGAGAGGATGCTTAGTCGAGTATCCCCTCAAGCATCTTCTGCGGAGGTTGGAGAAACCAGTACTGCTCAACCAGCTCGAGATGCAAGCGCTCAGCCGCCACTGCAAGGCCAACCAATCCAACCGCCTACTCAGAGCATGGGAAGTCAACCGGTCCAGCCACCTCTACAAAGCAATGGAGGTCACCCAGTCCAACAACCGAACCCGTATCAGGCAAATAGGCCTACATATGGAGATATGGCGTTCGGTTCATCTGGAATGCCACCTAACTCTACTTACAAGATAGCCCCGACCAACAATAGGCTGCAGAAGAATATGTATGGTGGGGGATATTCAGAAGTTATGGACTATGGCGCCATTGATGCTTTCCCAAACCCTGGATATGGTACAACTGCAGGAATGCAAGATGCTAATGATGATATCCTGGTGCAGAAAATGGCTGATGTTTTGCAAAATCAATTCGGCCTTAAACCTAAGATGCATGGACCAGCTTATACACCTCCTTTCCCAGAGTGGTACCACAGGGTGATCTTGCCACCAAGGGTGAAACCTCCTACAGAATTCACAAAGTTCTCTGGGCAAGATGATACAAGTACCGTGGAGCACATTGCCCGATACTTAATGCTGCTTGGGGAAGCTTCAGCTGATGAGGCGTTCAAGGTCAGATACTTCCCTTTGTCGTTGACAGGCCCGGCTTTTACATGGTTTTCTTCTTTGCCTCCTCAATCGATCGGTACCTGGAAGGATTTGGAGCAGAAGTTCCATGCCCATTACTTCAGTGGCAGTACTGAGAAGAAGCTAATTGATCTGGCTACCTTGAGACAGAGACACAAAGAAACGCCCATGGAATTTCTCAGAAGGTTCAGAGAGGTCAAGGGCATGTGATTCTCTTTGAATTTGCCAGATGATCAATTGGCTGACATGGCTGTTGCAGGAATGTTGCCAGCTATTCGTGAGAAGCTGTTTGGCATGGAGTTTGACAATCTTGGTCAGCTGTCCTAGAGGTTGTCATTGATGAGCAATCAAGCTTACGGATTCAAGAAAGATTCCAGGTTTGCTAAGCACAACGATATAGCTGATATCTACAATCAATTCCTCGAGAGAGCTGATCAGGTGGAGGAGTTTGATGATGATGAGGAAATAGCAGTAGCTGAGATCATGTGGGGGCAAAGAACCATTAACTGTGAACCAAAGATGGATAAAGCAAGCCAAGGGCACGTATGACTTTGACGTGACTAAGGCTGACAAGCTCTTTGAGTTCCTGGTAAAGGAAGGCCGAATCAAGTTGTCAGAGGGGCATTCTATGCTTCGGCCTGATGGAGTTAAAGAGAAACATTACTGTGGTTTTCATGACAGAAACTCTCACTCCATTAATGATTGCAGGGTTTTCAGGATGAGGATCCAAAAGGCTATCCAGGAGGGTCATTTGAAATTTGACAATAAAATGAAACTGGATGGCCACCCTTTCCCTCAAAACATGGTTGGCGTTTCTGTTAATATGGTGACTGCTGAGGAAAAGGGGAAAGTAAAGGTCTTAACTTTAGCCAGAGCAAAGCAAGATGGATTAGTTGATCCTGCTCGGCAAGTGACGGTGGAACAGGTCCATAAGGAAGCACCTCGCATCCTGAAAAGCCAAATTGAAGTAGGGGAATCTTCCAGAGCCAAACCCAGGGTGACTACCCGCATCCTCCTTAACGAGTGGCAGCGTCAACAAGAAAAGGAACGCTACCAGAAGCAGAAATACGAAGAGGAGAAGCGGAGATTTGAAGAAGAAGCGCACACAAGAGAACTGGAGGAGCATGCGCGAGAACTGGAGCGTGCATATTGGGGATGCACATTCTTCAAGCATTGCTGGAACAAGGGTTTGAAGCTTCCCACATTGAAGAATTGACCTGAATGCAGTGACAAGTACACTGAATATAGGCAGGAAACTGTCAATCGCTGATCCGTCCATGAAAGAATTGGAAGGATTCATCCCAGTAACGGTCGCGCCTTGTCGGTGCGGAATATGGTCCCGACACTAACCAGTAGATAACGCCTAGGTCTATCCCTCAATGGTCGATGCCAAGCAACAAATGACACAAGGTTTTATCCTGGTTCCGGCCGAGGGGGCCGTACATCCAGCAGGGGCGTGCTCGTGGCACTATATTGCTCAGCACCGGGGGTGCTTGTAGTGGGGCAAGTACAAGCAAGGCGGGAGAGGAAGCGTGGCTTCCTAATCCCTGGGAGAGTGGCTGAAGATGTTGTGGGAGAATAAGAGAGTGAGTGCACGGTGTCTTGTGTTCCTCTGAACCTGTTCCCCCCGCGGCTGGGGGCTCGCCTCCCCCTTTTATAGGCCAAGGGGGCGACGGGTTACATGCACGCCGCGCTACCTAGCTACGTGAGGGAGCACGTCGCGCTACGGTGTAGAGAGGACGGCCGTCCGGACGATCTTCGCTGCGATCCGGCCATGATGGCCTACCCCGTACCCGAACAGTGGCGGTTCGAGGGTAGGAAGGCGGCAGATGGCGGTGGTGTCCTCTGATAGGCTTCGAGGGGAGGTGCGATGATGGGCGGTATGGGGGAACGAGCGCGGGCGAACGGCGTTCCTTCCCAATGCGTTCCACGGCGGCGGAGTGGTTCTTTGCGGTGCTCGGGCGTGCGCTGCGGTGCGGGCGTGCGTCCGCACGCGTGGGTACGGCAGCCGCACCGTTACAGTGACCGGGATGGCCGTCCACCGGCCTGGCGCCCCCTACCTAACCTGTAGGGTCATGGGAAAGTGAGATCGAGGGTGCGCCCGGCCCCCTTTCGAGGGTCGGGTGCGATAGCCGTACTGTAGTGGGCGCGCGGTGTCACTGGACTGTCACCGGCCGTACCGCACAGTCCATCCCCCACAGTGGCGAGGATGGGCTCCTCCCTGGGGAGTTGGTGCGGCGGCACCGGGGCGTGAGCCCAGGGCGCATGATGGCGCCGTCCTGCAGCGTCAGGGCGTTAAATGCCCAAGTACGGGGCCAGCGTGCGCGTGCGGCGCGCCCGTGAGCGTGGCGGGCCCCAGCCGAGGGCGGAGCGAACCCTCGAGCGAGTCGAGACCTGCTCGAGGGGGGGGACGATCCCTCGAGCGGGGCGGGACCGCTCGAGGGAAAGGGTTGCCCCTCGAACGGGGCGGAGCCCGCCCGAGGGGGAGCGCGTCCTCGAGCGAGGCGGAGCCTGCTCGAGGGGTCTTCTCCGTGGGCCGTCGGGATCCTGACGTAGGCCATGTCCTGCATGGTTAGTTACCTGCATGGTTAGGCTTAGCGTGTTTTGATACCGGGATTAAGTGAGGATTCCCCGTTGTTTGAGGGGACCCCTAGGGCGGTCCCCGACAGTAGCCCCCGAGCATCTGCGGGTTTGCCATTGAGGCTCCCGCGGATGCGGAACCTGCGATAGGACGTTCTTCCCTCCTTGTTTGCGAACGCTTTCCGTGGGGCCGCGTCGGCGCGGACCCGCGGGTCTAGCCCCCGAAGCCTGCGGGAGTGTGGGTTCTCTGCGGGGGGGTTAACCGCGAGAACTTTGGTCGAAAGGCGTGGCACATATGCCAACCGGCATCGGCGGTGTTTCGGCCGGCTTCGGGGGTGCACGCTCCCCTGTCCCTTGTCTCCGGCGGGTGCAATTTCAAGGAGGTGTAGCCGTGCGTCAAGCCCCCGAGCCTTGGCCCGTTCGAGGCGATCGGGTCGAGCCCCGACGACTTGTTTTTTAACGCGCCCTCGCCGTCCCTCCGCGGGACGGAGGGTGAGGTCTCCACGACTCCCATCGAGCGGGTCGCGAATCGCGGATTCCTCGTCGAGGCGCTAGCGGGTGGTTCAAGTGGACGCCCATGCCCCGTTCGATAAGGGTAGGGCTGCGCGGTCGGAGACGCGTCCATGGAAGCGCTTGCGTGGGTTTGCTAGGTGGGGCTCGGTCCCGTTCGCTAGGGGACCGAGGGCGCGGAAGCTCTCTCCTCGGTGGGATCCCCCGCTAGGCGCCCTCGGCGGCTCTCGAACACGACATGTGGGGCACCCTCGAGCCGACGGGCTCGAGGAACGGCTCGAATGCGCGTGCCCTCGTCGTCCCTAACTGCGTGATGCGAGGGCGCCTGTTCGAACCCGTCGAGGGTCGGGCTTCGAACCTCGATCGGTAAGGCCGTGCGGGGCCGTGTACGGGACAGCCCCGTCTTCTCGCGTTTGCGGCCGTCGAGGGTGCGGGGCGTGCGGAGCCCTCGAGGTGTCTTGGTTGGCGGCACGGCGCGGTATGAGTGCTTTCGGTGTCGCTCTATTTCAAGCGTGACACGGGCGGTCCCCTTCGCGCGCGTGCCTCCCTTCGGAGGGTTGACATTGTCTCGAGCCGGGGGCCCGGGCCGCTCGAGGGTTTTGCGTGGCATGGGTGCCCGCGGCTGTCCGCTCTACATCGAGCAGGTGCCGGGCGACCTTCTCACGCTGATATCCCATCGAGGGTTGACGTCATTTTGAGCTAAGGGTCATGCCGCTCGAGGGTTTTACGTGGCATGGGTGCCGCGGTTGCTGCTCTACATCGAGCGAGGTCCGGGCGGCCCTCTCACGCCGATATCCCATCGAGGGTCGCCTTTGCTTCGAGCGGGGGTCCGCCCCGCTCGAGGGTGCTCCTTGCTTGGCAAGGGACCGGGCATTTAAATGCCTCGCGGTCGCGGCCGCGGTTTTGCGGCGCGGGCGCGCCTTTTTAGGCGGCGCGCGCGCGCGCGCGCGTAGTGGGCGGCGCGGCGGGCGGACGTGACGGTTTTGCCTCGGTCGTTGCGGTCTTTGCCGTAATGATGACCCGCTGCCGGTGTTTTAGCCGCTGCGGTCGTGGTGGGGCCCGCCGTCGACGCGATGGAAAGATTCTGCGGTTAATGCGGCGGGGCGTCCGCTCGGAGAACTCGCCCGTCGGCCTATAAAACTGCGGGGAGGAAGGGGAGGTGGTTTTTTACCTTGGTTTCTCACCATTTTCAGTCCCCGCCCCTTCGCCTTCGTCTTGCTCTCGCTGCCGTGCGGGCTCGCTGTTAGAGCTTTTTTCCCCCGGACCTTGTCCTCCGCCTCTGCTCGCTTTCGTCCTCTTCATGGTGCCGCCCGAGCCTCCACTCAGGATCCTGGAGCCATATGCCTGGGAGAGGTCAACAGTGACGCGGCTGGCCCTTGGCGAGCTGGTCGCCGCCGGCCGGTGGCGGCCAACGAAGACGGGCGTCGGCGGAATGGATCGTGCCGCCGGCCGCGGACCACGAGCCCAACCCGCCGGCGGGCTACGTGGTGAGCTTCATCCGCTACCACGAGCGGGGCTTCACCGCGCCGGCGAGCACCTTCATGCGGGCGATGTGCTACTACTACGGGGGTGGAGCGCAAACTTCGCCCCCCAACGCGATCTCGCAGGCGGCCACATTCGTGGGTGTCTGCGAAGGGTACCTGGGGATCCCGGTTGGCGGGAGCTGCGGGTACACCTTTTCCGCGCGGAGCTCGTCACGCAGCCCACGACGGAGCCAAGGACCCGCCGCGCGATGCGCGCCGGCGGGATGTCGCTTGCCCTGCGGGGGCAATTCAAGAACGTCTACATCCCCTGCACCATGACGACGAACAACGCCGGCTGGGAGCGGGGATGGTTTTATCTGCGCAACGCCGAGCCCGGCCTCCCCCCCTACACCGGCCCGGGGTGTTCAAGGAGAGGCACCGCCTCCGGGGCTACGGGGTGTCCACACCCCAGCATCGGAGGCGGCAGGAGTCCGTCCTTGCCGCCCTGCAGCGGCTGGCGAAGCACGGGCTGAACGCGATGGGCGTCCTCGCGTTCCTTCATCACCGGCGGATCGTGCCGTTGATGGAGAGGCCGCTCTGCATCTTCGAGATGACAGAGGCGGCCAACCCCGTCGACTCGGCGAGGTCGCGGATGCTCCCGACGCCCCTCGAGCGGCCGTATGCGCTCACCGGGCGCGGAGCGCCGTCGACACCGGGGTGCCGCCGCCGCTCGCGGGGCGGACCCCGTGGGACATCGAGATGCTCCCCGTCGGCCCGTTGGTGAGTGTGGTTCTCGATCTCGTTTTGGTTCTTTAGCGTTGCCTTTGCCTCTGACACGCCTTTGTTGCTCCTGTGCGCAGCTGGTGAAGTTTAACATCGCCAAGTCCGTTCCGCCCACCCCCGACTCCCGTGCGCTCGGCCGGGCGGCGCGGCGGGAGCGGCGAGGAGCGGGGCGGCGCGCAAGAGGGAGCACGCCGGGCGTCGTCAAGCGCGCGCGCGCCGGCGGTCCGCGGAGTACCGGCGGCGCGAGGAGGCGGGGCTCTCCTCCCCGGATATCGAGGAGCCCTCGTCCTCGGAGCGAGGACGAGGAGGAAGAGTCTGAGGGGGAGGGCCCTTCAGACAGGTGGCAGCCTGCGCCCCCGTCGCCGGAACCCGCGCGGCGTCGGGGGCGGCTTCGCTTGGGGCGGGCGCATCGGCGCCCGCCGCCGGCACTCATCATCGGGGGCGGCACGCGCGCGCGGAGGTGCCGGCGCGTGCCGCGGAGGCACGCGCGCGCGACGCGCGCGCACGCGCGCGTCAAGCGTGCCCGCGCGCGGGGAGCGTGCCCGCGCGCGCGGCGTCATCGTCAAGGGGCGCGTCGGCGGGCGTGCCCGTGCGCGGGGCGAGCGTGCCCCCGCGCGCGGTGGCGTCTTCGGGGGGGTGCGACATTGGGCGCGCCCGCGCACGGGGCGGGCGTGCCCGTGCGTGCGGCGGCGCCGTCGGGGAGGCGGCGCGGCGGCGCGGCCGGCGCGCCGGCCTCTTCCGCGAGGCCTCGAGGAAAAGGAAACGGGCCTTTTCCTCCGCGAGGTAAGGAGCTTTGTCCTCCTTCGTTTGGTTTGGTTTTGCGGTGATTAGGTGCTCTAACCCCCCGTTCGTTTCTGCGCGGGCGGTGCCAACCGTTCCTCCTCTTGCACCGAGCCAAGGTGCGAGGACGGACGCATCGATCCCCACCCGGCGGCGCTCGTCGAGGGGGTCGCGCCCGGGACAAGCGTGGCGGCGGGCACTAGCTCGCAAGGCCCGGGCGGGGGCCTCGAGGCCCCGGCGGGCGGATCGGCCCCGCCGCGGCGCGGCCGGCGGTCGCCGGGGGGGCGGCCGGCGTCGGTCGCCACGGAGGCGCGGGCGCGGCGGCGGCGGCGGTGGTGGTGGAGCCCGCGGTGGGCGCCCTTGCGGAGGAGGTGGAGCCGGCGCAACCGCGGGAGCGCCGTGGATGCGGCGGTACCGCCGGAGGGTGGCGGCCACGGCGGCGCGGCGGGCGCCCGTGGTCGCGGAGGCGCGGGTGGAGGTGCGGCGGAGGGCGGCGCAAACGGCGCGCGCCGCCCGGCGATTTGCGGGCGGAGGTGGTGGAGCTCTCGGACGACTCCCCGCCGCCCGGGTGGAATCGGTGGGCCGGGCCCGGCCCACGAACTTCCCCGAGCCCCGGGGAGGGGGCCCTCGTGAGGCGGCACGAGGGTCACATGGTGGTGGGGGGCCGAGGACACGGTGCCGAGGCCTCGTCCTCCCACGCCGGCCGCCCCGCCCGGGGTGGGGGGGGGGGGCCGTGGAGGATCCCCCTGCGTTCGCTGACGCCAGGGGGGAGCAGGAGCTCTGGGGCGAGCTTCGGAGCCACGGCGCCACGCTCAACCGCGCGTTGAACGAGGCGCTGCGAGTCCACGGTGGCCCGGCCTGGCTTGTCTTCCAGGTGAGCCACAGTTGCTCGTCCCACTTCCTTTTTCGTCTCCGTGTGCTACATTCAAGCCTTGACACTTACGAGAATTGATGTGTGGATGCCAGGAGCTCGAGCGTCGCGCCCACGACAAATACAACGCGTTCGACCGGGTGAACGCCGAGGCCCGCCAGCTCCGGGAGCGATGCAGCGCTTTCGACGCGCTTGCGGACGCTCTTAGGACGCCGGACGGCTGGCTATCGTACCGGGCGATGGCGTGGTGCGACGAGCTCCCAGAGAGCTCAGGGCAGGACGCGGCGCGCCGCTCGAGCCTCGAGCGGATCCGCGCAGCCCTCGTTGATCGTGACGAGGCGTTGTGTAATGCGCGTGCGGACCTGGATAAGACGCGGACGGCCGGCCGCCAAGCGGGAGGCGGAGGTGGCCACCGCTCGCGCCGAGACCCGGGAGCTCCGCACGTCGCTCGAGGGGGCGCGGGCGCGGCGGCGCCGGGGGCGAGGAGCGGGCGCGCGGGTTGGAGCGGGCGCGCCAAGGAGGCCGATGACACGAGGGCCGCCCTCGACGCCAAGGCCGCGGCCCTCGTTGTGGCCGAGGGAGCGGCTCCGGCGAGAGCGCATCGCCCGCCGGGGGGCCGAGGGGCGGCTCCGGCGGGGAGCGAGGGCGCCCTTGGCGACGCCCGAACGGCGCTGGAGCGGGAGCGCGTCGCGCGCGAGGCGGCGTAGAAGTCGGCCGGGAGGAGCGGAACGCCGCATTCTCCAAGGTTGAGGATGATGCGCTCGCGCTCGGCCATCGGCAACGCCGGCCCAGGAGCTGGCCCTCCGCGAGCAAGGCGAGACCGTCCAGCGTCTCGAGTTGGCGCTCGAGTCCGCGCGCCGCGACCTCGATTTGGAGAGGAAGCAAGTCGAGGGTGAGTCACTTTTTTGACTCTGTTTGTTGGTTTTTTGCTTTAGAGGGTTCGTTTCTCCCTTTCTGATTTCTTGTCGTCTTGTTGACTCCAGGCTTGCGCACCGCCTTGGGGCACGGCTGGCCGGGCGGGCCGAGGCCTGCGGAGCTTCCTACAACTCCTCCGAGCGGGGAGGCGCGGGGAGGCTGCGTGACGCGGCCCTCGAGACCTGCCGCGTCGTCGAGGAAGGCGAGGCCCGGCCGGCGGCTCGGCGGCCGCCGCCGCTCGCGCGCCCTAGGCGGCCACGTCACGGAGCGGATGCGCCGGGCGTTGCACCTAGGCGTCCGGAAGGCCCTCGGAGTGGTGCGATCCCACTACGAGGTCAACCTCGAGGTGCTGGCGGAGGGCTACATCGTGCCCGAGGGCGTCGAGGACGAGGTGGCCATGGAGCGCGCGGACGCGCTGCTCGCTGACGCCGCGGGTCGCTCGCCGAGGCCTTCGAAGAATTCCTCTTCCCGGACGCCGCCGATGCTGCTGCTCCTCCTGCCTGAAAGCAGTTGGGCGCTGGGCCCATTTTTTGTTTACGTGTATCAGAATTCTGGCCTCGTGGCCTTTTGTAAATAAACAACTTGTTTTGTGAACCTGAGCAGTTGCTGTAAATGAAGTTGCTTGTTTATTACGCTTTTTGTTTCTCCTTCTTCCTGAGTAGATTCTAGTTAGGGGAGTTCGGTTTTCGCAGGGGGCCCGCTGGGTTGGAGGCGAGAGAGAAGGGCCATAGCCACGCGGCGTAGGCTATCTCTGGCTCGCATGCTCCTTCCGCTGTGCCGCCTGCGCCCTGTTCGAATCATGGCTCGAGGTTGAAGTAGGAAACAAACTTAGCGCGTGTTGTTATGTTTTTTGCGCGAAAAATGGGACCATTTTTGGGGGGGGGGGTGGTGCCCCCCCGCAGTAGCCCCCGAGGGTAACTTGGGTTTCAGGGGAAAGCCGAGTTGCCCTTTTATTAGACTTGCGTATTTACATAGTTGACACCAAGCGGGGCGTTGGCCATGTGATTTTACAACAACAAAAAATACTTGGAAAATCCTAGCTAAGGGTAGAAGCGACGTAGGCCGTTGGATGTTCCAAGCGTTGGTGAGTTCTTCGCCGTCCTCGTTGGCCGCCTTGTACGTGCCCGGCTTGAGCACTTTCACCACGACATAGGGTCCCTCCCATGGGGGCGATAGCTTGTGGCGCCCTCGGTTGTCTTGGCGTAGCCTTAGGACCGCATCCCCTTCGCCGAAATCCCTCCGACGTATCTTGCGTGCTTGGTAACGTCGTAGGGACCGTTGATACCTTGCGGAGTGCATCCGTTAACACCGAAATTTGGTAAGGAGTATGACATGTGGGTCCGATTCGAAAAAGAGTCCGTCCGGTGGAAGGAAAGATATTTTCGAGAGATTTTCGGCGAGAAGGATCCGCGGTCGGCTATCTGCTCCCGGTTCGGCAAAAGTACGAGAGAGCGATTTTGCGGGATTGGACGGTGACGTGGCTCGATCGGAGGAAGCGAATGGATGGATAGGCGATCGAGTTTAGTTAGGCAATGAATCCATTCGCAGTTGTAATCGAGCGGGGTATAAATACGATCCCCGGATGTATGTAACGGACACGTTCATTCCTCAATACACACCGGCCTTACGCCAAACCCTAGAGTCCTTGTCGTGTCGTCGAGTTCTTCGAGAGGGCCAATCGATCCGTCGACCTCCGTGAGTACCGGCAACCTTGTATCATGTCTAGTATCATGCGGTGGATTTAGATCTGATGCAAGTAGTCTTGTTACCATGCTTCGTGTCACGCGGTAGATTCAAGCTTGGTTCAAGAGGGTTTCTTGTTAGATCATGAGCCATGCGGTAGGCTAAGGTTTAGCTTGAAGCTAGTTATCGGCTCTATTGGATTTTGGCAAGATCCAATAGATTCATTAAGTTACCCCGTGTTACCATGAGTTTTACTTTATGTTTTAATTCATGTAATACATTCTTGCCCAATCTAGATGGGTTTGGATCGGCTTTTTTCCTTTTAAGATCCGTGCATGAGCAGGTTTCGTGTTTTGATGCGTGGATCTTGTGCTCTCCGATAGCCGAAACCGAATCGATCTAGGTTGTTACGTGTTGCGGGTTCAAGCTTGCTTTGTGCGTATAAATCTTGAAAGAACCGGGTATCATGCGGTAGATGCAGGTTTTTGGGTTGCTTTGGAGCTAGTCATCCGGTGGATTAGATCTCCAATTCAGTCTGATAGATTTATTCACGTGGTAATGTTTGTTCCTTCTTCATGGACCCTGGATCGGCTGTTCAGCCGTATTCGGTTATGTTTTCACGAGTAGATCACGTGCCTCGTTCGTGCCTTAAGTGATGTATGCTTTTAGCTTTCCGTATTTAGATTGTATCATGCGGTGGATAGATCTGTTTGCGGGAAGTGGTACGTTTTTCATGCAAGTTGTATCATGCGGTGGATAGATTTGTTTGTGATCGTACCCGACGGATCTTAAAGTATCTAGACATGCGGTAGACTAGTGCTTTGATCTATGCGTACTCATTTAATACATGATCATGTCCGTGCTTTACTTCATTTAATGTTAATCTTCGTGAAGATCGGTCATGGCTTTGCATATGCATTCATGTTTATTCAAAGATCGATCGTTGTCATGCTTATGTCACCCATTCGGCAATGTTCTTTTTTCCTTCGTGGTTACCCGAATGGTCGTGGTTCTTTGACAGGTAGCTTTACATAGCTACATGTCGTCTTGCTTGGCTTCTTAGCCGTAAATATGGAACTGCCTGGTACCACCCGGTATGTTCCAAGCTTTGGTATTTAACTGTTTTATCTTTTGTTAATTTTCAGGAAAAATTGACTGGCACGTCACTCTCTCTCTGCACGTGCGAAGCTAAGCTTTTCGGCTTGCTGTGTGATTGGCGCTGAGTGCACATTTTGCATCAACACACTTTTTGGCACGCCCAGTGGGACCATACGGCGAATTGGTTCAAGATGCACGAAGTCTCGGACCTCCCGGATGTCAACATCGAAGAGCTTTCTCCGCAGCAAGCATCGGCGGCTCTAGACGCCGTGAATCAATTTCAGCAAAAGTGTCTCATGTCATTTAAGAAGAATCGAAGTGGTGTACCATATCTGAAGAGTGGCCTGCCCAGAGTGCTGTTGCCGGGAGAGACCGACGCCACAACCCAACAAGAAAAAGAGGAATGCGTGCGGATCTTCCAGGAATCGGTAGACAACATGCTCACCAAGCACAACCAAGCTTTCCTCGGGTCGCTCCAGCAGATGATGGTGGCCCTCTTTGGCCCGGGCGCGGGGCAGGCGTTTGGAAAGACGTACACCGGAAAGAGCACGGTGGGCCCGGGTGAATCAAGCTCTCGGCCGCCGCTACGAAGCCGGATGCGGCGGCCTCCTCCTCAAAGCTCCGGGAGCGAGACATTCCAACCTCCTCCGCGGGCGCCGGGGGCGGCCGGTTCGGCCTCCGCCGCAAGCTTCGGGGAAGTCAACCAATCCCCGCCGCCGCGCGAGCGGCACGGGTCGGCCCCGTGCAACGGCCCCGAATCCGTACCGGCCTACGTACGGAGACCTAGCGTTCGGCTCACCTGGGGCCCCACTTGACCCCAGTCGAAGAATAGCTCCGTCAACCAACTGGCTCCAGAAGAATTTGTACGGCGGTGGCTATCACGAAGTGGGAAATTACGGGGCGTTCGACGCCTTCCCGCACCCAGGGTACGCGCGGCGGGGCGCTCGGGGAGGAAGATGCCCTAGCACGCAAGATGGCCGAATTGATGCGAGAATCGGTTCGGCCTCAAGCCAAGGATGCAGGGCCCCACCTACGAGCCGCCGTTCCCGAGTGGTACTATAACGTGCTCCTGCCACCAAGGGTAAAACCGCCGACGGAATTCACAAAGTTCTGCGGGCGGGACGAGACAAGCACGGTCGAGCATATCGCTCGTTATCTCATGCCGGGGGGGAATGTTCGGCCGAAGAGACGTTCGGGGTTCGCTACTTCCCCGCCTCGGCCGACGGGTCCGGCTTTTCGGTGGTTCTCGTCCTTGCCGCCCGAGTCGGTGTCCGGGTGGAAAGATTTGGAGCGTAAATTCCACGCTCATTACTTCGGCGGCGAGTTCGAGAAGAAGTTGATTGACCTCGCCACCCGAAGCAAAGGCACAGTGAAACACCGCTGGAGTTTCTTAGAAGATTCAGAGAAGTCAAGGGCATGTGCTTCTCGTTGAACTTGCCGGACGATCGGTGGCTGATATGGCCGTCGCCGGGATGTTGCCAGCCGTGCGCGAAAAGCTATTTGGGATGGAGTTTGAAAACTTGGGTCAACTGTCGCAGAAGTTATCCTTGATGAGCAATCAGGCATATGGCCTCAAGAAGGACCCCAAGTTTGGCAAGCAAGCACGACATCGCCGACATCTACAACCAATTCTTGGACAAAGCTGATTTGTGCGAGGATTCGACGACGAAGTGGAGGTAGCGCAGCGAGAAATCTTGTGGGGTAAAGAGCCCTTGACAATGAATCGGCGGTGGGTCGGGCGGACCAAAGGAACCTACGACTTCGACATTACAAAGGCCGATAAGTTGTTTGAGCTCTTGGTAAAGGAAGGCCGAATCAAGGCTGCCCGAGGGGCACTCTATGCTTCGGCTCGATGGAGTCAAAGCGAAACGTTACTTGCGGCTTCCATGACAGGGACTCGCACTCCATCAACGATTGCGGGGTCTTCGGGATGAGGATCCGGAAGGCTATCCGGGAAGGGCACCTCAAGTTCGATAACAAGATGAAGCCGGATGGCCACCCCTTCCCGCGAGAACATGCTCGGCTTTTCTATCAACGCGATAACGGCCGAAGAGAAAGGGAAAGTCAAGGTCCCGACCTCGCCCGAGTCCAAGCAAGATGGATCGGTTGACCCGGCGCGCCGAGGTGACCCTAGAGCAAGTGCGGGGGCGACGCCCCCGCGTTCTCAAGAGCCACATCGAGATTGGGGAATCGTCCAAGCCTAAACCCAAGGTGACGTCACGCATTCTCCTCAACAAATGGCGGCGTCGGATGGAAAAGGAGCGCTACCAAAAGCGTCGTCACGAGGAGGAGCGGCGCGGGGCCGAAGAGGAGGCGCGCGGATGGAATCGGGGAACAGACACACGCGCGGAGCGAGCGCGCCCACTCGGGGATGCGCTTTCTTCGGGCACTACCGGAATGAGGGCCTAAAGCCGCCCACATTAAGGAAGCGTCCCGAATGCGGCGACGGATATGCGAGTACGGGCGAGGAAGCGCAATCGCCGATCCGTCCATGAAAGACTTGGAAGGATTCACCCAAATGGGGATCGGCGGCAAAAAATTGAGGTTATAGATCACCCTAGGAAGCGCCAAGCTGACCTCAGGTGGGCTGACCAGGAGGAGGACGAAGATGTCTACGTCTGGCAGAAGGGGCAGTGGTGCCCACCCGGTCTACGCAAGAGCCAGAAGAGGCGGGTCCAACGCTTGAGGAACCGCGAGATGAAGCAAGCCGGGGTCCAGACGAGACAGAAGTGGCGCCCCAAGGACCAGCCAGAAGGATCGAAGCGTCCGGCCCCTGCATGCATGGTATACTTCCCGCCAAACGAGTTCATGGCTCCTGCTAACCGGGTGATGCGGGGAGGAAGCTTCCTTTGACGACGAGCGGCCCGAGGAGATGATGGCGCGAGCGGTGCTTGCCAAGCGAGGCCATCTTCGACAAGCCGGCCAAGAATCGCCACATGAGGCCGCCGTACTTGAGGGGGGTACGTCAATGGCAAGCCATTGACCAAGATGTTCGTCGACGGTGGCGCGGCAGTCAATGTAATGCCGTACACCACCTTCAGGAAGCTTGGCATGACCCCGAGCGATTTGACACCAACAAGCATCATCCTAAACGACTTCGCCGGGAACCCTTCAGACACCAAAGGATGCGCTCACGTGGACTTGATGATCGGGTCCAAGACGTTGCTCACTACCTTCTTCGTCATCGAAGGGAAAGGAGCCTACAGCCTGCTGCTTGGGCGGGACTGGATCCACGCCAACTGCTGCGTCCCGTCCACTATGCATCAACAGCTGATCCAGTGGGTGGACGATGAAATCGAGGTCGTCCAGGCGGATGACTCCGTGAGCGTGGCTAACATGGAACCAGCCTTCTGGGAGTACCAAGGCATCGATTGCTTCTCAGGGAAGGACTGGGGAGAAGGTCCTGTTGAACCCGTCAGCGGTGACCAACGTACCGATTCAAGCGGTCGGCTCTTACAAAGAATTTTTAATGGAGAACCCCGTGGATGGCACTGATGGCAAGCTGGGACGAGGATTCATGTCGGCCGATAAGCTGGAGGAAGTTGACATTGGAAGCGGTGATAAGCCAAGGCCGACGTTCATCGGTGCGAATTTGCGGCCCGGACTTCGGGGGGAACTTAATTGAGCTTCTCAAAGAATATAAAGATTGCTTCGCCGGGGATTACTCGGAGATGCCGGATTGGATCGATCCATCGTCGAGCACCGGTTGCCAATCAAGCCTGGTTTCAAGCCATATAAGCAACCGCCCGGAAAATCTACAAGGATGAAGTATTGGCCGATGTGAAGAAAGAAATCGAGAGATTACTTGACGCAAACTTCGTTCGGCCATGCGGATATGCGGAGTGGATTTCTAACATCGTCCCCGTGTATAAGAAAAATGGAAAAATGAGAGTTTGCATAGACTTCGGGGACCTAAACGGAAGCTACTCCCATGGATGGATACCCGATGCCTATTGCCGATTTGTTGATTGACGCCGCTGCCGGGCACAAGGTGATTAGCTTCATGGATGGCAACGCGAGGTACAATCGGATCTTTATGGCAATAGAAGACATCTCGAAGACGGCCTTTAGATGTCCCGGTCATATAGGCCTATTCGAATGGATCGTCATGACATTTGGGTTGAAAAATGCCGGTGCAACCTATCAGCGGGCCATGAATTACATTTTTCATGAGTTGATCGGCAAGACCGTGGAAATCTACATTGACGACGTAGTAATCAAGTCCTTAAGTCATGACACCCATCTGGAAGATGTGAAGAAGACCTTGGAATGCACCCGGAAGCATGGCCTAAAGATGAATCCAAACAAGTGTGCGTTCGGGGTGTCGGTGGAGAGTTCTTGGGGTTTTTGGTCCACGAAGGGGGAATCGAAGTTGGCAAAAAGAGCATGAAAGCCATTGATGAAGTCGTTCCTCCAACCAACCTCAAGGAGTTGCAATCACTGCTCGGCAAGATCAACTTCGTGAGAAGGTTCATCTCAAATTTATCACGAAGGTGTTGCCGTTCTCTCCGTTCTTTGAAGCTGAAGAAGGATCAGAAATTCACATGGGGTGACGAACAACAAAAGGCTTTCGAGGAAATCAAGCAATACATGAAGGAACCGCCGGTGCTGGTTCCTCCTCAGCTGGACAAGCCTTTCAAGTTGTACGTGGCGGCCGATACCCAAACTATTGGATCGGCCCTTATTCCAGAATTCGAAGGAAAGGAGCGGGTAGTGGCTTATCTTAGCCGAAAACTACTTGATCCTGAAACCAGGTATTCGGCTATAGAAAGATTGTGTCTTTGCGTGTACTACTCGTGTACAAAGTTTCGGCACTGCTTGTTGAATGCCGAATGCACTGTATACTCGAAGTTTGATGTGATAAAACACATGTTATCTATGCCAATTTTGAATGGTCGGGTTGGCAAATGGATTTTAGCTCTATCAGAATTCGAGTTGAAGTTCGAATCGGCAAAAGCCATCAAAGGTCAGGTCATTGCCGATTTTATAACTGAACACCGTGACCCTTCAATTGATACGCTTGAGATTACCCCCGTGGGCTTTATTCTTTGACGGGTCATCATGTGGCAAAGGTGGGGGAGTAGGGATCCTACTAATTTCTCCCGAGAGGTGAGATGTTTGAATTCGCCATTCCTATACAACCCACCGTCACGAATAACCAGCCGAGTACGAGGCACCGCTTCGAGGGCTTCAATATTTGAGAGAAGCCGGGGCCGTTTCGGTTGAAATTTATGGAGATTCGAGTTGGTCATCAAGCAATTGAACGGCCAGTACGAGTGCGGGAGCGAGGCGCTGAGGAGTTACTACGAGGAATGCAGAGAAATCTTGAAGGGCTTTCCACTGGTAACCCTACAGCACATCCCTAGAGAGCATAACGAGGAAGCAAACAGGCTGGCTCAAAGCGCCTCTGGTTATAAAGAGAGTCAAGAAGCATTTGCTGCAGAGGTGAGCGCACTAGGGACGGATCTTACAGAGGATGATTGGAGGAAAGAGATCGCTGATTATTTGAGAGATCCATCCCGAAAAGTCTCTAGGAAGCTCAGGTACAAGGCAATCAAGTTCGTTCTTCTGGATGACAATTTATTCTATAAATCATTAGATGGAGTATTGCTACGATGCCTGGGTCCAGAAGAAGCCAAGAACATGATGAGCGAGGTGCACGACGGGATATGTGGAGCGCACCAATCGGCCTATCGCATGAAATGGGTTATTAGGCAGGCTGGATGCTTTTGGCCGACGATATTAGAGGACTGCTTTGAGTATTACAAGGGGTGTCGAGATTGCCAGAGGTTCGGGAATATTCAAAGAGTCCCTGCATCAGCATTGAATCCCATCATCAAGCCATGGCCATTCAGGGGCTGGGGTATAGACTTAATTGGCCAAATTAATCCGCCATCTAGCAAGGGGCATAAGTTCGTGCTTTTGGCTACAGATTACTTCACCAAATGGGTCGAGGCAATCCCACTCAAGAAGGTGACATCAGAAAACATGATCGAATTCGTCAAGGAACACATCATCTATCGATTTGGGATTCCTCAGACGATTACCACTGACCAAGGGGCACAATTCGTGTCATTGGAATTCAGAGATTTTGCCGAAAGCATGGGAATCAAACTGTTTAATTCTTCTCCATACTATGCCCAAGCTAATGGTCAAGCGAGAGGCTTCTAACAAGATCATGATCAAGCTTATACGAAGAAGATCGACCGGAAGCCGAGGAGATGGCATTCGGTACTCGGTGAAGCGCCGTGGGCTTACCGAATGGCCCCCCATGGAGCCACAAAGACTTCTCCTTACGAGTTGGTTTACGGGCATCACGCGATCCCGCCCCCGGGAAATGCAATCGAGTCAAGGAGAGTAGTGCTCGCAAAACGATTTGAGCTCCAAGGATTACGGTGGCCTAATGATGGATGAGTTAGAAGATTTGCATATGATCCGTCTCGTGGCCCCGGAGAACATCGAGAAAAACAAGCCGCGGGTCGCCAAATACTATAACAAGAAAGTGAAGGTGAAGCAATTCGCGAGAAGGCGATCTAGTTTGGAAAGCGCTACCGCCGATTGGAACGAAATACGTTGAATTCGGCAAATGGTCCCCTAACCGGGAGGGGCCTTTTCGTGTGGTCGGATGCGTCCCGGGTAATGCATACATATTGAAAACTTTGCTCGGGAGAAGAGTTTTCCGCCGCAATAAATGGAAGATATCCGAAGAAGTATTATCCTAGCATTGAAATCGATCGATGATTATACACATCCGACACGAAACAAAGGCGCTCAAGGATGAGGCCGCCTTTAGAACAAAAATCCATGAACAAGAGAAAATGGCCGTTGCTCGATGCATTGCCCTTAGCTCAATACTACACTACAACTCGGTTTCTTGCGGGATTACACATAGCAGCCCCGAAAGTCAAGTCCCCTAAGGGAGGGAAGCGAGAAGGCGTGGAGAAAGAAGCGAAAGTATGATTCAATCTTTTCTTTACTTCTTCGGCCGTGCTGCTCCTCTTCGCTTGTTCCGAGACCACCGTGACGGCGACTTGGAACGCACGAGGATGACCACGATTGGCGGCCTCTACCAAGCTATCCCAGCCGCCTTCAGAGTTGTCGTACTGTCGGAGACATCCGGAGCAAAAGAATCAAGGTTAGGGGCAAGAAATCCGGATGCAAACATGAAGGGGGACGAAGCGTTTACCCCCTACTAGCGCTTCCCGGCGCCATACGACGCTCGCGTTCGGCTTGGCGAGCGGACGGACATGTCTCCGAGGTCACGCTCCGGTGTGCCGGCACGGCGGCGCGGCTCGATGAATGACCCTTTGCTCGGGCGTGGCATCCTCCGCCTCGGGAGAAGAATCGGAGGAGATGTACTCGGGAACATCTTCGGTTCCGATGACCTCTTCGAGAAGCAAATCAAGGCTGAAAGAGGCGAGAGGAAAACATGAAGCGCAAGATCAAGCGAGGAGGACAAAGAGCGGATCAAGAAAGAACTCACTTCCGAATCGTACGCTTCCTTGACGAGCCGCTCCCCCGAGGTCGTTTACCCTTGTCCATGGCGTTGGGATTTTTTCTTCGCGGCGCAAAGGAAGAGACGAGAAGCGATGGAGGAGTGTGCGAGTGGATTTGCGAGCACCCCACGGGCTATTTTATTGACCAAGGAGGCGCATTGGGAGTGACGATCGCGGCACACACCGTTGGAATACCAAGCGGCGAGGGGTTTCCACCGAGTGCGAAGGGTTTTCTTTTGAACAGTGTTTACGGATTGCCGAATTGGGATCCTTTGTGGATCTTGCGCCGAGGGGCGATCGTTTGCGAGCGTTCGGCTAAAGACAGTTCCCGTACGCATTCAAAGAGGACGAATTCACAGATGCAAATGCGAAGGGAAATATCACGGAACAAATGCGGAATCCAAAAGTTCATCATATATTGCCGACATTTACACATCCCCGGTACAATCTAGTCAAAGAGTCCGTTCAACACGGAGCGGGGATGGGTAATTTCGGCAATGGCGTCGCCGTGGCCGTCGAGGCGCTCCAGATGAGCTCGATCTCGTCGATGTCCCCGGCGCGCCGCCACGGAAGCCACGCGGCCCGGTGGAATAGTCGACGTCCGTATGCGTCGCCATCGCAGCCAGGCCCAAGGTGGTGCCCAAACGAACACCATGGACGGCCACCTCGTCGATGCGGCGCTCCACCGCCGGCCGGGGGCGCTCGCCGGCGTGTCGCCGTGAGCGTTCACCTTCTCCGCCAGTTGCTCTACCAGCGCCTTTAGCTGGTTAAGCTCAGCATCACGGGCTGCAAAAGACAAACAAGAAAGGATTAGCATCAAAGGCCGGGCCGAATCAAGAATCGAGCCATACCATCGATGGCCTCCGGCAAGAATCGTTTCCGCCGGTCCTCCCATTCTAGTTCGGCTACGCCCGCTTTTTTGGAGACGTCCTCCGGCTCAAGACGGGACGCCTCTAGCTCCTCCTTGAAGCGAATAGCATCCGCTTCCCCCGTACGGCACGGGGGAGTGGCCATCGGACTCGAAGAGTCGTCAGGGAGGGGCTGATTGGCCGGCGCGCGAGGCGGATTCCACTGAATCAACCTGAAAAAGGGAGATGATTGTCAAGGCAAAGGAAGATCAAAAGGAAGATCGATGAGGAGAAATTGATGATCATCACCGCCTGCGCGCATTAGCGCTGCTTCCCTCAGCCTCGTCGGAGGCGCGGCGGCGATTGAGGCGGCGCACCATTGCGGTTTTGGGGTGTGCACTGTTTGCAAGAAGACCAGAGATTGGCAAAGATTCGAGAGCTAGAAGGCCTGGTGGAGAGCTAGAGGCACCTATGGCAACATTTATAGGCACGGGCGGGGGGTAATCATGGCTTCGAGTCGTGGCTGTGGATCGTGGCGCACGTCCCAATAAAATCGGAAGGTGGAAGGATTTCCTTGACCAACCCGCCGGTGGGTCGTTTGGAGTTCTAAGCTGAAACGCGTGCGGATCGATTGTTTCGGCTAAAGGAAATCAAGGTGTTTTTCGGGAATTAGCATTTCACTACCGAATGGGTCGTTCAACATTACATCTCAAATCGCAAAGACTTGAGGAAGCTCCGATTGGAAATTGTGGAGCAAGGAAATTTGAATGCTATCTCAGCTGAGCCCAATCTATATGACAGAATCGTTTTGGCTCAACTCAATGATGAAGGTGTCCAGCTAATAAAACAGAAGTTAGCGGAAGGAGACCCCAAATATAGTTGTTTCCACAAGGATGCAAAAGATGTGGTGTGGTTTGAGCAACGTCTCATAGTTCCTGTTGATACAGAACTCCGAAAGGAAATTTTCGACGAAGCTCATCTTTCCAAATTCTCGATTCACCCCGGAAGCACCAAAATGTATCAGGATTTGAAGAAAAACTTTTGGTGGTGAAACATGAAGGTAGACATAGCCAAATATGTGGCAGAGTGTGATACTTGTCATCGAGTCAAGGCCAGCCATTTAAAATCAACCGGTGTACTTCAACCGTTGACTATACCTTTGTGGAAGTGGGATGACATAAGTATGGATTTTATAGTGGGTTTACCCCTGACTGCCAGAAAGAAGGATTCTATTTGGGTTATAGTGGACCGATTGACCAAGATTGCTCATTTCATCGCAGTGCACACCACTTACTCCGTCCAAGATTATGCAGAACTCTATATCGATCAAATTGTGCGTCTACACGGGATTCCCAAGACCATTGTTTCCGATCGAGGTACTCAATTTGTGGCTCGTTTTTTGGAACAATTGCATGAATCTTTGGGAACCAAATTGATTCGTAGTTCAAGTTATCATCCTCAGACCGATGGTCAGACCGAGCGGGTCAATCAAATTGTGGAAGACATGCTGAGAGAAAGCATCATGCATTTTGATAAGAGTTGGGACAAGTGTCTATCTTTGGCAGAATTCTCCTATAACAATAGTTATCAAGCTAGTTGAAGATGGCACCATTTGAAGCTCTTTATGGACGAAGATGCCGAACTCCTTTGAATTGGTCAGAAGCCGGAGAGCGAACGCTCTTTGGTCCAGATTTAGTTAAAGACGCATAAGAGAAGGTGGAAGTGATCAGAGAAAACTTGAAGTTAGCTCAAATGAGACAAAAGAGTTACCATGACAAAGGGACAGCACCCCGACACTATGCAGTGGGTGATTACGTATACCTCAAGGTTTCCCCGACCAAAGGTGTACAAAGATTTGGTGTTAAAGGGAAATTAGCCCACACTATATCGGCCCATACGAGATCATTGAGATATGTGGACCAGTCGCTTATCGTATCCGACTTCCGGATCGATTCTCGGCTGTGCACAATGTGTTTCATGTGACACAATTGAAGAAAGGTGTGAAAGTACCCGAGACCGAAGTGATCACGGAAGCGAACGCTTGGATCGAGCCAGACTTTTCAGTTGTCGAGCATCCGCTGAGAGTGCTAGATCAAAAAGAAAGACAAACTAGGAGACATACCGTGAAGATGTACAAGATACAATGGAGTCACCATACTGAAGAAGAAGCTACTTGGGAGACCGAGCACTTCCTCAATACCAAGTATCCGGGTTTTCTTCAATCACGAAACGGTAAGAACCTTACCCCTACCTTTGTCTTTAATTTCCGAATCTCGGGAAGAGATTCCTTTTTAGGGGGGTAGGCTGTGACGCCTCTGGTTTCTAATTAACGTCATTAGTGCTAACGACCGGATCAGCCGAGTCAAACCTGCCGACCCTGGTCAAACCTAGGTCAACCTGGGTCATCACCTCGAAAACCTCGCCATTGAACCCTATTGAACCCCTTGACCAAGTCTACACACACCCGTGGTCAAACCTCGGTCAAAGACACGATCAAACCCCGCTTAACCGTTGACGTCGGCGAATGTCGTCCGGAACTTTTGCCACGTTCTCCAAATTTCACCTAAACACTTCAAAATCTACCTCTATGAAAGTTGTCCATCTTGTTGAGGGACACAACTTTCGTGTAGATTGGCATTTCAAATTTTGAGCAGAAAAGGGTGAAAAACTTGGTCAACCGACAGTACCTCCTGTTTTCCAGAACAGGCCGACATTCAAAGTTGGCACGACGTTGCTGCAAAATCCGTTGAGAAAAACACTATATGGCCTTTTTGAAAGTTGTAGAGGGTAGTTAGATCTACAGCTTTCCTATTCATCACATGTTGCACATCTATTAAAAAATTTGGAGAAAATGTATTTTGAACGGAATGAGCTCGAGCAAATGGCGGAGCCGGCCGCGCCCGCGCTCCCGGCGCGCGCGGGGCGCCGCGCCGCGCGCCTACCGGTGCCCGCCCCTCGGCGTTCGAGCCCTGGGCCGCACCCCGTGGCTGCTCCTTCCCCAGGCGTGTGCACCGAGGCGTCTTGAAGTCCGTGCACCCCGTTCCCCCCTTTGGACCGACCGTACTCGACGTTTGCGCCCGAACCGGTGGTCCGTCGCCTGCCTCCCCGCCGGACGCTCCTACCAAGGCCATGGCGCCGTACCTCGACGTTTAAACCAGCTCCATGCTTCGAGGCGACGCTGCCGAGCCCCCTGCCCCTTAAAGTCGCTGTCCGGCGCCGGTGTGCCAAGTGCCGTTTTTTTCCCTCCCCGCGCTGAAGCGACGGCGTCGCCACCGTGGCCGCCTGGCAAACCGCCGTTGCGCAGCCTCTCCTCTAAAATTGCCAGCGCCCCAAGGGACCTCGGAGCCTCCTCTAGCTCCACAGCAACTCGCCGCCCTCCCAATAGCCACTGTCGGGGTCCCCATCGCCGGTATTATCAGCCGCGGCGGCCGGCGCCACTGGCCGCCGGCGCGCTCCCCTCAACCGGCCATCCCTTGCCCCAAGCAACCCACAAACTGAACCCCAAGAAGCCCTAGATCACCCCCTCGCCCTCCCCGGCCTGAACCCGGCGGCGCATCGCCGGAATTTCGCCGGACTTCTGCCGGCCGCGCCCCCGGGGACCCGATTGCAAGGCGCCAGATATTTCTGAGGGGTAATCTGCAAACTAGGGGCTTATCCGTAAGGAAACTTAAAGTTTCAGGGGCTGTAGTAGAAGTGCTTTCTTAAATAGTGTTTGGGTAATTTCTGGAACTTTGAAAATTCGTATAAAATCGTAGAAAAATAAGAAAAATGCAATCCCAATTTTGTTGGATCCGTTGTGAATTATCCTACAACTTTTGTTATTCTTGCCTGAGCTGATTCCTGATAGTTTTTGCATGAAAATACAAATGTGAAAAACCTGGATCTGCAATATCTCAAAAACCATAAATTCTCTGTGTCCAATTTTTGGATATGTCGTGTGTTAGGTCATGACTAGCTCCTGATCCAAAAATTGCACAAAGTTATGCTGTAAATCTTTTTATAAAAATGTTTTTCCATCTCTGCCAGATCTGCATAAATGATTTTTCTTGCTAAACATAATCAGGTTTTGCAACCAACTTTTGCATACTGTCTTTTAATTTCAAAACACACCTCTGGTGAATTAATCACGATTTTATAATTACCAGAAATATTTATTCTTGAATTATGCTTGATTTTCGTTGAAAATTTATAACTCAAGTTCCATAATAGTTCTAGGTGTATATGCTGCATCCCTAGGCTAGTTTTTTACCATATAACATGTGTGAGAAAGTTTGGATCATTTTGTTGAGTATTTAGTTTTGTGTGCATTTACCTTGTCCTTCTAGTTAGCTTTTGTTATTTTCAAAAGAATTAATTTCTAGCTATCCAAAGCACGCATGTGTGTCTAGTGGCTTGTTATAGGTGTTTAGTGGTTAATACACCCTTCCACTGAATTTTATTAATTAATTCCATGAGTAAAAGTTATGTAAGTCATTAAGGGCTTAATAGTCATTAAATGGGAGATGTCACCAAACCACCCTTGCTAATCTTGTATGTGGTTGCAAATCATGTTAAAAGTTAAATATACCCACCCACTGCTGTTTGTGAAGTTGAATTAAATTATTTACATATATGTACACAGTCACTATAAAAAAGAATATCTAATAAAGAGCTGCATATTGTTCCTTTTGGAAAAGTATGCTAAATGTATTTCTTATCTAGGTGAATGTGTCCAACTAATACACCCCTTGATTGTCACTTGTGGTTTGTGGTGAATTAAATTAAAAATCGTCAATTAAATCTTGCATTTGCATCCTCGTGTAGATCTCCCGAGCGGTAGCTGTACGCGTGTGCCGGAAGGAGGAGACGGAGGAGCTGACGGAGACGTGCACCACGTCGTTGTAGAGCAAGACCTGGACCAAAGTCCAGAAGGGCCCAAGGCCAACCTTGCCATCGAAGGCAAGCCCCGGATCATTAACCCTGATTTTGAAATTTATGTAATTATCGTTGCTATGATTGCGCATTTACGTTTCAAGAGTTGATTTGAAATCCTAGATGCATGATCCCTAGGTACCTATGTCCTTTTACTAGTATGCTAGGTCGATAGCTGCTATGCTATTGGAGCCGGTAGAAGTTGAGTGATGTTCGTGACTCGCGAGAATAAGTTCTTATGTTGGAATCATAAGATCTTTATAAATGGATTGCTCTTGTGGTAAGAGCATGGGATTTGGGCTCCGGTCCAGTGGCTTTCGTGGGCTAAGCTTTTGAACGTACTAAACATATGCCGGGAATGGGACCGGTAAGCCTAGTACCCGATTGACGCGGTAAGGGAACCTTTCCCTACTAAACCTGGGGTACTTGTGTCCCCCTGCTTGCAACAGTGTGGTACCTGCGTGAGTCTAGACGTTCGTGTGAGAGCGATCCAGTAATCCTTGTACCAAGGAATGTAGGTTCCGCTCCCGAGCTGATGATCGACGGAAACGGCCTGGGAAAGTTGTCCTTTCGGGGACAGCCTACCGTGTGTTTGGGTCTACCTTGCAAGGTTTAAATCAATCGATTGTCGGCCTCTCACCGTTATCCGAGACTGCTTAATCAACTGGCCATGATATCCCATAATGATGGAACTCGAGGAATATTGTTGGATGCATTAATTGCTTGTCCAGTTCTTGATTGAATTAGATGGCACACTTAGAAAGGATAAACAACTAGAACTTGTGCTAAAAGATTGAAAATAAGGATCTACTCTTAGTAGCTGTTCAGCAAAAGAAACTCCACCGGCCAAAAGCCTTTCATGTCTAGAGTTTGGTGATGTAGTTATCGCCCGACGGTTAAGTCTTGCTGAGTATTAGTATACTCAGCCTTGCTTTAAAACTGTTGTTGCAGGTGTGATTGACCGGATGGGTGATGACAAGTGATGACATCCCGGATGGCCTCCTGTGATGTCTACCATTGCGCTAGTTTATTTTAATTCCGCTGTTTTCAAACTCTGAACCTTTACTCCATGTCATGAACAATAGTTTGTAATAAATTATGTTAACTCGTGTTGTACTCTGGACTCGCCTTCGCGTGAGTTTTAATGCATATGTCGATCCTCTGTCTGAATTCCAAGTGATTTACCGGGCGTTAACCCGGCAACTAACGACAGGATGATACTTTACTATTGCTTAATGGCCAAAGTGGATCGGTCTTAGTCGATAGTACGGTATTTTCCTGGGCGGGTTGTCACAAACCTCCCCGGAAAATCTACAAGGATGAAGTATTGGCCGACGTGAAAAAGGAAATTGAAAGATTGCTTGATGCAAATTTCATTCGGCCGTGCAGATATGCGGAGTGGATCTCAAACATCGTCCCCGTTTACAAGAAAAATGGGATGATGAGGGTTTGCATAGACTTTAGAGACCTAAACAGAGCTACTCCCATGGATGGATACCCAATGCCTGTTGCTGATTTGTTGGTTGATGCTATTGCTGGGCATAAAGTTATCAGTTTTATGGATGGTAATGCGGGGTACAATCAAATTTTTATGGCAATAGAAGACATATCAAAGATAGCCTTTAGGTGTCCTGGTCATATAGGCCTGTTTGAGTGGATTGTCATGACATTTGGGTTGGAAAATGCCGGTGCAACTTATCAAAGAGCCATGAATTATATTTTTCATGAGTTGATCAGCAAAATTGTTGAGATTTACATTGACGATGTCATGATCAAATCTCTGAATCATGATTCACACTTGGAGGATGTGAAGAGAACTTTAGAGTGCACCCGAAAGCATGGGTTGAAGATGAATCCAAACAAGTGTGCCTTTGGAGTTTCAGCTGGAATAGAAGTTGGCAAGAAAAGCATGAAAGCTATCGACGAAGTTGTTCCTCCAACCAATCTCAAGGAGTTGCAATCACTGCTTGGCAAGATCAATTTTGTGAGGAGATTCATTTCAAATTTGTCACAAAAGGTTTTGCCTTTTTCTCCGCTGTTGAGGATCAAGAAAGATCAGAAGTTTGTATGGGGTGACGAACAACAAAAAGCTTTTTATGAGATCAAGCGGTACATGAAGGAACCACCAATGTTGGTGCCTCCACAGTTGAACAAGCCTTTCAAGTTGTACGTGGCGGCCGATACCCAAACCATTGGATCGGCCCTTATACAAGAATTTGAAGGAAAGGAACGGATAGTAGCGTACCTTAGCCGAAAATTACTTGATCCTGAGACTAGGTATTCTGCTGCGGAGAAACTGTGCTTATGTGTTTACTACTCGTGTACAAAGTTTCGACACTACTTGTTGAATGCCGAATGCGTTGTATATTCGAAATTTGATGTAATTAAACACATGTTATCTATGCCAATTTTGAATGGAAGGATTGGCAAATGGATTTTGGCTTTATCTGAGTTTGAGTTAAAGTTTGAATCGGCAAAAGCTATTAAAGGTCAGATTATTTCTGATTTCATTACTAAGCATCGCGATCCATCGAATGATTTGCTTGAAATTACTCCTTAGGCTTTATTCTTTGATGGATCCTCATGTGGCAAAGGTGGTGGAGTAGGGATTTTATTAATTTCACCCAGAGGTGAGATGTTTGAGTTTGCTATCCCTATTCAGCCTACTGTCACAAACAATCAAGCTGATACGAAGCACTGCTTAGAGGGCTTCAATATTTGAAAGAAGCTAGGGTTGTTTCAGTTGAAATTTATGGAGATTCAGAGCTAGTTATAAAACAATTGAATGACCAATATGAATGTAGAAGTGATTACTACGAAGAGTGCAGGGAAATCTTGAAGAGTTTTCAGTTAGTAATTCTACAACATATTCCTAGAGAACACAATGAAGAGGCAAATAGGTTGGCTCAAAGTGCTTCGGGTTATAGAGAAAACCAAGAAGCGTTTGCCATGGAGGTGTGTGCTTTTGGGAGTGATCTAGCAGAGGATGACTGGAGAAAAGAGATTGTTGATTATCTGGAGAATCCATCTCAAAAGGTTTCTAGGAAGCTCAGGTATAAAGCTATAAAATTTGTTCTTCTGGATGGACGTTTGTTTAACAAATCATTAGATGGGGTGTTGCTGCAATGCCTGGGTCCAGAAGAAGCAAAGAAAATGATGAGCGAAGTACACGATGGGCTTTGTGGAGTGCATCAATCGGCTTATCGAATGAAATGGGTTATCAGGCACACTGGATGTTTTTGGCCGATGATGCTGGAGGATTGCTTTGAGTATTACAAGGTTTGTTAAGATTGTCAAAGGTTTGGAAATATTCGAAGGGTCCCAGCGTCAGCTCTGAATCCAATTATCAAGCCATGGCCATTCAGAGGATGGGGTATAGATTTGATTGGCCAGATAAATCCTCCATCTAGCAAGAGGACATAAATTTGTGCTTTTGGCCACAGATTATTTTACCAAATGGGTTGAGGCAATTCCATTGAAGAAACTAACATCAGAAAACATGGTTGAATTTGTCAAAGAACACATCATCTACAGATTTGGGATTCCTCAAACAATTACAACTGATCAAGGAGCACAATTTGTATCTTCAGAGTTCAAAGAGTTTGCCGAAAGCATGGGGATCAAATTATTGAATTCTTCTCCTTATTATGCCCGAGCTAATGGTCAAGCAGAGGCTTCTAATAAGATCATGATCAATCTTATACAAAAGAAAATTGATCAGAAGCCAAAGAGGTGGCATTTGGTACTCAATGAGGCTTTGTGGGCTTACCGAATGGCCCCTCATGGAGCTACAAAAACATCTCCTTATGAGTTGGTTTATGGGCATCATGCTGTTTTGCCCTGGGAAATACAATCGGATTCAAGAAGGGTGGTTTTGCAAAAGGATTTAAGCTCCAAAGATTATAGTGGCTTAATGATGGACGAATTAGAGGATTTGCATATGATTCGTCTTAAGGCCCTGAAAAACATTGAAAAGAACAAAATGCGAGTTGCTAAATATTACAACAAGAAGGTAAAGGTTAGGCAATTTGCAGAAGGAGATTTAGTTTGGAAAGCGTTACTGCCGATCGGGACTAAGTACACTGCGTTCGGCAAATGGTCCCCGAATTGGGAGGGTCCTTTTCGGGTAGTCAGATGTGCGCCTGGTAATGCTTACATATTGAAAACTTTACTAGGAGAGGAATTTACTGTTGCTATAAATGGAAGATATTTGAAGAAATATTATCCTAGTATTGAAGTTGATCGTTGATTGCAAGCACCAGGATTACAGGCATTCGATACACACAAATAGCTGGCGTTCGGGAAAGAAGCCGCCTTTAGAACAAAAAATCCTAACAGAGGAAATGGCCAATACTGGAATGTATTGCCCTTAGCACAAAAATACTCCACATTACAGATGTTTCTTGCAGGCTTTTATTTGACAACCCAGCTACTTCAAATTACAAGGGGGTGGGAAGCAGAAGGCCTGGAGAAAGAAGCGAAAGTATGCTTCATTCCTTTGATTCCTTGTTTTTCCTCTTCAGCTCCTCCCTCTTCAACTGTTCCAGGACCACCGTAACAGCAACCTGGAAGCTTCGAGAGTTTCCATGACTTGCAGCTTCCATTAGGCTGTCCCAAGAAGCCTTCAGGTTACTGGACCTATCAAAGACGTCTAGGAGAAGGGAACAGTTGTTAGAATATGAAGATCTGAGCTTGAGCATGGTAGTCAAATAAAGATGGAAATCTTACCCCTACCAACGCCTCCAAACTCATGCGGCGTTCGCGTTCGGCGTTGCAGCGAGCAGTGATGTCCCGCAGGTTGTGCTCTAGATGCCGAATGTGGCGGCACAGTTGATGGTTGATCCTCTGCTCCAGTGTGGTGTTTTCTTCTTCAGAGGAGGAATCGGAGAGGATGTACTCGGGAACTTCTTCAGTTCCAAAGATTTCCTTAGGGAGCAAGTCAAGACTGAAAAAACGGAGAAGGGGTAAACCATGAGATTGCAAACGAGAGCAAGAAACAAATTGACAGAAAACTCACTCTCGAATGGTACGCTTCTTTGGTGGAGTGTTGTCCTCCTTGATGGGTTGCTTTCCCTTGCCGGCCATGGCCTTGGGGTTTTCTCCTTTGGAGCAGGGGAGAAGATGTGAGGTGATGGAAGTGTATGCAAGTGGATTTGCAGGGCACCCAGGGGGCTATTTTATTGACTGTGAGAGTGCATTGGGAGTGATGTCTGGTTGGCGTGTGTTATTGGAATACCAAGCGACAGGGTTTTCCTCCTGAATGCGAAGGGTTTTCATTGAACAGTGTTTATGGTTCCCGAATTGAAGATTTTCTGCGGATGTTGTGCCAAGGGGCAGGAGTTTTTGCGTGTTTGGCTAAGGAAAAAGTTCCCGAATTCGTTCAAAGACAGTAAAGTTCGCATTCATGAGCAGAGGGGAATCATCACAATACAAATACAGAAGTTGAAATTTCATTATTTATTGCCGAAAATTCAAGCATCCCTAGTACAAACTAATCAAAAAGCCTGTTTAGCACAGACTGGGGATGGATGATTTCGGCAATGGCGTCGCCGTGCCCGTCGAGGCGCTCCAGGATGACTTCGATCTCGTCGACATCCTCTAGTGCACCGCCCTAGAAGCCACGCGGCTGGATGGAGTAGTCGACGCCGGTGTGCGTCGCCATTGAGGCCAGACCCAAGGTGGTGCCTAGGCGGACGCCGTGGAAGGCCACTTCATCCACGTGGTTTTCCACCGCGGCGAGGCGGTCCGCCGGCGTGTCTCCGGGGGCGTTCACCTTGTCTGCCAGTTGCTTCACCAGCATTTTCAGCTGGTCCAGCTCAGTGTCGCGGGCTGCAAAGTTGCAAGGCAATGGTGGTTAGTTTCAAAAGTTGAATTGGATCAGAGTCAATCAACGGGATTTACCGTCAATGGTCTCCAGCAGCTGTTTACACTGATCCTCCCATTCGAGCTCAGCGATGCATGCTTTCTTGGAAACTTCTCCCAGCTCGTGCCGGGATTCGTCACGCTCCGCCTTGAAACGGAGGGCGTCGCGCTCGCCGTAGGGCACGGGGGAGTAGTTGTTCCACTCCGAGGAGTCGTCCGGCAGGGCTGGATTCGTGGCCGGCGCAGGGGCTGGATTCCATTGGATGAGCCTGAAACAAAGAAGATCATCAGAAACAGAAAGAAACCTGGGAGGAATCATAAGGGAAGTTGACGATCACTGCCTGCGACGCGCGCCGACGCGGCTTCCTTCCGCCTCGTCGCTGGCGCGGTGCCTGTTGCCACTACCCGCCATCAGTTTTTTGGGTGCACTGGTGATGGAGGAAGAAAGCTTAGATTGGCAAAGGCGTGAAGGCAAAAGACTTGGTGAAAAGCTGGGGGCACCTACGGTTTTATTTATGGGGGTGGCAAAGAGATCGTGGCCCTGGATCATGGTGCATATCCCGAGAAATTTGGAAGGTGGAGAGGTTTCCTTAACCGAATCGCCGTCGAGTCGTTTGGGATTCAAGCTGAGTCATATTCGGTTGACTGGCTTGGCTGAGTTGCGGTCGGAGTGCTATTCGGGTATGGCACTGTTTCGCCGGAGTTACAGAATGAATCGTCCAAAAAGTTGCAAACAAAAGATGCAGAGAATGGAAAATGAAGTTTGTGATAAACAAAGTTACAAGGACGGTCAATCATTCAGTTACAAACTGTTTGGCACAATCAAATGTTCAAATACTTTGCAATTACACTAGAAGCATCTGATATCATTTTGCTGATGTTTTCTAATAGTTTTTGATCAGCTTCTTGAGTGTTGGACAGGACGGAAATCTTTGACTTGAGCTGGTTTGATTCATCATAGCGGCTGAAGTTTCCTTTTGGATTTTCTCTATTAATCCAGGGAGTTCGGCTATCTTCTTCCTGTCAGCTTCAATTTCAGCTGTCAAAGTCTTCAACTCAGCTTCTAGTGCCGCTTTCCTGGCAATCTTCAACTCTAGTGCAGGTGGCAGTTCAGCTATCAGCTCCTTGTTTCTCTGGATTTGAGCCTGGGATTCTTCTACGAATTGCTTGACTTTGGCTCTCTTTTGCTCAAGGACTGGTCGTGAGGATTGGTTCTTTAAAGCTCGTCTCACTGCTGCATAGTGATTGTCCAGATGAGAGATGGGCTCCAGGAAGGCTTTGATGTTGCTGGGAAGTTCTTGGTCAATGGATTCAAGTATTTCCTCCAGACGATCAACGTCCCTAACTTGATCCTGAATATCCCTTTGCAACAAAGAAAAGACCTCTTAGTTTTGCTTGATTATCCTCTGATAAAGCTTGATTTGAAGAAGCCTCATCTCCTTTTTTGGTAGTAGGGTCATCCACAATAAATGGAGGGCTTGATGTGGAGATAGCCTGGTTTTGAAAGGAGGAATTGCCGAATTAGGGGTGATTTATTAAATGGAAATGAAAGTGTAGGTGTTTACACTTACCTCATTTCTGGTCTCTTGAATTGGAGGAGAGGTTTGTTCAGGCTCAAGAGAGATTTCTTGGGTAATCATCTGAGGAGGAGCTTGAGGAGTTCCTGTTAAAGCTGAAGCTTCTAATTGAGGGGAAGCTGGTGCAGTTCCTGGTAGATTTGAAGCTTCTGGCTGAGGTGAAGATGGATTAATCCCTGGTGAAACTGGAGCTTCTACTTGAGAGGGGGATGATTGAATCCTTGGTGAAGCTGAAATTTCTGTTTGAGGGGAAGGTGCTTGAACCCTTGGTGAATTTGGATTTGGAGCATGTTGAGGAGAAGAAATCTCCACAGGTTGATTCACCAATGTTTCTTTGCAGATGACAAATGGAGGGTAAATGCCAATATAAGTAATGATCTTTAAGAGAAAGTGAAATGGTAAGGATCATACCAGCAGATGGAGCATTGGCAGGTTCTGAAGTTGTTGATGGTTGCTGAATTCTGGTATGAAATTGCACAAGATAAATTTGTCAGAATGAAGAATGGTCATGTGTTCAGGAAGGAAGAGATATTACCTCAATGAGAACTCTTTTGGTGGTTCTTTTCTTCTTAGCAGCTGGAGGAGCAACCAAAGATGGAGCTTTTCTCTTATCAGAAGTTGAACTGATAAGATTTGGGTCCATTGTAGCATATCTGGACATCAACTGAGCCAGAGTTGTGGATTTGAATCCCAAAGCAGAAATTGGGCCTGCTGTGTTGTAAGCAATTGTCCTAGCTCAAGGGGCAGGAACTGTATTCTGCAAAGGTGACAAAAATCATGATCAGTAAAGGAGGGCATGCTTGACAAAAGAGAAGATAAGTGCATTACCTTTGAAGTTGGCTGGAAGTCAGGCATTAGCTCAAGGCAAAAGGAGTGCATTGGCTCACTGAAGATATGGTCATGGAGTTCTTGCCACCAGGATATAAAGAGAGGATGAACTATTGATGTTGGTACAAAGGGCCAGGGATAAATAGTTGGACTGCATTGATATTCAAAGACCCTTTTTGCTTGCAGGCTTTCTTTTATTTCCTCTATGGGTTTGAGGAATTCATGAAGAAATAACCTTGGAGGCACTTGGCCGCATCCTAGCTGTCGAGCCATCATGTTTGGCTGATAATATTCATAAGTGCTATGATTTTGCCTTCCTCCACAAAATTCTGCTGGTAGGATGCATGGATGAATGAAGATATTGAAAATCTCTATGGATCTTGCATCATTGCATCCGTTCTCAAAGGAGAATTCATAAGGAAGGGTCAGGTTATCATTGTGCAAATAAGGAAGCCAAAGGGGATCAGTGAAACCTCTGAAGAAGAGCTCAAAGAATTGACTGATGTTTTGGTCAATAATTATGGTTGAAGCAGCTTCACCATAAGTTTGGCATCCTTTTGTGATCTGGGTTTCTCCTTCCTTATAGTCGAATGAAGGAAAATGCCGATTGTTGAGATTAACACCAACAATCTGGTGCATATATAGCTGCAGCCACATTTGTACAAACCACCAAGGGCCGTTGACACAAGAGATCTTTTGACTGGTGTGCATCAGATGAGTGGTTTGGTGGAGCATATGGTATACACTGCCTAGGAAATACTTCCCGAGGGGGATGCGATGTCCAATAGCCAGATCTTCAACCATTGCAATATGGTTCAGGGTTGGCTCATTGGCTTTACCACAAAAGATAAATCTGCATAGCCACATGTTCAGGAAAGCTCTGTATTCAAATTCAGTCAGGGGACCGTCAGACATATGGTTTTGGATATATTGTTTATATCCAGATCCTGTTTTTACTCCTCTTTGCCTGCAGGAGCTTTTGTACTTGTAAGGGTACATGGATCCTGTGACATCAAGGCCGGTCATCATGTATACATCGGCCAGAGTGGGGGACATTGGTCCATGACCAAAAAGGAAAGCATTGACGTTGTTTGACCAGAAATGACAAGCTGCAATTAGAAGACTCTCATTCTTGGGGGTTTCGGCTAGAGATAACTCCAAACACTGGGCAATACGGAGGGTGTCCCAATTGCTGGTCTTTACACTTTTATTTTCAAGTATCCTCTTATACCAGTTCCTCCAGCCCGCGATTGGGGGTAGGGGCCAGTTTTTAAAGGCATCTTGCCACGCATGAGGTCTTGCCAAAGTCGATTTGAAGGGTACTCTGTTGGATTCGGCTTCAATAAACTCAAGGGGGTCGGAGATTCCCACAGGTCCAAGGAAATAGGATGATGATTTATCCTCGATGGGAATCAGAAGCTCAGTGGATTGAGCCTATCAGGAAAAGACAGAAGAAGAAATCTAAGGTGGGGATCGAAAAAGCAATACCGAATGGACCTAGAGGGGATGAGATTTACCTGGACAGCTTGATTTTGTCGCCATTGAAGATTTGAGCTTGGAGATTGATGGCCTAGGGTTTGGATCTGAGCGGAGACTCCAACAGATTGCGAGGAGAAGGAATGGGTGTTGAACGGATTTAGCTCGAAGACGTTGGGCATTTATGGTCAATTCCGGAATAAAATCACTTTCATCCCGTAATTGAAGGGGCATATGTTAACACCAAAAAATGGTACAGGAAAGGGACTGACTTGTGGGCCGAGCTTGGTGATGAAATATCATTTGGCTAGGAAAAATCTTTTTAGGGGATTCGGTAAAGGACGCTTGCGGTCGGCAATGCGTTGTCGTTCGACAAAAGGACTGTTTGCGCTTTTAAAGGGAAGCTTTCGGGAATGCGTGGTGACGTGGCCCAACATAAGGAAGGAATGAGTTGATGGCGTATACGAGATGGGCATTGGCGTCGGAGCTTTAATTTAGACATTAAATGTTGTACTCCTAGTCGACCAGGAGTCGTGTTAAAACAAGGGTATAAATATAAACCCTTGATGTCTGTAATAGGAATCGAACATCTTGACAACAAAACCGGCCCCGTGCCAAATCGAGTCCTTTAGTCGAGTCGTTAAGTTCTTCGAGAGGATCCATCGATCCGTCGACCTCTGTAAGTACCAGCATCCTTGTATCATGTCTAGTATCAAGCGGTGGATTTAGACCGTGATGCAAGAAGTCTTGTTACCATGCTTAGTACCATGCGGTGGATTTAAGCTTGGTTCAAGAGGGTTTCTTGTTAGATCATGAGCCATGCGGTGGGCTAAAATCTAGCTTGGAGCTAGTTATCGGCTCTATTAGATTTGGCAAGATCTAATAGATTCATTAAATTACCATGTGTTGCTTTGAGTTTTTTTACTTTATGTTTAAATTCGTGTAACACTCCTTTGCCCAATTTAGATTGATTAGAATCGGCTTTATCTTGTTTTGTGATCCTTATGTTACATGTTCATATCTTCAGTTCAAAACGGCACATGGATCACGTGTTCCCTAATAGCCGAACCCGAATGAATCTAAGTTGTCACGTGTTGCAGGTTCAAGCTTGTTGATTTTGTAGGAATCTTGAAAGAACTGAGTATCATGCGCTAGATGCAGGTTTTTGGGTTGTTTTAGAGCTAATCATCCGGTGGATTAGATTTCAATTCAATCTGATAGGTTTATCATCTTTGGCAATGTTTGTTCCTTCTCCACGGAACCCGATTCGGCTGTACAGCTGTATTCGGTTATGCTTCCATGAGTAAAACGTGTTTATAAGTTTGTTTTAAGTAATGTGTGCTTTTAGCTTTCCATATTTAGATTGTATCATGCAGTGGATTAATCTATTTGTGGTTGGTGGCTTGATCTCAAACAAGTTGTATCATGCAGTGGATTAATTTGTTCGATGTCCTGCTTGACGGGTTTGAAAGTACCTAGACATGCAGTAGACTAGTGCTTTTGGCCTATTCATACTTGTTTATTTCACACTTATAATCATGATTTTACTTTATTTGTTTTAAATTGTTATCTATCATTGAGAATCGGTCATGATTATGTACGAGCAACGCTACTTA
Source organism: Cenchrus americanus (assembly GCA_947561735.1). Taxonomy (NCBI): domain Eukaryota; kingdom Viridiplantae; phylum Streptophyta; class Magnoliopsida; order Poales; family Poaceae; genus Cenchrus; species Cenchrus americanus. The sequence continues at coordinate 181,738,667 of OX387245.1, forward strand.
AACAAAGACCGATCATTCGTCATGCTTACGTCATCCATTCGGCTGTATCACGTTTTCATATTGAACAGCTCCCGAATGATATTTGAACTGCTGATATATAGCTTGTTGTAGCTATATATCATTTTAATTGGCTTTCTACCTCAAACACGGAACTGTCTGGTACCACCCGACAAGTTCCATGTTTTATCTAACTATTTTTATTCCTTTGTCAGTTTCAGGAAAATTGACTGGCACGCTTCGGAATCCATCATGTGTGTTAAGCTAGCTTCTTCAGTTTGTTGTGTGCTTGGCGCGAGGTGCTAATTTTGCGTAAACATCTGCCACCTGCCACTTCGCACGGGTACGCGGAGTGGGACTTTTCCGGTGTGCCCGACCCAGTGATGTTCCGGTGGTTCCTTGACGCCACGGACTACTGGTTCAGCTACTCCGACGACTCCAGCACCGGGAGCTACGACCCCGCGCGGGAGTGCTGCGTCGTGATCACCAACGATCAGGTGAATGCTGCTAATGCGGCAGAAGCTGGCGACGGGGAGGTTCCCCCGGCCTAGGAATTGGACCACACCAGGGTGCGGGGCCAAGCGCTCGACCCTCCTCACCACCGAGGGGGGCCGCTGCTGGCTCAAGCACACGAGCTTGAGGCCAAGCTCGCGGAGAAGTACCGCGTGGTGCGGCTACTTCGGGCCTCCATCGTTGGGGAAGCCTCCGCGCGCGGCAAACACGCACGCGAGCTGGGCCGACAGGCCCGCGATCGCATCAACGCCGACTTCAACGTCGACGATCCGAGCACGCCCCCGCGAGCGAGCTAGAAGCTCATTGCCGCCGCAACGCTGTTACGGGCCATGCCCGCCCCCTCGATGCCCGAGGCGCAGAACCTGCACCGCGAGGCGCAGGCGCTTATAGAGCAAGCAGCCGTCCAACAGGCCGAAAGCTCGGCGTCCTGCATACGCCAGCAGGGGAGCGCGCGGGACGACAGGGGTGCGCAAGGCCCCGAGCCATCAGTGCACACGAGTGGTGCAGCAGAGCGTCCCGCCAACTTGGGGCGCACACCAGCCAAGGAGCGGCTCCTTGACACGCGCGGGCAAGCCCAAGATGGCGACGCCCGCAACGTCATCAACGCCCGGCGGACGGGCAACGCGGAGACGCGGGCAACGACTGGCTACCACCCTCGACGGGGCGGGCGCTACGATAGCCGGGAGGACCGCTCGCCGATGCCGGAGCCCCCGGGAACCCGCGTGTTCAGCCGGGAGATCCGCACGGTGAGCTTCCCCCAGCGTTTCCGCCAGCCCACGTCAATCGACAAGTACAACAGGGAGACGGACCCCCACGTGTGGCTCAATGACTACCGCCTGGCGTGCCAGCTGGGCGGGGCCACCACTGACGAGGTTATCATCCGTAACCTACCCCTGCACCTCGCCGACTCGGCGCGGACGTGGCTCGAGCACCTGCCGGCCAGCCAGATCCACAACTGGGACGATCTGGTCCGCACCTTCGTGGGGAACTTCCAGGGTACGTACGTGCGCCCTGGAAACTCCTGGGATCTGCGCGCATGCACCCAGAAGCCCAGCGAGTCGCTCCGGGACTTCATACGGCGCTTCTCCAAGCATTGCATGGAGCTCCCGAGTGTCGCTCAGTCCGAAATCGTGCACGCCTTCCTCGAGGGTACCACGTGCCGGGACCTCATGCACGAGCTCGGGCGCAACCCGCCGGTCGATTCGAACGAGTTGTTCGACATCGCCACCAGCTTTGCCTCAGGCGAAGAGGCAGTGGGGGCGATCTTCGACGGGAAGAAGGGCAAGTGCGTGGACGACACGCCCGCAGAGGGCAGCAAGTCCAAGGAGCCCCAGCAGAAGAACAAGCGGGGAAAGAAAGGAAAGAAGCCGCGCCGCGAGGCGCGCAAGCAGGGGCGCGACGACAACGGCGACGAATCTCTTGCTATTGACCTAGCTCGACGGGGCCCTCGACCGGCCCCTCGAGGCCCTGGGGTTTTCGACGACATGCTGAAGAAGCCATGTCCCTACCACAAGACGCCGGTCAACCACACCCTCGAGCAGTGTGACATGCTCAAGCGATTCTACGGCCGTGCCGCCGTGAAGGACGGCGAGGCCAAGAAGGATGGGGGTGACGGCGACGCCGGTGGCTTCCCCGCAGTGGAGAACGTCTTCCTCATCTTCGGGGGGCCGACCGTCGACATGTCCATCAGCCAGCGCAAGCGGGAACGACACGAGGTCGCCGCGGAGAAGGCGCCTCCCTCCTTCCTCGACTGGTCGGAGGATGCCATCACGTTTAGCTGTGAGGATCACCCGAACCGCATCCCCAACCTGGGTCAGTACTCGCTTGTGGTCGACCCGGTCATCGGGAACGCGCGGTTCTCGAAGGTGCTGATGGACGGAGGTAGCAGCCTCAACATCCTCTACGCGCACACTCTGTGCTTGTTGGGGATCGGGTTGGACCAGCTGCGGCCCAACACGACGCCGTTCCATGGCGTCGCGCCGGGCAAGCGCGTCCAGCCCCTCGGGCGATCGACACCCAGTCTGGTTTGGCACGCCAGACAATTTCTGCAAGGAAACACTCACCTTTGAGGTGGTGGGATTCCGGGGCGCGTAGCACGCCATCCTTGGGCGGCCATGCTACGCCAGGTTCATGGCGGTCCCCTATTACACCTACCTCAAGATGAAGATGTCGGGGCCGAAGGGTGTCATCACCGTCGGCTCATCGATCGAGCATGCATTCAACTGCGACGTCGAGTGCGTAGAGCACGCAGAAGCCCTAGCACTGGATGAAGCGCTCGTGGAGAACTTGGAGAAGTTAGTCAACGAGGACCTCGACTCCACCGCCAAGCACACTGGCAGCTTGAGGCTGCCGAGCAGACCAAAGAAGTGCCCCCCGACCCTGCTGCCCCTGAGGGCAAGGCGTTGAGGGTCAGTTCCACCCTCGACCTGAAATAGGAAGTGGTGCTCGTCGACTTCCTCCGCGCCAACGCCGACATCTTTGCGTGGAGCCCCTCGGACATGCCAGGCATTCCGAGGGAGGTCGCCGAGCACTCCCTTTACATCCTACCTCACTCCCGCGCCGTGCAGCAACGGCTACGCCGCTTCGATGAGGAGCGGCGCCGGGCGATTGGAGTAGAGCTGCAGAAGCTCCTCGAGGCCGGATTCATCAAGGAAGTGTTCCACCCCACATGGCTAGCTAACCCCGTGTTAGGAAAGAAAAGGAATGGGAAGTGGCGGATGTGTGTAGACTATACCAGTTTAAATAAAGCATGTCCTAAAGGTCCTTTTCCTTTGCCACGGATCGATCAAATCGTTGACTCGACCGCCGGGTGCGAACTTTTGTGTTTCCTTGACACCTATTCTGGGTACCACCAAATAAAAATGAAGGAGTCCGACCAGCTCGTGACTTCGTTCATCACGCCGTTCGGGATGTATTGCTACGTAACAATGCCATTCGGTCTCCGAAATGCGGGTGCTACATACCAATGATGTATGCAGCACGTTTTCGGAGATCACATCGGGCGGACCGTTGAGGCATACGTAGACGATATAGTCGTAAAGACCAGGAAGGCGGACTACCTGGTTAGCGACCTTCGCATCGTGTTCAGTTGCCTACGGGTCAACGAGGTAAAATTGAACCCCGAAAAATGTGTCTTTAGCGTGCCGCGGGGCATGCTGTTAGGATACATTGTCTCCAAGCGAGGCATCGAGGCCAACCCTGAAAAGGTTGCTGCCCTCAAACGAATGGGTCCAATTCGGGACCTCAAGGGGGTCCAAAGGTGTTGGGGTGCCTCGCCACCTTGAGCCGCTTCATTTCGCGGCTCGGCGAGAAGGGCCTGCCCCTCTACCGGCTCCTGAAAAAACACGAGCGATTCTCCTGGACTGTTGAGGCCCAGGAAGCGCTTGATAAGCTGAAGGCGACTCTCTCCCACACCCCAATCTTAACGCCGCCTTAGGACAGCGAGCCTCTGTACCTCTACGTCGCCGCAACCACTCAGGTGGTCAGCACCGTCATCGTGGTAGACCGAGCGGAGGAAGGGCACGCCCTGCCGGTCCAGCGGCCCGTGTACTACATCAGCGAAGTCCTGTCCGAGACCAAGGCGAGCTACCCACAAGTCCAGAAGCTGCTTTACGCAGTGGTCTCGCGCAGCGCAAACTCCTCCACTACTTCAAGGCTCACCCGGTCACAGTGGTTTCCTCCTTTCCGTTAGGAGAAATCATCCGGAACCCAGACGCAGCAGGAAGGATTGCCAAGTGGTCAATGGAGCTGATGGGCGAGACGCTCGCCTACGCGCCGTGCAAGGCAATCAAGTCCCAGATCTTAGCGGACTTCGTCCCCGAGTGGACGGACACGCAGTTGCCGACGCCACAGATCCAAGCTGAGGCTGGACCCTGTACTTCGACGGGTCGGTGATGAAGACAGGTGCGGGCGCGAGCCTGCTTTTCATCTCACCCCTTGGGGAGCACATGAGATACGCCATGCGTCTCCGCTTCCCCGCGTCAAACAACATGGCCGAATACGAGGCCCTCCTTTGTGGCCTCAAAATCGCCATTGAGACAGGCATCAAGCGCCTCGACGTGAGGGGGGACTCGCAGCTCGTGATCGACTACGGTCATGAAGAATGCGAGCTGTCACGACGACAAGATGGAGGCATACTGCAAGGCTGTGCGAGCCCTCGAGGACAAGTTCTACGACATAGAACTCAACCACGTGCCTCGCCGGTACAACGAGGAGGCGGACGAGCTCGCCAAAATCGCACGGGGCGCATCACTGTTCCCCCGAACGTCTTTGCTCGGGCATCACCCAACCGTTCGTCAACCTCGAGCCATGCCCATCAAGCCGCGAAGAACCCTCGGGGGCTCCCTTGAGTCCAACAGGCGCGGAGCCCATGGACGGGGACCCCTCGAACGAGGCGTACGTGCTCTCCCTGCTCGAAGGGAACGACGCCGACGAGGCCGAGGCCATGGACATAGAGCCGACCCCCAATGAAGGGGACTGGCGCGACAAGTACATCGCCTGGATGGATCGAGGGGAACTCCCCTCGGACCGATCCGAGGCTAGGCACATCTCCATGATGGCCAGGTCGTTCGCTCTCGTCGACGGCGAGCTGTTCAAACGCGCCGCGTCTGGCGTCCTGCAGCGATGCGTACCCATCCCTCAGGGGTGCGAGCTCCTTCAGGATATACATGCGGGCGTGTGCAGCCACCACGCAGCACCACGCACCCTCGTGGGCAATGCGTTCCGCCAGGGCTTCTACTGGCCCACCGCGGTCGCCGATGCCAGCGAGATCGTGCGCACCTGCGAAGGGTGCCAGTTCTACGCCCGCAAGTCCAATCTCCCTGCAAACGTCCTGCAGACCATCCCCGTCACGTGGCCTTTCGCCGTGTGGGGACTGGACATCGTCGGGCCCTTGCGAAAGGCGCCCAGGGGCTCCACCCACCTTTTGGTTGCTATCGACAAGTTTTCTAAGTGGGTGGAGGTGCACCCCATCACAAATCTCAGGGTGGAGCAGGTCGTGACGTTCTTCACCGACATCGTCTACCGCTTCTGTGACAACCCGCCCAGGAAAATACCGTACTATCGCCTAAGACCGATCCACTTTGGCCATTAAGCAATAATAAAGTATCACCCTGTCATTAGTTGCCGGGTTAACGCCCGGTAAATCACTTGAAAAGCAACAAGGATCGAATATATGCATTGAAACTCACTCGAAGGCGAGTCCAGAGATACAACAACATTAATATCCAAATTCGTACCCCAAAGGGTTTATTTATTACAGACCATAGTTTTTGTCATGATGGAATAGTTCAGAGTTTTCGAAAGCAGCGGAAATAAACTAACGGAAGCGAAGACACCACGGGAGGCCATCCATGATGCTTTCAGTAGTCATCCTCCACCCACTCCAGCTCCCAGCCGGGCGGGATCTCACCGGGCCACACCTCACTGAAGGCATTACCTGGATCAACACATTAAAGCAAGGCTGAGTATACTAATACTCAGCAAGTCTTACCCGTCGATGATATCTACTTCACCAGTTCTAGACCATGAAAGGCTTTTTGGCTACTAGGTTGCTTTTGCTAAAAAGTAACAAAGAGTAGGTCCTTATTTTCAAGATTTTAGCACAAGTTCTAGTGGATTTAATCTTTACTACATTAGCCAACTAGTACAAACAAAGTTGTACAATACAATTAATCAAACATCATCTTCATCATCTTTCATCATTAGGGATCTCATGACTAGTGGAGTAAGTAGTCTCGGATAACGGTGAGAGGCCGACAATCGATTGATTTAAACCTTGCAAGGTAGACCCAAACACACGGTAGGCTGCCTCCGCAAGGACAACTTTCCCGGTGCCGTCCCCAAAAATCCTCGGGTCGGGATCGGATCTTACGATCTTTGGTGCGAGCTATCCGCATACCCCGCGAGATACCCGGAGTCACCATACACCACCGGTAGCTAGCCGTGAGAGCGAATCCCAAGAGTAGTAATAGTAGGATCCCTCGCCGCCTCATTAAGGTACTAGGCTTACCGGTCCCATACCCGGCATGTGCTTAGTACGTTCAAAAACTTAACCCACATAACCACTGGACTGGAGCCCAGATCCCATGCTCTTACCACGTGAGCAATCCATTTAGGATATAATATGATTCCTATCTAGGAACCTATTCTCGCGAGGGAGGTCATCACCCGACTTGTAACGGTCCTATAGCTTAGCAGCTATCGACCTATCATACTAGTAAGGACAAAGGTACCTATGGATCATGCATCTAGGGTTTCATTCAACTCTTGAACGTAAATGCACAATCATTCACAGATAATTGAATAAAGAGTTTGAAAACTGGGTTAGATGCACCGGAGCTTGCCTTCGTTAGCTAGGTTAGCTTGGGCACCCTCGGTGTCGAGCACTTCCACGTACTGCAGCGAAGCTTCCGCTCCTCCTTCCTCGGTTTTCGGGACAAGGGAGTAATCTCCGTCCGGAAGATCTACACGGAATGCAATGCACGTTCAGGTGATGTGATAGTTGGTTGTCTTATCCAACTCTTGGTTGGTCATATTCACCTTAACAAGCATCTAGCAAGTGTTTCCCTTTTAGGAAGGTTATTAGTTGTACATGAGTTATTCTTTTATTGAATATTTGGATAAAGGTTTTTATTATACTTGTCATTTCATGTGAAAGCTTTAATTCCTTTTACCTTCACAAGCAGAGGTATAAATATTATTTTCATTTATGAATTAATTTCTTATCAGCGATGATATTTAATTACCTTTTAATTATATTAAACAATACTTTCCAAAAAGGAAAAAAGATTAATTAGGGGTTTTTCTTTATTTAAATTCCCTTAAATAATAAAAGGGTTTTTAAGCTTTTTATTAAGCAATTAAATTACCAAAAATTAAAGGAGTGTTTCTTAGGCCTACTAGCACCTATCCTGGTCCATTGGACCCACATATAAGTGTTGGATGCTAGGAAATTAAATATTATGGAAAATAACAAAGGCTAGTTAGTGATTCCATTTTAATGCATAAAAAAATAAATAAGCATCAAATTGATTCAAACTTTCTTGTGCATGTCCTCTGGTCCTAAACAAGCCTAAAGAACCAGCTCATACATCTAGGAATTTCACTGAACTTGGTTTATTAATTTACAAAGGAAAGCATGCATAAATCAAGAATAATTATTTCTGTTAATCCAAAAATCATGATTAATTCACAAGATGTGCATTTCGACATTACAAGACAATGTGCACAAGTCGAGCTCATGAACATAATTATATTTAACAAGAAAAATCACTTAGGCAGTATCTGCAAGAATGGAAAAGAATTTATTTAGCAAGATATACTGCATAACTTTGTGCAATGTTTGGCACGACATCTAGACATGGCCTAACACACAACATATCCAAAATTGAGATACAGAGGAGCTATGGATTCCAAGTTATGACAGATCTAGGTTTAACACATTTGTATTTTTCATGCTAAAACTATTTAGAATCCAGCCATGAGTAAACAACAAAAGAGTTAGGATTTATCATACTGAACCCTACAAAATTGGTTTGGGATTTTTCTGATTTTTCTACGAATTTCTAGGCATTTTACAAGACGCTGGACTAATCTGCAAGAAAAACTAGATAGGGTTCTTCACAAACCAGCCCTGCGATTTTACACGAAACACCCTAATCAAATTTGAACCACAGAAATTGGGTCCCTGGCCGGGGAGGGCGGCGCGGGCGCGGCCAAATCCGGTGAGCCGGCGGCGCCGCCGGCGGCAAGCGGCCGGGCTCGACCACATGCTCACCTAGGAGCCGTAGGTTGCCGTGGTTGGGGCGGAGAAGGCCGCCGGCGAGGGGGATCGACGGCGGCCGGCGCGCGGCGACCGCGGCGGCTCGGGGAAAAGTGGCAAGGAGGTGTTGCGGCGGGAAACAAGCGGGCTTTGGAGCTTGACCGAACCTAATGAAGCTACTAGAGCGGTGGCGGCGACGAGCACGGGCGGGGAGAGGCTAGCACCGAGCGGCGGCGGCCATGGCGGCGGGTGGTTCGGGTGGCGCGCGGAGGGGGAATAGGAGGGCTTTTATACGGTCGCTCCGCGTGACCGGGGGTGACGTAGGGGTGCCGGGGGGAGATGCCCGCCGTGCTACGGCGGCTCGGGGCTCACGCGTACGGCGGCGGCACCGCCGACGGACCGCCGGTCCGCGGCGTGCGCGCGCGACGGCGCGCGGCCGACGCCGGGCGCCTCGGGACGGGGTGTCTCGGGGGCGCGGGACCTCGGGATGGAGCATGCCTCGGCCGGCGTGGCCTCGGGCGGCGCGGGCGTGGACGCCGGAGAAAGGCGGCGGCGGGCGGCGGCGGCGCGCGCGGGTGCGCACGACGTCGCGCGCGGCGGCGCTCTGTGCCCAACTGTTTTGCTGGTGCCCTGTTCAAGACGATTTTTCTCTAAAATTTTGAATAGAACTGGACCAAGTGATGAATACCAAAGTTGTAGATCTAGCTACCAACAACAATTTCTACAAAAGCCATATAGGGTTTTTCTGCCCAGATCAAAAGTTATTTGAATGCCAACTTTGAATGTCAGCAGGGTTTTGCAAACAGTGATTTCTGGCTTGCAATGGATTTTTCAAGTTTTTCCCCTCAAAATTGGAAATTCCAATCTACATGAAAGTTGTGTCCCTCATCAAGATCTACAACTTTCATAAAGGTAGAATTTTAAGTGTTTAGGTGAATTTTGGAGAACGCGACAAAAGTTCCGACAGACACCTGTGGACACTAGAGTGGCAAGGGATTTGACCCAACCTTTGACCATTTGTTGGCCCCACAAGTGTGTTTACTATTCAATTAGGGTCACTAGGGTGGGTTAGTGAGTTTTTCGAGGTGAGGACCCAGGTTGACCTAGGTTTGACCACGGTTGACCATTTGACCGGCTATTAAGGGTTAATTAAAAACCTGGGGCGTCACAGCCTACCCCCCTTAAACGGAATCTCGCCCCGATATTCGATTTGATAACGAAGAGATGGGGAGAAGGACTCACGGTTTCGAGATTGTAGGAAGCCCGGATACTTAGTATTAAGATAGTCCTCTGTCTCCCACGTCGCTTCTTCCTCCGTGTGATGGCTCCATTGGATCTTGTACATTCGCACGGTCTGCCTTCGGGTCTTTCGCTCTTTTTTGTCTAGTACCTTCAATGGGTGCTCGATGAGCGAGAAATCCGGCTCAATCCAAGCATTAGCTTCCGTGATGATTTCATTCTCCGGAACAGGCATTCCCTTCTTCAACTGAGTTACATGGAACACATTGTGAACTGCAGAAAACCGTTCTGGCAATTGGATACAGTAAGCCACGTGTCCACACACTTCTACAACTTCATAGGGTCCAATGTAGCGCGGGGCTAACTTTCCCTTGACTCCGAACCTTTGCACACCTTTGGTGGGGGATACCTTCAAATATACATAATCTCCCACTTCAAAGTGTCGAGGTGCGGTTCCTTTATCATGGTAACTCTTTTGCCTCATCTGTGCCATCTTCAAATTCTCTCTTATCACTTGTACCCTTTCTTCGGCCTCTTTAACCAATTCCGGTCCAAAGAGTGTTCTCTCTTCGGCCTCTGACCAATTCAGCGGAGTGCGGCATCTACGTCCGTATAGAGCATCGAACGGTGCCATTTTCAAACTGGCTTGATAGCTGTTATTATAAGATAACTCTGCCAAGGACAAACACTTGTCCCAACTCTTGTCAAAGTGCAAGATGCTTGCCCTCAACATGTCCTCCAAAATCTGATTTATCCTCTCCGTCTGACCATCGGTCTGCGGATGATAACTGGAACTGCGGATCAGCTGAGTTCCCAAACACTCATGCAATTGTTCCCAAAAACGAGCTACAAACTGAGTCCCTCTATCAGAGATTATAGTCTTTGGGATTCCATGCAGACGAACTACGTGATCCAAGTACAACTCTGCATATTGTTGTACGGAGTAAGTGGTGTGCACGGCAATGAAGTGAGCGGTCTTGGTGAGTCTATCCATAATTACCCAAATGGAGTCTTTCTTTCTAGCTGTTAGGGGTAAACCCACAATGAAATCCATGCTAATATCGTCCCACTTCCACATAGGTATCGACAGGGGTTGGAGTACTCCTGCCGATTTCAAATGACTTGCTTTCATCCGGTGGCAAGTATCGCACTCGGCTACATACTTGGCTACATCGACCTTCATATTGGACCACCAAAAGTTTTGTTTCAGATGTTGGTACATTTTGGTACTACCGGGATGAATAGAGAATTTGGACCTGTGAGCTTCATCTAGAATGATTTTCTTAATTTCTGGGTCAACGGGGACCACTAGACGTTTCCCAAACCAGACCACATCCTAGTGATCCTTCTGGAAACAAGTGTACTTGGGGTCTCCTTCTGCTAGCTTCTGCCTGATGATTTGAATATCTACATCATCGCGCTGGGCAGTGACAATTCTATCATAAAGGTTTGACTCTGCCGTCAAGGCATAAAGAATTCCCTGTGATACCACTTCTAGGTTGAGCCTTCTCATTTCTTCACACAATGGTTCACTGACTGGCTCCAACTCTAGGTGGTTGCAATGATTTTTGCGGCTAAGAGCATCCGCAACAACATTTGCTTTGCCGGGATGATAGTGCACTTCTAGATCGTAATCTTTAATCAACTCAAGCCATCTTCGTTGTCTCATGTTCAATTCAGATTGGGTGAAGAGGTATTTGAGACTCTTGTGATCGGTGAAGATGTTGCAACGATTACCCATTAGATAGTGTCTCCATATCTTGAGGGCATGAACAACAGCAGCTAACTCAAGATCATGGGTAGGATAATTAAGCTCATGGGGTCGAAGGGCTCGTGAAGCATAGGCAATGACTCGGCCTTCTTGCATAAGAACACAACCGAGACCCGTGCCTGATGCGTCACAGAAGACTTCAAACGGTTTGGAATTATCGGGTTGAGCTAGCACTGGGGCTGAAGTTAGATGTTGCCTGAGGGTCTGGAAAGCTTTCTCACATGCTTCGCCCCACACAAATTTCACTCCTTTCTTGAGTAATTCGGTCATGGGTTTTGCGATTCTAGAAAAGTCAGGAATGAATCGACGGTAGTATCCCGCCAATCCTAGGAAACTGCGGATTTGATGCACGGACTTGGGTGGTTTCCAATCCATCACCTCTTGAACTTTGCTAGGATCTACGGAGATACCATCTTGGGAAATGGTGTGCCCTAAGAATTTCACACTTTTCAACTAGAATTCGCATTTGGAGAACTTAGCATAAAGCTTGTGATCTCGCAAACGCTGAAGGACAACTCGGAGGTGTTTGGCGTGATCTTTCTCTCTCTTAGAATAGATGAGAATATCATCGATAAAGACCACGACAAATTTATCGAGCTCCGTCATGAACACGGAGTTCATGAGATACATGAAGTAGGTGGGAGCATTAGTGAATCCGAAAGACATGACCAAGAACTCGTAAAGACCATAACGAGTGGAAAAAGTGGTTTTAGGAATATTGCAAGGTCGAATCTTGATTTGGTGGTAGCCAGAACGAAGGTCGATCTTAGAGAAGACTTTGGCACCAGCCAATTGATCAAAAAGAACATCAATTCGGGGAAGCGGGTATTTGTTTTTGATGGTGACTGCATTGAGTGGTCGGTAATCTACGCACATTCTCAAGCTACCATCTTTCTTTTTAACAAAGAGGGCAGGGCAACCCTAAGGAGAAGAGCTCGGGCGAATATAACCCTTATCTAACAATTCTTGGAGTTGGGTTTTTAGCTCGGCTAACTCTTTGGGTGGCATGCGATAGGGTCTTTTGGAATTGGGTGCGGTGCCGGGCTGGAGTTCGATCACAAACTCGACATCTCTGTCTGGTGGCATACCAGGCAACTCATCAGGGAAAACATCCGGGTACTCGCACACTACTGGAATTTCATCAAGAGAGGAGATAATGGTCACATAGGCACAAGAGTCGGTACCGTCCCTGAAAGGTAGGTACAAGGTAGTGTGCCCGACCGTAGGAGAATTGATCTCTACGACCCTATCTGATATGTCTAGAATCACCTTATGTTGATTCATCCATTCCATACCCAAGATAACATCCATGCTTCCCAATTTGATAACTATAAGATTAGATTGAATAACCCTACTTCCTAGTCTTAGAGGAACTCCAAAAGTCACTAACTGAGACGTGATGTTTCCACCTGGTGTGGTAATTCTATAAGCGGATTTGGTTTGTGCTCCTCTTAGACCCAATTTGTCTAGTAGGCTCTCATTTATGAAACTATGGGTGGCTCCCGAATCAAATAAAACCTTAACAGGAGTGTCATTGATAGAGAATGTACCCGTGAGTACTGAAGCTCCTGCTGGGATGTCACTCATTGTAGTGAAGTTCAGCTTGCCTCGGCGCACTTGCACCATAGGCTTCTTAGCCGGAGTGGTAGGCTTGCTTCCTGCACCCTGATTCTGTGGGTTGGGCTTGATCTGCCTGGGCTTGGGACACTCACTAATGTAGTGCCCCGGGCGGCCACAGTTGTAGCAACGACGATCTCCAACATCGCGAGGAGGTGCATTAGGCTTTAGAGCTCGCTCGTCGGGCACCGGCGGAATCGGAAGTTCCCTGCGGGCTTGCTCTGAGGTGGCTTCATCGTCTAGCGTCCAGTTGAAGATTGTTGGGATGGGCCTGGAGCTTCCTTCTTTACAAAGCAAAACTTCTTGCCCGTTCCGCTGCCTGGGGTGAAACCAGACATCCTCTTGTTGTCCCCGTGGGCTTTCTTCATAGCATTCTCTTTGGAGATAGCCTTGTTTACTAGCTCATGGAAGTTTGCGGGCTTGAGCAGGTTTAGACGCTCATACAGCTTGCCATCAAGCCCATCACGAAACCTCTCCATCTTCTTGGCATCAGTATCAACGTGATGCCCACCATACTGGCACAAGCTATTAAACTTCTGAGCATAGCGGTACACTGAGTCAGATCCCTGACGGAGGGCCAATAGCTCCCTCATCTTTCTATCCATCAGTCCCTTGGGAATGTGGTGGCTCTTGAAAGCCTGCTTGAACTCATCCCAAGTCACAGCGTGCCCTCGCTGCATTGACTTGAAGTGGTCCCACCACATCAAAGCTTCTCCTCGCAGTTGCAGCGCTGCAAAGTTCGCTTTGTTTTCCTCGGAGCAAGGCAACACAAAGGCAGAGAATTTTGCCTCTATGGCCTTGACCCAGGCCTCAGCTTCCAGAGGGTCTTCTGCTTTGGCGAAGGTTGGCGGCTTCATAGCGATGAACTGGGCATAAGTGGTGACCTGGTTAGGCCCCTCATGGTTGGCCCCGTGTGGCGGCCCTCGGTTCATCTGCTGGGCGATTTGTTGTTGCGTCTGCAGGATCTGGCGCAGCACCTCGGTTTGGGTGGCCATGAAAGCCTCCGTCGATGTCATGGGCGGGGGTGGCGGCAAGTCACCACTACCACTTGCCCCGAAACCGTTGGGAGAGCTGCGCGTGGTTCCCACCATCTGAAAAGTGAGCTTTATTAGTGAGATAACCAAAAGCTTACTCCAAATGATGACAAGCACGATCATGCATAATCACATCTCATTAGCACTTTAAATGATGAGGACAGCAACAATCAACAATATTCCATAGCCACCAGATTCATAGAATCGTTCTTCTCGACACGGTTAGGACTGCGATTACTCAATTGCACGGCTCATAATTACCCTCGAACGATCGTTGTCATTTCGGATACCAACGAAGGTGGTATACGAACGGGCACTTATTCGCTGGCAACGAGTGATGCCTTTAGAAATGCCTTGGTTTACCAACATTTTTAGGTGGAAATGCAAAATTGACAAGCGTGGTCCTTTGCAACGGTTTAACCAAGGATCTGGCAATCATATGCAAGAAGGTTTAAAATTTGAACGACAACGAATTTTACTTAAAGCAACACATGCTTAAGCATTCTTTATTACAATACGGTGGAACAAGGTTCAAGAACATTACAACTCAAATTTGAAACAACATGACATGACACGATACAAGCAGTTACTTGGCACGAAGACGTGCTGTCGAGCCAACTACCCTAAACATCCCAAAGACAACTCGATCGGATCGACATCCTTCTTATTCCTGCTGTCGGCAATCTAGTTGCCCACTGAAGCACCACTGTACGTAGGCGAAGCTGGGGGAGTCGGTAGCGGTGGTCCTGCCTGGCTCGTCTGATCCAGACCGGACAAAGCCTGCTGCTCCTCCGGGTGTACCTGTACTGGGGGTAGTGGCTGTAAGGCCACTATACCATGCAAGGCTGCCACCTGTACCTCGGCCTCCTGCACCTGCTGCTGCATATCTGCAATGTTCTGCAGTAGCGTCAGCCTCTCAATCTCGTGCGCATCGGCATCCTCCTCTAGTGCATGGTTCTCCTCCTCCAGATCTATGATCCTCTGCAAGCGATCGCCTCTCTCAAGCTCTAACTGAAATCTCCTAGCACGCAGCCTGTCATTCTCCTGCTGCACCTGAGTAAGGGTGAAGTTCGGCCCGGCGGTGTCTTCGAAAAAGTTGCTCCCAATCGCGCCTAGATGCCTCCAAGCGCTGCCCAATAATCGCTGCGGTGTTATAGCGCAGCCCCTGAAGTGTGAAAACCACGTTCAAACAACGGGCTAGCGTCTGAGTAACATCCAACGGCTCTGCTAGGGTCAGTAGCTCCCGTAGGTGGTCCATACAGTCCAACCATGCTGGGTCGTGAGGACTCACAGCAGGAAACAGTCCAAACGGCGAGAGAGCTACCACGGTGGGGTTGTGGTCACAGAAATCTGTCAGTACTCTGAGGGCGGCTGACTCCACGGACTCGTGAGTGATAAATCCCCATTAGATAAAGCTCAAGTCAAACCAGTCGGCGTGATCTGGGTGTGGCAGAACAGTAACGATCACTCTGCAGCGGGGAACACCAAAGCGCTCAAACTCCTTCACCTCGTAAGTCGGTGGAGTGAGGTAGCCTGCGGCACTGAACGCTTCCCACGCAAGGCGCGGAAAACCCTCCCAGTGCAACCCGTTGGTACGGATCGTACCGTCAGCGTCGAACTGGTGGAACACGGGGAAATCCATCTGTACACAAACGTAACTCATGTCAGATCTCAAAGAGAATGGCAAGTCAAATGGTGGAGTTCTGGCAGCGGTGAATAAACATTCATAACCAAAAATCCAGAAACCTCAAAAATTTCCCAAGTTTTCCGGTTCAAAAATAAATGCTTTAATTATTAATTAATTTTTAAGGTTAAGCATCGATCAAGGAAACAAGGTGGATGGTCCTGAACCTGGATGTGCCTAGGAAAGTGTGAACCAACCCAACGAAACTAGGATTGAGACTTGCTATTACAAGATAACTAGTTAAGGAGCAATTGTTTTTAACAAATTTGGTTTAATTAACCTAGCACAAGGTAAACAACTTTTTTCAAAATTTCGGTAGCATGACGGCTAGGTATGAGAGATACTCTAGTTTATAAAAAGCACACACTAGCAAAAATTTCCTTAGAGAACATATGGAAAATCGATTTTTGGGTCCATTTTAGTTGTTTCGATTTTTAACATGCATGCAAGACGTCCTATTCGACCTCACATGGCAATCAAGCCAAAAATCGAAGTTAGTGCCGGTGGCAGGGCTTTTATTCGTCTCTCCCTATAATATCTAGTCGAGAGCTATACGGTACTCGCTTAGACAACTAACGAAGCGCTGTTATGTACCTGCAGAAAACGAACCTTTCGTGCCAGCACGTCACGAAAGCGTCCACATACATTACCGTTAACTATAGAAACGGCACCCATGCGTTAAGCCGCTGCATGGACAGCGTCCTATTTAAGACTCTGACGCGACGTGAGTGCCCATTGGAATAGGCCTCACTCATCCCTCACGGACTTTCCCGCGGTACCATCACGTATGGCAAAACGTGACGAGACTCAGACGCGACGTGACACCCACTGGAATAGGTCTCACTAGTCCCTCACAGGACTTCCCTGTGGTACCACCACGTATGACAAAACGTGATGAACTAGTATGGTTGTGCATGAAAGTAAGTTTCGACAGGAATAAATGTGCTGGAAGTCAGACTAAATACACCATAGAAAACTAGCCACCTGAAAGAACCCAAAATTCCCTCTAGGGCCTCTCGGTCTAGTTTATCCTTAACGGACCAACGTATCTTTGGAAAATCAGAAAAACTTGGCATATTTTATTCAAAAACCAGTGATTAAGGTTTATTAATTAATGTCTGGTGCATATAAGCTCTGATGCCAACTGCGACAACCCGCCCAGGAAAATACCGTACTATCGCCTAAGACCGATCCACTTTGGCCATTAAGCAATAATAAAGTATCATCCTGTCGTTAGTCGCCGGGTTAACGCCCAATAAATCACTTGAAAAGCAACAAGGATCGAATATATGCATTGAAACTCACTCGAAGGCGAGTCCAGAGATACAACAACATTAATATCCAAATTCGTACCCCAAAGGGTTTATTTATTACAGACCATAGTTTTTGTCATGATGGAACAGTTCAGAGTTTTCGAAAGCAGTGGAAATAAACTAACGGAAGCGAAGACACCACGGGAGGCCATCCTTGATGATTTCAGTAGTCGTCCTCCACCCACTCCAGCTCCCAGCCGGGCGGGATCTCACCGGGCCACATCTCACTGAAGGCATTACCTGGATCAACACATTAAAGCAAGGCTGAGTATACTAATACTCAGCAAGTCTTACCCGTCGGTGATATCTACTTCACCAGTTCTAGACCATGAAAGGCTTTTTGGCTACTGGGTTGCCTTTGCTAAAAAGTAACAAAGAGTAGGTCCTTATTTTCAAGATTTTAGCACAAGTTCTAGTGGATTTAATCTTTACTACATTAGCCAATTAGTACAAACAAAGTTGTACAATACAATTAATCAAACATCATCTTCATCATCTTTCATCATTAGGGATCTCATGACTAGTGGAGTAAGTAGTCTCGGATAACGGTGAGAGGCCGACAATCGATTGATTTAAACCTTGCAAGGTAGACCCAAACACACGGTAGGCTGCCCCCGCAAGGACAACTTTCCCAGGCCGTCCCCAAAAATCCTCGGGTCGGGATCGAATCTTACAGTCTTTGGTGCAGGCTATCCGGCATACCCCGCGAGATACCCGGAGTCACCATACACCACCGGTAGCTAGCCGTGAGAGCGAATCCCAAGAGTAGTAATAGTAGGATCCCTCGCCGCCTCATTAAGGTACTAGGCTTACCGGTCCCATACCCGGCATGTGCTTAGTACGTTCAAAAACTTAACCCACATAACCACTGGACCGGAGCCTAGATCCCATGCTCTTACCACGTGAGCAATCCATTTAGGATATAATATGATTCCTATCTAGGAACCTATTCTCGCGAGTGAGGTCATCACCCGACTTGTAACGGTCATATTGTCGGTGTTTTAGACCGGCAACCTACTAAGGGGAGTACCCGAAGTAGATGAATGTGGCCTCGCCGAGATCGGTAACTCGAAGGAAGAGACACGTGGCACACAATTTAGACAGGTTAGGGCCGCGAGGTGCGTAATACCCTACGTCCTGTATGTTGCGTACCTCTGGATTGATTGGGCACGATTACAAGATGGTGCAATAGTGCGCCGTGAGTTGTATAGGATGAGATTGGATGCTAGAGATCGGTCCCTGCCTTGCCTTATATAGTCCGGGAGGCAGGGTTACAAGTCGGAGTAGGGAGAGAGTACTAGTCGAGTACGTCTAGGAGTCCTCCATACAGTGCGGAACATGTACAGCTCCCTAACCGAGTACTACTCCTGTGTAGTCCTTGTGCTCCACGCCATTAGATGCCATGTAGCGCAAGCCGGGTAGTCCCAGGGGCCCACCGAGTAGTCGGTCCTGGTACCCACCGAGGTAGTGGGCCCAGGGAGGTCCATACGACAAGCCCCCGAGTACTTTGTAGTCGAGAAGGATAGCTTCAAGTAGTCTTGACGGCCTTAACGAGTAGTCCCCAAGCGTCCCCGAGTACTACAAGTCAAAAGTCCTCAAGAGTAGTCGAAGCATCCCGAGGCTGGAATGTACTCCAGCTGATGTTTGAGCAATCTTGAAGTCTTCTCGAGTAGTCCCAAGCGTCCTCGAGCACTGCCTTCGAAGGTCTTCAAGAAATGCCCATCTTGTCTTGAAGCCGAGTCGATATGGAGGTGCGATTGCAAAATCGCACTCCATATGGAGTAGCCCCCGAGCCTTAGGGGGTTGAGCCGCGGGCTCGGGGCCGAGGGTCCATCTGAAGTATTGGCAAGAAAATCCCGAAAAATCCGGAGAGAAAAAACCGAAGGACACGTGGCACGGAGCCCCCGAGCCTTGAGTCGAGTACTTCCTCTCGAATTGAAGGGTCATCTTGAAGAATGTGTCCTGAGATGCTCCTGAGTCTTGTCGCTTCCCAGGTAGTCGAGTAGAGGTAGCCGAGCCCCCGAGGTGAGGCGCATCGACTAGTAGAATGCGAAGAGTCATGCTGAGCCGCTGAGTCAGCTGCGCGTGGACTTATCCAGCCGGCCGTTGTGGAGCCGGTTTGACTTATAATAGAAGCCAAAACCCTTAGGGTTTTTCACCCATTCGAGCTGCAGTCTTTTGATTCCATCTGAGGTAGATCCACTCCCAGCGCACACTGCCGCCGTAGTAGATCCAAGTGCGCCGCCACCCAGAGCTTTTAGGGTAGCCCCCGAGCGGATGCGCGTGAAGACGCCTTGCACTTGGAGAATGAAGACTTCACCGTCCAAGTCTACGAAAGCCGCCGGGAAGAAGAGGGGCCACGAAGAGGCCACCGCGGCTACCACTGGAGCAGCACCGCCAATGTCTCCACCGCGGGCCGATCCAAGCCGCGAGTGGAAGAAATCAAAGGTGAAGACCGAAGATCTCTTGGCCCTCCTTAACAGCGGATTCATCCGGGAGAAGGAGGTTGACATGTGGAGGGCCGCCGCCGGAGATCCGTATCCGATGGAGAAAGCCGAAGATGAAATCCCAATGTTTGCACGGTTCGTGGAGCGCGGACTCACGCTCCCGGCGAGCGATTTCTTCAAGGGCCTCCTCGGGTACTATGGAGTTGAGTACCTGAATCTGAACCCGAACGGTATCTTCCATACCGCGGTCTTCGTGCACTTCTGCGAGGCTTTCCTTGGGATCAAGCCGCACTGGATCCTTTTCCGGAAGTTTTTCCGGGTGAAGCCACAGCCGAGCGCCACCAATCCAAGAGTAGTCGGAGGGGCCAACATCCAGTTGAGAGAAGACGCCGCGGAGCGTGCCGGCGTACAAGCTCGTTGACTCCAACACCAATTGGAAGACGAGGTGGTTCTACATCACGAACCACCACCCCGCCCCCGCCGAAGCCGAGCGGAAGGCGGCCCGGTGCACCGCGAGTGGTGGAACACGGAGCCCACCATGCGAGAAGGGATCCGGCTTCCCCGAGCCGCCGGCACGCATCAAGGTGCTCGGGGAAGCCGGGACCGAGGGCCGAGCATGTGGCCTTCAGTTTCATGAAGCGGAGGGTCCAGCCGCTGATGGCCCGAGACACCCTGGGCTTCGAGTACACCGGCGACGACGACACGTCGCGGATGCCCGGAGGCGAGCTGGACGACAGCGACATCATCGAGAGGCTGACGCGGATCTTCAAGGATATGCCGCCGTACACGGTGTGCCCTGTCCAGGAGTACTCCGCCACGCGCCCGCCGAAAGAGGTGAGTAGTCGTGCTACCCCACTCGAGTAGTCCTCACTTGGAGTAGATGTGCTGATGTCGCGTGTTTTGCAGGATGACTTGAAAAAGTTCATCTCCGAGCCGCAGCCGCCCCCTCATGGGATTGAGATCCCGCAGGAAGGGAAAGCCAAAGCCAAAGAGCGGCGAGAAGTCGGCGAGGGTGATGACACCGTCATCGTGGAGGACTCCACCGATGACGACGACGATGACGACGAGGAGACGTTGCAGGACCGCTTTCAGTTGCGGTCGAGGTTTAGCCGTCCAGGCTTACCTCATGTGCCTTTGGTGCAAGACCCGCCGACTAGCCTGGAGGCTAGCCTGGCTGCGCCACCACAGAAGCCGCGCAACCCCGCCCGCAAGCGGGTGACGAAGAAGATGAAGGTCACGGAGACCACGCCGCAGGAGGTAAGATGTCTTGACTAGAGTAGTCAAGTACCCGTCGTACGAGTACACTTGTTGATGAGTAGTCTTCCTTGTATGCAGGAGGTGCCGCCAGCGGAGCCCGTCGAGGAGGGCGACGAAGGTGAACGGGACACAGTGGGGGAGCCGGCCGGAAGTCGTAGTCCAGCCCCCACTGTCGAGGAGCTCTTGGCGCAGTTGGAGCGCCAGCCCCCTGCTCCACAGGGGAGCACGGAGCCCGTGGCCGCCACCGTTGAAGAGGTGGTGACTATAGGAGCGCAGGAGGGCACTGCGCCGGCCGCCGTTGCTGCGGAGGAGACGGTAGCCGCAGGAGCGCAGGAGGAGGCGCCTGCCGAGGGTGGACTGGTAGACATTGCCAGCATCCTCGGTGCCCCGGCCGTGACAATAGTCCGGTCAAACTTGTAAGTACTGCATCTTCCCGAGTAGTACTTGTTGTAGTAGTTGAGGTTGACTGACGACCAATTGTGTGTGCTTCTGCAGGAAATCAACAGACTTGTCCTGGGAGGGGGATGAACCCTCTACAGCGGTGGCGGAATAAGTCGCGCCGCCCGCCGAGGAGTCCGCTCCTGCTCCCCAGGCGGTGCCCGAGCAGCCGGCTACCGAAGCGCCGTTGCCGGAGGCCAATGTAGTCGAAGGTGGGTACTCTTCTGAAGCTGTAGAGCTCCTCGAGGAGTAGTCGCTAATACACTTGTCTTCTCTTTGACAGGTGCCGAAGCCGAAAGGAGTGACATCCCTACGGGGGTGCCAATGCAGAAGTCGACACCAGGCGTGCTGGAAGCTGCCGGAGGAGCCCCCGAGCCCATGGAGGAAATCGTCGAGGAAGCCGCCGTGGCGGCCGGAGGAGAGGGGGTCACCACGTCGCCATAGGTCGCTCTGGAGGTGGCTATCCGCTCCCCGGAGATCCAGGACGCAGAGCCCATCCGCTCTGCGCCGATGACGGAGGCCGCCACGAGTAGTCGTGGCGGGATAGAGCTGCTCGTGGACGATCTTGTCGACCCGGTGACGGTGGCCAAGCACCTAGAGGCAGTCCGCCAGGCCGAGCAGTGGATGAAGGTAAGTAGCCGTAGCTTCTGAGTAGTCAATCCTCTGTTGTTGAGTACTCGTGTGACTTGAATTATCAATGCAGGACGTCGCGGAGAGGTCCCGCGAGAAGTCCAACATGCTGCAAGGCTATGGTGACGCGGTGCTCCGGGCTGAAGCACTGGAGGAGCAACTTGTGAAGTCGCGGAAGCACGCGGCTGCCATGCAGTCTAGGCTCGACGCCGCCTTTGCCAAGTACCACAATGATGTACAAGAGTTGCAGGCAAAGGGCGATGACTTGGTGAGGAAGAACAAGGGCCTCCGCAACAAGAACAAAGGTACACCGCTGAACTTGTCATGTACTTGTTGGAGATCGAGAGGTAGTCTGACCCATTGTACTGTTGCTGTGTTGCAGAGCTTGAGGGCCAGGTGGAGCAGCTGAAGTCCTCGGAGACGAGCATGAAGAATCTCTTCTACCGGGAGAAAGAAGCCCGCCAGGTACTCGAGCTCGACTACAAAGAACTTGCCTTCGAGTGCGAGAAGCACATGGAGCTTCGGATTGCATCTGACCGCGATCTCGTCAACTGCTACAAATCATTGCAGAAGTTGAATGAAGACTGCGAAGCGCTGCGGGCCCAACTGAAGGAGCTTGAGGACGCTGCAATGCCGATCGCAAGGCTCCTGGTGCCGCACCCGGGCGGCCCCAAGATTGCTCCACTGTTGGATCACCTGAGGGAAGCCCCCAGCCGGCTAGCTGCTTATGTGAAGCACATGGCGAGGTCAATCCCGAAGCAGGTCTTGGCCTTCATGAAGTCCTACTTCCCGAAGGCCCCAGTGGAGGTAGTCGCTGGCGGGGTAGCCGCCAACCGCACTCGATGAGCGATACTCGGAAGGCAAATTTGGAGCGAGATGGCTCCCATCGCGGAGCAAGTAGCTGATAAGCTTAATCTCCAGTAGCCCTGTAACAGGTAGCTAGTAGCCAAAAGTTGTACAAAAACAATTGTAATGAATTGCTTAAGTATCAATGAAAGGAAATTTCCAGCAATGAGTGCTCGTAGTCGCGATCTCAGAGTGCGGAGCCCCCATTGTGGAGTGGATGCGAGTAGTCGTACTCGGCAGTAGTGGTCCCGTTGTAGGGAAGTAGACAACAAAGAAGTTGATGAAGAATCAAACTTTATTACTGAAGAAGTACACCTGGATGGCCAGGGCCGTAGTTACAGAGTAGTCGCACCGGGCCGGAGGCCGCTGACCGAGTAGTGCTAGAGAGGGTAGCGCCATTGCGGTAGATCCGTAAGTAGCCGTGTAGGCTGGATCGTAGATCCGTAGGTAGCCGTGCAGGCTGGATCGTAGAGTGTGGTCTCTCAGTAGACCACTGCTAGAGTCCTTGATGCTCGTCGCAGCCTAGGGATCCGTAGGTAGCCGTGTGGGCTAGATCCTGGAGAGGAGTAGTCCGGAGACTGGAGCCAGGACCCGGAGGCTGCTTACGGCGGAGGGGTGTTGATGTAGTCGTGTAGACTTGAACCCCGGAGTAGTCGTGTAGACTAGGCGTAGAATCGACAGAATTGGTCGACGTTCCACGAGTTGTTGATGTCTTCGCCTTCAAGTGTTTAAAGGCGGTAGGAGCCCGGCCCGGTCACCTTTGCAACGGTGAAGGGACCTTCCCAGGGGGAACTGAGCTTGTGTAGTCCTTCCGTGTTCTAGATACGGCGGAGGACAAGATCACCAACGTTGAAGGAGCGTTCCTTGACGTTGCGATCATGGTAGCATCGGATACCCTCTAGGTACCTTGCTGACAGGACGAGGGTAGCGCAGCGAGCTTCTTCGAGGCTGTCGATGTCAACTCGTCTGCTGTCTTCTGAGACGCCTTCGTCGTAGTGCTCCCGCTTGGGTGAGTTCCATATGACGTCGGCAGGGAGGATTGCTTCGGAGCCGTAGACCAGGAAGTAAGGAGATTGCCCCGTTGGCTTGGATGGCTGAGTCCGTAGCCCCCAGAGTGCGTTTGGTAGTTCCTTGATCCACTTGCCCCCTTTGGAGTTAGCAGCGTCGTGTAGCCGCTTTTTGAGAGCGTCGAGCACCATCCCGTTGGCGCGCTCTACTTGTCCGTTGGCCCGAGGATGGGCAACTGAGACGTATCGGACGTCGATCCCACTGTTCTCGCAGTACTCCCAGAACTGGTGATTGTTGAAGTTGGAACCCAGATCTGTGATGATGCGGTGGGGTAGTCCGTAGCGGTGTACGAGTTCATCTAGGAAGTCGAGTACTCTATCAGCCTTGGGGCATGTTACCGGCTTGACTTCGATCCACTTGGTGAACTTGTCGATGGCCACCTATACTCTGTTGAAACCACCTGGCGCAGTTGGTAGTGGCCCAATCATGTCGAGCCCCCAGCAGGCAAAGGGCCAGGTTGGCGGTATGGTGACTAGCTTGTAGGCTGGGACGTGTTGCTGCTTGGCAAAGTACTGGCATCCTTGACACCTTCTGACGAGTTCTTCGGCATTGCCCAGAGCTGTGGGCCAGTAGAAAGCTCACCGGAAAGCCTGGCTGACCAGCGTGCGTGAGGACGCGTGGTTTCCGCAGACGCCCTTGTGGATCTCCTCCAAGATGTCCTTGCCTTCTTCGCGAGGGACGCACTTCATGAGTACTCCGGAAGATGCGCCCCTCTTGTAGAGCTTGTCTCCGACGAGGACGTAGGACTGGGCGCGGCGGACAAGCTGCTCGGCCAAGTTCTTGTCGGAGGGAACCTTCTGCTCGCTGAGGTAGTCGATGAAGGGTTGCCTCCAGTCCACGTCGATCATCATGACCTCCTGCCCAGCTGGTGGGTGAGCTGGGACAGTGGTCGGTGGCACCGGCTCCGGGATGGATGGCGCGTGAAGCTCGTGAACGAAGACACCCGCTGGTACTTGAGCGCGGGTGGATCCAAGCTTCGAGAGGACGTCCGCTGCAACGTTGTTGTCACGGACGATGTGGTGGAACTCGAGACCGTAGAACTTGTTCTCGAGCTTGCGGACTTCTAGGCAGTAGGCGTCCATGTTCTCCTTGTTGCGGTCCCAGGACTTGTTGACTTGGTTGATGACCACTGCGGAGTCGCCGTAGACTAGTAGCCGCTTGATGCCCAATGAAGCCGCGAGGCGGAGCCCGTGTAGAAGGGCTCCGTACTCGGCTTCGTTGTTTGAGACCTTCCGGAAGATCCGCGGGACGTACTTGAGTTGTTCGCCCGTTGGAGAGATCGGGAGTACCCCCGCACCGCGCCCTCGAGGTTGAGTGAGCCGTCAAAGTACATCACCCAATGCTCGGTCGCACGGTTGGAGTTGGTAGGCGGTTCTCGCGCCATTCCGCCATGAAGTCGACTAGCGCCTGCGACTTGATGGCTGTGCGTGGCTTGAAGTCGATGGTCAGGGCACCGAGCTCGACTGCCCACTTGGAGATTCTTCCAGTAGCATCTTGGTTCTGCAGGATGTCGCCGAGCGGGTAGTCGGTGACAACGGAGATCGAGTACTGCTAGAAGTAGTGTCGTAGCTTCCACGAGGTGATGAGTACTGCGTACAGGAGTTTCTGGACAGGCTGATAGCGGGCCTTGGACTCTGATAAAACCTCGCTGACGAAGTAGACTGGGCGCTGGATTGGATAGGCGTGGCCGTCTTCTTGCCGCTCGACAACGATGGCAGTACTGACCACATGAGTAGTCGCAGCTAGGTAGAGCAGCAGCTGCTCGCCCTTGTGAGGAGCCGTGAGGATCGGCGGCTTCGATAGGAAGTCCTTGAGCTGGGCAAGGGCTTGATCCGCCTCTGGAGTCCACACGAACTTCTCTTGATGCTTGAGTAGTTTGAAGAAGGGAAGTCCCCGTTCTCCGAGCCTCGAGATAAATCTGTTCAGTGTCGCCATGCACCCGGTCAGCTTCTGGACGTCTTTGATGCTCGTGGGAGCTTTCATGTTGGTGATGGCAGAGATCTTCTTGGGGTTGGCTTCAATGTCGCGCTGGCTGATGATGAAGCCGAGTAGTTTGCCCGAAGGTACGCCGAAGACGCACTTGTTCGGGTTGAGCTTCCAGCGGTACTCGCGCAGGGATGCGAAAGTCTCTTCAAGGTTGTCGATGAGGGTACTGGAGTCTCTGGTCTTGACGACCATGTCATCCACGTAGGCTTCGACGTTCTTGTTGAGTTGCCTCTTGAAGCAAGCCTGGATAGCTCGTTGGTAGGTGGCGCCGGCGTTCTTCAACCCGAAGGACATGGTCGTGTAGCAGTACGTGCCAAATGGGGTGATGAACGCGGTCTTCTCCTGGTCTTCTTCCTTGATCGCGATGCGGGTGGTACCGGAGTAGCGATCGAGGAAGCGAGGAAAGCGAGTCGCGCCCGCCGTGGAGTCGATGACTTGATCAATCCACGGCAACCCGAAGGGGTCCTTGGGGCAGTGCTTGTTGAGGTCGGTGTAGTCGACGCACATCCTCCACTCGTTCGAGTTCTTCTTGCGGACGAGGACGGGGTTAGCGAGCCACTCAGGATGGAAGACTTCTCTGATGAAGCCAGCCGCGAGTAGTTTGGCGAGCTCCTTATTGATGGCGTCTCGTCTGTCGTCGGCAAAGCGTCGGAGGTGTTGTCGCTTGGGGGTGGCCTTAGGATCGACGTTGAGGCAGTGCTCAATCAGCTCCCTGGGCACTCCTGGCATGTCCGCTGGCTTCCACGCGAAGATGTCGCGGTTAGCCCGAAGGAAGCTGATGAGCGCGTCTTCCTATTTGGGGTCGAGGCCGGCCCCGATGGTGGTGGTCTTGCTGGGATCGCCTGTTCCAAGGTAGATCGTCTTGACGAGTACCTCCTCAGGTGGCTGAGGCTTGTTGGCGCTGTCAGACTTCTCTGGGATGTCGAGTTCACTTGTGGCAAGCTTCTTCGACGCAGCGTAGACCTCCATCATTACATTGGGTACTTGGTTTGTAGAGGCGATCTCCACGGCTTCTGTATCGCAGTCGTGGGAGATCTTCAAGTCCCCTTGAAGGGAGAGTACACCAGCTGGGCTTGGCATTTTGAGTACCAAGTAGGTGTATGGGGCACCGCCATGAACTTGGCGATGGCCGGTCGGCCGAGGATGGCGTGGTAGGAAGTCTCGAAGTCCGCGACCTCGAACTTGATGTACTCGGTACGGTAGTTGTCCCGAGATGCCCCGAAGGTAACTGGCAGGACCACTGAGCCCAGTGGAATAGCCGCGTTGCCGGGGACGATGCCGTAGAAGGGCGTGTTGCTCTTGGTGAGCATATGAGTGATGTCGAGCTTCATTTTCTTCAAGGTCTTGGTGAAGAGGACGTTGAGCCCGCTTCCACCGTCGATGAGCACCTTGTTGAGTTTGGAGCCCGCGACCACTGGCTTTAGGACGAGGGGGAACCGTCCTGGTTCGGAGAAGCTGGTCCATTGATCCGCGCGGGAGAAGGTGATGGGTACCTCCGACCACCTGAGAGGGGTCGGGACCGCTGGTTCAATGGACATGACTTCACGACGGGTAGCCTTCTGCTCCCGCCTGCTGGGTAGCCCGCCGAAGAGGATGTTGATGGTCTTTTCCGGTTCCTGGAAGTCGTTATTGTCGCCGTCCTTCTTCTTGCCCTTTTGGTCGTGAGGGTGCGGTGGCTCCGGCGTATCCTTGAGTGCATGCCTTAGTTGGTAGCACTGCTCAGTGGTGTGGTTGCCGTTCGGATGCCACGGGCACTTCTCCTTCAGCAGGTCTTTGAAACCGCCGGAGTTCTTCTTCGAGTTCCCTTTCGCAGGACGCTGGATAGCCGCGACAGTGTTGTCTGGCTTGCGCTTGCGGTTGGGACCCGAGTAGTTGTTGTTGTTGCTGCTGCGACCGCCTTGGTTCGCATTGTTGCCGCTGTCGCCGCCCTGGTTCTGCTTGGTCTTGCCACGGATGGCGTCGTACTTGGCGTTGGCTTTATCCTATTCATCCGCCCAGGATGTGATCATGTCCTTGAGGTGGGGGATGGACCTAGGGCGGCGACGTCCGAAGTCTTCAAAGGTGCGGCGGTGGTAGAGGCCGTCTTGGAAGAGGTCGATGACCTCCTTGTCGGTGACGTCGACGACGGTAGCGCGCTTGTCGAAGAAGCGGCGCATGTACTTGCGGAGGGTCTCGCCTTGTTCCTGCTTGATCATGGCCAGGTCCATGCGAGTACCCGATCGGCCCATGGCGCCCGCGAAGTTGCTGGTAAACTGCTCCTTCAGCTGGTCCCACTTGTCGATCGAGTGCTTGTCCAGCGACTCGAGCCATGTGAGTGGGGCTTGGTCCAGGCAGAAGGGGAAGTAGAGGCACTTGGTGTCGCTGTTGCCGCCAGCGTTCTCGATGGAGAGGGCGTAGCACCTGAGCCACTGGATAGGATCCTGCTTCGCATCGTACTTGGTGATCCCCAAAGGCTTGAACTTGTCGGGGAGGAGCGAGTTGCGAAGTCGAGGTGAGAAGGCGGGGAAGCCGTCGCCGTCGCCTGCGGTGGTTGACTTCTTCCGCCGCAGCTCCTCAATATTCTGGCGGGCATCGTACCCGCCCTGCGAGGCGCCGGAGGCGTGGCGTTCGCGTGGCCTCGGCCGCCGCGGCGCCGCCGCCGCCCGGCCCTCTGTTGGCTCCATGGTTGGAGCTTCCGCCGTCGCCGCCGCCGCCGTCGGGATCGTGGCCGCCGCCGCCGGTCGGAGCGCGGTGGGGGACGACCTCGCGGTTGCTGTTGTCGCGCTGTGGACGTCCGCCGGCATTGGAGCGGGTGCGGTTGGGTTCGGCTGGGAGGTCAGCTCGAGTACGGTTGGGGCCGTTGCCAGCGCTGCGACTTGTAGCCTCGTTGTCGCGTTGCCTGGCGGGGGGAGGCTGGTTGACCCTGTTGTCGACTCGCATGAAGTAGGCATCTTCAGCTAGCTTGGCGATGATTTCTCCAGCGCGGATGCCCTGAACCTGGCGTGCGATCACTGTGATCGACATGAGGCATTGCTCAGGGGTAGTGTGTACTCTGCTCTCGACCGCCTCGAGAGCTTCCGCAAGGTTGCGGACGGGGAAGTTGTCGCGGAGGCGCCTGCGACGCTCGCTGCGCTTCCGGTTGCGCTCACGTCGAGCGTCCCTGTTGGCGGTGGTCTCGTTTGCCGGAGCATCAGCAGAGAGCTCGTCGGAGGAGATGTCTTCCAGGTACTTGTCCTGAGCCGTGCGTGAAGGCCCTGGGGTGTCGCCGGCAGCCATGAAGACTTGGCGATCGGGCGTGCCAAGGCTGGACTCAGAGGGTGCCACCTCAGTTGGTGTGTTTGAGTCAGCCTGGGCGAGTGGCGTTCCCTCCTGGAATGGTAGCGAGTCGATGTAGGCGATGTAGCGTGAGTCTCCGCTTATCAAGTCAGCAGGCTTGCGGTCTGGCCAGTAGACGAATCTCCCGGCCGGTGTGGATGTTATAACCAGCCCAGAGGCTGGCCCTGACATGGGAAGCTCAGTGGAGTTGTCCTCGGACTCGGGCTCCTCAGGGTCTGACCCGAAGTCGAACTCGTAATCAAGGTTTGAGTAGAACTCGGAGAGAGGGCTAGAGTCAGAAGCGGGACCGGGGGCGGTGTCGGAGTCCGAGTTGTACTCGAGTACGGGCTCCTTGCCGGCCTGGCGCGAAGTCGGAGCCCCCGTGCGGGCCCGGGTGAGGGTGCGGGGGCCACGCGTGGAGCGCTCACGAGGTGAGGGGACCGCTGCGATGGGCGAGCGGCGGATCGCATGCGATGGCCCATGGAGACGTCGAGTTCGAGTTGGAAGCGGACTCGAGCTCGAAGTCAGCGTGATGGTTGAAGAGCAAAATTTCGCCAAACTTGCCAGCGAGTTCGCCTGTGACGGCTTCAGGAAGCGTCACGAAGCCGGTCTTCGGGTTGGGCTGCATGGTCAGGCGGCGCTGGAAGGAGCCCGCACCGTCAGCAGTGCAGACCCAGGCGCCGAACACGAAGGTGTCACCACGGTTGAAGGCGACAGTTGGCTTGAAGTGGACGGGAGCCGTCGAGTTCGCCATGTGATCTCGGGCGAGAGCCCCTACCTGGCGTGCCAGCTGTCGGTGTTTTAGACCGGTAACCTACTAAGGGGAGTACCCGAAGTAGATGAATGTGGCCTCGCCGAGATCGGTAACTCGAAGGAAGAGACACGTGGCACACAATTTAGACAGGTTCGGGCCACGAGTTGCGTAATACCCTACGTCCTGTATGCTGCGTAGCTCTGGATTGATTGGGCACGATTACAAGATGGTGCAATAGTGCGCCGTGAGTTGTATAGGATGAGATTGTATGCTAGAGATCGGTCCCTGCCTCGCCTTATATAGTCCGGGAGGCAGGGTTACAAGTCGGAGTAGGGAGAGAGTACTAGTCGAGTACGTCTAGGAGTCCTCCATATAGTGCGGAACATGTACAGCCCCCTAACCGAGTACTACTCCTGTGTAGTCCTTGTGCTCCACGCCATTAGATGCCATGTAGCGCAAGCCGGGTAGTCCCAGGGGCCCACCGAGTAGTCGGTCCTGGTACCCACCGAGGTAGTGGGCCCAGGGAGGTCCATACGACACCTATAGCTTAGCAACTATCGACCTATCATACTAGTAAGGACAAAGGTCCATATGGATCATGCATCTAGGGTTTCATTCAACTCTTGAACGTAAATGCATAATCATTCACAGATAATTGAATAAAGAGTTTGAAAACTGGGTTAGATGCACCGGAGCTTGCCTTCGTCAGCTACGTTAGCTTGGGCACCCTCGGTGTCGAGCACTTCCACGTACTGCAGCGAAGCTTCCGCTCCTCCTTCCTCGGTTTCCAGGACAAGGGAGTAATCTCCGTCCGGAAGATCTACACGGAATGCAATGCACGTTCAGGTGATGTGATAGTTGGTTGTCTTATCCAACTCTTGGTTGGTCATATTCACCTTAACAAGCATCTAGCAAGTGTTTCCCTTTTAGGAAGGTTATTAGTTGTACATGAGTTATTCTTTTATTGAATATTTTGATAAAGGTTTTTATTATACTTGTCGTTTCATGTGAAAGCTTTAATTCCTTTTACCTTCACAAGCAGAGGTATAAATATTATTTTCATTTATGAATTAATTTCTTATCAGCGATGATATTTAATTACCTTTTAATTATATTAAACAATACTTTCCAAAAAGGAAAAAGGATTAATTAGGGGTTTTTCTTTATTTAAATTCCCTTAAATAATAAAAGGGTTTTTAAGCTTTTTATTAAGCAATTAAATTACCAAAAATTAAAGGAGTGTTTCTTAGGCCTACTAGCACCTATCCTGGTGCATTGGACCCACATGTAAGTGTTGGATGCTAGGAAATTAAATATTATTGAAAATAACAAAGGCTAGTTAGTGATTCCGTTTTAATGCATACAAAAATAAATAAGCATCAAATTAATTCAAACTTTCTTGTGCATGTCCTCTGGTCCTAAACAAGCCTAGAGAACCAGCTCATACATCTAGGAATTTCACTGAACTTGGTTTATTAATTTACAAAGGAAAGCATGCATACAGCAAGAATAATTATTTCTGTTAATCCAAAAATCATGATTAATTCACAAGATGTGCATTTTGACATTACAAGACAGTGTGCACAAGTTGAGCTCAAGAACATAATTATATTTAACAAGAAAAATCACTTAGGCAGTTTCTGCACGAATGGAAAAGAATTTATTTAGCAAGATCTACTGCGCAACTTTGTGCAATTTTTGGCACAACATCTAGTCATGGCCTAACACACAACATATCCAAAATTGAGATACAGAGGAGTTATGGATTTCAAGTTATGACAGATCTAGGTTTAACACATTTGTATTTTTCATGCTAAAACTATTTAGAATCCAGCCATGAGTAAACAACAAAAGAGGTGGGATTTATCATCCTGAACCCTACAAAATTGGTTTGGGATTTTTCTGTTTTTTCTACGAATTTCTTGGCATTTTACAAGACGCTGGGCTAATCTGCAAGAAAAACTAGATAGGGTTCTTCACAAACCAGCCCTGCGATTTTACACGAAACACCCTAATCAAATTTGAACCACAGCAATTGGGTCCCTGGCCGGGGAGGCGGCGCGGGCGCGGCCAAATCCGGCGAGCCGGCGGCGGCGCCGGCCGGCCAGCGGCCGGGCTCGACCACATGCTCACCTAGGAGCCGTAGGTTGCCGTGGTTGGGGGCGGAGAAGCCGCCGGCGAGGGGGATCGACGGCGGCCGGCGGCGGCGACCACGGCGGCTCGGGGAAAAGTGGCAAGGAGGTGCTGCACTGGGCAACAAGCGAGCTTTGGAGCTTCACCAGAACCTAATGAAGCTACTAGAGCAGCTGGCCGGTGACGAGCACGGGCGGGAGAAGCTAGCACCGAGCGGCGGCGGCCATGGCGGCGGGTGGTTCGGGTGGCGCGCGGAGGGGGAACGAGGGAGGGCTTTTATACGTCTGCTCCGCGTGACCGGGGTGTCGTAGGGGGTGCCGGGGGAGATGCCCGCCGGTGCTACGGCGGCTCGGGGCTCACGTGTACGGCGGCGGCACCGCCGACGGACCGCCCGGTCGCGCGCGTGCGCGCGCGTGCGGCGGCGGCGCCGGGGGGGCGCCTCGGGACGGGGGTGTGCTGGGGGCGCGGGACCTCGGGATGGAGCATGCCTCGGCCGGCGTGGCCTCGGGCGGCGCGGGCGTGGACGCGGAGCAAGGCCGGAGGCGGGGCGGCGACGGCGGCGCGCGGGTGCGCACGATGTCGCGCGCGGCGGCGATTTGTGCCCAACTGTTTTGATGGTGCCTTGTTCAAGACGATTTTTCTCTAAAATTTTGAATAGAACTGGACCAAGTGATGAATACCAAAGTTGTTGATCTAGCTACCAACAACAATTTCTACAAAAGCCATATAGGGTTTTTCTGCCCAGATCAAAAGTTATTTGAATGCCAACTTTGAATGTCAGCAGGGTTTTGCAAACAGTGATTTCTGGCTTGCAATGGATTTTTCAAGTTTTTCCCCTCAAAATTGGAAATGCCAATCTACATGAAAGTTGTGTCCCTCATCAAGATCTACAACTTTCATAAAGGTAGAATTTTAAGTGTTTAGGTGAATTTTGGAGAACGCGGCAAAAGTTAGCCGGACACTGTGGACACTAGAGTGGCAAGGGGTTTGACCCAACCTTTGACCATGGGTTGGACCCACAAGTGTGTTTACTATTCAATTAGGGTCACTAGGGTGGGTTAGTGAGTTTTTCGAGGTGAGGACCCAGGTTGACCTAGGTTTGACCACGGTTGACCATTTGACCGGCTATTAAGGGTTAATTAAAAACCTGGGGCGTCAAAGCTTCGGAGTGCCCAACTCCATCATCACAGATAACGGGTCACAATTCACGGGCAAGAAGTTCCTAGAATTATGCGACAAGTTCCACATCTGCTTGGACTGGGCAGCCGTGGCGCATCCACAGACCAACGGTCAGGTGGAACGTGCTAACGGCATGATCCTACAAGGCCTCAAGCCCAGGATTTTCGACCGACTGAACAAGTCTGATCGAAAATGGCTCCAAGAGCTGCCGGCGGTTGTGTGGAGTCTCAGGACCACCCCAAGCAGAGCCACTGGGTTCATCCCGTTCTTCCTGGTCTACGGCGTGGAGGCTATTCTCCCTACAGATTTGGAATACGGGTTGCCCAGAGTTCGAGGCTACGATGAGGGCGCCAACCAGTGAGCCCGCGAGGACTCGCTGGACCAACTGGACGAGGCCCGAATCATGGCTCTGATGCACTCCGCGAGGTACCAGCAAGCCCTAAGGCGCTACCAAGCCCGGAAGGTGCGGCGACGAGACTTCAGCGAGGGGGCCTGGTCCTAAGGTTACGCCAAGACAATCGAGGCCGCCATAAGCTGTCGCCCCCATGGGAGGGACCCTACATCGTGGTGAAAGTGCTCAAGCCCGGCACGTACAAGCTGGCCAACGAAGACGGCGAAGAACTCACCAACGCTTGGAACATCCAGCAGCTACGTCACTTCTACCCATAGCAAGGATTTCCAAGTTTTGTGTTGTAAATTACATGCCCAATACCCCAGTTGGCAGCCTAGATGTAAAAATCAACAAGTCAATAAAGTTAAAGGGCAACTTGGCTTTCCCCAGAAAACCAAGCCACCCTCGGCTACTGCGGGGGGCATCCCCCCCCCCCAAAAAAATGGTCCCATTTTTTCACAAAAATTCGCAAGCGCGCTAAGTACGACTCAACCTAAGCCTCGAGCAAATTCAGGCGGGACGCGGGTGGCCAAGCGGGAAGGACGTGCGAGCCAGAGATAGCCTACGCCTCCGCGAGGATACGACCCTTCTCTCTCGCCTCTAGACCAGCGGGCTACTTGTGGAATCGAACCTCCCCGACTCGAATTCATCCAGGCAAAGGAAAAACGGAACAGCGTGACAAGCGAAATAAATAACCTTACTCCTATTTACAAGTGTTCAAACATTCCAAAAGAGTACTTGTTTATTACATGGCCACATGGCCCAAATTCTAACAGTTAAACAAAAAAGGGCTTGACACCCAGTGGCCTTCAGGCTTGGGGCTCGCCGGCGTCAGGAGCGTCGGGGAACAAGAAGTCTATGAAGTCTTCCGCGAGCGTCCCGGCGGCAGCAGCGGCAAGCGCATCCGCGCGCTCCATCGCCACTTCATCTTCAACGTCGATCGGGACGATGTAGCCCGACGCCACGGCCTCGAAGTCCACCTGGTAGTGAGACCCCACCACGCCGAGGGCCTTATGGACGCCCAGGTGAAGGTCGCGACGCATGCGCCGGGAGACATGCCCACCGAGGGCACGCAGGCGACCTGCCAGCGAGCTCCCGGCTTGCGCCTCGCCTTCTTCGACCTCTTAGCAGGTCTCGAGGGCGGCGGCCCGCAGCTCTTCCAAATCCTGTTGAGAGGAGTTGTAGGTCACCCGCGTCGCCTTGGCCTGGGAGGTCATATTCCCCAGAGCGGTCCGCAGGCCTGAAAGCCACGAACAAAGAAAAGCAAGTTGGGAGCGAATCCCGAAAGAACGAATCAGCAAGCGAAAGGCGGGCGAAAGTAAACTCACCTTCAACCTGCTTCTTCTCCGCTTAGGGACTGGCGCGTCTCCTCGGCCTGGCCCTGCAGCTTGAGAAACGAGGCCTCCTGTTCCTCGAGGGACTGGCACAGATCCTCGTGCGAGATGCTGATCTGCACCAGCTCCCCGTTGAGCCTCGACACCTCCTCCCCGGCCCGCGAGCGTGGCCCGCGCCTCCTCGAGCGCGGCACGCTCGAGTTGGCCCAGCGCTTCCTCCCGCGCCATGCGCCCTTGCTCGAGCGCGGCCCGAGCCTCGACGAGAGCCGCTCGCTCCTGCTGAAGCTGGCCTTCCGCCTTCTGGCATGCGGCTCGCTCCTGCCGGAGTTGCTTCTCCGCCGCGGTGAGCGCGACGGCCTTCTCCGCCAGGGCCGTCTTCAGCCCCTCGGTCTCTTCGAGGGCCGCGCGGCCCCGTTGAAGCCGGGCGCGGGCGGTGACGACCTCGGCCTCCCCATGTCGACGCGATGGAGCGCGCCCCCTCCGAGGTCCTCGCGAGCCCGGCGCGGCGCGTCATCCCGCTCCACCAACACCATCCGCACCCTCTCGACCACGGAGGCGCCTCCCGCGGCACGGGCGCCCGCTCCGGGGGCGGGTCCGGCGAGGCCTCGCGCCCGTACGCGCCGCCCACCGGTCAGGCGACCTTAGGGCCTCGACGAGGGCGTCCAGGGCCTCATACTGCCCCCGGTACCAGTGAAGGTCGGCGTCGAGGCGGTCGAGGGCATCGTATCTGTCGGTGCGGAATATGGTCCCGACACTAACCAGTAGATAACGCCTAGGTCTATCCCTCAATGGTCGATGCTAAGCAACAAATGACACAAGGATTTATCCTGGTTCCGGCCGAGGGGGCCGTACGTCCAGCAGTGGTGTGCTCGTGGCACTATATTGCTCAGCACCGAGGGTGCTTGTAGTGGGGCAAATACAAGCAAGGCGGGAGAGGAAGCGTGGCTCCCAAGTCCCTGGTGAGTAGCTGA
Source organism: Cenchrus americanus (assembly GCA_947561735.1). Lineage (NCBI taxonomy): Eukaryota > Viridiplantae > Streptophyta > Magnoliopsida > Poales > Poaceae > Cenchrus > Cenchrus americanus. Next base: position 181,774,325 of record OX387245.1, read on the forward strand.
AGTTGTTGTGGGAGAATAAGAGAGTGAGTGCACAGTGCGCTGCGTTCCTCCGGATTCGTCCCCCGCGGGGCGGGGGCTCGCCTTCCCTTTTATAGGCCAAGGGAGCGGCGAGTTACATGCACGCCGCGCTACCTAGCTGCGTGTGGGAGCACATCGTGCTACGGTGTAGAGCGGGCGACCGTCCGGTCGATCTTCGCCAGCGATCCGGCCATGATGGCCTACCTTGTGCCGAACGGTGGCGGTTCGAGGGTAGGAGGCGGCGGATGGCGATGGCGTCCCCCGATAGGCTTCGAGGGAGGGTGCGATGATGGCCGGTACGGGGCACGGGAGCGGGCGAACGGCATTCCTTCCCAATGAGCTGCGGTGGTGGAGTGGTTCTTTGCGGTGCTCGGGCGTGCGCTGCGGAGTCGGGGGCGTGTGCCCGCGCGCGCGTGGGTACGGCGGCCGCGTCGTTACAGTGGCCGGGATGGCCACCCACCGGCCTAGCGTCCTTCACCTAACCTGCAGGGTCACGGGAAAGTGGAGTCGAGGGTGTGCCCGGCCCCCTTTCGAGGGTCGAGCGCGTTAGCCGTACGCGTGGCGTGCGCGCGGTGTCATGGGACTGACGCCGGCCGTACCGCACAGTCCACCCCACAGTGGCGGGGATGGGCTCCTCCCTAGGGAGTTGGTGCGGCGGCACGGGGCGTGAGCCCGGGCGCATGATGGCGCCGCCCCCGCGGCGTCGGGCGTAAATGCCCAAGTACGGGGCCGGCGCACGCGTGCGGGGCGCCCGTGAGCGTGGCGGGCCCCGGCCGAGGGGTGGAGCGAACCCTCGAGCGAGGGCGAGGCCCGCTCGAGGGGGGGGGCGAGGGCCCTCGAGCGGGGCGGGACCGCTCGAGGGAAGGGGTCGCCCCTCGAACGGGGCGGAACCCGTTCGAGGAGGGGGTTGCCCCTCGAGCGGGGCGGAGCCCGTTCGAGGAGGAGCGTACCCTCGGGCGAGGCGGAGCCTGCTCGAGGGGTCTCATAGGCGAGCTGTCTTGGCGGGCCTCCGAAGTCCTGCTGCACGGGCCACGTCCTGCATGGTTAGTTCTCTGCATGGTTAGGCTTAGCTCATTTTGATGCAGGAATTTAAGTGAGGGTTCCCCCATTGTTTGAGGGGACCCCCTAGGGCGGTCCCCGACAAAGTAGCCCCCGAGCATGCGCGGGTTTGCCATTGAGGCTCCCGCGGTGCTGGAACCTACTGATAGGACGTTCTTCCCTCCTTGTTTGCGAACGCTTTCCGTGGGGCCGCGCTAGCGGACCCGCGGGTCTAGCCCCCGAAGCCCTGCAGGAGTGTGGGCTCTCCTGCAGGGGTTAACCGCGAGCAATTCGGTCAGAAAGGCGTGGCACATATGCCAACCGGCATCGGCGGTATTTCGGCCCGGCATCGGGGGTGCACGCTCCCCCGTCACTCGCTCTCCGGCGGGTGCAATTCCAAGGAGGTGTAGCCGTGCGTCAAGCCCCCGAGCCTTGGCCTGTTCGAGGCGATCGGGCCGAGCCTGACGACTTGTTTTTTATCGCGCCCTCGCCGTCCCTCCGCGGGTCGGGAGGTGAGGTTTCCACGACTCCCATCGAGCGGGTCGCGAATCGCGGATTCCTCTTCGAGCCGCTAGCGGGTGGTTCAAGTGGACGTCCATGCCCCGTTCGATAAGGGTAGGCCGCGCGGTCCGGAGACACGTCCATGGAAGCGCTTGCGTGGGTTTGCTAGGTGGGGCTCGGTCCCGTTCGCTAGGGACCGAGGGCGCGAAGCTCTCCCTCGGTGGGATCCCCCGCTAGCCCCGCCCCTCGGCGGCTCTCGAACACGACATGTGGGGCACCCTCGAGCCGACGGGCTCGAGGAACGGCTCGAATGCGCGTGCCCTCGTCGTCCCTAACTCGTGATCACGGGGCGCCTGTTCGAACCCGTCGAGGGTCGGGCTTCGAACCTCGATCGCAAGGCCGTGCGGGGCCGTGCCTTGGCCAGCCCCGTCTTTTCGCGTTTGCGGCCGCCGAGGGGTCTGGGCGTGCCGACCCTCGAGGTGCTGGGGGTTGGTGGCATGGCGCGGTATGAGTGCTTTCGGTGTCGCTCTATTTCAAGCGTGACCTGGGCGATCCTCTTACGCGCGTGCCTTCTTTAGGGGGTTGACATCGTCTCGAGTTGGGGGTCATGCCGCTCGAGGGTCCTACGTGGCATGGGTGCCCGCGGTGGTCTGCTCTACATCGAGCAGGTCCCGGGCGACCTTCTCACGCTGATATCCCATCGAGGGTCGCCTTGTTTCGAGTTGGGGGTCATGCCGCTCGAGGGTCCTTCGTGGCATGGGTGCCCGCGGCTGCCTGCTCTACACCGAGCAGGTCCCGGACGACCTTCTCACGCTGTCATCCCATCGAGGGTCACCCTTGTCTCGAGCCGAGGATTCGCCTCGCTCGAGGGCTCTCCTTGCTTGGCAAGGGGCCCGGGCATTTAATTGCCTTGCGGGCGTGGCCGCGGGTTTTGCGCCGGGCGGCGCGCCTTTAGGCGCCGCGCCGCGCGCGCGCGTAGTGGGCGTCATGGCCGGCGGACGTGACGGTTTCGCCTCGGTCGTCGCCGGTCTTGCCGTAATGATGACCCGCCTGCAGTGTTAGAGCCGCTGCAGTCGTGGTGGGGCCCGCCCGTCGACGCGATGGAAAGATTCCTGCAGTTAATGTTGGCGAGGCGTGCGCTCGGAGAACTCGCCGTCGCCTATAAAACTTGCGGTGAGGAAGGGGCGGCGGTTTTCTACCTTGGCTCCTCACCGTTTTCAGCCCCTCCGTCCCTTCGCCTTCGCCTCGCTCTTGCCGTCGCGCGGGCTCGCTGTTTAGAGCTTCTTCCTTGTTTCCTTGCCCTCCGCCCTCGCACTCGTTCGCCCCCCCCCCCTCATGGCGCCGCCTCGGCCTTCCGATTAGGGTCCCGGAGCCGTACGCATGGGAGAGGTCGACCGTGGACCCGGCTCGCCCGGGCGAGCTGGTCGCCGCCGGCCAGCTGTCGGCCAACGAAGAAGGGCGCCCGGCGGAGTGGATCGTGCCGCCATCGCCGCACCTTGAGCCCAATCCGCCGGAGGGTTACGTGGTGAGCTTCCTCCGCTACCACGAGCGCGGCTTCAACGCACGGCGAGCACGTTCATGCGGGCATTGTGCTACCACTATGGGGTGGAGCTGCACAACTTTGCCCCCAATGCGATCTCGCGGGCGGCCACGTTCGTGGGCGTCGCGAAGGGTACCTGGGGGATCCCGGTCAAGCGGGAGCTCGGGTACACCTCTTCCGCGGGGAGCTCATCACGCAGCCCCACGTCGGAAAGCCGAGGACCCCGCGCGCGGTGCGCGCCGGCGGGATGTCGCTCGCCCCTGCGGGGGCAGCCTCAAGGAGTTCTACATCCCCCGCACCATGACGACGAACAACGCCGGCCGGGAGCGGGGATGGTTTTATCCGCGCAACGCCGAGCCCGGCCTCCTCCCTACACCGGCCGGTGTTCAAGAAGAGGCCGGACCCCTGGGGCTACGGCTTGCCTACGGCCAATCGCCGGGCGCGCCAGGGGTCCGTCCTTGCCGCCCGCGCCGGCCGGCGAAGGAGGGGCTCAACGCGATGGGCGTCCTCGCCTTCCTTCATCACCGGCGAATCGTGCCGTTGATGGAGAGGCCGCTCTGCATCTTCGAGATGACGGAGGCGGCCAACCCCGTCGACGTGGCGAGGTCGCGGATGCTCCCGACGCCGCCGGAGCGCCGTACGCGCTCACCCGGGCGCGGAGCGCCGTCGACACCAGGACGCCGCCATCTGCGGGTCGGACCCCGTGGGACATCGAGATGCTCCCCATCGGCCCGTTGGTGAGTGTGGTTTTTTGATTCTGTTTTAATCCTTGTCCTTGCTTCCGTTTCCTGATGCGCCATCGTTGTCCTCGCGCGCAGCTGGTGCAGTTCAACGCCGCCAAGTCCGTTCCACCCACCCCCGACTCCCGTGCGCCCGGCCGGCGCGCAGCGGGAGCAACGGGGAGCGGGCGGCGCGCGCGGAGGGAGCACGCAAGGCGGCGCCGAGCGCGCCGCGACGCACGGTCCGCGGAGTACCGGCGGCGGGAGGAGCCGGGGCTCTCCTCCCCGACATCGAGGAGCCCCTCGTCCTCGGACCTCGCACGAGGAGGAAGAGTCCGAGGGGGAGGGCCCCTCGGACGGGGGTGGCGCCCCCGCGCCCCGTCGCCGGACCCCGCGCCGCGTCGGGGGTGGCTTTGCACGGGGGGGGCGCGTCGGCGTCCGCCGCCGCGCGGTCATCGTCGGGGGCGGCACGCGCGCCGTGGAGGTGCCGGCGCGCGCCACGGAGGCGCGCGCGGCGTACGTGCCCGCGCGCGCGTCAAGCGTGCCCGCGCGCGGCGGAGCGCGCGTCGCGCGCGCGGCGTCCTCGTCGAGGGGCGCGTCGGTGGGCGCGCGCCCGCGCGCGGGGGCTAGCGTGCCCCCGCGCGTGGTGGCGGCATCGGGCGCGCCCACGCGTGAGGCGGGCGTGCCCGCGCGTGCGGCGGCGCCGTCAGGAGGTGCCGCGGCAGGCGCGGCCCCCGCGCCGGCCTCGTCGGAGGCCTCGAGGAAAAGGAAGCGGGCCTTTTCCTCCGCGAGGTAAGGAACCTGTTCTTCCTTTGCTTGGCCTTAGTTTGCTGGTTATTAGACGCTCTAATCCTCCGTTCGTGTTCGCGCAGGGCGGTGCCAACCGTCCCTCCTCTTGCACCGGCCAAGGTGCTGAGGACGGACGCGTCGATCCCCACCCGGCGGCGTTCGTCGAGGGGGTCGCGCCCAGGGACAGGCGCGGCGGCGGGCACGAGCGCGCAAGGCCCGGCCGGGGCTTCGAGGCCCCGGCCGGTGGATCAGCCCGCCGCGCGGCGCGCCGAGGTCGCCGGGGGGGCGGCCGGCGCCGGTCGCCACGTAGGCGCGGCGCGGCGGCGGCTACGGTGGAGGCGCCGCCCGCAGTGGCGGCCACCGCGGAGGAGGCGGAGCGGGCGCAACTCGCGGGAGCGCCCGCGGATGTGGCGGCACGGACGGAGGTGGCGGCAACGGCGCCACAACGGGCGCCCGCGGCCGCGGAGGCGCGAGGTGGGGGCGCCGGCGGGCGGAGCAGCGGCTCCGCCCGCCGGCGGTCCTCGGGCGGAGGTGGTGGAGCCTCTCGGATGACTCCCCGCCGCCCGGGTGGAACCGGGGGCCGCCCGGCCCGTGAATTCCCCCGAGCCCCGGAGGGGGCCCTCGTGAGGCGGCACGAGGGTCACGTGATAATGGGGGGCCGAGGGCACGACGCCGAGGCCTCGTCCCCCACGCCGGCCGCCCCGCCCGGGTGGGGGGGGCCGGGGGGAGGGACCCCCGGCGTTTCGCCGACGCCCGAAGGGAGCGAGGGGAGCTGCGGGGCGAGCTTCGGAGCCACGGCGCCACGCTCAACCGCGCGTTGAACGAGGCGCCGCGGGTCCACGGCGGCCCGGCTCGGATCGTCTTCCGGGTGTGCCACGGTTGCTCTTCTTCTTCCTTTTCGCTTTCGCGTGCCGCATTCAAGACTTGGCGCTTACGAGGCTCGATGTGTGGATGCCGAGAGCTCGAGCGCCGCGCCCACGAGAAGTACGGCGCGTTCGACCGAGGTGAACGCCGAGGCCCGCCGCCTCGGGGAGCGATGCGGGCCGCTTTCGACGCGCTTGCGGAAGCTCTTAGGACGCCGGACGGTGGGCGGTCTACCGGGCGATGGCGTGGTGCGACGTGCTCCCCGAGAGCTCGGGCGGGGCACGGCACGTCACGCGAGCCTCGAGCGGATCCGCGCGGCCCTCGTCGATCGCGACGAGGCACCGTGGAACGCGCGCGAGGACACGGACAAGACGCGGACGTTGGCCGCCACCCGGGAGGCGGAGGTGGCCACCGGCTCGCGCCGAGGCCCGGGAGCTCCGCACGTCGCTCGGGGAGCGCGGCGCAGAGCAGCCGCCGGCCGAGGAGCGGGCGCGCGGGGCGGAGCGGGGCCGCGCCAAGGAGGCCGATGACCCGAAGGCCGCCCTCGACGTCAAGGCCGCGCTCTCGTCGCCGGCCGAGGGGCAGCTCCGGCGGGAGAGCGCGTCGCCCGCCGTGGGGCCGAGGGGCGGCTCCGGCGGAGAGCAAAAGCCGCCCTTGGCGACGCCCGAGCGGCGCCGGGAACGGGAGCGCGTCGCGCGCGAGCCGGCGCGAGAGGTCGCCGAAGGAGCGGAACGCCGCATTCTCCGAGGTTGAGGATGAGGCGTTGGCGCTCGCATCGGCAATGCCGCCCAAGAGATGGCCCTCGTCGAGCAAGGCGAGACCGTCCAAAGCATCTCGAGTTGGCGCTCGAGTCCGCGCGCCGCGACCTCGGATCCGGAGAAGAGGCAAGTCGAGGGTAAGCTACCGTCCGACCCTCGCTTGTTAGTTCTTGCTTCGGAGGGTTCGTTTCCCCCTTTTCGATTTCTTGTCGTCTTGTCGCTTCCGGGCCCGCACACGGCCTTTGGGGCACGCCGTTGGGCGGGCCGAGGCCCTCGCAGGCCTCCCTACAACTCCTCCGAGCGGGGAGGCCGCGGGAGCGGCGCGGACGCGGCCCTCGAGACCTGTCACGTCGTCGAGGAAGGCGATGCCCGTGCCGGCCGCTCGGCGGCCGGCCGCCTACGCGCGCCCTCGGCGGCCACGTCACGGGGCGGGTGCGTCGGCGTTGCACCCGGGCGTGCAAAGGCCCTCGGAGTGGTGCGATCCCACTACGAGGTCAACCTCGAGGCGGTAGCGGAAGGCTACATCGTGCCCGAGGGCGTCGAGGACGAGGTGGCCATGGAGCGTGCGGACGCGCTTGCGTCGCCGACGCCGCCGAGGCGCTCGCCGAGGCCTTCGAAGAATTCCTCTTCCGGACGCCGCCCGATGCCGCCGCTCCACCCGCCCGAAAGCACACGGGCGCTAGCCCGTTTTTTGTTTATGTGTATCAGAACTCTGGCCTCGTGGCCTCTTGTAAATAAACAAGTCGTTTCGTGAACATGGTCAGTTTGTAAATGAAATCGCTTGCTTATTGCGCTTTTTGCTTCTTCTTCTTCCTGAGTAGATTCTAGTTAGGGGAGTTCGCCTTTCGCAGGGGGCCCGCCGGGGTTGGAGGCGAGAGAGACGGGCCATAGCCGCGCGGCGTAGGGCCGTCTCGGCTCGCGCGCTCCTTCGCGCCGTGCCACCTACGCCCTATTCGAATCGTGGCTCGTGGTTGAAGTAGGAAACAAACTTAGCGCGTGTTATTACGTTTTTGCGCGAAAAAAGGGACCATTTGGGGGGGTGCCCCCCCGCGCAGCCCCCGAGGGTAACTTGGGTTTTCGGGGGAAAGCCGAGTTGCCCTTTTATTAGATTCGGAGTATTTACATAGGTGACAACCAAGCGGGGGCGTTGGCCGTGCGTTTTTACAACGGAAAATACTTGGAAATCCTAGCTAAGGGTAAAAGCGACGTAGCCGTTGGATGTTCCAAGCGTTGGTGAGTTCTTCGCCGTCCTCGTTGGCAAGCTTGTACGTGCCGGTTTGAGCACCTTCACCACGACGTAGGGTCCCTCCCATGGGGGCGATAGCTTGTGGCGCCCTCGGTTGTCTTGGCGTAGCCTTAGGACCAAATCCCCCCTCGCCGAAATCCCCGCGACGTATCTTGCGCGCTTGGTAGCGTCGTAGGGACCGCTGATACCTTGCGGAGTGCATCAACGCCACAAGGCGTACTTCGTCTAGCCGGTCCGATGAGTCCTCGCGGGCTCGCCGGTTAGCATCCTCGTTGTAGCCCCGAACCTTGGGTGACCCGTATTCCGCATCCGTGGGGAGGATGGCCTCCGCGCCATGGACTAGGAAAAACGGGGTGAACCCGTGGCTCGCTGGGGTAGTCCTTAGGCTCCACACGACCGCCGCGACTCTTGGAGCCATTTTCGGCCAGATTTGTTGAGTTGGTCGAAAATTCTGGGTTTGAGGCCTTGTAGGATCATGCCGTTGGCACGTTCCACTTGGCCGTTAGTCTGTGGGTGCGCCACAGCCGCCCAATCCACTCGGATGTGGAACTTGTCGCAGAACTCCAAGAACTTCCGGCCCGTGAACTGGGACCCGTTGTCTGTGATGATGGAGTTTGGCACTCCAAAGCGGTAGACGATGTCGGTGAAGAACGTGATCGCCCGCTCGGCCCTCAAATTCGTAATGGGGCGCACCTCCACCCACTTGGAGAACTTGTCGATCGCGACGAGCGGGGTGGGTGAAGCCCCCGGCGGCCTTCCGCAGGGGCCCGACGATGTCTAATCCCCACACAGCGAACGGCCATGTTACGGGGATCGTTTGCAGAGCTTGAGCTGGCAAGTTGGTCTTGCGGGCGTAGAACTGGCACCCTTCGCAAGTGCGCACGATTTCGTTGGCGTCTGCGACCGCGGTAGGCCAATAGAAGCCTTGGCGGAACGCGTTGCCGACGAGGGTGCGCGGCGCGGCGTGGTGGCCACAGATCCCCGCGTGAATGTCCCGTAGGAGCTCGCGCCCCTCGGGAATGGGTATACACCGCTGGAGGATGCCCGACGCGGCGCGCTTGTACAGCTCGCCGTCGACGAGGGTGAATGACTTGGCCATCCTGGCGATGCGCCTGGCTGTGGCCCGGTCTGCGGGGAGCTCCCCTCGAGCAATCCAGGCGATGTACTTCTCCCGCCAGTCCGCCTGGACGGGAGCCGGCTCGATGTCCATTGCGACGCCCCTCGTGGGAGCCGTACCCCTCGAGAAGGGAGAGTACGTACGCCTCGTTCGAGGGGTCCTCTTCCATGGGGTCCGCACCCGCTGGATTCGAGGGAGCCCCCGAGGGTCCGCCGTCGCTCGAGGGGTAGGGCTCGATGGTTACCGAGGGCTGCGCGATGTCGCGCGCGAAAACGTTCGGGGGAACGGTGATCCGCCCAGACGCTATCTTTGCCAGCTCGTCTGCTTCCTCGTTGTACCGGCGGGGTACATGATTAAGCTCGATGCCGTAAAATTTGTCCTCGAGGGCTCGCACGGCTTTACAGTAGGCCTCCATCTTGTCGTCGTGGCAGCTCGCGTTCTTCATGACTTGGTCGATCATGAGTTGCGAATCCCCTCGCACATCGAGGCGCTTGATGCCCAACTCAATGGCGATTTTGAGGCCACAGAGAAGGGCCTCGTATTCCGCCATATTGTTAGACGCGGGGAAGTGGAGACGCACTGCGTAGCGCATGTGCTCCCCGAGTGGTGACACGAAAAGCAGGCCCGCGCCCGCTCCTGTCTTCATCACCGAGCCGTCGAAGAACAGAGTCCAGCACTCTGCTTGAATCTGAGGGGGCGGCAGCTGCGTGTCCGTCCACTCAACGACGAAATCGGCTAGGATTTGCGATTTGATGGCCTTGCGTGGGGCGTAGGCGAGCGTCTCGCCCATCAACTCCACGGACCACTTGGCAATTCTGCCTGCCGCGTCAGGGTTGCGAATGATCTCTCCTAACTGGAAAGAAGAGACCACCGTAACTGGGTGGGCCTCGAAGTAGTGGCGGAGTTTGCGCCGCGCGAGGACTACCGCATACAACAGCTTCTGGACCTGGGGGTAGCGCGTCTTCGTGTCCGATAGGACTTCGCTGATGTAGTAGACCGGCCTCTGCACGGGCAAGGCATGCCCTTCCTCCGTGCGCTCCACAACGATCACGGCGCTGACCACCTGGGTGGTTGCGGCCACGTAGAGTTGGAGGGGTTCGCGCGTCTCGCGGCGGCGTAAGGATTGGAGCGTGCGTCGAGATGCCTTGCCTTGTCGAGCGCTTCCTGGGCCTCGGCGGTCCAAGAGAAGCGCTCGTGCTTCTTGAGCAGCCGGTAGAGGGGCGGTGCCCTTCTCACCGAGCCTCGAGACGAAGCGGCTCGTGGCGGCAAGGCACCCCAACACCTTCGCACCCCTTTGAGGTCCCGAATTGGACCCATTCGCTCGAGGGCCGCGACCTTTTCAGGGTTGGCCTCGATTCCCCGCTGGGAGACGATGTATCCTAGGAGCATGCCCCCGCGGCACTCCAAAGACACATTTTTCGGGGTTGAGCTTGACCCCCGTTGGCCCGCGTGCAGCCTGAATGCGATGCCAAGATCGCGACCGAGGTCGTCCGCCTTCTCGGTTTTGACGACGATGTCGTCTACGTAAGCCTCGACCGTCCGCCCGATATGGTCCCCAAAACGTGCCGCATGCGCGCCGATATGTTGCGCCCGCGTTTCGAGGCCAAAAGGCATCGTGACGTAACAGAACGTCCCGAACGGTGTGATGAACGAAGTCGCGAGCCGGTCGACTCCTTCATTTTTATTTGATGATATCCCGAATAGGCATCAAGGAAACAGAGTAGTTCACACCCGCAAGTGGAATCAACGATCCGATCTATGCGTGGCAAAGGAAAAGGAACTTTTGGACATGCTTTGTTGAGACCGGTGTAGTCAATACACATCCTCCACTTCCCATTTTTCTTTTTTACAAGCACGGATTAGCTAACCATGTCGGGTGGAACACTTCCTTGATGAATCCGGCCTCGAGGAGCTTCCGCGGCTCCACTCCGATCGCCCGTCGCCGTTCCTCGCCGAAGCGGCGCGCCCGCCGCCGAGACAGCCGCGAGCGTTAGGCAGGATATCAAGGGAGTGCTCGGCGACCTCCCTCGGGATGCCTGGCATGTCCGAGGGGCTCCACGCGAAAACGTCGACGTTGGCGTGGAGGAAGTCGACGAGCACTGCTTCCTATTTAGGATCGAGGGTCGAGCTGACCCTCAACACCTTGCCCTCGGGGGCTGTCGGGTCGAGGGGGACCCCTTTGGTTTGCTCGGCAGCCTCGAAGGTGCCGATGTGTTTGGCGGCGGAGCTGAGGTCGTCGTTGACCATCTTCTCCAGTGTGTTCACCAGCGCTTCATCCGGCCGCTAGCGCCTCTGCATGTTCCACACATTCGACATCGCAGTCGAATGCATGCTCGATCGATGACCCGACGGTGATGACGCCGTTTGGACCTGGCATCTTCATCTTCAGGTACGTGTAGTTGGGAACCGCCATGAACTTGGCATAGCATGGTCGCCCAAGGATGGCATGGTAGGCCCCTTTGAATCCCACCACCTCGAAGGTGAGGGTCTCCTTGCGGAAATTCTTGGGGGTCCCGAACCGGACGGGCGCATCGATCCGCCCGAGGGGTTGAACCCCTTTCGGGCGCGATGCCGTGAAACGGCTTCGTGGCCGGGCCGCACTCGGTCCACCCCAATCCCCATTAGGCGCAATGTATGCGCGAAGAGGATATTGAGGCTACTGCCTCCGTCCATAAGGACCTTCGAAAACCGGGCGTTCCCGATGATGGGATCGACCACCAGGGGTACCGGCCGGGTTCGGGATGCGGTTTGGGTGATCATCCCGGCTAAAGGTGATGGCATCCTTCGACCGCCGTGAGAAAGGCCGGGGCGCCCCTCTCGCGGCGAGGACTTCGTGCCGCTCCTTCTTGCGCCGCGGGGTTGACATGTCGACGGTAGGTCCCCCAAAAATGAGGAACACATTTTCGACGCCAGGAAGCCACCGCGTCGCCGTCGCCCCCATCCTTCTTGGCCTCTCGCCTCCTTCGCGGCGGCACGGCCATAGAACTTCTTGAGCATGTCGCACCGCTCAAGAGTGTGATTCACTGGGGGTCTTGTGGTAGGGGCATGGCTTCTTCATCATGTCGTCGAACACCCCCGGCCTCGAGGAGCCGGTCGAGGGCCCCGTCGGGCCGGGTCAACGCCGAGGGCCTCGCGTTGCCGCCGTTGCGCCCCCGCTCGCGCGCCTCGCGGCACGGCTTCTTCCCCTTCTTGCCCCGCTTGTCATTGCGGCGCGGCTCCTTGGACCCGCCGCCCTCCGCGGCGTGTCCTCGGAGCGCTTGCCCTTCTTGCCATCGAAGATTGCCCCCACGGCCTCCTCTCCGAGGCGAAGGCGGTGGCAATGTCGAACGGCTCGTTCGAGTCCGTGGGCGGGGCGCGTCCCGGCTCGCGCACAAGGTCCCGCACGTGGTGCCCTCGAGGAACGCGTGCACGATCTCTCGACCGTGCCACGCCGGGGAGCTCCGTGCGCCGCTTGGAGAAGCGCCGTATGAAGTCCCGCGGCGATTCGCCCCGGCTTCGCGTGCGGGAGCGCGCATCCCGAGAGTTCCCCGGGCGCACGTATGTGCCCGGAAGTTGCCCACGAAAGTGTGGACTAGATCGTCCCGGTTGTGGATCCGGGCTGGCGGGCAAGTGCTCGAGCCATGTCCGGCCGCGTCGCCCGGATGCGGGGGCAAGTTGCGGATGATCACTTCGTCGTTGGTGGCCCCGCCCACCGACGGTGCCGGCGGTAATCGTTGAGCCAAACACGAGGGTCCGTCTCCCCGTTGTATTTGACGATCGTCGAGGGCCGACGGAAGCGCCGGGGGAACGCCGCCGTGCGGATCTCCCGCCGAACACACGGTGCCCGGGGCTCGGGGTGTCGGGGAGCGATCCTCACCGCCGTCGTAGCGTCCACCCCTTCGAGGGTGGTAGCCCCCGGCCGCTCGCGCGTCCGCCTTGCCGGTGCGCCCGGCGTTGATGACGTTGCGGGCGTCGCCATCCGCCGCCCCGCGTGTGTCGAGGAGCCGTTCCTTGGCCGGCGTGCGTCCCCGGTCGGCCAGGGTCGACCCACATGCACCGAGGGTTCGCCCCCCGGTGCCGATCATCACCCCCGCGCGTCCCCCCGTTGGCGGATGCGTGAGGCCAAGCTTTCGGCTTGCCGGACGGCCGCTTGCTCAAGGAGGGTCCGCACCTCGCGGTGCATGTCTCGAGCCTCGGGGGTCGAGGGTGCCGCATGGCGCGCGGCAGCTGCTGCGGCGGCGATGAGCTTTTGGCTCGCCCGCGGCGGAGTATCCGCGTTGTCGACGTTGGGGACGGGGTTGAGGCGGTCTCGGACTGTCGGCCCGCCCTCCCGCGCTCGTTCGCCGCGCGCGAGGCCTCCCCCGCCATCGAGGCGCGGAGTAGCCGCACCGTCCGTACTCCTCCGCCGCCTTGGCCTCGAGCTCGCGAGCTTGGGCCACCGCGCGTCGACGTCGGCCCCGGCAGAGCGCTTGGCCCCGCGGCCGGGCGCGTGGCGACCCCCCGGGGCCGGCGTGACTTCCCCATCTCCGGCGCCGCCGCACCGGCGGCGTTGGCCGGGTCGTTGGTGATGACGGCGCAAAGCACTCCCGCGTGGGGTCGTAGCTCCCGCGTCGGGAGTCGTCGGGGAGCGGCCCGAACCCGCAGTCCGTGGCGTCGAGGAAGCGCCCGAACGCGACCGGGGTCCGGCACGCCGGAGAAGTCCCACTCCGCGTACCCATGACGGTTGGCGGGTGGCATCGTGTCGACGGAGCCCAGGGACGACTCGTCCGCTGCTGAAGTGCCGGGATCCCTGGCGACGAAGACGTGCCGACCAGGCGGAACCCTGCGCATCGTCGTGTTGACGTTGGCGTTGTAGGCCGTAGTGGCGCCACGCAGCCCGATGGGGATGCGCGGTCCTGAGACCGCATGCGGTCCCGCTGAGGCGGTGGCGGTCGTCGTGACGGTGTGCGCACCGCGCCGGGCGGCGGCGCGCTCAGCCCGCCGCCGCTCGGACCGCGCCCCGACGCGAGCGTAGCCCGAGCGGCGACGGCGGCCGCGGCGTCGACAGCCCCGCGGCATCCGTGCCCGCCGGCGCCCGCGCGCCGCATCGTGCGTGCGGCGGAGACCGCAGCGGACTCGGCCTCCCGCCGCGCGCGCGTAGCTCCTCACGGTTGGTGAGGCGCATGAGATAGCCGTTCCCCGTGGCCCGGAAGTTCAAGTCCCCGAAGCGGATCTCGAACCCGGCCGAAGAGGGTCCGAGCTACCCATGTTGTAGCGGGTGCTACGGTACTCGGTGCGAATCACCATGGAGGGAGTTAGCGAAATGACCTTAGGCGCTCGTTTGCCCCACGGTGGGCGCCAACCTGCCGGTGCGGAATATGGTCCCGACACTAACCAGTAGATAACGCCTAGGTCTATCCCTCAATGGTCGATGCTAAGCAACAAATGACACAAGGATTTATCCTGGTTCCGGCCGAGGGGGCCGTACGTCCAGCAGTGGTGTGCTCGTGGCACTATATTGCTCAGCACCGGGGGTGCTTGTAGTGTCAAATACAAGCAAGGCGGGAGAGGAAGCGTGGCTCCCAAGTCCCTGGTGAGTAGCTGAAGTTGTTGTGGGAGAATAAGAGAGTGAGTGCACAGTGCGCTGCGTTCCTCCGGATTCGTCCCCCCGCGGCTGGGGGCTCGCCTTCCCTTTTATAGGCCAAGGGAGCGGCGAGTTACATGCACGCCGCGCTACCTAGCTGCGTGTGGGAGCACATCGTGCTACGGTGTAGAGCGGGCGACCGTCCGGTCGATCTTCGCTGCGATCCGGCCATGATGGCCTACCTTGTACCCGAACGGGGGCGGTTCGAGGGTAGGAGGCGGCGATGGCGATGGCGTCCCCCGATAGGCTTCGAGGGGAGGTGCCGATGATGGCCGGTACGGGGCACGGGGAGCGGGCGAACGGCGTTCCTTCCCAATGAGCTCGCGGTGGTGGAGTGGTTGCCGCAAGGTGCTCGGGCGTGCGCCCGCGGAGTCGGGGCGTGTGCCCGCGCGCGTGGGTACGGCGGCCGCGTCGTTACAGTGGCCGGGATGGCCACCCACCGGCCTAGCGTCCTTCACCTAACCTGCAGGGTCACGGGAAAGTGGAGTCGAGGGTGTGCCCGGCCCCCTTTCGAGGGTCGAGCGCGTTAGCCGTACAGTGGCGTGCGCGCGGTGTCATGGGACTGACGCCGGCCGTACCGCACAGTCCACCCCACAGTGGCGGGGATGGGCTCCTCCCTAGGGAGTTGGTGCGGCGGCACCGGGGCGTGAGCCCCGGGCGCATGATGGCGCCGGCCCCGCGGCGTCGGGGCGTTAAATGCCCGGGCACGGGGCCGGCGCACGCGTGCGGGGCGCCCGTGAGCGTGGCGGGCCCCGGCCCGAGGGTGGAGCGAACCCTCGAGCGAGGCGAGGCCCGCTCGAGGGGGGGCGAGCCCTCGAGCGGGGGCGGGACCGCTCGAGGGAAGGGGTCGCCCCTCGAACGGGGCGGAACCCGTTCGAGGAGGGGGTTGCCCCTCGAGCGGGGCGGAGCCCGTTCGAGGAGGGAGCGTACCCTCGGGCGAGGCGGAGCCCCGCTCGAGGGGTCTCATAGGCGAGCCGTCTTGGCGGGCCTCCGAAGTCCTGCTGCACGGGCCACGTCCTGCATGGTTAGTTCTCTGCATGGTTAGGCTTAGCTCATTTTGATGCAGGAATTTAAGTGAGGGTTCCCCCATTGTTTGAGGGGACCCCTAGGGCGGTCCCCGACAGTATCGCTCTCGGACCCGGCGCTCCAACTCCTGCCGCCAACAAGCAAGGCGAGAAGGGCGGGATTCAGAAAAAACACTAACACAGAGAAAGCAGGAGAAGGAATTGCGAAACCCCACGAAACCCAGCTAACCTGGAAGACGCGCCACGCGGGACCTCTGTGGATCCGCAACGCCTCATGCAGCGCCCGGTTGAGCGAGGCGTCGTGGTCACGGAGCTCCTGCCAGAGCCCCTGCTCCGCCTGGGCCTCGACAAAGTGGCCCGGCGGGGCGTCGGCATGCTCCCCGCTCTCGCTCCGGGCACGCCGCAGTCCGGCCGCGCGCCGATGTCTCCCCGGCCACGAGCGCCCCCGCCAAGGCCTCGGGGGCCGACACAAGCGCGCTCGCCCGCCGGTCCCGGCCGGCGGTGGGACATCGTCGTCGTCGGGGATCTCCACCACCGCCGCTCTTGGGCTCGCCAGCCGCGGCGGGCGCCGGAAGTTGGCGGTGCGGCGACCGCCACGGCCGTGGTCGCCGCCGTCACCGACGCCGCCCGCCGCGGCTCCGCCGCCGCCGCCGCCGATTGCCGTGGCTCCTCGGTCACCGCCGCCGGCCGCGGCTCCGAAACCTCCGCAGCCGCCGTGCTCGCGGTCGCCCGCGACGCCCTCGACGAACGCCGCCTGGTGGGGACGGCCGCGTCCGTCCTCAGCACCTTGGCAGGAGCAAGAGGGGGCACGGTGGGCGCCACCCTGCGAACACGAAGGTGAGAGAGTTAGGCCCTAACCGTCCAAAAGACGCGACTAAGGGGAAGCAATCGCCTACCTCAGGGTGGAAAACCCTCGTTTCCTTTTTCTCGGGGGCTTGGCGGACGTTGTTGCAGCCACCGGCGTGGCCACCGCCTCGCCGCCAGCCATCTCCACCCGCGCGCGCGCCGCCCGCGGTGCGCGTCGCCCCTCTCGTAGGTTGCCGGCGGCGGGCGCTTCCGCACCCGCCCCAGCGCCGGCTCTCTTCCGTCGCCTCCGCGGCCCTGGGTGAGGGGGGCGAAGGCTCCCACCTCTCGGGGGGAGCCCGGCCCCCATCGCTTTCCTCCTCCTCCTCCTCGTCCGACGACGAGTACTCCGAGGTCTCGGGGGAGGAGAGCCCCTGCTGCTCGCGCAGCTGGAACTCCTCACTCCTCCGTTCCCGACGCTCTCGTCGCCGGATGCTCCGCTCCTTCTTGCGAGACGCCCGCTCCTGCTCTCGCCGCTGCGCCGCGCGCGCGCGTGCTCAGGCTCAGGGCGTGGGCGGGTCGGACCGCGTGGCATTCACGGCCTTTATCTGTAAAGAACAGGCAAGGCCTCAAAACACACTGATATCCCGCGAACCGGCAGAACAGGGGAGGCGGAAGTCCACTCACCAATGGGCCAACCGGGAGAATGGTAAACACCCAGAGAGTCACGTCGTCGCTCCGGGCAGCCCTGAGGTCGATGGCGCGCCGCGCCCGTGTGGCCGCGTACTCCCGCGGGAAGAGGTTCGGCATCAACCGCGATTGCGCCAACGCGACGGGGTCCGCGTCCTCGTGCATCTCGAAGATGCTAAGCGGCCTCTCCATCAAGGGAATGATCCACCGGTGATGGAGATTCGTGAGGACGCACCCTGCGGTCAACCCGTCATCCACCAGGGTCTTCAACGCGTCCAGGAGCGAATCCAGCCTCGTCTGGTGCGAAGACGGGGACACCCCGTGGTGCCAGGAGTCGGCCTTGTCCATCAGCACCTTGCTGGAGTAGGGGGAGGCCGACGTCGTCGTTGCGAAGGTAGAACCACCCCCACTCCCACTCCTCGTTGTTGGAAGTCATCATGCAAGGAATGTAGAGCTCCCTGTGCGTGTTCCGCAACGCGATCGTCATGCCGCCGGCGCGCACCGCGCGGCGAGTCTTCGGCTCCGGCGTAGCAAGTGTGTGTAGCTCCACGAGGAAGAGATGAACCCAGAGATCCCAGTTCACTGGGATCCCCAGGAAGCCCTCGCACACGCCGACGAACGTCACTGCCTGCGAAATCGCGTTCGGCGTGAACTTGTGCAGCTCCACGCCGTAGTGGTAGCACAGCGCACGCATGAAGCGGCTTGCCGACGCTGCAAAGCCGCGCTCGTGAAAACGGATGAAGCTGACGACGTAGCCGTATGGCGGGTTGGGCTCCCGGTCCCTCGCCGGCGGCTCGATCCACGCCGCGGGACGCCCATCCTCGTTCACCGCAAGCTGGCCGGCGGTCACCAGCTCGCTCAAGGCAAACCTCGTCGCCGTCGAGCGCAGCCACGGCAATGGGTCGATGACGGTGATGGGCTGAGAGGGAGCCATGCGGGTCGGCGAAGAGGCGTGGAGCGCGAAGCGAGAGCTGTGCGACGGCGAAGGAGCAAGTGCAGCTCTAGGTCGGAAGCGCAAGGGGTGAGGACGGCAGACGCTAAGTGTGGAGGTAAAGATTCGCATCACCTCCCCCTTGGATTTATAGATCCCCGGAGCTACGCTCCCCGGAACGCACGCCCTGCGTGCATTAACTGCAGGCAAACGGCCCAGCCAATGACGGGCGGCACCCGCCACGACCAAGGCGACCAGGCGCACGCACGCGCGCTATCATTACGGCGCGGCGACCGAAGAGCCGCGGCGGGCCGTCACGTCCGCCGCCCACGTCGCCCACTACGCGCGCGGGCGCGGCGCCTGAAAAGGCGCGCCCGCAGCGCAGAACTGTGGCCGCGACTATGGGCATTAAATGGCCCGGTCCCTTACCAAGTAAGGATGACCCTCGAGTGGCCCGAGCACCAGGCTCGAAAAACCTGACCCTCGAAGGGTGCGGTTACCGACCAGTGGCCTCGAAGCCCGCTCAGCGTGAACGGGCGCCACAGGTGCCCTCGATCTACAAAAAATTACTAATCAGCGGTTCGAGGGCCGACCCGGCTGCGAACCCTCGAAACCTGCAGATGCGAAAAGCCGGGGGCACTCAGCTGCCACCTCGCAACGGCCCTGCTGATCAGAGGTTCGAAACCTGACCCTCGAAGGGTTTGAATAGGTGCCCCAGATCACCAGAGTCAGGGACGATGAGGGCGCGCGCATTCGAGCCTATCCTCGAGCCCACCGGCTCGAGGGCGCCCCACATGTCGTGTTCGAGAGCCAGCGAGGGCAGCTAGTTGGGGGGATCCCATCGAGGGAGAGCTTTCGCGCCCTCGGTCCCTAGCGAACGGGACCGAGCCCCACCTAGCAAACCCGCGCAAGCGCTTTTATGGACGAGTCTCCGGATCACGAGCCTACCCTTATCGAACGGGGCATGGGCGTCCACTTGAACCACCCGATAGCAGCTCGACGAGGAATCCGCAATCCGCGACCCGATCGATGGGGGTTGTGGAAACCTCACCCTCCATCCCGCGAAGGGACGGTGAGGGCGCGTTTAAAACAAGACGAAGAGCTCGCCCCGATCGCCTCAAACGAGCCCAGGCTCGGGGGCTCGACGCACGGCTACACCTCCTGGGGTGCGCCGAACACGAAAGGTACCAATCGCGCACGCGTGACCGATGCCGGCTGAAACATCGCCGATGCCGGTTGAAACAAATACCACGCCCACTGGTAAAAATTCGCGAAAACCCCTGCAGGAGCACTCAAGCTCCTGCAGGGCTTCAGGGGCTAGACCCGCGGGTCCGCTGACGCGGCCCCACAGAAAGGCATTGGCAACCGAGAGGGAAGAATGTCCTATCAGCAGGCTCCAGCATCTGCGGGACCCTGACGGGTACACCCACAGATGCTCGGGGGCTACTGTCGGGGACAGCCATAAGGGTCCCCTAAATAACCAGGGGAAACCCGCTTAAAACCTGCAAAAAACGCAAATCATGAATCAACTCGCGCACCTAAAACACATAAAAGACACGACCACGCCCCTGGTGGTCCCTGCGGCCCGCCAGGGCGGCACAGTGGACGCCCCTCGAGTGAGGACCGCCTCACTCGAGGGATAGAAGCTCCCTCGGGTGAGGTCCGCCTCGCTCGAGGGCTCAACCCACCCACAGATGCTCGGGGGCTACTGTCGGGGACAACCATAAGGGTCCCCTAAATAACCAGGGGAAACCCGCTTAAAACTTGCAAAAAACGCAAATCATGAATCAACTCGCGCACCTAAAACACATAAAAGACACGACCACGCCCCTGGTGGTCCCCGCGGCCCGCCAGGGCGGCACAGCGAACGCCCCTCGAGTGAGGACCGCCTCACTCGAGGGATAGAAGCTCCCTCGGGTGAGGTCCGCCTCGCTCGAGGGCTCAACCCCGCCCCTCGAGTGAGGTCCGCCTCGCTCGAGGGCTAAGCACCCCCTCAGGCGGGGCCTGCCTCGCACGAGGGCACCCGCACGTACGTTGCCCGCGCCCCTGCCCCTGTGCACGGGCATTAAATGCCCTGACACCGCAGGGCGCATGCCGTGACGCTGACACGCTTGGGAATCACGCCCCGGTGCTGTTCCGCCAACTCCATAGGGGGAACCCATCCCTGCCACTGTGGAGCGCTGTGCGGCAAGGCCGGTGTCAGCTCCGTGACACTGTGCCGCCTACCCCCGTATGGCTAACACGCCGCGCCCTTGAAGGAGGCCGGCGACACCCTCGAATGTCTTTTCTATGCTGACGCAGGGCCATGCCGTGACGTCAGGCCGGCGGGATCGGTTATCCCCGTCACTGTCAACCCTGTGCGACCATCCCCGCCACTGCTCCTCCACGCCGGACACTGTGGCGACATCCCGACACTGTTGGGACGCACGGGGACAAGACGTCGCCACAACGACCACTGTGCCACGTACGGACCTTCGTCAACGACACTCTCGAATCAGCCCACTACGGCGGTCAATAAACCAACCGCTACATCACCACCCTCGAAGCCGCTCCTGTACGAGCATAAGACGCCCCACGACGCCTCAACGGGAGCGGGATTCGCCAGGACGGCCGTCAGCTCCACAGCACTGCTCGCCATACCTCCACACGTAGGGAAACAGTGCGGCATGCATGTAAACTGCTCCCTCCTTGGCCTATGAAAGGAGGGGCAGTCCCCCAACCGCGGGGACACGGGAAGACGGACAACGATTACTCACACGCTCTCCGCCTTCTCCACGATATTGACACTTGCCTCAATCAACACCTCTGGGACTTCGGGGCCAAGCCTCCTCTCCCGCCTCGCTTGTAGCCACCCCTCTACGAGCACCACGGTGCAAGCAATACAGTGCCCCAAGCACACCACTGCTGGACGTACGGCCCCGGCCGGAACCAGGATAAACCAAGTGTTCTTAGTTGCTAGCACCGAACCATCGAGAGGCAGATCTCAGCGCTCATTACTAGTTAGTGTCGGGACTACTTTCCGCACTGACAAATATTTTCACCCTTATTTATGATGCTATATATGGATGATGTACAATTATCCTAATTGACTTGCTACTATGTTACACTTTTGTATATGAATATTGCTCATATTTCTCATCTAGCTTCAATCAAAAGTCAAAATTGTTCAAAACTTAAAATGCACATGAAAATCTCACACTTGTCCCTCTCCATAAAAAGGAAAAAGAAAATTCGTCGTTGCCATAAAAAAATGAACGGAATTTAAATCGAAAAAAATAACAGCATGTTGGACCGAAACCTAGGACGTACAACAAGTCAACAATAGCCCACCTGGCCCAGTCCCCCGACCCAGCCCAAGGAACCGAGCAGAACAACTGCAAGCCTCCTCCGTAGTCCAATCCCAGCATCGAAACCCTCACCTCTTTTCTCGCACGTCTCCGATGGCCGCCGCCGCCGCGCCGCTCCGCCGGCTGCTGCTCCGCCTCCGCGACCCGCCCCCGCTCCCCTTCAACTCTCTCCTCTCCCGCCTCCCGCCGCATCTCCAGCAGGGTCCCACCCCGACCCCAACCCCAGCGCCCCCTCCGCTCCCGACCTCGACGCTACCGGCCGGAACGCCACCCGCGAGTCTCCGCGACGCCATCCTCTCCTTCCACCCGGGCCTCCAGATACACCCGTGCCTGGATCCGATCGGGGACGCCCCCGCCGCCGTGGAGGAGGGCGGCGGAGCGGCGCCGGAGGTGTGGGCGGACAGCGTGAAGAAGAAGCGCAAGCGCAAGATGAACAAGCACAAGCTCCGCAAGCTCCGGAAGCGACTCCGTCGCCAGACATAAAGCACTCTCTCCGCTCCGGTTAGACCTCTCGCCATTGCGTCGCGTCTGATGATTTGACTTTTCTTTTCGTTGCTGATCCGTGAAGTGAGACTGAGAAATCTCTGGTGAATGATGAGAGAGCTATGCAATGAATCCATCATTTTAGTCACTGTCTGTAGCCTGTTCACTGTGCTAATAAGATTTTTGTTGAGTTGGTCATCTTCGGTACTGAACACAACTTTTGATTCGGGTCTTTTATTTAGTACGGGAAGTGTGCAAATGGAAATGCTGTATTGCTGGAATATTATGCGTAGGCGACCTTTGTTTCTGTATAGTATAACCTAAGACTGACCCCAACAATGAGAGGCAATTTGGAGAGGCAAACGGAGTTTTGCCTCGTGGGCACAGTAGAGATTGGAGTGGCAAAAACTTGGTCTCTCCAACAGAAAAGGCACGCCACGATGCAAATCAGTCTGAGCCGCGCCGAGGAGCTCGCATCCGCTTCCCTTGCCTCCGGAGACCAGATGCCTCGGTTCGGCCGCGCGGGGTCCGACTGCCGGGGAGTTTGACAGCGGCAGATCCTGCCTCCTGCCTGCGCTGCTCACCTCGCTCCTTCATGTCGAGCGCTGAACCATGGGGAAGAAGAGGGCAGTGCCACGCGCCGCGCGGGGGAAGAGGAAGGCGGAGTGAGCTCCGAGAGGAGCTCCAATCCACGGCGGTGGAGCTTCAATCGACGACGGCTGCAGTGGATTCGGTGATGGAGGGCCTCGAATCGGCGAAGGAGGATGCCACACCGTTGCTACCGTGGAGGGGTCGGTGGCGGAGGGCGTAGGAGGAAGGCGGCGCGCTGACAGACCCGGCTAGCCACGCCGGCCGCTCCCCCGTCGGTGGAGAGATACACTGCACGGAGGAGCAGAGGCGGCGGCAGCGGCGGCGGCTCCGCTGCTCCTTGTGCCACCGAGACGGGCAAGAGGAAGGAGGAGGGTGGCATGGAGGTGAGGGCGGAGGAGGCGCTCCTTCCCCGGCCTCCCTTTGACGGCGGCGGAGACCCCACTGGGACAGAGGAGGTGGTTGGGAGGGCGGCGCAGAGATGCATTAGAGGAGAGAGGGAATGCAATTTTAGCTCACCTCTCTCCTCCAATGCAAAGTGCCTGCTCTGTATGCATGGTCTGTTGGAGAACATTTTGGTGATGCAGTGTGTTAGGAGATGCATAAATGGCTTTGCATATTTTTGTTGGAGTCAGGCTAAAGGTTTTAATTTTGCAAGCATAGTTGCCAAATCACTTTATTTTCAATGTTGTGTGTTTCTATTATATGTAGGTGGATTAGGCAAGGGATAGTTGCAAGTCAAAACAGACCGTGATGCAAGCTTGGAAAGTCTTGTTTCCCATCACTCTGTTTTAAGTTGGGTGCCTATGCTTTTTAAGGATATCTATATGCTGGGTGATTAGGTATTCTGTAAAGTGTAAACCATAATTCCATATTGGCAATTATATTGCTGGGTCACAGAAGCAGGCTATTCTATAGTACAACAAAAACCTTGAGGTCTTGTGCTATTCTGAGCTCACTTTGTCTTCTGCTCTCTAATTCTTTGTTTTGTCTTTGCTGATTAGGTTCAAAGGTTGTTGGACTTGAAACCAGGGCCTCCAATGGGATGCACGCTGGTTCTTGGCTGATTGCCTGCTGCGGATTTTTGTTTGGCGAAGGAGCTACTTGTTCAATAGCAGCCATCCATTGTTGGGTTGAGACTAACAGACTAGAAACTGACAGAACTCATAATGAAACTAAGCCAAGCTAGGTTAAGTCTTGATTTCTGTCAAATAAAGCTCCAGATTTGGTTGTTTTGTTCCTTTTTCTTCCCATTCAATGCTGTGGTGCACACACCCACATGACTCGTCCAGAAGTGCTACACATCAGATTTGAGGAAACCTGATTTTTGTTTTTTTGGATTCTGGGTGCTGTTTACCCTGTTGATATCTGACAAGTTACCACCTGTATCGTTGTTGAGAGGCCCGCCTGTTCTGGACACGCTAGTCTGGATTTTTACTTCCCTTTGTTTGCTCATGATGAATTTTGGACCCTGTCGAGTGGCCTATGAGCTAAATTTTATTCTTGGCTTTTGTCATTATGTTGTGCGAGTTCCTGGGGACCTGCTTAGGTTTTTTTTTTTGAAAGAAAGGACCTGCTTAGGGCTAGTTTGGTAGAGCTCAAAAACAGCTCCTGGAGCTGTTTTTGCAGGAGCTACCCCAAACACCTCCACACGTGAAGTGATTCTGCTAACCTAAATGTGAGAGGTGGAGCTGTTTTTATTGACCAACAGGTGAAGTTGGAGGAGCTTAAAGAACCAGCTCCCCTGCTCGAGCTCCAACTCCTCCGTCTAGAGGAACAAACAGGGCCTTAGTTTCCAACATTTCATTCGAATAGTGGGATGTTAAACTCCGGGCACCAAGCAAACATCTTAGGGCCTTAGTTTCCAACATTTCATTCGAGTAGTGGGATGTTAAACTCTGGGCACCAAGCAAACATCTTAGTGCTGCTTAGCAATGTCAAATGACCTTCAGTGCACGAATTGGAATTTTTTATATATTTTTTAATCATTTTGCAAAATTATAAGATGGCTTCAAAATTTTACAGTTTTGACAACCATTCGCCCGCCGTTGCTTACGATGGTCTGAGGTCCAACCGCCGTGGGCCACGGTGGTTCGGCAAACAGCCGTGGGCCCCCACGGGTGTGGAGGTCAGCCGCCATGGGCAATGGCGGTTGACGACTAATCGACGTGGGCTACGGCGGCAAGGCCAACCGCCGTAGCCCACAGCGGTAAAGCCTGCGCAGCCGCCGTGGCGTACGGCGGTAGGTTTGTTGCCCTCTATATAAGTCGAAAATTAGCCCGGAAGTGTAATAAAAATTCGGGAAGGAGTGAGGGGGCGGAGTAGCTCTGCCGGTTCTTCACTTCATTGTAAGTATTTCGTCAATTTTCAACTCTTTTAGCACCTATACTTAGAAAACGTATTTAGTGATTCACTGTGTTTCTTCAGATCTGTAGTATTAAAAATGTCCTATTTGTAGGGTTAGGGTTGGGAAGGATAAGAGGGGAGGTGGAGGGTGCGGAGCAGTGAAGCTCTGCTCCTTCTTCGCTTCATTGCAGGTATTTCACTTATTTCACTAATTTCACTATTTGATATTTCGGTGGAGTAGATTTCTGTAGATTTCTGTATGGTATAGATTTCTGGAGTATAGATCTGTAGTTGTAGTTTATAGATATGTATTTGTAGTTTATAGATCTGCAGTTGTAGTTTATATATCAGTAGTTGTAGTTTATATTACTACTAGGATCATGCCCGTGCGTTGCTACGGACAAAACAAATTTCGTCAAGAAGCATTAAACATCATCATCTGAAATTTTTATTACTTCGATAATCATAAGAACACAAGACATTTGATTTTCCTACACATATCTATTTTGTTTCTGCAAGGTTTCACCTAATTCCAACACTACATTCTAATTATGTCATAAATTTTTGCAATGAGTAATATGCCAAATGCCTCAATGTGAAACGAAAAACAACTTCGCAATGAGTAATACCATCACCGTTTTGCACTTGCATCTTCTTTATCTCATCTTGCAATAATAATAATATGATCTATTCCCCCAAATAATATATGACAGTTAATAACATGTACTACTTCCGTCCATAAATATGGCGTTTAGGAGATGAACTAATTTTCTTGTACTAAATGTGAACAGAGGGAGTTCTATCTCTTCCTCTTAGACTCGTAGGTGGTTGCACCGTGTTTTCACAAGAGTCAAAATTTAATATACACACCTTTCAAAGATCATACAAAAACAACAATACCGCACAACTTTCAATATATACGAGATATTGTATCGCTTGAATTACATGATATATTAAAATTGGATAAGTGTTTGTAGAACAACATGATGCTTTCCTAAATTGAAAATGTAGGTTATAATTGAATGCATACAACAACTCATATCACTTTGTTTTGCCACAAATACATAGGTGTTTCTTTTAAGCATTCGTAGGTGTGACTGAGATCCATTCCTCTCATATATTTTAAGAGCTTCAAAATCCTTTGAATAAATTCCTCCGCACAAGTAGCTATTCAGTACATGTTCCCAACAACTCTAATTTTACATGCTACCAAGCATCCAGCATTTACCGCCTAGTGAACATCAAACCACAAATGTTTATGGACAAACTAATTTCAAGAAAAATAATTGTTTGCTTTTCCAGACTACAGAATTTTATATGCGACATTAGACTCCAGAATCTTAGATGCGAAAAGACAATAGAGTCAGGGAATGAGGGACTGCTGCCTTAATAAAGATTGGGGTAGTACCTGCAAATTATCAGTACAAGAGTGTTAAGAAGGTCTTCAGTATGCAGGTTTACCAGCAGTCACCATGAGAACCTGTTGTGGTTAGCACATTGGTGCAAAAATGTGCATAATAACTTTTCATCGTATTCAGTAGACACAACACAAATTTTTGAAGTCTATTACTATTATTGAGTACTTACCCAAAAAAAGTGAAATTGTCCTCTGAACCTCGACCTTTCTCCCCTAAACTTTTCTCTAATCCAATTCAATTTCAACCATAGTAATAAGCATGTTCTCAGTTTCAATTTTGCAACCTGAAATAACATTTATGACACCAGTCGAATGGCTACCTGGCATCCTTATCAATAGAAAGAGTCATGTCATTACCTACCGAAGCATCCTTATTTCTCAAAGTAGTTTATCGGTATCCTTATTTCTCAACCTGTTTCTCACCGCACAAGTTGTCGACATCCTACAAAGAAAGGTGCGAGCAAAATTGAAACAAGGGAAGCAGATAAATCATTCAAGCAATGTGACAGAATGGCACCGGGAAGGATTGTTTGTACAAGCCGTAGCAAGTACCATTTTCTACCCTGCCTATTCATATAGAGGAAGGGATTAAATAAGAAGGTGCATGAAATAGAAAGCTAACCGGCACTGTTAAATGCTCCATTTTAAAACAATAAAAATCAGGAAGTGGGTTGTAAGCAAACAGTACAAAGGAAATAGTTGTAAGCATATTCAGGATATTTTTTCCACTTCTAATAAGGTACAGCTATCTCTGTTAAATAAATATCACCACCCAAATCTGGTGCACATATAAGAAATTAATTAACACTGCAGAGAATGCCCATTAGTCTTGCAGATAGATACCAGGACATATATCTCGATTTCAGCATATCAAGAGATTGTGGCAAGGAGTTGGACAGATGTCAAGCAAGTTGCAAGCATACAAAAGCCTCGTCGAAATAAGAACGCCGCTACATATTTCGGAATTAAAAGGCCAATGCATGTTATGAAGCATCTACTTGCTAAAAGGCGGTAGCTCCAATACTTGTTAAGTTGTTATGGCTGAAAACTTTTTACCTAGACTCCTTCGATGTAGTTCAACTGCAACAATACTAACTAAGAGTTTAAGCTATCATCTGCATTTGAAACAAGAGATCTAGAACATGAATGGCCATAACCGATGGTCATACGGCCTAGTTTTGATACAAATGATAGATGAGAAAATAAATTAGATGATTTGATGGGAAAAGTATGTAACACCTTGATAAATATCTCGAGAACAACCTATCCGGCCAATGTGGTACCAGTCTAATTGCAAAATTGTACCATAGAGTCCATGCCCGATTGCAAAGTACCGGTAAGAAGCATCCCGAAAATCACGGTTAAAATTTATTATATACATGCTACATATTTTCGCACAATTTGGTCGGTTATCAGACAACATTTTGCACATCCAAGTGAGTGCTTGCATGTATGCACACACAAACTCAAAAGTAAAGAGCACTGGATGGAGGAATGCTGAGTTGCATATTCAGTCACTATAATCTTCACATGTTCTCTCCGTGATTCTCTCGTAATCCGCACATAGGAATGCCGAGTTGCATATTCGATCACTTTAAAATTGTAGCCCTTTTAGGGGAGCTGTTGCCTAATCAAACTTCGGTGTAGAACTACCTCCATATGACCAAATCACTGTCATAAAATTTAATGGTACTCACAAAAAAAACTATCCAATTGAAATTTTTTCTATAATTATCCTACAAGGACCAATCGAAAGCAAAAGAGCATACAAACTCACCTCAAAATCTGCCAGACTGAATACTGTTTCCTTCTGCCTCCATGCTCCATCCTTCAATTTTAACATTACAGAAGCCACCATCAGTCGCATATCAGTTTAGTGGAGTTAGTGCAAAGGAAAAAATGGGGAAAGCACACACATAAGAAGCATCCTGAAAGGGGCCAGCGTGAACCGCGACACGTTGGGGTCGGGGGTTCAGGCGGCGATGGGCCGACGCTCGAGCGCTGCCGCCTGAGTAGTCCGCGCCCTGCATAAAAGTCGTGCTAGATTTTCTAGTTAATATTCTATTTCCAAGCAATGTAGCAATGCAACCATTTTCAATTGTTAAAACACCTTAAATCATAGGGACATGCATGAACAAATTGATAAAATTAAAGAACTTCAGCTATCTCACCCATCTTCTGGCATCTGAGGCAGTAGGACATCATAAGGGATTGTGAAGGAAGAATAACGTGGATTAGATCAAGGAATAAAACACATTTGAACATGTCAGATCAAGACCTCCCGACACCATATCCTAATACCACACCTTCTGCTTGAGCACAAAGTGTCCCATCGGGATGCAGGACTGCAGGAGGGCTCCTACAAGCTCCCCCGCCCTCGCGCGACGGCCTCCCCGATGATGGTAGGTACCTCCTCCTCTGACGGCTTCGACGACGGAGTTGCTTACACAGGTGCCTGAATCGAAGGAGCCACAGACAGCGGTGGAGCCAAGGATCACCAGCTCTCACAGCTGGATGCGAGCACCTTGTCGACCTGTATCGTGGGCTTAGCATCTTCCTACTTGTTGCAGCATTGTCGGAGAAGCGACTTCATCACCTCGCTGTCCGCGGCCTCCACATCCTCGGCGGCGCATTAGGCGTAAGGGCATGGATCTCACGAGATAAATGGGACCGGGAAAAACGGATCGGCAATGGAGAGATGAGTGGAGTGGGGGCGACGACATGGTGGGGAGAGGAGAGGAGGGGAGAACGGGAGAGCGGAGCGGAGGGGAGGGGAGTAGAGTGGAGTGTACCTCTAGGGCGCGGAGGTAGGTGTAGATGTCGGAGGCGTAGGACCGGAGAGATGCGGGTCGGCGGCGCGCGCGCGCGCGGGGAGGAAGAGGCCGAGGAGTCGGGGTCCGCGGCGGCGGCGGTGCGGGGGGGAGGGGGAGGTGGAGGTGGAGGAGTCGCGGTCGGGGTCGGCGCGGGGCGGGGAGGAGGACCCGCACCGCTCGGCCGGGCGGCCTCCGCCACGGCGTCGGGGACGACGTGGGCGGCGAACCTGCGTTCCTCCCGCGCGCGGCGGGCTTCCCGTTGATGCCGCCCCTCACGGGCTTGACGGGGCGCGGCGGCGCGGCGGTGCCGAGCGGCGACGCCGGCGTTGGCCATGGCCGCCGGGAGCTTCCCGAGCGCAACCCGCTTCCGCTTGGCGGGGGCGGCGCCCCACCGTCGCCGCCGCCGGCGGCGGACTCCGCCGCGCGCTTGGCGGCGGCGCGGGTGAGCCGGGGCATCGCGCCGGCCCGCGGACGCCGACGCCGCGGCGAGGGGCCGCGTTCTCCTTGTCGTCCATCGTCGTCGTCGGCAGCGGCGACGGGCGGCGGCGGCGCTGCGGGGGTGCTCCTAGGGTTTGGGGTTCCGGAGGAAGAGGTGGGGAAATGGGGAACGAAATGGTGGAGAGGGAGGGAGGAGGAGGAGGAGGGAGCGGAGGCGCGGTTCTCGGGGGTCTCCTCCGGCGGGAGCGGCGGCCTTGCCGTTCCCCGGATCTGAAACGGTGAGGCGCGGTGGTGGGGGTAGGGGACCAGGGGGTTTTGTGACGAGATGAGATGCTTGGTGCAGGCGAGGCGAGATGACGGGGTGCGGGGCGGGCCGCGGGCGCCGAGCGGAGGGGTGAAGCCGCGGGTGCCGCGGTCCGCTCCCCGCGCGTCGCGGCCGTGCGGCCGTGGGGGTGACGGGGGATGGAACCGCCGACGGCGCGGGGAAAAGTGGGTGGGGGGGCGACGCGAGGGGGTGAAGGCGGGGGGAGACGCGAGGGGGTGAAGGCGCGGCGGGAGGTGAATGCGCGGAGGTGCAGGTGAAAGGTGAACCCATGTAAAAGTTTTACTTCCACACTTTTTAGGAGTAGAGAAACATATTCATTGTTAAGTGTGTAGATTGTGGCTGATTAGTTTGTTAATTTACTTTAGATATTAGTTTATTTGTTTCTTAGTCCCTAGATGTAGTATTTGATAGCAGTTACTGTTTTTTATTATAAATCAAACATGTCGGAGACAATCACAATCAAATTATATTATGGAATTGGAGAAATTATATATGGTCCACAAGTAGTTGACTTGTCAAATTATAGTTCAATTGAGAAAAATGTTTCAAGAGTAGGAGAAAGAACTTGGGAGGCTATAACCAACTGGCTGGTCAAGTCATTTTCATTAAATTTAGAGCACCAATGCATGTCGGTGATGGTACTAATCAACAGAAGTGCACCAGTGTATTGGGAGCTCGTGGCACTTGAAGGGACTCCACGATGGAGGAGTTTTATCAGAAATGCATGCCGAGTTGGTTTGCCTGTGATTTTGTTTGTCCAAGTTTACCAGAAGGGTGGGTCGAGCTGCCAAGTGCATGAGGAAACTGAGGATGTGAACGAGGGGGAGGTGCTGAAGAAGGGGAAGGTGTTGAAGAAGGTCAACAACAAGAGGAGGAAGAAGGGGATTCTGAGGGTGAGAAGACATCTAGAGGTTATGTTGTCACTGGTGTTATTGATGAGGAAGAAGTAAACCCAGAGGTGATGAGACAATATCAGAGAGAGTTGGAAGCTGATGAACGTGCATTGGAAGATGACTCTTCAGATGATGATGATGATGATGATGATGATGATGATGATGATGATGATGATGATGATGATGATGATGATGATCATGTGCCCTTGCATTGGCGGAACTACGATTTCTCCCGGTGTACTATTAATACTGGTGAGAATGTGCCATGGGAGTACACGGAGACCGAGGTTTGTGTAGGCGCTATGTACCCCGGTACTTTACATCCGAAGGATGCAGTGAAGCAGTTGTCCACCTTAACTCTACACAGGGAGTTCATGGGTACTCAAGAGCTCTCCTAGGATATATGATGTGTGTTGCAACAAGGATGATTGTTCTTTTCGAGTGTATGCATATATGGGGAAGTGGGATAATTACATACATGTCAAAGAAGTGAAAGGTCATACTTGTATCCTTGATTGTATTGATGCAATGCACCGAACATTTCAGCTGATTTTGTTGCAAGCCACATGTAACCTCACATAGTAAATAGCCCAGAATATGCACCTAAGCAATTATCAGTGCAATTGAGGAAAAGTTTGGGTACACCATCGGTTACGGCAAGGCATACCAAGTAAAGAAGAAGGTGTTGGAGCATATGTGGGGTACTCATGAAGCATCCTACCACAATTTGCTTAACTTGCTATACACAATAGTTCAGATGAATATATAAGGACTATCCTTGTGTGGAGAAACCAGGCAAGCTTGTGCTTCAGCGGTCATTCTTGGCATTGGGTGCCTGCATTGAGGCTTTCAAAGTGTGTCGATTGGTCATTTGCATAGATGGCAATTTTCTCACAGGCAAATACAAAGGAACAATCCTGACAGCTGTGGCAGCTGAAAGTAACAATCAGTTGCTTCCTTTGGCCACTGCATTTGCGGAGGGGGAGAATGGTGACAGTTGGTACTGGTTCCTTGAGAGGTTGAAGAACATGGTGGTCCAAGATGTGCAGGATGTGTTTGTGATACACGATAGGCACAAAGGTATTTTGCAAGCAATCAATGACATGAAAGAGGGCAGCACAGAGTGATACAGAGCTCCATTGTGGCCAGATGTTAAGAGCAGATGGTGTGTTAGGCACATGAAAGCAAACTTCTACATCCAGTTCAAGAAAGGCCCTGTATAAATTGTTTGAGTGGTTGTGTGAGCAGACTCAGCAGAAGAAGTTTGATGCCACCTGAAAGAAATTAGATGAGCTGACAAAGAAGGCATCAGAGGAGATAGCAAAGAAGCCAGTGACTCCCGAACCTGAAGAGGAGCCAATTTCTCTCGAGGATGTGGGATTAGATGGCCCTCAAGTCAGGCGCAGAAGAGGGCGTGCTGTGAAGACCTTCAGCCAGTGGATTCAGAATGAGCCTAAGGAGAAGTGGTGTCTCATGTTTGACGAGGGCGGAGCAAGACATGGAATAAAGACCACTAATTTTGCTGAGGTATACAAATGTGTGCTCCGCGGTGCAAGACCTCTTCCTCTAGTTGACATCATTGAGTTCTTTATGTATCGTACAATGTTGCACTTTCACACAAGGAGCAAGATAGCGAATGAGGTTCTGAGGAACACTCAAATGAGACACTGCACAAAAATGATTGAGTATTTGTCCAAGGCTCAGGAGAAAGCACTTAAACACATGGTCACAGCGCAGCCTTTGCACTAGTCTGATGACAATGAAATTATGTGGAGCTATGAGGTTGCGTGCAAAGGGAAAATGTGCCTAGGCCCTTCGCGTTAAAGACGTATCAAGTTGCTGAAGTTGGTAACCAAATATGAAGATGTATATGCCGAAAGCCGCAACTACTACACAATCCCTTGCTCACATGTGATCGCCGTATGCTATAAACTGCAACAATTCAGCTACCATAGGTACGTGCCACGGTACTACGCCAAGGAAACTGTTCGGAACATTTGGAACCGAACAATTCAGGGCTACCTCATGCAGGGTTCTTTTACTGAGAACCCCAAAAAATGTTTTGCACATACCAAATACAAATCCTCAGTTGTGCGAAGGTATTGGAAGAAGGAAGAAGAAGAAGATTAGGAACAACATGGACGAAGCAGAAGCTGGACCTGCGGTAGTGATTGTCGTATGGACATCCCTGGGCCCAATACTCTGGTGGGTACCAGGACCGACTACTCGGTGGGCCCCTAGGACTACTCGACTTGTGCTACACGGCACCTGATGGCGTGGAGCGCAAGGACTACGGTGGAGGAGTACTCGGATAGGAAGCTGTGCATGTTCGGATCCATGTAGAGAACTCCTAGATGTACACGACTAGCACTCTCTCCTCCAACCGACTTGTAAACTGAAGCGTCCCCTCATTAGAGGTGACTAAATGTGATACAAATACAAGTCCAGGAGGCTGGTAACACATTTATTACAACAGGTGGTTCTATACCGTACAACACGTCGAGGCTGTGGGCACGGGAGCACCACTGCCACGAGAAGTAACATAAGAACCACTAACCAAACTACGATAGTAAAGGCTTCTAAAGCCTCATCAGAGTCTAGCACCATGGAAGCTTCTTGTGGAGACCCTGAATCCACAGGCACAGGTTGGGTGTAGGACAACAACCTACTCGACG
This sequence comes from Cenchrus americanus, assembly GCA_947561735.1. Classification (NCBI taxonomy): domain Eukaryota; kingdom Viridiplantae; phylum Streptophyta; class Magnoliopsida; order Poales; family Poaceae; genus Cenchrus; species Cenchrus americanus. The sequence goes on from OX387245.1 coordinate 181,807,271, forward strand.
TCTTCGGGGACGAAGTTGGGATCCTCCTCTGAAAAACAGTTAATTAAACAAGGGTGAGTACATACGTACTCAACAAGTTCAACCCCACCCACAGAGGGGCTTACAAGAAGATCATGCACATGATATATCAAGGATCAGGTTAAGGTTTATTTGCAAACACATTTACTCATGTAGGGGTTCATTTCAAAAAGGTTTTTGCAAATAATTACTATAACCCAAGTAACTCAGTTGTTTTGAGAAAACCAATTAGGAACTACCGGACTCCCCGTCCGTAGTAGCCCAAGCACACAATCACACCCTTTTCTAGAAAACAACTCACACCATGAAAACATCCCAAACCCAAACACTAGTTTTGTGACCACACCGTGACTGGTCCAATACCGTGGACACGACTATTGGAATAGGTTTTACACTCTGCAGAGGTTGTACATCTTTACCCACAAGTAGGGTACCGCCACATGAACACCTTAGTGTCGGCGTGAATCCTATCAAAGCCATTACCCACCTTAGCTAACCCTACGAGCCACCACGGAAGCAACCAAGGGGTTATCTCACATAACCAGGGCGTACCTCACACAGATCGTACCCCTACTACTTGGTCTCCCGCTGCTCACCCGCACTCCTGATGGCAAGTAGATTAACTAGTGGGATTTATGCTAAGCCGTTGCCACATACGACGGTCGAGTGGTAGTACGATAATTTGGGTCAGGTGAGATGTCACGCAACCCGGTCCTTAACGACAAGATGGACATCTCCAAACATGCTCAACCACAAAGGTACGAGCTCACCCATACTCCTGACACACACGTCCATCCCGTCTACCCAGTTCTTTACTCATTTTCCAAAAATGTCTTATTTCCATTTTTAAAGCACTCACACCGTTTTAAAGAATTCATTTTGGCCAAACAAGGTTCAATCATAGCAATCAAGGGTGGCTATCCTACCAGGTTTTTGCAGTAAAACAATATGCAATTTATAAAACGGGTATAGGGTTGTGTTTATAAAACTGGGACCAAAGCATGCATCAAAGGATGAGATTGAACTTGCCGTCTTCGAAGTCCTCGGGGAGTTCCTGCTCGCGGTTCCGGTCCTCGAGCTCCTGCGCATAGTACTCGACTCCAAGCTCCGGCTCGCGATACTCCTCCTCGTTCACTCCGTTGGCTATAGCGCACACACAAGCAAGCATGCAAACAATACAAGCACACAAGATTTACCGACTGAGCTCGAGGGGGAAATAAATAAATAAATAAATAAATAAATAGATAATAAGGGAGTAAATATCATTTAGGGGTATACGGCCAGGCGGAAAAATAAGTGAAGGGCCGGGGCAAGAGCTGGAATCGATCGGGCGAAAATATGAACATGAAATGACGTGTTAAAGGCGTCATTAGGATTGATTTAGAAGGATTAAGGACTTAGTTGTAATTAGGTTTAAAGAAAAAGGGGCCTAATTACAATATGTAATTAAGGTGGGGTTTAAATAAAATGGCCTAAGGGTCTGTTTGTAATTGATTTTGGGATGGCAGGGGTTGGTTTGTAGTGTCGTTTAGTGGATAGGGTTTATTTGAAAGAAGGAAGAGAGGGAGACTAGAGAAGGGGGCTCGGTGGAAGGAAAAGAAAGGAAGGGGGCTCCTAGCAAAACAACTGTCTCCTTCCTCTCGAACAGAACAGAGGAGGGGGGTGGACCGGGCGGCCGGCCGGTGGAGGGGCAGTGCTCGCCGGCGGTTCAGTGCACGGCGACGGCCGGGAGGTGGGGCAAAACGGAGATGAGGCCGAGGGGACCTCAGCCCCGTGCTCACCTTAGGCTGAGGTGGCTTGTGGAGGCGGCTCCGCGGCGAGGAGTGAGCGGCGGCGGAGGCTAGCAGCGGCGACACAATTGGTGGAGGTGGTGGAGCAAGGGATGGCTGTTGGGGCTCAGTGGCGAGGTGAGGGACGGCAAGGAGGCCTGGGGGCTATATATAAGCGGCTTAAGAAGGTTCGGGGAGGAAAAATCTTCCCGGCGACAAGGCGGGCGGCTCGGGCAGGGGGGCCTCGACGGCTGACCTTGAATGGTGTCGTGAAGAGCTTGTCGTGCAGGCGAGGTGACGGCTCGATGGCGTCGCGACGTAGTTATGGCGGCTTGGCAACATATTTGACAGACCACCGGCGATGTGGGGTTGGCGTGGCGCGGCAGCGCTGATGGGATAGCTTCGGGCGGCCGTGCGGGCGACGACTCGCGATGGCGGTGGCGCTCGAACTTGATCGGGCAGGCAGGTGCATTTTTGGCGGACACGGTGTCGAGCGGAAGCGATGTGTCGCGGCTGCGCGCGCGCGCGCCGTGGCATCACGTCGCGGGCGGTGCACGGGCGCGGTCGAGGCGCCGGCCGGCGCGCGGCGCGGTCGAGGGCGCCGGCGGCGCGGCCGGCGCGCTTGAGCAGAGGAGGCTAGGGGGGCATGGGCCCGAGGTTAAAGAGGGGAGGCAGCTGTGACAACCCACCCAGGAAAATACCGTACTATCGCCTAAGACCGATCCACTTTGGCCATTAAGCAATAGTAAGGTATCATCCTGTCGTTAGTTGCCGGGTTAACGCCTGGTAAATCACTTGGAATTCAAACAGAGGATCGACATATGCATTAAAACTCACGCGAAGGCGAGTCCAGAGTACAACACGAGTTAACATAATTTATTACAAACCATTTGTTCATGACATGAGTAAAGGTTCAGAGTTTGAAACATCGGAAATAAAATAAACTAGCGCACGGTAAACATCACAGGAGGCCATCCGTGATGTCATTACTTGTCGTCACCCTTCCGGTCACAACACCTGCAACAACAGTTTTAAAGCAAGGCTGAGTATACTAATACTCAGCAAGACTTAACCGTCGGGTGATATCTACATCACCACACTCTAGACATGAAAGGCTTTTGGCCGGTGGAGTTCCTTTTTGCTAAACAGCTGCTAAGAGTAGATCCTTACTTTCAATCTTTTAGCACAAGTTCTAGTTGATTACCATTTCTAAATGTGCCATCTAATTTCAATCAAGAATTGGACAAGCAATTAATTCATACAACAATATTCCTCGAGTTCCATCATTATAGGATGTCATGGCCAGTTGATAAGCAGTCTCGGATAACGGTGAGAGGCCGACAATCGATTGATTTAAACCTTGCAAGGTAGACCCAAACACACGGTAGGCTGCCCACCAAGGTACAACTGTCCCAGGCCGTTCCCGTCGATCTTCAGCTCGGGAGCGGAACCTACATTCCTTGGTACAAGGATTACTGGATCGCTCCCACACGAACGTCCAGACTCACGCGGGTACCACACTCGTTGTAGAGGAGGGGGACACAAGTGCCCTGTGTTTAGTAGGGAAAGGTTCCCTTACCGCGTCAATCGGGTACTAGGCTTACCGGTCCCATACCCGGCATATGTTTAGTACGTTCAAAAACTTAGCCCACGAAAGCCACTGGACCGGAGTCCAAATCCCATGCTCTTACCACATGAGCAATCCATTTAAGGATATCTTATGATTCCTATCTAGGAACCTAATCTCGCGAGTGACGAACATCACTCGACTTCTATCGGGTCTTATAGCATAGCAGCTATCGACCTAGCATACTAGTAAAAGGACGTAGGTACCTAGGGATCATGCATCTAGGGTTTCATTCAACTCCTGAAACGTAAATGCACAATCATAGCAACGATAATTACATAAATTTCAAAATTAGGGTTAATGATCCGAGGCTTGCCTTCGATGGCAAGGTTGGCCTTGGGCCCTTCTGGACTTGGGTCCAGGTCTTGAGCTACGTCCACGCACGGTAGCTCCTTGTCGGCACCTTCGTTTCCTCCTTCCGGCACGAGCGTACGTCTACTGGTGGGAGGATCTACACGAAGATGCAGATGCACGATTTATTTGACGATTTTAATTTATTTAATCACAAACAATAAATGACAACCAAAGGGTGCATTAGTTGGACACATTCACCTATATAAGAATACATTTAGCATACTCTTCCAAAAAGGAACAATTTGCAATCCTTATTTAGATATTCTTTTTGATGGTGACTGTGTACATATATAAGTAAATAATTTAATTTAAATTCACAAACAGTAGTGGGTGGGTGCATTTAACTTTTTAAAATGATTTGCAACCATACCCAAGATTAGCAGGGGTGGTTTAGTGATATTTCCCATTTAATGACTATTAAGCCTTTATTACTTCCAAAGCTTTAATTCATGAAATTAATTAGTAAAATTCATTGGAAGGGTGTTTTATACTCTAAACACCTATAACAAGTCACTGGACACACATGCGAGCTTTGGATGGCTATAAATTAATTATTTTTGAAAATAACAAAAGCTATCTAGAAGGACAAGGTAAATGCACACAAAAATAAATACTCCACGAAATGATCCTAACTTTCTCACACATGTTATATGGTTCAATTCTAGCCTAGTGGTGCAGCACATACACCTAGAACTATTGTGAAACTAGAGTTATGTATTTTCAAAGGAAATCAAGCATAATTCAAGAATAAATATTTCTGGTAATTATAAAATTGTGATTAATTCACCAGAGGTGTGTTTTGGTATTATAAGACAGTGTGCAATAGTTGGTTGCAAAACCCTAATTATTGTTAGCTAGAAACATCATTTATCCAGATCTGGCAGAAATGGAAAAACATTTTTAGAAACATATTTACATCATAACTTTGTGCAATATTTGGCATAGGAGCTAGTCATGACCTAACACACAACATATCCAAAAATTAGCTACATAGGAGTTATGGTTTTTGCGATATTGCAGATCTAGGTTTTTCACATTTGTATTTTTCACGCAAAAACTATCAGGAATTAGCTCAGACAAGAATAACAAAAGTTGTGGGATATTTCACCACGAATCCAACAAAATTGGTTTTGCATTTTTCCGAGTTTTCTGTGATTTTCTACGCAATTTACAAGAATCAGCCAAAACTCAAGTACTATTTAAGAACTACTTTGCAGTCCGACCCCTGTGACTTCTAGATCCTTACACTAGGGCCCTTACTTTGCGGCTAACCCCCTGGAAATAAACCTCACCTCGCAATGTCACCCCTAGGGGGCGGTGGCCGGCGCGGTGGGCAAAATCCGGCGAGGTTCGCCGGAGTCTCGGCCGGGGAAGGGCGTGGGGAGGGGCTAGGGTCACTGGCGTCTGGGTTTTGGCCGGAGTTCGAGTCGGGGCGGCTCCGGAGGGGGGGGGGCGACGGCGGCCCGCGCCGGCGGACACGGCAGTTCCGGCGCTGGTGAGCTCACGGCCGGGATAGGGGATTGGGGGGCACTCGCAACTTTACAGGGTCCAAGGGGAGTCGCCGGGGACGTCAATTGGCAGTGGAGGCGGGTGGGGCAGCGGTGCACCCACCGCGGTGCTCCTGGCGCGGTGGTGAGCACAGGGGTGGCGCCAGGAGAGCCGACCGCCGCTTTTAAGTGGTAGGAGCGGCTCGGGCAGTGTCGCCTCGAAGCAAGCACTGGGTTAATCGTCGCGGTACAGCGTCCATGTCTCGGTAGGAGCGCCCGGCGGGGAAGGCAGTCGATAGACCGCCGGTTTGTGTGCGAACGCCGAGTACGGGTTGGTCCGAAGGGGGAACGGGGGGGCATGGACTTCAAGGACGCCTCGGTGCACGCGGCCTGGGGGCTCGAACGCCGAGGGCGGGCGCGGTGTGGCGGCGCGGGCGAGGGCGCGCGGCGCGGTGCCCCGGTGCGCTGGAGCGCGAACGCGTCGCGGCCGGCCTGCTCTTAGTTCAGACTGACGCTGTTTGACCCTGCTTTGCTCGAAAATTTTGAATAGAAGTGCAAGATGTGGTGAATAGGAAAGTTGTAGATCCAACTACCCTCTACAACTTTTGTAACGACCGTCTAGTGTTTTTCTCAACGGATTTTGCAGGAACGTCGTGCCAACATCGAATGCCGGCCTGTCCCTGTGAACAGGAGGTACTGGCAGTTGACCAAGTTTTTCACCAATTTCCACCCAAAATTGGAAATTCCAATCTACATGAAAGTTGTGTCCCTCAACAAGATGGACAACTTTCATAAAGGTAGATTTTGAAGTGTTTAGGTGAATTTTGGAGAACGCGGCCAAAGTTCCGGACGACATTCGCTGACGTCAACGGTTAAGCCGGTTTTGATCGTGTCTTTGGCCAAGGGTCCACTACGGGTGTGTGTAGGCTTGGTCAAGGGGTTTATTAGGGTTCATTGGCGAGGTCTTCGGGGTGATGACCCAGGTTGACCTAGGTTTGACCGATGTTTGACCGGCTGATCTGGTCATTAGTGTTAATGACGGTCATTAAAAACCTGGGGCGTCACAGCAGCGTGGCGTACCGCAGCAGGCGTGCAGTCAGGCGCAGCAGAGGAAGCCAGGCGTGCAGGCCAAAGAAAGAAGAAAGGAGAAGGAAGAAAGGAGGGAAAAAATAAAAAGGAAGGAAAGGAAAGAAAATGGGAAAAGGAAAATAAGGAAAAAATAAGGAAAAAGGAAAAGGAGAAAGAAAAAGGAAAAGAGTTTAGAAAATTAGGAGAAATCTAAGGAAAAATTAGGAGGGAAGGAAAATAGGAAAAAAAGAAAAAGGAAAGGAAATAGGAAAAAGAAGAGGGAGAAAGAAAAGAAAGGTTTAGAAATTTAGGAGAAATCCAGGAAAAATTAGGAGAGAGGTGAAAAGGATTTTCGGCGGAATTTTCCCAGGTTTTCCCGTCGTCTGCGCGAATCGTCATGCCGCCGGACAAATCTCGCCATCTGCGGTAATCGCGCAACGAGCGAATTCATGCCGGGGCGAGCGAATCCGTGCCGAGCGTCGGAATGCGGGTTGATGATGATGTCGGGCGGCCCGGGCGAACTCGAGGCATTCACCGGGACGTGGGTTGGGTAAGAAGGACGATGGGAGAAATTATGGTGTCGAGCACGGTCGATTGACCCGAGTAAAAAGAAAAGTTAGGGTCGGTAACTCGGGGAAAAGGGGGAGTTACCGTCGGGAAAAAAGGGTTGATGATCAGGGTTTTAGGATAAGGTTGAGCTCAGTAGAAATATAATAAAATTAAACACGTGATTTATAGGGTGATTTATGCGTGCGTTACATAAACCTGCCTCTCGGGCTATATAAGGCGAGGCAGAGACCCCTCTCTCATCATCCGCATCGTCTTGTAAACACACCCAATCAATCCAGAGCTACGCAGCATACAAGATGTAGGGTATTACGCACATTGCGGTGCGAACATGTCTAAATGTAGTGCCACGTGTTTCTTCCTTCGAGTTACTGATCTCGACGAGGCCACATTCATCCACCTCGGGTACTCCTCTTGGTAGGTTGCCGGTCTAAAACACCGACAGCTGGTGCGCTAGTGTTGACGGTGAAATTCCGTCAACCTAGCCATGATTTTACCTTCGGTATTGGCATGAGTTTATATCTTATCCATTGGTACTAACCCCCTTGGTATAACAAGTTCATTCGTGCATGTCGGTTTTGGAGTTTAGTGTTTATGCAGGGTTTTAGCGTTGAAAGCAAGACTTCTGGGATAAGTTCATCAAGCACCTTGACAAGACCTTGAAGCCCGGTACAAGTCATGCAATGAAGCAAACATGACTCCAAGAAGCCCAGGGACCAAGCCCGAGAAGATGAAAAACTCCGAGGACCCGGTCAGAAAAGTGCCGAATCTTGCGGGATAAGGAGCTTCATCCAATTCGGAGAGAAACTGACGACAAGGGCCTACATGCAGAAGGGGGAAGGATCTAGAAGACTCGGGAACCGACGCCACGCGAATGAGGCAGGCAACTGGGCTGGGGTGGGCCCAGGCCGGTCGGCCCGGCCCATTCCGGGGCCCAATCGGCCCCCCTTTGACCTAGGTGCCTCTCGGGCTATTTATAGCCCCCTGACCGAGAGCCACGCATCAAGCCATTCGTCATCTGCCGCCGAGGAACAAAGAAGAGAGGGACACCGTTCCGGAGAGGATAGGGTCGAGATGGTTGACTAGGGTTCCCCTAGCTGACGTGGGAACCTTGCATGGAAGACCACGTCGGAGATCCCGGATCTAGGATCAAGGTCGAGGTAGGATACCGGTGGTGATCTTGATTCATGTATCGCATGTAATGTTGAATTTGCAAGTTGAATCCGATTTCTAGCGATCAAGTGCTTTCTCTACGACTTTGTCTTCGCTTGGGTTTGCTTCTTCCCCAATCTTGTCTATAGCTAGATTGCTTAGGGTGCTCTTGTAGTCATGGTGGCTAGAGATGCATACCCGATCTACCAAGCGTTTTCAACTTGTTCTTCTTGGACTCGCCCTAGACTACCCGCATGAATAGGGGTGTGTTGTGATAGAACGGTGGCTCTAAAAGGCGGGCATTTTCGGAGTTGGAACGGAAGTCACGATTTAAAGAGGCTAGTTATGAGATTCGTTTGCTTTATTCTTCTTTGCTTTGGAACTTCAACAAAAGACCCAATCCAATTTCTAGATTGGGTTTATCTCTCTTTGTCTTGCCACCTCCGGTGTTTAGTAGATTAGATGAGTTTTATGGTTCGTCCATAGATTAGATGCAAAACCCCTGTTCAAGATCAAAGTGTTTTCCGCTTATTAGATCGGATCTTGCGTTACATATTGTTCCACGGATTCGATACCTTGGGTTCACCACTTGAGGGAAGAAGGGTCCCTTAACTATGACAGGAGACTTTTTCGCTTGCAAGTCTACTTGAACTTTAACACGAATATATACCGTCAACAAGCCCCTTTTTCTGGCGCCATTGCCGGGGAACAAGTAATCAAGATTCGATCTAGTTTGCATTTATTTTTTCTTTTGCATCTCTCAATTTTGATCATCCTCAAAACAAAAAAAATCAATCTACGGTTTTGCTAAACCCTAGTTTTCTTTTTAGCTTTTGTATTTTGGTTTATTGCTAACCCTAACCGGAGATGGACGGCTACATCTCCAACAAAAAAACATATATTTTGTGGATGGTCTAGAAAAATTTTGCAGGCAAATGTGACGTGCAACACAAGATCTAAAAGCGGAGGCCGAACATCATAGGAATCTCCAAGAGAAACTCCACCTCCAAGGTCGAGAAGAGATCAACCTCATCGCCACTCATCCTAGGGAGATCGTTCCTCAAGGCCGTCGGAACAATCGACGTCGGCAAGGGGGAGGTCATGATCGACATTGATGGTGTGAGGAGTGCGTTCAAGTCAACTACGATTCGAGGTATGTATTATGGTCAATATTAAACACATTCTACCTCGTCATCGCATTGGAAGGGAGGAGTCAAGGGAGAATGCAAAGAAGACGCAAAAGTTGTTGCATCCGTCAAGACCAAGAATCAACGCTCGCTTGTGAAGACCAAAAAGATGACTAGGCCGAAGAATAAACCTACACCGAAGCCAAGGATGGTGTAGAAGTGGGGCCCCCAAGATTGCAACGCCCACAAAGAGTGTTGATCCGGAGAAAAGAGAAGTCTAGCTATAGACTATAAACGAAGCGCTTTGCAGGAGGCAACCCGTTCATCAAGTCAAGAATAAGTTGCCGGGAGGACAACCCGTTGAAGAGTCAAGCTATCAGGAGGGCAACCCGAAGAAAATTTTCAAGTTTTTCAAGTAAGTTGGTCTTAGAATTTGCTATGCAATTTTTATGTGGTTGAATAATTTTTAGAGACATTATAATTGCTCGGTCATTTACTTAAATTTTATATATTGATCATAAACCAATGACTTGAGCCATCCGAAGTTTTATTTGCATCTTTTAGAGAAATTAGTACCAAAAATTCAGCACCTACCCCAACCTTTCATCCTCTCCATGGTGTTAAGGTTGGCTTGTTTTACATGATAAAAACATGTGAGTAGAGCCTTGCTATGTTCTTTATGTTTTAATCTTTGACACATCGTAGGACTCGCGTGAACCTAAGCAACTTTATTTTTGGTTTCATTCAACTTGACATCCACCAGTTTCTCTAGATTTAGAATTTTTCTAAGCCTCATTAACTTTACTTTTCATTCAAAATCTCTCTTTCATGTTTGCCCAAAATTAGAGCCTAAACCTATACCCTCACGATCATGCCGGAGGAACTTGCTATCGATTGATGAAAGCAATCGATCTCGGTGTAACCAAAATAAACTTTATAATTGTTTTTGATGCCTAAAAACTCCTCTAATGGTATGTTTGGACTCATCGCTAGCGCTGAGTTAATTTTTAAAGTTTCAAAATTAGAGGAGTGATTAGCTTCTAAACATGATTAAGGGAGGTTTTTGAGCTTGATTAACATATAATGCCCCACGATGCATCACGTGTCCATCGTTTGGCATCTTGGGCACGTGCAAAGGACAAGCAGGGAGAAGCAAGGGCTTTGTTTTGTAGGAAATTGGTGGAAGCACAAGAGGCAAGGGATCAACAAGATGTGAAGCAAAACAATGGAGGTGGAAGATTAATCACGCAAGCAAAGGTGTGGTTGTGAACGGTTCGGGCAATGGATCTCGAGGATCACATGGACACAAGGAAAGATGAGAGCAAGAAGCATCTCGGAGATAGATCAAGTGCCCGGTGCTCCCCTTCTCTAGGTAAGTAATTTATGCATTTATTAATTTGTGTTCTTGAGTTCATAGCCCATAAGTTTCATAAACAACCTAGAAAAATTTGAGTTCCATGGTGTTGTAGGATCTTGTCTTGTTAACACCGAACTTTTATTCATGTTGATGAGGCTTTGATGCCTAAGGCTAGCTACCATGCTTAATGGGAGTATGGGGTCCGCTGCTCCCGTAGAACCCATCAACATATATTTTGTAGGTTTAGCTAAAGTGCTTCATGTAGACACCTCAATAAATTAGTTTAAGCTTCACCTTGATAGGCGGTTGCATGTTCAAGAACCCACAAACCCTATGGGCTAATATCAATCCTATCTTGTGCATCTCACAAAAAAATAATAATCATCATAATAATAAACTCCACCCTCCATATACTTCTCTTGTGTGTTTTTCCCACCGACAAGCAACCCCCGGTGCACTTGTTGTGAGTTAGTGCAACAACAATGTGGAAGATGGCCACCAATTTCTTCCCCAAGAAGACACGATCATCGAAGGCGCCATCATCAAGATCTTCGAGGAGGCACTCGATCTCCGAGTCTCCCTGAATCATGGAGGAAGATGTGGCACCACCGAGGAGCGACACGCTGCCCCTCGGTGGCATGAGGAGTACACGAAGTTCATCCATGTGGTACACCGAACTGCAAGGACACACGGAAGAGCCACCCGTTCCACCATGATGCTCAACTTGTTCATCCGCTCCATCACCATACACTCTGAGGTGTTCCAATGGATGTATCATGAAGACGGAGGAGGAGGAGGAGTGGCGTGTTCGTCTTGAGAAGAGGCTCAAGCCAAATGTTGATTTCGATGACGTCCTCCAAGTGTTGGATTCTACTCAAATCTTGAGCAACCTTGGATTGGTGCAATTCTTTATGGAGTTGGTGCGAATACTCACAAGGAGCTTGATTTGGAAGTTCTTATGCATTAGCACCGGTAATCGATGAAGGAGTGTCGTGCCTCTCATTTTACCTTGAAGATGAAGAGCAACTAGTTCCTTATGGATATATTGGAGAACAACTCGGTCATAAGAAGGAAGCCCAGAGCAAGTTAATGTTCAAGAAAAAAAATATTAGAAGGATTTTTGGGGGATGATTTCGAGAGAAGATTACAAGGAACCAAAAATTTCTCCTTGTCGGGATTTCTTTGGGATCGAGAACATGAAGCAAGGAAAGTGGAGATGAGAGGAGAGGGTGCAAGTTGACGTTCCTCTTTCCAACATGGGGCTGAATTTATTTGTTGAAGGGAGACAAAAATTGGTTAGAGGAAGGATTTCTTGTACCGACAAAAAAGAATAAAAAGGAAGAATTGTTGAAGGATCATCCTCCGCAGCCCAAGATGAAGGGCTGCACATCAAGCTAATAAACAAACACATGGAGGGATCCCGATGCCACCACCTTATGGAGGAATACCAATGCCTCCACCATATTTTGAAGTATGTAAAATGCAAGCATGGGGGAGTGGGGCAGCCACACCACCACATCCTCCACCATACATGTTCCTCATGAAGTTTTCATGGGGATCCATCCAACAGATGCAAGAAGAAGGGACTGCAAACATCGCCTATAAAATTGGTCGCCTTTACCATTGGAGCAATTTAGAGGACCGACGCAATCACAATACAAGAAAGGATACAACACGCCAGACCATCAATATCAACCACCGGAAAATAAAGGAAGAAGGAGGAAGAAAAGAAAATAATAATTCGGTTTGATTTTCTCATTTTCCCTTTATTTATTTTCAGCCTTTGTGCAACTTTATATATGTGTAGCATTTTCTGTTTTTATTTATTTTCAACATATTTGATAATAGTAGAGTTAGTTTAAGATCACCATGAATAAAGTCACCACCTTGTTTTTACCTTTGGTAAAGTTGCAAAATTTGTGCCATGATGATATATGATTATAATTGCCGCTTTGTTTATCTTTGTGTTTGTTTTATGCATGATTAAGCTAGTGCTCTCTTAAAATACAAATATGAATTTATCAAAATGCTAGCTCAATCTTTAGCGGAGGTTATGATAAAAATAAAGACCCATAGTGTTTTATATGCTCTCAAGTTTTAGATGGATTAAAGATGATTTTTTACTCCTAAAAGAATGCTAAGCTTGTCATGAATATCACTTGTGTGTTGCTCTACGTATCTAGAGACATATATATTTGAGTGCATAAACCTTAGTGTACAAGATTTATTTTTGAGTGAGTTATTGCAGACCATGATTTCTCTGGCCCGAGACTAAGAAGCTGGTCATTCCGTTTTTACATATCTATCTTATTGCTAGCCTCTTATCCGTGCATTGTGTATCCCCACATCGGAGATCTCACAAACCTCGCCATATATCCACCCTTAAAACCAAATATCATCTTTTGTGATTACCTCCTTGACCACAACCTATTGTTGAGTATGGATCATCAATTCAAGGAATATCGCAAGACAGTGCTATGATTGAAGATTTCAAGTATCTCTCCGAAGGAAAAATATTTCCGGTACGTACCTTATCTCTATCACCTCTTTGCCTGAGGACGAGCAATGCGAATCATGGGGGAGGAGGTAGGTACAATGCAATTTTAGAGTTCAAAGGGGAGCAAATAAAAAAATTTATGAGAAAGAAAAAGAAAAAAATGAGAAAAAGAAAGAAAGAAAGAAAAATATGAGTATGAGAATAAGAAAAAAAGAAAGAGAAGAAAAAATATGAGTGTGTGTAAAAATAAAATAAAGTCAACTCCCCGGTTCTCTAAAGTGCATTAAGAATTTCAAGGTTTCAAGATTAAAAGATCCATGCTCATTTTCCAACCATGTGCAATCCGATAACGTGGACTTCCTTTGTGCCTCGGGATCATTCTTTGCCATTTGCACATGTCCACCTATCTCAAGTGTGTGTATTTTTCTCTCCCCCTCCTTGACACAACATTATTTTCTAATGACCTTTTTGACGAGTCTCGGTAAGACCATGAGAAGCTTGTCTTGTTTTGACAACATCTCATTTATAATATCTTGGTAGGACTAAACTTTCCCAAAAAGCTTCATATAAAGCCTACCACATCTATATGTTATGAGAGGGGAAGAAGTAGATTCATGAGCAATATGCAAGTTGATTCAAATTTGTGAACTTGGTTTAGCTCTCTTTTCATCTCGTTCTTTATTTCAAAATTTCTGAGATATATTTAAACTTTGGGAGCATGTTATTACTTGTGGGATAAGCTTAATTAATAATCTACCCTCCGTAGGGATGAAGGCTAGTACATTATGAATCTTTAACGAATTAAATTTTGAGAGCGTTATGTTTTCTCATGTATGATCAAGTGCAAGGTTTAAACAATGAAGGGCAATGATGATATCCATCGAAGGCTTCTCGAGGATGAGCAAGGTTTAAGCATGGGGGAGATGTTGACAGTGAAATTCCGTCAACCTAGCCATGAGTTTACCTTCGGTGTTGGCATGACTTTTATATATTATCCATTGGTACGAACCCCTTGGTATAACAAGTTCATTCGTGCATGTCAGTTTTGGAGTTTAGTGTTTATGCCGGGTTTTAGCGTTGAAAGCAAGACTTCCGGGATAAGTTCATCAAGCACCTTGACAAGACCTTGAAGCCCGGTACAAGTCATGCAATGAAGCAAACATGACTCCAAGAAGCCTAGGGACCAAGCCCGAGAAGATGACAAACTCCGAGGACCCAGTCAGAGAAGTGCAGAATCTTGTGGGACAAGGAGCTTCATCCAATTCGGAGATAAACTGATGACAAGGTCCCACAGGCAGAAGGGGGAAGGATCTAGAAGACTCGGCAACCAACGCCACGCGAAGGAGGCAGGCAACTAGGCCGGGGTGGGCCCAGGCCGGTCGGCCCAGGCTGGTCGGCCCATCCCATTCCGGGGCCCAGTCGGCCCCCCTTTGACCTAGGTGCCTCTCGGGCTATTTATAGCCCCCTGACCGAGAGCCACGCATCAAACCATTCGTCATCTGCCGCCGAGGAGCAGAGAAGAGAAGGACACCGTTCCGGAGAGGAGAGGGTCGAGATGGTTGACTAGGGTTCCCCTAGCCGACGTGGGAACCTTGCATGGAAGACCACGTCGGAGTTCCCAGAGCTAGGATCAAGGTCGAGGTAGGATCCCGGTGGTGATCTTGATTCATGTATCGCATGTAATGTTGAATTTGCAAGTTGAATCCGATTTCTAGCGATCAAGTGCTTTCTCTACGACTTTGTCTTCGCTTGGGTTTGCTTCTTCCCAATCTAGTCTATAGCTAGATTGCTTAGGGTGCTCTTGTAGTCATGGTGGCTAGAGGTGCATACCCGATCTACCAAGCGTTTTCAACTTGTTCTTCTTGGACTCACCCTAGACTACCCGCATGAATAGGGGTGCGTTGTGACATAATGGTGGCTCACGGAAGCCACGATTTAAAGAGGCTAGTTATGAGATTCGTTTGCTTTATTCTTCTTTGCTTTGGAACTTCAACAAAACACCCAATCCTATCTCTAGATTGGTTTTATCTCTCTTTCTCTTGCTACCTCGATGTTTAGTAGATTAGATGCATTTTATGGTTCTCCCATAGATTAGATGCAAAACCCCTTTTCAAGATCAAAGTGTTTTCCGCTTATTAGATAGGATCTTGCGTTACACATTGTTCCACGGATTCGATACCTTGGGTTCACCACTTGAGGGAAGAAGGGTCCCTTGACTACGACGAGAGACTTGTCCGCTTGCAAGTCTACTTGAACTTTAACACGAATATATACTATCAACAGCTAGGTAGGGGATCTCGCCGAAAATCTCATGGCGAACTTGACAACTTCAATCCTCATCAAGCCAACCGTCGCCTTCAACCGCGGCGACACCTTCGTCTTCGGCTCTTGGGTCTGCGTCGCAGACGGCGCTGGCTCCTTCCAACGCTGCCTCACTATGACACCCAACCTGAAGACTGGGCTCGTGACATTTCCTGAAGTGATCACGGGCACCCTCGCCGGAAAATTTTGTGAAATTTCGCTCTACAACCAACACGCCGACTTCGAGTACGAATCCGCCTCCAACTCGAACTCGACGTCCCCCTGGGTCATCGCATGCGAGCCAGCTACCGAGCCGACGTGTGAAGACGCCCCACTGCACGAGTGCTTCCCATATGGCCTCTGCAATGCTAGCAGGGCCCACGTGGAAGCTTTCGTCGCATGCCGGGCTGGCAAGGAGATCATCCCCGACTACTCTTCGGACTCCAACCCCGCCTCCGGACTACTCGGACTCCTCTTACGAGTTCGACTTCGGGTCGGACCTTGTCGAGCCCGAATCTGAGATCACCACGACCGAGAAGCCGCTGTCAGGTCCAGCCACCGGCTTGGTTATAACATTTACTCCTACCAGAAGATTCGTCTATTGGCCCGATCGCAAGCTTGCAGACCTGACAGACAGCAACTCGCGCTGTGTCGCGTACCTCGACTCGCTTCCCTTCCAGGAGGGAACACCCCTAGCTCCAACCGAGGAGCACACATCGACTGAAGTGGCGACTACTGACTCCGGCCTTGGTACCCCTGACTGCCAAGTCTTCATGGCTGCTGGCGAGACACCAGGACCCTCAGGGACCCGACCAGACCCGATCGGTACCTCGACGATATCTCAGAGGACGAGTTGTCCGCCAACGCGCCCGCTGATGAAACCACCGACGACAAGAACGCCCGACGTGAACGCAACAGGAAGCGTAATGAACGGCGTAGACTTCTCCGTGAGACTCTCCCCATCCGGAACCTCACCGAGGCTTTGGACCAAGTCGCCAACCAGGTGCACAGTACCCCCAAACAGTGCATCATATCTATCACTACGATAGCACGTCAGGCTCAGGGGGTCCGCGCGGGCGAAGTTATCGCAAAGCTAGCTGAAGACGCCTACTTCATGAGGGTCAACAACAGGGTCACTCAAGTACCCCCTCTCAGAACTCATGAACCCAGGCACCACGAAGTTACCGAGAAGAACAACCACACAACCCCAACCACTCTAAGGCCTTCTGGAGGACCCTCTCAGGGCGGCAACAGTGCGGGCGGTGCCAGCGGAAGCTGCAGCGTCGCTAGTCGTGGCGATGGCGGCGAGGGCAGCAGCGGCGGGAGCTCATCACATGGCACTGGCAGGAGAGCTGGTGGCAGCGACGATCGCGGGGCCGAGGCCACACGAACAACCATGTCACCGGCAACTCACATGGCAGCTACGATGCCCGCCACAGAATTGAAGAGATTCATCGCAGAAAGGCTTCTGAAGCAAGTGACAGCAATGGCTTCCCCGCCTTCTCCACTCGACTTCGCGACTTACTTCTCCCAGAGAAATTCAAGCTTCTTGGGGTCACCAAGTACAACGCGAAGCAAGACCCAGTTCAGTGGCTTAGGTGCTACACACTATCCATTGAAAACGCCGGTGGCAACAACGACACGAAGTGCCTCTACTTCCCCTTCTGCCTGGACCAGGCACCACTCCCTTGGCTCGAGTCACTCAACAAGAACTCTATCGACAAGTGGGACCAGCTCAAGGCTCAGTTCACCAGCAACTTCGCAGGCGCAATGGGGTGCTCGGGTACTCGCGTGGTTCTGGCAATGGTCAAGAAAGAACAAGGCGAGACGCTACGCCAGTACATGCGGCGCTTCTTCGACAAGCGCGCGACCGTAGTCAACGTCACCAACAAGGAGGTCATTGACCTGGTCCAAGACAGACTCTACCACCGTCGCACCTTCTAAGACTTTGGTCGCCGCCGCACAAGTTCTATCACCAAGATCAAGGACATGATCACCTCATGGACCGACGAAGAAGACAAGGTGAACGCCAAATACGACTCCATTTGTGGCAAGAGCAAGCAGAACATGGGCGGCAACAACAACAACAACAACAGGGACCAGGGGGGTCGCAACAATAACAACTACTCGAGTCCTAATTGCAAGCACAAGCCAGACAACACAGTCGCAACTATCCAGCGCCCTGCGAAAGACAACTCGAAAAAGACCTCTGGCGGCTTCAAAGACTTGCTGAAAGAGAAGTGCCCGTGGCACCTGGAGGGCAACCACACCACCGAACAGTGCTACCAACTCTGGTGAGCACTCAAAGATATCCCAGACTCACGGCCACCTCATGACAAGAAAGGAAAGAAGAAAGTCGACAAAGGCAACGATGACTTCCAAGAACCCGACAAGACGGTGAATGTCCTCTTCGACGGACTACCCAACGGACGGTCTCAGAAGGCCACCCGATGAGAAGTCTTGAACATTGAACCAGCGGTCCTGACGCCTCTTAGGTGGTCAGAGGTACCCATCACCTTCTCCCACACAGATCAATGGACAAGTTTCTCCGAGCCCGGACGCTTCCCACTCGTCTTGAAACCAGTAGTCGCAGGCTCCAGACTCAACAAGGTGCTCATCGACGGTGGAAGCAGACTCAACGTCCTTTTCACCAAGACCTTGAAGAAAATGAAGCTCGACATCACTCACATGCCCACCAAGAGCGTGTCACCCTTCTACGACATCATCCCTGGTAACGCAGCTATTCCACTAGGCTCAGTGGTCCTGCCAGTTACCTTCGGGGGGACTAGGGAGAACTACCGCACAAAGTACATCAAGTTCGAGGTCGCGGATTTCGAGACTTCCTACCATGCCATCCTCGGCAGACTGGCTATCGCCAAGTTTATGGCGGTACCCCACTACACCTACTTGGTACTCAAAATGCCAAGTCCTACCGGAGTACTCTCATTGCAAGGGGACTTGAAGATATCCTTCGACTGTGACACGGAAGCTGTAGAACTCGCAGCCACTAATCAAGTACCCAATGCAATGATGGAGATCTATGCTGCCTCCAAGAAGCTTGCCCCAACTAAACTCGAGATCCCAGAAAAGACCAACACAGCCAACAAGCCTCAACCATCTAAGGAAGTGCAAGTGAAGGCCATAGACCTCGGGAGAGGCGACAACAGCAAGACTACCATGATTGGGGTGGGTCTTGACCCACCCGAAATAGGAAGACACGATCGTCAGCTTCCTCCGGGCTAACCGGGACATCTTCGCATGGAAACCAGCGGACATGCCAGGGGTGCCCAGGAGGCTGATCAAGCACTCACTCAACATCAACCCTAAAGCTACCCCCAAGCGACAACACCTCCGACGACCGACGGGATGCCATCAAGAAGGAACTCGCCAAACTACTCGCGACCGGCTTCATCCGAGAAGTCTTCCATCCTGAGTGGCTCGTCAATCCCGTCCTCGTCCGCAAGAAGAACACAAACGAGTGGAGGATGTGCGTCGACTACACCGACCTCAACAAGCAATGCCCCAAGGACCCTTTCGGGTTGTCGCGGATTGACCAAGTCATCGACTCCACGGCGGGCTGCGACCTGCTCTGCTTCCTTGACTGCTACTCCGGTTACCACCAGATCGCCATCAAGGAAGAAGACCAGGAGAAGACCGCGTTCGTCACCCCGTTCGGCTCCTAGTGCTACACGATGATGTCCATCGGGTTGAAGAACGCCGACGCCACCTACCAGCGAGCTATCCAGGCCTGCTTCAAGAAGCAGCTCAACAAGAACTTCGAAACCTATGTGTATAACGTGGTCATCAAGACCCGAAACTCCGACACACTCATCGCCGATCTCGAAGAGACTTTCGCATCCCTGCGAGAATACCAGTGGAACCTCAACCCCAACAAATGCGTCTTCGGCGTACCCTCAGGGAAACTACTCGGCTTCATCATCAACCATCGCGGCATCAAAGCCAATCTCGAAAACCTCCGCCATCACCAACATGAAAGCTCCCACCTGCGTCAAAGATGTTCAGAAGCTCACTGGGTGTATGGCGGCCTTTTACAGATTCATCTCAAAGCTCGGAGAACAGGGGTTACCCTTCTTCAAGATACTTAAGCACCAAGAAAAGTTCGTGTGGACCCCAGAGATAGATCAAGCCTTGGCGCAGCTCAAAGACTTCCTGTCCAAGCCACCAGTCCTCACGGCTCCTCGCAAAAAGTAGTAGCTACTGCTCTACCTTGCTGCGACTACTCACATGGTCAGTACCACCATCATTGTTGAGTGGCAGGAAGACGGCCACGCCTATCCAGTCCAGCGACCAGTTTACTTCATCAGTGAGGTCCTGTCAGAATCAAAGGCACTCTACTAGCCAGTGCAGAAGCACTCTATGCAGTGCTCATCACCTCGCGAAAGCTACGACACTACTTCCAGGAGTACTTGATCAACGTTGTCACCGACTACCCGCTCGGCGACATCTTGCGGAACCAAGATGCTACTGGAAGAATCTCCAAGTGGGCATTTCAACTCGGCGCTCTCAACATCGACTTCAAGCCACGCACAACCATCAAGTCTCAAGCACTAGTCGACTTCATGGTAGAATGGCGGGAGAATCAACTGCCAACCCCAACCGAGCGACCAGAGCACTGGGTGATATACTTTGACGGTTCCCTCAAGCTCGAGGGCGCAGGTGCAGGGGTACTCTTGATTTCTCCAAAGGGCGAACAACTCAAGTACGTACTGCAGATCTTCTGGAAGGTCTCAAACAAAAAAGCCGAGTACGAAGCTCTACTACATGGGCTCCGCCTCACAATATTATTGGGCATCAAGCGACTACTAGTCTACGGCGACTCCGCAGTGGTCATCCACCAAGTCAACAAGTCTTGGGATCGCAACAAGGAGAACATGGACACCTATTGCCTAGAAGTCTGCAAACTCGAGAAGAAGTTCTATGGTCTCAAGTTACATCATGTCGTCCACGACAACAATGTCACACTAGACGTCTTGTCGAAGCTTGGTTCTACTCGCGCGCAAGCACCCGTCGGAGTCTTCGTCCACGAACTTCACGCGCCATCCATCCCAGAGTCGGCGCCGCCGACCACTGACCCGGTGCCTTCACAGCCTGTCCTGGAGGTCATGATGATCGACGTTGACTGGCGACAACCCTTCATCGACTACATCCGCGAGCAGAAGGTTCCCTCAGACAAGAACTTGACCGAGCAACTCATCCGCCGAGCCAAGTCCTATGTACTAGTCAGAGACAAGCTCTACAGGCGGGGCGCCACTTCTAGAGTACTCATGAAGTGCGTTCCCCGGGAAGAAGGCAAGGACATCTTGGAGGAGATCCACAAAGGCGTCTGCGGCAACCATGCGTCTTTTTGCACGCTGGTCAGCAAGGCCTTCTGATGAGCTTTCTACTGGCCCACAGCTTTGGTTGATGCCGAGGAACTCGTCAGAAGGTGCCAAGGGTGCCAGTACTTCGCCAAGCAACAACACGTCCCAGCCTACAAACTAATCACCATACCACCAACTGGCCTTTCGCCTGCTAGGGGCTCGATATGATTGGACATCTCCCAACTGCGTCAGGAGGATTCTGTCGGTGTTTTAGACCAGCAACCTACTAAGGGGAGTACCCGAAGTAGATGAATGTGGCCTCGCCGAGATCGGTAACTCGAAGGAAGAGACACGTGGCACACAATTTACACAGGTTCGGGCCGCGAGGTGCGTAATAACCTACGTCCTGTATGCTGCGTAGCTCTGGATTGATTGGGAACGATTACAAGATGATGCAACCTTACGCCGTGAGATGAGATGATCGAGAGAGGGGTCCCTGCCTCGCCTTATATAGTCCGGGAGGCAGGGTTACAAGTCGGTTCAGGGAGAGAGTACTAGTCGAGTACGTCTAGGAGTCTTCCATACAGTGCGGGACATGTACAGCTTCCTAACCGAGTACTTCTCCTCTGTAGTCCTTGTGCTTCACGCCATCAGGTGCCGTGCAGCGCAAGTCGGGTAGCCCCAGGGGCCCACCGAGTAGTCGGTCTTGGTACCCACCGAGGTAGTGGGCCCAGGGAGGTCCATACGACAAGCCCCCGAGTACTTTGTAGTCGAGAAGGATAACTTCAAGTAGTCTTGACGGCCTTAACGAGTAGTCCTCAAGCGTCCCCGAGTACTACAAGTCAAAAGTCCTCAAGAGTAGTCGAAGCATCCCGAGGCTGGAATGTACTCCAGCTGATGTTTGAGCAACCCTGAAGTCTTCTCGAGTAGTCCCAAGCGTCCTCGAGTGCTGCCCTTGAAGGTCTTCAACAATGCCCGTGTTGTCTTGAAGCCGAAACTGATATGGGAGTGCGATTGCAAAATCGCACTCCATATGGAGTAGCCCCCGAGCCTTAGGTTGAGTTGTAGACTCTGGCTGAGGATCCATCTGAAGTTTTGGCAAGAAAATCCCGAAAAATCCAGAGAAAAAACCGAAGGACACGTGGCACGGAGCCCCCGAGCCTTGAGTCGAGTACTTCCTCTCGAATTGAAGGGTCATCTTGTAGAATGTGTCCTGAGATGCTCTTGAGTCTTGCCGCTTCCCAGGAAGTCGAGTTGGAGTAGCTGAGCCCCCGAGGTGAGACATGTCGACTAGTAGAAGTTGAAAGGTCATGCGCGGCCGCTGAGTCAGCCGAGTGCAGACTTATCCATCCGGCCGTTGAGGGGCCGTGTTGACTTATAAATAGAAGCCCAAACCCTTAGGGTTTTTTACCCTTCGCAGCTGCAGTCATTCCCAGCAGATTTAGCCAAGAATAGCCACTGGTGCGCACTGCCCCCGTTGGGTAGAGCGTAGATCCAAGTGCGCCGCCGTAGGAAGCCACCACTGTAGCCCCCGAGCGAATGCGCGTGAAGACACCGTGCACCTGGAGGATAAAGCCGTCTCCGTCGAAGACCACGAAGGTCGTCGGCGGAAAGAAGAGGGCCCGTGAAGAGGCCGTCGGATCTGCCGCAGGGACATCGCCCCCGGTGTCTCCGCCGCGGCCAGATCCAAACCGTGAATGGAAGAAATCCAAGGCGAAGACCGAAGACCTGCTGGCTCTTCTCAACAGTGGGTTCTTGCGGGAGAAGGAAGTGGATATGTGGAGAGCCGCCGCTGGGGATCCGTACCCCATGGAGAAAAACCCGGACGAGATCCCGATGTTCGTGCGGTTCGCGGAGCGCGGACTGTCTCTCCCGGCGAGCGACTTCTTCAAGGGGATTCTGGGGTACTACGGCATCGAGTATCTCAACCTCAACCCCAACGGTATCTTCCACACTGCCGTCTTCGTCCATTTTTGTGAAGCCTTTCTGGGGATCAAGCCCCATTGGATCTTGTTCCGGAAGTTCTTCCGGGTGAAGCCGCAACCCAGCGCCAGCAATCCCCGAGTAGTCGGAGGAGCGGGGATCCAAATGAGGGAGGACGCCGCCGAGCAGTACCTCTCATACAAGTTGATAGATTCCAACCAAGACTGGAAAGCCAAGTGGTTCTACGTCACGAACCACCACCCGGAGCTGCCGAAGCCCAGTGGGAAGCAGCCCAAGCACAGGCCTTGGTGGAACTCGGAGCCGACAATGCAAGAAGGTCTTTAGCTACCCGAGTTGTTGGCGAAGATCAAGGCGCTAAGGGAAGCCAGGCTGAGGGCCGAGCATGTGGCCTTCTGCTTCATGAAGCGGAGGGTGCAGCCGCTGATGGCCTGCGACACCCTGGGGTACGAGTACACCGGCGACGACGACACGTCGCGGATGCCTGGAGACGAGGTCGACGACGATGACATTGTTGATAGGCTGGCTCGGATCTTCAAAGATATGTCGGTGTACACGCCGTGCCCAGTACCAGAGTTCTCCGCCGCTCGCCCACCAAAAGAGGTTAGTAGCTGCATCCATTGTCGAGTACTCATTGCATGAGAGTAATCGCACTGATGAGTTGTGCTTCTTGCAGGATGACTTGAAGAAGTTCGTCTCCGAGCCGCCGTCGCCCCCTCAGCTAGTCGAGGTCCCAGAGGAAGGGAAAGCCAAGGCCACGGAGCGGCGCGAAGTCGGCGAGGGAGACGACACAGTTGTCGTGGAAGACACGTCCGATGAGGACGATGACGAGGAGACGTTGCAGGACTGCTTCCAGCTGCGGTCAAGATTCAGCCGTCTTGGCTTGCCTCACATCCCTCTCGTTCAGGATCAACCGACTAGCCTAGAGGCTAGTCTGCCCGCGCCGCCGAGGAAGCCACGCAATGTGGCCCGGAAGCGTGTGGCCAAGAAGTTGAAGGTCACAGAGACCACATCCCAAGAGGTGAGCCGTCTTGAGTAGTGTAGTCGAGTACTTATGTCTCGATGTAGCGTGTTGATGACGAAGTTTCCTTGCTTGCAGGAGATGCCACCTTCCGGGCCCGTTGAGCAGGGCGACGAAGGCGTCTGGGACACGGTGGGGGAGGCAACTGAGGGTAGTCGCAGCCCAGCCCCCACTATAGAAGAGCTCTTGGCGCAGATGGAGCGCCAGCCCCCTGCTGCTCAGGGGAGCACGGAACCCGCCGCCGCTGCGACTGAAGAGGCGGTGGCCACAGAGGCGCAGGAGGAGGCGCTTGCCAAGGCTGGACTGGTCGACATCGCCAGTATCCTCGGCGCCCCAACCGTGACGGTGGTCCGGTCGACCTTGTAAGTGTTGATTCTTCCCGAGTAGTACTTGTTGTGGTAGTCATACTTTGATTGACAACCAGCTTGTGTACTCTGCAGGAAATCGACGGACCTGTCCTGGGAGGGGGATGAACTCGCTGCAGCGGTGGCGGAAGAAGAAGCCGCGGCGCCCGCTGAGGAGTCCGCTCCCAAAGGCTGAAAGAGTACTCGACTTCTTGGACGCTTGTGCATCGCTACGGACTACCTCACAGCATCATCACAGACTTGGGTTCCAACTTCAACAACCACCAGTTCTGGGAGTACTATGAGAACAACAGGATCGACGTCTGGTATGTCTCAGTCGCCCATCCTCGAGCCAACAGACAAGTTGAGCGCGCCAACGGGATGGTACTCGATGCTCTCAAAAAGCGACTACACGACGCTGCTAGCACAAAAGGGGCAAGTGGATCAAGGAACTACCCAATGCACTCTGGGGGCTTCGTACACAACCTACCAAGCCGACGGGGTAGTCACCCTACTTCCTGGTCTATGACTCCAAAGCTATTCTACCTGCCGACATAATGTGGGAATCCCCAGCAGTAGAACAGTACGACGAAGGCATCTCAGAAGACAGCAGGTGAGTTGGTATCGATGGACTCGAAGAAGCTCGCTGCGCCGCCCTCGTCTAGTCAGCGAGGTACCTTGAGGGTATCAGACGCTACCATGATCGCAACATCAAGGAACGCCCTTTCAACATTGGTGATCTAGTCCTCCGCCGCATCCAGAACATGGATGGACTACACAAGCTCAGCTCGCCATGGGAAGGTCGTTTCTCAATATCAAAAGTGACCGGACCAGGTTCCTACCGCCTCCAGACACTTGAAGGCGACGACATCAGCAACTCGTGGAACATCGACCAGCTCTGCCGATTCTACCCGTAGTCGCTCGACTACTCTGGGGTCCAAGTCTGCACGACTACTCCTGGGCTCCTCACCGTAAGTGGCCTCCTGGTCCGGGCACTAGTCTATGGACTACTCCACTCCAAGATCCAGCGTCACTGGTTACTAACGGATCTCGGGCTGCTCAGAGCATCAAGGACTCTAGCGGCGGTATACAAGACCATGCACTCTAGATCCAGCCTATACGGCTACTAACAGATCTTTAGTTGTAAGCGGCCATGGGTCCTAGCATCACCTAGCCATAGGCGGCCTCCGGGTCCAGGCGACTACTCTTGTAAACAGCCCTGGCCATCCAGGTGTACATTTTTCTCCAGTAATAAAGTTTGATTTTCCAAACAACTGGTTTACTACGCCTCCCAACCAGGCATCTACTACGGAGTAATACTACTCGCGAGAACTCTGCGACTTCGTACTCCGCACACTTCGTTGCAAGTGGCGGCAACGAGTACTCATCCCACAGATATGTCACAGATAAATATCATCCATAATTTAAACAAGTTATCATTAACTCTGTTTATATTACAAGCACTGCCACAAGCTAACCCTTCAGGTACTCCTACTGAAAGTTCAACTTTCCCGCCACTTGCTCAGCAATTGGCGCCATCTCCTCCAGAAGGGTCTTGTACTCATCATCAGTACAGTTCGCTGCAAGTCCTCCCGCGACTACATCCACTGGAGCCTTGGGGAAGTACAACTTCATATATGCCAAGATTTGGTTGGGGATCGACTTCGCCAAATGCTTCACGTAGGTCGCCAGACGCCCGGGGGCTTCCTTCAAGCGATCCACCAGCGGAGCAATCTTGGGCCCGCCTGGGTGTGGCACTAGCAACCTTGCAATCATGTGCATGGCTTCCTCAAGCTCTTTCAGTTGGTCGCGCAACTTCTCACGGTTTTCATTCAGCTTCTGCAGGGATTTATAACAGTTCACGAGGTCACGATCTTAGCGAAGCTCCATGTGATAAATTCACTCATGGGCCAGCTTCTTATATTCATATTCAACTACCTCATGGGCGTCCTTCTCCCTGTAAGGTACGGCCAACTTCATGAGGTACAGTAAGGTTCCCCCAATCAGTACTCAACAACTTGGTGGGGAACATACCTTTGTTCTTCTGGCGCAGAGACTTGTTCTTCCGGACCAAGTCACCACTCTTCGCCTGCATTTCTTGTACCTCATTATGGTATTGCGCGAAAGCTCCATCTAGCCTGGACTGCAATAAGGCAGAGTGCTTCCTGGCCTTGTCCAGTTCTTTCTCCAAGGATTCTGCATGGAGCACCGTGTCACCATACCCCTGGAGCATATCAGATTTATGTAGGGATCTCTCCACGACATCCTACACAAGGCAACAATCAAATCGAGTACTCCACAATTCATGGAATTTGACTACTCAAGGTGCTGCAACATACCTTCATTCATTGCTCCGCGCGGCACATCGACTGCAGGTTGCGAGCCACAGTCACCGGGTCAACAAGGTCATCGGCTAACAGCTCCAGACCGTCACGAATTGTCGTCGTCGCCTCCGCCATAGGCGCCGAATGGATCGGTTCTACATCTTGAATCTCGGGCAACCGTACGACCACATCCGTGCTCGACTCCGGGAGTACATCAACATGTATCCCTACTATGATCTCGGGGGCTACTGGAGCTTCTGGATCGGGAGCTGACCCCTCCGTCACCTCAGCGACGGGCACGACGACTTCGCCTTCTTCTATAGCTGTTTCCATGGCTACGGCTTCAGGGATCGCAGACCCTCCAGCTTGTGCTCCTGTCACTATAGAGCACATGAAGTTACGTCCTAAGACTACGACTACTATACATGGTGCCTAGCATCGGTGAAGTACATGTACCATCTACCATGGCGGCTTCCTACAGCGTAGCCTCCGCCGCAACCTCGGTCTGCGAAAGAGGTGTGGGATCCTGAACTCCCGCCGACTGGTCTTCTTCACCAGCTGCTGCACTGGGTTCGCCACCATCCCAGGATAGATCGGTGGATTTCCTGTACCACACAATTCCAATGATCATCCATGCAAGATTATTGATCTACATAACTACTCGGGAGATTGGTTGCACTCACAAGCTTGACCGGGCAACAGTCACGGTCGGGGCGCCAAGAATGCTGGCGGTGTCCACAATCCCAGCCTCTGCGGTCGCGTCATCTTCAACACAGGCTCCTTCCGTCTGCTCAGCTCTAGTAGTCGGGGAGGGGTCTGGCCTCCTCTCTTCTGCCGACGCCTGTGAGTCGCCGGCGCCAGCTGCTTGTTGTGCCACCTCCGGCACTGTTACTCCAGTGGTGGGAGCTGGACTGATACTCATTTCAGTCGTTCCACCCATCGTGTCCCAGGTGTCTTCTTCCCCTTGGACCACAGGGTCAGAAGGAGCAATATCCTGCGACAACCCAAGACTCAACTGTCAGCTGATAGTACTCATTGGAACGTACTCGACTACATTACTGGAGGAACTCCCCTTGGCTGGTTGATTCGGTAATCTTCAACTTCTTGGTGGCGTGTTTCCGCGCCACATTGCACGGCCTCCTCGGCGTCACGGGAACGCTAGCTTGCAGACTAGCTGGCCTCTCGACGATGAGGGGTATGTTTGGTAGTCCAGGGCGGTTGAACCTGGACCGCAGCTGAAACCGCTCCTGGAGCGTCTCCCCATCCTCGTCGTCAGAGGTGTCTTCAATGGTGATGGTGTCGTCACCCTCGTTGACTTCGCGGCGCTCCTTCACCTTGCCCTTCCCCTCATCTGGCACATCTTCAGGTTGTGGGGGGAAGGTGGATCGGAGATGAACTTCGCGACGTCATCATGTAGTAAACAATCCATGTGAGTACGACTACACCAGGCAAATCAGTACTCGGAGGCTTCAGTCACGACTACAGACCTTGTTTGGCAGATGTGCCGCGGAGTACTCGGGGACTGGACAAGGTGTGTACGGTGGCATGTTCTTAAATATCTTGCCCAGCCTCTCGACAATATCATCGTCGTCGACTTCTCCACCAGGCATCCTTGACGTATCTTCGTTGCCCGTGTACTGGTACCCGAGGGTGTCGCAAGCCATCAGTGGCTGCACCCTCCTGTTCATGAAGCTGAAGGACATGTGCTCGGACCTCAGCCCGGCCTCTCTAAGGGCCTTGATCTTCTTCATCAGCTCAGGTAGTTAGATACCCTCTTGCATTGTTGGCTCCTTGTTCCACCACGGCCTGTGCTTCGGCTGCTTCCCGCTCGGCTTCGGCAGCTCCGGATGGTGGTTGCTGATGTAGAACTGTTGACGGTTAATAATTGTATCAAAGTTCGTTCGTGACTCGCAAGCGTACAAGTCTCCCGTCGTAGTCAAGGGACCCTTCTTCCCTTGAGTGGTGAACCCAAGGTATCGAATCCGTGGAACAAATGTGTGACGCAAGACTTAATCTATTAAAGCCAAGTAACTTCAATCTTCGATAAAAGACCTAATGCATCTAAGTAAAAGACATGAAACAAATCTAATCTACTAAAGACCGGAGAAAACAAAGTAAGATTGGGTAGATAAACCGATCTAGAGGGATCGGGGTAAGCCTTTTGTTGAAGTTCCAAGCAAGAGAAGAAGTAGCAAATTGAATCTTAATAGAAGCCTCTTTAAATCGTGGTTTCCCGTCCAAATCCGAAAACATCCGCCTTTCGAGACCCGCGTTCGTCACAACGTATCCCTATTCATGCGGGGAGCTTAGGGCGAGTCAAAAGACAAGTCGAGATTCTTTCGGAAGATCCGCGTGTACCTCTAGCCACCGCGGCTACAAGAACACCCTATGTAATCTATCGCGCGAATAGAATTGGAATAAGCAAAGCCGATCGAAAAACGAAATCTTCGAGGAAACACTTGATCGCTAAGAAAAGATTCAACTTGATAATTCAACTATGACAATGATACATACACAAGATCACCACCGGGATCCTTCCTTGATCTTGCTTCTAGCTCCGGGAACTCCGACGTGGTCTTCCATGCAAGGTTCCCACGTCGGCTAGGGAAACCCTAGTCAACTAGCTCGACCCTCTCCTCTCCGACATGGTGTCCCTCTCTTCTCTGCTCCTCGGCGGCCGAAGACGAAATCTTTTCTGCGTGGCTCTCGGTCAGGGGACTATAAATAGCCCGATTGGCGGCTAGGGCAAAGGAGGACGGATTTGGGCCCTAAATGGGCCTGGGCCGACCGGACCGGGCCGGCCGGCCTCGGGCCCATTTAGGCCCGGCCCCGTGGGCTCCTTTGCCCGAGGTCGGTTCCCTTGCTTCTTGGATGCTTCCCCCTTCGCATGTAGGTCCATGTCGTCGGTTTCTCTCCGAATTGGACTCAACTCCTTGTCTTGCAAGATTCAAGCACTTTTCCGGTCGTGTCCCCGGAGTCCGTCGTCTTCTCGGATCAAGTCCCCGCTTCTTGGAGTTAATTTTGCTTCATTGCATGACTTGTACGGGGCTTCAAGGTCTTGTCATGAGGTGCTTGATGAACTTATCCCGAAAGTCTTGCATTTAACACTAAAACCCTGCATAAACATTAAACTCCAAAACCGACATGCACACGTGAACTTGTTATACCACGGGGGTTAGTACCAATGGATAAGGTATAAAACTCATGCCAACACCGAAGGTAAACTCATGGCTAGGTTGACGGATTTTCACCGTCAACATCTCCCCCATGCTTAAACCTTGCTCGTCCTCGAGTAAGCCTTCGATGGATATCATCATTGCCAAACAAGTGTTTAAACTTTGCACTTGATCATACATGAGAAAACATAATGCTCTCAAAATTTTAATTCATTAAAGTTCCATAATGTACTAGCCTTCAT
The DNA here is from genome assembly GCA_947561735.1 of Cenchrus americanus. Lineage (NCBI taxonomy): Eukaryota > Viridiplantae > Streptophyta > Magnoliopsida > Poales > Poaceae > Cenchrus > Cenchrus americanus. The sequence continues at coordinate 181,836,964 of OX387245.1, forward strand.
CTCTACGGAGGGTAGATTCTTATTAAGCTTATCCCACAAGTATTAACATGCTCACAAAGTTTTAAATAGATCTCAGAATTTTTGAAATAAAGAACGAGATAAAGAAAAGCTAAACCAAATTCACAAATTTAAATCATCTCGTGCATTGCTCATGAACTCTCATCTCGCTTGTCTCTCAAGCCTATATATTCTACTCCTTTCCCTCTCATATATATGTGGTAGGCTTTATATGGAGCTTTTGGGAAAGTTTAGTCCTAACAAGAATTTATAAATGAGGTGTTGTCAAAACAAGACAAGCTTCTCATGGTCTTACCGAGACTCGTCAAAAAGGTCATTGGAAAATAATGTTAAATCAAGGAGGGGAAAGAGAAAAATACACACACTTTAGATGAATGGACATGTGCAAATGGCAAAGAGTGATCCCGAGGCACAAAGAAAGTCCTCGTTATCGGATTGCACATGGTTGGAAAATTGAGAATGGATCTTTTTATCTTGAAGCCTTGAATGCACTCCTAGAGAACCGGGGGAGTTCACTTTACGCACAAATATATTTTTTTTTCTTTCTCATTCTTTTCTTTCTTTCATTCATTCATTTTTTCTTGCCTCGTCATATATTCGGTCCATGACTTTCACAACGAAGTTTTGATTTTTTTATACCTTGAAAGTCATGAATATCACTGGATTTTTTTTTCTTTCATCATTATATATTTTTTTAAATACTCCCTTTTGAACTCTAAAACTGCACCGTACCTACCTCCTCCCCCATGCTTAGACGTTGCTCGTCCTCGAGCAAAGAGGCGAAAAATAAGGTAGGTACGGAGATAATTTTCCTTGGAGAGATACTTGAAATCTTCAACGTTGGCACCGTCTTGCGATCTTCCTTGAATTGATGATCCATCCTCAATGATAGGTTGTGGTCAAGGAGGTAATCACAAAAAAAAGATATTTGGTTTAAGGGTGGATATCCGGCAAAGTTTGTGAGATCTCCGATGCGGGGATACACAATGCACGGATAAAAGGCTAGCAAAAAGATAGATACGCAAAAATGGAATGACCAGCTTCTTAGTCTCGGGCCAGAGAAATCATGGCCTGCAATAACGCACTCAAAAATAAATCTTGTACACTAAGGTTTATGCACTCAAATATATATAAGGCTTTGGATAGGTTGAGCAACACACAAGTGATATTTGTGACAAGGTTAGCAATATTTTTGAGCATAAAAGACATCTTCAATCTATTCATAACTTGAGAGCACATAAAACACTATGGGTCTTTATTTTAATCATAACCTCCGCTGAAGATTAAGCTAGCATTTAAATAAATTCAGATTTGTATTTTTAAGAGAGCACTAGCTTAAACATGCATAAATCAACTACAAAGATGAACAAAGCTGCAATTTTAATCATATATCATCATGGCACGAATTTTGTAACTTTTCCAATGATATAATCGAGGTGGTGTCTTTATTAATGATGACATCAAGTTGAAATACAAACTGAAAATAAACAAACATGCTTGCTGAAATTTAAATAAAAACAGAAAATACTACGCAAACACACATAAGCAAAAGCTGAAAATTACGAGAGAAAAAGAAAAGAAAAGAAAACTAAAGTTCCTAAATCTTCTAGTCCTCCGCCGGTGGTTGATGTTGATGATCTTGATAATAATACCCTTGCTCGTAATATGATTGGACATTCCCTCCGACGAATTGATTTGGCTCCACAAGGTGAAGGCGTCCAAGTTCAAAGGCAATATTTGCGTTGCCTTCACCAAGTTGAGTTGCGTTAGCTTGGATGGCTGCGATGTTTTGAGCATTACTTGCAGCAAGCCCTCCAATAATGGCCATGCTTTGTTGTGGTTGGGGATGATGAGCGTAGGACTCCGCGAAGTTAGCGTTGGGCACAACATAATTTTGTGGGGGTACCGGTGCACCACCCCCCCATGCTTGTCTTTGTGACCCTCCGTAATAACTTGGCGGAGGAGGGACCCCGCCGAATGGTTGCACATTGGGTTGTGCTCCACTCGCTTGTGCGGAGGATGTTCCCTCCTCTACGATTCTTCCTCTTTTGTTCTTCCTTGCAGGGACAAGTAATCCCTCTTCCAACCAATCTTCCCTTTCTTCGGTGAAAAGCCTAAGCCTCTCATTCGGAAGGGATAGGTTCACTATGGCCAACCGATAACCTCCTCTCTCATCTCCACTAATGTATTTGCCTTGCCGCAATTACTCAATACTGAGAGAGGTACCTCGCAAAAGGTGGTCGGGGTTTCTTGCGATCCCCGGCCGCAAGGAAAAGGCCAACATGGAGAGGTATCACCCCGAACCAATATTACCCGCCCCCGATGTTGCTTCACAACACCAACGGTTGATCATGAGGTAAGAGGGGTCTATTGGCTGCCTGGCAATAAAGCCGAGTATAGCCAATTCAACTCCGTGTCGGTCACCTTTGTTTCCTTCATCCTCCCCAATACCCTCTTGCACATCCAAGAGTGAAATATCCGGATAATGGGGTTGCGGATGCAATTGCGTTGTTGATGGGCTTCTCCGGAGATCATGTTCCAAAATCCCGCCAACATGCCGGGTGGCACGTCAACTTTCTCCGGAGCTCCCTTGTGGAATCCAAGCAGCTCCCTAACGTGCTCGTAGGGAACCACTTGCTCGATTCCCTCCAAACGGAATGACAAGATTTGCACCCCATCATCATCAACGATGGGTGCAATAGTCATTAAAATTTCCAAGGCGAACCCCAGATGGGTGTCCACCGATACTCCGTTGGAGAACTGCACCCATCCAAGGTGCCCCAACATATAGTATATGTCGGTGCCAAAACCCAAGGTGTAGAGTGCTTGGTCGTCGAACTCGACGTTGGGCACAAGCCTCTTCTCAAGATTAGAGAGCCTCTCCTCCTCCTCCGCCGACAAGATGATGAAGCCGTACGAAGAGTACGTCGGGGTGTAAGGAGGTGGCGCGGTTGAGCGAGTCGATCGTCGTGGTGGCGCGGGTTGCTCCTCTGTGTGCCCACGAGGTTCGGTGAACCTCATGGAAGTGCTACTTGCAGCCCTCATACCACCAAGGAGGAGAGCATCGTTCCTCCTCGGTGGCGCCGTATCCGTCTCCATGCTCCGGGGAGACTCGGAAACCAAGTGCCTCCTCGAAGACGTGGTTGATGACGGCTTGGATGACGACGAACTCTTCTTCTTGGAGAAGAGACTTGTGGTCTTCTTCCTCATGGTTGCTGCACTCTTTTTTTGTTCAACTAAAATTCCGGGTTGCAACCGGTAACTAGGCACTTAAACTCTTTGCTTCGGATGTGGACTTTGAGTGGATTAAGGATGTGGATTTTTTTTTCTTGAGCTATCAAGCTTGGGAAGGTTGGCTATGTCTACGGAGGTTTTGAGCACACAAACATGAACACACAAACAAAGGAAGGAGAGGGAAGCTTGCCTGCAGAAAACGGGAGCCGGGGGGGCTCCTTATGTAGGTGAGGCCGGCCTCGGTGCTCCTCCCCGTCTCGTCTTTCTTCCAGCACGATCATTTCACCTCTGCAACTTTCCTGCCCGCGTGCTCCACGAGTTGCACCGCCCAAACGCTCTCGTCCACTATTGGTCCTTCCACTTGATGCTTCATGTTTTGGGTCATGTCCATGCTCCCTTGCTCCACTTGCTTCACATGCCACCATGAAATTCCTACAAAGTTGATGCTTGCTGCCCACCATGCTTGTCCTTCGCATGTGGAATTGGTGAAAGTTGATGAAAGGGAATCCTATGGTGCATGCATGATTACTAGATTGCCTCCATTAAGGTGTGTTTAAGGTTAAGCACTCCTCTAATTCGAAATTTAAAATATTTTTCAGAGCCATGCAAGAGCTCGAACATAATTTTAGAGAAGTTTTTAAACCATTAAAAACAAATGCAAGTCGAAAATATTTTCTTTTTACGTCGATTTCGGTCTCACCGGTATAGTTTGCCTTCATTGGTTGAGAGCAGACATTTTCCCGGCTTGATCGTGGGGGCATAGGTTTAGGTTCTAATTTTGGCTAAATAAGAAAGATTTTGAATAAAACAAAATTAGAATAGGCTTAGAAAAATTCTAATCCTAGAGAAACCAAGGATAAAGATTTTTAAAACCAACCAAAAGCTTTGATTTCTAGGTTCACGCGAGTCCTACCACGTGCTGAATTTTATTAACACTTAAACATAAATCGTGGCTCTACTCGTGTGGTTTTAGCATGAAAAATAAGTCAACCCCAGCACCATAATGAGGGTGAAAGGTTGAGTTAAGGTTCTGAAATTATTTGGTTGAGGGTTTCTCGAAAAGAAAAGAATCAAACAAGCACATAGGAGGGTTCATGCAAAGGGTTTATGATAAAGCAATCATTCAATCAAGAACTATGTCTCTAATATTGTTCAACCACTTCTAAGTCTAATGTCTTTGCGTAATAAAACTCAAAAACTAAATTATTAAAAAGACTCGAAAAACCTGGAATCGGGTTGTCCTCCCGGTAGCTTATTCTTGACTCGACGAAACGGGTTGCCTCCCGCCTAGCGCTTCGTTTATAGTCCATGGCTAGACTTCTTCACTTGATTACTCCGGATCAACGCTCTTTGCGGGCGTTGCAATCTTGGGTACCCTCTTTGGCTTAGTCAAAATTTTTTTTGGTCTTCACAGTCGGCTTTGTCCTTGGTCTTGACGGATGCAACAACTTCCTTGTGGCCCGGCATCTCGAACTCCGGTCCTTCGGTCGTGATCTTCATGGTCTCTGATGTGATCTTTCATCTCTCCCGAATGAGCTTGAGTAGCCTTCGCCGTCTTGGGACCTTGGAGTTGTCTCGGATATTCTTCTTTGTTACCCATCGGGCGCCCGGCAAGTTGTCCCACTTGCGTCTAGCATCTTCATCACGATGAACACTTCACGTATAGAGCTTCCGACCTCCGTCACCTTGCCATCTAAATTCTTCAATATTTTTCTCCATAGCCTCGAACTTGGACATGGTCGTACTCCACACACTCCTTGCATGAGGATCTTGCTTCGGCGGCCTTTAGGTGTTGAGCTTCTTTCTCCATCTTCTCCATCCTCCTCTTAAGTAAACCGATATGTCACTCAAGGAATCCGACTCGTATGCATTCAGCTCTCGCAATCGTCATGCGGATAGTTGAGACTTTGATCTTGAACGGCCTCCCGGCGTCTTGAAGGTTTATGATAGGTAGATCAACGATGTCGGGGTGCGCGGCGCTCCGTGGTTGAGGTTGATCTTCCTTTGGACTTGGAGGTGGTGATTCCTTTGGAGATTCCGACGGTCCTTCGACTTCAACTTTTGAATCTAGGGTTTCCACCCCTTTAGCTTGTGTTGCATGTCACCTTTGCCTGTAAAGTTTTCCTGGATCATCCACAAAAAGGTTTGGGTTTCTTGGAGAGGTAGCCAACCATCTCCTGTTAGGGTTAGCAATAAACAAAGTATGCAAAAAAAAACTAGAAAACAAAACAAATCTATAAAGACTAGAGTTAGACAAACTAGATTAGATGTATTTTGAGGATGATCGAAATTTAGTAGATGCAAAAATAAAACAAAAACAGTACTGAAAATTACAAAAAAAAGCAATAAAAAATCAAATCTTGATCACTTGTTCCCCGGCAACGGCACCAGAAAAAGGGGCTTGTTGACGGTTAATAATTGTATCAAAGTTCGTTCGTGACTCGCAAGCGTACAAGTCTCCCGTCGTAGTCAAGGGACCCTTCTTCCCTCGAGTGGTGAACCCAAGGTATCGAATCCGTGGAACAAATGTGTGACGCAAGACTTAATCTATTAAAGCCAAGTAACTTCAATCTTCGATAAAAGACCTAATGCATCTAAGTAAAAGACATGAAACAAATCTAATCTACTAAAGACCGGAGAAAACAAAGTAAGATTGGGTAGATAAACCGATCTAGAGGGATCGGGGTAAGCCTTTTGTTGAAGTTCCAAGCAAGAGAAGAAGTAGCAAATTGAATCTTAATAGAAGCCTCTTTAAATCGTGGTTTCCCGTCCAAATCCGAAAACATCCGCCTTTCGAGACCCCCGTTCGTCACAACGTATCCCTATTCATGCGGGGAGCTTAGGGCGAGTCAAAAGACAAGTCGAGATTCTTTCGAAGATCCGGCGTGTACCTCTAGCCACCGCGGCTACAAGAACACCCTATGTAATCTATCGCGCGAATAGAATTGGAATAAGCAAAGCCGATCGAAAAACGAAATCTTCGAGGAAACACTTGATCGCTAAGAAAAGATTCAACTTGATAATTCAACTATGACAATGATACATACACAAGATCACCACCGGGATCCTTCCTTGATCTTGCTTCTAGCTCCGGGAACTCCGACGTGGTCTTCCATGCAAGGTTCCCACGTCGGCTAGGGAAACCCTAGTCAACTAGCTCGACCCTCTCCTCTCCGACATGGTGTCCCTCTCTTCTCTCGCTCCTCGGCGGCCGAAGACGAAATCTTTCTCGCGTGGCTCTCGGTCGGGGGACTATAAATAGCCCGATTGGCGGCTAGGGCAAAGGAGGACGGATTTGGGCCCTAAATGGGCTCGGGCCGACCGGACCGGGCCGGCCGGCCCGGGCCCATTTAGGCCCGGCCCGTGGGCTCCTTTGCCCGAGGTCGGTTCCCTTGCTTCCCGGATGCTTCCCCTTCGCATGTAGGTCCATGTCGTCGGTTTCTCTCCGAATTGGACTCAACTCCTTGTCTTGCAAGATTCGAGGCACTTTTCTAGTCAGGTCCCTGGAGTCTGTCGTCTTCTCGGATCAAGTCCCCGGCTTCTTGGAGTTAATTTTGCTTCATTGCATGACTTGTACGGGGCTTCAAGGTCTTGTCATGAGGTGCTTGATGAACTTATCCCGAAAGTCTTGCATTTAACACTAAAACCCTGCATAAACATTAAACTCCAAAACCGACATGCACACGTGAACTTGTTATACCACGGGGGTTAGTACCAATGGATAAGGTATAAAACTCATGCCAACACCGAAGGTAAACTCATGGCTAGGTTGACAGATTTTCACCGTCAACAAGAACCACTTGGCCTTCCAATCGTGGTTCGACTCAATGAGCTTGTACGACAGGTACTGGTCAGCCGCATCTTCGTGCATCTAAATACCAGCCCCTCCGATTACTCGCAGGTCATTGGTAATCGGCTGTGGTTTCACCCGAAAGAACTTCAAGAACAGAACCCAGTGGGGCTTGATTCCCACGAACGCCTCACAGAAATGTACGAAGACAGAGATGTGGAAGATACCATTGGGATTAAGATTCAGGTACTCGATGCCATAGTACCTGAGAAGACCTTTTAAGAAATCACTGGCAGGGAGTGTGTGACGCTCCAGGTTTTTAATTAGCGTCATTAACGCTAATGGCCGAATCAGCTGAGTCAAACCGGCTGACATTGGTCAAACCTATGTCAACCTGGGTCCTCACCTCGAAAACCGAGCTGACAACTCCTATTGACCCCTTGACCAAGTCAACACACACTTGGGGTCAACCCTCGGTCAAAAGCACGGTCAAACCCCACTGAAACCCTGATGTCTTTGAATGTCCTCTTGAACTTTTGCCGCGTTCTCCAAATTTCACCTAGACACTCCAAAATCTCCCAATATGAAAGTTGTTCAGTTTTTCGAGGGACACAACTATCATGCTGAATGTCATTTCAAATTTTGAGGTGAAATTGGTGAAAAACTTGGTCAACTGGCAGCAGCTCCTGTTCACCAGGATGTGGTGGCATTCAAAGTTTGTCATCAGTTTATGCAAAAACCATTGAGAAAAACACCATAGAGCCTTTGTAAAAGTTGTAGAGGGTAGTTAGATCTGCAACTTTCCTATTCACACCTTGGAGCACTTCTGTTGCAAAATCCGGAGAAAATCGCAGTCAAACATCGCTACCCGGAATTAAATCACGCAGTTGGAACGCGCTGCTGCGCTCCGGAGCGCCCGCGCGCGCCGCGCCCCTCCACCTCGGTGTCCGGCCTCCGTCCGCACCTTCCCGAGGCGCCGCGCATTCCCCGGGCCGCGCGCGCACCGAGTCGGCTCGAAGCCGCCGCTCGCCCCGTGCCGCGCCGCCATTCACGTCGTACAGGCGCTACCCGCGCTGCCCGCCGGCCACGTCGCCTGTAGCAGTCAGGTTCCCCCTCTGTCCGCACGCTGTAGGGTCCAGGCGGAGGCATGAAGGCCCATGCATTGCTCGCCGCGCCTATAAAGGCACCGCACGGCCCCCACTCGCGTGCCCAGCCGCCTCAAGCTCCCATTGCGCGCCGCCGCTGCCCTCCATGGTCGCTACAGCCATGTCGTTCCTGCGCTTCGTCTCTGAGCCGGCCAACCACCCTAGGTTCTCCCCCGTAGTTCTCTGAAGCTTCTGGGCCACGCTTTTGCCTAGGCCGAATCGCCACCTCGCTGGAGCCGAGCTCCTTGCAGCAGTCACCGCCTAACATCGATGAACACCACCGCCGGCCACTCCTCGGTACCAACTTTGGCCAAAAACCGAGCCGTGGGGAGCCCTACACCTTCCTTCGCGCCTTTCCCCACAGCGGCTCGCCGCCCCTCGCTGGAATTTCGTCGTTCCCGCCGACAGCCGCCTCCCAGGGACCCAATTGCGAGTCTCAAGTTCTTTCCAGGGACTCCTTTGCGCAGCAAGGGTATATCTGTGAATTCTGGGAAAGTTTCAAGGACCCGCCTGCAAGTAGTTTCTCAAATAGTATAGACCTTTTGCTGGGACTTAGAAAATTCATAGAAAATTTTAGAAAAAACAAAAAAATGCAAACTCAATTTTGTTAGATTCCAGGTGAAAAACACTACGGCTTTTGTTAAACTTGTCTAGGCTCTTTCCTGATAATTTTTGCATTAAAAACAGAAATGTGAAAAACCTAGATCTTTGATATCTCAAAATCCTTAAGTCCTCTATAGCTAATTTTCGGATATGTTGTGGGCTATGTTATGGATAGCTCCTTTACAAAAAATTGCACAAAGTTATGTTGTAAAGCTTTTTATATGAATTGTTTTTCATTTATGTAGAATCCGTTTACATGATTTTTGTAGCTAAAAATAATTAGAATTTTGTGACCAACTTCTGCATGTTGTCTTTTAATGCCAAAATGCACCTCTGGTGAATGAATCGCAATTTTATAATTATCAGAAGTATTTATTCTTGAAATATGCTTGTTTTTCCTTGTAATTGCATAGCTCAAGTTTCATAATAGTTCTAGGTCTATATGTTGCATCCCTAGCCTAGTTTTGGACCACAGATCATGTGGAAGAAAGTTTGAATCATTTTGATGTGTATTTATTTTGTATGCATTATTCTTGCTTCATTAGCTAGCTTTTGTTATTTTCAAAATAATTAATTTATTAGCTATCCTAAGTTGCATGTGTGTTCAGTGGCTTGTTTTAAGTGTCTAGTGCTTAATAAACCCTTCACTGAATTTTATTAATTAATTTTATGAATAAAAGCTATGGAAGCAATTTAAGGCTTGATAGCCAATTAAAGGGGAAAATCACCAACCCACCTTTAATGACCTTGTATGTGTGTAAATCTTATTAAAAAGCTAAATGTTACCAACCCATTGTTGTTTGTGAATTTAAATTAAATTATTCCCATATATATGTACACAGTCACTATCAAAAGAATAATTAATAAAGAGCTGCATATTGTTCCTTTTTGGAAGAGTATGTTGAATGTATTTCTTCTCTAAGTGAATGTGGTCAACCATGCACCCCATGGTTGTCATTTATTGGTTGTAATTAATTAAATAAAAAATTATCAAATTAATCTTGCATTGCATCTTCATGTAGATCTCCCTGACGGTGGATATCCGCTCGTGCTGGAAGGAGGAGACGAAGGTGCTGACGAAGAGCTGCAGCACGTGTTCGTAGCTCAAGGCCTGGACCAAAGTCCAGAAGGGCCCAAGGCCAACCTTACCAGCAAAGGCAAGCCCCAAATAATTAACCCTGTCTTTTAAAATTATGCAACTGTTTCTTGCTATGACTGTGCATTTACGTTTCAGGAGTTGAATGGAAACCCTAGATGCATGATCCCTAGGTACCTATGCTCTATCACTAGCATGCTAGGTCGATAGCTTCTATGCTATAGGACGGGTACAAGTTGAGTGATGTTCGTCACTCACGAGAATAGGTTCTTATGTTGGAATCATAATATCTTTATAAATGGATTGCTCATGTGGTAAGAGCAATGGATTGCTCATGTGGTAAGAGCATGGGATTTGGGCTCCGGTCCAGTGGCTTTCGTGGGCTAATCTTTTGAATGTACTAAGCACTTGTCGGAATGGGACGGGTAAGCCTAGTACCTTAATGAGACGGTGCGGGAAACTCTCCCTTACTACTCTTGAGTATTCACCTACCCGGCTAGCTACCGGGAAGGGGGGTACATGTGTGAGACTGGGTGCCTCGCGGGGTATGCCAGTTAGCCTTATACCCAGGACTGTAAGCATTGATCCCAACCCGAGGATTTTTGGGAACTTCCTGGATGGTTGTCCTCACGGGGGCACCCTACCGTGTGTTTAGGTTTACCTTGCAAGGTTTAAATCAATCGATTGTCGGCCTCTCACCATTACCTGAGACTGCTTAATCAACTGGCCATGATATCTCATAATGATGGAACTTGGTGAAGATTGTTGTATGAATTAATTGTTTGTCCAATTTTCGATTTAAATAGTTGGCACACTTGGAAATGGTAATCAACTAGAAATTGTGCTAAAATATTGAAAGTAAGGACATACTCTTTGTTGCTTTTCAGCAAAGACACCACCGACCAAAAGCCTCTCATGTCTAGAGTTTGGTGATGTGGATATCACCCGACGGTTAAGTCTTGTTGAGTATTAGTATACTCAGCATTGCTTTAAAACTATTTTTGCAGGTGTTGTTGATCGGGTGGATGACTACAAGTGATAGCATCACAGACGGCCTCCTGTGATGTTTACCGTTGCGCTAGTTTATTTTATTTCCACTGTTTTCGAGCTCTGAACCTTTACTTATTCATCTAACCCTCAGGGGTAAATTGGACTTAATTTGATGTTGTACTCTGGACTCGCCTTCGTGTGAGTTTTAATGCATATGTTCGATCCTCTGTATGATCTCCAAGTGATTTACCGCGCGTTAACCCGGCAACTAACGACATGATGATACTTTACTATTGCTTAATCACCAAAGTGGATTGGTTTTAGGTGATAATACGGTATTTTCTTGGGCGGGTCGTCACAGCTGGTATCAGAGCGATTATATGCACCAGAGTTTCAATTAATAACCTTAATCACTGGTTTTTGAATAAAATTTGCCAAGATTGTTTGGATTTGCAAAATATGTTGGTTCGTTAAGGATAATTTAGACCGAGAGGCCCTAGAGGGAATTTTGGGTTCTTTCAAGTGGCTTAGTGACCTATGGTTTATTTTGCTAACTTCCAGCACATTTTACTTTCTGTCAGACTTACTTTCTCGCACAACCAAACTAGCTTAGCCACGTGTTTCATACGTGTGATGTGCCGCATCATGGGAATTGCGAGGGTTGATGGAGTGATTCATTCCACGGATCCCATCTTCGCGTCTGGTCATGAGTTGTGATGTCACCACGTTTGTCATACGTGTGCTTTCCGCATGTCGATTATGCAAGGCAAGGATACACTCCATTCAAACGGAGGGTGTCTGAGGTTGGATGCTGTCCATGCAGCGGCTTAAGGCATGGATGTCGTTTCTATAAGTGAACGGTAATGTATGTGGACGCTTCCGTGACGTGCTGGCACAGAAGGTTCTTTTTCTGCAGGTACACTAACCTCGTTTCGTATGTTGCTAAGCGAGTATCGAGTAGTTCTCGACTAGTTATTATAGGGAGAAACATGTATGTGCCTTGCCACCGGCGCTAACTTCGAGTTTGGCTTGATTGCCTTGTGAGGATGAATAGGACGTCTTGCATCATGCTAAAAGTCGTGAAAAACTTAAAACTGAACCCCATACTTTTTTATGTGATCTCTAAGGTAACATATTGCTAGTATGTTTTGTCCTGCCTAGCCTCTCAGGTGTAGATGTGTTGTTGTCCAAAAATCTGTTGAGGCTTTTTGTGTAGATCTTGCACCCTATCCAAGAATATTTTTGTCTAGATGATCTCTACCCAAGTTGCTCCATATCTAAGATGGTTCCTCCTCGCAAAGCTCATGGTCATAGCTTTGGTCTACCTCAAGTTGTGCTCAGTTTAGTGAACCCCGTCGTGCTATATGTCCAGAAACCTAACCCAAAGTTTTGCTTAGTTAAGCAACTTCCAAATCTTCTAGCTCAACCTTGCATACCCAAACTTGTGTCCCCTAACCTCACTGAGTTGCTACACGAATGTCGGAATGTTTTGGGGCTCTGGTTTTAAGTTATGAATTTTTGTTCACAACTGCCAGAACGTTGTGTCCTTACGTATGTCTACTCGTTTCGAGTTCTAACATAAGATTGTACCTTGGTACACGCGATTACCCCATTTCTTGACCATGTACTCTTGTATCATGGATCAAGTTTATCCTTGTATACTCACACCCGTCTAGTTCTCACTTCTGTCGTTATGTCCAGATGGATAACCTTGGATCGACTGATGTGGAAACATGGACTCTTGTGAATTACCTCGAAGAGGGTGGATTTCCTGCACTCGTGTGGGACACCCTGAAGGACTTTGGGTACACTACTTACCCAGAGTACTCGACATGTGAGGTCATGACCACAGGCCAGCTCCTTCGTTGTGAGGTGAAGGTGAAGATTTCTGTGTGCCCGACCAATCCTGCATGAGAAGAGTGGGAGTGTAAGGCACAAGGACTGAACCTGGCTGACACTGTGCAGAAGGCTGCTGTCGAAGTGCGCACCACTTTTTGTGGGAAGCACTCTAACGAGGTAGCTGGTACTGCAGCTAGAGTGATTCATGTACCTGAGCGACACATTGGACCTCGGGTCGAACGCGAAACCTTCCTTCCAGCTCAGTGCAACTCCCAGTATAATCCTAATCTTGTCACCTCAATTTGCTTTTCAAAAGACATGTATGACACCTACCGACGGATGGTGGGAGAAAGTGTATTCTATAGACACCAAATCTATAGGCACCGAGTGAAAGAAATGGAGAATACAGCTCAAGCGTTGAAGGAAGCCCAAGAAATGATAGTTACTCTCAAGAATGAAAGACGCAAGGATAAGGCAAAGATACAAGAATTAAGTGGAATCATACATGAGTAGAACTTCCTGTTGCAGCATAATAACCAGTATATGCTTGAACTAGAGAATCAATTGGAAGCTATAGCAGTTCCACCTCCGGAACCTGTCATTCCCGAACCAGCAGAAGAAGAAGATGTTGAGGATATCCAAGGAGCATCTGGAGTAGAGTCTGGACCTGAGTCACCATAGTTCTTCGGCATGGAAGATCCAACCCTAGGAAGTTGGTACGTTGGTAATAAAGTGCTAAGTCGTACGAGTGTAATAGTTGTAAGGAACCCTAGTGTACGACCGCGTTGGTCAGTTGTTGTGGTTGGCTGAACTAGGTGTTGACGCAAAATCAGCACCTCGTGCCAAGCACACAGCAAGCCGCAAGAAGCTAGCTTAAAACACGTGCTGAATCTGAAGCGTGCCAGTCAATTTTCCTAAAACTGACAAAGGATAAAAAAATAGTTAGCTAAAACCTGGAACTTGCCGGGTGGTACCAGACAGTTCCGTATTTATGGCCAAAAGCAAATTAAAATGACATATAGCTACAACAAGCTATCTGTCTGCAGTTTAAATGTCACTCGGGAGCTTTAAAACATGAAAACAAGATATAGCCGAATGGATGACGTAAGCAGGACAAAAGATCGGTCTTTGTTTAGATAGCGTTGCTCGCATGTGATCATGACCGATTTTCGAGGATAAATAACAATTAAGACAAATAAGGTAAAAGCATGATTATACATATGAAGTAAACAAGCATGCATAGGCCAAAAACACTAGTCTACCGCATGTCTAGGTACTTTCAAACCCGTCAAGCATGATAGCAAACAAGTTAATCCACCGCATGATACGACTTGTTTGAAATCACACCACCAACCACAAAGAGATTAATCCACTGCATGATACGATCTAAATATGGAAGGCTAAAAGCATGCGTTATTTAAAACAAACTTATCAACACGTTTTACTCGTGGTAGCATTGCCAAATACGGCTGTACAGCCGATCCGGGTTCCGCGGAGAAGGAACAAACATTTGAAAAGTCAAAGCTTGAACCCGCAACACGTGACAATCTAGATTGATCTGAATTCGGTTATTGAGAGCACTTGATCCTTTATAATAAACAAAGACTTCAGAGTACATCACACGGATCTCAAAGATGTAAAGCCGAAACCAATCGATCTAGATTGGGAAAAAGAGTGTTACATGAATTTAAACATAAAGCTAAAACTCAAAGCAATACGTGGTAACTTAATGAATCTATTAGATCTTGCCAAATCTAATAGAGCCGATAACTAGCTTCGAGCTATATCTTAGCCTACCGCATGACTCATGATCCAACAAGAAACCCTCTTGAACCAAGCTTAAATCCACCGCACGATACTAAGCAAGGTAACAAGACTACTTGCATCACGGTCTAAATCCACCACATGATACTAGACATGATACAAGGTTGCCGGAACTTACGGAGGTCGACGAATCGATGGTTCCTCTCGAAGACTCGACGACTCTACTAAAGGACTCGATGTTTGGCACGGGGTTGGTTTTTGTTGTGAAGATGTTCGATTCCTATTACAGACATCAAGGGTTTATATTTATACCCTTGTCTTAACACGACTCCTGGTCGACTACGAGTACAACATTTAATGTCTAAATAATGCTCCGACGCCAATGTCCATCTCGTATACGCCATCAACTCGTTCCTTCCTTATATCGGGCCACGTCACCACGCATTCCCGAAAACTTCTCTTTAAAAGCGCAAACAGTCCTTTTGCCGAATAATGGCGCGTTGCCGTCCGCAAGCATTCTCTACCGAATTCCCTGAGAAGATTTTTTCTAGCCGAATGGTATTTCGTCACCAAACTCGGCCCACAAGTCAGTCCCTTTCCTGTACCATTTTTTGGTATTAACATATGCCCCTTCAATTACGGGATAAAAGTGATTTTATTTCGGAATTGAATATAAATTCCGAGCGTCTTTGAGATAAATCCGTTTAACACCCATTCCTTCTTCTTGCAATCTGTTGGAGTCCCTGCTCATATCCAAACCCTAGGTCATCAATCTCCAAGCTCAAACCTTCAATGGCGGACCAAAATCAAGCTGTTCAGGTAAATCTCATCCCCTTAAGGTCCATTCGGTATTACTTTTTCGATCCCCACCTTAGATTTCTTCCTCTGTATTTTCCTGATAGGCTCTATCCACTGAGCTTTTGATTCCCATCGAGGATAAATCATCATCCTATTTCCTCAGACCTGTGGGAATCTCCGACCCCCTTGAGTTTATTGAAGCCGTCCAACAGAATACCCTTTAAATCAACTTTGTCAAGACCTCATGCGTGGCAAGACGCTTTCAGAAACTGGCCCCTGCCCCCAATTGCAGGTTGGAGAAACTGGTAAAAGAGAATACTTGAAGATAAAAGTGTAAAAACCAGCAATTGGGACAGCCTTCGCATTGCCCAGCGTTTGGAGTTATCTTTGGCCGAAACCTTCAAGAATGAGAGTCTTCTAATTGCAGCTTGTCATTTCTGGTCAAACGGTGTCAATGCTTTCCTTTTTGGTCATGGACCAATGTCTCCCACTCTGGCCGATGTATATATGATGACCGGCCTTGATGTCACAGGATCCATGTACCCTTACAAGTACAAAAGCTCCATCAGGCAAAGAGGAGTAAAAACAGGATTTGGATATAAACAATATATCCAGAACCATATGTCTGATGGCCCTCTGACTGATATTGAATACCGAGCCTTCCTCAACATGTGGCTATGCAGATTTATCTTTTGTGGCAAAGCTAATGAGCCAACCCTGAACCATATTGCAATGACTAAAGATTTGGCTACTGGTCATCCCATTCCCCTCGGGAAGTATCTCGTAGGAAATGTATACCATATGCTCCATCAAACCACTCATCTGATGTTCACTAGTCAAAAAATCTCTTGTGTCAATGGCCCCTGGTGGTTTGTACAAATGTGGCTACAACTATATATGCACCAGATCGTTGGTATTAATCTCAACAATCGGCATTTTCCTTCATCTGGCTACAAGGAAGGAGAAATTCAGATCACAAAAGGATGCCAAACCTATGGTGAAGCTGCCTCAACCATATTCATTGACCAAAACATCAGTCAACTCTTTGAACTCTTCTTCAGAAGTTTCACCAATCCCCTTTGGCTTCCTTATTTAAACAATGATAACCTGACCCTCCCTTATGAATTCACTTTTGAAAATGGATGCAATGATGCAAGATCCATAGAAATTTTCAATATCTTCATTCATCCATGCATCCTGCCAGCAGAATTTTGTGGAGGAAGGCAAAATCATAGTACCTATGAATATTATCAGCCAAACATGATGGCTCGACAGCTAGGATGTGGACAACTGCCTCCAAGGCTATTTCTTCATGTATTCCTCAAGCCCAGAGAGGAAATAAAAGAAAGCCTGCAAGACAAAAGGGTCTTTGAATATCAATGCAGTCCAACTATTTATACTTGGCCCTTTATACCAACATCAATAGCTCATCCTCTTTTCATTTCCTGGTGGCAAGAGCTTCATGATCATATCTTCAATGAGCCAGTGCACTTCTTTTGTCTTGAACTGATGCCTGACTTCCAACCAACCTCAGAGGTAATGCACTTATCTTTTTCTTTTGTTAAGCATGCCCTTCTTTGCTGATCATGATTTTTTTCACCTCTTGCAGAAAACAGTGCCTGCCCTTCTAGCCAGGACAATTTCCTATAATGCTGCAGGCCCAATTTCTGCTTTAGAATTTAAATCCACAACTCTGGCTCAACTGATGTCCAGAAATGCTACATCAGATCCAAATCTTATCAGTTCAACTTCTGACAAGAGGAAAGCTCCATCTCTGGTTTCCCCTCCAGCTGCCAAGAAGAAAAGAACTACAAAAAGAGTTCTTATTGAGGTAATATCCCTTCCTTCTTGAACACAAGACCATTCTGCATTCTGACAAATTGATCTTGTGTAATTTCAGACCAGAACTCAGCAACCATCGACAACTTCAGAACCTGCCAATGCTCCATCTGCTGATATGACCCTTACTATTTTACTTCCTTTTAAAGACCATTATTCACATTGGCATTTACCCTTCATTTGTCATTTGCAGAAGAAACATTGGTGAATCAACCTGTGGAGATTTCTTCTCCTCAACATGCTTCAAATGCAAACTCGCCAAGGGTTCAAACATCTTCCCCTCACTGGTTGGAAACATGAGAGGCAAGTGGTGCAATACTTGCTTGAAGTACCACTAGGTCTAGTTTTCCCCTTAGGATTTTTGTAAGATACGACGAGGACGTCGTGTGTTCTTAGCGTGGGGGAGAGCTAGCTAGCCTTAGCTTTTGAGTTTCAAAGTTTAGGTTCGGTTTAATCTTCAAGCGAGAGTCTTAGAGTTTAATGAGTCTTAGTTTTCGAGTGTGTTTTTAAATTTTTGCAAGTTTGCAAGTGTCTTAAATTAGTGTTGAGTCAAAGAAAACCAAATAAAAAGAGTCTTTATATATTTTTATGTCTTGTGTGATGCTTATCTTTATTGATTTGTTTGTTTATCTTGGATTCTTGATGTATGAAAATAAGTGTGTGGTTTGAAAAATGTTTACTGTGGTGCTTAGTGGAATTGCTACTACTTAAAGTATCCATACCACACTTCGATCTTGAGCTTCACATGTTAGTTGTGCTACGTTCAATGCTAAAAGTTGGAGATTTCAGTTCTTAAAGTTATCTTAAAACCCTTGTAATAAAGGTTAGCAAAACCTCTTTTTCCAAGTTGAGAGTAAGAAAAAAATCCTATACAAAGCCAATTTATTTTTTGATCCACCATAAGTGTGATTAGCACGATGAGTTGGGCTAGGATCCTTCTCTCTTGGGATTTTTAATTTCGAGCAATGATCATGTTCTTGTGCTTATCTTTTGTTGCTAGCCTCATCATTCATTCGGTCACGAGACTTTCACCTTGGAAGTCTCGTACATCGCCGAATTCCATACCCAACCCTATACATCTCTTTTGTACATCGCATTCCTTGAACACAACCTACTTTCAAAAGTTTCGTCTCATCTCTAGCATGATTTAATTAAAATTTCAGATTGTATGCATGCGAGAAAGAGAGGAGTTGAGAGCTTTGAAAAGTTGTCAAGAGAGAGAAAAATAAAGAGAAAAGTTTGAGTATGGAAAAGAAAGTAAGAAAGAAAGAAAGCAAAAAAATATGTGAATGAATGAAAGAGTGAAAGAAGAAAAAGAAAAAGAGAAAGATGAGGTAGCAATAAGGATATGAGAGGGATGAATCAAGTGAAAGAAAAGAGAAAAATAAAGTGTAAGGAAGGATGTCACGTTGTTGAGATATGAAACTTTCACTCTTTTTCCAACCATGTGCAATCCGACAACGAGGACGTCATCGGTGCCTTGTAGTCACGATTTTCTATTGCCCTTGCACATGTCCACCATTCTAAATCTTCTCATCCTTGATATCCCTACATATGGTTAATTCTCATGATCTTTGGCTTTGGAAGGTAAACAACCATTAGAGGAAGTTCTTAGTTTGACAATACTTGTGTTGATTGCGGTAGCCCTACCTATAGCTCCACTTAACATGTTATATGAGAGACTTATGGGAGGTGAGAGTTTTATAAAATTGGTTTAGGATAGCCACCTCATATGAGTGACTTGCGAGAGCTTGGAGAAAGGTTTTTGTCTAATACTTGTTGCAGGAATTTTGTTTTTAAAATCATAAAAACCCTCCGATGGAAGCAAAGAAGTAAGTATGGCTGAAATTGAAGACTTCGAGTGAAGAGTTTGAGTTGTGGGGTAAATCTTGACGTGGTAAAGATTCTAAACGCCCATGTTTATGTTTGATGATCATTACATTATGTTTATGTATTAAAGATGAAAGGATTGACTAACTTGTGAAGAAGGATAAGTGGTACATGATTACAACACCTTGGACGAAGTTCTTTTACGAGTACTTGCACGAGGACGAGCAAGATCTAAGCGTGGGGGAGATGTTGACGGTGTATTTTGGTACACCTAGCATGTTCATTACACTTTGGTTTTGATTTGATTATGGAACTAACCCGCCACTAGGCACACTAATCATATAAGAAGTTCATCTTTGTGCATGCATTTGGAAGTGTTGTGTTTATGTAGGAAAACATGGACATAAAGGACGGATTCGCAACAAGTTCAAAGGAGCATTTACGAAGTCTTGTTCGTGTTCATGAGCTTGATGAAATCACTTCCAAAGGTGGCAAGGACCGAAGTGCTACGAGGAACACCCCCGGGGATTGAAGCGTAAAAGATCGAACTTCATGCGAAGAGAACCTCCATCTTGGACGTGAGGATAACATCATCAAAATCATGCAAGTGGAGGGGGCAAAGTACATAAATGCATAAGGACCCACGGAGTGAAAGCGGCGACCGAACCGGCCGAGGTGGGCCCGGAGCCGGTCGGCCCAGGCCGGCCGGCCCAGCCCACTCCGGTGGCCGGTTCGGTCCCATTTTCCTTGCACCCGAAGGATCTTGAACCCTAAAAGCCTGGGCGCCGCCATTCGATAGAGGGAGAGTCATTCACACCAGAAGGCCATCCACAAGCTAGAGAGAGAGGAGGAGGATCTCCGGAGGGAGATCAACCACCTCGAAGGAAGCACCCTCTCGTGGAGAAGAAGGAAGACACCGTCGGAAGGGAAACCATGATCAACGGTGCCATGATCAGCACCTTGATGGGGTAATCTTCTCATTCGTCCATGGGTTGTAATCGATCTTGAGATGTAATCGCACTTTGTCGGATTATCTATCTATCATCTTGTGTTGAATATACTTTAATGCTTAAGGTTAGCTACCATGCCGTAAAGGGAGTAGAGCTCCAATGCTTCCTTGGATCCATTCAATACACTGTATCCATCATAGGTCTAGTCATGAATGCCTTCGTGTAGTGACAGTACGAGAGGAGGGAAAGGGCGAAACCATGGTCACAACCCCGATAGATTAGATTGGTTTTCATGTCTTTAAGCGATTGCATGCTCTAGTATCGTAGACATGTGGGCGAGTGTCTTTTATCTTGATATCTTAATCATTCTCTCTAGTGTAGTTTAGTTGTTTTCTAGCATAATAATAGTTAGGGTTTTAGTAGCTAGTGTGTCGTTGTAGATCGAACGCTTGTAATCCCCTTGCTCCGCGGATTGAGAAGAACCTTGGGAATCCTGTGGTGAAAAAGGTGTGGGTCCGTACGCTTGCGGATCGTAGAGGGATACGTCTTTTATCCGTCAACAGCTTGCCATTGACTTATCCTCTCAAGTACAGCGGCCTCATATGCCGATTATTGGCCGGTTTGTCAAAGGTTGCCTGCTTAGCCAACACCAGCTGTGCCATTAGCCCAAGTTGTTCATCCTCATTGATGTCTGGGGACGCCTCTTCCTGCACAACTTGGTTAGCTGGAGCCATGAACTCATTCGGCAAAAAGTATACCATGCATGTTGGAGTCGAACGACCAAATCCATCAGGCCTATCTTTTGGACACCACACCTGCTTTCTCTTGATTCCTGCTTGTTTCAACTCTTGGTTCCTCAAGCGCTGAACCCTTCTCTTTTGGCTTCTCCTCAAGCCAGGTGGGCACCACTGTCCTTCTTGCCAGATGTATTCACGCTCCTGTTCTTCCTGATCAACCCACTTATGATCAGCATATCTTTTCCTTGGGTGATCATTGTCTTCATTTATTTTTACGCGCCGACCGTCACTAGGATGTATCCTTCCAATTCTTTCATGGATGGATCGGCGATTGACAGTATCCTGCCTATACTCAGTGTACTTGTCACTGCATTCAGGGCAATTGTTCAATGTAGGAAGCTTCAAACCCTCATTCCAGTAATGCCTGAAGAACGCACACCCCCAATGTGCACGCTCCTGCTCTCGTGCATGATCTTCTAGCTTCCTTCTGTGCGCCTCTTCCTCAAACCTCCGTGCTTCCTCCTCGTATTTCTGTTTTTGGTAGCGTTCCTTCTCTTGTTGACGCTGCCACTTGTTAAAGAGGATACGCGTAGTCACCATGGGGTTGGTTCTGGAAGATTCCCCTACTTCAATTTGGCTTCTCAGGATGCGAGGCGCTTCCTTGTGGACTTGTTCCATTGTCACTTGCAGAGCAGGATCAACTGATCCATCTTACTCTGCTCTTGCTGAGGTTAAAACCTTGACTTTTCCCTTCTCCTCAGCGGTTACCATGTTAACAGAAAAACCAACCATGTTCTGAGGGAAAGGGTTGCCATCCAGCTTCATTTTATTGTCAAATTTCAAGTGACCCTCCTGGATAGCCTTCTGGATTCTCATCCTGAAAACCCTGCAATCATTGATGGAGTGAGAGCTTCTGTCATGAAATCCACAGTATCGTTTCTCTTTAACTCCATCAGGCCGAAGCATAGAATGCCCCTCTGGCAACTTGATTCGGCCTTCCTTTACAAGGAACTCAAAGAGCTTGTCAGCCTTGGTCACATCAAAATCGTATGTGCCCTTAGCTTGTTTTATCCATCTTTGGTTCACAGTTAGCGGCTCTTTGCCCCACATGATCTCAGCTGCTGCTATCTCCTCATCATCATCAAACCTTCCCCTTGATCAGCTCTCTCGAGGAATTGGTTGTAGATATCAGCTATATCAATGTTCTTGGCAAACCTGGAGTTTTTCTTGAATCCGTAAGCTTGATTGCTCATTAATGACAACCTCTAGGACAACTGACCAAGATTGTCAAACTCCATGCCGAACATCTTCTCCCGAATAGTTGGCAACATACCCGCAAGAGCCATGTCAGCCAATTGATCATCTGGCAGATTCAAAGAGAAGCACATGCCTTTGGTCTCTCTAAACCTTCTGAGAAATTCCATGGGTGTTTCATTGTGCCTCTGTCTCAGGTTAGCCTGATCAATTAGCTTTTTCTCGGTACTGCCACTGAAGTAATGAGCATGGAACTTCTGTTCCAAATCCTTCCAGGTACTGATCGATTGAGCAGGCAAAGAAGCAAACCATGTAAAAGCCGACCTGTCAACGACAAGGGAAAGTATCTAACCCTAAACGCCTCATCAGCTGAAGCTTCCCCAAGCTGCATCAAGTATCGGGCTATGTGTTCCACAGTACTTGTATCATCTTGCCAAGAGAACTTTGTGAAATCTGCAGGAGGTTTCACCCTTAGTGGCAAAACCACCCTGTGGTACCACTCTGGGAAAGGAGGTGTGTAAGCTTGTCCCTGTATCTTAGGTTTAAGGCCGAATTGATTTTGCAAAACATCGGTCATTTTCTGCACCATGAGATCAACATTAGCATCTTGGTCCCCTGGTCTTCCAACAGATCCATTAAGCATTCCTGCAGCTGCACCATATCCATAGTTTGGCAAAGCATCAATGGCGCCATAGTCCATGACTTCTGAATACCCCTCACCATACATATTCTTCTGCATCCTGTTGTTGGCTGGGGCTATCCTATAAGTGGAGTTAGGTGGAACTCCAGAAGAACCGAACGCCAGATCTCCATATGTTGGCCTATTGGGCATTGCCTGATACGGGTTCAGTTGTTGGACTGGGCGACCTCTAGTGCTTTGTAGAGGCGGCTGGACCGGTTGACTCCCCACGCTTTGCGGAGGTGGTTGGATTGGTTGGCCTCCCATACTCTGTAACGGCGGCTGAGCACTCGCATCTCGAACTGGTTGAGCAGTACTAGTTTCTCCAACCTCCACAGTAGATGTTTGAGGGGATACTCGACTGAGCGTCCTCTCCATGCCTAGGCCAAAGACTCCAACCATCATCTGCTTGAACATATTCAAGAAAGCAGTATGATGTTTGACCATTACGGTTTCTATAGTCTCCCAAAAAGCATTCAAGGCCTCTTGTTTCTCTTGAGCAGACGTGGTATCAGGCTCCCCTGGTAACAGAACCCTTGGCATGTCAGATTTGAGATACGACACACCACTTCTGTTCTTGCCAAATGACATCAAACACTTCTGTTGAAACTGGTCAATGGCATCCTTCAACTGCACTTGTTGTTCTGTAGACAGGTCATTAATGGTGACATTCATGACGTCTTGAATATCAGGCATCTTGAATCAGCTAGATTTGTCCCACCAGGCGTGCCAAAAAGTGTGTTGACGCAAAATCAGCACCTCGCGCCAAGCACACAGCAAGTCGAACGAAGCTAGCTTAAAACACGTGCCGAATCTGAAGCGTGCCAGTCAATTTTCCTGAAACTGACAAAGGATGAAAAATAGTTAGATAAAACCTGGAACTTGCCGGGTGGTACCAGACAGTTCCGTATTTACGGCCAAAAGCCAATTAAAATGATATATAGCTACAATAAGCTATCTGTCAGCAGTTTAAATGTCACTCGGGAGCTTTAAAACATGAAAACAAGATATAGCCGAATGGATGACGTAAGCAGGACAAAAGATCGGTCTTTGTTTAGATAGCGTTGCTCGCATGTGATCATGACCAATTTTCGAGGATAAATAACAATTAAGACAAATAAGGTAAAAGCATGATTATACATATGAAGTAAACAAGCATGCATAGGCCAAAAGCACTAGTCTACCGCATGTCTAGGTACTTTCAAACCCGTCAAGCATGATAGCAAACAAGTTAATCCACCGCATGATATGACTTGTTTGAAATCACACCACCAACCATAAAGAGATTAATCCACTACATGATACGATCTAAATATGGAAGGCTAAAAGCACGCGTTATTTAAAACAAACTTATCAACACGTTTTACTCATGGTAGCATTGCCGAATACGGTTGTACAACCGATCCGGGTTCTGCGGAGAAGG
The DNA here is from genome assembly GCA_947561735.1 of Cenchrus americanus. Classification (NCBI taxonomy): domain Eukaryota; kingdom Viridiplantae; phylum Streptophyta; class Magnoliopsida; order Poales; family Poaceae; genus Cenchrus; species Cenchrus americanus. Next base: position 181,860,953 of record OX387245.1, read on the forward strand.
AACAAACATTTGAAAAGTCAAAGCTTGAACCCACAACACGTGACAATCTAGATTGATCTGAATTCGGTTATTGAGAGCACTTGATCCTTTATAATAAACAAAGACTTGAGAGTACATCACACGGATCTCAAAGATGTAAAGCCGAAACCAATCGATCTAGATTGGGCAAAAGAGTGTTACATGAATTTAAACATAAAGCTAAAACTCAAAGCAACACGTGGTAACTTAATGAATCTATTAGATCTTGCCAAATCTAATAGAGCCGATAACTAGCTTCGAGCTAGATATTAGCCTACCGCATGACTCATGATCCAACAAGAAACCCTCTTGAACCAAGCTTAAATCCACTGCATGATACTAAGCAAGGTAACAAGACTACTTGCATCACGGTCTAAATCCACTACATGATACTAGACATGATACAAGGTTGCCGGAACTTACAGAGGTCGACGGATCGATGGTTCCTCTTGAAGAACTCGACGACTCGACTAAAGGACTTGATGTTTGCCACGGGGCCGGTTTTTGTTGTGAAGATGTTCGATTCCTATTACAGATATCAAGGGTTTATATTTATACCCTTGTCTTAACACGACTCCTGGTCGACTACGAGTACAACATTTAATGTCTAAATAATGCTCCGACGCCAATGTCCATATCGTATACTCCATCAACTCGTTCCTTCATTATATCGGGCCACGTCACCACGCATTCTCGAAAACTTCCCTTTAAAAGCGCAAATAGTCCTTTTGCCGAATGATGGCGCATTGCTGACCGCAAGCATTCTCTACCGAATTCCCTGAGAAGATTTTTTCTAGCCGAATGGTATTTCATCACCAAACTCGGCCCACAAGTCAGTTCCTTTCCTGTACCATTTTTTGGTGTTAACACTAGGGGTCTTCTTTGGTGCATCTAGTCTGCATTGTAATCCCAAACGTTGTTTTGGTAATTCCGATATCCCTCATCGATGTAACGCCTTGATTGAACATCTTTTAGTAAGTGAGGTTCGTAAGACATGATTTATGCAGGATGGGATCAAATCAGAGTTCTGTGATGACCATCAAACTCGTCCAAGGATTTCATGCCAATCGTGATCGATCTGATCTATCAATCCTGAACTTATTTCTTTAGTATTGCTCACAACTTTTAAATTAAAATAAAAGTCACTTTTTGAGTATGCATTGCATAGCATATGCATTTGGGAAGCTTGGGTGTACTAACGTGCATTCGCATGACAGATTTCAATACTCATACTCTATCTCTCTTGTTTGGTGATTTTGTTGTCCCATAACCAATGGTGCCGCAACGAGACCTAGGGCATCACGTGCGCGCAGCCACATGACTGCCACTAGGAGCGCGCTAGGTATCTTGGTTGTGAGAATGAGACTCGCCACGCATACTCCTTATCAACCTGTGACTGTCATCTCAATCACTAACTCATTTTGTGGGTAACCGAGTCGTACTAACATGCATCATGAGCACCATACTGCATGAACATGTGCATCGTGTCTTCACAAGCATGTGCATCACACCAACTTTTATAATCATTGCACCGCAATGAAATGAGTCATCAACACCCAGATTCACAAGTCAATTAAAATGTGAGCAAGATTGTTCTGAGGTTTCCACACTAAATTGTCTTCCGTACAAAGAAGTTGTGGAAATCTTTTACTAGCCTTCCTTTTCTTCATGAAAGTCTGTTTTGAAGGATCACTGTTGACTTGGTCTCTTGCCGCCAATCTCGACGACCTCATAACATCAACTCCTTTCCAATCAGATTAGTTATAGAAGTAGAAGTAGAGTTTTCTTGAGCAATCAAGGTTCTCGAAAAGTCAAGGTTGGAGAGTCCTTCATTGCTTAGTCGTCCATGATCCGTGGTCATACCCTCCAAATCCTCGGAATCCAGCAAAGAAGCAAACCCAGGATCGGTGGAAGCTTTTGCTAATATTATCGTAGTTGCAATCACAAGCTTAGAATGCTAATAGCCTGAGCTCTTCTCGTTCTTCTCCCCATCACGATCGATTCTTCGGACCGTTGGACCCCATCCTTTTCAGTGCCACGACCGTATGACGCCGTGACGCCGCTCTGCCATCTTCTTCCACAGTCGCGCTCACTATCGGGCATACACCCCGGGTACTCATGCAAGGAAGGATGAAGACGGACTCCTACTAGAATTCCCATGTAATCCTATTAGGACTCGTTCCATGTAATCCTACTAGGACTCCTGCCTTGTAACCGACTAGAAACCCGCCCCCTGGACTATATAAAGGAGGGCCGGGTACCTAGCTGGGCATCTGAACAACCCAACACCAAGCGCAGGGCACCATACTTGATCCCCCAAACAGGACGTAGGGTTCGCCACCTTGGCAACCCGAACCTGTATAAATCTTGTGTCCCATGTCCTTGCGCATACCTTCGAGTTCTCGGTCCCCCGATCACGATCCTCCACCGCATAATCAACTACCTCGAGTACCCCCTTGGTAGGTTTGCCGGTCTAAAACACCGACACTCACGTCGCCGAGACCTCCCGGGTTGACCATTGTCGAGTCCCGTGTTGCCACCACCAGATTCATCGGCTGGTTTAGTTGACCGTTGCAGCCCGCTGCGGCCATAAAAGAGAAGCCCTTTGCCCAGAACCACCGATACTAAGCCTCGTATCCGCCCGAGCTCGACATCACCATCTCTATTGTTCTCCCTCCAGCTAGTCTTGGCCACCCTATCACTAGCCCATCTCTCCCATCTGTTTCGTTCCTCGCCAAGCAAGCTGTTCCTCTGTCTTCATCCACGACGTCGAGAAGAAGCTCTGAAGTAGGCTGGAAGAAGGACTCGAGCCACACTGACACCCATGACTCACTTATTGGAAGAGTACGAGTCGCTTCGCTGGACGCTGGTATGGATGTATCTCTGTATCGTAGGCGGAATCTGTCTGGTATTAGCTGTTCATGTGCACATTCATAGCCCGCTCCCTCATGAACGGCGATGAGGCGGAAAGAATGCACCTTGTACCTTTTGTTCCATCTGAATTCTCGATATCAGGAAGTGTAAGCGAAGATGTCTTTATCCCTTTGTAACCCTTGTCATGATGGAAGGAATCGCTCTAGTCTTGTTATCGAATCTCGGGACGAGATTCTTCGTAAGGGGGTAGGCTGTGACGCCCCAGGTTTTAAATTAGCGTCATTAACGCTAATGGCCGAATCACCTGAGTCAAACCGGCTGACATTGGTCAAATCTAGGTCAACCTGGGTCCTCACCTCGAAAACCAAGCCGACAACGCCTATTGACCCCCTTGACCAAGTCAACACGCACTTGGGGTCAACCCTCGGTCAAAAGCACGGTCAAACCCCACTGAAACCCTGATGTCTTTAAATGTCCTCCGGAACTTTTTGCTGCGTTCTCCAAATTTGACCTAAACACTCCAAAATCTCCCAATATGAAAGTTGTCCAGTTTTTCGAGGGACACAACTTTCATGTTGAATGGCATTTCAAATTTTGAGGGGAAATTGGTGAAAAACTTGGTCAACCGCCAGCAGCTACTGTTCACCAGGATGTGGTGGCATTCAAAGTTTGGAAGCAGTTTATGCAAAAACAGTTGAGAAAAACACCATAGAGCCTTTGTAAAAGTTGTAGAGGGTAGTTAGATCTGCAACTTTCCTATTCACACCTTGGAGCACTTTTGTTGCAAAATCGGGAGAAAATCGCAGTCAAACATCGCTACCCGGAATTAAATCACGCAGTTGGAATGCGTCGCTGCGCTCCAGAGCGCCCGCGCTCGCCGCGCCCTGCCACCTCAGCGTTTGGGGCCCCGCCCACGCCTTCCCGAGGCGTCGCGCCTTCCCCGAGGCCGCGCGCGCACCGAGGCGGCTCGAAGCCGGCGCTCGCCCCGTGCCGTGCCGCCATTCACGCCGTACAGGCGCTGCCCGCGCTGCCCGCCGGGCACGTCTCCTTTAGCATTCAGGTTCCCCCTCTGTCCGCGTGTTGTAGGGTCCAGGCGAAGGCATGAAGCCCCACGCATTGCTCTCTGCGCCTATAAAGGCACCGCACGGCCCCCACTCACGTGCCCAGCCGCCTCCAGCTCCCAGTGCGTGCCGCCGCTACCCTCCATGGCCGCCGCAGCCAAGCCGTTCATGCGCTTCGTTTTCGAGCCGGCCAACCACCCTAGGTTCTCCCCCGTAGTTCTCTGAAGCTTTCGGGCCACGCTTTTGCCTAGGCCGAGCCGCCACCTCGCCGGAGCCGAGCTCCTTGCGGCGGTCGCCGCCTGACATTGGCGAACACCGCCGTCGGCCGCTCCTCGGTACCAACTCCGGCAAAAAACCGAGCCGTGGGGAGCCCTACACCTTCCTTCGCGCCTTTCCCCACAGCGGCTCGCCGCCCCTCGCCGGAATTTCGTCGTTCCCGCTGGTAGCCACCTCCCAGGGACCCAATTGCGAGTCCCAAGTTCTTTCTTGGGACTCCTCTGCGCAGAAAGGGTATATCTGTGAATTTTGGGAAAGTTTCAGGGACCCGCCTGCAAGTAGTTTCTCAAATAGTATAGACTTTTTGCTGGGACTTCGAAAATCCATAGAAAATTGTAGAAAAAACAGAAAAATGCAAACTTAATTTTGTTGGATTCCTGGTGAAAAACACTACGACTTTTGTTAAACTTATCTAGGTTGTTTCCTCATAATTTTTGCATGAAACATAGAAATGTGAAAAATCTAGATCTGTGATATCTCAAAATCCATAAGTCCTCTGTAGCTAATTTTTGGATATGTTGTGGGATATGTTATGGCTAGCTCCTGTACCAAAAATTGCACAAAGTTATGTTGTAAAGGTTTTTATATGAATTGTTTTTCATTTATGTAGAATCTGTCTAGATGATTTTTGTAGCTAAAAATAATTAGATTTTTGTGACCAACTTCTGCATGTTGTCTTTTTATCCCAAAATGCACCTCTGGTGATTGAATCACAATTTTATAATTATGAGAAGTATTTATTCTTGAAATATGCTTGTTTTTCCTTGTAATTGCATAGCTCAAGATTCATTATAGTTCTAGTTGTATATGTTGCATCCCTAAGCTAGTTTTGGACCAGAGATCATGTGGGAGAAAGTTTGAATCATTTTGATGTGTATTTATTTTGTATGCATTATTCTTCCTTCATTAGCTAGCTTTTGTTATTTTCAAAATAATTAATTTCTTAGCTATCCTAAGCATGCATGTGTGTTCAGTGGCTTGTTTTAAGTGTCTAGTGCTTAATAAACCCTTCCACTGAATTTTATTAATTAATTTTATTAATAAAAGCTATAGGAGCAATTTAAGGCTTAATAGTTAATTAAAGGGGAAAAATCACCAACCCACCTTTAATGACCTTGTGTGTGTGTGTAGATCTTATTAAAAAGCTAAATGTTACCGACCCATTGCTGTTTGTGAATTTAAATTAAATTATTCCCATATATATGTACACAGTCACTATCAAAAGAATAATTAATAAAGAGTTGCATATTGTTCATTTTTGGAAGAGTATGCTGAATGTATTTCTTATCTAGGTGAATGTGGTCAACCATGCACCCCATGGTTGTCATTTATTGGTTGTAATTAATTAAATTAAAAATCGTCAAATGAATCTTGCATTGCATCTTCATGTAGATCTCCCTGACGGTAGATATACGCTCGTGCTGGAAGGAGGAGACGAAGGTGCTGACGAAGAGCTGCAGCACGTGTTCATAGCTCAAGGCTTGGACCAAAGTCCAGAAGGGCCCAAGGCCAACCTTACAAGCAAAGGCAAGCCCCGAATCATTAACCCTGTCTTTTAAAATTATGCAACTATTCCTTGCTATGACTGTGCATTTACGTTTCAGGAGTTGAATTGAAACCCTAGATGCATGATCCCTAGGTACCTATGCTCTATCACTAGTATGCTAGGTCGATAGCTGCTATTCTATAGGACCAATACAAGTGGAGTGATGTTCGTCACTCGCGAGAATAGGTTCTTATGTTGGAATCATAAGATCTTTATAAATGGATTGCTCATGTGGTAAGAGCATGGGATTTGGGCTCCGGTCCAATGGCTTTCGTGGGCTAAGCTTTTGAATGTACTAAGCACTTGTCGAGAATGGGACCGGTAAGCCTAGTACCTTAATGAGATGGTGCGGGAACTCTCCCTTACTACTCTTGAGTATTCACCTACCCGGCTAGCTATTGGGAAGGGGGTGGATGTGTGAGACTGGATGCCTCGCGGGGTATGCCAGTTAGCCTTGGACCCAGGACTGTAAGCATTGATCCTAACCCGAGGATTTTTGGGAACTACCTGGATGGTTGTCCTCGCGGGGGCACCCTACCGTGTGTTTAGGTTTACCTTGCAAGGTTTAAACCAATCGATTGTCGGCCTCTCACCGTTATCTGAGACTGCTTAATAAAGTGGCCATGATATCCCATAATGATGGAACTTGGTGAAGATTGTTGTATGAATTAATTGTTTGTCCAATTCTCGATTGAAATAGTTGGCACACTTAGAAATGGTAATCAACTAGAAATTGTGCTAAAATATTGAATGTAAGGACATACTCTTTGTCGCTTTTCAATAAAAGAACGCCACCGGCCAAAAGCCTCTCATGTCTAGAGTTTGGTGATGTGGATATACCCGACGGTTAAGTCTTGCTGAGTATTAGTATACTCAGCCTTGCTTTAAAACTGTTGTTGCAGGTGTTGTTGATCGGGAGGATGACGACAAGTGATAGCATCACAGACGACCTCCTGTGATGTTTACCGTTGCGCTAGTTTATTTTATTTCCACTGTTTTCGAGCTCTGAACCTTTACTTATTCTCATGAACAATGGTTTGTAACAATCTAACCCTCAGGGGTAAATTGGACTTAATTTGATGTTGTACTCTGGACTCTCTTTCGCGTGAGTTTTAATGCATACGTTCGATCCTCTGTATGATCTCCAAGTGATTTACTGGGCGTTAACCCGGCAACTAACGACAGCATGATACTTTACTATTGCTTAGTAACCAAAGTGGATTGGTTTTAGGTGATAGTACGGTATTTTCCTGGGCGGGTTATCACAGAGTGCCAGTCCACGCTCCACGAATCTGGCGAACATTGGAATCTCATCTGGATTCTTCTCCATGGGATACGGGTCGCCAGCGGCAGCGCGCGACAGATCCATCTCCTTTTCTCGCAGAAACCCGCTGTTGACTAGGGCAAGCAGATCTTCAATCTTCAACTTGGCCTTCCTCCATTCCTTGGCCGGGTTGGGATGCGGGGAAGATTGCGGCGACGATTTTGGGGCGGACCCCTCCGCTTCACTGCGGGCCCTTTTCTTCCCCGCACCGGTCTTCGAGCTCTTTGACGGGGATGCCTTCATCCTCCAAGTGCGAGGTGTCTTCACTCGCATTCGCTTGGGGGCTACACTGGTGTAGGACGGCGGCGGCACGCCTGGGTCTTTTCTATCGCGCGACGGCAGTAGCAGCAGAAGCAGTGCAGAGAGGAGCAAATCTATTCAAGCGGCGGCTAATGAGGAGAATGAAAAACCCTAAGGGCTTCAGCACTTATTTATAACCTAACAGGCGGCACTACAGAGACCGAGTGGATAAGAGCCAAGCGAGCAACTCAACGGCAGTAGCCCAACTCTTCATCTTCTGGTACTCGATGCTCTCCACCTTGGGGGCTCGGCTACGTAAGTTCGATACGGTGGTTTACTACAAGATTCAAGACCCACTCAGGACACATTCTACAATCAAGATGACCCTTTAATTCGAGAGGAAGTACTCGACTCAAGGCTCGGGGGCTCCATGCCACATGTCCTTCGGTTTTTTCTCTGGATTTTACGAGATAAGATTGGCAGAACTTCAGATTGACCCTCAACTTGAATCTACGATTCGACCTAAGGCTCGGGGGCTACATTCCATATGGAATGCGATTCTTCGAATCGCATTTTCCATATGGTTTCTTCTCAAGACAACACAAGTACTATTGAAGACCTTCAAGAGGAGAACTAGAGGACGCTTGGGAACTACTCGAGAAGACTTCAAGACTACTCAAGGATCAGCTGGAGTATCTTCCAGCCTCAGGATGCTTGAAGTACTCTTGAGGACTTTTGGCTTGTAGAATTTGGGGATGCTTGGGGACTACTCGTCAAGGCCATCAAGACTACTCGAAACTATCCTACTCGACTACAAAGTACATGGGGGCTTGTCGTATGGACATCCCTGGGCCCACTACTCTGGTGGGTACCAAGACCGACTACTCGGTGGCCCCCTGGGACTACTCAACTTGTGCTACATGGTACTTGATGGTGTGGAGCGCAAGGACTACGGTGGAGGAGTACTCGGATAGGAAGTTGTGTATGTTCAGATCCATGTAGAGAACTCCTAGGCGTACACGACTAGTACTCTCTCCTCCAACCGACTTGTAACCCTGCCTCCCGGGCTATATAAGGCGAGGCAGGGACCCCTCTCTCATCATCCGCATCATCTCTTAAACACACCCAATCAATCCAGAGCTACGCGACATACATGACGTAGGGTATTAGGCACACCGCGGCCCAAACCTGTCTAAATTGTGTGACACGTGTCTCTTCCTTCGAGTTGCCGATCTCGGCGAGGCCACATTCATCTACCTCGGGTACTCCCCCTTGGTAGGTTGCCGGTCTAAAACACTGAAGTGATGTGCTACAAGTGTCTCAACACAGGTCACACGTACAAGAGGTGCACAACCACAAGTTATGCTTGCAACACACCACCTACGGCCAGTGTGGGCTCATCAACAACTTCAGGACCATCCCAACCTGAAAGGATCGAGGCAATATGGCCTCCAGGGGGTGAATATGCCTGCAGACAAATTTAAACTTTTTCTGCAGAAAGACTGTCAGGGTCCGGAACCTCCGAGATGAAGGACCGAAACGGCCGAACCAGAGAGGGGGGAGTGAATGGGAGCCGATAAAAATTCTTGTCGAAGGAGATGGAGACTCCTACAAGACGAACACAGCTTCCAACACACTTCTCTAACTCACTACCCAAGTTGGCCAAGCCTACGCAGCCACTAGAGTGCTACAGAACCTAGGAACCAACTTCCAACCTTACCGACCCGAGAACACAGCGGAGCACCAAACCTCGAGTCCACTGACCAACACCGCAGACCGGTGAGCACCACCGGTCAGACCGGTCCCTGCTGGTGAGACTTGACGACTTCCACAGAAAGGCTTCACACCAGTCAGGCCGGTGAAACACACCGGTCAGACCGGTCTTAGCCAGAAAGCCCCCAAATCACCAAACAGGCCTACCGACATCCAAACTGACCCAAACTCGAAACAGCTGCAACACAGGACAACAGCAAACACACCCAGACGTTCACCCGAGCAAAACCCAATAGGGGTTGCACCAGTCAGACCGGTGAGGGGCACCGGTCAAACCGGTGTTACCTGGGCTTCTCGGGATGAACAGCACCCGCGGGTCAACACCTCCAAATCCAAGCCTTGATCTCCCGAATCGCTACACAGGCTTGAACAAGACTTTGGGGACAATTGGAACACCTCATGAGGAGTCCATAGCAAAGTTTAATCCCACCAAAACTTGTCCAAACAAGAGGAATCAAAGAAATCTCGCCAAGACTTTCTCTAACCCTAGAACACCGAAAACCCCAAAATCGAGCCCCTTAACTTACAGATTTGGGAGGGGAATCACAGCCCAAAGAACCACGAAGGGTTCCCACAAATTTCCTCCAACAAATCCCCAAGACCAAGGTCCCGAAAACACACGGAGAAAATCACAAAGAGAGGGCTCCGAAAACCACCACCAAGAACAACCGGGAACAACTCATCCAAACTTTGAGGAACCACGCCGAATCATCTATACATGCCACAAAGGTTCATACAGGTCTAGCTTGCCGCCCAATCATCCAACCCTCTCAACAAGATCTCACCATGAAGCTCTCAAGCTAGTCCTATGGAAATCCTAAGAAAATAGGAAGGGAAATAGGAAAGCAAATGAACTAGGGTTCCAAGAGATGGCTGCCATCCTCTCACCTCATGGGTTATATGGAGGCAACCGAAAGTCTAAAATACCCTTACTTAACAACTAGGGATACAAGCCCCTCAAGGGAGGTTTTGGAAGTTTTCAAGTTTTCTTCATCGGACGGATGCCCGGCGACTGCACCCTGCTTAGCCTCGACGCAAGCCATGCATGTTTGGGGAGAAAAATACCAAAGGGGATTTCTCTACACGCGGGGGAAAATATAGTGTGGGCGTGCCAGTGTAAATAAATACACAAAATAAATAGACAAAGAACAAAGTAAAGGAACAATCTTTTATTCATATTTTCTGACAATACAAATACATGCTCCCAATATATATGTGCGCTCCATTGCCTGCCGTTGGGCAGATCCGATATGGGCGATGAGTTCTCCTGGTTCCTAGGGCTTCGGAAGGCTCCTAGTTAATTACATCCGCGAGATGAACTCGCGGAATACCTCCGATTAAGCTGCAGTGAGTGGTCGTACTGTTCAATCTTCGCCTCGTGGTCTCCATGCATGATGAGATAATATAGATGAATATCGGGCGCCAGCATTATCATGGCCTCGTCAGTCCATGGGCCGGCTGGAACGCAGTCGAGATGTCGACGGCGTCCGCCGGTGCCATTCGGCCTCGTCGGTCACGAACGACAAGTGTAGTAGTAGTAGTATTGTTGGTGGAGTGCATGGTGACGCTCGGCTGGACTGAACGGAGACATCTCAGCTGCAGGGTCCTCCCGGTGAGCGGCGTGAACGGCATAGCAGATCAGTCACGGCCTTCCTTCGGTCTTGTACACGTTACGTAGAGGAAACACATGCATGCATACAACGGGTACATCTTCAACCGGTACATCTTCGTTTCTGTTGATGTGGTCGATCGACATGTGTAGACGATCCCAGCGGCGCGGGCTGTTCGAGGACGAGCTCCGACGACGAGACGCTGGCGGTGGTTCAAATCACCACGACGACGAGTGGTGCCGCGGTGATCGTGGACGAGGGTGCATCAACGATGGCGGCGTCCCTTGCGGCGAGTTCTGCGCCCTGTTCGCTTGGCTTATCAGCCACCAGCCAGCAGTTCTTTTCTCTCAGAACAAACCAGCCATCAGCTACCAGCCAGCAGTACTTTTCTCACAGAACAAACCAGCACCAGCCATCAGCCACCAGCCAAACGAATAGGCTGAGCATCTCTTCTCGTAGCGTTCGTGATGACGAGAACATGCAGGTGCCTCACGTGCGATCTGAAAGGCAACATGCAAAAGGATTATGTAGATGTACTAACCTGCAGCCTGTTCGGTTGGCTGGTGGCTGATGGCTGGTGCTGGTTTGTTCTGAGAGAAGAGTACTTCTGGCCGGCTGGTTCTTTGGTGGCTGCTTTGTTACGAGAGAAAATCTGCGCTTGGCCGGTGGGCGATAAGCCGAGCGAACAGGCTTCTGGGTTACCAATGAGCAGGGAAGTGGCCATCTCGACGACGACGTCGAAGTGCTGCTCGGCATCGGTGACGTACAACTCTGCCGGCCGGCCGCTGGCGCCGGAGCTCGGTCGACGGCCGTGAACCTTCTTGCCGGTGATCGACGGGCCCTCTCTGGGATGATGCTGCCGGCCAGAGATCGGCGTCGGAGTGCCCGTGCGCAAGACGGGCAGCGCAGTGGTGTGGTGAATTGGCTTGTGGCTGATCTCTCCGCACCTCCGCGCAGGGGTAGTGCTCCTTTTTATAGGCAGCGGCAGGGGGAGCTGGTGTCGAGCGCCGCCTCTAGTCCGTTGGTGAGCGAGCGAAGCGTCCGGGGGTCGTCGACCGCGCGGCTGGCGAAGTTCAAAATTCGAATTCGTTCTTATCCGCGTACTGCTGGGTCACGACGTCAGTGCGTCGAGAAGTTTCCAGAAGCCGGGCCGGCTGGGCCTTCACCATTCTCGTTTGCAAATACGTGTAGCGTATTGGACTTCATACAAACACCGCTAGCTTCTTCTTAGCCATAGTCACGGTACGTGCGTGGCTGTTGTTGCATGGGCCATGCAGGCCATCAATAGGAGCCCATATTAACAATAAATGATTATTGTGTTAAATCTCCACTAATCAGCCCAATAGTGATCCGAAACCGAATAGCACATGCCTGCCAGCCATGCGAGGCATTTTCCTCACGTGTCATGCATAGTGGCCCTTCAATTTTATACGTATACTTGTGCACGTATTTCGGCGGCAAGAGTGCTCCGGCAAGAGTGTGGAGCATAAGTATACTCTAAAACTTGTACGTGAATGTTGATTGCTTCTCCCAACATACATGTATGAGCATATTTTCAAATAGTATTGTGCACAAAATTTTGTGGAACAGATGCCCCCTCACCAAGTAGAGTTGGAGTACGGAGTAACTCGAACTCCACTTGGTGATACTGATTTTGGTATTCCGGCAAGTGTTGCAACTTTGGCTAGTTAGAATATTTCGACATGTTAATCTTTTCCGGTGGGCAATTCGTGCACATCTTGATTCCATGCACCTGAAAAATCTCTTCCGGAGTGCCCATATCCAGATGGCCGGCGGCGCTCGTAACTTGCGCGCGCAACAGTCGCAGCCTTTCTCTCGGCTGTTTGTTTTCATATTTGCGCCAACAACCTCATCCTGATCTTGTAGGTTTCGAGACTATAAATACTCACCCTAGAGGGTCATCGAGTACACCAGCACCATTCACATCTTGCCGACGTTCATTCCAGCCCCCAGCGCCGCAAGTGCCCTTTCCTCGGTGAGGGTACTTGTGTTCATTGCTTCTACGTATTTTGTTTACTCGTGCAGATAGCAGATTCGTTTATTGACGAGCTGTACCTTGTATTCATCTGAACCGTGTTTAACCGTACTACAACACCCATGGCGCCTAGCAAGCCTGGATCTTCGTCACGCCGCGACAGCAAGGACGCGCTGGAGCACCGCGAGGTCAAGGACGTACGAGCGGCGTCGTGAGAACGAGGGATGTGCAGCAGCGTCGTGAGAACGGGGATGTGCGGCGGCCGCCGAGAGAACAAGCATCACGCCGATGGGGCTCGCCGCTAGGAAGAGCGAGGAGCACGGCCGAGTCCGGGAGAGCGGCCGAGGTGCCGATTGGGGTTCCAAATCGTCACGCCGCGGCGTCGCGCGGACGATGAGGACGATCTGCTGCCCTTGTTGCTCCCGGTGATGGTCGGCGGGCCAAAAGGATCAAGTTTGCTGATGGGATCTCTAAAGGAGAGATAAAAGCCGGTGGTTCTTCCAGTGGCGCCGTCATGCGTCCTCCACGAAGTTCTCTACCAAACCCTTTACCTGGCGCCTCGCAATCGTCTGGCGGGTCGTCTTCTCGGCCACGTTATGATCTGGGCCGCGGAGTGTCTTACACACTGTCTCCGAGTCCCCCGAAAGTCGCGAGCTTGAGCAACACTTGTCGCACCAATCCTGTCGTGCCGCCGGGAGGCGACCGTGTCGATGAGGAAAAGCTTGATCTGGATGAAATGCTGGATCTTGACGGAGCGACCTAGCGGCGACGAGACTGATGATGATGTGAGTACCACCAGTTTGTTTTCTTTTGCTTTCTTTGTTTTTTTTGTTTTTTTATGAATCACCCAATCCTGTACCGTGCAGTACCACGGTGGGCTGAATCTCAAGAACTTCCCTCCGCTGCCTGCCGACATGTTCCCACCGTTGCCTGCCGACGCCGATTCAGTGCCCAACTTGGGTGACAAATCCATTCCTGCCGACCCTGCTCCTAACGATCAGGAGCCCACGGTACAACTGGCAGGTAGCTAACAACATTTTTTTTATTTGTTCGCATAATTCTTCTTATCTGAGATTTTTTCCAATGGCGCGGGCAAAGAGGATGAACACCTGTCGCTTGCCGAACGGGCCAGAAAGCTGAAGGGGAAAGAGGTGCTCCAGACTCCCGAGCAGGTCAAGGTGCCGGAGGATGACTTGATGATCCTGCCTTCAAAACTTGCTGAGGTCGAGAAAGGGATGGAGAAAGGGGCATTCGTTCTCCTGGAGCGGATGCGCAAGCTGAGGGAGAAGACTGCGTCTTACGTCTCCAAGCTGGTCTCAGACGGCCCTCGCTTCATGGTCAGTTCGGTCCGCTCTGTCGAAGATGAGTCGGTGACTCCTCCAAGCCTCATCCTCCCGCTAGGAACTTTGGAGGAAGAATGTTCTGCCACCATTGTCGGAAGTGATTTGGCTTGTCTCCACCGCCTGCTGCAGGAAACCCCATTCAACAAGGCGAAAGTGCTTGAGATGATAAAGCTCCTTATGGGTCACTGGGGGAAGATGTACAGTCCTACGCTCCCTACGGACTTGGAGCTGCTGACCACCCATTTGGGCGCTCTGGCCCAACGACTGGACAATGGGGCCACTTTCGAGGAAGTGACCCTCAGCCAGGATGAAGAGAGCACGCGTACCCACCTACGACGCCTTGAGGATGCATGCTCTGAGGTGGATGCTGAGTTTGCGTCCGTCAAGGGCAGTCGTGCCGAGCTGATGGAATATCACCGGAAGGCTGTCTCCTCGAGGGAGAAGCAGGACTTGAAGGTCACCGAGTACAAGACCAAGGTGATGGAGTACGAGGAGAAAGTGAAGACCGCCCAGAAACGTGGAGAGGAGCTGCGGCGTCTGGCATCTCTTGCTGCGGGGAATATTGGGGCCTTTGACAGGGACGTCGAGCTGCAAGGTGACAACATAGGTCGCCTCGTCAAGCTCCGAGATGAGATGAAAAGCCACGCTGCACATGTTGATGAGGAGAAGAAACGTCTCCAGGCCCAACCGCCAGCTGATGTCGCCATCATCCTGGCATACTCAGTGAAGAAGCAGAACGGGGAGGCAGCACAGGAGCACAGTAGAGAGTCGACGTGAGTTTAGCCCAATAAATAGCAGGCCATGCAGTAATGAGGGCTGAGAGAAGATTTAGGGCGTGTTTGGGAGAGCTCCGACTTCAAAAAAATAGCTCCAGAGTTGCAGATCCACGAAATTCCACCGTGGAGCAGCTCCACCGTGGATCTGGGATCTCGCAAAACGTTTGGTGCAGCTCTAGATTTTACATCATCTCTATGACATCTATGGCCCACAAGTCAGGACAATAGAAAAGAAAAAAATCATTCTTCCCAACCCCGCCGGCGGGCACGCGACCCCGTCGGGGAGGCGGGCACGCGACCCCGTCGGGGAGGCGGGCGCGGCCGCGGCGGCCGGCGGGCACGCGACCGCGCGCGGGAGGCGGGCGCGGGCGCGGCCGCGGCGGCCGGGCGGGCACGCGACCCGCCGGGGAGGCGGGCGCGGCCGCGGCGGCCGGCGGGCACGCGACCCGTCGGGGAGGCGGGCGCGGCCACCTCGCGGGGGCGGGCGGGTGCGGCCGAGCGGTAGGCGCCCACGCGGGGGGCGGCGGGTGCGGGCGCCGCGGCCGGCGAGCACGCGACCTTGCCGCGGCCGGCGAGCACGCATCCTCGCGGGGGGCGGTAGGTGCTCGCCGCGCGGCGGCGGCTCGATTGGGACCTCGATTCGCCGGGAGGTCGGCCCGCGCTAGACGGGGAAGTAGGGGCGGCGCTCGCCGGGAGGTGCGGGCAGGCGCGCTAGAGGTGCGGCGGCCGCGCGTGGAGGGAGGCGCGTGCGGCGCCGGCAAGAAGGTGCGCGCGAGCGCGGGGGGAAGAGAGCGACGGGGAAGAAATAGAACGAACCGGTCATTTTCCACTAATCAGTGGCATTGGTGGGTAATTTCACCCAACTCCAGGAAACTTGGATTTGGTGGAGTACCTCTTGAGGCACTCCATGAAAACCATGGAGTTGGGGGTCTGCTCCACCTTTTTTCTGGAGCAGATCCACGGTGGAGCTGGTGGAGTTGGGTGTGTTTGGCGGAGAAAATTTGGAGTGGAGCTGTTTTTTTGGATCTGGAGCAGCGTGGAGCTCTCCCAAACACGCCCTTATTTCCTTCAGAGATTGTGTCGTTAGAGTTTGTTTGAATTGTCAGGATCGAGTCCTTGTTTTTTTGCATACTGGTTGGAGCACTACTGGTGCATCCGTAGGTTAGGTCACAATTTGCTTTGAACAATCATGGGAATGAAAGTCGTTGCTAGTGATATATGTGTTCTACTCGTTTTTTTTTGCATGCTTGTATATATTCTTTTGAAACCTGTGATCTGCATGTGCATGTACGTGTTTTGCAGCCACAGCATCATGGGGCACAGTAGGGACATTTAAAAACCAAATGCACCAGGCAAGCCCATCACGACTGCCTCCTATTTCTCTTGTATTGCTTCCATCTCTATACTTGGCGCATGCAGGTCTTTAGAATATCGGCCTTCCTCCGAGCAAAAAAAATCGTGAGGGCGCCGGACTCCATCTCGATTTTTTTAGGTCAGGGCCGCAGATACGATTCTTGCTGGCCGGACTATACCGCACCAAGCCGATGGTTGTTGTTGCCCCGCGCTGGCGTGATGAGATCAAGTTGTTAAACTCGATCGCCAGTATAGTTTGTTGAGCCATGAGCACATAGCTGAGTCACGAACATACGAAACCAACTAGGTTCATAACTCCGTCAAGAACCATGTCAAACGTGGGTGATGTGTGGACTTGTGCCGGGCCGCTTAAATGTTGCGACATTAGCCAGCACGAAGTATGCAATCATCTCAGGCACGTGATGAGAGGGTCGTGCTTTGATGAGATTTTTTTTCAATCCAGTGGTGACCGTTGATTAGCACGGTGCCAGCACGACTGGAAGAAAGGTTTCACAGCTTGACGCTAACCGCACTGGTGCGTCGCACTGCTCCCATAGATGCGAAACGAAGAAACCATGTAGTGCATCTGGTAATTGAGGCGAATCAACTGGTGGCGACCGCCTACATGCCGCGGTGTTTTGCAAGTAGATGAAAGGCCCGAAAGTCTAGCGCGACCCTCTGGGATGGGCCGCACTAATACCCATCTGGTGGTGACCGCTTGATTGTTGCAGTACTCAACGACCAGATAAAAGATTTTATAGCTTATGCTAAATATGCCGATGAACTCGGGGAGTAGTTAATCCTGCAAGTGTTAGCTAGGATAACAAACGACACAATAGAGAAGCTAAACATTGTTAGAACACGTAATGTTTTTTTTGTTTTAGAAAATGTTGGCTTTCCCTTTGAGCACTAGCTATATGTGCGGCTTGGGATACGACTGCCAAAAGACTTAACTGTGAGGCATTGCCTGATGATTGTTATAATGAGTGTATAGAGACGACCCACTTCAAATACCCCAACCGTGGGCGATGGGAATTCTCACATGAGCCTTCTGGGCATTGAGTAATCACCACCATTCTTCGTACTCTAACGAGAAGTCATAGGTGTGGCTAAGTTCGGGTGATCGGTTTTGGGATATTGGCTAGGTATCTTTGCCTCTGAATTTTGCCGAGGGTGGTGAACAGCTATCCTCCGCCTCCCCACTTCTTTGCTTGATATTGACTTGATCATTGTTTGAATTGAGGTCATCTACTTTGGAGACCTTTGAGACGTGAAATTTGTCGAGTCATTTGACACACAACCCTTGTCTTCTCGAGAACTTGGAGATAGCTGCTCACCTTTATGTGACTAAGTGAAACCTCGCAGGCATTTATTGTTTCTGGTCCCTTGTTTTCACCTCCCGGGGTGGCAAGAGGCTGCACATTTAGTGAACTTGTGTTGCACCAGGTAGCCCTTTCTTGCTCTTTTCCTATGGTCTTCCCTGGGATGCGTTGCTCCGTGCTAGAAGTACAAAGAGCATGTTGACCTCGCTGCTAGGAAGTAACCCAATTGTTATTCCCACTGCCCCAGCGGGGTATGCTTGGCAGGCGTCGTATGTTGCACGGAGGATGGAACGTGGTTGGCTTTGCTCTTTCCGAGTATAGTTCCAAGGCAGTCAAGTCTTACACCGCAGCTAGGCACTATTATGGGGAAGCCATTTTGTGTTGGACATGTGAAGTCCATTTTGTTAGAAGGCCAAAAAGAAAAGGAGTCGAGCATGCAACTATTAATGCACGTCGACCGAATCAGGGGCAAAGGATTTTATGAAATTTTTTTTTCAAGAACCTCCCATTGATTGGAGGCATTGGCCGGATACCTTGTTGATCAATGAGTTGATAGGCACCTCCATCATAAGCTTGCTCGATGACGTATGGTCCTTCCCATTTAGGCTCAAACTTGCCCTTCGTCTTGTGTGTAATGACAATGGGGCGCCGAAGTACGAGCACTAGTTCGCCTTTCTTGAATACTCGTCGTTTGACAAGTTTATTGTACGCTCTCACCATGTTCTGGCGATACAACTCCAAATCCTGGAGGGCGTGGAGACGCTCCTCTTCCAATGCATCAAGCTCCTGGAACCGAAGGCAAATTTTCTCATCCTGAGTGAGCCCTTCGTGGAGAGCCACGCGCAATGATGGTAATTGGACTTCTAGTGGTAAGACTGCTTCACACCCATATACAAGAGAGTACGGGGTGGCTTGTGTTGGGGTACGAACAGTGACACGGTATGCCCATAGAGCGTCGAAGAGCCGATCATGCCAGTCTCTTTTATGTTTATGCACAGTCTTTTTTAGTATCTTACCAAGGGTCTTGTTGAAAGCCTCGATCGCTCCATTTGCTTGAGGGTAATAGCCAGTTGAGTAGTTCCACTTTATTTTGTATTTCTCCATGAACCTGTACATTTTATTAGATCTGAATGCCTTACCATTATCCGAAGTGCCACGATGAGGGACTCCAAAGCGATATATGATTTGTCACTCTAGAAAGTTGATAACATTGGGGCTCTTCACTTCGCGGAGTGGCACAGCTTCGGCCCACTTGGAGAAGTAATCGGTAGCGACCAAAATAAAGTGATGGCCTGCTGAGGAGGGAGGATCAATCGGTCCAATAACATCGATTCCCCAAGCATCAAATGGCCATGAGGGGATCGTCGGATGGAGTGGAAGAGGTGGCTGATGCTTGAAGTCGCCATGAATCTGGCAACCATGACATGTCTTTGCAACTCTTAAGCAATCTTCCATGATGTTGGGCCAATAGTATCCAACAAGACGGATGCTATGATACATTTTTGTCCCACTTTGGTGTCCTCCGCAAACACCATGGTGTACCTCCTTTAGAACTTGGTCAGCTTCACTTCGGTTGACACATCAGAGTAGGACTCCATGCCCATGGGATCTCCTATAGAGGACACCCGCCTTGTAGATATAAGAAGGGAGATGTCATTGTAGTTGGCGCCTTTCGACAGGATCATTTGGAAGGCTGTCGTGCTTGAAATAATCGAGGAAAGGTCTAAGCCAATCTCCCTCTTCAACGGCGTTCGTGGTGATGGTGCTGACTTCACACTCTTCTGGGATAATCTCCCGGACAGCCGGGGGGAGCCATCTTTCTTCTACAGTAGTAACCTGCGCAGATTCACCTTCTGGAAAGATAAGTGCTGCAGCAAGCTTCGCTAGAGCATCCGCGGGTGCATTCCTGCTTCGGGGGACATGTAGAACTTCAATATGCTTGAACTTTTCCATAAGTTTCCGGGCCACTTTGAAGTATGGCACCAGTTCAGGTTTACGAACCTCATATATTTTATTTATTTGTCGAAGTATAAGTTGAGAGTCTCCATGAACTCTTAGGGAACTTACCTCCATGGATAGTGAGAGAAGAAGGCCGAATATAAGGGCTTCGTACTCTGCTTCATTATTGGAGCATTCTTCTTTAATAAGGGAGAATGAATGGTACATCACTCCACCTTGCGGGGTTTTGAATACTAACCCCACTCCGGCTCTCCGCCGTGGGGTGCCGTCGGGATCAGCTTCTATGTGTGAGGCTCCATCGAAGTAAAGCTCCCATGGGGCTTCAAGCTCCGCGGTGAAGACCTCTTCTCATCTAGTAGGTCAGTGATGAGTGGGGAATCATCAGGTACCGGATGCGCTGCAAGAAAATCAGCTAGAGCTTGCCCTTTAACTGACTTTTGAGGGACAAAGGTAATATCAAACTCCGACATAAGCAGAGCCCATTTCCCAAGTCGCCCAGTAAGCACAGGCTGACTTAATACATACCTTATTGGATCCGCTCTTGCAATGAGCTAGATTTCATGAGCGAGCATGTAGTGCCTTAGCTTCTTCAGTGCAAAAATCAAAGCTAAACACACCTTCTCTATGGGGGAATAATTGCATTCTGCCCCCACCATAGTACGACTAAGGTAGTAACACGCCACTTCTTTTCCTTCATCATTGTGTTGTGCGAGAAGAGCGCCTATCAAGACAGGCTGCACTGCAATGTAGAGGATGAGAGGGCGCCCCTTTACAGGGGCTGCCAAAACAAGAGGATTGAGAAGGTACCTTTTTATGCTATCAAAGCAAGTTTGGCACTCCTCATCCCATACAAATGGGGTGCCTTTCTTCATGAGTTTGGAGAAGGGTTGGATGCGCCCAGAGAGGTTGGAAATGAACCGTCGTATGTACGCCAGCTTCCCTTGTAGGGTCCTAAACTCTTTGAGCCCCCGGGGGGGTGGCATGTCATAAATGGCCTTGATCTTCTTAGGTTCAATCTCTATGCCTCGGTGACGCACCAGGAAGCCAAGGAAGACACCTGACTGGACAGCAAAGGCACATTTTAGTGGATTCATCTTTAATTGATGTCGACGTAATCATTCAAAGACAACTCGTAGGTCGTCTTTATGATCCTTACGTTCTTTTGACTTCACAACCATGTCATCGACATAGCACTCCACTGAGTGGTGGATAAGATCATCGAGGATATGCTGCATGGCACGCTGGTAGGTGGCGCCTGCATTCTTCAACCCGAATGGCATTACCATATAGTAGAAATTTCCTTTTGGTGTTCTAAAAGCCGTGTCATAAGCATCGTGTGGGTCCATCTTTATTTGATTGTACCCAGATGACCCATCCATAAAGGACAGGGCAGCAAAGCCTGTAGTAGCATCAACGACCAACTCTGTGATCGGTAAGGGGAAATCATCTTTGGGACAAGCTCGATTTAAATCACGGAAGTCCACGCAGACTCGAATTTGTCCATTCTTCTTCTCGACGGGGACGATGTTGGCGAGCCACCATGGGTATTGTATCTCTTTAATGAACCCAGCCTTTATGAGCTTATCAACTTCAGCAATTACTTGATCTTGGAATTCTGGCCGCAAGGGCCGTGATGGTTGCTTTACTGGACGGAATTGCGGGTCAATCACCAACTTGTGAGTGGCGACACGCGGGTCCAATTCGGGCATCTCCTTATAGTTCCAGGCGAAGCAATCCTGGTATTCCATCAGGAAGCTTCGGTATTATTCTCGTTCCTCCTCGGAAAGTGAAGTACTAACAAATATGGGCCGCGGGTCATCCTCTGTGCCAAGGTCAATTTTCACGAGCTCATCAATAGTGGGCTGCCCCCCATCTTCAAGTTCTTGAGGTGCTAATATAACTTCATGCTCTTCATTGTCTTTAGCATTAGCTACCTCTGGGAAGTGTTGTTGGTGTGGGGCTTGGTATGAGCACCCTGCCTCATCACTTGTAGTTGTCGTTGTGGTGAAACAATGTATGTACCATCCTCGGGGTCCTCCTCTTTGCCATGATCGGAGACGCCCTTGTTACGATACCCGAGCCCAAACTTGTGTTGAGTCTTACCCCTTCTTTTAACAAAATCTTCAGATTGTGCCCACCATTCCTCGCACACGGTAGGCGGTGGCGGCATCCTTTTATTCTGTGGTAGTGCGATCCCAGCATTTTCCAATAGGCGAATCATTCTTGGCTCCGCCTTCATGGTCATCAATACTTCCTCCATATCGAAGTCAACATTGGAAAGTTCAAAAATAGACTCGCACTCTTGAGCTTGAGGGACCTTGTAGAATATGGTCTGTGAAGTAGAAGTAGACAAATCAGGGATTGCCCAGACTTCTAGCGGAGTAGTTACTGACTTGTAAAGTGATGGGGGTTGTATGCATCTAGCTTCCCTAATGGCATTTTCAATCTCTTTGACTCTTCTCCTAACAAATCCTTTTTGCATAGGTATGGCTTCCTTGCTAGGACTCCCTCGTTCCTGCTATGGTAGGATCGATGGCGCATCATCTCTGTTCGTGAGGAACTTGCAGCCTGTTTGTACACCTGTGGAGCTCCCAATAGTTAGTGAGGTGGGCACTTCTCCTATAGCATTTGATGAATGCTCCTTAGAAGAGAAAGCAGTGAGGCTTAATAGAGGTTTCGTACTTGGCCTCAATGTGATAGGTGTCAACACAGTAGGTCTCGCCTTCAACAGAAGAGGTGGAGTTGCTGTTGAAGTAGAATTCGCATCTCGTGGGACAGAGGCAAGAGAGATTCCTGAGCTCCCCGTAGATGAGGATCGAGGGTCATAATGGACAGAGGGAGATGCATGCTCATGGGAACCACTCTTGTTGCTCTTAGGGGCCTTTAGAATGAGAGGAGAATATGGAGTAAAGATGCTCTTTACTTCCAAAGTTGGCGTAGTGCCCGGCTTCAAAAGTACATCGGCCACAGGTGCAACCCGACCAAACTGATGTTTTCCTCCATCGACTGGGAAGTAGTATTTTGCATCAGCGTGGTGTGCTTCTTTGATGGTGTAGGGAAAAAGGTTACCAACGATACGTTGTTGAGTCCCGTTGCTATCAAGGAACTTCAAACATTGGTGCAATGTCGAGGGTACTACCCGATATTTATGGATCCAAGGCCTCCCTAGAAGCGCCGAGTATGAAGAATTTGCTTCAATGACGAAGAACCGCACCTTGAAGCTGAAGGTGGACATCTGAAGCTTAACTGTAATTGCCCCAGTGTCCTTGTCCCTGAGTTATCGAAGCCACAAATGACCACGTCTGTGGGTTCCAAGTCGTCTATTGCGAAACCGGCCCAAGTCAGGCTTCGAACGGGTAGTATGTTCACTGCAGACCCAGGGTCGATGAGGATGCGACGTAGATGTGTTGTCCCGATATTTCCCTCAATGTAGAGTGGTCGATTATGGTCACTGTATCCTACAATTTTATCTTCCTCTTCAAAGGTTATCTCATTCACGAATAACGGGTTGGAGATTAGGCAATGCTTAGCCATAGCGACCTCGTAGAGTTCTGGTTCTAGCAACGCCTTTACAAGTGCCTCACATAGGTCGGGCACGAGCATAAGAGCATCATGGATGCTGAGAAGTGCAGGAATTCTCTTGAGATGTGAGACAACATTATAATCAATGTCTCGTTGTTTGGGATCCCTATCACCCTGATCAGCTTGAACTTCATCTTGGGGAGGTGGTTCTTTTGGTGCCTTGCCTGTCTTAAGGGACTTGGACTTTTGCAATTCTCGTAGAGCTTTTCCTCCTCTAAGCGTTATGTTGACCTCCTCCACTCCTGTATCTTCTTCTTCTTCTTCTTCTTCTTCTTCTTCTTCTTCTTCTTCTTCTTCTTCTTCTTCTTCTTCTTCTTCTTCTTCTTCTTCTTCTTCTTCTTCTTGCACTGCTTCCTTCGAAAACTCCTCATGTTCCTTCTGAGTGAACAACTCTTCGGAGTCAGAGCTTGTGGAGTTCTCATTGGAGATAGAGGCGTTACATGGCGCCACATTGAATGATGTCGTAGAATCGGTTCCCTCACTTACTCCACCATTCGGTTGAGGTGCTTTGCCCCAACTCTGGGTAGAAACTGCTCCAAGGTGGGTAAGGTGCGCCTGGGCCGAGGAAAAGTCTCATCTCCTTCCGACTTGGGGACAAATCGGAGTTGTGGACGACGTCGACTTGGGTTCGGCCATCTCCTTGTCATGGGGGAGGAGTATGGAGACGCTTTCTTGCAAGGATGCTAGGGGACTTGCTTACTTAGGTACGCTTGCCGTTGTACAACACTCCAAGTCTTCTCCTCAGTGGAGACAAGCGCCTCCTCCTGAGTAGTCGTGGCCTTCATGAGCACTATAGAAGCCAAATTGTGCTCAACACGAGCGAGCGGTACCCATGTATTCTCTTGTGGACCCCCTTCTTGTGTCGACTTGACTGTCACGACATTGACAGCATGGTAGTCCGGGTTGAGAGCCTCCAGGTCCAAGTTGATTCTCTTCTCATCAATGGCCTTTTGTAACCACTCTTTGAAGGTGATGCAATCTTCAATAGTATGCCCAACAAACCTATGGTAAGGGCAATACAATGGGTTGTTAGTCATGTTTACCTGGTCAGGCCTCCGAGGTTCAGGTAAGTTCAAAGCTTTGTGTTCCATTATCTGATCGAACATCCCCTTTATCAAATCTCGTCGAAATGCATATTGCTTCTTTAGGAGATCTTGAAATGATTGGTGTGTTCTGCCTCCTAAATTCTCCCCCTTTGCCCCCAGGATGGGCACTTGTCCTTGCGACGGGGAAGGAAATGTTCTTGTAGTATTTGCTTTTACGGGAGCCTTAGGCTTATTCCCATTGTTGTTCGCCTTGGACGTTGCGTTGAAGCGTCTTGACGGGTCAAAGGTGCTAGCGTTCTTGTACAACTACATAACTACATAATTTGTGGAGACTTCTCAAATTCAATCTTTGTGGCAGTCACTGCTGAGCTCAAAGCACTAAATGTCTTGGGTTTCTGCCGAGAAACTTCTAGAGACCAATGTTGTTGCATTCCATTAACGCACATCTCAATGGCATCTTCAAGGTGCATCTCCCTAGCGAGACGTACATAGCTGTTTCGAAATCGCACAACATAGTCGTCGATAGACTCATTGTGCTTTTGCTTTACTTGCGATAGCTCGACAATAGAGAAGTCCTTCTTCATAGCAACAAAGTGCTTTTTGAAGATTTCCTTCATACCAGCCCAAGTGCTGATAGACCCAACTGGTAAGCGACTGTACCAATGGAAAGCTGGACCAGTCAAGGATCCTGAGAATTGGCGAAGTAGGAGGAATGCATTGTTTGTTGTATCGCCACAAGCAGCTTCAAAATACACAAGGTGCTCTCTTGCATCACCGGTACCATCAAATTGGCGGAACTTGGGTAGATGCCAGCCTGATGGGAATGGCACTAGGTCATGCCATGACTCATATGGCTTCTCGAGCTCCGTTTCTATCACTCGAGGAGCCGTGCTCTTTTGGTTTAGTTTCTTGTTCACCAAATCTTTGAGCATGTCGTGTAGAGAAGATGGAGCCGAGCCAACATTGCCGGATGTAGAACCGAAGTGTAATGACCGATGAGGAGCATTCATAGTGTGCTCCCATTCTTCAAACTGTGGGTCTTCAAAGACTGGACATGAATCTTTTTGCATTGGAGCCGTTACTAAACCAACCAAGTGATCGAGCTTTTCCGATAATTGATTCATTATTTGTCCTTGTTGATGGACTTGCCCTTCTAAGCTAGCTATTCGAGCTCTCCTTGGAGACAATTCTCCATCTTTTCCAGAGCCCTCTGGAATCCCATCCACCACCATGTGCGCTGGGGCAGCATTGAAGACATTCGAATAATCTTCTCCATCAGAGAGAAGGGAAGGTGCAAGATCACGATACCGAGGAGAGTCGGGGTGTATCTCTAGAGAAGAGGATGACTCGGAGTCGCTTGCGGTTTCACCATCTCTCGGGTCTCCATGTTCTCCTTCTACTCCAACCGCAATTCCTTTTGCCCTCTGGGATGCAATGGATTTGAGTCTTGTGCCTACTCCAGCTCGATCCGCGATGTGCTGTAGATCGATTGGATCCTTGGGTAACCGCGAAGCCATATCGGTGTAGGGTCGAGGAGATATGCCACCAGATGGTGAAGCTTTACCCGCCGTGATGGGAAGACAAGGTGCATTAGCACTTGCTCCTTCTCGGGACTTGGAAGATCCTGACTCTGAACTTTTGAACCATGAACGCACTTGGCCTAGACGGGGTAGGATCGCCCGAGTAAAGTTAGCCTTTGGGTTGGGCACAATCTCTTCATCAGATGGATATCCAAACTCCTGGGTGACCGGAGGAGGTACCCACTTTGCTTCAGATTCAGGAGCTGAGTGTGTTGCCGACATAGTGCACATAACAACATCACGTTGTGCTTCTACATCGTCTTTATCTTTGTGTGAAGGGCAGTCAATCTTGTGTTCACTTGGAGGGATAATAATATCCTCTTGTGAACCCTCCTCCTTTTGTACAGCTATATTATCTTGTGCTTGAAGACGTGCACTATCACTTGATCCAATCGCCTCTCGTTCAACCCCCTCCATTGGTGTGGGTGACTCAGCTAGCTCCGGCTGACTTCTTGGTGAATATGTACTTGGGGTTGCCTTTGCATGGTCATCACCTCGACGAAGGATGGTTATGGGAGGCTGTTGGGTGGGCACTTCCTCCTTACCGGAAGTTGAACCTGCATGTGACTTCCGTGGTTTCGGGGCCAAGCGATTGAGAAGGTAATTATACCTCTCATCTCTCTCTAAGTTCGAGGAGATGCGGAATGTGATCTTTTCATTCTCCTGGTGGACTTCACCGTCAGCTCGAACGCGTACTTGTGTATGCCTCAGCACCAAATCCTCGAGTTCTTGGTATAGTGCATAACGGTTCCTCCGACGTCTCTCTCTCTCTCTTGCGTTGGTTATCCGTCGGCGGATGTTGAGCTCTTGGGGGAATTTGTGGAGTAGGTAGGATCCCTGGCGCAGCCTGTCGTGCAGCCGTAGGGGGAAGGCCTTCTTCTTGTCGCCTTTGCATGTGAGCATCTCGCCTGGGGGGAGACGAGGCTTGAGCTGGCCTCGGCTCTTGTACGGAGCCCCGAACACGCCATACTTGAGTTGGCCTAGAAGATGTGGAGTGGTCTTGACGTCTCGACCATTGGTTCCAGCGAGGGGGAAACATGGTTGTTCTCCCTTGGAAAGCATGAGGTGGTGGAGACCTACGACGAGGCGCTAAGGTTTGATGCCGGTGTTGGGGACGATAGCTTGGAGTATTATGATCTCTTCTGCCCCCAGTGCGTGTTGATGTAGATCTTGGAGCTTCATAGTCTTGAAGCCTCCTTCGTAGCCGGCTCACCTGATCTTGAAGTTGACATAGCTCACGCCGCACATCGTCGCTTCCGGGTGCCGGCGCCTCTGACCGTAGAGCAGCAAATTTATTGCTAGTGTGCAGAGGTGCATCACCAACTACGGATGTGTGAAAGCAAGGTGCCCAATTTCTTGGACGTGGGGTGATACCATAGTCGCAGCTGAAGGCTATGGTTGGGCCTGGGAGGTGAGGTTGCTTATTAGAGCGGCGCCTCTTCCAATACTCCTTCATGATAGTACGCCTCACGAGTTCCTTGATCTTGGTAGGTTCATTTGCCCATTCATCGGGAAACAAATCATATGGCGGCTCCAACTGGCTAGGATAGTTGAACACCTTATCTGCAAGGTCCCTAGTATCTAGAGACCAATCTTCCTCAGGTACTGAGCTCTGGGCTATGCGAGAGCTAATTAATCCCTGCAAATGTTGCCCTTCTGGTACTTCCTCCTATAATTACAGAGTGGATGAGGACTAGAAGAATGGCGAGCGTTGGCCATGTGTCGACACAAATTGGCGGAGACGGCCTCTAACGCCTCAAGTAACTCGACCTCCGTGTGCTGCACTGTTGGAGCAGGTCCATCCGGAGCGGGGACCGATGCAGGGAAATGAAGAGTGGCGATGCTCGCCCGTCGGTTGGCTGCTTTAGCGCGCAGTTGTTGCGCAGCCTGAACATTGCCCTTGATTTCCGCCACGGTGGACTCCTTCAAGAGGGTACGGGCTTCGATCATGAGGTTTCGACGCTCCTTCTTGGTCTTAGCCGAAGCTCTCTTTTGAGCTTTCTTAGACTCGACCTTCAGGAACTGAGCGGGATCTTGAGTATGGTGTGAGTAGACCTTGTTGCCATGCTGGAAGACTGCCACAAGAGGGAGCGACCCGAACTGGATCAGCCATGGCACCTGGGTGTTAGCGGCATCCAAGAGTCCCCCTGCAAGATGGAGATCTTCATTAAAACAGCCCCCATTTTTGGTCATCATGCAACATGTCAATGTAGGTTGGATGAACGGCGAAGACGAATCCGACGACCACTTGCGCAGCAAAGATGGGAGGAGAACCAAGTCCCACCGGGCGTGCCAATTTGTTTGGGGAGAAAAATACCAAAGGGGATTTCTCTACACGCGGGGGAAAATATAGTGCGGGCGTGCCATTGTAAATAAATACACAAAATAAATAGGCAAAGAACAAAGTAAAGGAATAATCTTTTATTCATATTTTCTGACAATACAAATACATGCTCCCAATATATATGCGCGCTCCATTGCCTACCGTTGGGCAGATCCGATATGGGCAATGAGTTCTCCTGGTTCCTAGGGCCTCGGAAGGCTCCTAGTTAATTACATCCGCGAGATGAACTCGCGGAATACCTCCGATTAAGCTGCAGTGAGTGGTCGTACTGTTCAATCTTCGCCTCGTGGTCTCCATGCATGATGAGATAATATAGATGAATGTCGGGCGTCAACATTATCATGGCCTCGTCAGTCCATGGGCCGGCTGGAACGCAGTCGAGATGTCGACGGCGTCCGCCCGTGCCATTCGGCCTCGTCGGTCACGAACGACAAGTGTTGTACTAGTAGTATTGTTGGTGGAGTGCATGGTGACGCTCGGCTGGACTGAACGGAGACATCTCGGCTGCAGGTCCTCCCGGTGAGCGGCGTGAACGGCATAGCAGATCAGTCACGGCCTTCCTTCGGTCTTGTACACGTACGTAGAGGAAACACATGCATGCATACAACCGGTACATCTTCAACCAGTACATCTTCGTTTTTGTTGATGTGGTCGATCGACATGTGTAGACGATCCCAGCGGCGCGGGCTGTTCGAGGATGAGCTCCGACGACGAGACGTTGGCGGTGGTTCAAATCACCGTGACGACGAGTGGTGTCGTGGTGATCGTCGACGAGGGTGCATCAACGATGGCGGCGTCTCTTGCGGCGAGTTCAGCATCTCTTCTCGTAGAGTTCGTGATGACGAGAACATGCAGGTGCCTCACGTGCGATCTGAAAGGCAACATGCAAAAGGATTATGTAGATGTACTTCATCTAACCTGGGTTACCGATGAGCAGGGAAGTGGCCATCTCGACGACGACGTCGAAGTGCTGGTCGGCGTCGGTGACGTACAACTCTGCCGGCCGGCCGCTGGCGCCGGAGCTCGGTCGACGGCCGTGAACCTTCTTACCGGTGATCGACGGGCCTTCTCTGGGATGATGCTGCCGGCCAGAGATCGGCGTCAGAGTGCCCGTGCGCAAGACGGGCAGCGCGGTGCTGTGGTGGATTGGCTTGTGGCTGATCTCTCCGCACCTCCGCGCAGGGGTAGTGCTCCTTTTTATAGGCAGCGGCAGGGGGGAGCTGGTGTCGAGCGCCGCCTCTAGTCCGTTGGTGAGCGAGCGAAGCGTCCGGGGGTCGTCGACCGCGCGGCTGGCGAAGTTCAAAATTCGAATTCGTTCTCATCCGCGTACTGCTGGGTCACGACGTCAGGGCGTCGGGAAGTTTCCAGAAGCCGGGCCGGCTGGGCCTTCACCATTCTCGTTTGCAAATACGTGTAGCGTATTGGACTTCATACAAACACCGCTAGCTTCTTCTTAGCCATAGTCACGGTACGTGCGTGGCTGTTGTTGCATGGGCCATGCAGGCCATCAATAGGAGCCCATAATAACAATAAATGATTATTGTGTTAAATCTCCACTAATCA
The DNA here is from genome assembly GCA_947561735.1 of Cenchrus americanus. Lineage (NCBI taxonomy): Eukaryota > Viridiplantae > Streptophyta > Magnoliopsida > Poales > Poaceae > Cenchrus > Cenchrus americanus. The sequence goes on from OX387245.1 coordinate 181,890,539, forward strand.
GCCCAATATATCTTGACTTAGTGATCCGAAACCGAATAGCACATGCCTGCCAGCCATGCGAGGCATTTTCCTCACGTGTCATGCATAGTGGCCCTTCAATTTTATACGTATACTTGTGCACGTATTTCGGCGGCAAGAGTGCTCCGGCAAGAGTGTGGAGCATATGTATACTCTAAAACTTGTACGTGAATGTTGATTGCTTCTCCCAACATACATGTATGAGCATATTTTCAAATAGTATTGTGCACAAAATTTTGTCGAACAATGCGATCCCAACGCGTGTCCTCCGTTTCGAAGATTCCGTACTGCGTCGTCACACACCGGTCAGACCGGTACCCACCGGTCAGACCGGTCTGGCACTGCTGCAACACCGTTTTCGGTTCTTCGGTCTTGGCTTTGTGGATTAACCAAGGAACCCAGTGGTTTTTTATGAACCACCGGAAACCCCGCGAACTCGGTGTAGCCTCCGTCAATCGCCACTCATGACTCGGCTCCCACATAGTCCCGGCTCGACCTTGGTTTTGAGGCTCAACCAAGAAACCGTTCATGACTTCATCTTGCTGTTCATGCCACCATGCGGCCCGCACTTGACCCCGCTGGCCACCGGGTCCCTCGAACGAAGCCTACTTGTCTTCTCCACACCTGGAGGCCTCACCGACGACGACCTTTCGCGCTTGTTCTTCACCTGCACCAACACCAGTCAAGCCGCAACCTGCACCTGCAATACTTAGCCAAGAATCAGTCCACACAATGTTGTCAATCACTCATCACACAAGGAAGCGACCATCCACCGGTCCTCGAACCACACATGGTCCTCAATCTCCCCCTTGATGAGTGCATTGACAATATTCACATAAAGTAACAAGAGAGAAAAGAAAAAAAAGAAACGAACAAAAATAAACTCCAACAAGTGATCGAAAGCCAAACAAAGGCAAAGAACAAGATCACTTGAAGAAGACAAGTCTCGGACCCCTTAGGCAAGGGCAACGGCTCGACACGTCCGAGACAAAACAAAGCTCAAGCAAAGAGCGCAAATCACCAAACCAAAGCTCCAAAAACCACAAAGAGCTCCCCCTGCACACATGCAAGCTCCTCCTGAACCAATGCAACTCCCCCTGGACGAATGCATGCAAAACACCACTTGAAACAGGGCAGCTGCAACAACTCAGCTCTTACCGGTCAGACCGGTCACCACCACCGGTCAGACCGGTGCTCAACATGTGCACAGGACCAGCACTCCGACCGGTCAGACCGGTGCACACCAGAGCCCAAAAATGGCTCAAAACCACCTGAAAACCTTCTAAATGCATCCAGCAAGCCATTTCAAGCTCAAACTTCTCCCCCTTGTTGGCAATGCATGAATCAAGCCAAAAATGCAAAACTTTCAACCTAGAGCTTCTCAAATAGACAAAATTCAACAAAGGATGCTACACATGTCCAAATGAGCAAGTTAGATACTCTATAGCTTCGTGTTGACATCAACTACAAGATCACCAAGTTTCACAACCATTGGACGAAGCTAAAATGAATTTGGGCAATTTTGCGAAAAAATTTTGCCTCTCATGAGCAAAGCCCTAAACATGATCAAAACATGTCAAAGTAGCAAAGCCACACAAACTTTATGCTAGGACAGCCATTCTAATCATAAGACCATCACAAACACCCACAAGCACCTCATGTCATGTCAAAACCACCGAGCCATGTGCCTAATTCTATGTATGAGACTTCTCATTGGTAGGCATCATGCAACGGTTTAGCACCCAAAGCAAATTAAATTTAGCACATATGACATGGGAGCACATTTTCCAAGCATTTTACATTTCATTTTCAGATTCAAATTTGGTACATGAAATGTCTTTGCGACAAAAAGGAACTTATGCCCCTCCATAAGATAAAGCAAGAGGGCTAAACATTCATGATGGCAGATGAGCCTTTGGCCCCATATGATCAATAAACTAGCTGTCCAACCACAAATTAAGCATAACCAAGCCACTAAAACATGTCAAGATCATATAATGGCATTTACACATTAGAGAGCATATATGTGACATTTTTCAAAGCATAGCCATCAACCATGGATATAAATCAAGATCATCAAGTGCTAAGCCAAACTGACCATAGCATACCAAACAAGCTCACAAAGACATATATCTCATTCCATGGTGAACAATGTATAAGAGAGAAGCTTTTCCTAACCAATGCATATGATACAAAATGCATGCAATCTAAGATACAAGGATGCCTATACATCATGTTACATATGCCATGTCAAATACAAAAAAAGCACAAAGGAAACTATACATATGCTACAAAGGAGCTCCCACACACCCAACTCAAGAAATCAAACACACACCAAGCACCCCCCGCAAACGAGTGAAAGTTGCTTGATCTAGGGGTTTGGTGAAAATATCGGCTAGTTGGTCATGTGTGGGTACATGGATCAAAGCTATCTTCCCTTTCTCAACATTGTCTCTCAGAAAATGATACCTCACTTCTATGTGCTTGGTTTTGGAGTGGAGCACTGGGTTCTTTGCAACGCTTATGGCACTGGTGCTGTCACATTGAAGTGGGACATGGGTATACTCCTCACCAAAGTCACTCATGGTGTATGAAATCCAAAGGAGCTGAGAGCAACAACTAGCAGCGGCAACGTATTCTGCCTCGGTAGTGGATTGAGCACCACTCGACTGTTTGCGGGAAGACCAAGACACCAAAGAAGAACCCAAAAACTGGCAAGTCCCAGAAGTGGACTTCCTATCCAACCGACACCTGGCAAAATCCGCATCTGAAAAACCATGAAGCGCCAAAGAAGAGGACGCGGAGTACCAAAGGCCGAAGTTGGGAGTGTGACGCAAGTACCAGAAAATTCGCTTCACCGCTTGCCGATGCGAAGTCCTCGGAGACGCTTGAAAACGAGTGCACAGACATACCGAGAACTGGATGTCCGGCCTCGTCACCGTCAAGTAGAGGAGTGACCCGATCATGCTCCGGTACTCCTTCTCATCCACGTGTTCACCTTCCTCGTCCGCATCAAGAGCTGTAGTCGTACTCATTGGCGTCATCATAGCCTTGGAGTCCTCCATCTTGAACTTCCGCACAATGTCCTTGGTGTACTTAGCTTGGTGCACAAATGTTCCTTCCTTTGATTGCTTGATTTGTAGCCCGAGGAAGAACTGCAACTCGCCCATCATGCTCAACTCAAATTCCCTGCTCATATCCTCTGCAAACCTTGCAACAAGAGAGTTAGACGAGCCACCAAAGACAATATCATCCACGTACACCTGCACAATCAGGATATCTTTGCCCTGCCTGAGTAAAAACAAGGTCTGATCGACCTTCCCCATCTCAAAACCTCTCTCGAACAAGAACCCCCTCAACCTACCATACCAAGCTCTAGGCACCTGCTTCAACCCATACAGCGCCTTCCTCAACTTGTACACCCAGTGGGTGTACTTCTCACTCTCAAACCCCGGTGGTTGCCTCACATACACTTCTTCCTCCAACACACCATTCAGGAAAGCACTCTTCACATCCATTTGGTGCAACTTGAACCCTTTAGCCACGGAAAAGGCTAGAAGAATCGTTATTGCCTCCAAACGGGCTACGGGAGCAAAGGTCTCCTCGTAGTCGATCCCCTCCTTCTGACTGAACCCCTGAGCTACAAGCCTCGACTTGTTTCTCACCACTTCACCTTTCTCTCCCTCTTTGTTCTTCCACACCCACTTTGTACCAACTGGCTTACACCCTAGGGGAGGGTCAACCGATTCCCAAACCTGATTCCTCTCAAAGTTCTCCAACTCCTCATGCATCGAATTAACCCAATTATGATCAGATAGTGCATGTCCAATGTCTTTGGGCTCAAAAGTAGCAACAAATGCAGCATGAGCGAAATGAGAATTGTTTCGAACCCTCGACCGTGTAGTGCGTTCATTCAAGTCGCTGATGATCCTCGAAGCTGGGTGATCCACTTGTACTCGTCGGGGAGGTTCTCGCCTTGATGCTACCTCCCCCTCAACTGTAGCTTCTCCTCGATCTTGATTTGTCGTCGTAGGTGTAGGAGAGGGTCCATTTACCACCGTAGTCGAAGTAGTGATGTTCAGCATGGGGCACCACACTGCCATCTTCATCGTCTCCATGTTCATGCTCCTCGTCTTGAAAGATCTCCTCGCCAAGTTCATCATCACCTGCACACTAAAAAACGAGCTGACTACGTGGCTGTGTCTCATCGAAGGTTACCTCGCAAGTCTTCACGATTTGGTTAGTTTCAAGATTGAGCACACGATATGCTCTAGAATGAGATGCATAACCAAAGAAAATACCATCGACAGACCTAGCCTCAAACTTATCCAACTTTTTCCCTTTCTTCAGAATAAAGCACTTGCAACCAAAGACATGGAAGTGACTCACCTTGGGTGTGCGACCGTGCATCAACTCGTAGCATGTTTTCTTCTTATGCACTCTGAGGTAGATCCTATTTGACACATAGCATGCGGTATTCACCGCCTCAGCCCAGAACCTTCTCGGAGTCCTATGCTCATCAAGCATCATCCGAGCCATCTCACACAAGGTCCTGTTCTTCCTTTCCACAACACCATTCGGGAGAGGCGTATACGGACTCGAAAACTGGTGTTCAAGACCCAAGTCATGGCAAAAGGTTTCAAAACGAGAGTTCCTGAATTCTGAGCCATTATCACTGCGGATTTCTCGTATGGCATCTCTGTGCCTCTCGTTCCTCAACCTCAAGACAAGATCTCGAACAAAACCAAACGTCTCCCCCTTTTCCTCAATAAAGAACACCCACGCATACCGAGAATAGTCATCCACCACAACAAGGACATACCACTTCCCACCCGCAGATCGCACACAAGCTGGGCCAACAAGGTCCATATGGAGTAGCTCACATGGACGCTCAGTCATCACATCGGTGAGAGGCGGGTGAGAAGAGGCTACCATCTTGGCATGCCTACACGGCACACAAACCAACTCTTTCTCAAGCCTCAACCGTGGCAATCTTCGGACCAAATTGAGTTTACTCAAGCAAGACAAAAGGTCAAAGCTCAAGTGACCCAACTTCCTATGCCACTTCCACAACTCACTCGAAGACCCAGCCAAGAAACAACGCTCCACACTAGAAGACTGAGAAAAATCAGCTCGAAACACCTGACCCTCGGGAACGACCATACAGACAAGGTCCCCTCGAGAGTCCAAAATCCGAGAACCACCAGGCCGAAACAACACCTCAAAACCCTCATCCAACAGCTGGGACACAAAAAGCAAATTGTATCCAAGCGATTGAACAAGAGCAACACGCCTGAGAGTGATCTTGTCACTCACCTTAATCTCACCTTCTGAAAGCACACGCCCACGCCCATTGTCCCCAAACGTGATGTACCTCCTTATCACCACCGGGATGAGACTTGAGAACCACCCGTTGTCTCCGGTCATATGCCTCGAGCAACCGGAGTCAATCAACCAAATGTTCTTCAAGTCTCCCACCTGAAATTCAAAAACGAGCACGTGAGCGAACAAACGACTCAACACTGGGGTTAGTACCAAAAGAGTAAAACCAGTGCCGAGCCATTTGCTCGAAAGTGGGGTTAGCACAAACCAAACCATCTTTCCTACCAAAACTACCTCCACGAAAACCACCACGGTAACCACCATGAGGGAACCAACCCTCTCTACCTGGAGGAGGACCAAAAACACAAAAGAAGGCTCGTGGACTGTCCCTCCTCTCCTTCTCAAAGCTACGACTCTTCCCATCCCCGTAGTGAGCTCGAGGGGGAGAATGCCTAGCAAACTGACCTCCTGCAAACTCTCCAGCCCAACCACCAGAACCACGACCACCAGAAACAAACCTCGCACCTGTACGAGCACTAAACCCGAACTGCTGCCTGTCCAGGCCTGCACCGGTCTGACCGGTGCCCCTCACCAATCTGACCGGTGTAGCCCGGCCAGCAGCACCTCCAACAGCCTTCCGCTCTCCCCAAGCCCAAACTGTCCTCACACTGGCCTTAGCCCTGGGCATCTGCACATGAGGCTCAAGTACAGCATCAGAAGGGTGGTACTTGTCCTTGTTAGCCCACTCTTCGCCATTCTCTCCTCTCGCTTCCTCTTGAAGCAAAACTCATCCTTATGGTCATCTCTCCCACAACAGCCACAATGAAACCTCACAAGCTTAGGCTTAGGCTTGGGTTGTGGCTACTCACTTGGTTTCTCTCCACTCGACTTCTCCACGAGTTTCCCCTCACTAGCCTTCTCACTCTCTTTCCCAAAGAACACTTTCCCTGAAGTGCTCACAAACTTGATAGGCTTTTGGAAATCATTTGTTTGTGGGGGAAACATGGGTGGAGTTGGGGTTGTGTCTAGTCGGTTCCTAAGATGGTTAGGTTTGGGAGGGAAATCATTTTTGTGGTGGGTTTTTGGTGGCTCTGGGATATTCTCTCCACTTCCCTCACCAACCTTGTTTGCCCCAAGTCCCTCACCATCCCGCCTCTTGAATGACTCGATCATTATCCTCAACTAAGGCTCATGACCAGACAACCAACCCATCAACTTTCTCAGCTCATCATTCTCATCCTGCAAGCGATCAACATAATGTGCAAGTTCCAAATTCTTCAAAGCATGCATTTCACAGGTAGAGCAAGATGTAGGAATTGGTTCTTTCAGCTTAGCCTCAAGGGAAGCAGTGTAAACCTGCATCTCATCAATTTTAGCATGCAAGACAGGGCAAGAAGTGCAAGCACCTAGCAAAGTGTTGACGGTTAATAGTTGTATCAAATTTCGTTTATGACTTGCAAGCGGACAAGTCTCCCGTCGTAGTCAAGGGACCCTTCTTCCCTCGAGTGGTGAACCCAAGGTATCGAATCCATGGAACAAATGTGTGACGCAAAAGTTGATCTAGTAAAGCCAAATAACTTCAATCTTCGGTAAAACCCTAATGCATCTAGATAAAAGACACGAAACTAATCTAATCTACTAAAGCCCGAAGATAACAAAGTAAGATTGGGTAGATAAACTGATCTAGAGAGATCGGGTTAAGCCTTTTGTTGAAGTTCCAAGCAAGAGAAGAAGTAGCAAATCGAATCGTATTAGAAGCCTCTTTAAACCATGGTTTCCCGTCCAAATCCGAAAACATCCGCCTTTCGGAACCCCCGTTCTGTCACAACGTATCCCTACTCATGCAGGGAGTCCAGGGCGAGTCAAAAGACAAGTCGAGATTCTTTCGGAAGATCCGGTGTGTACCTCTAGCCACCGCGGCTACAAGAACACCCTATGTGATCTATCACGCGAATAGATCTAGAATAAGCAAACCGATCGAAAAACGAAATCTTTGAGGAAACACTTGATCGCTAAGAATAGATTCAACTTGATAATTCAACTATGACAATGATACATACACAAGATCACCACCGGGATCCTTCCTTGATCTTGCTTCTAGCTCCGGGAACTCCGACGTGGTCTTCCATGCAAGGTTCCCACGTCGGCTAGGGAAACCCTAGTCAACTAGCTCGACCCTCTCCTCTCCGAGATGGTGTCCCTCTCTTCTCTACTCCTCGGCGGCCGATGACGAATTGGATGATGCATGGCTCTCGGTCAGGGGGTTATAAATAGCCTGAATGACGGCTAGGGCAAAGGAGGGGGCAAACGGGCCCTGGACAGGGCTGGGCCGACCGGCCTGAGCCCATCCAGGCCCAGTCTGCGGCCTCCTTTGCTCTACGTCAGTTCCCTTGCTTCCTGGATGTTTCCCCCTTCTGCATGTAGGTCCATGTCGTCAGTTTCTCTCCGAATTGGGCATAACTCCTTGTCTTGCAAGATTCAGCACTCTTCTGGTTAGGTCCTCAGAGTTTGTCATCTTCTCGGATCAATTCCCTGGCTTCTTGGAGTTAAGTTTGCTTCATTGCATGACTTGTACGGGGCTTCAAGGTCTTGTCGTAAGGTGCTTGATGAACTTATCCCGAAAGTCTTGCTTTCAACGCTAAAACCCTGCATAAACACTAAACTGTAACACCCCAGGTGTTTATTAAAGATAACTAACTTAATTAGTTGTGTTAATCATGTTTAAATTGGCTCATAAACATGTTTGACATGTTGTGTCACAAATTTGCACAAAAGACCTCGGTCAACATCTCAAACCACGGTCAAACCCTAAATCTCCTTTAAGGCTGAAATGGTTTTCTTGCGCGTTCTCCAAATTTCACTTTAGAAGTTCAAAATCAGCCAATACGAAAGTTGTTCGTTATTTCCGGGAACACATTTTTCGTAATTGGCGGACATTCCAATTTTGATTGCAAATTGGCCAAAAATCGGTTTGACTGCGCTGTGAACAATAATTCGAGCCGTGGAAAAACTGCAACTTCGGTCGGCGTTCCCGGGCAAACCGTTGATCAAAACATATGTCGCCCTTTGGGAAAGTTGTAGGTCTATAGCTCCTTTACAACTTTGCTTCTTGGAGATTTTTGAGTTGCATTCAAAATTTTTGAGTTACGCAATTTCGAAAACCGGTAAATGAAATTGAAACGACCAGCGGCCGCCGGGCCGCCCGCGCACCCGTGCGCGGTGCGCCAGGTGCCCTGCCGGTGTACGGTGCCGCCTCGGCCCATCCAAGCGTGGGGCCGGCCGCGTCGGCCCGCGGTCCCACGACCGGGACACGCGCCATCCTCGCGGACGCCGAATCCCGCCCGTGCCGCGTGCCGAGCCCGCCCTCGCGCCACCGCGGACGACACAGGCGCGCCACACCACTTGGCATGGCCATGGTCGAAGACCCCGCCTCGGAGGCTTCTCCCGACAGCCCTACCTCGTCCCCATCGTTTCGCAGGCGCAGTGCCAAAAATCGCAAGTCCACAAGCCGCCGTGCCCTGTCTTGTGGACGTCGCCACCGTCCAGTGCATGGCCGCCACGGCCCTTCGCTCCTCTGGCCGACTTTGCGGTGCCTCTCTTGTTCCCCTAGAGCGCCGCCTCATCTCCCCGAACAAAGACCGCGCCACCCGGCCCGCCCAGTGTCGCGCCGGTGCCGGACCAGGAGCGCAACAGCGGCCGGTCTAGGACCAGCACGCCGCCGGCGCCCTTCGACCACATCTCTCCCCCGTCCAAGCCCCAAAACGAGATCGTGGTGAGTCCCTCGTCACTCCCCACCACTTCCCCGGTCAATCCCGGCGACGAGCTCGCCGGATTTTGGTCCTCTCCGACGGCCATGGCGCCCGAGGACAACATTGCTTCGATTTTAGTCTTTCCAGGGAGTTTTCCGTAATCCAGGGACCCCTGCGTAATTTCGGAAAATAAGTTCGAGGGCCTCCCCTGCAAATGTGTTATTAGGGTTACAGCAGCAACTTCGAAAAATCATTAAAAATCGTAGAAAAATCAGAAAAATGCAAAACCAATTTTGTTGGTTTCGTGGTGAAGAAATCTATCTTTTATAGAAAACATATATAGGGTTTTTCTGTACAGTTTTTGAAATAAAAATTCAAACTCAGTTTGGAGTGTTTTTAGTGTGATTTAAAATATACACATGCTATGAACTTGAATTTTGGATATGTTGCTCTTTATGTCATGTCTAGATCTGTGACAAAAATTTGCATGATTTTGATCTATATATTTTCAGTTATGATTTATTTAAGCTTTATGCTAGATTAAGTTTGATGCTTGTTATAGCCTCTTTAATGAACTTTTCTTTGAGCACAAGTGCACGGTAGGGCTTTGACTTGATGATTAGTACCCCTGGTGTGGTGGATGTGAATTTAGGGAATTGTTTACTAGGCGTTTTGGATTTAATCTTGTGTAGGAGCTTAAATTCAAAATCTGGAAAATAAATTGATTTTGCAACCATGCTTTGGTCAGAAACTCATTTTTGGCATACATGACCTACAGGAGAAAGTTGAGATCAAAAAGTTTATTAAATCTTTTTATATGAATTAATGTTGTTTTGCTAGGCTGCAATTTGTCTTTTTCGTATAAATTAATTTATAAATGATCTTAAACCAAATTTTGGTTTGAGAGCTTAAATTAAACATATGTTGCTGTGTGCAAAAGATTAGGCTCATTGGAAGTGTTTTTGATTTAATTTGGATTTATGGTTGAAAGGCTTGTTTTAAGTAATTAAAGAAAGAAATGGAAAAGAAAAGTGCTAAATTGTGAAATCATGTGTGTTTCTGTTTTTATTAATTTAAACACACCCCCTCGCTGTTTGGTGAAGTTAAGTAACTTAAATTGCTTAGATGTGCACACAATCACCATCAAAATAGTGTTTTGTTATTTATCACACACCCTAATAATTTCGTGAGAAACTAATAATGTTTGGATGAATGTGTCCTACAAGAGTTGGTTTTGTGGTAATTCTCCCACCTTCACCATAATCTAATGCATGTGCATGTAAACGTGTAGATCTTCCCGACGGGACTTACACACTTACCCAGGAGGAGGAGGGAGCCGCCAGCGGAGAGTTGAATCAGTTGAGTGTGCAGCAAGACCTGGACCAAAGTCCAGAAGAGCCCAAGGCTTGTGTTGGTGTTGAGTCTGAGGAAGGCAAGCACCGGTTTCATCTAACCCATGTTTTAAATTAAAATCATGTCCTTTACTTTTCAGCGCTTTATTGCTTTACTTGTGCATTTAAGTTTCAGGAGTTGTTTTGAAACCTAGTTGCATGATCCTTAGGACTCCTATGCTCTTTTACTAGTATGTTAGGAACGCTAGTGCCATGCGCTAAGGATACGGTAGAAGTCGAGTAATGACTCATTGCTCGCGAGATATAGGATGCTTATGTTGGAATCATAAGTTGGTTAAATTGACTCGCTCATGTGGTAAGAGCAATGGGTTCGGTCTCGACCTAGTAGCATGGTGCTGGTCCTAAGCTATTGAACGTACCAAGTACTTGTCGGGAATGGGACCGGTAAGCCTAGTACCTTCTGAACAGGGGCGGGATCTTTCTAGCTACCCGCTTGGGATGTGTCTCCGGGCTAGCTACCTGTGGTATAGTGTGTGAGTCCAGACTGGTCGGGTTAGACCCTCCGGATAACCGTGTACCAGAGTTTGTAGCGTCGATCCTAAACTCGTGGGATGTTGGGAACCGCCTGGTTGGGGTAGACACTGCACTTGGTCTACCTTCTTCCGTGTATCTTGGGTTTACCTTGCAAGGATATAAATCGATCGATCGTCGGTCACTCGCCGTTATCTGAGTCGGCTTGACCACTGGCTACCCCATGTTTATTTATGGAACATTTTGGATTAATACTGTTACTTGTTTAATATTGTTTGAACAACATGCTTGTTTAGTGCAGGTGCTCACATAGAATGGTTAACATACTAGAAATTGAGCTAAAATATGAAAATAAGGATCAACTCTTAGTCGCTTTTGGCAAAACAAACCCAGCAGCCAAAAAGCCTTGCATGTCTAGTTGTATTTTCTTTTATCGGGTAAGTCTTGCTGAGTATTAGTACTTAGCCTTTCTTAATTTGTGGTTTTCAGGTAACTCCATCTGTCCTGGCTCTATTCCAGATGGTTGGGAGCTTGAGTGGGAGAACGATGATGATGAGTGATATGCATGGATGGCCTCCTGTGTGTATCACGCGTTTAGTTTACTTTCCGCTGTTTAAACTCTGAATAACCTTTACTTTTATGTATGAAAAAACTGGTTTGTAACAATGTTGAACTTGTGAACCTTTTATGTAATGTAATGTTGTACTCTGGTCCCGCCTTCGTGTGGGCTTAGCGCATATCAGCGACCCTGTTGTATGTGATTTACCGGGCTTTACCCGGCGGAAGCGACTTAATAATTCTTTATTATTGCTTAATGGCCATGTGGACCGGCTTAGGCGATAATACGGAATTATTTTGGGTGGTTCTGTCACATAAACTCCAAAACCAACATGCACACATGAACTTGCTATACCACGGGGGTTAGTACCAATGGATAAGGTATAAAACTTATGCCAACACCAAAGGTAAACTCATGGCTAGGTTGACGGATTTTCACTGTCAACATCTCCCCCATGCTTAAACCTTGCTCATCCTCGAGTAAGGCTTCAATGGATATCATCGTTGCCAAACAATGTTTAAGCCTTACACTTGATCATACATGAGAAAACATAATGCTCTCAAAATTTTAATTCGTTAAAGTTCAATAATGTACTTGCCTTCATCTCTACGGAGGGTAGACTCTTAATTAAGCTTATCCCACAAGTATTAACATGCTCACAAAGTTTAAATAGATCTCAGAATTTTTGAAATAAAGAACGAGATGAAGAAAAACTAAACCAAGTTCACAAATTTAAATCATACTGCATATTGCTCATGAACTCTCAACTCGCTTGTCTCTCAGCCTATAATTCTACTCCTTTCCCTCTCACATAACATATATGTGTGGTAGGCTTTATATGGAGCTTTGGGAAAGTTTAGTCCTACCAAGATTTTATAAATGAGATATCGTGAAAACAAGACAAGCTTCTCATGGTCTTACCGAGACTCGTCAAAAAGGTCATTGGAAAATGATGTTATATCAAGGAGGGGAAAGAGAAAAATACACACACTTTAGATGAGTGGACATGTGCAAATGGCAAAGGGTGATCCCGAGGCACAAAGGAAGTCCTCGTTATCGGATTGCACATGGTTGGAAAATGAGAATGGATCTTTTAATCTTGAAGCTTTGAATTTACTAATGCACTTTAGAGAACCGGGGAGTTCACTTTACGCATACTCATTTTTTTCTTTCTCATATTTCTCCTTCTTTTCTTTCTTTCTTTCTTTCTTTTTTTCTCATTCATTCATTTTTTCTTGTCATACATTCGGTCACGAGACTTTCACATCGGAGTTTTGATTTTTTTAATTTACACCCCTTAAATGTTTTTAATTGCTCCCCTTTGAACTCTAAAATTGCATCGTACCTACCTCCTCCCCCATGCTTAGACGTTGCTCGTCCTCGAGCAAAGAGGCGATAAATAAGGTAGGTACCGGAAATATTTTTCCTTGGAGAGACACTTGAATTCTTCAATGTTGGCACCATCTTGCAATCTTCCTTGAATTGATGATCCATTCTCAACGATAGGTTGTGGTCAAGGAGGTAAGCACAAAAGATGATATTTGGTCTTAAGGGTGGATATCCGGCGAGGTTTGTGAGATCTCCAGTGCGGGGATACACAATGCATGGATAAAAGGCTAGCAAAAAGATAGATACGCAAAAACGGAATGACCAGCTTCTTAGTCTCGGGCCAGAGAAATCATGGCCTGCAATAACTCACTCAAAAATAAATCTTGTACACTAAGGTTTATGCACTCAAATATATATTAGGCTTTGGATAGGTTGAGCAACACACAAGTGATATTTATGACAAGGTTAGCGATATTTTTGAGCATAAAAACCATCTTTAATCTATTCATAACTTGAGAGCACATAAAACACTACGGGTCTTTATTTTAATAATAACCTCCGCTAAAGATTAAGCTAGTATTTAAATAAATTCAGATTTGTATTTTAAGAGAGCACTAGCTTTAACATGCATAAATCAATTACAAAGGTAAACAAAGCGGCAATTATAATCATATATCATCATGGCACAAATTTTTGTATCTTTTCCAACGATATAAACAAGGTGGTATTTTTATTAATGATGAAATCAAGTTGAAATACAAACTGAAAATAAACAAACACACTTTCTGAAATTTAAATAAAAACAGAAAATATTACGCAAACACACACAAACAAAAGCTGAAAATTACAGAGAAAGGGAAAAGAAAAGAAAACTAAAGTTCCTTAATCTTCCTAGTCCTCCGCCGGTGGTTGGTGTTGATAATCTTGATAGTAGTACCCTTGCTCGTAGTATGGTTGGACATCCCCTCCAACGAATTGATCCAGCTCCACTAGGTGAAGGCGTTGGCTTGGATGGCTGCGACGTTTTGGGCGTTTCTCGCAACATACCCTCCAATTATGGCCACACTTTGTTTCGGTTGGGGATATTGTGCGTAGGGCTCCGCGAAGTTTACGTTGGGCACCACATAATTTGGTGGGGGTACCGGTGCACCACCCCCCAATGCTTGCTCTTGTGGCCCTCCGTAATAACTTGGCGGAGGAGGAATCCCGCCGAAAGGTGGCGCAACATTGGGTCGCGCACTACCCGCTTGTGCGGAGGAGGATCCCTCCTCTACGATTCTTCCTCTTTTATTTTTCCTTGCCGGGACAAGGAGTCCTTCTTCCAACCAATCTTCCCTCCCTTGGATGAAAAGCCTAAGCCTTGCATCCGGAAGGGGTAGGTTCACCGTGGCTAAACGAAAACCTCCTCGCTCATCTCCACTAATATATTTGCCTTGTCGCAAATACTCAATGTCGAGAGAGGTACCACGCAAAAGATGTTCGGGGTTTCTTGTGATCCCCGGCCGTAGGGAGAACCCCGAACCAATATGTCCCACTCCCGATGTTGCCTCGCAACACCAACGGTTGATCATAAGGTATGAGGGGTCTATTGGCCGCTTGGCAATTAAAGCCGAGTAGAGCCAATTCAACTCCGTGTCGGTCACCTTCATCTCCCTCATCCTCCCCAATACCCTCATGCACATCCAAGAGTGGAATACTCGGATAATTGGGTTGCAGATGCAATTGCGTTGTTGGTGGGCTTCTCCGGAGATCAAACTCCAAAATCCATCTAACATGCCGGGTGGCACGTCAACTTTCTCCGGAGCTCCCTTATGGAATCCAAGTAGCTCCCTAACGTGCTCGTAGGGAACCACTTGTTGGACTCCCTCCAAACGGAATGATAAGCTTTGCACCCCATCATCAAGGATAGGTGCAATGGTCATCAAGATTTCCAAGGCGAACTCCTTGTGGGTGTCCGCCAATACTCCATTGGAGAATTGCACCCATCCAAGGTGCCCCAACATGTAGTATATGTCGGTGCCGAAACCCAAGTTGTAGAGTGCTTGGTCGTCGAACTCGACGTTGGGCACAAGCCTCTTCTCAAGACGAGAGAGCCTCTCCTCCTCCTCCTCCGACAAAATGATGAAGCCGTACGAGGAATATATCGGAGTGTATGGAGGTGGCGCGGTCGAACGGGTCGATCGTCGTGGTGGCACGGGCGGCTCCTCCGTGTGCCCTTGAGGTTCGGTAAACCTCATGGACGTGCTCCTTGCTGCCCTCATACCACCAAGGAGGAGAGCATCGTTCCTCCTTGGTGGTGCCGTATCCGTCTCCATGCTCCGATGAGACTCGGAAACCGAGTGCCTCCTCGAAGACGTCGTCGACAACAGCTTGGATGACGATGAACCCTTCTTCTTGGAGAAGAGACTTGTGGTTTTCTTCCACATGGTTGCTGCACTCTTCTCTCCAATAAAACTCCGGGTTGCAACCGGTAACTAGGCACTTAAATCTTACTTCGGGATGTGGACTTTGAGTGGATTAAGGTTCTGGATTTTTTTGAGCTATCAAGCTTGGGAAGGTTGGCTATGTCTACGGAGGTTCTGGGCACACAAACTTGAACACATAAACTAAGGACGGAGAGGGAAGCTTGCCTGCAGAAAACGGGAGCCGGGGGGCTCCTTAAGTAGGGGAGGCCGGCCGGCCTGGGCCGACCGGCCTGGGTGGCCTCTGGCTCCTCCCCGCCTCGGCTTTCTTCCAGCACGATCATTTCTCCTCTACAACTTTCCTACCCGTGTGCTCCACGAGTTGCTCCGCCCAAACGCTCTCGTCCACTCCTTTTCTTGCATTATTGGTCCTTCCACTTGATGCTTCATGCTTTGAGTCATGTCCTTGCTCCACTTGCTTCACATGCCACCATGAAATTCCTAAAAAGTTCACGCTTGCTGCCCACCATGCTTGTCCTTTGCATGTGGACTTGGTGAAAGTTGATGAAAGAGTATCCAATGGTGCATGCATGATTAATTCAAACTAGATTGCCTCCCTTTAGGTATGTTTAAGGTTAAGCACTCCTCTAATTCGAAATTTAAAAATATTTTTCAGAGCCATGCAAGAGCTCAAGCATAAATTTAGAGAAGTTTTTAAACCACTAAAAACAAATATAAGTCCAAAATATTTTCCGACTACGTTGATATCGGTCTCACCGGTATAGTTTGCCTTCATCGGTTGAGAGCAAACTTTTCCCGGCTTGATCATGGGGGCATAGGTTTAGGTTCTAATTTTGGCTAAATGAGAGAGATTTTGAATAAAACAAAATTAGATGAGGCTTAGAAAAATTCTAATCTTAGAGAAACCAAGGATATAGATTTTTAAAACCAACCAAAAGTCTAGTTTCTAGGTCCACGCGAGTCCTACCACGTGCTGAAATTTAATTAACTCCTAGGTATAAGTCGTGGCTCTACTCGTGTGTTTTTAGCATGAAAAATAAGTCAACCACAGCACCGTAATGAGGGTGAAAGGTTGAGTTAGGTTCTGAAATTATTTGGTTGTGGTTTCTCGAAAAAGAACAAACAAACATATAGGAGGGTTCATGCAAAGGGTTTATGATAGAGCAAAATATTCAACCAAGATTTATGTCTCTAATATTTTTCAACCACTTCTAAGTCTAATGTCTTTGCGTAATAAAATTCAAAACTAAATTATTAATAAAAAGACTCGAAAAACCTGGAATCGGATTGTCCTCCCGGTAGCTTATTCTTGACTCGACGAAACGGGTTGCCTCCCGCCTAGCGTTTCGTTTATAGTCCATGGCTAGACTTCTTCACTTGATTACCTCGGATCAACGCTCTTTGCGGGCGTTGCAATCTTGGGTACCCACTTCCGCACCATCTTGGGCACGGTCTTCTTCTTCGGCTTAGTCAATTTTTTTGGTCTTCACAGGCTGGCTTTGTCTTTTGGTCTTGACGGATGCAACAACTTCCTTCATGTAGTGGCTCGGCATCTCGAACTCCGGTCCTTCGGTTGTGATCTTCATGGTCTCCTTAGTGTGATCCTCCTTGTCTCCCGAACGAGTTTGAGTAGCCTTCGCCGTCTTGGGACCTTGGAGTTGTCTCAGATATTCTTCTTTGTTACCCATCGGGCGCTCGACAAGTTGTCCCACTTGCGTCTCTAGCATCTTCATCACGATGAACACTTCAATCCTCGCATGTGGATCTTGCCTTGGCAGCCTTTAGGTGTTGAGCTTCTTTCTCTATCTCCATCTTCTCCATCCTCCTCTTAAGTAAACCGATTTGCCACTCAAGGAATCCGGCTCGTATGTATTCATTGAAACGCCCCAAAGCTCCCGCAATCGTCATGCGGATAGTTGAGACCTTGATCTTGAATGGCCTTCCGGCGTCTTGAAGGTTTATGATAGGTAGATCAACGATGTCGGTTTAGGTTGATCTTCCTTTGGACTTGGAGGTGGTGATTCCCTTGGAGATTCCGGCGGTCCTTCAACTTCGGCTTTTGAATCTAGGGTTTCCAACCCTTTAGCTTGTGTTGCACGTCTCCTTTGCCTGTAAAGTTTTCCTGGATCATCCACAAAAAAAAGTTTGGGTTTCTTGGAGAGGTAGCCAACCATCTCCGGTTAGGGTTGGCAATAAACAAAGTATGCAAAAACTAGAAAGTAAAAATAAATCTATGAAAACTAGGGTTAGACAAACTAGATTAGATGTATTTTGAGGATGATCAAAGTTTAGTAGATGCAAAAAGAAAAACTAAAAGAAAACTGAAAATTACAAGAAAAGGCAATAAGAAAATCAAATCTTGATCACTTGTTCCCCGGCAACGGCGCCAGAAAAAGGGGCTTGTTGACGGTTAATAGTTGTATCAAATTTCGTTTATGACTTGCAAGCGGACAAGTCTCCCGTTGTAGTCAAGGGACCCTTCTTCCCTCGAGTGGTGAACCCAAGGTATCGAATCTGTGGAACAAATGTGTGACGCAAAAGTTGATCTAGTAAAGCCAAGTAACTTCAATCTTCGGTAAAACCCTAATGCATCTAGATAAAAGACACGAAACTAATCTAATCTACTAAAGACCGGAGATAACAAAGTAAGATTGGGTAGATAAACCGATCTAGAGAGATCGGGTTAAGCCTTTTGTTGATGTTCCAAGCAAGAGAAGAAGTAGCAAATCGAATCTTATTAGAAGCCTCTTTAAACCGTGGTTTCCCGTCCAAATCCGAAAACATCCGCCTTTCGGAACCCCCGTTCTGTCACAACGTATCCCTACTCATGCGGGGAGTCTAGGGCGAGTCAAAAGACAAGTCGAGATTCTTTCGGAAGATTCGGCGTGTACCTCTAGCCACCGCGGCTACAAGAACACCCTATGTGATCTATCGCACGAATAGATCTAGAATAAGCAAACCGATCGAAAAACGAAATCTTCGAGGAAACACTTGATCGCTAAGAATAGATTCAACTTGATAATTCAACTATGACAATGATACATACACAAGGTCACCACCGGGATCCTTCCTTGATCTTGCTTCTAGCTCCGAGAACTCCGACGTGGTCTTCCATGCAAGGTTCCCACGTCGGCTAGGGAAACCCTAGTCAACTAGCTCGACCCTCTCCTCTCCGAGATGGTGTCCCTCTCTTCTCTGCTCCTCAGCGGCCGATGACGAATTGGATGATGCATGGCTCTCGGTCAGGGGGCTATAAATAGCCTGAATGACGGCTAGGGCAAAGGAGGGGGCAAACGGGCCCTGGACAGGGCTGGGCCGACTGGCCTGGGCCGGCCGGTCTGGGCCCATCCAGGCCCAGTCCACGACCTCCTTTGCTCTACGTCAGTTCCCTTTCTTCCTGGATGTTTCCCCCTTCTGCATGTAGGTCCATGTTGTCAGTTTCTCTCTGAATTGGGCATAACTCCTTGTCTTGCAAGATTCAACACTCTTCTGGTTAGGTCCTCGAAGTTTGTCATCTTCTCGGATCAAGTCCCTGGCTTCTTGGAGTTAAGTTTGCTTCATTGCATGACTTGTACGGGGCTTCAAGGTCTTGTCATAAGGTGCTTGATGAACTTATCCCGAAAGTCTTGCTTTCAACGCTAAAACCCTGCATAAACACTAAACTCCAAAACCGACATGCACACGTGAACTTGTTATACCACGGGGGTTAGTACCAATGGATAAGGTATAAAACTTATGCCAACACAGAAGGTAAACTCATGGCTAGGTTGACGGATGTTCACCGTCAACACAAAGCAGATCTAGATTTAAGCTCAGCCACCTCAACCCTAAGCACATCTAGTTCCTCACACTTGGAGGCATGCTTTTCCTTAAACAAAGCAAGATCAGCAACGAAAATAGAGCAATCAGCACAATCAACCTCATCTGAACCAACAGGGCTAGCCTTAAGGGAATCAATTTCAAGCTTGCTATCAAGAACCTGTGTTTCTAGCTCAACCACTCTAGTCCTAGCATCCTCCAGTGAAGCCCTAAGCTCATTTCTCATTTTCTTGGCCTCTCTAAGCATGTCATCACGATTATCAAGAAACGAGCCAAGCCGTTCATTCTCCTGACGCAAGAAGGGAAGCTCATCACGCACCTCGTCATCGGAGTCAGAGTCCGAGTCGCTCTGTGTGCTCTTCTTGCTGCCGGAGCTCAGCGCCATGGTGCAGAAGCCATCTCTAGCGAAGCAGCTCAGCCCGCTCAGGTTCTTGGACGACTTCCGGCTCTTGCAACGATCACCTTCATCTTCACTGCTGCTTGAGCTTGAGGTGGAGTACGCGGAACTGGAGTCGACGTCGCTCGCTCCAACCATCACTCGGGCCTTGCCTCGGCTCTCCTTCTTCCTCGATCGTCGCTTGTCCTTGTGCTTGTTCTTGTCCTTGCTCTTGTGGTCACCCTTCGACCGGTACTTGCCATCCGTCCTCGACTTCTGCTTGTAGCCATCCTTGTTCTCGACCTTCTCCGGGCAGTCAGTGACGAAGTGTCCCGGCTTGCCGCACTGGAAGCATGTCGTCGTGTTCCTCCTCATGTTCACCCGGTTCTCGTGCAGCCTCTCGAACCTCCTCGTCAGCAACGCCAGCTCGTCCTCTCCAAGCACGTCGAACTCCTCATCTGGCATAGACATCAAAGAGGACAAAGAGAACATCCTGGTGGATGGGTTAGTGTTAGTCTTTCCTTTCGAACCACCAACGAGGGCAAGACTATGGGAGTCAGTCGGACCCTCGAGCTTGGCTGTCATGCCCCTATCCACCTCAGCCGACTTGAGCTTCAAGAACAGCTCGTTCACCGTCAGAGTGTCATACTTATCCGACTCCACAATGGCCTCGAACTTTCCGCCCCAAATCGTACGATCCAAGGAGTGTAAGAGCTTGACAGCTCTATCATGATCATCATACGGGAGCATGTCCACATTGGCCCTCATGTTGTTGACAACCACCGTGAACCTCTGAAACAAGGCATCGATGG
The DNA here is from genome assembly GCA_947561735.1 of Cenchrus americanus. NCBI lineage: Eukaryota > Viridiplantae > Streptophyta > Magnoliopsida > Poales > Poaceae > Cenchrus > Cenchrus americanus. The sequence continues at coordinate 181,910,829 of OX387245.1, forward strand.
ACTCACCGGGGAGATGAGTGAAGTTCTCGTACTCTCTCCGGTAGGTCACATACATCCGAGCCTGAACCTGGGCATTCCTAACATGAGCCTCCTTCAACACCAACCAGATTCTACAAGCCAAGTGCTCGGTGTGCACCCGATCGAACTCAGGCTGACACAAAGCACAAAACAAGTAGTCGACCGCCTTATTGTTAGCGTCAAACATGTCCCTTGATCCTGGAGCAAGGAAGTTCATCGGCTGGACATAGCCTGTGTCCACCGTGACATCCCAAAGGATCTAACCCTTTCCGCGGAGAAACGCCGCCATCCGCTTACTCCACATCTGGTAGTTCTAGCCATCGAAGTGTGGAGGACCCGATCCCCGTTCCTAGTACGCCATCCTTGGATCTTAGACTGGTTAGAGTCAATAAAGACCCAAACCCGCTTTGATACCACTTGAAGGACCGAAACGGCGAACCAAAGAGGGGGGAGTGAATGGCAGCCGATAAAAATTCTTCTCGAAGGAGATGGAGACTCCTACAAGACGAACACAGCTTCCAACACACTTCTCTAACTCACTATCCAAGTTGGTTAATCCCACGCAGCCACTAGAGTGCTACTGAACCTAGGAACCAACTTCCAACCTTACCAACCCGAGAACACAGCGGAACACCAAACCTTGAGTCCACTGACCAACACCGGTCAGACCGGTGAGCACCACCGGTCAGACCGGTCCTTGCTGGTGAGACTTGACGACTTCCACAGAAATGCTTCACACCGGTCAGGCCGGTGAAACACACCGGTCAGACCGGTCTTAGCCAGAAAGCCCCCAAATCACCAAACAGGCCTACCGATCTCCAAACTGACCCAAACTCGAAACAGCTGCAACACAGGACAACAACGAACACACCCAGACATTCACCCGAGCAAAAACTCAATAGGGGTTGCACCGGTCAGACCGGTGAGGGGCACCGGTCAGACCGGTGTTATCTGGGCTTCTCGGGATGAACAACACCCGCGGGTCAACGCCTCCAAATCCAAGCCTTGATCTCCCGAATCGCTCCACAGGCTTGAACAAGCTCTTTGGGAACAATAGGAACACCTCATGAGGAGTCCATAGCCAAGTTTAATCCCACCAAAACTTGTCCAAACAAGAGTAATCAAGAAATCTCGCCAAGACCTTCTCTAACCCTAGAACACCGAAAACCCCAAAATCGAGCCCCTTAACTCAGGGATTTGGGAGGGGAATCACAACCCAAAGAACCATGAAGGATTCCCACAAATTTTCCCCAACAAATCCCCAAGAGCATGGTCCCGAAAACACACGGAGAGAATCACAAAGAGAGGGCTCCGAAAACCACCACCAAGAACAACCGGGAACAACTCATCCAAACTTTGAGGAACCACGCCGAATCATCTATACATGCCACAAAGGTTCATACAAGGTCTAGCTTGCCGCCTAATCATCCAACCCTCTCAACAAGATCTCACCATGAAGCTCTCAAGCTAGTCCTATGGAAATCCTAAGAAAATAGGAAGGGAAAATAGGAAAGCAAATGAACTAGGGTTCCAAGAGATGGCTGCCATCCTCTCACCTCATGGGTTATATGGAGGCAACCGAAAGTCTAAAATACCCTTACTTAACAACTAGGGATACAAGCCCCTCAAGGGCGGTTTTGGAAGTCTTCAAGTTTTCTTCATCGGACGGATGCCCAGCGACTGCACCCTGCTTAGCCTCGACGCAAACCATGCGATCCCGACGCGTGTCCTCCGCTTCGAAGATTCCAGACTGCATCGTCGCACACCTGTCAGACCGGTGATCCTCACCGGTCAGACCGGTCAGACCCATCGTTCAGACCGGTCTGGCATTGCTGCAGCACCGTCTTTGGTTCTTCGGTCTTGGCTTTGTGGATCAACCAAGGAACCTAGTGGTTTTTTGGTGAACCATCGGAAACCCCGCGAACTCGGTGTAGCCTCCGCCAATCGCCACTCATGACTCGGCTCCCACGTAGTCCCGGCTCGACCTTGGTTTTGAGGCTCAACCAAGAAACCGTTCATGACTTCATCTTGCTGTTCATGCCACCATGCGGCCCACACTTGACCCCGCTGGCTACCGGGTCCCTCGAACGAAGCCTACTTGTCTTCTCCACACCTGGAGGCCTCACCGGCGACGACCTTTCGCGCTTGTTCTTCACCTGCACCAACACCAGTCAAGCCGCAACCTGAACCTATAATACTTAGCCAAGACTCAGTCCACACAACGTTGTCAATCACTCATCACACAAGGAAGCGACCATCCACCGGTCCTCGAACCACACATGGTCCTCACGAGATTATTTTTGGAACCTCCGAACGAGGCAGCCTCTGAGAATAAACTCAGAACTTCCGAGAACTGTTAGAACAGAGCAAGAACGAAACAAGCTTCTGATTACTTGAAGAAAAATAGATCTACCAAATTCTAGGAGGTATTTAGGACCTAGAAAGAAGATTTCTAAGCAAAGAACAAGCTAGGAAGGTACCACAACATAGATCGGAGACAAACCCTAATAGATCTAGTCAAGAACAAGAATGAACATGAACAAGCAAGAATATAAATGTGAGAACACACGAGAAAAGGATTTATCCCGTGCTTCAGCTCGCCACAAAGGCTTGCTTACGTCCACGTTGTTGAGGAAGCCACAAAGGCTAAGGACCACAAAGGTCCACTCCTCTCTCACACCTATCACTTTGGGTAATAGGTGGAGACTTTCCACTAGTTTCACAAAGGGTGATACAAACACCTTGGAGCTTCCACAAATCGAGTTGGAGAGCTTCGAAGAACCTCTATCCGTCTAGGAGCAAGACTCCAAGAGAAATAGATCCACCAAGCTTGCTAGGACTTCTCCAAGTGCTCAAGGTCATGGAATGGAAGGTTTTGCTCACAAACTCACTTCAGATTCCACTCTCAATCAATGCTTGGCAAGGATTTGGAAGAGAGTAGGTTGGGAGTGAATGCTAGGTGAGAGAAGCAAGCTAGAACGGTTTACTGTTCGGGGAGAGGAAGAAGATAATTGTTGGGGGACCAAGGGGTATAAATACCCCCAGATCCAGAATAGTAACGGTTATATTTCAAAGTTCGGAACCTCCGAGAAAAATCTCGGAACTTCCAACCTCTGAAATCTCTGCTGACTGTAGCCCGTATGGTCAAAACCTCCGAGATAAAACTCAGAACCTCCGAACAGGGAAACAACAGGGGCAAAACAGCAGCAAATCTCTTTCCTTTGGGTATGGGTTAGGATTTAAGAAAGATAGTCTATGAGCACTTGAATCCACCCTAACTCACCATTAGTATCCCTCTTGATAGTACGGATTGTCCTATACTCAAATTCAAAAGATAAAATAAATAAACTTCTCCAAAGAGCATCAGGATCCTTCTTCATGTAATTGAGGGGTCTCCTTTCATTCTTTTGCACCTGTAAAATATTCTCACACTGCACAATAATCTCAAAGGCTCATTAGATCTTTAATTGTGTGGTCAACATCACCAAAACCTTCATAGGGCTTGATTGCACTTACAATCTCCCCCTTTTTGGTAAATGTTGACAACCCAATTAAAGTTTACAATTTAATTTGAAGGATTGAGCTTTTAATGATTTGAGTACAAGTCTCCCCCTCAATGTATGCATGTTCCTTTTGAATAGGATAATAGGTCTCATATGACATTCAAAATTGCATACATTGTGAGAAAAGTGACAGGATAATTGTACTCAAACCATTGAGGGGTGCAAAAGAAGTGTAGCAGATAAAACGTGATGCATATGACATGTGAATACACTTAGAGAGTTATCTGTTAACAGAGTTCGCAACCTCCGAGAAAGTTTCCGGAACCTCCAGGAGTTGGAGCCTCCAGAAAAATTCTCAGAACCTCTGAGTTCTACAACAGATACTCCAACATTCAAACATACACACGCAATGCAACAATATAACCAGAAATAACAGCTAGATAAAGATAGAAGCATCCAACACATCTAGCCCTATTACACACATCACACATGAGTTTTTAAAGTTTTCACATCCCAAATTTTGACCATGACCAGACCATGCTTGCCAACAGAGGCAAGCTTAAAGTTTTACAGCAGGCTCACCAACAAAAGACCACCAGGAGTTCATGAGAGAATAGTTAGCACTCTCATCTCACCAAAATAACAAAAGAATTTGTTAGCCACTAGCCAGCCACTAGAAAAGCTTCAGGTCTTTAGATCATCTCAATCTTCATACTTCTCCCCCTTTGTCAACAGTTAACAAAAAGGAAAGAAAAGAAGAGAGGAAGTTAGAATAGGACGTAGGGAGTCACTCTTCATCACTGAAATCAGAGGCTTCCTCCTCAGCTTCAGGAACAGTGCTGTCAGACCCAAAGTTAGAGCTAGATCCAGAAGAAATATCCACAGGCCTCCTGACAGGTCTCCCAGCAGTTGCCTTCCTTCTTGCTCTGCCAGCAGATGAAGCATCCATGGCCCTTTTTCCAGCAGGTTCTTTCTTCAATCTGTCCATCTTGGCACTTAGTGGCTCAAAGTCTTCTTCTTTTTCAGATTGGGCAGCAGGCACATTTCTCCCAACCAATGGACTGCCAGTGCTCTTCTCACCCTCATCCTCACTAGTGGTGTAATCTGGAAAGTTTGGGAAGATAGGTGGAGGAAGGAGCATGGCATTGAAGGACAGCCCATGATGCTTCAGCAACCTATTCATGTCTTCCCTAAGCTCAAATAGCTGAGTTGCTGTCTAGTTGCAAAACCTCCAGGTGTCCCTTACCATACCCCTTAACTTATGCACTCCAGTAGGCATGGGTGCCCTGCTAGGTCCCTCTTCACCCTTGTGTTGTTCAGAACTTGCTTTCTTCAAGATGTACTCCTCAACTACTTGTTGCTTCTTCTAGTGCTGCCACTGATTGACTTGATATGAAGCATGCTCCACATCTTTCTTGAAGCTTATCCCTGAAACCATCTCAATCATGTACATGATGTAGGGAGCATATGGCAGGTTACACTTGCCACTTTCAGTCACTTCCACAAGGTTGAACTAGATGAATTTGCTGACAGAAAATGGCCTTGCCTCAGGCAGCAGCCTAGCAATCAAGTTTGGAGCAAACCTTCTAAGGCTGGTTGAGTCACTTCCTCCTTTAGGGTAAACGGTCTCTCTGAACATGTTGTTGAGCACATAGTATACTGACTTCAAGGCTGTTGTGGACCCATCTGCAAGCTCATCATACTCATATGCTGAGGCTATCTTGCTGTGGTTCATGTGAGGCTCAAAATGAATTACTTCAGCCTCCCTGTCATCCTTGCTGAAACCAAAGAGCCTTGCAAAGGTGGTGAAGTCCACTTTGTAGTGTACCCCCTCTGTCATCCAATGGATAGTCTCCTTGTTGTCCTCATGAAAGAAAGTGGCATGGAACTGAGCTAGAACCTCAATATTCCAGTCATACTTGAAGCTCATTATGTCCCTCATCCTGTACTTATCCACTAGATCAAGCACCTCTCCCTTTTCTGCCTCTTCTGCTGCCTCCAAATGAGTGAAATCAATCCACTTCATCCTGATCAGCTTCATCTTTGTGTTCAGCACTGTCTCATAGAACATAAAATGAAAGACTGACCAAAACCTATAATCTATGGCAGCCATCTTGGGGTTCTCATAAGGGTTTTCCTCTCTGGCCTTCTTGACTAAGTAGCCTGCCCCATCATAATTTGTATGCTCAATATACATAGAATTGTCATATTTGGTTGGGGGTGTCTCTTGAGTAGCACCTTGTGGTACTTCAAGTAGGTGGAGTCAATCTCCCCAAGTAGCATGTCATCTTCAAGCTCAATGGGGATGGTCTTCCTTTCCATCCCCCCATTATCTTCCACATGTGCTGCAGAACCAGATCCCCTACCTCTTGACAGACTGCTCCCTTTTCCTCTTCTGGGGGTTTCCTTTCCTCTGCTGCCACTGCCAGCTGCAGCTTCTCTTGCTGCAATCTTGAAGGCCCTTACACCAGCAGGAGTCTCAAAGGGTTGCCTCTGCCTTTTGGCAAAGGTCTTATCAACAGGAGTTCCAGACATCTGCCAGGAAGGATGTAGGCAACAGATAAGGAATAGATCATGATAGATAAAGATTGAGGTTCACAGATAGATATGAAGTTCAATTGATTAATATTCAGTGGAATTTTGAATCACAGACTGTCTTTTGTCAGTACAGACTTTGGAACCTCCAAGGATTTTCTCGGAACCTCCGAGGTCTGGGTACTGACAGAGGACAGTTTGTTGATTCAACCATCAACTGAAACTTAACCAATAGAAGCAAACTTGAATGAAATAGAACTACAGAGATAAGATGAGGTATTGCAAGTGAATTACAACTCAGTGGAACTTTGAATCAAGGTCAGCCTACAGTAGGTTACAGAGTTCGGAACCTCCGAGAATTTTCTCGGAACCTCTGAGACTCTCTGAACCTTAGTGCATTCTCAACTTTGATTCAACTTTCAACTAACTCTAATCTACACATGCATCACATCGTTTAGGGCAAGGTTGTTGACGGTGAATTTCCGTCAACCTAGAGTACTTGTTATACATTGGTTTCGATTATGATTTGCAACTAACCCGCCACTAGGCATACTAATGATGTAACAAGTTCACACTTGCATGTCGATTTTGGAGTTTGTTGTTTACATAGGAAATCTACACTAAAGAGTAGACTTTCGGGATAAGTTCACCAAGCACTTTGGAAGAATATCATGAAGCCCGACAAGAGTCAAGACACGCGATGAACATGACTCCAAATGACCCGAGGACCGAAGCGTCAACGTGCAAGTCTACAGGGACTCAACCAGAAAACAGCAAAGCTTGCATAGCAAGGATTCAAGCCTTAACCGTGAAGGAAACGACGTCAAAGGCCCACATGCAAGTGCACACAAATAAGGGATCACATGAGAAGCAACCGGAGAGGAAACCGGGGCCGAATTGGGCCTGGGCCGGCCGGCCCAACCCACTCCGGGCCCGGTTCGACGTCCCCTTTGCCCTAGGTGTTCGTCTATTTATTGCCTCCGGTGCCGTCGGCCTCCACATCGAACAAATCATCCTACCGATGCCATTCACCAGAAAACCGCCGCTGCAAGATGAGGGAGAGAGTTAGATGAGCTCGTCGCAAGGATCAACGCCAGCGGAGAGAAGGAAGCAAGAGGAAGACTCCAAGCCGCTGGCTTAGGGGTGTTCCCAAGCTCCATCGCCGCCATCTTCATCGACGACGTTCTCCGGAGTGTCCATCACCCCTATGTGCTTCAATCCGTGTCAGATGATGGGGTAATGTCTCCGTTCATCCCTAGGGTTAGATGGATGCATGCTATGTGATCGCTACTTGATTCGTGGTTTCAATCTATTGTTTTCATGTTGATGATGCTTTGATGATTAAGGTTAGCTACCGTGTTTTTCAGGCGTATGATATCCGCCACTCCCATAGATTTCATCAACATATCGTGTCCATCATAGGTCTAGTCACGATTACCTTCACGTAGTGACAGTACGAGAGGAGGGAAAGGGCGAAACCGTGGTCACAACCCCCGGTAGATTGGTTTACCACTCTCGTGTAGTAGATGCATACCATGTTATCCTAGATTCTAGGGAGGGAACACTTATCTTTCTTAATCACTCTCTTGTGTTCACCCTTTACCATCTAGTTTAACCCTAGATTTGTTTGATCAACTTAACTTAGATTAACTTAGGTTAGATTGTTTTACCTTTAGATTAACACACTTTCAAAGGTTTTCCATTCAACTAGATTAGTACCTGGTTAAGCGCTAGCAATCCCCTTGCTCCGCGGATTGACAAGAACCTTGAGAATCCCGTGGTGAAAAAGGTGTAGGTCCGTACGCTTTCGGATCGTAGGTGGATACGAGTTTTATCCGTCAACAAGCCCCTTTTTCTGGCGCCGTTGCCGGGGAGCAAGCCAGTTTGCTACGTTTAATCTAGTATTAATTTTGTTGATTACTAACACCTAACCCTTATCTTCTAGAAAGAAAAATCTTTTTTTTGTTTTCTTTCAACTTTTCTTGTGCCTAGATGGATTTGTTCAGCTCACCATTGGAAGACGAAGAGATGTCGCTAAGGGAGCTAGCATTGCCGTCAATGGAAGACATTGAGATACAAAAATCAGATTTGATGCTTGCTACAACCCACTACGAAGTGAAGCCTGGAATCATCAAGTTAGTGGAGACAAAACCATTTAGAGGATTGGAGGATGACAACCCATATAGACACATTATGGAATTCACGATGATATGCAACACAGTGCAACAAAAAGGAGTTCCGGCCGCTTGGTTCAAGTGGAATCTTTTTCCGTTCTCTCTCGAAGATGAAGCGTGAAGATGGTACACACTTGCGTCCGTTGAAGCAAAAGGAAATTGGGATGAGCTGGTGAAGAAGTTTCTTTTGAAGTTCTTTCCAATAAGCAAGGTCCAAGACTTAAGGAGGCAAGTGCTCACTTTCAAGCAAGGAGAGGATGAAGGAATTGATGAAGCATGGGACCGTTTTAATGAACTACTTGAGAGAGGCCCGAACTTGGGATTTTCCGGTGACTTGATGTTGCATACCTTTTATTTTTCACTAACCCCTAACTCATCTCGTTTTGTAAGCATGTGTACAGGAGGTGATATAATGGATAAAACAATTAGTGAAGCCACACAAATCTTACAAAGGATAAGCAATGGACAAAGAACGCAACGAGATTGGCAAAGATGTTGTCGAGAGGAGCAAAACGACAAAAACAAGCCCAAGGTGCTTGCTGAAATTTCTGAAAAAGATGAACTGGAGGTCAAGAAAGATGAACCGACCGTACAAGAAATTAAGGATCCACTTCCCGAGGTAAGAGAAGTCATTTTGGATGTTAAAAATGTTGAAACTAACATGAATGTAGGCCGAAGTATGTGGAATGCTAGACCATTGGCGGAGTTCATTCAATCCGGTTGGATTCAAGTCGATTTTGCCCCACTAATCAGTTATCGAAGGAAGGAGGAACGCCGACACGTTGCCAAACTAGTTGAAGATATTTTTGATCAAGAGATGAGTGGAGAGTCGATCCAAAAGATATTTGAAGAAGAAAGAGAAGAAGATGATGAAGGATGGATTGATCAATTTGACAACTCAAAGATTTGCAATAAAGGAAGAGAAGAGTACAACTGTGATGAGCCTAGTGACTCAAAGGATAAATGGGAGGAGATAGGACTTAGGCTAGAAGATGAATGGGAAGGGGTTGACATAGATCAAGTACTCCAAGAAGGCCCCTCCCCACAAGGTGATAGCTTGTGTGCTATTGAAGCCTACACACTAGCAAATCAAGACATAGAAGTACTCAAGGATGAAGAAAAGAGTAAATCAACAATGAGCGATCTTGATGACATGTGGTACATGGAAGATAAAGAAAGCAACATACAAGACTTTGAAGACGAAGATTGGGATGACATTGAAGACTTCAAAGAAGAGACAAATGCAAATGTAGTTGATGGATTACACGTTCCACATGATGAGATGGAGGGGATGCAAAAAGGTAACAAAGATACACCTTGAGATGGCCCAACTCGCCGGAATGAATCCAGGCGGTGCAATGTCGTTCCTCCTCTGCTTCTCAAATGTCGGCGACGAGGAAAGATGATGACGCAGATCAAGACTCCTTCCTTCTTCTCCTTCACTAGATTAGTACGGATCTAGGTCATCCTACACGAACTACTCCCCCTCCTTCTTCAGCTTCTGCGGCCCACCGACGAAGGATGATGCCCGGCCTCGCACTCGTGTCACACGAGGGGCACGGTCACCGGCGGCGAGGGAGTTCGGCGGCGGCGGTGCGGCGGTGAGGAGTGGAGAGCGGTGCGGGTGTCATCGAGAGAGAGAGAGAGAGAGAGTCAAGCGGGCATGGTGAAAGATGGATCTGGGAGAGTAACCACGCAGTGAAAGATGGATTGACTGGTTAACCCTAGGGTAAAGGAATATTCCTAGGAATATACTTGATTCCCTTTAACTGCTCTTCTGACGAACTGAATGTAGAGACTATAAAGATTGGAAGTTCCGAAGATTTTCTCAGAGCTTCCAAGACTCAGAACCTCTGAAGATTTTCTCAGAGCTTCTGAAACTTGAATTTCCAGAGACAGTCGAATCTCACTCCTTTTAAGATTTTGAACCTTTTATCAACCAAGATCCTTAAGTCATGGTATCCTTGACTTAAGTGGCTAGAAAACAAGCAATCACACATTCAACTATAGCCACTTAAGACAAGTTAGGGATATGAAAATAGATTTTGAAATACTTTTCAAGACAAAGTTTTCACAAAATTTTTTCAAACACATTTTCAAAGAATATCAACAACTTTAAGCAAACAATCATGTCATGCTAGAGCTCAAACCACGTAACAAGAATAAAAAATATTTAGTTCATTCCTTAAACTACAAAACCTTGACTCATTGAGAGGTTTAGTGAAGATATCGGCTAATTGTTTGTCGGTGCTCACATGACTTAGAGCGATATCTCCTTTGGCTTCGTGGTCTCTCAAGAAGTGATGACGGATGTCTATGTGTTTTGTGCGAGAATGGCTTATGGGGTTGTTTGCAAGATTTATGGCACTTTCATTGTCACACAAAAGTGGGATATGAGTAAAGTGACATCCGTAATCTTTTAAGGTTTGCTTCATCCAAAGTAATTGAGCACAACAAGCGCCGGCTGCAACATACTCGGCCTCGGCGGTGGAAAGAGCTACTGAGTTTTGCTTTTTAGAACTCCAAGACACTAGGGACCTACCAAGTAATTGACATGTCCCCAATATACTATTTCTATCTACCTTGCAACCGGCATAATCGGAATCCGAATAGCCAAGTAGATCGAAAGTGGATCCCTTAGGATACCACAAGCCAAGGTTAGGGGTATGCACTAGATATCTCAAGATTGTCTTTACGGCCATAAGATGGCACTTTTTCGGGTTAGCTTGAAATCTAGAACACATGCACACACTAAGCATAATATCCGGCCTAGATGCACATAAGTAAAGAAGAGAGCCGATCATGGAACGATATACCTTTTGGTCCACGGATTTCCCTTCTTCATTGAGGTCCATGTGTCCATTAGTAGGCATTGGAGTATTGATGGGCTTTGCCTTGTCCATGTCAAACTTCTTTAGCATATCCCTTGTATACTTGGTTTGACATATGAACGTCCCTTCCTTTGCTTATTTGATTTGAAATCCGAGAAAGAACTTGAGCTCACCCATCATGGACATTTCGAACCTCTTTGTCATCACCCTACTAAACTCTTCACAAAAAGTTTCATTAATACTACCAAATATTATGTCATTGACATATATTTGGCACATAAAGATATGACCATCAACTTTTCTAGTAAAGAGAGTAGCATCGGTTTTGCCTTTCTCAAAGCCTTGCTTGAGCAAGAAATCCTTAAGGCATTCATACCATGCTCTTGGTGCTTGCTTGAGCCCATAGAGCACCTTACGGAGTTTGTAGACATGATTAGGACGCTTGGGATCTTCAAAACCCAGTGGTTGCTCAACATATACTTCTTCGGAGAGTGGTCCATTGAGAAATGCACTCTTGACATCCATTTGTTAGAGCTTGAAGTCATGATGGGCAACAAAAGCGAGTAGAAATCGAATTGCTTCAAGTCTTGCTACCGGTGCATATGTTTCTCCAAAGTCTAGTCCTTCAATTTGAGTGTACCCTTGAGCAACCAATCTTGATTTGTTCCTAGTCACAACACCAAACTCATCTTGCTTGTTTGGAAAGACCCATTTGGTGCCAATGATGTTCATATTTGGCCTTTCTACCAACTCCCACACTTGATTTCTGTCAAAGTTGTTCAACTCCTCTTGCATAGCTACCACCCAATCCGGATCCTCAAGAGCTTGCTCTACCTTGGTTGGTTCAAGAGAGGAAACAAACGAGTAAAATGTGAAAAAATTCTTAAGACGAGATTGTGTTGTTACCCCTCTCCTTATGCTCCCAAGGATATTGTCAATGGGATGATCCCATTGTATGACTTGATGTACACGAGGATGTGATGGTCCAAGAGGTTGGTGTAGAGGTTGGTCTTCATTATCTTCATCAACTTGGGGCTCAGATGTACTTGCTTGAACATCCCCTTGCTGATTAACTTGCTGGTTCAGAGTGTCTTGTGGTGTTGAACTTCCAGACCCCGGAACCTCCAAAAAATTTCTCGGAGGTTGAGTTTCAGTGCCAATTCCCGGAACCTCCGTGGAATTTCTCGGAACCTCTGAAGTCTGTACAGCTGCTGAACCAGTGACTTCTGGCCCTTCGAGTGGTGTTGAAGCTTGTACTTGGTTCTCATCTTCCTCTTGTGCTTCAACTGGTCTAACATCACCTATGGCCAATTGCTTGATTGCTTCACAATATGGCTTCTCATTACCTACAACATTTAAGTCAACTTGCTCCACTTGAGAGCCATTAGATTCATCAAAGGTCAAATCTACCGTGACTTCAATCCTCCCGGTGGTTAGATTGAAGACTCGATAAGCATGCTCATTTGGACCATAACCAAGAAGAAATCCTTCGTCAACCTTTGGTGAAAACTTAGAAGTTTGGGGCCTCTTGTTTAGAATGAAACACTCTAAAGTAAGACACCTTGGGCTTTTTACCAGTGATAAGCTCATAGGAGGTCTTCTTATGAAACTTGTGAAGATATAGGCGGTTCATGGCATGGCAAGCCGTGTTGATAGCTTCGGCCCAAAATATGTCTTCAGTCTTGTACTCGTCCAACATGGTTCTTGCCATCTCAATAAGAGTTCTATTCTTCCTCTCAACCACCCCATTTTGTTGAGGGGTATAAGGAGCTGAAAATTCATGCTTGATGCCCTCTTCATCAAGAAATTCTTCAACATTTGTGTTCTGGAACTCCGAGCCATTGTCACTTCTCACTTTCTTGATTGGTAGCTCGAACTCCCTTTGTGCTCTTCTTATGAAGGTCTTCACCTTTCCTTGTACTTCACTCTTGTCAAACACAAAGAACACCCACGTGAAGCGAGAATAATCACCAACAATAACCAAGCTATATTTGTTACCTCCAATGCTTATGTAGGCCACCGGTCCAAATAGATCCATGTGAATGAGCTCCAACGGGCTCGATTTAATGAGAATGCTATCTGGTGGGTGAGGTGCTCCTACTTGCTTTTCGGCTTGGCAAGCTTTGCATATCCTATCTTTCTCAAAATGTACATTTGTTAGTCCAAGGATGTGTTCATCTTTCAAAAGTTTGGCCAAGTTCCTCATGCCAACATGAGCTAGTCGGCGATGCCATAGCCAACCCATGCTAGATTTTGCCACTAGACAAGTCTTGGGAGAAACTTTACATTTGTTGAGATCAACTAGGTAAAGCCTCCCCCTCAAGAGACCCGTAAGGACAATAGAGGAATCCTCCCTTCTTATGATGGACACACCCTTATCCGAGAAGTGGCAATCAAAACCAATCTCACTAAGTTGTGACACCGATAATAGATTGTATCCCAATGGATCAACATGAAGAACATTTGTAATTGAGTAGTTTTGAGAAATAGGGATATCACCTACACCGATGACTTCTCCTTTTGTATCCCCTCCATAAGCAATGGTTTCTTTTGGTCCTTCCAAATGGAGGTAGGATGAGAACATACTCTTTTATCCGGTCATATGATGTGTACACCCGCTATCAAGCACCCAACTTGATCCACTAGAGGAGTATGCCTACAAAACAATTTAGTTCCTTCTTTTAGGTCCCCAATTTGACTTGGGACCTTCCACGTTAGCAATTAGAACCTTTGGAACCCATAGTGATCTTTTCACATATATGTTGGACTCATTTCCAACATACGTGGCAACAACTTTACCAACATTGTTGTGTCTCAACACATAGCTAGGAGGTATGTCTCTAGATGCATGAGCCTTGTTCTTGTCGGGCGTCAAATTCCCTCTAGGCATTATTGGATGATTCTGGACCTGCATACAAGTGTTAGATGCCTTGGAACCATGCTAGTGCTGAGCCTTGCCCTTCTTCTTTGTTCTGTCTTTACAGACCTTGGAACCTCCGAGAATTTTCTCGGAACCTCCGGATTCAGCTGTCTGTGTTGCTCGAGGCTTCCAGACTCCGGAACCTCTGGGCTTTGAGCTCGGAACCTCCTGGGTCTGGGCAAACAGAAACCCAGTGCTCTTGAATTCAAGGCATTCTTTTTCCTTAATGATTTTTCTTTCATTGGTCTTGCCACCTTCAACATATCCAAAGCCTGGTTTCTTACTTTTCTCCAACATTTTCCTCTTGGTGAATCTTGCCTTTTTGTTCTCGTCACCCATGCATTCACTAGCTATGATTGGGTTCAACCTCGCAATTTCTTTCTTCATAGCTTCCATGTTAGCAAGATTAGTAGCATAGGATTCAATATCAATATGATGACATCTATCACAGCCCTTGCTAGTAGAAGCACTAGAGTCGCCTTTTACCTTCGAAGGGTGTGAGGTGCTACTCCAAAGGAGACTATATTGCTCCTCAAGCTCTTCATTCCTCAACTTGAGAGAATTACATCAAGCTTGAGAGGCAGGAAGGTCTTCCTTGAGAGTAGCTATGACACTCTCCGCTTGGTTAACTTCCAAACGCAAAGCCTCAAGCTCACCTCTTTTGGAGATAAGAGTGTCTTGGCTTTTCTATAGTTCTACTATTAGCCTAGCCATAAAATCTCTAGATTGCTTATCCATCTCACTAACAAGTTGGTTTGCTTCCTCGTCACTAAATTCATCACTAGAGTCCATTTCCGACTCATCACTAGGTTGAGGAGAGGGTTTTGAGTTAGTTTTTACCTTCTCACCCTTGGCCGTGAAACAATGAATGGATGAGCTCTCTTCATCATCGGTCAAGTTGTTGAACAACCTTGAGGTAGAGGGAAGATTCTTGATAGCCACGGTTGCAATTTTCTTCCCTTCTTTTTCACTAGAGCTCTCATCTCCGGAATTCCATTCATGACCAATATGAGCCTCTCCACTATAGTTTCTTCTCTTGTGATGTGGTTTTTGATCTTTCTTGTAGTTCCCCTTACCCTTGTCATTCTTATTTTCTCTTTTTTCATTAGGGCAATCTGCAATGAAGTGCTCGGTGCTTCCACAATTGTAGCAAGTTCTCTTTTTCTTGTTGGGAAACTTCCTCTTGGCAAACTTGTACCCTTGTTTCTTCAATCCTCTTTTGTATGTCTTCATGAACAAGGCCATGTCCCCAATCTCAACAAGAGAGCCTTCATCTTCATCTTCACTTGAGTCGCTTGTAGAGCTCTCTACTTCCACTTTCTTGGATTTTGACTTGGAGGGCTTGGATGGAGTACAATGCTTGGATGAAGTAGTAGGCTTGCTTGACTTGTTGGAATGGAGAGCAACCTCTTTGACCTTCAAGTTGTTCAACTTAGCTTCTAGTTCACCAATTTTATTTCTATGTTTGATTTCCTTGTCCATTAGCTCATGAGTAAGAATTCTCCCAAGAACATCATTTGGAGAGAACTCCTCAAATCCTTCTTCTCTCTAATCAAAGTGACTAGAGTAGGATTCGTTGGAGTAAAGGCCACCAACATCACCTTCACAACATAGTGGTCATCCAACTCATCACCACCTAAACCTCGTATCTTTCCAACTATGACCATTAATCTATCAAACATCTCTTGTAGCCCTTCTCCATCAAAGATAGTGAACCTATTAAGCTCGACCATCAAAATGTTGATCTTGGACTTCTTCACTTTGTCAACACCCTCATGAGCAATGAGGAGGGTGTCCCAAATATTCTTTGGCAATCTCTAGCCCATTAACTCGATTGTACTCTTGAGCACTCAAAGCACTAAGGAGTATGCTTGTAGCTTGAGCATTTCTTTTGATGTTGCGGCGATCACGTAGAGTAAGGTTTCCAAAGTCCCCGAGAACATCAAAACCTACACACACAATGTTCCACAACTCCAATCTCAAACCGGTTAGATAGGCTTTCATCACATGCTTCCATTTAGCAAAGTAAGTCCCATCAAATTGGGGCAACTTGCCAACGGCTACAGTGATATCATCCTTAGATTTTGTCTCCAAAGGTGTGACAACCCGCCCAGGAAAATACCATACTACCGCCTAAACCAATCCACTTTGGTCATTAAGCAGCAATAAAGTATCATCCTGTCGTTAGTTGTCGGGTTAACGCCCGGTAAATCACTTATATAGCAACAAGGATCGACATATATGCATTAAAACTCACACGAAGGCGAGTCCAAAGATACAACATAATTAACAATAGAAATTCACCCCTTAAGGGTTTAGTTATTACAAACTGAAGTTTTTGACATAACAACGTGGTTCAGAGTTTTCGAACAGCGGAATTAAACTAAGCGGCAAGCGAGAACACCACAGGAGGCCAGCCATGATGCCTTCAATCGTCATCCTCCACCCAGCCCAGCTCCCTGCCGGGCGGGATCTCTCCGGGACACACATCACCGAAAGCATCACCTGGATCACATATTATAGCAAGGCTGAGTATACTAATACTCAGCAAGATTTACCCGTCGGTGATAACTACTTCACCAACTCTAGACATGAAAGGCTTTGTGGCCACTGGGTTTCTTTTGCTGAAAAGTAACAAGGAGTGTGTCCTTACTTTCAAGATTTTAGCACAAGTTCTAGTGAGTTTAATCTTTACTAAATTAGCCATCTGATGCAGACAAGGTTGTATAATTCAATTAATCAAGCATAAATTCATCAACTTCTATCATTAGGGATCTCATGGCTAGTGGAGTAAGTAGTCTCAGATAACGGTGAGAGGCCGACAATCGATTGATTCGAAACCTTGCAAGGTGGACCTAAACACACGGTGGGATGCCCCCGCGAGGACAACCACCAAACGGTTCCCAAAAATCCTCGAGTCGGGATAAAAGGCAATAGTCTTTGGTGCAGGCTATCCGGCATACCCCGCGAGGCACCCAGTCTCACGATGCACCACCGGTAGCTAGCTGTGAGCCGCATCCCAAGAGTAGTGACAGTTAAATCCCTAGCTGTCTCATTAAGGTACTAGGCTTACCGGTCCCATTCCCGACAAGTGCTTAGTATGTTCAAACACTTAACCCACGTTAGCCATTGGACCGGAGTCCACATCCCATGCTCTTACCACATGAGCAGTCCATTTAAGGAGATCTTATGATTCTTATCCAGGACCTATTATCGCGAGTGACATCATCACCCGACTTGTAATGGTCTATAGCTTAGCAGCTATCGACTTATCATACTAGTAAGGACAAAGGTACCTAGGGATCATGCATCTAAGGTTCCATACAACTCCTGAACTTAAATGCACAAGCATCCATAGATAATTGTATAACAAAATTTGAAAACTGGGTCAGATGCACCGGGGCTTGCCTTCATCAGCTAGGTTAGCCTGAGCACCCTCGGTGTCGTCGAGTACTTCCACGTATTGTAGGGTAGCTTCCACTTCTCCTTCCTCGGCTTCTGGGACGAGCGAGTAGTCACCGTCAGGAAGATCTACACGGAATGCAATGCAGGGTTTGTGACAGAACCGCTCAAATTACTTCCATATTATCGCCTAAACCGCTCCTATGGGTCATTAAGCAATAATACAGAAGTAACCTATCGTCTCTGCCAGGTCGAACCCGGTAAATCACTTACATCACAGGATCAACATTTGTACAACAAACTCACACGAAGGCGAGTACAGAGGTAAACAAGTCACAAGATATTACATAACATCCTTCAAAGGTTCATTCTTACAAACCAAGTCCTTTGCATAAAAGGAAACAGTTCAGAGTTCGAAACACAGCGGAAATAAAACACTACACGACATAAGTAGCATCACACGAGGCCAGCTGTGATGCCTCTAAGCACTGTCATCCTCCCACTCGTATTCCCAACCGGGTGGGAGAGAACTAGGCCACGGAAAGCCATCATCACACAGATCATCACCTGAAAATCAGCAACAAAAGCAAGGCTGAGTATACTAATACTCAGCAAGACTTAACCGTCGGGAGATTGGAAAATCACCAACCCTCTAGACATGCAAGGCTTTGTGGCTGGTAGTTTGTTTTGCTGAAAAGTAACAAAGAATATGTCCTTACTTTCAAATTTAAGCTCACATTCTATTCTTTTAACCATTACTAGGTTAGCCAACTAATTCAAGCAAAAGTTGTACAATACAATTTAAACAAGTATACAAGTTTCTTCTCAATTCCATCATTAAGGGACATAGAGTGAATGGTTAAGCAGTCTCAGATAACGGTGAGAGGCCGACGATCGATTGATTAGTAACCTTGCAAGGTGGACCTAAACATACGGGAGAATGCATACCCCAAGAATGCCAAACAAAACCAAAAGGGGTGGCGTATACACCAACCAGGCGGTTCCCAACCGTCCTCAGTTCGGGATCAAGTCCACAGTCCCTGGTACGAGGTTATCCAGCCACGGTATCTGACCGTCTGGATCCACCTACTCACCATTGCCTAGTATCTGGGGATCTCTCCCGGGTGTAGTGGTAGAGAGTTCCCTTGCTGGATCAGGAAAGTACTAGGCTTACCGGTCCCGTTCCCGACAAATGCTTAGTACGTTCAAAAGCCTAACCACTGACATCTACTGACCGGAGTCAGTCCCATGCTCTTACCACATGAGCCGATAAGTTCAACAATCTTATGATTCCAACATAAGAGACCTATAGCTCGCGAGTGATGGTCATCACTCGACTTCTACCGTGGTCCTAAGCATGGCAACTAGCGACCTAACAGGCCAGTATTAAACATAGGAACCTAGGATCATGCATCTAAGGTTTCAAGTCAACTCCTGAACGTAAATGCACAAGCATTGCATAAAAAGGAAAAGTTGCAGGAGTTTAACAAAAGTAGGTTATGCTCCGGGGCTTGCCTTCGCTGGCAAAGTCAGAAGCGAGATCCTCCAAACTTCGGTTCGGGTCTTGCTGCACTTCCACCACGTTCACTTCTCCCTCGGCTGGTTCTCCTTCAGACTCAGGCACCAGCTCGTAGTTCCCGTCAGGAAGTTCTATACGACATGCAGATGCATTATGATTCAAGTATACAAACTTAAGTAGTTAAATTCAGTTCTGAATTCAGAGATATACATAGGGATTTTTGTTGGTCATATTCACTTTAACAAGTTTTTAATTAAACTGTTTTTCACTAGGACAAGTGGGTGGGTGTGAAACTTTATTCCTACTCAATGGTGGTTGTGTACACATATATGTTCATTAGCTAAGTGAACTTCATTAAAGTGTTTTGGGGCTGTTCAGAGATGGTTTTATAAATTTCAAGCTTTGAATTTAAACTGCACATGGAGACAAGTTTGATTTCCCTTTATTTGGCCCATGTTAAGCTTGATTACTTAGGAAATTAATTCTGGCAAAAATATACCCAAACTGACCACAAACTTTCACCAGCATGCACATGACAGCAAAACATAATTTCTGACCAAAAATTAGGCAAAACAACATTACAAGGCAATTATGACAAATATAACAAGTTTAAGCTAAGAGAAGCATGAATAAATCATAAAGCACAAGATACTTAGAATCTGAAGCTATAACTTGGCACACAGCATGATAGGGACATATTTAGCTCACACACCAAAAATCACATCCATAGCTGCAGCAGAAATATGGATTTGAATCTAACTCAAAATAGCAACCACAAATTAGCAGGGCATTTTACATATACCTAAAATTCATCTCTAACTTATGAAACACACTACTAAGCATTGCAGAGCTACAGGAGAAAGTTGGAAGGCATTTGACTAACAGATAAATCTAAACAATTCATAAATGGAGAACGAGGCTGAAATCAATATAAATTCATAACTGAAGCTTCACACATGATTTCAGTGCCATCTTTCTACACAAGGCCGGGAATGCTATTATTGACAACATATCCAAAAATCACATGCAGATCATTTATACATTTCAAGTTATTTCAAATTTACTCAAACTGATCAATTCAAGATCATTTAAAAACTACTCCGAAATTTAAAAACTTCCTTTCTAGAAAAGTTAGGTTTCTTCACAAGGATTCCAGAACAGTTGAGTTTGCATTTTTACGATTTTCCTGTGATTTTATCTCGATTTTACAAGGCTCAGCTTGTTAACCCTAAATCTGTAGATGTCGTTTTGCAGAAAGGCCCCCCGATCGAATACTTAAGATTACAATCGGGTCCCCGGCGGCGGAGCAAGGCTGGCCGACCGCGAGGGGTGGCCGGACTCCGGCGAGCAAGCGGCTAGGGTGGGGTTTGGACTTACCCTCAGTCGATTGGCGGGGTTGGTTTGACGGAAAACGACTCCGGCGATGGTCGGCGGCGAGGGGGGTGGCGGACGGGCGCGGCGGCCGAATGCGGCGAGGCGGCGGGTCGGCCGACCAATGCGTGTGCACGGGAGCGTTCCGGGGGTGCGTGTGGAGGCTAAGGTGGAGCTTGGGCTCGAGCGAGAGGCGGTGGATGGCGGGGCGCCGGCGAGCTCGGCGCGGCGGCGCGGCGGGCGCGGAGGGGCGGCACGGTGCGGCGCCGAGCAATGTGAGAGAGGGGGAGTTGCGTGGGGCGTCGGGAGGAGCTTAATGCGCACATGCAAGCCGGGGTGGCGTCGGCGGGCGGGCCGGGCGTGGGGGCGCGGCGCGTGGCCGTGGCGACGGCGTGCGCACGACGCGGCCGGCCGGCGGCAGCGCGCGCGCACGCGGGCGTGCGGGCGTGCGGGCGTGCGGGCGAGGGGCGGGCAAAAGGCGCGTGGGCCGGCCGCCGAAGACCGGCGCGTGGTCCTCGCCGTGACGGCGTACGGATGGCGGGCGGGCGCGGGCCGGCGCGATGCGCCGGCGCGGCGCGGCCGGGCGGCGACGTCGCGTGCGGGGCGCGCTCTGGCGTTCCGGCCCACAACCGTTTCGATGTACCCCACTTTGACCGATTCAAACTCAAAAACTTTGAACTAAAGTTCAAAATCGCCAAATACGAAAGTTGTAGACCAGTTAACCCTCTCCAACTTTCGTTAAGGCCGACCGGTCGAATTCTCAATGGATTTGGAGATAATCACCTTCAAAGTTACAGATTTGTATGCATTGGTCAAATTGTGCAGCAGGACTTTGACTGAGTTTTTGAGGGTTTAAACCTCAGAATTTGAAATGCCAACAATGGAATGAAATGCGTTCCCGGAAAAACGGAGAAACTTTGCTTTTGGTCGATTTCGAAGTTCTATGGGAAAATTTTGGGAACGCGCAGGAAAACTAATCCAGCCTTAAGGAGCACTTAGGCTTTGACAACAGTTTAGGGTGTTGACCAAGGTTCTTTGGGCAAAAGTGTGGTCCACCATGTTAAACATGATTAGAGGCTACTTAATCTTGATTACTAAAGCTAGGTCATGTCATAAGCAAAATAAACGTCAGGGATGTTACAGCCTACCCCCCTTAACAAGGATCTCGTCCCGAGATCAGAATATTAAAAACATAGGTTAGGGATAGGTGACTTACGGTTCTAGACTTGCAGGAACCCTGGATAGTGAGTGTTAAGATAGTGCTCAGTTTCCCATGTGGCTTCCTCTTCTGTATGATGACTCCACAAGACTTTGTACATGGTCACCGACTTCCTCCTCGTCTTCCTCTCCTTTGTGTCAAGAATCCGCATCGGATGTTCCACTAGTGAAAGATCTGGCTGTATCCATGCGTTGGCTTCATTGATAACCCTCATTTCAGGTTAATGGGCGCACTTTCTCAATTGAGACACGTGGAACACGTTGTGTATAGCAGCAAACCGCTCGGGTAGGCGAATGCGATAAGCAACGGGTCCACAAACTTCAGTGATCTCATAAGGGCCAATGTATCTTGGAGCTAACTTCCCCTTGACTCCAAATCTTTGTACCCCTTTTGTTGGTGAAACTCTCAAATACACTTTTTCGCCAACTTGGTATTCCCTTACAGTTTTCCCCTTGTCATGATAACTCTTTTGCCTCATTTGTGCGGCTTTTAAGTGTTCTTTTATCACTTCGACCCTCTCCTCGGCTTCTTTAACTAAATTGGGTCCAAAGAACTTTCGCTCTCCTACTTGTGACCAGTTTAAAGGGGTGCGGCATCTTTGCCCATAAAGAGCCCCAAAAGGTGCCATTTTCAAACTAGCCTGATAGCTGTTATTGTAAGAAAATTCTGCCAGTGCCAAGCATTTGTCCCAGCTCTTGTCGAAGTGAATGATACATGCCCGAAGCATGTCTTCTACAATTTGGTTGACTCTTTCCGTCTGTCCATCCGTCTGAGGATGATAGGCGGAGCTACGGAATAGCTTGGTTCCCAAGCTTTCGTGTAATTGTTCCCAAAAACGAGATATAAATTGAGGACCTCGATCAGAAATGATGGTCTTAGGAATTCCGTGTAGTCGCACTACACGGTCAAGATATATCTCTGCATAGTCCTTGGCTGAGTAGGTGTTGTTAACTGCGATGAAGTGTGCAGTTTTGGTTAACCTATCCACCACGACCCAGATAGAATCGTGAATTCTGGATGTGAGCGGCAATCCCACAATAAAATCCATGCTGACATCATCCCACTTCCAAGAGGGTATGGGCAAAGGTTGGAGAGTACCCGCTGTTTTTAAATGGCTTGCCTTGATTCTAGAACATGTGTCACACTCAGAAACATACTTTGCTATGTCGACCTTCATGTTGGACCACCAGAAATTTCCTTTCAAGTCTTGGTACATTTTACTACTCCCGGGGTGGATTGAGAATTTGGAGAGATGAGCCTCATCCAAAATTTCCTTCCGGAGGGTAGGGTCTTCCGGGACAACTAGACGCTGCCCGAACCAAATTGTACCATTGGTGTCTTGTTGAAAACACGTGTATTTCGGATCATTTTGAGACAATCTTTGTTTAATGGTTTTGATTCCCTCGTCCCTGGCTTGAGACATTTCTAGCTTATCCCACAAGACAGATTCTACCGAGATGGTATTCAACAGGCCTTGAGGAACAATTTCCAGGCGTAATTTACTTAGCTCGCTGCACAAGGTATCCCTATAAGATTCGGTGGACAAGCAGTAGTAGTGACTCTTACGACTGAGAGCATCCGCAACTACATTCGCCTTGCCGGGGTGGTAGTGCACTTCAAGATCGTAATCCTTAAAAAGTTCCAACCACCTCCTTTGACGCATATTTAAATCAGCTTCGGTAAATATGTACTTGAGACTTTTGTGATCGGTGTAGATATTGCAACGGGTTCCCATTAAATAATGCCTCCAGATTTTCAATGCATGAACAACCGCTGCTAGCTCAAGATTGTGAGTTGGGTAATTCCTCTCGTGAGGGCGGAGTGCTCGGGAAGCATAGGCAATTACTCAGTTTTCTTGCATAAGGACACAACCTAGACCTGTGCCTGAGGCATCACAGTAAACTTCATATGGCTTGGAGTTATCATGTTGAGCTAACACTGGAGCGGAAGTTAGGTACTATTTCAGAGTTTGGAAAGAAGCCTCACATTTCTCGTCCCACACGAATTTGACTCCTTTCTTCAATTATTCAGTCATAGGTTTGGAAATTCTAGAAAAATCCGGGACAAAACGACGGTAATACCCAGCCAATCCAAGAAAACTTCTAATTTAATGGACAGACTTTGGCGGTCTCCACTCCATCACTTCTTGCACTTTACTTGGATCTACGGATATACCTTCATTAGATATGGTGTGCCCTAAGAACTTGACACTATCCAACCAGAATTCGCATTTGGAGAATTTGGCATAAAGTTTATGATCCCTCAAACGTTGAAGAACAATGCGAAGATGTTCCGCATGCTCCTCTTCGTTCTTGGAATAGACCAAGATGTCATCGATGAAAACCACCACGAATTTATCCAGTTCGGTCATGAATACTGAGTTCATGAGGTACATGAAGTAGGCAGGTGCATTAGTGAGACCAAAGGACATAACCAGATATTCATACAGTCCATAACGTGTGGAGAAGGCAGTCTTAGGAATATCACAAGGCCGAATTTTTATCTGATGATAACCCGACCTAAGATCAATTTTGGAAAAGACCTTGGCTCCAGCCAGTTGATCAAACAGCACGTCAATGCGGGGAAGGGGGTACTTATTTTTGATGGTGACCGCATTGAGAGGGCGGTAGTCTTCGCACAGTCTCAATCTACCGTCTTTCTTCTTGACAAAGAGAGCAGGACATCCCCAAGGAGAAGAACTCGGGCGGATAAAACCCTTGTCCAATAACTCCTAAAGTTGGGTCTTCATTTCTGCCAGCTCCTTGGGAGGCATACGGTAAGCTCTTTTCGAAATAGGTGCCGTACCAGGTTGTAGTTCAATCACGAACTCAATGTCCCGATCCGGTGGCATGCCCGGCAGATCATCAGGAAAGACATCCGGGTAGTCACATACCACTGGGATCTCCTCTAAGCTTGTGGCTATCGAAACATAGGCACTGGGATCCGCAAATCCCCACAAAGGTAAGTAGAGGGTTGAGACGCCTACAGCAGGTGAAGTGATTTCTATTCTTCGTTCAGCAATATCCAAAAGTACTTTATGATGTGTCATCCAATCCATTCCCAAAATGACATCTATTCCATCTAACCCCAAGGTTAAGAGATTGGTCTGGAAGATCTTGCTACCTAGCTGCAACGGAACACTCTTGACTAGTGTGTTGGAGGATACTTTCCCTCCCGGGGTTGCGATCTTAAATTCATTCTTAACTCGAAGCACATTTAGACCCAAGTTGACTTGTGTACTTTGGTTCATAAAGCTATGTGTAGCACCGGAATCAAACAAAATCTTAACAACTTTTCCATGGATAGAGAAGGTACCCATCATAACTGCTGCTCCCTCAGGAATCCCCACCATCGTGGTGAAGTTAAGGCGACCTTGCTTGACTTGCACGGTCTGCTTCTTCCCTTTGTACTTGTTGTTCTGAGGCTGTCCCCGTCCTTGATTCTGCTGCCTGGGTTGAGGACAGGCATTCATGAAATGCCCGGGTTTCCCACAATTGTAGCAGCGTCCTTTATTGTTGGTGCGGGTAGGTGGGGGTGCATTGGGCCTAGCATTCTGCTGCTGAAAATTTGGGGGAACAGAAATTCCCTTGCTACTGATTTTGGGGAGGTTTTGCCACCCATCGCCCAGAATGTTGGTTCCGCTGGAAATTTTGTTGTGCCTTCCGAACTATGCGGAACTTGCGCTTAGGCGCGTTGTTAGAGTTGAACGCAGCCTTCCTTTTCTTTGCATTCTGCACCTTCTTCATTGCATCTTCCTGGGATATGGCCAGGTCCACTATCTCATGGTAGCTGTTTGTTTTTATGGGGTTCAGCTTTTCGTAGAGCTCAGGATCAAGACCCCTGCGAAAGCGATCCATTTTCTTGACATCTGTACCAACATAGTAGTCACCATACTGACATAGGTTGTTGAACTTCTGGGCGTACTGATATACAGAGTCAGAACCATGCCTCAAGTTCAAGAGCTCATTTAACTTCCTCTCCACCATCCCCTTAGGAATGTGGTGATTCTTGAATGCAGTTTTGAATTCAGCCCATGTGATCTCATGGCCATTGGGCTGCATCATTTTGAAGTGATCCCACCAAAGCAGTGCCGGACCACGGAGATACATTGCTGCAAACTTAACCTTTCTCTCCTCGGAGCACGGCGAGGTGAGAACATCCAACTTGACTTCAATAGCACGCAGCCAAGCATCAGCCTCCAATGGTTCCTCCGCTTTGTGAAAAAGCGACGGTTTCAGCGCAGAGAACTGAGCATAGGTTGCCACTCGAGGATCTTCTTCTAACTGGTCATTGCGCCGCTGATTCATCTGCTGTTGATTTTGCAGTATCTGGCGCATCATATCAGCTTGAGCAAGGAGGAACCATAGGCGTCATGTTCGGTGGGGCAGGCGGTGGTGGCAGATTGCTACCACTAGCCTCACCAAACCCATGGGGATTTCCGCGTGTTGCTCCCACCATCTGAAAAAATTGGTAATGGAGGTTAGCCACATATCCATAATCTTGCCAATATAAGCATAAACAAGAAGAACATGTGTAAAGCGTTTCCTCCATGCACAAATTTCAGAAACAAGACAGCCAAGTACTCTGCCGTACAAAATTCATATCTTGCTGCTCGGTTATCGAACGATACTAAATTTTGGTCAGTAGCAGAAAAATTTCATTCACTACAACTTTGGTATTCAACCGAACTCTGAATTTCGACGTTAACATGCCCGAAAAATTAAAATCCCACTGGTCTGTCCAATCTGAACTTCAGACTGCAGTCAGTTACAGAAAAATTCATAACTCCAAAACCGTAGAAGCAACGAGGCTGAAATTTTACGAGCATGCACACAAAGTAATTTCCAACAACTTTGGTATTCATTTCACAGCCCAGATCATGCCATAAAGAGGTTCAAACTGCCATTACATACCGCTGCATCCAGACCGCAGCATTCACTAGCAGACTTAATTACAACCCATTAGCCTAACTTTCAACAAGTCTTCACCCTAGGTTACATAGTGGTCAATGGTAGCATCAGGCCACCCAAAAGAATACTCATCCTACGTCAGCCTATCCCATTCACGGACCAAAAATCAGGCCACCGGTATGAGTATGAAAACTAGTCTATAAACATCTAGTAATTATCATCACGGCCGAGGCGGCCCTAGCAGCAGGCGAACCCTCGACCATCGGGTCCAGTGGCGGAGCCTCGGTGTCGTCCACCATGGACTGAGCATCGTCCTAGTCACCCTCCATACCTCCCGGGGCTGGCGGGGGAGCCGGCTGCTGCAACACCTGGATCAACTCGTTGGCCGCCTCCAGGTCCTGGTCCATGGCCTCAAGCTGCCCATCCATATCTATCAGTGCCTGGAGGTGAACAAACCTCTCATCCTTCAGCTGCTCCATCTGCTCTCTCTGCTGCTCCATCTCCTCTCTCTGCTGCTCCCGCTGCTCCTGCAGTCCCACGATGGTGTGGAGATGGTCAGTGAGGATGTTAACCGACTGAGCGTCACGTGCCACCCAGTAGGCCTCACAGGCCTCCAGCTGCCCAACCCTCAGTCGAGCCTCGGCGAGGTCCCTCTCAAGGCCCATGTAGCCAAACGAGAGAGAGCGCAGATGGTGGGTGCGCACTCCCAGCTCTCTGGCGGAGTCGAGAGCGGTAGCAGTCACCACGGTGGAAGCAGCGCTGCGAAGAGCCTGAAGACGGTACAACGCACCCTCGCGCCGAACCATCTCCTGCAGCACGTCGAGTGGGCGCATGCCGGCCAGAAGGTCGGCCATGTGCCCCATACGGTGCCTCCACGCAGGGTCCTCGGGGTCCACCGGCCGGTGGCGGTCCCACCGGTGAGGTGGACACCTCGTCGGGTGCGTGGGCGCGAGAAGGAGTTAAGCACTCCCAAAGCGGCCACCTCCGGCGTCTCCCAGACAGCGGACGCTCACCACGTCCGTGCTCGGGTCGGCCCACTCCGGGTGGTCGGGGGTGGAGCGGCACGGACACCGAACACGGCGGCGGGGCACTCCCGCCACCGCACGGTCTCCATCGCCTCGTACGTCGGAGGCGTCGGGTACCCAGACGAGCGGAGGGCGTCCCACAAGATGCGGGCAGAACCCTCAAGGTGCAGCCCGTCAGTACGGACTGAACCATCCGGACGAACCTCCCAGAAAAGACGTCCATCCATCTGCATCAGAAAACTCCCACTGGTTAGCGTGAGTTGAGAAATGACAGATTCTGTACAGTGCACAAAATGCATGTAACTCAAAAACTATTGAGCCAAAAATTCCCAAATTTTACCAGATTCTTTCTGAGATACTAAGACACAAGTTTGGTATTCAAAAGTCGAGCTAAAAACAAAAGGAGAAAGGCCAAAAAGCTACAAGTTCAGGTTGCTGTCACCCAGAAATTCCAGCCAACAGCACTGCACTAAAAAGAGCATAACTTCAATTCCCTTTACCCAAACTTCTTGAATTTTTCACAGAAGATCCACAACAAGATTTAGAGCAACTTTTGTATCTAGCACTTTTGCTGGAAACTAGATTTTGGGGGCCTAAATTTTCAGAACTGAACTGCTGCTAAAAGACAGCTAGAACAACCTTAGGAAGAAATCCTAACATGAGTTTGGTTAAACCAATTTTTATGAAATTTTTACAGTATACCGTTTGGGAGATTTGGAACCTTTTTCTTAGATGATTTCTGAAGAAAAACTTGTTATATTGATCGGGAAAATAATTCCAGACCAGCAGCTTATTCACAAGATAGCTAGTTGGACCTTACATGCTTTTTGACAGAGTGTTGGTCAAGTCTTGACTTCAAGTTTTAATTGTAGGGTTGCTGTTCACTTGTGATTTTTAACATGATGCAAGCACACCTATGCGTCCTCATAGACAATTTCTTGTCAACACGAAGTTAGTGCCGGTGGCACGGCAAATAATCTCTCCCTATAATAGCTAGTCGAGAGCTAAACCAAGGAGTTACCAGATCTAACGATTCGCGGTTAGCGTACCTGCAGAAAATCACAGAACATCCCGAACCTTTCATGCCAGCACTCATGAAAGCGTCCCCATACATTACCGTTCACTATAGAAACGGCATCCATGCATCAAGCCGCTGCATGGACAGCGTCCAACCTCGGACACCCTCCATTTGAATGGAGTGTATCCTTGCCTCGCATGAGCGACATGCGGAATGCACACGTATAAAACACGTGGCGGCACACAACTCATAAACAGACGCGAAGATGGGATCCGTAGAATGGATCACTCCATCAACCCTCGCAATTCCCGTGATGCGGAACAACACACGTATAAAACACGTGGCTCATCTAGTTTGGTTTTACAAGAAAGTAAATCTTGACTGAAAGTAATGTGCTGGAAGTTAGTCTAGATAAACCATAGTTAACTAGCCACCAGAAAAACCCCAAAACCTCTAGGGCCTCTCGGACTAAACCATCCTTAGCGTCCCTAACGTACTTTGGAAAACACACCTTACTCTTGCAAGTTTTATTCTAAAACATGTTGTCAAGGGTGTATTAAGACCTCTGGTGTACAAATCAAGCTCTGATGCCAGCTGTGACAGAACCGCTCAAATTACTTCCATATTATCGCCTAAACCGCTCCTCTGGGTCATTAAGCAATAATACAGAAGTAACCTGTCGTCTCTGCCGAGTCGAACCCGGTAAATCATTTACATCACAGGATCGACATTTGTACAACAAACTCACACGAAGGCGAGTCCAGAGGTAAACAAGTCATAAGATATTACATAACATCCTTCAAAGGTTCATTATTACAAACCAAGTCCTTTGCATAAAAGGAAACAGTTCAGAGTCCGAAACACAGCGGAAATAAAACACTACACGACATAGGTAGCATCACACGAGGCCAGCTGTGATGCCACTAAGCACTGTCATCCTCCCACTCGTATTCCCAACCGGGTGGGAGAGAACTAGGCCACAGAAAGCCATCATCACACAGATCATCACCTGAAAATCAGCAACAAAAGCAAGGCTGAGTATACTAATACTCAGCAAGACTTAACCGTCGGGAGATTGGAAAATCACCAACCCTCTAGGCATGCAAGGCTTTGTGGTCGGTAGTTTGTTTCTTTGAAAAGTAACAAAGAATATGTCCTTACTTTCAAATTTTAGCTCACATTCTATTCTTTTAACCATTACTAGGTTAGCCAACTAATTCAAGCAAAAGTTGTACAATACAATTTAAACAAGTATACAAGTTCCTTCTCAATTCCATCATTAAGGGACATAGAGTGAATGGTTAAGCAGTCTCAGATAACGGTGAGAGGCCGAAGATCGATCGATTAGTAACCTTGCAAGGTGGACCTAAACATACGGGAGAATGCATACCCCAAGAATGCCAAACAAAACCAAAGGGGTGGGGTATACACCAACCAGGCGGTTCCCAACGATCCTCGGTTCGGGGATCAAGTCCACAGTCCCTGGTACGAGGTTATCGAGCCACGGTATCTGACCGTCTGGATCCACCTACGCACCACTGCCTAGTATCTGGGGATCTCTCCCGGGTGTAGTGGTAGAGAGTTCCCCTTCTTTGGATCGGGGGAAAGTACTAGGCTTATCGGTCCCATTCCCGACAAATGCTTAGTACGTTCAAAAGCCTAACCACTGACATCTACTGACCGGAGTCAGTCCCATGCTCTTACCACATGAGCCGATAAGTTCAACAATCTTATGATTCCAACATAAGAGACCTATAGCTCGCGAGTGATGGTCATCACTCGACTTCTACCGTGGTCCTAAGCATGGCAACTAGCAACCTAACAGGCTAGTATTAAACATAGGAACCTAGGATCATGCATCTAAGGTTTTAAGTCAACTCCTGAACGTAAATGCACAAGCATTGCATAAAAAGGAAAAGTTGCAGGAGTTTAACAAAAGTAGGTTATGCTCTGGGGCTTGCCTTCGCTGGCAAAGTCAGAAGCGAGATCCTCCGAACTTCGGTTCGGGTCTTGCTGCACTTCCACCACGTTCACTTCTCCCTCGGCTGGTTCTCCTTCAGACTCAGGCACCAGCTCGTAGTTCCCGTCAGGAAGTTCTATACGGCATGCAGATGCATTATGATTCAAGTATACAAACTTAAGTAGCTAAATTCAGTTCTGAATTCAGAGATATACATAGGGATTTTTGTTGGTCATATTCACCTTAACAAGTTTTTAATTAAACTGTTTTTCACTAGGACAAGTGGGTGGGTGTGAAACTTTATTCCTACTCAATGGTGACTGTGTACACATATATGTTCATTAGCTAAGTGAACTTCATTAAAGTCTTTTGGGGCTGTTCAGAGATGGTTTTATAAATTTCAAGCTTTGAATTTAAACTGCACATGGAGACAAGTTTGATTTCCCTTTATTTGGCCCATGTTAAGCTTGATTACTTAGGAAATTAATTCTGGCAAAAATATACCCAAACTGACCACAAACTTTCACCAGCATGCACATGACAGCAAAACATAATTTCGACCAAAAATTAGGCAAAACAACATTACAAGGCAATTATGACAAATATAACAAGTTTAAGCTAAGAGAAGCATGAATAAATCATAAAGCACAAGATACTTAGAATCTGAAGCTATAACTTGGCACACAGCATGATAGGGACATATTTAGCTCACACACCAAAAATCACATCCATAGCTGCAGCAGAAATATGGATTTGAATCTAACTCAAAATAGCAACCACAAATTAGCAGGGCATTTTACATATACCTAAAATTCATCTCTAACTTATGAAACACACTACTAAGCATTGCAGAGCTACAGGAGAAAGTTGGAAGGCATTTGACTAACAGATAAATCTAAACAATTCATAAATGGAGAACAGGCTGAAATCAATATAAATTCATAACTGAAGCTTCACACATGATTTCAGTGCCATCTTTCTACACAAGGCCGGGAATGCTATTATTGACAACATATCCAAAAATCACATGCAGATCATTTATACATTTCAAGTTATTTCAAATTTACTCAAACTGATCAATTCAAGATCATTTAAAAACTACTCTAAAATTTAAAAACTTCCTTGCTAGAAAAGTTAGGTTTCTTCACAAGGATTCCAGAACAGTTGAGTTTGCATTTTTACGATTTTCCTGTGATTTTATCTCGATTTTACAAGGCTCAGCTTGTTAACCCTAAATCTGTAGATGTCGTTTTGCAGAAAGGCCCCCCGATCGAATACTTAAGATTACAATCGAGTCCCCGGCAGCGGAGCAAGGCTGGCCGGACGCGAGGGGTGGCCGGACTCCGGCGAGCAAGCGGCTAGGGTGGGGTTTGGACTCACCCTCAGTCGATTGGCGGGGTTGGTTTGACGGAAAACGACTCCGGCGATGGTCGGCGGCGGGGGGGCGGCGGACGGCCGAGGCGACCGCAATGCCGGCGAGCCGGCGGGTCGGCCGACCAATGTGTGTGCACGGGAACGTTCCGGGGGTGCGTGTGGAGGCTAAGGTGGAGCTTGGCTTGAGCGAGAGGTGGTGGATGGAGGGGCGCACGGCGAGCTCGGCGCGGGGCGACGGCGGGCGCGGAGGGGCGGCGCGGTGCGGCGCCCGAGCAATGTGAGAGAGGGGGGAGTTGCGTGGGGCGTCGGGAGGAGCTTAATGCGCGCATGCAAGCCGGGTGGCGTCGGCCGGGCGGGCCCGGCGTGGGGGCGCGGCGCGTGGCCGTGGCACGGCGTGCGCACGCGCGCGGCCGGCCGGCGGCAACGAGCTCGTGTGCGGGCGTGCGGCCGTGCGGGCGGCGGGCGCAAGGTCGTGGGCCCGGCCGCCGAAGACCGGCACGTGGTCCTCGCCGTGACGGCGTACGGACGGCGGGGGCGGGCGTGGGCCGGCGCGATGCGCCGGCGCGGTGCCGACGGGCGACGTCGCGCGCGGGGCGCGCTCTAGCGTTCCGGCCCACAACCGTTTCGATGTACCCCACTTTGACCGATTCAAACTCAAAAACTTTAAACTATAGTTCAAAATCGCCAAATACGAAAGTTGTAGACCAGTTAACCCTCTCCAACTTTTGTTAAGGCCGACCGGTCGAATTCTCAACGGATTTGGAGATAATCACCTTCAAAGTTACAAATTTGTATGCATTGGTCAAACTGTGCAACAGGACTTTGACTGAGTTTTTGAGGGTTTAAACCTCAGAATTTGAAATGCCAACAATGGAATGAAATGTGTTCCCGGAAAAATGGAGAAACTTTGCTGTTGGTCGATTTTGAAGTTCTATGGGAAAATTTTGGGAACGCGCAGGAAAACTAATCCAGCCTTAAGGAGCACTTAGGCTTTGACAACAGTTTAGGGTGTTGACCAAGGTTCTTTGGGCAAAAGTGTGGTCCACCATGTTAAACATGATTAGAGGCTACTTAATCTTGATTACTAAAGCTAGGTGATGTCATAAGCAAAATAAACATCAGGGATGTTACAGGGTTCAGGTGATATGATAGATTATTTATCTTATCCAACTCTTGTCGGCCATATTCACCTTAACAAATAATTAATTATTAACTCCCTTTTCCTGAAGGTTATTATTGATATGTGTTTTATTCTTTTAATTAAACACTTAATTAATGTTCCCTTTCATAATTGTTATTTCATGTGAGGATTTAATACTTCACTTTTCACTAGCAAGGGTGTGTACAAAGATAATTATTTATAAATTAATTCTTCAACAGCAAGGGTGTGTTCTTAGACCTTAATTAAGCTTGACAGCATTTTACAAAAAGGGTAAAAGAAAGTAAGAGGCATTTTCCTAATTTAATCCAACAATAATCTATAAAAGGCCTCCAAGCTTTTATTTAACAATAAATCACTAAAAATTCAGTGGAGGGTTTCTTAAGCATCATAACATCTATAATAAGCTACTGAACACACTTTCCATGCTAGAAAAGCTAGGAAAATAAATACTTTGAAAATAACAACGACTAGCTAGCAATTCAAGTTAAATGCATACAAAATAAATAAGCATCAAAATGCTCCAAACTTTCTCATACATGCTCTCTGGTCCTAAACCATCCTAGAAAACCAGCAAGCACACCTAGAACCACTACTGATCTTGCTTTATTAAATTACAAAGGAAAACATGCACATATTAAGTATAAATACTTCTGATCATTTACTGTCACACCTGTTTTTCCAAAGAAAACCAAGTGCAAACCTATATGCATGCCAGGATCAAGTTTCATGCATATAGTTGACATAAGTGAATAACAGAATCAATATCACGTAAGAAAAAGGGAGATTATCAGAGTTTACGCTTAATCCTGGAAACGAAGGCACCAAACTCCACAAGCAGTCGACTGGGGGTTGCGTACGCCTAGAACCAGCAACATCTTCACAAGACTTCAAAGTAGCTTCCTCTTTCTGAGCAACATTGTTTATAGCAAGGGTGAGCACTTGTCGTACTCAGCAAGTGTGGGAAAAGAATGAATGCAAAGGCTTTATAGTGGACTGGGCTATAAGCATTTAGCATTTTAGTTGATCAAGTTTTATTAGCACCTGATTACTATTAAAGTATAAGTTTATACCAACCCACATTAAGCATAAAGATAAGAGATACGCCATGAGCACATGGCAAGCATAACCATAACACATATCACAATTTAAGTACATCTTCAAGTTCAATTATCATGTGAGGGTCCAGGCCGCTCTTGACCGTGAGCACGGCTAATCGATTAGTTTTACACTCTGCAGAGGTTGTACACTTTCACCACAAGCAGCATAAAAGCTCTGAAGAACTTTGAACCCAACCATGCGATGCCAGCCAAGCACCATACCACACTACCGAGGTGTGGTTGCATAGGGACGCTACATGGCCTTTACAAAGGTTCTCAAACAAGTAGTGACCCACAAGGTCCGAATCAGTTAGCAAGGTATAAAGTCCCCTAGCAGGTCGATACCCCACCATAAAAAGAATAACTCACCCAACCCCCTGCTAGAGCGAGTCCATACCCCAGCATCGCCGATCCCTTGTCCTTATCAGGTAAGATCACCCCAAGCTAAAGTTCCTAATTATTCTGCCAAGACCATTGCCCATTAGTTCTTGTGGTTGTACTGTTTTCCTGGGTGGTTCTCCATGTTCCGATTAATGCACAGTGATCTTTTATTAAAATTATCATAAAGGAACACAGAACATAAAATGATAACCATGTTGATTAACACCAACCCAGTTGAGCAAACTAAGCAATATCTACCATCAGAATTAATTAAAACCGGGTTTAAGATAATGGTCAAAAGAGGCTAGTCGTCCTTAATAGGAACCCATCAAAATTAATGCAAGCAATGCAACAGTGATTAATAAAGTTATTAGGACAAAAGATCAAGGACACACTTGCCTTTAACCAAAGTGTAGTTGCTCAAATTGTCTTCACCTTCACACTCTTCCAAGCTCTCGAACCACATTCATTCTACTCGCATCAATCATCGAGCACAAACATACAAAGCAACAAGTACAACTAAGCACAATACACCAATCAAAAGAAAGCTTTAAAAGAACGCACTAAAGGATAGGCTTGATTGGGTGGATCACTAAAGAACACAAAGTGTGCTTGGAAGGGAAAGGCTTCATTAACTTTGAAGAGATGGTCGCGGAAGATTGAGCAAGGACCGGAAAGATTACATTGAGATAGAGCTCGATCCTATTGGTTACGCAAACGCAAAAAACGCCGAAACAGAACTAAGCTCGAAACTATCGTGAGATCATTATCAAACAACAAGAGACTACGCTTAGCATATTTTAATTAAGAAATCATGTGAAAGAATATTTCAGAGAAATACTCTATGTTACTATTAAACAAGTTATATTTAATTAAAGAAATCACGATAAACCTAATCATATTTTATTTATAACATTCGAGTAGAAATTATGTCAAATTAACAATTACTTTAAAAATATAAAGCAAGTATAAGAGATCTAGGCGAGAAACTTTATGTCACGTGTTCACTAAGCATATTTAATATTGAAAAGGCATTTATGATGTCATTAGGCATATTAACTTTATTATAAAAACCGATGTTTAACTCTAACATCTTTTATTTAGAAAAACTAGTTATGAATAGAGATTAACCAATTACATCATGATTAAAGAAAACCGAATTAGAACCTAATCACTTTTTATTTATAACAGCATTGGAGATAGAATTAGTCAAGATTAGCATGCATCTTTAGTATTATAATAAATAACAGGTGATATACATGCTAACGTACAAGTTAAGGTGAAACAAACGAGAACGGTAGAAACGAACTATAGCGCACCCACAATCCTTAGGCTAGGGTTTAGGAGAACTAGTCTACAAAGGGAACTCGGATGAACAACTGACACACTAACCAAGAGTGAACTGATCTGACAGGTGAAGCAGATAACATGGTAAACTCTAAAGAAAGGTAGCTACGATAGATTTGGTACAAGAACACAGCTGATTCATGAACTAGCTAGATGTTAAAGATTGGATCACAAAGAACTGAAGGAGTACAATTGTCTTACATAAAAGACAATTACGATAGGATGGCATGTACTAGGATCTAGAAAGATCTGGAACTTGAAAGAAGGCTAGCTCTACAACAGAAACACTGGGACAGAGCTTGATAAAGAACGATTAATGAACGGTTTGCATTTATGAGAGAACAAGACCATAAGCTTGGGTTTATTTTAATTAGCAAAACATATGATAGGATATTTCATAAAGAAAAGTATCCTAAGTTGGATTTAATGCAAATTAAATTTTATTTGCAAAACCGGTGTAAAGAACTAGTCAAGTTTTATTTATAAAGATTCATATATTGATTAAACCGATTAAACATTTAATTTAGAAAAACTAAACTATATGAATAACCTAAACGAAACTTTGTAATTCGAGTAGATCATACTATTATTATTAAAAACAGCATTTACATTGGTATTAATCAAAATTAACATTTACTCATAAAGCCGGAGTAAAAGCCTAATCAAGTTTTAATTATAAAAGTTAATAAATCATTAAGCAAATTAATATTTGACTTATGGAAAACCGGGTAAAAGATCTAATTAGATTTTATTTACAAAAGCATGTGAGAGAAACTTTAATCGAATTAAATTTGCTTATAAAAAACGATGTGTAGATCCATATAGCTTTTATGTATAAAAGGCGTGCATAACTAGACCTTAATCAAAATTAATATTAATTTTATTTTCATAAAACAAAACATGGTGAAAACACACCACTAACGCGTGCTTTGCATTATTATGGACCTAACGCAACTTGAACGGATTAAAACGGAGTTAAAACAAAGATTTTATAGAGAAAACAAGATTGAAAGGACCTTTACGCGATTAACTATAGATTTGGAGGGCTAGCAGAAAAGATTTGCAAGACACATAAATCAGTGCCCACGAATAGAACAGAGGACAGGGTTAGATCTATAAAAGGGTGTGGGTGGGCTTTATGTGTGAAAGTGGAATTTTTGTAGGGGGTTTTGTGGGAAACTTGCAAGACACAAAATAGATCTAAAATTTACAGGAAAGGCTAGGGGCCTGAACACAAAACAAGGGGTCTTCTTCCTCCTCTGGACAGGCACGTACAGGAACGGTCACGGCCTACAGGAGCTTCTGGGCGTTTCAAATCGCCGGGGCTCCAGGCAGCTAGGGGCTTGGGGGAGATGCAAAACGGAGAGAGGAGATCGAGGGGATCGTGATGATGTGCTCACCACCGTGGGAGACGGACGGGAGCAACCGGATTTTCGAGAGGGGCGGCGGCCGACGATTTTCTGTATCCATGGCGTGGGCGGCATTCTGGTGAACTTCCAGCGTCGGGAACCATCGGAGGGGTTCAGCTCGGCGCCGGGGTGCTCCTGGCGGGGTCGATTTGTTCCGGCTGCGCTCCCAAGCGACGAATCGGCTTCGACCCGGCGGTGGTGGCCATGGCGGACAGCTCTGGTCGTTTGGTGCTGTGCAGGGGCAGTGAAGACCAGCGTGGCGTGCAGCTACGGTTCGCGGGACTTGGGCGGCCATGAATTTATAGGGCGGGTGAG
The DNA here is from genome assembly GCA_947561735.1 of Cenchrus americanus. Lineage (NCBI taxonomy): Eukaryota > Viridiplantae > Streptophyta > Magnoliopsida > Poales > Poaceae > Cenchrus > Cenchrus americanus. The sequence goes on from OX387245.1 coordinate 181,948,319, forward strand.
GCGTAGGCGTGGCGTGCACGGCACAGACACCAGAACGGCGGCGCGCCGGACTTCGGCGAGTCCTGTTCGGGACGGACTACGGCTGGGCTCCGTGGGCGGGCTGGCGGGTCGGAGCGATTTGGGTCGAGGTGATAACTGGGCCCTGGTAGAAAGAAACACGTGAAGGAGTTCAGGGAGACGGGGAAGACTTTGATTGTTGGGCTGAAAGAGAAATTGGGCCAAAAGGTGAGAAGCTGTTTTCGAGCGCGTGGAGAAGGGTCCGGGGTGCAAAACCGTACTTCTGACCTATGGGCTGAAAGCAGCTGCGGACCATAAGTTAGGAATAGTTTTCTTTATTGTTTTTCGAAAAAAATATATTAAGTGCGAAAACAATTCCAGGAAATTCTAGAAAATGTTTTAAAGCACGAAAAATGTTCTGAAATTTCCAAAATTCTAAAAAATTTCAGAGACATATTGGGACACGAACAATCCAAATAAAATATTTGGAGCTCATGAAAAATATTTTAGAGCCTTCTAATAAATAGAAATAGCTCAAGGAAAATGAGAATAAATTCTAGAAAAATCCGGAAAATTCTCGGAAGGGTTTGGACAGCACCTAAACGCATTTTTGAAACCTTTAGCACTCAAGAAGCACCAAGATGCATCGGCATGAATGCAACACTTACAACTTTGTTATAATTCGGAAAATCAAACAAAGGATTTTTTCCTATACTATATTTCTTATAAAGAAAAATAAATGTTGGAAAAATTTTAAAATTATGAGAAAATTGTTATTTAATTATTCTTTCTATTCACATCCTGAAATTGGAAATTTCAGGGTGTGACATTTACAAACTGTGATTAATTCACCAAGGGTGTATCTTGTCACAACAAGACAGCACGCACAAGTTGGGCACAAAAACATAAATATTTTTAGCTACAAAAATCATCTAGGCAGATTCTGCATAAATGGAAAATAATTCATATAAAAAGATTTACATCATAACTTTGTGCAATTTTTGGCACAGGAGCTAGCCATAACATAACACACAACATATCCAAAAATTGGGTACAGAGAACTCATGGATTTTGAGTTATCTTAGATCTAGGTTTTTCACATTTCTATTTTTCATGCCAAAATATCAGGAAACAGCTCAGGCAAGAATAACAAAAGTTGTAGGATTTTTGACAACGAATCCAACAAAATTGAGTTTGCATTTGTCTGAATTTTCCATGATTTTCTACGCATTTTACAAGTTTCAGCAATTCACAATTACTATTGAAGATTCACTTTGCACCGGGGCCCCTAGAACTTTCTAATGTCTTACAGATATGCCCCTGGATTGCACAAAACCCCCTAGGAAGACTCGGCCCCTTGCAATCCCACCCTTGGCCGTGGGAGGCGGCGTGGTTGGCCGGAATCCGGCAAGACCGGCGGCGCTCCCGGCCGGGGAAAGGGCCGGGTCGATCACATGCTCACATAGGGTTGGGTGGTGGTCGTAGGTGGGGCGAAGGAGTCGCCGGTGTGCGCGCACAGCGACTCGCCGGCGGAGGCGGCCGCGGCGGCTCGGGCTCCGGCGAGGGGAGGGCGCACGGGTGGCAATGTGCGGCTTGGGAAGGTGCTACGGGTCCTAGGGAACAAGTTGGGAAGGTTAGCCGGCGGTGAGAGCTAGTGGAGGCGTGAGCACACGGCGGCGGCGGGAATGGCGGCCGGCGGGTCGGGTGGCGTGCGGAGAGCGGACGGCGCTCGGGTTTTTATAGTTGAGGTCTCCCGGTGACGTCGGCGTGATGCCGGAGATGTTGCCGTAACATAGCCATCTTGGCCGGCGCGCGTGCGGCGGCGTGCGCCGACGGGACGGCGGCCGGCGCGCGCGCGCGCGCCGGCCGTGCGGCGCGGTCCATGGCGTGCGCGCGGCGGGAGGATTCCCGGGCCTCGGGGCACGACGCATGGGGAAGGAGCACGGCATGGGACGGCGGGGGCGCCTCGGGCGGCGTGGCCTCGGGCGCGGAAGCCAAGGAGGGCAGCACGCGTGGCGTGCGCGACGTCTCGGCGTGACGGCGCTCTGGCAGAAATTAATTGCTGAGCACCTGTTTGAAAGTGAATAACTCCAAATTTTTTGAATAGAACTGCACCAAACTTTGAATACGAAAATTGTAGATCTAGCTATCCTTTACCACTTTCAAAAAGGCTATATAGGTTTTTTCTCAATAGATTTTGCAGGATAGGTTTGCCAACTTTGAATGTCACTCAATTGCCATGAACAGGAGATACTGACCTTTGAACAAGTTTTTATGCTTTTCCATTCAAAATTGGAAATCCCAATCTACATGAAAGTTGTGTCCCTCATCAAGATGGACAACTTTCATAAAGGTAGATTTTTAAGTGTTTAGATTAATTTTGGAGAACGAGGCAGAAGTTTCGAAAGACATCTAGGGTTACTAGGGTTTTAGTGGGTTTGACCACGGCTTTGACCATGGGTTGGCCCCACATGTGTGTCCACTAGATCAAAGGTGTCATTAGAGTTGGTTGGTGAGTTTTTCGGGGTGAGGACCCAGGTTGACCGGGATTTGGCCACTGTCAGCTGGGTTGACCGACGATTAGGGTTAATTAAAAACCTAGGGCGTCACAGCCTACCCCCCCTTAAAAAAATCTCGTCACGAGATTTGATTTAAGAACAACAAGATGGGAAGGAAAACTCACGGTTTCGAGATTGCAGGAATCCTGGATACTTAGTGTTGAGGTATTCTTCCGTCTCCCAAGTGGCCTCTTCTTCCGTATGATGACTCCATTGTATTTTGTACATTCGTACGGTTTATATTCGGGTCTTTCGCTCTTTTTGGTCTAATACTCTTAATGGGTGCTCGATGAGCGAGAAATCTGGCTCAATCCACGCATTAGCTTCTGTGATTACTTCGTTTTCTGGCACAGGCATTCCCTTCTTCAATTGGGTCACATGAAACACATTGTGGACTGCAGAAAACCGTTCCAGTAACTGGATACGATAAGCCACTGGCCCACATACGTCTATGACTTCATAAGGTCCGATGTAGCGCGAAGCTAATTTCCCTTTGACACCGAACCTTTGCACACCCTTGGTGGGGGAAACCTTTAGATACACGAAATCTCCCACCTCAAAGTGTCGGGGCGTCATTCCCTTATCATGGTAACTCTTTTGCCTCATCTGAGCCATCTTCAAATTATCCCTTATCACTTGCACTTTTTCTTCGGTATCTTTAACTAAATCCGGACCAAAGACTGTCCTCTCTCCAGTTTCCGACCAGTTCAACAGAGTGTGACATCTTTGTCCGTAAAGAGCATCAAACGGTGCCATCTTCAAACTAGCTTGATAACTATTGTTGTAGGAAACACTTGTCCCAACTCTTATCAAAGTGTAAGGTGCTTGCTCGTAGCATGTCTTCCAAAATCTGATTTATCCTTTCCGTCTGACCATCAGTCTGCCGATGATAACTGGAACTACGGATCAGCTTGGTCCCTAAGCACTCATGCAACTGCTCCCAGAAATGAGCTACAAACTGAGTTCCTCTATCAGAGATTATAGTCTTCGGAATTCCATGCAAACGAACTATTTGGTCCATGTAGAACTCTGCATATTGCCGCACTGAATAAGTGGTATGCACTGCAATAAAATGAGCGGTCTTGGTGAGTCTGTCTACGATCACCCAAATAGAATCCTTCTTTCTAGCTGTCAGGGGGTAAACCCACAATGAAGTCCATACTAATGTCATCCCACTTACACATGGGTATTGACAGGGGTTGGAGTACATCTGCCGATTTCAAATGGCTCTCTTTCATCCGATGACAAGTATCGCACTCGGCTACATACTTGGCTATATCAACTTTCATGTTGGACCACCAGAAATTCTGTTTCAGATCTTGGTACATCTTGGTACTGCCGAGATGAATAGAAAATTTGGACATGTGAGCCTCATCAAGGATGATCTTCTTAATTGTCGGATCGACAGGAACCACAAGGCGTTTTCCAAACCAGATCACATCCTGGCGATCCTTCTGGAAACAAGTATACTTGGGATCTCCCTCTGTTAATTTCTGTTTGATGATTTGTATGTCTTCATCGTTGTGTTGAGCAGTGAAAATCTTATCATAAAGATTGGATTCTGCAGCTAAGGCATAAAGATTTCCTTGTTGTACCACTTCTATATTGAGCCTTATCATCTCTTCACATAATGGGTCACTAATTGGCTCCAACTTTATATGGTTGCAGTGAACTTTGCGGCTAAGAGCATCCGTAACAACATTAGCTTTTCCAGGGTGATAATGCACTTCTAGGTCATAATCTTTAATCAACTCAAGCCATCTCCTTTGCCTCATATTCAGTTCTGACTGAGTAAAGATGTATTTGAGACTCTTATGATCAGTGAAGATGTTACAATGATTACCCATCAGATAATGTCATCATATCTTGAGAGCGTGGACAACAGCGGCTAACTCAAGATCATGGGTAGGATAGTTGATCTCATGAGGTCGAAGTGCCCGTGAAGCATAGGCAATGACTCGGTCTTCTTGCATAAGAACACAGCCGAGACCCGTGCCTGACGCGTCACAGAAAACTTCAAAAGGTTTGGAATTATCTGGTTGCACTAGCACTGGGGCTGAAGTCAAGTGTTGCCTCAAGGTGTGGAAAGCTTTTTCACTTGCTTCACTCCACACGAACTTCACTCCTTTCTTGAGCAGTTCGGTCATAGGTTTCGCGATTCTAGAGAAGTCTGGAATGAATCGACGGTAGTATCCCGCCAACCCTAAGAAACTACGGACTTGGGTGGTTTCCAATCCATCACCTCTTGTACTTTGCTCGGATCTACGGAGATACCATCTTGGGAAATAGTGTGCCCCAAGAATTTCACACTCTTCAAACAGAATTCACATTTGGAGAACTTAGCATAAAGTTAATGATCTCGCAAACACTGAAGGACAATTCGGAGATGTTTGGCATGATCTTTCTCATTTTTGGAATAGATAAGGATATCATCGATAAAGACCACTACGAATTTGTCGAGCTCCATCATAAACACGGAGTTCATGAGGTACATGAAGTAGGCTGGGGCATTCGTGAGACCAAAGGACATCACTAAGAATTCGTAGAGACCATACCGAGTGGAGAAAGCAGTTTTAGGAATGTCACAAGGTCGAATTTTGATTTGGTGGTAACCAGAACGAAGATCAATCTTGGAGAAAATTTGGCTCCGGCCAATTGATTAAAAAGAACATCGATTCGGGGAAGAGGATATTTGTTCTTGATGGTCACTACATTGAGCGGTCTGTAATCAACACACAGCCTCAAGCTACCATCCTTCTTTTTGACAAAGAGAGCGGGACAACCCCAAGGAGAAGAGCTCGGGCGAATATAACCTTTATCTAACAGCTCCTGGAGTTGGTTTTTTAGTTCAGCTAATTCTTTGGGAGGAATACGATAAGGTCGTTTAGAAATGGGTGCAGTACCCGGTTGGAGTTCAATTACAAACTCAACATCTCTGTCTGGCGGCATACCAGGCAACTCATCAGGAAAGACATCCGGATACTCACACACTACTGGAATTTCATCAAGAGGGAGATAATGGTCACATAGCCACAAGAGTCGGTACCGTCCTTGAAAGGTAGGTACCAGGTAGTGTGCCCGACCGTAGGTGAATTGATCTCTACAACCCTATCTGATACATCTAGAACCACCTTATGCTGGGTCATCCAATCCATACCCAAGATAACATTCATACCTGCCAAGCTTATGGCGATAAGGTTTGTTGGAAAGATTTTACTACCTAATCCCAAACATACTCCACGGATCAAGATATCAGAGGTGATTTGCCCTCCCGGAGTAATTATCTTATAAGCGGAATTGGTATGAGAACCTTTCAAACCCATTTTGCCTAATAGCTTTTCACTGATGAAACTATGGGTAGCTCCCGAATCAAATAAAATCTTAACAGGAATAGCATTGATAGAGAATGTACCCGTGAGCACTGAAGCTCCCTCTGGAATGTCACTCATGGTGGTGAAGTTCAGCTTGCCTTGGCGTACTTGCACCATAGGCTTCTTAGCCGGAGTGGTAGGCTTGTTCCCTGCACCTTGATTCTGTGGGTTGGGCTTGATCTGCTTGGGTTTGGGGCAATCACTGATGTAATGCTCTGGTTGACCACAGTTGAAACAACGACGATCACCAATGTTGCGAGGAGGTGCATTAGGCTTTGGAGCCTGCTGCTGAGCATTTCAGAACTAGAGGTTCCCTGAAGGTTTGCCCTGGGACGGCTTCATCGTCCAGCATCCAGTTGATGATTGCTGGGATGGGTTTGGAACATTCTTTTTCACAAAGCGAAACTTCTTATTAGTTCCGCTACCCGGAGTAAAACCAGACGGCCTCTTCTTGTCCCGGTGTGCCTTTTTCATGGCATCCTCTTGGGAGATAGCCTTGTTCACAAGCTCATGGAAATTTTCTGGCTCGAGCAGGTTCAGTCACTCGTACAACTTGCCATCTAGCCCATCACAGAATCTCTCCATCTTCTTTGCATCAGTGTCTACGTGATGTCCACCATATTGGCACAATCTGTTAAACTTCTGGGCGTAACGGTACACTGTATCAGACCCCTGCCTGAGGGCTAACAACTCCCTCATCTTTCTATCCATTAAGCCCTTGGGAATGTGATGACTCTTGAAAGCTTGCTTGAAATCATTCCAAGTGACAGCACGCCCTTGTTGCATGGACTTGAAGTGATCCCACCACATTAAAGCTTCCCTCGCAGTTGCAGAGCTGTGAAGTTGGCTTTGTTCTCCTCGGAGCAAGGCATCACAAAGGTAGAGAACTTTGCCTCAATGGCCTTGATCCAAGCCTCAGCTTCCAGGGGGTCTTCCGCCTTGGATAAAGTCGGTGGCTTCATCCCGATGAACTGAGCGTACGTGGTGGCCTGATTAGGCCCCTCGTGATTGGCCCTATGTGGAGGCCCTCGGTTCATCTGCTGAGCGATCTGCTGATGCGTCTGCAGGATCTGGCGCAACACCTCAGTCTGCGTGGCCATGAAGGCCTCCGACGGTGTCATAGGCGGCGGTGGCGGCAGGTTGCTGCTACCGGTCGCTCCGAACCCGTTGGGAGAGCTGCGCGTGGGTCCCACCATCTGAAATGCGAGCCTTTATTTGACACATAGTCAAACCTTACTCTGAATGATGACAAGTATAACATGTATGTCAATAGCTCAGTAGCATCCACACGATAATGGCAGCAACAGTCGTAAGATATCACATAACCAACAATTAGATTCATAGAACCATCTTCAACATAGTTAGGAAACGTGATAACTCGAGTGACTCGAACCGACTTTCAATCTCGGGGCAAGTTCTTCCATTTCGCGTGCCGAAGAAGGTAACGTGCGAAGATCACTTAGTTGTTTTTGGCAAACGATCGACACTCACCGAAAACACCATAGCTTTCTAATTGCTTATGCAATGCATGTTTTGGCGAGCATGGCCATTGTAGCTATTCGCTCAACTTTGGTAATCACACGTAACAAGATCCCAACATTTTGGTTGAACAAATCGAACTCAATTCCAAGCACAATATGCTTGAGCATTCTTTATTACAACACGATGGAAAGAGGGTCCAAGGATATTACAAGACTCAAATCTGAAAACATCACATTACAACAGTGTTACAATGTCGCCGCATTGCACAAAACATGCTCTAAAGCTGACTATCCCAATCATCCTGAAGGTAACACCTAGGATCACAATCCTTCTTATTGTCATGGACGGGCAACTTAGTTGCCCACCGAAGCACCACTACCAGCATGCGAAGCTGGTGGGGTCGGTAGCAGTGGTCCTGCCTGACTCGTCTGGTCCAGACCCGACTGACCCTGCTGCTCCTCCGGATGTGCCTGCACGGGAGGTAGGGGCTGTAAAGCCACAATGGCCTGCAAGGCTGCAACCTGCACCTCGGCCTCCTCTACCTGCTGCTGCATATCGGCAATGTTCTATAGCAGCGTCAACCTCTCAATCTCATAAGCATCGGCATTCTCCTCCAGGGTGTGAACTTCCGCCTCCAGATCTACAATCCTCTGCAGGCGATCGCCTCTCTCTAACTCTAACTGGAATCTCCTGGTGCGTAGCCTATCATTCTCCTGCTGCATCTGAGTAAGTGTAAAGTTCAGCTGCTGGTGAGCTGCTGATAGCTGCTGCCAATCCCGCCTAGCTGCCTCCAGACGCTGCCCGATAATCGCTGCGGTATTATAATGCAGCCCTTGAAGTGTGAAAACAACGTTAAGACAACGGGACAGTGTCTGCGTGACATCCAGTGGCTCGGCTAGCAATAGCAGCTCATACGATCCAGCCATGCCGGGTCGTGCAGACTCACAGCGGGAAACAGCCCGAACGGAGAAAGAGCTACCACGGTAGGGTTGTGGTCGCAGAAGTCCGTCAACACTCGAAGAGTAGCTGACTCGACGGTCTCGTGGGTAATAAAACCCCAGTAGACGAAGCTCAAATCGAACCAGTCAGCGTGGTCTGCGTGTGGTAGCACAGTAACGATCACTCTGCAACAGGGAATGCCCAAGCGCTCGAACTCAGACACCTCGTAAGTCGGTGGAGTGGTGTAGCCAGCGGCGCTGAGTGCCTCCCACGCAAGGCGTGGAAAACCCTCCGAGTGCAACCCGTTGGTACGGATCGTACCGTCAGCGTCGAACTCGTGAAACACGGGGAAAGCCATCTGTACAAAAATGTAACACATGTCAGGTCTCAAGGAGAACGGCATGTCAAATGGTGAAGTTTTGGCAGCTGTGAATAAAATTCATAACCAAAAATCCAGAATCCCCATAATTTCCCCAAGTTGCCCGGCTACTAAGAAAGCTTCTTCTATATACTTTTAGTTTTCAAGGGTTGAGGTAAATCAACAGGACACAAGGTGGAATGATGTAGTGTCTAGATTCTTTTAGAAAGGTGTAAGCCAAGCCGAGAGAAGTTGTGATCGAAATTTGCGAACAAAAGCTAGACTGGGCGAGGAACAACTTGTTTTTAGCATACCGGTTTAATTAATTCCTAGCACGCGGTACAAAACAAGACGAACAAGCATTTACAAAATTTTGACAGCATAACACCTATGAACAAGAGATACTCTATTTTTTATACAAAAAGCACACACTAGCAAAATCTTCCTTAGAGAGCATATGAACTTCTGTTTTGGATCCATTTTAATTTGTTCGATTTTTTACATGCATGCAAGACGTCCTATTCGACCTCACATGGCAATGAAGCCAAAAACCGAAGTTAGTGCCGGTGGCAAGGCTTTTACTCGTCTCTCCCTATAATATCTAGTTGAGAGCTATACGGTACTCACTTAGCGACTAACGAAGCGTTGTTAGGTACCTACAGAAAACGAACGTTTCGTGCCAGCACGTCACGAAAGCGTCCCCATACATCACCGTTCACTATAGAAATGGTATCCATGCGTTAAGCCGCTGCATCGACAGCGTCCAACCTCAGACACTGTCCAATTGAATGGAGTGTATCCTTGCCTCGCATATTCGACATGCGGAATGCTCACGTATGAAACACGTGGCGACACACAACTTACAACCAGACGCGAAGATGGGATCCGTGGAATGGATCACTCCATCAACCCTCGCAATTCCCGTGATGCGGTATAGCACACGTATAAGACATGTGGCTCATCTAGTTTGGTTGTGCAAGAAAGTAAGTCTGACATAAAGTAAAATGTGCTATAAGTTAGCAAAATAAACCATAGACTAATAAGCCACCTGAAAGAACCCAAAAAATCCCTCTAGGGCCTCTCGGTCTAGTTTATCCTTAGTGTACCAACATGTTTTGGAAAATCAGACAATCGTGGCAATTTTTATTCAAAAACAAGTGATTAAGGTTATCATTTAATCTCTGGCGCATATAATTGCTCTGATGCCAACTGTGACAACCCGCCCAGGAAAATACCGTACTACCGCCTAAACCAATCCACTTGGTCATTAAGCAGCAATAAAGTATCATCCTATCGTTAGTTGTCGGGTTAACGCCCGGTAAATCACTTATATAGCAACAAGGATCGACATATATGCATTATAACTCACACGAAGGCGAGTCCAGAGATACAACATAATTAACAACAGAAATTCACCCCTGAAGGGTTTAGTTATTACAAACCGAAGTTTTTGACATAACAACGTGGTTCAGAGTTTTCGAACAGTGGAATTAAACTAAGCGGCAAGCGAGAACACCACGGGAGGCCAGCCATGATGCCTTCAATCGTCATCCTCCACCCACTCCAGCTCCCAGCCGGGCGGGATCTCTCCGGGCCACACATCACCGAAAGCATTACCTGGATCACATATTATAGCAAGGCTGAGTAAACTAATACTCAGCAAGACTTACCCGTCGGTGATAACTACTTCACCAACTCTAGACATGAAAGGCTTTGTGGCCACTGGGTTTCTTTTGCTGAAAAGTAACAAAGAGGATGTCCTTACTTTCAAGATTTTAGCACAAGTTCTAGTGAGTTTAATCTTTACTAAATTAGCCATTTGATTGTTGACGGTGAATTTCCGTCAACCTAGAGTACTTATTATACATTGGTTTCGATTATGATTTGCAACTAACCCGCCACTAGGCATACTAATGATGTAACAAGTTCACACTTGCATGTCAATTTTGGAGTTTGTTGTTTACGTAGGAAATTAATGTTAAAGAGGAGACTTTCGGGATAAGTTCACCAAACACTTCAAGAGAAGATCATGAAGCCCGTCACAAGCCAAGACACGTGATGAGCATGACTCCAAATGACCCGAGGACTGAAGCGTCAACGTGCAAGTCTTCAGGGACTCAACCAAAAAACAGTGAAGCTTGCATGGCAAGGATTCAAGCCTAAACCGTGAAGGAAACGACGTCAAAGGCCCACATGCAAGTGCACACAAATAAGGGATCATGCGAGAAGCAACCGGGGAGCAAACCGGGGCCGAACCGGGCCGAAATGGGCCTGGGCCGACCGGCCCAACCCACTCCGGGCCCGGTTCGCACTCCCTTTTGCCCTAGGTGCTTGTCTATAAATTGTCTCTGCCTCCGCCGGCCGCCACATCCATCCATCCACAGAAACTCGGCGAAACCTAGGAGATAGCGACGACGGCCGCCGCGAGTCCTCGAAGTCGTCTAGGAGATAGCCTAGGCCTACCCTAGCCGCCATGGCCGCCTTGCACGGTTGAGCCATGGCAGAGTTCCGAAGCTAGTTGAGGTCATCAATGGTATGTACTCGGTGGAGATGATCTAAACGCATTTATTATGTGAGTTAAGTACTTCATGTCATTCGATCTTTTAGCGACTCAATTCCTCCCTCGATGATTTTGTTTTCTTCTTGGTTATGCTTCTTCCCCAATCTAGTCTATACCTAGATTACTTAGGGTGCTCTTGTAGTCGCAGTGGCTAGAGGTGCATACCGGACTGACCAAGTGATTTCAGCTTGTTCTTATCGAAATCGCCCTAGACTACCCGCATAAATAGGAATACGTTGTGACAGAACGGGGGTTCCGAAAGGCGGGCGTTTTCGGAATCGGACCGAAGGATAGTGGTTTAAAGATGGCTTTGGATGAGATGCATGTCACACTTGCTCTTTTGGCTGGTACTACGACTAGAAGATGATAGGCATTAGTTTCCCTTGTTTGCTCTTTACCTTGTCTAACGTTCATGGATGCGATCAACCTTATGCTATAATTCATACATCTTTAAGGTTTATCTTCTTATGCAATCAATGCTTCATGTTAGGCTAGATCAATAGGTTAGATGGAGAATCCTAGGAGTTTGCTTACGATCCTTGGATTGACAAATCTAGGGAGGACCCTCCTTGGTGAAAAAGGAACCAAGTCACCCGTAGGCTTGCGGTGAACTTGAGCACAGTTTTGAACCGTCAACAACCCCTTTTTCTGGCGCCGTTGCCGGGGATCGGCAGCTCGAACCCTAGGGTGATCCATCTGTCTCTTTGACTAACCCTAATTTTTATTATTGCATAAATGCTTTCTTTCTTGTTTGTGTCCTTGAAAGTAGGTAAAAAGCTAGACACAAGACGTTCACATCCACTCCGACAAGATGATGACTACATCAAGATTCACTCTTTAGTGGTAGGTGCTAACTTTTGTTAGTATCCTATCATCCGCTATTGAGTGCACACCCTACACGAGTGATGTTGAACAAGGTATGTCAATGTGTCAATTAAAGTTTTAAGACTAACATTTTGTGGAGGTTTGTTTGTCCAAGCAATAGGTGTTGGAAGCAATCACGTTGTGAGAGAAGCACCTGTCACTTTGGCTAAAGCAAAATCAAGAATACACACCATTGCCATCATGCTACTCGCTGGTCCAGCAATGATGAGGACTTAAAAAGCCAAAGGAGACGCGATGTAACGCCCCGGAGACCACAAGATCAAGGTCGTCAACATATTCGGATCAATTCACAAAAAGTTTCTGTTCCCATCAATTTCTGCACAACCTCAAGGGAGAACAACAGGATATCTTTGGATATTTATAATCCCCATGAAGTTACGCTTCCAATGAATCAAGAATCAAGTCAATCGGAGGTTCCTACAAGCGGGTATGGCCGAATTACCAAAGGTTGCACGTTCTGAAATTTCTGGACAGCATGCAAGAGTGGAAACAAAACGGTCATAACTTCCTCAATTGGGCTCCGATTAAGATGAATGAGTACCCGTTGGAAAGGTAATTTTATAAAGTTTTCAATAAAACAATATTTTGGTATATATGTTCTGTTATGTACACAGGGGAAAATCAACGAAAAAGAGGAAGCAGCACACGATGAGAACAAGATAGTGGAGATGAGGACGACGACAACAAAGAGAAGCTTGGGCAACGCTTCCATTAGACCACACGAGATGAAATTCAGAAGTTTGGAGCAAAACAAAGACTCCAAGAGCATTGGCAAAAGAAGGCACAAGTTGGCAACATCCGACGCTAGGAGATGTTAGAAGCAAATCACCATGGATTACACACAAATGATAGCATCCAATGGCACGGATACTCTGGGCTCTCACATGAAGGATCATGGAGTTACATGAAGATATTTGAGACATGTGTGAAGTCCCACAAATCAATGAGAAGAGTGAGTCCACACAAGGCAACCTTGATGATGTATGGCACGAATGAAGAAAATGCGAAAAGACGATACAAGCCACCGATCATTGAAGATTGTTTGCTTTCAACTCCGAGAGACCACTCACGATGAAAAGCTCGAAGGCCAAGGTACAAATTAACCTCTCAAGAAACTTTTGGAGCTGATAATATTCCTTTGATATATCTATGATTCATATCCGATAGTGAGGTTGATTCAATTCTATGCATTGTTCTTATGATAATCATGATAGGCTAGAATTTCTTGAGAGTGATAAAGAGGCTTTGTTTGTTACATGCCTAATGAACCTTTGCCTATTGAGAGCTTAGTTCTGAGCAAGAAAACTTATGCTATAATTAATCACAACTTACTTTGTCATAAATTGTGGTTATGGAAGCGTTTGTTTGCAATATGACTTGTAAATCTTGGACTTGCTTTGTGCTCGGTCAAGCTAGTGACCTTAAAAGAGCAAATTGTGGGAGAAATCCCAACTTTCACTAACCATGCAGGGCATTAAATATAAATTAAGATGAGAGAAGTCATACCCTAAGGAATTGCAAACCCGTGCATCACCGTCACCCAACCTCAAAAACGGACGTCACTGTTTTCATCAATTTTGAGGACCTGGTCAGACATGTTCAAGAAAGAAAAAGTTGAAAAATCAGAAGCTCCATCAAGTGCCGATTCCAACGCATCCAAGATCGATGAAATTGAAGACCCGTACAAGGAGATATGGCAAAAACATTGAGCGATGTGCAGTCTGAAATCAGCTTTGGACAGATTGCAGCGTCAAAGTAGAACGGGCATAACTCACTCGATTGGAGTCCGTTGGGGGTGAATAAATACTTGATGGAAAGATAATTTCATGCACCACACATGGAAGCTATTGTTATCTACATGGTCTGATCTGGATAGAGAGGAAAATTTGTGAAAGAAGAGGCAGCGATAAAGTGTGATGGAGAAGGTGATGATGATGACGCAATGAGACGATTGGGCAAGCCTCTCATCGAGCATAAGTGATCATGTGAAGCATGGAGAGTGGATCAAGGCTGCATGAACACCTTCAAATCTTGCATGAAGGATCATGGCTCCGCAACAATAAGAAGGTATGTGAGAAAGTCGAGCTCTAGGACTTTAAATGAAGCGCTTTGCGGGAGGCAACCCGGTTTTTATTTATATATATACATGACCGTCTACATTGTGCTCTTTAATAGAACCATCAAGTAACATTGTACCATTGCTCTAATTAAAAAAACCACAACACCATGTTGTATGATCTAATTGCTATTGAGGGAGCGCTTTGTTATTTGATCTCGAAAACCTTGTAGACCTTCTTGTGTGCCTATTAGAGTTTAGAGTCCTTTTCTTTTGTGTCTTTTAGAGAGATATATGAAGTTGGCACCATCCTTTGATTCTAAACTTGTGGCTAGTTAATTTAGGCTAACTTTTGTTTTAGACAACCTCCATATCGTGTTGTTTTGTTCAACCATGTTATATTGCATTGCATGTTGTGTTAATCTAACTTTTTGTCCAACCAACCTTAACCATCCTATAACCCCCACCAAAAACCATAGCCTATAGAGGTAGGATTTTTTTGAGTTGACCGAGGGCTCTCACACTAGGGGTTGAACAAGTCTATCCCTTTCCTCTTTTCTAATTAAAAACTTTGACTAGCCTCCCCATAAAATCCTTAGGAAAACCTTTCACACCTTTAGCCATCCTAAAACCATAGGTTAGTTTTTCATTAAATGACTCGTAGCGCCACCTTAGTTAAAATTTCTACACTTGACTTCCTCTCTTCAAAATCCTTGTTTGAGCCAAAAATATAGGATACCCATAACCTACCCTTAAACCTTGTTAGTTTGGTTGATTGATTCTTTTTGATGGGTCACTTCCTTATAGACCACATCAAAAGTGTTTTTAAAACCTTGCTAATGTTTGTTTGTGCTAACTTTCTGCATTTGTATTTTACATCCATCTCTTTGTCATCATCCACTTTATGTTAGCTTGGGACCTTTTGTGAAACTTTATGATGAATGCTTTCATATCCATGTTAATGCTTGTCAGCACGCGTTACTACTTTTTGCAATCTTGTGTAAACATGGTGTTTAGACATGATTGGAGACCACCATCATTTAGTCTTATATCCTGAGCTATCATGATGCATTAGTTGGTTTATAAACTTAGCAATATGCCATACTTTTCTTGCACTATAAAGAATTATTGATCTTGGGATGAACATGGTGTTTTGACCTTGGTTAACAAATCTCTATGGGAATAGAAAGTTTGGCAACCACTTTGTAAGCATGGAGCTTAGAATTTGGTGTAAACATTGTTTTGTTTTTATACCATCCTTTCATTTGAATACACACTTGCACTCACGTACACCCATTAGTATTTTCGCTAGATTAACTATGCCACAAGTGAAGATCGTAGGGATGTCATGGTTTGTTGGCATAGGGTGAGTATTCCCGACCGTCACCTCGGGGGTACTTGTGCTTTATAGTTATTTTGCAGGCATGGTGAATCACTCCCATGAGTTCATGGTAAAAGTTGAAATCAAGATCATCAACACCACCAAAATCCCGAAAGGAGCACTGCTGTTTTCATCAAGATTAAGCACATGTTCAGAGATGTACAAAAGGGAAAAATTGGATATTCAAGTGCTCCATTAAGTCTACTTTCCAATGCATTAAGAATGAACATTTTAGGAGACCTGTGCAAGAAGTTACAACCAAATCTTTGGGCGTCACACATTCTGAAATCAGCCTGGGACAGCTTGCACCACCAAAGTAAAAAGAGTGTAATTCTCTTGTTCGGAGTCCGATCGGGATGAATGACAACTCATTGGAAAGATAATTTCAAGCACTTTGCAATGGAGCCATTATTCAGTGCATACTCAGTTCTGGAAGTAGAAGAAAAACTCGTGTAAGATGAACCAGCGGTAAGGGACAACATGGAAGGAGGAGAAGATGAGATGAGAAACATTTGGGAGCAAGGCTCGTGGCAAAGGGCGGATATTGAAGGACGAACAAAGGCAACAATGTGATGATGATCTCCATGCATGGAGGTGGGACTTCAAGAATTTTAAGATGGTTCATCATCTTCTGTGCCTAGCAACATGCTAAGCATGGGGGAAGACTTGGTGGACGAAAGAAGAACGCATGGAGTTCAAGGATCACGATTGCTACGGATGCCGATCTTCCTTCTTCCATGCTAGGCACAATGCTTAAGCAAGGGGGAGGGCGCGCTACATCACAAACATCAAAGGACGGTAACAATCCCTCAACCCTCTCTTTGTCCTTGTCTTTCTAAATGCCTGTATATATGTATATGCCTTCAACAACCTTAGATGCAACTTTTGTATGTCTCTCTCGTTAAATAACATGGCTTCTAGGAGTACAACCTAGTTTTAGTTTTTGTTTATTGTCATCACCTTGTGCTCACCATGATGAAATAATTTTGGCTTGATCTTGCTCGTTGATATATGATGATCGTTGCCACTTTGTTTAAACTTTGTGCTTATTTATGCATGATTAAGCTATTGCTCTTTAATACAAATCTGAAATTAATTAAATACTAACTTAATCTTTTGTGGAGGTCATGATAAAAACAAAGACCCATGGTTTCTTTTATGCTCTCAACTTTGGATGGGTCGAAGAACATATTACTTTTTGCTTAAAAGTCATGCTAACCTTGTCATTAATACCTCTTGCATTTTGCTCTACCTATCCAAAGCCTTATATATTGAGTGCAACCATAGATTACAAGAGTTATTGTTGGTTGAATTGATTCAAGGCTCGATTCTTTGGCTCATGACTAAGAAGCTGGTCATTCCATTTTTTGCGTAACTTATTTTTTGCTAGCCTATTCTATCCGTGCATTGTGAGCTCCCACATCGGAAGCTTTGCAAATCTCGCCGGATATCCACCCTTTGAACCAACATCATCTTTTGTGTCAACCTCCTTGACCTACCTACCTATCACTTGAGTATGGAGACGACACGTCACAAGAAGGTGCTTCAAAGGGAAGATTCAAGTTCCCTCTCATCAAGACATCCGGTACCTACCTTAACACCACTTCCTCTTTGCTCGGGACGAGCAAACGTCTAAGCATGGGGGAGGAGGTAGGTACTATGCAAATTAGAGTTCTAGGGGAGATAAAAGACGAAATATGAAGATATGCATGACGAGGCTAGCAACAAAAGAAATAAAAAAATGAATAAGATAAGAGGACGAAACAAAAAAAATCAAAGTACCTCACATGTCAAAAAGAAAAAGAAGAAAAAAGGAGGAAAATAAGAAAAAGAAAAAGGAAAAAATAGAGTAATAATAATCTCCCCCGGTTCTCTAGTTGCTTAAGGATTTTCCAAGGACTTCAAGATCAAGACCCATACTCATTTTTCCAACCATGTGCAATCTGATAATGAGGACTTCGTTGGGGCCTCGGGATCATTCTTTGCCATTTGCACATGTCCACCTATCTAAAAGTGTGAGTTCTTTCTCTTCCCCCTTCTTGTGAACATTATTTTTCCAATGACCTTTTTGACGAGTCATGATAAGTCCATGAGAAGCTTGCCTTGTTTTGATAATAGTCTCAACATTAGCATCTTGGTAGCATAAAAACTTTCCTATGAGCTTCAAATAAAACCCTTCCGCCTACAAACATGAGGGAAAGGATATAGATCAAGTAGGCTTGAGAGTGTTGTGAGATGAGAGTTCATGAGCAAGATGCAAGAAGGTTTAAATTTTTGTACTTGGTTTAGCTCTTTTATTCACCTCATTCTTCACTTCAAAAGTTTCTAAGACCTATTCAAATTTCATGGAGCGTGATTGATTACTTGTGGAAAGAGCTTAAATTATATCTACCCTCCATAGAGATGAAAGCTAGTTACATTATGGAATTATAACAAATAAACTTGGAGAGCATTATGCTTTCTCATGTGTGATCAAGTGCAGGGTATGAACAATGAAAGGCAATGTTGATATCCATTGAAAACTTAATCGAGAACGAGCAAGGTTTAAGCATTGGGGAGATGTTGACGGTGAATTTCCGTAAACCTAGAGTACTTGTTCTACATTGGTTTCGATTATGATTTGCAACTAACCCGCCACTAGGCATACTAATGATGTAACAAGTTCACACTTGCATGTCGATTTTGGAGTTTGTTGTTTACGCAGGAAATTAACGTTAAAGAGGAGACTTTCGGGATAAGTTCACAAAGCACTTCAAGAGAAGATCATGAAGCCCGTCACAAGTCAAGACCCGAGACCGAAGCGTCAACGTGCAAGTCTTCAGGGACTCAACCAGAAAACAGCGAAGCGTGCATGGCAAGGATTCAAGCCTAAACCGTGAAGGAAACGACGTCAAAGGCCCACATGCAAGTGCACACAAATAAGGTATCACGCGAGAAGCAACCGGGGAGCAAACCGGGGCCGAAATGGGCCTGGGCCGGCCGGCCTGAGCCGACCGACCCAACCCACTCCGGGCCCGGTTTGTGCTCCCTTTTGCCCTAGGTGCTTGTCTATAAATTGTCTCTGCCTCCGCCGGCCGCAACATCCATCAATCCACAGGAACTCGGCGAAACCTAGGAGAGAGCGACGACGGCCGCCGCGAGTCCTCGAAGTCGTCTAGGAGATGGCCTAGGCCTACCCTAGCCGCCATGGCCGCCTTGCACGGTTGAGCCATGGCGGAGTTCCGAAGCTAGTTGAGGTCATCAATTGTATGTACTCGGTGGAGATGATCTAAACGCATTTATTATGTGAGACAAGTACTTCATGTCATCCGATCTTTTAGCGACTCGATTCCTCCCTCGATGATCTTGTTTTCATCTTCGTTATGCTTCTTCCCCAATCTAGTCTATAGCTACATTGCTTAGGGTGCTCTTGTAGCCGCGATGGCTAGAGGTGCATACCAGACCGACCAAGTGATTTCAACTTGTTCTTATCGAACTCGCCCTAGACTACCCGCATGAATAGGAATACGTTGCGACAGAATGGTGGTTCTGAAAGGTGGGTGTTTTCGGAATCGGACCGGAGGATAGTGGTTTAAAGATGGCTTTGGATGAGATGCATGTCGCGCTTGCTCTTTTGGCTGGAACTACGACTAGAAGATGATAGGCATTAGTTTCCCTTGTTTGCTCTTTACCTTGTCTAATGTTCATGGATGCGATCAACCTTATGCTATAATTCATACATCTATAAGGTTTATCTTCTTATGCAATCAATGCTTCATGTTAATCTAGATCAATGGGTTAGATGGAGAATCCTAGGAGTTTGATTCTGATCCTTGGATTGACAAATCGAGGGAGGACCCTCCTTGGTGAAAAAGGCACCAAGTCACCCGTAGACTTGCGGTGAACTTGAGCACAGTTTTGAACCGTCAACATTGATGCAGACAAGGTTGTACAATTCAATTAATCAAGCATAAAATTCATCAACTTCTATCATTAGGGATCTCATGGCTAGTGGAGTAAGTAGTCTCAGATAACGGTGAGAGGCCGACAATCGATTGATTCAAAACCTTGCAAGGTGGACTTAAACACACGGTGGGATGCCCCCGCGAGGACAACCACCAAACGGTTCCCAAAAATCCTCGGGTCGGGATAAAAGGCCACAGTTTTTGGTGCAGGCTATCCGGCATACCCCGCGAGGCACCCGGTCTCACCATGCACCACCGGCAGCTAGCCGTGAGACTCATCCCAATAGTAGTGACAGTTAAATCCCTAGCCGTCTCATTAAGGTACTAGGCTTACTGGTCCCATTCCCGACAAGTGCTTAGTACGTTCAAACACTTAACCCACGTTAGCCATTGGACCAGAGTCCACATCCCATGCTCTTACCACATGAGCAGTCCATTTAAGGAGATCTTATGGTTCCTATCCAGGACCTATTCTCGCGAGTGACATCATCACCCGACTTGTAACGGTCCTATAGCTTAGCAGCTATCGACCTATCATACTAGTAAGGACAAAGGTACCTAGGGATCATGCATCTAAGGTTCCATACAACTCCTGAACTTAATTGCACAAACATCCATAGATAATTGTATAACAAAATTTGAAAACTGGGTCAAATGCACCGAGGCTTGCCTTCATCAGCTAAGTTAGCCTGAGCACCCTCGGTGTTGTCGAGTACTTCCACGTACTGCGGGGCAGCTTCCGCTTCTCCTTCCTCGGCTTCCGGGACGAGCGAGTAGTCACCGTTAGGAAGATCTACATGGAATGCAATGCAGGGTTCAGGTGATGTGATAGATTATTTATCTTATCCAACTCTTGTTGGCCATATTCACCTTAACAAATAATTAATTATTAACTCCCTTTTCATGAAGGTTATTATTCATATGTGTTTTATTCTTTTAATTAAACACTTAATTAATGTTCCCTTTCATAATTGTTATTTCATGTGAAGATTTAATACTTCACTTTTCACTAGCAAGGGTATGTACAAAGATAATTATTTATAAATTAATTCTTCAACAGCAAGGGTGTGTTCTGAGCCCTTAAATAAGCTTGTCAGCATTTCACAAAAAGGGTAAAAGAAAGTAAAAGGCATTTTCCTAATTTAATCCAACATTAATCTATAAAAGGCCTCCAAGCTTTTATTTAACAATAAATCACTAAAAATTCAGTGGAGGGTTTCTTAAGCATCATAACATCTATACTAAGCTACTGAACGCACTTGCCATGCTAGAAAAGCTAGGAAAATAAATACTTTGAAAATAACAACGACTAGCTAGCAATTCAAGTTAAATGCATACAAAATAAATAAGCATCGAAATGCTCCAAACTTTCTCATACATGCTCTCTGGTCCTAAACCATCCTAGAAAACCAGCAAGCACACCTAGAACCACTACTGATCTTGTTTATTAAATTACAAAGGAAAACATGCACATATTAAGAATAAATACTTCTGATCATTCACAAATTGTTATTAATTCACCAGGGGTGTATCTTGTCACAACAAGACAGCATGCACAACTTGGACACAAAAACATAAATATTTTTATCTACAAAAATCATCTAGGCAGATTCTGCATAAATGGGAAACAATTCATATAAAACGATTTACATCATAACTTTGTGCAATGTTTGGCACAGGAGTTAGCCATAACATAACACACAACATATCCAAAAATTGGGTACAGAGAACTCATGGATTTCGAGTTATCTTAAATCTAGGTTTTTCACATTTCTATTTTCATGCCAAAAATATCAGGAAACAGCTCAGGCAAGAATAACAAAAGTTGTAGGATTTTTCACAACGAATCCAACAAACTTGAGTTTGCATTTTTCTGAATTTTCTACAATTTTCTATGCATTTTACAAGTTTCAGCAATTCACAATTACTATTGAAGATTCACTTTGCACCAGGGCCCCTAGAACTTTCTAATGTCTCACAGATATGCCCCTAGATTGCACAAAACCCCCTAGGAAGACTCGGCCCCTTGCAATCCCACCCTTGGCCGTGGGAGGCGGCGCGGTTGGCCGGAATCCGGCGAGACCGGCGGCGCTCCCGGCCGGGGAAAGGGTCGGGGTCGACCACATGCTCACCTAGGGTCGGGTGGTGGTCGTAGTTGGAGCGGAGGAGTCGCCGGTGTGGGTGCACGGCGACGGCCAGCGGCGGCGGCCGCGGAGGCTCAGGTTCCGGCGAGGGGAGGGCGCACAGGTGGCAATGTGCGGCTTGGGAAGGTGCTACGGGTCCTAGGGAACAAGTTGGGAAGGTTAGCCGGCGGCGAGAGTGAAGCGTCCCCTCATCAGAGGTGACTAAATGTGACACAAATACCAGTCCTAGGAGGCTGGTAACACATTTATTACAACAGGTGGAATCAGTCTTTTACATCACGGCGACACAGAGGGCACGGTAGTGCCAACGCTACAAGGAACAACACCAACGCTAAAGACCATACTACAATAGCAAAGGCTTCCATAGCCTCCTCAGAGTACCACACCATGGAAGCTTTCGGTAGGGCCCTGGGTACACAGGCACGGTTGGGTGTAGGGCAACGACCTACTCAACATCTTCGGGGATGTAATCGGGATCCTCCTCTGTAAAATAGTTAGTAAAACAAGGGTGAGCACATACGTACTCAGCAAATCCAACCCCACCCACGGAGGGGCTTATAAGCAGAATCATGCATAAAGTATAACAAGGATCAGGTTAAGGTTCATTTTGCAAACTTACACATGCAGGGGTTCATTTCAAAAGGTTTTCGCAAACGCTTTCATAACCCAAGTGACTCCATTGTTTTAGGAAAACCACTGTGGAACTACCGGACTTCCCGTCCGTCGTAGCCCAGGCACACAGCCACACACTTCACCCGGAAAACAACTCACGCCAGAAAACATCCCATCCCAAACACTAGTTTTTGTGACCACACCGTGACTCGTCCGATACCGTGGACACGGCTATTCGAATAGGTTTGACACTCTGCAGAGGTTGTACATCTTTACCCACAAGTAGGGTACCGTCACACGGACACCTCAGTGCCGGTACGGATCCTATCAAAGCCATTACCCACCTTAGCTAACACTACGAGCCACCACGGAAGCACCCAAGCGGTTATACCACATAACCAGGGCGTACCTCACATAGAGCGTACCCCTGCTCCTTGGTCTCCCGCTGCTCACCCGCACACCAGATGGCAAGTAGATTAACTAGTGGGATTTATGCTAAGCCGTTGCCACATACAACGGTCGAGTGGTTGTACGGTGACTTGGGTCAGGTGAGATGTCACGCAACCCGGTCCTTAACCGACAAGATGGACAACTCCCAACACGCTCAACCACACAGGTACGAGCTCACCCATACTCCTGACACACACGTCCATCCCGTCTACCCAGTTCTTTACTCATTTTCCAAACATATCCCCTTTTCATTTTTAAAGCACTCACACATTTTGAAAGCACTCACACATTTTAAAGCAAACATTTAGGCCGAAACAAGGTTCAATCATAGCAATCAAGGGTGGCTATCCTACCATGTTTTGCAGTAAAACAATATGCAATTTATAAAACGGGTATAGGGTATATTTATAAAACTAGGACAGAAGCATGCATCAAAGGATGAGGGTGAACTTGCCGTCTTCGAAGTCTTCGGGGAGTGCTGGTTCGGCGTTCGGGGCTTCGGGCTCCTGCTCGCAGTAGTCGGCTTCGATCTCCGGCTCGGGGTACCTTCCTCCGTCTACTCCGTCGGCTATAGCGCACACACAGGCAAGCAAGCAATATTAGCACACATATTTCCGGCCGAGCTCCCGGAGGGGCAATAAGCGGAGAGGGGGGTATATATAAGTCCTAGGAAGGGGTTGGTTCGGCGGGGGCACTGCTGGGAGAGGTGTGGCAATATTTGGATTGAAATTGTGCATAGGGTGTTGGGTTAAAGAGGGGTTACAAGGGCTAAGGGCCTATTGGTAATTTCTATTAATGGGGGAGGTTGGGCGCGATTGGGATCAAACCCGCGCATGAAATGTCGGGTTAGAGAGGTGTTCATAATTAACTAGGGTTGGTTAGTAATTTAGTTTGAATTAACAGGACCTAAACATACTATTTAAGTAGGGTGGGGTTTAATTAAACTAGCCTAGGGGTCTATTTAGAAATAACAGGGGTGTTTTGGTAAAGAAACTTAAGGTTTAGGGGGTTAGAAAGGAAGGGAATAGAAGGAGGGGCTCGGTGGGGGAAAAATAGGGGGAGGCCAGGGGTTTTTGGCAAAAATGCCATATCCCACCTCCCCTTCGGTTCAGGATAGGAGGGGGGCGAGCGGTGGCCGGCCGGCAGGGGGTGCCCACCGGCGGTCCTGTCCACGGCCGCGGCTGGGGAATGAGGCAAAATGGAGAGGGGGACGAGGGGGTCTTTTCCCCGCGCTCACCTTGGACCGAGGCGGCTCGAGGAGGCGGATCGGCGGCGGCGGACAGAGGGAGGTGGCGGCGCTAGGGGCGGCATCGCGGTGGAGCTTGGGAAAGCTTGTGGTCGCTCGATTGCGGTGTGGTGAGGCAAGGGGGTGGTGGTGCTGGCCATAAATAGGCGCCGTAGGTCGGTTTGGGGGGGAGATATTTCCGGCGAGGCCGCCGGCGAGCTCAGGCTTCTTCTCGAAGTCCGGCCGGGCTCCGCGGCGACCGGCGACGCGACGGCTCGAGCTGCTACGGGTCCACTTGTGCGGGGAGAGTTAGGTCGGTCTTGTGGACAAGACCCGGCGTGCGGGCGGCCTTGGGGGCGGTGGTCGGCGCGGTGGTGGCGCCGGCGGTCGGGGACGCGTCGCGTCGTCGGCGCGGCGCGGTGGCGTGCCGAGGAGGGGGGCTCTTGCCGGTCCCGGAGGCGTGTGGAGGAGGGGCGGTGTGCGGTGCACGCGGGCCCCTTGGGTCAACGGCGCCAGGGGCGCCGGTCGGGGCCGCGGGGTCCTGGCCGCGCGGGAGGAAGGAGAAGGAAGGGGAGGGAGAGAGAAGAAGGAAAGGGAAGGAAAAGAAGAAAGGAGAAAAAGGAAAGGAGAAAAGGAAAAAAAGAAAGAAAAGAAAAGGAAGAAAAGAAAAAGGAAAGGGAAGGAAAATGGAGAAAGAAAAGAAAAGAAATAGGGGGAGAGATTTTAGGAAAATCTGGAAAATTGTTAGGGAAATTAGGGGAAGGGTTTTGCGGGATTTTTCCGATTTCCGGGCGTCGGCGCATTTTCCGGGACGGCGGTGATGGCGAGGCGGACCGGCCGTCGGGACCGCGGCGTGCGCGAGATTCCCGGCACGGTGGCCGACCGCGCGTTGGGAAGGCACGCGTGGGTGCCGGCCTGGGCGGTGCCGGCGGGATTCGCGGTACGCGCGCCGGAGTGATAGGGAGGGATGATGGCTAGGGTTTGAAGGGGGGTAGCTGAGCTCGGCTGGACAGTTTGAAAATACGCACGATTTATTAGGTGATTTATTTGGTGCTAAAACGCGGGCGTTACAAACCTACCCCACTTATAATGAATCTCGTCCTCGAGATTCGGCTAAGTTTCGAATAGGTGGGGAAACTCCTTCTTCAGTGCGTCCTCTCGTTCCCACGTAGCTTCTTCCACCCCGTGTCTGCTCCATTGGACTCTGCACACCCGTACTTCTAACGTTCTTGTCCGCTTGACCATAGTGTCTAAGATCTTGACGGGCACCTCCTGGTACCTAAGGTCTGGCTGTAGATCGATGGTCTCCACCGGTACTCGCTTCTCTTCCAGAACCTTCAAACATCGGCGTAGCTGGGAGATGTGGAACACTAGGTGTATATCTGACATCTATTCGGGTAGCTCCAACCGGTATGCTACTGCTCCGACTCTCTTTAGCACTTTATACGGCCCGATGTACTGAGGGGCCAACTTCCCGTGTACTTGAAATCTCCAAGTCCCCCGGATGGGTGAAACCTTGAGGTAGACGAAGTCTCCTGGATTGAAGCTCGCCTCACGCCTTTTCTTGTCTGCGTAGCTCTTCTGTTGGGACTGGGCGGCTCTCAACTTTTCTCGGATATCGGCTACTCGTTCCTCGGCTTCCTTTATAAGTGCGGGCCCAACCAGGGCACGCTCTCCTACTTCTGACCACATCAGGGGTGTCCTACATTTTCTCCCGTATAGTGCTTCGAATGGCGACATTCCCAGACTTGCTTGGTAGCCGTTGTTGTAGGAAAATTCTGCATATGGCAGGCTCTGCTCCCAATATTTGCCATAGGTGAGGACGCATGCTCTCAACATATCTTCCAAAATTTGATTTACCCTTTCGGTCTGTCCGTCTGTCTGTGGGTGGTACGCTGAGCTGAAGTCTAGCTTGGTTCCCATGGCTTTGTGCAGGCTTTTCCAGAACCTAGAGGTGAACTGGGTCCCTCTGTCTGAGACTATTCTGCTAGGCACTCCATGCAGCTTTACTATATTTTCTATGTAGAGTTTTTCCAATTTCTCTCCACCATAAGTGGTCCGTACGGGTAGAAAGTGAGCGACTTTAGTGAGTCGGTCCACGATCACCCATATGGAGTCATGTCCCTTCTGAGTCCTTGGCAACCCTACTACGAAGTCCATACCTATTTCGTCCCACTTCCATACCGGGATTGGTAAAGGTTGCAACAGCCCTGCGGGCTTCTGATGTTCAGCTTTGATCCTCTGACAAGTGTCACAGTGGGCGACGAACCGCGCAATGTCTGCTTTCATCCCATTCCACCAATACTTCTGTTTTAAGTCCATGTACATCTTGGTGGATCCGGGTGAATGGAGTATGCCGAGTTGTGTGCCTCATCCATGATGGTCTGTCGAAAATCTCCACCTTCGGGCACGCATATCCTGTTTTTGTACCACAGGGTGCCTTGGTCATCTACCCTGAAGTCAGGGGCCTTGTTCTCTCCGGTATGCTTGCGGATCTTCATCAGATTTTCATCGGTCTCTTGGGCCTTCCGGATCTTTTCCTCTAGGGTAGGCTGAACACTCAGCTGGCGGACGTAGCCTTGGGGGACGATGTGTACGTTGAGCCGTGCCATCTCCTCTTGCAACTGGGCACTCTTGGGTGCTGCCTTCTCGTAGGTTTTCCGGCTTAGGGCATCTGCTACCACATTGGCCTTCCCGGGTGGTAGTGAATCTCTAGGTTATAGTCCTTGACTAGCTCTAGCCATCTTCTCTGCCTTAGGTTCGGGTCGGGCTGGGTGAAGATGTATTTTAGACTCTTGTGGTCCGTGTAGATTTCACACTTGTTCCCGATCGGTAGTGTCTCCGGATCTTCGGGGCATGCACTACGGCCGCAAACTCCGGATCATGGGTGGGATAGTTACGCTCATGGGGTTTGAGGCCGACGGGAGGCATATGCCACTACCTTCCCATCTTGCATGAGAACACATCCCAACCCTTGTCGGGAGGCGTCGCAATACACGACAAAGTCCCGTTGGATGTCTGGGGCTGTGGTCAACCTCTTCTTCAACTCTTGGAAACTTCTCTCGCAGGCCTCGGTCCAGTTGAACTTCTTCTCCTTCTTGAGCAGCTCTGTCATGGGCCGGGCGATCTTGGAGAATCCCTCGATAAATCTCCGGTAGTACCCTGCTAAACCTAAGAAACTCCTGATCTCGCTCACGTTGGTCGGTTGCTGCCAGTTGGAGACTGTCTCAACTTTCCCGGGGTCTACAGCTACTCCTTCTGCAGTCAGGATATGCCCAAGGAAGGATATTTTCTCTAGCCAAAATTCACACTTGCTGAACTTGGCGTATAGCTTGTGTGCCCTCAATTTTCCCAGCACTACTCGAAGATGTTGTTCATGTTCCTCCACGCTCTTGGAGTAAACAAGTATGTCGTCAATGAAGACTAAGACAAACTTGTCTAGCTCTTCCATGAACACCTTATTCATGAGGTTCATGAAGTATGCTGGTGCATTGGTTAGTCCAAAGGACATCACCGTGAACTCGTACTGCCCGTAGCGAGTGACAAAGGCGGTCTTGGGGATGTCACTTTCCCTAATCTTGAGCTGGTGGTACCCTGATCTTAGATCCACCTTCGAGAAATACTTGGCTCCCTTCAGTTGGTCAAACAGGTCATCTATTCTGGGAAGAGGGTACTTGTTTTTAATAGTGACCTCGTTCAGCGAGCGATAGTCCACGCACATCCTCATGCTCTTATCCTTCTTCTCCACGAAAAGCACTGGGGCTCCCCATGGTGATGAGCTTGGTCTGATGAACCCACTTCGCTGGAGTTCTGCTAACTGCTTCTTCAATTCTGCCAATTCAGGGGCTGCCATCCTATAGGGCCTCTTGGCTATGGGAGAGGTTCCAGGGATAAGGTCAATTACGAACTCTATATCCCTGTCTGGTGGCATTCCAGGGAGTTCTTCGGGGAACACATCTGGGTATTCTCGTACTACTGGGACGTCTTCTATGGACTTGGCTTCTATGTTGAAAACCATTATGTCTGGCCTGTGTCCTCGGGTGTGGCAGGTCACTTGTATCCCGTCTGGGTTGGTCAGGTGCACTACTTTATCGGCGCAACTTATGAGGCCATGGTGCGGCTTAACCGGTCCATCCCAAGGATCACATCTATCCCTTTGGATTTCGGTACCACTAGGTCCGCTAGGAACTCTACCCCACTTAAAATAATCCTTACCCGGGGCATCCCGAGTTGACACTTAATGTCACCTGCGGGCGTTCGAGTTATTAGGGGTGCTTTTAGTAGTACTCGTGGGTATGCTATGCTTTTCCACAAAGCTTGAGGATATGAATGAGTGCGATGCTCCCGAATCGAATAGTATGGTAGCCAAAGCGAGGCGACCGGGGAACTCACCGAGTACTACGCCTTGTGCTTCCGTGCCTCTTGCGCATTGATGTGATTGACCCGGGCACGTCCATACGGCCGCCGGGGATGCCTCATCCTGCCGGTTCTTTGTTGTTGTTGCCGAAGTTATTGTTGCTCGCGCACGGCGGGCGGTTGGCTCTCGACACAAGCGGCCTTGGCCCGTTCACCGAGTTGGAGTAGGTGGTGGTGGTTGGCTTTTTGGCATACGGGCGGTTGGCGATGAAGTGCCGGTTTCTCGGCGGTTGAAACACACTCGAGAGCCGTTCTTGTTATTGGTAGTGATGCGGGTCGGTGTTGTTCCGTGGGGGCTTCATGGCACTCGGTTGTAGGAGGGCTTGAACCGGGCTGCGGGGGCTTGCGAGCTCGTGGCTTGGGATTGGGTTCTGTACTGCATAGGAGCTTGGAACCTGGATATGGGGTGTCCAAAGTTTCTCGGCCTCTGGGACCGCTCTTGCTGCTTGGCCTTGTGTTCCATGAACTTGCGCTTGTTTTCCTTCTTCTCTTCGGCCCTTGCTCTCTCCGTGAGTATTGCCATGTTCATGAGGGTGTTAAAGTCCGGGTAGATCTGAGGAGTCAGCAGTGTCCTCAGTTCCGGAGTTAGCCTCTTCTTGAACATTTCTTGCTTTTTGGAATCTTTATCCACTTCCTCGGGGGCATAGCATGCCAGCTCCATGAACTGGTACGTGTATTCCTCCACAGACATGTTGCCCTGGCGGAGTTCGCGGAACTCGTCTGCCTTCCGCTTTAGCGTGGCCTCCGGGATGTGGTTGAGACGGAACTCCTCCACGAATTTATCCCATGTGATGGCGGAGGGATCCTTGGCTGCGGCGTAGTAATTTTCCCACCACGCTAGGGCTGTCCCGGTGAGCTGGTGAGCTGCCAGGAGAACCTTGTCGCGGTCCTCGCAGTTGAAGGGCTCTAGCTCTCTCAGAATGGCTCTCAGCCAATCGTCAGCATCCAAAGGGTTTACCGACCCGCCAAAGGTGGGCGGCTTAGTCCTGAGGAACTCGATCAGCTTCTCGTTCATGCCCAAAACTCGGGGTCTTGGGCGGTTGACGGCGTTGAAGATAGCCTCCATCAGGACAGTCTCGTTGGCTAAGACTTGTGCCAAGTCAACGGGAGGGGGTGGCGGTGGCAGGACCACGTTCTCTCCTCCATCTTCATTTTGGTTAACCTCCTGGTCGTGGAGACGCTCCCTCCGATCGGCTTGCGATCCCTCAGCGTCCGATCGGTGGGTCCTGACAGGGCGCCTGGAAACCATCTGTAAAGAAGCGGGTTTTCTAAGAGATCTAGTTTTATGTGATGTTTAAGTGGATTATATCGGATTTCTTTTGAAAAGGCAGGGTCTACTCTGTCGGTAAGCACACAACAAGCACATAGCAAACAAGCAAGCACAAACAAGTTTTTATTACAAACCAGCGAGGAGGATACATCCCGACTACGCGGACACACTACACGACTAAGGACTAAGGGCGTGACTTGGACCAGTACGGCTTCATTCCCTGGGTCTTGGGGCACACTACTCGCGAGGGGAGCTGTCTTCTGGGGTCGAGTGTTCTTCCAGCGGAATGAGCAACTCGTCATCGTTTCCGCCTTCGGGGTCTCCGTTTTCCTGAGGCTGTGCTGCGGCTTCAGCGGTAGCTGTTGGGGGTTCGGTGACTGCTGGTGGTGCTGGGGGGACTTCGATAGTTCCTCCCCATCCTACAAGGGGTGTTCCCAGCAGGACTTGAGCTTCTCCAATGGCTGGAACGGGTGTTCCGCCGTGGGTCCATTCTTGCATGCGTTGGTCCTGGATCCTTCTGAGGCTTTCCTGGGCAACGGCTTCACTGCTTATGGCTGCTGCAGTCCTTGCTTCAGCTTGAGCCACTCGGACTTGGTGCATCCTCACTGTGACTTCAGCTTGTTCGGCCCGACTGATTTGTTCCCTCAAGTGCCTGGCCTGGTCATCAAAGAGCTTGTCCAGGGAGACAAGGTAGGCGAATACGTGGTACAGCAGGTCTTCTTGGTGGCGGCGTCGTTCCAGGTTTCTCATGCGGGCCTGCCAAACTGGGGTTCTGATGGCGGGAGGGAAGTACCTCATTGGTGTGGGGACGAGGTGTTCTTCGTAGATTCGGCACAGGTAGCGGAGGGCTTTTCTGAGGGCCAAAGGATAGGTATCCCGGTGTCGAAACCCTGTGGCGGTCACGCGCCACGGCTCGATGTTGGTGTGGCGGTTGCTTCTAGCGACGGAGAGGACCACTCTACAGCGAAGAGTGCCGAGTTGCTCGTACTCTCGCCGTAGTACCTAGGGCGCTCAGTGATACCGAGGCGCTCCAGGGAGTTGATGAGAAGGCGAGCAAAACCAGGCTCCTCCTGGCACACGCCTTGGGTCCATCCATCTTCCGCCATCTGAAAACAAAGGTAGAGTTGAACAGGTTGTGGTGGGGTACAAGAGATGGATAACTTTATTTAGTAGCAAGGTTGGGGTACATCCTTCGGGGTACACTTATTATTACTAGGACTCAGTTTCTAGCCTAAACACCCTAGTCTTATCCTCATGGTGATTCTTCCTCTAGCTGGATACGGCGCTTCTTCAGTGGAAGATCTTGCTCCAGTATCTCATCTTCAGTCTGGGTCCCTTTGTCCCAGTGGGTTTCTTCGGGTTCATCTTCTTCTGCTCTGGCTCCTTCATCTCTGCTTCTACGCTCCTTTAGTTCATCCCATAGGGCTTTATGGGCCAACAGAGTGCGCTCTCTTTCCCTAAGATACTCTTGCTTCGTGTTGTGTAGTTCAACTTCTGCTATGGTTGTCTTTACCCTCTCCAGTTCTATCCTCTGCTCTGCTCTTTCCGCTCCGTCAATCGGTCGCTTCGCTTGCCGGGCTTGCTCTCCGATAAAGGTGGTCTAGGCCTGCGAGGTAGATGGATAGGTGGGAAACGCGCCTCTTCTAAGTCTTCTTCCTCTCGTTCTAGTCCTCTCATGCGATCAATCCATGAGCGTCCTCTTCCTCGGAGGGTGGGAAGAATCCCATTGGAGTCCTTCGGAGGTGCCGTCTATAAACCACTCGTAGGCGTCGCGGGGGCCTTCCGAGCGGCCTTGGGGTAGGTGTCGGCGAAATGAAAACCAGTGGCGGAGACGAACCATGGTTCTATGTCGGGGTAAAGCGTGCTTCTTCCCACAAAGATCGGCGGCTTACACCGAAGGGTGCCGTAGCGTTCGTACTCCCGTAGACGAACTCCGGCGGATCCCTTACTCCGACGCGCTCTAGGCCGAGTAGCAACGAGTTAGGGAGGCCGGTGGACGGGGCAGATTCCTCCATTCCATTCGGGGTTAGCCATCTGGAAACAGGCAAGAATCAAGGTAAGGATTTGGGAAAAGGTGAGCTTAGCAAAGGAAAGGTTAGAGAAGGCCAGAGGAGGTCTCGTATCCTAGGGGTCATGTCCTACGGCCAACCTGGCTCTGATACCACCTGAAGCGTCCCCTCATCAGAGGTGACTAAATGTGACACAAATACCAGTCCCAGGAGGCTGGTAACACATTTATTACAACAGGTGGAATCAGTCTTTTACATCACGGCGACACAGAGGGCACGGTAGTGCCAACGCTACAAGGAACAACACCAACGCTAAAGACCATACTACAATAGCAAAGGCTTCCATAGCCTCCTCAGAGTACCACACCATGGAAGCTTTCGGTAGGGCCCTGGGTACACAGGCACGGTTGGGTGTAGGGCAACGACCTACTCAACGTCTTCGGGGATGTAATCGGGATCCTCCTCTGTAAAATAGTTAGTAAAACAAGGGTGAGCACATACGTACTCAGCAAATCCAACCCCACCCACGGAGGGGCTTATAAGCAGAATCATGCATAAAGTATAACAAGGATCAAGTTAAGGTTCATTTTGCAAACTTACACATGCAGGGGTTCATTTCAAAAGGTTTTCGCAAATGCTTTCATAACCCAAGTGACTCCATTGTTTTAGGAAAACCACTATGGAACTACCGGACTTCCCGTCCGTCGTAGCCCAGGCACACAGCCACACACTTCACCGGAAAACAACTCACGCCAGAAAACATCCCATCCCAAACACTAGTTTTTGTGACCACACCGTGACTCGTCCAATACCGTGGACACGGCTATTCGAATAGGTTTGACACTCTGCAGAGGTTGTACATCTTTACCCACAAGTAGGGTACCGTCACACGGACACCTCAGTGCGGTACGGATCCTATCAAAGCCATTACCCACCTTAGCTAACACTACGAGCCACCACGGAAGCACCCAAGGGGTTATACCACATAACCGGGGCGTACCTCACACGGAGCGTACCCCCGCTCCTTGGTCTCCCGTCGCTCACCCGCACACCAGATGGCAAGTAGATTAACTAGTGGGATTTATGCTAAGCCGTTGCCACATACAACGGTCGAGTGGTTGTACGGTGACTTGGGTCGGGTGAGATGTCACGCAACCCGGTCCTTAACCGACAAGATGGACAACTCCCAACACGCTCAACCACACGGGTACGAGCTCACCCATACCCCGACACACATGTCCATCCCGTCTACCCGAGTTCTTTACTCATTTTCCAAACGTATCCCCTTTTCATTTTTAAAGCACTCACACATTTTGAAAGCACTCACACATTTTAAAGCAAACATTTAGGCCGAAACAAGGTTCAATCATAGCAATCAAGGGTGGCTATCCTACCATGTTTTGCAGTAAAACAATATGCAATTTATAAAACGGGTATAGGGTATATTTATAAAACTAGGACAGAAGCATGCATCAAAGGATGAGGGTGAACTTGCCGTCTTCGAAGTCTTCGGGGGAGTCTTGGTTCGGCGTTCGGGGCTTCGGGCTCTGCTCGCAGTAGTCGGCTTCGATCTCCGGCTCGGGGTACCTTCCTCCGTCTACTCCGTCGGCTATAGCGCACACACAGGCAAGCAAGCAATATTAGCACACATATTTCCGGCCGAGCTCCCGGAGGGGCAATAAGCGGAGAGGGGGGTATATATAAGTCCTAGGAAGGGGTTGGTTCGGCGGGGGCAACTTTGGGAGAGGTGTGGCAATATTTGGATTAAAATTGTGCATAGGGTGTTGGGTTAAAGAGGGGTTACAAGGGCTAAGGGCCTATTGGTAATTTCTATTAATGGGGGAGGTTGGGCGCGATTGGGATCAAACCCGCGCATGAAATGTCGGGTTAGAGAGGTGTTCATAATTAACTAGGGTTGGTTAGTAATTTAGTTTGAATTAACAGGACCTAAACATACTATTTAAGTAGGGTGGGGTTTACTAGCCTAGGGGTCTATTTAGAAATAACAGGGGTGTTTTGGTAAAGAAACTTAAGGTTTAGGGGGTTAGAAAGGAAGGGAATAGAAGGAGGGGCTCGGTGGGGGAAAAATAGGGGGAGGCCAGGGGGTTTTTGGCAAAAATGCCATCTCCCACCTCCCCTTCGGTTCAGGATAGGAGGGGGGCAAGCGGTGGACGGCCGGCAGGGGGTGCCCGCCGGCGGTCCTGTCCACGGCCGCGGCTGGGGAATGAGGCAAAATAGAGAGGGGGGCGAGGGGGTCTTTTCCCCGCGCTCACCTTGGACCGAGGCGGCTCGAGGAGGCGGATCGGCGGCGGCGGACGAGAGGGAGGCGGCGGCGCTAGGGGCGGCGGCGCGGTGGAGCTTGGGAAAGCTTGTGGTCGCTCGATTGCGGTGTGGTGAGGCAAGGGGGGTGGTGGTGCGGCCTTAAATAGGCGCCGTAGGTCGGTTTGGGGGGGGAGATATTCTCGGCGAGGCCGCCGGCGAGCTCGAGCTTCTTCTCGAAGTCCGGCCGGGCTCCGCGGCGGCCGGCGACGCGACGGCTCGAGCTGCTACGGGTCAACTTGTGCAAGAGAGTTAGGCCGGTGCCGTGGACAAGACCCGGCGTGCGGGCGGCCTTGGGGCGGTGGTCGGCGCGGTGGTGGCGCGGCGGTCGGCCGGGGACGCGTCGCGTCGTCGGCGCAGCGTGGTGGCGTGCCGAGGAGGGGGCTCTTGCCGGTCCGGAGGCGTGTGGAGGAGGGGGCGGCGTGCGGGCACGCGGGCCCCTGGGTCAACGGCACCAGGGGCGCCGGTCGGGGCCGCGGGGTCCTGGCCGCGCGGGAGGAAGGAGAAGGAAGGGGAGGGAGAGAGAAGAAGGAAAGGGAAGGAAAAGAAGAAAGGAGAAAAAGGAAAGGAGAAAAGGAAAAAAAGAAAGAAAAGAAAAGGAAGAAAAGAAAAAGGAAAGGGAAGGAAAATGGAGAAAGAAAAGAAAAGAAATAGGGGGAGAGATTTTAGGAAAATCTGGAAAATTGTTAGGGAAATTAGGGGAAGGGTTTTGCGGGATTTTTCCGATTTCCGGGCGTCGGCACGTTTTCCGGGACGGCGGTGATGGCGAGGCGGACCGGCCGTCGGGACCGCGGCGTGCGCGAGATTCCGGCACGGTGGCCGACCGCGGCGTTGGGAAGGCACGCGTGGGTGCCGCTGGCCGGGCGGTGCGGCGGGATTCGCGGTACGCGCGCCGGAGTGATAGGGAGGGATGATGGCTAGGGTTTGAAGGGGGGGTAGCTGAGCTCGGCTGGACAGTTTGAAAATACGCACGATTTATTAGGTGATTTATTTGGTGCTAAAAACGCGGGCGTTACAGAGAGCTAGGGGAGGCGTGAGCACACAGTGGCGGCGGCAATGGCAGTCGGCGGGTCCGGGTGGCGTGCGGAGAGCGGACGGCACTCGGGT
The DNA here is from genome assembly GCA_947561735.1 of Cenchrus americanus. Classification (NCBI taxonomy): domain Eukaryota; kingdom Viridiplantae; phylum Streptophyta; class Magnoliopsida; order Poales; family Poaceae; genus Cenchrus; species Cenchrus americanus. The sequence goes on from OX387245.1 coordinate 181,983,402, forward strand.
TTTTATAGCTGAGGTCTCCCAGTGACATCGCCGTGATGCCGGAGATGGTGTCGTAGCACGGCCATCTCGACTGATGCGCGTACGGCGGCGTGCTGGCCGACGGACCGGCGGTCCGCGGTGCGCACCGGCCCGTGCGGCACGGTCCATGGCGTGTGCGCGGCGGGAGGATTCCCAGGCCTCGGGGCGCGGCGCATGGGGAAGGAGCACGACCTGGGACTGCGGGCTGCCTCGGGCGGTGTGCGCGACGGCGCTCTAGCAGAAATTAATTGCTGAGCACCTGTTTGAAAGTGAATAACTCCAAATTTTTTGAATAGAACTGCACCAAACTTTGAATACAAAAATTGTAGATCTAGCTATCCTCTACCACTTTCAAAAAGGCTATATAGGGTTTTTCTCAATAGATTTTGCATGAAAGGTTTGCCAACTTTGAATGCCACTCAATTGCCATGAACAGGAGATACTGACATTTGAGCAAGTTTTTCATGCTTTTCCACTCAAAATTTGAAATGCCAATCTACATGAAAGTTGTGTCCCTCATCAAGCTGGACAACTTTCATAAAGGTAGATTTTTAAGTGTTTAGATGAATTTTGGAGAACGCGGCAAAAGTTCCGAAAGACATCTAGGGTTACTAGGGTTTGAGTGGGGTTTGACCAAGGCTTTGTGTGACGCCCCAGGTTTTTAATTAACCCTAACAGCCGGTCAACCCAGCTGACAGTGGTCAAATCACGGTCAACCTGGGCCCTCACCTCGAAAAACTCACTAACCTACTCTATTGAACCCTTTTGACTAGTAGACACACTTGTGGGACCAACCCATGGTCAAAGACTTGGTCAAACCCCCTTTCACCCCTAGTGTCCATAGCTGTCTGTCGGAACTTTTGCCGCGTTCTCCAAAATTCACCTAAACACTTAAAAAATTCTACCTTTAGGAAAGTTGTCCATCTTGTTGAGGGACACAACTTTCATGTAGATTGGCATTTCAAATTTTGAGAGGAAGATCTTGAAAAACTTGTTCCAAAGGCAAGATCTACTGTTCAAGGAAACAGGCTAAAATTCAAAGTTGGCAACTGTTTATTTCAAAATCTATGGAGAAAAACCCCATATGGCCTTTTGAAAATGTTAGACGGTAGCTAGATCTGTAACTTTCATATTCAAAGTTGGGTCGAGTTATATTAAAATTTTTGGAGAAATTCAATTTCAAAGGCAGGCCCAGCAAAACTGTGTTAGGCCGGGCGCCAGCGCGCCGCGACGTCGTGCGCCCACGCGCCGCGCGTGCGCCGGCGCGCCGGCCGGCCCTCGACGGCCGTGCCCGCGCGCCTTCCCGACGACTCCTCTGCCCGAGGTCGTGCGCCGCCCGAGGCCCACACCTCCCGACGCGCGCGTCTCTTCCCAAGACGCCTCGAGCCGCGGCCGCCGCGCCGCCACGCGCGCGCGCGTGCGCGCGCGGACCCCGGTCCGTCCGCGGTGCCGGCCGTACGCGCGACGGCCGAGGCGCCGTAGCACGGCAGATGCTCTCCGTCGTCACCCCGCCGTCACCCCGAGCTGCACGTATAAAAGGGCGCCGAGTTCTTCTCCTTCCCACGCCATCCCGAGCCACCAGCCTCGCCGCGCCGCGCCATTGCCGCCGCCGGAGCGCCACCTCCTCCGGTCGTCCCCTTTCCAACTCGCGCCCCTAGCATCTCCCCTAGGACCTAGTGCACCCCCAGGTCGCGCATTGTCCACCCCGAGCCGTCTACTTGCGGAGACCGCGCCGCCGCGGCCACCGCCGCCGCCGCCACCGTCGAACTCCCGCGCCGGTGACACCCTTGCCTCAACCCCGGCCACCAGTAGGTTCTAGGCGAGCCTCTGCTCGACCTAGAGCCACTCCCCGCACGGGAGCGCGGCCGGAGCCGCCGGAATTCCGGCGAGCCATCCGTCCCCCGCGGCCAAGGACCTAATTGCGAGGTCATGTTTCTTTCTAAGGGCTTATCCGCAAACCGAGGGCCTGGTTGTAATGATTTTAGATCTTTCTGAGGGTCTCGGTGCAAGAGTACATCTTCTATAGTGTTACAAATTTGCAGAAATTTGTAAAATGTGTAGAAAATCGTAGAAAATTCAGAAAATTGCAAAACTAATTTTGTTGGATTCGTGGTGAAGAAAACTACAACTTTTGTTATTCTCACTTTGTCTGATTCTGTATATTTTTAACATGAAAAATAGGAATGTGAAAAACCTAGATCTGCCATAACTCAAAAACTGTAAATCCTCTGCATCCAAATTTTGGATATGTTGTGTATTATGTCATGACTAGTTCCTAAGCCAAAAATTGCACAAAGTTATGAAGTAAATCTTTTTATATAAATTGTTTTCCTTTTATGCAGAATCTGCCTAGATGATTTTTGTAGCTAAAAATATTTATATTTTGTGCCTAGCTTGTGCATGCTGTCTTGTTATGCCAAATCACACCTCTGGTGAATTAATCGTGATTTTTGGTTTAACAGAAATATTTATTCTTAATTTGTGCATGTTTTCCTTTGTATTTTAGTAAAGCAAGTTCAGTAGAGATTCTAGGTACACTTGCTGGTTCTTTTAGTTTGTTTAGGACCAGAGGACATGCATGAGAAAGATTGAAGCAGTTTGATGCTTATTTATTTTTGTATGCATTTAAATTGTTTTGCTAGCTAATCTTTTGATTATTTTCCAAAATATTTATTTTCTAGCTTCCAAGCTTTGCATGTGAGTCCAGTAGTTCAATATGGGTATTGTTATGCTTAAGAAACCCTTGTTTAAAAGTTTGGTGAATTATTGCTTAATAAAAAGCTTTAAAGCCCTTTTAAAGATTAAAGCTTAATTAATTAAGGAAAATGCTTGTAATTCTTTTCCCTTTTAGGGAAGGGTTACCTAACTTAATTAAAGGTTAAACCCTTGCTGATAAAGGAACTAAGTTAAATAAATATCCTTGTACACACCTTGCTAGTGAGAGGAAAAAGGAGTAAACCTCACACGAAATAACATGTACAAAAGAAACATTAATTCAAATGTGCAATAAAAGAATAAACCACATGTAATCGATAACCTTCCTAAAAGGAATTCAATATTTAAATATTTGTTAAGGTGAATATGACCAACAAGAGTTGGGTAAGGTAACAAACTGTCACATCACCTGAACCTTGCATTGCATTCCGTGTAGATCTTCCTGACGGTGACTACTCACTCTTCCCGGAATCCAAGGAAGGAGGAGCAGAACCTTCGCTGCAGTACGTGGAAGTACTCGACGACACCGAGGGTGCTCAGGCTAACCTAGCTGACGCAGGCAAGCTCCGGTGCATCTAACCTAGTTTTCAAATCTTTGATTATTCAATTATCTATGGATGTTTGTGCATTTAAGTTCAGGAGTTGAATGGAACCTTGGATGCATGATCCCTAGGTACCTTTGTCCTACTAGTATGATAGGTCGATAGTTGCTAAGCTATAGGACCGTCACCAGTCGGGTGATGACCTCACTCGCGAGAATAGGTTCCTAGATAGGAATCACAAGATATCCTTAATTGGATTGCTCATGTGGTAAGAGCATGGGATTTGGGCTCCAGTCCAATGGCTATCGTGGGTTAAGTGTTTGAACGTACTAAGAACTTGTCGGGAATGGGACCGGTAAGCCTAGTACCTTAATGAGGCGGTGAGGGATCTTACTATTACTACTCTTGGGATACGTCTCATGGCTAGCTACCGGTGGTGTACGGTGACTCCGGGTACCTCGCGGGGTATGCCGGATAGCCTGCACCAAGGACTGTAAGATTCGATCCCGACCCGAGGATTTTTGGGAACTGCTTGGGAAGTTGTCCTTGCGGGGGTAGCCTACCGTGTGTGTAGGTCTACCTTGCAAGGTTTGAATCAATCGATTGTCGGCCTCTCATCGTTATCTGAGACTGCTTACTCCACTAGTCATGAGATCCCTAATGATGGAAGTTGATGAATATTATGCTTGATTAATTGTATTGCACAACTTTGTTTGTACTAGATGGCTAATTTAGTAAAGATTAAACCCACTAGAACTTGTGCTAAAATCTTGAAAGTAAGGACATACTCTTTGTTACTTTTCAGCAAAAAGAAACTCAGTGGCCAAAAGCTTTCATGTCTAGAGTTGGTGAAGTAGTTATCACCGACGAGTAAGTCTTGCTGAGTATTAGTATACTCAGCCTTGCTATAATAATGTTGATCCAGGTAATGCTTTCGGTGATGTGTGGCCCGGAGAGATCTCGCCCGGCTGGGAGCTGGAGTGGGTGGAGGATGACGACTGAGAGCATCATGGATGGCCTCTGTGGTGTTTCCGCTTCCCGCTAGTTTAATTCCGCTGTTTCAAAACTCTGAACTACTTCTTTATGGCAAAAACTTCGGTTTGTAATAATTAAACCCTTCGGGGTATGAATTTGGATGTTAATGATGTTGTATCGCTGGACTCGCCTTCGAGTGAGTTTTAATGCATATATGTCGATCCTTGTTGCTATTCAAGTCATTTACCGGGCATTAACCCGGCGACTAATGACAGGATGATACTTTATTATCGCTTAATGACCAAAGTTGATTGGTTTAGGTGATAGTACGATATTTTCCTGGGCGGGTTGTCACAGTTGGCATCAGAGCAATTATATGCACCAGAGATTAATTAATAACCTTAATCACTGGTTTTTAATAAAATTTGCCAAGATTGTCTGATTTTCCAAAACACGTTGGTCCGCTAAGGATAAACTAGACCGAGAGGCCCTAGATGGAATTTTTGGGTTCTTTCAGGTGGCTTAATTAACTTATGGTTTATTTTTCTAACTCCCAGCACATTACTTTCGGTCAGACTTACTTTCTTGCACAACCAAACTAGATGAGCCACGTGTTTTATACGTGTGCTATACCGCATCATGGGAATTGCGAGGGTTGATGGAGTGATCCATTCCACGGATCCCATCTTCGCGTCTGTTTATGAGTTGTGTGTCGCCATGTGTTTTATACGTGTGCATTCCGCATGTCGATCATGCGAGGAAAGGATACACTCCATTCAAACGGAGGGTGTCCGAGGTTGGACGCTGCCCATGCAGCGGCTTGATGCATGGGTGCCGTTTCTATAGTGAACGGTAATGTATTTGGACGCTTTCGTGACGTGCTGGCACGAAAGGTTCGTTTTCTACAGGTACATAGCAGCGCTTCGTTAGTCGTTAAGCGAGTACCATGTAGCTCTCGACTAGATATTATAAGGAGAGACGAATAAAAGCCTTGCCACCGGCACTAACTTCGATTTTAGGCTTGATTGCCATGTGAGGTCGGATAGGGCGTCTTGCATGGATATTAAAAATTGAAACTTCTAAAATGGACCCAAAACTGAACTTCTATGTGCTCTCTAAGGAAGATTTTGCTAGTGTGTGCTTTTTATAAACTAGAGTACCTCTCATGCTTAGCTGTCGTGCTGCCAAAATTTTGAAAAAGCTTGTTCACTTTGTTTGTACCACGTGCTTGGAATTCTAATTAAACCAGTTTGTTAAGAACAGTTGCTCCTTGCCCAGCCTAGCTTTTAGTCGCAAGTTCCGATCATAGCTTCTGTTGGCTTGGGTTACACCTTTCTAGGCACATCTAAACTTTGTATCCTTTCACCTTGTTTCCTTGATCGAGCTGAACCTTTGAAAACCAAAAGGGTGTAAAAAGAACCTTTGTAGTAATCGGAAAACCGGGGGAAAAGTTTTAGGGTTCTGGATTTTGGTTATGAATTTTATTCACAGCTGCCAGAACTTCACCATTTGACATGTCGTGCTCCTTGAGACCTGACATGTGCTACATTTTTGTACAGATGGCTTTCCCCGTGTTTCACGAGTTCGACGCTGACGGTATGATCCGTACCAACGGGTTGCACAGGGAGGGTTTTCCGCGTCTTGCGTGGGAAGCACTCAGCGCCACAGGCTACCTCACACCACCGACTTATGAGGTATCCGAGTTCGAGCGTTATGGCGTTCCCCGTTGCAGAGTGATCGTCATTGTTCTACCACACCCGGACCACGCCGACTAGTTCGACTTGAGTTTCGTCTACTGGGGATTCATTACCCACGAGGTCGTTGAGTCAGCAGCCCTTAGAGTGCTGACGGACTTCTGTGACCACAACCCCACTGTGGTAGCTCTCTCTCCATTCGGGCTATTTCCTGCTGTGAGTCCTCACGACCCGGCATGGTTGGACCGTATGGATCACCTACGGGAGTTGTTGTCGCTAGCGGGTCCACTGGATGTCACTCAGACGCTGGCTCGCTCTCTTAACATGGTTTTCACACTTCAGGGGCTGCGCTATAATACCGCAACGATTATCAAGCAGCATTTGGAGGCATCTAGGCGGGATTGGCAGCTGTCGGGGTCAGCCCTGAGGGTCCCCCAAAACAACTGGGGAAACCCTGCTTAAAACCTGCAAAAAACCAAAGCTAAACGCATCTCACCTAAGCGCACACACAGGGCACGGCCCACACTGCGGTGGTCCCCGCGGCCCACCAAAGCGGCCCACTCAAAGGTCCCCTCGAGCAGGCTCCGCCTCGCTCGAGGGTGCGCGCCTCCCTCGAGCGGGTTCCGTCTTGCTCGAGGGTTCACAGCCACCTCGAGCGGGCTCCGCCTCGCCCGAGGCTCCCTCACGCGCATGCCCGTTCCCGCACGCGGGTACGGGCATTTAATGCTCTGGCACGGCGGGGCGGCGCCATCATGCGCCTGGGACTCACCCCCCGGCCCTGTTGCACCAACTTCCTAGGGGGAACCCATCCCCGCCACTGTGGGGGACTGTGCGGCGTGGCGGGCATCAGCCCCGTGACACCACGCCGCCTACTCCCGTACGGCTAACGCGCCGCGCCCTCGAAGGGGGGCCGGGCACACCCTCGAATTGCTTTCTCGTGACCTTGCAGGGTTAGGTTGTGACGCTAGGCCGGCGGGACGCCATCCCTGCCACTATTGGGTGCAGGCGGCCACCCCCGTGCGTACAACGCCACGCCGGGCATTGTTACAACAGCTCCGGCGCTGTGAGGCACGCGGGAACGGGACGCCGCCACGCCTGCCACTGCACCCCGTACGGATCAACGTCAACAACCCCCTCGAGCCCGCATGGGGACGCCACGGCCAACCACTGCGCCCCTACCCTCGAAGCTACCACTGTTCGGGTACAAGATACGCCATGATGACCAGATCGCGGCAAGGACCGTCAAGGCGGCCGCCTACTCTGCGGCGTTGCACACCATACTTCCCCATGTAGCTGAATAGTGCGGCATGCTTGTAATTCGCCCTCTCTTTGGCCTATAAAAGGAAGGTGAACTCCCCCGCCGCAGGGGACGAGACGACAGACAACATACGACACAACCCACACACATTCCCCAATTCTCCCACAACATCTGAACCTCTTCCGTTCACTTCACCAGGGACTTGGAGACCACGTCCCCTCTCCCGCTTTGCTTGTAGCCACCCCACTACAGGCACCCCGGTGCTGAGCAATATAGTGCCCCGAGCACACCACTGCTGGACGTACGGCCCCCGGCCGGAACCAGGATAAACCTTGTGTCTTTGATTGCTTAGCATCGACCATTGAGGGATAGACCTTGGCGCTTATTACTGGTTAGTGTCGGGACCACATTCCGCACCGATAGTAGCAGCTAACAGCAGCCCATCAGCAGCTAAACTTTACACTTACTCAGATGCGGCAGGAGAATGACAGGTTGTGTGCCAGGAGATTCCAGTTAGATTTAGAGAGAGGCGACCGCCTATAGAGAATTGTAGATCTGGAGACAGAGAATTACACCCTGGAGGAGAATGCCGATGCGTATGAGATTGGGAGGTTGACGCTTCTTCAGAACATTGCTGATATGCAGCAGCAGGTGGAGGAGGCCGAGGTACAGGTGGCAGCCTTGCAGGCTATAGTGGCCTTACGGCCCACGCCTCCCGATGCGGGCACACCGGAGGAGCGAGCGAGTCTGTCTGGTCTAGATCAGACGAGCCAGGCAGGATCACCGTTACTGACTCCCCCAGCTTCGCCTACGGGCAGTGGTGCTTCGGTGGGCAACTAGGTTGCCGGCAGCGATAATAAGAAGGATTGCGATCCTATGGTGTTATCTTCGAAATGTTGGAGTAATTAGCTTTTGAGCACGTCTTTGTGCGGAGTAACTGCATGTAACCTTGTCGTATTGTGGTGTTTTCAAAATTGAGTCTTGTAATGTCCTTGGACCCTTGTTCCATCTTGTTGTAATAATGAATGCTTAAGCATGTGGTGTTTTAATGGAAATTCGCGTGTTCACCCCAGATGTTGGGATTTGTATTGCGTATGATTACCAAATTTTGAGTGAATCGTTGCAATGACCACACTTGCCAAAACTTGCATTTCACATAAGCGTTGGGAAACCTAAGTATTTTTAGGGGCATCCATCGTCTGCCAAGCAATTAGGTACTTGTCCACCCTCATTGGCGCCCGAAATGGCAGAAATTGCCCCGAGAGTGAATGTTGGCTCGTGTTACTCGAGTGGTCGCATTTCCTAACTATGTCGAGGAACGATTCTAGGAATCCTTTGTTGACAATGTGATACCTTTCGACTGTTGCTGTCATCATCATATGAATGCTAATGAGCTATGGTTATGTATGGTCATACTTGTCATCATTTCCGAGTAAGCTTTTGGTTATGTGACTAACAAGGCTCGCATTTCAGATGGTGGGAACCACGCGCAGCTCTCCCAACGGCTTCAGAGCGAATGGTAGCGGTGACTTGCCGCTGCCACCGCCCATGACACCGTCGGAGGCCTTCATGGCCACGCAAACCAAGGTGCTGCGCCAGATCCTGCAGACGCAGCAGTAGATCGCTCAGTAGATGAACCGAGGGCCGCCACACGAGGCCAACCACGAAGGGCCCAATCAGGTTACCACGTATGCTCAGTTCATCACGATGAAGCCGCCGACCTTCTCCAAGGCGGAAGACCCCCTAGAAGCCGAAGCTTGGATCAAGGCCATAGAGGCGAAGTTCTCCGCCTTTGTGCTGCCTTGCTCCGAGGAGAACAAAGCCAACTTCACAGCTCTGCAACTGCAGGGGGAAGCTTTGATGTGGTGGGACCATTTCAAGTCAACGCAGCGAGGGTGTGCTGTAACTTGGGATGAGTTCAAGCAAGCTTTCAAGAGCCATCACTTCCTCAAGGGACTAATGGATAGGAAGATGAGGGAGCTATTGGCCCTTAGGCAGGGGTCCGACACGGTGTACCGTTATGCCTAGAAGTTTAACAGCTTGTGCCAGTATGGTGGGCATCACGTTGACACTGATGCGAAGAAGATGGAAAGATTCCGCGATGGGCTAGATAGCAAGTTGTACGAGCGGCTGAACCTGCTCGAGCCCGCAAACTTCCATGAGCTAGTGAACAAGGCTATCTCCCAAGAGGATGCCATGAAGAAGGCCCACGGGGACAAAAAGAGGGTATCTGGTTTTGCTCCGGGCGGCGGAACTAGTAAAAAGTTTTGCTTTGTGAAGAAGAACGTTCCAAACCCGTCCCAGCAATCTTCAACTGGACGCTAGACGATGAAGCCATCCCAGAGCAAACCCGCAGGGAACTTCCAGTTCTGAAAAGCTCAGCAGCAGGCTCCAAAGCCTAATGCACCTCCTCGCAACGTTGGTGATCGTCGTTTCTACAACTGTGGTCAACTAGGGCATTACATCAGTGAATGTCACAAGCCCAGGCAGATCAAGCCCAACCCCCAGAATCAAGGTGCAGGGAACAAGCCTGCCACTCCGGCTAAGAAGCCTATGGTGAAAGTACGCCAAGGCAAGCTATGAGTGATATTCCATAGGGAGCTTCAGTGCTCACGGGTACCTTCTCTATCAATAACACTCCTGTTAAGATTTTATTTGATTCGGGAGCCACCCACAGTTTCATAAGTGAGAATCTATTGGGCAAATTGGGTCTAAAAGGAATGCAAACCAAATCGGCTTATAAAATTACCACACCGGGTGGAAACATCTCTTCTCACCTAGTAACTTTTGGAGTTCCTTTAAGGTTGGGAAGCAGGGTTATTCGATCTAATATCATAACCATAAAATTGGAAGGCATGGATGTTATCTTGGGTATGGAGTGGATGACCCAACATAAGGTGGTTCTAGATATATCAGATAGGGTCGTAGAGATCAATTCTCCTACTGTCGGGCACACTACCTTGTACCTACCTTTCAAGGACGGTACCGACTCTTGTGCCTATGTGACCATTATCTCCCCTCTTGATGAAATTCCAGTAGTGTGTGATTATCCAGATGTCTTTCCTGATGAGTTTCCTGGTATGCCACCAGACAGAGATGTTGAGTTTGTAATCGAACTCCAACCAGGTACCGCACCCATTTCCAAAAGACCTTATCGTATGCCACCCAAAGAATTAGCCGAACTGAAAAATCAACTCCAGGAACTATTAGATAAGGGTTATATTCGCCCAAGCTCTTCTCCTTGGGGTTGCCTGCTCTGTTCGTCAAAAAGAAAGATGGTAACTTGAGACTGTGTGTGGATTACCGAACGCTCAATGTAGTCACCATCAAGAACAAATATCCTCTTCCCCGAATCGATGTTCTTTTTGATCAATTGGCTGGAGCCAAAGTTTTCTCCAAGATCGACCTTCGTTCTGGTTATCATCAAATCAAAATTTGACCTTGTGACATTCCTAAAACCGCTTTCTCCACTCGTTACGGTCTTTACGAGTTCTTGGTAATGTCTTTTGGTCTCACGAATGCCGCAGCCTACTTCATGTACCTCATGAACTCTGTGTTTATGACGGAGCTCGACAAATTCGTAGTGGTCTTTATCGATGATATCCTCATCTACTCCAAAAATGAGAAAGAACATGCCAAACATCTCCGAGTTGTCCTTCAGCGTTTGCGAGATCATAAGCTTTATGCTAAGTTCTCCAAATGTGAATTCTGGTTGAAGAGTGTGAAATTCTTGGGGCACACCATTTCCCAAGATGGTATCTCCGTAGATCCTAGTAAAGTTCAAGAGGTGATGGATTGGAAACCACCCAAGTCCGTACACCAGATCCGCAGTTTCCTAGGATTGGCGGGATACTACCGTCGGTTCATTCCTGACTTCTCTAGAATCGCGAAACCTATGACCGAACTACTCAAGAAAGGAGTGAAGTTCGTGTGGAGCGAAGCATGTGAGAATGCCTTCCACACCTTGAGGCAACATTTAACCTCAGCCCCAGTGCTAGTGCAACCGGATAATTCCAAACCTTTTGAAGTCTTCTGTGACGCATCAGGCATGGGTCTCGGCTGTGTCCTTATGCAAGAAGGCCGAGTCATTGCCTATGCTTCACGGGCACTTCGACCTCATGAGATCAATTATCCTACCCACGATCTTGAGTTAGCTGCTGTTGTCCACGCTCTCAAGATATGAAGGCATTACCTGATGGGTAATTGTTGTAACATCTTCACTGATCACAAGAGTCTCAAATACATCTTTACTCAGTCAGAGTTGAATATGAGGCAAAGAAGATGGCTTGAGTTGATTAAAGACTATGACCTAGAAGTGCACTACCACCCCGACAAAGCGAATGTGGTTGCGGATGCTCTTAGCTGCAAAGTTCACTGCAACCATCTAGAATTAGAGCCAGTTAGTGTCCCGTTATGTGAAGAAATGAGAAGGCTCAACTTAGAAGTGGTACCGCAAGGAAGTCTTTATGCCTTAACGGCAGAATCCAATCTTTATGATAGAATTGTCACTGCTCAACGCAATGACGAAGACATACAAACCATCAAACAGAAACTAGAAGAGGGAGATCCCAAGTATACTTGTTTCCAGAAGGATCACCAGGATGTGGTCTGGTTTGGAAAACGCCTTGTGGTTCCGGTTGATCCGGAAATTAAGAAGATCATCCTAGATGAGGCTCACCAGTCCAAATTTTCTATTCACCCTGGCAGCACCAAGATGTATCAAGATCTAAAACAGAATTTCTGGTGGTCCAATATGAAGGTTGATATAGCCAAGTATGTAGCCGAGTGCGATACTTGCCACCGGATGAAAGCAAGCCATTTGAAATCGGCAGGTGCACTCCAACCCCTGTCGATACCCATGTGGAAATGGGATGACATTAGTATGGATTTCATTGTGGGTTTACCCCTGACAGCTAGAAAGAAAGATTCTATTTGGGTAATCATAGACAGACTCACCAAGACCGCTCACTTCATTGCCGTACATACCACTTATTCAGTACATGGTTCGTTTGCATGGAATTCCGAAGACTATAATCTCTAACAGAGGAACTCAGTTTGTAGCTCGCTTCTGGGAGCAATTGCATGAGTGTTTAGGAACCAAGATAATTCGCAGTTCCAGTTATCATCCGTAGACCGATGGTCAGACGGAAAAGATAAATCAGATTTTGGAAGATATGCTGCGAGCAAGCATCTTTCACTTTGACAAGAGTTGGGACAAGTGTTTGCCCTTGTCAGAATTCTCCTACAATAATAGTTATCAAGCCAGTTTGAAGATGGCACCGTTCGATGCTCTTTACGGACAAAGATGTCGCACTCCATTGAATTGGTCAGAAGCCGGAGAAAGGACACTCTTTGGCCCGGACTTAGTTAAGGATGCCGAAGAAAAGGTACAAGTGATAAGAGAGAATTGGAAGATGGCTCAGATGAGACAAAAGAGTTACCATGACAAGGGAACCGCACCCCGACACTTTGAAGTGGGAGATTACGTGTATTTGAAGGTGTCCCCCACCAAAGGTGTGCAAAGATTTGGTGTCAAAGGAAAGTTAGCTTCACGCTACATTGGACCCTATGAAATCATAGAAGTGTGTGGGCTAGTGGCTTATCGTATCCAGTTGCCAGAACGGTTTTCCGCAGTCCACAATGTGTTTCATGTAACTCAGTTGAAGAAGGGAATGCCTGTGCCGGTGAACGAAGTCATCATAGAAGCTAATGCTTGGATTGAGCCGGATTTCTCGCTCATCGAGCACCCATTGAGAGTACTAGACCAAAACGAGCGCAAGACCCGAAGAAAAACAGTACGAATGTACAAAATCCAATGGAGTCATCACACGGAAGAAGAAGCAACTTGGGAGACAGAAGACTACCTCAACACTAACTATCTGGGCTTCCTGCAGTCTCGAAACCGTGAGTTCTCTTTCCCATCTTATCGCTATCAAATCGAATCTCGGGACGAGATTCCGTTTAAGGGGGGTAGGCTGTGACGCCCCAGGTTTTTAATTAACCCTAACAGCCAGTCAACCCAGCTGACAGTGGTCAAATCACGATCAACCTAGGCCCTCACCTCTAAAAACTCACTAACCTACTCTATTGAACCCTTTTGACTAGTAGACACACTTGTAGGGCCAACCCATGGTCAAAGACTTGGTCAAACCCCCTTTCACCCCTAGTGTCCATAGCTGTCTATCGGAACTTTTGCTGCGTTCTCCAAAATTCGCCTAAACACTTAAAATTCTACCTTTAGAAAAGTTGTCCATCTTGTTGAGGGACACAACTTTCATGTAGATTAGCATTTCAAATTTTGAGAGGAAGAGCTTGAAAACTTGTTCCAAAGGCAGGATCTACTGTTCAAGGAAACAGGCTGACATTCAAAGTTGGCAACTGTTTATTTCAAAATCTGTGGAGAAAAACCCCATATGGCCTTTTTGAAAATGTTAGAGGGTAGCTAGATCTGTAACTTTCATATTCAAAGTTGGATAGAGTTGTATTCAAATTTTTGGAGAAATTCAATTTCAAAGGCAGGCCTAGCAAAACTGTGTCAGGCCGGGCGCCAGCGCGCCGCGACGATGCGCGCCCGCGCGCGCGTGTCGCCGGCCGGCCGGCCGACCCTCGACGGCCGTGCCCGCGCGCCTTCCCAACGACTCCTCTCGCCCGAGGCCGTGCGCCACCCGAGGCCCACACCTCCCGACACGCGCCTCTACCCAAGACGCCTCGAGCCGCACCGCCGCACCGCCGTACGCGCGTCGTGCGCGCGGCGGACCCCGTCCGTCCACGGCGCGGTGGCCGTACGCGTGACGGCCGAGGCGCCGTAGCACGCATATGCTCCCCGTCGTCACCCCACCGTCACCCTGAGCTGCACGTATAAAAGGGCGCCGAGTTCTTCTCCTTCCCACGCCATCCTGAGCCGCCAGCCTCGTCGCGCCGCGCCATTGCCGCCGCCGCCGCCGGAGCGCCACCTCCTCCGGCCATCCCCTCGTCCAACCCGCGCACCTAGCATCTCCCCTAGGACCTAGTGCACCCCCCGGGGTCGCGCATTGTCCACCCCGAGCCGTCTACTCGCCGGAGACCGCGCCGTCGCGGCCACCACCGCCGGCCGCCGTCGAACTTCCGTGCCGGGGACACCCTTGCCCCAACCCCAGCCACCAGTAGGTTCTAGGTGAGCCTCTGCTCGACCCAGAGCCACTCCCCGCCCAGGAGCGCGGCCGGAGCCGTCGGAATTCCGGCGAGCCCGCCGTCCCCCGCGGCCAAGGACCTATTTGCGAGGTCCTGTTTCTTTCTAAGGGCTTATCCGCAAACTGAGGGCCTGGTTGTAATGATTTTAGATCTTTCTGAGGGTCTCGGTGCAAGAGTACATCTTCTATAGTGTTACAAATTTGCAGAAACTTGTAAAACGTGTAGAAAATCGTAGAAAATTCAGAAAATTGCAAAACCAATTTTCTTGGATTCGTGGTGAAGAATACTACAACTTTTGTTATTCTCACTTGGTCTGATTCTGTATATTTTTAACATGAAAAATAGGAATGTGAAAAACCTAGATCTGCCATAACTCAAAAACTATAAATCCTCTGCATCCAAATTTTGGATATGTTATGTATTATGTCATGACTAGCTCCTAAGACAAAAATTTCACAAAGTTATGAAGTAAATCTTTTTATATAAATTGTTTTCCTTTTATGCAGAATCTGCCTAGATGATTTTTGTAGCTAAAAATATTTATGTTTTGTGCCCAGCTTATGCATGCTGTCTTGTTATGCCAAATCACACCTCTGGTGAATTAATCATGATTTTTGGTTTAACAGAAATATTTATTCTTAATTTGTGCATGTTTTCCTTTGTATTTTAGTAAAGCAAGTTCAGTAGAGATTCTAGGTACACTTGCTAGTTCTTTAAGTTTGCTTAGGACCAGAGGACATGCATGAGAAAGATTGAAGCAGTTTGATGCTTATTTATTTTTGTATGCATTTAAATTGTTTTGCTAGCTAGTCTTTTGATTATTTTCCAAAATATTTATTTTCTAGCTTCCAAGCTTTGCATGTGAGTCCATAGTTCAATATGGGTATTGTTATGCTTAAGAAACCCTTCTTTAAAAGTTTGGTGAATTATTGCTTAATAAAAAGCTTTAAAGCCCTTTTAAAGATTAAAGCTTAATTAATTAAGGAAAATGCTTGTAATTCTTTTCCCTTTTAGGGAAGGGTTACCTAACTTAATTAAAGGTTAAACCCTTGCTGATAAAGGAACTAAGTTAAATAAATATCCTTGTACACACCTTGCTAGTGAGAGGAAAAAGGAGTAAACCTCACATGAAATAACAAGTACAAAAGAAATATTAATTCAAATGTGCAATAAAAGAATAAACCACATGTAATCAATAACCTTCCTGAAAGGAATTTAATATTTAAATATTTGTTAAGGTGAATATGACCAACAAGAGTTGGGTAAGGTAACAAAGTGTCACATCACTTGAACCTTGCATTGCATTCCGTGTAGTGACTACTCACTCGTCCCAAAATCCGAGGAAGGAGGAGCAGAAGCTTCGCTGCAGTACGTGGAAGTACTCGACGACACCGAGGGTGCTCAGGCTAACCAAGCTGACGAAGGCAAGCTCCGGTGCATCTAACCTAGTTTTCAAATCTTTCATTATTCAATTATCTATGGATGCTTGTGCATTTAAGTTCAGGAGTTGAATGGAACCTTAGATACATGATCCCTAGGTACCTTTGTCCTACTAGTATGATAGGTCGATAGCTCCTAAGCTATAGGACCGTTACAAGTCAGGTGATGACCTCACTCGCGAGAATAGGTTCTTAGATAGGAATCACAAGATATCCTTAATTGGATTGCTCATGTGGTAAGAGCATGGGATTTGGGCTTCGGTCCAATGGCTATCATGGGTTAAGTTTTTGAATGTACTAATCACTTGTCGGGAATGGGACCGGTAAGCCTAGTACCTTAATGAGGCGGCGAGGGATTCTACTATTACTACTCTTGGGATACGTCTCACGGCTAGCTACCGGTGGTGTACGGTGACTCCGGGTGCCTCGCGGGGTATGCCGGATAGCCTGCACCAAGGACTGTAAGATTCGATCCCGACCCGAGGATTTTTGGGAACTGCTTGGGAAGTTGTCCTTGCGGGGGCAGCCTACCGTGTGTTTAGGTCTACCTTGCAAGGTTTGAATCAATTGATTGTCGGCCTCTCACCGTTATCTCAGACTGCTTACTCCACTAGCCATGAGATCCCTACTGATGGAAGTTGATGAATATTATGCTTGATTAATTGTATTGCACAACTTTGTTTGTACTATACGGCTAATTTAGTAAAGATTAACCCCAATAAAACTTGTGCTAAAATCTTGAAAGTAAGGACATACTCTTTGTTACTTTTCAGCAAAAAGAAACTCAGTGGCCAAAAGCCTTTCATGTCTAGAGTTGGTGAAGTAGTTATCACCGACGGGTAAGTCTTGCTGAGTATTAGTATACTCAGCCTTGCTATAATAATGTTGATCCAGGTAATGCTTTCGGTGATGTGTGGCCTGGAGAGATCCCGCCCGGCTGGGAGCTGAGAGACCTCCGAGGCATCACCTTCAACTTCACTTGGCAAGTCCTCAAATTCCTCCTCCTCTTGCTTGTCATCTCCACTTGCCATAACCTCACACGGTTAAGTGTTTGCAAGGATAACCTGCTCTGATAACAATTGAAAGGATCGAGGCAATGTGGCCTAGAGGGGGGTGAATAGGCCTGCACACAAATTTAAACTTTTTCTACAGAAGGACTGTCAGGGTCCGGAACCCGAAAAACCAATTTAGCGTTCGCCCGCGCGGAGCGCTCGGTCCGACGACCAACGGACCAAGGCTCGGCTCTGCCTCCACCCCCCACGTGCGCGTGCGCGCGAGGCATGCTGCTTAATTATTAATTATTATGTTAATTTTACAACACGCGGCATGCCCACGTGTACGGCCCAACAATTGGTTTTACCCCTCCCGTTCACACACTGCACGTCTTTCTCCCGATTTCTTTTCTCGTTTCCTCCTCTCCGTCTTTCAGCAAAATCTCGGTGCACTTGTGTAGTTTTTTTTCTAAGCAAATAACTGTATAATCAATGCGCATAACATGTTAGAAAAAAGTGTGAAGTACAAATTGTGTGTTTGTTTAAAAAGTTATCCACATAACTCGTCATCACGAAAAAAATATGTGCATAACTCGTAGTTAAGGGAAAAGATTATCAGCATAACTCATCGTCAGGGTCAAAGTTATATGCATAACTCGTTATTAGAGAACAAGTGATAGGCATAACTCGTCATTAGGAAAAAAGTTATTCGCATAACTCGTCGTCAGGGTCAAAGTTATGTGCACAACTCGTCGTCAAAGTCAAAGTTATGTGCATAATTCGTGTTAGAAAAAAATTATTTGCATAACTTGTCGGCAGGGGTCAAAGTTATGCCCCTAACTCGTCGTTAGAAAAAAAAAGTTATACGTATAAATTACCATATGAAAAAATTATGTGCACAAGTTGTCGTGTGACAAAATTATGTGCATAAATTATTGATAGAAAAGAAAAAAAGCTACACATATATGATCATACGAAAAAATTATGTGAAAAAATATACTTGATAAAAAATTATATCAAAAACTTCTCAAACAACCTGGTTTCCTAGCCGGCCAGCATCCTGATTAGCTGTCGACCACAGCCGGCGTGCATGTGGTGGGACCAAGAACACGGATGCATAAGAAGGAAATGATGTTGGGCGCGGTATAAAAAAAGAGAAAGAAGAGCATGTAGGAATTCGATTGCCACTTTCAGTCGCAGGGCGCGCGCGCTAATTAGAGACTCCCTGCTGACAGTCTGATGGAGCAACGTGAGGGAAAAGAAAGAAAAAAATGACAGCTCGCAGTCCTGGTGAGAGGCGCCTTCCGTAGGGAAAAAAATAACCTCATGTCTGAAATCGATCGCTCGCACCCCAGTTAGCGGGCGCGCGCTAATTAGTCTCTCCCTCAGGAACCTCCGAGATTATTTCCGGAACCTCCGAACGAGGCAGCCTCCGAGAATAAACTCAGAACTTCCGATAACTGTTAGAACAGATGTGACGCCCCAGGTTTTTAATTACCGCCATTAATGCTAATGACCGGATCAGCCGGGTCAAACCAGTCAAACCTCGGTCAAACCTAGGTCAACCTGGGTCATCACCCGAAAACCTCGCCAGTGAACCCCAATGAACTCCTTGACCAAGCCTACACACACCCGTAGTCGACCCTTGGTCAAAGACACGGTCAAAACCGGCTTGACCGTCGACGTCAGCGAATGTCGTCCGGAACTTTTGCCGCGTTCTCCAAAATTCACCTAAACACTTCAAAATCTACCTTTATGAAAGTTGTCCATCTTGTTGAGGGACACAACTTTCGTGTAGATTGGCATTTCAAATTTTGAGTGGAAATTAGCAAAAAACTTGATCGATTGACAGTACCCCCTGTTTTCCATAACAGGCCGGCATTCAATATTGGCACGACGTTCCTGCAAAATCCGTTGAGAAAAACACTATATGGCATTTTTGAAAGTTGTAGAGGGTAGTCAGATCTACAACTTTCCTATTCATTGCCTTGAGCACTTTTATTTAATTTTTTGGAGAAAACTTAATTGGAACAGGGGCACTCTGCAATTCCAGCCGGCCGACGCCGCGCCGTGCACGGACGTCGCGCGCGCGCGCGCGCGCGGGCGCCGCGCCGCCGGCGCCGCCCCCGCGCCCCTCCCTCCGCCGTACCTCGATCCCCACGCCGCCCCGTGTCTTCCCAACGCAGCGCGCCGTCCCGAGGTACACGCACGTCGAGGAGGCACCCCCCGCCGCACCCTAGGACGCCGCGCCGCCGTACGAGCCTCGGTTCGCCCCGCGGTCACCGCACCGTCGCCGGGTCCGCGCGTTCCCGAGGTGCCCCGAGCATCCGACGGCCCGCTGGTCCTAGGCACGTGCCTCCGCGTGGCATATATAGGCCGCCTTCTGCGGCCGCCGCCGCTCGCCGGAGCCACCACCGGCCGCCAAGGGCCTAAACCGAGCCCTCCCTAACCCCTAGAGCACCCCCACGACGTACCCGACGGGTCCCGCCGCCGGCGCTCGCCGGAATCGAGCCGCCCGCGCCGGCCGGCCGCCGCAAGGACCAAATTGCGAACCTCGAGATCTTTCCAGGGTCTTATTCGCAAAAGGGTAACTCCAATAGTTCAATAGATTTGCTGATTCTTGTAAATTGTGTAGAAAATCATAGAAAAATCAGACAATTGTGAAACCAATTTTCTGGATGCATGGTGAATTATACTACAACTTTTGTTATTCTGGTCTGAGCTAATTCCTTTTATTTTTTGCATGAAAAATACAAATGTGAAAACCCTAGATCTGCAATATCTCAAAAACCATAAATCCTCTGTTGCCAATTTTTGGATATGTTGTGTGTTAGGTCATGACTAGCTCCTATGCCGAAAAGTGCACAAAGTTATGATGTAAATCTTTTTCTAAAAATGTTTTTCTATTTCTGGCAGATCTGCATAAATGATTTGTCTTGTTAAATATATTCATGTTCTTGAGCCCAACTTGTGCACACTGTATTGTAATACCAAAATTCACATATTGTGAATTAATCATGAATGTTGGATTAAAAGAAATAATTATTCTTGATTTATGCATGTTTTCGTTTGTAAATTAATAAAACAAGTTCAGAAGAGATTGCATGCAAACATGCTAGTTCTTTAGGCTTGTTTAGGACCAGAGAGCATGCACAAGAAAGTTTGAATCATTTTGATGCTTATTTATTTTTATATGCATTTATTTTGAATCACTAGCTAGTCCTTTGTTATTTTTCATAATATTTAATTTCCTAGCATCCAACACTTACATGTGGGTCCAATGGGCCAGTATAGGTGCTAGTAGGCTTAAGAAACACTCATTTAATTTTTGGTAATTTAATTGATTAATAAAAGGCTTAAATGCCCTTTTTATATTAAAGGGAAATTAAATAAAGAGAAACCCTTAATTAAATCCTTTTCCTTTTTGAAAGTATTATTTAATATAAATAAAAGAAAGTTAATTCTCATTACTGATAAGGAATTAATTCATGGATAAAAATATTATTCATATCTTTACTTGTGAAAGGAAAATGACTAAAAGATTTCAAATGAAATGACAAGTATAAAGAAATCCTTATTCAATTGTGCAATAAAAGATTAACCCATGTACAACCAATAACCTTCCTAAAAGAGAAATCACCAAACCACCCATGTTAACTTGAGTGTTGTTGCAAATCATGTTAAAAAGGTTAAATATACCTACCCACTACTGTTGGTGAATTTAAATTAAATTATTTACATATATATCAACAAACACCATCAAAAAGAATAATTAATAAAGAGTTGCATATTGTTCCTTTATGGAAGAGTATGCTGAATGTATTCTTATCTAGTTGAATGTGCCCAACAAATACACCCCTTGATTGTCAAAATGGTTTGTAAGTGATTAAAGTAGAAATCATCGAATAAATCTTGCATTTGCATCTTCGTGTAGATCTTTCCGCCAGTAGACGTACGCTCGTGCCGGAAGGAGGAGACGAAGGTGCCGACAAAGAGCTGCCGTGCGTGAACGTAGCTCAAGACCTGGACCCAAGTCCAGAAGGGCCCAAGGCCAACCTTGCCAGCGAAGGCAAGCCCCGGATCATTAACCCTGTCTTTTAAAATTATGCAATTATGTTTGCTGTGATTGTGCATTTACGTTTCAGGAATTGATTTGAAACCCTAGATGCATGATCCCTAGGTACCTATGCTCTATCTCTAGTATGCTAGGTCGATAGCTGCCGTGCTATAGGACAGATAGAAGTCGAGTGATGTTCGTCACTCGCGAGAATAGGTTCCTAGATAGGAATCATAAGATATCCTTAAATGGATTGCTCATGTGGTAAGAGCATGGGATTGGGCTCGGTCCGGTGGGCATGTGGGCTAAGCTTTTGAACATACTAAGCACATGCGGTTATGGGGCCGGTAAGCCTAGTACCTTAATGAGGCGGCATGGGATCCTACCGTTACTACTCTTGAGAAATCTCCTTACCGGCTAGCTACGGGAAGGGTGGTGTATGGTGACTCCGGGTATCTCGCGGGGTATGCGGATAGCTGCACCGGGGACCGTAAGATTCGATCCCAACCCGAAGACTTTTGGAAACGGCACGGGGAAGTTGTCCTCGCGGGGACGGCCCTACCGTGTGTTTGGGTCTACCTTGCAAGGTTTAAATCAATCGATTGTCGGCCTCTCACCGTTATCCGAGACTGCTTAATCAACTGGCCATGATATCCCATAATGATGGAACTCGAGAAATATTGTTGTATGAATTAATTGCTTGTCCAATTCCTGATTGAATTAGTTGGCACATTTAGAAATGGTAAAAGTAAGGATCTACTCTTAGCAGCTGTTTAGCAAAAGAAACTTCACCGGCCTAAAGCCTTTCATGTCTAGAGGTTGGTGATGTAGTCATCACCTGACGGTTAAGTCTTGCTAAGTATTAGTATACTCAGCCTTGCTTTAAAACTGTTGATGCAGGTGTGATTGATCAGAAGGGTGACGACAAGTGATGACATCACGGATGGCCTCCTGTGATGTTTACCGTTGCGCTAGTTTAAATTATTTCCGCTGTATTTTCAAACTCTGAACCTTTACTCCATGTCATGAACAATGGTTTGTAATAAAATGTTTAATCCATGTTGTACTTTGGACTCGCCTTCATGTGAGTTTTAATGCATGTGTCGATCCTCTGTTTGATGTCTAAGTGATTCACCGGGAGTTAACCCGGCAACCAACGACAGGATGATACTTTACTATTGCTTAACGACCAAAGTGGATCGGTCTTAGGCGATAGTACGGTATTTTCCTGGGCGGGTTGTCACAAATTTGGTATCGAGCGACTGCATGCACCTGAGTTTAATTAACAACTCTAATCACATGATTTTCGAATAAAATTTGCCAAGATTGTTTGATTTGCAAAACACGTTGGTCCGCTAAGGATAAACTAGACCGAGAGGCCCTAGAGGGAATTTTTGGTTTCTTTCAGGTGGCTTAAATAACCTATGGTCTATTTTGCTAACTCCCAGCACATTACTTTATGTCAGACTTACATTCTCGCACAACCATACTAGTTCATCACGTTTTGCCATACGTGGTGGTACCACAGGGAAGTCCTGTGAGGGACTAGTGGGACCTATTCCAATGGGTGTCACATCGCGTCTGAGTCTCGTCACGTTTTGCCATACGTGATGGTACCATGGGAAAGTCCGTGAGGGATGAGTGAGGCCTATTCCAATGGGCACTCACGTCGCGTCAGAGTCTTAAATAGGACGCTGTCCATGCAGCGGCTTAACGCATGGATGTCGTTTCTATAGTGAACGGTAATGTATGTGGACGCTTTCATGAGTGCTGGCATGAAAGGTTCGTTGTGTTCTGTGATCTTCTGCAGGTACACTAACCTCGTTGCGTAAGTCCGCTAAGTAAGCATCGACTAGATTTCGACTAGTTATTATAAGGAGATACGTGTATGTGCCATGCCACTGGCGCTAACTTCGAATTTTGGTTGGATTGCCATTGTGAGGACGAATAGGACGTCTTGCATCATGTTAAAAATCGTGAAAGAACCTAAACTGAACCCACGTCTATTTTCGTGCTTTCTGAAGCAAATAGTGATAGCGTGTTTTGTTCTGTTTAGCCTCTTTAGGGTAGATGTGTTGTCATGCTTAGATTTAATAAAATTGTTGCTTAAATTGTTGTCCTTGTCCAAGAACCTTTCGTCTAGGTGACCTTAACCTAGGCCGCTTCAATCTAACCCAGTTTCTGCTCGTCAAAGTTCATGATCGTAGCTTAGGTCTACCGCAAGTTATGCTCGGTTAGTCAACCTTTGTCTTGCTATCTTCTTGAATCATTTGCAATCCTGCTTAAATAGCACCTTCCCTAATCCCCTAGCTCAACCTTGAGTACCCAACTTAAGTTTCATAACCTTGCTAAGTTGCTACGCGAATTTGGGAAGTGTTGGACTCCGGTTTGAGTAGGATGTTCGGTTTCCGATTGCCAGACCATGTATCGTTGGTATGCCTGCTCGTTCGAGCTCAGCATACGATGGTATGTAAGTATGCATGGTTACCCCATACTTTAACCCTACCGTATTCGTGGATCGAGTTATCTTGTACACTCGCACCCTCCTGATTCCCACTTTTGTCGTATGTCCAGATGGACAACGCTGGCTCTACGTCCGCTGATGTGGAATCATGGACTCTCGTGAACTACCTCGAGGAGGGTGGTTTTCCTGCACTTTTGTGGGACACCCTGAAGGACTTTGGGTACACCACTTACCCAGAGTACTCGACACGTGAGGTCATGACCACAGGCCAACTCCTTCGTTGTGAAGTGAAGGTGAAGATTTCAGTGTGCCCGACCAATCCTGCTTGGGATGAGTGGGAGTGTACGGCACACGGAAGAAACTTGTCCGACACGGTGCAGAAGGCTGCTCTCGAAGCACTCACAACTTTCTATGGAAAGCACCCTACCGAGATAGCCAACTCTGCAGCCAAAGTAATTCCGGTACCCGAGCGACACATTGCCCCGGGTGGCGAACGAGAAACTGTCCTTCCAGCCCAGAACAACTCGCACTATAGTCCTGACCTGGTTACCTCAGTCCGCTTTTCAGAAACCATGTACAACACCTACCAACGAATGGTGGGAGAAAGCGTATTCTATAGACACCAAATCTATAGATACAAAGTTAAGGAACTGGAGTGTTCAGCTCAAGAGTTGAAGGAAGCCCGAGCAATGATCGCTACTCTCAAGAAGGAAAGACGCAAAGATAAGGCCAAGATACAAGAGTTAACCGAGATCATACATGAGCAGAATTTCTTGTTGCAGCATAACGATCAGTATATGCTTGAACTAGAAAATCAACTAGAAGCTCTAGCCGTTCCGCCCCCAGAACCTGTCATTCCTGGACCAGCGCAAGAAGAAGATGTTGAGGATATCCAAGGTGACTCTGGAATTGAGTCTGGACCCGAATCACCGTAGTCCTTCAGCATGGAAGATCCCACCCTCGGAAGTTGGTCCATTGGGAATAAAAGTTCTGAGTCGTAAGAGTGTAGTGTTGTAAGGAATCCTAGTGTACCATGACCACTTTGGGTCAACTATCGCTGTCGGTGAACTAGGAACCTTGTCATTGCAGCTAGTCTGCCTTGTAATTCCAAATGTTGTTTGGTAATTATGAGAACCCCCATCAATGTACTGCCTGGATTAAATATCTCTTCCAGCAAGATGTTCGTAAGGCATTGTTTATGCTAAGTTCTGATCAATCCAGATCTGTATTCCACGAATTTTTGTGCCAGCCAAAGATCCAATCGATTCCTCAATCCTGAACTTGTTCTTTTTGGTCTTGCTCAAACCTTGTGATTTAAATTAAAATGTTGCTTTTGAGCATGCACTGCATAGCATATGCATTTGGGAAGCATGGGTATACTAACGTGCATTCGCATGAAACTCCGTACCCTTACCCTACCTCTCTTGTTTGGTGACGTCGTTACCCCATAGTCAAAGGTGTCGCGACGGAACCTAGGGTATCGTGTGTGCTGCAGCCACACGACTGCCACTAGGGGCGCGCTAGGTATCTTGGTTGTGAGATAGCAACTCGTCACATAGATCCTCTCTACTTTGATTGCCCTTGCAATCACTGACGCATATGGGTAATCGAGTCATTCCAACGTGCATCATGAGCACCATACCGCACAAGCATATGCATCGCATCAACTTTGAAAAGTTTTGCACTTTCAAAACAACGAGTGTCAAAACCTCAAAATTTGCGAAATAAGTAAAGGTGTGAGCAAGACTATTCCTTGAAGTTCCCACTTGAAGTCATCTTCGTACAGGGGATATGGGAACTCTTTTGTTAGCCTTCCTTTTCCTCATAATGCTCTTTGGGAGAGTCCGATCGACTTGGCATCACGCCGCCATTTCCGACGACCTTGTAGCAGCAAATTCCTTTTCTGCCAGCCAAGCGGAAGCCATAGACATAGAAATTATCTTGAGCAGTCAAGGTTCTCGAATAGTCAACCTGGAGAAGTCATACATCATGTATTCGTTCTTGGTCCGTGCTCATAACCTTCACACCCTCAGAATCGAGCAAGGAAGTACGCCCAGGATCGATCGAAGCTTTTTACTACGCTTCTCTTTGTTGCTATCGCAAACACAAAGCTTTGTACACTGAGCTTTTCTCGTTTTGCTCCCCATCACGGTCGATTATTTAGACCGTTGAGCCCCATCGTCATCAGTGTCACAACCATACGTCGCCATGACGACGCTCTACCCTCGATTTCCGCAACTGTATCCATGACGCTGTGATCACGTGAGCTGACCTTGTTGAGATCTGTGCTGCCTACACCAGATACCCGAATGGGTCAACTGACCGTTGCTACCCGCAACGATTATAAAATGGAACCTTTTACCCGGAACCGCCGATGCGAAAGCTCCATGTCCCTCAGAGCTCGGCATTATCACTGTTCTTGTTCTTCTTCTAGCTAGCCTGGCTACTTGCCACTAGAGCACCTCTCCCAGCTACTTCAATCTTCCCGAGCAGACTGTTCTCTGTCTTCATTTCCGACGTCAAGAAGAAGCTCAGAGTAGACCGAAAGCAGAAATCAATCCAAGCTGCCACCCATGACTCCGTCTTCGGAAGAGCTCGAGTCGTTTCGCTAGACATTGTTAGGGATGTACCTCTGTATAGTAGGAGGATTATGTCTGCTATTAGCTGTGCATGTGCACATTCATCGTCCGCTTCCTCATGAACGGCGATGAGATAGTAAGAGGACACACATTGTACCTTTTTGTTCCAGCTGCAATCCCGATCATGAGATGTGTGTAGACAAGCTCTACCAGTTGATATTTTGGATGTCCGGTTTGCATTGCCTACCGAGAATGAGTCTCGTAGAATATGTTCGAATTATAAGCTTATGGGTGAGATTCCGAGCATGTGCTAATTAGGGACTTAAATTTTCAGATGTTCCGACTGGCATGGAATAACCCCAATGGTTTTGATGCATCGGGTAGTGGCGATCTTACGCTACCGCCGCCCACGATGTTGACCGAAGCTTTCATAGCAGCACATACCGAAGTGTTGTGCCAGCTCCTGCAGACACAACAGCAAATGGCTCAACAACTACAACAAATGCCACCGATGCAATCGAAGCTTCAACCTTCCAAGCCCTGTTCACTCGAAGTACCCACCCAGAAGGACATAAACGCCATTGTCGGCGCAACTCAACTGTTAGAAGGGCAGAATTCCATGCTGAACCAAATAGTGTACGATGTTATCCAAGGACGTTATGGGAAACCATATCAGAATAATTTGGCAGACAGTCTCTCTCAGTCCTTATCTGCCTCTATGGTCGAACAGGCCCGTTTGTTCAATCTGTTGGAGGAGTATGTTAATCAAGACCAACCCCAAGCCTCCGACTCAATATTACCACCTTCTCGACTACCAATGGATCTTAGAGCAGAAGAGAAGGCAAACCGAGGCCACAAACGAGTCTTATCCGAGATAGATGTAAGTGAGTGGGAAATCACCTGTATGGAGACTTGTCCACGTGAAGGCGAGCGGAGATGTAGCACTAACAAGACCACTCAACTCCCCGCTAGTGCAACACCTTCGCGAACCACGAAGAGGGCAAAGAAAAAGGAGAGGAAGAGGCTCCGCCTTATCGAGGAAACCCAGCAACCGATCTCCAAACCCAAAGATCTTCCTCCCCGTTTGTGCTACAATTGTAGACAGCCCGGGCATTTTGCCAATAAGTGCCCGAACCCCAGACAGCAGAAGCCCCAGCAACAGAAGCCAAACCCCGGATCTGCTATCAACAACAGCAAGCCAAGCCCTCAAGTGGAGCAAAGCCAACTGAATTTCTTCGGTAACACCTCTATCCCAGAACCATTCCTCACCTCCCCTTGTAATTTAGAATCTCGGGACGAGATTCTTCTTAAGGGGGGTAGGCTGTGACGCCCCAGGTTTTTAATTACCGCCATTAACGCTAATGACCGGATCAGCCGGATCAAACCAGTCAAACCTCGGTCAAACCTAGGTCAACCTGGGTCATCACCCGAAAACCTCGCCAGTGAACCCCAATGAACTCCTTGACCAAGCCTACACACACCCGTAGTCGACCCTTGGTCAAAGGCACGGTCAAAACCGGCTTGACCGTCGACGTCAGCGAATGTCGTCCGGAACTTTTGCCGCGTTCTCCAAAATTCACCTAAACACTTCAAAATCTACCTTTATGAAAGTTGTCCATCTTGTTGAGGAACACAACTTTCGTGTAGATTGGCATTTCAAATTTTGAGTGGAAATTAGCGAAAAACTTGATCGATTGACAGTACCCCTGTTTTCCAGAACAGGCCGGCATTCAATATTGGCACGACGTTCCTGCAAAATCCGTTGAGAAAAACACTATATGGCCTTTTTGAAAGTTGTAGAGGGTAGTCAGATCTACAACTTTCCTATTCATTGCCTTGAGCACTTTTATTTAATTTTTTGGAGAAAACTTAATTGGAACAGGGGCACTCTGCAATTCCTGCGGGCCGACGCCGCGCCGTGCGCGCGCGCCGCGCGCGCCGTGCGCGCGCGGGCGCCGCGCGCGCCGCACCGCCCCGCGCCCCTCCCTCTCGCCGTACCTCGATCCCCACGCCGCCCCGCGTCTTCCCAACGCGGCCGCGCCGTCCCGAGGTACACGCACGCCGAGGAGGCACCCCCGCCGCACCCTAGGACGCCGCGC
This sequence comes from Cenchrus americanus, assembly GCA_947561735.1. NCBI lineage: Eukaryota > Viridiplantae > Streptophyta > Magnoliopsida > Poales > Poaceae > Cenchrus > Cenchrus americanus. Next base: position 182,011,404 of record OX387245.1, read on the forward strand.
CGCCGTACGAGCCTCGGTTCGCCCCGCGGTCACCGCGCCGTTGCGGGTCCGCGCGTTCCCGAGGTGCCCCGAGCATCCGACGGCCCGCCTGGTCCTAGGCACGTGCCTCCGCGTGGCATATATAGGCCGCCTTCTCTCGCGGCCGCGCGCGCCGCTCGCCGGAGCCACCACCGGCCGGCCAAGGGCCTAAACCGACCCTCCCTAACCCCTAGAGCACCCCCACGCCGTACCCGACGGGTCCCGCCGCCGGCGCTCGCCGGAATCGAGCCGCCCGCGCCGGCCGGCCGCCGCAAGGACCACATTGCAAACCTCGAGATCTTTTCAGGGTCTTATTCGCAAAAGGGTAACTCCAATAGTTCAACAGATTTGCCGATTCTTGTAAATTGTGTAGAAAATCATAGAAAAAACAGAAAAATGTGAAACCAATTTTTCTGGATTCATGGTGAATTATAATACAACTTTTGTTATTCTGGTCTGAGCTAATTCCTTTTAGTTTTTGCATGAAAATACAAATGTGAAAACCCTAGATCTGCAATATCTCAAAAACCATAAATCCTCTGTAGCCAATTTTTGGATATGTTGTGTGTTAGGTCATGACTAGCTCCTATGCCAAAAAGTGCACAAAGTTATGATGTAAATCGTTTTCTAAAAATGTTTTCTATTTCTAGCAGATCTGCATAAATGATTTTTCTTGTTAAATATATTCATGTTCTTGAGCCCAACTTGTGCACACTATCTTGAAATACCAAAATTCACATATTGTGAATTAATCATGATTTTTGGATTAATAGAAATAATTATTCTTGATTTATGCATGTTTTCCTATGTAAATTAATAAAACAAGTTCAGTAGAGATTGCATGCAAACATGCTAGTTCTTCAGGCTTGTTTAGGACCAGAGAGCATGCACAAGAAAGTTTGAATCATTTTGATGCTTATTTATTTTTATATGCATTTATTTTGAATAACTAGCTAGTCCTTTGTTATTTTCCATAATATTTAATTTCCTAGCATCCAACACTTACATGTGGGTCCAATGGGCCAGTATAGGTGCTAGTAGGCTTAAGAAACACTCATTTAATTTTTGGTAATTTAATTGATTAATAAAAGGCTTAAATGCCCTTTTTATATTAAAGGGAAATTAAATAAAGAGAAACCCTTAATTAAATCCTTTTCCTTTTTGAAAGTATTATTTAATATAAATAAAAGAAAGTTAATTCTCATTACTGATAAGGAATTAATTCATGGATAAAAATATTATTCATATCTTTACTTGTGAAAGGAAAATGACTAAAAGCTTTCACATGAAATGACAAGTACAAAGAAATCCTTATTCAATTGTGCAATAAAAGATTAACCCATGTACAACCAATAACCTTCCTAAAAGAGAAATCACCAAACCACCCATGTTAACTTGAGTGTTGTTGCAAATCATGTTAAAAAGGTTAAATATACCTACCCACTACTGTTGGTGAATTTAAATTAAATTATTTACATATATATGTACACAATCACCATCAAAAAGAATAATTAATAAAGAGTTGCATATTGTTCCTTTATGGAAGAGTATGCTGAATGTATTCTTATCTAGGTGAATGTGCCCAACAAGTACACCCCTTGATTGTCAAAATGGTTTGTAAGTGATTAAAGTAGAAATCATCGAATAAATCTTGCATTTGCATCTTCGTGTAGATCTTTCCGCCAGTAGACGTACGCTCGTGCCGGAAGGAGGAGACGAAGGTGCCGACAAAGAGCTGCCGTGCGTGAACGTAGCTCAAGACCTGGACCCAAGTCCAGAAGGGCCCAAGGCCAACCTTGCCAGCGAAGGCAAGCCCCGGATCATTAACCCCGTCTTTTAAAATTATGCAATTATGTTTGTTGTGATTGTGCATTTATGTTTCAGGAATTGATTTGAAACCCTAGATGCATGATCCCTAGGTACCTATGCTCTATCACTAGTATGCTAGGTTGATAGTTGTCGTGCTATAGGATCGATAGAAGTCGAGTGATGTTCGTCACTCACGAGAATAGGTTCCTAGATAGGAATCATAAGATATCCTTAAATGGATTGCTCATGTGGTAAGAGCATGGGATTGGGCTCCGGTCCAGTGGGCATGTGGGCTAAGCTTTTGAACGTACTAAGCACATGCCGGTTATGGGGCCGGTAAGCCTAGTACCTTAATGAGGCGGCACGGGATCCTACCGTTACTACTCTTGAGAAATCTCCTTACCGGCTAGCTACCGGGAAGGGTGGTGTATGGTGACTCCGGGTATCTCGCGGGGTATGCCGGATAGCCTGCACCAGGGACTGTAAGATTCGATTCCAACCCGAAGACTTTTGGAAACGGCCTGGGAAGTTGTCCTCGCGGGGACAGCCTACCGTGTGTTTGGGTCTACCTTGCAAGGTTTAAATCAATCGATTGTCGGCCTCTCACCGTTATCCGAGACTTCTTAATCAACTGGCCATGATATCCCATAATGATGGAACTCGAGAAATATTGTTGTATGAATTAATTGCTTGTCCAATTCCTGATTGAATTAGTTGGCACATTTAGAAATGGTAATCAACTAGAACTTGTGCTAAAATTTTGAAAGTAAGGATCTACTCTTAGCAGCTGTTTAGCAAAAGAAACTCCACCGGCCAAAAGCCTTTCATGTATAGAGGTTGGTGATGTAGTCATCACCTGACGGTTAAGTCTTGCTGAGTATTAGTATACTCAGCCTTGCTTTAAAACTGTTGATGCAGGTGTGATTGATCAGAAGGGTGACGACAAGTGATGACATCACGGATGGCCTCCTGTGATGTTTACCGTTGCGCTAGTTTAAATTATTTCCGCTGTATTTTCAAACTCTGAACCTTTACTCCATGTCATGAACAATGGTTTGTAATAAAATGTTTAATCCATGTTGTACTCTGGACTCGCCTTCGCGTGAGTTTTAATGCATGCGTCGATCCTCTGTTCGATGTCCAAGTGATTCACCGGGCGTTAACCCGGCAACCAACGACAGGATGATACTTTACTATTGCTTAACGACCAAAGTGGATCGGTCTTAGGCGATAGTACGTTATTTTCCTGGGCGGGTTGTCACAACAGAGCAAGAACGAAACAAGCTTCTGATTACTTGAAGAAAAACAGATCTACCAAATTCTAGGAGGTACTTAGGACCTAGCAAGAAGATTTCTAAGGAAAGAACAAGCTAGGAAGGTACCACAACATAGATCGGAGACAAACCCTAATAGATCTAGTCAAGAACAAGCATGAACATGAACAAGCAAGAATATAAATGTGAGCACACACGAGACAGGGATTTATCCCGTGGTACAGCTCGCCACAAAGGCTTGCTTACGTCCACGTGTTGAGGATGCCACAAAGGCTAAGGACCACAAAGGTCCACTACTCTCTCACACCTATCACTTTGGGTAATAGGTGGAGACTTTCCACTAGTTTCACAAAGGGTAATACAAACACCTTGGAGCTTCCGCAAATCGGGTTGGAGAGCTTCCAAGAACCTCTATCCGTCTAGGAGCAAGACTTCAAGAGTAATAGATCCACCAAGCTTGCTAGGACTTCTCCAAGTGCTCAAGGTCAAGGAATGGAAGGTTTTGCTTACAAACTCACCTCAAATTCCACTCTCAATCAATGCTTGGCAAGGATTTGGAAGAGAGTAGGTTGGGAGTGAATGCTAGGTGAGAGAAGCAAGCTAGAACGGTTTACTGTTCGGGGAGAGGAAGAAGATAACTGTTGGGGGACCAAGGGGTATAAATACCCTCAGATCCAGAGCAGTAACGGTTATATTTCAAAGTTCGGAACCTCCGAGAAAAACTCGGAACTTCCAACCTCTAAAATCTCTGCTGACTGTAGCTCGTACGGAACCTCCGAGATAAAACTCGGAACCTCCGAACAGGGAAACAATAGGGGCAAAATAGCAGCAGATCTCTTTCCTATGGGCATGGGTTAGGATTTAAGAAAGATAGTCTATGAGCACTTGAATCCATCCTAACTCACCATTAGTATCCCTCTTGATAGTATGGATTGTCCTGTACTCAAATTCAAAAGATAAAACAAATAAACTTCTCCAAAGAGCATAGGGATCCTTCTTCATGTAATTGAGGGGTCTCCTTTCATTCTTTTGCACCAATAAAATATTCTCACACTTCACAATAATATCAAAGGCTCATTAGATATTTAATTGTGTGGTCAACATCACCAAAACCCTCATAGGGCTTGATTGCACTTACACAAACCCCATCTAGACGTGGACGCGGATGCGGACGTGGGCGTAGGACCAACGCGGGATTCAGATGATCATAGTTGCTTGTAATGTTAGGGCATTTAATTTCAGAAATTGTAATATTTGAACTATATTTCTTGTATGAACTTATGCATGGTACTGTATTGTAATAATTGAACTTCTATTTGTATTATTTTACTGGTGATTGTTCTATTTTTTAAAATAATTTATGCCGATATCATTTGTATTATTATTTTTTGTCTATGATTGTTCTAATCTTGTTTTGCAGGTTTGCAATGGCCTCCTCAGGTCCTGAGTTGGACTTGGACTTCCTCACGAAGAGGAAGGACAATGTCGAGGTGCCACAGGGGATCGACACTCCTATGTGATTTTACGGTGACAATTACAAGCTTGTTAGGTGCAAGAATCTGGGGTACGCCTACGAGATGAGGTTCTTGTTAAGTGTGTTTTATCTGTTACGTGTGTTTCGTTACAGTGACTGTAATATGCAGATTCGTTGTGTTTCCTCTGAGTCACTAACGCGTTCCCCACCCACAGATCGTCTGGCCCACAAAGCGATAGTGCCCTAGTACTAGAGTGTGTTTTCTCCGAGTCACTGCTCTGTTTCCCTTCCCACGGATCGAAGGGCCCATCACCCAGCCACCCTCCTTCTTATGTCTACATGTAGCACCATTCACTCCATTGCATTCTTCTCACATCATTAGGCAATGGCTTCGTGGAGTGGGGATGAACACGGTTTCGGTCTTGAGTTGTGGCATCAGCAATCTGAAGATTTCGAAGCCAATTTTCCCACTGAAAGGCAAGAGTGATTTCAGATCGATACGTGATGTTAGAAGCTATGCACTGAAGCAAACGGCGTTGTGGCCTAGCTGTTCACACGGTGAGTTTTGCGTGATGCAAGTGTACCAGGGATGGAACAACTCCGGTCGTCGCTTCTGGCCAGTGGCAGACAGAATTAAGCTTGAGGCCTAGGGCCACTCCATGGGCCAGTTCGTAAAAAAATGTTGGGCTGCTGTGCTACAGTGATCTACAGTGTGGAGAATTCCGGCCCACGCCTAGGGCCATGGCCCGGGTGGCCCTAGGCCTCTATCCGCCACTGCTTCTGGCACTGCCCATATGCATGGGTAAGCAATGTCCACAAATTTCCTCGTCATCTTTCTTTCGTTTGGTAATGTTTTCTTGCCTTTTGCAGTACTCCACCCAACCTGAGAACTGCGGTTTCTCGCAATGGGTGGATCCACCAGCTATGGATCCCTAATTCCCTATCAATATTACATCGACTACCTCGAGTACGTTGTCATCTACAACCTGAAACGGGAGCTGTCTAGCGCAGGAGAAGACCGGTGCTGCAAATGTTCAACCTGCACTTGTGAATGCCACAAGAAAGATTGGTCCCCTCTACCTTCACCACCTCCACCCCCACCTGGGTACTACATGCCGTCGCAACACTCCGACAGCTCTATGCTCTCCGGGTAGTTCTCGTACAACTAGATTCATTAGGAATGTTGTAATGAAATTTCTAAATTCCCTAAGGCTTGTTATCAGTACGTAAGGTGCTTCGTTAGGGTAGTACTAACACCATACATACCATTGCAAATGTGTGTATTTTGTCTGCTTATTTTTTTTAAAAAAAAACTAACCGCAGTGACCCACAACGGTTGGCCACATGCAACCGCCGTGGGGATACTACAACCGCCGTGGGTCACGGTGGTTAAACCTCAAACCACCGTGGGCCACAGCGAATGGTTGTCAAAACTGTAAAATTTTGAAACCGTTGTACAGTTTTGCAAAATGATTAAAAAATATATAAAAACTTCCAAGAATTGGATGCACATTATTACTATCTTCAGTTCCGACAAACATATACACACAAGTTTCAAAGAATATACATTTACATTTACATCAAGTTCCCTTGTACGGGACCAAAGTCTTCTTTTGATTTGGTCGGCGCAGTAGAAAAGCTTATTTGAGAAGCTGGTATTGCTTGAATGATGCTGAAGCCTACAGACACCTATAAGTCTGAAAAGGAGTAATGGTAAGCATAATGAGTTTGCATCTCCCTACCACTGCTTCGAGGGCATTTCAGATTCTTGATGCTCTAGATATTGTAGACATGGCCTGTAAGAGGTATAAAACCACCTAATCTTTGAGTCACTGCTAGGTTGGGTCTTCAGAAATATCGTATGGGTCCATCCAAGCTACCAGATGCAAACTGCAATTCACAAGTGGCTTAAATATCAGATGACGCCAGGTGCTAAAACTGGATAAAAAAATTAAACTTGTAGAATGCTTGAAAACACCAGAAAACATAGTGCATAACCTGTTGAACAATCGGATTATTCGATGTTGTGAACTCATGTGTCATTCCTTCCCAAACTACCTTCCCCTCATGAAGAAACAGCAATCTGAAAAGCAAATGTGAGATGCTGGCCTAGCAATAGACAATGAAGTCCACGAACTGAAACATGTAGCATTTGTTCTTACCTATCAACAGCTCTTCTTATTGTGCTATGCTGATGAGTCACAACAACATAAGAGGTTATTCTTCCTGGCTTACCAAGAGCATCCCGTCCAGTCATATGCACGGAACGTATAAGATCTTCCACAACAGTTGATGCAATAGGGTCGAGCCCAGCTGTAGGTTCATCATATAGAAGGACCTAGCAGAGGAAGAAATTTGACGAGTGTAAACATATGGAGCTATTTGTCCTGGCTTGCCTAGAAGAAAAGGGCCTTGTCACTTTGTTAGCAAATCAATCAAAGACATACCTCAGGCTCGATTACATCCTTTGTATCATCAAATATTATTGAACGAGCTAGAGCAACACGCTTTTTCATGCCACCAGACAACTCAGATGGCATGCGTTCTTCAACACCCTGCCCAGAATGATAATGTTTTATTTGATTTTTCAATAAGTACCACAGGAAATGCTAAAACATTGGCTCATGCCCGATCTAACAAGATTGATTATGAATTCAGAAGCCTCACATATTCTAAAGATATAACAGTAACTGATTTGTTGCAGCAGACCAGTTCCTCTGCTGCTGATTTGTTTTTAGAATCTGTGCAATTCTCGTTTCAACAAATGAAAACTCCTTTTTTTTCTTTTTTGCTCTTGATCAATAAAGAGGTCACCATGTCATTGTTTGCATGAATATAGCATGTTGTGTATAAACCTTGTAAGATTATCATGTGTCTCTCCAAAATAAAAAGAAATGGCACCAGATACTCTACTAATTGATTGTAAAACTTATTGTGAAACAAAGTGCTTAAACAAAAAAGGGAGAGACTTGGCATACCTTTAGTCCTACTGCAGCCAAAGTTTCTGTCACTAATTTACCAATGCGGTCCTCGGGTAAGCTTGAATTTTCGTATCTGAAGCAAATAATGTATGGATCAGACATGAAAATTTAACACGAGGCAATTACTAAAAAATGACTTTCTGGAGCGCATGTTCCATTACAAAAGGAATCCAACATTTTCACGGACTGTGAGAGAATCAAAAAGTGCAGCGCTTTGAAAGACCTGTATCAAAACACGATATCAGAATATTCAAGCACAGGTAGCTATAAGGAAAGCATGCCATTTTTTTCTCTCCAAATACAGCAAGGTACAAGGAAAATGTACCAAACCAATACGAAGACCCTCAATATCCTCGTCACTAACTAATCCATGTCTTTTCTTTCCACAGATGATTACATCACCCTGCTTGTTATTGCAGAGCCAGGAAAATAGAGACCACATTTAGCTTCAAGTTAACCAGCATGTAATGATGTGCTGCTGTAAGGACAAATCAAGAAGATAAACAACCTTGTCTGGAGCTAGCAGCCCTGCCATAACCTTCAAAATAGTAGACTTGCCAGTTCCTGAAGGTCCAATTATCCCAACTGCTTCACCATGTCTAATCTACACAAGAATGTAACATTATTTTGAATCATAGTTAACCCTCAAACCTGCTGAGTCCTAAAAACACCAACCAATCAAAGATAACAGTAAACAGAATGCATACTGACTGAAATAAAGTGATAAAAAAGTAGAATCAAGGACAGTTCCAATTACAAACAGTGTGCAACTGGGGATTGAGAATTACATATGAATATGATGGTATCCTTATGACTCATGCCATTTTAGTGCTACGTATCCAACCACTGGTTCTAATTGGAGTTATGACAAGCATATAACAATGGAAGTGGGAAGAGGTGGGCTGACCTTGAAACTGACACCTCTCAATACATGTTTGTCCCCAAATGACTTATGAACATCCCTACATTCTATGAGTACATCACGGTCATCATCAGTCTGACTGTTCAAATCCCAGCTTCTAGACAAGTTCGAACTCTACAGCACATCCAAGAAAGATAATTCATCAAGATAAACTTCGTTATATAACAATTCAACTAAATACTCAAAAACTATGCACGAAATTGCAAGTGCGCACCTCATGCAGATTGTCAACATTGCCCAAACCAGGACTCCTCGCAGTCAAAACAGGACCAAGAAGTGTCTGCCACCTTCTCTTTGGCATGTCTACAGTCCTGCTTAAGAAGGAAATGAATGCAAGGAATTACCACTGCATCACCATTTAACAGAACTATATCATCAATGTCACGAAAGTTAACCACAAAATAATCCACCAACAATCATGTAGTTCAGCAAGCTAATCACTTACACATGGAGGTTATATTTATTTTTCTAAAGAATAAAATTCGAATTTTTTAGTACAGACAATCGATCAGGCTACAAAGCATTGATCAAGTAATGGGACTTGATGACTCATCATCTGAATTGTATGATTTGAAGCAAAACAAATACATCCAGACGAAAACAGATCATAGTTTTTTTTTAAGAACTAGAGCAGCAAATAGTTGGCTAGCCTTTTTTTTCTTTCTTTCTACCAAGAGTAGACACAGTGTTAGTTTTTATCGATGCTGAGATAAGGAGAGTCTTTCAGCATTGATGACGACGCTGCAGAGGCGATGCTGAAATAGCAAAATCAGGCATGCGAGGCATGTACAGGCATCGATGCAAAAGAAAAAAAATATTCCATCACAATCTATGTGGCTAAAGCGGATGGGAAGGCAATTGCTCTGATCAATAGAGCCACAAGAGTTTGGCACCGATGCTGACGCTGTGTTCGCTAGTTTGGTCTCAGCATTGACCTGCGTGGCATGAGCATTTAATTTTTCCAGCATCGCTACGCAGAGGTTAAGGGGCTGTCTATGTAATAACAGGGTGTTTCAGGGGTTTGTAGCACTCGATTTTGGCAGCCACAAGATCAAAAACGGAAGGCTGTGATGAACCCCAAATATCATAGCTAGTCCAATGCTTTTCCTCGTCTATGAAGACCAAGGAGTCATGAGTAGTGATCCTATTTTCAGCATCTCCTTCCCCTACTGCAGCCTTATCCACTCACCCCGTCCCCGTGTGAGCGACCGCGCAACTCACGACGCCTCGCCCCCGCCGCCCCATCAGGCCAGCACCCCTAGCTCCCGCGGCGCCTGCCGCAGGAGCCCTCACCCTCTGCCACGGCCTAAGATAAAGCTCTCTCTGGTTTGCTCCTGGCTCCACATCTTCTTCATCAACTCAGGTCGAGCTCTCCCGCCTCCGACAGCTCCCCGCTCGGCTCTGGCGGCGCAATGCCGCCTCCGCCACCACTAAATCATCAGAATCCTACGCCCTTGCCGCCTCCACGGCCCACCGGGGTCCCTACTGGCTAGCTCCAGCGGTGTCCTCATGGCCTCTGCTCCCGCCTCCAACGCCAGCCGACAAGCCACCCTGAATCTCCCTCTAGGTCTTCAGGGCGTCTCCAACAATCTAGCTTAGAGCTAGTGAAACTAATTTTTTAATCATGAAACATTGCAAAAGACAAGAGACTAACTAGGAAAGAAGAGATAAGCTCGCTCAATTCCCAATACACTGTTCTCTCACTGCACAATATTCAAAGCTAGTTGTTGCACTCTTTTTTCTCGTTTAAATTCATCAGCTTAGAGCTAGTGCTAGCTCATACGATTGGAGACGCCCTCAGGACATAGGTAATCCTCCACCCCCAATCCCAAACCCCGAATCCCTAAAGCTCGCCGGAGGAGTTACTCACCATTGCCGGAGGAGGTGAAGCAACGTTTATGTGCCGTCCGTCGATTGGTTGAAAAATCGAGTGCAGAAGCTCTCTAAAACACTGGAGAGCTGTTTAGCGTTCCCCTTCTAACTAATGGAAAACGAGAAACTGCTCATTTTGTTCTTGGAGCATTTGATGCAACAATAATTCTTTCTAGAATGGGAATCCAAAGAAACAACCAAACCTAACCACGACGGGATCGACCGACACACCAAAAAAAAGTTATACGGAGCGGCTAACCTACATACGGCGGCAAGCAAAGAACAAGTATGCGGGAAAGAATGTTTTGCCTGAACGAGAGCGCGGAGCGCGAAGTTGGGTCCCCGGACGAGTGGGCAAGGAGCCCGCCACCGGCGGGGAGGTGCGGGTGGCGGAGTGCGGCGGGGACCGTCGGCGTCGCCATGGTCGTGCCCGGGCGGCGCCGCGTGGTTGGTGCGGGGGAAAGCGGTCGAAAGCGGTGGGGGGAGCCGACGGTAATCCAACTCCTCGCGGAAAGGAACGGGAAAATCAACGGTTTTTCAGGGGGGTTTCCGGAAAGTGGCACATGACATGTGGGGCCAGGAGGTGTTGCTCCTCGCTCAGATCGGACGATCCGAGCCGTCCGTTTGCAATCGGAGGGGGCCGCGCGCGAGTTAGGGCACTACCAACTCCGACTCTACCATGAAGTCTATATCTCGAAGATTTTATCCTAAGAAATTATATTCTCCAATGCAAATTTTCTATCATGGAATCTACCTAATAGTTCTCTCAGATCTTCTACTCCCGCTTTATTACATAAGAGGACACATCGCGCATGTGGGTAACCACACGGGATACGCACGACCTTCGTTTTACGTGTAGACTTGGAGACTAACTTAGACTTGGTTTGTAAGTTTTCATCCCTTCTTTCATCATTAAATTGCTTGACACATCAAGAATTTATCTTGTTGACAGCGTAATTAATGACTCTGCACTGCAAACAGTCTGCGTTGAGAGTGCCCTTGCCCAACTGCGCCGCCCTGCGCATCTCACGGCCCCGCCTCGCTGCTCCGGCGACGATTCCCCGATGGTCGCCGCCGTGACACTCCGGCGAGTGCTTCTCGCGTCTGCCGCCCTCCGGCTCGCACTGGTGGTGTTCGGTGAGTGGCAGGATGCCCACCTCGAGGTGCGGTACACCGACGTCGACTACCTCGTCTTCTCCGACGCCGCCGCCTCTGTTGCCACCGGCGGATCCCCGTTTGCCCGCGCGACTTACCGCTACTCTCCGCTCCTGGCCTTCCTGCTTCTCCCGAACTCACTCCTCCACGCTGCCTGGGGCAAGCTCCTCTTCTCCGCCGCAGGTAACCCCACTCTGCTCACGCGCTGCAGATATTCATAGAAGGGAACTCTGCTTCCCTTTCGGTCTTGATGCCAATGGTAATGAATCTGAGTAGATCTTTGTATGTATATTAGTTTCTCGAACGTGTGCTTCATTTTCGGTTCAGTGATGTTCGGCAATCGAGATGCCTGGGTTTATTGTGCAACCTAATTGAGAATTACCCAAAGTATGTGTTAGTTCTTTTACCCATTTCAATCATTTATACATGTTTGATCACATTACAGATATTGTTCAACTTGTGATCTTTATTTGTAATGGTAGGATGTGGCATTTGGATCCACAGTAAACTTTTGTTTTCTTGGTAGTTTAGAAAGGTAGGTCTATTTGCAATGGTAGTTTAGGAATAGGAAGGGAGCTTTTCATACTAATGCAGTAATTACAGAATTTTTTCATAATTTGGGGACTACTGAGCTTGATTAATTCTTTTATCTGTTTAGTTTCCTTGATAAACTTCGTGATGTATGATTATTTGTTCGGCAGATTTGCTCATAGGATTGTTCATTGACACCATTCTGAAACTACGAGGAATCCCTAAGAAAAGGCGGTTGTGGTCTGTGATAGCTTGGCTGTTCAATCCCTTCACATTCACCATTGGCACAAGAGGAAACTGCGAGCCAATAGTCTGCGCTGCCATGCTCTGGATTCTCATTTGTTTGATGAAGGGTGTAAGCTCTGAATCTCTTTTGCTGCTTGTTCAGTTTATTGCTACCTTCACAGAATTGTTATAACATGAAATGTGATAGAACCATAGAAAGTGCCCCAGCATGTGTTCTCATGATCTAACACATGCTTTAAAACTGTGTGTGTTCATTTCTTTATTCCTTCATGTCAAACTGAGTGATTGTTTTCTAAACAGAGTATCTAACTTGTTCATATCTGTAGTTTTACTTATATTTTGTCAAAAATGACTCCTGTTAGTCTTGTAAAGCCAATATTTTGTGCTAGTTTGTTATTTCAATCTCTACTTGAACTGGAATCTCCCTGAGTTTGTCCAATACTAAGAGTTCTCATCCCATTTGTGTGATTGCCAAGTTTGGTGTTGCTCATGGAATGAAATACAGTACTCGGTATATGCACTTATGCACTCATAGTGAATAAAATTTGTACTTACTGAATTATTGTTTGTTGTTTGAAGTTTGTGGGTATTTATGTCACTTGTGCAGACATAGAGTTTATCACGTTTTGACCACTGAACATGGAATATTTATATTCTTGTATGTGGCGTGTGTACTTGTTTCTCTTTGAAGACATAAATTCATGATCATTTTTCCTCTCTATCTTAAAGTCTTGCTTTATTGCAACCTCTTGGGAAACAGCTTATAATGTTTTACTCTACAGTTACATTGCCTAATATCATAATTAACTTATTGGTGTTCTTCTCAATTATAGGAATAAAGATTGCCAATGATTAAAATTTGTTATGATGTACATTAGCATGGTGTGTTACAGTTTAGGTGCCTTTTGCAGGTAGAGTACTTCAGGCAGCATTCTGGTATGGGCTTATTGTGCACTTCAGAATATACCCAATCATATATGCGATCCCTTTTGTAATTGTTCTTGGCAAGAGTTATGCTGGTTCTTCTGGTAGGCCTACTCTTACATTGTGGAGATCCGAACAACACTTGCAAAATGGCAAATCCAGTCAAAGAGAGGGACCAACATCATTCCTAGCTACTCTATGGGATTTCCTTTCAAACTGTATGACAAGAAATGCAGTACTATTTGGGTTACTCTCAGGATCTATGTTCTTTGCCTGGACTGGTATTTTCTTCTATCTTTATGGGTGGGACTTCCTAAACGAAGCATTACTTTACCATCTTACTCGGACTGATCCAAGACACAATTTCTCGATATACTTCTACCATATATATCTACATCATCAGCAAGGGTTCTCAAGTATTCAGAGGCTTGCTTCGTTTCTGCCTCAACTGATCGTGCAACTGGCACTAATTGCACACTTCTCTAGGGATCTTCCATTTTGCATGTTTCTCCAGACTGTTGCATTTGTTGCTTTTAACAAGGTATACCACTCATATACATTTCTCAGTTTTTTTAATCTAGTCCCGTGAGGTATTGACTTTCAGTTTGTTAAATGAGTAGGTGATGACAGCACAGTACTTCGTGTGGTTCTTCTGCCTGTTGCCTCTCATCCTCCCTTGGAGCAGCATGAAACTTAAGTGGAAGGGTCTGGTCTGCATCCTAGTGTGGATGGGGTCTCAATTACATTGGCTCATGTGGGCTTACCTGCTGGAATTCAAGGGCCGAAATGTCTTCATGCAACTCTGGCTTGCAGGCCTTGTGTTTCTAGCTGCCAACACATTTGTTATGCTCATGGTGATCAAGCACCACAAGTACACCCTGCTGTTCTCGTCACCTGTGAATCTTGGCAGCAAGGTTGCTAGGAAGAAGGAATAGCCTGCGCACTTGTGCTTTCCATTTTGCCAACTGATGTGTGATTAAAATGCGGTTTTTTGTGTTCTGTAACAAATCAAGTAACGCGGCATTCATTTAATCATTTTGTTGTCCTGCATTCTACTCATGTGAACAGAAAGTGTTATGGGAGTGGGACCAGGTAGGCTTGGACCCACGGGGGTACTGTAGCACCTGAATAGCACACGTGAACAGTAATCCGAGGTTAGGGTTTTAAGATAAGAATAGATTAGTTTCTTAAGGGTCAAGTTGATTAGTTTCTTCAGGGTCGAGTCTTCTCATCTATATAGGGACGGGATTGTATCTCCTTTGGATCAATCAGGAAATCAATAAAGAATTAATCCAAAATCCCCCAAACAGTTTAGTCTCCCCCTCAAGCTGACTCCGCCTGGCTATCGTCCCGGTGGTGTTTATCTTTAATGGACCTCGGTCCATAACAGCAAGTGCTAGTGTACTTTTGCTTATGTTGTTTCTAAGCACATGTGATTTTTTCTTAACTCTCTACCACGGCAATTCGTTGGATTCACCGTAAGCACTATGAGCCCTCATCTGTAAATGGATGTGGCAAATGTGGTGCATTTGTTCTGACTGGCAGTTATAACAATTAATCTAAATCCAAAATGCAAATTGTTGTGTTAATAGGGAAAAATTCAGGGCATTTACCGCAATGCTTTATTCATAAGAACCTGGCGCAAATTGATGATGATGTGGTGCACTTCCGAATCTCTTTAGTTCAATTATTTGTACTACTTCTGAACAGGGGCGGATAGAGGCCTAGGGCCACCCGGGCCATGGCCCTATGCGTTGGCCCACAATTTGCACACCGTAGCACTACTGTAGCATATAGGCTCAGGCCATTTCTCGAAGCCGGTCCATATAGTGGCCCTGGGCCTTGGGCTGATAGCAGTCTGCCACTGCTTCTGAAGTAGTACAAATAATTAAACTAAAGAGGTACGGAGGTGTACCTACGATTACCCCTTTGCACCCTTATGTTTGTTTATAAGTTCTCACCTCATCAGGGATTGCTTTATATTGTTGCCAATTTGCAGGATGTAAAGACATCTTGCTTTCTCTGGCGAATCTTCTGCTATTGGTCAGTACAGAAAGGAATAGCTATAATATTTCTTTCCTACATAAAAGTAAATTCTATGCAACCACATAGAAAGACCGCGTGGCCTAATGGATAAGGCGCTCGCCTCCGGAGCGGGAGATTGTGGGTTCGAGTCCCATCGTGGTCGGTTGTTCATTTTGTTTTTATTTCCCCTTTTTATTATTATTCCTTTTTATTTCTTTTTTGTTTCTATTTATTTCTTATTTGTTTCTATTACCCCTTTTTATTTCTTGTTGCGTTTCAAACAACGATGCATTTACCCCTTTTTATTTCTTTTTTCTATTACCCCTTTTTATTTCTTGTCGCGTTTCAAACAACGATACATTCAGCACTCAAAATGCAGGAGTCATTTACCGATCAGAGATCTTCGTGCATGAAAATCAGAGATCAGACTTACATTTGCTAAAACAGTGGTGATTTTCTTAAGAAAAATGATGATTTTCTTTTTTTAAAACAAAAATCGCTCAGGCCTCGCGCGAACATGTACGATTAATTCGGGCTCGACTCGGCATCTTTCGTCCGATTTCCAACCGACCCCGCCCGGCCTTACAAATCACGGCGCGTGCGTGCGTGCCCGTCGGCCGTCGTCGATCGAGAGACGAACGCACTGTCGAATCGCATCCATGGCCGCCTCTGCCGCAACGCCGTCGTTGCAGCGAACGCTGTCAATCCATGATCGAACGACGGGTACATCCGTGGCCGTGGCCGCCGACGACGCTACCACCGTAGCGCCGTTGCACCGGACGTTGTCGTGCCCATCTGACTTCTTCTACCTCGTCCCGCCGCCGACGTCCCAGGCCGAGGCCGTGCACAGCTTCGCGCACGGTGACGTCGGCGACGACGACGCGGACCTGTACGAACTGCTCCACTCACTGGAACGGGAGCTCGACGAGCTGGACCAGCGGGAACAGCGCGTGCGCGTCGGGATGGCCGAGCTCCGGCGCGAGGAGCGGTACACGGAGGCGGCCCTGAAGGGCGCCCAGCAGCAAGGCACGCCCCCCATCGTCGGCCAAGTAGCCGAGCTCGTCGGCGAGGACCACGCCATCGTTGACGACGGCGACGGGAGGCCGCACGGCCACTACGTGCGCGTCCACGGCGCCGTCGATCGCGCGCGCCTCAAGCCCTCGGCGACCGTGCTGCTCCACGCGTCGCCGTCGCTCGCCGTCCTCGAGGCGCTGCCCGTGGACGCCAATACCGGCGCCGCCGCGTCGTCCCTGCTCGTCGCAGAGGGCGAGAGGCCGGGCGTGACGTACGACGACGTCTCCGGGTGCGAGGGGCAGAAGCGGGAGGTCCGCGAAGCCGTGGAGCTGCCGCTGACGCACCCGGAGCTGTTTGCGCGCGTCGGCGTGGAACCGCCGCGCGGCGTGCTCCTGTGCGGCCCGCCGGGCACCGGCAAGACCATGCTCGCCAGGGCCGTCGCGCACCACGCCTCGGCGGCGTTCTTCCACGTCAGCGGCCCCGCGCTCGTGGGGAAGTTCCTCGGCGAAGGCCCCCAAATGGTGCGCGACGTGTTCCGGCTCGCCAGGGAGAAGGCGCCGTCGATCGTCTTCATTGACGAGGTGGATGCCGTGGCGACGGCGACGACATCGGCTTCGGGCGCCGACCGCGAAGTGCGGCGCGTGCTGGTGGAGCTGCTGGCGCAGATGGACGGGTTCGACGGCGACGGCCGCGCGGGCGATGGCGTGCGCGTGATCATGGCGACGAACCGCCCCGACGCGTTGGACCCGGCGCTGCTCCGGCCGGGGCGGCTGGACCGCAGGGTGGAGTTCCCGCTGCCGGACAGGCGACAGAAGCTGCTCGTGTTCCGGGCGTGCGCGGCGGGGATGAGCATGGACGGCGGTGTAGATCTGGAGAGCCTGGCGGCACGGCACGACCGGATGAGCGCCGCCGAGATCGCGGCAGTGTGCTTCGAGGCCGGCATGCGGGCTGTGCGCGGCGACAGGAGCGTCGTGACGAGCGAGGACTTCGAGGAGGGGTACCGCGCCGTCGTCAAGAGGCCCGAGTGCGGCGCCTACTATGAGCTTAGCTACGGCAGCTGAGACTTCTTGAGTAGTCTGTGTCTGCAGTCTGCTTCATAAATTTTCAGCAGCACCAGAAGTTTTTTCCCTCCCTAATGTTCATGTCAGTTCAGCTTCTTATGTACTGTTTCTTATGTAATGTTTAGACTATCTCAAACAATACTACCTAAAATGCTAAAAAAAAACAATACTACCTAAAAGGGTACCCATTCCAGGGATTTGGCTCCTGCCCAGTGGATGGGTTTCCAACCCAAAAATTGCGATTTCCAACAGCCAAGGCAAAAAGCAGTCCTGCCCGGCAGCCTCCCTCCACGTGGACCCCACCTCGCCATCGTTCGGCTCGCCTCCTCCCCACCTAGCGTGGTCCGCCTCCCTCCCCGCCGAGCGCCGCCGCCTGTTGTCCGCCTCGACCCGCCTTGTCGTCGCTAGGGACGAGCACGCATCGCCAAGGGTTGTCGGCTCGCTTACTTCCCCGCCGAGGGCCACCGCTCGTTGTCCGCCCCGCCTCACCGTCGTCGAGCTCCGCCTCGCCTCGTCGCCGCTAGGGCCGAGCGCATGCTGCCGAGGGAGCTCGGTCGGAGAGCGGCCGCCGCCCGGGAAGCTCGCGCGCGGAGAGGGGGCTCTGCCTGGTGGAGAGCTCGAGCCGCCGGATCGCTCAGCTCGAGAGGGAGCAGCAAATGCGTTGAGTGGAGGGAGACGACACATTTGTGCATCGCGGTTCGTCGGGAGGCAAAATGCATCCTGCGTTTAGGTCAGCCATTGGACAGCATTTTTTAGATGTAAAAGCACTGTGCTGATCCATTTTTGGGTCTAGGTCACATTGTTGGAGTCAAGTCTTAGATGCGCAAATTCACATTGCAAATGCACTATTCATCAATCATATCAAGTCTCATCTTCTCTCACATCACTTATCCCAATGCGCATTTTTGCAACACTTTTGTACTACATGCACTATTCATCCATGCAAATTTACTACCTGCATTGTTTGATTGGTACTGGCGTACTGCCATTCAGCTAGAAAAGAATGCGATGCGATACCGATGCAGAACAACCAAAACAACTCAAATTCCATTGTGTAACAAATGTTGAAACACATTCATAAAAATGAGTCCACTGTCCACTGCCAGCAAAACATCTGGGCATATAGCACAGGTGGATTGCTGGATGCTATCTCTTCACACCATCCTTCTTTGAGAATAGTCGCAAGCTTGCAGTTTGCCGGCGCCATTCATTTATCGGTACCTAAAGAATGCATATCAAACTGTTAGAATCAGGTTGTTTTTAAATAAGTACACAGAAGGGAACAAAAGTTGAAACTAATATCGTTGTTGGCATATGCTTACAGCAGGGAATCCACCATAGTCACCGGGCTTCTGTATATCTTTTGTTACCAAGCTATTTGCAGCGAGCCGAACCTGTAAAAAAATTGCAGAAAAAGTGAGAACAACAAAGAAGCCTGATGGACAACATTGCTTGACTACATGTTTTATTTGCTGAAACCATTAGATGTGAAGATGTAAGTTGCAGATAAATTTATCAGGCTATAGTTAGCTGCTAACATGAACAAAGGAATGTTTTCGCCACTGTAACCAGAATTGAGTCAGAAGAGCCAAAAGGATGCAAGAGTGCCCTGAGTAATGTAGACAGTCTACGACATTACACAAGGTGACACAATTCTGCACTGAATTCAAACTAATTTGATACAAGGTAGACAAAGAAGGCAAGGCTAAGAACACAGCTGGGGAAACAGAACCTTTGATCCAATGGTGACATGGTCCCGAATTGCCACCCTACCACCCAACGTAACATAGTCCCCCAGCCTGCATGCTCATAACAGGATGAACCTTGAACAATGGCCCAGAAAATCGCTAAGCAGAACAAAACATGTAACCAGTGAAACGAAGTTAGACATACGTGGCAGAACCAGCAATTCCTACTTGCCCGCACATCATGCAGCACTTCCCAATGACCACATTGTGACCAATCTGCAAGAGAAATTGTCAATGCACAGGTGAGGCAGAAGAAACCAATCACCAAATTTTAAGGCATAATACCTGGACTAGATTATCAATCTTGGTATGATCACCAATCAATGTCTCTCTCCAACTGCAGTTAATAAAAGGTGAAGAAAGTTTTCAGGAAAATTCTACTGCAGTGAAACATAATCAAATGCACAAAGCTGATAGCCTAAAATTTTAGTTAAACGGAAATCATGGACCAACTAACAGAAGAATTGCAACCACATTCTCTTGATGCCAGCAGTACCTCTGAGCACTAATAATCATCCAATGTAGTCCAACAAGTTACCTGCCTCTATCAATGCACGTGTTTGCACCTATTTCTACATGGTCCCCGATTCTTGCATACAACATCTGGCAAATAGCAAATTTTTTCAGTATACACATATTATTTGATTTGATACTCCAATCACATCCACATAAAGATTAAAAAATAACATTATTTGATTTGATACTCCAATCACATGCAAATAAAGATTCTCAAATAAAAATATACAGAGATGAGCTAACTGGTTACCAAATATTGGGTGGACTGGAGGTATCTCAAGATCTTTTGCTGCCAAACCTCAGGTAAGTATAATGGATTAAATATTTAATTGTGATAAATGTCATACTAAGCTTTTTCCTCATCTATATAAGTAATATCAAATATTTGCATTAACACAGGACATAAGGTACCTCAGCTTTGAACTCAGCAATAATTTCACTATCTTTGAATCTGGATTTTACTAATTAATAATCTTTGCAGAAAGAAACATAAAAAATGTTAACACCGAGTGGCAATGTTGAGCACTAACTTGTGGTTTCTTCTTAACCTGTCCATCCTCATCCACAAAAAATCCAAAGCCTGAAACACAAATAAGATATTGAAATCAGTAATATTATCACAAATTAATTATATTGTTTGAAAGGAGTATATAATGCAATCTTTATCATGTACCAAGTATTTTCCTTTTACAATAAAAAAACTGACTTAAGAAAAGGTTTGTGAGTAGCCAAAATGCAACACAGAACTGAAACTCTGCAGTATGTTCACAGAAAAAAAAGGAAACTGTCTTTTGCAATCTGAACTCTGAAGTGGTACATCTGGCTCTAAGAGATTTTGGCACATGCTAACAGCAATCTTGTATGTTCATTTTTTTTCACAGCATGGGATGATTTAAACACTAAATGAGTATATGCTCACCATCTTGACCAATACAAGCTCCATTATGGATAATACAGAATTCGCCCACCGAACAATTGCTTAAGACAACATTGCACCTACACATTTTAACACAAATTTCAATCTCAGCAAATCCCTAGATCAAAATTAACAGACAAGGGTGCTCAGTCAATACAATGATCAGCATACCCGATCCTTGTTGAGTTGCCAATGGAGACTGAAGGCCCAACGACGGCTCCAGAACCAACAACGACCTCCTTACCAAGGACGGCACCGGAGTGCACGACGGCGCCAGCCTCCACCACTGCAGTGGGGTCGACGGACGCCGCCCTGTGCAGGATGCCCCCGCCATTGTGCCACGGCACGAACTCCACTGAAGCAGTGCCAGCATCTGAGCATTCAGCAAGTCACAGGCCACAAAAATATCGAAGCGGATAAAGCGGTTAGAAAAATCAGAAAAATGAAGCTATGAGGCAGCAGGCAATGGGGAGTCAACGATTACTTACTGCTGCAAGAAGCGGAGAGGGACCGTACAAGGTGACCGGCGCAGCGCGGCGGCTTGGAGCGCAGTGAAAGCACTGCCTCCGCCGCCCTGCGTACGGTTCTCGGCAGGATGGCTGCCATCCTGATGTAAAACACCAACAAATGAACATCAATCACTGCAGTCAATGTTTGTTTGGGGAAACATGGCAAGGCGGCAGAAATCTGAAACTGCATAAGTCGATCCAGATGATGACCTTGCTGTGGGGGTGTGGAGGTGGCAAGACAAGCTGCGTCGGTCCTCCTAAGCGAAGAGACAGAGCCGGGGATCGGCCGTCAGCGAGCAGAAGAGTAAACGAGAGAAAATCTGGACTTTTAAATCGCACTAGCACTGGATGGTTTTTGTTCGTGTGTGTAGAGGGCTCTACCCGTACTCGATCGATTCGAGCTTGAGCAGATGATGGCCCGGCTGTTGTCACCGGCGGCGGCGCTCGCCGACTGCGAGAACGAGAAGAAAGGGGCATGGGCGCTCCTGGCCTGGGCCGTAATAATGCGCTCCTGGGCTCGAATAGTGCGCTCTTCGTGGCCCGGTTCCTCCATATTTTCTGACTTTTTTTATATATTTCCTATCAGGATTTTGTGAAAATATATGGTCTGCCCGAAATTTTGCAAAATTATACATCAGCCGCCGTGGCCCACGGCGGTAGGAGCCGCCAGCAGTGGGCCCATAGGTCTTACCGCCGCGGGCCACAGCGTTAGGTCCCTGACGCCGTGGGCCACGCCCACCGTCAGGCGGCAACGTGGCCCCCAGGTAACGCTGCAGGCCACGGCGGTATGTTTGGACCTAACGCCATGCGCTGCGGCGGTAGGATTTTTTTTGTAAATTTCAATTTTTGAAGCATTGATAAAACGACGAACCATTACTTAACGACG
Source organism: Cenchrus americanus (assembly GCA_947561735.1). NCBI lineage: Eukaryota > Viridiplantae > Streptophyta > Magnoliopsida > Poales > Poaceae > Cenchrus > Cenchrus americanus. The sequence goes on from OX387245.1 coordinate 182,033,285, forward strand.
AATTTAGATAAACGATTACAACATTTGCAATGGCACGTGCGACACAATTACCTTAACTTTGTGTCGCTGCTGCTAGTCCTAACGTGCCTTATGGAATTTAGATAAACAATTACGACACTTGTAGTCTTATGAATAGTACCCGGAGAATCCGGACATCATAGATCCGCCGGAGTGTTGGGAGGGCACTTAGTACCCGACGGGGGTAGAGGGATCAGATGGTGGCGGGGGTTGAGTTGCTGGTGGAGTGTTGTACTTCTTTTCGTGGCACGGACAACAACAGTACTCGTCCTCACAGCCGCTGTTCGTCTTCACCACCATTGGTCCGGTCACCGGTCCTTTGTCATCGTTGGTAGATGTCGGATCTGGAGAAGCCAATGCCGACGCGAGTTCTTGCCTCAGGTTGAAAATGACAACATCCTCGAGGTAGTTAATGTACTCTTGATACGGGTGAATAGTTGGGGGATGCACCCATTGCACGAAATCACAATTATCTGGTTGTTCGGAGTACTACAGAAACTGTGATTACATTAGTACATCATAAAATGATGAATGATAGAGGGCATGGAGTTTTGCTTACCCATGCTCAGAACAATTGTGTAAGTTCTTTGTTTTTAAGTGACTATGAAAGTTTGCTCCCATATGTCTCATGCACCACCTGCTATGCATATCTGGCTATTGTGCTGCTCTGTTACGCTCTTGACTACCTTCTTTGATGTCACTAATGGACAAAATACCTTTGTGTGTATCGTGTATCACACACACGTCTGACACATCTCCCACCACCATCTGCTTCAATCTCTCCAGAACCAATACCAACTGTCACCAATCTCTCCCTCTGCAAAAGCAATTGTCAATGACAACAACTGATTGTTGCCATCTGCAGCCACAACTGTAAGGATTGTGCCCTTATATTCTCCTGTGTCATCTATGCAAATAACTGGTCGACAATGTTTGAATGCAGCAATAGTGGGACCCAATGCTAAGAATGTCCACTGCAAGACTTGCTTCCCTGGGCTTGATACAAGATTATAAGTCTTGATATCATAATAACTACCAGGATTTAGCATGGCAATTGCGTTCAGCAATCGAGGCAGATTGTCATATGATGCTTCGTAAGTTCCCCACCTCATCTCCATTACCTTCTTCTTTGCCATGTATGTCTTACCATAAATTATTTGTACCTAAATTTCTCCTCAATTGCCAAGATAATGGACTTAGGCTCATAAGCAGGATTTTCCACAATCTTAGCAAACATCTGGCATTGATTTTCGAAAAATAAATGGTCCAACCAAAAATTTCGAGAAATGTACATCTGGCGCCATACCCCACGGCGGCAGGAGTTTCCTGCCGCAGTGGGGCACGACGTTAAGGGTGGTGCCAACGGTTGGATGTACTGCCCGGTGGGGCCAGATTCCTGCCGCTGTGGGGCACGGCGACTGGAAACCTAGCGCTGTGGGCCACGGCGTCAGGAGCCCTAGCGCAAAGCCCCACGGCGGCAGCGTGCCCCTGTAAAACCGTTGCCGCCGCCGGCCCCCTCTCTCTCTCCCTCCATTCCCCTCCATCACTCCTCTAAACCTTCGGTTTTCAACCCTTCGGAGCACTTCTGAGTGAGGTATGTTTTTAAATTTAGTCAAGTTAGTTAGTATAGTTAGTTAGTTGGGAGCGTATCAGGTGGAAACCAACCCACCTCTGCAAACTATGCAAACTGCGATCCGGACCGCCGGCCAACCCCCCTTCTGATCCATGGCATTTTGCAATAACCCCCACCCACCCACCCCTACGCGCCTCCATCCCTCAGGCAGGCTGACCCAGCAGCGCTTCCTCGCACGCGAGTCGCCCCCCTGCCTCGTCGTCCCCATCTGCTTCTTTTTCGCTCCCCCGCCCCTGAAGTGCCATACTGTCGCCGCCCTGGAGTTCGTCACCCCCTGGGAGTCCCCTAGCGCCGCCACCCCTGGAGTCCAGTCCCCGCGCGCCGAGGTAGGAGGGCGAGCTAGCGCCGAGGAGGGCGGCTCGTCAGCGCGTAGGAAGGCTCACCGGTGCACGCCCAGTTCAGGCGCAGGAAGTATATAGAGAGATCGTGAGCGCACGCATCAAGGCAATTATTTCAAACTGTAGTAACTTGAAAACGACACCTGAAACCTGATGCTCAAAGCGTTGTTGACTGATGTCGTTAGCACAAGGTGCTGCAGGTAATCAAATTTGATAAAAGTGAATTTCCAAGATGTTGCTTTAGCATATCGTGAAAGCATAGACTTGGATCTGGCACTGGAAAATGCAATCTGCCATCCAAACTGAAAAAGCAATCCAAGAGTAGTCGCCATCGCTAGCACCAGAAAGTAGAAACAGATGCAGGAGATGGGAAAGTTCAGAGCCTAGCAGGCAAGAATAAGAAGCCAATCTCGCGCTCTCACAGCCTCACCGGACGTTGGGTTCTGGGGGCTGGGACGCCACCACGCCGACCGTCGGGCACCAAGTTCCACTCTCCACTGGGTGCTGAGCAATCAGGATCCACCGCCCACCTGAAGGCGGCTGTGTGGCACGGCTAAGCGCTGCCGCGCGGGGGCAGAACTGCAGGAGGCGTTGGGTCCAAGCAACAGGGAGTTGGGATCCAGGATTTGATCTAGGATTCGGTAGTTGGGAGCCCAAGCACAGAGCTGGTGGGCGGCTATCTGTAAATTGGCACACCTCTCTCACGAGCCATCATGCGGATCGTGCGGTCCAGATCGCAGTTTGCATAGTTTGCAAATATGGGTTGGTTTGCACCTGATATAGGCTCCCTAATTAGTTTAGTTAACTTAGTTTAATTTAGTTTAGTTTAGAAATTTAGTTTAGTTAACTTATGTTAGTTTAGTTTATTTTAGTTTAGAAATTTAGTTTAGTCAACTTTGTTTAGTTTAGAAATTTAGTCTAGTTTAGAAAATAGTTTAAATTCACATAATTCGTTTTAATTCATTTAAAATTTCTAGAAAATGGTTATAATTGAATAGATTAAATTGATATAAAATTCATAGAAAATTATATAAATCCACATAATTCGTTTAATTTTGTTTTAAACTCCTATGAAATGGTTATAACTGACATAATTAGATTAAATTTATATAAAATTGGTAGAAAATTATAAAAATTCACATAATTCGTTTAATTTTGCTCTAAACTTCTAGGAAATAATAATAATTGACATAATTCGATTAAATTTATATAAAATTTGTAGAAAATTATATAAATTCACATAATTCGTTTAATTTTGATTTAAACTTCTAGGAAATGGTAATAATTGACATAATTAAATTAAATTGATGTAAAATTCGTAGAAAATGGTTTAAATTCAAATAATTCGTTTAAATTGGTTTTAAACTTCCAAAAAAGGTTATAATTCATATAATTAGATTAAATTTGTTGTAAAATTAGTAGAAAACGGTTTAAATTCATATAATTCGTTTCACTTCATTTAAATTTCTTAGAAAACGGTTATAATTCGCATTAACTTGAAATAAAAATAGTAAACAATGGTTTAAATTTACAAAATTCGTTTATAATTAGTATAATTGGAAAAATTGATTCAGTTATGTTTTTTTGGCAGTTATAGCTGCACCGCTGGAGTACGTACGACCAGAGTTGTTCGACGAGGCGGTGGACCGACACCACCGCTCGGACAGTCGCCTGGCACCATACTTTGTCGGACGACCCACACGTTGATGCCGATACACCAGCGGTGGATTCCGAAGTACGTAACTCATATTTATTATTTATTTTTATTTCTTTACAATAGTAATTGTGTTAAGTAAATTAATATTTTCAGGCTACGCGCTGCAGGACTTCTCCCTGTTGCGCGGTTGGTCGAGGGGGACAGGCTACGAGCTGAGGTTCCCCGGGCGGAGCGGTTGACGTGGTTCAGCTACGACGCCCCGCTGATCGCCGCGTTCATGGACTGGTGGCAACCAGAGACACACACGTTCCACTTCCCCGTCGACGAGATGACTCTCAGTCTGGAGGACGCCACAATGTTGGGAGGACTGTCGTGTGCTGGCCAGGCGACGGGGCTGATCGACATCCCCGCGACGTGGCACGCTGAGTTCCTTGCTCGGTTCGCGAACGTTCCTCGGAACGATCGCGCACCGGCGCCGTATGTGGCCTTCGCCGACACCCACAGGCCCACCTGGACTAGTATCCAGCAGTTCAGCGTACGTGATTCTAACTCTTATTTTCAATGTTTGTATGCATTTAAATGAATGTGACGATGGACCTTTGTGTGTGTGCAGGCTGACTACATGGCGGATGATGCCGACGACCCGACGTCAGACAGGTTTTTGGAGGTCTACCTGCTCTGGCTGTTCGGGTGGGTGTTGTTCTGCGAGTCAGCGGGAGACTCCATGTCGCGGTACATGATCCCCTGGGCTCAGTGGATCACCGACGCACCCCTCGATCAGATGCCCTAGATCAGCTGGGGAAACGTTGTTCTGGCAGCTACCTACAGGGGGCTGTGTTCGGCAGTGACAAGGTTGGTGAGTAGGGATACGATCCTTCTGGGGTGCCCTCTCTTGCTGCAGATGTGGATCCACGAGCGGTTCAACATCGGTCGACCCAGGGTCGACCTCTCGAAGTATGAGCCGCTTCCCGACGGCACCGACTCAGCGGACCTCCCCACCATGGGTTCTCTGTGGTGCCTCCGGAAGGTAATGACCTCCCTTTTCGTGATTCTTCGCGTTATGAGTTCTTTAGTTCGATTCACTTAACTTTTCTTGTTCTTTGCAGCACGTTTGGGCTAGGGAGCAAGCGAAGAAGGCATACAAGGACTTTGTTGGTTAGATCGACCGGATGGTCGATGCCCAGGTCTAGTGGACGCCGTATGCTCCTGCCATGGTCGCTGCCCGCGCACCACAGGGGCTATTGTCCCTGTGCTCTCGAGACCAGGCGTATTGGATGGCGCAGCGACGACTGGTCTTCGACGTCTATGTCGAGGAGTACGCCGTCCATCGTGTGATGAGGCAGTTCGGCCTCTTCCAGCAGGTGCCAGTACCCGCTGCCCCACGTCTGCCGCCTACCACTCATAGGTGAGCTACCATTTGCTAGTTCTAATTAATTTCCGTTACAAATATTCAGTTGCTAATAATTTTATGTTTCATCTATGCTAGGTGGACGCGTAAGGGCGTGCCTGCGGCGACGTCGTTCATCGACAAGCTGCAGCCGTACGCGGCCGAGTGGGCATCCGCGGCGCACGAGCATAACATCGTCACCAAGCACCGCCTTCACGACGGCACAGCCTAGGTAGCGTACCTTCAGTGGTACCTCCCAAGGACGCGGACGCGGGTGACATACGTGCCTGCTACCCCACCACTGCCACCTGTCCCGGATCACGACAGGATCCTGCCGGATGCAACGTACCCGGTGCGCCGAGACCAGACCACTGACACAGCGGTAAGCTACGATACTGCAAACATATTACATTCATATGACTTTTCATTACAACATGTGTTTCTAATTTTGTGCACAGCATGATGTGCTGGCTAATATCGTGCGGCTCACGTCGGCCGCGAGGGAGCAATGCTTTACATGGGGGCCTCAGCAGCACCAGAGCATGTACGACGAAATCATCATTGCTGCCATGAGGTACTCCGCCGTCGTGAACTACACCGGGGCCGTAGAGATTCCTCTCCTTCCGCGCCACCCAACGTCGTCCTCGAGTTCGCCTCGACAGCGACTTCGTAGCCGACGCCTGCCACCTTTGCCGGTGGCTGCTCGACTCCGAGGGCACAACAGCAGCCATAGGCGCAAGGCCCGCACACCTACGTGGAGTGGCCGTTTGTTCCCCCCGGCGCAGGTACTTTTGTCAGGGGGTGAGACCTAGACAGATCCGCAAAGGGGCTACCCAAGCGGTTGTAGGTTGATTGATGGGGGATCAGGACCTAAGAGCGTAGATGGTTGCACGTAGGAAAAGCACGAAAATCTTGGCGAGACATGAGGCACACGACGATTTATACTGGTTTGGGCCTCCGGAGAGTAAAACCCTATGTCCAACTTGGTATTGGAATTATGTGGAGAGTCATCTGCCCCCGAGGAGGGAGTCGATGATGTGGTCATGATGCCCTTAAGGGGCGCTGCAGGCCACCTTATATTGGATGGCGTGCCTTGGGTTACAAGTTGGTTTCCATCTATCCTACTCGATCACAACATGGAAAGCTTATCCGAGCTGGACTGTTTTGTCTTGTACTCCAAGCTGTCTTCATGTCCTTGGGCCCACATGTCAGGTCGTGGAGGGCCCACTGACAGGTCGGTGAGTCTTCTGTTAGGCCGGGTCCACTTGACAGGGACCTCTGGGACCCTGGTCGGTGGGGACCCGTGGGTACCCATGTCTCACAAGCCCTGATCGACGTGTAGGCGAAGCGGCGGAGATGAAGTCACGTCGAAGCAAAGCGAAGACGTGGCGTTGATGAAGCCGCATAGGGTGCATGGTGATCCAAAGAAGAAAGAAATCCCCTTCAGCACGCACGAAGCCGAACATTGAGCTCCTAGAGCGCAGGTCCAGAAGGTCGAAGTGAAGGCAAGACGCGGATCTTGAAGAATCGCCGACCTGACCTAGATCAGGTAACACAAAGGAGCTTCTGCGGCGACCTTCTACTGAAGTGGACGACGACAGAAACGTCGGGAGGTCCGTAGACCTAAAGAGGGCGGTGAAGGAGCCACCGGGAGGTCCGTGGACCTACAGCAGGCAACGAGGGAGCCGTCGGGAGGTCCGTGGACCTACACCAGGCGACAAGGGAGCCACCGAGAGGTCCGTAGACCTACAACGGGCCACGAAGGAGCCGCCGAGAGGTCCGTAGACCTACAGCGGGCGACGAGGGAGCCACCAGGAGGTTTGTTGACCTACATCGGGGGACGACGGAGACACCGGGAGGTCCATAGACCTACAGCGGGGCGACGACGGAGGCACCAGGAGGTCCGTAGACCTACAGCAGGGCGGCGACGGAGACGCCGGGAGGTCCGTAGACCTACAGAAGGGCGACGACGGAGACATCGGGAGGTCCATAGACCTTCAGCGGGCGACGAGTAGGGAGACGTTGGCAGGTCCGTAGACCTACAACAGGCAACGAGGGAGCCGCCGAGAGGTCCGTAGACCTAGAGCAGGCGACGAGGAAGCCGTCGGGAGATCCGTAGACCTACAGCGGGCGACGACGGAGACGCCGAGAGGTCCGTATACCTACAGACGGTGACGACGAGGCCGTCGGGAGGTCCGTAGACCTGCAGCGGGTGACGAGCCCCTGAGTGTGGAAGCTGGATGAGTCGTGGAAGTGCCGAATCACCTCTCGCCACGAGCCAAAGAGGTCCGTTAGGCAACATGAGACACATCCAGAGATCAGAAGTACTCCAAAAGCTGGACAAGGAGCTGGCCCTGCGAAACAAAGTAGATGCAAAGATGGTCTATTAATCTGCACAAATGTGATGAAAATTTGACCTGGGCATAATACATGCTTGCAATGTGTTTTGTTTGAGAAAGCGTTCCCCTTATCGTGCCAAACGCAAATTATGCGAACTCAAATATTATGACACTGCAAAACGTGTCCCCTTCGCTAACCCAACTCAATGGAGGAATGGCTTACCGACTGGACGTCTCAGCGTGGAGGCTTAGGTGCAGCCGGCACGCAGAGGGGGGCCTTGGACCCAAGGTCTCACAACCACACGACTTAAGAATGCACATAATAAGTAAAAGACAATTAAAGGGAGAACACACATAATTTATTTAGGTTCCTCAGGTCTGACGACCCTTAGAGTGACAAAGCCAAGCCCCCCGAGCGTATCGAGGTCGGCTACGCCAAGCCCCCGAGCGTGTCGAAGGGGGAGGGAAAAGGGAACAAGAAAAAGCATGTAAAGCAGGTCGGCGAAGGCCGCAGAGACCAAGATGATCGCCGTAAGAATATTTAATTGAAATTGGCACTTTGCTTGGGTGTAGCCGAGATGATCGTGGTCGTCGGCACAGGCTGATGTCGTGCTGAGCTGTCGAGGAAGAAGCTGAGGTGTCGAGGTCGCCGGTGACGCGACTGGGGTCGTGTCGACCTGTCGAGATATGCCGAAGAGGTCGGTGGTGTACGTGTTGGTGCAGCAGGTCGCCGGGACGAGTTGGAGTCGCGCCGAGCTGAAGTAGTCAGCGGCGCCAGCTAGACTCATGCCGAGACGTCGAGGAGCCATCTGCACGTAGTCGGTTGCACGAATTAACAATCCAGGACCCGTATTGTGCTGGCGACGTGCGTCGTGGTTGGGGCCGGAGCCGTCGCTGCCAAATCGACGTGCCCAACAGTACAACGCTCATCGTGTAGCTAAGCCACGTATGGTGCGCAGGCCAAGAAGTCACGCCGCCCTTGTAATCGTATTTTGGAAACAGATACGAAAGTGGATACATTAGTTAGCTATTAGAATTGAAATAACACATCTGAATAGAATAGAATAAGTAAAAAAAAGGAAAAAAAGAAAGTCATCGTGACTTCCGTGTTACGGATAGGGTTGAAAGCGGTCGAACTCGGTCGGGATAACCCCAATATTGTTTTCACTTTCACATTTGAATACGGAAACGAAATCGAATTCGGAAAGGTCGGAAACAAAAACGAAAACGAACTTGCGGGATAACAATAGATTCGAAAACGAACTGATTCGATCGGTAACAAGTCGAACACGGTCGGAATACGGAAAAGTAAAACGGGGACGCTAACATATAGAACCAAGCTGAACATAACATGGTTTGTGACACAACCATACACAATGCACTTGTACCAAATTACATATTCATTGAATCATCGTTACCCATTCACGAACTGCTATGAATTTTACCAATATTGCCCCTAGGAACTAAATCGGAGCTGCTAGCGCCGGACGTCCGATCCGGCGCTAACATCGACGGGTCCCGGGGCCACACGATTCGGATGAAGGGAGTCTATCAGCCGTCGAACATTCCGAGGCGTAGCAAATGTTGCGAACAACTTTTGTGATGTTGCGAAGATCTTTTCCCATGTTGCGAACCGTCGTCCTTGCAACATTCAACGAACGATGTTGCGAGCGTGTTGCGAACGTGTTCCAAGCATGTTGCGAATGAGGTTACGTGCAACATCCAACATCGGGCGTCTTTCTTCCCCCTCCCCCACATGTTGCGACCATGTTGCGACTATGTTGCGACCCGTGTTGCGTGCAACATCCAACATCAGGAGCCCTCCCCTCCCCTCCTCCTTGACACAACACCCAACATTACATGTCTGTAACATCGAAACTCAACACCCGCAACATTTTACTAAATCACAGTGAAATATTAAGATGCATATGTCGCAACATGTTAGAGTAGCAGATGAAACACGAGAAACAAAATGTTGCAACATCATCAAAACAACGACTCATGTTGCGTGCAACATCCAACATCAGGACCTCCCCCTCCTCCTCGACACACAAACATCACATGTCTGCAACAACGAAACTCAACGTCCCCAACATTAAAATTTAATGTTTGTAACACCCACAACATGCATCTGCAAAATCGAAACTCGACGTCTACAACAGTGAAACATCTGAATCTACTTTTGCAACATCCAGATTAGTACACATGCAACGCGTGTCTGAAATAGTTACAACATCGCAACATCTAGATCACTTTTGCAACATTCGTATGGAACACTTGCAAAACATTCTTCAGAAACATCCCAAACACATGTAACATACACTTGCAACAGCCCCCAAACTTTGTCTGTTGGCCACCATGACCGCCGCCCGAAGCTCCGCGGAGAGCGCGCAATGGGCTCCGCGGCAGTCCCGCACGCCCCACGCTCGGCCGTGCCGCCGCCGGAGGAGAGGCCGCCCGTGCCCGGCCGCCTCCGCCCGGCCTCGCTCCCGTTCGTGGAGAGCGCGCGGCCCGCGACGCAAGCGAGCTCCTACCCGCCGGCGACATGGCGTCCGTGCGCGGCTCTCCCTCACCCCTCGCTTGCGGTGGAGCGGAGGACCTCCTCGCGGCGGCCCGACGTGCCCCCGACGCTCGGGCCCGCACCCCCGCGAGGAAGCTTGCCGTCTGCCATGCCTCGGCCATGGCCCTTACTCGTGACTGCAAGTAAAAATGATTGGCCTTCGGTAGGTGAAAGAGATAAGGTTCATGTTGTGTAGGTGGGGCCCGCAACCAGATTTTACGTGGTTGAGATTGGCCACGTAGCCGTCCGGCGCGGGAGCCGCGCGTCGGACGACCGGTGGGAAGCATTACCGGAACTAAATTGCTCCTGCAGTCCTGCTCGCTGCTGAACTGTTGCATCTGCTTACACGAGATATTATTGTAGAAAAAACACGGGTCATCCAATGCTTTATCCAAAAATCACATCCAAAGAATAAATCAATCTAATTGGCTTCGGTGTGCGGATGGACTTTAAAATCGATATAGGAAATAAAAAAGGTCAAAATTGATTTGTACTCCACGCAAATCACATCCAAAACTCAGGCCAAATCATTTTAATTGGCGTCCTTTGCTCTGTTCTTGCACTGATCTACAATCTCAGTAGACCCACGCATATGCTTGGCCGACAGGCAAAGCAGCGCGGACCAACTTCACGCAGCACGGCAAAGCAGCTGCGCAGTGAGCCAGCAACACATCAGTATGCGAGGCACCGTGCTGCAAGCCTGGGGGACGCTGTGCTGCAAGCCTGCAACACATCAGTGGCGGTGAGCAGCTTGGGGGGCAACGGGGGCCGCGAGCAGCGCCGCAACGATGGGGTGTCGAGCGGTATCTTCCTTGCTCTGTTTTCCTGCTGCTTCTTCCTGCTCTCTGGTGGGCTGCACGGTGGAGGCAACGTTGATGCTGGCGGCAAGCCAGCGCTGGTGGTGGTGGGCATGGGCGAGAGGATGGGGGCGGTGACCGCGCCGCACGCAAGGCAGGCGGCGGGCAAGCGGCTGCTGGAGAATGGAGATTAACAGGGAGAGCTGGTGGTTCATGGGCTTAACCCTAACTTGCTTGGCTGGGCCGCTCCATTTGCTCGCCTGTTGGTATCTCGGCCAGGCTGGGCTTCATTCCGTTTAGAGGCAAATTCGGGATGTACAAGGGATATTCCGAATGAAAAAACGGGATATGCGAAAACGATCTGGACAGAGCCTAAACCAATTTCGTCCCGTTTTCGAATATTGTATCCCGTATTTCGTACCGATTTCGTTTTTGTGCGAAAATACGAATTCGATCGGGATAAATGTAGAAATCGGTGCGGAACGGAACGGGATATATCCCGTCCGTTTTCAACCCTAGTTACGGAATACTCCCTCCGGTTTGGTAAATAAAGTCGTTTAGGACAATGACATCTGGCCTCAAAAGATAACTTGACTTCTTCTTTTTATAAAAATATTTGTTAAAGACTAACATATGTATACTTTTATGAAAGTATTTTGCAAGACAAATCTATTCATATAGTTTTCACATTTCCAAACTCAATGACTTAAAAATTATTCATGATTTATATTCCCAATGTTTGACTCAAATCATGTCAAAACGACTTCATTTACCAAACCGGAGGGAGTACGTCTTGTGGATTGATTTCGCCTTCACGTGCACGTGGTGGACGTGGATACACCCGGAACGCCGAGGGAATCTGACCGCCCTCAACATGGCTTGGTGCGATCATCAGGTTGCCGTAGATGGAATCCTGTATGGTGTACGTGGTCGCCACACAACACCCTAGCAGATGCATCGTTTCGTCGCATCGACGTAGCCCGAACGTGAGCAGATCACATCTTGCCGAATTGCTAAACAGTGACACGACAACATAGAAACAACGATGACAGCCTCCCGATCAGATCGGAGGGGACGGCGAGGAGGTCGCCGTCGAGGAAGTTCTTCGTGCCGTTGCCGAAGATGACACTGAGTCTGGCCACTATGCTGCACAGCGAGTTCCCGATCGCCCCTACCTGGCACGCTAACTGTCAGGGAGTGAGACTTGGACAGATCCGCAAGGGGCTACCCAAGCGGTTGTAGGTTGATTGACGGGGGATCGGGACCTAAGTGTGTAGATGGTGTTGGAATTTAGCTGGGCTTGACCCATTTAAAATATAATTCAACTCTATGGTACGTAATTTGTATGAGAATTTACTCAACTTAAATAGTTGGATTTCTTTCCAATTAATTTGAGAAGTTGATTAATTTGATAAGCGGAGGAAGAGCACGGTGTGCATGAGAGCAGGCATGCATGTTTGAATGCTATGCAATTAATCATCGCATGCATGCAAATGTCTTTGAATGCTATGCAGCTAACCGTCGCATGCATGCAAACATGCTTGAATGTTGAGCACCTAACAGACGTAAGAATGCATGCTTGAATACTGGGCAGCGAACGGACTCATGCATGCATGAACTTTTCGTTTGCCGGTGCTGACTCTATAAAATCTTGGAGTTCTCTGCTTCCTCTGTAGAGTGAAAAAATACTCTCCAAACAAAACCACAAACTCTGTTGCGACTCGGGTATCTCCGTCCGGTGTTCCTGCGCGCACGGGATCGCTGGAGGGCAGGTGCCTCCGGAACCGACGCCGTTTGTGAACTCTGCTCGGGGTGTATGACAATTCCGTTTTCGGGGAGCGCTCACGTGACTGCCTACTTCGACGACGACGACGACGTCTCCCAACTCTCTGCAACGACTACGCTGCTACGACGACGACATGGCCGATCCGTCGAGTTCATCCACCGCTGCTGCTGGGTATCTGTCTCTATCTCTTCTGTTTATTTACTTGTTCTTTTTTCTGCCAGTTCTTCAATATGCGTGTTTAGATATTCTTCAAAGTTCGTTTAAATATACATGTTTGGAATGTGTTACATTCAAATTATCAATTTGTGTATATGTCATCATCATGTCAAATAATTTCTAGATTAACATAATGAGAAAGTTGTCTAAATTTCTAACAATCGAAAAACCAAATTTTAGGCAATTTTCCGTTACTGGGTTTGCTGCTGTGTAGAAACCAACTACTTTTGATGGGGAAAGTTTCATGACTTGGAAAGCTAAGATGATGTTGTGGTTGACTGCGATGCATTGCTATCATGTCGCGGAGGGGAAGCCTTAAAACTTGACTCCTGATGAGGAGACTAAATTTTGGGCTGCCGATAACCTCTTCAGAGGTGCTGTGATTTGTGCACTGCATAGCAAGTATGAGAAAAACTACATATCTTACACATCTGGCAAATTGTTATGGGATGCATTGAATGAGAAGTTTGGAGTTTCCGATGCCGGAAGTGAACTCTATCTCATGGAACAACTCTATGAGTACCAAATGGTTGAGAACCGTTCTGTTGTAGAGCAGGCCCATGAGATTCAGGCTTTGGCTAAGGAACTGGAACATTTTCCATGTGTTCTTCCTGACAAGTTTGTGGTTGGCGGTATCATCGCCAAGTTACCACCTTCTTGGAAGGATTTTGCCACCTCCCTCAAACACAAGAGACAAGAGTTCAATGTGGCTGACCTCATTGGTACGCTTGATGTGGAGGTGAGGGCAAGGGGAAAAGACAACAATGGGAAAGATCCAGAGTCATCTGCTGCCAACATGGTGCAGAAAAAGAATTTTCATGCATCTCGTAATTTCAAGAACAAAAACAAGGGAAAGCAAGGTCACAACCCTAAGCCAAAACAGAACACTGAGTTCAAGAAGAAATTTAACAAGAAGAAGAATGAAGGATGCTTTGTTTGCGGGAGCACTAAGCATTGGGGCTAGTGCGTGTCCTAGCAAATTTGTGAAGGAAAAGAAATCAGCAAACATGGTGATCAATGAGACTGGAGGAGGGACATCTGGGTATGGTAATCCTTTACCCTATGTTCTTTCAGTCTGTAATTCACCTGAGTGGTGGATGGATAGCGGTGCTAATATCCATGTGTGTGCTGATATATCTTTTTTTGCATCTTTTCAGGTCGGCAGGACTGGAGCCTTGCTGATGGGGAACGGATCGTGTGCGCATGTTCATGGTGTTGGTTCCATTATTCTGAAGCTTACTTCGGGAAAGACGGTGCTATTGAAGCACGTGCAGCATGTCCCCTCAATAAAGAAAAATCTTGTTAGTATTTCCTTGTTGTGCCGTGATGGCTACAAAGTTGTTTTTGAGTCCAATAAGTGTGTCGTGTCGATACATGGAACATTTGTTGGTAAGGGTTATGATTGCGGAGGTTTGTTCCGCTTGTCCTTGATGGATGTGTGTAATAATGTCGTGAATTCTGTAAGCATTTATTATGAGACAGATTTATGGCATTCACGTTTATGTCATGTTAATTTTGGATGTTTAATGCGGCTAGCAAACATGAGTTTAATCCCGAAATTTAATCATGTCAAAGGCTCTAAGTGTCATGCATGTGTGCAATCAAAACAAACTCGTAAGCCTCACAAGGCTGTCGAGCCAAAGAACTTGGCACCATTAGAGCTAGTTCATTATGATCTTTGCGAGATGAATGGCATTTTGACAAAAGGCGGAAAAAGATACTTTATGACTTTTATAGATGATTGTACTAGATTCTGCTATGTGTATCTTTTGAAAAAAAGATGAAGCGTTAAATTATTTCAAGGCCTATAAAGCTGAAGCAGAAAACCAACTTGAATGAAAAATTAAACGATTGAGGTCTGATAGAGGTGGAGAATATTTCTCCAATGCTTTTGATGAGTTCTGTGTTGAACATGGGATTGTTCATGAGAGGACACCGCCATACTCACCTCAATACAATGGGATTGCCGAGAGGAAAAACCGCACTCTAACAGAGTTGGTGAATGCCATGTTAGACACTGCGGGATTATCCAAGGAATGGTGGGGTGAAGCGATTTTGACAGCATGTCATGTCCTAAACAAAGTTCCTATGAAAGACAAAGAAAACATACCATTCGAGGAATGGGAAAAGAAAATATTAAATCTTTCTTATTTGCGTACTTGGGGTTGCTTGGCCAAAGTGAACGTGCCAATCAATAAGAAGCGCAAACTTGGACCTCAAATCGTAGATTGTGTGTTCCTTGGTTATGCTTTTCACAGTGTGGGATATAGGTCTTGATTATAAAATCTGAGGTACCTGACATGCATGTTGGTACAATTATGGAATCTAGAGACACTACATTTTTTGAAATGGAATTTCCTATGAAATCTACATCTAGCAGTTCTAATCATGAATCTATAATTTCCCATGAGCATGATAATCTCATTCCAGATGAACAAATTGAAGAGACTCATGTACAAAATCCTCTAGAGGAGAATGGCACTGTAGTTACTCGAAAGAGTAAGAGACAAAGGGTTGCAAAATCCTTTGGTGATGACTACATTGTGTATCTTGTGGATAATACTCCATCAACCATTGAAGAGGCTTTTTCCTCTCCTGATGCTGGCTTGTGGAAGGAAGCAATCAGGAGTGAGATGGAATCAATAATGTCTAATGGTACTTGGGAGGTTGTTGATCGTCCATATGGGTGCAAACCTATTGGATGTAAATGGGTGTTCAAGAAAAAGTTTAGGCCTAATGGTACAATTGAGAGGTACAAGGCAAGGCTTGTGGCCAAGGGTTACACACAAAAGGAGGGTGAAGATTTTTTTGATACTTATTCACCAGTTGCTCGTTTAACGACCATTCGAACTTTGCTTTCCGTGGTAGCCTCATATGGTCTTATAATCCATCAAATGGATGTTAAGACCGCTTTCCTAAATGGAGAGTTGGAGGAGGAGATCTATATGGATCAGCCTGATGGATTTATTGCAAATGGTCAAGAGAACAAAGTGTGTAAGCTGTTGAAATCGTTGTATGGCCTCAAACAAGCTCCTGAGCAATGGCATGAGAAATTTGATAACACATTAATGTCTGCGGGCTTTATTGTGAATGAAGCTGACAAATGTGTATACTATCGACATGGTGGGGGTGAAAGTGTCATATTGTGCTTATAGGTTGATGAAATTTTGATCTTCGGATCTAATCTCAGAGTGATTGAGGAAGTGAAGCATTTCCTGTCAAACAATTTTGAGATGAAAGATTTGGGAGAAGCTGATGTTATTCTTAATATCAAGCTTTCTAGAGATAGTGATGGTGGGGTAACATTGTTACAAACTCACTATGTGGAAAAGGTGTTAAGTCGCTTTGGTTACAGTCATTGTACACCTTCACCTACACCTTATGATCCCAGTGTTTCTTTGAGTAAGAACCACAGGATTGCAAGGGATCAATTAAGGTACTCCCAGATCATTGGATGTCTCATGTATCTTGCAAATGCAACACGACCTGATATTTCCTATGCTGTGAGCAAATTGAGTCGGATTGTCAAAAACCCTGGAGATACGCATTGGAGTGCTCTTGAGAGAGTAATGCGCTACTTGAAGGGTACCATGAGTTATGGTATTCATTATTCAGGACACCCAAAAGTGTTAAAGGGATACAGTGATGCCAACTGGATCTCTGATGCTGATGAGCTTTATGCCACAAGAGGATATGTGTTTCTGTTTGGAGGTGGTGCTATTTCCTGGAAGTCTTGCAAGCAGACTATCTTAACGAAGTCTACAATGGAAGCAGAGCTCGCTGCATTGGACACTGCTGGGGCTGAAGCCGAGTGGCTTTGTAAACTCCAATTTCCATGAACTGTGATAATCAAACTGTGATTACAAAGGTTAACAGTTCCAAGGATAACATGAAGTCATCTAGGCACATTAAGAGATGGCTGAAATCTGTCAGAAAGTTGAGAAACTCCGGAGTTATATCGTTGGACTATGTCCATACATCGAAAAATCTGGCAGATCAATTTACCAAGGGCTTATCACGTAATGTGATAGAGAGTGTATCGAGAGAGATGGGTATGAGACCCACTTGAAATCTACTTTAGTGGTAACCTGTCCTATGTGATCGGAGATCCCGTGAATTAGGATGGTGAAACAACTTAGTAGTAGATTGTGAGGAAAGATCCCTTCTTTTAACTCATCTCTGGTGCACACCTTTCCTTTCTGTAAGGCAGGATGGTTTTTACCTTAATGTATTTCATTAAAGATGTTGTCCTACAGAACATATACTGAGAAATACACCTATATGAGACAGACAGCTGGTCACAGTCTATGAGACTTAGGTAATCTCTAAATTCTCATGAAAAGGTACAGAAGTGTGACCTATATGCTTCAAACATAGGGGATGCCGTTTTGCAGCCTAGTACCACTAAAGGACTTGAATGAACCTCATTTCACACAAAACTGTCAATTCAAGGCCTAGTCCATTGTATAGTTGTGAATGAGTGACATTCTGGTTCTAGATGGATGTTCAACATAACAGTGTCCATCGAAACACCGGTATATCAAAGAGTTGTGGTTTTGTCATGCTTTATTACTTACCCTAGAGTTTGGTGGGGATTGTTGGAATTTTATCTGGGCTTGGCCCATTTAAAATATAATTCACTCAACTTAAATTGAGAATTTACTCAACTTAAATAGTTGGATTTCTTTCCAATTAATTTGAGAAGTTTATTAATTTGATAAGTGGAGGAAGAGCACGGTGTGCATGAGAGCAGTCATGCATGTTTGAATGCTATGCAATTAATCGTCGCATGTATGCAAATGTCTTTGAATGCTAGGCAACTAACCTACGCATGCATGCAAACATGCTTGAATGTTGAGAACCTAACGGACACAAGAATGCATGCTTGAATGCCGGGCAGCGAAGAGACTCATGCATGCATGCATGCATGGAGACGGTTTTTCGTCTTGCGATCCACCATCCGTAAATGCTGAAACTTTTCGTTTGCCGGTGCTGACTCTATAAAATCTTGGAGTTCTCTGCTTCCTCTGTAGAGTGAAAAAATACTCTCCAAACAAAACCACAAACTCTGTTGCTACTCGGGTATCTTCGTCCGGTGTTCCTGCGCGCACGGGATCGCTGGAGGGCAGGTGCCTCCGGAACTGACGCCGTTCGTGAACTCTGCTCGGGGTGTACGACAATTTGGTTTTTGGGGAGCGTTCATGCGACTGCCTACTTCGACGACGACGACGACGTCTCCCAACTCTATGCAACGACTACGCTGACATGGCCGATCCGTCGAGTTCATCCACCACCGCTGCTGGGTATCCGTCTCTATCTCTTCTGTTTATTTACTTGTTCTTTTTTCTGCCAGTTCTTCTATATGCATGCTTAGATGTTCTTCAAAGTTCGTTTAAATATGCATGTTTGGAATGTGTTACATTCAAATTATCAATTTGTGTATATGTCATCATCATGTCAAATAATTTCTGGATTAACATAATGAGAAAGTTGTCTAAATTTCTAACAGATGGTTGCACGTAGGACGAGCACGGAAATCTCGGCAAGACACGAGGAACACGGCGATTTATATTGGTTCGGGCCTCCGGAGAGTAAAACCCTACGCCCAGTCTGGTATTGGAATTATGTGGAGAGTCATCTGCCCCCGAGGAGGGAGTCGACGGCGTGGTCATGATGCCCTTAAGGGGCTCCCCAGGCCGCCTTATATTGGCTGGGTGCTTTGGGTTACAAGTTGGTTTCCATCTATCCTACTCGGTCACAACATGGAAAGCTTATCCGAGCTGGACTGTCTTGTCTTGTACTCCAAGCTGTCTTCATGTCCTTGGGCCCACATGTCAGGTCGTGGAGGGCCCACTAACAGGTCAGCGAGTCTTCTGGTAGGTCGGGTCCACTTGACAGGGACCTCTGGGACCCTGGTCGGTGGGAACCCATGGGTACCCATGTCTCACAACTTTCAATAGATCTTATTTTCAACTAATGTACGTAATTATTGTGTGTTTGTGATTATACTATATTCTAATTGTACAGGGCGTCCGTCGCCTTTTCCGACAGCCTTTCAGTTTTCGGTGGTAGATATTCCTTGCTCGTCCACTCCGCCTATGTTCCAGCCTACTTTTGACACGGCCACCGAGGAGCACCTGAGATGGGATTAGATGGAGTTCCGCGACGTTCTTGCGACCCTAGAGTCCCCGCAGCAGGCCGAGGAGGTTGGCGTGTCACAGTTGACACAGGCACCACCGGTTTGACTCAGCTGACACAACCACAGGGCGGAGCGACCCCGACGGCTGGCGGAGCGACCCCGGCGGCCGGCAGAGCTACACCGACAGGCGGAGTGACACCGACGGGCGGAGGGACACCGGATGCTACAGGCTCGTCGTGGGCGGCCATGGCGACACTGTCTCCCGACCACCTAGGATAGCAGGTGGTCAGTGCACCTAACCCCTGGACGTACGACCGGGACCAAACCAGGGCTGGCGCTAGAGCTGTTAGGCCGGAGAGGGGTCGACGCATTTAGATGTAGTACTACTTTTACCATGATTTTGTATAAACTCTTTGCATGTACTCGTTGATTAGGATAATCCCTTGTGATTATGCTTACACTTATCAGTTTGTCATTTTTAAGAAGGTTAAAAGTGTTTTAAAAATGGAAAACAAAAAAAATTAAAAAAAGGACCTAACGCCGCGTGGCACAGCGGTAGGGTCCTGTCGCTGTGGCGCTTGGCGGCAGGGTCCTGGCGCGGCGCCGCGCCGGTCTGCCGCCAGAAGTGCTATCCTGCCACCGTGCCCCATGGCGGTAGGGACTTAACACCGTGGGGCGTGGCGGTAGGGATCTGCCGCCGTGGGGTATGGCGCCAGATGCATATTTCTCGAAATTTTTGGTTCGACCATTTATTTTTCGAAAATCAAAGCAAAATAAATATATAAAAAATTTCACAAAACCGGATGAAAAATTACGATGGATTACATCCAACTTCTCAAGTACACAAGTGTGATCCACAATAGATTTGATCTCCCAATAACTTTTCCACTTTCCCTTGGAAGCATACACTCGCAAAGGACAGTTGGGCTTTAAACATTGTACATCATATATATGTGGAGAACTCTTCACTACCTTGAACTCTCTCTGCAAAGTAAGTGTGGCCCACCTCTTCACTGCATCCTTCACCTCTACTGCACTCTTATACATGGCGCCAACAAAGACCGTATTGTCTCTATACTCCCAGGACACATTCTCACCAGGATTGACAGATAGACGTGAGAAATTGTAACTGTCTCAGTCCCTTGTAACTAGCGGGTCATCCTCATCATCTGAGGAGTCCTTTTCCAACCCACGTTTATCCTCATCGGCCTCCATTTCGTACCGCCTGAGTACTTCTTCATTAACTCCCCTCGTCAATTGCACCCTCAAAGGGTGTGTCACCATCTCCTTCTTCTTCCTCAGTGGAACCACCATCTCTTTCTTGTGGCTCAGTTGCAGGACCATCTCCTACTTGTAGTTCAGCCTCACCCTGGTGAGCATCACTCTCAGGAACTTGACTACTAGACCCAACCTTGTGAACAACTTGGATACACAACACCATAGGCAAACCAATTTCACATGCTGTTTTGATATAACTCCTCCAATGTTCAGTGCCTTGAAGTGGCATAAGCTCCTAATATGATGACTCACTCCTGTTGATTAGAGCCATAATGGACAAGTCATGTTGCTCTGCATCTACATGGAATGCCCTAAAAAAACTCGGTAATGGACCCCTAAGTTCTTGAGGCTGCTCTTCTAATCATATGGTCAACCGAATCAAATTCTGACAAGTCAACTCCATGTTCACCATATCTAATCTGCCCATTACCGAAATACAACTTGACACTGAGATCATCCGACATGTCTGACAACATGAAAAAATAAAATGCTATAACCAGTGGATCTGCAACTACAAAATATATCTACTCAGAGCTACACTAAAACTATAATTTTACTAAGTAGATCTACACTAAGACTATAATTTTACTAAGCAGATCTACACTAAAACTATACTTTTTCTAAGCAGCTCTACACTAAAACTATGTATTTACTAAGCAGATCTATACTAAAACTATATATTTACTATTATGACAGTTCAAACTATTAAGTATCGGAGTATTACCTCTAACAAGATGAAAAACCGGCAGAGCTTCGCACCTTTACCACCTCCTACTCACTCCCTTCTCCTCTTCCCCCTCTCTTTCTTTTTTCGAATTATTATGACATTTTGGGCTGAATTACGGTGTTATATAGGCAGCCTGATCCTAGCGCCGTGGCCCACGGCATTAGCAGGCCTGCTGTCGTCGTGGCCCACGGCGCTAGGACATAACGTCGTAGCCCACGCTGCTATGTTCCTAACGCCGTGGGTTACGACGCTATGTCTATCCCATGCTAAGGGCCCACAACTGGCGACTCCTACCGCCATGGGCCACAGCGTTATGCCCCTGACGCCGTGGACCATGGCGGCAGATGTATAGTTTTGCAAAATTTCGAGCAAACCATATATTTTTGCAAAATCGTGATAGAAAAATATATAAAAAAATCATATTTTCTCATTTCTATTTCCTAATGGTTCTAAAAAAATTCTATTTCCTAATGGTTATATAAAAAAATCTATTTCCTAATCTGATTAGAACCGGAAATCACATCCGGCTTCCGGAAGCATGGAAGTCGAGTTGCCTTTTGGTGTTTGAGATTTGTGCGCACAATATGGGTCTCCATCATGCCTCCGCTGAAGCACCCATCATTCACTGGAGTTTTGCCAGAAGGGGTGCCAAGGGGGGTCGAGTCCACCACCAGACGGGGTCGCTGTGGAGGTTGTGGTTAGTTTTACATGAGATTTTTCGTCGTGGTTTGAGACAACTCCCGGTGAGCACATGCAACTCTGCCCTTGTTGGGCGGAGGCCAGTGGCGGAGCCAGGAATTGAGTCAAGGAGGGGCCAAAATAAGTTGGTAAAAGCAATTTTGCTGATATGTACAGTTGATCTGTTTGGAGAGAAAAATATTGTGCTAGAAGTCGAAACAATACGCAAGAAGGGGCTTATGTAAGAAACCAAATAGACTTGTGTCAAGAATCACAAAGATTCAAAATGATCATGTTGTCATCAACTTTTAACTATGCATACATGCATTAAGTATTCGTAGCACAAAGATTAACATTGTTTGATCTACACAAGGAAAAAATCCTATTAAGATGATAGGACTAAATGGTTTTTTTCAAATAGTGAAGATACTCCAATCTTCATTTTGAGTGGTTTCGAAATAAACACCAACAATTATTGCTTTATGAACTAATTAATTTTAACGTGAATTATGAATGCATTACAAGCTAAACAAGTATATTAGTATATTTTGGGACAAGATTTGGCCGTGTGCCAACAATTATTGTTGTGTTGCTTCCAATCTCTTGCTGCATGCTGATTGCTTTGAATTACTACTCAGTGATAGCTACTTAGTAAAAAACGGCTCATATATAGCAAATCAGAGCGCCCCACGTGCCGCCCGGCGATGTGAAGCAGGGCGGCGCATGGGGCATGGTCCCCTGTTGGCCAACGCTAGGTACGCCAGCGGCAGAGGCGGATGTGAGACGTGCAGGAGCGCTGTCTGCGGGGCATGACCAGAAATCCAATGATCGATTTTCGACGGCAGGGTGAGGAGGTCCTTTGGATTAGGAAGGGCGGGATGGTGGGCGGTTTGACAACCACTGGTTGGGGTAGTAGATGTAATGCTAGGGAAAAGGATTGCTGGGAAAGAAGAGATCGACAATGCTGGTAGAAAGAAGGAGGAGTTTGTCGCCTACTAAGGGTTTGTTTGGGACTACTCTGCTCCACATTTTACTACTCCACTCCCAAACCAACCATCCAAACAGGTCCAACTCAAAAACTCTACTCCAAGGAAAAAGTGGAGTTTAGGCCTAACTCCACGTTTTTAGGAGCTCCTCAAGAGGTACTCTAGAAATCAGAGATTCATATGGCCTCATGGAGTTGGGAGATATTTACCCACCACTGCCACGCATTACACAACATAACGATTCATTTTCTTTTTCTCTTCTCCAACCGACGCCCGCCCTCTCGCCCCAACCGAGCGGCGCCGCCGCCGCCGGGCCGCACGCCCCGGCACCGCCGCTGTCACCACGTCTAGCTTCGGTAGCCCGACCGCCCAACCCCTACTGCGGCTCGCCGGATCCAGGCCGCACCGCCTGTCAGCCGCATGCCCTCCTCCTCGTCGTCGCTGTCCTCGGGTAAGGGCAAAGCAAATCAGAACGCCCCACGCACCACCCTGCTTCACGCCACCACCCTGCCCCATGCGCTGCCCTGCTTCCCGCGCCACTAGCCTACCTCGTGCCACCGGCCTAGGGGCAGAGCAAATCAGGACGCCCCACGCGCCATACTACTTTGCGCCGCCAGCCCACCCCACACGTGCCGCCCTGCCTCCCACTGTTGGCTTGCGGGTGCCAGCCAGCCCCGCATCGCCGGCCTGTGGGCTCTCGCCGGAGGTGAGCAGAACGGGCAGCGGAGTAGAGATAAGGGGGAAAGAGGGAAAGGAGACCGCCGCCGCATCAGGCCCCGTCGGCCACTCCCGCGCAAGCGGTGGCTTGCCAGGCGACGACAGCCACTTCCCGAGTGGCAGCCTGCTAGGGCCCGCCGTCCTGCTAGAGTCGTCGGCTGCCTTGCGCTGACGGGAAAAGAAGGGGAGAAAAGAGAATGAGAGAAGGGCATAGAAAGAGACTAACATGTGGGCCTATTTTTAGGGTATATTAGACTTTTCTCACAGGAACTTTGTTTTTCTAGAGCTGGAGTTAGGTTGTGTGCCAAACAACATTTTCACTCCAGAAACTCCACAATAGAGCTGCTCCATGACGGAGTTGGTGGAGCAAAGTTGAAAAAGATGGAGCAGAGCTATCCCAAACAAGCCCTTGGGGAGCACTCCGGCTCCCACTCCTCATGTCGCTTCGAGGTCGGAGCAGCTAGAGTCGCACTAAACCCCCACCCCGAAGGAGCTATTTTAAAAGGAGTCGAAGCTGTTTTCAGACTATTTGGAGAAGCCTAAAAACCCAGTTCTGTGACTCCAATTGCTAGGAACGAGCCCTCCGGTACCCTAGAGCTTGATTTTGGCTCCAGGATTCATCAAAAAAATATAGCTACACAATCTGTAGAGGTGCTGCACCATGTGTTGAAGATATGATGTTCATGTAATATTAGCCTCTTAATCTTGAATTTCGCACATAAATCCTGAAGTTAACTTAACTGTCAGTGTCTCAGCACACCCTCTAAGAGCAACTCTGTCACACCTAGTTTTAAAGGCAAAACCGAATGCATTGATCACGTGTGCGCCAGGATCAAGTTACACACACGCTTAGACATAATGAATACCAAAAACAGTGCCACACGAATAAAGAGTTACTACAAACCATAGTCTTAAACGAATCTTAAAGAACGAGTTCTCACAGCGGACAAAATACCTCCACAGGCAACTGACTGAAGACTATGCACACCTAGAACTCCTGGAAACCCCCTGGAATATCTTCAAAGTTCTCCCAGTCTGAGCAGCAAATCCGGGTATTGTAGATGCAAAAGAATAAACAAGCGTGAGCACATGACGTACTCAACAAGAGAGAACAACATAACATGGTTCAAGCAGTTAAGCATTTTAGTGGATCAAGTTTTATTAGCAACCTGATTACTAAAGAGTGTAAGTTCATATCAACCCAATTAACAAGATATAAGCATCATAAAATAAAGAATAAAACATCAATTAAACATTAAAGTTCCATAATTTAATCATATGAGTGTCCAGGCCGCTCTTGACCGTGAGCACGGCTAATCGATTAGTTTAACACTCTGCAGAGGTTGTACATCTTTACCCACAAGCAGCGTAAAAGCTCCAAAGAGCTTTAGACCCAACCATGCGGTGTTTGCAAGGCACCATATCACACTACCGAGGTGTGATTGCATAGGGACGCTACATGGCATTTACAAAGGTTCCCTAGCAAGTTATGACCCACAAGGTCCGGATCAGTTAGCAAGGTATAAAGTCCCCTAGCAGGTCGATACCCCACCATAAAAAGAATAACTCACCCAACTCCCTGCTAGAGCGAGTCTATACCCCACAGTACCGCTGATCCCTTGTCCTTATCAGGTAAGACCATCCCAAGCTAAAGTTCCTAATTATTCAGCCAAGACCATTGCCCATTAGTTCTTGTGGTTGTACTGTTTTCCTGGGTGGTTCTCCATGTTCCGATTAACATATTAAAGTGGTCTTGTAAAGTAAAGATCATAAACGGAACATAAAATAACAAAAGATAACCAAGTTTGATTAATACCAATTCCCAGTTGAGCATGCTAAGCAATAGCTACCACAAGATTAATTTGATAAACCCAGTATCAAGGTAAAGGTAGTAAAAGACTAGGCATGATTCTTAATAGGTTCCAATCAAATTAATGCAAGCAAAAAAGTAAAGACAGTGAATTTAAATGCATGTTATGTAGGACAAGCGGGTATGCATCAAGGGTGCCTTCAACAAAGCCTTGCTGCTCAAACTCTTGCACGACTTGATCTTCAAATCCCTCGAACGAATCGCTCTCTACGGTCCACAATCATCACATACAAGCATACAACAAGAATAAATAAGAAACAGTCACCAAATCGATCAAACAGATCAAATAGATCTAAACAGTAGCATAAAACTAATCTACGCTTCGAGGCGAACGCGTGGACATAAAGAACGCTAAAATCGGAGCTAAAACGACCAAGTTATGGCTTAGGGAAGGTGTAGGGACTAAACTGTAAAGATTTGAAAAGGTTCTGGGCTAAAATAAAGAAAAAGGACTAAACTGTAAAGAAACTTCTAAGGTGGAAGGATATATCTGTGAATACCGGAAAACTTGGGGGGTTTTCCGCAAAACTGCCGAGCCGGCGGGGGTTTGACCTGGCTTGACTCGGGTTGACTAGATCTGGGCCCGTTGGATCCAGATCTGGCGGCTGCGGCGGCTTGCGGGCGGCGGGGATGGCGGGATGCGTCAGATCTAGATTCGACGGCTCGGATCGCGCGCAAGCGGCGGCGGCGGGGGGTGCGTTGGCCGGCGGCGGCGAACGGCGGCGGGCTCGGCCGGCGAAACCCTATCTAGGGCTCCCGGGCTTGATTTGATGCACGGAAGGCATCTACGGGGCGGCGCGCGAGGCAACGAAGCGGCCGGTGGCGGCGGCGCGGCGGAGCGGACGGTCGGCGCGGTGGCACGGCTAGGAACTTCGACGACCTAAAGCGGACGGCGCGGTGCACGGGAACGAAGACAAGCGATGTCGGCGGGTCCCTCACCTCCTTGCGCGTCTGTGGGCGAGCTCCTTGACGACGAGCAGGCGCCGGCGGCAGAAACTGAAAGCGGTGGCGCGGGTTAGGGTTTCCGGTTGCGCGCAAGACGGCGGGTTGGCTCAGACGGCTCGGGTAGGAGGTCCAGGGGGTGGCGGCAGCCTTAATAGCCCGGGCGGGGCTCCTTGGCGTGCGGGCCACGCGGAGGACGCGTGCGGAGCTTGGACTCGCGCGGCCGCGGCGGAGTCGGGGGCGGAGAGACGGCGCGGGTAGGGGATGACATGCGGGCCTCCGCCGGTCGGCCCTCGGCGGGCGGCGGGCGGCGGCGGGCCGGGGGCCGACCGGGGCGCGGGTGCGAAGCTAGGCTGCTGTGGAGCTGCTGCTGGGCGCGGGGTTGGGCTGCGTGGCCTGATGGGCTGGACAGGGAAAAGGGTAGAATAGATAGGAATAGGGTTTAGGAATTAGGTATTTTGGGTTTTAGGAAAAGGCTTCAAACCAAAATAGAATTCAAACCTGAATTTGAATTCCAGCAAACAAAAGAAATGCACCAGCATGAATGCCACAATTAATTCCTATATTTCATTAATTTTATTTTAGAAAAGTTTTAAATGGCCTAAAAGAAATAAAGCAACCTTATATTCCTTAAGCAATTAAAGGTTTCTAGCAAATTTTAATAAAGCCAAATTTTTAGTAAAATTAGGGTGTTACAAATCCTACCCCCCTTAAGAAGAATCTCGTCATCGAGATTCGGACAGATTGGGAAAAAGATCTGGATACTCTGCTTTCAGCTTATCCTCTCTTTCCCATGTTGCCTCATCCTCTGCATGATTACTCCACTGTACTTTGCACATCTTGATCACACTATTCCTGGTGACCCTTGTCATGGTTTCCAATATCCGAATAGGGTGTTCAACAATAGTGAGATCCTCTTTAACATTTAGATCATCCAAGGGTAACGGCTCCTTATCATGAGGACCAAAACCCTTCTTCAACTGTGATATATGGAATACATCATGCACATCAGCTAGCTGGACTGGCAACTCCAACCTGTAAGCCACTTCTCCCACTCTCTCAAGGATCCTGAAAGGTCCAATAAACCGAGGTGACAACTTTCCTTTAACTCTGAATCGACGCAAACCTCTAATAGGTGACACCTTTAGGTACACATAATCACCTTCCTGAAAGACCACATCCCTTCGTTTACCGTCTGCATAACTTTTCTGTCTAGATTGAGCAATCCTCAAGTTCTCTCTAATGATCTGAACTTGTTTCTCCGCTTCTCTGATGATGTCTGCCCCCAAATAACTGCCTTTCGCCTGTCTCACTCCAGTATAACGGAGTTCTACACTTCCTTCCATACAAGGCCTCAAAGGGTGACATTTTGAGACTGGCTTGGTAGCTGTTGTTATAAGAGAACTCAGCATATGGCAAACTCTTATCCCAACTACCACCATGCTTAAGCGCACATGCTCTCAACATGTCTTCTAGGATCTGATTGGTTCTCTCTGTCTGTCCATCTATCTGTGGATGATAAGCTGAGCTGAAATTTAACTTAGTATCCAGAGACTCATGCAACTTCCCCCAGAAACGAGAAGTGAACTGAGTACCTCTATCTGACACGATCTTCTTCAGTACACCATGCAAACACACAATCCGGGACATGTATAGTTCTGCCAACTTAGCTCCTGTATACGTAGTTTTCACTGGAATGAAGTGAGCTACATTGGTCAAACGATCCACAATGACCCAAATCGAATCATAACTATCTCGGGTTCGAGGTAAACCCACTATGAAGTCCATTCCAATCTCTTCCCACTTCCACTCAGGCACCTTCAATGGTTGAAGCAAACCAGTGGGTCTCTGATGTTCAGCCTTAACCCGGTGGCAAGTGTCACACAAAGCCACATGTGAGGCCACATCTCTCTTCATACCGTACCACCAATACCCCTGCTTGAGATCCTGGTACATCTTAGTACTGCCTGGATGGATAGAGTAAGCTGAGTCGTGAGCTTCTCTTAAGATAGTCTCTCTGAGATCTCCTGTCTCTGGTACACACAACCGGTTCTTGAACCACACGGTTCCTTGTTCATCTTCTGTGAAATCTGGGGCTCCTCCCTGTTGCATACTCTCCTTGATTTTCTGTATTCCAGCATCCTCTAGCTGCCACTTACGTATCTCCCGCTCTAGAGTGGACTGCACTTCCAAGGTCACTCCCTCTACATGTGCAACCACTTTCAAGTTGAGCCTTTCAAACTCTTTTACCAACTCATCAGGAAACTGGATAATCATAACCATGTTGGTATGGCCCTTCCTACTCAAAGCATCAGCGACCAGATTCGCTTTACCAGGATGATAGTGAATCTCTAGATCATAGTCTTTGATCAACTCTAACCAACGATGCTGTCTCAGATTGAGATCCTTCTGAGTGAAGATATACTTCAGACTCTTGTGATCAGTATAGATCTGACACTTAGTTCCCATAATGTAGTGTCTCCAAATCTTCAATGCATGAACCACTGCTGCTAACTCAAGATCATGCGTGGGATAGTTCAACTCATGCTTCCTCAACTGACGAGATGCATAGGATATAACGTGACCTTGCATCAACACACATCCTAGACCTTGTCGAGATGCATCACAATAGATGTCAAAGCTCTTCCGCAGATCAGGCATTACTAGAACAGGTGCTGTGGTTAACCGTTTCTTTAATTCTTCAAAACTGGACTGACATGCGCTGGTCCATTTGAACTTCCGGTCCTTCTCTAGCAATGTAGTGAGAGGCTTCACAATGTTGGAGAATCCTTCAATGAACCGACGATAGTAACCAGCGAGTCCAAGGAAACTCCTGATCTCGGACACTGTACGAGGGGCTTCCCACTTCAACACATCACTAACCTTGCTTGGATCTACTACAATACCTCCGTTGGTGATGATATGACCTAGAAAAGGCACTTCCTTGAGCCAAAACTCACACTTGCTGAACTTTGCATATAACTCATGCTCTCTTAGCTTTTGCAACACAAGCCTCAAATGCTCCTCATGCTCTTCTTCATTCTTGGAGTAGATCAAAATGTCATCAATGAATACCACAACAAACTTGTCCTGATACTCCATAAAGATCTTGTTCATTAGGTACATGAAGTAGGTGGGTGCATTGGTTAACCCAAAGGACATAACTGTGTACTCATAAAGTCCGTACCTGGTAGTAAAAGATGTCTTAGGAATATCCGAAGGCCTAATCTTCAACTGATGATAACCAGATCGCAGATCGATCTTAGAAAACACTTTAGCTCCTCTCATCTGATCAAACAAGTCTTCAATACATGGCAGAGGATACTTGTTCTTGATGGTAACATCATTAAGAGACCTGTAATCAACACACATCCTCTGTGTGCCATCTTTCTTACCCATAAAGATAACGGGTGCTCCCCAAGGTGATGAACTAGCACGAATGAACCCTTTACCCATTAATTCTTCAATTTGAGCTTTAAGTTCTTGTAACTGATCGCTAGACATTCTATATGGGTGCCTAGAGATAGGAGCAGTACCAGGCAAAAGATTAACAACGAACTCAACATCTCGGTCAGGGGGCATACCTGGCAACTCCTTAGGAAACACATCAGGGTAATGACACACCACTCGTACATCTTCCAAGGCTGCTCCATCAAGTTTATTCACAGCACTGGCGTTTGATGGTGCGGGATCTGCTGCAAACTCAAACCTTTCACCAGCTGGACTTGTAAGAAGGATTGATCTCTTAGCACACTGTATCACCGCATCACATGCGGTCAACCATCCCATTCCCAGTATCACATCAATCCCCTTTGAATCCAGGATTATAAGATTGGCACGGAAATCTCTGCCCACAATCTTGAGATGGACGTTGTCACACTTATATATGGCTTTCAATTCCCCCCAGGTGAGGTAACTAACATGTGGCGAGACATGGGACTGATGGGTATATTATGTTGAGCTACGAACTATGATGTAATGAAAGAATGGGATGCTCCAGAATCAAACAAAACTGAGGCAGGAGTAGAGTTGACTAGAAACATACCGAGCACTACTCTGGGGTTCTCCTGGGCGACTTCAGCATCAACGTGCATCGCCTTGCCTCGTGCATAGCTCTGTTGTCCTTTGTTGGTCTGCGGGGTCTGACTCCCGCTCCTTGTCTGCTACTGGTTCTGCACTGGGGTATGTGGAGGGTTCCTATTTGGGCAAGCATTGACATAGTGACCAAGCTCTCCGCACTTGAAGCAAGTAGTGGTGGCAGGATTAGGAGGTGCCACAGACCTCACAGGTGTGCCAACTGGTTGCTTTCCGCTGACTCTGCTGGGAAACTGGGCGGGGAGTCCGAGGAACGGGGACGCCGAAACCGCCGAGCGACCGCCGGGAACTGTTGAGAAGGACGTTGGGACTGCTGCTGCCCAAAGTTTCCACCCGATCCCCCAAAGCGGAACGGGGTGTTCGGCGGTGGGTTGAAGCGCGGGCAAGACACACTCCCAAACTGCCCAGAGCTGGCGACCTTCCTCTTCTGCTCTCCGAGCTCCTTACGCTTGTGCTCCAAGCGGATGGCGGCATCAACTAGCTGCTGAAAGTTGGGGAAAAGATAAGACATCAGCTGGTACTGTAGCGAACCAGCTAACCCATCCAGGAACAGCTCCTGCTTCTTCCTGTCTTCTGCAACCTCCTCAGCTGCATAGCGAGACAACTCAGTGAACTTGTCTCTGTACTCAGCCACTGACATTCCTCCCTGCTTCAGAGAAAGGAACTCCTTCTTGATCTTCATGACTCCAGAGGGTATGTGATGGCTCCTGAAGTTGGTGGTAAACTCTTCCAAGGTGATGGTGTCTGGGGCGGCATGAGCGGCAGAGTACGCATCCCACCAAGCGGCTGCAGATCCTTGAAGTCGTCCTGCAGCATACAGGACCTTCTCTCTGTCGTCACACTGACAGGTAGTGAGCATCTTCAGCACTGTCTTCAGCCAATCTTTAGCTTCCAGTGGATCAGCGGCATGAGTGAACACAAGAGGGTGGTGACTCATAAACTCCCGGTGCTTGTTGCGAGGCGCCGGTGGCTGCACTTAGGTGGGTTGTTGACACGGGCTTGCGAGGTTTGTCACGGTGTTGGTCGGGTTGGAGGAGCTGAGTCTGTGCCTCCAGGAACTGCTGCATAGCGGGATCCATTGGTACTGGCTGGGGTGCTCTTCCTGCTGGTTGATCAACTCCTGATCCTGACCTGGTGTTCACCATCTGAGTGTTAGGGACATTACTTTAGATGATTGCACCAAGGGTTAAACTCAGAAAGATAAGATAGCAATGATATTTAGATAAGACAGATTCTGTTGACTCCAAACAATCAGGCATAACTCTCAATGTGGGTAACCAAAAATTATGGATTTTGGACTGATGAAAGGTAATGAAATTAAGAAACCAGTCCAACTGGAATAACCTCAATCGGAGTTGTGTAACTCTGGTTATAAAATAAACAAGTCAGGTAGGTCAGCAGTGTTTAACAGATTCGTGAGGCTGTAATGTTTCAGTCATAACTCTCTGATTATCCATCCAAATATTCTGAAATTTTCACAGAAAATCAGTCATGATATTTCTAAACTTTTCCAATTGGTTTTACTGCAATCGGAGTTCTTTAGCTCGATATAAAATTAAAACAGTGCAGCTGACTCAGAAAGCTGCGCGAACAGATTTAGAGCTCTCGGATTTGCATTAAGGAAAAACTTAAAGAGACAAAAGGATTAAGATAGATAATTGATTGAGACTGAAAGTTAACCCCCACAAACTTACTACTAAACCAATGTCGTTGTGGTCATCACTCCACAACACATTGCACTCAAACAAAAATCCAACTCAAACATTAAGCACGAACCAAACATTCAACCACACTTCTAAACTAAACACACTTTACCGATCGGTTACTAGCGATTACAAAAGAGATCCTACTCTTAACTTAAACCTAAGGACTATCTTCTGACATGACATCTGTGCGGGCGTTAGGGGAGTCGTAGTGTGGTCTCTTGGGCGACGGGGAGGTACATCCTTCTGTGGCTTCATGGGCATCTGGCTGCTCCCTGTTCTGAAGTGCAGCTTCTAAGGCACGCCTCTGCGTCTTCGTAGTGAAAATGCGGTCGCCGTGCTGCATATAGAGTGTTGTTGGCATCGTCCAATGCAGTGTTCACAGCTGCAAGTAGACTCCGGACATTGTTTAGCGTTTCTTCATAGGCTGGTGCTAGGGCGATGTAGGTCTTGGCTTCCCCACTGGCTCTGAAAGGTGTCTAACAGCAGTGGGTATCCTCCAACCTGTCACGCTCCTTGTGAGAGAGCACATAGAGCGCCCTCCAAGCTGACTCTGCTATACCAGCGTCCATAGTAGTCCTGTGAGCCACATCATGATGCTTGGACATCTCCCTCACTCCACGGCATGGAATGTACTCCTCCAGGATGGCAGCAACTTCCCAATGGGGCTCGAACCACGGATGAGTCCACAGCTCACAATGGTAGACAGGGGCCTTATCATAGCCCAAGCGGAGTACCATCGCTCGCAGGTGGTCTGCCATGGGAATGCCTACTCCATCAGCTCTGTAGCTGTACACTTCCCAGATTGCTTCCTCAGCTTCCTCCTCTTGCTCTTGTTCTTCTTCCTCCATCTCTTGATCAAGGTGATCCCGATCTTCTCCTGGTGCTTGCTCTTCTAGGTTGGGCTGTTCAGCTGGCTCATCCTCCTCTGGGATCATATCCTCTGGATCCTCCTCATCATCAGGTACCATGATAAGGTTAGGGAAGACCATAGGTGCAGTCTCCATCTCAATCTCCTCATCTGTGTCTCCATCATGGAAGTCATGGTACTGTTCTTGTGGGGCATACTGATGGACTGCTCCAGCAAGAGAGGTCTTCATACTGCGAACCATCTGTAGTGCAGTGCAGAATAAGAAAGATGGTAAGACAAAAAGGATGAGAGCTAAAGCAAGCACAAGGTAAAGAATGCAGATAGCTCAAGAGTAAGGCAAAAAGTCAAGAGTAAGGTTAATAGAAGTAAAGCAAGCATGTAAGAGAAAGCTTCTATTGTTATAAAATCCTTAGTTCGACCATTACTATCTAGGCTAGCGTTCCTACAGTCAACACAACTTTGATACCACTCTGTCACACCCTGTTTTAAAGGCAAAACCGAATGCATTGATCACGTGTGCGCCAGGATCAAGTTACACACACGCTTAGACATAATGAATACCAAAAACAGTGCCACACGAATAAAGAGTTATTACAAACCATAGTCTTAAACGAATCTTAAAGAACGAGTTCTCGCAGCGGACAAAATGCCTCCACAGGCAGCTGACTGAAGACTACGCACACCTAGAACTCCTGGAAATCCCCTGGAATATCTTCAAAGTTCTCCCGGTCCGAGCAAAGCAAATCCGGGTATTGTAGATGCAAGAGAATAAACAAGCGTGAGCACATGACGTACTCAGCAAGAGAGAACAACATAACATGCAAGGCCATATGGTGGATGGCTAAGGTTCAAGCAGTTAAGCATTTTAGTGGATCAAGTTTAATTAGCAACCTGATTACTAAAGAGTGTGAGTTCATACCAACCCAATTAACAAGATATAAGCATCATAAAATAAAGAATAAAACAGCAATTAAACATTAAAGTTCCATAATTTAATCATGTGAGTGTCCAGGCCGCTCTTGACCGTGAGCACAGCTAATCGATTAGTGTAACACTCTGCAGAGGTTGTACATCTTTACCCACAAGCAGCGTAAAAGCTCCAAAGAACTTTAGACCCAACCATGCGGTGTTTGCAAGGCACCATATCACACTACCGAGGTGTGATTGCATAGGGACGCTACATGGCCTTTACAAAGGTTCCCTAGCAAGTTATGACCCATAAGGTCCGGATCAGTTAGCAAGGTATAAAGTCCCCTAGCAGGTCGATACCCCACCATAAAAAGAATAACTCACCCAACTCCCTGCTAGAGAGAGTCTATACCCCACGATACCGCCGATCCCTTGTCCTTATCGGGTAAGACCATCCCAAGCTAAAGTTCCTAATTATTCGGCCAAGACCATTGCCCATTAGTTCTTGTGGTTGTCTTGTGTTTTCCGGGTGGTTCTCCATGTTCCGATTAACATATTAAAGTGGTCTTGTAAAGTAAAGATCATAAACAGAACATAAAATAACAAAAGATAACCAAGTTTGATTAATACCAATTCCCAGTTGAGCATGCTAAGCAATAGCTACCACAAGATTAATTTGATAAACCCGGTATCAAGGTAAAGGTAGTAAAAGACTAGGCATGATCCTTAATAGGTTCCCATCAAATTAATGCAAGCGGAAAAGTAAAGACAGTGAATTTAAATGCAAGTTATGTAGGACAAGCGGGTATGCATCAAGGAATACTTGCCTTCAACAAAGCCTTGCTGCTCAAACTCTTGCACGACTTGATCTTCAAATCCCTCGAACGAATCGCTCTCTACGGTCCACAATCATCACATACAAGCATACAACAAGAATAAATAAGAAATAGTCACCAAACCGATCAAACAGATCAAACAGATCTAAACAGTAGCATAAAACTAATCTACGCTTCGAGACGAACACGTGGACATAAAGAACGCTAAAATTGGAGCTAAAACGACCAAGTTATGGCTTAGGGAAGGTGTAGGGACTAAACTTTAAAGATTTGAAAAGGTTCTGGGCTAAAATAAAGAAAAAGGACTAAACTGTAAAGAAACTTCCTAGGTGGAAGGGTATATCTGTGAATACCGGAAAACTTGGGGGGTTTTCCGCAAAACTGCCGGGGCGGCGGGGGTGTGACCTGGCTTGACTCGGGTTCACTACATCTGGGCCCGTTGGATCCAGATCTGGCGGCTGCGGCGGCTTGCGGGCGGCGGGGACGGCGGGATGCGCGGATCTAGATCCGACGACTCGGATCGCGCGCAAGCGGCGGCGGCGGCGGGGGTGCGTTGGCCGGCGGCGGCGAATCGGCGGCGGGCTCGCCGGCGAAACCCTATCTAGGGCTCCGGGCTTGATTCGATGCGCGGAAGGCATCTACGGGCGACGAGTGAGCAAGCGAAGCGGCCGGTGGCGGCGGAAGCGGCGGCGCCGCGCGGCGGAGTGGACGGTCGGCGCGCGGCGCGGCTAGGAACTCCGGCGAGCTAAAGCGGACGGCGCGGTGCACGGGAACGAAGACAAGTGATGCCGGCGGGTCCCTCACCTCCCTGCGCGTCTGCGGGCGAGCTCCTTGACGACGAGGCGGCGCGCGGCGGTGGGGAACCGAAAGCGGCGGCGCGGGTTAGGGTTTCTGGCAGCGCGCAAGACGGCGGGTTGGCTCGGACGGCTCGGGTGGGAGGTCCGGGGGGCGGCGGCGGCCCCCAAACAGCCCGGGCGGGGCTCCTTGGCGTGCGGGCCATGCGGAGGACGCATGCGAGCTCGGACGCGCGCGGCGGCGGAGTAGTCCGGGGCGGAGACGGGCGGCCCGGGTAGGGGATGACGGGCGGGCCCCCGGCCCCGTCGGCCTCGGCGGGCGGGGCGGCGGGCCGCCGAGCGCGCCCGGGCCGGCGCGGAGGCCGGGCCGCGGGTGCGAAGCTGGGCTGCTGCGGAGCGGCTACTGGGCGCGGGGTTGGGCTGCGTGGCCTGATGGGCTGGATAGGGAAAAGGGTAGAATAGATAGGAATAGGGTTTAAGAATTAGGTATTTTGGGTTTTTGGAAAAGGATTCAAACCTAAATTTGAATTCCAGCAAACAAAAGAAATGCACCAGCATGAATGCCACAATTAATTCCTATATTTCATTAACTTTATTTTAGAAAAGTTTTAAATGCACTAAAAGAAATAAAGCAACCTTATATTCCTTAAGCAATTAAAGGTTTCTAGCAAATTTTAATAAAGCCAAATTTTTAGTAAAATTAGGGTGTTACAAACTCCAATAGTTTCTGTATTTTGTTAGCTAAATTTGAAGATTATAACCCATTATAAAAATATAAAACTCAATTTTATGAGGTAATCTAACATATTAGCTAAAAACAAGATGTTTGCCGATCAGGCCCACGAGACAACCCACGACAGGAGCAGGCTTGTGACGCATCGCCTCCTAGATGCTGCCCTCGACCCGATTTGTCGTGCGAAATAGGGATTGCCAGGCGCCACCGTCGGATTGTCACGTGAAGGAGCGTCTGGGTCTGGGTCTTCTTTACACTTTTGCTACGATGTTTGTATTATATTTCTTATGTATATATTTTTTACAGTTCTCAAGGAGCGTCCGGGTCTGGGTCTGCCCGTTCAGTTGTCCTGGCTTCTTCTGGAGGTGGAACTTCTTCGGTTATTGTATCTTTGGCTGCTCCTTTCGTCCAAGGTGTCTCTTCTCATGAAGTTCGCGATGTTGATGCTACTGTAGGGACACCTGAGGTGTATACGTGGGAATGTATCAACATCCATAATCCAAAGAAGAAAAATCCAATAAGATCTTAAATTATAAAGCTCACATCCAATCCAATCCAATTCACTCACTCAAAATCCAATATCCAACAATATAATCCAACCACCACCAGGTTGACTAATAAGATAAATCTATATGTGGGACACATGTCCAGAGCCAGACCCTAGAATTAAAAACTCGCGTTCACACTAGAAAATTTATGCGGATTTGACCGAAATTTGGTGAGATGCCTTAACATGACGATCCGCTACTCGGTGCAAATCGGTGAAGCCAAATCTATATGTGGGACCCACGTCAGTCGGACCCTAGAATTAAAAGCTCGCGTTCACACTATAAAATTTTAGCGGATTTGACCGAAATTTGGTGAGATGCCTTAATATAACAGCCCGCTACTCGGTGCAAATCGGTGAAGCCAAATCTATATGTGGGACCCACGTCCAGAGCGGGACCCTAGAATTAAAAGCTCGCGTTCACACTATAAAATTTTAGCGGATTTAATCGAAATTTGGTGAGATGTCTTAATATAACAGTCTGCTACTCGGTGCAAATCGGTGAAGCCAAATCTATATGTGGGACCCACATCCAGAGTCGGACCCAATAATTAAAAACTCGCGTTCACACTATAAAATTTTAGCGGATTTGACCAAAATTTGGTGAGATGCTTTAATATGACAGTCCGCTACTTCATGCAAATCGGTGAAGCCAAATCTATATGCGGGACCCACGTCCAGAGCCGGATAGTAGAATTAAAAGCTCATGCTTGGACATCCAATACTGATTGGACATCCAATTTAATTTAGCATGTGGACATCCACATCCAAAGTAATCCAGTCCAACGAAGTCCAAAAGGAAAAAATCCAATTGGATTTGGATTTTCCAAAATCCATTACCACGTCTACTGAGGTGTGGAGAGTGTCTGAAACTGATGATTGTAAAAACTTGGGATGTTTTGTGAGTGGGTGTACTAAAACATTTGCAATTCTACGCAGCTCCTGGAGGTGTATCTTGCACAGATTGCCGAAGTTGTGTGCCCTACAACTATTAACTGTGGCGATTATTTTATGTCTGGTTCTATTTGGCGAAAGTTCTGATCTAGATCTCTTGATGTGCCTTTTGATGTTTTTTGGTCGAACAAGATAGAAAAATATGAGCAACGCAACCTTGAATCAAAAATTTTCTTTGAACAATTTACCCGCAACCGGCTTACTCATGGCGGCACTCGTCGTCGTCTCGCTGGTGACGCTAGCTCTTCATCTGTTTTACAAGCTGTTGAAGATGGTTCTTCATCCTATATCCCTATTGTTGCTCCAAAGATTGAGATCATTGATCTTACATGCAGAACATGAGTATATTTACAAGCGTCCTCGTTGATCTCTTGGTGGTGTTGTTTCTTGAACTTTCATGTACTGAGTTGTGATGTATGCGCTATGTGTTGTCGAACCTTGTTATGTTATGTAGATGGATGCAAAGATGATGTACTACTAAAACGATGAATGTAATGTGAGATGATGTATGTGTTGTATGACTTTTCATCATGTATGCCTTGCATTTTATGATGATGTCTCATCTGATTTAGATAAGACACTTTTTTTCTTTCCGAACATCTCCCCTCCCCCTGAAGATTGAAACGAGGGAACTACGTATGAAAGCGCCTCCCCCCAGTCTTCCTGTTTCAATCTTCATGATAAGAGGAACCTCAAGGCGACTCGCCAGCATGTTCCTTTCTTCTGCTTTGTGCATTCATCGTTGAAGGCTTCTTTGCTTGTGATAAAGCAGATGATTTTACGACAACACATTCTTACGAGTCGACTTATCCCTACAACATTACTGAGGGGCTTTGCCCATTGGTCGCTGAAGACTTTTTGTTCGGTAGAAAGTGGGCCTTTAAGCGAATCATGCACACCTCTTCAGAACAGAGTGTTGCATGTTCCTTAATGTCTCGCAACTTTTGCAGAGTAGTCATCACATGCGCCTCGACGTGTAAGCCGTTTGTATAAGTGAACTAAGTAGGACTTATCTTCGTCGGGCCAGGCGCATGTGTTCACTTACTGCTGCTACTTGTTTCTCTGAAAGTAACAATCTCTTCAAATGTTAGAGTTGTAATTCGGGACCGATGATAGATAACGTTGATCTTTTGGGGAGCCCTTGTTATTCTCAAAGGGGACATTACACAAGAAGTTTGCCTCATTAAAAACCTTGCATCTTCGATGGCACCATTATGATGTCACCGAAGACTCTCCCCACACGGAAAAGAGTATGACTTCGGGATACATATTTTACAAAAATTGAAGAGTACAAAAAGCTTGAAACGAAGATTACAAAATGCTTGAAACGAAGAGAAACTTGAAACAAAGGAACTTAAAAGTAAACTACTACTTTGCGATACTAGTTCTCACAACCAATATTTATGTAACTTGTGTTGATTCCACGAGTAAGGCACCTCTTCGCCTTCTAGATTCTACAGCCTATAAGCCCCTGACCTTGTCTCTGCTACTAAGAATGGCCCATCCCATTTTTCTTCTAACTTACCAATGCCTCTTGTTTTTCTTCTCAAGACCATATCTCCTATTGCTATCTTTTCTTCGTGAACCTTTTTGTTACTCAATCTTCTTGTCTCATCTTGGTAGTTCTCTATGTTTTTCAGAGCTTGAAACTTGTTTTCTTCTCTAGTGTCAATTGCTACGTTCATATCTTGGGCTTGTGGTTCCCACTATGTTCTCATGGATCCAAACTTGACTTCTTCGGGGATGATAGCTTCTTCCCCATACAGTATCCTGAATGGTGTGAAGTTTGTGGCTCTTGATATGGTTGTGTTGTGAGACCAGATTACCCTTGGCAGCTCTTCGGCCCACTTCCCCCTTGTCATTCCCATTATGTTCTTTTTTATTCCAGTGAAGATGATGCCATTAGCCCTTTCCATTGCTCCATTTAATTATGTGTGATACACCGAAGCAAAACAAAGCTTCGTTCCGAGGTGAAAGCAGAACCTCCTGAAATTTGTGTTGTCGACTATTTACCATTGTCCATAGTCACTTCGTATGGAACTCCGAACCTGCACACAACATTCTACCAAAAGAACTTTTGCACCACTTGAGAGGTGATGTTTTGTACTGCCTTTGCTTCTATCCACTTGGAGAAATACCCCACTACTACTATTACATATTTGTAATTCCCCAGAGCTGTTGGTAGCTGGCCTCCTATGTCGATTCCCCATCTTGAGAAGACCATACCGGAGCTAAAAGTTGTATCTCATATGGAGAAGTCTTTGTGTAGTTGCAATGGTTTTGGCAATTGTCACACTTTCTCACTATCTCCTCAGCATCACGAACAGCTGTGGGACAATAGAATCCTTGGTGAAATGCCTTTCCTACCAACCTCCTTGTCCCCATGTGGGATGAGCACATTCCTGAATGGATCTATTGTAAGAGACCTCGACCTTCATCTATGGAGATGCATTTTAGCAATGGTGCACAAACTCCACTCTTGTACAGGTTATCTCCCTGTATCTCCTATGCTCTTGCTCTCAAAGACATTCTTTTCTTTTCTTCTCTAGTTTGAGGCTCATAATGGCCTCTCAGGAATGCCATTATCGAAGCTCTCTAGTTTCCGCTGGATATTGCATTGATATATCTTACTGGTGCTTCATCGCAGTCAACTGATTTATACATGAGGACCTCATGAAACACGTCTGGTGGTAGGGGTTCTTTCTGGGCTGTTGTTTTGGCTAACATGTCTGCCTCATTGTTATGCTCTCTTGGTATTTTCCTAACGGAAAACCCGAAGAAGTACTTCTCCATGGACCTCACTGTTTTTATATATTTCGCCATTTCATCATGTTTTGCCATGTAGGTTTTGCCTATTTGTCTTGTGATGAGCTTGGTATCTGTGTTGATGATCAACCTTTGTGCCCCTATTGCTCTGGCTTTTAGAAGACCCAACAATAGCCCCTCATACTCCGCCACATTGTTTGTTTTGCCTTTGAAGTCCAGCCTTACTACGTATCTCATCTTTATTCCGGAAGGTGACATTAACACTTGCTTCATCATCACAATATGCCCCATCATAGTACATCTTCCATGGCTTTTCTGTTCTCTCTTCATTCTCTTCTTTGTTAACATTTGGTGTCCAATATTCAATGAAATCTGCTAGCACTTGTGATTTTATAGTTGTTATTGCTGTGAAGTCCACTGCATACTAAGATAGCTTTATAGCCCATTTGCCTATTCTCGCCGAAGATTCTTTGTTCTCCAATATCTCCCGAAGTGGATATGAAGTGGCGATAGTGATTGAGTAGCTCTGGAAATAATGCTTCAACTTTCTTGTTGCCATGACCATTGCATAAGTCATTTTTTCCAGCTCCAAGTAAAATTTCTTCGCTCTTGTTAATGCCTTTGAAACGAAGTATATGAGTATTTGTTTTAGATTTCCTTCTTCGTATTTCTCTTCGACCAGAGCTGCACTGACTGCACTAGCTGACGCTGCGATATACAACAATAGCTTTGCTTTGTCTTCTGGACTTTTGAGGATTGCCAAGTTCTCCAAGTAAGCTTTGAACCGCTTGAACGCTTTCTCCTCTTCGGCACCCAGACAATCTTGTTCTTCGCGGATATCAATTTGTAGAATGGTAGGTTTCTTTCTACCGACCGTGATATGAAGCGGCCAAGTGCTGCTATTCTTCTGGTAAGTTTCTGGATTTCTCGGTGTTCTCATGTTCCTTATTGCCTCTATCTTCTTTGGGTTTGCTTGTATGCCAGACTTTGACACCCTACATCCCAACAACTTTCCCTTGGATACCCCGAAGATAAACTTTTCTGGGTTTAGCATAAGAACGTACTTTCTTAGGTTCGCGAAGGTCTCCCTGAGATCTTCGATGTGATCTTCATTATTTTTGTTGTGTATGACAATGCCATCTACATATACGGAGACATTTCTCCTTAGTCGTGGACCAAGCATAATCTTCACCATAATGTTGAAAGTTGGGCCTGGGTCGTGCAAACCTTCGGGCATTGTCATGAAGCAAAATACTCCAAACGGGGTTGTGAAGCTCATCTTATCTTCGTCTTCCTTTTTCATCAAGACCTGATGATATCCGGAGAAAAAATCTAGCAGAGACATTCTTTCGTATCCCGCTGCTGTGCTCGTTCACCAAGACGTTGATTCGTGGTAATGGGTAATCATCATTCGGGTAGGCTTTGTTAAGAAGAGTGAAGTCAATGCACATTCTTTGTCCCTCATTATTCTTAGGTACCATCACAATGTTTTAGAGCCAAGTTGTGAACTGTATCTCTCGAATGACACCATCATCCAACAATTTTTGCACCTCTATCTGAGCTACTAACTCTTTCTGTGGTGTGATTATTCTGAGCTTCTGTCTCTTTGGTGGGATCTTTGGGTCTAAGCGTAGATCATGCTCAATCACTTCGCATGGTACACCCTTAAGGTCTATCTTGCTCCAAGCAAACACATCTTGATTGTTTCATAGGCATGTAATCGTAATGTTTTCTTCTTCTTGGTCATATCCTTGGCAATGGTGACCAACTTATCATGCACATCTTCGCAGAGGCGCACTTTTTTCGTGTGTTCGTGGGGTTGTATTATCTTTCCTTCATCGTGACTCATCTTCTTTTTGATTTGGAGCTCTTTGGATTCACTCTCTTCTTTCTTCTTTCGCTTCATCAGATCCCACATCATGCATTAGCTTATGGCTTGTGCCTATGTTGTACTCTCTGTGGCGAGCTTCATCTTGGTCTCCATATATTGTGAGGACTCCGTTGATCTTTGGGATCTTCATGCACAAGAATGACATGTGGATTACTACCGCGAACTAGTTTGTGATGCCTCTGCCGAAGATGGCTTTGTACGCATATGGTATATAGACTACATCGAAGGTCAACATCTCTGTTCTCATCAGTGCTCCTATTCCAAGATCCACATTCATTTCGATTGTTCCCAAAGCCTTGACCTTCTTATTTCCCAAGCCATACAACGACTTTGTTGACTTCTATAGTTGATCATCTCTGAACTCCATTCTCCTGAAGAGCTCATAGGTTATAATATTTATTGAGCTGCCAATATGTCACACCCTGAAATTTCCAATTTCAGGATGTAAATAGAGAGAATAATTAAATAACAATTTTCTCATAAATTTAAATTTTTTCCAACATTTATTTTTTCTTTACAGGAAATATAGTATAGGAAAAGTCCATCGATTGTTTTTCTAAATTAAATAAATAATCTTGTGTGTGTTGCATTCATGCCGATGCATCCAGATGTTTCTTGAGTGCAAAAGGTTTTAAGAGTGTGTTTAGATGTTTACCAAGTCCTTCTGAGAATTTTCCAACTTTTTTTTTCAAAATTTATCTGTTCTTTTCTGGAGCTAAATCTTTTTATAGAAGACTCTCAATTCCCTTTCACAAACTCCAAGTATTTTATTTGGATCTAACACATTTTGAGTAAAGTGCAATTCCGGTCCACAAACTTTCTTAGCTGTGTCATTCCGGTCCATAAACTTTTAAAGTGTGTCAAAATTGTACTTAAACTCAATTCGGGTCTCTAATAAGCCCCTAACGGGTCTATGATGCTACGTCATATTTACAATTGGAATTTTATCTTTTTTTTAATTCATTTTCCATCCTTCTTTTTTCTGGATCTCGTTTACTGCCTCGGGCCGCCGCCCTTCCTCGCACCGTGTCGATCCTGACCGCGACGGCTCCTGGCCCTGTGATGGTTGCTGCTTTGAACCTGGCCACTGCCCTTTTTAGATCACGTTATTAATTCAACATGAAGTCAGCTGTTAGTTTTTGACCTGACATACATAACGTCCGCCAGTCTAGCCGTTGCACGATGCAGGGAGTCGGTGGTTTTGGGAAGGCAACTGAATCGACACGTGAAAGAGTAAGGATGGAAAATGAATTAACAAAAGGAGATAGGGTTTTAGTTGTAAATATGTCATAATAATATGGACCCGTTACGGGCTAATTAGAGACCCGAATTAAGTTTAGGTACAGTTTTCACATACTTTAAAAGTTTATGGAGTGGGATGACACAACTCAGAAAGTTTGTGGACCGGAGTTGCACTTTACTCCCACATTTTCTATCAGCGCAACATATCTGCTAGTTTCTTTATCTTTTAAGGTCCTATACATCTATCTTAATCCTAATCAACTTGCATTATCTTTTGTTTTCCCTCGGTGTTCTTCTTAGTTCTGCTTATCCTGTCAAGCTGCCTTGGTTGTCCAGATAGCATCGTATCTTAACGGAATCGAAGACATGTTATTTCCTGTTTCATCCTTGCCTCCGTGCCAAACTGGTTCTTAGGTCACGTCTCTTTTTTTCCTAAGGTGCACAGTTGAAGCCTGACTTGAGTTCGTTTCACCCAATCGACCGAGCCCAACTCGTGGCCAATAAATAGCAAGCCACATCCTCTTGATCTCTTCACATCTATCGTTACTCCACCATTGCCCTAGGTCCTGTACGTGCGAGCCGCCGCCGCCTCGTCCAAGACCTTACGCTACGCCGTCGACCACCAGTGCTCCGTCCTGCTGCACCATGTACGAGTTCGTCGGTGGAGCTGCTGCTGCCAGGAGCATCACCGTGGCAGAACCTGTCCGCAGCATGTATGTCGCCATGGATCATGACTGCAGCAAGACGTCCACTGTCCATGACTCCATCGAGGCTCCCAAAAGGTCATG
The DNA here is from genome assembly GCA_947561735.1 of Cenchrus americanus. Classification (NCBI taxonomy): domain Eukaryota; kingdom Viridiplantae; phylum Streptophyta; class Magnoliopsida; order Poales; family Poaceae; genus Cenchrus; species Cenchrus americanus. The sequence continues at coordinate 182,077,482 of OX387245.1, forward strand.
TCGCTGTCGATACGCTATCTATCAGATTAATCTATCTTGCCTTGTTCCTAGTTCAGTCTATGTTCTATTTTGCTGCACATCTGTGTTCCTCGTGCGCCGATCAATCTGTTATTCCTCCAGGGTGCACTACGTGCATGTGCATGTGCAGGGCGGCAAGCACCAGGAATAACCCGGCGGCCGGCACCTCTGCGCCACTGTGGCGATCGACTTTTGCCTCCTCCGTCCACTGGTGGAGAGCGAGGCTTTTGTTCGGGCCTTTAGTCCCGGTTCAACTTTGAAGCCGGGACTAAAGGCCTTTCGTCGACGTGGCCCGAAATGCCCGCTGGAGACACCCACCCTTTAGTCCCGGTTTGTATTACGAACCGTGACTAGGGGGGGTCCAACGGCATTTTCCCGCAATGATTGATGCGGGCTTTTAGCACCGGGTGGAATTACTAACCGAGACTAAAGGTTTACCCTTTAGTTTAGGTTGGTAATTCCACCCGGTGCTAATTCTTTAGTCCCGGGTGGAGTTACCAACCGGGACTAAAGTGCGCCCTTTAGTCTCGGTTGGTAACTCCAACTGGGACTAATAGTCCGCGCCTTATAAATCCAGCTTCTTCTTCCCCTTTCTCTTGCCCGAGCCATTCTTCACCAAGAGCTCAAGCTCCTCCTCCATGGCGCCTCAACCTTAGAGAGGTGTTGCTGAATTTTTTCTTCATGTATTTGTGAAGATTTCTCTCCTCTAAAGTCTTTCCGAGGTTTGATTCTTCTTCCTCCCATCATTTGTTGTGATTAATTGTTTTGATATATTTTAGAGATGGAGAAAATAGAAATCTTAAGTCCTAGGTGGGAGGAGGTAATGAGAGATGAGGTTATTATCTATATACTTTAGATTGAGAAAAATGTGGTTGGCTAAACACTAGCATTGTCTTGTTATCTTTTATATTGAGGTAGAGAAAATTGAATTTTACCTTTTTATATAATGAAACATAGAACTAATTATGATTTTACATTTAGCTAATTTTATAGAAGTTAGTTTATATTATAAAGAATGTAGGTAGGCCTCCAGTTCTCATCATCCAGTTCATAACGGTATACATCATTGAATTCACCCTTCTTCATCTTTCTCTTTGTTAATTTACTTTTTAATATAACGAAACATAGAGCTAATCTTAATTTTGCATTTAGCTAATTTTATAGAAGTTAGTTTAAAAAAAGTATGGTCACTTGTAATGGAGATCAAAATGGCCATCAAGTGACCTCTGTACGTCATTGTATCACAAGTCCCCAAGCTAAAAACTAGATAGCTTCAGATTTTGAACCTCTTCTTCAAACACATTTATGAATTCACGTATTGTGTTGAGATGATCAACATGTTAAGGAAGAATGTAGGTAGACCTCCAGTTCTCATCATCTAGTCCATAACGGTATACATCATCAAATTCACCCTTCTTCATCTTTCTCTTTGTTAATTTACTTTTTAATTTAACAGAACATGGAACTAATATTAATTTTGCATTGAGCTAATTTTATAGAAGTTAGTTTATAAAAAAGTATGGTCACTGATAATGGAGATCAAAATGACCATCAAGTGACCTCTGTATGTCATTGTATCACAAGTCCCCAAGCTAAAAACTAGTCAGCTTCTAGCTTTTGAACCTCTGCTTCAAACACATTTATGAATTCATGTATTGTGTTGAGATGATCAACATGTTAAGGAAGAATGTATGTAGGCCTCCAGTTCTCATCATCTAGTTCATAACGGTATACATCATCGAATTCACCCTTCTTCATCTTTCTCTTTGTTAATTTACTTTTTAATATGATGCAGATGAATCGTCAATGGATGAATGCCGACAGACGATCCCCGAAGTACATTGCTGGCATGCAAGCTTTTTTCGAAGTGGCCAAAGCCAACAAGAACCCAAAGGGATTCATGTGTTGTCCATGCTCTTTGTGCAGAAACAACAAAGACTACTCTGACAGGGGGACTCTTCACCTCCACTTGATTAAAAACGGATTCATGGCGAACTATGTGCTTTGGACCAGGCACGGTGAAAGAGGGGTTGTGATGGAAGAGAACGAAGATGAGGAGGATGATAATAACATTCTTGACTGGGCCGCGGGGCAAGATTTTGCGGATACTTTAATGGAAGATGCTGACGAAGAAGAGATACGGGAAGACGGCCATGTTGATGATCTTGGTCAAGTTCTAAAAGGTGCACAAAGGGACTGTAAAAATGATAATGAAAAGGCAAAGTTGCGTCGTATGATAGAAGATCATAGAAAACTATTTTACGCAGATTGCAAATAGGGTCACAAAAAGCTTGGTACTACACTTGAAATGTTGCAATGGAAGGCAAAATATGGTGTGTCTGATAAAGCATTTGAGGGGATGCTAAAAATTGTGAAGGATAAGCTTTTCGAGAACAATGAATTACCGTCAACAACATATGAAGCGAAACAGACTGTGTGCCCTCTGGGGTTGGAGGTTCATAAGATCCATGCCTGCCCTAATGATTGCATCCTATACCGAGGCACGGAACACGAGAATTTGGAAGCTTGTCCTGTGTGCAATGCACTACGTTATAAGATCCGGAGAGATGATGATCCTGGTGCTCCCGAGGGGACACCTCCCAAGGTGATGAAAGTACCGGCGAAGGTTATGTGGTATTTCCTATAACACCACGTTTTAAGCGTTTGTTCAGGAACAAAGAAAATGCTAAGTTGATGATAGGACACAAAAGCGATCGTAAGCAAGACCATATGCTGAGACATCCGGCAGATGGGTCTCAATGGACAAAGATTGATATAAAATACAAAGATTTTGCTGGGGAAGCAAGAAACATAAGATTTGGTTTAAGCATAGATGGCTTCAATCCATTTGGTGAGTTTAGCAGTGGTCATAGCACTTGGCCCGTGACACTATGCATGTTCAACCTTCCTGGTTGGATGTGCATGAAGCGAAAGTTCATTATGATGCCGGTGCTAATCCAAGGTCCAAAACAACCTGGCAAAGACATTGATGTGTATCTAAGACCATTGGTTGATGAACTATTACTGCTATGGAAGAAAGAAGGTGTACGTGTGTGGGATGAGAATAAGCAAGAGAACTTCAACCTACGAGCATTGTTATTCATTACCATCAACGATTGGCCTGCTTTAAGTAACCTATCTAGGCACTCAAACAAGGGATATCAGGCCTGCACCCACTGTTTACATAAAACAGACGGTATTCATCTAAAAAATTGTAAGAAGGTTGTGTATATGGGTCACCATCGCTTTCTTCCTGAGAAGCATCCCTTAAGGAAGAAAGGTTTGCATTGGAAAGGAAAGGCTGATCATCGTACAAAGCCCCCCCATTTTAAAGGTGAGGAGATATTTGAGATGGTAAAGGATCTAAGGGTTGTCTTTGGAAAGGGTGACGGTAGTGAACCTGTTCCACATGATGCTAATGGGCGTGCACCAATGTGGAAGAAGAAATCTATATTTTGGGAGTTACCTTATTGGGAAATTCTTGAGGTCCGGAATGCTATTGACGTGATGCACTTGACGAAGAATTTTTGTCTGAATGTCCTAGGCTTCTTGGGTTGTTACAAGAACTCTAAGGATACATTGGAAGCACGACGGGACCTGAAAAATATCCATAGGAATGAAGCACCTCCGATAGAGGTTGATGAGGAAGAAGCAGATCCTGAAGAGGTTGAGGAGGAAGAACAAGATTACTTAGGTCCTGCTAGTTACACCTTGAGCAAGGAAGAGAAGGGCATCATGTTTGATTACCTAAACAGTATGAAGGTTCCATCTGGCTACTCATCGAATATAAAAGAGATAATAAGTATGAAAGATAAGAAGTTCACAAATCTAAAGGCCCACGACTGCCACATGTTGATGACACAGTTACTTCTAGTTGCGTTGAGGGGTGTTCTACCAGAGAAAGTACGATTAGCGCTCGTAAAGCTTTGTGCATTTTTCAATGCAATTTCACAGAAGGCAATCGATCCAAGGAACCTAGTGAAGCTACAAAATGATGTTGTGCAATGTCTTGTCAGTTTTGAGTTGGCATTTCCACCTTCATTCTTCGATATTATGACTCACCTCCTGGTGCACCTTGTGAAAGAGATTACTATTCTTGGACCGGTATACTTGCACAACATGTGGCCTTTTGAGAGGTTCATGTCAGTCCTCAAGAAATATGTTCTTAACCGCGCACGTCCGGAAGGAAGCATCGCCAAAGGATATGTAACTGAGGAGGTCATTGAGTTTTGTGTGGACTTTGTCGACTCAATTGACTCGATTGGGGTTCCAGTACCACGACACGAGCGGAGACTACTAGGAAAGGGCACCATTGGAAGGAAAGCATGTTTCAGCAATGATACTGATTTGTTCAATAAAGCACACCTAGCTGTTTTGCAACAATCAACCTTGGTGACTTCGTACATTGAGGAACACAAGCAGATTATTTCTTCACAAAATCCATCCAAAACTGAAGCATGGGTTACACGCCATCACCTGGAAAATTTCCCCTCGTTGTTGAGTGAACAAGTTATTGGTGCTTCCACAATTCACCCACAACTCGCTTTGTTAGCCAGGGGACCTTCTAGCACAATTGTCAAATTCCAAGCTTACGATATAAATGGTTATACTTTTTACACAAGAGACCAAGATCGGAAAACCACACACCAAAATAATGGTGTCCGTATAGTCGCCATGGACAGCAACAATAACAAGAACTCACATTATGGTGTCATAGAAGAGATATGTGAGGTTGAGTACGGGTCACTTAACATCCCTCTGTTTCTTCGCCAATGGTAAAACTAACTAGAGGTGGCATAAGGAAAGATCAATATGGAATGACAATAGTCGACCTGACCAAGATTGGTTTCAAAGATGAACCATTCGTCCTTGCCAAAAATGTGCATCAAGTTTTCTATGTCAAGGATATGACTAGCAAACTGAAGAATAAAAATCCCGAAGGACCACAAGAGCCAAAGCGACACATTGTTCTTCCAGGTAAAAGAGTAATCGTGGGAGTCGAGGACAGAACAGACAAATCAGATGACTATGATCAGTTCGATGGCATGCCTCCATTCGCTGTCGAAGTTGACCCAAGCATACCGATGGGAAATGAAGAGACACCGTACTTACATCATGACCATGACCAAGGAACTTTCGTCAAGAAAAGAAACTTCAATACTCTATTGTAATGATTAATGTTCAAATCATTTGTGTAATGTTCTATGAGTGTATTCCTTTAGTTATTTGAACTGAAACTTGTTAAAGCCTTTCAGATGCCCTGTGAGAAGTAACCACAAGACATTTTTCTTATGTTTTAGGAGACAAATATTGTCGAGTCCAAAAAGAAAATAATTATTTCAACTATTAAATTATTTTTTATATTGGAAAGTTAAGGCTGTTAACACTTAACTAAATATAATTTTGCATGGTTCAAATATTAAACTTACCATTTTTAAAAATGTTGCAAAGAGAAAGATTGAGAAAATGAGGAGGTAAAATGGGAAAAGAATTAAAGTCCTGCTCCTAATACACCTTTAGTCTCGGGTCGTGTAACGAACCGAGACCAAAGACCACCCTTTTGTCAGGGTTCGTTACACGACTCGGGACTAAAGAGGGAAATTTTTACCTTTTGACACTCCCGCTTGAAATCACCCTTTAGTCCTGGGTGGTATCACCAACCGTGACAAAAGACCACCCTTTTGTCACGGTTCGTTACACGACCCGGGACTAAAGGTGTGTACATATAAAACCAGCGACCCTCCCCCTCCAGCACTTAGCCACTTTTTCGTCCCCGATCCGCCACCATCGTCGTCGTCGTGTCCTCCTCCTCCTCTGCCGCCGTCATCCTACCCGACCGCCGCTTCCGCGGCGCCCCCGTCCTCTGCCCCACAGGATTCTCCGCCGCCGCCGGCCTCCCAAAATCCGCCAACACCCTCGCCCCCGCCACGCCGCCGGTCCGCCGCCGTCGGCCCCCGAACGCTGGCGGCTTCCTCCCCGACCTGCCCCGTCCTCCGGGGCTCCTCCCGCCGCCGCGCTCGTCCTCCTCCTCCGCGCCGTCCTCCCCGGCCTCCGTGGCTCCGCCGCCGCCGCATCGTCCTCCTCCTCCGCGCCGTCCTCCCGGCCTGCGGGGGCTCCACCGCCGGCCATCCCGAGCATCATCGCCTCGTCCGCATAGTTGTCCTCCCCAACGCCACGCGGGTAGTGTCCCCCCCCCCCCCCCCCCCCGCGGACGCCGACCCTGCCCCTTGTCCTCCCAAATTGGGTCTTGCCGACGCAAGCAAATTAATTGTTTGCGTCAGCATTTTTAAATTTGTTTTAAAGAATTAATTTATGTATAAAATTGTACTAAATATGTCTATAATAATAATTCTAATTAAATTTGTTTCTCCCCAGCATCGACGACCGCCATCTCGCCCCGGCTCCCCACTACCTCCCTCGACGCACCCAAAATCCTGCCGTCGTCTCGCCAGGGCTCCCCACTGCCTCCAAGATCCCGCCGCCGTCTCGCCCCGGCTACCTACTGCCTCCCTCGACGCACCCTAGGATCCCGACTCCCCTTCTCCTCGCCGACTGCGGTAGGCGACACTATTGTATATTCCCCTTCTCGTAGAAATACATAGAAATTATTGTATATTCTCATAAATTTGTGTCGATAATTAGTGTGTATTTTACATGTATACTAGAAATACAAAGAAATTATTGTATATTCTCATAAATTCGTGTCGATTCATAGAAAATTAGTGTGTATTCTACATGGATAATAGAAATACACAGAAAGTATTGTATATTCTCATAAATTTGTGTCGATTCATAGAAAATTAGTGTATATTCTACATGGATACTAGAAATACATAGAAATTATTGTATATTCTCATAAATTCGTGTGGATTCATAGAAAATTAGTGTATATTCTACATGGATACTAGAAATACATAGAAATTATTGTATATTCTCATAAATTCGTGTCGATTCATAGAAAATTAGTGTATATTCTACATGGATACTAGAAATACATAGAAATTATTGTATATTCTCATAAATTCGTGTTGATTCATAGAAAATTAGTGTTTATTCTACATGGATACTAGAAATACATAGAAAATCAGTGTATATTCTCATAAATTCGTGTCGATTCATAGAAAATTTCTATTAATTCTAGATGGATAACAATGACAACGATGAAAGGATTATGGAGGAGATTATTGCTGGCGGTGCAAATGCCTTTGCATCCTACACGGACGAGGTAATTATTCTAAATATGATTGGTCAAGGAGGTGTCGCCGCTGATGACTTTGAAATAACGAGGAAGACACGGCCGCCGACTTTGCAAATGATGACCTTGAGGATGCTAATGCAGAAGGTTCCAACGAGGTATACATATCATGCATTAAGTTCATTACTATTAATTAGATAACCCTATTTCTTGTATATTCTCATACATTTATGTCGATTCATGGAAAATTACTGTTAATTCTTGTAGGCTTCTGGATCGATGACGAAAAAGTCCAAGAGAGGTCATGCACAACTAATTGTCGGCGATGTGATGTATCATATCACGGAGGTGTCTGTTGACGGTGAATTTCCGTCAACCTAGAGTACTTGTTATACATTGGTTTCAATTATGATTTGCAACTAACCCGCCACTAGGCATACTAATGATGTAACAAGTTCACACTTGCATGTCGATTTTGGAGTTTGTTGTTTACGCAGGAAATCTGCGCTAAAGAGGAGACTTTCGGGATAAGTTCACCAAGCACTTTGGAAGAAGATCATGAAGCCCGACAAGAGTCAAAACACGCGATGAACATGACTCCAAATGACCCAAGGACCGAAGCGTCAACGTGCAAGTCTTCAGGGACTCAACCAGAAAACTGCGAAGCTTGCATAGCAAGGATTCAAGCCTTAACCGTGAAGGAAACGACGTCAAAGGCCCACATGCAAGTGCACACAAATAAGGGATCATGCGAGAAGCAACCGGGGAGGAAACCGGGGCAAAACCGGGCCGAAATGGGCCTGGGCCGGCCGGCCTGTGCCGACCGGCCCAGCCCACTCCTAGGTTGGTTCGGTGCCCCCTTTGCCCTAGGTGTTCGTCTATTTATTGCCTCCGCCGCCGTCGGCTGCCACATCGAACAAATCATCCTACCGACGCCATTGACCAGAACACCGCCGCCGCAAGATGAGGGAGAGAGTTAGATGAGCTCGTCGCAAGGATCAACGCAGGCGGAGAGAAGGAAGCAAGAGGATGACTCCAAGCCGCTGGCCTAGGGGTGTTCCCAAGCTCCATCGCCGCCATCTTCATCGACGACGTTCTCCGGAGTCTCCATCACCCCTATGTGCTTCAATCCGTGTAAGATGATGGGGTAATGTTGTTGATGGATAAAAGACGTATCCCTCTACGAACCGCAAGCGTACGGACCCCACACCTTTTTCACCACAGGATTCCCAAGGTTCTTGTCAATCCGCGGAGCAAGGGGATTACAAGCGTTCGATCAAGAACGACACACTAGCTACTAAAACCCTAACTTACTATTAAACTAGAAAACAACTAAACTACACTAGAGAGAATGATAAACGATCAAGGTAGAAGACACTCGCCCACGGGTCTACGATACTAGAGCATGCAATCGCTTAAAGACATGAAAACCAATCTAATCTATCGGGGTTGTGACCACGGTTTCGCCCTTTCCCTCCTCTCGTACTGTCACTACGCGAAGGTATTCATGACTAGACCTTTGATGAACACGGCGTATTGAATGGATCCAAGGAAGCATCGGAGCTCTACTCCCTTTACGACATGGTAGCTAACCTTAAGCATTAAAGTATGTTCAACACAAGATGATAGATAGATAATCCGACAAAGTGCGATTACATCTCACGATCGATTACAACCCATGGACGAATGAGAAGATTACCCCATCAAGGTGCTGATCATGGCACCGTTGATCATGGTTTCCCTTCCGCCGGTATCTTCCTTCTTCTCCACGAGAGGGTGCTTCCTTCGAGGTGGTTGATCTCCCGCCGGAGATCTTCCTCCTCTCTCTCTAGCTTGTGGATGGCCTTCTGGTGCGAATGACTCCTCCTCTCAGTGTTGGCGGCGCCTTGGGGCTTTTAGGGTTGAAGATCCTTCGAGGGCAAGGAAAACGGGACCGAACCGGTTCCGGAACTGGGCTGGGCCGGCCGGCCTGGGCCGGGCCGGCCCGTGCCCGGTCGGCCGGTTCGGTCGCCCCTTTTGCTCCGTTGGTCCTCGTGCACTTATGTACTTTGCCCTCTCCACTTGCACGATTTTGATGCTGTTATCCTCGCGTCCAAGATGGAGGCTCTCTTTGCATGAAGTTCGATCTTTTACGCTTCAATCCCCGGGGGTGTTCCTCGTAGCACTTCGGTCCTCGCCACCTATTGGAAGTGATTTCATCAAGCTCATGAACACGAACAAGACTCCGTAAATGCTCCTTTGAACTTGTTGCGAATCCGTCCTGTATGTCCATGTTTTCCTACATAAACATAACACTTCCAAATGCATGCACAAAGATGAACTTGTCATATGATTAGTGTGCCTAGTGGCGGGTTAGTTCCATAATCAAATCCAAACCAAAGTGTAATGAACATGCTAGGTGCATCAAAATACACCATCAACATCTCCCCCACGCTTAGCTCTTGCTCGTCCTCGAGCAAGTACTCGTAAAAGAACTTCGTCCAAGGTGTTGTAATCATATACCACTTATCCTTCTTCACAAGTTAGTCAATCCCTTCATCTTCAATACATAAACTCAAAGTAATGATAATCAAACATAAACATGGGCGTTTAGAATTTTTACTACGTCAAGTTTTACCCCACAACTCAAACTCTTCACTCGAAGTCTTCAATTTCAGCAATGCTTACTTCTTTGCTTCCATCGGAGGGTTTTTATGATTTTCAAAACAAAAATTCCTGCAACAAGTATTAGACAAAAACCTTTCTCCAAGCTTTCTCAAGTCACTCATATGAAGTGGCTATCCTAACCAAATTTTATAAAACACTCACCTCCCATTAATCTCTCATATATCATGTAAAGTGGAGCTATAGGTAGGTCTAGCGCAATCAACACAAGTATTGTCAAACTAAGAACTTCCTCTAATGGTTGTCTACCTTTCAAAGCCAATGATCATGAGAATTAACCATATGTAGGGATATCAAGGATGAGAAGATTTAGAATGGTGGACATGTGCAAGGGCAAAAGAAAATTGTGACTACAAGGCACCGATGATGTCCTCGTTGTCGGATTGCACATGGTTGGAAATAGAGTAAAAGTTTCGTCTCACAATTAACGTGACACCCTTCCTTACACTTTTTTCTTTCTTTTCCTTCACTTGATCCATCCCTCTCATATCTTCATTGCTACCTCATCTTTTTCTTTTTCTTCTTTCATTGACATATGATTTTTCTTTCTTTCTTTCTTTCTTTTCCATACACATACTTTTTCTCTTTATTTTTCTCTCTCTTGAGAACTTCTCAAAGCTTTCAATTCTCTCTTTCCTCGCATGCATACAATCTGAAATTTTGAATAAATCATGCTAGAGACGAGACGAAACTTTGAAAATAGGTTGTGTTCAAGGAATATGATGTACAAAAGAGATGTATAGGGTTGGGTATGGAATCCGGCGACGATCGGGACTTTCATTGTGAAGGTCACGTACCGAATATATGACAAGGCTAGCAACAAAAGATAAGCACAAGGACATGATCATTGCTCGAAATTAAAACTCACCAAGAGAGAAGGGTCCTAGCCTAACTCATCGTGCTAATCACACTTATGGTGGAGCGAAAAAAATAAACTTGGCTTTGGATAGGATTTTTTTCTTACTCTCAACTTGGAAAAACAGGTTTTGCTAACCTTTATTACAAGGGTTTTAAGATAATTTTCAGAATTGAAATCCTCCAATTTTTAGCATCCAACATAGCACAACTAACATGTGAAGCTCAAGATCGAAGTGCGGTATGGGTACTTTAAGTATTAGCAATTCCACTAAGCACCACGGTAAACGTTTTTCAAACCACATACTTGTGTTCATATATCAAGAATCGAAGATTAAACAAACAAGTAAATAAAGATAAGCAATACATAAAACACAAAGATATATAAAGACTCTTTTTATTTGATTTTCTTGACTCAACACTAATTTAAGACACTTGCAAAAATTTTAAAACACACTCAAAAACTAAAGACTCATTAAAACACTAAGACTCTCACACAAAGATTAAACCGAACCTAAACTTGAAGTTCAAAATCTAAGGCTAGCGAGCTAGCTCTCCCCCACGCTTAAAACATACGACGTCCTCGTCGTATCTTACAAAAATCCTAAGGGGAAAACTAGATCTAGTGGTACTTCAAGCAAGTATTGCACCACTTGCCTCTCATGTTTCCAACCATGCCGAAAAGTTTGCGCACGTTGCGGTTAAGGAACTTGTAGTCGTCTTCAACTATACGCTCCAAGTCCTCCATACGCTGCTTCATTGCTTCCATGGCTTGGAGACATTCGTCAGCCGACGTGTAGAGATCCGCGATGGATTGACGGCAAGCTCGACAACACATCGGATGCAATCCGAAGGGGTCGTCGTCGCCATAATCTCCATCATCGTCACCACCGTCATTTCCACCTCCATTGTCGTCGCCTTCGTTGCCATCGTTGCCGTCGCCGTTGGGGCCTTCTGGAGTCCTTTCCTTGGGCTGCTCATCCCAATCATCATCATCTCTACCGGCGGCCGCCCACGAGCTCGGGCTACGATTGTCGGAATTGTCGCTATCCCCATAATCCTTAGGCTCTGGCGACACCTCCTTGTAGTCTTTGTGCTTGATGCCTTGGATGCGTGCCGACCTTCGGACGGGTGTAGGGACCTTCTCCCCTTCGATGGGGTTGCGAGATGCAAGAGCTCCGGTCGGGACACGCCCTCCGCAACGGATGCGTGCGGTCCTCTTGACGGGAAGCTTGAGCTCGCATCGCATCGCCTCCTCCATCGATGGCTTCTTGGCTTCTAGCTTCAACTCTAAGCTTCTTGGGGGCACAATGGCTGCTACAAGGGTGCAAAATATTGCTTGAAAGGTTTGATCCTCGAGCTCCCAATTCGGCCAAATAAATAGTCCCGAGAGAAAAGCCACGGGAACCTTATTTTCCTTTTTTACACTTCCCTTAAAATTTTCGACCAAACAAGGAAGTCAAAAAGGAGCAATTCGGGTGAAATTCGGCATCATCGGACGTCGGGCCCCTCCGGGCCGGTCCGCCGGGCCGGCCGGCCCATCCCGCCTCGGGGCGGCGGGCGGTCCGGTGTTTTGCACACCGCCCTATTTTTTTTCTTCCTTAGCCCATGGGAAAACGTTGGCCCAGTAAATCTTCGCGAAAAACTCCAGAAAACTAAAAGAAAAATTATTTACAGAAGTTGATGCCTTGTTTGTCATCCTAGGCGGGACGTTCGGACTCTTCCTCCATGGTGAAGACGTCAACATGGTGAAGGGGCACGACGTCGGGTTCGTAGTAAACCTTAAGCCGCTGTCCATTCACCACAAATTGATCGCCGTTTATATCCATAATAGTTACCGCTCCGTTGGAGAACACCGAATGCACAACATAAGGTCCGTCCCACTTCCTTTGCAATTTCCCCTTTCCGAAGGTTTTAAACCTCGAATTGTAGAGGAGGACCTTATCTCCTTCTTTAAATTCTTTTTTCTTTAATCTTTTATCATACCACCTTTTGATTCTCTCCTTGTATATGCTTGCGTTTTCATATGCTTTCAACCTCAACTCCTCTAGCTCGCTTATTTGAATTCTTCGTTTCACCACCGCGGCATCGAGATCAAGGTTCATCTCTTTAATTGCCCAATAGGCTTTATGTTCCAACTCAACCGGAAGGTGGCAAGCTTTTCCATAGACGAATTGATAAGGGGTCATACCTATCGGTGTTTTAAACGCCGTTCGATAAGCCCATAAAGCTCCGTCTAATTTCTTTGACCAATCCTTGCCTCCCTTCTCTATGGTCTTGTTGAGTATGCTTTTTAATTGCCTATTTGACGTCTCCGCTTGTCCGTTGGTTTGTGGGTGATAGGCCGTAGAGACCCTATGCTCAATTCCCAACTTGGACAAGCACTTTTTGAAATTCTTCCGGTGAAGTGAGTTCCTCCATCACTTATCAAGATTCTCGGTGTACCGAAACGGGGAAAAATCACGTTCTTGATCATAGTAATGGACTCCTCCGTGGAAGCTTTACGACATGGTATTGCTTCTACCCACTTGGATACATAATCAACCATAACAAGGATGTACTCGAATCCAACTGAGTTTTTAAAAGGCCCCATTAAGTCTATGCCCCATACATCGAATATGTCGATTTGCAAGTTGTATTTCAAAGGCATAGAATTTCTTTGAGAGATGTTTCCGGTTCTTTGGCATTCGGGGCATGACGCAACATATCTTTTAGTATCTTCATGCATCTCCGGCCAATAGAATCCGCTCGACCATACTTTTGCTTGGGTTCGAAAATGACTATAGTGCCCACCGTACTCCGCCGAGTGGTACTTTCTCAAAATCTCTACCCTTTCTTCTCTTGGCACACATCTTCTCATCACTCCATCATTGCCAAGTTTGAAGAGGTATGGTGCATCCCAAAAATATTTCTTACTTTCAGAGATTATTTTCCTTTGAGTGTTTTTATCTAAATGATCGAGGGGCATCTTTCGAATTGCTCGAATGATGTCGATCATCCAAGTATCTTTATCAAGCACTCTATAGAGGTGGTCATCTCTCATTTTATCTTCTATGGGCTCTTTATCATCTTGTCCACGATTCATCCTAGACAAATGATCGGCCACAACATTTTCCACCCCTTTTTTATCACGAATTTCAACATCAAACTCTTGGAGAAGAAGGATCCAACGAATCAAACGTGGTTTAGCTTCCTTCTTAGCCAAGAGATACTTGATGGCAGCGTGATCGGTGTAAACAATGACCTTCGAGTTCACGATGTAAGATCTGAATTTTTCGAAAGCGAATACCACCGCTAGCAACTCCTTTTCCGTAGTGGCATAATTTAATTATGCCCCACTAAGAGTTTTGCTAGCATAGTAAACGGCGTGAACTCGGCCTTCCTTTCTTTGACCCAAGACCGCGCCTACTGCGTAGTCACTTGCGTCACACATGATCTCGAAAGGTTGGCTCCAATCCGGAGGTTGGATGATGGGAGCACTCACCAACGCATTTTTCAAGGTCCGGAATGCCGCTAGACACTTCTCGTCAAAGTCGAAAGCCACATCCTTTTGAAGGAGATGTGTTAAAGGCTTAGTGATCTTCGAGAAGTCCTTTATAAACCTTCTATAGAATCCGGCATGGCCTAGAAAGCTCCTTAAGGACTTAACATCCGTAGGAGGTGGGAGTTGCTCAACCGTCTCTACCTTAGCCTTGTCCACTTCAATTCCTCTCTCGGATATAACATGTCCGAGCACTATGCCTTGCTTGACCATGAAGTGGCACTTTTCCCAATTTAATACCAAATCTACCTGCGCACACCTTGTAAGGACCTTTTCTAAGTTTGCTAAGCAATCCATGAACGTCTTCCCATAAACGGAAAAATCATCCATAAACACTTCAACAATTTCTTCGATGAATTCCGAAAACACGGCCATCATGCAACGTTGAAAAGAGGCCGGAGCGTTGCATAGGCCGAAGGGCATCCTCCTATATGCAAACGTTCCGTAAGGACACGTAAACGTTGTCTTATGTTGATCTTCGGGTGAATAGGAATTTGCATGAACCCCGAGTATCCATCGAGAAAGCAAAAATAAGCGTGGTTTGCTAACCTCTCGAGCATCTCGTCTATGAACGGTAGGGGGAAGTGATCTTTCTTCGTCACTTTGTTAAGCTTACGATAATCGATACACATCCGCCACCCGGTCACGGTTCTTTGCGGTATCAATTCGTTCTTCTCATTCTTCACCACGGTCAAACCTCCTTTCTTCGGCACACAATGTATCGGGCTCACCCACTCGCTATGCGGAACCGGGTAGATGATTCCGGCATCAAGTAACTTGATAACCTCTTTCTTTACTACCTCTCGCATGGCATGGGTTAGCCTTCTTTGGTGGTCCACTACGGGCTTACATTGGTCTTCCATTGGTATACGATGAGTGCAAAAGGCTGGGCTAATACCTTTGAGATCATTAAGTGAATATCCAATCACCTTCCTATGTTTTTTTAATAAAATCAGCAACGCTTCATTTTCTTCGGGACTCAACTCGTCGCTCACAATGACTGGATAAGTTTTGTCTGGGCCCAAAAATTCATATTTTAATCCCTTGGGCAAAGGTTTAAGGTCTACCTCGGGCACTTGTGGCTCCTCGGGTTTTATTTCTCCTATGTCTTCGAATTTCTCTTCTTCCATACTACCATCATGGGGCTCTAAGCCTTTTGTTACTTCCTCTAGTTCTTCATCTTGTTGATTACTAATTTGATTTTCCATCGCTCTTTGCAGCGGGTCTCTAAGGGTTTCAACAAAACAAAGACTATCTATCTCTTCTACTTCTTCATCTTTGGGAGGAAAAGGTGTAAGGCATTTAGAAGCACGAAGAAAGTTATTTGTGTACTTTGTTCCATTAAGGTTCATTGTTACTTTGCCTTCTCCGGCATCTAACACGGCATCAACCAACTTAAGAAAAGGCCTACCTAAGATTATATGATCAGAATTACTATGGTAAGCATCAATAACAAAGAAATCGGTTGGTATGTAGTTTCTAGAGATTTTTACTTTCATGTTGCAAGCAATACCTAGAGGTTTGATAGTTCTACCATCTCCCATAATTAATTTCGTTGATGTTGGAGCTAAGTCTAGGTTGTGGTATTGAACTTTATCATAAATTTTAGAAGATAGAACACTTACTTGGGCTCCGATGTCGCATAAGGCTTTGCATTGAACTCCGTTGATCTCGCAACTCAAGCGTGGTGCCATCTTCTCTTCTTCTTCGGATCCTATCGCGTAAATTTCAGTGAGGCGAGCGTATGGTGATGCTTCGGGCTTGATCCCCATGATTCTCTTCACCTCGGCAATATGTTCCGGATCCACGACGTCATCTCCAAAGAGCTTTTCAAAAATCTCACCGGTGGTTTCAAGGTCGTATGAATTTTCAGCTTTCTTCTCCG
This sequence comes from Cenchrus americanus, assembly GCA_947561735.1. NCBI lineage: Eukaryota > Viridiplantae > Streptophyta > Magnoliopsida > Poales > Poaceae > Cenchrus > Cenchrus americanus. The sequence goes on from OX387245.1 coordinate 182,093,640, forward strand.
GTGGGAAATCCACTTCTAATGCTCTTGCCATCCCCTTTTGATTGGGGAACGGTCTTCTCTTGTCGAATACTTCTCCGTAATCAATAGGAACCCAATCCATTGGTTCGAACTCCCTTAGTGGCTTCGCGCTTGACATGCTTCTCTTGTTCGCCTCATTTGGTGCGGCGAAGTCAACGCTTGGTGTAGTTCTTGACTTGATGTGTTCTTGTTCAACCTTTTCCATGATTGGCTCCTCTTTTGTGACTTCCGGGGTTGCCTCTTTAGAAAAATCAGCAAGCTTCTTCTTCCTTTAATTGTATTCCGGCTCTTCCGCAAGTCTTGTTTCCCAATCTCTTCGCATGGCACCCGCTTTACTAACTTTTTGTAGAAGTTGGGCGGCTTCCGTGAGTGTTTTCTCCATGAGATCCCCACCTGCACACATTTCAACGTGTCACATGCAACTAGGGTTTAGGGAAAAGAAAAATGTATGCAAGAGTACATCACCGGTGAAGCCGAGTTTTGGTCCTTGTTCGATTAATCCATTAAACCTATCCCAGGCTTGGTCTATCCCTTCCTCTTCTCCTTGCATGAAAGTGATCACTTGCCTCCTTAGATGTTGAACCTTGCTAATTGGAAAGAACTTCTCGCAAAACTTCTTTGTCAACTTGTTCCAATTGCCTTCAACTTCAAAGGACGCAACCGAATACCATGTCTTTGCTTTGCCGACAAGTGAGTAGGGAAAGAGATTCCATTTGAACCATTCATCGGGAACTCCTTCTTGACGCACCGTGTTGCATATTGTCGTGAAATCCCTTATATGTCTATATGGGTTCTCCGTAACCATCCCTTCAAATGGTTTGCCGCCACCATATTGATGATCTTGGATTTAATTTCATACTTGGTCGCTTCGAGCTTCGAATCCGACTCTTGTACTTTTATGTCTTCACATCGGGGGCTAGCGTAATCCCTTAATGATTTCTCCGGTTCTTCCACAGGTTGATTAACGAACTCCATCTAGATAATAAGATAAAAACAAAAACAAAAACGAAACAAGTGTTTTTCTAGATAATATATGTTAGATATAGTAAATGAAAGATAAACTAAATATAAAACTAAGTTAGATGCAAATCAAACGATGTAAACTAACTTGCTCCCCGGCAATGGCGCCAGAAAAAGGGGCTTGTTGACGGATAAAAGACGTATCCCTCTACGATCCGCAAGCGTACGGACCCCACACCTTTTTCACCACGAGATCCCCAAGGTTCTTGTCAATCCGCGGAGCAAGGGGATTACAAGCGTTCGATCAACAATGACACACTAGCTACTAAAACCCTAACTTACTATTAAACTAGAAAACAACTAAACTACACTAGAGAGAATGATAAACGATCAAGGTAGAAGACACTCGCCCACAGGTCTATGATACTAGAGCATGCAATCGCTTAAAGACATGAAAACCAATCTAATCTATCGGGGTTGTGACCACGGTTTCGCCCTTTCCCTCCTCTCGTACTGTCACTACGCGAAGGTATTCATGACTAGACCTTTGATGGACACGGTGTATTGAATGGATCCAAGGAAGCATCGGAGCTCTACTCCCTTTACGGCATGGTAGCTAACCTTAAGCATTAAATTATGTTCAACACAAGATGATAGATAGATAATCCGACAAAGTGCGATTACATCTCAAGATCGATTACAACCCATGGACGAATTAGAAGATTACCCCATCAAGGTGCTGATCATGGCACCGTTGATCATGGTTGCCCTTCCGCCGGTGTCTTCCTTCTCCACGAGAGGGTGCTTCCTTCGAGGTGGTTGATCTCCCGCCGGAGATCCTCCTCCTCTCTCTCTAGCTTGTGGATGGCCTTCTGGTGCGAATGACTCCTCCTATCGGTGTTGGCGGCGCCTCGGGGCTTTTAGGGTTGAAGATCCTTCGAGGGCAAGGAAAACGGGACCGAGCCGGTGCGGAACCGGGCCGGGGGCGGCCGGCCTGGGCCGGCCGGCCCAGGCCCAATTCGGCCCGGTTCGGTTGCCCCTTTTGCTCCGTTGGTTCTCGTGCACTTATGTACTTTGCCCCCTCCACTTGCACGATTTTGATGCTGTTATCCTCGCGTCCAAGATGGAGGCTCTCTTTGCATGAAGTTCGATCTTTTACGCTTCAATCCCCGGGGGTGCTCCTCGTAGCACTTCGGTCCTTGCCACCTATTGGAAGTGATTTCATCAAGCTCATGAACACGAACAAGACTCCGTAAATGCTCCTTTGAACTTGTTGCGAATCCGTCCTTTATGTCCATGTTTTCCTACATAAACATAACACTTCCAAATGCATGCACAAAGATGAACTTGTCATATGATTAGTGTGCCTAGTGGTGGGTTAGTTCCATAATCAAATCCAAACCAAAGTGTAATGAACATGCTAGGTGCACCAAAATACACCGTCAACAAATGTCTCCGTTCATCCCTAGGGTTAGATGGATGCATGCTATGTGATTGCTACTTGATTCGTGGTTTCAATCTATTGTTTTCATGTTGATGATGCTTTGATGATTAAGGTTAGCTACCGTGTTTTTCGGGCGTATGATATCCGCTACTCCCATAGATTCCATCAACATATCGTGTCCATCATAGGTCTAGTCACGATTACTTTCACGTAGTGACAGTACGAGAGGAGGGAAAGGGCGATATCGTGGTCATACCTCTCGGTAGATTGGTTTACCACTCTCGTGTAGTAGATGCATACCATGTTATCCTAGATCCTAGGGAGGGAACGCTTATCTTTCTTAATCACTCTCTTGTGTTCACCCTTTACCATCTACAACCCTAGATTTGTTTGATCAACTTAACTTAGATTAACTTAGGTTAGATTGTTTTACCTTTAGATTAATACTCTTTCAAAGGTTTTCCATTCAACTAGATTAGTACTTGGTTAAGCGCTAGTAATCCCCTTGCTCTGCGGATTGACAAGAACCTTGGGAATCCCGTGGTAAAAAAGGTGTAGGTCCGTACGCTTGCGGATCGTAGGTGGATACGAGTTTTATCTGTCAACAAGCCCCTTTTTCTGGCGCCGTTGCCGGGGAGCAAGCCAGTTTGCTACGTTTAATCTAGTATTAATTTTGTTGATTACTAACACCTAACCCTTATCTTCTAGAAAGAAAAATCTTTTTTTTTGTTTTCTTTCAACTTTTCTTGTGCCTAGATGGATTTGTTCACCTCACCATTGGAAGACGAAGAGATGTCACTAAGGGAGCTAGCAATGCCGTCAATGGAAGACATTGAGATACAAAAATCAGATTTGATGCTTGCTACAACCCACTATGAAGTGAAGCCTGGAATCATCAAGTTAGTGGCGACAAAACCATTTAGAGGATCGGAGGATGACAACCCATATAGACACATTAAGGAATTCACGATGATATGCAACACGGTGCAACAAGAAAGAGTTCCGGCCGCTTGGTTCAAGTGGAATCTTTTTTCGTTCTCTCTCGAAGATGAAGCGCGAAGATGGTACACACTTGTGTCCGTTGAAGCAAAAGGAAATTTGGATGAGCTAGTGAAGAAGTTTCTTTTGAAGTTCTTTCCCATAAGCAAGGTGCAAGACTTAAGGAGGCAAGTGCTCACTTTCAAGCAAGGAGAGGATGAAGGAATTGATGAAGCTTGGGACCGTTTTAATGAACTACTTGAGCGAGGCCCGAACTTGGGATTTTTCGGTGACTTGATGTTGCATACCTTTTATTTTTCACTAACCCCTAACTCGTCTCGTTCTGTAAGCATGTGTGCAGGAGGTGATATAATGGATAAAACAATTAGTGAAGCCGCACAAATCTTACAAAGGATAATCAATGGACAAAGAACGCAACGATATTGGCAAAGATGTTGTCGAGAGGAGCAAAACAACAAAAGCAAGCCCAAGGTGCTTGCTGAAATTTCTGAAAAAGATGAACTGGAGGTCAAGAAAGATGAACCGACCGTACAAGAAATTAAGGATCCACTTCCCAAGGTAAGAGAAGTCATTTCGGATGTTAAAAATGTTGAAACTAACATGAATGTAGGCCGAAGTATGTGGAATGCTAGACCATTGGCGGAGTTCATTCAATCCGGTTGGATTCAAGTCGATTTTGCCCCACTAATCAGCTATCGAAGGAAGGAGGAACGCCGACACATTGCCAAACTAGTTGAAGATATTTTTGATCAAGAGATGAGTGGAGAGTCGATCTAAAAGATATTTGAAGAAGAAAGAGAAGAAGATGAAGGATGGATCGATCAATTTGACAACTCAAAGATTTGCAATAAAGGAAGAGAAGAGTACAACCGTGATGAGCCTAGTGACTCAAAGGATAAATGGGAGGAGATAGGACTTAGGCTAGAAGATGAATGGGAAGGGGTTGACATAGATCAAGTACTCCAAGAAGGCCCCTCCCCACAAGGTGATAGCTTGTGTGCTATTGAAGCCTACACACTAGAAAATCAAGACATGGAAGTACTCAAGGATGAAGAAAAGAGTAAATCAACAATGAGCGATCTTGACAACATGTGGTACATGGAAGATAAAGAAAGCAACATACAAGACTTTGAAGACGAAGATTGGGATGACAATGAAGACTTCAAAGAAGAGACAAATGCAAATGTAGTTGATGGATTACACGTTCCACATGATGAGATGGAGGGGATGCAAAAAGGTAACAAAGAGACACCTTCACTCGTTGAGATTGATTCACCTTCAACACCGCTAGATGAACCAAATATCACTCTTGTTGAAAAGGTTCTAAGGCCAAGGTACGCGCTGAAATCTCAAGATATTATTGGTATTGATGTTAATAAATTCAAATACTCATGCTCAACCAATAGTATGAATGATAGTTTAATGTCTATGCCTTGTTCCAATAGTGATCATGTTGATAGGCTAGATTTTCTTGAGAATGAAAAAGAGGAAACATTTATGTTTGATCCAATTAATCTCACACCTAAAGAACCTTTGCCTAATGATGAGCTAAGTGCTATGCATGAAACATATGCTTCTTTTATTTACACCTTGACTTGTTGCTACAATTCACATGTGGTGTTAATTATGGATGCGTATGTTTACAATAAGTTTTGTAAATCTCGATCATGCTTTGCGCTTGGTCAAGCTAATGACCTTAAAGAAGAATATGTTGGGAGAAGGCCCGATTTTCACTAACCATGTAGACAAGGCTTGAATAATGAAAAGAGAAGTCATGCTTAAAGAGTTGCAAGATAAATCATCAACCTCTCTAAATCCCGCAATGGATGCTGCTGTCTTCATAAATTTGAGAGCTTGTTCAGGGGTGTACAAATGGAGAAAATGAGATATCCAGAAGCTCCATCAAGTTACCATTCCAACGCATCAAGAACCAACAAGTGTGAAGACTCGTGCGAGGAATTATGGAGAAAACATTGAGCGTTGCGCGTTCTGAAATTTCAGGACGGATTTCATCACCGAAGTAAAACGGACGTAACTCTCTTGTCTGGAGTCCGATTTGGGCAAATGAAGACTCCTTGGAAAGGAAATTTTGTGCACTGTGCAATGGAGTAGAGCTTGAGTATACTTTCTGTTCTGGTCATTAAAAAAAATTATGGAGTGAAGGCAGCACCGAAGGATGATAAAGAAGGAGATAACGATGAAACAAAAGGATGCTTTGCGCAAGTCTTCTATAAGTGATCAAGCACAACATGTGAAGTAAATTAAAGCTGCATTGGTACCTTTTCTTCTTGCATGAAGGGCCATGGCGATGCGACGAAAAGAAGGTATGTGAGAAAGTCGAGCTCTATGACTTTAAATGAAGCGCTTTTCGGGAGGCAACCCGTTTCTTTATATTTTTACTACTTTCTTAGAGAAAATAAAGAATGGCACTATCTTATGATGATCAACTTGTGGTTATTAATCTAAGTTCAGTTTTCCTTTTTAGAACCACTATCATGTTCATGATCATATTTATTTGCATGCATTGCATTTTGTTATCAATGTGATGTTTCTTTGTGTATACATGTTTTGCACATAGTTGGCTTGGTTGTTTTATATACTTAATGATGTATGCTTCTTTTTCCATGTTAATACTTCATAAGGCATTATGAGTATTTTCCTTTTGTGATCTTGTGTAAACGTGGTGTTTAAATAAGATTGCGGACCATCATCGTTAAGTTCGATAAACCTAGCTAGCTTTTCATATGTTTTCATGTTGCTTTGGTTAGTTTATAAACTTTGCAATGCGCTTAATTTTTCTTGTGCTATAAGAGTTATTGATTTAGGGATAGGTGTTTTAACCCATGATAAATAAACCTTTATGGCTATGGAGAAATTCGGGAACCTAGTTGTAAACATGGTGTTTAGAACTAGGTGAAAACATTGTCTTTGTTTATATGCTTTCCTATCATGTGCATACACACCTTGCACCACGTACACTCATTAGGTTTTTATTCCTCATTAGGCTAATTATGCCACAAGTTAAGAATCTTAGGAGACATTGTTGGATTGTTGGAAATTCTATCTACTCCCAACCATCACCTTGGGGGTAGAATGTGCGTTTAAAACGTCTTGCAGGCAAGATAAAGACTCTCACTACAAGGAAATTGAAGGATGGATAAGATAAAAATGTTTTGTCTTATTCTTCCATGACTAGCAAAATGCTAATCATGGGGAAGACCCTGAATCTTCAACACGGAAGTGCAACATGACGCTCTAGATCAAGATCATTAACGTCTCCGGATCAATGTGCAAGAAGCCACCGATCTCATCAAAATTCTGCATGGTCTCAAAAGGGAAAACAGTGGATATTTTTAGATATTTAGAAGCCCCATGAAGTTACGATTCCAACAAATCAAGAATCAAGACAATCGGAGGTTCCTACAAGCGGTTATGCCCGAATCACCGAGTGCAACACGTCCTGAAATCAGTTTTGGACAACACACAGCGCTGAAGTAAAATGGACATAGCTCCCTTGTTTGAACTCCGTTTTCGATGAATGACCACACGTTGGAAAGGTAATTGCATAAAATTTTCAATAGAGCTATATTTCGATATATGTTCTGTTCTGGACAGAGGGGGAAATCCATGAAAAAGAGACAGCAAGGAGATGATGAGAACAAGAAAGAGGAGATGGTGATGACAACATTGAAGAGAAGGGCGAACAATGACTCCATTAAGCATACAAGATTAAATTTAGAAGTTTAGGAGCATTGATAAATCAAGACAAAATCAAAAGCCACATCGATACATGAAGATGTCGGAAGAAGGCAACGAAGAATTACAAAGGATGGTAATATCTCCACGGACCTTCTCTTTTCCAAACACAAATGCTTGTAAGTATGCCTTCAACCTCAACTTGGTGCAACCTTTTGTTTTTCTCTTCCAACAATAACATAGCTATTAGGAGGACAACCTAGGTTTCTTTTTACTTTCAATAGATAGGCATGACCATGTGTTCACCTCGATGTTTTATATTGCCTATGCTTACAGAAAGATGATGAAAGTTACCGCTTTGTTTTGCCTACATGAAGTTATACATGTCTTGGCTAATTGCTCTGTATAATATGATCTGAAATTAATTTAAATACCGGCTCTTTTATTTGTGGAGGTGAAATGACTATGCTCTAGACCCACATACATATCTTTGCTCTTCGATTTAAGTTTATGGATAGCCGGATAACTTGTTGTTTTTATGAAAACTTAACTTTTATGCTATCTACATGTTTGTGATGCTCTTGCAATGTTCTACCTACCAAAGCCATATACATATATGTTTTATGATAACAAAACCCGTAGATTGCAAACATATGTTTTGATGAGTTGGATTAGGATTGATTTCTATGGTTCGAGACTAAGAAGCTGGTCATTCCTTTGTGTAACTTTTTCATGCTAGCCTTTTTGTCCATGCATTGTGGGTTTTCACATCGAAAGTTTCACAAACTTCCCTGGGCATCCACCCTAAACCAAAACATCTTTTTGTGATCACCTCCTTGTCCACAACCCAATTTGAGTATGGAGTAAAATTCTTGATGGAGATTCAAATATTCCGCAATATTATGGAATTTATACTTACTTTAGCAGTCATTTCCCCTCTCTTTTATGCTCTAGGACGAGCATCGTTCAAGCATGGGGGAGGAGTCATTCTCTAACACAAATGCTATGTAACTATTATGTTACAAAAAGTTTTGAGGAGCAAAAGAAAAAAAGAAAAAAATGAAAAATGAAAAAAATATGATAAGAAGAAAAAAAAAGTAAGAAAAATAGGAAGAATAAAGTGAAAAAAAGAAAGAGAGAAAAATGATAAGGAAATAAAATAAAGAAAAAAAATAAAGATGCTCCTCGGTTCTTTTTGCTTCATAAGTTCTCAAGTGCCTTGATGACACATCCATACTCAAATCTTCCAACCATGTGCAATCCGATAACGAGGACTTCACTCGTGCCTCGGGATCATCCATTTGCCACTTGCACATGTCCACTTATCTAAACGTGTGTGTTTCATCCCTCTCTCTTTCCAACATTTATTTTCCATGGCCTTTTTGACGAGTCTCGGTAATTCCAATAGATCTCTCTCTTAATTTGACAATATTTCGGATGTATGTTTTGCTAGGATTGTTTTTAACCTTCCAAGCTCCACATAAGCCTTCCACTATCACATATGAGTAGAGTAGGTTGAAAATAATCTAGTATAGGCTTGAGTGACTTGATGAGATGAGTGTTTCCATGAGCTTTTGCGATAGATTTTCACTTATGTTGGATATGCATCTTTTTGAAAATCTTCCATGTGACAAGGTAATGGTTTGAAGTTCACTCAAGTTTGAGAGCATCGTGTTACATGTGGCTTGTTCTATTGTTAGTCTATCTTCCATAATGAAAAAGAAGCCGGTCACAACTTGAACTTTAAAAATAAATTCTTAAGAGAGAGCAATTTGTCTCGTCATGAATGACTAAGTGCAGGGATAGCATTGGAAGGCAACGCTGATTTCCCTTTTAAGCAAGGATTACTTACTCGAGGACGAGCAAGGTTTAAGCATGGGGGAGATGTTGACGGTGAATTTCCGTCAACCTAGAGTACTTGTTATACATTGGTTTCGATTATGATTTGCAACTAACCCGCCACTAGGCATACTAATGATGTAACAAGTTCACACTTGCATGTCAATTTTGGAGTTTGTTGTTTACGTAGGAAATCTACGGTAAAGAGGAGACTTTCGGGATAAGTTCACCAAGCACTTTGGAAGAAGATCATGAAGCCCGACAAGAGTCAAGACACGCGATGAACATGACTCCAAATGACCCGAGGATCGAAGCGTCAACGTGCAAGTCTTCAGGGACTCAACCAGAAAACAGCGAAGCTTGCATAGCAAGGATTTAAGCCTTAACAGTGAAGGAAACGATGTCAAAGGCTCACATGCAAGTGCACACAAATAAGGGATCACGCGAGAAGCAACCGGGGAGAAACCCGGGGTCGAACCGGGCCGAAATGGGCCTGGGCCGGCCGGCTTGGGCCGACCGGCCCAGCCCACTCCGGGGTCGGTTCGGTGCCCCCTTTGCCCTAGGTGTTCGTCTATTTATTGCCTCCGCCGCCGTCGGCTGCCACATCGAACAAATCATCCTACCGACACCATTGACCAGAACACCGCCACCGCAAGATGAGGGAGAGAGTTAGATGAGCTCGTCGCAAGGATCAACGCCGGCGGAGAGAAGGAAGCAAGAGGAGGACTCCAAGCCGCTGGCCTAGGAGTGTTCCCAAGCTCCATCGCCGCCATCTTCATCGACGACGTTCTCCGGAGTCTCCATCACCCCTATGTGCTTCAATCCGTGTAAGATGATGGGGTAATGTCTCCGTTCATCCCTAGGGTTAGATGGATGCATGCTATGTGATCGCTACTTGATTCGTGGTTTCAATCTATTGTTTTTGATGTTGATGATGCTTTGATGATTAAGGTTAGCTACCGTGTTTTTCGGGCGTATGATATCCGCTACTCCCATATATTCCATCAACATACCGTGTCCATCATAGGTCTAGTCACGATTACCTTCGCGTAGTGACAGTACGAGAGGAGGGAAAGGGCGAAACCGTGGTCACAACCCCCGGTAGATTGGTTTACCACTCTCGTGTAGTAGATGCATACCATGTTATCCTAGATCCTAGGGAGGGAACACTTATCTTTCTTAATCACTCTCTTGTGTTCACCCTTTACCATCTAGTTTAACCCTAGATTTGTTTGATCAACTTAACTTAGATTAACTTAGGTTAGATTATTTTACCTTTAGATTAATACTCTTTCAAAGGTTTTCCATTCAACTAGATTAATACTTGGTTAAGCGCTAGTAATCCCCTTGCTCAGCGGATTGACAAGAACCTTGGGAATCCCGTGGTGAAAAAGGTGTAGGTCAGTACGCTTGCGGATCGTAGGTGGATACGAGTTTTATCCGTCAACAGTGTCAGAGCTTGGCCAGCCTGTTGCTCCAAAAAATTCAAGGACAAGTTTGTGTCTCAATGCGGGGCAATTGTAAGGGATAACGTGCCCATCAAGTATAGAGAATGGAAGGGAAAACCAAGTAATCCATACATGGTTCCAGACTCAGTAAAAGACCAGCTACGGAATAATGTGCTAAAACACTTCGCACTTCTTGAAGGTGTCGACCCAAACCTTGTTAAAGGTTGGACTCTAGTGAAGATGGAACTCAATTTCAGAATTTCAAGAAGAAGTTGACTAGAGATTTTATCAAGAACAACCGAACTTCAAATTGGGTTGAATATCTGAAGATAAAAGATCACTGGAAGTCCTTGTTGAATACAAGAAAAGTGAAACTTTGTCCCAAAAAAGTTCCCAAGTGAAGAACAGTGCTAGTAAGAAAGGGGAGTACAACCATCGTCTTGGTCGAGGTGGTTACGCGGCAGCAATTCCCAAGTGGCGGAAGATGGAACAAGACCTTATCGCCAAAGGTATCATATCAGAAGTCTTTCACTGGCCCGAAAGATCGAAGAATTGGTATTATGTGCATGGAGGCAGATTGAACCCGGATGATGGCACCCTTGAATTCCCACCCACGTTACGAGAGAAGGCATTTGAGTTAATGAACAAAATAGAATATGTCAAAGCTGGTAGATTGAAGGTTGACAAAGAAATGGATGAGCTCACTATGGCACTCGGGAATCCAGAACACCCAGGACGTTGCAGGGGCTACGGGGTGGTGCTGTGGAAGTATGCCTTCAAGGGAAACCTCGATAGCTATAGAAGCCGCCAAAGAAGAAAAGAATGCGAAGACGATCATTGGCGCCAAATGATGGAGCAAGGACTTAAAGAACAAGACGAAAAGATGTAGGTACAGATTGAACGGCGACTAGCCATAACGATATCTAAAATAGCCCAAACTGGAGCACTGCTTGAAGTACCTCTGGATCCCGTCATTAGCCCTTCCGCTCGGAAAAGCAGTTGTGCTTCTACCGAGGTTGCACCAGGTGCTTGCATAGAGGTCGCACTGGGTGCTTGCACAGAAGGCCCTGAAGAGCCTAGGGCAATCGAAGGAGTTCCAGTGGATGACAACCAACAATACCCGGTGGATTTTCTTTGTTGGTGCACCCCATGTGAGCTGCACAAGCCATTCGGCAACATCACAATGCAGGTGGCATACAGAAGTGCTTTTACGCATTTTCCTGGATAGACTAGCCACGACATGTTGATTCTGAGGAACCAAGTTGAGAAGTACCTTGGTTCGTGTGTGATGAGTGATTGACCGGGTGGTTTGAAGCTTTGTGTGTGTAGTGTTGAGTTGTGTTGTGTGTGTTTTATTTTGTGTATTTACCTTATTGTTTATGTGGTGTGTTGTCAATGCACTCGTGAGGAGTGGTTGACAACGTTGTGTGGACTGACTCTTGGCCTAGTATTGCGGGTGTTGGTTGCGGCTTGGTTTGCATTGGTGCGGGTGAAGAACGGGCGCGAAAGGTCTTAGCCTTGCGGGGCCTCCGAGGAGTGAAGAGACAAGTAGGCTTGGTTCGAGGGACCGGTGGCCGAAGGGATCAAGTGCGAGCCGCATGGTGCAAGAAGAGCAAGATGAAGTCGTGGACATGGAGCCGGTGCATCGGTGGTGGCCAAGTCAAGGAACGAGGCAAGGCGAGTAGGCGTCCGGCGCCGGAGGTGAAAGGCTTGGCGGGCTCGACGCTTGGCGTGGTGAGGCCGGGCCGTGTACGCGGGGTTTGGTGGTTTGGCCACAAAACCATCGGAGGAGGGTTTCTCGGTTTGGGCCTCAAAACCGAGCCCGAGGGCCTGGCGTGACGGAGACGGTATCCGGGTGCGTCGGGAAGCTTCGAGGCGGGCGACACGCGGCATGATCGAGGTGCTTGCGTCGGGAGGACGTGAAGGCCTGATGGATGCGCGGCCGTCCGATGGTGAACTTCATGTGTTGACCAAAATGCCCCTGTGAGGGCTTGTGTTGTACTCCTAGTGTAGGGGCACTTCGGTCTTTTCGGAGGGCCTATATATAGGAGGAGGGGGCTGAATTTTCAGCCAACTCTTGGGCTAGAGGCTGCGGTACTCTTTGATTTTGGAGTGCTTTGGGAGAGAGGGAGAGAGGGGAGAGTGGCTCTTTGATTGGAGCTTTTTGCCATCTTAGATTTGATTTCTAGGAGTGGCTTGTAATCGTTTGGACAAGATATTCATAGTGATTTCATCCTCTAAATCTTGTGCCAATATTTCTATTCCCGAATTTCTTTTATTGCTTTTTCGGAGCTCTTTTTGTGCTATTTTCGTGCTTGTTTTCGTGCCTTTGTTCCCGGTGTGATTCCGCGGATTTGAGTGGGTTTCTCCCCGGATTTCTTTGAGGGAAACATGGATAGATGTCTTGTGCATCTTTGTGCTTGATCTTGTGCCCTCAAACGCCGGAAACCACTTCGATTCGTGAGTTTTCGTTCGGTGCTCTAGCTTTTGGTGGTGCTCAAAGGATTCGCGATTCCCGGTGATTTAGGGAGTTAGGAGGCAAGATTTTTGGGCTATAGCATCCTTGTGTACGCTTTTCAAGTACCCAAACCCTTGTCTCTACAGCTTCAACCGTTTGGGAAATCCGATGATGATTTGGGGGAGTTGACTTTCGGGGTCGGGCGTTTTCAACTCTGTCCGCACCTGGCGGACGGTCCGCGAGGGCCAGGCGGACGGTCCGTGTGTACAGTGTTCTTCGCGTGTTCTTCGTGTTCTTCCTCGGCTTTGCTTTCGATCCGATTTGGTTTTGGTTTTTCGTTGCGGCCGGTTTGCGGACGGTCGAGCTTCGGTAGCGGACGGTCCGTGACCCGCGCGGACGGTCCGCCGGTCTTCGCGGACGGTCCGTTTTTCTCGGGTCGCCTACGGTGTTCTGTGTGCTTTAACGGACGGTCCGCGGTGTACGGCCGGACGGTCCGCGGGGTTGGCGCGGACGGTCCGCGAGGGCGGCCGGACGGTCGCGAGGCTGCGCGGACGGTCCGCTCCTCCTGTCCGGACGGTCGCGAGCCCGGGCGCTTTGCTCTTTGGTTCGATTCCTCCCTCCTTCATTCGTGCTTCCGCGTGTGTTTCTAGGACTCGTTGTTTTGGTGATTGGTGTGTGATTCGTTCCAACGCTTGTGTGTGACCGGGTTTTGACTAGGGTATAGGCCGGGTTCTTTGAGAAGAATTTTTACCGGCTCCTATTCACTCCCCCCCTCTCTAGTCGCCATCTGATCCTTCAGATTCCACCCGGCTACGCCTCAGTTTCTGTGGAGGAGATTTGTCAGTCACAATTTGAAGATTTAGAGCTAGACACCCCAGGAGGTGACAGGGAAAGGACACTCAAGGATACAGTTCACGGTATCATATTGTGGCCCAAACATTACATTATAATCATCCAGACGAAGGGATCAATCCCTCCTATAGATCCCCCGCAGTCGCGACCATCATCATCTCCTAGGTCGTCCTCACGACCTTCAATATCACCTCGCTCACCGTCTACACAGGAACCATTATTCAATTCCGGAGGTGCGAGCTCCAGCCATGATATTGACATCAATCCCAAATCACCTCCAACAAAGCAACCAATGGCGGCAAAGCAAGAGCCATCAAAAGCATAAATAAACACCGCAGCACCGCAGAAAAACCGCCCAACCACCAAAGCATATCTGAAAAAACCGCGAAACCATCGCAGAAGAAACCACCGCAGAAAAAACCACCTAGCCACGAAAGCATAGCCGAAAAAACCATCGGAGCACAATCTTCCAACCCAGTGCAACCACCAAAACCACCAACGATAAAGAAAATGGTTGAGCTCATCAGCAAAAGGAAGCTAGCATGGGAGACGACAGAAGAAGAAGGAAAAACAACGATCGGTGCCCAACATGTGCATGAGAAGACCAAACAACTAGATCTGTCAAAACTTGGGTTTTTCAAACTAATGAGTGAAAACAGCAAGAAATTGATGATGCCCATACTGGAGTCGATGTCGTCTAAAGAAGATGCGTCGATGAGGAAACAGACTTACTTTCCCTCCAGCCCCAATGCACAGGAACGAGCTGTAGTAGAAATGGCTACACAAGAAGTAGTGAAGCTCCTTGGTTTCATGGAAGAAACAAGGATGCCTTTAGGTGTTGCACTCGGCCATAAAGAACCACCCCGGGATCCAAGTTTCGAGTATAGATGGCCCTTTCAGCTAGGAAAACCTCTTGTCAAGCTAGAACTAGTACTTAAGCTCTCACCTAAGATGTACAAATTTCATGAGTGGTACATGCGGCAATCACTGAAAGGCGTACATAACATAGCTATGCTTGCTGCACCCGAAGATTTTTCCACTGAAGGCAACAAGGTGGTCTGGCTGGATTTCAAAGATATTTATGAAGTTTACCATCAAGATGCCCTGAGTACCGATCTTATCATCGCTTGGTGTCTGTAAGTAATGTCTTTTTTTATGTTTATTAATTAAATTATTACATATGTGGATTTACTAATAAAATTTGTATTTCCTTTTTGGTAGCCTGCAAAAACGTGAGATGCAAAAAAAGAATATTGCTAGTATTAGTTTCATAGACCCATCAAAAGTCAATGAGTTTGAGGTCAAGCATCAACCAGACACAACAATCGCGACAATCTATATGACCTTGACTAGGTTTCATGACAAGGATCTCATACTACTACCTTACAACTGCGAGTATGTGCAATTGCCATCTAATTGTCTTTGCTAATTCTATTTAGTTCTAATTTATATGACTATTATGACCATGTATGTGCAGTTTCCACTGAATTTTTATGATCATTCAAGTCGACAATAGCAACGTCATGGTGTGGGATTCATTGAGAAAAAACCCCGCAAGTTACCAAAACCTTCAAGATATGTTTCAAGTGTAATAATTCTACCTAAGACATTCTTTTAAATGCAATATTTATTTATTTATATATATATATTTATATATATATATATTATTTTACCCGCAAGTTACCAAAACCTTCAATATTTGTTTCAATATATGCTTTTAGTAACACATCATCTCTCATGAATTTTCCTCAGAGCTTGGCAAAAATTCATCGCAGAGAAAGAAGGTGAATTTAACCCAACAATTACATTCTATACTGATTATCCGGTACATAATCCAAACAACAACTTCGGATTTGAGAAAATTTAAATTTATCACACCTATATTTCATAACATTTTCTCCTATCCACTTTAGTTTTTGAGACAGGAACAAGGAAATAATTTATGTGGATACTATGTCTGTGAGCACATACGATGTTTGGCAACTGCAAAGTTTGGAAATTATGATGTAAGTTAATTAAGTAAACCTATCAATAATACATCATTTCCTAACATATTAACATATTTGCACATTATACAGATGCTTCTATATTAAATTGTTGGGTGCAATATATTAACATATTTGCACATTATACAGATGGATATGGTTAAGGATGAGGTCATTCAGAAGGATCGTCTTTCGGCGATTCAAGAAAGTCTCTTGGGATTCATCCATGAGGAGGTGGTTATGCCAACAGGAAAACATTATTATGATGCATCCAAATAATCTAATAGATACTAGAAATTTGAAGTGAACAATATTTTGATGTATAAATACTATTTATTTTGATATGTATATTTCTAAGTTTATGTAAGTTTGTATATAAGTCTAACTTCAAAAACTTTATATATAAGTCTAACTGCGTACATGGTATATATAGATAGGTATATACCTATATACATGTTCAAATATGTATATGTGCATATACGGGTTAGACAACAATTAGAATATAAGCTCAAATCGAAAAACAAAAAAAAGAGAAACGAGACCCTTTAGTCTCGGTTGGTATTACCAACCGAGACTAAAGGGGGTGGGCGCGGGTGCTGGCGTGCCCCCCCTTAAGTCTCGGTTCGTAACACCAACCGGGACTAAAGGGGCGGCCTTTTGTCTCCGAACTTTAGTACCGGTTGGACTTGAGAGATCTAAACCCCTCTCCAACCGGGACTAAAGCCCCCCTCCCTACCAGTGGTCCAGCGCCGGAGC
Source organism: Cenchrus americanus (assembly GCA_947561735.1). Classification (NCBI taxonomy): domain Eukaryota; kingdom Viridiplantae; phylum Streptophyta; class Magnoliopsida; order Poales; family Poaceae; genus Cenchrus; species Cenchrus americanus. Next base: position 182,110,095 of record OX387245.1, read on the forward strand.
AAGCCAACATCTCCTAAAGTCTTGTGACAACGACGAGACGCACCTTCCATCTAGTCGCTGCTGATGAAGCACCGTGTGCCCTGTGAAGATCATTGGGTACGGTGTGCCTTCGGCCAGCCACAATTTCAGTCCTTTCGTCTTGCCGAGGTTGTCGTTGACGCCGCAGGTGATGAGAACACCCCTAGATGCACCCTGCTCCTTCTCCGTCCCCCTCTCACTAGTCAGTGCAAGCTTCCAGGCACGTATGTACCAATAACAACATGCTTGTTAGCTACTACATGCACGTCCATCAATCTTTTGTCTCTAATCCGGTGATGCCTATGGCCATGTCATGTTGATCCTTGCTGCTTCCGGGCTGATGCCATCTCCTGTATCTCTTTGCAGCGTTTGGTAGCTATCTGGTGCATAGCACACTCATGGACGTGCGAGCAACAAGAGGTAGCAATGGAGGTAAGCCGGTACAAAAGCAAATAGAAGGCCATGGAAGTGGTGGCGTCATGATGATGTCATGCCTATGCAATAAGTGAGACATTGTCTTCTAGAAAATAACTAGGATGCTTCCTGATCGTATTTCCTTTCCATAAATCTTTTAGCCTTCACATTGTCTATCTTTGATCTATAGAATAATCTTTTATTTATCTATATAATTCCTTTGCCACATTGTTATTGCTTAAATACTTTGGCGATGTCATGTTTAAGTAATAATAATTCTCAGTACATACATGTATGCACCACTAGCATGCGTGCAATGTGATATTTTTCTAGCTGTTTTTTATGTGCTGCCATGGAGTAGCATGCCACCATCATGTTTAATAGCTATCCTTTTATCCCATATCTTATTCCATTCAATTTCTATCCTCTTGTACGTTCTCTTAATCCTCCTTTTAAGCTTCTTTTGATTAGTGTATTGTTTCTTAGTTGCTTGTTTGTTTGCTTTGTATGCTTGTGCCTGATGATTGATGTGAGTAGAAGGAATGTGGTTCGAGAGCTTTCAAGAGCTAGAGGTTGAAGAACTCTAAGCAACAACACTACTTTGGTTAAAGGCAAGTGTGTGGTCCCTTGTCCTAATAACTATTTAATCACTCATTGCATTGCTTTGCATTAATTTTGATGGGTTCCTATTAAGGATGACTAGCCTCTTTTGACCATTATCTTGAACCTGGTTTTAATTAATACTGATGGTAGATGCTGCTTAACTCACTCTACCGGGATGGTGTTAATCGAACAACTTTGATACTTTTTATGTTTTATGTCGAATGATGCTTTAATACAAGATCATACATGCTTAATTGGAACATGGAGAACCACCCAGGAAACAGTACAACCACAACAACTAAACAGGCACTAGTCTTGGCCAATTAATTAGGAACTTTAGCTTGGGGTGATCTTACCTGATAAGGACAAGAGATCGGCAGTACTGCGTGGTATGGACTCGCTCTAGCAGGGGGCTAGGTGAGTTATTAGCTTGGGGTGATCTTACCTGATAAGGACAAGAGATCAGCGGTACTGCGGGGTATGGACTCGCTCTAGTAGGGGCTGGGTGAGTTATTTTTCTATGGTGGGGTATTGACCTACTAGGGGACTTTATACCTTGCTAACTGATTCGGACCTTGTGGTTCACAACTTGTTGGAGAACCTTTGTAAAGGCCTCGTAGCATCCCTATGCAACCACACCTGGGTAGTGTGGTATGGTGCCTAGCTAGCATCGCATGGTTGGGTTCAAAGTTCTTCGAAGCTTTTAGACTGCTTGTGGTGAAAGTGTACAACCTCTGCAGAGTTAAAACTAATCGATTAGCCGTGCTCATGGTCAAGAGCGGCCTGGACCCTCACATGATAATTGAACTTGAAGATGGTCTTAAATTGCATTATATGGTTATTGTTGCAATATGCTTTGACATATCTCATCTTTATGCTTAATGTGGGTTGGTATATACTTATATCTTAGTAATCAGGTGCTAATAAAATTTGATTAACTAAAATTGCTTAATGCAGTCAACCTGTTAACCTTTCCTTGTCAAGCCTTTGCATTCATACTTTCCTCACACTTGCTGAGTACGACATGTGCTCACCCTTTCTATAAACAATGTTGCACAGAAAGAGGAAGCCACTATGAAAATGTTGTGAAGATGTTGCTGGTGCTAGGCGTACGCAACCCCCAGTCGACTGCTTGTGAAGTTTGGTGCCTTCGTTTCCAGGATTAAGCGTAACTCTGATAATCTTTTTTTCTTACGTGATATTGTTTCTGTTATTCGCTTATGTCACTATATGCATGAAACTTGATCCTGGCATACATATAGGTTTGTAGTTGGTTTTCTTTGGAAAACAGGTGTGATAGAGTGGTATCAGAGCGGACCCTTACGGTTGTGTGTACGAGTCAGTGTGCAGACATAGGGTGCAAGGTGCACGTGGGCCTGAGATGGCACACATGGCATGGCATATGGGTCGGCACTAGATGTATGGTTGTGCGCTAAGAGGGAAGGTTCTTGGACATTTGCTCGGGTCAGTGTGCGGACATATGCATACGTGTGTGGGCCTGGGATGGGGCACACGGCATTGCATATGGGTCGGCACTGGACGGGTGAGTTGGACCGACGAGGACGTCAGGTTCTTTGAGGGGGGGGGGGAGAGGCTGAATGTCACACCCGACCCAATTTGGATGGCCCATGAGTGGCCCATGAGAGCAGGTGCGCGTGTTTAGTGCCACATTGCTAGTTGAGTAAGGGTGGAGCAACTTATAAGCCTTTGTCCACCAGCCATAACACCCTCGGGTTAACCCTTTTACACGAAGCGAGGATGAAAGTATAAGCAGGGTGTTATGTGTACGTGTGTTCACCCCTACGGAAGGGCTGGCGGTGTGGCTTTGGTGGGCGGGGTGTTACACAATATCTACTAAGATGCCTCCAACATCATTGCCCAGTAAATACTTTGTGTTCTTTCCCAAAACTCCTATGATCACAAGTGGATCTTCATGCAAATACTTCTTCAGCTTAAGATCTGCCTCTACTTTTATGAGGTGGAGATTGCCTGAAGTAACATCTTAGGGTTGATACCCCTGGAAGTCGTTTTCTATCTCTGTCGAACCTGATCCCACGACTTGATGCTCCCCTTTGGTAGTGAAGCGTACCACTGTTGAGCTGAACCTTTCAGCACCATGATCATAGCTCTTGCCTTTGCTATATCGTTTCCTCTGCCCGCATATATCACCACACTATATTATTGGATGAATTGTCTGGGGTCTGACTCACCATCGTACTCAGGCAGAAATGCTGGTAGTTTGAACTTTGGTGGCCATTCTACTTGTTCTAAATCAATTGAAAGTGGAGATGTAGGCTTTGCCTTGCTCGGGTACGATTCTCTATGGTTCTTGCATGGCCTACGCTCCACAAATGCCTCTTCGTCTGAATCTTAGTGCCAAGACTCATCATCTTCTTCTGACTCATAGTCTTCTTCATCTATGATTATGGGTCTTCTTTGTTTCTTGTTGTGTGTTTGCGACACGTGAGGCTGCCATTTTTTCGCTAGTTGCTTCTGAAGAGAATTCAATTGTGTCTGCAAGATTGCCATCTGCTCTTATAGCTGTAGAGTCTTTTGTCTTATTGCTTGTTGTTCTCTATCTTCATTCAACAACTGCAACAACTTTTGTACTTGCTTCAACACCTCTTAGTACTTAGCTTTCTTTTGAGTTGGGTCTTCATTTTGTATCTCTTTTGCCCTTAATATGACAGCTTCTGCTTGGGCTCTTGTGCATACATTTGCAGGTACTGGTCTTTCCTTCATCTTCGCCAAAAGCCTTGCTTCGATTCTCCTCAGTGAAGCGATGTCTTCGTCTCAATTCATGCATCCATGAGACCAACCTCGAAATGTCCTTCTGCCACGTCTTCAACTTCTTGTCCTTGATCTTCTTCATGCCTGTGGTTCTGTGGACTTAATACCAAGTCCCTGTTTGTGTTAGCGTTCGACGCTGCTCCTCTCTCACGAGGATCTTTGCTCTCTGCTTCCGACAGATCATCGGTCGTTGTATGTGGGTGTGGGTGTGGGTTTTTGGTGCTTTCTTCGGTGCCATTGTGGTCTCTTGGGACGTAAAATGGTGGGCGCCTAAACTGTTGGGGTTTAAACCTTTTCCGGAGAGGGGCCAACAACTATCAAGACTCAAATGTAAAAAGTAAAAGAATACTGAAGATAGATTGAGAAACCTGACTTCAGTTGAGTGTGAAGAAACTCAACCTCTGACCAATCCCCCTTTTCCATTCCCTTTGGGCTCCTTTTACAAGCCCATAACAATTTCACTTTACAACACATACTCTTGCCTTTTCACATTGTGTGAGGCATCTCGAGGTTATTTCGGTAACCTTACAAGGCCCGTACAAAACACACTTTACAAATTTGCACTTTACATGTTGTCACTCTATGTGTCTGCTCGCGTGGAGTCGTGATCTTGGTCGAACACCTTCAAGCCACTGTGCTCTCCTTCGTAGATGCTCGCCGCCCACCTTCGGCTTCAAACCGCTGGCGCCCATCTTTGACTCACGTTCATTGCCCTTCTTCGGGTTCCTGTGTTCGGTCGCGACGATTCTTCCCATGTGTTGGAAACTTCACCACCGTCTCCCGAACCCGATCTCCTTCAGTCTTCTCTTCGCTAGGGTTCAACCCTTCTTCTTCGCGTCCCGACCATGCATCTTCTAGCATCGTCGCCCAACCTTCAGTCGAAGATCACTAGATCTCCTTCCGTTATCTTTATCCTTAGCCCTGCACTTACTCATTCAAAGACAAGCATGTCCACTACTCCTCTTCGTTGAGCCGAAATGAAGGGAGGGGGTTAGTCACAAAATATTTACCCTAACATAAAATTTAATTGCTATTGAGGGAGCACTTTGTTATTTGATCTTGGAAAACTCGTAGACCCTTTTTGTGTGACTATTAGTGTTTAGAGTCTTTTTCTTTGTGTTTTTCTTAGAGAGAAATATAAAGTACAACACCAACCTTTGACTCTAAATATGAGGCTAATCAATCTAGGTTTAATTTTCTTTTTATACCATCTCCACCACCATGATCATGTTCAAATTTGTTTTGTGCATATGCATTGCATTTTTCCACCACCATTCTTTTTTGCATTCCACACATGCTTTGCACATAGTTGGCTTGGTTATTCTAAATACTTCATGATATGTGCATTAATGTTCTTGCTTCATATGACTATATGAGCATTTTTTCCTCATGCAACCTTGTGTAAACATGATGTTTAAACTTGCTTACAGACCTTCATCTTCAAGTTCAATAAACCTTGCTAGTCTCTGTCACACCCAGTTTTAAAGGCAAAACCGAATGCATAGATCACGTGTGCGATAGGATCAAATTACACACACGCTTAGACATTGTGAATACCAAAATCAGTGCCACACGAATAAAGAGTTATTACAAACCATAGTCTTAATCGAAACTTAAATAACAAGTTCTCACAGCGGACAAAATGCCTCCACAAGCAGCTGACTGAAGACTACGCACACCTAGAACTCCAGGAAATCTCCTGGAATGTCTTCAAAGTTCTCCCAGTCTGAGCAGCAATCCGGGTATTGTAGATGCAAGAGAATAAACAAGCGTGAGCATATGACGTACTCAGCAAGAGAGAACAACATAACATGCAAGGCCATATGGTGGATGGCTAAGGTTCAAGAAGTTTAGCATTTTAGTAGGTCATGTTTTATTAGCAACCTGATTACTAAAGAGTGTATGTTCATACCAACCCAATTAATAAGATATAAGCATCATAAACAAAGAATAAAACAACAATTAAACATTTAAGTTCCATAATTTAGTCATGTGAGTGTCCAGGCCGCTCTTGACCGTGAGCACGGCTAATCGATTAGTTTTACACTCTGCAGAGGTTGTACACTTTCACCACAAGCAGCGTAAAAGCTCCGAAGAACTTTGGACCCAACCATGCGGTGTTTGCAAGGCACCATACCGCACTACCGAGGTGTGGTTGCATAGGGACGCTACATGGCCTTTACAAAGGTTCCCTAGCAAGTTATGACCCACAAGGTCCGGATCAGTTAGCAAGGTATAAAGTCCCCTAGCAGGTCGATACCCCACCATAAAAAGAATAACTCACCCGACCCCTTGCTAGAGCGAGTCTATACCCCACAGTACCGCCGATCCCTTGTCCTAATCAGGTAAGATCACCCCAAGCTAAAGTTCCTAATTATTCAGCCAAGACCATTGCCCATTAGTTCTTGTGGTTGTACTGTTTTCCTGGGTGGTTCTCCATGTTCCGATTATCATAATAAAGTGGTCTTGTAAAGTAAAGAACATAGACTGGAACATAGAATATAAAAGTAACCAAGTTTGATTAACACCAATCCTAGTTGGGCATGCTAAGCCACAACTACCAACAAGATTAATTTGATTAAACCCGGTGACAAGGTAAAGGTAGTAAAAGACTAGGCATGGTCCTTAATAGGTTCCTGTCAGGTTAATGCAAGCAGAAAAGTAAAGACAGTGAATTTAAATGCATGTTATGTAGGACAAGCGGGTATGCATCAAGGAAGACTTGCCTTCAACAAAACTCTGCTGCTCAAACTCTTGCACGTCTTGATCTTCAAATCCCTCGAACGAATCACTCTCTACGATCCACAATCATCACATACAATCATACAACTAGCATAAATAAGAAACAGTCACCAAACAGTACAAACAGAACAGAACAGTGGCATAAAACTAATCTACACTTCGAGACGATCACGCAGACATAAAGAACACTAAAATCGGAGCTAAAACGACCAAGTTACGGCCTAAAGAAGATGCAGGGACTAAACTGTAAAGGTTTTAAAAGAAACTGGGCTAAAATAAAAGAAAAAGGACTAAACCGTAAGGTTTTTCCTAAGGCGGGAGGGTATATCTGTAAATACCGGAAAACTTAGGGGCTTTTCTGCAAAAACACCATAGCCGGCGGGGTTGACTTGGTTGACTCGAGTTTGACCCGATCTAGATCCGTTGGATCTAGATCCGACGGCTGTGGCGGCTGCGGGTTAAGCGGTGGCGGCGGGATCGAGTCAGGGGCGCTGGATCTTGATCCGGCGGCCACGAACGCACGAGAGAGGCGGGGCGACGGAGAGCGACGGCCGACGGCGGCGGCCGGCGGTGAGCGGCGGCGGGACTCGCCGGCGAACTCGAACTCGGGCTCGGGGGCACGATTCGAAGCGCGGCTAGCACCTACGCGAAGCTCGCGGAACCCGGCGAAGTTGGCGGGGACGGTGAGAGTGGCGGCGACGCGGCGGAGCGACCAGACGACGCGGCGGCACGACACGGGAACTCCGGCGAGGGTCGCTAGGGCGCCACGGTGCAAGGGCTCGACAACAAGCGTCTCGGGTGTCCTGCTCACCTCCTTGCGTGGCTCCTGGGTTGCTTCACTTCGGCGAAGAGGCGCCGAAGGCGACGAATCGACGGCGGCGGCGGCTAGGGTTTCCGGCGGCGCTCGAGGCAAGCAAGGGCAGCGGCGACGGCTCGGGTAGGGAACCCTAGGGGGCGGCGGGTGACTTAAATAGCCCGGGAGCAGTCCCTTGGCGTGCGGGCTATGTCTCCAGGCGTGGCGAGGTCGGACTCCGAGGCGGCGGCGCAGTCGGACTCGGGGATGAGTCCGTCTTGGGGACGACACGGGGTAGGGGATTACAGCTGGGCCCGAGCTGTCATGGGCTGCGGCGCGGGGAGCGGCAAGGCAGGCTAGGGCGGCTTGCTGGGCCGGCTAGTTGGGCCGATGCGAGCCGGCACGCGAGCCGGAGCAAGCGCGGCGGCCTCGCCTGGCCGCCGGGTCTGCGTGGGCCAGCGAAGCTGCACGGGCAGGCTTGCGGGCTAGATAGGGTAGGGTAGATAGGATAGAGGTTTAGGTATTTGGGTTTTGGGGTTGTTGAAAAAGGATTCAATTCAAATGGAATTCAAACTTTGAATTTGAATTCCAGCAAACAAAAGGAATGCACCAACATGTATGCAACATTTAATTCCTATGATTCATTAATTTTATTTTAGAAAAGTTTTAAATGCCTAAAAGAAAAATAAAGCAACCTTATATTCCTTAAGCAATTAAAGGGGTTTCTAGCCAATTTTTAATAAAGACCAATTTAGCAAAGTTAGGGTGTTACAAATCCTACCCCCCTTAAGAAGAATCTCATCCTCGAGATTCAGATAGATTGGGAAAAAGATCTGGAAACTCTGCTTTTAGCTCATCCTCTCTTTCCCATGTTGCCTCATCCTCTGCATGATTACTCCACTATACTTTGCACATCTTGATCACACTATTCCTGGTGACCCTTGTCATAGTTTCCAATATCCGGATAGGATGTTCGACAATAGTGAGATCTTCTTTAACGTTTAGCTCATCCAAGTGTAACGGCTCCTTGTCGTGAGGACCAAAACCCTTCTTCAACTGAGAGATATGGAATACGTCATGCACATCAGCTAACTGGATTGGCAACTCCAACCGGTAAGCCACTTCTCCGACTCTTTCAAGGATCTTAAAAGGTCCGATAAACCGGGGTGACAACTTCCTTTTAACCTTGAATCGACGCAAACCTCTGATAGGTGACACCTTTAGGTACACCTAATCACCCTCCTGAAAGACCACGTCCCTTCGTTTACCATCTGCATAACTTTCTGTCTAGACTGAGCAATCCTCAGATTCTCTCTAATGATCTGAACTTGTTTCTCTGCTTCTTGATGATGTCTGCCCCGAATAACTGCCTTTCGCCTATTTCACTCCAGTACAACGGAGTTCTACACTTCCTTATATACAAGGCCTCAAAGGGTGACATTTTGAGACTGGCTTGGTAGCTGTTGTTATAAGAGAACTCAGCGTATGGCAAGCTCTTATCCCAACTACCACCATGCTTAAGCGCACAAGCTCTCAGCATGTCTTCTAGGATATGATTGGTCCTCTCTGTCTGTCCATCAGTTTGAGGATGATAAGCTGAGCTGAAATTTAACTTAGTATCTAGAAACTCATGCAACTTTCCCCAGAAACGAGAAGTGAACTGAGTACCTCTGTCTGACACGATCTTCTTTGGTACGCCATGCAAACACACAATCCTGGACATGTATAGCTCTGCCAACTTAGCTCCTGTATACGTGGTTTTCACCGGAATGAAGTGAGCTACCTAGGTCAAACGATCCACAATGACCCAAATTGAATCATAACCATCTCGGGTTCAGGGTAAACCCACTATGAAGTCCATTCCGATCTCTTCCCACTTCCACTCTGGCACTTTCAACGGTTGAAGCAAACCAGCGGGCCTCTGATGTTCAGCCTTAACCCGATGGCAAGTGTCGCACAAAGACACATGTGCGGCCACATCCCTCTTCATACCGTACCACCAATACCTCTGCTTAAGATCCTGGTACATCTTAGTACTGCCTAGATGGATAGAGTAAGCTGAGTCGTGAGCTTCTCTCAAGATAGTCTCTCTGAGGTCTCCTGTCTCTGGCACACACAACCGGTTCTTAAACCACACGGTTCCTTGTTCATCCTCTGTGAAACCTGGGGCTTCTTTTTGTTTCATACTCTCCTTGATTTTCTGTATTCCAGCATCATCCAACTGCTTCTTGTGTATCTCCTGCTCCAGAGTGGATTGCACTTCCAAAGTCACTCCCTCTACATGTGCAACCACCTTCAAGTTGAGCCTTTCGAACTCCTTCACCAACTCATCGGGAAACTGGAGAATCATAGCCATGTTAGTATGGCCCTTCCGACTCAAGGCGTCAGCGACCAGATTCGCTTTACCAGGATGATAGTAAATCTCCAGATCATAGCCCTTGATCAACTCTAACCAACGGCGCTGTCTCAGATTGAGATCCTTCTGGGTGAAGATGTACTTCAGACTCTTGTGATCACTATAGATCTGACACTTAGTTCCCATAATGTAGTGTCTCCAAATCTTCAATGCGTGAACCACTGCTGCTAACTCAATATCGTGCATGGGGTAGTTCAACTCATGCCTCCTCAACTGGCGAGATGCATAGGCTATAACGTGACCTTCTTGCATCAACACACAACCCAGACGCTGTCTAGATGCATCACAATAGATGTCAAAGCTCTTCTGCAGATCTGGCATCACTAGAACATGTGTTGTGGTCAACCGCTTCTTCAATTCTTCAAAACTGGACTAACATGCACCGGTCCACTTGAACTCCCTGTCCTTCTCTAGCAGTGTGGTGAGAGGCTTCACAATCTTGGAGAATCCCTCAATGAATCGACGGTAGTAACTAGCGAGTCCTAGAAAGCTCCTGATCTCAGACACCGTACGAGGGGCTTCCCACTTCAACACATCACTGACCTTGCTTGGATCTACCGCAATACCTCCGTTGGTGATGATATGACCCAAAAGAGACACTTCCTTGAGCCAGAACTCACACTTGCTGAACTTTGCGTATAACTCATGCTCCCTCAGCTTCTGCAACACAAGCCTCAAATGCTCCTCATGCTCTTCCTCGTTCTTGGAGTAGATCAAAATGTCATCAATGAACACCACAACAAACTTGTCCAGGTACTCCATAAAGATCTTGTTCATCAAGTACATGAAGTAGGCAGGTGCGTTGGTTAACCCAAAGGACATAACCGTGTACTCATAAAGTCCGTACCTGGTAGTAAAAGTTGTCTTAGGAATATCCGAAGGCCTAATCTTCATCTGATGATAACCAGATCGCAGATCGATCTTAGAAAACACTTTGGCTCCTCTCATCTGACCAAACAAGTCCTCAATATGAGGCAGAGGGTACTTGTTCTTGATGGTAACATCGTTGAGAGACCTGTAATCAACACACATCCTCTGTGTGCCATCCTTCTTACCCACAAAGATAACTGGTGCTCCCCAAGGTGATGAACTAGCATGAATGAACCCTTTACCCATTAATTCTTTAATCTGAGCTTTAAGTTCTTGTAACTGATCACTAGACATTCTATAGGGGCGCTTAGAGATAGGAGCAGTACCAGGCAAAAGATCAATAACGAACTCAACATCTCGGTCAGGGGGCATACCTGGCAACTCCTCAGGAAACACATCAGGGTAATCGCACACCACTCTTATGTCTTCCAAGGCCGTTCCATCAAGCTTATTCACGACACTGGCTGTTGATGGTGCGGGATCTGCTGCAAACTCAAACCTTTCACCAACTGGACTAGTAAGAAGGACTGATCTCTTAGCACACTGTATCACCGCATCACACGCAGTCAACCATCCCATTCCTAGTATCACATCAATTCCCTTTGAATCCAAGATTATAAGATTGGCACGGAAGTCTCTACCCAAAATCTTGAGATTGACGTTGTCACATTTATATATAGCTTTCAATTCCCCCCAAGTGAGGTAACTAACATGTGGCGAGGCATGGGACTGATGGGTATATTATGTTGAGCTACAAACTGTGATGTAATGAAAGAATTGGATGCTCCAGAATCAAATAAAACCGAGGCAGGAGTGGAGTTGACTAGAAACATATCGAGCATTACTCTAGGGTTCTCCTGGGCGACTTCAGCATCAACGTGTATCGCCTTGCCTCGTGCATAGCTTTGTTGTCCTTTGTTGGTCTGCGGGGTCTGATTCCTGCTCCTTGTCTGTTGCTGGTTCTGCAATGGGGTGTGTGGAGGGTTCCTCTTTGGGCAAGCATTGGCATAGTGACCAAGCTCTCCGCACTTGAAGCAAGTAGTGGTGGTAGGATTAGGAGGTGCCACAGACCTCACAGGTGTGCCAACTGGAGCTCTTTGCTGACTCGGCTGGGAAGCTGGGCGTGGAGTCTGAGGGACAGGACGCTGAAACTGCTGAGCAGACTGCTGGAACTGCTGAAAGTTGGGGAAAGTATAAGACATCAGCTGGTACTGCAGCGAACCAGCTAACCCATCCAGGAACATCTCCTGCTTCTTCCTGTCTTCTGCAACGTCCTCAGCTGCATAGCAAGACAACTCAGTGAACTTGTCTCTGCACTCAGACACTGACATTCCTCCCTGCTTCAGAGAAAGGAACTCCTTCTTCTTGATCTTCATGACTCCAGAGGGTATGTGATGGCTCCTGAAGTTAATGGTGAACTCGTCCCAGGTGATAGTGTCTGGGGTGGCATGAGCGGCAGTATACGCATCCCACCAAGCAGATGCACACCCCTGAAGTCGTCCTGCAGCATACATGACCTTCTCTCTGTCATCACACTGACAGGTAGTAAGCATCTTCAGTACTGTCTTCAACCAATCTTCAGCTTCAAGCGGATCAGCGACATGAGTGAACACGGGGGGATGGTGACTCATAAACTCCCGGTGCTTGTTGCGAGGCGCCGGCTGCGGTACCGGTGGATTATTGACCTGGCCTTGCAGGTTCGTCATGGTGTTGGTCAGGTTCTGGAGAAGGTGGGTCTATGCCTCCAGGAATTGCTGCATAGCGGGATCCATCTGTGCTGGCTGGGGTGCTCTTCCTGGTTGATTCACTGCTGGTTGATCAACTCCTGATCCTGACCTGGTGTTCACCATCTGAGTGTTAGGGACATTACTTTAGATGATTGCACCAAGAGTTAAACCCAGAAAAATAAGATAGCAAGGATGTTTAGATAAGACAGATTCTGTTGACCCAAAACAATCAGACATAGCTCTCAGTGTGGGTATCCAAAAATTATGAGCTTTGAACTGATAAAAAGTAACGAAATTACGGAACTACTCCAACTAGAATCTCCTCAATCGGAGTTCTGTAACTCTGGTTATAAAATAAACAATTCAGGTAGGTCAGCAGTGTTTAACAGATTCGTGAGGCTGTAATGTTTTAGTCATAACTCTCTTACTATCCACCCAATGATGCTGAATTTTTCACAGAAAATCAGTCACGAAATTTCTGAAGTTCTCCAATTGGATTTACTGTAATCGGAGTTCTGTAGCCCGAGATAAAATTAAAACAGTGCAGCTGACTCAGAAAGCTGCGCGAACTGATTTAGAGCTCTCGGATTTGCATTAAGGAAAACTTAAAGGGACAAAAGGATTAAGTTAGATAATTGATTGAGACTGAAAGTTGACCCCCAAAAACTTACTACTAAACCAATGTCGTTGTGGTCATCACTCCACAACACATTGCACTCAAATAAAATCCAGCTCAAACATTTAGCACAAAACCAAGCATTCAACCACACTTCTAAACTAAGCACACTTTACCGATCGTCTACCAAGCATTCAACCACACTTAAGCCTAAGGACTATCTTCTGGCATGGCATCTGTGCGGGCGTCAGGGGAGTCGTAGTGTGGCCTCTTGGGCGACGGGGAGGTACATCCTTCTGTGGCATCATGAACAACTGGCTGCTCCCTGTTCTGCAGTGCAGCTTCCAAGGCACGCTTCTGCAACTCCAGAGTGAAGATCTGCTGCTGTGCCGCGTACAAGGTGTTGTTGGTGTTGTCCAAAGCAGTGTTAACAGCTGCAAGTAGACTCCGGACATTGTTCAGTGTTCCTTCATAGGCTAGCACTGGGGCCATGTAGGTCTTGGCTTCCCCACTGGCTCTGAAGGGTGTGTACCGGCAGTGGGTATCCTCCAACCTGTCATGCTCCTTGTGAGAGAGCACATAAAGCGCCCTCCGAGCTGACTCTGCTATACCAGCGTCCATAGTAGTCCTGTGAGCCACATCATGATGCTTGAACATCTCTTTCACTCCACGGCATGGAATGTACTCCTCCAGGATGGCGACAACTTCCCAATGGGGCTCGAACCACGGATGAGTCCACAGCTCACAATGGTAAACAGGGGCCTTGTCATAGCCCAAGCGGAGTACCATAGCTCGCAGGTGGTCAGCCATGGGAATGCCCACTCCATCAGCTCTGTAGTGATACACTTCCCAGATCACTTCCTCAGCTGCTTCATCTTGCTCTTGCTCTTCCTCCTCCATCTCTGGATCAAGGTGATCTTCCAGATCTTCTCCTGGTGCCTGCTCCTCTTGGTTGGGCTGATCAGCTGGCTCATCCTCTTCTGGGATCATCTCTTCTGGGTCCTCCTCATCATCAGACACCATGACGAGGTCAAGGACGACTACTGGTGCAGGCTCCATCTCGATCTCTTCATCCGTGTCTCTGTCATGGAAGTCGTTGTACTGTTGTTGCGGGGCATACTGGTGGGCAGCGCCAGCATGAGAAGTCTTCAAACGGCGAACCATCTGTAGTGCAGTGTAGAATGAGATAGATGGTAAGACAAAAAGGATGAGGGCTAAAGCAAGCACAAGGTAAAGAATCCAGATAGCTCAAGAGTGAGGCAAAAAGGCAAGAGTAAGGTTAATAGAAGTAAAGCAAGCATGTAAGAGAAAGCTTCTATGATTATAAAATCCTTAGTTCGACCATTTCTATCTAGGCTAGCGTTCCTACAGTCAACACAGCTCTGGTACCACTCTGTCACACCCAGTTTTAAAGGCAAAACCGAATGCATAGATCACGTGTGCGCCAGAATCAAATTACACACACACTTAGACATTGTGAATACCAAAATTAGTGCCACATGAATAAAGAGTTATTACAAACCATAGTCTTAATCGAAACTTAAATAACGAGTTCTCGCAGCGGACAAAATGCCTCCACAGGCAGCTGACTGAAGACTACGCACACCTAGAACTCCTGGAAATCTCCTGGAATGTCTTCAAAGTTCTCCCAGTCTGAGCAGCAATCCGGGTATTGTAGATGCAAGAGAATAAACAAGCATGAGCACATGACGTACTCAGCAAGAGAGAACAACATAACATGCAAGGCCATATGGTGGATGGCTAAGGTTCAAGTAGTTTAGCATTTTAGTAGGTCATGTTTTATTAGCAACCTGATTACTAAAGACTGTAAGTTCATACCAACCCAATTAATAAGATATAAGCATCATAAACAACGAATAAAACAACAATTAAACATTTAAGTTTCATAATTTAGTCATGTGAGTGTCCAGGCCGCTCTTGACCGTGAGCACGACTAATCGATTAGTTTTACACTCTGCAGAGGTTGTACACTTTCACCACAAGCAGCATAAAAGCTCCAAAGAACTTTGGACCCAACCATGCGGTGTTTGCAAGGCACCATACCACCCTACCAAGGTGTGGTTGCATAGGGACGCTACATGGCCTTTACAAAGGTTCCCTAGAAAGTTATGACCCACAAGGTCCGGATTAGTTAGCAAAGTATAAAGTCCCCTAGCAGGTCGATACCCCACCATAAAAAGAATAACTCACCCGACCCCCTGCTAGAGCGAGTCTATACCCCACAGTACCGCTGATCCCTTGTCCTTATCAGGTAAGCTCACCCAAGCTAAAGTTCCTAATTATTCAGCCAAGACCACTGCCCATTAGTTCTTGTGGTTGTACTGTTTTCCTGGGTGGTTCTCCATGTTCTGATTATCATAATAAAGTTGTCTTGTAAAGTAAAGAACATAGACCGGAACATAGAATATAAAAGTAACCAAGTTTGATTAACACCAATCCTAGTTGAGCATTCTAAGCCACAACTACCAACAAGATTAATTTGATTAAACCCGGTGACAAGGTAAAGGTAGTAAAAGACTAGGCATGGTCCTTAATCGGTTCCCGTCAGGTTAATGCAAGCAGAAAAGTAAAGACAGTGAATTTAAATGCATGTTATGTAGGACAAGCGGGTATGCATCAAGAAAGACTTGCCTTCAACAAAACTCTGCTGCTCAAACTCTTGCACGTCTTGATCTTCAAATCCCTTGAACGAATCGCTCTCTACGATACAATCATCACATACAAGCATACAACAAGAATAAATAAGAAACAGTCACCAAACAGTACAAACAGAACAAAACAGTGGCATAAAACTAATCTACGCTTCGAGACGGTCGCGCGGACATAAAGAACACTAAAATCGGAGCTAAAACGACCAAGTTACGGCCTAAAGAAGATGCAGGGACTAAACTGTAATGGTTTTAAAAGAAACTGAGCTAAAATAAAAGAAAAAGGACTAAACCGTAAGGTTTTTCCTAAGGCGGGAGGGTATATC
Organism: Cenchrus americanus; assembly: GCA_947561735.1. Lineage (NCBI taxonomy): Eukaryota > Viridiplantae > Streptophyta > Magnoliopsida > Poales > Poaceae > Cenchrus > Cenchrus americanus. The sequence continues at coordinate 182,126,079 of OX387245.1, forward strand.
TGTAAATACCAGAAAACTCAGGGGCTTTTATGCAAAAACACCAGAGCCGGCGGGGTTGACCTGGTTGCCTCGAGTTTGACCCAATCTAGATCCGACGGCTGCGACGGCTACGAGTTAAGCGGTGGCGGCGGGATCCAGTCAGGGGCGCTGGATCTTGATCCGGCGGCCAGGAACGCACGCGAGAGAGACGGCCAACGGAGAGCGACGGAGAGCGACGGGTTAGGGCAGAGGCCGGCGGTGAGCGGCGGAGGGACTCGCCAGCGAACTTGAACTCGGGCTCCGGGGCACGATTTGAAGCGCGGCTAGCACCTACGTGAAGCGTGCGGAACGGCGAAGCTGGCAGGGACGGTGAGAGCGGTGGCGACGCGGCGGAGCGACCGGACGATGCGGCGACGCGGCACGGGAACTCCTGCGAGGGTCACTAGGGCGCCACGGTGCAAGGGCCCGACAACAAGAAGCACTGGTGTCCTGCTCACCTCCTTGCGTGGCTCCTGGGTTGCTTCACGTTAGCGAAGTGGCAGCGGAGGCGAGGAATCGACGGTGGCGGCGGCTAGAGTTTTCGGCGGCTCTCGGGGCAAGCAAGGGCAGCGGCGACAGCTCGGGTAGGGAACCCTAGGGGGCGGCGGGCGACTTAAGTAGCCTGGGAGCAGTCCCTTGGCGTGCGGGCTACGTCTCCAAGTGTGGCGAGGTCGGACTCCGAGGCGGCGGCGCAGTCGGTCTCGGGGATGAGTCCGGCTTGGGGACGATGCGGGGTAGGGATGACAGCTGGGCCCCAGCTGTCATTGGCTGCGGCGCGGGGAGCGGCAAGGCGGGCTAGCGCGGCTTGCTGGGCCGGCCGGTTGGGGCGATGCGCGCCGGCACGCGGCGCGGGAGCGAGCGCGGCGGCCGGCCTCGCTCGGCCGGGTCGCGCGGGGCCGGCTTGTTGGGCTAGATAGGGTAGGGTAGATAGGATAGAGGTTTAGGTATTTGGGTTTTGGGGTTGTTGAAAAAGGATTCAATTCAAATGGAATTCAAACTTTAAATTTGAATTCCAGCAAACAAAAGGAATGCACCAGCATGTATGCAACATTTAATTCCTATGATTCATTAATTTTATTTTAGAAAAGTTTTAAATGCCTAAAAGAAAAATAAAGCAACCTTATATTCCTTAAGCAATTAAAGGGGTTTCTAGCCAATTTTTAATAAAGACCAATTTAGCAAAGTTAGGGTGTTACAATCTTCATATTGCATCAGTTGGTCTATAAGCTTTGCAATGCTCTTGTTTTTCTTATGCTACATGGAGTCATCAGGATAGACATGGTGTTTAAACCTTGGTTAATAAATCTTTACGATATGGAAATTTGGCAATCAAATTGTAAGCATGGAGCTTAGAATTTGGTGTAAGCATTAGCTTTGTTTGTTTACCATCCTCTCATTTGCATTCACACTTGCACACACGTGCACCCATTAGGCTTTTAATTATGCTTTCACTAGATAGACTATGCCACAAGTTGAGATCTTAGGGATGTCTATGGTTTGTTGGCATAGGGTGAGTATTCCTAATCGTCACCTCGGGGGGTATTCTGTGCATTCAAGTTGTTTTGCAGGCATGGCGAATCACTCCCTAGAATTCATAATCACAATCGCAAGAAAGATCATCAACACCTCCAAAATCCCGAAGGAGCACTGCTGTTTTCATCAAGATTAAACACATATTCAAAGATGTATAAAAGAGGAAAATTGGATATTTAGGAGCTCCATTAAGTCTTCTTTCCAACGCATCATGATTCAACATTTTAGGATACCCATGCATGAAGTTACAACCAAATCTTTGGGCGTCACACGTTCTGAAATCACTTGGGACAGCTTGCACTAGCAAAGTAAAAAGGGCGTAACTCTTTTGTGCGGAGTCCGATTGGGATGAATGACCAGTCGTTGGAAAGATAACTTCAAGAACTTTTCAATGGAGAAAAAGGTCAGTACATGCTATGTTCTAAAAATAGAAGAAAAATTCGCAGAAGTTGAAGAACCAATGAAGGGCTACATGGAAAGAGGTGAAGATGTGATAAGAAACAATTGGGACCAAGACTAGTGACATTGGGATAATGTTGAAGGACAATCAAGGCAATAAAAGTGATTATGATCTCCTCGAATGGCGGTAGGACTTCAAGAATACAAGGTGTTCGCCTTCTTTCATTCCTAGCAACATGCTAAGCATGGGGGAGAACTTGGTGGACAAGAAAAGACCGCATGGAGTACAAAGATCATAGTTGCCACGGGATGCCGATCTTTCTTCTTCTGTGCTAAGCACAATGCTTAAGCATGGGGGAGGCTGCGCTACACCACAAGCATCAAAGGATGGTAACAATTCTTCAACCCTCTCTTTGTCCTTATCTTTCTAAATGCTTGTACATATGTATATGCCTTCAACAACCTTAGGTGCAACCTTTTTATATCTCTCTTGTTAAATAACACAGTTTCTAGGAGTACAACCTAATTTTTGTTTGTATTTAGATCATGATCACCGTCACCTTGTGTTCACCACGATGATATTATATTGGCATGATCTTGCTTGTGGAAAAATGACGAAGGTTGTCGCTTTGTTTTACCTACATGATGTTGTAACTTGGCTAATTGCTCTCTATTTAATGATCTTAATGATAAGGACATTGCCACACTGGATACGCGCATGCCACATCCTTCCCCACGCTACAAGTCATCTCCAACTCAGCTGCCACGTTCGGTTTAGATTTAGCCAATACCCTTGCACAGTTTCGGTGATATCTCCCTCATCCGGCATCGAAATAAGGCATATAAGGATGTGTTGGAACGGGGACGATGACGCAGTCGTTTTGGTTCTGGTCCCAGCTCTAGAAAGTTCGTGGATCATGTTGTGTTACCACGTCAAGGTGCCATGTCATGTTTTTTTGGCCAATTTGGTCGTGTATCATGTCAGGCCTTAAGCCCAGGTTGAGGACGCCCCCTGGTCGCCTCCTCAACCCTAGGTCGCCCCTTAGAGGTTAAAACTCAGTAGCCACCGTTGTTTAGACTTGGGTTTTGTTTAGTTGAATTTTTCGAAGTCGAAACTTTCGTGATTCATTGTAACTGTGATACCAAGTCCTTTTCTTGTGATCCAAGGCCATTGTTCTTGCATATCCTCGACTTTGTTGACTAGTCCTTTCAAATCAAGTGCTCAAACTCCATTGGTATTCGCTTCATTTACATCTGCAATATTCGATTGGGTGTTTACCATTTTCTTGCTTGTGTTCTCGATTTGCTTGCAGGGAAAAGCCTTCGTGGCGAGGTCAATCAAGTTGTGCTTGGTTGATAACCAATAAAGCAGTGGTGTAACGGTTGCGGGGTCCGAATCATGCTGATTCGAAGCCAAGATTGCCAACGTCGAGTCTCCACCAATCGACATATCCATCTACCTCTCAGAAGATCGGGCCATCGCCTATCACTTAAATTTATTAAATACCAACTCTTTTGTTTGTGGAGGTTAAATGACTAAATTCTAGATACACATACTCTATGTTTCTCTTTGATTTAAGTTTACCAATGTGAATCTCTTGCAAAGTTCTACCTACCAAAACCTATATACTTATGATCTTCCACGATGAAACCTTTAGATTGCAAACTTATACTTTGATGAGTTGGATTAGGATTGATGTTCTGTGGTAGAGACTTAGAAGTTGGTCATTCCGTTTTGTGTAACTTATTTTTGCTAGCCTTTCTATCCTTGCATTGTGAGTTTCCACATCGAGAATTTTGCAAACTTCACCAGTTATCTACCCTTAAACCCAAACATCGTTTTTGTGATATCCTCCTTGTCCACAACCCAATACCAGTATGGATTACCATTCTGAGGAGAATATGAAGGATTCAAGGTGCTACAAAGAGTAATTTTTGGAGATCTCCAAGATGATGCAAGCAAAATTCAAGATTTTGTGTGGAGGAGTCCCAGAAGATTTCAATCATTGCTCTAGAAATATATGGAATATTCAGCACCTAGCTTAGCAAAAAAGTATATATAACTCACTCTTTGCTCAAGGACAAGCAATGGGGGAGGAGATGCTAAGAAGGTGCTATGTCATGTAGAGTTTGCGGGAGCGTAAAAAAAGAAAGAAAGAAGAAAAAAGAAAAAAAGTAAAGGAAAAATTGTTGATGAATTTTTTAAATAAAGCTCCCGGTTTCTCTAGCTTCGTTTGAATTTTCAGAGGTGCTTCAAGATCAAACTCCATACTCATTTTTCTAACCATGTGTAATCCGATAACAAAGACTTCATTTGTGTCTTGGGATCATTCATTTGCCACTTGCACATGTTCACTTATCTAAATGTGTGTTCCATCTCTGTCCCTCTCCGACATTATTTTCCATAGCCTTTTTGACAAGTCTCGGTAAATCCAATAGATCTCTCTCTCTCTCGCTTTGATTGAAATATAATGTTTTTTAGGTTTTTTTACCTACTGAGCTCCACATAAGCCTTCCACTTTCATATATGAGTAGAATAAGTTGAAAATAATCTAGTATAGGTTTGAGTGACTTGATGAGATGAGTGTTTTCATGAGCAAAGCAAGAGAACCTCACTTATGTTGGATGTGTAACTTTTTTACAAAAAACTCTTCATGATCCAACAAGGTAAAGGTTTGAAGTTTGCTTAAGTTAAAGAGCTTTAAATTTATTTGTGGCATGATCTTTATTGCTAGTCTATCTTCCATAATGATAAAATAGCCGATCAAAACTTGGACTTAAATGATAAATACTTGAGAGAGCAATATGTTTTGTTATGTATGATTGAAGAGATTACATCGAAAGGCAACGCTGATTTTTTGATCAAGTAAGTTTCCTAGACTTGCTCGAGAACAAGCAAGGTTTAAGCATGGGGGGTATGTTGGTAGTCGATTTCTGTCAATCTAGCTATGATTTTACCTTCATTGTTGGTGTTGATTTGATATCCAAACTAATGATCTTAACCCTCCTAACGTATTGTTGACAGTTGTTAATTGCTTACTTTAGCCGTAAATTTACTCACATAAAGGAGCAAGAGACATTTCTTACACGCATTTTAGTTAAGAATAATGTAGTTCCACTTGTCCTTGGAGATCTTGTGGTTGCAGGAATATTAGTGCAGGCATCTAGGCCCCTAATTCGTGTTTTGGTAATTAATGATAATCATTGTGGACTAATATTTTTATTGATATATAAGAATAGGTTAGTCCGATGAAATGATGGGCTCATGAGGTATGCAAAAGGATGGCTTGTATGTCATGTCATGCAAAGGAGCTCAAGGAAAAGGTAAGAGCTAGGGATTTCATTTTTGGTAGTCATAAGGTGGTTATAGGATGATAAATAACCTGATTGATAGTATAGATAGACGTACTATCAAGAGGGATCAATTTCATTGGCTTGACTTTCCATAGTGCCACTTTGATCAAGAATTTGCATGCATTGCATTTAGATGAGTGGCGTTTCCAAAAGATAAAAAGGTTTCGTTGAAAATCTTGAGAAAAGTCAGTTTTCTGCTGTGGGGCGGACAGTCTGGACTCTTGGAGCGAACGGTCCACGGGCTCTTGAGATTTATTGAATATCTGAGGTTTTTGACAAAGTTTTTCAAGAAAAATCTTTTTCGGGCGGACAGTCCGCGGGTCTTCGGTGAACGGTCCGAAATTAACCTCGTTTCATACAGAACGGTGTGCAGCTCGAGTGGACCGGGCGGACGGTCCACGACCAACCAGCGGACGGTCCGCGTGGCCCTCGTGGACAGTCCGTGGGGTCCTAGCGGATAGTCTGCCCGGCCCAACGAGCATCTCTGACAGCAGTTGACTTCGCGTTTTTATCGTTGGAATTCAAACGCAGACAGTCCGTGAGGTCATCGCGGACAGTCTGTGAGGTACGTGTTTTTGACATAACGGCTAGTAACGGGAAGGGGGAGTATATATACTCTATGTATGGGTTGGGAGAGCCTCTCTTGGCACTTTGAAAAGTTCATACTGCTTAGTAGAGCTCTCTCTCTCCTCTCTCTCACTCCTTAGCTTAACGGTTGCATCTTTGGTGAGATTGAGAGCATCTAGTGCACTGCATCAAGGTTTTGATCTTTGTGGCACTAGGGAATCATCAAGCAAGTGGTTGATTTGTTACTCTTAGAAGTTGCCGCTTTCTAGACGGCTTGGTGGTGGAAGAATCTGTTGAAGCTCGCAAGAAGATTGTGCGTGGCTCCGGGGTTTGTGTTGTGAGAGGTCTTGTGCTCACCTCGCCGGAGCGGTGAAGAGCAACTCTAGTGGAATCGAGGTGTGGAGTGGTTCTTTGGTTCTAACCGGCTCAAGATCAAGTGATGCTCACCTCGCCGGAGCGGTAAAGGAGCGGTTGAACATTGAATCCACCTCAACGTGGATTAAGGGTGACCGAAAAGTCATCGATACCACAGGATAAAATTTGTCTCTTGTGCTCGGTTATTTCTTTGCTCAATTTCCTTTCAAATACTTTACTTTGAGCATTTACTTTCTAGAGATTGAATTATATCTTGTCACCCTAGGTCGCAAACCCCCAACATAGGAATAGAATAGCTAAAAATTTAATCCTCCTTGTGTTGTGCTTTTAGATTTTAAACCGCCTATTCACCCCCCTCTAGTCGGTATCCTAGATCCTACAAGTGTTATCAGATCCGAGGACTCCTTATTTGAGAGATTTAACTGTCTCGAAGTAGGATAAATGTCTAAAGAGGAAAACTTTCATGTTGGGAAGCCACCGGTCTTTGATGGGAACAACTATGATTATTGGAACAAAAGAATGGAGATTTACTTCAAGGCTTTGGGAAGAAATTTGTGGAGAACAGTAATGGGAGGATATGTCATATTGGATCCTAAGAATAAGTCGGACAATGATGATAAGAATGAGGCACTCAATGATCAATCTTTAAGTGTACTCTACAATGCTCTAGCTCTTAGTGAATTCAATAAAGTAAAGGGACTTGACAAAGCAAATGAGATATGGGAGAAGCTTATGGAAATTATGAAGGAACATCCACTGTGAAAGAAGCAAATCTCTATGTGTACAAGGGCAAGTTCAATGAGTTCACTATGAAGAAGGATGAAGATGTTTCAACCATGTTCAACCGGTTGAATGATATTGTGAATGAACCCAAGTGTCTCGATTTTGATGTTACAAATAAATACTTCTCTCATAAGTTTCTTAGATGCCTTCCCAAGAAATATGGGACAATTGTGACTTTGCTCGCGAGGTCCGATTTGAAGAAAATGACCCCTACAAATGTGCTTGGTGAAGTGATAACTCATGATTTGTTCAAGCAATCACAAAAAGAGGTTCAAGGTCAATCAACTAGTGAAGAGAAGAAAAACATTGCTCTCAAGGCCAAGGCTACTAAAGAAGAGGAAGATGATGAGAACAAAGAGATTGACTCCGATGAATAAATGGCTCTTATTGTAAACGGGATTAAAAGAATTATGAACAAGAAGAAGTTTGGCAAGAAGGGACAATCATCAAAGAAGAATACTTTTGAGGGTTGTTGACGGTTGATTATCGTATCACAGTTCATTTGGACTTGCAAGCGGACAAGTCCTTCGTCGTAGTCAAGGGATCCTTCTTCCCTTAAGTGTGAACCCAAGGTATCGAATCCATGGAACAATGTGTAACACAAGATCCGATCTAATAAGTGGAAAATACTTTGATCTTGAAAAGGGGTTTTGCATCTAATCTATGGAAGAACCATAAAATGCATCTAATCTACTAAACACCAGAGGTAGCAAGAGAAAGAGAGATAAAACCAATCTAGAGATTGGATTGGGTCTTTTGTTGAAGTTCCAAAGCAAAGAAGAATAAAGCAAATGAATCTCATAACGAGCCTCTTTAAATCGTGGCTTCCGTTCCAACTCCGAAGACGCCCACCTTTTGGAGCCACCGTCCTGTCACAACGCACCCCTATTCGTGCGGGTTAGCCTAGGGCGAGTCCAAGAAGAACAAGTTGAAAATGCTCGGTAGATCGGGTATGAACCTCTAGCCACCATGACTACAAGAGCACCTTAAGCAATCTAGCTATAGACTAGATTGGGGAAGAAGCAAACCCAAGCAAAGACTGTCGGTGTTTTAGACCGGTAACCTACCAAGGGGAGTACCCGAGGTAGATGAACGCGGCCTCGCCGAGATCGGTAACTCGAAGGAAGAGACACGTGGCACACAATTTAGACAGGTTCAGGACGCGAGGTGCGTAATGACCTACGTCCTGTATGCTGCGTAGCTCTGGATTGATTGGATGTGATTACAAGATGATGCGTAATTTGAGAGAGAAGGGTCCCTGCCTCGCCTTATATAGTCCAGGAGGCAGGGTTACAGGTCGGTTTAAGGAGAGAGTACTAGTCGTGTACGTCTAGGAGTCCTCTACACAGTACATGGTATGTATAGCTTCCTATCCAAGTACTTCTCCACCGTAGTCCTTGCGCCTCACACCATCAGGTACCGTGCGGCACAAGTCGGGTAGTCCCAGGGGCCTACCGAGTAGTCGGTCCCGGTACCCACCGAGGTAGTGGGCCCAGGGAGGTCCATACGACAAGCCCCTGAGTACTTTGTAGTCGAGCAGGATAGCTTCGAGTAGTCTTGACGACCTCGACGAGTAGTCCTCAAGCGTCCCCAAGTACTGCAAGTCGAAAGCCCTCAAGAATATTTGAAGCATCCCGAGGCTGGAAGGTACTCCAGCTGATCTCTGAGTAATCCTGAAGTCTTCTCGACTAGTCCCCAAGCGTCCTCGAGTTCTGCTCTTGAAGGTCTTCAACAATACTCGTGTTGTCTTGAAGCCGAATTTGATATGGAAGTGCGATTACAAAATTGCACTCCATATGGAGTAGCCCCCGAGCCTTAGGTTGAGTCGTAGACTCTGGCTGAGGGTCAATCTGAAGTTCTGGCAAGATTATCCTGCAAAATCCAGAGAAAAAACCGAAGGACACGTGCCACGGAGCCCCCGAGCCTTGAGTCGAGTACTTCATCTCAAATTGAAGGGTCATCTTGTATGTGTCCAGAGTTGCTCTTGAATCTTGTCGCTACCCAGGGAATTGATTAGATGTAGCCGAGCCCCCGAGATAAGGTGCATCGACTACTGGAAGTTGAAGGGTCAGGCGCTGCCACTAAGTCAGCCGTGTTGAGACTTATCCATCCGGCCGTTGAGGAGCCGCCTGTTGACTTATAAATAGAAGCCGAAACCCTTAGGTTTTTCACCCCACACACTTGCAGCCATTCGGAGCAAATCTTGCCTAGAATCCGCCGCTAGTGCACACTGCCACCTCAGTAGAAATTGTAGATCCAAGCACGCCGCCGCCGAAAGCCACCACCGTAGCCCCCGAGCGAATGCGAGTGAAAACTCGGTGCACTTGGAGAATGAAGCCCTCACTATCCAAGAGCTTGAAGACTGCCGGCGGGAAGAAGAGATCCTGAGAGGAAGCCGCTGGATCCGCCGCAGGGTCAACACCGCCAGTATCTCCCCCGCGTCCAAATCCCAACAAGGAGTAGAAAAGGTCGAAGGCCAAGACTGAGGACCTGCTGGCACTACTCAACAGCGGATTTCTCGGGGAGAAGGAGGTCGACATGTGGCGCGCCGCCGCGGGAGATCCGTACCCAATGGATAAGAATCCGGATGAGATCCCGATGTTCACGCAGTTCGTGGAGCACGGGTTGGATTTCCCGGCGAGCAACTTTTTCAAGGGGCTCTTGGAGTACTACGGTATCAAGTACCTCAACCTCAACCCCCATGGTATCTTCCACACCTCAGTCTTCATCCATTTTTGTGAAGCCTTCTTGGGGATCAAGCCCCACTGGGTACTCTTCCGGAAGTTCTTCCGCGTGAAGCCCAGCCGAGCGCCAACGACCCCCGAGTAGTCGGAGGAGCCGACATCCAGATGCTCGAGGATGCCGTGGAGTAGTACCTGGCGTACAAGTTGATCGACTCCAACCAAGATTGGAAATCAAAGTGGTTCTACATCACCAACCACCACCCAGAGCTGCCGAAGCCCAGCGGGAAGCAGCCAAAGCACCGGCCCTGGTGGAACACCGAGCCGATGATGCAAGAGGGTATCTAGCTACCCGAACTGCTGGCGAAGATCAGGGCTTTAAGGGCAGCCGAGCTGAGGGCCGAGCATGTGGCCTTCAGCTTCATGAAGAGGAGGGTGCAGCCGCTGATGGCTCGCGACACCCTGGGCTACCAGTACACTGGCGACGGCGACTCGTCACGGATGCCCGGTGGTGAAATCGACGACGACGACATCGTTGATAGATTGGGCAGGATCTTCAAGGACATGCCGGCGTACACACCCTGTCTAGTCCCGGAGTACTCCGCCGTGCGCCCACCGAACAAGGTCAGTAGCCGTACTCAGCGTCGAGTACTGATTATGTAGTAGTAGTCGTGCTCACCCAATGTGCTTCTTGCAGGATGACATAGTGAAGTTTTTCTCTGAGTCGGCATCACCTCCTCGACTTGTCGAAATCCCAGAGGAGGGGAAGGGCAAGGCCAAAGAGCGTCGTGAAGTCGGCGAAGGGGACGACACTGTTGTCGTTGAAGATACATCGGATGAAGATGACGAGGAAACGCTTCAAGAGCGGTTCCAGCTGCGGTCAAGGTTCAGCCACCCTGGACTCCCCAACGTCCCTCTCATCCAGGATCCTCCAACTAGCTTGGAGGCTAGTTTGCCTGCGCCGCCGAGGAGGCCACGCAACGTGGCACACAAACGTGTGGCTAAGAAGCTCAAGGTCACTAAAACCACATCTCAAGAGGTAAGCTCCTTAAGTAGGGTAGTTGAGTACTTGTTTCTCGATGTTGTGTATGCTGACGATGAAATTTCGTTGCTTGCACGAGATTCCGCCTTCCGACCCCATGGACCAAGGGGACGAAGGCGACTGGGAGACTGTGGGGGAGCCGGCTGAGACAAGCCGCAGCCCAGCCCCCGCCATGACAGAAACCGTGCCGCAGGCGCCAGTCGCTGAGGGCAGGACTGAGCCGGCTGTGGCTCCAGCGGCTACCGAAGCCGAAGAGGAGGCGCCTGCTGAAGCTGGACTAGTCGACATCGCCAGCATACTTGGCGCCCCAACCGTGACTGTAGTCCGGTCGAGCCTGTAAGTGAAGATCTTTCCCGAGTAGTACATGTGGTTTGGTAGTCGTACTTGGTTGACAACCAGTTGTGTACTCTGCAAGAAATCTACGGACTTGACCTGGGACGAGAATGAACCCAGCGCGGCAATGGTTGAAAAGGATTCCGCGCCAGCCGCTGAGGAGTCCTCTCTCGCTCCCCAAGTAGAAACTGAGGCGCCAGCTGTGGAAGCTACGCTGCCGGAGGCCAGCGTTGTAGAAGGTGAGTACACTACACGAACGCAGTAGTGCTCGAGGAGTAGTCGTAACCGCCATGGGAGACTAATCCTAATGTCTTCTGTTGACAGGGGGCGAAGCCGAAGGAAGCACCATCCCCGAGGCGGTGCCCGTTGAAGCCTTGGCACCGGAGACCCAAGGAGCTGCCGGAGCTGCCCCGAGCCGGCGGAGGTAGCCAGCGGAGGAGCCCCCACGATGGCCGGAGAGGAGCGCGACGATGTACTACCAGAATCAACCCTGGAAGTAGTCGTCCGCTCGCCAGAGATTCAAGATGCGGAGCCGATCCGTTTGGCACCGATGTCTGGAGCCACCACGAGTAGTCGCGGTGGGATTGAACTCTTGGCAGACGACCTCGTCGACCCGGCGGCAGTGGCGTGTCACTTGGAGGCGATTCGCCAGGTCGAGCAGTGGATGAAGGTAAGTTGTCGGTACCCTTGAGTAGTCAATCTGCCATAGATGCTGAGTACCCAGGTAACATCTGTTATCTGCTGTAGGATGTCGTGGAGAGATCCCGACAAAAATCTGACATGCTCCAAGGATACGGCGACACAGTGCTCCGGGTGGAGGCCTTGGAGGAACAACTCGTAAAGGCCCGGAAGCACTCCGCCATGCTCCAGTCAAAGCTTGACGGTGCCTTCTCCCAGTACCATAACGAAGTCCAGGACATGCAGGCAAAGAGTGACGAGCTGGTGCGGAAGAACAAGTCGCTCCGCTACAAGAATAAAGGTGCGGTGCTGTCTTGTCGAGTACCCATTGGAGATTTCTTGCAGTGGTCTAACCCCGCCTTATCGATTGCAGAGCTTGAGACCCGTGTCGAGCAGCTGAGAGCTTCAAAAGTCGACATGAAGAACCTCTTCTACCAGGAGAAGGAGGCCCGTGAGGTACTTGAATATGACTATAAGCAGTTGTCTTACGAGTGCGATAAGCACATGGAGCTTCGAATTGCCTTGGATCGTGACCTCGTCAACTGCTACAAATCTCTGCAGAAGCTGAACGAGGACTGTGAGAAGTTGCGGGTCCAGATGAAAGAACTCGAAGAAGCCGCACTTCCCATTGCGAGGCTACTGGTGCCTCATCCGGGCGGGCCGAAGATAGCTCCATTGGTGGACCGGCTGAGAGAAGGTCCCAGTTGTCTGGTGACGTACGTTGTTGACGGTTAATATTTGTATCAAAGTTCGTTTGTGACTTGCAAGCGGACAAGTCTCCCGTCGTAGTCAAGGGACCCTTCTTCCCTCGAGTGGTGAACCCAAGGTATCGAATCCGTGGAACAAATGTGTGACGCAAGAGTTGATCTAGTAAAGCCAAGTAACTTCAATCTTTGGTAAAAGAGAAACCCTAATGCATCTAGATAAGAACACAAAACAAAGATAAATCTAATCTACTAAAGACCGGAGAAAACAAAGTAAGATTGGGTAGATAAACCGATCTAGAGGGATCGGGGTAAGCCTTTTGTTGAGGTTCCAAGCAAGAGAAGAAGTAGCAAATCGAATCTTAATAGAAGCCTCTTTAAATCGTGGTTTCCCGTCCAAATCCGAAAACATCCGCCTTTCGAGACCCCCGTTCTGTCACAACGTATCCCTATTCATGCGGGGAGCTTAGGGCGAGTCAAAAGACAAGTCGAGATTCTTTCGGAAGATCCGGCGTGTACCTCTAGCCACCGCGGCTACAAGAACACCCTATGTAATCTATCGTACGAATAGAATTGGAATAAGCAAAGCCGATCGAAAAACGAAATCTTCGAGGAAACACTTGATCGCTAAGAAAAGATTCAACTTGATAATTCAACTATGACAATGATACATACACAAGATCACCACCGGGATCCTTCCTTGATCTTGCTTCTAGCTCGGGAACTCCGACGTGGTCTTCCATGCAAGGTTCCCACGTCGGCTAGGGAAACCCTAGTCAACTAGCTCGACCCTCTCCTCTCCGACATGGTGTCCCTCTCTTCTCTCGCTCCTCGGCGGCCGAAGACGAAATCTTCTCCCCGTGGCTCTCGGTCGGGGGACTATAAATAGCCCGATTGGCGGCTAGGGCAAAGGAGAGCGTGTTTGGGCCCAAAATGGGCCCGGGCCGACCGGATTGGGCCGGCCGGCCCGGGCCCATTTAGGCCCGCCCCCGTGGACTCCTTTGCCCCACGTCGGTTCCCTTGCTTCCCGGATGTTTCCCCCTTCGCATGTAGGTCCATGTCGTCGGTTTCTCTCCGAATTGGACTCAACTCCTTGTCTTGCAAGATTCAAAGCACTTTTCCGGTCGGGTCCCCGGAGTCCGTCGTCTTCTCGGATCAAGTCCCCCGCTTCTTGGAGTTAAGTTTGCTTCATTGCATGACTTGTACGGGGCTTCAAGGTCTTGTCATGAGGTGCTTGATGAACTTATCCCGAAAGTCTTGCATTCAACACTAAAACCCCGCATAAACATTAAACTCCAAAACCGACATGCACACGTGAACTTGTTATACCACGGGGGTTAGTACCAATGGATAAGGTATAAAACTCATGCCAACACCGAAGGTAAACTCATGGCTAGGTTGACGGATTTTCACCGTCAACATCTCCCCCATGCTTAAACCTTGCTCGTCCTCGAGTAAGCCTTCGATGGATATCATCATTGCCAAACAATGTTTAAACTTTGCACTTGATCATACATGAGAAAACATAATGCTCTCAAAAGTTTAAATTCATTAAAGTTCCATAATGTACTAGCCTTCATCTCTACGGAGGGTAGATTCTTATTAAGCTTATCCCACAAGTATTAACATGCTCACAAAGTTTTAAATAGATCTCAGAATTTTTGAAATAAAGAATGAGATAAAGAAAAGCTAAACCGAATTCACAAATTTAAATCATCTCATGTATTGCTCATGAACTCTCATCACTTGTCTCTCAAACCTATATATTCTACTCCTTTCCCTCTCATATATATGTGGTAGGCTTTATATGGAGCTTTGGGAAAGTTTAGCCCTAACAAGGTTTTATAAATGAGGTGTTGTCAAAACAAGACAAGCTTCTCATGGTCTTACCGAGACTCGTCAAAAAGGTCATTGGAAAATAATGTTAAATCAAGGAGGGGAAAGAGAAAAATACACACACTTTTAGATGAGTGGACATGTGCAAATGGCAAAGAGTGATCCCGAGGCACAAAGAAAGTCCTCGTTATCGGATTGCACATGGTTGGAAAATGAGAATGGATCTTTTTAGCTTGAAGCCTTGAATGCACTTTTAGAGACCCGGGGAGTTCACTTTACGCACATATATTTTTTTCTCTTTCTCATATTTCTCATTCTTTTCTTTCTTTCATTCATTCATTTTTTTCTTGTCATATATTCGGTAACGTGACTTTCACAACGGAGTTTTGATTTTTTTTTATTTGCTTGCTCCTCTTTTGAACTTCTTTTTTTTAAATTGCTCCCCTTTGAACTCTAAAAATTGCATCGTACCTACCTCCTCCCCCATGCTTAGATGTTGCTCGTCCTCGAGCAAAGAGGCGATAAATAAGGTAGGTACCGGAAATATTTTTCCTTGGAGAGATACTTGAAATCTTCAATGTTAGCACCGTCTTGCGATCTTCCTTGAATTGATGATCCATTCTCAACGATAGGTTGTGGTCAAGGAGGTAATCACAAAAGATGATATTTGGTTTAAGGGTGGATATCCGGCGAAGTTTGTGAGATCACCGATGCGGGGATACACAATGCACGGATAAAAGGCTAGCAAAAAGATAGATACGCAAAAATGGAATGACCAGCTTCTTAGTCTCGGGCCAGAGAAATCATGGCCTGCAATAACTCACTCAAAAATAAATCTTGTACACTAAGGTTTATGCACTTATATATAAGGCTTTGGATAGGTTGAGCAACACACAAGTGATATTTGTGACAAGGTTAGCAATATTTTTGAGCATAAAAGACATCTTTAATCTATTCATAACTTGAGAGCACATAAAACACTATGGGTCTTTATTTTAATCATAACCTCCGCTGAAAATTAAGCTAGCATTTAAATAAATTCAGATTTGTATTTTTAAGAGAGCACTAGCTTAAACATGCATAAATCAATTACAAAGATGAACAAAGCTGCAATTTTAATCATATATCATCATGGCACGAATTTTGTAACTTTTCCAATGATATAATCAAGGTGGTGTCTTTATTAATGATGACATCAAGTTGAAATACAAACTGAAAATAAACTAACATACTTGCTGAAATTTAAATAAAAACAGAAAATACTACGCAAACACACATAAGCAAAAGCTGAAAATTACGAGAGAAAAAGAAAAGAAAAGAAAACTAAAGTTCCTAAATCTTCTAGTCCTCCGCCGGTGGTTGATGTTGATGATCTTGATAATAATACCCTTGCTCATAATATGGTTGGACACTTCCTCCGACGAATTGATTTGGCTCCACAAGGTGAAGGCGTCCAAGTTCAAAGGCAATATTTGCGTTGCCTTCACCAAGTTGAGCTGCGTTAGCTTGGATGGCTGCGATGTTTTGAGCGTTACTTGCAGCAACCCTCCAATAATGGCCATGCTTTGTTGTGGTTGGGGATGATGGGCGTAGGACTCCGCGAAGTTAGCGTTGGGCACAACATAATTTTGTGGGGGTACCGGTGCACCACCCCCCCATGCTTGCTCTTGTGGCCCTCCGTAATAACTTGGCGGAGGAGGGACCCCGCCGAATGGTTGCACATTGGGTTGTGCTCCACTCGCTTGTGCGGAGGATATTCCCTCCTCTACGATTCTTCCTCTTTTGTTCTTCCTTGCAGGGACAAGTAATCCCTCTTCCAACCAATCTTCCCTTCCTTCGGTGAAAAGCCTAAGCCTCTCATTCGGAAGGGGTAGGTTCACTATGGCCAACCGATAACCTCCTCTCTCATCTCCACTAATGTATTTTCCTTGCCGCAAATACTCAAAACCGAGAGAGGTACCACGCAAAAGGTGAGCGGGGCTTCTTGCGATCCCCGGCCGCAAGGAAAAGGCCAACATGGAGAGGTAACACCCCGAACCAATATTACCCGCCCCCGATGTTGCTTCACAACACCAACGGTTGATCATGAGGTAAGAGGGGTCTATTGGCCGCCCGGCAATTAAAGCCGAGTATAGCCAATTCAACTCCGTGTCGGTCACCTTTGTTTCCTTCATCCTCCCCAATACCCTCTTGCACATCCAAGAGTGAAATATCCGGATAATGGGGTTGCGGATGCAATTGCGTTGTTGATGGGCTTCTCCGGAGATCATATTCCAAAATCCCGCTAACATGCGGGTGGCACGTCAACTTTCTCCGGAGCTCCCTTGTGGAATCCAAGCAGCTCCCTAACGTGCTCGTAGGGAACCTCTTGTTGGACTCCCTCCAAACGGAATGACAAGCTTTGCACCCCATCATCATCAACGATGGGTGCAATAGTCATTAAAATTTCTAAGGCGAACCCCAAATAGGTGTCCACCGATACTCCGTTGGAGAACTGCACCCATCCGAGGTGCCCCAACATATAGTATATGACGGTGCCAAAACCCAAGGTGTAGAGTGCTTGGTCGTCGAACCCGACGTTGGGCACAAGCCTCTTCTCAAGATTGGCGAGCCTCTCCTCCTCCTCTGCCGACAAGATGATGAAGCCGTACGAAGAGTGTGTCGGGGTGTAAGGAGGTGGTGCGGTTGAGCGAGTCGATCGTCGTGGTGGCGCGGGCTGCTCCTCCGTGTGCCCACGAGGTTCGGTAAACCTCATGGAAGTGCTTCATGCAGCCCTCATACCACCAAGGAGGAGAGCATCGTTCCTTCTCGGTGGTGCCGTATCCGTCTCCATGCTCCGGGGAGACTCGGAAACCAAGTGCCTCCTCGAAGACGTGGTTGATGATGGCTTGGACGACGACGAACTCTTCTTCTTGGAGAAGAGACTTGTGGTCTTCTTCCACATGGTTGCTGCACTCTTTTCTTCAACTAAAATTCCGGGTTGCAACCGGTAACTAGGCACTTAAACTCTTTGCTTCGGATGTGTACTTTGAGTGGATTAAGGATGTGGTTTTTTTTGAGCTATCAAGCTTGGGAAGGTTGGCTATGTCTACGGAGGTTTTGAGCACACAAACCTGAACACACAAACAAAGGAAGGAGAGGGAAGCTTGCCTGCAGAAAACGGGAGCCAGGGGGGCTCCTTATGTAGGTGAGGCCGGCCTCGGTGCTCCTCCCCGTCTCGTCTTTCTTCCAGCACGATCATTTCACCTCTGCAACTTTCCTGCCCGCGTGCTCCACGAGTTGCACCGCCCAAACGCTCTCGTCCACTCCTTTTTATTGGTCCTTCCACTTAATGCTTCATGTTTTGGGTCATGTCCATGCTCCCTAGCTCCACTTGCTTCACATGCCACCATGAGATTCCTGCAAAGTTGATGCTTGCTGCCCACCATGCTTGTCCTTTGCATGTGGAATTGGTGAAAGTTGATGAAAGGGAATCCAATGGTGCATGCATGATTGCTAGATTGCCTCCATTAAGGTGTGTTTAAGGTTAAGCACTCCTCTAATTCGAAATTTAAAATATTTTTCAGAGCCATGCAAGAGCTCGAACATAATTTTAGAGAAGTTTTTAAACCATTATAAACAAATGCAAGGCGAAAATATTTTTTTATTACGTCGATTTCGGTCTCACCGGTATAGTTTGCCTTCATCGGTTGAGAGCAGACTTTTTTTTCCGGCTTGATCATGGGGGCATAGGTTTAGGTCCTAATTTTGGCTAAATAATAAAGATTTTGAATAAAACAAAATTAGAACAGGCTTAGAAAAATTCTAATCCTAGAGAAACCAAGGATATAGATTTTTAAAACCAACCAAAAGTTTGGATTTCTAGGTTCACGCGAGTTCTACCACGTGCTGAATTTTTTTAACACTTAAACATAAATCGTGGCTCTACTCGTATGGTTTTAGCATGAAAAATAAGTCAACCTCAGCACCATAATGGGGGTGAAAGGTTGAGCTAAGGTTCTGAAATTATTTGGTTGAGGGTTTCTCTAAAAGAAAAGAATCAAACAAGCACATATGAGGGTTCATGCAAAGGGTTTATGATAAAGCAAACATTCAATCAAGAATTATGTCTCTAATATTGTTCAACCACTTCTAAGTCTAATGTCTTTGCGTAATAAAACTCAAAAACTAAATTATTAAAAAGACTCGAAAAACATGGAATCGGGTTGTCCTCCCGGTAGCTTATTCTTGACTTGACGAAACGGGTTGCCTCCCGCCTAGCGCTTCGTTTATAGTCCATGGCTAGACTTCTTCGCTTGATTACTTCGGATCAACGCTCTTTGTGGGTGTTGAAATCTTGGGTACCCGCTTTGGCTTAGTCAATTTTTTTTGGTCTTCACAGGCTGGCTTTGTCCTTTGGTCTTGACGGATGCAACAACTTCCTTGTGGCTCGGCATCTCGAACTCCGGTCCTTCGGTCGTGATCTTCATGGTCTCTAGTGTGATCCTTCATCTCTCCCGAATGAGCTTGAGTAGCCTTTGCCGTCTTGGGACTTTGGAGTTGACAACCACGTCATCCACATAGGCTTCGACATTCTTGTTGAGTTGCCTCTTGAAACAGGCCTGGATAGCTCGCTGATAGGTGGCGCCGGCGTTCTTCAACCTGAAGGACATAGTCGTGTAGCAGTACGCGCCAAACGGGGTGATGAACGCGGTCTTCTCCTGGTCTTCTTCCTTGATTGCGATCTGGTGGTACCCGGAGTAGTAGTCGAGGAAGCAGAGCAGGTCGCAGCCCACTGTGGAGTCGATGACTTGGTCTATCCGCGGCAAACCGAAGGGGTCATTGGGGCAGTGCTTGTTGAGGTCGGTGTAGTCGACGCACATCCTCCACTAGTTCGAGTTCTTCTTGCAGACGAGGACGGGGTTGGCGAGCCACTCATGATTGAAGACTTCTCTGATGAAGCCAGCCGCGAGTAGTTTGGCGAGTTCCTTCTTGATGGCATCCCGTCTGTCGTCGGTGAAGCGGCGGAGGTGTTGTTGCTTCGGGGTAGCTTTAGGGTCGACATTGAGTGAATGCTCGATCAGATTCCTGGGCACCCCTGGCATGTCCGTTGGTTTCCATGCGAAGATGTCTCAGTTAGCTCGAAGGAAGCTGATGAGTGCATCATCCTATTTCGGGTCGAGGCCCGCCCCGATGGTGGTGGTCTTGCTGCTGTCGCCTGTCCCGAGGTCAATTGTCTTGACTTGAACCTCCTCAGCTGGCTGAGGCTTGTTGGCTTTGGCCTACTTCTCTGGGATATCGAGTTCGCTTGGGGCAAGCTTCTTGGATGCAGCGTAGATCTCCATCATGGCGTTGGGTACTTGATTCGTGGCTATGAGTTCCACAGCTTCTGTGTCACAGTCGAAGGATATCTTCAAGTCCCCTTGCAGTGAGAGTACACCGGCTGGACTTGGCATCTTGAGTACCAAGTAGGTGTAATGGGGTACCGTCATGAACTTGGCGATAGCTGGTCTGCCGAGGATGGCATGGTAGGACGTCTCGAAGTCCGCGACTTTGAACTTGACGTACTCGGTACGGTAGTTGTCCCTTGTTTCCCAAAAGGTAACTGGTAGGACCACTGAGCCCAGTGGGATAGCCGCGTTCTCGGGGACGATGTCGTAGAAAGGCGAGGTGCTCTTGGTGAGCATGTGGGTGATGTCGAGCTTCATTTTCTTCAAGGTCTTGGTGAAAAGGACGTTGAGCCCACTTCCACCGTCGATGAGAACCTTGTTGAGTTTGGAGCCCGCGACCACCGGCTTCAGGACGAGTGGGAACCGTCCTGGTTCGGAGAAGCTTGTCCATTGATCCATGCGGGAGAAGGTAATGGGTACCTCCGACCACCAGAGAGGGGTCGGAACCGCTGGTTCAATGGACATGACTTCTCGTCGAGTGGCTTTCTGAGCCCGTCGGTTAGGTAGTCCACCAAAGAGGACGTTCACCGTTTTGTCGGGTTCCTGGAAGTCGCCGTTGCCCTCATCGGTCTTCTTCTTGCCTTTCTTGTCGTGAGGGTGTCGTGGCTCTGGAGTGTCCTTGAGTGCTCGCCGGAGTTGGTAGCATTGCTCGGTGGTGTGGTTGCCGTCCAGATGCCACGGTCACTTCTCTTTCAGCAAGTCTTTGAAGCCGACAGAGGTCTTCTTCGAGTTGTTTCGCAGGGCGCTGGATAGCCGCGACAGTGTTGTCTGGCTTGCGCTTGCGATTGGGACCCGAGTAGTTGTTGCTGCGACCGCCTTGGTTCCCGTTGTTGTTGCTGTTGCCGCCCGTGTTCTGTTTGCTCTTACCACGGATGGCGTCGTACTTGGCGTTAGCCTTGTCTTCTTCATCAGCCTAGGAGGTGACCATGTCCTTGAGGTGGGTGATGGAGCTCGAGCGGCGACGACCGAAGTCTTCGAAGGTGCGACGGTGATAGAGACCATCTTGGAAAAGGTCGATGACCTCCTTGTCGGAGACGTCGACTATGGTGGCGCGCTTGTCGAAGAAGCACCGCATGTACTTGCGAAGGGTCTCGCCCTGTTCCTGCTTCATCATTGCCAGGTCCATGCGAGTACCCGAGCGACCCATAGCGCCTGCGAAGTTGCTGGTGAACTGTTCCTTAAGCTGGTCCCACTTGTCGATCGAGTACTTCTCGAGTGACTCGAGCCATGTAAGCGGGGCTTGATCCAGACAGAAGGGGAAGTAGAGGCACTTCGTGTCGTTATTGCCACCAGCGTTCTCGATGGAGAGGGCATAGCATCTGAGCCACTGCACTAGATCCTGCTTCGCGTCGTACTTGGTGATCCCTAGAGGTTTGAATTTCTCCGGGAGAAGTAGATTGCAAAGCCGCGCTGAGAAGGCGGGGAAACCATCATTGTCGCCTGCCATGGAGGACTTCTTGCGTCGTAGTTCTTCGATTTTTTGGCAGGCGTCGAAGCCGCCACGTGAAGCGCTGGAGGCGTGGCTGTTCGCGTGGCCTCGGCCACCGCTGTCGCCTCCGCCCCCGGCTCTACTGCCATCCCCATGGTTGGAGCTCCCGCCGTCACTGCCTCCGCCGCCAGGATCACGGTGAGGGATGATCTCACGGTTGCCGCCGGCGCCGCCTGCGCTGTTGCCACCATGAGAGGGTCCACCGGCCGATGCCCGGGTACGGTTGGGGTTGGCCAGTAGCTCCCCTCGAGTATGGTTGCGGCCGATGTCCGCACTGCGACTTGTGGCTTCGTTGTCTTGCTGACGGTTCCTGACAGGGGGCACTTGAGTGACCCTGTTGTCAACTCGCATGAAGTAGGTGTCCTCCGCGAGCTTGGTGATGACTTCTCCCGCGCGCATCCTTTGAGCCTGATGTGCTATCGTGGTGATAGACATGAGGCATTGCTCTGGGGTAGTGTGCACTCGGCTCTCGACTTGGTCGAGTGCTTCCGCAAGGTTCCGGATGGGAAGAGACTCGCGGAGACGTCGGCTCCATTCGTTCCGCTTTCTGTTGCGTTCATGTCGAGCATCCCTGTTGGCGTCGGTCTCGTCGACGGGTGCATTGGCGGACAACTCGTCCGCAGAGATATCCTCGTGATATTGGTCAGGGACTGTCCCTGAGGGCCCCGGCGTCTCGTTGGTAGTCATGAAGACTTGCCGATCAGGAGAGCCGAGGCTGGAGTGATTGGTTGCCACCTCTGTTGGAGTGTGCTCCTCAGTAGGAGCTAGCGGTGTTCCCTCTTGGAACGGAAGTGAGTCGAGGTAGGCGACGCAGCGTGAGTTCTCATCTGTCAGGTCTGCGGGCTTGCGGTCTGGCCAGTAAACGAATCTACCGGCAGGTATAGATGTTATAACCAGGCCGGAGGCAGGTCCTGACAGTGGTTGCTCCATCGTGTAGGTCTCAGACTCGGGCTTATCCGGGTCCGTTCCGAAGTCGAACTCATAAGAGGAGTCTGGGTAGTAGCCGGAGATGGGGTTGGAGTCCGAGTCGTACTCGGAGGCGATCTCTTTCCCAGCCCGGCGTGCGGAGAGAGCCTTCGCGTGGGCCTTGCTAGCGATGTAGAGGCCGTATGGGAAGTGCTCATGGAGTGGGGAGTCCGCACACGATGGCTCGATAGCCGGCTCGCATGCGATGGCCCACGACGACGTCGAGTTCGAGTTGGAGTCTGATCCCAGCTCGAAGTCCGCGTGTTGGTTGTAGAGCGAAATTTCGCCGAATTTTTCGGCTAGATCGCCCGTGACTACTTCGGGAAGCGTCACGAGGCCAGTCTTCGGGTTGGGTGGCATGGTGAGGCGGCACTGGAAAGATCCGGCACCGTCAGCAGTGCAGACCCAGGAGCCGAAGACGAAGGTGTCGCCGCGGTTGAAGGCGACAGTTGGCTTGATGAAGATGGAAGCCGTCGAGTTCGCCATATGATCTTCGGCGAGATCCCCTACCTGGCGCGCCAGCTGTCGGTGTTTTAGACCGCCAACCTACCAAGGGGAGTACCCGAGGTAGATGAACGTGGCCTCGCCAAGATCGGTAACTCGAAGGAAGAGACACGTGGCACAATATTTAGACAGGTTCGGGCCGCGAGGTGCGTAATACCTTACGTCCTGTATGTTGCGTAGGTCTGGATTGATTGGATGTGATTACAAGATGATGCGTAATCTGAGAGAGAAGGGTCCCTGCCTCGCCTTATATAGTCCGGGAGGCAGGGTTACAGGTCGGTTTAGGGAGAGAGTACTAGTCGTGTACATCTAGGAGTCCTCTACACAGTACATGGTATGTATAGCTTCCTATCTGAGTACTTCTCCACCGTAGTCCTTGCGCCTCACGCCATCAGGTACCGTGCGGCACAAGTCGGGTAGTCCCAGGGGCCCACCGAGTAGTCGGTCCTGGTACCCACTGAGGTAGTGGGCCTAGGGAGGTCCATATGACAAAGACAAAGAGAGAAAGCACTTGATCGCTAGAAATCGGATTCAATCTTGCAAATTCAACATGAGAGTATAATACATGGACAAGATCACCACTGTATCCTACCTTGATCTTGATCCTAGCTCCGGGAACTCCGACGTGGTCTTCCATGCAAGGTTCCCACATCGGCTAGGGGAACCCTAGTCAACCATCTCGACCCTCTCCTCTTCGGAACGGTGTCCCTCTCTTCTCTTCTCGGCGGCAGATGATGAATGTATATTTTCGTGGCTCTCGATCAGGGGGCTATAAATAGCTCGAGAGTCAGCTAGGTCAAAGGAGGTGTCGAACCGGGCTTGGAATGGGCAAGGCCGGTCGGCCCAGGCCGGACGGCCCAAGCCCATTTCGACCCGGTTCGGCCCCGGTTTCTTCCCCGGTTGCTTCTCGCGCAATTCCTTATTTGTGTGCACTTGCATGTGGGCCTTTGACGTCGTTGCCTTCACGATTAAGGCTTGAATCTTGCTATCCAAGCTTCGTCATTTCCTGGTTGAGTCCCTGAAGATTTGCATGTTGACGCTTCGGTCCTCGGGTCATTTGGAGTCATGTTCATCGCGTGTCTTGACTCTTGTCGGGCTTCATGATCTTCTTCCAAAGTGCTTGATGAACTTAACCCGAAAGTCTCCTCTTTAACGTAGATTTCCTGTGTAAACAATAAACTCCAAAATCGACATGCAAGAGTGAACTTGTTATATATGTGGGGTTAGTTCCAGTGGTTAGAATAATAAATCAATGCCAACAATAAAGGTAAACTCATGGTTAGGTTGACGGAAATTCACCGTCAACATCTACCCATGCTTAAACCTTGCTCGTCCTCGAGTAAGCCTTTAATGAATATCAGCGTTGCCTTTCCTTGCTTATACCCTGCACTTGATCATACACGAGAAAACATAATGCTCTCAAGGATTTAATCATTAAAATTCCATAATGTACTAGCCTTCATCCTTATGGAGGGTTGATTTTAATTTAAGCACTTCCCACGAGTAATTACCTCATGCTCCCAAATTTCAAATGAATCTTAGAAATTTTGAAATTAAGAGCGAGATGCAAACAAAGAGGTAAACAAAGTTCAAAAATAAACTTCCTTGCATCTTGCTCTTGTACTCTCATCTTGTCACACCCTGAAATTTCCAATTTCTGGATGTGAATAGAAAGAATAATTAAATAACGATTTTCTCGTAATTTAAAAAAAATTCCAACATTTATCTTTACAGGAAATATAGTATAGGAAAAACCTTTGTTTGATTTTTCTGAGTCGAATAAAAAGTTGAGAGTGTTGCATTCATGCCGATGCATCTCAGTGCTTCTTGGGTGCAAAAATGTTTCAAAAATGCGTTTAGGAGCTGTCCAAATCTTTCCGAGAATTTTCCGGATTTTTCGGAGATTTATTTTCATTTTCTCCGAGCTAAAACTATTTATTAGAAGGCTCTAAAATCTTATTCATGAGCTCCAAATACTTTATTTGGATTGTTCATGTCTTAATCTATCTTTAGGAATTTTCATGGAATTTTTGGGATTTTCTGAGTATTTTTAGTGCTTTAAATGAATTTCTGGAGTTTATCCGGAATTCTTTTGTACTGAAAATGTATTTCAGAAATTACTGGAATTCCCGTGGGCCCGACCCAACCCGCTCCGGCCCAGCCGCCTGGCCCGGCGGGGCCCATCCGGCCGGCCACGAGCCGAGGCCGCCGTGGCCGGCCGGGACACCGCCGCCGCCGTCCATGCCCGGCACGACCCCTCCTTGCCGCGCCCCTTACAACCCCAGTCCTGCACCCCGCGGTTTCGCACAAGCCGCAGCCCCAGGCCGTCACCTGTGCCACACTGAACCGAGACAAGCCCGCCGCCGCCGGTGTCGAGCTCGCCGCTGCCGCCCACGATTTGCCGCTTTCGTCGACCTTCGAGCCGAGCCAGCACCACCAGGAGCTCCAGGCAATCGCGTTGCATCTCCTCAGCCCCTCACCATCACCTCCTCAACGCCGGAGCGCCGCCGCCCCTTGCGGACCGAGCCTGCCGCCATGGCTGGCCGTCGCCGGCCGTCTGCCGCCCCTACCCGTCCAAGGTAAGTAGCCCCTCGTGTTCCCCTCGGTCCCCTCCCTCTTTCCCCAGCTCGCCGAGCCCCTCGTGCCCTAGGTCACCGGCGCCGCTGTGGGATGGATTTCCCTATTCGCCGCCATGGCAATCTTGGGGAGGAAGAAGACCATTGTTTTGCACATAACCCCCTGAGTTCCCCTGAATCTATTAGGTCCAATTGTGTGTCTTAGATCTTTAGCAGATAACCCCCTAGATTTACTAGATCTTCACAACCAGATCCATCCAACACCCTTTTACAGATATAACCCCGAGATTTATCAGTTTCACGAGCACTGTTTACTGTGTCTCGGGAATCTTTTGTGCTACCCCTTTAAATCTATAGTTAATCGCGTAAAGGTCCTTCCAATCTTGTTTCATATATATCTCCTTTGTTTTAGCTCCGTTTTCATCCGTTCAAATTGCATCAGGTCCATAATGATGTAAAGCACGCATTAGTGGTGAGTTTTCATCATGTTTTGTTTTCTGAAAATAAAATTAATATTAATTTTGATTAATGTCTAGTTATACATGCCTTTTATAAATAAAAGCAATACAGATCTATACCCGTTTTTCATAATCAAATTTAATTTGATTAATGATTCCTTTACATGCTTTTGCAAATAAAATCTAATTAGATCTTTTACTCGGTTTTCCATAAGTCAAATATTAATTTGCTTAATGATTAATTAACTTTCATAATTAAAAGTTGATTAGGTTTTTACTCCGGCTTTATAAATAAATGTTAATTTTGGATTAATACCAATGTAATGCTGTTTTTAATAATAATATGATGAACTCGAATTACAAATTTTCGATTAGAGGATTCATATAGTTTAGTTTTTCTAAAGTTAAATGTTTAATTGGTATAATCTATATATGAATCTTTATAAATAAAACTTGACTAGTTCTTTACACCGATTTTTGCAAATAAAATTTAATTTGCATTAAGTCCAACTTACGGTATTTTCTTTATGAAATATCCTTTGCATATTTTTGCTAATTAAAATAAACCTAAGCTTATAGTCTTGTTCTCTCATGTATGCAAGTCGTTCGATAGACGTTCTTTATCAAGCTCTGTCTCAGTGTGTCTCTGTTATTGAGCTAGCCCTCTTTTAAGCTTCAAATCTTTCCAATCCTAGTACTTGCCATCCTATCATAATTGTCTTTTATGTAAGACAACTACACTCTTTCAGTTCTTTGATCCAATCTTGTGCATATATCTTTCTTAGAATCAGTGTCTCTGTCATCAAGCTGTTCTTTCTTCATCCTAGTTCTCCTTGTAGGCTAGTCTTCCTAGATCCTAGCCTAAGATTTCTTATGCACTTTATAGTTCGTTGCTACCGTTCTCGTTCGTTTCACCTTAAATTGTACGTTAGCATGTGTATCACCTGTTACTTGTTTTAACACTAAAACCACATGTTAATCTTGACTAATTCTTATTTCATTGTTTTTATAAATAAAAAGTGATTAGGTTCTAATCCGGTTTTCTTTAATCACGATGTAATTGGTTAATCCCTATTCCTAACTAGTTTTTCTAAATAAAAGATGTTAGAGATAAACATCGGTTTTCATAATAAAGTTAATATGCCTAATGACATCATAAATGCCTTTTCAATATTAAATATGTTTAGTTGAACACGTGACATAAAGTTACTCGCCTAGATCTTTTACACTTCCTTTATCTTTCTAAAGTAATTATTAATTTGACATAACTTCTACTCGAATGTCATAAATAAAACATGATAAGGTATATCGTGATTTCTTTAATTAAACGTACCTTGTTTAATGGTAACATAGAGTATTTCTCTGAAATATTCTTTCACATGATTTCTTAATTAAAATATGCCTAGCGTAGTCTGTTATTGTTTGGTAATGATCTCACGATAGTTTCGAGCTTAGTTCTGTTTTCAGCGTTTCTTGCGCTTGCGTAACCATTAGAATCGAGCTCTATCTCAATGTGATCTTCCCGGTTCTTGCTCAATATTCCATAGCCATCTCTTCCAAGTTAACCTAGCCTTTCCCTTCCAAGCACACCTTGTGTTCTTTAGTGATCCACCTCATCGAGCCTATCCTTTAGTGCGTTCTTTCAAAATTTTCTTCTGATTGGTGCATTGTTCTTAGTTTGTTTGTCTGCTTTGTATGCTTGTGTCCGATGATTGATGCGAGTATAACGAACGTGGTTCGAGAGCATTGAAGAGCATGAAGATGAAGTATTCTGAGCAACTACTCTTTGGTTAAAAGCAAGTGTGTTCTTGAACTTTTGTCCCAACAACTTTATTAATCACTATTGCATGTACCTTGCATTAATTTTGATGGGTTCCTATTAAGGATAACTAGCCTCATTTGACCATTATCTTGAACCTGGTTCTTAATTATTATTGATGGTAGATGTTGCTTAGTGTGCTCAACTGGGTTGGTAATAATCAACATGGTTGTCATTTTATGCTCTATGTTCCTTTATGATAATTTTAATACAAGATCACTGTGCATTAATCGGAACATGGAGAAGCACCCAGGAAAACAGTACAACCACATGAACTAAACGGGCAATGGTCTTGGCTGAATAATTAGGAACTTTAGCTTGGGGTGATCTTACCTGATAAGGACAAGGGATCGGCGGTACTGCGGGGTATGGACTCGCTCTAGCAGGGAGTTGGGTGAGTTATTCTTTTTATGGTGGGGTATTGACCTGCTAGGGGACTTTATACCTTGCTAACTGATCCGGACCTTGTGGGTCACAACTTGCTGGGGAACCTATGTAAAGGCCATGTAGCGTCTCTATGCAACCACACCTCGGTAGTGTGGTATGGTGCCTAGCTAGCATCGCATGGTTGGGTTCAAAGTTCTTCGGAGCTTTTACGCTGCTTGTGGTGAAAGTGTACAACCTCTGCAGAGTGTAAAACTAATCGATTAGCCGTGCTCACGGTCAAAAGCGGCCTGGACCCTCACATGATAATGGAACTTGAAGGTGGACTTAAATTGTGGTTATGGTTATGTTAGCCATATGCTTATGCCGTATCTCTCGTCTTTATGCTTAATGTGGGTTGGTATAAACTTATACCTTATTAGCAATCAGGCGCTAATAAAACTGGACCAACTAAAATGCTAAATGCTTATAGCCCAGTCCACTATAAAGCCTTTGCATTCATACTTTCCCTGCACTTGCTGAGTACGACAAGTGCTCACCCTTGCTATAAACATTGTTGCTTAGAAGGAGGAAGCTACTTTGAAGTCGTTGTGAAGATGTTGCTGGAGCTAGGCGTACACAACCCCACAGTCGACTGCTTGTGGAGTTTGCTGCCTTCGTTTCCAGGATTTGGCGTAACACTGTGATAATCTCCCTTTTTCTTATGTGATACTGTTTCTGTATTCACTTATATGTCACTAGATGCATGAAACTGGATCCTGGCATGCATATAGTTATGCACTTGGTTTTCTTTGGAAAAACAGGTGTGACAGAGTGGTATCAGAGCCGTATCGATTGTAGGACGTGAGCCTAGATAGTAATGGTCGTTTCTTAAGGTTTCCTTTGATCTAAAATTCATCACTACCTTTCCCTTGAGCTCTGGGATGAATATTCTTGCTCCTTAAACCATACCTTTCATCAATCCTCCTTGATAGCTCACTTTTGACTGTCACATTTACATTTGCACATCATTGTTTTGCAAATGATTATGACCTCTACCCTTGCCTATTTATTTACTCTTCCCTTGGTCTTGATCTTGTCTCTCTTTTCCACTTCTCTCAAGCAATTCCACCAATAAGTCAAAAGGTGAATTGTTACCCTTGATATTCTATCTTTTTCGCGCAGATCTCTGACACATCAGTGCTGTTTTAATTCTTTCTCGAGCTACAGAACTCCGATTGATATGAAATCAGTTGGGTTAGTTCTTAAATTTCATAATTAAATTTCTATCAAAAATTCAGCCCTACCCAGTACATGTTACAGGAGATATGCTCGAAACATTGGAGCTATCAGAATCTGTAAACTCTGCTGATCCAGTTACCTTCATTATTTTACATCTCGGGCTATGGATCTCCGATTGAGGTAAATCCAATTGTAGTAGTTCAGGAATTTCATAAGTTTCATAATGTACTAGCCTTCCTCCTTATGGAGGGTTGATATTAATTTAAGCACTTCCCACAAGTAATTACCTCATGCTCCCAAATTTCAAATGAATCTTAGAAATTTTGAAATTAAGAGCGAGATGCAGAAAAAGAGCTAAACAATGTTCAAAAATAAACTTCCTTGCATCTTTCTCTTGTACTCTCATCTCATCTTGCCTTTTAAAACCTATTCATTCTACTCCTTCCCCTTTCATTATATATAGTGGAAGGCTTTATGTGGAGCTATATGGGAAAAGTTTAGTCCTACTAAGATATTATAAATGAGATGTTGTCAAAACAAGACAAGCTTCTCATGGTCTTACCGAGACTCGTCAAAATGGTCATTGGAAAATAATGTTATTATCAAGGAGGGGGAGAGAAAAATACACACACTTTGAGATAGATGGACATGTGCAAATGGCAAAGAGTGATCCCGAAGCACAAAGGAAATCCTCGTTATCGGATTGCAACATGGTTGGAAAGATGAGTTTGGATCTTAAATCTTGAAACTTTTGAGATTCCTAATGCACTTTAGAGAACCGGGGAGTTCACTTTATTTTATTTTTATAAACTCATATATATTTTTTCTTTATCTTTTTTCATACATATTTTTTATTTATCTTTTTTCTTTTCTTTATACTCATTTTTTATTTTTTCTTTCATCATTTTTTATTTGCTCCCCTTGAACTCTAAATTGCATCGTACCTACCTCCTCCCCATGCTTAGACATTTGCTCGTCCTTGGGCAAAGAGGTGATAGAGATAAGGTAGGTACTAGAAATATATTTTCTTTGGAGAGATACTTGAAATCTTGAATCTTGGCACCATCTTGCGATCTTCCTTGAATTGACGATCCATACTCAATGATAGGTTGTGGTCAAAGAGGTAAACACAAAAGATGATATTTTTGGTTTTAAGGGTGGATATCCGGCGAGGTTCGTGAAATCTCCGATGTGGGGATACACAATGCACGGATAAAAAGGCTAGCAAAAAGATAGATACGCAAAAAACGGAATGGCCATCTTCTTAGTCTCGGGCCAGAGAAATCAAGGCCTGAAATAACTCACCCAAGAATAATTCTTGTATACTAAGGTTTATGTATATATATATATATATATATATATATATATATATATAGGGCTTTGGATAGGTGGAGCAAAATGCAAGTAGCATTAATGACAAGGTTAGCATATATATTTTTAAGAACAATCATCCTTAACTCATCCAAAATTGGGAGCATGAAAATAACACTATGGGTCTTATTTTATCATAACCTCCACAAAATATTAAGCTAGCATTTAATTAATTTCAGATTCATATTAAAGAGTGCATTAGCTTAATCATGCAAAAAACAAGTACAAAAGTTGAGCAAAGTGGCAATTTTTCATCATATATTATCATGGCATCAACTTAATATTTTTACCAAAGGTTGATCAAGGTGAGAAACTTTATTCATGGTGATCTTAAACTAACTCTACTATTATCACACATGCTGAAAATAAATAAAAACAAAAAAGGCTACACATATATAAACTTGAACAAAAGCTGAAAATAAAGAAAAGGAAAAGGAGAAAATCAAACCGAATTTGGAAGCATTATTATTTTCTTTTCTTCCTCCTTCCTTTATTTTCCAGTGGTTGATATTGATGATCCGACACGTTGTATCCTTGCTTGTATTGTGATTGTGTCGGTCCTCCTCTAAATTGCTCTAATGTTGAAGGTGACCAATTTGATAGGCAATGTTTGCGGTCCCTTCTTCTTGCATTTGTTGGATGGAGCGCCGTGAAAACTTTGTGAGGAACATGTATGGTGGAGGACGTGGTGGCAGTATGGCTGCCTACTCCCCCATGCTTTGCATTTGACATACTTCCTTCATATGGTGGTGGCATTGGAATCCTTCCATGGTTGTTTATTAGCTTCATGCGCAGCCCCTCCTTCGTCTTGGGCTACAGAGGATGATCCCTCTTACACAATTTTCCTTTTTAATTTTTTTCGTCGGTACAAGAAATCCTTCCTCTAACCACTTTTTGTCTCCCTTCAATAAATAAATTCAGCCCCATGTTGGAAAGAGGAACGTCAACTTGCACCCTCTCCTCTCATCTCCACTAATTTATTTTCCTTGCTTCATGTACTCGACCCCAAAGAACTCCCGACAAGGAGAAATTTTGGGTTCCTTTTAATCTTCTCTCGAAATTATTCCCCAAAAATCCTTCTAACATTTGTTTTCTTGGACATCAACTTGCTCCGAGCTTCCTTCTTGTAACCGAGTAGTTCTCCAATATATCCATAAGGAACTAGTTGCTCTTCATCTTCAAGGCGGAATGAGAGGCACGCACTCCTTCATCGATTACCGGTGCTAATGTATAAGGACTTCCAAATCAAGCTCCTTATCAGTATTCACACCAACTCCATGAAGAATCGCACCCATCCAAGGTTGCTCAAGATTTGATATCCGAGTAGAATCCAACACTTGGAGGATGTTGTCATCAAAGTCAAAATTTGGCACAAGCCTCTTCTCAAGACGAACACGCCTATCCTCCTCCTCCTCCAACTCCTCCTCCTCCTCCGTCTTCATGATACATCCATTGGAACACCTTGGAGTGTATGGTGGTGGAGCGGATGAACGAGTTGAGCATCATGGTGGAACTGGTGGCTCTTACATGTGTCCACGCGGTTCAGTGTACCGCATGGATGAACTTCGTGTACTACTCATGCCACCGAGGGATAGTGTGTCGCTCCTCGGTGGTGCCATCTTACTCCATAATTCGGGAAGACTCGGAGACTGAGTGCCTCCGCAAAGAGCTCGATGATGGCGCCTTCGATGATCGTGTCTTCTTGGTGAAGAAATTGGTGGCCATCTTCCATATTGTTGTTGCACTAACTCACAATGAGTGCACCGAGGGTTGCTTGGTGGTGGGAAAAACACACAAGGAAAGTATATGGAGGGTGGAGTTTATTATGGTGAATTTTCTTTATTATTATTGTTAGAGGGTGGTGAGTGAGGTGCACAAGTTAGGATGGTGTTGACGGTGAAATTCCGTCAACCTAGCCATGAGTTTACCTTCGGTGTTGGCATAACTTTTATATTTTATACATTGGTACTAACCCCCTTGGTATAACAAGTTCGTTCATGCATGTCGGTTTTGGAGTTTAGTGTTTATGCAGGGTTTTAGCGTTGAAAGCTAGACTTCTGGGATAAGTTCATCAAGCACCTCATGACAAGACCTTGAAGCCCAGTAGAAGTCAAGCAATGAAGTGAACACGACTCCAAGAAGCCCAAGGACCCAACTCAAGAAGATGGAAAACTCTGAGGACCTAGCCAAAAAAGTGTTGAATCTTGCGAGACAAGGAGCTTCGCCCAAATCAGAGAGAAACTGACGATAAGGGCCCACATGCAGAAGGGGGAAGGATATAGAAGACTCAGGAAGCAACACTGAGCAAAGGAGGCCGTGGACTGGGCCGAAATGCGCCCAGGACGGTCGGCCCTGGCCGGCCGGCTCAGCCCGTTTCGAGGCCCAGTCGGCCCCCCTTTGACCTAGATGACTCTTGGGCTGTTTATACCCCCCTGACCGAGAGCCACGCATCAACCAATTTGTCATCCCCCGTCGAGGAGTAGAGAAGCTTGAGGGACACCATCTCGGAGATGAGGGTCGTGGTAGTTGTCTAGGGTCTCCCTAGCCGACGTGGGAACCTTGCATGGAAGACCACGTCGGACGGAGCAAGGATCAAGATCGAGGTAGGATCCTGGTGGTGATCTTGTTCATGTAATCATTCATGGTGAAGTATTTAAGTGAATTCGATTTCTAGCAATCAAGTGCCTTCTTGATGATTTTGTTTTCCCCTTGGTTTTGCTTCTTCCCCAATCTATACTTAAGATAGATTGCATAGGGTTCTCTTGTAGCCGTGGCGGCTAGAGGTGCATACCGAACCGACCAAGTGATTTCAACTTGTTCTTATCGAACTCGCCCTAGACTACCCGCATGAATAAGGGTGCGTTGTGACAGAATAGTGGCTCTGAAAGGCGGGCGTTTTCGGAATCGGACCGGAGGCCACGATTTAAAGATGCTTTTAATGAGATTCGCTTTTCTATCTTCATCTATCTTGTTTGGAGCTACAACATAAGCATGATCTAGACTCTCTAAATCGGTTATCTCTTTGCTTTCTCTTGCTACCTCTTTAGTAGATTAGATTAGATGTGCTTCCTTGATGATATCTTAGATTAGATGCAACTTGGTTCTTTAAAAGATAGCTTTCCTTGCTTTACTAGATTGAATCCTTGTGTTGCACATTGTTCCACGGATTCGATACCTTGGGTTCACCACTCGAGGGAAGAAGGGTCCCTTGACTACGACGGGGGATTTGTCCGCTTGCAAATCCATATGAACTTTGATACGATAATCTACCGTCAACAGATGGATATTAGCCCCATAGGATTTATGGATTCTTGAACATGCAACCGCCTATTAAGGTGAAGCTAAACTAATTTATTGAGGTGTGTACATAAGGCCACTTTAGCTAAACCTACAAAAGATATGTTGATGGGATCTACGGGAGTAGCGGACCTCATACTCCCATTAAGCATGGTAGCTAGGCTTAGGCATCAAAGCATTATCAACATGAATGAAATAAAAGATTCAGCTATTACATGACAAGATCCCACAACACCATGGAACAAACAAATTTTCTAGGTTGTTTCTGAAACTTATGGGCTAAGAACTCAAGAACACAAATTAATAAATGCATAAATTATTTGTCTGGCGAAGGGGAGCACCGAGGGCTTGATATTTCTCCGAGATGCTTCTTGCTCCCTTCTTTCCTTGTGTCCACGCGATCCACGAGATTCCATTGCCCGAACCGTTCGCAACCACACCTTTACTTGTGTGATTAATCTTCCACCTTCATTGTTTTGCTTTGTGTCGCATCTTGTTCCCTTTCCTCTTGTGTTTCCACCAATTTTCTACAAAACAAATCCCTTGCTTCCCCCATTCTTGTCCTTTGCATGTGCCCAAGATGCCAAATGATGGATACGTGATGCATCGTGGGCCACTATATGTTATCATGCTCAAAAACCTCCCTTTAACATGTTTAGATGCTAATCACTCCTCTGATTTTGAAACTTTAAAAATTAACTCAGCACTAGCGATGAGTCCAAATATATCATTAGAGAAGCTTTTTAGGCATCAAAAACAATTATAAAATTTATTTTGGTTGTTGATAGCAAGTTCCTCCGGCATGACCGTGGGGGTATAGGTTTCGGTTCTAATTTTGGCCAAACACGATAGAGATATTTTGAATAAAAATAAAGTCAATGGGTCTTAGAAAAATTCTAAATCTAGAGAAACTAAAGGATGTCAAGTTGAATGAAACAAAAAAATCAAGTTCCTTAGGTTCACGCAAGTCCTATGATGCGTTAAAGATTAAAACATAAAGATACATAGCAAGTCTCTACTCACGTGAATTTTTTTCAGTTTTTCTTTTGATTTTCTTTTGCATCTCTTAACTTTGATCATCCTAAAAAAGAACAAAAAATCAATCTAATCTAGTTTTTGATTAACTCTAATTTTTCTTTTGTTAGATTTTTGTTTTTGCTAACCCTAACCGGAGATGGCTGGCTACCTCTCCAAGAAACCCAAAACCTTTTGTGGATGATCCAGGAAAACTTTACAGGCAAAGGAGACGTGCAACACAAGCTAAAGGGTTGGAAACCCGAGATTCAAAAGCCGAAGTCGAAGGACCGTCAGAATCTCCAAGGGAATCACCACCTCCAAGTCCGAAGGAAGATTAACCTCAACTGCCACCCATGGGAGAACAATCGCAACCGGAGCGCGAGATCGAGCTATGCACCCCAGACATCGTTGATCTACCTATCATAAACCTTCAAGACGCCGGAAGGCCGTTCAAGATCAAGGTCTCAACTATCCGCATGGTGCAACAGTCGCCTTTCACCGGTAAAGAGGATCCGAACCTTCACCTCTAAGCATTTGTTCAACTATGTCAAATTTTCGATGAGGATGGGGTGACTCAAGATCAAATGAGGGCAAGACTTTTTCCGTTCTCACTACATGGAAAAGCTTTTCATTGGTTCCACACTTTACCGGCGGAGTCAAAACAAGATTGGGAAGCGTTGATGAGGAACTTTATGAAGGAATTTTGTTTGCCAAGCAAGACTCCGAGTTTGCACAACAAAGTTGATACATTTGTTCAATTGCCCATGGAGATGATTGCAGAAGCTTTGGAGCGCTTCAATGAAAACATGCGAGCCGAATTCCTTGAGTGGCATATCGGTTTACTTAAGAGGAGGATGGAGAAGATGGATATAGAGAGAGAAGCTCAAGACCTAAAGGCTACCAAGGCAAGATCCACATGCGAGGATTGTGAGGAGTACGACCATGTCCAAGGTAAACCCCGATTTAATGCAAGTTCGTCTATTCAAGATTTGGTTCCCCTTTGTACACAATTGAAGAACTTCATGGATGCGCAAGCTAAGATCAACAAGGACGTCATCACTAAGTTCGAGGCTATGGAGAAAAATATTGGAGAATTTAGATGGCAAGGTGACGGAGGTCGGAAGCTCTATACGTGAAGTGTTCATCATGATGAAGATGTTAGAGACACGAGTGGGACAACATGTCGGGCGCCCGATGGGTAACAAAGGAGAATTTCCAAGACAACCCCAAGGTCCCGAGACGGTGAAGGCTACTCGAACATATTCGGGAGAGATGGAGGATCACACTAAGGAGACCACGAAGATCACGACCGAAGGACCGGAGTTCGAGATGATGAGCCACTACATGAAGGAAGTTGTTGCATCCGTCAAGACCAAAGGACAAAGCTAGCTTGTGAAGACCAAAAAAATGACTAAGCCGAAGAATAAGCCCGTGCTCAAGATGGTGCAGAAGTGGGTACCCAAGATTGCAACGCCCGCAAAGAGTGTTGATCCAAAGTAATCAAGTGAAGAAGTCTAGCCATGGACTATAAACGAAGCGCTAGGCGGGAGGCAACCCGTTTCGTTGAGTCAAGAATAAGCTGCCGGGAGGACAACCCGATTCCAGGGTTTTCAAGTCTTTTCAAGTAATTTAGTTTTGAATTTTACTAAGCAAAGACATTAGACTTAGATTGGTTGAACAATATTAGAGACATAATTTTTGGTTGAATATTTTGCCTGATCATAAACCCTTTACATGAACCACCCTATATGATTGTTTGCTTCTTTTCGAGAAACCAAAACCAAAAAATTCAGAACCTATCTCAATCATTCATCCTCTTTATGATGTTGTGGTTGACTTATTTTAAATGCTAAAAACACACGAGTAGATCCACGACTTGTATCTAGATGTTATTTAAATTTCAGCACGTGGTAGGACTCACGTGAACCTAGAAACTTGACTTTTGGTTGGTTTAAAAATCCATATCCTCGGTTTCTCTAGAGTTAGAATTTTTCTAAGCCTCATTTAATTTTATTTCATTCAAAATCTCTCTCACTTAGCAAAAAATAGAACCTAAACCTATGCCCCCATGATCTAGCCGGGAAAAGCTTGCTCTCAACTAATGGAAGCAAACAATACCGGTGAGACAAAAAAAAGTAGTCGAAAATATTTTTCGACTTACATTTGTTTTTAATGCTTTAAAAACTTATCTAAATTTATATTTGAACTCATTGCAAGCTCTGAGTTTATTTTTAATTTTCGAAGTTAGAGGATTGCTTGGCATTAAAATATGCTTAGAGGGATGCAATCTAGTTAACCTAACCATGCATGCACCATGATGCATCACGGGATGCCCCTCCAACATCTTTATCAAACCACATGCAAAGGACAAGCATGGGCGGCAGCCAAGGCTTTGTTTTGCAGGAATATCATGGAGGCATGTGAGGCAAGGGAGTATGGAAGTGACTCAAAGCGAAAATATCAAGTGGAAGGAGCAATAACGCAAGCAAAGGAGCGGACGAGAACGTTTAGAAGGTGCAACCCCGTGGAGCACGCGGTCATGAAGCAACAAAGCAAGCATGAGTGTACTAGGTAAGTCGCTCATCCATCTCTTTGTTCGTGTGCTCTAGACCTCTAGTTTGTAGTTCGGAACCACCTTAGACTTAGCCATCCACCTCGTTTGTTTCGTGCAACAAAACACATCCTAATTCCACTCAAAGTCCAGACTCCAAAATAATATTTGTGTACCTTGTTACCGGTTGAAAACCTCGGATATATATTTGTGAGGGAGAGTGCTGCAACCATGGAAAAAAATTACAAGTCTTTTCACCAAGAAGAAGGGATCATCGTCGTCCAAGCCTTTATCGACAACCTCTTCGAGGAGGCACTCGGTTTCGGAGTCTCCTCGGAGAATGAAGGAGGACACGACACCACCGAGGAGGAATAATACTCTTATCCTCGGTGGCATGAGGGCCACACGAAGCTCGTCTATGAGGTTCACCGAACCTCATGGATGTACGGATGAGCCGCCCGTCTGACCTCACAGCTCGACACGATCATCCGCTCCACCTCCACACGCTCCATGGTATTCCACTGGGTTTATCATCATGACGGAGGAGGAGGAGGAGAAGCTCACTCGCCTTGAGTAGAGGCTTGTAGCGAACGTTGACTTCGACGACCAAGCTCTCCACATATTGGGTTTTCATATGGATATTTATTACATGTTGGGACACCTATGTTGGGTGCAATTCTCCAACGGAGTGTCAGTAAACACCCACAAGGGATTAGCCTTGGAAATTCTCATGATCATGGCGCATATCCTTGACGAAGGAGTGCCGAGTCTCTCATTCCGTTTGGAGGGAGTTGAACAAGTGGATCCTTATGAGTATATTTGGGAATTACTCGGTTTTCAAAAGGGAGCCTCGGAACAAGTGTATGTGCATGAAGGCACATTGGAAGGTTTTTGGAGTGTGATCGTGGGAGGAGCCCATCAACAAAGAAATAGTATCCAGACCCCATCATCCAAGTATGTCACTTTGTTGTGCAAGTGGATTTTTGGGGAGAATGAGAGAGACAAAGATAACCAACACGGAGTTGAATTGGCTTTACTCGGCTTTGATTGTCTGGTAGCCAATCGACCCCACTCAACTTATGATCAACCGGTGGTGTTTCGGGTTCGGGAAATATTGGTTCGGGTGTTACCTCTGCATGTTGGCTATCTCTTTAAGACCGGGTATTACAAGGAACCCCGAGCATCTCCTAGCTGGGACTTCCCTAGGATTTGAATATATGAAGCACGGCAAATATATAAGTGGAGATGAGAGAGGAGGTTTCAAAGTGGCCAAAGTAAACTTACCCCTTCCGGATGGAAGATTAAGACTTTTTCTTGAGGGGAAAAAAGATTGGTTAGAGGAAGGACTTCTTGTGCCGGCGAAGAAAAAATAGAAAAGGAAGGATTATAGGAGAAGGTTCTTCCACTGCCCAAGAAGAAGGTGTGCAACAAAATTATGTGCCACCATTTGGAGGAATTCCGGCGCTGTCGAGTTACTATCGTGATGTACCAAATGCAATCATGGGGGAGTGGTGCAGCCATTCCCCCACCAAATTTTGCGGTACCCAACGTAGCCTTTGCGGAGCCATATGAACACCTTCCTCAACCTCAACAAAGTGTGGCCATCATTGGAGGATACGCTGCGAGAAACATGCAAAATATCACAGCCATCCTAACCAATGCAAACCAAATGGGTGAAGGGAATGCAAACATCTCTTATGAGCTTTGATGCCTTCATCTAGAACCGTTGGACAATTCATAGGAGGAGCGGTGCAATCCTATTATGAGCAATGGTACGACAACCAAGACTATCAATATCAACCACCGGCGGAAGATTAGAAAAAGGAGGAGCTTTAGTTTTCTTTTCTTTTCCCCTTTTCTTTAATTTTCACCTTGTATGCGCCTATGTATGCGTAGTGTTTTCAGTTTTTATTTAATTTTTCAGCATGTGTGTTAGTTTTTAATTTCATCATGAATAAAATCACCACCTTGTTTTTACCTTTGGTGCCATGATGATATATGATTATAATTGCCGCTTTGTTTATCTTTGTAATTATTTTATGCATGATTAAGCTAATGCTCTCTTAAAATACAAATCTGAAATTATCTAAGTGCTAGCTTAATCTTTAGCGGAGGTTATGATAAAAATAAAGACCCATAGTGTTTTATGTGCTCTCAAGTTTTAGATGGATTAAAGGTGATTTATTTTTGTTCTTAAAAGTAATTCTAACCTTGTCATAAATACCACTTGCATGTTGCTCTACCTATCCAGAGTCATATATATATTTGAGTGAAAAAACTTAGCATACAAGGTTTATTTTTGGGTGAGTTATTTCAGGCCTTGGTTTCTCTGGCCCGAGACTAAGAAGCTGGTCATTCCGTTTTTGCATATCTATCTTATTGCTAGCCTCTTATCCGTGCATTGTGTATCCCCACATCAGAGATTTCACAAACCTCGCCGGATATCCACCCTTAAAACCAAAAATATCATCTTTTGTGTTTACCTCCTTGACCACAACCTATCGTTGAGTATGGATCATCAATTCAAGGAAGATCGCAAGATGGTGCCAATATTGAAGATTTCAAGTATCTCTCCAAAGGAAAAATATTTCTAGTACCTACCTTTTCTCTATCACCTCTTTGCCCGAGGACGAGCAAACCACTAAGCATGGGGGAGGAGGTAGGTACAATGCAATTTTGAGTTCAAGGGGAGCAAGTAAAAAAAGAAAGAAAGAAAGAAGAAAAAAGTGAGTATATGAAGGATCGGATGGCGACTAGAGAGGGGGGAGTGAATAGGAGCCGGTAAAAATTCTTCTCAAAGAACCCGGCCTATACCCTAGACAATTCCCAGTCACACACAAACGATGGATCGAATCACACGCCAATCGTCAAGACAACGAGGTTATGGATCAACCTCTAGTCTTAGGAACGATTCCTTGAAGCACACGCGGAAGCACGAGAAAGGAAGGGAGGAATCGAACCAAGAAGCAAAGCTGCCAGCCTCCGGCGGACCGTCCGGCCGGGCGGGGCGGAGCGCGTCGGCGGCCGACGGCCGCGCGGACCGTCCGGCAGGTACCGCGGACTGTCCGCACCCTTGCCGCGGACTGCCCGGCCTGAGCCGCGGACCGTCCGTTAAAGCTCACCTCTTCTCCCCCTTGTTGACAATGTATGAATCAAGGTGAAAATGCAAAAATGCAAAACAAAGCATATAAACATCTACATGAGCTTCTCAAATAGGCCAAATTTAGTGTCAAAGGCTAGGAATGAGACAAAGAGCACATATATGGAGCATAACATAGTCAAAGCATTGCCACAAGTAATATATGGAAATATAGGCATGTGATAAAGCAAAATTTTCAGATTTTGAGCAGTTTTATCAAAAGATGGCTCACTTCAAATGTAAAAGTCTATCAATGTCATATTCTAACCAAAAACATGCCTATCATCCAGAGATCATACAAGGAGATCAAATTCTTAACAAAAGATCATTGCAAACACCCATAAAGCAAAGCTTGTCATGTTAAAGCTCATGAGCCATGTGTCCACTTCGGGGAGATTTCTCCACTGGTGAACATCATGCAACATGTTTTGCACCCATATGTGAAAGATAAGACATTTTAAGCATAAACATGATGGATGGAGCATTTTTCAAGCATACACACTTCTTTTCAAGATTAATTCATTTCATGGTACATGAAGTGCCTTTGCGGCAAAAAGAAGCTTATGCTCCCCATGAATGCAACAGAGGCTAAACATTCACAATAATATTCGGCCTTTGGCCCAAATGCAAGAAAAAGACATCCAAACACAATCTAAGCATAGAAAGCACATTTAGACCAAAACGTGACATGGATACACTACTACACATGAGTGGAGCACATTTCATCAAATTTAGTCAAGATTAGCATTTGATTCAAAAAGGGCTATCTCACAACATATATATCTCAAATATTCCAAGAGCATAGCCTCACATAGCCATTTCTCCACACATATGACCAATATCTCACAAATAGCCTAAGAGACTCAAATAAGGCATATAAAAGAAGCTCATCATCCTAAAATGCAATATGATAGAAATGCAACATGATATATGACAAGATGACTATCCTACCATGGTTTATACATCAAGCAAAGGATGTATATACATCAAAGTAAACATGGTATGATACAAATGGTACAAAAAGGAAATTCCCCAAGAATCAACTAGAAAGGGCAACAAACCCCAAGTTCTCCCCGCAAGCGCACAAATGTAGCTTGGTCGAGAGGCTTTGTGAAAATGTCTGCAAGCTGATCTTGGGTAGGGACATGGCTCAACACAATGGTCCCTTTCTCCACATTGTCTCTCAAGAAATGGTACCTCACCTCAATATGTTTGGTTCTGGAGTGAAGCACTGGGTTATTGGCTACGCTTATGGCACTAGTGCTATCACAAAGAAGTGGGATCTGGGTGCACTCCTCACCAAAGTCTCTCAAAGTGTATGAAATCCACAACAGTTGGGAACAACAACTCGCGGCTGCAACATACTCTGCCTCAGTGGTAGACTGAGCTACACTAGACTGCTTGCGGGAAGACCATGAGACCAACGAAGAACCAAGAAACTGGCAAGTACCAGAAGTAGACTTCCTCTCGACTCGACAACCAGCAAAATCCGCATCGGAAAAACCATGATGAGAAAGAGTCGAGGAGGACGAATACCAAAGGCCAAGACTAGGGGCAGACTGTAGGTACCTGAAAATCCTCTTGACGGCCTGTCGATGTGATGTCCTCGGCGAAGCCTGAAAATGAGCGCACAGACACATGCTGAACTGTATGTCTGGCCTCGTCACCGTCAAGTAGAGGAGGGAGCCGATCATGCTCCTGTACCCCCGCTGGTCCACTGGTTCTCCGTCCTCGTCCGCATCCAAAGTAGCCGTACTCCCCATGGGTGTCGACATAGGCTTCACATCTTGCATCTGGAACTTCCTCAGCATGTCTTTCGTGTACTTGGTCTGAGGTACAAATGTTCCGTCCTTCACTTGCTTGATCTGCAACCCGAGAAAGTACTGCAACTCGCCCATCATGCTCGTCTCGAATTCCCTGCTCATCTCATCTGCAAACTTGGCAACAAGGTTATGTGACGAGCCACCAAAGACAATATCATCCACGTATATCTGCACAATCAACAAGTCATTCCCATGCTTGAGGAGAAACAAGGTCCTATCCACGGTACCCATCACAAACCCTCTGCTCACCAGAAAACCTCTCAATCTCCCATGCCAAGCCGGGGGCGCCTGTTTCAACCCATACAGAGCCCTTTTCAACTTGTACACCCTGTGTGGATACTTCTCACTCTCAAACCACGGTGGCTGCTTCACATACACCTCCTCCTCTATGACCCCATTCAGAAAAGCACTTTTCACATCCATTTGAAACAACTTGAACCCTTTAGCCACGGCAAAGGCTAGAAGGATCCGAATTGCCTCAAGACGGGCCACAGGAGCAAAGGTCTCCTCATAGTCGATCCCCTCCTTCTGACTATAACCCTGAGCAACAAGTCTGGACTTGTTCCTCACAACCATCCCATTCTCTCCCTCTTTGTTCTTCCAAACCCATTTGGTTCCTATAGGATGGCAATTTGGAGGTGGTTGAACTAACTCCCACACTTGGTTCCTCTCAAAGTTTTCCAACTCCTCATGCATAGAATTGACCCAGTTTGCATCAGATAAAGCGTGTCCAATGTCCTTGGGCTCAAATGTGGCAACAAATGCAGCATGAGCGAAATGAGAGGAATTCCTAGACCTTGACCGTGTAGTACGTTCGTCGATGTCCCCAATGGTCTTCGATAGGGGATGCACTTCTTGAATCCGCCGGGGAGCCTCACGCCTCGAGACTACCTCCCCCTCAACTTCAGCTTCTCTCGCCTAGTCCTCTTGTCGCACCGTCGTAGTCCCTGAAGTAGACGGTCCACCCTCCGTAGTGGTCGTAGGAGAAGTAGTGTGTACACAATCTGCTTTAGCCGCATGGTTCTCTCCATCATCATCTCCAGCTTCATCCTTCTCCTCTTCAAAGAGGTCCTCGGCCATCTCTTCATCAACTGCACATTCAAAACCAAGAGAGGTACATGGCATTGTCTCGTCGAAGGTTACCTCACAAGTCTCTATTATTTTGTTAGTCTCAAGGTTAAGCACCCTATAGGCTCTAGAATGGTTAGCATATCCAAAGAAAATCCCATCACTAGACCTAGCCTCAAACTTGTCGAGTTTTCCCTTCTTAAGAATAAAGCATTTGCAACCAAAAACTCGGAAATGACTCACCTTGGGTGCCCGACCATGCATCAACTCATAACAAGTCTTCTTCTTGAAAGCTCGCAATAAAATCCTGTTAGAGACATGACAAGCCGTATTGACCGCCTCAGCCCAATACCTCCTAGGAGTCATGTGCTAATCGAGCATCGTCCTAGCCATCTCACAAAGAGTCCGATTTTTCCTTTCCACAACTCCATTTTGAGGAGGCACATAAGGGGTCGAATACTGATGTTCAAGACCTAGATCACGACAAAAGGCATCAAAACGAGAGTTCTTGAACTCTGAGCCGTTATCACTACGGATGGCATTCCCATGCCTCTCGTTTTTCAACCTCACAATCAGATCTCGAACAAAGCCAAATGTCTCACTCTTGTCTTCCAAGAAAAACACCCAGGCATAGCGAGAGTAATCGTCCACCACAACAAGGACATACCACTTCCCACCCACCGAGCGAACTCGAGCTGGCCCAACAAGATCTATATGCAACAGCTCTGTCGGACGCTCGGTCATGACATCGGTCAGGGGTGGATGGGGAGTGGCTACCATCTTGCCATGCCTACACGGAGCACAAACCAAATCCTTCTCAAGCTTCAACCTCGGCAATCCTCGGACAAGGTCTAGACCACTCAAGCGGGAAACCAAATCAAAGATCAAGTGACCTAACCGCCTATGCCATTTCCACAAATCAGAAGAAGGACCAGCCATCAAACAGCGAGCAGGACCCAAAGAATAAGAGAAATCAGCCCTGAAAATCTGACCCTCGGGGATGATCATACAAACAAGATCACCTCGAGAATCCAGCAAACGAGACTCGCCAGACTTGAAACGCACCTCAAAGCCCTCATCAAACAACTGAGAAACCGAAAGCAAATTGAAACCCAAAGACTTCACAAGAGCAACCCTCTTCAACGTTACCTTGTCTCTCACGTGCACCACACCCTCAGAAATCACCCTTCCTTCTCCATTGTCCCCAAAAGTGATGTACATCTTTTCCTTCACTGGGGTGAGGCTGGAGAACCACTTCTTATCTCCGGTCATGTGTCGGGAACATCCGGAGTCGATCAACCAAATGTTCTCCAAGCCTCCTGCCTGTAGTCAGAAACAAGAACGAGAATGAGCTAGCGAATCGACACTGGGGTTAGCACAAAGAAAGTTAAACCAGTGTCGAGCCATCTGCTCAAAGGAGGGGTTAGCAAACATCTTTCCCTTGCCACCAAACTTCCCATGTCCCATGGAAGGAGTACGAGCACCACGAGGGGGAAA
This sequence comes from Cenchrus americanus, assembly GCA_947561735.1. Lineage (NCBI taxonomy): Eukaryota > Viridiplantae > Streptophyta > Magnoliopsida > Poales > Poaceae > Cenchrus > Cenchrus americanus. The sequence goes on from OX387245.1 coordinate 182,170,991, forward strand.
ACGTGGTCCGTAGTTCCTCTGGAACCCAAAGCTGCGATCATCTCCCCTAAACTCGTATTGATATCGAGTAGGGGGACGTCCAGCAAAACCACCACGAGCCCGACCAAACCTCTCACCAGCACGCACACCATCATCTCTCCTAACAAACCTCTCACCACCACCTCTCTGTGGGGAACCTACCACCCTGAGCTCCAACTCTACCAACACTCTTCACACTTCCCACACCCCGTGGAAGTGGCACTCTAGGCTCAGGAATACCATGAGACTGGCGATACCTGTCCTGGTTTGCTTGCTCCCTAGCAAGCCTCTCATCCCTCTTCCTCTTATAGCAAAACTCTGCTAGGTGTCTCTCCTTGCCACAATACTCACACCTGAAGGGGATGGGTTTTGGTTTTGGCTCTGGCTTCTCTTTAGGTTTCTCACCCTTCTCACTCACAAACTTCATGGGTTTCTGAAACATTTGTCTTAGGTGGGAATTGGGTGGATCTTGGGTTGTGTCAAGTTTGTTGCAAAGGTGGTTGGGCTTTGATGTGAAAGAGTTCTTGGGTGCTTTTGGAAGTGGAATTTGGATGTCTCGGATCACCTCAAACTCGGGGTTAGACTCAACACACTTCTCATACACACTCTCCCCACTGTTCTCTCCCACTTTCTCACCCAACTTCTCAAAACCCAAACCACAACAATAAGCTCTCTTGAACTCTTCAATCATGATTTTCAATTGAGGTTCCTGCCCAGACAACCAACCCAACACCTTCCTCAAGTAATCATTCTCCTCATAAATGACATCCAAATGGGAAGTAAGTTCAAGATTGCGCAAAGTAACTTCATCACAGCTAGTGCATGCATTGACAACATGAGATTTCAAAGTAGCTTCCAAAGTGCTAATGGTAGAACAAGCATCAACAAGCTTAGCATGCATGGTAGGACATGATTTACAAGCACTAAGCAAAGTGGGTCTAGCCTTAAGCTCATCATACTCAGTCCTAAGAGCATCTAGTTTAGCCAAAGTGGAAGCATTCTTCTCATTAAGCAACTTGATCTCATTCAACCATGCATCACATTCAGGACACTCAACATCATCAGGAGTAGTAGGAGCAAGTTTCAAAGAGTCATTCTCAAGTTTCAATTCAAGCAATTTGGACTCTAACTCTCCTACTTTCTCACTAGCATTCTCAAGTTGAGCCCTAAGATCTTTCCTCATCTTCTTAGCATCTCTCAACACACTATCACGATTGTCAATCAAGCCATTCAACCTAGTGATCTCAGCAAGCAAAGAGCTGGGGTCACGATTTACCTCATCCTCCGAGTTGGAGTCGCTGTCTTCCTTCTCGCTCTTCTTGCTGCTCGAGCTATGGGCCATGCCACAAAAGCCTTCAAGCACCACACAGCTCAATCCACTGAGGTTCCGGCTTGTACTCTTCTTGCCCTTGCGCCTCCCGGCGTCTTCATCTTCACTTCTGGAGCTTGACTGCACGTCGCTTGAGCTTGAGTCGACGTCGCTTGCACCGGCCACCATGGATCTTGCCTTGTCCTTCTTGTAGCCGCCCTTGCTCGGTCGCCGCTTGTCCTTGTCCTTGCTCTTGGACTTGCTGAAGTGCTTGCCCTTGGAGGAGTACTTGTCTTCACACCTCGGGTGCGCCTTGTACTCGCTCATCTTGTACTTGTTCTCCTCCACTTCCGGGCACTCGGCGATGAAGTGTCCACGCTTGCCACACTTGTAGCATGCCCCCGAGCTCCGCCTTGCATTCCTCCGGCTCTCATGTAGTCGATCAAACCTTCTTGAGAGCAAGGCCAGCTCCTCGCCCAACACATCAAACTCCTCATCTGGAATAGACATAAGAGAAGACAAGGAAAACTGTCGACAGGAAGAGTTAGATTTGTCCTTTGATCCGCCCACAAGAGCAAGACTATGGTCAGTCGAGCCCTCATGCTTGGATTGCAACTTCCTGTCAACCTCAGCCGACTTAAGCTTAGAAAAGAGGTCATCCAACTCAATGGTCAAATATTGCCCAGACTCCTTGATGGCCTCAACCTTAGCACCCCAAACATTTGGATCCAAGACATGCAAGAGCTTCAAAGCTTGATCATGCTCAGTGTAAGGTAAATCCTCAACATTATCCTTCATGTTGTTCACGATGGCGGTGAACCTCTGAAACATCGCATCAATGTCCTCACCGGGAAGTTGAGTGAAGTTCTCATATTGCATCCGGTAAGAGACAAAGAGGCGAGCCTTCACATGGTTATCACCACCGTGAGCCACCAACAACTTCTCCCAAATTTGCCAAGCAAGATTCAAATGGCGAACACGCTCAAACTCAGGATCACACAAGCTCCGGACCAAGTGATCAACGGCTTTTGCATTTGCCTCATACTTGGCCTTAGCACCGGCATCGGTCACCATAAGAGTATGGATGTTGACCGGAGTAGCATAGGTCTTGTCAAGCACAATGAAATCCAACAACTTGCCACGAAGAAAGATCATCATACGAGCCGCCCACTTGTGGTAACCCTTGCCATCGAAGTGCGGTGGACCGCCCCGCTCAACATACGCCATCTTAGGATTCGAGACTTGTTAAAGTCACAAAGAATCCGGCACCAAGCTCTGATACTAATTGAAGGATCGGGTGGCGACTAGAGGGGGGGAGTGAATAGGAGCCGGTAAAAATTCTTCTCAAAGAACTCGGCCTATACCCTAGACAATTCCCGGTCACACACAAGTGATGGATCGAATCACACGCCAATCGTCAAGACAACGAGGTTATGGAACAACCTCTAGTCTTAGGAACGATTCCTTGAAGCACACGCGGAAGCACGAGAAAGGAAGGGAGGAATCGAACCAAGAAGCAAAGCTGCCAGCCTCTGGCGGACCGTCCGGCCGAGCGGGCGGAGCGTCGGCCGATGGCCGCGCGAACCGTCCGGCAGGGTACCGCGGACCGTCCGCACCCTTGCCGCGGACTGTCCGGCCTGAGCCGCGGACCGTCCGTTAAAGCGAACAGAACCACCAGAACTGACCCGAGAAAAACGGGCCGTCCGCGAAGACCGGGCGGACCGTCCGCGCGGGCCACGGACCGTCCACTACTGAAGCTCGGACCGTCCGCAAACCGACTACAACGAAAACCTAAAACAAAACCGGATCAAAACGAAACAAAACAAGAACACAAAGAACGCCTGACGAACTGGCTCCTCGCGGACTGTCCGCCGACCCCTCGCGGACCGTCCGCGCCTCACGGACAGAACTGAAAACAGCCCGACCTCGGAGGTCAACTCCCCCAAATCATCATCGGATTTCCCAAATCGTAGAAGTTGTAGAGACAAGGGTTTGGGGACTTGAAAAGCGTCACACAAGGATGCTATAGCCCAAAAATCTTGCCTACTAACTCCCTAAATCACCGGGAATCACGAATCCTTTGAGCACCACCAAAAGCTAGAGCTCTGACCGAAAATCCTTGAATCGAAGTGGTTTCCCAGCGTTTGAGGGCACAAGATCAATCACAAAGGTGCACAAGGCATCCATACATCTTTCCCTTAAAGAAAGCCGGGGAGAAACTGTGACGCCCCAGGTTTTTAATTAACCTTAATAGCCGGTCAAATAGTGAACCGTGGTCAAACCTAGGTCAACCTGGGCCCTCACCTCGAAAAACTCACTAACCCACCCTAGTGACCCTAATTGAATAGTAAACACATTTGTGGGGTCCACCCATGGTCAACAGTTGGGTCAAACCCCTTGTCACTCTAGTGTCCACAGGTGTCTGCCGGAACTTTTGCCGCGTTCTCCAAAATTCACCTAAACACTTAAAATTCTACCTTTATGAAAGTTGTAGATCTTGATGAGGGACACAACTTTCATGTAGATTGGCATTTCAAATTTTGAGGGGAAAAACTTGAAAAATCCATTGCAAGCCAGGATTCACTGTTTGCCAAACCCTGCTGACATTCAAAGTTGGCATTCAAATATCTTTTGATCTGGGCAGAAAAACCCTATATAGCCTTTGTAGAAAATGTTGTTGGTAGCTAGATCTACAACTTTGGTATTCATCTCTTGGTCTAGTTTTATTCAATTTTTTGGAGAAAAACCGGTTGGAACAGGGCACCAGCAACACAGTTGAGCCCAGAGCGCCGCCCGCGCGACGTCGTGCGCGCCGCGCGCGCCGCCGCCGCCGCCCGCCGCCGCCTTTCTCCGGCGTCCACGCCCGCGCCCCCCGAGGCCGCGCACGGCCCAAGGAGTGCTCGCCCGAGCCGCCCGCGCCCCGACGCGCCCCCGCCCGAGGCACACGGAGTCCGCGCCGGCCACGCCGCCGTACGCACGCGCACCACGGACCGGCGGTCCGTCGCCGCCGTACGCGCGAGCCCCGAGCGTCGTAGCACGGCTGGGAGCATCTCGCGCCGTAACCCAGCGTCACCCAGTGCTCGAGCGCCTATTTAAGCCCCTCCTTGTGAAGGATCAGATGGCGACTAGAGACGGGGGGAGTGAATAGGAGCCGGTAAAAATTAAATTCTTCCAAAAGAACCCGGCCTATGCCCTAGACAAATCCCGGTCACACACGAGCGATGGATCGAATCACACACCAATCGCCAAGACAACGAGGTTATGGATCAACCTCTAGCCTTAGGAACGTTTCCTTGAAGCACACGCGGAAGCACGAAAGAAGAAGGAGAGGAATCGAACCAAGAAGCAAAGCGCGCGGCCTGCGGCGGACCGTCCGGCCGGACGGGGGCGGACCGTCCGCGATGAGGCGCGCGGACCGTCCGGCCAGGGGGACCGCGGACGTCCGCCCCCTTGCCGCGGACCGTCCGGCCCGAGTCGCGGACCGTCCGTTAAATCACACAGAACCAACCGAAGCGACCCACGAACCACGAACCGTCCGCGGGGAGCACGCGGACTGTCCGCCACGCACCCGCGGACCGTCCGCCCTCTGCTGCGGACCGTCCGAAACTCCGTCCAACCGAAAACCAAAATCTCGATGGATCGAAACGAAAGACGAGCAAGAACACGAAGAACATGGAACGAACCCTAGCGGCGCGGACCGTCCGCCAGGTCCTCGCGGACCGTCCGCCAGGTGCGGACAGAGCAGAAAACGCCCGACCCCGAAAGTCAACTCCCCCAAATCATCATCGGATTGCCCAAACGGTTGAAGCTGTGGAGACAAGGGTTTGGGGACTTGAAAAGCGTCACACAAGGATGCTATAGCCCAAAAATCTTGTCTCCTAACTCCCTAAATCACCGGGAATCGCGAATCCTTTGAGCACCACCAAAAGCTAGAGCACCGAACGAAAAACTTCGAATCGAAGTGGTTCCCGGCGTTTGGGGACACAAGATAAATCACAAAGATGCATGAGACATCTATCCATGTTTTCCTCGAAGAAATCCGGGGAGAAACCCACTCAAATCCGCGGAATCGCACCGAGAACAAAGGCACGAAAACAAGCACAAAAGACCACGAAAAACACAACTCCGAATCTTCTATACAAACCAGGAAAGATTCACAAGGTCTAGCATGCCGCCCTAGCATCCATCCCTCTCAACAAATCTCTCATGAAGCTCTCATGCTAGCCTAGAGAAAATGGGAGAAAAATAGCTACGAAAATGAGAAATGGGAGGGAGGAAATGAAACCCTAAAATCACTGAGAGAGAGAGCCACTCACACACCCTTATGGCTTATATATCGGGTCCCGCCTGAGTGGTAAATGACTCGACTACCCCTCACTTAACTACTCGCGATACAACCCACGCAGGGGCATTTAGGTAATGTTTGTGGGTCTTGCCATCGGACGGCCACGCCTTTGCCTCACCCCGCGTCCTCCCGACGCAAACCATGCGATCCCGCCGCGTGTCCTCCGCCTCGAAGCTTCCCGACACGCCCGGATCCCGTCTCCGTCGTGTTGGGCCCTCGGACTTGGTTTTGAGGCCCAAACCAAGAAACCGTCCGCCGATGGTTTTGTGGGCAAACCACAAAACCCCGCGTGCTCGGTCCGGCCTCCCGCCAACCCACTTGACTTGACCGCCACCGTGCACCGGCTCGCTTGTCCATGACTTCGTCTTGCTTGTGTCGCCACCATGTGACCCGCACCCGGTCCGGTGTCCACCGGTCCCTCGAACCGAGCCTACTTGTCTCTCCATCTCCCGGAGGCCCCTCAAGGCTGAAGACCTTTCGCGCCCGTTCTTCACCTGCAACAACACGAACTAGGCCGCAGCCTACACCTGCGCACTGAGCCAAGAGTCAGTCCAACACCCGTTGTCAATCACTCATCACTGAGGAGCGATCATCCATCGACCACCGGGACGCTCCTGGTCCTCAATCTCCCCCTTGATGAGTGCATTGACAACACACAACGCGAAATGAAATTCAGAGAAAGAAAGAAAGGAAGAAGAAAGAAAAACAAAGAAACTCAACTCATGACCAAAACCGAAGAAAGGCGAAGAAAGGTCACAAGCCAAGCAAAGCACAAACTCCACACCGAAAACAGCAAGAAAGCTCCCCCTGAACAAATGCAAGCTCCCCCTGAACATATGGATGCAAACTCCCAAAATTTCAGCTCACCTCTTCTGAATTGTCATTAGGCTCACCTCTTCTCCCCCTTGTTGACAATGTATGAATCAAGGTGAAAATGCAGAAATGCAAAACAAAGCATATAAACACCTACAGGAGCTTCTCAAATAGGCCAAATCTAGTGTCAAAGGCTAAAAATGAGACAAAGATCACACATATGGATCATAGCATAGTCAAAGCATTGCCACAAGTAATATATGAAAATACAAGCATGTGACAAGGCAAAATTTTCAGATTTAAGCAGTTTTGCCAAAAGAAGACTCGCTTCACATGTAAAAGCCTATCCATGTCACACTTGAGCCACAAACATGCATACCATTCAAAGAACATACAAGGATATCAAATTCTCAGCAAAAGATCATGGCAAACACCCATAAAGCAAAGCATGTCATGTCAAAGCTCATGAGCCATGTGTCCACTTCGGGGAGACTTCTCCACTGGTGAACATCATGCAACATGTTTTGCACCCATATGTGAAAGATAAGACATTTTAAGTATAGACATGATGGATGGAGCATTTTTCAAGCAATATACACTTCTTTTCAAGATTAAATCATTTCATGGTACATGAAGTGCCTTTGCGGCAAAAAGAAGCTTATGCTCCCCCATGAATGCAACATAGGCTAAACATTCACAATGATATTCGGCCTTTGGCCCAAATGCAAGAACAAGGCATCCAAGCACAATCTAAGCATGAAAAGCACATTTAGACCAAACTGTGACATGGATACGCAACTACACACGAGTGGAGCATATTTCATCAAAAATTAGTCAAGATTAGCATTTACTTCAAAAAGGGCAATCTCACTACACATATATCTCAAATATTCCAAGAGCATAGCCTCACATCACCATTTCTCCACACATATGACCAATATCTCACAAATAGCCAAAGAAACTCAAATATGGCATATGAAAGAAGCTCATCATCCTAAAATGCAATATGATACAAATGCAACATGATATATGAAAAGATGACTATCCTACCATGGTTTATAAAACAAGCAAAGCATGTATATACATCAAAGTAAAACAAGGTATGATACATATGGTACAAGAAGAAATCCCCCAAGAATCAACTAGAAAGGGCAACAAACCCCAAGATCCCCCCGCAAGCGCACAAATGTAGCTTGGTCGAGAGGCTATGTAAAGATATCGGCTAGCTGATCTTGGGTAGGGACATGACTCAGCACAATGGTTCCTTTCTCCACATTGTCCCTCAAGAAATGATACCTCACTTCTATGTGTTTGGTTTTGGAGTGAAGCACTGGGTTTTTGGCTACACTTATGGCACTGGTGCTATCACAAAGAAGTGGGATCTGGGTGCACTCCTCACCAAAGTCTCTCAAAGTGTATGAAATCCACAACAGCTGGGAACAACAACTCGCGGCGAAGCAACATACTCCGCCTCGGTGGTAGACCGAGCTACACTAGGCGCTTGCGGGAAGACCATGAGACCAACAAAGAACCAAGAAACTAGCAAGTACCGAAGTAGACTTCCTCTCGACTCGACAACCCGACAAAATCCGCATCGGAAAAACCATGAAGAGAAAGAGTCGAGGAGGACGAATACCAAAGGCCAAGACCGGGGGGAAGGATCCGTAGGTACCTAAAAATTCTCTTGACGGCCGTCGATGTGATGTCCTCGGCGAAGCTCGAAAACGAGCGCACGGACACACGCCGAACCGTATGTCCGGCCTCGTCGCCGACAAGTAGAGGAGGGAGCCGATCATGCTCCCGTACTCCCGCCGGTCCACCGGTTCTCCGTCCTCATCCGCATCCAAAGTGGTCGTACTCCCCATGGGAGTCGACATCGGCTTCACATCTTGCATCCGAAACTTCCTCGGCATGTCTTTTGTGTACTTGGTCCGGTGCACAAATGTACCATCCTTCACTTGCTTGATCCGCGTGCCCGAGAAAATACTGCAACTCGCCCATCATGCTCATCTCGAACTCCCTGCTCATCTCATCTGCAAACTTGGCAACAAGGTTATGTGACGAGCCACCAAAGACAATATCATCCACGTATATCTGAACAATCAACAAGTCATTCCCATGCTTCAGGAGAAACAAGGTCCTATCCACTGTACCCATCACAAACCCTCTGCTCAACAGAAAACCTCTCAATCTCCCATACCAAGCACGAGGCGCCTGTTTCAACCCATACAGAGCCCTTTTCAACCTGTATACCCTGTGTGGGTACAACTCGCTCTCAAACCCGGTGTGGTCGCTTCACATACACCTCCTCCTCTATGACCCCATTCAGAAAAGCACTCTTCACGTCCATCTGAAACAACTTGAACCCTTTAGCCACGGCAAAGGCTAGAAGGATTCGAATTGCCTCAAGACGGGCCACAGGAGCAAAGGTCTCCTCATAGTCGATCCCCTCCTTCTGACTATAACCCTGAGCAACAAGTCTGGACTTGTTCCTCACAACCATCCCATTCTCTCCCTCCTTGTTCTTCCAAACCCACTTGGTTCCTACGTGATGGCAATTTGGAGGTGGTTCAACTAACTCCCACACCTGGTTCCTCTCAAAGTTTTCCAACTCCTCATGCATAGAATTGACCCAGTTTGCATCAGATAAAGCATGTCCAATGTCCTTGGGCTCAAAGGTGGCAACACAAGCAGCATGAGCAAAATGAGAAGAATTCCTAGACCTTGACCGTGTAGTTCGTTCGTCGATGTTCCCAATGATCTTCGACAGGGGATGCACTTCTTGAATCCGCCGGGGAGCCTCACGCCTCGAGACTACCTCCCCCTCAACTTCAGCTTCTCTCGCCTGGTCCTCTTGTTGCACCGTCGTTGTCCATGAAGTAGACGGTCCACGCTCTGTAGTGGTCATAGGGGAAGTAGTGGGTACACACTCAGCTTCAGGCACATGGTTCTCCCCATCATCATCTCCAGCTTCGTCCTTCTCCTCTTCAAAGAGGTCCTCAGCCATCTCCTCGTCACCTGCACATTCAAAGCCAAGAGAGGTACATGGCATTGTCTCATCGAAGGTTACCTCGCAAGTCTCCATGATTTTGTTAGTCTCAAGGTTAAGCACCCTATAGGCTCTAGAGTGGTTAGCATATCCAAAGAAAATACCATCACTAGACCTAGCCTCAAACTTGTCGAGTTTTCCCTTCTTAAGAATAAAGCACTTGCAGCCAAAGACTCGGAAATGACTCACCTTGGGTGCCCGACCATGCATCAGCTCATAACAGGTCTTCTTCTTGAAAGCTCGCAATAAAATCCTGTTGGAAACATGACAAGCCGTATTGACCGCCTCAGCCCAATACTTCCTAGGAGTCCTGTGCTCATCGAGCATCGTCCTAGCCATCTCACAAAGAGTCCGATTTTTCCTTTCCACGACTCCATTTTGAGGGGGCTCATAAGGGGTCGAATACTGATGTTCAAGACCTAGATCATGACAAAAGGCATCAAAACGAGAGTTCTTGAACTCAGAGCCATTATCACTGCGGATAGCTCGAATAGCATTCCCATGCCTCTCGTTTTTCAACCTCACGATCAGATATCGAACAAAGCCAAATGTCTCACTCTTATCCTCCAAGAAAAACACCCGGGGCATAGCGAGAGTAATCGTCCACCACAACAAGGACATACCACTTCCCACCCACCGAGCGAACTCGAGCTGGCCCAACTAGGTCCATGTGCAACAGCTCTGTCGGACGCTCGGTCATGACATCGGTCAGGGGTGGATGGGGAGTGGCTACCATCTTGCTATGCCTACACGGAGCACAAACCAAATCCTTCTCAAGCTTCAACCTCGGCAATCCTCGGACAAGGTCAAGACCACTCAAGCGGGAAACCAAATCAAAGCTCAAGTGTCCCAACCGCCTATGCCATTTCCACAAATCAGAAGAATGACCGGCCATCAAACGGCGAGCAGGGACCCAAAGAACGAGAGAATCGGCCACGAAAATGCGACCCTCGGGGATGATCATACAGACAAGATCACCTCGAGAATCAAGCAAACGAGACTCGCCAGACTTGAAACGCACCTCAAAACCCTCATCAAGCAACTGAGAAACCGAAAGCAAATTGAAACCCAAAGACTTCACAAGAGCAACTCTCTTCAACGTTACCTTGTCACTCACATGCACAACACCCTCAGACATCACCCTTCCTCGTCCATTGTCCCCAAATGTGATGTACATCTTTTCCTTCACTGGGGTGAGGCTGGAGAACCACTTCTTATCTCCGGTCATGTGTCGAGAACACCGGAGTCGATCAACCAAATGTCCTCCAAGCCTCCTGCCTGTAGTCAGAAACAAGAACGAGAGTGAGCTAGCGACTCGACACTGGGGTTAGCACAAAGAAAGTTAAACCAGTGTCGAGCCATCTGCTCAAAAGAGGGGTTAGCAAACATCATTCCCTTGCCACCAAACTTCCCATGTCTCATGGGAGGAGTACGAGCACCACGAGGGGGAAAACGTGGTCCGTAGTTCCTCTGGAACCCAAAGCTGCGATCATCTCCCCTAAACCCGTACTGAGGACGAGTAGGGGGACATCCAGCAAAGCCACCACGAGCCCGACCAAACCTCTCACCAGCACGCACACCATCATCTCTCCTAGCAAACCTCTCACCACCACCTCTCTGTGGGAACCTGCCAACACTCCTCACACTTCCCACACACCGTGGAAGTGGCACTCTAGGCTCAGGAATACCATGAGACTGGCGATACCTGTCCTGGTTTGCTTGCTCCCTAGCAAGCCTCTCATCCCTCTTCCTCTTGTAGCAAAACTCTGCAAGATGCCTCACCTTGCCACAATACTCACACCTGAAGGGGATGGGTTTTGGTTTTGGCTCTGGCTTCTCTCTAGGCTTCTCACCCTTCTCACCCACAAACTTCACCGGTTTTTGGAAGTCATTTGTCTTAGATGGAAATTTGGGTGGATCTTGGGTTGTGTCAAGCTTGTTGCAAAGGTGGTTGGGCTTTGGTGTGAAAGAGTTCTTGGGTGCTTTTGGAAGTGGGACTTGGATCTCTCTGATCACCTCAAACTCGGGGTTAGACTCAACACACTTCTCATACACACTCTCCCCACTGTTCTCTCCCACTTTCTCACCCAACTTCTCAAACCCCAAACCACGACCATCAGCTCTCTTGAACTCCTCAATCATGATTTTCAATTGAGGTTCCTTCCCAGACAACCAACCCAACACCTTCCTCAAATAGTCATTCTCCTCATAGATGACATCCAAACGGGAAGTAAGTTCAAGATTGCGCAAAGTAACCTCATCACAGCTAGTGCATGCATTGACAACAGGAGATTTCAAAGATGCTTCCAAAGAATTAATGGTAGAACGAGCATCAAAAAGCTTAGCATGCATAGTAGGACATGATTTACAAGCACGAAGCAAAGTAGGTCTAGCCTTAAGCTCATCATACTCAGTCCTAAGAGCATCTAGTTTAGCCAAAGTAGAAGCATTCTTCTCATTAAGCAACTTGATCTCATTCAACCATGCATCACACTCAAGGCATTCAACATCATCAGGAGTAGTAGGAGCAAGTTTCAAAGAGTCATTTTCAAGTTTCAATTCAAGCAATTTCGACTCTAACTCTCCTACTTTCTCACTAGCATTCTCAAGTTGAGCCCTAAGATCTTTCCTCATCTTTTTGGCATCTCTTAGCACACTATCACGGTTGTCAATCAAGCCATTCAACCTAGCGATCTCAGCAAGCAAAGAGTCGGGGTCACGATTTACCTCATCCTCCGAGTCGGAGTCGCTGTCTTCCTTCTCGCTCTTCTTGCTGCTTGAGCTATGGGCCATGCCACAAAAGCCCTCAAGCGCCACACAGCTCAACCCGCTGAGGTTCCGGCTTGCACTCTTCTTGCCCTTGCGCCTCCCGGCGTCTTCATCTTCGCTGCTTGAGCTTGACTGCTCGTCGCTTGAACTTGAGTCGACGTCGCTGGCACCGGCCACAATCGCTCTTGCCTTGTTCTTCTTGTAGCCGCTCTTGCTCGGTCGCCGCTTGTCCTTGTCCTTGCTCTTGGACTTGTTGAAGTGCTTGCCCTTGGACGAGTACTTGTCTTCACGCCTCGGGTGCACCTTGTACTCGTTCACCTTGTACTTGTTCTCCTCCGCTTCCGGGCACTCGTCCATGAAGTGGCCACGCTTGCCACACTTGTAGCACGTCCCTGAGCTCCACCTTGCATTCCTCCGACTCTCGTGTAGTTGATCAAACCTTCTTGAGAGCAAGGCCAGCTCCTCCTCGCCCAGCACATCAAACTCCTCATCTGGAATAGACATGAGAGAAGACAAGGAAAACTGTCGACAGGAAGGGTTAGATTTGCCCTTTGATCCACCCACAAGAGCAAGACTATGGTCAGTCGAGCCCTCATGCTTGGATTGCAACTTCCTGTAAACCTCAGCCGACTTGAGCTTAGAAAAGAGATCATGCAACTCAATAGTCAAATATTGCCCAGACTCCTTGATGGCCTCAACCTTAGCGCCCCAAACATTTGGGTCCAAGACATGCAAGAGCTTCAAAGCCTGATCATGCTCCATGTAAGGAAAATCCTCAACATTAGCTTTCATGTTGTTCACGATGGCGGTGAACCTCTGAAACATCGCATCAATGTTCTCACCGGGAAGTGGAGTGAAATTCTCATATTGCATCCGGTAAGAGACAAAGAGGCGAGCCTTCACATGGTTATCACCACCGTGAGCAACCAACGACTTCTCCCAAATTTGCCAAGCAAGATTCAAATGGCGAACACGCTCAAACTCTGGATCACACAAGCTTCGGACCAAGTGATCAACGGCTTTTGCATTAGCCTCATACTTGGCCTTAGTGCCGGCATCGGTCACCATAAGAGTATGGATGTTGACCGGAATGGCATAGGTCTTGTCAAGCACAATGAAATCCAACAGCTTCCCACGAAGAAAGATCATCATTCGGGCCGCCCACTTGTGGTAACCCTTGCCATCGAAGTGCGGCGGACCGCCCCGCTCAACGTACGCCATCTTAGGATTCGAGACTTGTCAAAGTCGCAAAGAATCCGGCACCAAGCTCTGATACCAATTGAAGGATTAGATGGCGACTAGAGAGGGGGGGAGTGAATAGGAGCCGGTAAAAATTAAATTCTTCCAAAAGAACCCGGCCTATGCCCTAGACAAATCCCGGTCACACACGAGCGATGGATCGAATCACACACCAATCGCCAAGACAACGAGGTTATGGATCAACCTCTAGCCTTAGGAACGATTCCTTGAAGCACACGCGGAAGCACGAAAGAAGAAGGAGAGGAATCGAACCAAGAAGCAAAGCGCGCAGCCTCTGGCGGACCGTCCGGCTAGACAGGGCGGACCGTCCGTGATGAGCCGCGCGGACCGTCCGGCGAGGGGACCGCGGACTCGTCCGCCCCCTTGCCGCGGATCGTCCGGCCTCGGCCGTGGACCGTCCGTTAAATCACACGGAACCAACCGAAGCGACCCACGAACCACGGACCGTCCGCGGGGAGCACGCGGACTGTCCGCCAGGCACCCGCGGACCGTCCGCCCTCTGCTGCGGACCGTCCGAAACTCCGTCCAATCGAAAACCAAAATTGCGACGGATCGAAACGAAAGACGAGCAAGAACACGAAGAACACGGAACGAACCCTAGCGGCGCGGACCGTCCGCCAGGTCCTCGCGGACCGTCCGCCAGGTGCGGACAGAGCAGAAAACGCCCGACCCCGAAAGTCAACTCCCCCAAATCATCATCGGATTTCCCAAACGGTTGAAGCTGTGGAGACAAGGGTTTGGGGACTTGAAAAGCGTCACACAAGGATGCTATAGCCCAAAAATCTTGCCTCCTAACTCCCTAAATCACCGGGAATCGCGAATCTTTTGAGCACCACTAAAAGCTAGAGCACCGAACGAAAAACTTCGAATCGAAGTGGTTTCCCAGCGTTTGAGGACACAAGATCAATCACAAAGATGCACGAGACATCTTTCCATGTTTTCCTCAAAGAAATCCGGGGAGAAACCCACTCAAATCCGCGGAATCGCACCGAGAACAAAGGCACAAAAACAAGCACAAAGGACCACGAAAAACACAACTCCGAATCTTCTATACAAACCAGGAAAGATTCACAAGGTCTAGCATGCCGCCCTAGCATCCATCCCTCTCAACAAATCTCTCATGAAGCTCTCATGCTAGCCTAGAGAAAATGGGAGAAAAATAGCTATGAAAATGAGAAATGGGAGGGAGGAAATGAAACCCTAAAATCACCGAGAGAGAGAGCCACTCACACACCCTTATGGCTTATATATCGGGTCCCGCCGGAGTGGTAAATGACTCGACTACCCCTCACTTAACTACTGGCGATACAACCCACGCAGGGGCATTTAGGTAATGTTTGTGGGTCTTGCCATCGGACGGCCACGCCTTTGCCGCACCCCGCGTCCTCCCGACGCAAACCATGCGATCCCGCCGCGTGTCCTCCGCCTCGAAGCTTCCCGACACGCCCAGATCCCGTCTCCGTCGTGTTGGGCCCTCGGACTTGGTTTTGAGGCCCAAACCAAGAAACCGTCCGCCGATGGTTTTGTGGGCAAACCACCAAACCCCGCGTGCTCGGTCTGGCCTCCCGCCAACCCACTTGACTTGACCACCACCGTGCACCGGCTCGCTTGTCCATGACTTCGTCTTGCTTGTGTCGCCACCATGTGACCCGCACCCAGTCCCGCTGTCCATCGGGTCCCTCGAACCGAGCCTACTTGTCTCTCAATCTCCCGGAGGCCCCTCAAGGCTGAAGACCTTTCGCGCCCGTTCTTCACGTGCAACACACGAACTAGGCCGCAACCTACACCTGCGCACTAAGCCAAGAGTCATTCCAACACCCGTTGTCAATCACTCATCACTGAGGAGCAATCATCCATCGACCACTGGGACGCTCCTGGTCCTCACCCTGTTCCCCGCCGCGCGCCACCCCGAGCCACCACCGTGCCATCGCCGCCGCCGCCGGTGAAGTCCTTCCCCGCTCGCGCTCGTCGCCGTCCGAGCACGTCTAGGCCTCCCTTAGACACCACTTGAGCCTCCCGAGCCGCACATTGACTTGCATCCCCGTAGGCCTCGCCGGAACCGCCACCACCGCGGGTGTTCCCGCCGGCCGCCACCGCACGCGCTCGCTGGAGCTCGCCCCAACCCCTCCACCGCCACCAATCAAATGGGGGTGAGCCCAATCGCCCTCCCTAGCCACATGTTGCCCCGGTCCGGCCCCACATCGCCGCCGGCGAGCTCTCCCGCCGCCGCAGGGGCATAAGTGTGAATTAGGGACTGGTTTGTAATAGAAGTTATCTAAGTTTCTTTGCAGCCCAGTCCAGAGCCTTAGAAAATTCTTAGAAATTCGTAGAAAAACCAGAAAAATTCCAAACCAATTTTGTAGGGTTCAGGATGATAAATACAACCTCTTTTGTTATATACTCATGGCTGGATTCTAAGTAGTTTTAGCAGGAAAAATACAAATGTGTTAAACCTAGATCTGTCATAACTTGAAATCCATAACTCCTCTGTAGCCCAATTTTGGATATGTTGTGTGTTAAGATATTACTAAATGCTGTGCCAAAAAGTGCACAAAGTTATGCAGTAGATCGTGCTAAATAAATTCTTTTCCATTCCTGCAGTAACTGCCGAGATGATTTTTCCTGTTAAATATAATTATGTTCTTGAGCTCAACTTGTGCACACTATCTTGTAATGCCAAAATGCACATCTTGTGAATTAATCATGATTTTTGGAGTAACAGAAATAATTATTCTTGATTTATGCATTTTTCCTTTGTAAATTAAGTTCAGTAAAGTTCCTAGATGTATATGCTGGTTCTTTAGAATTGTTCAGGATCAGAGAGCATGCACAAGAAAGTTGGGAGCTTTTTGATGCTTATTTATTTTTGTATGCATTTAAGTTGAATCACTAGCTAGCCTTTGTTATTTTCAATAATATTTAATTTCCTAGCATCCAACACCTACATGTGGGTCCAATGGACCAGGATAGGTGCTAGTAGGCTTAAGAAACACTCATTTAATTTTTGGTAATTTGATTGTTTAATAAAAAGCTTAAAAGCCCTTTTAATATTAAAGGGAAATTAAATAAAGAAAAACCCCTAATTAATTCTTTTTCCTTTCTGAAAGGTATTATTTAATATAATTAAAGGATAATTAATTATCATCGCTGATAAGAAATTAATTCGTAAATAAAAATATCAATTACACCTTTGTTGGTGAAGATAAAACGAATTGACGCTTTCACATGAAATGACAAGCTTAATAAAAACCTTTATTCAATGTGCAAATAAAAGAGTAAACCATGTACACCCCATAACCTTCCTAAAAGAGAAACATTAGATGAATGCTTGTTAAGGTGAACATGACCAACCCAGAGTTGGATAAGACAACAAACTATCACACCACCTAAATCTTGCATTGCATTCCGTGTAGATCTTCCGGACGGAGATTACTCCCTTGTCCCGAAAACCAAGGAAGGAGGAGCGGAAGCGTCGCTACAGTACGTGGAAGTACTCGACACCGAGGGTGCCCAGGCTAACCTAGCTGACGAAGGCAAGCTCCGGTGCATCTAACCTAGTTTTAAAGTTCTTTATTCAATTATCTATGAATGATTGTGCATTTACGTTCAGGAGTTGAATGAAACCCTAGATGCATGATCCATAGGTACCTTTGTCCCTACTAGTATGATAGGTCGATAGCTGCTAAGCTATAGGACCGTTACAAGTCGGGTGATGACCTCACTCGCGAGAATAGGTTCCTAGATAGGAATCACAATTTATCCTTAAATGGATTGCTCCAGTGGTAAGAGCATGGGATCTGGGCTCCAGTCCCGTGGTTATGTGGGTTAAGTTTTTGAACGTACCAAACATTTGCCGGGAATGGGACCGGTAAGCCTAGTACCTTAATGAGGCGGCAAGGGATCCTACCGTTACTACTCTTGGGATTCGCTCTCACGGCTCGCCACCGTTGGTGTATGGTGACTCCGGGTATCTCGCGGGGTATGTCGGATAGCCTGCACCAAAGACTGTAAGATTCGATCCCGACCCGAGGATTTCTTGGGACGGCCTGGGAAAGTTGTCCTTGCGGGGGCAGCCTACCGTGTGTTTGGGTCTACCTTGCAAGGTTTAAATCAATCGATTGTCGGCCTCTCACCGTTATCCGAGACTACTTACTCCACTAGTCATGAGATCCCTAATGATGGAAATTGATGAAGATGATGTTTGATTAATTGTATTGTACAACTTTGTTTGTACTAGTTGGCTAATGTAGTAAGATTAAACCTACTAGAACTTGTGCTAAAATCTTGAAAGTAAGGACCTACTCTTTGTTACTTTTAGCAAAAGCAACCCAGTAGCCAAAAAGCCTATCATGGTCTAGATTTGGTCAAGTAGATATCACCGACGGGTAAGACTTGCTGAGTATTAGTATACTCAGCCTTGCTATAATATGTTGATCCAGGTAATGCCTTCAGTGATGTGTGGCCCGGAGAGATCCCGCCCGGCTGGGAGCTGGAGTGGGTGGAGGACGACTACTGAAAGCATCATGGATGGCCTCCCGTGGTGTCTCCGCTTCCGTTAGTTTATTTCCGCTGCTTTTCGAAAACTCCGAACTATTTCCTTATGGCAAAAACTATGGTTTGTAATAATTAAACCCTTCGGGGTACAAATTTGGGTATTAATGTTGTTGTATCTCTGGACTCGCCTTCGAGTGAGTTTTAATGCATATATTCGATCCTTGTTGCTTTTCAAGTGATTCCCCGGGCGTTAACCCGGCAACTAACGATAGGATGATACTTTACTATTGCCTAATGACCAAAGTGGATCGGTTATACGGTATTTTCCTGGGCGGGTTGTCATAAAAACCCACTCAAATCCGCGGAACCACACCAAGAACAAGAGCACCAAAAAACAAGCACGCAAAAGACCATGAAAAACACAACGCCGAACCTTCTATACAAACCAGGAAAGATTCACAAGGTCTAGCATGCCGCCCTAGCATCCATCCCTCTCAACAAATCTCACATGAAGCTCTCATGCTAGCCTAGAGAAAAATGGAGAAGAAAATAGCTACGAAAATGAGAAATGGGAGGGGGGAAATGAAACCCTAAGTCGCGGAGAGAGAGAGCCATCCACACACATGGCTTATATATCGGGTCCCGCCGGTGTGGTAAATGACTCGACTACCCCTAACTCAACTACTGGCGATACAACCCACGCAGGGGCATTTATGTAATGTTTGTGGGTCTT
This sequence comes from Cenchrus americanus, assembly GCA_947561735.1. Taxonomy (NCBI): domain Eukaryota; kingdom Viridiplantae; phylum Streptophyta; class Magnoliopsida; order Poales; family Poaceae; genus Cenchrus; species Cenchrus americanus. Next base: position 182,189,781 of record OX387245.1, read on the forward strand.
GCCATCGGACGGCCACGCCTTCGCCGCACCCCGCGTCCTCCCGACGCAAGCCATGCGATCCCGCCGCGTGTCCTCCCCCTCGAAGCTTCCCGACACGCCCGGATCCCGTCTCCGTCGTGTTGGGCATTCGGACTTGGTTTTGAGGCCCAAACCAAGAAACCGTCCTCCGATGGTTTTGTGGACAAACCACCAAACCCCGCGTGCTCGGTCCGGCCTCCCGCCAAGCCTCTTGACTCGACCGCCACTGTGCACCGGCTCGATCGTCCATGACTTCGTCTTGCTCGTCTCGCCTCCATGTGGCCCGCACCTAGTCCCGTCGTCCACCGGGTCCCTCGAACCAAGCCTACTTGTCTCTCCATCTCCCGGAGGCCCCTCAAGGCTGAAGACCTTTCGCGCCCGTTCTTCACCTGCAACAACACGAACTAGGCCGCAGCCTACACCTGCGCACTGAGCCAAGAGTCAGTCCAACACCCGTTGTCAATCACTCATCACTAAGGAGCGGTCATCCATCGACCACCGGGACGCTCCTGGTCCTCCGTATAAAGAAAAAAATGAGAAAAGAAAAAAATATGAGTATGAATGATATAAAAATAAAATAAAGTGAACCTCCCGGTTCTCTAAAGTGCATTAGGAATTTCAAGGCTTCAAGATTAAAAGATCCAAACTCATTTTCCAATCCTGTGCAATCCGATAATGAGGACTTTGTGCCTCTGGATCACTCTTTGCCATTTGCACATGTCCACCTATCTCAAAGTGTGTGTATTTTTCTCTTCCCCTCCTTGATTTAACATTATTTTCCAATGACCTTTTTGATGAGTCTCGGTAAGACCATGTGAAGCTTGTCTTGTTTTGACAACATCTCATTTATAAAATCTTGGTAGGACTAAACTTTCCAAAAAGCTCCATATAAAGCCTACCACATATATGAATGTTATGAGAGGGAAAGGAGTTTAATAAATAGGCTTGAGAGACAAGATGAGATGAGAGTTCATGAGCAATATGCAAGGTGGTTTAAATTTGTGAACTTGGTTTAGCTCTTTTTCATCTCATTCTTTATTTCAAAAATTCTGAGATCCATTTGAATTTTTGGGAGCATGTTAATACTTGTGGGATAAGCTTAATTAACAATCTACCCTCCGTAGGGATGAAGGCTAGTACCTTATGAAACTTTAATGAATTAAACTTTTGAGAGCATTATGTTTTATCGTTTATGATCAAGTGCAAGGATTAAACAATGAAGGGCAACGATGACATCCATCGAAGGCTTACTCGAGGACGAGCAAGGTTTAAGCATAGGGGAGATGTTGATGGTGAAATTCCGTCAACCTAGCCATGAGTTTACCTTCGGTGTTCGCATAACTTTTATATCTTATCCATTGGTACTAACCCGCTTGGTATAACAAGTTCGTTCGTGCATGTCGGTTTTGGAGTTTAGTGTTTATGCAGGGTTTTAGTGTTGAAAGCAAGACTTCTGGGATAAGTTCATCAAGTACCTCATGACAAGACCTTGAAGCCCGGTAGAAGTCAAGCAATGAAGTGAACACGACTCCAAGAAGCCCAAGGACCCAACCCGAGAAGATGGAAAACTTTGAGGACCTAGCCCGAAAAGTGTTGAATCTTGCAAGACAAGGAGCTTCGTCCAACTCGGAGAGAAACTGATGACAAGGGCCCACATGCAGAAGGGGGGAAGGATCTAGAAGACTCGGGAAGCAACACCTGGCAAAGGAGGCCGTGGACTGAGCCGAAATGGGTCCAGGTCGGTCGGCCCAGGCCGGCCGGCCCAGCCCGTTTCGAGGCCCAGTTGCCCCCCTTTGACCTATATGCCTCTCGGGCTATTTATAGCCCCCTAACCGAGAGCCACGCATCAACCAATTCGTCATCCGCCATCGAGGAGCAGAGAAGCTTGAGGGACACCATCTCAGAGATGAGGGTCGTGCTAGTTGTCTAGGGTCTCCCTAGCCGATGTGGGAACCTTGCATGGAAGACCACGTCGGAGCTCCGGAGCAAGGATCAAGATCGAGGTAGGATCCTGGTGGTGATCTTGTTCATGTAATCATTCATGGTGAAGTCTGTAAGTGAATCCGATTTCTAGCGATCAAGTGCCTTCTCGATGATTTTGTTTTCCCCTTGGTTTTGCTTCTTCCCCAATCTATACTTAAGATAGATTGCATAGGGTGCTCTTGTAGCCGTGGTGGCTAGAGGTGCATATCGGACCGAACAAGTGATTTCAACTTGTTCTTATCGAACTCGCCCTAGATTACCCGCATGAATAGGAGTTCGTTGTGACAGAACAGTGGCTCTGAAAGGCGGGCGTTTTCGGAATCGGACTGGAGGCCACGGTTTAAAGATGCTTTTAATGAGATTCGCTTTTCTATCTTCATCTATCTTGTTTGGAGCTACAACATAAGCATGATCTAGACTGTCTAGATCGGTTATCTCTTGCTTTCTCTTGCTACCTCTTTAGTAGATTAGATTAGATGTATTTTCTTGATAATATCTTAGATTAGATGCAACTTGGTTCTTTAAAAGATAGCTTTCCTTGCTTTACTAGATTGAATCCTTACGTTGTACATTGTTCCATGGATTCGATACCTTGGGTTCACCACTCGAGGGAAGAAGGGCCCCTTGACTACGATTGGGGATTTGTCCTCTTGCAAATCCATATGAACTTTGATACGATAATCTACCGTCAACAGATGGATATTAGCCCCATAGGATTTATGGATTCTTGAACATGTAACCGCCTATTAATGTGAAGCTAAACTAATTTATTGAGGTGTGTACATAAGGCCACTTTAGCTAAACCTACAAAAGATATGTTGATGGGATCTACGGGAGTAGCGGACCTCATACTCCCATTAAGCATGGTATCTAGCCTTAGGCATCAAAGCATTATCAACATGAATGAAATAAAAGATTCAGCTATTACATGACAAGATCCTAAAACACCATGGAACTAAAAAATTTTCTAGGTTGTTTCTGAAACTTATGGGCTAAAAACTCAAGAACACAAATTAATAAATGCATCAACTGTTTACCTGGCGAAGGGGAGCACCGAGGGCTTGATATTTCTACAAGATGCTTCTTGCTCCCTTCTTTCCTTGTGTCCACGCGATCCATGAGATTCCATTGCCCGAACCGTTCGCAACCACACTTTTACTTGCGTGATTAATCTTCCACCACCATTGTTTTGCTTTGTGTCGCATCTTGTTCCCTTTCCTCTTGTGTTTCCACCAATTTTCTACAAAACAAATCCCTTACTTCCCCCATGCTTGTCCTTTGCATGTGCCTAAGATGCCAAATGATGGATACGTGATGCATTGTGGGGCACTATATGTTAATCATGCTCAAAAACCTCCCTTTAACAAGTTTAGATGCTAATCACTCCTCTGATTTTGAAACTTTAAAAATTAACTCAGCTCTAGCGATGAGTCCAAATATATCATTAGAGGAGCTTTTTGGGCATCAAAAACAATTATAAAATTTATTTTGGTTGCACCGAGATCTATTGTTTCCATTAATTGATTACAAGTTCCTCCGGCATGACCGTGGGCGTATAGGTTTTGGTTCTAATTTTGGCCAAACACGATAGAGATATTTTGAATAAAAATAAAGTCACTGGGGCTTAGAAAAATTCTAAATCTAGAGAAACTAATGGATGTCAAGTTGAATGAAACCAAAAAATCAAGTTCCTTAGGTTCACACGAGTCCTATGATGCGTTAAAGATTAAAACATAAAGATACATAGCAAGTCTCTACTCGCGTGTTTTTATCAAGTAAAACAAGGCAACCTTAACACCATGGAGAGGATGAAAGGTTGGGGTAGGTGTTGAATTCTTGGTGCTAGTTTCTCTAAAAGATGCAAACAATACTTGGGATGGCTCAAGTCATCGGTTTATGATCAATATAAAATTCAACTAAAATGACCGAGCAGTTATAATGTCTCTAAAATTATTCTACCATATAGAAATTTATAATATGTAATGCGTAGCAAATTCTAAGACCAACTTACTTGAAAAACTTGAAAATTTTCTTCGGGTTGCCCTCCCGGTAGCTTGACTCTTCAACGGGTTGTCCTCCTGGTAGCTTATTCTTGACTTGACGAACGGGTTGCCTCCCGCCAAGCGCTTTGTTTATAGTCTATAGCTAGACTTCTTCTCTTTTCTCCGGATCAACGCTCTTTGCGGGCGTTGCAATCTTGGGGGCCCACTTCTACACTATCCATGGATTCGGTGTAGCTTTATTATTCGGCTTAGTCATTTTTTTGTCTTCACAGGCAGGTGTTGATTCTTGGTCTTGACGGATGCAACAACTTTTGTGTCGTCTTTGCTTCATTCTCCATTGACTCCTCCCTTCCGATGCGATGCTGAGGTAGAATGTATTTAACATGAATCATGTTGCACACCTCGAATCATGGTTGACTTGAATACACTCCTCACGCCATCGATGAGCATGACCTCCCTTTGCCGATGTCGATTGCTCTGATAATCTTGAAAAACGATCTCCCTAGGATGAGTGGCGACGAGGTTGATCTCCTCTCGATCTTGGAGGTGGAGTTTCTCTTGGAGATTCCAACGCTCTTCGACCTCAACTTTTAGATCTTGTGTTGCACGTCACCTTTGCCTGCAAATTTTTCTAGACCATCCACAAAATATATGTTTTTTTGTTGGAGATGTAGCCATCCATCTCCGGTTAGGGTTAGCAAAACAAAAAAAGAACTAAAAGAAAACTAGGGTTTAGCAAAACCCTAGATTGATTTTTTTGAGGATGATCAAAATTAAGAGATGCAAAAGAAAAATCAAAAGAAAAACTGAAAATATTCACAAACGCAAACTAAATTGAATCTTGATTACTTGTTCTCCGACAACGGTGTCGGAAAAAAGGGGCTTGTTGACGGTTGATTATCGTATCAAAGTTCGTTTGGACTTGCAAGCGGACAAGTCCTCTGTGTAGTTGAGGGACTCTTCTTCCCTTAAGTGTGAACCCAAGGTATCGAATCGGTGGAACAATGTGTAACGCAAGATGCAATCTAATAAGCGGAAAACACTTTGATCTTGAAAAGGGGTTTTGCATCTAATCTATGGAAGAACCATAAAACACATCTAATCTACTAAATACCAGAGGCAGCAAGAGAAAGAGAGATAAAACCAATCTTGATATTGGATTAGGTCTTTTGTTGAAGTTCCAAAGCAAAGAAGAATAAAGCAAACGAATCTCATAACTAGCCTCTTTAAATCGTGGCTTCCGTTCCAACTCCGAAGACACTCGCCTTTTGGAGCCACCGTCCTATCACAACGCACCCCTATTCGTGTGTGTTAGCCTAGGGAGAGTCCAAGAAGAACATGTTGAAAACGTTCAGTAGATTGGGTATGCACCTCTAGCCACCATGACTACAAGAGCACCCTAAGCAATCTAGATATAGACTAGATTGGGGAAGAAGCAAACCCAAGCAAAGACAAAGTCATAGAGAAAGCACATGATCGCTAGAAATCGGATTCAATCTTGCAAATTCAACACGAGAGTATAATACATGGACAAGATCACCACTGGGATCCTACCTTGATCTTAATCCTAGCTCCGGGAACTCCGACGTGGTCTTCCATGCAAGGTTCCCACGTCGGCTAGGGGAACCCTAGTCAACCATCTCGACCCTCCCCTCTCCGAAACGGTGTCCCTCTCTTCTCTGCTCCTCGGCGACGGATGACGAATGTATATTTTCGTGGCTCTCGGCCAGGGGGCTATAAATAGCCCAAGAGGCAGCTAGGTCAAAGGGGGTGTCGAACCGGGCCTGGAATGGGCTGGGCTGGTCGGCCCAGGCCGGCCGGCCCAGGCCCGTTTCGTCCCGGTTCGGCCCCGGTTTCTTCCTAGGTTGCTTCTCGCGTGATTCCTTATTTGTGTGCACTTGCATGTGGGCCTTTGACGTCGTTTCCTTCATCATTAAGGCTTGCATCTTGCTATCCAAGCTTCACCATTTCCTGGTTGAGTCCCTGAAGATTTGCATGTCAACGCTTCGGTCCTCGGGTCATTTGGAGTCATATTCATTGCATGTCTTGACTCTTTTCGGGCTTCATGATCTTCTTCCAAAGTGCTTGATTAACTTAACCCAAAAGTCTCCTCTTTAGCGTAGATTTCCTATGTAAACAATAAACTCCAAAATTGACATGCAAGAGTAAACTTGTTATATACGTGGGGTTAGTTCTATTGGTTAGAATAATAAATCAATGCCAACATTAAAGGTAAACTCATGGCTAGGTTGACGGAAATTCACCATCAACAAGGGTAAAGATTGCTTCAATTGTGGTGAGATTGGACATATATCAATTAATTGTCTGTCACACCCAGTTTTAAAGGCAAAACCGAATGCATTGATCACGTGTGCGCCAGGATCAAGTTACACACACGCTTAGACATAATGAATACCAAAAACAGTGCCACACGATTAAAGAGATATTACAAACCATAGTCTTAAACGAAACTTAAACAACGAGTTCTCGCAGCGGACAAAATGCCTCCACAGACAGCTGATTGAAGACTACGCACACCTAGAACTCCTGGAAATCTCCTGGAATATCTTCAAAGTTCTCCCAGTCTGAGCAGTAAATCCGGGTATTGTAGATGCAAGAGAATAAACAAGCGTGAGCACATGACGTACTCAGCAAGAGAGAACAACATAACATGCAAGGCCATATGGTGGGTGTCTAAGGTTCAAGCAGTTAAGCATTTTAGTGGATCAAGTTTTATTAGCAACCTGATTACTAAAGAGTGTAAGTTCATGCCAACCCAATTAACAAGATATAAGCATCATAAATAAAGAATAAAACAGCAATTAAACATTAAAGTTCCATAATTTAATCATGTGAGTGTCCAGGCCACTCTTGACTGTGAGCATGGCTAATCGATTAGTTTAACACTCTGCAGAGGTTGTACACTTTCACCACAAGCAGCGTAAAAGCTCCAAAGAACTTTGAACCCAACCATGCGATGCTAGCTAGGCACCATACCACACTACCGAGGTGTGATTGCATAGGGACGCTACATGGCGTTTACAAAGGTTCCCTAGCAAGTTATGACCCACAAGGTCCGGATCAGTTAGCAAGGTATAAAGTCCCCTAGCAGGTCGATACCCCACCATAAAAAGAATAACTCACCCAACCCCCTCGCTAGAGCGAATCTATACCCCACAAGCACCGCCAATCCCTTGTCCTTATCAGGTAAGACCATCCCAAGCTAAAGTTCCTAATTATTCAGCCAAGACCATTGCCCATTAGTTCTTGTGGTTGTACTGTTTTCCTGGGTGGTTCTCCATGTTCCGATTAATATATTAAAGTGGTCTTGTAAAGTAAAGATCATAAACGGAACATAGAATAATAAAAGTAACCAAGTTCGATTAATACCAATCCCAGTTGAGCATGCTAAGCAATAGCTACCAGAAGATTAATTTAATAAACCCGACATCAAGGTAAAGGTAGTAAAAGTCTAGGCATGGTCCTTAATAGGTTCCCATCAAATTAATGCAAGCGGAAAAGTAAAGACAGTGAATTTTAAATGCATGTTATGTAGGACAAGAGTGTATGCATCAAGGAATACTTGCCTTCAATAGAGCCTTTCTTCTCAAACTCTTGCACGACTTGATCTTCAAATCCCTCGAACGAATCGCTCTCTACGGTCCACAATCATCACATACAAGCATACAACAAGAATAAATAAGAAATAGTCACCAAACAGATCAAGCAGATCTAAACAGTAGCATAAAACTAATCTACGCTTCGAGACGAACGCATGGACATAAAGAACGCTAAAATCGGAGCTAAAACGACCAAGTTACGGCTTAGGGAAGGTGTAGGGACAAAACTGTAAAGATTTGAAAAGATTCTGGGCTAAAATAAAGAAAAAGGACTGAACTGTAAGAAAACTTCTAAGGTGGAAGCGTAAATCTGTGAATTCTGGAAAACTTGGGGGGTTTTCCGCAAAACTGTTGGGGCCGGCGGGGGTTTGACTGATTGACCGGGTTGACTAGATCCAGATCCGTCGGATCTAGATCTGAAGGCTGCGGTTGCTCGCGGGCGGTGGGATTGGACAGGGGCGTCGGATCTTAATCCGACGGCCGAGATCGCGTGCAAGTGGCGGGCGGCGGTGCAAAACCGGCGGTGAGCGGGCTGCGGTGGCGCCGGGTGGCGACCTCGCCTGCACTATGCCAAATCTTGCTAGAGCGCTCGGTTCGCCTCGCAGACTGCGTCTACAAGAAGCGCACGAAGCGGTGAGACATCCTAGGGCGGCGGTCTCGGTGGAGACACGGCGGTGCGGGCGGGCATCGCGGCGGCGCAACACGGGAACTCCGGCGACAGCTCCAAGGCGGCCCCGGGTGCACGGGGGACGACGACGAGCGACGCGGGTGCATAGCTCACCTCCGGGCGCGGCTCTAGGGCGGCTCCACGGCGGCGATGCAGCGGCGACGGCGGAAATCGACGGCGGCGGCGGCGAGCTCGAGTTAGGGTTCCGGCGGCGCTCGGGCTTGGCGGCTAAGGCTCGGGTGGAGGACCCTAGGGGCGGCGGGCGACTTAAATAGCCGGGCGGACCGCTTTGGCGTGCGGGCCACACGGAGGCGGCGTGTGGAGCTCGGACTCCGCGGCGGCGGCGAGTCGGACTCGGGGGCGAGTTCGGGCCGGGACACCGGAGGTCGGGGATGACGGGTGGGGTCCCCCGTCATAGGTCGCGCGAGGGGGAGGCGGGGGAGGCGGGCCGGCGGCGGTGGTTCGGCCGGGCCAATAGGCCAAGCGGGGGCGCGCGCACGCGAGCCGGCGGCGGGGTCGGGCCGGCGCAAGTAGGCTGTGCGGGTTGGAGCGGCTGGGCCGGCTTGCGCAAGCGCGAGTGCTGGGTTGTGTGGCCTGATGGGATGGATAGGGAAAAGGGATAGGGTAGGGAGAGGAGAAGGGTTTAGGAATTTTGGTTTTGGGTTTGAAAATGATTCAAACAATGGAATTCAAATTTGAATTTGAATTCCAGCAACCAAAAATAATGCTCCAGCATGAATGCAACAATTAACTCCTATATTTCATTAACTTTATTTTAGAAAAATTTTTAATGCCTAAAAATAAATAAAGCAACCTTATATTCCTTAAGCAAATAAAGGTTTCTAGCAAATTTTAATAAAGCCAAATTTTTAGTAAAATTAGGGTGTTACAAATCCTACCCCCTTAAGAAGAATCTCGTCCTCGAGATTCGGATAGATTGGGAAAAAGATCTGGAAACTCTGCTTTCAGCTCATCCTCTCTTTCCCATGTTGCCTCATCCTCTGCATGATTACTCCACTGTACTTTGCACATCTTAATCACACTATTCCTGGTGACCCTCGTCATGGTTTCTAATATCTGGGTAGGGTGTTCAACAATAGTGAGATCCTCTTTAACGTTTAGATCATCCAAGGGTAACAGCTCCTTGTCATGAGGACCAAAACCCTTCTTCAACTGAGATATATGGAATACATCATGCACATCATCTAGCTGGACTGGCAACTCCAACCTGTAAGCCACTTCTCCCAGTCTCTCAAGGATCTTAAAAGGTCCTATAAACCGAGGTGACAACTTTCCTTTAACTCTAAATCAACGCAAACCTTTGATAGGTGATACCTTTAGGTACACATAGTCACCTTCCTGAAAGACCACATCCCTTCGTTTACCATCTGCATAACTTTTCTGTCTAGACTGAGCAATCCTCAGATTCTCTCTGATGATCTGAACTTGTTTCTCTGCTTCTCTGATGGTGTCTGCCCCAAATAACTGCCTTTCGCCTGTCTCACTCTAGTATAACGGAGTTCTACACTTCCTTCCATACAAGGCCTCAAAGGGTGACATTTTGAGACTGGCTTGGTAGCTGTTGTTATAAGAGAACTCAGCGTATGGCAAGCTCTTATCCCAACTACCACCATGCTTAAGCGCACATGCTCTCAACATGTCTTCTAGGATCTGATTGGTTCTCTCTGTCTGTCCATCTATCTGTGGATGATATGCTGAGCTGAAATTTAGCTTAGTATCCAGGGACTCATGCAACTTCCCCCAGAAACGAGAAGTGAACTGAGTACCTCTATCTGACACGATCTTCTTCGGTACACCATGCAAACACACAATCCTGGACATGTATAGTTCTGCCAACTTAGCTCCTGTATACGTAGTTTTCACTGGAATGAAGTGAGCTACTTTGGTCAAACGATCCACAATGACCCAAATCGAATCATAACCATCTCGGGTTTTGGGTAAACCCACTATGAAGTCCATTCCGATCTCTTCCCACTTCCACTCAGGCACCTTCAATGGTTGAAGCAAACCAGCGGGTCTTTGATGTTCAGCCTTAACCCGGTGGCAAGTGTCACACAAAGCAACATGTGCGGCCACATCTCTCTTCATACCGTACCACCAATACCTCAGCTTGAGATCCTGGTACATCTTAGTACTTCCTGGATGGATAGAGTAAGTTGAGTCGTGAGCTTCTCTCAAGATAGTCTCTCTGAGGTCTCCTGTCTCTGGTACACACAACCGGTTCTTAAACCACATGGTTCCTTGCTCATCCTCTGTGAAATCTGGGGCTTCTCCCTATTGCATACTCTCCTTGATTTTCTGTATTCGAGCATCCTCTAGCTGCCACTTACGTATCTCCTGCTCTAAAGTGGACTGCACTTCCAAAGTCACTCCCTCTGCATGCGCAACCACTTTCAAGTTGAGTTTTCAAACTCTTTTACCAACTCATCAGGAAACTGAATAATCATAGCCATGTTAGTATGGTCCTTCCGACTCAAAGCATCAGCAACCAGATTCGCTTTACCAGGATGATAGTGAATCTCCAGATCATAGTCTTTGATCAACTCTAACCAACGACGCTGTCTCAGATTGAGATCCTTCTGAGTGAAGATATACTTCAGACTCTTGTGGTCAGTATAGATCTGACATTTAGTTCCCATAATGTTGTGTCTCCAAATCTTCAATGCATGTACCACTGCTGCTAACTCAAGATCGTGTGTAGGGTAGTTCAACTCATGCTTCCTCAACTGACGAGATGCACAGGCTATAACGTGACCTTCTTGCATCAACACACATCCTAGACCTTGTTGAGATGCATCACAATAGATGTCAAAGCTCTTCTGCAGATCAGGCATCACTAGGACAGGTGATGTGGTTAACCGCTTCTTCAACTCTTCCAAACTGGACTGACATGCACTGGTCCATTTGAACTCTCTGTCCTTCTCTAGCAATGTGGTGAGAGGCTTCACAATCTTGGAGAATCCTCAATAAATCGACGATAGTAACCAGCGAGTCCAAGGAAACTCCTGATCTCAGACACTGTACGAGGGGCTTCCCACTTCAACACATCACTGACCTTGCTGGGATCTACCGCAATACCTCCGTTGGTGATGATATGACCCAGAAAAGACACTTCCTTGAGCCAAAACTCACACTTGCTGAACTTTGCATATAACTCATGCTCTCTTAGCTTTTGCAACACAAGCCTCAAATGCTCCTCATGCTCTTCTTCATTCTTGGAGTAGATCAAAATGTCATCAATGAATACCACAACAAACTTGTCCAGATACTCCATAAAGATCTTGTTCATCAGGTACATGAAGTAGGCAGGTGCATTGGTTAACCCAAAGGACATAACTGTGTACTCATAAAGTCCGTACCTGGTAGTAAAAGCTGTCTTAGGAATATTCGAAGGCCTAATCTTCAACTGATGATAACCAGATCGCAGATCGATCTTAGAAAACACTTTAGCTCCTCTTATTTGATCAAACAAGTCTTCAATACGTGGCAGAGGATACTTGTTCTTGATGGTAACATCGTTAAGAGACCTGTAATCAACACACATCCTTTGTGTGCCATCTTTCTTACCCACAAAGATAACGGGTGCTCCCTAAGGTGATGAACTAGCACGAATGAACCCTTTACCCATTAATTCTTTAATCTGAGCTTTAAGTTCTTGTAACTGATCACTAGACATTCTATATGGGCGCTTAGAGATAGGAGCAGTACCAGGTAAAAGATCAATAACGAACTCCACATCTCGGTCAGGGGGCATACCTGGCAACTCCTCAGGAAGCACATCGGGGTAATCGCACACCACTCGTATGTCTTCCAAAGCTGCTCCATCAAGCTTATTCACGGCACTGGCGTTTGATGGTGCGGGATCTGCTGTAAACTCAAACCTTTCACCAGCTGGACTTGTAAGAAGGATTGATCTCTTAGCACACTGTATCACCGCATCACACGCGGTCAACCATCCCATTCCCAGTATCACATCAATCCCCTTTGAATCCAGGATTATAAGATTGGCACGGAAATCTCTACCCACAATCTTGAGATGGACGTTGTCACACTTATATATGGCTTTCAATTCCCCCCAGGTGAGGTAACTAACATGTGGCGAGACATGGGACTGATGGGTATATTATGTTGAGCTACGAACTGTGATGTAATGAAAGAATGGGATGCTCCGAATCAAACAAAAGCGAGGCGGGAGTAGAGTTGACTAGAAACATACCGAGCACACTACTGCGGGGTTCTCCGGGAGACTTCGGCATCAACGTGCATCGCCTTGCCTCGTGCATAGCTCGTTGTCCTTTGTTGGTCCGCGGGGTCCGACTCCCGCTCCTTGTCCGTCGCCGGTTCTACACTGGGGTGTGTGGAGGGTTCCTCTTTGGGCAAGCATTGGCATAGTGACCAAGCTCTCCGCACTTGAAGCAAGTAGTGGTGGCAGGATTAGGAGGTGCCACGGACCTCACAGGTGTGCCAACTAGGGCTCTCTGCTGACTCTGCTGGAAAACTAGGTGGGGAGTCTGAGGAACAGGACGCTAAAACCGCCGAGCGTACCGCCGGAACCGCCGAGCGAGACGTTGGGGACCGCCGCTGCCCAAAGTTTCCACCCGGTCCCCCAAAGCGGAACGGGGTGTTCGGCGGTGGGTTGAAGCGCGGGCGAGACGCGCTCCCAACCGCCCGTAGCCGGCGGCCTTCCTCTTCGCCGTCCGAGAGCTCCTTGCGCTTGTGCTCCAAGCGGATGGCGGCATCAACTAGCCGCCGAAAGTTGGGGAAAGGATAGGACATCACCGGTACCGCAACGAACCGCCTAACCCATCCAGGAACAGCTCCTACTTCTTCCTGTCTTCTGCTACCTCCTCAGCTGCATAGCGAGACAACTCAGTGAACTTGTCTCTGTACTCAGCCACTGACATTCCTCCCTGCTTCAGAGAAAGGAACTCCTTCTTCTTGATCTTCATGACTCCAGAGGGTATGTGATGGCTCCTGAAGTTGGTGGTATACTCTTCCCAGGTGATGGTATCTGGGGCGGCATGAGCGGCAGAGTACGCATCCCACCAAGCGGCTGCAGATCCTTGGAGTCGCCCTGCAGCATACATGATCTTCTCTCTGTCGTCACACTGACAGGTAGTGAGCATCTTCAGCACTGTCTTCAACCAATCTTCAGCTTCAAGTGGATCAGCGGCATGAGTGAACACAGGAGGGTGGTGACTCATAAACTCCCGGTGCTTGTTGCGAGGCGCCGGTGGCTGCACCGGTGGGTTGTTGACCTGGGCTTGCAGGTTTGTCACGGTGTGGGTCAGGTTCTGGAGGAGCTGAGTCTGTGCCTCCAGGAACTGCTGCATTGCGGGATCCATCGGTACTGGCTCTTCCTGCTGGTTGATCAACTCCTGATCCTGACCTGGTGTTCACCATCTGAGTGTTAGGGACATTACTTTAGATGATTGCACCAAGGGTTAAACTCAGAAAGATAAGATAGCAATGATATTTAGATAAGACAGATTCTGTTGACTCCAAACAATCAGGCATAACTCTCAGTGTGGGTAACCAAAAATTATGGATTTTGTACTGATAAAAGGTAATGAAATTACGAAACCACTCCAACTGGAATCACCTCAATCGGAGTTGTATAACTCTGGTTATAAATTAAACAAATCAGGTAGGTCAGCAGTGTTTAACAGATTCGTGAGGCTGTAATGTTTCAGTCATAACTCTCTGATTATCCATCCAAATATTCCGAATTTTTCACAAAAATTCAGTCACGAAATTTCTGAACGTTTCCAATTGGTTTTACTGCAATCGGAGTTTTGTAGTTCAAGATAAAATTAAAACAGTGCAGCTGACTCAGAAAGCTGCGCGAACAGATTTAGAGATCTTGGATTTGCATTAAGGGAAAACTTAAAGCGGCAAAAGGATTAAGATAGATAATTGATTGAGACTGAAAGTTAACCCCCACAAACTTACTACTAAACCAATGTCGTTGTGGTCATCACTCTACAACACATTGCACTCAAACAAAAATCCAACTCAAACATTAAGCACAAAACCAAGCATTCAACCACACCTCTAAACTAAACACACTTTACCGATCGTCTACTAGCGATTACAAAGAGATCCTATTCTTAACTTAAACCTAAGGACTATCTTCTGACATGGCATCTGTGCGGGCGTCAGGGGAGTCGTAGTGTGGCCTCTTGGGCGACGGGGAGGTACATCCTTCTGTGGCTTCATGAGCATCCGGCTGCTCCCTGTTCTGAAGTGCAGCTTCTAAGGCACGCCTTTGCGTCTCCAGAGTGAAAATCTGCTGCTGTGCCGCATATAGAGTGTTGTTGGCATCGTCCAATGCAGTGTTCACAGCTGCAAGTAGACTCCGGACAATGTTCAGCGTTCCTTCATAGGCTGGTGCTGGGGCGATGTAGGTCTTGGCTTCCCCACTGGCTCTGAAAGGTGTGTAACGGCAGTGGGTATCCTCCAACCTGTCACACTCCTTGTGAGAGAACACATAGAGCGCCCTCCGAGCTGACTCTGCTATACCAACGTCCATAGTAGTCCTGTGAGCCACATCATGATGCTTGGACACCTCCTTCACTCCACGGCATGGAATGTACTCCTCCAGGATGGCAGCAACCTCCCAATGGGGCTCGAACCACGGATGAGTCCACAGCTCACAATGGTAGACAGGGGCCTTATCATAGCCCAAGCGGATTACCATCGCTCGCAGGTGATCTGCCATGGGAATGCCTACTCCATCAGCTCTGTAGCGGTACACTTCCCAGATTGCTTCCTCAGCTTCCTCCTCTTACTCTTGCTCTTGTTCTTCTTCCTCCATCTCTTGATCAAGGTGATCCTGATCTTCTCCTGGCGCTTGCTCTTCTAGGTTGGGCTATTCAGCTGGCTCGTCCTCCTCTGGGATCATCTCCTCTAGATCCTCCTCATCATCAGGTACCATGATAAGGTTAGGGAATACCATAGGTGCACGCTCCATCTCAATCTCCTCATTTGTGTCTCCATCATGGAAGTCATTGTACTGTTCTTGTGGAGCATACTGATGGACTGCTCCAGCCTGAGAGGTCTTCAAACTGCGAACCATCTGTAGTGCAGTACAGAATGAGAAATATGGTAAGCTAAAAAGGATGAGAGCTAAAGCAAGAGTAGATAGCTCAAGAGTAAGGCAAAAAGGCAAGAGTAAGGTTAATAGAAATAAAGCAAGCATGTAAGAGAAAGCTTCTATGGTTATAAAATCCTTAATTCGACCATTTCTATCTAGGCTAGTGTTGCTACAGTCAACACAGCTCTGGTACCACTCTGTCACACCCAGTTTTAAAGGCAAAACCGAATGCATTGATCACGTGTGCGCTAGGATCAAGTTACACACACGCTTAGACATAATGAATACCAAAAACAGTGCCACACGATTAAAGAGTTATTACAAACCATAGTCTTAAACGAAACTTAAACAATGAGTTCTCGCAGCGGACAAAATGCCTCCACAGGCAGCTGACTGAAGACTACGCACACCTAGAACTCCTGGAATATCTTCAAAGTTCTCCCAGTTTGAGCAGCAAATCCGGGTATTGTAAATGCAAGAGAATAAACAAGCGTGAGCACATGACGTACTCAGCAAGAGAGAACAACATAACATGCAAGGCCATATGGTGGATGGCTAAGGTTCAAGCAATTAAGCATTTTAGTGGATCAAGTTTTATTAGCTACCTGATTACTAAAGAGTGTAGTTCATACCAACCCAATTAACAAGATATAAGCATCATAAATTAAGAATAAAAGAGCAATTAAACATTAAAGTTCCATAATTTAATCATGTGAGTGTCCAGGTCGCTCTTGACCGTGAGAACGGCTAATCGATTAGTTTAACACTCTGCAGAGGTTGTACACTTTCCCCACAAGCAGCGTAAAAGCTCCAAAGAACTTTGAACCCAACCATTGAGGACCAGGAGCGTCCCAGTGGTCGATGGATGACCGCTCCTCAGTGATAAGTGATTGACAACGGGTGTTGGACTGACTCTTGGCTTAGTGCGCAGGTGTAGGCTGCGGCCTAGTTCGTGTTGTTGCAGGTGAAGAAGGGGTGCGAAAGGTTTTCAGCCTTGAGGGGCCTTCGGGAGATGGAGAGACAAGTAGGCTCGGTTCGAGGGACCCGGTGGACAGCGGGACTGGGTGCGGGTCACATGGTGGCGACACAAGCAAGACGAAGTCGTGGACAAGCGAGCCAGTGCACGGTGGCGGTCAAGTCAAGTGGTTTGGCGGGAGGCCGGACCGAGCACGCGGGGTTTGGTGGTTTGCCCACAAAACCATCGGCGGACGGTTTCTTGGTTTGGGCCTCAAAACCAAGTCCGAGGGCCCAACACAACGGAGACGGGATCCGGGCGTGTCGGGAAGCTTCGAGGCGGAGGACACGCGGCGGGATCGCATGGCTTGCGCGGGAGGACGCGGGGTGCGGCAAAGGCGTGGCCGTCAGATGGCAAGACCCACAAACATTACCTAAATGCCCCTGCGTGGGTTGTATCGCCAGTAGTTAAGTTAGGGGTAGTCGAGTCATTTACCACTCCGGCGGGACCCGATATATAAGCCATAAGGGTGTGTGAGTGGAGCTCTCTCTCCGCGACTTAGGGTTTCATTTCCTCCCTCCCATTTCTCATTTTCGTAGCTATTTTTCTTCCATTTTCTCTAGGCTAGCATGAGAGCTTCATGAGAGATTTGTTGAGAGGGATGGATGCTAGGGCGGCATGCTAGACCTTGTGAATCTTTCCTGGTTTGTATAGAAGATTCGGAGTTGTGTTTTTCGTGGTCTTTTGTGCTTGTTTTCGTGCTTTTGTTCTCGGTGTGGTTCCGCGGATTTGAGTGGGTTTCTCCCCGGATTTCTTTGAGGGATACATGGATAGATGTCTCGTGCATCTTTGTGATTGATCTTGTGCCCTCAAACGCCGGGAAACCACTTGGATTCGAAGTTTTTCGTTCGGTGCTCTAGTTTTTGGTGGTGCTCAAAGGATTCGCGATTCCCGGTGATTTAGGGAGTTAGGAGGCAAGATTTTTGGGCTATAGCATCCTTGTGTGACGCTTTTCAAGTCCCCAAACCCTTGTTTCCATAGCTTCAACCGTTTGGGAAATCCGATGATGATTTGGGGGAGTTGACTTTCGGGGTCGGGCGTTTTCTGCTCTGTCCGCACCTGGCGGACAGTCCATGGGGTGCTGGCGGACGGTCCACGCGGCTAGGGTTCGTCACGTGTTCGTCGTGTTCTTGCGCGTCCTTGCTTTCGATCCGGTTTGGCTTTTGGTTTTTGTTGCAGCTGGTTTGCGGACGGTCCGAGCTTGAGTAGCGGACGGTCCGTGACCCGCGCGGACGGTCCGCCCAGCCTAGGTGGACGGTCCGTTTTTCTCGGGTCCCTTCTGGTGGTTCTGTGTGCTTTAACGGACAGTCCGCGGCGCAGAGCCGGACGGTCCGCAGTGTTGGCGCGGACGGTCCGCGAGAGCAGGCCGGACGGTCCGCGAGGCCTGCGCGGACGGTCCACCCCTCCTGGCCGGACGGTCCGCCAGAGCCTGTGTGCTTTGCTTCTTGGTTCGATTCCGCCCTCCCTTTCTAGTGCTTCCGCGTGTGCTTCTAGGAATCGTTCCTAAGGCTAGAGGTTGACCCATAACCTCGTGGTCTTGGCAATTGGTGTGTGACTCAATCCATCGCTTGTGTGTGACCAGGGTTTGACTAGGGTATAGGCCGGGTTCTTTGGAAAGAATTTTTACCGGCTCCTATTCACTCCCCCCTCTCTAGTCACCATCTGATCCTTCAATTGGTATCAGAGCTTGGTGCCGGATTCTTTGTGACTTTGACAAGTCTCGAATCCTAAGATGGCGTACGTTGAGCGGGGCGGTCCGCCGCACTTCGATGGCAAGGGTTACCACAAGTGGGCGGCTCGTATGATGATCTTTCTTCGTGGGAAGCTGTTGGATTTCATTGTGCTTGACAAGACCTATGCTATTCCGGTCAACATCCATACTCTTATGGTGACCGATGCCGGTGCTAAGGCCAAGTATGAGGCTAATGCAAAAGCCGTTGATCACTTGGTCCGAAGCTTGTGTGATCCACAGTTTGAGCGTGTTCGCCATTTGAATCTTGCTTGGCAAATTTGGGAAAAGTTGTTGGTTGCTCACGGTGGTGATAACCATGTGAAGGCTCGCCTCTTTGTTTCTTACCGGATGCAATATGAGAATTTCACTCCACTTCCCGGTGAGGACATTGATGCGATGTTTCAGAGGTTCACTGCCATCGTGAACAACATAAAAGCTAATGTTGAGGATTTTCCTTACACCGAGCATGATCAGGCTTTGAAGCTCTTGCATGTCTTGGACCCAAATGTTTGGGGTGCTAAGGTTGAGGCCATCAAGGAGTCTGGACATTATTTGACTATTGAGTTGGATGACCTCTTTTCTAAGCTCAAGTCGGCTGAGGTTGACAGGAAGTTGCAATCCAAGCATGAGGGCTCGACTGACCATAGTCTTGCTCTTGTGGGCGGATCAAAGGGCAAATCTAACCCTTCCCGTCGACAGTTTTCCTTGTCTTCTCTTATGTCCATTCCAGATGAGGAGTTTGATGTGTTGGCGAGGAGGAGCTGGCCTTGCTCTCAAGGAGGTTTGATCGACTACAGGAGAGTCGGAGGAATGCAAGGCAGAGCTCAGGGACGTGCTACAAGTGTGGCAAGCGAGGCCACTTCATCGCCGAGTGCCCGGAAGCGGAGGAGAACAAGTACAAGGTGAACGAGTACAAGGCACACCCGAGGCGTGAAGACAAGTACTCCTCCAAGGGCAAGCACTTCAACAAGTCCAAGAGCAAGGACAAGCGTCGACCGAGCAAGAGCGGCTACAAGAAGAACAAGGCAAGAGCGATGGTGGCCGGTGCGAGCGACGTCGACTCAAGCTCAAGCGACGAGCGCCGAGCTCAAGCGGCCGAAGATGAAGACGCCAGGAGGCGCAAGGGCAAGAAGAGTGCAAGCCGGAACCTCAGCGGGTTGAGCTGTGTGGCGCTTGAGGGCTTTTGTGGCATGGCCCATAGCTCAAGCAGCATGAAGAGCAAGAAGGAAGACAGCGACTCCGACTCGGAGGATGAGGTAAATCGTGACCCCGACTCTTTGCTTGCTGAGATTGCTAGGTTGAATGGCTTGATTGATAACTGTGATAGTGTGCTGAGAGATGCCAAAAAGATGAGGAAAGATCTTAGGGCTCAACTTGAGAATGCTAGTGAGAAGGTAGGAGAGTTAGAGTCCAAATTGCTTGAATTGAAACTTGAGAATGACTCTTTGAAACTTGCTCCTACCACTCCTGATGATGTTGAATGCCTTGAGTGTGATGCATGGTTGAATGAGATCAAGTTGCTTAATGAGAAGAATGCTTCCACTTTGGCTAAACTAGATGCTCTTAGGACTGAATATGATGAGCTTAAGGCTAGACCCACTTTGCTTGGTTCTTGTAAATCATGTCCTACTATGCATGCTAAGCTTGTTGATGCTCGTTCTGCCATTAGCTCTTTGGAAGCATCTTTGAAATCTCCTGTTGTCAATGCATGCACTAGCTGTGATGAAGTTACTTTGCACAATCTTGAACTTACTTCCCGTTTGGATGTCATCTATGAGGAGAATGACTATTTGAGGAAGGTGTTGGGTTTGTTGTCTGGGCAGGAACCTCAATTGAAAATTATGATTGAGGAGTTCAAGAGAGCTGATGGTCGTGGTTTGGGTTTTGAGAAGTTGGGTGAGAAAGTGGGAGAGAACAGTGGGGAGAGTGTGTATGAGAAGTGTGTTGAGTCTAACCCCGAGTTTGAGGTGATTAGAGATATCCAAGTCCCACTTCCAAAAGCACCCAAGAACTCTTTCACACCAAAGCCCAACCACCTTTGCAACAAGCTTGACACAACCCAAGATCCACCCAAATTCCCACCTAAGACAAATGACTTCCAGAAACCGGTGAAGTTTGTGGGTGAGAAGGGTGAGAAGCCTAGAGAGAAGCCAGAGCCAAAACCAAAATCCATCCCCTTCAGGTGTGAGTACTGTGGAAAGGAGAGGCATCTTGCAGAGTTTTGCTACAAGAGGAAGAGGGATGAGAGGCTTGCTAGGGAGCAAGCAAACCAGGACAGGTATCGCCAGCCTCATGGTATTCCTGAGCCTAGAGTGCCACTTCCGCGGGGTGTGGGAAGTGTGAGGAGTGTTGGCAGGTTCCCACAGGGAGGTGGTGGCGCGAGGCTTGAGAGGAGAGATGATGGTGTGCGTGCTGGTGAGAGGTTTGGTCGGGCTCGTGGTGGTTTTGCTGGACGTCCTCCTACTCGTCCTCAATATGAGTTTAGGGGAGATGATCGCAGCTTTGGGTTCCAGAGGAACTACGGACCACGTTTTCCCCCTCGTGGTGCTCGTACTCCTCCCATGGGACATGGGAAGTTTGGTGGCAAGGGAGTGATGTTTGCTAACCCCTCTTTTGAGCAGATGGCTCGACACTGGTTTAACTTTCTTTGTGCTAACCCCAGTGTCGAGTCGCTAGCTCACTCTCGTTCTTGTTTCTGACTACAGGCAGGAGGCTTGGAGGACATTTGGTTGATCGACTCCGGTGTTCTCGACACATGACCGGAGATAAGAAGTGGTTCTCCACCCTCACCCCGTTGAAGGAAAAGATGTACATCACATCTGGGGACAATGGACGAGGAAGGGTGATGTCTGAGGGTGTTGTGCATGTGAGTGACAAGGTAACGTTGAAGAGAGTGGTTCTTGTGAAGTCTTTGGGTTTCAATTTGCTTTCGGTTTCTCAGTTGCTTGATGAGGGTTTTGAGGTGCATTTCAAGTCCGGCGAGTTTCGTTTGCTTGATTCTCGAGGTGATCTTGTCCGTATGATCATCCCCGAGGGTCGATTTTCGTGGCCGATTTCTCTCGTTCTTTGGGTCCCGCTTGCCGTTTGATGGCCGGTCCTTCTTTCGATTTGTGGAAATGGCATAGGCGGTTGGGACACTTGAGCTTTGATTTGGTTTCCCGCTTGAGTGGTCTTGACCTTGTCCGAGGATTGCCGAGGTTGAAGCTTGAGAAGGATTTGGTTTGTGCTCCTTGTAGGCATGGCAAGATGGTAGCCACTCCCCATCCACCCCTGACCGATGTCATGACCGAGCGTCCGACAGAGCTGTTGCATATGGACCTTGTTGGGCCAGCTCGAGTTCGCTCGGTGGGTGGGAAGTGGTATGCCCTTGTTGTGGTGGACGATTACTCTCGTTATGCCTGGGTGTTTTTCTTGGAAGATAAGAGTGAGACATTTGGTTTTGTTCGAGATCTGATCGTGAGGTTGAAAAATGAGAGGCATGGGAATGCTATTCGAGCTATCCGCAGTGATAATGGCTCCGAGTTCAAGAACTCTCGTTTTGATGCCTTTTGTCGTGATCTAGGTCTTGAACATCAGTATTCGACCCCTTATGTGCCCCCTCAAAATGGAGTCGTGGAAAGGAAAAATTGGACTCTTTGTGAGATGGATAGGACGATGCTCGATGAGCACAGGACTCCTAGGAGGTATTGGGCTGAGGCGGTCAATACGGCTTGTCATGTTTCCAACAGGATTTTATTGCGAGCTTTCAAGAAGAAGACCTGTTATGAGCTTATGCATGGTAGGGCACCCAAGGTGAGTCACTTCCGAGTTTTTGGCTGCAAGTGCTTTATTCTGAAGAAGGGAAAACTCGACAAGTTTGAGGCTAGGTCTAGTGATGGTATTTTCTTTGGATATGCTAACCACTCTAGAGCCTATAGGGTGCTTAACCTTGAGACTAACAAAATCATGGAGACTTGCGAGGTGACCTTCGACGAGAGAATGCCATGTACCTCTCTTGGTTTTGAATGTGCAGGTGATGAAGAGATGGCCGAGGACCTCTTTGAAGAGGAGAAGGATGAAGCTGGAGATGATGATGGAGAGAACCATGCTCCTGAAGCTGAGTGTGTACCCACTACTTCCCCTACGACCACTACGGAGCGTGGACCGTCTACTTGATGGACAACGACGGTGCAACAAGAGGACCAGGCAAGAGAAGCTGAAGTTAAGGGGGAGGTAGTCTCGAGGCGTGAGGCTCCCCGGCGGATTCAAGAAGTGCATCCCCTGTCGAAGATCATTGGGAACATCGATGAACGCACTACACGATCGAGGTCCAGGAATTCCTCTCATTTTGCTCATGCTGCTTTTGTTGCTACTTTTGAGCCCAAGGACATTGGACATGCTTTATCCGATGCAAACCGGGTCAATTCTATGCATGAGGAGTTGGAAAACTTTGAGAGGAACCGGTGTGTGGGAGTTAGTTGAACCACCTCCAAATTGCCATCCCATAGGAACCAAGTGGGTTTGGAAGAACAAAGAGGGAGAGAATGGGATGGTTGTGAGGAACAAGTCCAGACTTGTTGCTCAGGGGTTTAGTCAGAAGGAGGGGATCGACTATGAGGAGACCTTTGCTCCTGTGGCCCGTCTTGAGGCAATTCGAATTCTTCTAGCCTTTGCCGTGGCTAAAGGGTTCAAGTTATTTCAGATGGACGTGAAGAGTGCTTTTCTGAATGGGGTCATAGAGGAGGAGGTGTATGTGAAGCGACCCACCGGGTTTGAGAGCGAGTTGTACCCACACAGGGTGTACAGGTTGAAAAGGGCTCTGTATGGGTTGAAACAGGCGCCCCGTGCTTGGTATGGGAGATTGAGAGGTTTTCTGTTGAGTAGAGGGTTTGTGATGGGTACCGTGGATAGAACCTTGTTTCTCCTCAAGCATGGAAATGACTTGTTGATTGTTCAGATATACGTGGATGATATTGTCTTTGGTGGCTCGTCACATAACCTTGTTGCCAAGTTTGCAGATGAGATGAGCAGGGAGTTCGAGATGAGCATGATGGGCGAGTTGCAGTATTTTCTCGGGCTGCAATCAAGCAAGTGAAGGATGGTACATTTGTGCACCGGACCAAGTACACAAAAGACATGTCGAGGAAGTTCCGGATGCAAGATGTGAAGCCGATGTCGACTCCCATGGGGAGTACGGCCACTTTGGATGCGGATGAGGACGGAGAACCGGTGGACCGGCGGGAGTACGGGAGCATGATCGGCTCCCTCCTCTACTTGACGGCGACGAGGCCGGACATACGGTTCGGCGTGTGTCCGTGCGCTCGTTTTCGTGCTTCGCCGAGGACATCACATCGACAGCCGTCAAGAGGATTTTCGGTACCTTCGGACCGCCCCTCGGTCTTGGCCTTTGGTATTCGTCCTCGTCGACTCTTTCTCTTCATGGTTTTTCCGATGCGGATTTTGCTGGTTGTCGAGTCGAGAGGAAGTCTACTTCTGGTACTTGCCAGTTTCTTGGGTCTTCGCTGGTTTCATGGTCTTCCCGCAAGCAATCTAGTGTAGCTCAGTCTACCACCGAGGCGGAGTATGTTGCTGCCGCGAGTTGTTGCTCCCAGCTGTTGTGGATTTCATACACTTTGAGAGACTTTGGTGAGGAGTGCACCCAGATCCCACTTCTTTGTGATAGCACCAGTGCCATAAGCGTAGCCAAAAACCAAGTGCTTCATTCCAGAACCAAACATATAGAAGTGAGGTATCATTTCTTGAGGGACAATGTGGAGAAAGGAACCATTGTGTTGAGCCATGTCCCTACCCAAGATCAGCTAGCCGACATCTTTACAAAGCCTCTCGACCAAGCTACATTTGTGCACTTGCGGGGGGAACTTGGGGTTTGTTGCCCTTTCTAGTTGATTCTTGAGGGATTTCTTTTCGTATCATATGTATCATACCATGTCTACTTTGATGTATATACATGCTTTGCTTGATGTATAAACCATGGTAGGATAGCCATCTTGTCATATATCATGTTACATTTGTATCATATTGCGTTTTAGGATGATGAGTTTCTTTCATATGCCATATTTGAGTTTCTTTCGCTATTTGTGAGATATTGGTCATATGTGTGGAGAAATGGTGATGTGAGGCTATGCTCTTGGAATATTTGAGATATATGTGTGGTGAGATAGCCCTTTTTTGAAATAAATGCTAATCTTGACTAATTTTTGATGAAATATGCTCCACTCGTGTGTAGTTGTGTATCCATGTCACAGTTTGGTCTAAATGTGCTTTTCCTGCTTAGATTGTGCTTGGATGCCTTGTTCTTGCATTTGGGCCAAAGGCCGAATATCATTGTGAATGTTTAGCCTATGTTGCATTCATGGGGGAGCATAAGCTTCTTTTTGCCGCAAAGGCACTTCATGTACCATGAAATGACTTAATCTTGAAAAGAAGTGTCTAATGCTTGAAAAATGCTCCATCCATCATGTCTATGCTTAAAATGTCTTATCTTTCACATATGGGTGCAAAACATGTTGCATGATGTTCACCAGTGGAGAAGTCTCCCCGAAGTGGACACATGGCTCATGAGCTTTGACATGACATGCTTTGCTCTATGGGTGTTTGCCATGATCATTTGCTGAGAATTTGATATCCTTGTATGATCTTTGAATGGTATGCATGTTTGTGGCTCAAGTGTGACATGGATAGGCTTTTACATGTGAAGCGAGCCTTCTTTTGGTAAAACTGCTTAAATCTGAAAATTCTGCTTTGTCACATGCTTGTATTTTCATATATTACTTGTGGCAATGCTTTGACTATGCTATGATTCATTTGTGTGATCTTTGTCTCATTTTTAGCCTTTGACACTAGATTTGTCCTATTTGAGAAGCTCATGTAGATGTTTATATGCTTTGTTTTGTATTTCTGCATTTTCACCTTGATTCATACATTGTCAACAAGGGGGGGAAGAGGTGAGCTTAATGAAAATTCAGAAGAGGTGAGCTGAGAGCTTGCATTTCTTCAGGGGGAGCTTTCTTGCTGTTTTCGATGTGGAGTTTGTGCTTTGCTTGGCTTGTGACCTTTCTTCGCCCTTCTTCGGTTTTGGTCATGAGTTAAGCTTCTTTGTTTTTCTTTCTTCTTCCTTTCTTTCTTTCTCTGAATTTCATTTCGTGTTGTGTGTTGTCAATGCACTCATCAAGGGGGAGATTGAGGACCAGGAGCGTCCCAGTGGTCGATGGATGACCGCTCCTCAGTGATGAGTGATTGACAACGGGTGTTGGACTGACTCTTGACTTAGTGCGCGAGTGTAGGCCGCGGCCTAGTTCGTGTTGTTGCGGGGTGAAGAACGGGCGCGAAAGGTCTTCGGCCTTGAGGGGCCTCCGGGAGATGGAGAGACAAGTAGGCTCGGTTCGAGGGACCCGGTGGACGGCGGGACCGGGTGCGGGTCACATGGTGGCGACACAAGCAAGACGAAGTCATGGACAAGCGAGCCGGTGCACGGTGGCGGTCAAGTCAAGTGGTTTGGCGGGAGGCCGGACCGAGCACGCGGGGATTGGTGGTTTGCCCACAAAACCATCGGCGGACGGTTTCTTGGTTTGGGCCTCAAAACCAAGTTCGAGGGCCCAACACGACGGAGACGGGATCCGGGCGTGTCGGGAAGCTTCGAGGCGGAGGACACGCGGCGGGATCGCATGGCTTGCGTCGGGAGGACGCGGGTTGCGGCAAAGGCGTGGCCGTCCGATGGCAAGACCCACAAACATTACTTAAATGCCCCTGCATGGGTTGTATCACCAGTAGTTAAGTTAGGGGTAGTCGAGTCATTTACCACTCCGGCGGGACCCGATATATAAGCCATAAGGGTGTGTGAGTGGAGCTCTCTCTCCGCGACTTAGGGTTTCATTTCCTCCCTCCCATTTCTCATTTTCGTAGCTATTTTTCTTCCATTTTCTCTAGGCTAACATGAGAGCTTCTTGAGAGATTTGTTGAGAGGGATGGATGCTAGGGCGGCATGCTAGACCTTGTGAATCTTTCCTGGTTTGTATAGAAGATTCGGAGTTGTGTTTTTCGTGGTCTTTTGTGCTTGTTTTCGTGCTTTTGTTCTCGGTGTGGTTGCGCGGATTTGAGTGGGTTTCTCCCCGGATTTCTTTGAGGGATACATGGATAGATGTCTCGTGCATCTTTGTGATTGATCTTGTGCCCTCAAACGCCGAGAAACCACTTGGATTCGAAGTTTTTCGTTCGGTGCTCTAGTTTTTGGTGGTGCTCAAAGGATTCGCGATTCCCGGTGATTTAGGGAGTTAGGAGGCAAGATTTTTGGGCTATAGCATCCTTGTGTGACGCTTTTCAAGTCGCCAAACCCTTGTCTCCATAGCTTCAACCGTTTGGGAAATCCGATGATGATTTGGGGGAGTTGACTTTCGGGGTCGGGCGTTTTCTGCTCGTCCGCACCGCGGACGGTCCGCGGGTGTCGGCGGACGGTCCGCGCGGCTAGGGTTCGTCACGTGTTCGTCGTGTTCTTGCGCGTCCTTGCTTTCGATCTAGTTTGGCTATTGGTTTTTGTTGCAGCTGGTTTGCGGACGGTCCGAGCTTGAGTAGCGGACGGTCCGTGACCCGCGCGGACGGTCCGCCCGCCTCGGCGGACGGTCCGTTTTTCTCGAGTCGCTTCTGGTGGTTCTGTGTGCTTTAACGGACGGTCCGCGGCGCGAGCCGGACGGTCCGCGGTGTTGGCGCGGACGGTCCGCGAGAGCAGGCCGGACGGTCCGCGAGGCCTGCGCGGACGGTCCACCCCTCCTGGCCGGACAGTCCGCCAGAGCCTGTGTGCTTTGCTTCTTGGTTCGATTCGTCCCTCCCTTTCTAGTGCTTCCGCGTGTGCTTCTAGGAATCGTTCCTAAGGCTAGAGGTTGACCCATAACCTCGTGGTCTTGGCGATTGGTGTGTGACTCGATCCATCGCTTGTGTGTGACCGGGGTTTGACTAGGGTATAGGCCGGGTTCTTTGGAAAGAATTTTTACCGGCTCCTATTCACTCCTCCCCTCTCTAGTCGCCATCTGATCCTTCAACCATGCGATGCTAGCTAGGAACCATACCACACTACCGAGGTGTGATTGCATAGGGACGCTACAAGGCCTTTACAAAGGTTCCCTAGCAAGTTATGACCCACAAGGTCCGGATCAGTTAGCAAGGTATAAAGTCCCCTAGGTGTCGATACCCCACCATAAAAAGAATAACTCACCCAACCCCCGCTAGAGCAAGTCTATACCCCACAATACCGCCGATCCCTTGTCCTTATCAGCTAAGACCATCCCAAGCTAAAGTTCCTAATTATTCAGCCAAGACCATTGCCCATTAGTTCTTGTGGTTGTACAGTTTTCCTGGGTGGTTCTCCATGTTCTGATTAATATATTAAAGTGGTCTTGTAAAGTAAAGATCATAAACGGAACATAGAATAACAAAAGTAACCAAGTTCGATTAATACCAATCCCAGTTGAGCATGCTAAGCAATAGCTACCACAAGATTAATTTAATAAACCCGTCATCAAGGTAAAGGTAGTAAAAGTCTAGGCATGATCCTTAATAGGTTCCCATCAAATTAATGCAAGCGGAAAAGTAAAGACAGTGAATTTTAAATGCATGCTATGTAGGACAAGCAGGTATGCATCAAGGAATACTTGCCTTCAACAAATCCTTGCTGCTCAAACTCTTGCACGACTTGATCTTCAAATCCCTCGAATGAATCGCTCTCTACGGTCCACAATCATCACATACAAGCATACAACAAGAATAAATAAGAAACAGTCACCAAACAGATCAAACAGATCTAAACAGTAGCATAAAACTAATCTACGCTTCGAGACGAACACGTGGACATAAAGAACGCTAAAATTGGAGCTAAAACGACCAAGTTACGGCTTAGGGAAAATGTAGGGACTAAACTGTAAAGATTTGACAAGATTCTAGGCTAAAAGAGAGAAAAAGGACTGAACTGTAAGAAAATTTCTAAGGTGGAAGGGTATATCTGTGAATTCCGGAAAACTTGGGGGGTTTTCCGCAAAACCGTTGGGGCCGGCGGGGGCTTGACTGATTGACCGTGTTGACTAGATCCAGATCCGTCGGATCTAGATCTGAAGGCTGCGGTTGCTCGCGGGCGGTGGGATTGGACAGGGGCGTCGGATCTTAATCCGATGGCCGAGATCGCGTGCAAGCGGCGGGCGGCAGTGCAAAACCGGCGGTGAGCGGGCTGCGGCGGCGGCGCCGGCGGCGACCTCGCCGGCGCTAGGCCAAATCGAGCTAGAGCGCTCGGTTTGCCTCGCGGACTGCGTCTACGAGAAGCGCGCGAAGCGGCGAGACATCCTAGGGCGGCGGTCGCGGTGGAGACACGGCGGTGCGGGCGGGCATCGCGGCGGCGCAACACGGGAACTCCGGCGACCGCTCCAAGGCAACGGGGTGCACGGGGACGACGACGAGCGACGCGGGTGCATAGCTCACCTCCAGGCGTAGCTCTAGGGCAGCTCCACGACAGCGATGCAGCGGCGACGGCGGAAATCGACGGCGGAGGCGGCGAGCTCGAGTTAGGGTTCCGGCGTCACTTGGGCTTGGCGGCTAAGGCTCGGGTGGAGGACCCTAGGGGCGGCGGGCGACTTAAATAGCCCGGGCGGACCGCCTTGGCGTGCGGGCCACGCGGAGGCGGCGTGTGGAGCTCGGACTCCGCGACGGTGGCGAGTCGGACTCGGGGGCGAGTCCGGCTGGGACACGGGTGGTCGGGGATGACAGGTGGGGTCCACCTGTCATAGGCTGCGCGAGGTGGAGGCGGCGAGGCAGGCTGGCGGAGGTGGTTAGCTGGGCCAATAGGCCAACCGGGCCGGCGCACGCGAGGCCGGCACCGGGCCGGGCCGGGCGCAAGCGGCGCGCGCGGTTGGAGCGGGCGGGCCGGCCGGGCGCAAACGCGAGTGCTGGGCTGCGTGGCCTCATGGGCTGGATAGGGAAAAGGGATAGGTAGGGAGAGAAGGGTTTAGGAATTTTGGTTTTGGGTTTGAAAAGGATTCAAACAATGGAATTCAAATTTGAATTTGAATTCCAGCAACCAAAAATAAAGCTCCAGCATGAATGCAACAATTAACTCCTATATTTCATTAACTTTATTTTAGAAAAGTTTTTAATGCCTAAAAATAAATAAAGCAACCTTATATTCTTTAAGCAAATAAAGGTTTCTAGCAAATTTTAATAAAGCCAAATTTCTAGTAAAATTAGGGTGTTACATTGTCCAAACAAGAAAGAAGACAAATATGGCAATAAGAAAGACAAGAAAAATGTGCATAAGAGGAAGAAATATTACAAGAAGGAGGTTGAGTGGGATTCCGATCCAACCTCCGATGAAGATGATGATGACAAGCCTTCAAAGGGTCTTGCCGGGGTTGCTATCAAGGAAGCTCCTTCACTCTTCTGCAAGCCATATGGTCTCATGGCAAAAGTTGAATCAAAGTAATAGTTGAGGATGATGATGATGATTGTGATAGTGATAACGATGATAATGCTTTATCATATGATGATCTAGTTTCCATGGTCATTAAGTCTGATGACAAATTGTGCATGGAGAGATCAAAGTTGAGAGATTTGGAGGCAAAAAATGTTTCACTTCAAAACTCTTTTGAGGAGCTAAAGAGTACTCATGAAAATCTTAATATTGCCCATGAAACACTAAACACTTCATGGGGGACTCTTAAAGAGAAACATGGGGAGCTTAAGGAAGCTCACAAGAGGTCAAAGGAAAAATGAGTATGGGTGTTAAATGCAATATATTGAATATTTCTTCTTGTGCAACTAACCCATCTTGTAGCACAAGCACTAGCTCTTGCATTAGTGATGATATGTCTTGTGATTCATCTCTATTGTTGAAAAATGAATCTTTGAAGAAGGAGATTGAGTGTTTGTCCAAAGATCTTGCACGGTATTTTGGAAGTCATGTCTGGTTTAATCATATTTGGACAAATCAAAAATTCACATTGGAGAAAAATGGGCTTGGTTATTTGCCCAAGAAAGGAAAAGAGGCTTTTATTCCTAAGGAGAAAATTTGACTTCAAATGTGACATATGAGGAAGAAGAAGAAGTCAAGATGTGTCATAAGTGCAAGGCAAAAGTTGACTTGTATCACCAATGCAAGAGCAAGAAGATCATATCCTTGGATCCTTCCTATATTCTTAGGAAAGATTCTAAGGGTGTTGTTTGTGCTAAATTTGTTGGTTACTCTCTTGGTAGTTATAAAAAGAAGTCCATTTGGGTGCAAAAAATTTTGTTCACTAACATTGAAAGACCCAAGAAAATTTGGGTATCTAAAAGGAAGTAATTTCTTTTGTAGGTGAACTATAAAGCCGGAGGAAGACACTGGGTTATTGATAGTGGTTGTACAAATCACATGACCGACAAAATAAAAATATTCTCTCATCTTGATGAAGACATTTCCGACTTTGACAACATCACTTTTGGAGATGATAGTAAGGGAGGTGTAAAAGGCATTGGTGGAGTACCTATCTCTAAGGATTACAATCTCTCTAATGTCTTACTAGTTGATTTTCTCAATTTCAATTTATTATCTATTGCTCAACTTTGTGATAATGGTTATAAATGCAGATTCACTAGCAATGATTTTGAGGTCACCTCACTTGATGGGAAAGATTATATTTTTAAGGATTTTCATCATGAGAGCTTATATCTAGTGGATTTCTCATCTAAGAAGGCTAGTTTAACTACTTGCTCATTCTCAAAGGCCTCTATGAGTTGGTTATGGCATAGAAGCCTTGGTCATGTTGGCATGAAACAACTCAACCAATTAGTGAAGCATGACTTAGTTCTTGGCTCGAAAGATGTCAAATTTGAGAATGACAAATTGTGTAGTGCTTGTCAAGCCAGAAAGCAAGTTGCCAACTCACATCCCAACAAGAGCATTATGTCAACCGCAAGACCATTGGAATTATTACATATGGATTTATTTGGTCCCACTACCTATAGAAGTATTGGTGGAAATACCTATTGTCTTATGATTATGGATGATTATTCAAGATACACATGTGTATTCTTTCTTCATGACAAATCTCATACTTGTGACAGTTTCATGACCTTTGTGATAAGGGCTGAAAATGAATTTGTGTTTACAAGGTGATGCGGATGATCAAAGAGGGGTCCCTGCCTAGCCTTATATACTCCGGGAGGCAGGGTTACAAGTCGGTTTGTCAGAGGACTTCTAGTCGTGTACTGCTATGAGTACTCTAAATGGATCCGGACATGTCTAGCTTCCTAACCAAGTACTAGTCCTCTATAGTCCTTGTGCTTCACACCAACAGGTGCCGTGTAGCACCAGTTGAGTAGTCCCAGGGGCCCACTGAGTAGTCGGTCCTGGTACCCACCTGAGTAGTGGGCCCAGGGATGTCCATACGACAAGCCCCCGAGTACTTTGTAGATGAGCAGGATGTTTTCGAGTAGTCTTGATGGCCTTGGCGAGTAGTCCTTGAGCGTCCTCAAGTTCCACAAGCCGAAAGTCTTCAAGAATGCTTGAATCATCCCGAGGCTGGAAGGTACTCCAGCTGATCTTTGAGTAGTCTTGAAGTCTTCTCGAGTAGTCCCCAAGAGTCCCCAAGTGCTTCTCTCGAAGGTCTTCAATAGTACTCGTGTTGTCTTGATAAAGAAACCATATGGAAAATGCGATTTGGAGAATCACATTCCATATGGAATGTAGCCCCTGAGCCTTAGGTCAAATCGCAGATTCAAGCTGAGGGTCAATATGAAGTCTTGTCAATCTTATCGCAAAAAATCTAGAGAAAAAACCGAAGGACACGTGGCACGGAGCCCCCAAGCCTTGAGTCGAGTACTTCCTCTCGAATTGAAGGGTCTTGTTGACTGTAGAATGTGTCCGGAGTGAGATCTCGATCTGATGGAGCCCACTGGATTTGATTGATGTAGTCGAGCTCCTGAGATTGAAAGCATCGAGTACTGGAATATGAAGAGTCAAGCGGCCGCCGCTATGTCACCCGTTTGGCGCCTTATCTGCCCGTTAGGAATTGAGCCGACTGGCCGGTTATAAATAACCGGGAAGCCCCTTAGGGTTTTTCACTCCTACAGTTGCATTCCTCGGATTAGATCTGAGTCGTTCCCCTCTATGCTCCTCTGTTGCCGCCACCGCCGCCCAGAGAATCAGATCCACTTGCGCCCTCCGCCGTGGTCCACCTCCGCCGTAGCCCCCAAGCGAATGAGAGTGAAGAAGCTAGTGACTTGGAGAATGAAGGGGTCCCTAGCAAAGAGCAAAAAGACCGACGAATCAAAGAAAAGGAGCTGTGATGAAGCCGAGGATGCCGGCCAGTCGTCGCCGTCGCCGCCCTCCTCCCCTAGCCCCAATCCGGTGAAGGAATGGAAGAAGGTGAAGTTGAAGACTGAAGACCTTCTCGCCTTGGTCAATAGCGTGTTCCTCCGCGAGAAGGAGATGGATCTGTGGCGTACTGCCACAGGGGATCCATACCCGATGAGAAGAATCCGGATGAAATCCCAATGTTCGCAAGATTCGTGGAGCGCGGGTTGGCGCTACCAGCCAGTGAGTTCTTCAAGGGGATGCTCAAGTACTACGGTATCGAGTACCTCAATCTTAATCCCAACGGGATATTCCATGTCTCCGTCTTCGTTCATTTTTGCGAAGCTTTTGTGGGGATCAAGCCCCACTTAATTTTATTCCGGAAATTCTTCCGATTGAAGCCGCAACCAAGCACCAACAATCTGCGAGTAGTCGGATGTGCCGACATCCATATGCGTGAAGACGCCTCCGACCAGTACCTGTCGTACAAGCTCATTGAATCCAACCAGGACTGGAAGGCAAAGTGGTTCTACATGAACAACCACCACCCCAAGTTGCTGAAGCCGAGCGGGTGTCAGCCAAAGCACAAGCCGTGGTGGAACACAAAGCCCACCATGCAGGAGGGTATTCAACTACCTGTGTTGCTGAAAAAGATCAAGGCCCTGCGAGAGACCGGATGAGGGCCGAACACGTGGCCTTCAGCTTCATGAAGAGGAGGGTGCAGCCTTTGATGGTGCGTGACACCCTCGGGTACCAGTATACGGGTGATGAGGACACTTCTTGGATGCCCGGATTTGAAGTCGAGGATAATGTTATCATCGAGAGGCTGGACAACATCTTCAAGGACATGCCACCATACACACCTTGCCCAGTCCTCGATTACTCCGCAGCTCGTTGTTGACGGTCGATTTTGGTAAACCTAGCTATAAGTTTATCCTCAACATTTGCACGTATTTGATATTCAAACTAATGTTACTAACCCCCCGGAGGTATCAAGTTCACTCTTGCATGTCGATTTTGGAGTTTGTTGTTTACATAGGAACTAGCGCTTAAAGGGCGACTTTCGGGATAAGTTCATCGAGCACTTCAAGACACGATCATGAAGCTCGGCACAATTCAAGACACCTCATGAACATGACTCTAAAGGGCCCAGGGACCGAAGCATGAAGACGAAAAACTCTAGGGACCTGGACAGAAGATGTTGAAGCTTGATGTGACGCCCCAGGTTTTCGATTAACCCAAATTGTCGGTCAACTGTGCTGACGGTGGTCAAATCACTGTCAACCTGGGTCCTCACCTTGAAAACCTCACCAACCAACCTTAATGACCCTATTGATCAAGTCAACACACCCTTGTAGTCAACCCTTGGTTAAAGTCTTGGTCAAACCCACTTAAACCCTAGTGACCCTAAATGTCTTCCGGAACTTTTGCCACATTCTCCAAAATTCACCTAAACACTTCAAAATCTACCTTTATGAAAGTTGTCCAGTTTGTTGAAGGACACAACTTTCATGTACATTGGCATTTCAAATTCTGAGGGGAAAAAGGTGAAAAACTTGGTCAACTGCCAGGACCTCCTGTTCACTGACACCCAATAGCATTCGAAGTCGTCAAACCTTTTGTGCAAAATCTGTTGAGAAAAACACTAGGTGGCCTTTGTAAAAGTTATAGAGGATAGCTATATCTACAACTTTCGTATTCATCACTCAGTGCACTTCAGTTGGCCTGTGCAATTTTTTGGAGAAAACTGTGCTCAAACTGTGGATCAGCAAAACGTTGTCGGCCATAGCGCGTCACGCCGCGACGTCGCGCACGCCCACGCACCGCATGCCGCGCACCACGCTCGCGCGCCCGCGCCATGCGCCACCCGAGGCCGCAGGCCACCCGAGCCGCGCTCCGTCCCAGCCGACCCGCGCCCCCGCGACGCGCGCAGAGTCCACACCCGCGCCACGTGCCGACATGCCACCCTCGCCGTGCCGGCCGGACGCGCACCCCTCGGCCCGGCGGTCCGTCCGTGACCCCCCTCCCTCGTGCGCCGTACTACGGCCGGGACATCACGCCGTCGTCACCGTTGGTCGGGCCACCCCTATTTAAGCGCCCGCCTTTCCTCCTCGCGCCGCCCGACCACGCTCCCGCCGCTCCACCGTGCCCGCCGTGGCCGCCGCCTAGCAAGCCGCCACCTTTCTCACCTCTTGGCCACCGCACGCGTGAGTAGCTCCCCTAGGATCCGTAGCACCTCCCCAGGTCGCATATTGCCCATCCGTGCACCCCCTCGCCGATACCCCGGGCCGCCACGGGTGGTACCGACGGCCACCGCCGCGCGCCGTCACTAGGGTAGCCCCGACCCCAACTCCGGGCACGGACCAACCCTAGGTGAGCCACTGGACCTTCCCCACCTATCCCCCGGCCGAGAGCGCCGCCGGCCTCGCCGGATTCCGGCCGGCCGTGCCGCCAATATAGCCTAGGGACCCAATTGCAAGCTCCCAAACATTTTTGGGGTGTTCTGTGAAAATTGAGGGTGTATCTATGAGATTTGAAAAGTTCCAGGGGCCCTGTCGCAAAAGAGTAACTTCAATAGGATAACACATTTGCTGATTCTGGTAAAATCTCTAGAAAATCGTAGAAAATTCAGAAAATTGCAAACTAAGTTTTGCTAGATTCCTGGTGAGGAGCACTACAACTTTTGTTATACTCACCTAGGCTGTTTCTTGATAATTTTGGCATGAAAAATAGAAATGTGAAAAACCTAGATCTGTGATATCTCAAAATCCTTAAGTCCTCCGTAACTAATTTTTGGATATGTTGTGTGTTATGTTAGGACTAGCTCCTGTACCAAAAGTTGCACAAAGTTATGATGTAAATCTTTTTATATGAATTGTTTTCCATTTATGCAGAATCTGCCTAGATGATTTTTGTAGCTAAAAATAGTTATGTTCTCGAGCCCAACATATGCATGTTGTCTTGTTAGGCCAAGTTACACCTCTAGTCTATTAATCACAAATTTTTTGAATGATCAGAAGTATTTATTCTTAATATATGCATGTTTTCCTTTGTAATTGATTAATGCAAGATCAGTAGTAGTTCTAGGTGTGCTTGCTGCTTTTCTAGGATGGTTTTGGACCAGAGAACATGTGTGAGGAAGTTTGGAGCAATTGGATGCTTATTTATTTTTATATTGTTTTATCTTAATTATGTGTTTAACCTTTTGTAATTATTGGTATAATTAATTTCTTGCCCTTCCAAGCATGCATGTGTGCTACGTGGCTTAGTATAGGTGTTTTGGTGCCTGAGAAGCACACCACTAAATTTTTGGTGATTTAGTGTTTAAATAAAATCTTTGGAGGCTTTTATAGATTAATGTTTCGTTAAATAGGAAAATGCCTTTTTATTCTTTATACCCCCCTTGTGAAATGTTTGGAAAACTTATTTAAGATCTAAGAATACACCTTGTTGTTTAAAGAATTAAACGTAATTGATTATCTTGTGTACATACCTTTACTAGTGAAAGGTGAAGTATTAAATCTTCACATGAAATGACAATTTATAAAAGGAAACATTAATTAAGTGTTTAATTAAAAAGAAGGAAACACATATCAATAATAACCTCCATGAAAAGAAATTAATAACTAATTAATTGTTAAGGTGAATATGGCCAACGAGAGTTGGAATAAATAATTAATCTATCACATCACCTGAAACCCTGCATTGCATTCCGTGTAGATCTTCCTGACGGTGACTACTCGCTCGTGCCGGAAGCCGAGGAAGGAGAAGTGGAGGCTGCACAGCAGTACGTGAAAGTACTCGAAGACACCAAGGGTGCTCAGGCTAACTTTGCTGACGAAGGCAAGCCCGGTGCATATAACCTAGTTTTTTTCAAATTTGATATACAATTATCTATGGATGATTGTGCATTTACGTTCAGGAGTTGAAGGGAACCCTAGATGCATGATCCCTAGGTATCTGTGTCCTTACTAGTATGATAGGTCGATAGCTGCTAAGCTATAGGACTGTTACAAGTCAGGTGAGGATGTCACTCGCGAGAATAGGTTCCTAGATAGGAATCATAAGATCTCCTTAAATGGATCACTCATGTGGTAAGAGCATGGGATGTGGGCTCCGGTCCAATGGCTATCGTGGGTTAAGTGTTTGAACGTACTAAGCACTTGTCGGGAATGGGACCGGTAAGCCTAGTACCTTAATGAGACGGTTAGGGATTTAACTATCACTACTCTTGGGATGCGTCTCACGGCTACCTACCGGTGGTGTATGGTGAGTCCGGGTGCCTCGCAGGGTATACCGGATAGCCTGCACCAAAGACTAGCCTTTTATCCCGACCCGTGGATTTTTGGGAACCGTTTGGTGGTTGTCCTCGCGGGGGCACCCCACCGTGTGTTTAGGTCTACCTTGCAAGGTTTGAATCAATCGATTGTCGGCCTCTCACCGTTATCTGAGACTACTTACTCCACTGGCCATGAGATCCCTAATGATGGAAGTTGATGAATATTATGCTTGATTAATTGTATTGTACAACCTTGTCTGTACTAGTGTCACACCCTGAAATTTCCAATTTCAGGATGTGAATAGAAAGAATAATTAAGTAACAATTTTCTCATAATTTTAAAATTTTTCCAACATTTATTTTTCTTTACAGGGAATGTAGTATAGGAAAAATCCTTGTTTGATTTTCTTCAGCAAATAAAAAGTTCTGAGGGTTGCACTCATGCCGTTGCATCTAGTGGTTCTTGAGTGCAAAAAGGTTTCAAAAATGTGTTTAGGAGCTATCCAAGTCCTCCCGAGAATCTTCCCGGATTTTTCTGGAATTTATCCTCATTTTCCCTGAGCTTATTCTATTTATTACAAGGCTCTAAAATCTTTTTCATGAGCTCCAAATATTTTATTTGGGTTGTTCGTGTCCCAATAAGACTCTAGGATTTTTCCTGGAATTTTTGGGATTTTCAGAATATTTATCGTGGCTTTAATAAATTATCTAGCTATTTTCTAGATTATTCCTTCCACGAAAATAATTTCTGAAAATAAAAAGAAACCTGTTTCTCTTCCCCTTTCGTTTCCACATTTTTGGCCCGTGGCTACTATCGGCCCAACAGACGAAGTCTGTTGCCGCCCCCTTAATTCTCCTTCCCAGTCGCTCGAGTCTTAGCAGGCTGCAGCCCAACTCCGCTTTCGGCCCAGCTGACCCGGTCCAATTCCCCCCTACCCATCTCAGCCCGCCGTGGCCCTGCGCGAGGCCCATCCGAGCCCGTGTTGCCGCCGCCTCGTGCACGGCCAGGACTCCGCCGAGTCCGGTGTCACCACACCTCGGCGTCCGTGCGCGCCACGGCGGACCCCGCGCCCCCGCCCTATAAGACGAGGAGGTCGTGCGCCGCGTGCCCTAGCTCCCCGCTCCAACCGTCGTGCGCCCGACCCGCCGTCGCCCGCACCAACCGAGCCACGCACCGCCGCGTGCGCCGCCGACGCCATGGCCGCCGCCGATTCGTCGCTTGGGGCGCGACCGCAACAAAATTGATCCCGCCGGGAGTTTCCCCGAGTCAAGCCGCGCATCCTCCGCCAACCCCCGTCGCCCGGAGCCCGCCGGGAACGGCGCCGCCGCCTAGCGCCACCGCCGGCCGACCGGTCCGCCGCCGATGGGAGGCTACCGCCCCCGTCCGCCACGGTAAGCCCTTCCCCGTGTTCCCCATCCCCTCCT
Source organism: Cenchrus americanus (assembly GCA_947561735.1). Taxonomy (NCBI): domain Eukaryota; kingdom Viridiplantae; phylum Streptophyta; class Magnoliopsida; order Poales; family Poaceae; genus Cenchrus; species Cenchrus americanus. The sequence continues at coordinate 182,227,945 of OX387245.1, forward strand.
CTTTCTTTTCCCCCCCTATCCGAGCCCGCCGCCATCCCAGGCCGCCGGCGACCCCGCCGGCCGGAGCTCCCTGCCGCCTTGCGCGTGTCTGAATCCAAGGAAGAAGAAAGGCCAGGCAACTTTGCGTTTAGGCCCCTGTAATCTCTTTTAATCTTTAGATGCTTTCATGTGTCTAGCTCTTTTCACAGATAACCCCTGGATCTATTAGATCCTCACAACCAGATCCAATTTAAGCCCTTTTTCAGATCTAACCCTAAGCTTTATCAGTTTTGCGAGCACTATTGCATGTGTCTTGCAAATCTTCTCTGCTAACCCCCGACATCTATGGTTATTCCCGTTTAGGTCCCTGCTACCTTGTTCATCTCATAAAATCTTCGTTTTAACTCCGATTTCATCCGTTCAAGTTGCGTTAGATCCATAATAATGTAAAGCACGCGTTAGTGGTCTGTTTTTCACCATGTTGGTTTCTGAAAATAAATTTAATATTAATTTGATTAATGCCAATATTATGATGTTTTTAATAATAATATGATCTACTCGAATTACAAAGTTTCGTTTAGATTGTTCCTATAGTCTAGTTTTTCTAAATTAAATATTTAATTGATTAATTTATATATGAATTTTTATAAATAAAACTTGACTAGTTCTTTACACCGGCTTTGCAACTAAAAATCTAATTTGCATTAAAACCAACTTAGGGTATTTTCTTTATGAAATATCCTTTGCACATTTTCGTTAACTAAAATAAACCTAAGCTTATAGTCTTGCTCTCTCATATGTGCAAATCAATCGTTAGACGTTCTTTACCTCAGTATCTCTTTTGATCAAGTTTATCAGAAGCTCTAAATCTTTCTAGTGATTAGCTCAAGCTTAAACCATGTCCAGCTATTCAGATCCTTCCCTCCTAAGCACTGTTTGTGTGCTTTGGTGATCCTAGTAGATATCTTAGAGTTTCTGTTTTGCCTTTCTTTATCAAGTAATCTTATCATGATTATTTCATGTTCCTCTTAGAATCTCGTTCATCAATATCTAGTTCATGTCTATCCTATCTCAGTTAGGGTGTCTCTTTATGAATCAGCTATGTTCTTGTACCTAATCTATCATAGCTACCTTTCTTTAGAGTTTACCCTATTATCTGCTTCACCTGTCAGATCAGTTCACCCTTGGTTGGTGTGTCAGCTCTTCATCCGAGCTCTCTTTGTAGATTAGTTTTCCTAAACCCACCTTAAGGATTTCTTGTGTGTTGATAGTTCGTTTGTGCCGTTCTAGTTCGTTTCACCATAACCTGTACGTTAGCATGTGTATCACCTGTTATTTATTATAAAACTAAAGATGCATGTTAATCTTGACTAATTCTTATTCCAATGCTTTTATAAATAAAAAGTGATTAGGTTCTAATCCGGTTTTCTTTAATCATAATGTAATTGGCTAATCCCTATTCATAACTAGTTTTCTTTAAATAAAAGATGTTAGAGTAAACATCGGTTTTCATAATAAAGTTAATGTGCCTAATGACATCATAAATGCCTTTTCAATTATAAATATGTTTAGTTAAACACGCGACCTAAAGTTATTCGTTTAGATATCTCCTACTTGCTTTATCTTTCTAAAGTAATTGTTAATTTCACATAACTTCTACTCGAATGTTATAAATAAAATATGATTAGGTTTATCGTGATTTCTTTAATTAAATATAACTTGTTTAATGGTAACATAGAGTATTTCTCTGAAATATTCTTTCACATGATTTCTTAATTAAAATACGCCAAGCGTAGTTTCTTGTTGTTTAATAATGATCTCACGATAGTTTCAAGCTTAGTTCTGTTTTCAGCGTTTCTTGCGCTTGCGTAACCAATAGAATCGAGCCCTATCTCAAAGTGATCTTTCCGGTCCTTGCTCAATCTTCCGCCATCATCTCTTCAAAGTTAACCAAGCCTTTCCCTTCCAAGAACTTTGTGTTCTTTAGTGATCCATCCAATCAAGCCTATCCTTTAGTGCGTTCTTTTAAAGCTTTGATTTGATTGATGTATTGTTCTTAGTTGTACTCGTGCATTTGCTTTGCATGTTTTGTGCTCGATGATTGATGCGAGTAGAATGAACGTGGTTCGAGAACTTGGAAGAGTGTGAAGGTGAAGATTCTGAGCAACATCACCACTTTGGTTAAAGGCAAGTGTGTCCTTGAACTTTTGTCCTAATAACTTTATTAATCACTATTGCATTGCTATGCATTAATTTTGATGGGTTCCTATTAAGGATCACTAGCCTCTTTTGACTATTATCTTGAACATGGTTCTTAATTAATATTGATGGTAGATGTTGCTTAGTTTGCTCAACTGGGTTGGTGTTAATCAACATGGTTATCATTTTATGCTCTATGTTCCTTTATGATAACTTTAATACAAGATCATTGTGCATTAATCGGAACATGGAGAACCACCCAGGAAAACAGTACAACCACAAGAACTAATGGGCAATGGTCTTGGTCGAATAATTAGGAACTTTAGCTTGTGGTGATCTTACCCGATAAGGAAAAGGGATCGGCGGCATCGCGGGGTATGGACTCGCTCTAGCGAGGGGGGTTGGGTGAGTTATTCTTTCTATGGTGGGTATCGACCGCTAGGGGACTTTATACCTTGCTAATCGATCCGACCTTGTGGGTCACTACTTGTTGGAGAACCTTTGTAAAGGCCATGTAGCGTCCCTATGCAACCACACCTCGGTAGTGTGGTATGGTGCTTGGCCGCATCGCATGGTTGGGTTTAAAGTTCTTTGGAGCTTTTACGCCGCTTGTGGGTAAAGATGTACAACCTCTCGCAGTGTTAAACTAATCGATTAGCCGTGCTCACGGTCAAGAGCGGCCTGGACCCTCACATGATAACTGAACTTGAAGATGGACTTAAATTGTGATTTGGTTATGGTTATGCTTGCCATGTGCTCATGGTGTATCTCTTATCTTTATGCTTAATGTGGGTTGGTATAAACTTATACTTTTATTAGTAATCAGGTGCTAATAAAATTTGACCAACTAAAATGCTAAATGCTTATAGCCAGTCCACTATAAAGCCTTTGCATTCATTCTTTTCCCCACACTTGCTGAGTACGACAAGTGCTCACCCTTGCTATAAACAATGTTGCTCGAAGGAGGAAGCTACTCGAAGTCTTGTGAAGATGTTGCTGGTTCTAGGCGTACGCAACCCCCAGTCGATTGCTTGTGAAGTTTGGTGCCTCCGTTTCCAAGATTAAGCGTAATACTCTGATAATCTCCCTTTTTCTTACGTGATATTGTTTCTGTTATTCACTTATGTCAACTATATGCATGAAAATTGATCCTGGCATGCATATAGGTTTGCACTTGGTTTTCTTTGGAAAAACAGGTGTGACAACTAGATGGCTAATTTAGAGAAGAATAAACCCACTAGAACTTGTGCTAAAATCTTGAAAGTAAGGACATACTCTTTGTTACTTTTCAGCAAAAGAAACCCAGTGGCCAAAAAGCCTATCATGTCTAGAGTTGGTGAAGTAGTTATCACCGACGGGTAAGTCTTGTTGAGTATTAGTATATTCAGCCTTGCTATAATCTGTTGCTCCAGGTAATGCCTTTGGTGATGTGTGGCCTGGTGAGATCCCGCCCGGCTGGGAGCTGGAGTGGGTGGAGGACGATGAATGAAGGCATCATGGCTGGCCTCCCGTGGTGTTCTCGCTTTCCGCTTAGTTAATTCCGCTGTTTAAAAACTCTGAACTACGTGTTATGTCAAAAACTTCGGTTTCTAATAATTAAACCCTTCGCGGTAAATTTTCTGTTGTTAATTATGTTGTATCTCTGGACTCACCTTCGTGTGAGTTTTAATGCATATATGTCGATCCTTGTTGCTATATAAGTGATTTACCGAGCGTTAACCCGGCAACTAATGACAGGATGATACTTTATTATTGCTTAATGACCAAAGTGGATTGGTTTAGGTGATAGTACGGTATTTTCCTGGGTGGGTTGTCACACGTGCGTGACAAGGAGCTCTGTCTAAACTGTGGAGAAGATGACGTCAAGGGCCCACATGCATAAGGGAGCAAGTCAATAATTGACCAAGAAGCATCGGGGAGTGAGATGGGGCCGAAACGGGCCTAGGCCGGTCGGTCCAGGCCGGCCGGCCTGGCCTGTTTTGGGCCCGGTTCGCACCCTCTTTTGCCATAGGTGCTTGTCTATTTATTGCCTCTGCCTCCGCCGGCCGCCACATCCATCCATTCATCAGAGAGCCACCGACATGAGGAAAAGCACCGAGAGGAAGCCGACGGCAGCCGCAAGTCCTCAACTTGCCTAGGAGATGGATTAGGCTAGACCCTAGCCGCCATGTTTGGCCCTGCATGGTGAAGCCATGGTGGAGTTCTGGAGCCGTGCTTTAGACTCATCAAGGCACATATACTTTTGACGATGATATCAATCTAATCTTATCTTGACTTTTGATCTACTTCGATGCATGCCTTCTCTGATTCATGTGTGTAGCTAGCATATTACCTTAGTAGGAATAGATATAATCTATGTCTTGCAGATACATCGAAGTGGTGCACGGACTTACGAGTAGTCGTTCAGTAGTGTCGATTACCTTGCGTAGTGACAGTACGGTTTAGGGAAAGAACTGAACGAACATGTAAAGGATATCTCCTTACCATGGTATGAGCTTTAGGTTAGTTTGTCACCTTGGCCGGAACGGCAATGAGAAGACAATAGGCTAGGCTTACCTTTTGGATGCTCACCTTTATGGCTAGGTGGATGTGATCCATACATCCTTTCATGTATGTTTAACCTTTATGCAATCAACGCTTAATGGTAGCTTAGATCATTAGATTAGATGGATAGCCTTAGGAGTTTGCTTCCAATCCTTAGATTAACAAATCTAGGGAGGACCCTCTTTGGTGAAAAAGGCACCAAGTCACCCGTAGGCTTGCGGTGAACTTGAGCACAGTTTTGCACCGTCAACAATCCCCTTTTTCTGGCGCCATTGTCGGGGATAGGCAACTCGAACCCTAGGGCGATCTATCTTTCTTTTAACTGACCCTAATTTTATCATTGCATATACTCTTGCTTTCTTGTTTGTGTCCTTGAAAGTAGGTGGAAAACTAGACACAAAGCGATCGAGAAAAGTTTTCAACAATCAGACTTCAACAAGTCCAACCTCGCTCAACCAAGTTGATGGCTACACATGTTTGCTCTTTAGTGGTAGGTGCTAACCTTGGTGAGTGGCCCAACATCCGCTATTGTGCCCCCACCCGAAGCAAACAAAGATGAACAAGGTACGCCTATATGTGTCAACTAAGTTTTTAACACTAATTTCTTTTGGAGGTTTGTATGTTCAAGCTATAGGATTCGGACATGACCATGTCAAGCACGATGGAGAAGGATTCCATTACCGTCATATTCATGCAGTGATGGTAATGATTTTTGAAGCTAAGGGATGCATGTCATGGCGCCGTAAAAGACTTCAAGATGAAGACCACACGTACATCTCCGGATCGATGGACAAAAGGATAATGATGTCATCAAGATGCTTTGCACAACCTTAGTAGAAAAACACTATTGGATATGTTTGAATTTTCAGAAGCTCCATGAAGTCTACGTTCCAACAAATCAAGCGGCAAGGCAAGCGGAGGTTCCTACAAGTGGATATGGCCGAATCACCGATGGTTGCACGTGCTGAAATTCTGGACAGCAAGCAGTGCTGAAGTGAAACAGCCATAGCTCCCTCATCCAGACTCCGATTAAGGTGAATGAGTACCCATTGGAAAGGTAATTTTATAAACTTTTCAGTAGAACTATATTTTGGTATATGTTATGTTCTGGATGAAGGGGTAAATCCACGAAGAAGAATCAGCAACAAGGCGATGACGACAAGATAGAGGAGATGGACATGGTGTCAATAAAGAGAAGATGGGGCAACGGTTCCACAACACATACATGATTAAATTCAGAAGCCAAGGACTAAAGCAAACCCTCCGGAGCAGGGATGAATGAAGACACAAGAGGCACCACTCAACACATGGTGATGTTGGAAGCGAACCATGACGGATTTCTTAAAGGCAACATCAAGCTGCATGGCTACTTTGGATTCTCGCACAAGTAACCATGGCTTCACGATGATAAAAAGGTACGTGAGAAAGTCAAGCTCTATGACTTTAAATGAAGTGCTTTGCGGGAGCCAACCTGATCTTTTTATATATCTATATAAGCTATGACAACTCTACATTGTGTTCTTTATTTGAAAACTTCAAGTAACATTGTACCATTGCTCTAATAAATGTCACAACCACATCTTGTATGCTTTAATATACATATTGAGGGAGCACTTTGCTACTTGAATTTTGGAAAACTTGTAGACCCCTTTTTATGTGCTTATTAGTGTTTAGAGTTTTTTTATTTGTTTTTTAGAGAGTAATATGAAGCATGATCCCTTTTGGTTCTAAACTTATGGCTAGTTAACTTAGGCTAACCTTTTGCTTTTGGTTTAGAACACCACCATATCATGTCATGTCATTTTCTTTATTCATAATCATGTTGCACTTCATTCCACTATGTTCTCCACCTTTGCATTTTGTTGCATGATGCATATCATATTTGAGACCCTTTTGTGTGAAAAAAACCACCTTTGCCTAAACCTACCTATCAAACCACACCTAGCACCTAAGCCAACAAAGGGAGGAATCGACTTATGTCAATCCGACCAAGTCTATCTCTGTCCTTTTCTAATTAAAATTTTTAGTAGCCTCGTCATAAACCCTTTGCAAAAACCTCTCATACCATTAGTAATCCTAAAACCAGAGGTTTGTTTTCATCCAAAAATCTTACCCTTGTTTTCTTTTCTTCTTTTTCAAAACAACCTTAGATAGAATTTCTTCACCCGACTTATCTTTTCAAAATTCTTGTCTTAAGCCAAAAATATAGGATACCCATAAGCCTTACCTTAAAACCTTGTTAGCATGTTTTAAGGTCTTTTGATAAAACTTTTGACTCTACCTCTCATCGTTGAGGAACAACATCGAAAGCCTTTTTCAAACATTGCTGACCCTTTTCACTAATTTCTTTTTGCATTTGCATTTCGCATCGACCTCCCTTTGTTCTATCATGCATAGGTATGCTTGGTTTATTTGCGAAACTTTTTTTATGAATGCTTTATTTCCATAATGGTGCTTCGTGCGCACGAGGCGTTTTCTTTTGCAATCTTGTGTAAACATGGTGTTTAGACATGATTGGAGACCACCATCATTCAGTTTTATAAACCTTGCTTTCACATTGCATTGGTTCATTTATAAATTTTGCAATGAGTCCTACTTCTCTTGCACTTTAAAGAATTATTAATCTTGGGATGAACATGGTGTTTTGACCTTGGTTAATAAATCTTTGTAGGAATGGAAAGTATGGCATCAACTTTGTAAGCATGGAGCTTAGAATTTGGTGAAAACATTGTTTTGTTTATATCCCTTCCTTTCATTTGCATTTTCACCTACACGCACGTACACTCATTAGGTTCTCTTTTCTTTTTACTAGGTAAGCTATGCCGCAAGTTAAGGTCTTAGGGATGCATTTGGTTTGTTGGCAATTTGTTTGTTTCTACTCCTGACCATAACCCCGGGGTAGAATGTGCATTTGATTTGTTTTGCAGGCATGACGAAGTGTTCCCATGAGTTCTTGACCAATTGCTATCAAGATCGTTAGTCATCTACAAGGTTTGAGAGGGAAGTTGCTGTTTCCATCAAGATTTGAGCACATGTTCAGAGATGTACAAACAAAGAAAACTTAATATTCAGAAGCTCCTTCAAACCTTCTTTCCAAAGCATCAAGAATCATCAATTTTGAAGACCCGTACAAGGAGATATGGCAAAACCATTGAGTGCTGCGCAGTCTGAAATCAGCCTTGGGCAGATTGCATCGCCGGAGTAAAATAGGCACAACTCTCTTGTTCGGAACCCGTTTCATGCGTACGATGGCTCGTTGGAAAGATAATTTCATAAACTTCAACTTGGAAGAGTGTTTCAGTACATGTTCTGTTCTGGAAGTAAGAGAAAAACTGTGGGAGATGAGGCAGCAACAAGGACGGGATGGAAGGATTGGAACCATGGCTTGATGATGATAAGAAGAAGTTGAAGGACAACTGAGTTAACAAAGGCAAGGAGGTGAAGACGATTCTCAAACACATGGCAATAAGGGATTATGAGTGATTCAAGTTCTTCCACACTTAGCAACATTCTAAGCATGGGGGAGGATTTGAAGGACGAAAGGGGAAACGGCCACATAGAGTTCAAGGATAACCTTCACCAAGATGCTCATCATTCTTTCTCTATGCTAAGCACAATGCTTAAGCATGGGGCAGACCACGCTGCACTTCACTGCGAGCATCAAAAAGGACGGTAACTTTCTCTTAACTTTATCTTTGTTCATCTCCTTTTAAATGCTTGGACATATATGCTTTCAACCATAGACGACCTTTGTATTTATCTCTCTATCAATAACATGGCTACTAGGAGGACAACCTAGGTTAGTTAGTTTTTTACTTTTTAATAAATGAATCAACATCTCTTTTGAGCTTACCACGATGATATCATTTGTATGCCTTGCTTATGGAAAAATGATGAAAGTTGCCGCCTTGTTTTACTTCCATAATGTTGTATATGACATGACTTTTTGCTCTCTATTAAAAGGAACTTAAATTGATTAAATACCGGCTCTTTCATTGTGGAGGTTAAATGATTAATCTTTAGACCCATATACTTTATGTTGCTCTTTGATTTAAGTTTACTGATGACCTATTCCTTGTACTATTTTTATTTAAAATTACTATGCTATCTACATTTGTGAATATCTTGCAAAGCTCTACCTACCAAATCCTATACACATACAAGTACTTTAATGATATAACCTTTAGTTTGCAAACTTATATCTTGTGAGTTTGATTAGGATTGATTTTTGTGGTACGAGACTAAGAAGCTGGCCATTCCTTTGCGTATCGTTTCCACGCTAGCCATTCTTGTCCATGCATTGTGAGTTTCTACATTGGAAATTTCACAAACTTCGCTGGGCATCCACCCTAAACCCAAAACATCTTTTTGTGATTACTTCCTTGACCACAACCCAAATTGAGTATGGATGATCATTCGATGAATTTTCTGAAGATTTTCTGGCAAGATTTCAAGACATATAACATATGGAGGGACTCATCAATGATCATGCGAGTTTCGACATGGAGGATGCCCTTGAAGATTTCAAAAGATTTACAAAGAAATACAAGGATTTTGTACTTCTCTAGCAGCCATAGGTCCCCTCACTTCTATAATCGAGGACGAGCAATCATTTAAGCATGGGGGAGGACTGCTATAGCAAGTACTATGTTGCTTAAAAGTTCGGAGGAGTATAAAATTGATGAATAAAAAAATAAAAAAGAGAAGAAAACATGAAGAAGAAGAAGAAGAAGAAGAAGAAGAAGAAGAAGAAGAATAAGAAGAAGAAAGAAGAAGAAAGGAAAAATAAGAAAAGAAAAAACAAAAAAAAGAGAAAAATAAAAATGCTCCTCGGTTCTTTTTAGCTTCATTTAAATCTTAGAGAGCTTTGAAGACAAGTCCATACTCAATCTTTTCCAACCATGTGCAATCTGATAATGAGACCTTGATCCATGTCTCGGGATCACCCATTTGCCACTTGCACATGTCCACCTTTCTAAATGTGTGTTCCATCTCTCTCTTTTTCCAACATTTATTTTCCATGGCCTTTTTGACTAGTCTCGGTAATTCCAATAGATCTATCTCTTAGTTTGACAAATTTTCAAGTATAATGTTTTGCTAGGATTGTTTTTACCTACCAAGCTCCACATAAGCTTTCCACTTTCATATATGAGTAGGATAGGTTGAGATTAATCTAGTGTAGGCTTGAGTGACTTGACGAGATGAGTGTTTCCATGAGCTTTTGCAAGAGAACCTCACTTATGTCAGATGTGCAACTTTTTGAAAACTCTTCATGATGTAACAAGGTAAAGGTTTGAAGTTTGCTTAAGTTCGAGAGCACTATATTTGTTTTATTGTAGCATGTTCTTTAACGATAGTCTATCTTCCATAATGAAGTAGCCGGTAAAAACTTGAACCTTAAATGCTAAATACTTGAGAGAACAATATGTCTTGTTGTGTATAACTTAGTGCAGGGAAGACATTGAAGGGCAACACTGATTTCCAAGTTAAGCAAAGATCTTGGACTTGCTCAAGGACGAGCAAGGTTTAAGCATAAGGGTATGTTGACGGTCGATTTTGGTACACCTAGCTATAAGTTTACCATCAACATTTGCACGTATTTCATATTCTAACTAATGATACTAACCCCCTGGAGGTATCAAGTTCACTCTTGCATATCAATTTTGGAGTTTGTTGTTTACGTAGGAAACTAGCGCTTAAAGGGAGACTTTCGGGATAAGTTTATCGAGCACTTGAAGAGACGATCATGAAGCCCGGGACAAGTCAAGACACCTCATAAACATGACTCCAAAGGGCCCAGGGACCGAAGCATGAAGCCGAAAAACTCCAGGGACCTGGACAGAAGATGCTGAAGCTTGCGCGACAAGGAGCTCTGTCTAAACCGTAGAGAAGATGATGTCAAGGGCCCACATGCATAAAGGAGAAAGTCAACAATTGACCGAGAAGCATCTGGGAGCGAGGCGGGGCCGAAGCGGGCACGGGCGCGGCCGGCCCGGAGCCGACCGGCCGGCTCCGTTTCGGGCCCGGTTTGCTCCCTCCTTTGCCCTAGGTGCTTGTCTATTTATTGCCTCTACCTCCGCCGGCCGCCACATCCATCCATTCATCAGAGAGCCGCCGACATGAGGAGAAGCACAAGGAGGAAGCTGACGGCCGATGGCCGCCGCAAGTCCTCAAGTTGCCCAGGAGATGGCTTAGGATAGTCCTAGCCGCCATGGTTGCCCCTGCGTGGTGAAGCCATGGTGGAGTTCCGGAGCCGTGCCTTGGATTCATCAAGGCACATGTACTTTTGACAGTGATATCAATCTAATCTTGTCTTTACTTTTGATCTACTTCGATGCATGCCTTCTCTCATTCATGTGTGTAGCTAGCATATGACCTTAGTATGAATAGATCTAATCTATGTCTTGCGGATACATCGAAGTGGTGCACGGACTTACGAGTAGTCGTTCGGTAGTGTCGATTACCTTGCGTAGTGATAGTACGGTTTAGGGAAAGCACCGAACGAACGTGTAAAAGATATCTCCTTATCATGGTATATGAGCTTTAGGTTAGTTTGTCACCTTGGCCAGAATGGCAATGAGAAGACAATAGGCTAGGCTTACCTTTTGGATGCTCACCTTTATGGCTAGGTGGACGTGATCCATACATCCTTTCATGTATGTTTAACCTTTATGCAATCAACGCTTAATGATAGGTTAGATCATTAGATTAGATGGATAGCCTTAGGAGTTTGCTTCCGATCCTTAGATTGACAAATCTAGGGAGGACCCTCCTTGGTGAAAAAGGCACCAAGTCACCCGTAGGCTTGCGGTGAACTTGAGCGCGGTTTTGCACTGTCAACACTCGTCCGCCAAACAAGGTCAGTAGTCATGACAGAAGCCCCCGAGTACTGATTTGCTTGTCATAGTCGTACTCACACGTGCTATATGTTGTAGGATGATGTTGCGAAGTATGTCTCCGACCCACCCTCTCCACCGCGACTTGTGGAAGATGCATAGGGGAATGAAGAGGCCAAGAAGAAAGAGCGTCGTGAAGTCAGCGAAGGTGACGATGCTGTCGTCATTGAAGATAGTTCTGATGATGAAGATGAAGAGACGCTGCAGGAGCGGTTCCAGCTCTAGTCGAAATTTAGCCGGGCTGGAATGTTAAATATTCCGGTCATCGTCAAGAAGCCAACTAGCCTAGAGGCTAGTCTACCGGTGCCACCGAGAAAGCCGCGCAACATGGTGTAGAAACGCACCACAAAGAAATTTAAGTTGTCAGAGGCCACCAGGCTCGAAGTGAGTAGCTCGGCTAGAGTACTCGAGTATTGTCGATGAGTAGTCTTGGTGCTGATAAGTTCGCTTGTACTGTTGTAGGATATCCAATCCTCGGATCCCGTTGATCAGGGTGATGAGATATTTGGGAGATGTGGGGGCGGTTGAAAGGAGCCCCAGCCCACCTCCAGCCAATGAAGAAGCCGTGCCAGGGGCAGCACAACAAGAGACCGGCGTCGTGAACTCCCAAGCGTCGGCTGAAGAAGCCCGAGACCCTCCGCTGGCTACGACGATGGAGCAGCTAGAGGGGACCTCTGCTGAGGTCGAAGCTGGTATAGTTGATATTGCTAGTATACTAGCGCTCCGACTGTGACCGTAGTGTGGTCAACTCTGTAAGTTCTCTGAACTCTTGAGTAGTTATGTAGTCGTCAAGCGTTGATTGTGCTGAAGAATCCCGAGACCCTCCACTGGCTACGACGATGGAGCAGCCAGAGGGGACCTCTGCTGAGGTCGAAGCTGGTATAGTTGATATTGTTGACGTAAAATCTGCACCTCACGCCAAACACACAGCAAGCCGAAAAAGCTAGCTTCAAACGCGAAGAGATCACAAGACGTGCCAGTCAATTTTCCCTGAAAATTAACAAAAGACAAAGTAGTTAAATTCCAAAGCTTGGAACTTGCCGGGTGGTACCAGACAGTTCTATATTTACGGCTAGAGAGCCAAGTGAGATGACATATAGCTATAAAGAGGTATCTGCCAGCAAACTAGAAACCATTCGGGGCTTTAAGGTGCAAAAAGTAACACAGCCAAATAGATGACGTAAGCATGACGGTAGATCGGTCTTTATTTGGATAAAGATGCACGTGCGCCAGGCCATGACCGATCCTCGTGGTAAACAACATTGAATAATAAATGAAGTAAAAGCACGAACATAAATATGTAATAAACAAGCATGCATAGGTCCAAAGCACTAGTCTACCGCATGTCTAGGTACTTAAAAACCCGTCAGGCACGATACCAAACAAATCTATCCACCACATGATACAACTTGTTTGAGATCACACCACTTTCCATAAATAGATCTATCCACCGCATGATACAATCTAAATATGGAAAGCTAAAAGCATACAATATTTAAAGCATAAGTTATGAACACGTTTTACTCGTGAAAGCATAACCGAATACGGCTGAACAGCCGAATCGGGCTGCATGAAGAAGGAACGAACATTACCAAGCAAGATAAATCTATCAGATTGGATTGAAATCTAATCCACCGGATGACTAGCTCCAAAACAACCCAAAAACCTGCATCTACCGCGTGATACCCAGTTCTTTCAAGATTTATACAAGATTTGGTAAGCTTGAACCCGCAACACGTGGCAACCTAGATCGATTCGGTTTCGGCTATCAGGGAGCACGTGATCCATGTGCTATTTAAGCCAAGGATACGAACTTGATTCTCATAAGGATCATCAAAAAGGTAAAGCCGATCCAAACCCATCTAGATTGGGCAAAGAAGCGTTACATGAATTTAAACATAAAGTAAAACTCAAAGCAACACAAGGTAACTTAATGAATCTATTGAATCTTGCCAAAGTTCAATAGAGCCGATAACTAGCTTCAAGCTAGATCTTAGCCTACCGCATGGCTCATGACCTAACAAGAAACCCTCTTGAACCAAGCTTGAATCTACCGCATGACACTAAGCATGGTAACAAGACTACTTGCATCAGATCTAAATCCACCGCATGATACTAGACATGATACAAGGTTGTCGGTACTCACAGAGGTCGACGGGTCGATGAACCCTCTCGAAGAACTCGACGACACGACAAAGGACTCTAGGGTTTGGCGTAAAGCCGGTTTGTATTGAGAATGTTTCGAATGTCTGTTACATACATTCAGGGTTCATATTTATACCCTGCTAAGCATGACCTCGAATGGATTCGATACCTAATTTATCTCTAAGTGCGATCGCTTATCCATCCATTCGTCCTTTCCGCTCGGGCCACGTCACCACGTAATCCCGCAAAATCAGCTCAATAGTTTCCTTGCCGAACGGAAGCAAATAGCTGACCGCGGATTCTTCTGCCGAATGCATCTGAAGAAACCTTCCTTCCGCCGGACGGATTTCTCACCGAGTTTGGACCCACAAGTCAGACTCCTTACCAAATTTTGGTGTTAACATATGCGCCTTCAATTACGGGATAAAAGTGATTTTATTCCGAAATTGACTCCAGCCACCAACGTCTTCAAATTGAATCTGTTCAACACCCGTTCTCTCTCTTCGCAATCCGTCAGAGTCTTCGCCCAGATCCAAACCCTAGATCACCTTTTCTGAGCTCAAATCCTCAATGGCGGCTCAAAATCAAGCTGCTCAGGTAAATTCCTCCACCATAAGCTTTATTCGGCACTTAGATTTTCAATTTTTACCTGAGATTTCTTCTCCGCCTTCCCTCAGGAGCTTTCCACTGAGCTTTTGATTCGCACTGAGGCCAATTCAACGTCCTACTTCCTTGGTCCTGTGGGAGTTTCTGATCCTCGCGAATTCATCGCAGCCGCATCCCAAAGGATCCCCTTCAAAGCGGCTTTAACTAAGCCTCCCCTGTGGCAGGACGCTTTCAAGAACTGGCCCTTGCCCCCAATTGCGGGGCCGGAGGAATTGGTACAAAAGAATTCTTGCGGATAAGAGTGCCAGGACCCAAAACTGGGATACCCTCCGTATTGCTCAATGCTTGGAGCTGTCTTTGGCCGAGACCCCCAAAAACGAAGACCTTCTGATAGCGGCTTGCCACTTCTGGTCAAATGGCGTCAACGCCTTCCTTTTTGGTCACGGCCCAATGTCCCCCACTCTGGCTGATGTATACATGATTACCGGCCTTGACATTTCAGGATCTATTCGCCCCTGGGATTTCAAAGGTTCCACAAGACAAACAGGAGTGAAACCAGGGAGCGGATATAAAAATTATATCCAGAATCATATGAAAGATGGCCCCCTTGGTGACGTTGAATACAGGGTGTTCCTGAACATGTGGCTGTGCAGGTTCATCTTCTGTGGTAAAGCCAATGAGCCTACTCTGAATCATATTGCAATGGCTACTCAATTAGCTAGTGGTAATCGCCTTCCCCTTGGAAAATACCTCCTGGGTAGTGTATACCACATGCTTCATCAAACTGTCACCCAAATGTACACCAGCCAGAGGATAGCATGTGTCAATGGCCCTTGGTGGTTTGTATAAATATGGCTGCAACTGCACATGCACCAGATTGTTGGTATTGACCTCAACACCCGGTTCTTTCCTTCATCCAACTATCATGAAGGGGAAACCCAAGTCAGCAGAGGATGCCACACCTATGGAGAAGCTGCTTCAACTATTCCCATCAAGCAGAATGTCAGCCAGCTCTTTGAGCTCTTCTTCAAAGGCTTCGCAAACCCTCTCTGGCTTCATTATTTGGATAATGATAATTTAACTCTCCCTTGTGAGTTCTCCTTTGAAGCTGGACGCCAAGATGGAAGATTTCTGAAAATCCTCAATATCCTCATCCATCCGTGCATTCTGCCAGCTCAATTTAGTGGAGGGAGGCTAAACCACAGCACTTATGAATACTACCAGCCCAACATGATGGCTCGACAACTTGTATGTGGCCAGATGCCCCCGAGACTATTTCTGCATGAATTCCTCAAGCCCAGAGAGGAAATCAAAGAACTTACTCAAACCAGCAGGGTTTTTCAGTATGTATGCAGTCCAACTGTTTACACTTGGCCCTTCACACCTACAACAGTAGCTCACCCCACCTTCAACTCCTGGTGGCAAGAATTCCATGACCACATTTTAGTGAGCCTGTGCACTTATTTTGCATAGAACTGATGCCTGATTTGCAACCAACTTCAGAGGTAACATGATTATCCCTTTCTTCAAATCAGACATTTCTTCCTCTAACCATGATCTTGATTTTTACCTACAGAACACAGTGCCTGCCCCTCTAGCGAGGGAGATTGCTTACAATGCAGTAGGTCCAATCTCAGCATTGGGATTTAGATCACCAACCCTTGCTCAACTGATGGCTAGGTATGCTACAACAGACCCAACTTTGTCTAGTATTACTGCTGACAAGAGGCAAGGCCTGTCTTTGATCGCACCTCCAACTGCTAAGAGGAGAAGAACCATCAAGAAAGTCCTTATCGAGGTAAAATTCCCTCTCTCTTGATCACAGGATTACTCTTTTCTGTTAAATCTTGTCTTGTGTGATTTCAGACTAAAATTCAGCAATCCTCAGGTTCAGAACTTGCCAATGCTCCATCCACTGGTATGACCTTCATTACTCCTTCCTCAAAGATCAACACTGGCATTTATCCTTAATCTGGTATTTGCAGAGAAAACAATGGTGGATCAACTTGTGGATGTCCCTGTCTCTCAACATGCAAGTCCACCCAGGGCTGAACCATCTGTCCAAGTAGAGATCTCATCTTCATCAGGGACTCAATCACCCCCTGCTCAGACAGAAACACCAACCTCTCCAGAGATGAACTTCCCCATCCAACTAGAGCCTTCAAGTCCTTCAAGGGCTCAATCACCCATTGGCCAGGTAGAAACATCAACCTTAGCAGAGGTGAATCCATCTCCTCTCCAGCCAGAAGCTTCAGAGTTGCCAGAGACTGTATCAGCATCCTCTCACACAGAAGCTTCAGCTTTTCCACGAGCACCCCCTTCACCAGTGGCTGAACAAAACCCTGTTTCAGTTCAGGAAGTTAGACATGAGGTAAACATTTGCACTTAATCCTATTATCTTTAATTTCCCAATACCCCTGACTCGGCAATGTTATTCTTTCAGGATCAGGCTCCGTCATCATCAAACCCATCAATGGGGAACAATCCAATTGCCGAGACGAGGGAAGGAGGGCCTCAAGCCTTGTCAGAGGAAGTGCAAGGAAAGCTCAAGGAAATCTTTGCCTGGATGCAAAGAGAGGCTCGAGATCAGATCAGAGATCTTGATTATTTCGAGGACATGCTTAGACCCATCAGCCAAGAACTTCCTGACGATATCAAGACCTCACTTGAACCCATCTCTGGTATGGATATTCATTATGTAGCCATAAGACGGGCTCTGAGAAATGTGTCTTCCCGCCCGGCTGTTGAACAGAAAAAAGCCAAAGCTGAACAAGCTGTGAAGGGAGCACAATCTCAGACTGAGAGTCACAAAGGGACATTGGCCAATCTGCAAGCCGCTCGTGAGTTGAAAATTTCCAGAAAGGCCATACTGGAGGCAGAGCTGAAAAGCTTATCAGCAGAAATAGAAGCTGACGACAAGAAGATAGCCGAACTTCCTGGACTGATAGAGAAGATCCAAGAGGAAGCAACATCGGCCATAGCTGAGGTGAATCAATGTAATGCAGAACTCACCATCCTGTCCCACGCCCAGAAAGATTATCAAGAACGGATGAAGAACATTCACCAAACAACATCAAACGCCTCCAGTGTAATTGCAAAGTATTTAAACATTTAGATGTACTGATCGATGTGTAACCGAACTGGCCGTCCTTGCAACATTTGCTTCTGTAAATTTACTTTTCCTTTTCTTTGCACGTCCTCAATTGCAACGCTGAACGACCCATTCGGTAATCAATAGCCCAAAAGTGCCATACCCGAACGGCACCTTAACTTCCTTTTAGCCGAGCCAGTCAACCGAATACGACTCGGCCTTGAACTCCAAATGACCCGGCGGCGGATCGGTCAAGGAAACCTCTCTACCTTCCAAGTTTCTTGGGATATGCGCCATGATCTAAAGCCACGACCTGAGGCCACGATCTGTTTTGCTAGGCCTATAAATGAAAACCGTAGGTGCCCCCAGCTCTTCACCAAGCCTTTAGCCCTCAAATCTTCGCCAACCTCAAATCTTATTTTCCCAATCAGTGCAAATCCTAGAAGCATGGCAAGCAACAACAACAGGCGCCGCGCCACTGACGAGGCAGAGGGGAGTCGCGCCAGTGCCCGTCGGAGGAAATAATCGTCAACTTTCCCCTTTACGATTCATCTTTGATTCCCTTTTGTTTTTGACGATCATCTTTGTTTCAGGCTCATTAATTTGAATTCATCCTCTGCACCGGCCGGTCAGCCCCTGCCGGACGACTCCTCGGAGTCAGACCGCTACTCCCTCGTGCCCTACGGGGAACTTGATGCTCTCCGCTTCAAGGCGGAGCTGGAGGTGGCCCAGCGCGAGCTGGAAGATGTCTCCAAAAAGGCTGGCATAGCCGAACTGGAGTGGGAAGACCAGCGCAAGCAGCTGCTGGCGACCATCGACGGTACGGCTCTGAAACCGCTCCTTGATCCAATCCGGCTTTTGATACTAATCACCTTTATCTTGCATTTTTCAGCCCGTGACGCTGAGCTCAACCAGCTAAAGATGCTGGTGGAGCAATTGGCCGACAAGGTGAACGCCTGCGGAGACACGCCGGCGGAGCGCCTTGCCGCGGTGGAGCACCGCGTGGACAAAGTGGCCACCCACGGCATCCGCTTGGGCACCACTCTGGGCCTGGCCGCCATGGCGACGCACACCGACGTCGACTACTCCTCCAGGCCGCGCGGTTTCCAGGGCGGCGCACCAAAAGACATCGAGGAGATCGAGATCATCCTGGAGCGCCTCGACGGCCACGACGATGCCATTGCCGAACTCACTCATCCCCAGTCTGTGTTAAACAGGACCTTTGACTAGATTGTATGAGGGATGTTTGATATCGGCAATAAATAAGGAACTTTTAATTGCCGTGCTTGTACTGCGATGATTTCTCTGTGTTTGCATCTGTGAATCTTGTTTCTCCCTAAACGTATTCGGGAACTCGTTTGAGCCGGACACGCGAAAATAATGCCCCTTGGCGCAAAATCCGTGGAAAATCCCCGAATCGGCAATCCGTAAACACTGTTCAAACGAAAATCCTTCGTATCCGGGAAGAAAACCCTGCCGCTTGGTATTCCAATAATGCACGCCGGCCAGTCATCACTCCAACGCACTCTCTCAGTCAATAAAATAGTCTGCTGAGATGCCCTGCAAATCCACTCGCACACTCATCCATCACTTCTCATTTTCTCCCCTGTCCTCAGAAGAAAAAACCCCAAGGCCATGGACAAAGGCAAGTAGCCCCAAGAAGGCAGCATCCCAAATAAACGCACGATTCGAGGGTGAGTTTTCCTTTGATTTGCTTCTTGTTTCCTAATGTGGTCTCGTGTTTTACCTCCTCTCTGCCTTTCCTCTTTCAGCCTTGACCTGCTTCCTAAGGAAATCATCGGGACCGAAGACATGCCGGAATACATCTCCTCTGATTCTTCCCTTGAAGCAGAGGATGCCACACCCGAGCAGAGAACCAGCCATCAAGTGCGCCGCCACGTTCGGCACCTGGAGCATGACCTCCGGGACATCACCGCTCGCTGCCAGGCCGAGCACGAGCGTCTCATGGCTTTGGAGGCACTAGTAGGAGGTAAATATCTCTAACTCCTTCTTGACTCCGTGCTCACATCTGGATCTTTGCCCCCTAATGACCACTCCTCTGTCTTAGATGTCTCTGATAGGTACAATAACCTGAAAGTGGCTTGGGACAGCTTGGTGGAGGCAGCAAATCGTGGTCACCCCCACGCATTCCAAGTTGCCGTCACGGTGGTCCTGGAGCAACTGAAGAGGGAGCAGCCGAAGAAGCAAAGAAAAGATTGAATCATACTTTCGCTTCTTACGCCAGGCCTTATGCTTCCCGCCTCCTCGTAGTCCTGATCACTAGGGTTGTTAGATGTAAACCTGCAAGAAGCATTTGTGATGTAGTTTTGCGCTAAGGGCAATGCATCTATGCACTGGCCATTCCCCCCTGTTCGGGAATTTTTGTTCTGAAGGCGACCTCATTCTTGAGCGCCGGCTATTCCTGTGTCAGATGCATGTAATCCCAATGCTGGTGAACACCGATCGATTTCAATACTAGGATAATATTTCTTCAAATATCTTCCATTTATTGCAGCGGAAAATTCTTCTCCTAGTAAAGTTTTCAACATGTAGGCATTGCCAGGCACGCATCTGACCACTCGAAAGGGTCCTTCCCAGTTAGGGGACCATTTGCCGAATTCACTGTATTTGGTTCCGATCGGCAGTAACGCTTTCCAAACCAAATCTCCTTCTACAAATTGCCTAACTTTTACTTTCTTGTTATAATATTTGGCAATCCGCAGCTCTATCTTTTCGATATTTTCCAGGGCCCTAAGACGGATCATGTGCAAATCTTCTAGCTCATCCATCATTAAGCCACTGCAATCTTTGGAGCTTAGATCTTTCTGCAAAACCACTCTCCTAGAATCTGATTGTACTTCCCAAGGCAAAACCGCATGGTGTCCATAAACCAATTCATAAGGAGATGTTTTTGTAGCTCCATGAGGGGCCATTCGGTAAGCCCATAACGCTTCACTGAGTACCGAATGCCACCTCCTTGGCTTCTGGTCGATTTTCTTTTGTATAAGCTTGATCATGATCTTATTAGAAGCCTCTGCCTGACCATTAGCTTGGGCATAATAGGGAGAAGAATTAAACAATTTGATCCCCATGCTTTCGGCAAACTCCCTGAACTCCAAGGACACGAATTGGGCTCCTTGATCAGTTGTGATTGTCTGAGGGATTCCAAACCGATAGATGATGTGTTCCTTGACAAACTCAACCATGTTTTCTGACGTCACCTTCTTCAGTGGAATTGCCTCAACCCATTTGGTAAAGTAATATGTAGCCAAAAGCACAAACTTATGCCCCTTGCTAGATGGTGGATTAATCTGGCCAATCAAGTCTATACCCCAGCCCCTGAATGGCCATGGCTTGATAATGGGATTTAATGTTGATGCAGGAACTCTTTGAATATTTCCAAACCTCTGGCAGTCTTGACATCCCTTGTAATATTCAAAGCAGTCCTCCAATATTGTCGGCCAAAAGCACCCAGCTTGCCTGATAATCCATTTCATGCGGTAGGCCGATTGGTGTGCTCCACATATTCCATCATGTGCGTCACTCATCATCCTTATAGCTTCCTCTGGGCCCAGGCATCGTAACAATACCCCATCTAATGATTTGTAAAACAAATTGTCATCCAAAAGAACAAATTTTATGGCCTTGTACCTGAGCTTCCTAGAGACCTTTCGGGATGGATCTTTCAAATAGTCAACGATCTCTTTTCTCCAATCATCCTCCACAAGATCCATTCCCAGCGCACATATGTCCGTGGCAAACGCTTCTTGATTCTCTTTATAACCGGAAGCGCTCTGAGCCAACCTGTTCGCTTCTTCATTATGTTCCCTAGGAATATGCTGTAGAGTCACCAACGGAAAGCTCTTCAAGATTTCCCTGCATTCTTCGTAGTAACTCCTCAGCGCATCACTTTTGCATTCGTATTGGCCGTTCAATTGCTTTATTACCAATTCTGAATCTCCATAAACTTCAACCGAAACGGCCCCGGCTTCTCTCAAATATTGAAGCCCCCGAAGCAATGCCTCGTACTCAGCCTGATTGTTTGTGACAGTGGGCTGTATAGGGATAGAAAACTCAAACATCTCACCTCTGGGCGAAATCAACAGAATCCCTACTCCCCCACCTTTACCACATGATGATCCATCAAAAAATAAAGCCCAAGGAGTAATTTCAAGTAAATCAATTGTCGGATCACGATGTTCAGTTATAAAATCGGCAATGATCTGACCTTTAATAGCTTTTGCCGATTCGAACTTTAACTCAAACTCTGATAAAGCCAAGATCCATTTGTGAATCCTGCCATTCAAAATTGGCATAGATAACATGTGTTTTATTACATCGAACTTAGAATATACAATGCATTCGGCATTCAGCAAGTAGTGCCGAAACTTTGTACACGAGTAGTACACACACAGGCACAGTTTCTCTGCAGCCGAATACCTGGTCTCGGGATCAAGTAATTTTCAGCTAAGATACGCTACTACCCGCTCCTTTCCTTCGAATTCTTGAATAAGGGCCAATCCAATGGTTTGGGTATCGGCCGCCATGTACAACTTGAAAGGCTTATCCAACTGCAGAGGGACCAGTACTGGTGGCTCCTTAATATATTGCTTGATCTCGTCAAAAGCCTTTTGTTGTTCGTTGCCCCACGTGAACTTCTGATCTTTCTTAAGCTTCAGCAATGGAGAAAACGGCAACACCTTTTGTGACAGATTTGAGATGAATCTCCTTACAAAATTAATCTTGCCGAGCAGTGATTGCAACTCCTTGAGATTAGTTGGAGGGACAACTTCATCGATGGCCTTCATGCTTTTCTTGCCAACTTCAATTCCCCCTTCGTGGACGAAGAATCCCAAGAACTCTCCAGCTGATACCCCAAAAGCGCATTTGTTTGGATTCATCTTCAAACCATGCTTCCGGGTGCACTCCAAGGTTCTCTTCACGTCTTCCAAATGCGTGTCATGATTCAAAGACTTGATCACGACGTCATCAATGTAAATTTCGACAATTTTGCCGATCAACTCGTGAAAGATGTAGTTCATGGCTCGCTGATAAGTTGCACCGGCATTTTTCAATCCAAATGTCATGACTATCCATTCAAACAGGCCTATATGACCAGGACATCTAAAGGCTGTTTTTGATATATCCTCTATTGCCATAAAAATTTGGTTATATCCCGCATTACCATCCATGAAACTGATAACTTTGTGCCCAGTAGCGGCGTCAACCAATAAATCGGCAACAGGCATGGGGTAACCATCCATAGGAGTAGCTCTGTTTAAATCCCTGAAATCTATGCAGACCCTCATCTTTCCATTCTTCTTGTAGACAGGGACAATATTAGAGATCCACTCCGCATATCTGCATGGCCGAACGAAGTTTGCATCAAGTAATCTTTCAACTTCTTTCTTCACATCAGCCAATACTTCATCTTTGTAGATTTTCCGGGGAGGTTGCTTGTATGGTTTAAAACCAGATTTGATTGGCAACCGATGCTCAACAATGGAACGATGCAGTCCAGGCATCTCCGAATAATCCCAAGCGAAGCAATCTTTATATTCTTTAAGCAACTTGATCAATTCCTCTCTGAAGTCTGATTGCAAGTTTGCGCTGATGAATGTCGGCCTTGGTTTGTCACCGCTTCCGATGTCAACTTCCTCCAATTTATCGGCTGACATGAATCCTCGCCCCAACTTGCCGTCAGTAAAATCGACGGGGTTATCCATTAAAAATTGCTATAAGAGCCGACTGCTTGAATCGGCTGTTGATCGCTGCTGATAGGCTCAACAGGACCTTCTCCCCAGTCTTTTCCTGAGAAACAGTCAATACCCTGGTATCCCCAGAAAGCTGGTTCCACATTTGCGACGCTCACGGAGTCATCTGCTTGGACCACCTCAATATCGTCATCTACCCATTGGATGAGCTGCTGATGCATGGTAGATGGGACGCAACAGTTGGCGTGAATCCAGTCCCGTTCAAGCAGTAGGCTGTAGGCTCCTTTACCTTCGATGACAAAGAAGGTTGTGAGCAGTGTTTTGGACCCGATCATCAAATCCACGTGGGTGCACCCCTTGGTATCTGAAGGATTCCCGGCGAAATCATTCAGAATTATGCTTGTAGGTGTCAAGTCGCCAGGGCCCATGCCAAGTTTTCTAAAAGTGGTGTACGGCATCACGTTGACTGCCGCTCCACCGTCGACAAACATCTTGGTCAATGGCTTGCCATTGACATACCCCTTCAAGTATAGCGGCCTCATATGCCGATTTTTGGCCGGTTTGTCGAAGACGGCTTGCTTGGCTAGCACTAGCTGCGCCATCAGTCCCTCAAGCTGCTCATCGTCCAGGGACGCTTCTTCCTGCACAACCTGATTAGCAGGAGCCATAAATTCATTCTGCAGAAAATATACCATACATGCTGGAGCTGAACGGTTTGATCCTTCAGGTTTATCCTTCGGACGCCACACCTGCCTTGTCTGGATCCCCGCCTGCCTCAGTTCGCGGTTCCTCAAGCGTTGAACCCTCCTTTTCTGACTCTTTCTTAGGCCGGGAGGGCACCATTGCCCCTTTTGCTAGACGTACTCGTCCTCGTCTTCCTCCTGATCAGCCCATCTCAAATCAGCTTGTCTCTTCCTGGGATGATCGATGATTTCAATTTTTTGACGCCGATCCCTGCTGGGATGTATCCTTCCAATTCTTTCATGGACGGATCGACGATTGGCAGTTTCCTACCTATACTCAAAGTACCTATCGCTGCATTCAGGCCAGTTTCTCAGCGTAGGAAGCTTCAACCCCTCGTTCCAGCAGTGTCTGAAGAATGCGCACCCCCAGTGTGCACGCTCCTGCTCGCGCGTATACTGCTCCAAATCTCTCCTGCACGCTTCTTCTTCAGCCCTGCGCCTCTCCTCCTCTTGCTTTCGTCTCTGGTAGCGCTCTTTCTCCAGCTGGCGCTGCCACTTGTTGAGGAGGATGCGCGTAGTCACCCTAGGTTTGGCCCTGGACGATTCCCCGATCTCGATATGGCTCTTGAGAACACGAGGGGCTTCACCATGGACCTGCTCCAAGGTCACATGATGTTCTGGGTCTATTGCTCCATCCTGCCTTGCCCTGGCTGAAGTCAAGACCTTGACCTTGCCCTTCTCCTCGGCTGTCACCATGTTGACGGAAAAGCTTATCTTGTTCTGAGGAAAATGGTGGTCGTCCAGTTTCATCTTGTTGTCAAACTTGAGATGACCCTCCTGGATAGCCCTCTGGATCCTCATCCTGAAGACCCTGCAGTCGTTGATGGAGTGAGAATTCCTGTCATGGAAGCCGCAGTAACGTTTCTCCTTTACTCCATCGGGCCGAATCATGGAATGCCCTTCAGGCAATTTGATTCGGCCTTCCTTCACCAGGAATTCAAACAGCTTGTCAGCTTTAGTGACGTCGAAGTCGTAGGTTCCTTTGGTCTGTTTGACCCATCGCTGATTCATGGTCAACGGTTCCTTCCCCCACATGATCTCAGCAGCAGCCACTTCCTGGTCATCGTCAGAGTCCTCCATTTGATCGGCCTTTTCCGAGGAGCGATTGTAGATATCGGCTACGTCGTCTTTGTTTGCCGAACCTGGCGTCTTTCTTAAAACCGTAGGCCTGGTTGCTCATCAACGACAGCTTTTGGGATAGTTGACCCAGGTTATCGAACTCCATACCAAACGGCTTTTCTCGTACGGCGGCGAAGCATCCCCAGCAACGGCCATGTCGGCCAACTGATCATCTGGCAGATTTAGCGAAAAACACATGCCTTTGATTTCCCTGAACCTCCTGAGGAACTCCAAGGGTGTCTCACTGTGTCTCTGCTTCAGAGTGGCGAGGTCGATGAGCTTCTTTTCCATGCTACCGCTGAAGTAATGGGTGTGAAATTTTCGCTCCAGCTCCCTCCATGTGCCAACTGACTGGGGAGGCAAAGATGAAAACCACTGGAACGCCGCGCCCGTCAGTGACATGGGGAAGTACCTGACTCTGAACGCCTCTTCAGACGAGCATTCTCCGAGCTGCATCAGATAGCGAGCAATGTGCTCCACCGTGCTCGTGTCATCCTGCCCGGAAAACTTTGTGAATTCCGTCGGAGGTTTTACCCTTGGCGGCAGGATCACATTGTAATACCACTCCGGGAACGGTGGTGTGTAGGTAGGTCCCTGCATTTTAGGTTTGAGGCCGAATTGATTCTGCATCAAGTCGGCCATCTTCTGAGCTAGGATATCATCCTCCTGCACGCCCGTGGCTGGGCCGTAGCCCGGATTCGGGAGAGCATCGATGGCGCCATAGTTCATCACTTCGTGGTAGCCTCCACCGTACAAGTTCTTCTGCAGTCTGTTGCTAGCTGGGGAAATCCTGTAGCCGGAAGCAAGTGGGGCTCCAGACGAGCCAAATGCCAATTCCTCATATGTGGGTTGATATGGGTTCGGCTGTTGCATAGGTTGACCTGTGCTGCCCTGTGGAGGTGGTTGGACTGGTTGCCCTCCTGCGGCCTGCAGAGGGGGTTGAACTGGCTGACCTCCAGCACCTTGCGGAGGAGGCTGGACGGCCTGGCTTCCAACGCTCTGCGGGGGAGGCTGGATTGGCAGGCTTCGCAACGGCGGCTGAGAACTGGACTCTCCAATCTCCACGGTGCCTCCCTGAAAGGGTGTTCGATTGAATACTTGCTCCATACTCGGGCTGAAGACAGCTACCATCATTTGTTTGAATGCACCCAGGAAAGCTCTGTGATGCCTGCCTAGTATGTCGTCTGCGGCGTCTCGAAACGCCTGCATGCATTCCTCCCTCTCCTGCTGAGTCGTAGCATCACTCTCTCCTGGCAATAAAACCCTAGGCATCTCATTTTTGAGGTATGGGACGCCACTCCTGTTCTTTTTGAATGACAGCAAACACTTCTGTTGGAACTGGTCCACAGCATCCTTTAGCTGTTGCTGCTGTTCCGGAGAGAGGTCTTCGATGTTGACATCCATAATGTCTCCGATGTCAGGCATCTTGATTTTCGGCTATCGTCCCACCAGGCGTGCCAAAAAGTGTGTTGACGTAAAATTAGCACCTCACGCCAAGCACACAGCAAGCCGAAAAAGCTATCTTCACACGCGAAGAGATCACAAGATGTGCCAGTCAATTTTCCCTGAAAATTAACAAAAGACAAAGTAGTTAAATTCCAAAGCTTGGAACTTGCCGGGTGGTACCAGACAGTTCCATATTTACGGCTAGAGAGCCAAGTGAGATGACATATAGCTATAAAGAGCTATCTGCCAGCGAACTAGAAACCATTCGGGGCTTTAAGGTGCAAAAAGTAACACAGCCGAATAGATGACGTAAGCATGACGGTAGATCGGTCTTTATTTGGGTAAAGATGCACGTGCGCCAGGCCATGACCGATCCTCGTGGTAAACAACATTGAATAATAAATGAAGTAAAAGCACAAACATAAATATGTAATAAACAAGCATGCATAGGTCCAAAGCACTAGTCTACCGCATGTCTAGGTACTTAAAAACCCGTCAGGCACGATACCAAACAAATCTATCCACCGCATGATACAACTTGTTTGAGATCACACCACTTTCCATAAATAGATCTATCCACCGCATGATACAGTCTAAATATGGAAAGCTAAAAGCATACAATATTTAAAGCATAAGTTATGAACACGTTTTGCTCGTGAAAGCATAACCGAATACGGCTGAACAGCCGAATCGGGGTCCATGAAGAAGGAACGAACATTACCAAGCAAGATAAATCTATCAGATTGGATTTAAATCTAATCCACCGGATGACTAGCTCCAAAACAACCTAAAAACCTGCATCTACCGCGTGATACCCAGTTCTTTCAAGATTAATACAAGATTTGGTAAGCTCGAACCCGCAACACGTGGCAACCTAGATCGATTCGGTTTCAGCTATCAGGGAGCACGTGATCCATGTGCTATTTAAGCCAAGGATACGAACTTGATTCGCATAAGGATCATCAAAAAGGTAAAGCCGATCCAAACCCATCTAGATTAAGCAAAGAAGTGTTACATGAATTTAAACATAAAGTAAAACTCAAAGCAACACAAGGTAACTTAATGAATCTATTGAATCTTGCCAAAATTCAATAGAGCCGATAACTAGATTCAAGCTAGATCTTAGCCTACCGCATGGCTCATGACCTAACAAGAAACCCTCTTGAACCAAGCTTGAATCTACCGCATGACACTAAGCATGGTAACAAGACTACTTGCATCATCTAAATCTACCGCATGATACTAGACATGATACAAGGTTGCCGGTACTCACGGAGGTCGACGGATCGATGAACCCTCTCGAAGAACTCAACGACACGACAAAGGACTCTAGGGTTTGGCGTAAAGCCAGTTTGTATTGAGAATGTTTCGAATGTCTGTTACATACATTCAGGGTTCATATTTATACCCTGCTAAGCACGAACTCGAATGGATTCGATACCTAATTTATCTCTAAGTGCGATCGCTTATCCATCCATTCGTCCTTTCCGCTCGGGCCACGTCACCATGTAATCCCGCAAAATCAGCTCAATAGTTTCCTTGCCGAACGGAAGCAAATAGCCGACCACGGATTCTTCTGCCGAATGCATCTGAAGAAACCTTCCTTCCGCCGGACGGATTTCTCACCGAGTTTGGACCCACAAGTCAGACTCCTTACCAAATTTTGGTGTTAACAGATATTGCTAGTATACTAGCGCTCCGACTGTGACTGTAGTGTGGTCAACTCTGTAAGTTCTCTGAACTCTTGAGTAGTTATGTAGTCGTCAAGCGTTGATTGTTGATGGTGTACTCCATGATTAAGGAAATCCACAGACTTGTCGTGGGATGGTTGAGAGACTAGCACGTCGGCTGAAGAAGAAGACCAATTAGCAGAGGCGCGCGAACCCACACCACCACCACAAACTGAAGCTCTGATGGAATCAACTTTTGAAGAAGCCACCTTGGTTGAAGGTATGTAGCCTGGCACCAATGGTAGTCATCGTGTGTCGTAGTCGTGGTTATTAAAATTGACTTCGTGTACTCATTTAGACAGGAGCACAAACTGATGAGGCCACGACCCCAGAGGTCGTGGCTATAGAGGCAACTGTTGTGGGGACGGAGCCCACAGAACCAATTGTCGTGGCGACAGAAGGAACAGCTCCCAAGCTGGGGGCTACAGTAGCCCCCGAGCTGAGCATAGAGACGTGGGTCGATCCGCTCCCTGGGGCAAGCATGGATGTTGTCGTCCACGAGCCCATCATAGAAAAAGCTGTGCCGATCCGTTCGGCACCCATGCCAGAGGCGACATCGTCAAGCCGTGGGGGTCTGCAGCTATTGGACGACAACCTTATTGACCCGGCTGTTGTTGCTCGGAGCATGGAGTCATGGCTCCATACGGAGCAATGGATCAAGGTATGTTGCGAGTACCCTAAGTAGCATCGTGTTGCGGAATACAGAGTACCCATTGACCGTTCTGTCTTGTGCATGATTGTCGGTGTTTTAGACCGGCAACCTACTAAGGGGAGTACCCGAAGTAGATGAATGTGGCCTCGCCAAGATCGGTAACTCGAAGGAAGAGACACGTGGCACACAATTTAGACAGGTTCGGGCCGCGAGGTGCGTAATACCCTACGTCCTGTATGCTGCGTAGCTCTGGATTAATTGGGTACGATTACAAGATGGTGCAATTGTACGCCGTGAGATGAGATGATCAAGAGAGGGGTCCCTGCCTCGCCTTATATAGTCCGGGAGGCAGGGTTACAAGTCGGAATAGGGAGAGAGTACTAGTCGAGTACGTCTAGGAGTCTTCCATACAGTGCGGGACATGTACAGCTTCCTAACCGAGTACTTCTCCTCTGCAGTCCTTGTGCTTCACGTCATCAGGTACCGTGTAGCGCAAGTTGGGTAGTCCCAGGGGCCCACCAAGTAGTCGGTCATGGTACCCACCGAGGTAGTGGGCCCAGGGAGGTCCATACGACAAGCCCCCGAGTACTTTGTAGTCGAGAAGGATAGCTTCAAGTAGTCTTGACGGCCTTAACGAGTAGTCCTCAAGCGTCCCCGAGTATTACAAGTCAAAAGTCCTCAAGAGTAGTCGAAGCATCCCGAGGCTGGAATGTACTCCAGCT
The DNA here is from genome assembly GCA_947561735.1 of Cenchrus americanus. Taxonomy (NCBI): domain Eukaryota; kingdom Viridiplantae; phylum Streptophyta; class Magnoliopsida; order Poales; family Poaceae; genus Cenchrus; species Cenchrus americanus. The sequence goes on from OX387245.1 coordinate 182,257,531, forward strand.
GATGTTTGAGCAATCTTGAAGTCTTCTCGAGTAGTCCCAAGCGTCCTCGAGTGCTGCCCTCGAAGGTCTTCAACAATGCCCGTGTTGTCTTGAAGCCGAAGCTGATATGGAAGTGCGATTGCAAAATCGCACTCCTTATGGAGTAGCCCCCGAGCCTTAGGTTGAGTTGCAGACTCTGGCTGAGAGTCCATCTAAAGTTTTGGCAAGAATATCCCGAAAAATCCGGAGAAAAAACTGAAGGACACGTGGCACGGAGCCCCAAAGCCTTGAGTCGAGTACTTCCTCTCGAATTGAAGGGTCATCTTGTAGAATGTGTCCTGAGATGCTCCTGAGTCTTGTCGCTTCCCAGGTAATCGAGTAGAAGTAGCCGAGCCCCCGAGGTGAGGCGCGTCGACTAGTGGAATACGAAGAGTCACGCGCGGCCGCTGAGTCAGCCGAGCGCAGACTTATCCATCCGGCCGTTGGAGGGCCGTTTTGACTGCCAAAACCCTTAGGGTTTTTCACCCCACGCAACTGTAGCCATTCCAAACACATCTTGGCTAGAAATCACCACTAGTGCGCGCCGCCTCCGCTGAGTGAAGTGTAGATCCGAGCGCGCCGCCAGAAGAGCCACCGCGGTAGCCCCCGAGCGAATGCACGTGAAGACCCCGTGCACTTGGAGAATGAAGCCATCTCCGTCCAAGACCGCGAAGGCCGCCGGTGGGAAGAAGAGGAGCCGTGACGAAGCCGCCGGATCTGCCGCAGGGTGTTGACGGTGAAAATCCGTCCACCTAGCCATGAGTTTACCTTCGGTGTTGGCATGACTTTTGTATCTTATTCATTGGTACTAACCCCCGTGGTATAACAAGTTCACTTGTGCATGTCGGTTTTGGAGTTATGTGTTTACGCAGGGTTTTAACGTTGAAAGCAAGACTTCCGGGATAAGTTCATTGAGCACCTCATGACAAGACCTTGAAGCCCGATACAAGTCAAGCAATGAAGTGAACATGACTCCAAGAGCCCAAGGACCAAGCCCGAGAAGATGATAAACTCCAAGGATCGAACCGAGAAAAGTCTTGAATCTTGCAAGACAAGGAGTTGAGTCCAATTCGGAGAGAAACCGACGTCAAGGGCCCACATGCAAAAGGGGAGAACATCTAGAAGACGTGGGGAGCAACACCGGGCGAAGCGAGGCCGCGGGATGGGCCGAGGTGGGCCCGGGCCGGTCGGCCCGGCCGGCCGGCCCGGCCAATTCGGGGCCCAATCGTCCTCTCCTTTGACCTAATTGCTTCTCGGGCTATAAATAGCCCCCCGACCGAGAGCCACGCGGAACCGAAGTCGTATTCCGCCGCCGAGGAGCGAGAGAAGCTTGAGGGACACCAACTTGAAGATGAGGGTCGTGCTAGTTGTCTAGGGTTTCCCACGGCCGACGTGGGAACCTTGCATGGAAGACCACGTCGGAGCTCGGAGCGAGGATCAAGATCGAGGGAGGGCCCGGTGGTGATCTTGTTCATGTTATCATTCATGGTGAAGTTTGTAAGTGAATTCGATTTCTAGCGATCAAGTGCCTTCTCGATGATTTTGTTTTCTTCTTGGTTTTGCTTCTTCTACGATCTATACTTAAGATAGATTACATAGGGTGCTCTTGTAGCCGCGGTGGCTAGAGGTGCATACCGGACCGGCCAAGTGATTTCAACTTGTTCTATCGAACTCGCCCTAAGCTCCCCGCACGAATAGGGATACGTTGTGACAGAACGGGGGTCTCGAAAGGCGGATGTTTTCGGAGTCGGATGGGAAGGCCACGATTTAAAGATGCTTTTAATGAGATTCTCTTTGCTATCTTCATCTATCTTGTTTGGAGCTACAACATAAGCATGATCTAGATTCTCTAGATTGGTTATCTTTTGCTTTCTCTTGCTACCTTTTTAGTAGATTAGATTAGATTCGTTTTCTTTATGAGTTAGTAGATTAGATGTAACTTACCTTCATAAGATAGCTTACCTTGCTTTACTAGATTGAATCCTTGCGTTGCACATTGTTCCACGGATTCGATACCTTGGGTTCACCACTCGAGGGAAGAAGGGTCCCTTGACTACGACGGGAGACTTGTCCGCTTGCAAGTCACAAACGAACTTTGATACAACTATTAACCGTCAACACAGGGACATCACCGCCGATGTCTCCACCGCGGCTAGATCCGAACCGCAAATGGAAGAAGTCGAAGGCGAAGATCGAAGACCTGCTAGCTCTCCTCAACAGCGGATTCATCCGGGAGAAGGAGGTGGACATGTGGAGGGCCGCTGCCGGGGATCCGTACCCGATGGAGAAGAATGAAGACGAGATCCCGATTTTCGCGCGATTCGCGGAGCGCGGTCTCTCACTCCTGGTGAGCAACTTCTTCAAGGGGCTCATGGGGTACTACGGCATCGAGTACCTCAACCTCAACCCCAACGGTATATTTCACACCGCCGTCTTCGTACATATCTGCGAAGCTTTTCTGGGGATCAAGCCCCATTGGATCTTGTTCCGGAAGTTCTTCCGGGTGAAGACGCAACCAAGCGCCAGCAACCCGCGGGTAGTCGGAGGAGTGGGAATCCAGATGCGGGAGGACGCCGCCGAGCAGTACCTCTCGTACAAGCTCATCGACTGCAACCAAGACTGGAAGGCAAAGTGGTTCTACATCACGAACCACCATCTAGGGCTGCCGAAGCCAAGCGGGAAGCAGCCCAAGCACCGCCCATGGTGGAACACGGAGCCGATGATGTAGGAGGGGATCCAGCTCCACGAGTTGTTGGCGCGGATCAAGGCGCTGAGGGAAGCCGGGCTGAGGGTCGAGCACGTGGCCTTCAGCTTCATGAAGCGCAGGGTACAGCCACTGATGGCTCGCCACACCCTGGGATTCGAGTACACCGGTGACGACGACATGTCGCAGATGCCTGGAGACGAAGTCGACGACGACGACATTGTCGATAGGCTGGCGCGGATCTTCAAGGACATGCTGCCGTACACGGCGTGCCCCGTACCGGAGTACTCCGCCGCGCGCCCGCCAAAGGAGGTAAGTAGCCGCACCCATAGTCGAGTACCCATTCCGTGTGAGTAGTCGCGTTGATGAGTTGTGTCTTGCAGGACTGAGGACCAGGAGCGTCCCGGTGGTCGATGGATGACCGCTCCTCGGTGATGAGTGATTGACAACGGGTGTTGGACTGACTCTTGGCTCAGTGCGCAGGTGTAGGCTGCGGCCTAGTTTGTGTTGTTGCAGGTGAAGAACGGGCGCGAAAGGTCTTCAACCTTGAGGGGCCTTCGGGAGATGGAGAGACAAGTAGGCTCAGTTCGAGGGACCCGGTGGACGGCGGGACTAGGTGCAAGCCACATGGTGGCGAGACGAGCAAGACGAAGTCATGGACGATCGAGCCGGTGCACGGTGGCGGGAGGCCGGGCCGAGCACGTGGGGTTTGGTGGTTTGCCCACAAAACCATCGGAGGATGCATTCTTGGTTTGGGCCTCAAAACCAAGTCCGAAGACCCAACACGACGGAGACGGGATCCGCGCGTGTCGGGAAGCTTCGAAGCGGAGGACACGCGGCGGGATCGCATGGCTTGCGTCGGGAGGACGCGGGGTGCGGCGAAGGCGTGGCCGTCCGATGGCAAGACCCACAAACATTACATAAATGCCCCTGCGTGGGTTGTATCACCAGTAGTTGAGTTAGGGGTAGTCGAGTCATTTCCCACACCGGCGGGATCCGATATATAAGCCATGAGTGTGTGTGGATGGCTCTCTCTCTCTCTGTGACTTAGGGTTTCATTTCCCCCCTCCTCTTTCTCATTTTTCCTGGACTATTTTCTTCTCCATTTTCTCTAGGCTAACATGAGAGCTTCATGAGAGATTTGTTGAGAGGTATGGATGCTAGGGCGGCATGCTAGACCTTGTGAATCTTTCCTGGTTTGTATAGAAGATTCGGCGTTGTGATTCGCGTGGTCTTTTTCGTGCTTGTTTTTGGTGCCTTTGTTCTCGATGTGATTCCGCGGATTTGAGTGGGTTTCTCCTCGGATTTCTTTGAGGGAAACATGGATGGATGTCTAGTGCATCTTTGTGATTGATCTTGTGCCCTCAAACGCCGGGAAACCACTTCGATTCAAGGATTTTCGTTCGGTGCTCTAGCCTTTGGTGGTGTTCAAAGGATCCGCGATTCCCGATGATTTAGGGAGTTAGGAGACAAAATTTTTGGGGTATAGCATCCTTGTTTGACTCTTAACTTGTCCCCAAACCCTTGTCTCAACAGTTTCTACCGTTTGGGAGATCCGGTGATGGATTGGAGGAGTTGACCTTCGAGGTTGGGTTGTTTCTGGGTCTGTCCGTGTAGGGCGGACAGTCCGCGAGGTGTTGGCGAACGGTCCGCGCGGGTGCAGTTCGTCGCATGTTCTTCGTGTTCTTGCTCGGCTTCTCTTTCGATCCGATTTGGTTTTAGTTTTTCGTTGCAGCCGGTTCGCAGACGGTCCGAGCTTCAGTAGCGGACGGTCTGGAACCCGCGCGGACGGTCCGCCCGGTCTTCGCGGACGGTCCGTTTTTCTCGGGTCGGTTCTGGTGGTTCTGTTGTCTATAACGGACGGTCCGTGGCCCCCGGCCGGACGGTCCGCGTGACCCTTGCGGACTGTCCGTGGCACCTGGCCGGACTGTCCGCGCGGCCTTTGCGGACAGTCCGCCCTGCCTGGCCGGACAGTCCGCCCGAGGCTAACAGCTTGGTTCTCTGATTCGATTCCTTCCTTCTTCTTTCGTGCTTCCGCGTGTGCTTCAAGGAATCATTCCTAAGACTTGAGGTTGATCCATAACCTTGTTGTCTTGGCGGTTGGTGTGTGATTCGATCCATCGCTCGTGTGTGACCGTGATTTGTCTAGGGTATAGGCCGGGTTCTTTGAGAAGAATTTTTACCGGCTCCTATTCACTCCCCCCCCCCTCTCTAGTCGCCATCCGATCCTTCAAGGACGACTTGAAGAAGTTTGTCTTCGAGCTGCCGCCGCCTCAGGAAGTCGAGATTCCAGAGGAGGGGAAGACCAAGGCCAAAGAGCGGCGGGAGGTCGGCGAAGGAGACGACACCGTAGTCGTGGAGGACACGTCCGACGAGGACGATGACGAGGAGACGCTCTAGGACCACTTCCAGCTGCGGTCGAGGTTCAGCCGTCCTGGCTTGCCTCACGTTCCTCTTGTTCAGGATCCACCGGCTAGCCTAGAGGCTAGTCTGGCCGCGCCGCCGCGGAAGCCGCGCAATGCGTCCCGCAAGCGCGTGACGAAGAAGTTGAAGGTCACTGAGACCACGTCCCCAGAGGTAAGCCGTCTTGAGTAGTGTAGTCGAGTACTAGTGTCTCGAGTTCACTTGTTGATGAAGAAGTTTCCTTGCTTGCAGGAGTTGCCGCCTACGGAGCCCGTTGATCAGGGCGACGAAGGCGAGTGGGACATGGTGGGGGAAGCCCATTGGGAGTCGCGGCCCCGGCCCCCCCGCGTCGAAGAACTCCTGGCGCAGATGGAGCGCCAGCCCCCTGCTCCCCAGGAGAGCACGGAGCCCGCACGGTGGCGCGCGGAAGGAGTGGTGGCCGCGAAGCGCGAGGAGAGCGGCGCACCCGCCGTTGCGCGAGAAGAGGCAACGGCCGTAGAGGCGCAAGAGGAGGCGCCCGCCGAGGCTGGACTGGTGGACATCGCCAGCATCCTCGGCGCCCCGACCGTGACGGTGGTCCGGTCAAGCTTGTAAGTGTTGAATCTTCCCGAGTAGTACTTGATGTCGTAGTCGTGGGAGGGGGATGAACCCTCTGCAGCGGTGGCGGAAGAAGAAGTCGCGCCGCCCGCCGAGGACTCCGCTCCCGCCCCTCAGGCAGAGCCCGAAGCGCCGGCTGCTGAGGCTACGTTGCCTGAAGCCAGCGTAGTCGAAGGTGGGTACTCTGCTGAGGCTGTAGTATCCCCGAAGAGTAGTCGTAGTCATCAGATAACGCTAATGCGCTTGTCTTCTCGTTGACAGGCGCTGAGGCCGAGGGGAACGACATCCTATCGGCGGTGCTCGTGGAGAACTTGACACCAGAAACTCAGGAGGCTACTAGAGGAGCCCCCGAGCTGATGGAGGTGGCCGCCGGAGAGGCCGCCGCGACGACCGGGGGAGAGGAGGCCACCACGCAGCCAGAACCCGCTCTGGAGGTGGTCGTTCGCTCCCCGGAGATCCAAGACGCGGAGCCCATCCGCTCTGCACCGATGACCGAAGCCGCCACAAGTAGTCGTGGCGGAATAGAGTTGTTGGCGGACGACTTGGTCGACCCGGCAACGGTGGCTCGACATCTGGAGGCGGTCCGCCAAGCCGAGCAGTGGATGAAGGTGAGTAGTCGTAACTCCTGAGTAGTCAATCCTTTAGCGTTGAGTACCCATTTGATGTGTATTGTCTATGCAGGATGTCGCTGAGAAGTCCCGCCTGAAGTCTGAGATGCTTCAGAGGTATGGCGACACTGTGCTTCGGGCCGAGGCGCTGGAGGACCAACTCGTGAAGTCCCGGAAGCACGTGGCCGCCATGCAGTCCAAGCTTGATACTGCCTTCGCCAAATACCACAACGACATCCAGGAGATGCAGGCGAAGAGCGACGACTTGGTGCGGAAGAACAAGTCGCTCCGCAACAAGAACAAAGGTACACCACTTGTCTTGTTGGGTACTTCTTGGAGGTCGAGAGGTAGTCTAACCCGCTTTTCCTTGTTGTTTGCAGAGCTTGAAACCCGGGTAGAGCAGTTGAAGACTTCAGAGACGGATCTGAAGAATTTCTTCTACGGGAGCGGGGAGGCCCGCCGAGTACTCGAGTTAGATTATAAGGAGCTTGCCTACGAGTGCGACAAGCACATGGAGCTTCGTATTGCCTCCGATCGTGACCTCGTCAACTACTACAAATCGTTGCGAAGGCCGAACGAGGATCGCGAGAAGCGCGGGCCCGGGCGGGAAGGAGCTTGAAGAAGCCGCGCTCCCCATCGCGAGGCTGTTGGTGCCTCACCCTGGCGGACCCAAGATAGGACCACTGGTGGATCGACTGAAGGAAGCCCCGGGCCGGCTGGCGGCCTACGTGAAGCATCTGGCGAAGTCGATCCCGAACCAGGTGCTGGCCTTCATGAAGTCCTACTTCCCAAAGGCACCCGTGGATGTAGTCGCTGGCGGACTAGCCGCCAACTGTACAGACGAGCAGTATGCGGAGCTGCTGGAGCAGATGGCGCCCATTGCGGAACAAGTCGCCGATAAGCTTAACCTCCAGTAGTCCTGTAATAGTTAGCTCGTAGCAGTAGATGTACAAAAACAATTGTAATGAAATTGTTTAAGTATTAATGAAGAGAAGTTCCATCAATGAGTACTCGTAGTCGCGATCTCAGAGTGCGGAGTCCCATCGTGGAGTTGTCGCGAGTACTCGTATTCGGCAGTAGTCCCACTGAGGGAGGTAGACAGTAAAGAAGTTGATGAACGATCAAACTTTATTACTGAAGGAGTACACCTGGATGGCCAGGGCCGTAGTTACAGAGTAGTCGCCAGGACCCGGAGGCCGCATACGGCTAAGTGGTGCTAGGGCGAGTAGCCGCTTACAGCAGTTGATCCGTAAGTAGCCGTGTAGGCTGGATCTAGGAGTACATGGTCTCTCAGTAGACCGCTGCTAGAGTCCTTTATTGCTCGTCGCAGCCCAGGATCCGTAGGTAGCCGCATGGGCTGGATTCTGGAAAAGAGTAGTCCGGAGACTAGTGCCTGGACCCGGAGGCCGCTTACAGCGAAGGAGTAGTACGGAGACTGGAGCCAGGACCCGGAGGCCGCTTACGGCGGAGGGGTCTTGATGTAGTCGAGTAGACTTGAGCCCCCAGAGTAGTCGTGTAGACTTAGGCGTAGAACCGACAAAGCTGGCCGACGTTCCACGAGTTGTTGACGTCTTCGCCTTCAAGTGTCTGGAGGCGGTAGGAGCCCACCCGGTCACCTTTGCGACTGTGAAGGGACCTTCCCAGGGGGAGCTGAGCTTGTGGTAGTCCTTTCGTGTTCTGGATACGACGGAGGACGAGATCGCCAATGTTGAAGGAGCGTTCCTTGACGTTGCGGTCATGGTAGCGTCGGATACCCTCCAGGTACCCTGCTGATTGGACGAGGGCAGCGCAGCGAGCTTCTTCGAATCCATCGATGTCAACTCGTCTGCTGTCTTCAGAGACGCCTTCGTCGTAGTGCTCCACTGCTGGTGAATCCCATATGACATCGGCGGGGAGGGATTGCTTCGGAGCGCGTAGACCGGGAAGTAGGGGGGATTGCCCCGTTGGCTTGGAAGGGGCGAGTACGTAGCCCCCGAGTGCATTGGGTAGTTCCTTGATCCACTTGCCTCCTTTGGAGTTAGCAGCGTCGTGTAGCCGCTTCTTGAGAGCGTCGAGCACCATCCCGTTGGCGCGCTCGACTTGTCCGTTGGCCCGAGGATGGGCAACTGAGACATATCAGACGTCGATCCCGTTGTTCTCGTAGTACTCCCAGAACTGGTGGTTTTTGAAGTTGGAGCCCAGGTCTGTGATGATGCGGTGGGGTAGTCTGTAGCGATGCACGAGTTCATCCAGGAAGTCGAGTACTCTGTCAGCCTTGGGGCATGTGACTGGCTTGACCTCGATCCACTTGGTGAACTTGTCGATGGCCACCAATACTCTGTTGAATCCGCCTGGCGCAGTTGGCAATGGCCCAATCATGTCGAGCCCCCAGCAGGCAAAGGGCCAGGTTGGCGGTATGGTGACTAGCTTGTAGGCTGGGACATGTTGCTACTTGGCGAAGTATTGACATCCTTGGCACCTTCTGACGAGTTCTTCAGCGTCGCCCAGAGCTGTGGGCCAGTAGAAATCTCACCGGAAGGCCTTGCTGACCAGCGTACGAGAAGACGCGTGGTTGCCGCAGACGCCCTTGTGGATCTCCTCCAAGATGTCCTTTCCTTCTTGCTGGGGGACGCACTTCATGAGTACTCCAGAAGATGCGCCCCGCTTGTAAAACTTATCTCCGACAAGGACGTAGGACTTGGCGCGGCGGATGAGCTGCTCAGCCAAGTTTCTGTCCGAGGGAACTTTCTGCTCGCTGAGGTAATCGATGAAGGGTTGCCTCCAGTCCGCGTCGATCATCATGACCTCCTGGCCAGCTGGCGGATGCTCTGGGACAGTGGTCGGTGGCGCCGGCTCCGGGATGGATGGCGCGTGAAGCTCGTGGACGAAGACACCTGCTGGTACTTGAGCGCGAGTAGAACCAAGCTTTGACAAGACGTCCGCTACGACGTTGTTGTCGCAGACGATGTGGTGGAACTCAAGACCGTAGAACTTGTTCTCGAGCTTGCGGACTTCCAGGCAGTAGGCGTCCATGTTCTCCTTGTTGCGGTCCCAGGACTTGTTGACTTGGTTGATGACCACTGCGAAGTCGCCGTAGACTAGTAGCCGCTTGATGCCCACTGAAGCCGCGAGGCGGAGCCCGTGTAGGAGAGGTTCGTACTCGGCTTCGTTGTTTGAGACCTTCCAGAAGATCTGCAGGACCTACTTGAGTTGTTCGTCCGTTGGAGAGATCAGGAGTACCCCTGCACCTGCGCCCTCGAGGTTGAGTGAGCCGTCGAAGTACATCACCCAATGCTCTGGTCGCATGGTTGGAGTAGGTAGCTGATTCTCCTGCCACTCCGCCATGAAGTCGACTAGCGCCTGCGACTTGATGGCTGTACGTGGCTTGAAGTCGATGGTGAGGGCGCCGAGTTCGACTGCCCACTTGGAGATTCTTCCAGTAGCATCTTGGTTCCACAGGATGTCGCCGAGCGGGTAGTCGGTGACGACGAAGATCGAGTACTCATGGAAGTAGTGTCGTAGCTTCCGCGAGGTGATGAGTACTGCGTACAGGAGCTTCTGCACAGGCTGATAGCGTGCCTTGGACTCGACGAACCTCGGCCGACGAAGTAGGCGGGGCGGCCGGCCCGGATAAGTGTGGCCGTCTTCCTGCCACTCGACGACGATGGCAGTACTGACCACGTGGGTAGTCGCGGCGAGGTAGAGCAGTAGCTGCTCGCCTTTGCGAGGAGCCGTGAGGACTGGTGGCTTCGATAGGAAGTCCTTGAGCTGAGCAAGGGCTTGGTCCGCCTCTGGAATCCACACGAACTTCTCTTGGTGCTTGAGTAGTTTGAAGAAGGGGAGCCGACGTTCTCCAAGCTTCGAGATGAATCTGTTCAAGGCCGCCATGCACCCGGTCAGCTTCTGGACATCTTTGATGCACGTGGGAGCTTTCATGCTGGTGATGGCGGAGATCTTCTCGGGGTTGGCTTCGATGCCGCGCTGACTGATGATGAAGCCGAGTAGTTTGCCCAAAGGTACACCGAAGACGCACTTGTTCGTGTTGAGCTTCCAGCGGTACTCGCGCAGGGATGCGAAAGTCTCTTCAAGATCGTCGATGAGGGTACTGGAGTTTCTGTTCTTGACGACCACGTCATCCACGTAGGCTTCGACGTTCTTGTTGAGTTGCCTCTTGAAGCAGGCCTGGATAGCTCGTTGATAAGTGGCGCCGGCGTTCTTCAACTCGAAGGACATGGTCGTGTAGCAGTACGCGCCAAACGGGGTGATGAACGCGGTCTTCTCTTGATCTTCTTCCTTAATCGCGATCTGGTGGTACCCGAAGTAGCAGTCGAGGAAGCAGAGCAGGTCGCAGCCCGCCGTGCAGTCGATGACTTGATCAATCCGCGGCAACCCGAAGGGGTCCTTGGGGCAGTGTTTGTTGAGATCGGTGTAGTCGATGCACATCCTCCACTCGTTCGAGTTCTTCTTGCGGACGAGGACGGGATTGGCGAGCCACTCAGGATGGAAGACTTCTCTGATGAAGCCAGCCGCGAGTAGTTTGGCGAGCACCTTCTTGATGGCATCCCGTCTGTCGTCGGCGAAACGGCGGAGGTGTTGTCGCTTGGGGGTGGCCTTAGGATCGACGTTGAGGCAGTGCTCAATCAACTCCCTGGGCACTCCTGGCATGTCCGCTGGCTTCCACGCGAATCTGTCATGGTTAGCCCGGAGGAAGTTGATGAGCGCGTCTTCCTATTTGGGGTCGAGGCCGGCCCCGATGGTGGTGGTCTTGCTGCTGTCACCTGTCCCGAGGTCGATCGTCTTGACCAGAACCTCCTCAGCTGGCTGAGGCTTGTTGCCTTTGTCAGACTTCTCAGGGATGTCGCGTTCACTTGTTGCAAGCTTCTTCGACGCGGCGTAGACCTCCATCATCGCGTTGGGTACTTGATTTGTGGAGGAGATCTCCACAGCTTCCGTGTCGCAGTCGTGCGAGATCTTCAAGTCCCCTTGGAGAGAGAGTACACCTGCTGGACTCGGCATCTTGAGTACCAAGTAGGTGTAGTGGGGCACTGCCATGAACTTGGCGATGGCCGGTCTGCCGAGTATGGCATGGTAGGATGTTTCGAAGTCCGCGACCTCGAACTTTATGTACTCGGTACGATAGTTGTCCCGAGATTCCCCGAAGGTAACTGGTAGGACCACTGAGCCCAGTGGGATAGCCGCGTTACCGGGGACGATGCCGTAGAAAGGTGTGTTGCTCTTGGTGAGCATGTGGGTGATGTCGAGCTTCATCTTCTTCAAGGTCTTGGTGAAAAGGACGTTGAGCCCGCTTCCACCGTCAATGAGGACCTTGTTGAGCTTGGAGCCCGCGACCACCGGCTTCAGGACGAGAGGGAACCACCCTAGTTCGGAGAAGCTGGTCCATCGATCTGCGCGGGAGAAGGTAATGGGTACCTCCGACCACCTGAGAGGGGTCGGAACCGCTGGTTCAATGCTCATGACTTCTCAACGAGTAGCTTTTTGCTCCCGTCTGCTGGGTAGTCCGCCGAAGAGGACGTTGACTGTCTTGTCGGGTTCCTGGAAGTCGCCGTTGTCTCCGTCGTTCTTCTTCTTGCCTTAATTGTCGTGAGGGTGCGGTGGCTCTAGAGTACTCATGAGTGCTCGCCTGAGTTGGTAGCACTGCTCGGTGGTGTGGTTGCCGTCCAGATGCCACGGGCACTTCTCCTTCAGCAAGTCTTTGAAGCCGCCGGAGTTCTTCTTCGAGTTCTCTTTCGCAGGGCGCTGGATAGCCGCGACAGTGTTATCTGGCTTGCGCTTGCGGTTGGGACCCGAGTAGTTGTTGTTGTTGCTGCGACCGCCTTGGTTCCCGTTGTTGCCGCTGCCGCCGCCTGCGTTCTGCTTGTTTTTGCCACGGATGGTGTCGTACTTGGCATTGGCCTTGTCTTCTTCATCCGCCTAGGACGTGATCATGTCCTTAAGGTGGGGGATGGACTTGGGGCAGCGACGACCGAAGTCTTCAGAGGTGCAGTGGTGGTAGAGGCCGTCTTGGAAGAGGTCGATGACCTCCTTGTCGGTGACGTCGACTACGGTAGCACACTTGTCGAAGAAGCGGCGCATGTACTTGCGGAGGGTCTCGCCTGGTTCCTGCTTGACCATGGCCAGGTCCATGCGAGTACCCGATCGGCCCATGGCGCCCACGAAGTTGCTGGTGAACTGCTCCTTCAGCTGGTCCCACTTGTCGATCGAGTGCTTGTCCAGCGACTCGAGCCATGTGAGTGGAGCTTGGTCCAGGCAGAAGGGGAAGTAGAGGCACTTGGTGTCGTTGTTGCCGCCAGCGTTCTCGATGGAGAGGGCGTAGCACCCGAGCCCATTGGATGGGGTCTGCTTCGCGTCGTACTTGGTGATCCCCAAAGGCTTGAACTTGTCGGGGAGGAGCAAGTTGCGAAGTCGAGGTGAGAAGGCGGGGAAGCCGTCGTTGTCGCCTGCAGTGGCTGACTTCTTCCGCCGTAGCTCCTCAATCTTCTAGCAGGCGTCGTAGCCGCCCTGTGAGGCACCGGAGGCGTGGCTGTTCACGTGGTCTCGACCGCCGCGGTTGCCGCGGCCGCCGGCCCTCCTGTTGGCTCCGTGGTTGGAGCTTCCGTCGTCGCTGCCGCCGCCGTAAGGGTCTCGGCCGCCGCCATCAGGAGCGCGGTGAGGAACGACCTCACGGTTGCTGTTGCCACCCTGTGAGGGTCCGCCGGCGTTCGAACGAGTACGGTTGGGCTGAGCCGGGAGCTTGGTTCGAGTACGGTTGCGGCTGAGGTCAGCACTGCGACTTGTAGCTTCGTTGTCGCGGTTCCTGGCGGGAGGAGGCTGGTTGACCCTGTTGTCGACCCGCATGAAGTAGGCGTCTTCAGCGAGCTTGGCGATGACTTCTCCGGCGCGTATTCCCTGAGCCTGGCGTGCGATCGCTGTGATCGACATGAGGCACTGCTCGGGGGTAGTGTGTACTCTGCTCTCGACCGCCTCGAGAGCTTCCGCAAGGTTGCGGATGGGGAGGTTGTCTCTGAGACGTTGGCGTCGTTCGTTGCTCTTCCTGTTACACTCACGTCAAGCGTCCATGTTGGCAGCGGTCTCGTTTGCAGGTGCATCAGCAGACAGCTCGTCTGCAGAGATGTCCTTAAGGTACTTGTCTTGAGACGTCCCTGAAGGTCCGGGGGTGTCGCCGGCAGCCATGAAGACTTGGTGATCGGGGTTGCCAAGGCTGGACTCAGAGCTCGCCACCTCGGTTGGAGTGTACGAGTCAGCCCGGGCAAGTGGTGTTCCCTCCTGAAATGGGAGCGAGTCGAGGTAGGCGATGTAGCGTGAGTCTCCAGTTATCAAGCCCGCGGGCTTGCGGTCTGGCCAGTAGACGAATCTTCCGGTAGGTGTGGACGTTATAACCAGCCCAGAGGCCGGCCCTGATAAGGGATGCTCAGTAGTGTTGTCCTCGGACTCGGGATCCTCTGGGTCCGACCCGAAGTCAAACTCATATGCGGAATCCGAGTAGAAAACGGAAAGGGGGTTGGAGTCTGAAGCGTGGATGGGGGCGGTGTCGGAGTCCGAGTTGTACTCGGGTACGGGCTCCTTGCCGGCCCGGCGCGAAGAGGGAGCCCCTGTGCGGGCCCTGCAGGAGTTGCGGGGGCCACACGTGGACCGCTCGCGGGGTGGTGGGATCACATGCGATGGCAGAGTAGCTGGCTCGCATGTGATAGCCCACGGAGACGTCGAGTTCGAGTTGGAAACGGACCCGAGCTCGAAGTCAGCATGATGGTCGAAGAGCGAAATTTCACCGAACTTGCCGGCGAGTTCGCCTGTGACAACTTCAGGGAGCGTCACGAAGCCGATCTCCGGGTTGGGCGGCATGGTGAGGCGGCGCTGGAAAGATCCCGCGCCGTCAGCAGTGCAGACCCAAGCGCCGAAAACGAAGGTGTCCCCGCGGTTGAAGGCGACGATCGGCTTGAAGTAGACAGGAGCCGTCGAGTTCGCCATGTGATCTCGGGCGAGAGCCCCTACCTGGCGCGCCGCTGTTGGTGTTTTAGACCGGCAACCTACTAAGGGGAGTACCCGAAGTAGATGAATGTGACCTTGCTGAGATCGGTAACTCGAAGGAAGAGACACGTGGCACACAATTTAGACAGGTTCAGGCCGCGAGGTGCGTAATACCCTACGTCCTGTATGTTGCGTAGCTCTGGATTGATTGGGTACGATTACAAGATGGTGCAAATGTACGCCGTAAGATGAGATGATCAAGAGAGGGGTCCCTGCCTCGCCTTATATAGTCCGGGAGGCAGGGTTACAAGTCGGAATAGGGAGAGAGTACTAGTCGAGTACGTCTAGGAGTCTTCCATACAGTGCGGGACATGTACAGCTTCCTAACCGAGTACTTCTCCTCTGCAGTCTTTGTGCTTCACGTCATCAGGTACCGTGTAGCGCAAGTCGGGTAGTCCCAGGGGCCCACCAAGTAGTCGGTCCTGGTACCCACTGAGGTAGTGGGCCCAGGGAGGTCCATACGATAATGATGTTGTTGAAACATCTCGCCAGAAGTCCGATCTTCTACAAGGGTATGGCGACACAGTACTCTGCGCTGAGGCCTTGGAGAAAGAGCTTGAGAAGTTGAAGAAACATTCAGCTCTGCTCCAATCCAAGCTTGACGGCACCTTCGCCCAGTACCACAACGAAGTACAAGAGATGCATGCGAAGACGGACGACTTGATTCAAAAGAATAAGTTGCTACACCAGAAGAACAAAGGTATGTTTGCTGCCAAAATCTTTGAGTACTTATTGGGATACCTTGGAGTAGTCTGACCTTGAAGTGAGTCCTTTGTAGAGCTTGAGGCGAGAGTCGACTAGCTGAAGGCGTCGGAGACGGACCTCAAGAACATTGTGTACTGGGAAACCGATACAAGAGAGGTACTTGAGTATGAGTACAACAAGCTAAGCCATGAGTGCATCACACCCATGGAGCTTCGTGAAGCCTCAGACCATGACCTTGTCAATTGCTATAAATCTCTGCAGAAGCTCAATGAAGACTGTGAGAAGCTTCGAGGCCAGGTGAAGGAGCTTGAGGATGTCGCGCTTCCCATTGCGAGGCTGCTGGTGCCACATTCAGGCGGGACAAAGATTGCTCCACTGGTAGACCGGTTGAAGGAAGCCCCCGGATTACTGGCGACGTATGTCAAACACCTGGCAAAGTCGATTCCGAACCAGGTCTTGGCATATATGAAGTCATATTTCCCCAAGGCTTCTGTAGACGTGGTTGCCGGTGGACTTGCAGTGAACTGTACTGATGATCAGTACAAGACCCTCCTGGAGGAGATGGCGCCCATTGCTGCGGAAGTGGCGGAGAAGCTCAACCTTCAGTAGGAGTACCTGTAGAAGTAGCTTAAGGTAGTTGATGTAAAACAAACAGAGTTGTAGTAACTTGTTTGGATTACCAATGAAAGTTATCCACGCTTTGTATGCGAATGAGTACTCATTGCCGCCACTTGCAGCGAAGTGCGCGGAGTACCGAACCGTGGAGAACTCATGAGTAGTGGTACTCGGTAGAAGCGGCCTGATTGGAAGGCACAATAAATAAGTTGAATGAAAATCAAGCTTTATTACTGATAAATATGTATATCTAGATGGCCAGGGCCATTTACAAGTGTAGTCGCCAGGACCCGTAGGCCGCCTACAGCTAAGTGGTGCTAGGGCTCAAGGCCGCTTACAGCTGGAGATCCGTTAGTAGCCGTATAGGCTGGATCTAGAGTACATGGTCTTATAGACCACCGCTAGAGTCCTTAGCGCTCTAAGCAACCCAAGATCCTTTAGTAGCCATTGACGCTGGATTTTGGAGGACAGTAGTCCGGAGACTAGTGCTAGGACCGAGATGTCACACCTGTTTTTCCAAAGAAAACCAAGTGCAAACCTATAAGCACGCCAGGATCAATTTTCATGCATATAGTTGATATAAGTGAATAGAAGAAATAATATGACGAAAGAAAAAGGGAGATTATCAGAGTTTACGCTTAATCCTGGAAACAAAGACACCAAACTTCACAGGCAGTCGACTGGGGGTTGCGTACACCTAGAACTCCACAACATCTTCACAAGACTTCAGAGTAGCTTCCTCCTTCTGAGCAACATTATTTATAGCAAGGGTGAGCACTTGTCATACTCAGCAAGTGTGGGGAAAGAATGAATGCAAAGGCTTTATAGTGGACTGGGCTATAAGCATTTAGCATTTTAGTTGATCAAGTTTTATTAGCACCTGATTACTAATATAAGTATAAGTTTATACCAACCCACAATTAAGCATAAAGATAAGAGATACGCCATGAGCACATGGCAAGCGTAACCATAACACATATCACAATTTAAGTCCATCTTCAAGTTCAATTATCATGTGAGGGTCCAGGCCGCTCTTGACAGTGAGCACGGCTAATCGATTAGTTTTACACTCTGTAGAGGTTGTACACTTTCACCGTGGAGTCGATGACTTGATCAATCCGTGTCAACCCGAAGGGGTCCTTGGGGCAGTGCCTGTTGAGATCGGTGTAGTCGACGCACATCCTCCACTCGTTCGTGTTCTTCTTGCGGATGAGGACGGGGTTGGCGAGCCACTCAGGATGGAAGACTTAACGGATGAAGCCAGCCGCAAGTAGTTTGGTGAGTTCTTTCTTGATGGCCTCCCGTCGGTCATCGGCGAAATAGCGGAGGTGTTGTCGCTTGGGGGTAGCTTTAGGCTCGACGTTGAGTGAGTGCTCGATCAGCCTCCTGGGCACCCTTGGCATGTCCGCTAGTTTCCACGCGAAGATGTCTCGGTTAGCCCAAAGGAAGCTGACAAGTGTGTCTTCCTATTTTGGATTGAGACCCGCCCTGATCATGGTAGTCTTGCTGTTGTCACCCGTCCCGAGGTCGATGGCCTTCACTTGAACTTCCTCTGATGGTTGAGGCTTTGTTTGTTGTGTCGGTCTTCTTAGGTATCTAGAGTTTGGTTGGGGCGAGCCTTTAGCAAAGATCTCTATCATTGCATTAGGTACTTGGTTGGTTGCTGCGAGTTCCACGGCTTCGGTGTTGCAGTCAAAAGAGATCTTCAAGTCCCCTTGTAGCATGAGTACTTCGGTAGGACTTGGCATTTTGAGTACCAAGTAGTTGTAGTGGGGTACCTCCATGAACTCGGCGATAGCTGGTCTGCCAAGAATGGCATGGTAGGAGGTTTCGAAGTCTGCGACCTCGAACTTGATGTACTCGGTGCGGTAGTTCTCCCTTGTCTCCCCAAAGGTAACTGGCAGGACCACTGAGCCTAGTGGAATAGCCGCGTTGGGACAATGCCGTAGAAGGGTGATGCGCTCTTGGTGAGAATGTTGGTGATGTCGAGCTTCATTTTCTTCATGGTCTTTGTGAAGAGGACAATGAGCCCGCTTCCTCCATCGATGAGTACCATATTGAGTCTGGAGCCCGCGACTACAAGTTTCAGGGCGAGTGGAAAACGTCATGGCTCGGAGAATCTTGTCCATTGGTCTGCACGGGAGAAGGTAATGGGTACCTCGGACCACCTTAGAGGTGTCGGCACCATTGGTTCAATGTTCAAGATTTCCTGTCGGGTGGCCTTCTGAGACCGTCTGGTGGGTAGTCCACCAAAGAGGACATTCACAGTCTTGTCGGGTTCTTAGAAGTCACTGTTGCCTTCGTCAACTTTCTTCTTGCCCTTCTTGTGGTGAGGAGGCTGTGGGTCTGGAGTATCCTTGAGTAGGGATGGATTCGGATGCCTGGAAATCCGAATTATCCGTATTCGTATCCGTTAAAAAGTTAATATGGATATCCGTATTCGTATTCGTTTTTAATATGGATGTCAGATGGACGTATTCGAATCCGATTTTCAGTATTATCCGAATTCGACATTATCCAAAATATCCGACAAAAATCCGACATATCCGACATTATTCGTATCCGCAAAAAACAAAGTATCCATACAAAACATCTAAAATTTATTTATATTACTAAATACTAATTACAAATGATGTTAATTTTAATATTTTAGTAAAATAATTATTTACACCATTTTAACTATTGAAAGTTATATATATATGACAACTAACTAATTATGCTAACCTAATATTACTAAACTATATAATGATATTTTTAATTAATTTTGATGTGTCTAGTCATAGTAATTTTAAATACATTATATTATTTAGCAAATAAATAAATTACATTTAAATGTATTTATGTACTTTTTTTACTTATAAAAGATGTTTATAGAGTTACAAAATTACTTCTTTGATATTTATTGTCATATATTAATTAATTAATTAATTAATTAATTAACTAATTAATATGTTATTTGTAATAAGATGTCTATTGAGTATAATGATCATAATTTACTCTCTACTTGTAACATGATTTGTGATCTATTATAAAACTATCGACAAATGAAATTAATACTCATTATGACTCTATGTTGTAAATCGAGCAAGTATTCAAATATGAATCTGAATTCGAAATATCCGTTTTGTATTCGTATTCAATAATATTCATATTCGTATCCGAATTCGAAATAAAATGTGCTAAATAGTGACATCTGAATTCGTATTCGTGCTTATCCGATCCGAATCCATCCCTATCCTTGAGTGCTGGCCGGAGTTGGTAGCACTACTCAGTGGTGTGGTTGCCATCCAGATGCCACATGCACTTCTCTTTGAGCAAGTCTTTGAAGCCGCCAGAGGTCTTTTTCGAGTTGTCCTTCGCAGGGTGTTGTATAGCTACGACTGTGTTGTCTGGCTTACGCTTGCGGTTACGACCCGAGTGGTTCTTATTGTTGCGACCCCCATGATCCTTGTTGTTGTTGTTGTTGTTGTTGTTGTTGTTGTTGTTGTTGTTGTTGTTGTTGTTGTTGTTGTTGTTGTTGTTGTTGTTGTTGTTGTTGTTGTTGTTGCCACTTGTGTTGTTCTTGCTCTTGCCGCGGATGGAGTCGTACTTGGCGTTTGCCTTGTCTTCTTCGTCGGCCCATGATGTGATCATGTCCTTGAGCTTGGTGATGGAACTCGGTGGTGACGACCGAAGTCTTCGAAGGTGCGATAGTGGTAGAGTCCGTCTTGGAAGAGGTCGATGACCTCCTTGTCGGTGACGTCGACTACAGTCGCGCGCTTGTGGAAAAAGCGTCGCATGTACTGGCGGAGCATCTCACCTTATTCTTGCTTGACCATTGCCAGATCCATTTGGGTACCCGAGCGCCCCATGGCGCCCACGAAGTTGCTGGTGAATTAAGCTTTCAGCTAGTCCCACTCGTCGATTGAGTTCTTGTCGAGTGACTCAAGCTAGGTGAGTGGGGCTTGGTCCAGACAGAAAGGGAAGTAGAGGCACTTTGTATCGTCATTGCCACCAGCGTTTTCAATGGATAAGGCGTAGCACTTGAGCCACTGAGCTGGGTCTTTCTTCGCGTCATATTTGGTGATCCTGAGAGGTTTGAACTTCTCAAGAAGGAGCAGGTCGCGACGTCATGCGGAGTAGGCGGGGAAGCCATCGCTGTCACTTGCTTCAGTAGCCTTTTTGCGGCTGATCTCCTAGATCCTATGGCGGGCATTGTAGCCGCCACGTGAGTTGCCGATGGCGTGGCTATTCGCGTGTCCTCGGCCTCCGTGATTGCCGCCGCCACCAGCTCTTCTGCCGACGCCATGGGATGAGCTCCCGCTGCTGCTGCCACCACCGTCGCCGTCGCCGCGACTATGCCGCCCTAGGACGGTTCTCCAGCTAAGGCCCTAGAGCGGTTGGGGTTTGGCTGGTGTTCTCCACGGACACAGTTGCGTCCTCCATCTGTCGGGCTGTGACTAGTGACTTCGTGGTGTCTGTCTTCATGATTTCTGACAGGGGTACTTGGGCAACCCTGTTGTCGACCTGCATGAAGTAGGCATCTTCAGCGAGCTTGGCGATGACTTCGCCTGCGCGAATCCCCTGAGCCTGCCATGCTATCGTGGTGATAGACATGAGGCACTATTCAAGAGTGGGTGTGTACCTTGTTGGCCACTTGATCCAGAGCCTCATTGAGGTTCCGGATAGGGAGAGTCTCTCGGAGATGTCTGCGCTATTCGTTCCACTTTCTGTTGCGGTGACGTCGAGCGTTCTTGTCATCGGTGATCTCATCTGGAGGGGTGTTGGTGGACTACTCATCCTCAGAGATGTCATCAAGGTACCAGTCGGGTCGATTCTCTGACATCTCGGCGTCGCCGGCCGCCATGAAGACTTCACAGTCGGGAGTGCAGAGACTAGAGTCAGTAGTCACCACCTTGGTTGGGGTTTGCTTGTTGTTTGGAGCCAACGGGGTCCCCTCTTGGAAGGGAAGTGTGTCAAGGTAGGCGACGCAGCGTGAGTTGCCATCCGTCAGGTCTGCAGGCTTGCGGTCGAGCCAGTAGACGAATCTACCGGCAGGGGTAGATGTAATGACAAAGCTGGTAGTAGGGCCTGACAGCGGTTCCCCGGTCATGTTGATCTCAGACTCGGGCTCGATTGGGTCTAATCCAAAGTTGAACTCATATGAAGAGTCCGAGTAGTAGATGGATGCGGTGTTGGAGTCCGAGGAGTACTCGGAGGCGATTTCCTTGCCGGCCCAGCGTGCTGCGAAAGCTTCCGCATGGGCCTTGCTGGACTTGCAGAGACTGTATGGGAAGTGCTCATGCAGTGTGGTCATTTCACACGATGGCTCGAGAGCCGGCTCGCATGCGACGATCCAAGGTGACGTCGAGTTTGAGTTGGAGTTAGATCCAATCTTGAAGTCGGCGACTTGGTTGCAGAGTGAAAATTTGTCGAATTTTTCGACAAGTGGACCAGCGACAACTTCAAGAAGCATCACGAACCTAGTCTCCAGGTCTGAGGTCATGGTGAGATAGCGCTGGAACGACCCAGCGCCGTCGGCGGTGCATACACAGCAGCCGAAGACAAAGGTCTCGCCGCGGTTGAAGGCGGCGGTTGGCTTGATGACGATGGAAGTCGTCGAGTTCTACATGAGATCTTCGGCAAGATCCCCTACCTGGCGCACTAGCTGCCGGTGTTTTAGACTGGCAACCTACCAAGGGGAGTACCCGAGGTTGACGAATGTGGCCTCGCTGAGATCGGTAACTTGAAGGAGAGACATGTGGCACACAATTTAGGCAAGTTTGGGCCGCGAGGTGCGTAATACCCTACGTCATATATGCTACGTAGCTCTGGATTGATTTGGTGTGTTTACAAGGTGATGCGGATGATCAAAGAGGGGTCCCTGCCTCACCTTATATACTCCGAGAGGCAGGTGTCGTATGGACCTCCCTGGGCCCATTACCTCGGTGGGTACCAGGACCGACTACTCGGTGGGCCCCTGAGACTACCCGACTTGTGCCGCACGGTACCTATTGGCGTGAGGCGCAAGGACCACGATGGAGAAGTACTCGGATAGGAAGCTACGCATACCATGTACTGTGTAGAGGACTCCTAGATGTACACGACTAGTACTCTCTCCCTAAACCGACCTGTAACCCTACCTCCCGGACTATATAAGGCGAGGCAGGGACCCTTTCTCTCTCAGACGCATCAGATTACGCCATCTTGTAATCACATCCAATCAATCCAGAGCTACGCAACATACAAGACGTAGGGTATTACGCACCTCGCGGCCCTAACCTGTCTAAATTGTGTGCCGCGTGTCTTTTCCTTCGAGTTACCGATCTCGGCGAGGCCACATTCATCTACTTCGGGTACTCCCCTTAGTAGGTTGCCGGTCTAAAACACCGACAGCTGGCGCACCAGGTAGGGGATCTCGCCGAAGATCACATGGCGAACTCGACGGCTTCCATCTTCATCAAGCCAACCGTCGCCTTCAAGCGCGCCGACACCTTCGTCTTCGGTTCCTGGGTCTGCACCGCTGACGGCGTTGGATCCTTCCAACGCCGCCTCACCATGTCACCCAACCCGGAGACTGGGCTCGTGACGCTTCCCGAAGTAGTCACGGGTGATCTCGCCGGAAAATTCAGCGAAATTTCGCTCTACAACCAACACGCCGACTTCGAGTTTGGATCCGACTCCAACTCAAACTCGACGTCCCCGTGGGCTATCGCATGCGAGCCTGCTACCCAGCCATCACGTGCGGCCTCCCCACTCCATGAGCGCTTCACACGTGGCCCCCGCAATGTCAGCAGGGCCCACGCGAAGGCTCCCACCATGCACGGGCCGGCAAGGAGATCGTACCCGAGTACAACTCGGACTCCGACACCGTCCCCGGCTACAACTCGGACTCCAACCCTCTCTCTGGCTTCTACTCGGATTCCTCCTACGAGTTCGACTTCGGGTCGGACCCTGATGAGCCCAAGTCCGAGAACAACACCACAAAGCGACCCCTGTCAGGACCAGCTTCCGGCCTGGTTATAACATCTACACCCGCCGGGAGATTTGTCTACTGGCCAGACCGCAAGCCCGCAGACTTGACAGGAGGGAACTCACGCTACGTCGCCTACCTCGACTCACTTCCCTTCCAAGAGGGAACACCGCTTGCCCCAGCTGGGGAGCACACTCCTACAGAGGTGGCAACCAGCGACTCCAGCCTTGGCTCTCCCAACCGGCAAGTCTTCATGACTACCAACGAGACGCCAGGGCCCTCAGGGACGGTCCCTGACCAATACCTTGAGGACATCTCAGTGGACGAGTTGTCCGCAAACGCACCCGCCGATGAGACCGCCGCCAACAGAGACACTCGAAGTGAACGCAACAGAAAGCGGAACGAACGGCGCCGACGTCTCCGCGAGTCCCTCCCCATCCGCAACCTCGCAGAAGCACTCGACCAAGTCGAGAGCCGGGTACACACTACCCCAGAGCAATGCCTCATGTCTATCACTACGATAGCACGTCAGGCTCAGGGGATGCGCGCGGGACAAGTCATTGCGAAGCTCGCGGAAGATGCCTACTTCATGCGAGTCAACACCAGAGTTGCTCAACCCCCCCCCCCCCGTCAGGAACCGCGACAACGAAGCCACAAGTCGCAGTGCAGACATCGGTCGCAACCGTACTCGAGCGGAGCTACCCGCTAACCCCAACTGTACTCGGGCAACAGCAGGTGGACCCTCTTAAGGTGGCAACATCGCTGGTGGTGACCGGGAGATCGTCCCTCACCGCGATCCTGGAGGTGGAGGCAGCGACAGCGGGAGCTCCAACCATGGGGCCAACAGGAGAGTTGGGGGCGGCAGCAACCGCGGCGGCCGAGGCCACGCAGATAGCCACGTCTCCGGCGCCTCACGCGGCGGCTTCGACGCCTGCCAGAAAATCGAAGAACTACGGCGCAAGAAGGCCTCCACGGCAGGCGACAACGACGGCTTCCCTGCCTTCTCTACGCAACTTCGCAACCTACTCCTCCCAGAGAAATTCAAGCCTCTGGGAATCACCAAGTACAATGCGAAGCAAGATCCAGTGCAGTGGCTCAGATGCTACGCCCTCTCCATCGAGAACGCTGGTGGCAACAACGACACCAAGTGCCTCTACTTCCCTTTCTGTCTGGACCAAGCCCCGCTTACATGGCTCGAGTCACTTGAGAAGTACTCGAACGACAAGTGGGACCAGATGAAGGAGTAGTTCACCAGCAACTTCGCACGCGCTATGCGTCGTTCGGGTACTCGCATGGACCTGGCTATGGTGAAGCAGGAACAAGGCGAGATCCTTCGCAAGTACATGCGACACTTCTTCGACAAACGCGTCACAGTAGTCGATGTCTCTGAAAAAGAAGTCATCGACCTCTTCCAAGACGGTCTCTATCACTGTCGCACCTTCGAAGACTTCGGTCGTCACCGCCCAAGCTCCATCACCCACCTCAAGGACATGATCACCTCCTGGGCTGATGAAGAAGACAAGGCCAACGCCAAGTACGACGCCATCCATGGGAAGAGCAAACAGAACACGGGCGGCGGCAGCAGCAACAACGGGAACCAAGGAGGTCGCAACAACAACTACTCAGGTCCCAACCATAAGCGCAAGCCAGACAACACTGTCGTGGCTATCTAGCGCCCTGCGAAGGAGAACTCGAAGAAGACCTCCGGCGGCTTCAAAGACTTGCTGAAAGAGAAGTGCATGTGGCATCTGGACGACAACCACACCACCGAGCAGTGCTACCAACTCCGGTGAGCACTCAAGGACACTCCAGAGCCATGGCACCCTCACGACAAGAAAGGCAAGAAGAAGACCGACGAAGGCAACAGCGACTTCCAGGAACCCGACAAGACGGTCAACGTCCTCTTCGGCGGACTACCCAACCGACGGGCTCAGAAGGCTACCCGTCGAGAAGTCATGAGCATTGAACCAGCGGTCCCGACCCCTCTCAGGTGGTCGGAGGTACCCATTACCTTCTCCCGCGCAAATCAATGGACAAGCTTCTCTGAACCAGGACAGTTCCCACTCGTCCTGAAGCCGGTGGTCGCGGGCTCCAAGCTCAGCAAGGACCTCATCGACGGTGGAAGTGGGCTCAACGTCCTTTTCACCAAGACCTTGAAGAAGATGAAGCTCGACATCACCAACATGCTCACCAAGAGCACCTCGCCCTTCTACGGCATCGTCCCCGGGAACGCGGTTATCCCACTGGGCTCAGTGGTTCTACCAGTTACCTTCGGGGAAACAAGGGACAACTATCGTACGGAGTACGTCAAGTTCGAAGTCGCGGACTTCGAGAAGTCCTACCACGCCATCCTCGGCAGACCAGCTATCGCCAAGTTCATGGCGGTACCTCACTACACCTACTTGGTACTCAAGATGCCAAGCCCAGCGGGTGTACTCTCACTGCAAGGGGACTTGAAGATATCCTTCGACTGCGAGACAGAAGTTGTGGAACTCGCAGCTACGAATCAAGTACCCAATGCAATAATGGAGATCTACGCTGCGTCAAAGAAGCTTGCCCCAAGTGAACTCGACATCCCAGAGAAGTCGGACAAAGCCAACAAGCCTTAGCTAGCTGTGGAGGTTCTCGTCAAGACAATTGACCTTGGGACAGGCGACAGCAGCAAGACTACCACCATCGGGGTGGGTCTCGACCCTAAATAGAAGACGCGCTCATCAACTTCCTCCGGGCTAACCGCGACATCTTCGCGTGGAAACCAGCGGACATGCCAGGGGTGCCCAGGGAGTTGATTGAGCATTCACTCAACGTCGACCCTAAAGCTACCCCAAAGCGACAACACCTCCGCCGCTTCGCCGACGACAGACGGGATGCCATCAAGAAGGAACTCACCAAACTACTCGCGGCTGGCTTCATCAGAGAAGTCTTCCATCCTGAGTGGCTCGCCAACCCCGTCCTCGTCGCAAGAAGAACTCGAACGAGTGGAGGATGTGCGTCGACTACACCGACCTCAACAAGCACTGCCCCAAGGACCCCTTCGGGTTGCCGCGGATTGATCAAGTCATCGACTCCACGGCGGGCTGCGACCTGCTCTGCTTCCTCGACTGCTACTCCGGGTACCACCAGATCTCAAGGAAGAAGACCAGGAGAAGACCGCGTTCTCAAGGAAGAAGACCAGGAGAAGACCGCGTTCATCACCCCGTTTGGCGCGTACTGCTACAGACCATGTCCTTCAGGTTGAAGAATGCTGGTGCTACCTACCAACGAGCCATCCAGGCCTGCTTCAAGAAGCAACTCAACAAGAACGTCGAAGCTTATGTGGATGACGTGGTCGTCAAGATCAGAAACTCCAACACCCTCATCGCCGATCTTGAAGAGACTTTCGCATCCCTGCGAGAGTACTGCTGGAAGCTCAACCCGAACAAGTGCGTCTTCGGCGTACCATCGGGCAAACTATTCGGCTTCATCATCAGCCACCGCGGCATCGAAGCCAATCCCGAGAAGATCTCCGCCATCACCAGCATGAAAGCTCCCACGTGCATCAAAGACGTGCAGAAGCTGACCGGGTGCATGGCGGCTTTGAACAGATTCATCTTGAAGCTTGGAGAATGGGAGCTCCCCTTCTTCAAACTACTCAAATATCAAGAGAAGTTCGTGTGGACTCCAGAGGCGGACCAAGCCCTTGCCCAGCTCAAGGACTTCCTATCAAAGCCACCAGTCCTCACGGCTCCTCACAAAGGCGAGCAGCTACTGCTTTACCTCGCTGCGACTACTCACGTGGTCAGTACTGCCATCATCGTCGAGCGGCAGGAAGACAGCCACGCCTACCCAGTCCAGTGCCCAGTCTACTTCGTCAGCGAGGTCCTGTCAGAATCCAAGGCACGGTACCAGCTAGTACAAAAGCTTCTGTATGCAGTGCTCATCACCTCGCGGAGGCTACAACACTACTTCTAGGAGTACTCGATCTCCGTCATCACCGACTACCCGCTCGGCGACATCCTACGGAACCAAGATGCTACTGGAAGAATCTCCAAGTGGGAAGTCGAACTCGGCACCCTCAACATCGATTTCCAGCCACGCACAGCCATCAAGTCGTAGGCACTAGTTGACTTCATGGCGGAGTGGCAGGAGAATCAACTACCTACTCCAACCGAGCGCCCAGAGCACTGGGTGATGTACTTCGACGGCTCGCTCAACCTCTAAGGCGCGGGTGCAGGGGTACTCTTGATCTTTCCAACGGGCGAACAACTCAAGTACGTCCTGCAGATCTTCTGGATGGTCTCAAGTCAGAGGAGTTCTAGTCGTGTACGGCTAGGAATACTCTACATGGATCCGTACATGTCTAGCTTCCTAACCGAGTACTAATCCTCTGTAGTCCTTGCGCTTCACGCTAATAGGTGTCGTGTAGCATAAGTCGAGTAGTCCCAGGGGCCCACCGAGTAGTCGGTCCTGGTACCCACCTGAGTAGTGGGCCCAGGGATGTCCATACGACAGGTAGTGAATTCAAGAACATGAATGTTGAAGAGTTTTGTGATGAGAAAGGGATCAAACATGAGTTCTCAACAACATATACACCAGAGCAAAATGGTGTAGTTGAGAGGAAAAATAGGACCTTAATTGAGATGGCAAGATCAATGCTAGATGAGTACAAAGTTTTAGATTATTTTTGGGCCGAAGCTATCAACACCGCTTGCCATGCTTCAGATAGGCTATATTGTCATAGATTCTTCAACAAGATGTCGTATGAACTTCTCAATGGAAGGAAGCCAAATATTTCTAATTTTTGAGTTTTTGGTTGCAAATGCTATATTTTGAGGAAAGGCTCTCGGTTATCTAAATTCCAAAGCAAGTGTGATGAGGATTTCTTCTTGGATATTCTTCAAATTCCAAGGCTTATAGAGTGTACAACAAGTCTAAGGGATTTGTTGAGGAAGCTTATGATGTGCAATTTGATGAAACAATGAGCTCTCAAGATGAGAAAGATAACTTAGATGATGTGAGAGGTGAAGAATTGAGTAAGGCAATGAAGACCATGGCTATTGGGGATATCATGCCTAGAGAAGAAGATGATGATGAAGGTCTATCAATTTCTATTCGAGAAAATCCATCTACTTCCACAACAAAGGATCAAGATCAACAAGAGAGTAATTCTAGCAACAATGACTCACCTCAAGAAGATGATCAAATGGACTTTATGACTACACCTTCTACATCAACTCAAGAACCGGTTGATCAACCTAGAGTTCACCATCAAGTTGCCAAAGATCACCCCATTGGCCAAATTATGGGTGATATTAGTAAGGGTGTTCAAACTCAATCTCGTGTTGCTTCATTTTGTCAACATTACTCTTTTGTATCTTTTCATGAGCCTAAGGGTGTAAATCAAGCACTTGAAGATCCAGATTAGGTGATCTCCATGCAAGAAGAATTAAATAATTTTACTAGGAATCAAGTTTGGGAATTGGTTGAAAGACCCAAGAAACATAATGTCATTGGTACTAAATGGGTCTACTGGAACAAAGAAAATGAAGATGGTATTGTGGTGAAGAACAAGTAGATTAGTTGCTCAAGGCTACACTCAAGGGATGGCTTGGATTTTGATGAAACTTTTGCTCCCGTAGCTAGACTTGAAGCTATAAGAATCTTGCTTGCATATGCTTGTTCTCGCAATATCAAGTTATATCAAATGCATGTCAAAAGTGTTTTCCTGAATGGGAAAATTAGTGAACTAATATATGTTGAGCAACCTCCCAGTTTTGAGGACCCTACAAAGCTTAATCATGTGTACAAGATTTCTAAGGCTTTATATGGGTTGAAGCAAGCCCCTCGTGCTTGGTATGAAAGGCTTAGGGATTTTTTTCTTTCTAAGGGCTTCAAAATTGGAAAGGTTGATACTACATTGTTCACCAAGAAGATTTGAAATGACATCTTTATTTGTCAAATGTATGTGGATGATATTATATTTGGTTCAACAAATGAAGATTTTTGTAAAGAATTTGGAGAAATGATGTCTAGGGAATTTGAAATGTCTATGATTGGTGAATTGTGCTTCTTCCTTGGTCTTCAAATCAAACAATTGAAAGAGGGAATATTTGTTTGCCAATCTAAATATGTGAAGGACATCTTGAAGAAATTTGGCATGGAAGATGCAAAACCCATCAAGACTCCTATGGCTACAAATGGACATCTTGATCTTGGTGAGGGAGGTAAACCGGTTGATCTTAAGCTTTATAGGTCTATGAGTGGTAGTTTGCTTTACCTTACCGCATCTAGGCCCGATATCATGTTTAGTGTGTGCATGTGTGCTAGATTTCAAGCCACGCCTAAAGAATGTCATTTGACCTCTGTAAAGCGCATAATGAGATATTTGAAGTATTCTCCTAACATTGGTCTTTGGTATCCAAAGGGTGCTCAATTTGAATTGGTTGGTTATTCGAACTCCGATTATGCCGGTTGCAAGGTTGATAGAAAAAGTACTTCTGGTGTTTTCAACTTCTTGGATGTTCTCTTGTATCTTTGTCATCAAAGAAGCAAAATTATGTGGCTCTTTCTACCGCTGAAGCGGAATATATCTCGGCGGGAAGTTGTTATGCTCAATTATTATGGATGAAGCAAACACTTCTAGACTATGGTGTGAAATTTAAGGAAATTCCCATCCTATGTGATAATGAAAGTGCCATCAAGATTGCCAACAATTCGGTTCAACATTCTAGAACCAAGCACATTGATATTCGGCATCCTTTTCTTACAGATCATGTGAGCAAAGAGGACATCAAGATTGATGGAGTAAGCACGTATGATCAATTAGCGGATATATTTACCAAGCCTTTGGATGAATTTCGTTTTTGCAAATTGAGAAATGAGCTTAATGTCATCAAACATGGCTTGAGAGCTAGCACATGTATTCCTTCTTATGCTTTATCTTTGTTTGATATCTCTTAATCATTTCTTGCTTGCTTTATGTCTTATGCTCTCTAACCTTTGTGAATATTGTTTTTGGCATAATTGTCTTGCATTCTAACTGCATTGCATCATCTGGCAAGTTCACTTCATGTTTTACGAGCAATGATCCCAAAAAGTTCATCATTCCAATCTGTATCTCGAAGTACCATGAGCTGAAAAGAACAAGGGATACGGACTATCCGCGGTAGAGGGGCCAAACTGTCTGGTGGTACCAGGCGGACCGTCTGTGAGTACTCCATCGACCGTCCGCGCGGGTCGCAGGGGCGCGGGAGGTACTGGATGATCTGGAGCTAATTTCGGACCGTCCGCGCCAGGGTCCCGGACTGTCCGTGTGCCTCGCGGATTGTCCGCCGGTTCACCGCGGACTGACCGCACGTGCCACGCGTAGGTGGGACCAGGGTCGCGAGGAGATAAGTCAGCAGCCGCTACCACTCGTCCCTAACTTGCAAAGGACCTCTTCCCCATCTCTCTTTCTTGCTCTTGGTGAAAGAAGGACCCCCTCCTTGGGGATTTCGATTGGGGCACTCCCCGAACCGTCCGAGCACATCCACGGACTCTCCGCGAGGTTCTCCACCATGTCATCCGAGTATTTTATCGATTAACTCACTCTCTCTCTCTCTCGGATTTTGAGCAAGAAGGTGCTTAAGGTTTCATCTCTTGATCTAAAAATAATTCATGGATTTGAAATTTTGGCTTGGTGAATGTGTTTGTGATATTCATGTGATGCTATGGCAAAAAATTGGTGGGTAGAAACAGAACAATCTTGAAGATATTGAGGATTCTTATTTTGGAACCCCTGTTCACATGGACTGCGTGTGAACAGTAACTCGTGGACCGTCCGCGGGCTTCATACGGACTGTCCACGAGGGGTTGTTTTCACCTAGTTTGATTGAGGGCATCATGGTTTATCATATATGGTCTCTTCTTCATATAAATTAATTGATACTCATTCAAACACTTTATCCATGACAGTGTTCGCAAGGCAATCGCAGCAGCCACTAAGAAAGTCACTAAGAAGGCGGGTTCAAAGAAGAAAGATAAGGATGTGGGCACTTCTAAGAGGCGTCGTAGAGATGCTACCCCAGAGAAAGAAGAAGAGCCAAACAATCCCAATGATAGAGAGTATAATCCTGAAAATGAAAGTGCATCATTCATGGTAGATGAAGAGGAGGTCAATAAAGGGGGAGGTAACATTGCTGATATTATTGATGTGCTCAATTACATAGTTCCTAGGAGAATATGGACCCAAAAAGAATTTGCTATTACTAGGAATGCCAATGCATATAATGAGCCTCGTGACACATACAATCTATATTTCTCTACCAATGTGCAAGAACAAGCTTTCTTTAGTAGTTTAATGGATTGCACTGTGTTTGCTCATCAAAGGGTCGACTTTGGGTATCTTGAGTCTAAACTAGTTTTAGCTTGTGTGGCCACTAAACTTCAGAACTTAGGCTTGAAACCATTTCTTGAACATAGGTGTGATTGGAACGACACCATTATTAGACAGTTCTATGCCACCTATGAGATGGACTTTGATGCAAAGACTATTAAGTGGATGACAGGATACAGTGAATATGAAGCCACTTTTGCGGAGTTTGTAGCGGCAAATCATCTTGACTATGCATATTTTAGTGTCGGTGTCAATGTCTATAGTAAAGATATTCTTGAAAACGCTGTTGTCTTTTATGAGCCTGGTAGACCTGCTTCAACTATAATGAACTGGCTAGCAACAGGGCTTATACATCATCCAGCTGTGATCAACAACATCATAAGACACACATTCTTGCCTAAGAGTGGAAATAAGGATAAGGTCTGAGAGCACTATTGGATTCTGATAAATCACATAATGAATGAGACTAGGTTTGATGGTGTGCTTCTTTTTCTTTAGCAGATGATTGTTAAAAAGCGTCTTGTCAGAGATAGCATATATTTTGCTCCTTACATTATGTCTTTGATCAAGGCTAAAACTGGATTACATGATCCATGTGATGAGAAACATGAGCTTTATCGACCCTTCTACAACTTCTAAGCTTTTCTCAACAGGCCATTGACACCTTATGGGCAAGCTGCCGAGGCTCAAAATGTTGAGGAAAATGTTGAGCATGCTAATGTTGATGACACGGGCCATGTGAATGTTGATGAGGATACTTATGTTATGCCACCTCCTCCTCCTCTAGTTCATCCCATGCAGCCACAGTGGGATCTTCCAGCTGGGTATTTTGATGCATATTTCTCTAATATTCAACAATCAACGAATACTCAGTTTCAGCAAATGCAATCCGGTTTCAACTCTCACTTTGAGGCATACGGGCAGCAGATGTGAAAGGATCGAGATGTCGACTAGAGGGGGATGAGCTGTTAGTCCAGGTCCAGAGTCTCTGGATATTTTTCTGAATACTCCGGGAAATCCGGAGAATCCGGGAAAATGTCCGGATAGTCCGGCCTACGAGGGTGGAACCAAATTCGACCGAATTTAAACTTGCTCAAACATAGATCTATGAAAATAGGTTATGCACTGGGATGAGACAAGCCTGTTTATCCACTTAGAACCTTCAGAAACTTCGACACGGAGTAGATCGGCACCAAACCCTAGAAATGTGCTCAAGAGGGAAACAAGCATACAACAAGAGCAAAAAGTGCAAGAGACACAAGGATTTGTTACCGGAGTTCAACCTCACACCTTGAGGTCTACATCTCCATTGAGGAACCCACAAAGGGTGGACCTTTACACCTAGGTCACTTTCCTCGCTCTAGCGACCACAAAGATCAAGATAGAGTTACTTACTCAATTTAGGGTGATACAAACTTCTGTGGGCAGCCACAAACCTTTGGATGCTCCTAGGCAACACCTAGCCAGCTAGGAGCTCAATGCTCCAAGAGTAACAAACACGTAATGTGCCAACCAAGCGAAGAACGAGGTGCTCTAGAGATGGAAATCAGCTCAATATCACTCTCCAAACTCTTGCTCTCAAGCCCTCCTTAAATCCCCAACAAATCTCACCAAACCAAGGCCAAGGGGAGTAAAGAGGGGAGTGAATGAGTTCTGAGTTGTTGCAGGTCGAAATGGGCAAGAGAGAGAGAGGAAAGGGTGGAGGGGGCTTTTATACCCCCTCACACAGAAAAGAGTCGTTACAGCTCTAAGACTTGGAATATCCATGAAAACCCCGGAAACTCCGGGAAGTCTGGAGACTCCGGGAAAAACCCGGAAACTTTGGCATCCCAAGGTCAGCACCCAAAAAGTCAACCCCATGAACATGCTGGTGCAAAGGTGTCTCTCATAGGTTTTGTTTTGGCAACTAGAGCACCTGTTCGACTCTTGGAAGATACATTTCCTGTCCCTCTTTATAGCACGGCTTTCCTATGACTCAAATTCAAAATATAAAGTAAATAAGCCTTCATAGGAACCCTTTGTAGCATCACTTCTTTTTTCCTTACTCAATGAATTAACACTTGATGCCACATACAATTTTAATTCTAGCTCATACACTAGATAAATCATTAGCCACTTAAGCGTGTGTCATTAAATCACCAAAACCCACTTTGGGGCTAAGTTGCTCTTCAATCTCCCCCTTTTTGTGATTGATGATAACACATTTAAGTCTTTACAAGAGATATTCAATGGATATTAAAAGACAATTTGTAATACTCCCCCTTAACATGTGCATATTGATTTTTGAATATCAATGGTCTTTTTATAACCAAATTTTGCACAAGGAAGGAAAACATGAGAGTATTACAATAGTGGGGTGCTTGTGATGTGCAACAGGTAGTAGTGAAATGCTTATGACAGTTCATGCACTCAACAAGGATGCAAAAGAAATCTGATGCTCAAAAGTCTGGAATATCGGAGCCTTACCCAGAATCTCCAGAGAAACTGGAAACTCCGGGAAAAAGTCCGGACTCTCCGGGCTCTCTGAACACCAGTGAAAAACAACAATCATCAAGAATTTTCAATCTAACATGTAGCATCCTTAGAAAGCAAAAACTTAGCAAATGATCACAAGCACACAACCATAAGTCTCAAGCTCACATAGTCTTACACGCATACAAATTTAAAGTTATTACAAGACATTGTTCCAAATCCATAAAGTTCAAGTTCCACACTAGATAGATAGATAAAACACTCCCCCTTTAGCATCAAGCACTAAAAAGGGAGTGGTGCAGCAGTGAGATCACTCGGAGTCCTCGTCGTCCTCCTCTTCTTTTTCGTTGTTGTCCTCCTCCTCCTCCTCCTCTTGCCTTTCTTCTTCATCTTGGGCATCCCACTCCGCAAAAGGGTTGTCAAAGGTGGGAAGCTGACGGTAGGGATCGGTGGGGAGGCCAAGATGAGACTTGATCTCAATGATGTCCCGGTGGTTCTCATTTGTCTTCGTGGCCATAGTCCACATACTAAAGATACTCTTGAGAACCCTCTTGATCATGGATCCACTGTGCCGACGGGGAGGCCTAGGTGGAGAAGGTGCAGCAACCACGTCATCATGGCGAGGAGCTGCACTAGATAAGCCAACATACTTGCAAGCCTTGGGTGCTTTCTTGGCTCAATCATGGAGGTGACGGAAGGGCTCATGGACAACATCTTTGGGATAGCAGACATTAGTGACTCTCTCAATCATGTACATGAGATAGGGGGCATAGGGGAGGTACTTCATTGGGTCATTCGTAGCCCTCCTCAACTCATTCCACATGAAGTCAAATATGCAAAACCCCTCTTCATCCGGTGCCATCCTATTAAGGAGATTGGGAGCATAGTAATTCAAAGCCGTAGCATCTCCTTGCTTAGGATCAATGGTGGCTTGGAAGAATTGATTGAGATAGTAGTCGTATGGGTTGAGTTAATCCACCTTTCCCTCAATAGCCAAGTCACGACTGTGACAACCCCACCCGAGATAATACCGTACTATCCCCTAAACCACTCCATTTGGTCATTAAGCGATAATATAGAATCATCCCGTTGAGTGTTGCCGGGTTAACGCCCGGTAAATCACTTAACAAACATAGTTCTTTGACATGAAAGTAAAATAGTTTAGAGTTTATTGAAATCAGTAGAAGATAGCTAAACGACACGATCACATTATAGGAGGCCTGTCCATGATGCAATCACTCTTCGTCATCCACCCATTCTAGCTCCCAGCCGGGTGGAAGTTCTCCGGGCCACACATCACATGCATTACCTAGAAACAACATTTAAATAGCAAGCCTGAGTATACTAATACTCAGCAAGACTTACCCGTCTAAAAGAAAGACTTTACCTCTAATCATGCAAGGCTTTTGGCTTGTGGGTTTGTTTGCCAAAAAGCTACTAAGTAGTGAATCCTTACTTTCACATTTTAGCTCAAGTTCTAGTAGAAGCCATCATTACTAGATAAGCAACTATTGCAACCAAAGTTGTACAAACAATTAATCAAGGTAATAATCTTCACAAAGTTCCATCATAAAGAGATATCATGGCCAGTAGATTAAGTAGTCTCAGATAACGGTGAGAGGCCGTCAATCGATTGATTCAAAACCTTGCAAGGTGGACCTAAACACACAGGAGGTTCCCTCACTAAGAGTTCACCAACCAGGCGGTTCCTGTCATTCCTCGATTTGGGGATGATAGCTCACAGTCTTAAGTACAAGGTTTATCTGGGCTACGCCACTAAGGTCACCCAGCCTCACGCATGCACTCGGGTGGTGAGCCCGGGGCCGCAACCCTAAGAGTAGTGATAGTAAAACCCTGTACCGCCTCATTTAGGTACTAGGCTTACCGTGCCCATTTCCGACAAGTGTTTAGTACTTTCAAACATTTAACCAACGACGCCATTGGACCGGAGCCCAAATCCCATGCTCTTACCACATGAGCAATCCATTTAAACATACGGTGATTCCATAAAGGAGATCCTATTCTTGCGAGTGACGAACATCACTCGGCTTGTACCGGATCCTTAGAGCATAGCATCTAGTGACCTATCATGCTAGTAAAAGATCATTGGTACTTAGGATCATGCAACTAGGGTTTCAATTCAACTCCTGAACGTAAATGCACATAAGATAGCAATGATAAGTTCAGAAACTTGAAATTAAACACATGGGTTAATGATTAAATCGGGGCTTGCCTTCGTCAGCACAAGCAGACACACAAACTTCCAGACTTTGGTCCGGGTCTTGCTCTACGGTCACGTAGTGCACGTCTCCTCCTGCTCCCTCGTCCTCGTCAGCCGGCACAAGCGTATAGCTACCGTTGGGGACTTCTACATGGAGGATGCAAATGCAAGACTTAACTAGCAGATTGAGTTAATTCATCACAAAACCACAATTGATAACCATGGGGTGCGTGGTTGACCACATTCACCTAGATAAAGATACATTCAGCATACTCTTCCTATATAGGAATATTTTGTGGTGCTTTATTAGCTAGGCTCATTAATAGTGACTGAGTACATACAAAAGATAAATTAATTTAATTTAATTATCAACCAGTAGAAAATATCCACAAGAATTCTATGGTTGGCCATATTCACTTTAACAAAAGTATTTAAACACTTTCCTTTTAAAATATAATCAAAAAGCTTATTTAGTCTTCTCTTATGGTGATTGTGTGCACATCTATAAAAGAATAATTACTTTATATGCAAGACAGCAAGGGAAGTTATTTTTATGCCACAAATTACTTTCCTAACTCATTTTTATAACTCAAGCACAAAAAGATTTGTTTTTCCTATTTTTCCTTCACTTGATTAATCTAGTTTGCCACCTTCCAAACCTCCAATCATACCTCAAACTTGTCCAACAGTACCCACTGGTCCTACTGACCAGGAAACACCTAATTGGACAGCAAGCACAAGTTTGATCCACTGCAAACATAAATGCACACAAATACAAGCATTTCTAGCTAGCATTTAAAGGATTAATGCATACAAAAATAAATATAATAGCAATGAGGCCAAACTTTCTCCTACACATGCTTTGGCCTAAAAGCCCAAAAAAACAACAAACACACCTAGAGCTATTATAGATCTTGATATATACATTTATGATTAAAAACAAGCATAAATCAGGAAATAATATTTCTAACATAGATAAAATTAGGGTAAATTCACCAGAGGTGCATTTTATCATAACAAGACAATAGCCAGAAGTTGGGCTCAAAAATAATTATATTTTAAGCTACAAAAATCATCTAGGTAGATTTGTCAATATTACAAGATAATTTATATAAAAAGATTTCTTCAGTTACTTTGTGCACATTTTGACACAGAACCTACACATGCTAGTTCCCACAACATATCTTAAATCCAGCTCAAGATCATCTATGGATTTTGCACAAACACAGATCTAGGTATTTCACATTTCAATTTTTCACGCAAAAACTAAATCTCAAAAGTATATACATGCTTTGAGAAAGTTGTAGTTCTAGTTACACAGAGCACAACAAAATTGGGTTTGCAATTTTTGGATTTTTCTGTGATTTTATACGATTTTTCAAAGTTGCAGCTACAACACACAAAAGGGGTAACATTCATTTTGCTAGAAGACCCCTGGAAATTTTGAAAACATTACATATCAGCCCCTACTTTGCAGAAAACTCCCCGGAAAGAACTGAGGCCATGCAATAGGGTCCCTATGCTCAACCGCGGCGATCACCGGCGCAATTCCGACGATGCACAGTCGGGCTTGGCCGGGAAATGGCTCGGGAAGGGTCAGTGGGATACCTAGGATGGAGGTGTGCCGCTTGTTGGACTGGAGAAGGCTCCGGCGATGGCCGGCGGCGGTGCAGTGCGCACACGGCCATAGCTGCTCCGGCTTCGGCGAGGAGGGTGCAAATACACGAGTTTGTGTGCCTCATCTAGCTTCACTAGCACCTAAGCAATAGCCTAGAAGGCTCAGAGGCAGTGGAGAAGGTGGCGGGGCGCGAGCTCACCATGGCGGTGGCAATGGCAGGTGGTGGAGCTCGGGCGGCGGTGTGCGTGCGCGAGGAGCGGTCGGGGACGTGTTTATATAGTCGCGGAAGGTCGGTTGCGAGCTTGTGATGTCACCCCAATGACCGGAGCACGCGCGGCGTGGGCGGCAAGGCTCGGCGACGTGCGGTTGCCCCGGCGGCCAATGGCGCGCGGTGGGCGGGGCGCAGGTGAGTGTAGCCTTGCCACTTGGCACCATCCCAGCGGCCGTGGACGTCATGCACAGGAGCACATCGGCGCAGCGCAAAGACCGCTGGACACTCCGGCGCCTCGGCGTGCGCGCCGGCGCGGGTACGGCGTGTACGGCGGCGCTCCAATGTGGCGCGCGCGTGACGTTGCGCTGGAGCGCGCTCTGGCATTCGCGTGCAAAAACGGTTCGCTGAGTCGATTTTCAAAATCGATTTTCTCCACTTTTTGAAACTAAAGTGCACCTTGCACAAAATAGCAAAGTTGAAGACCATCTATTCCTCTACCACTTCTGCGAAGGGTGTTAGGGGTTTTGATCACTAGATTTTGCATAAACAGCATGCCAACCTCGGCATTTTCTCGTCGCTTGTGAACAGGAGCAGATCATGTTCAAATGCATTTTTCACTAATTTCCACTTCGAATTTCAAGTGCCACTCAACAGCAAAGTTGTGTGCCTTGCAAAACTACACATTTTTCCCATTGGGTGATTTTGAAGTGTTTAGTGAAATTTTGGAGAACGTGCCAAAGTTCTAGATTGGCACAAGGGGTCAAAGGGGATACTAGGGTTTTAAGCTAGGGTTTTGACCATGGGTTGACCTAGGGTTCCCAAGAGTAGTTAGAGAAGATGTTAAGAGTGTCATTAGCACAAACCACCAGTGAGCAAAAACACAGGGTGTTACAATGACTAGAAAACATGTAGGGGAAGTCCCTAGGCTTGTACTTGTCCTTGTTGTGGATAGGAGTGCGGTCTTAATCTTTTGAACCAAGTCCCAAAAGCCTAGATAAGGTCATGTAGTCAATGCTGCACTTGTTCCCTTGAGTTGTCCAAGTGATGGTATTGTCATATGGGTTGTAGTAGTAAGAGCAATGAAATTGAGCGAGAATCTCTTTGTTCTAATTGTAGCGAAAACCCATAATGTCATAGAGCGCCACTTCCTTGCACTTCTAAATCACGGAGTTGGACACGGTGTTGTTGAGGTCTTCATAATATTTCCAATCGATGTACCTCATCTTCACAATGGGCACCATGTTCTTGGCAACCAATTTGGGGTTCACTTATGACTGTTTGGTAGAAGTCCCTATGGAAATCACACTAAAAACGTGCCTCTAGCCCCTCACCCTTGAGATAGCGGTAGACATCATCCTCCCTTTGCTCCCTCACCGCTAGAGCATTCTTGGAATAGTCTCTATACATATGCTCTGCAAAGCCAAGAACCGATTCGGGTTCTCTAAGGTTGATGGGTGTGTTCACCACCCGAACATTGGGTGGAAGGGTGGGAATGAGCCTAGGAGGGGTTTTGGGACAAATGTGGGCTGCAACTCCTTGTTTGTGTTTGGGAGGAGCACGAGTGGCAGACCGACTTTGTGTAAGTGCAATCAAGCCCTATGAGGGTTTTGGTGATGTTGACCACACAATTAAAGAGCTAATGAGCCTTTGAGATTGTTGTGCAGCATAAGGTTGTTTTACAGGTGCAAAAGGAAGAATGGAGACCCCTCGTACCTATGCTCTTTGGAGAAGTTTATTTATTTTATCTTTTGAATTTGAGTATAAGACAATCCTTACTATTAAGAGGGATACTAATGGTGAGTTAGGGTGGATTTAAGTGCTCATAGTCTATCTTTCTTAAACCCAAACCCATACCCAAAGGGAAGAGATATGCTGCTGTTTTTGCCCGTGCTGTTTCCTTGTTCGGAGGTTCCGAGTTTTTTCTCAGAGGTTCCGACCGTAGGGCTACAGTCAGCAGAGATTTCAAAGGTCGGAAATTCTAAGATTTTTCTCGGAGGTTTCGAACTCTGAAATATAACTGTTACTATTCTGGATCTGGGGGTATTTATAACCCCTGGTCCCCCAACGGTCTTCTTCTTCCCCTGCCCGAACAGTAAACCGTTCTAGGGTGTTTCTCTCACCTAGCATTCACTCCCAACCTACTCTCTTCCAAATCCTTGCCTAGCATTGATTGAGAGTGGAATTTGAAGTGAGTTTGTGAGCAAATCCCTCTTTCCCTTGACCTTGAGCACTTGGAAAAGTCCTAGCAAGCTTGGTGGATCTATTACTCTTAGAGCCTTGCTCCTAGACGGATAGAGGTTCTTGGAAGCTCTCCAACCCGATTTGTGGAAGCTCCAAGGTGTTTGTATTACCCCTTGTGAATCTAGTGGAAAGCCTCCACCTATTACCCAAAGTGATAGGTGTGAGAGAGGAGTTGACCTTTGTGCTCCTTAGCCTTTGTGGCTTCCTCAACAACGTGGACGTAAGCAAGCCTTTGTGGCGAGCTGAACCACGGGATAAATCTTTGCCTCGTGTGTGCTCTCATTTATATTCTTGCATTGCTCTTGTTCATACTTGTTCTTGACTAGATCTATTAGGGTTTGTCCCCGATCTATGTTGTGGTACCTCCCTAGCTTGTTCTTTGCTTAGAAATCTTCTTGCTAGGTCCTAAGTACCTCCCAGAATTTGGTAGATCTGTTTTCCATCCAGTTATACACAGCTCAAGTCATATTTGCTCTGTTCTAACAGTTCCCAGAAGTTCCGAGTTTATTCTCGGAGGCTGCTTAGTTCGGATGTTCCGAGAATAATCTCGGAGGTTCCGGAGTCTGACAGTGTTTTTGCAGAAAAAGTTTAAATTTTGTGTGCAGGCCTATTCACCCCCCTCTAGGCCATATTGCCTCGATCCTTTCAATTGGTATCAGAGCGGGTTATCCTTGCGAACACCTAACCGTGTGAGGATATGGCAAGTGGAGATGACAAGCAAGAGGAGGAGGAATTTGAGGACTTGCCAAGTGACGTTGAAGGTGATGCCTCGGAGGTAGGGAACACCTCAACCCAAGAGAAATTTGACAAGCTCAAGAAGGCTGTCAAAGAAAGCTCCAAGGATAATGGCAATAAAAACAAGAAAGAGGACAAGAAGAAAGAGAAAGAAGAAGAAAAGAGGAAAGAGGACAGCAAGCTGGAAAAGAAGCAGAAAAGGAAGAAAGAAGAAAAGAAGAGAAGAAAGAGAACACCTTCACCATCTCCATCACCATCTTCATCATCCTCATCATCGTCTTCATCTAGTGAGAATGGAGATGGGAATGACGAGTACTATGGCACAAGAATTCCCAAGAGAACTCTCAAGCCGAAGCTAAAGCCCAAGGCTAAGTCCAAGGATGACTATAGAAGCGTATCCTTTAACTATGATTCTTTGGAAACAAAATCTAAGGATGATATCACTATACCCGTTGGCAAGTTACCCCAATTTGATGGGACTAACTTTGCTAAATGGAAGCATATGATGAAAGCCTATCTAACCGGTTTGAGTTTGGAGTTGTGGAACATTGTGTGTGTAGGTTTTGATGATCCCGAAGACTTTGGAAACCTTACTCCACGTGATCGTTGCAACATCAAAAGAAATGCTCAAGCTACAAGCACACTTCTTAGTGCTTTGAGTGCTCAAGAGTACAATTGAGTTAATGGGCTAGAGATTGCCAAAGAAATTTGGGACACCCTCCTCATTGCTCATGAGGGTGTTAACAAAGTGAAGAAGTCCAAGATCAACATTTTGATGGCCGAGCTTAATAGGTTCACTATCTTTGATGGAGAAGGGCCACAAGAGATGTTTGATAGATTAATGGTCATAGTTGGAAAGATATGAGGTTTAGGTGGTGATGAGTTAGATGATCACTATGTTGTGAAGGTGATGTTGGAGGCCTTTGCTCCAAGGAATCCTACTCTAGTCACATTGATTAGAGAAAAGAAGAGGTTTGAGGAGTTCTCTCCAAATGATGTTCTAGGGAGAATTCTTAATCACAAGCTAATGGACAAAGAAATACAACATAGAAAGAAAATCGATGAATTAGAAGCTAAGTTGGACAATTTGAAGGTCAAAGAGGTTGCTCTCCACTCCAACAAGTGAAGCAAGCCCACTACCTCATCCAAGCACTCTACTCCACCCAAGCCCTCTAAGTCGAAATCCAAGAAAGTGGAAGTAGAGAGCTCTACAAGTGACTCAAGTGAAGATGAAGATGAAGGTTTTCATGTTGAGATTGAGGACATGGCCTTGTTCATGAAGACATACAAAAGAGGATTGAAGAAATAAGGGTACAAGTTTGCCAAGAGGAAGTTTCGCAACAAGAAAAAGAGACTTGCTGCAATTGTGGAAGCACCGAGCACTTCATTACGGATTGCCCTAATGAGAAGAGAGAAAATAGGAATGACAAGGGTAAGGGGAACTACAAGAAAGATCAAAAACCATATCACAAGAGAAGAAACTATAGTGGAGAGGCTCATATTGGTCATGAATGGAATTCCGGAGATGAGAGCTCTAGTGAAGAGGAAGGGAAGAAAATTGCAACT
This sequence comes from Cenchrus americanus, assembly GCA_947561735.1. Classification (NCBI taxonomy): domain Eukaryota; kingdom Viridiplantae; phylum Streptophyta; class Magnoliopsida; order Poales; family Poaceae; genus Cenchrus; species Cenchrus americanus. Next base: position 182,299,575 of record OX387245.1, read on the forward strand.
GTGGCTATCAAGAAGCTTCCCTCTACCTCAAGGTTGTTCAACAACTTGACCGATTATGAAGAGAGCTCATCCATTCATTGCTTCATGGCCACGGGTGAGAAGGTAAAAATCAACTCAAAACCCTCTCCTCAACCTAGTGAGGAGTCGGAAATGGACTCTAGTGATGATTTTAGTGATGAGGAAGCAAACCAACTTGTTAGCGAGATGGATAAGCAATCTTGAGATTTTATGTCTAGGCTAATAGTAGAACTAGAGAAAAGCCAAGACACTCTTATCTCCGATAGAAGTGAGCTTGAGGCTTTGCGTTTGGAAGTTAACCAAGCAGAAAATGTCATAGCTACTCTCAAGGAAGACCTTGCTGCCTCTCAAGCTCAATGTAATTCTCTAAAGTTGAGGAATGAAGAGCTTGAGGAGCAATATAGTCTCCTTTGGAGTAGCACCTCACATCCTTCGAAGGTAAAAGGCGACTCTAGTGCTTCTACTAGCAAGGGTTGTGATAGATGTCATCATATTGATATTGAATCCAATGCTACTAGTCTTGCTAACATGGAAGCTATGAAGAAAGAAATTGCTAGGTTGAACTCAATCATAGCTAGAGGATGCATGGGTGAAGATAACAAAAAGGCAAGATTCACCAAGAGGAAAATGGTAGAGAAAAGTAAGAATCCAGGCTTTGGATATGTTGAAGGTGGCAAGACCAATGAAAGAAAAATCATCAAGGAAAAAGAATACCTTGAATTCAAGAGCACTGGGTTTCTGTTTGCCCAGACCCCGGAGGTTCCGAGCTCAAAGCCTGGAGGTTCCGGAGTCTGGAAGCCTCGAGCCACACAGACAGCTAAACTCGGAGGTTCCGAGAAAATTCTCGGAGGTTCGGGGGTCTGTAAAGATAGAACAAAGAAAAAGGGCAAGGCTCAGCACCAGCATGTTTCCAAGGCATCTAACACTTGTATGCAGGTTCAGAATCATCCAATAATGCATAAAAGAAATTTGAACCCCAACAAGAACAAGGCTCATGCATCTAGAGACATACCTCCTAGCTATGTGTTGAGACGCAACAATGTTGGTAAAGTTGTTGTCACGTATGTTGGAAATGAGTCCAACATATATGTGAAAAGATCACTATGGGTTCCAAAGGTTTTGGTTGCTAACGTGGAAGGCCCCAAATCAAATTGGGGACCTAAAAGAAGGAACTAAATTGTTTTGTAGGCATACTCCTCCGGTGGATCAAGTTGGGTGCTTGATAGCGGATGTACACATCATATGACTAGAGAAAAGAGTATGTTCTCATCCTATCTCCATTTAGAAGGACGAAATGAAACTATTGCATATGGAGGGGATACAAAAGGAGAAGTCATCAGTGTAGGTGTTATCCCTATTTCTCAAAACTATTCAATTACAAATGTTCTTCATGTTGATCCATTAGGTTACAATCTATTATCGGTTTCACAACTTAGTGAGATTGGTTTTGATTGCCACTTCTCGGATAAGGGTGTGTCCATCATAAGAAAGGAGTATTCCTCTATTGTCCTTACGGGTCGCTTGAGGGGGAGGCTTTACCTAGTTGATCTCAACAAAAGTAAAGTTTCTCCCAAGACTTGTCTAGTGGCAAAATCCAGCATGGGTTGGCTATGGCATCGCCGACTAGCTCATGTTGGCATGAGGAACTTGGCCAAACATTTGAAAGATGAACAGATCCTTGGACTAACAAATGTACATTTTGAGAAAGATAGGATTTGCAAAGCGTGCCAAGCCGGAAAGCAAGTAGGAGCACCTCACCCATCAAATAGCATTCTCACTACATCAAGCCCGTTGGAGCTCATTCACATGGATCTATTTGGACCGGTGGCCTACATAAGCATTGGCAGTAACAAATATGGCTTGGTTATTGTTGATGATTATTCTCACTTTACGTGGGTGTTCTTTGTGTTTGACAAGAGTGAAGTACAAGGGAAGGTGAAGACCTTCATAAGGAGAGCACAAAGGGAGTTCGAGCTACCAATCAAGAAAGTAAGAAGTGACAATGGCTCGGAGTTTCGAAACACCTATGTTGAAGAGTTTCTTGATGAAGAGGGCATCAAGCATGAATTTTCAGCACCTTATACCCCTCAACAAAATGGGGTGGTTGAGAAGAAAAATAGAACTCTTATTGAGATGGAAAGAACCATGTTGGACGAGTCTTTTGGGCCGAAGCTATTAACACGACTTTCCATGCCATCAATCGCCTCTATCTTCACAAGTTTCACAAGAAGACCTCCTATGAGCTCATCATCGGTAAAAAGCCCACGGTGTCTTACTTTAGAGTGTTTGGGTGCAAATGTTTCATTCTAAACAAGAGGCCCCGAACTTCTAAGTTTGCACCAAAGGTTGACGAAGGATTTTTTCTTGGTTATGGTCCAAATGAGCATGCTTATCGAGTCTTCAATCTAACCACTGGGAGGATTGAAGTCACAGTAGATTTGACCTTTGATGAATCTAATGGCTCTCAAGTGGAGCAAGTTGACTTAAATGTTGTAGGTAATGATAAGCCATCTTGTGAAGCAATCAAGCAATTGGCCATAGGTGATGTTAGACCAGTTGAAGCACAAGAGGAAGACGAGAACCAAGTACAAACTTCAACACCACTCGAAGGGCCAGAAGTCACTGGTTCAGGAGCTGTACAGACTTCAGAGGTTCCGAAAATTCCTCGGAGGTTCCAGGAACTGGCACTGAAACTCAACCTCCGAGAAATTTTCTGGAGGTTCCAGGGTCTAGAAGTTCAACACCACAAGACACCCTGAACCAGCAAATTGATCAGCAAGGGGATGTTCAAGCAAGTGCATCTAAGCCCTAAGCGGATGAAGATAATGAAGACCAACCTCTACACCAACCTCTTGGACCATCACATCCTCATGTACATCAAGTCATACAACAGGATCATCCCGTTGACAACATCCTTGGAAGCATAAGGAGAGGGGTAACAACACGATCTCGTCTTAAGAAATTTTGCGCATTTTACTCGTTTGTTTCCTCTCTTGAACCAACCAAGGTAGAGCAAGCTCTTGAGGATCCGGATTGGGTGGTAGCTATGCAAGAGGAGTTGAACAACTTTGAAAGAAATCAAGTGTGGGAGTTGGTGGAAAGGCCAAATACGAACATCATTAGCACTAAATGGGTCTTTCGAAATAAGCAAGATGAGTTTGGTATTGAGACTAGGAACAAAGCAAGATTGGTTGCTCAAGGGTACACTCAAGTTGAAGGACTAGACTTTGGAGAAACATATGCACCGGTAGCAAGACTTGAAGCAATTGATTTCTACTAGCTTTCGCTGCCCATCATGACTTCAAGCTCTACCAAATGGATGTCAAGAGTGCATTTCTCAATGGACCACTCTCTGAAGAAGTATATGTTAAGCAACCATCGGGTTTTTGAGGACCATGTGTGGTTCGAGGACCGGTGAATGGTCGCTTCCTTGTGTGATGAAGGACCGATACGGCGAACCAGAGAGGGGGGGAGTGAATGGGAGCCGATAAAAATTCTTCTCGAAGGAGATCGAAACTCCAACAAGATGAACACGGCTTCCAACACACGTCTCCGACTCACTACCAAGGTTGGTCAAGCCCACGTAGCCACTGGAGTGCCACTGGACCTAGGAACCAACACACAACCTTCCGACCCGAGAAACGCGGCGGAAAAACCAAACCTCGAGTCTACAGACCCACACCGGTCAGACCGGTGAGCACCACCGGCCGACCGGTCCCCGCCGGTGAAACCGAGCAACTTCCACTAAGTGGCTCTACACCGGTCAGACCGGTGAGACGCACCGGTCAGACCGATGGCGACCGAGAGAAAGCCCTCCAAGGCACCAAACGAGTCAACCGAGCCACCAAACGGACCCAAACTTGAAACAGCAGCAACACGGGACAACGGCGAACTCACCAAGACGTTCACCCGAGCAAAATCCCACAAGGGCTTGCACCGGTCGGACCGGTCAAGAGCACCGGTCGAGCCGGTGTAGCACGGGCACTCGGGATGAACAAAGACCCGCGGGTCAACTCCCCCAAATCCAAATCTCGATCTCCCGAATCGCTCCACGGACTTGAACAAGACTTTGGGGATATCATGAACACCTCATGAGGAGTTCATAGCCAAGTTTAATCCCACCAAAACTCGTCCAAAAAGGAGGAATCGAAGAAATCCCGCCGAAAGCACTTCCAACCCAAGAACTCAAGAAACCCCGAAATCGAGCACTTTTCCTCACGGATTTGGGAGGGGAATCACAGCCCAAAGAACCACGAAGGGTTCCCACAAATTTCCCTCATCAAATCCCCAAGAGAAAAGCCCCGAAAACCACCCAAAGAAATCACCGAGAAAGGGCTCCGAAAATCACCACCAAGAACAACCGGGGAAAACACATCCAAACCTTTAGGAACCACGCCGAATCATCTATACATGAGACAAAGGTTCGTACAAGGTCTAGCAAGCCGCCCGATCATCCATCCCTCTCTACAAGATCTCTCCGTGAAGCTCTCTTGCTAGTCCTAAGGAAAACCTAGAGAAAATAGGTGGAAAATAGGAAAACTAATGAGCTAGGGTTCCAAGAGTTGGTCGCTATCCTCTCACCTCTTGGGTTATATAGGCGGCAACCGAATGTCTAAAATGCCCCTATCTACTAACTAGGGATACAAGCCCCTCAAGGGCGGATTTGGAATTCTTGATGTCTTCACCATCGGACGGATGCCCGCAACCGCACCCTCGCGTAGCCTCGACGCAAGCCATGCGATCCCGACGCGTGTCCTCCGCTTCGAAGATTCCGGACCGCGTCGTCGCACACCGGTCGGACCGGTGCTCCTCACCGGGCCGACCGGTCCCCACGGTCGGACCGGTCGGACCCACCGGTCGAGGCCGGTCCAGTGCCGCCGCACCTCCGTCTTCGGTTCTCCGGTCTTGGCTTTGTGGATCAACCAAGGAACCCGGTGGTTTTCGGTGAACCACCGGAAACCCCGCGAACTCGGTGTAGCCTCCGCCAATCTCCACTCATGACTTGGCTCCCACGTAGTCCCGGCTCGACCTTGGTTTTGAGGCTCAACCAAGAAACCGTCCACGACTTCATCTTGCTGTTCATGCCACCATGCGGCCCGCACTTGACCCCGCCGGCCACGGGTCCCTCGAATGAAGCCTACTTGTCTTCTCCACACCCGGAGGCCTCACCGGCGACGACCTTTCGCGCTTGTTCTTCACCCGCACCAACACGAGTCAAGCCGCAACCCGCACCCGCAATACTTAGCCAAGAATCAGTCCACACAACGTTGTCAATCACTCATCACACAAGGAAGCGACCATCCACCGGTCCTCGAACCACACATGGTCCTCAATCTCCCCCTTGATGAGTGCATTGACAACACCCACACGAAGGTAACAAGAGAGAAAAGAAAAGAAAACGAAACGAACAAAAAGAAACTCCAACAAGCGATCGAAAGCCAAACAAAGGCAAAGAGCAAGATCACTTGAAGAAGACAAGTCTCGGACCCCTTAGGCAAGGGCAACGGCTCGACACATCCGAGACAAAGCAAAGCTCAAGCAAAGAGCGCAAACCACCGAAACAAAGCTCGAAAAATCTCAAAGAGCTCCCCCTGCACACATGCAAACTCCCCCGAACCAATGCAACTCCCCCGGACGAATGCATGCAAGAAACCACATGAAACGGGGGGTACGGCAAAGAACTTCAGCTCACACCGGTCGACCGGTCATCACCACCGGTCGACCGGTGCCCAACATATGTACGGGACCAGCACTCACACCGGTCGGACCGGTGCTCTTCACCCGGTCGGACCGGTGTACAACGAAGCCCGAGAAATGGCTCGAAACCACCGAAAACCTTCCAAACGCGTCCAACAAGCCATTTCAAGCTCAAACTTCTCCCCCTTGTTGGCAATGCATGAATCAAGCCAAAAATGCAAAAGATGCAACCTAGAGCTTCTCAAATAGACAAAATTCAACAAAGAATGCTACACATGTCCAAATGAGCAAGTTAGGTACTCTACGGCTTCGTATCGATCTCAACTACATGATCACCAAGTTTCACAACCATTGGACGAAGCTAAAATGGATTTTGGAAATTTTGCGAAAAACTTGCCTCTCATGAGCAAAGTCCTAAACATGATCAAAGCATATCAAAATGGCAAAGCCACACAAACTTCATGCTAGGACAGCCATTCTAATCATAAGAACATCACAAACACCCACAAGCACCTCATGTCATGTCAAAGCCACCGAGCCATGTGCCTACTTCTATGTATGAGACTTCTCATTGGTAGGCATCATGCAACGGTTTAGCACCCAAAGAAAATTAAATTCAGCACATATGACATGGGAGCACATTTCCAAGCATTTTTCATTTCATTTTCAGATTTGTAAATGGTACATGAAATGTCTTTGCGACAAAAAGGAACTTATGCTCATCCACAAGATAAGGCAAGAGGGCTAAACATTCATGATGGCAAATGAGCCTTTGGCCCCATATGATCAATAAACTAGCTATCCAACCACAAATTAAGCATAGCAAGGCCACAAAAACATGTCAAGAGCATGTAAAGGCATTTACACATGAGAGAGCATACATGTGACATTTTTCAAAAGCATAGCTATCAACCATGGATTATTCATCAAGATCATCAAGAGCTAAGCCAAACTAACCATATCATACCAAACAAGCTCACAAAGACATATATCTCATTCCATGGTGAACAATGTATATGAGAGAAGCTTTTCCTAACCGATGCATATGATACAAAATGCATGCAAAACAAAGATACAAGGATGCCTATACAACATGCTACATATGCCATGCCAAATGCAAGAAATGCACAAAGGAAAGCTATACAAATGCTACAAAGGAGCTCCCACACACAAAGCTCACAAACCACCGGCTCCTCGAGGGGAGGCAAAACGGGCTCGACACCACCGGCAAAAGAGCAAAGGAGCACCAAAACCACTAGCTCCCCCTAAACTCATGCATTAAGGCCAAAGAGCGTACAAAGCTCACCTTACACACACGAGATAAGGCAAAGAGCAAAAGAAACAAGTGGCTTGACCAAGGCCACACACTTGAAGGTCACAAATACACTCACCTTTATCATTTCTTCACAATTCACTCATCCTTGTCCACCATCCCCGAAAGCGATGTACCTCCATGTCACCACCGGGATATGAAGCCGAAGAACCACCCCCGATATCAACCAAATGTTCTCCGGACCATCCACCTGCAACTCAAAACCAAGAGCGAGAGCGAGCAAACGACTCAACACTGGGGTTAGTTCCAAAAGTGTAAAACCAGTGCCTAGCCCTTTGCTCGAAAGTGGGGTTAGGGCAAACCAAACCATCTTTCCTACCAAAGCTACCTCCACGAACACCACCACGGTAACCACCATGAGGGAACCAACCCTCTCTGCCTGGAGGAGAACCAAAACCACGAAAGAAAGCCCGTGGAACATCCTTCCTCTCCAACTCAATGCCACGACTCCTCCAATCCCCGTATTGAGCACGGGGAGGAGAACGCCTAGCAAACTGACCTCCTGCAAACTTTCCAGACCAATCACCAGAACCACGACCTCCAGAAACAACCCTCGCACCTGTACGAGCACGAAACCCAAACCGCCGCTGTCCGAGCCCGCACCGTCCGGCCGGTGCTCCACACCGTCCGACCGGTGTAGCACGGGCGACGGCACCTCCAACAGCCTTCCGCTCTCCCCAAGCCCGAACTGACTTCACACTCGCCTTGGCCCTGGGCAACTGCACACGAGGCTCAAGTACACCATCGAAAGGGTGGTACTTGTCCTTGTTAGCCCACTCCTTCGTCATTCTCTCCTCACGCTTCCTCTTGAAGCAAAACGCTCTCTTGTGACCATCCTTTCCACAAAACTCACAATGGAAATGGATCGATCTGGGCTTAGGCTTGGGATGAGGCTCTTCATAAGGCTTTTCACTTGGTTTCTCACTAGGCGTTTCACTTGCCTTCTCACTCGGTTTTTCTTTTGGTTGGTTTGGCTTGGATGCAAACTTGTATTTGGGTGTGGGTTGTGGTGGAACCGAAACATTCCCAAATTTCCTTTCTCTCTCACCCCCTGCCCTCACCAACCTTATCAAATCCCAAAGCCCAACCGTCAAAGCGCTTACGCCTAGCAATCATCATACCAAGCCGAGGTTCTTGACTCGACAACCAACTCGGCGCTTCACGCAACTTATCATTCTCATCTTGCAAGCGATCAACACATTTTGCAAGATCCAAATTCTTCATAGCATGCAACTCACAAGTAGAGCAAGAAGTAGGAATAGGCACTTTCAACTCAGCCTCAAGAGAAACAATGCGAGAGCGGAGCTCAGAAATTTTCTCATGCAAACTAGGGCAAGAAGTGCAAGCACCAAGCAAAGTGTGTCTAGATTGTAGCTCAGCCAACTCAACCCTAAGCACATCTAGTTCCTCACACTTGGAGGCATACTTCTCCCTAAGATCAGTCAAGTCAGCTAGGAAAGCAGAGCAATCAGGACAATCATTTTCATCGAAACAACGGGGCTAGCCTTGAGCGAATCAATTTCAAGCTTGCTATCAAGAACCCGTGTTTCTAGCTCGGCCACTCTAGTCCTAGCATCCTCGAGCAAAGATCTAAGCTCCTTCCTAAGCTTCTTAGCCTCTCTAAGCATGTGATCGCGATTATCAAGCAAGTCAACCAACTCCTCATTCTCCTTGCGCAAAGAGGAGAGCTCATCACATACCTCATCCTCGGAATCCAAGTCCGAGGCGTCCCTCTCGGCTTCTCTTCGTTGCTCGAACTACAAGCCATGCCGCGAAGTCGTCCTTGAGGCTTAGGCCCGTCACACAAAGGCCGTTGAGATACTTGCCAAAGTTCTTCTTCTTCCTCCTCTTCTTCTCATCCTCTTCGTCTTCATCACTCGAGCTTGAAGACGTGTCCTCGGAATCAGACTCAATGTCGCTTGATCTCTTCATCTTCTCTCGAGACCGTGTCTTCTTCCCATGTCCATGATCCTTCGTCTTGGACTTCTTCTTCTTGTCCTTGAACTTGTGCTTGTCGAGGTCGTTCACATTCGGACACTCGGCGAAATAGTGTCCAGCCTTGCCGCACTTGAAGCATGTCCTTGTCTTCCTCCTCATGTTCACTCGGTTCTCGTGCAGCCTCTCGAACCGCCTCGTCAGGAGCGCCAGCTCGTCCTCTCCAAGCTCGTCGAACTCCTCATCTGGCATAGACATCAAAGAGGAAAAGGAGAACATCCTGGTGGATGGGTTAGAGTTAGCCTTTCCTTTGGAACCACCAACGAGGGCAAGACTATGGGAATTAGTCGGGCCCTCGATCTTGGCTGTCATGCCCCTATCCACCTCAGCCGACTTGAGCTTCGAGAACAGCTCGTTCACCGTCAGAGTGTCATACTTCTCTGACTCCACAATGGCCTCGAACTTTCCGCCCCATATCGTACGATCCAAAGAGTGTAAGAGCTTGACCGCTCTATCATGATCATCGTACGGGAGCACGTCCACATTGGCCCTCATGTTGTTCACCACCACCGTGAACCTCTGAAACAAGGCATCAATGGACTCACCGGGGAGATGAGTGAAGTTCTCGTACTCTCTCCGTAAGTCGCATACATCCGTGCCCGAACACGGGCGTTCCCAACATGAGCCTCCTTCAACACCGCCCAAATCCTACAAGCCAAGTGCTCGGTGTGCACCCGATCGAACTCGGCCGACACAAAGCACGAAACAAGTAGTCGACCGCCTTATTGTTGGCGTCGAAGCCGTCCCTCGATCCCGGAGCGAGGAAATCAACCGCCGGACATAGCTTGTGTCCACCGTGACATCCCAAAGGATCCGACCCTTTCCGCGGAGAAACGCACCCATCCGCTTGCTCCACATCCGGTAGTTCTTGCCATCGAAGTGTGGAGGCCCCGAACCTCGTTCTCGGTACGCCATCCTTGGATCTTAGACCGGTTAGAGTCAACAAAGACCCGAACCGGCTCGATACCACTTGAAGGACCGATACGGCGAACCGGAGAGGGGGGGGGGAGTGAATGGGAGCCGATAAAAATTCTTCTCGAAGGAGATCGAAACTCCAACAAGATGAACACGGCTTCCAACACACGTCTCCGACTCACTACCAAGGTTGGTCAAGCCCACGTAGCCACCGGAGTGCCACCGGACCTAGGAACCAACACACAACCTTCCGACCCGAGAAACGCAGCGGAAAAACCAAACCTCGAGTCTACGGACCCACACCGGTCGGGACCGGTGAGCACCGCCGGTCAGACCGGTCCCTGCTGGTGAAACTGAGCAACTTCCACTAAGTGGCTCTACACCGGTCAGACCGGTGAGACGCACCGGTCAGACCGATGGCAGCCAGAAAGCCCTCCAAGGCACCAAACAGGTCAACCGACCACCAAACGGACCCAAACTTGAAACAGCAGCAACACGGGACAACAGCGAACTCACCAAGACGTTCACCCGAGCAAAATCCCACAAGGGCTTGCACCGGTCAGACCGGTCAAGAGCACCGGTCGACCGGTGTAGCTCGGGCGACTCGGGATGAACAGACCCGCGGGTCAACTCCCCCAAATCCAAATCTCGATCTCCCGAATCGCTCCACGGACTTGAACAAGACTTTGGGGATATCATGAACACCTCATGAGGAGTTCATAGCCAAGTTTAATCCCACCAAAACTCGTCCAAAAAGGAGCAATCGAAGAAATCCCGCCGAAAGCACTTCCAACCCAAGAACTCAAGAAACCCCGAAATCGAGCACTTTTCCTCACGGATTTGGGAGGGGAATCACAGCCCAAAGAACCACGAAGGGTTCCCACAAATTTCCCTCATCAAATCCCCAAGAGAAAAGCCCCGAAAACCACCCAAAGAAATCACCGAGAAAGGGCTCCGAAAATCACCACCAAGAACAACCGGGGAAAACACATCCAAACCTTTAGGAACCACGCCGAATCATCTATACATGAGACAAAGGTTCGTACAAGGTCTAGCAAGCCGCCCGATCATCCATCCCTCTCTACAAGATCTCTCCGTGAAGCTCTCTTGCTAGTCCTAAGGAAAACCTAGAGAAAATAGGTGGAAAATAGGAAAACTAATGAGCTAGGGTTCCAAGAGTTGGCTGCTATCCTCTCACCTCTTGGGTTATATAGGCGGCAACCGAATGTCTAAAATGCCCCTATCTACTAACTAGGGATACAAGCCCCTCAAGGGCGGATTTGGAATTCTTGATGTCTTCACCATCGGACGGATGCCCGGCAACCGCACCCTGCGTAGCCTCGACGCAAGCCATGCGATCCCGACGCGTGTCCTCCGCTTCGAAGATTCCGGACCGCGTCGTCGCACACCGGCCGACCGGTGCTCCTCACCGGTCGAGCCGGTCCCCACCGGTCGGACCGGTCGGACCCACCGGTCGACCGGCCCGGTGCCGCCGCACCTCCGTCTTCGGTTCTCGGTCTTGGCTTTGTGGATCAACCAAGGAACCCGGTGGTTTTACGGTGAACCACCGGAAACCCCGCGAACTCGGTGTAGCCTCCGCCAATCTCCACTCATGACTTGGCTCCCACGTAGTCCCGGCTCGACCTTGGTTTTGAGGCTCAACCAAGAAACCGTCCACGACTTCATCTTGTTGTTCATGCCACCATGCGGCCCGCACTTGACCCCCGCCGGCCACCGGTCCCTCGAACGAAGCCTACTTGTCTTCTCCACACCTGGAGGCCTCACCGGCGACGACCTTTCGCGCTTGTTCTTCACCTGCACCAACACGAGTCAAGCCACAACCTGCACCTGCAATACTTAGCCAAGAATCAGTCCACACAACGTTGTCAATCACTCATCACACAAGGAAGCGACCATCCACCGGTCCTCGAACCACACATGGTCCTCATGTGATGAGTGATTGACAACGTTGTGTGGACTGATTCTTGGCTAAGTATTGCAGGTGCAGGTTGCGGCTTGACTCGTGTTGGTGCAGGTGAAGAACAAGCGCAAAAGGTCGTTTCCGGTGAGGCCTCCAGGTGTGGAGAAGACAAGTAGGCTTCGTTCGAGGGACCCGGTGGCCAGCGGGGTCAAGAGCGGGCCGCATGGTGGCATGAACAGCAAGATGAGGTCGTGGACGGTTTCTTGGTAGAGCCTCAAAACCAAGGTCGAGCCGGGACTACGTGGGAGCCGAGTCATGAGTGGAGATTGGCAAAGGCTACACCGAGTTCGCAGGGTTTGCAGTGGTTCACCAGAAAACCACTGGGTTACTCGGTTGAGCCACAAAACCGAGGCCGAAGACTCGACGAAGAGGTGCGGCCACCCAGGCCGGTTCAACCGCCCAGGAGGGGCGGTCAGACCGCCTGCGGCCGGTCAGATCCCCAGGGCCGGTCTAACCGCCCAGGGGGCGGTCTGACCGCCCTGGCCGCCGGCGCCGAGAAGCTTCGAAGCGGAGGACACGCGTCGGGATCGCAAGGCTTGCGTCGAGGCTACGCAGGGTGCGGTCGCTGGGCATCCGTCCGATGGTGAAGACATGAAGAATTCCAAATCCGCCCTTGAGGGGCATGTATCCCTAGTTATTAGTGAAGGGTAGTTTAGTCTTTTGGGTGCCTCCATATATACTCATTAGATGGGTGGATGGCAGCCAACTCTTGGAACCCTAGCTCATTTGGTTTTTCCATTTTCGTTCTCCATTTTCCTTAGGATTTTAGAAGGCTAGCTTGAGAGCTTCATGTGAGATCTAGAGAGAGGGATGGATGTTTGGGTGGCAAGCTAGACCTTGTACGAACCATTCATGGCATGTATAGAAGGTTTGGCGTTGTTCATCATGGTGGTTTTCCCGTCTCTTTGGTGTTGATTTTCGGAGCTCTTTTTTGGCGGTGTTTTGAGGACGATTTCTTGGGGTTTTTGGTGGGTGTCACGTATGAGGTTCTTGTGCCTCTTTGGTCGGTGACTTTGCCCCCAAATCCCCTTTGAATCGGACTCGATTTGGTGGTTTCTCGAGTTGGGCGAGTTCTTGACCTAGAGAAGCGATTTCTTCGATTCCTCTTGATTGTGAGCGTTTCGGGTCGATTCCTTTGAGGTAGAGGTTGCCCGAGAGGTAACCCGGCTATTCCCGAAGTTTGGCCGCAATCCGTGGAGTGATTCGGGAGATCGGGCGCGAGGAAGTTGAGGTTTGACCCGCGGGTTCGTTTTACGGAAGGGGCGGTCTAACCGCCTACGGGGGGCGGTCTAACCGCCCGGGGTGTTTCCGGGTCAAAGTTTTGTTTCGCCGGATTTTCCTCTCGTGAGTTTGTTCGTCTTGATCGGAGGAGTGTCCGGGTGAAATTTGGGGTCGTTCTCGTGCGGTTTGCTAGGTGTTCTTGGTCGGGGTTCGTTGCCTGGGTACGGGAGGTTAGACCGCCCCGGGTAGCCGGTCTAACCGCCCTTAGGCCCTTGGGTGAAGTTTTGGTTTTCGCCAAGATTTTCTCGGTAGCTAGCATGGCCTTGACCGGAGATCTCGTTGGTGAAACCGTGGTGAGTTTTGGTGCTCGGAAGAGGTGTTTCGGAGGTTTTCTTGGTTGCCGGGGTAGAGGCGGTCTAACCGCCCCCTATACCCGGTCTAACCGCCCCCTCCGGTTAGCCGGCTTTCGAGTTGTTTCCGCTGTCGGTGCTGCGTGTGTGTTGTGGTTGCTGGTAGAGTTTGTTCCTAGGACCGGTAGCACTCCGGTGGCTACGTGGTTTTGGCAAACGGGAGGTAGAAGTGCGGAGCGTGTGATTTCGGGGGGTTCGACCGAGCTAGTTCGTCTTGTCGGAGTTTCAATCTCCCTCGAGAAGAATTTTTTATCGGCTCCCATTCACTCCCCCCTCTCTCGGTCGCCTAATCGGTCCTTCAAGTGGTATCGAGCCGGTTCGGGTCTTTGTTGACTCTAACCGCCTAAGATCCAAGGATGGCGTACCGAGAACGGGGTTCGGGTCCTCCACACTTCGATGGCAAGAACTACCGGATGTGGAGCAAGCGGATGGGTGCGTTCCTCCGCGGAAAGGGTCGACTGCTTTGGGATGTCACGGTGGACACAGGCTATGTCCAGCCGATGGATTTCCTTGCTCCAGGGTCGAGGGACAGATTCGACGCCAACAATAAGGCGGTCGACTACTTGTTTCGTGCTTTGTGTCATCCTGAGTTCGATCGGGTGCACACCGAGCACTTGGCTTGTAGGATTTGGGCGGTGTTGAAGGAGGCTCATGTTGGGAACGCCCAGGTTTAGGCACGGATGTATGCGACCTATCGGAGAGAGTACGAGAACTTCACTCATCTCCCCGGTGAGTCCATCGATGCCTTGTTTCAGAGGTTCACGGTGGTGGTGAACAACATGAGGGCCAATGTGGACGTGCTCCCGTACGATGATCATGATAGAGCGGTCAAGCTCTTACACTCTTTGGATCGTACAATATGGGGCGGAAAGTTCGAGGCCATAGTCGAGTCGGAGAGGTATGATACTCTGACGGTGAACGAGCTGTTCTCGAAGCTCAAGTCGGCTGAGGTGGATAGGGGCATGACTGCCAAGCTCGAGGGACCGACTGACTCCCATAGTCTTGCCCTCGTTGGTGGTTCCAAAGGAAAGACTAACTCTAACCCATCCACCAGGATGTTCTCGTTTTCCTCTTTGATGTCTATGCCGGATGAGGAGTTTGATGACCTTGGAGAGGACGAGCCGGCGCCGTTGACGAGGCGGTTCGAGAGGCCGCACGAGAACCGCGTGAACATGAGGAGGAACACGAGGACACCGCTTCCGGGCGGCAAGCGGGACACTTCGTCGCCGACTGCCCGGAGAAGGCCGAGAACAAGGACAGCTACAAGCACAAGCCGAGGATGAACGATGGCAAGTACCGTTCGAGGCGCAACCACAAGAGCAAGCACAAGAACAAGTACAAGGATGAGCGACAATCGAGGAAGAAGGAGGGCCGAGGCAAGGCCCGAGCGATGGTTGGAGCGAGCGACGTCGACTCCAGTTCCGCGTACTCCACCTCGAGCTCGAGCAGCAGTGAAGACGAGGGAGATCGCCGCAAGAACAAGAAGTCGTCCAAGAACCTGAGCGGGCTGAGCCGCTTCGCGAGAGATGGCTTCGCACCATGGCGCCGAGCTCCGGCAGAAGCAAGAAGAGCACACAGAGTGACTCGGACTGCGAGTCCGACGACGAGGTGCGTGATGAACTTCCCTTCTTGCGCGGGGAGAATGAGAGGCTTGGCTCTTTGCTTGATAACCGTGATGACATGCTTAGAGAGGCCAAGAAAATGAGGAAAGAGCTTAGGGCTTCACTCGAGGATGCTAGGACTAGAGTGGCCGAGCTAGAGACACGGGTGCTTAATAGCAAGCTTGAGATTGATTCGCTTAAGGCCATTTCGTTGTTTCGGATGATAATGATTGTGCTCGATTGTTCCATATTTCTTGCCGATCTTGCTTTGTTTAAGGAGAAGCATGCCTCCAAGTGTGAGGAACTAGATGTGCTTAGGGTTGAAGTGGGCGAGCTTAAGTCTAGACCTCGCTTTGCTAGGTGCTTGCACTTCTTGCCCCGTTTTGCATGCTAAGATTGATGAGATGCATGCTTACACTAGTTCGCTCGAGGCTAAATTGAAGGAACCCATGCCTACATCTTGCTCTACCTGTGAAATGCATGCATTGAAAAATTTGGAGCTTGCACATTATGTTGATCATTTGCAGGATGAGAATGATGATTTGAGGAAGTTGATGGGTTGGTTGTCTGGTCATGAGCCTCAGTTGAGGATGATGATCGAGGTCTTTAAGAGGCAAGATGGTGAGGGGCTTGGGGCAAACAAGGTTGGTGAAGGAAGTGGAGAGAATATCCCGGAGCCACCAAAAACCCACCACAAAAATGATTTCCCTCCAAAACCCAACCATCTTAGGAACCGACTAGACACAACCCCCGCCTCCACCTATATTTCCTACACCCACAAATGATCTCCGAAGGCCTATCAAGTTTGTGAGCACTTCCGGAAAGTGTTCTTTGGGAAAGTGAGTGAGAAGGCAAGTGAGGAGAAATCGGTGGAGGAGTTGAGTGGAGAGAAACCAAGCGAGCAGCCCCAATCCAAGCCTAAACCCAAGCTTGTGAGGTTCCGTTGTGGCCATTGTGGGAAAGAGGGTCACAAGGATGAGTTTTGCTTCAAGAGGAAGCGGGAAGAGAGGATGGCAAAGGAGTGGGCGAACAAGGATAGGTACAACCCTTACCATGGTGTACCTAAGCCTCGTATGCCACTAACCAGGGGTAAGGCTGTGGTGAGAAGTGTTCCGGCATGGGGAGATGCGAGTTCCCGCAGCCGAGGAGCAGTTCTGGAGGGGCGGTCAGACCGGCCTGGCTAGGCGGTCGACCGGCCCCGGCCCGCAGGGGGGCGGTTAGACCGGCCCCGGCTAGGCGGTTTAACCCCCCCCCCCCCCACTCCGGGCGGAGTGGTTTTCGAGGTGGTGAGTCGAGAGGTTTCGGTGTCCGGAGGTGGAGTTGCCGGTGGTTGGTCCGGAGAGACGCAGTGGTCGGTTGCTAGGCATTCTCCCCCTCGAGTTCACTACGGGGACGGGAGGAGTCGTAGCTTTGAGAAAGGGAGGAGGGACGTTCCACGGGTTGTCTTCCGTGGGTTTGGTCCTCTTCCAGGCAGTGAGGGGTGGTTCCCTCGGAGTGGTTACCGAGGTGGTGTTTGTGGTGGTAGTTATGGTAGGAAAGATGGCTTGATGTGTGCTAACCCCACTTTCGAGCAAATGGCTCGGCACTAGTTTTCCTCCTTTGGTACTAACCCCAGTGCTGAGTCGTTTGTTCGCTCACGTGCTTGTTTTTGAATTTCAGGTGGGAGACTTGAAGAACATTTGGTTGATTGACTCCGGTTGTTCGAGGCATATGACCGGAGACGGGGGTGGTTCTCAAGTCTCGTCCGTGGTGACGAAGAGGTACATCACCTTTGGGGACAATGGGCGTGGGCGTGTGCTTTCGTAAGGTGAGATAAAAGTGAGTGACAAGATCACTCGAGGCGTGTTACTCTTGTTCAATCGTTGGGGTACAATTTGCTTTTCGTGTCCCGCTTGTTGGATGAGGGATTTGAGGTGTTGTTTCGGCCGTGTGGTTCTCGGATTGTGGACTCTCGAGGGGACCTTGTTTGTATGGTCGTTCCCGAGGGTCGGGTGTTTCGTGCTGATTTTTCTCGCCTTCGGGTGTGGAGCGTTGTTTCTTGGTCGGTTCTTCGAGTGAGTTGTGGAGGTGGCATAGGAAGTTGGGTCACTTGAGCTTTGACCTTTTGTCTCGCTTGAGTAAACTCAATTTGGTCCGAGGATTGCCACGGTTGAGGCTTGAGAAAGAGTTGGTTTGTGCTCCGTGTAGGCATGCCAAGATGGTGGCCTCTTCTCACCCGCCTCTCACCGATGTGATGACCGAGCGTCCATGCGAGTCGCTCCATATGGACCTTGTTGGTCCGGCTCGTGTGCGATCTGCGGGTGGGAAGTGGTATGTCCTTGTTGTGGTGGACGACTATTCTCGGTATGCGTGGGTGTTCTTTCTTGAGGAGAAGGGGGAGACGTTTGGTTTTGTTCGAGATCTAGTCTTGAGGTTGAGGAACGAGAGGCAAGGAGATGCCATACGAGCTATCCACAGTGATAATGGCTCGGAATTCAGGAACTCTCGTTTTGAAACCTTTTGCCATGACTTGGGTCTTGAACACCAGTTTTCGAGTCCGTATACGCCTCCCCAGAATGGTGTTGTGGAAAGGAAGAACAGGACCTTGTGCGAGATGGCTCGGACGATGCTTGATGAGCATAGGACTCCGAGGAGGTATTGGGCCGAGGCGGTGAATACCGCGTGCTATGTGTCAAACAGATATACCTCGCAGTGCACAAGAAGAAGACATGCTATGAGTTGATGCATGGTCGCACACCCAAGGTGAGTCACTTCCATGTCTTTGGTTGCAAGTGTTTCATTCCGAAGAAGGGCGGGAAGTTGGATAAGTTTGAGGCTAGGTCTCGTCGATGGCATTTTCTTTGGTTATGCATCTCATTCTAGAGCATATCGTGTGCTCAATCTTGAAACTAACCAAATCGTGGAGACTTGCGAGGTAACCTTCGACGAGACAGAGCCACGTAGTCAGCTTGTCTTTGAGTGTGCAGGTGATGATGAGCTTGGCGAGGAGATATTTCAGGAGGAGGAGCATGAACATGGTGATGATGAAGATGGCGGTGCGGTGCCCCCGCCGAACATGTACCCACTACTTCGACTACGATGATGGATGGACCCTCCGCTACACCTACGACGACAAATCAAGAACGAGGAGAAGCCGATGTTGAGGGGGGGAGGTAGCTTCGAGGCGAGAACCTCCCCGGCGAGTTCAAGTGGATCACCCAGCTTCGAGGATCATCGGCGACATGAATGAACGCACTACACGGTCGAGGGTTCGAAACATTTCCCATTTTGCTCATGCTGCGTTTGTTGCTTCTTTCGAGCCCAAAGACATTGGACACGCACTATCTGATCACAATTGGGTTAACTCGATGCATGAGGAGTTGGAGAACTTTGAGAGGAATCAGGTGTGGGAGTTGGTTGATCCTCCCCCAGGGTGTAAGCCGATTGGTACAAAGTGGGTGTGGAAAAACAAAGAGGGAGAGAAGGGTGAGGTTGTGAGGAACAAGTCGAGACTTGTCGCTCAGGGGTTCAGTCAGAAGGAGGGGATTGACTACGAGGAGACCTTTGCTCCCGTAGCCCGTTTGGAGGCGATTAGGATCCTTCTAGCCTTTTCCGTGGCTAAAGGGTTCAAGTTGCACCAAATGGATGTGAAGAGTGCTTTTTTGAATGGAGTGTTGGAGGAAGAAGTGTATGTGAGACAAAGCCCGGGGTTTGAGAGTGAGAAGTACCCCCACCGGTGTACAAGTTGAGGAAGGCGCTGTATGGGTTGAAGCAGGCACCTAGAGCTTGGTATGGCAAGGTTGAGGGGGTTCTTGTTTGAGAGAGGTTTTGAGATGGGGAAGGTCGATCGACCTTGTTTTTGCTAAGGCGAGGCGAGAGATATCCTGATTGTGCAGGTGTACGTGGATGATATTGTCTTTGGTGGCTCATCTAACTCTCTTGTTGCAAGGTTTGCGATGATATGAGCAGGGAGTTCGAGATGAGCATGATGGGTGAGTTGCGGTTCTTCCTCGGGCTACAAATCAAGCAATCAAAGGAAGGAACATTTGTGCACCAGGCTAAGTACACCAAGGACATTGTGAGGAAGTTCAAGATGGAGGACTCCAAGGCTATGACGACGCCGATGAGTACGACTACAGCTCTTGATGCGGACGAGGAAGGTGAACACGTGGACCAGAAGGAGTATCGGAGCATGATCGGGTCACTCCTCTACTTGAAGGCGACGAGGCGGGACATACAGTTCTCAGTGTGTCTGTGCGGTCGTTTTCAAGCGTCTCCGAGGACTTCGCATCGGCAAGCAGTGAAGAGAATTTTCAGGTACTTGCGTCACACTCCCGACTTCGGCCTTTGGTACTCCGCGTCCTCTTCTTTGGCGCTTCATGGCTTTTCAGACGCGGATTTTGCCGGGTGTCGGTTGGATAGGAAGTCCACTTCTGGGACTTGCCAGTTTTTGGGTTCTTCTTTGGTGTCTTGGTCTTCCCGCAAGTAGTCGAGTGTTGCTCAATCCACGACCGAAGCCGAGTATGTTGCCGCTGCTAGTTGTTGCTCTCAGCTCCTTTGGATCACCTACACCATGAGTGACTTTGGTGAGGAGTATACCCATGTCCCACTTCAATGTGATAGCACCAGTGCCATAAGCGTTGCAAAGAACCAGTGCTCCATTCCAAAACCAAACACATAGAAGTGAGGTATCATTTCCTGAGAGACAACGTAGAGAAAGGGAAGATAGCTTTGATCCATGTACCCACACATGACCAACTAGCCGATATTTTCACCAAACCCCTAGATCAAGCAACTTTCACTCGTTTGCGGGGGGAACTTGGTGTGTGCTTGATTTCTTGAGTTGGGTGTGTGGGAGCTCCTTTGTAGCATATGTATAGCTTTCCTTTGTGCATTTCTTGCATTTGGCATTGCATATGTAACATGATGTATAGGCATCCTTGTATCTTAGATTGCATGCATTTTGTATCATATGCATTGATAGGAAAAGCTTGTCCTATATACTTTGTTCACCATGGGTTGCTATATATGTTCTTGTGAGCTTGTTTGGTATGCTATGGTTAGTTTGGCTTAGCTCTTGATGATCTTGTTCAATGATCCATGGTTGATGGCTAATTTTTGAAAAATGTCACATACATGCTCTCTCATGTGTAAATGCCTATATATGATCTTGACATGTTTTAGTGGCTTTGCTATGCTTACTTTGTGGATGGATAGCTAGTTTATTGATCATATGGGGCCAAAGGCTCACTTGCCATCATGAATGTTTAGCCCTCTTGCTTAATCTTGTGGAGGGGCATAAGTTCCTTTTTGTCGCAAAGACATTTCATGTACCAATCATAAATCTGAAAATGAAATGAAAAATGTTTGGAAAATATGTTCCCATGTCATATGTGCTGAAATTAATTTACTTTGGGTGCTAAACCGTTGCATGTTGCCTACCAATGAGAAGTCTCATACATAGAAGTAGGCACATGGCTCGGTGGCTTTGACATGACATGAGGTGCTTTTGGGTGTTTATGATGGTCTTATGATTAGAATGGCTGTCCTAGCATGAAGTTTGAGTGGCTTTGCCATTTTGATATGTTTTGCTCATGTTTAGGTATTTGCTTGTGAGAGAGTAACATTTCGCAAAATTACTCAAATCCTTTTTAGCCTTGTCCAATGGTTGTGAAACTTGGTGATCACGTAGTTAAGGTCATTACGAACCTGTCGAGTATCTAACTTGCTCATTTGGACTTGTGTAGCTCTTTGTGATGAATTTTGTATATCCGAGAAGCTCTATGTTGAAAGTTTTTGCATTTTGCCTTGATTCATGCATTGTCAACAAGGGGGAGAAGTTTGTGCATGTTTTGGGTACCTGGGAGTGTTTGGAAGGTGTTCCAATTGTTTCGGGTAAATTTTGAGTAGTTTGGTGCAGGGCCGGTCTCTTGGGGCAGTCTAACCGCCCCCCGGGCGGTCGGATCGGCGGAGGCGGTCTAACCGCCCGTACGAGCGGTCTAACCGCCCGGGCGTTGTGAGCAAGTTTTTGCTCTTTGTTGCATTCCCGAGTTGCATTGATGCATGTGTTCAGGGGGAGTGTGCTGTGGCTCAGGGGGAGCTTGCATATGTGCAGGGGGGGCTCTTTGTGGTGTTCGAGTTTTGCTTTGGTGCTTTGCGCTCTTTGCTTGAGCTGTGTTTTGTCTCGGATGTGTCGAGCCGTTGCCCTTGCCTAAGGGGTCCGAGACTTGTCTTCTTCAAGTGATCTTGCTCTTTGCCTTTCTTTGGCTTTTGATCGCTTGTTGGGGTTTCTTTTTATTTGTTTCTTTTCTTTTCCTTTTCTCGTGTGTTACTTCATGTGAGTGTGTTGTCAATGCACTCATCAAGGGGGAGATTGAGGACCATGTGTGGTTCGAGGACCGGTGAATGGTCGCTTCCTTGTGTGATGAGTGATTGACAACGTTGTGTGGACTGATTCTTGGCTAAGTATTGCAGGTGCAGGTTGCGGCTTGACTCGTGTTGGTGCAGGTGAAGAACAAGCGCGAAAGGTCGTTGCCGGTGAGGCCTCCAGGTGTGGAGAAGACAAGTAGGCTTCGTTCGAGGGACCCGATGGCCAGCGGGGTCAAGTGCGGGCCGCATGGTGGCATGAACAGCAAGATGAGGTCGTGGACGGTTTCTTTGTAGAGCCTCAAAACCAAGGTCGAGCCGGGACTACATGGGAGCCGAGTCATGAGTGGAGATTGGCGGAGGCTACACCGAGTTCGCGGGGTTTGCAATGGTTCACCAGAAAACCACTGGGTTACTCGGTTGAGCCACAAAACCGAGGCCGAAGACTCGACGAGGAGGTGCGGCCACCCAGGCCGGTTCAACCGCCCAGGAGGGGCGGTCAGACCGCCTGCGGCCGGTCAGATCCCCAGGGCCGGTCTAACCGCCCAGGGGGGCGGTCTGACCGCCCTGGCCGCCGGCGCCGAGAAGCTTCGAAGCGGAGGACACGCGTCGGGATCGCAAGGCTTGCGTCGAGGCTACACAGGGTGCGGTCGCCGGGCATCCGTCCGATGGTGAAGACATCAAGAATTCCAAATCCGCCCTTGAGGGGCTTGTATCCCTAGTTATTAGTGAAGGGTAGTTTAGTCTTTTGGGTGCCTCCATATATACTCATTAGATGGGTGGATGGCAACCAACTCTTGGAACCCTAGCTCATTTGGTTTTTCCATTTTCGTTCTCCATTTTCCTTAGGATTTTAGAAGGCTAGCTTGAGAGCTTCATGTGAGATCTAGAGAGAGGGATGGATGTTTGGGTGGCAAGCTAGACCTTGTACGAACCATTCATGGCATGTATATATGGTTTGGCGTTGTTCATCATGGTGGTTTTCCCGTCTCTTTGGTGTTGATTTTCGGAGCTCTTTTTGGCGGTGTTTTGAGAACGATTTCTTGGGGTTTTTGGTGGGTGTCACGTATGAGGTTCTTGTGCCTCTTTGGCTGGTGACTTTGCCCCCAAATCTCCTTTGAATCGGACTCGATTTGGTGGTTTCTCGAGTTGGGCGAGTTCTTGACCTAGAGAAGCGATTTCTTCGATTCCTCTTGATTGTGAGCGTTTCGGGTCGATTCCTTTGAGGTAGAGGTTGCCCAGGAGGTAACCCGGCTATTCCCGAAGTTTGGCCGCAATCCGTGGAGTGATTCGGGAGATCGGGCGCGAGGAAGTTGAGGTTTGACCCGCGGGTTCGTTTTACGGGAAGGGGCGGTCTAACCGCCTACGGGGGGCGGTCTAACCGCCCGGGTGTTTCCGGGTCAAAGTTTTGTTTCGCTGGATTTTCCTCTCGTGAGTTTGTTCGTCTTGATCGGAGGAGTGTCCGGGTGAAATTTGGGGTCGTTCTCGTGCGGTTTGCTAGGTGTTCCTGGTCGGGGTTCGTTGTTGGGTACGGGAGGTTAGACCGCCCCGGGGTAGCCGGTCTAACCGCCCCTAGGCCCTTGGGTGAAGTTTTGGTTTTCGCCAAGATTTTCCGGTAGCTAGCATGGCCTTGACCAGATATCTCTGTTGGTGAAACCGTGGTGAGTTTTGGTGCTCAGAAGAGGCGTTTCGGAGGTTTTCTTGGTTGCCAGGTGGAGGCGGTCTAACCGCCCCCTATACCCGGTCTAACCGCCCCCTCAGGTTAGCCGGCTTTCGAGTTGTTTCCGCTGTTGGTGCTGCGTGTGTGTTGTGGTTGCTGGTAGAGTTTGTTCCTAGGACCAGTAGCACTCCAGTGGCTACGTGGTTTTGGCAAACGGGAGGTAAGTGCGGAGCGTGTGATTTCGGGGGTTCGACCGAGCTAGTTCGTCTTGTCGGAGTTTCAATCTCCCTCGAGAAGAATTTTTATCGGCTCCCATTCACTCCCCCCCTCTCTGGTCGCCTAATCGGTCCTTCAGTTTTGAAGATCCCAAGCATTCTAATCATGTCTACAAACTCCATAAGGCGCTCTATGGGCTCAAGCAAGCACCAAGAGCATGGTATGAATGCCTTAAGGATTTCTTGCTCAAGCAAGGCTTTGAGATAGGCAAAGTCGATGCTACTCTCCTTACTAGAAAACTTGATGGTCATATCTTTGTGTGCAAAATATATGTTGATGACATAATATTTGGTAGTACTAATGAAACTTTTTGTGAAGAGTTTAGTAGGGTGATGACAAAGAGGTTTGAAATGTCCATGATGGGTGAGCTCAAGTTCTTTCTCGGATTTCAAATCAAACAAGCAAAGGAAGGGACGTTCATATGTCAAACCAAGTATACAAGGGATATGCTAAAGAAGTTTGACATGGACAAGGCAAAGCCCATCAAGACTCCAATGCCTACTAATGGACACATGGACCTCAATGAAGAAGGGAAATCTGTGGACCAAAAGGTATATCGCTCCATGATCGGCTCTCTTCTTTACTTATGTGCATCTAGGCCGGACATTATGCTTAGTGTGTGCATGTGTGCTAGATTTCAAGCTAACTCGAAAGAGTGCCATCTCATGGCCGTAAAGAGAATCTTGAGATATCTAGTACATACCCCTAACCTTGGCTTGTGGTATCCTAAGGGCTCCACTTTCGATCTACTTGGCTATTCGGATTCTGATTATGCCGGTTGCAAGGTAGATAGAAAGAGGACATCGGGGACATGTCAATTCCTTGGTAGGTCCCTAGTGTCTTGGAGTTCTAAAAAGCAAAACTCAGTAGCCATTTCCACCGCCGAGGCCGAGTATGTTGCAGCCGGCGCATGTTGTGCTCAACTACTTTGGATGAAGCAAACCTTAAAAGATTACGGATGTCACTTTTCCAGTATCCCACTTTTGTGTGACAACGAAAGTGCCATAAAGCTTGCAAACAACCCCGTAAGCCATTCTCGCACAAAACATATAGACATCCGTCATCACTTCTTGAGAGACCACGAAGCCAAAGGAGATATCGCTCTAATCATGTGAGCACCGGCAAACAACTAGCCAATATCTTCACTAAACCTCTCGATGAGTCAAGGTTTTGTAGTTTAAGGAATGAACTAAATATTCCTGATTCTCGTTGCGTGGTTTGATCTCTAGCATGCCATGGTTGTTTGCTTCAAATAGTTAACATTCTCTAAAAATTTGTTTGAAAAAGTGTTTGTGAAAATCTTGTATTGAAAAGTATTTCAAAATCTATGTTCATATCCCTAACTTGTCTCAAGTGGCTATAGTTGAATGTGTGATTGCTTGTTTTCTAGCCACTTAAGTCAAGCGTACCATGACCTAAGGATCTCAGTAGTTAAAGGTTCCAAATATCAAAAGGAGTGAAAGTTGACTGTCTCAGGAATTCAAGTTTCGGAAGCTCCGAGAAAATCTTTGGAGGCTCCGAGCCTCGGAAGCTCTGAGAAAATTGTTGGAACTTCCAATCTTTACAGTCTCTGCATTCAGTTTCGACCGAAGAACAGTTAAAGGGAATCTAGCATCTTCCGGGGAATATTCGTTTACCCTAGGGTTAACCCTTCGATCCAATTCACCGCGCGGTTACTCCCTCAGATCTACTTTCACCGCGTCTCTCTCTCTCTCTCTCTCTCTCTCTCTCTCTCTCTCTCTCCCTCCCTCCCGACGGCGCCCGCATCACTCTCCACCATTCATGCGCCGCCGCCACCGTCGTACTCCCTCGCCGCCGGTGACCGTGCTCCTCGTGTGTCACACGTGCGAGGCCGGGCACCCTTCGTCGTCGGTGGGCCGCAGCTGAAGAGGAAGGAGGAAGAATCGTTCGTGGGAGTTGACCTAGATGCGCTCGGATCCAGTGAGGAGAAGAATAAGGAAGTTCTTTCTCGTCGATCTTTGAGAAGCAGAAGAGGAACAACATTGCACCGTTGGATTCATTCCGGCGAGTTGCTCCTCTTCAGCGCCACTCTGATCTGGAGGGGGCCTCTAGGCTACGTCCCCTGGCGTAAAAGCCTCTCAAGATCGTCGACTTCACTCATCTTCTTCCCTATTCAAGGTAAACCCAGTTCAAACCCTAACCCTAATTCCTAGATCCATCTGTTCTTAGGGTTCTAGGTTCTGCAGTAGAGGGTTGTTATACTGTATCTTGTTCTATTCGATGTGATGCATGTGGGGATTAAAATCAGTTGAAAGTTGAATCAAAATTCAGAATGCACTTAAGTTCAGAGAGTCTCAGAGGTTCCGAGAAAATTCTCAGAGGTTCTGAACTCTGTGACCTACTGTAGGCTGACCTTGATTCAAAGTTCCACTGAGTTGTAACCCACTTGCATCACCTCATCTTATCTCTGTAGTTCTGGTTCGTTCAAGTTTGCTCTATTGGCTAAGTTTCAGTTGAAGGTTGAATCAACAAACTATCCTCTGTCAGTACCCAGACCTCGGAGGTTCCGAGAAAATCCTTGGAGGTTCCGAAGTCTGTGCTGACAAAAGACAGTCTGTGATTCAAAATTCCACTGAAACCTAATCAATTGAACTAATTATCTATCTGTGATCCTCGATCCTTATCTGTCTTGATCCATTCCTAATTTGCTACCTATGATTATTTTTGGCAGATGTCAGCAACCCCTGGTAACAAGACCTATGCCAAAAGGCAAAGGCAACCTTTTGAAACACCTGCTGGAGAGAGAGATTTCAAGATTGCAGCAAGGGAAGCTGTGACTGGCAGTGGCAGCAGGGGGAAAGCAACCCCCAGAAGAGGAAAAGGGGGCAGCTTGTCAGGAGGAAGAGGATCAGGATCTGCAGCTCATGTAGAGGAAAATGGGGGAACAGAAGGAAAGACCATCCCCATAGAGCTTGAGGATGACATGTTACTAGGAGAGATTGACTCCACATATTTGAAGTATCATAAAGTGCTGCTCAAAAACACCCTCCTACCAAATATGACAACTCAGTATACATTGAGCACACCAATTATGATGGAGCAGGATACTTAGTCAAAAAGGCCAAAGAAGAAAACCCATATGTGAACCCCAAGATGGCTGCTATAGATTATAGGTTTTGGTCAGTGTTTCACTTCAAGTTCTATGAGACAGTCTTGAACACCAAGATGAAGTTGATCAAGATGAAGTGGATTGACTTCACCCATCTGGAGGCAGCAAAAGAACCAGTGAAGGAGGATGTGCTTGAGCTGGTGGATAAGTACAGGATGAGAGACATAATGAGCTTCAAGTATGACTGGAACATTGAAGTCCTAGCTCAATTTCATGCCACTTTCTTTCATGAGGACAGCAAGGAGACCATTCACTGGATGACTGAAGGAGTGCACTACAAGATAGATTTCATCACCTTTGCTAGGCTGTTTGGGTTCAGCAAGGATGACAGGGAAGCTGAAGTTATTCACTTTGAGGCTCACATGAACCACAGCAAGATTGCTTCTGCTTATGAGTATGATGAGCTAGCAGATGGCTACACTACTGCTTTGAAATCAGTGTATTATGTGCTCAACAACATGTTAAGAGAGACCATCTACCCTAAAGGAGGAAGTGACTCAACCAGCCTCAGAAGATTTGCCCCAAATTTGATTGCTAGGCTGCTGCCAGGGGCCCAGCCTTTCTCAGTCAGCAAGTTCATATGGTTTAACCTTGTGGAGATGACTGAAAGTGGAAAGTGCAACTTGCCTTATGCTCCCTACATCATGTACATGATAGAGATGGTCTCAGGTATAAGCTTCAAGAAAGATGTAGAGCATGCATCATATCAAGTCAAGCAGTGGCAGCACCAGAAGAAGCAACAAGTGGTTGAGGAGCACATCTTGAAGAGAGCCAGTTCTGAACAGCACAAGGATGAAGAGGGACCCAGCAAGGCACCCATGCCCACTGGACTGCATAAGCTAAGGGGCATGGTGAGGGACACCCGGAGGTTTTGCAATTGGACAGCAACTCAGCTTTTTTAGCTCAGGGAAGACATGAACAGGTTGCTGAAGCATCAGGGGCTGTCCTTCAATGCCATGCTTCCTCCTCCACCTGTCTTCCCAGATTTTCCAGAGTATACCACTAGTGAGGATGAAGGTGAGAAGGACCCTGTCAGTCCTATGGCTGAAGATGTGCCTGCTGCTCAATCTGAAGAAGAAGAAGAAGAAGAAGATTTTAAGCCACTAAGTGCCAAGATGGCCAGACTCAGGAAGGAAGCTGCTGGTAAAAAGGCAATGGGCTCTTCATCTGCTGGAAGAACTAGAAGAAAGGCAACTGCTAGGAGACCTGTCAGAAGGCCTGTGGACATCTCTTCTGGATCTGGCTCTGACTTTGGATCTAACAGCACTGTCCCTGAGGCTGAGGAGGATGCCTCTGACTCCAGTGATGAAGAGTAATTCCCTAGGTCCTGTTCTAACTTCCTCTCTACTTTTCTTTCCTTTTTGTTAAACTGTTGACAAAGGGGGAGATTGTTGGTGTTTTAGACTGGCAACCTACTAAGGGGAGTACCCGAAGTAGATGAATGTGGCCTCGCCGAGATCGGTAACTCGAAGGAAGAGACACGTGGCACACAATTTAGACAGGTTCGGGCCGCGGGGTGCGTAATACCCTACGTCTTGTATGCTGCGTAGCTCTGGATTGGTTGGGTACGATTACAAGATGATGCAATCTTACGCCGTGAGATGAGATGAGCGATAGAGGGGTCCCTGCCTCGCCTTATATAGTCCGAGAGGCAGGGTTACAAGTCGGTTTAGGGAGAGAGTACTAGTCGAGTACGTCTAGGAGTCTTCCATACAGTGCGGGACATGTACAACTTCCTAACCGAGTAATTCTCCTCTGTAGTCCTTGTGCTTCACATCATCAGGTGCCGTGCAGCGCAAGTCGGGTAGTCCCAGGGGCCCACTGAGTAGTCGGTCCTGGTACCCACCGAGGTAGTGGGCCCAGGGAGGTCCATACGACAAGCCCCCGAGTACTTTGTAGTCGAGAAGGATAGCTTCAAGTAGTCTTGACGGCCTTAACGAGTAGTCCTCAAGCGTCCCCGAGTACTACAAGTCAAAAGTCCTCAAGAGTAGTCGAAGCATCCCGAGGCTGGAATGTACTCCAGCTGACATCTGAACAATCCTGAAGTCTTCTCGAGTAGTCCCAAGCATCCTCGACTGCCGCTCTTGAAGGTCTTCAACAATGCCCATGTTGTCTTGAAGCTAAAACTGATATGGAAGTGCGATTGCAAAATCGCACTCCATATGGAGTAGCCCCCGAGACTTAGGTTGAGTTGTAGACTCTGGCTGAGGGTCCATTTGAAGTTTTGGCAAGAATATCCCGAAAAATCCGGAGAAAAAACCGAAGGACACGTGGCACGAAGCCCCCGAGCCTTGAGTCAAGTACTTCCTCTTGAATTGAAGGGTCATCTTATAGAATGTGTCCTGAGATGTTCTTGAGTCTTGTCGCTCCCCAGGAAGTCGAGTTGGAGTAGCCGAGCCCCTGAGGTGAGGTGCGTCGACTAGTAGAAGTTGAAAGGTCACGCGCCACCGCTGAGTCAGCCGAGCGCAGACTTATCCATCCTGCCGTTGGAGGGGCTGTCGTTGACTTATAAATAGAAATCAAAACCCTTAGGGTATTTCACCATACGTAGTCGCAGCCATTCCAGTGGATCTAGCCAGAAACCAGTGCACACTGCCACCGCTGAGAGGATTGTAGATCCGAGCGCGCCGTCGTAGGAAGCCAGCGAATGCGCGTGAAGACACCGTGCACCTGGAGAATGAAGCCTTCACCGTCGAAGACCGCGAAGGCCGCCGGTGGAAAGAAGAGGGCCCGTGAAGAGGCTGCCGGATCTGCTGCGGGGACGCTGCCGGTGTCTCCGCCGCGGCCAGATCCGAATCGCGAGTGGAAGAAATCCAAGGCGAAGACCGAAGACCTGCTGGCCCTTCTCAACAGTGGGTTCCTGCGGGAGAAGGAGGTGGATATGTGGAGAGCCACGGCAGAGGATCCGTACCCCATGGAGAAAAACCCGAACGAAATCCCGATGTTCACCCGGTTCGCGGAGCGCAGACTGTCCCTCCCTGCCAGCGACTTCTTCAAAGGGTTGCTGGGTTACTACGGCATCGAGTACCTCAACCTCAACCCCAACGGTATCTTCCACACCGCTGTCTTTGTACATTTTTGCGAAGCCTTCTTGGGGATCAAGCCCCATTGGATCTTGTTCCGGAAGTTCTTCCGGGTAAAGCCTCAACCCAGCGCCAGCAATCCCCGAGTAGTCGGAGGAGCGGGGATCCAGATGAGGGAGGACGCGGCAGAGCAGTACCTCTCCTACAAGTTGATAGATTCCAATCAAGACTAGAAAGCCAAGTGGTTCAACGTCACGAACCACCACCCGGAGCTGTCGAAGCCCAGCGGGAAGCAGCCCAAGCACCGGCCATGGTGGAACTCGGAGCCGACGATGCAAGAAGGACTCCAGTTGCCCAAGTTGTTGGCGAAGATCAAGGCGCTGAGGGAAGCCGGGCTGAAGGCCAAACATGTGGCCTTCAGCTTCATGAAGCAAAGGGTGCAGCCGCTGATGGCTCGCGACACCCTGGGGTACGAGTACACCGGCGACAACGACACGTCGCGGATGCCTGGAGATGAAGTCGACAACGACATTGTTGATAGGCTGGGCAGAATCTTCAAAGATATGCCGGTGTACACACCGTGCCCAGTACCGGAGTTCTCCGCCACGCGCCCACCAAATCATGTTAGTAGCTGCATCCATAGTCGAGTACTCATTACGTAAGAGTAGTTGCACTGATGAGTTGTGCTTCTTGCAGGATGACTTGACGAAGTTCGTCTCCGAGCCGGCGTCGCCTCCTCAGCTGGTCGAGGTCCCAGAAGAAGGGAAGGCCAAGGCCAAGGAGCAGCGCGAAGTTGGCGAGGGAGACGACACAGTTGTCGTTGAAGACACGTCTGATGAGGAGGACGATGAAGAGACGCTCCAAGAGCGCTTCCAGCTGCGGTCGCGGTTCAGCCGCCCTGGACTACCGCACATACCTTTCGTTCAGGATCCGCCGGCTAGCCTAGAGGCTAGTCTGCCCACGCCGCCAAGGAAGCCGCGCAATGTGGCCCGGAAGCGCGTGGCCAAAAAGTTGAAGGTCACAGAGACCACATCTCGAGAGGTAAGCCATCTGGAATAAGGTAGTCGAGTATTGATGTCTCGAGTTTGTGTGTTGACGACAAAGTTTCCTTGCTTGTAGGAGATGCCACCTTCCGAGCCCGTTGAGCAGGGCGACGAAGGCGACTGGGACACCGTCGGGGAAGTAGCTGGGGGTAGTCGTAGCCCAGCCCCCACCGTAGAAGAGCTTTTGGCGCAGATGGAGCGCCAGCCCCCTGTTACTCGGGGGAGCACGGGAACCCGCCGCCGCTCGCACCGAAGAGGCGGCGGCTACGAGGCGCGGGGAGGAGGCGCACGCAAGGCGGAACTGGTCGACATCGCCAGTATCCTCGGCGCCCCAACCATGATGGTTGTCCGGTCGAGCTTGTAAGTATTGATCCTTCCCGAGTAGTACTTGGATGTCGTAGTCGTACTTGATTGACAACCGGCTTGTGTACTCTACAGGAAATCGACGGACTTGTTCTGGGAGGGGGATGAACCCGCCACAGCGGTAGCGGAAGAGGAAGCCACGCCGCCCGCTGAGGAGTCCGCTCCCGCTCCTCGGGCAGAACCCGAGGCGCCGGCCGCTAAGGCTACGTTGCCTCAGGCCAGCGTCGTTGAAGGTGAGTACTCTCTCAGGTGCGATTAGCCCAGAAGAGTAGTCGTAGTCGCCAGGTTTGACTGATACACTTGTCCTCTTGTCGACAGGTGCTGAGGCCGAGGGAAGCGATATCCCGTCGGCGGTGCCCGTTGAGGATGTGGCACCGGAGACTCAGGAGGCTGCCGGAGAAGCCCCCGAACCGATGGAGGTGGCCGCCGGAGAAGCCGCCGTGGCGAATGGAGGAGAAGGCGATGACGTGCTGCCAGAACTCGCTCTGGAGGTGGTCGTCCGCTCGCCAGAGATCCAGGACGCGGAGTCAATCCGCTCGGTGCCAATGTCTGAAGCCGCGACAAGTAGTCGTGGCGGGCTCGAGTTGTTAGCGGACGATCTGGTCGACCCGGCGACGGTGGCTCGGCACCTGGAGGTGGTGCGCCAGGCCGAGCAATGGATGAAGGTGAGTAGTCGACACACTTGAGTAGTCAATCCTTTAGTGTTGAGTACCCATTTGACATGTGTTGTCTGTGCAGGACGTCATGGAGAGGTCCCGACAGAAGTCCGAGATGCTTCAAGGATACGGTGACGCGGTGCTCCGGGCCGAGACATTGGAAGAGCAACTCGTGAAGTCCCGGAAGCACACCGTCGTGATGCAGTCGAAGCTGGACACCACTTTCGCCAAGTATCACAATGACGTCCAAGAGATGCAGGCGAAGAGCAACGATCTGGTGCGGAAGAACAAGTCTCTCCGCAACAAGAACAAAGGTACATCATTGTCTTGCTGAGTACTTATTGGAAGCACCTTGAAGTAGTCTGACCCGTTGTGCCTTGTTGATTGCAGAGCTTGAGACTCGAGTAGATCAGCTGAAGGCTTCGGAAACTGATCTCAAAAACCTCTTCTACCGGGAGCAAGAGGCCCGCCAGGTACTGGAGTACGATTATAAGGAGCTTGCTTACGAGTGTGACAAGCACATGGAGCTCCATATTGCATCAGATCGTGACCTCGTCAACTGCTACAAATCCTTGCAGAAGCTGAACGAGGACTGCGAGAAGCTGCGGGCTCAGCTCAAGGAGCTCGAGGAAGCCTCGCTCCCCATCGCGAGGCTGCTGGTGCCTCACCCTGGCGGTCCGAAGATAGCACCACTGGTGGACCGGTTGAAGAAAGCCCCCGGCCGCCTGGCGACCTACGTGAAGCACTTGGCGAAGTCGATCCCGAACCAGGTGCTGTCCTTCATGAAGTCGTACTTCCCAAAAGCTCCTGTGGACGTAGTCGCCGGCGGACTAGCCGCTAACTGCACCGATGAGCAGTACGCGGAGCTGCTGGAGCAGATGGCGCCCATTGCTGAACAAGTCACCGAGAAACTTAATCTCCAGTAGTCCTGTAATAGTTAGCTCGTAGCAGTGTTTGTACATAAACAATTGTAATGAAATTGTTTAAGTATGAATGAAGAAAAACTTCCATGAATGAGTACTCGTTATCGCGATCTGTGAGTGCGGAGTCCCATCCTGGAGTCGCCGCGAGTAGTCGTACTCGCCAGTAGTCCCGTTGAGGGAGGAAGAAAGTAAATTAGTTGATGGATAATCAAACTTTATTACTGAAGAAGTACACCTGGATGGCCAGGGCCGTAGTTACAGAGTAGTCGCCAGGACCTGGAGGCCGCCTACGGCTAAGTAGTGCTAGGGCGTGTAGCCGCTTACAGCAGTAGATCCATAAGTAGTCATATAGGCTAGATCTAGGGGTACATGGTCTCTCAGTAGACCACTGCTAGAGTCCTTTGTCACTCGTCGCAGCCCAGGATCCGGAGGTAGCCGCATGGGCTGGATTCTGGAGAGGAGTAGTCCGAAGATTGGTGCCTGGATCCGGAGGCCGCTTACAGCGGAGGGGTCTTGATGTAGTCGTGTAGACTTGAGCCCCCAGGGTAGTCATGTAGACTAGGCGTAGAACCGACAGAGTTGGTCGACGTTCCATGAGTTGTTGACGTCTTCGCCTTCAAGCGTCTGGAGGCGGTAGGAGCCCGGTCCGGTCACCTTTGCAACTGTGAAGGAACCTTCCCAGGGCGAGCTGAGCTTGTGTAGTCCTTCCGTGTTCTGGATGCGACGGAGGACAAGATCACCAACGTTGAAGGAGAGTTACTTGACGTTGCGATCATGGTAGCGTCGGATACCCTCCAAGTACCTTGCTGATTGGACGAGGGCGGCACAGCGAGCTTCTTCGAGTTTGTCAATGTCAACTCGTCTGCTGTCTTCGGAGACGCCTTCGTCGTAGTGCTCCACTGCTGGTGAGTCCCACATGACATCGGCGGGGAGGATTGCTTCGGAGCCGTAGACCAGGAAGTATGGAGATTGCCCCGTTGGCTTGGAGGGCTGAGTACGTAGCCCCCAGAGTGCATTGGGTAGTTCCTTGATCCACTTGCCTCCTTTAGAGTTAGCAGCGTCGTGTAGCCGCTTTTTGAGAGCGTCGAGCACCATCCCGTTGGCGCGCTCGACTTGTCCGTTGGCCCGAGGATGGGCAACTGAGACATATCGGACGTCGATCCCTCTGTTCTCGCAGTACTCCCAGAACTGGTGGTTGTTGAAGTTGGAGCCCAGGTCTGTGATGATGCGATGGGGTAGTCCGTAGCGATGTACCAGTTCATCCAGGAAGTCGAGTACTCTGTCAGCCTTGGGGCATGTGACCGGCTTGACCTCGATCCACTTGGTGAACTTGTCGATGGCCACCAATACTCTGTTGAATCCACCTGGCGCAGTTGGTAGTGGCCCAATCATGTCGAGCCCCCAGCAGGCGAAAGGCCAGGTTGGCGGTATGGTGACTAGCTTGTAGGCTGGGACGTGTTGCTGCTTGGCGAAGTATTGGCACCCTTGGCACCTTCTGACGAGTTCTTCGGCGTCGCCCAGAGCTGTGGGCCAATAGAAAGCTCGTCGGAAGGCCTTGCTGACTAGTGTGCGAGAGGACGCGTGGTTGCCGCAGACGCCTATGTGGATCTCCTCCAAGATGTCCTTGCCTTCTTGTCTGGGGACGCACTTCATGAGTACTCTGGAAGATGCGCCCCACCTGTAGAGTTTGTCTCCGACGAGGACGTAGGACTTGGCGCGGCGGATGAGTTGCTCTGCCATGTTCTGGTCTGAGGGAACCTTCTGCTCGCTGAGGTAGTCGATGAAGGGCTGCCTCCAGTCCACGTCGACCTCTTGGCCCGCCGGGGGATACGCTAGGACAGTGGTCGGTGGCGCCGACTCCGGGATGGATGGCACGTGAAGCTCGTGGACGAAGACACCCGCTGGTACTTGAGCGCGAGTGGAGCCAAGCTTTGACAGGACGTCCACTGCAACGTTGTTGTCGCGGATGACGTGGTGGAACTCGAGACCGTAGAACTTGTTCTCGAGCTTGCGGACTTCTAGGCAGTAGGCGTCCATGTTCTCCTTGTTGCGGTCCCAAGACTTGTTGACTTGGTTGATGACCACTGCGGAGTCGCCGTAGATTAGTAGTCACTTGGTGCCTAGTGAAGCCGCGAGGCGGAGCCCGTGTAGCAGAGCTTCGTACTCGGCTTCGTTGTTTGAGACCTTCCAGAAGATCTGTAGGACGTACTTGAGTTGTTCGCCCGTTGGAGAGATCAAGAGTACTCCCGCACCTGCGCCCTCGAGGTTGAGTGAGCCGTCGAAGTACATTACCCAGTGCTCTGGGCGCTCGGTTGGAGTAGGTATCTGATTCTCCCGCCACTCCGCCATGAAGTCGACTAGTGCCTGCGACTTGATGGCTGTGTGTGGCTTGAAGTCGATGTTGAGGACGCCGAGTTTGACTGCCCACTTGGAGATTCTTCCAGTAGCATCTTGGTTCCGCAGGATGTCGCCGAGCGGGTAGTCGGTGACGACGGAGATCGAGTACTCTTGGAAGTAGTGTCATAGCTTCCGCAAGGTGATGAGCACTACGTACAGAAGCTTCTGTACCAGCTGGTAGTGTGCCTTGGATTCTGACAAGACCTCGCTGACGAAGTAGACTGGTCGCTGGACTGGGTAGGCGTGGCCGTCTTCCTGCCGCTCGACGATGATGGCAGTACTGACCACGTGAGTAGTCGCAGCGAGGTAGAGTAGTAGCTGCTCACCTTTGCGAGGAGCCGTGAGGACAGGTGGCTTCGATAGGAAGTCCTTGAGCTGGGCAAGGGCTTGGTCCGCCTCTGGAGTCCACACGAACTTCTCTTGGTGCTTGAGTAGTTTGAAGAAGGGTAGCCCCTGTTCTCAAAGCTTCGAGATAAATCTGTTTAGGGCCGCCATACACCCGGTCAGTTTCTGGACGTCTTTGATGCACGTGGGAGCTTTCATGCTGGTGATGGCGGAGATCTTCTCGGGATTGGCTTCGATGCCGCGATGGCTGATGATGAAGCCGAGTAGTTTGCCCCAAGGTACGCCGAAGACGCACTTGCTCGGGTTGAGCTTCCAGCGGTACTCGCGCAGGGATGCGAAAGTCTCTTCAAGATCGTCGATGAGGGTGCTGGAGTTTCTGGTCTTGACGACCACGTCATCCACGTAGGCTTCGACGTTCTTGTTGAGTTGCCTCTTGAAGCAGGCCTGGATAGCTCGTTGGTATGTGGCGCCGGCGTTCTTCAACCCGAAGGACATGGTCGTGTAGCAGTACGCGCCAAACGGGGTGATGAACGCGGTCTTCTCCTGGTCTTCTTCCTTGATCGCAATACGGTGGTACCGGAGTAGCGATCGAGGAAGCGAGAAGCAGGTCGCGGCCCGCCGTGGAGTCGATGACTTGGTCGATCCGCGGCAACCCGAAGGGGTCCTTGGAGCAGTGCTTGTAGAGGTCGGTGTAGTCGACGCATATCCTCCACTCGTTCGAGTTCTTGCGGACGAGGACGGGGTTGGCGAGCCACTCAGGATGGAAGACTTATTTGATGAAGCCGGTCGCGAGTAGTTTGGCGAGTTCCTTCTTGATGGCGTCACGTCTGTCGTCGGCGAAGCGGCGGAGGTGTTGTCGCTTTGGGGTAGCTTTAGGATCAACGTTGAGGGAATGCTCGATCAACTCCCTGGGCACCCCTGGCATGTCCGCTGGCTTCCACATGAAGATGTCGCGGTTAGCCCGGAGGAAGTTGATGAGCGCGTCTTCCTATTTGGGGTCGAGGCCCGCCCCGATGGTGGTGGTCTTGCTGCTGTCGCGTGTCCCGAGGTCGATTGTCTTGACCAGAACCTCCTCAGCTGGCTGAGGCTTGTTAGCTTTGTCCGACTTCTCTGGGATGTCGAGTTCACTTGGGGCAAGCTTCTTCTACGCAACGTAGATCTCCACCATTGCGTTGGGTACTTGATTTGTGGAGGCAATCTCCATAGCTTCCGTGTCGCAGTCGTGCGAGATCTTCAAGTCCCCTTGCAGTGAGAGTACACCTGTTGGGCTTGGCATCTTGAGTACCAAGTAGGTGTAGTGGGGTACCGCCATGAACTTGGCGATAGCCGGTCTGCCGAGGATGGCATGGTAGGACGTCTCGAAGCCCGCGACCTCGAACTTGATGTACTCAGTACGATAGTTGTCCCGAGATTCCCCAAAGGTAACTGGCAGGACCACTGAGCCCAGTGGGATAGCCACGTTCCCGGGGACGATGCCGTAGAAGGGCGAGGTGCTCTTGGTGAGCATGTGGGTGATGTCGAGCTTCATCTTCTTCAAGGTCTTGGTGAAAAGGACGTTGAGCCCGCTTCCACCGTCGATGAGGACCTTGTTGAGCCTGGAGCCCGCGACCACCGGCTTTAGGACGAGAGGGAACCGCCCTGGTTCGGAGAAGCTAGTCCACTGATCCGCGCGGGAGAAGGTAATGGGTACCTCCGACCACCTGAGAGGGGTCGGAACCGCTGGTTCAATGCTCATGACTTCTCGGCGGGTAGCCTTTTGTTCCCGTCTGCTGGGTAGTCCACCGAAGAGGACGTTGACCGTCTTGTCGGGTTCTTGGAAGTCGCCATTGCCGTCGTCGTGCTTCTTCTTGCCTTTCTTGTCATGAGGGTGTGGTGGCTCTGGAGTACTCTTGAGTGCTCACCTGAGTTGGTAGCACTGCTCGGTGGTGTGGTTGCCGTCCAGATGCCACAGGCACTTCTCTTTCAGCAAGTCTTTGAAGCCGCCAGAGGTCTTCTTCGAGTTCTCCTTCGCAGGGCGCTGGATAGTCGCGACAGTGTTGTCTGGCTTGCGGTTGCGATTGGGACCCGAGTAGTTGTTGTTGTTGCGACCGCCTTGGTTTCCGTTGTTGCTACTGCCGCCGCCCGTGTTCTGTTTTCTCTTGCCACAGATGGCATCGTACTTGGCGTTGGCTTTGTCTTCTTCGTCCGCCCAGGAGGTGATCATATCCTTGAGATGAGTGATGGACCTGGGGCGGCGTCGATCGAAGTCTTCGAAGGTGCGACGGTGGTAGAGACCGTCTTGGAAGAGGTCGATGACCTCCTTGTCGATGACGTCGACTACGGTGGCGCACTTGTCGAAGAAGCACCGCATGTACTTGTGAAGGGTCTCGCCCTGTTCCTGCTTCACCATAGCCAGGTCCATGCGAGTACCCGAGCGGCCCATGGCGCCCGCGAAGTTGCTGGTGAACTGCTCCTTCAGCTGGTCCCACTTGTCGATCGAGTGCTTGTCCAGCGACTCGAGCCATATGAGCGGAGTTTGGTCCAGGCAGAAGGGGAAGTAGAGGCACTTGGTGTCGTTGTTGCCGCCAGCGTTCTCGATGGAGAGGGCGTAGCACCTGAGCCACTGGATGGGATCCTGCTTCGCGTCGTACTTGGTGATTCCCAAGGGCTTGAATTTCTCTAGGAGGAGGAGGTTACGAAGTCGCGCAGAGAAGGCGGGGAAGCCGTCGTTGTCGCTTGATGTAGAAGCCTTCTTGCGCCGTAGTTTCTCAATCTTCTGGCGGGCGTCGTAGCCACCCTGTGAGGCTCCGGAGGCGTGGCAGTTCGCGTGGCCTCGGCCGCCGCGACCGCCTCCGCCACCGGCTCTCCTGTTGGCCCCATGGTTGGAGCTTCCGCCGTCGATGCCGCCGCCGCCGCCAGGGTCGTGGTGAGGGATGATCACACGATCGCCACCAGCAGCTGTGGCGCTGTTGCCAGCCTGAGAGGGTCCGCCGGCGTTGGCACGAGTACGGTTGGGCTGAGCCGGCAGCTCGGCTCGAGTACGGTTACGGCCGAGGTCCGTGCTGCGACTTGTAGCTTCGTTGTCGCGGTTCCTGGCGGGAGGGCGGCTGGGTGACCCTGTTGTCGACTCGCATGAAGTAAGCATCTTCTGCGAGCTTGGCGATGACTTCTCCAGCACGTATCCCCTGAGCTTGGCGTGCGATCGCTGTGATCGACATGAGGCATTGCTCCGGGGTGGTGTGTACCCTGCTCTCGACGGCTTCGAGGGCTTCTGCGAGGTTGCGGATGGGGAGGTTGTCTCGGAGACGCCGGCGTTGTTCGTTCCGCTTTCTGTTACGCTCACGTCGAGCGTCCCTGTTGGCGTCAGTCTCATCCGCGGGTGCTTCAGCAGACAGCTCGTCTGCGGAGATGTCTTCAAGGTACCGGTCCTCTGCCTGCCGTCCCCGAAGGTCCTGGCGTGTCGCCGGCAGCCATGAAGACTTGGCGATTGGGGTTGCCAAGACTGGAGTCAGAGCTCGCCACCTCAGTTGGAGTGTACTCCTCAGCGTGAGCGAGTGGTGTTCCCTCCTGGAAGGGAAGCGAGTCGAGGCAGGCGACGTAACGTGAGTCCCCGCTTATCAGGTCGGCGGGCTTGCGATCTGGCCAGTAGACGAATCTCTCGGCGGGTGTGGACGTTATAACCAGCCAAGAAGCCGGCCCTGATAAGGTTTGCTCGGTAGAGTTGTCCTCGGACTCGGGATCCTCAGGGTCCGACCCAAAGTCGAACTCGTATGCAGAGTCCGAGTAGAAACCAGAGAGGGGGTTGGAGTCCGAGGCATGGCCGGGGGCGGTGTCGGAGTCCGAGTTGTGCTCGGGTATGGGCTCCTTGCCGGCCCGGCGTGTAGAGGGAGCTTCCGTGCAGGCCCTGCTGAGGTTGCAGGGGCCATGCGTGGAGTGCTCGCGGGGTGGGGAAACCACATGCGATGGCTGAGTAGACGGCTCACATGCGATAGCCCACGGGGACGTCGAGTTCGAGTTGGAAGTGGATCCGAGCTCGAAGTCGGTGTGCTGGTCGAAAAGCGAAATTTCGCCGAACTTGTCGGCGAGTTCGCCCGTGACTACTTCGGGAAGCATCACGAAGCCGGTCTCCGGGTTGGGCGGCATGGTGAGGCAGCGTTGGAAAGACCCAGTGCCGTCAGCAGTGCAGACCCAGGCGCCGAAGACGAAGGTGTCGCCGCGGTTGAAGGCGACGGTTGGCTTGATGTAGACAGGAGCCGTCGAGTTCGCCATGTGATCTCGGGCGAGATCCCCTACCTATCGCACCAGCTGTCGGTGTTTTAGACCGGCAACCTACTAAGGGGAGTACCCGAAGTAGATGAATGTGGCCTCGCCGAGATCTGTATTTCGAAGGAAGAGACACGTGGCACACAATTTAGACAGGTTCGGGCCGCGGGGTGCGTAATACCCTACGTCCTGTATGCTGCGCAGCTCTGGATTGATTGGGTACGATTACAAGATGGTGCAATCTTACGCCGTGAGATGAGATGAGGGATAGAGGGGTCCCTGCCTCGCCTTATATAGTCCGGGAGGCAGGGTTACAAGTTAGTTCAGGGAGAGAGTACTAGTCGAGTACGTCTAGGAGTCTTCCATACAGTGCGGGACATGTACAGCTTCCTAACCGAGTACTTCTCCTCTGTAGTCTTTGTGCTTCACGTCATCAGGTGTCGTGCAGCGCAAGCTGGGTAGTCCCAGGGGCCCACTGAGTAGTCGGTCCTGGTACCCACCGAGGTAGTGGGCCCAGGGAGGTCCATACGACAGAGAAGTATGAAGATTGAGATGATTTGAAGACCTGGAGCTTCTGGTGGGGCTGGTGGCTAACAAAAAAATTCTTTTGTTCTTTTGGTGAGATGAGAGTGCTAACAATTCTCTCATGAACTCCTGGTGGTTGTGAACTAATGTAAAACTTTAAGCTTGCCTCTGTTGGCAAGCATGGTCTGGTCATGGTCAAACTATGGGATGTGAAAACTTTAAAACACGTGTGTGATGGATGTAATAGGGCTAGATGTGTTGGATGCTTCTATCTTTATCTAGCTGCTATTTCTGGTCATATTGTTGCATTGCCTGTGTATGGTTGTATGTTGGAGTATCTGTTACAGACCTCGGAGGTTCTGAGAATTTTTCCGGAGGCTCCAACTCCTGGAGGTTCCGGAAACTTTCTCGGAGGTTCCGAACACTGTTAACAGATAACTCTCTGAGTGTATTCACATGTCATATGCATCACGTATTATCCGTTGCACTTCTTTTGCACCCTTCGATGATTTGAGTATAATTATCTTGTCACTTTACTCACAATGTATGCAAATTAAATGTCAGCTGAGACATATTACCCTATTCAAAAGGTACATGCATACATTGAGGGGGAGACTTGTACTCAAATCATCAAAAGCTCAATCTTTTAAATTAAATTGTAAACTTTAATTGGGTTGTCAACATTTACCAAAAAGGGGGAGATTGTAAGTGCAATCAAGACCTAGTTGAGGGTTTTGGTAATGTTGACAACACAATTAAAGAGCTAATGAGCCTTTGAGATTGTTGTGCAGCATAAGGTTGTTTTACAGGTGCAAAAGAAAGAATGGAGACCCGTCAATTACATGAAGAAGGATACCTATGCTCTTTGGAGAAGTTTATTTATTTTATCTTTTGAATTTGAGTATAGGACAATCCGTACTATCAAGAGGGATACTAATGGTGAGTTAGGGTGGATTCAAGTGCTCATAGTCTATATTTCTTAAACCCTAACTCATACCCAAAGGGAAGAGATCTGCTGCTGTTTTTGCCCCTACTGTTTCCTTGTTTGGAGGTTCCGAGTTTTTTCTCAGAGGTTCCAACCGTACGGGCTACAGTCAGCAGAGATTTCAAAGGTTGAAAGTTCCGAGATTTTTCTCGGAGGTTCCGAACTCTGAAATATAACCGTTACTGTTCTGGATCTAGGGGTATTTATAACCCCTGGTCCCCCAACGGTCTTCTTCTTCCCCTGCCCGAACAGTAAACCGTTCTAGGGTGTTTCTCCCACCTAGCATTCACTCCCAACCTACTCTCTTCCAAATCCTTGCCTAGCATTGATTGAGAGTGGAATTTGAAGTGAGTTTGTGAGCAAATCCCTCTTTCCCTTGACCTTGAGCACTTGGAAAAGTCCTAGCAAGCTTGGTGGATCTATTACTCTTGGAGCCTTGCTCCAAGACAGATAGAGGTTCTTGGAAGCTCTCCAACCCGATTTGTGGAAGCTCCAAGGTGTTTGTATTACTCCTTGTGAATCTAGTGGAAAGCCTCCACCTATTACCCAATGTGATAGGTGTGAGAGAGGAGTTGACCTTTTGTGGTCCTTAGCCTGTGTGGCTTCCTCAACAACGTGGACGTAAGCAAGCCTTTGTGGCGAGCTGAACCACGGGATAAATCTTTCTCTCGTGTGTGCTCTCGTTTATATTCTTGCATTGCTCTTGTTCATACTTGTTCTTGACTAGATCTATTAGGGTTTGTCCCCGATCTATGTTGTGGTACCTCCAAAGCTTGTTCTTTGCTTAGAAATCTTCTTGCTAGGTCCTAAGTACCTCCTAGAATTTGGTAGATCTGTTTTCCATCAAGTTATACGCGGCTCAAGTCATATTTGCTCTGTTCTAACAGTTCCCGGAAGTTCTGAGTTTATTCTCGGAGGCTGCTTAGTTCGGAGGTTCCGAGAATAATCTCGGAGGTTCCGGAGTCTGACAGTGTTTTTGCAGAAAAAGTTTAAATTTTGTGGGCAGGCCTATTCACCCCCTCTAGGCCATATTGCCTCGATCCTTTCACTTTTTTGGATGTAGGGGGCTTGGCTCTTCTTGGGATGAGGTTTGTAGAGAGTTTTCTCCTTAGCAGGCCCCTTTCCATGGCGGTGAGGAGGCTTAGAGGGCTGCTCATAGGTGTCATCCTCAACCTCATCATCATCACTTTCGGTCCCCTCTCCCTCCTCTATCTCTTCTTCTTCACTTCCCTCGGCATAAGATGGATGGGGATCACCCCTTCTTGGCATGGCACTGCACTGAGAAGACTCTTGGCCCAAGGTCTCTTGCACGATCCTTAAGGAGGCAAGGTCGTGCCTTGCCTTGGTCCTCCTTTGAGTGGAGGGCTCATCTGTGTCGCGTCGGATCTTAACCCTCATGATCTGAAGATATAGAAGGATATGGATATGAGTGATGAACGATATAAGAGATGTAAGGCACTACCACTTAGGGTTTTCAGTGTGAACCCCGGAGACTTCGGGAAAAGTCCGGATACTCCGGAAAGTCCAGAGAGTCCGGACTTGAGATGTCCAGAATTTTCGGGTTTTACAGCCGAAATCCTAAATCACAATGCCGCGCAAATCGACCAACGAAATAGAGAGATATTGCAGATCTAGAGCCTATAGATTCCAATCAATCTATTCCCTAAGAGGATACCAAGAGGAAACGCATAGAGAGATAGATCAGGATTTGGTCTCATGGGATACCTTAGGGGAGAGAGGGGGGAAGCTTCAAATCTTCAAATGTAGCGTATATCCTTATTCTCCACACCTTGGAGCCCTCAATCCCTCACTCTCACTAGATTTGGATGGTTGGAAGTGAATATCACCTTGGGGCGTGGAGAGGGAGAGGAGAGGCGTGACGAGGGAGAGGCTGGCGGCCGGTTAATGCGGTAAAAGATTGAAAAGGAAATAACCGTAGTGAAAAGGGTATATATACCCTTAAAGGTCCGGAATGTCCGTACTAAGTCCGGAATCTCCGGGAAACCCGGAGTTTCCGGGGCAAAATCTGGAGTATCCGCTTCCCTTGAGACCAGCAAGCAAATTTACAAGGAATTTGATTTTGGATAGATTTGGATGACTATACATGTAATTTATGTGAGCCTGAGAGGTATCAACACTTGAGACTAGCCACAATCAAGCAATGAGAACAATAGCCTAAGTGTTGTACCAAATAAGATCCAAATATTTCAAAAACAAATGAACACAAGTTTTGCAAATCCTTTTATTTTCAAAAGACTTGTTCTAGGTCACTCAAACATGTGCATGATCTCAAGCCAAGTTACGAGAATCCAAGATGTTTAGCTCACTCCTCAAAGCACAAAACCTTAGTTCATAAATAGGCTTTGTGAAGATATCAGCTAGTTGCTTATCGGTGCTCACATGGCTTAAAGTGATATCTCCTTTGGCTTCGTGGTCTTTCAAGAAATGGTGTCTTATGTCTATGTGCTTTGTTCTTGAGTGGTTTACGGGGTTGTTAGCTAGCTTGATGGACTCTCATTGTCACACAAGAGTGGAACCTTGCTAAACTTGCAACCAAAGTCTCTCAAAGTGAGCCTCATCCAAAGTAGTTGAGCACAACAAGCGTCAGCTGCAACATACTCGGCCTCGGCGGTGGAAAGAGCAATGGAGTTTTGTTTCATGGAACTCCAAGACACTAAGGACCTTCCAAGAAATTGACAAGTCCCGAATGTACTCTTCCTATCTACTTTGCAACCGGCATAATCCGAATTGAAGTAGCTTAGTAGATTGAAAGTGGAGCCCTTAGGATACCACAAACCAAGGTTAGGAGTATGAACCAAGTATCTAAAGATTCTCTTAACGGCCATTAGATGAAACTCCTTAGGATTAGCTTGAAACCTTGCACACATGCACAAACTAAGCATAATATCGGGCCTAGATGCACAAAGGTAGAGTAG
Organism: Cenchrus americanus; assembly: GCA_947561735.1. Classification (NCBI taxonomy): domain Eukaryota; kingdom Viridiplantae; phylum Streptophyta; class Magnoliopsida; order Poales; family Poaceae; genus Cenchrus; species Cenchrus americanus. Next base: position 182,343,595 of record OX387245.1, read on the forward strand.
AGATCCAATCATGGAGCGATATACCTTTTGGTCGATGCTTTAAATTTTGCCTTCTTCATTTAGGTCAAGATGTCCATTTGGTGGCATAGGTGTTTTGATGGGCTTGGCATTGTTCATGTCAAACTTCTTGAGTATATCATTGGTGTACTTGGTTTGACTTATGAATGTGCCGTCTTTGAGTTGCTTTATTTGAAATCCGAGAAAAAACTTCAACTCGCCCATCATAGACATCTCAAATCTTTTGGTCATAATCCTACTAAACTCATCAACCCAAACTTGATTAGTAGAACCAAATATAATGTCATCGACATATATTTGGCATACAAATAAATCATTGCCTTGTTTATGTGTGAAGAGAGTAGGATTGGCTTTGCCTATTTCAAAGCCTTTCTTTAAGATAAATTCCTTAAGGCATTCATACCATGCTCGTGGGGCTTTCTTGAGCCCATAGAGTGCCTTATGGAGCTTGTAGACGTGGTTAGGAGATTGTGGATCTTCAAAACCCGAGGGTTGTTCAACATAGACTTCTTCGGAGATTGGGCCATTCAAGAAAGCACTCTTGACATCCATTTGATGTAACTTGAAGTTGTGATGAGTGACAAAGGCTAAGAGCATGTGGATTGCTTCAAGCCTTGCCACCAGTGCATAAGTTTCTCAAAAGTCCAAGCCTTCTACTTGAGTATATCCCTTTGCCACCAATCTTGCTTTGTTCTAGGTCACCACGCCATTCTCATCTTGTTTGTTGCGGAATACCCATTTGGTACCAATCACATTTTGCTTGGGGTGTTCCACTAAGGACCAGACCTCATTCCATGTGAAGTTGTTGAGCTCTTCTTGCATGGCCATTACCCAATCAGCATCCTCAAGAGCTTCTTCAACCCTAAGAGGTTCCGACGTGGAAACAAATGAGTAATGTTCACAAAATTTGCTAATCTTGAATGAGTTGTTACCCCTCTACGGATGCTTCCAAGAATGTTGTCAACGGGATGATCTCGTTGAACACTTTGGCGAACTCTTGGATGTGGGTCAGAGGCTTCTTGTTGAATCAATTCCTCATCTTCTTGACTGCCTTGGGAATCACCAGCAGGTCCAGAATTTCCGGAGTTTTGTCCAAAGTTTCCAGGAATCCCAGAATCTTCGGATTTTTCTCCGGACACTCCGGGGTTCGCAGTGGGAAGTGTACTTGCTAGTTCTTCTAGTATCTCGCAGTCCTCATCATCTTCTTCTTGAGGCTTGACTTCTCCAATGGTCATCTTCTTTATAGCCTTTTCAGCTGGTATATCCTTGCCTACACACAATTCATCAACTTGCTCCACTTGAGAGCCATTAGATTCATCAAACGTCACGTCACACGTGGCATCAACACACGGTGGTTTTGTTGAGGACACGATAGCCATGAGCATTTGAGGCGTAACCAAGAAAGATACCTTCATCGACTTTAGGTGCAAACTTAGAGCTTTTGGGCTTCTTGTTAAGAATGAAGCACTTACAACCAAAAATTCTAAAGTAAGACATGTTAGGCTTTTTACCGGTTAGAAATTCATAGGCGGTTTTGTGACAAAGCTTGTGGAGATACAATCGGTTGATAGCATGACAAGTCGTGTTGATTGCTTCTGCCAAAAAATATCTGAAGTCTTGTACTCATCAAGCATGGTTCTTACGGCTTCAATGAGAGTCCTATTCTTCCTCTCCACTATCCCATTTTGTTGTGGAGTGTATGGGACGGAGAGCTCATGACCAATGCCTTCTCCATCAAGATACTCTTCAATGTTGGTGTTCTTGAACTCGGTACCATTGTCACTTCTTACTCTCTTGATCTTCACATCAAACTCATTCTGGGCTCTTGTGGCAAACTTCTTGAATATTTCATGAACCTTGCTCTTGTCCTTCATAAAGAATACCCAAGTGTACCGAGTGTAATCATCAACAATGACAAAATTATACTTGTTCCCTCCAATGCTAACATAAGCCACGGGACCAAAGATATCCATGTGAAGTAGTTTCAATGGCCTTGTAGTGGTAAGTACATTTTTTGTGGGATGAGGAGCACCAACTTGCTTTCTGACTTGACAAGCACTACAAATTCTATTTTTCTCAAAATAAACATTTGTTAGTCCTAGGATGTGATCCCCCTTTAGAAGCTTATTGAGATTGTTCATCCCAACGTGAGCTAGCCGGTGATGCCAAAGCCAACTCAAGCTAGACCAATAAGCATGTATCAAGTTGGGCTTTATCCGATGTGAAATCCACCAAGCCTTCCCTTGAGATCACCTTTAAAGTCAACGGAGTCATCGCCCCTTCTAAAGATGGTCACACCCTCATTGGTGAACAAACAATTGTAGCCCATCTCACAAAGTTGTGAAACGGACAACAAATTGTAGTCCAAAGATTCAACCAAATAAACATCGGAAATTGAATGATTGATTGAGATAACAATTTTACCAAGACTAACAATCGTTCCTCCACCATTTCCTCCAAAGGCAATTATTTCTATAGGATTCTCAATCATATCACAAGATGTAAACATTTTCTTCTCTCCGGTCATATGATTTGTGCATCCACTATCAATCACCCATTTGGTTCCACCGGAGGAGTATGCCTACAAAACAAATTATGCTTGTGTTTTAGGTACCAAAGTAGGTTTGGGTCCTGAGCGTTAGTCACAAGAACCTTGGGCACCCACACATTTCTTTTGACCCATGTCCCTTTTGTGTGGGGTCCCACATACTTGGTATCCACCTTACCCTTGTGGTCCCAAGTCAACACATAATCGGCATAGAAGCTATCTTGTGAGGCATGTGGCTTGGGTTTCTTGCTTGACTTGATTGGATTGGCCTTTGCCTTAGATTGTAGTGTATTTGTTGTATCTTGAGTGCCCTTGAACATGATAGGAGTGTTGTATTTGACTTGGTACCCAATTGCTTCATGTCGTCCACCACATTTCTTTTTCCCACACCTTTAGTGCGGTAGTTCTTGATGAATTGGATGGGGTCATTTGTACCTTGTTCTTGTTTACCAAGACCCTTCCCATCCGCAAAGCCAAACTTTTTCATGTAGCTTGACCCAAAGCCTTTAGTGTGGTTCTCAAATTCACCTCTTAGGTTCTTTCCTCTTCTCATCAATGAGGAAGTTTGACAACCTAGCAATCTCTTTCTTCATAGCATTCATCTCGGCAATGTTAGTAGCACAAGCATTTATATCAATTTTATAGCACCGAGAACAACCATTGCTTGTTAAGGCTTTAGAGTTAGAGACAGCATCATTAGAGGTTGTAGTAGCATTATTCTTGAGATTGTCAAGTTGAACTTCTAGTGCTATGTGACTAATCCTTAAGCATTCAAAGCTCTTTTGAAGTTCAAGATTTTCACCCTCAAGTTTAATGCAAGCATCCTTAACTAGGAAAGATTCCCTAGTTAATTCATCTATACTATCAACGCCTCTTTAGCTTGGGATTTCTTAAGGCTAAGAATTTCAAGCTCCTTTTCCTTAAGCAAGTCCTCTTGCACCTTGAAACCCTTCTTTTCAATTAGAAGGGCATTCTCAAGGGCAATGGTTTTCTCTCGCTCAAGTCTAAAGAGTTCTTCTTGCACCTTTAGCATACCATCTTTATTCTCTATTTCTTTCATTAGAGACATGATTCTTTTAGTTGCCTTTTTACCAAATCCATTTATCATCTTTTCAAATTCAAGATCATTTTCACTATCATCATCTAGGGGCGGGTGGGAGTGTCTACCTTAGAGCCCCTAGCCATGAGGCATGTGCGGGTGAAGTCATCTTCATCATCGATGAGATCTTCAAAGAGTGGTGACTTGTTGATTGGTTCTCCAATAGAAATAGTGGCAAGACCCACTTCATCATCGGAGTCGAAGCTAGCATCATTTGAGTCCCATTCTTCACCCAAGTGTGCTTCACCAACTTCCTTCTTCTTGTTCTTATCATTCTTGTTAGTGTCCCTTCTTCTCACTTTGATGTTGGGGCACTCCGCAATCAAGTGACCCTCCTTGCCACACCCAAAGCATAGCCTCTTGGAAGTCCTCTTGGTTTTGATCTTGTCTTTGTCTTTGTCTTTGTCTTTGTTCTTGTTGAAGAAGCCACTCTTCTTGATCACTTTGTTGAACTTTCTTATGAAGAGTGTCATTTGTTTGGGAGTCATGTTTTCGTCACTATCTTCATCACTATCTTCCTTGACCACGGTCTTGGAGATTGATGAGCTTGATTTCTTCTCCTCGTTAGATGCCTTGAGAGCCACTCCCTTGTTCTTCTCAAGTTGTTCATGCATCTTGGACATTTCTTGTGAAATCTTCGACTCCTTGACGGTAATAAGATGTTCTTCAATTCTACCAATCACATCCGCCAGTGTGAACTTGTTGAAGCCTCTCTTCTCTTTTATGAGTGTTGGGAGTTGAACATCCATTGCCATGTATGCAGAGAGGATCTTATCAACCACTTCTCTTCTTCCCCATCTTGTGCTTCCAAGGGACTTGATTTTGTTGATGATCTTGTTCAAGCGGTTGTACATGTGTTGTGGAGATTCATCTTCCTTGATAACAAAGCGGCTGAGCTCACTTTCTAAGGCACAGATTCTTCCTTCTCTCACTTGCTTTGTTCCTTCATGGTTGATGAACAATGTGTCCCACACTTCCTTGGCGGATTTCAACCCATCCACCTTGTCATACTCTTCGGACGTGAGTGAACTCTTGATAATGTGTATAGCTTGATAGTTTCTTTGTATCTTATTCGCTTGATCTTGAGTTAGCGTTGCATCACCACTAGGAAAAGTAATACTCCTGTTCACAATAGTCCAAAGTGTGGGATTTACCGCCATCAAATACTCCTCCATGGAGTTCTTCCACTTGGAATAGCCAGTTCCATCAAATTGGGGTATCTTCCCAATGTGGCTGGAACCCGATGGATGGTTAAAAGATAAGTGAGAATAATCGAAAGAGGTTCGAGTATAGTCCCTTGATGATGAAGGGTGTCGAGCGGAGTGGTTGGACCTTGCATCATCAAATTCTTCATCCTCACTATCGGAGGACTCTTCACCATCTCCATGTGCTTGATGACTTGTGCTTGCTCCAAGAGTGCCACCTCCTTGAGGTAGAATGGGAGGTGTGCCAACCACATTGTTGGCGAGATCTCCTCCTTCGGGAAGAGGTGGAGCTTGAGGATTTGGATTTTACATCTTCTTGACTCCAAGCGGTTAAGCTTCAAATTCAGAGAACTTGGCTCTGATACCAATTGAAAGGATCAAGATATCTACTAGAGGGGGTGAATAGTCAAACCTGAAATTTACAAACTTTTTACACAGCTGTCAGTCCAGGTCTGGAGTCTCCGGATATTTTTCCGAGTACTCCAGGAAATCCGGAGAATCCAGGAAAATGTCCGGATAGTTCGGCCTACGAGGGGGGAACCAAATTCGATAGAATTTAAACTTACTCAAACATAAATCTATGAAAATAGGTTATGCACTTGGTTGAGACAAGCCTGTTTATCCACTTAGAACCTTCAGGAACTTCGACACGGAGTAGATCGGCACCAAACCCTAGAAATGTGCTCAAGAGGGAAACAAGCATACAACAAGAGCAACAAGCACAAGAGACACAAGGATTTGTTACCGGAGTTCAACCTCATACCTTGAGGTCTACATCTCCGTTGAGGAACCCACAAAGGGTGGACCTTTACACCTAGATCACTTTCCTCCCTCTAGCGACCACAAAGATCAAGTTAGAGTTACTTACTCAATTACGGGGTGATACAAACTTCTTTGGGCAGCCACAAACCTTTGAATGCTCCAAGGCAACGCCTAGCCGGCTAGGAGCTCAATGCTCCAAGAGTAACAAACACGAAATGTGTCAACCAAGTGAAGAACGAGGTGCTCTAGAGATGGAAATCAGCTCACTAGCACTCTCCAAGCTCTTGCTCTCAGACCCTCCTTAAATCCCCAACAAATCTCACCAAACCAAGGCCAAGGGGAGTAAAGAGGGGAGTGAATGAGTTCCGAGTTGTTGCAGGTCAAAATGGGCAAGAGAGAGAGGGGAAAGGGTGGAGGGGGCTTTTATACCCCCTCATACAGAAAAGAGTCGTTACAGCTCTAAGACCTGGAATATCCGGGAAAACCCCGGAAACTCTAGGAAGTCCGGAAACTCCGGCATCCCAAGGTCAGCACCCAAAAAGTCAACCCTATGAACGTGTTGGTGCAAAGGTGTCTCTCATAGGTTTTGTTTTGGCAACTAGAGCACCTGTTCGACTCCAGGAAGATACATTTCATGTCCCTCTTTATAGTACGACGTTCCTAGGACTCAAATTCAAAATATAAAATAAATAAGCCTTCATAGGAACCCTTTGTAGAATCACTTCCTTTTTCCTTACTCAATGAATTAACACTTAATGCCACATACAATTTTAATTCCTGCTCATACACTAGATAAATCATTAGCCACTTAAGCGTGTGTCATTAAATCACCAAAACCCACTTAGGGGGGGCAAGATACTCTTCAAGATGAATGACTCATTTCAGACTATGCAGCATGGTTTTCAACAGCAAATTGACTCTAGCCTTAACACTTTTGGTCATCACATGTATAACACCATGCATGAGCCCATAATGACTAGGTTGGACACCATGCGAACAAGCCTTCAGAGTGACCTTAGTGTTTTGAATGACAGATTTTCATAGTTATCCGCTTCTGAGCAGTACCAGCTGATCTCTGACCGACAGTCCCAACTTGAGAACAACTTCAACACATTGAACACAACTTTTGTGGATTTCAAAGATCATTTCTACCACTACTACCCTACACCAGCTCCACCGCCAGAGTTCTCTCCTCATCCGCCATTTTATCCTCCTCCACCGACGCCTCAGGATGACTAGACCTTTTGGTATTTGATGCCAAAGGGGGAGAATGATTTGGAGGAGTGATGTGATCTTTAGGGGGAGCTCATTTCATTACATGCATGAACTTTGAACTCTTGCATTGGCATGCTTATTTATGTGGTACTTTGCATGAACTTGGTCTGTAATATTTATGTGGCTTTGAACTAGGACATGTGCTTGAATGTGGTGGTGAACTATGTTCGTGATCTTATTTTCTTATCTTGTGGCTTGTTCTAGTTCTTGTAAAGATTTGAGGCTAACCCTTATGTTTTTTAATTATCCTTGGATTACATATATGTGTTTGTTGCCTTGATCTCTATTTTGTAGGGGAAACTCCGTCAAAATTGTTATATCCATGCATATGTGTGGAAATCAAATGAAAATTATATGCACATATGTAGGGGGGTATTTTCTCTATTTCTTTGTTTTAGAGGCATTCACTCTATCATTTTATTTAAATTTGTTGGGAAGAGTAAGTGATTCCAAAACTCAAAATTACCAAAAAGGGGGATATTGAAGGCATCTAGGCCCCTAATTCGTGTTTTGGTAATTAATGATAATCATTATGGACTAACATTTTTTATTGAGATATAAGAATAGGTTAGTCCAATGATGAGCTCATGATGTATGAAAAAGGATGGCTTGTATGTCATGGGATGGAAAGGAGCTCAAGGCAAAGCTAAAAGCTAGGGATTTTATTTTTGCCAGTCATAAGGTGGTTATAGGATGATAAATGACCGAATTGATAGGATAGATAGCCGTACTATCAAGAGGGATCAATTTCATTGGCTTGACTTTCCATAATGCCACTTTGATCAAGAATTTGCATGCATTGCATTTAGATGAGTGGTGTTTCCAAAAGATAAAAAGGTTTCGTTGAAAATCTTGAGAAAAGTCAGTTTTCTGTTGTGGGGCAAATAGTCTGGACCCTTGGGGCGAATGGTCCGCGGGTTCTTGAGGTTTATTGAATATCTAATGTTTTTCACAAAGTTTTTCGAGAAAAATCTTTTTCGGGTGGACAGTCCGCGGGTCGTAGGCGGACGGTCCAAAATTAACCTCGTTTCATACAGAACGGTGCGCAGCTCGGGTGGACCGGGAAAACAGTCCGCGGCCTACCAGCGGACAGTCCGTGTGGCCCTAACGGACAGTCCGCCGAGTCCTAGCGGACAGTCCGCCCGGCCCAACGGGCATCTTTGACAGCAGTTGACTTCGTGTTTTTACCGTTGGAATTCAAACGCGGACAGTCCATGAGGTCATCGCGGGCAGTCCGTGAGGTATGCGTTTTTGACATAACGGCTAGTAACGGGAAGGGGGAGTATATATACTCCATGCCGAGTTGGGAGAGTCTCTCTTGGCATTTTGAAAGGTTCATACTTCTTAGTAGAGCTCTCTCTCTTTCCTCTCTCTCACTCTCTTAACTTAGCAGGTGCATCATTGGTGATTGAGAGAATCTAGTGCATTGCATCAAGGTTTTGATCTTTGTGGCACTAGGGAATCATCAATCAAGTGGTTGATTTGTTACTCTTGGAAGTTGTCGCTTCCTAGATGGCTTGGTGGTGGAAGAATCTGTTGAAGCTCGCAAGAAGATTGTGCATGGCTCCGGGTTTTGTGTTGTGAGAGGCCTTGTGCTCACCTCGCTGGAGCGGTGAAGAGCAACTCTAGTGGAATCGAGGTGTGGAGTGCTTCTTTGGTTCTAACCAGCTCAAGATCAAGTGGTGCCTTGATAGAGGAGCGGTTGAACATTGAATCCACCTCAACGTGGATTAGGGGTGACCGACAAGTCATCGATACCACGTGATAAAATTCGTCTCTTGTGCTCGGTTATTTCTTTGCTCAATTTCCTTTCAAGTACTTCACTTTGAGCATTTACTTTCTACAGATTGAATTATATCTTGTCACCCTAGGTTGCAAACCCCCAACATAGGAATAGAATAGCTAGAAATTTAATCATCCTTGTGGTTCTAATTAAATTTCTCTAGTGTTGTGCTTTTAGATTTTAAACCGCCTATTCACCCCCTCTAGTCGGTATCCTAGATCCTACAATAAGTGCAAAATAAGTAGTAAACTCACCTTCTATGATTCATGCCACATCACCTCAACCAAGGAAGGGTTGCGACCTCAGCCTATGCATGCAAGACATGTCACCAATCCAAGGGAGGCAAACCCCGACGAATCAGAGCGTGACACGTGGATTTCACATGGATCCATGGGCCCACCAGAGTGTCTAAATTGCCTCAAGAACATGTGTACACCAAGGACCGACCTAAGGGCCCATAGGACAGCAACCCAGAGAAAACACACCCCGAGTGGGGCCCACAGGGAGTCGGCCGACCCCACAGGTCGACCGAACCGACCTTGAGCCCTCCACTCATGGGCTTCCACATGGTATCTTCCCATTGGTCCTAAAGGCCATTTCCGGGGTGTTTGGCTCCTCTTGACGTCGGTGCTCAGCCTATAAATAGAAGGGGAGGGGCTCATTCTTAGACAACACACCTTACTATTCCTCTCTCACTTTTGGTTTCTAAGGCTAGGAGGTAGGCTAGAGTAGTTCTACTTCAGGTTCCAAGTCTACTTTGGGATCTATGTATGAGTTTTCTTGTATCTTCATTTCCTTGTATGACTTTGTTGTACTTCAGTTATATAACTATTTCATATAAAGTTGTCCTTGTATGCATGGGTGATTTGTTCATGTGTTCTTCGCTTGTTCATCATTTAGAGGCTCATGTTCTTGATGAACAAGGCCTTTCGATCCAGTTGACAAGTGATTTACTCATGTTTTCGGTGTTTGTTCCTAAGTTAGATGCTCGTGTTCTTCACGAACACGACCCTTTGATCTTGTTGAATAGACATATAAAAGCACAAATCCGTTTGTGTACCTAGCCTAGTTCAATCCAGTTATATCTCATGTTCGTGTTGTATGAAGTTTGTGCTTAAGCTACGGTACTCGGTGTAATTGGTCGGTTTATCTAGTGGCTCTGACCTGGGTCACAATAGCCCGAGCCGGTTAGAGTCCTGCTAACAACGTGAGTGTGGTGCTTGGGTTGCGTAGCTATGTTACTTATGAGTGTATCCCACGCTTTGTCTTGGGGTAGGCCGCGGTACTGACAGCCGTTGGACCCTTCTGGAATCCCCCACATTTGGATACGTTGTAAGAGTCTAAAGTCTAACAACCGGAGTCGTGTGTAAGCAACATGGGAGGTTAGCTCCCTGTTTGTACTTGTGTGCTTAAGCCAACATTCATGCAATGCTAGTGTGTATCTAACTCGTCTTACTGACTTCATGTGTGTAGTACCTTAGAACCTTGAACTAACTCATTTGTTGCCTCCTAAGCTTAGGACCTTTAGAGAGAGTGTGTTTGTGTGTTCACACTACCAACTTATCTATCATACCTTATCCAAATCATATAGATAATGTTGTGGAGGTGACAGACAACCGGAAGAAAAAGAAATCGTCTGCGGCTGAAAACATCCATTGCAGTTGTTAAGAGGTTAACATTGCAGTCTTGTTCCTTTAGGGGCCATGATGAGACAGCTCAGTCTGATAATAGAGGAAACTTTATAGAACTTTTAAGCCTTCTCGGTGAATTCAATCCTGAAGTTAATAGAGTTATTTTAGAGAATGCTCCAAAACATGCCAAGTACACGTCACCTGATATTCAAAAGGAGATCTTGAGTATTTTTGCAATGAAAATCAAAAGCATATCCGAGAGGAAATAGGTGATGCAAAGTTCTCTATCCTTGTGGATGAAACATGTGATGTAGCAAAACGAGAGCAAATGGCACTCATTTTCAGATTTGTTGATGAATATGGTGTTTCACAAGAACATTTCTTTGACTTGATACATGTAAAGGACACCAAAACATGAACCGTAAAGAAGGAATTGTCTCATGTACTGTCCACATATGACTTTGATGTTCAGAACCTTCGAGGACAAGGGTATGATGGTACTAGCAACAAAAGGGAGAGTTCAACGGATTGCAAGCACTTTTCCTCAAAGAATGCCCCTATGCATACTATGTTCATTGCTATGCCCATCGTTTACAGCTTGCTCTTATTGCTGCAGCAAAGGATGTGGTTCCTATTACCCAATTTTTTCAGCATCTTTTCTTCTTTGTGAACACAGTTGACTCATCATCAAAGCGCCATGATGAGCTCCATGATGCTCAAATGGTTGAACTTGCATGCTTGCTAGCTATTGATGAACTTGAGACAGTTCAAGGAGCAAATCAAATCCGCTCACTAAAATGTCCAAGGGGCACAAGGTGGGGCTCCCACTTAGGTTCTATTTCTAGCCTTATGGACATGTTCAAACTTGTAAGTTCAGTTTTACAAAAATTGGTTGCTGACTCATCAACTGGCACACATCATGCTGATGGAGATACATCTTTCAAGCACTTGTCATCTTTTGAGTTTGTATTTATCTTATGTATGATGAGAGAAATATTGGAGATCACTAAACTACTTGGTCAAGCTTTACAAAAGAAAAGACAGGACATAGTAAATGCCATCCACCTTGTGCAATCCACTAAAGTTCTTTTAGAACAACTAAGATCAGATGAAGGTTGGGAACACTTTTTAAACATAGTCGTTGAGTTCTATATAACTCATGATATAGATATACCAGACATGGAGGAACCATACATTATGTGTGGTGGTGGTGCTCGTCGTCGGCCTGATCATTTTACTAAAGAGCGCTATTTTTGAGTGGAGATATTTCGGGCAACAATTGACACTCAATTGACAGGACTAAACCTGAAATTCAATGAGAAGGTGTTGGGTCTTTTTATCCATCAGTGTCACATTGGTACCAAAACATGGATTTGCATCATTCCAAGCTACTAAGATCGGTAGAATGGTTGAAAAGTACTACCCAACATATTTTTATTAAATGAGAATTGGCTTCATTAGAGAGGCAACTGAAACATTTTGTTGTTCATGTTTCCTAGAGTGAGGATCTGGAAAACATTGGCACAATTGGCGACCTTTGTCGACGTCTTGTTATCACAGACGCGATAAGACATTTACCTTGATTAATAGATTGCTTCGGTTGCTTATTACTCTACCGGTTTCAACAGCTACCGCTGAGCACGTTTTTTCTGTCTTAAAGATCACCAAAACAAGGATGCGCAATAAGATGGAAGACGAAATTCTTGCTAATAGCTTGCTGATACGTATAGAAGGGGGCATTGTGGAGCACTACACGTATGAAGATATAATTGATGAGTTCAGAGATCTGAAGGATAGAAGAGTGGAGTTTTAACCCGTGTTGGTCCTATGATTTCTTTATTTTGTAAATGGCTTAGTCTGACTATATGCTAGCCATCACGGTCACTTGTATTTTGTTATATGTGATCAAAATATTATTAACCATATAATATGTATGTAATGCCATATTTAGTGCTAAAATACACCCCCTATGTTTCATTTCTAACTCCGCCACTGGACTCCCCGCACCATTAAGGGCGTATCGTGAAAGGATGTTTTCCCCGAAAGGTGGATGTTTTTGGGAGGTAGGCCGGAGGTAGGAGTTTAATGATGCTTTAGATGAGATGCATGTTTGTTTGCTCGTTTAGCTAGAATTGCAACTAGAAGACAATAGTTTTAGTTACCCCTTCGGTGGAGCTTTATCCTAGTCGATGTTCATAGATGTGATCAACCTTATGCTATCACTCGTATACATATCAAGGTTACCTTATGCAATCAATGCCTCATGTTAGGTTGATAGGTTAGATTAGATGGAAAATCTTAGATAGTTCTTTGTCGATCCACGGATTGATAACCTTCGATACTCTAAGGGAAAAGCTATGATGATCTGTGCGCTTGCGATGAAACTTGGCACGCTTTTGAGCCACCAACAGGTGTGTGATGCGACTCGTGTACAAGTCACACCACATGGGCGTGGCACTACTCTTGAAGACGTACAGCCTGAGGTGTGACTCCCACTTTCATGTAACCATGTTTCATTCTATATTTTAATTAGCAAATGAATTCCTAAATTTATGAAACTCAAGATGTATGATCTATAGAGTACATACGTTCCAATTTAACTATTTGCACAACAAACCACGATGGATAAAATGAAAAATCTATTTTCGAAATAGCCTAAGTATGATTGAATCAACACATCAAATTTGCTAAGTCTGGAAATAGAACTACCTAGTCAACTTTGCACCTACTTTTTGAGAAATTTTACATTGAGATCTTAGATATTTGTAAATATAATTGAATTTGAATGTTTAAGAGAATTTTGGTTAGGTTGGTGATAAAAAACATAAAGAATTTATAGTTTAAGAGAGGCTTAAAGTTGCAAAGTTGTGTTGTTTTCCAAGTCTGTCGGGTAAGAAGAAAACATCACAACTTTCCAATTTTAAAACTTTTCAAACTATAACTTCTTTATTTTTTTAATCATCAACCTATCCAAAATTTTCTATGAACATTCAAATTGAATGAAATGTCTAAGGTATCAATGTAAAATTTCTCAAAAAGTCGGTTCAAAGTTGACTAGTTGGTTCTGTTTTCAGACTTAGCAAACTTAATGTGTTGATCCAATTATACTTAGGATATTCCGAAATTAAATTTATCATTTTATACACAATGCCACCGTGTACATTAGTTGGGTCATATCATATGATGTGACTCAAGTATTAGTCGCATCCAAACTAGTTCTTAAAATTTTAGTTTGGATTAAAAATTTTAGATTAAAAAGTAGAAGTAAAAAAAATCTAAAAATCATTCCTTATACTAGATGATGTCAGCACGACAAAGGAATAGCTTCACTTTTTTTACAAATACCACATATATTATATTAAAGCAGCAAAGTTACAACCGGGCTCTCAAGAACGAAGCCAATTACAACAAAGTCCCTAAAACTAGATCCAAAACCGCCACCGTAGAGCAGGTCGCCAGCGAACTGCAACAGTGGCATCGTGGACGCATGGTTGCAGTGGTGCGGAAGGGCCTCACCAAGTGTAGGCTTGAAGTGGCCGAAGACGACGTCGAAGGGAAACATCACCGGCGACCCAAAGATGATGTTGAAGCTGGCGTTGACGAGTTTGAAGTCAACTGATTTAGTTTGCTTGGTAGGTAGGGGTGTGGGCAGAGGCGGAGAAGGGCAGAGGAGTGGATGATTTAGGGCGGATCAACTTAGATATGTGGAGTGGTGGTAGTGGAGCAGGGAATCCAAACCAGGGGAGAGGAAAGGCAAGCGAATGTGATGGTGGGATGATGGGGCAGAGGTAGGGTGGAGCTGAGAAGGAGAACAAGCGGACGGACTCAGATTTGATGGGAAGGGAAAGGGAAACGAGAGATCCGAGCAGAGGGAGGAAGGTGGAGGGGATTATTTTATGTATCCATACCTGGCTGGTAGAGTCGTCGGCGACAAGCTTGTCGATGAGGACGAGGGCGACGACGGCTGCGAAGCAAGCGAGGTAGATATTATCAAAACAGGAGAAGGCCATATAGGCAACACGAGAAACTAAAAAATCTAGAATACTACTGGATCTACAACTCAGGGGGCTCCCTGCCCCTTCTCGCCGCCGGAGAAGCGCCAAAAGGGAGAGAGGGAGAGGCCCCAACGAGGGAAGCAGAAGAGGAGAGCGAGAGGGGGAGAGAGGGAATCACTTTACTTTGAAATTCCTTTGCTGATCCTCCGTTCCATACAGGCTTTAGGGTGTCTTTGGTTGGGCTTTTACTTTTAAATTCCTTTGTCAAAAGCTAACAACTCACCAAAAGGGTTGGCTGCCATCCAAAGCCACAACCAAAAATAGCTTTTGACTAGTACAAATTTGAAAGCACTCTAATCCCCTACTTTCACCTGCTTTTGCTTCCAAAAATTACCCACCTGCCACTGGTTATGAAGATATCGATTCGTTTTTATTTCCTAGACTCCCTCCCGTCGCCTATCTCCTCGCCGGCTGACCCCCGCTTCCACGGTGGGCGCAGGGCGCAACCCATGCCTGGGTGCGGCCCTGCCTCAACTCGCTAAGGTAGTGGCCCCTGCAGTGCTACCCGGCCCCAGCGAGCATGGCCCCCGCCTCAGCGGGCTCTAGCAGCACTTCGCCATGGTGACCCCCGCCCAGCTTGGCTCCAGCAGCACTCCACTGCGGGCCATGGAGGCACGCACACTTGGTCAGGCCTGGTCCCTGCTCCTCTGCCCCGACGGCGGCCGCACACGAGCATGGCCCCAGTGTTGGCGGGGTTCGGTAGCGCTTCCCTGGCAGGTGAGCAGTGTCGGCCGTCGCACGCAGACGGGACTGGTTGGCGAGCCCCAACCACTACACGTAGGCGGGCCCGACCAACAAGCCCCAGCCATCCAGCGCAGGTGAGGGCCAGCTCTAGGGTGCTGCACCCTTGGCGGGCGAGCAGCCTCGGCCGCTGCGCGCAGGCGGGGCTCATCCGGTGAGCTCCGGCCGCCACGTTCCCTACCACCTGTGAGATTGTGAGGGGAAGAGAAGATGAGATGAGAGAGGAAGGAAGAAGAATATGTTTTGTGTCCATGATGTGAGGGGCATGTTTGTAAGTAAGAGATGTCTTTCTAAAAGTCACAGCAGTTCAACCAAACGAACTACTACTTTTCTCACAGCCACTTTCTCGCAGCTACTTTCTCAAAGCCTACAACGCACACACCCACAACAGCTTTTGCAAAAATCACAACCGAACCAAACACATCCTTAATTTTGTCGATGCGGTCTCTCTAGACAGCGTGCGAACAGGAAAGACGAGCACCGTCGTGCGCGTCCCCAACCCCGTGCCGCGTGGCATGTCGGGCTCGTACGCGCCGTCGTATCGCTGACTAGTGACCAAAGCAAAAGGCACCCAACAATGAACAAGCCAGAATTCCTCGGTGGCATAGGTATGGTGCCTTAGACTATCTGCACCAGGGGACTGGAAAAAGTCTCCTGACTTTTCCAGTTTCCCCCCCGTAGCGGTCTCCTTCAGGATGACGGGGAAATCCTGTCGCCTCCGCTTCTCCTTCATTTCGCCAGGAGACGCGTACTCACGGGAAACGACCATGCGCGGGCCCCACGGAGGCTGTTGTTGCTCCGCGCCAGCAGCAAGAAGGGGAGGAAGGCCGAGGAGGGGAGAGGAGAGGGAGCTCCAGGCCCGGCGTGGGAGGAGAAGTGCCGGCGGGAGGGGCGGGGGCCATGGCTCGAGCTCGTTGTCGCCCCGCACCTCGAGCTCGCCGTCGCTGTAGCCTCGCCGTGGAGCTCCGGTCGTCGTTGCTGCTGTTGTCGAGCCAGCGCGAAGGAGGACGCACCTCCCCTGCTTCTCCTGCCGCCTGAGGACGGTGCCGTCGCGCTGAATCCGGTCGCCAGCGTCCTGGATCCGCATCCATCTAGCACCTGGGGTGGGTGATTCGACAGTCGCTGGGGAGCAGAGGCGTTGGGGTGCGATTGACGTCTGAGGCACGAGCGCATCCTCACCATCACCGCCGTGGAGCAAGGCGCCGGGGAGCAGAGGTGATGGCGGGCAGAGCCACCGGGAGGGAGCTCCGGGACCTCCGTCGCCCGCCGCTCCCTCTCCCTCCGTCGCTCGCCTCGACGACGCCGTCCACCACCGCGGGATCCACCGACGCGGCGGGGGCCTCCGCCGACATCCCGAGGCACCGCACGCTCGCCGTCGTTGCCCGCTCCGGGGGCCGGGCCCCGTGCGCTCGGCCGCCGCGGCCCGCTCCGGGGCCGGGGGTCGCGCGCTCACCGTCGTGGCATGCTCGGGGGCCGTGCACCACCGCGGATCTTGGCGGGCCGGAGGCCGTGGACGTCGTCACCGCCTCACCTTGCCGCTTCCCTCGCCGGCCTCGGCCGGAGGGCGTCCGAGCTCGACGGGAGCGCCGACGCCTCCCCCTACTTCTCCGGGTCGCGGAGGCCGGCGGAGGAATCGAGGAGGGGCCACCGTGGCGAGGAACTCCATGGCCGCCTCCGCCCGGCCGGCCGCCGTGCGGAGCTCGAGGAGGGCTCGACCGTGAGGAGAGCGAGGAGGAGGCGCACCGGGTCGGGGGAGCGGCCCGCCGCCGCTCCACCGCGGCAGCCTCGCTCCACCGCCGGCGGCCTCCGCGCGCTTCGAGTAGGATGGCCGGGCGCAAGCAGCAGGTGGAGGATGGAGAGGGAGGGGTGGCACCGTCGCCGGTGAGGGAATAGTGGCCGGTGTCGGTAGGGGGGCAGAGGGAGAGAGGAGGCAGAGTGGAAGAGAGAGAGTGAGTGCGGTGGAGGAAGGGAGCGGCCTGCGGCCTGGGATGGTGCGGGTGGGAGAGAGAGTGAATGATGGTGGGTCCCGCTAGTAATAGGTGGGATGGAGGAGATATACGGAGAAAGATGGATGCGAGAGAAGTAGATATAAGGGAAAAAATCTCGATGAGCTGAATAGAATATTCCATTTTGAAGGAGGAAATGGAAGATGATAGGTGTGGATGGAATCACGCGTAATGCAAGCGCAAAAGCATTACACCGTCGGACGTGTCCCCCGACCGCGACCACCGCGTCCAGCCCTCCACCACCGGGAGACCAACAGCTTCACGACGCAACTGGCAGGAGAGCGTCCATGCTTCGCCAAGAAGCGAATGCTGTGGTCCAGACCACAAAACAGCAAAATCCTCGGGATCTTTGCCGCAAACCGCAGCTGACCAAAGGTACCAACCCCATCTTGCTCCGTCCATCTCTCTCTCTGTTCGTGGTCGTGCTCGTTGGACCGCACCAGAACCATAAGGCACACCTGCACCGAGGAGGACCAACCAAGCATTTTAAATTCCTTTCTCTTGGCATTTCGTGTCAGTTACTAGCTCCTCCGCCTCGGCGGCCTCCGCTTCCAGACGAGGGGGAGCCGCGGCGGATTCCGTGGGGGATTAGAGCATAATTTTGCTGCCAAACGGGAAACTCCCCGCTTTCTTGCCCCGGCAAGCTACCCACGGCCACCGGTCCCAGGTTGGTATGCAGACCCCTCGATTCCTCCAAGTTCTTTAAATTCCAATCTTCCGTTTCGTTTCGTTCCGCGCTGCAAGAAATTCCGTGGTGTTTCTTAGTCGCCCGCTCGTAGGGACAGGCAGGTGCGGATCTTGTGGGGGCGGTTGGTTCCGGGGCTCCGAGCCGCAGTTCCATCTCTGCTTCAGTTCCCTAATTCTGGCCCCCCATTCCTTTTTTTTTTGCCAATCTATAAAATCTAGTTTATTGCCCACGCTTTCTTGATAATTGTGTTATACCGGAATAAGGAAATCTTGGCTCCTTGGCGAATTCCGAGGAAAAGATTCCATCTTTGTGCTTCTGCACGAGCCAGTATGTCGAAATTGTATCTGATAAGGCGCTTATATATGTCTTTTGGTCCGGTTCGTTGTCTAATTCACGCATGCAGTCAAATTTGTCCTCTATCCGCTTGAATTTAACGAAGTCGTGTGATTTCTTTTTGCTGTCAACGGGCGGAACTATTCCTTCTGGTGATGTTTAGACCTGTCAGATTGGTTTATCCGTCTCCTTTGTTGTCAACTGCATTAGTATGATTATATCTGCCTGGTGCATAGTTCTCTCTGAATTTGGTCTTTGCTTTGTTCCATGTACTACGTGTTAATCAGACTTTCAGTTACTTCAGTAGTTTACCTAGTGGTCCAGTCTGTGGTTCTAGTAGAGTTCATGAAAATATGCACTAGTTTTAAGGTATTGTGCTTTGTTCAGCTGGAGCTATCTAGCTTTTATGGCATGCTGTGGACAGACAGTTACGAATATGTTTCCTTTCCTGTTTTGCACCATTTCCTTGGGGTCTCTCAGGGGTGGAGCCACGATGAGGTTTGCGGGTGCCCAGGCACCCACAAAAATTTGAAATAACACTATCAAAAACAAATTTTCACCATGTTAGCACATCAAATCTTCATATGTATAAGGGAAAGGCACCCCCCCCCCTCTCACTTGCTCTAGATTCGCCCCTGGGGTCTGTTTATTGCTTTCTCTGCTTCGTCAGTTTGTCTACCTATGTAGCAGGGGATATACAACGGGTTGGTGGCTATGTAATGGTTTGGTTTTGTACAAGTGTCAGCAGTGGTAAATGTATCCTGCATCCTTCTAGCTGTAACTGAAGAAAATATAATGCAGAGTAACAACCTTTTCTGTCTTGTTATGTTAGTGGCATTTCTTTTATAGGGAGAGGTGAGAAACAATAGATAGACAATGTAGCTCTGATGGTAAAACTAAAATGATGGACAGTAGAATTGAAATGCTTAGCTAGTGAGATAAATTCAAAGATATCATGCTTATATGTTCCTGGTACAAAGCAATATCAATTGGATTTCCAAAAGTCATTTTCAAGCATCAGAATCCAATATTTTAGCCTAATAGCTTTTGTTTGTTTATGTTAGGAGTAAGAAAGTCAGCGTACTAAAATTATTGTTTTGCTCATCTATAGTATGTTTCACAGTTTGGGTTTTCTTGTAATATTGATTTTTTTGTTGCTTTTCTACATGCCTGTTGACATGTCTTTGCGCATGTATTGATTGCCTTTTTTAAAAAATGTAATCTTATTTTGTCAGATGAAGGTAGACATCATAATTATTTCATTATGCAGATCTGGACGCAAGTCTGAGACGTTTCTCAAGGGATAAAGTACACTATATGGTTGCCCTGATTAGGAACATGAATCACTGACTTGGGAAGCAATAATTTTTATGGGAAAAGAAAAACTCCGTAAGCAGCCTTCTGGCCGTCTGATTGAATCTCTCAAAATGGAGAGAATGAGGAACATCCTGACTCATAGATACCCATACCCACATGAGCACTCAAGACATTTCATGATTGCTGTGTTTGCTTGTTGGCTTTTCTTCATTTCCTCAGATAACTTACAAAACCTTATAATGAAATTGGACAAGAATTTTAAATGGTGGTCCATGTATGCTTGTTTAATTGGCTTCTTCTATTTCTTCTCATCGCCTTTTATTAGGAAGACCATCAAACCAAACTATTCAAACTTCAACCGATGGTAAGCATTAACCTCTTGTCTCTGAACTAGTACTTATGAAAAACAAGATGTTTGTTCTCTGAAGTTGTTTCTGAGTGCAGGTATATTGCTTGGATATTCTTGGCAGCACTATACCATCTGCCCAGTTTTCAGTCAATGGGCTTGGATTTGAGGATGAATCTTTCCCTCTTCCTCACAATTTATATCTCTTCTCTAATCTTCTTGATGGTCTTCCATATCATATTTCTTGGCCTTTGGTATTTGGGTCTTGTTTCTCGTATGGCAGAGAAAAAGCCAGAGCTACTTACTATAATACAAAACTGTGCGGTAAGGCATGGTGACATTGGTTTATGTGTCTTCCTTTCACTTAATCTTTTTTTAGTTACCTGTGTGTATTGATTTATTTATATATATCTTGTATCTTATTGCAGGTTATAAGCATAGCTTGCTGTGTGTTTTACAGTCATTGCGGCAACAGGACTATTACAAGAGATAAATCTATTGACCGTAGAACTGCAAGCTGGATTGCATTCTCACTTTGGACAAAGCATGATGACAACACACTGATTTCAAGGCTACTACGTATGCATAAATTTAAAGAGCAGATTTGCTCCTCCTGGTTTGCTCCAGTTGGTTCTGCTAGTGATTACCCTCTTCTCTCTAAATGGGCCATTTATGGAGAAGTTAGTATTACTATACCACCTGTTTATTACAGTATATCTTTGTTCTTTGACCTTTAAGTTTTTTCTTTTCTTTGTCTGGTTCAGTTGTCTTCCAATGGATCTGGGTCCTCCGATGAAATTTCACCAGTCTACTCGTTGTGGGCTACATTCATGGGCCTTTACATGGCCAATTATGTCGTAGAGCGTTCAACTGGGTATGTCAACTATCTGAACACTTCAGTCTTGCCTATTTCTACAAGAATTTTTTTGATGAATTTCTCACTTGAGGTGCTGGGATATGCTAAAGGTTTAATTCACCTTATCACCTATCAGTTGCATTATGAATATCACTGCAACAGTATTTCTGTTTGTGGTGTGATAACATCATCATAACAGTACATATTCCATACCATTGTTTAGGATAATCAGGCTCTGCACAGTAGCATTCCTCCTAGTCTGAGTAAATCAGGTTCTGCATACTGATGTATTTGATGAGGAAACTGAATTTGTGAAATCATGTTTACAATTTTTCTCATGTTATTACTATTGAGTTGCATGCACCAACCAATTCAACCCAAAAGCTTAAGCTGATGAGAAAAGGTGGACAATTCACTTATACTCCAACACTCCCCTCACGTGAAGGCTCCCTCAGGCTGCATACGTGGATATTGGAGTGGGCTGTAATTATTTAAATTTACGCGCCCGCCAGGACTCGAACTCAACCTCTGGCTTTGATACCATATTGAGTTGCATGCACCAACCAGAAACCCAAAAGCTTAAGCTGATGAGGAAAGGTGTACAATTGACTTATACTCCAACAATTACCTCCTAGATTAGGGCCCTTTGCACGTGGTACCTATCACGGAATCACCTTAGTTGCTGTGTGCATGATAATCAAAGAGGTGACAAACATGCCTGAATAGTTTACTGTGCAACCATATAATGCTGGTGAATAACAGAAACTGAAGTCTGTTTTTGTTGGTTTACTTTTGGACTCCTTCCACATTTTTCTCTCTATTTGATGTGCAGATGGGCTCTAACTCACCCTTTGACAATTTCGGAGTATGAGAAATTGAAGAAACAACTGAAACCAGATTTTGAGGACATGGTTCCGTGGTACTCTGGGTATGATATCAGTCAATACGTAAGTTCTTATACCACACTTGATATGGAAAAAGTTACTTACAAGTTGACAATATGTTCTGCAGGACATCAACTGATTTATTTAAAACTGTCTTCGACCTTATGATATCTGTGACTCTCTTTGTTGGTCGGTTTGACATGCGTATGATGCAGGTACATTAGTTCTTCGCTTCCTTGTAGTGCATGTCTTCCATGGTTTCTGCTTGTGTATTTCTTTCCCTGCTAGGCACATAACAATAGTGATTTAAAATCATAACTGATTTATCTATTGCTTTGCAAATTGGGATTTATTTTTGCCCTAGCAGCTTCAGTTTATGGTTGTCTTAAGGCAGTTATTGACAGTTCTCTTGTTTTTGCTAACCTTGACCAGGCTGCTATGAATAAAACCCCTGATGAAGCGAACAGTCACGACCTTCTGTATGATCATCTTGATGAAAAAGATGAGCTTTGGTTTGATTTCATTGCAGATACTGGCGATGGTGGCAACTCAACATATTCTGTAGCACGATTACTTGCTCAACCTTCGTTATTCATAAAAGCTGATGATTCAAGGCTAACACTTCCACGTGGTCAACTGCTACTCATTGGTGGAGACCTTGCGTATGTTTCTAAATACTAATTAATATTGAGTTACTGACTACTCAGTAACCAGTAAAAGCTGATATGGTTCTTGACATTTGGCAAGTTGACATTTTAGCCATATTAATATAAGTTCCATTGTTATTTTGTTTACCTAAATGATGGAAGTTTCCCTTGCTTATATCTGCAGATATCCCAACCCATCCTCATTTTCGTATGAGCGGCGTTTTTTCTGCCCTTTTGAATATGCTCTCCAGCCTCCTGCTTGGTATAAGCCTGAACATATTGCACTGGAGAAGCCTGAACTTCCTCTTGGAGTTTCTGAGCTCAGGCGATACCGTGGACCACAATGTTTTATGATTCCCGGAAACCATGGTAATTATAGCCACCTGTAGAAGCATGCCATATTTGAACAAATGCGTGCAATGATATTTGTTGTTATTTGCCTATTTGCGAATGTGTTATGCCAATGATATGTTAACATGGGAATGTCAAAACATATTATCCAAAATTTATCATTGTGGATTGATGTTTCAAACAATCTGAGTGACTGAACCTACATGGCCATGAACAGATTGGTTTGATGGACTACACACATTCATGAGATATATCTGCCATAAGAGTTGGTTGGGTGGGTGGTTCCTACCTCAGAAAAAGAGTTATTTTGCATTGAAGCTTCCCAATGGCTGGTGGGTTTTTGGCCTTGACCAAGCTCTTCATGGTGACATTGATGTCTACCAGTTCAAGTTTTTTGCCGAGTTGTGTCGACAGAAGGTAATTTCATTCTTTGATCTTCATTTTGTCAGCATTTTTTTTGGGTGTAAATTTTATGCGTGCAATAGTAGCACATTACTAGAAGATCTTTTGATCATAAGCAGAAAACATTGAAGATCACAAGACATGTTTTTTAGTGACTTCATATTTATCACTGGAAGTGCGCAGGTTGGTGAAAGTGATTCTGTAATTGTTATTACTCATGAACCAAACTGGCTCCTAGATTGGTACTGGGGTGATAACACTGGAACAAACGTCGCATATTTAATACGAGAGTACCTCAGGGGAAGATGCAAACTGCGGATGGCTGGGGACCTGCACCATTATATGCGGCATTCTTGCATTGACTCAAAAGAACCAGTTCATGTACAGCACTTGCTTGTAAATGGCTGTGGTGGGGCCTTTTTGCATCCAACACATGTCTTTGAGAACTTCAGAGTATTTTATGGCAACAAGTATGAAACAAAGTCTACATATCCTTCTTATAATGATTCTAGCAAGGTAAGGTTTGCTCTTACATTTTTACCTTATTATTAGTTCATTTGATAGCAGCGTTTTGATTGGCCATGTTGTTTGAGGGTTTTGTGTTGTCAAGTGACGTTTCTTCATTGTTTGTCTCTCCAGATTGCACTTGGTAATATTTTGAAGTTCCGGAGGAAAAATTGGCAATTTGATGTTATTGGTGGTTTTGTGTACTTTGTACTGGTTTTTTCAATGTTTCCACAGGTGAGAGTAGATAACTTTCTCTTTTTGAACTGTACAGCTCTTGGTAGGCAGGTTGAAGCTTAAAAATTTATTTGGCTTTCACATTCATGCTAAATTCTAGAATTCATGACTGCTACTTCTTGGTGGTACAAGTTCATCTATGGTTATGAGTGCTACTTAGAGTTGACAACTTAACACTAAGGATGACAAATAATATTCAGAATACTTAAGGACTCTGATAAGTTTTGCCATCCTGTAAAATCAGTGGTGTATGCGTTCACAGGACTGGCCAGGTCATGTTCCTGGTTCCGAGGGTATCTTAAACATATTCTGAGGCTTCATGGACACATTTCTAGTAGGGTTTACACAATGCTGTTTTTGTGTGTGTTAATACAAGTGGACTAAAGTTATATAAATTTGCTGGCCTCCCGCAAATTTCGGTGAACCAACAAATGGGGATATGTTCTTGTTCAATTTAGGGATTTGCAAAAATCATATAATGAAAAGAAATTAGCAATAGACTACATTAATAATCTATGGGTATTGCACCGCACGAGCACTAATGAACTATTCAGTTACTGTTTTTGTGGCCTGACGCAAATACATTGTCTATGCAGTGTGACTCGTTTCGTATCTTACATGAAGATTCCTGGGCTGGTCGTGTCAATGGTTTCTTCATTGCAATGTGGAATGCTGTTTTTGAGATTCTAGAGAGGTCCTATGTATCCCTAGCTGGTGTTGTCACTTTATTGATGGTATCATTTTTCTTTGTACCCACAAAACTATCACGTAGGAGACGTGCTTTGCTTGGTTTTCTTCATGCTGCTGCTCATATAACTTCAGCAGTGCTATTGATGCTACTTATGGAATTAGCTATTGAAATCTGCATCCGCAACCATTTATTAGCAACATCAGGTTGGTCCTTTATTTCTTTTAGTGTGACAGGTGCACAAGAAAGTACTCATTCCTTTCAAATAAACTGATCCATCATTGATGCCCATGTACGTCTGGCTTTTCGCTCAGGAACTACAGCTTTAATTTTACGTGAATAAACATTTTTATTTAAAAAAGCTGGCCACATTTTAGAGGAGAGAGACATGATAGTAACGGCTCATCCTTTTTTCATCACCTGTCCTATATCCTATATAGTGTAGTAATTTGTATTATTCTTTGTGACTGCCTCTCATGTATTATTATGCTCCTATCTTCATCCACAATGTTAAAAAGTGTCATTTTTTTTGCTTATTTGCAGGCTACCATACCCTTTATGAATGGTATCGCAAAGTGGAAAGCGAGCATTTCCCTGATCCCACAGGTCTTCGCACTCGTCTTGAGCAGTGGACTTTTGGGCTTTACCCTGCATGTATTAAGTACCTCATGTCTGCATTCGACATCCCAGAGGTTATTCTTTCATCTTTGTAAACCAAATGGCATCATTTCTGATGGTTGGTACAGTTATGCACTTAAGCCTTGCGTCTTCTTTCAGGTCATGGCAGTAACTAGGAGCACAATCTGCAGGAAAGGAATAGAGTCCCTTCCCCGAGGAGGTGCCATCATTTACTACGTCTGTGTTTTCTTGTACTTCTGGGTCTTGTCAACACCTGTCGTATCGCTGGTATTTGGGAGCTACTTATATGTATGCATTAACTGGTTCCACATTCATTTTGATGAGGCCTTCTCCTCGCTGCGCATAGCAAATTATAAGGCATTCACACGGTTCCATATCAAGAAGAATGGAGACCTTGAGGTCTTCACCCTGGCTGTGGACAAGGTAAGGCTCTAATATATTTCATAAAAGAAACATTGTTATTGTCATAAATAACTTGATATTGTGAATGAATCAGGTGCCAAAAGATTGGATGCTGGATCCAGACTGGGACATGGAACCCAAGCCGCCACTTCAGATGAGCTACACCAGGAGGTTCCCAAGCAAATGGAGGTCCGCCTCAGGCCCAGACCCGATTAGCTCGGTGCGCATTATCGATCGGTTTGTCATCCCACGGACGCCTCCAAGTCCTACAACCCCAGGAGGCTCCGTCAGATGAGGAGCATGTTGTGAATTGTAATGTACATACAGTTGAGTCATCTTGTTGTATAGCTGTAAAGTGACAAAGATGTCCTCTGACGTAGCATAGTACAAATAGTTAGAAGAAAACAAGGAGAAATCTCCACGATAGTGTTCGAATGTTGATCTGTTTGTCATTTGTCTACGAGCAATGATGTCATTGCGCTTGTGTCATGTTCGGTTTGCCTGCTGCTTAGATGTACTTCCTCCGGTTTGGTAAATGAAGTCCTTTTGCACAAGGTTTGAGTCAAACGTTAAGAATATAAATCATAAATAACTTATAAGTTGTTGAGTTAAAAAATGTGAAAACTACATGAATAGATTTGTCTTCCAAAATACTTTCATTTCCATTTATCTTCCAAAATACTTTCATAAAAGTATACATATGTTAGTTTTTGATATACTTTTTATAAAAGAAGTCAAAGTTGTACTTTTAAGATCATGTCATTATCCTGAGCGACTTCATTTATCAAACTGGAGAGAAAATAATGTGTACTCCGGCTGTCCCAAGTTAAGTCATTGTTGATTATCACAATTCGAAATTATACTTAAAAAATAGCTTTGTTGATGAAGTACAAATGAAGTATACACAATTGTTTAAATAAGTTGAATGAAGCGAAAGGGATGGAGGAAGTAGATGCTAAAAAGTTACAAGTCTATACATACAATACCATTCTAGGTAAGCTACAGTAATTTCGAATAACATTTGTTGGCCTTAAAAAATTGTAAACGATGTTCATTTCAACGCCATCCGGGCAGAAAAACATCAGGAATTTCTTGTCACTAAAACTGCTGTGGCAAGTTGGCGACACAGCAGTAAAAACCCACAACAATAGATATATGGTTGTTTTTGGCCAAAGTTGGAGTTTTAAGTTTGGTATATGACAGTAGCAGTCACCCTTCCAGAAATATCCCATTTCCCCCAAACCTACAAAATGTTGTCATGAGGAAGAAAAACTATTCCTACACATACTAACGGGTACTAGTTGCCCGTACAAACTTCAATCTAGTGCTTGCATAGATGTTCCAATCAAGATGGATAGCTCCCGTTTTGTTGCCACTAAATTGTACTCAGATTTGGTGTCCTCCATCTGAGTTTACTGCCATGTTTACTTTCCTGTCTTCACTGCAATTGCTTGACCTAGCTTCTTCAGAGTTGTCGGGCTTCCCACTTTTAATCTGCCCAAGTGCTTGCAGCAACAAAGAAGCCTGATCAAGAATTGTTTGTAATTTAGATTCATCCATTGAATTCAACTCCGCAACATTAAAATCAATTGAAATCTTCTGTGCAGATGCACTAGACAGATCTTGCGCTTTGGTTGACTCCATCACATCAGTGTTTGGCTTGTTTGCATCTATTTTGAGCGGTGCATTGATAACACTAGGACACACTGCAATTCTGTGATCCTCCTCACCTGGATCACTATCTGCTGATGGAGCAGGTATGTTTAAGTCAATGACAAATTGGTTTTTAGTAACTTCCAGATGGTGTTGTTTTCTGTCTTCTGTGCTTTCAAGTTCTCCAACATTTGTACTAGAAGCATTGGTTTCTTCCAAGGAAGGGCGTACAAGCTTTCTTCTCTTTGTTTTCCCACTGATTTCCTTTCCTAAATTTGCATCCACATTCCTTGCTTCACTCCGCCTCTTGAAGTTGTATAAGGGAACTTGTGGCTCTATGCTTTCTTCCTCTTCTTGTAGCTCTAGTTGACTTGGCAGATTCAGCTCTGCACGAGAATGGTCCATAGCCTCCTCCCCTATCAGTGGGATGACAAGACCATCTCCGATTGATTTATTCCTGTAGCTCCACTGTTCTGTCTTCTGAGAAAGAGAAGAAACCAATTGGTTCAGTGTAGGACCTGCAGCCTCTTGGCATGTCAGTTGCTTGTTCAGTGATAAGCGAGAAAAAACACTTTTTTGTAGAGGGCTACACCGATCCTTTGTGTTGCTTTCAGCTCTTATAAATTGTTGTGTATGTCGTGGATCAACATCATTTTCAAGATCTGAAGAATCTGAAGCATTACTACGGGGACCTCCATATCTCATCTGATCAGTTTCAAAGTCTTTATCACAAACAGGGATCTGAATGTAATCAGCAGAATTCCTTTTCTGATCAATTACTGGTACTGTTTTCCCATTGCGTTCAATATCTTCAGGGTATGTGGGAATACATTGCAAGCTTAGATTCGCAGGTGTTCCTTCGCTGAAACGCTGACGCTCACACTTATATATGTCGTTATTATGTGCACTGGAGCGTCCTTGGTTAAAGCAGATGTCACAATGGCCTTCATAGTTACTTTGTGGATTAGACAGAGACAAATCAGTATATAAATGGTCATATGTAGTTGGATTCAAACGACTCCTGCCTTTGAGAGTTGAAGTCTGAGTTGCATATCCAGAAGTTAACAAGCCACTGTGCAAATAACCACTAGATAACGGATATTTCTGATTGGCAGTAAAGTTAGCTCCTTCAGTTGGGTTCTGAGTTGAACATCCAGGATGTAAGATATTTTGTGAATACTCTTGTGGTAATGGATATGGCTGCTTCGCAACAAACTGATAGTGCCTAGAAGTTTGAGAGCAGGGTGCAGATACTTGAGTTGAAACGGCATCTGTCATAACAGGAGCTGGGAAAAGCTCACTCGATTGGAATTTCATTTGGTGTCTGTGGGTGGAAGCAATTTGGGCTCCAATTTCTGTTCCCACGGGCATAGACATGTTTGGGTGTGCGTCAACACTAAGTGGTACATCTGTTGGAATGCTTGTAGCAGTAGAGTATCTTCTTACAACTTCTGAAATGTTGGAACCTAAAAGGCATGATTGATCAATGGAACAAGGAACATCTGGAGTCAGGCTTTCTTTGTCCTGCCTCCCTTTACCAGAGCGGTTTGTTTCCGAACTCTCATTTTTTGAATAGTCAAGAATAGGCAGCTGTACCCTTCTGTCATCAAACAACTCATATAGCCGAACAACCTGCAAAGACAGTAGAAGTTTCAACTGTCATAAGTGTGCAATCAGAAGGTAACATTTGTATATTATATAGTACAAGCAATAGTACAGCAAACCTGCTCGTAGGAAAGGTCAAAGTAGAATTTCCTTGGCTGATAGTAGTTGTCTTCTATGGCAGAGGAAAACTCATCTTCAGTTAGTGGCCTGCACTTCCATATAATACTGATGCGAACCTGCGGTGGAAAATAACAGCTCAAAACCGCACAAATAGTTTTTTAGATCATATAATCATCAGTAATTCAGTATGATCAGAGCTCTAAAGTCTGTTAGCTGATCAAAAGTCACAAAATGTAAAAACAATTTGGGTTACTGTCCTTCTGCCTACAAAAGTGAAAGGTGCATTACAATTCTAGTAATAACAAGACACAAGGTTTGCAGTGCTGGGAGGATAGTTCCTGCCTTCCTGGTCCTACAAAGCTTGCAGTATTTTCAGTTTAGTAAGTTCAACTTATCATAGCTACCTTCACATGTCATATGCATACATATATTCAGAAAATGGACACTTAAGGAGAAATTGAACTCAGAAGGCATTGCTGTTTAATGAGACCTGAGCCTACAAAACTAGGATTAAGCAAGAGGCGCATATTAGCTGCAGATTACCTGCGCAGGATATGAGTGTTGCGTTGACCGAAATGCGGCATTGTTAATATTGAGCCCTCCGTCAGAGGCAGCCTCAAAGACTCCGTAAAGCTTACGCAGAGTATAGTCGAAAAGAAACAAAGGCATCCCTTTTCTGACATTGCTGACAAAGGGTTCATACTCCAACGGCAGGCCGAAAATGCTCGCTTGGAAGCACTGTTCCCTTGTGTAGGTGTTTGACATGAAGATCGCTCCTGCCATGTCACCAACAGCATCCTGTCTAAATGACAGTGCAGGCCCCTTGCACTTCATTCTGACGGACCTTGCACACGCACACAGGTGAAATGAGTGAAACAGCTGCCAAGCATAAAATGGGTTGTTAATGCAGGCTAGAGACTCGTATGCATATATAGAAGGCAATCAACCCCGCGTTCTACAAATATGGGCAGTGCTTAATCTTTGATCATGTCAAAAAAAAACTGCACAAAGTCAAAATTCTGAGCAGTGCAACCAACGAGTCAAAATTAACCTGGTGTTTAAGTATCGAAGAAATTAAGAATATCCCATTCGCAGAAAGGTGAATAAAAGACGGGGGAATTTCACTATCCAAGTGGACCACGAAGTGCAAATAGAAGGGGGGATTTCACTATCCAAGTGGACCACAGCAAGTACAAAAGTGATTCGACACAGCTCTGCTGACTGCTGAGTTCAGCCGACAGACCAAAAAAGGAGCGCAAGATACGAGCAGGAAGAAATTGGGGGAAATTGTTCCGACTAATAAACTAAAATATTTGCCACGCGGAACACCAGAACCTGCAATCCGCGAAATCCGCACGGCGGGGAATCGCGTCGCCAGCACCACATGAACACAAATCATCCACTAGCACTGTCGTCCTACAGACTTAAAGATGCATTGGAGAGTGATTGCAGGTAAACTAACAATCGTAAACACCAAAAAAATTGGCATTGCCAGTGGGGAAAAAACAAACGAAAGGGAAAGCGAGGAGATATCTCTCCCAGCAGCAGAACAGGAGACGCCAAGTAAAAAACACAGGAGAGGATGGGGACTGGGGAAGGATTCGCACTTGAGATGGATCGCGCGTGTGGGACGGGTGGCGGCGGCGGCGTCGTCGTCGAGGAACTCCTGGGGAGCAGCGGCGGCCGCCGCGCTGGGGTTTTCTTCCCCTCCTCCTCACCTGCGACGGACGCCGGCCGTGGTTGGTGGCGAGAGAAAGCAACCGCCCCCGCTCCGCTCGGCTCGGCTCGGCTCGGTGCAGATGGATTCTGGTGGTGGCGGCGGCCGGGGGTGGGAATACGTCGTCTACTGCTAGGGAATATCGATCGATTGCTGGGGGAGGAAAGGGATGGGGGTGATTGGATTCCGCTTTTCCTAGATGGCTGCTGGATTTCTCTCGCGAGGGGTTTCGTCTCGGTTTCCGCGCTGTGAGCTTCGGCAATCGGCACCGCTTCGGCTTCGGCTGATTCCTGTTCCTTCGCGAAAGAAATCTCGTTGACTGGCTTTTCTTTGATGACGACGGCTGACGAGGAATAATAAAAAGCGAGAATCCGGAAGCCAGAATTTTCTTTCGCGACGCGCACGAGCGCAAGCGCAAGACTCGTGTCGTGGCGCGCGTGCTGGCGGTTCTCACGGAGCCGCCGCGTCGTCTTTTGATGTGCAAACTTCACATACTGGCATACCCATACGGGAATGGCATGTATACGGGACATACATTTGGGGTCCAAGGAAATTAACAAAGTCAATGCTAGACAAGGTGGATATACTAACTTTCTATGGCAAAACAAGAAATTTCCTCATGGGATTGAGTTGAAATTAGAATTTAGGTTATGCAATTCATGAACAATTAGCACACAACGGGCACTAGAGTTTTGGATTAACTCTAATTAAATTACCCTCTAATTAGTGTTCATCACCTTGCAATTAGAACATGGATAATATTTTCTTCATGCGCAATGAGCACATCAATCTAGAGATGAAGGAGGGGAATTGTGAATCTTTGAAATCCCCAAATTCTCAATTTCAAAAACCTAGATCCAAAATCCCCCAAAATTTCCTCAATCCTCAAATCTGAAACCCTAGATCCGAAATTTCTACAAGTTCCCCCCAAATTAAGTGCAAATCCATACCTCGGGAGAGAAAGGAGGTGGAGAGAATTATCTTAGAGTCATCCTTGAGTACAAAGAACTCGAGCGTGGCACAAGTGACTACACATGTGTTCGTCACCGGCGCATCATGCCACCCCATCATTGGTGGCCTCATGTGCGCTTTAGTTGCCATAAGGGTAGTCATCGTCGCCATGGGAGCAACCTTTGTCGTCGTGGAATTGATGGATACCGGCCCTGTCGCCACGGGAGCTTCTCCCTTGCAAACATCACTGATCTGCCACTAAGTGTGCCTCTGCAAATCCCCTTGGTGGAGTTGTATGTTGTCTTCGCCGCACACTTAGTTGGATGAGAGGGCTCGAGTGGGGGAGGGGGAGGGGAGGTCTCCACTTCGCCATGCACTCAGGCACCAAGCTCCGTGTGGTCGACCTCTCTATGCGGCCGCGGGCGAAGAGGAAGAGAGGAAGGAGATAAATGGTTAGGGTTTCAGGACCCGCTGCCATTTTTGATCGGTGACTAATAAATATATGTCACCGGATTGGGATCGATGGATGAGATCACTCGGAATCAAAAGTAAGTAGTTGGCTAGTCTTGTCCCAAAGAAAATGTGTGGCAAGAGCCTAAGGCACTAATGAGGCCATGCAAAGTTTTAGTGGGCTGGGCCAAATGTGGTCTATCTTGATTTATTGTTAAAAAAATTCAAATTACTTCCCCTCAATAACTAATGTCCGGATAACCCTTAAAGTAGTTATTTGTTCGGTTTTATCTCCTAAACTATGCTATTTGGTTCAATTATCCCTTAGCAAAATATATCTTTTTTTATTTCTCCATGAACAAGTTGGGTCTAAGTTCAAATTTTGCAAGATGACAACACACATCATTGGACATGTTAGAAAAATATATGATACTTTTTTATCATTATTTAGACAGGTTGAATCTATAACAAAATTTATCATTAGGATACAAAATTAAATAAAAAATGATAAAGAATTCATTAAAAAATTTATATAGATTATGATATCCACTACCATGTTGACGCTGCAAGGTCTCAATTTAGAATTAAACTTGTGTATAGAGCCAAAAAAATAAATTATATTAATAGTAAATTGAACCAAGTAGCATAAGTTAAGAGTAAATTTACCCAAAATATATTTTAGATGTTTTCTAGACTTAGTAATTCAGACTTATTCCTTGAAAGATTACTAACCTTACAAAAATAGAACTTTGACGTGCTCTTTTCTTTTCAAGAAAGTTATAATGATGATGATGATGATCCATGAAAGTAAACTCAATACAGAAGGTAGTGGACTCATGTCTTTGCGTTCCATGTCTCGGGAGAAATTCTCATCCATATCTTCTACTAATATTTGAGATTCATGTGGAGTGAAATGAATAAGACCGAACGGTTCGAGAAGGCTTTGACCGTCTCTGGCCTTGTAGTCTTGTAATTTGCACCTCCACTTTAAAGTGGCTAGCAACATGTTCATTACCAGTGGTTGGAGGTAGTCTGGCAAGCTAGAGAGGCTTGTCCACTTCATCCTTCCTCTTTTTCTTCCTCTCCCTCCTCTTCTCTTCTTTCTTTCTTTGATCAAATATCCAAAAAAATGCAAGGGGGCTAGGGACGCTCCATGGACTGCATGCCTGTATGGGGGCGTTCTTAAGATCCGCCTGTATTCATTACCCTTCACACCCAGTATTTTGATTGTCTTTCTTCTTGCGCCTGGGGGAACATAAGTTCTAGCATATCATGCATACAAGAAAAGAGAAAAAGCAAAGAAAGCCACAAGAATGGAGACCCACCTAAATCGGGGTGGATCAAATGTAATGTTGATGGGGCCTTCGATATTAACACTAATGCAGTGGCAACCGAAGTAGTCCTACAAGATCATAATGAAGTATTTGTGCAAGGCCATGCAACATGGCGGAATTACATTGCATATGCAATGACGATGGAGGTGCTCTCTCTAAAGAAAGGGGTACAACTAGCAAAGCAAAGGGGAGCACTGAAGGTCTGCGCTTGTTGACGGTTAATAGTTATATCAAAGTTCGTTTGTGACTTGCAAGCGGGCAAGTCTCCCGTCGTAGTCAAGGGACCCTTCTTCCCTCGAGTGGTGAACCCAAGGTATCGAATCCGTGGAACAAATGTGTGACGCAAAACTTAATCTAATAAAGCCAAGTAACTTCAATCTTCGATAAAAGAAACCCTAATGCATCTAAGTAAAAGACACGAAACTAATCTAATCTACTAAAGACCGGAGAAAACAAAGTAAGATTGGGTAGATAAACCGATCGGAAGGATTGGGGTAAGCCTTTTGTTGAAGTTCCAAGCAAGAGAAGAAGTAGCAAATCGAATCTTATAAGAAGCGTCTTTAAATCGTGGTTTCCCGTCCAAATCCGAAAACATCCGCCTTTCGGAACCCCCGTTCGTCACAACGTATCCCTACTCATGCGGGGAGCTTAGGGCGAGTCAAAAGACAAGTCGAGATTCTTTCGGAAGATCCGGCGTGTACCTCTAGCCACCGCGGCTACAAGAACACCCTATGTAATCTATCTCGAGAATAGAATTGGAATAAGCAAAGCCGATCGAAAAACGAAATCTTCGAGGAAACACTTGATCGCTAGGAAAAGATTCAACTTGATAATTCAACTATAACAATGATACATACACAAGATCACCACCGGGATCCTTTCTTGATCTTGCTTCTAGCTCCGGGAACTCCGACGTTGTCTTCCGTGCAAGGTTCCCACGTCGGCTAGGGAAACCCTAGTCAACTAGCTCGACCCTCTCCTCTCCGAGATGGTGTCCCTCTCTTCTCTGCTCCTCGGCGGCCGATGACGAATTCTCCTCTGCGTGGCTCTCGGTCAGGGGGCTATAAATAGCCCGATTGGCGGCTAGGGCAAAGGAGGGGGCAAATGGGCCCTGGAATGGGCTGGGCCGACCGGACTGGGCCGGCCGGCCTGGGCCCATCCGAGCCCGGCCCCGAGGCCTCCTTTGCTCTACGTCGGTTCCCTTGCTTCCTGGATGTTTCCCCCTTCTGCATGTAGGTCCATGTCGTCAGTTTCTCTCCGAATTGGACTCAACTCCTTGTCTTGCAAGATTCAGCACTTTTCTGGTCAGGTCCTCGGAGTCTGTCGTCTTCTCGGATCAAGTCCCTGGCTTCTTGGAGTTAAGTTTGCTTCGTTGCATGACTTGTACGGGGCTTCAAGGTCTTGTCATGAGGTGCTTGATGAACTTATCCCGAAAGTCTTGCATTCAACACTAAAACCCTGCATAAACATTAAACTCCAAAACCGACATGCACACGTGAACTTGTTATACCACGGGGGGTTAGTACCAATGGATAAGGTATAAAACTCATGCCAACACCAAAGGTAAACTCATGGCTAGGTTGACGGATTTTCACCGTCAACATCTCCCCCATGCTTAAACCTTGCTCGTCCTCGAGTAAGCCTTCGATGGATATCATCATTGCCAAACAGTGTTTAAACCTTGCTCTTGATCATACATGAGAAAACATAATGCTCTCAAAATTTTAATTCATTAAAGTTCCATAATGTACTAGCCTTCATCTCTACGGAGGGTAGATCCTTATTAAGCTTATCCCACAAGTATTAACATGCTCACAAAGTTTAAATAGATCTCAGAATTTTTGAAATAAAGAACGAGATAAAGAAAAACTAAACCAAGTTCACAAATTTAAATCATCTTGTATATTGCTCATGAACTCTCAACTCTCTTGTCTCTCAAGCCTATATATTCTACTCCTTTCCCTCTCATAACATATATGTGTGGTAGGCTTTATATGGAGCTTTGGGAAAGTTTAGTCCTAACAAGATTTTATAATTGAGGTGTTGTCAAAACAAGACAAGCTTCTCATGGTCTTACCGAGACTCGTCAAAAAGGTCATTGGAAAATAATGTTAAATCAAGGAGGGGAAAGAGAAAAATACACACACTTTTAGATGAGTGGACATGTGCAAATGGCAAAGAGTGATCCCGAGGCACAAAGGAAGTCCTCGTTATCGGATTGCACATGGTTGGAAAATGAGAATGGATCTTTTTAACTTGAAGCCTTGAATGCACTCTTAGAGAACCGGGGAGTTCGCTTTACGCATATATTTTTTCTCTTTCTCATATTTCTCATTCTTTTCTTTCTTTCTTTCTTCCTTTCATTCATTATATATATATTTTTTGTTTTTCTTCTTGTGAGACCTTCACCTTGGAAGTCACGTTCATCGCCGAATTTTTTTTTCATTCATCATTTTTTAAAAATACTCCCCTTTGAACTCTAAAACTGCACCGTACCTACCTCCTCCCCCATGCTTAGACGTTGCTCGTCCTCGAGCAAAGAGGCGAAAAATAAGGTAGGTACCGGAAATATTTTTCCTTTGGAGAGATACTTGAAATCTTCAATGACGGCACCGTCTTGCGATCTTCCTTGAATTGATGATCCATTCTCAACGATAGGTTGTGGTCAAGGAGGTAATCACAAAAGATGATATTTTGGTTGAAGGGTGGATATCCGGCGAAGTTTGTGAGATCTCCAATGTGGGGATACACAATGCACGGATAAAAGGCTAGCAAAAAGATAGATACGCAAAAATGGAATGACCAACTTCTTAGTCTCGGGCCAGAGAAATCATGACCTGCAATAACTCACTCAAAAATAAATCTTGTACACTAAGGTTTATGCACTCAAAAATATTTAAGGCTTTGGATAGGTTGAGCAACACACAAGTGATATTTATGACAAGGTTAGCGATATTTTTGAGCATAAAAGACATCTTTAATCTATTCATAACTTGAGAGCACATAAAACACTATGGGTCTTTATTTTAATCATAACCTCCGCTGAAGATTAAGCTAGCATTTAAATAAATTCAGATTTGTATTTTTAAGAGAGCACTAGCTTAAACATGCATAGATCAATTACAAAGATGAACAAAGCTGCAATTATAATCATATATCATCATGGCACAAATCTTTGTAACTTTTCCAATGATATAATCAAGGTGGTGTCTTTATTAATGATGACATCAAGTTGAAATAAAAACTGAAAATAAACAAACATGCTTGCTGAAATTTAAATAAAAACAGGAAATACTCCGCAAACACACATAAGCAAAAGCTGAAAATTACAGAGAAAAAGAAAAGAAAAGAAAACTAAAGTTCCTAAATCTTCTAGTCCTCCACCGGTGGTTGATGTTGATGATCTTGATAATAATACCCTTGCTCATAATAAGATTGGACATTTCCTCTGACGAATTGATTTGGCTCCACAAGGTGAAGGCGTCCAAGCTCAAAGGCAATATTTGCATTGCCCTCACCAAGTTGAGCTGCGTTAGCTTGGATGGCTGCGATGTTTTGGGCGTTTCTTGCAGCATACCCTCCAATTATGACCATGCTTTGTTGTGGTTGGGGATGATGTGCGTAGGACTCCGCGAAGTTAGCGTTGGGCACCACATAATTTGGTGGGGGTACCGGTGCACCATCCCCCATGCTTGCTCTTGTGGCCCTCCGTAATAACTTGGCGGAGGAGGGATCCCACGAATGGTTGCACATTGGGTTGTGCTCCACTCGCTTGTGCGGAGGATGTTCCCTCCTCTACGATTCTTCCTCTTTTGTTCTTCCTTGCAGGGACAAGGAGTCCCTCTTCCAACCAATCTTCCCTCCCTTCGGTGAAAAGCCTAAGCCTCTCATTGGGAAGGGGTAGGTTTACTATGGCCAACCGATAACCTCCTCTCTCATCTCCACTAATGTATTTACCTTGCCGCAAATACTCAATGCCGAGAGAGGTACCACGCAAAAGATGGTCGGGGTTTCTTGCGATCCCCGGCCGTAAGGAGAAGGCCAACATGGAGAGGTAGCACCCCGAACCAATATTTCCCGCCCCCGATGTTGCTTCACAACACCAACGGTTGATCATAAGGTAAGAGGGGTCTATTGGCTGCCTGGAAATTAAAGCCGAGTAGAGCCAATTCAACTCCGTGTCGGTCACCTTCGTTTCCTTCATCCTCCCCAATACCCTCTTGCACATCCAAGAGTGAAATATCCGGATAATGGGGTTGCAGATGCAATTGCGTTGTTGATGGGCTTCTCCGGAGATCATATTCCAAAATCCCGCTAACATGCCAGGTGGCAGTCAACTTTCTCCGGAGCTCCCTTGTGGAATCCAAGTAGCTCCCTAACGTGCTCGTAGGGAACCACTTGTTGGACTCCCTCCAAACGGAATGACAAGCTTTGCACCCCATCATCAAGGATAGGTGCAATAGCCATTAAAATTTCCAAGGCGAACCCCAAGTGGGTGTCCACCGATACTCCGTTGGAGAACTGCACCCATCCAAGGTGCCCCAACATATAGTATATGTCGGTGCCAAAACCCAAGGTGTAGAGTGCTTGGTCGTCGAACTCGACGTTGGGCACAAGCCTCTTCTCAAGATTAGAGAGCCTCTCCTCCTCCTCCGACGACAAGATGATGAAGCCGTACGAAGAGTATGTCGGAGTGTAAGGAGGTGGCGCGGTTGAACGGGTCGATCGTCATGGTGGCGCGGGCTGCTCCTCCGTGTGCCCACGAGGTTCGGTAAACCTTATGGACGTGCTTCTTGCAGCCCTCATACCACCAAGGAGGAGAGCATCGTTCCTCCTCGGTGGTGCCGTATCCGTCTCCATGCTCCGGGGAGACTCGGAAACCGAGTGCCTCCTCGAAGACGTGGTTGATGACGGCTTGGACGACGAGGAACTCTTCTTCTTGGAGAAGAGACTTGTGGTTTTCTTCCACATGGTTGCTGCACTCTTTTCTTCAACTAAAACTCCGGGTTGCAACCGGTAACTAGGCACTTAAACTCTTTGCTTCGGATGTGGACTTTGAGTGGATTAAGGATGTGGATTTTTTCTTGAGCTATCAAGCTTGGGGAGGTTGGCTATGTCTACGGAGGTTTTGAGCACACAAACTTGAACACACAAACAAAGGAAGGAGAGGGAAGCTTGCTGCAGAAAACGGGAGCCGGGGGGCTCCTTAAGTAGGGGAGGCCGGCGCGGCCTGGGCCGACCGGCCTGGGTGGCTTCTGGCTCCTCCCCGCCTCGGCTTTCTTCCAGCACGATCATTTCGCCTCTGCAACTTTCCTGCCCGCGTGCTCCACGAGTTGCACCGCCCAAACGCTCTCGTCCACTCATTTCCTTGCATTATTGGTCCTTCCACTTGATGCTCCATGCTTTGGGTCATGTCCATGCTCCCTAGCTCCACTTGCTTCACATGCCACCATGAAATTCCTGCAAAGTTGATGCTTGCTGCCCACCATGCTTGTCCTTTGCATGTGGAATTGGTGAAAGTTGATGAAAGGGAATCCAATGGTGCATGCATGATTAATTCAAACTAGATTGCCTCCATTAAGGTGTGTTTAAGGTTAAGCGCTCCTCTAATTCGAAATTTAAAATATTTTTCAGAGCCATGCAAGAGCTCAAACATAATTTTAGAGAAATTTTTAAACCATTAAAAACAAGTGTAAGTCGAAAATATTTTTTGACTACGTCGATTTCGGTCTCACCGGTATAGTTTGCCTTCATCGGTTGAGAGCAAACTTTTCCCGGCTTGATCATGGGGGCATAGGTTTAGGTTCTAATTTTGGCTAAATAAGAAATATTTTGAATAAAACAAAATTAGAATAGGCTTAGAAAAAATCTAATCCTAGAGAAACCAAGGATATAGATTTTTAAACCAACCAAAAGTTTTGATTTCTAGGTTCACGCGAGTTCTACCACGTGCTGAATTTTATTAACACCTAAATATAAATTGTGGCCCTACTCGTGTGGTTTTAGCATGAAAAATAAGTCAACCTCAGCACCATAATAAGGGTGAAAGGTTGAGTTAGGTTCTGAAATTATTTGGTTGGGGTTTCTCGAAAAGAAAAGAACAAACAAGCACATAGGAGGGTTCATGCAAAGGGTTTATGATAAAGCAAACATTCAATCAAGAATTATGTCTCTAATATTGTTCAACCACTTCTAAGTCTAATGTCTTTGCGTAATAAAACTCAAAACTAAATTATCAAAAATACTCGAAAAACCTGGAATCGGGTTGTCCTCCCGGTAGCTTATTCTTCACTCGACGAAACGGGTTGCCTCCCGCCTAGCGCTTCGTTTATAGTCTATAGCTAGACTTCTTCACTTGATTACTTCGGATTAACGCTCTTTGCGGGCATTGCAATCTTGGGTACCCACTTCCGCACCATCTTAGGCACGGGCTTGTCTTCCGGCTTAGTCATTTTTTTGGTCTTCACAGGTGGCTTCTCTTCCTTTGTCTTGACGGATGCAACACCTTCTTTGATTTTCTTTACGTTCATTTTTTTCGGCTCCTTCTTCTTTTTCAGCCCCTCCGTTTGTTTTGGTTCTCCCTTCACTCCAATCATGTTGCATGCCTCGATTCTTGGACGGAACTTGAAGGAACTCCTTTCTCCGTTGATATCGAACATGATCTCCCCCTTGCCAACATCAATAGTAGCTCCCACGGGCTTGAGTAAAGGCCTCCCTAGGATGAGCGGAGGCTTCTCCCTCTTCCCCATCTCGAGCACAACGAAGTCGATGGGGATGAAGTGGTGTCCGACCTTCACGGGTACATCTTCAGCAATGCCCAAGGGATAACGAATGGAGTTGTCTCCCAACTCCAAACATATTCCTGTAGGCTTCATTGGTAGGCGTAGCTTCTCGAACACATCCCTCGGCATGACGCTCACACTAGCTCCAAGGTCGCATAACGCCTTCTCGAAGTTGAAAGAACCAACCGAACATGGAATTGTAGGGCACCCGGGATCCTTTTGCTTCTCTAGCCCATTAGCAATAGCGGCACTACACTCCTCGGACATCTTGACATGATCTACCCCGAGTGTTGCTATCTCATATTTATTTGCAAGTATGTCTTTAAAGTAATGAGAATATGTAGGTATTTGTAGGGCATCTAGTAATGGCATGTTGATGCTAAGTCTACGCACAACTTCCACAAACTTCTCAAAGTGGTTGTCAAGTTTACCTCGGAAGAAGCGTGGTTTGAGTTGCGGTATCCTCGTGTCTTCCTCCGGCATCTCGAATTCGGGTTCCTCGGTGACGATCCCCGTAACCTTCTCTTTAGCAACTCCTTCCACCTTGGTGGATGGTTTAAGCTTCCTTGCTCCCGCGGAACGTTCTGGATCTTCGGTCTCCTTCCCCGAACGTGTTTGAATGGCCTTCGCCGATTCGGGACTTTTGGGTTGTCCCGGAAGCTTCCCTTCATCATTAGTGAGGCGCCCCGCAAGTTGTCTAACTTGCGTCTCGAGCATCTTCATCATGTTGAGCACTTGATGATTGGAACTTCCGACCTCCGTCACTTTGCTATCGATGTTCTCCAACACCTTGTCTATGGTCTTGAACTTGGTGACGGTGTCCTTGTTGATCTTAGCTTGCTCATCCATGAACTCCTTCAATTGTATACGAAGCGGAACCGCGTTAGGAATAGATGAGCTTGCATTAAATTGAGGCCTACCTTGCCCGTAGCGGAAGTTCGGCAATTCTCCCTTCCTCATGTAGTCGAGCACTTTGGCTTCCTCCGACAATCTTTGCGGACATGGCCATACTCTCCACATTCTTCGCATGTGGACCTTGCTTCGGCGGCCTTCAAGTCTTGAGCCTCTTTCTTTTCCATCTCCATCTTCTCCAACCTCCTCATGAGTGAGTCGATCTTGCCTTCAAGTATGTTCTCCTTCTCCACTTGCAAGACTCCTTTGACGTTCCCCGTGGGTTGAACCGGATGTAGGCGCCCGGATGACGCCCACGTGTCATTATCCGCGACCTTCTTGAATAGTGTGAAAGCTTCCGTCGGTGTAAGTTCGATGATGGATCCTCCCGCCGATGCATCGATGATCGTCCTTGACGCCATGGTGAGTCCTTGATAGAACTTTTGCACGAGGTCTTCTTTCGGGAACTTGTGATGTGGAACCGCCCGGTGTACTCGTTGAAGCGCTCGAATGCCTCCGAGATAGTTTCTGTAGGATATTGAACAAAGGTGGCAATCTTATTACGCAAGCTTTGAGTTTTACCCGGTGAGTAGTATTCCTTCATGAAAGCCTTCATCAACGTGTTCCAATTTTGCACCGTCTCCGCCGGTTGAGAGTGGAACCATTGCAAAGCCTTCCCGAGAAGTGAAAACGGCAAAAGCCTTGCCCTCATTTGGTCTTGAGTCACCCCATCCATGTTGAAAGTCTGACATAGTTGAATGAATGCTTGGAGGTGAAGGTTCGGATCCTCTTTACCGGTGAAGGGTGAATGTTGCACCATGCGGATTGTTGAGGTCTTGATCTCGAACGGTCTTCCGATCTCCTCAAGGTTCAAGATTGGTAGGTTGATGATGTCTGGGGTGCATAGCTCCCCAATCTTGCATTCTTGCGGTGGTTGGTCACCCATCGGTGGAAGTAGATTCTCCCGAGGACTTTGAGGTGGTGAATTCTTAGGAGATTCCTGCGATCCTTTGTCTTCCGACTCCGAATCTACAAAATCCAGCTTTTTAGCTTGATGTGCTTCGCGTCTCCTTAGCCTGTAAAGTTTTTCTGGATCATCCACAAAATTATCGGGTTTGTTGGAGAGGTAGCCGTCCATCTCCTGTTAGGGTTAGCAATAAACAAAGTATGCAAAAACTAGAAAGTAAAAATAAATCTATAAAAACTAGGGTTAGACAAACTAGATTAGATGTATTTTGAGGATGATCAAAGTTTAGTAGATGCAAAAAGAAAAACGAAAAGAAAACTGAAAATTACAAAAAGGCAATAAAAAAATCAAATCTTGATCACTTGTTCCCCGGCAACAGCGCCAGAAAAAGGGGCTTGTTGACGGTTAATAGTTATATCAAAGTTCGTTTGTGACTTGCAAGCGGACAAGTCTCCCGTCGTAGTCAAGGGACCCTTCTTCCCTCGAGTGGTGAACCCAAGGTATCGAATCCGTGGAACAAATGTGTGACGCAAAACTTAATCTAATAAAGCCAAGTAACTTCAATCTTCGATAAAAGAAACCCTAATGCATCTAAGTAAAAGACACGAAACTAATCTAATCTACTAAAGACCGGAGAAAACAAAGTAAGATTGGGTAGATAGACCGATCTGGAAGGATTGGGGTAAGCCTTTTGTTGAAGTTCCAAGCAAGAGAAGAAGTAGCAAATCGAATCTTATAAGAAGCGTCTTTAAATCGTGGTTTCCCGTCCAAATCCGAAAACATCCGCCTTTCGGAACCCCCGTTCTGTCACAACGTATCCCTACTCATGCGGGGAGCTTAGGGCGAGTCAAAAGAGAAGTCGAGATTCTTTCGGAAGATTCGGCGTGTACCTCTAGCCACCGCGGCTACAAGAACACCCTATGTAATCTATCTCGAGAATAGAATTGGAATAAGCAAAGCCGATCGAAAAACGAAATCTTTGAGGAAACACTTGATCGCTAGGAAAAGATTCAACTTGATAATTCAACTATAACAATGATACATACACAAGATCACCACCGGGATCCTTCCTTGATC
This sequence comes from Cenchrus americanus, assembly GCA_947561735.1. Taxonomy (NCBI): domain Eukaryota; kingdom Viridiplantae; phylum Streptophyta; class Magnoliopsida; order Poales; family Poaceae; genus Cenchrus; species Cenchrus americanus. The sequence continues at coordinate 182,386,559 of OX387245.1, forward strand.
TTGCTTCTAGCTCCGGGAACTCCGACGTGGTCTTCCGTGCAAGGTTCCCACGTTGGCTAGGGAAACCCTAGTCAACTAGCTCGACCCTCTCCTCTCCGAGATGGTGTCCCTCTCTTCTCTGCTCCTCGGTGGTCGATGACGAATTCTCCTCTGCGTGGCTCTCGGTCAGGGGGCTATAAATAGCCCGATTGGTGGCTAGGGCAAAGGAGGGGAAAAATGGGCCCTGGAATGGGCTGGGCCGACCGGACTGGGCCGGATGGCCTGGGCCCATCTAGGCCCAGCCCGAGGCCTCCTTTGCTCTACGTCGGTTCCCTTTCTTCCTGGATGTTTCCCCCTTCTGCATGTAGGTCCATGTCGTCAGTTTCTCTCCGAATTGGACTCAACTCCTTGTCTTGCAAGATTCAGGACTTTTACGGTCGGGTCCTCGGAGCTCGTCGTCTTCTTGGATCAAGTCCCCGGCTTCTTGGAGTTAAGTTTGCTTCGTTGCATGACTTGTCTTGGGCTTCAAGGTCTTGTCATGAGGTGCTTGATGAACTTATCCCGAAAGTCTTGCATTCAACACTAAAACCCTGCATAAACATTAAACTCCAAAACCGACATGCACACGTGAACTTGTTATACCACGGGGGTTAGTACCAATGGATAAGGTATAAAACTCATGCCAACACCGAAGGTAAACTCATGGCTAGGTTGACGGATTTTCACCGTCAACAGTGCTGAAACAGGTTGCTTGTAGGTGGTGCATCTCTTAAACATGTTTGCTATACGGAGCTCTGTATAGCAAAAGATTCGCAATAAGCTCAATCCTTAGTGACATCAAGAAAATTTCCAGGAGTTTTGATGAGTTCTCCCTAGTGTAGATTGTGTAATAGGGCGACTCATGAGTGTGCTAAACAGGTTTCAAGAGAAAATAGGGTGGAAGAGTGGCATGTTGCTAATTCAAGCCTCATTTTTTTGCAATCTGGCCTGCAAATGGGTTTTGAGGCTTCAATTTGCATACCCCCACTGGAGTTGCTCTAATGAAGTATTTGTGCAAGGCCATGCAACATGGCGGAATTATATCATAGATGCAATGACGATGGAGGTGCTCGCTCTAAAGAAAGGGGTACAACTAGCAAAGCAAAGGGGACATTGAAGGTCTGTGCTGAAACAAATTACTTGTAGGTGGTGCATTTATGGACAGGTTTGCTATACAAAGATCGACGATTAGCTCAATTCTTAGTGACACCAAGGAAATTTACATGTTTGCTTTGCATAGCTCTGTATAGCAAAATATTCGCAATCAGCTCAATCCTTAGTGACATCAAGAAAATTTCCATGAGTTTTGATGAGTTCTCCCTTGTGTAGATTGTGTAACAGGGTGGTGTACGCTAAACGGGTTTCAAGAGAAAATAAGGTGGAACTGTGGCATGTTGCTCCACCTGCTCTTATAGACCTGCTAGCAAAAGATTATATTGTAACCAGAGTCTGATATGATCAATGAAACTCATGTTGCCAAAAAGGAAATTCTACTTGTTTTTGGATGACTAGCAAAAAACTTGTGCATTGCTACGGTGATATGCTAATTATATTTTTAAAAGAGGTCACTACCACCACTACGTGAAAACCTCAAATAGGCCACGCAATATTTGTAACGGGCCCTTAACGCCCGTTACATCCACCCACATCAGTAACAGTTGTTGTTTGGCGCCCGTTACCTATAAGCGCGCCAGGACGACCCTGAGGTTGGCCTCCACAACGCCCGTTACCAATGTGGACTTCCGGTAACGGGCTTCTTAAACGCCCATTACATAAATTCTTTGTAACGGATGTTAAAAGAGCTCGTTACAAATCTCAAACCTATCGGTAACGGGCTTGTAAAGTCCGTTACCGATCAATACCCTATCAGTAATGGGCTGCTTAAGTCCATTACTGATCGCTGTCGTATTGGTAATGGGCTATAAAGTCCGTTACCGATAATTATGTACTGGAGACACATGCTTGTAGGATGTGTCTTCTTTGATTGCCACCCAGGGTTGTCTTTTTTCTCACATCGGAGACGCATGTTGTTATCTCATCTGTGTCTTCTCCTTCCGACACCACTCTCTCTCTCTCTCTCTCTCTCTCTCTCTCTCTCTCTCTCTCTCTCTCTCTCTCTCTCTCTCTCTCTCTCTCTCTCTCTCTCTCTCTCTCTCTCTCTCTCTCCGCAGAAGGCCACTCCCGTTCTGACAACAACACTTGCTCTCTCTCCTCAGAAGGTCACTCGCTCGATCTGTGTGCTCAGATGTCCCCACCGGCCTGTCTCGTTCGCCGCCGCTAGCTGCGCGCACTCTGAGGATCGCGCTTAATTTCTCTCCTTAGAAAGCTAGCGCTGCAGCAGGCCGGCCGCTGCGCGTGCGCGACGGCGAAAGGGGCCAGAGCAGACGTCGACCGCACCATCCTCCGCGCTATCACCGTGGCCGCGACGCCGCCTCCGATCCTCCTCCTTAGTCGTGCTCACCTCGTAGAAAGTCCTCGTCAAGGTGGAAATTAATTGGCCCCTTTTATTGAAATTCTTCAGCTGTCTTTTTGTGTGATGAATCATGCTCATTTGGTATATGGAATGCAGATGGCATCTGCTTTCCGGGCTTGGATGTACAGACAGCCCCAAGAAGATTGGGAGAATTTCTTAAGCGGGGTCAATAGTTTTCTAAATCAAGCAGAGGATGATATGAGAAACCGTGGTGTTCAGGCAATGCTTTGCCCCTGTATTGATTGTCTCAACCAAAAGAAATTCGCACAACGGGAATCATTTTTCATCATTTGGTCACACGTGGTTTCACAAAAAATTACACGTGTTGGAATAAACATAGTGAGGAAGGCTTTAATGAACTCAAAGCAGGCTGCCTAAATGAAGGTGAAGTGTGACACCATGCTACCGACCATGATGAAGACCTTGATGACAGTGGACTTTTTGAGGGAAATGAACCATTATTCCCACAAAATGTGTTGAGGCATGAGGATATCACTGATTAAGAAGTTAGGAGCTTCGACGATGGTGAGGTGTTGCAACGTGTGCACAATGTTGATCAAATGTTGCGGGATGTTGTGTTTCAACGAGTGTACACACCTTCTAAATTAGCGAGGCTGAAGTAGTTCATTGAAGATTCAAAGAAACCCCTCTATCCTGATTGCCAGAAGTACTCTTGCCTTTCTGATGATCTAAAACTTCTGCAGCTTAAGGCAGATCATGGTTGGAGCAATAAAAGTTTCAAACATCTATTGGATGTGCTTAGAGACATGCTACCTGAAGGAAACCAAATAGCAGAGTCTGTCTATGAAGCAAAGAAGATAATCTGTCCTATGGGAATAGAGGTTGAAAAAATCCATGCATGCAAGAACAGTTGTGTATTGTTCCGTGGAGATTATGCAGACCTTGACAAGTGCCCCAAGTGTGGCTATGATCGGTACAAGAGGAAAAAGGATGGTGGAGATGATAATAATGCTGATGACGAGAACGAGCCCGGCGAGATCAGAGGCAAGAAGAAGGCTAACAGAGGGGCTCCTGTGAGGGTGGCATGGTATTTTTGCATCATTCCTCGGCTGAGAGATGGTTCGCAACACGAAAGGAGGCCCAACTCTTGCATTGGCATGAAGAAGGTCGAAAGGAGCTTAATTATAAGAAAGATGGCAAGTTCAGGCACCCCGCAGATGCAGCGTAATGGGGTAACATTAATACTCACTTCCCATGGTTTGACGACGCAAGGAGCATACAGTTTGCTATGAGCATAGATGGCGTGAACCCATTCGGTAACTAGAGCTCAACACATAGCACCTGGCCTGTCATGCTGTCGTTGTACAACCTTCCACCCTGGCTATGCAAGAAAGAGAAATATATGATGCTGACAATATTGGTCTCCGGGCCAAAGAAACCTGGCGACCGTATTGATGTCTACTTGAGGCCACTAGTTGATGACTTGAAGATATTGTGGAAGCCTGGTGTGCCGAAGGTTTGGAATGAGTACAAGCGTGAGGAGTTCACAATGCATGGCATGTTGTTCACCACTGAAAGGATCAAGATGTCGACTAGAGGGGGGGGGTGAATAGTCGAACCTGAAAATCACAAACTTTTTCGCGGCTGTTAGACCCAGGTCCGGAGACTCCGGATATTTTTCCGGATACTCCGGGAAATCCGGAGAATCCGGGAAAATGTCCGGATAGTCCAGCCTGCTAGGGGAGAATTAAATCGACAGGATTTAAACTTGCTCAAAAGTAAATCTGTGAAAATCGGTTATGCACTGAAGTGATACAAGCCTGTTTATCCACTTAAAACCTGTAGGAACCTCAACACGAAGTAGATCGGCACCAAACCCTAGATAGGTGTTCAAGCAAGATACAAGCATGCAACAAGATGAAAAAGCACAAGAGACACAGGATTTGTTACCGGAGTTCAACCTCACACCTTGAGGTCTACGTCTCCGTTGAGGTACCCACAAAGGGTGGACCTTTACACCTAGGTCACTTTCCTCCCTCTAGCGACCACGAAGATCAAGCTAGAGTTACTTACTCAATGTCGGGGTAATACAAACTTCCTTGGGCAGCCACAACCTTTGGATGCTCCAAGGCAACACCTAGCCGGCTAGGAGCTCAAAGCTCCAAGAGTAACAAACACGAATTTTGCCAACCAAGCGAAGAACTAGGTGCTCTAGAGATGGAAATCAGCTCACTAGCACTCTCCAAGCCCTTGCTCTCAAATCCTCTTAACTCCCACAACAAATCTCACTAACTTTGAGCCAAAGGGAGAGAGGGGAGGAGTAAATGAGGTTTGCAACAGTTCAAGACGAAAATGGCAGGGAGAGGAGTAAATGAAGGGGTGGAGGGGGCTTTTATACCCCCTCACCCAGAATATAGCCGTTGAGGCTTTATGACCCGGAGTCTCCGGGATAAACCCGGACTCTCCGGGAAGTCCGGAGTCTCCGGGCAAAAACCCGGACACTCCGGCCTTCCAAGGCCATCACCCAAGATAAGATTCCCGTGAATGTGTTGGTGCAAAGGTGTCTCTCATATGTTTTGTTTTAGCAATTAGAGCACCTGTTCGACTCTTGGAAGACATGATTCCTGTCCCTCTTGATAGTACAGCATTCCTAGGACTCAAATTCAAAAGTAAAAATAAATAAGCCTTCTTAGGAATCCTTTTAGAGCACCACTTTCTTTTTGTATAGTCAACGAGCTGTGCTTGATGCCATATATGATTTTAATACCTGCTCATGGACTAGATAAATTCATTAGCTACTTAGGTGTGTGTCATTATATCACCAAAACCCACTTAGGGGGCCAAGATACTCTTCAACCACCATCAACGACAACCCGGCTCATCGCAACCACTCTGGCCAGAGTAAAAGGAAAGGTGCAGCTTGCCCACACTGCTTGGAAGATACTTGCGCAATATCGCTAAGACATTCAAAGAAATACGTATTTATGGGGCACCGTCGTTTCCTCGGCAAGAAACATCCATACCGGGCCAAATTTAATGGGGAAAAGGAGAATCGAGAGGTGTTGTTGCATGTGACTGGAGATTTGGTCCACTTGAAAGTCAAGGACATCAAAACTATCGAGGAGTTACCCAAACTGACTGAAAAAACCCTTGGCAAAAGAAAGAAACGAGATGGTGAAGAAGAAGAAGGAATGTGGGACAAGAAATCAATTCTATGGGGGCTAGAGTATTGGCTGATGTTGGATGTGCATCATTCGATTGACAACATGCACGTCAAGAAGAATGTGTGTGAAGCTACTTGTGGAACATTGCTACAACAGAAGTCCAAAGGAAAAGATCATAAAAATGCAAGGGGGATCTTAAAGAGCTGGGCATTAGGCCGGAGCTCTATGCAGAGGAAACAGAGACGGGGACGAACCTTCCCGTTGCTGCAACCACCTTGTCAAAGGCAGAGTGAAAAGAATTCTATCAGTTTTTGCATGATTTGAAAGTACCTTCAGGCTACTCATCAAACTTCAAGAGGCTAGTGTCAGTGAAGGACATGAAAATGAATTTCGACTTGATGAAATCTCATGATTGCCATGTGTTGATGACAACTCTTCTTCCTGTTGCACATAGAGGTATCAAGATAGAACTGGTTCACGATGCGGTCACGAGCTTGTGTTTATTCTTCAATGCAATAGAACAAAAGGTGATTGATGAGGAAAAACTATTGGACTTGAAGAGGAGGCATTCCGAGACCCTATGCCTTCTTGCCTATGCCTTCTTGAAGCTACCTTCCCACCGTCATTCTTTGATCTCATGTTGCATCTAACGGCACACCTCGCGAGGGAAATCTGGTTTCTTGGCCCATCTTACCTTCATCAGATGTTTCCATATGAGAGGTTCTATGGATTCCTGAAATCATTGGTACATAACCGGTTATTTCCGGAGGGAGCCATTGTTCGTGGCTACGAGACCATCGAAGCAGTGGAGTGGGCCATTGGTTATATGGACCCACAAAACCCCATTGGTGTGCCTCGCTCACGGCATGAAGGTAGGCTTTCAGGTGTTGGGAACATGGGGAAAAGGTCAGTCACTCCGGATGCAGATGCCTTCCAAAATGCTCATTTCACCGTGATACAACAGTTGCACCTAATTACACTATTTGCCAATGAGCACAAATGACAACTACGTGAAGACAACCCTAACGGTGGTAGGGCTTGGCTTGAAAATATGCACATGCAAGGTTTCAGCAGGTGGCTCTGAGATTATGTTGAGACATGCAACAATAATGTTGTAGTTACCGACGAGATAAGGAATCTAGCAGCGGGGCCATTGTTCACTGTTACAAGATACGAAGGAATGGATATCAATGGATACACGTTCTACACCATGACCCAGGATAAAAAGAGCGTCTATCAAAATAGTGGTGTGCGTGTACAGGCCGTCGTTGACGACAGTCATGACGATGATGGCGACACGGAGACAGACATATATTATGGTCAAATAAAGAAGATATGGGAGCTTGATTATGTAGGATTGAAGGTAGCCTTGTTTCGGTGTAGATGGGTCACCAATGGGAAGAGAGCTGTGAGCAAGGACAAATATGGTTATGTTAGTGTTGATCTCCGGGTCTTGGTTACAAAAACGAACCGTTTGTCTTCGCCAACGATGTTGAGCAAGTGTTCTATGTACCTGACCTTGCAAAGAAGAACTGGTCTGTGGTTATGCCTGAAAAAAAGGATTGTGGGGATTGAAAATTTTGTTGAAGAAAAGGAATACAACCAGTTTGACGAAATTCCATCATTTGACACTTCATACAAGCCCCAACTCTTGGGAACTAACAAAACACTGTACTTGCGAAGCGACCATAGTGAAAAAATCCATATACAGAAATCAAGGAAGAAAAAGCAAGCCTGATTTCTGCTGAATCCTTTTTGTAATGCCGGAGGATGTGTCTATTGGTGGAAATGGAATCCATTTTGTAATATAAAGGATGCAATGTATTGGTGGAATTTCAATCCTTTTTGTAATATATGGGATGTGGTGGAATTTGAATCTTGCTTGTAATATATTCTGCCAAAGATACTATATATATTCTGTTTATATTCTGCTTCAGTTCAGTAACGGGCAAGAGATGAGGATTAACAAACCTGCGTCGCCTTTGTTATGGGCAAGAGACGAGGACTAATGAACCAGCGTCGCCTTTGTTATGGGCAAGATATGCAAAATCACGAACAAATTACATATCCAAGAGTTTGCCAAATTATACTTGGCAAATCTTGTGCTTTGCCAACTTCTAAAAAGATATGCCAAGTAAAAAAGAGTTCATCTCCAACAATCTAGCATAATTTCACTTGCCAAATCCAAATCTAACTTACATCAGGAATCCTGAGAGAAACAAGTTGATTTGTCAAACTGTTGGAGTTGCTCTTAGCCAGCCCCCGTCGGCTTGTTCTTCAAGCTTTGCAAATGAGTAGGTAAATCATACAAAAAATTGTACTGCACCGAGATAATCACAAAATAATGTCTTTTGAGATGCAAAATCACACATACACAGATTACAGTCATCATTGATACATCAGAACAAGGTTACAATGCGGCCATATCTTCATGACGAGATATGCAAAATCACACACACACATCAATCTCGTTCGCGTGTCGTCGATCTTGTTGCACGTGATCATTGAACAAGCTCCATTTTTGTTGATGGCATAGAGAACTCATTCCGGCTTGCAATAAGACCACAAAGCTTCCTAGCTTAACTTTCGCACTTTTGGTTTGCAAGAGCATTCCGCGAGTGGAAGGAGAAAGCATAGGAAAAATAATGATCATTAGACACGGGATGAAGGATTGTTCATCCCGAAAACAATGATCATTGGACATAAGATGAAATTGTTCATCCCGATGCCGGGAGGTTCCGGGCTACCTTCCCGGACACGGCCGCGAGAAAGAAGTATGTCACAAGAATTCTTCGCGGTTGTGTTAGAGGGATGAGCAACCCAATCACCCATATCACAAGAATTCTTCTAGCAAGCGAGAGATCGAGGAGGAGGAAGAAGAGAGAAAAGCAAAAGCTTGCGCCCTACAAGATCTATTCTTTGCGCCATAGCTAGATCTAGATCTAGATAAGAAGGAAGCAAGTGACTCGCTTTATTGTATCAGAAGAAAGAACCATATAGCTAGATCTAGATCTAGAGAAGAAGGAAGCAACTTGAAGTGAGGAGGACCGATAGGTGTCGATGCCTTTTTGTAGAAAAAACAAGGAAGGGATAAGATCAAGAGCACAGGAACGGCTGGGAAGGTTCCCAAGACGGTCAGTGGTGAAACTGTTGCCAGTCAATGGCTAAGAGCAGAGCTGCAGAGGTAGTGATTCCAATGTAGAATTAAATGATATGCGGAGTAACCAAATATCGTCTCCACTAAATGGCGCATACTCTTGGCGCTAATGCTCTACATAATCTTGGCCGTGTTTGGATGGTAGATGTTAGTGTTACTGTTAGTGGTAGTTTTTAACACCTCCAAATTAACACATAAAAAACTAACATCTTGGATGTTTGGATGGAGGTGTTAGTTTGCATTTGAATTAACTTTTCCAAACATTTGAAAAAGGAGAGGGAGAGAGAGAAAAGGGGTGGGGTCCACCAAACTAACACCAATTACCACCTCATGGAGGTGTTAGTTTTTTGGGGGTGTTAGTTCCAACTAACACCAAACTAACACATGTGTTTTGCTCCAAAGTATTAGTTTTGGTGTTAGTTTGCTACAAACTTACACTAACACCTCCATCCAAACATGACCATAATGTAGTCATCATCTCCAAAAAAAGGAGAGGAAGGGATAAGATCAAGAGCACAAGAAATGGGAAGAGGTTCCCAAGAAGGTCAATGGCAAAACTGTTGCCAGTAAATGGCTGAGAGCACCGCTACAGAGGTAGTGATTCCAGTGTAGAATTAAATGATACGCAGAGTAACGAAATGTCGTCTCCATTGCATACTTAAATGGTGTTTGCTTCTCCTGCCAAAACAATTAGATCCCCTGCCCCTTCATCTCTACCCGTGAAAAACAGCAACTGCCTACTCCTCATCGTCACCATTCCCGGTCGGAGATGGATAGCATGCGGGGAAGAAGCACGCGGCACCAGCTGTCGTCACTGCTGAGCCTCCCTCAAGACCTCTGCATTGAGATTGCGACGCGCGTCGGTGCGACCTCGGAGCATCCCTTGGCTGACCTCCGCAGCCTACGCGGTACTTGCTCGACCATGCGCCGCGTGTGCGGCCACGACGACGTCAGACGACGTTTGTCGATAGAGGGGATACGAGATGAGATTTCTTGGGTGTGGAATCCCACTGCTTACAAAGCATTCCTTGCTATGCTGAGCGGTCTTGGGAAACCAGAGGCTTGCTTCCCCTCCGGAATCAAAGCCTTCTTCATCGAACACAAGGGATACAATGATCTCCGGCGCGCCGCCGAGGGTGGGCACGATGCGGCAGTCTATCTATACGCCATCGTGCTCTACAGAGACAATGGCGGTGCCGCCGCTGATGACACCGTGAAGGGGTACATGTGGCGGGTCGTGGGCGGCGGCGGTACGACATCGAGATGGCTGAGCAACGAGGGGTGTCTGCCTTTGCGTGAGAAGGCCGCGCGTGCGCTCCACTACTTGACTTGGTGCATTTGGGGTGAACCACTGCCGCCCCTCCGGCACAGGTGCGCAGCGATCAGCCGTGCGTAGGCACCGGCGGTGGCTGCGACGTGGAAAAAGGATGACTTCGAATTTCTGCGTTTTGCGGCGAAGAGCGTAGGTCGCGCTGCGAAATGGTGAAGTTCACACGAGTATTGGAATAGGAAACGAGTAGTAGATTAGCTTTTGTATGATGCTCGAATCATCGTGTAAAATTTTGGGAGAGCAACAAATCCGACGCGGGTTATCGGCCCGCGTCGCTAATGATTGTGGGTCCCGATTCCGTTCAAATGAAGAACGAGTTCTCATTTCTCCTTTTAATGCGCAATCAAATGTTGTAACAAGTATTTCTTCGTTATTATTAGCCCAAATTTGATACTTTTTTCTAAATTTTTCTAAAATCATCATCTATTCATCAATTTCATTGTTTAGTGTACATTCCGTTTGTTGAGTGATGTTTATATGCCTTATTTTGTTCTTTGTAAGTACAACATACAAATAATATTTATTTTACACAACCATTAGTGATGGAACTTTACATTTCGTAAGCTTAAGGTGAACACAAGGTTTTGTTAAGTTCAAATGCATATGAGTTCGAACATGTTGCAAAGTGTGGACAACATCAATGTTCAAGCAAACATTCTAGGAAACATAGTCTCACACGAGCGAATAATAGAGTTATTACAAGCCAAGTTCCAAATTTAAATATTACAAACCAAGTTCATTGTTCCAAAGACACAAATAGATAATATCACTCCCCCTTTGGCATCAAGGGCCAAAAAGGAAGTGTAGAGCAGCGGAGTCACTCGGAGTCGTCGTCCTCCTCCTCATCTTCTTCTTCATTGCCCTCCTCCTCTTCTTCTTCTTGGGCACCTTGGGCGTCCCACTTCGCAAACGGGTCATCAAACTCAGGAAGCTCGCGGTAGGGATTGGTGGGAAGGCCAAGGTGAGACTTGATCTCGATAATGTCGTGGCGATTTTCATTGGTCTCCGTGGCGATGGTCTTGCACATGCTGAAAATGCTCTTGAGCACTCTATTGATCATAGAGCCACGGTGCCGACAAGGAGGTGGAGAAGAGGAACGTGCAGCGGGCACATCATCATGGGAAGGAGCTGCACTCGACGATCCAACATACTTACGGCCTTTGGGTGGCCTCTTGGCACGATCACGGAGGTGGCGAAGCGGCTCATGGACAACATCCTTGGGATAGCGGACATTGGTCACTCTCTCAATCATATACATGAGATAGGGGGCATAAGGAAGATGCTTCATGGGATCATTCATGGCCCTCCTCAACTCATTCCAAATGAAGTCAAAGACACAAAAGCCTTCTTCATCCGGTGCCATCCTATTGAGAAGATTTGGAGCAAAGTACCTCAAAGCTGTCACATCTCAAATCTTAGGGTCGATAGTGGCACGAAAGAATTGATTGAGATAGTAGTAGTAAGGGTTAAGTTGGTCCGCCTTGCCCTCAATTGCCGCATCTCGGCTAGGAAACATAAAGGGGAGCTCTTTGGGCTTGTATTTGTTCTCATTGTGCACGAGGGTGCGCCTTTGATCCTTAGAACCATGACCCAAGAGCCGAGAGAAAGTCATGTAGTCAATGGTGCACTTTTGGCCTTGAGTTGTCCATGTGATGGTGTTGTCATGGGGATTGAAGTAGTAAGAACAATGGAATTGAGCAAGGATTTCTTTGTTCCAATTGTACCTAAAACCCATGATGTCGTAGAGCCCAACCTCCTTGCACTTGTCAATCACCGAGTTGAATACGGTATTGTTAAGCTCCTCGTAATACTTCCAATCAATATACTTCATTGGCACAATGGGTGCCATGTTCTTGGAGGCTAGCTTGGGATTGCGGATCACGGATTGATAGAAATCCCTGTGAAAGTCACACCAAAATCTTGCCTCAAGTCCCTCTCCCTTGAGATAAAGATAGACATTTTCCTCTCTTTGCTCCCTCACTGCTAGGGAGTTCCTTGAGTAGTCCCTAATCATGTGCTCAGCAAACCCAAGGACTGATCTGGGGTCCCTTAGCTTGATAGGAGTCTCAACCACTCGGACATTGGGTGGAAGGGTAGGAATAAGTCTAGGAGGGGTTTTAGGACATATGTGAGCAGCTACTCCTTGCTTATGTTTAGGAGGAACTTGAGTAACTGGGCGGCTTTGGTGGACATAGGGGGCTTGATGGCTCCTTTTGGGATGGGGCTTGAAGCGGGATCTTTCTTTGGCTGGCCCCTTTCCATGACGACGAGGAGGCTCGGGGGATTGCTCATATGTTTCATCTTCAACGTCATCATCATCACTTTCCGTTCCCTCCTCCTCCTCCTCCACTATTTCTTCTTCACTCCCTTCGGCATAGGAGGGAGGAGGGTCACCCTGTCTAGGTCTTGAGCTGCGCTGAGAACCTTCTTGCCCCAAGCTTCTTGCACGGCCCGAAAAGCGGCGGGGTCATGCCTAGCCTTGGTCCTCCTTTGGGTGGAGGGCTCCTCATTGCCACGGCTGACCTTCAACCTCACCATCTGAATGGATAAAATGATATGGAAGTGAGAGATTGTCAAAGGTGAAGACACGCCGCACTTGTGGTTTAGGGCTGCAGTGCGAACCCCGGATACTCCGGGAAAAAGTCCGGAGACTCCGGAGACTCCGGGTCCTTCGACCCCGGAGAGTCCGGGTTTCGCAGACCGAAACCCTAAATCACAATGCAGTGAAGTACGTCCAACCAAACTGAGTGGAAACGCAGATCTAGAGCCTAAAGAGTGATTCCTACCTATTCCCTACGAGGATACTACAAGAACTACGCTAGGGAAGTAGATCGGAAAAGATTCTTCTCAAAATACCTTTGGGAGAGAGGGAAGAGGACTTAGATCCTTTGAAACTTGAGTAGATCCTTGACCTCCACGCCTTGGAGTCTTCAAATCCTCGCTCTCACGTGATTTCGGTGGTTGGATGGGGAAATCGCCCAAGAGGATGAGAGGGGGCGACGGGAGAGATAAGGCACGGTTAAAAGATGGAGTGGGGGTGAAACAGAAGTTTTTCACCGCGGTCAAAACCTTATATACTTTTAAAACCCGGAGTCTCCGGGTCAGGTCCGGACTATCCGGGAAACCCGGAGTGTCCGGCCTCAACCCCGGATACTCCGCTCCCCCTGAACCCAGCGAGCAGATTTTCAAGGAATTTGATTTTGAATGGATTTGGAAGGTTGCATATGTGATAAATGTGAGCCTGAGCAGTATCAACACCTTGGACTAGCCACAAACAAGCAAAGAGAACAATAGTCCAAGTGTTGTACCTAAAGATCCAATTTTTTCAAAACAAATGCAATACAAGCTTTTTACAAATCTTTTGTTTTCAAAAGTCCTGTACTAGATCACTCAAATATGTGCATGATCTCAAGCCAAGTTACGAGAATCCAAGATATTTAGCTCACTCCTCAAAGCACAAAACCTTAGTTCATCAAGAGGCTTTGTGAAGATATCGGCTAGTTGCTTATCGGTGCTCACATGACTTTAAGCGATATCTCCTTTGGCTTCGTGGTCTCTCAAGAAATGGTGTCTTATGTCTATGTGCTTTGTTCTTGAGTGGTTTACGGGGTTGTTTGCTAGCTTAATGGCACTCTTGTTGTCACACAAGAGTAGCACCTTGCTAAACTTGCAACCAAAGTCTCTCAAAGTGAGCCTCATCCAAAGTAGTTGAGCACAACAAGCGCCGGCTGCAACATACTCGGCCTCGGCGGTGGAAAGGGCAACGGAGTTTTGTTTCTTGGAACTCCAAGACACCAAGGACCTTCCAAGGAATTGGCAAGTCCCGGATGTACTCTTTCTATCTACTTTGCAACCGGCATAATCCGAATCGGAGTAGCCAAGTAGATCGAAAGTGGAGCCCTTAGGATACCATAAACCAAGGTTAGGAGTATGAACCAAGTATCTAAAAATTCTCTTAACGGCCATTAGATGGCACTCCTTAGGATTAGCTTGAAACCTTGCACACATGCACACACTAAGCATAATATCGGGCCTAGATGCACAAAGGTAAAGCAAAGAACCAATCATGGAGCGATATACCTTTTGATCAATGCTTTTGCCTTCTTCATTTAGATCAAGATGTCCATTTGATGGCATAGGTGTTTGGATGGGCTTGGCGTTGTTCATGTCAAACTTCTTAAGCATGTCATGGGTGTATTTGGTTTGACTTATGAATGTGCCATCCTTGAGTTGCTTGATTTGAAAACCGAGAAAGAACTTCAACTCGCCCATCATAGACATCTCGAATCTTTTAGTCATGATTCTACTAAACTCATCAACCCAAATTTGATTAGTAGAGCCAAATATGATATCATCAACATATATTTGACATACAAACAAATCATTGCTTTGTTTACGAGTGAAGAGAGTAGGATCGGCTTTGCCTATTTCAAAGCCTTTCTTTAAGAGAAAATCCTTAAGGCATTCATATCATGATCTAGGAGCTTGCTTGAGCCCATAGAGCGCCTTATGGAGCTTGTAGACGTGGTTTGGGAGTTGTGGGTCTTCAAAGCCCGGTGGTTGCTCAACATAGACTTCTTCGGAGATTGGACCATTCAAAAAGGCACTCTTGACATCCATTTGATGTAGCTTGAAGTTGTGATGAGTGGCAAAGGCTAGGAGTATACGAATTGCTTCAAGTCTTGCCACCGGTGCATAAGTTTCTCCAAAGTCTAAGCCTTCTACTTGAGTATAACCCTTTGCAACCAATCTAGCTTTGTTCTTGGTCACCACGCCGTCTTGATCTTGTTTGTTGCGAAACATCCACTTGGTTCCAATCACATTTTGTTTGGGGCGTTCTACTAAGGACCAGACTTCATTCCTAGTGAAGTTGTTGAGCTCTTCTTGCATTGCCATCACCCAATCAGCATCTCCAAGAGCATCTTCAACCCTAAGAGGTTCCAACATGGAAACAAATGAGTAATGTTCACAAAAATTTGCTAATCTTGAACGAGTTGTTACCCCTCTATGAATGCTTCCAAGTATGTTATCAACGGGATGATCCCGTTGGACACTTTGTCGAACTCTTGGATGTGGGTCAGACACTTCTTGTCGAATTAAGTCCTCATTTTCTTGACTGCATTGTGAAGTTTCAGCAGCAGGTCCGGAGTCTCCGGATTTATCTCCAGAGTCTCCGGAAAATCCGGATTCTCCGGGTTTTTGTCCGGATACTCGGGTTGCGGCTGCGGGGCGGTATCCGCCGCATCTTCAATTATGCAGTCCTCATCATCTTCTTCTTGAGGTTTGATTTCTCCAATGGCCATCCTCCTTATAGCCTTTTCAGCGGGTACTTCCTTGCCTACACACAATTCATCAATTTGCTCCTCTTGAGAGCCATTAGATTCATCAAACGTCAAGTCACACGTGACTTCAACACAACCGGTGGTTTTGTTGAGGACACGATAGCCATGAGCGTTTGAGGCGTAACCAAGAAAGATACCTTCATCAACTTTAGATGCAAACTTAGAGCTTTTGGGCTTCTTGTTGAGAATGAAGCACTTACAACCAAAAACTCTAAAGTAAGAGACATTAGGCTTTTTACCAATTAGGAGCTCATAGGCGGTCTTGTGGCGAAGCTTGTGAAGATACAAACGATTGATATCATGACATGCTGTGTTGATTGCTTCCGCCCAAAAACTATCCGAAGTCTTGTACTCATCAAGCATGGTTCTTGCGGCTTCAATAAGAGTTCTATTCTTCCTCTCTACAATCCCATTTTGTTGTGGAGTATATGGGACGGAGAGCTCATGACCAATGCCTTCTTCATCAAGATACTCTTCAATGTTGGTGTTCTTGAACTCGGTGCCATTGTCACTTCTTACTCTTTTGATCTTCACATCAAACTCATTTTGGGCCCTTGTTGCAAATTTCTTGAAAATTTCATGAACTTTGCTCTTGTCTTTCATAAAGAATACCCAAGTGTACCGAGAGTAATCATCAACAATGACAAATCCATATTTGTTTCCCCCAATACTAACATAGGCTACCGGACCAAAGATATCCATGTGAAGGAGTTCCAATGGCGTTGTGGTGGATACAACATTCTTGGCGGGATGAGGGGCACCAACTTGCTTTCCGGCTTGACAAGCACTACAACTTCTATTTTTCTCAAAATGAACGTTTGTTAGTCCTAGGATGTGTTCCCCCTTTAGAAGCTTATTGAGATTGTTCATCCCAACGTGAGCTAGTCGGCGATGCCAAAGCCAACTCAAGCTAGACTTTGCCAACAAGCATGTATCAAGTTGGGCTTTATCCGATGAAAAATCCACCAAGTAAAGCCTTCCCTTGAGTTCACCCTTAAAGGCAACGGAGTCATCACCCCTTCTAAATACGGTCACACCCTCATTTGTGAACAAACAATTGTAGCCCATCTCACAAAGTTGTGAGACAGACAACAAGTTGTAGTCCAAAGATTCAACCAAATAAACATCGGAAATTGAATGATTGATTGAGATAGCAATCTTACCAAGACCAACAACCGTTCCTCCACCATTGCCTCCAAAGGCAATGCTTTCCGTAGGATTTTCAATCATATCACAAGATGTAAACATTTTCTTCTCCCCGGTCATATGATTTGTGCATCGACTATCAATCACCCATTTTGTTCCACCGGAGGAGTATGCCTACAAAACAAATTATGCTTGTGTTTTAGGTACCCAAGTGGATTTGGGTCCTAGAGTGTTAGTCACAAGAATCTTGGGCACCCACACACTCCTTTTTATCATTGTTCCTTTTGTGCGAGGCCCTACATACTTGGCAACCACCTTACCCTTGTGGTTCCAAGTCAACACATAATCGGCATAAAAACTATCTTGTGATGCATGAGGTTTGGGCTTCTTGATTGACTTGTTTGGCTTTGAATGTGATGCTTGTGAGGTTACTTGGGTGCTCTTGAACGTGATTGGAGTGTTGTATCTCACTTGATTGTCATGCTTCTTGACACCCATTTGCTTCATGCCGTGCACCACATTTCTTGTTTCCATACCTTTGGTGTGGTGGTTCTTGATGAATGGGATGGGGTCTTTTGTACCTTGTTCTTGCTTGCCGAGCCCCTTCCCATCCTCAAAGCCAAACTTCTTCATGTAGCTTGACCCAAAACCTTTGGTGTGGTTTTCAAACTCACCTCTCTTTGGTTCTTTCTTCTTTTCAATTATAAGGGAGTTTGACAACCTAGCAATTTCCTTTCTCATGGCATTCATCTCGGCAACATTAGTAGCACAAACATTTATATCAAATTTATAGCATCTAGAACAACCCTTGCTTGTTGATGTTTGAGAGTTTGAGAGAGCATCATTAGATGAAGTTGTAGCATTGTTCTTGAGGTTGTCAAGTTGAACTTCTAATGCTATGTGACTAGTCTTTAAGCTATTAAAGCTCTTTTGAAGTTCAAGCTTTTCATCCTCAAGTTTCTTGCAAGCATCCTTAGCTAGGAAAGATTTCCTAGTTAATTCATCTACCAACAACTTATCTTTAGCTAGGGATTTCTTGAGGCTAAGAATTTCTTTCTCCTTTTCCTTGAGCGAGTCCTCTTGCACCTTGAAGCCCTTCTTTTCAATTACAAGGGCATCCTCAAGGGCAATGGTTTTCTCCCGCTCAAGTCTAAAGAGTTCTTCTTGCACCTCAAGAATCCCATCTCTATTCTCAATTTCTTTCATTAAAAACATGATTTTCTTAGTGGCCTTTTTGCCAAAGCTAGTGATCATTTTTTCAAAATCGAAATCATTTTCACTATCATCATCTAGGGGAGGGGTAGGAGTGTCTACCTTGGAGCCCCTAGCCATGAGGCAAGTGTGGGTGAAGTCATCTTCATCATCGGTGAGATCTTCAAATAATGATGACTTGTTGATTGGTTCCTTAATGGTTATGGTAGCAAGACCGTCTTCTATGTCGGAGTCGGAGCTATCATCATTTGAATCCCATTCTTCACCCAAATGAGCTTCACCAACTTCCTTTCTCTTGTTCTTGTCAAACTTGTTGGTGTCTCTTCTTCTCACCTTTATGTTAGGGCACTCCGCAATGAAATGTCCCTCCTTGCCACATCCAAAGCATGGTCTCTTTGAGGTTCTCTTGGTCTTGATCTTGTCCGTGTCCTTGTTCTTGTTGAGGAAGCCACTTTTCTTGAACATTTTGTTGAACTTCCTTACAAAGAGAGCCATTTGTTCGGGGGTCATGTCCATGTCACTATCTTCATCATCATCTTCCTCGGCCATGATTCTTGAGGTTGATGAGCTTGACCTTTTCTCCTTGCTAGATGCTTTGAGGGCCACTCCCTTGTTCTTCTCAAGTTGTTCATGCATCTTTGACATCTCTTGTGAGAGCTTGGACTCCTTGACGGTGATAAGGTGTTCTTCCATTCTTCCAATCACATCCGCCGGAGTGAACTTGTTGAATCCTTTCTTTTCCCTTATGAGAGTAGGGAGTTGAACATCCCTTGCCATGTACGCGGAGAGGATCTTGTCAACCACTTCTCTTCTTCCCCATCTTGTACTTCCAAGTGATTTGATCTTGTTGATGATCCTGTTCAATCGATTGTACATGTCTTGTGGTGATTCATCGTCCTTGATGACAAACCGGTTGAGCTCACTTTCTAAGGCTCGGATCCTTCCTTCCCTTACTTGCTTTGTCCCTTCATGATTGATGAACAAGGTGTCCCACACTTCTTTGGCGGACTTCAATCCATCTACCTTGTCATATTCTTCGGCCGTGAGTGAACTCTTGATGATGCGGATGGCTTGATAGTTTCTTTGTATCTCATTTGCTTGATCTTGAGTTAGCGTCGCATCACCACTTGGAAATGTAATGCCCCTGTTCACAATAGTCCAAAGTGCGGGATTGACCGCCATCAAATACTCCTCCATCGAGTTCTTACACTTGGAATAGCCGGTTCCATCAAATTGGGGTATCTTCCCAATGTTGCTAGAACATGATGGATGGTTAAAGGATAAGCGAGAATAATCGAAAGAGGTTCGAGTGTAATCCCTTGATGGTCGACGAGCGGAGCGGGTGGATCTTGCATCATCGAATTCTTCATCCTCACTATCGGAGGACTCATCACCTCTTTCGGGCGCTTGATGACTAGTGCTTGCACCACGGGTGTTGTCTCCTCGAGGGGGAGGAGGCATGCCAACAACATTGTTGACGGGATCACCTTCGGCGAGAGGCGTAGCTTGATCATTTGGATTCGACATCTTCTTAACTCCAAGCGGTTAGGCTTCAAACACGGAGAACCTGCTTTGATACCAATTGAAAGGATCAAGATGTCGACTAGAGGGGGGGGGGTGAATAGTCGAACCTGAAAATCACAAACTTTTTCGCGGCTGTTAGACCCAGGTCCGGAGACTCCGGATATTTTTCCGGATACTCCGGGAAATACGGAGAATCCGGGAAAATGTCCGGATAGTCCGGCCTGCTAGGGGAGAATTAAATCGACAGGATTTAAACTTGCTCAAAAGTAAATCTGTGAAAATCGGTTATGCACTGAAGTGATACAAGCCTGTTTATCCACTTAAAACCTGTAGGAACCTCAACATGAAGTAGATCGGCACCAAACCCTAGATAGGTGTTCAAGCAAGATACAAGCATGCAACAAGATGAAAAAGCACAAGAGACACATGATTTGTTACCGGAGTTCAACCTCACACCTTGAGGTCTACGTCTCCGTTGAGGTACCCACAAAGGGTGGACCTTTACACCTAGGTCACTTTCCTCCATCTAGCGACCACGAAGATCAAGCTAGAGTTACTTACTCAATGTCGGGGTAATACAAACTTCCTTGGGCAGCCACAACCTTTGGATGCTCCAAGGCAACACCTAGCCGGCTAGGAGCTCAAAGCTCCAAGAGTAACAAACACGAATTTTGCCAACCAAGTGAAGAACTAGGTGCTCTAGAGATGGAAATCAGCTCACTAGCACTCTCCAAGCCCTTGCTCTCAAATCCTCTTAACTCCCACAACAAATCTCACCAACTTTGAGCCAAAGGGAGAGAGGGGAGGAGTAAATGAGGTTTGCAACAGTTCAGGATGAAAATGGCAGGGAGAGGAGTAAATGAAGGGGTGGAGGGGGCTTTTATACCCCCTCACCCAGAATATAGCCGTTGAGGCTTTATGACCCGGAGTCTCCGGGATAAACCCGGACTCTCCGGGAAGTCCGGAGTCTCCGGGCAAAAACCCGGACACTCCGGCCTTCCAAGGCCATCACCCAAGATAAGATTCCCGTGAATGTGTTGGTGCAAAGGTGTCTCTCATATGTTTTGTTTTAGCAATTAGAGCACCTGTTCGACTCTTGGAAGACATGATTCCTGTCCCTCTTGATAGTACGGCATTCCTAGGACTCAAATTGAAAAGTAAAAATAAATAAGCCTTCTTAGGAATCCTTTTAGAGCACCACTTTCTTTTTGTATAGTCAACGAGCTGTGCTTGATGCCATATATGATTTTAATACCTGCTCATGGACTAGATAAATTCATTAGCTACTTAGGTGTGTGTCATTATATCACCAAAACCCACTTAGGGGGCCAAGATACTCTTCAACCACCATCAACGACAACCCGGCTCATCGCAACCACTCTGGCCAGAGTAAAAGGAAAGGTGCAGCTTGCCCACACTGCTTGGAAGATACTTGCGCAATATGGCTAAGACATTCAAAGAAATACGTATTTATGGGGCACCGTCGTTTCCTCGGCAAGAAACATCCACACCGGGCCAAATTTAATGGGGAAAAGGAGAATCGAGAGGTGTTGTTGCATGTGACTGGAGATTTGGTCCACTTGAAAGTCAAGGACATCAAAACTATCGAGGAGTTACCCAAACTGACTGAAAAAACCCTTGGCAAAAGAAAGAAACGAGATGGTGAAGAAGAAGAAGGAATGTGGGACAAGAAATCAATTCTATGGGGGCTAGAGTATTGGTCGATGTTGGATGTGCATCATTCGATTGACAACATGCACGTCAAGAAGAATGTGTGTGAAGCTACTTGTGGAACATTGCTACAACAGAAGTCCAAAGGAAAAGATCATAAAAATGCAAGGGGGGTCTTAAAGAGCTGGGCATTAGGCCGGAGCTCTATGCAGAGGAAACAGAGACGGGGACGAACCTTCCCGTTGCTGCAACCACCTTGTCAAAGGCAGAGAGAAAAGAATTCTGTCAGTTTTTGCATGATTTGAAAGTACCTTCAGGCTACTCATCAAACTTCAAGAGGCTAGTGTCAGTGAAGGACATGAAAATGAATTTCAACTTGATGAAATCTCATGATTGCCATGTGTTGATGACAACTCTTCTTCCTGTTGCACTTAGAGGTATCAAGATAGAGCGGTTCGCGATGCGATCACGAGCTTGTGTTTATTCTTCAATGCAATAGAACAAAAGGTGATTGATGAGGAAAAACTATTGGACTTGAAGAGGAGGCATTCCGAGACCCTATGCCTTCTTGCCTATGCCTTCTTGAAGCTACCTTCCCACCGTCATTCTTTGATCTCATGTTGCATCTAACGGCACACCTCGAGAGGGAAATTTGGTTTCTTGGCCCATCTTACCTTCATCAGATGTTTCCATATGAGAGGTTCTATGGATTCCTGAAATCATTGGTACATAACCGGTTATTTCCGGAGGGAGCCATTGTTCGTGGCTACGAGACCATCGAAGCAGTGGAGTGGGCCATTGGTTATATGGACCCACAAAACCCCATTGTGGTGTGCCTCGCTCACGGCATGAAGGTAGGCTTTCAGGTGTTGGGACCATGGGGAAAAGGTCAGTCACTCCGGATGCAGATGCCTTCCAAAATGCTCATTTCACCGTGATACAACAGTTGCACCTAATTACACTATTTGCCAATGAGCACAAATGACAACTACGTGAAGACAACCCTAACGGTGGTAGGGCTTGGCTTGAAAATATGCACATGCAAGGTTTCAGCAGGTGGCTCTGAGATTATGTTGAGACATGCAACAATAATGTTGTAGTTACCGATGAGATAAGGAATCTAGCAGCGGGGCCATTGTTCACTGTTACAAGATACGAAGGAATGGATATCAATGGATACACGTTCTACACCATGACCCAGGATAAAAAGAGCGTCTATCAAAATAGTGGTGTGCGTGTACAGGCCGTCGTTGACGACAGTCATGACGATGATGACGACACGGAGACAGACATATATTATGGTCAAATAAAGAAGATATGGGAGCTTGATTATGTAGGATTGAAGGTAGCCTTGTTTCGGTGTAGATGGGTCACCAATGGGAAGAGAGCTGTGAGCAAGGACAAATATGGTTATGTTAGTGTTGATCTCGGGTCTTGGTTACAAAAACGAACCGTTTGTCTTCGCCAACGATGTTGAGCAAGTGTTCTATGTACCGACCTTGCAAAGAAGAACTGTCCGTGGTTATGCCTGAAAAAAAGGATTGTGGGGATTGAAAATTTTGTTGAAGAAAAGGAATACAACCAGTTTGACGAAATTCCATCATTTGACACTTCATACAAGCCCCAACTCTTGGGAACTAACAAAACACTGTACTTGCGAAGCGACCATAGTGAAAAAATCCATATACAGAAATCAAGGAAGAAAAAGCAAGCCTGATTTCTGCTGAATCCTTTTTGTAATGCCGGAGGATGTGTCTATTGGTGGAAATGGAATCCATTTTGTAATATAAAGGATGCAATGTATTGGTGGAATTTCAATCCTTTTTGTAATATATGGGATGTGGTGGAATTTGAATCTTGCTTGTAATATATTCTGCCAAAGATACTATATATATATTCGTTTATATTTCGCTTCGGTTCGGTAACGGGCAAGAGATGAGGATTAACAAACTGCGTCGCCTTTGTTATGGGCAAGAGACGAGGACTAATGAACCGAGCGTCGCCTTTGTTATGGGCAAGATATGCAAAATCACGAACAAATTACATATCCAAGAGTTTGCCAAATTATACTTGGCAAATCTTGTGCTTTGCCAACTTCTAAAAAGATATGCCAAGTGAAAAAGAGTTCATCTCCAACAATCTAGCATAATTTCACTTGCCAAATCCAAATCTAACTTACATCAGGAATCCTGAGAGAAACAAGTTGATTTGTCAAACTGTTGGAGTTTCTCTTAGCCAGCCCCCGTCGGCTTGTTCTTCAAGCTTTGCAAATGAGTAGGTAAATCATACAAAAAATTGTACTGCACCGAGATAATCACAAAATAATGTCTTTTGAGATGCAAAATCACACATACACAGATTACAGTCATCATTGATACATCAGAACAAGGTTACAATGCGGCCATATCTTCATGACGAGATATGCAAAAACACACACACACATCAATCTCGTTCGCAGGTCGTCGATCTTGTTGCACGTGATCATTGAACAAGCTCCATTTTTGTTGATGGCATAGAGAACTCATTCCTGGCTTGCAATAAGACCACAAAGCTTCCTAGCTTAACCTGCACTTTTGGTTTGCAAGAGCATTCCGCGAGTGGAAGGAGAAAGCATAGGAAAAATAATGATCATTAGACACGGGATGAAGGATTGTTCATCCTGAAAACAATGATCATTGGACATAAGATGAAATTGTTCATCCTGATGCCAGGAGGTTCTGGGCTACCTTCCCCGGACACGGCTGCGAGAAAGAAGTATGTCACAAGAATTCTTCTGGCAGCTGTGTTAGAGGGATGAGCAACCCAATCACCCATATCACAAGAATTCTTCTAGCAATTGAGAGATCGAGGAGGAGGAAGAAGAGAGAAAAGCAAAAGCTTGCGCCCTACAAGATCTATTCTTTGCGCCATAGCTAGATCTAGATCTAGATAAGAAGGAAGCAAGTGACTCGCTTTATTGTATCAGAAGAAAGAACCATATAGCTAGATCTAGATCTAGAGAAGAAGGAAGCAACTTGAAGTGAGGAGGACCGATAGGTGTCGATGCCTTTTTGTAGAAAAAACAAGGAAGGGATAAGATCAAGAGCACAGGAACGGCTGGGAAGGTTCCCAAGACGGTCAGTGGTGAAACTGTTGCCAGTCAATGGCTAAGAGCAGAGCTGCAGAGGTAGTGATTCCAATGTAGAATTAAATGATATGCGGAGTAACCAAATATCGTCTCCACTAAATGGCGCATACTCTTGGCGCTAATGCTCTACATAATCTTGGCCGTGTTTGGATGGTAGATGTTAGTGTTACTATTAGTGGTAGTTTTTAACACCTCCAAATTAACACATAAAAAACTAACATCTTGGATGTTTGGATGGAGGTGTTAGTTTGCATTTGAATTAACTTTTCCAAACATTTGAAAAAGGAGAGGGAGAGAGAGAAAAGGGGTGGGGTCCACCAAACTAACACCAATTACCACCTCATGGAGGTGTTAGTTTTTTTGGGGGTGTTAGTTCCAACTAACACCAAACTAACACATGTGTTTGGCTCAAAAGTATTAGTTTTGTTGTTAGTTTGCTACAAACTTACACTAACACCTCCATCCAAACATGACCATAATGTAGTCATCATCTCCAAAAAAAGGAGAGGAAGGGATAAGATCAAGAGCACATGAAATGGGAAGAGGTTCCCAAGAAGGTCAATGGCAAAACTGTTGCCAGTAAATGGCTGAGAGCACCGCTGCAGAGGTAGTGATTCCAGTGTAGAATTAAATGATACGCAGAGTAACGAAATGTCGTCTCCATTGCATACTTAAATGGTGTTTGCTTCTCTTGCCAAAACAATTAGATCCCCTGCCCCTTCATCTCTACCCGTGAAAAACAAAGAAGCGCCTACTCCTCATCGTCACCATTCCCGGTCGGAGATGGATAGCATGCCGGGAAGAAGCACGCGGCACCAGCTGTCGTCACTGCTGGGCCTCCCTCAAGACCTCTGCATTGAGATTGCGACGCGCGTCGGTGCAACCTCGGAGCAGCCCTTGGCTGACCTCCGCAGCCTACGCGGTACTTGCTCGACCATGCGCCGCGTGTGCGGCCACGACGACGTCAGACGACGTTTGTCGATAGAGGGGATACGAGATGAGATTTCTTGGGTGTGGAATCCCACCGCTTACAAAGCATTCCTTGCTATGCTGAGCGGTCTCGGGAAACCAGAGGGTTGCTTCCCCTCCGGAATCAAAGCCTTCTTCATCGAACACAAGGGATACAATGATCTCCGGCGCGCCGCCGAGGGTGGGCACGATGCGGCGGTGTATCTATACGCCATCGTGCTCTACAGAGACAATGGCGGTGCCGCCGCTGATGACACCGTGAAGGGGTACATGTGGCGGGTCGTGGGCGGCGGCGGTACGACATCGAGATGGCTGAGCAACGAGGGGTGTCTGCCTTTGCGTGAGAAGGCCGCGCGTGCGCTCCACTACTTGACTTGGTGCATTTGGGGTGAACCACTGCCGCCCCTCCGGCACAGGTGCGCAGCGATCAGCCGTGCGTAGGCACCGGCTGTGGCTGCGACGTGGAAAAAGGATGACTTCGAATTTCTCTGTTTTGCAGCGAAGACTGTAGGCTGCGCTGCGAAATGGTGAAGTTCACACAGAGTATTGGAATAGGAAACGAGTAGTAGATTAGCTTTTGTATGATGCTCGAATCATCTGTGTAAAATTTTGGGAGAGCAGCAAATCCGACGCGGGTTATCAGCCCCGCGTCGCTAATGATTGTGGGTCCCAGTTCTGTTCAAATGAAGAACAGTTCTCATTTCTCCTTTTAATCTGCAATCAAATGTTGTAACAAGTATTTCTTCGTTATTATTAGCCCAAATTTGATACTTTTTTCTAAATTTTTCTAAAATCATCATCTATTCATCAATTTCATTGTTTAGTGTACATTCCGTTTGTTGAGTGATGTTTATATGCCTTATTTTGTTCTTTGTAAGTACAACATACAAATAATATTTATTTTACACAACCATTAGTGATGGAACTTTACATTTCGTAAGCTTAAGGTGAACACAAGGTTTTGTTAAGTTCAAATGCATATGAGTTCGAACATGTTGCAAAGTGTGGACAACATCAATGTTCAAGCAAACATTCCAGGAAACTATGTCAGAGATGTAGACATTTGTACACAAGTATATTATTCCTTCATCGATACCATTTGAAATTTTGAAGACAAGTTTAGGTACCCAAATTATATTGCCAAGTCAATTTGCAGATTTTTAGAGCAAATTTGATGTTATTAGAATTATTATATAATTACCATGGGGTGTAAAAACGAAATATATGAATTTTGGGCACACAAGTGTGACTGTTGATATTTATTCAAATACTGAATGTCCAAATACGAATTGTTCATATTTTAATGAATTTTTTTAGGTACTGTTTTATGGGCTCTAATAATTCAGGGAAGCAAGTTTCATTCAAAATAAATTGTGACAGGCCCACGCGTCAGCGTCAGCAGCTAATATAAAAAAGATAATCGTTGCCTGCCCGCCCGGACCCAACTACCAACAAATGCGATGTAGGTTCACTAACCATCGTCGCCAATGACATTGGCCCACGCGTCAGCATCAACGACAGCAGGCTAACCTATGTCCACTACTCTAATAAGATCTAATTCATCACAACAGATCTCCAGTTCATCACAACGCGGTTGGATCTACTCGCGTATATTTATATCGAGTTCATGAAATACAAAATCTAACAACCAAACTAATTAACTAAGCAGTTCATGCTCGACAGACAAACTAAGCAGTTCATGTCCAAGAACCTGACGAAGACACAAAAGCACACACACTATTGTTACTAATTTGTAGAGGAGTCTATCAATTAGTCGGAGTCCCGCCGTCGTCATCGCCGTGGCTGCCGTCGTCGTCGTCGCCGCCGTGGAGTCTATCAATTGGGAATTGCATCACAGTGGTTTATAATGTAGTCCACCCAATCTGCTATATATTCATGTCAAGGTGGATTAGGGAGACATGCCTTAATAGTTCATCTTCAATTGATTGACTGTGGATTTGATGGATGGATTTTGTTGCTCCAAGTCTGTTTTGAATAAATTGTTGCTAACAGATGAAGTTATATGAAATGTTGAAATTCATTTTCATGTTCCTGGTGCTATAATTTTTGCACTGTAAATTCATGAAAAGCATAAAGGATGTTAGCATACTTTAATTTTGCTATGCTTTGAATGTACCAGATCGACAGTTATGCTTTGGACCTGTTAGCATACTTTAATTTTGATGGTCACTAATGTGAGTGGGAATTGCATCGCAGTGGTTTATAAGGTAGTGATAACTAGACCGTCTTATGCTTTGTTGTGAGTGTCAATTGTTTCACTATTGTCATATATATTGTTATTGTTGGTGTCATGATGTGTTGTGAGTGTTGTTTCATTACCGTCATATATAATGTCATGACCACTGCTTTATCCTCTTGTTGCATGTACATATGGAACACACAATTCATCGCTGCTCAAGTTGGACAAGGAAGCAGTTGAAGGAATTTATTCTCTGCTTTGATATATAAGCATATTGTTGTGTCCCTGTCAAAATGGTTAGCACCTATCCCTGTATGCTAATTAAGTAAAATATGAACTATGTATGTCTATGCTGATTTTATTTACGATTGTATCAACTATTTTTCCTGTCAGAGAAAACAAATTTATCTAATAAGAATTTTGTTTAGATTTTTAGTCTTGCTTATGTTGCTCTACAAGCCTGACATATCATCTATGTAGTCTCTCACAACAAAAAACTCCTCTACCTCCAGTGCATCATCACAACCCATCGTCGGTGAACCTTCTTCACAGGGTCACTCAGCACAGACTGTTGCAAGTAGTACTCGATCCCATGGGTCAAGGACACAAACCAAATGGCCGGAAGACAAGTTGACTGCAACTGGACTTGATGCCAAATTTTGGCCTACCCCAGATGCTGCGAGGGATAGATTTGTATTGGTTTGTGGTCTCATTGCTCGGGAGAGGGTGTCAATCAACAAGGCGGTTGATAATCTCTCACCAATTGAGAAGGACCATTTGTTCACAGATTTAGAGGAAAAGCTAGATTACCCAGTCAAATCTGTTTGCAAGAAGGCAGTTAAGGCAGCTATATCACAGATTGGAACCTTGCAACGGCGGTTCAAGGCCCATTTAAGAAAAAAATATGTGAGTGAAGAGGAGACTCCCTTTGTGAAGCATGCTTTTTTGCAGCAACAAGACTGGGACATGTTTGTGCAGGAAACCAATTCTCCTTCATTTCAGCAATTGAGCCAGGAGATGAAACAAAAGAGAGCATTGCATAATAAGCCACACAAGACGGGCAGAAAAGGTTGTCGTGGTAAAAGGAAAGAGTGGGAGGAGGAGGATGCAAAGCTAGCTGCAGAAGGAAAACAGAACCCTTGGGACCAATTTCCTGCACGTTCGAGACCTTATCTGCGGGCAAGGGTAGGGAAGAAGAAGAAGAAGAATACTAGTGAAGGAAGCGGGGGCATAACATTCAGTAACCCCGCGGTGGTGGGGGTAGCAGATAGGGTGAAAACACTTGCAGCTAATGGTAGTGATGGTTCTTTCTCTGGGGTTAGGGAGGATGATATCCTCACCGCAGCACTTGACACTCCAGAGCATCGAGGTTGGGTCCGAGTTGTGTCTAGTTCACTTGGCTGGGGTAAAGGGTTTGGTGAAGAGTTCGCTAGAATGTATAGGAAGAAGAGGAACAAGAGGTCTGATACTCATTATGTGATGGACAAAACATTTAAATCAATTTTCTATGCTCTAAGACTATCAGGCATCAACATACCGAAAAATGTACTTCTTCCTTCCCAATTACCAACGCCTGTCAGTAGCAGTGAGGAAGAAGATATGGATGGCATTGAGGAAGAAGATGGGCATGACCGCGAGGAAGAACATGCGCATGACAGCGAGGAAGATGGCAGAGAGGAAGATCATTGAAATGCCAATGGTGACGAAACAAATGAAGTGCACAGTGATAGTCGATCACTTATGCCGGACACAATAGATAAGCTGACAAAGCCAACCGCGTGCAGCCTTTTGGATGGCACCGTGGATCTCGCACTAGCGAAAGTCTTTCTATGTCAAAAGGCTTTCCATTCAGTACCGGTGTAGGATGGGTATGTTGTGGTGCAACCTACTTATGTGTGGGCTAATGCGAGTCAATACTCTCTGCCTGTACCAATTGATGGGGGTGACGTAGCAACCCTAGCTGAGGCACTCGTTCAAAGGATCCAATGGCCAAAGGACAGGATCATTATACCACCCATGACGAGACATCCCAACCCTGAAGCCGCAACATGTAGCAAGGGTATAACATCAGATGGAGGTGCTACAGCTCAGTGTCAGCAAGAGAAGGCTCAGCAGCAGCAACAGATCAGAAAAACTACACAGCAGGAGCGTCGACAACAACCGGAGGAGGAGCCCAGGCAAACTCCACCTAAGCAGCTGCTGCAACTTGAGGATAATCAACAGACGAAACAGCAGCCTCTCCAGTAGGAGGAGGAGGAGCGCGAGCAATCTCCCCCGTAAGCGACGGATGCAACAAGTACAACAACCTGCGCAAACGGGAGGAGCCCGGGCAATCTCCCTTTGCAGAAGGGTAACCAGACCAGGAAACCTCTGCCTAAAGATGAGATTCTTAACTGTGTTAATGGGACAGAACAGGACCCACCAAAATACAAGCCTGGTGCACCTATGTTGTCAGAAGCAATGTAAAGGCTGCTGGACCAAATTGTGCCAGGTTGCATGCTTATGTCATGGAACACAATAACGATAAACTTGCTTTTCCAGCAAAGGTGGATCAAGACTACTTTAAAGGTGGTTGTGGTGCTTTAATGTTAAACAT
Organism: Cenchrus americanus; assembly: GCA_947561735.1. Classification (NCBI taxonomy): domain Eukaryota; kingdom Viridiplantae; phylum Streptophyta; class Magnoliopsida; order Poales; family Poaceae; genus Cenchrus; species Cenchrus americanus. Next base: position 182,416,449 of record OX387245.1, read on the forward strand.
TGAATTCAGTAGCGTGTATAACCTTATAACCCTGGCTTCTCTGGATGTTACCTTCATGAGGTTGTGGACATTGTAAGTCCTTTAAAACCTAAAAAGATATTTCTTTAATTTTGACCGCAAAGTTGATGCATGCTAACAATTTGATTTTTTTAGGAAAATGATGGACAAGGCAGCGGAGATGCAGATCAGTGTTGGGTTTTTAGATCCAGATTTGTTTACTTCAACAAATATTTCTTAGCGTTCTCAGCAAGTTGGCAAAGCAATCTCAAATGCAATGATTGTCGGTGCGGAATGTGGTCCCGACACTAACCAGTAATAAGCGCCAAGGTCTATCCCTCAATGGTCGATGCTAAGCAATAAGAGACACAGAGTTTATCCTGGTTCCGGCCGAGGGGCCATACGTCCAGCAGTGGTGTGCTCAAGGCACTATATTGCTCAGCACCGGGGGTGCCTGTAGTGGGGCTGCTACAAGCAAGGCGGGAGAGGGAGCGTGGCTCCCAAGTCCCTGGTGTAGTGGCTAGAGAGCAAGAGCGAGGTGCGACCTGTCTCGTGTTGTCTTGTGTTGTGTTGTGTTTCTCCGTCTGTCCCTCTCCCCCCTGCGGCAGGGGGGTTCGTCCTCCTTTTATAGACCAAGGAGAGAGCGAATCACATGCATGCGGCATTATTTAGCTACGCGAGGGAGCGTGATGTGCTATGCTGTAGAGTAGGCGGCCGCCCGGACGGTCCTTGCAGCGATCCGGCCATCATGGCGTGTCTTGTACCCGAACAGTGGTGGCTTCGAGGGTAGAAGGGCAGCGGACGGCTGTGATGTCTTTTGACGGGCTTGATGGAGTTGCTGACATCGGTCCGTACGAGGCGCAGTGGCAGGTAAGGTGGCATCCCGTTCCCGCACGCTCCACAGCGCCGGCGTTGTTGCCACAGCGCCTGGCGTGTGCCCGTACGCGTGGGGGCAGCAGCCATGCCGTTAACAGTGGCAGGGATGGTGTCCCACCGGCCTAGCACCTCCACCTAACCCTGCAAGATCACAAGAAAGCAAGTCGAGGGTGCGGCCGGCCCCCCTTCGAGGGCTCGGCGCGTTGGCCGTACCGGAGCAGGCGGCGCGGTGCCACCGGACTGGCACCGGCCACGCCGCACAGTCCCTCCCTGTTGACGGATAAAAGACGTATCCCTCTACGATCCGCAAGCGTACGGACCCCACACCTTCTTCACCACGGGATTCCCAAGGTTCTTGTCAATCCGCGGAGCAAGGGGATTACAAGCGTTCGATCAACAATGACACACTTAGCTACTAAAACCTAACTACTATTATACTAGAAAAACAACTAAACTACACTAGAGAGAATGATAAACGATCAAGAGAGAAGACACTCGCCCACGGGTCTACGATACTAGAGCATGCAATCGCTTAAAGACATGAAAAACCAATCTAATCTATCGGGGTTGTGACCACGGTTTCGCCCTTTCCCTCCTCTCGTACTGTCACTACGCGAAGGTAATCATGACTAGACCTTTGATGGCCACGGCGTATTGAATGGATCCAAGGAAGCATTGAGGCCTTACTCCCTTTACGGCATGGTTGCAAGCCTTAAGCATTAAAGTATGTTCAACACAAGATGATAGATAGATAATACGACAAAGTGCGATTACATCTCAAGATCGATTACAACCCATGGACGAATGAGAAGATTACCCCATCAAGGTGCTGGTCATGGCACCGTTGATCATGGTTTCCCTTCCGCCGGTGTCTTCCTTCTTCTCCACGAGAGGGTGCTTCCTTCGAGGTGGTTGATCTCCAGCCGGAGATCCTCCTCCTCTCTCTCTAGCTTGTAGATGGCCTTCTGGTGCGAATAAACTCCTCCCTGTCTGTTGGCGGCGCGTCGGGGGTTTTAGGGTCGAAGATCCTTCGAGGGCAAGGAAGACGGGACCGAACCGGTGCCCGAAGTGGGCTGGGCCGATCCGACTGGGCCGGCCGGCCCAGGCCCAGTTTCGGCCCGGTTCGGTCGCCCTTTTTGCTCCGTGGGTCCTCGCGCACTTATCTACTTTGCCCCCTCCACTTGCATGATTTTGACGCTGTTATCCTCGCGATCAAGATGGAGGCTCTCTTTGCATGAAGTTTGATCTTTTACGCTTCAATCCCCGGGGGTGTTCCTCGTAGCACTTCGGTCCTCGCCACCATTGGAAGTGATTTCAGCAAGCTCATGAACACGAACAAGACTCCATGAATGCTCCTTTGAACTTATTGCGAATCCGTCCTTTATGTCCATGTTTTCCTACATAAACACAACACTTCCGAATGCATGCACAAAGATGAACTTGTTATATGATTAGTGTGCCTAGTGGCGGGTTAGTTCCATAATCAAATCCAAACCAAAGTGTAATGAACATGCTAGGTGCACCAAAATACATCGTCAACATCTCCCCCACACTTAGCTCTTGCTCGTCCTCGAGCAAGTACTCGTAAAAGAACTTCGTCCAAGGAGTGTAATCGTGTATCACTTATCCTTCTTCACAAGTTAGTCAATCCCTTCATCTTTAATACATAAACACAAAGTAATGATAATCAAACATAAACATGGGCGTTTAGAATTTTTACCACGTCAAGATTTACCCCACAACTCAAATTCTTCACTCGAAGCTTTCAATTTCAGCCATACTTACTTCTTTGCTTCCATCGGAGGGTTTTTATGATTTTTAAAACAAAATTTCCTGCAACAAGTATTAGACAAAAACCTTTCTCCAAGCTCTCTCAAGTCACTCATATGAAGTGTCTATCCTAACCAAATTTTATAAAACTCTCACCTCCCATTAATCTCTCATATATTATGTAAAGGTGGAGCTATAGGTAGGGCTAGCGCAATCAACACAAATATTGTCAAACTAAGAACTTCCTCTAATGGTTGTCTACCTTTCAAAGCCAATGATCATGAGAATTAACCATATGTAGGGATATCAAGGATGAGAAGATTTAGAATGGTGGACATGTGCAAGGGCAAAAGAAAATTGAGACCACAAGGCACCAATGATGTCCTCGTTGTCGGATTGCACATGGTTGGAAATAGAGTAAAAGTTTCGTCTCACAATCAACGTGACATCCTTCCTTACACTTTATTATTTTTCTTTTCTTTCACTTGATCCATCCCTCTCATATCTTCATTGCTAACTCATCTTTCTCTCTTTTTTTTTCTTCTTTCATTCACATATGATTTTTTTTCTCTTTTTTTTTCTTTCTTTTCCATACACATACTTTTTCTCTTTATTTTTCTCTCTCTTGACATCTTTTCAAAGCTTTCAATTCTCCCTTTTCTCGCATGCACACAATCTGAAATTTTTAAATAAATCATGCTAGAGACGAGACGAAACTTTGAAAATAGGTTGTGTTCAAGGAATACGATGTTCAAAAGAGATGTATAAGGTTGGGTATGGAATCCAGTGATATACATGACTTTCGTTATGAAAGTCATGAACTGAATAAATGACGAGGCTAGCAACAAAAGATAAGCACAAGGACATGATCATTACTTGAAATTAAAACTCACCAAGAGAGAAGGGTCCTAGCCTAACTCATCGTACTAATCACACTTATGGTGGAGCGAAAAAAACAAACTTGGCTTTGGATAGGAATTTTTTTTATACTCTCAACTTGGAAAAAGAGGTTTTGCTAACCTTTATTACAAGGGTTTTAATATAATTTTCAGAACTGAAATCCTCCAATTTTTAGCATCGAAAATAGCACAACTAGCATGTGAAGCTCAAGATCGAAGTGCGGTATGGGTACTTTAAGTAGTAGCGATTCCACTAAGCACCACGGTAAACGATTTTCAAACCATATACTTGTATTCATATATCAAGAATCGAAGATTAGACAAACAAGTAAATAAAGATAAACAATACATAAAACACAAAGATATATATAAGACTCTTTTTATTTGGTTTTCTTGACTCAACACTAATTTAAGATGCTTGCAAAAATTTAAAAACAGACTCGAAAACTAAAGACTCATTAAAACGCTAAGACTCTCACACGAAGATTAGACCGAACCTAAACTTGAAGTTCAAAAGCTAAGGCTAGCGAGCTAGCTCTCCCCCACACTTAAAACATACGACGTCCTCGTCGTATCTTACAAAAATCCTAAGGGGAAAACTAGATCTAATGGTACTTCGAGCAAGCTTTGCACCACTTGCCTCTCATGTTTCCAACCATGCCAAAAAGCTTGCGCACGTTACGGTTAAGGAACTTGTAGTCATCTTCAACTACGCGCTCCAAGTCCTCCATACGCTGCTTCATCGCTTCCATGGTTTGAAGACATTCGTCGGCCGACGCGTAGAGAGCTGCGATGGATTGACGGCAAACTCGACAGCACACCGGATGCAATCCGAAGGGGTCGTCGTCGCCATAATCTCCACCGTTGTCACCACCGTCGTCGCCACCTCCATTGTTGTCGCCTTCACCACCGCCGTTGCCGTCGCCGTTGGGGCCCTCGGGAGTCCTTTCATAAGGATGCTCATCCCAATCATCATCATCTCTACCGGCGGCCGCCCACGAGCTCGGGCTACGATCATCGGAGAAGTCACCATCCCCATAATTCTTAGGCTCCGGCGACACCTCCTTGTAATCCTTGCGCTTGATGCCTTGGAGACGTGCCGACCTTCGAACGGGTGTAGGGACCTTCTCTCCTTTGACGGGGTGGCGAGATGCAAGAGCTCCGGTCGGGACACGTCCTCCGCAACGGACACGTGCTGTCCTCTTGACGGGTAGCTTGACCTCGCATCGCATCGCCTCCTCCATCGATGGCTTCTTGGCTTCTACCTTCAACTCTAAGCTTTTTGGAGGCTCAATGGCTGCTACAAGGGTGCAACACATTGCTTGAAAGGATTGATTCTCGAGCTCCCAATTCGGCCAAATATATAGTCCTGAGAGAAAAGCCCTGGGAACCTTATTTTCTTTTTTTACACTTCCCTTAAAATTTTCTGACCAAACAAGGAAGTCGAAAAGGAGCAGTTCGGGCGAAATTCGGGGACATCGGGCGTCGGGCCCCCCCTGGGCCGATCCGACCGGGCCGGCCGGCCCACCCTGCCTCGGGGGCCGGGCCGGTCCGGTTTTTGGCACACCGCCCTATTTTTTCGTCCTCAGCCCATGGGAAAAAGTTGGCCCAGTTAATCTTCGCGAAAAACTCCAGAAAGCTAAAAGAATAATTATTTACAGAAGTTGGTGCCTTGTTTTTCGTCCTAGGCGGGACGTTCGGGCTCTTCCTCCATGGTAAAGACGTCAACATGATGAATGGGCACGACATCGGGTTCGTAGTAAACCTTAAGCCGCTGTCCATTCACCACAAATTGATCGCCGTTTATATCCATAATGGTTACCGCTCCGTTGGAGAACACCGAATGCACAACATAAGGTCCGTCCCACTTGCTTTGCAATTTCCCCTTTCCGAAGGTTTTAAACCTTGAATTGTAGAGGAGGACCTTATCTCCTTCTTTAAATTCTTTTTTCTTCAATCTTTTATCATACCACCTTTTGATTCTCTCCTTGTATATGCTTGCGTTTTCGTAAGCTTTCAACCTCAACTCCTCTAGCTCGCTTATTTGAATCCTTCGTTTCACCACCGCGACATCGAGATCAAGGTTCATCTCTTTAATCGCCCAATAGGCTTTATGTTCTAACTCGACCGGAAGGTGGCAAGCTTTTCCATAGACGAATTGATAGGGGGTCATACCTATCGGTGTTTTAAACGCCGTTCGATAAGCCCATAAAGCTCCGTCTAATTTCTTTGACCAGTCCTTGCCTCCCTTCTCTATGGTCTTGTTAAGTATGCTTTTTAATTGCCTATTTGACGTCTCCGCTTGTCCGTTGGTTTGTGGGTGATAGGCCGTGGAGACCCTATGCTCGATTCCCAACTTGGACAAGCACTTTTTGAAGTTCTTCCGGTGAAATGAGTTCCTCCATCACTTATCAAGATTCTCGGTGTACCGAAACGAGGGAAAATCACGTTCTTGATCATAGTGATGGACTCCTCCGTGGAAGCTTTACGACATGGTATAGCCTCTACCCACTTGGATACATAATCAACCATAACAAGTATGTACTCGAATCCAAATGAGTTTTTAAAAGGCCCCATGAAGTCTATGCCCCATACATCGAATATGTCGATTTGCAAGTTGTATTTCAAAGGCATAGAATTTCTTTGAGAGATGTTTCCGGTTCTTTGGCATTCGGGGCATGACGCAACATATCTTTTAGTATCTTCATGCATCTCCGGCCAATAGAATCCGCTCGACCATACTTTGGCTTCGGTTCGAAAATGGCTATAGTGCCCACCGTACTCCGCCGAGTGGCACTTCCTTAGAATCTCAAGCCTCTCTTCTCTTGGCACACATCTTCTCATCACTCCATCATTGCCAAGCTTGAAGAGGTATGGTGCATCCCAAAAATATTTCTTACTTTCGGAAATTATCTTCCTTTGAGTGTTTTTGTCTAGATGATCGAGGGGCATCTTTCGAATCGCTCGAATGATGTCGATCATCCAAGTATCTTTATCAAGCACTCTATAGAGGTGGTCATCTCTCATCTTATCTTCTATGGGCTCTTTATCATCTTGCCCACGATTCATCCTAGACAAATGATCGGCCACAACATTTTCCACCCCCTTTTTATCACGAATTTCAACATCAAACTCTTGGAGAAGAAGGATCCAACGAATCAAACGTGGTTTAGCTTCCTTCTTAGCCAAGAGATACTTTATAGCTGTGTGATCGGTGTAAACAATGACTTTCGAGTTCACGATGTAGGATCTGAATTTTTCGAAAGCGAATACCACCGCTAGCAACTCTTTTTCCATAGTGGCGTAATTTAATTGTGCCCCACTAAGAGTTTTGCTACCGTAGTAAACGGCGTGAACTCGGCCTTCCTTTCTTTGTCCCAAGACCGCGCCTACGGCGTAGTCACTTGCGTCACACATGATCTCGAAAGGTTGGCTCCAATCCGGAGGTTGGATGATGGGAGCACTCACCAACGCATTTTTCAAGGTCCGGAATGCCGCTAGACACTTCTCATCAAAGTCGAAAGCCACATCTTTTTGAAGAAGGTGTGTTAAAGGCTTAGTGATCTTTGAGAAGTCCTTTATAAATCTTCTATAGAATCCGGCATGGCCTAGAAAGCTCCTTAAGGACTTAATATCCGTAGGAGGTGGGAGTTGCTCAACCGTCTCTACCTTAGCCTTGTCCACTTCAATTCCTCTCTCGGATATAACATGTCCGAGCACTATGCCTTGCTTAACCATGAAGTGGCACTTTTCCCAATTTAAAACCAAATCTACCTCCGCACACCTTGTAAGGACCTTTTCTAGGTTTGCTAAGCAATCCATGAACGTCTTCCCGTAAACGGAAAAATCATCCATAAACACTTCAACAATTTCTTCGATGAATTCCGAGAAAACGGCCATCATGCAACGTTGAAAAGAGGCCGGAGCGTTGCATAGGCCGAAGGGCATCCTCCTATATGCAAACGTTCCGTAAGGACACGTAAATGTTGTCTTATGTTGATCTTCGGGTGAATAGGAATTTGCATGAACCCGAGTATCCATCGAGAAAGCAAAAATAAGCGTGGTTTGCTAACCTCTCGAGCATCTCGTCTATGAACGGTAGGGGGAAGTGATCTTTCTTCGTCGCTTTGTTAAGCTTACGGTAATCGATACACATCCGCCACCCGGTCACGGTTCTTTGCGGTATCAACTCGTTCTTCTCATTCTTCACCACGGTCAAACCTCCTTTCTTTGGTACACAATGTACCGGGCTCACCCATTCGCTATGCGGAACCGGGTAGATGATTCCGGCATCAAGTAACTTGATAACCTCTTTCTTTACTACCTCTCGCATGGCATGAGTTAGCCTCCTTTGGTGGTCCACTACGGGCTTACATTGGTCTTCCATTGGTATACGATGAGTGCAAAAGGCTGGGCTAATACCTTTGAGATCATTAATTGAATATCCAATCACCTTCCTATGTTTTTTTAATAAAATCAGCAACGCTTCATTTTCTTCGGGACTCAACTCGTCGCTCACAATGACTGGATAAGTTTTGTCTGGGCCCAAAAATTCATATTTTAATCCCTTGGGCAAAGGTTTAAGGTCTACTTCGGGTACTTGTGGCTCCTCGGGTTTGATTTCTCCTATGTCTTCGAACTTCTCTTCCTCCACGCTACCGTCATGCGGCTCTAAGCCTTTTGTTGCTTCCTCTAGTTCTTCATCTTGTTGATTACTAATTTGATTTTCCATCGCTCTTTGCAGCGGGTCTCTAAGGGTTTCAACAAAACAAAGACTATCTATCTCTTCTATTTCTTCATCTTCGGGAGGAAAAGGAGTAAGGTGTTTAGAAGCACGAAGAAAGTTATATGTGTACTTTGTTCCATTAAGGTTCATTGTTACTTTGCCTTCTCCGGCATCTAACACGGCATCAACCAACTTAAGAAAATGCCTACCTAAGATTATATGGTCAGAATTACTATGGTAAGCATCAATAACAAAGAAATCGGTTGGTATGTAGTTTCTAGAGATTTTTACTTTCATGTTGCAAGCAATACCTAGAGGTTTGATAGTTCTACCATCTCCCATAATTAATTTCGTTGATGTTGGAGCTAAGTCTAGGTTGTGGTATTGAACTTTATCGTAAATTTTAGAAGATAGAACACTTACTTGGGCTCCGATGTCGCATAAAGCTTTGCATTGAACTCCGTTGATCTCGCAACTCAAGTACGGCGTCATCTTCTCTTCTTCTTCGGATCCGATCGAATAAATTTCAGCAAGGCGAGCGTATGGTGATGCCTCGGGCTTGATCCCCATGATCCTCTTCACCTCGGCAATATGTTCCGGATCCACCACGTCATCTCCAAAGAGCTTTTCAAAAATCTCACCGGTGGTTTCGAGGTCGTATGAATTTTCAGCTTTCCTCTCCGGTGGGAAATCGACTTCCAATGCTCTTGCCATTCCCTTTTGATTAGGGAACGGTCTTCTCTTGTCGAATACTTCTCCGTAATCAATAGGAACCCAATCCATTGGCTCGAACTCCCTTAGTGGCTTCGCGCTTGACATGCTTCTCTTGTTCGTCTCATTTGGTGCGACGAAGTCGACGTTTGGTGTAGTTCTTGACTTGATGTGTTCTTGTTCAAGCTTTTCCATGATCGGCTCCTCTTTTGTGACTTCCGGGGTTGCCTCTTTAGAAAAATCAGCAAGCTTTTTCTTCCTTGAATTGAATTCCGGCTCTTCCGCAAGTCTTGTTTCCCAATCTCTTCGCATGGCAGCCGCTTTACTAACTTTTTGTAGAAGTTGGGCGGCTTCCGTGAGTGTTTTCTCCATGAGATCCCCACCCGCACACATTTCGACGTGTCGCATGCAACTAGGGGTTAGGGAAAAGAAAAATGTATGCAAGAGTACGTCACCGGTGAAGCCGAGTTTTGGTCCTTGTTCGATTAATTCATTAAACCTATCCCGGGCTTGGTCTATCCCTTCCTCTTCTCCTTGCATAAAATTGATCACTTGCCTCCTTAGATGTTGAACCTTGCTCATTGGAAAGAACTTCTCGCAAAACTTCTTTGTCAACTTGTTCCAATTGCCTTCAACTTCAAAGGACGCAACCGAATACCATGTCTTTGCTTTGCCGGCAAGTGAGTAGGGAAAGAGATTCCATTTGAACCATTCATCGGGAACTCCTTCTTGACGCACCGTGTTGCATATTGTCGTGAAATCCCTTATGTGTCTATATGGGTTCTCCGTAACCATCCCTTCAAATGGGTTTTCCGCCACCATCTTCATGATCTTGGATTTAATTTCATACTTGGTCGCTTCGAGCTTCGAATCCGACTCTTGTACCTTTATGTCTTCACATCGAGGGCTAGCGTAATCCCTTAATGATTTCTCCGGTTCTTCCACGGGTTGATTCACGGGCTCCATCTAGACAATAAGATAAAAACAAAAACAAAAAAAGAAACAAGTGTTTTTCGATAATATATGTTAGATATAGCAAATAAAAGATAAACTAAAATATAAAACTAAGTTAGATGCAAATCAAACGATGTAAACTAACTTGCTCCCCGGCAACGGCGCCAGAAAAAGGGGCCTGTTGACGGATAAAAGACGTATCCCTCTACGATCCGCAAGCGTACGGACCCCACACCTTCTTCACCACGGGATTCCCAAGGTTCTTGTCAATCCGCGAAGCAAGGGGATTACAAGCGTTCGATCAACAATGACACACTTAGCTACTAAAACCTAACTACTATTATACTAGAAAAACAACTAAACTACACTAGAGAGAATGATAAACGATCAAGAGAGAAGACACTCGCCCACGGGTCTACGATACTAGAGCATGCAATCGCTTAAAGACATGAAAAACCAATCTAATCTATCGGGGTTGTGACCACGGTTTCGCCCTTTCCCTCCTCTCGTCGTCACTACGCGAAGGTAATCATGACTAGACCTTTGATGGCCACGGCGTATTGAATGGATCCAAGGAAGCATTGAGGCCTTACTCCCTTTACGGCATGGTTGCAAGCCTTAAGCATTAAAGTATGTTCAACACAAGATGATAGATAGATAATACGACAAAGTGCGATTACATCTCAAGATCGATTACAACCCATGGACGAATGAGAAGATTACCCCATCAAGGTGCTGGTCATGGCACCGTTGATCATGGTTTCCCTTCCGCCGGTGTCTTCCTTCTTCTCCACGAGAGGGTGCTTCCTTCGAGGTGGTTGATCTCCAGCCGGAGATCCTCCTCCTCTCTCTCTAGCTTGTAGATGGCCTTCTGGTGCGAATAAACTCCTCCCCTGTCCGTTGGCGGCGCGTCGGGGGTTTTAGGGTCGAAGATCCTTCGAGGGCAAGGAAGACGGGACCGAACCGGTGCCCGAAGTAGGCCGGGCCGATCCGACCGGGCCGGCCGGCCGGAGCCCGGTTTCGGCCGGTTCGGTCGCCCTTTTTGCTCCGTGGGTCCTCGCGCACTTATCTACTTTGCCCCCTCCACTTGCATGATTTTGACGCTCGTTATCCTCGCGATCAAGATGGAGGCTCTCTTTGCATGAAGTTTGATCTTTTACGCTTCAATCCCGGGGGTGTTCCTCGTAGCACTTCGGTCCTCGCCACCATTGGAAGTGATTTCAGCAAGCTCATGAACACGAACAAGACTCCATGAATGCTCCTTTGAACTTATTGCGAATCCGTCCTTTATGTCCATGTTTTCCTACACAAACACAACACTTCCGAATGCATGCACAAAGATGAACTTGTTATATGATTAGTGTGCCTAGTGGCGGGTTAGTTCCATAATCAAATCCAAACCAAAGTGTAATGAACATGCTAGGTGCACCAAAATACACCGTCAACACTCCCACAGTGGCGGGGATGGGCTCCCTCCTGGGGAGTTGGTGCGGCGGCACCGGGGCGCGAGCCCCAGGCGCATGATGGCACCGCCCCGCCTTTGTCAGGGCATTAAATGCCCATGTACGGGAGCAGGCGCGCGCGTGCGGAGCGCCCTCGAGTGAGGCGGACCCCGTTCGAGGGCGAAGCGGACCCTCGAGCGAGGCGGAGCCTGCTCGAGGTAAGCGTACCCCCTCGAACGGGACGGAGCCCGCCCGAGGGAGGCGCGCATCCTCGAGCGAGGCGAAGCCTGCTCGAGGGGATCTTCGAGTGGGCCGCCTTGGTGGGCCGTTGGGGCCTCCGCGGCGTGGGCCGTGTCCTGCATGGTTAGGCGAGGCGTGTTTGGCTTTGGCTTTGTTGCGGGTTTTAAGTGGGGATTTCCCAGTTGTTAAAGGGGACCCCTAGGGCTGTCCCCGACAGTAGCCCCCGAGCATCTGTGGGTTTGCCATTGAGGCTCCCGCAGATGCTGGAGCCTACCGATAGGACATTCTTCCCTCCTGGTCTTGCGAACGCTTTCCGTGGGGCCGCGTCAGCGGACCCGCGGGTCTAGCCCCCGAAGCCCTGCAGGAGCATAGGCGCTCCTGTAGGGGTTGACCGCGAGACTTGGACAGAGGGCGTGGTACATGTTTCAACCGGCGTCGGCAATGTCTCAGCCAGCTTCGGTGAACCACGCGCTGCTGGCACTATCCCTGGTGGGTGCAAGCCAGGAGGTGTAGCCGTGCGTCAAGCCCCCGAGCCTGGGCCCGTTCAAGGCGATCGGGTAGAGCTTTATGACATGTTTTTTATCGCGCCCTCGCCATCCCTCCGCGGGACGGAGGGTGAGGTTTCCGCAACCCCCATCGGTCGGGTCGCGGATTGCGGATTCCTCATTGAGCTGTTAGTGGGTGGTTCGAGTGGACGCCCATGCCCCGTTCGATAAGGCTAGGCTGCATGGTCCAGAGACACGTCCATTGAAACACTTGCGTGGGTTTGCTAGGTGGGGCTTGGTCCCGTTCGCTAGGGAACGAGGGCGCGGAAGCTCTCCCTCGGTGGGATCCCCCGGCTAGCTGCCCTCGCTGGCTCTCGAACACGACATGTGGGGCACCCTCGAGCTGGCGGGATCAAGGAACGGCTCGAATGCGTGTGCCCTCGTCGTCCCTGACTCTGGTGATCTGGGGCACCTGTTCGAACCCGTCGAGGGTCAAGCTTCGAACCTCTGATCAGTAGGGTCGTGCGGGGCGGCGCCTGGGCGGCCTCGTCTTTGCATCTGCGACCATCAAGGGGCCTGGGCGAGCCAGCCCTCGAGGCGCTGATCAGTAAAAATGGTGCGGGGCGGCGGCTAAGCGCTCCCGGCCTGGCATCTGCGACCATCGAGGGACCTGGGCGAGCCAGCCCTCAAGGCGGTGATCAGTAAAAATGGTGCGGGGCGGCGGCTAAGCGCTCCCGGCCTGGCATCTGCGACCATCGAGGGACCTGGGTGAGCCAGCCCTCGAGGCGCTGATCAGTAAAAATGGTGCGGGGCAGCGGCTAAGCGCTCTCGGCCTGGCATCTGCGACCATCGAGGGACCTGGGCGAGCCAGCCCTCGAGGCGCTGATCAGTAAAAATGGTGCGGGGCGGCGGCTAAGCGCTCCCGGCCTGGCATCTGCGACCATCGAGGGACCTGGGGAGCCAGCCCTCGAGGCGCTGATCAGTAAAAATGGTGCGGGGCGGCGGCTAAGCGCTCCCGGCCTCGCATCTGCGACCATCGAGGGACCTGGGCGAGCCAGCCCTCGAGGCGCTGATCAGTAAAAATGGTGCGGGGCGGCGGCTAAGCGCTCCCGGCCTGGCATCTGCGACCATCGAGGGACCTGGGCGAGCCAGCCCTCGAGGCGCTGATCAGTAAAAATGGTGCGGGGCGGCGGCTAAGCGCTCCCGGCCTGGCATCTGCGACCATCGAGGGACCTGGGCGAGCCAGCCCTCGAGGTGCCGATCGACACTGAGCCGCGGCATGGGTGCTTTGCGGTGCCCGTTTTGTTTCAAACGGGCCCCGAGGCGACCTTCTCACGCCTGTACCCTTTCGAGGGTTGAAATTTTCCCGAGCCAGGAGCCCGTGCCGCTCGAGGGTTCTCCTTACTTTGTAAGGAACCGGGCCATTAAATGCTCCACAGCCGAGGCTGTGATTTCGCGTCGCGGGCGCGCCTTTTTAGGCGCCGCGGCCGCGCGCGTAGTGGGCGGCGTGGGCAGGCGGACGTGACCGCCTGCCACGGCCCTCGCTATTCTTCGCCGTGATGATGGCCTGTTCGCGGTGGCGTGGCTGCCGCGGTCGTGGTGGGGCCCGCCCGTCAGCGAGAAGAAGGATTCCCTGCAATTAATGCGCGCGGGACGTCCGCCCCGGAGAGCACACCCATGGCTTATAAATCTGAGGGGAGGGAAAACGGCGGTTTTTTACCTTAGCGTTCCGCCATTCTTGCCCCCTGCGCTCTCGCCTTCGTTTTGCTCTTGCCACCGCGCCCCTTCGCCATTAGAGCACTTCTTCTTCCTTCCGTCCTCCGTTCTCGGATCCCCTGTCTTTTCTCATGGCGCCGCTTCCGCCCCTCACGATCCTCGACCCGTACGCATGGGAGCGGTCGTCGGTGAACCAGCTGGCCCTCAGCGACCTGGTCTCCGCCGGCCAACTGGCGGCGAACGAGGAGGGCCGGCCGGCGGAGTGGATCGTGCCACCGGCGGGGACCACGCGCCCAACCCGCGTGGGACGGCTACGTGGTGAGCTTCATCCGTTTCCACGAACGAGGTTTTGCCGCGCCGGCGAGCCGCTTCATGCGGGCGCTCTGCCACCGCTACGGCGTGGAGCTGCACAACTTCGCGCCGAACGCGATTTCGCAGGCGGCCACGTTCATGGGCGTCTGCGAAGGGTACCTGGGGATCCCAGTGAACTAGGATCTCTGGGTACACCTCTTCCGCACGGAGCTGTTCACGCAGCCGACGACGGAGCAGAGGACCCGCCACGCGGTGCGCGCTGGCGGCATGTCGCTTGCCCTGCGGACGCAGTACAAGGACAACTACATCCCTTGTAGCATGACGACCAACAACGCCGGCTGGGAGCGGGGGTGGTTCTACCTTCGCAACACCGAGCCCGGCCTCCCCCCCCCCTACACCGGTCTGGTGCTCCGGGAGAGGCCCAACTCCTGGGGCCACGGGGTGTCCACGGTCCAGCATCGGAGGCGGCTGGACTCGCTCCTGGCCGCCCTGAAGAACTTGGCGACGCGCGGGCTGACCGCGGCGGGCGTCCTCGCCTTCCTCCACCACCGGCGGATCGTGCCTCTGATGGAGAGGCCGCTCTGCATCTTCGAGATGACGGAGGAGGCGGACCCCGTCGCGCTGGCGAGGTCGCGGATGCTCCCGACCCCCTCGAGCGGGGGTATGCACTCACGAGGGCGCGGAGCGCCGTCGACACCCGGATGCTGCGCCAGGACCGGTCCCCGTGGGACCTCGACATGCTCCCCACCGGCCCGCTGGTGAGTATGATTCTTGGCCCTGTTTTCGTTCTTGATGTTGCCCCTGGCTCCTGACGTACTTTTGACATTCTCGCATGCAGCTGGTGGGCCTGAGTGCCGCGAAGTCCGTTCCGCCCACCCCTGACTTCCGCGCGCTCGGTCGGGCGGCGCGGCACGGGAGCGGGGAGCGGGCGGCGCGCAAGAGGGAGCGCGCGAGGCGGCACCGCGAGCGCCGCGAGCGGCGGAGCGAGGAGTGCGGGCCGCGCGGCCGGCAGGGGGCTCTCCTCTCGGGGACCGAGGAGTATTCGTCCTCGGAGGAGGACGAGGAGGAAGAAGGCGGGGGGCGGGGGCCCCTCTAATAGGTGGGAGCCTGCACCCCCGTCGCCGGAGCCAGCTCCGGCGGCAAGGGCGGCATCGCCGGGGCGGGCGCAACGATGCCCGCCGCCGGGCAATCAACAACGGGGGCGGCGCGAGCCGCGGAGGTGCCGGCGCGCACCGCGGAGGCGCTCGCGGCAAGCGCACCCGCGCGCGCGCGGCGGGGCCCGTGCGCGAGGCGGAGACGTCAGGAGGCGCGGCGACGGGCGCGTCGGCCGCGCCGGCCTCATCTACCGAGGCCTCGAGGAAGAGGAAGGGCGCCTTCTCCTCTTCGAGGTAAGGGGCTTGCTCTTCTGCGAGGTTTGGTGTTTTGGCGACCAGGCGTTCTGATCTTTTGTTTGTACTTGTGCAGGGTGGTGCCAACCGTGCCTCCCCTCGCACCGGCCAAGGTGTTGAGGGCGGACGCGTCCGTTCCCACCCGGCGGCGCTCGTCGAGGGCGCCGCGGGCGGGGCGAGCACGGCGGCGGCGGGCGAGAGCTCGGGGGCGTGGGCGAGGTCTCGAGGCCTCGGCCGGCGGATCGGCGTGCCGCGGCGCAACCGGTGGTCGTCGAGGAGCGGCGGGCGCCGGTCGTGGCGGAGGCGCGCCCGCGCGGCGGCCGGCGGCCGTGGCGGAGATGCAGCCCGCGGTGGCGGCCGCGACGGAGGCGCAGCGGGCGGCGGTGGCCGAGGAGGGCGATCGGGCGCCGTGGTCGCGGAAGCGCGGCGGAAGCGGTGGCCACGGCGCCGCGTCAGCGCCCGCGGCTACGGAGGCGCAAGTGGAGGTGCCGGCGGAGGCGACGCGAGGGCCGGCGCGCCGGCCGGCTCCCGGGCGGTGGTGGTGGTGGAGATCCCGGACGACGACTCCCCGCCGCTCGGGTGGGATCAGTGGGTGAGCTTCCCCACGCTCTCTCCGAGAGTCCCGGGACGGGGCCCTCGTGAGGCGGCGCGCCGCCCACATGGTGGCGGGGGGGTCGAGGGCACGGCGCCGAGGCCTCGTCTTCCCGCGCCGGCCACTCCGCCCGGTAGAGGGGATCGCCGGCGACCGCTCGCGTTCGCCGACGCCCAGGGGAGCAGGAGCTGTGGGGGGAGCTCCGCAACCATGGCGCCGCGCTCGACCGGGTGTTGCACGAGGCGCTGAGGATTCACGGCGGCCCTGCGTGGCGCGTCTTCCAGGTGGGGTGCCGTTGTTTGCTTCCCTTTTTTCTTCGTTTCTGCGCGCTTATCCTTGTAGCATGATGCTCACGGGTTTTGGCTTGTGGGTGACAGGAGCTCGAGCGTCGCGCCCGCGACAAGTACGGCGCCTTCGACCAGGTGAACGCCGAGCTCCACCAGCTCCGGGAGCGGTGCGACGCCTTCGACGCGCTCGCCGACGCCCTCGGGACCCCGGACAGCTGGTTGTCGTACCGGGCCATGGCCCTACGCGATCAACTCCATGAGAGCGCGAGGCAGGACCCCGCGCGTCCCTCTAGCCTCGAGCGGGTCTGCACATCCCTCATCGACCAGGATGAGGCGCTGCGGAAGGCGCGCTCGGACCTGGAGAAGATGCGCACGCTGGAGGCCAACTGGGAGGCGGAGGTGGCCGGTGTCCGCGACGAGAACCGGGGGCTCCGCTCGTCGCTCGAGGGGGCGCAGCGCGGCGAGCGCCGGCCGAGGAGCGAGCGCGCGCGCGCGAGCAAAGGGCCAAGGAGGCCGACGACTTGAAGGCCGCCCTCGACGCCAAGGTCGCGGCGCTCGCCGTCTCCGAGGACCGGCTCGCGGGAGCGCACCGCCCGCCGGGGGCCGAGGGGCGGCTCCAGCAGGAGTAGGCCACCCTTGCCGACGCCCGGTCGGCGCTGGAGCGGGAGCGTGTCGCTCGTGAGGCGGCGCAGAAGTCGTTGGAGGGCCGGAACACCGAGTTTTCCAAGCTCGAGGGCGAGCTGATGGTGCTCAGCATCACGAGCGCGAGCCAGGAGATGGCCCTCCAGGAGCAAGGCGAGACCCTCAAGGGCCTTGAGCGGGCGGTCGAGGGCGAGCGCCGCGCCCTCGAGGTGGAGAAGAAGCAAGTCGAAGGTGAGCCTCTGTTTGACTCCTATTTCGCTGGTTTTCTGTTAGAGGGTTCGCACCCTTTTTCTGACTTCTTTCTCGTCTGACAACTCCAGGCTTGCGCACCGCACTGGGGCACGCGGCTGAGCGGGCCGAGGCGCTGCAGACCTCCTACAACTCCTCCGAGCAGAGCTGCGGGGAGTTGCGCAATGCGGCCCTCGAGACCCTGCCGGCCGTAGAGGAGGGCGAGGCACGGGCGGTAGCTCGGCGGCCGCGCCGCCTGCGCGCCCTTAGCGGCCACGTCACCGAGCGCATGCGCCGGGCGCTACATCTTGGCGTGCAGAAGGCCCTCGGGGTGGTGCGGTCCCACTACGAGGTTAACTTCGAGGCGCTGGCGGAGGGCTACGTCGTCCCCGAGGGTGTTGAGGACGAGGTGGCGATAGAGCGCGTGGACGCGCTCGCCGCCAACGCCGCCGTGACACTTGCCGAAGCCTTCGAGGAGTTCCTCTTCCCGGACGCTGCTGACGCCGCCGCTCCTCCCGCCTGAGGACAGCCGGGCGCTAGGCCCGTTTTTGTTAATGTATCAGTATGCTGGCCGTGCGGCCCTTGTAAATAAACAAATTATTTTTGCCATAAACATTTGCCAATGTGAAGTGAAGTCTTTTGTTTATTACGCTTTTTTGTTTCTCCTTCTTCCTGAGTAGATTCTAGTTAGGGGAGTTCGATTTTTGCGGGTGGCCTGCTGGGTTGGAGGCGAGAGAGAAGGGCCGTATCCTCGCGGAGGCGTAGGCTATCTCTGGCTCGCGCGCTCCTTCCGCTAGGCTACCTGTGCCTTGTTCGAATCTTTGCTCGGGGCCGAAGTAGAAAACAAACTTAGCGCGCGTGAGTTGTTTCGTTTTTGCGCGAAAATGGGACCATTCTGGGGGGATGCCTCCTGCAGTAGCCCCCGAGGGTAACTTGGGTTTCAGGGGAAAGCCGAGTTGCCCTTTTCATTGGACTTATGACGTTTACATAGTTGTCACTAACTGGGGCGTTGGTTATGTGATTTTTACAACAAAATACTTGGAAATCCTAGCTAGGGGTAGAAGCGACGTAGCTGTTGGATGTTCCAAGCGTTGGTGAGCTCTTCACTGTCCTCGTTGGCCAGCTTGTACGTGCCGGGCTTGAGTACCTTTACCACGACGTAGGGTCCCTCCCATGGAGGCGATAGCTTGTGGCGTTCTCGGTTGTCTTGGCGTAGCCTTAGGACCAAATCCCCTTCGCTGAAGTCTCGTCGGCGTATCTTGCGTGCTTGGTAGCGCCTGAGGGACTGCTGATACCTCGCGGAGTGCATCAAGGCCACGAAGCGCGCTTCGTCTAGTTGATCCAGTGAGTCCTCGCGGGCTCGTTGGTTGGCGTCCTCGTCATAGCCTCGAACCCTGGGCGACCCGTACTCTAGGTCCGTGGGGAGGACGGCCTCCGCGCCATGGGCTAGAAAAAACGGGGTGAACCCGGTGGCTCTGCTCGGGGTGGTCCTTAGGCTCCACACGACCGCTGGTAACTCTTGGAGCCATTTCCGACCAGATTTGTTTAGCTGGTCGAAAATTCTAGGCTTAAGGCCTTGTAGGATCATGCCGTTGGCACGCTCTACTTGGCCGTTGGTCTGCGGGTGTGCCACAGCTGCCCAATCCACACGGATGTGGAATTTGTCGCAGAACTCCAAGAATTTCCTGCCCGTGAACTGGGACCCGTTGTCGGTGATAATGGAGTTTGGCACTCCAAAGCGATGGATGATGTCGGTGAAGAACGTCACCGCTTGCTCCGCCCTGAGATTCGTAATGGGGTGCGCCTCCACCCACTTGGAGAACTTGTCGATCGCAACCAACAAGTGGGTGAAGCCCCCGGGCGCCTTTCGCAGGGGCCCGACGATGTCCAGCCCCCACACAGCGAACGGCCATGTTATGGGGATGGTCTGCAGGACATGAGCGGGAAGGTTGGTCGTGCGGGCGTAGAACTGGCACCCTTCGCAGGTGCGTACGATCTCGCTGGCGTCCGCGACCGCGGTAGGCCAGTAAAAGCCTTGGCGGAAAGCATTGCCAACGAGGGTATGAGGCGCCGCGTGATGGCCGCAGATCCTAGCGTGGATGTCCCGCAGGAGCTCGCGCCCCTCGGGGATGGGCACGCACCGCTGCAAGATGCCGGAGGCGGCGCGCTTGTACAGCTCACCATCGACGAGAGCAAAGGACTTGGCCATCCTGGCGATGCGCCTGGCCGTGGCCCGGTCCGAGGGGAGTTCCCCTCGAGCCATCTAGGCGATATATTTGTCGCGCCAGTCAGCCCTGACAGGGGTTGGCTCGATATCCATCACGTCGGCCTCGTAGGAGCCATACCCCTCGAGGAGGGAGAGCACGTACGCCTCGTTCGAGTGGTCCTCATCCATGGGTTCCGCGCCCACTGGATTCGAGGGAGCCCCCGAGGGTTCTGCGTGGCTCGAGGGGTGAGGCTCGAGGACGACCGAGGGCTGAGCGATATCGCGGGAAAAAACGTTCGGGGGGACGGTGATCCGCCCGGACGCGATCTTGGCCAGCTCGTCCGCCTCCTCATTGTACCGGGCGGGGCACGTGATTGAGCTCGATGCCGTAA
Organism: Cenchrus americanus; assembly: GCA_947561735.1. Taxonomy (NCBI): domain Eukaryota; kingdom Viridiplantae; phylum Streptophyta; class Magnoliopsida; order Poales; family Poaceae; genus Cenchrus; species Cenchrus americanus. Next base: position 182,436,312 of record OX387245.1, read on the forward strand.
AATTTGTCTTCGAGGGCTCGCACGGCCTTGCAGTAGGCCTCCATCTTATCGTCATGGCAGCTCGCGTTCTTCATGACTTGGTCAATCACGAGCTGCGAATCCCCCCGCACGTCGAGGCGCTTGACGTCTAACTCAATGGCGATCTTGAGGCCGCAAAGGAGGGCCTCGTACTCAGCCATGTTGTTCGACGCGGGGAAGTGGAGGCGCACCGTGTACCGCATGTGCTCCCCGAGAGGCGACACGAAGAGCAGGCCCGCGCCCACCCCTGTTTTCATCACCGAGCCGTCGAAATACAGAGTCCGGCACTCGCTGGATCCGCGGCGGTGGCCGCTGCGCATCCGTCCATTCGGCCGACGAAATCCGCCAGGATCTGGGACTTGATGGCCTTGCGCGGGGCAGAGGCGAGCGTCTCGCCCATCAGCTCCACGGACCACTTGTCGATCCTGCCCGCCGCGTCAGGATTGCGGATGATTTCCCCTAGCGGGAAGGAGGAGACCACCGTGACGGGGTGGGCCTCGAAGTAGTGGCGAAGCTTGCGCCGCGAGAGGACCACCACATACAGCAGCTTTTGGACTTGAGGGTAGCGCGTCTTGGTGTCAGACAAGACCTCGCTGATGTAGTAGACTGGCCGCTGGACCGGCAGGGCGTGCCCTTCCTCCGTGCGCTCCACCACGATTACGGCGCTGACCACCTGGGTGGTCGCGGCCACGTAGAGCTGCAGGGGTTCGCCGTCCTGCGGCGGCGTGAGGATGGGGGTGCGAGTCAAGGACGCCTTCAGCTTGTCGAGCACGTCTTGGGCCTCGGCAGTCCAGGCGAAGCGTTCGTGCTTCTTGAGGAGGCGATAGAGGGGCAGGCCCTTCTCGCCGAGCCGCGAGATAAAGCGGCTCAAGGCGGCAAGGCATCCCGACACTTTTTGCACCCCTTTGAGATCCCGGATCGGGCCCATTTGCTCGAGGGCCGCAACCTTCTCGGGATTGGCCTCAATGCCCCATTGGGAAACGATGTATCCTAGGAGCATGCCTCGCGACACTCCAAAGACACATTTTTCGGGGTTTAGTTTGACCCCGTTGGCCCGTAGGAAGCCGAACGCGATGCTGAGATCGCCAACCAGGTCGTCCGCCTTCCTGGTTTTCACGACGATGTCATCCACGTACGCCTCGACCGTTCGTCCGATGTGATCTCCGAAAACGTGTTCCATGCAACGCTGATACGTTGCACCCGCGTTTCGGAGGCCGAACGGCATCGTGACATAACAGAACATCCCGAACGGCGTGATGAACGAAGTCGCGAGCTGGTCAGACTCCTTCATCTTTATTTGATGATACCCGGAGTAGGCATCAAGGAAGTAGAGCAGCTTACACCCAGCCGTTGAGTCAACAATTTGATCAATACGTGGCAAAGGAAAAGGAACTTTAGGACATGCTTTATTAAGACTAGTGTAGTCTATACACATCCGCCACTTCCCGTTCTTTTTCTTTACAAGTACAGGGTTTGCTAGCCACGTTGGGTGGAACACCTCCTTGATGAACCCGGCCTCGAGAAGCTTCCGCAGCTCCGCTCCGATAGCCCGTCGCCGCTCCTCGTCAAAACGGCGGAGCCGCTGCTGCACGGCACGGGCATGAGGCAGGATATCAAGGGAGTGCTCGGCGACCTCCCTCGGGATGCCTGGCATATCCGAGGGGCTCCACGCGAAGATGTCTGCGTTGGCGCGGAGGAAGTCGACGAGCACCACTTCCTATTTCGGGTCGAGGGTGGAGCTGACCCTCAACGCCTTGCCCTCGGGGGCAGCAGGGTCGAGGGCACCTCCTTGGTCTGCTCCGCGGCCTCGAAGGTGCCGGTGTGCTTGGCGGTGGAGCCGAGGTCCTCGTTTACCATCTTCTCCAAAGTGGTCACCAGCGCTTCATCCAGCGCCAGCGCTTCCGCGTGCTCTACGCACTCGATGTCGCAGTCGAATGCGTGCTCGATGGACGAGCCCACGGTGATGATGCCGTTAGGTCCCGGCATCTTCATCTTCAAGTAGGTGTAGTTGGGGACCGCCATGAACTTGGCGTAGCAGGGCCGCCCAAGTATGGCGTGATAGGCGCCCTTGAACCCCACCACCTCGAAGGTGAGCATTTCCTTGCGGAAATTCTTTGCAGTGCCGAACCAAACCGGCAGGTCGATCTACCCGAGGGGCTGGACGCGCTTGCCGGGCGCGACGCCATGGAACGGCGTTGTGCTGGGCTGAAGCTGGTCCAACCCGATCCCCAACAGGCGCAGCGTGTGCGCGTAGAGGATGTTGAGGCTGCTGCCTCCGTCCATCAAGACTTTTGAGAACCGCGCATTCCCAATGATTGGGTCGACCACCAGCGGGTATCGGCCCGGGTTGGGGATGCGGTTCGGATGGTCTTCCCGCTGAAGGTGATGGCGTCCTCCGACCAGTTGAGGAAGGAGGGAGGCGCCTTCTCCGCGGCGAGGACCTCGTGCCGCTCCTGCTTGCGCTGGCGGGTTGACATGTCGACGGTGGGTCCCCCGAAGATGAGGAACACGTTCTCCACGGCGGGGAAGCCGCCGGCGTCGCCATCTCCTCCGTCCTTCTTGGCCTCCGCATCCTTCGTGGCGGCGCGGCCATAGAACTTCTTGAGCATGTCGCATTGCTCAAGGGTGTGGTTTACTGGGGTCTTGTGGTAAGGACGTGGCTTTTTCAGCATGTCATCAAACACCCCCGGACCTCGAGGGGCCGGTCGAGGGCCTCGTCGAGCCGGGTCTACAGCAAGGGCCTCGGCATCATCGCCGCCGCGCCCTCGCTCGCGCGCGCCGCGGCGCGGCTTCTTCCCCTTCTTGCCCCGCTTGTCCTTCCGGTGGGGCTCCCTGGACTTGCTGCCCTCCGCGGGCGCATCGTCCGAGCGCTTGCCCTTCTTGCCATCGAAGATCGCCCCCACGGCCTCCTCTCATGAGGCGAAGCTGGTGGCGATGTCGAACAGCTCGTTGGAGTCCGCGGGCGGGCTGCATCCCAGCTCCCGCACGAGGTCCCGGCACATGGTGCCCTCGAGGAAGGCGTGCACAATCTCGGATTGTGCCATGCTGGGGAGCTCTGTACAGCGCTTGCAGAAGCACCGTATGAAGTCCCGCAGCGACTCGCTGGGCTTCTGGGTGCAGGAGCGTAGGTCCCAGGAATTTCCGGGGCGCACGTACGTGCCCTGGAAGTTACCCACGAACGTGCGGACCAGATCGTCCCAGTTGTGGATTTGGCTGGCGGGCAGGTGCTCGAGCCACGTCCGAGCTGAGTCGCCGAGGTGTAGGGGCAGGTTGCGGATGATGACCTCGTCGCTGGTGGCCCCGCCCAGCTGGCACGCCAGGCGGTAGTCATTGAGCCATACGCGGGGATCCGTTTCCCCGTTGTACTTGACGATGGTCGAGGGTTGGCGGAAGCGTTGGGGGAAGGCCGCCGCGCGGATCTCCCGGCTGAACACGCGGGTCCCCGGGGGCTCCGGCGTCGGGGAACGGTCTTCATCACTGTCGTAGCGTCCACCCCGTCGAGGGTGGTAGCCTACCGCCGCTCGCGCATCCACCTTGCTCGCGCGCCGGGCGTTGATGACGTTGCGGGCGTCACCGTCCAGCACCCTGCGCGTGTCAAGGAGCCGCTCCTTGGCCGGCGCGTGTCCCGAGTCGGCGGGACACCCCGCAGCTTCACCTGCGTGGACCGAGGGTTCGCCCCCCGTGCAGCCCCGCCTCCTCGCGCATCCCCCCCGCGGGGCGCATACGTGAGGCCGAGCTTTCGGCCCGCCGGACGGCCGCTTGCTCGATGAGAGTCCGCACCCTCGCGTTGCGGGTTCCGCGCCCTCGGGGGTCGAGGGCGCCGGCATAGCCCACGCGGCGGCGTCGCGGCGGCAATGAGCTTCGACTTGCCCGCGGAGGCGCGTCCGGCCGTCGACATTAAAGTCGGCGTTGATGCGGTCGCGGGCCTGTTTGCCCAGCTCCCGCGCGCGTTCGCCGCGCGCGGAGGCTTCCCCAGCCATCGAGGCACGGAGCAGCCGCACCGTTCGATATTCCTCCGCCAGCTTGGCCTCGAGCTCGCGAGCCTGGGCTAGCTGTGCGTCGACGTCGGCCCCAGCAGGGGTGCTTGGCCCCGCAGCCAGGCGCGGAGCGATCCCTGGGGCAGGCGTGACCTCCCCGTCGCCGGCGCCTACCGCGCCGATGGCGTTGGCCGGGCCGCTGGCGATGACGACACAAAGACTCCCGCGCGGGGTTGTAACTCCCGTGTTGGAGTCGTCGGAGAGCACCGAACCGCAGTCCGTAGCGCGCAAGGAAGCGCCTGAACATGACCGGGTCCGGCACGCCGGAGAAGTCCCACTCCGCGTACCCGTGGAGGTTGGCGGGTGGCAACGCGTCAAGGGAGCTTAAAGACGACTCATCGCCTGCGGAGGCGCCAGGGTCCCTGGCAACGAAGACGTGACGGCCAGGGGGAACCCGGCGCATCGCCGTGTTAACGTTGGCGTTGTAGGCCGTCGTAGCACCGCGAAGGCCGATGGGGAAGCGCTGCCCGAGACCGTGCGCGCCCCCCGTCGGGGCGGTGGTTGCTGTGCCGACGGGTGCGCCGCGTTGAGAGGCGGCACGTCCGGCTTGCCGCCGGCCGGACCGCGCCCGCGGCGCGAGCGCCGGCCGGAGCGGCGACGACGTCGTGGCGTCGACGGCCCGGGGCAAGATCCGCACCCGCCGGCGTCTCGCGCGCGTGGTGGTGCGCGCAGCGGGGACCGGAGCGGACCTGGCCTGGCGCCGCGCACGGAGCTCCTCACGGTTGGTGAGGCGCATCAAGTAGCCGTTCCCCGTGGCCTAAAAGTTCAGGCCCCCGAACCGGATTTCGAACCCGGCGGGGAGGGGGTCCGAGCTGCCCATGCAGTAACGCGTACCGCGGTACTCAGTGCGGATCACCATGGAGGGAGTTGACGGCGGATTGACCTTAGGCGCTCGAGAGCCCCACGGTGGGCGCCAACTGTCGGTGCGGAATGTGGTCCCGACACTAACCAGTAATAAGCGCCAAGGTCTATCCCTCAATGGTCGATGCTAAGCAATAAGAGACACAGAGTTTATCCTGGTTCCGGCCGAGGGGCCGTACGTCCAGCAGTGGTGTGCTCAAGGCACTATATTGCTCAGCACCGGGGGTGCCTGTAGTGGGGCTGCTACAAGCAAGGCGGGAGAGGGAGCGTGGCTCCCAAGTCCCTAGTGTAGTGGCTGGAGAGCAAGAGCGTGGTGCGACCTGTCTCGTGTTGTCTTGTGTTGTGTTGTGTTTCTCCGTCTGTCCCTCTCCCCCCTGCGGCAGGGGGGTTCGTCCTCCTTTTATAGACCAAGGAGAGAGCGAATCACATGCATGCCGCGTTATTTAGCTACGCGAGGGAGCGTGATGTGCTATGCTGTAGAGTAGGCGGCCGCCCGGACGGTCCTTGCAGCGATCCGGCCATCATGGCGTGTCTTGTACCCGAACAGTGGCGGCTTCGAGGGTAGAAGGGCAGCGGACGGCTGTGATGTCTTTTGACGGGCTTGATGGAGTTGCTGACGTCGGTCCGTACGAGGCGCAGTGGCAGGTAAGGTGGCATCCCGTCCCCGCACGCCGGCGTTGTTGCCACAGCGCCCGGCGTGTGCCCGTACGCGCGGGGGCAGCAGCCATGCCGTTAACAAGTGGCGGGGGGATGGCGTCCCACCGGCCTAGCGCCTCCACCTAACCCCCGCAAGATCACAAGAAAGCGAGTCGAGGGTGCGGCCGGCCCCCCTTCGAGGGCTCGGCGCGTTGGCCGTACGGAACAAGGCGGCGCGGCGCCACGGACCGGCACCGGCCACGCCGCACGGTCCCTCCCACGCGGGCGGGGATGGGCTCCCTCCCGGGGAGTTGGTGCGGCGGCACCGGGGCGCGAGCCTCAGGCACATGATGGCGCCGCCCCGCCTTTGTCAGGGCATTAAATGCCATGTACGGGAGCAGGAGCGCGCGTGCGGAGCGCCCTCGAGTGAGGCGGACCCAGTTCGAGGGCGAAGCGGACCCTCGAGCGAGGCGGAGCCTGCTCGAGGTAAGCGTACCCCCTCGAACGGGACGGAGCCCGCCCGAGGGAGGCGCGCATCCTCGAGCGAGGTGAAGCCTGCTCGAGGGGATCTTCGAGTGGGCCGCCTTGGTGGGCCGTTGGGGCCTCCGCGGCGTGGGCCGTGTCCTGCATGGTTAGGCGAGGCGTGTTTGGCTTTGGCTTTGTTGCGGGTTTTAAGTGGGGATTTCCCAGTTGTTAAAGGGGACCCCTAGGGCTGTCCCCGACAATGATGAACAACTACTACGTGGTGGGTGCCTACTGCACTAGCCACTGGGTAATAGTGATCATCTATATGAAGTTCAAAGATGTTTGGTATCTAGATTTTGCTAAACAACATCCCCCACTAAAGTTCGCAGACCTCCAAAATGTTTTGAACTGGTTAGTTTCTTGTAGGTTTTGTTCACAAAAATTCAATCTCTTAGTGTTTCTAATTGGTATTGCTGACCATGCAGGGCCTTTGGTACAGTATTTTTGTTCACAAAAAATCAATCTCTTAGTGTTTCTAATTGATATTGTTGATCATGCAGGGCCTTTGGTGATGCACGGGACAAAGTGACGAAAGGAGAGAAAAAAGTCAAAAGCCACACTCAAGCACAAAATAAATCTCGCTGTAAGACTGAGGTTTTTTTATGGTCCCTTCTTACCTATTTGGTACTGCATTAACTTATCATTTTGGTACCTCGATGCAGTGTGCTCAGCAGCCACGGGGGTCCTCTTTGTGTGGATACCATGTGGCATTCCATATGTTAAGACTACTCGATGACATACCTGACATCAAGAAGGCTGCTATAAGTAGATAATAAAACTTAACCTTGTCTCTGCTCATATTATCCATCTGATTTTTTTAAAATGATTTCTACTTATATTCTCATAAATGATTGTATTTTGCAGGATTACAAACTTCCTGTAGATGTTTCCATAGAAGATGTAAAGCGTGTTGTTGACGGTGAAATTCCGTCAACCTAGCCATGAGTTTACCTTCGGTGTTGGCATGACTTTTGTATCTTATCCACTGGTACTAACCCCTGTGGTATAACAAGTTCACTTGTGCATGTCGGTTTTGGAGTTAAGTGTTTACGCAGGGTTTTAACGTTGAAAGCAAGACTTCCGGGATAAGTTCATTAAGCACCTCATGACAAGACCTTGAAGCCCAGTACAAGTCAAGCAATGAAGGGAACATGACTCCAAGAACCCAAGGACCAAGCCCGAGAAGATGGAAAACTCCGAGGACCTAGCCAGAAAAGTGCTGAATCTTGCAAGACAAGGAGCTTCGTCCAATTCAGAGAGAAACCGATGACAAGGGCCCACATGCAAAAGGGGAGAGGATCTAGAAGACTCGGGAAGCAATACGAGACGAAGGAGGACACGGACTGGGCCGAGATGGGCCCAGGCCGGTCGGCCCAGGCCGGCCGGCCCAACCCATTTCGGGGCCCAGTCGGCCTCCCCTTTGACCTAGTTACATCTCGGGCTATTTATAGCCCCCTGACCGAGAGCCATGCATTAATCAATTTGTTATCCACCGCCGAGGAGCAGAGAAGCTTGAGGGACACCATCTCGGAGATGAGGGTCGTGCTAGTTGTCTAGGGTCTCCCTAGCCGACATGGGAACCTTGCATGGAAGACCACGTTGGAGCTCCGAAGCGAGGATCAAGATCGAGGTAGGGCCCCGGTGGTGATCTTGTTCATGTAATCATTCATGGTGAAGTTTTTATAGTGAATCCGATTTCTAGCGATCAAGTGCCTTCTCGATGATTTTGTTTTCTTCTTGGTTTTGATTATTCCCCAATCTATCTATAGCTAGATTGCTTAGGGTGCTCTTGTAGCCGCGGTGGCTAGAGGTGCATACCGGACCGGCCAAGTGTTTTCAACTTGTTCTTATCGAACTCTCCCTAGACTACCCGCATGAGTAGGGATACATTGTGACAGAACGGGGGTTCCGAAAGGCGGGCGTTTTCGGAGCGGATGGAAGGCCACGATTTAAATATGCTTTTAATGAGATTCGCTTTTCTATATTCATCTATCTTGTTTGGAGCTACAACATAAGCATGATCTAGATTCTCTAGATTGGTTATCTCTTGCTTTCTCTTGTTACCTCTTTAGTAGATTAGATTAGATGTGTTTTCTTTATGAGTTAGTAGATTAGATGCAACTTGTCTTCATAAGATAGTTTACCTTGCTTTACTAGATTGAATCCTTGCGTTGCACATTGTTCCACGGATTCGATACCTTGGGTTCACCACTCGAGGGAAGAAGGGTCCCTTGACTACGACGGGAGACTTGTCCGCTTGCAAGTCTAAACGAACTTTGATACAACTATTAACCGTCAACACGTGTCCAGGAGATGTTGTGCGAGTACATTCTTAAGGAGACCATCGACCGAAAGGGCAACTTTTACAGTGGTGCACCGTGAGTTTATTGTGACTAGAAACTTGAAACTCATTCAATCTTCTTTAGTCAGGTGTTGTTGCCTAAGAAACCTGCTTTGCTTGCTTGGTTGGGGTCAGATACTGCCTGGTTCAGGCAGTTTTCTCATGACTCCATCCAAACAAGCCTTGATGAGAGTAACTTGAAACTTGATGTGATCCTAGCTTGTCTATAAATGTTATCTTGCTTTGTCTATATCTGTGATGTGAGAATGTGTTTGTGATGTCTCCTTTCTGTGGTGGCTGCCATATCCTGGCTGGTTCTAGGATGCAGCCCCTGGTGGCTGCCAAATCCTGACTGGTTCCAGAATGCCGCCGGCAACCGGGCAGGTTACTATAGTCTGTAGGGGGTGGCCGCCGTATTTGTAACGGGAGTTAATTAAAGTTCGTTACAAACATTGATCATTGAGTAACGGGCTTCATTCGGAAAGCCTGTTACAAAAATGCCCACAATGTAACGGGCAGTGTAAAAGCCCGTTACCAGTCCTGACCGGTGGGCCTTAGGACCTGGCCCGTTTATCAAGATATAGCATACGCAGGTTGAAAGCAAGCGTCTCCTTTAATAGAAAGAAAGAAGACGCGCGTAGAAACAGATGCGTCACATTTCGTCGAGACAGTGGAGACGCAGGTTCACGAAACGCGTCTCTGATGTTAATTTCACAGTAATGGACTCTGTTTCATGCCCGTTACCAAAGTTCCATGTGGGTCTAGAGAAACAACCATTTCACGTGACCGGTGACTAGTTGTGGTAACGGTCGTTGTTTGATGCCCGTTATGAATCCTATATGTACTGAGACGCGTGTGAAATAGCCGCGTCTCAGTTCGTCAAGATAGTGGAGACGCAGGTGCACATCAGGCGTCTCTGATATTTAGCTACTGTAACGGGCTTTGCTTTGGTGCCCGTTACGAAAGTTCCCTGTGGGCCCAGAGAAACAGCAATTTCACGTGATCGTTGGATAGTTGAGGTAACGATCGTTGTTTAATGCCTGTTACGAATATGTCTTATCAGTAACGGGCATCTACCCGTACCTTTCTTGGCTTATTTGTAACACTTGATCGGTAACAGGCGCATTGCCCGTTACCAAAGGCGATCGACGCTTGTTACCAAAGCCAGTTTTTCACGTAGTGCACCCGAGAGGCTCCTCACATTGATAGTAATGCGAGAGCCCCCACCTTTGTCCTAGTACATCAAATCAACCGTATCCATCTACCGCTCTCTCCTCCAGTCCATCATCTTCTTCCTCCATGACTGTGAGTCTCCGTCCTACGCGTGCTCATCCGGACATCTCGGGCCTCTGCCCCTGCCCTAACGCTAGTCGGCTCCAGTGGCCGCCCTCTTGTATCCCCTCTCCCCCTTCTCTCATCCTTCCCTTCGTCCGGATATCACCATCATCTTGTTTGCCTACCAACTTCAGCTTCTTCCTCTTCGCGCACAACACTGCCACCATGCCGTCTCCCACAATGACCACATACAAATTGTACCCCTTTATCAAAGTTGACATTAACCATATTTTACTTATGATAAAACCTCACAATTGTCATTGTCTATCATTTTGTAATTTTTGTACCGCAATATATTAAATTTCCTAAACATGTTTGAAAAGTAAAACATCTGGCAAGATTTGTTTTACAAATTTAATGTTATATGTGGATGAATGGACATCATTTGGGAAATGGGAATTAAGAATATTTTTTATGGCATAATAAAAATTTATGCCACATATCATAGATTTATGGGGTGTGTCGGTGTTTTAGACCGGCAACCTACTAAGGGGAGTACCCGAAGTAGATGAATGTGGCCTCGCCGAGATCGGTAACTCGAAGGAAGAGACACGTGGCACACAATTTAGACAGGTTCGGGCCACGAGGTGCGTAATACCCTACGTCTTGTATGCTGCTTAGCTCTGGATTGATTGGATGTGATTACAAGATGGCGTGTAATCTGATGCGTATCAGAGAGGAGGGTCCCTGCCTCGCCTTATATAGTCCGGGAGGCAGGGTTACAGGTCGGTTTAGGGAGAGAGTACTAGTCGTGTACGTCTAGGAGTCCTCTACACAATACATGGTATGTGTAGCTTCCTATACGAGTACTTCTCCACCGTAGTCCTTGCACCTCACGCCAACAGGTACCGTGCGGCACAAGTCGGGTAGTCCCAGGGGCCCACCGAGTAGTCGGTCCTGGTACCCACCGAGGTAGTGGGCCCAGGGAGGTCCATACGACAAGCCCCCGAGTACTTTATAGTCGAGTAGGATAGCTTCGAGTAGTCTTGACGGCCTTGACGAGTAGTCCTCAAGCGTCCCCGAGTACTACAAGCCAAAAGTCCTCAAGAATATTTGAAGCATCTTGAGGCTGGAATGTACTCCAGTTGATATCTGAGTAATCCTGAAGTCTTCTCGAGTAGTCCCAAGCGTCCTCGAGTGCTGCTCTTGAAGGTCTTCCACAATACCCGTGTTGTCTTGAAGCCGAAGCTGATATGGAAGTGCGATTGCAAAATCGCACTCCATATGGCGTAGCCCTCGAGCCTTAGGTTGAGTTGTAGACTCTGGCTGAGGGTCTATCTGAAGTTCTGGCAAGATTATCCCGAAAAATCCGGAGAAAAAAACGAAGGACACGTGGCACGGAGCCCCGAGCCTTGAGTCGAGTACTTCCTCTCGAATTGAAGGGTCATCTTGTATGTAGAAGGTGTCTTGAGTTGGTCTTGAATCTTGTCGCTACCCAGAGAGTTGAATAGATGTAGCTGAGCCCCCGAGATGAGGCGCATCGACTAGTAGAAGTTGAAGGGTCAGGCGCCGCCGCTGAGTCAGCCGTCTAGAGACTTATCCATCCGGCCATTGGAGGAGCCGTCGTTGACTTATTAATAGAAACGGAAACCCTTAGGGTTTTCCATCCCACGCACTTGCAGCCATTCCGAGCAGTTCGTGCCTAGAAACCACCGCCAGTGCGCACTGCCACCTCAGAGGAGAGTGTAGATCCAAGCGCGCCACCGCCGGAAACCACCGCTGTAGCCCCCGAGCGAATGCGAGTGAAGACCCGGTGCACTTGGAGGATGAAGCCCTCGCCGTCGAAGACCTTGAAGATAGCCGGTGGGAAGAAGAGGTCCCGCGAGGAAGCCGCCGGATCCGCCGCGGGGACATCGCCGCCGGTGTCTCCGCCGCGGCCAAATCCCAACCAGAAGTGGAAGAAGTCCAAAGTGAAGACTGAAGATCTGCTGGTGCTCCTCAACAGTAGATTTCTGCATGAGAAGGAAGTCGATATGTGGCGTGCCGCTGCGGGAGATCCGTATCCCATGGAGAAGAACCCAGACGAGATCCCCATGTTCACGCGATTCGCGGAGCGAGGGTTGTCTCTCCCGGCAAGCGATTTCTTCAAGGGGCTTCTGGAGTACTACGACATCGAGTACCTCAACCTCAACCCCAACGGTATCTTCCACACTTCTATCTTCGTTCACTTCTGCGAAGCCTTCTTGGGGATCAAGCCCCACTGGGTACTTTTCCAGAAATTTTTCCGAGTGAAGCCCCAGCCCAGCACCAACAACCCCCGAGTAGTTGGGGGAGCCGACATCCAGATGCGCGAGGATGCCATGGAGCAATACCTCGCGTACAAGCTGATCGATTCCAACCAAGATTGGAAGTCAAAGTGGTTCTACATCACCAATCACCACCCGGAGCTGTCGAAGCCGAGCGGGAAGCACCCGAAGCACCGGCCCTGGTGGGACTCCGAGCCGACGATGCAGGAGGGTATCCAGCTACCTGAGCTGCTAGCGAAGATCAAGGCTTTGAGAGAAGCCGGGCTGAGGGCCGAGCATGTGGCCTTCAGCTTCATGAAGAGAAGGGTGCAGCCACTGATGGCTCGCGACACCTTGGGCTACCAGTACACCGGTGACGGCGACTCGTCACGGATGCCCGGTGGTGAAGTCGACAACGACGACATCGTTGATAGATTGGGCAAAATCTTCAAAGACATGCCGGTGTACACGCCGTGTCCCGTGCCTGAGTACTCCGCCACGCGCCCACCCAATGAGTTCAGTAGCCGTACTCAAGTCGAGTACTGATTATGTAGTAGTAGTCGTGCTCATCCAATGTGTTTCTTGCAGGACGACGTAGTGAAGTTCGTCTCCGAGCCAGCGTCGCCGCCTCGACTTGTCGAGATCCCAGATGAGGGGAAGGGCAAGGCCAAGGAGTGCCGCGAAGTCTTTGAAGACACTTCGGAGGAAGATGATGAGGATACGCTGCAGGAGCGCTTCCAGCTGCGGTCAAGATTCAGCCGCCCTGGACTGCCGCATGTCCCTCTCGTTCAGGATCCGCCAACTAGACTGGAGGCTAGTTTGCCTGCGCCGCCAAGGAAGCCGCGCAACGTGGCCCGCAAGCGCATGGCTAAGAAGCTTAAGGTCACGGAGACCACATCTCAAGAGGTAAGCTTCCTTGAGTAGGGTAGTCGAGTACTTGTTTCTTGATGTTTTATGTGCTGACGATGAAACTCCATTGCTTGCAGGAGATTCCGCCTTCCGACCCCGTAGAGCAGGGGGACGAAGGCGACTGGGATACGGTGGGAGAGCCGGCTGGAGGTAGCCGCAACCCAGCCCCCACCGTGGAGGAGCTCGTGGCGCAACTAATGCGCCAGCCCCCAGTTGCTGAAGGGAGCACTGAACCGGCCGTTGCTGTCGCTGAAGAGACAGCGGCTACTGAGGCCCAAGAAGAGGCACCTGTCGAGGCTGGACTGGTCGACATCTCCAGCATCCTCGGCGCCCCAACCGTGACGGTAGTCCGGTCGAGCCTGTAAGTGATGATCTTTCCCAGGTAGTACATTTGGTTTGGTAGTCGTACTGGGTTGACAACCAGTTGTGTACTTTGCAGGAAATCGACGGACTTGACCTGGGATGGGGATGAACCCACCGCAGCGGTGGCGGAAGAGGAATCCGCACCGGCCGCTGAGGAGTCCGCTCCCGCCCCTCAGGCAAAATTCGAGGCGCCAGCCGTGGAGGCTGCATTGCTAGAGGCCATCATCGTAGAAGGTGAGTACACTACACAGGTGCAGGTAGCCTCGAGGAGTAGTCGTATCCGCCAAGAGTGCCTGATCCCGTTGTCTTCTTGTTGACAGGTGTTGAAGCCGAGGGAAGCGCTATTACCGAAGTGGTGCCCATTGAAGGTCTGGCACCGGAGACCCAAGGAGCTGCCGGAGGAGCCCCCGAGTCGATGGAGGTAGCCGGCGGAGAAGCCCCCGCGATGGCCGGAGGAGAACGCGACGAGGTGCCGCCAGAATCGACTCTGGAGGTTGTCGTCCGTTCGCCGGAGATCTAGGACGCGGAGCCGATCCGCTCGGCACCAATGTCTGAAGCCGCCACGAGTAGTCGTGGTGGAATTGAGCTACTAGCAGATGACCTTATCGACCTGGCGGCGGTAGCACTTCATTTGGAGGCGATGCGCCAGGCCGAGCAATGGATGAAGGTGAGTTGTCGATACTCTGAGTAGTCGATCTGCTGTGGATTCTGAGTACCTAGTTGACATCTGTTGTCTGCTGCAGGACATCGCGGAGAGATCCCGCCAGAAGTCTGGCATGCTCCAGGGGTACGGTGACGCAGTGCTCCGGGCGGAAGCCTTAGAAGAACAACTCGTGAAGGCCCGGAAGCACTCCGCCATGCTTCAGTCGAAGCTGGACGGCACCTTCGCTCAATACCACAACGAAGTCCAAGATATGCAAGCGAAGAGCGACGAGCTTGTGCGGAAGAACAAGTCGCTCCGCAACAAGAATAATGGTACGTGTTGTCTTGTCGAGTACCTATTGGGAGTACCTTGTAGTACTCTGACCCGCCTTGCTTGTTGATTGCAGAGCTTGAGACTCGTGTCGAGCAGCTGAGGGCCTCAGAAGTCGACATGAAGAACCTCTTCTACCAGGAGAAGGAGGCCCGTGAGGTACTTGAATATGACTACAAGCAGTTGGCTTACGAGTGTGATAAGCACATGGAGCTGCGCATTACCTCAGATCGTGACCTCGTCATCTGCTACAAATCTCTGCAGAAGCTGAACGAGGACCGCGAGAAGCTGCGGGCCCAGATGAAGGAACTCGAGGGGCCGCACTTCCCATCGCGAGGCTACTGGTGCCTCACCCGGGCGGACCGAAGATAGCTCCGTTGGTGGACCGACTGAGAGAAGCACCCAGCCGTCTGGCGACGTAAGGTCAAGCACCTGGCGAAGTTGATCCCCAGCCAGATCTTGGCATATATGGAGTCGTACTTCTAGATGGCTCCAGTTGACGTAGTCGCCTGCGGATTAGCCGTCAACTGCACGGACGAGCAGTACGCGGAACTGCTGGAGCAGATGGCGCCAATTGCTGAACAAGTCGCCGAGAAGCTCAACCTCCAGTAGCCCTGTAGGGTTAGCTCGTAGCAGTAGTTGTAGATAAACAAAGTTGTAATGAACTTGTTTAAATATGAATGAGAAAAACTTCCATAAATGAGTACTCGTTGTCGCGATGTGTGTAGGCGGAGTCCCATCATGGAGTTGTCATGAGTAGTCGTACTCGCCAGTAGGCCCGTTGAGGGAAAGAGACAGTAAATTAGTTGATGAATAATCAAACTTTATTACTGAGAGAAGTACACCTGGATGGCCAGGGCCGTTTTACAGGAGTAGTCGCCAGGACCCGGAGGCCGCCTACGGCTAAGTAGTGCTAGGGCGTACAGCCGCTTACAGCAGTAGATCCGTTGGTAGCCGCGTAGGCTGGATCTAGGAGTACATGGTCTCTCAGTAGACCGCTGCTGGAGTCCTCTGTTGCTCGGAGCAGCCCAAGATCCGTTAGTAGCCGTTAACGCTGGATCTTGGAGTAGAGTAGTCCGGAGACTTGTGCTTGGACCCGGAGGCCGCTTACAGCGAAGGGGTATTTGAGTAGTCGTGTAGACTTGAGCCCCCAGGGTAGTCGGTAGACTAGGCGTAGAATCGACAGAGCTGGTCGATATTGCACGAGTTGTTGACGTCTTCACCTTCAAGCGTTTGGAGGCGATAGGATCCCGGTCCGGTCACCTTTGCAACTGTGAAGGGACCTTCCCAGGGCGAGTTGAGCTTGTGTAGTCCTTCCGTGTTCTGGATGTGGCGGAGGACAAGATCACCAACGTTGAAGGAGCGTTCCTTGACGTTGCGATCGTGGTAGCGTCGGATACCCTCGAGGTACCTTGCTGATTGGACGAGGGCGGCACAGCGAGCTTCTTCGAGTCCATCGATGTCAACTCGTATACTGTCTTCGGATACGCCTTTGTCATATTGCTCTACTGCTGGTGAGTCCCACATGACATCAGCAGGGAGGATTGCTTCAGAGCCGTAGACCAAAAAGTATGGTGATTGTCCCGTCGGCTTGGAGGGTTGAGTACATAGCCCCCAGAGCGCATTGGGTAGTTCCTTGATCCACTTGCCTCCTTTGGTGTTGGCAGCGTCATGTAGCCGCTTCTTGAGGGCGTCGAGCACCATCCCATTGGCGAGCTCGACTTGTCCGTTGGCCCGAGGATGGGCAACTGAGACATATCGGACGTCAATCCCACTGTTCTCGCAGTACTCCCAGAACTGGTGATTGTTGAAGTTGGAGCCCAGGTCTGTGATGATGCGGTGGGGTATTCCGTAGCGATGTACGAGTTCATCTAGGAAGTCGAGTACTCTGTCAGCCTTGGGGCATGTGACCGGCTTGACCTCGATCCACTTGGTGAACTTGTCGATAGCCACCAGTACTCTGTTGAATCCACCTGGCACAGTTGGAAGTGGCCCAATCATGTCGAGCCCCCAGCAGGCGAAGGGCTAGGTTGGCGGTATGGTGACTAGCTTGTAGGCCGGGACATGTTGTTGCTTGGCGAAGTATTGGCACCCTTGGCACCTTCTGACGAGTTCTTCGGCATCACCCAGAGTTGTGGGCCAGTAGAAAGATCGTCGGAAGGCCTTGCTGACCAGCGTGCGAGAGGACGCGTGGTTGCCGCAGACGCCTTTGTGAATCTCCTCCAAGATGCCCGTGCCTTCTTCTCGGGGAACGCACTTCATGAGTACTCCAGAAGATGCGCCCTGCCTGTAGATCTTGTCTCCGACTAGGACATAAGACTTGGCGCGGAGGATGAGTTGCTCGGCCAAGTTCTTGTCCGAGGGAACCTTCTGCTCGCTGAGGTAGTCGATGAAGGGTTGCCTCCAGTCCACGTCGATCATCATGACCTCCTGGCCAGCCGGGGGATGTGCTGGATCAGTGGTCGGTGGTGCCGGCTCCGAGATGGATGGCGCGTGAAGCTCGTGGACGAAGACACCCGCTGGTACTTGAGCGTGAGTAGAACCAAGCTTCGACAGGACGTCTGCTGCAACGTTGTTGTCGCGGACGACGTGGCGGAACTCGAGACCGTAGAACTTGTTCTCGAGCTTGCGAACTTCTAGGCAGTAGGCATCCATGTTCTCCTTGTTGCGGTCCCAAGACTTGTTGACTTGGTTGATGACCACTGCGTAGTCGCCGTAGACTAGTAGCCGCTTGATGCCTAGTGAAGCCGGGAGGCGGAGCCCGTGTAGCAGAGCTTCGTACTCGGCTTCGTTGTTTGAGACCTTCCAGAAGATCTGCAGGACGTACTTGAGTTGTTCGCTCGTTGGAGAGATCAAGAGTACCCTTGCACCCGTGCCTTCGAGCTTGAGCGAGCCGTCGAAATACATCACCAGTGCTCTGGGCGCTCAGTTGGAGTGGGTAGCTGATTCTCCCGCCACTCCGCCATGAAGTCGACTAGCGCCTGCGACTTGATGGCTATGCGTGGCTTGAAGTCGATGTTGAGGGCGCCGAGTTCGACTGCCCACTTGGAGATTCTTCCAATAGCATCTTGGTTCCGCAGGATGTCGCCGAGCGGGTAATCGGTGACGACGGAGATCAAGTACTCCTGGAAGTAGTGTTGTAGCTTCTACGAGGTGATGAGCACTACATACAGAAGCTTCTATACTGGCTGGTAGCGTGCCTTGGATTCTGACAGGACCTCACTGACGAAGTAGACTGGGCGCTGGACTGGGTAGGCATGGTCGTCTTCCTGCCGCTCGACGATGATGGCAGTACTGACCACGTGAGTAGTCGCAGCAAGGTAGAGCAGTAGCTGCTCGCATTTGCGAGGAGCCATGAGGACTGGTGGCTTTGATAGGAAGTCTCGAGCTGGGCAAGGGCTTGGTCTGCCTCTGGAGTCCGCATGAACTTCTCTTGATGTTTGAGTAGTTTGAAGAAGGGGAGCCCCTGTTCTCCAAGCTTCGAGATGAATCTGTTCAGAGCCGCCATGCACCCGGTCAGCTTCTGCACATCCTTGATGCACGTGGGAGCTTTCATGCTGGTGATGGCGGAGATCTTCTCGGGATTGGCTTCGATGCTGCTGTGGCTGATGATGAAGCCGAGTAGTTTGCCTGACGGTACGCCGAAGATGCACTTGTTCGGGTTGAGCTTCCAGCGGTACTCTCACAGGGATGCGAAAGTCTCTTCAAGATCGACGATGAGCGTGCTGGAGTTTCTGGTCTTGACGACCACGTCATCCATGTAAGTTTCGACGTTCTTGTTGAGTTTCCTCTTGAAACAGGCCTGCATAGCTCGTTGGTAGGTAGCGCCGGCGTTCTTCAACCCGAAAGACATGGTCGTGTAGCAGTATGCGCCAAACGGGGTGATGAACGCGGTCTTCTCCTGGTCTTCTTCATTGATCGCGATCTGGTGGTACCCGGAGTAGCAGTTGAGGAAGCAGAGCAGGTCGCAGCCTGCCGTGGAGTCGATGACTTGATCAATCCGCGGCAACCCGAAGGGGTCCTTGGGGCAGTGCTTGTTGAGGTCGGTGTAGTCGACGCACATCCTCCACTCGTTCGAGTTCTTCTTGCGGACGAGGACGGGGTTGGCAAGCCACTCAGGATGGAAGACTTCTCTGATGAAGCCAGCCGCGAGTAGTTTGGCGAGTTCCTTCTTGATGGCATCACGTCTGTCGTCGGCGAAGTGGCGGAGGTGTTGTCGCTTCGGGGTAGCTTTAGGGTCGACGTTGAGTGAGTGCTCAATCAACTCCCTGGGCACCCCTGGCATGTCCGCTGGTTTCCACGCGGAGATGTCATGGTTAGCCCGGAGGAAGTTGATGAGCGTGTCTTCCTATTTCGGGTCGAGACCCGCCCCGATGGTGGTGGTCTTGCTGCTGACGCCTGTCCCGAGGTCAATTGTCTTGACTAGAACTTCCTCAGCTGGCTGTGGCTTGTTGGCTTTGTCCGACTTCTCTGGGATGTCGAGTTCACTTGGGGCAAGCTTCTTCGACACAGCGTAGATCTCCATCATTGCGTTGGGTACTTGATTCGTAGCTGCGAGTTCCATAGCTTCTGTGTCGCAGTCGAAGGATATCTTCAAGTCCCCCTGCAGTGAGAGTACACCCGCTGGACTTGGCATCTTGAGTACCAAGTAGGTGTAGTGGGGTACCACCATGAATTTGGCGATAGCCGGTCTGCCGAGGATGGCATGGTAGGACGTTTCGAAGTCCGCGACTTCGAACTTGACGTACTTGGTACGGTAGTTGTCCCTTGTTTCCACGAAGGTAACTAGCAAAACCACTGAGCCCAGTGGGATAGCCGCGTTCCCGGGGACGATGCCGTAGAAGGGCGAGGTGCTCTTGGTGAGCATGTGGGTGATGTCGAGCTTCATCTTCTTCAAGGTCTTGGTGAAAAGGACGTTGAGCCCGCTTCCACCGTCGATGAGGACCTTGTTGAGCTTGGAGCCCGCGATCACTGGCTTCAGGACGAGTGGGAACCGTCCTGGTTCAGAGAAGCTTGTCCATTGATTCGCTCGGGAGAAGGTGATGGGTACCTCCGACCACCGAAGAGGGGTCGGTACCGCTGCTTCAATGCTCATGACTTCTCGACGGGTAGCTTTCTGAGCCCGTCGGTTGGGTAGTCCGCCGAAGAGGACATTCACCGTCTTGTCGGGTTCCTAGAGGTCGTCGTTGCCTTCATCGGTCTTCTTCTTGCCTTTCTTGTCATGAGGGTGTCGTGGCTTTGGAGTATCCTTGAGTGCTCACCGGAGTTGGTAGCACTGCTCGGTGGTGTGGTTGCCGTCCAGATGCCACGAGCACTTCTCTTTCAGCAAGTCTTTGAAGCCGCCGGAGGTCTTCTTCGAGTTCTCCTTCGCAGGGCGCTGGATAGCCGCGACAATGTTGTCTGGCTTGCGCTTGCGGTTGGGACCCGAGTAGTTGTTGCTGCGATCGCCTTGGTTCCCTTTGTTGCTACTGCCGCCGCTCGTGTTCTGTTTGCTCTTGCCGCGTATGGCGTCGTACTTGGCGTTAGTCTTGTCTTCTTCATCAGCCCAGGAGGTGATCATGTCCTTGAGGTGGGTGATGGAGCTCGGGCGGCGACGGCCGAAGTCTTCGAAGGTGCGATGGTGATAGAGACCGTCTTGGAAGAGGTCGATGACTTCTTTGTCAGAGACATCGACTACGGTGGCGCGCTTGTCGAAGAAGCACCATGTACTTGCGAAGGGTCTCGCCTTGTTCCTGCTTCACCATTGCCAGGTCCATGCGAGTACCCGACCGACCCATAGCGCCCGCGAAGTTGCTGGTGAACTGCTCCTTCAGCTGGTCCCACTTGTCGATCGAGTACTTCTCGAGTGACTCGAGCCATGTGAGCGGGGCTTGGTCCAGACAGAAGGGGAAGTAGAGGCACTTGGTGTCGTTGTTGCCACCAGCATTCTCGATGGAGAGGGCGTAGCATCTGAGCCACTGCACTGGATCCTGCTTCGCGTCGTACTTGGTAATTCCCAGAGGCTTGAATTTCTCTGGGAGGAGTAGGTTGCGAAGCCGCGCAGAGAAGGCGAGGAAGCCATCGTTGATGCCTGCCGTTGAGGCCTTCTTGCGCCGTAGTTCTTCGATTTTCTGGCGAGCGTCGAAGCCGCCACGTGAGGCGCCGGAGACGTGGCTGTCTGCGTGGCCTCAGCCGCCGCGGTCGCCACCGCCCCCAGCTCTCCTATTAGCCCCATGGTTGGAGCTCCCGCCATCGCTGACTCCACCACCAGGATCGCGGTGAGGGACGATCTCCCGGTCACCACCGGCGCTGTTGCCACCCTGAGAGGGTCCACCAGTTGTTGCCCGAGTACGGTTGGGGTTGGCAGGTAGCTCCGCTCGAGTACGGTTGCGACGGATGTCCGCACTGCGACTTGTGGCTTCGTTGTCGCGGTTCCTGACGTGGGGCGCCTGAGCGACCCTGTTGTCGACTCGCATGAAGTAAGCGTCCTCCGCGAGCTTGGCGATGACTTGTCCCGCACGCATCCCCTGAGCCTGACGTGCTATCGTAGTGATAGACATGAGGCATTGCTCTGGGGTAGTGTGTACCCGGCTCTCGACTTGGTCGAGTGCTTCTGCGAGGTTGCGGATGGGGAGGGACTCGCGGAGACGTCGGCGCCGTTCGTTCCGCTTTCTGTTGCGGTCACGTCAGGCGTCCCTATTGGCGTTGGTCTCATCGGGGGGCGCGTTGGCGGACGACTCGTCCGCTGAGATGTCCTCAAGGTATTGGCCAGGGACCGTCCCTGAGGGCCCTGGCGTCTCGTTGGTAGTCATGAAGACTTGCCGGTCGGGAGAGCCAAGGCTGGAGTCGCTGCTTGCCACCTCTGTCAGAGTGTGCTTCCCAACTGGAGCAAGCGGTGTTCCCTCCTGGAAGGGAAGTGAGTCGAGGTAGGCGACGCAGCGTGAGTTCCCTCCTATCAAGTCTGCGGGCTTGCGGTCTGGCCAGTAGACAAATCTCCCGGTGGGTGTAGATGTTATAACCAGGCCGGAAGCTGGTCCTGACGGGGGTTGCTCTGTAGTGTTGCTCTCGGACTCGGGCTCATAAGGGTCCGACCCGAAGTAGAACTCATAGGAGGAATCCGAGTAGAAGCCGGAGAGAGGGTTGGAGTCCGAGTTGTAGCCGGGGACGGTGTCGGAGTCCGAGTCGTACTCGAGTACGATCTCCTTGCCGGACCGGCGCGAGGTGGGAGCCTTCGCGTGGGCCCTGCTGACGTTGCGGGGGCCACCTGTGAAGCGCTCACTGAGTGGGGAGGCCGTACGCGATGGCTGGGTAGCCGACTCCAATGCGATAGCCCATGTGGACGTCGAGTTCGAGTTGGAGTCGGATCCAACCTCGAAGTCGGCGTGTTGGTTGTAGAGCGAAATTTCGCCGAATTTTCCGGCGAGATTGCCCGTGACTACTTCGGGAAGCGTCACGAGCCTAGTCTCCGGGTTGGGCGACATGGTGAGGCGGCGTTGGAAGGATCCAGTGCCGTCAGCAGTGCAGACCCAGGAGCTGAAGACGAAGGTGTCGCCGCGGTTGAAGGTGACGGTTGGCTTGATGAAGATGGAAGCCGTCGAGTTCGCCATGTGATCTTCGGCGAGATCCCCTACCTGGCGCGCTAGCTGTCGGTGTTTTAGACCGGCAACCTACTAAGGGGAGTACCCGAAGTAGATGAATGTGGCCTCGCCGAGATCGGTAACTCGAAGGAAGAGACACGTGGCACACAATTTAGACAGGTTCGGGCCGCGAGGTGCGTAATACCCTACGTCCTGTATGCTGCGTAGCTCTGAATTGATTGGATGTGATTACAAGATGGCGTGTAATCTGATGCGTATCAGAGAGGAGGGTCCCTGCCTTGCCTTATATAGTCCAGGAGGCAGGGTTACAGGTCGGTTTAGGGAGAGAGTACTAGTCGTGTACGTCTAGGAGTCCTCTACACAGTACATGGTATGCGTAGCTTCCTATCTGATTATTTCTCCACCGTATTCCTTGCGCCACACGCCAACAGGTACCGTGCGGCACAAGTCGGGTAGTCCCAGGGGCCCACCGAGTAGTCGATCCTGGTACCCACCAAGGTAGTGGGCCCAGGGAGGTCCATACGACAGGGTGTTTCACGGATCCTTATTTATCCAATAAGCTGAATTTTTTTTGAGGATTTCCAATAAGCTGAAATGTGCAATGATGAAACACTTTTTTGTGAGAATTCAATGTTGAAACAAATGAATCCTATCGTCTCTCCTTCCTGGAAGCGCAAGATCAAATTCCATCCAGCCAGTACAGAGTTTTCTTTGGGCCTGTGCGCAATTGTTTTGAATGGACCTCTTTGGTTTGAGCTGTTCCCTCTTCTTTGAATTTTTTTATATTTAATTTATCACGATTTTGCAAAAATATATGGTTCGACACAAATTTAGCAAAAATATACATCTGGCGCCGTGGCCAACGGCATCAGGGACATAACGCCGTGGGTCGCGGCGCCAGGTGCCGCCAGGAGTGGACCCTGTCGTAAGCCGCGGCGTTAGGGGCCTAACGCCCTGGGCCGCGGTGTCAGGTCCTAGCGCACTCCTGGCGGCACCTAGCGCCGCGGCCCACGACGTTATGTCCCTGACGCCGCGGCCATGACGCCAGATGTATATTTTGTGTTAAATTTGTGTCGGACCATATATTTTTGCAAAATCATGACAAATTAAATATAAAAAATTCCTGTTCTTTGAAGTCCCAGGTTCGAATATGCTTGTAGTAGGTTTTTTATCCAAGATTTTTAGCTCGAGGAGGTTGGTTGGTTCGGCTTTAGGAGGAGGGTGGAAGGGGGAGGGGGTTCAGCTCCCGGTTTTTAGGATGGGGGCGGGTTCGGTTGGGTTCAAGCGGTTGCCCTCGGTTTTATGACTCCTACGCCGGTTTATATGTCTTTTTACTCGGTCCTATCCCTTTGGCCGGTACGTGCGGTTTTGTTACCGATTTTGTCGATGTACCAAAATATAGGGCAGAAACAATCCTTTCTTTATATAGACACACACACTAGCAAGTTTGCCTGTGCGTTGCAACGGGATAAATAATACTCACATGCTCCTCACACAATAAACATGGTCGGCCCGTTAACTCTTGCCAGGTGAGGACCACCACTCCAGCACGTCAGGCAGTCCAACCCAACACCGGCCTACCTTCCTAGCGATACCTCTCGTCCTCTCCAAATGAAAGCATCCACCTAACCTTATCCTCAGCGGTGGCACCGGTAGCCATTACCTTGCTCCACGACACCCTCGTGCTCCCGGAGTTTCATCTCGACCTCCCCCGAGTCCCCTCCAACCCTTTTCTCCCTAGTCCCCACCCTGGCTCGCTGACTTCGCGACCTTTGGGCAGCACCGCCCTCCTCATCTTCCAGACTTCCACTAACTATTAGACCAAGGTTGACACGGGCCCAATAAACTCCACCGGGCCAGGCGGGTCATACACCACCATAAAAACTCATGGGTACATGCCTGGACCATCGACGCAGCCCGTGGGTCAGCACAGTACGACACAACAGTGTGTAGTGTCGGGCCATGCACGACACAAAGTTGGTCGGGTCTAGGCTGCCCCGGGCGGCTGGCGAAGCGGTCCTTATGGGCATCTATACACTAACACATTAGAATGTTGAGAATACATATATTCGAGAAATACCTTCGAAGAATGGCAATAGTAATCTTATTATAAGAGTATAACATGGCATAGCACAACGTGCGATGGAGGAGCTATGATTTGAATATAGGATATGCCGGATCAATCATTCAAAATGCAATGTGGTAAATCAAACTAACAATTTGATAATGGAGCAAGAATAGTTAGTGCTATTATTTTTCTAATGGAGCAAAGCCAATTCTTAAGGTATGTCTAAACCATACTTGGCATATCCATTAGCTCCACCACTAATAATGTGTTTTATCAGACAAAATAAAAAGGAGAATTAAAGTAGATAATATTGAAGATGGTTTTTTCGATCATATTTTTTAGAGATAGAGATTAGATGAGAAAGTAGCCTCAGCCACCTACATAACATTCATTGCTCTGGTGCTTACTATCTATCAGCCAATTTGGCCAAGACCAAATGTGCTGCTGGGAAGATTGGCTGGACCCGTGCAGGCCGGCTTAAGGGGCTCGTGCCATATGAAGCTGCCAGGCTCATGAGCCAAGAGCGCTGCCTCGTGCCCTCAACTATTTCTATTTGGCGTTGGATTTAATTTCACACAAGAAGACAACCTCTATTCGGTTTTGCGCGAGTGCTACATACTTTACACGGACGGACGAAAATTTGATGGTTATAGGCAGAACACGTGAAGGATTGCTTTCTTGCTTTAATATTATATATATAATATAGGTAGAGATATATATACTAGTAAAATGCACGTGCGGCACGCACGTGTTCTAAAGAATATATTAAGCAATAAACAAAAAGGTTTAAATTTTAAGCAAAGGTATACAGAAATAGATTTTTGTAATCACTAATGTACATATTAAAGCCTTCATATATATAAAAAACCATAACATATGCCAAAATGCAAAAAATGTTGTGCTGTCATAATTCAATTGGACCAATAGATTAATTGGGTGAGGACAATATATAATTATGATGTGGGAACACAATGTATAAACAAAAATGCATTTTTAGCAAAGAAATATATTGTACGAGCTCTTCTACATTATATGAGGACTGATAAACATATACGACCACCACAAAGCACGGAAGCAAAATACTAGTATACATACAACACTGTTGACATTCATGCATTTGATTACTCACAACAAAAAAAATGATTCATCAGGGGCAAGGAGAAAAGTAAAGTAGCTGTCTAGAGTGTTGTCACATGCATGCAACCACAGCCTAAAGGGAGGAGGAAGGATAAGTTTGGTGGGGCCCACAGGGGTAAGATGGTCATTTCACCTATATCCACTTGACACCGTTAGCTGCACAGATGGACATGGCACACATGTCTCAAAAGTTTAAGTCAGTGGTATATAGGTGCGAACAAACTTTATAGTGCACATAGGTCAGGAGCAACTTTTTTAATGGCATACAGGTAAAACTCTCATGAAACGTGCTATGTCTAGTGGCGTGGGTGACCCTGGAGGCCATGCCCCCAACTTGCGACTTGCGAGGTTGCTAGAGTGCCCATCGACGTCGTGCATTAATGCCTCACCGAAATCAAGCCAGGGGACTACTGTTATGGTCGTCGCCCCTGTTGAGATTGACAGTGGATTGGGCGGCCATGGCAGATGTGGACGGGGCATGAGATGAGTGTACCACTCTGGAAGTTGTTCCCCCAACTTGCAAGGCTGTTGGTGTTTCCATATGCGACTATGCCTCGCCGAAATCGAGCCAGTGGAGGAAGGCGCCGCGGTGGTGCGATGACATGAGAGCGTGGGCCAGACGTTGGTGTTCGGCCTCCCCCGCGGCACATCCTCCTATCCTCCAGAACACATCCCCGGGAAGGATGCTGTCATGGTGAAGAACACGAGAGGCGTCCTGGGTGGCTCTAGAAAGGGAGTGGTGGAGGGCATGGCGACTAGACTCGGTGGCGTCGTGGAGGATGTTGCAGGCGTAGGCGTGGTCGGGGGTGCTCGGGCCGGAGGCGAGGGGGAGGAGGAGGTGTTGTACGGTGGCGGTGGTGCAGTGGGTGGCGCCAGCCGTGGAAACTGTCGGCATGGAGGTCACACGGCGACTCGTGGGGGAGCTGGTGCGTGGCAAACGTAGGAGGCGTCTCGGACGGTGTCGAAGACAGAGTGGTGAAGGGCGTGGACGGGGGCGCTCGGGCACGACTGCGCCATTAGCCAGCGGGGAGGTCAGGCAACGACACATGTGGGAGTTGGCGCAGAGTGCGAGTGAGGGCGTGAGGTGCGAGCGTGGGCCCGACGCGAGTATGGGGCGAGCGGGGGAGGAGCATGGTCGCCGCCATGGGCTCGACCTCCGTGTCTCCACATCATAGGCTGGTGCGGCTAGGGATGAAATCGGTCCAGATCGGTCGGGGAAACACCCTAACCACTTTTGTTTTCGTATTTTAATTCCGGAACGGAAATGAAATTGGGAAACCTAGGTCATGAAAGTGAAATCAAATCATATGACTACTTTAAATGATCGAGTCAACACGACGTATACTGCCATAATAATACTTGCATCTCTAAGCATACTTATTTGAACAAGATATTCTAACGAGGTATGATATGAGACGTCAACACGACGTTTACAGCCATAATAATACTTGCATCTCTAAGCATACTTATTTGAACAAGATATTCTAACGAGGTATGATATGAGACGGTTCTTTAGAAAAAATAATAGATAATGTTGTGAATGAAAGAAAGAAGATTTATTTATTCTCTGTGTACAGTACAAGTATTTATTCTACAGTAATTGGCAACTGCCAATGGGTGAAAAGGTGCCTTGATGGTTACGATGCCTCTTCGGTGAATGCTTTCTTGCTTTGTACGATACCTGTTCACTAATACTAATCCTACCACTAATTAACTATATTTATCTATTGATCACCAATTAATTATCTCTAATTAATCTTAACACTCCCCCTTGATCAATAGATCTTGTGAAGGCACCGTTTAATCTTATAGAATCTTGTAGAAGCTTTGATATTGGATTGTCAATCGTATTCTTGAAAGCTTTGGAAAACCCTGTGGGAAAAACCAAAGTATATCGATATATCTGGTAAAACTCCTAAAAACCCAGTGGGAAAATAAGGAGAAAAATCCCATGATATATATAATTCACAATGTCTATAGACCCGTCTAAAGACACTTTGATCAAAGATCAATATGTCATATATTATCCTTGAAAAACCTCTACGAGGAAAAATAGATAATATGACAATTACCATGTGTTAACATTATCTCATTAAAAACTTTATGTGAGAAAGCTCTTTAAGAGTAAAACTCATATAAAGAAAAGAGTATAATGTGATGCTTATGTAAGTTATATCTTAATTAGATTCTCCCCCTGATTTTTGCAAATCTCTAAGTCTTCTCATACCAATTCCTTTAACGCATTTAGAAAATGATGAATAGGTAGAGACTTTGTAAATAGATCAGCTAAATTATCACAAGACTTAGTTTGCAAAATTTCTATTTCTCCATTCTTTTGGAGTTCATGGGGGTAGAATAGTTTAGGAATAATATGCTTAGTCATATTACTCTTTATATAACCTGACTCCATCTGGGTAACACATGCTGAATTATCTTCAAAGATAATTGTCGGTGTATCAACCGATCCAATACCACAAGATTGTATTATGTGGTTTATCATCCTGCGGAGCCATATGCATTCGCGTGATGCCTCGTATAATGCTATTATTTCAGAATGATTGGTTGATGTAGATACTAAAGTCTGCTTTGTAGACTTCCAAAATATCGTTGTGCTACCTTGCATGAATACAAAGCCTGATTGTGATCTGCCATTATGGGGATCTGATAAATAACCAGCATCTGTATATCCTATAAGATTCGGATTTTGACTTCTACCATAGAATAATCAAAGATCCCTAGTGCCATTTAGGTATCTGAAAATAGATTTAACTCCTACCCAATGGCGTTTGGTAGGTGCAGCACTATGTCTTGCTAATAATTTACTGCAAATTCAATATCTGGCCGGGTATTGTTAGCAAGATACATAAGTGCTCCAATCGCACTCAGGTATGGGACTTGTGGTCCTAATACCTCTTCATCTTTTCCCCGTGGTCTAAAAGGATCCTTCTCAATATCTAAGGATCTCACTACCATGGGAGTCTTTATAGGATATGCCTTGTCCATATTGAATTTCTTCAATATTTTATCAATATAGGCAGATTGGTACGAATATACCATTGGGTAAATGCTCAAGTTGTAAACCTAAGCAATACTTCGTTTTACCCAAGTCCTTCATCTCAAACTCCGTCTTTAAATGATGACGAGCTTCATTAATATCGGTTTCGTTGCCAATGATATTAAGATCATCAACATATACCGATATGATACAAAATCCTGTCGAGGATCGTTTAATGAAGACGCAAGGACAGTCATCATTATTTGTGTATCCCTTCAACCTAAGGAATTCACTTAACCGATTGTACCACATTCGGCCTGACTGTTTTAAGCCATATAATGACTTCTGCAACTTGATGCAATACATGTTATGATTTGCCTTATTATCTGGTATACGGATTCCATCGGAAACCTTCATGTATATATCAGAATCTAGTGATCCGTATAAATATGCGGTCACTACGTCCATCAACTGCATAGATAGACGATTTTGTACTACCAATGAGATTAAATATCGGAACGTTATTCCGCTCATGACCAAGAGAGTATGTTTCGTTGAAATCAACACCAGGTCTTTGCGTAAAACCTTGTGCCACTAGCCTCGCTTTATACCTCACCACTTCGTTGTTTTTGTTTCTCTTACGAACAAAAACCCATTTATATCCCACAGGTAGGATACCAGGAGGTGTTGGCCTAACTGCCGAAAAAACCTTTCTTTTATTTAGCGAGGCAATCTCTACTTCAATCGCTTCTTTCCACTTATCCCAGTCCGAGCGCTTTTTGCACTCAGCCATAGACTTGGGATCCAAATCAGTGTGAAAGACATTTGCAATTTCTTCAGAGAAATAAGAGTCGACTACTATGGACTTACGATCATAAGATTCTCCAGTCTCAACAAAATTGATAGCGATTTCTTCAGTTCTTAAAGATTCATCATTATTTCCCTCAATGATGGATCCAAGAAGTTCCGATGTATTAGCTCCAGTGTTTATGCGCATAACTGAGCTAGGGTGTGGATTATAACTATCCATAGGACATACAATGTCCTTCGGGTGTCTATTAACCAAATTTGTATTTGATTTTGTTGTCTTCTTCTGCTTATCGGCAGACTTATCTTCCTTCTTAGAAGTGCTTCTCCCCCTTTTATTATTAATCGGGGGTTGAGTGGTTTTCTTTGGTACCTCCACTCTTTCAGGCACATTCCTTGCAGGATGATAAGACTTCGTGACACCACTATAATCTGTAAAAGCGTCTGGCAGATTATTTGCAATATTTTGCAAGTCAATAATTCTCTGAACCTGTTGTTCAGTCTCAGTAGTACGTGGATCTTGAAATGAAATGCCTTCAGCATTCCATTCTATTTCCTGGCATTTATTTCGGTACGATTCTCCCCCTAATGCCGGGAAATGATCCTCATTAAATATGCAATCAGCGAACCGGGCAGTAAAAAGATCCCCTGTCAAGGGTTCTAAGTACTTTATGATTGACGGAGAGGAATATCCAATATAGATCCCCATTTTCCTGTGTGGACCCATTGATGTTCGCTTAGGTGGTGAGATGGGTACGTATACAGCGCACCCAAATTTACGCAAATGGGAAATATTAGGAGGATTCCCATGTACTAAATGTAAGGGGGAAGTGTCATGATATGCAGTTGGTCGTAGTTGGATTAAGTCTACAGTGTGCAGAACTGCATGACCCCAACACGATGTAGGCAATTGACAATTCATGAGTAAAGGTCTTGCTACAAGCTTGATCTGTTTAATCAGTGATTCAGCCAATCCATTTTGAGTATGGACATAAGGAATGAAATGCGTAACTTGAATTCCCAAAGCCATACAATAATCGTTAAATGCACGATATGAGAATTCTGCAGCATTATCCATACGAATGGATTGTATCCTATGTTCAGGATATTGCGCCTTTAATTTTATGACCTGAGCCATAATTTTGGCAAAGGCATGGTTACGTGTCGATAACAAAGACACATGAGACCATCGAGTAGAGGCGTCAATCAGAACCATAAAATATCTAAATGGTCCCGATGAAGGCTGAATCGGACCACAAATATCTCCTTGAATTCGTTCAAGAAATTTTAGTGGTTCTGTTTGGATTTTAAGATAGGATGGTCTTATAATTAATTTCCCAGTAGAACAAGTAGTGCAACAAAAATATTTATTCTGGGGAAATTTAGCTTTTGCCATGTCATGACCTATTGAATTGTTTATAATTTTCCTCATCATCCCTATTCCTGGATGTCCAAGTCGATCATGCCAATTTTGGAATGTATCGACATCTTGGAAAATTATTTTATAAGTAACATGTGGAACGGTTTTAATAAATGTATAGTACAATCCAGTTTGGAGTGAAGAGAATTTTTCACATATTTTTTTGCCATAGCCCGTAAGTTTGGTCAATAGGAGGTATTCCTTATTACTATCTACATGTGTTTCTGCATGTAGGCCATTCTTACGGATATCTCTAAAGCTTAGAAGGGTACGGGTAGAATTAGGATACAGTAAGGCATCCTCTATCGTTATTTGTGTACCCATAGGCAATGTAATAGTAGCTCGTCCAGAACCAATTATCACAGTGTCTTTACCATTTATGGTCATAATATTTCCTTCCTTTTTCTTAAGGGTTTGGAAATATTTAATTTCTCTAAGTATAGAATTTGTGGTGCAAGAATCCACAAGGCATAATTCTTCCTCCGATGGATTGTTTGTTATCGACATTCTATGTGTCATGTAATAGAAAAGGAAATAAATATACAATGATTATATAACAAAAGAGCAAGGGTATATAAATATTGTATATAAAAGAATTACAAAAATAAATAGATGATTTATTTGTATACAAACAAAAGGGTACAAGATTGTTATAATATTGCTACTATTATTATTACAACACAAATTGTCAAATCTGGACCAAACTACTCTAGATCTCCAAATATGTCTCCAGATTCAAAATCTATGAGCATATTATCCGTCGATGGCAGATCCTTAGTGGTGGTGTTGTTTCTTTTAATCGGGGAATCCCGAGAACAACCCACTTCTGTATCCTCAGATACAAGATTGAAATGGGTTTCATATCTTTTCTCTTCTGTTGGTTTGGTCTCTTTTAATGATTTCTGATATAATGCAACCAAGTGCTTAGGGGACTTGCAAGCCTTAGCAAAATGTGAATAATCCCCGCATCAATGACACTTTTTGTCATTCTTGGATTTTGCATTGTCTTTCTTCTTATTATCGAAGTGAGGCTTGTTGCTTTTGTTAAATTTGCGCTTGTTAAACTTGTTCCGTGGATCTCGTCTTTGGAACTTCTGTTTATTCCTATTACTTTTCTGTACATTATGAACCTCAGGGAGAGGTGCCGATCCAACATGATGTTTTTGATGGTTCTTCATAAGAAGTTCATCGTGTTTTTCGGCTTGAGATAATGTATGTATAAGCTTGGAATAAACTGTATATCCATGAGCCCTATATTGTTGCTGAATAACCCTATCAGAAGGGTGCATAGTAGAGAGGGTCTTCTCTATCTTGTCAGCATCAGTAGGCTCTTTCTCACAAAATTTTAAACGAGAGCAGATTCTATGAACAGCGTGATTATAATCAGCCACGGTTTTGAAATCTTGTAAGCGTAGATGATTCCATTCGTGGTTGGCCTCGGGCCAAATAAGTCTTTTTTTTATCATAATGTTCTTTGAGAGCAACCCATAATTGCCGGGCATTCTCAACCATAACGTATTCGGCTTTTAAATCTTTATGAATATAAAAGCGCAACAATGCCAGAGCAGAATAATTCTGGTGATCAGTTACAACAACACCTTGTTGAGGTTCTTGTATAGTTGAGGAAATTTTCCTAGCCGCAAGTGCAATCTTTATATCAGAGGCCCAAGTTGGGTAATTACTTCCATCTAGAGTGAGTTCCTCAAATTCTCTAGTGGTAGTCATTTTCCTATACGGGTGATTATCAAGTAATCATTATATGTATAGGATTTAATATAGTTTAGAATTGTTGTAATAATAAAGTACTAAATTATGACATAAATCAATTGAAAGTAAAAACAATTCATTTGGGGTCCATGTGATATAACTTGTGATTCGTAAACTATATACAAATCTATATACTATTATTAGAATTATATTTGCAACAAATATATCGCTGGATAATTTTTGGGTATAGCAATATATTTTAAACAGAAAATTTAAGTTACAAATATAATATTTTAGGTTGCACAAAATGAAAGATTGAAACACAAATGAATAATAGTTTGAGACAAATGAAAAACTTGAGCAAGAATTACAAACCACAAAATTATTCACGATTACAGAATATATACAGGTACAAATATATAATATTACAAATTCACTGATAGCATAAATTAAATTTTACCAATTATTCAAATTTATGCAGGAAATTAGGAACTAAAACTAAAAAAATGAAACTGATAAAGAAAAAGAAAAAAATAAACAGAAAGGAGGAGGAGGCGGTCCAGCCGGCCCAGCGCTGGCCTCGGCCCAACTGTGTTGCGGCCCGGCGGTGGCGGCGCGGCCCGAACCGGCCGTCGGCCGCTATAAAGAGGCGACGGTTAGGGTGAACCCTAACCGCCCCGGCTCCGAGCCGCCGCCGCGCACCCTCTCGCCACGCCCGCCGCCGCCGCACTCGGGCCGCCACGCCCGCCGGCGACCGAGTGCCGGCGTCGCCCGTCGTCGCCGCCGCGCGAGCGCCTCGCCGTCGCCTTGAGGGACCGCGCCGGCCGCCGCCCTCCGGCGTGCCGTGGAGGCCGCGCGGTCGCCGTTCTCCGGCGTGCCGTGGGGGTCGCGACGGCCGCCGCCCATCGGCTCGTCGTGGATCCGGCGCGGTCGCCGTCGTCCCGCTTGTCGCGGATGCGGCGCCGGCCGGCGTCCTCGGCTCCCCTGATGCGGCGCCGGGCCGCCGTCCCGCTCCCCGCCCCCGCTCCCTCCGATCCATGGCCCGGGGAGCGAAGCCATGGGGGACCGCCGGCCGGGGGTGCGCCTCGGCCGTCCTCTTGAAGAGGATTGCTGAGCGCGCCCCAACCAGTCCCGCGTCGACGAGTCAGAGAAGGGGAGCGTCCTTCCCCTCAACCGAGGAGGAAGGGCGCCCGGAGCCGATTGGGCGAGGAGTGGCAGCGGTGACGTTGGCGTAGGAGCGCAGAGGAGGAGTTGCAGTCGATGCGCGAGGAAGGGCGGTGTCAAGGTCGTAGGCGAAGCCCGGTGGCCAACCTCTTGCTCCGGCGGCGCTGCCGTTCCAGTGGGCAGCAACTTCCGGTGGGACGGTTGAAGACGGCGTCGGCAGCGAGAAGGCGTTCGGCGACGGCATCGGTGGCTGCGGCATTGGAGTCGATGGGGCTCCATCAATGCGCCGAGCGAACGTGGCGGCGCTGATGTGCCTCGGGCAGACGCTCGGGGCGTACTGGATGAGGCGCGGCGAGTAGCGTCGGGCTCCGGCGACCGTACGGACGCCGTTGAAGCGACGCAGGGGGGCACGACCGGCGTCGATGTCACGGAGAGCCCGACGGACGGTGCTCTGGATGACATAGCGTGGAGGGCCAGCGACATTGCGGTTGGTGAACATCTCCTCCATCGCGTTCGTGATGGTGTCCACCATCGCGTTCATGGAAGGCGAAGAAGGAACCGAAGCCATGGCGAAACTTACTCTGGTGAGTGGCTCCGACGATCTTCCGGCGATCTCCTCGGCCTACGGTCTCAGTGGTTGTCGAGCGAAGAGTGCTGGTAACGTGTTGTGAATGAAAGAAAGAAGATTTATTTATTCTCTGTGTACAGTACAAGTATTTATTCTACAGTAATTGGCAACTGCCAATGGGTGAAAATGTGCCTTGATGGTTACGATGCCTCTTCGGTGAATGCTTTCTTGCTTTGTACGATACCTGTTCACTAACTAGAACGGGGGGCGCGCAATGCGCGCCCTACCAATATTTCAACAAAGACTTAATTAAATTCGCGAGGAAGACGAAGGACATTTTTGCATTCATGAGCATAATATCAACATCGCAAGGCAAAGCATCACATTTTTGCATTCAAGAGCATCACAACCGAGGTGTTTGTCCGGCAAGTGAAGACTTAAGTTTACAAGACATCCGATCACCAATCATAACTACTAAGCAAGTATCCCTAGCTAGCATTTGATCGGCAAAAGAAGAGGTGTTTGTCCGCATAAACATTATCTCAATTACATCACATCGATTACCATAAACAACATAAGTTGTCACAGTACCAAGTATCCTAACCGGTAGCTCTTGATACGTGCAAAAGCCATTGCATTAACCAACCAAAGCAAACGTCGCACGTGTCGAAGCCGAAGCGGATGAAGATGACACGTTGATGAACTTGAGCGGTACTTGAAATGCCGGCTCAACATGGAGCGACCAAAATGGGCATGAGCTTCATTGCTCATGCGACGTAGCGCGGGGGCTGCAAAAAGACATGAAGTTTAGTCCTACAACAAACAAATAACTTAAACAATCATCCATACGAGCAAAATTGCCTACAACAAAGGCTACGTGCCAAACCAATTGCATCGGTATAAGCAAGGGCAACATTACATTTCACAAGTCAACTACAACGCAACGGCATTCAAATTGAACAGAACTCGATAGCGGGGAAAAATGCTAATGTCCTGGTTCTAGCGAAACACTTAGGAAACAAGTATGTCTCACAAACTAAATAAAACAGGCGAGTTCGGTTGAATCAAAGTTTAAACACCATTTCACCAAAAAGTTGGATCAACGTTATACGAGACTTCACGGCAGACCATAATTCTATTCTTTAATGAAAATACCAATATGGCTAACATGTCACCGTGAGCAATTTTGAAGCTAGAAAGAGAAAAAGAAAAAGGCACGGGCACATGTATCTGAATACTGGAGCACCAATAACTCAATAAGCTGAATACTGGAGCACCAATAACTCAATAAGCAAGAAAAAGGGAATGCATCAGGAAGCCATACTGTATAATTTATCTACTCAAATATTTTCACATATGTGAAGTCTCAGCATCAATAAGCTAGGAAGGGAATGCATCGGGAATTCATGATCACCATTCGGCTTAGTTTTAGCAAACAAAAGAATATTAGCATAGCAAGGAAAAGGGAATGCACCGGGAAGTCATACTATATAGTGTATCTTCTCAAATATTTTTCAGATATGTGAAGTCTCAGCATCAATAAGCTAGAAAGGGAATGCATCAGGAATTCATCATCACCGTTCAGCTTAATTTCAGCAAACAAAATGATATTAGCATAATCTCTTGGCTGACTGGTGCGCGCCCTATCAATCCGGCGCGTGATGCGCGCCCTATCAAAAGTAACAAAATTGTAAAAACACCAACACAAAAGGTACACTAACATCAGTTGTCCCAACTTATTTCGTTAAATAGTATGGATCAGTGTCATTATCACTAATTA
Organism: Cenchrus americanus; assembly: GCA_947561735.1. Lineage (NCBI taxonomy): Eukaryota > Viridiplantae > Streptophyta > Magnoliopsida > Poales > Poaceae > Cenchrus > Cenchrus americanus. The sequence goes on from OX387245.1 coordinate 182,471,758, forward strand.
TCTAGCCTTTGCAGCTCATAGGGTTTCTACCATATATTACACATCTCGATCATCTACACCCCATAGATATTATATAGCAATACATTACATATTATGATCACGATTCCTATCTACCAAACATTTGAGATGGTAGCTTGAAATACTAATCGAATAAGTTTGCTAAGTACCAAGCAAATTCGGATCACCAAATAAAGATAAAGTGATAGTTTGCAGCAATGAAATCCCCAAAATGAATCTAGTTGTTTGACACATGCTCAAGCCTTCCAAACATGTCCAGGTGATGACAAAATCGAGTATTATCTTTCTTGACGCTAGATATCCTTGCTTGAACTCGTAAAGGAAACATATATATAATAATGTTCATCCTCGCTTGAACCGTAAGGGTACCATATAATAATGCTATCATAGAAATAAATGAATGAAAAGTAAAAAGACAAAGCAAACACACTACATCGTGTTATTTCAACTACAAGTGGAACTCATATTTGGAAAACATCATCGGCTCATAGAGAAGGTACATATCCTTAAAAGAATAACTAATTCGTAAGATTATTCAATCCACTATAATTAACTAATGAGGTAGTCAAGCAACACATTAAGCATGCAGTTTTCTCATGCTAGTTGTCAAACTAACTAAAGGATGCACATGCCATAGAGGAAAAAGGTTCATATATATTGGAGGAAGGGAGTAGCTTGCCTTAGTAGCCGCATGAGGACAATGAAAACGAATGAGCTAGTGCTTTTTGACAACTTTAATTTGAGATATTTGGTAACAATTATCCTATAAACTCCTCGGTAGCAGCTCACAATACACACATGTACAAATTTTAATGTTAGCTCTTTGATTGGCACACGAGAAGATTGGATACTTCCCGCACGGTACCTCACGCTAAGACCTAATTAAGAGTGAAAGCTTATTTAAAATCAAGCGTATCCGCATAAAACGATACACGAAGAGTAAAAAAGAGAACCAAGCATACCTAGATAAAGTTACGTGCTGTCGGGGAAGTAGGAGCTCCCCAAAGTAGAACCCGCAATGGAGATAAAGCAACCGATTCTGGAATGAGCACTGTTAGTAGATGCTAGGATGTGTATAACCAGTTTAACTAATATGCTTTTACCGAATTTGACGGTCGGATCCTATGCACAATACGTGGGATGAATATTAGTAATCTAGTGATATGAGCATGTATAATAGGTTGCTGAGCATATAATGGAAGTGTTAACAACATGCAACATATAATGTTGAGCATATGATTATTTTTTGTTTCGGACACGATAATCTTTAGTTGCTGAAAAAGTGTGTTGCAAATTACAGGTCCCGGACCATGTCATATTGAAAAAATCACTAACTTGCTATTTTTACACTTTAGTGCTCAATGGTTAACATATTTTGCAAAAACCTATGAGAAGACAAAGGAAAATCCCTTCTTCTACTGTTCTTACCCTCAATGATCCATGCAAAAAATATAAATCCGAGAAGAGCTCATGGTAACTATGATCGCATATCTGCATTTGCATAACGAGGTATTAGGCGGCGATCGCGATCAACAATAAAATTGAATCGGGGAACACATATAGTGACAAAAAAGAATCGGCGAGTGGAGAATGGGAGCGCCAATCTAGAGAAATGGTTCTCATCGTACATGACGGGACATTGTAATGTGTTGGCTGCGGTCCGCCTATTCCGTGAAGAAATGCATCTACATTTAGTGCAATTGAAATTAAATAGCACTACAAGAACAGTTTCCATGGAATCGAGTTCAAATCATCACCGAAACGGATGAAATAGACGGATGGGAGTGGCAAGCGACATTTTCGGCGAGGTCGAAATAGCGATCCGAGGCAATCACGGTGCAAAGACGAGAGGAGGAAGATAGCCGCCTGTGACATGGTCGTCGGCGTGCGGATCGGGCGCACCTCGCCGACCACCGCGCGTCCTCGCTCTCCTTTGTTGGGCCGTGTTGCCTTCCTTTCCGTGGATCCATCACTTTTCTCCGCCTCTTCCTCATTCAGTGGCTAGGACCCGAGTCAGAGAGAGAGGAGAAGAAATATGAGAACGGGATGAGGGGAGAAGAGAAGCTCACCAAGGAAGGACATCACCGCTTGCCCCCACGCCGAATCTGGAGAGCAGAGCCGCACCAGATCTGCAAGAGAAAAAGTAAAGATGAGAATTGATCCTTCATGGATCCGAGCACGCGTGAGAGAGGGGAGGGAGTCAGTGCTTCGGTCGGTTGCTGCACACCGAGGAGATGAGCAGAACGAGCCTCCGCCTCGGCAGCTAGGCGCGGGGCCGCTGTAGCCGTGCCCCGCCGGCACCGACACCACCGCGGCCTCGCATTACTCCACAACATCGGCGCGGCCAGTACGCACGCCAAGGCCACCGCACTCGCGAGTGCGCTTGACGAAGCCGGCGTCGTGCTCTTGCGCGAGGATGGGGAGAGAGGGCGGCGGCGGCAGAGACCAGAAAGCAGGAAGGGAGAGGACAGCGGTGCGGAGGCTGAGGAGCAGGGTGAGAGGGGGCCGCCCGCGGGAAAGAGGTATGAGGTTAGGGTTCAGGGAGCGGGGTGGGGCTATTAGGTGGGGGTAAGGGTGGTGGGAGGAGGTGTTCGCAAAAGATGGATAGGGTTGCTCCTTCGTGTAGAAATAATATTTCTCGAAGGATTTATGTGAAAAATATATGAATGCGTTTGCTCTGCGATCTAGACATTCTGGATCAATTCTAGATTTGTAGCAAATCGAAGGGTTTTTTCGCAAAACGTTGGGCACGCTGCGGGAGCCTCGAGTGGGTAACGTGTCGCGCAGCGGAGAGGCCACCGATGCCTCAATTGCTGTGGAGACGCCAAACAGGGTGGGCTTTTAATAACTCTGATGCTAATCCTACCACTAATTAACTATATTTATCTATTGGTCACCAATTAATTATCTCTAATTAATCTTAACAGATAAAAAGCAAAACAGCCAGCGTCCATGAATTTGGCTCTTTATTCTTATATTTTCCTTTTCTCTTTTATTGATTTATCCTTTTACTACCTCCTTTTTTTCTTTTTTTTTTCACCGTACTTCTCTCTCCCTTATCCGGACGGACAGACCCCGTTCGTCTCCTCCGCTACGCTCGTCTCTTTACTCATTGCTAGCTTCTCCATTCCAATCCCAGCGCCGCTCCGCTCCCCAGCTAAGCCGCCGCTGCACAGCCCCAACCCCGCAACACCAGCTGCTACATTAGAGAAGCACCACGAGCTCCTCCGAAGCAAATCAGGGGTGCAGGGAGCAGCTCGATTTTTTAGTGTTGACTGTTGAGGTAGCACAAGGACCAGGGAAGCAGATGTGGGATCGAGATTTGCTGCGGAGGGCTCGGGTGTGGAGACCATGCTTGGCGTGCCGCGAGCTGCCCCGGCCTCGGCGCCACCCCGTGTCGAGCTTTAGCTCAGCCTCCCCGATGCCATCGATGTGGCAAGTGCAGAGCTGGACAGGTACAAGAAAAACGGGAATTCCCGAGAAAGAAAATGAGAATTTTCCGCTTGAATTCGAGATTCGCATGCAACTTTGCCGGCCGATTCCTCCACACCCCCTTCACAAAATCCAAATCACCTCAGCCCGAACCTTCCCCACTTCACCACCAGCTCCGTCCTTCACCCCCTCTTGACGCCGGCCATGGCCTATACAGCTGGGGATTGAATTTCTTGCAGCCGCCATTATTTCCGTTGGTAGCCCAACTCCGGCCGCCTCCACCCAAATTAGCTGGTCAGGTACCTTCCTTGTGAGTGGAGACACGAGGACGGCGCACCAGCCAAAAGGGGACAGGCTGCTAGAGAGCTGTGGGGACGGCGTGCCGAGCAGGATGGGAGGAAATGCTGAAAAAAAACTAAGCCGGGGACAACCGCACGAAGGGACTTCCGGCGAGGGGACCGGCCGCCGGAGACCCGCGGTGGTCCATGGTCGGCCTCGAACGCCGCCGTAGCAGCATCCAATCTTGCTAGGGTGGGAGAGGAGCCATTTGACATCTGTGATGCAGTCGCCGGGAGAGGAGGGGGCGTCACGCCGGCAGTGAGGCGTCTCGCCGGCTCACTGAGGCCGAGGAGGCAGACATAGTCCATGTTTGGACGGGGTGTTAGCGTTATTTTGAAGCAAACTAACACCAAAACTAACACTTTTCATCCAAACACATGTGTTAGTTTAATGTTAGTTGGAACTAATACCAAAAAAACTAACACCTCCAAGAGGTGGTAATTGGTGTTAGTTTGGTGGACCCCACCCTTTACTCTCTCCCTCTCCTTTTTCAAATGATTTAAAAAGTTACTTTAAATGCAAACTAACACCTCCATCCAAACATCAAAGGTGTTAGTTTTTTATGTGTTAATTTGGAGGTGTTAAAAACTACCACTACCACTAACACTAACATATACCATCCAAACATGGCCATACAGAGAACGGAGGGGACAGAGGGGATGGTCGTGGTGAGAAAAGCACGAGGTGGGCCCGGTGGGTAGACAGCGGTTGGTGAGAAAAAAATTCGTTTTTTGCAGAATTTTTTGGTACTTCATACTCGTTACACCCTATCAACTTTCAAAAAACACATGACGGGTGGGTCCATCATGAAGGGTAAGGCGGGTCCGATTTGGGTGAGAAAAGTTTTCAATTGTCTTCGCTCCTTATAATATAGAATAGATATAGATATGGATATATAATTATTTTTGGATGATTATATTGATTCAAAATTTGAGTAAAATAAAATGAAAAATAGCACGAAAAGAAATAAGTAAACTAAAATATAGGTGACATGCCACGTGCTTAATTGACCGAACCAGATACCTCATGCTATTTTAGACTATTACGTACCATCTCTACTCCTAAAAAGAATGGACTGGAGAAAAAAACGGTACGTCTCGCGTACCCCGTCTCGCGTGTCTGGCCGTGTCGCGCGGTGCTCCTGTTTTCCCTCGACACCTTCCTCTGCGGACGTTTTTTTTTTCATTCGACCGTGCCGCCCCCGTCCTCTCGACGGCAACCGTCGCCTTCCTCCGCGCCGGCCCTGACCAATCGACCGCAACCCTACCCCGTGAGCTGCCTCGTAAGCTCCACCGCCTCATCCCATCAACGCAGCCCGCGAGCCGCCCGCTCGGCTCGACCACCTCCTCCGCATCGATCCCACGCGCCGCCCCCGTAAGCTCCACCGCAACCCTACCTCGCGCGCCGCCTCATCCATCGACGCAGCCCGCGTGCCGCCCCATCAACGTCGTCCTGCACCTCCACAACTCGTCGCCGTCCTGCCCCCCTCCACATTCCCATTCTACCGCCGGGTTGACCCCGCCACTGCCGCGCCATGACGTCAGGTGCACGCCGCCACGGCACCGCCGGGAAGATGCCGCCGTCGGAGTAACGTAGCGACGACAACTGAGTGGTCCATTTGCTTCTCCATCTACCCTGTCGCCTCTACCACCAGGGCGAAGGACCTCCTCGCTCCTTCGCCGCCTCCGCGAGATCCTCCTTCCCTCCCGCCGCCACCGCCTTCGTCGTTGCCTCCCCGTCATGGTCGTCCCCGCAGGATGCCTGACCCTGCACCAGCGGCTCGCTGTTATCCCTCGTCTCACCCCCAACCGTGCACCCGTGCCGGCATGGCAAACAACGAAGGTAAGGTCCATCCCATCCACCTCCACCATCACCGGCAACCACCTCCTCGTCCCCGGCGAGGACGATGCATCGAAATGTGACTCCATTGCTGAGAACTACTATCCAGGCTTTTTCTTTCTCCCCAAATTTCAGTCCTGGGTTGGATCCAATTCATCTAAAATAGGAAATGTGCAGATTTTCCCTCCATGGCTACACAGATCAATGTCTCTTCGTTGGTTTTCCTTCATTTTTTTAATCTGATTATTTTACTTGAGCTACGGATAATGTGTTATAGTGCTGCTACTTCTACGTGATTATTCATGTTTCCTTTAATTGATTTGCATTGTTACTATTTCTTTAGTAAAAAAATTCTTTTTAGAATGTGGTCCCACTAAATGTGAATGTGTTTTGTTGTTCTTTCAGTATTAAAGTTTTGCAAAAGATGTGGTGATCAAATGGGAATATCTCCCCCTTGAGGTTCATTGGCTGCTAGCGGTTGAGGCAATTCTTTGTATTGGTACTTCTGAAAATGGCGAGCATGAGTTGCAGGTAACCATGATGATGACGCTGAATATCAGTGTGCTGGTTGGATAATAGCATGACATGGACAGTAGTGGGAAAATGACATTATTATATGTGAATTTGCTTTATAACTCATTTTTTGTACTGTCAAACAATTCATTTGGTCAGAAGATATTGTTGTCATTCCAAATTTCCACTGGACACAGTAGAATGAAAATACAGCTACAAAGGGTGCTTCCAAGGTCGTATTCAGGAAACACAGATCATATTGCCTGTAGCTCATCCCATAAGAAAGGTCTATCCTTTCTGAGGTTTTGATTTTGAACAATAATGCTTGTAGCATCGCACGCTAGGCACACACGCTTGATTAGTTTTGACATCTGCCACCTCAGCCCGCCACAAGTAACACTACAGCGTGGTCAGTTGAGGTTTGATTTGATCTTTGCGATCTGAGCTATTCGGAAGGGTTACTTTGATTTAGCTCAAACGACTGTTGACTGCACTACTGTGTAGTTGGCTTATCAAAGTGCATGTTTAGTTGTGCATTGTGCTGCTTTATAATCTGGTTGAGTAGGACATATTTAGTTACTGTCTCTGAATGATATCAGAATTCCATATTGAAGCTGTGGCAATACAATGTGTATTTGCTCATGCTATCTTCTATTTTACCTTCTAATATAGTTATTTTTTATCCCACTGTTCTATGTTACAGACTTGAAAAGTTTTTCATAAGCTGAATTTTATTTTGCATACATTGGAACTGCCAAACTGTTAACTTGGACCCAAGAGGACTCGTGGGCGACCTTGAACAAAATGCCATCTCAGGTACAATTTTTGTAAGATTATTTATCTGTGGATTATCTATTTTATCTTATCAAAGTATATGAGTATATCATTTTTATTTTATTATTTGATATACAACTGTTCTTGCACATCTGCACCCATTTCACCATTCAAAAATGTTAAGATCACTTTCATGATTTCGAATCTACAAAATGATAGGAGAAATTCTTGTTTTTTCCTCCCGTTTTGATGCAGAGATGGTGTGAATCACTTCAGCCAGGAAAGCATGAAACGCCACTCTCATGGATTAGGGGTGGTTAGTGATGACCTTCATGTGCCTCTCTTAAGTGTTTTGATTGCTAATCAGTTTATCTAATTGTGAATTGTAAGTGCTAATCAGATCACTTACCGCTGAAAGCAGACAAAAACTTTGTTCACCTGTGCGTTCATCAGCGATGACATGTTTTGCTTCCATGATTCGGTTTGTGTTGCAACAGTAATACAAATGAACATGAGATGTTATGTATGCTTATTTAATAAAGTTGGATATATTGCACAGGTTAGTTGTTTGCCACTAAGATAAAAAATGTATTTATCTATTGTTTCTATTATTCGTCAGGATCAGCACACCCTTCTCATCTCTAGCCACAGATCATCAAAAGGTGCATCCATCTTTACGGCGTGCTTAGCCAACATCGACTGCTACCAGGGCCACTCTGCCGAAAGAGAATTGGACTATCAGGGACTCCCGTCCTCCCCCATGGAGGTGCTTGCCGACTCAGTAATTCTCTCTTTCACTGCACATTTGATCTACCGATATGTGGCACTCAGTGATCATTTTCTGGCACTTAGATTGTTGTAATTTTCTAGCACTTACATCCATCGATATGTTGCATTCACTGATATTTTTTCAAGCACCTGACGCCTGACTCATTCCATTACTTTAGTTATGTGAATCTAAGTTTTTTGATCTATGTTTCACTACAATTCTTTTACTCCTATACAAGTTCACAGTAATTAAGAATGAGGACTATAAAGTTTTAACTTATATTTCTCACATTGATAGATAACAATTTGTGCAGTGCAAAGCTGTAAGTGATGCTCAGTTTTCATGCTGCTGATTAATTTTGGCCATGCAGGTTGCAGAATCTCTGGGACGTGTTATACTCGGCTGGCGGCGAGTTCCGAATGACGACTCAGACCTGAGTGAATATGCACTTGAGATCGAGCCAACCATTGATCAGGTTTTCATCACCAAGTGTTCCAGATCAGAGGTTGAGTTTGAGCAACAGTTGATAGATTTGGTTTAATAATTTTCATGAAATATTGCGGCTATATATAATTAGGAGACTGCTGCTCTTGTATTCAGCGTGGTGGGGAGACAGGGATTCCTACATGTGCTTTCTATGTTCAAGGTGCTTCCCTTTTCTCGCTTTAAAAGTTTCCTGCGCTTTCTGCATACTAATTACAAGTGCATCTAAATGACTCCTGTGATGCGTTTAATGGTGGCATGAAGTTTATTGAATCACTAAAAATCTATAATTTAATATCTGAACTAAACTGCAAACTTACACATTGCAGCCTCTGCTGCAGTAAGAAGACCATGCTTATTGCATCCCTCTGATACCCCATTGAGGTGGCTGTTATTGCCCACTCATTTTACAACTTTGGGGCACTATAACTTCTATTGTAAAAGTACCATATGCCCCTTTATTTCTTGAAGTTCAGTGATCCTTCCAAAACTCTATGGAATTTGCATATCCACTAGAGTATAGGTATCACATCGTGTGTTTAATTTTTTCAGCCTGGTTGATTCCAAAGACACACGTGTTGCTAGAAAACACGCGTATTGCCAGTGTATTTGAATTTGCATCTTCACTTACAACCTAGCAATTATTCAAGAACTAATCTACATAAAACAATGGTTTGCGGAGTAATATTAGGTGTTGTGAGCAATCTGCAATGGCATTATCTTACTGTGCCGTTTCCTGTTACTGTATATCTATGCCTTATATTGCTTTGCTGGTAAACTCGGTAGCATTGTATTGCTTTGCTGGTAAACTGGGTTTTATACTTTGTCACTGAAATACTAGAAACATACTTGACATTCAGTAACAACCATTGTACAAGTAGCATCATGATATTTCTAGAGTTTATCTGTTCTTTAGTTATTTCATAGTGCTATGTTCTTTAGCATGACACTGCATTTTTCTTTATGCAGCCTGAAAAAGCTACAAATAACAACTACTTGGTGCTGAAGTGCGACACACCTTTTGTAAGCTCTGTTGTTTGGTCGATTTGTTTGTGATGAATTGTGACACACCTACGCTTTCATATTTGAAAGCACTACTTTTTTAGTTTAGAATTCTAATTACTCTCCAAATGATATTGGTGGAAATTGGAGGAAAGCTAAATATATGATGATGATGTATTGTTCATGCTGACTATATCTTGAATCCTGAACATACTCAAAACATTCATATATTTGTTTCTTGCTTTGCTTCATTGATATGTCAGATCCATTTCCATTTCTCATGGGTTTATGTCGCCTCTCTAAAGACCACTTGGATGCCGCTATGTTTCAGCACCACTTGATGGAGAATCTCAATTATCTTTGAAACATGATGTTATGATAGACTATAATATATTGGTAATGCTTTGACAATGTATGTAGAAGTTAATTCCTAAGAAATAGGGAACCTTAAAATAGTATGTTATTCATAGTAATACCATACTTTCGTTAAAAATTTGTAATAGTCCGTAGCAACGCACGAGTACGATCCTAGTATACTATAAGGAGCGAAGACAATTGAAAACTTTTCTTACACAATTCAGGCCCGTCTTACCCCTCACGTCGGACCCACCCGTAAGGTTGCGTGATGAAAAAAAGGTGGAACGACCATAAAAATCACAATTTTGGGAGCGTTTCTGCCAAAAACGGATTATTTTTGTCACCCACCCCGCATCTAACCACCCTCCATACCCACTGTTGGGCCCACCTGCGAAATCCTGTGCACACGTGGCTCGGGAACACGCGGCTACGCAGTCTACTCGATGCCCTGGAGGTGGCCACGTCGCTCGACGCCCATCTCAGATCCCTTCGCGACCAGGGGCGGGCCCAGGATTTGGAGTATGGGTATTCAAAATTTTCACTCAATTTTCACAGAGTGATTTTTTTACCGTCTAACTAAAGCACATATTCATAATAGCGCAAGAATTTCTTATTTGCAGAAATACTTTTTAATAAACCTCAAATAAGTAGTAGCACTAACACTAAAACCCTTCTTCCTCCTCATTTTTCGATCTAAAAAAAAATACAAACTCACAAGTTTCTTCTGTATACGGGGTGACAATGCCTGGGGTGCTCGTCACGCAAGCAGAGTCAATATTGGGCCTGAGCGGGGTATTGGGCCTTTTGGTCTGTCAGGATGGGAGTTGGAGGTGGGATGCTACGGTTCTTTGGGCTGAATGAGTGAATGAGCCTGTTTTCTGTTGTATTTTCTATTTTTTAATACACATATGGATCATATACACTATATATAAATTTCTTTGCCCAGAATAATGGGTATTCAACTGAATACCCATGAATAGCTGTAGGCCCGGCCCGCCCCGGTTCGCGACCACCATGGACGACACTCGTGCGGATGCTAGCCGGGGCTCGCATGTCTGCCTCGCTCGCACATCCGCTGGTATGGAGCTCCCGCTGGCCGGAGCTCGCATGTCTGTCTCGCTCACACGGCCGCTGGTACGGAGCTCCCATGGCCGCTGCGGACTCCCGGGGATGCCGGCCGGAGCTCACGTGGCCGCCAGTCGGAGTTCGCGTGAACTCGCGTGGCCGTGAAAAGAGCCGTCTTCGCTCGCATGGCCGCTGGCAGGGAGCGCGCGCGGTCGCCGCGGTTATGTCCGCTTCAGCCGCATGGTCGAGGCTCGCTCATTTCTTGCATCTCTCTGGGGTGGTACTCCGCCCTCCGGTAACCCCCTTCAATCTGAAAACGGATTGTCCAGTTGCTGTACAAAAAACAAAATGTTGCTCTGTTCTATCCAAGATCTATTGCATTTTCCAAATTGACAGTGGGATTAAAGACCTTGAATATACTCCAATATATTAACCTCATGGATGGATTTATGGAGGCGAAGATGGGCTCAAGGCTCAAGTATTTTGATTTTTTAGTATTTGAGTACACTTGCCGAGCGTTTTTATTTAGCACCAGTTCATCCATCTAATTTTATCACCACTAATCTACATGTTCATCCATCTAATTTTGCGTATCTGAAATCAAATTTCATTGGGAAATCAGGAGGTCCACACGTCATCAAATCGCATGACTTTGCTTGTTGCTTCTTCATTGTATCACATGAGCTTCCAGGTTGCTGTTGTTGTAGCCTACAGGCGACCTTTACCCTTAGAGTTTTGTCGAACGTTCCTCTAACGGTCCGGTAGAGCATCAAGCAGCTGCAAAAGTGTGAAGTGAGCCTGCGCCCTGCCGCTGCGGGGCAAGCAAGGAGGGCGAGTGATGGGAGCAGAACCATGGCAGCAGCCTTGATTCGGCCCAATGAGAGAAGCACGGGCTCCATGGAGTCAGCGAGCCACTGGCAGGGGAGCTGATGGGCAGGGTTTTTTATGCGACTGAAACCTCAATTTATACCGCGGTAATTGCTTAAACCGCTGCGGTCCAGTTTAAAAAAACTGCGGTAAAAAGTATCAAACCGAACCTACCAAACCGGTGCTAACAGTTTACCGCTCGATTTTTATTCCTCAAGCCAACCGCTCATACCACGGTAAAATTAACCCTGCTGATGGGTAGTGGAAGATTAGAAGGCTCTGTTGCACTGATTAAAAAACTATTTAACCTATTCATCGCAATGGCTCGTTCATTTTGCCAATTTTTCACATTAAACTTACATCACTGAAATAAATCTGGTTAATGGGTACCAATTAGCAGTCGTCGTCTTTTTCATAGTTGAACAGCAGGTTGTTTTTGCCGGTGGCGGGTGACTGGTCTTGATTTGTTCTGAGAGAATATTAATGTTGGCTGGTTACTTGCAACTGATTTGTTCGGAGAGAAAAGTACTACTAGCTGGTGGCTGATAAGGCAGACAAACAGAGTAAAAAGAAATTATATATATTCAGCTTAGTGTGTGTTGTAACCTGTAAGCTCAACCTTAACTTCTTTGCAATCTAAATCACACCAGATGTTTTTTTGCAGTTTTTTAAATAATAAATATCAATTTGACTGTCAATAAAGTTTGTTTGAAAAATAGTTATATTTTAACATGTGCGTGTCGCACATGCATATTACTAGTCTATACTATAAAGAGCGAAGACAATTGAAAACTTTTCTCACCCATTTCGGGTCCGCCTTATCCCTCATGCTGGACCCACCCGTAAGGTTGCATGATGACAATAAAAGGTGGAACGACCATAAAAATCACAATGGGGAGCGTTTTTGCCAAAAAGCTAATACTTTTGTTACCCATAGTCGCCTTACCCACCGTATATACGCACCAGTGGGGCCGACCCACCCGTGATCCCCGTTTAGTGTCAATGTCCAACTCCTTGAGCTTCCGACTCCACGTGGCCCTTGCGTGTTCAGCTCCCGTAACCTAGCCGTCTCGGACAGACTCTGAGGCAAAGGTGCAGGCAACACAAGGACAGAGGAAGACAACTGACACCTCCCGCCTCTGGAATTTCCTTGGCAATGCAGGCTGTTTATTATTCGTTGTGATGGGCTGATGGCCACAGTTAGCCCCACAAGGGGCACACAGCCGCACAGGGCACGAAAGCAACATGAGCGCCGGGAGGACCCCATAATTACACAAATCTACAATTTAATTTCTACTTATTGAATTATTTTTACATAGTAAAATGATTTCCCAGGCGTAATCCTTCTTGATGGTGAAGGCAGTCTGCACAACATAATTCGGAAATCCATAAGCAAAAGTTGCTACAGCTACGTGTGTCTACCAAGCCAATGACAATGACAAAGGGGTAAAGTACCTTGTTCTCAAGGAGGTTGTCCCAAGCCCTGCCACTGAGGTTGTATGCACCGACAAACGGTATGCAAGCGCTACCTGCTCTCCCGTTCACGTTTACGTTTTTCCCCTGCACCGGGGATGCTAAACGCTACGGGGCGGTGGCGTTCAGGTGTGGATACGCTATTCCTGGTGTCCTCCCGCCGACGCAAGCCCCCAACCACCACCGCCCTCCCGCTCCTCCTCAGAAGTTCGGAGCGCAGAGGGAGAGGGAGAGAGACAGAGCAACCAGCCGAGCTGTTGTTGCCGGCTCGTGCTCCAATCCGCGCCGCTTCTCCCGCGTCCAAAGCTGGTCCCGCACCACTGACGGGCCACACACCTGCTCCAACCATGCCCCTGCTCCACACGCGCCCCTTGAGCCACAAGGAGCCACTAGATCTGGCGACGGTGGCGGAAGAACGAGCTCTGAGGGAGGGATCGTCATGCCGACGGATGGACAGGACGGCGCGCAGTGAGGAAGGGATGAGGCGGTCTTTGTCGCAGCCAGCCATGCGGTTGAGACCCGTCACATCGTGGAGGGGACGAAGTGTTGGAAATATGCCCTAGAGCCAACTGGATTTGATCCACTAGTGGGCTCAGATGGATTTGATCCATTATGGTGTAAAAGTCCTAATGGGCCACAAATGTTGTAAAGCCCATTAGTATTGGAAGGGGTACACCATCTATTAATCCCGTATTGCTAATGGACGATGGTGTGGGGGGTTTTCCTCCCAATAAATATGGACCACACCCCTCATGAAAAGACACAACTTTCTCAAGTAGCAGCCGCGCTGCCAACGCTCTCTCCTCGTCGAACTCGCGGACCTAGCAGTCCGGCGTGCGTCCTTCCTTCTCCGTACGTGTGGATACCTTGGAGGTGCTGCATATGGAGCACTTGGATCGGACGAGCCGCACGTGCAAGTCAAGAAGGATGTGAGCAACTGCACTGCCTGCTACCCTCGACGCGTTCGTCTACATCGAGACGGTTCCGTTTCATCTGCGCATCTAGTGGTAATCCCGTGATCTCTGACAGCAGCAGTTCCTGTTTTGCGGGGAAAATTTTGTTTTGCGCTAGCGTAGCCACCCCGTTTCCCTTCAGCGGTATCAGAGCCGTAGCTGCTAAGTTTTAGATTGGGGATATGTGCATATAGAGATATGCAGATGTAGATCAAAGTTTTGATCGGCTTCGTGTTCTTGACGTGATCGTCGTGTAACGAATTACTCCTACCGGTCGAAATTCCGCCATCGGAGTTAAGTGATACACGTAAATCCAGTCACAACGAGAAGGATATCAATTGGATTGGTCGAATCGAAGCTAGGTCAAGTTCCAGGCGCATGGGATGCGTGGCGGCGGCAGATTGGATCTGCTACCGGCCCGGGAAAACCAGAAAACATGTTGTTTGGTAAAACAGCCATAACTTTTCGTGGTTAACTCGGATGAAGAAGTTTTCTATACGAAAATTGATCTACAGAAAATTTTACACATGTGATAAACCAGGTTTGCTAGTCTCGGCGAAATTAGTTTTGCCAAATTCGGCTTGCAAGATGGGTTTTCGGGCGTTTTAAGTTTGGACGTCGGAATTGCGATAATCTGTTTTGCAGGTTTTGTAATCGGTATGGCCTAGATGTGTATGTGATGCATGTGTGTAATTTTTTCGTGACCTGCGTGTCACGCATAAGGCAATACGGCTGGAGCCACATGTATTGTCAAAATTAATGTAATGGTCGCGTACCAAATTTGTGATGATCTAATACGCGATTGTGTAACTTTCATTACTAGCACGCGTTATATAGTTCTTGGAGGACTCATCACATGGAGGATGGCACACACGGATCATGGAGATGGAGATCAACATGATGTACGAGTCAATGGAGATGGAGATCACCATGCGACAATAGGCCATACCGTGTTACAACTGTGTGAATGTCGTTCTTACCGTTCTACTTTTACATGCGACAATGTTATTTTCTTGCGTGTGATGTTACGAGTAGAACGATCCCTTTGGAATTTTAAGTTAACATGCCCTCCCAACACTTGCCACCGTCCCACGTCTGGTACCATTAGTGGTGGGTCTATGAAATTAGGGTGCCACTAGTTTTCCTTGACTAGACGGGTTTGTATCGGATACTTACACGCATAAGTGTTGGTTTGCTTATCAAAGTCATCTTAACGGTTAAGGACTTGGGGGCATAAAGGTTGGGAGCCTAGACAT
Organism: Cenchrus americanus; assembly: GCA_947561735.1. Taxonomy (NCBI): domain Eukaryota; kingdom Viridiplantae; phylum Streptophyta; class Magnoliopsida; order Poales; family Poaceae; genus Cenchrus; species Cenchrus americanus. The sequence goes on from OX387245.1 coordinate 182,486,898, forward strand.
AGAGTTGTCACCCAACAACAGGAGTCATATGTGATATGATTAGCAAAGAGTTGCTTACCGATCTACCTTGTTTACTAGCGGTGACGCAAAAGCTCACTAGTAGACTTGTTAGTTGTGGATTCTGAATCACTAAGTATCAATGTGGGGATATTGATTTTAGTGGGAGTAAATTATTTTATTTTACTCTGTCATGGATATATTGTCTTAGTGTTTTGCATTTATTATTTTGTTGTAGATTAAAGGCACCTAGCAACACCACATCGTTTACCTTGCATTCGGTCCTTGAGAAGGACAAGTTGACTGGAACAAACTTTACGAATTGGATTTGTAATCTGAGAATTGTTCTCGGTAGCTGAGAAAAGGGAAGGAGTTCTAGGCACCCCCTTACCAATAGATGATAACGTTAAGAAAAGCACGGGCAGTAGTCATGTGATGGCGATCCAAAACAAGCCAATCTTTAAAAGGAAGGGCAATTCTTGGAAGAAGAAAGGTAAGGCCAAGGATAAGATCCCAATGCCAAACCAGGCGCCCAAGGCTAGTCCAGCTGCCAAGGCTGAATATTTTCATTGTAAGAAAATCGATCACTGGAAAAGAAATTGTAAGTTGTACTTAGCTTCTATGAAAAGCAATGGAAGTAAGGGTACTTCCACTTTAGGTACACTTAATGTTTATGTTACATATATTTTCCTCGCTGATTCTTATACTAATTCTTGGGTATTTGATACCGGATCGGTTGCTCATATTTGCAACTCGATGCAAGGAATGATAAGAGGTAGAAGCGTGGAGCAGTTGATTTCCGCGTAGGCAATAATGCAAGAGTTGCTGCATTGAGCGTCGGAACGATGCAACTACACCTCCCGTCAGGATTTATTATGGAGTTGAATAATTGTTATTTTGTTCCTAGTTTGAGTCGAAACATTTTATCCCCTTCATGTTTGATGAAGGATGGTTATTCATTTAGAAAACAATGGTTGTGTGATCTCTAAGGATAATATGTTTGTGGCTTGTGCATCCATTGTGAATGGCTTATTTGTTTTAAATCTTGATGATTCACCTATCTGTAACATAAGTGCTAAAAGGTCTCGACCTAATGATTTAAGTCCTACCTACATATGGCATTGTCGTTTGGGTCACATCAGTGAAAAGCGCATGAAGAAGCTCCATAACGATGGACTTTTAACTTCGTTTGATTTTGAATCCTATGAGACATGTGAAGCTTGTTTGCTTGACAAGATGACCAAGATGCCTTTCTCAGGTTTTCCTGAGAGAGCCTCAGACTTACTTGGAACTCATACATACGGATGTGTGCGACCAATGAGTACGACAGCTAGAGGTGGATACCAATACTTCATAACGTTCACTGATGATTTAAGTAGATATGGTTATGTCTATTTAATGAAGCACAAGTCTGAAACTTTTGAAAAGTTCAAAGAATTTCAGAGTGAAGTAGAAAATCAACGTGGCAAGAAAATCAAGACCTTGCGTTCTGATCGTGGAGGTGAGTATTTGAGCCATGAGTTTAGCGATCATCTAAAGAGTTGCGGAATTGTTGCACAACTTACGCCACCTGGAACACCTCAAAGAAACGGTGTATCCGAGCGACGTAATCGAACCTTGTTGGACATGGTCCGATCAATGATGAGCCAGTCGGACCTACCATTGTCATTTTGGGGTTATGCTCTAGAAACCACAGCTTTCACTTTAAATAGGGTACCTTCTAAGTCCGTAGTTAAGACACCATATGAGATGTGGAATGGTAAGACTCCCAGTTTGTCTTTTCTGAAAATTTGGGGTTGTGAGGTTTATGTGAAGAAACTTCAATCAGATAAATTAACACCTAAATCGGACAAGTGCATATTCGTGGGATATCCAAAGGAAACCTTGGGATATTATTTCTACAACCGGTCAGAAGGCAAAGTGTTTGTCGCTCGGAACGGTGTTTTCTTAGAGAAAGAGTTTCTTAAAAGAGAAAAATGTAGACGAAGGTGTATCTTGAAGAAGTTCAAGATGAGCCGCTTAGGAAAGATTTCACAAGTGATGCTAATGTAGCTCGAACGAGTTGAGATGCCCGTGGCAAGAGAAGCACCAACACAACCACGAAGGTCTGAAAGGGCACGTCGCGCAACTGATAAGCTCAATCTCATGATCGCGAGAGAGCGCGACATATTGTTGTTAGACAATGATGAACCTATGACATATGCGGAAGCAATGATGGACCCAGATTCCGAGAAATGGCAAAGTGCCATGAGATCTGAAATAGATTCCATGGATGACAATCAAGTTTGGAACTTGGTTGACCCGCCAGATGGTGTTAAACCCATAGAGTGCAAATGGATCTATAAGAAGAAGAGGGACATGGATGGAAATGTTCACATCCATAAAGCTCGACTTGTTGCAAAAGGTTTTCGACAAGTTCAAGGAGTTGACTACGACGAGACATTCTCACCCGTAGCAATGCTTAAATCTATTCGGATCATTCTAGCTATAGCTGCATATTTCGATTATGAGATATGGCAGATGGATGTCAAAACAGCTTTCCTAAATGGAAATTTGACTGAGGATGTGTATATGACACAACCTGAGGGATTTGTTGATCCAACCAATGCTGGAAAGGTGTGCAAACTTCAAAAATCCATTTATGGATTGAAGCAAGCATCTCGGAGTTGGAACCTTCGCTTTGATGAAGTGGTCAAAGGGTTTGGCTTCATTCAGAGTGAAGAAGAGCCTTGTGTTTACAAGAAGGCAAGTGGGAGCTCTGTAGTATTTCTAATCTTATATGTGGATGACATATTACTGATTGGAAATGACATTCCTATGCTTGAGGCCGCTAAGACCTCATTAAAAAAATAGTTTTTCTATGAAGGACTTAGGTGAGGCGGCATACATTTTGGGCATCAAAATCTATAGAGATAGATCAAAAAGGCTTATAGGATTAAGCCAAGACACTTACATTGATAAAGTGTTGAAAAGGTTCAACATGGAAGAGGCCAAGAAAGGGTTCTTGCCTATGTCACATGGCATACATCTTAGCAAGACTCGGTGTCCTTCGACAAGCGATGAGCGGGAACGCATGAGTAGAATACCGTATGCTTCGGCCATCGGATCTATTATGTATGCAATGATATGTACACGTCCAGATATTTCGTATGCGCACAGTGTTACAAGCAGATACCAATCTGATCCAGGTGAGGGTCACTGGACAGCGGTTAAAAATGTTTTTAAGTACTTAAGAAGGACTAAAGGCATGTTCCTAGTCTATGGAGGTGAGGAGGAGCTCGTTGTAACGGGTTACACCGATGCTAGTTTCCAAACTGACCAAGACGATTCAAAGTCGCAATCAGGATACGTATTTACGATAAATGGTGGAGTTGTGAGCTGGAAGAGTTCCAAGCAGGAGACAGTGGCTGATTCTACAACAGAAGACGAGTACATCGCGGCTTCGGAAGCTGTAAAGGAGGGTGTTTGGATAAGGAAGTTCCTTTCTGAACTTGGTGTGTTTCCGAGTGTCTCTAGCCCATTGGATCTTTATTGTGACAACAATGGGGCTATTGCGCAAGCAAAGGAGCCAAGGAACCACCAAAAGAATAAACATGTATTGCGGAAATTTCATCTGATACGAGAGATCGTTAGACGAGGTGATATCAAGATATGCAAAGTACACACGGATTTGAATGTTGCAGATCCTTTGACAAAACCCCTTCCATAGCCTAAGCATGAGGCGCACGTGAGAGCTATGGGTATTAGATATATTCTAGATTAGCTCAAGTGCAAGTGGAAGGATGTTAGAAATATGTCCTATAAGGAATCATAGAGATGATTATATTTCATTATATCCATGTCACTTGGTTCTTTTATTGAATATCCATGAAAGGCGACTTGTATTTGATTGGCAATTATGTGAATTGTTTGTGAAACTCTTTTACTTGTATGGTTATTCAAAAGTTGTCCCTAGTATGAGTTAATGACTAGCACATGAATTAGTTGATGACTATGTTTCACAAGTCATGAACATGGAGATGTATAACTAATAATGTGGGCACATGTATGACATGGGGCTGGACCGACCCAATTTGAGACCTTGTTCTCTGTTTACACAACGTATACGCTATGTCCTTAGACTTGAGATTGTCGCATGTACTCAAGATGTGAATTGACCTACTTAGGGGCCATCAACCGCTACTCCGTAACCGGGTAGTCATAAAGATGGCTTTCGGGTTTGTCGGGTGAAGCATCTTGTGAGGCATGGTCAATCAAGATAGAATTTGCCCCTCTACTTGAGAGAGATATCTCTGGGCCCCTCGAGTGATCGGATCAAGAAATGCATGGCCGTGCTGGGTTAAGGGTTAACCCCTTTTGATGATCCGAGTCACAGTGTCGAGAAAGAGAGGTCAGCTTGGAGCTAGACCAAATATCGTGAGGCAAAGGGAATAGCATGTATGAATTGTTGTGATGGTTTGTCTGATAAGATCTTTACGTATGCATAGGAGTTGACACGTCTTGCTAGAGGCCGCTATCAACTATTGATCGAGTAATGTACTCGGGTCAAGTCTATGTGTACGTGAACCTATAGGGTCACACACTTAAGGGGTTGGAAGCCGAATGAGGATGAATATACTTGCATAGTTGACTCTAGTGCAAGTGGGAGACTGTTGGAAATATGCCCTAGAGCCGACTGGATTTGATCCACTAGTGGGCTCAGATGGATTTGATCCATTATGGTGTAAAAGTCCTAATGGGCCACAAATGTTGTAAAGCCCATTAGTATTGGAAGGGGTACACCATCTATTAGTCCCGTATTGCTAATGGACGATGGTGTGGGGGGTTTTCCTCCCAATAAATATGGACCACACCCCTCGTGAAAAGACACAACTTTCTCAAGTAGCAGCCGCGCTGCCAACGCTCTCTCCTCGTCGCACTCGCGGACCTAGCAGTCCGGCGTGCGTCCTTCCTTCTCCGTACGTGTGGATACCTTGGAGGTGCTTGCATCCGGAGCACTTGGATCGGACGAGCCGCACGTGCAAGTCAAGAAGGATGTGAGCAAGCACCGCTCGCTACCCTCGACGCGTTCGTCTACATCGAGACGGTTCCGCTGCATCTGCGCGTCTAGTGGTAATCCCGTGATCTCTGACAGCAGCAGTTCCTGTTTTGCGGGGAAAATTTTGTTTTGCGCTAGGGTAGCCACCCCGTTTCCCTTCACGAAGGCCCTCTGCCTCCGAGACGTCAAGGCCGTTGCAGCGACGGACACCGTCGAGGCCGACAACCTGCCACGGATGCCGTCGAGGCTCATGCAGATCAAGCCTCCTCTGCCCGGTGGAGGAACCGAGGCGGTACTTGCGAGTCCAGGAAGGCGCCTCTGCGTAGGGAAGGGACGAGTCCGGTCCAGGTCGACAGAGATTGGCGCGTCGAGGTTGGGAGGGAGCAAGGACGAGGGATGTCGTCGCACTCGAGCTCGCCATGGAAGCTCCGCCATCGGCCACACGCGTCATGGGTCGGTGATAGCGTCGAGAGCAGAGGAGGGGCGGCACCGGCCCGCGGCTTGCCGACGAGGGGAGGAAGGGAGGGGCGGCACCGGCCCACAACTTGCCGATGAAGGGAGGAAGTGAGAGAGTGAGCGTCGAAGGGAGGAGATGAAGGAGAAGAAAAAAAGAAAAATGTGTGTGTGTGTGTGAGAGAGAGAGTAGATGCTGGAGACGAAGGGAGTAGTTGGTGAAGTATGAGATATATGGGATGACGAGTGCACAAAAACTAGTATGTATTGAAAAATCTTGACAACTAAGCAGAATATTCTCGTTTAGAGTATGACGAGTGCGGATAGCCTTAGCACGAAGCGGAACAGATCCAGCAGGAAGTAGAGCACGATGTTGTACAACCAGACGACGCCGACCCAGCCCCACCTATTCCGTATTTTAAAATGCATTTTAATTTTTGTTTTGACTTTTTCATTCCCTGGATTAATTTTTTCTAATCATTTTTTCATGTTTGAGAAACCTGATTTAAACACAATTCACAAGTAGTTAATATCAAATATAGGACACATACGTTAAACACCGTGAAATTTTACATTGAAACTGGTGAGCACCTGAATGGTCATCCCGGCCGGATGACTACATACACACAAAACTACTTATTATGGGGATTATTGGCTCACGAGGGAGAAGACGGTGGCAATCTTTCAATAACTTTTCAATTTGTAATTTAAAAATTTAAAACTTTCAAATTGAAGCACTTGAATAATAAAATTAACATGAGTCATCCATGTGATGAAATCTAACTACGATAGTGCTAGGAGTGTCATGAAGTACCAATTTGGTGGACCTAATAACTAATATTATTTATTTATTTTTATTTAATTAGCTGGTGAAATTTTTTTAACAAGAGGTACCACCGGTACCCTGCGGTAATATCCAAGTATCGTAACAAAGCTCAGAAAATAATGTAAAATCAATAATTTAATTAAAAATGATTAGCTAGACTTTTTAAAAAAAAGTACACCTTATAGTGCATACATCTTTGTTATATAATATAAAAAATATTATCTATTAGATTTTATGGATATAGAATGAATAACTGTGCCAAGTGCACTTTACTAGTACATTGATAAGAACGCTAAAAAATCGCTGGAGTGACATGTTCTATAGCTAGACCGGTAATTAATGGATCGGACCTGGCAGATTATGGATGGATTAGGCCATTCTATTATGCTCCAACTATATGTGCTGCGTGTATATATGTGCCTAGCTAACTGATGAGTACCTAAGGGCAAAATCGTCTTTCATGTGCAATAATTTCACATTGTTACCCATCAAACTTGACGGCAACAATATATAAGGGAACAGGCGCTTGAGTCGACGGATAATAAGGATGACACACACTTTCTCAGTGGCAAATAAGACAATGATGTTACTTCTGATGGCAAATAAGAAATGTTTTTCTTAGAGTTGAGACCATATGACCAATACGCCAACACAAGTGGTAGTCATTTGCTTTGTTGTTTCCATCCTACACTCTCTAGACTAAATACAAACTTGCATATCCATTTAGCTGCTACCTGCTAGTAGTGGTGAGGCATCCGTGTGGGAATGAGTGGTATCAGGAACACCACTAGCATTGTAAACTAATCGGTAAGAATCATAATGCATGGTGCGAGTCCTGGGCGACGATGATCATCGTCTCCCCAGTCTTGCAACGGCACCGCTGGTGGGGCAACATCAGTTGTGCGCAGGTTCTCGTCATTGCGATCCGCCTCGGCCAGGGGCAATGGCAATGGCGGCGAGGCTCCCGGATCGCGACGTACCACTACACAGGGTGTGTACTTGTCAAGACCAAAATAATTATTTAGATGCCTGATTTTCACAAATAGCTAATAAAGAGTTAAATATTAATTGTTTAGCTATCTTCTTATTCACAACTGCAAAACTATGCAGACATCACAATTGCTATTACACCTACCGCTAAATATGAATATATGATGACTGTGCATATACATGTGGTCTCTGTTCTACACACGGTTTTGACGACAGTTTGGAAACCAATGCGATCGAGCTAACATCAGCATATCTTCAATCCATAAAATTAATTAATTCATAAGAGACACCACATTCTCAACATTTTGCATTTTGCTTATTGCCAGCCAACAATGCTATAAAGTTCATAGTTCAGACGCCAATACGGCAATGCACCTGCATCGTCTGTCTTGTTTAAAGCACTGCGCTCATTTTCTTTGTTTGCATCTGCCCTCTGGCTTACCGAGAAAGGCAATATATATGCTTTGTTTCAGAGTTGACATGATCATGCCCATAAGCTCAAGCCTAGGCTCCTTTTATACACATAGCACACATGAAAGGTGAAAAAAACAATGACAGATTTGATGAAAGGCGGCCCTTCCTTTTCAATGTTGTCATAGACAGTTTGGAGTTGCGAGAGATAGAAATGTCAGGTCGTAAATTTACCTAGGCTAACTCTCGTAGGATACCTACTTATGAGAGACTGGACGGAGTGTTGGTTAGTACAGAGTAGGAACAAAACTTTCCATTGGAGATAGCGGATGCCCTTAATAGGGAAGTTTCAGATCACACACCCCTCCTGCTAAGTACGGGAGAAGAGGCCAAGGCCAAGAAACAACCACCCTTTAAATTCAAGCTTGGTTGGTTGTTGAAGGAGGGATTTTTTGAGGTGGTTTCAGAAGTTTGGAAAAAAGAGAACAGGGGTAGTACCCTAATGCAAAGATGTCAGAACAAAATTAGGAGGTTGAGACAATTTCTGAGAGGATGGGCAAAGAATATGAATGGAGTCTATAAAAAAGAAAAGCAAGAATTGTTAAGGAAAGCGGAGGAACTAGACAAGAAGGCAGAGTCTCAGTTGCTAAGTCAGCAAGAATGGGACTTAAAGCAGAGCATTAATGAAAGAATTACACAACTATTCGGGGAGGAGGATATTAGGTGGTTTCAAAGAGCTAAGACCACCAAAATTTTAAAAGGGGATAACAATACGAAGTACTTCCAGATGATAGCAAATGGAAGAAAGAGGTGGAAGACTAGAATCTTCCATCTTGAGCAAGAGGATGGGATTGTGGAGGGTGAGGAACAACCTAAAGAGTATATCACGAAATATTATAAAAGCCTTTTTGGGAGATTAGAAGCTATTAGTTTAACACTCAATGAGTCTTTGGTGGAGGATATTCCTTAGATCACCAATGCGGAGTGTGAAATGCTAGTGGCTAATTTTTTTGAAAAGGAAGTCAGGGATGCCATTTTTCAAATTAAGCATAATAAAGCACCTGGACCTGATTGTTTTCTTGCTGAATTTTATCAAGTGTTTTGGAGTTAATAAAGGGTGACCTAATGGCCATGTTCAGAGACTTTCATACTGGGGATTTACCTCTTTTCTCCCTCAACTTTGGAATAATAACATTACTTCCAAAGGAGAAGGAGGTCAAAAAAATCCAACAATACCAGCCCATTTGTGAGGACCTGTGTGGTTTGAGGACCAGTGGATGGTCGCTTCCTAGTGTGATGAGTGATTGACAACGTTGTGTGGACTGACTCTTGGCTAAGTATTGCAGGTGCAGGTTGCGGCTTGACTGGTGTTGGTGCAGGTGAAGAACAAGCGCAAAAGGTTGCTGCCGGTGAGGCCTCCAGGTGTAAAGAAGATAAGTAGGTTTGGTTCGAGAGACCTGGTGGCCAACGGAGTCAAGTGCGAGTTGCATGGTGGCAAGAATAGCAAGACGAAGTCGAGGACGATTTTTTGGTTGAGCCTCAAAACCAAGGTCGAGCCGGAACTTTGTGGGAGCCAAGTCATGAGTGGTGATTGGCAGAGGCTACATCAAGTTCGTGGGGTTTGTAGTGGTTCACCAGAAAACCACTGGGTTGCTTGGCTGAGCCACAAAGCCAAGGCCGAAGACTCGGTGTGGCTATCAAGCCAAAACCGGTTTGACCAGTTGGTGAAATCGGTTTGACTGGTTTGGGGTTGTAGGGCACTGAAGTGTTTCGAAGCAGAGGAAACACGTCGGGATTGCATGATGTGCGTCGAGGATATGCAAGGTGCGGTCGCCGGGCATCCGTCCGATGGTGCTATGACGAAAGTTTCCCAAAGGGCCCTTCGGGGGTGTGTATCCTAGTTTATGTAATAGGGGTAGTTTCATCTTTCGGTTACCTCCATATAAACCAAGTAGAGAGAGGAAGGCAACCATCTCTTAAAACCCTAGCTCATTTGCTTTTGCTATTTTCCCTTCCTATTTTCCTTAGGATTTTCATAGGACTAGCTTGAGAGCTTCATGCTGAGATCTTTAGAGAGGGATGGATGATCGGGAGGCAAGCTAGACATTGTATGAATCTTTCTTGGTATGTATAGAAGATTCGGCGTGATTCCTCAAGGCTTTTGTTGTGTCTCCTATTTTTCCTTTTTGGTGATTTTCGGAGCCTTTTCTTGGCGATTTTCGTGGTGGGATTTTGAGGGTGTTTCTTTGTGGGATTTGTTGTGGGAGTCACACATGAGGACCTTGTGCCTCTTTTCTTGGTGACCTTGCCCCTCCAAACCCGTGGAAAGCTCTCCGATTCTATGGTTTTTGGTGGAGCCCGAGTTCTTGAGGTTGAGCCACGAGATTTGCGATTCCCCATGATTGAGAGCATTTTGGTGGAATTGCATTGAGGGAGAGGTCGTCCAAGAGGTAACCCAGACATCCCCAAAGTTTTGCTACAATCTGTTGGGTGAATCGGGAGATCGATTGGGTGAAAGGTTGAGTTTGGCCCGCGGTTTGAGTTCTTCCCGTGCTGTCCTGGAAAAATCGGTCTGACCGGTTTGGTGACCGGTTTGGCCAAGGTGTGTTTTTGGGGAGATCTTCTGGGAACCCGGCCTATAAAAATTCTTTCCAAAGAACCCGGCCTATACCCTAGTCAAACCCCGGTCACACACGAGCGATGGATCGAATCACACACCAATCGCCAAGACCACGAGGTTATGGATCAACCTCTAGTCCTATGAACGATTCCTTGAAGCACACTCGGAAGCACTAGAAAGGGAAGAGAGGAATCGAACCAAGAAGCAAAGCGCACAGGCTCTGGCGGACCGTCTGGCCAGGAGGGGTGGACCGTCCGCGCAGGCCTCGCGGACTGTCCGACCTGAAGCCGCGGACCGTCCGCGCCAACACCGCGGACCGTCTGTTAAAGCACACAGAACCACCAGAAGCGACCCGAGAAAAACGGACCGTCCGTTAAGGCCGGGCGGACCGTCCGCGCCACCCATGGACCGTCCGCTACTCGAGCTCGGACCGTCCGCAAACTGGCTGCAACAAAAACCAAAAGCCAAACCGGATCGAAAAAAAGGACGCATAAGAACACGACGAACACGCGACGAACACGCCACCCGCGGACCGTCCGCGACCACCCCGCGGACCGTCCGCGCCGCACGGACAGAGCAGAAAACTGCTCGACCACGAAAGTCAACTCCCCCAAATCATCATCGGATTTCCCAAACGGTTGAAGCTATGGAGACAAAGGTTTGGGGACTTGAAAAGCGTCACACAAGGATGCTATAGCCCAAAAATCTTGCATCCTAACTCCGTAAATCACCGGGAATCGCGAATCCTTTGAGCACCACCAAAAACTAGAGCACCGAACGAAAAACTTCGAATCCAAGTGGTTTCCCGGCGTTTGAGGGCACAAGATCAATCACAAAGATGCACGAGACATCTATCTATGTATCCCTCAAAGAAATCCGGAGAGAAGCCCACTCAAATCCGCGGAATCGAACCGGGAACAAAGGCACGAAAACAAGCACAAAAAGGCCACGAAAACACAACCCCGAATCTTCTATACAAACCAGGAAAGATTCACAAGGTCTAGCATGCCGCCCTAGCATCCATCCCTCTCAACAAATCTCTCATGAAGCTCTCATGCTAGCCTAGAGAAAATGGAAGAAAAATAGCTACGAAAATGAGAAAGAGGAGGGAGGAAATGAAACCCTAAGTCGCGGAGAGAGAGAGCCATCCACACACACTCATGGCTTATATATCGAGTCCCGCCGGAGTGGTAAATGACTCGACTACCCCTAACTTAACTACCGGCGATACAACCCACGCGGGGGCATTTTGGTAATGTTTGTGGGTCTTGCCATCGGACGGCCACGCCTTTGCCGCACCCCGCGTCCTCCCGACGCAAGCCATGCGATCCCGCCGCATGTCCTCCGCCTCGAAGCTTCCCGACATGCCCGGATCCCGTCTCCGTCGTGTTGGGCCCTCGGACTTGGTTTTGAGGCCCAAACCAAGAAATCGTCCGCCGATGGTTTTGTGGGCAAACCACCAAACCCCGCGTGCTCGGTCCGGCCTCCCGCCAAACCACTTGACTTGACCGCCACCGTGCACCGGCTCGCTTGTCCATGACTTCGTCTTGCTTGTGTCGCCACCATGTGACCCGCACCCGGTCCCGCCGTCCACCGGTCCCTCGAACCGAGCCTACTTGTCTCTCCATCTCCGGGAGGCCCCTCAAGGCTGAAGACCTTTCGCGCCCGTTCTTCACCTGCAACAACACGAACTAGGCCGCAGCCTACACCTGTGCACTAAGCCAAGAGTCAGTCCAACACCCGTTGTCAATCACTCATCACTGAGGAGCGGTCATCCATCGACCACTGGGACGCTCCTGGTCCTCAATCTCCCTCTTGATGAGTGCATTGACAACACACAACACGAATTGAAATTCAGAGAAAGAAAGAAAGGAAGAAGAAACAAAGAAGCTCAACTCATGACCAAAACCAAGGAAAGGCAAAGAAAGGTCACAAGCTAGGCAAAGCACAAAATCCACATCGAAAACAGCAAGAAAGCTCCCCCTGAACAAATGCAAGCTCCCCCTGAACATGTGGATGCAAACTTCCAAATTTCAGCTCACCTCTTCGAATTTTCATTAAGCTCACCTCTTCTCCCCCTTGTTGACAATGTATGAATCAAGGTGAAAATGCAGAAATGCAAAGCAAAGCATATAAACATCTACATGAGCTTCTCAAATAGACCAAATCTAGTGTCAAAGGCTAAAAATGAGACAAAGATCACACATATGAATCATAGCATAGTCAAAGCATCGCCACAAGTAATATATGAAAATACAAGCATGTGACAAAGCAAAATTTTCGGATTTAAGCGATTTTACCAAAAGAAGGCTCGCTTCACATGTAAAAGCCTATCCATGTCACACTTGAGCCACAAACATGCATACCATTCAAAGATCATACAAGGATATCAAATTCTCAGCAAATGATCATGGCAAACACCCATAGAGCAAAGCATGTCATGTCAAAGCTCATGAGCCATGTGTCCACTTCGGGGAGACTTCTCCACTGGTGAACATCATGCAACATGTTTTGCACCCATATGTGAAAGATAAGACATTTTAAGCATAGACATGATGGATGGAGCATTTTTCAAGCATTATACACTTCTTTTCAAGATTAAGTCATTTCATGGTACATGAAGTGCCTTTGCGGCAAAAAGAAGCTTATGCTCCCCCATGAATGCAACATAGGCTAAACATTCACAATGATATTCGGCCTTTGGCCCAAATGCAAGAACAAGGCATCCAAGCACAATCTAAGCATGAAAAGCACATTTAGACCAAACTGTGACATGGATACACAACTACACACGAGTGGAGCATATTTCATAAAAAATTAGTCAAGATTAGCATTTATTTCAAAAAGGGCTATCTCACCACACATATATCTCAAATATTCCAAGAGCATAGCCTCACATCACCATTTCTCCACACATATGACCAAAATCTCACAAATAGCCAAAGAAACTCAAATATGGCATATGAAAGAAGCTCATCATCCTAAAATGCAATATGATACAAATGCAACATGATATATGACAAAATGGCTATCCTACCATGGTTTATACATCAAGCAAAGCATGTATATACATCAAAGTAAAACATGGTATGATACATATGATACAAAAGGAAAACCCCCAAGAATCAACTAGAAAGGGCAGCAAACCCCAAGTTCCCCCCGCAAGCGCACAAATGTAGCTTGGTCGAGAGGCTTTGTGAAAATGTCTGCAAGCTGATCTTGGGTAGGGACATGGCTCAACACAATGGTTCCTTTTTCCACATTGTCCCTCAAGAAATGATACCTCACTTCTATATGTTTGGTTCTGAAGTGAAGCACTGGGTTTTTGGCTACGCTTATGGCACTGGTGCTATCACAAAGAAGTGGGATCTGGGTACACTCCTCACCAAAGTCTCTCAAAGTGTATGAAATCCACAACGGTTGGGAACAACAACTCGCGGCGGCAACATACTCCGCCTCGGTGGTAGACTGAGCTACACTAGACTGCTTGCGGGAAGACCATGAGACCAATGAAGAACCAAGAAACTGGCAAGTACCAGAAGTAGACTTTCTCTCAACTCGACATTCAGCAAAATCCGCATCGGAAAAACCATGAAGAGAAAGAGTCGAGGAGGAAGAATACCTGTTAACACCAAAATTTGGTAAGGAGTCTGACTTGTGGGTCCGGTTCGAAAAAGAGTCCGTCTGGTGGAAGGAAGGATATTTCCAGAGATTTTCGGCAAAGAGATCCGCGGTCGGCTATCTGCTCCGGTTCGGCAAAGGAACAAGAGAGCCGATTTTGCGGGATTGGACGGTGACGTGGCTCAAATCGGGGGAGACGAATGGAGGGACAGGGCGATCGAGCTTAGTTAGGCAATGAATCCATTCGCGGTTGTAATCGGCGGGGTATAAATACGATCCCCGGATGTATGTAACAAACACGATCATTCTTCAATACACACCGGCCTTACGCCAAACCCTAGAGTCCTTGTTGTGTCGTCGAGTTCTTCGAGAGGGCCAATCGATCCGTCGACCTCCGTGAGTACGGCAACCTTGTATCATGTCTAGTATCATGCGGTGGATTTAGATCCGATGCAAGTAGTCTTGTTACCATGCTTCGTGTCATGCGGTAGATTCAAGCTTGGTTCAAGAAGGTTTCTTGTTAGATCATGAGCCATGCGGTAGGCTAAGATCTGGCTCGAAGCTAGTTATCGGCTCTATTGGATTTTGGCAAGATCCAATAGATTCATTAAGTTATCCCGTGTTATCATGAGTTCTTACTTTATGTTTTAATTCATGTAACACACCTTTGCCCAATCTAGATGGGTTTGGATCGGCTATATCTCTTTTACGATCCCTGTGCGAGCAGGTTTCGTGTTTTGACGCGTGGATCTCATGTTCTCCGATAGCCGAAACCGAATCGATCTAGGTTGTTACGTGTTGCGGGTTCAAGCTTGCTTTGTTCGTATAAATCTTGAAAGAACCGGGTATCATGCGGTAGATGCAGGTTTTTGGGTTGCTTTGGAACTAGTCATCCGGTGGATTAGATTCCCAAATCAGTCTGATAGATTTATTCACGTGGTAATGTTTGTTCCTTCTTCATGGATCCTGGATCGGCTGTTCAGCCGTATTCGGTTATGTTTTCACGAGTAGAACACGTGCATTATTTATGTTTTAAATGATGTATGCTTTTAGCTCTCCATATTGAGATTGTATCATGCGGTGGATAGATCTACCTGTGGAGAGTGGCACGTTTTTCATGCAAATCGTATCATGCGGTGGATAGATTTGTTTGTTATCGTACCCGACGGGTTTTAAAGTAACTAGACATGCGGTGGACTAGTGATTTGAATCTATGCATGCTTATTTAATACATGTTTATGTCCGTGCTTTACTTCATTTATTTTAATTTTAATCTTCATGGGGATCGGTTATAACTTTGCACGTACATCTTTGCTTGTATGAAGACCGGTCGTTGTCATGCTTACGTCATCCATTCGGCAGTGTTCTTTTTCCCTTTGCGGTTACCCGAATGGTTGTGGTTCTTTGGCAGATAGCTTTACATAGCTATGTGTCATCTTGCTTGGCTTTTTAGCCGTAAATATGGAACTGTCGGTACCACCGGCAAGTTCCAAGCTTTGGTATCTAACTTGCTTTATCTTTTGTTAATTTTCGGGAAAAATTGGTTGGCACGTCATTTGCTCTCTGCGCGTGCGAAGCCAGCTTTGTTCGGCTTGCTGTGTGATTGGCGTTGAGTGCACTTTTTGCGCCAACAATACCAAAGACCAAGACCAGGGGCAGACTGTAGGTACCTGAAAATCCTCTTGACGGCATGTCGATGTGATGTCCTCGGCGAAGCCTGAAAACGAGCGCACAGACACACGCTGAACTGTATGTCTGGCCTCGTCGCCGTCAAGTAGAGGAGGGAGCCGATCATGCTCCTGTACTCCCGCTGGTCCACTGGTTCTCCGTCCTCATCCGCATCCAAAGTGGCCGTACTCCCCATGGGAGTCGACATCGGCTTCACATCTTGCATCTGGAACTTCCTCAACATGTCTTTCGTGTACTTGGTCTGGTGCACGAACGTTCCATCCTTCACTTGCTTGATCTGCAGCCCGAGAAAATACTGCAACTCGCCCATCATGCTCATCTCGAACTCCCTGCTCATCTCATCTGCAAACTTGGCAACAAGGTTATGTGACGAGCCACCAAAGACAATATCATCCACGTATATCTGAACAATCAGCAAGTCATTTTCATGCTTGAGGAGAAACAAAGTCCTATCTACGGTACCCATCACAAACCCTCTGCTCAACAGAAAACCTCTCAATCTCCCATACCAAGCACGGGGCGCCTGTTTCAACCCATACAGAGCCCTTTTCAACACCGTATACCCCGTGTGGGTACGGCTCGCTCTCAAACCCAGGTGGTCGCTTCACATACACCTCCTCCTCTATGACCCCATTCGGAAAAACACTCTTCACGTCCATCCGAAACAACTTGAACCCTTTAGCCACGGCAAAGGCTAGAAGGATCCGAATTGCCTCAAGACGGGCCACGGGAGCAAAGGTCTCCTCATAGTCGATCCCCTCCTTCGACTAAACCCCTGAGCAACAAGTCTGGACTTGTTCCTCACAACCATCCCATTCTCTCCCTCTTTGTTCTTCCAAACCCACTTGGTTCCTATGGGATGGCAATTTGGGGTGGTTCAACTAACTCCCACACCTGGTTCCTCTCAAAGTTTTCCAACTCCTCATGCATAGAATTGACCCAGTTTGCATCAGATAAAGCATGTCCAATGTCCTTGGGCTCAAAAGTGGCAACAAAAGCAGCATGAGCAAAATGAGAGGAATTCCTAGACCTTGACCGTGTGGTGCGTTCATCGATGTTCCCAATGATCTTCGACAGGGGATGCACTTCTTGAATCCGCCGGGGAGCCTCACGCCTCGAGACTACCTCCCCCTCAACTTCAGCTTCTCTCGCTTGATCTTCTTGTTGCACCGTCGTTGTCCATGAAGTAGACGGTCCACGCTCCGTAGTGGTCGTAGGGGAAGTAGTGGGTACACACTCGGCCTTCGGGCGCATGGTTCTCCCCATCATCATCTCCGCCTTCATCTTTCTCCTCTTCAAAGAGGTCCTCGGCCATCTCCTCATCACCTGCACATTCAAAGCCAAGAGAGGTACATGGCATTGTCTCGTCGAAGGTTACCTCGCAAGTCTCCATGATTTTGTTAGTCTCAAGGTTAAGCACCCTATAGGCTCTAGAATGGTTAGCATATCCAAAGAAAATACCATCACTAGACCTGGCCTCAAACTTGTCGAGTTTTCCCTTCTTAAGAATGAAGCACTTGCAGCCAAAAACTTGGAAATGACTCACCTTGGGTGCCCGACCATGCATCAGCTCATAACAGGTCTTCTTCTTGAAAGCTCGCAATAAAATCCTGTTAGAGACATGACAAGCCGTATTGACCGCCTCAGCCCAATACCTCCTAGGAGTCCTGTGCTCATCGAGCATCGTCCTAGCCATCTCACAAAGAGTCCGATTTTTCCTTTCCACGACTCCATTTTGAGGGGGCACATAAGGGGTCGAATACTGATGTTCAAGACCTAGATCACGACAAAAGGCATCAAAACGAGAGTTCTTGAACTCTGAGCCATTATCACTGCGGATAGCTCGAATAGCATTCCCATGCCTCTCGTTTTTCAACCTCACGATCAGATCTCGAACAAAACCAAATGTCTCACTCTTATCTTCCAAGAAAAACACCCAAGCATAGCGAGAGTAATCGTCCACCACAACAAGGACATACCACTTCCCACCCATCGAGCGAACTCGAGCTGGCCCAACAAGGTCCATATGCAACAGCTCTGTCGGACGCTCGGTCATGACATCGGTCTGGGGTGGATGGGGAGTGGCTACCATCTTGCCATGCCTACAAGGAGCACAAACCAAATCCTTCTCAAGCTTCAACCTCGGCAATCCTCGGACAAGGTCAAGACCACTCAAGCGGGAAACCAAATCAAAGCTCAAGTGTCCCAACCGCCTATGCCATTTCCACAAATCGGAAGAAGGACCGGCCATCAAACAAGGCGAGCGAGGACCCAAAGAACGAGAGAAATCAGCCACGAAAATCCGACCCTCGGGGATGATCATACGGACAAGATCACCTCGAGAATCAAGCAAACGAGACTCGCCGGACTTGAAACGCACCTCAAAACCCTCATCAAGCAACCGAGAAACCGAAAGCAAATTGAAACCCAAAGACTTCACAAGAGCCACTCTCTTCAACGTTACCTTGTCACTCACATGCACAACACCCTCGACAAAGACCCTTCCTCGTCCATTGTCCCAAAATGTGATGTACATCTTTTCCTTCACTGGGGTGAGGCTGGAGAACCACTTCTTATCTCCGGTCATGTGTCGAGAACACCCGGAGTCGATCAACCAAATGTTCTCCAAGCCTCCTGCCTGCAGCCAGAAACAAGAACGAGAATGAGCTAGCGACTCGACACTGGGGTTAGCACACAGAAAGTTAAACCAGTGTCGAGCCATCTGCTCAAAAGAGGGGTTAGCAAACATCATTCCCTTGCCACCAAACTTCCCATGTCCCATGGGAGGAGTACGAGCACCACGAGAGGGAAAACGTGGTCCGTAGTTCCTCTGGAACCCAAAGCTGCGATCATCTCTCCTAAACCCGAACTGAGGACGAGTAGGGGGACGTCTAGCAAAGCCACCACGAGCCCGACCAAACCTCTCACCAGCACGCACACCATCATCTCTCCTAGTAAACCTCTCACCACCACCTCTCTGTGGGAACCTGCCAACACTCCTCACACTTCCCACACCCCGTGGAAGTGGCACTCTAGGCTCAGGAATACCATGAGACTGGCGATACCTGTCCTGGTTTGCTTGCTCCCTAGCAAGCCTCTCATCCCTCTTCCTCTTGTAGCAAAACTCTGCAAGATGCCTCTCCTTGCCACAATACTCACACCTGAAGGGGATGGGTTTTGGTTTTGGCTCTGGCTTCTCTCTAGGCTTCTCACCCTTCTCACCCACAAACTTCACCGGTTTCTGGAAGTCATTTGTCTTAGGTGGAAATTTGGGTGGATCTTGGGTTGTGTCAAGCTTGTTGCAAAGGTGGTTGGGCTTTGGTGTGAAAGAGTTCTTGGGTGCTTTTGGAAGTGGGACTTGGATGTCTCCGATCACCTCAAACTCGGGGTTAGACTCAACACACTTCTCATACACACTCTCCCCACTCGTTCTCTCCCACTTTCTCACCCAACTTCTCAAAACCCAAACCACGACCATCGCCTCTCTTGAACTCCTCAATCATGATTTTCAATTGAGGTTCCCGCCCGACAACCAACCCAACACCTTCCTCAAATAGTCATTCTCCTCATAGATGACATCCAAACGGGAAGTAAGTTCAAGATTGCGCAAAGTAACTTCATCACGGCTAGTGCATGCATTGACAACAGGAGATTTCAAAGATGCTTCCAAAGAACTAATGGTAGAACGAGCATCAACAAGCTTAGCATGCATAGTAGGACATGATTTACAAGCACCAAGCAAAGTAGGTCTAGCCTTAAGCTCATCATACTCAGTCCTAAGAGCATCTTGTTTAGCCAAAGTAGAAGCATTCTTCTCATTAAGCAGTTTGATCTCATTCAACCAAGCATCACACTCGACACATTCAACATCATCAGGAGTAGTAGGAGCAAGTTTCAAAGAGTCATTCTCAAGTTTCAATTCAAGCAATTTTGACTCTAACTCTCCTACTTTCTCGCTAGCATTCTCAAGCTGAGCCCTAAGATCTTTCCTCATCTTTTTGGCATCTCTAAGCACACTATCGCGGTTGTCAAGCAAGCCATTCAACCTAGCAATCTCAGCAAGCAAAGAGTCGGGGTCACGGTTTACCTCATCCTCCGAGTCGGAGTCGCTGTCTTCCTTCTCGCTCTTCTTGCTGCTTGAGCTATGGGCCATGCCACAAAATCCCTCAAGCGCCACACAGCTCAACCCGCTGAGGTTCCGGCTTGCACTCTTCTTGCCCTTGCGCCTCCCGGCGTCTTCATCTTCGCTGCTTGAGCTTGAATCCTCGTCGTTTGAGCTTGAGTCGACGTCGCTCGCACCGGCCACCATCGCTCTTGCCTTGTTCTTCTTGTAGCCGCTCTTGCTCGGTCGACGCTTGTCCTTGTCCTTGCTCTTGGACTTGTTGAAGTGCTTGCCCTTGGAGGAGTACTTGTCTTCACGCCTCGGGTGCGCCTTGTACTCGTTCACCTTGTACTTGTTCTCCTCCGCTTCCGGGCACTCGGCGATGAAGTGGCCTCGCTTGCCACACTTGTAGCACGTCCCTGAGCTCCGCCTTGCATTCCTCCGACTCTCGTGTAGTCGATCAAACCTCCTTGAGAGCAAGGCCAGCTCCTCCTCGCCCAACACATCAAACTCCTCATCTGGAATGGACATAAGAGAAGACAAGGAAAACTGTCGACAGGAAGTGTTAGATTTGCCCTTTGATCCACCCACAAGAGCAAGACTATGGTCAGTCGATCCCTCATGCTTGGATTGAAACTTCCTGTCAACCTCAGCCGACTTGAGCTTAGAAAAGAGGTCATCCAACTCAATAGTCAAATAATGTCCAGACTCCTTGATGGCCTCAACCTTAGCACCCCAAACATTTGGGTTTAAGACATGCAAGAGCTTCAAAGCCTGATCATGCTCGGTGTAAGGAAAATCCTCAACATTAGCTTTCATGTTGTTCACGATGGCGGTGAACCTCTGAAACATCGCATCAATGTCCTCACCGGGAAGTGGAGTGAAATTCTCATATTGCATCCGGTAAGAGACAAAGAGGCGAGCCTTCACATGGTTATCACCACCGTGAGCAACCAACAACTTCTCCCAAATTTGCCAAGCAAGATTCAAATGGCGAACACGCTCAAACTCTGGATCACACAAGCTTCGGACCAAGTGATCAACTGCTTTTGCATTAGCCTCATACTTGGCCTTAGCACCGACATCGGTCACCATAAGAGTATGAATGTTGACCGGAATAGCATAGGTCTTGTCAAGCACAATGAAATCCAACAGCTTCCCACGAAGAAAGATCATCATACGAGCCGCCCACTTGTGGTAACCCTTGCCATCGAAGTGCGGCGGACCGCCCCGCTCAACGTACGCCATCTTAGGATTCGAGACTTGTCAAAGTCACAAAGAATCCCGCACCAAGCTCGATACCAATTGAAGGATCGATGGCGACTAGAGACGGGGGGGGGGAGTGAATAGGAGCGGTAAAAATTCTTTCCAAAGAACCCGGCCTATACCCTAGTCAAACCCCGGTCACACACGAGCGATGGATCGAATCACACACCAATCGCCAAGACCACGAGGTTATGGATCAACCTCTAGTCCTAGGAACGATTCCTTGAAGCACACGCGGAAGCACTAGAAAGGGAAGAGAGGAATCGAACCAAGAAGCAAAGCGCACGAGCTCGCGGACCGTCCGGCCAGAGGGGCGGACCGTCCGCGCAGCCTCGCGGACTGTCCGACCTGAAGCCGCGGACCGTCCGCGCCAACACCACGGACCGTCCGGCCCAACACCGCGGACCGTCCGTTAAAGCACACAGAACCACCAGAAGCGACCCGAGAAAAACGGACTGTCCGCCAAGGCCGGGCGGACCGTCCGCGCCACCCACGGACCGTCTGCTACTCGAGCTCGGACCGTCCGCAAACTGGCTGCAACAAAAACCAAAAGCCAAACCAGATCAAAAGAAAGGACGCGCAAGAACACGACGAACACGCGACGAACACGCCACCCGCGGACCGTCCGCGACCACTCCGCGGACCGTCCGCGCCGCACGGACAGAGCAGAAAACTGCTCGACCACGAAGGTCAACTCCCCCAAATCATCATCGGATTTCCCAAACGGTTGAAGCTATGGAGACAAAGGTTTGGGAACTTGAAAAGCGTCACACAAGGATGCTATAGCCCAAAAATCTTGCCTCCCAACTCCCTAAATCACCGGGAATCGCGAATCCTTTGAGCACCACCAAAAACTAGAGCACCGAACGAAAAACTTCGAATCCAAGTGGTTTCCCAGCGTTTGAGGGCACAAGATCAATCACAAAGATGCACGAGACATCTATCTATGTATCCCTCAAAGAAATCCAGAGAGAAACCCACTCAAATCCGCGGAATCGAACCGGGAACAAAGGCACGAAAACAAGCAGAAAAAGGCCACGAAAACACAACCCCGAATCTTCTATACAAACCAGGAAAGATTCACAAGGTCTAGCATGCCGCCCTAGCATCCATCCCTCTCAACAAATCTCTCATGAACCTCTCATTCTAGCCTAGAGAAAATGGAAGAAAAATAGCTACGAAAATGAGAAAGAGGAGGGAGGAAATGAAACCCTAAGTCGCGGAGAGAGAGAGCCATCCACACACACTCATGGCTTATATATCAGGTCCCGCCGGAGTGGTAAATGACTCGACTACCCCTAACTTAACTACTGGCGATACAACCCACGCAGGGGTATTTTGGTAATGTTTGTGGGTCTTGCCATCGGACGGCCACGCCTTTGCCGCACCCCGCGTCCTTCCGACGCAAGCCATGCGATCCCGCCACGTGTCCTCCGCCTCGAAGCTTCCCGACACGCCCGGATCCCGTCTCTGTCGTGTTGGGCCCTCGGACTTGGTTTTGAGGCCCAAACTAAGAAACCGTCCGCCGATGGTTTTGTGGGCAAACCACCAAACCCCGCGTGCTCGGTCCGGCCTCCCGCCAAACCACTTGACTTGACCGTCACCGTGCACCGACTCGCTTGTCCATGACTTCGTCTTGCTTGTGTCGCCACCATGTGACCCGCACCCAGTCCCGCTGTCCACCGGGTCCCTCGAACCGAGCCTACTTGTCTCTCCATCTCTCGGAGGCCCCTCAAGGCTGAAGACCTTTCTCGCCCGTTCTTCACCTGCAACAACACGAACTAGGCCGCAGCCTACACCTGCGCACTAAGCCAAGAGTCAGTCCAACACCCGTTGTCAATCACTCATCACTGAGGAGCGGTCATCCATCGACCACTGGGACGCTCCTGGTCCTCAGAGATGGATCGTGGTGTGACAACCCGTCTTGAGAGCCCGACTGACTCCCATAGTCTTGCTCTCGTCGGTGGCTCCGGTGCTAAGACTAACGCTAATCCATCCTCCACGATGTACTCTAATTCTTCTTTGATGTATTTGCCAGATGAGGAGTTTGATTTACTTGGAGAGGACGAGCTGGCGTTGTTGACATGGAGATTCGAGAGAATGCATGAGAACCAGGTGAACTCAAGAAGGCACTCGAGGACGTGCTTCAAGTGCGGCAAGGCCAGACACTTTTTTGCTAAGTGTCCGAAGGTGAACAACCATGACAAGCACAAGTCTAAGGACAAGGAAAGAAGGTCCAAGAAGAAGGAGCATGAACATAGAAGGAAGACACGTACCTGAGAGAAGATCTAGAGATTGAGCGACGTCGACTCCGACTCTGAGGACACGTCATCAAGCTCGAGTAAAGAAGAAGAAGAGGATGGCAACTTCAGCAAGTACTTCAACGGCCTTTACTGTAACGCAAGCAAGACTTCGAGATCTACGACAAGAAGGATGGACTTTGCGGCATGGCACACAGCTCCGGCAGCAAGAGAAGTCAGAAGAACGCCTCGGACTCCGATTTCGAGGATGAGGTATGTGGTGAACTCTCTTCCTTGCGCAAGGAGAATGAGGAGTTGGTTGACTTGCTTGATAACCGCGGTCATATGCTTAGAGAGGCTAAGAAGCTTAGGAAATATCTTAGGGCTTTGCTTGAAGATGCTAGGAATAGAGTGGCTGAGCTAGAAACACAGAACCTTGATGCCAAACTTGAGATAGAATTGCTTAAGGCTAGTCCTGTTGTTTCTGATGAGGTTGATTGTGGTTATTGCTCTGTTTTCCTAGCTGATTTAACTGCTCTTAAGGAGAAACATGCCTCCAATTGTGAGGAACTAGATGTGCTTAGGGTTGAGTTGGCTGAGCTGCAATCTAGACCTGCTTTGCTTGGTGCATGTACTTCTTGCCATGTTTGCATGCACAAATTGATGAGCTTCGCTCTCGGATTGTGTTGCTTGAGGCTGATTTGAAAGTGTCTATCCCTACTTCCTACTCTACTTGTGAGTTGCATATTGTGAAGAATTTGGAACTTGCAAAATGTGTTGATCGCTTGCAAGATGAGAATGATAAGTTGTGTGAGGTGTTGAGTTGGTTGTCCAGTCAAGAACCTCACGTTGGTATGATGATTGCCGGTTTTAAGTGCTTTGATGGTTGGGCTTTGGGATCTGATAAGTTTGGTGACAGCAGTGGTGAGAGAGAAGGGAAATTTGGGAATATTCTAGTTCCACCACAACCTACACCCAAAAACAAGTTTGCACCCAAATCAAACCAGTTGCTTAAACCGAGAGAGAAACCAAGTGAGAAGCCAAGTGAAAAGCCTTGTGAGAAACCAAGTGGGAAGCCTAGTGAGAAGCCTTGTGAAGAGCCTCATCCCAAGCCTATGCCAAAACCAATCTGTTTCCATTTTGAATTTTGTGGGAAGGATGGTCATAAGAAAGAGTTTTGCTATAAGAGAAAGAGAGAGGTGAGAATGGCTATGGAGTGGGCAAAACAAGGACATGTACAACCCTTCTCATGGTGTGCCTGAGCCTCGTATGCCACTACTTAGGAGCAAGGTTGTTGTGAGAAGTATTCCAGTTTGGGGAACTAAGAGTGGTTCAAGAGAAAGAAACCTTGCTGACCGGGATAAACCAGTTAGACTGGTTTGGAATCCGGTCAGACCGGTTTGGGTGCCCATTCAGAGGGACCAGGATGAACCGGTCAGACCAGTTCTAGAACCGATAAGACCGATTTAGAGGCACCAGGGTGACCAGTTTGCATTTCATGCTCATGGAGAAGGTCATTTCAGTTCCTTTGGTCGTGATGCTAGTGGTAGGCGTGGTGTGTCTAGTGGTGTTGAGTTTCCTGGACGGCCTCCTCCTCGTGGTCAATACAAGTTTGGGAGAGGTCACAACTTTGAGTCCCAGAGGGGCTACGGACCACGGTCTTTCTTTCGTGGTGCTCGTACTCCTCCATGGGAGTGGTTTTCCCATGGTGGTTCTAGGTTGGATAGGCTTGATAGGACGGATCACAGTTTTGATAGGCGCGGTAAGATGGATGTTGCTAACCCCACTTTTGAGGAGATGGCTCGGCATTGGTTTGACACTTTTGGTACTAACCCCAGTGTTGAGTCTTTTGCTTGCTCTCGCTCTTGGTTTTGAGTTGCAGGTGGGAGGCTCAATGAACATGTGGTTGATATCGGGGGTGGTTCTCCGACCTTATATCCTTGTGGTGTCAAGGAGGTATATCACTTTTGGGGATGGTGAACAAGGTCGTGGGACTTCTGAAGGAATGATCAAGATAGATAAATTGGTGACCTTAAAGTGCGTGGCATTGGTCAAGCCACTCGGTTCGTTTTGCTCTTTGCCCTATCTCGTGTGTGGAGGGTGAGCTTTGTATGCTCTTTGACCCTAACACATGAGTCTAGGGGGAGCCTATTTGCTTAGTGTGCTCTTTGCTCTATCATGTGTGCTTAGGGTAAGCTTTGTATGGTCATGTGTTTACGGGGAGCTTGTGAGTCTTTTGCTTCTTTGCTCTTTTGCCGGTGGTGTCGAGCCCTTTTGTCTCCCCTTGAGGAGCCGACCGTTTGTGTGCTTTGTGTGTGGTTGTTTTCCTGAGTTGGTGTTGAAGCTCATTTGTAGCATATGTATACCTTTCCTTTGTGCATTTCTTGCATTTTGCATGGCATATGTAACATGATGTATAGGCATCTTTGAATCTTAGGTTGCATGCATTTTGTATCATAAGCATTGTTGTAGGAAAAGCTTCTCCTATATACATTGTTCACCATGATGTGCTATATATGATCTTGTGAGCTAGTTTGGCATGCTATGGTCAGTTTGGCTTAGCTCTTGATGATCTTGATTTATATCCATGGTTGATGGATATGTTTTTGAAAATGTCACATATATGCTCTCTTGTGAGTAAATGCCTTTATATGATCTTGACATGTTTTTGTGGTTTGGCTATGATTAATTTGTGGTTGGATAGCTTCTTTTGGTCATATGGGGCCAAAGGCTCATTTGCCATCATGAAAGGTTTAGCCCCCATGCTTTATTTTGGAGGGGCATAAGTTCCTTTTTGTCGCAAAGACATTTCATGTACCAAATATGAATCTAATAATGAAATATAAATTGCTTGGAAAATTTTCTCCCATGGCATATGTGCTTAATTTAAATTGCTTTTGGGTGCTAAACCGTTGCATGATGCCTACCAATGAGAAGTCTCATATATAGAATTAGGCACGTGGCTCGGTGGCTTTGACATGACATGAGGTGCTTATGAGTGTTTATGATGGTCTTATGCTTAGAACGGTTGTCCTAGCAAGAAGTTTGTGTGGCTTTGCCATTTTGATATGTTTTGCTCATGTTTAGGACTTTGCTCATGAAGGTGAATTTTCGCAAAATAGTTCAATTCTATCTTAGCTTCGCCTAATGGTTGTGAAACTTGGTGATCTTGTAGTTGATGTCATTACGAAGCTATATAGTACATAACTTGCTCATTTGGACATGTGTAGCATCCTATGTTGAATTTGTCTATTTGAGAAGCTCTAGGGTGCATTATTTGCATTTTGAGCCTTGATTCATGCATTGGCAACAAGGGGGAGAAATGTTGGTGGAGAAAAGTTGCTTTGCATCCCTAGAACCTATTCCAGTTGTCAAGGGGAGTTTGTGCATTTCCTTTGCATTTTTGGTCTTTGGAGCGAGCTGCTGAAGCAAACCGGTTGGACCGGTTTTCGAAACCAGTGCGACCGGTTTTGGAGTGAGCTGCTGAGCATGCACAAGTCCAGGGGAAGTGTGCTTTGGTTCAGGGGGAGTTGCATGTGTGCAGGGGGAGCTCTTGTGTGAGTTTTGCCTTGGTTGCTTTGGTGGTTTGCTTCTTTGTGGTGAGCTTGTTTTGTCTCGGTTGTGTCAAGTCGTTGCCCTTGCCTAAGTGGACCGAGACTTTCCTCATTCAAGTGGTCTTGCTCTTTGCCTTTGTTTTGGCTTTCGATCTATTATTTCAAATTCTTTGGTCATTTCTTTTCTTTTTCCTTTTCTCTTTGGTTACCAAATGTAATGCACTCATCAACGGGGAGATTGGGGACCTGTGTGGTTCGAGGATCGGTGGATGGTCGGTTCCTAGTGTGATGAGTGATTGACAACATTATGTGGACTGACTCTTGGCTAAGTATTGTAGGTGCAGGTTGCGGCTTGACTGGTGTTGGTGCAGGTGAAGAACAAGCGTGAAAGGTCATTGCTGGTGAGGCCTCCAGGTGTGGAGAAGATAAGTAGGCTTGGTTCGAGGGACCTGGTGGCCAGCGAAGTCAAGTGCGGGCCGCATGGTGGCAAGAACAGCAAGACGAAGTTGTGGACGGTTTCTTGGTTGAGCCTCAAAACGAAGGTCGTGCAGGAACTTCGTGGGAGCCAAGTCATGAGTGGTGATTGGCGGAGACTACATCAAGTTCGCGGGGTTTGCAGAGGTTCACCATAAAACCACTGGGTTGCTTGGCTGAGCCACAAAGCCAAGGTCGAAGACTCGGTGTGGCTATCAGGACAAAATCGGTCTGACTAGGTGGTGAAACCGGTCTGACCAGTTTGGGGTCGCAGGGCACCGAAGTGTTTCGAAGCGGAGGACACACGTCGGGATCGCATGGTGTGCATCGAGGCTACACGAGGTGCGGTCGCCGGGCATCCGTCCGATGGTGCTACGACGAATGTTTCCCAAAGTGCCCTTCGGGGGCGTGTATCCTAGTTTATGTAATAGGGGCAGTTTCATCTTTCCATTGCCACCATATAAACCAAGTAGAGAGAGGAAGGCAGCCATCTGAAGGACCGATAAGGCGACCAGAGAGGGGGGAGTGAATGGGAGCCGATAAAAATTCTTCTTGAGGGAGATTGAAACTCCGACAAGACGAACTAGCTCGGTCGAACCCCCGAAATCACACGCTCCGCACTTCTACCTCCCGTTTGCCAAAACCACGTAGCCACTGGAGTGCTACTGGTCCTAGGAACAAACTCTACCAGCAACCACAACACACACGCAGCACCGACAGCGGAAACAACTCGAAAGCCGGCTAACCAGAGGGGGCGGTTAGACCGGGTATAGGGGGCGGTTAGACCGCCTCCACCTGGCAACCAAGAAATCCTCCGAAACGCCTCTTCCGAGCACCAAAACACACCACGGTTTCACCAACAGAGATCTCTGGTCAAGGCCATGCTAGCTACCAGAAAATCTTGGCGAAAACCAAAACTTCACCCAAGGGCCTAGGGGCGGTTAGACCGGCTACCAGGGGCGGTCTAACCTCCTGTACCCAGCAGCGAACTCCAAACAAGAACACCTAGCAAACTGCACGGAAACGACCCCAAATTTCACCCAGACACTCCTCTGATCAAGGCGAACAAACTCACAGAGGAAAATCCGGCGAAACAGAACTTTGACCCGGAAATACCCCGGGCGGTTAGACCGCCCCTCGTAGGCGGTTAGACCGCCCCTTCCGTAAAAACGAACCCGCGGGTCAAACCTCAACTTCCTCACGCCCGATCTCCCGAATCACTCCACGGATTGCAGCCGACTTCGGGGATAGCCGGGTTACCTCCGGGCAACCTCTTCCTCAAAGGAATCGACCCGAAACGCTCACAATCAAGAGGAATCGAAGAAATCGCTTCTCTAGGTCAAGAACTCGAGTTCCAACGAAAACCACCAAATCGAGTCCGATTCAAAGGAGATTTGGGGGCAAAGTCACCAGCCAAAGAGGCACAAGAACCTCATACGTGACACCCACCAAAAACCCCAAGAAATCGTTCTCAAAGCACCGCCAAAAAGAACTCCGAAAATCAACATCAAAGAGACGGGAAAACCACCATGAAGAACCACGCCGAACCTTCTATACATGCCATGAATGGTTCGTACAAGGTCTAGTTTGCCACCCAAACATCCATCCCTCTCTCTAGATCTCACATGAAGCTCTCAAACTAGCCTTCTAAAAAACCTAGGGAAAATAGAGAACGAAAATGGAAAAACCAAATGAGCTAGGGTTCCAAGAGTTGGCCGCCAACCTCTCACCTCTTGGGTTATATAGGCGGCAACCGAATGTCTAAAATGCCCCTCTCTACTAACTAGGGATACATGCCCCTCAAGGGCGGATTTGGAATTCTTGATGTCTTCACCATCGGACGGATGCCCGGCGACCGCACCCTCGCGTAGCCTCGACGCACGCCTTGCGATCCCGACGCGTGTCCTCCGCTTTGAAGCTTCTCGGCGCCGGCGGCCAGGGCGGTCAGACCGCTCCCTGGGCGGTTAGACCGGCCCAAGAGATCTGACCGGCCCCAGGCGGTCTGACCGCCCCTCCTGGGCAGTTGAACCGGCCTGGGTGGCCGCACCTCCTCGTCGAGTCTTCGGCCTCGGTTTTGTGGCTCAACCGAGTAACCCAGTGGTTTTCTGGTGAACCACTGCAAACCCCGCGAACTCGGTGTAGCCTCCGCCAATCTCCACTCATGACTCGGCTCCCACATAGTCCCGGCTCGACCTTGGTTTTGAGGCTCTACCAAGAAACCGTCCACGACTTCATCTTGTCGTTCATGCCACCATGCGGCCCGCACTTGACCCCCGCCGGCCACCGGTCCCTCGAACGAAGCCTACTTGTCTTCTCCACACCGGAGGCCTCATCGGCAACGACCTTTCGCGCTTGTTCTTCACCCGCACCAACACGAGTCAAGCCGCAACCCGCACCCGCAATACTTAGCCAAGAATCGCTCCACACAACGTTGTCAATCACTCATCACACAAGGAAGCGACCATCCACCGGTCCTCGAACCACACATGGTCCTCAATCTCCCCCTTGATGAGTGCATTGACAACACACTCAAATGAAGTAACACAAGAGAAAAGGTAAAGAAAAGAAACAAAATAAAAGGAAACCCCAACAAGCGATCGAAAGCCAAGGAAAGGCAAAGAGCAAGATCACTTGAAGAAGACAAGTCTCGGACCCCTTAGGCAAGGGCAACGGCTCGACACATCCGAGACAAAACGCAGCTCAAGCAAAGAGCGCAAACCACCAAAGCAGAACTCGAACACCACAAAGAGCTCCCCCTGCACAAAAACAAGCTCCCCCTGAACACATGCATCAATGCAACTCGAGAATGCAACAAAGAGCAAAAACTGCTCACACTGCCCAGGGCGGTTAGACCGCCCGCCCGGAGGCGGTTAGACCGCCCGCCCGAACCGACCGCCCGGGGGGCGGTTAGACCGCCCAAAGAAACCGGCCCCGCACCACATCGCTCAAAAATTGCCCGAAACAATTGGAACACCTTCCAAACACTCCCGAGTGCCCAAAACATGCATAAACTTCTCCCCCTTGTTGACAATGCAGGAATCAAGGCAAAATGCGAAAACTTGCAACATAGAGCTTCTCGAATATACAAAATTCATCACAAGGAGCTACACAAGTCCAAATGAGCAAGTTAGATACTCGACAGGTTCGTAAGGACCTTAACTACGTGATCACCAAGTTTCACAACCATTGGACAAGGCTAAAAAGGATTTTAGGAATTTTGCGAAAAGTTACTCCCTCACAAGCAAATACCTAAACATGAGCAAAACATATCAAAATGACAAAGCCACTCAAACTTCATGCTAGGACAGCCATTCTAATCATAAGACCATCATAAACACCCAAAAGCACCTCATGTCATGTCAAAGCCACCGAGCCATGTGCCTACTTCTATGTATGAGACTTCTCATTGGTAGGCATCATGCAACGGTTTAGCACCCAAAGCAAATTAATTTCAAGACATATGACATGGGAACATATTTTCCAAGCATTTTTCATTTCATTTTCAGATTTGTAAATGGTACATGAACTGTCTTTGCGACAAAAAGGAACTTATGCCCCTCCACAAGATTAAGCAAGAGGGCTAAACATTCATGATGGCAAGTGAGCCTTTGGCTCCATATGATCAATAAACTAGCTATCCAACCACAAAGTAGGCATAGCAAAGCCACTAAAACATGTCAAGATCATATATAGGCATTTACACATGAGAGAGCATGTATGTGACATTTTTCAAAAATTAGCCATCAACCATGGATCATTCATCAAGATCATCAAGAGCTAAGTCAAACTAACCGTAGCATATCAAACAAGCTCACAAGAACATATATAGCAACCCATGGTAAACATTGTATATAGGAGAAGCTTTTCCTATCCGATGCATATGATACAAAATGCATGCAATCTAAGATACAAGGATGCCTATACATCATGTTACATATGCCATGCCAAATGCAAGAAATGCACAAAGAAAAGCTATACATATGCTACAAACCGGCTCCTCGAGGGGAGGCAAAACGGGCTCGACACCACCGGCAAAGGAAAGCCCCCCACACACCCAACTCAAGAAATTAAACATGTCGGGGACCGCCCTAGGGGTCCCCTCAAACAATGGGGGAACCCTCACTTAAATTCCTGCATCAAAATGAACTAAGCCTAACCATGCAGAGAACTAACCATGCAGGACGTGGCCCATGCAGGCGAGACTTCGGAGGCCCACCGAGACGACTCGCCTATGAGACCCCTCGAGCAGGCTCCGCCTCGCCCGAGGGTACGCTCCTCCTCGAACGGGCTCCGCCCCGCTCGAGGGGCAACCCCCTCCTCGAGCGGGTTCCGCCCCGTTCGAGGGGCGACCCTTCCCTCGAGCGGTTCCGCCCGCTCGAGGGCTCGCTCCCCCTCGGGCGGGCCTCGCCTCGCTCGAGGGGTCGCTCCACCCTCGGGCCGGGGCCCGCCACGCTCACGGACGCCCCGCACGCGTGCGCCGGCCCCGTACTTGGGCATTTAACGCCCTGACGCCGCAGGACGGCGCCATCATGCGCCCGGGGCTCACGCCCCGGTGCCGCCGCACCAACTCCCCAGGGAGGAGCCCATCCCCGCCACTGTGGGGTGGACTGTGCGGTACGGCCGGCGTCATTCCCATGACACCGCGCGCACGCCACTGTACGGCTAACGCGCTCGACCCTCGAAAGGGGGCCGGGCGCACCCTCGACTCCACTCTCCCGTGACCCTGCAGGTTAGGTGAGGGGCGCTAGGCCGGTGGATGGCCATCCCGGCCACTGTAACGGCGCGGCTGCCGTACCCACGCGCGCGGGCGCACGCCCGACTCCGCAGCGCACGCCCGGCACCTGGCAAGCAACCACTCCACCACCGCGAGCTCATTGGGAAGGAACGCCGCATCGCCCGCTCCCCGTGCCCCGTACCGGCCATCATCAACACCTCCCTCGAAGCCTATCGGGGGACGCCATCGCCATCCGCCGCCTCCTACCCTCGAACCGCCACCGTTCGGGTACAAGGTAGGCCATCATGGCCGGATCGCAAAGCAAAGATGGACCGGACGGTCGCCCGCTCTACACCGTAGCACGACGTGCTCCCACACGCAGCCTAGGTAGCGCGGCGTGCATGTAACTCGCCGCTCCCTTGGCCTATAAAAGGGAAGGCGAGCCCCCCGCCGCGGGGGGACGGATCCGGAGGAACACAGCGCACTGTGCACTCACTCTCTTATTCTCCCACAACGCCTTCAGCTACTCGCCAGGGACTTGGGAGCCACGCTCCCTCTCCCGCCTTGCTTGTATTTGCCCCACTACAAGCACCCCCGGTGCCGAGCAATATAGTGCCACGAGCACACCACTGCTGGACGTACGGCCCCCTCGGCGGGAACCGGGATAAATCCTTGTGTCATTTGTTGCTTAGCATCGACCATTGAGGGATAGACCTAGGCGTCATCTACTGGTTAGTGTCGGGACCATATTCCGCACCGACAGTTGGCGCCCACCGTGGGGCTAACGAGCGCCTAAGGTCATTTCGCTAACTCCCTCCATGGTGATTCGCACTGAGTACCGTAGCACCCGCTACAACATGGGTAGCTCGGACTCCCCTTCCGGCCGGGTTCGAGATCCGCTTCGGGGACTTGAACTTCCAGGCCACGGGGAACGGCTATCTCATGCGCCTCACCAACCGTGAGGAGCTACGCGCGCGCCGTGAGGCCGGGTCCGGCTCGGTCTCCGCCGCACGCGCGACACCGCGCAGGCACCCGCAGCACGGATGCCGCGGGTCCGTCGACGCCGCGACGCCGTCGCCGCCCGGGCTACGCTCGCGTCGGGGCGCGGTCCGAGCGGCGGCAGGATGAGCGCGCCGCCGCCCGGGGCCGCGGTGCACCCACCGTCACGACGGCCGCCACCGCCCCAACGGACCGCGTGCGGTCTCGGGACCGCGCATCCCCATCGGGCCGCGTGGCGCCACTACGGCCCACAACGCCAACGTCAACACGACAATGCGCGAGGTTCCGCCCGGTCGCGCACGTCTTCGTCGCCGGGGACCCCGCACTTCGGCCGACGGACGAGTCGTCCCCGGGCTCCGTCGACACGATGCCACCCGCCAACCGTCATGGGTACGCGGAGTGGGGACTTCTCCGTGTGCCGGACCCGGCCGCGTTCGGTGCGCTTCCTCGACGCCACGGACCACCGGTTCGGCCGCTCCGACGACTCCAAAGATCGGGAGCTACGACCCCACGCGGGAGTGCCGCGCCGTCATCACCAACGACCCCGCCAACGCCGCCGGTGCGGCGGGCGCCGGGAGATGGGGAAGTCACGCTAGCCCCGGGGGTCGCCACGCGCCCGGCCGCGGGGCCAAGCGCTCCGCTAGGGCCGACGTCGACGCGCAACCGGCCCAAGCTCGCGAGCTCGAGGCCAAGCCGGCCGAGGAGTACGGACCGTGCGGCTACTCCGCGCCTCGATGGCGGGGGGAGGCCTCCCGCGCGCGGCGAACGCGCGCGGGAGCCGGGCCGACAGTCCGAGACCGCCTCAACCCCCGCCCCCAACGTCGACAACGCGGATACTCCACCGCGGGCGAGCCAAAAGCTCATCGCCGCCGCAACACCGCCGCGCGCCATGCCGGCACCCTCGACCCCCGAGGCTCGAGACATGCACCGCGAGGTGCGGTACCCTCCTTGAGCAAGCGGCCGTCCGGCAAGCCGAAAGCTCGGCCTCACGCATCCGCCAACGAAGGGGGACGCGCGGGGTGATGATCCCGCACCGGGGGGCGAACCCTCGGTGCATGCGGGTCGACCCGCCGACCGGGGACGCACGCCGGCCAAGGAACGGCTCCTCGACACACGCAGGCGCCGGATGGCGACGCCCGCAACGTCATCAACGCCGGGCGCACCAAGAAGGCGGACGCGCGAGCGGCCGGGGGCTACCACCCTCGAAGGGGTGGACGCTACGACGGGGCCGGTGAGGATCGCTCCCCGACGCCGGGAGCCCCCCGGCACCCGCGTGTTCGGCCGGGAGATCCGCACGGCGGCGTTCCCCCGCCGCTTCCGTCGCCCTCGACGATCGTCAAATACAACGGGGAGACGGACCCTCGTGTTTGGCTCAACGATTACCGCCCGGCTCGTCGGCCGGGCGGAGCCACCAACGACGAAGTGATCATCCGCAACTTGCCCCCGCATCCGGGCGACGCCGCCCCGACATGGCTCGAGCACTTGCCCGGCCCAAATCCATAACTCGGGACGATCTAGTCCACACTTTCGTGGGCAACTTCCGTGGCACATACGTGCGCCCCCGGAACTCCCGGGATCCGCGCTCCCGCACGCGAAGCCGTGCGACCGCCGCGGGACTTCATACGGCGCTTCTCCAAGCGCCGCACGAGCTCCCCGCCGTGGCACGGTCGAGAGATCGTGCACGCGTTCCTCGAGGGCACCACGTGCCGGGACCTCGTGCGCGAGCCGGGACACAGCCCGCCCACGGACTCGAACGAGCCGGTTCGACATTGCCACCGCCCTTCGCCTCCGGGAGAGGAGGCCGTGGGGGCAATCTTCGATGGCAAGAAGGGCAAGCGTTCCGAGGACACGCCCGCGGAGGGCAGGCGGGTCCAAGGAGCCGCGCCGCAATGACAAGCGGGGCAAGAAGGGGAAGAAGCCGCGCCGCGAGGCGCGCGAGCAGGGGCGCAACGGCGGCAACGCCGAGGCCCTCGCTCGTCGACCCGCCCGACGGGGCCCTCGACCGGCTCCTCGAGGCCCGGGGTGTTCGACGACATGATGAAGAAGCCATGCCCCTACCACAAGACCCCCGTGAATCACACTCTTGAGCAGTGCGACATGCTCAAGAAGTTCTATGGCCGTGCCGCCGCGAAGGAGGCAGAGGCCAAGAAGGATGGGGGCGACGGCGACACAGGTGGCTTCCCTGCTGTCGAAAATGTGTTCCTCATTTTTGGGGGACCTACTGTCGACATGTCAACCCGGCAGCGCAAGAAGGAGCGGCACGAAGTCCTCGCCGCAGAAAGGGCGCCTCCGGCCTTTCTCAACTGGTCGAAGGATGCCATCACCTTTAGCCGGGATGATCACCCAAACCGCATCCCGAACCCGGCCAAGCATTTCCGGTGGTCGATCCCATCATTGGGAACGCCCGGTTTTCGAAGGTCCTTATGGACGGAGGCAGTAGCCTCAATATCCTCTTCGCGCATACATTGCGCCTAATGGGGATTGGGCCGGACCATTGCCGGCCCGAAGACGAAGCCGTTTCACGGCATCGCGCCCGAAAGCAAAAAAGTTCAACCCCTCGGGCGATCGATCCGCCCGTCTGGTTCGGGACCCCCAAGAATTTCCGCAAGGAGACCCTCACCTTCGAGGTGGTGGGATTCAAAGGGGCCTACCATGCCATCCTTGGGCGACCATGCTATGCCAAGTTCATGGCGGTCCCCAACTACACGTACCGAAGATGAAGATGCCGGTCCAAACGGCGTCATCACCGTCGGGTCGTCGATCGAGCATGCATTCGATCGCGATGTCGAGTGCGTGGAACATGCGAGAGGCGCTAGCGCTGGATGAAGCGCTAGTAAACACACTCGGAGAAGATGGTCAACGACGACCTCGCCTCCGCCGCCAAACACGTCGGCACCTTCGAGGCTGCCGAGCAAACCAAAGGGGTCCCCCTCGACCCGACGGCCCCCGAGGGCAAGGTGTTGAGGGTCGGCCCGACCCTCGATCCTAAATAGGAAGCAAGTGCTCGTCGACTTCCTCCGCGCCAACGCCGACGTTTTCGCGTGGAGCCCCTCGGACATGCCGGGGCATTCCGAGGGAGGTCGCCGAGCACTCCCTTGATATCCCGCCTAACGCTCGCGGCGTTCGGCGCCGCGGCCGCGCCGCTTCGACGAGGAACGGCGACGGGCGATCGGAGTGGAGCTGCGGAAGCTCCTCGAGGCCGGATTCATCAAGGAAGTGTTCCACCCGACATGGTTAGCTAATCCCGTGCTTGTAAAAAAGAAAAATGGGAAGTGGAGGATGTGTATTGACTACACCGGCCTCAATAAAGCATGTCCAAAAGTTCGTTTTCCTTTGCCGCGCATAGATCGATCGTTGATTCCACCGCCGGTGTGAACTACTCTGTTTCCTTGATGCCTATTCGGGATATCATCAAATAAAAATGAAGGAGTCCGACCAGCTCGCGACTTCGTTCATCACACCGTTCGGGACGTTCGTTACGTCACGATGCCTTTGGCCTCGGAAACGCGGGCGCAACATATCGGCGCCGCATGCAAGCACGTTTTTGGGGACCATATCGGGCGGACGGTCGAGGCTTACGTAGACGACATCGTCGTCAAAACCGGGAAGGCGGACGACTCGGTCGGCCGATCTTGGCATCGCATTCAGCCGCTCGCGGGCCAACGGGGGTCAAGCTCAACCCCGAAAAATGTGTCTTTGGAGTGCCGCGGGGCATGCTCCTAGTATACATCGTCTCCCGGACGGGGAATCGAGGCCAACCCCCGAAAAGGTCGCGGCCCTCGAGCGAATGGGTCCATTCGGGACCTCAAAGGGGTGCGAAGGTGTTGGGGTGCCTTGCCGCCCTGAGCCGCTTCGTTTCGAGGCTCGGTGAGAAGGGCCTCGCCCTCTACCGCCGCTCAAGAAGCACGAGCGCTTCTCTTGGACCGCCGAGGCCCGGGAAGCGCTCGACAAGCTGAAGGCATCTCTGACGCATGCCCCAATCCTTACGCCGCCGCGAGACGGCGAACCCCTCCAACTCTACGTGGCCGCAACCACCCGGGTGGTCGCCGCCGTGATCGTTGTGGAGTGCACGGAGGAAGGGCATGCCTTGCCCGTGCGCAGGCCGGTCTACTACATCGGCCGAAGTCCTATCGGACACGAAGACGCGCTACCCCCGGCCCGAAGCCGTTGTATGCGGTAGTCCTCGCGCGGCGCAAGCTCCGCCACTACTTCGAGGCCCACCCAGTTACGGTGGCCTCCTCCTTCCCGTTAGGAGAGATCATTCGCAACCCCGACGCGGCGAGCATTGCCAAGTGGTCCGTGGAGTTGATGGGCGAGACGCTCGCCTACGCCCCGCGCAAGGCCATCAAATCGCAAATCCTAGCCGATTTTGTCGCCGAATGGACGGACACGCACCGCCGCCCCCTCGCATTCGCGCAGTGCCGGACTCTCGTTCTTCGACGGCTCGGTGATGAAGACAGAGCGGGCGCGGGCTCGCTTTTCGTGTCACCCCTCGGGGAGCACATGCGCTACGCAAAGGCGTCTCCACTTCCCCCGCGTCTAACAATATGGCGGAATACGAGGCCCTTCTCTCGTGGCCTCAAAATCGCCATTGAGTTGGGCATCAAGCGCCTCGATGTGCGAGGGGATTCGCGCTCGTGATCGACCAAGTCATGAAGAACGCGAGCCGCCACGACGACAAGATGGAGGCCTACCGTAAAGCCGTGCGAGCCCTCGAGGACAAATTTTACGGCATCGAGCTTAATCATGTACCCCGCCTGTACAACGAGGAAGCGGACGAGCCGGCAAAGATAGCATCCGGCGGATCACCATTCCCCCGAACGTCTTCGCGCGCGACATCGCGCGCCCCCTCGGCAACCTTCGAGCCTTACCCCTCGAGCGACGGCGGACCCTGGGGGCTCCCTCGAATCCGGGCCGGTGCGGACCCCATGGAAGAGGACCCCTCGAACGAGGCGTACGTACTCTCCCTTCTCGAGGGGTACGGCTCCCACGAGGTCGTCGCAATGGACATCGAGCCGGCTCCCGTCCGGTGCGGACCGGCGGGGAGAAGTACATCGCCCGGATTGCTCGAGGGGAGCTCCCCGCGACCGGCCACGCCCAGGCGCATCGCCAGGATGGCCAAGTCATTCACCCTCGTCGACGGCGAGCTGTACAAGCGCGCCGCGTCGGGCATCCTCCGGCCGGTGTATACCCATTCCCCGAGGGGCGTGAGCTCCTACGGGACATCCACGCGGGGATCCGTGGCCACCACGCCGCGCCGCGCACCCTCGTCGGCAACGCGTTCCGCCAAGGCTTCTATTGGCCTACCGCGGTCGCGACGCCAACGAAACCGTGCGCACTTGCGAAGGGTGCCGCTCTATGCCCGCAAGACCAACTTGCCGGCTCAAGCTCGCAAACGATCCCCGTAACATGGCCGTTCGCCGTGTGGGGATTAGACATTGCTCGGGCCCCCGCGGAAGGCGCCGGGGGGCTTCACCCACCGCTCGTCGCGATCGACAAGTTCTCCAAGTGGGTGGAAGTGCGCCCCATTACGAATTTGAGGGCCGAGCGGAAATCACGTTCTTCACCGACATCGTCTACCGCTTTGGAGTGCCAAACTCCATCATCACGTACAACGGTCCCGCTCACGGCCGGAAGTTCTTGGAGTTCGCGACAAGTTCCACATCCGAGTGGATTGGGCACCGTGGCGCACCCACAAACTAACGGCCAAGTGGAACGTGCCAACGGCATGATCCTACAGGCCTCAAACCCGAGAATTTTCGACCAACTCAACAAATCGGCCGAAAATGGCTCCAAGAACCGCCGACAGCCGTGTGGAGCCTAAGGACTACCCCAAGCGAGCCACCGGTTCACCCCGTTTTTCCTAGTCCATGGCGCGGAGGCCATCCTCCCCCACGGATCCGGAATACGGGTCACCCAAGGTTCGGGGCTACAACGAGGATGCTAACCGCCGAGCCCGCGAGGACTCACCGGACCGCCTAGACGAAGTACGCCTTGTGGCGTTGATGCACTCCGCAAGGTATCAACGATCCCTACGACGCTACCAAGCGCGCAAGATACGTCGCAGGATTTCGGCGAGGGGGATTTGGTCCTAAGGCTACGCCAAGACAACCGAGGGCGCCACAAGCTATCGCCCCCATGGGAGGGACCCTACGTCGTGGTGAAGGTGCTCAAACCGGCACGTACAAGCTTGCCAACGAGGACGGCGAAGAACTCACCAACGCTTGGAACATCCAACAGCCTACGTCGCTTCTACCCTTAGCTAGGATTCCCAAGTATTTTCCGTTGTAAAAACGCACCGCCAACGCCCCGCTTGGTGTCACCTATGTAAATACTCCGAATCTAATAAAAGGGCAACTCGGCTTTCCCCCGAAACCCAAGTTACCCTCGGGGGCACTGCGGGGGGCACCCCCCCCCCCCAAATGGTCCCATTTTTTCGCGCAAAAAACGTAATAACACGCGCTAAGTTTGTTTCCTACTTCAACCACGAGCCACGATTCGAAAAGGGCGTAGGTGGCACAGGTGGAAGGAGCGCGCGAGCCGAGACGCCCCTACGCCGCGTGGCTATGGCCCGTCTCTCTCGCCTCCAACCCGCCGGGCCCCTCGCGAAAGGCGAACTCCCCTAACTAGAATCTACTCAGAAGAAGAAGAAGCAAAAAGCGCAATAAGCAAGCGATTTCATTTACAAACCGACCATGTTCACAAAACTACTTGTTTATTTACAAGAGGCCACGAGGCCGCAGTTCGATACACATAAACAAAAAACGGGCCTAGCGCCCGTGTGCTTTCGGGGGCGGGTGGAGCGCAGCGCCGGGGCCGGCGTCCGGAAGAGGAATTCTTCGAAGGCCTCGGCGAGCGACTCGGCGGCGTCGGCCAGCAAGCGCGTCCGCACGCTCCATGGCCACCTCATCCTCGACGCCCTGGGCACGATGTAGCCTTCCGCTACCGCCTCGAGGTTGACCTCGTAGTGGGATCGCACCACTCCGAGGGCCTCTCGCACGCCAGGTGCAACGCCCGGCGCATTCGCCCCGTGACGTGGCCGCCGAGGGCGCGTAGGCGGCCGGCCGCCGAGCCGCCGCCCGGGCCTCGCCTTCCTCGACGACGCGACAGGTCTCGAGGGCCGCGTCCCGTAGCTCCTGCAGCTCCTGCTCCGAGGAGTTGTAAGAAGCTTGCAGGGCCTCGGCCCGCCCAGCAGCGTGTCCCAGGGCAGTGCGCAGGCCTGGAAGCAACAAGATGACAAGAAATCAGAAAGGGGGAAACGAACCCTCTAAAGCAAGAACTAACAAGCAGGGTCAGACAGTAGCTTACCCTCGATTTGTCTCCTCCCCAGATCGAGGTCGCGGCGCGCGGACCTCCAAGCGCCGCCTCGAGGCTCGGACGGTCTCGCCTTGCTCGACGAGGGCCATCTCTTGGGCGGCATTGCCGATGCCGAGCGCCAACGCCTCATCCTCAACCTCGGAGAATGCGGCGTTCCGCTCCTCCGGCCGACTTCTCCGCCGCCTCGCGAGCAACGCGCTCCCGCTCCGCCGCCGCCGTCCGGCGCCGCCAAGGGCGCCTTGCTCCTCCCCGCAGAGCCGCCCCTCGCCCCCGGGGGGCGACGCGCTCCCCGCCGGAAGCCGCTCCTCGAAGAACGACGAGAGCCGCAGCCCCTTGACGTCGAGGGCGGCCTTCGTGTCATCGGCCTCCTTGGCGCGCCGCTCCAACCCGCGCGCCCGTTCCTCGCCTTGGCGCCGCCGCGCCCGCGCTCCCTCGAGCGACGTGCGGAGCTCCCGGCCTCGCGCGAGCGGTGGCCACCTCCGCCTCCCGGGGTGGCGGCCGCCGTCCGCGTCTTGTCCAGTCCTCGCGCGCGCTCCGCGCGCCTCGTCGCGATCGACGAGGGCCGCGCGGATCCGCCCGAGACTCGAGTCACGCGCCGCGTCCTGCCCTGAGCTCTCGGGGAGCACGCCGCACCACGCCATCGCCCGCACACCGGCCGGGCCTGTCTGGCGTCCTGAGAGCATCCGCAAGCGCGTCGTAAGCGCTGCATCGCTCCCGGAGCTGGCGGACCTCGGCGTTCACCTGGTCGAACGCGCTATACTTTTCACGAGCGCGGCGCTCGAGCTCCTGGCATCCACACATCGAATCTCGCAAGTGTCAAGGCTTGAATGCAGCACGCGAAAACGAAATAAGGAAGGGAGACGAGCAACCGTGGCTCACCTGGAAGACGATCCAGGCCGGGCCGCTGTGGACCCGCGCCGCTTCGTTCAACGCGCGGCTGAGCGTGGCGCCGTGGCTCGAGAGCTCGCCCCGCAGCTCCCGCTCCCTCCGGGGCGCGCAAACGCCGGGGATCCTCCACGGCCCCCCCCCCCCACCCGGGCGGGGCGGCCGGCGTGGGAGGACGAGGCCTCGCATCGTGCCCCCGCCCCCCACTATCATGTGACCCTCGTGTCGCCTCACGAGGGCCCCCTCCCCGGGGCTCGGAGAGTTCGTGGGCCGCCCGCCCACCGGTTCCACCCAGGCGGCGGGGAGTCATCCGAGAGCTCCACCACCTCCGCCCGGGGGACCGCCGGCGGGCGGAGCCGCCCCTCGCTCCGCCCCCCGCCGGCGCCCCCACCCGCGCCTCCGCGGCCGCGGCGCCCGTTGTGGCGCCGTTGCCGCCACCTCCGTCCGTGCCGCCACATCCGCGGCGCTCCCGCGAGGGTCGCGCCCGCTCCGCCTCCTCCGCAGTGGCCGCCACCGCGGCGGCACCTCCACCGTAGCCGCCGCCGCGGCCCGCGCCTCCGTGGCGACCGGCGCCGGCCGCCCCCCGCGACCTCCCCGGGCCGCGCCGCGGCGGCCGATCCACCCGGCCGAGCCTCGAAGCCCCAACCGGCCTTGCGCGCTCGTGCCCGCCGCCGCGCCTGCCCCCGGGCGCGACCCCTCGACGAACGCCGCCGGTGGGGATCGACGCGTCCGTCCCCGCACCTTGGCTCGGTGCAAGAGGAGGGACGGTTGGCACCGCCCCGCGCAAACACGAACGGAGGATTAGAGCATCTAATAACCAGCAAACTAAGGCCAAGCAAAAGAAGAACAAAGTTCCTTACCTCGCGGAGGAAAAGGCCCGCTTCCTTTTCCTCGAGGCCTCCGACGAGGCCGGGCGCGGCGCCGCGCCCGCCGCGGCACCTCCCGACGGCGCCGCCGCACGCGCGAGCACGCCCGCCTCACGCGTGGGCGCGCCCGACGCCGCCACCACGCGCGGGGCACGCTAGCGCCCGCGCGCGCGGGCGCGCCCACCGACGCGCCCCTCGACGAGGACGCCGCGCGCGCGGACGCACTCCCCGCCACGCGCGGGCACGCTGGACGTGCGCGCAGCACGTCTGCCACGCGCGCGCCTCCGTGGCGCGCGCCGGCACCTCCGCGGCGCGTGCCGCCCCCGACGATGATCGCCCGGCGGCGGACGCCGACGCGCCCGCCCTGAGCAAAGCCACCCCCGACGCCGCGCGCGGATCCGCGACGGGGCGCGGGCCGCCACCCGTCCGAGGGGCCCTCCCCTCGGACTCTTCCTCCTCGTCCCGGTCCGAGGACGAGGGCTCCTCGATGTCGAGGAGGAGAGCCCCGCCCTCCTCCCGCCGCCGGCACTCCGCGACCGTGCGTCGCGCGCGCGCTTGGCGCCGCCGCGTGCTCCCTCCCCGCGCGCCGCCCGCTCCCCGCCGCCCCGCCGCGCCGCCCGCCGAGCGCACGGGAGTCGGGGGTGGGTGGAACGGACTTGGCGGCGTTGAACCGCACCCGCCGCGCGCGAGAACAACGGTGGCACATCGGGAAACGGAATCAAGAACAAGGACTAAAACGGGAATCAAAAAACCACACTCACCAACGGCCGATGGGGAGCATCTCGATGTCCCACGGGGGTCCGACCCGCAGTAGCGGCGTCCTCGGTGTCGACGGCGCTCCGCGCCCGGTGAGCGCGTACGGCCGCTCCCGGCGGCGCGGGAGCATCCGCGACCTCGCCACGTCGACGGGGTTGGCCGCCTCCGTCATCTCGAAGATGCGGAGCGGCTTCTCCATCAACCCGCACGATTCGCCGGTGATGAAGGAAGGCGAGGACGCCCATCGCGTTGAGCCCTTCCCTCGCCGGCCCGCCGCAAGGCGGCGAGGACGGACCCCCGGCGCGCCCGATGGTTGGCCGTGGGCAACCCGTAGCCCCGCAGTCCGGCCTCTTTCTTGAACACCCGCCGGTGTAGGGAGGAAGGCCGGGCTCCGCGTTGGCGGATAAAACCATCCCCGCTCCCGCCCGGCGTTGTTCGTCGTCATGGTGCGGGGATGTAGAACTCCTTGAGCCGCCCCCGCAGGCGAGCGACATCCCGCCGGGCGCGCACCGCGCGGCGGGTCCTCGCTCCGACGTGGGCCGCGTGATGAGCTCCGCGGAAGAGGTGTACCCGCAGCTCCCGCCTGATCGGGATCCCCGGTGTACCCTTCGCGGACGCCCACAAATGTGGCCGCTCGCGAGATCGCATTGGGGGCAAAGTTGTGCGGCTCCACCCCATAGTGGTAGCACAATGCCCGCATGAATGTGCTCGCCGCGCGTTGAAGCCGCGCTCGTGGTAGCGAGGAAGCTCACCACGTAGCCCTCCGGCGGATTGGGCTCAAGGTGCGACGATGGCGGCACGATCCACCTCCGCCGGCGCCCTTCTTCGTGGGCCGAGAGCCGGCCGGCGGCGACCCTCGCCCGCCGGTGGCGAGCGGTCACGCTGGCCGACCTCTCCCATGCGTACGGCTCCGGGACCCCAATCGGAAGCCGAGGCGGCGCCATGAGGGGGGGCGAACGAGTGCGAGGGCGAGAGGACAAGGAGACAAGGAAGAAGCTCTAAAACGTGCCAGCCCGCGCGACGGCAAGAGCGAGGCGAAGGCGAAGGGACGGAGGACCGAAAACGGTGAGGAGCCAAGGTAGAAAACCGCCGCCCCTTCCTCACCGCGCTTTATAGGCGACGGGGCGAGTTCTCCGAGCGCACGCCCCGCCAACATTAACCTGCCAGGAATCTTTCCATCGCGTCGACGGCGGGCCCCACCACGACCGGCAGCGGCTCTAACACCTGCAGCGGGTAATCATCACGGCAAGACCGGCGACGACCGAGGCGAAACCGTCACGTCCGCCGGCCACATCGCCCACTACGCGCGCGCACGGCCGCGCGCCAAAAAGGCGCGCCCGCGCCGCAAAACCCGCGGCCACGCCCCGCAAGGCAATTCAAATGCCCGGCCCCTTGCCAAGCAAGGAGAGCCCTC
Organism: Cenchrus americanus; assembly: GCA_947561735.1. Taxonomy (NCBI): domain Eukaryota; kingdom Viridiplantae; phylum Streptophyta; class Magnoliopsida; order Poales; family Poaceae; genus Cenchrus; species Cenchrus americanus. Next base: position 182,531,130 of record OX387245.1, read on the forward strand.
GAGCGAGGCGAATCCCTCGGCTCGAGACAAGGGTGACCCTCGATGGGATGACAAGCCGTGAGAAGGTCGCCCGGACCCGCGCGGTGTAGAGCAGTACTCGCGGGCACCCATGCCACGTAGGACCCTCGAGCGGCATGACCCCAACTCGAAACAAGGCGACCCTCGATGGGATATCGGCCGTGAGAAGGTCGCCCGGACCCGGCCGATGTAGAGCGGACCACCGCGGGCACCCATGCCACGTAGGACCCTCGAGCGGCATGACCCCCAACTCGAGACGATGTCAACCCCCTAAAGAAGGCACGCGCGTAAGAGGATCGCCCTGTGTCACGCTTGGAATAGAGCGACACCGAAAGCACTCATACCGCGCCATGCCACTAACCAAAGACCTCGAGGGTCGGCACGCCCGCACCCTCGACGGCCGCAAACGCGAAAAAGACGGGGGGGCCAAGGCACGGCCCCGCACGCCTTACCGATCGAGGTTCGAAGCCCGACCCTCGACGGGTCCGAACAGCGCCCCGGATCACGCAGTTAGGGACGACGAGGGCACGCGCATTCGAGCCGTTCCTCGAGCCCGTCGGCTCGAGGGTGCCCCACATGTCGTGTTCGAGAGCCGCCGAGGGCGCCTAGCCGGGGGGATCCCACCGAGGGAGAGCTTCCGCGCCCTCGGTCCCTAGCGAACCGGACCGAGCCCCACCTAGCAAACCCACGCAAGCGCTTCCATGGACGTGTCTCCGACCGCGCCAGCCCTACCCTTATCGAACGGGGCATGGACGCCCACTTGAACCACCCGCCAGCAGCTCGAAGAGGAATCCGCGATTCGCGACCCGCTCGATGGGAGTCGTGGAAACCTCACCTCCCGACCCGCGGAGGGACGGCGAGGGCGCGATAAAAAACAAGTCGTCAGGCTCGACCCGATCGCCTCGAACGGTGCCAAGGCTCGGGGGCTTGACGCGCGGCTACACCTCCTTGGAATTGCACCCGCCGGAGACAAGGACGGGGGAGCGTGCACCCCCGATGCCGCCGAAATACCGCCGATGCCGGTTGGCATATGTGCCACGCCTTCTCGACCGAATTGCTCGCGGTTAACCCCCCCGCAGGAGAACCCACACCCCCGCAGGCTTCGGGGCTAGACCCGCGGTCCCGCTAGCGCGGCCCCACGGAAAGCGTTCGCAAACAAGGAGGGAAGAACGTCCTATCGATGAGGTTCCAGAGCATCCGCGGGAGCCTCAATGGCAAACCCGCGTATGCTCGGGGGGCTACCGTCGGGGACCGCCCTAGGGGTCCCCTCAAACAATGGGGGAACCCTCACTTAAATTCCTGCATCAAAATGAACTAAGCCTAACCATGCAGAGAACTAACCATGCAGACGTGGCCCATGCAAGCAGACTTCGTGAGGCCCACCGAGACAGCTCGCCTATGAGACCCCTCGAGCAGGCTCCGCCTCGCCCGAGGGTACGCTCCTCCTCGAACGGGCTCCGCCCCCGCTCGAGGGGCAACCCCCTCCTCGAGCGGGTTCCGCCCCGTTCGAGGGGCGACCCTTCCCTCGAGCGGCCCGCCCCCGCCGAGGGCTCGCTCCCCCTCGGGCGGGCCTCGCCCTCGCTCGAGGGGTCGCTCCACCCTCGGCCGGGGCCCGCCACGCTCACGGACGCCCCGCACGCGTGCGCCGGCCCCGTACTTGGGCATTTAACGCCCTGACGCCGCAGGACGGCGCCATCATGCGCCGGGGCTCACGCCCGTGCCGCCGCACCACCCCCCAGGGGAGGAGCCCATCCCCGCCACTGTGGGGTGGACTGTGCGGTACGGCCGGCGTCAGTCCCATGACACCGCGCGCACGCCACCGTACGGCTAACGCGCTCGACCCTCGAAAGGGGGCCGGCGCACCCTCGACTCCACTCTCCCGTGACCCTGCCGGGTTGGGTGAGGGGCGCTAGGCCGGTGGATGGCCATCCCGGCCACCGTAACCGCGCGGCCGCCGTACCCACGCGTGCGGGCGCACGCCCGACTCCGCAGCGCACGCCCGGCACCGCAGCAACCACTCCACCACCGCGAGAGCTCATTGGGAAGGAACGCCGTACTGCCCGCTCCTGTGCCCCGTACCGGCCATCATCAACACCTCCCTCGAAGCCTATCGGGGACGCCATCGCCATCCGCCGCCTCCTACCCTCGAACCGCCACCGTTCGGGTACAAGGTAGGCCATCATGGCCGGATCGCAAGCAAAGATGGACCGGACGGTCGCCCGCTCTACACCGTAGCACGACGTGCTCCCACACGCAGCTAGGTAGCGCGGCGTGCATGTAACTCGCCGCTCCCTTGGCCTATAAAAGGGAAGGCGAGCCCCCCCGCCGGGGGGACGGATCCGAGGAACACGGCGCACCGTGCACTCACTCTCTTATTCTCCCACAACGCCTTCGCCTACTCGCCAGGGACTTGGGAGCCACGCTCCCTCTCCCGCCTTGCTTGTATTTGCCCCACTACAAGCACCCCCGGTGCCGAGCAATATAGTGCCACGAGCACACCACTGCTGGACGTACGGCCCCCTCGGCCGGAACCAGGATAAATCCTTGTGTCATTTGTTGCTTAGCATCGACCATTGAGGGATACACCTAGGCGTCATCTACTGGTTAGTGTCGGGACCATATTCCGCACCGACAAAACACACACCAAGTTCCCCCCGCAAACGAGTGAAAGTTGCTTGATCTAGGGGTTTGGTGAAAATATCGGCTAGTTGGTCATGTGTGGGTACATGGATCAAAGCTATCTTCCCTTTCTCTACGTTGTCTCTCAGGAAATGATACCTCACTTCTATGTGTTTGGTTTTGGAATGGAGCACCGGGTTCTTTGCAACGCTTATGGCACCGGTGCTATCACAATGAAGTGGGACATGGGTATACTCCTCACCAAAGTCACTCATGGTGTAGGTGATCCAAAGGAGCCGAGAGCAACAACTAGCAACGGCAACATACTCGGCTTCGGCCGTGGATTGAGCAACACTCGACCGCTTACGAGAAGACCAAGACACCAACGAAGAACCCAAAATCGGCAAGTCCCGAAGTGGACTTCCTATCCAACCTACACCCGGCAAAATCCGCGTCCGAAAAGCCATGAAGCGCCAAAGAAGAGGACGCGGAGTACCAAAGGCCGAAGTCGGGAGTGTGACGCAAGTACCCGAAAATTCGCTTCACCGCTTGCCGATGCGAAGTCCTCGAGACGCTTGAAAACGAGCGCACGGACACACCGAGAACCGTATGTCCGCCCTCGTCGCCGTCAAGTAGAGGAGTGACCCGATCATGCTTCGGTACTCCTTCTGGTCCACATGTTCACCTTCCTCGTCCGCATCAAGAGCCGTAGTCGTACTCATCGGCGCCGTCATAGCCTTGGAGTCCTCCATCTTGAACTTTCTCACAATGTCCTTGGTGTACTTAGCCTGGTGCACAAATGTTCCTTCCTTTGATTGCTTGATTTGTAGCCCGAGGAAGAACTCGCAACTCACCCATCATGCTCATCTTGAACTCCCCGCTCATATCATCCGCAAACCTCGCAACAAGAGAGTTAGACGAGCCACCAAAGACAATATCATCCACGTACACCCGCACAATCGGGATATCTCTCGCCCCGCCCTCGCAAAAACAAGGTCCGATCGACCTTCCCCATCTCAAAACCTCTCTCAAATAAGAACCCCCTCAACCCGCCATACCAAGCTCTAGGCGCCCGCTTCAACCCATACAGCGCCTTCCTCAACTTGTACACCGGTGGGGGTACTTCTCACTCTCAAACCCCGAGGTCGTCTCACATACACTTCTTCCTCCAACACTCCATTCGTAAAAGCACTCTTCACATCCATTTGGTGCAACTTGAACCCTTTAGCCACGATAAAAGGCTAGAAGGATCCTAATCGCCTCCAAACGGGCTACGGGAGCAAAGGTCTCCTCGTAGTCGATGCCCTCCTTCTGACCGAACCCCTGAGCAACAAGTCTCGACTTGTTCCTCACAACCTCACCCTTCTCTCCCTCTTTGTTTTTCCACACCCACTTTGTACCAATCGGCTTACACCCCCGGGGGAGGGTCAACCAACTCCCACACCCGATTCCTCTCAAAGTTCTCCAACTCCTCATGCATCGAGTTAACCCAATTGTGATCGATAGTGCGTGTCCAATGTCTTTGGGCTCGAAAGAAGCAACAAATGCAGCATGAGCAAAATGGGAATTGTTTCGAACCCTCGACCGTGTAGTGCGTTCATTCATGTCGCCGATGATCCTCGAAGCCGGGTGATCCACTTGAACTCGCCGGGGAGGTTCTCGCCTCGAAGCTACCTCCCCCTCAACATCGCCTTCTCCTCGTTCTTCGTTTGTCGTCGTAGGTGTAGCAGAGGGTCCATCCATCATCGTAGTCGAAGTAGTGGGTACATGTCCGCCGGGGGCACCGCACCGCCATCTTCATCATCACCATGTTCATGCTCCTCCTCCCGAAAGATCTCCTCGCCAAGCTCATCATCACCGCACACTCAAAGACAAGCCGACTACGTGGCTCGTCTCGTCGAAGGTTACCTCGCAAGTCTCCACGATTTGGTTAGTTTCAAGATTGAGCACACGATATGCTCTAGAATGAGATGCATAACCAAAGAAAATGCCATCGACGGACCTAGCCTCAAACTTATCCAACTTCCTCGCCTTTCTTGAGAATGAAACACTTGCAACCAAATACATGGAAGTGACTCACTTTGGGTGTGCGACCATGCATCAACTCATAGCATGTCTTCTTCTTGTGCACTCCGAGGTATATTCTCGTTCGACACATAGCATGCGGTATTCACCGCCTCGCCCCAATACCTCCTGAGTCCTATGCTCATCAAGCATCGTCCGAGCCATCTCGCACAAGGTCCCGTTCTTCCTTTCCACAACACCATTCCCGGGGAGGCGTATACGGACTCGAAAACTGGTGCTCAAGACCCAAGTCATGACAAAAGGTTTCAAAACAAGAGTTCCTGAATTCCGAGCCATTATCACTGCGGATAGCTCGTATGGCATCTCCGTGCCTCTCGTTCCTCAACCTCAAGACTAGATCTCGAACAAAACCAAACGTCTCCCCCTTCTCCTCAAGAAAGAACACCCACGCATACCGAGAAAAGTCGTCCACCACAACAAGGACATACCACTTCCCACCCGCAGATCGCACACGAGCTGGGCCAACAAGATCCATATGGAGCAGCTCGCATGGACGCTCGCTCATCACATCGGTGAGAGGCGGGTGAGAAGAGGCCACCATCTTGGCATGCCTACACGGAGCACAAACCAACTCTTTCTCAAGCCTCAAACGTGGCAATCCTCGGACCAAATTGAGTTTACTCAAGCGAGACGAAGGTCAAAGCTCAAGTGACCCAACTTCCTATGCCACTTCCACAACTCACTCGAAGAACCACCAAGAAACAACGCTCAACACCCGAAGACCGAGAAAAATCAGCACGAAACACCTGACCCTCGGGAACGACCATACAAACAAGGTCCCCTCGAGAGTCCAAAATCCGAGAACCACCAGGCCGAAACAACACCTCAAAACCCTCATCCAACAACTGAGACACGGAAAGCAAATTGTACCCCAACGATTGAACAAGAGCAACATGCCTCGCAGTGATCTTGTCACTCACTTTTATCTCACCTTCCGAAAGCACACGCCCACGCCCATTGTCCCCAAAGGTGATGTACCTCTTCGTCACCACCGGACGAGACTTGAGAACCACCCCCCGTCTCCGGTCATATGCCTCGAACAACCGGAGTCAATCAACCAAATGTTCTTCAAGTCTCCCACCCGAAATTCAAAAACAAGCACGTGAGCGAACAAACGACTCAAAGATCGGGGTTAGTACCAAAGGAGGAAAACCAAGGTGCCGAGCCATTTGCTCGAAAGTGGGGTTAGCACCAACCAAAGCATCTCTCCTACCAAAGCTACCTCCACGAACACCACCTCGGTAACCACTCCGAGGGAACCACCCCTCACCGCCCGGAGGAGGACCAAAACCACGAAGACAACCCGTGGAGCGTCCCTCCTCTCCTTCTCAAAGCTACGACTCCTCCCATCCCCCGTAGTGACCTCGAGGGGGAGAATGCCTAGCAAACCGACCACCGCCGTCTCTCCGGACCAACCACCAAGCAACTCCACCTCCGGACCCGAAACCTCTCGACTCACCACCTCGAAAACCACTCCGCCCGCACTCGGGGGGGGGGCGGTAAACCGCCTAGCCGGGGCCGGGCCTAACCGCCCCCCTCGGGCCGGGCCCGGCCCGACCGCCTAGCCAGGCCGGGTCGACCGCCCCCCGCCCGAACGGCCTCCTCGTCCGCGGAACTCGCATCTCCCCATGCCGGAACACTTCTCACCACAGCCTTACCCCTGTGTAGTGGCATACGAGGCTTAGGTACACCATGGGAAGGGTTGTACCTATCCTTGTTCGCCCACTCCTTTGCCATCCTCTCTTCCCGCTTCCTCTTGAAGCAAAACTCATCCTTGTGACCCTCCTTCCCACAATGGCCACAACGGAACCTCACAAGCTTAGGTTTTGGCTTGGATTGGGGCTGCTCGCTTGGTTTCTCTCCACTCAACTCCTCCACCGATTTCTCCTCACTTGCCTTCTCTCTCACTTTCCCAAAGAACACTTTCCCCGAAGTGCTCACAAACTTGATGGGCTTTTGGAGATCATTTGTGGGTGTAGGAAATATAGGTGGAGCCGGGGTTGTGTCTAGTCGGTTCCTAAGATGGTTGGGTTTTGGAGGGAAATCATTTTTGTGGTGGGTTTTTGGTGGCTCCGGGATATTCTCTCCACTTCCTTCACCAACCTTGTTTGCCCCAAGCCCCTCACCATCTTGCCTCTTAAAGGCCTCGATCATCATCCTCAACTGAGGCTCATGACCGGACAACCAACCCATCAACTTCCTCAAGTCATCATTCTCATCCCGCAAGCGATCAACATAATGTGCAAGCTCCAAATTTTTCAATGCATGCATTTCACAAGTAGAGCAAGATGTAGGCATGGGTTCCTTCAATTTAGCCTCGAGCGAACTAGTGTAAGCATGCAACTCATCAATCTTAGCATGCAAAACAGGGGCAAGAAGTGCAAGCACCTAGCAAAGCGAGTCTAGACTTAAGCTCGCCCACTTCAACCCTAAGCACATCTAGTTCCTCACACTTGGAGGCATGCTTCTCCTTAAACAAAGCAAGATCAAGCAAGGAATATGGAGCAATCAAGACAATCATTTTCATCGGCAACAACGGGGCTAGCCTTAAGCGAATCAATCTCAAGCTTGCTATCAAGCACCCGTGTCTCTAGCTCAGCCCACTCTAGTCCTAGCATCCTCGAGTGAAGCCCTAAGCTCTTTCCTCATTTTCTTGGCCTCTCTAAGCATATCATCACGATTATCAAGCAAAGAGCCAAGCCTCTCATTCTCCCGGCGCAAGAAAGGAAGTTCATCACGCACCTCGTCGTCGGACTCGCAGTCCGAGTCGCTCCGTGTGCTCTTCTTGCCGCCGGAGCTCCGCCATGGTACGAAGCCATCTCTCGCGAGCGCCTCACCCCGCTCGTGTTCTTGGACAACCTCTTGTTCTTGCGGCGATCTCCCTCGTCGTCGGCGCCGCTCGAGCTCGAGGTGGAGTACGCGGAACTGGAGTCGACGTCGCTCGCTCCCACCATCGCTCGGGCCTTGCCTCGGCCCTCCTTCTTCCTCGATCGTCGCTCGTCCTTGTACTTGTTCTTGTGCTTGCTCTTGTGGTCGCGCCTCGAACGGTACTTGTCGTCGTTCTTCCTCGGCTTGTGCTTGTAGCCGTCCTTGTTCTCGGCCTTCTCGGGCGGCCGGCGACGAAGTGTCCCGCTTGCCGCACTAGAAACGAGTCCTCGTGTTCCTCCTCATGTTCACGCGGTTCTCGTGCGGCCTCTCGAACCGCCTCGTCACCGCCGGCTCGTCCTCTCCAAGGTCATCAAACTCCTCATCCGGCATAGACATCAAAGAGGAAAACGAGAACATCCGGTGGATGGGTTAGAGTTAGTCTTTCCTTTGGAACCACCAACGAGGGCAAGACTATGGGAGTCGGTCGGTCCCTCGAGCTTGGCGGTCATGCCCCTATCCACCTCGGCCGACTTGAGCTTCGAGAACTGCTCGTTCACCGTCGAGTGTCGTACCTCTCCGACTCGACTATGGCCTCGAACTTTCCGCCCCATATCGTACGATCCAAAGAGTGTAAGAGCTTGACCGCTCTATCATGATCATCGTACGGGAGCACGTCCACATTGGCCCTCATGTTGTTCACCACCACCGTGAACCTGCGGAACAAGGCATCGATGGACTCACCGGGGAGATGAGTGAAGTTCTCGTACTCTCTCCGTAGGTCGCATACAACCGTGCCCGAACACGGGCGTTCCCAACATGAGCCTCCTTCAACACCGCCCAAATCCTACAAGCCAAGTGCTCGGTGTGCACCCGACCGAACTCGGGCCGACACAAAGCACGAAACAAGTAGTCGACCGCCTTATTGTTGGCGTCGAATCCGTCCCCTCGACCCCGGAGCAAGGAAATCCATCGGCCGGACATATCCCGTGTCCACCGTGACATCCCACAAGTCCGACCCTTTCCGCGGAGGAACGCACCCATCCGCTTGCTCCACATCCGGTAGTTCTTTCCATCGAAGTGTGGAGGACCCGAACCCCGTTCCGGTACGCCATCCTTGGATCTTAGGCCGGTTAGAGTCAACAAAGACCCGAACCGGCTCGATACCACTTGAAGGACCGATAAGGCGACCGAGAGGGGGGGGAGTGAATGGGAGCCGATAAAAATTCTTCTTGAGGGAGATTGAAACTCCGACAAGACGAACTAGCTCGGTCGAACCCCCCGAAATCACACGCTCCGCACTTCTACCTCCCGTTTGCCAAAACCACGTAGCCACCGGAGTGCTACCGGTCCTAGGAACAAACTCTACCAAGCAACCACAACACACACGCAAAGACCGACAGCGGGAAACAACTCGAAAGCCGGCTAACCGAGAGGGGGCGGTTAGACCGGTATAGGGGGCGGTTAGACCGCCTCCACCCGGCAACCAAGAAATCCTCCGAAACGCCTCTTCCGAGCACCAAAACACACCACGGTTTCACCAACGGAGATCTCTCGGTCAAGGCCATGCTAGCTACCGTAAAATCTTGGCGAAAACCAAAACTTCACCCAAGGGCCTAGGGGCGGTTAGACCGGCTACCGGGGGCGGTCTAACCTCCCGTACCCGGAGCGAACTCCAAACAAGAACACCTAGCAAACCGCACGAAAACGACCCCAAATTTCACCCGTACACTCCTCCGATCAAGGCGAACAAACTCACGAGAGGAAAATCCGGCGAAACGAACTTTGACCCGGAAATACCCCGGGCGGTTAGACCGCCCTCGTAGGCGGTTAGACCGCCCCTTCCCGTAAAAAACGAACCCGCGGGTCAAACCTCAACTTCCTCACGCCCGATCTCCCGAATCACTCCACGGATTGCGGCAGGACTTCGGGGATAGCCGGGTTACCTCCCGGGCAACCTCTTCCTCAAAGGAATCGACCCGAAACGCTCACAATCAAGAGGAATCGAAGAAATCGCTTCTCTAGGTCAAGAACTCGAGTTCCAACGAAAACCACCAAATCGAGTCCGATTCAAAGGAGATTTGGGGGCAAAGTCACCAGCCAAAGAGGCACAAGAACCTCATACGTGACACCCACCAAAAACCCCAAGAAATCGTTCTCAAAGCACCGCCAAAAAGAACTCCGAAAATCAACATCAAAGAGACGGGAAAACCACCATGAAGAACCACGCCGAACCTTCTATACATGCCATGAATGGTTCGTACAAGGTCTAGTTTGCCACCCAAACATCCATCCCTCTCTCTAGATCTCACATGAAGCTCTCAAACTAGCCTTCTAAAAAACCTAGGGAAAATAGAGAACGAAAATGGAAAAACCAAATGAGCTAGGGTTCCAAGAGTTGGTCGCCAACCTCTCACCTCTTGGGTTATATAGGCGGCAACCGAATGTCTAAAATGCCCCTCTCTACTAACTAGGGATACATGCCCCTCAAGGGCGGATTTGGAATTCTTGATGTCTTCACCATCGGACGGATGCCGGCGACCGCACCCTGCGTAGCCTCGACGCACGCCTTGCGATCCCGACGCGTGTCCTCCGCTTCGAAGCTTCTCGGCGCCGGCGGCCGGGCGGTCGGACCGCCCCCCGCGGGCGGTTAGACCGGCCCAGTGGATCTGACCGGCCCCAGGCGGTCTGACCGCCCCTCCTGGGCGGTTGAACCGGCCTGGGTGGCCGCACCTCCTCGTCGAGTCTTCGGCCTCGGTTTTGTGGCTCAACCGAGTAACCCAGTGGTTTTATGGTGAACCACCGCAAACCCCCGCGAACTCGGTGTAGCCTCCGCCAATCTCCACTCATGACTCGGCTCCCACATAGTCCCGGCTCGACCTTGGTTTTGAGGCTCTACCAAGAAACCGTCCACGACTTCATCTTGCTGTTCATGCCACCATGCGGCCCGCACTTGACCCCCGCCGGCCACCGGGTCCCTCGAACGAAGCCTACTTGTCTTCTCCACACCTGGAGGCCTCACCGGCAACGACCTTTCGCGCTTGTTCTTCACCTGCACCAACACGAGTCAAGCCGCAACCTGCACCTGCAATACTTAGCCAAGAATCAGTCTACACAACGTTGTCAATCACTCATCACACAAGGAAGCGACCATCCACCGGTCCTCGAACCACACATGGTCCTCACCATCTCTTGGAACCCTAGCTCATTTGCTTTTGCTATTTTCCATTCCTATTTTCCTTAGGATTTTCATAGGACTAGCTTGAGAGCTTCATGGTGAGATTTTAGAGAGGGATGGATGATCGAGAGGCAAGCTAGACTTTGTATGAATCTTTCTTGGTATGTATAGAAGATTCCGCGTGATTCCTCAAGGCTTTTGTTGTCTCTCCCGTTTTTCCTTTTTGGTGATTTTCGGAGCCTTTTCTTGGCAATTTTCATGGAGGGATTTTGAGGGCCTTTCTTTGCGAGATTTGTTGTGGGAGTCACACATGAGGACCTTGTGCCTCTTTTCTTGGTGACCTTTCCCCTCCAAACCCGTCGAAAGCTCTCCGATTTGGTGGTTTTTGGTAGAGCCTGAGTTCTTGAGGTTGAGCCACGAGATTTGCGATTTCCGATGATTGAGAGTGTTTTGGTGGAATTGCATTGAGGGATAGGTCATCCATGAGGTAACCCAGGCATCCCCAAAGTTTCGCTGCAATCTGTTGGGTGAATCGGGAGATTGATTGATTGAAAGGTTGAGTTTGGCCCGCGATTTGAGTTCTTCCCGTGCTTTCCTGGAAAAACTGGTCTGACCGGTTTGGTGACTGGTTTGGCCAAGGTGTGTTTTTGGGGAGATCTTGTGGGAACAAGTTTCCTTTTGGTAGAAGAAGCTCTGGTCCAAGTTTTGTCGAGTTTCGAGTTCGTTTGCTCTAGTTTTGGGTTTTGGGGTTGGGGTTCCATGGGCAAAACCGGTGTGACCTGTTTGGATAAGAGGTCTGACCGGTTTTGGTGTGTTGGATTTTGGCTAAGTCTGGCAAAACCGGTCTGACCGGTTTGGCAAAGTGGTTTGACCGATTTCGGGTGATTTAGTCATTTTCTCCCCTTGCAAAACCAGTCTGACCGGTTTGAAAAACCGGCCTAACCAATTTTACTCTAGCAGTAGGGCAGTAGGTGCTTGAGTTATTTTCCGTTGCGTGTTTTCCAGAGTTCTTTGGTGGGTCTTGCTCCTAGGTCCAATAGCACTTCAGTGGCTATGTGGATTTGGCAAGAAAAGTGCATGGAGATGTTTGAGTGATCTTGGGTTTATTAGCTGAGTTCTTGAATAGAATTTTTATCGGCTCCCATTCACTCCCTCCTCTCTGGTCGTCAATCAGGTCCTTCAATTTGTATGCTTAATGTTAGTTTTAAAATCTTTACAAAGGTTTTGTCTAACAGACTCTCTTCGGTTGCATGTTGGATTACCAAACCTTCTCAATCTGCCTTTCTTCCTGGAAGATATAGTTTGGAAGGGGTAGTTGTTTTACATGAAACTATTCACGAGTTAAAAAGAAAAAAGCAGAAAGGCCTTATTCTCAAACTAGATTTTGAGAAAGTGTATGATAAAGTTAATTGGACTTTCTTGCAACAGGTCCTTATGATGAAGGGATTCCCGAGTATGTGGTGTCAGTGGATTGAGAAAGTCGTCACAAGGGGTATTGTGTGTGTATAGGTGAATGATGACTTGGGACACTATTTTCAAACCAAGAAGGGTTTGATGCAGGGTGATCCTTTGTCACCTATTCTCTTTAATCTAGTTGCAGATATGCTGGCTGTGTTGATTGAGAGCAAAAAACCTAGGTTTCTATGCTGGGTTGGTTCCTCACTTAGTGGAGGACGGTCTCTCAATCTTACACTACGCAGATGACATGATTCTGTTTTTGACGATGATTTAGAAAAGGCCAAAAGCTTGAAGCTAGTACGAAGTGCTTTTGAAAAGCTATCAGGTCTTAAAATCAACTTTCATAAGAGCGAGTTATTCTGCTTCGGGGAAACAAAAGAGAGGACTGGGGAATATGTGGAGCTTCTTTGCTGTAGGGAGGGTGAGTTTCCTTTCAAGTACTTGGGAATTCCAAATAGTCCACGAAGACTCTCTAATAAAGATTAGAGGGTGGTGGAGGAGAGATTTCAAAAAAAGTTAAGTTGTTGGAAGGGTAAGCTGCTCTCATCAGGGGGAGACTAGTCTTAATCAACTCGGTATTATCTTGGGTCATATAACCCTGTTAGGGTTTTCCATTGGAGATTGATTCATTCTACTTCTTGTAAGCCGCCGTCGTTGGCGTTTGTAATCAGACTCCGATCATAGTGAAGTCCTTGCTGGCTGGTGCTCGTGGTTTTTCCCTCTTGTGCTGAGGGGGTTTTCCACGTTAAATCTCGTGTCTTCTTGCGGCTTGATCTCTTTACTTCTTGTCATTTTGCGCCATAGTTTATAACAGCTACTACACCTACGTGCCAAAGATGATTACTGTACATCTACATGTGGTCTCTGTTCTAAACACATGGCATTCAAAACCACACATGGCATTCAAAACCAATGCGAGTTAAACATCAGCAGATCTTCAATCCACAAAATTAATGCATAAGACACCAAACCACATTCTCGACATTTGGCATTTTGTTTATTGTCGGTCAGCTGTGCTATATAATTCATGTGCCCATACAGCAATACACCTGCGCCGTCTTGTGTAAAGCATTGTGCTAATTTCCTTTGTTTTGCCTAAAAGGCAGTTGTTTGAGAGTTGAGATCATCCCCATAAGAAACATGAGCGACATTTGTTTTGTTAGTTTCCATTCCATTCTCGCTAGACTATCCCTTGCCCATGCAAACTTGCTGCAGTTAGCAACTAGGCATGCACGTATGGGAATGAGTGGTGTCAGGAAGACTATGTCAGCATATTACCTCAAGACATGAGCAAACAAGCTAATCGTAGGCTGCCAAAAGAGCTGACAATGGATCCCCAAGCGAGTTTCAGGGAAAAGGTGTGCCTTCCTTCGAGTTGTATTGTGGTCCTAAAGAGAATTGGTCGAAGTCTATCCGAAAAAAAGAATTGGGCGAAGTTTTTCTCCATGAATTTTGACGAAACAATTGGCTCCAAATCTCTGAGCACCGCATCTTGAAAATGGATTGGGAGGAGTTTATTGGGGCAGTTTGTGCTCTTAACAAGGCAGTTTTTTTTCCATATACAACAGTGTCTGAATATATCGAGCAGTTTCATAATTAATCTTGTACACATGTTGTTAGCAACACATGATCCTATGAACATGAGTGCTGAAGTGTATACCACTAGATTTTTTGATGGTCTTCGAAGTGATATACGTTTTGTAGTTGTAGTTCAAAGACCTCATGAGCTACTCCCTCCAGTTTAGTAAAAGAAGTTGTTTTGGACAAGGTTTTGGTCAAATATTGGGAATATACATGACGAATATCTTTTAAATCGTTGAGTTTAGAAATGTGAAAATCATATCAATAGATTTGTTTTGAAAATCATGTTTATAAAAGTATACATATATAATTTTCAATAAATATTTTGATAGAAAATAGAAGTCAAATTTGTATTTTGGAGACCGTGTCGCTGTCCTAAACGACTTCTTTTACCAAACCGGAGGTAGTAGATACTACTAGTTCCTGGCTATCGTGTCGCCCCCTCCACCTCTCTCTTCCTAACCCGATCGCACGTGACCCTCGCCACAGGCCACCACCCACCGCATATCTAGCCCTGCCCATTCAGTGGCGCTCCTACGCTACCTTGCTCCCACCATTTACTGAACTGCCACCACAACGGGCCTACCGTTGCCGATGGCCTCATTCTCCTCTAAAGTTGGCGGCCATTAGAAACTTGAAATCTAGAACCCCAAACCCTAACCCTAATTCTAAAGGGTAGGCATGCCTCGCTGCTCTGCCAAATCCGTCTGGCACCTGAAGCTTAGAATCATCATGAATACAATTTCGTCAGGCCCCTGAGGTCGTTATGCCTATTACTAAGGTCGTCAATACCTTAGTACCTTGGCTCTGCTGGATGGCTAGCAGCTATGCTGGTCGTCTGGGCACCAAACTAACCTCCTTGAGGTTGGTGTGCCTTAATACCTAGGTCTTGCAATACCTCGGTATGATTACGGCTCCGCCAACCTAGTTGAGCGCTTTGGATGCGTGACATCCCTGAGGTCAGTGTGCGTCGGTACGCTCTGCCAGCCTGATCTGGACACCTAAGATTTTGCGTAGGGAATGAGGGCCTCCCTGTGGGGTGCGTGCCTAATGACCCTGCCAAGTATCTCTGGGTGCTTGGGCGCTGCTGAATTGAGACCTTCCTGAGGTCGGCATGCCTTGGGTGTCTCTACCAGACTCTTTGCAGCTACACAAGATATCTGGGTGTCCATACACTCCGTTTGTTCGAGTTCAACATCTTTTTACGGCTCCATCGTTGACTGTTCTGGAAATCGCAAATAGCACAATTGACTACCTCTTCAAGGGGTGTGCGTTTACAGACCTCACTAGGCATCCTTGGATGTTGGGCAAAGTTATCTTGAGGGCTCCCTTGAGGTTGACACGCCTACAAGGCCTCCTTGAGGTCGGCTCTGCCAGAGTCCTTGCAGCTATGCTAGGAGGTTTGGGTGTCTCTACACTTCATTCGATCAAGATCATGACCTAGTTTTCTTCTCTTTTTTGAGCATCAAACCAGCCATGCCACCTGTTTCAATGCTCGGGAACTACTCTACGAGAGCGTCTTCGACTCCCTCTTGTTTTCGTTGTCGTACCGACCTGTTGGGAAATTTGTTTGTCTTCGAGTCATTACTCCACTTACTTTTTCTTCTTTTTCTTTTTTGGATCATCATACTGGCCATCCTGCCTGCCATGATGCTTGGATACTACTCTATGAGTGCGTCCTTGACGCCCTCTGAATTTTTTCATTGTCATTTCGATCTATTTGAAGTCTACTTCCTATAGGTCGTCACTCGACCTCACTTCGTTCGACATCACAACAAATAGGTCGGCTGCTACGCTGATTTATCTCTTTTTTTTCTTTTGAACTGATGTGCGTGCTATTCGACCTATCGATAGCTCCATGACTTCGTCATGACCCTCTCGAGGTCGTTGTGCCTACACATTGCTCGGGGGCTTGTGAGATATGGGACCCCTAGGTCCCCACGACCATGCTCATGGCCGTCCCCAACAAGTGGGTTCGGCCCACCAGAAGACCCGCCGACCTGACAGTGGGCCCAATAGACCTGATCTGTAGTCTACACGACCTCTTGAAGACCTTCTAGAAGATTCCCAGACGACCTTATCCAAATCGTTCAGGTAACTTGGCGCACAAGACAAGGCAGAAGACGTCGGCAGCGCCGTTAATTAGTCCGAAGATCATGGGATTATGTTGTAACTTTCCTTAGATTGGTCTCCATGTTGTAACCGAACAGGACTCTGGGTCCACCGACCTTGTCCATCAGCCAATATAAGGAGAGCAAGGGCGTTCCCTCAGAGGTCAAGTCATCCCAAGTCGAAATCCATCCAAAGCAATACAATCAAGAACTGGACGTAGGGTTTTACTCTCCGGAGGCCCGAACCAGTATAAACTCGTAGTGTTCCCATTATTCCATGTGCTCTTGCATAACCTTTGAGTTCTTAGCCCTAGATCTTCTCCCGTCGAACAAATGAACCACTCGGGTTGACCCCCCTGTGGGCTGTCCATATCTCAATCTCTGACAATGTCTCCGATGTACTGTCTAATTCAGAAAAAATGTCTTACGCTCAAGGCATAGTCTTATTTTGATATTTCTTTAGCGATTCTATGTGTGGTTCTTCAAATGTATAGGCTATTGTCGTGTTGCGGTCTTCAAAGCACCGTCGTTGCCGCATGTGGTAACTTCATTAATCTTGAGAATTTGCGGGCCCAGTCTTCGAAAATGCTCCTAGGTGCAAGGGTTTACGCGCGTGTGTTCATAGGGATGAGTGTGCGTGCATTGTGAGTGTACTGTGTAATTCGTAAAAAATGTCTTACGCCTCTAATGTACTGTGTAATTCGAAAAAAATGTCTTACACTCAAGGAATTGTCTTGTTTCGATATTTCTTTAGTGATTCTATGTGTGGTTCTCGATATGTACGGGCTATTGCCGTATTGCGGTCTTCAAAGCACCGTCATGTGCAGCGGGGGTACAACGGGGGTATTTCCCCTTCCTGATGGCATCCGGCCCGACTGCCTTGGCCTGATGAGCCCTCTCCCTCTTCCTCTCTCTATTGGTTTCACGGGCCTGGGCCGCTTCACGTTCTCTCATCTCCTGACGCTGGCGCATTTCCTTCTGCTCCTTCTTTTTCTCCTCTCTCTTTTCCCACTCAACCATGCGGGACCACCTCTCCCTTGCATCACGGGCTTCTCCCTCGACGTAGCTCTTGTCGAATTCGGACTGCTCGGTATCTAGCCACTGCATGAAATCACAAAGAGGAGGTGGAGTCTTTTTCCAAAGACATGTCAGCAAATATTAAATCACAAATGACCAATGAATAATTGAGAAATGAACGTAAGTCTTTACTTTTGCTCTAAGGTTACGGTCGAATGGCTGGATCGGGTCATGCGCATAGTTAGCGCACATGAAGAACCTCATCCCGTACGCATACCCCAGAACCTTGCACCTAACAAGCTTGCAATTGTCACCGCAGAAGCACATAGGAGTGTGGATCCCATTTGGCACCTCTACATTGTCCTTCCTCTTGGTGAGGAAATCTAAGTCCAACTCAGGACCTGAGGTAGCCATTGCAGCTGCAAAACAAGATGATATTTAATTCTAAAACAAACAAGATGGTTTTTCTAATTTTAGTTAGTTTCTGATTTTAGTTTTACATTTTAGGTAATAACTTTACTTTTACATTTTCCAAATATAAACTACACAAATTTTCACTCTTAGAAATTTTAGTGAACATACTTTTTCAAATTTCAAGGTGATATTTCAAATTTCAAGATGACATTTCAAATTTTAATGTGTTCATTCAAATATTTCAACAATTCACATTGCCAATAAGTTTCATACAACTCATATTTCAACAAATCATATTAACTCATACCAAACTTATATTGCTTCAAACCCTAACTAACAAAGTGAATGTATATGACCTAATACAACTTATAGACACCAAATCAATGAGTTAAAATTGAGAAGGAATGAGTAAATACCTGCCTTGTCACAATCTACGGATCAAATCGAAGTTTTTATGGTCAAAACTTAGGAATCGAAATGTGGTGACGTAGGAGGGGAGGAATAGGAGGTAGGAGGTAGAGAAGTTCGGTTGGGAATAGGGCTCGGGTTATGAAGGGCACCTCGGCGCCACAGATCAGGGCTGTCGGTGCGGAATATGGTCCCGACACTAACCAGTAGTAAGCGCCGAGGTCTATCCCTCAATGGTCGATGCTAAGCAATAAGAGACACAGAGTTTATCCTGGTTCCGGCCGAGGGGGCCGTACGTCCAGCAGTGGCGTGCTCGAGGCACTATATTGCTCAGCACCGGGGGTGCCTGTAGTGGGGCTGCTACAAGCAAGGCGGGAGAGGAAGCGCGGCTTCCAAGTCCCTTGTGTAGTGGCTGAAGGTGTTGCGTTGCGTTGCGCGTGTGAGTGTGCGTGAGTCCTTCGTTGTCGTCGTCCCCTGCGGCAGGGGGGTTCGCCCCCCTTTTATAGATTAAGGAGGAAGTGAATCACATGCGCGCCGCGCTATTTAGCTACGTGAAGGGGCGTGACGTGCTATGCTGTAGAGTGGGCGGCCGTCCGGACGATCCTTGCAGCGATCCGGCCATCATGGCCTATCTTGTACCCGAACAGTAGCGACTTCGAGGGTAGAAGGGCGGTGGAGGGCTGTGATGTCTTCTGATAGGCTCGAGTGAGCCGCTGACGTCGGTCCGTACAGGGCACAGTGGCAGGAAAGGCGACGTCCCGTTCCCGCACGCTCCACTATGCTAGAGCCGTTGCTACGGCGACCGGCGTGCGGTTCGTACGCGCGGGGGCGGCAGCCATGCCTTCAACAGTGGCAGGGATGGCGCCCCACCGGCCTAGCGCCTTCACCTAACCCTGCAAGGTCACAAGAAAGCAAATCGAGGGTGAGGCCGCCCCCCCCTTCGAGGGCTCGGCGCGTTAGCCGTACCGGAGCGGGCGGCGCGGCGTCACGGGGACTGGCGCCGGCCACGCCGCACAGTGCTTCCCACGGTGGCGGGGATGGGATCCCTCTCCGGGGAGTTGGTGCGGCGGTGCGGGCGCGAGCCCCGGGCGCATGATGGCGCCACCCCCGCCGGTGTCAGGGTATTAAATGCCCGCGTACGGGAGCAGGCGCACGCGTGCAGGGCGCCCTCGAGCGAGGCGGACCCCGTTCGAGGGCGGAGCGGACCCTCGAGCGAGGCGGAGCCTGCTCGAGGGGGGAGCGGCCCCTCGAACGGGACGGAGCCCGCCCGAGGGAGGCACGCATCCTCGAGCGAGGCGGAGCCTGCTCGAGGGAGTCTTCGAGTGGGCTGCCTTGGTGGGCCGTGTCCGCATGGTTAGGCATGTTTGGCTTTGTTGCGGGTTTTTAATTGGGGATTTCCCTCGTTGTTAAAGGGGACCCCTAGGGCCGTCCCCGACGGAGCCCCCGAGCATCCGTGGGTTTGCCATTGAGGCTCCCGCGGATGCCGGAACCTGCGATAGGACGTTCTTCCCTTCGGTTTTGCGAACGCTTTCCGTGGGGCCGCGTCAGCGGACCCGCGGTCTAGCCCCCCGAAGCCCTGCAGGAGCGTGGGAGCTCCTGGAGGGGTTAACCGTGAGAGTTGGCCAGGGGGCATGGTACATGTTTCAACCGGCGTCGGCAATGTCTCAGCTGGCTTCGGTGACGCACGCGCCGCTGGCACTATCTCCGGCGGGTGCAATCCAGAAGGTGTAGCCGTGCGTCAAGCCCCCGAGCCTGGGCCCGTTCGAGGCGATCGGGTAGAGCTTTACGACTTGTCTTTTAACGCGCCCTCGCCGTCCCTCCGCGGGACGGAGGGTGAGGTTTCCGCAACCCCCATCGAGCGGGTCGCGGATTGCGGATTCCTCGTTGAGCTGCCGGCGGGTGGTTCGAGTGGACGCCCATGCCCCGTTCGATAAGGGTAGGCTGCGTGGTCCAGAGACACGTCCATGGAAGCGCTTGCATGGGTTTGCTAGGTGGGGCTCGGTCCCATTCGATAGGGACCGAGGGCGCGGAAGCTCTCCCTCGGTGGGATCCCCCGGCTAGCTGCCCTCGCTGGCTCTCGAATACGACATATGGGGCACCCTCGAGCCGACGGGCTCGAGGAACGGCTCGAATGCGCGTGCCTTCGTCGTCCCTGACTCTGCGATCTGGGGCGCCTGTTCGAACCCGTCGAGGGTCAAGCTTCGAACCTCTGATCAGTAGGGCCGTGCGGGGTGGCGCCTGGGCGGCCCCGTCTTTGCGTCTGTGACCGTCGAGGGGCTTGGGCGAGCCGGCCCTCGAGACGCCGTTGACGGTGAAAATCCGTCAACCTAGCCATGAGTTTACCTTCGGTGTTGGCATGAATTTTATACCTTATCCATTGGTACTAACCCCCGTGGTATAACAAGTTCACATGTGCATGTCGTTTTTGGAGTTTAATGTTTATGCGGGGATTTAGTGTTGAATGCAAGACTTTCGGGGTAAGTTCATCAAGCACCTCATGACAAGACTTTGAAGCCCCGAACAAGTCATGCAATGAAGTAAAATTAACTCCAAGAAGCCGGGGACTTGATCCGAGAAGACGACATACTCCGGGGACACGACCGGAAAAGTCGTTGAATCTTCCAAGACAAGGAGTTGAGTCCAATTCGGAGAGAAACCGACGACATGGACCCGTATGCGAAGGGGGGAAGCATCCGGGAAGCAAGGGAACCGACCTCGGGCAAAGGAGCCCGCGGGGCCGGGCCTAAATGGGCCCGGGCCGCCGGCCGGGTCCGGTCGGCCCCGAGCCCATTTAGGGCCCAAATGCGTCGTCCTTTGACCTAGCCGCCGATCGGGCTATTTATAGTCCCCCGACCGAGAGCCACGCGAGAGGAGAAGTCGTATTCCGCCGCCGAGGAGCGAGAGAAGCTTGAGGGACACCAACTTGAAGATGAGGGTCGTGCTAGTTGTCTAGGGTTTCCCCCGGCCGACGTGGGAACCTTGCATGGAAGACCACGTCGGAGCTCGGAGCGAGGATCAAGATCGAGGGAGGGCCCCGGTGGTGATCTTGTTCATGTAATCATTCATGGTGAAGTTTGTAAGTGAATCCGATTTCTAGCGATTAAGTGCCTTCTCGATGATTTTGATTTCTTCTTGGTTTTGCTTCTTCTACGATCTAGTCTATAGCTAGATTACATAGGGTGCTCTTGTAGCCGCGGTGGCTAGAGGTGCATACCGGACCGGCCAAGTGATTTCAACTTGTTCTATCGAACTCGCCCTAAGCTCCCCGCATGAATAGGGATACGTTGTGACGAACGGGGGGTCTCGAAAGGCGGATGTTTTCGGAGTCGGATGGGAAGGCCACGATTTAAAGATGCTTTTAATGAGATTCTCTTTGCTATCTTCATCTATCTTGTTTGGAGCTACAACATAAGCATGATCTAGATTCTCTAGATTGGTTATCTCTTGCTTTCTCTTGCTACCTCTTTAGTAGATTAGATTAGATTCGTTTTCTTTATGAGTTAGTAGATTAGATGCAACTTGTCTTCATTAGATAGCTTTACCTTGCTTTACTAGATTGAATCCTTGCGTTGCACATTGTTCCACGGATTCGATACCTTGGGTTCACCACTCGAGGGAAGAAGGGTCCCTTGACTACGACGGGAGACTTGTCCGCTTGCAAGTCACAAACGAACTTTGATACAACTATTAACCGTCAACAAGCCCCTTTTTTCGGCGCCGTTGCCGGGGAACAAGCAATCAAGATCCGATCTAGTATCGCTTATCTTTCAGTTTTTCTTTTGATTTTCTTTTGCATCTCTTATGTTTGATCATCCTCAAAAAAAAAAAAAAAAGAGTCAATCTAATCTAGTTTGATTAACCCTAATTTTTTTTTCTTTTCTATTTAGATTTTTGTTTTATTACTAACCCTAACCGGGAGATGGTTGGCTACCTCTCCAAGAAACCCAAAACTTTTTTGTGGATGATCCGGGAAAACTTTACGAGGCAAAGGTGACGTGCAACACAAGCTCGAAGGACCATCAAAATCTCCAAGGGAATCACCACCTCCAAGTCAAGACGCCGGAAGGCCGTTCAAGATCAACGAGGATGGAGAAGATGGAGATGGAGAAAGAAGCTCAACACCTAAAGGCTGCCAAGGCAAGATCCACATGCGGGGTGTTCATCGTGATGAAGATGTTAGAGACGCAAGTGGGACAACTTGCTTGGGACAACCGATTGGTGACAAAGAAGAATATCCGAGACAACTCCAAGGTCCCAAGACGGCGAAGGCTACTCAAGCTCATTCGGGAGAGATGAAGGATCACACTAGAGACCATGAAGATCACGACCGAAGGACGGGAGTTCGAGATGCCGAGCCACAAGGAAGATGTTGCATCCGTCAAGACCAAAGGACAAAGCCCACCGTGAAGACCAAAAAAACCGACTAAGCCAAAGTGGGTACCCAAGATTGCAACGCCCACAAAGAGCGTTGATCCGGAGTAATCAAGTGAAGAAGTCTAGCCATGGACTATAAACGAAGCGCTAGGCGGGAGGCAACCCGTTTCGTCTAGTCAAGAATAAGCTACCGGGAGGACAACCCGATTCCAGGTTTTTCAAGTCTTTTTAAATTTAATTCAGTTCTGAATTTTACTACGCAAAACCTTAGACTTAGAATGGTTGAACAATATTAGAGACATAATTCTTGGTTGAACATGTTGCTTGATCATAAACCCTTTACATGAACCATCCTATGTGATTGTTTGCTTCTTTT
Source organism: Cenchrus americanus (assembly GCA_947561735.1). NCBI lineage: Eukaryota > Viridiplantae > Streptophyta > Magnoliopsida > Poales > Poaceae > Cenchrus > Cenchrus americanus. Next base: position 182,553,634 of record OX387245.1, read on the forward strand.
CTTTTCGAGAAACCCTCAACCAAATAATTTCAGAACCTTAACTCAACCCTTCACCCTCATTATGGGGTTGTGGTTGACTTGTTTTTCATGCTAAAAACACACGAGTAGAGCCACGACTTGTATCTAGATGTTGTTTAAATTTCAGCATGTGGTAGGACTCGCGTGAACCTAGAAACTTGATTTTTGGTTGGTTCAAAAATCCATATCCTTGGTTTCTCTAAGATTAGAATTTTTCTAAGCCTCACTTAATTTTATTTCATTCAAAATCTCTCTCATCTAATCGAAATTAGGACCTAAGCCTATGCCCCCATGATCAAGCCGGGAAAAGCTTGCTCTCAACCAATGAAGGCAAACTATACCGGTGAGACCGAAATCGACGTAATAAAAAAATATTTTCGACTTGCATTTGTTTTTAATGGTTTAAAAACTTCTCTAAAATTATGTTCGAGCTCTTGCATGGCTCTGAAAAATATTTTTAAATTTCGAAATTAGAGGAGTGCTCAACCTTAAACATGCTTAAAGGGAGGCAATCTAGTTAACCTAACCATGCATGCACCATTGGATTCCCTTTCATCAACTTTCACCAATTCCACATGCAAAAGACAAGCATGGTGGGCAGCAAGCATCAACTTTGTAGGAATCTCATGGTGGCATGTGAAGCAAGTGGAGCTAGGGAGCATGGACATGACCCAAAACATGAAGCATCAAGTGGAAGGACCAAGGAGTGGACGAGAGCGTTTGGGCGGTGCAACTCGTAGAGCACGCAGCGGGGAAAGTTGCGAGAGGTGAAATGATCGTCTTTGGAAGAAAGACGAGGCGGGGAGGAGCACCGAGGCCGGCCTCACCTACATAAGGAGCCCCCCGGCTCCCGTTTTCTGCGAGCAAGCTTCCCTCTCCTTCCTTTGTTTGTGTGTTCAAGTTTGTGTGCTCAAAACCTCCGTAGACATAGCCAACCTTCCCAAGCTTGATAGCTCAAGAAAAAAAAAAAAAATCCACATCCTTAATCCACTCAAAGTCCGGACTCCAAAATAATATTTGTGTACCTTGTTACCGGGTGAAAACCCCGGATATATATTTGTGAGGGAGAGTGCTGCAATCATGGAGGAAAAATACAAGCCTTTTCACCGAAGAAGAAGGGATCATCGTCATCTAAGCCATCATCAACAACCTCTTCGAGGAGGCACTCGGTTTCCGAGTCTCCTTGGAGTATGGGGGAGGACACGGCACCGCCGAGGAGGAATCACACTCTTCTCCTTGGTGGCATGAGGGCCACACAAAACTCGTTTATTAGGTTTTCCAAACTTCAATAACGTATGGAGGAGCCGCTCGTCCAACCTCGCCGCTTGACACGATCATCCGCTCCACCTCCATGTGCTCCGCGGTATTCCGAGGGGTATGTCATCATGACGGAGGAGGAGAAGAAGCTCGCTCGCCTTAAGTAGAGGCTTGTAGAGAACGTCGACATCGACGACCAAGCTCTCCACATATTGGGTTTCACACGGGACACGGTGCAATTCTCTAGCGGAGTGTCGGCAAACACCCACAAGAAATTCGCCTAGGAAATTTTCATGACCATGGCGCATAACCTTGATGAAGGAGTGCCGAGTCTCTCATTCCGTTGGAGGGAGCCCACAAGAGGAGAAGAAGGAAGACACCGTCGGAAGGGTAACCTTGATCGGTGATGCTATTTCTAGCACTTTGATGGGGTAATCTCCTTTCATCCATGGGTTGCGATCGATCTTGAGATGTAATCACACTTTGTTGGATTATCTATCTATCATCTTGTGCTGAAAATACTTTAATGCTTAAGGCTAGCAACCATGCCGTAAAGGGAGTAAGGGCTCCATTGCTTCCTTGGACCCATTCAACACAATCCCCGATAGATCGATTGGTTTTCATGTTCGAAACGATTGCATGTCTAGTATCGTAGACCCATGGGCGAGTGTCTCCTATTTTCAAAAGGGAGCTCCGAAACAAGTATGTGCACGAAGGCACATGGGAAGGTTTTTGGAGTATGATCACGGGAAGAGACCATCAACGAAGAAATACTATCCGAACCCCATCATCCAAGTGTGTCACTTTTGTGCAAGTGGATTTTTGGGGAGACATAGATAACCAACACGGAGTTGAATTGGATTTACTCGCAGCCAATCAACCCTACTCACCTATGATCAACCGGTAGTGTTGTGAGCAACATCGGATTCGGGAGATCGGGTTGTTACCTCTCCATGTTGACTATCTTTTTAAAACCGGGTATTGCAAGGAACCCAAATCATCTCCTACCCGGGACTTCCCTAGGAATATATGAAGAAAGGAAAATATAAGAGTGAAGATGAGAGAGGAGGCTTCTAAGTGGCCTAGGTGAATTTGCCCCTTCCGGATTGAAGATTAAGACTTTTCTTGAGGGGAAGAAGATCGGTTAGAGGAAGGACTTCTTGTGCCGGCGAAAAAAAAAAATCATTTATATATATATAATAAAGAAGGATTAGGAGAAGGTTTTTCCACGACCCAAGAAGGAGGTGCACAACAAAATTATGTCCCACCATTGGGAGGAACCCGGCGCCGCCGAGTTACTACGGTGGTGTACCAATGCAAGCATGGGGGAGTGGTGCAGCCATACCCCCACCATTTTTGCGGTGCCCAACGTAGCCTTTGCGGAGCCATTTGCACACCTTCCTCAACCACAACAAAATGTGGCCACCATTGGAGGATACGCTGCAAGGAACATGCAAATTATTGCAGCCATCCAAACCAATGCCAACTAAATGGGTGAAGGAAATGCAAACGTCGCTTATGTGCTTGGACACCTTCACCTAGCACCGTCAGACAATTCATAGGAGGAGTGGTGCATTCCTATTGCAAGTAAGGGTACAACAACCAAGACTTTCAATATCAACCACCGGCGGAAGATTAGAGAGAGGAGGAGCTTTAGTTATCTTTCCTTTACCCCCTTTTCTTTAATTTTCAGCTTGTTTGCACCTATGTTTGCGTAGTATTTTCAGCTTTGCTTTAATTTTCAGTTTTTAGTTTAATTTTCAGCATGTATCTTAGTTTTTATTTTCATCATGAATAATGTCACCACCAAGTTTTTACCTTTGGTAAAGTTACAAAGTTTGTGCCATGATGATATATGATTATAATTGCCGCTTTGTTTATCTTTGTAATTGATTTATGCATGTTTAACCTAGTGCTCTCTTAAAAATACAGATCTGAATTTATTTAAATACTAGCTTAATTTTCAGCGGAGGTTATGATTAAAATAAAGACCCATAGTGTTTTATGTGCTCTCAAGTTATGAATAGATTGAAGATGTCTTTTATGCTCAAAAATATTGCTAACCTTGTCACAAATATCACTTGTGTGTTGCTCTACCTATCCAAAGCCTTATATATATTTGAGTGCATAAACCTTAGTGTACAAGATTTATTTTTGAGTGAGTTATTGCAGGCCATGATTTCTGCGGCCCGAGACTAAGAAGCTGGTCATTCCGTTTTTGCGTATCTATCTTTTTGCTAGCCTTTTATCCGTGCATTGTGTACCCCCACATCGGTGGTCTCACAAACTTCGCCGGATATCCACCCTTAAACCAAATATCATTTTTTGTGATTACCTCCTTGACCACAACCTATCATTGAGAATGGATCATCAATTCAAGGAAGATCGCAAGACGGTGCCAACGTTGAAGATTTCAAGTATCTCTCCAAGGAAAATATCTCCGGTACCTACCTTATTTTTCGCCTCTTTGCTCGAGGACGAGCAACGTCTAAGCATGGGGGAGGAGGTAGGTACGGTGCTGCCTTAGAGTTCAAAAGGGAGTATTTTAAAAAAATATATATAATGATGAAAGAAAAAAAAATTCGGCGATGTACATGACTTCCAAGGTGAAGAAAAAAAAAAAAAAAAATATATATATATATAAGAAAGAAAGAAAGAAAAGAATGAGAAATATAAGAAAGAGAAGAAAAAAAATATATATTTGTGCGTAAAGTGAACTCCCCGGTTCTCTAAGAGTGCATTCAAGGCTTCAAGATAAAAAGATCCATTCTCAATTTTCCAACCATGTGCAATCCGATAACGAGGACTTCCTTTGTGCCTCGGGATCACTCTTTGCCATTTGCACATGTTCACTTATCTAAAAGTGTGTGTATTTTTCTCTTTCCCCTCCTTGATTTAACATTATTTTCCAATGACCTTTTTGACGAGTCTCGGTAAGACCATGAGAAGCTTGTCTTGTTTTGACAACACCTCATTTATAAAATCTTGTTAGGACTAAACTTTCCCAAAGCTCCATATAAAGCCTACCACACATATATATGAGAGGGAAAGGAGTAGAATATATAGGCTTGAGAGACAAGTGAGATGAGAGTTTATGAGCAATATACAAGATGATTTAAATTTGTGAACTTGGTTTAGCTTTTCTTTATCTCGTTCTTTATTTCAAAAATTCGAGGTCTATTTAAACTTTGTGAGCATGTTAATACTTGTGGGATAAGCTTAATAAGAATCTACCCTCCGTAGAGGTGAAGGCTAGTACATTATGGAACTTTAATGAATTAATATTTTGAGAGCATTATGTTTTCTCATGTATGATCAAATGCAAAGTTTAAACATTGTTTAGCAATGATGATATCCATCGAAGGCTTACTCGAGGACGAGCAAGGTTTAAGCATGGGGGAGATGTTGACGGTGAAAATCCGTCAACCTAGCCATGAGTTTACCTTCGGTGTTGGCATGAATTTTATACCTTATCCATTGGTACTAACCCCCGTGGTATAACAAGTTCACATGTGCATGTCGTTTTTGGAGTTTAATGTTTATGCGGGGATTTAGTGTTGAATGCAAGACTTTCGGGGTAAGTTCATCAAGCACCTCATGACAAGACTTTGAAGCCCCGAACAAGTCATGCAATGAAGTAAAATTAACTCCAAGAAGCGGGGGACTTGATCCGAGAAGACGACATACTCCGGGGACCCGACCGGAAAAGTGCTTCGAATCTTCCAAGACAAGGAGTTGAGTCCAATTCGGAGAGAAACCGACGACATGGACCCGTATGCGAAGGGGGAAGCATCCGGGAAGCAAGGGAACCGACCTCGGGCAAAGGAGCCCGCGGGGCCGGGCCTAAATGGGCCCGGGCCGGCCGGCCCGATCCGGTCGGCCCAGGTGCCCATTTAGGGCCCAAATGCGTCGTCCTTTGACCTAGCCGCCGATCGGGCTATTTATAGTCCCCCCGACCGAGAGCCACGCGAGAGGAGAAGTCGTATTCCGCCGCCGAGGAGCGAGAGAAGCTTGAGGGACACCAACTTGAAGATGAGGGTCGTGCTAGTTGTCTAGGGTTTCCCACGGCCGACGTGGGAACCTTGCATGGAAGACCACGTCGGAGCTCGGAGCGAGGATCAAGATCGAGGGAGGGCCCGGTGGTGATCTTGTTCATGTAATCATTCATGGTGAAGTTTGTAAGTGAATCCGATTTCTAGCGATTAAGTGCCTTCTCGATGATTTTGATTTCTTCTTGGTTTTGCTTCTTCTACGATCTAGTCTATAGCTAGATTACATAGGGTGCTCTTGTAGCCGCGGTGGCTAGAGGTGCATACGGACCGGCCAAGTGATTTCAACTTGTTCTATCGAACTCGCCCTAAGCTCCCCGCATGAATAGGGATACGTTGTGACAGAACGGGGGTCTCGAAAGGCGGATGTTTTCGGAGTCGGATGGGAAGGCCACGATTTAAAGATGCTTTTAATGAGATTCTCTTTGCTATCTTCATCTATCTTGTTTGGAGCTACAACATAAGCATGATCTAGATTCTCTAGATTGGTTATCTCTTGCTTTCTCTTGCTACCTCTTTAGTAGATTAGATTAGATTCGTTTTCTTTATGAGTTAGTAGATTAGATGCAACTTGTCTTCATTAGATAGCTTTACCTTGCTTTACTAGATTGAATCCTTGCGTTGCACATTGTTCCACGGATTCGATACCTTGGGTTCACCACTCGAGGGAAGAAGGGTCCCTTGACTACGACGGGAGACTTGTCCGCTTGCAAGTCACAAACGAACTTTGATACAACTATTAACCGTCAACGGACGCGATTAGTAACAATGCTGCGGGGCGGCGGCTAAGCGCTCCCGGCCTGGCATCTGCGACCGTCTAGGGGCCTGGGCGAGCCAGTCCCCGAGGCGCTGATCATTAATACAGCGTGGCATGGGTGCTTGCGGTGCCCGCTTTGCTTTAAAACGGGCCCCGAGGCGACCTTCTCACGCCTGTGCCCTTTAGAGGGTTGGAAGTGTCCCAAGCCAGGGGCTCGTGCCGCTCGAGGGTCCTGCGTGGCATGGGTGCTTGCGGTGCCTGCTTTCGTTTCAGCGGGGCCCCGAGGCGACCTTCTCACGCCTGTACCCTTTCGAGGGTTGAAACTCTCCCGAGCCAGACGCTCGTGCCGCTCGAGGGTTCTACGTACCTTGCAAGGAACCGGGCCATTAAATGCTCCACAGTCGAGGCTGCGATTTCGCGTCGTGGGCGCGTTTTTTTAGGCGTTGCAGCCGCGCGCGCGCGCGTAGTGGGCGGCGTGGGCAGGCGGACGTGACCGCCTGCCACGGTTCCTGTTATTCCTCGCCGTGATGATGGCTTGTTTGTGGTGGGGCCCGCCCGTCAGCGAGGAGGAAGATTCCCTGCAGTTAATGCGCGCGGGACGTCCGCCCCGGAGAGCTCGCCCACGGCGTATAAATCTGAGGGGAGGGAGAAGCGGCGGTTTTTACCTTAGAATTTCGCCGTTCTCGCCCCCAGCGCTCTTGCCACCGCGGCCCTTTGCCATTAGAGCTTCTTCCTCTTCTTCTTCTCGTCCTCTGCTTTCGCGTCCCTTGTCTTCTCTCATGGCACCGCTTCCGCCCCTCACGATCCTCGACCCGTACGCCTGGGAGCGGTCGTCGGTAACCCGGTTGGCCCTTGGCGAGCTGGTCTCCGCCGGCCAGTTGGCGGCGAACGAAGAGGGCCGGCCGGTGGAGTGGATCGTGCCGCCGGCAGGGGACCACGCGCCCAACCCGCCGGAGGGCTACGTGGTCAGCTTCATCCGCTTCCACGAGCGCGGCTTCACTGCGCCGGCGAGCCGCTTCATGCGGGCGCTCTGCCACCGCTACGGCGTGGAGTTACACAACTTCGCGCCAAACGCGATTTCGCAGGCGGCCACGTTCGTGGGCGTCTGCGAAGGGTACCTAGGGATCCCAGTCAATTGGGAGCTCTGGCTACACCTCTTCCGCGCGGAGCTCTTCACGCAGCCCACGACGGAGCTGAGGACCCGCCGCGCGGTGCGCGCCGGCGGGATGTCGCTCGCCGTGCGGGCGCAGTTCAAGGACGACTACATCCCCTGCACCATGACGATGAATAACGCCGGCCGGGAGCGGGGGTGGTTCTACTTGCGCAACGCCGAGCCCGGCCTCCCCCCCCCCTACACCGGTCGGGTGTTCAAGGAGAAGCTGGACTCCCGGGGCTACGGGGTGTCCACGCCCCGGCATCGGAGGGCGGGCCGGGCTCGCTCCCCGGCCGCCTTGAGGAACCCGGCGACGCGCGGGGCGACCGCGGCGGGTGTCCTCGCCTTCCTCCACCACCGGCGGGTTGTGCCTCCGATGGAGAGGCCGCTGCGCATCTTCGAGATGACGAGAGGAGGCGGACCCCGTCGCGCCGGCGAGGTCGCGGATGCTCCCCAACCCCCCCTCGGGCGGGCGTACGCGCTCACGCGGGCGCGGAACGCCGTCGACACCGGATCTTCGCGCCGGGGACCGGTCCCCGTGGGACCTCGAGATGCTCCCCACCGGCCCGCTGGTGAGTGTGGTTCTTGGCCTTGTTTTCGTTCTTGATGATGCCCCGGCCCCTGACGCGCTTTTAATGTCCTCGCCTGCAGCTGGTGACCTTCAGCACCGCGAAGTCGGTCCCGCCTACCCCTGACTCCCATGTGCTCGGTCGGGCGGCGCAAAGAACGGGGAGCGAGGAGCGGGCGGCGCGCGGCGAGGGGAGCGCGCGAGGCGGCACCGCGAGCGCCGCGAGCGGCGGAGCGAGGGAGTGCGGGCCGCGCGAGCAAGAGGGGGCTCTCCTCGCCGGGGACCGAGGAGTATTCGTCCTCGGAGGAGGACGAGGAGGAAGAAGGCGGGGGGCGGGGCCCCTATGATAGGTGGGAGCCTCGCTCCCCGTTGCGGAGCCGGCTCCGGCGGCGGGGGGCGGCATCGCCCGGGGTGGGCGCAACGGCACCCGCCGCCGGGCAATCAACGACGAGAGGCGGCGCGAGCGGCGGAGGTGCCGGCGCGCGCGCGCGAGGCGCGCGTAGCAGCGCGCGCGCGCGCGCGCGGGCGGGGCCGTGCGCGCGGCGGAGGCATCAGGGGGCGCGGCGACCGGGGCGTCGACCGTGCGGGCCTCATCCGTCGAGGCCTCAAGGAAAAGGAAGCGCGCCTTCTCCTCTTCGAGGTAAGGGGCTTGCCCTTCTGCTGGGTTTGGTTTTTCTTTGATCAGGCGTTCTGACTTTCTCCTTGTGCTTGGGCAGGGTGGTGCCAACCGTGCCTCCCCTCGCACCGGCTAAGGTGCTGAGGGCGGACGCGTCCATCCCCACCCGGCGGCGCTCGTCGAGGGCGCCGCGGGCGGGGGCAAGCACGGCGGCGGCGGGCGAGGGCTCGCAAGGCGCGGGCGAGGCCTCGAGGCCCTCGGCCGGCGGATCGGCCCTCGCCGCCGCGCGGCCGGCGTTTGTCGAGGAGGAGCGGGCGCGGCCGCGGCGGGGGGCGCGGCCGTGGCGGCGGCAACGGTGGAGACGCGGCCGGCGGTGGGCGCCGCGACGGAGGCGCGGCCGTGGCGCCGGCCGCGGCGGAGGCGAGCGAGGTGCGGCTGCGGTGGCGCCCGTGGTTGCGGTTGAGGAGGGCGGACGGCGCGCCGTGGTCGCGGAGGCGCGGCCGGAGGCGATGGCCACGACGCCGCGTCGGCGCGCCGTGGCCACGGAGGCGCGAGTGGAGGCGCCGGCGGAGGCGGCGCGAGGCGGCCGGCCGCCGGCGGCCCGGGCGGTGGTGGTGGAGGTCCCGGACGACGATTCCCCGCCGCCCGGGTGGGACCAGTGGGTGAGCTTCCCCACGCTCTCCCCAGAATCCCAGGAGGGGGCCCTCGTGAGGCGACGCGATGGCCACATGGTGGCGGGGGGTCGGGGACATGGTGCCGAGGCCTCGTCTTCTCACGTCGGCCACTCCGCCCAGGTAGAGGGGGTTGCTGACGACCCGCCCGCGTTCGCCGACGCCCAGACGGAGCAGGAGCTGTGGGGAGAGCTCCGCAGCCACGGCGCCATGCTCGACCGTGCGCTGAACGAGGCGCTGAGGGTCCACGGCGGCCCCGCGTGGCGCGTCTTCCAGGTGAGGCATCGCTGCTCGTTTTCTTCTTCCCCTCGTTTCCGCGCGTTGTTTCTGTATCAGGATGCTTACGGGTTTTGACTTGTGGGCGACAGGAGCTCGAGCGCCGCGCCCGCGATAAGTACGGTGCCTTCGACCGGGTGAACGCCGAGCTCCACCAGCTCCGGGAGCGATGCGGCGCCTTCGACGCGCTCGCCGACGCCCTTAGGACTCCGGACGGCTGGTTGTCGTACCGGGCCATGGCCTTGCGCGATGAGCTCTACGAGAGCACAAGGCAGAACCCGGCGCTTCCCTCCAGCCTCGAGCGGGTTTGCACGGCCCTCATCGACCGTGATGAGGCGCTGCGGCAGGCGCTCTAGGACCTGGAGAAGATGCGGACGCTGGCGACCAACTGGGAGGCGGAGGTGGCCGGCGTCCGCAGCGAGAACCGAGGGCTCCGCTCGTCGCTCGAGGGGGCGCGGCGCGGCGGCCGCCGGGCCGAGGAGCGGGCGCGCGCGCTCGAGCAAAGGGCCAAGGAGGCCGACGACTTGAAGGCCGCCCTCGACGCTAAGGTCGCGGCGCTCACCGCCTCGAGGACCGGCTTCGCGGGAGCGCACCGCCCGCCAAGGGGCCGAGGGGCGGCTCCGCGCGGAGAGCGAGCCGCTCTCGGCCGACGCCGGTCGGCGCTAGAGCAGGAGCGCGTCGCTCGCGAAGCGGCGCAGAAGTCGCTGGAGGAGCGGAACACTGCGTTCTCCAAGGTCGAGGGTGAGCTGATAGTGCTCAGCATCGCGAGCGCGAACCAGGAGCTGGCCCTCCAGGAGCAGGGCGAGACCATCAAGGGCCTCGAGCTGGCGGTCAAGGCCGAGCGCCGCGCCCTCGAGGTGGAGAGGAAGCAAGTCCAAGGTGAGCCGCTGCTTGACTCCTGTCTTGTTGGTTTTCTGCTAGAGAGTTCGCACTCCTTTTTCTGATTTCTTTCTTGTCTTGGTGACTCCAGGCTTGCGCACCGCTCTGGGGCACGCGGCCGAGCGGGCCGAGGCGGCCGCAGCCTCCTACAACTCATCCGAGCGGGGAGCGGCGGGGAGTTGCGCAACGCGGCCCTCGAGACCTGCCTGGTCGTGGAGGAGGGCGAAGCACAGGCCGGCAGCTCGTTGGCCAGCCGCCTGCGCGCCCTTGGCGGTCATGTCACCGAACGGATGCACCGGGCGTTGCGTCTTGGCGTCCAGAAGGCCCTCGGAGTGGTACGATCCCACTACGAGGTCAACTTTGAGGCGCTGGCGGAGGGTTACGTCGTCCCCGATGGTGTTGAGGACGAGGTAGCGATGGAGCGAGTGGACGCGCTCGCCGCCGACGCCGCCAGGACGCTCGCTGAAGCCTTCGAGGAGTTCCTCTTCCCGGACGCTGTTGACGCCGCCGCTCCTCCCGCCTGAAGACAGCTGGGCGCTAGGCCCATTTTTGTTTATGTATCAGTACGCTGGCCGTATGGCCTTTGTAAATAAACAAGTTGTTCTTGACATAAACATTTGTTGATGCGAAAAGAAGTCTTTTGTTTTACTACGCTTTTTGTTTCTCCTTCTTCCTGAGTAGATTCTACTTAGGGGAGTTCGATTTTCGCGGGTGGCCTGCTGGGTTGGAGGCGAGAGAGAAGGGTCGTATCCTCGCGGAGGCGTAGGCTATCTCTGGCTCGCGCGCTCCTTCCGCTAGGCTGCCTGCGCCCTGTTCGAATCGTTGCTCGGGGTCGAAGTAGAAAACAAACTTAGCGCGCGTGAGTTGTTTCGTTTTTGCGCGAAAATGGGACCATTTGGGGGGGATGCCCCCCGCAGTAGCCCCCGAGGGTAACTTGGGTTTCGGAGGAAAGCCGAGTTGCCCTTTTCATTAGGCTTATGGCGTTTACATATTTGTCACCAACTGGGGCGTTGATCATGTGATTTTTACAACAAAAATACTTGGAAATCCTAGCTAGGGGTAGAAGCGACGTAGCTGTTGGATGTTCCAGGCGTTGGTGAGCTCTTCACCGTCCTCGTTTGCCAGCTTGTACGTGCCGGGCTTGAGTACCTTCACCACGACGTAGGGTCCCTCCCATGGAGGCGATAGCTTGTGGCGCCCTCGGTTGTCTTGGCGTAGCCTTAGGACCAAGTCCCCTTCGCTGAAGTCCCGTCGGCGTATCTTGCGTGCTTGGTAGCGCCTAAGGGACTGCTGATACCTTGCGGAATGCATCAAGGCCACGAGGCGTGCCTCGTCCGACCGGTCCCGGCCGAGTCCTCGCGGGCTCGCTGGTTGGCGTCCTCATCGTAGCCTCGAACCCTGGGTGATCTGTATTCTAAGTCCGTGGGGAGGACGGCCTCCGCGCCATGGACTAGGAAAAACGGGGTGAACCCGGTGGCTCTGCTTGGGGTGGTCCTCAGGCTCCACACGACTGCTGGCAACTCTTGGAGCCATTTTCGACCAGATTTGTTTAGCTGGTCAAAAATTCTAGGCTTAAGGCCTTGTAGGATCATGCCGTTGGCACGCTCTACCTGGCCATTGGTCTGTGGGTGTGCCACAGCTGCCCAGTCCACACGGATGTGGAATTTGTCGCAAAACTCCAAGAATTTCCTGCCCGTGAACTGGGACCCGTTGTCGGTGATGATGGAGTTTGGTACTCCGAAGCGGTGGACGATGTCGGTGAAGAATGTCACCGCTTGCTCCGCCCTGAGATTCGTAATGGGGCGTACCTCCACCCACTTGGAAAACTTGTCGATCGCGACCAGCAAGTGGGTGAAGCCCCCGGGCGCCTTCCGCAGGGGCCCGACGATGTCCAGCCCCCACACAGCGAACGGCCATGTTATGGGGATGGTTTGCAGGACGTGAGCGGGAAGGTTGGACTTGCGGGCGTAAAACTGGCACCCTTCGCAGGTGCGTACGATTTCGCTGGCGTCTGCGACCGTGGTAGGCCAGTAAAAGCCTTGGCGGAATGCATTGCCGACGAGGGTACGAGGCGCTGCATGATGGCCGCAGATCTCGGCGTGGATGTCCCGCAGGAGCTCGCGCCCCTCGGGGATGGGCACGCACCACTGCAGGATGCCGGAGGCGGCGCGCTTGTACAGCTCGCCGTCGACGAGGGCGAAGGACTTGGCCATCCTAGCGATGCGTCTAGCCGTGGCCCGGTCCGTGGGGAGTTCCCCTCGGGCCATCCAGGCCACATACTTGTCACGCCAGTCAGCCTTGACGGAGGCTGGCTCGATGTCCATCACATCACCCCCATAGGTGCCATACCCCTCGAGGAGGGAGAGCACGTACACCTCGTTCGAGGGGTCCTCATCCATGGGTTCCACACCCGCTGGATTCGAGGGAGCCCCCGAGGGTTCTGTGTGGCTCGAGGGGTGAGGCTCGAGGGCAACCGAGGGCTGAGCGATATCGCGGGCAGAAACGTTTGGGGGGACGGTGATCCTCCCGGACGCGATCTTGGCCAGCTCGTCTGCCTCCTCGTTGTACTGGCGGGGCACGTGATTGAGCTCGATGCCGTAGAATTTGTCCTCGAGGGCTCGCACGGCCTTGCAGTAGGCCTCCATCTTGTCGTCATGGCAGCTCGCGTTCTTCATGACCTGGTCAATTACAAGCTGCGAGTCCCCTCGCACGTCGAGGCGTTTGACGCCCAGCTCAATGGCGATCTTGAGGCCGCAAAGGAGGGCCTCGTACTCAGCCATGTTGTTCGAGGCGGGGAAGTGGAGGCGCACCGTGTAGCGCATGTGCTCCCCGAGGGGTGACACAAAGAGCAGGCCCGCTCCCGCCCCTGTTTTCATCATCGAGCCGTCGAAGTACAGAGTCCAGCACTCTGCCTGGATCTGTGGTGGTGGCAGCTGCGTATCCGTCCATTCGGCGACAAAATCCGCCAGGATCTGGGACTTGATGGCCTTGCGCGGGGCGTAGGCGAGCGTTTCGCCCATCAGTTCCACGGACCACTTGGCGATCCTACCCGCCGCATCAGGATTGCGGATGATCTCCCCCAGCGGGAAGGAGGAGACCACCGTGACGGGGTGGGCCTCGAAGTAGTGGCGCAGCTTGCGCCGCGCGAGGACCACTGCATACAGCAGCTTCTGGACTTGAGGGTAGCGCGTCTTGGTGTCAGACAAGACCTCGTTGATGTAGTAGACCGGCCGCTGGACCGGCAGGGTGTGCCCTTCCTCCGCGCGCTCCACCACGATCACAGCGCTGACCACCTGGGTGGTTGCGGCCACATAGAGCTGCAGGGGTTCGCCGTCTTGCGGCGGCGTGAGGACAGGGGCATGCGTTAGAGACACCTTCAGTTTGTCAAGCGCATCCTGGGCCTCGGCGGTCCAGGAGAAGTGCTCGTGCTTCTTGAGGAGGCGATAGAGGGGCAGGCCCTTCTCGTCGAGCCGCGAGATGAAGCGGCTTAAGGCGGCAAGGCACCCCAGCACCTTTTGCACCCCCTTGAGGTCCCGGATCGGGCCCATTCGCTCGAGGGCCGCGACCTTCTCGGGGTTGGCCTCGATTCCCCGTTGGGAGACGATGTATCCTAAGAGCATGCCTCGCGGCACTCCAAAGACACACTTCTCGGGGTTTAATTTGACCCCATTAGCCCGTAGGCAGCCGAACGCGATGCCAAGGTCGCCAACCAAGTCATCCGCCTTCCTGGTTTTCACGACGATGTCATCTACGTACGCCTCGACCGTCCGCCCGATGTGATCCCCGAAAACGTGCTGCATGCAGCGCTGGTATGTCGCACCCGCGTTTCGGAGACCGAACGGCATCGTGACGTAGCAGAACATCCCGAACGGTGTGATGAACGAAGTCGCGAGCTGATCGGACTCTTTCATCTTTATTTGGTGATACCCGGAGTAGGCATCAAGGAAGCAGAGCAGCTCACACCCAGCCGTTGAGTCAACAATTTGATCAATGCGTGGCAAAGGAAAAGGAACTTTAGGACATGCTTTATTAAGACTAGTGTAGTCTATACACATCCGCCACTTCCCATTCTTTTTCTTTACAAGTACAGGGTTTGCTAGCCACGTTGGGTGGAACACCTCCTTGATGAACCCGGCCTCTAGAAGCTTCCGCAGCTCCACTCCAATAGCCCGTCGCCGCTCCTCGTCGAAGCGGCGCAGCCGTTGTTGCACGGCGCGGGCGTGAGGCAGGATGTCAAGGGAGGGTTCGGTGACCTCCCTCGGGATGCCTGGCATATCCGAGGGGCTCCACGCGAAGATGTCGGCGTTGGCGCGGAGGAAGTCGACGAGCACCATTTCCTATTTGGGATCGAGGGTGGAGCTGACCCTCAACACCTTGCCCTCGGGGGCAGCAGGGTCGAGGGGGACCTCCTTGGTCTGCTCCGCGGCCTCGAAGGTGCCGGTGTGCTTGGCGGTGGAGTCGAGGTCCTCGTTGACCATCTTCTCCAAAGTGGTCACCAGCGCTTCATCCAGCGCTAGTGCTTCTGCGTGCTCTACGCACTCGACGTCGCAGTCGAATGCGTGCTCGATGGACGAGCCTACGGTGATGATGCCGTTCGGTCCGGGCATCTTCATCTTCAAGTAGGTGCAGTTTGGGACCGCCATGAACTTGGCGTAGCAGGGCCGCCCAAGTATGGCGTGGTAGGCGCCCTTGAACCCCACCACCTCGAAGGTGAGCGTTTCCTTGCGGAAATTCTTCGCGGTGCCGAACCACACCGGCAGATCGATCTGCCCGAGGGGCTGGACCTGCTTGCCGGGCGCGACGCCATGGAATGGCTTCGTGCTGGGCCGCAGCTGGTCCAACCCGATCCCCATTAGGCGCAGCGTATGCGCGTAGAGGATGTTGAGGCTGCTGCCTCCGCCCATAAAGACCTTTGAGAACCGCGCGTTCCCAATGATCGGGTCGACCACCGGTGGGTAGCGGCCGGGTTGGGGATCCGGTTCGGATGGTCTTCCCTGCTCAAGGTGATGGCGTCTTCTGACCAGTTGAGGAAGGATGGAGGCGCCCTCTCCGCGGCGAGGACCTCGTGCCGCTCCCGCTTGCGCTGGCGGGTCGACATGTCGACGGTGGGTCCCCCAAAGATGAGGAACACGTTCTCCACGGCGGGGAAGCCGCCAGCGTCGCCATCTCCTCCGTCTTTCTTGGCCTCCGCTTCCTTCACGGCGGCGCGGCCATAGAACTTCTTGAGCGTGTCGCATTGCTCAAGGGTGTGGTTCACTGGGGTCTTATGGTAGGGACATGGCTTTTTCAGCATGTCATCGAACACCCCTGGACCTCGAGGGGCCGGTCGAGGGCCCCGTCGAGCTGGGTCAACAGCAAGGGCCTCGGCATTACCGCCGTCGCGCCCCTGCTCGCGCGCCTCGCGGCGTGGCTTCTTTCCCTTCTTGCCCCGCTTATCCTTGTGGTGGGGCTCCCTGGACTTGCTGCCCTCCGCGGGCGCATCATCCGAGCGCTTGCCCTTCTTGCCGTCGAAGATTGCCCCCACGGCCTCCTCTCCTGAGGCGAAGCTGGTGGCAATGTCGAACAGCTCATTGGAGTCCGCGGGCGGGCTGCGCCCCAGCTCTCGCACGAGGTCCTGGCACGTGGTGCCCTCGAGGAAGGCGTGCACGATCTCGGATTGCGCCACGGCGGGGAGCTCGTACGCCGCTTAGAGAAGCACCGTATGAAGTCCCGCGGCGACTCGCCGGGCTCTCGGATGCAGGAGCGCGAGTCCCGGGGAATTCCCGGTGGCGCACGTACGTGCCCTGGAAGTTACCCACGAACGTGCGGACTAGGTCGTCCCAGTTGTGGATCTGGCTTGCGGGCAGGTGCTCGAGCCATGTCCGGGCCGCATCGCCAAGGTGCAGGGGCAAGTTGTGGATGATGACCTTGTCGCTGGTGGCCCCGCCCAGCTGGCACGCCAGGCGGTAGTCGTTGAGCCATACGCGGGGATCAGTCTCCCCGTTGTATTTGACGATGGTCGAGGGCTGGCGGAAGCGTTGGGGGAAGGCCGCCGCGCGGATCTCTCGGCTGAACACACGGGTCCCTGGGGGCTCCGGTGTCGGAGAGCGGTCTTCGTCACTGTCATAGCGTCCACCCCGTCGAGGGTGGTAGCCCACCGCTGCTCGCGCGTCCGCCTTGCTCGTGCGCCGGCGTTGATGACGTTGCGGGCGTCGCCGTCCGGCGCCCGCGCGCGTCAAGGAGCCGCTCCTTGGCGGCGTGCGTCTCCGGGTTGGCGGGTCGCCCCGCCGCTTCTCCTGCATGGACCGAGGGTTCGGCCCCCTGTGCGGCCCTATCGTCCCGCGCATCCCCCCCGTTGGCGGATGCGCGACGCCGAGCTCTCGGCCTGCTGGACGGCCGCTTGCTCGATGAGAACCTGCACCTCGCGGTGCAAGTCCCGCGCCTCGGGGGTCGAGGGTGCCGGCATAGCCCGTAGCAGCGTCGCGGCGGCAATGAGCTTTTGGCTTGCCCGTGGAGGCGCGTCAGGGTTGTCGGCATTGATGTGATCGCGGGCCTGTCTGCCCAGCTCCCGCGCGTGTTCGCCGCGCGCGGAGGCTTCCCCTGCCATTGAGGCACGGAGCAGCCGCACCGTCCGGTACTCCTCCGCCAGCTTAGCCTCGAGCTCGCGGGCCTGGGCCAGCTGCGCATCGGCGTCAGCCCCAGCAGGAGTACTCGGCCCCGCGGCCAGGCGCGGAGCGATCCCTGGAGCAGGCGTGATCTCCCCGTCCCCAGCGCCCACAGCGCCGGTGGCGTTGGCTGGGTCGTTGGCGACGACGACGTAGCATTCCCGCGCGGGGTCGTAGCTCCCGGTACTGGAGTCGTCGGAGCAGCCGAACCAGTAGTCCGTAGCGTCAAGGAAACGCCGGAACATGACTGGGTCCGGCACGCCAGAGAAGTCCCACTCCGCGTACCCGTGGAGGTTAGCGGGTGGCGGCGCGTCAAGAGAACCTAGGGACGATTCGTCACCGGCTGAGGCGCTGGGGTCCCTGGCGACGAAGACGTGACGGCCAGGGGGAACCCTGCGCATCGTGGTGTTGACGTTGGCGTTGTAGGCCGTCGTGGCTCCACGCAGCCCAATGGGAAAGCGCGGTCCGGAGACCACGCGCTGTCCCGTTGGGGTGGCGGTTGTTGCGATGACGGGCGCGCCGTGCTGAGAGGCGGCGCGCTCGGCCTACCGTCACTCGGACCGCGCCGGCGCGAACGCGGACCGGAGCGGCGGCGGCGTCGTGGCGTCGACGGGCCCGCGGCCGTCCGTGCCGGCGGGCGTCCGCGTCGTGGTGGTGCGGGCAGCTGGGGCCGGAGCGGACCCGGCCTGGCGCCGCGCACGGAGCTCCTCACGGTTGGTGAGGCGCATGAGGTAGCCGTTCCCCGTGGCTTGAAAGTTCAGGCCCCCAAACCAGATTTCGAACCCGGCGGGGAGGGGGTCCGAGCTGCCCATGCAGTAGCGCGAACTGCGGTACTCAGTGCGGATCACCATGGAGGGAGTTGGTGGAATGACCTTAGGCGCTCGGGAGCCCCACGGTGGGCGCCAACTGTCGGTGCGGAATATGGTCCCGACACTAACCAGTAGTAAGCGCCGAGGTCTATCCCTCAATGGTCGATGCTAAGCAATAAGAGACACAGAGTTTATCCTGGTTCCGGCCGAGGGGGCCGTACGTCCAGCAGTAGCGTGCTCGAGGCACTATATTGCTCAGCACCGGGGGTGCCTGTAGTGGGGCTGCTACAAGCAAGGTGGGAGAGGAAGCGCGGCTTCCAAGTCCCTTGTGTAGTGGCTGAAGGTGTTGCGTTGCGTTGTGTGTGTGTGTGTGTGCGTGAGTCCTTCGTTGTCGTCGTCCCCTGCGGCAGGGGGGTTCGCCCCCCTTTTATAGATCAAGGAGGAAGCAAATCACATGCGCGCCGCGCTATTTAGCTACGTGAAGGGGCGTGACGTGCTATGCTGTAGAGTGGGCGGCCGTCCGGACGATCCTTGCAGCGATCCGGCCATCATGGCCTATCTTGTACCCGAACAGTAGCGACTTCGAGGGTAGAAGGGCGGTGGAGGACTGTGATGTCTTCTGATAGTCTCGAGGGAGCCGCTGACGTCGGTCCGTACAGGGCACAGTGGCAGGCAAGGCGACGTCCCGTTCCCGCACGCTCCACTGTGCTAGAGCCGTTGCTACGGCGACCGGCGTGCGGTTCGTACGCGCGGGGGCGGCAGCCATGCCTTCAACAGTGGCAGGGATGGCGCCCCACCGGCCTAGCGCCTTCACCTAACCCTGCAAGGTCACAAGAAAGCAAATCGAGGGTGCGGCCGGCCCCCCTTCGAGGGCTCGGCGCGTTAGCCGTACCGGAGCGGGTGGCGTGGCGTCACGGGACTGGCGCCGGCCACGCCGCACAGTGCTTCCCACAGTGGCGGGGATGGGATCCCTCCTGGGGAGTTGGTGCGGCGGTGCGGGCGCGAGCCCCGGGCGCATGATGGCGCCGCCCCGCCGGTGTCGGGGGTATTAAATGCCCGCGTACGGGGAGCGAGGCGCACGCGTGCGGGCGCCCTCGAGCGAGGCGGACCCCGTTCGAGGGCGGAGAGGACCCTCGAGCGGGGCGGAGCCTGCTCGAGGGGGGAGCGGCCCCTCGAACGGGACGGAGCCCGCCCGAGGGAGGCACGCATCCTCGAGCGAGGCGGAGCCTGCTCGAGGGAGTCTTCGAGTGGG
Source organism: Cenchrus americanus (assembly GCA_947561735.1). Taxonomy (NCBI): domain Eukaryota; kingdom Viridiplantae; phylum Streptophyta; class Magnoliopsida; order Poales; family Poaceae; genus Cenchrus; species Cenchrus americanus. The sequence continues at coordinate 182,572,583 of OX387245.1, forward strand.
CTGCCTTGGTGGGCCGTGTCCTGCATGGTTAGGCATGTTTGGCTTTGTTGCGGGTTTTTAATTGGGGATTTCCCTGTTGTTAAAGGGGACCCCTAGGGCTGTCCCCGACAAGGGCGCCGAGCCCCTGGCCACGTAGAACGCGTTCGCACACGCTGACCAGGAATTGTACCATCTCGGCGCCGAGATCCAAGGCGCCGAGACGTGTAATCTCGGCGCTGCAGTCCATGGCGCCGAGGTCAAGGTCCATTTTTTGAAATCTTTCCAAAAAGGGCGTATTTGTGAGATTCTTTTCAAAAAAGTCCAAAAAGCAAAAAAGACGGCAGCTAATATTGGAATTTGCCCATATTTTAGTTGGTTCCTTTTTAGGTGAGTGGCCTAAACAATGTGTGTTCATATGTACATGCATGGCGATGTGAAGCACATGTTTTTGGCTAAAACCAACGTTTGCCTTTCATAATGAAATAGCTGCGGACGGGCTGTCTCAGGAGGAATGGCTTTCATGACATTTCAGTTGGTTAACACTATCTTCCTTTTCATGACATTTCAAGAATCCATCATGACCTTTTCATTGCACAACCACCACTTTAGGAATTAAAACCTGAACCGACCATATTATTCAAACAAGTGAAAATTCAAGTTCTTTCACACCTACATCCTGGAGCTTCCCAACTCGATTATCTTAACCTTGGCCTTTTGCCTTAACTATATAGATGAGTTCATGAACTTACTATAATAATGCGGCAGCTAGCAATCCATTTGGTTCTGTCCAAGCTAAGGAGGGCCCATCTACGTCGCTGAAACTCCCACTAGCCACATTTTCACTACAAGTTGCAGCTAGCACGCCACCCATCTGACACTATCCTGTTGGATATTATGCATTACATTCTCATGCCACGATGGATATATTAAACCAGCTTATTACGTGGAAGGACAAATGCTTATGTGTTATAAAAAGGACCTTTGATGAACAAAGCATGCCGCTTTGGTGATGCCTCATGCAGCATTAGCGAGTGGAGTGATTCGTGTGATAGTATGGTACTACCTCCGCTATTGTTTATATGCCGCTTCCCACGGTGGCGGATCCAGGGTGAAAGTGTGGGGGCTCAACTTTTTCTTCTTGTTCCTTCTCCTTCCCCCTCCTTTTCTTCCTCCTCTTCACCTATGTATGAAATTTGCATGGGGGGCTTCCATGGAATCCATGTGGGTAGTACGAGCCCCCACGTTGGATTCGCCCCTAGTTTCCGATAGCTCATCTAGTATTAATTGGCCTATATGTTCTTGCGCCAGTGCCGTCAAGTTTCAAAAGCTAGCCCGACACATGCACGACCGGCCCACATACGCAGAAACCAACCCAACGTCAGACGAACCGCGCGCGCACGGTTCACCCGCCCGAACCACTCCGCACCACGCGAGAGTACGCGACGACACCTGAACCACTCGGACGCATGACTGCTGACTTGCCACCTCCATCGGCAGTTGGCATGGACCAAACGCACAAAGCCACACCTCTCTACACACATCATGCGGCGCACGCACAACACAACCCTTGCTTTCCAAGTCAAACGTGACGACGGGCCAACCCAAGCATCGCAGGCGCACCCTTATGTACTCCCTCCCTTCGCGCCCTTCCCCCTGAACGTATACTACGTGCTAGCAAGTAGAGAGAGATCAACAGAGAGCTGCGACGACGGCATGCTGCTACGACGGAGAAGAGCGGCTGCCGCTCTGCTCCTCGTCTTCGTCGCGGCGACGGCGGCGGCGGCGCCGCTGCCGGTGGAGCCGATGGAGCTCTACTTCTCACCCGCGGAGCTGTCGCGCATGGCGGGGTACGGCGAGGAGCCCGTGTCGTCGGTGTCCGTGTCCGGGCAGGTCACCTGCGAGCTCTGCCTCCGCCCCACCGGCTCCGGCCTCCTCTCCTTCGAGCTGCCAGGTACACACACATACTATACGTGACACTTGCTAATCTTCTTGCTGTTCTTGTTCATTTTGGGAATTGCTTTGCTGTATGTTCTGCTGTGTTGCGAGACGGTACGCATTAGAGGCATGACTTGGAGCTACTGGTTCCAAGTTCCAACCTCAACACCACCTGCTAGCTAGTTTTCCACACGCTCTCTCCATCGATCGTCCACAGAGCGAAAATTCGCTTGCGATTCGATTCGACTCGATTCTTCTTTCCTAGTTTTTTTAAAAAAATTCCCCATCCAGTTGCCATCCCGTCCGTGACGAATTGAAGCGCTGTAGCTGTAGATGATCGGTCGGAACCAGCCGCCAAACTGTCACATAAACAAATTGGCCCCGTTGCAACGTCCGTCCCCGTCGAATCATTCGCAGACGGCAGCCAGTCTTTTTCGCAGCGCCTTGTTCGATGGCCAGCAAACGCTGACGGCCAGGGGTGGGCACCATGAATTGAACGAACGAACACGCCACGGAATCGGAAGGGAATTGAAGAAGCAAAGCAACACGGCGAGTTTGTTTTTTTTTTTTAAAGAAACGAACCGGCAGAAGATCGAGCTGCACGAAGACCTTGACCACCATGGCCACCGCGCGCCTTCCGATTGCTGCGTTGTGGAGGACGACGTGTACGTGCTTCTGGACCGGCCGGCGGCCTCCTCCTCCTTTTCTTGGCCACATGTGTCACGCAGCAGCAGAGCAGGTCGATCGAGTCGCCAAAGCAACGGGGGGACTCAGACTCATCACGAGGAGGACTACGGCTAGTCGGCTACCACGCGCTTGAAAAGGTCGTTAGAGACTTGCGTTCGGTACGACGACGGGTACACAAGAGAAACCGCCAGGGACGTTAGAACCAACGCAACTACCGATCCCTTTAGAATTTCCAGCTGCTTTCATTCGTGCAGACGTACACATTAGGACGATCAAGACAGAATAGGTAGAGTTACTTCTTTCACTAGCCTTTGTTAAAACTTAAACATAAAGAAACCTTTATTACCCTTGTTGTTTGTTCTTCAAATTTGAAGTTTGAGAGTTCAAGTCCCATATAAATATTGGTACTTAATCAAGTTTATAAGGTTCAAGGTATTTTGACTTACGACAAAACTGAATGTCTTTTTGTTCAAAGTACAGGAGTAGTCTTATAGATAAGAAAATGGAACATGGCTTTACCTTTTTTTTCCCCAACACACAATATTGTACTGCAAAAATGGAGTAAGGTTGAGCGTCGGTCTCTCAACGGTGGCGGGTCTGATCCAGATTACAAAACTCTCAAAACACATATCTAGGTCTCCAAATTTGCTAATCAATTCAGGTTCTCAAATCTCTATAATTTGTGGGGCCCACTATCAGCCATCTCCCTCCCTCCTCTCTTTCCTCCACCATCTCCCACTGCCGATGTTTCTGCCATGACTCTAATGGCACTGCCGCCACCCCGCTAGGGGCACACATTGGTGGCGTGTAAGGAGGTGACCCGCGCAGATAAGCAGCGGGGCCATGTAGTGCGTGAGCGGACGAGTGCCGAAGTCGTGAACCGAGTGGACGGTGGCAACGCCCATGCGCGGACGGGGCCGAGATCGTAGCTGGAGCGGACGACGACGGGGGTGGAGGGCAGGACCCAAAGGAGAAAGCGGCGGCGGCAGGCTCGAGCGCCTGTGACTTCGTGCACCCCAGCCCCCCGTGCCGTCAGGAGATCTAGGCGAGCGAGAGCGGTTCAGAACTCCGCCGCCATGGGTCTGCTGTGCGTAGACGACAACTTTGTCACGACAGAGCGGCTAGGATATGGAGTTCATGGGCCGACATAGGGTCACGTCGCTGCCGCCAGTAGTGATCTGTTGGAGTTACAATCGTTCTGTTATGCAACTAGATATATACTTATGTCTAGATATATAACAAAATGAATGTACGTAGAAAAGTCGAAACGACAAGTAATTTGGGATGGAGGGAGCACCAAATTAAACACTTTGTAGATTGTATGCATTATACTGAGAGAGAGACAATAAAGTGGAGAGCTCCCGCAAGGGAGAGAATTAGGTGAGGTTTGGAGACTTGTTGCAACTAATATTTCCAGCCAGAGTTAACCGCTATCCGAGTAGCTAGATTTTTCTTTTGTCATGGACGTCACGGTTAGCTCGCCTAATTCTGTCTTCTTTGCCTACCCGCCAATGCGTATCCTCGTAGAGGAATGAATGACGACACGTACTGTCTGTGTACGGCAGCGGATGTGGTTCCCTCAAGTGCCAATCTTGATCAGTCCCTTTCCGCGTGGCACCATTCAGTAGATGTCTCCAACGAAAACTGAGCCACTTGACCTATCTGCCGGCCGGTTGGCCAGAGTCTGATTTGATGCCTATAGTACGATGGCAATGAGCCCTAGTATTTGTCTGGTCCAGAGGCACTCCCTCGGTGCTGTCAGCATGGACTCCACAAAGCTGCTTTATTAGACTGGGATTTTGCTCACTTGTTACATCTCTGAACGGGTGGGCTTCCAACGGATGCAGTGACCACACACGCTGCTAGCAAAAACTAGTACAAATCCCCCCAAATATTAGTATTTGAGCAAACATCCAGTGAGAATTAACAATGCTAGATAGAGCTCAACAAATTGTTCTTTACAGCAACCATTCGTACAGTATCTCTGTGCTTTTTCCACCGTGTGATGAATTGTGTATTTGTCTGAATCAGGTGCTAAGGTGGCTGTGCTCTGCGAGACTGACGGCCCCAAGGATCAAGTGGCCAACTCTACATTTGCAGTGACCGATGAATTCGGCAACTTCACAATAGGCCTCCCTTCCCAGCTCCACGCCACAGCAAATCTGGAGAGGGCTTGCACTGTGAGGGTGCTTCAGCTCCCGGCGGACTCTGCATGCCGCCTCCGCAACCACCCAGGCACAACCTATGGCCTCACGCTAACCTCCCAAGAAGATGGTGTTCGAGCCTACACCACGGGGGTCATACGGTTGCAGAACAACGATACGCCGCGTGAGAAGTGTGTGAGTGTAGAGGAAAGAACTAGAACAAGATGAACAATGGAAGCAGAGGAGTTCACGTTTGCATATGAACTTTGAAGAGGATGCTAAAAATTTGAGGGAGACAAGTTCACTGGCCTCTAGCATAGCTGAGGCAATCATCTGTATAAATGTAGGCTGATATGTGTGTAAATCTTGGCAACAACGACAAATGTGCAGGAAACAGAGGGTTCATCTTCAGAAGAGCAACAAGGATTCCACGAATTCCATAAATACAGCAAATGGCCTTACACAATATGTTGATTCATACTACATTTATTAACGGAAGTTGTCATTTGTTACCGAGAGAGTGTTGGGTATATTATATAAATGAAAAATTTCAAATTCAGAGTTATACACAAAATCCCTGTGTAACAAAAACATTTTGGGAGTTAATATTTGGACAACCAAACTTTAATCAGCTTTGATGTACACAGAAGAATCTGACAAAAGAAAATATATTTTCTGTTTTATGCATTTTAGAAAGTTAATGTGTCAAGGTATAGTACAAGGTTCGTGATAAATAAAGAAAATACTGATCCCTTTTTGGTAACATGATTGACCTGAATGACACAGGTTGGTGTTCCCTTTTCAATGGAGATCCTTGTTCTTCTACTATAAGCTGGTGTATCTGGATGTTGAGGAACCTCCTTATTTTCGGAGGAATTCATCCACATCAGTAATGGACAAGTGACAGACAGTTGTGAGTGATTGTCAATCTAGCTCACAAATAGGAAGTTGCTGCTGCCCAGGCGTCCTCGAGGGGCGACCCGCAGGGCGCCTCTGCCGCCGGAGCAGGATCTCCCTGCTCTGGCCGTCCCTGCCCGAGCCCCTGCGGATCCGCGCTCCACGCGCCGTCCTCTCCACATCCCCCCTGCTCTCGCCCCCTCTCGTCGCCCGTGCAAGGAGATCCGCTCCCGTCGCCCCCTGCCCTCGCCGCCGCCGCCATGGCTGCCCTCGAGCTCGAGGTGGACGAGGACCCCCTCCATGGCGTCGAGCCCTCCCCCGCGCCGCTGCCTCCGCCGGCGGGGCGACGCCGCCCGCCGTGGCCGGCGGACGCCGCCCACCCTCGCCCGTTGGGTGGGGTCGCGCGCTGGCGAGCGTGGCCCCGACTCCCTCCCGCACCTCCCCGGTCAGCGCGCCAGCACCAACGTCCACGGCCGGCGCTCGCGGCCCATCTCCACGTGCCGGCGCGGGGTGGGTGCTCGGCTGCTGGCGCAGGTGCTGAGCTAGGCTTGGCTGGGTGCAGGGGTGAGTCTGTGCCCGCCTCCACGCTCTCGCCCGTGGCGGAGTCCTTCTTCCTCGGTGTCGCATCGGCTGACCGCGCCATGGTCAAGCGGTGGATGGACTTCTCCGACGACTCCGACGACGACGACATCGACGAGGTGATCGACACCAGGGAGGATGGCGCTGCCTCCCGGACTCCCTACCTCGACGTCGTCCTCTGCGGCCCTGCCTTGTTACGACCCTGAAAGGATCTTGCGATGCCCAGTGGGGTGAATAGGATCACCTTTATAAATCTGCAAATCTTAGCAGCGGATGAGGGACCGGATGACCCGGCACGACCGACCGGATGACCTGGGTGGGTCCGGGTCACCCTGGCACTTGTGCCGGATCAACCAGTTGCAGGAGTAAAACGTAATAACTTAAGAAGAATGTGAAATTGCAGAAAGTGTATGAACCAAACTTGGTGTAATTGATGTGGAAACAACCTGCAACAAAGAATTTTACAAGCAACAACACAACAAACTAGGTCGACTCGAAAGTAATTTCTAGGGTAGGGTGAAAATGAAGAACACAAGCAAGCAAAGGAGACAAGCGATTTGTTTACCGAAGTTCACCTCCACTAATAAGGCTACGTCTCCGTTGAGGTTCCCACAAAGGGAGGGTTATCACGAAGAGCCACTTGCCTCTCCTAATTTACCACAAAGGTGAATTGGTGCTCACTAAGAAAACTCAACAAAGGAGGGGTAATACAAACGTTCCCGGGTGCACCACACGGAGAGGGCACTCAACGGGCGACGCCTAACCGTGTAGAAGCAAGCTTCAAGAGTAACAAACGCGAATCGATCAACCAAGGCCACCACAAGTGCTTCTTGAGAGGAGGAATTGAAGAGCTCTCACAAAGGGGCTAAATCCTACACCTCAAATCCTCTCACACTCAAACCCTAGGTGGAATCCTTGATTGGAGTGCTTGGGAATGAGTTGGGAGAGAGGAAATGAAGCTTTGGAGGTGAAATAATGGAGTGGGAGGCGGAACCCTAAAGAGGAGGAAGAAGGGGTATTTATACCCACTTCCCCCGAGCTAGCCGTTGGGGGCTTCCTGCAGCTTGGACGGGTCACCGGCGCGGGTGAACGGGTCACCCGCCTCCCTCCACTACCGTCCCGGGTGGCCCGGCCACTCGTGCTGGTTGACTCGGTAAGGCTGGAGGGGGAAGGTTTAACTACTAAAAGGCTGATATTGGTATTTCTAAAGATTTTTCTAGGTTTTATTCACTCTTAGAAACGATGAGAGAAGATTAAGAGTAGCACTTGTAGCGAACCTCGACCAACCGACTGCATCCCTCTTTATAGTACGGTGTTTCCTAAACTCAAATTCAAACCGAAAATTAAAATTAAATCGCCGATTGAGCTTCAACACCATTCATAAGAAAATGAGGGCCTTCCTTTGAGTATTCACATTTATTTAATATTTTAAGCATGCACGCATCTCATTGAAAGCATTAATCCTCCCAAATTGCATTGTCATTATTACCAAAATAATTAGGAGCCTAAATGCACTTTCAGACCCCGAAGCTCGCCATCCGCTCCATTGTGGTGCAGCCTCCTCGTGGTGAGGGTGGGCACCGCAAGCGTCCTCGGCGGCGAGGCCGCCACCCACCCTCGCCAGCTCCCCAGCGTCGCTCCCGGTGCAGAACTCATCGGCGTGGAACGACGGAGCTGGTGATCCGTATGCCATGGTACACCCACCCTCCGCAGGTTGGTCGGGCTGCCTCTGCTCCTCGTGCCGACCTTGATGGTTGGCATCACGTTCAGAGGTGACGCGGATCGTCACGGGTTGAGTGGGCTCCTCGGTCGGAGGTGCGGTCGCGGGTCGAGCGGGCTCCTCGGCTAGAGGTGCCACCGCGAGGTGCTTCCCGAAGGAGCTCAAAAGACGATGCTTGAACTTCCTCTCCTTCAAGCAGCGGGTTGCTTCGTGTCGCAACCATCGCGGTTCTTGCACTGCCATGGTTTTTGGCACCGTACCAAGGACTGCACACGACCTCGCCGCACGCTGCCTCGCTCGCCTCGTCTAGATAGCTGTGCTGCCCCTTCTGGGATTGGGCACTGCCATGCTCGCACTTCATCCTTGACCGTGCGTGCGTCGTTTGTTGATACTGATGCTGATGATGGTCTTTCCCTCACACTTTTTGCCTCTGATGCCTTGGCCATGGTCGGCCTGGAGGCGGCCAAGTCCGCCATCAGGGTCGTGCTGAACGTCGTGAAGGTGGACTTCACCCTCTATCCCGTCTTCCCCCAGCTGTTCGTGGTCACCTTTCGGTCTAAGGAGCTTCGAGACCGGGCGTCTAAGGTGAGTGTTCCCAGTGGTCCGCTGGGCTAATCTGAGGTTGCCACACCTACGGCGCCTGTGGAGGTGCCGCCTGAGGAGGAGCCACCTTCGGTCGCGACTGCGGTGCCGACTGCGGAGGTGCCTCTTGTGGAGGCGCCACCACCGGTCGAGATGCCATTTGTGGAGGTGCTTGCACCATTGTCGGTCGACGATGACCCTCCCTCCCCGGGCTTCACTCCGCCTCGCCCGTCCACTCCGGTTGCCACACCGGTGACGCCTGTCGAGGTGTCGCTGCCTATGGAGGAGCCATCTTCGGTCGCGGTTGTGGTGATGTCGACTGTGGAGGTGCCACCATTGACTGAGGTGATGGTACCACCATCGGTTGGTTCTGCGGCTTTGGAGGACTTCACCAGCAGCGTTACGAAGGATATCCTGCTGCCTCTTCTGGACCTGCCGCCTCCCCATCTTCGTCGGGTGGACCCGGTCCTCGTCGACGCGTCTCCTCCGCTACCTTCGTCTGAGGTTTCTGGCCTTAGGCGAAGTCGCTGTAACACCCCGTGTTTTTGCTCAGTGGTGATTTGTGCTAATGACACTCCTAACTACTCTCCTAACTACTCTTGAGAACCCTAGATCTAACTCCTAGTCAAAACCCTAGCCTAAAACCCTAGTGTTCCCTTTGACCCCCTTGTGCCAATCTAGAACTTTGGCACGTTCTCCAAAATTTCGCTAAACACTTCAAAATCGCCCAATGGGAAAAATGTGCAGAATTTCAAGGCTCACAACTTCTCTGTTGAGTGGCATTGCTAGTTTGGAGTGCAAACTTGTGAAAAAAGCAAATTAAGGCACTGAATCACTGTTCACAAGCGCCGAGTTTTGGCTGTTTTGCACTGACGTTCCTGCTCAAACTAGTGAGTAAAACCCTATTGAGCCTTTGGCATAATTGAAGAGGGTAACTTGCTCAACAACTTTGGTATTCAAAGTTCGGAGCACTCCTGTTTGAATTTTTGGAGAAAATTCAGTTTGAAAAGGGCTAAACGAAACTGTGCTTGAATGTCGGCGCTCCCGCGCACGACGTCGCCCGCGCGCCGCCACGTCGGCCGCGCCGTACCCGCTCACGCGCGCACGCCGAGGCGCCGAAAACCCGGCGGTCCGAGGCTCGCGTCGGTGACACTATGCACTAGAGGCCGTGACGCTTGCGTGGAGGCCTAGGTCGGTGCCACGCGGCGGTGCGCACTCACCGGCGGGCGAACCGCCATTCCCCATTGGTCGTCGGCCTCCGCCGCACGTCGCCGCCGCTCCGCGCCCATGCTGGAGTTCCTGTAGGCCACGACAGTGAGGCGGAACTGCCTCTAGGCACCTATAAAACTCCCCCTTCCTTTTTCCTCGCGCGCTTGAGCAACCGAGCTGTCCGCCGCCGCCCGCCATTAGCGCCGCCGGTGACATTGCTGCTCCGCTTGCTGCCGTGTTAAACCTGTGACCCCTAGCTCTTCCCTAGTACCCACTCGAGCTCCCAAGCACACGTGATGGCCTAGCCTCGCCGGCAGTTGCCCGAAATCCGAGCTGCGGCGGCCGCACCGTCACTGTTTCGCCACCGGTCATCGCCGGACCTCTTTCCGCCCGAACCGCCGCCGCCAATCGATCACTAGTGAGTCTAATACCCTTGCCCGCTTGTTTGCCTCCCCGAGCCTCACCTCGTCGCCGGTGAGCGCGCCACCATCGTCGTGGTACGGTGGGGAGGGCCGAGGGCACATTTGTGAATTATTAAAAGTTAGCAGGGGTCTGCATGCAAAAGGATTCTTCACCCCCTAAGTGTTTGAGCAGTATCTTGTAAATTCGAGATAAAATCGTAGAAAAATAAAAAAAATGCAAACTCAACTTTGTTGTGCTCTGTGTAACTAGAACTACAACTTCCTCCAAACATGTATATACTTTTGAGTTTTAGTTTTTGCTTGAAAAATTGAGATGTGAAATGCCTAGATCTATGTTTCTGCAAAATCCATACATGATCTTGAGCTGGATTTTGGATATGTTGTGGGAACTAGCATGTTTAGGTTCTGTGCCAAAAATTGCACAAAGCTACAAGGAATCTTTTTATATAAATTATCTTGTGATATTGACAAATCTGCCTAGATGATTTTTGTAACTTAAAATATAATGATTTTTGGGCTCAACTTCTGGCTATTGTCATGTTATGCTAAAATGCATCTTTGGTGAATTTACCATGATTTTACCTCTATTAAAAATATTATTTCCTAATTTATGCTTGTTTTTATTCATAAACATGTATAGCAAGATCCATAAGGGCTATACGTGTGTTTGTTGGTTCTTTAGGCTTGTTTTAGGCCAAAGCATGTGTAGGAGAAAGCTTGACTACATTTCTATTATATTTATTTTTATGTGCATTAATCCTTTAAATACTAGCTAGAAATGCTTTTATTTATGTGCATTTAAATTCAATGGTGCAAACTAGTTGCTTGTTGTCCAGAGGAGTGTTTCCTGGTCATTAGGACTAGTGGGCACTGTTGGGCAAGTTTGAAGTATTATTGGTTGATTAAAAGAGTGCAAACTAGATTAATCTAGTAAAGGAAAAATAGGAAAAATACATCCTTTTGTGCATAAGTTAAGTAAATGAGTTAGGAAAATAATTTGTGGCATAAAAGTAACTCTACCTTGCTGTTTGTATTTAGAGTAAATATTCTTTTATAGATGTGCACACAATCACCTTAAAGAAAAGGCTAATTAAGCTTTTTGAGTATCTTTTAAAGGGAAAATGTTTTATTGCTTTTGTTAAGGTGAATATGGCCAACCACATGCCACATGGGGCTGTTTAGTACTGATTTTGAATTAAATTAAATTAATCACCATCCTAATCACTGCATTGCATTCCCCGTGTAGAAGTCCCCGACAGTAGCTACACGCTTGTGCCGGCTGACGAGGACGAGGGGGCAGGAGGAGACGTGCACTACATGACTGTAGAGCAAGACCCGGACCAAAGTCCAGAAGTTTGTGTGTCTACTTGTGCTGACAAAGGCAAACCCTGGTTTATTCATTAACCTATGTGTTTCATTAAACTTCTGAATTTATCTTTGTTATCCTATGTGCATTTACGTTTAGGAGTTGAATGGAACCCTAGTTGCATGATCCTTAAGTACCTCTGATCTTTTACTAGCATGTTAGGTCGCTAGTGGCTATGCTCTAAGGATCCGGTACAAGTCGAGTGATGTTCGTCACTCGCGAGAATAGGATCCCTTTTTGGAATCACCTTATTGGTTAAATGGATTGCTCATGTGGTAAGAGCATGGGATTTGGGCTCCGGTCCAATGGCTTCGTTGGTTAAGTGTTTGAAAGTACTAAACACTTGTCGGAAATGGGTACGATAAGCCTAGTACCTAAATGAGACGGTGCGGGAACTTTGCGCTACTAAACTTAGGGTTGCGGCCCCGGGCTCACCACCCGAGTACTTGCGTGAGGCTGGGTGACCTTGGTGGCGTAGCCCAGTAAACCTCGTATTTGAGACTGTAGCATCTGATCCCAATCCGAGGATTGACGGGAACCGCCTGGTTGGTGAAATCTTAGTGAGGGCACCTCCCATGTGTTTAGGTCCACCTTGCAAGGTTATGAATCAATTGATTGTTGGCTTCTCACCGTCATCTGAGACTACTTACCCGACTGGACATGATATCCCTTTATGATGGAACTTTGTGAAGATTATTACTTGGATTAATTGTTTGTACAACTTGATTGTAATAGTTGCTTATCTAGTAATGGTTACTTCTACTAGAACATGAGCTAAAATATTGAAAGTAAGGATTCACTACTTAGCAGCTTTTTGGCAAACAAACCCACTAGCCAAAAGCCATGCATGATTAGAGGTAAAGTCTTTCTTTTAGACGGGCAAGTCTTGTTGAGTATTAGTATACTCAGCCTTGCTTTATAAATGTTGTTTCCAGGTAATGCATGTGATGTGTGGCCCGGAGAACTTCCACCCGGCTGGGAGCTGGAATGGGTGGATGACGGGGAGTGATTGCATCATGGACAGGCCTCCTATGATGTGATCGTATCGTTTAGTTATCTTCCGCTGTTTTAAATAAACTCTGAACTATTTACTTCATGTCAAAGAACTATGTTCATAATAATGAACCCTACGGGGATTTGATGTTAATTTGTAAGGCACTCTGGACTCTCCTTCGTGGGAGTTTTAATGCATACGTTCGATCCTCTCTGTGATGTCAAGTGATTTACCGGGTGTAAACCCGGCAACACTCAACGGGATACTTCTTTATTATCGCCTAATGACCAAAAGGAGTGGTTTAGGCAATAGTACGGAATTATCTCGGGTGGGGTTGTCACAGTTGGTATCAGAGCATCCGTATGCACCGGTGTGATTAGATTAATACTAATCACACGATTTGCAATAAAACTTGCCTAGATGGATTGGATTACGAAAATCCGTTGGATCGTTAAGGAATGATCTAGATCGAGAGGCCCTAGAGGGAACTTTGGGTTCTTTAAGGTGGCATAAGAATCTATGGGTTATTTTGCTAACTTCCAGCACCTTACTTTATGTCAGACTTACTTTATTGCACAACTAAACTAGATGAGCCACGTGTTTCATACGTGTGCTGTTCCGCATCATGGGAATTGCGAGGGTTGATGGAGTGATCCATTCCACGGATCCCATCTTCGCGTCTAGTTATGAGTTGTGGTGTCGCCACGTTTATCATACGTGTGCATTCCGCATGTCGATCATGCGAGGCAAGGATACACTCCATTCAAACGGAGGGTGTCCGAGGTTGGACGCTGTCCATGCAGCGGCTTGATGCATGGATACCGTTTCTATAAGTGAACGGTAATGTATGTGGATGCTTTCGTGACGTGCTGGCATGAAAGGTTTGTTTTCTGCAGGTATACTAACAACATTCGTAAGTCGTTAAGTGCGACTCGAGTAGCTCCGACTAGTTATTATAAGGAGAGCCGATTATAAGCTTGCCACCGGCACTGACTACGTCTTTTGGGAACCATGTGTGTGAGGTCGTTTAAGATGCGTGCATTCATGATTAAAATCTTGTTGAACCTAAAATTTTGGTCCTTGCTTGCTGGAATAACTTTTCTGGGGTGATTGCTTTATCTTAGATAAGGTTTTTCCCCTCTTTTGATCTTAGGAAATTTCTGGCAGATTCTGTCTCTGTCATTTCTCAATTTTTAGAGCCAAATCTGTAAGGAATCTGACTAGACATCCTTTAAGAAAGTTGTTTCTCATCAAATGGAGCATCTACTGTGAATTTCTCAGGATTTTAGGAATTTTCTACAGAGAGTTATGCTCAGTTTAGTGAGTCTCTGTTCTGCTATTTTTCAGAGCAGCATCCCTCTGCAAATGAAATTTTTCGAGCGTGTTCCAATCCAATCTAGATCCACCTTTGAATACCAAAAGTGTGAATAATTATGTCATCCAGTTTCTGCGAAAATTTGGGATTTTTTTGGGCCCTGGGTTATATGTTATGAATTTTTGTTCATACCTACCAGATTTTACCCTTTTACTCGTATCGATGTCATTTGATGTCTAATGTGTAGTCCCTAATTTTTGTACAGATGGCACAGCCACTGATCTACGAGATTGATGCGGACGATACCATTCGTACCGATGCCCTTCACTGGGAGGGTTTTCCCCGCATTTTGTGGGAGACTCTTAGTGAGGTGGGCTACGCTACGCCGTTGTTGTACGAGGTGGTCTCCTTTTGGGACCAGGGTGTTCCCTACGCCCGCACGACCGCTACCGTGCTCCCCCACCCCGAGCACCCGGAGTGGGCGACTTGAGCATGATGTTCTTTGCTCACCGCGGTGTCGAGTCGGTTGAGTCCGCGGCCATGCAGATCCTTCACACCTTCTGCGAGCAGCACCCGGACGAGGTGATGCTCACTACGCTGGGGTTGTTCCCGGCCATGGACCCACTCGACCCGGCTTGGCGTGAGCGTATCTCGCTCACCGACGTGTTGCTCACGACGGACCCTCCAGAGGTTGTTGTGCGCCAGCTTCTGAGGTTGTTGGAGGCGGTGTACAACATGCAGGTGTTTCGTCTTTCCACTCAGGGTATGCTCTCACTTGTGTTGATGGACTCCACAGCAATGAGGGATATCCTTACCCTCGACCTTCAGTTTGAGCGACAGACCGTTGCTCACCTCCAGCAGGAGATTGTTGCGCTTCAGGACGAGCGTATCCAGTGGCACCAGGAGCGTGCCGAGTTCACGGAGCACCTGTTCGCCCGAGACCACGCTCTCGAGATGACTCAAGTGCAGCTAGCTCACACTGAGGCCCAGCGTTTTGCCTTGGTGCAGAACATGGTTGAGATGCAGAACCAGGTAGCTGAGATGGAGATAGAGGTGGAGGTGTGGCAGGCGATGGCCCACCAGGGGCAGCAGCCGCCGATTGCACCACCAGCTGCGCCTGCCGCTCTAGACGAGCTACAGGGAGTTTCCGGCTTGAGCGAGGACAGTGTGGGTGGTCCACCACCCGATTCTTCGGATTTTAGCGCTGGCTTCGCTGCGGGTTACTAGTGGTTTAGCAGTTGCCTTTTGGAGGACAATCATGTACTCTTAGTTTAGCCTCCTCAGCTAGCTTTTGTGTAAGGGTAGAGGCTGTTCGGAGAGGACGGATGATGACCTTATGTTGTACATAAGTGTGTAGTCGATCCAAAGACTCAGCATCATGTAATGCTTGGATGAACACTTTATGTGTCGTTACTTAATGAATGCTTTAGGGTTGTTGTGATCAAAGTTTCTCCTTGTGTTGAATACCAACCTTGTGTGTTATGTTGTGGAGATTATGCTCACCAAAATTCACCACCATTGCATAAGCGTACCGAGAATTATAGCGGAAATTGTGCAGTTCGGCCTCCAGCAAAAACAGCTAGGCAGAACCTCGGTGTTGGAATTTTTCGGGCATGTTAACGTTGGAATTGGACCTTGGGTTGAATACCAATGTTGGAGCTCATGAAATTTTGCACTTGCTGACCAAAAACGGGAGCTTTTCCTATTAAGGGCAGAGAGTTATGAATTTTCTAGTAACTCAGCTGTGCTGTCCGGTTTTCACCGAATTGATGCTATGAATTTTCGTTTTGCATATTCTTCTTGGGGATGTTGTAAACAAGCTTGTGAATATGTAACTAATCAAAACCTCATGGATTTCAGATGGTGGGACATACTCGTGCTTCTCCCAATGGCTTTGGTGCAAGTGGGAGTGACGCTCCGCCTCCTCCTCCCAACATGACCATTCAAGAGCAATTTATGGTCACCCAAACTGAGGTGATGCGACAGCTCTTGCAAACGCAGCAGCAGCTTGCTCAGCAGCTGCAGAACAATCCCTATGGGGGAAAACATCGACGGCCAGCCTCGAGTCACCAAATATGAACATTTTTATGCCATGAAGCCCCCGACCTTCAAAGAGGCCAAGGAGCAACTGGCTGCCGATGTGTGGATCAGGGCCATTGAGGCCAAGTTCTCTGTGTTCACCTTGCCCTGCTCAGAAGAGCGCAAGGCCAGCTTCGCTGCCCTCCAACTCCGTGGTGCAGCGTTGATATGGTGGGAGAACTTCAAGACCATGATTCCCGCGGGACATCAAATCATGTGGGCTGAATTCAAGCAGGCCTTCAAGGAACATCACATTCCTAAAGGTCTCATGGATAGAAAGATGAAGGAGTTGCTTGATCTAAAGTAAGGCTCTGACACAGTGTATGAGTATGCTAAGAAGTTCAACGCCTTGTGTCAGTATGGTGGGCATCATGTTGACAACGATGCCAAGAAGATAGAGCATTTCCGTGATGGGCTACATGGGGATCTCTATGAGAGGCCTAATCTTTATGAGCCTAACAATTATCAGGACCTTGTGAGCAAGGCCATTTCTCAAGAGGATTCCATGTCAAAAGCCCAGAAGGATAGGAAAAGGCAGGCCGGATTCGCCGCTACTGGTGGGTCGGGCAAGAAATTCCGCTTTGTCAAGAAGGGTACTCAGGGTCCTCCCCAGTCATCTTCAACTGGACACTGGAGGGTGACCTCGTCTCAGAACAAGCCGTCTGGGAACTTCTAGTTCCGTAAGGCACCGCAACAGCCATACAAGCCTAGTGCACCCCCAGCCAACAACAATAACAAAAGTGCTACCAAGGATTGTCGTTGTTATAATTGCGGGCAGCCCAGGCATTACATCAATGAGTGCCCCAAGCCCAGGCAGAACAAGCAGAGTGAAGGCTCAGGATTCCGTCATGGGAACCAAGGCAAGAAACCCATGGTGCAAGTCAAACAGGGCAAACTGAACTACACCTCCATGGTGAACACACCGGAAGGAGCAGCGGTGCTCACAGGTATATTCTCTATCCGAGGCTTTTCCATTAAAGTCTTGTTCGATTCTGGTGCAACTCATAGCTTCATAAATGAGAAAATTTTGGATAAGCTGGGATTAAAGAGTTGCCATATGAACCGACCTTTCTTGATAACCACACCGGGTGAGCGAGTTACCACTGGCAAATTAGTCATGAGAGTGCCACTTGAGTTAGGTAGCAAGATTGCTCCCGCAAACCTTTTGGCTTTAAGTTTAGAAGGTATCGATGTTATCCTAGGTATGGATTGGTTAACCCAACATCAGGTTGTCTTGGATATTTGTCACACCCTGAAATTTCCAATTTCAGGATGTGACTAGAAAGAATAATTAAATAACGATTTTCTCATAATTTTAAAAATTTTCCCACATTTATTTTTCTTTACAGGGAATATAGTATAGGAAAAAAATCCTTTGTTTGATTTTCTAAATTAAATAAAAGTTGAGAGTGTTGCATTCCTGCCGATGCATCTAGTGGTTCTTGAGTGCAAAAAGGTTTCAAAAATGCGTTTAGGAGCTGTCGAAACTCTCCCGAGAATTTTCCGGATTTTTCTGGAATTTATTCTCATTTTCCCCGAGCTATTTCTATTTATTAGAAGGCTCTAAAATCTTTTTCATGAGCTCCAAATGCTTTATTTGGATTGTTCGTGTCTCAATCTAGCTCTGGGAATTTTCCTGGAATTTTTGGAATACTTTTCGTGGGTTTTATGAATTATCTAGCTACTTTTAGATTATTCTTTTCCCGAAAATAAATTCTGAAAAATCCCTTTTCAATTATCTTTTTATTTCTTCCTTTTTGGCCCAGCCAACCTTTCAGCCCGTTTCCGAAGTCTGGAAAGGCTCCCTGGACTATTCTGCATCTCATCCTTTCAACCCACTTGAGCCCATACTTTCTATTCCACAGCCCAGCTACCAAAGTCTGCTAAACCCCCTCGAGTTTTTTTCCTCAGCCCATCAAAGATTTCCAGCCAGCCCACATCTTGGCCCGTTCCAGCCGCCCAACCCGGTCCGCTCCGGCCCGGCAGCCAGGCCCACCAAAGCCCATCCGGGCCCGGCGCCATGGCCATGGCGTGCCGGGCCGGGGAGACTAGGGACGACGCCGCCCCCTTGGCGCGCGCGCCCCATAAATAGGAGGCCGCCGCCCTCCTGCGCACGCCGCCCTGCAGCCGAACCGCCAGCCGCTCTGGTGTCCGCCGCCGTTCACCAAAGATCGGCCAACCCAGGGTCTCTCCGCCGAAGGTGAGCTGCTCTCCGGATTCCCCTCCATCTTATCCGTCTTGGGCGTCCCCTAATCGTGGCTGCAGCCGCTTGAGCCCCGGCCACCAGGACCGCCGCCGCCCCTGCTGTTGATTCGAACAGAAAGGTAGGGGATGACGTGGTAATTCGCACTTAGGCCCCTATAGAACTTTGTAATTAGTGGCTTAATTCTTGTGTCTTGCAGATCTTGCACGTGACCCCCTAGATCTATTAGATTCCTTAGATCCAATCCATCCCAAGCACTTTTATAGATCTAACCCTGAGTTTTATCCTTTTTCCGAGCACTGTTTATTGTGTCTTGCAAATATTTTCTGCTACCCCTCCAAATCTATAGTTAATCGCGACTAGGTCCCTGTAATCTTGTTTTGCTCATATCTTTTTCGTTTTAGCTCCGATTTCATCCGTTCAAGTTGTGTTAGATTCATAATAATGTAAAGCACGTGTTAGCGGAGTGTTTTCACCATGTTTTGTTTCTGAAAATAAAATTAATATTAATTTTGATTAATATCTAGTTATGCATGCCTTTTATAAATAAAAGCAATATAGATCTATACATCGTTTTTCATAAGCAAATTTAATTTGATTAATGTTTCTATCACATGTTTTTGTACATAAAAGTTAATTAGATCTTTATCTCAGTTTTCGTAAACCAAATGTTAATTTGTTTAATAGTTAATTAATCTTTTCTAATTAAAATTTGATTAGGCTTTTACATCGGCTTTTTAAATAAATATTAATTTGATTAATGCCAATACCATAATGTTTTTAATAATAATATGATCTACTCAAATTACAAAGTTTCGTTTAGATTGTTCATCTAGTTTAGTTTTTCTAAATTAAATGTTCAATCGGTTAAATTCATATATGAATTTTTATTAATAAAACTTGACTAGTTCTTTACACCGGTTTCGTAAATAAAGTTTAATATTGCATTAATGTCAACATAGGGTATTTTATTTCTGAAATATCCTTTATATTTGTTTTGTTAATTAAAACGAACCTAGCCCATAGCCTTGCTCTCTCATATATGCAAAACGTTCGTTAGACGTTCTTTTCTCAGCTCAATCTAAGTGAAATCTTTCCGGTCCTAACTCAATCTTCCGCAACCATCTCTTTAAAGTTAACCAAGCCTTTCCCCTCCAAGCACCCTTTGTGTTCTTTAGTGAACCATCTAATCAAGCCTATCCTTTAGTGTGTTCTTTTAAAGTTTTCTTTTGATTGGTGCTTTGTGCTTAGTATGCTTGTTTTTTTGCTTTGTGTATGTTTGTGCCCGATGATTGATGCATTTAGAGTGAACGTCGTTCGAGAAGCTTTGAAGAGCAAGAGGTTGAAGATATTCTGAGCAACGACATTACTTTGGTTAAAGGCAAGTGTGTCCTTGATCTTTTGTCCCAATAACTATGATTAATCACTTTGCATTGCTTGCATTAATTTTGATGGGTTCCTATTAAGGTTTATCCTAGTCTTTGATTGTCATTCCTTGTTAACCTGTGTTTACATTTATGTTGGGTAGCTATGCTTAGTTGCTATACCTGGGTTATGGTGGTTTTAATGAACATTAACGATGAATCGCGCTATACCTTTATACTATATCTTTGGATGTTAATACAAGACCATATGATTAATCGGAACATGGAGCGACCACCCAGGACAACAGTACAACCACAAGGACTATATGGCTCTGGTCTTGGCCGAGTAATTAGGGAAGTCTTTGTGTGGTTATTACTCGCATAGTAGGTTGGGGACGGAGGAATGCTTTTATGGCTCTTCTATTCCGGAGCGGTGTTGGAACGGAAGACTCTATGGCTGACCGTCCGTAATAGAAGTGTGGTACGAAAGATAGCCTCTATGACATACTACTATGGACTAATACGCACGGGAGGACTCTTTGTAAAGGCCTCGTAGCGTCCCTATGCAATCACACCTCGGTAGTGTGGTATGATGCTTGGCCGGCATCGCATGGTTGGGTTTAAAGTTCTTCGGGACTTTTACGCGACTTGTGGGTAAAGATGTACAACCTCTGCGGAGTGTAAAACTAATCGATTAGCCGTGCCCACGGTCACGGGCGGCCTGGACCCTCACATGATAATTGAACTTGAAGATGGACTTAAATCGTGTTCTCTGGTTATGCTTTCCATATGCTTATGGCGTATCTTATCTATCTCTTTATGATAATTGTGGGTTGGTATATACTTATATTTTATTAGTAATCAGGTGCTAATAAAACTTGACCAACTAAAATTGCTTAAATGCTTTGAGCCAGTCCACTATAAAGCCTTTGCATTCATGTCATTCCCCACACTTGCTGAGTACGACAAGTGCTCACCCTTACTATAAACATTGTTGCTCAGAAAGAGGATGCTACTATGAAGTCTTGTGAAGATGTTGCTGGTGCTAGGCGTACGCAACCCCCAGTCGACTGCCTGTGATGTTTGGAGCCTTCGTTTCCAGGATTTAAGCGTAAATCTCTGATAATTTTTCTTTTTCTTACGTGATACTGTTTCTGTATTCACTTTTATGTCACTATATGCATGAAACTTGATCCTGGCATGCATATAGGTTTGCACTTGGTTTTCTTCGGAAAGTCGGGTGTGACAATATTGCCTCAAGAACGGTAGAAATCCATTCCCCTACCAGTGGCCGAACCATCTTGTACTTGCCCAAGGCAGAAGGCACGAATCCTTGTTCCTATGCTGTCGTAACCGTCCAACTAGAAAGCATCCCATTAGTGTGCGAGTACACGGATGTTTTTCCCAATGACTTGCCTGGTATGCCACCAGATAGAGACGTCGAATTTTTCATAGAACTGCAGCGTGACACTGCCCCCATTTCTAAGAGACCCTGCCGCATGCCGCCCAAAGAGCTAACCGAGTTGAAGAATCAATTGCAAGAATTGCTTGATAAAGGGTATATCCGCCCAAGTTCTTCTCCTTGGGGGAGTCCTGCTCTTTTTGTGAAAAAGAAAGATGGTAGCTTGCGGATGTGTGTTGACTATCGTCCACTCAATGCGGTGACAATCAAGAACAAATATCCATTTCCCCACATTGACGTGCTCTTTGATCAATTGGCTGGTGCCAAAGTATTTTCCAAGATTGATCTTCGATCAGGCTATCATCAAATCAAGATCCGAGCAAGTGACGTTCCAAAGACATCCCTTTCCACCAGATACGGCCTTTATGAATTCCTAGTGATGTCTTTTGGTCTCACGAACGCACCTGCCTACTTCATGTACCTTATGAACTCAATCTTCATGAATGAATTGGACAAGTTCGTAGTGGTATTCATTGATGATATCGTCATTTATTCCAAGAATGAAGACGAGCATGTGAAGCATCTTCGTATTGTCTTGCAGCGATTGAGAGATCACAAACTCTATGCCGAATTCTCTAAATGTGAATTTTGGCTGGATAGTGTGAAATTCTTGGGTCACACTATTTCCGAGGATGGTATCTCCATGGATCCAAGCAAGGTGCAGGAGGTCATGGATTGGAAGCCAACCAAGTCAGTACATCAAATCCGTAGTTTTCTGGGTCTAGCTGGCTATTACCGTCGGTTTATCCCGGATTTCCCCAGAATGGCTAAACCCATGACTGAACTATTGAAGAAAGGTGTCAAGTTTGTGTGGAGTGAGGAGTGTGATAAAGCCTTTCATACCTTGAGGGAACACTTAACCTCAGCTCCCGTATTGACTCAACCCGATATGTCCAAACTGTTTGAGGTGTTTTGTGATGCTTCAGGCACTGGTCTTGGTTGCGTGCTTATGCAAGAAAACCGAGTCGTTGCCTATGCCTCACGGGCACTACGACCTCATGAGAAGAATTATCCTACTCATGATCTTGAGCTAGCAGCAGTCATGCATGCATTAAAGCTTTGGCAGCATTACTTGATGGGTAACCGCTGCAATATCTACACCGACCACCAGAGTCTCAAGTATATTTTCACCCAATCTGATCCGAATATGAGGCAAAGAAGATGGTTGGAATAAATCAAAGATTATGATTTGGAAGTCCGTTATCATCCCTGCAAAGCGAACGTGGTTGCAGATGCGCTTAGCTGCAAGCATTGCAACTATGCGACGTTAGAGCCGAATGATGAAACTTTATGTGAAGAAATGAGGAAGCTCAACTTGGAATTGGTCAAGCATGGCAACTGTTATGCTGTCTCGATTGAATCTCCTCTCCATGAAAGAATTGCTACGGCTCAACTGAAGGACCGATTAGGCGACCAGAGAGGGGGGGAGTGAATGGGAGCCGATAAAAATTCTTCTCGAGGGAGATTGAAACTCCGACAAGACGAACTAGCTCGGTCGAACCCCCGAAATCACACGCTCCGCACTTCTAGCTCCCGTTTGCCAAAACCACGTAGCCTCTGGAGTGCTACTGGTCCTAGGAACAAACTCTACCCGCAACCACAACACACACGCAGCACCGACAGCGGAAACAACTCGAAAGTCGGCTAACCAGAGGGGGGCGGTTAGACCGGGTATAGGGGGCGGTTAGACCGCCTCCACCCGGCAACCAAGAAATCCTCCGAAACGCCTCTTCCGAGCACCAAAACACACCACGGTTTCACCAACGAGAGATCTGCTGGTCAAGGCCATGCTAGCTACCGGGAAATCTTGGCGAAAACCAAAACTTCACCCAAGGGCCTAGGGGCGGTTAGACCGGCTACACGGGGAGGTCTAACCTCCCGTACCCGGCAACGAACCCCGACCAAGAACACCTAGCAAACCGCACGAGAACGACCCCAAATTTCACCCGGACACTCCTCGATCAAGGCGAACAAACTCACGAGAGGAAAATCCGGCGAAACAAAACTTTGACCCGGAAACACCCGGGCGGTTAGACCGCCCCCTCGTAGGCGGTTAGACCGCCCCTTCCGAAAACGAACCCGCGGGTCAAACCTCAACTTCGGCGCGCCCGATCTCCCGAATCACTCCACGGATTGCAGCCAAACTTCGGGAATAGGCCGGGTTACCTCTGGGCAACCTCTACCTCAAAGGAATCGACCCGAAACGCTCACAATCAAGAGGAATCGAAGAAATCGCTTCCCTAGGTCAAAAACTCGCCCAACTCGAGAAACCACCAAATTGAGTCCGATTCAAAGGGGATTTGGGGGCAAAGTCACCAGCCAAAGAGGCACAAGAACCTCATACGTGACACCCACCAAAAACCCCAAGAAATCGTCCTCAAAACACCGCCAAAAGGAGCTCCGAAAATCAACACCAAAGAGACGGGAAAACCACCATGATGAACAACGCCAAACCTTCTATACATGCCATGAATGGTTCGGACAAGGTCTAGCTTGCCACCCAAACATCCATCCCTCTCTCTAGATCTCACATGAAGCTCTCAAGCTATTCTTCTAAAATCCTAGGGAAAATAGAGAACGAAAATGGAAAAACCAAATGAGCTAGGGTTCCAAGAGTTGGCTGCCATCCACCCCTCTAATGAGTATATATGGAGGCACCCAAAAGACTAAACTACCCTTCACTAATAACTAGGGATACATTCCCCTCAAGGGAGGATTTGGAATTCTTGACGTCTTCACCATCGGACGGATGCCCGGCGACCGCACCCAGCGTAGCCTCGACACAAGCCTTGCGATCCCGACGCGTGTCCTCCGCTTCGAAGCTTCTCGACGCCGGCGGCCAGGGCGGTCAGACCGCCCCCCCTGGGCGGTTAGACCGGCTCGGTGGATCTGACCGGCCCCATGCGGTCTGACCGCCCCTCCTGGGCGGTTGAACCGGCCCGGGTGGCCGCACCTCCTCGTCGAGTCTTCGGCCTCGGTTTTGTGGCTCAACCGAGTAACCCGGTGGTTTTTACGGTGAACCACCGCAAACCCCGCGAACTCGGTGTAGCCTCCGCCAATCTCCACTCATGACTCGGCTCCCACGTAGTCCCGGCTCGACCTTGGTTTTGAGGCTCTACCAAGAAACCGTCCACGACTTCATCTTCTTGTTCATGCCACCATGCGGCCCGCACTTGACCCCCGCCGGCCACCGGGTCCCTCGAACGAAGCCTACTTGTCTTCTCCACACCTGGAGGCCTCACCGGCAACGACCTTTCGCGCTTGTCTTCACCTGCACCAACACGAGTCAAGCCGCAACCTGCACCTGCAATACTTAGCCAAGAATCAGTCCACACAACGTTGTCAATCGCTCATCACACAAGGAAGCGACCATCCACCGGTCCTCGAACCACACATGGTCCTGATCAACTCATCGAAAGATTGGAAGAAAGAGATCCCAAGTTTGATTGTTTTCGGAGGGATGACAAGGGAATTGTTTGGTTCGGTCAAAGATTAGTTATTCCCCAGGATCAGAACCTAAGGAAGGAGATTTTGGACGAGGCCCATCTCTCTAAATTCACCATCCATCCGAGAAGTACCAAAATGTACCAAGACCTTAGGGAAAACTTTTGGTGGTCAAACATGAAGGGTGAAATGGTCGAGTATGTGTCCGGTTGTGATACATGTCAAAGGATCAAGGCTAGTCACCTAAAGACCGCTGGCCAAATGCAACCATTGCCCATTCCTGCGTGGAAGTTGGACGATATAAGCATGGATTTCATTGTCGGGTTACCTCTCACGCCCCGGAAGCATGATTCCATTTGGGTAATAGTGGACTGACTTACCAAGACCGCTCACTTTATTCCCGTTTACACTACCTGTTCAGCCGAGCGCTACGCGGAAATTTATATTGATCTCGTAGTTGTGACAACCCGCCCAGGAAAGTACCGTACTATTGCCTAAGACCGATCCACTTTGGTCATTAAGCGATAATAAAGTACCATCCTGTTGTAAGTCGCCGGGTTAACGCCCGGTAAATCACTTGAATAGCACAAGGATCGATATATGCATTAAAACTCACTCGAAGGCGAGTCCAAAGATACAACAACATTCAAATTCAAATTCGTACCCCGAAGGGTTTAATTATTACAAACCGTAGCTTTTGTCGTGACAGAATAGTTCAGAGTTTCGAAAAGACAGCGGAATTTAGCTAGCGGCAGCGAAGTCACCACGGGCGGCCATCCATGATACTTCAGTAGTCGTCCTCCACCCACTCCAGCTCCCAGCCGGGCGGGATCTCACCGGGCCACACATCACTGAAGGCATTACCTGGATCAACACATTATAGCAAGGCTGAGTATACTAATACTCAGCAAGACTTACCCGTCGGTGATAACTACTTCAACAACCTAGACCATGAAAGGCTTTTTGGCTACTGGGTTGCTTTTGCTAAAAAGTAACAAAGAGTAGGTCCTTACTTTCAAGATTTTAGCACAAGTTCTAGTAGTTTAATCTTTACTACATTAGCCAACTTGTACAAACAAAGTTGTACCATACAATTAATCAAACATCATCTTCATCAACTTCCATCATTAGGGATCACATGACTAGTGGAGTAAGTAGTCTCGAATAACGGTGAGAGGCCGACAATCGATTGATTAAAAACCTTGCAAGGTAAACCCAAACACACGGTCGGCTGCCCCCGCGAGGACAACTCCCCGGAGCCGTCCCCGAAATCCTCGGGTTGGGATCGAATCTTACAGTCTTTGGTGCAGGCTATCCGGCATACCCCGCGAGATACCCAGAGTCACCATACACCACCGGTAGCTAGCCATGAGAGCGAATCCCAAGAGTAGTAATAGTAAGATCCCTCACCGCCTCATTATGGTACTAGGCTTACCGGTCCCATACCGGCATATGCTTGGTACGTTCAAAGACTTAACCCACATAACCACTGGACCGGAGCCCAGATCCCATGCTCTTACCACGTGAGCAATCCATTTAAGAATATAGTATGATTCCTATCTAGGAACCTATTCTCGCGAGTGAGGTCATCACTCGACTTGTAACGGTCCTATAGCTTAGCAGCTATCGACCTATCATACTAGTAGGAACCAAAGGTACCTATGGATCATGCATCTAGGGTTTCATTCAACTCCTGAACGTAAATGCACAATCATTCATAGATAATTGAATAAAGAACTTAAAAACTGGGTTAGATGCACCGGAGCTTGCCTTCGTCGACTAGGTTAGCTTGGGCACCCTCGGTGTCGAGTCCGTCCACGTCTTTGCAGAGAACCTTCGCTCCGCCTTCCTCGGTTTCGGGACCGGGGAGTAGTCTCCGTCCGGAAGATCTACACGGAATGCAATGCACTTTAGGTGATGTGATAGTTTGTTGTCCTATCCAACTTTAGTTGGTCATATTCACCTTAACAAGCATTCATTTAATGTTTCGTTTTAGGAAGGTTATTAGTTGTACATGGGTTACTCTTTTATTCCACATTTGAATAAAGGTTTTTATTTAAGCTTATCATTCCATGGGAAAGCTTTAGTTTATTCTATCTTTACCCACATGGTGTAATTAATAATTATTTTTATGAATTAATTTCTTATTAGTGCTTGGTAATTAACTTTATTTTCATTTATATTAAATAATGCCTTCAAAAAGGAAAAAGATTTAATTAAGGATTTTCTTTATTAATTTCCTTTTAATATTTAATGGGCATTTAAGCCATTTATTAAACAATTAATTTACCAAAAATCAAATGAGTGTTTCTTAGGCCTAACAGTACCTATCCTGGTCCATTGGGCCCACATGCAAGTGTTGGATGCTAGGAAAATAAATATTATTGAAAATAACAAATGCTAGCTAGTGATTCAACTTAAATGCATATAAAAATAAATAAGCCTCAAAATGATCCAAACTTTCTTGTGCATGCTCTCTGATCCTAAACAAGCCTAAAAAGCTAGCATGTTCTCATGAAACCTCTACTGATCTTGGTCTATTAATTTACAAAGGAAAACATGCATAAATCAAGAATAATAATTTCTGTTACTCCTAAATTCATGATTAAATCAAAAGAGGTGCCTCTTGACATCACAAGACAGTGTGCACAATTTGGGCTCAAGAACATGAATATATTTAACATGAAAAATCATCTATGCAGTTCTGAGAGAGATGGAAAAACATTTTTATAAAAAGATTCACATGATAACTTTGTGCAATTTTTGGCACAGCATCTAGTCTTATCCTAACTCACAACATATCTAAAGCTCAACTACAGAGAAGCTATACATTTCAAGTTATGACAGATTCAATCATAACACAATTGTAATTTTTCTGCCAAAACTACTTTGAATCTAGCCACACGTGTACATCAAATAGGTGGGGTTTAACATCCTGAGACCTACAAAATTTGTTTGAGAATTTTTGGAATTTTCTGTGAATTTCTATGGATTTTCTAAGACTGTGGACTGATCTGCAAATAAACTAAGTTAAGATTCCTTGCAAACAGGCCCTTGGATTCACATCCATGCCCTCGGCGGCGGCGGGAAAGCTCGCCGGCGGCGATGTGGGGCCCGACCACGACAACAAGCGGCACAGGGATGCGATTGGGCTCACCACGGTCCTATTGGTGGTGGTGGCGAGGGTGGAACTTGCTCCGGCGACGGCGCACGGCGGCGACCGGCGGCGGCGCTTGGGGCGGCTCGGTGTGCTGCAGCGTGGAGGCCAAATTGGCGCAAACAAGCGCGCACGTGAGCTTGCTCGGGTGCTAAGGAGGCTATCTAGGGGCTTGGACGGCGGCGAGCACGAGCGGTGGGCTCTGTCACGGCGGCGGCGGCAATGGCGGCGGGGGCTGCTCGGGTGGCGCGCGGAGGGGCTCGAAGGGGGGGGGGGGTTTAAGTAGGCGCGGCCGACACCGGGTGACGCGCGGGGTGACGGCGCTAGATGCCCTCCGTGCTACGGCGCGTCGAGGCGCACGCGTACGGCGGCGGCCGCCGACGGACCGCCGGTCCGTGGCGCGTGCGCGCGTACGGCGGCGCGGACGCCAAGGCGCCTCGGGACGGGAGCACCCGGGGGCGCGGGGCATCGGGATGGGGCACGGCACGGACGCCGAGACCTCGGGCGGCGCGGGTGCGGATGCGGGGGCAAGGCCGATGGCGGGCGGCGACGGCGGCGCACTCGCGCGCGCGACGTCGCGGCGCTACGCGCTGCGGTGTCTGGGCGGTGACACCGGTGCTTGTGTTCAAGCCACTATTTCTCCAAAAATTTGAATACAACTTGACCAAACAATGAATACCAAAGTTGTAGATCTAAGTACCATCTACAACTTTCCCAAAGGTTGCATGGGGTTTTACTGTTTAGATTTGAACTTAGAGGAATGTCAACTTTGAATGTCAACATGATTCTGTCAACAGTAGAATCTGCCTTGCAAGGGCTTTTTCACAATTTTCCTCCCCAAATCAGCAATGCCACTCTACATGAAAGTTGTGTCCCTCAACAAGATATACAACTTTCCTAAAGGTAGAATTTTAAGTGTTTAGGTGAAATTTGGGGAACGCGGCAAAAGTTCCGGCAGACACCTGTGGACACTGGGTGGCAAGGGGGTTTGACCCACCCTTTGACCAAGGGTTGGCCCCACAAGTGTTTTAACTATTCACTAGGGTCACTAGGGGTGTGTTAAGGAGTTTTCATGGGTGAGGGCCCAGGTTGACCTAGGGTTGACCATTTGACCGGCTAATCGTGTCATTAGCGTTAATGACGGTAATTAAAAACCTGGGGCGTCACAGCCTACCCCCTTAGAAGGAATCTCGTCCCGAGATTCGACCTGACAACGAAGAAATGGGGAAAAGACTCACGGTTTCGGGATTGGAGGAAGCCGGATACTTGGTGTTGAGATAATCCTCCGTCTCCCACGTGGCTTCTTCTTCGTGTGATGGCTCCATTGGATCTTGTACATTCGCACGGTCCGCCTCCGGGTCTTTCGCTCTTTTTGATCTAGCACCTTTAAGGGATGCTCGACGAGCGAGAAATCCGGCTCGATCCAAGCATTAGCTTCGTGATGATCTCGTTCTCGGAACAGGCATTCCTTTCTTCAACTGAGTTACATGAAACACATTGTGAACCGCGGAAAACCGTTCTGGCAATTGGATACGGTAGGCCACGGGTCCACATACTTCTATTACTTCGTAGGGTCCAATGTAGCGCGCGGGGCTAACTTTCCTTTGACTCCGAACCTTTGCACACCTTTGGTGGGGGATACCTTCAAGTATACATGATCTCCCACTTCAAAGTGTCGAGGTGCGGTTCCCTTATCATGGTAACTCTTTTGTCTCATCTGGGCCATCTTCAAATTTTCTCTTATCACTTGTACCTTCTCTTCGGCCTCTTTAACTAACTCGCGGTCCAAAGAGTGTTCTTTCTCCGGCTTCGACCAATTCGGTGGGGTGCGGCACCGGCGTCCGTATAGAGCATCGAACGGTGCCATTTTCAAGCGGCTCGATAGCCGTTGTTGTAGGAGAACTCGCCAAAGACAAGCACTTGTCCCAACTCTTGTCAAAGTGCAAGATGCTTGCTCTCAACATGTCTTCTAGAATCTGGTTTATCCTCTCCGTCTGACCATCAGTCTGGGATGATAGCTGGAACTACGGAGTAGCTGGGTTCCCAAACACTCATGCAACTGCTCCCAAAAATGGGCTACAAATTGAGTTCCTCTATCAGAGATTATAGTCGTTGGGATTCCATGCAGACGAACTATGTGGTCCACGTACAACTCTGCATACTGTTGTACTGAGTAAGTGGTGTGCACGGCAATGAAGTGAGCAGTCTTAGTGAGTCTATCCACGATCACCCAAATAGAATCCTTCTTCCTAGGGGTCAGGGGTAAACCTACAATAAAATCCATACTAATGTCATCCCATTTCCACATAGGTATCGACGGGGGTTGGAGTACTCCCCGCCGATTTCAGATGACTTGCTTTCATCCAGTGGCAAGTATCGCACTCGGCTACATACTTGGCTACATCCACCTTCATGTTAGACCACCAAAAGTTCTGCTTTAGATCTTGGTACAACTTGGTACTACCGGGGTGAATAGAGAACTTGGATTGGTGAGCTTCATCTAGAATGATCTTCTTGATTTCTGGATCAACGGGGACCACTAGGCGTTTTCCAAACCAGACCACACCTTGGTGATCTTGCTGAAAACAAGTGTACTTTGGGTCTCCTTCCACTAGTTTCTGCCTGATGTTTTGGATATTCGCATCATTGCGCTGGGCCGTGACAATTCTGTCATAAAGGCTGGACTCTGCAGTCAAGGCATAAACAATTCCCTGCGGTACCACTTCTAGGCTGAGCTTTCTCATTTCTTCACACAGGGGTTCGCTGACTGGCACCAACTCTAGGTGGTTGCAATGATCCTTGCGGCTAAGAGCATCCGCAACAACATTTGCTTTGCCAGGATGATAGTGCACTTCTAGATCATAATCTTTGATCAACTCAAGCCATCTTCTCTGTCTCATATTCAATTCTGACTGGGTGAAGATATATTTGAGGCTCTTGTGATCAGTGAAGATGTTGCAATGATTGCCCATTAGATAGTGTCTCCATATCCTGAGGGCATGAACAACGGCAGCTAGTTCAAGATCGTGAGTAGGATAGTTGAGCTCATGGGGTCTAAGGGCTCGGGAAGCATAGGCAATGACTCGGCCTTCTTGCATAAGGACACAGCCAAGACCGGTGCCTGATGCGTCACAGAAGACTTCAAACGGTTTGGAATTATCGGGTTGAGCTAGCACTGGGGCTGAAGTTAGATGTTGTCTGAGGGTGTGAAAGTCTTTCTCACATGCTTCACTCCACACGAATTTCACTCCCTTCTTGAGTATTTCGGTCATGGGCTTTGCGATTCGAGAAAAGTCAGGAATGAATCGACGGTAATATCCCGCCAATCCTAGGAAACTGCGGATTTGATGTACAGATTTGGGTGGTTTCCAATCCATTACCTCCTGAACTTTGCTAGGATCTACGGAAATACCATCGTGGGAAATGGTGTGCCCCAAGAATTTGACACTCTTCAACCAGAATTCGCATTTGGAGAATTTAGCATAAAGCTGATGATCTCGCAAATGCTGCAGGACAACTCGGAGATGGTTGGCATGTTCTGCCTCGTTTTTAGAATAGATGAGGATATCATCGATAAAGACCACGACAAATTTGTCGAGCTCCGTCATGAATACGGAGTTCATGAGGTACATGAAGTAGGCAGGCACGTTAGTGAGTCCGAAGGACATGACCAAGAACTCGTAAAGACCGTAACGAGTGGAAAAAGCGGTTTTAGGAATATCGCATGGTCGAATCTTGATTTGGTGGTAGCCAGAACGAAGGTCAATCTTAGAGAAGACTTTGGCACCAGCCAATTGATCAAACAAGACATCGATTCGAGGAAGTGGGTATTTGTTTTTGATGGTGAGCGCATTGAGTGGACGGTAATCTACGCACATCCTCAAGCTACCATCTTTCTTTTTGACAAAAAGAGCGGGGGCAACCCCAAGGAGAAGAGCTCGGGCGAATGTAACCCTTATATAACAACTCTTGGAGTTGGGTTTTTAGCTCGGCTAGCTCTTTGGGTGGCATGCGATAAGGTCTTTTGGAAATGGGTGCGGTACCGGGTTGGAGTTCGATCACAAACTCGACATCTCTGTCTAGTGGCATACCAGGTAACTCGTCAGGAAACACATCCGGGTACTCACACACTACTGGAATCTCATCAAGGGAGGAGATAATGGTCGCATAGGCACAAGAGTCGGTACCGACCCGGAAAGGTAGGTACAAGGTAGTGTGCCCGATCGTAGGAGAGTGGATCTCTACGACCCTATCTGATATATCTAGAACCACCTTATGTTGACTCATCCATTCCATACCCAAAATAACATCCATGCTTCCTAACTGGATGACTATCAGATTAGATTGAACGACCCGACTTCCTAGTCTTAGGGGAACTCCAAAAATCACTAATTGAGACGTGATGTTTCCACCAGGTGTGGTAATTTTATAAGTAGATTTGGTTGGTACTCCTCTTAGACCCAATTTGTCTAGTAGACTCTCATTTATGAAACTATGGGTAGCTCCTGAATCAAATAAGACCTTGACAGGAGCGTTATTGATAGAGAATGTACCCGTGAGTACTGGAGCTCTTGCGGGAATGTCACTCAGGGTGGTGAAGTTCAACTTGCCATGGCGCACTTGCACCATGGGTTTCTTGGCCGGAGTGACGGGCTTGTTTCCCGTATTTTGGTTCTGCGGGTTTGACTTGATCTGCCTGGGCTTGGGACACTCATTGATATAGTGCCCGGGGCGGCGCGGTTGTAGCAACGGCGATCTCCAACATCACGAGGGGGTGCATTGGGCTTTGGAGCCTGCTGCTGGGCACGGTGGAACTGGAAGTTCCCGGCAGGTTTGCCATGGAATGGCTTCATCGTCCAGCGTCCAGTTGAAGATTGCTGGGATGGGCCTGGAGCTTCCTTCTTCACATAGCGAAACTTCTTGTGTGTTCCGCTGCCTGGGGTGAAACCGGACACTCTCTTGTTGTCCCCATGGGCTTTTTTCATAGAATCTTCTTGCGAGATAGCTTTATTCATGAGCTCATGGAAGTTTGCGGGCTCGAGCAGATTTAGGCGCTCATACAACTTGCCATCAAGTCCGTCGCGGAACCTCTCCATCTTCTTGGCATCAGTATCAACATGATGCCCACCGTATTGGCATAAGCTATTGAATTTCTGGGCATAGCGGTACACGGAGTCAGATCCTTGACGAAGGGCTAGCAGCTCCCTCATCTTCCGGTCCATCAGACCCTTGGGGATGTGATGACTCTTGAAAGCTTGCTTGAATTCTTCCCAAGTCACGGCGTGGTTTCGCTGCATGGACTTGAAATGGTCCCACCACATCAAAGCTTCACCTCGCGGTTGTAGGGGCTGCGAAGTTCGCTTTGTTCTCCTCCGAGCAAGGCAGCACAAAGGCAGAGAACTTCGCCTCTATGGCCTTAACCCAAGCCTCGGCTTCCGGGAGGGTCTTCTCGCTTTCGTGAAAGTTGGCGGCTTCATGGCGATGAAGCGGGGCGTACGTGGTGACCTGGTTAGGTCCCTCGTGGTTGGCCCCATGTGGCGGCCCTCGGTTCATCTGCTGGGCGATCTGCTGCTGTGTCTGCAAGATCTGGCGCAGCACCTCGGTCTGGGTGGCCATGAAAGCCTCCGTCGGGTTCATGGGCGGGGTGGCGGCAAGTCACCACTACCACTCGCTCCAAAACCGTTGGGAGAGCTGCGCGTGGTTCCCACCATCTGAAAAGTGAGCGTTATTAGTGAGATAACCGAAAGCTTACTCCCAAATGATGACAAGCACGATCATGCATTATCACATCTCATTAGTACGTAAATAATGAGTACAACAACAAGCACAACATTCTATAGCCACCAAGATTCATAGAATCGTTTTTCTTAACATGGTTAGGACGGTGATTGCTCAACTGCGCGGCTCCTAATCACTTCCGAACGATCGTCGTTATCCCGAATACCAAAGAAGATGGTATACGAATGAGCACTTATATGCTGGCAACGAGTGACGTTCGCAAAGATGCTTTGTTTTACCTACGTTCATAGGAGATAAACAATGCATTCCTTGACAAGCGTGATCAATCGCAACGAATTATCCAAGGATATGGTATTTAGCACAAGAAAATTCAATTTGAAAGGCAACAGAATTCACTTAAAGCATACAACTTGAATATTCTTATTACAACATGACAGATCAAGGTTCAACGTCATTACAACTCGGTTTTGAAACATCAAGACAACACATGATACAATAGTTGCTTGGCACGAAGACGTGCTGTCAAGCCACTACTCCAACATCTCTAATACAACTCGATAAGATCGATATCCTGCTGCTCCCTGCTGTCGGCAACCTAGTTGCCCACTGAAGCACCACTGTACGAAGGCGAAGCTGGGGGAGTCGGTAGCGGTGGTCCTGCCTGGCTCGTCTGATCCAGACCGGACACAGCCTGCTGCTCCTCCGGGTGTGCCTGTACTGGGGGCAGTGGCTGTAAGGCCACTATAGCCTGTAAGGCTGCCACCTGTACCTCGGCCTCCTGCACCTGCTGCTGCATATCAGCAATGTTCTGCAACAGGGTCAGCCTCTCAATCTCGTGTGCGTCGGCATCCTCCTCTAGTGCATTGTTCTCCGTCTCTAGGTCCACGATCCTCTGGAGGCGGTCGCCTCGCTCAAGCTCCAACTGGAACCTCCTAGTACGCAACCTGTCGTTCTCCTGCTGCACCTGGGTAAGCGTAAAGTTCAACTGCTGGTGTGCTGCTGAAAGCTGCTCCCAATCGCGCCTAGATGCCTCCAAGCGCTGTGCAATAATCGCTGCGGTGTTAAAACGCAGCCCCTGGAGAGTGAAAACCACGTTCAGACAACGGGCAAGTGTCTGAGTAACATCCAACGGCTCTGCTAGGGTCAGTAACTCTCGTAGATGGTCCATACGATCCAACCAAGCTGGGTCGTGAGGACTCACAGCTGGAAACAGTCCAAACGGTGAAAGAGCTACCACAGTAGGGTTGTGGTCACAAAAGTCTGTCAGCACTCTGAGGGCGGCTGACTCCACGGACTCGTGCGTGATAAATCCCCGATAAATAAAACTCGGGTCAAACCGGTCGGCGTGGTCGGGGTGCGGCAAAGACGATCCACGATCACCCCCCGGCGGGGAACACCAAAGCGCTCAAACTCCTTCACCTCGTACGTCGGCGGGGGTAAGGTAGCTCGCGGCACGCGAGTGCTTCCCACACCAAGCGCGGAAAACCCTCCCAGTGCAACCCGTTGGTACGGATCGTACCGTCAGCGTCGAACTGGTGAAACACGGGGAAATCCATCTGTACACAAAGGTAACCCATGTCAGATCTCAAAAGAGAACGGCATGACAAATGGTGAAGTTCTGGCAGTTGTGAATGAAAATTTCATAACCAACAGCCCAGAAACCACAAAAATTTCCCAACTTTTAAATTAATTCCTTAATACTCTTAATTGTGATTTTAAGGTTGAGCAATGATCGAGGAAACAAGATGGAGGGTCCTTAACTTGGATGTGCCTAGGGGAGTGTGAACCAACCCAACAAACTAGAATTGTGACTTGATATAACAAGGTAACTAGTTGAGGAACAATTGTTTTTAACAATTTGGTTTAGTTACCCTAGCACATGATAAACAAATTTCCACAAAATTTCGGCAGCATGACGGCTAGGTATGAGGGGTACTTCTAATTTATAAAAATCACACACTAGCATAATCTTCCTTAGAGAACACATGGAATTTCGATTTTTGGGGTCTATTTTAGTTGTTTCGATTTTTAACATGCATGCAAGACGTCCTATTCGACCTCACATGGCAATCAAGCCAAAAATCGAAGTTAGTGCGGTGGCAAGGCTTATATTCGTCTCTCCCTATAATAACTAGTCGAGAGCTATACGGTACTCGCTTAACGACTAACGAAGCGCCGTTATGTACCGCGAGAAAACGAACCTTTCGTGCCAGCACGTCACGAAAGCGTCCACATACATTACCGTTCACTATAGAAACGGTATCCATGCGTTAAGCCGCTGCATGGACAGCGTCCAACCTCGGACACCCTCCGTTTGAATGGAGTATATCCTTGCCTCGCATGAGCGACATGCGGAATGCACACGTATAAAACACGTGGCGACACACAACTCATAAACAGACGCGAAGATGGGATCCATGGAATGGATCACTCCATCAACCCTCGCAATTCCCGTGATGCGGAACAGCACACGTATAAAACACGTGGCTCCTAGTTTGGTTGTGCAATAAAGTAAGTCTGACAGAAAGAAATGTGCTGGGAGTTAGAAAAATAAACCATAGGTTAAATAAGCCACCTGAAAGAACCCAAAATTCCCTCTAGGGCCTCTCGGTCTAGTTTATCCTTATCGGACCAACGTATTTTGGAAAATCAGAAAGTCTTGGCATATTTTATTCCAAAATCAGTGATTAAGGTTTATTAATTAATCTCTAGTGCATATAAGCTCTGATACCAACTGTGACAACCCGCCCAGGAAAGTACCGTACTATCGCCTAAGACCGATCCACTTTGGTCATTAAGCGATAATAAAGTACCATCCTGTCGTAAGTCGCCGGGTTAACGCCCGGTAAATCACTTGAATAGCACAAGGATCGATATATGCATTAAAACTCACTCGAAGGCGAGTCCAGAGATACAACAACATTCAAATTCAAATTCGTACCCCGAAGGGTTTAATTATTACAAACCGTAGTTTTTGTCGTGACAGAATAGTTCAGAGTTTCGAAAAGACAGTGGAATTTAACTAGCGGCAGCGAAGTCACCACGGGAGGCCATCCATGATACTTCAGTAGTCGTCCTCCACCCACTCCAGCTCCCAGCCGGGCGGGATCTCACCGGGCCACACATCACTGAAGGCATTACCTGGATCAACACATTATAGCAAGGCTGAGTATACTAATACTCAGCAAGACTTACCCGTCGGTGATAACTACTTCAACAACCTAGACCATGAAAGGCTTTTTGGCTACTGGGTTGCTTTTGCTAAAAAGTAACAAAGAGTAGGTCCTTACTTTCAAGATGTTAGCACAAGTTCTAGTAGTTTAATCTTTACTACATTAGCCAACTTGTACAAACAAAGTTGTACCATACAATTAATCAAACATCATCTTCATCAACTTCCATCATTAGGGATCTCATGACTAGTGGAGTAAGTAGTCTCGGATAACGGTGAGAGGCCGACAATCGATTGATTAAAAACCTTGCAAGTTAAACCCAAACACACGGTCGGCTGCCCCCGCGAGGACAACTCCCCAGGCCGTCCCCAGAAATCCTCGGGTTGGGATCGAATCTTACAGTCTTTGGTGCAGGCTATCCGGCATACCCCGCGAGATACCCGGAGTCACCATACACCACCGTAGCTAGCCGTGAGAGCGAATCCCAAGAGTAGTAATAGTAAGATCCCTCACCGCCTCATTATGGTACTAGGCTTACCGGTCCCATACCCGGCATATGCTTGGTATGTTCAAAGACTTAACCCACATAACCACTGGACCGGAGCCCAGATCCCATGCTCTTACCACGTGAGCAATCCATTTAAGAATATAGTATGATTCCTATCTAGGAACCTATTCTCGCGAGTGAGGTCATCACTCGACTTGTAACGGTCCTATAGCTTAGCAGCTATCGACCTATCATACTAGTAGGAACCAAAGGTACCTATGGATCATGCATCTAGGGTTTCATTCAACTCCCGAACGTAAATGCACAATCATTCATAGATAATTGAATAAAGAACTTAAAAAGCGGGTTAGATGCACGGAGCTTGCCTTCGTCGACTAGGTTAGCTTGGGCACCCTCGGTGTCGAGTCCGTCCACGTCTTGCAGAGAACCTTCGCTCCGCCTTCCTCGGTTTCGGGACCAGGGAGTAGTCTCCGTCCGGAAGATCTACACGGAATGCAATGCACTTTAGGTGATGTGATAGTTTGTTGTCCTATCCAACTTTAGTTGGTCATATTCACCTTAACAAGCATTCATTTAATGTTTCTGTTTTAGGAAGGTTATTAGTTGTACATGGGTTACTCTTTTATTCCACATTTGAATAAAGGTTTTTATTTAAGCTTATCATTCCATGGGAAAGCTTTAGTTTATTCTATCTTTACCCACATGGTGTAATTAATAATTATTTTTATGAATTAATTTCTTATTAGTGCTTGGTAATTAACTTTATTTTCATTTATATTAAATAATGCCTTCAAAAAGGAAAAAGATTTAATTAAGGATTTTCTTTATTAATTTCCTTTTAATATTTAATGGGCATTTAAGCCATTTATTAAACAATTAATTTACCAAAAATCAAATGAGTGTTTCTTAGGCCTAACAGTACCTATCCTGGTCCATAGGGCCCACATGCAAGTGTTGGATGCTAGGAAAATAAATATTATTGAAAATAACAAAGGCTAGCTAGTGATTCAACTTAAATGCATATAAAAATAAATAAGCCTCAAAATGATCCAAACTTTCTTGTGCATGCTCTCTGATCCTAAACAAGCCTAAAAAGCTAGCATGTTCTCATGAAACCTCTACTGATCTTGGTCTATTAATTTACAAAGGAAAACATGCATAAATCATGAATAATAATTTCTATTACTCCTAAATTCATGATTAAATCACAAGAGGTGCCTCTTGACATCACAAGACAGTGTGCACAATTTGGGCTCAAGAACATGAATATATTTAACATGAAAAATCATCTATGCAGTTCTGCCAAAGATGGAAAAACATTTTTATAAAAAGATTCACATGATAACTTTGTGCAATTTTTTGCACAGAATCTAGTCTTATCCTAACTCACAACATATCCAAAGCTCAACTACAGAGAAGCTATACATTTCAAGTTATGACAGATTCAATCATAACACAATTGTAATTTTTCTGCCAAAACTACTTTGAATCTAGCCACAAGTGTACATCAAGTAGGTGGGGTTTAACATCCTGAGATCTACAAAATTTGTTTGAGAATTTTTGGAGTTTTCTGTGAATTTCTATGGATTTTCTAAGACTGTGGACTGATCTGCAAATAAACTAAGTTAAGATTCCTTGCAAACAGGCCCTTGGATTCACATCCATGCCCTCGGCGGCGACGGGAGGGCTCGCCGGTGGCGATGTGGGGCCTGAACACGACAACAAGCGGCACAGGGATGCGATTGGGCTCACCACGGTCCTATTGGTGGTGGTGGCGAGGGTGGAACTTGCTCCGGCGACGGCGCACGGCGGCGACCGGCGGCGGCGCTTGGGGCGGCTCGGTGTGCTGCGGCGTGGAGGCCAAATTGGCGCAAACAAGCGCGCACGTGATCTTGCACGGGTGCTAAGGAGGCTATCTAGGGGCTTGGACGGCGGCGAGCACGAGCGGTGGGCTCGTCCCCGGCGGCGGCGGCGGCAATGGCGGCGGGGCGCTCGGGTGGCGCGCGGAGGGGCTCGAAAGGGGGGGGGTTTAAGTAGGCGCGCGGGCACCGGGTGACGCGGGGTGACGG
The DNA here is from genome assembly GCA_947561735.1 of Cenchrus americanus. Lineage (NCBI taxonomy): Eukaryota > Viridiplantae > Streptophyta > Magnoliopsida > Poales > Poaceae > Cenchrus > Cenchrus americanus. The sequence continues at coordinate 182,611,610 of OX387245.1, forward strand.
CGCTAGACGCCCTCCGTGCTACGGCGCGTCGAGGCGCGCGCATACGGCGGCGGACGCGCGCCGACGGACCGCCGGTCCGTGGCGCGTGCGCTCGTACGGCGGCGCGGACGCCAAGGCGCCTCGGGACGGAGCACCGGGGGGCGCGGGGCATCGGGACGGGGCACGGCACGAACGCCAAGACCTCGGGCAGCGCGGGTGCGGATGCCGGGGCAAGGCCGACGGCGGGCGGCGACGGCGGCGCCTTGCGCGCGCGACGTCGCGGCGCGACGCGCTGCGGTGGTGCCGGCGGTGACACCGGTGCCGTGTTCAAGCCACTATTTCTCCAAAAATTTGAATACTACTTGACCAAACAATGAATACCAAAGTTGTAGATCTAAGTACCATCTACAACTTTCCCAAAGGTTGTATGGGGTTTTACTGTTTAGATTTGAACTTAGAGGAATGTCAACTTTGAATGTCAACATGATTCTGTCAACAGTAGAATCTGCCTTGCAAGGGCTTTTTCACAATTTTCCTCCCCAAATCAGCAATGCCACTCTACATGAAAGTTGTGTCCCTCAACAAGATCTACAACTTTCCTAAAGGTAGATTTTAAGTGTTTAGGTGAAATTTGGGGAACGCGGCAAAAGTTCCGGCAGACACCCGTGGACACTGGGTGGCAAGGGGGTTTGACCCACCCTTTGACCAAGGGTTGGCCCCACAAGTGTTTTAACTATTCACTAGGGTCACTAGGGGTGTGTTAAGGAGTTTTCATGGGTGAGGGCCCAGGTTGACCTAGGGTTGACCATTTGACCGGCTAATCGTGTCATTAGCGTTAATTACGGTAATTAAAAACCTGGGGCGTCACAGTAGTGCGCTTACATGGTGTTCTTAAGACTATCTTGTCAGATCGAGGCACTCAATTCGTTGCTCGCTTCTGGGCACAAGTGCACGAATCTTTGGGAACCAATCTAATCCATAGCTCCAGCTATCACCCTCAGACTGATGGGCAGACGGAAAGAGTAAATCAAATAATAGAAGATATGTTGAGAGCTTGCGTCATTCATTTTGACAAATCTAGGGACAAATGCCTAGCCCTAGCAGAGTTTGCTTATAACAATAGTTACCAAGCTAGTTTAAAGATGGCCCCATTTGAAGCCTTGTATGGAAGAAGGTGTCGTACCCCTTTGAATTGGTCACAAGTGGGTGAGCGAACCTTGTTTGGTCCTAAGCTAGTGCAAGAAGCCGAATAGAAAGTGAGTGTGATTAGAGAAAATTTGATAGCAGCTCAAATGAGGCAAAAGAGTTACCATGGCAAAGCTAAAGCTCCCCGAGAGTTTGAAGTTGGTAATTATTTATACCTAAAGGTATCTTCGACCAAAGGTGTACAACGCTTTGGAGTAAAGGGGAAATTAGCTCCACGCTATATTGGTCCTTATGAAGTCACCGAGAAGTTTGGTACGGTTGCCTACCGTATTCAACTTTCCGACCGATTGGCTGCAGTGCACGACGTGTTTCACGTCTCACAATTGAAGAAGTGTGAGCAGATTCCGGAAGCACAAATAATTGAGGAGACCAATGCCGAAATAGAACCAGATCTATCCCCAGCAGAGTATCTAATGAGAGTATTGGATCATAAAGAAAGACAAACTAGGAGACAAAAGGTGAAGATGTACAAGATACAATGGAGTCACCACACCGAAGAAGAAGCTACATGGGAGACCGACAATTTTTAAACACCAAGTACCCCGATTTTCTTCCGAGTCAAACTCGTAAGTGAATTTTTCCTCACTTAGTCTTGATTTCGAATCTCAGGACGAGATTCCCGTTAAGGGGGGTAGGCTGTACCACCCCGTGTTTTTGCTCAGTGGTGATTTGTGCTAATGACACTCCTAACTACTCTTGAGAACCCTAGATCTAACTCTTGGTCAAAACCCTAGCCTAAAACCCTAGTGTTTCCCTTTGACCCCCTTGTGCAAATCTAGAACTTTGGCACGTTCTCCAAAATTTCGCTAAACACTTCAAAATCGCCAAATGGAAAAAATGTGCAGAATTTCAAGGCTCACAACTTCTCTGTTGAGTGGCATTGCTAGTTTGGAGTGCAAACTTGTGAAAAATGCAAATTAAGGCACTGAATCACTGTTCACAAGCGCCAAGTTTTTGGCTGTTTTGCACTGACGTTCCTGCTCAAACTAGTGAGTAAAACCCTATCGAGCCTTTGGCATTATTGAAGAGGGTAACTTGCTCAACAACTTTGGTATTAAAAGTTCGGAGCACTCATGTTTGAATTTTTGGAGAAAATTCAGTTTAAAAAGGGCTAAACGTAACTGTGCTTGAATGCCGGCACTCCCGCGCACGACGTCGGCCGCGCCGTACCCGGCTCGCGCGCGCACGCCGAGGCGCCGGAAAACCCAACGGTCCGAGGCCCGCGCGGTGACACCGTGCACTAGAGGCCGTGACGCTTGTGTGGAGGCCTAGGCCGGTGCCACGCGGCGGTGCGCACTCGCCGGCGGGCGAACCGCCATTCCCCATTGGTCGTCGGCTCCGCCGCACATCGCCGCCGCTCCGCGCCCATGCTGGAGTTCCTGTAGGCCATGACGGTGAGGCAGAACTGCCTCTACGTGCCTATAAAACTCCCCCTTCCTTTTCCCTCGCGCGCCCGAGCAACCGAGCTGTCCGTCGCCGCCCGCCATTAGCGCCGCCAGCGACATTGCTGCTCCGCTTGCTGCCGTGTTAAATCGGTGACCACGTGATGGCCTAGCCTCGCCGGCAGTTGCCCGGAATCCGAGCTGCGGAGACCGCACCTCGCTGTTTCGCCGCCGGTCATCGCCGGACCTCTTTCCGCCCGAACCGCCGCCGCCAATCGATCGCTAGTGAGTCTAATCGCAACCCTTGCTCGCTTGTTTGCCTCACCGAGCCTCACCTCGCCGCCGGCGAGCGTGCCACCGCCGTCGTGGTACGATGGGGAGGGCCGAGGGCACATCTGTGAATTTTCAAAAGTTAGCAGGGGTCTGCGTCAAAAAGATTCTTCACCCCCTTAAGTGTTTGAGCAGTATCTTGTAAATTCGAGATAAAATCGTAGGAAAATCAAAAAAACACAAACTCAATTTTGTTGTGCTCTGTGTAACTAGAACTACAACTTCCTCCAAATATGTATATACTTTTGAGTTTTAGTTTTTGCTTAAAAAATTGAGATGTGAAATGCCTAGATCTATGTTTCTGCAAAATCCATACATGATCTTGAGCTGGATTTTGGATATGTTGTGGGAACTAGCATGTTTAGGTTCTGTGCCAAAAATTGCACAAAGTTACAAGGAATCTTTTTATATAAATTATCTTGTGATATTGACAAATCTGACTAGATGATTTTTGTAACTTAGAATATAATTATTTTTGGGCTCAACTTCTGGCTATTGTCATGTTATGCTAAAATGCATCTTTGGTGAATTTACCACGATATTACCTCTGTTAAAAATATTATTTCCTAATTTATGCTTGTTTTTATTCATAAACATGTATAGCAAGATCCATAAGGGCTATACGTGTGTTTGTTGGTTCTTTAGGCTTGTTTTAGGCCAAAGCATGTGTAGGAGAAAGCTTGACTACATTTCTATTATATTTATTTTTATGTGCATTAATCCTTTAAATACTAGCTAGAAATGCTTTTATTTATGTGCATTTAAATTCTATGGTGCAAACTAGTTGCTTGCTGTCCAGAGGAGTGTTTCCTGGTCATTAGGACCAGTGGGCACTGTTGGGCAAGTTTGAAGTATGATTAGTTGATTAAAAGAGTGCAAACTAGATTAATCTAGTAAATGAAAAATAGGAAAAATACATCCTTTTGTGCATAAGTTAAGTAAATGAGTTAGGAAAATAATTTGTGGCATAAAAGTAACTCTACCTTGCTGTTTGTATTTAGAGTAAATATTCTTTTATAGATGTGCACACAATCACCTTAAAGAAAAGGCTAATTAAGCTTTTTGAGTATCTATTAAAGGGAAAATGTTTTATTGCTTTTGTTAAGGTGAATATGGCCAACCACATGCCGCATGGGGCTGTTTAGTACTGATTTTGAATTAAATTAAATTAATCACCATCCTAATCACTGCATTGCATTCCCCGTGTAGAAGTCCCCGACGGTAGCTACACGCTTGTGCCGGCTGACGAGGACGAGGGGGCAGGAGGAGATGTGCACTACATGACTGTAGAGCAAGACCCGGACCAAAGTCCACAAGTTTGTGTGTCAACTTGTGCTGACAAACGCAAACCCCGGTTTATTCATTAACCTATGTGTTTCATTAAACTTCTGAATTTATCTTTGTTATCTTTTGTGCATTTATGTTCAGGAGTTGAATGGAACCCTAGTTGCATGATCCTTAAGTACCTCTGATCTTTTACTAGCATGTTAGGTCACTAGTGGCTATGCTCTAAGGATCCGGTACAAGTTGAGTGATGTTCGTCACTCGCGAGAATAGGATCCCCTTTTTGGAATCACCTTATTGGTTAAATGGATTGCTCATGTGGTAAGAGCATGGGATTTGGGCTCCGGTCCAATGGCTTCGTTGGTTAAGTGTTTGAAAGTACTAAACACTTGTCGGAAATGGGTACGATAAGCCTAGTACCTAAATGAGACGGTGTGGGAACTTTGCGCTACTAAACTTAGGGTTGCGGCCCCGGGCTCACCACCCGAGTACTTGCGTGAGGCTAGGTGACCTTGGTGGCGTAGCCCAGTAAACCTCGTACTTGAGACTGTAGCATCTGATCCCAATCCGAGGATTGACGGGAACCGCCTGGTTGGTGAACTGTTAGTGAGGGCACCTCCCGTGTGTTTAGGTCCACCTTGCAAGGTTATGAATCAATTGATTGTCGGCCTCTCACTGTCATCTGAGACAACTTACCCGACTGGCCATGATATCCCTTTATGATGGAACTTTGCATGATTAGAGGTAATGTCTTTCTTTTAGATGGGTAAGTCTTGCTGAGTATTAGTATATGTCGGTGTTTTAGACCGGTAACCTACTAAGGGGAGTACCCGAAGTAAATGAATGTGGCCTCGCCGAGATCGGTAACTTGAAGGAAGAGACACGTGGCACACAATTTAGACAGGTTCGGGCCGCGAGGTGCGTAATACCCTACGTCCTGTATGCTGCGTAGCTCTGGATTGATTGGGTACGATTACAAGATGATGCAATCTTACACCGTAAGATGAGATGGAGAGAGGGGTCCCTGCCTCGCCTTATATAGTCCGGGAGGCAGGGTTACAAGTCGGTTCAGGGAGAGAGTACTAGTCGAGTACGTCTAGGAGTCCTCCATACAGTGCGAGACATGTATAGCTTCCAAACTGAGTACTTCTCCTCTATAGTCCTTGTGCTTCACGCCGTCAGGTGTCGTGCAGCGCAAGTCGGGTAGTCCCAGGGGCCCACCGAGTAGTCGGTCCTGGTACCCACCGAGGTAGTGGGCCCAGGGAGGTCCATACGACAAGCCCCCGAGTACTTTGTAGTCGAGAAGGATAGCTTCGAGTAGCCTTGACGGCCTTAACGAGTAGTCCTCAAGCGTCCCCGAGTGCTACAAGTCAAAAGTCCTCAAGAGTAGTCGAAGCATCCTGAGGCTGGAATGTACTCCAGCTGATGTTTGAGCAATCCTTAAGTCTTCTCGAGTAGTCCCAAGCGTCTTCGAGTGCTGCCCTTGGAGGTCTTCAACAATGCCAGTGTTGTCTTGAAGCCGAAACTGATATGGAAGTGCGATTGCAAAATCGCACTCCATATGGAGTAGCCCCCGAGCCTTAGGTTGAGTTGTAGAGTCTGGCTGAGGGTCCATCTGAAGTTTTGGCAAGAATATCCCGAAAAATCCAGAGAAAAAACCGAAGGACACGTGGCACGGAGCCCCCGAGCCTTGAGTCGAGTACTTCCTCTCGAATTGAAGGGTCATCTTGTAGAATGTGTCCTGAGATGCTCTTGAGTCTTGTCGCACCCTAGGAAGTTAAGTAGAAGTAGCCGAGCCCCCGAGGTGAGGCGCATCGACTAGTAGAAGTTGAAGGGTCACACGCCGCCGCTGAGTTAGCCGAGCGCAGACTTATCCATCCGGCTGTTGGAGGGACCGCTGTTGACTTATAAATAGAAGACAAAAACCCTTAGGGTTTTTCACCCCACGCATTCGCAGCCATTCCTAGCAGATCTAGCCAGAAATCACCGCCAGTGCGCGCTGCCGTCGTTGAGAAAGTTGTAGATCCAAGCATGCCGCCGTAGGAAGCCACCACTGTAGCCCCCGAGCGAATGCGAGTGAAGAAACCTTGCACCTAGAGAATGAATCCCTCACCATCGAAGGCCATGAAGACCGCCGGCGGGAAGAAGAGGGCTCGTGAGGAGGCCGTCGGATCTGCTGCGGGGACATCGCCGCCGGTGTCTCTGCCGCGGCCAGATCCAAATCGTGTGTGGAAGAAATCCAAGGCCAAGACCGAAGACTTGCTGGCGCTGCTCAGCAGCGGTTTCTTGCGGGAGAAGGAGGTGGACATGTGGAGAGCCGCTGCAGGGGATCCGTACCCCATGGAGAAGAACCCGGACGAGATCTCGATGTTCACCCGGTTCGCGGAGCGTGGACTGTCCCTCCCTGCCAGCGACTTCTTCAAAGGGTTGCTGGGGTACTATGGCGTTGAGTACCTAAACTTCAACCCGAACGGTATCTTCCACGCCTCAGTCTTCGTACATTTCTGTGAAGCCTTCTTGGGGATCAAGCCCCATTGGATCCTGTTCCGGAAGTTCTTCCGGGTTAAGCCTCAGCCCAGTGCCAGCAATCCCCGAGTAGTCGGAGGAGCGGGGATCCAGATGAGGGAAGACGCTGCAGAGCAGTACCTCTTGTACAAGCTCATTGATTCCAATCAGGATTGGAAGGCAAAGTGGTTCTATGTGAGCAACCACCACTCGGAGCTGCCGAAGCCAAGCGGGAAGCAGCCCAGGCACCAGCCGTGGTGGAACTCGGAGCCAACGATGCAGGAAGGTCTCCAGTTGTCCGAGCTGCTGGCGAAGATCAAGGCGCTGAGAGAAGCCGGGCTGAGGGCTGAACATGTGGCCTTCAGCTTCATGAAGCGAAGGGTGCAGCCGCTGATGGCCCGCGACACCCTAGGGTACGAGTACACCAGCGACGACGACACGTCGCGGATGCCTGGAGATGAAGTCGACGACGATGACATTGTTGATAGGCTGGCTAGAATCTTCAAGGATATGCCGGCGTACACACCGTGCCCAGTACCAGAGTACTCCGCCGCGCGCCCACCAAATCAGGTTTAGTAGTAGTGCCCATTGCCGAGTACTCATTACGTAGGAGTAGTCGTACTGATGTGTTGTGCTTCTTGCAGGATGACTTGGCGAAGTTCGTCTCCGAGCCAGCGTCGCCTCCTCAGCTAGTCGAGGTCCCAGAGGAGGGGAAAGCCAAGGCCAAGGAGCGACGCGAAGTTGGCGAAGGAGACGACACAGTTGTCGTCGAAGACACGTCTGAGGAGGACGATGATGAGGAGATGCTGCAGGAGTGCTTCTAGCTGCGGTCGAGATTCAGCCGCCCTGGATTGCCTCATATCCCTCTCGTTCAGGATCCGTCGGCTAGCCTAGAGGCTAGTCTGCCCACGCCGCCAAGGAAGCCACGCAACGTGGCCCGCAAGCGCGTGGCCAAGAAGTTGAAGGTCTCAGAGACCATGTCCCAGGAGGTAAGCCGTCTTGAATAGGGTAGTCGAGTACTTATGTCTCGACGTTGTGTACTGACGACGGAGTTTCCTTGCTTGCAGGAGATGCCGCCTTCCGACCCCGTTGAGCAGGGTAACGAAGGCGATTGGGACACAGTGGGGGGAGGCAGCTGGGGGTAGTCGTAGCCCATCCCCCAGCATAGAAGTGCTCTTGGCACAGATGGAGCGCCAGCCCCCTGTTGCTCAGGGGAGCACAGAACCGGCTGCTGCTGCCACCGAAGAGGTAGCGGCTGCTGAGGCACAGGAGGAGGCGCCTGCCGAGGCAGGACTGGTCGACATCGCCAGTATCCTCGGCGCCCCAACCGTGACGGTGGTCTGGTCGAGCCTGTAAGTGTTGATCCTTCCCGAGTAGTACATTAGATGTGGTAGTCGTACTAGGTTGACAACCAGCTTGTACACTGCAGGAAATCGACGGACTTGTCCTGGGAGGGGGATGAACCCGCTGCAGAGGTGGCGGAAGAGGAAGTCGCGCCGCCCGCTGAGGAGTCCGCTCCCGCCCCTCAGGCAGAGCCCGAAGTGCCGGCCGCTGAAACTACGTTGCCTGAGGCCAGCGTCGTTGAAGGTGAGTACTCTGCTCAGGTGCGAGTACCCCGAAGAGTAGTCATAGCCGCCAGGTAAGACTGATCCACTTGTCCCTTTGTCGACAGGTGCTGAGGTCGAGGGAAGCGATATCCCGTCGGTGGTGCCCGTTGAAGATGTGGCACCGGAGACTCAGGAGGCTGCCGGAGGAGCCCCCGAGCTGATGGAGGTGACCGTCGGAGAAGCCACCGCGACGACTGGAGGGGAGGGCGACGACGCACTGCCAGAACCCGCTCTGGAGGTGGTCGTCCGCTTGCCAGAGATCCAGGACGCGGAGCCAATCTGCTCGGCGCCGATGTCCGAAGCCGCGACGAGTAGTCGTGGCGGGCTCGAGTTGTTAGCGGATCATCTTGTCGACCCGGCGACGGTGGCTCGGCACCTGGAGGCGGTGCGCCAGGCCGAGCAATGGATGAAGGTGAGTAGCCGACACCCTTGAGTAGTCAATCCTTCAGTGTTGAGTACCCATTTGACATGTGTTATCTGTGCAGGACCTCGCGGAGAGGTCCCGCCAGAAGTCCGAGATGCTTCAAGGATACGACGACGCGGTGCTCCGGGCCGAGACATTAGAGGAGCAACTCGTGAAGTCCCGGAAGGACGCCACCGCCATGCAGTCGAAGCTGGACACCGCCTTCGCCAAGTATCACAACGACATCCAAGATATGCAGGCGAAGAGTGACGATCTGGTGCGGAAGAACATGTCTCTCCGCAACAAAAATAAAGGTACGTAACCGCCTTGTCCGATACTTGTTGATGGTAGCTTGAGGTAGTCTGACCCAATTTGCCTTGTTGATTGCAGAGCTTGAGACCCGTGTCGATCAGCTGAAGGCTTCAGAGACCGACTTGAAGAACCTCTTCTACCGAGAGCAGGAGGCCCGCCAGGTACTGGAGTACGATTATAAGGAGCTTGCTTACGAGTGCGACAAGCACATGGAGCTCCGTATTGCATCAGATCGTGACCTCGCCAACTGCTACAAATCCTTGCAGAAGCTGAACGAGGGCTGCGAGCAGCTACGGGCTCAACTCAAGGAACTCAAGGAAGCCGCGCTCCCCAGCGCGAGGCTGCTGGTGCCCCACCCTGGCGGTCCGAAGATAGCTCCATTGGTGGACCGGCTGAGGGAAGCCCCCAGCCGCCTGGCGACCTACGTGAAGCACTTGGCCAAGTCGATCCCCAACCAAGTTCTTGCCTTCATGAAGTCGTACTTCCCGAAGGCTCCAGTGGACGTAGTCGCCGGCGGGCTAGCCGCAAACTACACCAACAAGCAATACGCGGAGCTGCTGGAGCAGATGACGCCCATTGCTGAACAGGTCACCGAGAAGCTTAACCTCCAGTAGTCCTGTAATGTTAGCTCGTAGCAGTAGTTGTACATATACAATTGTACTGGAATTGTTTAAGTATGAATGAAGAAAACTTCCATGAATGAGTACTCGTTATCGCGATCTGTGAGTGCGAAGTCCCATCGTGGAGTCGTCGCGAGTAGTCGTTCTCGCCAGTGGTCCCGCTGAGGGAGGAAGACAATAAAGTAGTTGATGGATAATCAAACTTTATTACTGAAGAAGTACACCTGGATGGCCAGGGCCGTTGTTACAGAGTTGTTGCCAGGACCCGGAGGCCGCCTACGGCTAAGTAGTGCTAGGGCGTGTAGCCGCTTACAGCAGTAGATCCGTTAGTAGCCGTGTAGGCTAGATCTAGGAGTACATGGTCTCTCAGTAGACCGCTGCTAGAGTTCTTTGTCGCTCGTCGCAGCCCAGGATCCGTAGGTAGCCGCATGGGCTGGATCCTGGAGAGGAGTAGTCCGGAGACTGGTGCCTGGACCCGGAGGCCGCTTACAGAGAAGGGGTCTTGATGTAGTCGTGTAGACTTGAGCCCCCAGGCTAGTCGTGTAGACTAGGCGCAGAACCGACAGAGTTGGTCGACGTTCCACGAGTTGTTGACGTCTTCGCCTTCAAGCGTCTGGAGGCGGTAGGAGCCTGGTCCGGTCACCTTTGCAACTGTGAAGCGACCTTCCCAGGGCGAGCTGAGCTTGTGTAGTCCATCCGTGTTCTGGATGCGACGGAGGACAAGATCGCCAACGTTGAAGGAGCGTTCCTTGACGTTGCGATCGTGGTAGCGTCAGATTCCCTCTAGGTACCTTGCTGATTGGACGAGGGCGGCACAGCGAGCTTCTTCAAGTCCGTCGATGTCAACTCGTCTGCTGTCTCTAGAGACGCCTTCGTCGTAGTGCTCTACTGCTGGTGAATCCCACATGACATAAGCAGGGAGGATTGCTTCGGAGCCGTAGACCAGGAAGTATGGAGATTGTCCCGTGGGCTTGGAGGGTTGAGTACGTAATCCCCAGGGAGCATTGGGTAGTTCCTTGATCCACTTGCCTCCTTTGGAGTTGGCGGCATTGTGTAGCCGCTTTTTGAGAGTGTCGAGCACCATCCCATTGGCGTGCTCGACTTGTCCGTTGGCCCGAGGATGGGCAATTGAGACATATCGGACGTCGATCCCGCTATTCTCGCAGTACTCCCAGAACTGGTGGTTGTTGAAGTTGGAGCCCAGGTCTGTGATGATGCGATGGGGTAGCCTGTAGCGATGTACCAGTTCATCCTGGAAGTCGAGTACTCTGTCAGCCTTGGGGCATGTGACCGGCTTGACCTCGATCCACTTAGTGAACTTGTCGATGGCCACCAGTACTCTGTTGAATCCACCTAGCGCAGTTGGAAGTGGCCCAATCATGTCGAGCCCCAGCAGGCGAAAGGCCAGGTTGGCGGTATGGTGACTAGCTTGTAGGCTGGGACGTGTTGCTGCTTGGCGAAGTATTGGCACCCTTGGCACCTTCTGACGAGTTCTTCGGCGTCGCCCAGAGCTGTGGGCCAATAGAAAGCTCGTCGGAAAGCCTTGCTGACCAGGAAACGCCTTTGTGGATCTCCTCCAAGATGTCCTTGCCTTCTTGTCTGGGAACGCACTTCATGAGTACTCCGGGAGATGCCCCGCTTGTAGAGATTGTCTCCGACGAGGACGTAGGACTTGGCGCGGCGGATGAGCTGCTCAGCCAAGTTCTTGTCTGAGGGAACCTTCTGCTCGCTGAGGTAGTCGATGAAGGGCTGCCTCCAGTCCACGTCGATCATCATGACCTCCCCGGCGCACGGGGGGATGCGCTGGGACAGTGGTCGGTGGCGCCGGCTCCGGGATGGATGGCGCGTGAAGCTCGTGGACGAAGACACCCACTGGTACTTGAGCGCGAGTAGAACCAAGCTCGACGAGACGTCCGCTGCAACGTTGTTGTCGCGGACGACGTGGTGGAACTCGAGACCATAGAACTTGTTCTCGAGCTTGCGGACTTCTAGGCAGTAGGCGTCCATGTTCTCCTTGTTGCGGTCCCAGGACTTGTTGACTTGGTTGATGACCACTGCGGAGTCGCCGTAGACTAGTAGCCGCTTGATGCCCAGTGAAGCCGCGAGGCGGAGCCCGTGTAGCAGAGCTTCGTACTCGGCTTCGTTGTTTGAGACCTTCCAGAAGATCTGTAGGACGTACTTGAGTTGTTCGCCCGTTGGAAAGATCAAGAGTACTCCCGCACCTGCGCCCTCGAGGTTGAGTGAGCCGTCGAAGTACATCACCCAGTGCTCTGGGCGCTAAGTTGGAGTAGGTAACTGATTCTCCCACCACTCCGCCATGAAATCGACTAGTGCCTGCAACTTGATGGCTATGCGTGGCTTGAAGTCGATGTTGAGGGCACCGAGTTTGACTGCCCACTTGGAGATTCTTCCAGTAGCATCTTGGTTTCGCAGGATGTCACCGAGCGGGTAGTCGGTGACGACGGAGATCGAGTACTCCTGGAAGTAGTGTCATAGCTTCCGCGAGGTGATGAGCACTGCGTACAGAAGCTTCTATACAGGCTGGTAGCGTGCCTTAGATTCTGACAAGACCTCGTTGACGAAGTAGACTGGTCGCTGGACTGGGTAGGCGTTGTCGTCTTCTTGCCGCTCAACGATGATGGCAGTACTGACCACGTGAGTAGTCGCAGCGAGGTAGAGCAGTAGCTGCTCGCCTTTGCAAGGAGCCGTGAGGACTGGGGGTTTCGATAGGAAGTCCTTGAGCTGGGCAAGGGCTTGGTCCGCCTCTAGAGTCCACACGAACTTCTCTTGGTGCTTGAGTAGTTTGAAGAAGGGGAGCTCCCGCTCTCCAAGCTTCGAGATAAATCTGTTCAAGGCCGCCATGCACCCGGTCAGCTTCTAGACATCTTTGATGCACGTGGGAGCTTCATGCTGGTGATGGCGGAGATCTTCTAGGGATTGGCTTCGATGCCACGGTGGCTGATGATCAAGCCGAGTAGTTTGCCCGAAGGTACGCCGAAGACGCACTTGTTCGGGTTGAGCTTCCAGCGGTACTCGCGTAGGGATGCGAAAGTCTCTTCAAGATCGTCGATGAGCGTGCTGGAGTTTCTAGTCTTGACGACCATGTCATTCACGTAGGCTTCGACGTTCTTGTTGAGTTGCCTCTTGAAGCAGGCCTGGATAGCTCGTTGGTATGTAGCGCCGGCGTTCTTCAACCCGAAGGACATGGACGTGTAGCAGTACGCTCCAAACGGGGTGATGAACACAGTCTTCTCCTGGTTTTCTTCCTTGATCGCGATCTGGTGGTACCCGGAGTAGCAGTCGAGGAAGTAGAGCGGTCGCGGCCCCCGCCGTGGAGTCGATGACTTGGTCAATCCGCGGCAACCCGAAGGGGTCCTTGGGGCAGTGCTTGTTGAGGTCGGTGTAGTCGATGCACATCCTCCACTCGTTCGAGTTCTTCTTGCAGACAAGGACGGGGTTAGCGAGCCACTCAGGATGGAAGACTTCTTTGATGAAGCCAGCCGCGAGTAGTTTGGCAAGTTCCTTCTTGATGGCGTCCCGTCTAAAATCGGCGAAGCGGCAGAGGTGTTGTTGCTTTGGGGTAGCTTTAAGATCGACGTTGAGGGAATGCTCAATCAACTCCCTGGGCACCCCTGGCATGTCCGCTGGCTTCCACACGAAGATGTCGCGGTTAGCCCGGAGGAAGTTGATGAGCGCGTCTTCCTATTGGGGGTGGAGACCCGCCCCGATGGTGGTGGTCTTGCTGCTGTCGCCTGTCCCGAGGTCGATTGTCTTGACCAGAACCTCCTCAGCTAGCTGAGGCTTGTTAGCTTTGTCCGACTTCTCTGGGATGTCGCGTTCACTTGGGGCAAGCTTCTTCGATGCAGTGTAGATCTCCATCATTGCATTGGGTACTTGATTTGTGGAGGCGATCTCCACAGCTTCCGTGTCGCAGTCGTGCGAGATCTTCAAGTCCCATTGCAGTGAGAATACACCTGCTGGACTTGGCATCTTGAGTACCAAGTAGGTGTAGTGGGGTATCGCCATGAACTTGGCGATAGCCGTTCTGCCGAGGACGGCATGGTAGGACGTCTCGAAGTCCGCGCCTTCGGACTTGATGTACTCGGTATGATAGTTGTCCCGAGATTCCCCAAAGGTAACTGGCAGGACCACTGAGCCCAGTGGGATAGCCGCGTTCCCGAGGACGATGCCGTAGAAGGGCGAGGTGCTCTTGGTGAGCATGTGGGTGATGTCGAGCTTCATCTTCTTCAAGGTCTTGGTGAAAAGGACGTTGGACCCGCTTCCACCGTCGATGAGGACCATGTTGAGCTTGGAGCCCGCGACCACCGGCTTCAGGACGAGAGGGAACCGCCCTGGTTCAGAGAAGCTAGTCCATTGATCCGCGCGGGAGAAGGTAATGGTTACCTCCGACCACCTGAGGAGGGTCGGAACCGCTGGTTCAATGCTTATGACTTCTCGACGGGTAGCCTTTTATTCCCGTCTGCTGGGTAGTCCACCAAAAAGGATGTTGACCGTCTTGTCGGGTTCCTGGAAGTCGCCATTGCCGTCGTCGTTCTTCTTCTTGCCTTTCTTGTCATGAGGGTGCGGTGGCTCTGGAGTACCCTTGAGTGCTCGCCTGAGTTGGTAGCACTGCTCGGTGGTGTGGTTGCCATCCAAATGCCACGGGCACTTCTCTTTCAGCAAGTCTTTGAAGCCGCCGGAGGTCTTCTTCGAGTTCTCCTTCGCAGGGCGCTGGATAGCCTTGACAGTGTTGTCTGGCTTGCGCTTGCGGTTGGGACCCGAGTAGTTGTTGTTGTTGCTGCGACCGCCTTGGTTCCCGTTGTTGTTGCTGCCACCGCCCGTGTTCTGTTTGCTCTTGCCATGGATGGCATCGTACTTGGCGTTGGCTTTGTCTTCTTCGTCGGCCTAGGACGTGATCATATCCTTGAGATGGGGGATGGACCTGGGGCGACGTCAACCGAAGTCTTCTAAGGTGCGACGGTGGTAGAGACCGTCTTGGAAGAGGTCGATGACCTCCTTGTCGGTGACGTCGACTACGATGGCGTGCTTGTCGAAGAAGCACCACATGTACTTGCGGAGGGTCTCGCCTTGTTCCTGCTTCACCATAGCTAGGTCCATGCGAGTACCCGAGCGGCCCATAGCGCCCGCGAAGTTGTCGGTGAATCGCTCCTTCACCGGTCCCACTTGTCGATCGAGTGCTTGTCCGGGCCGACTCGAGCCATGTGAACGGGGCTTGGTCCGAGGGAAGGGGAAGTAGAGGCACTTGGTGTCGTTGTTGCCGCCGCATTCTCTATGGAGAGGGCGTAGCACCCGAGCCATCGGATGGGGTCTTGCTTCGCGTCGTACTTGGGGATTCCCGCAGGTTTGAACTTGTCCCGGGAGAAGTAAGTTGCGAAGCCGAGGAGAGAAGGCGGGGGAAGCCGTCGTTGTCGCCACCGTGGCGGACTTCTTCCGCCGCAATTCTTCGATCTTCTCGCGGCGTCGAAGCCACCCTGTGAGGCTCCGGAGGCGTGGCTGTTCGCGTGGCCTCGGCCGCCGCGATCGCCTCCGCTGCCGGCCCTCCTATTGGCCCCATGGTTGGAGCTTCCACCGTCGCTGCCTCCGCCACCAGGGTCGCGGTGGGGGATGATCTCACGATCGCCGCCAGCAGCTGCGGCGCTGTTGCCAGCTTGAGAGGGTCCGCCGGCATTTGCACGAGTACGGTTGGGCTGGGCCGGAAGCTCGCCTCGAGTACGGTTATGACCGAGGTCCGCGCTGCGACTTGTGGCTTCGTTGTCGCGGTTCCTGGCGGGAGGCGGCTGAGCGACCCTGTTGTCGACTCACATGAAGTAAGCATCTTTCGCGAGCTTGGCGATGACTTGTCCCGCGCGCATCCCCTGGGCCTGACGTGCTATCGTGGTGATAGACATGAGGCATTGCTCTGGGGTGGTGTGTACCCGGCTCTCGACTTGGTCGAGTGCTTCCGCAAGGTTGCGGATGGGGAGGGAGTCTCGAAGACGCCAGCGTCGTTCGTTCCGCTCGCGTTATGCTCGCGTCGAGCGTCCCCGTTGGTGCCGGGCCTCATCCGCGGATGCTCCGGCGAGACGGCTCGTCCGCGGAGATGTCCTCAAGGTATCGGCCGTCCGTCGTCCCCGAGGGTCCCGGCGTGTCGCCGGGTGACCATGAAGACTTGGCGGTCGGGGTTGCCAAGACCGGAGTCGAGCTCGCCACCTCGCCTGAGTGTACTCCTCAGCCCGAGCGAGTGGCATTCCCTCCTGGAAGGGAAGCGAGTCGAGGTAGGCGATGTAGCGTGAGTCCCCGCTTATCAGGTCGACGGGCTTGTGATCCGGCCGCAGACGAATCTCCCGCCGTGTGTGGACGTTATAACCGGCCCGTGCCGGCCCTGATAAGGGTTGCTCAGTAGAGTTGTCCTCGGACTCGGGATCCTCAGGGTACAACCCGAAATCGAACTCATACGCGGAGTCCGAGTAGAAGACGAAGAGGGGGTTGGAGTCCGAGGTGTGGCTGGGGCGGTGTCGGAGTCTGAGTTGTACTCGGGTACGGGCTCCTTGCCGGCCCGGCGTGTGGAGGGAGCCTCCGTGCGGGCCCTGCTGAGGTTGCGGGGGCCATGTGTGAAGAGCTCGCGGGGTGGGGAAACCACATGCGATGGCTGAGTAGCCGGCTCACATACGATAGCCCACGGGGACGTCGAGTTCGAGTTGGAGGCGGATCTGAGCTCGAAGTCGGCGTGCTAGTCGAAAAGCGAAATTTCGACAAACTTGCCGGCGAGTTCGCCCGTGACTACTTCGGGAAGCGTCACGAGGCCGGTCTCCGGGTTGGGCGGCATGGTGAGGCGGCATTGGAAAGATCCGCCGCCGGCGAGCAGCGCACCCGTGCGCCGAAGATGAAGGTGTCGCCGCGGTTGAAGGCGACTGTTGGCTTGATGTAGACGGGAGCCGTCAAGTTCGCCATGTGATCTCGGCGACAACCCCTACCCGCGCGCCGCCGTCGGTGTTTTAGACTGGCAACCTACTAAGGGGAGTACCCGAAGTAGATGAATGTGGCCTCGCCGAGATCGGTAACTCGAAGGAAGAGACACGTGGCACACAATTTAGACAAAGTTCGGGCCGCGAGGTGCGTAATACCCCACATCCCGTATGTCGCTTATCTCGGATTGATTGGGTACGATTACAAGATGATGCAATCTTACGTCGTGAGATGAGATGATAGAGAGAGGGGTCCCTCGCCTCGCCTTATATAGTCCGGAGTGCGTGGTTACAAGTCGGTTCAGCGAGAGAGTACTAGTCGAGTACGTCTAGGAGTCCTCCATACAGTGCGGGACATGTATAGCTTCCAAACCGAGTACTTCTCCTCTATAGTCCTTGTGCTGCACGCCGTCAGGTGCCGTGCAGCGCAAGTCGGGTAATCCCAGGGGCCCACCGAGTAGTCGGTCCTGGTACCCACCGAGGTAGTGGGCCCAGGGAGGTCCATACGACCGTATACTCAGCCTTTCTTTATAAATGTTGTTTCCAGGTAATGCATGTCATGTGTGGCCCGAAGAACTTCCACCCGGCTGGGAGCTGGAATGGGTGGATGACGAGGAGTGATTGCATCATGGATAAGCCTCCTATGATGTGATCGTATCGTTTAGTTGTCTTCCGCTGTTTTAAATAAACTCTGAACTATTTACTTCATGTCAAAGAACTATGTTTGTAATAATGAACACTACGGGGATTTGATGTTAATTTGTAAGGCACTCTGGACTCTCCTTCGTGGGAGTTTTAATGCATGTGTTCGATCCTCTCTGTGATGTCAAGTGATTTACCGGGTGTAAACCCGGCAACACTCAACGGGATACTTCTTTATTATCGCTTAATGAACAAAAGGACTGGTTTAGGCGATAGTACGGAATTATCTCGGGTGGGGTTTTCACAGTCATCGTCAAGCCTTGGACCCTCTCTCGGTCGTCAAGCCGGCTAA
Source organism: Cenchrus americanus (assembly GCA_947561735.1). Classification (NCBI taxonomy): domain Eukaryota; kingdom Viridiplantae; phylum Streptophyta; class Magnoliopsida; order Poales; family Poaceae; genus Cenchrus; species Cenchrus americanus. Next base: position 182,629,197 of record OX387245.1, read on the forward strand.
GCGAGGGACAATGCTACTGGCGCGGCGACTTGGTGAGACTGGCGCGCCTCCGGCTTTGGTGGCTGCAACAGATGAAGTGGTGGACAATTTCTTTCGTGACGGGCATCAGCCGCACCGTATTGATGCTCTGCAGGCCCTGTCGGTGTTTAAACCTCTCGACCTCCATGGGAGGTACCCGCAGCAAGGTAGAAGGTGGGGATCTCCATGATCTGGATCCCGAAGGTACGCGTGAGGACACAAGACACGGGATTTATACAGGTTTGGGTAGCCGGAGTAGCTACCCTACGTCCTGTTTAGAGTAGTATTGCGCCCTGCGCTTGGTGTTGTCCCCGGAGGGATTGAGGATGTCCTCCTAGGTACCCGACCCTCCTTTATATAGTCCAGGGGGCGGGTTCCTAGTCGGTTACAAGGCAGGAGTCCTAGTAGGATTACACAGAGCGAGTCCTAGTAGGAGTACATGGGAATTCTAGTAGGAGTCCGTCATCTACTCTTCCTCCTTCCTTGCATGAGTACCCGGGGTGTATGCCCGACAAGCCCCCGAGCATGTTGGAGTCGAGAGTAGTAGTTCGAGTAGTCTTGAAGCCTCTTCGAGTAGTTCTTGAGCGTCCTCGAGTACTCCTTGGAGAAGTCTTCAATAGTACTTGAACTGCCGCGAGGCTGGAAGGTGGTCCACCATGGCCTTGAAGTCGAGATTATATGGAAGTGTGATTGCAAAATCGCACTCCATATGGAGTAGCCCCCGAGCCCTAGGTTGAGTTGTAGACTCGGGCCGAGGGTCAATCTTGATTCTCGCTTCCGTCTTGAAAAAAATCAACTCGATGAGGGTGTAGCCTAGTAGCCCCCGAGCCTTGGAACGATTGAAGAATCGGCCCGAGGGTCTTCGTTGTTTGCGCAAGTCATCATTTGAGTACTCTTGTAGCGTTCAGCCCCTGAGCTCGTCGCCAGGTGAGCCATAGGAGCCACGTCGAGTAGTTGTTGGTGCTGAGCCCCGAGCTAGAGAGCTAGCAGAGACTACTCGAGTTGTTGTTGAGTAGTGATTTGGTGTGTAGCCCCCGAGTTTGGGAACTAGCCACGCTGATGGAGGTACACGAAGCGTACTGGAAAGTCGTCGCCAGAGCTTGACCTGAAAGTAAAGATGCGTACATTATGTAGCATTTTTGTAGAAATTGAATCTACTAATGACAAATACAAATATGAAGATAGACATAAATGTCATGTGTCATGCTCTTGTTGTGGTCGTTAGGCGTCGAGTAGTTAGCTTCGATGCGCTTTAGCGCCCGCCCGTGGTCGCTGTTTAGCCATAGCCGTTGGGGGCGTGGAGGCATGACAGGAGAGCTGGTTTAAGCGCTCGGTCTCTGAGGAGCCTGTTTAGCCGTAGCCGCAGGGGGCGTGGAGGCATGACAGGAGAGCCGAGGCTTTGCGCGGATCAAGGCGTGTGCTACTGTAGCGAGACCATTAAGAGGTAGACGAAAGTAGTCGACATGGCGACAAGAGAGAGCGCGATTGCTCATTGTTCCGCATGGCAGAGAGCAGGATTGCGCAATGCCTCCTCAGGGTGTAGCCGTTGTGCGCTTCCAGCACTCAGTACATGAAATGTCGTGGAAAGAGCCTCCTAATTTGGTGTACCAAGCCTGTGATAGTCAGTCAACGATCCCCAAGGAATAATCGGCACAAGCAGTAGCTACTGCGCGGTGTAGCCGTGGAGAGGCGTACACGAAGTAGTCTTCGCCGTTAGTTCGTATGCGGAAAACAAGCCGAAGAAGAAATAATTATTGAAATAAGTGACTTAGCTTGGATTCGCGGACGAGTCGACGAAGCCGTGACGGTCGGTGATGGAGCCGCGACGGTTGTTGCTGAAGTCGACTAGTCGGAGGTGGATCCGACTAGTTGTTGATGGCGCGGAAGCTGTTCTCGACTAGTTTACTAGTCAAGATGAGTAGTCGAAGTAGTCGTACGCCCAGAAGACGACGTCGCGGCGGTGTACGGCGTAGTCGATGTAGAGCCGCTGCAGCCGGGAGACGAGTACTCGCGGCGCAATGTGTAGTTGTACTCGAGTAGTTGAAGTAGGTGTGCTCACGTACGTCTTCACGTGTGCTGCAAGCAAAGGTCTTGAAATCTCCTGGTGCACCTCTTCATGTGCGTGTAACAGCCACCCTGAAATTGCCTTAGATGCGAACTTCCCATAGAGCAAGCTTTCTTTTTTTTTAAGCCCACGTCAGAGTGCTTTTCCTTTGTAGGTCGCTCCTCGACTCGAACTCCACTCGAGATCTTGATTGATGTACGACGGCACAGACTCGACTCCGAATTTTTTCTTGGGAAATCGAAGCTTGTTGAACGACGGACGACTACTTGGTTCCGATTCCAAATTCGTGGACACATAGCCCGTTGAGATTCTTTCGGCATAGATTTGTCCGCTCACCGCGCTCGAACCCCGGACTCGCCGACTCTTTCTCATTGCGTAGATTTGATTTTGAGGATAGATCCTTCAAATTCGCCATTGATCATGACGATGGCCCCACCGTGGGCGCCGGATGTCGTGCTTAAACCTCTCGACCTCCATGGGAGGTACCGCGACAGCAAGGTGTAGAAGGTGGGGATCGCCATGATCCGGAACCCGAAGGTACGCGCGAGGACACAAGACACGAGATTTATACAGTGTTCCGGTAGCCGCAGTAGCTACCCTACGTCCTCGTTTAGAGTAGTATTGCGCCCGCGCTTGGTGTTGTCCCGGAGGGATGGGGGATGTCCTCCTCAGGGTACTCGGCCCTCCTTTATATATTCCAGGGGCGGGTTCCTAGTCGGTTACAAGGCAGAGTCCTAGTAGGATTACACAGAGCGAGTCCTAGTAGGAGTACAGGGGAATTCTTGTAGGAGTCCGTCTTCTACTCTTCCTCCTTCATTGCATGAGTACACAGGGTGTATGCCCGACAGGCCCTATTCCCGATGTTGAAGAATGTGGACAAGATCAAGATCTCTCCCCTTGAGGGATCGAGCCTCGACTGAGGGCTACGCTTAGAGCGAGTCGCCTAGGTTGTGTGAGATGTGAGTAGTTCATTTCGGAATCTATGTTTTTGGGTTGTGTTCAGCTAGCTTGCCCGCTTGTGTCCATCTGGATTCTGTTTCATTTGGGTTGTAACCGAATATTGTACCAATTCTATATCTGCTTAATACAATGATACACTGCGCGTGTATTCGAGAAAAAAAGTAATGGACAAGTCAGCCCTAGTCTATTCAAGAAAGAATTTGCTATGGTTATTCTAAAGACTATAGAAAAAATTCTCTCATCTCATATAAAAATAATGGCTAGAAGCTCTTTTGCAATCGTTATGATGTTCTTCCTTTTCTTTTAGGTTCTTGAACATATTAAATACCAAGGAGACCCCATGAGCAAAACTCTTTATAAAAGGTATATATAGTCCAAGGTGACTTCAATTTTTTGTGCATTTATGAGAGTATGCAACTATGCATTGTATATCACTGTATGCTTATGTACTATATATGTTTCACAAAGGAAAAGTATACAAAGCCTGCATTGCAAATTGAGATCATATGGTCATATAGTGGTATAGCCTAGCTAAGCCCTTTATACAGGAACACAAGAGACATTTGTTCTAATTTTTTCGTTTTCATTACATTCTCTCCACACTAGCTAGCCACCGAGCAACTTAGATGTAGTTAGCTGCAACCACCTACTAGCTAGTCCCTAGGCCTGCTTGTAGGAATTAGAGGTATCTGGAAGATTTCTAGCATCGTAGACTAATAACAAAGAACTGTGACTCCCCACATGAGCCATGAGTGATCAAGATGTCGTATCCCCAATCTCAGATGCAACAGTGGCACCGAATGACATTGTAGTTGTTCAGTACGGTCTGGAAGAAGATGAACAATGAAAGCAGAAATTGAAGGGAGGCAAGTTCACTGGCCTCTAGCATAGTTGAGTCAAGCATGTACATTAATGTAGGCTGATGTATGTGTGTTAATCTTAGTAACGGCAAATGTGCAAGGAATCAGAGAGCAGAAGAGTTTTTGACGAGCAGTGTTCAGTGTACACTATAGCAACAAGGAAAGCCACAGATTTGATAAATACAACAAATTGCCTACACAATATGTTGATTCATACTACATTTATCAATGAAGTTGTCATTTGGTACAACGAGAGTGTTAATTAGTTATATAAATGCAAATTTACTAATTCAGAGTTATATACAAAATCCTTGTGCAACAAAAAAGTTTGGGAGGTTATATGTGAACAACCAAACTTTACTCAGCTTTGATGTACACAGAAGATGACAAAAGGAAATATATTTTCTGTTTTATGCATTTTAGAAAGTTATTCATGTATCAATGTACACAGTTACTAAGGGAGGAAGAGTTAAAGTGGTTTCCAAGGGCTAAGACAACCAGAATTTTAAAGGGAGATAGTAACACAAAGTATTTTCACATGGTTGCTAATGGGAAGAGGAGGAAGACTAGAATCTTCGACTTGGAGCAAGAAGATGGAATTGTAGAAGGGGAGGAGGCAACTTAGGGTCTTACATCACGAATTATTACAAAAATCTCTTTGGTTGCCCGGATAGGGGCAAGCTTTCTCTCAATGAGTCATCGGTGGAGGATATCCCTCAAGTCACCGTGGAGGAGAGTGAGAGGCTTATAGAAGAGTTTTCGGAGAAGGAGATCAGAGATGCTATTTTTCAGATGAAACATAATAGGGCACCGGGACCTGATGGGTTTCCAACCTAGTTCTATCAAGTTTTTTTGGAGTCTCATAAAAGATGACCTAATGGCCATGTTTCAAGACTTCCATAGAGGGAATTTGCCTCTGTTTTCTTTAAACTTTGGAATAATAACGCTGCTACTTAAAGAGAAGGAAGTAAAGAAAATACAACAATATAGGCCCATATGCATGCTTAATGTTAGTTTTAAGATCTTTACAAAGGTGTCTTGGCAAACGCTCACGCTTCTGTGGCTTGTAGGATTACAATGCCTTCGCAATCGACATTCTTGCCTGGAAGGTATATTTTGGATGGGGTGGTGGTCTTGCATGAGACCATCCATGAACTAAAAAAGAGAAAGCAAAACGGAGTTATTCTCAAACTAGACTTTGAGAAAGCCTACGATAAGGTTAATTGGGAATTTTTGTTGCAAGTTCTTAGGATGAGGGCTCCCTCTTGTTTGAGAATTGTCGAGTGGATGGGAGAAGGTTGTCTCGAAAGGGAGTGTGTGTGCGGGTAGATGAGTGAGCAAGGCGGTTTCTTCCAAACTAAAAAGTTTTAAGGCGGGGGTGACCCTCTTTCCCCCATCTGTTCAACATCGTTGCGGATATGCTAGCGGTGTTAATCGAGAGGTCTAAAGATTGGGTTTCTTTGACGGACTTGTACCTCCGCCGTGGAGGATGATCTCACTGGTGCAGGTATGCGGATGACACGATCCTCTTTTTGGAGGATGATCTAGTGAATGCCGGGGATTGAGATTGTGGTGCTTAATGCCTTTGAAAGGCTTTACGGGCTCAAAATCAATTTTCACGAAGCGAGCTTTACCGTTTGGGGAGACAAAGGAGAGAGTGGAGGAGTAGTAATTTGTTTGGTTGTAGAGAGGGGATGTTTCCTTTTAGGTACTTGGAAGAAATACAAACAGGTACTAGTAGACTCTCTAACGGTGATTGAAGACGTAGAAGAGAGGTTTCAAAAAAGCTTAGTAGTTGGAAAGGTAAGCTCTTGTCCTTGGGGGGGGGGGGGGGGCGTTTAGTGCTTATCAACTCGGTGTTGTCCATTTTGCCCATGTTTATGTTGTCTTTCTTCAGAATACCTAAAGGTGTTTTGGAAAATTTGGACTATTATAGATCTAGATTTTACGCTTGTGTGATGAGCACAAGAAGAAGTACGAGGCTTGCCAAATGGTCGATTCTTCATAAACTGTATAAGTGTGGGGGGAATGGGCATTATTGACCTGGATATTCAGAACAAATGCTTGCTAAGTAAGTGGGTCATCAAGTTGTTGAATGAGGATGAATTACATGGTGACAAATAATCAGGAAAAAGTACCTAAAGGGGAAAACTCTCTCGCAAGTGGTCAAAAAGGTCAGGGATTCACATTTCTGGTCAGGCCTAATGGAGGTCAAAGATATAGTAATCTCGAGGGGTAGGTTTAAAGTTCAGGATGGTACCCAGGCTAGGTTCTGGGAGGACCCGTGGTTAGGAAAGGTTCACTTGATGTCGGTGTATGCTAACCTTTATAGAATTGTTAGGAGGAAGAATGTGTCAGTGGCCCAGGTACTAAGTACCACTCCATTGAACGTCTCTTTTAGACGTGCACTAGTGGGAGAGCTTTGGGAGGATTGGCTTGATCTTGTAGGCAAGGTCATGGCAGTGTCTCTTACGGAGCACAGGGACTGTTTCCTTTGGACGGCCAATAAGACGTTCTCGGTTAGAATCTGTATAATGACATAATTTTAAGGGCGGGAGCACGGGCTAATTGTTGGGCTTGGAAAGCTAAGTTGCCTTTGAAGATTAAAATTTTCCTCTGGTTTCTTAAAAATGGGGTGGTACTCACTAAAGATAACTTAGTGAAGCGAAGGTGGAAGGGGTGTACAAAGTGTGGCTTTTGTGCGCAATAAGAAACAGTTCAACACCTCTTTTTCGATTGCCCTATGGCTAGGCTTGTGTGGGGTTGCGTTGCCGTTGCTTTTGGAATTAACAAACCCACTAGTGTGTAGCACCTTTTTGGTCCTTAGCTTAGAAGTTTTTCGAAAAAGCAAAGGAACCTTGTTGTGATTGGAGTGGCAGCCCTATATTGGGCTATCTGGATCAGTAGGAATGATTTGGTTTTTAACAAACCACAGTATGTATCTATTTTGCAGGTGGTCTTTAGGGGAGTTTTCTGGATCAGAAGTTGGGCTATCCTTTCTAAAGATGATGGGAGAAACATTTTGAAGGCTGGAGGTCTTCTGTTGGAGTCCGTCGCTCTGGCGTTCTTCCATGGGTCCGGGTGGAACACTCTTAAGCGCATTGTGGACTAGTCGTTGTTGTTTTGTATTGTTTTGGGTATCCCCGTGGTTGTCTTGCGTCCTTATTAGGCGTATTGCTGTTGTGTGGTTGGACCTTTGTTGCGGTCCTTAGGGTCAGGGAGAGTGTTTACTCTTGCAGTTTGAGTGTTGGTCGGTTTTGTAACTTGGCTGTAGATGGTTCTGATCACCGTCGAGGCCGGAAATCGTTTCCTTAATTAAAAAAATATATCAATGTATAGTACAATGTTCGTTCTAAATAAACAAAATGCTGATCCGTTTGAGGCTTTGACAACATGATTGACCTCAAGACAGGTTGGTGCTACCTTTTTCATGGAGATCCTTATTCTTGTAGCATAAGCTGGTGTATATGGATGGTGACGCACCACCTTATTTTTGGAAGAATTCTTCCATATCAGTACAAGCGCCGCCTCTCTCCTTCTAAAAAAGTACTATAGTCCATATGGGGGCTTAAAAATTTTGTGCATACGCGAGAGAGAGTGTGTCTATATATATATATAATGCACCCAGGTGCATTCTGTATAGCAAATGCACAGACCCTGCGATTGCAACTTCGCGGTTGAACCAATTGCAACTTGATGGACCAATTGCAACTCGACGCGAACCAATTGCAACTTGACGGACCAATTGCAACTCAACGCGAACCAATTGCAACTAAACCCAGTCGAGCTGCAACTAGGCGCGAACCAATTGCAACAAAAAGACTAATCAATTGCAACTGTGACACTACACTAATTGCAACATGACGGAACTAATTACAACGAATCTGACTCTGTTGCAATTGGACACGAACCAATTGCAACTAGACTCCTAGTTGCAACCCGACGTGAACAAATTGCAAACAGAATGAGCCCCAGTTGGAACTGGATAAGACCTAGTTGCAACAAGGGTGGGTGCATTCTCTATACAGAATGCACCCAGGTGCACTATAGCAAAACAGTATATATATACACACTTGTACATGACTTTATGCATATGTACTATGTTTCGTAAAGGAAAAATAAAAAAATGCCTTACAAATTGAAATCATGGTCATATATAAAAGCCCCAGACATTTGTTTTAAGTTGTTCATTTCCATGCCCTTATACATTCTCTCCACACTAGCTGGCCACCGTGCAGCATGCATGTAGTAATGAGCGGTATCAGCGAAATTGCTAGCATCTTAGAATAATATCAAAGAACTGTAGGTCCCGGCATGAGCTATGGGTGCTCCAGATGTCGTCTCCCCAATCTGAGACGCAGCGGTGCTACCTGAGGATGTCGTCTCCCCAATCTCAGACGCAGCACAGGTGCTTGGCAGAGCGACCCGCGTAGCAGCTATGAAATGCAGGCGAGACTGCAATTCCGCGCGCTGTGCGCCGGGACTCGTTTCTCAACTCATTCAATGAACCACGCCAGGGCTAAAATGGATATCTAGGCATTAGCATCGTTCAGAAAAGTTCCTCATTAACAGCATACAAATCCCACAACTCAAACTGCATTTTGGCTTATGGGCATCAAGGCAGAATTCTGGAACACGTCGCTTTTTTGCAACTTAAACTACATTTACCAATGGAAGGTGTGATTTGTTCCCCAACAATATTAGCTATATAAATGAAAATTTTCTAATCCAGAGTTATATACAGAATCCCTGTGCAACAAAAAAAGTTTGGAGTTGATATTTGGACAAGCAAACTTTAATTAGCTTTGATGTACACACAAGAATCTGACAAAAGAAAATATATTTTTCTGTTTTATGCATTTTAGAAAGTTAGGTCCTGTTTGGTTCACGTACTAGCAGAGTTCGACTCGCATCCAGGAGCCTGGCTCACAGGGGACAGGTTAAACACATGCAACTCTATGGTGTTTGGTTCATGTCCTAGTATAACCTGGCTGAGAAGAGATGTTGTTTGGTTACCTGTACGAAGTACGTTGCATGAGATAAAGATATAGAAAAATTACAAACATGACTTCTATTTTTTATGAAAATACACTTCTAAGATACTTATTTTATTAAACAATGTGCTAATTATCTTTAAAACACCTAATATCACTTGATATTCACAAATCATGCACTAATACTATCATTAGGAGGGGAACAATCGCACCCCGCCAGCCAGGCCCGGCAGGAACGACCCATTCGCTCGTTCCCGCGGAGCCTGGCTACGGGGTGGCTGCTGCACGCACAGAGCCTAGCTGGGGAGGGTGACCAGGCAACCAATCACCCGTGACCTGCACGCGCACAGCCTGGTCGAGGCGGATGCGGCTACCAAACGCACCCTTTATGTGTCAAGGTATGGCACAAGGATCTGTTAAATAAAGAAAATACTGACCCCTTTGACAACATGATTGACCTGAAGACACAGGTTGGTGCTCCCCTTTTCATGGAGATCCTTGTTCTTCTACTATAAGCTGGTGCATCAGGATGGTGAGGAACCTCCTTTCGGAGGAATTCATCCATATCAGTACAAATCCGCCCTAGTCTATTCAAGAAAGAACTTGCTCTAGTTATTCTAAAAGTAGACATAATTCTCTTGTCTCGTATCAAAATAATCGTTTTGATGTTCCTTTTCTTTTAGTTTCTTGAACAGCTTAAATACCAAGGAGCCCCCTATTTTGCTCCGATGATTTTTCAAAGCACAAATATTATTAAAGCAGCCAACTACTTGGGTCCTGTTTGGGCCCGATCTAGGGCTGGACCGTGAGCCAGAGACTCGTGAGTTGGCTCGACTCGTTCGTAGCTTGGCTCGACTCAGCTTGACTCGATCAATTTTTTAACGAGCCGAGCAACTGTTTTTTGCTCGTTTTGTTAACGAGCTGGCTTGAGCCAGCTCGCAACCTACTCGCGAGCCAAACGAGCTAGAAAGTTCTCATTGGAACATAGAAAATCGAGCTATCAGAGTTGACCGAGCCATTGAAGCTATGTTAAACTTTCCTAAGTGCTCCATGCGTGACTAATTTTATTATTTACAACTTTATAATTATAATTTTTAAAAAAATTTTACACAGATGTTAATTTCAAATTTACATGCAATTTGCAAGTTAAGCTAGCTCGAGCTACTAACGAGCCAAACTGAGTCAACCGTTTTGCTTGTTTTGTTAACAAGCCGAGGCGCGAGCTGGCTTGGCGTCCAGCCCTAGCCCGATCCTACCTATGCCCTAATGGTACCCAAGGCCCAAGTGTTTGGATTGCATGGGTCTTGAGCAGCATTAGGGCCAAACATGGCCTAAGAAGCTTCTTTAATATTCATACAAATTTTCTTCGAAGGACCACATGAGCAATACTATTTATAAAAGTACTCTCTTCGTCCTAAAATAAGTGCACATCTCACCTATCGAGAGTCAGATTCTTATAAATTTGACCAAACATATAAAAAAATACTAACGTCTATGATGTGTATATGTGTTAAGATAAACTGTGGAATATATTTTTTCATAATAAACTTATTTGAAGATTCAAATATTAATATTATTTTGTCTATACTTAGTCAAACTTCAAAAGACTTCGACTCGTTAATAATAAGTAAGATGTGCACTTATGTTGAGGCAGAGGGAATATAGTTCAAGGGGACTTCAAATTTTCGTGCATATATGCGAGTATGCATATGCATATTCGTTTATGGATGTATGCGTTATGTATTATACAGTATATGTTTCGCAAAGGGAAAGTCAAAATCATGCCTTACAAATTGAGATCATGGACAAAAGGTCGCAGGCTAGGCCTTTATATTGGAAAACGAGAGACATTTTGCTCTACTTTCTTCGTTTCCATTACATTCACTCCACACTAACTAGCCACTGTGCAAAACTTGCATGTAATTCCTCCATCCATTTGTTCAAGGTCCATTTTGAAATATGAAAAATCCATTTTGTAACCATCTAGGTCCTTTCGCACGTGTTTCAGTGATAAATGCTAACCATATATTTGTGTCTGACCTTTGTTTTTGTTTTGCAGCGGATTATATCTTGAGTTATTGTCATGAGTAATGAATGAAAGAAACTCCTGAATTTGAAATTATGTACGATTAATGGACAAATGCTACAAGGCTAAGGACTTTGTTACACTACGTGAAAACCTCAAATAGGTCACGCAGCATTTGTAACGGGCCCTTAACACCCGTTACATGCACCCACATCTGTAACGGTTGTTACTTGGCGCCTGTTACAGATAAGCGCGGCAGGTCGACCCCGGGGTTGGCCTCCGCAATGCCCGTTACAAATGTGGACTTCTAGTAACGGTCTTCTTAAACACCCGTTACATGAATTCTCTGTAACGGACGTTAACTAGAGCCCGTTACACAAGTGAAACCTATCGGTAACGAACTAGTAAAGTCCGTTACTGATCAACGTCCTATCGGTAACAGGCTGTTTAAGTCCGTTACAGATCACTCTGTATTGGTAACGTGCTATAAAGTCCACTACCGATGAGCATTTGACGCCCGTTACTAGTTTGAGAGCCCAATAATTGAAGTCTGAGAGCACTCAACTGCCGTGAAGCGGGAGCGCGGCGTCAGTGAACAAATGAGACGGAGGTTTGTTAATCATCGTCTCCTTTGAGTTTGTCCTCCTGGACAGGTCAACCCGATCCATCTCTCATTGCTTCCATTTCGCCATACAGGCACAATCAACACACATATCTTCTGAGACAAAACAGACATCATAAGATAGATAACTTGTCCACCAAGATGAAGATAACTTGTCCACAGGAATAAAGATAATTATGACAAAAGGTTAACTTGTCCATATATCAGGCTAGGACTTAACTAGTCCATCACATTATTTACTATGGTCGTGCTATCTAACCATACACATCAACAAAGGCATGCCCCTTGAACATCCACAAAAGTATGGATACTCACCCTGCACATCTACAAGCTTGAACTAGATCATGCCCCATCAGGATTATTGGCTCTTTTTGCAACCTCTTTGTAAGAAACCAAGGATTCTTGAAACCTTTCTAGCGCACCTTCAATGGGCTTGAGATTTTGTTCAGTAGTATAATTGTACCTCCTTATGTGCTTAGCCTTTTTGATGAGGATGTTCACTTCTTTTGTGATTTTTCAAACTCAGGTTTCACATAATCCCAGACATTAAGGTTAAGAAGTAACTCAAGCTCTGCTCACGACTCAAAGAGGTTTGCCTGAAACAGGGTTAAACATGGTATAAGAACAACATAGTTAATTCAGAACTAATTTGCCTCAGACCTTGGAGCAGGGTGTGACGAGTAAAAGCAGAACTTAGTTCAGAACTGATTTACCTCAGAACTTGGTATAATTAAGATCATGACAAGAATGGAAGATATCATCATAGGCACTAATTAACTTTATGAAGCTCAAGCTCAAGCTACCTTAAGCTCCGTCTGTAGAACAAGTAAAAAGGCAGTGAGATTCAGAGAAACTTGCCTCGCCGTCGTTGTAATCGTTGCCAGAGTCAGAGATGAGGTCCTCTACACCTTCTTCGCCGCTCCCTCGACACCTCTTTGTAGTTGCCAGATACTTGTGCTCGCAAACGTGAGGCAGGCCACTCGCCCACTTCGCTGCCCCCTCACCAACACGCTCCTCCTTGCTGCTGCTTGGCCCCTCATCGGAATCCGAGAGGATCCAGCCGAGGACCCTCGTCTCCAGCATTGGGTTCACTCCACCGCCGCTTGGCCCCTCTCCGGCGCTCATCGTCGTCTCCCTCTTTGCTGTCATCTTGTCGGCACGCGCGCGGATCCAGTTGCGACACCGCTTCGCGTTCCGATTCTCCTCGATCCCGGGTGCGTGGGATCGTCTTCTGATTGGCCCCTCACCGACATTCATCATCTTCTCTGTCTCCATGCCTCCTCTGCGCTTTTTTTTCAAGGAAGGTGCTGCGTTTATCCATTCAGAAAGAAGAAAGGGGCAATATTTGAGATGGATGGAGTAGCAGTCAATGCTGACGCGGGTTAGAAAACCCGGGTCGCTTTGTAGTTTGTACGAAGAAAAAATTGGTGTAATGAAGAGAAAAAGAGATAGAGTTAATAACCCTTAGTTTGATGGGAGATGATGTGGGTAGCTTGAATGAAGAGAGAAATGAAGTTAATGATAGTTAGTGGGTACCAATTATATAAGTTATATAGATATAGATTAATAAAAATACGAACAATTCATAGTTTTTTAAGAATCGAACAACTCATAGGAGTAGTTGGGCATTTGGTATTTTGAATAAAATATGAACAATCACACGTCTCCTTGTGACTACATGATTTTTGTGGCCAAGAGCTCTCCTGAGCGGACACAAGTTCCGAGGCGTGTGACCAACCGACTGACGGTTCGCCGTCTTGTCAATATAAATCCTGGCCGGCCAAGAACTTCATCAACCGCGGCACCAAGAAAACCTCAGCACCACCGTCTCCGGTCACCAAGAAGTGAATCCAAGAGCTTCTCCTTGCTCAAGCAAGTGCATGGCGTCAAGCGAGCCATCAAGGAAGCGGGGGAGGGAGGAGGTGCCGCCGCCCCCGCCCGCCGAGCCCGAGGAGGTGCCGCCGCCCCCGCCCGAAGAGGTGAAGTGGCTGAAGCCGCCTCGGCAAGGTGCTGTCGCCCCTGCGTGCTCCAGCAGTAAATTTTGAGGATGCCTGTTTTTAAGTGAAGATGCTCCACCAGGCTTGGCAGAGTCTTAGAAAGGTGGCCGTTCATCTCGGGGTCCAACGACCCACTGATCCGCTGCGGACGACCATGATGAATTACGCCTTCAAGGTCAATGTCTTGGCTGGGAAGCTGGAGAGAGAAGTGGTCCCCCCTGTCTACGACGAAGACGATGACGATGGCGGCCTCGACGTCTCCAGCTCCGGCTCTGACTCCGACGGTGGGGCTCCTCCGATGGCGACTACCTCTGCTTTATTAATTTGTTCCTCTGTTAATGTTTTCTTCCAATGTGCTTGTTGAACTTGTGATGGACTAGCTAGTAGATCTGTGTATGTTGAACTTGTGATGAACTAGTAGATCTAAAAGACGTGGTAGATCAATCCATGTCTCCTATTTTGGAAGGCATTGCAATGTCTATGGTAGCAGCTTACAATGAATTGCAATGTGTATGCTAGAAGTTTGATACTCTGTTTGTGTCATTATATGGCAGCAGTTCACAATAAATTGCAATGTGTATATATGCCAGAGTTATGCCAGAAGTTTGTTACTCTATTTGTCTTAATAATCTGCATTTCCTTTGCCTCGTGCTACACTGAAATGTGAGCACAGATGAATTGATGAATTTTGTGATGTGTGACGCATTAGGATTTGTGACCCAATTGCACTACTAGATTTTCCCCCTAAAGCAACACACAAAATGTGTTGCAATATGCCATATTTGGTTGCAATAGACACAATTGCAACCAAATTGTTCCGTGGACCGTGGGCTGCGAAAAGCCGCGTTGCATTAGGTTATTACGACGTTGTCCATCTAATGGTTGCCAAAGTTTTTTTGTTGCAACGTAACACAACGTTGCAATTAGGTTTTTTTACAACGCTTGTTCTGGTTGCAAAGTGTACTATTGCGACGCATCTGGGGTGTTGCCAAAGGTGCAATTGCAACGTTTCTGTTTCGTTGCAAATTATAGTATTGCTACACACTGAATTTGGTTGCTATAGTTTGAACCTCCTCTATTACCACGAAAGTAATTTGGTTGCAATATGTAGTATTGTCTGATGCCACGAAATTGTATAGTTGCTGTAGGTGGTCTCCTCTATTGCCACAAAAGTTGATTTCGATGTGATAGGTAGCATTGTCTGATGCCACGATATTGGTTACGTTGCTTTAGGTGGTATCCTCTATTGCCACGTAATTTGATTGGTTGTAATATGTGGTCCTCTATTATTGCTTCGACATTTGGTTGGTTGCCATAAGTTAAAGTCTTTATTACAACGTTTCTATTAGGGTTGCTACAAGTGCACTATCTATTGCCACGTAATTTGATTGGTTGTAATATGTTGTACTCTATTATTGCTTCGTCATTTGGTTGGTTGCCATAAGTTGAAGTCTTTATTACAACGTTTCTATTAGGGTTGCTACAAGTGCACTATCTATTGCCACGCTCATTTTGTGTTGCTACAAGTTGAACTTCTTATTACCACGTTCCTATTTAGGGTTGCTTCAAGTACACCATACTATTGCCACGTTCCCTTTGTGTTGCTACAAGTTGAATTTCTTATTACCACGTTCGTATTAGGGGTGCTACAAGTGCACCTTACTATTGCCACGCTACTTTTGGCAACGAAAAACACCGATGTATTACGCCACGCTCATTTATGTAGCAGCGGTAATTGCGGCATTAATTAACATCGACAGATAAATATAACAATGCATCTATAGTTAATTAACCAACATTGAACCACTGAGTTAATTACATGACTCATGAAGTACTTAAATACCGAAAAGTTTGGCACGGGACATTGTTTCAACACATAGTAGACAAATTTGCTAGGACATGAAGAACTTGGTCCGCCAATTGTTACTTGGAGATGATCCCAACACTTGATCGGCAAAGGGGGATTCAATGCAAGGAGGTGTCATCACCGTAAAGAATCAACAAAATTTTTAAGGTAGCATCAATTAATCTCTAATATTGGAATTTGTGAAACAACAACATATAGCAAACCAAAGATTGATTGTGATTCATAAAAATAGCATAATGACATCAAATAATTACCACAACCATAAACACACTTTGACAAATTGAAACATGAATTACATTCACGGCGGAAGAGTTGTTGAAAAAAGCTTCACCTCTTGTCTTTTTGGTGCTTTGTCGTCTCCTTTGTGCAACTTGTACCTGTAGCTGTTGAGAAGAAATTTGTCTAACGGTGGATTGAGTTTCAAGATTGTTAACACCACCTTTAGTGCTTCTGGTTTTGCGAAATACTTGTTTTCGAGCTTCTTCAGATTCCTTCTCCTATGAACCAATCATTTGGAAGGACAAGATTAGGCGTAATTTCATCGAGAATCGATGATATGTACTAGTAAAAAGTTGCGAATTCGAGAACAACCCGAGTACACAAGAGCACATTCCCGGAGTCCGGTTGTACATTCCCGGATGTAGGAATTGATGGTTCCGCCGCCACGTTGTCCGCGGATTCGGCGACAAGGTTGTTTTCTTGGGTGATTGATGCAACCGCCGCTTCGTCGGCGATTCGTGACATTGTTGCTTGGGCATGGTTGTACGGATATTGGCTGGTCAACCTACCAAAGGATACAAACATTCATATATAGAACCCAAGGAAAGAAACACATTCATGCAAATAGCTTGACCGCACTGTGGAACTTGTGATTGTCCATTTGATGCTTGCGGCATTGATAGGAACTCTTGCCTAAGTCGTTGTAGTTACGCCGCCTTCTCTTTTCACTTTCTTCAAGTTGGCGTGCATGTTCTCTCCTTTCGCTTCCCTTTCTTCTTCCCATCCCGACATTTTTTCTTGTAGCTGCCCAAATGCGTCCATGAGCTCGACGTGTTCCTCGTGCTTCGTAGCTCTTCCCTACGAATTTGTTCCTCGCGCTCCGCATTGAGCTTGCTTGCCTTCTAGTTGGGTTTTTTGCCGGTACCCGTTTCCATGCAACTTGGTTGATTTGCACTTCGTGACATCTTTGTAGGCTTTTTGGAACATCTCGTTTTTTTCCTTTTGGGAAACAAAGTTGTTGTCTGCATTTGATTCCGCCTCAGCAATAACGCTGCTTGCGGTGTCCTAACATTTGCAAGGCACAGGTGGAGGAGTTAGTTGAACAAGAGATCGGTTGCATTCTATAGTTGCATTAGCCTATGTATAGTAATGTATGTACTAATTCATTGAGAACTCACATAGACATTTTTAGATTGTTCGTCTGTCCAAGACCCCTGGTTAGTGTGAGTTATCCACCAAAGTTCCATATCATCGGGCTCTTCACCGGTTTCGGGTCTCTCTCGTTATGCCAAGAAAATAACAAATTAATGTTCTTCATCCTGCAAGACAGATTGGAGATGTGCTTGTCCGGTTATTACCTTCTCATAGGCCGCGGCGAGAATAAGGCTTAGCGCCTGACAAATGTCTTGTCATTTGTTGGCATCGAATCGCAGAATTTTGTGTGCTCCTTTCCTATACAATGAAAAGTTATGAACAAAAATCTTAAAGAATCAGACATCGCCATTTGAATGAAAAATGTAGTGGTCAGAAATCGTAATTAACAATGTGGAACAAACCTTGAATTTAGCAAGATCGAAATACTTCAACGGATAGTGCCATTCAACAATATCTAATTCGTAGGCTTATGTAACATTCTCTCGGTGGTAGCTGTTGTATGTCTTGGTCGTAGCACCGAAAGTTGAACGCCATCCTTTGTAACGCTCCCTAGCAATGGCCCATATCTTTTCCCTTGATTCAAAGATTATCCTCCATGTCCCACTTTGCTCGTTATATAATCACAATAGCATTCAAATATTGTGTGAGTTTATATGTTAGTTTTTATTTGAATTGTCTTGAAAAGCAAAGTCTATTATTACCAATACATCAGTTGCTATTGCGTTTTTTGACTTCTTCCCTAACATTTTTCCATGATTTCACTCCAATGATAGGAGCCCTTTTCCTTGTATACATGACCACTTCATCAACGAATGAGCGGTAGTTATCACCTACCGGTCCTCCATGTTTAGAGAATTGAATGTCTAACTCGCTCGCTTGCCCGCCTTGATTCTCTTGGCGATTACCGTCAATGCTCTTACGGGACCGCGTCCTCTTTTCTTAACTTTTTGGGAGCCTATTCCATGCGAACAACATGCATGTGATAATACCCACAAAATAAGCGTATGCACGGACGAGTAATTTCTATGGAACACATGTTACCGGATCCTTGCTCGTGTTGTTTCCAACGCCGAGCATGAGATGGAGGCGCACCGTGTGCAGTGTTGGGTTCATTTCATTACCTTGTGTTGCAAAATGAAGGTGGGGTCCACGTACCGTTCGTGAGAGAATTTAGTGGCATATGATGACCGATCATATTTTGTAGTATGACAAAAAATGGTAATTTGCTTGCAAATTAGGAGAGGGATATTACCGATGTCTTCAAGCGAGCCCCGCAACATTCGGGTATTCTCTCGTATGTATCGATTGTGTCATCCCCGAAAATGTCTTTTAATTCTGAAATATAATCCATAATTAATTTCATTCATGTGATCGAACATGCAAATTCTGGAGTATAAGTACACAAATATTTGGTGAAGCATATCTTACCCAAGGCTTTCTTCTCTTGATGCAAATCGGCTAGCCAAAGTTTGTATTCATCTAAGTCACATTCTTCTACTTCTTCTTCATCATCGGCATTTATGTAAGCACTTTTGGATTTCAAAGGTGTTATGGCCATGGTATGGTTTCTAGGTATTGGCTCTCCGGAGACAACTAATCGATCACCATCTCCTCCTCGTGAATCTGTTTCATTCTTTCTACGTCGACGTCGTAGTCGATCTCAGTGAGTGTTGCTTCCGCAGGAGAGTCAGGAATTCTAGTCTTGTAGTAAACAATGTCCCTCATCCTGTACCCCGAGTTTTTGTTTCAGGTTGTTTATGGTTTGTAGGGTGATTTGTGAACCACGAGGGTGACAAGTATGTGTTGTATCTGGCTCCCCATCTATACCCTTCTCAATCATATATACGGTCCAAGACCGATCATCTAATGATCTCGCGCATTCATTTCGATGTCATATCAATAACATGTGAAGAAATTTGGTGTGCAAATCGCGTGATCAAATGCATGAAATCTAGGGTACCGGTGCGTGCACGGATGCATGAGATGTTGGATGCGGTACGAACGAGGGGAAAGATGGAACCACGATACGGCGTACCGGCCTCGGTCGTCTCGTCCCGAGATGAAGGTAAAACATCGGGGTCCGCACCTATGTCCACGTCGACGCGTGCTTCATCGTCGGCCGAAGGTGATGATGACCCAAAGAGAGCCCCCCGTCGCCCTAGGCCTAGGGGCCATGGTGGCGGTAGGTTCACCAATCGCCGCACCGGGGGTTGTGAACATTCTATGTAGCATGGCCGACGACGGTGTGCGCCGCGCTTCGAGGACGTAGGGGTCACCCTTGCCGGCTCCCTCGACGACGGCATCCTCGTGTACGCGCGGCGAGAAGCGCCTGGCGGCGGCGGCGGCGGTAGTCGTATCGTCTACCCGGCCCCTAACCGACCGAGTTGTAGATTTGTTTTGCGAGGGGATTCAGGAGGGAAAGTAAAGACGCGCGACTTTTTACTCTTGTAACCGGCGTGGTGGCCCCCGATCATGGTTGCGCGGTAGTTTGGGCGAAAGTTAAATAATTCGGATGGGAAAAAACTGGCGCCACATTCCAAATCGCTGGCTACCCATTTTTTCTGAACGTTTGGCGTATTTGAGGGATGCATTTTGGTGTGGCCAGCTGACGGGTGGGTCCCACAAAGTTTACTTCTTGTTTACCACAAAGTTATTGTATATTGGTTACACATTTTTTGATGTGGTCAGAGTAAATTTACGAATGTCATATTTGTGTAAACTTTAGCAGACTACCATAAACCCTTTATCGGATTTGTACCGTAGTAAAATGCATCACACAAATATGTGTAACAAACATAAAGATCGGGTAGCAATCGGTAAGATTTATGACAACCGAGTTTTCACAGAGCTAGCTACCCGAGTCACGTTGACACCACACCAACTAAGCATCATCAAAAACATGCTCTACAAGGACACAAATTGTAAAGACACATACATAGTCGAAAGACACAACTTGAGAGACATGCTTTGTGTTTATTAGCCGGATTTCTTCAAAGATGTGATCGAAATGACGCTGAGCCTCTCTCCGCAAGGTCCCTCGTCACTTGCGGATAAATTTCCCGAACATGAAGAAAGCATTAAACGAACCGTCGAACAAATGATAACTCAAATCTTGTGCCTTCGAAACAATGTTTAGCAATCAGGTGAACTTGTAAAACACAAGAAAGAACGCAAACATGTACACTGAAATCCGAATGTCTTTTAGGGTGCATCATGTGTGGAACTAATTTATCAAGAAATATCAGCAATCACAACTTTTATACCTTCCTTCGGATCATTAACGCTTCCTTGAGTGTGTAGAAGAACCAATCACACTCGTTTCGGATCCTACACTCCTCCTTTCGGAACCTACGCCACGAGTACCAAGCATGCCATCTCGCGTGGTCGCCACACCCGCGACCCGCACACCGCAAATCGTCGTGGTGAGGTACGAGCGCCGGCACCGGCGACACGGCAATCGCATTCGCATCCGTAAGCGGGTAGTCCCACGTCGACGCAATGATCCCGGGAGCGGCGTTTTGTGCAAGTCAAATTTATCCAAGGAAGCACCGTCGCCCCCTCTTGGGGTGCCTCGACCAAGCGCGGGAGCCGCCCGGCCTCGTCGTCGTCGGCCTCGCCGCCGTTGGGTCCGTAGAGGAAGAGGGAGAGGGCGTACATCGATTCCTTGTGACCCGCCTCCGCGCGCGCGCGTAGCGGGTCGAGGCACGGCGTGATGACGCCACGTGTGTTCCCCGGTCTTCGCGCGGCGCAAGCCGCCCGGGAACAAGGCCTCCGGGTTGCCGACGTTGGCCGGTGTGTTGACGAGCGCCGCGCGATACTCGTGGCCGAGGTAGAATCGACGCCGCGGGACGCGTTTCGGGGCTAGGCGTCGTCCCGACCGTGGCGGCGCCGCCCACCACGCACATTGCCTTGCATGTTGCGCGCGAGGTTGCGGAGATCCACAATGGCATCCTCGGCGCGCGGCGACGCGGGAGACGATGTCAATCGTCGGCTCCGTCGGCAGTTCCGGCGGCCTCGACGACGCCTCGTAGCGAGCCACGGAGATCTTTTCCATGGAGTGGTTGCGGTTCGTCACGCACGGTGGGTAATTGGATGTGCGACGCCGTTATCCCCGGCGAGGATGAGGGGAGATGGAAAAGAACCGCCGCCTCCGGATCATGTTGTAGATTGAATTTGGGGGGTCGCGGGGGTTCATTGGGTTTTAAGGAAGCTGCGCTTTCATAGGGAGGACACGGAATCACGGGGTCAATGACGGGTGTACCCGGGCACTAGTTGGCCCACAAATCGTCTGTACGGAAATTTGACCCCATCGTGGACGGAGTTGCGGGACCCACTGTCGGTAGGATTGTTGCGCCAAAGCGTCGGCTTTGAACCCGCGAGAAATTTCCCCATTGGACGAGTTGTGGGCCCCACTGTCGGCACCCCATTGGGATGTGTTCTTGAGTTGTTCATGTTCATAATGAACTTGATCATTTGTATCGTTTAATCATAACTTCAAAGTTGTTTATATTTGTCAAATGACGTCCAAATCAGGAATTTTTTTTCCTACATTCTTATGACAACATAATCTAGATCATGGTGTCCACTCCATATCGTGTCACAACGTCTGAGCAATAATAATTTGAAAATAGAACATTTCATAACTAGATTCAAGATTTTCAATCGAAGAGACGACGTCAATTTGAAATGAGATGAATACCAAAGTTTCATAGCTCGTCGAGATGAACAAAATTTATATTGGTTGGATTCTCATTTGAAGAAGGGGTACGATCACGTAGAACAAAAATGACATGTCTCCGACCAAGTTTCTTAAACAATGAGAGTGAACCTAGGATTAACTAACAATGTGTAGGACCACTTCTTCAAATGAGAATCCAACCAATATAAAGATTGTTCATCTCGACGAGCTATGAAACTTTGGTATTCATCTCATTTGAAGAAGGGGTACGATCACGTAGAACAAAAATGACATGTCTCCGACCAAGTTTCTTAAACAATGAGAGTGAACCTAGGATTAACTAACAATGTGTAGGACCCCTTCTTCAAATGAGAATCCAACCAATATAAAGATTGTTCATCTCGACGAGCTATGAAACTTTGGTATTCATCTCATTTCAAATTGACGTCGTCTACTGATTGAAAATCTTGAATCTAGTTTTGAAATGTTCTATTTTCAAATTATTATTGCTCAGACGTTGTGACACGATATGGAGTGGACACCATGATCTAGATTATGTTGTCATAAGAATGTAGGAAAAAAATTTCCTGATTTGGACGTCATTTGACAAATATAAACAACTTTGAAGTTATGATTAAACGATACAAATGATCAAGTTCATTATGAACATGAACAACTCAAGAACACATCCCAATCTGGGTGCCGACAGGTGGGGCCCACAACTCTGTCCAATGGGGAAATCTCTCGCGGGTTCGAGCCGACAGTTTGGCGCAACAATCCTACCGACAGGTGGGTCCCGCAACTCCGTCCACGAGATGGGGTCAAATTTCCGTACGATCGATTTGTGGGCCAACTAGTGCCTCGGGTACACCCGTCATTGACCCTTGGTAACCGCCCCACCCCGCCGAGTTAGTGGGGTCGCGTCCCTGCAATGGGATATTCTCCCTTTTAGTCATTGATCTGTGGGCCCCACACGGCAGTGGTACGAATGCAGTTGCCCCGACGCGAGTTATATAACCGCGGGGCCTCGCTGTGTTTTCCAATCCCGCTCCTTTGCACCGTGCCGCTCTCGTCGATCTTGAGTAGCCGCTCGTCTCCCGGCCCCCTCGACTCCCTGCGCGCATCTATGGCCGGAGAGAAGCGCCCCCGCGAAGAGGCCCCCGGGGGTTCGTCGCCGTCGGTGCCGCCGCGTCTCCGTCGGTTGATTTCTCGCCGGGGGTGAGTGTCTTCCTGTCTCCATAATTTCCGTGCTCGCCGAGGATCCGATCTTCGTCATCCTTCTTCTGTTTCCTAGTGCAACATATGGCCGGGTCCTTCGGCCGGCGCGGCGCCTCCGTCCGGTGGATCTTCGTCGTCGGAATCCGGAGCTTGTCTTCTTCCTCGTCTCGGGGCGACGCCCCGTTCGTCGTGGGGGCCGGGGACTCGGCGGAGAGGAACTGGCGAGGACACGGCGTAGTCTAGACGACGCGCTGCGCAAGGT
Source organism: Cenchrus americanus (assembly GCA_947561735.1). Taxonomy (NCBI): domain Eukaryota; kingdom Viridiplantae; phylum Streptophyta; class Magnoliopsida; order Poales; family Poaceae; genus Cenchrus; species Cenchrus americanus. Next base: position 182,652,138 of record OX387245.1, read on the forward strand.
ACGGGACCTGGAGGGGACCCGGGATGCGATCACACCGCCCTTCAGGCGGCTGAGACGGAGACAGCCGAAGTTCGCAGCGCCAAGGCCGATGTGGAGGCCCGCTGCTTTGGTGAGTTCCTGTACTCCGTCAGTGCACGCCGCCCACTAGGCTCTTGTTTGACTCGTCGCCATTGTTTCTTGCCTCAGCCGAGGAGGCGGAGGCGTCTTTCCGCCGCAAGCAGGCGGAGGAGCTGCGCCGCCGCCTGAACGATCTGGAGGATCGCCACGATGAACTTACGCGCGCGGCGGAGGTCGCCGTCACGGTGGTCGGCCGGGGCTCCGGGCCGCCCGACCGTCTTCGCGCGCTCCCAAGGCGTGTCAAGGAGGCGGTGCGTGCCGGTGCGCGCCGGGGAGCCGCCGCGCGCGCTCGCGACGGCGGACGCGCAAGTCGACTTTCCCTTGGGCGATGCGGCCCGGAGTGGCCGTTCCCGCCGGAGCAAGCACCGGCACTACGCGCCGCACCTTCCGCATTGCGGCCGATGCCGCCGCCGCGGGGGTTGACATCGACGGCGTGCTTCGCGACGGCGCCGCCGCCGACATTGGCGGCCTGTAACTCACCTTTCTAAGATTAATCTGTACCGGCCCCTCGTGGCCGATGAAATCGAACTTCGCATTGTTCCTTGTTTGTGCCATTGCGATTTTTGTTCAGCGGGGGGGGGGGGGGGCGTGGTCGGGTGTACGAAGCAAACTACTCCGGCCCCCCCCGTGCGCGTCTTGTCACCCGTCACGGCGGCGCGACGCGTGCGCAGTAGGAGGCTAGGAGCTTCGTTGAACAGGCGTCCAGGGCAGTAGGGCACTCGAGTAGAGTACGTAGGACTGAACGCGTGGGAGATCGCGAGGCGCAACGCTGCGTTTCTTCTTCCGTTCGCATCTAAATAAAATTAGCCCCAAGAATCTTTCATAAATGGAACACTAAATATAATTTATTTGTAAAACCTTTTCACGTGTCAGCGTAACTTTGTGTGACGAATCTAATGAACCTACTTAATCCAGTATTTAGCTACAGATTTTGAAAGTAGTTTTGAAAATAACTTACTTTAATACATGTAATTAATGGTGCACCTCCATGGAGTAGTAAATGTAGATGAAATCTAAAACTACATAAATAATTTGGATCTACTTTGCGATACGAGCTTTTCGCAAACCTTTTCGGACATCAAACCCCTTAGTGTGATTTTGCATGCAAATATCCGGTGCGGCGAAGCGTTGCGGCCGGACCACGACTCCCCGGGCGCGCGTGCGTGTAGCGGTTAATTAAGATCCGCCGCCCCTTCGTGTTGCGGTTGTCTTCAAATCTTGCCATGCCCATTGCTTCGGCAACCAAAGCACGTCGATTTGACCCGTATATGAAGCCGAAACGACAAGCATATAATATACTAGTTTAGCCTCTTCCCTACCCCCGCCCCACCCACTCGCTCCCACCGTCGCATCGAAGGAGAAGGGGTTTTCTTGCCTACCGCCATTGCCGGCGACCCCCCCCAAAGCTTGCAATCTCGCAACCGCCATCGCAAGACCTCGAAACGGCGGCGATGACCCGAAGCGACGCATCGGGTGACGGCGGCGCCCACAAATGAAGGGGGATGCCGTAGAGGCCGATGCCGCCGCCGGCCCGTACAGTAACCTAGGTGATGCGGGCGGAGCAATCCCGGCCGCGTCGTCGGCGGCGAGCGTCGCTTCGAAGCGGGTTAGTCCCGCAAGGCACAAACGGTTGCTAGCTAGTCGTGGATTTGTCCCTCGACGACGATTTGGAACTTTGCTTTCTTGGTTTGGGACCGGGGTGGCAAGCGTGTCGCCCTCAACCCGTGGGAGGCCGCCGTTGATCCGGCCGACGTTCGAGATCGGAGCGGGCCGGGACGAATGGCGCCCCGCCGTCGTCCGTCCACGACTTTCGGAGGAGCGAGGGACCGCCCCCAACTACCATGCACGAGGTTGAATTCTTCAAGGAGCGGTACCCGAGCATCAAGACCATCGTCACTTGCGACGCCGGAGTAGTGGCGGAGTTCATCGACGAAATCAAAGGTAGCCCACCTCCAGAACGTTTGCTCGTCGGATTGGACACCGAGTGGATTCAGCTTCGCAGTGGCGGGTACAAACTCGCATTGCTGCAATTGTGTGTCGGTTCGAGCGCCTTATTTACCGAGGTGCACCATGCCGGCTACAAGCTTCCCGATGTCCCGAGCAAGTTTCTCGGCGAGGAAGGCCACATCTTTGTGGGAGCGCACATCACCAACGATGCTCGAACCCCTACGGGGAGGGGCGGCGTCAAGATTTCTAATTGGAAAGACCTTCAAGCGATTGTTGCGACGTTCATGAGAAGTATAGGCATCCGTACCGAAATGGTTACGGATCGTCACCGGAGAAGATTGGAAATCGAGTACGGAGCTACCTCTCGTACAAGGACGAAATGTGAACCACGGGCTTTGGGGTTTGAGGGTGTTGCACGAATGGCGGGTGCAATACGCCGCCAAGGATGCATTTGTCTTTTGAGATTGCTAATCGGCTTGAGATCAAGCATGGTTACCGATTTCGCCGGATGCTCATTTGTAGAATCATGTAAATAATGTACTAACCAAAAGTAGCAAGTAGAATTTCTTGGTTTTCGGAACAAGTACATGTGTACATATTAGTAGTAATTCGGTGATGGATTGAAACTAGGAGGCCTTGTTTATTTGGGCAATTTTGACGAGATAACTTCCATATTACTCTAATTATTTGTTGATTTACTAAAGATTAATTTGTATCATTTGTTAGTCAATTTTTTATTTTCTATATCAACATATTAAAAGCAACAACACATTTGCAAATTATCAATGTGCCCTTTTGTTAGAAAAGGATTGCAGTCCGAGATTGGGCCGGCCCATTTGTCCTTATTACTTCCCGGTGTGTGCGAAGCGCTGCACAGCAGCACATCAGCATAATCTTTAGTGCCACACCGCTACCTCAAGCGGGCGCACCACAACTTAAAAGGCGAGGCGTGCTTGCCATCCCGAACTCCTCTGAACACTGCTTCCTCTCTACTAACCTCCGGGCTTGTTGGGCTTGCCGGCCCATCGGGCTCCCGCTCGCTGGGCTTCACGCTCGCCGGTAGAGCCTGTTGGTGACACGGCGCCGCCCTACGGCCCCCTATTTTTGTTTGTCATACCAATTTTTTGATTCATATTTTAAATATTAAGATTTATGCAAAAGTCTTCGAAGTAGTAAATAATGGCAACATAGAAGTCATGACTACGGTCGAGTAAGTATCAATTGAAAAACTCATCATCTTGGGCATCTTGAACTATTGGTGCAACAATTCCATCATCAATGTACGTGTCATCCGCATCATGTTCATCATCAACATCAAATACTTCGTCGTCCGGTTCGTCAACCGCCTCGGCCCGAACCTCGATTAATAATCGAGACATCGCCGGTTGTGCCTTCCTTGTCCGATCTAGACCAATTTGTCAAAACCCGGTGTTCACCGAGCAAATTAATACCTTCGATACCCACAGCAAGTGAGTCCTCGAGATCTAATTCGAGCATGGCAAACAAGTTCCTTGGTTTCATTGAAATAACTTTGCTCCGGCCGGAGTTTGTTCACCGATTCACATAAAACACCGATTCTGCTCGTGTTGCCAGAATATAGGGTTCATTGCTAAACTTGTGTCGAGTAGTATCGATGTCAATGACCCCATATTTATCTTTACTGTATCCTCTACCTCTGTTGGTACTTGTGACAAGAGGCACATCAAACCAGTCACACTGGAACAGAATAACTTCTTTTTGTCCAGGGAATTCCAGTGAGATCATTCTTTTAATCACCCCATACCAATTTGTGCCTTCGCCTCACCCTTGACAAGCACACCATCGTTTTGTGTCACAAGGGTTCTCTCGATGTTAACGGTACGAAACAACCAATTGTTGATATGACATCTATTCAATGTACGAGGTCGGGGATCCGGTCCTTGAGCAAGTGCAAACAAATGCGAACTTACTTCCCCTCTAGCATGTAAACCCGTGATCTTGCTTTCAAACCATCTTACGAGTTGAGCCTCATGTCGCTTATCAAGATTTACGGATCCATGTGCCCTCGGTTCTTCCAAATGCTCGCCGCACACAAAAGAATATTACCGTTAGTTTGATATTTAAAATTAAAAGCAATAATGATGTTCGGTAGTGCATCTTACTCGACATATGGTCTAGCTTCATCACAATTGCAAATTATGTAGTGCCTCATCTTCCGAAACTCATTTGGTGGTATTTCTTCAACCGTCTCGTCCTCTCCTCTTGTAATCCATTTACGAAAAAATGCTCAAACCGGATGGTGGCTCATTAACGAGAACCGTTTCATGTCGATCAACACGATTGTCTTTGGTGTCCACGTCCAAGAATCTTGAGCGAGAATGTAAGGCACCCCTCGAGTATGTATCCCTCGGCAATTGAACCTTCGGGGTGAGCCTTGTTCCTCACATATCCTTTCACGGTGCGTAGGTACCGTTCCACTCGGGTACATCCATCCGTAACACACTTTGGCCCCCCAAGTTTAGCTTCTTCGGCTAGATGAACGAGCAAATGGATCATGATATCAAAAAATGCGGGTGGGAATATCATCTCAAGTCGACAAACGGCCTCCCTAATTGAACAAGGTGAGCCTGTCCAATTCCGATTCCACCAACTCCTTTGAACATAGTGCATCGAAGAAATTACTAAAGTTGAATCAATCCAATGACAACGACACGGCAAAATCCTACGCACCACTAAGGGTAAAAGTTTCTGTAGAATTAGATGGTAGTCATGCGTTTTCAAGCCTGACACCTTACGTGACTTTACATCAACACATCTTCTTATATTCGAGGAAACCCCATCAGGCATCTTCACTCCATATAGAAATTCACACAAACTTTCCCTGGCATCCTTATCTAACTCGTACAAGGGCCGATGGCAAGGTATACTTATCATGTTTAATCACGGGGTGCTTTGATCGGTCGTATCCGTAGATGCTCCATGTCAAGCCGAGCATTCTCCCCGTCCTTACATTTGCCATCCAACTTAAGCGAGTGCCTAGTATGCTCTCGCATATATTTTTCTCAATGTGCATCACGTCCAAATTATGCCCGATGAGCAAAGAAGACCGTAAGGGAGCTCAAAAAAAATACTCTTCTTCCTCCGGTTGTGCCATCCGTTGTCTTCGTCACGCTTCCTTTTTTTTTTTTTGATAACAACGTTTTTCCAAATTCTACTTGTTCAAAAGTAGAATACGCTCAAGTACCGTGCACCGGATAGTGGTTACGGTGCCTCCCCGGTTTCGACCTTGTTGTTGAAGCCGACCGCATTGTTGCGCCATGGATGGTCGGGGGCCAAAAAACGTCGATGTGCCATGTAGCGAGTGCTTCCGCCCATGTTTCAACCACAAATACTCGGTATGTTTGTGGCGGTATGGACATGCAAACTTCCCTTTAGTGCTCCAACCGGACAACATAGCATAGGCCGGAAGTCATTAATTGTCCAAAGAAGTATAGCACGCAATCTAAAATTCTCCTTAGTCCCCGCATCTCTTGTTTTAACACCATTATTCCAAAGCTCCTTGAGCTCCGGTATCGGGGGCCTCAAGTATACATCAATATCCATTCCGGGAGATTTTGGACCGGGAATCAACATTGACAAAATCCGGTTAGATTGTTTCGACACATCCATGGAGGCCAATTGTAAGGAACCGGGATGACGGGCCAAATGGAATACGTAAGACTTTGCATGCCAAAGGGATTGAACCCATCGAAGCAAGACCCGGCCTAACGTTACGACCTCCTCCTTCGAAAACCATGTAAACTGCGAATCCACGTGCTTCCATGCCTTTGAGTCAGCAGGGTGACGCATTTTCGCATCATTCACCAATTCATTCTTGTGCCACTGCATATCCTTTGACATTTGCTTTGACATATACATTCTTTGAAGCCGAGGAATAAGAGGAAAGTAGCGTAGGATCTTAAGCGGTAACCGCTTCTTAACGAAGTAGCACCCACCGCACCGCAATTATTATCGAGGTTTTATCTACAACTTTCCACCTTGACTCCTTACAAATGGGACATGTTTCCAGATTTGCGTATTTATCAAAAAATAACACACAATCATTTTGGCATGCGTGTATCTTGACATAGTCCAAGCCCAAGTCTCGAATCACCCTTTGCACTTTATCCAAGGAGTCAGGAATACAATGTCGGTCAGGGAGAACCTTTCCAAAGAGCTTAAGTATGGCCTCCAATGACGCGTTACTTAAGCCATACATGCACTTTATCTGAAAAAGCTCCACAATAAAAGAGACCTTCGTTTCATTTTTGCATCCTGGATACAATTCCTTCTTTGCCTGCTCTAATAGTTTCAAAAAGATCTCTGCCTGCTTATCTGCCTCTTCCTCATCTCCGGTTTGTCTATGATGTATAGTGCCACTGATAATGTTTCTAATCAGAGTATTGGTGGCAGCAGGGTTATCATCCAAACCATCTTCTTCGTCGTCTTCTACAAATAAATGTGTTGTATCATCAGCTGTAGGTAGTGCATCATGATTATCGAGATCAGCAGTAACATCTTGATTCACAGGACCCTGAGAAGAAGTATTAGTTTGGTCTTGAATGTTACCAGCATCGATGAAACAATCAGCAAACCCTCTATTGAGTAAATGAATTTGAATGTGACCCACGGTGGAATGTCTGATCATGCATTGACACAATTTACATGGACACGCAATAGATCCACCTCGCGGCGATGAGGCCGTAAATTTTTGCAAAAAAATTCGAAAATTGTTCTGCCAATCCGCTGAGTGTCGAGGCAAGCGCATCCAACTTCGATCTTCGTCTGATGCCATTAGTTAATCTGCATTGTTCATGTTTAATTTCAATCGACCTTGATGACGATATATATACCAATATGCATATATATGCGACGAACGATTGGATATATATACGAGATCAAGACATCGGTACGTACGGCCGTGGCCGTAGCGCCGCTCGGATCTCCGCAACAAGAATCACGTGGAGATCACCGTGGAGATCGATCCCCTAGAGGCCCTCGTGGAGATCTCCGCAACAATAACCGGGTTGTCGAAGACGGAATTTTGGAATGGTCCGGATCGGAAGAGCCCCTATCGATCGTGGCAATACATACATGATAGACAAAATTTTAGTACAACCAAGGAATACCGGTTTCAATATTTACGAGGTTGTACGTAGTATGACCTTTCTCGGGGTTTTCAACATATGCGTAATTCATTATTTTTCTTTTACGATCGGCTACTATAGGGGCTAACAATAATACACAAAATTCGGGAGTTCTAGTGAAGAGTCTCCAAATTGTTGATCACAATGCTTTGTGAACATTCACATGAATAGCATAAACAATAGCATGTCGCAATTCGAAAACGGACGGATGGTTAGTCCAAATATGCATGACGGGACCCAACGGATTTCAATTTGTGTCACTCATGAGTTCAAATATTTTGCAAGGGCTCATCCGGATCCAAACACATAGACATACGAAGATGCATGTATAAATGTTCAAAGTTATTACTTAGATGTTGCCACATACACATCCATAGACCATTCACCAGCATCTGCATAACATTCACCTAGGACCTGGTTATGTTACGTACTAAGCTAGATTACTACTACTTGCGATTGACTTTATCCCGAAGCTTGCGGATCTTCTTCGCCATCACTTCTAACTTGTCGGCAACGGTCTCCATGAATTCCTTCGGGGTCATCTCCATGTCTTCTGCGTTCCGGCAATGTCGACGCTTAGGTTCTCAATCTGCTCCCGCAAATCATCATAGCGCTCCTTCGTTGAACCATTTGGCGCAAGGGCATTTGCTATGGCGGAGACAACAAACACAAGTTATTAACATGAAATGTGTTACAACAATTTGTGGCCAATGCGGCAAATTAGTCAAAAAAATGCACCTTTCTTTTTGATGATCCCGAAGCTTTTGATGGAGACGGTTTCTTGCTATTGTCCTGCTCGCATCCGGTCCGGAATGATGATCCTCACACGACTAGCGAGTGTTCACTAGCTCGAGCAAACAAAACAATTTGTTGTTATTCGGTTTTAAACGACCTATTCAATCTCTTGACTCATAATGTATACCAATTTACCCGTGATCCCCCGACTACCCGTGGGAAAAGGCCTAACCTACTAAATGGGACGCCTGCGTTCATTTGGCTGGCTTTGTTTTCAGGATTGTGATCAAATGTACACAGGTCAGATTCACAGCAAAAGATGGCAAGAAATCAAGCCAATTATCATTATCATTATCTAGTATGGGGTGAGATGGATGCACACAAAAACACAATTACCATTATCTAGTATGAAATTTTGATTACTATGAACTACTAACATTTTTCTAATTGCAAAAGGAGTCACACGATTCCTGGAAAATCAAAGAGGGTAGGGCAGTGTACCTCACTTCTCTTCGGAACGCTTGCATCCGACTAGGGCCTCGCTTACCCTTACGGATGGATCGACTTGGCGATGCGGGCCGTCAGACGACGACGACGAGGTGGCGGTGTCGTCCGTACCGCAGGACGACGGGGGTTGGGGTGCCGCCGACCATACGGAGGACGACGAGGTAGGTGGTGTGGAACACTTGAACCGCCCGCGTGCATCGCGCTTCGCGTGGTGGAGTAGCGGCACCTCCGTACGCCGCCGCCGCCGCCCGAAAACCCTCGGTGCGGCCCCGCCGTCCGCCGCCGCCGCTCTCCGGGATCCCCTCGATGCGGCCCCGCCCGCCGTGGCGGCCGCTCGGCCGTGTTACGCGCGCCGCGGCCCCTCCGTCCGCGCCCGCCACCGGTCCGGGAAGGCTCGATGCGGCCACTCCGGCCGGCCGCCGCCGCTTGCCGCGGGGAAACCGCGATGCGGGGCATCTCGATGTGGACGCGACGGTCAGAGCCGACGAGGGTGATGGTTGGGAGCAACAGTGTATTGGGGGTGGGGGAGCTGTAAGTTATAGACGATTTGGGCCGGCATATCCTTGTTTTTATTACTCTCATCGGCCCATTTGACATTTTGACATCCTAGTCTCCAGTACCTTTAGTGCCACCCCGTAAACTGAGAAGGGGGTATCCCAGCTTAAAAGGAGAGGCGTGCCTGCGCTTTCGAACTTCGTATTACCATCATCAACTAATGCTTGCTACTTGCGCTCTGGGGCTTAATGGGCTGGCCGGTCCACTCGGGCTCCCGCTCGCTGGGCTTTACGCTCGCCGGTTGAGCCTATTGTGGTCTGGCTTAGCCCACATCCCCATAGAACACAATTTTTTTCCTCTCTTTTTTCATGGTACATATAGTCTATACCATATTGTTAAAATTCAGATTTTTCATAATAAAATTTATTTATTAAATCGCATTTTAAATTTCGCTACAACCCCATAGCAGATTTTTTTTCATCTAAACAAATTTTGTGGCAATACGTACACAATATTCCTCCTTGAGGCTAGAAACGAAGCAAGTAGCCTTCCTTGTATTGCAACAACGCAAAGAGATATTTGCAACCCAAATAAGACGTTGCGTAAGGCCGTTCAAACGCAACCAACCCTAGTATGGTAGCCATAGCAAGTTTATATTGCAACACTCGAATTTCTAGTGCAACGCGAAGTAGGGTAGCAATATTTCCCACCAAATGCAACACAATTCTGAATAATGGGTGCATTAGCGCCAACTTGTTGCAACATCGCAAAGATATATTTGCAACCAAAATTCTACGTTGCGACATACTTGTTCAAACGCAACCATCCCTAGTATGGTGGCTATAGCAACTTTCTCGTTGCAACGTAAGAAATGCTAATGCAACACAAAATTGGGGTGGCATTAGTTCCCACCAAATGCAACGGAAATCCGAAAAAAGGGCGCATTAGCGTCAACATGTTGCAACCGAACAAATAGATACTGCAACTCAAATTTTGTGTTGCAATAGACACACAAATTGCAACCAAATCACCGTTTCGGTGCAATAGTACCCCCCTATTGCAACCGAAATAGTGGTGTTGCCTAAGGGATTTGTTGCAATAGGGGGAAAACCTTGTAGTGTTGTCATTCCATTCATTCTTCATTCATACATTTAAGTTTGTCATATGTGACTTCATTCTTCATCCACACAGATGAAGCAAAAGCACCACTTTTAACATCAGAATTACTTCTTTGCAGCATACATCCCGAGTAAACATCCAAATACTACATAAACAACAGCCACAATAATCAAGTTCATCTTCCACATCACATTGTCCATCTTCTCCTCTAGTGATTTCTTCCTTTGCTTGTCCTCCAGTGCTTGCCTCTGCTCGCCGCTCCCAATCTGACATTCCACTAAATCAACTACTTCATCGACCACGTCTGCCCAGTTCGACGGTCGAAAAACAATGACACCAGCATCCTTCAGCATCTGGAGATACTCCTTATGGAAATGATAGCATCCACAATTCTTGGCGTACTGCAAAATCAAAAGCACATAAGAACCCAAACTCAGATTTGGGAGACACAGCAGACTACTCACCGAGTTCCTTGCACACTTGAAATAAAGACGATCGTGGTTTTCACCTTCATTCTGCGTCCGCCCCTCCACCACCCGAGCCATACCACAGTCCGGACAAGGGACCAGTGGAAAGCCGCTTAGCTCACCAACTGGATCCAAGTCGATGGAGTGATTGCGGCTGCTCAAGCAACCTTGGACCCTGCTCCTCGCACGTGCACCACCAGACGAATCGGCGTAGTGTGACATGTGTGCGTAGGCAAGTTCACTGACCTCTAGCATAGTTGAGTCAAGTATGTACATAAATGTAGGCTGATATGTGGGTAAATCTTTGTAAAGACAAATGTGCAAGGAATCTGAAAGCAGAAAATCGCGTTTTTGACGAGAAGTGTTCAGTGTTCACTAGCAACAAGGAAAGCCACAGATTCGATAAATACAGCAAATTGACTACACAATATGTGAAAATTTACTAATTCAGAGTTATATGTAAAATCCCTGTGCAAGAAAAAAGTTTGGGAGTTGATATGTGAACAACCAAACTTTAATCAGCTTTGATGTACACATAAGATTGACAAAAGAAAATATAGTTTCAGTTTTATGCATTTTAGAAAGTTAATGTATCTAGGTATAGTGTACAAGGTTCGTCGTGCGAATAAAAAAATGTTGATCCCTTTGACAATATGATTGACCTCAAGAAACAGGATGGTGCTCCCTATTTCATGGAGATCCTTAGCTTATTCTTCTACTATAAGCTGGTGTACAAGCCTGCCCTAGTCTATTCTAAGAGTAAAGAAATAATTCTCGTGTCTCATGAAAATAATGGCTGGAGCTCTTTTGCAATCGTTTCGTTATTCTTCCTTTTCTTTTGGTTTCTTAAATACCTGGTTTGTACCAAGACTTATATACTACTTAAGTACTGGGATGACCTCCAGTTTCTGTTACAAACGAAGGCAAATAAACGATGACAGTGAACGAATCAAACCGCAAAGGAGATATGAGATTTAACGTGAAAAACCCTCCCAACACAGAAAGGAAAAACCACTGGTGTCAGCCAACAAATCTTATCAGTATATCGGGACTCAGATTATAACACATAATGATATGCGGCGTACAAAAGATGAATGCTCCAAGGTGAAAACCTAAACATATGTAAGCATGAGCAGAACTACTTATAAAAAAGTATAGTCCATGGGGCTTAAAATTTTTGTGCATATGCGAGTATGCATATAACTATATTGTATATGACTTTATGCATATGTACTATGTTTCGCAAAGGAAAGTAAAAAAACAAGCCTTCCAAATTGAAATCATGGTCATGTATAAAAGCCGCAGCCTAGGCCCTCTATATAGAAACACGAGAGACATTTGTTTTAAGTTGTTCGTTTCCATTACATTGTTTGCACAATAGCTAGCCACCGTGCAGCTTGCAAGGTTAGCTACTACCACCTGCTAGTCTAAGCAATGCGTGTAGGAATGAGCGGTATCAGCAAGATTGCTAGCATCGTCCCGGCATGAGCTATGGGTGATGAAGATGTCGTCTCCCCAATCAGCAGTTGCTCGGGACGATCCTCTAGGTGGTTGGCAGTGAGACCTGCATATCAGCGGTGAAATGCACGCGAGACTCCCGAGGTTCCTGATCCGTTTCTCAACTCCATTAATGAACCGCACTAGTAGGGATGGAAATATGGAAATGAAATCCGAGTTATCCGATATTTGTATAAATATCAATATCTGTATTCGAATTCAAATGTAGTAGTAAAGTGAATACATCCGAATTCGTTTTTGTCAATTTTTTCTCTATCCAATTCCATCCGTATTCGGCAATATCCGACACTATCCGTATTTGACTATATAAAACTCTAAGTTATCTCTATAACTGATGGCCAATTATGTTCAATAGAATACTAATAATGATAGTGTAAATTTGAATAAAGTTATATCCATAAGTAATGATTATGATATTAATTTTAATATTAAAATATTGCATCTATAAAACAATTTAAAAGATATATTTAAATTTATTGACCAATATATACATTAATATAAAGTTTAAATTTAATAACCTCAGTTTATTTATGTATTGATGAAAATAGTTTTCATGTATTTTTATTATTTGTTTAATAAATGAATATATATTAAAGATATATATATATTTATTAATAATTTTATTTATTATATGATTAATTATTAAAATAAATATGGATGCATGTGATATTCTTAATGAGAGATCTTTGTTATGTACTAATACTTTAGTCTTTACATGATTTTGTAATTATAAATGATCAATAAAGAAAATCGGTAAATGTTGTCTTCCAAATCAAGTAAATATCCGAATGCGTTTCCGAATTCGACACACCCGGTTTGTATTCGTATTCGAGTAAATTCGAATCCATATTTGTATTTAAGTAAAATTATGGTAAAAGGTGTTATCCAAATCTGATTCCATGCGAATCCGATCTGTTTCCATCCTTACACACGATGGGTAAAATGGATATATAGGCATTAGCATTGTTCAGAAAAGTTCCTCATTGACAGCATACAAATCCCACAACTCGAACTGCATTTTGGCTTATGGGCCATCGAGGCAGAATTCTGGAACACATAGCTTTTTTTTTAAATGGTTTGCAGCATATTTGTTACCCCACAATGTATGCATCCGTATTTTGATTCTATCTTCCTATCTTCCTCATAGGGATTTAAGTTTCACATGGGTCATCAGCAGGTCGATCCTAATTTTGTTAAAATAAACTAAAATAGTATGAAAAGAAACAAATTAAATGACATGTCATACAATTAATTAGCCAAATTAAAAAATTATCATTTGGGAACTGATTAGATCCTTACTGCTAGCCTCTAGGCACTTTATATTTTCTTGCGAGAAAGAGAGTGTTTATATTATTATATCTCATAAATCGAGATTTACGGCCTTCTTTGTTTTGGATTATCATCACCAGAGACGGTCACTCTGCAAGACTGCCTTCTCATTGCACTTGCACCATTCAGCTGGCAACCTGGGCCCCTCTCCCCAAATCTGTTCATTGCGAATGACTATTCCTACCCTCGCTTCACCAGTATTTTCATCAAAGGCACTGCCAACATTTATTTTGATCCAATTAGTGGTCGGCAGCTTCCATTGAACTGCTGAATCTGCTTTCTTACCCCGTTACCCTACTTCATACTCCTTCCGTTTCAAAATACTTGTCGCTAATGACTTTTTTCTGCAATTTGACCATTCGTTTTATTCAATAAATTGTGCAAGTATAATTTATTTTGTTTGTTCTATGTTTTAATGTTGTATGTATTTTAAACTTGACTTATCGTTTTACATGTTTGTGATAATTTTTTGAATAAGTTGAATGATCAGAATTGGAAAAAAAAAGTTAACAACGATAAGTATTTTGAAACGGAAGGAGTATACAGCAACACAGGTCCTACTTATTTTGTTAATTCCATTCACATTCCATTCTCTCTAGACCAGTTGTCCTCAGGCGTGCATGTGTGGGAATGAGTGGTATCAGGACTGCTAGCATCGCAGATTAATTGCAAATAACCGCTATCCACGGTGTGCGATCTGGTCGATAATCTGGATCATCGTCTTCACCATCTTTGACGACGCGGCACCACCAGCAGCAGCAGGCTCGCGGGTGTCGGCAGGTGCTCGTCGGCGTGATCTGCCTCGCCAGGCAATAGTGGCGGGACACTATTGTGGAACTTAGTCCATTTTTTTTGTTTCCCTCAAAACCACTGCAGTGTAGCTAGTTGTACTGAAACGGCAGCAAACAACAGCTAAATAACTTACTATTTGCGAGTGATTGCACACGGAATACGTACACATCCTTGTCAAGTAAAACCTGATGTTATATCAGTGAACAGCTCATGGATGCTAAACCATCAGACATGTAGTAAGTACCAGCCTCAAAACGACCAATTCTCTACCGTCTCAAATAGCCTTAGGTTCATTAGGATTGCTTGCTTAGCTATTTTCTAATCCACTGTTGCAAAATTGTGCAAGCATCATAACTTATATTGCAACTACTGCTAAATATTCTTTTCAAAAAAAACTACTGCTAAATATGATGATTGTACATCTACATGTGGTCTCTGTCCTACACTCAAGTTGTGAAACCAATATTAATAATTCCGAGGTACATCAGCAAATGTTCCATAATCCGTACAATGATCTGTGTTTTAATCTCATGCTTGATCAAGGGGTGACATTCATATCAACTCATCCATTGAGACCGCACCAGTGACCGGTTATGATATGTTTGGCAGCGCTGCTTGAGCCGATTCTCTTCTGATTCCAGCAGGATTATGCCAAACAGTTTTGCAGAGAGAAGTGATTTTTGCCGATTTTGTGAAAGTGACTCTATTAAATGAACTTGTTAGTTCGATCTCTCTACCGTTACGGCCAAAAGGCCATAACGGGCTCATTCTCGCGCCCTGGTCGGGGGTGCCCAACCAATCCATGGTTGGTGGGCCCCCGTCGCACAGTGCTATAAAGAGAGGGTGGGGGCCACGGTTCGCAGTACGAGGTTCACCACGCCGCCGCACACCCCACCCCACAAACCCTAACCGACCCGAGGGAGCACTTGAGCGGCGGGAAGCTCCGCCACCGCCGCCGCCGAGGCCCTCTTCCTGGATCCGACGTACACGGTGCCACCGCCCGACGCTCGACCGCATCGTCCGTGACACCGTCGTCCCCGAGCCGGCACTGCAACCCCTTCGTCAAGCCGCGGCCGCCCCTGCGGCCTCAACCCGCGAGATGTCTTCCAACTCCGCGCTCCCGTCCAACCCCGATGGTCTGAGTCCTTTGTTTCCCCTCTGTTACCTTATTAGTTGTATTAGGTGCAGTAGTTCTAGATCTAGGTGCTCTTGTTGTTTATCTGTAATCCTTAAGTACATACCCGAATAGATCATCTACTGGTGTTTATGCATGTTTAAGTAATTAAGGATATAACAATGGTATCAGTTAGCCTAACCAGTTAGTAGATCTGTTTCGGGGTAGATCTTTTATATCCAGTGTAGCATGATGAAGGAGATGACCCCAAATCTTTTAGATCTGGGGGAGAGAACACTGGAATCAACGAAAAATCGTTGAAAAACGAAGAAAGTTTGAAACCCTAACCCTAGATCTTGCTCAAGTTAGGGGAAGGAAACACAAATACGTATCGTAAGAGCCGACCCTAACCCTAGATGCACTCGGGTTAGGGGAAGAAATGAAGAAAAAAGATACAAAATCGAGTAAAATCCCAAACCCTAGATCTGATTTACTCCCAAGAAAGACCCGGCTGTAGAAATCCTACCTTGCTGCGGGACCACCGCCTCTGTGCGGGTCGTACCCGCCGCCGTGCGGGGCTTGAGGAGCAGAAGCTCACCACCGCGACGGCGTTGCGGGACATGCACTTGGGCGCCACCGCCGGCCGCTCGACGGCCGCGCGTTCACCGTGGTGGTGGACGCGCGCACCGGCGAGGGGGCCGGCAACAGCGCCGCCACTCTCCACTGCGGCACCATGGATGTTTTCCCTCTCTGATTCTTGCGGTTTTAAGGTGTTTTGGTGGAGGAATAGGTGAAAGAGTAAAGAATGGAAAGGTGGCTGCTTCCTACAGTTTTTGGACTGGGCGGCGCCGCTCACCGCCGCCGGCGGGGGCGGCCGGCGGGCAAGAAGGCCTGCCGCCGCCACTGTTCTACCGGGGCTACGCAGGAGGAGGAAAAAAATCTGAAAGCTTCTAGGGTTTTCCAGGGTTGCTTCGGTTTATATACCCCCCGATCCAGGCGGGTTGGATTTCAGCCGTCGATCTGGAGATCGACGGCGGCGATGCAACGACGGCCGCGTGGGCTAGATTGAGCCCAGGTGGGATGCGGCGCTGGGCCGCTTGGCCGGCCCAGCCGTTGGCTGCTGGGCCTGGAGCCCATGCGGGCGCGGAGAGGAGGCCGCGGGCCGTTTCTCATTGATGGGCCGAATCTAAAGCTGTGAACATACCAGTTTTTCATTTAAGTTTCCGCATTTCAGAAGTATTTTGGATTTGTTTTTCTTTTTGTTTGCTGTTTTTTCATTTAAGTTATATCTCTGTTTAAATTTAGATAAATTCATAAAATTTACAGAGAGTAGAATGCTTCTGAAATTAAGGTTTATTCTGTTCCATTGTTTGTTTGTTTTTCCGCTATGTTGTTTTAATTTCTCTAGTTAAATTGAACCAAAGGTATGTTCAATTAGAGAAGTTTTCTTTTAAGAATATGTTATAATATTGTTATTTTCTGGCCAAAGCTGATAATTACAATATTATGACCTGATACACTAAAGTTTTATGCATTAGTTCTATTTTTCTGCCCAAAGGTGATATAGAATTAATGTAGTAGCATGTTGTATGTATTAATTTTGACCAAAGTTAAATTGATGCATGCAATATTTATTGTTATATGTTCTCACACTTTTTCTGAATTTTATTTTCAGCTCAAGATGGTTATGTTGGCCAGATCCCTGAGTTGACTGGCAACAACTACACGGCTTGGTGCAAGTTGCTGAAACTGGCATTTTAATGCTGGGTATGGAGTACGTGATGACCACGGAGCGTCCTGCTGAGCCTGAGGCACCTGTCAGAGAGGCTAATGAGACTGATGCTGCATGGAAAGCAAGGGAAGATGCCCATATCAAGGCGGAAAGTGAGCATCAACTCGCCAAAGCGAGGTGGGATCTAGACAACAAGAGATGTCTAGCGATCATTCAGACTAAGATGACAGAGGTAATTAAGGCGTTGAGGACCATGTGTGGTTCGAGGACCGGTGGATGGTCGCTTCCTTGTGTGATGAGTGATTGACAACGTTGTGTGGACTGATTCTTGGCTAAGTATTGCAGGTGCAGGTTGCGGCTTGACTCGTGTTGGTGCAGGTGAAGAACAAGCGCGAAAGGTCGTTGCCGGTGAGGCCTCCAGGTGTGGAGAAGACAAGTAGGCTTCGTTCGAGGGACCCGGTGGCCAGCGGGGTCAAGTGCGGGCCGCATGGTGGCATGAACAGCAAGATGAAGTCGTGGACGGTTTCTTGGTAGAGCCTCAAAACCAAGGTCGAGCCGGGACTACGTGGGAGCCGAGTCATGAGTGGAGATTGGTGGAGGCTACACCGAGTTCACGGGGTTTGCAGTGGTTCACCAGAAAACCACTGGGTTACTCGGTTGAGCCACAAAACCGAGGCCGAAGACTCGACGAGGAGGTGCGGCCACCCAGGCCGGTTCAACCGCCCAGGAGGGGCGGTCGACCGCCCGGGGCCGGTCGGATCCACCGGGCCGGTCTAACCGCCTGTGGGGGCGGTCTGACCGCCCTGGCCGCCGGCGCCGAGAAGCTTCGAAGCGGAGGACACGCGTCGGGATCGCAAGGCTTGCATCGAGGCTACGCAGGGTGCGGTCGCCGGGCATCCGTCCGATGGTGAAGACGTCGAGAATTCCAAATCCGCCCTTGAGGGGCATGTATCCCTAGTTATTAGTGAAGGGTAGTTTAGTCTTTTGGGTGCCTCCATATATACTCATTAGAGGGGTGGATGGCAGCCAACTCTTGGAACCCTAGCTCATTTAGTTTTTCCATTTTCGTTCTCCATTTTCCTTAGGATTTTAGAAGGCTAGCTTGAGAGCTTCATGTGAGATCTAGAGAGAGGGATGGATGTTTGGGTGGCAAGCTAGACCTTGTACGAACCATTCATGGCATGTATAGAAGGTTTGGCGTTGTTCATCATGGTGGTTTTCCCGCCTCTTTGGTGTTGATTTTCGGAGCTCGTTTTGGCGGTGTTTTGAGGACGATTTCTTGGAGTTTTTGGTGGGTGTCACGTATGAGGTTCTTGTGCCTCTTTGGCTGGTGACTTTGCCCCCAAATCCCCTTTGAATCAGACTCGATTTGGTGGTTTCTCGAGTTGGGCGAGTTCTTGACCTAGAGAAGCGATTTCTTCGATTCCTCTTGATTGTGAGCGTTTCGGGTCGATTCCTTTGAGGTAGAGGTTGCCCGAGGAGGTAACCCGGCCTATTCCCGAAGTTTGGCTGCAATCGTGGAGTGATTCGGGAGATCGGGCGCGAGGAAGTTGAGGTTTGACCCGCGGGTTCGTTTTCGGAAGGGGCGGTCTAACCGCCTATAGGGGGCGGTCTAACCGCCGGGGTGTTTCCGGGTCAAAGTTTTGTTTCACCGGATTTTCCTCTATGAGTTTGTTCGCCTTGATCGAGGAGTGTCCGGGTGAAATTTGGGGTCGTTCTCGTGCGGTTTGCTAGGTGTTCTTGGTCGGGGTTCGTTGCCGGGTACGGGAGGTTAGACCGCCCGGGTAGCCGATCTAACCGCCCCTAGGCCCTTGGGTGAAGTTTTGGTTTTCACCAAGATTTTCCGGTAGCTAGCATGGCCTTGACCGGAGATCTCTCGTTGGTGAAACCGTGGTGAGTTTTGGTGCTCGGAAGAGGTGTTTCGGAGGATTTCTTGGTTGCCGGGTGGAGGCGGTCTAACCGCCCCCTATACCCGGTCTAACCGCCCCTCTCGGTTAGCCGGCTTTCGAGTTGTTTCCGCCGTGTCGGTGCTGCGTATGTGTTGTGATTGCTGGTAGAGTTTGTTCCTAGGACCAGTAGCACTCCAGTGGCTACGTGGTTTTGGCAAACGGGAGGTAGAAGTGCGGAGAGTGTGATTTCGGGGGTTCGACCGAGCTAGTTCGTCTTGTTGGAGTTTCAATCTCCCTCGAGAAGAATTTTTATCGGCTCCCATTCACTCCCCCCCTCTCTGGTCGCCTAATCGGTCCTTCAAGTGGTATCAGAGCCGGTTCGGGTCTTTGTTGACTCTAACCGCCTAAGATCCAAGGATGGCGTACCGAGAACGGGGTTCGGGTCCTCCACACTTCGATGGCAAGAACTACCGGATGTGGAGCAAGCGGATGGGTGCGTTCCTCCGCGGAAAGGGTCACCGCTTTGGGATGTCACGGTGGACACAGGGCTATGTCCACCGATGGATTTCCTTGCTCCGGGGTCGAGGGACGGATTCGACGCCAACAATAAGGCGGTCGACTACTTGTTTCGTGCTTTGTGTCGTCACCGAGTTCGATCGGGTGCACACCGCGCACTTGGCTTGTAGGATTTGGGCGGTGTTGAAGGAGGCTCATGTTGGGAACGCCCGTGTTCGGGCACGGATGTATGCGACCTCTCGGAGAGAGTACGAGAACTTCACTCATCTCCCCGGTGAGTCCATCGATGCCTTGTTTCGCAGGTTCACGGTGGTGGTGAACAACATGAGGGCCAATGTGGACGTGCTCCCGTACGATGATCATGATAGAGCGGTCAAGCTCTTACACTCTTTGGATCGTACGATATGGGGCGGAAAGTTCGAGGCCATAGTCGAGTCGGAGAGGTATGATACTCGACGGTGAACGAGCCGTTCTCGAAGCTCAAGTCGGCCGAGGTGGATAGGGGCATGATCGCCAAGCTCGAGGGACCGATCGACTCCCATAGTCTTGCCCTCGTTGGTGGTTCCAAAGGAAAGACTAACTCTAACCCATCCACCGAGATGTTCTCGTTTTCCTCTTTGATGTCTATGCCGATGAGGAGTTTGATGACCTTCGAGAGGACGAGCCGGCGCCGTTGACAAGGCGGTTCGAGAGGCCGCACGAGAACCGCGTAAACATGAGGAGGAACACGAGGACACCGCTTCCAAGTGCGGCAAGCCGGGACACTTCGTCGCCGACTGCCCGGAGAAGGCCGAGAACAAGGACAGCTACAAGCACAAGCCGAGGATGAACGATGGCAAGTACCGTTCGAGGCGCGACCACAAGAGCAACCACAAGAGCAAGCACAAGAACAAGTACAAGGACGAGCGACGATCGAGGAAGAAGGAGGGCCGAGGCAAGGCCCGAGCGATGGTTGGAGCGAGCGACGTCGACTCCAGTTCCGCGTACTCCACCTCGAGCTCGAGCAGCAGTGAAGACGAGGGACATCGCCGCAAGAACAAGAAGTCGTCCAAGAACCTGAGCGGGCTGAGCTGCTTCGCGAGAGATGGCTTCTGCACCATGGCGCTGAGCTCCGGCAGCAAGAAGAGCACATAGAGCGACTCGGACTCTGAGTCCGACGACGAGGTGCGTGATGAACTTCCCTTCTTGCGCCAGGAGAATGAGAGGCTTGGCTCTTTGCTTGATAACCGTGATGACATGCTTAGAGAGGCCAAGAAAATGAGGAAAGAGCTTAGGGCTTCACTCGAGGATGCTAGGACTAGAGTGGCTGAGCTAGATACACAGGTGCTTGATAGCAAGCTTGAGATTGATTCGCTTAAGGCTAGCCCTGTTGTTTTGGATGATAATGATTGTGCTGATTGCTCCATATTCCTTGCTGATCTTGCTTTGTTTAAGGAGAAGCATGCCTCCAAGTGTGAGGAACTAGATGTGCTTAGGGTTGAAGTGGCCGAGCTTAAGTCTAGACTCGCTTTGTTAGGTGCTTGCACTTCTTGCCCCGTTTTGCATGCTAAGATTGATGAGATGCATGCCTACACTAGTTCGCTCGAGGCTAAATTGAAGGAACCCATGCCTACATCTTGCTCTACCCGTGAAATGCATGCATTGAAAAATTTGGAGCTTGCACATTATGTTGATCGTTTGCGGGATGAGAATGATGACTTGAGGAAGTTGATGGGTTGGTTGTCCGGTCATGAGCCTCGGTTGAGGATGATGATCGAGGCCTTTAAGAGGCAAGATGGTGAGGGGCTTGGGGCAAACAAGGTTGGTGAAGGAAGTGGAGAGAATATCCGGAGCCACCAAAAACCCACCACAAAAATGATTTCCCTCCAAAACCCAACCATCTTAGGAACCGACTAGACACAACCCCAGCTCCACCTATATTTCCTACACCCACAAATGATCTCCGAAGGCCTATCAAGTTTGTGAGCACTTCCGGGAAAGTGTTCTTTGGGAAAGTGAGTGAGAAGGCTAGTGAGGAGAAATCGGTGGAGGAGTTGAGTGGAGAGAAACCAAGCGAGCAGCCCCAATCCAAGCCAAAACCTAAGCTTGTGAGGTTCCATTTTGGCCATTGTGGGAAGGAGGGTCACAAGGATGAGTTTTGCTTCAAGAGGAAGCGGGAAGAGAGGATGGCAAAGGAGTGGGCGAACAAGGATAGGTACAACCCTTCCCATGGTGTACCTAAGCCTCGTAGGCCACTGCCCAGGGGTAAGGCTGTGGTGAGAAGTGTTCCGGCATGGGGAGATGCGAGTTCCCGCAGCCGAGGAGCGAGTCCGGAGGGGGCGGTCGACCGGCCCGGCTAGGCGGTCGGGCCGGCCCGGCCCGCAGGGGGGGAGGTTAGACCGGCCTGGCTAGGCGGTTTAACCGCCCCCAGAACTCTGGGTGGAGTGGTGTTCGAGGTGGTGAGTCGAGAGGTTTCAGGTCTGGAGGTGGAGTTGCTGGTGGTTGGTCTGGAGAGACAACAGGTGGTTAGTTTGCTAGGCATTCTCCCCCTCGAGTTCACTACGGGGATGGGAGGAGTCGTAGCTTTGAGAAGGAGAGGAGGGACGTTCCACGGGTTGTCTTCCGTGGTTTTGGTCCTCCTCCGTGCAAGTGAGGGGGTGGTTCCCTCGGAGTGGTTACCGAGGTGGTGTTCGTGGTGGTAGTTATGGTAGGAAAGATGGCTTGATGTGTGCTAACCCCACTTTCGAGCAAATGGCTCGGATCGGTTTTCCTCCTTTGGTACTAACCCCGCGTCGAGTCGTTTGTTCGCTCACGTGCCTATTTTTGAATTTCAGGTGGGAGACTTGAAGAACATTTGGTTGATTGACTCCGGTTGTTCGAGGCATATGACCGGAGACAGGGGGTGGTTCTCAAGTCTCGTACGGTGGTGACGAAGAGGTACATCACTTTTGGGGACAATGGGCGTGGGCGTGTGCTTTCAGAAGGTGAGATAAAAGTGAGTGACAAGATCACTCTGAGGCGTGTTGCTCTTGTTCAATCGCTGGGGTACAATTTGCTTTCTGTGTCCCAATTGTTGGATGAGGGTTTTGAGGTGTTGTTTCGGCCAGGTGGTTCTCGGATTGTGGACTCTCGAGGGGACCTTGTTTGTATGGTCGTTCCCGAGGGTCAGGTATTTCGTGCTGATTTTTCTCAGTCTTCGGGTGTGGAGCGTTGTTTCTTGGCTGGTTCTTCGAGTGAGTTGTGGAGGTGGCATAGGAAGTTGGGTCACTTGAGCTTCGACCTTTTGTCTCGCTTGAGTAAACTCAATTTGGTCCGAGGATTGCCACGGTTGAGGCTTGAGAAAGAGTTGGTTTGTGCTCCGTGTAGGCATGCCAAGATGGTGGCCTCTTCTCACCCGCCCCTCACCGATGTGATGACTGAGCGTCCATGCGAGCTGCTCCATATGGACCTTGTTGGCCCAGCTCGTGTGCGATCTGCGGGTGGGAAGTGGTATGTCCTTGTTGTGGTGGACGACTATTCTCGGTATGCATGGGTGTTCTTTCTTGAGGAGAAGGGGGAGACGTTTGGTTTTGTTCGAGATCTAGTCTTGAGGTTGAGGAACGAGAGACACGGAGATGCCATACGAGCTATCCGCAGTGATAATGGCTCGGAATTCAGGAACTCTCGTTTTGAAACCTTTTGCCATGACTTGGGTCTTGAACACCAGTTTTCGAGTCCGTATACGCCTCCCCAGAATGGTGTTGTGGAAAGGAAGAACAGGACCTTGTGCGAGATGGCTCGGACGATGCTTGATGAGCATAGGACTCCGAGGAGGTATTGGGCTGAGGCGGTGAATACCGCGTGCTATGTGTCGAACAGAATATACCTCGAGTGCACAAGAAGAAGACATGCTATGAGTTGATGCATGGTCGCACACCCAAGGTGAGTCACTTCCATGTCTTTGGTTGCAAGTGTTTCATTCGAAGAAGGGTAGGAAGTTGGATAAGTTTGAGGCTAGGTCCGTCGATGGCATTTTCTTTGGTTATGCATCTCATTCTAGAGCATATCGTGTGCTCAATCTTGAAACTAACCAAATCGTGGAGACTTGCGAGGTAACCTTCGACGAGACAGAGCCACGTAGTCGGCCTTGTCTTTGAGTGTGCGGGTGATGATGAGCTTGGCGAGGAGATCTTTCAGGGAGGAGGAGCATGAACATGGTGATGATGAAGATGGCGGTGCGGTGCCCCCGCCGAATATGTACCCACTACTTCGACTACGATGATGGATGGACCCTCTCGCTACACCTACGACGACAAATCAAGAACGAGGAGAAGCCGATGTTGAGGGGGAGGTAGCTTCGAGGCGAGAACCTCCCCGGCGAGTTCGGTTGGATCACCCGGCTTCGAGGATCATCGGCGACATGAATGAACGCACTACACGGTCGAGGGTTCGAAACAATTCCCATTTTGCTCATGCTGCGTTTGTTGCTTCTTTCGAGCCCAAAGACATTGGACACGCACTATCCGATCACAATTGGGTTAATTCGATGCATGAGGAGTTGGAGAACTTTGAGAGGAATCGAGTGTGGGAGTTGGTTGACCCCTCCCCGGGGTGTAAGCCGATTGGTACAAAGTGGGTGTGGAAAAACAAAGAGGGAGAGAAGGGTGAGGTTGTGAGGAACAAGTCGAGACTTGTTGCTCAAGGGTTCGGATCGTAAGGAGGGGATTGACTACGAGGAGACCTTTGCTCCCGTAGCCCGTTTGGAGGCGATTAGGATCCTTCTAGCCTTTTCCGTGGCTAAAGGGTTCAAGTTGCACCAAATGGATGTGAAGAGTGCTTTTCCGAATGGGGTGTTGGAGGAAGAAGTGTATGTGAGACGACCTCCGGGGTTTGAGAGTGAGAAGTACCCCCACGGGTGTACAAGTTGAGGAAGGCGCCGTATGGGTTGAAGCGGGCGCCTAGAGCTTGGTATGGCGAGGTTGAGGGGGTTCTTGTTTGAGAGAGGTTTTGAGATGGGGAAGGTCGATCGGACCTTGTTTTTGCCGAGGCAGGCGAGAGATATCCCGATTGTGCGGGTGTACGTGGATGATATTGTCTTTGGTGGCTCATCTAACTCTCTTGTTGCAAGGTTTGCGGATGATATGAGCAGGGAGTTCGAGATGAGCATGATGGGTGAGTTGCGGTTCTTCCTCGGGCTACAAATCAAGCAATCAAAGGAAGGAACATTTGTGCACCAGGCTAAGTACACCAAGGACATTGTGAGGAAGTTCAAGATGGAGGACTCCAAGGCTATGACGACGCCGATGAGTACGACTACAGCTCTTGATGCGGACGAGGAAGGTGAACACGTGGACCAGAAGGAGTACCGAAGCATGATCGGGTCACTCCTCTACTTGACGGCGACGAGACCGGACATACAGTTCTTAGTGTGTCTGTGTGCTCGTTTTCAAGCGTCTCCGAGGACTTCGCATCGGCAAGCAGTGAAGAGAATTTTCAGGTACTTGCGTCACACTCCCGACTTCGGCCTTTGGTACTCCGCGTCCTCTTCTTTGGCGCTTCATGGCTTTTCAGATGCGGATTTTGCCGGGTGTCGGTTGGATAGGAAGTCCACTTCGGGACTTGCCGCTTTTGGGTTCTTCTTTGGTGTCTTGGTCTTCCCGCAAGCAGTCGAGTGTTGCTCAATCCATGACCGAAGCCGAGTATGTTGCCGCCGCTAGTTGTTGCTCTCGCCTCCTTTGGATCACCTACACCATGAGTGACTTTGGTGAGGAGTATACCCATGTCCCACTTCAATGTGATAGCACCAGTGCCATAAGCGTTGCAAAGAACCCAGTGCTCCATTCCAAAACCAAACACATAGAAGTGAGGTATCATTTTCTGAGAGACAACGTAGAGAAAGGGAAGATAGCTTTGATCCATGTACCCACACATGACCAACTAGCCGATATTTTCACCAAACCCCTAGATCAAGCAACTTTCACTCGTTTGCGGGGGGAACTTGGTGTGTGTTTGATTTCTTGAGTTGGGTGTGTGGGGGCTCTCTTTTGCCGGTGGTGTCGAGCCCGTTTTGCCACCCCTCGAGGAGCCGGTTTGTAGCATATGTATAGCTTTCCTTTGTGCATTTCTTGCTTTTGGCATTGCATATGTAACATGATGTATAGGCATCCTTGTATCTTAGATTGCATGCATTTTGTATCATATGCATTGATAGGAAAAGCTTCTCCTATATACTTTGTTCACCATGGGTTGCTATATATGCTCTTGTGAGCTTGTTTGGTATGCTATGGTTAGTTTGGCCTAGCTCTTGATAATCTTGTTGAATGATCCATGGTTGATGGCTAATTTTTGAAAAATGTCATATACATGTTCTCTCATGCGTAAATGCCTATATATGATCTTGACATGTTTTAGTGGCTTTGCTATGCTTACTTTGTGGTTGGATAGCTAGTTTATTGATCATATGGGGCCAAAGGCTCACTTGCCATCATGAATGTTTAGCCCTCTTTCTTAATCTTGTGGAGGGGCATAAGTTCCTTTTTGTCGCAAAGACTTTTCATGTACCAATCATAAATCTGAAAATGAAATGAAAAATGCTTGGAAAATATGTTCCCATGTCATATGTGCTGAAATTAATTTGCTTTGGGTGCTAAACCGTTGCATGTTGCCTACCAATGAGAAGTCTCATACATAGAAGTAGGCACATGGCTCGGTGGCTTTGACATGACATGAGGTGCTTTTGGGTGTTTATGATGGTCTTATGATTAGAATGGCTGTCCTAGCATGAAGTTTGAGTGGCTTTGCCATTTTGATATGTTTTGCTCATGTTTAGGTATTTGCTTGTGAGAGAGTAACTTTTCGCAAAATTACTCAAATCTTTTTTAGCCTTGTTCAATGGTTGTGAAACTTGGTGATCACGTAGTTAAGGTCATTACAAACCTGTCGAGTATCTAACTTGCTCATTTGGACTTGTGTAGCTCCTTGTGATGAATTTTGTATATTCGAGAAGCTATATGTTGAAAGTTTTTGCATTTTGCCTTGATTCATGCATTGTCAACAAGGGGGAGAAGTTTGTACATGTTTTGGGCACCTGGGAGTGTTTGGAAGGTGTTCAATTTGTTTCGGGCAAATTTTGAGCAGTTTGGTGCAGGGCCGGTCTCTTGGGGCGGTCTAACCGCCCCCCAGGCGGTCAGTTCAGGCAGAGGCGGTCTAACCGCCCTGTACAGGCGGTCTAACCGCCCTGGGCAGTGTGAGCAAGTTTTTGCTCCTTGTTGCATTCCCGAGTTGCATTGATGCATGTGTTCAGGGGGAGTGTGCTGTGGCTCAGGGGGAGCTTGCATATGTGCAGGGGGAGCTCTTTGTGGTGTTCGAGTTTTGCTTTGGTGGTTTGCGCTCTTTGCTTGAGCTGTGTTTTGTCTCGGATGTGTCGAGCCGTTGCCCTTGCCTAAGGGGTCCGAGACTTGTCTTCTTCAAGTGATCTTGCTCTTTGCCTTTCTTTGGCTTTCGATCACTTGTTGGGCTTTCTTTTTATTTTGCTTCTTTTCTTTTCCTTTTCTCTTGTGTTAATTCATGTGAGTGTGTTGTCAATGCACTCATCAAGGGGGAGATTGAGGACCATGTGTGGTTCGAGGACCGGTGGATGGTCGCTTCCTTGTGTGATGAGTGATTGACAATGTTGTGTGGACTGATTCTTGGCTAAGTATTGCAGGTGCAAGTTGCGGCTTGACTCGTGTTGGTGCAGGTGAAGAACAAGCACGAAAGGTCGTTGCCGGTGAGGCCTCCAGGTGTGGAGAAGACAAGTAGGCTTCGTTCGAGGGACCGGTGGCCGGCGGGGGTCAAGTGCGGGCCGCATGGTGGCATGAACAAGCAAGATGAAGTCATGGACGGTTTCTTGGTAGAGCCTCAAAACCAAGGTCGAGCCGGGACTACGTGGGAGCCGAGTCATGAGTGGAGATTGGCGGAGGCTACACCGAGTTCGCGGGGTTTGCGGTGGTTCACCGAAAACCACCGGGTTACTCGGTTGAGCCACAAAACCGAGGCCGAAGACTCGACGAGGAGGTGCGGCCACCCGGGCCGGTTCAACCGCCCGGGAGGGGCGGTCGGACCGCCCGGGGCCGGTCGGATCCACCGGCCGGTCTAACCGCCCGGTGGGGGCGGTCGACCGCCCGGCCGCCGCGCCGAGAAGCTTCGAAGCGGAGGACACGCGTCGGGATCGCAAGGCTTGCGTCGAGGCTACGCGGGGGTGCGGTCGCCGGGCATCCGTCCGATGGTGAAGACGTCGAGAATTCCAAATCCGCCCTTGAGGGGCATGTATCCCTAGTTATTAGTGAAGGGTAGTTTAGTCTTTTGGGTGCCTCCATATATACTCATTAGAGGGGTGGATGGCAGCCAACTCTTGGAACCCTAGCTCATTTAGTTTTTCCATTTTCGTTCTCCATTTTCCTTAGGATTTTAGAAGGCTAGCTTGAGAGCTTCATGTGAGATCTAGAGAGAGGGATGGATGTTTGGGTGGCAAGCTAGACCTTGTACGAACCATTCATGGCATGTATAGAAGGTTTGGCGTCGTTCATCATGGTGGTTTTCCCGTCTCTTTGGTGTTGATTTTCGGAGCTCTTTTTGGCGGTGTTTTGAGGACGATTTCTTGGAGTTTTTGGTGGGTGTCACGTATGAGGTTCTTGTGCCTCTTTGGCTGGTGACTTTGCCCCCAAATCCCCTTTGAATCGGACTCGATTTGGTGGTTTCTCGAGTTGGGCGAGTTCTTGACCTAGAGAAGCGATTTCTTCGATTCCTCTTGATTGTGAGCGTTTCGGGTCGATTCCTTTGAGGTAGAGGTTGCCCAAGAGGTAACCCGGCCTATTCCCGAAGTTTGGCTGCAATCCGTGGAGTGATTCGGGAGATCGGGCGCGAGGAAGTTGAGGTTTGACCCGCGGGTTCGTTTTACGGAAGGGGCGGTCTAACCGCCCGGGTGTTTCCGGGTCAAAGTTTTGTTTCACCGGATTTTCCTCTCGTGAGTTTGTTCGCCTTGATCGAGGAGTTTCGGGTGAAATTTGGGGTCGTTCTCGTGCAGTTTGCTAGGTGTTCTTGGTCGGGGTTCGTTGCCGGGTACGGGAGGTTAGACCGCCCCGGTAGCCGGTCTAACCGCCCCTAGGCCCTTGGGTGAAGTTTTGGTTTTCACCAAGATTTTCCGGTAGCTAGCATGGCCTTGACCAGAGATCTCTCGTTGGTGAAACCGTGGTGAGTTTTGGTGCTCGGAAGAGGTGTTTCGGAGGATTTCTTGGTTGCCAGGTGGAGGCGGTCTAACCGCCCCCTATACCCGGTCTAACCGCTCCCTCTGGTTAGCCGGCTTTCGAGTTGTTTCCGCTGTCGGTGCTGCGTATGTGTTGTGGTTGCTGGTAGAGTTTGTTCCTAGGACCAGTAGCACTCCAGTGGCTACGTGGTTTTGGCAAACGGGAGGTAGAAGTGCGGAGAGTGTGATTTCGGGGGTTCGACCGAGCTAGTTCGTCTTGTTGGAGTTTCAATCTCCCTCGAGAAGAATTTTTATCGGCTCCCATTCACTCCCCCCCTCTCTGGTCGCCTAATCGGTCCTTCACATTCCTGAAAAGGATAAGGACGGGAAGTTACTCACTGCCTTCGAGTATTTGGAGATAGTGGATAAGCAGCACTCTCATCATACTAAGACTTATGCCAGTACTACTATTGGCAGTTTGGTTGCGATGAAGTACACTGGTGGTGGTATAAGGGACCACATACTTAAGATGAGCAACATGAACGGCAAACTTGCTGAGATGGGCATGGTCCTTCCCACTGAGTTTGTCATTCATTTGATTTTTAAGTCCCTGCCTCCTGAGTTTTCTGCTTTTGAGGTCAACTACAATACCATACCAGATAAGTGGGATGTGCATAAGTTGATTGCCATGTCTGTCCAAGAGGAAGAAAGGTTGAAGGCTCAGAATGGTGGTCTTGTTAACTATGTAAACCATGGTAAGAAGCCACAGAAGAGAAGCTTTCCAAGTAAGCATTTTCAAGCTAAGAACCAAGCAGAAAGCGGACCTTCAAATGCACCTTCCCAGGGACAGATGAAGCCTCATGGAAAAGCTCCCATGCAGAATGATCAGCCTCAGAAGCCTTAGAGAGCTCCTCAGCAGACGGAGTTTGCACCAAACCAGTGTCACTTGGAGGAGATCCACAAAGGCATCTGCGGCAAACACAAAGGCGTCTGCGGCAACCACAAAGGCGTCTGCGGCAACCACAAAGGCAAAGACATATTGCAGGAGATCCACAAAGGCGTCTGCGGCAACCACGCGTCCTCTCGCACGCTGGTCAGCAAGGCCTTCCGACGAGCCTTCTACTGGCCTACAGCTCTAGGCGATGCTGAAGAACTTGTCAGAAGGTGCCAAGGGTGCCAATACTTCGCCAAGCAGCAACATGTCCCAGCCTACAAGCTAGTCACCATACCGCCAACCTGGCCCTTCGCTTGCTGGGGGCTCGACATGATTGGGCCACTCCCAACTGCGCCAGGTGGATTCAACAGAGTACTAGTGGCCATCAACAAGTTCACCAAGTGGATCGAGGTCAAGCCGGTTACATGCCCCAAGGCTGACAGAGTACTCGACTTCCTGGACGAACTCGTGCATCGCTACGGACTACCAATCGCATCATCACAGACCTGGGCTCCAACTTCAACAACCATCAGTTCTGGGAGTACTGCGAGAACAGCGGGATCGACGTCCGATATGTCTCAGTTGCCCATCCTCGGGCCAACGGACAAGTCGAGCGCGCCAACGGGATGGTGCTCGACACTCTCAAGAAGCGGCTACATGACGCTGCTAACTCTAAAGAAGGCAAGTGGATCAAGGAACTACCCAATGCACTCTGGGGCTACGTACTCAGCCCTCCAAGCCAACGGGACAATCCCCGTACTTCCTGGTCTACGGCTCCGAAGCATTCCTCCCTGCCGATGTCATGTGGGACTCACCAGCAGTGGAGCACTACGACGAAGGCGTCTATGAAGACAGCAGACGAGTTGACATCGATGGACTCGAAGAAGCTCGTTGCGCTGCCCTAGTCCAATCAGCAAGGTACCTGGAGGGTATCCGACGCTATCATGATCGCAACGTCAAGGAACGCTCCTTCAACGTTGGTAATCTTGTCCTCCGTCGCATCCAGAACACAGAAGGACTACACAAGCTTAGCTCACCCTGGGAAGGTCCCTTCACAGTTGCAAAGGTGACCGGACCGGGCTCCTACCGCCTCTAGACACTTGAAGGCGAAGATGTCAACAACTCGTGGAACATCGACCAACTCTGTCGGTTCTATGCCTAGTCTACACGACTACCCTGGGTGCTCAAGTCTACACGACTACATAAAGACTCCTTCGCTGTAAGCGGCCTTCGGGTCCAGGCACCAGTCTCCGGACTACTCCTCTCCAGAATTCAGCCCATGCGGCTACCTACGGATCCTGGGCTGCGACGAGCGACAAAGGACTCTAGCAGTGGTCTACTGAGAGACCATGTACTCCTAGATCTAGCCTATACGTCTACTTACGGATCTACTGCTGTAAGCGGCTACACGCCCTAGCACCACTTAGCCGTAGGCGGCCTCCGGGTCCTGGCGACTACTCTGTAACTACGGCCCTAGCCATCCAGGTGTACTTCTTCAGTAATAAAGTTTGATTATTCATCAACTACTTTACTGTCTTCCTCCCTCAACGGGACTATTGGCGAGTACGACTACTCGCGACAACTCCACGATGGGACTCCGCACTCAAAAGATCGCGATAACGAGTACTCATCCACGGAAGTTTTTCTTCATTTATACTTAAACAATTTCATTACAATTGTTTTTGTACAACTACTGCTACGAGCTAACTATTACAGGACTACTGGAGATTAAGTTTCTCGGCGACTTGTTCTGCAATAGGCGCCATCTGCTCCAGCAGCTCCGCGTACTGCTCGTCAGTATAGTTGGCGGCTAGCCCGCCGACGACTACATCCACGGGAGCCTTCGGGAAGTACGAGTTCATGAAGGCCAGCACCTAGTTCGGGATCGACTTCGCCAAGTGCTTCACGTAGGTCGCCAGCCGGCTGGGGGCTTCCTTCAACCGGTCCATCAGGGTGCTATCTTCGGACCGCCAGGGTGAGGCACCAGCAGCCTCGTGATGGGGAGCGCGGCTTCTTCAAGTTCCTTGAGCTGGGCCCGTAGCTTCTCGCAATCCTCGTTCAACTTCTGCAAGGATTTGTAGCAGTTGACGAGGTCACGGTCTGATGCAATACGGAGCTCCATGTGCTTGTCGCACTCGTAAGCAAGCTCCTTATAATCATACTCCGTGCACGGCGGGCCTCCCCGCTCCCGGTAGAAGAGGTTCTTCAGATCAGTCTCTGAAGCCTTCAGCTGATCTACTCGAGTTTCAAGCTCTGCAATCAACAAGGCACAGCGGGTCAGACTACCTCTCGACCTCCAATAAGTACCCAGCAGGACAATGGCGAACCTTTGTTCTTGTTGCGAAGAGACTTGTTCTTCCGCGCCAGATCGTCGCTCTTCGCCTGCATCTCTTGGACGTCATTGTGATACTTGGCGAAGGCGGTGTCCAGCTTTGACTGCATGGCGGCGGTTTGGTTTCGGGACTTCACGAGTTCCTCTTCCAAAGCCTCCGCCCGGAGCACGGCGTTGCCGAAGCCTTGAAGCATGTTGGACTTCTCCCGAGACCTCTCCGCGACATCCTGTACAGACAACACACATCAAATGGGTACTCAACACTAAAGGATTGACTACTCAAGGGTTACGACTACTCACCTTCATCCATCGCTCGGCCTGGCGC
Organism: Cenchrus americanus; assembly: GCA_947561735.1. Classification (NCBI taxonomy): domain Eukaryota; kingdom Viridiplantae; phylum Streptophyta; class Magnoliopsida; order Poales; family Poaceae; genus Cenchrus; species Cenchrus americanus. Next base: position 182,684,352 of record OX387245.1, read on the forward strand.
ATTGCCTCCAGGTGCCGAGCCACCGTCGCCGGGTCAACGAGATCATCTGCTAACAGCTCGAACCCGCCACGACTACTCGTAGCGGCTTCGGTCATTGGCGCCGAGCGGATTGGCTCCGCGTCCTGGATCTCCAGCGAGCGGACGACCACCTCCAGAGCGGGTTCTGGCAGTGCGGCGTCCCCTTCTCCTCTAGTTGTCACGGCGGCTTCTCCGGCGGCCACCTCCATCGGCTCGGGGGCTTCTCCGGCAGCCTCTTGAGTCCCCGGTGCCACATCCTCAATGGGCACCGCCGACGGGATGTCGCTTCCCTCGGCCTCAGCACCTGTCGACAAGAGAACAAGTGCATCAGTCATACCTGGCGACTACAACTACTCTTCTGGGCTAATTCCACCTGAGAGAGTACTTACCTTCAACGACGCTGGCCTCGGGCAGCGTAGCCTCAGCGGTCAGCGCCTCGGGCTCCGCCTGAGGGGTGGGAGCAGACTCGTCAGCGGGCGGCGCGGCTTCTTCATCCGCCACCACTGTAGCGGGATCATCCCCCTCCCAGGACAAGTCCGTCGATTTCCTGCAGAGTACACAAGCCGGTTGTCAATCAAGTACGACTACCACATCAAGTACTACTCGGGAAGAATCAACACTTACAAGCTCGACCGGACTACCGTCACGGTTGGGGCGCCGAGGACACTGGCGATGTCAACCAGTCCCACCTCGGCAGGCGCCTCTTCCTGCGCCTCGGTAGCCGCCGCCTCTTCGGCAGCGCGCAGCCGGCGGGTTCTGCGCTCCCCTGAGCAACAGGGGGCTGGCGCTCCATTTGCGCCAGAAGTTCCTCCACGGTGGGGGCTGGGCTACGACTACCCCCAGCCGGCTCCCCCCACGGTGTCCCAATCGCCTTCGTCGCCCTGCTCAACGGGCTCGGAAGGTGGCATCTCCTGCAAGTAAGGAAACTTCATCGTCAACACACAAACTCGAGACATGAGTACTCCGCTACACTAGTGAAGACGGCTTACCTCCTGCGATGTGGTCTCAGTGACCTTCATCTTCTTGGCCACGTGCTTGCAGGCCACATTGCGCGGCCTCCTTGGCGGCACGGGCAGACTAGCCTCTAGGCCATCCTGAACAAGAGGTATATGAGGCAAGCCAGGGCGGTCGAACCTCGACCGCAACTGGAAGCGGTCCTGCAGCGTCTCTTCGTCATCCTCCTCATCGGATATGTCTTCAACGACAACTGTGTCGTCTCCCTCGCCAACTTCGCGCCGCTCCTTGGTCTTGGCCTTCCCTTCCTCTGGGACCTCGACCAGCTGAGGAGGCGACACTGGCTCGGAGACGAACTTCGTCAAGTCGTCCTGCAAGAAGCACAACTCATTAGTGCGACTACTCTTATGTAATGAGTACTCGACTATGGATGCGGCTACTAACCTTATTTGGTGGGCGCGCGGCGGAGTACTCTGGTACGGGGCACGACGTGTACGCCGGCATATCTTTGAAGATCCGGGCCAGCCTGTCAACAATTTCGTCGTCGTCGACATCTCCAGGCATCCGCGACGTGTCGTCGTCGCCGGTGTACTCGTATCCCAGGGTGTCGCGGGCCATCAGCGGCTGCACCCTCCGCTTCATGAAGCTGAAGGCCACATGCTCGGCCCTCAGCCCGGCTTCCCTCAGCGCCTTGATCTTCGCCAACAACTCGGGCAGCTGAAGACATTCTTGCATCGTCGGCTCCGAGTTCCACCACGGCCGGTGTTTGGGCTGCTTCCCGCTTGGTTTCAGCAGCTCGGGGTGGTGGTTGGTCATATAGAACCACTTCGCTTTCCAATCCTGGTTGGAATCTATCAGCTTGTAGGAGAGGTACGGCTCGGCGGCATCCTCCCTCATCTGGATCCCTGCTCCTCCGATTACTCACGGATTGCTGGCGCTGGGCTGAGGCTTCACCCGGAAGAACTTCCGGAACAAGATCCAATGGGGCTTGATCCCCAAGAAGGCTTCGCAAAATGAACAAAGACGGCGGTGTGGAAGATACCGTTGGGGTTGAGGTTGAGGTACTCGATGTCGTAGTACCCCAGTAGCCCCTTGAATAAGTCGCTCGCCGGGAGAGACAGTCCGCGCTCTGTGAACCACGTGAACATCGGGATCTCGTCCGGGTTTTTCTCCATGGGGTACGGATCCGGCGGCGGCCCTCCACATATCCACCTCCTTCTCTCGCAGGAACCCACTGTTGAGAAGGGCCAGCAGGTCTTCGGTCTTCGCCTTGGATTTCTTCCACTCGCGATTTGGATCTGGCCGCGGCGGAGACACCGGCGGCAATGTCCCCGCAGCGGATCCGGTGGCTTCTTCACGGGCCCTCTTCTTCCCACCGGCAGCCTTCGTGGTCTTCGACGGAGACGGCTTCATCCTCCAGGTGCACGGTGTCTTCACGCGCATTCGCTCGGGGGCTACAGTGGTAGTTTCCTGCGGCGGCGCACTTGGACCTACGCTCTACTCAACGGCGGCAGTGTGCACTAGTGGCAATTCCTTGCCAGGTCTGCTGGGAATGGCTGCAGCTGCGTAGGGTGAAAAACCCTAAGGGTTTTGGCTTCTATTTATAAGTCAACGCGGCCCCTCAACGGCCAGATGGATAAGTCTGCGCTCGACTGACTCAGCGGCGGCGCGTGACCTTTCAACTTCTACTAGTCGACGCACCTCACCTCGGGGGCTCGGCTACTCCAACTCGACTTCCTGGGAAGCGACAAGACTCAGGAGCATCTCAGGACACATTCTACAAGATGACCCTTCAATTCGAGAGGAAGTACTTGACTCAAGGCTCGGGGGCTCCGTGCCACGTGTCCTTCGGTTTTTTTCTCCGGATTTTTCGGGATTTTCTTGCCAAAACTTCAGATGGACCCTCAGCAGAGTCTACAACTCAACCTAAGGCTCGGGGGCTACTCAATATGGAGTGCGATTTTGCAATCGCACTTCCATATCAGTTTCGGTTTGAAGACAACACGAGCATTGTTGAAGACCTTCAAGGGCAGCGCTCGAGGACGCTTGGGACTACTCGAGAAGACTTCAGGACTGCTCAAACATCAGCTGGAGTACATTCCAGCCTCGGGATGCTTCGACTACTCTTGAGGACTTTTGACTTGTAGTGCTCGGGGACGCTTGAGGACTACTCGTTAAGGCCGTCAAGACTACTTGAAGCTATCCTTCTCGACTACAAAGTACTCGGGGGCTTGTCGTATGGACCTCCCTGGGCCTACTACCTCGGTGGGTACCAGGACCGACTACTCGGTGGGTCCCTGGGACTACCCGACTTGCGCTGCACGGCACCTGATGGCGTGAAGCATAAGGACTACAGAGGAGAAGTACTCGGTTAGGAAGCTGTACATGTCCCGCGTTGTATGGAAGACTCCTAGACGTACTCGACTAGTACTCTCTCCCTGAACTGACTTGTAACCCTGCCTCCCGGACTATATAAGGCGAGGCAGGGACCCCTCTCTCGATCATCTCATCTCACGGCGTAAGATTGCATCATCTTGTAATCGTACCCAATCAATCAAGAGCTACGCAGCATGCAGGACGTAGGGTATTACGCACCTCGTGGCCCGAACCTGTCTAAATTGTGTGCCACGTGTCTCTTCCTTCGAGTTGCCGATCTCGGCGAGGCCGCATTCATCTACTTCGGGTACTCCCCTTAGTAGGTTGCCGGTCTAAAACACCAACAGAAACCACTTGTAAGCTTAAGCCACAAGCTTGCTTTGGTCTAACATTCTCCCCCTTTGGAATAAAATCTCCAAAAAGTCCAAAGCAAAAGGGTCCAAGGAAACTAGCAAGACCTAGCAAACATAGCTCAAGGAGAAATGTTAAATGCAAGGGAGAAAGCCGCATGAACCATGATCCATATGTATGATATCAATGAAGATACCACATGTGAGGATAACTAAGGTGGATCACAAGCTCATGAGACTAACATGATATAACCTAAGCTCCCCCTAAGTGTGTGCACAAAAAGGATACCACTTGTAAGACAAGGGTAGTGAGAAACAAGTGCACAACTACAAACTTGTAAGACAAGGAAGCTTAGAGCATATCATGCAAGGAGGTAGCTTAAAGGACAAGAGATAAGACAAATGGGTTCTTGTTACATTATCACTTGTAGATATCACTTGTAGTCTTTTGATCATTGCATACCTCCGGGGGATGATCCTCTCTACCTTGTTGGCACCACATTGAGATGAGCCACTTGGAAATGATATCACTAGGTGACACCACTTGAAAGAAGCTTGCAAAGAAGACATTCGAGGTACCACAAGGATTAGGAATGTATGAGTGCATTGCCTTTGAACTTATATAGAAACATAAGCTCGCAAGGACATGACTCAATAGCATGAAGCTCATATTGCTGTATTCACTCTTTTAGAGATGTTAGATCACATTGAGAGTGAAATAGAATTCTCTTAGAATGAAGTACCGCACTGGAACGCATCGCTAAGGGACAACATAAGATAAGCTTGATACAATGTTAGTCCCATAACCAAACCATAGGATGAGCTCCCCCTAAATGTGTGCATTTAGTGTTTGAATCACCAACCAAATGTATGCACATTGTTTATGACAACAAAAGGGAAGCTAACCCTATAGCTTGCTCATGATGCAAAGAGATATATATGGAAACATTCACCATGAAAGAACAAGTGTAGCTTTTTTACACACTAATGAAACCATGTAAGTTGCTCATGGGTTAGCACATGACACAAGCAACCTACCATATGTAAACATTGCAACAAATGCAACCTAAACAAAGCAATGGAGCTACAATGATACAAGAGATGAGTTATGGTTACTATTACCTCAATCGGGGAATTTGGGCAACACATGTCCAATTTGCAAGCTTGGCTTATAGGCTTGAATCTTCTCATCTTGATTGTGCCAAGCCTCCCAAGTCCCCGCTCATATGGCCTTCAAGTGGCCTTTGGAACCCAAACCATTTGAGGCCCCTTCATGTTGATGATGACTTCCTTGGGCACCCAAATGGGTTGGTTCCAACCCCGCTCCTCCTTCATCTTCCCAACCTTGTGTGCAACCACCTTGCCATTAGCCTTCTTCTTGATGACGTAGGTGTTGCTCTTGGTTTTGTTCTTGCGGTTGGGCTTGGTGTAGATGAGGGAGCTCTTGATGATGGGCTTCAACTTCTTATTTTCTCCCTTGTCCATCTTCTTGACAAATTGAGGGCATTTTTAGAACTTGTGCCCTTCTCCATGACACTTGTAGCAAGTCACGGTTGCACCCTTCTCAAGCTTCTTCACCATGGGATCACAGTTATCTTGAGAAGGTTGGACTTGGCTCTTCATGTCTTGAGAGATGTCCACTTGTTCTTCATTGTTCTTGCCCTTGCCCATTAAGTTTGCCAACCTCTCTCGGAGCCATTTCACTTCTTGCTTGAGCTCATCATTTTCCTTGCCTATGAGATAACCACAAGTTTCTACAACAACATTCTCATGGCAAGATGGTGAGCAGGATTCATCAATTAAATCAATGCAAGAAGTTGAAGCATCTACTTTGGAGATAGGAATTGCACAAGAAATGGATGTTTCATCAAGCTCAAAGGAATTACTTGTTTTAGTCTCATTGCTCTCAAGCTTATCACACTTCTTGCTAAGCAATTTGAATTTGCACAACAAATGTTCATAATTTGTAGCAAGGGTGGCACTAAGATCGTTGAGAGCATTGAGTTCTTTAATTTCATTAGCTTGTTTCTTAAGCATTCCTTTTTGCTCATGGACTAGCTCAACAAGATCATCAAGAGAGGTGGTGTCGGATTCATCATCACTTACATTGCTTTCCATACCTTGGGCCATAAGGCACATGTGTGGTGATGATGAGGGACCATGCATGAAGCGGGTGGTGAAGTTCTTTCTTGATTCATCGCTTGAGTTTGAAGAACTTGATTCTCCACCACTTGTCCACTCACGGACGGCGATAGTTGCTCTTTGCCTTGGTCTCCTTTCCTTGACCACCTTCTTCTTAGTCTTGTGCTCGACCTTGGTGAACTTGATGTCTTGATGATGACGCCCTTCTCTCAAGTGGACGTTGTAGCCGTACATGTTGACTTTCTTCACATACTTGAAGATCTTCTTCACGTACTAGGCTACCATAGATTCAACCTCTTCATCACTTGAGGAATCTTCATGGTCACCATCATCACCATCATCCTCACTTGAGCTTCCATGAGTAGCCATTCTACTCAACACCTTCTCTTGTTGGCTTGAGAGAGCATGACTTGTGGTTGGAGAAGATGGTTCTTGGGGCTTTTCTTGGGGTGCCTTCTTTGACTTGGGCATTAGTTGAAGCTCATGGACCATGATCTTGCTCAAGATATGAGATGGCTTCAAATCTTCGAGCTTCTTCTCGTAGATGATTACCTTCACCAAGTCATAATCAGGCTTCCGGAGACATTGAAGGATCTTGCGGTTGATGTTCAAGTCTGTGATGTCCTTCACACCTAAAGCATTGATCTCATTGACAAGCACATTTAGGCGTGAGTACATAGATTCGGCATTTTCATTAGCAAGTTGGATAAAGCTATTGAATTCCTCAAAGAGACAACCGTAGCGTTCATTAGCAACTTCTTTTGAACCCTCATTTTGCTCCTTTATGGTTTTCCATAGCTCATGAGCATTTTCACAAGTAAAAACTCTATTGAAAACGCCTACATCTAGTAAGGACAAAATGATACTCTTAGCAATTACATCAAATTGCTTTTCCTTTCTAGTACCATTTTTCATGACCTCATCGGTGACTCTCCAAACATCAAGGTCCTTTGCTTGGAGATAGGCCTCCATGAGAACCTTCCACCGAGGATAGCCCGTGCCATCGAAATGTGGAGCCAAACCTATGGTATCCACCCCTTTCATACCTCTATAGAGCAACTCACTAGGCGGTAAAGCCTAACCGTTCCAATGAGCCGGTTTTCACAAATTACCAATCGAATTAGTGTTTCCTTGTGAAGGAAGTGAGTCCCAGCTCTGATACCACTTGTAAGGAATCGGAGGCTCGTTAGCCTAAGAGGGGGAGGGGGTGAATTAGGCAACTTAAAACCTTAACCTATGGCTTCACTAATTTACACAAAGATAAACTAGAACATACTATCTAAAAGTGCAACTAGGGTTGTTCTAGTGTGACTCCCATCCCAAAACAAGGTTTGCAACCTATAGCCAATTCTAGCATGATACTACTCTAGGAAAGTAAAGGCAAGCAAAGATTGCAATAGAGTAAATGCGGAAACGTAAAGGGGATGAGATGAAGCAAACTCTTCACACTCAATTTATCCTGTGGTATCGGTAGGCACTAAGCCAGCCCTAGTCCATGTTGTTGAAGCACTCACACAAGAGTATTGCTTCCAGGTCACCAAGTCTCTCCCAGGAGCACCACTTGACTCGCCACAAAAGCTAGCCACTTAGGCACTTGTCAAGCTCCCTTGGTCACCTTGATGCCGCCTCCACTAAGGAGCTTCTCCACCAAGGAAGGGGTCTCCACGTCCCGCGCACAAAGTGTCCTTGCCGCTCCACACCAAGCCGGAGGGTCGATGACAATTGCCGGTGAGCCACTTAGGCCCCAAGGCTTCCGGCAAACCTTGTACAACTTGATTCACTCAAGAATCACCTCACAAGGTTGGCACAACCTTGCACTCACTCTGCTCTAAGCTAAGCCTAGCACTAAGCACATACACAAAGCATATGCAAGTCCATGGATGAGCAATTAAGCACTTGGATGGATTGGATATGATGTTCAATGTGTATTGAACTCCTCTGCACTTCCACACAATCCAGCAACCTCAATTGGGTGACTGGAGGGGGTATAAATAGCCCAAGGCATCAAACTAGCCGTTGGCTAACGTCCACTGAAAAAGGTACCGTCGGATGATCCGACGCTATATTTTCCAGGGCGTCGGTTCATCCGGTGCCCCTCCCACGTCACGTAGCCGTTGAGGTTCTCTGACACAACTGCTCCAACGCTATGTACCGACGGTGCGTCGGATCATCCGGTGTTGAAGACCCCGCGTCCAAGTCGCCTCTGTTAGCTTCCAATCAACCGTCGGATAGACCGACGCTTCACCCTTACCAAGGCGTCGGATCATCCGGTGCTGAAGGCTTCGTCTTGGCGCGTCTCTATCTTGATTCAAACTGAGCGTCGGATAGACCGACGGTGTCCCCACTCAGACCGTCGAATCATCCGGTGCTACTGTCTTCCTGGCTCTTCCTCTGCAACTCGTCTGAAGCTACTAAAAAGTGGACCGTCGGTTCATCCGACGGTACCTAGGGTTCGACCCTGTGTACCAATTCGTCCGACGATTGCACCAACGCTTGTTATTGAGGGACCGTCGGTTCATCCGACGGTGTCTTTTCTTTTCCTTTTCTTGCTCGGTTTTGACCCTTTGTTTTGGCATTTTGGCATGTGGTTTTCTTGCATCCTTGGGACCTAAAAGTGTCTACAAAGACATGCTAAAACAATATGGTTAGTCCCAATGATCATGTTGTCATGAATCACCAAAATCAAACTCGAACTAATGGCATATGAGGCCATGTTCGCTACAGTAGCGAGGCGAGGGGTGACTCTGACTCCCCACTCATTTAGTTGGCTACTTTTCCTCCTTTCCACTCTCTCTCCACCACATTAAATACACCAAAAGATATATGTTCGGAATACTAAATGTAGATGAAATCAAAAACTAATTACACGGTTTTGATGGCCTTTGCGACACGAATCTTTTGAACCTAGTTAGACCATGGTGGGACAATATTTACCAAAAAAGCCGAAACTTACCTTTTGCTACAGTGTGTTAAAAAGACAAATTTTTCTGACAACTAAACAAGGCGTCAGTGTTATGGTCCACCGGTACAGTAAAAGAGCCCTAAATTTAGTTGTAAAATTTATTTTTGGCTGTTGGCTTCTTTAGTGGTTCTATATAAGATGCCTGCATATCTTGTGAAAAGGAAAATGTCATTTGTTTTGTTTATTTCCTATCCATTCCATTCTCCTGCATACAGGTCCTTTATATAGGATGATAAGTCTCATTTGTTTTGTTCATTTCCTATCCATTCAATTCTCCTAGACTAACTCTTCAAGCTTTGCATGGATTCGACTAATTGCAAATGATCATAATGCATGGTGTGAGCTCTAGTTGATTGAGACTGCCGTCTCTGCAGTCTTGCCGTGGCACCACCCCCATAGCTGGTTGTCATCAGGACGTCAGGTGTGGCGTTACTGCCTCTCGCAGTTAGGGTGTTGCCAGAAAATGGTGGCGAGATTCCAGGAAGCCATTATGCCTGCAGCCTGTAACAGAACTTCTGATGGCCGATCAGCTGAGCTAAATTTTTTCTAATGACATTCAAGCCTCACTAGGTGGAGAGTGATTACAATTGATTCTAACTTCAATCATCGCAGGTGATTCATTGCAGCTGCAAACTGCAAGCATCACGCTCCCGTCTGAAGTAAAACTGGATGTCATATTAATCAATATAGGTCATGCTCAACCATCCCTCTATGTATTAACTAAGTACAGGCCCTAAACAATCAATTGTCGGCCTTCTCAAATAGCTAAAGTTCAAGGATTAATTTCTTGGCTATCTTCTCATCCACCTTTTAATAATGCAATGTTGTGCAGACATTATAATTGATATTGCACCTACTGCTAATGATGATTGTAAATCTACATGTATTGTCTGTCTACACGCACGGTTTTAGCGCGGCATTCTAAATATGTATTGATCTTTTTGGGTTTTTGGTTGTGGGTTCCGTTCGTATCCCTTCTGCCATTGTTTGGGTGGAGGAGTTTATGGTGACGTCCTTTGAGCCGTTCTCTATGAGTGATGAAGGGCTCGTGATGGTTGTAACTGTGTCGTGAATGTTTTCGATGCATATGACTATTGCGATCTTCCAAAGTACCACCGTGTAATTGGTTTGTTAATATTGGTTGATCTTCTTTTTTTGTCCTTTCTTCCATCGATGGTAACAAGCGACGGTGATAGGAAGAAGATTAAGTAATTCTCTTTTCTGCATGGTCCTTCTGGTAGTGGTTCTTATTTTCCTAAATATAAATAAGATCATGTGCATTTTGAGGGATTAAATGTCAAGAGGACCACAGCTATATGCTTGCTTGAGAATTGAGATCATGGAAATAAAAGCTGCATCCTAGGTCCTATGTATAGCAACAACACAAGAGCGCCATTGGTTTTTGTTTGTTTCCACACCAGACAGCCAATGCAACTGGCATAGTTGCATGCGGTTAGCTACTACCAGTCGTTACTCGTTATGCAAGTGGGAATGAGTGGTATTAGGATTACTTGCAGCCGCACTATTTTTGGAAAGCAGACAAAATTCCACACGGAGCACACGGATTTCTTTCCACAGCTCAAAAAATCTCTTTTTTCTAGTCGGAAGAACCCCTGAGAACTCTGGCACACGCTGCCTGAGGTGAGGCCTGATCACTTCTTTAACATATCAGTGCCGACGTAACTGAGGAAGCAATAATGCAAAAACAAAGGAAGAACAAAGGAAGAACAATAAAAGGACTGCTCAAAAAAGGCTAAAGAGGTTGTACAAGAACATATGAACTGCCAAGTCTGCTCATTAATATGGCAGCACACAACATGTCACCTACTGCTATGAACGTAGATGCAACTGCACAGGAACAACAAGCCGCCATCCATGGTAATGAAGTGTTGCCGATACAACGTGCCCACCATGTCGGCCACATCCACAGCCGTCACTGTGCCGGCCTCCCCCCTCGGCGACCACTCCACTACCCTCCGGCCACCAACCCTACCGTCATCGACCATATCTTGTGTGCTTCACGGATGCTGGCATCGACACTGCAGACGTTGAGATGACAACCAGGAGCAGCCGAACAGTTGAGGCAAAATCGCACTTCATGAGCTGTAGCAAAATGATAAAAGATCAAAACAACTAGCATGTAACACAAAAATAGAAAGCACAAAAAAAGATAATTGGATGAGGTGACGCACTAGCTTGCATATCATAATAATCAACAATCAGTCCATAAAAGGATCACCCAAAATTGCTTGGCACTTGCATTGTTTTGCTCGATTCATAACGAAAAATTGCGAGATGCAAGCTATATAATTGCCTATGAAATTGTGTAATGGTTGTACAGATAGACATGCATAAATCATTCCTTGATGATGCTCATCACAGTTGTAATTAAATTATAATTGGCACATTAGATACTTGGAACACAAAAAGGTTTTATTAAGGGAAATGTTATGCAAACATTAGAACATCCAACACATGTTTTCCGTGCAAACAATGAGAGAGGTAGGTACAAGGCAAGTGAACTATCACTACTATTTTTACAAAAAAAAGAAATAAAAACTCACGGACTGCCACTAGTGTATGAGGATGAGTGATTCCTACTCAAGTCGTATTTACAATACTTTTTGTATAGAGCTAATCGGGTGAAGCGTCCCCTCATCAGAGGTGACTAAATGTGACACAAATACCAGTCCCAGGAGGCTGGCAACACATTTATTACAACAGGTGGATCAGTCTTTTACATTACGGCGACACAGAGGGCACGGAAGTGCCAACGCTACAAGGAACAACACAAACGCTAACGACCATACTACGATAGCAAAGGCTTCCATAGCCTCCTCAGAGTACCACACCATGGAAGCTTTCTGCGGGGGCCCTGGGTACACAGGCACGGTTGGGTGTAGGGCAGCGACCTACTCGACGTCTTCGGGAATATAATCGGGATCCTCCTCTGTAAAATAGTTAGTAAAACAAGGGTGAGCACATACGTACTCAGCAAATCCAACCCCACCCATGGAGGGGCTTATAAGCAGAATCATGCATAAGGTATAACAAGGATCGGGTTATGGTTCATTTTGCAAACTTACTCATGCAGGGGTTCATTTCAAAAGGTTTTCACAAATCATTTTCATAACCCAAGCAACTCAACAGTTTTAGGGAAACCACTGTGGAACTACCGGACTTCCTGTCCGTCGTAGCCCAGGCACACAGCCGCACACACTTCACCGGAAAACAACTCACGCCAGAAAACATCCCATCCCAAACACTAGTTTTTGTGACCACACCGTGACTCGTCCAATACCGTGGACACGGCTATTCGAATAGGTTTGACACTCTGCAGAGGTTGTACATCTTTACCCACAAGTAGGGTACCGTCACACGGACACCTTAGTGCCGGTACGGATCCTATCAAAGCCATTACCCACCTTAGCTAACACTACGAGCCACCACGGAAGCACCCAAGGGGTTACATAACCAGGGCGTACCTCACACAGAGCGTACCCCTACTCCTTGGTCTTCCGCTGCTCACCCGCGCACCAGATGGCAAGTAGATTAACTAGTGGGGTTTATGCTAAGCCGTTGCCACATACAACGGTCGAGTGGTTGTACGATGATTTGGGTCAGGTGAGATGTCACGCAACCCGGTCCTTAACCGACAAGATGGACAACTCCCAACACGCTCAACCACACAGGTACGAGCTCACCCATACTCCTGACACACACGTCCATCTCGTCTACCCAGTTCTTTACTCATTTTCCAAACATATCCCATTTCCATTTTAAAGCACTCACACATTTTGAAAGCACTCACACATTTTTAAAGCACTCATTTAGGCCAAAACAAGGTTCAATCATAGCAATCAAGGGTGGCTATCCTACCATGTTTTTGCAGTGAAACAACATGCAATTTATAAAACGGGTATAGGGTTGTGTTTATAAAACTAGGACAGAAGCATGCATCAAAGGGGGAGGTTGAACTTGCCGTCTTCGAAGTCTTCGGGGAGTGCCGACTCGGCGTTCGGGACCTCGGGCTCCTGCTCGCAGTAGTCGGCTCCAAACTCCAGCTCGGGGCACCTTCCTTCGTTTACTTCGTCGGCTATGGCGCACACACAGGCAAGCATGCAATCAATATAAGCACACACAATTTCTCCGGCTGAGCTCGTGGAAGGTAATTAGATAAAATAGAGAAATAAATATTATGCAATGGTTCTGGGTGACGGATGGGTGATGGTATACCCGGCACGGGCGTGGGAAAGGTTGGGCGCGATTTGGATTAAAATTGTGCATGAAATGACGGGTTAACGGAGGTGTTTAGGGTTAATTAGGGGCCTGTTAGTATTTTATTATAAAAGAAAAGGACCTAAATATAATATTTAAACCTGGCGGGGGTGTTACTAAATAGTCCAGGGGCATAATCGTAAAGGGACAGGGTTGTTTTTGTGGTTTAATTTAAAGTATAGGGTCTGTTTTGGAAGAAAAGAGTGAGGGAAATAAAGGGGGGTCGGTTTTGGATAAGTGGGAAAAGGGCAGGGGGTTTTGGGCAAAAAGCCCTTCTTCTTCGTCCCTCCCTCACGACACAGAACGCAGAGGCAGGGAGGCCGACCGTGGAAGGGGGGAGGGGCGCCAGCGACCTGGTGCATGGCGACGGCCAGGAATTGGGGCGAAACGAAGGGGAGGTCGTGGGCAACCGATTCCGCTTCTTACCTCGGGCTGGGGTGCTCCGGAGAGGCGGATCGACGGCCGGCAGTGGGGCTGTTCGCGGTGGTGACCGAAGCGGCACTGGTGGTGGTGATGGAGGGCTCGGGAAGGAGGGGGAATTGGTCGTGGAGGTGCGGGGCGAGGTGGGGAGCCGGTCCGGCCCTTTTATAGGCGCGGGAAGGTCGGTTTGGCGAGGATATTTTGAGCTTCGCGGAGCTTCAATGGCCGGCAATGGAGGTTCGGGAAAAATCCCGGCGTGGACTCCGGCCAGCGGGATTCTCGGTCGCTGCTGTGCGAATTGACCCGTCGTGCAGGCTGCTGTGGCCGTGGAGGGGAGGGAGGCAGCGATGCCGCGCCGCAGTGGAGGTGACTGGTCGGAGTAATGGAGGTCTTCGTTTGTCAGAGCAATGGAAGGGAGGGGAGCTGCTGCCTGCTGTGGCGCGGGGGGGCCGCCCCTTGGCGTGCTGGCTTGGGGCTTGGTCGGCCGGCCAGGGAGGGGGGCCGCTGCCCTGCAGGGGGCGCGCGGGGGTGCCGCCCCCGCCGCGCGTGGGGAGGGGGAGCCGCGGCCTCCCGCGTCGCACGTGGGGAGGGGGGCCGCGCGGGGGGGCCTCGGCCTGAGGCCGGAGGAAGGAGAGGGCGGTGGAAAAAGAAAAGAAGGAAAAAAGAAAAAGGAGAAAAGGGAAAGAAAAAGAAGAAAAGAAAAAGGAAAATAGGAAAAAGGAAAATCAGGGAAGAGAAATAGAAAAGGGATTTAGAAAATTAGGAGAATTCCTAGAAAAATTAGGAGAAGGAGTTTTGCGGATTTTTCTGGGTTTCTCGGATACCGGCGTCAATTCCGGAACGGCGGTGATGGCGAGGTGGACCGTCCGGCGGGACCGCGGCGTGCGCGGGATTCCCGTCACGGTGGCCGACCGCGGCGCTGGGGTGGCACGCGTGGGTGCTTGCCTGAGTGCGGGCGGTGCCGGCGGGATTCGCGGCACGCGCGCCGAGGGTGAGAGAGGGAGACGGTGACCAGGGTTCCGAAAGGGGGCAAATGAGCTCAGCTGGACAGTTTTGAAGACACGCGTGATTTATTTGGTGATTTATTAGGAGCTAAAAACGCGGGCGTTACAAACCTACCCCACTTAAAATGAATCTCGTCCTCGAGATTCGGCTAGGTTTCGAATAGGTGGGGAAACTCCTTCAATGCGTCCTCTCGCTCCCACGTAGCTTCCTCCACCCCGTGTCTGCTCCATTGGACTCTGCACACCCGTACTTCTGTCGTCCTTGTCCGCTTGACCACTGTGTCTAAAATCTTGACGGGCACTTCCTGGTACCTAAGGTCTGGCTGTAGATCGATGGTCTCCACCGGTACTCGCTTCTCTTCAAGGACCTTCAAACATCGGCGTAGCTGGGAGATGTGGAACACTGGGTGTATATCTGACATTTCTTCGGGTAGCTCCAACCGGTATGCCACTGCTCCGACTTTCTTTAGCACTTTATACGGTCCGATGTACCGAGGGGCCAATTTTCCGTGCACTTGGAATCTCCGAGTCCCTCGGATAGGTGAAACCTTGAGGTAAACGAAATCTCACGGATTGAAGCTTGCTTCACGCCTCTTCTGGTCTGCATAGCTCTTCTGTCGGGATTGGGCGGCTCTCAACTTTTCTCGGATATCGACTACTCGCTCTTCGGCTTCCTTTATCAGTGCGGGCCCAACCTAGGCACGCTCTCCTACTTCTGACCACATCAGGGGTGTCCTACATTTCCTCCCGTATAAGGCTTCGAATGGTGACATTCCCAGACTTGCTTGGTAGCCGTTGTTGTAGGAAAATTCTGCATATGGCAGACTCTGCTCCCAATCTTTGCCATAGGTGAGGACGCATGCTCTCAACATATCTTCCAAAATTTGATTCACCCTTTCGGTCCGTCCGTCCGTACGCGGGTGGTACGCTGAGCTGAAGTCTAGCTTGGTGCCCATGGCTTTGTGCAGGCTTTTCCAGAACCTAGAGGTGAACTGGGTCCCTCTATCCGAGACTATTCTGCTAGGCACTCCATGCAGCTTTACTATATTCTCTATGTAGAGTTTTGCCAACTTCTCTCCACCATAAGTGGTCCGTACAGGTAGAAAGTGAGCGACTTTAGTGAGTCGGTCCACGATCACCCATATGGAGTCATGTCCCTTCTGAGTCCTTGGCAACCCTACTACAAAGTCCATACCTATCTCGTCCCACTTCCATACCGGGATTGGTAAGGGTTGCAACAGTCCTGCAGGCTTCTGATGTTCGGCTTTGATCCTCTGACCAGTGTCACAGTGGGCGACGAACCGTGCAATGTCTGCTTTCATCCCATTCCACCAAAACTTCTGTTTTAAGTCCATGTACATCTTGGTGGATCCCGGGTGAATGGAGTATGCTGAGTTGTGTGCCTCATCCATGATGGTCCGTCGAAAATCTCCACCTTCGGGCACGCATATCCCGTTTTTGTACCACGGGCGCCTTGGTCATCTACTCTGAAGTCAGGGGCCTTGTTCTCTCCGGTATGCTTGCGGATCTTCATCAGATTCTCGTCGGTTCCTTGGGCCTTCCGGATCTTTTCCTCTAGGGTAGGCTGAACACTTAGCTGGCGGACGTAGCCTTGGGGAACAATGTGTACGTTGAGCCGTGCCATCTCCTCTTGCAACTGGGCACTCTTGGGTGCTGCCTTCTCGTAGGTTTTCCGGCTCAGGGCATCTGCTACTACATTGGCCTTCCCTGGGTGGTAGTGAATCTCTAGGTTATAGTCCTTGACTAGCTCCAGCCACCTTCTTTGCCTTCGGTTCAGGTCGGGCTGGGTGAAGATGTACTTTAGACTCTTGTGGTCTGTGTAGACTTCACACTTGTTCCCAATCAGATAGTGTCTCCAGATCTTCAGGGCATGCACTACAGCTGCAAACTCCAGATCATGGGTGGGATAATTCTGCTCATGGGGTTTGAGCTGACGGGAAGCATATGCCACCACCTTCCCATCTTGCATGAGAACACATCCCAACCCTTGTCGGAAGGCGTCACAATACACGACAAAGTTTCGTTGAATGTCTGGCAGGGTCAGCACTGGGGCTGTGGTCAACCTCTTCTTCAACTCTTGGAAACTTCTCTCGCAGGCCTCGGTCCAGTTGAACTTCTTCTCCTTCTTGAGCAGCTCTGTCATGGGCCGGGCGATCTTGGAGAATCCTTCGATAAATCTCCGGTAGTACCCTGCTAAACCTAGGAAACTCCTGATCTCGCTCACGTTGGTCGGTTCTTTGCCGCGTTGGAGACCGTCTCAACTTTCGCGGGGTCTACGACTACTCCTTACTGCGGTCGGGAATGTGCCCAAGGAAGGATATTTTCTCCAGCCAAAATTCACACTTGCTGAACTTGGCGTATAGCTTGTGTGCCCTCAATTTTCCCAGCACTACTCGAAGATGTTGTTCATGCTCCTCCATGCTCTTGGAGTAAACAAGTATGTCGTCAATGAAGACTACGACAAACTTGTCCAACTCTTCCATGAACACCTTATTCATGAGGTTCATGAAGTATGCTGGTGCATTGGTTAATCCAAAGGACATCACCGTGAACTCATACTGCCCGTAGCGAGTGACAAAGGCGGTCTTGGGGATGTCACTTTCCCTAATCTTGAGCTGGTGGTACCCTGATCTTAGATCCACCTTCGAGAAATACTTGGCTCCCTTCAGTTGGTCGAACAGGTCATCTATTCTGGGAAGAGGGTACTTGTTTTTAATAGTGACCTCGTTCAGCGAGCGATAGTCCACACACATCCTCATGCTCTTATCCTTCTTCTCCACGAAAAGCACTGGGACTCCCCATGGTGATGAGCTTGGTCTGATGAACCCACTTCGCCGGGAGTTACGCTAACCGCTTCTTCAATTCGCCAACTCAGGGGCTGCCATCCTATAGGGTCTCTTGGCTATGGGAGAGGTTCCAGGGATAAGGTCGATTACGAACTCTATATCCCTGTCTGGTGGCATTCCAGGGAGTTCTTCGGGGAACACATCCGGGTATTCTCGTACTACTGGGACATCTTCTATGGACTTGGCTTCTATGTTGAAAACCATTATATCCGGCCTGTGTCCTCGGGTGTGGCTGGTTACTTGTATCCCGTCTGGGTTGGTCAGGTGTACTACTTTATCGGTGCAACTTATGAGGCCATGGTGTTGGCTTAACCAGTCCATCCCAAGGATCACATCTATCCCTTTGGATTTCAGTACTACCAGGTCTGCTAGAAACTCTACCCCACTTAAAATAATCCTTACCCGGGGGCATCCCAGTTGACACTTAATGTCACCTCCGGGTGTTCGAGTTAATAGGGGTGCTTTTAGTAGTACTGTGGGTATGCTATGCTTTTCCACAAAGCTTGAGGATACGAATGAGTGCGATGCTCCCGAATCGAATAGTATGGTAGCCAAGACTGAGCTGACCAGGAACTCACCGAGTACTACGCCTTGTGCTTCCTGTGCCTCCTGCGCATTGATGTGATTGACCCGGGTGCGTCCATACGACTGCTGGGGCTGCCTCATCTGCTGGTTGCTGTTGTTGTTGCCGAAGTTATTGTTGCTGCGCACCGGCATGCGGTTGGCTCCTGACACAAGCGGCCTTGGCCCGTTCACCGAGTTGGAGTAGGTGGTGGTGGTTGGCTTTTTGGCATACGGGCAGTTGGCGATGAAGTGCCCGGTTTCTCGACAGTTGAAACACACTTGGGAGCGTTGTTGTTGTTGGCGGTGATCCGGCCGGTGTTGTTCTATGGGGGCTTCATGGCACTGCGGTTGTAGGAGGGCTTGAACGCGGGCTGCGGGGGCTTGCGAGCTCGTGGCTTGGGATTGGGTTACGTATCGCATGGGAGCTTGGAACCTGGACATGGGGTGTCCAAAGTTTCTCGGCCTCCGGGACCGCTCTTCTCGCTTGGCCTTGTGTTCCATGAACTTGCGCTTGTTTTCCTTCTTCTCTTCGGCCCTTGCTCTCTCCGTGAGTATTGCCATGTTCATGAGGGTGTTAAAGTCCGGGTAGATCTGAGGAGTCAGCAGTGTCCTCAGTTCCGGAGTCAGCCCCTTCTTGAACATTTCTTGCTTTTTGGAATCTTTATCCACTTCCTCGGGGGCATAGCGTGCCAGCTCTATTAATTGGTACGTGTATTCCTCCACAGACATGTTGCCCTGGCGGAGTTCGCGGAACTCGTCTGCCTTCCGCTTTAGCGTGGCCTCCGGGATGTGGTAGCGACGGAACTCCTCCACGAATTCATCCCATGTGATGGCGGAGGGATCCTTGGCTGCGGCGCAGTAATTTTCCCACCAGGCTAGGGCTGTCCCGGTGAGCTGGTGAGCTGCCAGGAGAACCTTGTCGCGGTCCTCACAGTTGAAGGGCTCTAGCTCTCTCAGAATGGCTCTCAGCCAATCGTCGGCATCCAAAGGATTCACCGACCCGCCAAAGGTGGGCGGCTTAGTCCTGAGGAACTCGAATAGCTTCTCGTTCATGCCCAAAACTCGAGGTCTTGGGCGGTTGACGGCGTTGAAGATAGCCTCCATCAGGACAGTCTGGTTGGCTAAGACTTGTGCCAAGTCAACGGGAGGGGGTGGCGGTGGCAGGACCACGTTCTCTCCTCCATCTTCATTTTGGTTAACCTCCTGGTCGTGGAGACGCTCCCTCCGATCGGCTTGCGATCCTTCAGCGTCCGATCGGTGGTTACTGACAGGGCGCCTGGAAACCATCTGTAAAGAAGCGGGTTTTCTAAGAGATCTAGTTTTATGTGATATTTAAGTGGATTATATCAGATTTCTTTTTTGAAAAGGCAGGGTCTACTCCTGCCGGTAAGCACACAACAAGCACATAGCAAACAAGCAAGCACAAATTAGTTTTTATTACAAACCAGCGAGGAGGATACATCCCGACTATGCGGACACACTACACGACTAAGGACTAAGGGCGTGATTTGGACCAGTACGACTTCATTCCCTGGGTCAGGGTCACTGGGGCCTGCTACTCGCGAGGAGAGCCATCTTCTGGGGTCGAGTGTTCTTCCAGCGGAATAAGCAACTCGTCATCATTCCCGCCTTCGGGGTTTCCGTTTTCCTAAGGCTGTGCTGCGGCTTCAGCGGTCGCTGTTGGGGGTTCGGTGACTGCTGGTGGTGCTGGGGGGACTTCGATAGTTCCTCCCCATCCTACAAGGGGTGTTCCCAGCAGCACTTGAGCTTCTCCAATGGCTGGAACAGGGGTTCCGCCGTTGGTCCATTCTTGCATGCGTTGGTCCTGGATTCTCCTGAGGCTTTCCTGGGCAACGGCTTCACTGCTTATGGCGGCTGCGGTTCTTGCTTCGGCTTGAGCCACTCGGACTTGGTGCATCCTCACTGTGACTTCAGCTTGCTCGGCCCGACTGATTTGTTCCCTCAAGTGTCTGGCCTGGTCATCAAAGAGCTTACCCGGGGAGACAAGGTAGGCGACTACGTGGTACGAGCGGAGTCTTCTTGGTGGCGGCATCGTTCCAGGTTTCTCATGCGGGCCTGCCAAACTGGGGTTCTGATGGCGGGAGGGAAGTACCTCATTGGTGTGGGGACGAGGTGTTCTTCGTAGATTCGGCATAGGAAGCGGAGGGCTTTTCTGAGGGCCAAAAGATAGGTGTCTCGGTGTTGAAATCCTGTGGCGGTCACGCGCCACGGCTCGATGTTGGTGTGGCGGTTGCTTCTAGCGACGGAGAGGACCACTCTACAGCGAAGAGTGCCGAGTTGCTCGTACTCTCTGCTGTAGTACCTAGGGCGCTCAGTGATACCGAGGCGCTCCAGGGAGTTGATGAGAAGGCGTGCAAAACCAGGCTCCTCCTGGCACACGCCTTGGGTCCATCCATCTTTCGCCATCTGAAAACAAAGGTAGAGTTGAACAGGTTTTGGTGGGGTACAAGAGATGGATAACTTTATTTAGTAGCAAGGTTGGGGTACATTCTTCGGGGTACACTTATTATTACTAGGACTCAACTTCTAGCCTAACACCCTAGTCTTATCCTCATGATGATTCTTCCTCTAGCTGGATACGGCGCTTCTTCAGTGGAAGATCTTGCTCCAGTATCTCATCTTCAGTCTGGGTCCCTTTGTCCCAGTGGGTTTCTTCGGGTTCATCTTCTTCTGCTCTGGCTCCTTCATCTCTGCTTCTACGCTCCTTTAGTTCATCTCATAGGGCTTTATGGGCCAACAGAGTGTGCTCTCTTTCCCTAAGATACTCTTGCTTCGTGTTGTGTAGTTCAACTTCTGCTATGGTTGTCTTTACCCTCTCCAGTTCTATCCTCTGGTCTGCTCTTTCCGCTTTGTCAATCTCGCTTCGATTCTTGGGCTTGCTCCCGATAAAGGTGGTCTAGGCCTCGCGAGGTAGATGGATAGGTGGGAAACGCGCCTCTTCTAAGTCTTCTTCCTCTCGTTCTAGTCCTCTCATGCGATCAATCCACGAGCGTCCTCTTCCTCCGGAGGGTGGAAAGAATCCCATTGGAGTCCTTCGGAGGTGCTGTCTATAAACCACTCGTAGCTGTCGCAGGGCCTTCCGAGCAGCCTTGGGGTAGGTGTCGGCGAAGCGAAAACCAGTGGTGGAGACGAACCATGGTTCTATGTCGGGGTAAAGCGTGCTTCTTCCCACAAAGATCAGCAGCTTACACCGAGGGGTGCCGTAGCGTTCGTACTCCCGGTAGACGAACTCTGGCGGATCCCTTACTCCGACGCGCTCTAGGCTGAGTAGCAACAGGTTAGGGAGGCCAGGCTGGACGGGGCAGATTCCTCCGTTCCATTCGGGGTTAGCCATCTGGAAACAGGCAAGAATCAAGGTAAGGATTTGGGAAAAGGTGAGCTCAGCAAAGGAAAGGTTAGAGAAGGCCAGAGGAGGTCTCGTACCCTAGGGGTCATGTCCTACGGCCAACCTACGGCTCTGATACCACCTGAAGCGTCCCCTCATCAGAGGTGACTAAATGTGACACAAATACCAGTCCCAGGAGGCTGGCAACACATTTATTACAACAGGTGGATCAGTCTTTTACATTACGGCGACACAGAGGGCACGGAAGTGCCAACGCTACAAGGAACAACACAAACGCTAACGACCATACTACGATAGCAAAGGCTTCCATAGCCTCCTCAGAGTACCACACCATGGAAGCTTTCTGCGGGGGCCCTGGGTACACAGGCACGGTTGGGTGTAGGGCAGCGACCTACTCGACGTCTTCGGGAATATAATCGGGATCCTCCTCTGTAAAATAGTTAGTAAAACAAGGGTGAGCACATACGTACTCAGCAAATCCAACCCCACCCATGGAGGGGCTTATAAGCAGAATCATGCATAAGGTATAACAAGGATCAGGTTATGGTTCATTTTGCAAACTTACTCATGCAGGGGTTCATTTCAAAAGGTTTTCACAAATCATTTGGGTGACTGGAGGGGGTATAAATAGCCCAAGGCATCAAACTAGCCGTTGGCTAACGTCCACTGAAAAAGGTACCGTCGGATGATCCGACGCTATATTTTCCAGGGCGTCGGTTCATCCGGTGCCCCTGCCACGTCACGTAGTCGTTGAGGTTCTCTGACACAACTGCTCCAACGCTATGTACCGACGGTGCGTCGGATCATCCGGTGTTGAAGACCCCGCGTCCAAGTCGCCTCTGTTAGCTTCCAATCAACCGTCGGATAGACCGACGCTTCACCCTTACCAAGGCGTCGGATCATCCGGTGCTGAAGGCTTCCTCTTGGCGCGTCTCTATCTTGATTCAAACTGAGCGTCGGATAGACAGACGGTGTCCCCACTCAGACCGTCGAATCATCCGGTGCTACTGTCTTCCTGGCTCTTCCTCTGCAACTCGTCCGACGCTACTAAAAAGTGGACCGTCGGTTCATCCGACGGTACCTAGGGTTTGACCCTGTGTACCAATTCGTCCGACGATTGCACCGACGCTTGTTATTGAGGGACCGTCGGTTCATCCGACGGTGTCTTTTCTTTTCCTTTTCTTGCTCGGTTTTGACCCTTTGTTTTGGCATTTTGGCATGTGGTTTTCTTGCATCCTTGGGACCTAGAAGTGTCTACAAAGACATGCTAAAACAATATGGTTAGTCCCAATGATCATGTTGTCATGAATCACCAAAATCAAACTCGAACTAATGGCATATGAGGCCATGTTCGCTACAGTAGCGAGGCGAGGGGTGACTCTGACTCCCCACTCATTTAGTTGGCTATTTTTCCTCCTTTCCACTCTCTCTCCACCACATTAAATACACCAAAAGATATATGTTCGGAATACTAAATGTAGATGAAATCAAAAACTAATTACACGGTTTTGATGGCCTTTGCGACACGAATCTTTTGAACCTAGTTAGACCATGGTGGGACAATATTTACCAAAAAAGCCGAAACTTACCTTTTGTTTCAGTGTGTTAAAAAGACAAATTTTTCTGACAACTAAACAAGGCGTCAGTGTTATGGTCCACCGGTACCGTAAAAGAGCCCTGAATTTAGTTGTAAAATTTATTTTTGGCTGTTGTCTTCTTTAGTGGTTCTATATAAGATGCCTGCATATCTTGTGAAAAGGAAAATGTCATTTGTTTTGTTTATTTCCTATCCATTCCATTCTCCTGCATACAGGTCCTTTATATAGGATGATAAGTCTCATTTGTTTTGTTCATTTCCTATCCATTCAATTCTCCTAGACTAACTCTTCAAGCTTTGCATGGATTCGACTAATTGCAAATGATCATAATGCATGGTGTGAGCTCTAGTTGATTGAGACTGCCGTCTCTGCAGTCTTGCCGTGGCACCACCCCCATAGCTGGTTGTCATCAGGATGTTAGGTGTGGCGTTACTGCCTCTCGCAGTTAGGGTGTTGCCAGAAAATGGTGGCGAGATTCCAGAAAGCCATTATGCCTGCAGCCTGTAACAGAACTTCTGATGGCCGATCAGCTGAGCTAAATTTTTTCTAATGACATTCAAGCCTCACTAGGTGGAGAGTGATTACAATTGATTCTAACTTCAATCATCGCAGGTGATTCATTGCAGCTGCAAACTGCAAGCATCACGCTCCCGTCTGAAGTAAAACTGGATGTCATATTAATCAATATAGGTCATGCTCAACCATCCCTCTATGTATTAACTAAGTACAGGCCCTAAACAATCAATTGTCGGCCTTCTCAAATAGCTAAAGTTCAAGGATTAATTTCTTGGCTTCTTCTCATCCACCTTTTAATAATGCAATGTTGTGCAGACATTATAATTGATATTGCACCTACTGCTAATGATGATTGTAAATCTACATGTATTGTCTGTCTACATGCACGGTTTTAGCGCGGCATTCTAAATATGTATTGATCTTTTTGGGTTTTTGGTTGTGGGTTCCGTTCGTATCCCTTCTGCCATTGTTTGGGTGGAGGAGTTGATGGTGACGTCCTTTGAGCCGTTCTCTATGAGTGATGAAGGGCTCGTGATGGTTGTAACTGTGTCGTGAATGTTTTCGATGCATATGACTATTGCGATCTTCAAAAGTACCACCGTGTAATTGGTTTGTTAATATTGGTTGATCTTCTTTTTTTTGTCCTTTCTTCCATCGATGGTAACAAGCGACGGTGATAGGAAGAAGATTAAGTAATTCTCTTTTCTGAATGGCCCTTCTGGTAGTGGTTCTTATTTTCCTAAATATAAATAAGATCATGTGCATTTTGAGGGATTAAATGTCAAGAGGACCACAGCTATATGCTTGCTTGAGAATTGAGATCATGGAAATAAAAGCTGCATCCTAGGTCCTATGTATAGCAACAACACAAGAGCGCCATTGGTTTCTGTTTGTTTCCACACCAGACAGCCAATGCAACTGGCATAGTTGCATGCGGTTAGCTGCTACCAGTCGTTACTCGTTATGCAAGTGGGAATGAGTGGTATTAGGATTACTTGCAGCCGCACTATTTTTGGAAAGCAGACAAAATTCCACACGGAGCACACGGATTTCTTTCCACAGCTCAAAAAATCTCTTTTTTCTAGTCGGAAGAACCCCTGAGAACTCTGGCACACGCTGCCTGAGGTGAGGCCTGACCACTTCTTTAACATATCACTGCCGACGTAACTGAGGAAGCAATAATGCAAAAACAAAGGAAGAACAAAGGAAGAACAATAAAAGGACTGCTCAAAAAAGGCTAAAGAGGTTGTACAAGAACATATGAACTGCCAAGTCTGCTCATTAATATGGCAGCACACAACATGTCACCTACTGCTATGAACGTAGATGCAACTGCACAGGAACAACAAGCCGCCATCCATGGTAATGAAGTGTTGCCGATACAACATGCCCACCATGTCGGCCACATCCACAGCCGTCACTGTGCCGGCCTCCCCCCTCGGCGACCACTCCACTACCCTCCGGCCACCAACCCTACCGTCATCGACCATATCTTGTGTGCTTCACGGATGCTGGCATCGACACTGCAGACGTTGAGATGACAACCAGGAGCAGCCGAACAGTTGAGGCAAAATCGCACTTCATGAGCTGTAGCAAAATGATAAAAGATCAAAACAATTAGCATGTAACACAAAATAAGAAAGCACAAAAAAAAGATAATTGGATGAGGTGACCCACTAGCTTGCATATCCTAATAATCAACAATCAGTCCATAAAAGGATCACCGAAAATTGCTTGGCACTTGCATTGTTTTGCTCGATTCATAACGAAAAATTGCGAGATGCAAGCTGTATAATTGCCTATGAAATTGTGTAATGGTTGTATAGATAGACATGCATAAATCATTCCTTGATGATGCTCATCACAGTTGTAATTAAATTATAATTGGCACATTAGATACTTGGAACACAAAAAGGTTTTATTAAGGGAAATGTTATGCAAACATTGGAACATCCAACACATGTTTTCCGTGCAAACAATGAGAGAGGTAGGTACAAGGCAAGTGAACTATCACTACTATTTTTACAAAAAAAGAAATAAAAACTCACGGACTGCCACTAGTGTATGAGGATGAGTGATTCCTACTCAAGTCGTATTTACAATACTTTTTGTATAGAGCTAATCGGGTGAAGCGTCCCCTCATCAGAGGTGACTAAATGTGACACAAATACCAGTCCCAGGAGGCTGGCAACACATTTATTACAACAGGTGGATCAGTCTTTTACATTACGGCGACACAGAGGGCACGGAAGTGCCAACGCTACAAGGAACAACACAAACGCTAACGACCATACTACGATAGCAAAGGCTTCCATAGCCTCCTCAGAGTACCACACCATGGAAGCTTTCTGCGGGGGCCATGGGTACACGAGCACGGTTGGGTGTAGGGCAGCGACCTACTCGACGTCTTCGGGAATATAATCGGGATCCTCCTCTGTAAAATAGTTAGTAAAACAAGGGTGAGCACATACGTACTCAGCAAATCCAACCCCACCCATGGAGGGGCTTATAAGCAGAATCATGCATAAGGTATAACAAGGATCAGGTTATGGTTCATTTTGCAAACTTACTCATGCAGGGGTTCATTTCAAAAGGTTTTCACAAATCATTTTCATAACCCAAGCAACTCAACAGTTTTAGGGAAACCACTGTGGAACTACCGGACTTCCTGTCCGTCGTAGCCCAGGCACACAGCCGCACACACTTCACCGGAAAACAACTCACGCCAGAAAACATCCCATCCCAAACACTAGTTTTTATGACCACACCGTGACTCGTCCAATACCGTGGACACGGCTATTCGAATAGGTTTGACACTCTGCAGAGGTTGTACATCTTTACCCACAAGTAGGGTACCGTCACACGGACACCTTAGTGCCAGTACGGATCCTATCAAAGCCATTACCCACCTTAGCTAACACTACGAGCCACCACGGAAGCACCCAAGGGGTTACATAACCAGGGCGTACCTCACACAGAGCGTACCCCTACTCCTTGGTCTTCCGCTGCTCACCCGCGCACCAGATGGCAAGTAGATTAACTAGTGGGGTTTATGCTAAGCCGTTGCCACATACAACGGTCGAGTGGTTGTACGATGATTTGGGTCAGGTGAGATGTCACGCAACCCGGTCCTTAACCGACAAGATGGACAACTCCCAACACGCTCAACCACACAGGTACGAGCTCACCCATACTCCTGACACACACGTCCATCTCGTCTACCCAGTTCTTTACTCATTTTCCAAACATATCCCATTTCCATTTTAAAGCACTCACACATTTTGAAAGCACTCACACATTTTTAAAGCACTCATTTAGGCCAAAACAAGGTTCAATCATAGCAATCAAGGGTGGCTATCCTACCATGTTTTTGCAGTGAAACAACATGCAATTTATAAAACGGGTATAGGGTTGTGTTTATAAAACTAGGACAGAAGCATGCATCAAAGGGGGAGGTTGAACTTGCCGTCTTCGAAGTCTTCGGGGAGTGCCGACTCGGCGTTCGGGACCTCGGGCTCCTGCTCGCAGTAGTCGGCTCCAAACTCCGGCTCGGGGCACCTTCCTTCGTTTACTTCGTCGGCTATGGCGCACACACAGGCAAGCATGCAATCAATATAAGCACACACAATTTCTCCGGCTGAGCTCGTGGAAGGTAATTAGATAAAATAGAGAAATAAATATTATGCAATGGTTCTGGGTGACGGATGGGTGATGGTATACCCGGCACGGGCGTGGGAAAGGTTGGGCGCGATTTGGATTAAAATTGCGCATGAAATGACAGGTTAACAGAGGTGTTTAGGGTTAATTAGGGGCCTGTTAGTATTTTATTATAAAAGAAAAGGACCTAAATATAATATTTAAACCTGGCGGGGGTGTTACTAAATAGTCCAGGGGCATAATCGTAAAGGGACAGGGTTGTTTTTGTGGTTTAATTTAAAGTATAGGGTCTGTTTTGGAAGAAAAGAGTGAGGGAAATAGAGGGGGGTCGGTTTTGGATAAGTGGGAAAAGGGCAGGGGGTTTTGGGCAAAAAGCCCTTCTTCTTCCTCCCTCCCTCACGACACGAACGCGAGAGCGGGGAGGCCGACCGTGGAAGGGGGAGGGGCGCCGGCGACCTGGTGCACGGCGACGGCCGGGAATTGGGGCGAAACGAAGAGGAGGTCGAGGGCAACCGATTCCGCTTCTTACCTCGGGCTGGGGTGCTCCGGAGAGGCGGATCGACGGCCGGCAGTGGGGCTGTTCGCGGTGGTGACCGAAGCGACACTGGAGGTGGTGATGGAGGGCTCGAGAAGAAGGGGGAATTGTTCGTGGAGGTGCGGGGCGAGGTGGGGAGCCGGTCCGGCCCTTTTATAGGCGCGGGAAGGTCGGTTTGGCGAGGATATTTTGAGCTTCGCGGAGCTTCAATGGCCGGCAATGGAGGTTCGGGAAAAATCCCGGCGTGGACTCCGCCGGCGGGATTCTCGGTCGGCTCGCCGTGCGAATTGACCCGTCGTGCGGCCGCCGTGGCCGTGGAGGGGAGGGAGGCAGCGATGCGCGCGCGCGGTGGAGGTGACCGGTCGGAGTAATGGAGGTCTTCGTTTGTCGAGCAATGTAAGGGAGGGGGAGCCGCCGCCCGCCGTGGCGTGGGGGGCGCCCCTTGGCGTGTCGGCTTGGGGCTTGGTCGGCCGGCCGGGGGAGGGGGGCCGGGCCGCCTGCGGGGGCGCGCGGGGGGTGCCGCCCCCGCCGCGCGTGGGGAGGGGAGTCGCGGCCTCCCTGCGTCTCGCGTGGGGAGGGGGCCCACGCGGGGGGGCCCTCGGCCTGAGGCCGGAGGAAGGAGAGGGCGGTGGAAAAAGAAAAGAAGGAAAAAAGAAAAAGGAGAAAAGGGAAAGAAAAAGAAGAAAATAAAAAGGAAAAATCAGGGAAGAGAAATAGAAAAGGGATTTAGAAAATTAGGAGAATTCCTAGAAAAATTAGGAGAAGGAGTATTGCGGATTTTTCTGGGTTTCTCGGATACCAGCGTCAATTCCGGAACGGCGGTGATGGCGAGGTGGACCGGCCGGCGGGACCGCGGCGTGCGCGGGATTCCCGGCACGGTTGCCGACCGCGGCGCCGGGGTGGCACGCGTGGGTGCCGGCTCCGAGTGCGGGCGGTGCCGGCGAGATTCGCGGCACGCGCGCCGAGGGTGAGAGAGGGAGACGGTGACCAGGGTTCCGAAAGGGGGCAAATGAGCTCAGCTGGACAGTTTTGAAGACACGCGTGATTTATTTGGTGATTTATTAGGAGCTAAAAACGCGGGCGTTACATCCGGGCTATTGTGAAACAAAGGTCATAATAGAGAGTGCTCATGTACTTATGTACACATGTGATGCATAAACAAATTTGGATCACTATTTACTGAAAACAACACCACATATTATAAGCAAAGCAACACCTCATGTGCTGCTTACCTGCACGAATCACAATAGAGAAACAACATGTAGTGGCTGGAAATCAAAATCAAAGAAATAACTTGTCGAGCTGCAGCTATAACATATTAGACAAGCAAATTCGATCTAACACAACCTAGAATTTGCGAGCAGGATTGGAGAAAGTTTGAGGCTTCACCGAAAGAGGAAAAGGGAAGTATAAATGAGTGGAAGAATAGCAAGTGCAATTAATACGTGCAACTAAGATGAGTTATCAACATAGCTGTTTACATTTAGTGACAGAAGTATAAAGTTGCCTGGGAAAAGAACCTAGCAGAACAATACTGTTGTCTAATATAGAATGGTGCAGAACATATACCCATATTCTTGGTATTTTATAACCATATTATTGCCTACTAAAGTATATTGGTTTGCCTACCTCAGTAGAATATTTTCCTAATAAAGGAACATTATTTTACAACATAGTTCAATGTACAAAATTAGTAGTGATCAGCAACTAACTTGGTTAAATCCAAATGCTAAGTTGTTGAATCAATTGGTATAAATGACTTAGAATCCAATGGCTAATATTTAGTGCCTACTAAAACCAATTATCGCCTACTCCTGAATCGTATTTTTAATATAATTACCTAGGTTAAAGTACTAAATTGATAAGGAATGGTCAATAAACTGCTTAGCTTTAACTAAAAAATTAATAGACAGGCTATAATGAGAAAACGGCAGTAAGGGACAAACACATGTGTAACCAACATATTAAGTTGCCATATAAGTTTTTTTTCTCTAGTTGCTTAAGTTGCCTTATGGAATAGGCTAAATTAATGTCTAATTTCTACTAATTTGAGTACTAAATAATATTAAGTTGTTGTTCAAAAAAGTATATTTTAATTTCAAAGCTTGTTAAAAATTCTACTGGTGCCCATATTGCTATATGAAATCATTCATGATTATATAAGTTGTGCAGTAAAACTTGTACCTTCTTTTCAAAATTACTATATGCAAAAACATTTAAAAATGTTTCTGACATAATGATGTGTTTTTATCTGGTTGATTGGGTTGCTTTTTTATGCAATTAAATTGATCACTAGTTGCTGCTGATTTGAGAGAAAAACTGAATATGTATACTGAAGTAACAAATGATGGGACAACAGAAAAATCTGAAATTGATCTCTGACTCACCTTCTTAGAACTGAACTTCAGATTATAGACAGGTTGTGGGGCAGTCCTGAGCTTATCATACCAAGTTCTTGTGCACCCAACCCAGTTATAAGCTCAGTGAGCTGATTTCTCAACCCTATCATCACCTCCAGTACAACACTATTGTGAAGGCAGTCAATTTTCTGCATGAACGCAACAATACTGTAAGAAGGGCTAGTCACTCTAAAAACAAATAAATAATGAGGAACACCACCAACCACTTTTTCCTTTATAGCATTTCCAATCATATAATCAGCAAGATCTAATATTTCACCCTCACAGTGCTTCTGCGAGATTTTGTGCAAACCCTTGCTAGCTTGCTATCAATAATCAGGGTCGCAGGAGACAACATTAGATGTGCCCTCAAACTCGTTAAAAGCCTTAAAATCAACGAAAGAATAGGACGGCAAATTGAGGTGGTTGTGTAGTTGGACAAAATTACATTTGATTGGTAAGAAATCATTGCCAAAGAATAGGACATGAGGTGCTAAAAGTTTCATAAAGGGAAATGTTATACCATCATTCGACAATTCAACACATGCCTCCATGTTTTCCATACAAAGAAATGAGGAAAAAGGGTTCATCTAAACATGTAGAACTTGTTATTTTGTTTACAAACTATTTATCACTAGCTACAACGGGACTAGATTGGTAAAAAAACAACACAAAAAATACACAAGGACTAGTATGCAATTAGGTGCAGTTAATATTATTTTCAAATCACCACATGTATTTTTTAGTGCAAAAGATACAACAAAAGTATCAAAACAAACCTGGTTAACTCATTATTCCAGTAATCCTCATGATTCCAGGTCAAGTGCCTAGCTGACTATTAGCTGGTTCCATGTTTGTATTGCAACTTCAGCTAAGTAAGCCAACTAGATTTAAGGTATTTCGCTAGCTACATCATGATTCATGATGTGATATAAATTCAACCAGTTTCCCACTTGTACAGTGACAGCGAATATGCAAAATGAATGCATCTTTAGTACCCAAACAAATGGTGAATATGTTGAAGCTTATAACAAATATTCTAGTAGATCTACCTGTGTACACTGCATCCTCCTCCTCTGTTTAATATCCCGCGGGCAACAATATGCATCGAATCAAACAAGCAACACGAAATGACAAAGGAGAAAACAAGAGATAAATCCTTACAACCATATGACACCCCCTCAACTCCTAAACTTAACCTAACCGGTAGGAGGTGCTTGTGTGCCGTGTCTGATTGATGTGAAGGGAGGGTGTCGACACGAGGATGGAGCAACAAAAATGAGACAAAATCGCCAGGATAGAAGGAGCACGCACTAATTGGGACACGAATCGGCGAAGCGGAGGTTGGAGATGCAAATTAGCTGTGCGTCAGAGGAGCAATTCAGAAGAGAAGTGTGCCAATCTCCATTTACCGCGGCACTCCCAATAGTCTCGTCAGTGACGCCGCCTGTCTCGCCTCGCCTAACCTAACCCTAACGCGGCCATGCCTCAATCAGAGGGAGTAGGAGGTGGAAAAGGTAGGAGAAGAGGAGCAACCTCATCAGGGGTCTGCCGCCATGGAGCCACCGCCGCGCGCTCCCTAGTTATTCAGCCGCCACCGCGCGGTCCCCTCGCCAGCGCTGCCGCGCGGCTCCACGGGGGGCACCGCATGCATGCTCGGCCGGGGGGAAGGCACCGCGGGGCACGGCGAGCCCTTGCGGGGGAGGGGCGGTGCGCTCACCGGGGAGGGGGCGTCGGGAGCGCCGTCGTCGAGGCTGCCGTCGCTGAGGCCGCCGCTGCGCCGTCGCCGAGATCGATGGAGGTGGAAAATGCCTCAGGAACGAACGGTGGAGACAAAAGAGACTTGTGTGTGGGGCCGTGCTGGAGTGATGGGAAAAGAGGGCTGTGCGGGTGGATAAATTACAGCCTGTTGGAACTAAGTCTTTACCGTAGACTAATTGTAAAGAATGATGACCCAAGTGTGCACGTGATTTCTGGGCGATATCGATCGTCTCATACGGTTTGGCTAGGCCGTTGTGGAGCAACGGCAGCGAGGCAACAAGCCTCTGGTTCCCATGTGGCTGTGATTGTGAGGATGCGAGGGAACGCTTGGTGACCCGACCGACGGTCGGCCGGTCAGCTGAGATCACCTCATAATTTCTCTGTTTACCTTTTTTTTTAGTTGCTCTGTTTACTAAATAACGAAGCTGGAACCTTACTCAACAGTAATCAACTGAAGCCTAGGCCTCTTCATATAGCAAACAGAAGGGTCATCTGTGTTGTACATACATTTCCATTCCATTTTCGCCACACTAGCCTTTATTTGGGCCACTAGCTCGCGGGAACGAGAGGTATCAGGAAGACTACTACCTCTGGCTATCCGCCGGTGGGTGCGTGGCGATGCAATCATCCTCGTAGCTAGGCCACCGTCCACCGACGTCCAGTGGATGCTGTCCAGTGGCTCAAAAATATAAAATAAGCGAGGGATCTGGATGCTGTATTGCTGTTGTTCTATTGAGCTCACACCGGAGTCCAGTGGCTCTACCGGCTAGCTCCGCTGCCCCTGCACCACCTAAAGCGGGCCAGCCGACGTCACATTGTTTAGAATTTTTTTTATATTTTTTATTTATTTTGGAAAAATATACGATATTTTCAAAATTTAGCAAATTTGACTTTCAACCGCCATGGTGCACGGCCATCGATGAGAGATGGCAGCAAGGCCCAATCGTGGCGCCCTGCGTGACGAAAGGCCAGGGGCTGCACCACCGAAAACTGGCCAGCCGAGGTCATCTCGTTTAATTTGCTGTGTTTCATTCATGTGTTACTAGTGAGAACAATTGAGCATCATCAATTAAATACTCATGTAGTTAGTTATATATGTATCCCTTAAGTAAAACTGGCCGGATATCATATCATCCAATAGGTCATGCTCAACAATCAAAGATGTATGGAGTCATAATGTTTTTATAAAAATAAGAAGTCAAAGTTGTACTTTAGATGTCGTGTCGCTGTCCTAAGCGATTTCATTTACCAAGCCGAGTAGTTATTTACGTTATCAAAGTCAAAGACTCTGGGCGCTCTCTCTGGTCTAGTGGTTATATGGGTTGGTTCTCGATATAAACAACTGTTATGGTTTTCAAAGCTCCATGGTGTGATTGAGATTTTTCTAGATATTTCTAAGTTGATTCTTGTTTCCTTAATATAAATCTATTTGATTCCCTGTATATGGCATTTTTTGTGCCAAAACAAAGTCAAGAGAGCCGGAACTATATAAATCCATATACTTGAATTTGCCTGATAGTTGAGATCGTGCATATATAGGCTCATTTGTTTTGTTCCTTTCTATCCCACACTGTATCCAGACTAGCCCGTGAAAACTTGTATGCAGTTAACTACTAGTAGCCGCCAGGTATGCACACGACAATGAGTGGTATCAGGAAGCTAAGTGAGCGATGTAGCGAACATGGCCTCATATGCCATTTGTTCGGAGTTTGATTTTGGTGATTCATGACAACATGATAATTGGGACTAACCATATTTTTTGAGCATGTCTTTGTAGACATTTCTAGGTCCCAAGGATGCAAGAAAATCACATGCAAAAATGCCAAAACAAAGGGTCAAAACCGAGCAAGAAAAGGAAAAAAGAAGACACCGTCGGATGATCCGACGGTCCCTCATTTACATGCGTCGGTGCAATCGTCGGACGAGTTGGTGCACAGGGTCAAACCCTAGGTACCGCCGGATGAACCGACGGTCCATTATTTAGTAGCGTCGGACGAGTTTCAGAGGAAGAGCACGGAAGACAGTAGCACCGGATGATCCGACGGTCTGAGTGAGGACCCCGTCGGTCTATCCGACGCTCAGTTTGAATTCATACAGAGACGCGCCAAGACGAAGCCTTCAGCACCGGATGATCCGACGCCTGGCCAAGATAAAGCGTCGGTCTATCCGACGGTCAGTTGGAAGCTAACAGTGGCGACTTGGACGCGAGGCCTTCAGCACCGGATGATCCGACGTAGCGTCGGAGCATAGCGTCGGAGCAGTTGTGTCAGAGAACCTCAACGGCTACGTGACGTGGGAGGGGCACCGAATGAACCGACGCCCTGGAAAAGCATAGCGTCGGATCATCCGACAGTAGCTTTTTCAGTGGACGTTAGCCAACGGCTAGTTTGATGCCTTGGGCTATTTATACCCCCTCCACTCACCCATTTGAGGTGGCTGGATTGTGTGGAAGTGCGGAGGAGTTCAAGACACATTGAAGATCATACCCAATCCACCCAAGTGCTTAATTGCTCATCCTTAGACTTGCATATGCTTTGTGTATGTGCTTAGTGCTAGGCTTAGCTTAGAGCTGAGTGAGTGCAAGGTTGTGCCAACCTTGTGAGGTGATTCTTGAGTGAATCCAGTTGTACAAGGTTCGCCGGAAGCCTTGGGGCCTAAGTGGCTCACCGGCAATCGTCATCGACCCTCCGGCTTGGTGTGGAGCAGCGAGGACACTTTGTGCGGGGGACGTGGAGACCCCCATCCTTGGTGGAGAAGCTCCTTAGTGGAGGCGGCATCAAGGTGACCAAGGGAGCTTGGCGAGTGCCTAAGTGGCTAGCCTTTGTGGCGAGTCAAGTGGTGCTCTTGGGAGAGACTTGGTGACCAGGAAGCAATACTCTTGTGTGAGTGCTTCAACAACGTGGACTAGGGGTGGCTTAGTGCCTACCGATACCACGGGATAAATCGCGTGTCAAGAGTTTGCTTCCTCTCATCCCCTTTACGTTTCCGCGTTTACTCTATTGCAATCTTTGTTTTCCTCTACTTTCCTAGAGTAGTATCATGCTAGGATTGGCTATAAATTTAGTGAGCCATAGGTTAAGGTTTTAAGTTGCCTAATTTACCTCCTCCCCCTCTTAGGCTAACGAGCATCCGATTCCTTACAAGTGGTATCAGAGCTGGGACTCACTTCCTTCACAAGGAAACGCCAATTCGATTGGTAAATTGTGAAAACCGGCTCATTGGAACGGTTAGGCTTCACCGCCTAGTGAGTTGCTCTATAGAGGAATGAAAGGAGTGGATACCTTAGGTTTGGCTCCACATTTCGATGGCACGGGCTATCCTCGGTGGAAGGTTCTCATGGAGGCCTATCTCCAAGCAAAGGACCTTGATGTTTGGAGATTCACCGATGAGGGCATGAAAAATGGTACTAGAAAGGAAAAGAAATTTGATGTAATTGCTAAGAGTATCATTTTGTCCTCACTAGATGTAGGCGTTTTCAATAGAGTTTTTACTTGTAAAAATGCTCATGAGCTATGGAAAACCATCAAGGAGCAAAATGAGGGTTCAAAAGAAGTTTCTAATGAACACTGTGGTTGTCTTCTTGAGGAATTCAATAGCTTTAAGCAACTTGCAAATGAAAATGCCGAATCTATGTACTCACGCCTAAATGTGCTTGTCAATGAGATCAATGCTTTAGGTGTGAAGGACATCACGGACTTGAACATCAACCGCAAGATCCTTCAAAGTCTCCGGAAACCCAATTATGACTTGGTAAAGGCAATCATCTACGAGAAGAAGCTCTAAGATTTGAAGCCATCTCATATCTTGAGCAAGATCATTGCACACGAGCTTCAACTAATGCCCAAGTCAAAGAAGGCGCCCCAAGAAAAGCCCCAAGAACCATCTTCTCCAACCACAAGCCATGCTCTCTCAAGCCAACAAGAAAAGATGTTGAGTAGGATGGCTACTCATGGATGCTCAAGCGAGGATGATGGTGATAATGGTGACGATGGAGACTCCTCAAGTGATGAAGAGGTTGAATCCATGGTGGCCGAGTACGTGAAGAAGATCTTCAAGTATGTGAAGAAAGTCAACATGTACGGCTACAACGTCCACTTGAGAGAAGGGCGTCATCATCAAGACATCAAGTTCACCAAGGTCGAGCACAAGCCTAAGAAGAAGGTGGTCAAGGAAAGGAGACCAAGGCAAAGAGCAACTATCGCCGTCCGTGAGTGGACAAGTGGTGGAGAATCAAGTTCTTCAAACTCAAGCGATGAATCAAGAAAGAACTTCACCACCCGCTTCATGCATGGTCCCTCATCATCACCACACATGTGCCTTATGGCCCAAGGTATGGAAAGCAATGTAAGTGATGATGAATCCGACACCACCTCTCTTGATGATCTTGTTGAGCTAGTCCATGAGCAAAAAGGAATGCTTAAGAAACAAGCTAATGAAATTAAAGAACTCAATGCTCTCAACGATCTTAGTGCCACCCTTGCTACAAATTATGAACATTTGTTGTGCAAATTCAAATTGCTTAGTAAGGAGTGTGATGAGCTAAAAGCTAAGCTTGAGAGCAATGAGACTAAAACAAGTAATTCCTTTGAGCTTGATGAAACATCTATCCCTTGTGCAATCCCTATCTCCAAGGTAGATGCTTCAACTTCTTGCATTGATTTAATTGATGAATCTTGATCACCATCTTGCCATGAGAATGTTGTTGTAGAAACATGTGATTATCTCATAGGCAAGGAAAATGATGAGCTCAAGCAAGAAGTGAAATGGCTCCGAGAGAGGTTGGAAAACTTGATGGGCAAGGGCAAGAACGATGAAGAACAAGTGGACATCTCTCAAGACATGAAGAGCCAAGTCCAACCTTCTCAAGATAACCGTGATCCCATGGTGAAGAAGCTTAAGAAAGGTGCAACCGTGACTTAGTACAAGTGTCATGGAGAAGGGCACAAGTTCTACAAATGCCCTCAATTTGTCAAGAAGATGGACAAGGGCGCAAAGAAGAAATTGAAGCCCACCATCAAGAGCTCCCTCATCTACACCAAGCCCAACCGCAAGAACAAGACAAATAGCAACACCTACGTCATCAAGAAGAAGGCAAATGGCAAGGTGGTTGCTCACAAGATTGGGAAGATGAAGGAGGAGCGGGGTAGGAACCAACCCATTTGGGTGCCCAAGGAAGTCATCACCAACATGCAGGGGCCTCAAATGGTTTGGGTTCCGAAGGCCACTTGAAGGCCATGAAAGCGGGGACTTGGGAGGCTTGGTACAATCAAGATGAGAAGATTCAAGCCTATAAGCCAAGCTTGCAAATTGGAAATGTGTTGCCCAAGTTCCCCGGTTGAGGTAATGGAAACTAGTACCTATCTCTTACATCATTGTAGCTCCATTGCCTTGTTTAGGTTGCATTTGTTGCAATATTTACATATGGTAGGTTGCTTGTGTCATGTGCTAACCCATGAGCAATCTACATGGTTTGATTAGTGTGTAGGAAAGCTACACTTGTTCTTTCATGGTGCATGTTTTCATATATATCTCCTTGCATCATGAGCAAGCTATAGGGTAAGCTTCCCTTTTGTTATCATAAACAATGTGCATACATTTGGTTGGTGATTCAAACACTAAATGCACACATTTAGGGGGAGCTCATCCTATGGTTTGGTTATGGGACTAACATTGTTTCAAGCTTATCTTATGTAGTCCCCTAGCGACGCATTCCGGTGCGGTGTTTCATTCTAAGAGAATGCTATTTCACTCTCAATGTGATCTAACATCTCTAAAAGAGTGAATATAGCAATATAAGCTTCATGCTATTGAGTCATGTCCTTGCGAGCTTATGTCTCTATATAAGTTCAAAGGCAATGTACTCATACATTCCTAATCCTTGTGGTACCCCAAGTGTCTTCTATACAAGCTTCTTTCAAGTGGTGTCACCTAGTGATATCATTTCCAAGTGGCTCATCTCAATGTGGTGCCAACAAGGTAGAGAGGATCAACCCCCGGAGGTATGCAATGATCAAAAGACTACAAGTGATATCTACAAGTGGTAATGTAACAAGAACCCATTTGTCTTATCTCTTGTCCCTTAAGCTACCTCCTTGCATGATATGCTCTAAGCTTCCTTGTCTTTCAAGTTTGTAGTTGTGCACTTGTTTCTCACTACCCTTGTCTTACAAGTGGTATCTTTTTGTGCACACACTTAGGGGGAGCTTAGTTTGTATCATTCTAGTCTCATGAGCTTGTGATCCACCTTAGTTATTCTCACATGTGGTATCTTCATTGATATCATACATATGGATCATGGTTCATGCGGCTTTCTCCCTTGCATTTAACATCTCTCCTTTGAGCTATGGTTGCTAGATCTTGCTAGTTTCCTTGGACCCGTTTGCTTTGGACTTTTTGGAGATTTTATTCCAAAGGGGGAGAATGTGAAACCAAAGCAAGCTTGTGGCTTAAGCATACAAGTGGGTTCAAGGATGCTTACAAGTGGTTTCAAGGATATGAGACCAAAGGGGGAGAATGTGAACATAAGATCAAAAAGGGGGAAGTTTGATCTAGGGGGAGTTTGGATGATGGTAAGCATCCAAGCAAGTGTAAGTGGTTCTAATTCTGTCAATTCTAGCAAATTTATGCTTGCTTTGGTTGTGTTGTCATAAATCACCAAAAAGGGGGAGATTGTAGCGAACATGGCCTCATATGCCATTTGTTCGGAGTTGATTTTGGTGATTCATGACAACATGATCATTGGGACTAACCATATTGTTTGAGCATGTCTTTGTAGACATTTCTAGGTCCCAAGGATGCAAGAAAACCACATGCAAAAATGCCAAAACAAAGGGTCAAAACCGAGCAAGAAAAGGAAAAGAGAAGACACCGTCGGATGATCTGACGGTCCCTCATTTACATGTGTCGGTGCAATCGTCGGACGAGTTGGTGCACAGGGTCAAACCCTAGGTAACGTCGGATGAACCGACGGCCCATTATTTAGTAGCGTCGGACGAGTTGCAGAGGAAGAGCAAGGAAGACAGTAGCACCGGATGATCCGACGGTCTGAGTGAGGACCCCGTCGGTCTATCCGATGCTTAGTTTGAATTCATACAGAGCCGCGCCAAGACGAAGCCTTCAGCACCGGATGATCCAACGCCTGGCCAAGATAAAGCGTCGGCCTATCCGACGGTCAGTTGGGAGCTAACAGTGGCGACTTGGACGCGAGGCCTTCAGCACCGGATGATCCGACGTAGCGTCGGAGCAGTTGTGTCAGGGAACCTCAACGGCTACGTGACGTGGGAGGGGCACCGGATGAACCGACGCCCTGGAAAAGCATAGCGTCGGATCATCCGACAGTACCTTTTTCAGTGGACGTTAGCCAACGACTAGTTTGATGCCTTGGGCTATTTATACCCCCTCCACTCACCCATTTGAGGTGGCTGGATTGTGTGGAAGTGCAGAGGAGTTCAAGACACATTGAAGATCATACCCAATCCACCCAAGTGCTTAATTGCTCAGTCTTAGACTTGCATATGCTTTGTGTATATGTTTAGTGCTAGGCTTAGCTTAGAGCTGAGTGAGTGCAAGGTTGTGCCAACCTTGTGAGGTGATTTTTTAGTGAATCCAGTTGTACAAAGTTCACCGGAAGCCTTGGGGCCTAAGTGGCTCACCGGCAATCGTCATCGACCCTCCGGCTTGGTGTGGAGCGGCGAGTACACTTTGTGCGGGGGACGTGGAGACCTCCTTCCTTGGTGGAGAAGCTCCTTAGTGGAGGCGGCATCAAGGTGACCAAGGGAGCTTGGCGAGTGCCTAAGTGGCTAGCCTTTGTGGCGAGTCAAGTGGTGCTCTTGGGAGAGACTTGGTGACCGGGAAGCAATACTCTTGTGTGGGTGCTTCAACAACGTGGACTAGGGGTGGCTTAGTGCCTACCGATACCACGGGATAAATCGCGTGTCAAGAGTTTGCTTCCTCTCATCCCCTTTACGTTTCCGCATTTACTCTATTGCAATCTTTGTTTGCCTCTACTTTCCTATAGTAGTATCATGTTAGGATTGGCTATAGGTTGCAAACCTTCTTTTGGGATGGGAGTTTCACACTAGAACAACCTTAGTTGCACATCTAGATAGTATGTTCTAGTTTAACTTTGTGTAAATTTAGTGAAGACGTAGGTTAAGGTTTTTAGTTGCCTAATTCACCCCCTCCCCCTCTTAGGCTAACGGGCATCCGATTTCTTACCGCGGGTTATTGGAGAAAGAGGCCAGCAGGG
Source organism: Cenchrus americanus (assembly GCA_947561735.1). Taxonomy (NCBI): domain Eukaryota; kingdom Viridiplantae; phylum Streptophyta; class Magnoliopsida; order Poales; family Poaceae; genus Cenchrus; species Cenchrus americanus. The sequence continues at coordinate 182,724,368 of OX387245.1, forward strand.
GATAGGAGGCAGGCCTGTCCTTTTGAAATGACCTGCCACGCATTTGTGTGCAGACGGACTCATATTATCAGAACAGAAACTATTTAAAGTGATCGATTTCTATTAGCATTAATAAAGGGAGCCATGTAACAAGATAAGGAAATAATGCTTCTAGCTAGGTCGTCCTTCGTATAGCAACCGATCAAGTTTCATTTGTTTTGTTTCTTAAGTAAAGTGTACGTGTGACACGCACGTATCTAAAGGAACACGGAGTAAATAAGACTTTGTATACATAGTCTATATAGGTATAATTCTCTTTTCACTACAGGAAAATCGATGTTTGCCGTGCGTTCCGATCTTTGCCATGCACATTTTCGTGCGCATTTTTTGGGCCGCACGGCAAAAAATGACTGGTAAAAAATAGTTTGATGTATGTTTTTATACTGGCGCACGGCAAATAAATAGTTTGTCGTGTGTTTGTTCCTTGGCGCATGACAAACATTTTTTTCCCACCGGACGTTACCTCCGTTACCTTGTTCGTTGTCTTTGCCGTGCGTTGGGACAAGGCGCACGGCAAAGACATTCTCAACGCATGACAAAGATATATGTTTGCCGTGTATTTCCATCTGGCGCACGGCAAACATATATCTTGCGCACGGCAAACATATATCTTTGTCGTGTGTTTCCCTACGGCCCAGGGCAAAGTATTTTTAAGAAATTTGATTTTTGTACTTCTTTTGATTTCTCCACTTCAAGAACATTATTTTGTACACAATATTTCAAATTTATACATGTCTCGATAAATTTACTATGTTTAACAATTGTGTGTCACTTAAAGAATCTTTGTCGTATATATCAAATTTGAACTGCAAGTGCATAAAGTAATGGAGTAAAGTTTGTGGAAAAATGATATTTGTGTAAAGTCCGTTTTAAGACCTTTCCCATGAAATTAGTTGAAATTTCAAACATTTAGTTCATGAAGCATGAAAATCCAAGTGTTTTAGAAATGTTTTTTAATCGTATAAAATGCAAATGAAGTTTGAAAATTTTGAGATTTGTCGAGAGTTCATGATATCCAATGGGAAGGTTGTGGTAAACAATAGAGAAGGTTTCAAAGAATTTTTCACGCACGGTATTTAGAAACTGAAACATCTCCAATGAAGTTTTATAGAGTTAAGAAGTATATGATTAGATTTGTAGGTAACATGAGATTCAAACTGAGTTTTGAATTCAATCTTGTTTTCTATAAGCAATAGGCAACATCACTTATTTTGTGTAAATTTTTAGAAAATTTGCAAACTTATTTCATAATTTTTATGAATTAAGTATATTGATTTATGTTATTTAGCCTAGTTTAAGATCTTTTCCATGAATCAAAAGAAATTTGAAACATCTTGAATTGGAAATTTTATCTATAGGCAGTAGACAACATAAGTTGCTCTATGAAAAAATTTGGTGTTTATTTGAGTCCATTTGATAATTTGGTGTTTTCTATATGAAATTTGGATTTTGTTAACATTATCTTTGCCGTGCGCCAGATCCGCACCCCGACGCCACACCTCCTCTCCGTGCCCCACCTCCTCTTCCCCTCCCTCACTGGCGCGCTCGTCCCCCCTCCCTCCTCCTCTCCCGGCGCCAGATCCGGTGGCCGCGGCGGCGGCCTGAGCTCGGTGCTCCCGACGGCCGCGGAGGGCTCCCGGCGGCATCCTCTCCCGCCTCTCCGTCTCCACCACCCCCTCCGATCCCCGGCTCCAGATCCGGTGGCCACGACGGCAGCCACAGGTCGGTGCTCCCGACGGTCATGGCGACGGCCAAAGGTCGGTGCTCCAGCGGCTCCGGAGAGCTCCCGGCGGCCCACGCCGTCCACCCCGGCGCACCCTCTTCCGGTCGTCAGCCTCTCCTCCAACGGCGCCACCGCCCCCTCCTCCTGGAGCACGATCCGGCGGAGACACAAGATTTGCTGACGTGGAGCAAGATCTTGTGGGGGAGGAACACATCGAGCAGCTACCCGCGGCCGTTGTCTCGCCTCCTTGTCATCTTCGCCGACGCGGTGTAGGCCCAACGGCGTCCCTAGCGCGATGGAGGTCTGGCATCCACAGCGATGGTGGGATGCTCCTTCGAGCCCGAGCTTCCCTCCTTCCCTCGGTGCCTGCAGATCTGGCGGTGACTGCAAATCCGGTGGTGGTGGATAGTGGCAGCCGGCTCTGGCGCGGTGGTGGCCCGCCAGTGGCGGGCCCTGTTGTATTATTTTTGTTTCATTTGCCGTGCGTGCCAGGATGAGGCGCACGACAAAGTTCTCACTGTTTGTCGTGCGTCTCCAGACCAGACGCACGACAAAGGTCATCGTCTGCTGTTACAAACGGTGGTGTCGTCATCTGCTTTTCTTTGCCGTGCGCTGTGTTTGACGCACGGCAAAGGACCTTAGCCGTGTGTGTGATTAAAAGTGCACGGCAAAGGCCCTTTGCCGTGCAAATATCTGTCGTGCATCCTTTGTCGTGCGTGTCCAAGAAAAACGCACAACAAAGGCTTTACCGTGCGCTCGAAACGCACGGCAAACAGCCGGTTCCCGTAGTGTTTAGAACTTCTCATGCGGCACATTGCCAATTCTCCTTGACAATGTCAACAAGAAGCTACACATAATCTTTAGAAACCTAAGCAGAATTACTTTGTGTATCCTACAGCATCCCATGAGTGATCGGAGTTTGGGGATCATCACTTTTACAAAAATTTTCGTGGTGAAAAAATAGAGCGAAAATTTGGAAAGGTAGAGACAATTTTTTAGCATGCTTCGCATGCGGCACATTCTAGCTATATCTTGGCAAACAATAGAACTTTATATTCAAGTATCAGTTATAATTCTCTTTGGACATGTCTACATAAACATAAAGTGCATTTAAGCAAACTCCACAAGTTTTCCGATACGAAGATAGAGTGTGATTCTTACAATATGGATCTCAACACTACCAGCCCCAATCTCTACATGCATACAATGTGTAGCCAACTGCACGTTGTAGGTGCTTTTTTCACATGCAATGTCATATGCAAATTTTCACACGCAATACTTCCCTGTATACTAGATGTTTGTAAACTTCCATCAAAATGAACCCAAATTATTAGGTTTCAAAATAATGGTTACAGGCTCAATTCAAATTATCCCATCATACTCCCTCAAAACTTATCCACTTCGAAATTCAATCATAAACAGACTCCATCAAATTGTTCAAAAACTATTAAATCAGATATCAAAATGAATAGATTATATATGAAATAAAATTCAAGACCTATATTGCCATGGCTATTTGATCATATATATATATATATATATATATATATATATATATATATATATATATATATATATATATATATATATATATATATATATATATATATATATTAAAGTGTACATGCTATGAGATAATAATTAGTTTACATGGAATCATAAAGAGTTTTGATGATTGCACGATCTAGTACACTTGTGCATCGATCGAATAAATTTGAAGGATATGCATCTACTATATCTTTGTTTTGCTATATTGCATAATTATTTAAGGATTAAGGAAATTACGGCTCGTGTATTGACCGATGACACATTACGGATCCAAAAAAATGAAGCAAAAATAATACTAACTTCAATCGGAAATTAAGGGCACATGACGCTGTGATTGAGCATTGCACCTCGATCACTTGGTTCAACATATCAAGGCATGATGATCACACTAATCTCAATATATTTTTATGCCATTTTGGGTCACTTAAAAATAATAGATTTCCAAGTTATTTGCAGGCACTTAGATTAGGAATCAGTTAATCATTTGCAAGACTAAAGAACAAGGTGCTCTCCATGACTCCATTATATCTGTCTTTCCACTTGATTCTTCTGAACCCTCTCAAAATCAACTACCATCATCTGCAACCAAACAAAAAGTAGAAGCCCAATAATATTATCTATTATTGTATTGTTCGGCTTTTATTTCGTACATGCCTTGAGAAAGAAAAGGGGGAACAACGAACAACTGAACAAGCGGTAGCCAACCTAGCATTGGCAACCATATATGTAAGCAACGCCCTTCTGAAGAGTTTCTGAATTGTTGATATGACGTGGGAGTGGTGGACTGTTGTCCACTGACGCAGACGGAGGCATGCCTTTGCTCAGTGTGTTCAGACAATCAGTTTTGCGGCAGACATGCGGGCAAGGCTGGCATGAACTTAGGTTCACACAGACTTGCATTTTAGATTAAGCTCGCTGCATAATCGCAATTATTCAGATTAAGGCATTAAGCTCACTGCATGATGTGATGTGTTCTTTCTTTTGAATTTTCTCTTCTTTCTCCTTTTCCTTTCCCTTCTGAAAATTCTGAATTGTCTTCTGTTGTGTAATATCACTTATGAAACTTGGCTAATATACAGCCAGAGGGTAGGGGGGATTCCTGGGTGGCTAGCTGAGCTCGATTTCAGTCAAGCAACCCGGGTTCGAACCCCCGCGGTGGCCTCTCGCTAGCGTGAGGGAGTCACCGGCCGGGAGTATCATAGAGAGAACCTGATACCTAGCGTTGTAGACGAAGGGGGCTACGCTAGCCTCTGGCCCCTATTAATATACATCCAGAGACCATTAACAGTTCAACACTAATATAAATAAATATGTCCTGATCGTACAGATTTCATTAGTGAACAGATTATTAACTGCTTTTGGGGTAATATGTTTCCTAGCTAATTGATTCCTCAAGATAGTATACAGAAGTTAGCATTAGCATACGCAGTCCTACCAAGCTATCTACATACTGTAGACATGCAGTTCCGGACACACAAATTCAGTGTAGACACCATGGACGAACGGGGGCACAACTCTAGGCGCACGATCACCGGCGTCTCTAGGCGTTGATGAATGGTGCACCGGTGAGGTACTTAGTGAAGGCGAGCGCGACGAGCCCGAGGATGGTGAAGCGGCTGTTCCAGAGATCGGCGTCAACGCTCATGATTTCAGTCAAGCAACCCGGGTTCGAACCCCCGCGGTGGCCTCTCGCTAGCGTGAGGGAGTCACCGGCCGGGAGTATCATAGAGAGAACCTGATACCTAGCGTTGTAGACGAAGGGGGCTACGCTAGCCTCTGGCCCCTATTAATATACATCCAGAGACCATTAACAGTTCAACACTAATATAAATAAATATGTCCTGATCGTACAGATTTCATTAGTGAACAGATTATTAACTGCTTTTGGGGTAATATGTTTCCTAGCTAATTGATTCCTCAAGATAGTATACAGAAGTTAGCATTAGCATACGCAGTCCTACCAAGCTATCTACATACTGTAGACATGCAGTTCCGGACACACAAATTCAGTGTAGACACCATGGACGAACGGGGGCACAACTCTAGGCGCACGATCACCGGCGTCTCTAGGCGTTGATGAATGGTGCACCGGTGAGGTACTTAGTGAAGGCGAGCGCGACGAGCCCGAGGATGGTGAAGCGGCTGTTCCAGAGATCGGCGTCAACGCTCATGACGCCGCCGCTCTTGGCTTCAGCGTTGTCTCAAGGACCGGCACCAGCACCGTCGATCACCACAACCGCCGTGGCGCCGCCGCGAACCAGGTGAACTCGGACCCCCTCCCGGCCTGCGAGAGGAGGCCACCACGGCGAGATGCCTCGATGGCGAGTGTGGAGTCGCGGATACGAAGCCCACCATGGCGAGGCGGTCGTTGATTCGCTCAGGGGGGAGGGGGCAGGCCACTGAATGCCAGTGTGTCCCAGAGACCCGGGCTTGCCGGCTTCTTCGCCGCCTTGGGCTGCGGCGGCGTCGGGGGTGGCGGCTGCCGGCCGGTGACAGCGAGGAGGAGGACCTCGCGCTCGTCTCGTCAGCACCCCTGTCCTAGGCCCGGTGGTGAAGGCGAGGGAGCCCATCACAGAGCTCGCTTGAGGATAGGAACAGCGCACACAGCTCCCTGGAGGCGGTCCCATGACCGACAGCGCGCTTGCGTGGCGGCGGCGGAAGATCTAGTCCGCGAAGGCGAGCTCCTCGGAGGGGACCCATGTTCTTGAGGGGGAGGCGGTCGGCCACCATCGAGTAGGTGTCACACACGAGCTCGTTGTTGACGGTGTAGGTGCCCAGCACGGGGTCGACGGGAACCGAGGGCCTGACGAGCTTGTGCGCAGAGGTCGCATACTCCGGAGCCTCCTCATTCGCGCCACCTCCGCGGCTGTCGTGTCCCCAAGATGGAACCATTGGAGAGGTCGAGGTCAGTGAGTTCCGAGTCCCCCAGGAGCGGGAGAGGTCGATGGCGCGGGAGGAGGATCCGGTGGTGAGGGCAGCGAGGGGCGGCGTGAGGGACGTGCACGCAGAGGAAGAAGTCGAGGCGGTGCGCCGACGTGCAGCGGGCGAGCGTGGTGGGGACCGGGGAGGAGGTCGGCGCTGAACGGACGGAGGATGCAGCGGTGGCGCGACTCACCGGCGCACTACCGGAATCCGAGGCTTTGCCTAGAGTTCATTTCTGTACCGAGAGCAAAACAAAAAACTCTCGCGAAAGAAGTCTTTGCCGAGAGCGAAATAAAAACTCCCGGCACGTAAAAAACACTCGGCACAGAGGCTTCTTTGCCGAGAGCCAAACAAAAACTCTCGGCAAAGAAAAAAACACTTGGCAAAGATTTCTTCGCACTACCGGCGGCGCAACTCGCCCGACGTGGCAGGCGCGAGTGCGGTTGGGTGCGCATCGGTGCGGGTATGCATCTGTGTGGGCCCAAAAACGGGTACAGGTGGGGGTACGTAGACACGGGTGGGTGAGAAAAAATTTCGCTTTTGGCAGAAACACACTCTAAATTACTTTTTTTTACTTCATAGTCCTTCCACCCTATTCACTACCGAAAACCTACGACGGGTGGGTCCGGCGTGAGGGGCAAGACGGGTCCAAATTGAGTGACAAAAATTTTCAATTGTTTTTGCTCCTTATAATATAGATTCATCTCTTAGACCGCTTGCCTGTGCAAACTCTTGCATGCGTCGGCAAGGCTGCTAGTGCGGTAGGTTATTGTCAAGGAATCGTAACGCAATGCCGAGCGTTCTTCATCGTCTACCCAGTCTCGAGCAACAACTGCGACGGCGAGCTGGCGGCTGTCCACAATTCCACATGGCAGCGACATACCACGGCGCAGCAGGGGACTGATGACCCGGCCCATGTGGCCGGCCAGCTGAGGTCACATCTAGTTGGCTCTGGGATCAGAATTCAGAACGATTGATTATGTGCCTGCTTAAAATAACTAACATTTCGGTAACTAATAACAATAACTGCTTAGCTATCTTCTCATCCACCACTGCAAAATTATGCAGACACCACGATCGATTGATACTGCACCTACCGCTAACTATGGTGACTGTACATCTACATGTGCTCGCAGTCCTACATATATACCGTCTTTTTTGGGCAGTCCAAACCAATGCGCTGAGCTGAGCTATACTCCAAGAGTTCTATTGAGCTGAGCTGTTGCGCTGTAGCTATGCGAATGTTAGAGTACTTATAAGCCTGTGAAACAAGCAGTGGAGAAGTCTTTAAAAAGTTTTGAGACGACTATACTCCTAGAGGTATTTAATTTCGACAAAGACCATATTCACATCTCGTAATTTATGAAAACATATTGAATTGCTTAAGTATGTGCACACTAGGATGGTTTTTACAACATAAGTTAGGAAATGTGCATTTACAATCAAATGATTTATGTGGTAGAATGTCAAACTTGTCACTTAAATTATGGGGGTTACCGTTTCATATGAGCTGTCAAGGTTCAAGGACGGCTCCTTGTCAGAGTGACCAGTTTCTCTTTGCATTTATCAAGAAGTATTAATTCTTATAAAAGGAGCATAAAATTGGTAAGGAACTCACACGTTAAGGTAAGGCAATATGGTCTTGTCTGAGAGTTGAGATCATAGGCCACTCTATATAGCAACACAAAGTCATCTGTTTTGTTCATTTCCATTCCATTCTCGCTAGACTAGCTTTTTTGCATGCAAGTAGATATCTAGTAGCTACTACTAGTCACTAGGCATCATGCACGCCGGAACGAGCGGTATCAGGAAGACTGGTAGTGCTGTGGACTAATTGCAAAGAATCGTAATGCACAGCATGAGCTCAAGGAATTTTGGATCATCTCCGTGGTCCGGGTCTCACGAAACCATGAGCTGAGGATGGGTATCCGCAGGTGTGCACCGGTGCGATCATCCTCGTAACTAGGCCATCGAGGAGAGATGGCAGCAAACCCCAAGCGTCCCGTCCTGCATGAGGAACGACAGCCAGGTGTTGCGACGGAACCAAGGCTGTTTGTTGTTGTCAACCGGTAAGTTCCTGTAAATTCATCGAGGAATCATACTGTGTTTCTCAACAACAACATCAAGACAAGTCTCAGTGGGTGATGTAACAATTGATTGTATGTACAGGTGTCCCTACAATCATCACAGCGCGTTGCGAGTGAGAACAATTGAGCATGATCAACTAGATACTTATGTAGTATTGTTTTGAGTATCCTCGTGGCTGTCGTTCACCATGTTTAGGCGTATTGCTGTGTTTTGGTTGGACCTTTGTAGTGGTCCCTTGTGTCAGGGCGAGTTTGTATTCTTGCGGCCTGAGTGCCGCTCGGTCTTTGTATCTTGGCTGTAGGCGGTTCTGTTCACCGTTGAGGCCGGAACTTGCTTCCTTAATCTAAAAAAAATCCTTGAGTTAAACTGGATATCATATCATCCGACAGGCCATGCCCAAGAATCAAAGATGTATGGAGTACAAGCTTCATCATCAACCCCTTTCTGGAACAGAGGCAGACAGAGAACGACGGTGCTAACTTGTGCATTTTGTTTTGAAAGAAAATTGTATGTGTCACAGGTCTAATGGGTCGGCTCGGCAGGCCCATTAGTGTTAGATTTAGTGATAAGATTATATTTTTATTAAGGATCAAGTAAGCTTCTCTATTTAAAGAGAAGAGATGTATCAATCAAATTGAGTAAGAGATTAGAAAGAAAAACCTTTGTCTCTTGCCAGCCGTGGGGGCGCCCCGCGGCCGGTGTTCCTCGCGCCCTTGCAACCTAAGTAACCATAGTAGTTTCTCTCTCCCTCAGCCCTAATTCTACACAAATTAACCCAAAATCCTCTCATCCTCTCCCCTGCACAACAGCGTTCATAACAGTAGGAAAGTACCCCACAGCATAAATGGTGTCGCACCCATGATTTTGAACCCTGGGTTGGAGCCCTTTAGCTTACTGTAAACCCCGGGTGGTGCATTTTGGAATGTTTGGAAGTGTAGAAATGCAAAGGTTATCAGAAGCGAGGACGAAACCAATAGTAAGATATCTAGACGCTACCACGATTATCTCCTTAATGTCACATAGATGTAATTCTTCATCAGACAAGGACAAGCTTGTTGAGTGGAGTAGTTTCTTTCCCACGAATGCCTGCACTCCTCCCTTCTTTCTCTGTGCAACCTCCTGCCTGGATCATGATGTATTTATCTTCATTCCAATGAAATTTGTTATGGTGGTGAGATTGATAAAATTCAGCAAACAAAGGGTTGCCGTTGTTTCTCCTAAAAGAAAAGAGTACAAGTTGCAACAGTATAGAAAGGGGAATTTATCGTTGTAAAATTACTTCAATAAAATGCAAAGAGACTGGTTCAAACTCAAAACCTTCAAACCACAAATGGTGGTAGTCTCCGCTGCACCAAGTCCAGTTATATGGGTCGGTTCTTGATATATGATCCTTCCCAAACTAATAGATCAACGTAGGTATTTTGGTTATCAAGCGGTTATATGGGTCGGTTCTTGATATAAACAACAATTGTGGGTTCCAAAGCACCATGGTGAAAGACTGAAAAAATTCTATATCTTTCTAAGTTGATTGTTGTTTTCTTAATATAAATGTGTAAGACACTACAGGAAACGCGTGCTTCGCCAACAGCTTAGAGCTGTTGGCGAAGGCTTTCCCAACAGGGTTTCCGAGTTCCTGTTGGGAAAGAACCGTTGGCGTTTTAAGTGATGGGAAAGAGCTCTTCGCCAACAGGAATTCCGGCCCTGTTGGGAAAGCTTCGCCAACAGCCATGTGTGCCGTTGGCGAAGAGGGGACGCCGTCAGCTCGGATGCCGTTACCTTCGCCAACAGGGAAGCTACGGCTGTTGGCAAAGTCCCGTTGGCAAAGGGAATGGCAGCTTTGCCAAGCGGCTAGCTTTGCCAACAAGATCGGGTGCCAATCCGGTTGGACAAGGCCGTTGGCAAAGAAGCCCGGCTTTGCCAACGGCTTTGGCCTGTGTCGTTGGCAAAGCCGGGCGCGTGCTTCGGGGGAAGCCTATCTTTGCCACGCCGGCCCAAAGCCGTTGGCAAAGCCGGGAAGGCCGGTGAGGAAAGCCCGGCTTGCCAACGCCTTTGGCCTATGCTTCGTTGGCAAAGCCGGGAATTCCCCCTTTTTTTCTCTTTTCTAGCATTTAATTCACATATCAAATCCACACATCAAGCATATGAACCGAATACCACATATATATCAACAATATAGCATATAAACCACATTTCGACATCGGTTTCGATCTCAACATGAATCCACACACCAAATCTTCGATACATGTCCATAATACACATAAAGTCATGAAACGAGTGCATAAATGTCCAACATACACCAGGATGTCCAACACACATGTCCAAAATGTCCGACAAGTCCAACATACATGTCCAGAGGTCTAACATGCATCGCTACTAGTCCATAAGAGGTAGTCACAGGTACCTAGCTCGTGGCGTCGTCCCCAGGGGTCCCGACGCCGTCCCCGCAGGTCCCGCGGCGCCCCCACCTTGCTCCAACGCACACCACCCTGACTGAGCTTGTGGCTGTGGTTGTGCCTGAGTCCACCCTGACCCCCGCGGCGGGTCGTAGTGCCGCATGGCGGGCGAGGCCCCCGCCGCGTCCGCGCCCCGGCCACGACGAGTAGGTCCGCGACGGTGGAGCCCACGTGTACGGCTGTGTGGGGTAGGTCGGGTGCTGTGGAGAAAGACCTGGTGGAGGGCTAGCACCTGGAGTCGGGTTCGAACCCGCCGACTGAGCCTGCACAAAGGACAAGTGATGTAATTAGTACCTGCAGGATGGCCGCACAAGGTAAAGCAAAAAAGGTAATATACTGACTGGAGCGTGAACAGGAGGAGGCACTGGGAGTGGTGGTGCAACAAAGAGGGAGGGAGGAAGCTCCTGCTCGTCCGGGAACTTGGACTTGACGAAGCCGGCCAAGTCCGCTATCTGACGCTGGTAGTGCCCCGCCATAACCGCTAAGCTCTGCTGGTGGGCCGCGTCCTGGGCCGCCACCGGGCCGCATCATCTCCTGGAACCTGGCCTGCAATATTACACCCGCATGGTATGTGAAGCCAAGGTGTTTGAAATGAGTGCACAACGAATGAAACCGCACTTACCTCCATCCGCCGGTACGTGGTCGGCCGTCGGGGCGCTATCGGGATGCCGGGAGGAGCCACCGGACCCGGCCTTTCGAATCTCCCTCAGCGTGGGAGTAGTGGACGGGCTGATGGCGCTGTTGGCCATCCAAAGAGGAGCCGTGCTGCTTCCCTCCTCCCAACCTCATCACGATCTCCGTGTCTAGGGGCTCCTTGAAGGGGTCCTTGTCTTCTTCCGGATGGCTCTAGCGAAACGCAGCGCTGTACTCGACGAGCTTGGGCTGCACGTTCGCGTTGGTGTACGCGTCCGGCCCGTCCTCCGGGTTCCACCTGTTGGCCGGGTCCTTCGCTTTGCCCTTGTGAGAAAGGGTGTACCCCACCACCTCGTTGATCTCCTCCCCACCATGAGATGCCCTCTGCAAAGAAAACACAAACATGGTTACAAGTAAATAGATTGAGCACTACAGTAAATAGATCAACATTATCATACCCATGCGTCCATGAACCGGCGGGAGGGACCGGTTCCCTTGGTGGTGTGCCACCCTTGCGGCCTTTGCCCGGCGCTCCCGACGCTCTTTCTTCTCCTCGTAGCACTTGTCCGATCTCCACCGCGCACAATGGCCTCCCAAAGCATTCCGGTCCTTGTCGCACCACCCCGGTATCCACTAAGAAACATCAAGTATTTGACATGTCGAAGATGAATTGAATGTTTCATGGAAGCAAACGAACGAATGTTTCTCGCTTAATTACCGTCAAGTACTCATCCTCGGTGAGGTCGGTCTCCCTCTCGGAGGATGATCTCCGCCCGACTCGTTCCTTCTTGATCACCTCGCCAAGACAGTTGCGGTAGTGGTTGATGACGCACTGGATGCGCGCATCGTGGTACATGTCCCTGAGACGTGCATGGCAGGCGTTCTCCAACACGATCGCCACCTCCGCCTCTTTCCCATCTGCGCACTTCCAGTACCCCTGCACGCACACATCATGTATCATTTCATTATTTCAAGAACGTCCAACGAATGTGTAGTATTGAGAAATGCGTTGCGATGAAAACACTCTCCCAAAACTCCCTCCATTCCTCGAGGGAATGCCCCTTCCTGGAAGTCTTCTAACATGTCTGCCATCCCGGCATCTGCATCCAACTCCTCGAGGAGGGGTCTCACCGACTCTTGCCTAATAACATCGGGTTCACCATGGTGGACCCAGCGTGTATAGTTTCGAACGTATCCATTCTTGAAAAGATCTTGCATAACAATACGCCTTTCTCTCCATTTCTTGTTCTTACACCGGCCGCACGGACACCGCATCCGAATCGACCCTCTAGCAAACTGGGCCAAATGCCTGGTCCAAGAAAGCGCTAGTCCCCCTAACCCATTCATTGCTCTGTTTCTCCCTTGTCCAACCAGTGTATATCCACTGACGGTCAGCCATCCTTTGCCATGCGCCAAGGTAAGCGAGCAATAAAACCACCATCTGCATCTACAAGGCGTTCCTACCATCTAATAGGTGAAGGATAGGTCCTAATCCCACCCGACGATGCGTAGATGAGGTTAGCTTCCATGCTCCGCGCCCGTCCGAGACGGACCCCCGCGCACACCTCCCCGCCGTTCTCCCGATACACGTCCCGGCGGGGAGAGTGTGCATCCGAAGAACAACGGGAAGGTGCTGCCGAAACTCCGACTATGACGGGGGCGGAACATGGAAGCTAACCCATCTACGCATCCTCGAGCCGTCCAAAAAACGTGGACAATCCGAAAGAGATACGCGTCGCGAATATGCACCGATCAGCATACCAACGACCGCGTATCACTTTCGGACGGGGAGACGCCTAACTCGCTTACGCAACCTAAGACCATGATACGGATAGAGGGGTTATACCTAGGGGGCCGGTGAAGCTAGCGGGTCCTTTGGGTCCTCCGAATCCCCCTCCGGTAGCTCCCCGCTCCGCAAAAGAAGAAAAACAATACTATAAGTAAAATTTTCGGCGTAACCTCCCCTGCACGGGGAGGTTTCCCAAAACCTGCAAGAAAAGTCGACACGAAGGCCGACATCCACAATTCACGGCACAAAGGCACACACATCCACAAATTTGACAACCATCACATTTTGGAGGTGACATTTCAAAAGGACCAAAAACTATGATTTTCACCTAAAAGGATCCATTCACGACTCTTTGAACTTACAATGTATCAATTCCTCATCATATCAGTTCCTTGCACCCTTCTTGAAGCTGCCCAGCAACACCTTAACAAGTACCTAGCATAAGAGAAAATAATCTGAGATAGTGAAATAATTGGCCTTAAGTAACAGATATAGAAGCATGTGATCACTTGATATATCGTTGGCACGTGTGGAAGCTAACTGGGATGGCAATTAGATACGTAGCAGTTCTAAACCACGGATATAATACAAAACGAATAGAGAGGAGCAACCTTTTCAATCAAACAAACAAAAAAAAGAGTGAACACAGCCATTAAATTAAATATACAGAAAAACAGTAATTGTGTCAGGAAAACATTGATTTGTAGGAAGGTCAAGAAGAGAAGCATAAATGACAGGGGATAAACCAATAAATCCAGAACTTGCATGCATCCGATCAGAGGAACTATAATCAGACTAAGTGCCTTACTAGATAAAGCTAACGTGCATGTAGTGTCCATCGAAGATAATACATCGGACTATACATGCATGTTCTTTCTGTCAAAAAATACTCAAGGCAGTTTGATTCTAATATTAAAGTAGACCCGAAAGGTGTCGGCTAGCAGAATTGTGACTTGTGTATATAAGCAAATACGAGGCTACTGAAGTAACTGAAATAGGACTTGTGCTGGCATGATGATGACAGTGCAAAGCTTTGTCTGGTAGACAAATTACTTTGGCATGCCTCAAAGCCCTAATCTGCGCAGAATCTAATCGAAATGGATATATCAAACCCAAACTTAATTTCACAGGGATTAATCTCTCCACTCCCAACTCTAGAGAAAATCAGAAACCATATCGAATAATTTGGAGAGAAATTCCAAGTCCCATCTATCCGGGCTGCCAGTACCTGGAACTGTTTACCAATGGGTGGGGCGCGGCGGGCGCCGCGGGGTCGGCGGGGGCGGGGCCGGCGGGGGCCGGCGGGGCGGGGTGGGGCGCGGCGGGGCCGGCGGCCGCGGCGGGGTCGGCGGGCGCGGGGCCCGCGCGGCGGCGCGCGGGGGCGGCGCGCGGCGCGGGGCCGGCGGCGCGGGGCCGGCGGGGGCGGGGCGACGGGGCCGGCGCGGCGGCGCGGGTCGGCGGGCGGGGCCGGCCGGGCGCGCAGACCGCCGCCGGCGCGCGCGGGGGTGGGCGGCGCGCGCGCGGGGGGGGCGCGCGCGCGCGCGGGTCGGGTGGGGAGGCCGAGGGAGGGGGCGGGTCCGGTGGGGAGGGATGGGCTGCTTTGTTTTAGGGTTAAAGTTCTTTGCCAACATCCTATAAGTGCGGCTGTTGGCAAAGTCTTTTTTATTTTTTACTGCGCCATCCTTCGCCAACAGCTGCGGTATTAATGCTGTTGGCGAAGCCACTTTGCCAACAGCCCCACAAGGCTGTTGGGAAAGAATTTTTGCATTTTTGTTTTTTCCTTTCAAATTTTTTGTGGGTCCTTCCTACTATAACTACATCTCAAATTCAAAACTTGGGGATGTTTTGAGCTATTTAACTATATTTCGTTAATTATTTTCGTTCACTTGAATTTTCCGGCATAATTCAAATTTGAACTGCAGGTGCGTGAAATAATGAAACTTAGGCGTTCAAAAAATGATATTCACGTCGGGGAGTGTGTTTTGAGGCCGTGTCCCAAAGCTCACCCGAAAATTCGAAGTCCTTGTCCACGTAACACGACGGTCCACACGTGGTACAACTGTTTTTTAATTATATAAAGTCCAAACGAAGTCGAAAAATCACGAAACTTGTCGGGGTGTATTGTTATTGCATGTGGAGGCTACGATAAACATTTGAGAAAGTTTGGAGCAAGTTGTCGCGTCAAATGCTCAAAACCTAGACATCTCTACCATGTGATCACTTGTGGAGCACATGTGGAGCTGTCTAGGTTTTGAACATCCGACGCGGTAACTTGCTCCAAACTTTCTCAAATGTTTATCGCAGCCTCCACATGTGATCACAAGACACCCCGACAAGTTTCGTGATTTTTCGACTTCGTTTGGATTTTATATAATTAAAAAACAGTTGTACCACGCCTGAACCGTCGTGTTACGTGCACAAGGACTTCGAAATTTCGGGTGAGCTTTGGGACACGGCCTCAAAATACACTCCCCGACATGAATATCATTTTTCGAACGCCTAAGTTTCATTATTTCACGCACCTGCAGTTCAAATTTGAATTATGACGGAAAATTCAAGTGAACGAAAATAATTAACGAAATATAGCTAAATGTTAAAAAAAATGGGCCCACATTTAACAATGTGCTTCTAAACAATGTAGCAAGGCTACCAAAAAAGTTTGAACTCAAAATTCGAAAAAAATGAAAATTCTTTGCCAACAAACTCGCAATCTTCCCCCAACAACCCCTACAAGGTCGTTGGGAAAGAAGGCTCTTCGCCAACAGACTTGGTAGCCCCGTTGGCGAAGGGTCGCTCCCTTTGCCAACAGCTAACGGCGAAGCTGTTGGCGAAGCTGACGGCGGCGGTACCGTTTGGCCGCACCGGAACTTCGCCAACAGCTTTTCTTTCCCAACAGGAATGTTGTTGGGAAATAACCCCTTCGCCAACAGCCGGACTTTGCCATCAGTCATTGGATTTTGGGCTGTTGGCGAAGATTTCTTTCCCAACAGCGGAATTTTCATGTTGGGAAAGAGTTTCTTCGCCAACAGCTCAGGTCTTGGCTGTTGGGAAAGCGTGGGGCTGTTGGCGAAGCCGCAGTTTCCTATTGTGAGATTCATATAGCATTCTTTTGTGCCAAAAAGAAAAGAAGTCAAGAGCACATACTTCAATTTGCTTGAGAGTTGAGGTCAATGATGCATATAGTAACAGTCTCCGGAGTCCAGGCTAGCCAAAGCAAACAGGCCTGTTGCCAGGAATGCCCGCGATAATGAGTGGTATATCTATATATATGAGGAAGTGTGCGAACTAATTGCAAAGAATCATAACATGCCGCAAGAGTTCTTGGCATCTACCTAGTCTTGGCTGCCGAGCTGCCGCGCAGCTAGGCCATCGGTGAGCAATGGCGGAAACCATATGCATCCCACTAGGAAATTTGGGACTGCCCTCATCTACTGCTGCAAAACTATGCAGATATCGCAATTGATATTCTCTACCTACCGCTAATATGATGATTTTATATCTACGTGCATTCATTGTTCAACGAAAATGCTACTCCCTCCCGATTACATTGTCAAATCATCCATATCCGTTCAACAAACTATTAGTGGCTTAATCTCTCATGATGACCATCTTCAAGGGGGGCAGATTTTAGATTATTCCTGGCACAACTAACCTAGTAAACCACGACTTTTTATTCGATGCTTGAGAATTTAATGAGCCGTCCATCACTCCAGATCGGGTGGTTTAGGAATAGGAGGAATCTGTTACGAGGAACTAAAGTAGTGGACCGAAACCAAATATTTATGGTCTAAGAACTAATTTTGAAAATGAAAAAAAAAGTATTTCCGTAGTGAATGAGTGCTGGCCCATGAACACCGACCCCATCTTCTATCGGTCCAAATGCCTGCCAGCCAATGCACTGACTCCCGTCGTCGTTGCCGATTGACCTGTCGCCGCCGGCAACTCCGCCCCCGCCGATCCATCACAAGTCGAATTCGATCGATAGCTTAACAATTAATAACCAGGACGCCGTGGGCGAAGCTCTCGGTGACGTTCTCGTGACGGTGACGGTGGCGAGCTCGACGGAGCCGAGGTGGCTGACGAAGCCGATGGAGAACTGGAAGACGGCGGTGAGGATGGCCGGGAACGCGATGTATTTTTGGGCTTTGGTCCATGTCCGTCGGTCTCGGGCGACTGCTGATACCGCCGGATCGACCCGCCGAGCTCCGGTGGGAGCAGGACTGGGCAGGGGCAGCAATGACGCGGCTCGCGGGGAGGACCTGGGTGCGGGAGTCGGCGAGGACCAGCGAGGCTGGACGTGGTATTGGCCGCGCCCGCGGGAGCTCTTCGTCCTCGCCGCTGCGACGTCGAGGACCTGCTCCAGCTCTCCAGACCCACTACGCTGTCCTCTCCGGCGTCCGTCCAGGTGCAGAGAGATGATGACAATTTTGACAACACATGTTATGAGTATTGCGAAGTTCAGTATGATGGAAGCTGAGGATACTTCCTATGCAGCAAATTATGATATCGCTAATGAAGGAAGGATGACGATGCTATCGATGTTGGCTTCTAATCTTTTGTACGTAGGCACAAGCAGGTCATGTATATTTTATGATCCAAATTCTGTCTCCTAAGAGAAAGGCCGACTTCTGCCTCCGCTTCGCTCCGGCCCAAGCCGGTACGGTACGGGTCATAAATACCCGTTAGGGTTCTCCATTAGAGATTGATTTATTCTCTTGTAAGCCGCCGCCGTTGGCGTTGTAACCTGACTCCCGATATAGTGAAGTTCTTGCTGGCTGGCGCCCGTGGTTTTTCCCGCAAGGGTTTTCCACGTTAAATCTCGTGTCTACTGCGGTTTGATTACTTTACTTGTCGTCGTTTATTCGCCATCGTTTGTAACATGTCATCTTCCATGTGTCGTCGCGGCCGCCGGCTGCCCGGCTCCGCCGCCGGGGCTGTCGGTGTTTTAGACCGGCAACCTACTACGGGGAGTACCCGAAGTAGATGATTGTGACTCGCCGAGATCGCTAACTCGAAGGAAGAGACACGTGGCACACAATTTAGATAGGTTCGGGCCGCGAGGTGCGTAATACCCTACGTCCTGTATGCTGCGTAGCTCTGGATTGATAGGGCACGATTACAAGATGGTGCAATGGTGCGCCGTGAGTTGTATGAGAGGAGATTGGATGAGGGGATCGGTCCCTGCCTCGCCTTATATAGTCCGGAGGGCGGTGGTTACAAGTCGGAATGGGGAGAGAGTACTAGTCGAGTACGTCTAGTAGTCCTCTATACAGTGCGGAACATGTACGCCTCCCTAACCGAGTACTACCCCGTGTAGTCCTTGTGCTCCACGCCTTCGGTGTGCCGTGTAGCGCAAGCCGGTAGTCCCGTGGGCCCACCGAGTAGTCGGTCCCGGTACCCACCGAGGCAAAGGGGCCCGGGGAGGTCCATACGACAAGCCCCCGAGTACTTTGTAGTCGAGAAGGATAGCTTCAAGTAATCTTGACGGCCTTAACGAGTAGTCCTCAAGCGTCCCCGAGTGCTACAAGTCAAAATTCCTCAAGAGTAGTCGAAGCATCCCGAGGCTGGAATGTACTCCAGCTGATGTTTGAGCAATCTTGAAGTCTTCTTGAGTAGTCCCAAGCGTCCTTGAAAACTTCCTTCGAAGGTCTTCAAAAAATGCCTGTCTTGTCTTGAAGCCGGAGCTGTCATGGAGGTGCGATTCGCAAAACCGCACTCCATATGGAGTAGCCCCCGAGCCTCGAGCCGCGGGCTCTGGCTGAGGGTCCATCTGAAGTCTTGGCAAGAAAATCCCGAAAAATCCGAAGAGAAAAAACCAAAGGACACGTGGCACGGAGCCCCCGAGCCTTGAGTCGAGTACTTCCTCTCGAATTGAAGGGTCTTCTTGAAGAATGTGTCCTGAGATGCTCTTGAGACTGGCCGCTTCCCAGGTAGTCGAGTAGAAGTAGCCGAGCCCTCGAGGTGAGGCGCGTCGACTAGTAGAATACGAAGAGTCACGCGCGCCCGCCGAGTCGCCCGCGCGTGGACTTATCCAGCCGCCCGTTACGGAGCCGTTTTGGCTTATAAACAGAAGCCAAAACCCTTAGGGTTTTCACCCATTCGAGCCGCAGTCATTCCATTTGAATCTTGAAACAAATCCACTCCCAGCGCCTGCTGCCGCCGTAGTAGATCCGCGCGCATCGCCACCCGAGACCTTTAGGGTAGCCCCCGAGCGGATGCGAGTGAAGACACCTTGTACTTGGAGGATGAAGCCGTCGCCGTCCAAGGCGTCCAAGGCCGCCGCGGCTGCCACCGGAGCGGCGCCACCCATGTCTCCACCGCGCGCTGATCCGAGCCGCGAGTGGAAGAAATCGAAGGTGAAGACGGAGGACCTGCTGACCCTGCTGAACAGTGGGTTCATCAGGGAGAAGGAAGTCGACATGTGGAGATCCGCCGCGGGAGATCCGTATCCGATGGAGAAGGCCGAGGACGAGATCCCGATGTTCTCGCGCTTCGTGGAGCGCGGTCTTGCGCTCCCAGCCAGCGACTTCTTCAAGGGGCTGCTCGGGTACTACGGGATCGAGTACCTGAACCTGAACCCAAACGACATCTTCCACACGTCGGTCTTCGTCCACTTCTGCGAGGCCTTCCTCGGAATCAAGCCGCATTGGGTGCTCTTCCGGAAGTTCTTCCGCGTCAAGCCGCAGCCCCGGTGCCTCCAACCCCGCAGTAGTTGGAGGGGCCGGGATCCACCGAGGGAGGACGCCGCGGAGCGCACTCGGCGTACAATCTCGTGGACTCCAACACGGACCGGAAGACCGTATGGTTCTACATCACGAACCACCACCCCCGGCCGCCGAAGCCGAGCGGACGGCGGCTCGTGCACCGTGATTGGTGGAACACGGAGCCCACCATGCAAGAAGGGATCCGGGCTCCCCGAGTCGCTAGCACGCATCAAGGTGCTCGTGGAGGCGGGACCGAGGGCCGAGCACGTGGCCTTCGGTTCATGAAGCGCAGGATCCAGCCGCTGATGGCGCGGGAGACCCTGGGCTTCGAGTACACCGGCGACGACGACACGTCGCGGATGCCGGGGGGCGAGCTGGACGACAACGACATCGTCGAGAGGTTGACGCGGATCTTCAAGGACATGCCGCCGTACACGGCGTGCCCAGTCGAGGAGTACTCCGCCGCGCGCCCGCCCAAGGAGGTGAGTAGTCATACTCCCCTCGTCGAGTAGTGAGTACTCGTAGTAGAGTTGCTGACGTCTTGTGTCTTTGCGCATGATGATGTGAAGCGGTTCGTCTCCGAGCCGCAGCCGCCACCGAGCGGGATCGAGATCCCGGTGGAGGGGAAGGTGAAGGAGCGCCGCAAAGTCGGTGAAGGCGACGAGACCGTTGTCGTGGATGTCGGTGTTTTAGACCGGCAACCTACTACGGGGAGTACCCGAAGTAGATGAATGTGACTCGCCGAGATCGGTAACTCGAAGGAAGAGACACGTGGC
This sequence comes from Cenchrus americanus, assembly GCA_947561735.1. Classification (NCBI taxonomy): domain Eukaryota; kingdom Viridiplantae; phylum Streptophyta; class Magnoliopsida; order Poales; family Poaceae; genus Cenchrus; species Cenchrus americanus. The sequence continues at coordinate 182,745,043 of OX387245.1, forward strand.
ACACAATTTAGACAGGTTCGGGCCGCGAGGTGCGTAATACCCTACGTCATGTATGCTGCGTAGCTCTGGATTGATAGGGCACGATTACAAGATGGTGCAATAGTGCGCCGTGGGTTGTATGAGATGAGATTGGATGAAGGGATCGGTCCCCGCCTCGCCTTATATAGTCCGGGAGGCGTGGTTACAAGTCGGAGTAGGAAGAGAGTACTAGTCGAGTACGTCTAGGAGTCCCCCGCACGCTGCGGAACATGTACGGCTTCCTAACCGAGTACTACTCCCGTGTAGTCCTTGTGCTCCACGCCTTCGTGTGCCGTGTAGCGCAAGCCGGTAGTCCTGTGGGCCCACCGAGTAGTCGGTCCCGGTACCCACCGAGGTAGTGGGCCCAGGGAGGTCCATACGACAAGCCCCCGAGTACTTTGTAGTCGAGAAGGATGGCTTCAAGTAGTCTTGACGGCCTTAACGAGTAGTCCTCAAGCGTCCCTGAGCGCTACAAGTCAGAAGTCCTCAAGAGTAGTCGAAGCATCCCGAGGCTGGAATGTACTCCAGCTGATGTTTGAGCAATCTTGAAGTCTTCTCGAGTAGTCCCAAGCGTCCTTGAAGTCTACCTTCAAAGGTCTTCAAGAAATGCCTGCCTTGTCTTGAAGCCGGAGCCGTCATGGAGGTACGATTTGCGGAACCGCACTCCACATGGAGTAGCCCCCGAGCCTCGAGCCACGGGCTCTGGCTGAGGATCTATCCAAAGTCTTGGCAAGAAAATCCCGAAAAATCCGGAGAAAAAAACCAAAGGACACGTGGCACGGAGCCCCCGAGCCTTGAGTCGAGTACTTCCTCTCGAATTGAATGGTCTTCTTAGAGAATGTGTCCTGAGATGCTCTTGAGACTAGCCGCTTCCCAGGTAGTCGAGTAGAAGTAGCCGAGCCCCCGAGGTGAGGCGCGTCGACTAGTAGAATACGAAGAGTCACGCGGCCGCTGAGTCAGCCGCGCGTGGACTTATCCAGCCGCCCGTTGCGGAGGCGATTTGGCTTATAAATAAGAGCCAAAACCCTTAGGGTTTTTCACCCAAGTGAGCCGCAGTCATTTCCATTTGAATCTTGAAGTAGATCCACTCCAGCGCCCGCTGCCGCCGTAGTAGATCCGAGCGCATCGCCACCCGAAGCCTTTAGGGTAGCCCCCGAGCGGATGCGAGTGAAAACTCCTTGCACTTGGAGAATGAAGCCGTCGCCGTCGAAGACGTCGAAGGCCGGCGGGAAGAAGAGGAGCCGTGCAGAGGCCGCCGCGGCCGCCACCAATGCGGCGCCGCCTCTGTCTCCACCGCGTGCTGATCCAAGCCGCGAGTGGAAAAAATCGAAGGTCAAGACGGAGGACCTGCTGACCTTGTTGAACAGCGGGTTCATCAGGGAAAAGGAGATCGACATGTGGAGATCCGCTGCAGGAGATCCTTATCCGATGGAGAAGGCCGAAGACGAGATCCCAATGTTCTCGCGCTTCGTGGAGCGCGGGCTTGCGCTCCCAGCAAGTGACTTCTTCAAGGGGCTGCTCAGGTACTATGGCATTGAGTACCTCAACCTGAACCCCAACGGCATCTTCCATACGGCTGTCTTCGTCCACTTCTGCGAAGCCTTCCTAGGAATCAAGCCGCACTGGGTGCTCTTCCGGAAGTTCTTCCGCATGAAGCCGCAGCCTAGCGCCTCCAACCCCAGAGTAGTCGGAGGGGCCGGGATCCAGCTGAGGGAGGATGCCTCGGAGCAGTACCTGGCGTACAAGCTCGTGGACTCCAACACCGACTGGAAGACGAGATGGTTCTACATCACGAACCACCATCCCGAGCTACCGAAGCCAAGCGGACGGCAGCCCAGGCACCAAGATTGGTGGAACACGGAGCCCACCATGCAAGAGGGGATCCAGCTCCCTGAGTTGCTAGCGCGCATCAAGACTCTCAAGGATGCGGGACTGAGGGCCGAACACGTGGCCTTCAGTTTCATGAAGCGCAGGATCCAGCCGCTGATGGCGCGGGATACAATGGGCTTCGAGTACACCGGCGACGATGACACGTCACGGATGCCGGGGGGCGAGCTCGACGACAACGACATTGTCGAAAGGTTGACGAGGATCTTCAAGGACATGCCACCGTACACGGCGTGTCCAGTCGAGGAGTACTCCGCCGCGCGCCCGCCCAACGAGGTGAGTAGTCGTACCCCCTCGTCGAGTAATAAGTACTCGTAGTGAAGTTGCTGACGCCTTGTGTCTTTGCGCAAGATGATGTGAAGCGGTTCGTCTCCGAGCCGCAGCCGCCACCGAGCGGGATCCAGATCCCAGCGGAGGGGAAGGTGAAGAAGCGCCGCGAAGTCGGAGAAGGCGACGACACCGTCATCGTGGAGGATACCTCCGATGACGACGATGAAGACGAAGACACGCCGGCAGACCGCTTCCGACCGCGGTCGAGGTTTAGCCGTCCCGGCTTGCCTCATGTGCCACTTGTACAAGACCCTCCGCTAGCTCCGGAGGCTAGCCTTGCTGCGCCGCCAAGGAAGCCGCGCAACCCCGCCAAGAAGCGGGTGGCGAAGAAGATGAAGGTCTCAGAGACCACGCCTCCGGAGGTAAGTTATCTTGAGCAGAGTGGTCGAGTACCCGGTAGTCGAGTACATTGCTGACGAGTAGTCGCCCTTTGTGTGCAGGAGGTGCCGCCAACGGAGCCTGTCGAAGAAGGCGACGAAGGCGTGTGGGACCCGGTGGGGGAACCGGCTGGAAGCCGAAGTCCAGCCCCCACTGTCGAAGAACTTCTGGCGCAGCTGGAGCACCAGCCCCCTGCTCCAGAGGAGAGCAGAGTACCCGCGGCCGCCGCCGTTGGAGAGATGGAAGCCGCAGGGACGCAGAGACGCCGCGCCGCCACCGCCACCGTGGAGGAGGCAGTAGCCGAAGGGGCGGAAGAAGAGACGCCCGCCGAGGGTGGACTGGTTGACATTGCCAGCATCCTCGGTGCTCCGACCGTGACCATCGTCCGGTCGAACCTGTAAGTACCACGTCCTCACGACTAGTACTTGCTGCAGTAGTCGTTTTGTCTGACGACCCTCTGTGAACACTTCCGCAGAAAATCCACAGATCTGAGCTGGGACGGGGAAGAGCCCTCGATAGCGGAGGCGGAGGAAGTCGCGCCGTCCGTCGAGGAGCCCGCTCCCGAGGCCCAAGTCGCGACCGAGCCCCCGGCTACCGAAGCGCCGGGCCGCGCAGGCGGTCGTAGTCGAAGGTGAGTTCCCGTCTTGAAGCCGTAGGACTCCAGGATGAGTAGTCGTAGGCACTGATGCGCGTGTCGTGTGTTGGCAGGTGCTGAAGGAGGTGACATCCCTGCAGGGGTGCCCATGCAGGAGTTGGCACCAGAGGCCCCGGAGGCTGCGGGGGGAGCCCCCGAGCCCGAGGTGGAAGTCGTCGAGAAGTCCGCCGGGGGAGAAGCGGCTACCTCGTCGCCAGGGGTTGCCCTGGAGGTGGCTATCCGATCCCCCGAGATCCAAGACGCGGAGCCTATCTGCTCGGCGCCGATGACGGAGGCTACGTCGAGTAGCCGCGGCGGGATTGAACTTCTGGCCGACGATCTCGTCGAGCCGGCAGTGGTGGCCCAGCACCTGGAGGCGATCCGGCGGGCCGAACAGTGGATGAAGGTACGTAGCCGTAGCCTCCCGAGTAGTCGATCCTTTGCGTTGAGTACTCTGCTTGACTTGAGCTTGTCTTGTGCAGGACGTCGCGGAGCGGTCCCGCGAGAAGTCGAATCTGCTGCAAGGTTACGGCGACACCGTGCTCCGAGCAGAGGCCCTAGAGGAGCAGCTCGTGAAGTCGCGGAAGCACGCGGCTGCCATGCAGTCGAAACTCGACGCCGCCTTTGCCAAGTACCACAACGACGTGGTGGAGTTGCAGGCGAAGGGCGACGAGTTGGTGCGGAAGAACAAAGGCCTCCGCAACAAGAATAAAGGTATGTCTCTTGACTTGTTGGGTACTTGTTTGGAGATCGACAAGCCTCTGACCCGTTGTTGTGTTTCCGTGTTGCAGAACTCGAAGGCCAGGTGGAGCAGCTGAAAGCCTCGGAGGTCAGCATGAAGAACCTCTTCTACCGGGAGCAAGAAGACCGCCTGTACTTGAGCTCGACTACAAGGAGCTCGCCTTCGAGTGCGAGAAGCACATGGAGCCGTGGATTGCCTCTCGACAGAGATCTCCTCAATCGCTACAAATCTTTGCGATGTTGAATGAAGATTGCGAGGCGCTCCGAGCCCGACCGAAGGATCTTGAGGAAGCCGCCCTCCCGATCGCGAGGCTCCCGGTGCCGCACCCGGTGGCCCCAAGATCGCTCCTCCGGCGGATCGTCTTCGAGAAGCGCCAAGCCGGCCGGCCACCTACGTCAAGCACATGGCCAAGTCGATCCCGAAGCAAGTCCCGGCCTTCATGAAGTCGTACTTCCCGAAGGCTCCGGTGGAGGTAGTCGCCGGCGGGGTAGCCGCCAACCGGCCGGGATGAGCAAGACGCGTAGCCGCTCGGGAGCAGATGGCTCCCATCGCGGAGCAGGTAGCCGAAAAGCTGAACCTCCAGTAGCCCTGCATAGATAGCTAGTAGCCGTAGTTGTACAGGAAACAGTTGTAATGAACTATTCATGTATCAATAAAATGAGATTTTCCATCAATGAGTACTCGTAACCGCGATCTCAGAGTGCGGAGCGCCCATCGTGGAGTAGGTGCGAGTAGTAGTACTCGGCTTAGTAGTCCCGTCGTAGGGAGCAGAACAGTAAACAAGTTGATGAACAATCAAGCTTTATTACTGAAGAAGTACACCTGGGTGGCCAGGGCCGTAGTTACAAGTAGTCGCCTGGACCCGGAGGCCGCTTACAGCTAAGTAGCGCTGGGGCGGGAAGCCGCTTGCAGCGAGTGATCCGTAGGTAGCCGTATAGGCTGGATCGCAGATCCGTAGGTAGCCGCGCGGCCGGATCTTGGAGTGTGGTCTCTTTGGTAGACCGCTAGAGTCCTTGACGCTCGTCGCAGCCCCGTGGTCCGTAGGTAGCCGCACGGGGCCGGACTCCGGAGGAGAGGAGTCCGGAGACTTGAAGCCGGGACCCGAGGGTCGCTTGCGGCAAGGGGTGTTGATGTAGTCGTGTAGACTTGAACCCCGGAGTAGTCGTGTAGACTAGGCGTAGAATCGACAGAGTTGGTCGACGTTCCACGAGTTGTTGACTTCTTCGCCTTCAAGTGTTTGGAGGCGGTAGGAGCCCGGCCCTGGTCACCTTAGCCACGGTGAAGGGGCCTTCCCAGGGGGAGCTGAGCTTGTGGAGTCCTTCCGTGTTCTGGATATGGCGGAGGACGAGATCTCTAACGTTGAAGGAGCGTTCCTTGACGTTGCGATCATGGTAGCGTCGGATACCCTCCAGGTACCTTGCTGATTGGACGAGGGCGGCGCAGCGAGCTTCTTCGAGGTCGTCGATATCAACTCGTCCGTCGTCTTCTCGAGACGCCTTCGTCGTAGTGCTCCACCGCCGGCGAGTTCCATATGACGTCGGCAGGGAGGATGGCTTCGCAGCCGTAGACCGAGAAGTAGGGGGATTGCCCCGTTGGCTTGGATGGTTGAGTGCGCAGCCCCCGCAGTGCGTTGGGTAGTTGCTTGATCCACTTGCCCCCTTTTGAGTTAGCAAGCGTCGTGTAGCCGCTTCTTGAGGGCGTCGAGCACCATCCCATTGGCGCGCTCGACTTGTCCGTTGGCCCGTGGATGGGCGACCGAGACGTATCCGATGTCGATTCCGCCGTTCTCGCGTACTCCCGAACCGGGTGGTTGTTGAAGTTGGACCCCGGTGTCCGTGATGATGCGGTGGGGGTAGCCCATAGCGGTGTACGAGTTCATCCAGAAGTCGAGTACTCGTCGGCCCTTGGGGAATGTGACCGGCTTGACCTCGATCCACTTGGTGAACTTGTCGATAGCCACCGCACTCGTTGAATCCTCCCCGGCGCGCTTGGCGGTGGCCCAATCATGTCGAGCCCCCGCGAGGCAAAGGGCCGGTGTTGGCGGTATGGTGACTAGCTTGTAGGCTGGGACGTGTTGCTGCTTGGCGAAGAACTGGCATCCTTGGCATCTTCTGACGAGTTCTTCGGCATCGCCCAAGGCTGTGGGCCAATAGAAGGCTCGCCGGAAGGCCTTGCTGACCAGCGTGCGTGAGGACGCGTGGTTGCCGCAGACGCCCTTGTGGATCTCCTCCAAGATGTCCTTGCCTTCTTCGCGAGGGACGCACTTCATGAGTACTCCAGAAGATGCGCCTCGCTTGTAAAGCTTGTCGCCGACGAGGACGTAAGACTTGGCGCGGCGGACGAGTTGTTCGGCGCGTTTTTGTCCTGAGGGGACCTTCTCGCTCGCTGAGGTAGTCGATGAAGGGTTGCCTCCGACCACGTCGATCATCATGACCTCCTGCCCAGCTGGTAGATGGGCTGGGGCAGTGGTCGGTGGCGCCGGCTCCGGGATGGATGGCGCGTGAAGCTCATGGACGAAGACGCCCGCGGGTACTTGGGCGCGGGTGGATCCGAGCTTCGAGAGGACGTCCGCCGCAACGTTGTTGTCGCGACGATGTGATGGAACTCGAGACCGTAGAATTTGTTCTCGAGCTTGCGGACTTCTAGGCAGTAGGCGTCCATGTTCTCCTTGTTGCGGTCCCAGGACTTGTTGACTTGGTTGATGACCACTGCGGAGTCGCCGTAGACTAGTAGCCGCTTGATGCCCAGGGAAGCCGCGAGACGGAGCCCGTGTAGGAGGGCTTCGTACTCGGCTTCGTTGTTCGAGACCTTCCAGAAGATCTGCAGGACGTACTTGAGTTGTTCGCCCGTTGGAGAGATCAGGAGTACCCCTGTGCCTGCGCCCTCGAGGTTGAGTGAGCCGTCAAAGTACATCACCCAATGCTCTGGTCGCACGGTGGGGAGTAGGTAGCCGGTTCTCCCACCACTCGCCATGAAGTCGACTAGTGCTTGCGACTTGATGGCCGTGCGTGGCTTGAAGTCGATGGTGAGGGCGCCGAGCTCGACAGCCCCACTTGGAGATTCTTCCGTGGCGTCTTGGTTCCTCGAGATGTCGCCGAGCGGGTAGTCGGTGACGACGGAGACCGAGTACACCCGGAAGTAGTGTCGTAGCTTACGCGAGGTGATGAGTAGAGCGTACGAGGGAGCTTCGCACGGGCTGGTAGCGAGCCTTGGACTCTGATAGAACCTCGCTGACGAAGTAGACTGGGCGCTGGACCGGGTAGGCGTGGCCGTCTTCCTGCCGCTCGACAACGATGGCAAGATCGACCACGTGAGTAGTCGCAGCCTAGGTAGAGCAAGAGGCCGCTCGCCCTTGTGAGGAGCCGTGAGGATTGGAGGTTTTGACAGGAAGTCCTTGAGCTGGGCAAGGGCTTGATCCGCCTCTGGAGTCCACACGAACTTCTCGTGATGCTTGAATAGTTTGAAGAAGGGGAGGCCCCGTTCTCCTAGCCTCGAGATGAATCTGTTCAATGCCGCCATGCACCCCGTCGCCTTCGGACGTCTTTGATGCTCGTGGGAGCTTTCATGCTGGTGATGGCGGAGATCTTCTCGGGGTTGGCTTCGATGCCGCGCCGTCGATGATGAAGCCGAGTAGCTTGCCCGAAGGGACGCCGAAGACGCACTTGTTCGGGTTGAGCTTCCGCCGGTACTCGCATAGCGATGCGAAGGTCTCTTCAAGGTCGTCGATGAGGGTACTGGAGTCCCTGGTTTTGACAACCACGTCATCCACGTAGGCCTCGACGTTCTTGTTGAGTTGCCGCTTGAAGCTGTGCCTGGATGGCTCGTTAATAGGTAGCGCCGGCGTTCTTCAACCCGAATGACATGGTCGTGTAGCAGTACGCGCCAAACGGGGTGATGAACGCGGTCTTTTCCCGGTCTTCCTCCTTGATTGCGATCCGGTGGTACCCGGAGTAGCGTCGAGGAAGCAGAGCAGGTCGCAGCCCGCCGTGGAGTCGATGACTTGGTCAATCCGCGGCAACCCGAAGGGGTCCTTGGGTCAGTGCTTGTTGAGGTCGGTGTAGTCTACGCACATCCTCTACTCGTTCGAGTTCTTCTTGCAGACGAGGACGGGGTTGGCTAGCCACTCAGGATGGAAGACTTCTCTGATGAAGCCGGCTGCGAGTAGCTTGGCGAGCTCCTTCTTGATGGCGTCCCGTTTGTCGTCGGCAAAACGTCGGAGGTGTTGTCGCTTGGGGGTGGCCTTTGGGTCGACGTTGAGGCGGGGCTCAATCGACTCACCGGGCACTCCCGGCATGTCCGCCGGCTTCCACGCGAAGATGTCACGGTTAGCCCGAGGAAGCCGATGAGCGCGTCTTCCTATTTGGGGTCGAGGCCGGCCCCGATGGTGGTGGTCTTGCCGGGGTCGCCTCGTTCCAAGGTCGACCGTCCCGACGAGTACCCTCCCTCGGTGGCCGAGGCTTGTTGGTGCCGCTGTCGGACTTCTCTCGGGATGTCGAGTTCGCTCGTGGCGAGCTTCTTCGACGCGGCGTAAACCTCCATCATTGCATTGGGTACTTGGTTCGTGGAAGCGATCACCACGGCCTCTCGTATCGCAGGCCGTGGGAGATCTTCAAGTCCCCTTGGAGGGAGAGTACACCGGCCGGGCTTGGCATCTTGAGTACCAAGTAGGTGTAGTGGGGCACCGCCATGAACTTGGCGATGGCCGTCCGCCGAGGATGGCGTGGTAGGAAGTCTCGAAATCCGCAACCCTCGAACTTGATGTACTCGGTGCGGTAGTTATCCCGAGACGCCCGAAGGTAATCGGCGCACCACCGAGCCCAAAGGGGATAGCCGCGTTGCCTGGGACGATGCCGTAGAAGGGTACGCTACCCTTGGTGAGCATGGGGGTGATGTCGAGGTTCATCTTCTTCAAGGTTTTGGTGAAGAGGACGTTGAGCCCGCTTCCACCGTCAATGAGCACCTTGTTGAGCTTGGAACCCGCCACTGTTGGCTTCAGGACGAGGGGGAACCGTCCTGGTTCGGAGAAGTTGGTCCATTGGTCCGTGCGGGAGAAGGTGATGGGTACCTCCGACCACCTGAGAGGGGTCGGGACCGCTGGTTCAATGGACATCACTTCACGACGGGTAGCTTCTCGCTCCCCGCCCGCCGGGTAGTCCGCCGAAGAGGACGTTGACGGTCTTCTCGGGTTCTTGGAAGTCGTTGTCGTCGCCGTCCTTCTTCTTGCCCTTTTGGTCGTGAGGGTGCGGTGGCTCCGGCGTATCCTTGAGTGCATGCCTGAGCTGGTAGCACTGCTCGGTAGTGTGGTTGCCGTTTGGATGCCACGGGCACTTCTCCTTCAGCAGGTCTTTGAACCCGCCGGAATTCTTCTTCGAGTTCCCTTTCTGAGGGCGCTGGATAGCCGCGACGGTGTTGTCTGGCTTGCGCTTGCGGTTGGAACCCGAGTAGTTGTTGTTGCTGTTGTTGTTGTTGTTGCGGCCGCCTTGGTTTGCATTGCTGCCGCTGCCGCCGCCCTGGTTCTGCTTGGACTTGCCGCGGATGGCGTCGTACTTGGCGTTGGCCTTGTCCTCTTCATCCGCCCAGGACGTGATCATGTCCTTGAGGTGGGGAATGGACTCGGGGCGGCGACGACCGAAGTCCTCGAAGGTGCGGCGATGGTAGAGGTCGTCCCGGAAGAGGTCGATGACCTCCTTGTCGGTGACGTCCACGACGGTAGCGCGCTTGTCGAAAAAGCGGCGCATGTACTTGCGGAGGGTCTCGCCTTGTTCCTCGCTTGATCATGGCAAGGTCCATGCGAGTACCCGAATGGCCCATGGCGCCCGCGAAGTTACTCGTGAACTCGCTCCTTCACCGGTCCCACTTGTCGATCGAGTGCCTGTCCGGCCGACTCGAGCCATGTGAGTGGGGCTTGGTCCAGACAGAAGGGGAAGTAGAGGCATTTGGTGTCGCTGTTGCTGCCAGCGTTCTCGATGGAGAGGGCGTAGCATCGGAGCCACTGGATGGGATCCTGCTTCGCGTCGTACTTGGTGATCCCTAAAGGTTTGAACTTGTCGGGGAGGAGCAGGTTGCGAAGCCGGGGTGAGAAGGCAGAGAAGCCATCGCCTTCAGCAGCGGTGGTCGACTTCTTCTGTCGCAACTCCTCGATCCTCTGACGAGCATCGTACCCGCCCTGAGAGGCACCGGAGGCGTGGCCGTGCGCGTGGCCGCGGCCGCCGCGGCCGCCGCCGCCTCCGGCTTTCTCGTTGGCCCCGTGGTTGGAGCCGCCGCCGCCGCCGCCGCCGCCGTCGGGGTCGTTGCCGCCACCACCGGCCGGAGCGCGGTGGGGGACAACTTCTCGGTTGCCTTGGTCCCGGCGTGAAGGTCCGCCGGCGTTGGAGAGGCGGCGGTTTGGGTCAGCCGGGATATCAGCTCGAGTACGGTTGGGGCCGGGGTCGGCGCGCCGCGACTAGTAGCTTCATTGTCGCGGGGTTTGGCTGGGAGAGGTTGATTGACTCTGTTGTCGACCCGCATGAAGTAGGCGTCTTCAGTGAGCTTGGCGATGACCTCTCCAGCGCGTATGCCCTGAGCCTGACGCGCGATCGCGCGTGATCGACATGAGGCAATCGCTCGGGGGTTGTGTGTACTCGCTCTCGACCGCCTCGAGAGCTTCCGCAAGGTTGCGGATGGGAAGGTTGTCTCCGAGCCGCCGGCGCCGTTCGCTACGCTTCCCGTTGCGTTCGCATCGGGCATCCCCGCTGGCGGCGGCCTCGTCCGCGAGTGCGTTGGCGGACGCCTCGTCGCGGAGATGTCCCTCCAGGCACTGTCTTCGGCCGTGCTCGAGGGTCCCGGAGTTTCGCCGCGCAGCCATGAAGACTTGGCGATCGGGGGTACCCAAGCCGGACTCGCAGGGAGCCACCTCGGCTGGTGTGTTTGAGTCGCCTGGGCCGTGGTGTTCCCTCCGGAACGGTAGTGAGTCGATGTAGGCGACGTAGCGTGAGTCCTCCTTTGCCGGTCGGCGAGCTTGCGTCCGGCCGCAGATGTATCTTCCGGCCGGCGTCGATCTTATAACCAGCCCGCAGGGCCGGCCCCCGACAAGGGAAGCTCGGTGGAGTCATCTTCGGACTCGGGCTCCTCGGGGTCCGACCCGAAGTCGAACTCGTAATCCGGGTTCGAGTAGAACTCGGAGAGAGGGTCGGAGTCCGAGATGTGGTCGGGGGACGGTGTCGGAGTCCGAGTTGTACTCGGATACGGGCTCCTTGCCCGGCCCGGCGTGGAGTAGGAGCCTCCGTGCGGGCCCGGCTGGGGACGCGGGGGCCACGCGCGGAGTGCTGGCGTGGTGAAGGGGCCGCCTGCGATGGTTGAGCAGCCGGCTCGCATGCGATGGCCCATGGCGACGTCGGGTTCGAGTTGGAGACAGACTCGAGCTCGAAGTCCGCGTGGAAGTTGGAGAGCGAAATTTCGCCGAACTTGCCGGCGAGTTCGCCTGTGATGACTTCGGGAAGCGTCACAAGGCCTGTCCTCGAGTCGGGCTGTATGATCAGGCGGCGCCGGAAGGAGCCCGCGCCATCGCGGTGCGGCACCCGTGCGCCGAATACGAAGGTGTCGCCACGGTTGAAGGCGACGGTTGGCTTGATGTGGACGAAAGCCGTCGAGTTCGCCATGTGATCTCGAGCGAGAGCCCCTACCCGGCGCGCCACCCGTCGGTGTTTTAGACCGGCAACCTACTACGGGGAGTACCCGAAGTAGATGAATGTGACTCGCCGAGATCGGTAACTCGAAGGAAGAGACACGTGGCACACAATTTAGACAAAGTTCGGGCCGCGAGGTGCGTAATACCCTACGTCCCGTATGCCGCGTAGCTCGGGATTGATAGGGCACGATTACAAGATGGTGCAATAGTGCGCCGTGGGTTGTATGAGATGAGATTGGATGAGGGGGATCGGTCCCCGCCTCGCCTTATATAGTCCGGGAGGCGGGGGTTACAAGTCGGAGTAGGAAGAGAGTACTAGTCGAGTACGTCTAGGAGTCCCCCCGCACGTGCGGAACATGTACGGCTTCCTAACCGAGTACTACTCCCGTGTAGTCCTTGTGCTCCACGCCTTCGTGTGCCGTGTAGCGCAAGCGCGGTAGTCCTGTGTGGGCCCACCGAGTAGTCGGTCCTGGTACCCACCGAGGTAGTGGGCCCAGGGAGGTCCATACGACAGTGGAAGACACTTTCGATGAAGACGATGAAGACGAAGAAACGTTGCAGGACCGCTTCCAGCTGCGGTCGAGGTTTAGCCGCCCGGGCTTGCCTCATGTGCCACTGGTTCAAGACCCTCCGGCTAGCCTGGAGGCTAGCCTTGCTGCGCCGCCGCGGAAGCCGCGCAACCCCGCCAGGAAGCGGGTGACGAAGAAGCTTAAGGTCTCGGAGACCACGCCTCAGGAGGTAAGTCGTCTTGAGCAGAGTAGTCGAGTACCCGTTGTTCGAGTACATTGCTGACGAGTAGTCTTCCTTGTGTGCAGGAGGTGCCGCCAACGGAGCCCGTCGAAGAGGGCGACGAAGGTGTGTGGGACCCGGTGGGGGAACCGGCTGGAGGTCGCAGTCCAGCCCCCACCGTAGAAGAACTTCTGGCGCAACCGGAGCGCCGCCCCTCGCTCCGAAGAGAGCGAGAGGACCCGTGGCCGCCGCCGTCGGGAGAGGCGGTGGCCCCGGGAGCGGCAGAGACGCTTCGCGCGGCCGCCGCCGCCGTGGAGGAGGCAGTAGCCGCAGAGGCGGAGGAAGAGACGCCCGCCGAGGGTGGACTGGTTGATATTGCCAGCATCCTCGGTGCTCCGGCCGTGACCATCGTCCGGTCGAAATTGTAAGTACCATATCCTCACGAGTAGTACTTGAGCAGTAGTCGATCTTTGTCTGACGACCCTCTGTGAATATTTCTGCAGAAAATCCACAGATCTGAGCTGGGATGGGGACGAGCCCTCATCAGCGGTGGCGGAGGAAGTCGCGCCGCCCGTCGAGGAGGCTGCTCCCGACGCCCAAGCCGTGACTGAGCCCCCGGCTACCGAAGCGCCGCTGCCGGAGGCGAGTGTGGTCGAAGGTGAGTACCCTTCCTGAAGCTGCAGGGCTCCAGGATGAGTAGTCGTAGGCGCTAATGCACTTGTCGTTTTTTGGCAGGCGCTGAAGGAGGTGACATCCCTGCGGGAGTGCCAATGCAGGAGTTGACGCCAGAGGCCCCGGAGGCCGCAGAGGGAGCCCCCGAGCCCGTGAGAGAGGTCGTCGAGAAGTCCTCCGGGGGAGAGGCGGTCACCACGTCGCCAGAGATTGCTCTGGAGGTGGCTGTCCGCTCCCCTGAGATCCAAGACGCGGAGCCTCTCCGCTCTGCGCCGATGACGGAGGCTACCTCGAGTAGCCGCGGCGGGATAGAACTTCTGGCGGACGATCTCGTCGAGCCGGCGACGGTAGCCAAGCACCTGGAGGCGATCCGTCAAGCCGAGCAATGGATGAAGGTACGTAGCCGTAGCCTCCCGAGTAGTCAATCCTTTGCCGTTGAGTACCCTTCTTGACTTGAGTTGTCTTGTGCAGGACATCGCGGAGCGATCCCGCGAGAAGTCGAACCTGCTGCAGGGTTACGGCGACACCGTGCTCCGAGCCGAGGCCCTGGAGGAGCAGCTCGTGAAGTCGCGGAAGCACGCGGCCGCCATGCAATCAAAGTTTGACGCCGCCTTCGCCAAGTACCACAATGACGTCATGGAGCTGCAGGCGAAAGGCGACGACTTGGTGCGGAAGAACAAGGGCCTCCGCAACAAGAATAAAGGTACGTCCTTCGACTTGTCGAGTACTTGTTGAAAGCCGAGGAGCGTCTGACCCGCTGTTGCGTTGCTGTGTTGCAGAACTTGAGGGCCAGGTGGAGCAGCTGAAGGCCTCGGAGGTGAGCATGAAGAACCTCTTCTACCGGGAGCAGGAAGCCCGCCAGGTACTCGAGCTCGACTACAAGGAACTCGCCTTCGAGTGCGAGAAGCACATGGAGCCGCGGATTGCCTCTCGACAGAGATCTCGTCAACCGCTGCTACAAATCTTTGCGAAGTTGAATGAAGATTGCGAGGCGCCGCGGGCCCGGACCGAAGGATCTTGAAGAAGCCGCTCTCCCGATCGCGAGGCTTCTGGTGCCGCACCCGGGCGGCCCCAAGATCGCTCCTCTGGCGGATCGACTTCGTGAAGCACCAAGCCGGCTGGCCGCCTACGTCAAGCATATGGCCAAGTCGATCCCAAGACAAGTCTTGGCCTTCATGAAGTCATACTTCCCGAAGGCTCCAGTGGAGGTGGTCGCCGGCGGGGTAGCCGCCAACCGGCTTCGGATGAGCAAGACGCGCAGCCGCGGGAGCGGATGGCTCCCATCGCGGAGCAGTAGCCGAGAAGCCGAACCTCCGCAGCCCCGCATAGGTAGCTAGTAGCCATAGTTGTACAGAAAACAACTGTAATGAATTGTTCAAGTATCAATGAAATGAAATTTTCCAGCAATGAGTACTCGTAGTCACGATCTCAGAGTGCGGAGCGCCCATCGTGGAGTAGGTGCGAGTAGTGGTACTCGACTTCAGTAGTCCCGTCGTAGGGAGTAGGCAGTAAATAAGTTGATGGACAATCAATCTTTATTACTGAAGAAGTACACCTGGGTGGCCAGGGCCGTAGTTACAAAGTAGTCATCTGGACCCGGAGGCCGCTTACTGCTGAGTAGCGCTGGAGCGGGTAGCCGCTTACAGCAGGTGATCTGTAGGTAGCCGTGTAGGCTGGATCGCAGATCCGTAAGTAGCCGCGCAGGCTGGATCTTGGAGTGTGGTCTCTTGGTAGACCGCCGCTAGAGTCCTTGATGCTCGTCGGCAGCCCCATGGTCCGTAGGTAGCCGCACGGGCCGGACCCCCGGAGAAGAGTAGTCCGGAGACCGGAGCCGGGACCGGAGGGTCGCTTGCGGCGAGGGGGTGTTGATGTAGTCGATTGGACTTGAACCCCGGAGTAGTCGTGTAGACTAGGCGTAGAATCGACAGAGTTGGTCGACGTTCCACGAGTTGTTGACGTCTTCGCCTTCAAGTGTTTGGAGGCGGTAGGAGCCCGGCCGGTCACCTTAGCGACGGTGAAGGGGCCTTCCCGGTGGGGAGCCGAGCTTGTGGAGTCCTTCCGTGTTCGGGATACGGCGGGAGGACAAGATCTCCAACGTTGAAGGAGCATTCCTTGACTTTGCGATCATGGTAGCGTCGGATACCCTCCGGTACCTTGCCGATTGGACGAGGGCGGCGCGGCCGAGCTTCTTCGAGGTCGTCGATGTCAACTCGTCCGTCGTCTTCCGAGACACCTTCGTCGTAGTGCTCCACCGCCGGCGAGTTCCATATGACGTCGGCAGGGAGGATGGCTTCGCAGCCGTAGACCGAGAAGTAGGGGGATTGCCCCGTTGGCTTGGATGGTTGAGTCCGCAGCCCCCAGAGTGCGTTGGGTAGTTCCTTGATCCACTTGCCCCCTTTTGAGTTAGCAGCGTTGTGTAGCCGCTTCTTGAGGGCGTCGAGCACCATCCCGTTGGCGCGCTCGACTTGTCCGTTGGCCCGTGGATGGGCGACTGAGACGTACCGGACGTCTATTCCGCTGTTCTCGCAGTATTCCCAGAACTGATGGTTGTTGAAGTTGGACCCCAGGTCCGTGATGATGCGGTGAGGTAGCCCATAGCGGTGTACGAGTTCATCCAGGAAGTCGAGTACTCTGTCAGCCTTGGGGCATGTGACCGGCTTGACCTCGATTCACTTGGTGAACTTGTCGATAGCCACCGCACCCCCGTTGAATCCTCCCGGCGCGGCTTGGCGGGGCCCAATCATGTCGAGCCCCCAGCAGGCAAAGGGCCAGGTTGGCGGTATGGTGACTAGCTTGTAGGCTGGGACATGTTGCTGCTTGGCGAAGTACTGACATCCTTGGCACCTTATGACGAGTTCTTCGGCGTCGCCCAGGGCTGTGGGCCAGTAGAAAGCTCGCCGGAAGGCCTTGCTGACCAGTGTGCGCGAAGACGCGTGGTTGCCGCAGATGCCCTTGTGGATCTCCTCCAAGATGTCCTTGCCTTCTTCGCGACGGACGCACTTCATGAGTACTCCAGAAGATGCGCCCCGCTTGTAAAGCTTGTCTCCGACGAGGACGTAAGACTTGGCGCGGCGGACGAGTTGTTCGGCTGCGTTCTTGTCGGAGGGGACCTTCTGCTCGCTGAGGTAGTCGATGAAGGGTTGCCTCCGGTCCACGTCGATCATCATGACCTCCCCGCCCGGCTGGTGGATGGGCCGGGACGAGGGTCGATGGCGCCGGCTCCGGGATGGATGGCGCGTGAAGCTCATGGACGAAGACGCCCGCGGGTACTTGAGCACGGGTGGATCCGAGCTTCGAGAGGACGTCCGCTTCAACGTTGTTGTCGCGGACGATGTGATGGAACTCGAGACCATAGAATTTGTTCTCGAGCTTGCGGACTTCCAGGCAGTAGGCGTCCATGTTCTCCTTGTTGTGGTCCCAGGACTTGTTGACTTGGTTGATGACCACTGCGGAGTCGCCGTAGACTAGTAGCCGCTTGATGCCCGGGGGAAGCCGCGAGGCGGGAGCCCGTGTAGGAGGGCTTCGTACTCGGCTTCATTGTTTGAGACCTTCCGGAAGATCCGCAGGACGTACTTGAGTTGTTCGCCCGTTGGAGAGATCGGGGAGTACCCTCGCGCCCGCGCCCTCGAGGTTGAGTGAGCCGTCAAAGTACATCACCCAATGCTCGGTCGCACCGGTGGGAGTAGGTAGCCGGTTCTCCCCGCCACTCGCCATGAAGTCGACTAGTGCTCGCGACTTGATGGCCGTGCATGGCTTGAAGTCGATGGTGAGGGCGCCGAGCTCGACGGCCCCACTTGGAGATTCTTCCCGGTGGAGTCTTGGTTCCTCGAGATGTCGCCGAGCGGGTAGTCGGTGACGACGGAGACCGAGTACTCCCGGAAGTAGTGTCGTAGCTTCCGCGAGGTGATGAGTAGAGCGTACAGAGCTTCGCACGGCCGGTAGCGAGCCTTGGACTCGATAGAACCTCGCCGACGAAGTAGACCGGGCGCCGGGACCGGTAGGCGTGGCCGTCTTCTTGCCGCTCGACAACGATGGCAAGATCGACCACGTGAGTAGTCGCAGCCTAGGTAGAGCAAGAGGGGCTCGCCCTTGTGAGGAGCCGTGAGGATTGGAGGCTTTGACAGAAGTCCTTGAGCCGGGCAAGGGCTTGATCCGCCTCTCGGAGTCCACACGAACTTCTCGTGATGCTTGAGTAGTTTGAAGAAGGGGAGGCCCCGTTCTCCTAGCCTCGAGATGAATCTGCTCAATGCCGCCATGCACCCCGTCGGCCTTCTCGGACGTCTTTGATGCTCGTGGGAGCTTTCATGCCGGTGATGGCGGAGATCTTCTCGGGGTTGGCTTCGATGCCGCGCTGGCTGATGATGAAGCCGAGTAGTTTGCCCGAAGGGACGCCGAAGACGCACTTGTTCGGGTTAAGCTTCCAGCGGTACTCGCGTAGCGATGCGAAGGTCTCTTCAAGGTCGTCGATGAGGGTACTGGAGTTTCTGGTCTTGACGACTACGTCATCCACGTAAGCCTCGACGTTCTTGTTGAGTTGCCGCTTGAAGCAGGCCTGGATGGCCCGTTGATAGGTAGCGCCGGCGTTCTTCAACCCGAATGACATGGTCGTGTAGAAGTACGCGCCAAACGGGGTAATGAACGCGGTCTTTTCCTGGTCTTCCTCCTTGATTGCGATCTGGGGGTACCCGGAGTAGCAGTCGAGGAAGCAGAGCAGGTCGCAGCCCGCCGTGGAGTCGATGACTTGATCAATCCGCGGCAACCCGAAGGGGTCCTTGGGGCAGTGCTTGTTGAGGCTCGGTGTAGTCGACGCACATCCTCCACTCGTTCGAGTTCTTCTTGCGGACGAGGACGGGGTTGGCGAGCCACTCGAGATGGAAGACTTCTCCGATGAAGCCACCGCGAGTAGCTTGGCGAGCTCCTTCTTGATGGCATCCCGTCCGTCGTCGGCAAAGCGTCGGAGGTGTTGTCGCTTAGGGGTGGCCTTTGGGTCGACGTTAAGGCGTGCTCAATCAGCTCCCCGGGCACCCCGGCTTGTCCGTCGGCTTCCACGCGAAGATGTCGCGGCTAGCCCGAAGGAAGCCGATGAGCGCGTCTTCCTATTTGGGGTCGAGGCCGGCCCCCGATGGTGGTGGTCTTGCCGGGGGTCGCCCGTTCCGAGGTCGACCGTCCCGACGAGTACCCTCCTCGGTGGCCGAGGCTTGTTGGCGCCGTCGACTTCTGCGGGATGTCGAGTTCGCTTGTGGCAAGCTTCTTCGACGCGGCGTAGACCTCCATCATCACGTTGGGTACTTGGTTCGTGGAAGCGATCACCACGGCCTCTCGTATCGCGCCGTGGGAGATCTTCAAGTCCCCCCTGGAGGGAGAGTACACCGGCTGGACTTGGCATCTTGAGTACCAAGTAGGTGTAGTGGGGCACCGCCATGAACTTGGCGATGGCCGGCCTGCCGAGGATGGCGTGGTAGGAGGTCTCGAAGTCCGCGACCTCGAACTTGATGTACTCGGTACGGTAGTTGTCCCGAGATGCCCCGAAGGTAACTGGCAGTACCACTGAGCCCAGTGGGATAGCCGCGTTGCCTGGGACGATGCCGTAGAAGGGCGTACTGCCCTTGGTGAGCATGGGGGTGATGTCGAGCTTCATTTTCTTCAAGGTTTTGGTGAAGAGGACGTTGAGCCCGCTTCCACCGTCGATGAGCACCTTGTTGAGCTTGGAGCCCGCCACCGTTGGCTTCAGGACGAGGGGGAACCGTCCTGGTTCGGAGAAGCTGGTCCATTGGTCCGCGCGGGAGAAGGTGATGGGTACCTCCGACCACCTGAGAGGGGTCGGGACCGCTGGCTCGATGGACATCACTTCACGACGGGTAGCCTTCGCTCCCCGCCCGCCGGCGTCCGCCGAAGAGGACGTTGACGGTCTTCTCGGGTTCTTGGAAGTCGTTGTTGTCGCCGTCCTTCTTCTTGCCCTTTTGGTCGTGAGGGTGCGGTGGCTCCGGCGTATCCTTGAGTGCATGCCTGAGATGGTAGCACTGCTCGGTAGTGTGGTTGCCGTTTGGATGCAACGGGCACTTCTCCTTTAGCAGGTCTTTGAACCCGCCAAAGTTCTTCTTCGAGTTCCCCTTCGCAGGGCGCTGGATAGCCACGACGGTGTTGTCTGGCTTGCGCTTGCGGTTGGGACCCGAGTAGTTGCTGTTGTTGTTGTTGTTGCGGCCGCCTTGGTTTGCATTGCTGCCGCTGCCGCCACCCTGGTTCTGCTTGGACTTGCCGCGGATGGCGTCGTACTTGGCGTTGGTCTTGTCCTCTTCATCCGCCCAGGACGTGATCATGTCCTTGAGGTGGGGGATGGACCTGGGGCGGCGATGACCGAAGTCCTCGAAGGTGCGGCGATGGTAGACGCCGTCCTGAAAGAGGTCGATGACCTCCTTGTCGGTGACGTCGACGACGGTAGCGCGCTTGTCGAAAAAGCGACGCATGTACTTGCGAAGGGTCTCGCCCTGTTCCTGCTTGATCATGGCCAGGTCCATGCGAGTACCCAAACGACCCATGGCGCCCGCGAAGTTGCTCGTGAACTGCTCCTTCAGCTGGTCCCACTTGTCGATCGAGTGCTTGTCCAGCGACTCGAGCCATGTGAGTGGTGCTTGGTCCGGAGCGAAGGGGAAGTAGAGGCATTTGGTGTCGCCGTTGCCGCCGCCGTTCTCGATGGAGAGGGCGTAGCATCGGAGCCACTGGATAGGATCCTGCTTCGCATCGTATTTGGTGATCCCCAAAGGTTTGAACTTGTCGGGGAGGAGCAGGTTGCGAAGTCGAGGTGAGAAGGCAGGGAAGCCGTCGCCCTCAGCGGCAGTGGTCGACTTCTTCCGTCGCAGCTCCTCAATCTTTTGGCGAGCGTCGTACCCGCCGTGCGAGGCGCCGGAGGCGTGGCTGTTCGCGTGGCCTCGGCCGCCGCGGCTCGCCGCCGCCTCCGGCTCTCTGTTGGCCCCGTGGTTGGAGCCGCCGCCGCCGCCGCCGCCGCCGTCGGGGGTCGTTGCCGCCGCCACCGGCCGGAGCGCGGTGGGGGACAACTTCTCGGTTGCCTTGGTCTTGCTGTGAAGGTCCGCCGGCGTTGGAGCGGCGTCGGTTTGGGTCGGCTGGAAGGTCAGCTCGAGTACGGTTGGGGCCAGCATTGGCGCTGCGACTAGTAGCTTCGTTGTCGCGAGGTTTGGCCGGAGGAGGTTGATTGGCTCTGTTGTCGACCCGCATGAAGTAGGCTTCTTCAGCGAGCTTGGCGATGACCTCTCCGGCGCGTATGCCCTGAGCCTGGCGTGCGATCGTTGTGATCGACATGAGGCACTGCTCAGGGGTGGTGTGTACTCTTCTCTCGACCGCCTCGAGAGCTTCCGCAAGGTTGCGGATGGGAAGGTTGTCTCTGAGCCGCCGGCGTTGTTCGCTACGCTTCCTGTTGCGTTCGCGTCGGGCGTCCCTGTTGGCGACGGTCTCGTCCGGGCAGTGCATTAGCGCACGCCTCGTCCGCGGAGATGTCCTCCGTGTATCCGTCCTCACCGTGCCTCGAAGGTCCCGGGTGTCGCCGGCAGCCATGAAGACTTGGCGATCGGGGGTGCCAAGGCCGGACTCGGAGGGTGCCACCTCGGCTGGTGTGTTGGAGTCGGCCGGGCACCGGTGTTCCCTCCCTAGAACGGTAGCGAGTCGATGTAGGTGACGTAGCGTGAGTCCTCCTTTGCCGGTCGGCCAGGCTTGCGGTCCGGCCGCAGACGTATCTCCCGGCTCGGTGTTGATTTTATAACCAGCCCTAAGGCTGGCCCTGACAAGGGAAGCTCAGTGGAGTCGTCTTCGGACTCGGGCTCCTCAGGGTCCAACCCGAAGTCGAACTCGTAGTCCGGTTCGAGTAGAACTCGGAGAGAGGGGTCGGAGTCCGGAGCGTGATCGGGGACGGCGTCGGAGTCCGAGTTGTACTCGGGCACGGGCTCCCTTGCCGGCCCGGCGCGGGAGTGGGAGCCTCCGTGCGGGCCCGGCTGAGGGTGCAGGGGCCACATGCGGAGGGTTCGAGCGGTGAGGAGGCCGCCTGCGATGGTTGAGCAGCCGGCTCGCATGCGATGGCCCATGGCGACGTCGGGTTCGAGTTGGAGACAGACTCGAGCTCGAAGTCCACGTGGAAGTTGGAGAGCGAAATTTCGCCGAACTTGCCGGCGAGTTCGCCTGTGATGACTTCGGGAAGCGTCACAAGGCCTGTCCTCGAGTCGGGCTGTATGATCAGGCGGCGCTGGAAGGAGCCCGCGCCATCAGCAGTGCAGACCCAGGCGCCGAATACGAAGGTGTCGCCACGGTTGAAGGCGACAGTTGGCTTGATGTGGACGAAAGCCGTCGAGTTCGCCATGTGATCTCGAGCGAGAGCCCCTACCCGGCGCGCCGGTGTCGGTGTTTTAGACCGGCAACCTACTACGGGGAGTACCCGAAGTAGATGAATGTGACTCGCCGAGATCGGTAACTCGAAGGAAGAGACACGTGGCACACAATTTAGACAGAGTTCGGGCCGCGAGGTGCGTAATACCCTACGTCCCGTATGCCGCGTAGCTACGGATTGATAGGGCACGATTACAAGATGGTGCAATAGTGCGCCGTGGGTTGTATGAGATGAGATTGGATGAGGGGGATCGGTCCCCGCCTCGCCTTATATAGTCGGAGAGCGGGGTTACAAGTCGGAGTAGGGAGAGAGTACTAGTCGAGTACGTCTAGGAGTCCTCTATACAGTGCGGAACATGTACAGCTCCCTAACCGAGTACTACTCCTGTGTAGTCCTTGTGCTCCACGCCTTCAGGTGCCGTGTAGCGCAAGCCGGGTAGTCCCAGGGGCCCACCGAGTAGTCGGTCCTGGTACCCACCGAGGCAGTGGGCCCAGGGAGGTCCATACGACAGGGGCCGCGGGGTGCGAGCTGCGGCGGGGAGTTCAAGTGTGAGCCCGTGCGCGGCATGCCCAGGAGGCCTCGTGGCGCGCCTCTAGGCCGGGCTTGATGCCATGGCCGCCCGCATCGTCTGTGACCTGGGCGCGGCCGTGCCTGCCAGAACCACCACCAGCAGTCGGTCAGGTGTGCCCTCCGGTGAGGTCACCGGTGGTCGGGTGTGGTCTTTGCTTTTTCTATGACAATTTCTCAGTATTTCAGGAGTCGTCCGTCGGTCCAGAGTGGATGGTTTAAAAATAGGGGGAACCTGTTACAAGGAATCAAAATTGTGGACCGGAACCAAATATTTGTGAGCGCGGAACTAATTTCCTGTGGGTTAGGAACTAAATATTAACGAGTTCCTCTTGGTTCCTCTGTGGAATCAACATAGGAACCACTGGTTCGTGCTGGTTCCCCTCAAGCACCATAAAAAACCTCTTTTTCTATCAATCTATTTTGTCGTATTGTGTTCCAAACTTTATTCCGAAATTATCCCTAAGTAGGTTCCGTCAAAACAATGAAGGAACCGGAGGTTCCTCCCGGTTCCTCTCAATCACCGTAATGAGATTCTTTGTCCTTGAATCAGGTATTAAGGAAGAATAGGTTGTTCCAGCTAGATACCGTCAAGAATTCCTAACTATTGCATGGGAACAGATTCATGTTAGAAGTATTTTCCCTTTCCAATATTTTTCTATTGGGGGTTCTCTCATTCCTTTTATTGAGCATAATGATGCGAATCGGGCTTTAATGAGTTCTGATATGCAATGCCAAGCAGTTGCACTTTCTTGGTCCGAAAAGGTTAGGCCCCTTAGAGGTTCTAACCACGGAGCACGAAGGTCCCAAAAACGCATAATTTCCCCTCCAAAAATAACCGCTCCTGTTGGGGAACGCATTAGATATTTACCTAAACCCGTTGGTCCTTGGGCAGACCCTACATTAGCTCCAAGACGCTATTCTCTAACTAGAAAAGTAAATGCTTGAGCTTGAGAAGCTTCCGGCCTGGTGAGTCTGTAAAACTCACTTGGACAAGTTGTATTATTGAACCAGACAAAACAACAAGCGATAAAACCAAAAACGGATAAAGCACCTATAAACTATATGACAAGTAAGCTTCAAGGGTCAAAAAGGATCTTGCATCTTCAAGAAACAATCCTCATTGACAAGGATACCCCGTCGTCCAACAGCTCAAACCTTGGAGGAAGACTTTTTTCTTCTTTATTTTATCAAAACATTTTTTTGACCGGGCTTTGGAGTACTAGCCTTTTGAAGAGTGAATTCCTTGTATGCCACAAAAATTCTTCTCAATCCCCTCTTTGTCCTAGTTTTTCATGAACTTTCTTCAGTGCTACAATTTCTAAACTTTTTCCCTTCAGTGCCACATCTGTGAGCAATCCGTTCAATTTTAACGGTTCGCGTAGCTGAGAGAGGCAACAGGGTAAGAAGATGTCATTTTTACCCTGCTGACAAAAGGGCCCACCTGGAAGAACCTTATCCTCTACTCCTCGTTCTATCTTTCCCCACCCACAACACAGTCGTTCTCCCGTTCTTCATCCCACTCGCGACCCAGACCAACGACGAGAGGGAGGCGGAGCCGCAGGATACGAGGGCTCGTGAGCCGGCGGCGCCCGCGCGCGGCCGGGTGCCAACGCCCGCGTGGCGAGGGCCGAGGGCGCCCGCGCGCAGCGAGGCCGAGGCCCAGTGCGGCCAGGGGTCGAGGCTAGGGTTTGGAGATGGTGCGCGAAGGCGACCACATGATGGGAGCTGCACATCCTTCTTGGCTTCTTGAAGGGTAAGTGACCTCGTTCTTCTCTTTCCCTAGGCTAATTTAGCACAAACATGTAGTTGTTTTAATGCCATCTTGATTTACAGGATGGACCCTAAATCAACCTTTCTGTTGGAAATACGGTTTGCTGACAATGCTAGAAGTAGGATGTTTCTTGCTTTACTATCGATATGGTTGTAGACTCCGACATCTGCAATTTCAAGGATTTTCTAGATGAAATTAAGGAGAAGTATCCACCTGGGTATCTTGAGCATGCCACTGTTGCTTATTATGATCATGTTAGGAAAGCCCACGTAGAAGTAAAAACTGACCAAGATCTGCTTGCAATGTTTGCCAAACATACCGACAACAAAGAAGTGAACATGTCCATAGCATACACCCTCCCTACAGAAATCCCTATATGGCCTGCTATGCATGAGTCTGTTGTTGACAGCAAATCTACACAGCCTACATGCAGTCAGCCCACTCATGAAGCATCATCCAACCACGACACAACAAGAGAACCTAGCACACCTCTAGCTGATGATAATATTTTAGCAAACCCTGAACCAGAGAATGAATTTGTGGAAGTGGATGAGGAGAACCTGTACCTAACCAATGCATCCAAATCTAGAGCTTCTCATGATGATGATGTCTTTGAATCTGAGTCCGATTCTGACAAAGTTTATGAGGAAGAGGATGGATTGGTAGGGAAGGATCCTGTACCACCTCTAATTGTTGCTTATGACAAAGAAGACCCACCAATGACTCGGCAAAGACATATCCCAATATGGATGAATTTAAGTTGGCATTGTCTTACCATGCAATTAAAAAGGAGTTTGAGTTTAATACTAAAAAGAGTGATACAGGGAGAATGATCCTACATTGCTCAAGGAAAGTTAAAGATAGATGTAAGTGGAGACTGTATGCTACTACTATGGATGATGAAGTAACAGTAGAGGTAAATTTATTGTTTTTTGTTTATTTGAACCATGTTGGGTTGATTACAAACAGTGCTAACCTATTATCTTGTGTCTCTTGTTAGGTGAGGAAGAATGGCTGTTTTTTTCTTTGAAACCTTGCATAGATGGTTTTCTTAGGGGATGTAGGACCTATTTGGCAATAGACAGTACTTTTTTGACAGGCAAGTACAGAGGACAGCTAGCATGTGCATGTGTTGTAGATGGACACAACTGGATGT
Organism: Cenchrus americanus; assembly: GCA_947561735.1. Lineage (NCBI taxonomy): Eukaryota > Viridiplantae > Streptophyta > Magnoliopsida > Poales > Poaceae > Cenchrus > Cenchrus americanus. The sequence continues at coordinate 182,769,985 of OX387245.1, forward strand.
ATCCAGTAGCTTTTGGGGTGTTTGACTCAGAGACAAGTGAGAATTGGGAATGGTTTCTGGAAAGGCTTAGAGAAGCTATAGGAACACCAAATGGGTTGGCTATTTGTACTGATGCTGGGCAAGCTATCATGGGTGCAGTGGAAAAGGTGTTCCCAACAGCTGAGCATAGAGAATGCATGTTCATTTGGTGTATAACTTCAAGAAACAATTTAGAGGCAAGGTGTTTGATGACCATCTTTGGGCAGCAGCTTATTCATGGTCAACTTATTTTTTTGAAAAGCATTGGAGGACAATGGATGAAGCTAGACCAGATGCAATGCGTTTCATAAGGCAATATCACAGTAAGATATGGAGTAGAAGCCAGTTCTTAACTCACTGCAAGGTGGACTATGTGACCAATAACCTTGTTGAGAAGAAGAAAAGCAATGAGACTAGGGACATTGTTGTGGCTACCGGCACTACCTCAAAACCCACACGAATGTGTTTTCCTCCAAGGTGAGACCATGGCAACATAATTTCTGATTTTTTTCTTCCAGATGTACTAAATTCAATAGTTACTTGTACTCTGCTAAATTTGGCACAGCCAAGGATGTTCAAATAATTTGAGCTTTTCTACAAATGAAAAGTAAGTTGAATTGAATACATTTTTTGAGTACGTCAGTCCAACTATAGCTTATTTTCAATACATCTATTTAATTAAATTTTTCTCATGTGTAGCTCTACATGTGCCTCAAGTCAGCCTGAGCCTCTCACCATTCAACACCCACTAGCACCTCCAGCCCAGCTGAAAGAGAAGATAAAAGACAGGAGCAAAAAAAGGAAAAGACTACAGGAAAAGCAAACAAGAAGCAAGATTTGGTGGCACCTGAAAGCCCTGCCATGTGCACTAGAAGCAAGACTCCTGAGAGCCCTGCCATGGGGACTACAAGCAAAAGAAAAATTCTAGAATGAATTTCTAGCTACATGTCTTGTCCCTTATTTTGCTTGGTATATGTGATCAGATGTGCATTGTGCATGTGATGAGAAACTGCAAACTCATTCTAAGTATGCGATGAGAAACATGAAACTCATGTATCATGTCAGCTAAATGACATGTTATCTTGGTACTCGTGAATGCTATATGATGATAAATTTCATGTCAGATATGACATGTTGGATTTATACAATGATGTCAAATTGATTTTACTATAAAATGTTATCATTTGTGACACTAATGAAATGTTTATTTGTTATATGACGGTGAGTGTTTACATGATATATGGCAGTGAAGGGAATAGAACACTAATATTTGTCATTGTGTTGGGAGGGGCAAATAGGTCTTTTCCTGGTCAGTTTAACAGCAGTATAACGGATGTGGCACTGAAGGGAAAAAGTTTAGAAGTTGTGGCACTGAAGGAAGTTCATGAAAAACTAGGGCAGTGAGGGGATTGACAAGAATTTTTGTGGCATACAAGGAATTCACTCCCTTTTGAAATGGCCTGCTCGCATTTGTTATTTATTGCAGTGCGTGCAGTGCACTGCATTTTCGATCAAGGGCTCCTTATTGTGGAATAGAAATTTTGTAGAGACAAGTGAATAGTGAATTAGTAAAATTTCATTGATCTCATTGTTCCCTTTTATAGGTAGATTACATAATCAGTTACAAGGTCATAAGGATGAGACTTGATAACACCATATAGTGGCACTTTATATCACCCTCTAATGGCTGCTATTAGGAGCTGCCATTAGATGGGTTTAAGGTCATAAAACCCTTGTGTGCTGCCCCTTGGTGTGCTGCCTCTTGATATGCATCATTGAGGACGTCAATTAGAATTCTTTTGTAACACTCCCCCTTTGACCGAGTCAAATCTTAAGATCAACATGTTCTTGAATTCCTTTGAAAAACCCTGTGGGAAAAAAATAGGAATGATTTGTTTGGTGGTTACTCTATCATGAAATCTGCAAGGTTTAATGAGTAACCTATGCCTTAGTTTTATCTCTAAAAAAACCTCGGTGGGAAAAAAAGAGATAAGGCATATGCTTGTATCAAACATTGTCTCATCAAAAACTTTACATGAGAAAAACCTTCTGGTAAAAACTCATGAAAGAAAAGAGTACAATGTGAAGCATTCAACTGGGTCCATCATTCAGGAGGTCTCCCCCTGAAGCCTGCAAGTCTCGGAGCCGTCTCATACCAATTCCCTTAACACATTTCTCGAATGAGGAAGTCGGTAGGGATTTAGTGAAGAGATCTCGCTAGATTATCACAAGACTTTGTCGGTAAGATGTTTATTTCTCCACTTAGCCGAAGCTCATGGGGATAAAACAACTTAGGAGCAATATGTTTTGTGATATTGCTCTTGATGTAACCTGTTTGCATCCGAGAAATACAAGCGCATTATCTTCATAGATAATGGTAGGTGATTACGAAGAACCAAGACCACATGATCGCTCAATGTGATTTATCATTCGCAAAGCCAGACGCATTCACGTGAGGCTTCATATAGTGCTATTATTTCAGAATGATTTGTGGAGGTAGCCACTAATGTCTGTTTAGATGACTTCCATGATATGACTGTTCCTCCATGAAGGAATGCAAAACCTGTTTGTGATCTGGCATTGTGGGGATCAGACATATAACCAGCATCAGCGTATCCAATCAAGGTAGGATCATTAGTTTTCCGAAAGAATAATCCAAGATCCTTAGTGCCATTTAAGTACCTAAGGATTTGTTTTCCTCCAGTCCAATGGCGCCTTGTTGGGGCAGCACTATGTCTTGCCAATAGATTAACTGCAAATGCAATGTCGGGCCTTGTACTGTTTGCAAGGTACATTAGCGCTCTGATGAGACTGAGATAGGGAAATTTTGATCCTAATATCTCCTCTCCTTCCTCCCGTGGTCGGAAAACATCCTTTTCAAGATCAAGAGATCGAACAACCATGGGGGTTTTGATTGGATGTGCTTTGTCCATATTAAACTTCTCCAATATTTTCTGGACATAGGCGATTGGTGCACCAAAATTCCCGGAGTGAAGGTGCTCGATTTGCAAACCCAAGCAAAATTTGGTTTTACCCAAATCCTTCATCTCAAATTCCGTCTTAAGATGATCACGAGCTTCATCAACATCTCGTGCATGACCAATGACATTCAAATCATCTACATACACCGATATAATACAAAATCTGTGGAGGATCTTTTGATGAAGACACATGGGCAATCATCATTATTTGAGTAACCCTTCTGCAGAAGGTACTCACTCAGTCGGTTGTACCACATTCTACCCGACTGTTTAAGACCATAGAGTGATCTTTTGAGTTTTACACAATACATGTTGCGATTTGCTCCTTTATTCGGTATAGGAATTCCATCGGGGACCTTCATATATATTTCTGAATCTAGTGACCCATATAAGTATGCTGTCACGACATCCATCAACTGCATAGATAGATGATTTTGAATTGCCAGAGATATCAAATATCGGAACGTAATTCCACTCATTACCGGAGAATATGTTTCATTGAAATCAATGCCGGTCTCTCGCGTAAACCCTTGTGCTACAAGCCTCGCCTTATATCTCACCACCTCATTGTTCTCATTCCGCTTCCGGGATGAAAACCCATTTGAAACCTACAAGGAAGGTTTTTGGGGGTGTAGGTATTACTGATGAGAATACCTCTCTTTTCTTGAGGGAGGCTAACTCTGCTTCAATTGCTTCCTTCCATTTGTTCCAGTCCGAGCGCTTCTTGCACTCTACCATGGTTTTTGGATCTGGATCATTTTGGATGGATTCAGCAACTGATGAGGCAAATTATATGTCGACAATTGTAGTCTTACGATCGAATGATTCTCCAGAGTCAACATAGTTTATGGAAATTTCATTGACCCCGAATGGCGACTCGGTATTTCCCAATACGATGGCACCGGGGCGTTCCAATGTCCCATCATCGAAATGGAGTGCATCGTTGATGTGGGAGGTGGATTGTGTAAATCCACTCGGTGTCTCTCAACTTGAGGTTGAGTTTCATTTCTTGTGCCCTCGAGAGATGATCCCTCTGTTTCCTCGTGCGCTTGCGAGGATTTGCCGTACTTCTCCCACTCTCTTTCGAGGAAGTGAGTTGAATAGTTTTGTTTGGTACCTCTATTCATTCGGCACATTCCTAGCGAGGAATGTATGATTTTGTGACACTTTTGCTCATGGTAAATGAGTCCGCGCATTATTTGCAGCATTTTGCAAATTTATAATCCTTTGAACTTGAAGTTCGGATTCTTTAGTACGAGGATCCTCCTTTTGGGTGTCTATGGCATCCCAATTTATTTCCGGGCATTCATTGTGATACTTGAATTCTCCCCCTAATGCCGGGAAATGTTCTTCATTAAAGATACAATCAGCGTACCGGGCTGTGAGCAAGTCCCCTGTAAGGGGCTCCAGGTATTTAATGATCGACGGAGATAAATACCCCACGTAGATCCCCATTTTCCTGTGAGGGCCCATTGATGTACGCTTTGGTGGTGAGATCGGTACGTATACAGCGCAACCGAATATCCGCAGATGGGAAATACTAGGAGGATCACCACGAACCAATTGCAGCGGGGAAGCTGTATGGTATGCAGTTGGACGCAATTGTATTAAGTCACCAGCGTGTAAGACTGCGTGACCCCAACATGAGGTTGGTAGGTTACAATTTTGCATTAGTGGTCTAGCAATGAGCTTTATTCTCTTGATAAGAGATTCAGCTAAACCATTCTATGTGTGAACATATGGTACAGAATGTTGTACTTCAATTCCTAATGCCATACAATAATCATTAAAGGCTTTGGAAGAAAATTCTGCCGCATTGTCCGATACCGATTGATTTTATCGATGTTCAGGATGACTCGCTCTAAGTCTGATGACTTGTGCGATCAATTTTGCAAAAGCATGGTTCCGTGTCGATAAAAGACACACATGAGACCATCTTGTGGATGCATCTATTAGAACCATGAAGTATCTGAACGGTCCAGACAAAGGTTGAATGGGACCACAAATGTCACCTTGAATGCGTTCAAGAAACTTTAGTAGTTCATCCTGTATTTTGAGATGTGATGGTCTTAAAATTAATTTCCCAGTTGCACATGAGGTGCATATAAAATCTGAGGATTCTGGAAATTTTTTGTCGCTCATACCATGTCCACTTGAATTGCTCATGATTTTTCTCATCATCCCGATGCCAGGATGGCCAAGGCGTTCATGCCAAGTTTTGAATGCATCCACATTCTGAAAAATCACTTTGTATGCAACATGTGGTACGGGTTTGATGTATGTGTAGTACAATCCAGACGAGAGAGAAGGCACTTTTTCAAGTGTTTGTTTGCCATATCCGGTATCTTTGGTCAAGAGGAGGAACTCCTCATTGTATTCTTCATGTGTTTCCACATGAATCCCATTTTTTCGGATATCTCTATAACTTAGTAGAGTACGTGTTGAATCGGGATACAATAATGCCTCCTCGATATTAATTTGTGTACCCATTGGAAGTACGATAGTGGCTCTACCAGAACCAACTATCGTAGCATCACGTCCTGCGATGGTCAAAACTTGCCATTCTCTCTTTGTGAGAGTTTGGAAAATTTTGACTTCCCTAAGTATAGTGTTAGTGGTGCAACTATCCACTAGGCATATTTCTTCTTCCATTGGATTGACTCCCGTAACAATCTATACAATGCAAAATTTAAATTATAACAATAATGTAAAGATATAGAAAATACATACAAATATATTGATATCACAAGTGTATTATTACAACTAATAGCAACATCATGTCTTTATTACAATAACTTCTTTTTGCAAAATGAAATTATGGAGTCTATATGAGGTCTCCATAGGTGTCGTTGGAAGTATATTCCACGAGCATCCTGTCGACATCCATGAAGTCTTCCTCCCCACTTGGCGGAGTCTTGGTGTTGCTCGTTCCCGCTCCATGAGGGATGGGGTCCATAGCTCTAGTCTCCAGCGCTTGAGAGGCGAAGTGTGCTTCGTACTTCTTTGTCTCCGGTGTACGACCCACGGACTTCATGTATAATTCGACCAAATGTTTAGGAGTTCTGCATTTCTTAGCAATATGATTGTTGCAACCACACCTAAAGCAGGCGATTTTGTTGCTACTCTCATTTTTAGGCTTAGAAATACCTTTCCCCTTTGGGACGTTCCCACGTGGCTTTTTGGTTCTCTTACGTTTGCCTTTGCTTGAGAAATTTTCAGTCTGTATGTTCCCTTTGGGACCATTTTTCTTCGCATTTGCATGTACTTCAGGGAAGTGGTGCAAAGGCCCAATGGGCGGCGATTTGAGTTCCACACAGTGAGCTCATGATTCTTTTCTCGCCCGTTTCAATGTTTGAATGAGCAAAGAATAGGCTGTGAAATTCTTTTCACGATATTGTTGAGTGATAATCCGTTACGAAGGGAGCATCGTAGACAAAGTTTTCTCAATTTTGTCCGCTTCGGTAGGTTCTCTCTCACAAAATCGAAGCTTAGAGCAAATCTTATGAACGGCATGGTTGAACTCATCCACGAGCTTTGAAATCCTGTAGACGTAAGTGGTTCCACTCATGCATTGCCTCGGGGAGGACAATGGCTTTATGTTGTTCATAACGATTTTTCAGAGATGTCCATAGAACACGGGGGTCCTCCTCATACATGTACTCCATTTTTAAATCCGGATGGATATGGTTTCTCATAACCTTTAAGGCAGAGAATTTTGACATGTTGGAGAGGTTTACCGTCCCTTCGGCCGTATCATCTATACATCTGTATGGTCCGAGGGTCGATAGTTGTACTTTGACATCCATCGCCCAGGAAGGGAAATTGGAACCATCAAGAGCGAGGAACTCAAACTCTTTGGTTACTTTGCCTTCCATTCCTACAATGTGTTTTGCCAACAATTTTGAGAAATTATGGCAATATTTATGCAATATTATGTGAATTTAAAATAAACTCGAACAATAAATTATTGCATAAAATAAATACATAAAGTATGATGGAAGTAAATTTGCAAAAGGAAAATTGCTTGTAATAAAGAAACATGGAAATGCTAAAGATTAAAATATATATATATATATATATATATTTACACAAGGGAGAATTACAAAAGTCTAAAAGACATGTATTCTCACAAATTATTTGCGTAATGTAAATACGACAAAAAGGAAAGGACCAAAGTGTAAAACTGCTGAAAATAAATTCAGAAAATAACTAAAACTTTATTTGGGTGGTGGGCCGAGACAATCTTGTTTTTGGCCCACCGCCGCTTTAGGTCCAGGAGGGGGGGGCGCGGAATGGTGCGGGCTGGTGGGCCGGTGTGGCGGCCCCGGCCCTGCCACGGCCACCATGGCCTAAAGGCCCAGCTCGGGTGGGGATTAGGGTGAAACCCGATCCCCAACCCTTACCCCCCGCCGCCGCCGGGGGACGGGCGGCCGCCGTCGCCGTCGGCCGCGTTCCCGCCGGCGCCGCCGACCGCCGGCGTTGCCGGGCGTCGCCGCCGTCGACCACCCGCTCCTCCCGGACCCGTTCTCCCCCGCGCTCGGGCTTCCCCCTCACCGGAGGGTGAGGGGCCGCTCCACCGCCGCCGGCGCCATTCCCGGCCGGGATGTGCCGGTCGAGATCCAGTTGGGGCGCGGGCGCGGCCCCCGGATGGCGGTTTGCGGCTATCTGCGCCGATCCGGGGGACCGGAGCAAAAGGAGCGGTGGCGGAGGTGGTGGAGATGCAGGCTCAAGGTCGATGAAGTCCGGCGGCGCGGCCACAGGTGTGATGCTGGAGCCTCCCCTGTATTATTGTAGAAGGGGAGAGCTCCAGTGCGCGCAGCCATAGTCCTTCTGATGAAGAATCCAGGTGGTCCGACCGGCGTTGGAGTATGCTCCGGAGATGCCGGCGTGTACTCCGGTGAAGCCACTGTCGAAATGGCGCGACGAGGTGAAGCCGGATCAACGACGTTCTCCGCCGCGGCCCCTAACACTTCGATTTGAACGAGTTGCGAGAGTGCTCAAGTCGTTGCTTGGAGCTCTTGCGGCTCGCGGGCGACGGCGCCGTCGTCGTGGCGGGTGCCACGTCCGGCATAACCAACACGGCCCCCGCCACGTCGAGGACGGCGCGCGCGGCGCTCGGAGGAGCGCATCAACTTGTTGGTGCAGGAGGTGGCGCAGAACACGAGCGCGAAGGTGTCTTGGGAGAGAGGAGCCAACATCAAGGGGAAGGCGTAGGTAATTCATCTTACTCGTTGGATGGCTGGTGCTCCCTCTCTTGCTCAGTAGAAGAGCTGCTGATAACGTGTTGAATAGAAATTTTGTAGAGACAAGTGAATAGTGAATTAGTAAAATTTCATTGATCTCATTGTTCCCTTTTATAGGGAGATTACATAATCAGTTACAAGGTCATAAGGATGAGACTTGATAACACCATATAGTGGCACTTTATATCACCCTCTAATGGCTGCTATTAGGAGCTGCCATTAGATGGGTTTAAGGTCATAAAACCCTTGTGTGCTGCCCCTTGGTGTGCTGCCTCTTGATATGCATCATTGAGGACGTCAATTAGAATTCTTTTGTAACACTTATGAGAGTGACCATGTTTTTTTTTCTGAAGAGTTGAGGCCGTGCCCATTAGTTTCTAGCTAGATCCTTTATATAGCAACCGAGTCTCATTTGTTTTCGTTCGTTTTAAATCCATTCATCTTTAAACCGCTTGCCTGCACTGTGCAAACAGCAAACTTGCATGCACCTCGCTAGTGCTAGTGCTAGTCGCTAGCCATGAGCCCTGGAATGGGTGGTATCTGGTGCGGAAGATGGGGTATCAAAGAATCGAACCGCGCGGCATGAGATCTTCTGGGCGTTCTTCGTCGTCGTCTTCCCAGTCACCAGCGGCGCCGGTGACACCAGGGACCAGCGGCTACTATCCACAGATGCTTGGTGGCGCGATCCGGCTCGCAGCTAGGCCAGTCTCCAGAAAACAGCAGAAACAGACCACTTCCCGGTCTTTCCCGTTTAGCTGATTTTGTATTTGGAAACTAAATATTGTGCAAATCATGTCACGACTAATGAAGCTGCCTCTTCCTCTCATTCTCAACAACAACTAAGCCTCACTGACCTGCAACCACTGAAGCAGATCCATGTATCTGCAACCTGCCACACGGCCCACAACAGGTCATGCTCAACCTTCAAAGAAGTATCAAGTACAAGGCTCAGAACCATTGATTGTTTTCCTTAATAACTAACATTCGGTAATTCAGAATTACTTATATTCTAATCCGCCAGTGAAAAATTATGCAGACATCACAATTGATATTACACCTACCTCTAAATATGACTACTGTACATCTACATGTGCCCGTAGTCCTACATACACCCTTTTTTCAACACTCAGAAACCAATGAGTCTGCTACTCCCCCTCCAAGTTACATCATCAAATATTCCATCTAATGATCACTAGCTTGATCCCTACATCATCTTTGGGGGTAGGGGGGGGCAGATTTAGATGATCCCTAGGTCAACTCTAACCCAATGAACCACACCAGGGTCAAAAAGATCTAGCACCATCCAGAAGCATTCCTCACTGACAGCGCTATGCCCGTCCAAAACAGCTCAAACCTTAGCCTTTTGGCTTATCTGCAACGGTGGAATGCCAGGAATCTCTGGGATGGGGGACTTCTTCTTCTTTATTTTGTCAAACATCATAGCTTGGGTCATAAGAATTAGTCCTGCGATAGAAGCAGAGTTCTGAAGCACACATCTGGCAACCCTGCATGGATCTACCACGCCAGCAGTAATAAGGTCTTCAAACTTGTCAGTCATCGCATTGTACCCCACTCGCCACTCACTGGCAAGAAGCTTCTCCACAACAGCTGAACCGTCTGCCCCAGCATTGCGAGCTATCGTCATAGTAGGTACAAGAAGTGCCTAGACAAAAAGATTGAACAAATTCAGAATTAGGATGGTGTCCAAATGCTACAAGAATTTCCGAGCCTTTGGAACGAGCAGCAAATGTCGAAGGACGGACAAACTAACCTTCCCAACTATATTTACACCCATCTTCTCTTCTGGGTCGTCCACAAGATCCATGATACTGGGAATATGCTTTGATAAATGAACATATGTAACACCACCGCCAGGAGTTATGCCTTCACTAATGGCTGCAAAAGTTGCATTCTTCGCATCCTCCACTCTCAGCTTCCTATCCTCAAGTTCAGCTTCAGTGGCTGCCCCAACCTGAAATAGAATGCAACTCTCCTCAAAATCCAAAAAGAACAACAGATATTACATCACACCTTAAATTATTTCTGCATTATAAAATTTTATATTGAAATGTAGCTCAATCCCTGCCAAATCTCCAAAACAAACTAACAAATTTTATGTTGCAACTAAAATAATTTCTATACCTTAAGTATACAAGATGCATAAATAAAATTCACATCCAACACTATCGGAATGCATGTTTATTGAAATGGCGGCACACCTTAATAACTCCAACACCACGTGAGAGTTTAGCAATTCTTGCAGAAAACCTTTCTTTTAGATAGGAACTCGTTGTCTCCTCTACATCTTTCTTCAATTGCATGATTCTGGCCTCAATCTCTGGTCTCATTGAAGGATGTGCAATGATAGTTGTTGATTCACTAGTTATTGTAATCTTCTGAGCCATACCTAGCTGATCAGAAGTAATGCCATGAAGACCCCAGCCAAGGTCACTAGCAAAGAAATCTGCACCTGTTCAATTGAAGAAAACTACTCAGGGACTTCTAGAAGTTACGGCCCCGTTTAGTTCCTTGGAGAAAATTTTTGGGTGCCCTTACAAGACATATTAGGAGGATCAAATATAGATTAGTTACAAAACTAATTACACAAATGGACAGAAAATCATGAGACGAATCCATTGAGCCTAATTAATCCGTCATTAGAGATTGGTTACTGTAGCAGGACGTTGTCTAATCGGGGCATAATTAGGCTCGTTAGATTCGTCTCGAAAATTAAGGTAGGGGTTGTGGTATGAGTTTTGTCATTAATATACATTTAATACTTCTAATTAGTGTCCGGAGATTGATGTGACGGGTAGTTGGTGAAACTCTTGTGAAGATAAAACACTTGGAAATACCACATTCTATCATACCAAAATTTGTATCAAGGTATGAAGCTTTCAAAATGCTAGTTCTATTTATTCACCTGTCATAATAGCAATATCTTGGAGAATAGCCTTCTTTTCATCTCCCAAACCAGGGCATTTAACAACCGCAACATTTAGCAGTCCATTCAGTTTGTTAAGAACAAGGGTTGAATACACTGCATGTGACACATCCTCAGCAATAATTAATAAAGGGACACTCAACTGTGTCGTCTTCTCAAGCAAAGGAAGTATCTCCTGGACTTCGTTCACACGCTGATCAGTTAAGAGCACTCTAGCATTTTCAAATTCAACGATTGCTTTGTCATGATTTGTGATGAAATGTGGAGAAACATATCCCTTGTCTATCTGCAAGAATTAGATACCGAATGATAATTTGAGTTATCATCTATTAACTTGTATTATATAATCATTACTTGGTATCTGTTTCAATTAGATGTGTGCTCCAAATGCAAGATACGATCCAAAGCAACTTATTTCCCTGTTAGCTTGTATTCTCTCCGTTTCAAATTGTAGATCATTTTGTCAAACTTAAATTCATAGTTGTTATTATGTATCTAGACAGTATATATATCTAAATGCATAACAAAATTTATGAACCTTGAAATGGCAAAACGGTCTACAATTTGGAATGAAGGAAGTATTAAATAATCAATACTTGGTATCTGCTTGACAGATCCTAGGACACAGTCATTATCTGTTTTAAATTTTTTATTTCACATAAATTTCAATGTTTGGGAAAGCAAATTTCTATGACTACATAAAAGGTACCTTCATTCCTTCCTGCACCTCAATTGTGGTATATATTGAAGATGATGACTCAATTTTTATTATACCATCAGGACCTATCTTCTCCAATGCATCAGCAATGAGATTGCCTACATATTCATCATTGCCAGATGATATTGAAGCAACAGCTGAAAATGGAATTCAGAATTACTATAGTGACCGTTGAGTAGTCTGATGCTGCAGCTGAGTTCAAAATGAATGCGTACACAAAAATAGCATTTCAAACAAGGTATTTGAGGCGGAAAATGAAAAAAAAAGATGTTTTGTATTTTTCTAGTCATTTCAAGCATATGCTGGGTGTAGTCTTATATTTTTTTTCCTAATTTAAATCAATCTAGAGCTCTTCCATTCACTGTAATACAAAATAGCATATAATACTTGATAACCAGTTTAGGCCTTGCCAGTAGTAGTATGCTAGTTGTTGTGTTTTATTTTTCTTTTTTTTCACATTTTTGCATGCACATGTCTTCACTTTCCACATAAAGTACCTTTTATGTCCTCCTTTGTACTCACAGGAATACATTTGCTCTTCAAGATCTTAATCAGCTCATGAACAGCTTTGTCAATACCCCTTCTCAAGGCAACTGGGTTAGCACCAGTGGCAACTGCCAACAACCCAAGATTGATGATTTCCCGAGCCAAAACAATTGCTGTTGTAGTTCCATCGCCAACCGCACTATTTGTCTTGGATGCTATCTGGCTAACACATGTCTAGTGAACAAGCAGCACCAATATTAACCAATTTAAGGATGCAAGAAATGTAGAACCATACCTCTTGAAGTAGAGAGGCACCCGCATGCTCGAGCGCATTTGGGAGCTCTATCGCCTTGGCAATCGTAACACCATCATTAATTACTTTAGGGACATCATCTTGGTCAATAACAACATTCCTTCCTGCACCAAACAACACTCTCCCTGCTGAGATGTCTGAAAGAGTGCACCTTTTTGAACAATTAACAGCAAGATAAAGCATCATTTGCCTTCTGAAAATTATAAAAAAGGGGGGGGGGATGCTTATTGCCCCCGCCCTTATTGAAGGACTATTAGTGGTGCAGGGCGCCGAGTTTAGGCTTGGTCGGCATTATCTGAAGTAAAATTCCATCTCAGCAGAAAAATTTTGCACAGCAACGGGGTTAATGCTACTAATTTTTGCGGCAAGAAGAAAAAATTCCATCTGAAACATTAGATGGTGCTACCCTATTTGCAAAAAATTGGCAGTTGTATGACAAATTTACAATAGTTGGAAACCATTCTACAAGAAGTTTGGAGTACAATGTAAACTCGTGATGAAATGGGAAATGCTGGCAAGGAACACAGCAAAATAAGCTAGACCTGAGTCGCGATGTAGGTACTCTGAAACAAAATGTCATAAGGCCAACACCAAATTCCATTTGTCAGTCAGATTGGTTGCACTACATGTACTATAGATGAACAAGTTAGGGTCTGCTCGCTGCAGCTTATGCTTAAAATATTTAACTGATGAAGGCAAATCGGAACTAACAGGAACAAATTAAGATGACAAGGCGAGCCAAGCATATGTAGACGCATAGCAGAAGAAAGTCCCCCACCTTTGGGGCCGAGGGTAACGGCAACGGCGTCGGCGAGCTTGTCGATGCCGGCGGCGAGCCCGCGGCGGCAGGCCTCGCCGGTAGATATGACCTTGACGTCCGCCCGCACCACCAGGCGGCGGCGGGGGGCGACCCTCGCCGGCCTGGGGAGCAACAGCTTAGACGAGGACGAGAAGGCGGCTGCCGCGGCGAGGGAAACGGCGTTGAGGTACATCGAAGCGGCCGCGGGAACGAAGGCTCTGGCACGCCCCGGGGCCCAGCAGCGACAGCCAGCCGGCGAATCCGATCCGGTAGGCCGCGTAGCGGCGCCGGGAGGCGGAGGCGGAGGCGGGGGCGGGGGGCGAAGGCCCCTCGGCTGGGTGCCTGTGTGGGGTGGGGTAGGGGAGCCGTGGCGCTGTGAGCCGCCGGAGAAGAAGGGGAGGCGGCGAGGCTAAAGTCAAGAGTGAAGAACAGAGCAGAGGGTTTTAGTGGCAGGAGGTTTATCTGTTTGCCCCCTTCTTCCTGCTGCTGCAATATCTGCACCGTCACTACACGGTTTCAGCAGCCAATCCTCAGCAGAAATCATTTTCAGGCTGCTGCCTCAGCGACGCTGAGGACGAGCACAACAACGAACACAAGACGCAAGATGTGAGGAGAACACCAATGGTTCATGCTGCACCAGGAGTCGAGATTCAAGAACACCAGCAAGCGAACGAGCACTGTCCGCAAGTGCACCTGGATGGACCTTTTTACATATCAGAATAAGACGCGGTGGCGCACACACAAAACGGTGGCTGAAATGAGCACTGGTACACTACACAAAGTCAGCTGCGCATTGGCTATTTGACATCAGGAAACAATTAGCTAGCTCTTCCTATCTGTCATGCATCAAACATCTGATAAAGAATTCCTAACACGAATGCATTTTACATCAGTCGCTCCATCGCTCTCCCAACACTGAAAAAGGTCAGCAGAGACAGGGAGCGCGGTACATGTGCTTTCGTTATGTCCTACCACCAGCCGCATTCCCACAATCACTTTCGTTATCTCCTACCACCAGCCGCATTCCCACAGCTGATTGTCCACCCATCCGTCAGCCAACCCCGGAAGAGCAGCCTCTCAACTCTCATCAAGCATCGACGACTCTTTCAGGTTGTTGGTGTTCCGGTGCAACGGCATGGCACATCAGACGAACATCATGGGACAGCAGCAAGTCACTTGTCATACGGTGGGTTCTTCTGGAACGTCCCGGGAGCAAACACAGGCAAAGAGCCTGTCCGCGCTTTCTCGCCCCGGATGTCACGATGCTGGGCATTAGGATCTCTGCTTCCCTCAGGACGTGCTCTCGCCGCCGCCTCGTTCCTCTGGGTGTTGATGCCAGAGGTGCTCAGTATGGGGCCACCGAAGAATATGGATTGCCCAGAATATGTCAGCCTCTCTGATGGTTGCCCTGATGGCATCACAGAGGATGAGGTGTTCCCAGGCGCGAGGCTCCTCCCGTGGCTGCTTGCCTCACCACCTGGGTTCGCCAAGAAACGTGGGTTTCTTGATGCCTGGTCGACGCCAGGTCCGATTCTTGTTTGAGCAGGAACTGACACGTACCGACCAGCCTCTTGATCCCAGACAACAGATGCTTTTCGGTTCTCTCGAACATAAGATGTAGCTGACTGGAACATCGGGTTGGTTATTTGTGTGGTGGGAACAGGCGGCCGAGGTATCCCCTGTGTGGTGGGAACAGGTGGCCGCATCATTCCTGGTGCAGGCCTCACAGGTGGTGGAGGGTGAGGCGCTGCTGCACTGAACTGAGAGTGAGAGGCCAGCTTGTGGACGTGGACCGGGCTACTTAAACTGCTTGCAGTTTGTGTGCCGGTCTCGTAGTCATCCTGGCTCACAAGACTTTGGGGGTATGAATTCTGCAGCGGAGAAAGTCTCATCTCACTATTTGATTCCTTTGTGCCACTGTAGTCAACACTCGTGCTACTCCTGATGCTTGCATTGCCGCTGGAGACAACATCAGCTTCATGACCACGTCGGGTATCAATTGGTCGCAGAACTGAGGATGATGCCCGAGCTTTTGCAGCAGCTTTCATTACCTCATTTTTATCCAGCTTCGCAAGGCTCCGAGCACTGATTTTAACTGCCTTTTTGGCTTTGTTTGCTCTGTCAGCATATCCAGCAGCATCAGGGTCCACAGTTGAAGGCACCATTCCAGGATCCAAATGTGGGATCACTTCATCCTGATCGATAGTTTCAATAACTCAAGTTAGTATGAATGAAGAGATGCTTCCAACATTGTAACTACCATTCTTCTAAACTGGAGTTCTTTATGAATTTTCCAAACATGTAGGATGCACTTGTTTAAGGGATTTTGGAGTTGTTCAAGAATAGTTTTTTCACTACATTTCTTCTAAACTGGAGTTCTTATGGATTTTAACATAGATTTTGGAAGAAATATACTTGCTCTTTAAAGCAGATACTTACATGATCAATAAATATCCTTGGAGGTGTACACCAAGCACCCTTGTGGTGAAGACCAAGTGAACTTCCTACACTGAACCCAGTGGTCGCTGAATTTGATGGGGAGTAAATAATGTTTGCTCCTTCCTCATCCTCTGGAGCTGCCTCACTCATAGCTCTCATTGCAACAACATAATCGTAGGTTGTAATCCCCTGAGACACAACATAGAAAAGGGAACAACGTTGAGCAAACAAGATCAAACTTTTCATGTGTAAGTGTAACAGTTCCACTGGAATTGCATGCAAACCTTTCTTATCAATATTATGTGGAAGAAGAAAAGTTCCCCTAAAGGTATGCAGGCCACCAATGAAAGTAAGGTAAATATGCCCTGCATAAAAGAAATTTATTGTCAATGTCAACTAACAGCTAAAAAGACTTAATTTTAATATGAAAGAAGAATAATTTGGGAATCGCACATTACTCATCCAGTATGGAACCATGTGTAAGTTGTGTCAATATATTCAGGAGGGCTAAGAAGATAGTTACAGGATCCTAAACAGCAAAAATTATACTCCTGACGGTAAAAAAGTGCTACTGGTTACAGATTTTGAATTTCTGTATTCTGAAAAGGCACGCAACTTGCTACTTCAAAACAATGAATTAATGCATCATATAACACAGTAAAGAAAATAAAATCAAGTGGTTTGAGTTTCTTTATCAGATTTTGAAACTTGCTACTTCAAACGACTTATAATCAAGAGGAGATTATCATGCACTACAGACTTAACACAGTAACTTACCACAATAACAGCAAACGGAGCACGAGTCAAGCCATTACCCAGCTTGTCTTGTATATTTCTTGATGCATTCTTATCGACAAAGCAGAGTACAATAACAGCAATGCCCGCTCCAAATTCAATTGCAAGCTACGATACGGAAGATTTCAACATTTAGTGTGATGCTACAAGGAAATCAACTATAACGAAATGAACTAAAGAAAAAGGTGTCTGTAGGAAATCCATACTGCATACCCAAATAAGACTGATTGCCATCAGAGAAAGAAATGTGAAATAGTTCTTCCGGCCAACACAGTTATTCAGCCACTGAAAAGGTATGGCATATTAGCTATACACAATGGAATAATGTAAGTAATACTCTAGCACAGGACAAGAGAGGCACCCGACAATGATGATCAAATCCATCCACACACTTGTCACAGCTTCTGCAGTGTTTGCTGAACTTGCGAACCTGAAAAGTTAAATTTGTAAAGCAAAATTAAACCACACAAGCTAGACAACTTTGCATGGTGAAAAGCTAACTTAACATACCTCGGCATTACATAATGTGCAAAACAGAGCCTCTTCACCATTTGCTTGTTGTTCTGAGTCGTCAGGTTTCCGGCAGTCCTCCTTGACAAATATAGCACACAGAAGCCCACCTATCAACCAACAGCTTGATCTTTTCTTTGGCTGTTGTGATCCTAGATTTATGTTTGTTTCTCCTAAAGATGAACCTCTCTGATTAGAATGCCCATCCAGAGAGCTTCTACAAGTAGATGTCGGAGAGTTTGTTCCAGTAGCATTGTTCGCTTTCTGGGGCAAACCCGTTCCTTCAACTCCAGCACTGTTGGTTGGTACATTGATAAAGCCATCCTCAAATTTTGACATAATCCCAGGATCTGCAGGGTTTATACTTGTGCATCGGATGTAAAGGATGAAAACTGCAAGTGCCTGAATGTGATGTAGGAGGAGAAATGTCTCATCTGATCATACCACAACTTATGTAGTATGAAAACAAAAATAACATGACGACACTTACCACAGGACTATAAACGCCGATGGCAACATACTCGATGACTTGTGTTCCCAGAAATGGTGCAAAGAAGGCATAAAATGCAACCACCAGAAGGAAGAAAACCGTAATCGCGACAATCTATCAAAATGAGATGATGAATCAGATACCAAAATCTCCAAAATCTAAGTGTTCCGGTCGAACTGGAAGTCCAAACTATGAACCAAAAAAGTATGTTGCATAGAAACCCACACATGAGTGTAAATTTTTAACTTCCAAGGGGGGAATAAAAAATAAGCATGCATATGTATGTCATCTAGGCACTAGTTAGGAAACATCATAATGCTAGATACAAGCGATGTTTCTTGCATGGCCAGAGCATTACAAGTAAACTACAGAGACAACTCTACCTTATTCCATTGGAAAATATGTGACTCTATGTATAAGAAGATGTTGGAAAACTGTACAAAAACTACAATGTTTGTCAAAAAGGATTGTTAGTAATATCGAGTGACTACATGAACTAGTAGACAGCAGTCATTTCTTTGCATTGTACAACACGCGGGAAAGTGAGATAAAATACTAGCAAAAAAATAGCACTTGTGGAGTCCCTAGGACAAAATGCTTGAATACAAAGTAATATGGGTCATCAATACCCCGTTTGATATTAATAAACATACAATGCCCGGAGGCATTTCACCTCACTCAGTCACTCCAATAAATATCATGAACTAGCAATCCATCGAGCTGCCTAGATGCAGAGTTCGAGAAGAGGTTGCATTCTTCTGCCACATCATGGAAACTCTTCCACTGAACAACTGTTTTTTTCCTAGATTCACTGAGCAAGTGCTCTGTAAAAAAAAAATCCTAACATACATACTGATAAGCAAGCAGCCATTGCGAGTTAAGACAACATACGGAGTATACTATGATATATCCCTGCTCTGTTAGATCAACAGCCCCAGTGACTGAGCAACCCTAGCGCCAGAAATCCAAACAGTGATAGTGTGCGCGACAGTTACAATAATCTGCACGATTTGAACCCGCACTGTGAAAATCGCACACCCCGATTCGTTACGTATTCGCATTAATCATTTCTCTCGACTAAAGGGGACACCGAAACAACATAATGAGGAAATCCCAACCACTACCCACCGGAGACGCCTCCCCTCGACAGATCTTCGAAATAACCACATACGACGGCGGCGAATTCCCCGCAGCACAACCGCGCAGGGACCGAATTCCACTCGTTACTAGACACGCAGACACGAATCACACCCGATCCAGTAAAACTCAAAGGGAAAGATGGGGGCGAGAAAGGAAGCGTCAGCGGTTGAGTCAGTGCACCACCTGCAGGGTGTGGGCCGGCAGCTGCCAGCCGTGCTTCCGCGCCATGGCTCCCCGCCTTCCCCCTCGGAGAGGCAGGCCCCCTCTCCCCCTCCTAGCTCCCGGAGTCCGTCCCCCGGCACCCCACGAGCTCCTCCTCCCTTTTCTCCCGGCCGGCAGGCGGCAGGGAAGGCCCGGGTTTCCTTTCCAGCGCCGCCGGGTTGGTACCCGGTAGTTCAGGCAGGAGTAACGAGGAAACAACAAAGCTGGAGATTTTTTATTAAGGACGGGGCCGGGCCCACCGCCTCCTCTCTCTCTCCTCTCCTGCGATTTTCTCTCTCTAATTCAAGCAGCTCAGCTGCCTTTTCCTGCAGTGAGGCAGGCAGCGGCGGTTTGTTGGAGAGAAGATTGGGTCAAACAGCTCACAGTCCATCCAGTCCAGTCCAGCTAGATGCTGCTCCTGCGTTTTAGGAGCTGATTAATTTCGTGACAAAATTTCGACCCCGCTGATGATGTGAGGTTTTGACGGGTATTTCGGCCGTTCACGGGCGATGGCATGCTGCCAAAGAAAGAGATTCGGTTATTTTTGGCATCCACGGCGCATGCCAAATCTGGTCACGGAATCGTGTAAAAAAATCTGGTCACGGAATTGCTACTACTATGTAGATTTAGGTACCCAAAATACATTGCTTTCCTTATATTTCGACAAAGGTAAGACTGTCTCCAGCAACAACACGGTTCTGCATCTTCAAAACATAGCTTCTGCGCATAGGAGAGAGGGAAACAATCATCGCAAAAGAAAGCTGCTTCTAGCAGAGCACGCGCATCGCGGCTAGGCGGTTTCCTCCCGCGTTTCTCCCGCCGCCGCTTCCCTGACTGAGAGGGGGCCGCTGCCGCCTTGCCATGGAGGCAGTCGAAGAGGCCACCGCCCACGACCTCGATTTGACGAGCGGGGATGGAGGAGGCCGTAGCTCGCCCGCCGCCGCGGCCCGCCACCGCCGGCCCCGCTCCCGCCATGCGGCCGGTCGCCGGCGGTCTCCGCCGGTCGTCCACGCCCGCGAGTCCCGGCGGCCTCCTACCACCCGTCGGCCATCTCCCGCCACCTCGCCGGCCCCGGATCCGGATCCGACCACGAGCGCTCGCGCGGGGGGCGGCTCCGCATGCGCCACACCAACTCGGAGCCGGCCGTGCGGACGACCACCACCAACACCACCTCCCACCGCCGCCGCGGCCAGTGCCGCTCGAGACCATCCAGTCCTTCACAGACCGGCGAGCGTCTAGCGACGATGAAGAGGAGGAGGACGGCGATTTCGAGGTGGTGCGCGAGATGAGCTTCGGGCATTTCAGCAGCTTCCTCGGCGGTGGCGGCTCGTACTCGTAGGAGAAGCGACCTCGACCTCCATTAGGGGCTCAGGATCGACCGCCTCGCGCCGCCTCAAGCTTCGCCTCGCGCAGGGGGCCTCGGGATTGAACTCGAGCTCTGCCTGGCGTCGACCCCTGCTCCGCCGCGCCCCTGCTCCTGGATCGAGGGAGCTCCGCCCTCCAGGTCGAGGCGAAGCGCGAGAGGTGGGGGTGGGGGCGGCAGTTGGGATGCAGAATGTGACGCCCCAGGTTTTTAATTACCGTCGTTAACGCTAACGACACGATTAGCCGGTCAAATGGTCAACCCTAGGTCAACCTGGGCCCTCACCCATGAAAACTCCCTAACATACCCTAAGTGACCCTAGTGAATAGTAAAACACTGGTGGGGCCAACCCTTGGTCAAAGGGTGGGTCAAAGTCCCCTTGCCACCCAATGTCCACAGGTGTCTGCCGGAACTTTTGCCGCGTTCCCCAAAATTCACCTAAACACTAAATTCTACCTTTGGGAAAGTTGTAGATCTTGTTGAGGGACACAACTTTCATGTAGAGTGGCATTGCTGATTTGGAGGGGAAAATCGTGAAAAAGCCCTTACAAGCCGAAATCACTTTGTGACGAACCCCGTCGACATTCGAAGTTGGCACTTCCACGGATTCGGATCTAGGCAACAAAACCCTATACAACCTTTGTAAAAGTTGTAGCCGGTACCTAGATCTACAACTTTGGTATTCATCACTTGGTACGGTTCGTTGAAAAATTTTGAGAAAAATCGAGTCAAAGATGGCACCGGCGGCACGCCCGAGCCCGAGCGCGCCATGCGCGACGTCGTGCGCGTCCCGAGCGCCACCGTGCCGCCGCCGCCGGTCTTGCCCCGGCGGCCGTGCCCACGCCGCCCGAGACCTCGACGTCCGCGCCACGCCGCGTCCCGATGCACGCGCGCCCCGATGCGCACGCGTCCCAAGGCGTCTTGGCGTCCGTGCCGCCGTACGCGCGCGCGCCACGGACCGCGGTCCGTCGTCGGCGCGCCGCCGCCGTGCGCGCGCGCGACCCGACGCGCCGTAGCACCGGCCGCATCTCCCGCCGTCACCAACGCGTCACCCACGGGCCGCCCGAGCCGGGTATAAAGCCTCCCGGCCTCTCCTCGCGCGCCTCACCGAGCCGCCCGCGCCATCGCCGCCGCCGTCCGCCGCCGCCGTGCTAGCCCTCCCGGCCCACGCTCGCCGCCGTCCAAGCACACCGCTAGGCTCCTTAGCATCCGGTGCCGGCTCACAAGCGCGCTTGTTTGCGCCAATTTGATCTCCACGCCGCACTGCACCGAGCCCTCCCGAGCGCCGCCGCCGGTAGCCACCGTGCGCCGTCGCCGGAGCCAACTCCACCCTCGCCACCACCACCAACCGGACCGTGGTGAGCTCAATTTCATCATGGTGCCGCTTGTTATCGTGGTCGGGCCCCACATCGCCGCCGGCGAACCCTCCCGCCGCCGGCAAGGGCACAGATGTGAACCCAGGGGCATATGTGCAAGGATTCTTAACTTAGTTTATTTGCAGTTCAGTCCACAGTCTTAGAAAATCCCTAGAAAATCACAGAAAATTCCAAAAATTCCCAAACAAATTTTGTAGGACTCAGGATGCCAAACCCCATCCATGTGTGGTACACTTGTGACTAGATTCAAAGTAGCTTTGGCAGGAAAATTTCAAATATGTTATGCTTGAATATGTCATAGCTTGAAATGTACAGCTCCTCTGTAGTTAGGCTTTGGATATGATGTGTGTTAGAGTAAGACTAGATGCTGTGCCAAAAATTGCACAAAGTTATCATGTGAATCTTTTTATAAAAATGTTTTTCCATCTCTCGGCGAGCTACATAAATGATTTTTCATGTTAAATATATTAATGTTCTTGAGCCCAACTTGTGCACACTACCTTGAGATGCCAAAAGGCACCTCTTGTGAATTAATCATGAATTTAGGAGTACAGAACTAATTATTCTTGTTCGGTGCTTGTTTTCCTTTGTAAATTAATAAACCAAATTCGGGAGAGGTTCCATGTGAACATGTTGGTTTTCTAAGCTTGTTTAGGACCAGAGAGCACCCACCGGAAAGTTTGGGTAACTTTGACGCTTAGTTATTTTTATTTGCATTTAAGTTGAATTACTAGATAACCTTTGTTATTTTCAATAATACTTAATTTTCTAGCATCCAACATTTACATGTGGGCCCAATGGACGAGAATAGGTACTGTTAGGCTTAAGAAACACTCCTTTAATTTTTGGCAATTTAATTGTTTAAGTAATGGCTTAAATGCCCTTTTGATATTTAAGGGAAATTAAAATAAAGAGAAATCCTTAAATAAATCCTTTTTCTTTTCGGAAATAGTACTTAATATAAGTAAAAGCAATTTAATTAATATTACTGGTAAAGAAATTTAATTCATAAATAAAAGTTATTAATTACACTTTGTTGGTAAAAATAATGAAATAAAGCTTTCACATGAAATGATAAGCTTAAATAAAACCTTTATTCAAATAAGGAATAAAAGAGTAATCCATGTACCACTAATGACTTCCTCAAGTAGAAACCTTAGACAGAGGTTTGTTAAGGTGAATATGACCAACTAGAGTTGGATAAGACAACAAACTATCACATCACCTAAAGTGCATCGCATTCCGTGTAGATCTTCCGGACGGAGATTACTCCCCGGTCCCGAAACCGAGGAAGGCGGAGCGAAGGTTCTCTGCGCAAGACGTGGACGGACTCGACACCGAGGGTGCCCAAGCTAACCTAGCCGACGAAGGCAAGCTCGGTGCATCTAACCCGATTTTAAAATTCTTTATTCAATTTTCTATGAATGACTGTGCATTAGGTTCAGGAGTTGAATGAAACCCTAGATGCATGATCCATAGGTACCTTTGTCCCTACTAGTATGATAGGTCGATAGCTGCTAAGCTATAGGACCGTTACAAGTCGAGTGATGACCTCACTCGCAAGAATAGGTTCCTAGATAGGAATCATACTATATCCTTAAATGGATTGCTCACGTGGTAAGAGCATGGGATCTGGGCTCCGGTCCAGTGGTTATGTGGGTTAAGTTTTGAACGTATCAAGCATATGCCGGGTATGGGACCGGTAAGCCTAGTACCATAATGAGGCGGTGAGGGATCTTACTATTACTACTCTTGGGATTCGCTCTCACGGCTAGCTACCAGTGGTGTATGGTGACTCCGGGTATCTCGCGGGGTATGCCGGATAGCCTGCACCAAAGACTGTAAGATTCGATCCCAACCCGAGGATTTATGGGGACGGCCTCGGGAGTTGTCCTCGCGGGGGCAGCCGACCGTGTGTTTGGGTTTACCTTGCAAGGTTTTTAATCAATCGATTGTCGGCCTCTCACCGTTACCCGAGACTACTTACTCCACTAGTCATGTGATCCCTAATGATGGAAGTGATGAAGATGATGTTTGAATAATTGTATTGTACAACTTTGTTTGTACTAGTTGGCTAATGTAGTAAAGATTAAACTACTAGAACTTGTGCTAAAATCTTGAAAGCAAGGACCTACTCTTTGTTACTTTTTAGCAAAAGCAACCCAGTAGCCCAAAAGCCTTTCATGGTCTAGATGTGGTGAAGTAGATATCACCGACGGGTAAGTCTTGCTGAGTATTAGTATACTCAGCCTTGCATTAATGTGTTGATCCAGGTAATGCCTTCAGTGATGTGTGGCCCGGTGAGATCCCGCCCGGCTGGGAGCTGGAGTGGGTGGAGGACGACTACTGAAGTATCATGGATGGCCTCCCGTGGTGACTTCGCTACCGCTAGTTAAATTCCGTTGTCTTTTCAAAACTCGAACTATTTCGTCATGACAAAAACTACGGTTTGTAATAATTAAACCCTTCGGGGTACGAATCTGAGGTTTAATGTTGTTGTATCTCTGGACTCGCCTTCGAGTGAGTTTTAATGCATATATCGATCCTTGTGCTATTCAAGTGATTTACCGGGCGTTAACCCGACGACTTACGACAGGATGATACTTTACTATTGCTTAACGACCAAAGTGGATCGGTCTTAGGCGATAGTACGGTATTTTCCTGGGCGGGTTGTCACACAGAAGAGGAAGAATATCCCAAGAATGCAGCATGAGAGGACAGGGAACGCAAAATGCAGATGTTGATGCGCATACTGCTGGAGGCGCTATAGTGTGTCTTCAATCTGCATTTTGCAGATGCAGACGTTGATAGGGTAACTACTGGAGTCGGTCTAAAGGTGCAGCACCTACTCCATCCGTCCTTAAATAATGGTAGCTACTCGCTCCGAACGGATTTCAAACGATTATCATTTAGAAACAATAAAGTATATGATTAGAGAGCAACTCCAACAGCTACTTTAAATCGTCGCTAAAATATGAAAAAAACAAAGAGAAACACCGTAGTAAAAGACTCCATGAATGTCATGCTCGCAATCTCCCTCGTGGGCTCGCGAGATTTGACGTGGCCCGTCTACTCGCAAAATCACCGCGGATCCAACCTCCCTTCCGTTGCTAAAGGTGACCAACACGCTGCGGCCCTTCCTACGGTGGTGGGCACGAGAGCGAGCCAGTGATCATCTTCTTGGTCAGTGGGTGGTTTCTCGTTTTCTGGGTGGCAGGAGAATCTCCGACCACTGTTGACCCGTGACACTACAGTCTACGGAAAAATACAAGTCTGACTATGCATCAGAGGGCCCTGCGCCTCGTAACATCTACGGACAACGACGACGACGATTAAACGCACCCTTTACGGCTCTGCGTCCTCATTGCACCCGCTAGGCTCTGCGTCCTGGTGCACCCGCCATGCCTCTGCACGTAAACTGACCTATTCCAATCAGCCTATATTTCTGCTCCTTGAGCAAAATGGTCGTAGGTTCGATTAAAGACCTTCTGGGGTAGATGTGCCTCGCTGCTCTGCCAGATCCGTCTAGGCGCCTGGAGACCAGAATCATCACGTCTACAATTTCGTCGGGCCCCGTGGTCGGTGTGCCTATATTAAGGTCATTAAAACACCTTGGCTCTGCTGGATGGCTGACAGCTATGTTGGTCGTCTGGACACCAAAACGACCTCCTCGAGGTCGGTGTACCTTAATACCTAGGTCTTATAGTACCTCGATATGTCTACGGTCCTGCCAACCTAGTTGGGCGCCCTAGATACGCGACCTTCCTGAGGTCGGTGTGCTTTGTATAGCTCTGCCAGCCTGCTCTGAACACCCAGAATTTTACGTTGGGAATGAAGGTCTTCCTGAGGGGTGCGTGCCTAATGGCAATGCCAAGTATCTCTCGGTGTTTGGGCACTTTTGACTTGAGACCTCCTTGAGGTAGGCATGCCTCGGGTGGCTCTGCCAGACTCTTTGTAGCTGTACAGGATATCTGGTGTCTCTACATAATTATATCTACAACAACTTTGACGACCTCTTCACGCAACACACCTTTCAAAATCATGTTGGGTATCCTCGAATACTGAACATTGTTAGTTTGAGGCCTCTTAGAGGTTGGCACGCCTACAAGGCTTCCTCATGGTCGGCCCTACCAGACTCCTTGCAGCTATGCTTAGAGATCTGGGTGTCTCTATACTTCGTTTGATCAAAACCATGACTCACTTTACTTCTCTTTTTTAGCATCAAACCAGCCATGCTGCCTACTTCAATGCTCGGGGACTACTCTACGAGAGTGTCTTCAACACCCTTTTGAATTCTTCGTCGTACCAACCTATTCGGAAACCCATTACTCGACCTATTCTTTTCTCTTTTTTCTTTTTTGATCATCATATCAGTCATCCTGCCTGCCACGATGCTCGGATACTACTCTATGAGTGCATCCTTGATGCCCTCTGAATTTTTTCATCATTGTTTCGATCTCTTGGAAGTCTACTTCCTATATGTCGTCACTCGACATCTCTTTGTTCAGCAAGACTACATACAGGTCGGTTGCTAAGCTGATTTGTTCTTTCCTTTTGGACCGACATGCATGCTATTCGACCTGTCGATAGCTCTATAACTTCGTCATGACCTTCTAAGGTCGTTGTGCCTACACATCGCTCGGGCTTGTGAAACATGAGTATCCCTGGGTCCCCACCGACCAGGCTCACGGTCGTACCCGACAAGTGGGTCCGGCCTACCAGAAGACCAGCCGACCTGACAGTGGGCCCAACCAACCTAGTTGGCGGCCCACACGACCTCCTGAATACCTTTCAGAAGATTCCCTAGGCGGCCTTATCCAGAACAACTTCAAGACTTGCATGCACAACAAGACATCGGTGGATTCCGACCAAGCAGATCAACGGATATGGCAAGTGTTGTAATCAACTCGATTTAGGTCTCCTGGCCGTAACCGACCAGGAGTCTGGGCACCGACCTTGTCCGCTGGCCAATATAAGGCAGGCAGGGCGACCCCTTGTAGGGATACACAATCCTCAAGCAATCTACACCAACAACTTGACATAGGGTTTTACTCTCTGGAGGCCCGAAACTAGTATAAACTCGTTGTGTTCTCTGTCTTCCGTGTGCTCGTGCGCAGCATTCGAGTTCTTAGCCCTAGATTCCACCCCACTGAGCAAATAAACCACCGGGTTAACCCCCTGTGGGCTGTATAGATCTAAACCTGTGACACTTGGGCAACTCTGGGACCAACGCGACGACAATAGAATCGGGACTACGCGACCTTGGGGAGCTGCGGTCCTGCAGAGCGCTGGCGGCAGAGTGCCTCCCACCCTCTTGCGTGTGCCGCCGCCTCACCCGCAGATCGTCCAGCTCCTTGCCCATCTCCTCCTTGGAGCGGCGCCATATCATCAAACCAATTATTCGTTGAGAAGAGAGAAACCACACCTATTCTTATCATCAAATAGGTCCCGAAAAATCCGAATTCGGCGAACAAAACAACTAGTTGACCTTGGCATGGCAGAAGCAGGCATGATTGGAATCAAAATAAAAGGGAGTGTCTATAGCTCACCCACGCAATTCTGAGCCTCTCCTCACACGAATTTTTGCAATTTTTTACACCTTGGATCTATTATTTTTCCTCCTACCCTCCCCAAATTTATCCCTTACCCATCCATCCCTCTTTCTCTCTCCTCCTATCCTCTCCCACACGCCGGCGCCACCCCGACCCCCGTCTTCTTTCTTACGCCGCCGCCCCCTCCACCTCCCCCGCCGCCCGGCCCGCCGCCACCCCGGTCGGCGCCGGCGGACTAGGGTCCGCCGGCGCCGCCGCCCCCGCCTCCAACCACCACCGCCGCCTCCTCCCACCGCCGGCGCCGCCGCCGTGCTCCCCCGCCCGACCCCGGCCCCAACCGCCGGCCTCCTCCGCCCGGCCGGCGGCGCCCTCGCCGCCCCGCCCACCGCCGGCCCTCCCTCTAGGTCCCGGCGGGGACAAGCGACCCACCCCCGAAACCCCGAACCCTAACCCCCGGAACCCTAACCCGAACCCTAAACTCGCCGGAGTTGGAGAAGAATGTGAGATTGGGGAAGAAAAAATTCGTGTGAGGAATTGCTCCAAATCACACAGGTAACAGGTAGCTTTACCGAAATAAAATTATTATTAGAGGTCACTGGCGTGCGATACAATACAGGGAAGAATGATCGATCATGTGGGGGTGGGAGGCGCGTACGAGAGCAGCGGCGTCAGGGCAGTGGGGACTGGGGAGTGGGGGCAGGAGCATCAATTGGGACATGGCATTCCTGCCTGTCCTTCAAGGTAATCGACCTGATCGATTCGAGCTAGCTGGTGTCATTAATGCACTACCCTCCAGCACTTCGCTCTTCCGACGAGCGAGGATGATCATCGACGAGTGGCATCAGATTGTACACAAAAAGTGCGGAGATAGGGCACATTGACATAGGTTAGGTAGGGTAGGTACGTGCGTGGGACCCACATGCAGGCCAAGTTGTATTTCAAAGCTTTTGCTTCATCATGCATTCATGCTAATGATAACCGTACTATAAAGTGTTGCTGAGCCTGCAGGAAGGACCCTCCATTTTGGGCTCGGCCAGCATCAGCACCTACTCTGGGACCTCAGCGCTCAAAATCTAGGGTACTAGCAACCTCTCTTTGTATTGTTCGTCCGTAAAAAAAATACAACTCTCACTTATTGAGATGTTAACTATGATAAGATTGGCATTTATGGTACAAAATAAATATCTAATTATGCAAATAGTATACTTTTATAACAAATTTATTTGGAGATATGGATATTAATATTTTTTTATAAATGTTATCAAATTTTAAATTATTTAACTCCTCGAGGACGACGAGCTCGAGAGTTGCACAGACAGCTTTCTTAGACCTCGGTCCAAACATGCCGTGTTCAATATAGTATCTCCTGCAAATTACCAAAGTTTCATTCTCCTTTGATAAGGTATTGTCCAGATATACATGGAAAAAATTTCTATCACGACGCTGGTAGTGTCATATTTATTTTTCAGAGAGAAATGATAAGGTATGCTATACATGGATGAATGAGCCTTACGTGTAGGGAAGTAGATCCTTTGCCTTTGCTCCCTTGGGTCCCTGTCACGTGGACCTAGCCCCACACGGGAGCGGCCCAACGGCAGGTGAGCCATATGTGTAAGGATCCGCTATGTACCAAAGCTTATGTTCTGCTGCCTAACAACAAGATTACGTGTCACTTAGGAGTACAGTAAGTGGCAACTGGCAAGTACTTATAGTATACGTGCGGACATGCAGTCGGTTGCCGTTTGATGATCAGTCCATGATTTTTTAAAAAAGGACCGAAGGAGGGGATTGTACCGAAACACAACAGGAAAAAAAAAGCACGGGCCCACTGGAGAGGACTTTATTGGGCCGAATTGTGCGTCACGCCACCGTTGTGGCCCAGCCAGATATACGAGGCTAACAATATTTGTGCTCGGTAGGCCGTACCGTGAGCCCGCCCAAGATTTTTTTCCGCTGGGGGGACAAATAATCTCAAGGATTTTGTAGTGATGCATTATTGCAGGTGGAATCAGTTCCATGTCCCTGTCGCTGTCCGGCTTCCTCATGATGCTGCTCAACACAACTCCGATCAGGCTTCTCTCCTCCACTTCTCGTCCACTTTGGAGGACATTTTTTCCGGTCCGGGTGTTTTCCATGTGGGGAAGAAGCTTGCCCTTCAGGCTTGCGAGTGCTGTCGCCGCCAAGGGAAAAAGACTGTCAGGTACCGTCCTACTACATTTAGGTAGGCAGTCATTATCAGGGAAGCGGAATGTGCATGAACAGGATGAGGTTCTAAAAGTATAACACGTATTCGTATGCTCTGTTGCGGCAGTATGGGGTAAACGTGAACGGTAAACCTCTCGAAACCTAAAAGGATGCAGAGTCAGAACCTCTATGTTGTTCTTGAAAAAAAAACTAGGTTGTAGCGTTTGCAATCGATGAACTTTGGGTGTGAGGGATGAAGGTCCAACTTCTTTGCTGCCTTTGCCTATGCAAAGGAGTCGAGCGGGAGGAGCCACAATTTGTAATTCATTGGGTCCTCAAGGTTTGTAATTTCATCTGGTGGTGTTTGGTTTGTCAAGTTTACGAAAATGAATAGTATTGAAATAGTGTCTTGAGATAAAAAAAAGTTAGGAAAAATATGTCTTGAGACGCGTGCTGTGAGAGAAGACGTATCTTGATGTGGCGGGTCAATACTGAATTGGAGTTCAAATTAGGAGAACTAAACATACACGTGCTGTGATTACATTGCATGAATAGTACATATTGTTATAAACGATGGCGAATAAACGACGACAAGTAAAGGAGTCAAACCGCAGGAGACACGAGATTTAACGTGGAAAACCCTTGCGGGAAAAACCACAGGCGACAACCAGCAAGAACTTCACTATATCGGGAGTCAGGTTACAACGGCAACAGCGGCGGCTTACAAGAAGAGAATGAATCAATCTCCAATAGAAAACCCTAACGGGTATTTATGACCCGTACCGCTTCGCTCCGGCCCAAGCCTACCGGCGACGGGCCTCCGCTTCGCTCCGTCAGAAGTCAGCCTTTCTCTTGGAAGACAGAATTTGGATCATAACTCAACAAACTCCACCTTGAGACAAATTCCTTCTTTCAGCATAAACAAAAGACCTTCATCCTGAACACATCAAAGAAACAAAATACTTCTGGCGCCAAATAGCCTCTTGGGCTACACAGTTAAGCCAACTAAGCTTGGGCAAATCTCAAACTTAGCAACAGGAACTAGCTTTGTCAACATATCAGCAGGATTATCAAGAGTGTGTATCTTGCATACCTTTAACTTACCCTTTTCAACCTCATCACGCACATAATGATACTTGATCTCAATGTGCTTTGTCCTCTCATGGAACATCTGGTCTTTGGTAAGATATATAGCACTCTGACTATCTGAAAACAGGTTAATGCAAGAATCAACACCACAAAGCTCAGCAAACAATCCTTTCAGCCAACACAACTCTCTGCATGCTTCAAAGCAATAGCCATGTACTCGGCCCTCGGTAGTAGACAAAGCAACAACGAAGCCGCAAGACAGCCTTCCGGCTCACAAGACAACCGCCAATAGTAACCACATAACCCGTGAGTGACCTTCGCTTGTCCAAATCACCGCATAATGCGAATCCACATAGCCAATAAGTCCCTTATCTGTCCTGCCAAACTTCAAGCAATGATCTGTTGTGCCTCGAAGATACCTGAAAATCCACTGAACTGCTCTCCAGTGTTCTTTACCAGGATTAGACATGTATCTGCTAACCAAACTCATAGCATAAGACAAATCCGGGCGAGAGCAAACCATAACATACATCAAAGAACCAATAGCACTAGAATATGGAACCTTTGTCATATACTCAACATCCTCAACTGTACTAGCACACTGCTCAGCTGATAATCTAAAATGCGGTGCAATAGGAGTACTAACAGGCTTTGCATCATGCATATTGAAACGCTGAAGAACCTTCTCAATATAACTATGCTGACTAAGAAATAATAAACCTGCTTTTCTGTCTCTAGTGATTTCCATACCTAGAATCTTCTTAGCAGCACCAAGATCCTTCATGTCAAACTCACTACTCAACAATTTCTTCAATGTAGTGATCTCTTTCCTGCTCTTGGCAACAATCAACATATCATCAACATATAACAGCAAGTATATAGGTGATCCATTAACATACTTGATGTAAACACAGCTATCATATTTTGATCTCTTAAAGCCATGTGACAACATAAATGAATCAAACCTTTTATACCACTGACGGGGAGACTGTTTCAAACCATACAAGGATTTCTTCAACTTGCAAACATAATTCTCCTTGCCAGGCACTATGAACCCCTCAGGCTGGTCCATGTAAATCTCCTACTCAAGCTCTCCATGTAAAAATGCAGCCTTCACATCTAACTGCTCAAGCTCAAGATTATGTGCAACAATAATACTCAAGAATGTACGAATTGAGCTATGCTTTACAACTGTAGAGAACACATCATTATAATCAACACCAGGAATTTGACTGTAACCTTTAGCCACTAACCTCCCCTTAAACT
Organism: Cenchrus americanus; assembly: GCA_947561735.1. NCBI lineage: Eukaryota > Viridiplantae > Streptophyta > Magnoliopsida > Poales > Poaceae > Cenchrus > Cenchrus americanus. The sequence continues at coordinate 182,801,892 of OX387245.1, forward strand.
TTGGAGGTTCGCTAGGAGATAAACCCTCCTTTCTCTTGAAGATCCATTTGCAGCGAACAGGCTTCTTTCCCTTAGGCAAAGGAACAACCTCCCATGTGCAGTTCTTCTCAAGAGATTGCATCTCATCCTGCATAGATGCAATCCACTTCTCACGATCACCACAAGAGATAGCTTCAGAATATGTGGCTGGCTCATAACTGCTATCAACCTGTTGAGCACAACTCAAAGCATAATAAATCATATTACACTCCTCAATAAGACGACGTGGCCGTCCACAAACCCTTTTAGGCTTGCGAGTAGCAATAGACAAATCTTCATCAAGGTGCAAAACAGGGGTTAAGTGCTGAACATCATCATGAGCCTCATCATCAACAACTTCATTTTCCTGGTCATCTACAGGCGGCTCCACCTGCTTGTCTGTATCATCATGCACATGTTGCTGCACCTGCACACCTTTTTTATCATCCACATGCTCCACCTGCACACTCATATGTTGCAGCCCTTTATCAAAAGTATTTGGAACATGATCTGAGAACAAACTATCATTAAACATCACAGATTCATTGAAAACAACACTCCTGCTCATGAAAGTCTTTTTAGTTTCAGGATTCCACAACTTATATCCTTTAACTCCCGAACCATAACCAAGAAAAAGACATTTAATGGCTCTAGGCTCCAATTTTCCATTATCAACATGAGTATAAGCGGTGCGGCCAAAAACTTTCAAGCGTGAATAATCGGCGGGTGTGCCGGACCATACCTCAATAGGTGTTTTCTTATTAAGTGGAATAGACGACGACTCTGTTTATCAAGTAGCATGCGGTGTTAGCGTGCTTCGGCCCAAAAACGCTTGCTCATTCGTGCGTTGGACAACATGCAACGGGCCTTCGAGATGGTGGTCCTGTTCATGCGCTCGGCCACACCGTTTTCTTTGCGGAGTATACGGTATGGTGTGGTGCCCGACAATGCCTTCCGCTTCGCAATAATCATTAAACGCGGCGAACAAAATTCTCCACCATTATCGGTACGAAGCACCTTCACCTTCCTATTCGTTTGCCTTTCTATCATCACTTTCCAATCTTTAAAAGCGACAAAAGTATCATCTTTATTTTTCGAAAGTAAGGCCATACTTTTCTAGAGTAGTCATCAATAATAGTAAGCATGTAACGAGCACCACCATAAGAAGGCTTACGAGAGGGACCCCATAAGTCAGCATGTACATAATCAAGAGTACCTTTGGTGGTGTGAACAGCGGTATTGAACTTTACCCATTTGTGCTTCCCGAAAATACAATGCTCACAGAACTTCTTGCCACTCAAAGTACAGCCATCCAGTAGGTTTCTCTTCACCAATTCTGCCATACCAAGTTCACTCATATGTCCAAGACGCATACGCCAAAGGTTAGTCTCACTAGGTTCAGCATTAGTAACAGCAGCAACGGATATGGAACCATGTAAAGTACTTCCTCTAAGGACATAACTTTGCAGAATTCATATCACCTACCAAGAAGACAAGGGAACCTTTTGATACCTTTAAAACTCCACCTGAACCGGAGTATTTGAACCCTTCTGCATCAAGTGTCTTTGAGTGAGATGAGATTTCTAGTCATCCTCGGTATGTGCCTCACATTACGTAGCGTACGTGTCATGCCATCATGCGCCTTGATCCGAACGGAGCCTATACCCACAATCTCACATGGGTTATCATCTCCCATACGCACTACATCTCCATTACGCACGGGTTTATAAGAACCGAACCAATCTCTCGTTAGTGCGGATATGAAATGAACATGCGGAATCAAGTATCCATTCATCATGACCGAAACACAACCGGCAAGGACAACCGGACAATCTCCGAATTAGAAGTATTCCCGGCACCGAAACAACGAGAGGCCTTACCATCCGAATTATTTTTTCTGTTCTCCTTGTTCTTAAGCTTCCAACATTCCTCAATAAAATGAGTCTTTTTCTTGCAATACTTACAGAACTTCTTGGGCGGTCTAGACTTAGAACGACCTCTGCTTTCTTGGCTCTTGAAACGATCATTGCTCTCATTAGAGGATCTCTGCTCGGTTCTGCCTCTAACTTGCAAAGCATCGCCCTTGGAGGACGACCCATCAGAGTGCACCATGCATTTCATCTTCTCCTTGGATTGGAGTGCCTCATAAACATCCGAGACGGTTAGTTCATCACGGCTCAAAAGTATGGTGTCACGAAAAGATGCAAACGAAGCGGGGCGAGGAGAGCATAACAGTAAGAGGCCTAAATCTTCATCCTCATACTTCACCTCCATCGACACTAGGTCAGCAACGATCTCCTTGAAAGCAGATATGTGGCTCAACACCGAACCACCCTCCTCCATCTTGAGTGTGAACAACTTCATCTTAATATTCATCTTACTGGTTAGATCCTTGGACATACAGATCGATTCCAGTTTCAACCAGTCTTTGCGGCGATCTATTCCTGCAGAACATTCTTGCAAAATATCATTGGACAGATGAAGTTGAATTAAAGACAGAGCCTTACGATCCTTGCGCCTCTCCTCATCGGTCCAATCTTTGGACGACTTGCCACCGAACTTATCCAGCGCCACATCAAGATCATGAGTGTTCGCCAGAATAGCCCGCATCTTGACTTGCCACAGCGAGAACCTCGTCTTGTAATCCAACAACGGTAGATCAAACTTCATCGTCGACAACATCGAAGAAAACAAATCTAAAACCAGCTCTGATACCACTTGTTATAAACGATGGCGAATAAACGACGACAAGTAAAGGAGTCAAACCGCAGGAGACACGAAATTTAACGTGGAAAACCCTTGCGGGAAAAACCACGGGCGCCAGCCAGCAAGAACTTCACTATATCGGGAGTCAGGTTACAACGCCAACAGCGGCAGCTTACAAGAAGAGAATGAATCAATCTCCAATAGAAAACCCTAACGGGTATTTATGACCCGTACCGCTTCGCTCCGGCCCAAGCCTACCGGCGACAGGCCTCCGCTTCGCTCCGTCAGAAGTCGGCCTTTCTCTTGGAAGACAGAATTTGGATCATAACTCAACACATATAATATATATCGAGTGAAGTGGAGCTCCACCAAACTGGACTGAAGTGAGAAAAAGAAACCAAACACAATATTTGTAGCAGTAATGTTCATGGCGTAGTCAAATGGAAACCTGTTAGGAGCCATGACTCCCTAATATTTGGGTAAACATGTAAGCATATAGTACTTTAATACTACACAAAATTACATTAAACATGTAAACATATATTAAACATGTAAACAGTTAATATATTTCTGGTAGGTAAACACACAAAATTATGATTGATTGAATAAATATTAATTGTTTTTTGTGTACATGATTAAAAATATTAAATATGTACACCCTCCATTATTAAATATATCACACCGTTGACTTTTTACTCCAACTTTGACTATCAATATATATAATTTGTGAACTAAAATAAAATGTATATCAATATTCGTTTGGCTTGACAGCCACCGGCCAACAATATTTTTTTCTCAGAACAAACCAGCCACCAGCCAATAATACTTTTATCTCGGAAACAAACGAAATTTTTCATGGCAGAATTTAAACGAACAAGCTGACATCACTAAGTATTGTACCGAATGTGTAATGTAGAATGAGATTATTGGATTGTTACACTAATGTAAACTGGATTGTAAGGGTTACGAAACCTTATCACTTCATCAGTTATAAAAATATACAGATGGAACTACGGAAGCCCTGATCCTGGGGTACATTTAGCACCATTGTTCGAGCTAATTATCTAATCCGGACACATACAACTCAAGTTTTTCGTGCGCTACTGCAGGTTGCATGAGGATTGACATGGCAAAACATGCGAGTACCATGTTTAGCCTGACGCCACCCCGTATTTAACAACAGACAAAACAAAACACTCGCTAGTACTTCTATTATTACAATAATACTGGATCACATCACAGATCACTACCGGGCTAAATGCGATCAAGATGCTTGATTTGACTTTTGAGCGCACCTGCCATTACCATTAGCATTTCGCATTAGATTACTCCCAATCATTGAGCGCAAAATACCGCGACAAGTTCCACCGATTTCTTTCCTCCCCATTTCCACCTGCAATCGGACAAGAGACCCCGCCGATTATTTGTCCTAGAAAAACCAATCCTTTCCCTCTCCCCCACCATATCCCTCCTGACCGAGCTGAATTCCTCAGCCTCTTCTTCTTGTTCCGATCCTCTTCGCCACGAGGTGGGCAGGCGGGCAGCGCGTCTCCGCGTGTGGTCCGTGTGCGCGGGTCCGGTCCTCATCCCATCCTCTTTCGTCGTCGTCCCGGAGTGAGGGCGGCGCGGCGGCTTCTCTTCTTCCCCGGCTCCGCGCGTAAATGTCTGCGCAGCGCAGCGGTGGATAGGAGGAGTTTGAACCCGCCATTCAAGCTGCGCCTTGGATTGGAATGCTTGCGGTAGGGTCGGGGGCACGTCGCCGGCTGCTTGGGTTGATGTTGGGAGCGTGCGAATCGCCTCAAATTTCGATCTTGGCGAGTCTGGAATCCCGGAATTCTTTCGGTTTTTTGTTGTGAGAAGGTTAGCGGTTTCTCTCTTCCATTGTTTGTAGATATCGTGGAAATGGCATCGGAACTTGATCATTCCGCTGTTTTGTTTATTCTGTTTTTGTTCGTAAACCGTAAATTATGCATGCTTATTTTATCGGGTGACCACTCTTAAAAAAACTATTGTTTCACGACCTTTTTTCCTCCGGACTCACTGTTCTGCATCATTCGGAAATTGTTTGACAGTGGAAATCAGCTTTCTTCTTTGGGTGGCTTTGCGTTGATCACCTGTGGATGTTTGACATTAATACAAACTATGTGCTAGTGTCAAATTCACTGTGTTATGGAAGTTTCATCTTGAGACAATTTAAAACTGGCATCCTTTCTGCTCAATTTCAGAGCTCAGGTTCTTCTTGGTACCTTTGGAAACAGACTGATATGTTCTGAATGCCTGCAGGCTGCAGGACTGTGTTGCTGATCTGTCTGAACCCATGGAGACTACTAGCTCAACAAATGATGATACCGGCAGGGGGACAATGTGGGAGCTGGAAAGGAATCTTGATCAGCCCATGGATGCAGAGGCCGGGAGATTGAGGAACATGTACAGGGAAAAGGTGATTATCACATGACTGCTTGCAAAGGTTTTTGTCATTTCACAACCTAAACTTTGATATGCTACTTTAAGTGTTGAGTGGTTCACTGTACAGTTATGATTATGAGCGTCTGTGTACCTGAGTTGCTAATGAATGTTTAATATTTGCCTTCTTATTTATATTCCTCCTTTGCATGTGCAGACATACCCAACACTTGTGCTGTTACAGTTAGCTTTCCAAAGCCTTGGTGTGGTGTTTGGGGATTTAGGCACATCACCTTTATATGTCTTCTACAACATTTTCCCTCATGAAATAGAAGACACGGAACAAGTTATTGGAGCACTCTCGCTTATTATTTACTCCCTTACTCTGATTCCACTTGTTAAATACGTTTTCATTGTATTGAGGGCAAATGATAATGGCCAAGGTATGAGTATGTCCTGCACCCTTGCTTCTTTGAAAGTTCTGCTTCGGTTACGAACGATCAAATTGTATAAGGTGATCTTTTCTAGTTTTTTCAGAAGATGTAGTAAAACCAAAACTATTTTGTGTTCTATAGTTTAAAGATTGCAGTTCAAAGACACCTTGTGCTACAATATGACCATACATAGCAAATTCTAGTTAGTTCTTCCCAAGAAAAGAAGCGAAGATCTTCATATCTAGTTAGTTTCTTCCTAACAAAATGCTACAGTTTCACTTTTAGACCTAAAAAAAGCAGTAATATTGGTCAACAATTCTCCTTGTGCGCTTATTTGCTCAAATCTCTCATTCATATGCCTTCCACAGTTTGTTTTAGTTCATGCCACGAAACACTACAATCATTTAAGCCTTTCATTGGTTGAGCTCACAATCAATATGCATCATACTTGCAGCATATTAGCATTACTATTCTGAACTTTCGAGAGCAAACTGAAGTTTAGTGCCCCTGAAATAGATTAGTTGCCTTCATATTAAAGAAAATATTTTGAAAAGCCCGATAGGAAAGCCTCTTTTCGGGACAGACATGTTGTCCAGTATGTGTATGGAACCACTTGGTTCATTGGTTGTGAGAAGCAAAGTAGTGTGCTGTCAGTTTCAGTACTTGATAATAATTCAGCATGTTAGATTATGGCACTGCTGTAAATTTCAAAGTCAGTGTGCCTTACAATTCTGTGATCATGAATATGAACATAATATAGGTTAATTGTAATGCCAGGTGGAACATTTGCTCTTTATTCACTGCTTTGCCGGTATGCAAAGATAAACACTATTCCTAATCAGCATCGAACAGATGAAGATCTAACAACATACAGTTGCCACACATATGATGAGAAATCTCTTGCTGCAAAGATCAAAAGATTGTTAGAGAGGCACCAACTCAGAAAGAATGTCATTCTTATTATTGTTCTGTTTGGTGCTTGTATGGCCGTTGGAGATGGAATCCTCACTCCTGCCATATCAGGTGAGTATCTATATGTTTCATTTTTTAGGAAAAAACTATACATTTCATTAATTTGTTTAGTACAAGGTTGTCACGGGTGCTTTGGGGAAGGGAATTGGAGTGAGGTACACGGCGTAGATTATACTCGAACGAGGTAGTTGGCCGTGGCCCTGGACCCCGACGGCGCGTAGGAGCAGCAATGGTGCTCGCCACGCACTACAGGGGCAGGACGCCGGGCAGGTTTACAGATGAATCTTGATGCCTCCCCTCTCCCTAACGACTTGGCTTATATGAGGCCAAGCACTAACAAACTCTCAAAATATCCCTAAGGTCTATCTCTAACTTAACTCTCAATCTAATCTTATCTCTAACAAACTCTGAGAATTTAATCCATGCGCCTGTTGCGCCTACTGTAGTACCTATGGTACATGACATCTCTCCCCCCCTGGAGAAGCAGTTCGTCCCCGAGCTGGAACTCAGGAAATTGTGCCTTGAAGTCCTCGACATCAACCCATGCTGATTCTGCCGCCGGCGCCCCTTTCCAGCGAACCAGGACTTGTTGCTGGCCCCGAGCTAAACGTCTCTGGAGGACCGCCGCAGGCTCGACCATAACTCGCCCATGCTGAAGGGGATGCAGAGGAGGTGTCTGTGCCGGTGGCTCGCCATAGAAAGGCTTGAGCAGCCCCACATGAAACACATCATGAATCCGAGCCCCTGCCGGAAGCACCAGCCTGTAGGCGACGTCCCTAACGCGTTCAGAGACCTGAAAGGGACCAAAGAACTTAGGCCCAAGCTTGCTGCGACCCTGCACCTGAAGAGAGACCGCGGGACGATGCAGGAGACGCAGCCAAACCCACTGACCAACTGTAAACTGAACAGGACGGTGGCGTCGGTCATAAATCGCCTTGTAATGTTGCTGAGCCTGCTCCAACCGGTCCCTGACCTCAGCCAAAAACTCATCCCGTTCTCTCATAGCATGGTCCACCGCTGGCAGCCGAGCATCCCCAAGTGCATAAGAACGAATAGACGGGGGAGGGCGCCCATAGACAATCTGGAACGGAGAAGTCTTGAGGGACTGTTGGTACGATGAATTGTAGCAAAACTCCGGCCAAGGGAGCCATACCAGCCAATTGCGAGGCCTATCCCCTGTGAGACACCGAAGGTACATGGCGATGATTTTATTAGTTGCCTCTGACTGCCCATCAGCTTGAGGATGAAAAGCCCACGTGAACTGAAGCTTGACCCCTGCTAATCTGAAAAGCTCACGCCAAAACGCGCTGGTGAACACCGGATCGCGGTCACTGACCACCGACGAAGGAATGCCATGAAGACGCACAATTTCTGCAAAGAATACCCGGGCTACTGAAGTCGCCGTGTACGGGTGCGCCAATGGAATAAAGTGGGCTGCTTTGGAGAAACGATCCACCACCGTCAAGATTACTGACTTTCCGTTCACCTTAGGAAGGGCTTCCACAAAATCCAAGGCAATATCCGTCCAGACCGTGGAGGGCACCTCCAGCGGCTGCAGAAGACCCCCTGGCTGCAGGTGTTCACTCTTGTTCCTTTGGCAGATCGAGCATGCGCGCACCAGATCCTGGACCACCACTCTGTCATTTGGAAAATGGAAATCTGCACGCAGACGATGTAAAGTTTTATGAACCCCTTCATGGCCAGTACCATGTACTAGCTCCAAGATTGTCTGACGAAGGCTGGATGATGGGGCGACATATACCCGGCCCTTGTACAGAATAAGCCCATCCACCCAGGGGCGGGCCCAAGATTTTGACATTGGGTATTCAAGATTGTAAAGGGGAAAAATTGATAGGCCTGTTAGGGGAACGAGGGAAGGAGAGGCCGAGAAATGGGCCAATTTTTTGGGCTGCCCGGCTTATTTAGAGAAGGGAGGTGGGCTAGATGTTAAAAAGCCTAAGTTGATATCGTTTTCTCATTTGTTTTTTACAGATATATGTATATGACTATGTTTATGCAAAAATAATGGGTATTCAATGAATACCCTTGAATACCAAGTGGGCCCGCCCCTGCCAGGGGCGGGCCCAAGATTTTGACATTGGGTATTCAAGATTGTAAAGGGGAAAAATTGATAGGCCTGTTAGGGGAACGAGGGAAGGAGAGGCCGAGAAATGGGCCAATTTTTTGGGCTGCCCGGCTTATTTAGAGAAGGGAGGTGGGCTAGATGTTAAAAAGCCTGAGTTGATATCGTTTTCTCATTTGTTTTTTATACAGATATATGTATATGACTATGTTTATGCAAAAATAATGGGTATTCAATGAATACCCTTGAATACCAAGTGGGCCCGCCCCTGCATCCACCACTGTCCATGGCGCCTGCTTGGCCCCTCCTCTGATGGCGTCGCGCAGTGTTGAGAGAGCAGCATCCCCATTGATTTCTTGCCGCAGTTCGTCAAACAGAGTGAATTGGGGGGCTGACAGGGCTATGACTTCCCCGGATTGTTCATCACGACGAGACAGGGCGTCGGCAACGATGTTGAGGGCGCCCGGCTTGTATTCCACCACGAAATCAAAGCCGAGAAGCTTGCTGATCCACTGATGTTGTGGGATTGTTGTTAAGCGTTGGTCGAGGAGGAAACGCAGACTCTGATGATCGGTGCGCACCACGAAACGACGACCCCACAAGTAAGGCCGCCAGTGTCGCACAGCTTGAACAAGCCCGATGAGCTTGCGCTCGTAGGCGGCCAGCTTGGCGTGCCGGGGCGCGATGGGCATGCTGTAGAACGCCACCGGCCCTGCGCCTTGATGCAGGACGACGCCGAACCCCGAACCGGAGGCGTCACATTCAACAATGAAGTCCTTGGCGAAGTCAGGCAACTGTAGCACCGGCGCGGACGTGAGCGCCTGTTGAAGGTCCTGGAACGCGCGTGCAGCTCCGTCGTTCCACCGGAAACCCTCTTTCTTGAGGAGGGCCGTGAGCGGCGCTGCGATGGTGCCAAAATTCTTGATGAACCTGCGGTGATAACCAGCGAGTCCCAGGAAGCCACGCACCGCCCGTGCGGACTTTGGGACCGGCCAGTCGAGCACCGCTTGCACCTTCTGCGCGTCCATGGCGACGCCCTTCACCGAGATCACATGGCCCAGATAGGCCACTGAGGGCTGCCCAAATGCGCACTTGGACTGCTTGAGAAACAGCTGATGGTCCTGCAGGGTGCGGAGGACTGTGCGAACATGGCGGAGGTGATCTGACCAAGAGGAGCTATAAATCAAAATGTCGTCGAAAAATATGAGGACAAACCGGCGTAGGAACGGGAGCAGGACGGTGTTCATCAAGGCTTGGAATGTGGCGGGGGCATTGGTGAGGCCGAAGGGCATCACCAGGAACTCAAAGAGGCCTTGATGAGTGCGGAACGCCGTCTTCTCCACGTCGTCGGGGTGCATCAACACCTGGTGGTAGCCGGAGCGCATGTCCAGCTTGGTGAAGAACTGCGCACCCCGTAGTTCATCCAACAACTCTTCCACAACCGGTATTGGAAATTTATCCTTGATCGTCACCTCGTTGAGGGCGCGGTAGTCCACGCAGAACCGCCACGTGCTGTCTTGCTTGCGGATGAGGAGCGCCGGCGACGAGAATGCTGATGAGCTCGGTCGAATGACGCCCAGACGGAGCATCGCGTCGCACTGGCGCTCTAGTTCATCTTTCTGGGCATGGGCGTAGCAGTAGGGGCGTACCGCCACGGCGACGGTGCCGGGCTTCAGACAGATTTGGTGGCACAAATGACGGCGCGACGGAAGGCCCTGCGGCTCGGCAAACAACTTGGCGAACTCCTCGAGCAGGGCGTCCATGAGGTCGGTCCCGGCGGCGGACAAGGTGGCCACCGCGGAGCCGGGCGTGGCGTCAACACCCTGCCACCGAATGTGTCTGTCCCCGCACCGGAACGCTATGGTGTGGCGTGCAAAGTCCCACAGGATAGGTCCCAGCGTGCCGAGCCAGTGCACACCGAGGACCATGTCGTATTCGCCGAGGGGAAGGCCGTGTAGGTCGATGTCGAATGGTTCCCCGCCGATGTGGATTGTCTGGTTCAGCGCGCAGCCTGGCGATGTGAGGCGCTCTCCGTTCGCCACCGTGACGGACAAGCCGGGGCGTGCGCTGAAGGGGATGCCGGCGCGCCGAGCCATGTCCGTGTCGATGAAATTGTGGGACGAGTCGGAGTCGAGTAGCGCGACTGCCACGGCGTCCCCAACGGAGACAAACACCTTCATGGTCTGGAAGCCCTTGGCGCGGACGCTTGTGATGGCATGAAGGGAGATGGCCGAAGCATCCAGGACCCCTGAGAGCGCCGCCCACTCGGCCTCCTCGGTGACCTCTTCCTCATCATCCACCACCACTTCCAGGATGAAGAGTTTCTTGCATCGATGCCCCAGGACAAATTTCTCGTCGCAATTGTAGCAAAGCCCGTCGGCACGGCGCTGCGACATCTCAGCTGGAGAGAGACGGCGGCGCGGTAGTGACGCAGACAGGGGCGTGACCTTGCCCGTCCCTGCGGTAGACGCTGACGAAGAGGCAGGAGCGGACGCCGTCGACACGGTCTTGGCTGCGGACGCAGGCGGTCCCGAAGAGAACGCCAAGCGCCCCCCGCGGCCTTGCCCTGTATCCGACGGCGCAAGCAGCATCCTCTGCTCGTAGGCGTGGGCGAGCATGATGGCGTGGTCGAGCGATTGGGGGCGGCGGAGCGCGACGTCGGTCTTCAGCGGGTTCACCAGACCCGCCGTGTACATCTGAATCAGTTGCAGCTCCGTGAGGTCGGCGTCGTGGCACGCTAAAGCGAGGAATTTGTCGGTGTACTCTTCGACGGAGCCGTCGCGGCGGAGAAGCATAATCTGGCCGACGGGACTGTCGGTCATCGGCGGCCCGAACCGTTGCTGCACCAGTTGGGTGAAGCGGCGCCAGGACGGAGTGCCCGCCGTGAGTTCCAGGCGAGAGTACCACAGCTGGGCGGAGCCGGTGAGATGCATCGCTGCATACCAGACGCGGCGGCGCTCCGGCGTGTTCTGGCCGCGGAAGAAGGTCTCGCACCGATTCAGCCACGGCAGCGGATCCTCTTTGCCGTCGAACGTGGGGAATTCGAGGCGTGCGCGGGGGTGGAAGCGAGTGTCGGTGTAGTCGTCTTCCTCCTCGCGGTAGGGGTTCCGCGGCGGTGGTTCGTGGTGGAAGGGCGGCTGCTCTCCCGTCGCGCCTGATTTGGGGGGCGGTTTAGGTGGCGCCTTGCCCGTCTCGCCGGAGTCGTCACCGTCCTCCGCGACGTGCGCCTTGCTGTCGCGTTGCGCGGATTCGACGCGGTACAGCGCCAGATTGAGCGCCTTGACTTGCTCCGTGTTGTCAAAGGCAGAGGACTGGAGCGCGGTGACCTTCTCCGGGAGTGCGGCGAGTTTGCTGGCCACCGGCGCGAGCGGCGCCAGGCGGTCGACCCCTACGGTTGGGTCGTCGAGCTTGGTGGCCAGGTTGTTGACGGTCGCCGCGAGTTCGCGGAGGCTGTCGGCGACAGACTTCGCGTCGTCTCCCATGGGCACGGAACGAGGCGTCTCTGATACCAAGTTGTCACGGGTGCTTTGGGGAAGGGAATTGGAGGGAGGAACACGGCGTAGATTATACTCGAACAAGGTAGTTGGCCGTGGCCTTGGACCCCGGCGGCGAGTAGGAGCAGCAATGGTGCTCGCCACGCACTACAGGGGCAGGACGCCGGGCAGGTTTACAGATGAATCTTGATGCCTCCCCTCTCCCTAACGACTTGGCTTATATGAGGCCAAGCACTAACAAACTCTCAAAATATCCCTAAGCTCTATCTCTAACTTAACTCTCAATCTAATCTTATCTCTAACAAACTCTGAGAATTTAATCCATGCGCCTGTTGTGCCTGCTGTAGTACCTATGGTACATGACAAAGGTTTTCTTATGTTAATATTGTTATGAGAACTTAGATTATTACAACTTAGTTTGATGTGAACAAAGCATGTTTACTCAAAAAACTATATCATAAGCATGCTGAACATGAGTATTATATGAAATCGTTTGACCACATAAAGCATCATCCAAGGAATGGTGCTGACTTTTTCTTTGACATATACTATTAATAGTCCATCCAAGAAATACTTAAAATGGTTTTAGCTATTTGGTAATGTCCCACAACCACATGAATTCAAATTTATGATTGTGCCTTAAGATGGAGCAAAAACCTTTCAGGTCAAAAAGATGTAAAAAGATGTGAAAAAACTTAGTCCATGGTAATGTTTTGTTTTCCCTTCTACTGCTATTGCATTGCCTAGTGATCAGTTAGCAATATTGGACAATGAAACTTAAATGTGTTCGTCGTTCCATCCACTGTAACTGTACTGTATCTTTTAATTTTACTTGTGCGCAAGTGATTGATCTGAAGTTTGCAATTTGCAGTTCTTTCTGCGACTGGAGGAATACAAGTGGAAGAGCCCAAAATGAGAAATGGTACATGCGAAACCTGGAAGTTAGTATTTTTTTATGCTTTTATTAGGATCTACCTTGTTCTTTCATATGTTAACTGTTTTGTTAACTGTGATTTGGGAATTTCCTTCCATTTTCTAATTGGTACACTGAATAGTTTTATTTAATGTGGTCTGGTAGAGAAGAAAGACGATCATGATACTGAGATCAATTTGTGGATGACTGAATTCTTGCACCTTTTTTTCTCATCAGATGTGGTTGTCATCGTCTCTGTGGTCATATTGATTGGATTATTCAGCATGCAACACTTTGGCACAGATAAAGTTAGCTGGCTTTTTGCGCCAATAGTGTTAGTTTGGTTCATTCTCATTGGAACACTAGGCGCTGTAAACATCTACAAATACGACCGGTCTGTCCTCAAGGCATTTAATCCTATTTATGTATATCGGTACTTTAAGCGAGGGAAGACTAGCTGGGCTTCTTTAGGAGGAATTATGCTCAGCATTACAGGTCTGAAAATAATCTCTAACCTGATTACATAATCCTCTTGTTCTTTGTTTAATGGATTACCAGAACTGAAATTTAGGGTCATGCTTCAGGGACAGAAGCACTGTTTGCTGATCTTTCATATTTCCCTGTACAAGCTATTCAGGTACATGTTGTTGCCCGTCTTTGTTACTAGCTATGCATTTTCTTATGAGAACCAAGGAACCCTTTTAGAAGCAAATCTATGGGCATGTTTAGTTCCCATAAGTAGGGTGACTTAAAGTGCAAAATAAGTCACCTGTGAAAGCAAACAGCCATGACTTAAAGTGGTGTGACTTATAAGTCTCATAAGTAGCTTCACCCCTACTTAAAGTGACTTATTTCCACTTTTCCCCCTACTACCCTGTGCGAAGCCCATTGACTTATAAGTCACTGCAACCAAACATGACTGACTTAAATCCAACTTACTTATAAGTCGGGTGACTTATAAGTCAAGTGACTTATGGGAACCAAACAGGGCCTATATTTGTAGAAGCCGTTTTCACATAAGTACAGAAATATAATTCTTTTGCTCCTGCTGACGACATCAAATCTTGGTATGCAGATTGCTTTTACCGTGGTTGTGTTTCCCTGCCTTCTTTTGCAGTATACTGGCCAAGCCGCCTATATAGTTCAGAATACACAAAATGTCTCCCATGCTTTCTATTTTTCCCTTCCAGGTAATGTCAGACAGGAGTATTCTTCACTTTCCATGTGTATCGGAATACATGCTAACTCAATTATTTGGCACAGCTTCTGTACTTTGGCCATCATTCATTGTTGCAACAGCTGCTGCGATAGTTGCTAGTCAAGCCACTATATCGATGACATATTCGATTATCAAGCAAGCACTTGCTCTAGGGTGCTTCCCCAGAGTGAGGATTATCCATACATCCAAGAAGTATCGAGGCCAGATATACAGTCCTGACATCAATTGGATCCTTTTGATATTCTGCATCGCTGTCACTGCTGGGTTTAAAAACCAAAGCCAGATAGCAAATGCATATGGTAAAATCTCATGTTTGTCTCTGACACTAATTTCGAGATTGCAATTAGCGTTCTAGCTCAGTTGCTAACATGAATGTTGTGTTAACAGGTACTGCTGTGATAATGGTTATGCTTGTGACAACATTTCTCATGATCCCCATAATGCTGCTGGTGTGGCGTAGCCACTGGACCTTGGTCATTCTTTTCACCGCGCTGTCATTGATTATTGAAATTCCATACTTCTCGGCTGTGATGCGGAAGATCGATCAGGGTGGATGGGTTCCTCTTGTGTTTGCTGCCGCCTTCCTCATCATCATGTATGTATGGCACTACGGTACACTCAAGCGCTACGAATTCGAGATGCACAGCAAGGTGTCCATGGCATGGATCCTAGGCCTTGGTCCAAGCCTTGGTCTTGTCAGGGTGCCCGGTGTCGGCCTGGTGTACACTGAGCTGGCTAGCGGCGTTCCTCACATTTTTTCACACTTCATTACCAACCTCCCGGCCATACACTCCACCCTGGTCTTCGTCTGTGTGAAGTACCTTCCTGTCTACACCGTGCCACTGGATGAAAGGTTCCTTGTGAAGCGGATCGGCCCCAAGAACTTCCACATGTTCCGGTGCGTGGCGCGGTATGGCTACAAGGACATCCACAGGAAGGATGATGACTTCGAGCAGATGCTCTTTAACAGCCTGATGCTCTTTATCCGGCTGGAGAGTATGATGGAAGAATACACAGACTCTGATGAGTACAGCACCGTGCATGAGCTGAACCAGGCAGGCAACGCCAACCCAAGGATCAATGGCATCAACGCCAGTTCAAACATGGAGCTCAGCTACGCATCCCACGACTCCATTGTACAGGTGCAGTCCCCAAACCTTACGGGGAACAGCCAGTTGATGTCGTCAGGGCAGACGTACCAGACTGTGGGCGACGAGATCGCGTTCCTGAATGCGTGCAGGGACGCCGGGGTGGTGCACATCCTCGGGAACACGATCATCAGGGCTCGCAGGGATTCAGGGTTCCTCAAGAAGATCGCCATCAACTACATGTATGCTTTCCTCAGGAAGATCTGCAGGGAGAACAGTGCCATCTTCAATGTTCCCCATGAGAGTCTACTGAATGTTGGGCAAGTGTTCTATGTGTAAGCACTGACAGTAAATACATTCAGGTAGGTGAGATGTTCTTCAGCCTCAGAACTACTGAAGAGAAGATAGCTGTGTTTGTTCATATAATAGCTAATAGGAGGGCGTCTTTGTTGAAAGAATTGTACAGCATCATATATGACTGAGCACTTGGAACCTGATCAACAGTGGTCATGTTCCTTGTGTAGAACTTGTGCTGAATGCACATGTGTAATAGCTGGTTGTTAGATCCAGAGTAATTTTGCTGCTATATTTGCCATGTTTTCTGTAAGAGCAAAAAACATTAAAATTTAAAAATTAGAGCATTCAAAAACGGCTTTACCACATACACTCCAGTTAAGAGAAATGGAGAACGAAAGCCTGGAGGAAGAGCAGCAGCTGCTGACTGGCTCTGCAGCATGACTTTTGGCCTGACTTGTCCGTCCCTTCTCCAATCACAATACTATACGTATATCCATCTCAGCACCATACATTTTCCCCCACCTCGCTCTCAATCATTTGTCTCGTCTCATCTCATCCTGTTACTATAAGCAGCGTAAACCACCGGGCTAAGCCAACCATCCAGGTCGTCATCCATGGCGTCCACCTCCACCAACCGCGGCTCGCCGCCACGCGTGCTCCTCCTCCTGCTCGCCGTCTTCCTCCACAGCTTCTCGTCGGCGACGGCCGCGCACGGACGCGCCGGCGATGGCAGCCCGATGATGGTGGCGCGGTTCCAGCGGTGGAAGGCGGAGTACAACAGGTCCTACGCCACGGCCGCAGAGGAGCGGCGCCGGTTTCGGGTGTTCGCGCGCAACGTGGCCTACATCGAGGCCACTAACGCGGAGGCGGAGGCGGCGGGGCTCACCTACGAGCTCGGCGAGACCGCCTTCACCGACCTCACCAACGAGGAGTTCGCCGCCATGTACACGGCGGCGACGCCGCTGCCGCCCGCGGACGACGAGGACGTCGCCGCGGCGGTGATCACCACGCGCGCGGGGCCGGTCGACGCCGGCGGCGCCGCGGCGGGGCAACAGCTGACGGCGTACCTGAACCTGTCCGCCGGCGCGCCGTCGAGCGTGGACTGGCGCGACAGCGGTGCCGTGACGCCGGTCAAGAACCAAGGCCGATGTGGTAAGTGACAATTGTACGGAGCACCACCACCTACCATTCCAGCCTGGCATCATTAATTTGCTCACCACATGCATGCATGCTTGTCACTCCGCTAACCACATGCTCGCATGTGCTCTGCTCTGATCTCCAACGCACGACCGGCCGGGCGACCTCCGGCGATCTGACTCTGAATCGTTTACCGGGTCGTTCGATCGATCGCGCAGGGTCCTGCTGGGCCTTCTCGACGGTGGCGACGGTGGAAGGCATCTACCAGATCCGGACGGGGAAGCTGGTGTCCCTGTCGGAGCAGGAGCTGGTGGACTGCGACACGCTGGACAGCGGCTGCGACGGCGGGATCAGCTACCGCGCGCTCCGGTGGATCGCCGAGAACGGCGGCATCACCACGGAGGCCGACTACCCGTACACGGCGGAGACGGGCGCCTGCGACGCGGCGAAGCTCTCCCACAACGCGGTCAGCATCGCGGGGCTCCGGCGGGTGGCCACCCGGAGCGAGGCGTCGCTGGCGAACGCCGTGGCGGCGCAGCCGGTGGCCGTGTCCATCGAGGCCGGCGGGGCCAACTTCCAGCACTACAGGAAGGGCGTCTACAACGGGCCGTGCGGGACCAGGCTGAACCACGGCGTCACCGTCGTCGGGTACGGCCAGGAGCCCGGCGGCGTGGTCAGGTACTGGATCGTCAAGAACTCGTGGGGTGATGCGTGGGGCGACGGCGGGTACATCAGGATGAGGAAGGACGTCGACGGCAAGCCGGAGGGGCTGTGCGGCATCGCCATCCGCCCGTCCTACCCGCTGATGTGACACGAATCACGATCGATGTACATCTTCTTCTTCTTTCATTTTGTCAAAACTTATGATCAAGTCAAAACAAACATCTTTTTATTGCTATTACGTGTAACAGTAGTACACTCTTTTAAAAGTAATGAGTAATAATTTGCAGGAACTTGTAAGCCTTGAACACTTGTGTGGGTGAAAACGATTTGCAAATGAAGGTAGGCATTGTGTCACTATCAGGCGTCACTTGCGATAGGAATAGTTGGAAGGTGATTAGGAAATTCAGACCAGCACATCAATACCATCATTCGATTAGTAGAGAAGAACTGAGACTGTGTTCCCGCTTCGATCCGGGCACCAGAATAATGCTCACATATAAGTATATCGTGACAAAATTAACTGTTTGTTTAAGTTATCTACTCCGTACTTATGTGCAAGAGATAGAGCCGATCTATGAATGTAGCTTGACCTCGATTAGTGTGTGTGTGTGGTATGATGGTGCCGATCAAGAGCCAAGCTTTTCTCTGTAGTACTCCGATCCATCCGACAAGACAACGGCTCCTTCGATGCAGAAGGCAAGTAGGATTTTTCAAAAAAAGAAAAAAAGACAAGTAGGCAGTGCGCGCATCCCTCCCTGTCACCGACCCGATTTTCAGATTTTTGTTCATCAAACAGCCTAATGGGAAGGGGCCCATACACGGCGTCTGCATGCAGTGGGCCGGGATTATTAGTTCCATCCTTCCGTGGATTTTTTAATTTGTAATTTTATTTTGTATGATTTTACAAAAATAATTAGACGTAACGAAAATTTGCAAAACTAACCCTTAACCTCCGTACCAAATGACGGTAGGGGCGGTTTTCTCGAAAGCCGTCAATTGAACCGACGGTTAGATAAACCGTAGGATTTACACTTCTCTTGATTATGTTTCATATGGCGGTTGAGATTAGTTTTGCATTTTTTTATTAGGTTCAATTATTTTTGTAAAATTGTAAATAAAGATAAAAAGTCCTTCCATTGCCAGGATGAACCTACTCCCTCCGTCCCATAAAAGAGTGTAATTTTAGTTTTTTAAGGACATATTAGTTGTGGAATGAAAAGACTCTAATACCCTTATTTGTTTGTCAAATGCAGTAAGTTTTGCCATGCAAATCTGATCTGATCACTTAATTAGGAAAGTGATCACTTAATTAGGAAGGTAATTAAATCTATTTTCTAGGATTGCATTCTTTGTGTATTTTTTTTCAAAAACTAGGATTGCGCTTTTTTATGGGACTGAGGGAGTACTTGCGAGCTGCGACCCCGTCGGTCCGATCCACTGGGCTAAAGGAACAAGGCCTAAATGGCACATGAATAGTCACAAGGGCAAGATTCTTCTGCAAAATTGCTGTGCAAGAACATAAGTGTTCTAGCGTTTCTTTTGAATGAATTGTGTGGATCACACAATCAGAGGATTGACTAGTCATATTCTTCCATTTAAGCAACTCGTTTGTGCTTAAGCTTAAACAATATCTATTTCTTTTGCAACGAAAAACAATCAATCTCTACTTCAACAACAACCATAAGAACAATTTGTGATTGAGATAGTAAGAGAATTCCCAAAGCCACCAAAACACATTGACCATCAACTTAAGTATGCCCAATAGATGTCTATAAGCTTTTGCAAAGCTAAAATCTTATTAGCTGCTACCATATTATTTCCTCACCTCCTTAAGTTTACACATGATGTTGCAAGTATAATGGCTTCTCCTATTTCTTTGCTTCCCTCCTCTAAACTTGTGGGTCTATTTGCACAAGATTTGCTCTTCAAGAAGGTTGACAAAGTGTGCAATATGATTTTCATCTTCTAAGGACATACTCTCACCGTCCCAAAATATAAGGACTTGTTGACTTTTGCCGATCACGTTTGACGGCTCATATTCAAAAAAAAATTGTGAAAGTATTACTTACTTTGTTATGACATGTTTTTTCATCATATACATTTTAGGTATATCATAATTGTTTTTACATTTTCATAAATTTTTTGAATAAGACGAATGGTCAAATGTGGTCAACAAAGTGAACAAGTTGTTATATTTGGGATGGAGGGAATATATACGGAAATGGTTTCTTCTCTTGGCGAGCAACTCTATAAGAATGACATCAACAACTGCAGGCATCACTTTTTTCAAGATGATAAACACAGTAGAATTACTCCAGGTCCAAGTATACCATAGTCTTTAGACCCCTAGTTGTTAACCTTATTTTGTTCATCGAAGTATGTTGTGAAGTTTAGAAATATCATCAAGAACTGTAATGGGAAATCTTACACTCGTGTTGGATAAAGGATTTGGTATTAACATGTGAGATATAGGCAAGTGCATTGCAAGTTTTGTTTGCCACAATTCTCAATCTAATTCGTCACAATGGTATAAGGTCAGTCTCAATGTGTGGGGAGTGTCATGAGAATTAAATATCACGTCACCTCAGCAAATTTACGAGGAGAGAGAGGAGGGAGAATGTCATAGAATGAGAGAGGAGTGACATCACTATTACTCCACTGACACAGTTCTCAAGTTTACAATCTTGGTAACTGTGCAATGACACTCCCTACTGAGAATGGTCTAATCTTAATCCTTCGATGTTGTTGACGGTGTATTTTGGTACACCAAACATGTTCATTACACTTTGGTTTGGATTTGATTATGGAACTAATCCGCCACTAGGCACACTAATCATATAATAAGTTCATCCTCGTGTGTGCATTTGGAAGTGTTATGTTTATGTAGGAAAACATGGACATAAAGGACGGATTCACAACAAGTTCAAAGGAGCAATTAAGGAGTCTTGTTCGTGTTTATGAGCTTGACGAAGTCAGTTCCAATGGTGGAAAGGATTGAAGTGTTACAAAGGAACATCCCCGAGGATTGAAGCATAAAAGACCGAATTTCATGCAAGGAGAACCTCCATCTTGGATGCGAGGATGACATCATCAAAATAGTGCAAATGGAGGGGGCAAAGTGCATAAATACATGAGGACCCACGAGAGAGAAGGGGCGACCGAACTGGGCCAGGATGGGCCTGGGCCGGTCGGCCCAAGTCGGTCGGCCTGACCCACTCTGGAGGTCGGTTCGGCCCTCCTTTTCTTGCACCTGAAGTTCCTTCAACCCTAAGTCGTGGAGGCGCCGCCATTCGCAGGAGAGAGAGCCATTCACACCGAGAGGCCATCCACAAGCTAGAGAGAGGAGAGAGATCGTTCGAGAGAAGGATCGTTCAACTCGAAGAAAGCACCCACAAGTGGAGAAGAAGGAAGACACCGTCGGAAGCGTCACCATGATCAACAGTGCCATGTCTAGCACCTTGATGGGGTAATCTTCTCATTTGTTCATGGGTTGTAATCAATTTTGAGATGTAATTGCTACTTTGTTCGTTTATCTATCTATCATCTAGTGTTGAAGAAGCTTTGATGTTTAAGGTTAGCTATCATGCCGTAAAGGGAGTAAGATCTCAATGCTCCCTTGGATCCATTCAATACGCCGTGTCCATCATAGGTCTAGTCACGAATACCTCCGCGTAGTGACAGTACGGGGGGAGGGAAAGGGCGAAACCGTGGTCACAACCCCCGATAGATTAGATTGGTTTTCATATCTTAAGCGGTTGCATGTTCAAGTATCGTAGACCCTTGGGCAAGTGTCGTTTACATATCTTGTTTGTTTAATCGTTCTCTCTAGTGTAGTGTAGTTGTCTCTAGTTTAACCGTAGATTAGGGTTTGGGTAAGTTAGTGAGTAGAGGTAGATCAAACGCGTGTAATTCCCTTGCTCCGCGGATTGATAAGAACCTAGGGAATCCCCGTGGTGAAAAGGTATATGTCCGTACGCTTGCGGATCGTAGGTGGATACGAGTTTTATCCGTCAACAGATGTGGAGATAGTAACAAAGGATCTCACTCAAAATAAGCTCATAAACCAAAAACTAGACCTCTGCCTCTCTGCAGGGTTAACAAAACCGGGAAACCCCGATTTTTAAAACCAAAAAAACTAGAGCGGTAAACCAGCCAAACCGAGCGGTACGCCGAGAGGACCGATTTGATAAGTTCGGTTAGGGTCGGAAAAACCGGTCGGTTTAGGAACCAGGCCGGACCGGTTCGGTTCCCGAATCCCGACCGAGATGACCCGGTTCCCACCGAATTTGTGAACCCTGCCTCTCTGCACCATATAAACATGGTTACAGTACAAGAAAAACGACGACTAGTGACGCAAAAAGGCCGTTTCTTGTCATAAACCGCGATTGACACTGGTTGTTATGAAAACACACCGTCATTATTCGAGCGTCACAAACCGCGATTGATGATGAGACCTTATTTCCTGGCGTCATGAGTTTAATGACGTGTGGAAAATCGTCTATACAATGCATCATAAGTTCGGTCCTGCAACTTTGCCACGCTAGACAGAATCTGATGTGGCATCCGATGTGGCATGTCAATTGTGACAAATCGTATGCGTCATAAAATGAATTTGGCCCATTTGTAGCTGGGTTGAGCCCAAAACTATTCCTGGAGGCTGGTGTTGTTCATATAGGCTAAAAAAGATTTTGTTGGACCCAATTGTAGCTTTTTGAGACGAAATTTCATTAGGGCTGACCCGTTTTCGTTGGGTCGAGTCCAACAGGTGCACACATTGTTGCGGCCTTCTGTGTCATGTTAATTTGAAAAAAAATTGACTTTTGGCCCAAATAAAATTGGGCTAAGCCCACTGATGGACAATATAAAATTAACTAATCATGCATCAGTATTAATGGATTTAATTTCAATTCTAATCCTTTTTTGAATAATTCCGATCTGGCTGGCAAAATAGTGATCAACACATATTTCTTTATATAATATAACAAACTATTTTTACTATCAAGCACGACTATATTGTTCATCACATATCACAAATTATTACAAGATATGGTAACAGTATCACAAGGAACATTGATTAACAAAGCTAAATCCAGTGCATAATCACAAGAGAAAGTTGAGATTTGATTTGATGAACTTAACCTCTTCATCTTTTACTGCTAAGCGGTAGACAAAGGAGGTCCTCACTGTCTTCGGTTAGCTTCTGCAACCTCTTAATCTCAGCAGACTGCATTTTCAGAGTTGATTCTGATTCTTCGATCTTCTTCTTCAAGCTACATAACTCTTTCTGGTGAGCAACAAACCGTTGTCGGAGTTGTACCCCATCCTGATCGGGAGCGTCAACACACTCTTCATCAACACTACTACATAAGGATTTGGTACCCATTCTTGAGTACTCGGGTGCCTCTGTTTTAATTTGTTCGGGAAGAAGCATCATTGACTTGGTAGTTTCCATCTAGCAACAGTAGATCCCAAGTCAGATTAGGACCTTGTAATTGAATCGAACTAAGGAAACAAAGGTGTTAAGTTTGTTACCTTGGAGCAGGTCTGAATAGGAACAACTTCAGATGTTGACCCTTTGGCCCGCTGAAACAAGTACAAGAACAAGAGGTAAGGGTTGAGATCATTCACAATCGAAAACAAAGAAGGTGTTAAGTTTGTTACCTTGGAGCAGGTTTGAACAGGAGCAACTTCAGATGTTGACCCTTTTGCCCGCTGAAACAAGTACATGAACAAGAGATAAGGGTTGAGATCTTTCGCAATCGGAAACAAAGAAGGTGATGAGTTTGTTACCTTGGAGCAGGTCTGAACAAGAGCGACTACAGATGTTGACCCTTTGTCCTGCTGAAACAAGTTCAAGAACATGAGATAAGGGTTGAGATCATTAGCAATCGGAAGAATAAGTTGACTTGGAAGAATCTCTTGTCATTGGGAACAGAAGATCCACAACCACCGAAGCATGCAACAACAATATTCAAAGGCAAAGAGCATGTGGAAGTAGTACAACAATTTCATCTATAAATTTCTACAAACCACAAATAAGTTGACTTGGAACAATCTCTTGTAATAGGGAACAAAAGATCCACAATCACCGAAGCATGCAACAACAATATTCTGCGGCAAAGAGCATGGGGAAGCATTCCAACAATTTCATCTACAAATTTCTACAAAGCTCAAATAAAATGACTTCTAACAAACTCTTGCGATAGGGAAAAGTAGATCCACAATCACCCAAACATGAAATAATATTATAGAAAGCCAAAGAGCATGGGGAAGCAATCTAATTGAATCGATCAATATAGAGAGGAGACGCAGACCTGACGAATAGGACGGGAAGAAGGTGTCGCTGCCGAATGCCGTCTCGATTTAGCTGCCCGACCTTACGCCTTCAGCACAATGTTTTGCGCAACTGTTGCAGATCTGCGGCCGCCAGGGTGAGCCTCGGGGGAGCCTACAGAGCAACGAGTTTGAACCATCTTGCAGCTTCAAGGACATTGCCGAGGAAGGACGCCACTCGTATAAGAGGAAGGCCGCCGCTCGTAGCAGAGGAAGCCGTCGTCGGTAGATAGGTCGTCGTTGCTTCTTCCGTCGCATATCTAGGTCTCTTCGGCGGTCGAGGAGAAGATCCCCTGATTTTGGAAAATTACCAAGAGGGAATTGGGAGACCAGGTTTCCCTCTTTGTTTTATATATAAACGAGGAGGACCGGAAGGATGAGCGGGGAATTCAAAATTTCAAGTCCCGCATTTGTGGTCCAGAGCAGGAAACGAAAGACTTTGGATCATGGACCCAAACGTCAGTGACCTCACGCAGAGAGGTAAGTTGTTGACTGGGTTGTCTGTGCCACCATAGATCATGGAATTGACAAATACATACAAGACTATACTCTACTTCATATTCACGTTAGACGGATGATCCGATTTTAGCATTACAAATGTACTCACTACAACAAAACAACATACCGTTCAACTGTTTATTACATGACTAAAACACTTAAATAAAAAATTAAAATTGCAGGGGACCCTGGTACAACCCTTTAGGTAATCTTCTACGGAGATTGTGCATAAATTCGAGATGACCAATCATATGTGAGTATTCAGTGAGGAAAGATTCGCTCTAAGAGAGACATGCACTTGTCCTGCAATTGTGTGTAGTTAGCCTGAATTTCCCATCGTAGAAATGAAGTCACAGTCTCACTTGCCATGTCCCACATCTTTGACGCACAGTGCAGCTTCAACCTTTCGACTTGGTACATGTCGGTGACCGAGAGTAAATAAGGCCAGGCATTGGTAGGAGTGTCCCATAAATCAGCCTCCTCCGGGAGTGATCCTTCACTAGCATATTTGATCAGGACCGAGAAGTGTAAGTGCAATCAAGCCCTATGAGGGTTTTGGTGATGTTGACCACACAATTAAAGAGCTAATGAGCCTTTGAGATTATTGTGCTGAATGAGAATGTTTTACAGGTGCAAAAGAATGAAAGGAGACCCCTCAATAACTTGAAGAAGGATTCCTATGTTCTTTGGAGGTTTATATTTATTTTATCTTTTGAAATTGAGTATAGGACAATCCCTACTATCAAGAGGGATACTAATAGTGAGTTAGGGTGGATTCAAGTGCTCATAGAATATCTTTCTTAAATCCTAACTCATACCTTAAGGAGAGAGATCTGCTGCTGTTTTGCCCCTGTTGTTTCCTTGTTCGGAGGTTTCGAGTTTTATCTCGGAGGTTCCGACCGTACGGGCTACAATCAGCAGAGATTTCAGAGGTTGGAAGTTTCGAGATTATTCTCGGAGGTTCTGAACTTTGAAAATATAACCGTTACTATTTTGGATCTAGGGGCATTTATACCCCTTGGTCCCCAACAGTTATCTTCTCTTCTTCCCCGAACAGTAACCCGTTCAAGCCTCATTCTCTCACCTAGCATGGACTCCAAACCTACTCTCTTCCAAAGCTTTGCCTAGCATTGATTGAGAGTGGAATTTGAAGTGAGATTGTGAGCAGAACCTTCCATCCCTTGCTCTTGAGCACTTGGAGAAGTCCTAGCAAGCTTGGTGGATCTATTACTCTTGGAGCCTTGCTCCTAGACGGATAGAGGTTCTTGGAAGCTCTGCAACCTGATTTGTGGAAGCTCCAAGCTGTTTGTATTACCCTTGTGATTCTAGTGGAAAGTCTCCATCTATTACCCAAGGTGATAGGTGAGAGAGAGGAGTGGATCTTTGTGGTCCCTAGCCTTTGTGGCTTCCTCAACAACGTGGACGTAAGCAAGCCTTTGTGGCGAGCTGAACCACGGGATAAATCTTGTCTCGTGTGTGCTTTGATTCATATGCTTGCTTATCCATGTTCTTGCTTGATCTTGACTAGATCTATTAGGGTTTGTCTCCGATCTACTTTGTGGAAGCTTCCTAGCTGGTTCTTTGCTTAGAAATCTTCTTGCTAGGTCCTAAGTATCTCCTAGAATTTGGTAGATCTGTTTCTAGTCAAGTAATCCGTAGCTTGTCTCATAATTGCTCTGAACTAACAGATCTCTGAAGTTTCGTGATTATTCTCGGAGGCTGCCTCGTTCGGAGGTTTCGGAAATAATCTCAGAGGTTCCAGACACTGACAATCATTTTGCAGAAAAAGTTTAAATTTGTGTGCAGGCCTATTCACTCCCCTCTAGGCCACATTGCCTCGATCCTTTCAAGAAGCCATCAGGGTGTGTGTCAATAATTGTAACATTTTTAAAGCTAGACTCCACGCCTAGGCCGTAGAGCATTGCCTCTATCACACAAGATACTTTCACCACATCCGCATGTATCGCTCGTATCACCCGACATTCCGCACCTACGTGGAACACAACTTCCACAGGGGCTTGGGCTGTAGTGGTTTGGCATATGCTTCTTTGCACTGATGGAGGAGGAACTTCAAGTAGTTGTCCTCCAGTATTGAAACAACACATGATATGTGTATGTGATCTTCACTGGATGTCACGCGCTCAATGTCATGATGCTCCACTAGACATTCAAATCCTCTTGCTTGTAGATCCCAATTCATGAACCAAACTTCTTTTGTAACTTGAACTCGAAATGTATCATCTGCATCATTTGAGTCTCCAGTCATCGCTCACAACAACACTCACACCTACGTGGAAGCAGTCACAGGTTTGCCAAACAATAACATAATGCGACCATATCGCCATGTGTGAGTGTGTGTCTTCATAGCAGCAACGAGACACGTACCATTTGGATTTGTGCAGAGGAACGAGGATGACGAGAATGCCGTCTGGAACATCCATCCACTGATGATCATTCATACATGTAGGATAG
The DNA here is from genome assembly GCA_947561735.1 of Cenchrus americanus. NCBI lineage: Eukaryota > Viridiplantae > Streptophyta > Magnoliopsida > Poales > Poaceae > Cenchrus > Cenchrus americanus. The sequence goes on from OX387245.1 coordinate 182,828,622, forward strand.
CAACGTAGTTTCCATTGACGGCCTCCCACTATGAACGTACCAGATTCCTTGAAGTTGCCCGCGGTTCCTTCGTCTTTCACTTCCTGGCTTGAAACTGAGAAGTTGACTTGCACGGAAGGAATCATTTTAGCATGTAAAGCCATTAACACAAATGGCCTACATTGATCATATCATGCCTAAAGTGTCTCTTATTGTAGTGGGCTGGGAGTGAATGTGTCATTCCGAAACGTCCATTCGTGGACATCAGTTACCACTCAAAATGGACGCATCCCTTCAGAGAGGGTGTGGCCATGTTCGGGTCATGAACTTCCTGGTTCTAGTCCTTAAGTGTGATTCACAATGATCGACACGTCCGTTCAGAGGGGGTGTGCTGCGTGCCCACGCAAGTTCGTCGGTCAATGCTCGGTGCCAGTGCTTAACTACAATTCTTAATGATCGACACGTGGATCAACTTCTAAGAGCGTGTCGTTCCCAAACACCCATTCGAGATGCCCTTTTGTGCTTATATGCATGTTAATATTACACACAAACAAACAAACAAAAATAAAAAAACATATATTGCTATTCCAATTCCAGCTTCTTCCATTTTGGTCTTGTCGCATCAACAAGTTCATCACGTTTCTCAGTCTCCAAGGCTTGCGGTAATCATCAAGTGCGAATCCAGACCATTCGTAGACCTTTACAGTCACGACTAACGCAGCGTGCCTGATCGAGGAGGACTTGTCAAGTCACCCCGCACCCTGCGTGTTGCAACGCAAGGACCATCCGGTCCATCTGATTACAACACCCAATCTTGATCTCCAGATGTAATTAACACCTAAACCTTTACATAAATAAACGATAGAGAGTTGTCTCGTTGTTGATGCGGCATGAGCTGATGCAATGAGATGGCCATTAGATGTGACGCCCCAGGTTTTCGACCAGGTTAATTAACCCTAGTCACCCAGTCAACGGTGTTGACTTTGGTCAAACGATGGTTCACCTAGGCCATCACCTCGAAAACTTCACCGACAAACCCTAATGACTCCTTTTGGTCAACCAAAGTTCACCTTGGTCAAAACCCCACTCAAAAATCCTTGATTCCTTGTTGACCCATCCATGTCAGCCGGAATTTTTGCCGCGTTCTCCAAATTTTTCCTAAACACTTCAAAATCTCCCAATGGGAAAGTTGTGCAGTTTGTCAAGGGACACAACTTTCATGTTGAGTGGCATTTGAGATTTGAAGCTTAAATTGGTGAAAACTGCAAGTCAACACACAGCGTCACTATTCATCGGCGCCTAGGAAATCCGCATCTTGGCATGCGTTTTGTGCACAATCGGTAGAGAAAAATACCACCTGGCCTTTGTAGAAGTTGTAGCTGGTCACGTGGTCTACAACTTTGGTTATTAGCCCTTGGTGCACTTTAGTCGAAGATTTTGGAGAAATTAGCGTTTGTACAGGGCTAAACCGAACAGTTTTGACATCGGACCGCGCGCTCGTGCCGCGCGTGCGACGTCGCGCCCGGTCGCGATGGCCCGCCGCCGTACGACGCCGTACGGCACGCCGAGACCGGCCTTGGTCCGCCGGTCCGCGCGCCGTGGACCCCTCCCACTTGCGCGCGCCGCCCCGCTTTCCCTACGCGCGCTCGCCGCGTGTTCCCACCGCGCGCGCCCGACCGGTGGCCGCGCCGCGCGCACCGGCCGGCGCCCGCGCACGTCGCCGTCGCGTCACCGCCCACGCCACATTTGTACTGCCTCTCCCTCGCCTTGGTGTGCAAGAAAACACTCAACCGCCTCGGAGCTTGCCTATATAAGCGCCTCACCGTCCTTCGCGCGAGGGAACGCCACACCGCCGATCCGCCATTGCCGCCATTGGTGCTCACGGTGAACTCGACCCTCCGGTCGCTTGCACCGCCAACGCGGGTTGCCCCGGCCTGCCCTAGAACCCCTAGTAGCTTCTCAGTTCACTTGTTGGCCTGCTCAAGCCGCCAGCTCGCCGGAGTGGTTTCTCCCGCGGCCGCCGCCGTCGGCGCGCCCGCCGTCCCCGACCGCCGGCCGTCTCTCCGACGTGAGTAAGCCGCCAAGCTGTTTCCTCTCAACCCCTGGACCCTCCCGAGCCGCTTCCCCGGCCGAGCCCGCTGGCGAGGTCGCCGGAATCCGGCAAGCCGTACCGCCCCGCGCCCCCTTGGACCACATTGCAAGGTCTCCAGTGTTTCTAGGGAGTTTGGTGCAAACCAGAGACCCCTCTGTGATCTTTTGAAAACTTCCAGGGGGCTAGGAATAAAAAGATTCTTTACCCTGTGATGTGTTTTGGCAGAAACTTGTAAAATCAATTTAAAATCGTAGAAAAATCCAAAAATAGCAAACCCAATTTTTCTGTGCTCAGTACAACAAGAACTACAACTTTCTCCAAAGATGTATATACTTTTGAGCTACAGTTTTTGCTTTAAAAATAGAAATGTAAAATACCTAGATCTGTGATTCTGTAAAATCTACAACTGATCTTGAGCTGAGCTTTGGACATGTTGTGAGAACTAGTCTTTCTAGGTTCTGTGCCAAAAGTTGCACAAAGTTACTGACGAAATCTTTTTATAAAAATCATTTTGTGAAATTGATAAATCTGACTAGATGATTTTTGTAGATCCAAATGTAATTATTTTTTAGCCCAAATTATGGCTATAGACTTGTTATGTTAAAAAGCATCTTTGGTGAATTTACCATGATTTTATCTCTATTAGAAATATTATTTTCTCATTTATGCATGTTTTTAGTCATAAATAGGTGTAGTATGTTTCTTAAAGGCTATGTGTGTGTTTAATAGTTCTTGAAGCTTGTTTTGGACCAGAGTATATGTAGGAGAAAGTTGGGACTCATTTTTTTCCTATTTAATTGGCTATGCATTATTTCCCTTATATGCTAACTAGTAATACACTTAAATTGTGTAATTAATTTCAGTGGTGCAATGGCTGGTCTTTTGCTGTCCAAAGAAGTGCTCCTGATCATTAGGACCAGTAGGTGCTGTTGGATAGGTTTCATATGTCTTAATTGGTTAAAAAGAGTTCAAACTAGATTAATCTAGTAAAGGGAAAAATAGGAAAAATGCATCCTTTATGCATAAGTCATGAGAAGGAGCTAAGGAAGTGAAATGGTGAGATTAAAAGTAAATTTCCTTGCTGTTTGTTTTTAATTAAGATATTATTTTATAGATGTGCACGCAATCACATTAAAGAAAAGTCTAAATAGGATTTTTGAGTATATTTAAAGGGAGAAATGTTTAATGCTTTTCTTAAGGTGAATATGACCAACCCTATGCCACTTGTAGCTGGTGCTGCTGTTGTATGTGAATTACATTTATTTATTTATATATATAGGTACACAGTCACTGTTGAAAAGTCTAGATGAGGAAGCATTGCATTTTGTCCCTTTTTAGGAAGAGTATGCTGAATGTATTTGTTATCTAAGTGAATGTGTTCAAACGTACACCCCGTGTTGTCATAAGTTGTTTGAAATTATTTATATACGAATTGTCACTCAAGTTTTGCATTGCATCCTCCGTGTAGAAGTTCCCGACGGTAATTACACGCTCATGTCAGAGGACGTGAACGAGGGAGCCGGAGGAGTCGTGCACTACGTCGCCATAGAGCAAGACCCGAGCCAAAGTCCGGAAGATTGTCTAACTGCTTGGGCTAGCGAAGGCAAGCCCTGTTTTTTTCATTAACCCCTGTTTTATTCAAATTTATGTAACTATCTATGTTATTCTATGTGCATTTACGTTCAGGAATTGGATGAAACCCTAGTTGCATGAACCCTAGGTGCCTATGTCCTTTTACTAGTATGCTAGGTCGCTAGATGCTATGCTCTAAGGACCCGATAAAAGTCGAGTGATGTTCGTCACTAGCGAGAATAGGTTTTCCTTTGTGGAACCCCCATATGAATTAATGAATTGCTCAAGTGGTAAGAGCATGGGATTGGGCTCCGGTCCAATGGCTTCGTGGGCTAAGCTTTTGAATGTACTAAGCACTTGTCGGGAATGGGACCGGTAAGCCTAGTACCTTAATGAGACGGTACGGGATTTTACTACTACTAATCTCGATTCGTCTCCTTCCCGGCTTGCAACTGGGAGGAGGGTACATGAGTGAGGCTGGATGTACTAAGTGGGGCATCCCAGATAGCCTTGTACCCAGGACTGTAGGCTATCATCCCAACCTGAGGATTTTTGGGAACCGTTTGGTCGGTGTCAGCTCTGTGGGGCACCGCTCCGTGTGTTTAGGTTTACCTTGCAAGGTGTATGAATCAATCGATTGTCGGCCTCTCACCGTTATCCGAGACTGCTTAATCAGCTGGCCATGATATCCCTTAATGATGAAACTAAGTGAAATCCCCTGCGTGAATTAATTGTATTGTACAATTCTTGATTGTATTAGTTGCTCATGGTAGTAATGGTAATCTCACTAGAATCTGGGCTAAAATGTTGAAAGTAAGGATCCATGATCCTAGTTGCTTTTTGGCAAAACAAACCCACCAGCCAAAAGCCTGCATGTCTAGAGGTAACTCTTGTCGGGTAAGTCTTGCTGAGTATTAGTATACTCAGCCTTGCTATAATTGTTGTTTTCAGGTGAAGTTGCTTGGCCTGGTGAGATTCCACCCGGCTGGGAGCTGGAATGGGTGGATAAGGGCGTTGAGTAATGGCATCACAGATGGCCTCTGGTGATGTCGTAAAGTATCGTTATTAGTACTTCTACTGTTTTAATAAAACTCTGAATAATTTACTTTTATGTCAGCAATGATGGTTTGTAATAAGTGGACCCTACGGGGAGATTAGTATTAATGAGTAAGGCACTCTGGACTCTCCTTCGTGGGAGTTTAATGCATACGTTCGATCCTCTCTGTGTTTCCAAGTGATTTACCGGGTGTAAACCCGGCAACACTCAACGGGATATTTCTTTAGTATCGCTTAATGACCAAATGGAGTGGTTTAGGCGACAGTACGGAATTATCTCGGGTGGGGTTGTCACATTAGATGCAGCTAATGCGACGTGATTTGTCCGCAGGACTTTCTTGTGCACTAGATAGGAAAGTCCGTTGTTAGCTTGAGTTGCCCATCGTAGCAATTGTGTGCAGAGATTGGTGCAATGCGCTCATGCTGAATCCTTTGTCTCCTCGGAAGCACATTCGCCTTCCTCGACTTCCGAAATGGAGCCAAAGGGCTACTCTCCAAGCTTGTATCTTGTGCCTTGAAACAATAACTGGTGAAGAGTCATTTGTCGCGATTACTTTCTTTTTGCCAGAGAAATCTTTTGCAACACTTGAGTCATTGCCCATTTCCATGTGGCATTTGGGTAGCCAATCCGGCTGGACTACACTTTCTTCGGAAGATTTTTGGTGCAGTTCTTCTAAACACATGCGAATCTACTTGGGCCGATCTTCCGGCACCTCCCCATCCTGTTGGACTTCGGTTGTCATGGGTTATTGGCATGGGCAACTCTTCTCTACTCGAAGGTGAAGACCGATTGTTCTTTGTTGTTCTGGAGGAGAAAGAAGCTGAGGTGGTAGAATTAACTTTGCATTCATTCGTGGGGGACATTTGGCATACTATTCCCTGAGAGAGAGCTCCTGAGTTCCGGAATAAGATCATCTTGTATGGTCTTGGCAAGTGCATTGTTACAGAAGAGCATGCCATTTCTAGTTTGGCTGGCCTGAGGGAAAATCACATTTATTTACTACGAAATTATCATCACGATGAAAAGAATGAGTACTAGATCTACCAACAGGTTATAGGTATTGTTCCAGGAACTCTGGCGATCCGCATTAAGCAGGTTCGTGGGGACTGCATTTGGTCGAGAGGAACATGGTTGTTGCCTAGCTATCAATAACGAGGAACTTCGATTGTGTACCATCTGTAACGCAATTCAATATACAAATATCTATATTATCATCCTTCGTCAATTATTCTGCGCATATGTATGAGTTTCTACCACAATCACTGTAGGGAACAAATAGTTAACATTCGATAATCAGGATGGTCCTTCCCGCAAAACATCAACAGAGCGGACAAGTATCAAACATCATAAGATGGCATCTCTCAGCTACTCATCACCACAAAGTTCACACCACCAACAAGTAGCAAATACCAAAATACAAGCATGATTAGCACCTCTAAATCGTCTACCTAGCAATGACACCACGATTCACATTATTCCTCATTGTTGTCCTTGCTGAACGACCTCTTATATGAGGCCTGTCTCAGCAATTCCCTTACCTTCTTCACCACAAGTGTTACAAAATCCAGAAGCTACTTGACCGTCTACAGCTCAGCGACAGTCTCTTGAATCTCCCTCTTAGCCTTTGCACATTCTTCCTTCCACATCCTTGCCTCCCTTTCAGCTTTTAGGTACCTGTTGGCTTCACCCTTTTCTGTAGGAGACAACAGAGCATCATTTCTCATTTTCTTTCTTGTCTAAAACAGCTTATTGGTTACCCCCCCCGTAGTATCGCGTTCAACTCAACTGCTTTGACGTTGGCCTCCTCCTTAGCAGCTGCACATGCTTCTTTCCACGACCTTGCTTCCTCTTCTGTTTTTCCCTTCATTTCCATCAGTTTCTCTAGAACTTTTAGAGTCCTAATATCCCATTCAGGATCTATCCACCTAAATGACGCGCACATCATGCCATCGGTCTGCAGTCACCGATTACGTTCATATAATTAGCGATTGACCACACTAACATCAAACGCAGAAGCAACATTTATTAGAAGTGATATAGGTTATCGTTTACCTCGCAACAACATACATATCGACGCACAGGGTTGGCGCCTGTCCAGTCATACATCAGATGGACAGGCAACCCGTCCTTGCACTCGTTTTCATTAGGATCTATAACGATGTCTTCACGAGGACCAGGTGTCAACGATCTGGAGCTTTCAGAGTCTACTCCAAACACCTTTAAAATACATGAATATAGTCTGTTAACCTGTAACACCCCGTCCACCAAAGCCGCACCGCCCAACCTTTCCGCAGGGGTGGGCACGCGTACACATAGCACCCTGCTTACACTTTCGTCCTCACTTCGTGTAAAAGTGTTAACCCGAGCGTGTTATGGCTGGTGGACAAAGGCTTATAAGTTGGCTCCACCCTTGCTCAACTAGCAATGTGGCACTAAACACACGCACCTGCGCTCATGAGCCACTCATGGGCCATCCAAATTGGGTCGGGTGTGACATTCACCCCCCTCAAAGAACCCGACGTCTTCGTCGGTCCAACTCACCTGTCCAGTGCCGACCCATATGCCATGCCGTGTGCCCCATCCCAGGCCCACACGTGCATGCATTTGTTCGCACACTAACCCGAGCAAATGTCCAGGAACCTTCCCTCTTAGCGCACGACCGTATGTCCAGTGCCGACCCATATGCCATGCCGTGTGTCCTATATCAGACCCACACGCGTTATGCGCCCTATGTCCGCACACTGACTCGTACACGCAACTGCGAGGGTCGGCTCTAATACCATTTGTAACACCGCGTCCACCAAAGCCGCACCGCCCAACCCTTCCGTAGGGGCGGGCACGTGTACACATAGCACGCTACACTTTCGTCCTTGCTTCATGTAAAAGGGTTAACCCGAGAGTGTTATGGCTGGTGGACAAAGGCTTATAAGTTGGCTCCACCCTTGCTCAACTAGCAATGTGGCACTAAACACGCGCACCTGCGCTCATGAGCCACTCATGGGCCATCCAAATTGGGTCGGGTGTAGATCCCCAAATCCAGAATTCCCCTTAACTAGTATGACAGATTAAAGTAGCATGGCTAAACAGAGGACTGACTTGACCGGAGTGAGTCCTGCTTCTTCGTTCGCCGCTAGGGTCGCTACGATTCGCCATTCCCGCCACGGGCAACAGTAGATCTAAGCACCAATGCTAGCTCTAGTCTTTACCACAAGGAAAAGGAGCATGGTCCCGGCGAGTCTCTTGCAGAGTTGCAATAGTGTATGCCGTGTCATCAAGAGAAATGAGATATATACACTTTGTCTGCGGGAAAATTTTATTTTTGGCTGTCGCGCGCGATTTTCTCCCTCCAAGTTACCAGAACCGCTCCTGCAGTTGTTCCTTCACCTTCTGCACCTTCTACCATGAACCTTGTGGTACTCTCTTACATTTATTAGTGTCCTTTCAGAAGATCTGGATGTCTCATGTCAGTGCGAGGACTCTATACGATCTCGAAAGAGATCAAAAACATCATAGATCAATTAGCAGAAAAAGAGAAAGTGCTTCAGTACACACCTAAGGACAAAACAACTTGAGGGCAGAGATCATTCTTCTTACCATATACATTGGAATAAAAGCGTCAATGAATGGGTAGGATATTGAGTTTTTTGTCAGTCTTTTCTTTCAAAATTTCAAGAAGTTCGTTGTTTGTTGGACTGAAACGGGTACTAATAGGCAAGGGTACTCGTTTCAGTCCAACTGACAACGAACTTCTTGAACATCTAAAAGAAAAGACGGACCAAACAAACTCAATGTCCTACCCATTTATTGATGCTTTTATTCCAATGTCTATGGTAAGAAGAATAATCTCCGCCCTCAGTTTTCTTGTTCTCAGGTGTGTACTGAAGCTGTTTCTCTCTTTCAGCTAGTTGTTCTATCATGTTTTGGATCCCTTTGGAGATGCTAATAGAGTTCTCCCCCGAGATGAGGCATCCAGATCTTCTAAAAAACATTAAGATGCTTTTGTAGAACTAAACTAATCCTCCACAAAACCTGGTTGTTTGCTACCTACAACTCAATTGTGCACCTCCACAAAAATCCATAAAACAAGTGGCTTGAAGCATATCTAGAAGCTACTAAAATACAAAATCTACTGTAAGACGATGCAAATTGAAAACTAACTAAATCTAACATGAATTGTCTATAGCCTATCAACTTTTAACACCTATCAAAGTGCAAATCTAAAGGCACGATAATGCAATCTAATTCTACCAAATATGCTCATCAATCCTCCAGATCCCCAAATCTAGATATCCCCAACCCTAGTAAGATATGGGCAAATATAGCGGCTCAAACCAGAGGACCAACCTCGTCTTGCTGTCTCATCCTCTTGTTGCTGGGATGTGGCGGCGCAACTATCTTCCCCTCAACGCTAGGATCCGCATTCCTACCACGAACTATCGCAGATCTGCGTTGTGGAAGTCAAAAGTCTTTGCGAATTCTAAGTGAAGTGTCTTGCCAGCCATTCAATAAGTAATTATAGACTCAACTGAAACTTTCATGTGGGACCTGGTCACAGTAAAGAATTCGCATGAACTATTAGTAGATTTTTCCCATGTTCTTATCACAACCAACGACTGGTGCAGTGGTAAATAGCACAACCTTATTCCTTCATGTCCCTGGTTCGAACCCATTCCATGACAAATTATTTTTGCAACATTTCGTGACCTATGGGACCCTGGAACTATTTATGACGACTTGTAACACTCTATTTTAAAATAATGCTTACATGTGGGACCAAAGTTGGTTTATGACGCCGATGACATGGGGAAATGCTTACATGTGGGACCCTAGATAATTTTATGACGACTTCGAACACTCTATTTTCGAAAAAATGCTTACATGTGGGACCCTACTGAGTTTTATGATGACTTGGAACAATCTTTTTTAAAATAATGCTTACATGTGGGACCGATGTTGGTTTACGACGTTTTTTCAGAGCTTGTAGCGTCACAAAACAGCATGGAACAGGGAGCGCCCGTCTATAGTGTCAACTGTAATGAATTTTTTTTTGTTGCTAAATTTGCTCGGAAGTGAAATATTATGAGAGATAAACCAGGAACGTCATAAATCAATGACGCTAAAACGTGGTTGTGTCACTAGTCAACGATTTTCTTGTAGTGTTAATTGGTCAGTTTTAGAAAACCCATTATGCCAAATCATGAAGTATTTTCATTTGAACCAGAGGGTGCGTAAACAACTCAACCAATTTTTGAGTATGTGCTTCAAAAAGTATATATGAGTATGTGTGTTTCAAAAAAGATACTAGTACTCCCTCCGGTTTGGTAAATGAAGTTGTTTTTGGACATGATTTGAGTCAAACATTGGGAATATAAATCATGAATAACTTTTAAGTCATTGAGTTTGGAAATGTAAAAACTACATGAATAGATTTGTCTTGCAAAATACTTTCATAAAAGTATACATATGTTAATTTTTAACAAATATTTTTATAAAAATAAAAAGTCAAAGTTGTACTTTGGAGACTGTGTCTCTATCCTAAACGACTTCATTTACCAAACCGGAGGGAGTATGTGAATCATGAATAACAAATGGTGTGATATTACACGCACTCCATCCTCCGTATGGCTGCATGTTGTTTTTAGCCCACCCTTTGACCACTAATTAGAGGTCCATTTGACCGCTAAATAGAGGTATTAAATAAATGAAATTTACAAAATTATCTACATGAGACTGACATGGGTACCCATGGGTCTCCACCGACCAGGGTCTCAGCCGTCCCCGACTGGCAGGCCTGACCTACCAGAAGACCTGCCGTCCTGTCAGTGGGTCCTGCCCGACCTGACATGTGGGCCCAAGGACATGAAGATAGCTTGAAGTACACGACAAGACAGACTAGCTCGGATAAGCTTTCACTGTTGTAACCGACTAGGATAGATGGAAACCGACTTGTAACCCAAGCAACGCCAGCCAATATAGGAGGCCTGGGGCGCCCCTCAACGACGAAGTCGACAACTCCCTCCTCGAGGGCAGATGACTCTCCACATAATTCCAATACTGTCGGTGCGGAATGTGGTCCCGACACTAACCAGTAATAAGCGCCGAGGTCTATCCCTCAATGGTCGATGCTGAGCAATAAGAGACACAGAGTTTATCCTGGTTCCGGCCGAGGGGGCCGTACGTCCAGCAGTGGTGTGCTCGAGGCACTATATTGCTCAGCACCGGGGGTGCCTGTAGTGGGGCTGCTACAAGCAAGGCAGGAGAGGAAGCGTGGCTTCCAAGTCCCTGGTGTAGTGGTTGAAGATGTTGTGGGAGAATTGGAGAGCAAGTGCGTGGCGCAGCCTGTCTCCCGTTGTGTTGTGTGTGTCTGTCTCTTGTGTGTGTCGTCCTCCTCTTCGTCCCCTGCGGCAGGGGGGGTTCGTCCTCTTTTTATAGATCAAGGAGGGAGCGAATCACATGCGCGCCGCGCTATTTAGCTACGTGAGGGGGCGTGGTGTGCTATTCTGTAGAGTGGGCGGCCGTCCGGACGATCCTTGCAGCGATCCGGCCATCATGGCCTATCTTGTACCCGAACAGTAGCGGCTTCGAGGGTAGAAGGGCGGCAGATGGCTGGATGCCTTTATACGGGCTCGTGGGAGTTGCTGACGTCGGTCTGTACGGGGCATAGTGGCAGGCAAGGCGGCGCCCCGTTCCCGCACGCTTCACAGTGCTGGAGCCGTTGCCACAGCGCCCGGCGTGCGGTTCGTACGTGCGGGGGCGGCAGCTATGCCGTCAACAGTGGCGGGGATGGCGTCCCACCGGCCTAGTGCTTCCACCTAACCCTGCAAGGTCACAAGAAAGCAAGTCGAGGGTGCGGCCGGCCCCCCTTCGAGGGCTCGGCACGTTAGCCGTACCGGAGTAGGCGGCGCGGCGTCACGGGACTGGCGCCGGCCACGCCGCACAGTTTCTTCTACAGTGGAGGGGATGGGATCCCTCCTGGGGAGTTGGTGCGGCGGCACCGGGGCGCGAGCCCCAGGCGCATGATGGCGCCGCCCTGCCGTTGTCAGGGCATTAAATGCTCGTGCACGGAAGCAGGCGCACGCGTGCGGGGCGCCCTCGAGCGAGGCGGACCCCGTTCGAGGGCGGAGCGGACCCTCGAGCGAGGCGGAGCCTGCTCGAGGGGGGAGCGGGCCCTCGAGCGAGGCGGAGCCTGCTCGAGGGAAGCGCACCCCCTCGAACGGGACGGAGCCCGCCCGAGGGAGGCACGCATCCTCGAGCGAGGCGGAGCCTGCTCGAGGGGATCTTCGAGTGGGCCGCCTTGGTGGGCCGTGTCCTGCATGGTTAGGCGTGTTTGGCTTTGTTGCGGGTTTTTAATTGGGGGTTTCCCAGTTGTTAAAGGGGACCCCTAGGGCTGTCCCCGACAGTAGCCCCCGAGCATCTGTGGGTTTGCCATTGAGGCTCCCGCAGATGATGGAACCTGCGATAGGACGTTCTTCCCTCCTGGTTTTGCGAACGCTTTCCGTGGGGCCGCGTTAGCGGACCCGCGGGTCTAGCCCCCCGAAGCCCTGCGGGGAGCGTGGAGCGTTGGGGTTAATCGCGAGAGGCGGCCGGAGGGCATGGTACATGTTTCAACCGGCGTCGGCAATGTTTCGGCCCGGCTTCGGTGACACACGCGGCTCGCCACTTGTCTCCGGCGGGTGCAATCCAGAAGGTGTAGCCGTGCGTCAAGCCCCCGAGCCTGGGCCCGTTCGAGGCGATCGGGTAGAGCTTTACGACTTGTTTTTTAACGCGCCCTCGCCGTCCCTCCGCGGGACGGAGGGTGAGGTTTCCGCAACCCCCATCGAGCGGGTCGCGGATTGCGGATTCCTCGTTGAGCTGCTAGTGGGTGGTTCGAGTGGACGCCCATGCCCCGTTCGATAAGGGTAGGCTGCGTGGTCCAGAGACACGTCCATTGAAGCGCTTGCGTGGGTTTGCTAGTGGGGCTCGGTCCCGATTGGGACCGAGGGCGCGGAAGCTCTCCCTCGGTGGGATCCACCGGCTAGGCCGCCCTCGGCTGGCTCTCGAATACGACATATGGGGCACCCTCGAGCCGACGGGCTCGAGGAACGGCTCGAATGCGCGTGCCTTTGTCATCCACGACTCGCGATCGTGGGGCGCCTGTTCGAACCCGTCGAGGGTCAAGCTTCGAACCTCTGATCAGTAGGGCCGTGCGGGGTGGCGCCTGGGCGGCCCCGTCTTTGCGTCCCGCGACCGTCTAGGGGCCTGGGCGAGCCAGCCCTCGAGGCGCTGATTAGTAAAAATGGTGCGGGGCGGCGGCTAAGCGCTCCCGGCCTGGCATCTGCGACCATCTAGGGGCCTGGGCGAGCCAGTCCCCGAGGCGCTGATCAGTAATACAGCGCGGCATGGGTGCTTGCGGTGCCCGCTTCGTTTCAAAACAGGCCCCGAGGCGACCTTCTCACGCCCGTACCCTTTCGAGGGTTGAAATTATACCGAGCCAGGGGCTCGTGCCGCTCGAGGGTTCTGCGTGGTATGGGTGCTTGCGGTGCCTGCTTTGTTTCAAACGGGCCCCGAGGCGACCTTCTCACGCCTGTACCCTTTCGAGGGTTGAAACTCTCCCGAGCCAGGGGCTCGTGTCGCTCGAGGGTTCCGCGTACCTTGCAAGGAATCGAGCCATTAAATGCTCCACAGTCGAGGCTGTAATTTCGCGTCGTGGGCGCGCTTTTTTTAGGCGTCGTAGCCGCGCGCGCGCGTAGTGGGCGGCGTGGGCAGGCGGACGTGACCGCTGCCATGGTCCCTGCTATTCTTCGCCGTGATGATGGCTTATTCGCGGTGGCGTGGCCGCCGCGGTCGTGGTGGGGCCCGCCCGTCAGCGAGAAAGAAGATTCCCTGCAGTTAATGCGCGCGGGACGTCCGCCCCGGAGAGCTCGCCCGCGGCTTATAAATCTGAGGGGAGGGGAAAACGGCGGTTTTTTACCTTAGCGTTTCGCCGTCCTCGCCCCTTGCGCTCTCGCCTTCGCTTTGCTCTTGCCACCGCGGCCCCTCGCCATTGGAGCTCTTCCTCTTCTTCTTGTCCTCCGCTCTCGCATCCCTTGTCTTCTCTCATGGCGCCGCTTCCGCCCCTCACGATCCTCGACCCGTACATCCCTTGCCGAGCCGGTCTCCGCCGGCCGGTTGGCGGCGAACGAAGAGGGCCGGCGGCGGAATGGATCGTGCCGCCGGCGGGAGACCACGCGCCCAACCCGCCGGAGGGCTACGTGGTGAGCTTCATCCGCTTCCATGAGCGCGGCTTCCTTGCGCCGGCGAGCCGCTTCATGCGGGCGCTGCGCCACCGCTACGGCGTGGAGTTACACAACTTTGCGCCAAACGCGATTTCGCAGGCGGCCACGTTCGTGGGCGTCTGCGAGGGGTACCTAGGGATCCCAGTCAATTGGGAGCTGCGGCTACACCTCTTCGCGCGGAGCTCTTCACGCAGCCTACGACGGAGCGAGAGGACCCGCCGCGCGGTGCGCGCCCGGCGGGATGTCGCTCGCCGTGCGGGCGCGGTTCAAGGACGACTACATCCCCGCACCATGACGACGAATAACGCCGGCCGGGAGCGAGGGGTGGTTTACTTGCGCAACGCCGAGCCCGACCTCCCCCCCCTATCCCGGTCGGGTGTTCAAGGAGAAGCCGGACTCCCGGAGCTACGGGGGTGTCCACGCCCCGGCATCGGAGGCGGGCGGGCTCGCTCTCGGCCGCCTTGAGGAACCTGGCGACGCGCGGGCTGACCGCGGTGGGCGTCCTCGCCTTCCTCCACCACCGTCGAATCGTGCCTCTGATGGAGAGGCCGCTCTTCATCTTCGAGATGACGGAGGTGGCGGACCCCGTCGCGTTGGCGAGGTCGCGGATGCTCCCGACCCCCCTCGGGCGGGCGTACTCGCTCACGCGGGCGCGGAACGCCGTCGACACCCGGATGCTGCGCCAGGACCGGTCCCCGTGGGACCTCGAGATGCTCCCCTCGGCCCGCTGGTGAGTATGGTTCTCGACCCTGTTTTCGTTCTTGATTATGCCCCGGCCCCTGACGCGCCCTTAATGTCCTCGCCTGCAGCTGGTGACCTTCAGCGCCGCGAAGTCCGTCCCGCCTACCCCTGACTCCCGCGCGCTCGGTCGGGCGGCGCCGAACGGGGAGCGGAGGAGCGGGCGGCGCGCGAGGAGGGAGCGCGCGAGGCGGCACGCGCGCGCGCGGCGGCGGGCGAGGAGTGCGGGGCGCGCGGCGGCGAGCGGGGGCTCTCCTCGCGGGGACCGAGGGAGTATTCGTCCTCGGAGGAGGACGAGGAGGAAGAAGGCGGGGGGCGGGGGCCCCTCCGATAGGTGGGGAGCCTGCTCCCCGTCGCCGGGAGCCGGCTCGGCGGCAAGGCGGCATCGCCTAGGGCGGGCGCACCGGCGCCCGCCGTCGGGCAATCAACGACGAGAGGCGGCGCGAGCCGCGGAGGTGCCGGCGCGCGGGGGCGGGGCCCGTGCGCGTGGTGGAGGCATCAGGGGGTGCGGCGACCGGTGCGTCGGCCACGCGGGCCTCATCCGCCGAGGCCTCGAGGAAGAGGAAGCGTGCCTTTTCCTCTTCGAGGTAAGGGGCTTGCTCTTCTGCTGGGTTTGGTTTTTTGTTGACCAGGCGTTCTGACTTTCTGCTTGTGCTTGGGCGGGGGTGGTGCCAACCGTGCCTCCCCCTCGCACCGGCTAAGGTGCGAGGGCGGACGTGTCCATCCCCACCGGCGGCGCTCGTCGAGGGCGCCGCGGGCGGGGACAAGCACGGCGGCGGCGGGCGAGGGCTCGCAAGGCGCGGCGGGGCCTCGAGGCCTCGGCGGCGGTCGGCCCGCCGCCGCGAGGCCGGCGGTCGTCGAGGAGGGGCGGGCGCCGGTCGCGGTGGAGGCGCGGCCCGCGGCGGCGGGCTGCGGTGGAGACGCGGCCGGCGGTGGGCGCCGCGACGGAGGCGCGGCCGTGGCGCCGGCCGCGGCGGAGCGGCCGAGGTGCGGCCTGCGGTGGCGCCCGTGGTTGCGGTTGAGGAGGGCGGACGGGCACCGTGGTCGCGGAGGCGCGGCGGGGAGGCGATGGCCACGGCGCCGCGTCGGGCGCCCGTGGCCGCGGAGGCGCAAGTGGAGGCACCGGCGGAGGCGGCGCGGGGGCGGCCGCCGCCGCCGGCCCCCGGGCGGCGGTGGTGGAGATCCCGGACGACGACTCCCCGCCGCCGGGTGGGATCGGTGGGTCGGCTTCCCCACGCTCTCCTCGAGTCCCGGGAGGGGGCCCTCGTGAGGGCGGCGCGACGGCCACATGGTGGCGGGGGGGCCGAGGGCATGGCGGGCGAGGCCTCGTCTTCCGCGCCGGCCACTCCGCCCCGGGTGGAGGGGATCGGCCGACGACCCGCCCGCGTTCGCCGACGCCCCGGGGGGAGCGGGGAGGGCGTGGGGGAGAGCTCGCGGCCACGGCGCCACGCTCGACCGGTGCGGCGAATGAGGCGGCGAGGGTCCACGGAGGCCCCGCGTGGCGCGTCTTCCAGGTGAGGCATCGCTGCTCGTTTTCCTCTTTGTCTCGCTTTCGTACGCTGTCTCTGTATCATGATGCTTACGGGTTTTAACTTGTGGGCGACAGGAGCTCGAGCGTCGCGCCCGCGATAAGTACGGCGCCTTCGATCGGGTGAACGCCGAGCTCCACCAGCTCCGGGAGCGATGCGGCGCCTTCGACGCGCTCGCCGACGCCCTCAGGACTCCGGACGGCTGGTTGTCGTATCGGGCCATGGCCTTGCGCGATGAGCTCCACGAGAGCACAAGGCAGGACCCGGCGCTTCCCTCTAGCCTCGAGTGGGTTTGCACAGCCCTCATCGACCGTGATGAGGCGGCGCGGCGGCGCGCTCGGACTTGGAGAAGATGCGGACGGCGGCGACCCACCGGGGAGGCGGAGGTGGTCGGCGTCCGCGGCCGAGAGCCGGGGGGCTCCGCTCGTTGCTCGAGGGGGCGCGGGCGCGGCAACGCCGGGCCGAGGAGCGGGCGCGCGCGCTCGAGCAAAGGGGCAAGGAGGCCGACGACTTGAAGGCCGCCCTCGACGCCAAGGTCGCGGTGCTCGCCGCCTGCGAGGACCGGCTTACGCGGGAGCGCACCACCCGCCAAGGGGGCCGAGGGGCGGCTCCGGCGGGAGCAAGCCGCCCTCGCCGACGCCCGATCGGCGCTAGAGCGAGGAGCGCGTCACTCGCGAAGCGGCGCGCGAAGTCGGCCGGAGGGAGCGAAACACCGCGTTCTCCAAGGTCGAGGGTGAGGGCGATAGTGCTCGGCATCGCGAGCGCGAACCGGGGAGGCGGCCCTCCGGGAGCGGGGGCGAGACCGTCAGGGGCCTCGGGCGGCGGTCGAGGCCGAGCGCCGCGCCCTCGAGGTGGAGAGGAAGCAAGTCGAAGGTGAGCCGCTTGACTCTGTTTGGTTGGTTTTACGTTAGGGAATTGGCACTCCTTTTTCGATTTCTTTCTTGTCTTGGTGACTCCGGGCTTGCGCACCGCTGCGGGGCACGCGGCCGAGCGGCCGAGGCGGCTGCGGAGCCTCCTACAACTCCTCCGAGCGGGAGGCTGCGGGACTTGCGTAGCGCGGCCCTCGAGACCGCCGGGTCGTGGAGGAGGGCGAAGCGCGGGCGGAAGCTCGGCCGGCCGCGCCGCTGCGCGCCCTTGGCGGCCATGTCACCGAACGGATGCGCGGGCGTTGCGTCTTGGCGTCCGAGAAGGCCCTCGGAGTGGTACGATCCCCACTACGAGGTCAACTTCGAGGCAGCGGCGGAGGGGGTTACGTCGTCCCTGACGGTGTTGAGGACGAGGTAGCGATGGAGCGTGTGGACGCGCTCGCCGCCGACGCCGCCGGGACGCTCGCTGAATCCTTCGAGGAGTTCCTCTTCCCGGACGCTGTTGACGCCGCAGCTCCTCCCGCCTGAAGACAGCTGGGCGCTAGGCCCGTTTTTGTTTATGTATCAGTACGCTGGTCGTATGGCCTTTGTAAATAAACAAGTTGTTTTTGACATAAACATTTGCCAATGTAAAGTGAAGTCTTTTGTTTATTACGCTTTTTTGTTTCTCCTTCTTCCTGAGTAGATTCTAGTTAGGGGAGTTCGATTTTCGCGGGTGGCCTGCTGGGTTGGAGGCGAGAGAGAAGGGCCGTATCCTCGCGGAGGCGTAGGCTATCTCTGGCTCGCGCGCTCCTTCCGCTAGGCTGCCTGCGCCCTGTTCGAATCGTTGCTCGGGGTCGAAGTAGAAAACAAACTTAGCGCGTGTGAGTTGTTTCGTTTTTGCGCGAAAATGGGACCATTTTGGGGGGGTGCCCCCCGTAGTAGCCCCCGAGGGTAACTTGGGTTTCAGACGAAAGCCGAGTTGCCCTTTTATTAGACTTATGGCGTTTACATAGTTGTCACCAACTGGGGCGTTGGTCATGTGATTTTTACAACAAAAATACTTGGAAATCCTAGCTAGGGGTAGAAGCGACGTAGCTGTTGGATGTTCCAAGCGTTGGTGAGCTCTTCACCGTCCTCGTTTGCCAGCTTGTACGTGCCGGGCTTGAGTACCTTCACCACGACGTAGGGTCCCTCCCATGGAGGCGATAGCTTGTGGCGTCCCCGGTTGTCTTGGCGTAGTCTTAGGACCAAGTCCCCTTCGCTGAAGTCCCGTCGGCGTATCTTGCGTGCTTGGTAGCGCCGAGGGGCTGCCGATACCTTGCGGAATGCATCAAGGCCACGAGGCGTGCCTCGTCCGCCCGGTCCCGGCGAGTCCTCGCGGGCTCGGCCGGTTGGCATCATTGTCGTAGCCTCGAACCCACGGGCGATCCGTATTCTAAGTCCGTGGGGAGGACGGCCTCCGCGCCATGGACTAGGAAAAATGGGGTGAACCGGTGGCTGCAGCTTGGGGTGGTCCTTAGGCTCCACACGACCGCTTTGGTAATTCTTGGAGCCATTTCCGACCGGCATTTGTTTAGGTGGTCAAAAATCCTAGGCTTAAGGCCTTGTAGGATCATGTCGTTGGCACGCTCTACTTGGCCGTTGGTCTGTGGGTGTGCCACGGCTGCCCAATCCACACGGATGTGGAATTTGTCGCAAAACTCCAAGAATTTCCTGCCCGTGAACTGGGACCCGTTGTCACTGATGATGGAGTTTGGCACTCCAAAGCGGTGGACGATGTCGGTGAAGAACGTCACCGCTTGCTCGCCTACGAGATTCGTGATGGGGCGTACCTCCACCCACTTGGAAAACTTGTCGATCGCGACCAGCAAGTGGGTGAAGCCCCCGGGCGCCTTCCGCAGGGGCCCGACGATGTCCAGCCCCCACACAGCGAACGGCCATGTTATGGGGATGGTCTGCAGGACGTGAGCGGGAAGGTTGGACTTGCGGGCGTAAAACTGGCCCCTCGCAGGTGCGTATGATCTCGCTGGCGTCCGCTACCGCGGTGGGCCAGTAAAAGCCTTGGCGGAACGCATTGCCAACGAGGGTACGTGGCGCCGCATGATGGCCGCAGATCCCGGCGTGGATGTCCCGCAGGAGCTCGCGCCCCTCGGGGATGGGCACGCACCGCTGCAAGATGCCGAAGGCGGCGCGCTTGTACAGCTCGCCGTCGACGAGGGCGAAGGACTTGGCCATCCTGGCGATGCGTGCGGCCGCGGCCGGTCGGTGGGGAGTTCCCATCGGGCCATCCGAGCCACATACTTGTCACGCCGGTCGGCCTTGACGGCGGGGGGCGGCTCGATGTCCATCACATCGGCCCCATAGGCGCCATACCCCTCGAGGAGGGAGAGCACGTACGCCTCGTTCGAGGGGTCCTCATCCATGGGTTCCGCACCGGCCCGGATTCGAGGGAGCCCCCGAGGGTTGCGTGGTTCGAGGGGGTGAGGCTCGAGGGCGGCGGGGGCGGGGAGCAATATCGCGGGCGAAAACGTTCGAGGGGACGGTGATCCGCCCGGACGCGATCTTGGCCGGCTCGTCCGCCTCCCTTGTTGTACGGGCGGGGCACGTGATTGAGCTCGATGCCGTAAAATTTGTCTTCAAGGGCTCGCACGGCCTTGCAGTAGGCCTCCATCTTGTCGTCATGGCAGCTCGCGTTCTTCATGACCTGGTCAATTACGAGCTGCAAGCCGCCCCGCACGTCGAGGCGTTTGACGCCCAACTCGATGGCGATCTTGAGGCCGCAAAGGAGGGCCTCGTACTCGGCCATGTTGTTCGAGGCGGGGGAAGTGGAGGCGCACCGTGTACCGCATGTGCTCCCCGAGGGGTGACACAAAGAGCAGGCCCGCGCCCGCCCCTGTTTTCATCACCGAACCGTCGAAGTACAGAGTCCAGCACTCTGCTTGGATTTGCGGCGCTGGCAGCTGCGTATCCGTCCACTCAGCGACAAAATCCGCCAGGATCTGGGACTTGATGGCCTTGCGCGGGGCATAGGCGAGCGTCTCGCCCATCAGTTCCACGGACCACTTGGCGATCCCCGCCCACCGCGTCGGGATTGCGGATGATCTCCCCCGGCGGGAAGGGAGGAGACCACCGTGACGGGGTGGGCCTCGAAGTAGTGGCGGAGCTTGCGCCGCGCGAGGACCACCGCATACGGCGGCTTCGGACTTGAGGGTAGCGCGTCTTGGTGTCGGACAAGACCTCGGCGATGTAGTAGGCCGGCCGTTGGACCGGCGGGGGCGTGTCCTTCCTCCGTGCGCTCCACCACGATAACGGCGGCGACCACACCGGGTGGTTGCGGCCACGTAGAGCTGCGGGGGGTTCGCCGTCTCCGGCGGTGTGAGGGCCGGGCGTGCGTTAAGGACGCCTTCGGCTTGTCGAGCGCATCTTGGGCCTCGGTGGTACGGGAGGGAGAAGCGCTCGTGCTTCTTGAGTAGGCGGTAAAGGGGCAGGCCCTTTTCGCCGAGCCGCGAGATGAAGCGGCTCAAGGCGGCAAGGCACCCCAGCACCTTTTGCACCCCTTTGAGGTCCTGGATCGGGCCCATTCGTTCGAGGGCCGCAACCTTCTCAGGGTTGGCCTTGATCCCCTGTAAGGAAACGATGTATCCTAGGAGCATGCCTCGCGGCACTCCAAAGACACACTTTTCGGGGTTTAATTTGACCCCGTCGGCCCGTAGGCAGCCGAACGCGATGCCAAGGTCACCAACCAGGTCGTCCGCCTTCCTGGTTTTCACGACGATGTCATCGACGTATGCCTCGACCGTCCGTCCGATGTGATCTCCGAAAACGTGCGCATGCGGTCGTCGGTATGTCGCACTTTGCGTTTCGGAGGCCGAACGGCATCGTGACATAGCGAGAACATCCCGAACGGCGTGATGAACGAAGTCGCGAGCTGGTCGGACTCCTTCATCTTTATTTGATGATACCCGAAGTAGGCATCAAGGAAGCGAAGCGACTCACACCCGGCCGTTGAGTCAACAATTTGATCAATGCGTGGCAAAGGAAAAGGAACTTTAGAACATGCTTTATTAAGACTAGTGTAGTCTATACACATCCGCCACTTCCCATTCTTTTTTCTTTACAAGTACGGTGTTTGCTAGCCACGTTGGGTGGAACACCTCCTTGATGAACCCGGCCTCGAGAAGCTTCCGCGGCTCCGCTCCAATAGCCGTCGCCGCTCCTCGTCGAAGCGGCGCGGCCGTTGTTGCATGGTGCGGGCGTGAGGCGAGGATGTCAAGGGAGTGCTCGGCGACCTCCCTCGGGATGCCGGCGTGTCCGAGGGGCTCCACGTGAAGATGTACGCGTTGGCGCGGAGGAAGTCGACGAGCACCACTTCCTATTTGGGATCGAGGGTGGAGCTGACCCTCAACGCCTTGCCCTCGGGGGCAGAAGGGTCGAGGGGGACCTCCTTGGTCTGCTCCGCGGCCTCGAAGGTGCCGGTGTGCTTGGCGGTGGGGTCGAGGTCCTCGTTGACCATCTTCTCCAAAGTGGTCACCAGCGCTTCATCCAGCGCCAGTGCTTCTGCGTGCTCTACGCACTCGACGTCGCAGTCGAATGCGTGCTCGATGGACGAGCCTACGGTGATGATGTCGTTCGGTCCGGGCATCTTCATCTTCAAGTAGGTGTAGTTGGCGACCGCCATGAACTTGGCGTAGCAGGGCCGCCCAAGTATGGCGTGGTAGGCGCCCTTGAACCCTACCACCTCGAAGGTGAGCGTTTCCTTGCGGAAATTCTTCGCGGTGCCGAACCAAACCGACAGATCGATCTGCCCGAGGGGCTGGACCTGCTTGCCGGGCGCGACGTCGTGGAACGGCTTCGTCTTTGGGCGCCGCGAGTGGCGGTCCAATGATTGGGTCGACCACCGGCGGGTGCGGCCGGGTTGGGGATGCGGTTCGGGTGGTCCTCCCCGGCTGAAGGTGATGGCGTCCTCCGACCGGTTGAGGAAGGAGGGAGGCGCCCTTCTGCGCGGCAAGGACCTCGTGCCGCTCCCGCATGCGGCGGCGGGTCGACATGTCGACGGTTGGTCCCCCAAAGATGAGGAACACGTTCTCCACGGCGGGGAAGCCGCCGGCGTCGCCATCTCCTCCGTCTTTCCTGGCCTCCACCTCCTTCGCGGCGGCGCTACCATAGAACTTCTTGAGCATATCGCATTGCTCAAGGGTGTGGTTCTTCGGGGTCTTATGGTAGGGACATGGCTTCTTCGACATGTCATCGAACACCCCGGACCTCGAGGGGCCGGTCGAGGGCCCCGTCGAGCGGGTCAACAGGCAAGAGCCTCGGCATCACCGCCGTCGCGCCCCTGCTCGCGCGCCTCGCGGCGCGGCTTCTTTCCCTTCTTGCCCCGCTTGTCCTTGCGGTGGGGCTCCCTGGACTTGCTGCCCTTCGCGGGCGCATCATCCGAGCGCTTGCCCCTCTTGCCGTCGAAGATTGCCCCCACAGCCTCCTCTCCTGAGGCGAAGCTGGTGGCAATGTCAAACAACTCGTTGGAGTCCGCGGGCGGGCTGCGCCCCAGCTCCCGCACAAGGTCCCGGCACGTGGTGCCCTCGAGGAAGGCGTGCACGATCTCGGACTGCGCCACGCTGGGGAGCTCTGTACAGCGCTTGGAGAAGCGCCGAATGAAGTCCCGCAGCGACTCGCGGGCCCACGGGTGCGGGGAGCGCGAGGTCCCGGGAATTCCCGGGCGCACGTACGTGCCCCGGAAGTTACCCACGAACGTGCGGACCGGGTCATCCCGGTTGTGGATATGGGTGGCGGGCGGGTGCTCGAGCCATGTCGGGGGCCGCATCGCCGAGGTGCGGGGGCAAGTTGCGGATGATGACCTCGTCGGCGGTGGCCCCGCCCAGCTGGCACGCCAGGCGGTAGTCGTTGAGCCATACGCGGGGATCCGTCTCGCCGTTGTACTTGACGATGGTCGAGGGTTGGCGGAAGCGTTGGGGGAAGGCCGCCGCACGGATCTCCCGGCTGAACACGCGGGTCCCCGGGGGCTCCGGCGTCGGAGAGCGGTCTTCATCGCTGTCGTAGCATCCACCCCGTCGAGGGTGGTAGACCACCGCTGCTCGTGCGTCCGCCTTGCTCGTGCGCCTGGTGTTGATGACGTTGCGAGCGTCGCCGTCCAGCGCCCTGCGCGCGTTAAGGAGCCGCTCCCTGACCGGTGTGCGTCCTGGGTTGGCGGGACGCCCTGCAGCTTCGTCTGCGTGGACCGAGGGTTCGCCCCCCTGAGCAGCCCTGTCTCCTCGCGCATCCCCCTGCTGGAGGATACGTGAGGCCGAGCTTTCGGCCTGCTAGACGGCCGCTTGCTCGATGAGAGCCTGCACCTCACGTTGCAGGTTCCGCGCCTCAGGGGTCGAGGGTGCGGCATAGCCGCCGGCGGTGTCGCGGCGGCAACGAGCTTCTAACTTGCCGTGGAGGCGCGTCGGGGGTTGTCGGCGTTGATGCGGTCGCGGGCCTGTGCGCCCGGCTCCCGCGCGCGTTCACCACGCGCGGAGGCTTCCCCTTGCCATTGAGGCACGGAGCGGCCGCACCGTCCGTACTCCTCGCCGGACTTAGCCTCGAGCTCGCGGGCATGGGCCGGCGTGCATCGGCGTCGGCCCCCGGGGCGGGAGTGCTTGGCCCCGCGGCCGGGGCGCGGACCGATCCCGGAGCGGGCGTGATCTCCCCGTCTCCCGTGCCCACGGCGCGGTGGCGTTGGCGGGGGTCGTTGGCGACGACGACATAGCACTCCCGCGCGGGGTCGTAGCTCCCGTGCGGAGTCGTCGGAGCGGCCGAACCGGTAGTCCGTAGCGTCAAGGAAACGCCGGAACATGAGCGGGTCCGGCACGCGGGAGAAGTCCCACTCCGCGTGCCGTGGAGGTTAGCGGGTGGCGGCGCGTCAAGGGAACCCGGGGGACGATTCGTCACCGGGCGAGGCGGCCCCGGGATCCCCGGCGACGAAGACGTGACGGCGGGGGGAACCCGCGCATCGTGGTGTTGACGTTGGCGTTGTAGGCCGTTGTGGCTCCACGCAGCCCAATGGGAAAGCGCGGTCGGAGACCGTGCGGCCGTCCCGTTGGGGTGGCGGTTGTCGTGGTGGCGGGCGCGCGCGCGCCCGGGGAGCGGCGCGCTCGGCTCGCCGTCGCTCGGACCGCGCTTGGCGCGGCGCGGACCGAGCGGCGGCGGCGGCGTCGTGGCGTCGACGGGCCCGCGGCGTCCGTGCCGACGGGCGTGCGCGCCGTGGTGGTGCGGGCGGCGGGGCCGGAGCAGACTCGGCCTGGCGCCGCGCACGGAGCTCCTCACGGTTGGTGAGGCGCATGAGGTAGCCGTTCCCCCGTGGCACGAAAGTTCAGGCCCCCAAACCGGATTTCGAACCCGGCGGGGAGGGGGTCCGAGCTGCCCATGCAGTAGCGCGTACCGCGGTACTCAGTGCGGATCACCATGGAGGGAATTGACGGATTGACCTTAGGCGCTCGATTGCCCCACGGTGGGCGCCAACTGTCGGTGCGGAATGTGGTCCCGACACTAACCAGTAATAAGCGCCGAGGTCTATCCCTCAATGGTCGATGCTAAGCAACAAGGGACACAGAGTTTATCCTGGTTCGGGCCGAGGGGGCCGTACGTCCAGTAGTGGTGTGCTCGAGGCACTATATTGCTCAGCACTGGGGGTGCCTGTAGTGGGGCTGCTACAAGCAAGGCGGGAGAGGAAGCGCGGCTTCCAAGTCCCTGGTGTAGTGGCTGAAGATGTTGTGGGAGAATTGGAGAGCAAGTGCGTGGCGCAGCCTGTCTCTCGTTGTGTTGTGTGTGTCTGTCTCTTGTGTGTGTCGTCCTCCTCTTCGTCCTCCTTTTATAGATCAAGGAGGGAGCGAATCACATGCGCGCCGCGCTATTTAGCTACATGAGGGGGCGTGGTGTGCTATTCTGTAGAGTGGGCGGCCGTCCGGACGATCCTTGCAGCGATCCGGCCATCATGGCCTATCTTGTACCCGAACAGTAGCGGCTTCGAGGGTAGAAGGGCGGCAGGTGGCTGGATGCCTTTAGACGGGCTCGTGGGAGTTGCGCGTCGGTCCGTACGGGGCACGGTGGCGAGCAAGGCGGCGCCTGTTCCCGCACGCTTCACAGTGCTGGAGCCGTTGCCACAGCGCCCGGCGTGCGGTTCGTACGCGCGGGGGCGGCAGCCATGCCGTTAACAGTGGCGGGGATGGCGTCCCACCGGCCTAGCGCCTCCACCTAACCCTGCAAGGTCACAAGAAAGCAAGTCGAGGGTGCGGCGGCCCCCTTCGAGGGCTCGGCGCGTTAGCGCGTACCCGAGCGGGCGGCGCGGCGTCACGGGACCGGCGCCGGCCACGCCGCACGGTTCCTTCTACGGTGGCGGGGATGGGATCCATCTGGGGAGTTGGTGCGGCGGCACGGGGGCGCGAGCCCCGGGCGCATGATGGCGCGCGCCTGCCGTTGTCGGGCGTTAAATGCTTGTGCACGGAAGCGGGCGCACGCGTGCGGGCGCCCTCGAGCGAGGCGGACCCCGTTCGAGGGCGGAGGGCGGACCCCTCGAGCGAGGGCGGAGCACTCGCTCGAGGGGGGAGCGGGCCCTCGAGCGAGGGCGGAGCTCGCTCGAGGGAAGCGCACCCCCTCGAACGGGACGGAGCCCGCCCGAGGGAGGCACGCATCCTCGAGCGAGGCAGAGCCTGCTCGAGGGGATCTTCGAGTGGGCCTCCTTGGTGGGTCGTGTCCTGCATGGTTAGGCGTGTTTGGCTTTGTTGCGGGTTTTTAATTGGGGGTTTCCCAGTTGTTAAAGGGGACCCCTAGGGCTATCCCCGACAAATACCAATCTGGACGTAGGGTTTTACTCTCCGGAGGCCTAAACCAGTATAAATCGCTGTGTTCCTCGTGTCTCGCCGGGATTTCCGTGCTCGTCCTACGTGCAACCATCTACGCTCTTAGTTTCTTGATCTCCTCCATTAACTACAACCGCTTGGGTCGCCCCCTGCGGATCTGTCCAGGTCTCACCACCTGACACTACACAACATGTGAGCTGATTCGCGAGACGAATTTAATAAGGTTTTTGACCATATGATTAGAGGATGGTTAAATTAAGGATAAATCAGACTCATTAGATTTATCGCTCAAAGTCTTATCTGTGAAAAGAGTTTATAAAAAACTTTTATTTTGCACTTCAAAATAGCAAGATTCCTCTTGGTTAAAATTTATCCCGCAGAAAACAAACACAATCCTGGTTACACTTTATGATCCATCCTGTCTCCCACTTTTGCTTTCTGTCTCATTTGTTTTTCCTGCCCTGCAGATAACTGTAGTAGCAGGATAGGGAGAGTAACGATGACAGACTCTGATGGCTCATCATGACTGCTCATGTGTTCAGGATATTTTCTCTAGTTTTTTATTTTGAAAAAAGTGTGATATTTTATCAAGTTCAGCTCCGTTGCTTTTCGTTCTCCTGTCACTCTCTTATTATCTTGGCAAACGACGAGGGATGACAGAGACAATGAGTTCGTTCATTCCTCGTTAATACCCTTCTGAATCTTTTACGCATGCAATGCAAGTAACAGTTAAAGTACATCTTCTTCTTGCCTTTTGAAGATCGTGTATACATATACAAGTATGTGCATACAGTAAGAGTAGTGATCAAACTTGAGATAAAATCAAGCAAATTATACTTTAAAATGGAGAAAGTGGAACACTAGATTTAGGACAACCAAACACTAGTTTGAATGGCTCGTGGAGTAGTTCGAGATGTTGCTCATTTTATTTGTGGGATTAGTTTTCAGCGATAATTGATAAACCAAGTGGTCATAAAGAATGTGAGGATGACACTTTATGTATTAATGCTTTGTAGAAATGTAAAGATGTATTCATGAATTCATACAAGTCCACGTCAATAGCATATTTTGGATGGATTCATAGAGTAGTACTAACTCTGTTTCAAATTGTAATCATTTCAATTTTAAATTTATAAATAGTATTATGCATGTGTTTTTAGATATATCAAATCTAGGTGCAGCTAGAAAAGAAAAAAACAACGTGTATATTTTCTGAAAAGGAAGGGAGTCAAGCACCACCGGACGCCAGAGATACTATGTTCCGTAGTAGAGCGGGCCCGGCTACCACACGTCACGAAACCGGATAAGATCACCTGCTACACTGGAGACTGGAGCAGTGTACTCCAGTAAACTAGGAGGCGGTATCCAATCCACCCCGCGAAACCAACCCCCACAGCTCGGCTCTTTTGCGTGACGATCAGCACACCAGACTCCACAGACAGATAGATCTGGAGAGGAAGCGACGAGGGGAGTGAGCAGAGCCCAGCACCAGCAGGACGCAAGAGCCACCGCGCGCGGCCCGGAGGAGAAGCTAGCGAGGAAGGATCCGCGCGCCACGATGATCCTGGTGGCGATCGTGACGGCGCTGCTGGAGGAGTACACTGCGGCGGTGGCGCGCGCCGTGGAGCGCCTGCTGTCGGCCGCGACGCCGCGGCGCGTCCTGCCGCGCCGGGTCCGGTTCCTCGTCCTCCGCAACCTCCCCTTCGCGGCCCCGCCGCCGCTGCCGCCCCACGCCGTCGTGCCCGTCCTCCTCGCCCGCTGATCTAAGCTGTAGATTCCAGCGGATGATCAACATGGACGTACGCGAACCTAATTCCACTGCCTGTTAGTACTCCCTACATACTACGTACTAGGAGTTGTACATATTATCTCCTCTCTCAGTGTTGTGGTTGCTTCTCTCCTGTTCCCTTAACCTCGAGCGAGCCAACCGGCCCGGCCCAGTGGATAGATTAAACAGTAAGCAGGCTAGAAATTGTTTGTATTCGACTGTAGTAGTATATGTTTTGGTTCTTGGTATGCATTCCTCCATGTTGATGTACAAAATCTCGGGCGGATTTGTGTTTTCTTTTCTCATAATTTGAAGAACAGAATGTGAATAAGCCTATATGTATGTGTCCTATTGTTCTTGGCTCTTCATGCTCGTGCAGACCTTCCTTTGTTCGTTGCTTACCAAGTTACCAGATGAGTATCTCAAGATAATTGAAAGTGTCACTGGCCGGTATAAACGGCCAGATGGACTGCCCCACCCTAGCCCAATTTGGCCCGGCCTAGCTAGGCTCGCCACTGTCAGTTCTGATGAATTTTCGTGCGGGCTGGGCCGGACCATGATGCTGAATTGCTGCTAGGGGGTGGGAATCCTATATACCTTCTGAAAGTTTTTTCCCAAGTGAACTTTCAGTATTTGAGATTAGTACAACCAACCACAATCTTTGGATCCCACTACAAAACACCCTCTCTCTCCCTCCTCCTCCCTCTGTGAGCCCGCACCGCCACCCGACCCTGAGTGCCCCTGCCGCTCACCAATGCAAATGGTCAGCGTGCCCCAACACGGCCGGCCCCGCGCCTCCTCCGCCGCCCACTGTGGCCGGCCGGCGCGCCGCCACTGCTGCCGGTGCCGGAGGAGAGGGAGAAAACGCTCCAAAAAATGTTGGTCTAGAAAAATGTTGGTCCCAAAATGTTGACGAAAAAGACTACAAATGTTGAAGAAAAAAATGTTGTAACATCTTTTTAAAATGTACAACATTTTTATTTATTAGTTATGAGGTGGGATGATTGAAAAAAACATATATTTAGATGGGTTTTGGTGGGCTTGAAGTTCATACCCTTATCTACCTTCCGGTAGCCACGTAGGAGCCCCCGCTCATACTCAAGACTATGACGTTTTGATAGTGACGAGCCAGCACGGTGACTCGGCTGGCCCATCATGCGAGTGACAAGCTAAACACTAGCAGAGATATGGTTGTGGCTAGACATTAGCAGAGGCTCGCAGGGGAGGACGGGATCAAGAAAGAGAGGTGCCTGGGGATGGGTGAGGGCGGATTAGCGCTAGGGTGAGGAGGAGCTATATATGCAGGCGGCGCAGGTTTCGCCCCAAGCCTGCTGGACATACCTGTGTCGCAAGCCCAGCGGACAACTTCATTTAAGCCAGCGTAGTGTAGCGGATCTATGCGGCCCAGCCAACGGGGCCCGACGGCGCCGAAAGCCCGCAAAAGAAAACATCGTGAGAGCGAGAGGGAGGGTCGACAAAAAGGGGATCGGAGGAGAGGGGCGCCGTGCCGCGCCACCCGCCCATGGTGTCGCCGTCAGGTTGCGCTCCGCCGGCGATGGTCGGTAGCGAATCCACCTCCCTTCCTCCCTCTCTTCACTCTCTGATTCCCCAACCCCATCCGCAAGATCCACAAGCAATCAGCAGGGGCAGCGGTGATGTTATGCGCCAACGGTCGGCCCTCCCCGCGCCCAGGCATGTCGATTTCGCATCTCCGACCGGTCATGCAAGTGTTGTCCCTTCGCGCTGTTGAAGCACCCTAGGAATGAAGTTTTAAGTATAAAAGTAACCCAACGCAGAACTATATGTTGCATGATATTTACATATGATTAAACCGGTAATATAGCAGTCTTTTCCTCATTTAATGACTGTGTTGAGAACTTGAGATAGCATTAGCACAATATGTAATTGGACATTTGGCCATGCAATTAACTCCTGAGAGTGTGCACTACAAGAAACCATTTAATCTGTGATGCATTCCCCGCGACGTTTTCAGAAAACATCACGAATGTGCATTGCAGCCCAGAATACTGTGACGATTTGTTAAATTCGTTGCGATTCTATGACGTATTCCTGTTTTTCGTCATGGATGTGCATTGAAGCCCAAAACATTGCGACGATTTGTTTAATTTGTCGCGATTCTACGACGTATTCCTATTTTTCGTCACAAACACTGCGACGATTTGCTTAGTTTGTCGCGATTCTACGACGTATTCCTATTTTTCGTCACGTACGTGCATCGATGGATATTGAAGACCAAACCATCACGACGATTTGTTGAATTCCTCGCAATACGGCCCACAACACCACGACGTTTTAGCAGATTCGTCGCGATCCGTAAAAAACAACCACCTCACCTAGGCGCCACGTCACCTCCATGCGAAGCGCCACCTCACCCAGGCGCCACGTTATCACCACGCGAGCGCATGGGGCCCACCACACTGCCACGCAAGCGCCACCTCACCTAGGCACCACGTCACCACCACGCAAGCGCACAGGGCCCACCTCAATACCACGCAAGCGCCACATCACCGAGGCGCCACGTCACCTCCACGCAAGCGTCTAGGGGCCAACCACACTACCACACAAGCGCCATCTCACCCAGGGCATGCGCTTCTCATTAAAAAAATGATGCATTCCGGGGGACTCGAACCCCAGACCTAGCGCTTCAAACAAAGCGACAATTAGCACTAGGCTACGGCCTGGATTGTGACTATGGCTAACATTTAATTGGTTTTGATCCTTACTATCCAGAAGAGAGAAAGGATCCCTCATCCCCCGCACTGAGCCGTCGCTATCCACCGCTCATGAATTTCGAACCACCAGGGGAAAAAGAGAAGATGCAGTTTTATGTCGATAGCTCGGTTCGCATACAAGTAAATAACGGATGCACTCTTTCGAACTTACTTCTAATAGCGCAATGGTTAGATCGGTTTCTTCTGATCCTGAAGACCAGGGTTCGAACCCGGGGTTGGTCACCCCTTTTTTTCCAAAAAGCGAAAAAAGTTGTGCAAAAAATTGGGAGGAGATGAGTCTCAAACCCAGGTCTAAGCATACAAGTGCAAGAAGCCCAACCACTTCACTATTTATGTATTCGATTAGACATGTTGAAACAAATTTTCTTCTCCTTATACTGATAAGGGCCAACACGTGTCAGCATGCTATTGGCTTGGCTGCTTTGGAGGTGAAGAACACAGGGGATAGTTGGTATTCTTCTTTTAATCTGGAATTAAATTTTGTAACTAGTATTTCTTTGTTATATATACTCCAAATTCAACGTTTTTTCTTTCTGAATTTTTCTAAAATCACGATATTTTCTTTAATGATGTTGTTTTTTACATATTCTATTTCGCGATACTATTTATATGCTTCTATCTAGTTCCGCCTAAATACCGATTAGAAAAACCATTTATTTTGCAAAAACATTGCTAATGTAACTTCATATTTGAAATAATAAGCTAAACACAAGGTTACGGTAAAGTTTGAAGTGCATATGAATTCGAAAATTTCGAAAGGTATGAGACACTTCAATGTTCAAGTAATGTTTCATGAAACTATGTGAGACATGTATCCATTTCTAAACAACGTAGGTTCCGTTGTTACCGGAATCATTTGAAAGTTTGATCACAAGTTTATGAACCCAAATTATGTTATCACGTCAATTCGTAGAACCATTAGAGCATTTTATGATATAATTGAATTATGATAGTGTAAATTTGAGATGTAAGTTTGAATTACCCCTAATAAACTGCTGTTGAAATCAATTTTTCATTTGTTAAAGTTGTAGATCTTGGTAGAGAATGATTTTAGAAAATTTTAGAAAAAAGAATCATCGAATTTGGAGTTAGTATGAGGCAGAAAAACTAGTTACAAGTTTTAGTCAAAGATTAAAAAGAGAAAATACACTAGTTCATCTCAGTTCATAGCAATTGCAATTTCTGTTTTTAATCTTTAGATAAAACTTGTAAACTGCTTTTCTTCCTCATACGAACTCCAAATCGGTTGATTCTTTTTCCTAATTTTTTCTAAAATCAAGATGTTTTACTCAGTGCCATTTGTTTGTATCTTAATTACTGTTTCTTGATTTCTTTTCATACAACATAACTTTTCCAACTAAAAAGAGAATATAAAAACATGTTTTTTCATAATAATTGCTAATATAACTTAATATTCCCTAATGTTATGGTCAATATGAGATGGTGTCAAAAATTGAGGTGTATACAAGTTCGGTCACGTTATTAGTTGTTCAAATCTCAAAGTTTGTTTTCAATTGTAGGAAACTATGTGAGTCTTGTGTCCTATTTGTGAACAACTATAATCTCACTTTATCAAAACCATATGAATTTTTTATAGGAGCATTATTCGCTTAAAATATGGTTTCATGTCAATTTGTAGAACGTTTTTGAACAAAATTAAGTATTGTTATTACTATTTTACTACAAGGTGAATAGTACAAGTTTGAGTTTTTCATATAAGTAAATTGATTTTTTTGTCAATCTCCTAGATGTGTGCTAGAATGGACCATAGGTAACTCTATCTAACATTTTTTGAAAAGTATGATACACTTCAATGTTCAAGTCACATTTCATGAAACTATGTTAGACATGTATCCATTTCTAAACAACGTATGTTCCGTTGTTACCGAAATCATTTTAAATTTTTATCACAAGTTTATGGACCCAAATTATGTAACCATGTCAATTTGTAGAACCATATGACCATTTTATGTTATTATTTGAATTATTATATTGTAAATTCGAGATGTAAGTTTGAATTATACCTAATAAACTTTTGAATATTTCAAAGATCTCCAGGACATGAGTTATAATGGAACATAAGAGCATAGATATAATTTTTTTACATTTTTTAGAATCATATTGGACATACACATAGTGCATTTTATTTATACAACATTCATTATCTTGTTATTTAAGTTCAATATTTGTTACATAATAGTGATCAATGTTATTTTATTAAAATACTTAAAACCAATGACGAATTTTTGATATTTTTATGAATTTTTATGTGCTATTTTCAGGGCTCTAAAATTAGTGGAAAGGTTCAATTTGGGTTGTTTTTCTTTTTGAGTTGTGATCAAACCATAGAACATCAGAGGGAAATACATGTCTTATATTGTATCTATATTTTTATCTTCCCAGAAAAATTTTACGTTGAATTTTTTGGACTCGAGTAGCTAGGTATTTGAAGGATGCAAAGTTTAATTCAGAGAAATTGACATTGGACCCATGCGTCAGCCTCTTTGAACTTCTAAAACCTTTCAAAAAAAATCAAAGGCGAGCGGGCGCTCGGCCAAGCGCGCGCTGCGGAACGAAAATCCCCACATAAATTGACAGCAATACCCATGGATTTCCACCTGCACCACATTCATTCGAGGGGGGCGGGTGTTCACCGCCAACGATTCGCTGCCCAACCAGAAGATCCCCTTCCAGCACGAGATGGCCCAGGTGAGAGCCGGCCTCGAGCCGGCCTCGAGCCGCTGTTGGCCTATGTCCAAAGTTCATCGTCAGGACTCCTCTTCTGCACCACACAAATACACAAGCAGCAGAATAACTGAAATTCAAAGTGTCATAATCCGAAGGCATTTGAACAGGATTTTCTCTATAATTAGCACTCCTCTTTGATAAAACCTTGGAAATTTCAAATGGAATTTGCTATTAACAGTCACGACCAACTTTGTGCTAATTAGAGATTCACTTTATCTAGTAGAGGAATATAATTTGAGTAGTGTTTCATAGTTGAAGTCTTCGAACCGTTTAATTAAAGATCAGTAGGTCAGCGCCGAGCAATAAACAGCTTGCATTGCTGAAACTTCAGTGCTCTGACAGTAATTTTGATAGTACCATTTTTTAAACTAAATGTTACTGACTTCAAAATTCATCTTGAGCACACAAGCTCGAGTAGAGTAGAGTTTCATGACCATAATGGATTTATGGTAAACTACGCACTTTTTTTTAGGTTCCAACATTTCCGTCGAAATTGTTCTTCTTCTGTGAAGTAGAGCCAAAGAGTGGCGGGAAACGCCAATAGTGTTGAGCCATTATGTCTACAAGAGGATGCAAGAAAAATTCCCAGAGTTTGTGGAGAAATTGGAGAAGGATGGGCTAATTAAATAAAATTCCCAGATTTAGCGCCACGACAGCTCGAGGTTCGATCCATCCTTGCTCTCCATCTCTTCTGATTCTTTTGCTCTCGTTGAGCACCCTTTGCACCAAGATGATGCGGCGGTGGAAATATGATTTGCATCTCATCCGTAGAAATTTAAGCGAGGCATGAATCTCATCGTAACCTAAATGCGATGGCCTATCTATTGGCATGCAATTCGCAAGCTTATTTTAATCCAATTATTGTACAACTTGCACTGATTCTAGCCACGTGCCTCTGCTTGCTTCTGAGTTCAGTGTAATTTTGAATAGATGTTTGGTTGCTTTATGTATACCCTTTCTAGCCACGTGCCTCTGCTTGCTTGTTACCAACTATTCACTCTGTTCTCATTTACCTGATGCTGATTAGCTTAATTTTGAGATATGCAACGTCAAATAAAAAAGGAAGGGAGGGAGTAAGCGTATTTTGAATTCAATGGTTGCTTCAACAGGTCTCCACTGTTGCATTGCTATGTTATGCTCAGGCCCATCCCAAGGGGTGTCCAATCTTTTGTATCCAGGTCTTCAATAGCAATAGAAGCCACTATATATGCATATGCCTGGTTTTCTTCTTGAATTTGAAGCCCTGTTAGCTTTAATTTTTTATATTATGTGCACTAGTATTTTAAGGGTGATGTTTTTATTGTATCTTTAGCCTATGTGACATTCAAAAAATGTGTTTGAGCAATACGAACAATCGTCAACCTATTTGAAGTTGCAATATGACGAATGCTAACTGGTATCCTAGCAGTTCCGTTTTTCCACCTATTATCTACTAGCGCTAGCGCTGCTTGTTATCTACTAGATGTATTTATGTCACCGAGTTTGTGCCAAAAAGGGCATGGTTATTTCAGATACTGTTAACATGCTTACTTATATATTTTAAATTGACTAAAATTGGAATAAACAGAAGCTTGTCTTTGCACATTAATCAATTCATTCTACACTGTTGTACATTGAGATATAATTTCATATCCATTGGTAACTTAAATAGATCTGTTTATAATTATTGACTCCATTCACGTAGCATCAAGCTTGACTCCCATGGAGATGGAGGATACAAGATGTGCCTTTCTGATAGGAAATGATTATTTTGAATGAATGTTGGCTAAACCAAGTAAATGTGCATGATGGTAACTAAAGAATAGCATGTATGCATACATATCACTATGTTTTGTTGTGCAAGCAGCATAGTTCACAGATCAATGAGATTGCATGATATTTCTCTGTTCCTTTTGGTTCGGTCGAGTGGACTTCTCATGTGACACCTCACAATCTGCTTTAACAATGAAAAATTATTATCTTCATTGTTGAGGAATTTAGACATGTTTTAGCTCTATGTTTGCTCATTCATTCGCATCATTGTAGTCAGTAATAGCTAAATCTTTTGCCTGATTCATTAGTTTGTGCTAGCTGCTTGGACTGACAGATAATGGTCTTAACTTCTGACCACCCTTAAGGTTTAACCTCACCTTTTACTTTCAAGGTGATCCTATGCCTTCGATTATCCCTCCATTGTCTGACTCTTTACATTATGCTTTGGATTTCCCATACAAACATTTCTCTGAAACTTAAAAGGTCAGGATCGAACTATCTCCAAAGCCAACTAACAGAGTTGACCAGAATGCTTTTTGAAATAACCTTATTTTAATCATAGTAAATTTTGCTTTTATAATATTATTTGGGCCTGGCTCATATTCTGCTGCTACAATTATATTTTGTCCTAGTTTGTTCATGTTCTATTCTATCTCTACTCTAATTATATTTTCTTGTTTTCGGGAGAGCGATGTGGCGATCGGCACATCAATAGTTGGGAACTCTCGGCCTACTGCAGCCTCTACTCTCGAGTGCAGGTGATTGTTGTGGCAGCTCAGTTCAGAGTAGCAAAGAGTCTCTTTCATGCTAATAGTGCTTTGTCTAGTTAACCTTTATTTATTCAATCTCTTGAGTACTAGTTTATTCTGTGGCTTAGCTTGATCATTTGTTTTGGGCATAAATTAACAGCTCTAGTTTGAATATGTGAGATGTCACATTCATGTATTTGCCATGCCTTTGTTTATTCACTAAATGCATGTGGTAGCTCTCACTATATTGGATGCTAGCAGTTTGTGTACAACAGTTCAACTTTTTTCATATATTCATGTCTCCTTTTATATTTTCAAAGATGAAAGCTCATATGTCTCATAGTAGTATTGTAAACAACTCACATAATGGTTAAAATATGCTACCCTTGTACTCCTTTTCTTGCAAAATTATATATATATATATATATTCGATTTGTCTTGATATTGCTATCCGTCACTTCGAGATGTTACTTGAGATTGCCTATAGGATGTCATCGTCGTGGCTGCAAGGCATGCAACTCCTACGAGTCAAACACATGTATTTCCTATACCTATGATATAAGTTTCTACTCTTTGTCCTCCTATTCTTTGTTGGAGTTTTGATTGCTACGATTGCTTGACTCCGTGTGTTGTACGGGGAAACTATGCTTCAATTAATTAAAGGTGTTGCAAGATGGAGGTTTGAGCTGCAATAGATGCTGATATGTTCTTGCAATGTATTATCCGGGGTGATGTGTTGTACATAAAGTTACATTATCGATTTGTTGTATTTGATTGTTATCGAATTCGATTCAAAAGCTGTTCAAAGTTATGAAGAAACTGTACAAAATTATAAAGATGTCATTATGGGCTTTTTTGCTAACTTTATGCTGCAATTATAATTCTGAGATGGGCCTTGTGGTCTGGAATAATAATCTGAACTGGGCCGTGGTCATGTAGGCTGCCACATCATCATTGCCATGTAGGCTGCCACGTCATTGTTGTCCACGTAGGCTGCCACGTGTCGTCCACGTAGGCTGCCACGTGTCATCCACGTAGGCTGTCACGTGTCGTTCACATCAGCGTCCAAATCAGCAGGCACGTAATGATCCATGTCAGCAGCATCCGCAACGATTATTTTTGTCGCTAAAATTGGGCTTTGGGTTGGGCTGCATGGGCCTTGGGCTACTCCGTGACGGTCCAGATACGTCGCGGATCGTGACGTTTATTAAGGGAACGTCGAGAGATTTAATCAATGACACTCATTCCATCACGAAAATGTAAATCGTCACAAATGCTGATTTGCAATGAATTTTATTTAATCCGCGACAGAATGATTACGTCACAGATTAAATAGTTTCTTGTAGTGATGTCAGGTTTGACTCTTGAAGCCAATTCTTCTTTGCCATGGTTTTCCCAAAATATCATGCTACCATGGTTGTTTCTCATGTTACAGAATAATTTGGGGAATTGAAAAAAAGGAAATCAATGAATTACATAGAAATTGCCTAAAATAACAATATGTCATAAACTGTACGAAAGTAAACGAACTACAAGGGCATCATGTTTAACTGTGTTCTATACTCCATTTTTTGTTTATTTCAGTTAAAGTTCTGTGACTCCACTAATCACCCATGGAGTAGAGGGTATCTATTTGTAAGTTGATAGATCAGTCTTTTGAGAGGTTTTGCTCTTCTTGCTGCCGGAGCCGCTCAATTGCATTACTGAAGCTTGAAACTGTGATTGTTTATTGCTAGCTTCAGTTCTGCACACTCCATATCCGCAAACCAATACACATTGTTGAGTATACAAGTTTGAAAATGCCTTTTTTTCTTTTACAAGAGCTGATATTTTCCATCCTCCTCCCGATCTAGATGATTCTCATACTGAAGGTTACTGAAATTTGGGATGCAGGCACCAGGCATGAAGAAGGTCAACAAGGTGACTGTGCTAGACAAGGGGAAAGAAAGCGCAAACACCATCAACGAAAGTAGCGGTCGCAAGATCGAAGAGAACAAGCTTCACGCAAAGAAAAATGGGCCAGTCTAAATAGCAGATGTTGGAAATTATTGAATAGCTATCTTACTTTCTTTGCATGCGTAGGTTGTTGGCTCATCCCATATTGCCACCACTCATACTTCATCCTCTCCACTAGAACAGAGCAGGGACTGTGCAAACCAGATACTAAAGGCAGCCACGACGATTGAAAGTGACGTCCTTGTCAGTCTAACTATCCTCACTTCTAAGTCCTATCTGAAATTGTTTCCAATGAAAGCCTGGTACCTCTGATTCCCTGTTAGCTGAAGCAGCCATAGTTACATTCCCTGTTAGCTTACATTGAAGCAAATATGTCATGACCTGCAGGATTATCAATATTTGTTCTTCGTACAGAATAATGCTAGTTATAAGTTATTACACTATCGGTGATTGAAATTAAAGTATTGTAGAACTGACAAAAATCATATGAACAAAATTCTTTAATTATGGATGACCTTTGTTGATGCTTTCTCTTTCTGTAATATGCAAAACTTGCTAATGATACATTTCTTATTCAAGCACTAAACAGATCAGTCAACTTCCAGAAAATGTCCTTCAAGTTGATGTTATAGCTGATACCTGTACATTTGGTTATCTGTGTAGGCCAAAGAGGGAGAGGTGCTATCAAGATCACATAGAATAAGATCACCAATGGTAACATTTTCTGTAAGATCACTAGGGGTCAGAATTCTATTGTCACCAAGGATCAATTCTCCAGTGCCATCCCCATCCACATCTGTGGTGCTTCTTAGTAAGTGATGTCATTTGTAATGCTTTTTTGCATACTTGATTTGATATTATTTTTCACCAATACTATCATCTTCTTGTTTTTTATGATATATCAGTTCTTCAAATACTATTTCACTTTGACTATATTGATCATATCCTAAATTATTAAAATATCCATGACTAGGGAGATTACGTAGGAGACACAAACTTACATCAGAAATATGGAAAGATTTTGAGGCTATATATGAATGTGATTTTGTTGCTGAAGCTTAGTGCATACATTGCCACAAAAGAATCAAAGTAGCATGTGATGTTGGCACAAGCACTTTTCGTAGGCATTTGCGTACTTGTGAGGCCAAAGCTAAATTGGATCAAATGCTTAATCAGATGAATTTTGGTGATCTGTCCTTACGTGATGCTTCATTAAAAGACTGGAAATTTGATCAGGAAATATCTCGGTAAGAATTGGTTAGTCTAATTGTTTGTCATACACTACCTTTTAGCCTTGTGAGTATCCTAAGTTCAGAAGTTTTGTTACTAGTCTTAATCCATGGTTCACACATGTGTCAAGAACCACTATCAAATTTGATTGCATAAGAACATATGAGGAAAGGAAGGCACACTTGCATGAGTTGTTGAAAAATTCAACTTCTAGAGTTTCCCTTACCGCAGATTTGTGGACGTCCAAGCAAACCCTAGGTTACTTGTGTGCCACATGCCACTACATCGATAGTGATTGGATATTGCACAAAGTTATTATAAAGTTTGCTCTTGTGGAAACTCCTCATGATGGTAGGAATCTTTTCAACACCATGCTTAAGAGCTTGAATGAATGGAATATAGAAGATAAGATCTTTGCAATCACTCTAGATAATGCTAGTAGCAACAACAACTTTGTGAGTGCATTGAGGAAGAATCTAGTTGCCAAGCATTTTTTTCTAGGTGAAGGGAAAATGTTCCATTTCCAATGTGTTGCACATGTTTTAAACCTGATAGTTCAAGAAGGTTTGCTTGCAATGAGTGGTGCTGTCACAAGCATTAGAGATAGTGTCAAGTATGTGAAGAGCTCACAAGGGCGCAAACAGAGGTTTGAGAAGATGATTAGAGAAGTAGGGATATCTTCTGATAAACGACCTCCACTTGATGTTGTGACGAGGTGGAATTCTACTTATCACATGCTCAAGTGTGCTTTGGAGTATGAGAGGGCATTTGAGGCTTTGACCCATGAAGATATTCATTATGTACATGAACCATTAGTTGAGGAATGGCAAATGGCTAAGAAGCTTTGTGACATCTTAAAGTTATTCTCTGATGCTACCGAACTACTCCCAGGTTCGAAGTATCCAACTTCAAGTTTATGTTTCGATCAGATTTGGGAGATCAAGCTACTTTTGGAAAAGGAATCCACTAATTCAGATGTTTTGATCAGAGTTATGATACATGAGATGAAGGAAAAATTTCAGAAATACTGGGATCTATCTTTCTTGCAAATTTGTGTTCCAATCATTCTAGATCCTAGATTCAAGTTGGGCTATCTCAAGTTGCGTCCAAGACAAGGTTTTGGCAATGAAGAGCAATACTTCCCTATAATTGAAAATACATTCGAAGAACTGTTCAATGAATATAACTTGCATTCTGGTGAGTTAACTCCTGATTTTGCACAATCAATCAGAGCTGTTGAAACCTATCTTGGCAGAACTAATCCTTGGGCAGATTGGAGCTATCATCAAAATTTGGTGCAAAGAAGAAGGGTGAGCGAACTTGATAAGTATCTGGAAGAAGAAATAGTTCCTGTAGACATTCATTTGACATCTTAAAATATTGGAAGTGTCGTATGGACCTCCCTGGGCCCACTACCTCGGTGGGTACCAGGACCGACTACTCAGTGGGCCCCTGGGACTACCCGGCTTGCGCTACACGGCACCTGAAGGCGTGGAGCAAAAGGACTACGGAGGAGAAGTACTCGGTTAGGAAGCTGTACGTGTCCTGCACTGTATGGAAGACACCTAGGCGTACTTGACTAGTACTCTCTCCCTACTCTGACTTGTAACCCTGCCTCCCGGACTATATAAGGCGAGGCAGGGACCTTTCCCTAGCATCTCATGCAATCTCATCTCACGGCGCACAATTACACCATCTAGTAATCGTGCCCAATCAATCCAGAGCTACGCAGCATACAGGACGTAGGGTATTACGCACCTCGTGGCCCGAACCTGTCTAAATTGTGTGTCGCGTGTCTCTTCCTTCGAGTTACCGATCTCGGCGAGGCCACATTCATCTACTTCGGGTACTCCCCTTAGTAGGTTGCCGATCTAAAACACGGACACCGGTGGCGCGCTAGGTAGGGGGATCTCGCCCGAGATCACATGGCGAACTCGACGGATCCTGTCTACTTCAAGCCAACCGTCGCCTTCAACCGCGGCGACACCTTTGTGTTCGGCGCCTGGGTCTGCACTGCTGACGGCGCGGGATCTTTCCAGCGCCACCTCAGCTTGCCGCCCAACCCGGAGACCGGCTTCGTGACGCTTCCAGAAGTTTTCACTGGCGAACTCGCCGGCAAGTTCGGCAAAATTTCGCTCTTCAACCATCACGCTGACTTCGAGCTCGAGTCCGCTTCCAACTCGAACTTTATGTCTCCATGGGCTATCGCATGCGAGCCGGCTGCTCAGCCATCGCATGTGGTCCCACCACCCCGTGAGTGCTCCGCGCGTGGCCCCCGCATCCTCAGCCGGGCCCGCACGGAGGCTCCCTCTTCACGCCGGGCCGGCAAGGAACCCGTACCCGAGTACAACTCGGACTCCGACACCGCCCCCAGCCACGCTTCGGACTCCAACCCCCTCTCCAAGTTCTACTCGGATTCCGCATACGAGTTCAACTTCGGGTCGGACCCAGAGGAGCCCGAGTCCGAAGATAACTCTGCTGAGCATCCCTTATCAGGGCCGGCCTCTGGGCCCGTTATAACATCCACACCGGCCGAGAGATTCGTCTACTGGCCAGACCGCAAGCCCGCTGACCTGATAAGTGGGGACTCACGCTACGTCGCCTACATCGACTCGCTACCGTTCCGGAGAGGGAACACCACTTGCCGAGCCGACTCGAACACCCCAAGCGAGGTGGCGGTTTCGAGTCCGGCCTCGG
This sequence comes from Cenchrus americanus, assembly GCA_947561735.1. Lineage (NCBI taxonomy): Eukaryota > Viridiplantae > Streptophyta > Magnoliopsida > Poales > Poaceae > Cenchrus > Cenchrus americanus. The sequence continues at coordinate 182,870,184 of OX387245.1, forward strand.
CACCCCCGATCGCCAAGTCTTCATGGCCGCGGGTGACACTCCGGGACCTTCCGGGATGGGTCAAGACAAGTACCTTGAAGACATCTCCTCCGACGAGCTGTCTGCCGATGCACCGGCAAACGAGACCCCCGCCGACAGAGACGCTCGATGCGAGCGTAACAGGAAGCGCTGCGAACGGCATCGGTGTCTCCGAGACAACCTCCCCATCCGCAACCTCACGGAAGCTCTCGAGGCGGTCGAGAGCGATACACACTGCACGAGCAATGCCTCATGTGCGATCACGGCAATCGCCGTCGAGGGCTCGGGGCATACGCGGAGAGGTCATGGAAAGGATCGAGGCAATGTGGCCTAGAGGGGGTGAATAGGCACGCACACGGGGTGGCACGCGAAAGCCGGTGTCGGACCTCGGAACCTCGAAGTTATTCTCGGAACACTCTGAAGAACAGTCGGCCTCAGGAATAAACTCGAACTTCGACATTTGTTAGAACGAGCACAAATAACAAGAGCTGCGAGAAACTTGATCAGAGCAGATCTACTAAATTCTAAGAGGTACTTAGGGCCTAGCAAGGGGATTTCTAAGCAAAGTACAAGCTAGCAAGGCACCACAAAGTAGATCGGGGAGCAAACCCTAATAGATCTAGTCAAGCACAAGCATGAACAAGTAAGTAAATGAGAACACGCATGAGACAAAAGATTTATCAGGTAAGTTTCGGCTCGCCACAAAGGCTTGCTTACGTCCACGTTGTTGAGGGAGGCCACCAAAGGCTCGGACCACGAGGTCAACTCCTCTCTCCACACCTATCACTTTGTAGGTAATAGGTGGAGGCTTTCCACTAGAATCACAAGGGGTAATACGAACACCTTGGAGCTTCCACAAATCGGTTTGGAGAGCTTCCAAGGACCTCTATCCACGTCTAGGAGCAAGGCTCCAAGAGTAATAGATCCACCAAGCTTGCTAGAGGTTCTTCCAAGTGCTCAAGTACCCGAGGGAGGCCCGGATTGGCTCACTAACTCACTTCAAGAATCCACTCTCAATCAATGCTAGGCAAGGATTTGGATGAGAGTAAGGTTAGGAGAGTGAATGCAAGGTGAGAGAAAACGATAGGAATGGCGTAATGTGCCGGGGGAGGAAGAAGATAACCGTTGAGGGGACTGTGGGGTATAAATACCCCCGAGATCCCGAGAACGATACTTGACTATATTCCGAGTTCGGAACCTGCGAGAAAAATCTCGGAACTTAGACTTTTGAAAACTACGCGGACGTAGCCCGTACGGTCGGAACCTCCGAAAATCTTGGAGCCTCCGAACGGCCAATCGACGGAAACAAAGCATTGCAGGTTACTTCCCTTGGGGTGAGGATTAAGGTTTAGGAGAGATGGATTATGAGCACTTGAAACCACCCTAACTCACCATTAGTATCCCTCTTGATAGTACGGATTGGCCTATACTCAAATTCAAAAGATAAAATAAATAAACTCCTCCAAGTAGCATAAGCAACCCTCTTGGTAACAAGTTGAGGGTCTCCGATCAATCTTTTACCTTGATAATAACTCATCTTTAACAAACTCAAAGGCTCATTAGCTCTTTAATTGTGTGGTCAACATCACCAAAACCCTCATGAGGGCTTGATTGCACTTACAATCTCCCCTTTTTTGGTAAATGTTGACAACCCAATTAAAGTTTACAATTAATTTGAAAGATTGAGCTTTTGATGTTTTGAAGTCTGAGAATCTCTCCCCCCTCAATGTATGCATGTACCTTTTGAATAGGGAAAAATGTCTTAACCGACAATTAAGTTGCATACATTGTGAGTAAAAGTGTCAAGAAGGTTGTACTCAAGCCATCGAGGGTGCAAAAGAGGTGTAGCGGATAATACGTGATGCATATGCCATGTGAAAACACTCGAGAGAGTTATACGGTAGCGAGTTCGGAACCTCAGAAAGTTCCCAGGAACCTCCGGGGGTTGGAGCCTCCCGGGCTCCTACGAGAACCTCAGTGACGCAGCAGGATAACAATAACACACGGGCAAAACAGATAAGACCGGAAAATAGCAGCTAGATAAGGATATGACATTCAACACATCTAGCCCTATTACATCCATCACAAAGTTTTTAAAGTTTTGCAAATCCCATACAACCATGACCGGATCACGCACCAGCAGAGGCAAGCTAAGTTTTACGGCAGTTCACCAAATTACCAACGGGAGTTTATGAGAGAAGTTAGCACTCTCATCTCACCAAAAAGAACAAAAGAATGTTTTACTATTGGTTAGCGAGGCCACGAGAAGGAGCTCCGGGTCTTCGGATGCTTCTCGATCTTCATCTCTCCCCCTTTGTCAACAATTTAACAAAAAGGAAAGAAAGAAGAGAGGAAGTGAGAAGCGGAGACCTAGAGAAGTCACTCCTCATCACTGAAGTCGAGTCCTCCTCTTACGCCGGGGATAGTCTTTGTCGGAGCCAAGATCGGAGCCGGATGATGACGGATCTGGGCCTTCGACGAGGCCTCCCGGCCGGCGGCCTTTCTCCGGAGTCTTGTACCGGATAGGGACCCCATTGCCTTCTTGCCGGCGGCCTCTTTCCTCGGCTGGCCATTTTAGCACCAAGTGGTTCTTCATCTTCCTTCATCTGGCGACAAAGTGGGCGGCGGGGAGTATCCTCGGCCATGGGAGTGAGGGCTCCTTCTCACCACTCATCTCACGGTGGTGTACTGCGGAAAGTCGGGGGAAGAGGTGGATGGTGCATGGCATCGAAGGACGACCCCTGGTGCTTCAGCAATGTTCATATCTTCCACGAGCTCCAAAAGGCGATGGGAAGTCCATGCGATACCTCAGGGTCCCCTAACCATCCCTCTCGGCTTGTGCGGAGACCCGGCGGGCATGGGAGCCTTCTTTGAGTCCTTCTTCTCCTGCTGTGGACAGTCTGGATGGCTTGTTGCTGGCCTTCTTAAGGATGTGCTCCTCCACAATGTCTTGCTTCTTCGATGTTGCCTTTGCTTGACTTGATAGGATGCATGCTCAACATCTTTCTTGTGACCCACAGGAAACCATTTCTATCATGTACATAAGGTAAGGGGCATAAGGCGGATTGCACTTCCCACTCTCTTGTCACTTCTACCAAGTTAAACGGATGAATCTTGCTCACGGAGAATGGCCTAGCCCCGAGCCGACGACCTAGCCGGCGGGTTTGAGGCAAACCTCCTAAGACTTGTTGAGTCACTTTGCCCCCTTTTGGGTATGGTTTCCACTGAACATATTATTGAGCACATAGAACAACGATTTGAGCAGTAGTGGAGCCATCGGCTAGCTCCTCATACTCATAGGCGCAGCAATTTTATTGGGATTCATGTGGGCCTCAAAATGAATAATATCCCAGCTTCCTTTGTCCTCCTTCTTTGAACCCAGAACAACCTAGCAAAAGTGAGGAAATCTATTTTGTAATGCACTCCTTGTCATCCGATTGGATGGTCTCCTTGTTGTCTTCATGGAAGAATGTAGCATGAAGCTGAGCTAAAACCTCTATGTTCCAATCATATTTGAAGCTCATGATGTCCCTCATCCTATGTTGTCCAGCAAATCCAGCACCTCCTCCTTGTGAGTTCCTCTGCTTCGCCTCCCGGATGGTGAAATCTATCCACTTCATCTTGATTAGCTTCATCTTGGTGTTGAGGCAGTTTCATAGAACTTGAAGTGGAAGGCGGCCAAAATACGTAATCAATAGCTGCCATCTTGGGGTTCACATAGGGATTTTCCTCTCTTGCTTTCTTGACGAAATCGACTCCATCATAGTTGGTGTGCTCAATATACAGCGGGATTGTCATATTTGGTTGGAGGATGCCTTTTTGAGTAGCCCCTTGTGGTACTTGAGATAGGTTGATCTATCTCTCATAGGGCATGTCATCTTCTACCTCTATAGGAATGGTCTTGCCTTGATCCCTCCATTGTCATCCACATGGGCGGTAGACTCGGAGCCTCCTCGACAAGCTGCCACCTCTGCCCCTCCTAGGAGTGGCCTTTCCTCTCGCCCCTTGTTGCCCCACTACTTTGTTGCCCTTCTTTGCTAATTTGACCCTCTCACCAGCGAGTGTCTCCGTGGAGGCCTCTGCCTCTTGGTGTATGTCTTGTCCACGGGAGTGGGACATACGGTAGAGAGACAAGTGAGCGACGGATAAGAGTGGGATCGGGGCGATAAGGATAGAGGAACAAGATTAGCATGATGTTCAATTGATTTCTTTTCGAGTGGAATTTTGAATCACGGTGTCACTTGTTAGTACGGACATCGGAACCTCAGAAAGTTTTAAGACCTCCGGAGGTTGGAGCTTCGGAAAAATTCTCGAAACCTCACGAAGTCGATTATCTTGACAGACAGGTCTGTTGATTCAACTTTCTTGAATTTTGATCAATAAAGCAAGCATGACTCAATTTAGCTAGGACAAGTGAAAAAGGATGTTACGGGTGGGGAAGTGAAGTTCGGTGAGACTTTTGAATCAGGTCAGCTTACGATTGGAGTTTACGGGGTTCGGAACCTCAGAAATTTTCTCGGAACCTCCGGGCCTGCGCTCAGCCTTCTTTGCATTCTCACATTTGATTCAACTTTCAACTAAACCTAGCTTTACTTGCAACACGGGCATTCGAGACGGGATAGAAGATAGGCAACATTCTACAAGTTCCAAGATTTAGAACCTAACGGCATGTAGATCTAGGAATTTAGGGTTAGGGTCAGGATACGACGCGATTACCTTGATTGGGATCAAGGAGAAGGACGATGAAGATCTTCAACGCTTGTGCACACCAGAGAATCAACGGGAACGAGTGCGGATTGGAGCCTTCTTCTTCCTCTCCGTACGGGATCCAAGGCGACCTTCCTTGGCACTCCCCAGCGGCGTCCACGAACGAGAAGGGTGGCACGGCTTCGTGCGGGTAGCCCGCAAGAGGTCGGTCACCGGCGGCGAGGAGGCGGCGGTGATGCGGTGGAGATGGATGCGAGTTGCGGTTTCGCGTCGGGAGAGAGAGAAAGAGAAACGGTGAAAATTAGATACGAGTGTTTGGCAGCGGTGAAGGGGAGGAGTGGTTTTACCTAGGTAAGGATATCCTTCGAAGATTCTTTTATTCCCTTTAACTTCCCTTCGGTTGGGAGGCGGCGCTAAATTACGCGCCAAAGATTGGAGCTTCCGAAGATTTTTCCTCGGAACTTCGAGGGCCGGAGCCTCAAGATTTTCTCGGAGCTTCGAAAATGTTAAATTCCCGAGAGACGACTAAGCTTCTACTCCTTTGAGATTTTGAACTTTCTACAATCGAGATTCTTAGGTCATGGTACCCTTGACTCAAGTGGCTAGAAAACAAGCAATCACACATACAACTATAGCCACTTAAGACAAGTTAGGGATAAGGAAAATAGATTTTGAAAAATCTTTAAGATAGAGTTTTCACACACTTTTTTTAAACAAGATTTTCAGAGAATACTAACAGATTTGAAGCAAACAAATATGGCATGCTAGAGATCAAACCACGCAACGAGAATCAAGAATATTTAGTTCATTCCTTAAACTACAAAACCTTGACTCATCGAGAGGTTTAGTGAAGATATCGGCTAGTTGCTTGTCGGTGCTCACATGACTTAAAACGATATCTCCTTTGGCTTCGTGGTCTCTCAAGAAGTGATGACGGATGTCTATATGTTTTGTGCGAGAATGGCTTACGGGGTTGTTTGCAAGCTTTATGGCACTTTCATTGTCACACAAAAGTGGGATATGGGAAAAGTGACATCCGTAATCTTTTAAGGTTTGCTTCATCCAAAGTAGTTGAGCACAACATGCGCCGGCTGCAACATACTCGGCCTCGGCGGTGGAAAGGGCTACTGAGTTTTGCTTTTTAGAACTCCAAGACACTAGAGACCTACCAAGGAATTGGCAAGTCCCCGATGTGCTCTTTCTATCTACTTTACAACCGGCATAATCGGAATCCGAATAGCCAAGTAGATCGAAAGTGGAGCCCTTAGGATACCACAAGCCAAGGTTAGGGGTATGCACTAGATATCTCAAGATTCTCTTTACGGCCATGAGATGGCACTCTTTCGGGTTAGCTTGAAATCTATCACACATGCACACACTAAGCATAATATCCGGCCTAGATGCACATAAGTAAAGAAGAGAGCCGATCATGGAGCGATATACCTTTTGATCCACGGATTTCCCTTCTTCATTGAGGTCCATGTGTCCATTGGTAGGCATTGGAGTCTTGATGGGCTTTGCCTTGTCCATGTCAAACTTCTTTAACATATCCCTTGTATACTTGGTTTGACATATGAACGTCCCTTCTTTAGCTTGTTTGATTTGAAATCCAAGAAAGAACTTGAGCTCACCCATCATGGACATCTCAAACCTCTTTGTCATCACCCTACTAAACTCTTCACAAAAAGTTTCATTAGTACTACCAAATATTATGTTGTCGACATATATTTGGCACACAAAAATATGACCATCAACTTTTCTAGTAAAGAGAGTAGCATCGGCTTTGCCTATCTCAAAGCCTTGCTTAAGCAAGAAATCCTTAAGGCATTCATACCATGCTCTTGGTGCTTGCTTTAGCCCATAGAGCGCCTTATGGAGTTTGTAGACATGATTAGGACGCTTGGGATCTTCAAAACCCGGTGGTTGCTTAACATATACTTCTTCGGAGAGTGGTCCATTGAGAAATGCACTCTTGACATCCATTTGATAGAGCTTGAAGTCATGATGGGCAGCGAAAGCTAGTAAAAACCGAATTGCTTCAAGTCTTGCTACCGGTGCATATGTTTCTCCAAAGTCTAGCCCTTCAACTTGGGTGTATCCTTGAGCAACCAATCTTGCTTTGTTCCTAGTCACAACACCAAACTCATCTTGCTTATTCCGAAAGACCCATTTGGTGCCAATGATGTTTGTATTTGGTCTTTCCACCAACTCCCACACTTGGTTCCTTTCAAAGTTGTTCAACTCCTCTTGCATAGCCACCACCCAATCCGGATCCTCGAGAGCTTGCTCTACCTTGGTTGGTTCAAGAGAGGAAACAAACGAGTAAAATGCACAAAAATTCTTAAGACGAGAACGCGTTGTTACCCCTCTCCTTATGCTCCCAAGAATATTGTCAACGGGGTGATCCCGTTGAATGACTTGATGTACACGAGGATGTGATGGTCCAAGAGGTTGGTGTAGAGGTTGATCTTCATCATCTTCATCAGCTTGGGGCTCAGATGTACTTCCTTGGACATCCCCTTGCCGATCAATTCTGTCGGTTCGGGTGTCTTGTTGTGTTGAACTTCCAGACCCCGGAACCTCCGGAGAATTTCTCGGAGGTTGGATTCCAGTGTCAGTTCCCGGAACCTCCGAAGAAATTCTCGGAACCTCCGAAGTCTGCACTGCTCCTGAACCAGTGGCTTCTGGCCCTTCGAGTGGTGTTGAGGCTTGTGCTTGGTTTTCATCTTCCTCTTGTGCCTCAACTGGTCTAACATCACCTATGGCCATTTGCTTGATTGCTTCACAAGATGGCTTCTCTTTACCTACAACATTCAAATCAACTTGCTTCCATTTGAGAGCCATTAGATTCATCAAAGGTCAAATCTACCGTGACTTCAATCCTCCCGGTGGTTAGATTGAAGACTCGATAAGCATGCTCATTTGGACCATAACCAAGAAGAAATCCTTCGTCAACCTTTGGTGCAAACTTAGAGGTTCGGGGCCTCTTGTTTAGAATGAAACATTTGCACCCAAACACTCTAAAGTAAGACACCTTGGGCTTTTTACCGGTAATAAGCTCATAGGAGGTCTTCTTGTGAAACTTGTGAAGGTAGAGGCGGTTGATTGCATGGCAAGCCGTGTTGATAGCTTCGGCCCAAAAGATGTCTTGAGTCTTGTACTCATCCAACATGGTTCTTGCCATCTCGATAAGAGTTCTATTCTTTCCTCTCAACCACCCCATTTTGTTGAGGGGTATAAGGTGCTGAAAATTCATGCTTTATGCCCTCTTCATCAAGAAATTCTTCAACATAGGTGTTCCGAACTCCGAGCCATTATCACTTCTCACTTTCTTGATTGGTAGCCCGAATTCCCTTTGTGCTCTTCTAATGAAGGTCTTCACCTTTCCTTGAACTTCACTCTTGTCAAACACAAAGAACACCCACGTGAAGCGAGAATAATCATCAACAATAACCAAGCCATATTTGTTACCACCAATACTTATGTAGGCCACCGGTCCAAATAGATCCATGTGGATGAGCTCCAATGGGCTTGAAGTAGTGAGGATGCTATTTGGTGGGTGAGGTGCTCCTACTTGCTTTCCGGCTTGGCATGCTTTGCAAATCCTATCTTTCTCAAAATGTACATTTGTTAGTCCAAGGATGTGTTCATCTTTCAAAAGTTTGGCCAAGTTCCTCATGCCAACATGGGCTAGACGGCGATGCCAAAGCCAACCCATGCTAGATTTTGCCACTAGACAAGTCTTGGGAGAAACTTTACTTTTGTTGAGATCAACTAGGTAAAGCCTCCCCCTCAAGCGACCCGTGAGGACAATAGAGGAATCCTCCCTTTTTATGATGGACACATCCTTATCCGTGAAGTGGCAATCAAAACCAATTTCACTAAGTTGTGAAACCGATAATAGATTGTAACCCAACGGATCAACATGTAGAACATTTGTAATTGAGTAATTTTGAGATATAGGAATATCACCTACACCGATGACTTCTCCTTTAGTATCCCCTCCATATGCAATGGTTTCCCTTGGTCCTTCCAAATGGAGATAGGATGAGAACATACTCTTTTCTCCGGTCATATGATGTGTACATCCGCTATCAAGCACCCAACTTGAACCACCGGAGGAGTATGCCTACAAAACAATTTAGTTCCTTCTTTTAGGACCCCAATTTGACTTGGGGCCTTCCACGTTAGTGACCAAAACTTTTGGAACCCATAGTGATCTTTTCACATATATGTTGGACTCATTTCCAACATACGTGGCAACAACTTTACCAACATTGTTGCGTCTCAACACATAGCTAGGAGGTATGTCTCTAGATGCATGGGCTTTGCTTTTGTTGGGACTCAAGTTTCTTCTAGGCACCATTGGATGATTTTCAACCTGCATACAAGTGTTAGGGGCCCTGGAACCATGCTGCTTCTGAGTTTTGCTCCTTTTCTTTGTCCTGTCTTTGCAGTCCCCGGAACTTCCGAGAATTTTCTCGGAACCTCCGAGTTGGACTGTCTGAGCTGCTCTGGGCTTCCAGACTCCGGAACCTCCGGGCTTGGAGGTCGGAACCTCCGGGGTCTGGGAGAACAGAAATCCAGAACTCTTGAATTCAAGGCATTCTTTTTCCTTGATGATTTTTCTTTCATTGGTCTTGCCACCTTCGATGTATCCAAAGCCTGGATTCTTGCTCTTCTCTAACACTTTCCTTTTGGTGAATCTTGGTCTTTTGTTTTCTTCACCCATGCACCCTCTAGCTATGATTGAGTTCAACCTAGCAATTTCTTTCTTTAAAGCTTCCATGTTAGCAAGATTAGTGGCATAAGATTCAACATCAATATGATAACATCTATCACAGCCCTTGCTAGTAGAAGCACTAGAGTTGCCTTTTACCTTCGAGGGATGTGAGGTGCTACTCCAAAGGAGGCTATATTGCTCCTCAAGCTCTTCATTCCTCAACTTGAGAGAATTACATTGAGCTTGAGTGACAAGAAGGTCCTCCTTGAGAGTAGCTATGACACTCTTTGCTTGGTTGATTTCCAAACGCAAAGTCTCAATCTCACTTCTATCGGAGATAATGGTGTCTTGGCTTTTCTCTAGCTCAACTATTAACTTAGCCATAAAATCCCTAGATTGCTCATCCATTTTACGAACAAGTTGGTTAGCTTCTTCATCACTAGTATCATCACTAGAGTCCATTTCCGACTCATCACTAGGTTGAGGAAAGGGTTTTGGGGCAGTTTTTACCTTCTCACCCTTGGCCATGAGACAATGAATGGAAGTGCTCTCTTCATCATCGGTCAAATTGTTGAACAATCTTGAGTTGGAGGGAAGCTTCTTGATAGCCACGGTTGCAACTTTCTTCCCTTCCTTTTCACTAGAGCTTTCATCCCCGGAGTTCCATTCATGACCAATGTGGGCTTCACCACCATAGTGTCTTCTCTTGTAATGTGGCTTTTGATCTTTCTTGTAGCTCCCTTTACCCTTGTCATTTCTGTTTTCTTTCTTCTCATTAGGACAGTCAGCAATAAAGTGCTCGGTACTTCCACAATTGTAACAAGTTCTCTTTTTCTTGTTAGGAAACTTCCTCTTGGCAAACTTGTACCCTTGCTTCTTCAACCCTCTCTTGTAGGTCTTCATGAACAAGGCCATGTCCCCAATCTCAACATGAGAACCTTCATCTTCATCTTCGCTTGAATCACTTGTGGAGCTCTCTACTTCCACCCTTTTGGACTTTGACTTGAGAGGCTTGGAAGAAGTGGTGTGCTTGGATGAGGAGGAGGGTTTGCTTGACTTGTGAGAGTGGAGAGCCACCTCTTTAACCTTCAAGTTGTTTAACTTAGCCTCCAACTCCCCAATCTTCTTTCTATGTTGAATTTCCTTGTCCATGAGCTCATGTGTGAGAATTCTACCAAGAACATCATTTGGAGAGAGTTCCTCAAATCTTTTCTTCTCTCTAATCAAGGTGACTAGAGTAGGATTCCTTGGTGCAAAAGCTTCCAACATCACCTTCACAACAAAGTGGTCATCTAGCTCATCACCACCTAGACCTCTTATCTTTCCAACAATGACCATCAACCTATCAAACATCTCTTGTGGCCCCTCTCCATCAAAGATAGTAAATCTATTAAGCTCGGCCATCAATATGTTGATCTTGGATTTCTTGACCTTGTCAACACCCTCATGTGCAATGTGGAGAATGTCCCAAATCTCCTTGGCAATCTCAAGTCCACTAACACGGTTATACTCTTGGGCATTCAAGGCACTAAGGAGTATGCTTGTAGCTTGACCATTCCTTCTAATGTTGCGTCGGTCAATTGGAGTGAGGTTCCTAAAATCTTTGGGATCTTCAAAACCTACACACACAATATTCCACAATTCCAAGCTTAAGCCAATTAAATAAGCTTTCATCATATGCTTCCATTTAGCAAAATTAGTCCCATCGAATTGGGGTAATTTGCCAACGGGAATAGTTACTTCATCCTTGGATTTGACATCCAAAGAATCATAGTTAAAGGATACGCTTTTGTAGTCGTTCTTTGCTTTAGACTTTGACTTTGGCTTGATTGTTCGCTTGGGAATTCTTGTGCCGTAGTACTCATCATCATCATCTCCATTCTCACTAGATGAGGACGACGATGAGGATGATGAGGATGGTGATGGAGATGGTGAAGGTGTTCTTTTTCTTCTCTTCTTCTCTTCTTTCTTTCTCCTCTTCTTCTTTTCTTGCTTGCTGTCTTCTTTCTTCTTTTCTTCCTCTTCTTCCTTTTTCTTGTTCTCTTTCTTGCTTTTCTTGCTTCCATCTTTTGAGCTTTCCTTCACAGCCTTTTTAAGCTTTTCAAACTTCTCTTGAGTTGATGTATCGCCCACTTCCGAGGCATCACTTTCAGCCTCGCTAGGTATGTCTTCGAACTGTTCTTCTTCGTGCTTGTCATCATTACTTGCCATATCCTCACACGGTTAGGTGTTTACGAGGATGACTCCGCTCTGATACCAATTGAAAGGATCGAGGCAATGTGGCCTAGAGGGGGGGGTGAATAGGCCTGCACACAGAATTTAAACTTTTTCTGCGAAAACAGTGTCAGACCTCGGAACCTCCGAGATTATTCTCGGAACCTCCGAACGAGGCAGCCTCCGAGAATAAACTCAGAACTTCCGACAGCTGTTAGAACAGAGCACAAATAACAAGAGCTGCGAGAAACTTGATGGAAACCAGATCTACTAAATTCTAAGAGGTACTTAGGACCTAGCAAGAGGATTTCTAAGCAAAGTACAAGCTAGCAAGGCACCACAAAGTAGATCGGGAGCAAACCCTAATAGATCTAGTCAAGCACAAGCATGAACAAGTAAGTAAATGAGAACACGCATGAGACAAAGATTTATCCCGTGGTTCGGCTCGCCACAAAGGCTTGCTTACGTCCACGTTGTTGAGGAGGCCACCAAAGGCTCGGACCACAAAGGTCAACTCCTCTCTCACACCTATCACTTTGGGTAATAGGTGGAGGCTTTCCACTAGAATCACAAGGGGTAATACAAACACCTTGGAGCTTCCACAAATCGGTTTGGAGAGCTTCCAAGGACCTCTATCCGTCTAGGTGCAAGGCTCCAAGAGTAATAGATCCACCAAGCTTGCTAGGGTTCTTCCAAGTGCTCAAGTACCAAGGGAGAAGGGATTGGCTCACTAACTCACTTCAAGAATCCACTCTCAATCAATGCTAGGCAAGGATTTGGATGAGAGTAGGTTAGGAGTGAATGCAAGGTGAGAGAAAACAAGAGGAACGGCGTTCGTGCGGGGGGAGGAAGAAGATAACCGTTGGGGGACCGTGGGGTATAAATACCCCCGGATCCGCAACGAACGGCTATATTCTAGAGTTCGGAACCTCCGAGAAAAATCTCGGAACTTCCGACTTTTGAAAACTCTGCAGATCGTAGCCGTACGGTCGGAACCTCCGAGAAAATCTTCGGAACCTCCGAACAGCAATCAGCAGAAGCAAAACAGCTGCAGGTTACTTCCCTTGGGGTGAGGATTAAGGTTTAGGAGAGATGGATTATGAGCACTTGAAACCACCCTAACTCACCATTAGTATCCCTCTTGATAGTACGGATTGGCCTATACTCAAATTCAAAAGATAAAATAAATAAACTCCTCCAAGTAGCATAGGCAACCCTCTTGGTAACAAGTTGAGGGGTCTCCAATCAATCTTTTGCACCTGTGATAATAACTCTATGCTGCACAACAAACTCAAAGGCTCATTAGCTCTTTAATTGTGTGGTCAACATCACCAAAACCCTCATAGGGCTTGATTGCACTTACGGGTCATCGCCAAGCTCGGCGAAGATGCCTACTTCATGCGGGTCGACAACGGGGTCAACCGGCCTCCTCTCGCCGAGGCACCGCGACAACGAAGCTACAAGTCGCGGCGCCAACCACGGTCCCAACCATACTCGAGCCCCGAGCTCCCCCCCCCAACCGTACTCGCTCAAACGCCGGCGGACCTCCACGGGGTGGCAACAAGAACCGCGAGGTCGTCCCCCACCGTGCTCCCGCCGGCGGCGCGCCGCGACCTTGGGGACGGCGGGGGGGGCCGACGACGGCACCCGGGTGCCGCCCCGGGTTTTTAATTACCGTCATTAACGCTAATGACACGATTAGCCGGTCAAATGGTCAACCCTAGGTCAACCTCCGGGCCCTCACCCATGAAACTCCTTAACACACCCCTATTGACCCTAGTGAATAGTTAAAACACTTGTGGGACCAACCCTTGGTCAAAGGGTGGGTCAAACCCCCTTGCCACCCGGTGCCACAAGTGCTCGAATGAACTTTTGCCGCGTTCCCCAAATTTCACCTAAACACTTAAAATTCTACCTTTAGGAAAGTTGTAGATCTTGTTGAGGGACACAACTTTCATGAAGAGTGGCATTGCTTGCCGATTTGGGGAGGAAAATTGTGAAAAAGCCCTTGCAAGGCGAGTATTCTATCCGTTGAAGAGAATCATGTTGACATTCAAAGTTGACATTCCTCTAGATTCAAATCTAAACGAGTAAAACCCCATACAACCTTTGGGAAAGTTGTAGATGGTACTTAGATCTACAACTTTGGTATTCATTGTTTGGTCAAGTTGTATTCAAATTTTTGAAGAAATAGTGGCTTGAACACGGCACCAGTGTCAACCCCGCCGCCACGCGGGCGCGCCGCGCGCCGCGCGTCCGCGCGCGCCGGTGCGCCGCCGCCCGCCCGCCGCCGCCTCGCCCCGGCCATCCGCACCCGCGCCACCCGAGGTCTCGGCGTCCGTGCCGTGCCCCCGTCCCGATGCCCCGCGCCCCCGGGTGCTCCGTCCCGAGGCGCCTTGGCGTCCGCGCCGCCGTACGCGCGCACGCGCCACGACCGGCCGCCGTCCGACCGGCGTCGCGTCGGGCGTACGCGCGCCCGCGTCTCGACGCGCCGCACCGCACGGAGGGTATCTAGCGCCGCTCACCCCGCGTCACCCGGTGCCGGCGCGCCTACTTAACCCCCCCCCCCCCCCCCTTCGCGCCCCTCCGCGCGCCACCCGAGCGATCCGCCGCCATTGCGCGCCGCCGCGTGCGAGCCCACCGCTCGTGCTCGCCGCCGTCCAAGCCCCTAGATAGCCTCCTTAGCACCCCGTGCAAGCTCACGTGCGCGCTTGTTTGCGCCAATTTGGCCTCACCACGCCGCAGCACAGCCGAGCCGCCCCCAAGCCCGCCCCCGGGTGCCCCGTGCGGCCTCCTGCGCGCCCGCCGGCCGCCGCGGGGCGGCGTCGCGGCCGAGCAAGTTCCACCCTCGCCACCACCACCAATAGGACCGTGGTGAGCCCAATCGCATCCCTGTGCCGCTTGTTGTCGTGGTCGGGCCCTACATCGCCGCCAGCGAGCCCTCCCGCCGCCGCCGAGGGCATGGATGTGAATCCAAGGGCCTGTTTGCAAGGAATCTTAACTTAGTTTATTTGCGTTTAGTTTATTTGCGGATCAGTCCATCCACGGTCTTAGAAAATCCATAGAAATTCACAGAAAATTCCAAAAATTCTCAAACAAATTTTGTAGGTCTCAGGATGTTAAACCCCCCACCTACTTGATGTACACTTGTGGCTAGATTCAAAGTAGTTTTGGCAGAAAAAATTACAAATGTGTTATGATTGAATCTGTCATAACTTGAAATGTATAGCTTCACTGTAGTTTAGATTTGGATATGTTGTGAGTTAGGATAAGACTAGATGCTGTGCCAAAAATTGCACAAAGTTATCATGTGAATCTTTTTATAAAAATGTTTTTCCATCTCTGCGCAGGAACTTCATAGATGATTTTTCATATTAAATATATTTATGTTCTTGAGCCCAAATTGTGCACACTGTCTTCTGATGTCAAAAGGCACACCTTGTGATTTAATCATAAATTTAGGAGTAATAGAAATTATTATTCTTGATTTATGCATGTTTTCCTTTGTAAATTAATGGACCAGGTTCAAGTAGAGGTTTCATGAGAACATGCTAGCTTTTTAGGCTTGTTTAGGATCAGAGAGCATGCACAAGAAAGTTTGGATCATTTTGAGGCTTATTTATTTTTTATATGTATTTAAGTTGAATCACTAGCTAGCCTTTGTTATTTTCAATAATATTTATTTTCCTAGCATCCAACACTTACATGTGGGCCCAATGGACCAAGGGATAGGTACTACCGTTAGGCCTAAGAAACACTCATTTGATTTTTTGGTAAATTAATTGTTTTAATAAATGGCTTAAATGCCCATTTAATATTAAAGGAAAATTAATAAAGAAAATCCCTAATTAAATCTTTTTTCCTTTTGAAGGCATTATTTAATATAAATGAAAATAAAGATAATTACCAAAGCACTAATAAGAAATTAATTCATAAATATAATTATTAATTACACCATGTGGGTAAAGATAAAATAAACTAAAGCTTTCCCATGGAATGATAAGCTTAAATAAAAAACCTTTCTTCAAATGTGGAATAAAAGAGTAACCCATGTACAACTAATAACCTTCCTAAAAGAGAAACCTTAATTGAATGCTTGTCAAGGTGGATATGACCAACTAGAGTTGGATAGGACAACAAACTATCACATCACCTAAAGTGCATTGCATTCCGTGTAGATCTTCCGGACGGAGACTACTCCCTGGTCCCGGAAACCGAGGAAGGCGGAGCAGAAGGTTCTCTGCAGTACGTGGACGGACTCGACACCGAGAGTGCCCAAGCTAACCTAGTCGACGAAGGCAAGCTCCGGTGCATCTAACCTAATTTTCAAATTCTTTATTCAATTATCTATGAATGATTGTGCATTTACGTTCAGGAGTTGAATGAAACCCTAGATGCATGATCCATAGGTACCTTTGGTTCCTACTAGTATGATAGGTCGATAGTCGCTAAGCTATAGGACCGTTACAAGTCGGGTGATGACCTCACTCGCGAGAATAGGTTCCTAGATAGGAATCATACTATATCCTTAAATGGATTGCTCACGTGGTAAGAGCATGGGATGCGGGCTCGGTCCAGTGGTTATGTGGGTTAAGTCTTTGAACGTACCAAGCATATGCCGGGTATGGGACCGGTAAGCCTAGTACCATAATGAGGCGGCGAGGGATCTTACTATTACTACTCTTGGGATTCGCTCTCACGGCTAGCTACCGGTGGTGTATGGTGACTCCGGGTATCTCGCGGGGTATGCCGGATAGCCTGCACCAAAGACTGTAAGATTCGATCCCAACCCGAGGATTTATGGGGACGGCCGGGGAGTTATCCTCGCGGGGCGGGGGGGGGCCGACGACGTATGTTTGGGTTTACCTTGCAAGGTTTTTAATCAATCGATTGTCGGCCTCTCACCGTTATCCGAGACTACTTACTCCACTAGTCATGTGATCCCTAATGATGGAAGTTGATGAAGATGATGTTTGATTAATTGTATTGTACAACTTTGTTGCACTAGTTGGCTAATGTAGTAAAGATTAAACTACTAGAACTTGTGCTAAAATCTTGAAAGCAAGGACCTACTCTTTGTTACTTTTTAGCAAAGGCAACCCAGTAGCCAAAAAGCCTTTCATGGTCTAGATGTGGTGAAGTAGATATCACCGACGGGTAAGTCTTGCTGAGTATTAGCATACTCAGCCTTGCTATAATGTGTTGATCCAGGTCATGCCTTCAGTGATGTGTGGCCCGGTGAGATCCCGCCGGCCGGGAGCCGGAGTGGGTGGAGGACGACTACTGAAGTATCATGGATGGCCTCCCGTGGTGACTTCGCTGCCGCTAGTTAAATTCCGCTGTCTTTCAAAAACTCTGAACTGTTTCGTCATGTCAAAAACTATGGTTTGTAATAATTAAACCCTTCGGGGTACGAATTTGGATTTGAATATTGTTGTATCTCTGGACTCGCCTTCGAGTGAGTTTTAATGCATATATCGATCCTTGTGCTATCCAAGTGATTTACCGGGCGTTAACCTGGCGACTTACGACAGGATGGTACTTTATTATTGCTTAATGGCCAAAGTGGATCGGTCTTAGGCGATAGTACGGTACTTTCCTGGGCGGGTTGTCACAGTTGGCATCAGAGCTTATATGCACCAGAGATTAATTAATAAACCTTAATCACTGATTTTTGAATAAAATATGCCAAGATTGTCTGATTTTCCAAAATACGTTGGTCCGCTAAGGATAAACTAGACCGAGAGGCCCTAGAGGGAATTTTGGGTTCTTTCAGGTGGCTTATTTAACTTATGGTTTATTTTGCTAACTTCCAGCACATTACTTTATGTCGGACTTACTTTCATGCACAACCAAACTAGGAGCCACGTGTTTTATACGTGTGCTGTTCCGCATCACGGGAATTGCGAGGGTTGATGGAGTGATCCATTCCACGGATCCCATCTTCGCGTCTGTTTGTGAGTTGTGTGTCGCCACATGTTTTATACGTGTGCATTCCGCATGTCGCTCATGCGAGGCAAGGATACACTCCATTCAAACAGAGGGTGTCTGAGGTTGGACGCTGTCCATGCAGCGGCTTAACGCATGGATACCGTTTCTATAGTGAATGGTAATGTATGTGGACGCTTTCGTGACGTGCTGGCACGAAAGGTTCGTTTTCTGCAGGTACATAACAGCGCTTCGTTAGTCGTTAAGCGAGTACTGTATAGCTCTCGACTAGTTATTATAGGGAGAGACGAATATAAGCCTTGCCACCGGCACTAACTTCGATTTTTGGCTTGATTGCCATGTGAGGTCGAATAGGACGTCTTGCATGCATGTTAAAAATCGAAACAACTAAAATAGACCCCAAAAATCGAAATTCCATGTGTTCTCTAAGGAAAATTATGCTAGTGTGTGCTTTTTTATAAATTAGAAGTACCCCTCATACCTAGCCGTCATGCTGCCGAAATTTTGTGGAAATTTTGTTTATCATGTGCTAGGGTAACTAAACCAAATTGTTAAAAACATTTGTTCCTCAACTAGTTACCTTGTAATATCAAGTCTCAATTCTAGTTGTTGGGTTGGTTCACACTCCCCTAGGCACATCCAAGTTAAGGACCCTCCATCTTGTTTCCTTGATCATTGCTCAACCTTAAAATCCCAATTAAGAGTATTAAGGAATTAATTTAAAAGTTGGGAAATTTTTGTGGTTTCTGGGCTGTTGGTTATGAAATTTTCATTCACAACTGCCAGAACTTCACCATTTGTCATGTCGTTCTCTTTTGAGATCTGACATGGGTTACCTTTGTGTACAGATGGATTTCCCCGTGTTTCACCGGTTCGACGCTGACGGTACGATCCGTACCAACGGGTTGCACTGGGAGGGTTTTCCGTGCTTGGTGTGGGAAGCACTCAGTGCCGCAGGCTACCTTACCCCGCCGACGTACGAGGTGAAGGAGTTTGAGCGCTTTGGTGTTCCCCGCTGCAGGGTGATCGTGATTGTGCTGCCGCACCCTGACCACGCCGACTGGTTTGACCTGAGTTTTATTTACTGGGGATTTATCACGCACGAGTCCGTGGAGTCAGCCGCCCTCAGAGTGCTGACAGACTTTTGTGACCACAACCCTACTGTGGTAGCTCTTTCACCGTTTGGACTGTTTCCAGCTGTGAGTCCTCACGACCCAGCTTGGTTGGATCGTATGGACCATCTACGGGAGTTACTGACCCTAGCAGAGCCGTTGGATGTTACTCAGACACTTGCCCGTTGTCTGAACGTGGTTTTCACACTCCAGGGGCTGCGTTTTAACACCGCGGCGATTATTGCACAGCGCTTGGAGGCATCTAGGCGCGATTGGGAGCAGCTTTCAGCAGCACACCAGCAGCTGAACTTTACGCTTACCGGGTGCGGCGGGGAGAACGACGGGGTTGCGTACTAGGAGGTTCCGGTTGGAGCTTGAGCGAGGCGACCGCCTCCGGAGGATCGTGGACCTAGAGACGGAGAACAATGCACTAGAGGAGGATGCCGACGCACACGAGATTGAGAGGCCGACCCCGTTGTAGAACATTGCGATATGCGGCAGCGGGTGCGGGGAGGCCGAGGTAGGGGTGGCGGCCTTACGGGCTATAGTGGCCTTACGCCCACTTGCGCCCGCATGGGCACACCGGAGGAGCGAGCGAGGGCCGTGTCCGGTCCGGATCGGACGAGCCGAGCGGGACCACCGCTACCGACTCCCCCGGCTTCGCCTTCGTACGGTGGTGCTTCGGTGGGCAACTAGGTTGCCGACAGGGAGGGAGCGACAGGATATCGATCTTATCGAGTTGTATTAGAGATGTTGGAGTAGTGGCTTGACAGGCACGTCTTCGTGCCAAGCAACTATTGTATCATGTGTTGTCTTGATGTTTCAAAACCGAGTTGTAATGACGTTGAACCTTGATCTGTCATGTTGTAATAAGAATATTCAAGCTTGTATGCTTTAAGTGAATTCCGTTGCCTTTCAAATTGAATTTTCTTGTGCTAAATACCATATCCTTGGTTAATTCGTTGCGATTGATCACGCTTGTCAAGGAATGCATTGTTTATCTCCTATGAACGTAGGTAAAACAAAGCATCTTTGCGAACGTCACTCGTTGCCAGCATATAAGTGCTCGTTCGTATACCATCTTCTTTGGTATTCGGGATAACGACGATCGTTCGAAAGTGATTAGGAGCCGCGCAGTTGAGCAATCACCGTCCTAACCATGTTAAGAAAAATGATTCTATGAATTTTGGTGGCTATAGAATGTTGTGCTTGTTCTTTGTACTCTTATTTAAGTACTAAGGAGATGTGATAATGCATGATCGTGCTTGTCAACATTTGGGAGTAAGCTTTCGGTTATCTCACTAATAACGCTCACTTTTCGGATGGTGGGAACCACGCGCGGCTCTCCCAACGGTTTTGGAGCGAGTGGTAGTGGTGACTTGCCGCCACCCCCGCCCATGAACCCTACGGAGGCTTTCATGGCCACCCGGACCGAGGTCTTTCGCGCCGGATCTTGCGGACACGGCGAGCGGATCGCCCGGCGGATGAACCGAGGGCCGCCACATGGGGCCAACCACGAGGGACCTAACCAGGTCACCACGTACGCCCAGTTCATCGCCATGAAGCCGCCAACTTTCGCGAAAGCGAAGAAGACCCTCGGAAGCCGAGGCTTGGGTTAAGGCCATAGAGGCGAAGTTCTCTGCCTTTGTGTTGCCTTGCTCGGAGGAGAACAAAGCGAACTTCGCAGCCCTACAACCGCGAGGTGAAGCTTTGATGTGGTGGGACCATTTCAAGTCCATGCGGCGAAACCACGCCGTGACTTGAGAAGAATTCAAGCAAGCTTTCAAGAGTCATCACATCCCCAAGGGTCCGATGGACCGGAAGATGAGGGGCTGCTAGCCCTTCGTCAAGGATCTGACTCCGTGTACCGCTATGCCCAGAAATTCAATAGCTTATGCCAATACGGTGGGCATCATGTTGATACTGATGCCAAGAAGATGGAGAGGTTCCGCGACGGCCTTGATGGCAAGTTGTATGAGCGCCTAAATCTGCTCGAGCCCGCAAACTTCCATGAGCTCGTGAATAAAGCTATCTCGCAAGAAGATGCTATGAAGAAAGCCCATGGGGACAACAAGAGAGTGTCCGGTTTCACCCCCGAGCGGCGGAACACACAAGAAGTTTCGCTTTGTGAAGAAGGAAGCTCCAGGCCCATCCCAGCAATCTTCAACTGGACGCTGGACGATGAAGCCATTCCAGGGCAAACCTGCCGGGAACTTCCAGTTCCGCCGTGCCCAGCCACAGGCTCCAAAGCCCAATGCACCCCCTCGTGATGTTGGAGATCGCCGTTGCTACAACTGTGGCCAGCCAGGGCACTATATCAATGAGTGTCCCAAGCCCAGGCAGATCAAGTCAAACCCGCAGAACCAGAATACGGGAAACAAGCCCGCCACTCCGGCCAAGAAACCCATGGTGCAAGTGCGCCAGGGCAAGTTGAACTTCACCACCCTGAGTGACATTCCCGCAGGAGCTCCAGTACTCACGGGTACATTCTCTATCAATAACACTCCTGTCAAGGTCTTATTTGATTCGGGAGCCACCCATAGTTTCATAAATGAGAGTCTACTAGACAAATTGGGTCTAAGAGGAGTACCAACCAAATCTACTTATAAAATTACCACACCTGGTGGAAACATCACGTCTCAATTAGTGATTTTTGGAGTTCCCCTAAGACTAGGAAGTCGGGTCGTTCAATCTAATCTGATAGTCATCCAGTTAGGAAGCATGGATGTTATTTTGGGTATGGAATGGATGAATCAAAATAAGGTGGTTCTAGATATATCAGATAGGGTCGTAGAGATCCACTCTCCTACGGTCGGGCACACTACCTTGTACCTACCTTTCGGGACGGTACCGAGCTCTTGTGCCTATGCGACCATTATCTCCTCCCTTGATGAGATTCCGGTAGTGTGTGAGTACCGGATGTGTTTCCCGACGAGTTACACCGGTATGCCACCGGACGAGAGATGTCGAGTTTGTGATCGAACTCCAACCCGGTACCGCACCCATTTCCAAAAGACCTTATCGCATGCCACCCAAAGAGCTAGCCGAGCTAAAAACCCAACTCCAAGAGTTGTTAGATAAGGGTTACATTCGCCCGAGCTCTTCTCCTTGGGGTTGCCCTGCTCTTTTTGTCAAAAAGAAAGATGGTAGCTTGAGGATGTGCGTGGATTACCGTCCACTCAATGCAGTCACCATCAAAAACAAATACCCACTTCCTCGAATCGATGTACTGTTTGATCAATTGGCTGGTGCCAAAGTCTTCTCTAAGATTGACCTTCGTTCTGGCTACCACCAAATCAAGATTCGACCATGCGATATTCCTAAAACCGCTTTTTCCACTCGTTACGGTCTTTACGAGTTCTTGGTCATGTCCTTCGGACTCACTAACGCGCCTGCCTACTTCATGTACCTCATGAACTCTGTATTCATGACGGAGCTCGACAAATTTGTCGTGGTCTTTATCGATGATATCCTCATCTATTCTAAAAACGAGGCAGAACATGCCAACCATCTCCGAGTTGTCTGCGGCGTTTGCGAGATCATCGACTTTATGCTAAATTCTCCAAATGCGAATTACGGTTGAAAAGTGTCAAATTCTTGGGGCACACCATTTCCCACGATGGTATTTCCATAGATCCTAGCAAAGTTCGGGAGGTAATGGATTGGAAACCACCCAAATCCGTACATCAAATCCGCGCTTCCTAGGATTGGAGGGATATTACCGTCGATTCATTCACGACTTTTCTCGAATCGCAAAGCCCATGACCGAATTACTCAAGAAGGGAGTGAAATTCGTGTGGAGTGAAGCATGTGAGAAAGCCTTTCACACCCTCGGACAACATCTAACTTCGGCCCCGGTGCTAGCTCAACCCGATAATTCCAAACCGTTCGAAGTCTTCTGTGACGCATCAGGCACCGGTCTTGGCTGTGTCCTTATGCAAGAAGGCCGAGTCATTGCCTATGCTTCACGAGCCCTTAGACCCCATGAGCTCAACTATCCTACTCACGATCTTGAACTAGCTGCCGTTGTTCATGCCCTCAAGATATGGAGACACTATCTAATGGGCAATCATTGCAATATCTTCACTGATCACAAGAGCCTCAAATATATCTTCACCCAGTCAGAATTGAATATGAGACAGAGAAGATGGCTTGAGTTGATCAAGGATTATGATCTAGAAGTGCACTATCATCCTGGCAAAGCAAATGTTGTTGCGGATGCTCTTAGCCGCAAGGATCATTGCAACCACCTAGAGTTGGTGCCAGTCAGCGAACCCCTGTGTGAAGAAATGAGAAAGCTCAGCCTAGAAGTGGTACCGCAAGGAATTCTTTATGCCTTGACTGCAGAGTCCAGCCTTTATGACAGAATTGTCACGGCCCAGCGTAATGATGCGAATATTCAGAACATCAGGCAGAAACTAGTGGAAGGAGACCCAAAGTACACTTGTTTTTAGCAAGATCACCAAGGTGTGGTCTGGTTTGGAAAACGCCTAGTGGTCCCCGTTGATCCAGAAATCAAGAAGATCATTCTAGATGAAGCTCACCAATCCAAGTTCTCTATTCACCCCGGTAGTACCAAGATGTACCAAGATCTAAAGCAGAGCTTTTGGTGGTCTAACATGAAGGTGGATGTAGCCAAGTATGTAGCCGAGTGCGATACTTGCCACCGGATGAAAGCAAGTCATCTGAAATCGGCAGGAGTACTCCAACCCCTGTCGATACCTATGTGGAAATGGGATGACATTAGTATGGATTTTATTGTAGGTTTACCCCTGACCCCTAGGAAGAAGGATTCTATTTGGGTGATCGTGGATAGACTCACTAAGACTGCTCACTTCATTGCCGTGCACACCACTTACTCAGTACAACAGTATGCAGAGTTGTACGTGGACCACATAGTTCGTCTGCATGGAATCCCAAAGACTATAATCTCTGATAGAGGAACTCAGTTTGTAGCCCGTTTTTGGGAGCAGTTGCATGAGTGTTTGGGAACCCAGCTACTCCGTAGTTCCAGCTATCATCCCCAGACTGATGGTCAGACGGAGAGGATAAACCAGATTCTAGAAGACATGTTGAGAGCAAGCATCTTGCACTTTGACAAGAGTTGGGACAAGTGCTTGTCTTTGGCAGAGTTCTCCTACAACAACAGCTATCAGGCCAGTTTGAAAATGGCACCGTTCGATGCCCTATACGGACGCAGATGCCGCACCCCACTGAATTGGTCAGAAGCCGGAGAAAGAACACTCTTCGGACCAGAGTTAGTTAAAGAGGCCGAAGAGAAGGTACAAGTGATAAGAGAAAATTTGAAGATGGCCCAGATGAGACAAAAGAGTTACCATGATAAGGGAACCGCACCTCGACACTTTGAAGTGGGAGATCATGTATCTTGAAGGTACCCCCCACCAAAGGTGTGCAAAGGTTCGGAGTCAAAGGAAAGTTAGCCCCGCGCTACATTGGACCCTACGAAGTAATAGAAGTATGTGGACCCGTGGCCTACCGTATCCAATTGCCAGAACGGTTTTCCGCGGTTCACAATGTGTTTCATGTAACTCAGTTGAAGAAAGGAATGCCCGTTCCGGAGAACGAGATCATCACAGAAGCTAATGCTTGGATCGAGCCGGATTTCTCGCTCGTCGAGCATCCCTTAAAGGTGCTAGATCAAAAAGAGCGAAAGACCCGGAGGCAAACCGTGCGAATGTACAAGATCCAATGGAGCCATCACACGGAAGAAGAAGCCACGTGGGAGACGGAGGATTATCTCAACACCAAGTATCCGGGCTTCCTCCAATCCCGAAACCGTGAGTCTTTTCCCCATTTCTTCGTTGTCAGGTCGAATCTCGGGACGAGATTCCTTCTAAGGGGGGTAGGCTGTGACGCCCCAGGTTTTTAATTACCGTCATTAACGCTAATGACACGATTAGCCGGTCAAATGGTCAACCCTAGGTCAACCTGGGCCCTCACCCATGAAACTCCTTAACACACCCCTAGTGACCCTAGTGAATAGTTAAAACACTTGTGGGACCAACCCTTGGTCAAAGGGTGGGTCAAACCCCCTTGCCACCCAGTGTCCACAGGTGTCTGCCGGAACTTTTGCCGCGTTCCCCAAATTTCACCTAAACACTTAAAATTCTACCTTTAGGAAAGTTGTAGATCTTGTTGAGGGACACAACATTCATGAAGAGTGGCATTGCTGATTTGGGGAGGAAAATTGTGAAAAAGCCCTTGCAAGGCAGATTCTACTGTTGACAGAATCATGTTGACATTCAAAGTTGACATTCCTCTAGATTCAAATCTAAACAGTAAAACCCCATACAACCTTTGGGAAAGTTGTAGATGGTACTTAGATCTACAACTTTGGTATTCATTGTTTGGTCAAGTTGTATTCAAATTTTTGGAGAAATAGTGGCTTGAACACGGCACCGGTGTCACCCGCCGGCACCGGAGCGCGTCGCGCGCCGCGTCGTCGCGCGCGCGCGCGCGCCGTCGCCGCCCCGCCGCCGGCCTTGCCCCCGCATCCGCACCCGCGCCACCCGAGGTCTCGGCGTCCGTGCGCGTGCCCCGTCCCGATGCCCCGCGCCCCCGGGTGCTCCGTCCCGAGGCGCCTTGGCATCCGCGCCGCCGTACGCGCGCGCACGCGCCACGGACCGGCGGTCCGTCGGCGGCGTCGCCGCGCGTACGCGCGCGCGCCTCGACGCGCCGTAGCACGGAGGGTATCTAGCGCCGTCACCCTACGTCACCCAGTGCCAGCGCGCCTACTTAACCCCCCCCCCCTTCGCGCCCCTCCGCGCGCCACCCGAGCGGCCCGCCGCCATTGCGCGCCGCCGCCGGTGACAGAGCCCACCGCTCGTGCTCGCCGCCGTCCAAGCCCCTAGATAGCCTCCTTAGCACCCGGGCAAGCTCACGTGTGCGCTTGTTTGCGCCAATTTGGCCTCCACGCCGCGGCACACCGAGCCGCCCCAAGCGCGCGCCGCCGGTCGCCGCCGTGCGCCGTCGCCGGGAGCAAGTTCCACCCTCGCCACCACCACCAATAGGACCGTGGTGAGCCCAATCGCATCCCCGTGCCGCTTGTTGTCGTGGTCGGGCCCCACATCGCCGCCGGCGAGCCCTCCCGCCGCCGCCAAGGGCATGGATGTGAATCCAAGGGCCTGTTTGCAAGGAATCTTAACTTAGTTTATTTGCAGATCAGTCCACAGTCTTAGAAAATCCATAGAAATTCACAGAAAATTCCAAAACTTCTCAAACAAATTTTGTAGGTCTCAGGATGTTAAACCCCACCTACTTGAAGTACACTTGTGGCTAGATTCAAAGTAGGTTTGGCAGAAAAATTACAAATGTGTTACGATTGAATCTATCATAACTTGAAATGTATAGCTTCTGTGTAGTTGAGCTTTGGATATGTTGTGAGTTAGGATAAGACTAGATGCTGTGCCAAAAATTGCACAAAGTTATCATGTGAATCTATTTATAAAAATGTTTTTCCATCTCTGGCAGAACTGCATAGATGATTTTTCATGTTAAATATATTTATGTTCTTGAGCCCAAATTGTGCACACTGTCTTGTGATGTCAAAAGGCACACCTTGTGATTTAATCATGAATTTAGGAGTAACAGAAATTATTATTCTTGATTTATGCATGTTTTCTTTTGTAAATTAATGGACCAGGTTCAGTAGAGGTTTCATGAGAACATGCTAGCTTTTTAGGCTTGTTTAGGATCAGAGAGCATGCACAAGAAAGTTTGGATCATTTTGAGGCTTATTTATTTTTATATGCATTTAAGTTGAATCACTAGCTAGCCTTTGTTATTTTCAATAATATTTATTTTCCTAGCATCCAACACTTACATGTGGGCCCAATGGACCAGGATAGGTACTGTTAGGCCTAAGAAACACTCATTTGATTTTTGGTAAATTAATTGTTTAATAAATGGCTTAAATGCCCATTTAATATTAAAGGAAAATTAATAAAGAAAATCCCTAATTAAATCTTTTTCCTTTTGAAGGCATTATTGAATATAAATGAAAATAAAGATAATTACCAAGCACTAATAAGAAATTAATTCATAAATATAATTATTAATTACACCATGTGGGTAAAGATAAAATAAACTAAAGCTTTCCCATGGAATGATAAGCTTAAATAAAAACCTTTCTTCAAATGTGGAATAAAAGAGTAACCCATGTACAACTAATAACCTTCCTAAAAGAGAATCCTTAATTGAATGCTTGTCAAGGTGGATATGACCAACTAGAGTTGGATAGGACAACAAACTATCACATCACCTAAAGTGCATTGCATTCCGTGTAGATCTTCCGGACGGAGACTACTCCCCGGTCCCGAAACCGAGGAAGGCGGAGCGAAGGTTCTCTGCAGTACGTGGACGGACTCGACACCGAGAGTGCCCAAGCTAACCTAGTCGACGAAGGCAAGCTCCGGTGCATCTAACCTAATTTTCAAATTCTTTATTCAATTATCTA
Organism: Cenchrus americanus; assembly: GCA_947561735.1. Lineage (NCBI taxonomy): Eukaryota > Viridiplantae > Streptophyta > Magnoliopsida > Poales > Poaceae > Cenchrus > Cenchrus americanus. The sequence continues at coordinate 182,897,383 of OX387245.1, forward strand.
TGAATGATTGTGCATTTACGTTCAGGAGTTGAATGAAACCCTAGATGCATGATCCATAGGTACCTTTGGTTCCTACTAGTATGATAGGTCGATAGCTGCTAAGCTATAGGACCGTTACAAGTCGGGTGATGACCTCACTCGCGAGAATAGGTTCCTCGACAGGAATCATACTATATCCTTAAATGGATTGCTCACGTGGTAAGAGCATGGGATCTGGGCTCCGGTCCAGTGGTTATGTGGGTTAAGTCTTTGAACGTACCAAGCATATGCGGGTATGGGACCGGTAAGCCTAGTACCATAATGAGGCGGCGAGGGATCTTACTATTACTACTCTTGGGATTCGCTCTCACGGCTAGCTACCGGTGGTGTATGGTGACTCCGGGTATCTCGCGGGGTATGCTTGGGATAGCCTGCACCAAAGAGCGTAAGATTCGATCCCAACCCGAGGATTTACGGGGACGGCCTGGGGAGTTGTCCTCGCGGGGGCAGCCGACCGTATGTTTGGGTTTACCTTGCAAGGTTTTTAATCAATCGATTGTCGGCCTCTCACCGTTATCCGAGACTACTTACTCCACTAGTCATGTGATCCCTAATGATGGAAGTTGATGAAGATGATGTTTGATTAATTGTATTGTACAACTTTGTTGCACTAGTTGGCTAATGTAGTAAAGATTAAACTACTAGAACTTGTGCTAAAATCTTGAAAGCAAGGACCTACTCTTTGTTACTTTTTAGCAAAAGCAACCCAGTAGCCAAAAAGCCTTTCATGGTCTAGATGTGGTGAAGTAGATATCACCGAGCGGGTAAGTGCTTGCTTGAGTATTAGCATACTCGGCCTTGCTATAATGTGTTGATCCGGGTCATGCCTTCGGTGATGTGTGGCCCGGTGAGATCCCGCCGGCCGGGAGCTGGAGTGGGTGGAGGACGACTACCGAAGTATCATGGATGGCCTCCGTGGTGACTTCGCCGCCGCTAGTTAAATTCCGTCTTTCAAAAACTGCGAATCGTTTCGTCATGTCAAAAACTATGGTTTGTAATAATTAAACCCTTTGGGGTACGAATTTGGATTTGAATATTGTTGTATCTCCGGACTCGCCTTCGAGTGAGTTTTAATGCATATATCGATCCTTGTGCTATCCCGGTGATTTACGGGGCGTTACCCGGCGACTTACGACAGGATGGTACTTTATTATTGCTTAATGGCCAAAGTGGATCGGTCTTAGGCGATAGTACGGTACTTTTCTGGGCGGGTTGTCACAGCAGCTCCAACAATGGAGCCAACAGGAGGGCCGCCGGCGGCGGCAGTCGCGGCGGCCGAGGCCACGTGAACAGCCACGCCTCTGGTGCCTCACAGGGTGGGTACGACGCCCGCCAGAAGATTGAGGAGCTGCGGCGGAAGAAGTCGACCACTGCAGGCAACAACGACGGCTTCCCCGCCTTCTCACCTTGACTTCGCAACTTGCTCCTCCCCGACAAGTTCAAGCCTTTGGGGATCACCAAGTACGACGCGAAGCAGGACCCCATCCAGTGGCTCAGGTGCTACGCCCTCTCCATCGAGAATGCTGGCGGCAACAACGACACCAAGTGCCTCTACTTCCCCTTCTGCCTGGATCAAGCTCCACTCAAATGGCTCAAGTCGCTGGATAAGCACTCGATCGACAAGTGGGACCACCGAAGGAGCGGTTCACCGGACAACTTCGCGGGCGCCATGGGCCGATCGGGTACTCGCATGGACCTGGCCATGGTCAAGCAGGAACAAGGCGAGACCCTCCGCAAGTACATGTGCCGCTTCTTCGACAAGCGTGCTACCGTGGTCGACGTCACCGACAAGGAGGTCATCGACCTCTTCCAAGACGGTCTCTACCACCGCCGCACCTTTGAAGACTTCGGTCGTCGCCGCCCCAAGTCCATCCCCCACCTCAAGGACATGATCACGTCCTGGGCGGATGAAGAAGACAAGGCCAACACCAAATACGACGCCATCCGTGGCAATAACAAGCAGAACGCGGGCAGCGGCAGCGGCAACAACGGAAACCAAGGCGATCGCAACAACAACAGCAACAACTACTCGGGTCCCAACCGCAAGCGCAAGCCAGACAACACTGTCGCGGCTATCCAGTGCCCTGCGAAGGAGAACTCGAAGAAGAACTCCGACGGCTTCAAAGACCTGTTGAAGGAGAAGTGCCCGTGGCATCTGAACGGCAACCACACCACCGAGCAGTGCTATCAGCTCAGGCATGCACTCAAGGGTACTCCAGAGCCACCGCACCCTCACGACAAAAAGGGCAAGAAGAAGAACAACGGAGATAACAACGACTTCCAGGAACCCGACAAGACCGTCAACGTCCTCTTCGGCGGACTACCCCGGCGGGCGGGAGCAAAAGGCTACCCGTCGAGAAGTCATGAGCATTGAACCGGCGAGTCCCGACCCCCCTCAGGTGGTCGGAGGTACCCATTACCTTCTCCCGCATGGATCAATGGACCAGCTTCTCCGAACCAGGACGGTTCCCCCTCGTCCTGAAGCCGGTGGTCGCGGGCTCCAAGCTCAACAAGGTCCTCATCGACGGTGGAAGCGGGCTCAACGTCCTTTTCACCAAGACCTTGAAGAAGATGAAGCTCGACATCACCCACATGCTCACCAAGAGCAACACGCCCTTCTACGACATCGTCCTCGGCAACGCGGCCTATCCCACTGGGCTCGGTGGTCCGCCGCGATTATCTTCGGGGAATCTCGGGACAACTACCGTACCGAGTACATCAAGTTCGAGGTCGCGGACTTCGAGACTTCCTACCATGCCATCCTCGACAGACCGGCCATCGCCAAGTTCATGGCGGTGCCCCACTACAACTACTTGGTACTCAAGATGCCAAGCCCAGCGGGTGTACTCTCTCTCCAAGGGGACTTGAAGATCTCCCACGACTGCGACACAGAAGCCGTGGAGATCGCCTCTACGAATCAAGTACCCAACGCCATGATGGAGGTCTACGGCTGCGTCGAAGAAGCTTGCTACAAGTGAACTCGACATCCCGGAGAAGTCTGACAGCGCCAACAAGCCTCAGCCACCTGAGGAGGTTCTAGTCAAGACGATCGACCTCGGAACAGGCGACTCCAGCAAGACCACCACCATCGGGGCCGGCCTCGACCCCAAATAGGAAGATGCGCTCATCAACTTCCTCCAGGCTAACCGCGACATCTTCACGTGGAAGCCAGTGGACATGCCAGGAGTGCCCAGGGAATTGATCGAGCACTGCCTCAACGTCGATCCTAAGGCCACCCCCAAGCGACAACACCTCCGACGCTTTGCCGACGACAGACGGGACGCCATCAAGAAGGAGCTCGCCAAACTACTCGCGGGCGGCTTCATCGAGAGAAGTCTTCCATCCCGAGTGGCTCGCCAACCCTATCCTCGTCCGCAAGAAGAACTCGAACGAGTGGAGGATGTGCGTCGACTACACCGACCTCAACAAGCACTGCCCCAAGGACCCCTTTGGGTTGCCGCGGATTGATCAAGTCATCGACTCCACGGCAGGCTGCGACCTGCTCTGCTTCCTTGACTGCTACTCCTGCTACCACCAGATCGCGATCAAGGAAGAGGACCAGGAGAAGACCGCGTCCATCACCCCATTTGGTGCGTACTGCTACACGACCATGTCCTTCGGGTTGAAGAATGCCGGCGCCACCTACCAACGAGCTATCCAGGCCTGCTTCAAGAAGCAACTCAACAAGAACGTCGAGGCCTACGTGGATGACGTGGTCGTCAAGACCAGAAACTCCAGTACCCTCATCGACGACCTTGAAGAGACTTTCGCATCCCTGCGCGAGTACCGCTGGAAGCTCAACCCGAATAAGTGCGTCTTCGGTGTACCTTCGGGCAAACTACTCGGCTTCATCATCAGCCAACGCGGCATCGAAGCCAACCCCGAGAAGATCTCCGCCATCACCAGCATAAAAGCTCCCACGTGCATCAAAGACGTCCAGAAGCTGACCGGGTGCATGGCGGCATTGAACAGATTCATCTTGAAGCTTGGAGAACGGGGGCTCCCCTTCTTCAAACTACTCAAGCACCAAGATAAGTTCGTGTGGACTCCAGAGGCGGATCAAGCCCTTGCCCAGCTCAAGGACTTCCTATCGAAGCTGCCGGTCCTCACGGCTCCTCGCAAGGGCGAGCAGCTACTGCTCTACCTCGCTGCGACTACTCACGTGGTGAGTACTGCCATCATCGTCGAGCGGCGGGGAAGACGGCCACGCCTACCCGGTCCGGGGGCGCCCGGTCTACTTCGTCGGCGAGGTCCGTCGAGTCCAAGGCACGCTATCGGCTGTGCGGAAGCTCCCGTACGCGGTACTCATCACCTCGCGGAAGCTACGACACTACTTTCGGGGAGTACTCGATCTCCGTCGTCACCGACTACCCGCTCGGCGACATTCTGCGGAACCAAGATGCTACTGGAAGAATCTCCAAGTGGGCGGTCGAGCTCGGCGCCCTCACCATCGACTTCAAGCCACGCACGGCCATCAAGTCGCAGGCGCTAGTCGACTTCATGGCGGAGTGGCGGGAGAACCGGCTACCTACTCCAACCGTGCGACCAGAGCATTGGGTGATGTACTTCGACGGCTCACTCAACCTCGAGGGCGCAGGTGCAGGGGTACTCCTGATCTCTCCAATGGGCGAACAACTCAAGTACGTCCTGCAGATCTTCTGGAAGGTCTCAAACAATGAAGCCGAGTACGAAGCTCTCCTACATGGGCTCCGCCTCGCGGCTTCACTGGGCATCAAGCGGCTACTAGTCTACGGCGACTCCGCAGTGGTCATCAACCAAGTCAACAAGTCCTGGGACCGCAACAAGGAGAATATGGATGCCTACTGCCTAGAAGTCCTCAAGCTCGAGAACAAGTTCTACGGTCTCGAGTTCCACCACATCGTCCGCGACAACAACGTTGCAGCGGACGTCCTGTCGAAGCTTGGATCTACCCGCGCTCAAGTACTAGCGGGTGTCTTCGTTCATGAGCTTCACGCGCCATCCATCCTGGAGCGGCGCCACCGACCACCGTCCCGGCGCACCCACCGGGCTGGACGGGAGGTCATGATGATCGACGTGGACCGGAGGCAACCCTTCATCGACTACCTCAACGAGCGAGAAGGTTCCCTCGGACAAGAACTTGGCCGAGCAGCTCATCCGCCGCGCCAAGTCCTACGTCCTCGTCAGAGACAAGCTTTACAAGCGGGGCGCATCTTCTGGAGTACTCATGAAGTGCGTCCCTCGGCAAGAAGGCAAGGACATCTTGGAGGAGATCCACAAGGGCGTTTGCGGCAACCACGCGTCTTCCCGCACGCTGGTCAGCAAGGCCTTCCGGCGAGCTTTCTACTGGCCACTGCTCTGGGCGACGTTGAAGAACTCGTCAGAAGGTGCCAAGGATGCAAGTACTTCGCCAAGCAGCAACACGTCCCAGCCTACAAGCTAGTCACCATACCGCCAACCCGGCCCTTCTCCTGCTGGGGGCTCGACATGATTGGGCCACCGCCAAGCCGCGCCCGGTGGTTTCAACGAGTATTGGTGGCCATCGACAAGTTCACCAAGTGGATCGAGGTCAAGCCGGTCACATGCCCCAAGGCTGACAGAGTACTCGACTTCCTGGATGAACTCGTGCATCGCTACGGACTACCCCACCGCATCATCACAGATCTGGGCTCCAACTTCAACAACCACTAGTTCTAGGAGTACTGCAAGAACAGCGGGATCGACGTCCGATACGTCTCAATTGCCCATCCTCGGGCCAACGGACAAGTCGAGCGCGCCAACAGGATGGTGCTCGACGCTCTCAAGAAGCGGCTACACGACGCTGCTAACTCCAAAGGAGGCAAGTGGATCAAGGAACTACCCAATGCACTCTGGGGGCTACGGACTCAGCCCTCCAAGCCAACGGGGCAATCCTCTTACTTCCTGGTCTACGGCTCCGAAGCAATCCTCCCTGCTGACGTCATGTGGAACTCACCAGCAGTGGAGCATTATGACGAAGGCGTCTCTGAAGGCAGCAGACGAGTTGACATTGATAGCCTCGAAGAAGCTCGCTGCACTGCCCTCGTCCAATCAGCAAGGTACCTGGAGGGTATCCGACGCTACCATGATCGCAACGTCAAGGAACGCTCCTTCAACGTTGGTGATCTCGTCCTCCGTCGCGTCCAGAACACGGAAGGACTACACAAGCTCAGCTCCCCCTGGGAAGGTCCCTTCACCGTGGCAAAGGTGACTGGGTCGGGCTCCTACCGCCTGCAGACACTTGAAGGCGAAGACATCAACAACTCGTGGAACGTTGACCAGCTCTGTCGGTTCTACACCTAGTCTACACGACTACTCCGGGGTTCAAGTCTACACGACTACATCAACACCCCTCTACCATAAGCGGCCTCCGGGTCCTGGCCCCAGTCTCCAGACTACTCCTCTCCAAGATCCAGCCTGCGCAGCTACCTACGGATCCTGGGCTGTGATGAGCGACAAAGGACTCTAGCAGCGGTCTACTAAGAGACCATGTAATCCAAGATCCAGCCTATACGGCTACTTACGGATCTATTGCTGTAAGCGGCTACCCGCCCTAGCACCACTTAGCTGTAAGCGGCCTCCGGGTCCAGGCGACTACTCTGTAACTACGGCCCTGGCCATCCAGGTGTACTTCTTCAGTAATAAAGTTTGATCAATCATCAACTTCTTTACTGTCTACTTCCCTCAACGGGACTACCGCCGAGTACGACTACTCGCATCAACTCCACGATGGGGCTCCGCACTCTAAGATCGCGACTACGAGTACTCATTGATGGAACTTTTCTTTCATTAACACTTAAACAATTACATTACAAATGTTTTTGTACACATACTGCTATGAGCAAACTGTTACAGGACTACTGGAGGTTTAGCTTTTCGGCGACTTGCTCCGCAATGGGCGCCATCTGCTCCAGCAGCTCCGCATACTGCTCATCTGTACAATTGGCGGCTACCCCGCCAGCGACTACTTCCACGGGCGCCTTCGGGAAGTAAGACTTCATGAAGGCCAGCACCTGCTTCGGGATCGACCTCGCCAGATGCTTCACATACGTCGCCAGCCGGCTGGGGGCTTCCTTGAGGCGATCCACGAGTGGCGTGATCTTGGGGCCGCCAGAATGAGGCACCAAGAGCCTTGCGATCGGAAGCGCGGCTTCTTCAAGTTCCCTCTGCTGGGCCCGCAGCGCCTCGCAGTCTTCGTTCAGCTTCTGCAACGATTTGTTGCAGTTGACGAGATCACGATCGGAAGCAATGCGAAGCTCCATGTGCTTGTCGCACTCGAAGGCAAGTTCCTTATAGTCAAGCTCGAGTACCTGGCGGGCCTCCTGCTCCCGGTAGAAGAGGTTCTTCATATCTGTCTCTAAGGTCCTCAACTGCTCCACCCGGGTCTCAAGCTCTGCAAAACAACAAGGCGCAGCGGGTTAGACTACCTCTCAACCTCCAACGACTACCCAACAAGTCAAGCGGTGTACCTTTGTTCTTGTTGCGGAGTGTCTTGTTCTTTCGCACCAAGTCGTCGCTCTTTGCCTGCATCTCCTAGATGTCATTGTGATATTTGGCAAAGGCAGCGTCGAGCTTGGACTGCATGGCGGCCACGTGGTTCCGCGACTTCAAGAGTTGATCTTCAAGCGCCTCAGCCCGGAGCACCGTGTCGCCGAAGCCTTGCAGCATGCTAGACTTCTCGCAGGACCTCTCCACGACGTCCTGCACAGACAACACATGTCAAACGAGTACTCAACGACAGAGGATTGACTACTCAGGAGTTAAGACTACTCACCTTCATCCATCGTTCCGGAGACCGCCTCCAAGTGCCTGGCCACCGTCGCCGGGTCGTCCAAGTCGTCAGCCAGCAATTCCACCCCGCCACGGCCGCTCGCGGCGGCTGCGATCATCGGCGCGGAGCGGATGGGCTCGCGTCCGGATCTCCGGGGAGCGGACTACCACCTCCAGAGCAACCTCTGGTGGCACGGTGGCCTCCTCTACTGCGGTTGCCAAGGCGGCTTCCTCGGCGACCTCCTCCATCGGCTCGGGGGCTCCCTCAGTAGCCTCCGGCACCTGTGGTGTCAAGTTTTGCATGGGCACCGCCGCAGGGATGTCGCTCCCTTCGGCCTCGGCGCCTGTCAAGAAGAAGACAAGTGCATTAGCGACTACGACTACTCTATGGGGAATACTAAAGCCTCTGCAGAGTACTTACCTTCGACCACGCTGGCCTCAGGCAATGCAGCTCCAGCAGCTGGCGCTTCAGACTCCGCCTGAGGGGCAGGAGTGGACTCCTCGGCAGGCGGCGCGGCTTCTTCCTCCGCCACCGCCGTAGAGGGCTCATCTCCCTCCCAAGACAAATCTATTGATTTCCTGCAGAAGTACACAATTGGTTGTCAATCAAGCTCGACTACTACACCAAGTACTACTCGGGAAGGCTCAGCACTTACAAGCTTGACCGGACTATCGTCACGGTTGGGGCACCGAGGATGCTGGCAATGTCTACCAGTCCACCCTCGGCGGGCGCTTCCTCTTGCGCCTCGGCGGTCACCGCCTCTTGCGGCGGCGACGACGGCGGTGCGGCGCCTGCTTCGCGCTCCCCGCGGCCACCACTTCTTCAGCAGTAGCGGCAGCGGGCTCCGTGCTCCTCGTCGTCGTCCTCGTCGGACGTGTCTTCCACGATGACGGTGTCATCTCCTTCACCGACTTTCCGCCGCTCCTTGGCCTTGGTTTTTCCCTCCTCCGGGATCTCGACTTCCTGAGGGGGTGGCTGCGGCTCGGAGACGAACTTCTTCAAGTCGTCCTGCAAGACACAAGACATCAGCGCGACTACTCACAAGCAATGACTACTCGACTAGGGGGTACGGCTACTTACCTCCTTTGGCGGGCGCGCGGCGGAGTACTCCGGGACTGGGCACGCCGTGTACGGTGGCATGTCCTTGAAGATGCGCGTCAGCCTATCGATGATGTTGTCGTCGTCGACCTCGCCTCCAGGCATCCGCGACGTGTCGTCGTTGCCAGCGTACTCAAAGCCCAGGGTGTCGCGGGCCATCAGTGGCGCACCCTGCGCTTCATGAAGTTGAAGGCCACGTGCTCGGCCCTCGGCCGGCTTCTCTCAGCACCTTGATGCGCGCCAACAGCTCGGGGAGCTAGATCCCCTCTGCATCGTGGGCTTTGTGTTCCACCAGGCGCGGTGTCCGGGTCGCTTCCCACTCGGCTTCGGCGTGTACTCGGGGACGCTTGAGGACTACTCGTTAAGGCCGTCAAGATTACTTGAAGCTATCCTTCTCGACTACAAAGTACTCGGGGGCTTGTCGTATGGACCTCCCTGGGCCCACTACCTCGGCGGGTACCAGGACCGACTACTCGGTGGGCCATTGGGACTACTCGGCTTGCGCTACACGGCACCTGAAGGCGTGGAGCACAAGGACTACGGAGGAGAAGTACTCGGTTAGGAAGCTGTACATGTCCTGCACTGTATGGAAGACTCTTAGACGTACTCGACTAGTACTCTCTCCCTACTCCGACTTGTAACCCTGCCTCCCGGACTATATAAGGCGAGGCAGGGACCTTTCCCTAGCATCTCATGCAATCTCATCTCACGGCGCACAATTACACCATCTAGTAATCGTGTCCAATCAATCCAGAGCTACGCAGCATACAGGACGTAGGGTATTACGCACCTCGCGGCCTGAACCTGTCTAAATTGTGTGTCGCGTGTCTCTTCCTTCGAGTTACCGATCTCGGCGAGGCCACATTCATCTACTTCGGGTACTCCCCTTAGTAGGTTGCCGGTCTAAAACACCGACAGGAAGTCCTCCTCTGCCACACATCCTGTACTTTCAAGTATGGCACGGGATATATTGGCCATTCCGGCATCAACACTAGCATCTGAATCTACATTTTCTAGTGGAGATAAAATTATAAGTGAGTATAGAAGCAGGTTCACTAGTGAGACCGTGCAAGCACTTGTCTGTCTCCAAGATTGGATTGGAGGAAACGGTATGTTTACTCTCTGACATGTGTGTGTATGAGTGTTATATATTTACTACATGTTTGATCGGTTTTCAATTATTTCAGATTCTCTCACTCATGATGATATAGTTGGATGTATAATTGGAGATGAGGAGGATGAAATCTAACTCAGGTAAATCATTAATGTCTGGTTATGATTTTTGAATATGTGGCTATCTAGATTTCTAGTGTTCAGTTTACCAATAAATTTATGCACATGAACATCACAACAATAAACAAAAAACACACACGATATTATTAACTTGTGTAGTACTACATGATATGTTGCCATACTTGGCTGGACAGCACACCACAAATACTAGCTAGTTGGGTCATGTGAGACATGGGTGATGCTTCTGGATTCATAAGCTGATCCATTGCTTGTATCTCGGCAAGCTTTACCAATTTCTTTGCTCAATTAACTGTGTAAGGATTTTGATGTTGGTGTGCTGTGAATGCTAAAGCCTAAAGGTTGGTGTTGCTAAAGGTCATCCATTCCCACTGGATGTTGATGACACTATAGAAAAAGGAACAAGAAACTTCCAGCTCCGTTATTTTATTATGGCAATACTTTTCAGCCAGAGGCCCATATGGTTAATTGACATTTCAATTTTAGTTTCCTTCTTAGTTATTACTCACTGGTGAAAATATTGAGCACAAATACCTAATCCACTTCGACTTTCAGATGTCTGGTCAATGCTTGGAAGGTTTATGTTCTGTTCCACTACACTAATAGTTCATTCCCATGGCGGTTCAACTCTCATAGTGAAAACTTGTGTTCTTGCACAGTTGAACTGAAATGATAGTTAGGAGATATGAATCCGCTAGGCATAGACACATAGTTAGTGTCCACTTATCCTTTTTTCTACAAATACTGAAATACATTCATTCTTACATCTATGATACGTAAGCATACCATTCATGGATACTATATGTTGCAAACAGTTTGCATGATCTAGTGAGTTGGAGTCCTGCTGTTCAAAGTCACAAGCTTGCTGGTTGTATGTGCTTCCACTTGAAGTTTGAAGTTTTCTCAACATTAAAGGCAAATGACAAGCTAGGATAATAAGGTCTTTGCCTCTTCGGTATGACCATCCTCTATTTGTATGCCCTGTCCTAGTCTGGTCTCCCTTAACTTTGTATTTCGCCTGCGCTGAGCTGATGTCCACCATGGGGCATCAGACAAGAACATGATGTGCTAAGAGAGACCCCCTTATTGTAGTTTCAGCAATGTATACATCTGTGTGCACCAAAATCCCAAGACTGATTTGAGGAGGGAAATGATGACAACCTTGTATAGGTTGATGGACAGAAGATCTTCTAATAATACAGTTGTTGATCTTCTAAGGCATACCACAGTGAAAAACGAAGCAAATAGTACACATAAATTGAATGACTCCAACACTGTGTCACTGTCTTGCACAACCTGCCCAGACGAGTTCAGCCAATCACTAAATGCAACCAATTCTATCACTTTGTCGCGTCACCTTGCATAGGATCAGAATGCATGACCATTACACATTGATACAGAACTCTTTTATTCTACTCTAATCAAATTATCACCATCATCATCGACTGTTTCAGGTGCAAGATAGCAAGAGCTACACAGGTTTAGCAGACTTTCACACAAGAATGAGTACAAGACAGCCAAGTGAGCTGAGAGGTGGTGTCCTCGAGTTGGCAGCAAGGTAAACTCAGCTAAGCACAGATACTGATACTGTGCTCCAGCTGGCTTCCTGCATCTTCCTGAGCTTCAGTTCCTCAGCAAAAGATGGCAGAGGTTATTAGCCAATGCAACAAACCATTGTGACAAGAACTAAGCTAATAATACAAGGTTGTCATTTGAAGATCTTCTGTCCATCAGACTCTTCTGTCCATTTGAAGCGTTCACTGTGGTGTGCCTATGCGGCCGTACGCGGGCTGCCGCATACGCCCACAAAACGCAAGCGGCCGCATGCGGGCTGCCATGTACGCCCGCGAGAGTGGAAGCGGCTTACGCGGTGGTGGGGCGGACAGTCGCTGACCGCCCCGCTTGCATGTCTAGGAGGAGCGGTCGACGGACGTCATGGGGGTAGGGGAGGAGCAAAAAGGGGGACAGGGCATGCAGAAGAGTTACAGGATGGATGCCAACTTAACGGGTGAGAAGAGGCAGTCCATGGCGATAGATTGAGGCACTTCCTTGTCGTCACGGGGAGAAGAGGGGAGGAGTGAGGGGCGCCCCGGCAGAAAAGACGTTAGGGTGAGGATGGTCTTTTAAAAAGACGTCAGGAGGGGTGGCCGACAATACCATACTTTATAAGGATCGTATGACAGGTGGGAAGAGTGGTTGGTTTTGTGGGCCGGGGATTAGCTGTCGCCGAGTGATGGAGAGGTGAGGACGTGAGGTAGAATGTGCTTGAAATCTTACTATATAGGGAAGATCAAGATTCTGAAAATATAGTAATGGAAATCCCAACCGATAACAGTCATTTCAATAGAATACAAGAAATTGAAAAGGGTAAGGAAGTGGAAAAAAGCATGAGGAAAGAGGATAGTGGAAACCCTTTTTCCTATGTTTATTTAAGTGCAAGGTTATCTTTTGAGATATCAAGAATGAGTTTCAAAGTTATTGAATAAGGATATTGCAAATGGTGGTAAGGGTCGACTATTTATACAGCTAGGAAATATGGCACGCTTCGTGGCTCCCATGGAACTTAAGTACCGAATTAATTACATGTTGACAACCATAGTTACCATTGTAATTGGTTGGAGTTGCAAGCTTGAAATACATAAATAACAAGATTGAATTGATATTAGGTTGGTAAACAAGATGCTGGATTAATAATGCGTGGTAAATCACTCAATCTTAGTCGATGTCCTACGTACAACATTAGAACAAGTATGCCAAATAGAAGGAACAATTTTTTCAGAAGAAAAAAACAAATTATTCCCTTTCAGGTGTATTGAAAGTTCAGATAACCTCCAAACCTCATTTGCCCGTGCTCCTGTGCGAGGGCGGGGCAGAGTGGAGCATAAATTTTTGGCTACCTGCACTCCGTTTGTTCTCCACGCGAAATAGCTCCCGCTCTCTCATCACCTCGTGCAAAAGCACTACGACGAGGTAGATATTGTGCGGCTCTAGCTCCAGCTGCCAGTGGAGCGGCTGCGGGAGCCGCACCAAACCAGTCTGATTTGTTCAATTTAACTCTTAAACTATACTACTATTTGGTTTAACTTACCCTAATTGCAATATGTTATTTTTGTTTTTTCACACGCAAATTGGATTTCAATTCGAGACTTTGTAGGGTGGTAGTGAACATCAATGCATGATCTATATTTTAAAAATATCATTATTTTTTATATAACTTTGTATCTCATGAATACATTTTATTATTAAACTCTTACCCTATCAAAATAATGATAAAAATTATGTTTTATTTTGACATGGCTTATTCTTTGTAGTTAGATTTGGGATGAATTTATTGGCACTGCAAAAGTAACTCTCCTAATAACTATAAAAATATTAGGACATCCTTATTGGCGAACTTTTAAAGATGCACTAGGAAGTAAGAAATTCGACATAGAGGAAATAACATAGTGACACATATATACAACCCACGAAGGAAATCAGCCATGCGGCCCATGGCTTGCCGGAAGACACAGTAGATAGTAGACACGCGGCGCAACACAAGAGGATGGATCAACACCGGGCTCTTGTAGTCATAGGCCTTGAAAACTTTGAGCGATATGTTCTAACTATATCAATGAAATTCTAGCAAAAGTGGTCAAGAGCAATCGAAATTTGTGGAAGAGTCAGTTTGGTAGCAATTATCTTATTTGTAAAATAGGATGATCATGGACAATTGTAGGCAGATAATGTCAATCGGTTGTCTGAAGTTATAAATATATAAATATGTGCATTCATATATTTTAGCTTCAATGCATGCATATACAAGCTGTCCTATGCATTCGGCCATTTCTTTTTCAATGACAAAGCAAAAGGCAGATTAAGAATTACCTGATGATATATATGTATCTTTCAGTTATGGATGTGGCCATGTGGTGTCATATTTCATACTGAGAGTTAAGTCATATTTGGTAATTGGATGTCTGATTCGAGTGCTACATTTGCATTATCAGAGCAGAAATCAGATTGTGAGTAAGCAGGTTATATTAGTATTTTTTGGAGAAAACAGTAGGATAGCCCTAGATCACTAATTAGTTTAAGCATTAACAAACTGTGGTACCCTATATAAAAATTGTACAGTTTCCGAGTTCTTGAAATGCTTTGTCATAACAAATTGTAGGGGTATTACCTACCTTGTATAAGGCATATGCGTCTTGTTTAATTCTTTTGTTTTGAAAGAGAGAACCCTCTGTTTTGTCGCAAAAAAGTGTCATGAGGTTTTTTAGTGTTAGGATGTTACTATAGTTTGGACTTCAAAGCAATATAAAAATTCTAATTTTTTCTAAATTTTGTAAAAGGGCCTCACTTAATGAATTCAGGTTATGCATCCACAAAGATTTGAAGGTCCGTTTATAAAATAGGTCAATGATGTCGTTCATGTTTTTTATCAAGCAGATTTTAGAGTCTAAGCATTCCAGTTATTTTAGATCTTACATAGGAAAAGGCCACCAGGTCTTTTCATATTTAGACATCCAATCTTTTCTATTTGTTGAAATCTCTTTCTTTTGAAATAATGTGCACCAAACTATAATTCTGTATACTTGGTAGACAACAGTTTACGATAATTATTAGTTCATATTACTTTATAAAAAACACGCACACATGCATTTTTTTCGACATGAAACTGGACTATACTACTGAAGACCTGGGCAAATCGCGCATAATAGTTGCAGCGATAAACGCTGGTACATCACCATCCCAGTACCATGAGGACATGCCCTCCTGGGTAACACCATATTGTGCAAGCAAATGAGCAGCCATGTTACAATCACGCTTAACAAATTGCACTACACACCGATTAAATGAGAGCGACATATGAGCCTTGATATCTTGTATGATAACTGCTGAAGCGGACAAATACTCTTCCCTTCTATTAATAGCTTGGACCAGGAGCATAGCATCGGACTCAACAATTAGCTTGCTGATGCGGAGTTCTTCTGCTAGCTTAAGAGCTTCGCGAACCGCCATCAGTTCATTGACGCTAGCACAGTTGATTCTATTGCTATTTCCTGTGCGTGCAACTACCATGTGACCCTCAGCATCTCTGATAATACATCCCCAGCCGCCTCTGCATAAATTCTCCCTAAAGGCTCTGTCCACATTCACCTTTAACCATTCTTGTTGCGGTGGCATCCATCTCTGTCTGGCCACTAGTTTGTCGTCCTTTGCCTTCACAAACAACTGGAGATACTCTGCAGCATAGCATTTAACAACATGGACCAAGTGTTGCTCTGATAGGCAGACACCATCCATTCTGAATTTATTCCTTTGATCCCACCACTGCCACCAGAGAATTATGATCAATAGTTGTTTCTCTAGCGGCATTTTCCATAACATCTCTAGGACTTCAGAAGGAGTAACACACTCTGCCATTTCCCTTCTCATAATCTCCAGACCTAGTCCTCTCCAACATACTTTAACCTTCTTGCATTTCATAAATAGGTGTGCACCATCCTCATCAAACCTGTTGCACATGAGACATCTAGTGTCCTCAATTTTGTCTCTCTTTCTGACAAGATTCCTTTTCAAAGCTAGGATATTATGAGCAAATTGCCATAGGAACATTTTAACTTTGTTTGGACATGGAAAATCCCATATATTCAGCCATGATCTATCACCTGCATGAATTAGATCCCTGTTGCCTGAACAACTAGATTCAGACCTACCACCTGCCTCCCAACTTTCTTCATCTCTTAGCATCTTATATGCAGATCACACCGAAAACACACCCTTCGGATCAAAGTGCCATGCCGCAAAATCTTCCCTGTCGGTCTGTACAGGAATTGATTTAATCATGGACGCTTCCTGTTGCTCAAGGTGACATCAACTAATTGTTCGTCCCAATCCCCAGTAACTGGATCAATCAACTCTGCGACTTTAGTAAGGAGATTGTTCCTGATAGAATTAATAGACTCTTGTATGTCTACGACTTGTAAAGATTGTTATACACATGCATGTGTACTTAGCTTGATCAAGCTAGACTCGGTTACTTGTAGATAGGATTGTAATCTAACTAGAATCGAGTCCAGCTGTGGGAATCAAGTTGTAAACGATTTCCTTGTAACTTCTTGAGGCCTTCGGCCTATATAATTAACACGCACACGCGGCAAGCCAAGATAGGCAGCCGTGCTTGAATCCTTTCATGGTAATCAGAGCCTTCTTCTTTAAACACATCTGCTGCCATGTCTTCTACTTCGTCTTCCTCCTCCGTTGTGACCCTTTCTTCCCTCAGCCACAAAATCTCAAAGAAACTTACCCGAGATAACTACCTGCTATGGAAGGCGCAAGTGCAACCGCCCATTAGAGGCGCTCAGCTAGAAGGGTTCCTAGATGGACCCATCAAGCCGCCGTCCAAGATTGTGGAGGTGGTTAAAGACGACAAGACGAAGGAGATGATCCTCAATGCGATGTATGCAAACTGGCTGGCGCATGATCTGCTTGTGCTCGGCCATCTGCTCAACTCCCTCACCAAAGATGTGTTGGGGCAGGTGGCCACTGCATCTACTGTAGCAGAAGCATGGGAAACACTAGATAATATGTTCTCCGCCCAGTCACGTGCTCGTGTGACGAATCTATGTATGCAGCTGGCGACCCAGAAGAAAGGGAGCCTCACGACTGCAGTCTACTTCAACAAGATGAAGTCCATAGCCGATGAACTTGCAGCTGCGAGCAAGAAAGTCGATGACGAGGAGATGGTATCCTTCATCCTTGATAGTCTAGATTTTGAGTACAACCTAATTGTTTTGTCAATGTTTGGTTGTACAGATCCAATATCTCTCAGCGATCTATATGCCCAAGTCACCTCCTACGAGATGAGGTTGCAGATGCTCCAAGAGGGCGGCCAGCAGTATCAGTCATCGACTAACATGACCAATAGAGGTCGAGGAGGCTTCAACCGTGGCCGTAGTGGTGGAAATCGCGGTCGTGGAAGAGGTGGCAGGAACTCTGGTGGACGCAACAACAACTCTTTCGTGAACGGTGTTGGAGGACAAGGCACTTCCAAGCCGAAGTGTCAAATTTGCGACAAACCAAATCACACCACCCTTGAGTGATGGTACAGGTTCGAAGAGGAGTACCAGCCTAACAATAACAAAAGTGCAGGTTACTCGGCGGCCTATGGTGTTGACACCAACTAGTACGTCGACAGTGGAGCTTCTGACCACATCACAAGTGAGCTCGAGAAGCTAAAAATGAGGGAGAAGTATGGTGGACGTGATCAAGTGCACACTGCCAACGGGTTAGGTATGCAAATTAGTAATATCGGTCATGCTACTACTTTACACTCCCCAATTCGAAATTTACATCTTAAAAAAGTCCTTCATGTTCCAAGTGCTCATAAAAATCTTATCTCAGTCCATCGCATTGCTTCTGATAATAATGTCTTTCTTGAGTTTCATCCTAATTTTTTCCTCGTTAAGGATCGGGCAACGAAGACAATTCTTCATCAACGAAGATGTGAAGGTGGCCTTTACCCTTTAGGGCTGAGTCGAGGAGTTTTAGGTCGGAGCAAGTAGGCGTTTGGTGTCAATAAGCCATCAACATCTAGATGGCATAGTCGTTTAGGGCATCCAGCCTTTCCCATAGTAGAAGGAGTGCTTAGAAATAATAAACTACCTTTTGTTAGTGATGGTAGTAGTGAGTCTGTGTGCGACTCTTGTCAAAGAGCAAAGAGTCATCAACTTCCTTATTTTGCTTCGAATAAAGTTGCTACTGCTCCTCTTGATTTGATACACTCTGATGTTTGGGGTCCAGCGCCTACTTCTGTTGGTAGATTCTCCTATTACGTGAGTTTCATCGATGATCACACTAAATACACTTGGATCTACTTGTTGCGCTAGAAATCAGATGTTTTTGCTATCTTTCGTGACTTTCAAGCCTTAGTAAAAAGGAAGTTTGACAAGAAAAACTTGTCTATGCAGACTGACTGGGGAGGCGAGTATGAAAGGCTAAATTCTTTCTTCCAACGTGTTGGCATTTCTCACCGTGTATCTTGTCCCCATGCACATCAACAAAACGATGTAGCCGAGAGAAAACATAGGCATATAGTGGAAGTAGGTCTATCCCTCCTAGCTAATGCCTCTATGCCTTTAAAATTTTTGGATGAAGCCTTTCTTACAGCCACACATCTGATCAATCTTCTTCCCAGTAAAGTAGTTAATTATAAAACACCCACAGAGCTTCTGTTCCATGAAACTCCAGATTACTCCTCTTTAGAGTGTTTGGATGTGCATGTTGGCCAAATCTTAGGCCGTTCAATTCTAGAAAGCTCGAGTTTCGTTCAAAGAAGTGTGCCTTCCTTGGCTATAGTTCTCTTCACAAAGGCTTTAAGTGTCTAGATATCTCCACTAGACGGGTTTATATTTCTCGTGATGTTGTCTTTGATGAGGATGTGTTTCCTTTTGCATCTCTTCATAAAAATGCAGGGGGCAAGGTTGAGGCACGAAATTTCCCTCCTTCCTGAACATCTTCTCAGTTCATATCCAGGGGGTGTAGGTAGTTTTGATCGATATTCTAATACTGACCCTAATGAGCATACAAGCATTGTTGTTAATGAACAGGAAGCAGCAGGAGACGAATATGAATGTGCAGAAGAAATTCAGGTTCAAAACGAAGCTCCCAGCGGTACACAGGAAGCCCAGGGTGTCCAGACGCTAGGCGACACGCTCGGCACTAAAGCCCAGGCGGATTCTGTCGGCGCAGTAGTCAAGGTAGATACGATCCTCCTTGGATCAGGCGTCGATCCGCCAGAGACAGCGACGGTTGCAGTCCTACGCAATGCCGACAGTAGTCCGGGGAGATCCCATTTGTCTGGTGTACGTGGCGTCACCGGACAGGGGGTGCCGGTTGTGTCCTTGTCAGGATCAGATGGAGGCGGATCTTCTAGGGGAGTTTTGGGATCAAATGCACCTGTCACAACAGATGAACCAGAGATGCAACGAGCTCGGACCAGGTCACAAAGTGGGATATTCAAGCCTAAAGTTTATACTAACGGCACTGTTCATTATGCAAATTTCAACTCCACAGGTGAACCAACAAGTTTAGATGAAGCTCTCAGTGATCCAAATTGGAAGAAAGCCATGCAAGAAGAAATTAAAGCTCTTCACAAGAATAATACTTAACATCTTGTTCCAGTAGTGAAAGGTGCAAATATTATTGACTGCAGATGGGTGTTCAAGGTTAAGAGAAAAGCAGATGGGAGTATTGAACGGTATAAGGGCAGATTAGTGGCCAAAGGCTACAAACAACGTTATGGGATCGATTATGAGGATACTTTTAGTCCAGTCGTGAAGATAGATACAGTAAGATTAGTTCTCTCTGTTGCTGTCTCAAGAGGATGGTGCTTAAGGTAGCTTGATGTACAAAATGCGTTCCTACATGGTATTCTTGAAGAAGAGGTTTACATGTGACAACCTCCAGGTTTTGAGGATGCTAGTAAACCAAACTATGTGTGCAAGTTGGACAAAGCTCTTTATGGATTGAAACAAGCACCTCGAGTCTGGTATGCAAGGTTGAGTACAAAGTTATGTGATCTTGGGTTCAAAGCCTCCAAATCAGATAATTCTTTATTTATATATTTCAAGGATGGGGTCACTATCTTTATGCTTATATATGTGGATGACATTATTGTAACCAGTTCTTCTCAAGAAGCAGTTGTCGCCCTTCTAAAAGATCTGAGGTCAGAATTTGCGCTCAGGGCTTGTTTGGGAAATGGAGGATTCAAGTGGATAGAAGAGGATTGAAGGGGATTTTGAGAAATTTGACTTATAGTGGAAATTCCTCCACTCCAATGCCCTCCATTCCCATTCATTCCACTTATTCCCAAACAAGCCCTCAAGGATCTTGGTGAGCTCAACTATTTTCTTGGAATAGAAGTGACACTGGTTCAGGGAGGCATCCTTCTTAAGCAAGAAAAGTATGCAGGAGATATCTTGGCAAGAGTCGGTATGACAAAATGCAAAGTGTCGTCTACACCGTTAGCATCAACAGAAAAGTTATCAAGACTAGAAGGAAGCTTGTTATCACCAGATGATGCTACGAGGTATAGAAGCATTATGGGAGCCTTGCAATACTTAACCTTAACTCGATCAGATCTGGCGTTCGCTGTGAATAAAGTGTGTCAATACTTACATGCTCCTACCACTACTCACTGGACAGCTGTAAAGAGGATTTTGCGGTATGTCAGAGGAACAAGTGGAATAAGACTCAAAATAACAAAGTCACCGGTTATGATTGTGAGTGGTTTCTCGGATGCAAATTGGGCAGGAGATATAGATGATAGAAGATCAACTGGTGGCTTTGCAATTTTCTACGGTCCTAATCTTATATCGTGCAGTGCTAGGAAGCAAGCTACTGTCTCAAGATCAAGCACTGAAGCTGAATACAAGTCCCTTGCAAATGCTACAGCTGAGATGGTCTGGGTAGAAGCCTTGTTAAAAGAGCTAGGAATAAAGCTTAGATGTCCACCACGATTATGGCGTGATAATCTTAGAGCTACTTACTTAAGTGTCAATCTAGTGTTTCATGCAAGAGCAAAACATATTAAGATATATTTTCACTTTGTGAGGGAAAAGGTTGCATGGCGTCAACTAGAGATCAGGTTTGTTTCTACAAAGGATCAAATAGCTGATGGATTCACCAAGGCATTGGGAACACGGTTGTTTGAGCAATTTCGAGACAATCTAAACCTAATCAAAGAGCCCGGTTGAGATTGAGGGAGGCTGTTAGAATTAATAGACTCTTGTACGTCTACGACTTGTAAAGATTGTTATACACCTGCGTGTGTACTTAGCTTGATCAAGCTGGACTCGGTTACTTGTAGATAGGATTGTAATCTAACTAGAATCGAGTCCAGCTGTGGGAATCAAGTTGTAAACGATTTCCTTGTAACTTGTTGAGGCCTTCGGCCTATATAATTAACACGCACACGCGGCAGGCCAAGATAGGCAGCCGTGCTTGAATCCTTTCAGTTCCCTCTCCTTGATATCACCTTCCTGGACCTGCTCCACGGTATCCAATGAGCGCTCCATATGCTGATGGATTCCCCATTTCCAATTCTCCAAATAATACCCTTTTTTATGGCAGCAACTCCTTGCAAAATGCTTCTCCATGCATATGCTTCTAGAATGATGTACACATGCATTTTACTAGTGGGTTTTTAATAAGTCCCAAAGTGCCCATGGTCGAGAAATCTCTTTAAACTAAAGTCCTCTTGGGCTAACTTCTTAATCATTTCTCGGCCCATGTTCTCGTGGGCCTTTTTCTTAACCCTATGCCCACGCCTGTTTCTTCCTTCGATTCGCCTCAGTCTGCCCCCCTCTCGACTCTCCTCTCCCCTTGCGGCCTTCCTCTCCTGGCGGCGGCGTGGGCGAGCTAGATACAGCACCCGTCTTCCGTCTTCGTCGGTCCGTTCGCCGTTGACGAGCACCCACCAGGTACGCCGACTCGGCCACTCCTCCTCCTTTCCTGGACCCTGGTGTCCGGAACAGAGCACCCAAAACCCTAACCTCGATGTACTGTTCCTACTAACTCCGACTTGTGAGAACCCCATGTCCTATACTGACTGGGTCCGCCCCTGTTTCTCACTAGGTTCTGGTGACCTTTGCTCTTACTGTCTCCCGATTTGTGTGATTTGCAGGGTAATTTCGGAGATGGCGTTCCTGCGGAAGGTTGGGAGTCTTGTCAAGCGATCCACTGGTGCCACCTCGTCGCTCTACCAGGCGGTTCGATGCATGTCCTCCTCCAAGCTTTTCATAGGAGGTTCAGAGTTCTCCGCTCGGCACTGCTAATTCATTTTGTCTTGTTTGTTTTCCTGAATGGTTGGATACGTTTAGAGATTTGATTGCCACAGAATGATTCGGCTGATCATACACATCCATCATTCTATTGTACCGCACTTACCGATCTGTCATCCTTACAGGAATCTCTTATGGCACAGATGAGCAGAGCCTGAGGGATGCCTTTTCAGACTATGGTCAAGTCATTGAAGGCAAGCATTTTTTTTATCCCTCTTCCAGATATACACAAGTACCAAGTACTTTTTCGTGTTGCATGGAAATAACAGTGGTGTTATTGTTCAGCTAAGATAATCACAGATCGGGAATCTGGAAGGTCGAGGGGTTTTGGCTTTGTGACATACACAACCACAGAGGAGGCAGCAGCTGCCCTTACTGGCATGGATGGGAAGGTGCATTGTGCTTACTTTGCCAATTTGACTAGCTTTAACACATCAAGTGACCACAAAACTTCTTGTTCATACATGTTGGTCTGCTTTGCTGAGGTCCAGTGTGTACAGGCTGAACAACCAGACCGTGTGTACCAATGTGTATTTTTTAGGAATGATTTGTCTCTAAAACGTAATCATCGGCTCTTTTCTGAATCTGAAAATGTTACTATTGTCTTGAAATTATGGTCTGATGAGCTCATGGCTTTACATATGCTATAACATCTTGATTATCTGACATGTGTAAAAACAGAATATAGTACAAATCGATAAATTGTTGAGATACGCTTGTTGGGCTGGCTGGGCTTAGGGTATGCCTCGCCATACCTGTACAGCCCACTGGCTCCGCCAGTGTATCCCACAATGCAGTGCTAACCAAATGCTCAACCAAATTGCATTGTTCGTTTATTCCATGTTTCAGGGTCAGTTTATAGTTATTCGAGAAAAAAGGGTCAGTTCATGATTGCTGTTCTGATGTTATGCTACTTTTGATTCTCTTGCACCTGTCTGTAATTTGAAATGTTTTAAGATCTTTATTTGCAAACTTAATAATATATTCTGCCTAATGTTAAAATTTCTAAAAGTTGTTGCCCAATACATTATTGGTAGTATCTCAATGCCAAATGGATCGTATGTGTTTGCATTGTTGCTGCTGGATCAAATATGTACATGAGATCTTGAAGTTAAGTTTCATTTGATGTTATAGACATTAGACAACCAATGCTACATGTGGTGCATTTGGATTTTGGATTTCATCTTACAACTGAGTCTTAATATTACCGTTTCTAACTTACATGAGATGCAAGAAAATAGAATAATTTCATATGTGATTAACCTTACGTATATGAGTGATTGGTACCTTAATATTGCTCTTTGTTTGTTAAATTTCATGATAGATCCTTAGACTGGGGCAAGTGTCTCATCTAGGTTTCTGAACTTAAGAAAGGGCCATTTATGCTGCGAAGTTGTGTGAGTGGATCAACAAAATTTTGAATTAAATATGAGAACACATCTTGGTTTGTTCAGAATTCTTGATTAATACATAATCAATTGAACCAATGTAAATAGATGCTTGTAATTTTTAGATAACTAATTGCTCAAATATTAACTAGGAAAGGTGAACATGCCATATCAAAACCTGTGAATTAAGCCGGAACTGGACCTGCTTTGACACATTTATACTAGTGAAATAACCAAATATGCAACATATGTGAGCCTAGTGTTGATGGACCCGGGTGAGATTGTCATGCAAGTTTATGGATTTGTGATGCATTTTTAGGTTTTTTATACATAAGAGTATGACAATGATGCATTATGGTTACTGAACATGAGAAACAAGCAAAATCTGTCAATTCATTCTATGGGAACTGCTTACATACGGCAATAGGGGAATTGGTAATGGCACTATACGGCAATACAGCCGAGGAGCTAGGATAGGTGTCACTAAAAATAGGAAAAAATTAAGTTATCTTCTAACTGAATCTGAAGGCTATATTGCCTATATGCATGCATCGTCATGGTGTCCATAGTAAAATGCTTTCGTGCTGTATGTCAAGATTAAACAAAAAATTTAGGCCTGCCAATAAACAAAACCTGAAAGTAGAGAAAACTGATCAAAGAAACAAAGCAAACTGTACAATGTTTTCCTGCAGACAGCAACCGGATGTTCCATTAAACAGTGAAATGGCTAGTTACTGCCTTACTGGCTGCAGAAAGAAAATATCCATATGTATCATTTTTAGCATGTGTTCACCTGAACTGCACCCTTTGATGAGAAAATTATGGTTGGGTTTCAGAGACATGGCAGGATATGATTGTGTTCACTTAAATCTGCAAAAGGCGTTTTGAGATTCTTGTTGGGAACTTGTAACCTTTTCTTTTCATTCGTGGCACCTGGCCCTAATGTACCCTTGGTAGAGTGGGTGTTATGTGTGTGAGTTGGTGTGCAAGCTAGGTTTTTAGTCTGGCTGTTTGTACTTGTGTTTTTTTATCTTTTGTTTCCTTAATGAAATGACACACAGCTCTCCTGCGTTGTTTGAGATAAAATAACTCATGTTGCTAGTTTAAACTAGAAACATATAGGCAAAATAATACACTCTGGCACTAACACTGTTGCATTTAGTATACACCAGCCTGACATTTTGGTTGCAAGTGGTTTTTACTTGTGTGCCAATTTGTTCCTTGAATGCAGTGCCTAGGAGCAAGGCTGTTAAAAGCTTGAGTCTTGTGAACTAACTACTCGAACTGTAGCAATAGCTGCAGTATTCATGCAGGGTCGGCGGCATGAAATTTGAAATAGCAATAATCAGACTTAGTCCTCTGTCCATGTAATTATATCCCACAAGTTTGAAAATAACTTTTCTAAATCCTTAGAAAACTACTCTTGAGGGTACAAGTGATCTCATGCTCATAATCAATTGATTTTTTTTCTCACTAATACAATGAAGCACAGTTCTCCTGCGTTTCCAAAAAAAAAATAATCAATTGATTTTTGTGTGGGCCTCATAATCAATCAGTTCAAGACAATTGTTGTTCATTTCTAGAAGCAACAATGATTATTTTTGTTCTACGCAAAAAGCAAAATTGTGAATTAGTTTCTCTTATATGAATTTATTCCGTGCCGTCTATAGTCTTTCTTCCCATTAGTTCCTTTCAAGCTATGCTTTTTGGTCAACCTCTGCATTGTAGTTTCTCTTATGCGAAACAAGACTCACATCAGCACACCATACAAAATTGATGGTTTAGCAGGAACTTTAGAATTTGTTTTTTGTAAGGAGCGCATTCTGCCAATTTCCCAACATTTGTGTTTTAAAAGGAACTTAGAATACTTGTGAAGATCGGGAAAATAAGAGCTAGGGAATAGTTAGATTGTTGGAACAGCTAGAAATTTGGGCATAAATTCATCTGTGTAAGGAATTTCAAAACCGTATTGTCTCATTCACCCAAGCCATTCCTTTGTTTCATTCTGGAAGTAGTGAAAGCTGGGTATGGAGCAGAGAGCACCATTGGCATGGTATCTTGGGATGGGATGGATAAAAGTAAACTTTGACGGGCTAAGAGGAGGCAGTGATTTGTAAAGAGCTGTAATTATGTTTTTAACAGTATATTATGCAATGAACTGCTATTCTGTGTTCATGGTATGATATTGCACGGTATAAAATTTTTGCCAAGTAGAGGGTAATTTTTCATCATGTCATGTTCGGTTTGTGTTCAAAGCTTAACCTGTTTTGTTTAATTGTTTTGATGCATCAGGATTTGCAGGGTCGGATAGTGAAGGTCAGTTATGCTCATGACCGTGGTAGCCGTGCTGGTGGTGGCGGCTACAGCAGTGGTGGATATGGTGGTGGTGGTGGCTATGGAGACAGTGGTTATGGTGGAGGATACGGCAGAGGTGGTGGTGGAGGCTATAGCGGAGGTGGTGGGTACGGTGGAGGTTCATATGGTGGTAGCGGAGGCTATGCCAGCAGCGGTGGCGGCTATCCCAGTGGTGGTGGTGGTGGCGGCTATAATGATGGTGGTAATATGGGCTCAAGCTACAACACCGGAGGAAGCTATGGTGTCTGTCAAGGTGGGCGAGGTGGATATGGTGCTGATGCTGGTTACACTGGTGGATATAACGCTACTCCTGGCAGTTACGGTGGTGATAGCTTCAATCAAGGGGGTGGCACACCAGCTTATGGAGGTGGGGCGGGCAACAACAGCTACGCAGGCAATGCTCCCAACAATGCATCTGTTGGCAAACTGGATGACTTGTTAAGTGATCTCAAAGTTGATGGTGCTGAGGAGGCTGAGGGAGAGGGCGAGCTTGAGGTTCTTGACTTTGTGGATGAGGACGTGAAAGGGGAAGGTCAAGATGATTTCAAGGACCAAGATGAGCCTAATGAGGCCAACAAAAGTAGTTGAACTCGCCCTACGCATAAAGGTGAAAGAAGTAAACTCGTTATGGGCCGCTCTCCGGGTAAATAAATGCATTGAAGGCTTGTACCCTTAATGGCTTCACCTTCATGCAACTAAAGTCTAGAGTGTCGTGTCATAGCTATTTTCCGCTCGTTGCTGCTTGTGCTTTGTATGCTGAATATGCTGGACTTGTGATGTGTTATGCACTCGCACTTGCTTCCGGATGTATCGACACTACACTTGCTTCTCGGTTACCATGTATCGACACTACACCTTCGGTTACAATTTGCTTGTGCGATTGTGGTGTCGGTGAACCATATTGATTTTTCTCCATTGTGGTGTCGGTGAACCATATTGATTTTTCTCCCTTGTTGCTGGTGCTCTGCTACCTATCCTGGGCGGGAGTTGATCCATACGGTAGAGGAGGTGAAAAGTCAGAATATCTGGTCGTAAGTGACAAGTCAGAATATCTGGTCGTAAGTGACAACTGAGATAAGGTGTTTCGATGCAATAGTCGATAAGGTGTTTCGATGCAATAGTCGTCATTTCCCGGAAGATGGATGGAGATTGAAATTATAATCCAACATTAGTTAGTCAAAGCCCCACTGCCATTTCGGGGCTTGCTGGCCGCCGTGGCCCCCGCGTGCTGGTGGCTGGTGCACCCTTGGACCGGCTGCCGGAACGAAAAAAAAGAAAAGCTAAACAAATGTTGGAACAATTTTTTTCAAAAATATTGGTCCCCATTTAAAAAAAGGTGATGTAATTTTTCCCAATAAATGTTGGATTTAACTTCCTAGGGCAGTCCCAATGGTCCACGTAGGGTGCAGTCAATCTCTAATAAATGAGATGGCAAATTGGTGACATGACAACATAGTTAATGACGAAAGAAAAGGAAAACACAAAATCTGGTTTTTCCTCTAGATTCAACCTCTTCATGGGGATTGTCGTATGGACCTCCCGGGCCCACTACCTCGGTGGGTACCGGGACCGACTACTCGGTGGGCCCCGGGATTACCGGCTTGCGCTACACGCACCGAAGACGTGGAGCACAAGGACTACACGGGAGTAGTACTCGGTTAGGGAGCTGTACATGTTCCGCACTGTATAGAGGACTCCTGGACGTACTCGACTAGTACTCTCTCCCTACTCCGACTTGTAACCCCGCCTCCGGACTATATAAGGCGGGGCAGGGACAGATCACCTCATCCAATCTCCTCTCATACGACTTACGGTGCACCATTGCACCATCTTGTAATCGTGCCCCGTCAATCCGAGCTACGCGGCATACGGGACGTAGGGTATTACGCACCTCGCGGCCCGAACCTCGTCTAAATTGTGTGCCACGTGTCTCTTCCTTCGAGTTACCGATCTCGGCGAGTCACAATCATCTACTTCGGGTACTCCCCGTAGTAGGTTGCCGGTCTAAAACACCGACACCGGCGCGCGGGTAGGGGCTCTCGCTCGAGATCACATGGCGAACTCGACGGCTTCCGTCTACTTCAAGCCAACCGTCGCCTTCAACCGCGGCGACACCTTCGCCTTCGGCGCCGGGTCCGCACTGGCCGATGGCGCGGGCTCCTTCCGGCGTCGCCTAACCGTGCGGCCCAACCCGAGGACGAGCCTCGTGACGCTTCCCGAAGTTGTCACGGGCGAACTCGCGCCGGCAAGTTCGGCGAAATTTCGCTCTTCAACCACCATGCCGACTTCGAGCTTGAGTCCGTCTCCAACTCGAACCCGACGTCGCCATGGGCCATCGCATGCGAGCCGGGCCGCTCGGCCATCGCGAGGCGGTCCCTTCACCACGCCGGCACTCCGCGCGTGGCCCCCGCATCCTCGGGCGGGCCCGCACGGGGGCTTCCACTCCACGCCGGGCCGGCAAGGAGCCCGTACCCGAGTACAACTCGGTCTCCGACGCCGTCCCCGATCTCGTTTCGGACTCCGGCCCTCTCTCCGAGTTCTACTCGAACCCGGATTACGAGTTCGACTTCGGGTCGGACCCCCGAGGAACCCGAGTCCGAAGACGACTCCACTGAGCTTCCCTTGTCAGGGCCAGCCTCTGGGCTGGTTATAAAATCAACGCCGGCCGGGAGATACGTCTACTGGCCAGACCGCAAGACCGCTGACCTGGTAAAGGGAGACTCACGCTACGTCGCCTACATTGACTCGCTACCGTTCTAGGAGGGAACACCACTAACCTGGGCTGACTCGAATACACCAACCGAGGTGGCACCCTCTGAGTCCAGCCTGGGTACCCCCGATCGCCAAGTCTTCATGGCTGCCGGCGACACCCCGAGACCCTCGAGCACGGCCGAGGACGGGTACACGGAGGACATCTCCGCGGATGAGCCGTCCGCCAACGCACCTCGCGGACGATACCGCCGCCAACGGGGGACGCTCGACGCGAACGTAACTGGAAGCGCAGCGAACGACGCCGGCGGTTCAGAGACAACCTCCCATCCGCAACCTCGCGGAAGCTCTCGAAGCGGTCGAGAGTAGAGTACACACCACCCCTGAGCAGTGCCTCATCTCGATCACAACGATCGCACGCCAGGTTCAGGGCATACGCGCTGGAGAGGTCATCGCCAAGCTCGCTGAAGAAGCCTACTTCATGCGGGTCGACAACGAGTCAACCCAACCTCTCCCGGCTAAACCCCGCGACAACGAAGCTACTAGTCGCGCCGCCAACGCCGGCCCCAACCGTACTCGAGCTGACCTTCCAGCCGACCCAAATCGCCGCCGCTCCAACGCCGGCGGACCCTCGCAAAGAAGACCAAGGCAACCGAGAAGTTGTCCCCCACCGCGCTCCGGCCGGTGGCGGCGGCAACGACCCCCGACGGCGGCGGCGGCCGACGGCGGCAGCCTCCAACCACGGGGCCAACAGAGAGCCGGAGGCGGCGGCGGTAGCCGCGGCGGCCGAGGCCACGCGAACGACCACGCTTCCGGCGCCTCGCACGGCGGGTACGACGCTCGCCAGAAGATTGAGGAGCTGCGGCGGAAGAAGTCGACCACTGCCGCTGAGGGCGACGGCTTCCCCGCCTTCTCACCTCGACTTCGCAACTTACTCCTCCCCCGACAAGTTCAAGCCTTTGGGGATCACCAAGTACGACGCGAAGCAGGATCCTATCCAGTGGCTCCGATGCTACGCCCTCTCTATCGAGAACGGCGGCGGCAACAGCCGACACCAAATGCCTCTACTTCCCCTTCTGTCTGGACCAAGCACCACTCACATGGCTCGAGTCGCTCGACAAGCACTTGATCGACAAGTGGGACCAGCTCAAGGAGCGAGTTCACGAGCAACTTCGCGGGCGCCATGGGCCGTTCGGGTACTCGCATGGACCCGGCCATGATCAAGCGAGGAACAGGGCGAGACCCTCCGCAAGTACATGCGCCGCTTTTTCGACAAGCGCGCTACCGTCGTCGACGTCACCGACAAGGAGGTCATCGACCTCTTCCGGGACGGCCTCTACCATCGCCGCACCTTCGAGGACTTCGGTCGTCGCCGCCCCGAGTCCATCCCCCACCTCAAGGACATGATCACGTCCCGGGCGGATGAAGAGGACAAGGCCAACGCCAAGTACGACGCCATCCGCGGCAAGTCCAAGCGAGAACCGGGCGGCGGCGGCGGCAATGCAAACCAAGGCGGCCGCAACAACAACAACAACAACGGTAACTACTCGGGTCCCAACCGCAAGCGCAAGCCGTACAACACCGTCGCGGCTATCCGGCGCCCGCGAAAGGGAACTCGAAGAAGAACTCGGCGGTTTCAAAGACCCGCCGAAGGAGAAGTGCCCGTGGCATCCAAACGGCAACCACACTACCGAGCGGTGCTACCAACTCGGGCATGCACTCAAGGATACCCGGAGCCACCGCATCCTCACGACCAAAAGGGCAAGAAGAAGGACGGCGACAACAACGACTTCCAAGAACCCGAGAAGACCGTCAACGTCCTCTTCGGCGGAGCGCCCGCAGACGGGAGCGAGAAGGCTACCCGTCGTGAAGTGATGTCCATTGAGCCGGCGGTTCGACCCCTCTCGGATGGTCGGAGGTACCCATCACCTTCTCCCGCGCGGACCAATGGACCGGCTTCTTCGAACCAAGTACGGTTCCCCCTTGTCCCGAATCCAACGGTGGCGGGCTCCAAGCTCAACAAGGTGCTCATCGACGGCGGAAGCGGGCTCAACGTCCTCTTCACCAAAACCTTGAAGAAAATGGAGCTCGACGTCACCCCCATGCTCACCAAGAGCAACATGCCCTTCTAAGGCATCATCCCGTGCAACGCGGCTATCCCACCGGGCTCGGTGGTACGCCGATTACCTTCGGGGCGTCTCGGGACAACTACCGCACCGAGTACATCAAATTCGAGGTCGCGGATTTCGAGACCTCTTACCACGCCATCCTCGGCAGACCGGCCATCGCCAAGTTCATGGCGGTGCCCCATTACACCTACTTGGTACTCAAGATGCCAAGTCCAGCCGGTGTACTCTCCCTCCAGGGGGACTTGAAGATCTCCCACGACTGCGACACAGAAGCCGTGGCGATCGCTTCCACAAACCAAGTACCCAACGCGATGATGGAGGTCTTCGCCGCGTCGAAGATGCTCGCTACGAGCGAACTCGACATCCCAGAGAAATCTAACGGCGCCAACAAGCCTCGGCCACCTGAGGAGGTACTCGTCAGGATGGTCGACCTCGGAACGGGCGACCCCAAGGCAAGACCACCACCATTGGAGCCGGCCTCGACCCCAAATAGGAAGACGCGCTCATCAGCTTTCTTCGGGCTAACCGCGACATCTTCGCGTGGAAGCCAGCGGACATGCCGGGGAGTGCCCAGGGAGCTGATTGAGCATTGCCTTAATGTCGATCCAAAGGCCACCCCTAAGCGACAACACCTCCGACGTTTTGCCGACGACGGACGGGACGCCATCAAGAAGGAGCTCGCCAAGCTACTCGCACCGGCTTCATCGGAGAAGTCTTTCATCCCGAGTGGCTCGCCAACCCCGTCCTCGTCCGCAAGAAGAACTCGAACGAGTGGAGGATGTGCGTCGACTACACCGACCTCAACAAGCACTCGCCCCAAGGACCCCTTCGGGTTGCCGCGGATTGATCAAGTCATCGACTCCACGGCGGGCCGCGACCGCTCTGCTTCCTCGAGCGCTACTCCGGTACCACCGGATCGCAATCAAGGAGGAAGACCGAGGAAAAGACCGCGTTCATCACCCCGTTTGGCGCGTCGCTACACGACCATGTCATTCGGGTTGAAGAACGCCGGCGCTACCTATCAACGGGCCATTCGGAGCCGCTTCAAGCGGCAACTCAACAAGAACGTCGAGGCTTACGTGGATGACGTAGTCGTCAAGACCGGGGACTCCGGTACCCTCATCGACAACCTTGAAGAGACCTTCGCATCGCTACGCGAGTACCGCCGGAAGCTCAACCCGAACAAGTGCGTCTTCGGCGTCCCTTCGGGCAAACTACTCGGCTTCATCATCGCCCGGCGCGGCATTGAAGCCAACCCCGAGAAGATATCCGCCATCACCGAGCATGAAAGCTCCCACGAGCATCAAAGACGTCCGAAGGCCGACGGGGTGCATGGCGGCATTGAACGTATTCATCTCGAGGCTAGGAGAACGGGGCCTCCCCTTCTTCAAACTACTCAAGCATCACGAGAAGTTCGTGTGGACTCCGGGAGGCGGATCAAGCCCTTGCCCGGCTCAAGGACTTCTGTCAAAGCCGCCAATCCTCACGGCTCCTCACAAGGGCGAGCGGCCTCGCTCTACCTAGCCGCGACTACTCACGTGGTCGATCGCCATCGTTGTCGAGCGGCAAGAAGACGGCCACGCCTACCCGGTCCGGGCGCCCGGTCTACTTCGTCGGCGAGGTTCTATCGAGTCCAAGGCTCGCTACCGGCCCGTGCGAAGCTCCCGTACGCTCGCTCATCACCTCGCGGAAGCTACGACACTACTTCCAGGAGTACTCGGTCTCCGTCGTCACCGACTACCCGCTTGGCGACATCCTTAGGAACCAAGACGCCACCGGAAGAATCTCCAAGTGGGCTGTCGAGCTCGGCGCCCTCACCATCGACTTCAAGCCACGCACAGCCATCAAGTCGCAGGCACTAGTCGACTTCATGGCGAGTGGCGCGAGAACCACTGCCTACTCCCACCGTGCGACCGAGCATTGGGTGATGTACTTTGATGGCTCACTCAACCTCGAGGGCGCGAGCGCGGGGGTACTCCTGATCTCTCCAACGGGCGAACAACTCAAGTACGTCCTGCAGATCTTCTGGAAGGTCTCAAACAACGAAGCCGAGTACGAAGCTCTCCTACACGGGCTCCGCCTCGCGGCTTCACTGGGCATCAAGCGGCTACTAGTCTACGGCGACTCCGCAGTGGTCATCAACCAAGTCAACAAGTCCTGGGACCGCAACAAGGAGAACATGGATGCCTACGCGCCTAGAAGTCCGCAAGCTCGAGAACAAATTCTATGGTCTCGAGTTCCATCACATCGTCCGCGACAACAACGTTGCGGCGGACGTCCTCTCGAAGCTCGGATCCACCCGCGCTCAAGTACCGGCGGGCGTCTTCGTCCATGAGCTTCACGCGCCATCCATCCGGAGCCGGCGCCACCGACCATCGTACCCGGCCCATCCACCCAGCGGGCGAGGAGGTCATGATGATCGACGTGGTCGGAGGCAACCCTTCATCGACTACCTCGGCGAGCGAAGGTCCCCCTCCGACAAGAACGCGGCCGAACAACTCGTCCGCCGCGTCAAGTCTTACGTCCTCGTCGGAGACAAGCTTTACAAGCGGGGCGCATCTTCCGGAGTACTCATGAAGTGCGTCCCTCGTGAAGAAGGAAAGGACATCTTGGAGGAGATCCACAAGGGCGTCGCGGCAACCACGCGTCTTCACGCACGGCCGGTCGGCAAGGCTTTCCGGCGAGCTTTCTCGCGGCCCACGGCCACGGGCGATGCCGAAGAACTCGTCGGAAGGTGCCAAGGATGTCGGTACTTCGCCAAGCAACAACACGTCCCGGCCTACAAGCTAGTCACCATACCGCCAACCGGGCCCTTTGCCGCCGGGGGCTCGACATGATTGGGCCACGCGCCAACCGCGCCGGGAGGATTCAACGGGGTGCGGTGGCTATCGACAAGTTCACCAAGTGGAACGAGGTCAAGCCGGTCACATGCCCCAAGGGCGACAGAGTACTCGACTTCTGGATGAACTCGTACACCGCTATGGGCTACCCCACCGCATCATCACAGACCTGGGGTCCAACTTCAACAACCACCAGTTCTGGGAGTACTGCGAGAACAGCGGGATTGACGTCCGATACGTCTCAGTCGCCCACCCACGGGCCAACGGACAAGTCGAGCGCGCCAATGGGATGGTGCTCGACGCCCTCAAGAAGCGGCTACACGACGCTG
The DNA here is from genome assembly GCA_947561735.1 of Cenchrus americanus. Lineage (NCBI taxonomy): Eukaryota > Viridiplantae > Streptophyta > Magnoliopsida > Poales > Poaceae > Cenchrus > Cenchrus americanus. The sequence continues at coordinate 182,931,117 of OX387245.1, forward strand.
CTAACTCCAAAGGGGGCAAGTGGATCAAGGAACTACCCAACGCACTCTGGGGGCTGCGGACTCAACCATCCAAGCCAACGGGGCAATCCCCCTACTTCCTGGTCTACGGCTCCGAAGCCATCCTCCCCGCCGACGTCATATGGAACTCGCCGGCGGTGGAGCACTACGACTTAGGCGTCTCGGAAGACGACGGACGAGTTGACATCGACGGCCTCGAAGAAGCTCGGCCGCGCCGCCCTCGTCCAATCGGCTAGGTACACGGAGGGTATCCGACGCTACCATGATCGCAACGTCAAGGAACGTTCCTTCAACGTTGGAGATCTTGTCCTCCGCCGTATCCAGAACACGGAAGGACTCCACAAGCTCAGCTCCCCCTGGGAAGGCCCCTTCACCGTGGCAAAAGTGACCGGGCCGGGCTCCTACCGCCTCCAAACACTTGAAGGCGAAGACGTCAACAACTCGTGGAACGTCGACCAACTCTGTCGATTCTACGCCTAGTCTACACGACTACTCCGGGGTTCAAGTCTAATCGACTACATCAACACCCCTCGCGCAAGCGACCCTCCGGTCCCGACTCCGGTCTCGGACTACTCTTCTCCAGGGTCCAGCCCGTGCGGCTACCTACGGACCCTGGGCTGCGACGAGCGTCAAGGACTCTAGCAGCGGTCTACCAAGAGACCACACTTCAAGATCCGGCCGCGCGGCTACCTACGGATCGCGATCCGGCCTATACGGCTACCTACGGATCAAGCGCGCAAGCGGCCACCCGCTCCGGCGCTACTCGGTATAGCGGCCTTCGGGTCCAGGCGAATACTTTGTAACTACGGCCCTGGCCACCCAGGTGTATTTCTTCAGTAATAAAGTTTGATTGTTCATCAACTTCTTTACTGTCCACTCCCTACAACGGGACTACCAAAGCCGAGTACTACTACTCGCACCTACTCCACGATGGGCGCTCTGCACTCTGAGATCGCGACTACGAGTACTCATTGCTAGAAAATTCTCTTTCATTGATACTTGAACAATTCATTACAATTGTTTTCCTATACAACTATGGCTACTAGCTACCTATTACAGGGCTACTGGAGGTTCAGCTTCTCGGCTACCTGCTCCGCGATGGGAGCCATCTGCTCCCCGGCGGCTACGCATCTTGCTCATCCGGCGGTTGGCGGCTACCCCGCCGGCGACCACCTCCACTGGAGCCTTCGGGAAGTAGGACTTCATGAAGGCCAAGACTTGTCTTGGGATCGACCGGCCATATGCTTGACGTAGGCGGCCGGTCGACTTGGAGCTTCACGAAGGCGATCCACCGGAGGAGCGATCGTGGGGCCGCCGGGTGCGGCACCGGGAGCCTTGCGATCGGCGAGCGGCCTCCTCCAACTCCTTTAAGCGGGCCCGCAATGCCTCGCGGTCTTCGTTCAATTTCGCAAAGATTTGTAGCGATTGACGAGATCTCCGTCGGAGGCAATCCGCGGCTCCATATGCTTCTCGCACTCGAAGGCGAGTTCCTTGTAGTCGAGCTCGAGTACACGGCGGGCTTCTTGCTCCCGGTAGAAGAGATTCTTCATGCTCGTCTCCGAGGCCTTCACTGCTCCACCGGCCCTCAAGCTGCGCAAACACAGGCAATGCAACGGCGGGTCGGATGCTTCTCGACTTCCAACAAGTACTCGACAAGTCAAAGGATATACCTTTATTCTTGTTGCGGAGACCCTTGTTCTTCCGCACCAAGTCGTCGCCTTTCGCCTGCAGCTCCATGACGTCATTATGGTACTTGGCGAAGGCGGCGTCGAGCTTTGATTGCATGGCGGCCCGCGTGTTTCCGCGACTTCACGAGCTGCTCCTCCAGCGCCTCCGCTCGGAGCACGGTGTCGCCATATCCCTGCAACAGGTTCGACTTCTCGCGGGATCGCTCCGCGACATCCTGCACAAGACAACTCAAGTCACGAAGAGTACTCAACGACAAATGATTGACTACTCCAAGGCTACGGCTATGTACCTTCATCCACTGCTCGGCTTGACGGATCGCCTCCAGGTGCTTGGCTACCGTCGCCGGCTCGGCGAGATCGTCCGCAAGAAGCTCTATCCCGCCGCGGCTACTCGAGGTGGCCTCCGTCATTGGTGAAGAACGGATAGGCTCGCGTCTTGGATCTCGGGGGAGCGGATAGCCACCTCCCGAGCAATCTCTCGGCGACGTGGTGACCGCCTCTCCCCCGGCGGTTTCTCGACGACCTCCGCCATAGGCTCGGGGGCTCCTTCCCGCCGCCTCGGGGCCTGCGGTGTCAACACCGCATTGGCACCCCCGCGGGGATGTCACCACCTTCGGCGCTCGTCCAACAAGACGACACGTGCATCAGTGCCTACGACTACTCTTCCTGGAGCTCTGCAGCTTCACGCAGGGTACTCACCTTCGACTACACTAGCCTCCGGCAGCAGCGCTTCGGTAGCCGGGGGCTCAGTCGCGGCCTGGGCATCGGGAGCGGTCCCCTCGACGGGCGGCTCGACTTCTTCCGCCACCGTTGCTGAGGGCTCGTCCCCGTCCCAGGACAAATCCGTGGATTTTTTGCGAAATATTCACGGAGGGTCGTTAGACAATATCGACTACCACGGCAAGTACTACTCGTGAGGATATGGTACTTACAAGTTCGACCGGACGATGGTCACGGCCGGAGCACCGAGGATGCTGGCAATATCAACCAGTCCACCCTCGGCGGGCGCCTCCTCCTCCGCCCCTGCGGCTACTGCCTCTTCCACGGCGGCGGCGGCCGGCGCAGACGTCTCCTGCACTCCTGAGGCCACCACCTCTCCAACGGCGGCGGCCACGGGTCCTCTGCTCTCTTCTGGAGCAGGGGGCTGGCACTCCGGTTGCGCGCGAAGTTCTTCAACGGTGGGGGGCGGGATCGCGACTTCCAGCCGGTTCCCCCACCGTCTCCCACACGCCCTCGTCGCCCTCTTCGACGGGCTCCGCCGGCGGCACCTCCCGCATACAAACGAAGACCACTCGTCGGCGAACGTACTCGAACAACGGGTACTCGACTACTCGCTCAAGACAACTTACCTCCCGAGGCGTGGTCTCCGAGACCTTCGGCTTCTTCGTCACCCGCTTCCCCGGCGGGGTTGCGCGGCTTCCGTGGCGGCGCGGCAAGGCTAGCCTCCGGGTGCTAGCCGAAGGGTCTTGAACCGGTGGAACATGAGGCAAGCCCGGGCGGCTAAACCTCGACCGCGGTGGAAGCGGTCCCGCAACGTTTCTTCGTCTTCGTCGTCGTCATCGGAGGTATCTTCCACGACGACGGTGTCGTCGCCTTCACCGACTTCGCGGTGCTCCTTCACCTTCCCCTCTACCGGGATCTCGATCCCGCTCGGTGGCGGCCGCGGCTCGGAGATGAACCTCTTCACATCATCCGCGCAAGACATGGGGCGTTAGCAACTCTACTACAAGTAATCACTACTCGACCGAGGGAGTACGACTACTCACCTCCTTGGGCGGGCGCGCGGCGGAGTACTCCTCGACTGGGCACGCCGTGTATGGCGGCATGTCCTTGAAGATCCGCGACAACCTCTCGACGATGTCGTTGTCGTCCAGCTCGCCTCCCGGCATCCGCGACGAGTCGTCGTCGCCGGTGTACTCGAAGCCCAGTGTCTCCCGAGCCATCAGCGGCTGGATCCTGCGCTTCATGAAACTGAAGGCCACGTGCTCGGCCCTCAGTCCCGCCTCCCTGAGCACTTTGATGCGTGCTAGCAGCTCGGGAAGCTGGATTCCTTCTTGCATGGTGGGCTTCGTGTTCCACCACTCACGGTGCACGGGCCGCCGTCCGCTCGGCTTCGGCAGGCCAGGATGGTGGTTCGTGATGTAGAACCATCTGGTCTTCCAGTCCGTGTTGGAGTCGACGAGCTTGTACGCCAGGTACTGCTCCGCGGCGTCCTCCCTCAGCTGGATGCCGGCCCCTCCGACTACTCTGGGGTTGGAGGCACTGGGCTGCGGCTTGACGCGGAAGAACTTCCGGAAGAGCACCCAGTGCGGCTTGATTCCGAGGAAGGCTTCGCAGAAGTGGACGAAGACCGACGTGTGGAAGATGCCGTTGGGGTTCGAGTTCGGTACTCGATCCCGTAGTACCCGAGCGGACCCTTGAAGAAGTCGGCCGGGCTGGGAGCGCAAGACCGCGCTCCACGAACCGAGAGACATCGGGATTTCATCTTCGGCCTTCTCCATTGGATATGGATCTCCGGCGGCGGATCTCCACATATCGACTTCCTTCTCCCCGATGAACCCACCTTTGTTCGGGAGGGTCGGCGGGTCCTCCGTGTTCACTTTTGATTTCTTCCACTCGCGACTCGGATCAGCTCGCGGTGGAGACATCGGCGGCGCCGCTCCGGTGGCGGCCGCGGCGGCCTCTCCGCGGCCCCGTTTCTTCCGGCGGCCTTGGATGTCTTGGACGGCGAAGGCTTCATCCTCCAAGTGCAAGGCGTCTTCACTCGCATCCGCTCGGGGGCTACCCTAAAGGCTTCGGGTGGCGGCGCGCTTGGATCTACTACGGCGGCAGCAGGCGCTGGGAGTGGATTTGCTTCAAGATTCAAATGGAACGGCTGCGGCTCGAATGGGTGAAAAACCCTAAGGGTTTTGGCTTCTATTTATAAGCCAAATCGGCTCCGCAACGGGCGGCCGGGATAAGTCCACGCGCGGGCGACTCGGCGGCCGCGCGTGACTCTTCGTATTCTACTAGTCGACGCGCCTCACCTCGGGGGCTCGGCTACTTCTACTCGACTACACGGGAAGCGGCTAGTCTCAAGAGCATCTCAGGACACATTCTCCAAGAAGACCCTTCAATTCGAGAGGAAGTACTCGACTCAAGGCTCGGGGGCTCCGTGCCACGTGTCCTTTGGTTTTTTCTCTCCGGATTCTTCGGGATTTTCTTGTCAAGATTTCAGATGGACCCTCAGCCAGAGCCCGCGGCTCAAGGCTCGGGGGGCTACTCCATGTGGAGTGCGGTTTTGCAAATCGCACCTCCATGTCAGCTCCGGCTTCAAGACAAGACGGGCATTTTTTGAAGACCTTCGAAGGCGGTTTTCAATGACGCTTGGGACTACTCGAGAAGACTTCAAGATCGTTCAAACATCGGTGGAGTACATTCCGGCCTCGGGATGCTTCGACTACTCTTGAGGACTTTTGACTTGTAGCACCCGGGGACGCTTGAGGACTACTCGTTAAGGCCGTCAAGACTACTTGAAGCTATCCTTCTCGACTACAAAGTACTCGGGGGCTTGTCGTATGGACCTCCCCGGGCCCACTACCTCGGTGGGTACCGGGACCGACTACTCGGTGGGCCCACGGGATTACCGGCTTGCGCTACACGGCACACCGAAGGCGTGGAGCACAAGAACTACACAGGAGTAGTACTCGGTTAGGGAGCTGTACATGTTCCGCACTGTATAGAGGACTCCTGGACGTACTCGACTAGTACTCTCTCCCTACTCCGACTTGTAACCCTGCCTCCCGGACTATATAAGGCGGGGCAGGGACAGATCACCTCATCCAATCTCCTCTCATACGACTTACGGTGCACCATTGCACCATCTTGTAATCGTGCCCTATCAATCCAGAGCTACGCAGCATACAGGACGTAGGGTATTGCGCACCTCGCGGCCCGAACCTGTCTAAATTGTGTGCCACGTGTCTCTTCCTTCGAGTTACCGATCTCGGCGAGTCACAATCATCTACTTCGGGTACTCCCCGTAGTAGGTTGCCGGTCTAAAACACCGACGGGGATCAAGACTGCAAGACTTAGCAAAATCACCATTGGGAAGACCTGGCTGGAGTCTTGCGCCGTCGCGGCCCCGCCTGCCATTGTAGAAGATGATTTCACTACATTTATTGTCTTCGACTTCTTACCATTGGATATGTTTGGTTGGGAGGAGAAAAAATTTCTCCTCCCTTTGACCACTAATTTAGGGTATTAAACAAAGTCAATTTTAAAAACTACCTCCACAGCCCTATGTAAAAACGCGAGACGAATCTAATGAGGTATCTGACCACATGATTAGAGGATGGTTACTGTAGCATTACTGTAGCAAATCATGGATTAATTATGCTCATTAGATTCGTCGCGCAAAGTTGCACTCATCTGTGAAAAGGTTTTGTAAATAGACTTCATTTAGTACTTCATGCACCCAAGATTCCCTAAGCGAAGTTTTTTTCCTCCCCCCAATCAAACACCGCCAATTGTTGGAGACGATTTCTAGTGTTCGTTTTTGCTGGTGTGGTTATCTTGAACTTTGCACTTAGTCTACCGTTTGGACAGCCCTTAAGCAATGTCGGTCCAACATTTACAGAAAATTATTGGTCAAACATTTTAACATTTTTATAAATGTTGACATCATGTTTTCGGAAGGGTTAGTAGTTGCGGAAGAAGACGAGAATGCAAGTAGTTATTAGAAAAAAGGATAGACTTGGTGGGCTAGAAGTTTCAATTCCTATCAATCCTCCACAAGATAATAGAGCCCTCAAGATAAGATGTGAAGCAACCCATCTAGATATACGACAGAAGCAACTTCGAAATTTACACATAGTTAAAATAATATCATAGTAATTTCTCATTTTTAGTACTTTCTTTATGTACTTGATACTTTCATAGATTTGGTCGACTTCCATTACTTTCAACTCGATTTCTTATGAACAATCAATCCAACACAAACCAGCTTAGACAATAATTGATCCAACAAGAGGATGCATAAGGCTGACTGCACCGGGGCCTGGAACGGGCCGGGAAAGCGACCTGGAGGTCGTTTTTCCCGTTTTCTCCCCGCACCGGCGACTTGGAAAGGGGACGGAACTATCCCGTTCGGTCCCGCGGCTTCCATCCCTGGCGTGTTTGGAGGGCGAACGGCACAGGCCACGTCGGACGGGGCACTCAACCGCCTGGTGTGTCCCGCCGTGGGAGAGAGGGAGAGAGAAGGAGGGAGCCACCGGGAAGAAGCAGGGGATGCAGTGGAGCTCGCCGCGGCTTCCCTCACCGCGCGTTCAGCCGGATCCCCCGCCGCCGCTGCACCTCTTCCCTGCTCCGGGGCCTCCGGTGTCGCGTCCTGTGCGCCGCAGCCAGAGGGAGGGAGGCAGGAGGCGCCACACAGAGAGAAAAGGAGAGAGGGGGAGGAGCTCGCGACGGTGAGGGAAGCCGCCACCGCCGCTTGAAGGTCGCTTGGCGCCGTCGTCGTCGTCCTTCACGCGCCGCCCGCTGGAGAGGAAGCTCGAGCGGCACGCCGGGGATGTGGAGGTCGGGCCGTGTCGGGGAGCTCGAGGTCGGGCCACCGTGTTAGGGATCTCTAGGTCGGGCTTGCCCGCGCTCTTCGGGGCCGCCGAGAGGAAGGGGAACACGGCGCCACTCGATCCGCCCGCTGGGGCCGCCGCGGCGTCGGCGCCGGAGGCGGGGCCGCCGTCATCTACGCGCGGATCCATGGGCGGGAGCTCGATCTCCGCCGGCTTGCCCCCACTCGGATCCATGGAGGCGGCGAGCTCGGGAGGGAGGAGCGGCGCGAGTCCCCGCTCCGCCTCCTCGTCGCGGCCGCCCCGGTCGCTCCGCCGACGGAGGGAGCAGGGCCGCATCTGCCTCTGCTCTGGTGCGCAGGGGCCGCCGCGAGGGGAGGGGAAGGAGCCCCGCCGCCGGCGTGGGGAAAGATGGGAGAGGAGGGCGGGGTAGGTGGGGAAAGGAGAGAGAGGGGAAGTAAAAGAGGAGGACACGTGGGGCCCGTAGCTTGGTAGTTGATATGGAGTTTGAGACAGAGGTTGACGGGTGCAGAAAAACGGGAACTAGACTGTAAAATTTTAATAACTAGACGGAATATTCCTTTTAGAGGTTGAGTTTGGAGGTTTACGAGTGTAGACAGTCTAAAGTGGTTTCTAGCTGGAGTCACCAATCCACCCTGCGCCAAGATGGGGAGCCCTCCTCTCATCTGCATGATCTGCAGCTGCAGGAGCCCTCCTCTTATGTTCCAACATCTGCAGGATCTTCGACCATATGTTATATGCTCCGGCAGCTGAGCTACTTGTGTTATATGTGTGTGTGACTATTGTTTTTTCTAAAAACGAGTCTAGTTTTGACAATAAAAGCGTAATGGGATAAGCCGTATCGATCTGGATGACCGGAACAGATCATGTTGCGACGCCGTCATTAATTTGAATTTTTCTACTTATCTATCAGCACAAATTTTCCACATATAGTAATTCTACACAAATTTGTCTCGAAGACCGCACCCTCCACAAAAAGTTTACTCTATCACTGCACAGTTTAACGGCACAGTTACCTAAACTGAAAACTAGATAACTACACCATAAAGTTTAACAAGGATGAAATTCTTCTCACATATCATGAAACTCCATCACTCTCTCATCATCACATTAATAAAATTGATGATATTTAATATTGTAAAACTCTTCATGAAACTCCAATGAACTTGTCTTGACTAGATTAGCATCTGTTGTACACAATAATTAATTAATGGGAGATCTCAATGCCACTTTCATTATTATCTCCTCGTTTATTTAGGAATACTAGGTGATATCTCGCGCGATACTGTGGAAATATTTTAAACAAAATTTTAAGGTGCAATGTGAAGGTATGACTGATTTCATGACAACATTCTCTTGTAAATAACATTATACATGGAAGTATGATAATTTTTTTGAGAGAAAACCATTCTAAATTATTAATCCTACATTTTCTTCTACTACGAGAATTTGTAGCATGCTATTCACAAAGATATGATATTAACTACAGAAAATCAGTTGAAGACAAAAATATATGATCTAGTGGATGATGACATGACGTATATTGTATAATGACATGATATATAGCGAATAGTGACGTGGAATGCTTGCATGTTGAGATAAATTTATCTATGACTTATAGTGAGTCTCACGTATATAGTTGTATAGATATATTTAGGATGAATTACGGTTTGTCCTATTATTATTGTAAAAAGGAAAAGTAAATGAAGTCTATTGCATACTATTTTTTTCACCGACTCCTCTATGGTAGTTGGATTGGAGAGTGTATGGAAACCTGTGACAATACATGTTCAAGTGGCGGAGCCGAAAAAAATTATAGCTGGGGCAAATTGAGTCGACTAGAAGTAAAAAAAATGCAAATTCACACCACAATTATACAACTGTCACAAACTGTAGCAAAAAATGGATAAGCAATACCAGACTGCACACAAGATCATATTTCTTCTCATGCACATTGTTTGCTCGTCTATGGGCACCTGACGTCATGTTTGTGCACATTGTATGCTCGTCTATGGGCACCTGACGTCATGTTTGGCACACAAACTGACAGGTAGAGGCAAGGGTTAGTGTCCAAAGGTATACGAGAAGTAGTATCCTAGCACAATAGTAACTAGGGCGGCCGCCCACCCCGCCGATAGGGTAGCTCCGCCCCTAACATGTTGTGTCCTTGGGGAGGGAGGTCGTCGGCGGAGACCTATGTAATTTTCGAATATTTTTTTGTTACATGGCTTATTACATTGTTGTTACTTGATATAGCTAATTTTTTATTCTCGAAGGAAAACTGATGGCTGCAAATGGTTACGTATACCAGGTGATTTTGATTTTAACGAGCACATAGGATCCCCGATCCCCTATCATTATGGGTCCCTCGTGTCCTCGTCTGATGGAAAGTCGTACACAAGATATTACAGACCTGATTTGTAACAAATCCTACGATCCAAATAAGAAATTGATCGCAGAAAGTGACATATCTAGCAATAATACTTGGCTCACCACACGTCGGACTCCAAAGGAGGCGGCTGCTGGCGTGTCGATCTGTCCAGCGAGTGGCGATGTCTTGCAAACCCCACTTTCTACAGCTGCTCGGCATCCTGCCGCAGCAGGCAACAGTCCTTGTCACGGGCAACGATGGCATTCCCATTCGCATGTACCGACAAGTAGTACGTTTTCTGAAGAATAATTAACACGTGTGCCAAATTTGTTTGCCTAACAAATTTGATCTCAGATAAAAAAATAAAATGCACCGTAGGTCCATTAACTCGTAAGGAAGTGTCATTTAGGTCTATCAATTCTGAAACTGCATATTTGGGTCTATAAATTTTTTAAGTGGTTCACCGTAGATCCATACCTCTTCGTTTGAGTCTGAAATTTATGTACAACCCCTGTCCATCTTTTTTCTTACACGTGAGTCCTCGAGCACTATAAGCTGACTGCCCGAGGACAAAGACACGAGCTCCTCAGATTGTCTGCTGGCTCAGGGCAGGGAGGCTGGAGCACGCGACCTCTGTCGTGCCTGCCCGCCGGTTGCTTTCTCGTGACGTCATGCAGCAGGGGAGGAGGCGGAGGGTCGCCGCTGCTGCAGCCCGTAGGGGCACGACCACCGTGCCTGCCGAGGAGATTCCGACACCGGTGGGAGTTCGCCCGACCCATGGACGGCAACACGGAGCAGGGGAGGGGTGAGTAAAGGTGAGCGCAGGGGCGGAGTCCGAGAGGCCGGCGACGAGGGGAGGAGAGCACCCCCGCCGTGGAACTGTGGCAGTCCGAGCTTGGCCATCGCGCGCTCGCCCATGGAGGGGCAGCGCCCTCGGCGGTGTGGACCACCGGATGGAGGAGGGCACCACGTCGATCTCCTCACGAGGTCCGCCGCCACCACCTCTACCTTCTCTGTGCGCCAAAAGGCCTACCGCCGCCGCACCAGCCTCTAGCCGAGCTCAAGGCAGAGCTCACGCGACACGAGCGCCCCCCCTGCCTCCACCGTCCTGCTACTCTGCTCAAGACCGCCTACCGTGCTGTGACAACCCAAACCTGGGGCGTCACACGTGCAGCCCCCCCTGATCCGCTACAGAAGCAGGGGAAGGGGCTGGATCTTCGCCGGCGCGCGCCCTGCCCAGCCGGATCCTCCACCATGGGGACGTGACCTCCGAGATCCTGAGAGAGGTCGGCCTCGCATCGACGCGTTGCTTGCCAGCGGAGGATGAGCAGGAGAGGGCCTCCCCTCGTCGCACCGTCGTGCCCTCCTCGCCTCACCGCCGTGAGATGGAATCCTCGAGGAGGCGAGCGATCCAGAGATGGCGGCGGCCGGGGCCCTGCAACACCGAGCTCGTCCCCAAGTTGCCGTCCGTAGGACAGTCGGGCAGTCAACTTGTAGTGCTCATGGACTCACTTGTAAGAGAAAAAGATGTGCAGGGGGTTATTCATAAATTTCAGACTCAAACGAAGAGATATGGACCTATGGTGAACCACTTAAAAAGTTTATGACCTAAATATGCAGTTTCAGAGTTGATGAACCTATATGACACTTTCTTACAAGTTAATGGACCTACCGTGCATTTCACTTAAAAAACAAATTTGGTATCTGCACTGTACGTCTGTACTTGTCACGTTTGGTGTGGCCTCAACGGCTCAACGTCTATAATTTGCGCCTTACTGAGCCGTCTACACCAAACTTGCAGTCAGTATACGTACGTACTACTCTGAGATCGAAGCTCTCGTACGTTACCACCGTGACGACGATGCTCTTCTCACACTCTCCGTGCGCCACCAGCATCCGTCCGCCGTCAACGCCACCGCCGGTGGTGGTGGTTCGCTCCGGCCGATGGAGGCTGCGAGCGGCGGCCGACACGGCGGGCGTGGGCGCCGCCGCCGACGACCACGCGGCCGCCGCCGAGGCTCTTCTCCTCCGGAGCGGGCTGCGCCCGGAGTCGCTGCCGCGGCACGTGGCCGTTGTGATGGACGGCAACTCGCGGTGGGCGCGCGCGCGTGGGCTCTCGCCGGCGGACGGCCACAAGGCCGGCGGGCACAACCTGGAGCGCGTCGTGGCGCTCTCCCGCGCCTGGGGCATCCGCGCGCTCACCGCCTTCGTCTGCTCCCACGAGAACCTGAACCGCCCCAAGGCACGACACGATCGACGAGCCTTTCATCTCAAATCATTTCGCCACCGAACCTGTGGCACGGTTGTTCCTAACCCATGTCGCTTTCTTGGATTTGTTTCCACAGGCCGAGGTCGAGTACATGATGGGTCTGTCCGGGTGGCTCATCGGCGACAACGTCGACAAGCTATCGAAGCAGGGGATCCGGCTGCAGGTCATCGGCGACGCCTCCAAGATGCCGGGCTCCCTGCGTCAAGCGGCGGCGCAGGCCGACGAGGCAACCCGGCACAACTCGCGGCTGCACGTGATGCTGGCGATCTGCTACAGCGGGCGGTGGGACATGGCGCAGGCGTGCCGGGAGCTCGCCCGGGCGGCGCGGGCGGGCGAGATCAGCCCGGACGACATCGACGAGCGGGCGATCGCCGGCAGGCTCGCCACCAGCGCCGCCGGCGAGCTCGCCTGCCCCGACCTCGTCATCAGGACCAGCGGCGAGCTGCGGCTCAGCAACTTCCTGCTGTGGCAGGCGGCCTACTCGGAGTTCTTCTACACCGACAAGATGTGGCCGGATTTTGGGGAGGCCGAGTACCTGGAGGCGTTGCGCTCCTACCAAAGCAGAGATCGGCGGTTCGGTCAATCAAGAGTCTAGTACTCAAGCCGCAGACGCGAAATCGTAGCGGAGATTTGTTGATTACTATTCAACAACTTAGTTACTAATTCTAGTGATAGTGGGACGAAAATCTCTCACCGTAAGATTCACCTCGTGAGACTGTGCTCGCGGGTCGCGGCCGGGCACGGGCAGCGGCACGTGGCTGTGCCTCGCGGCCGCGTGCGTGCGTTGTGTAACCAAGCTCATTCAGTTGCGTATCTAGAAATGTAAGAGTACTAACTCAATCCAGCAGTACGAGACAATTGAATGCCACCACACTCTTGCTTTGGAATTAATTAAATAAGCCTCTCCATAAGCCATTTTTCAACAGCCTGTATATATACACGTTGTTCTATTATACTAGATAATAATTGCACGGGCAGGATAAGTGTTGTTGAACAAGCTGACAGTAGCAAGTTCTTGGAACATAGAGAAGGTACGTGTCACAGGCAGTGTGATAACCTCGTACACTAACGGAGAGCAGAGGATGTTCTGCATTTGATTTGTGCCCTTCTTCTGGTTGCACGCAATTTGTGTACGTATGTAGCGCACATGGCCTTATAAGCCATTTGTTCGAGTTTGATTTTGGTGATTTGTGACAACATGATCGACTAATTTGTTGAGTATATACTTGTAGGCATTCTTAGGCCTATGGATATTACCACAAGTTAACATACCATGACCAAGTTAACATACCATATGCAAGTTAACATGTGCATAGCTATAGGTGATGGCATGTTAAATGATGGTATGTTAAGGTCAAGTGATGGCAAGTGGAAGAAGCAAAGAAACAAGTCAAAGACACAAGGAAACAACAAAAGGGCACCGTCGGGTGAACCGACGGCCCAAATTCTAGTAGCGTCGGATGATTGAGTGAAGTGTGGCAGTGGCCAGCTCATAGGAATCAATAGCACCGGATGAACCGACGGTCTGGTTGGTTCGACCACCGGTCTATCCAATGACTAGTTTGAACAAGACAATAACATGCCAAGACAGGAGTCTTCAACACTGGATAAACCGACGGGGAGGCAGCAGTTCATCCGACGGTCCGTGAGTTCAAGACAGAGAGCAGGTGGTTCATAAGACAGTAGCACCAGATAAACCGACCGCCTCGAGGAAGGCAACAATAAGGTTTCGGCCGCGAAGTCTTCAGCACCGGATGAACCGACAGTGCGTCGATGCAAGCGTCGGATGAATTGTGTCAAGGCCATGTGCAGTGGAGGGCAACGACTAGTAGCACCGGATGAACCGACTCCCGAAAAAGCATAACGTCAGATCATCCGATGGTACTACTTTCTGCAGCTTTTAGCTAACTCATTGGACGCCTCAGGCTATTTATAACCCCTCCACTCACCCATTTGAGGGAGCTGGATTGTGTGGAAGTGCAGAGAAGTGTAAGACACCTAAAAGATCATATCCAAGCCATACAAGTGCTAAATTGCTCATCCATAGATTTGCACATGCTTTGTGTGTGCTTAGTGCTAGGCTTAGCTTAGAGCTGATTGAGTACAAGATTGTGCTAACCTTGTGAGGTGATTCTTGAGTGAATCAAGTTGTACAAGGTGCACCGGAAGTCTTGGGGCCTAAGTGGCTCACCGGCAATCATCTTCGACCCTCCTGCTTGGTGTGGAGTGGCGATGATACTTTGTGCGGGGGACGTGGAGACCCCTTCCTCAGTGGAGAAGCTCCTTAGTGGAGGCGACATCAAGGTGGCCAAGGGAGCTTGGCGAGTGCCTAAGTGGCGAGCCTTTGTGGCGAGTCAAGTGGTGCTCTTAGGAGAGACTTGGTGACAGGGAAGCAATACTCTTGTGTGAGTGTTTCAACAACGTGGACTAGGGGTGACTTAGTGCCTACCGATACCACGAGATAAATCGCGTGTCAAGAATTTGCTTCCTCTCATCCCTCTTTACGTTTCCATATTACCTTCTTGCAATTCTTTCTTGCCTTCACTTTCCTAGAGTAGTATCATGCTAGGATTTGCTATTGGTTGCAAAATTTGTTTTGGGACGAGGGTTTCACACCAGATCAACCTTAAATTGTACATCTAGATAGTTTTGATCTAGTTTAGTTTATGCAAAAGTAGTGAAGCCGCGAAAGGGCCTGTAGCCTAGTGGTTACCTGAGCCCCGGTAGCACCTCAGGTCCTGGGTTCGACTCCCCGTGGGAGCGAATTTCTCAGGATTTAACGGTGTTTGTGCTTTCAGTGGTAGGCGACGTTCCCGTCGACAGCGAGGCGCCTGTGGTGACTTCGTCAATCTTGAGGATTTAACGGCACAGTCTTCGAAGATGCTCCTAGGGGTAGGGTTTGTGTGTATTCATAGGGATGAGTGTGCGCGTGTTGTGAGTGTCTCCGATGTATTGTGTAATTCGCGAAAAAAGTAGTGAAGCCATAGGTACCCTATCTCTCTTAAGCTACGAACATGTGATTCCTTACAACATTAAAAAAAACATCGAAGAAAAAATTTTAAGCGTCTGGCAGACATCACCGAGAGTCCGAGACCTCCCCCACCTATCTTGTATTCTTATGATACATCAAAAAGTAATGTAAAATAAATGAAAATGGTGCATCAGTGTAGCCAGCATTACTGATTCGGAAGTTCAGAGCCACTACTTCCAAACATGAATCTTAAGCAACATATAAAACCGCTTGTGATTTCTTCTCTGACGGCGCTTAAATTGTTCCCGAGAGAGTAAGACCTGATGTTTAGCCATTGTGATTGGCCTAATGTACTCAACACAATGTGGCGAGCCAGATATACATGTTGACTGGTTCTTTACATCCAATTCTTGGACAACCATCCTGCCTAACTCTTTTGCCACAGGTTTGTCAAGAGACACCTCAGATCACACTCCTTGTGTCATATCTGCCTCAACCAAGATCCCCAAACCACAAATTTTCAGGTTTGAGAACTATTGGCTTGATCATGAGGACTTCATCCCAGTCATGCAGCAGGGTTGGAATACCCATATTCAACATATGGACAGTGCCAAAAGGATTAGTGCAAAATTCAAGAATCTGAGGAAAGTTTTCAAGATCTGGAAGAACAAGCTCCCCAACTTGGCTTCTGCCATTAACAATTCCAAGCATATGATTCAGGTCCTGGATATTATAGAAGAGCTAAGAGACCTAACTCTGGAAGAATGGAATTTTCGAAATATCATCTCTGAACACCTCGAGGCTTTACTCCAGCAGCAAAAAACTTATTGGAGACAGAGGGGAACCATTAAATGGGTTAAATTTGGAGATGAATGTACTAAATTCTTCCATGCAAATGCATCTCTAAAACACAGAAAGAACTTCATTACCTCTCTTTCTGATGAGCAGGGGCAAGTAATCTCACATCATGAAGGGAAATCAGAACTTCTTTGGAAATCTTTTAAGGACAGATTGGGTCTCTCGGAATTCACGCATATGTACTTTGACCTCCAGAGTCTCCTCCATAGAGATAATGATCTAGCTTGGCTAGAAACTCCTTTCTCCCAAGAAGAAATTGATAAGGTGGTGGCAGATTTGCCCAATAACAAGTCACCGGGCCCAGATGGGTTCAATGGTGAATTCCTCAAGAAGTGTTGGCCTTTGATCGCTGGGGATTTTTACAAGTTGTGTCAGGACTTCCATGCTGGAGATCTGTGCCTCAAGAGCATAAACTCTTCCTTCATTACCCTTATCCCCAAATGTGACAACCCTTCTAGAGTTGGAGATTTCAGGCCTATCTCCCTGCTTAATTCTTCGATTAAGTTGATAACTAAACTCCTGGCAGAAAGGCTTCAAAAAGTTATCCTCAGGCTCATCCACAAAAACCAGTATGGTTTCATAAAGTCAAGATCGATCCATGATTGTTTGGCTTGGGCTTTTGAATATCTTCACATCTGCAAAAGTACAAAAAAAGGAATGGTCATTTTAAAGCTGGATTTTGAGAAAGCTTTTGACAAAATAGAACACCAAGCCATCTTGCATATTCTCAGTCATAAAGGATTTGGAGCGAAGTGGTTAAGTTGGATTAGAGAGATTCTCAGCTCTGGGACATCTTCTGTGCTGCTGAATGGTGTCCCAGGAAAGGTCTTTCATTGTAAGAGGGGAGTTAGACAAGGGGATCCTCTCTCCCCTTTACTTTTTGTGTTGGCTGCAGATCTTTTACAAACCCTGATTAATGATGCCAAAGACAGGGGCCTGCTTAATCTCCCCATCCCCCGCTTTGCTGGAAATGAGTTCCCAATTGTCCAGTATGCAGATGATACCATCTTAGTAATGGAGGCTTGCCCCACCCAGCTTCTCTTCCTCAAAAACCTGCTCCAATCTTTCTCTGATGCTACTGGCCTCAAAGTCAATTATAACAAATCAGTCATGGTTCCTCTCAATGTTTCAAGTGAAGAATTGGACTCCCTTTCAACAACTTTTGCTTGCCAAAAGGGTTCCTTCCCTTTCACTTATTTAGGCCTCCCCCTAGGAACAACAAAGCCAAATATCCAAGACTTCATGCCTCTTATTCAGAAGTTAGAAAAAAGGCTCTCCGGCACCTCTCTCTTCCTGTCTCAAGCTGGGAAACTGGAAATGGTCAATTCGGTGTTATCCTCTGTTGCTGTATACTCTATGGGAACTCTCAAGCTGCCCAAAGGAGTAATTAGACAGTTAGACAAATTCAGGAAACACTGTCTTTGGAGAGGTGCAGACCTCAACTCTAAAAAACCTTGTAAGGTAGCCTGGCCATTGGTTTGCCTACCCAAAAAGGAAGGAGGTTTGGGGGTAGTCAACCTGTTTACTCACAATGAGGCAATGTTACTCAAATTTCTTCACAAGTTCTTCTCCAGGGCTGATATTCCTTGGGTTCAACTGGTTTGGGAGTCCTATTATAGGAATGGAAAGCTGCCAGGGCAGGGCAGGAAAGGTTCATTTTGGTGGAGAGATATTGTCAGCATCATGGACAAGTTCAAGAACCTTTCCTCAGTGGCTATTGGAGATGGATCAACAGTTTTATTTTGGAAGGACAAATGGGGAGATTTGATTCCTGCTCAGGCCTTCCCTGAGCTCTTCTCGTTTGCTAAAAAGCCTGATATCTCTTTCCTTGCAGCAACATCCACTTTGGACTTTACGGCTAACTTCAATCTCCCGCTCTCAGTTCAGGCGCATGATCAACTCTTACTTCTTCAGAGCAAAATGGATAGCTTGCATTTGTCATCAGATGCAGACTCTTGGCTGTTTACCTGGGGTTCTGCCATTTTCTCCACTTCCAAGGCCTACAAGGCCCTAATTGGGCACCGTGAGGTTCACCCCATCTACAATTGGCTTTGGAAAGCCAAATGTCAAATGAAACACAAGGTTTTCTTTTGGTTACTCATCAAAGACAGATTAAGCACCCGGGATTTATTATCAAGGAAAAACATGAATCTTAGTGATGTCATTTGTGATTTATGCATCCTTCAGAAAAGGGAATCAATGCCACACCTCTTTCTTCGATGCAACTTCGCTAAAGCTTGCTGGCAGATGATTGGAGCTATGGTTCCGACTGCTAGACCAGTTCTGCACATCTTCAACAATATCCGAAGGAAACTACAAGTATCATTCTTTATGGAGATTATCATTTTAATGTCTTGGAGTATTTGGACAGTCAGGAATGACTGGATTTTCAACAATCTTGACCCCTCGATCCAGAGATGCAAAGACAAATTTGTGCACGAGTTTAAGCTTCTACTTCACCGAGTCAGGCCGGATAAAGCAGCTCTTATGAATGTTTGGTTACAGTCTTTCTAGGCTTTTCCCGCTTCTTTTCTGCTCCTTCATCCTTGTACCCTGTTTCTCTTTGTACTTTGTACTTTGTACTCTGTCTTTTGATTGAAATGCATTTACAGTAGGGGCTTGCCCCTCCTGTTTTTCCTCAAAAAAAAAAGGTCTAATCATCTCAAAAGCACCCTCACGTTGGATTTAATTACCAAGCCGGGTAAAAATGTTTTGCAATCAGAGCAAGATCACATCGAAACCTTTTGAGTCCTCCTCTTCTTGACCGCACTCTTTGGCATCCGCTGCTCACAACTAAATACATAGTTGTAGTTGGGCGGTATGTGTGATCTCCACGCAAGAGCAGCAAACTTTCCCTGAGGCCTAGCACGTCCAAGTATGATATCTTGCACTGTAAACTTCGGAGCAGCGCTATCACCATTTGCAGAGGTCGTCTGATAGTTCTCGACAACCACAAAGTATCCAGGAGATACTCTGTTCACGACTGGGAAAAACACTGGTCTGGACAGGGCCCAAGGATTAGCAGGATTTAGACAAGAAAACAAACGATTTTTCTTCTTGAACTCTTGGTAGGCTGCAAGGATAAGGCTCCAAGTACCAACGTCAAAGCTTGATCTCAACATCTCACCGAAGATGGTTGCACACATGAAGCACCCACTCATCTCCCTGGCCATTTCCATGGCTACCGATGCGAGCTTCGGGTGCTCCACGACCACGTCCACACTTCCAAAGGCTCGCACCTTGAAGAAGTACCAGTAGGCCTCTTGGGTCAAGAGCTGCAACTTTAGAGGTAACGTGCTTCCAAATCTCACAATCTCGCTGGATCGACTTGTGACAATGATTTTACTGCCACGTGCGAAGCGATTTTCGACAGCTGAACGAAACCTTCGCCATAAATCCTCACCGATATCTCTGTCCAGCTCTACAATGATCAGCACCCTACCTCCACCTGACTCCGCTCGGTTCTGATGCTTGATCACACCGGCACCATCAGCAACATCTTCCATGTCTTTGCCTATGAGATCACCTCCACCAAGAAGCACAATCCGTGAGAAGTGATTACGCGTCCTCTGGTCCATGCAGGCATGCTCAACCAGGGTACTCTTCCCAACATTTGCCCGGCCAACGATAGGCAGGACACCCAAATACGCGGCGCCCTGATCCCGTGCACCTTGCAGCAGGAAGCTGACGATGCGTTCCATCTCCATCTGACGACCGAACATGCAGCTGTCCATGAGCAGGTACATGCTGTAGGGCTGACGAGCAAGCCGAGGGTATCTGCCGGAGAGCAGGGTGAACTCGGTTGCGTTCTGAACAGAGGCTTCTAGGCTTGCTACAACCCGTCGAAGATCGCCGGAGCTCTCGCCACTGCCGCTACGGATGCAGAGACGCTTTGCTGAATCGAACATGGAGGGAGCGAAAGAGCGCTGACCCGATTCATCATAGGCATGGAGTCTGAACGTGTCGAGCGTGAAGTGTCCCCTCTGCATCTCCTGCCTCAGGGTGTTGAGTTGCTGCAGCATCGCCTGGTTCGTGATGCGCCGGCACTCGGCGTCCTCGACGATGGCGCCGATCCGCAGCAGTAGTCGCCTGAGGCTTTCCAGGCTCTCCGATTCCGGCGGCGGCGGCGGCGGCAGCTTGGAGCATGTTTCAATGAGGAAGGAGATGGATCTGCTAAAGACTTCGCCGATGATGGCGGAGACGATCACCTCCTCCATCTTTGGGAACATCTTTGGGCACGCTTTGCCCGCTCGGGAGGATGCTGCCGCTCCCCCAATGAAGGATCCTAAGAAAAATAATGGAGGATGCTGCCTCTCCCGGGACGAGCTGCTGCAGTGCCGGGTCAAATGATTCACAAAAAAAAGTAGGGGACCTGGTCAAATTTGTCCATCAAGTCCTTGGACCATGCGTAGACAATTCAAGGCACTAACCTGCTAGGTGGTAGATATATATTGGGGACCTTGTTGTAATAGCCACTGCCCACTGTCCGTAGGGAATAAAAATCGTAGGGGACATGACTCTTTGGGCCGGGGTAGAAACATCAAGCGCGCTAGCTTTGCTAGGTCATAGTATTAACGAAACATAATATAGCTATGAACACAATTGACAAGGTAGTAAGTAGTGTTGTTTTTCCATAAAGATGGGACAATTAGACACTCATTTTTTGCGTGCCAATTCACTGGAGCTGCACGATCATTTATTTATTTATTTATTTATTTATTTATGTGTCACAAATATGTTCTAGGTGGATTGCTAATAATGATCTTACGCCATTTATTCTTATTTGAGCCGCTGCTATTTTTGGTCCATGTGATTATACTGAAATGATTTGATTTTTGAGAAAAAATATTGCTACTCCTTTATAATTATCTATTCATTTATCCACCGACTTTATACATGGATTATTCTACAGAAAGCAACCTCACAAAATTTGGTTGCAGTGGTGTCAACGATTGACGTAGGTTTCAAGAGCAAGATAGGTATGCTAAAGAGATGCTCGATGCATGCCTACTGATGATTTCTTTTATGTGCACGTACTGTTAGTAATATGCTTGCAGCAACTTGGTCGTATGGAAGTTACATCTTCAGGTTCAAGTGAGATTGGTCTGATAGTTTCCTTTCTCGCGAGTCTGATGCAAATAGGAAGGAAAATAAAATGCCCATATTGGTTTCATGTGAACAGTTTGTGTTACATGTTTTCATTAGTCAAACATTAGTTATTATTGGCAATAAACATATCAGTTGCATTCATGATGTTGCTGAATGCAGTGTTGCCTGTGCATTTGAAGAGCATTACCTTTGCATCTATGTTGCACATGACTTGATGGTATAAAATGTGCTTTTTGTTCCTGAAGTTACCTTGTATAATGATAGCTTAAGTGTGCAAGGTAATTTTCTTGCTTCCATGAACCAAAGTATGCTTGGTATATCATAAATTTATCACCAGGAGACATGTTTAAGCCTGAAATCTTCATCTTTTGCAACACAGTGTTGGATGGGTCACGAAAGCACAATTTATACCCAGTACTGCAAAAGGATTTCAAAGCACACAAGAGGGGGCAACAAGATGAGATGTGTGCAACCACAATACACTACTAGGCAAAAGAAAGTTGTACCATGTCCAAACCCTGTTAGTACCGGGTGAACAACCGGTATTGTCCCTTCTGTTCTAAAGAGGGAGGATATTAGTACTAAGTAGTTTACCCGGTACTAAACGAGAATATTAATACCTGGTGATCTCCCTACTCAGTACTACTGCGCATCCTACCGATGCACCTAGCTCTTTTTCTTTTTCGTTTTCTTTTATTTATTCTTTTCTTTTCCCTATTATGTTATTTTCTCTCTCATTCTCAGTCATAATCACAGGAATGCATCTCCCACACGAGCACAAGAATATCCGTCTCATAAGATCAATATCTCACATGAATACATCTCTCAATAAAATAATCACACATCTCACTAACACAATCTTTTAATCCTACAATCATCTCATCACAATCACAAAAATGCATCTCAATCCCACGAACCTCAACCGTCGGCCTCTCTGTAGCTCTCCCTGCCTCACCCCTCCATGCCGCTACACCACAGGATCCAGGCCATTGCGCCCCTCCCGGCTCTCCTTGCTCCTCCTGGCCACGGAGGCCACGCCGCCGGCTCACCCCACATCTCCCGACCGTGGAGGCCGCGTCGCTGGCTCGTCTCGTGCTTCCCAGCCCCGGAGGCCGTGACGCCAACTCGCCTTGTGCCTCTCGACCACGGAGGTCGTACCGCTGGCCGCACCGCTCTGCACTAATGCACTCATCAGTGCTAATTGAAAAAATATCCGATACTAACAAACTTTGAGGTCCAGGATATGAAGTCCATGCTCTAGTAGTGAAGGGATAAGGAAGCTGCGAGGGCGAGAGCTGGAGGCCGCAGGGTAATAAAAAACAAGGGGGGCGATGGAGATCGAGGAGGCCGCGGGGGGAGATTGAGACGGAGTACCGGGGAACCAGATCCTCTAACGCGAATGAATCTACGTAAGAGGGAGGTAAAGCCGGAATGACCATCGATGTCGCATCCGAAAAACAACATGCTGCTGATGGCCCAAACGAACGACGCGGCCCAGTTAACCTGCGAGGTGAACGACAGGCGGAGTAAAAAGCTGCGAGGTCGGCAAGCGGCGCGAGGGAACGAGAAAAGAGCGCCATAACAGAAAAAGGGCGCGAAAGAGGTGGCGGAACGGACGAGCTGCTCCTCGATTATGTAAGTTTACCTTCTTTTCACCTATCAGGTTGCTTCCAGATTGAAAAAAATGCTTGATGAAGTTGATCCCACCATCAGATTGCTTCCAGATTGAACTTCATCGAGCCTCCCCTTTTTCTCATGAAAGAAGTACCTGGTTGAAAGAGTACGTGGTATTAAGATGGAAGAAGAGGCAAACACAACGAAACATGACTCCAATCCGTAAGTAATTCATTCTAATTTTGTTTTGCGACAGATGGATTTTAATTGCCCCAAATGCCAAGTGCTAGTACTTATTTGTTCTCTGTAATTCCAAAGTCCCTGGTTGATGTTAATTTTCCATTGCAGAACTATATTACCTAGTTTGGTACCTCATGTTTGTATGGAATTTAGAAATTCAGATGAAGCTTGGGCATAGAGGCTTAGCTACAGTGGGCATAGAGGCTTTGAGGTCAGAAAAAGGTACACAAACAAAAGAGCATCTGATGGAAAGATCACATCATGTAAATTTGTTTGTGCAAATGAGGGTCATCGATTGCCTGACAAAAGAGATCATTTAACAAAGTGCCCGAGAGCTGAAACTAGAACTGATTGTCAAGTCCACATGAATCTTAAAATTGATAGAAAGAAGGTGAAAGTATCTGATGTGTCTTTGGAACACAATCACAAACTACACCTTCCAGAAACCTTGCACTTAATGGTGTCACAAAGAAAGATTTCAGATTTACAAGCATTTGAAATTGAAACGACGGATGATGCGGGGATTGGGCCAAAAGCTGCTCATGAGTTGGCTTGTCGTCAAGTTGGTGGACCACTCAATCTTAGCTACACCCTTCGTGATCATAAGAATTATTTGCGAACCAAGCGCCAAAGAGAGATGGCATACGGTCAAGCAGGTAGCTTGCTCAAGTATTTTCAAGATCAAATTGTTGAGAACCCTTCGTTCTTATATGCCTTGCAAATGGATTGTGAAGAACAAATAGCAAATATTTTTTGGGCTGATGCAAAAATGATCATGGACTATGCACATTTTGGTGATGTTGTTAGTTTTGACACTACTTTTGGAACAAACAAGGAGAGCAGGCCTTTTGTTGTCTTTGTTGGATTCAATCATTTTAGAGAAACTGTAGTTTTTGGTGCTGCCCTCATGTATGATGAAACATGTGAATCCTTCAAGTGGCTATTTGAGACTTTTCTAAAAGCTCATAATGGACAGCAACCTAAGACATTCTACACAGATCAAGATATTGCAATGGGTAAGGCAGTTGCAGAAATTTTCACAGATGCATGGCATGGATTATGCACCTTTCACATTATGCAAAATGCTATCAAACATTTGCATGAAGAGAAGGACGAAGAGAAGCAAAAAGAGAAGAATCAAAAGAAGAAAAAAGAGAAGAGAAAAGAGCACAATGATGACAAGGAAAAAGAGCAAGAAGAAGACAATATTCTTAAAGATTTTAGCGCGTGTATGTTTGAGTATGAAGATAAAGTAGAATTTGAACAAGAATTTGACCTGATGAGAAAAAAGGTGAATAGTCAATCTTGGTTGGATAGTATATACAAGTTGAAAGAAAAGTGGGCTGCATGTTATATGAAGGATGTCTTCACATTAGGAATGAGAAGTACACAGTTGAGCGAAAGTCTAAACAATGATCTGAAAATCCATTTCAAATCTGATTTTGATATCATTCGGTTCTTTAATCACTTTGAAAGGGTAGTGCAAGGAAAAAGGAATAATGAATTAGATGCAGAATTCAATTCAAGGAAGAAGTTGCCTAAAATATATATGAAGAGACCACCACCTTTGTTGGTGCAGGCTAGCAAGTTGTATACACCTCCTATATTTGAAGCTTTTCAAGGTGAATATGAAAGATCCTTAGCAGTTTGCATCAATGCATTTGATGGTAATAATGAATACCTGGTAGCACATTGTAACTATGAGGACGAGTATAAAGTTATCAGTGATCCTTTGAAGCAAACAGTTTCATGCAGCTGCCAACAGTTTGATAGGATTGGCATATTATGTGGCCATGCTCTTAAAGTTCTTGATTCGATGAATATCAAGTCACTACCGCCACAGTATGTGTTAAAGCGATGGACAAGGGAAGCACGAAGTGGAACTGTGCAAGACAACCAAGGAAGAAATATAATTGAAAACCCAAAGATGGATGCCATGCTTCGCTTCAGATCTATGTCCCGCAAATTTCTGAATTTGGCACATCGAGCAGCCACCTTTCCTGAATGCGTCATGTTAGTACATAGCACACTTGAGATCCTTGGTAAGGAAATTGAGGAGAAAATCAGTGCATGTACAGGCACATTTATGGACCCATCCACAGTTCCCACAAATCCTAATCCAGCAAATGATTTGTTGAGTAATGCACGCCTAAAGAAAAAGGAGGTCGAAATAAAAACTTCAAAGCGAAAACGAAATTGGCTTGAAAAGAAGCCCAAGGCTAGGAAAAAGAGCAAAAGCAAAGCTACAACACAAGAAAAAAATCAATGGTACGATGCAGGGAACAATTCCATTCTGATGTATTAATCATGTTTGTCTGAACCCTTCTGTTTTTGTTTTCTTGCAAGATTCAACAGGTTGGGGAAAAGCCAAGTAATGATGGTGCACAAGTAGCAGGAGACAGTGCTTGTGGACATGGTTATTTAGCTTTGCAGGGATCAATTACTAATGACTTTGATGTTGCACTGTCTATAAGGGACAAGGAGAATGATTTAGAAGAGAAGAAGACCCTAAAAAGCTTCACTCAACTATTGACCGGACCAATCCGTGGTGATATATTAACTGGAGATTTATTTTAGCACATTTGATTTTCTATTTTGCTCCCAAGTGATCTGCTCCCAAGTGGACATATATGTTCACCTTCCTTTTGTTATTTTGCAAGCAGACTAGAAGCATGGAGTTTCCAGTAATCTGGCACCTGAATGTATGTTTAAATGGATTTGACAGTATGTATCAAATTAAGTAGTATGTATCAAATTGAGTCACAAGACAATCATCATATTCTCTATGGAGCAGCTTCAAATTGGCACATGCATTCAGTGAACATTCATATTGAGTCATAATCTCAACTATAATAAACATTGTTGACATGTCTGCTGCTATCTGAAGCACAGAAGCACGATGGCTTCTCAACTTGCTTCTGCTTCTCTCCCCAAAATGTTCAGTTCAGTCGATGTGTTTCCTCATGCAGTGGTGTTGGATTAGAGCACCGGCACGACAGCACCAGCCCTGTGGCCATGCCGCACCTGGACAAAGACTCAACCGAAGCCGTTCCCGAGCCTGTCAATGGCAGCTACTCGCCGACGACTTGCCTGAAGCTTTTCCACGATGGTTGATAGCAAGAAAGGGCCCAGGCCATAGGGGCGAGCAAGGTCCAGCATCCTCGGGGGGGGGGGGGGGGGGGGGGTGGCTGAATGCGGCACTCGCCGCTGCTGAACCACAGCCGGTGGCGCAAGGGGCGGCGACGGATGTGTTTGTGTACAGGCATTTTGGGCTGCTAATTTGTTTTGGGCTGGTTTATGGGCCGTGTGGCTTAGCATCTGTTGTGGCCAAGTATATGCTGCCACGTAGTCTACCTCCCTCTTACATAGATTCATTCATGTTAGAGGATCTGGTTCCGAGTACCGGGTGTTTTACTGCACGGTACTAATGGGATGCATTTAGTACCGGGTTGTATTTTGGTCCGGTGCTAATGGGTCAAACCCGTTAGTACCAGGTGGTGTGGTCACCCAGTATGTGATAGGAGACATTAGTACCGAGTCTTGCCTCCACCCGGTACTAAAAGGGTAGGAGGTTCTCCCTCCCCACCCAGTACTAATGCACCCATTGTATTGGGTGTAAAAATATTTGATACTAATAGGCTTTGAGATCCGGTATATAAAGTTCATTCTTATTTCTTAAGGAAGAAGCAGCCGGACATCAAGAAGATGAAAGCCGAGCCGTCGTCTTGGTGTTCTGATCTTGGGTGACAGCCAAGGACGTGTCGATGTGTGCGGTGTGCCATGGAACCTCCGTTTGTTGATGCTGCACTTTGTTTTAATTATTGGGCTGGTTAGGCGGTTTAGTTTTTTAAAGGCCCATAGGCCGTTGTGCACACTTCAAAGTTCAAACACACAGTTGTACTTGAACCGTCCGTAACTGATTTGAACGCAGACATCTATATCTCCGAAACAAATCATCTCAATCTCTATCTGCACCTGAACTATAAAACAAACCAGCTTCAGGGGATCTCGTGTATCGAAAACAAAACAGGGGAACTCGTTTTCCTCCGCCGCTGGCACCACGCCAAACCTCAAAGAAAAGCGCATTGCCACGCCGAACTTCAAAAACAAGCGATCGCCCATTGAAGGTATGCTTGCTAGATGTGTCGATGGTGCCGTTAGGGTCACCATTAAATTTCACCAATATGCTGTTTTAATCCTGCTATCTTTTTATAATCTGAATATGGTCCCTAGTACATACTCCCTTCGTCCCATAAAGAGTCCAATTTTAGTTTTTTAAGATAGATTAGTGGAGGAATGAAAACACTCTAATACCCTCGTCTGTTTGACTAATGTAGTAAATTTTGACATGCAAATCAGATCTAACCACTTAATTATGAAGGTAATTAGATCGATTTTCTAGAATTGCATTCTTTGTGAGATTTTTTTTTTCAAAAGCTAGGATTGCAATTTTTTATGGGACGCAGGGAGTAAGTCGTATGCTATTCACCTTTGTAGCAACATGGAAACGAATTTAGGAAAAATCCCTTGTTCCGTTGTAAGGTTTGTTCAATTTTTTTTATTAAGAGAGGATCGCAAAGCAAGGTTTGGTTTCGAGAGTATGCTTAGCATTGAGGAAGTCAAGTTGAGAAAAAGCTTACTCAGATGTATTATAGAATGTTACGACCCAATAGAAGATGAGAGCTTGGGTCAGGTGAGAGCTTCTCGGTCTCCCCTCATGATGTTGACATCATAATGGGCCTTGAAAATAGGGGAAATCTAGTATAGACAGATGTGAATATTACCACTCCAGAAGCTGTCAAGTTCAAGACTTCTTACAATACAGATGGCATATGCATAAGGGATCTGATGTGAAATATGTATGACCAAGGACCTCCAGATGACGAATTCGATGGGAGCTTCGTCTTGTGCCTAAACGAAACAATCTTTTAGCTCCGGCCTCAAGGGATCACATTCCCGTATCTTATTATTCCGTGATACAAGATGTTTCCAATATTGGAAATATGAATTGGACACTGTTTTTTAAAGAAAGATGTTGCAAACCTGAGGGAGGTATCCATCCAAAATGATGGCCTTTTGGTAATTTGGCCATATTGCAGGTGATGGACATCTTTGCTTTTGTAATAGGCACTGCACATCAACAGAACCTGTAAGTCGAATTGGCATAGCATGTATTTGAATTTACAAGAAATCAAAGGTCAAATCCCTATGGCGAGTGGGGAGGCACATCGAGGTAAACGACCCTCATCACCCGTGGTGGCACGACTCGTCGTGGTGCTCTGGCACCAGCTTGGATGAGGTTGTCGATCTCATCTCATCAATGGGAAGCGAAGGGGATATGTCTATCGGTGGCAACAATGCGATGGAGATTGATGTGAAGGCAAGGGTCGCCCGCTTATAAAGAGGAAAACCATTAGAGCGTGTGCACTCTCTCTTGCCCGAACTTCATACAAATAGCTCCTTACATCGTATTAAAGTCACCACGATGACTAAAGTTGAAGGGACAAAAGTTGAATCGATTCAACCGATGTCACCAAGATGTCCTCAGCGGAGTATGGGATCTGATTTCAATTATGTATGACCAAGGACCTCCAGATGAGGATTTTGATATTAGCTTCATCTTGTGAGGGAAAATCTTTTATCTCCAGCCTCAAGGGATTGCATTCCCAATCTCTTATTATTTTGTGGTATAAGATGTTTCCAATATTAGAAATATGAATTGGAATGAGTTCAGACTCCATTTTTAAAGGAAGATATTGCAAACCTGAAGGGAGGTATCCATCCAAACCGATGGCCTTTCGGTAATCTGGCCATTCCGTAGGTAATGGACATGTTTGGTTTTGTGATAGGCACTGCACATCAACAGACCTTGTAATTCAAATTAGCATAGAATCACAAATTTGAATTTACAAGAAATGAAAGGTCAGATCCCTACGGCGAGTGGGGATGCACAGAGAGGTAAACGACCCTCACCCGTGGCAGCACTGCTCGCCGCAGTGCTTTGGCACCAGCTTGGATGAGGCTATGATCTCATCTCATCAATGGGGTGTTTCCCACCGGCCATCTTTTGCGGAAGATGGGAGGTTGGACTTGAAGGGGAAGCGTCGGGGATATGTCTATCGATGGCAACAAGGCAATGGAGATTGATGCGAAGGCAAGGGTGGACCGCTTATAAAGAGGCAAACAGCTAGAGCACGTGCACTCTCCCTTGCTCGAACTTCGTACAAACTGTCCCCCACTTCGCATTAAAATCGCCACTATGACTAAAGTTGAAGGGACAGAAGTTGAATTGATTCAACTGCTCACCTCTACAACTTTCCCCGGCCCGGTTACCGGAACCGACCCAATGCTCACCAACGAAAGGGCAACCAATAGAAGAGATATGTGCAAAAAATCAGGCCTGGGGGCTCAAAATGCTCCCGACGAAAATAGTGGACAAACAAATGATTTCATTTCATAAATCTTATAAGACTCTTGGTCTCATGACCGTTACAAAGAGCAAAGATTTGAACACATGGTGTTCCCGGCGGTAGAGTCAGGCGAGGGGTGCAAACCGAGCCCGTGAGGTAGAAAGAAAATCCAGCTCACAGGTCTTCCTGTAGCATCCTCCCCTCTACCGACGTGCCAGTGGAAGTCTAGATAGGAGCCAACGATGACCAACGGCCGCCAGCACCTTGGTGTCTCTGGTGAATAACAACCACATCCTAGTGTGGGGATCCACAAGCGCCCAGCACAAGCCTTACGAAGGGCTTTGCGCCGTCTTGAAGGGGTTGTTGTGAGATTATTATAGCAGAAGCACCAGCGAGAGCTCCCACTGGAGCTCTAGACTACTTGGCGCCAGAAGCGCTGCTTAACTGTTGACAGTTGTTAAGTACCTATTTTAAGGCCATCAATTCTTGCATTTTACCACAAGAACTATGCATCCACAGTAGAATAAGAGCTTATAATGATGAACTCCACCAGTGGCAATGCAAAGATGAATGCAAGTATTTAGCACAAGAAAAGAGAAGAAAGCACACCTTCATGATCCAAGCAATTCAGGCTCAGCCAATAAGAGGCTGCCATGTAGGCGTCCACTGGATCCACGATGTCATCAATCCATGGGAAGAAGACCCGACGAATCAGGAGCCACCTTGTACGCATCACATGGATCCTATTGGCCCACCTACGTGTCCAAACTGCCTCCAATCCACGTGGGCACCCGAACCGCATTAAGGACCCACCTGATAGCCACATGGAGAAAGCACAACCATGACGAGCCCAGCCAGGGGTCGTCCGACCCCACAAGTCGGCCGAACCACCTCTGCTCGGTTCATCCTGGCCTTCCACGTGTGAGCTCCTGGTTGGTTCCTCGTCGCATTCCGAGGGTGCTCGCGGTTCCTCACGAAGTTGTCCAGCCCCTATAAATAGAAGAGAGTGGGGGTAAGAAGAGGACAACACACTTGAAGGCAACTTCTCACCTTTGTCTCCTTCCCCCTCTCCTCCTCTCTTGGTTGAGGTGAAACTTCACCTCACCATGGGTGTGTGTGTGTGGAGGATCTAGCCTAGGTGGTGCTAGGTAGAGAGGGAGTGTGTGTGAGTGAATAGAGGTGAGATGGTGATGATCCATTCATCAGCCATCATCCCCTTGTACCTCGTGAATGATGTCGTTCTTCATTTAGACTAAAGTGAGTATTTCAGTATATTCCAATTAGACTAAAGTGGCATTCATGCATAGGTGATATGTTCTTGTGTTCTTCATCCGTTCTTGATCTTAGGCTTGTTTTCTAGTTGAACCACTCCTTTCGATCCTGTGGAGAACATGCATAAGTTTTTATCCATGTAAGGAATCGGGTGCTCGTTAGCCTAAGAGGGGGAGGGGGTGAATTAGGCAACTTAAAACCTTAACCTATGGCTTCACTATTTTTACTCAAAGATAAACTAGAACATACTATCTAGATGTGCAACTAGGGTTGTTCTAGTGTGAAACTCCCATCCCAAAACAAGGTTTGCAACCTATAGCCAATCCTAGCATGATATTATTCTAGGAAAGTAAAGACAAGCAAATATTGCAATAGAGTAAATGCGGAAACGTAAAGGGGATGAGAGAAAGCAAACTCTTGACACACGATTTATCATGTGGTATCGATCGGCACTAAGCCACCCCTAGTCCATGTTGTTGAAGCACTCACACAAGAGTATTGCTTCCCGGTCACCAAGTCTCTCCCAAGAGCACCACTTGACTCGCCACAAAGGCTAGCCACTTAGGCACTTGTCAAGCTCCCTTGGTCACATTGATGCCGCCTCCACTAAGGAGCTTCTCCACCAAGGAAGGGGGTCTCCACGTCCCTCGCACAAAGTGTCCTCGCCGCTCCACACCAAGCCGGAGGGTCGATGACGATTGCCGGTGAGCCACTTAGGCCCCAAGGCTTCCGGCAAACGTTGTACAACTTGATTCACTCAAGAATCACCTCACAAGGTTGGCACAACCTTGCACTTACTCAGCTCTAAGCTAAGCCTAACACTAAGCACATACACAAAGCATATACAAGTCTAAGGATGAGCAATTAAGCACTTGGATGGATTGGATATGATCTTCTAGGTGTCTTGAACTCCTCTGCACTTCCACACAATCTAGCAACCTCAAATGGGTGAGTGGAGGGGGTATAAATAGCCCAAGGCATCAAACTAGCCGTTGGCTAACGACCACTGAAAAAGGTAGCGTCGGATGAACTGATGCTAGATTTTCCAGGGTGTCGGTTCATCCGGTGCCCCTCCCACGTCACTTAGCCGTTGAGATTCTCTAACACAACTGCTCTGGCGCTATACACCGACGGTCCGTCGGATCATCCGGCGCTGAAGACCCCGCAACCAAGTCATCTCTGTTAGCTTCCACGCGACCGTCGGATAGACCGACGCTACCCCTTGACCAAGGTGTCGGATCATCTGGTGCTGAAGGCTTCATCTTGGCGCGTATCTGTCTTGATTCAAACTAAGCGTCAGATAGACCGACAGTGTCCCCACTCAGACCGTCGGATCATCTGGTGCTACTGTCTTCGCTGCTCTTCCTCTGCAACTCTTCCTCTGCAACTCGTCCGACGCATCTACAAAATGGACTGTCGGTTCATCCGACGGTGCCTAGGGTTTCACCTAGTGAACCAACTCGTCTGACGATTGCATCGACGCTTGCTATTTAGGTACCGTCGGTTCATCCGACGGTGTCCTTTTCCTTCTTTTTCTTCGCGTCTTCAACTTGGATTTTTGCTTCAACTTAACACACTTAACATGCCCATACTTATAGCCTCAAAATATATCCTAAGTCCTCAATTTTGCTATAAGTAACCTAACATGTCCATGTTATGTTAACTTGTGGTATGACATGTTAGCTTGAGCATGGTATGTTAACATGTGGTAACATCCATGGGACCTAGGAATGCCTACAAAGACATGCTAGACAATGTGGTTAGTCCCATTACTTGTGTTAGCATGAATCACCAAAATCAACTCGAACAAATGGCAAATGTGGCCATGTTCTCTACAATCCATTTGTATGACTGCTCGTCAATTAGAATATAGTGGGTGCTCATGCATATCTGATTTAGATCAAAGTATCATTCATATCTCCTGTCGCCTATTTGATTCCATGATGAGTGAAGCCTAGCCCGTATTCGCGGGTTCGTCGCTCCGTATTTATACAGAGTGCTATAGTGTTGCTACGGGACGTCAGACGTAGTCGTGCTATAGTAGTGATCGGTGGTGTAGACGTGGTGCCTGGATTGTGGGTTATTCTTTGTTTGCCCCGTATCTTGGGGATTCATAGGGGTAGGCTGCATTAGTGACAGCCGTTGGACCCTTGTACTCCCCCATGTTCGGATACAGTGTAGAGCTTTCGGACGGAACTGACCTGTTACATCCAGGAGGGAACTGGTACCTGAAGCGAGTGTCCTTATCTCGAGCTTGTGCCCTTCTACAATCAATACCCATAGGAGACTCCTCATCTCTCAGTCTACCTCAGCAGGGATCATGTGTCCTTGGATGGTCATTCTTAGAGCTCCCCTTCTGTTCCTAGGATTCAATACCCTTTGGAATACTCCTTAGGTGAAGTGCTACAACAGTATATCCATGTGCTTGCGGATTCATTCGTACCTGTAGGTATACCTAGGTGATTCTTACGCTCACGCTATCCCGACGTCGTAGTGGTGACGTTAAGAAATACCAACAAGCATTTCTAGCGTCGTTGTCGGGGAACGGTTGTCATGAATCTACACATCCGACTATTCTCGTATCTTTTGTTTTCATTTTTGTTCTACCTCTACCCCCGTTATCCATGGAAGGTTATCCTCGTACACACCTTCCGCCCGACATGAGTGAATCTGAAGAACAGTCCTCTTTAGGACCCATTCCATTGTCATCTTACCTGATTCACCCACTCCTCATGAGGCTAGTTCAAGAAAATTCGTTCTCGGGGATGAGTCATGAGAACCCCTACGACCATGTGAGAGACTTTGAGCAATTGTGTTCGACCTAGGGTAGATCCTAGATGACACAAGATGTTCTTAAGAGGAACCTGTTCCTGTTCTCCCTCTCTGGGAAGGCAAGAATTTGGTACTATTGTTTTGGTTCTGATCATTCCAGCTTGGAAAGTTTGAGGGCAGCTTTCTGCATCAGATTCTTCCCACTACGACATATCATTGCTCTAAGAACGGTAATACTCAATTTTAAACAAGGAGAGGAGGAATCACTAGGAATGGCATGGCACCGTTTTCCCTCTTTGGTCGAAACGTGCCCAGTCCTTGGTCTACCTGACTCAGTGCTTTGCAACATTTCTGGGTTGGTTTACTGGAAGACGTGTCATGAGACTTGATGCCCTCTCGAGAGGCGCCTTTGTGTTCCTAGAGCCTGAATGAGGAAATGAAATTCTTGGAGAAATCTGAGATTTCAGTTCCCCACCTGTCTCAGGTAGCGAGGTAGCCAAAAGAGACGATGTAGAGTTGCCTAGATCTATCTTCGAGAGAGCTCGAGCTTACACTCCGATTTTCGCTTCGCTTTGGTCGAAGATATCATTCATGATTAGCAGGAATCTATGGGAAAGAGCACCTAGTGTGAATTTTGCCTTTAGTCTCAGAGGGAGATGGAAAGGAGTGTTTAGGAAGGAAAGTTGTTCCTGGCAAGAATGATTATCTCGACCCTAACCATGACTTTCCATGGGAGGTTATGATGGTATACCCCTGCTTCATGTCAAGACTCAATCTGAGGTGCCGCCACACCAAGGGTTAGTCAGGACACTGGCCCTTGATCTTTAAACTTCCATATTCTCAGCCTAAGGAAGAATGACTTTATGCCGATCAAATTGAGAAATCCACACTATTATCTTCAGCTCAGTTATGATCGATGTCGATCAGTCAAGTGGACCAAAATCCCATTTTTCACTCCTTGCCTTGATCGATGCCCGATGGGAGCATGAATTCACTCTTATCTTCTATGCTCCCCTTGGAAGCTCAGGTTGACTTATGTGTCGTTCTCACACTCGTGAGGACGAAATCTTAGTTAATCTAAGGAGGGAATGAACTAACAGGTTCATTATTCTCGATCTGTTGCTCAAAATGCTCATTTGGCCCATAGCACTCTACCCTTACAATCTAGAGACCGAGCACTCTTGAGTTATGCCTTTTCTCCGAGATGAGAGCTGCCACTCTCAGAGCACTTTACCCATTCTTATCATCATCATCTCTATGAACTCTCGTCCGTGGTGCTGTGGCTTTGTTAAGCTACGCAATCTTCCTAAGGCTACCCATCATAGTACCTCTAGGACTATTGCGAGGATCATCAATATCACATCATGTATATAGCTTGCATCGCACACATGCACTAACCTTGCAGGAAACAAAACTATCATACACACTATTGCTGAGAGAATCTGCAAGGACATATGTGGTGGAGCAGGAGAGCACTATACTGTAACCCAAGATAAGACTCTTCCCAAGAGTTGTGTTCCATATTATACTCCGAGAAAAATAATCCTTCGGGTATTCACTCATTACTAACCATGTAGATGAATGAGGAAAACGGACGACGTAGGCATGGAGGGGCCATAACATTCTTCATCCAGGTATGAGTCCAGGTAAGACCCCCATTTTTTAGCCGATAAGATATAAAGAGGCTTGAGTAAAGTCGAGTTGGGGTAAAGGCAATTATATGCCCATAAACCGACTCTTCTTTTTCCCAAGCTCTCTGACCTTCGACTTAGCGAGGCACCTGGCCCAGCGATCCTGAACCCCACTAGAGCCCATAGGCCAAAGGCGAGGCCCAGCAGAGCCCAGATGGGCTCGGGCGACCCACTAGGTCGGCCGACTCAGGAGGGTCGGCGTGAGGGTGAGCTCTCTACGGCGAGCGGCGCTCCTCGCTTCTCCGCCATGTGTGTTGGAGGAGCTCGCGGAGCTCGCGGTAGGGTTTGTGGTGCATGTTGCAAGCGTATGTCCCACGTGTTTCAGATGTCTCACAAGGATGTTGCAAGAGTTTCGTGCGGATGTTGCAATAGTGGATCTAGATTTTTCAACATTGCGGATGTTGATCCCCAACACAAACGTTTGATTCCTGATGTTGCAACTATTTATTTTCAAATGTTGCGGATGTTGCAACTACTTGTAACATATTTTTGATGTTGCAGACATTAATTTTTAGATGTCGCGAATGTTGAGTTTTGATGTTGCAGACATGTTGTGTGTTGTGTCCAGGGGGTAGGCCCTCTGATGTTGGATGTTGCAACCATTAATTTCGATACTGCAGATGCTGAGTCTCGATGTTGCAGACATTTGTTGTTGGTTGTTACAAACATTGTTTTTCAATGTTGCAGATGTTGTGCTTCGATGTTGCAGACATTTGATGTTGGGTGTTGTGTCGAGGACAAGGGAGAAGAGGCTCCTGATGTTAGATGTTACACGCAACACGGGTCGCAACATGGTCGCAATATAGTCGCAACATGGTCGCAACATGGGGGAGGAGAGAAGAAAAACTCCTGATGTTGGATGTTGCGAGCAACCACGTTCGCAACACACTCGCAACATTTACTCGGTGGACTTTAGATCTAATGGCTGAGGATTGAGCATCCTAAGATCTAACGGCCGCGAACCCGTCCGATCCTAGAGCCCGGATCGGACGTCCGGGCGCTAGCAGCTCTGTATTATGTTCAACAGGCAAATAATTACAGTTGCAGTGTGTTGAGTATTACCAAGAGGCAAATAGGAACTGCAATTGCTACATCCGTGTCAACTCTAGCTTCAGTTTCTCATCTATATTTTCCTAAACATATATACAAGCCTTAAAGTAAAACTTTCCTAGAGAGATGATCCATATCACAAAATAATAAGTTCATGGCTTCTCTTTCTCCTACAAGCTAAGTGCCATTTTCGTAACACCAAGCTTGAGCTTTGAACAACAATATGGCTATCTGCACAATCAATTCAGTCAGGCACGTTAATAGTTGAAATTGCCTGCTCACCTTGCTGGAGTAATGCCCCAGTCCGGCAGCACCGGCCCAGGCCACTGTCACCGCGGCAGCCACCTGCCACTTGACATACGCAAGGACCCACCCTGTCGGCAGGTGGCAGATCCCCACGGGGGAGCCACGCTGATACGGTAGGGAGACATGGCGGGGCTACCACCGGCTCCGTTACAGGATGAAGACGGGCCGGTGTTGCCTCCGCCGTCGCTGATAAGGAGGTCGTGGTCGTCGCCGTGCGCAGCGTGAATCCCACCACCGCGGTGGAGTCCAGGCCACCTCCGCCGCAGATTCGGATTTAAGATAAGACGAGGTGGGGATTTGTCACACCCGACTTTCCGAAGAAAACCAAGTGCAAGCCTATATGCATGCCAGGATCAAGTTTCATGCATATAGTGACATAAAAGTGAATACAGAAACAGTATCACGAAAGAAAAACGGAGATTATCAGAGATTTACGCTTAATCCTGGAAACGAAGGCACCAAACATCATGCGCAATGGCCGGGGGTTGCGTACGCCTAGCACCAAAGAACATCTTCACAAAGCAGCCTTCCTCTTTCGAGCAACAATGTTTATAGCAAGGGTGAGCACTTGTCGTACTCAAAGAAGTGTGGGGAAAAAGAATGAATGCAAAGGCTTTATAGTGGACTGGGCTATAAGCATTTAAGCAATTTTAGTTGGTCAAGTTTTATTAGCACCTGATTACTAATAAAGTATAAGTTTATACCACCCCACATTAAGCATAAGATAAGAAATACGCCACAAGCACATGGCAAGCATAACCAGAGAAAACGATTTAAGTCCATCTTCAAGTTCAATTATCATGTGAGGGTCCAGGGCCGCCGTGACCGTGGGCACGGCTAATCGATTAGTTTTACACTCGCGAGAGGTTGTACATCTTTACCCACAAGTCGCGTAAAAGTCCCGAAGAACTTTAAACCCAACCATGCGATGCCGCGCATGCATCATACCACACTACCGAGGTGTGATTGCATAGGGACGCTACGAGGCCTTTACAAAGAGTCCTCCCGTGCGTATTAGTCCATAGTAGTATGTCATAGAGGCTATCTTTCGTACCACACTTCTATTACGGACGGTCGGCCATAGAGTACTTCCGTTCCAAGACCACTCCGAATAGAAGTAGCCATAAAAGCATTCCTCCGTCCCCAACCTACTATGCGAGTAATAACCACACAAAGACTTCCCTAATTAATCGGCCAAGACCAGAGCCATATAGTCCTTGTGGTTGCACTGTTGTCCTGGGTGGTCGCTCCATGTTCCGATTAAACATATGGTCTTGTATTAAGCATCCAAAGATAGAACATAAAGGTATAGCACATTTCGTCATTAATGTTCATTAAAACCTCCATAACCCAGGTATAGCAACTAAGCATAGCTACCCAACATAAAGATAAACCCGTTTGATCAAGGCACAGGATAATTAACACTAGTCAAACCTTAAACATGGGTCCCATCATATTAATGCAAGCATATGCAATGAGTGATTAAATATTGTTCTTAGGACAAAAGATCAAGGACACACTTCCCTTTAACCAAAGTAACGTCGTTGCTCAGAATCTTCAACTTCAAGCTCTCCCAAACTTCTCGAACGGCATTCACTCTAAGCGCATCAATCATCGGGCACAAACATACACAAAGCAAACAAACAAGCATATACTAAGAACAAAGCACTAATCATAAGAAAGCTTTAAAAGAACGCACTAAAGGATAGGCTCGATTAAATGGATCACTAAAGAACACAAAGTGTGCTTGGAAAGGTTTGGTTAGCTTTAAAGAGATGGTTGCGGAAGATTGAGCAAGAACCGGAAAGATCAC
Source organism: Cenchrus americanus (assembly GCA_947561735.1). Taxonomy (NCBI): domain Eukaryota; kingdom Viridiplantae; phylum Streptophyta; class Magnoliopsida; order Poales; family Poaceae; genus Cenchrus; species Cenchrus americanus. The sequence goes on from OX387245.1 coordinate 182,969,136, forward strand.
ACTTAGATTGACCTGAGAAAGAACGTTTAACGAACATTTTGCATATATGAGAGAACAAGATGTGAGCTGGGTTTATTTTAATTAACAAAACAAATATAAAGGATATTTCAAAAATAAAATACCCTATGTTGACATTAATGCAATATTAAACTTTATTTATGAAACCGGTGTAAAGAACTAGTCAAGTTTTATTAATAAAGATTCATATATTGATTAAACCGGTTAAACATTTAATTTAGAAAAACTGAACTATATGAACAATCTAAACGAAACTTTGTAATTCGAGTAGATCATATTATTGTTAAAAACATTATGGTAATGGCATTAATCAAATTAATATTTCTTATAAAAGACGATGTAAAAGCCTAATCAAATTTTAATTAGAAAAGATTAATTAACGATTAAACAAATTAACATTTGGTTTACGAAAACCGAGATAAAGATCTAATTAACTTTTATGTACAAAAACTTGTGATAGAAGCATTAATCAAATTAAATTTGCTTATGAAAAACGGTGTATAGATCTATATTACTTTTATTTATAAAAGACATGTATAATTAGTCATTAATCAAAGTTAATATTAATTTTATTTTCAGAAAACAAAACATGGTAAAAAACACACCACTAACACGTGCTTTACATTATTATGGACCTAACGCAACTTGAACGGATTAAATCGGAGCTAAAACGAAAAAGATATGAGCAAAACAAGATTGAAGGATCTAGTCGTAATTAACCGTAGATTTTAGGGGTTAGCAAAGAAAATTCGCAAGACACATCAAACAGTGCTTGCAAAAAGGATACAACTCAGGGTTAGATCTATAAAAGTGCTCTGTTGGATTTATGTGCGAAGGGTGGGATTTTTCCAAGGGGTTATGAGCAAAGGTTGCAAGACACAAAATAGATCTAAAATTTACAAGAAAGGCTAGGGGCCTAATCGCAAATCGACCTTATCTTCAACCTCCGGACAGGAACACGGACAGGAGCTTCTCAGGTACAGGAACTCGAACTGGCGCATCAAATCCACGGAGTTCCGAGCAGCTAGAGGCTTGGGTGAGATGCAAAACAGAGAGAGGAGATCGAGGGGATCGCAAAGATGTGCTCACCAGGGTGGGAGACGAACGGATGGGGTCGGAATCCGAAGGTCAACTCGCGGCGGTTCGACTTGGGCAGGGCGCGGCTTCCAGGCAGCGCGAGCCGGCTCAGCGCGGCGCAGCAGGGAGGCGGTGGCGGCGGGGCGCGGGCGGGCGCTAGGGCATGGCGCGCGCGCGGCGGCCTCCCTTTTTATAGGGGCGCACACGGGCGGCAGAGGCGGCGGCGGCCATGGCCGCCTTGGCCGATGGGCCTTGGCGGGCCAGGAGGCCGGGCTGGCGCGGGCGGGAACGGGTTGGGTCGGGCCGCAGGCTCGGCCCAATCCAGTAGATAGGTTTTTTTTCCTTCTTTTTTTCGAAATTATTTATAATGCGAAAACAAATTCCAGAAAAGTATAGAAATCGCTTAAAGGCACGAAAAATACTCCGAAAATCACAAAAATTCCAGGAAAATTCCTAGAGATAGATTAAGACATGAACAATCCAAATAAAGCATTTGGGGCTCATGAAAAAGATTTTAGAGCCTTCTAATAAATAGAAAATGCTCGGAGAAAATGAGAATAAATCCCAGAAAAATCCGGAAAATTCTCGGGAGAGTTTGGACAGCTCCTACACGCATTTTTTGAAACCTTTTTGCACTCAAGAACCACTAGATGCATCAGCATGAATGCAACACACATAACCTTTATTTAATTTAGAAAATCATACAAAGGATTTTTCCTATACTATATTCCCTGTAAAGAAAATAAATGTGGGAAAAATTTTAAAATTATCAGAAAATCGTTATTTAATTATTATTTCTATTCACATCCTGAAATTGGAAATTTCAGGGTGTGACAGGATTCATGGTCTCCGTCGTCGCCGATGCAGGGTTCATGGCCGTTGCTGCCGCGGCACGCCAATCCATCCGTCGATGGTCGATCCCACCACGCATTTGCCGCCGCCTCCACCGCCGTCGCCAATAGCAGTGGAAAGTTGAGAGGCCATCGCTGCCGCAGGGCACAGATCCCGTCGTCGATCCATGCCGTGCAGTTCCCGCCAGCCACGCAGGTGCTGCCAACCCACAAGTAGAGAGTTGAGGGTCGAGAGGTGAGAGTTAGAAAGCATAAATGATACTGAGACAAATTTAAAACATTTCATATATATTTTTGATTTTATATATTACAATAATATGATTTTTATTTTTGTCGTTTTAGTCATACCTCTTACTCATACTACAGTTAAAAAATCATAATATAGAATTAATCTCAACCATCAAATCAAATCCTTCGAAATAGGTCTTTTTTTATTACATGTACACATTTTAAAACCGTAATATATGATGGTATTGTGAATGATAAAATACCTCTTTTGGGGATGCAAATTCTTTAGCTCGTTGCCTAGTAGGTTTTGACGTTGGGTGATCACCCTTTGTACTCAATTCTGACAATTTCCCAGATTGGACAAGAGCAACTCCAGCAGAGCCCCTATTTGAGCCCTACTCAAAAAAGTAGGGGCTCAATGCAAAAAAAAATGAAGTCCAGCAGAACCCAACTCAAGCCCCCCACACTGTTCACACCCTCTAAATCCCCCCTCCGGCCCCTTCTCATGCGGGTGGAGAGGGGAACCCCTACTCGGTGGTTGGCGGTTCGGCCCCGCGCGCCACCGAGCGGATCCTCCCCCACCGGCCGCCTCCCACTAGCGCCGCCAGAACCTCCCCTTCGCAGCCGCCCATAGCTCCCTCCGTCGCGACGGGCCCGAGGTCGAGCTCCCCTCGTGTCGCGTCTGGGCGGAGGGATCTCTGCCGCGGCCGGCCCGAGCTGGACCTTGCGTCGAGGTTGCCGCGCCAAGCTCCTCCGTTGCTGCCACGCCAGCGCTGGCCTCTTTCTCGAGGTCTCCGCACTGCCACCTTGCTCGAGGTCACCGCACCACCGCGCCACCCCCTTGCTCCGTCGTTGCCGCACCACCACGCGTAGATCCGCGGACGCCGCCTCGCGAAGCCTGAGATTCCTACTCCTCCCCTCACAAATCGGAGCTGTGGAGCTAGGGATCCCCCGATGCCGCTGCCTCGTTGGACCCGCCTCGCTGCGCCGCCGACGCGGATCCGCCGGAGCTCGGGCGCGCTTCCTAGGGCCGGAGCTCGGGCGTGCGGCACCGACGCCATGGCTACCTAGGGAAAGAGCCCGGGCCGCCGCGCAGCAGCTCGGGGCTGCCACCGGTGGCTCGTCGTCGTCGTCGCCTTTGGCGCTAGGGTCGGGGGATCGGGATTGGGAGAGAAAGTGGGAGGAGGCGTGGGAGGAAGACTCTGGGGAGAGAGATGAGGTTGTGGGGGGGATATATGAGTGACTGTTGAACCGATCCCATACGTCATATAAGAGTAGGGCTTCTAAATAGGTGTCCTTGTTGGAGTTGGGTGAAAAAACAAACCTCAAAATAGTTGGGAGAGCCGTTATTCAAGAAGTAGGGGGCCTGGAATATGGGTCATTGCTGGAGTTGCTGTAAGGGAAGTAGCGGATAAGGATCGTAACCTTAACCTTGGCGTTAATCGATGAAAGTCTCGTCGTCTTTGCCCTAGAAAAAGCTGATGGCCCGTCTCTCATCGAAAGATTGTGGCCCGGCCGCCGTAGGAAGTTGGGTAAAACGGTGGATCGAGTTGTTAGCCACGCTCTTTATCAAACGAAGAAACATTAACGAACGAAGCACGCGGCTTGCCTAAATTACCATCAAATCGTACGACATGCCTGCGTTTGTGCACTTTATTTATGAGCTTATATTAACACGAATGCAACAGGGCTGCTACAGCCAAATAACAAAGCCTCCGATCCACGTCCATCGTCGATGGCGCCCACGCTGATCGCCTTTCTGCTCGTCGCCTCCGCCGTGGTCCCCCAGCCATCTTCGATGATCAGAGAAGTCGATGGCGGTGCTCTCGCCAGGGCCACCGCTGATCGAGAAGCAGCAGCAGCGCCGCCGTCGCCTCCCGACGGTGGCGGCGGCGGCATCCCGCCGCTCCCGCCGCAGCCGAGGGAATGCCGGCCGTGGCTGATGCGGATGATGCCGTGCGCCGGCTTCATCACCAACTCCAGCGTGTACGCGCCGGAGCCCACCTGCTGCGACGGCTTCAACTCCATGTTCACCTACGACACGGTCACCTGCCTGTGCCACGTCGTGAACGGCGACGTCGGCCGGCTCATGCCGGCGCCGGTGATCCACATGCGCATGGTCGAGCTCTTCTCCGTGTGCGGCCACGACGTGCCCGTCGAGATACTTGCCGCGGCGTGCAACATGAGTAAGTCAGATACTTGTATGGAAATGAACCTGTACGTGCTCTGTTTTTTTCTTTTAGAAACATGTGCTCTGAATGTTGATGGGAGTATTATTGGACTGAATAGCAGTGGACGATGTGCCGCCGATAGACCTCCCGAATCCTCCACCATCGGCGTCGCCAGCTGCCGGGTATGTGTTGTGTTTTTTTTTCCTCTCATCTTTAATTAGTTTCTGCTAGCGAGTTGGAGTCGTATGATCTATCTGTTCCGTTCTGATGAAATATATGCGCACATCTGGTTGTGTTTTCTGCAGCATGATTATTAACTAGCAACCAGAATCGATGAATAAATACTGTCATCGGGAGGATAATATAATGCAGATTCTTTCATCAGCAGAGAGTTTGCTGCCAGCTATGGTTTCTGTGCATCCTGAAGGAGTGAAGGCCGGATAATTAAGTTACAACGTCTTCCTTGTATAGGGCATCGAATAAGTTTAGGATAGAGTTAAATACATCAACAGTCTTTAAACTTGTCTCGAGATGTCACTTAAACTTGTTAAGTTGTGTCATTTAGATCCATACCCCTTCAAAATTTGATGGGTATGCCAACGTGGCACCACATGGTCCCCTTTTGCCCTTATCGTTATTTATTTATGACTTAAAACTTAAACAAGCGAACATATCTCTATAGTATTCCAAATGGGTCGGGCATGATTGGCGGCACGAGGCACGGCCCTGAAAAGCACGACCCAAGGCACGATCAATAGTGCTTAGTGCCGGCACAGCCCGACAACCTTTTAGTGATTGGGCCGCCAACCCGGCTCATAGTGTCGGCCTGAGGCACGACCCAATAATGGCCAGCTGATGACGGGCCGGCTTCAGGCACGATGGCGGCCCGGCGTGCCAAAGGTCCAATCTTCCATCCACCTCCATTCTCCCTCAAATGGCCCAAGCCTGCCAACAGCCCAACTTTTGCAACATATAAATAAAAAAAACTAAATTACTCCACTCCCACTCCAATAGCTGTCGTCGATTCCCTTCTAGACTTCCCTCCACTCCTCACCGTGTGGTTCGTGCCTGCTGCCTTGAGGGGCGCCACCAGGGGCATACCGCGCGGGGCCTCCGCCCTAAGGGGTGCCACAGGGGGCGCCGCATCCACCTCCAGCGTCGAGGACAACAGTCAGCTGCCGGGGTCGCACCGAGGGACACCGCCCACCGCTGTTGCGTCGGTCCAAAGGGACGCCGCCCACCTCTGTCGCGTCGGTCTAGAGGGACACCGCTAGGGGTGCACCGAGCCGGCCTCCAGTACTGAGGGGCGTCGCCTGTGAGCGTGGTGTGTTGGACTCCACCGCCTAGGGCCGCCGTCGTGGGCGCGCCGCGCCAGCCTCTGCCGCCAGGGATGCAGTCGATAGTGTCGGGTCGGGCGCGGCCCGAGTCGCAGGCCATCGGCCCATTTGTGCCGTCGGATGGCCCAACTCGAAAAACAGGCCATAGGTTGGGCTGCCAATGCGGCACACCGCCCGACACGAAGAATCCACGGGTCGCATAGTGTCAGGCCCTTAGTGCTGGGCCATTTAGGGCTAGGGTCGGGCAGCCTGTTTGGAATTCTATGCATATGGCAAAAGCCCTTTAATTTTATCTTCTTCTATATTTGCATCCACCTCATCTCTCTCTAATTCGCCAGCGGCAACACTAGGTGTAGAGGTACCCAATGGCATAGCCACCAGGATGACCCCCCCGGTCGTGCGTGAAGGCCAGCCCCTGCGCTCAACACGGCCATCCGGCGGTGGTGGAGCAGGAGGGGGTGCCGCCAGCGAGCTGAAGAGGGGGAGGGGAGAAAGAGATGAGAATGACTCTAATAGAAAACAATATAGAATTAAAAGGCTTTTTGGCATATTTCATCCACATGGCGCCATGTTGGCATGCCACATCATATTTTGAAAGGATATGTACCTAAATGGCATAACTTAAGAAGTTCAAGGTGCCGGATTTCTTTTTTTTTTTGAGTTTGTGGATCTAAGTGACACCTCGGGATAAATGCAAGAGTCGCTGGTTGTAGCGAACATGGCCTCATAAGCCATTTGCTTGAGTTTGATTTTGGTGATTAATGACAACATGATCAATGGGACTAACCATAGTTTTGAGCTTGTCTTTGTAGACATTTCTAAGTCCTAAAGATGCGAAAATACCACATGCCAAAATGGGACTAACCATAGTGTTGAGTGTATATTACGAGGGTCTAAATCGGGAAAGAAAAAGAAAAGAAAAGACATCATCGGATGAACCGACGACACCTAGAAGACGGTGTCGGTGCAAGCAACAGATGATTTGGTACACTACGAAAAAGCTAAAGAGAACTAGCACCATCGGATGAACCGGCAGTTGGTTTCCAGTTACACCAGATAAAGTGACAAGGATGAAGCAGCAAGAAGAGGGCACCGGATGAACCGACGGTGCAGGTGTGGGCACCTTTGGTCTATCCGATGGATTGAAGAATCAAGACAGAGAGTAGCATGTTGCAGAGTCTTCAGCACTGGATGAACTGATGGTCAAAAGGATACAAGCAGTGTTCATCTGACGGCTACAAAGAAGCTAACAAGAAGGTTTTGGCGAGGATCCCTTCAGCAGTGGATGGACCGACGGTCGAAGCAAGCAGGCGTCAATACAAACATCAGAACAAATGTGTCAGAGGATCTCAACGGCTATGTGACGTGGATGGGGCACCGGATGAACCGATGGCCCTGAAAATATAGCATTGGTTCATCCGACGCTATATTTTTAGTGGACGTTAGCCAACGGCTATTTGGATGCCTTGGCTATTTATACCACTCCACTCACTCATTTGAGGTTGTTGGATTGTGTGGAAGTGCAGAGGAGTGCAACACACTTAGAAGATCATATCCAAGCCGTCCAAGTGCTAAATTGCTCATCCATAGACTTGCACATGTTTGTGTGTGTGCTTAGTGCTAGGCTTAGCTTAGAGCTTAGTGAGTGCAAGGTGCGCCTACCTTGTGAGGTGATTCTTGAGTGAATCAAATTGTACAAGATGCACCGGAAGCCTTAGGGCCTAAGTGGCTCACCGGCAATCATCTTCGACCATCTGACTTGGTGTGGAGTGGTGAGAACACTTTATGTGGGGAACGTAGAGACCCCCTTCCTTGGTGGAGAAGCTCCTTGTGGAGGCGGCATCAAGGTGACCAAGGGAGCTTGGCAAGTGCCTTCGTGGCGAGCCTTTGCTGCTGGTCAAGTGGTGCTCTTGGGAGAGACTTGGTGACCGGGAAGCAATACTCTTGTGTGGAGTGCTTCAACAATGTGGACTAGAGATGACTTAGTGGCTACAAATAACATAGGATAAATCGTGTGTCAAGAGTTTGCTTCCTCTCATCTCTCTTTACGTTTCCGCATTACTCTCTTACAATCATTGCTTGCCTTTACTTTCATATAGCAGTATCCTGATAGGATTGACTATAGGTTGCAAAACTTGTTTTGGGATGAGGGTTTCACACTAGATCAACCTTAGTTTGTACATCTAGATTTAGAAACGATCTAGTTTACTTTATGCAAAAGTAGTGTAAGCTATAGGTTAAGTTTCTAAGTTGTCTAATTCAACTCATCTCCCTCTTAAGCTACGGGCATACGATTCCTTACGCCGGTCTATTTGAGATGGAGGGAGTATGTATATGGTAACGATCCTGCCTTTTTACATTAAGATTTATTAGTTGCACCCAAAGGGTCCAAATGCAGCTAAAGAAAATTCGAGCTCCCGATATAATTCAAGTTGTTCATTCAACTCTTATTTTTCAATTTTTGTTAGCTATATCTACAAGATGATTCATTTTCCACTTTGTTCAAGATTTTGCATGCAGAGTAGCTTAACAAACAAACACTACAGACGAATTGGGGATATCGTTTCGTTAAAAGATTCAGGGATATTCTAACGGCCGCCATCATTCCGATCTTAATATCGAGGCTATTGCTACCCTATAAATTAAACCTCTCCTTTGTCTCAGGATTCATCCCAGTAGAAGCCAACCGTACTGAAGCCTCCCTCTGCGCATCCATCCAAAGAGAAATGGCTGCGCGTAGCAAGTGCATGCTGATCGCGTTGCTCGTCGCCTTCGCCGTCGTCGCTCCATCTGCGGCGGCACGAGACGAAGGAGCAGTGAAGGACGCCGCCGAGGCTCTGGAACCGTCGGCGAGCGGCGAAGCTGTGCATCCCATGGGCTTGATCGATGATATCATAGGGGGTATCATCCATCTCCCTGACCTGCCTCTGCCACGAATACTACCTTGCCCCCCCGATTTCCCCAAAATCCCACTGATCCCTATTGGAAAAAACAACCTAATTATGAATAATCCAGATTTAATCTTGAGGAAAAGCATATTTACTAAAAACGATACAATCACACAACACAAATGAACAAGCCACATATTAAGAAATTACTCACAGTTCTTACGCAGTGAGTTGACGAACGCGTCGAAGAAGTAGTTGCAGATCCACCAAGCGGTCGCGTGTGATGCTGCTTAAAAACCTGATTACCGCCCCGTGCAGGAATGTTGTGGTAGTGGTTTCGGAGATCCCGCTTCCTCCAAGCCCGGTGCACACCGAGGTCGAAGGTCGATGAAGCGCAGCAGCTAGCGGTCAGAATAGCGAACGCGTGGGAGATGAAGTGTATGTCTACTCTATCTCTGCCACCAAGAAAATGCGCGGGCTGCGCGTGCGTGTATCAACAGTCTCCTTTTCTCTCACATGCATCTATTTTGCTATGGTAGGAGACTCCCATATTTAAGCAAGGCAACCTCTCCTTGTCTTGGCAATACGGGACTATTATTGTGCATGCTTTAGAATTTACTAAATGGGCCACATGGACCAAATTCCAACATTCCCCCACCAATTCGAAGCGATTCTTTCGTTCTAAACCACTTTTATATACCGAATTTCGGTACAAGTCCCGTACGGGCTGAACTTACACCTAGATCAACAAGATCCATCTTTCAGCAGCTTGTGAATGGACTAAGCCTTGAATTCATAGCTTTTTGCTATCAGATTTCTCTTGAAAATCTATCTAGTACTAGACTACCAGAACGCCAAGTCTAAACGGAGCTTTAAAGGTCTTGCTTGTGACAACCCGCCCGGGAAAATACCGTACTATCGCCTAAGACCGATCCACTTTGGTCGTTAAGCAATAGTAAAGTATCATCCTGTCGTTGGTTGCCGGGTTAACGCCCGGTAAATCACTTGGACATCGAACAGAGGATCGATACATGCATTAAAACTCACGCGAAGGCGAGTCCAGAGTACGACATGAATTAAACATTTTATTACAAGCCATTGTTCAAGGCATAAGATAAAAGTTTCAGAGTTCGAAAATACAGCGGAACTAAAATAAACTAGCGCAACGGTAGACATCACAGAGGCCATCCGTGATGTCATCACTTGTCGTCACCCTTCGATCAACAACACCCGCAATCAACAATTTTAAAGCAAGGCCGAGTATACTAATACTCAAGAAGACTTAACCGTCGGGTGATGACTACATCACCAACCTCTAGACATGAAAGGCTTTTGGCCGGTGGAGTTTCTTTTTGCTGGAAAGCTACTAAGAGTGGATCCTTACTTTCAATCTTTTAGCACAAGTTCTAGTTGATTACCAGTTCTAAGTGTGCCAACTAATTCAATCAAGAATTGGACAAGCAATTAGTTCATCCAACATATTCTCGAGTTCCACTATTATGGGATATCATGGCCAGTAGAATAAGCGAGTCTCGGATAATGGTGAGAGGCCGACAATCGATTGATTTAAACCTTGCAAGGTAGACCCAAACACACGGTCGGTTGCCCCCGCGAGGACAACTCCCCAGGCCGTCCCCGAAATCTTCGGGTTGGGATCGAATCTTACGGTCCCCGGTGCGAGCTATCCGGCATACCCCGCGAGATACCCGAGTCACCATACACCATCCTTTCCGGTAGCTAGCCGATAAGGAGATTGCTCAAGAGTAGTAATAGTAAGATCCCGTGCCGCCTCATTAAGGTACTAGGCTTACCGGCCCCATAACCGGCATGTGCTTAGTACGTTCAAAAGCTTAGCCCACATGCCCACTGGACCGGAGCCCAATCCCATGCTCTTACCACATGAGCAATCCATTTAAGGATATCTTATGATTGCTATCTAGGAACCTATTCTCGCGAGTGACGAACATCACTCGACTTCTACCGGTCCTATAGCATAGCAGCTATCGACCTAGCATACTAGTGATAGAGCATAGGTACCTAGGGATCATGCATCTAGGGTTTCAAATCAATTCCTGAAACGTAAGTGCACAATCATAGCAAACATAATTGCATAATTTTTAAAGGCGGGGTTAATGATCCGGGGCTTGCCTTCGCTGGCAAGGTTGGCCTTGGGCCCTTCTGGACTTGGGTCCAGGTCTTGAGCTACGTTTACGCACGGCAGCTCTTGGTCGGCACCTTCATCTCCTCCTTCCGGCACGAGCGTACGTCTATCGGCGGAAAGATCTACACGAAGATGCAAATGCAAGATTTATTCGACAGTTTATACTTTCATTATTTACGAATTGTTTTGACAATCAAGGGGTGTATTTGTCGGGCACATTCACCTAGATAAGAATACATTCAGCATACTCTTCCATAAAGGAGCAATATGCAACTCTTTATTAATTATTCTTTTTGATGGTGACTGTGTACATATATATGTACATAATTTAATTTAATTCCATCAATAGTAGTGGGTAGGTTCATTTAACCTTGTTAATCATGATTTGCAGCCACACTCAAGTTACATGGGTGGTTAGGTGATTTCTCTTTATTGCACAATTGAATAAGGGTTTCTTTATACTAGTCATTTCATGTGAAAGCTTTTAATCATTTTCCTTTCACAAGCAAGATATAATTAATACTTTTATCCTTGAATTAATTTCTTATCAGCGTCTAGAATTAATTATTTTTTTAATTGAATTAGATAATATTTTCCAAAAAGGAAAAGAATTAAATAAGGGCTTTTCTTTATTTAATTTCCCTTTAATGGAAAAAGGGTTTTTAAGCCTTTTATTAACCAATTAAATTACCAAAATTTACATGAGTGTTTCTTAGGCCTACTAGCATCTATACTGGTCCATTGGACCCACATGTAAGTGTTGGAGGCTAGGAAATTAAATATTATGGAAAATAACAAGGGTTAACTAGTGATTCAACTTAATTGCATATAACAATAATTAAGCATCAAAATGACCTAGAATTTCTTGTGGATGCTCTCTGGTCCTAAACAAGCTTAGAAAACCAACCTGTTTTCATGGAATCTCTGCTGAACTTGTTTTATTAATTTACCAAGGAAAACATGCATAATTCAAGAATAATTATTTCTGTTAATCCAAAATTCATGATTAATTCACACGATGTGCCTTTTGGTATTACAAGACAGTGTGAACAAGTTGGGTTCAAGAACATAAATATATTTAACATGAAAAATCATTTATGCAGTTCTGCCAGAGATAGAAAAACATTTTTATGAAAAGATTTACATGATAACTTTGTGCAATTTTTGGCATATGAGCTAGTCATGACCCAATACACAACATATCCAAAAATTAGCTACAGAGGTCCTATAGTTTTTGAGTTATTGCAGATCTAGAGTTTTAACATTTGTATTTTTCATGCAAAAACTAAAAGGAATTAGATCAGGCCAGAATAGCAAAAGTTGTAGTATAAATCACCATGGATCCAACAAAATTGGTTTCACATTTTTCGGAATTTTCTGCGATTTTCTACGCAATTTACAAGTTCCAGCCAAAACTCAAGTACTATTTAAGAATTCACTTCTACCACAGCCCTGAAACTTTAAGTTTCCTTACAGATAAGCCCTTGGTTTGCAGAATACCCCTTGGAAAGATCTGGCGCCTTGCAATCGGGTCCCCAGGGCGGCCGGCCGGCGCGGGCGGCTCGATTCCGGCGATCGCCGACGGCGGGAGTGGCCGGGGAGGGCAAGGGAGTGATCTAGGGGTTCTTGGGGACTGGTTTGGGGTACTGGACGGGGTGGAGGCTGCCGGCGGAGAGGTGCTCGGCGGCGGTCAGAGGGGGAGCGGCCGCCACGGCCAACGACGGCACGCGCTCAGCCGTGGCACGGGTATAGGCGGCTTGGGCAGTTTCTGGGGATGCTAGGGGGTGAAGGAGGGGTCAATTTGGCGCGTGACTGGCCGGAGACCGGAGCTCGCCGCGGCGGCTCCTCGACGCCGGGCGGACGGCGCGGTCGGTGGCGGGGGAGGTCTCCGCGGGCCGCGGAGGAGCGGTGGCCGCTTAAAAGGGAGCGCGCGAGCATGGCCGGGCGACGGGCAGCGCGGGCGGTGCATGGCGGAGCCGCGCAATGGCCGTACTACGGCGGGCGGGGGGGCGGTACGGCGGCCGACGCTCGAGAACGCGGGCGGCGTGCCCCCTCGGTGTGTGTGCCACCTCGGGATGGAGCAAGGTGCATCGGGAAGGTGCGGGGCGGCGCGTGGACCGAGGCACGGCGCGGCGACGCGGCGGACGCAGGGCGGCGCCGGCGGCGCGCGCGCGGGGTGCCCGTGCGCGCTCGGGCGCGCGGCGCGCGCACGGCGCGACGTCAGCCGGCTGAAAACTGCAGAGTGGCTCTGTTCAAGATACGTTTTCTCTAAAAATTTGAATAAAAGTGCTCAAAACAATGAATAGGAAAGTTGTAGATCTAGCTACCCTCTACAACTTTCAAAAAGGCCATATAGTGTTTTTCTCCACGGATTTTGCAGGAACGTCGTGCCAACTTTGAATGTCGACACGTTCTGGAAAACAGGAAAATCCGTCTTGCAAGGGGTTTTTCACAATTTTCCACCCAAAATTTGAAATGCCAATCTAAATGAAAGTTTTGTCCCTCAACAAGATGGACAACTTTCATAAAGGTAGATTTTGGAGTGTTTAGGTGAATTTTGGGGAACGCGGCAAAAGTTCCGGACGACATCCGCTGACGTCAAAGGTCAAGCGGGGTTTGACCGTGTCTTTGACCAAGGGTTGACTACGGTTGTTTGTAGGCTTGGTCAAGGGATTCATTGGGGTTCATTGGCGAGATTTTCGGGTGATGACCCAGGTTGACCTAGGTTTGACCGGGGTTTGACTGGTTTGACCCGGCTGATCTTGTCATTAGCGTTAATGACGGTAATTAAAAACCCGGGGCGTCGCGTCTACCCCCTTAAGAGGAATCTCGTCCCGAGATTCGAAATTACAAGGGGAGGTGAAGGATGATTCTGGGATAGAGGTGTTACCTACGAAATTCAGTTGGCTCTGCTCCACTTGCGGGCTAGGCTTGTTGTTGTTGATAGCAGATCCGGGGTTCTGTTTCTGCTGCTGGGGCTTTTGCTGTCTGGGGTTCGGGCACTTATTGGCAAAATGCCCGGGCTGTCTACAATTGTAGCACAACCGGGGAGGAAGATCTTTGGGTGTGGGGATCGGTTGCTGGGCTTCCTGGATAAGGCGAAGCCTCTTTCTCTCCTTTTTCTTTGCCCTCTTCGCGGTTCGCGAAAGTGTTTCATTAACAGGGGATTGAGCGGCACTACTAGGGTTACAGCTTCGTTTTCCCTCACGCGGACAAGTCTCCATACAGGTAATTTCCCACTCACTTATGTCTATCTCCGGTAGTCCTCGTTTGTGGCCTTGATCGGCCTTCTCTTCTGCTCTAAGATCCATTGGTAGTCGAGGAGGTGGTAATATTGAGTCGGAGGCTTGGGGTTGATCTTGACTAACATACTCCTCCAACAGATTGAACAAACGGGCTTGTTCGACCATAGAAGCAGATAAGGACTGAGAGAGACAGACTGCCAAATTATTCTGATATGGTTTCCCATAACGTCCTTGGATGATATCATACACTATCTGGTTCAGCACGGAATTCTGCCCTTCTAGCAGTTGAGTTGCGCCGACAATGGTGTTGATGTCCCTCGGGGTGGGTACTTCTGGTGAACAGGATTTGGACGGTTGAAGCTTCGATTGCATCGGTGGCATTTGTTGTAGCTGTTGAGCCATTTGTTGTTGTGTCTGCAAGAGTTGACACAACACTTCGGTATGGGCTGCTATGAAAGCTTCGGTCAACATTGTGGGCGGCGGTTGCGTACGATCGCCACTACCCGATGCTTCAAAATCATTGTGGTTATTCCATGCTGGTCAGAACATCTGAAATTTGAGTTCCTAATTAGCGCATGATCAGAATCTCACCCAAGCTTATAATTCGGACATATTGTACGAAACTCGTTCACGGTAAGCAATGCAAACCGGACATCCAAAAGTTACAAACTCGACTCGGTAAAGCCGGGTCCACACACCTCGTGATCGAGAAATGCAGATGGAACAAAAGGTACAAGGTGTGCCCTCTTACTACCTCATCGCCGTTCATGAGGAAGCGGACGATGAATGTGCACATGCACGGCTAATAGTAGACACAATCCTCCTACGATACAGAGGTACATCCCTAACAATGTCCAGCGAAACGATTCGAGCTCTTCCGAAGACGGAGTCATAGGTGGCAGCTTGGATTGATTTCTGCTTTCAGTCTGCTCTGAGCTTCTTCTCAACGTCGGAAATGGAGACGGAGAACAGTTTGCTCGGGAAGATCGAAGTAGCTGGGAGAGGTACTCTAGTGGCAAGTAGCCAGGCTAGCTAGAAGAAGAACAAGAACAGTGATACTGCCGAGCTCTGATGGAAATGGAGCCTTTGTATCGGCGGTTCCGGGTAAAAGGTTCCATTTTATAGCCGATGCGGGGCTGTAACGGTCTGTTGACCCAGTCGGGTATCTGGTGTATACAACACGGAGCTCGACAAGGTCAGCTCACGCGATCATGACGTCGTGAATACGGTTGCAGAAATCAAGGGTAGAGCAACGTCACGGCGTTGTATGGTCGTGATACTGATGACGATGGCGCTCAACGGTCTAAATAATCGACCGTGATGTGGAGCGAAACGAGAAAGGCTTGGTGTACTACGCCTCACGCTTGTGATAGCAAACTGAGGAGCGTAGCAACAAGCTTCGATCGATCCTGGGCGTACTTCCTTGTTTGATTTGAGCATTGGAAGGTTAAGAGCACGAACCAAGAACGAATACACTATGGATGACTTTTCCATGTTGACTATTCGAGAACCTTGACTGCTCGAGAAAAGTTTCTACTTCTGCTGTTTTCCACTTGGCTAGCGGAAAAAGGAATCGATGCTGCAAGATCGTCGAGATTCACGGCAAGGGACCAATTGGTCAAGGATTCCCAATAGGCCATTTACCAGGAAAGAAGGTTAAAGATAGATTTCCACAAATTCATGTACGAAAGGTGACATCAAGTGGGAACTTCAAGGAATAACCTTGCTCACACCTTTACTTATTTCGCAACTTTTTGAGGTTCTGACAACTCGTAATTTTGAAAGCGTAACACTTTTCAAATTTGACGCGATGCATATGCTTGTGCAGCATGGTGCTTATGATGTATGTTAGAATGACTCGGTTACCCATATGCATTGATGATTGGAAATGCAATCAATAGTAGGGGGAGGATCTGTGGGACGAGTTGCTATCTCACAACCAAGATACCTAGCGCGCTCCTAGTGGCAGTCGTGTGGCTGCAGCGCACACGATACCCTAGGTTCCGTCGCGGCACCTTAGACTATGAGGTAACGACATCACCAAACAAGAGAGGTACGGTAAGGGTACGGAATTTCATGCGGATGCACGTTAGTATACCCATGCTTCCCAAATGCACATGTTATGCAGCACATGCTCAGAAGCTGCATTTTAAGTTTAAATCACAAGGTTTGAGCAAGACCGAAAAGAACAAGTTCAGGATTAAGAATCGATCGGATCTTGGATTGGCACAATAATTTGTGGAGTACAGATCTTGATTGATCACAACTTAACATAATTAATGTCGTACGAACATCATTGCTGAATGGGATGTTTAATCAAGGCAGTACATCGATTGAGAGTTTTCAGAATTACCAACAACATTTAGGATTACAAAGCAGACTAGCTGCGATGACAAGGTTTCTAGTTCAACTGACAGCGATAGCTGACCAAAGTGGTCATGGTACACTAGGATTCTCACAACACTGCATTCTTACGACTCAGAACTTTATTCCCAATGGACCAACTTCCGAGGGTGGGATCTTCCACTCTGGGAATCTACGGTGACTCAGGTCCAGACTCAATTCCGGATTCGCCCTGGATATCTCCAACATCTTCTTCTTGTGCTGGTCCCGGAATGACAGGTTCTGGGGGTGGAACGGCTAGAGCTTCCAATTGATTTTCTAGTTCAAGCATATACTGATCGTTATGCTGCAACAAGAAATTCTCGCTCATGGATGATCTCGGTTAACTCTTGTATCTTTGCCTTGTCCTTGCGTCTTTCCTTCCTGAGAGTAGCAATCATTGCTCGGGCTTCCTTCAACGCTTGAGCTGAACACTCTACTTCCTTAACTTTGTATCTATAGATTTGGTGTCTATAGAATACGCTTTCTCCCACCATCCGCAGATAGGTGTCGTACATGGCTTCTGAAAAGCGGACTGAGGTGACAAGATCAGGGCTATAGTGAGAGTTGCTCTGGGCTGGAAGGATAGTTTCTCGTTCACCACCCGGTGTAATGTGTCGCTCGGGTACCGGAATGACTTTAGCTGCAGAGTTGGCTATCTCGGTCGGGTGCTTTCCACAGAAAGTGGTGAGTGCTTCGAGAGTAGCCTTTTGCACTATGTCGGACAAGTTTCTTCCGTGTGCCGTACACTCCCACTCATCCCAAGCAGGATTGGTCGGGCACGTTGAAATCTTCACCTTTACTTCACAACGAAGGAGTTGACCTGTGGTCATGATCTCACGTGTCGAGTACTCTGGATAAGTGGTGTACCCAAAGCTCCTTAGGGTGTCCCACAAAAGTGCAGGAAAACCACCCTCCTCGATGTAGTCCACGAGAGTCCATGATTCCACATCGGTCGATGTAGAGCCAACGTTGTCCATCTGGACATAACGACAAAAGTGAGAATCAGGCGGGTGCGAGTGTACAAAAGTAACTTGATCCACGAATTGGGTAAGGGTTAAGGTATAGGGTAACTATGCATACTTAAATACCATCGTATGCTGAGCTCGAACGAGCGGGCATACCAACGATACAAGGTCTGGCAATCGGGAACTGAACATCCTACTCAAAACCAGAGTTCAACACTTTCCCAATTGGCGTAGCAACTTAGCAAGGTTATGAAACTGAAGTTGGGTACTCAAGGTTGAGCTGAGGATCTAGAAAGGTGTTGGACCGAGCAAGGTTCACAGGTTCTAGGGGGATGTCAAGACAAGGTTGACCACCAAGCACAACCTGTGACAGACCAAGGTATGATCACGAACTTTGACGAGTGGAAACTGGATTGGATTGAAGCGGCCTAGGTTAAGATCATCTAGACGAAAGGTTCTTGGACAAGAACAACAATTTTAAGCAACACTTTTATTAAATTTAAGCTTGACAGCACTTCTACACCTAAGAGGCTAAACAGAACAAGGCATGTTATCACTATTTACTTCAGAGAGCACAGAAACAGACGTGAGTTCAGTTTAGGTTCTTTCACGATTTTTTTTAACATGATGCAAGACGTCCTATTCGTCCTCACAAGGCAATCAAGCCAAAATTCGGAGTTAGCGCCGGTGGCATGGCACATATGCGTATCTCCCTATAATATCTAGTCGAGATCTAGTCGATGCTTACTTAGCGAGCTTACGAAACGAGGTTAGTGTACCTGCAGAAGATCACAGAACACAACGAACCTTTCATGCCAGCACTCATGAAAGCGTCCACATACATTACCGTTCACTATAGAAACGGCATCCATGCGTTAAGCCGCTGCATGGACAACGTCCAACCTCGGACATGCTCCGTTTGAATGGAGTATATCCTTGCCTCGCATGAACGACATGCGGAATGCTCACGTATGACACACGTGGCAAGACACAACTCATAGCCAGACGCGAAGATGGGATCCGTAGAATGGATCACTCCATCAACCCTCGCAATTCCCGTGATGCGGAACAGCACACGTATAAGACACGTGGCTCCTAGTTCGGTTGTGCGAGAAAGTAAGTCTGACATAAGGTACGGTGCTGGAAGTTAGCAAAATAAACCATAGATTAATAAGCCACCTGAAAGA
Organism: Cenchrus americanus; assembly: GCA_947561735.1. NCBI lineage: Eukaryota > Viridiplantae > Streptophyta > Magnoliopsida > Poales > Poaceae > Cenchrus > Cenchrus americanus. Next base: position 182,987,649 of record OX387245.1, read on the forward strand.
AACCAAAAATTTCCCTCTAGGGCCTCTCGGTCTAGTTTATCCTTAACGGACCAACGTATTTTGCAAAACAAACAATCTTGGCAATTTTTATTCGAAAATCATGTGATTAGAGTTGTTAATTAAACTCTGGTGCATGCAGTCGCTCTGATACCAGCTGTGACAACCCGCCCGGGAAAATACCGTACTATCGCCTAAGACCGATCCACTTTGGTCGTTAAGCAATAGTAAAGTATCATCCCGTCGTTGGTTGCCGGTTAACGCCCGTAAATCACTTGGACATCGAACAGAGGATCGATACATGTATTAAAACTCACGCGAAGGCGAGTCCAGAGTACAACATGAATTAAACATTTTATTACAAGCCATTGTTCAAGGCATAAGATAAAAGTTTCAGAGTTCGAAAATACAGCGGAAATAAAATAAACTAGCGCAACGGTAGACATCACAGGAGGCCATCCGTGATGTCATCACTTGTCGTCACCCTTCTGATCAACAACACCTGCAATCAACAATTTTAAAGCAAGGCTGAGTATACTAATACTCAGCAAGACTTAACCGTCGGGTGATGACTACATCACCAACCTCTAGACATGAAAGGCTTTTGGCCGGTGGAGTTTCTTTTTGCTGGAAAGCTACTAAGAGTGGATCCTTACTTTCAATCTTTTAGCACAAGTTCTAGTTGATTACCAGTTCTAAGTGTGCCAACTAATTCAATCAAGAATTGGACAAGCAATTAGTTCATCCAACATATTCTCGAGTTCCATTATTATGGGATATCATGGCCAGTAGAATAAGCAGTCTCGGATAACGGTGAGAGGCCGACAATCGATTGATTTAAACCTTGCAAGGTAGACCCAAACACACGGTCGGTTGCCCCCGCGAGGACAACTCCCCAGGCCGTCCCCAGAAATCTTCGGGTTGGGATCGAATCTTACAGTCCCTGGTGCGAGCTATCCGCATACCCCGCGAGATACCCGAGTCACCATACACCATCCTTTCCGGTAGCTAGCCGGTAAGGAGATTGCTCAAGAGTAGTAATAGTAAGATCCCGTGCCGCCTCATTAAGGTACTAGGCTTACCGGCCCCATAACCGGCATGTGCTTAGTACGTTCAAAAGCTTAGTTCACATGCCCACTGGACCGGAGCCCAATCCCATGCTCTTACCACATGAGCAATCCATTTAAGGATATCTTATGATTCCTACCTAGGAACCTATTCTCGCGAGTGACGAACATCACTCGACTTCTACCGGTCCTATAGCATAGCAGCTATCGACCTAGCATACTAGTGATAGAGCATAGGTACCTAGGGATCATGTATCTAGGGTTTCAAATCAATTCCTGAAACGTAAGTGCACAATCATAGCAAACATAATTGCATAATTTTTAAAGGCGGGGTTAATGATCCGGGGCTTGCCTTCGCTGGCAAGGTTGGCCTTGGGCCCTTCTGGACTTGGGCCCTTCTGGACTTGGGTCCAGGTCTTGAGCTACGTTTACGCACGGCAGCTCTTGGTCGGCACCTTCATCTCCTCCTTCCGGCACGAGCGTACGTCTATCGGCGGATTTTTGGCATAGGAGCTATTCATGACCTAATACACAGCATATCCGGAAATGAGCTACAGAGGTCCTATAGTTTTTGAGTTATTGCAGATCTAGAGTTTTCACATTTGTATTTTTCCTGCAAAAACTAAAAGGAATTATATCGGGCCAGAATAACAAAAGTTGTAGTATAAATCACCATGGATCCAATAAAATTTGTTTCACATTTTTCGGAATTTTCTGCGATTTTCTACGCAATTTACTAGTTTCAGCCAAAACTCAAGTTCTATTTAAGAATTCACTTCTACCACAGCCCTGAAACTTTTAGTTTCCTTACAGATAAGCCCTTGGTTTGCAGAATACCCCTTGGAAAGATCTGGCGCCTTGCAATCGGGTCCCCGGGCGGGCGGGCGGCGCGGGCGGCTCGATTCCGCCGATCGCCGGCGGCGGGAGTGGCCGGGGAGGGCAAGGGAGTGATCTAGGGGTTCTTGGGGACCGGTTTGGGGTACCGGACGGGGTGGAGGCCGCCGGCGGCGAGGTGCTCGGCGGCGGTCGGAGGGGGAGCGGCCGCCACGGCCAACGACCCGCACGCGCTCGGCCGTGGCACGGGTATAGGCGGCTTGGGCGGTTTCGGGGATGCTAGGGGGGTGAAGGAGGGTTCAATTTGGCGCGTGATCGGCGGGAGACCGGAGCTCGCCGCGGCGGCTCCTCGACGCCGGCGGACGACGCGGTCGGTGGCGGGGGAGGTCCTGTGGGCCGCGGAGGAGCGAGTGGCCGCTTAAAAGGGAGCGCGCGAGCATGGCGGGCGACGGGCGGCGCGGGCGGTGCATGGCGGAGCGGGCAATGGCCGTACTACGGCGGGCGGGGGGCGGTACGGCGGCGCGGCGCTCGAGAACGCGGGCGGCGTGCCCCCCCCTCGGTGTGTGTGCCACCTCGGGATGGAGCGGTGCATCGGGGAAGGTGCGGGGCGGCGCGTGGACCGAGGCACGGCGGCGACGCGGCGGACGCGGGCGGCGCCGGCGGCGCGGCGCGGGGTGCCCGTGCGCGCTCGCGCGCGCGACGTCGCGCACGGCGTGGCGTCGGCCGGCTGAAAACTGCAGAGTGGCTCTGTTCAAGATACGTTTTCTCTAAAAATTTGAATAAAAGTGCTCAAAACAATGAATAGGAAAGTTGTAGATCTAGCTACCCTCTACAACTTTCAAAAAGGCCATATAGTGTTTTTCTCCACGGATTTTGCAGGAACGTCGTGCCAACTTTGAATGTCGACACGTTCTGGAAAACAGGAAAATCCGTCTTGCAAGGGGTTTTTCACAATTTTCCACCCAAAATTTGAAATGCCAATCTACATGAAAGTTGTGTCCCTCAACAAGATGGACAACTTTCATAAAGGTAGATTTTGGAGTGTTTAGGTGAATTTTGGGGAACGCGGCAAAAGTTCCGGACGACATCCGCTGACGTCAAAGGTCAAGCGGGGTTTGACCGTGTCTTTGACCAAGGGTTGACTACGGTTGTTTGTAGGCTTGGTCAAGGGATTCATTGGGGTTCATTGGCGAGATTTTCGGGTGATGACCCAGGTTGACCTAGGTTTGACCGGGGTTTGACTGGTTTGACCCGGCTGATCCTGTCATTAGCGTTAATGACGGTAATTAAAAACCTGGGGCGTCACATTGCTCCCCGATCTTCTCATGAGCTTTCTAGAAAGCACCCCACCCTCATAAACTGCGACCCAACAGTTGAGCTCACATAGGTGTGTTCATTATAGGTATCCTGTAAAACGATACCTTTTCTCTCGGTAGACACTAGAACACATTAAGGTATTACAGCCAACCTTCCATACAGAAAAGAGTACATATTATGAACATGTGTAATTTAAATGAATTGTACTCCTTGTTACAACAGTAACTTTGTTTTTCTCATTTTCCAAATAAGGGATCTCCTTTCAGAGAAAGTGAGTTACCATTACTTTGCAACTAAATGGGTCTCAGTCCCATGTCCATACTTGCAACAGATATCGTCGTCCGTGCAAGCCCTTTGTAAAAGGATCTGCTAGATTTTTCTCACTGCGAATGTAATTCACAGCAATTACTCCCGAGTTTTTCAGCTTTCTAGCAGACTTAAGCCTCCGCTTCACATGTCTCGAGGACTTCATGTTATCCTTAGTACTCATTATCTTGGCCAAGACTGTTTGATTATCACAATATGTAAGGATAGCAGGAACTGGTTTCTCTACCAGTGGCAAGTCCATGAGTAGTTCTCTCAACCACTCGGCTTCAACTGTAGCCGTGTCAAGCGCTACAAGCTCAGCTTCCATGGTTGATCGCGTCAAAATGGTCTGTTTACATGACCTCCATGAGATTGCAGCACCTCCTAATGTAAACACATAGCCACTCGTGGCTTTAATCTCATCTGCGTCAGAGATCCAATTTGCATCACTATATCCTTCTAGTACAGATGGATAACCAGTATAGTGAATTCCATATGCGATTGTTCCTACTAGATAACGTAGCATTCTCACTAGTGCTTCCCAGTGATCCTTCCCTGGATTGGAAGTAAATCGACTTAATTTGCTCACAGCAAAAGAGATGTCGGGACGTGTTGCTCCAGGAAGATACAAGAGGGAACCAATTATTTGTGAAAATCTCAATTGGTCCAACCCTTCGCCCTGATTTTTTCTTAATTTTACACTAGCATCATAGGGTGTAGGGGCTACTTTGGCATTCTCAAAACCAAAGTGACACAACATTTTTTCACATAATGAGATTGATTTAAAATAATCTCATTCTCATTTCTTGTCAACTTAATATTTAGGATAACATCTCGCTTCTCACGGATCCTTCATGTCAAAGCATGAGGACAAGAATGATTTGACCTCGTCAATTCTTTGCAAGTATTAGTCCCAAATATAAGTATGTCATCCACATACAAACATAAGATCACCGTTTGACCCCCACCATGACGATAATAAACACACTTATCCGCTTCATTTGCAACAAAACCAACCGCATGTTAGAGTCTGATCAAATTTCTCGTGTCATTGTTTGGGTGCTTGTTTCAGACCATACAAAGATTTTAGTAATCTGCACACTTTACTCTCTTGACCCTTAACCACAAAACCATCAGGTTGCTCCATATAGATTTCTTCCTCCAACTCTCCATTAAGAAAAGATGTCTTTACATCCATCTGATGAATGTGCAGACCATAGGAAGCAACTAATGCTATGAGGAGCCTGATAGTGGTTAACCTGGCCATAGGTGAATATGTGTCAAAATAATCTTCACCTTCTTTCTATGTAAATTCGGCCACAAGCCTCGCTTTATATTTGTCAATCGTGCCATCTGGTCTCATATTTTTCTTGAAAATCCATTTACACCCAATGGGTTTACACCCAGCTAGACGTTCAATGACTTCCCAAGTCTCATTTTCCATGATGGATTCCATCTCGCTTCGAACCGCCTCTTTCCAATACTCTGCATCCGAAGATGCATAAGCATCAGTTAGAGTCTTAGGCACGTCATCCACAAGGTATACAATAAAGTCATCTCCAAAGGATTTCTCGACCCTTTGTCTCTTACTCCTGCGCGGAGTGATGACTAAATTGTTGTCTTCCTCATCAACATCCTCTCGCAGAGGTATGTTCTCTACTTGTTCACAATGAGGAAAGTCTGGAATGACTACATCCACATTTTCTAAACTACTGCTAGTCTGTCTCATAGGAAAGATATTTTCAAAGAAAGTTGCATTCTTAAACTCCGTTATAGTATCAACTATCATCTCTGGAGTTTCAGATTTAACTATCAAAAATCTATAGGCAGGACTATTCTGAGCATATCCTATAAAAATGCAATCGACTGTTTTTTGCCCAAGCTTTCTCTTCTTTGGCTCTAGAATATTGACTTTCGCCAAACATCCCCATGTTCTCAAAAAGTTGACATTGGGTTTCATTCCCCTCCATGCCTCGTATGGAGTTATGTCATTTCTTTTCGTGATCACTCTATTGAGCACAAAATTTACAGTCAAGATTGCTTCCCCCCACCACATGTTAGGCATACCGACACTTTTTAGTAAGGCATTCACCAAATCTAAAAGCGTCCGATTTTTCCTCTCAGCTACATCATTTGATTGTGGTGAATATGGTGGTGTAAATTCATGGATGATCCCATGCTCAGAACAGAAATTAGAAAAGTCAGTAGAGGTATACTCTCCTCCTCTATCATCTCTCGGTCTTTTAATATTTCTTTCTAATTGGTTCTCAACCTCTGCCTTATAAATTTTAAAATAGTTAAGTGCTTCATCTTTAGTTTTCAGCACGTAGACTTGACAGTAACGTGTTGCATCGTCAATAAAAGTAAGACAATATCTTTTTCCTCCTTTAGTCAAAACACCATTCATCTCACATAAATCAGTGTGAATTAAATCGAGGTGCCAAAACCTTCTCAAACTCTAATGCTTTGAAAAGTTTTCGAGGTTGTTTTGCTTGCACACAAGTTTGGCACTTAAAATTTTTGACTATGTCGCACTTAGGAATTAACTCAGATCTGGACATTCTAGCAATTGTATCAAAACCAACATGACAGAATCTCGAATGCCATACATCAGCAAGATTTTTGTTCAAAATAGTATTAATATTCATCTCATAACAAGAATCAACAGTACTTAGGCGGAACAAGCCTCCGCTGTCATAGCCTTTTCCTATAAAGGTCCCAAACCTGGACACAACTAATTTATTTGACTCGAAAACTAGCTTATAACCACTCCTACACAGGAGAGACCCGCTCAACAGGTTCTTGTTTATGGCAGGCGCGTACTAGACATTCTTCAATTGGAGGGTTTTCCCTGAAGTTAACTTCAGATCCACCGTACCAACACCAAGAATAGAAGCACGCGATCTGTTCCCCATCAGGACGCTGGAAGCCCCTGCTTCCTGATACAAAGAAAACAAAGGAATATCATAACACACGTGAACATTTGCACCAGTATCGACCCACCAGTCAATAGAATGAAATGCAGAATAGATAACAAAAGTATTACCATACCCTTCTGAAGTAGAGGCCTCGCCTATGGTCACATGAGTGAACTTTTGTCTAAGTTCAGTGGTCCTATCCTTGCGGTCTTTACAATCCTTGGCAAAGTGACCAGGATTGCCGCACACGAAACAGGTAAGGTTCTTCATATCCTTCTTCTCTGTTTTCTTCTTTTTGAAGCTAGTAGTTTTGTTCTGCTTGAGACCCTTTTTCTTGTTAAATTGTTTGTTCTTTTGAACAAAATTGGCACCGTTCTGCACGTTCTTGGTCTGTGCATCTTTTGCCCTTGCCTTCTCTTCGACATCGAGAGCTGCAATGAGATCCTCCATAGAAATCTCCTATCTTTTGAGTAGCAAAATCACGCCACTCTGCAGGAAGTTTTGCAACTATCGCAGCCGCAACAAACTTTGGAGGCAAAGCACATCCCAAATGTGCAATATCGGCAACCAGAAGTTGGAGGTCGTGTGCTTGAGTCACAATTGATTTAGCGTTATCCATGCTGAAATCAAAGAACTTTTCACACACATACAACCAGCGACTAGCTTCGGCTTCCGCATATTTTTGCTCCAAAGCATCCCACACAGCAGTGGCCGACGTGTAATTCATATACACATCATAGAGTTGATCTGCCAGGATGGTGAGTAGGCAACCCAATGCGGTGTTATTCGCATTCTCAAACTGGGTTTTCTGTTCCTCTGGAAAAGGAAACATCGGGTGTATCACCCATCATAATCCCAACGACATGAGCCAAAACTTGGCCCTTGTCTGCCGTCTACGGAAGTTTTCACCTCCAAACCTTTCAGGTTTCATGGCATCAGATGCTTTTGCCATTGCTAGATCATAAAAATAGGCGTAATCAGATTTTTGGATTGTTGGAAAAAACAGCCTAATTATGAATAATCCAGATTTAATCTTGAGGAAAAGCATATTGATTAAAAACGATACAATCACACAGCACAAATGAACAAGCCACATATTAAGAAATTACTCACAGTTCTTGCGCAGTGAGTTGACGAACGCGTCGAAGAAGTAGTTGCAGATCCACCAAGCGGTCGCGTGTGACGCTGCCCAAAAACCTGCCTATTTGATTGCAGTAAATCTGTCACCATTAAGCAGTAAGTCACAAGTCACGCGATAATTTACGCAAAAATGCGCGGGCTGCGCGTGCGTGTATCAACAGTCTCCTTTTCTCTCACATGCATCTATTTAGGTATGATAGTAGACTCCCATATTCAAGCAAGGCAACCTCTCCTTATCTTGGCAATACGGGACTATTATTGTGCATGCTTTAGAATTTACTAAATGGGCCACATGGACCAAATTCCAACAATCCCGTGCTACAATGTCACGCCGCCGGCGCCGGAGGTCACCGAGTGCCGACATCGCTGGCGAAACTCCTCATGCCGGCATGCGGCGGTTTCCTCGCCGACGGCAGCAGCGTACAGTCGTCGCCTCCGAAGGAGTGCTGCAACGCCCTCCCTACGTTCTTGGGCGATTCATCCCCGTTCTGCCTTTGCCACGTCGTGAACGGCGACGCGGACGAGCTCCTGCCGGCGCCGGTGAACCACACGCGCGCCCTCAACATCGTGAATGAGTGCGGTTACAATGTACCACCGGAGGCAGTTATTGACGTCTGCGAAGAAGGTAAGCTATCATAAGTTTTTTGTTCAAATGATACGGAAGCCCTAATAATATGCTTGTAGCAAGATTTAATTTAATACTTGATGGTACCGTTTGTCGTTGCATTATTAAACAGCCAAAGGAAATGATAGAACGCCACCGATGGACGCTCCGAGTCCGCCACCACCGGGGCGCCGGGGAGCAAAGGGTGCGTGTGCTTTTTGTTGCTTTTGATTTACCGAGCCACTGAATTTGATTGTGTCTATAACATCCTTGTTTTCTTTGCGTGTTTTGTTGCAGCTTGATCGCGATATATATAAGTTAATTATTACCTGCCAAGAGGTAGATCAATTCTTTCATTCGTCAAGATTAATAAGAGCTATATGGGTTGCAGATTCATGCATATGGTCGTCGTCATCAATAATGTAGTATTATTAGTAGCGTGTGTTAGGTTAGGGTTAGGGATTAGCTGCAACCTCTTTGTCAAGTAGGTTTTATAAGAATTAGGAGTATACGTGCCGTGTCATATAGGAGCAGTCATTTAATTTGCAGACATGTGGCAAATATGCAGACTTTTTTTCAGCTGCTTTTGTGGAATTTTGTTTTTATCTGACTACACTAGTAAAACATTTTTGTTTCTGTTCTGGTTGCAATATACTATGCGCACGCCCTATGGTCCTTTTCTACTAAGTGTAAGTGTAGCCTTGTTAACACTGCTAGCAGCAGCCGCAGTAGCAGTAGCTGAAAGGAACACGGAACAGATATAAAAAAGTTGTATCGACTCTATGGTTAAAGTCTTGTACTCCTACTTGTATACTCAGACATTTAAAAAGAGATGATTTTATTTATACTTTAATACTTCACGAGCTTTTGTGGTGCCAACATGTTTGATACTTGAAAATAGAGACCGCGTCACAAAAATCACAAATGGTGCACTTGTTTTTTAAAACGCGCATGACATAACATCTCCTTGGAACTACTGGTGTGGCATGACTATTCCGGATAGAGATGACAATGGGTACTTAAAATCTAAAGCTCAATGGGCTTTTACTCCATTAAGGTACGAGAGTGGGTAATTTTTTTTCACCAATGGGTCTATCAATGGGATAAAAGTGAGACCCATATCGGGTTTGTGGGCATAGATTTTGGAACATAAAATCCGAACCTTTGAACCCATGTGTTTTTTTATACATTGCGATATAGAATCAAATAAGCTCTTGTTCTTAGACCACACCTCCCCATTTTTAATAGTCAAAAAGTCCAACTCATATATGCATGTGCTACTTCTTATAATAAGTTTAATTGTTAGGGGAATTGGTGTTTTTGCCCCTGTTTCTGAGGGAAATGGTGATTTTGCCCTCATTTTTTGATATGTGCGATTTTACCCCCACTATTTTGAATCGAAGGCAAGTTTTACCCCTATTTTGTTAACACCACCTAACGGTGTTAAAAGGACCATGAAAAGGCTAATTTGCCCATGTGTTTTTGCACTTACTTTAGATAGGTTTTTTGCATGATTTTGACATAATCTCAGTAGTAATTTGACATAATCTCAGCACTAATTTGACACAATTTTTTTACACAATTTCAGCAACAATTTCACACAATTTTGACAGAATTTCAGCAGTACTTTGACACAAATTTGATAGAAATTTAGCAAAAGGCTAACATATCCATAGAACCACATGCATATGCATACTTACATATCACATATCATGTCTAGATCACATCCATCGCAATATACAACCATTCAAGTCAACAAAAGCACCAAGCATACAAGTTCAGCAAAAGAGCACCAACCATTAGAGAGCTATTACATGTCTAGTGGCAAGTATAGCATTCATGCATCAAAACCTAACAATGTTGCCAAGCTCCCATATCTTTCCCTTCCTCCTCCACGTCCTCTTCTCCCCCTTCCCATTCCCCTTCCTCTTCCTGTACCAGTTTCATCAGCATCTGTACCTCTTCCTCTTCCCCTTCCCCTTCCTCTTCCTCTACCAGTTGCGTCAACACCTGTACCTCCTCCCCTTCCCCTTCCCCTTCCTGTACCAGCAGCACTTGAATTTGGACCTGTTTGAACCCCAGCCCCAACATCTGCACCAACACTTGCACTTGCACTTGCGCTGCAAAGAAAGGAGAAAAATTGTTATAGTGAACAAGTTGGTAATGAAGTCTAGAAATAAGCAAAAAAATTGACTCACAGTGATGAACGCTGCTTCTTTTGACTAGATGTGGGACCTCCTTGGCAATGCTTAGCTGTATGTCCTAGTTCATTGCATTCAGAACATGGCCTCTGTTTCTTAGTGCCAACTTCATCATATGCCTTGATCCTACCAATCCTTGGTCTCCCTGGTTTTCTCCTCAACTTAGGCTTCTTAAGTTTGTAGCCTAAATCAACATATGGCCAGCTGTCCTTAGATGCCATTGGATTGAAAGTCCCTTCATATGCCTTTTTGAGCATATCAATAGAGAAGTATTCATGGACAAAGGAATCCATCGATACTTTCCTACTTAGCTTTCCAATGTAAGCTAAAGCATGGTTGCAGGGCTTTCCGGTCACTTGCCAAGCCCTACAAGTACATGTCTTCTGCTCCAAGTGGACTGCATATCTAAATCTGTTCACAGTTACTTCAGCTTTCCCTGCACCACATATTAGCACATCATGGTCTTTGATGGTCTTGGATTTAGCATTTAGTGCATTGGTAATAGAAGGGATGATTATTCCAGACATTTTACTAGCAATCTTGGCCCTCAAAACAAATCTTTCAATGATCATTTGTCTTATCCTATCATGCATGTCCACGATTTGAAAATCCTTGCATTTTGATATCCAACTATTGAAGGATTCAGAGATGTTGTTGTTGATGTAATCTACCTTGCAATCTTCCCCAAACTTGCTTCTACTCCACACAAATGGATGATTGTCATCCAACCAATCAAGTGCACTAGCATCCTTTTCCTCTATCTTCCCCATGAAGTAGTTGAACTTGTCACTTGTGAAGCTCTTGGCAGCTGCCCACATATTCTTGCCATAAAGCTCTCCAGTAAACCCATTTTTCTTCATGTTTCTCCACAAATGCCTCATGCACTCTCTATGTTCCACTCCTGGATATACGTCATGTACAGCCCCCTCTATTCCTTTGCATGCATCTGTACTAATGACCAAACCTGTAGGATGACCAATAGCCTTCTTCAAGTTGTTCACAAACCAAGTCCAACTTTCTCTAGACTCTGTCTCAAGCACTCCATATGCCACTGGAAATAGACAGTTTTGACCATCCACTGCAACTGCTGCAGCCAACTGGCCTCGTGATCTTCCTGTCAAGTGAGTGGCATCCATGGCAATATAGGGCCTACAACCTTGCAAAAACCCATCAATGCATGGCTTGAGAGCAACAAAAGACCTCTTGAAACAAACATTACCATTGTGATCTTCAGTTTCTAGATCAACAACGCTACCCGGGACTGATCTCATCAACTCAGCTTGATATGTAGGCAGCAACTCATAACTGTCATCCCACTTCCCATAAATCATGTCAAAAGCTCTCGCCTTGCCTCTAACAACTCTGTAATATGGAACATCCATGGAGTACTTTTTCTGTAGCCTTTCATGCAACTCGGTTGGCCCCATTTCAGGTTGTTCTCGCAGCAAGTCCACCACTATGTCGGCTACCCATTTATTTGAGGCCATTGTGTCTCCACAATTGTTGACAGACCCACAAGTATGTTGTGGGCCACTTGTCTTAACCTGCAACAAGAACAACAAAAGAACCACTTTGTGAGAAAAAAACAGCAAGAAAAGAACCATTTTCTGAGAAAAAAATAGTAACAAATGCATGAAAAAACACTAATTACCTTGCAGCCAATAAACTTCTTGCCGGTACAAGCGTAAAACTTCCACTCGCAACCCATATCAGCATCAAGCATTTGGCTCTAAATCTGGTCTTATCTTTTTTTTACAATCTCAAATGCATGATCGTTCAAAATAGCATGATGAGTAACAGCAGATTTGCATTGATCCACATCCGGAAAAATAACACCAACATCAATGCATGGATTGTCAACATCATATGAAAAGGGAGGAGGATCATATTCATCATCATCATTAACTATTTCACCATCAGGATCATATTCAGGGTCAGATTCTGAAGACGCGGCCAAATCAGTGTCATAGCTGCTATCACTAAGCACACTATCATCTATGTCACTCTTCTTTTTAGATTTGGATTTGGCTCTCACATTTTTGGCTGCCCCTTTTGTGGCTCTACTCCGTACACAAGGATGACACCTACGTTTTGTTGGTGAACACTGCAATGGGCCCTCAAAATAATTTATCTGGGCAGTGATACGAACTACTCCCTTCTCTGCATTGAGTTCAAACCATTCATGCAGCTGCTCATCAGACTTTATCTCAATGGAATCATTGTCCAACTCACAAAATAAGCTTATCATTTGCTTTGAACCCCACATGTAGTGTTCAGCTATGAAATCAACTAACTGAATCAGACCATAATTATGTGTGTCAACAATTTGTGTTGGCAACACTTCCCCTGCTGCCATGACTTTGTTCCCCCATCAAGCAAGCTAAAGAATGACCTAACCCCAACAACAAGTTGCATTTCCTTGTGATTTGGCCTAGAAATCAGAACAATAGCAATAGCTGCTCTATGTAGTCTGTTCAAGCAAGAATACCCGACAAAAAATCATCAAAAAAATGAAGAAATCACCTAGCTTCTTCCTCCATGATGAACCCTTCCTCCATGCCAGGGAGCAGGACGCTGGGGGGCAGCGGCGTCGTGCCCTGTGCGCGGGGGCCGACGCCCGCCCCTCGGCCGTGCCGACCGCATCCGCGCCCGAAGCCCGCCGTCGGCCTCGCATCCCGGCCTCGCGCCGGCCTCGAAGTACCCCACCGCGCCGGCCTGGAAGGCGCGCGCAGGGAGGGAGCGACGTGCGTTGAGTATCTCGTGCCCTGCCGTCATGAGATCCTGATCCGCTGGTCCTGGATCCGCCGCTGCCGGTCCTCAGTTCCCCTGCCGCCGGGCTAGAGCTCCTCCCACCGCCGGCCCTGGAGCTAGGGTTCGGGCTCCATCGTGAGTTAGCGACGGCAGCGGGAGCCTGGGAGGGAGACGAACGAGTGGGGTGGGTGGGTCTGGTCGGGTTGGGGTCAGGGGTATCCTAGGGACGGTGGGTCTTCCTTTTTTTACGTATCCCACTAACACCGTAACAAAAAGAGGGTAAACGGAGGTTTCAACGATGAAACACAGGGATAAAATTGCACATATCAAAAAATAAGGGCAAAATCACCATTGCTCTCGAAAACAGGGGCAAAAAATCACCAATTCCCCTAATTGTTAAACAATGGAATTTAGTTTAAGATCTATACTATGCATTTATATCACTGATATGAAGTGCTTAGTTAACATTTAGAGTTATAATTTGATAACTCTTATCTTGTCTTGCTATATTTCTACTATTATATTGGTTTAGCTCAATGATTCGGTAGCAATAGTTCTGTAGCGGCTTGTGCAGCTAGTTTTTCTCTATTATATTTATTTTTTCTAGTTGGTTAACTACAGCCTTTGAGTTTTCTTAATCATTAGAGTTAACACACACTAGATTTTTTTGACAAAGAACACAACACTAGTTGACGTGTGACCTTAGGGCAATAAGTACATTGGTGTCATCCAATGTTTAAATTGTGGGCTACAGAATTTAGCGGGAACTTAGCCAAAACGCTATAGCGACGCTATTAGCGCGCTATTTGGCACTATAGTGCGCTAATCAGCATCGCGACGGACGCTTCTGGCCACTATAGCGCCGCTATTTTGGCGCTATCGCACGCTATTCTTTTCAGTGGTGTCATCTAATAGCAGGTGGTTTCATACTATGACACAAAATTTTAAGACGGCGTACTCAACAATCAACCTGTATAATGGGTTGTCTTATAAGTTGATTGGTAAGCTATATGAGTCTTTAATTTGTGCATATGAAAAAAATATTATGAGTTGTATGACAACAATAACTCGTACGATGGTTATTGAGTTGTCTTGTAGTCCTACATTTTAGCTCGTGATGAGGTGGTTGTTTCGCCTCTTTCTCTTTTCACAATCTCCTTCATATCATAAAAAATCCTACGGATACTGCATGAGACAACCTATGATACCGCTGATGTGTAACAATATACTTGCTCTGGGGTTGGGTTGTATTTGGGGCATAGCTAGGTCTCCCAAATACGTATGTTGGGTTGTATTCTCCGAAAGAATTAGCTTCCCATTCACCCGAGTGGCAAGTTGGTCACCTACTCGATCCTTAAAAAAACATTCTAGCTTTGTCCTCAAACTATTTCTTAAGAATGACCGAGTAGAGTATCATCCTTGAGATTAATAATCTGTTGCCTGACATTCCCAAGTATATCGAAGCCCGTTATGCATTCACATTGATCTCTTTTTTCTTCTGCTCTTTCGCTATAATCTGCACACAGATCTACTAGCTAGTTAGGATTACAACCAAGAGGATCTAAAAGCTATGATCATTTCTGTTTGCTACAAATGCATCTCTGACTCTCTAGATTCTAGTACCACGTTTGTTGCGTTTTAATTAGATTATCAGTATCTATCTCATCACTTTCCGGTCCTATAAATCGATCATCACCTTTCACGTTGTTTCCTTTTCCAGTCGAAAGATAAACCTCCATTCACGAGCGCATCCCTCTCTGTGATCGATGGCACCATCCGACAGGCGCATCCTGATCTCCTTGCTCGTCGCCTTCGCCGTGGCCGTGCCCAGCCTCCATCCATCCGCGGCGACCGGAGTCGAAGGATCAGCCGAGGCCGCCGCTGCTGCCGCTCCGTCGCCCCATGGAGAAGTTCTGCAACCAGCCGGGTTCAACATCCCCGACCTGCCATTGCCACGGATACTTCCCTGCCCTCCGTGGTTCCCGAAGATCCCGCTGATCCCCTGCTTCAACGTAACGCCACCGCCGCCGCCGACGACTGACCCGAGGGAGTGCCGGTCATCTCTGTGGAGCCTGATGATGCCCTGCGCGGGGTTCCTCACCAACGCCAGCGTCCCGGCGCCGCCGAGCACCTGCTGCGACGGCTTCGACCCCTTCTTCGCCAACCAAAGCAGCAGCCCATCGGCGCTCCTCTGCCTATGCCACATCGCCAGCGCTGACATCGCCCGGCTTCTGCCGGCGCCCATGAACCACACGCGCGCGGCGTCCGTCATGGAAGCGTGTGGTCTCGGCCTACCGATTGACGCGCTGTCAAGGTTCTGCAAAACCAACAGTAAGTCATATAACTTCTTTCTTTCATTATCTTCAAGATAATCGGAGAAGATCCTTGAGCTCGAAACTAATCCGTAGTTGCACTGGACAGGAGACCAAGTGCCACAGATTGACCCTCCGAGTCCACCGTCAGCGGCACCAGGGACCAAGGTTTAGGGGTTTTCTTTTAATTTAATTTTATTTTGCAGCTGCTGGGTGTATAAGAAGCAGCGAAGATGTTGATGAATTCTGTAGGTTTTGAGTAGCAACCTCTATTGTGTTGCTTAAACGATCGACTATATGTGTGTGCGCGCCAAGAAGTGGACATGTGTCATATATGAGCAGTCCCTGTTCTCTATGCAAACCACGGACGGTAAAACTAATGCAGACACTATTCGATCATTGTAAGATCAACTGCTGGGATTTGATTTGATATTTATTCAACATCAGATTATTGTGTAGTAGTAATTATTTTTACAGATCAATCGAAATGCTGCTGCATATATTTATATACTGTACCCGAACGAAATCCATGCATGCAACCCTGAGTTGAGCATGACTGTCAGATATATATGTTCTAACTCCATCATGACAGAATTCCGTTTAGGTCGCGCAAACTAAAAATTAGTCCTATGTTTGTACACCAATTAGAAATTGTATAAATATGAATTAATTGTGTAACTAACAATTGCATGACAATATACTCATTGATCATAACATGACATTATTATAGGTTTTAAATAGCTAGCTATAACTGCCACCATCTTCCGCTATAACTTTTTTTTTGGAGAGATGCCGTTAGTAAAAATAGACCGCCATAACTTTGCTGTAATCATTTTGGGATCCTTACAACCTTACCGCTGACCAGTGGCGGAACCGGGGGGGGGGGCTGGCAGGGGCCATGGCCCCCCTAACACGGTGAGAATTTTCAAATGTTTGTGTGCATTCCGAAGCTCAAAATAGCAGGTCATCATTGCTCTATTTTGCACCTTCGACCATTATACCAAACTGGACTTAAATATACACATACTACGTACAAGACTAGTAGGTCCATGTGTTTTCCCAACTGGCAATGGCTCACGCCATTACAGAGCCATTGACAATGAATGAGACTAAACTCCTCACGCTTGAACTTCTACCTTGCCAGACTGCAGTGGAGAACGTTGCGAGCTAGCAGCCCATCACCAAGCTAAGCAACACAATGAGCACTTGATCACTTGGCCAGTACTAAGTGCACATATGCGATGTATATCTAGTTTGCTTGATCATAATAAATACTTAATGTAAGTAATGAACGTGAAAAGGTTAATTTATGTTATAATCTTTTAAGAAAAACATATTTGACCTAAAAAAGGAAGACATTTTACAAGAAAAATGAGATTGCAAGGATAGATTGAGAAGAAAGAGATACAAAGAATTTCCTAGCTATAATGTATACTTAAATGAATCAAATTAATTTTCCAGATCTTCTGTAATTGTAAAAAAAATGAACAGTGTTCAGAAAATTGGCGACACGTATAATAGGTGTTGATGTTTTTATCACATTTAATATGAAGTTTTGGGCGCCCCCCTAAAAATTGTTCCTGGTTCCGCCACTGCCGCTAACTGTCATGGCCCACTATTTAAAATATTGCTATTCTATCAAATAGGTTTTGCAAATCAGCTTATGCGCATACATATTTGTTCTCATCTTGTGCCTTCATTTCTTCGCAAATCTGTAAGCCTATATCACAAAGAACGGAAAAATAATTGAAAGTAACGATATATCATCAGATCGAGAGGATCTAGCCGATAAATTCTACCTAAAAAAAACTACATTTCCATAACAACAAACACAACAGACTAGCCAACCGGATAACAAATCGATCTAAACAGCCAGCCACTATATATACCACGCAGTTCCGTTTAGATTCTCTACTACGTCGTCAAGTCGTCAACACGACCAGTCCACACTCTCCCCGTACGTAGCTCCATTATGCCTCCTTCCGATAAGTGCTTCCTGCTCGTCTTACTCGTCTCCTTCGCCGTGGTCGCCGCTCCCAACCTGCCGGCGATGGTAGCTGCCGGGGCCACGCCTAGCGCTCCCTCACCGGCCAACGGCGAGGTCCGCCTGCATCCGGAGTCCGAGTTCAGTATCCCAGACCTGCCGATCCCGGCGCTGCTCCCTTGCCCTCCGATGTTCCCGAAGATCCCGCTGATCCCCTGCTACAAGGCGCCGCCATCGCCACCGCCACCGGAGGTTACGGAGTGCCGGTCGTCGTTGAAGAACCTGACGCC
Organism: Cenchrus americanus; assembly: GCA_947561735.1. Taxonomy (NCBI): domain Eukaryota; kingdom Viridiplantae; phylum Streptophyta; class Magnoliopsida; order Poales; family Poaceae; genus Cenchrus; species Cenchrus americanus. Next base: position 183,005,370 of record OX387245.1, read on the forward strand.
GCCGTGCGCGGGCTTCCTCACCGACCGCAGCGCCTTCGCGCCTCCAAGCGAGTGCTGCGCGGCCTTCGACCCGTTCTACGAGGACGCGGCCTTGCTGACCTGCCTCTGCCACCTCACCAACGGCGACATCGCCCAGCTCCTGCCGGCGCCATTGAAGCGCAGGCGTATTGTTCCCCTCCTGATCGCGTGTGATTTCCAGATTACACCGAATGCGTTGTCCGACCTCTGCAGCACGTTGAGTAAGTAGTGTAACTAAGCTTTCCGCATCGTGATTTTTTTTTTTTTTGCTATCTGCATTATACACTTGTCGAATGACTCGTGTAATAACGTGTTCTCTAATAATACATCAAAGCAGAGGACCGTATCCCACCTATGGACCTTCCAAGCCCTCCACCGTCGACGTAGGCATCAGCGAAGAATGATTGATTAGGGTATAATGTTTTCTTTTCCTTGCAGTTTACAGTGCTATTTTATCACAAAGCTATTTTATCACACTGCTTTTGCTTTGCATAAGGTTTGGTTCTTCTGTCAGGCCATTGTCCTTTTTCATAGCTTGGTCACTGGTCAGTCGGCATAAACCAGCATGGCCTTGGCCTTGTATCGCCTGTTGGTCTCTTACAAAGAGACAACCAAAGATCTGCACAATTTTCCTAGAAACAATTTATTCTTCTGTTTGACAATCATCTACGAGTTGGACAGAATGATCAAGTTAATCAAACACGGGAACATATTAAGGTCCTTTTTCATAGTTTGTGGTCCGTGTTTGGCTTTGCCACCCATGGCACTCCAAATGGAGTACTAATGGTAGTTCCTATCCTTGCTAAATAGCTTGCCAATTAAGCAAAATTGTGATGTGTCAGCCTAATTGATGAGGAAAGAGAGCACCAATTATAGAAATGGTTTTCTCATGGAGAAACCATGTCTACTCTTGACCGAATGCACAAGAAAAATTTCCTATTGGGAAGAAACCACTAGTTTCTATAGGGTTAATGTAATGCTCCTCATTGGTGAAACTAGAAGAGAGAAACAGAAAACAATTACTCGAAGACACTGCAACTATGAAAAATAGTTTCTATAGATGATTTTCTTGTGCTATGGAAACCGAGTTAGTTTCCTCCATTGAGACTGCCCTAATATATGTCCGGGCAGCGTACATACACTTTCTTCCAACCATTTGTCTAGGTGATGACAATTTGCAAGGCATGCAACAGTTTCAGAAACTTAATCCACTTATTTAGAGAGGAAAAAACACTGCCGTCGTTTACAACCAACACAGAGATTTACATTCAGCTAAAGATGTCACAGGAAAATGAAACTATGTTACTGCAAACGTTAATATGCTGTTGGCAGTAGCATCAGATTTTAGGTTGTTGAGAGAATACATCTGAACTCATAAGAAAGATAGCTGAATGTAAGACTTAAATTATCAGTGATAAAGGAAAACAAATATGTGATGCAAGATGCTAAGTTGTTTGTCCGGTTGTTTCGCTTTTCAACTTCGTTACATGTGGTTCCTGATTCATGTACAGTTCCTGTGGTTCTTTAACCTCTTTTTTTTTGTCACTAGAGAGAAACTATAGCATCTAATAATGATGTAAAAGGAAAATATAGTAGTATATAGAATGCACCTGTTTCTCAGTTGTTGAAGTGATGCATAATATAGTAGTATAGAATGCACCTGTTACTCAGTTATTATTACTCAAAAGCAAGCCTCTGTGTCCCGACAAGTGATGCATAACTGCCTCCCTTGGCAATAAGTTCGGCGTGTGTTCCCAGTTCAGTTATCTTGCCCGCTGAACAAACAGCAATTTGATGTGCATTCTGCACGGTGCTCAGCCTGTGGGCAATGACCAGAGAAGTCCTCCCCTTCATCAAAAGATTGAGAGCTTCCTGCACAAGCCGCTCACTTGTTGCGTCCAGTGCACTAGTAGCCTGCAAACAGCACAAGTTCTTGAGTAAGCCCAAGGTATTGGCAGTTATTGAAAAACAAGGCCTGCCACCAATATTCTTCACTTTATAGATTCATCATCTTAGAACTTTTTAAAAGTGAGCAACCCCGCATCCCTCACAGCTTTAGTATAGAATATTAGCAGATATCCATCTATATAGTACTGTAAAAAGGCTAAATTCGACGCTTGAGGCTAGTCCATGCAGTCCATGTCCATACACTAAATGACATGATCAATTTAAACCTAGCCATGTGCCAACACCTTTAATGTTGTCAGCATATCTACATTACACCCAAGCATGGGAAATGGCAGATCATAGTTATAATTCAACTTTTTTCCCTTCCTAGGTCATTTTTCTCAACATCAAAATTATGTCAGCACACAATCTAGAATTCTAGATACAATGTATGAAAATATAAAGAATAGAATAAAGCCAGTTCAATAGTAAGAAAGAGATACCTCATCAAGTATTAGAATAGGAGCATTTTTTAGAAGGGCTCGAGCAATTGCAATTCTCTACAAAGCAACAAAGAGTGTACAGTACTTGGCTATGGAATAATTATGAACTTCCTTTAAATATTAATATAGCATATCACCTGTCTCTGTCCCCCACTTAGGAGACTGCCTCGTTCACCAACAAGAGTGTCGTACCCCTAAATGCAATGAAACGAAGATTTAGCATAGAACTGGAGATCACTAGTACCAATCAATGATAGGCTACCTGTGGAAGAGAGATGATGAATTCATGAGCATTGGCAGCTTTAGCAGCTTTTATTATATCATCCTTGGAGACAACATCATCTGGGAGACCATAAGCAATATTTTCTCCAACAGACACTGAGAATAGAACTGGGTCCTTCATAAAACAAAAAACAAATCTTACATGGTATGGTCAATGAGAGGCAACAACATTGACTACTAATTTGTCATAATGTAAGTCCAAACAGTGAAAATATAGTATGATGCTTAAAAATGCATTTCACAAAAAATCAATAACTATGTGTTATGCCACAGTGCAGAGCTTTCACTGCAAATTAAGTTAGGAAACAAAAAGAACGTACCCAGTGTCGTAGCTCCCGCATTGTGCAGGGTCTGGGGGAGGTTATTAGCAGGAGGTCTTTCCCACACATTGTGCAAAACACTGTTAAATTTTAATTGTAGTTATTGCGTTACATCGTCTCACTATCCCTCCTGTCCACAAAAGCTCCAGTATGGTCTATAAGGCGGAGACCTAACCTCTAATCCCCTATCCCCTTTACTCTCTAACCTTACCATAACAGTTTCACATGGTCAACCATGATATATGCACATCGGTAAATGTTTGACAATTTTGACTTCACCTACTCAAAATGATATGCCTTCATAAACAGCAAAACATATAATATGTTTGCCATCATTCTAAGGAATTAAGGAATGCTTGACAAAAAAAAAAAGAGTCCTTTGTCTGGTAAGCTTAAGGGAGGGTAGCTCTGTACCCTACTGACTAATGACTCAAGTCTCAAGGTCAAGGATAGCATCCACCGATGAGCATTAAGTTTGAACCAGTGAACTAATGAACCAAGCATCAAGGTGATAACTTATCAAAAAGGCCGTACCCAGTGCTGGTTTTAATAATTATGGTTTGAATGCTACATGTGCACTGATAAGAAACACAGAATATCATCACATTATGCTACATTAAATATGTTTCTCTTAACTTTTTGCAGCCATTGATTGAACATGGAAATTGAGCATTGTAAATTGTAAGTTGTAACCACATCAACTAATTGCAAGATTCTTATGGAGATACAGGAACTAGAAAATTTCATAACATCATATGAAAATAGAACATGCTTCTATCCTCAAAATATATACTCCCTCCAACCACAAATATTAGTTTTAGGTTTGGCCTATGTCAAAAGTTTTTAGATCATTGTATATCTAACAATCCAAATAGTTTAGCAACATAAGGTTCATGCAATCAGATTAATCACAAAAAGTTATTTCATAATATAGAGTCATTTTATAACATAAATATATTTCTATTTAAAATAAATATTGTTGTAAAAATTGGCAGTCCAAGTCCACCTTGTAAAACCGTGTCTCTGTCCAAAACTGCTTACATTTGTGATCGGGAGAGGTAATAATTCCGTAGATATAGCAGCAAAAGACATGGCATGGAAATTTGTGTTTTGTGATGGCATACCTGATTCACTAGAGATACCATTCGAGACCATTCTCTCTTGTCAAAAATGCGGATGTCTTCTCCTGCCACAGTGATGCAACCTTGAGTTGGCTGCAAAAATGAAGAACACTCAGATGTTGCTACAATAATGAAAACTATCAGTATCGATACATATAAGTAGCAGCACCTCATAATACCGTGCTAGGAGTTGCACCACAGTGCTTTTCCCAGCACCACTAGGCCCTACAAGTGCTGTGACCTTCCCACACTCAATTGTAAGATCAAGGCCATTCAAAATCTCCACATCAGATCTCAGTGGATAAGAGAAATGGACATCTGCCAGAAACACATGATATGAGTAGAAGATGCCAGATATCCAAAAATGTATATATTAGTGCAATAGGTGGGTGTTGTATGTCGTAAGTACTTTTCACATTTAGAAAAACACAATCAAAGAATTAAAATTTATCAAATCACTGTCTTTACATATTACAAATATTATGCAATAATTTGATGCCTTAACATGTTTTTTAATAAAAAAAGAAAAAGTGAAGTAAGATGAAAATATCATGCACTTATAGTACAATTTTGAGTTACCAAGAAATTACAAATTAAACTATCATTAAATATTATAATAATAAGCAATAATTTGATGCCTTATCATGTTTTTAATATAAGAAAGAAAAAGTGGGGTAAGATGAAAATATTATGCACTTATGGTACAATTTTGAATTACCAAGAAATTAAAAATTAAACTTAAGCTAAGGAATAATATGCTGTAATATATAATGCAGACCAAGGTCAAATATAGCAAAAGTTAAGATACAAGGTGCCCTAGATATAAATGCGAAACAGACCTTTCAGATGAATGTCACCAGACCAGGCTAGATTACTACAGCTACTCGTTGATTTCAGTTCTGACATGAAATGTTTGTTAACAGATCCATTTTCATACAGTCCATTGGAATCTCCAATCTCTTTGCTATCGAGTTCTTTGGCTAAACCATATGCAAGTGAATCATCAATGTCCTTTGCTGACAAGATAGAATTTATTCTCTCTATAGAAGCCAGTGTGCTGCGTAGATCACCAAGGGTATTAACAGCTCCTTGAACCTAAAAATATATGTTCAACATAGTTAAATATGGAACAAAACAGCGAGAAACTACAAAAAAAACATCTTGAATATTACTACTTACAGCAAAGGTTAACGTGAAGGTGTAACCAATAAAAGATGCCATGGTTCCAACTGACAATTTTCCCTGAAATGTGAATCATTTTTTTATTCTTTATTAGCCAGTCCAAGCTTGCAGCATTAGAAATAGGATACTAGTGACTATTAATTATTAAAACTGTGTTTCTCCATGTATGCAGTCCTAAGGCAGGTGTAAAGTGCGCCCTATAGAGCAAGAGAGGTCAAACTTTTTTAAACATATTCCTTTTTTATACCAAAGGTACACGTATTCAATCCCACTCAGTCTGCAAGAGCGATAATGCAAATAAATCTACTATGGTGGTTCACAATATTTTCGAAGAACCAGAGGGGTCAGGGCGGCACCTAACATAGCATTGAGCACCTGGAGAAACCAGGGATAACATGGAAATGGTGAAAAGTGGAAAATTAACTACTCAGTCACACATCCAGGGACTGGAACTAGGTGCATCAAGCAACTTCCCATGCACAGATCAGCTTACCAACTCTGTAACTGCTTTGCTAAATCTTATACCTTATATGTTGCACATTCAAAACCTAGATGATTCTGTGAATCACACGGGACTTTCCATAACAGAACCAAGGAGTGCAGCACAGTTTCCAAATATAAATAAATGCAAGAATAGAGTAATCCATATATTATAATTGCAAGTGTTTCTGTGCCTTACCGCATTGACCTTGCTCCCACCAAGAACATAAAGCGCCATTAGGGATACATAAACCACTACACGAGTTAATGATTCATTAGCAGATTTCAGCACTCCTAGTTTTGTGCCACTATTTTGGTAAGCACTTGCCTGTCAAACCAGAAAGGAAAAATAAATGAACTGGTGAGCTCATGAAGTTATCAAAACACACAAACCCATATACTGTTTAGCTTAATTAGTCTGTTCCAACTTTAGTTTGCAATAAGAGTATAGATAGACAGCATGTGTTGATGTTAGTTCGATCTCTTCACCGTTACGGCCCAAAGGCCGTAACGGGCTTGTTACCGCGCCCTGGTCGGGGGCGCCCAACCAATCCATGGTTGGTGGGCCCCCGTCGCACAGTGCTATAAAGAGAGGGTGGGGGCCACGGCTCGCAGTACGAGGTTCACCGCGCCGCCGCACACACCCCACCCTACAAACCCTAACCGACCGAGGGAGCACTGGAGCGGCGGGAAGCTCCGCCACCGCCGCCGCCGCGCCCTCTTCGTGGATCCGCACACCCGTGTCACCGCCCGACCCTCGACCGCATCCTACGAGATCCCGTCGTCCCCGAGCCGGCGCTGCATCCCCTGCGTCAAGCCGCGGCCGCCCCTGCGACCTCGACCCGCGACATGGCTTCGGACTCCGCGCTCCCGTCCAACCCCGATGGTCTGCGCCTCCTTGTTACCCTCTGTTTTCCCTTAGTAGTTGTTTTAGGTGTAGTAGATCTAGATCTAGGAGGTCATGTCACTTATATGTAATCATTAAGTACCTACCCGAATAGATTAGCTACTGGTGTTTGTGGTTGATTAAGTACTTAAGATTCGACAATGGTATCAGATAGCCTAGCCAGTTAGCAAATTTATTTCGGGGTAGATTTCTTATTTCCAGTAAAGCACGTTGAAGGAGATGACCCCAAATCTTTTAGATCTGAGGGAGAGAACACTGGAATCATCCAAAATCGTTGAAAAACGAATAAAGTTTAAAACCCTAACCCTACATCTTGCTCGGGTTAGGGGAAGGAAACACAAATAAGCATCATAAGAGGCTACCCTAACCCTAGATCTACTCGGGTTAGGGGAAGAAATGGAGAAACCGATGCGAATCGAGAAAAATCAAACCCTAGATCCAAAAAAAAAATTCCCCGAGATTAACCACCTAAAGAAATCCCACCTAGCAGCCACCGCTCCTGTGCGGGTTGACCCGCCGCCGTGCGGGGCTTGATGAGCAGGAGCTCGCCGCCGCGACGGCGTGCGGGACATGTTTTTTTGGGCGCCACCACCGGCCGCTCGACGGCCGCGCGCTCACCCATGGGGTGGACGCGCGTGCCGGCGAGGGGGCCGGCAGCAGCGCCGCCTTCCTCCACCGGGCACCATGGGTGCCATCTCTCTCTGTTGCTTGCGGTCTCAAGGTTTTTTGGTGGAGAAATGGAGGAAGGAGAAAGAAAGGAGGGTGCCCGCCGCGGCTTTTGGCGGGGCGGCGCCGCTGACCGCCGCCGGCGAGGCCGCCGGCCACGGGAAGAAGCAGGCCGGCCGCCGCCGGACCCGTGCAGGGCTGCGGGTGAGGAGGAAATGTCTGGGGCGTTCTAGGGTTTCCAGGGTGCGCCTGCCATATATATATAGCACCGATTTGGGCGGGCGCGATCTCAGCCGTCGATCTGGCGATCGACGGCGGCAGTGCATTGGCGGCTACATGGGCCAGATACAGCCCAAGAGGGATGCGGCGCTGGGCCGCTTGGCCGGCCCAGCCATTGGCTGCCGGGCCAAAAGCCCACGCGGGCGCGCATAGGCAGGCCGCGGGCCGATTTTCGATCTGGGCCGGTTCGGTTGCCTGTGAACAGTAACCTTTTTCAATTAAGTTTTGAATTTCAGAAGCCATTATGACTTGAATTTCTAGTTTTTTGCTGGTTTTAATTTAAGTTAATATCTCTGTTTAATTTTTTTGATAAATTCATGAAATCTTACAGAGAGTTGAATGCTTCTGAAATTAAAGTTTTTCTCTGTTTATTTGTTTGTTTTTTCCGCTGCGTTGATTTATTTTCTCTAGTTAAATTGAACCAAAGGGATATTTAATTAGAGAAGGTTTTTTGTTTTAAGAATATGTTATGATATTGTTATTTTTCTGGCCAAAGCTGATAATTACAATATTATAACCTGATACACTAAAGTTTTATGCATTAGTTCTATTTTTCTGCCCAAAGGTGATATAGAATTAATGTAGTAGCATGTTGTATGTATTAATTTTGACCAAAGTTAAATTGATGCATGCAATATTTATTGTTATATGTTCTCACACTTTTTGTGAATTTTTATTTTCAGCTCAAGCTGGTTATGTTGGCCAGATCCCTGAGTTGACTGGCAACAACTACACGGCTTGGCGCAAGTTGCTGAAACTAGCATTTTTAATGCTAGGTATGGAGTATGTGCTGACCACAGAGCGTCCTGCCGAGCTACAGGCACCTGTCAGAGAGGCAAATGAGACTGATGATGCATGGAAATTAAGGGAAGACGCCCATATCAAGGCGGAAAGTGAGCATCAACTCGCTAAAGCGAGGTGGGATCTAGACAACAAAAGATGTCTAGCGATCATTCAGACTAAGATGACAGAGGCAATTAAGGCGTCCATTCCTAAAAAGGATAAGGACGGAAAGTTACTCACTGCCTCCGAGTATTTGGAGATAGTGGATAAGCAGCACTCTCATCACACTAAGACTTATGCCAGTACTACTATTGACAGTTTGGTTGCAATGAAGTACACTGGTGGTGGTATAAGGGACCACATACCTAAGATGAGTAACATGAACGGCAAGCTTGCTGAGATGGGCATGGTCCTTCCCAATGAGTTTGTCATTCATTTGATTTTTAAGTCCCTGCCTCCTGAGTTTTCTGCTTTTGAGGTTAACTACAACACCATACCAGATAAGTGGGATGTGCATAAGTTGATTGCCATGTCCGTCCGGGAGGAGGAAAGGTTGAAGGCTCGAATGGTGGTCTTGTTAACTATGTAAACCATGGTAAGAAGCCACAGAAGAGAAGCTTTCCACATAAGCATTTTCAAGCTAAGAATCAAGCGGAAAGTGGACCTTCCAATGCACCTCCTCAGGGACAGATGAAGCCAAATGGAAAAGCTCCCATGCAGAATGATCAGCCTCCGAAACCTCAGAAACCTCCTCGACGAGATGGAGTTTGCACCAAACCGGTGTCACCGGTGCAAGAAGACCGGGCATTGGAAGAAGCAAGTGTCCTAAGTGGTTGCACTTCATGTGGTCAAAGGGTGAGGACATTATTACATTTGTAGATGAATCCTCGTACTTAAGTTATAGTAAATCTACTTGGTGGATTGATTCGGGTGCAACAATTCATGTTGCTAATTCTATGCGGGGTATGACTACAACCTGAATCCTAACAAGAGGAGCAAGAACAATTAAGGTTGCGAACGGCGTCGAGGCAGCGATTGAAGCCATTGGTGATCTCCCCATCAAGTTGAAGGACGGCTTCACGCTTCGCCTCCATGACGTTCTTTATGTTCCATCTTTAAGTCGCAATTTAATTTCGGTGTCATGTTTAGCGTACAATGGTTTTGAGTGTCGTTTAGTGCACAACATTGTTCGTTATGTTAAATAATGTGGTTGTGGGTCTTGCCATCCGACAAGACAAACTATACATTGTTGGCTATTCATGATGATTGCTCGAATGTGTTGATTCGTATGTGAAAATGCGAATGTTGAATCATCTACGAATGTAAGCAAAAAGCGGAAGCGAATTGATAACGTATCATCGAAATTATGGCAATCGTCGCTTAGGCCATATTTCGAGGGGAAGGATGGAACGCTTAGTTAAGGAATCAATTATTCCGCCGTTAGAATTTAATGACTTAGAACAATGCATAGATTGCATTAAAGACAAGTTTATTAAACAAATTAAGAAAGGCGCAAAGCGAAGCACAGGAGTGTTGGAGATAATCCACACAGACATTTGTGGTCCATTCCCTGTGGCATCTGTGGATGGTTTTGATTCGTTCATTACATTCACAGATGACTATTCTCGATATGGGTACATTTATCCAATTAAGGAGAAGTCAGAAGCGCTAGACAAGTTTAAGATATTTAAGGCTGAAGTTGAAAATCAGCACAACTTAAAGATTAAGGTGGTGAGGTCCGACCGAGGTGGGGAGTACTACGGTCGACACACCCCGTATGGCCAAGTTCCCGGACCTTTTGCAAGGTTTCTACGAGAAAATGGCATAGTTGCCCAAGATAGTACGCCGGTGAACCTCAACGGAATGGAGTAGCCGAAAGAAGGAACCGTACCTTGATGGATATGGTTAGAAGTATGTTAAGCTACTCAACATTACCGATTAGTTTGTGGATGGAGGCATTAAAAACCGCCACTCACATTCTAAATAAAGTACCTAGTAAGTCAGTACCTACAACGCCGTATGAATTATGGACGGGTAGGGAACCCTCCTTGAATTATATGCGTGTGTGGGGATGTCCAGCAGAGGCTAAAGTTTTTAACCCAAATATTGGGGAGTTAGACCCCAAGACAGTAAGTTGCCATTTCATTGGCTACACGGAAAAATCTAAAGGATACCGTTTCTACTGTCCTACCGGACATACAAAGTTCGTGGAAACGAGGCACGCTGTTTTTCTAGAGGATGAAATGATCAGAGGGAGCAAGGCAGTTCGAAAGATTGATCTTGAAGAAAAGCGGGTGTGTGCACCCACTCCTATGGTTGAAGAACCGTATTTTGAGCTGCCTGTTGTTCCGATAGCTACAGTGCAACCCACTGTGGTGCCGGAACCTGTTGCTAGTACGCCTGTGCCATCAGTGGAAGAAAATGAGGAAACTGCTCAACAGAATCCTACAAGTACAACTGATGCACCGGAAGAAACACAACAGCCCCAAGTGCAGGAAGAGCCAGTTGCAGAGGCTCCGAGGAGGTCATCAAGAGTCGAAAGTCGCCTATCCCCGACGATTATGAAGTTTATGAATGTGAAGAAATTCACATAGAAGGTGATCCTACTTCTTATGAAGAAGCTATGAGTCGTCCCGATGCATCCAAGTGGCAAGAAGCCATGGAAGATGAAATGAAGTCAATGAGTACCAACGAGTTTGGGACTTAGAGGAAATTCCTAAAGGAGCCAAAACAAGAGGGCCGCAAATGGGTCTACAAGATAAAATATGACTCCAAAGGGAATATAGAAAAGTATAAAGGACGGCTTGTGGCCAAGGGTTATACGCAAAGAGAAGGGATAGATTACAATGAGACGTTTTCTCCAGTCTCGTGTAAGGATTCTTTTAGGATCATAATGGCTTTGGTGGCGCACTATGATTTGGAATTACACCAGATGGATGTTAAGACGACATTTCTGAATGGAGATTTATATGAAGATGTATACATGACTCAACCCAAAGGTTTTGTTGTGAAAGGGAAGGAACATTTAGGATGTCGTTTAAGAAAATCCATTTATGGTTTAAAGCAAGCCTCTAGACAGTGGAATCTAAAGTTTGATGAGACCATCACGAAATTTGGTTTTAACGCAAATATTGAGGACAACTGTGTTTATGCAAAGTTTAAGAATGGGAAATTCATTTTCCTAATACTGTATGTGGATGACATTCTACTAGCTAGTAGTGATGTTAGACTACTGCCGGAAACGAAAAAGTTCTTGTCTTCAAAATTTGATATGAAAGATCTTGGTGAAGCCTCATATGTTTTAGGCATTGAGATTCATCGAGATAGAAAGAATATCTGGAAAAGGTACTAAAGAAATATAATATGCATGCAAGTACAGCCACACCTGCTCCTATAGTAAAGGGCGATAAGTTTGGACTTCACCAATGTCCAAGGAACCAATATGAGATCCATCAAATGAAAATGGTTCCATATGCTTCGGCGAGTCGGTAGCTTACGGTATGCACAAGTGTGCACTCGCCCCGACTTAGCATTTGTTACGGGAGTACTTGGTAGATATCAAAGTAATCCAGAAAAGAGCACCGGATGATGGTAAAGAAGGCTTTTCGATATCTACAAGGCACGAAAGATTTAATGCTAACGTATAGAAGATCTGATTCCCTAGAGATAAAAGGGTACTCAGATGCTGATTATGCGGGAGATAGGGATGATAGAAAATCCACGTCAGGATATATATTCACTCTCGCGAGAGGAGCTATTTCGTGGAGAAGCTCAAAACAAGAACTAGTTGCAACATCTACGATGTATGCAGAGTTCATTGCTCGTTATGAGGCAACGGGACGGGTGATGTGGCTAAAGAAGTTTATACCGACTTAAGAGTAGTGGATTGTATTCACAAACCACTACGGTTATGTACCGCGATAACAAACCAAAGCGCAGTATTCTATGCTCACAACAACAAGTTAAGTAATGCTACCAAACCGATAGAAATAAAATTCTATGCGGTGAAAGACAGAGTCCGGGATAAAACTATAAGTCTGGAGCATATAGGCACTAAAGAAATGTTAGCGGATCCGCTCACAAAAGGCTTACCACCCAATGTGTTCGGAGAACACTTAGCCGGTATGGGTTTAAGGGAAAGCCTATGATTCCCGGACTGGGCCCATGTTAAGATCCTATCAAAATAGATAAGTGTATTGTGGCTGGTTAATCTAGTTGTGATTACAATTTTAGATGACCCATGCTCAATATGTTTATTTGTGATGAGATGGATGTCAAGTAAAGAACTCGAGATTAAGTGAATGTTGTAGAAGAGATCGAGAGGGAGAATGTTAGTTCGATCTCTTCACCGTTACGGCCCAAAGGCCGTAACGGGCTTGTTACCGCGCCCTGGTCGGGGGCGCCCAACCAATCCATGGTTGGTGGGCCCCCGTCGCACAGTGCTATAAAGAGAGGGTGGGGGCCACGGCTCGCGCACGAGGTTCACCGCGCCGCCGCACACACCCCACCCTACAAACCCTAACCGACCGAGGGAGCACTGGAGCGGCGGGAAGCTCCGCCACCGCCGCCGCCTCGCCCCTCTTCGTGGATCCGGCGCACCGGTGTCACCGCCCAACCCTCGACCGCATCGTACGAGATCCCGTCGTCCCCGAGCCGGCGCCGCATCCCCCGCGTCAGCCGCGGCCGCCCCTGCGACCTCGACCCGCGACATGGCTTCGGACTCCGCACTCCCGTCCAACCCCGATGGTCTGCGCCTCCTTGTTACCCTCTGTTTTCCCTTAGTAGTTGTTTTAGGTGTAGTAGATCTAGATCTAGGAGGTCATGTCACTTATCTGTAATCATTAAGTACCTACCCGAATAGATTAGCTACTGGTGTTTGTGGTTGATTAAGTACTTAAGATTCGACAGTTGAAGGATATTAAGGCTTCTAAATGAGAGGCATAGACAAATCTATTGCGTAGTTCGAGAAAAGAGGGATAGACAAATACTGGTTGAGAAGGGACCACACAAAAAATACTGCTACAGTGCTTCTGTACACAAAATATCACCCTGACACATGCCCATGTTAGTCCTTAGGGATAGACAAATACTGCTACAGTGCTTCTGTACAAAAAATATCACCCTGACACATGCCCATGTCAGTCCTTAGGGACCACACAGATAGCATCATCATTCTCCAGACTTTCAGGAGATACTGTACTGAATAAGATCCCAAAATATGAACAAGTGTGTTAATTGAAAGATTAGGATGGGAAATACTGACTGTATCCTGCTTTTATGTTCAAAAATTGAATCAAACACAGAAGATGAGAGACATTTAGCAATCCAACTCTGCATACATTACCTAATTCATATCTGCATCAACTCTAGACTTTCGTGTGGGAATAAAAGTCTTTTTTTAGTTTATAATACCAGTCTATCCACAGCTATAGCTCCATGAATTTTTTTATCTAGGGATACCCAGCTCTAAGAATTCTTTGGAAAGTTATGCACATGGTCACCGAAATGTTTTGGAAAGCCCTATTTGTTCTGGTACTTGAAGTTGTACACAGTTCATGGAATCTGGATGTTTGAGAAAGTTTAGAAGCAAAATGATTTAGTCCTTTTTCATTAACATAAATAAATTGCAGTATGTACTTCAATATATGCCCAGTAGTGGAGACAAAACACAGGCTAAGCATGCTCCAGCCCTGCTTCTAAACAAAAAAAAATACATGGAAGAACACTTAAGAAAATAAAAGAATACTCAAGCCACAAGGTTTTTCAGCCTTTTTTACAAGGTGAGCCCAGGACGCAACAGAACTCTGGCTCAAGCCCCATATCCACCATTTTTTTAGGATAAGCCCCATGTAGACCCTTAGTCATGTTATATAATAGAAAAGCACAGTGATTGCTAAATATTAGAGAACACTAAGAGATTCCTGGCTTACCAAATTGTCAAACAAAGAAATTTGCCGTTTTTCACCGCCAAAAGACCTAACCTGAAAATTAATGAATCAAAGATAACTAAAGAAGCTAACAGGTATAGAAGATGATAGGAGATAAACCATTTCATTATATAACATGACAACAGAATAGTGAAAGTAAAGCAATGTCTAAATGTGAATGTCTGGAAAACAGTGGCACTCACTGTACGAATAGCTGAGAATGTCTCTGATGCACAATCTGATATTCGTGCTTGCACAATTCCATAAGATTTAAAAGTGGGAACAGTTGACCTCTTGAAAAGAGCTGATCGAACAAAAACAGAAACAGCCATGCTAAGGGATATGTAAATGTGTAAATATCTTAAAATATGCAACAAAAACCATAGCAATATATCTTTTTAGAAGAATTTATTACTCCTTGCCAAGGAATCATGTTTGATGACCAAATATCACGGTGCATAATTGACTGTGTTATGAACATTTATACAAGTGGAACTCGCAAATAAACATGATCTCTGGATCTACGAACAGACCACATAAACAGGACAGATATCAGAGGCCTGAGGGCATTTCAGCATATACAATACCTTCTCAAGTGTAATCAGACATGCACACAGAGAAGGTTGAATTTTTCAAAGAAGTATAAAAACAAACTGCGACGATATAGGATACAAGGGGTCTAATTCCATCATTGTATCCTAATTATTGAGCTAAGTGCTTTGTATTTATCATATATGACATAATGTAACATTAAGTGATAATTGCTGGCGACATTAAGTGATAATTGCTGGTGATACTAAATTTCTAGAAAATTACCAACTAGCCCGGAGACGGAGACCATTAGGAGCCCAAGAACAGGAGCTAGCTCAGTAGATAGTGTGAAAAGTATACAAAGTGTACCGGTGATCTGAAAAAGTAAAAGAAAGTGAATGTCTTAGAACATCCTCACCTGAAATAAGGTGTAACTAACATGGACCACAAAATTAAATGAATCTATGATATCACGAGAACATAAGGTCAAATATGGCTGAAGTAAATATTTTAAGATAACTACTAGTACACCTCAGATATTTTGCAATTGTACTAATCAAACTCTCAGCACTTAGCAGTATCAACCTTACATTCTCAGTGTAAAGTTTCTTGCCTCAGAGAGTGCCCTTAGCCCCCGGTCTCTGGATATGTTGTCACTTACAAGATTCTTCAAGGAACCCAAATCAGATGTCAACAAGCCGGTCAACTCACCAACCTGCCATCAAACGATAGCGTGATATTTACCAGCAAGACATGCAGAAGATAGATGCCTTTTGATTTATTGAAACTAGTTTCCTATGTTTTCATGGAGGACATATACAACTCAAAACTCATGCTTGAGACAGAGGTTTGCATACCACAAGTCCACAACCAAAAACAAAATCATACTCTAACTCAACAGAGTGAAATATCTCATCATTATATGCTACCTAATGTGACACCAGCAGTCCTTGTTCTCCGGTGCCATGTAGGTCCCTAAACTCTTAAATGCAAATATGGGTCCCTAAACCTGTTTAGTGTGCCACCTGAGGTTTAAATCACCCAAATCAGCACAAAGTTAGTCTATATGGCATAGAAACACGGCATTTGATATGCACAGCCTCATGTAGTGCTGGGGACGGCCATGAACTGATGAACATTTAGTGGAACATAGAGATATCTCGAACTCCATGGAAGTGTGCCACATATGTAATTCCTTGCTGATTAGGGTGATGTGGACCTCTTACGACACACTTAACAAGTTCATGCAGATGTGCAATGAGTTTAGGGATCTTGATGACGCCATCGAACACTTAATAAGCTGCATTTTCATCTAAGCTTAAATAAATCTTATATAATTCTTCAATAATCAGACAGATCATATCAGCATTAGTTCGGTTCATGCAATTATGGAAGAAGCCCGCATGTTACATGTAGCAGTATCAATAAAACCATTCGCAATCTACAGTACTATCGATATTTTAAAATGGCATGTGCATTTTGTTATTGAGGCTTCCCCCTTAGTAACTTTCATGATTGAGTATGAAGATGGCATGGGAATCACTAGGAAGTAGGAAACATATTACCTTGTGGCGATCAAAAAACACCATCTGCAAAAAGCAATAACAAGAAAATTTAGAGAAAGTGCATTAAACGAGCAATGAACGGCAAGAAGTAAATGAAAACTGTACCAAATTGAAAACACAAAGAGAAAATGTGGTGTCAAATAATTTCTAGAGAGAAAATTAATGTAATGCATTACCAAAAACAAAATCATGAGAGAATTTGCCATAGTACATGGAACTTAACAGTCTATGCACTGACGGTCATAAACAGGCACATAGCATGTTTCCAGTCCTTCAAGAATTCATAATCAACAAGTACAATAACTAAGGCACTGGAGCCTGGTTACTCCACTCCACAAATAACTTGTTAACATCTGTCAGGTACATGGTAAGTTTACCTAGTAGTAGGGTCTAAATCTCTACATCCAGGACTTCAAGTTTTGATCTCAGAAGAAAAGTACCTTTTTTATTAATTTTTTTAAAAAAGAAAAGTACCTTTTGGATGAGAATCCTCCGAAATATCTGGCTCCGCAGCCTGGCCATAACCTGCTCCCAGATGACGGTCATGTTGATCACAAATATGATTGTGAAGATGGGCTCCAGCGTGTACAGCACCGCAATCTTGGACAGCAGCCTCCAGAGTGGCTCATTCCCCCGCCCAATCAGCGTCTCAAAAAACCTCCCTGCATCCATCGCCAGTCGCTACATTTCATTAGAAATTCAGAATACCAAATGTCCACGAAACGTCGTTTGCGCTTCTTACCTGAGAAGAGCGGCATGGAGAGGGTGCAGGTGGTGCACGCGACGAGCGCGGCGAGGCAGACCGCGATGCGGGCCCTGTGGCGCGAGAGGAGCGCCCAGACGCCCGCCCAGGTGACGGCCTCGGAGGACGAGATGGCGGCGGCGACGTCGGCCGCCGCCGCGGCGGCGTCGAGGGAGGGCGGCGCATAGGCGGCCTCGGGGCCCGGCGCCGGCGCGGAGATGTAGGCCCTCGGCGGGCGCGGGCGCGCGAGGTGGAGGCGGCGGCGGTGGGAGACGGAAATGGAGGGGGCGCGGGCCAGGTTCTCGGCAGTGCGTGGGGGAGGCGGGATGGCGCGGGAGGGAGCCGGGGTGAGGAGGAGGCGCGCGCTCCATGTGGAGATCGCCATGGCGCTGACGGCTTTCTCGTTCCCCCCCGGGGGGTTGACTCGGTTTGCGCCGGCCACAGGTATCTGATGCGGCGAGGAGGGGAGGTGCCGAGGCGGAGAGCCGGAGAGGACGGAGGGGACGGGGGAGACCGGGAGAGGCCACGTGGAGCATGCGCAGCCGAGCAGCGGCTATCCGTTGAGAACACGAATTTCTTTAAAAAAAATCGTTGATAACACAAATGGAAATGGGTGAACTTTTTTTTCAGGAAGAAAAATGGGTGAATCCTTGTACTACACACAGTGGCGAATCTAGAATTTCAACTTAGAGTGGTCAAAAAAAATTTGTGCTCAATCCTACATTCTTAACGTGGCTATGAATCTGCATGATATCAAATTGCAACGTGAAATACTAAATCACTCTTGCTTTCTTGTTGTTTGGCGTTCAAATTGCAAAGTTGCAATGCAGATGGCATGAAATGGAGAAGGCATTAGGTAGTTTGGCTGAATCACAGATTCGCCACTGACTACACACGCTATCGTGGCTCTTTCGCGTGTGAAACTCTCTTCAACGCAACCGACAGCAGGTGGTGATCCAGCTGCAAGGTGGCAGGGGGCGAAGCTAGCTCCTGTGGTAGAATGTCGGCTGCTCCCTCGTTCGTCGTCGTTTGCCGTTCCCGAGAAACAACTTCAATTAAATATATATAGTAAGAAAGGTATTTGAATCTAGTTTTTTACTAAATTTATTTGAGATACAATTTTTAGATGTGCATAGCACGTTTTTCATCAAGAAGAGGAGAAATATTTGAATACGCAGTCGTTACACAACAAAGAGGGAAAAGCACAAAGCACAAACAAGATTAAAACTGCACTCTACGACGACTAAGCGAGCCAATCCCCACAAAGCCCGCTCGAGCCCACCTCCATGCTTCCTCCAATATACGTGGCGCCAGCAACACCGGTTGGAGTGCAACTCTCTCATGAACACTCAGGTTTCTCTCTTTCCATAACGACCAGACGACCAGAAGAGCCAGAGAGTCAAAGCCTTTACGCTAGGACTTGTGAACCCGCTTCCTAACACCTAACCACCGAACTCGAATCAAGTGAAACCTGTCTCCTCCTGCAGTGTCAGATGATCGAGGCCGTAATAACGCAATACTCTGAACCACGTTTCTCGGCTATGGACACACCCTAGAAGTAAGTGGTCCAAGGTTTCGACCTCCTGTGCACATAGTGCACAGATATCTGAGTCACGCACCCCATGCCAACGTAACCGGTTCGAAGTCCAGCAACGACCGTGAAGCACAAGCCAGCCAAAGAAACGACACCGGCTGGGGACCTGCACCTTCCAAATGCGATCAGCACCAGCTAGTGAGGTTCTTCCAAAAACAGCGCTCGGTATACTGAACTAGAGGAGAATTCCCCGTTAGACGACCATTTCCAGATGAATTTGTCGGGCTAATCAGACAAGTGGAAGTTCTGCAGGTAATCCCAAAGACAAAGGTATTGAACGACCACGGTACAGTGTGAGCAAAGGTTATGTCCCAAATCCAACGTCGACCCGAGAGCGCATCCCGCACAGAACGGGACTTTCTAATTCTAGGTGGAATCACGCTCCAAATGTCAGGGGCTAACTGAAGGATGGAGCACCCACTGAGCCATCGATCTGACCAAAACAAGGCACGTGAGCCATCACCTACTTGAACTGTAACACATCAAAAAAAGCTTGAGCCAACCGATCAGCCCTGAAAAAGTACCCCGACCAAGTCTTGTCGGAGTCCACCCTGTCTAGCCATAGCCAATGTAGGTGTTGTCGGTGTTTTAGACCGGCAACCTACCAAGGGGAGTACCCGAGGTAGATGAACGTGGCCTCGCCGAGATCGGTAACTCGAAGGAAAAGACACGTGGCACACAATTTAGACAGGTTCGGGTCGCGAGGTGCGTAATACCCTACGTCTTGTATGCTGCGTAGCTCTGGATTGATTGGATGTGTTTACAAGATGATGCGTATGAGAGGGAAGGGTCCCTGTCTCACCTTATATAGCCCGGGAGGCAGGGTTACAAGTCGGTTTGAGGAGAGAGTACTAGTCGGGTACGGCTAGGAGTTCTCTACATAGTACAGGACATGTATAGCTTCCTATCCGAGTACTTCTCCACTGTAGTCCTTGCGCCCCACGCCATCAGGTGCCATGTTGCACAAGCCGAGTAGTCCCAGGGGCCCACAGAGTAGTCGGCCCTGGTATCCACCGAGGAAGTGGGTCCAGGGAGGTCCATACGACAAGCCCCCGAATACTTTGTAGTCGAGTAGGATAGTTTCAAGTAGTCTTGACGGCCTTGACGAGTAGTCCTCAAGCGTCCTTGAGTACTACAAGCCAAAAGTCCTCACGAGTACTTGAAGCATCCCGAGGCTGGAAGGTACTCCAGCTGATCCTTGAGTAGTCTTGAAGTCTTCTCGAGTAGTTCACAAGCGTCCTCGAGTTCTCCTCTTGAAGGTCTTCAATAATACTCGCTTTGTCTTGAAGAAGAAACCATATGGAAAATGTGATTCGAAGAAACGCATTCCATATGGAATGTAGCCCCCGAGCCTTAGGTCGAATCATAGATTCAAGCTGAGGGTCAATCTGAAATCCTGCCAAGATTATCCCGCAAAATCCGGAGAAAAACCCGAAGGACACGTGGCACGGAGCCCCCGAGCCTTGAGTCGAGTACTTCCTCTCGAATTGAAGGGTCATCTTGATTGTAGAATGTGTCCTGAGTCACTCTGGAATCTTGTCATCACCTAGGGATTTGAGTAAACGTAGCTGAGCCCCCGAGATGAAGTGCGTTGACTACTGGAAGTTGAAGAGTCGGGCAGCTACCGCTGAGTCAGCCGTTGATACTTATCCATCTGACCGTTACCAAGCCGCCGGTTGGCTTATAAATAGAAGCCGAAACACTTAGGGTTTTCCATCCTCCGCATTCGCACTCGGTTGAAATAGATCTAGCCAAGACTTAGCCACCCAAGCACACTGCCGCCGCGCCCTAGGCCATAGATCCACGCGCGCCGCCGCTGCTTGCCTCCGAGAAGCCCCCGAGTGAATGCGAGTGAAAACCCGGTGCACTTGGAGGATGAAGGCTTCTCCATCGAAGAGCATGAAGACCGGCGCCGGGAAGAAGAGATCTTGTGACGAGGCGGCTGGATCCGCTCAAGGGTCAACACCGCCGACCTCTCCCCCTCGCCCGAATCCGAACAAGGAGTGGAATAAATCCAAGGCAAAGACCGAAGACCTGTTGGCGCTGGTGAACAGCAGTTTCCTCCGCGAGAAGGAAATGGACATGTGGCGCGCCGCCGCGGGGGATCCATATCCAATGGAGAAGAACCCCGACGAGATCCCAATGTTCGCACGGTTCGTGGAGCGCGGGCTGGCTCTCCCGGCAAGCGACTTCTTCAAAGGTCTCCTCAAGTACTACGGTGTCAAGTACTTGAACCTCAACCCCAACGGAATCTTTCACGTCTCTGTCTTCGTCCACTTCCGCGAGGCCTTCGTGGGGATCAAGCCCCACTGGGTGCTGTTTCGAAAGTTCTTCCACGTGAAGCCGCAGCCGAGCGCCAACGACCCCAGAGTAGTCGGAGGAGCTGGCATCCAGATGCGCGGCATCCAAATGTGCGGCATTCAGATGCGTGAAGATGCCACCGAGCAGTACCTCTCGTACAAGCTCATCGACTCCAACCAAGATTGGAAGTCGAAATGGTTCTACATCACCAACCACCACCCGGAGCTGCCGAAGCCGAGCGGGAAGCAGCCCAAGCATCAGCCCTGGTGGAACACGGAGCCGACTATGCAGGAGGGTATTCAACTACCCGAGCTGCTTCAGAAGATCAAGGCTTTGAGAGAAGCCAGGCTGAGGGCCGAACAAGTGGCCTTCAGCTTCATGAAGAGGAGGGTACAGCCGTTGATGGCACGTGATACCCTCGGGTACCAGTACACGGGCGACGACGACACGTCGAGGATGCCCAGCATTGAAGTCGATGATGACGACATCGTCGAGAGACTGGGGCGGATCTTCAAGGATATGCCACAATACACACCCTGCCCAGTCTCGGAGTACTCGGTGGCTCGTCTGCCAAACAAGGTTGGTAGCCGAACTTATGTCTTTGAGTACTCGTTGCATTGTAGAAGTCGAGCTCACCCGATCTGTTTGATGCGGGATGATTTAACGAAGTTTGTCTCCGAGCCCACTTCCCCTCCTCGACTTGTGGAGATTCCAGAGGAGGGCAAGGGCAAGGGCAAGGAGCGTCGTGAAGTCGGCGAGGGTGACGACACCGTCACCATAGAAGACACGTCCGACGAGGAGGACGGGAAGACGCTTCAGGAGCGGTTTCAGCTGCGGTCCAGGTTCAGTAGGCCTGGGTTGCCCCACATCCCTCTTGTCGAAGATCCTCCGACTAGCCTGGAGGCTAGTCTCCCTGCGCCGCCAAGCAGGCCGCGCAATGTGGCACACAAACGCATTGCCAAGAAGTTGAAAGTGACCGAGACTACATCTCAAGAGGTGAGTTCCTCGAGTAGAGTAGTCGAGTACTTGACTTGAAGTATCTTGTATGTTGACGATTGACTTCTGACTTATCGCAGGAGATTCCCTCATCCGATCCTGTTGATCAAGGGGAAGGAGAGGACTGGGACACGGTGGGCGGGCCGGCTGAAAGAAGCCACAGTCCAGCCCCCACCATTGAAGAACTTGTGGCGCGGATGACACAGTGGTCGACTAGTGTTGTCGAGCCGCAGGCGCCGGCCGTGGAGAACCAGCCAAAGCCGAGCACGACTGCTGGTGTTGAAGGACCGGCAGCGGAGCAAGCTGAAGAGGAGGCGCCCACCGAAGCCGGGCTTGTAGATATCGCCAGCATCCTTGGGGCTCCGACCGTGACTGTCGTCCGGTCTAGCTTGTAAGTGAAAACCTTTCCCGAGTAGTAGTTGTAGCTTGGTAGTCTTACTTGGTTG
Source organism: Cenchrus americanus (assembly GCA_947561735.1). Taxonomy (NCBI): domain Eukaryota; kingdom Viridiplantae; phylum Streptophyta; class Magnoliopsida; order Poales; family Poaceae; genus Cenchrus; species Cenchrus americanus. Next base: position 183,027,900 of record OX387245.1, read on the forward strand.
ACCACCAATATTGTACCATGCAGGAAATCAATTGACTTGTCCTGGGACGGAGATGAACCCAGCACGGCGGCGGCTGAAGAAGTTTCCGCGCCTGCCGCCGAGGAGTCCGCTCCCCTCCCTCAGGCCGTGATCGTGACGCCGGTTGCGGCGACTACACTGCTAGAAGCCAGCGTAGTAGAAGGTGCGTACACTGCAATAATGCGAGCTTCCTCGAGTAGTAGTCAAAGCCCCCAGGGTACTGATCTCATGTGTCTTGTGTTGACAGGGGCAGAAGTTGAGGATAGCGCCATCCCTGAAGCTGTACCGGTTGAAGGCGTTGTGCCGGAAGCCGAGGTGGCCACCGAAGTAGCAACTGAGCCGGCGGAGATGGCAGCCCCCGGGGTGACCGAAGAGGGGCATGGCGATGCCCTGCCGGAGGTGAATTTGGAAGTTGTCGTCCGTTCACTAGAAATCCAAGACGCGGAGCCGATCCGTTCGGCGCCGATGTTCGAGGCCACCACGACTAGTCGGGGTGGACTCGAGCTTCTGGCGGATGATCTCATTAGCCCGGCAGCGGTGGCTCGCAACATGGAGTCGATGCGGCATGCCGAGCAATGGATGAAGGTACGTGACTGTACCCTTGAGTAGTCGAGTTCCAGCAGAACGAGTACTCAAGTAATTGTTGTCTTCTGCAGGATGTCGTGGAGAGATCCCGACAGAAATCCGACATGCTCCAGGGGTTCGGCGACACGGTGCTCCGGGCAGAGACATTGGAGAAAGAACTCACCAAGGCCAGGAAGCACTCCGCCATGCTCCAATCCAAGCTCGATGGCGCCTTCGCCCAGTACCATAATGAAGTGCAAGATATGCAGGCCAAGAGCGATGAGCTGGTCCGGAAGAACAAGTCGCTGCGCCAGAAGAACAAAGGTACGCCGATGCCATCTTTGTCGAGTACTTATCGTGGGTACCCAGTAGTAGTCTGACATCTCCCTTTGAGTTGTTTGCAGATCTTGAAGCCCGGGTAGAGCAGCTCAAGGCATCAGAAGTCAACATGATGAATCTCTTCTACCGGGAGAAGGATGCCCGCGAGGTACTTGAGTACGATTATAAGCAGCTGGCCCATGAGTGCAATATGCATATGGAGCTTCGATCGCCTCGGATCGTGACCTTGTCAACTGTTATAAATCTCTGCAGAAGCTTGGCGAAGATTGCGAGAAGCTGCGAGGTCAACTCAAGGAACTCAAGGAAGCCGCGCTGCCCATCGCTAGACTGCTGGTACCTCACCCGGGCGGACCAAAGATTGCTCCCTTGGTCGATCAGCTGAAAGAAGCCCCCGGACGCTTGGCGACGTACGTGAAGCATCTGGCGAAGTCCATCCCCAACCAGGTCTTAGCGTTTATGAAGTCATACTTCCCGAAGGCCCCGGTGGATATAGTCGCGGGTGGACTAGCCGCCAACTGCACAGATGAGAAATACGCAGAGCTCCTGGAACAGATGGTGCCGATCACCGAGCAGGTCGCAGATAAGCTGAACCTCCAGTAATTAGCCTGTAGGGTTAGGTTGCAGCAGCAGTTGTACATAAACAAAGTTGTAATGAACTTGTTTAAGTATGTAATGAAAAGACTTCCATGAAATGAGTACTCATGGTCGCAATGTATGTATGCGGAGTGCCCATGTTGTGGAGTTGTCGCGAGTAGTAGTGCTCGGTAGTAGACCCGTTGAGGGAGGAACAGTAAATGAGTTGATCGATAATCAAACTTTATTACTGAAAGAAAACACCTGGATGGCCAGGGCCGTTTACAAGTGAAGTTGCCAGGACCCGGAGGCCGTCTACGGCTAGAGTAGTGGTAGGGCGTATAGCCGCTTACAGCAGTAGATCCGTTAGTAGCCATATAGACTGTATCTTGAAGTACATGGTCTCTTGATAGACCACTGCTAGAGTCCTTGACGCTGTAAGTAGCCCAAGTTCCGTTAGTAGCCGTTAACACTGGATCTCGGAGTAGAATAGTCCGGAGACTAGTGCCTGGACCCGGAGGTGGCTTACAGCGAAGTATTCGGGAGTAGTCGTGTAGACTTGAGCCCCCAGAGTAGTCGAGAGACTACGCGTAGAACCGACAGAGCTGGTCGACGTTCCACGAGTTGCTGATGTTGTCACCTTCAAGTGTATGAAGGCGATACGAGACTGGTCCGGTCACCTTTGCAACTATGAAGGGACCTTCCCATGGCGAGCTGAGCTTGTGTAGTCCTTCCGTGTTCTAGATATGGCGAAGGACGAGATCGCCAACGTTGAAGGAGCGTTCCTTGACGTTGCGATCGTGGTAGCGTCGGATACCTTCTAGGTACCTTGCGGACTGGACGAGGGCGGCACAACGAGCTTCTTCAAGTCCGTCGATGTCAACTCGTCTGCTATCTTCAGATATGCCTTCGTCGTATTGCTCTACTGCCGGCGATTCCCACATGACGTCGGCAGGTAGAATAGCTTCGGAGCCGTAGACCAGGAAATAGGGTGACTGTCCCATCGGCTTGGTGGGTTGAGTGCGCAACCCCCAGAGTGCATTGGGCAGTTCCTTGATCCACTTTCCTCCTTTTGTGTTAGCAACATCGTGTAGTCGCTTCTTGAGGGCGTAGAGTACCATTCCGTTGGCACGCTCGACTTGTCCATTGGCCCGTGGATGGGCAACTGAGACATACCGGACGTCGATCCCGCTGTTCTCGCAGTACTCCCAGAACTGGTGATTGTTGAAGTTAGAGCCCAGATCTGTGATGATGCGATGGGGTAGTCCGCAGCGATGCACGAGTTCATCCAAGAAGTCGAGTACCCTGTTGGCCTTTGGGCAGGTAACCGGCTTGACTTCGATCCACTTGGTGAACTTGTCGATGGCCACCAGAACTCTGTTGAATCCTCCTGGTGCAGTTGGAAGAGGCCCAATCATGTCGAGCCCCCATCAGGCAAAAGGCCAGGTTGGTGGTATGGTGACTAGCTTGTAGGCCGGGACATGTTGTTGCTTGGCGAAGTACTGGCACCCTTGGCACCTTCTGATGAGTTCCTCAGCATCGCCCAGAGCTGTGGGCCAGTAGAAAGCTCGTCGGAAGGCCTTGCTGACCAGCGTACGTGAAGACGCGTGGTTGCCGCAGACACCCTTGTGTATCTCCTCCAAGATGTCCTTGCCTTCTTCTCGGGGAACACACTTCATGAGTACTCCAGAAGTAGCATCCCGCCTGTATAGCTTGTCCCCAACTAGGACGTAGGACTTGGCCCGGCGGATGAGTTGCTCGGCCGAGCTTTTGTCCGACGGAACCTTCTGCTCGCGGATGTAGTCGATGAAGGGTTGTCGCCAGTCTACATCGATCATCATAACCTCCTGGCCAGCTGGCGGATGCGCTGGGTCAGTGGTCGCAGTCGCCGGCTCTAGGATGGACGACGCGTGAAGCTCGTGGACGAAGACACCCGCTGGTACTTGAGCGCGAGTAGAACCAAGATTCCATAGGACATCCACTACAACATTGTTGTCGCGGACGATGTGATGGAACTCGAGACCGTAGAACTTGTTCTCGAGCTTGCGGACTTCTAGACAGTATGCGTCCATGTTCTCCTTGTTGCGGTCCCAAGACTTGTTAACTTGGTTGATGACCACTGCAGAATCGCCGTAGACTAGTAGTCGCTTGATGCCCAGGGAAACTGCGAGGCGGAGCCCGTGTAGTAGAGCTTCGTACTCGGCTTCGTTGTTGGAGACCTTCTAAAAGATCTGCAGGATGTACTTGAGTTGTTCACCCGTTGGAGAGATCAAGAGTACCCCTACACCGGTGCCTTCGAGCTTGAGCGAGCCGTCGAAGTACATCACCCAATGTTCTGGCCGCTCGGTTGGAGTTGGCAGCTGATTCTCCCGCCACTCTGCCATGAAGTCGACTAGTGCTTGCGACTTGATGGTTGTACGTGGCTTGAAGTCAATGTTTAGGGCGCCGAACTCGACTGCCCACTTGGAGATTCTTCCAGTAGCATCTTGGTTCCGCAGGATGTCACCGAGCGGGTAGTCGGTGATGACGGAGATCGAGTACTCCTGGAAGTAGTGTCGCAGCTTCCGCGAGGTGATGAGCATTGCATATAGTAGCTTCTGTACTGGTTGATAGCGTGCTTTAGATTCTGATAGGACCTCGCTGACGAAGTAGACTGGTCGCTGGACTGGGTAAGCGTGGCCGTCTTCCTGCCGCTCGACAACGATGGTAGAACTGACCACGTGAGTAGTCGCAGCGAGGTAGAGCAGTAGCTACTCCTTTTTGCGAGGATCCGTGAGGACTAGCGGCTTGGATAGGAAATCCTTGAGGTGAGCGAGAGCTTGATCTGCCTCTGGAGTCCACACGAACTTCTCTTGATACTTGAGTAGCTTGAAGAAGGGTAGCCCCCGTTCTCCAAGCTTCGAGATAAATTGTTCAAGGCCGCCATGCACCCAGTAAGCTTCTGGACATCTTTGATGCAGGTGGGAGCTCTCATATTGGTGATGGCGGAGATCTTCTCGGGGTTGGCTTCGATGCCGCGATGCCTGATGATGAAGCCGAGTAGTTTACCCGACGATACGCCAAAGACGCACTTATTGGGGTTGAGCTTCCAGCGGTACTCACGCGGGGATGCGAAAGTCTCTTCAAGATCGGCGATGAGCGTTTCGGAATTTCTGGTCTTGACGACCACGTCATCCACGTAGGCTTCGACGTTCTTGTTGAGTTGTCTCTTGAAACAGGCCTGGATAGCTCGCTGGTAAGTGGCGCCAGCGTTCTTCAACCCGAACGACAAGGTCGTGTAGCAGTAGGCGCCAAACGGGGTGATGAACGCGGTCTTCTCCTGGTCTTCTTCCTTGATAGCGATCCGGTGGTACCCGGAGTAGCAGTCAAGGAAGCAGAGCAGGTCGCAGCCCGCCGTGGAGTCGATGACTTGATCTATCCGCGGCAGCCCGAAGGGGTCCTTGGGGCAGTGCTTGTTGAGGTCGGTGTAGTCGACGCACATCCTCCACTCGTTAGAATTCTTCTTGCGGACGAGGACGGGGATGGCGAGCCACTCAGGATGGCAGACTTCTCTGATGAAGCCAGGTGCGAGTAGTTTGGCGAGTTCCTTCTTGATGGCATCCCGTCGGTCGTCGGCGAAATGGCGGAGGTGTTGTCGTTTCGGGGTAGCTTTAGGGTCGACGTTGAGTGAGTGCTCGATCAGATTCCTGGGCACCCCTGGCATGTCCACTGGTTTCCAAGCGAAGATGTCTCGGTTAGCCCGAAGGGAGCTGACGAGCGCGTCTTCTTGTTTCGGGTCAAGGCCCGCCCCGATCATGGTGGTCTTGCTGCTGTCGCCTGTCCCAAGGTCGATTGCTTTGACTTGCACTTCCTCGGATGGCTGAGGTTTGTTGCCCTTGTCTGACTTCTCTGGGATGTCGAGCTCACTTGGGGCAAGCTTCTTTGACGCAGCGTAGATCTCCATCATGGCGTTGGGTACTTGGTTGGTGGCTGCGAGTTCCACAGCTTCCGTGTCGCAGTCGAAGGATATCTTCAAGTCCCCTTGTAGCGAGAGAACACCGGCCGGACTTGGCATCTTGAGTACCAAGTATGTGTAGTGGGGTACCGCCATGAACTTGGCGATAGCTAGTCTGCCGAGGATGGCATGGTAGGAAGTCTCGAAGTCCGCGACTTCGAACTTGATGTACTCGGTGCGGTAGTTTTCTCTGGTTTCCCCGAAGGTAACTGGCAGGACCACTGAACCCAGTGGAATAGCCGCGTTCCCGGGGACGATGCCATAGAAGGGCGATGTGCTCTTGGTGAGCATGTGAGTGATGTCGAGCTTCATCTTCTTCAAGGTCTTGGTGAAAAGGACGTTGAGCCCGCTTCCACCGTCGATGAGTAACTTGTTGAGTCTGGAGCCCGCGATTATCGGCTTCAGGATGAGAGGAAAATGCCCTGGTTCAGAGAAGCTTGTCCATTGATCCGCGCGGGAGAAGGAGATGGGTACCTCCGACCACCGGAGAGGGGTCGGAACCGCTGGTTCATTGTTTAAGACTTCTCGTCGAGTGGCCTTCTGAGACCGTTTGGTGGGTAGTCCGCCGAAGAGGACGTTCACCGTCTTGTCGGGTTCTTGGAAGTCACCGTTGCCTTCGTCGGCTTTTTTCTTGCCTTTCTTGTCATGCGGATGCCGTGGGTCTAGAGTGTCCTTGAGTGCTCGCCGGAGTTGGCAGCACTGTTCGGTAGTGTGGTTGCCCTCCAGGTGCCACGGGCACTTCTCTTTCAGCAAGTCTTTGAAGCCGCCGGAGGTCTTCTTCGGGTTGTCTTTCGTAGGGCACTGGATAGCTGCGACTGTGTTGTCTTGCTTGCGCTTGCGATTAGGACCCGAGTAGTTGTTGCTGCGACCGCCTTGATCCCGGTTGTTGTTATTGCTGCCGCCCGCATTTTGCTTGCTCTTGCCGCGAATGGTGTCGTACTTGGCATTCGCCTTGTCTTCTTCGTCTGCCCATGAAGTGATCATATCTTTGAGCTTGGTAATGGAGCTCGGGGGGCGACGACCGAAGTCTTCAAAGGTGCGGCGGTGGTAGAGGCCGTCTTGGAAGAGGTCGATGACTTCCTTGTCGATGACATCGGCTACAGTGGCGCGCTTGTCGAAAAAGCGCCGCATGTACTTACGCAGAGTTTCGCCCTGTTTCTGCTTCACCATGGCTAGGTCCATGCGAGTACCCGAGCGTCCCATGGCGCCCGCGAAGTTGCTGGTGAACTGCTCCTTGAGTTGGTCCCACTTGTCGATTGAGTACTTCTCGAGTGACTCGAGCCATGTAAGTGGAGCTTGGTCAAGGCAGAAGGGGAAGTAGAGGCACTTTGTGTCGTTGTTGCCACCAACATTCTCGATGGAGAGGGCGTAGCACCTAAGCCACTGTATTGGGTCTTGCTTCGCGTCGTACTTGGTGATCCCCAAGGGCTTGAATTTCTCTAGGAGTAGCAGATTGCGAAGTCGAGCAGAGAAGGCGGGGAAGCTATCGCTATCGCCTGCCGTGGAGGATTTCTTGCGTCGAATTTCCTCGATTCTGCGACGGGCATCGTAGCCGCCGCATGAGACACCGGTGACGTGGCTGTCTGCGTGGCCTCGGCCTCCGCGATCGCCTCCGCCACCGGCTCTCCTGCCAGCCCCGTGTGACGAGCTCCCGCCGTCGCTGCCTCCGCCGCCGGCGTCGCCACAAGTCACCACAGCACGACTTCCACTGGCGCGACCAGCACTGTGGCCGCCCTTAAAAGGTCCTCCAGCAGATGCCCTAGTGCGGTTGGGGTTCTGCGGTAGCTCTGCTCGAGTACGGTTACGCCCGTTGTCGGCTGGGCTGCGGCTTGTGGCTTCATGATCGGCTTCGCGAGTTCGAAAGGGAGGCACTTGAGTGACTCTATTGTCGACTCTCATGAAGTAAGTGTCCTCCGCGAGCTTGGCGATGACTTCTCCCGCGCGCATCCCCTGAGCCTGACGTGCTATCGTAGTGATAGACATGAGGCACTGTTCGGGGGTAGTATGCACCCGACTTTCAACTTGGTTGAGCGCCTCTGTGAGGTTCCGAATGGGGAGGCTCTCACGGAGACGCCGACGCTGTTCGTTGCGCCTCCTGTTACGCTCACGTCGGGCGTTCTTGTCGTCGTTGGTCTCGTCTGCGGGTGCGTTGGCAGACAACTCGTCTGCTGAGATGTCTTCAAGGAAACGATCGGGCTGTGTCCCTGAAGGCCCCAGCGTCTCGTTGGTAGTCATGAAGACTTGACGATCAGGAGAGCCGAGGCTGGAGTCGGTAGTCGCCACCTCTGTTGGAGTGTGCTCCTCTCGCCGGAGCCGGTGGTGTTCCCTCCGGAAGGGAAGCGAGTCGAGGTAGGCGACGCAAGGTGTGAGTTCCCATCCGTCGGGTCCGCGGGCTTGCGGTCTGGCTAGTAGACGAATCTCTCTCGGCGGGTGTAGATGTTATAACCAGGCCGGTAGCTGGTCCTGACAGCGGTTGCTCGGTCGTGAAGGTTTCGGACTCGGGCTCGGGCTCATCTGGGTCCGATCCGAAGTCGAACTCGTAGGAGTCCGAGTAGTAGCCGAAGACGGGGTTGGAGTCCTAAGTGTAGTCGGAGGCGATCTCCTTGCCGGCCCGGCGCACAGTGAGAGCTTTCGCATGGACCTTGCTAGCGATGCAGAGGCCGTATGGGAAGTGCTCATGGAGTGGGGAGTCCGCACACGATGGCTCGATAACCGGCTCGCATGCGATGGCCCACGGGGACGTCGAGTTCGAGTTGGAGTCGGATCCAAGCTCGAAGTCGGCGTGTTGGTTGTAGAGCGAAATTTCGCCGAATTTTCCGACGAGTTCGCCCGTGACTACTTCGGGAAGTGTCACGAACCCAGTGGTTGGGTTGGGAGTCATGGTGAGGTGGCGTTGGAAGGATCCGGCGCCGTCAGCAGTGCACACCCAAGACCCGAAGACGAAGGTGTCGCCGCAGTTGAAAGCGACGATTGGCTTGGTGAAGATTGAAGCCGTCGAGTTCGCCATGAGATCTTCGGCGAGATCCCCTTCCTGGCGCACCAGCTGTCGGTGTTTTAGACCGGCAACCTACCAAGGGGAGTACCTAAGGTAGATGAATGTGGCCTCGCCGAGATCGGTAACTCGAAGGAAAAGACACGTGGCACACAATTTAGACAGGTTCGAGCCGCGATGTGCGTAATACCCTACATCCTGTATGCTGCGTAGCTCTGGATTGATTGGATGTGTTTACAAGATGATGCGTATGAGAGGGAAGAGTCCCTGCCTCGCCTTATATAGCCCGGGAGGCAGGGTTACAAGTCGGTTTGAGGAGAGAGTACTAGTTGGGTACGACTAGTAGTTCTCTACATAGTACAGGACATGTATAACTTCCTATCCGTGTACTTCTCCACTGTAGTCCTTGCGCCCCACGCCATCAGGTGCCGTGTTGCACAAGCCGAGTAGTCCCAGGGGCCCACCGAGTAGTCGGTCCTGGTATCCACCGAGGCAGTGGGCCCAGGGAGGTCCATACGGCTGGCGTAACGCGAAGCCCATTAGCTGTAGATTGGGGATGTCAAGGCCGCCATATCGGCAGGCTGCATTCACCCAAGCCACTACACATCCCCCACGGCCACCTCAGATCCGCACCAAAGAAACCCCTGAACCAACTTCGTAATAGCGCGAATGGCCCAGGGCGCGATCTTCGTGGCCATAGAAATGTGCACCAGGATGGCACGGAGTGTAGACCGGGCGAGAATGAGACGACCACTCTTGTTTAGCATCCTTCCCTTCCAGGGTGGTAGCCGCTTGGCGACCTTATCGATGACCGGTTGCATGGTAGATTTAGGAAGACGCCAAGACAAGAGCGGAACCCCTAAATAGGTACATGGGAAGTCCGCACACTGACAACCAAGAGTGTGAGTGATTACACTCAGTTGTTCCTCATCGCAACAGATCGGAAAAGCCTTACTTTATTAGTATTTGTAGCAAACCCCGAAGCCTGGCGGAAGAGGTCCAAGATCGCTCTGATCATAACAAGATCGAGCACGACCGGGGATAGGAAGATGACCACAATCCGCATAAAATGAAACCCGTTGTTTGATAGAGCGGGGGCGCAGAGGGCTAAAAAGGCCCCTCCAATCAGCGAGCTTGATCATGGCACTGAAACACTCCATGACCAAGACAAACAACATGGGTGAGAGAGGGTCACCCTGCCTAAGCCCGCGACCATGGCAGATACGACGACCGAGAACTCCATTCGGGAGAACTTTAGTGCTAGCTGTGGAAAGTAGGACCGAAATGCAGTTCACCACAAAGGACAGCGGACCGCAGATAACAACTCAAGAAGGAAAACCCAATTGATCAATTCAAAAGCTTTGGCCAGGGCGATTTTAAAGACCACACTCGGGCTTTTCCTTATCGAAAGGGTTCTAGCCGTTCTCATAACGTATCGGAAGTTATCTTGTATTTGACGACCTTAATAAAAGCACTTTGATTCGGCGAGATGAGGTGCACACATTTTTTACAAATGAAGTCAAAGTTGTGATGCACACACCAACAATGACTATCTTTTAGGGACGTGGGAGTACATGTTTTACTGATGTCATCAATATTATGTACAATGTTTAAACAACATTTCGTACTAATGTTAGTGAAATCCGTCGATGTCAGCTGACAAAACACTAAGTTGTAGCTCCCCCACCATCCATAAATATTATTTATTTTGCACTTAGACATACACTATATTTATATGCATAACAAAAAATAATGTACCTCATATGCCAAAACAGTCTATAATTTGAAGCGGTTGAAGTATTTTTTAAAAACACGCATAATCTTTTTTTCATAAGAGAAGTTTGGAAACTTTGGATACAAAGTCTTTTAAGAACAACAAAACAAAGGAACCACAAAAAAAGAGGACCCAAGTTCAGGAAAACAATATGGATACAAGTTGCGCCTCCTTTCCTTCCACAACATATCTATTAAGGGACCCTTCGAATTTCAGCCAATGAGGAACGGGAGAAAGCTCACTACTCGAGAGTCTCTATGTAAAAGAATTTTGAAAGGAAAATATTTTCACAACTCTGATTTTACCAGACCTGGAGTTTTGGCAGGGTCACATAAAAACATCACAGTTGCAGGACAGTTCATCGCTACAAGGCTACAAATACAACTCTTCGATAGACAATTTTCACAGCCAGGTATTAGATTTGCAGCACTTGGCAAGTAATGCACTCTATCTATTCGCCACCAACTTGACGTTTCCAGGAATCCTCCACGATGAGCTCATCAACACCCCAATCCTCGTAGCTGTGCCAAAATAATGAAAATATCAGATCATATTGAATATGAACCATTCAGAATTGTTTATACTTCTTTAAAAAAACCCACCTTCCATCTGGTAAATATCGTCTGATTGTGAATGGTATCTTGCGTGCTCTCAGTTCCTTCATGGCGATCTAAAGTTGCACAAGCAAGGATATATATATAATTAATCACATACCAAAAATATTGCTAGACTCAAAGAAGCAATTCCATAGGGTCCAAAAAAAGGAATGTTGTTATAATAACAGCTTAACAATAATAATGATAAAATTCGTGGTATGACAACATAATGGACAATACCATCCAGGATGCAGAGAGATTTCTCAAGCCAAAAATTATATAAATGCACATCCGAAATTGTCACATTTTACTGAACAAGATTTGTATCCATAATAGCCAAACCAAACAATGTAAGTTTTCTTTAATAAGAGCCAAGAATGTGAATTGTACCTCTAAACATTGCACCATTATGCCAAATCAGAAATAAGAAATACTATAACTATTAAGACCCTTGCAGAGTTACCCAGCAGGAATACAAGTAGAAAGCAATTTGTGCAGATATCAGAAGCAACATCATTTTAGCATGAGACATCAGAATTTAAAAAGACTTGATTCTTTCTACCTACATGTTTGAAGAAACTGCTGCCAAAAATAAGAAACAGTATATCTACAAGCATTTTTTTCGTGAAGCATATTAGCATGTAATAAAGAAAAGTCACTGTCTTCACTCAGTATTTGACCTAGAGTGAAATAATGCTGCTAAATTGCTTACAATGGTATTAGGTTGCAAACTAGCAATTGGAATAATGAGATCCAGAAAAGGTAAGTTAACAATACAACAAAAAAAAATGATAGAGGTAAAATGAAAATCAGCAAATGTACAATATTGTAGCAGTTAAAGTAACTCCCATTCAACCATCATGTGTATAACTAATGGGTTACAATTACTTTCATAATGAAACACCTTCATATGTTGGTCATTCGATCCGAGTTAGATTCAGAAACAAATGACACATTATGGACACAGATACAGCACTTTCTTTACATGCATAATTCCACAAGAGCCAAACATTTCCAACCGCCAACTCAAAAGCTAAAATGTAGATTACGAAAAACAAAATACTTGGAAGGATGTGATCTTTCAACCGAAGAAAGTTATTTGTGGTATATGGAAATTAACAGCCAAAACAACTGCATAGGAACAGTATTGTCAGTCCCAATTACAAGGCATCACAACTTTACCTCAAGAGGATCAGTTTCCCCCTCAAGCTCGACCATAACTGGAGCATTCATGCTGTAAAGTAATTCACAATGTCAACTTAAATCTACAGAAGAATTAATACAATACTCCATCCCAAATTATAGGTTGTTTTGGAAAAAAAATTTAGATTCATAGTGTGTGACATGTACCTAGACATAGTATATATATCTAGATGCATAGCAAAATCTATTAATCTTCAAAAAAACAAAACGGTCTACAATTTGGGCCTGAGGTTGCAGATACAAAAAAATAGAAACATACCTAATCTGTAAAGCACGTGTGCCAAGAATGCGTGCACGCTCATACTTTGTCATATACTTTGTTGTTTTCCGCTCGCGTGCCTTCTTTTCATTTTCCTTGTCTTCAACTTCTGCCCCTACCACATCGTCAGGACCATCCTCGTTATTCTCAAGCTCCTCCTCAGCCCCCTCCTGTTCATTAAACAAGTCTATCAGAATTCTTTCCTGTACAAAAACACAAGATAAACGTGAGCACTGAACAGGAACAGGCATGCACCTCAATCTCTGGTTCTGGGGGCTCATCCTCATACCTGAAACAAACAGGATTCATCATGTTATAAAAGAAGATATAATTTGCAAAGTAAATCGATGGTCGGGTATAACAAGAAATCACATCAGCCAGCTACTTGAGAAAGGATAGTTGTACATTGTTCAGTCTAAATTTCTATAGTCACCGTCATGATCGATATTTCCTTTGATCATGGACCAGTGCATTCAGCATGTACGAAAGTTCTGCTTATTTTCCACAACTACATAATAAGTTTAAACCCTGATTGTATACTGATTATAGAGGACTTATCGACCAGCTGTAACAAGTTAGGATTTATACAAATAGTGTAACTAATAACTAGCTCAGAGGGATTTTTTTCTCACATAATAAGCCTTAATCATGACTCGTGCTAACTTCAGAGAGAATTCTGGAACAAGATATATCATCACCAAGGGGCACACATGCTTCAGAATACTAATGAGGAACCAAATTTATAATTAGATAGGTACCAAGCCAACAAGATTCTCTATGAGCTCAGAACAACAATCCTATCATATAACATTAAACAACTCAAGACATTACCTTCCTTATAATCATGAAGCAAGCAACAAAAAGAAAGGCCCTAATTTTCTTTGCAATGCAAAGGTACACCAACCTGCTCAAATAAACTCAGCTCCCTTCTTTCAGGTTAACAACAAGAGAGCAGCTCTTTTCATTCAGGCTATCAATTAAACACCCTAAATCAGTTCCACAATGGAGGATCGAGTAAAGAATCAGATTAAATGCAATTCTTTCCACCAAATTGGTATCGTAGCATGCTGTAACACCAAGGGACTCCATATGCCAGAAAACTTCACAGGACTCCATATGCCTGAAGAAGCCTACATCCATCTATTTGACCACAGACCAAACACCAATTGTAAAAAATCAACTATTTCCGTCTCAAAACTAAGGTTTAATACACCAAATATTATATATTAGATCATAATTCATTACTTCTAAATTTCTAATCCCTAAGAACGCCGCAACCCTAGCTTCCTCCGCTCACGCGGCACGCGTATAAGAAACGGTGAAAAGAGGGAAGGGGCTAGGTGGGTGGAGAAGCGCACCCCATGTCCATGTCGTTGTAGTCGTCGTCCGCCATGGCCGACGCCGCTCGCTGGGATCGCCTCAAGGGCGCAAGTCGGAGGGGAAGGCGGCGGAAAGGGGAAGGAAGACTGCGGTGGGTGAGGGCGGGCGTGACCGCGTGAGGCTGGCTGCTTCCCGTCCCGTATAGATTGGCTGTCTGAGACGACCCCGATCGGACCGCGTGTTACTTAGCACGAATCTCGGAGTAGGTGCAGGCTCGGTCGGTTTTGTATTGCAATTTTTTTAACGGTAATGCTTCCCACTCGGTCGGTTTTGTATTGCAATTTTTTTAACGGTAATGCTTCCCACCGGTCGTCCGACGCGCGGCTCCCGCGCCGGACGGCTACGTGGCCAATCTCTCAACCACGTAAAATCTGGATGCAGGCCCCACCTACACAACATCAACCTTATCTCTTTCACCCACCGAAGGCCCAATCATTTTTACTTGAAATCACGAGGAATGGCAATAGCCGAGGCGTTGCGGACGGCAAGCTTCCTCGCGGGGGTGCAAGCCCGAGCGTCGGGGGCACGTCGGCTGCCGCGAGGAGGTCCTCCGCTCCACTGCAAACGAGGGGTGAAGGAGAGCTGCGCACCGGACGCCATGTCGCCCGGCGGGCAGGAGCTCGCTTGCGTCGCGGGCCGCGCGCTCTCCGCGACCGGGGGAGCGAGGCCGGGCGGAGGCGGCCGGGCACGAGCGGCCTCTCCTCCGGCGGCGGCACGACCGAGCGTGGGGCGTGCGGGACTGTCGCGGAGCCCATTGCGCGCTCTCCGCGGAGCTTCCGGCGGCGGTCATGGTGGCCAACAAACAAAGTTTGGGGGGTTGTTGCAAGTGTATGTTACATGTGTTTGGGATGTTTCTGAAGAATGTTTGCAAGGGTTTCATACGAATGTTGCAAAAGTGATCTAGATGTTGCGATGTTGTAACTACTTCAGACACGTGTTGCATGTGTATTAATCTGGATGTTGCAAAGTAGATTCAGATGTTTCATTGTTGCAGACGTCGAGTTTCGATTTTGCAGACGCATGTTGTTGGGGGTTACAAACATTAAATTTTAATGTTGGGGATGTTGAGTTTCGTTGTTGCAGACATGTGATGTTTGGGTGTCGAGGAGGAGGGGGAGCTCCTGATGTTGGATGTTGCACGCAACATGAGTCGTTGTTTTGATGATGTTGCAACATTTTGTTTCTCGTGTTTCATCTCCTACTCTAACATGTTGCGATATATGCATCTTAATATTTCACTGTGATTTAGTAAATGTTGCGGATGTCGAGTTTCGATGTTACAGACATGTAATGTTGGTGTTGTGTCAAGGAGGAGGAGGGGAGGGAGGGCTCCTGATGTCGGATGTTGCACGCAACACGGGTCGCAACATAGTCGCAACATGGTCGCAACATGTGCGGGGAGGGGGAAGAAAGACGCCCGATGTTGGATGTTGCACGTACCCTCGTTCGCAACATGCTCGGAACACGTTCGCAACACGCTCGCAACATCGTTCGTTGAATGTTGCAAGGACGGCGGTTCGCAACATGGGAAAAGCTCTTCGCAACATCGCAAAAGTTGTTCGCAACATTTGCTACGCCTCGCAATGATCGACGGCTGATAGACTCCCTTCATCCGAATCGTGTGGCCCAGGACCCGTCCGATGTTAGCGCCCGGATCGGACGTCCGGGCGCTAGCAGCTCCGTTTTTTTAAACACTAGCTTCATATCGGTGCGTTGCTATGAGCCCAAATATATATAATACAATATATGTAACATTCAATAAATAAAATTGTATAATACGAAAGTAATACCAATAAATTATAATAGTGAATTTCAATATACATGTATATTGTCATCTACCCACATCATTCAATATAACAATAACAATACGATAATAATAATTTCCCTACATCATCTCGTCCATCTATCATATTTTTCTTCTTATGATGCGCGACAGATAATATTTAACGATGGTAGGTAGGTTTTCCTCCAGGCATTTGCTTCATGCGCCAAAAGATTGATGAAGAAATGACACCACACCTTAATAGCATCCTGTATGTAAGACATCATTAAATTTATCATACATTTTGGTAATCATAATGGAACATGCAGAAAGTACATTTACTTACCGTACAAATGTTCACATTTTTAGCATTATCCCATCCCGCTATGTATTGCATAATAAGCCATGGACTCAAAGATATGTGTTATAAAAGTTGTCAGCTATATCGAAGTATGACATATATTTTAAGATCTGTGTTATGCAAAGTTTAGGTTTGAGGTGGTCTTACCCGTCAGTGTCTTCCGCAATCCCTTCTGCACGCTCAAATTTGAATGTATGAACATCCACCCATGCATTAGGATTAAGTTGTCTAAATGCAGACTGAAAATGTAGGCGAAACCCTACAATCGGTATTGCATAGGCTTTATAGGGAAAATCTAAAGCATATTCAGGAATAGGCTTAGGGTCAATGACAACAAGTTTCTTATGCTCCATGTCGAGTACATAAAGCACATATGACGCGGCGCCTCTCCATGACAAGAGAAACTGCAAATCACATAGTATTAGGACCACAAAAGATAATTACATATGCAAGGGAAAAATAACAGCCAGATTAGTACTTATGTATCTGCAACCTACTACATCATATTGTACATTTTCCATCCTCCAATCGCTTTACCCAACTCTTTAGCAATGAATGGTTTACGGTACTTTTCGCCATGCAATAGATCCAACGTTAGCTTATGTGCAATATCGCAGGATCAATTTGATCAAAATGCTTACAAATAGACAATATATGTGTGCGTGCGAGACTTTAATCATGAAAATATAACTTACACCGAAGCGCAGATCCATGTTGTGTTAGACAACTTTTTTGTTGTGCCATTTCATTCCTTTAGCCTCTTTGTATGCGAGAAACTGAACACCAAGGTTGAAAAAGCTTTCGGGCATGAATGCACCTCGTTTCAACAATGTCTGTAGTTCGCTAAGTTTATGCACAATTTTGTACGGGCAATCACTTCTTACCCAGACCATACTGCAAAACAATAAATGAAAATGATGTATATATAAGAAACGTAATAAAGGGCAACTCCGACCGATCTCTCAAATTCGAAATCCTACTTCTTCATATGATGACCTCTCATTTGTATTTGAGGCCTTATTTTTCTCCCAACTGCAACCCAATTCTCATATACCCCTTACTTCCAACTAATTTTCCTTTTCAATTTCTTTTTTTACGTGTGGACCCCACCTGTCAGCAACGGTTTTCAACCACACAACCCCCCTTCCTCTCCTCCCGACCCCACCCTCAGTCTCTGTCTCTCTCAGTCTCTCACGGTCTCTCGCCCCCGTCCGGTCGCCCCCGTCCTCCACCCTCCCTGTCGATGGCCTCCACGGGCGCGGCCTCCGGCAAACCGCCGCTCGCCACGGGCGCGCCTCCGGGCGGACCGCCGCCGCCACGGGCGCGCCTCGGGGCGGACCGCCGCCGGCCACGGGTGCGGCCGTGAGGCGGGGATCCGGCGGACCTCGGGTGCGGCTAGGGTGGAGAGTTCACCAGCGGTGCGGGGACGAGAAGGCCACTATTCGGCCCCACTGAGGCGGCCGCGGGGACGTGGCGTCGCCGGCCCCCATTTCCACAGCCAAGTGGAGCTAGGAAGTAACCCTAACGCACAGGCATGAACCGCCGACCGATCTACAAGGTACGACCTCCGTCTCTCTCTCCCTTGATTGTATTACCTCTCCCCGGATTTAGCTATAGGGGGGCCAACCAGCCATGCAAGCTTAGCTCTCCATGGTAATTGATGCCACCATCCAACTCTTTTTTGTACCTATTTATCCTACTTAGTTTTATCTAATCATTGATTATGCCGTTGGTGTCATCCAGCAAATTCAGAATGATACATGCTGTGATGATACATGTGCAATTTATAGTGATATAGCTCTGGGCATTGACCACAATACCGCATCAAAATATTTGATAACCTATAAATGTCAAACCTATGAAAGAAAGTGGCTGGCACCGCCACACTGGTTATAGGATTCGTGACACCTGTCCACGCCTCTATGCCTGTTAGCCTGTGAAACTACCAAATCGTTTTGAAATGACCGTACCTTCACAATATATTAATTGCCTTTAGGGCGCACATACATTTTTTTAACCTGTTTAGGGCACACATAACTGAATCGGGCATACAACAAATGGCTGGAATCCTCACGATCTTTTAATTGCACCCTATAATTCTCTACTCTCTGATATCTTGGTAATAACTGAGAAACGGTCACTCTGGGTTGTTGTGTATACTTTTTGATCCAAGACAGGCAAAATAGAATTATTCTGGACTCATTTGGCTTCAATCAATTTCAGATAATTCTATGGTTGGTTTTGTGGTGAAAACCAGTTCGAGTTATGGTCATCTTGTCAAAGATGTTCTTTGCAGGTAAGTATTTGTTTCCTTTCCCTTCTGTGTCAAGGAATTTGTATATTTCTATTTAGAAGTAACAAGTCATGGCATCTTGGTATTCATGAAATGTGGTTGATTTTCTTCTCATACAGTAGTATTATATTGAGAATTTACTGAAGTCACTATTGGTAGAACTCTGTTAAGTAAATTTCAGAAGTCATCTTCGTAAAACTGTGGTTTGTGGTATCTTTTTTTCTTTACCGGCAGGGGCTTACTTGAAGATCACATCTAAAACTGCAGTAGAATTTGTTGGCTTAATATTTTCAGCTGACGGCATGTATATGTTTTCAGGTGTATCACTATTTGCAGCTCTTGGGGTTTCTTCTCTATGGGGGAAGGTAACATTTTATCTGGATCATCAATGCTCTAATAAATTCATTATATTCACCACTGAAAAGCTGGAATCATTATTTGCTCTTTTTAATGGGTTGTGTGCGATCTCATTTATCACACCATTTCCCTGATAGATTATTTATCGCTTAGATTGTTTAACTGGAGTTCTGTCTGGGCCAACTTGCTACTGAACAATCTAGAATCATACTTTACGATATGGTTCGCAATGGATCATTACTGAGGTCGGCCCAGAATGCCTCCTATTTCGTCTTTCTCAGTCAGCTAACGGGGCCACGACGAAGCACCTGAGATGGCATCTGAGCATTCTAAGAATGCATGTAGTACAGCTCAAGTACTTAGCCCTTCACTGACAGAGATGGCATCTGATGTTCTGCTATTTCTCTGCAGGAATAATCAAAGTAGTAGTTAACAGTGCAGCTTTCATGGTCCAATGTTGAGGATCAATAAAGCTTTTTGCAGCTTAGTGATGTGTAGTCTCTGAATAAACATTGGGAATTGAGAAGTGTGCCTAAATACTTCATGATGGGTAGATCTGCTATTTCTCTTCTGTCATGGACACATCTGTTCTTGGACCTGAACTTTCTCTTGTGTCAATAGTTGACTACAGCCTCACTATTAAGAGTAGTAGTGGTTGCTCTGCTTCTCAAGAGTGCTAGATGTGCTTGTTCATTATGTACTGCATCTCTGGTTCTTGATTAATCAGGAGGACATAATCTCTGGGATAATATATTGATTAATCTAGAGTGCTACAGCTAGTTGTTTATGTTTCTGTGTTGATATTATGTACTGTTCTGATCAATATGTTCATTGATATCTGGGACATGATCTTTGGGATAATTAGTTGATAAATCTAGAGTGCTACAACTAGCTGTTTATTTTCTGCGTTGATCCATTTGTATTTCTTCATACCTTTTTTATGCTATTGTGTTTGCAGGGGCAGCAGAGTTTTAAATGAAGACCTGATCATGAATCTGTGATTTGGTTGTTGTTGCTGTCAGATCTACAGGTAGGTATGAGCACCAGTTGTGTATTAAAGCTAAACTGGTTATTTGTTTTGTTCATATTGTGCAGATTCTTATGTAAGTTCATTTTTTGTTGTTTGAGGAGTCTGTGTTACATTGCAAGCTAATAATTCTATGTTCATATGTCTCAAGCTAGATTTTCACCCATTATCAAAATTAAATAAAAAAAGTTGACAAAGCATCAGTATTCTGTTGGTTTTTTCACAGTATTTCCTGGTTGTCCCACCTAATTCAACCAATAAATGTTTGTTAGCCTGAATACCCATTGGAATCCTTACTGCCTAAAGATGGATGTCATCTTTCATGCATAAAAGGCTACATACATTGCCTGCTTGTCGTGAATTTATATTTAGTCAACTGAAAGTGATGTGCTGATGCAATGGATGCTATTTGCAGAGTTATAAAATGACTGATCAGGAGAGAGATGATGTTCCTATGTCACTAAGAAATGTTGAACTACCAAGATTTCCTCTAAGAAGCACTTCAATGTGTATACCAGTAAGGGATGATGAATATGAAGAAGACATTACACTTCAATGTGTATACCAGTAAGTATGTAGTTGAGCTACATTAGGTAAAAGATGAATTCCTTGCCCTGATGTGCTATAATCTTGTGTTTAGAGATAATGAGTTTTCATGTGTTAACTTCAAATGCAAGTTGAGTGATCATTTCTTATTATTTGCTTCTTGATTTATATATATAGTGAAGTAGGAGAATAGCTTCTCTGCATTTGATAAGAGATTCGACGAGTCGTTGTTTTGGCCGGTTGCTGAAGGACAGGCAGCCACGGTAGATTAATTTTGAAGAGAAGGTCCTTCGCATTCACCAATGATCGTTACGATCGCCCCATGGTGGGCGCCAACTGTCGGTGTTTAAACCTATCGACCTCCATAGGAGGTACCCGCAGCAAGGTAGAAGGTGGGGATCACCATGATCTGGAACCCGAAGGTATGCGCGAGGACACAAGATATAAGATTTATACAGGTTCGGGTAGCCAGAGTAGCTACCCTACGTCCTGTTTGGAGTAGTATTGTGCCCTGCGCTTGGGTGTTGACGTGTTGTTCCCCGGAGGGATTGTGGATGTTCGGCTAGGTACCCAACCCTCCTTTATATAGTCCAAGGGGCGTGTTCCTAGCCGGTTATAAGGCAGGAGTCTTAGTAGGATTACACGGAATGAGTCCTAGTAGAATTACAGGGGAATTCTAGTAGGAGTCCGTCTTCTTCCTTCCTTGCATGAGTACCCGGGGTGTATGCCATCACTTATCACCAGGAGGGAATAAAAGCTTTGGTTTCCATTGAGGGTTTGCCATGGCAATGGAGTCAGGATGCAAGTTGTTGTCACAGTGTTCTTTCATCCTCTTTTTGTAGTTGAGCTTGGGCTGTCTCACTGTCTTCGTCTTCTCTTGTGGCGTTTTAAATAGTCTCTTTGCAACTCTCGCATCACGCCTCCTCTTATTGATCTCCTCCTTCTGAAGTGGGGACATTGCGGCCCTACGTGCTCTGCCCTTCCTACGCCTACGCTCACTTGGGGAGAGGTTCTGGTCGTCCATGGGGGTTGTTTCATGAATGACTCCTAATATCAAGATTATTAATGTCTATTGACAATGGATATATAATGGGATTTTAACCGGTGCTGTGGATAAGTACAAAAATGAATATACAAAGAACCCTATGATTGAATTTAACCAACATGGGCAAATATACACACAAAACTTCAACTATTAGAATTATATCTGATCATATTTCACATGCATATATTTGCAATGCATCAATATCGTTTAATAACATGTTCAGATCTTATTTTAAGTAAGCAACAATAAAATCCCAAGAAACATAAAGTACGACACCAAATTTGAGGCAAGTATTACATGATTCGGAAAGTGATAGTTGGCGATGTCTCACATGCATCTATAACTGCAAACTGTAACACCCTATATCCACTCGGCACTCCCCACATATATTTTTTCACATAATCAACTGATTGGTAAAAAAACGCTGTCAATTTTGTACTGCCACTAAAACCATCTATTTTCTCTTCCCTAGACAAACTTCTAACAATCTATTAGCTGCAAATACCATAATAGCCAGTAACTGAGTATCAGATGGGTGCATATCAGTTAAGAATTACCTTCAGCTTCATGCGGTACATACCCTGCCTCAGTGTCCAAGTCGTGTGTGTGTGATGGAGGGTCCCAACTATTATTTGTTGCACCATATCGATCTAATTAGAGAAAATTAAAAAACTTTCAGAAATAAGATGATTTTTATTGGTGCATGTAGACATCAAATACTTAGCGCAAAACAAAATTGCATATACATGTGATCCATTAAGAAATAAATGCATGATTTTTGGACTAACCTGGCAAGTCATTATCTTGAGTCAAATGGCCCCTATGGAGCCATTCATTTTCTTCATCTTCATCCATTGTTACACTAACACCTGGTTAAATTAAATACTACATCCCCATCAAAACATGCAATTGTCAAAATAGTATTGATGCACAATAACATAGTGTGCGTTCGACGGGATAGTGTGTTCACCTTTGGATGGGGAATGGATATGATTCCCTTGATTTGTGCCTATAATAAATAGTCCTGACCATATGAGTCACCATCCGAACCTAATCATTGTACATCACTTCAAATAAATAGTACCTCCATGACATATTGTGTTTTCATTGGTCCGCCCTTTCTTCTCCAAGCGCCTCTCTCGTCTCTTCCTGTTCAGCTCGTCCCTGTGTTCCTTTGGCATTGATGCATACCTCTGCCTCCTCCGCTCATTACAATCCAAGATCCCTGGCAAAACAACCAAAACACGTAAAGATTACGCAAACAAAATACAAAATTTACCGATGAGTTGTGTAAAAGTGCTTCATCGAACCTTCATTTATATTGTTTGTGATTTACGCAAGAGGGGTTGAACTTTCTCCTGTTGCCGAGGGATCCATCTCATTTCGGATAACGAGGTCTCGGGATTACCTATTCGTGGGTACAATTTCGGTTAACTAATTTTTTTCGGACTTGAAAAATGAAGCACTAAATACTATGAAAAGATAATGGAACCATACCTATGAGTAACTCGAATTGTTCGGTTAGCTCGAGCGTGAGGAGCCATCTAATTCCAAAAGTTGAAACTGTTGACTAACCTGGGCATCAACAAAAGGGATCATAAATTTCAATATGACATCAGATGACAAGTGACATTCTTACTAGCTACTTTCCAAATTAGAATGCAATGTTGCACTGTTAATCTGCTAATCGCCCTAGAACTTTACTTGATCAGGAACTGATTTCTAAGCTACGCATATGATAACAAGCACTGACTAAATGTTCTACAATAACAAACTGAACAGAGTAACTACACAAATGTTATTACTCCTAAAGTCCTGAAGAAAAATAAAGTATCTAAACAAAGTAGGGCCACATAATTCATTCAGGAAAAGTGGCCAAATTATCATTATGAGAAATTAGTTGCCAAAATAACCACCATAGGGACAGAACACATGATTCTATATATATGAAAAATGAGTCTTCATGTAAGGCTATCCAGTGATGCGATTCTCACAAGCGTTTGAGCTATGGGAGCATGATGTGGCATACGCTAGATGATAAGCAACGAACTAATCAAGCAGAAAATGTCATCACACCAGACAACATGCAAATGATTTAGCCCAAGGTCAGCTGTGGTCCCAATTATGATAACTCACTCCCCTAATGATATATTGACGTCTAATAAAGAAACTCAATATTCAACAATCTTTCACCTTTTAAAGTGCCAAAAAAATACGAGAAACAAAGAGGAAATTTGGAATTCAGAAACACACCACAGTTTGTAATACCCTCAAGTGTTTTACCAAGATCTTCGTATTTACCCAGGTGCAATAGGACATGCATTGTTTTGACTTTTTTTGGGTTAATTATGCTCATATTCAACTGAGATAGTATTATATGTTGTACACCAACTTAGAATGTTATTGTATGGAGAGACACTGTATTATCACAAAGATAAATAATTACTTGTGAGTCGCTTTGGTCTAGTTTTTTCATTGACTCGTAATCAAACATAGAATTATAGATACCAACTGATTGACTAAAACTTCATGTGTACAGAAATTATTATCATCATTGCAAGTACAAGTGTGCATCTGAACTTAGTAAAAAAGGTTACATTTATAGCAGGCCAGTATATTTTCCAGTTCATTCAACAATCTTCTCAGGATGAAATCGTCCTTTTGTAACATGCGTGGTAGAATTGTCATCTCTCCTATCAATTTCCAAAAAAAAAAGAATTGTCATCCAAAGTTTCTGTTCTGGCTTTCGAGTAGTATATTTTCGATTTCGATTTCTCTAAATTAGATGCAGAAGTTAGGGTAGCATCTTGTTTTGATTTAGGTGCCAATGCCATGGATGGTGATTTGAAGGACATCTGATGACCGTGGTGATGGTGACAAGGATGAAGGACGACGAGATTGATCCCTTGATGTCTCTTGAGAAAAAATTCACGTCAATTATAAAAATCAAACATGTATGTATGCATGTTCCATGGTGCAACAATTATTTTATCATGTTGCCACATATTGAAATTCAATTGCGTTATGATTCAAACATACAACCTATTGACCAAACCAAAAAAATTATAACATAACGTGAAATTTACAGCAACTAGCAATTAGTATAGTATAGCAAAATCTGGAATAGTAAAACTAAAAGTAGAGGAGCAACGAGGCATTCATGTTAGTTATCTTTAACTACACATTACACATGTATTGTTTCAATTCTATTGCTGCTACCCTCATGGCTTGCTTTATTTTCAGCAATACACTATTGAACAATTGAGAAATTAAAGACTTATTCATTCATCGTGAATTTTTGTTTAATGTATCAAGATGCAACACGTCGTGCGTGTCGCACGTGCCTCGTTACTAGTTATAACAAAATACAGTGCGACACCGTCCGGATGACCTCCATGCGTCCCACCAAATCCATCTCGCTGTTGCACACGAGTCTTTCGAGCTGAGTTGTCAAGGAAACAGATTTATCAACCTACACCCGTTCTTCTCGCTCACAAGCTGTTGGAGACGAGCATCAGTTTATGGCGGTGCTGCCGTTGGCGGCAAGCACACTTTCGCTTCTCTTGCCAGCATCGAGCTTTGTCCCACCTCTGCCAAAGACTGAAGTGAGACACCTACCATCACTTCACTAATTCAGTAGATATCGGGACTTTCTTTGAGAAATTCTCTGACGGTAACGTGGAGTCTAATTCAAGTTGCTTTAAAATTTGTTGCAGCATTGTGTTCCGAGTCTGACAGACATTTTTCAAGCAGATCAGTCGTGCAACGGGAAACTTCCTCATGCAGATGCATGGACTCGTGGTGTCAACAAAGCATGAGAATTCAGAGGGGCAGGCCAGAGCGAGATGTGAGAGAGCGAGGTGCAAGAGAGAAATTTTAACTAGCTCAAGAATTCTTTATCACGAGAAATGTTAATAGAAAGATATTAAATTACATATTTTTTAATATAGATTTACTCCTCAAACGCTAGAGTCTCGAGGTCGGCTCAATCACTTTTGCTATAGCCACTCGATCATCATCATACGGATGATAAGCTGTTGACTTTTTTTTTGAGCTCGCAGACCAATCTTTGACAGTGTAATTTTGTAAATAAGAACTAAAAAAGGTTTGTCATATAAAATTGAACAAATGACATGAGTAGATAATAGATGGTAATAACAAAAAAAATAATAAATGGTAATTTTACCATACCGGTAGGACTAATTCTACATTTAAAAAAATAAGGAAAACATGTATGATTCTAGAAAAATAAACCGATTTGATTAACTACGCCAAGTGTGAGATTTCATGCATTAGATTCTTCGATGGGTGAAATTCCACCTATTATGTTTGACCAAATTTATTTAAAAATATATCAATATTTTTATGTCTAACAAATTTTATTATGTTCATTATGAAACATAGCATACTCTTTCATGAAAAATAACAAGTGTTTAATAATAATTTTCTCATAACACGTGTGTGTCGCACGTGCACCTTACTAGTATGAGGAAATGCAGGATGCACATTTTCTCGGACAGCTTTGCATTTTCAACCTACGATATGAGATATGGATATACCTGGTATTGGATGAGGTAAAATCCATATCCAACTTGATTTTATTATATGGACTCTATTAAGGGGCGGAGCCAGGGGGCTCAGGGCCAGCCCCCCTCCCCCCAACGCTCCAAAGTCCTAAGCTGGTTTAGCAAAGTCCTAAGCTGGTTTAGTGTAAAAAATGAGTAAAACAACAAAAAATCACCCCAATTTACTTTGTTTGGCCCCTCCATAGTTGATTGGCCCCCTCTATGGTTGGATCCTGGCTACGCCCCTGACTCTATTGGATTTGAACTTAGTTGGATTATGGATATCCACGTACTCTTCATCCAGAAGTGTTGGATTTTATTGGACTCAAACCTAGGGATAATCCAAATCCTATTGGAGTGGAGGTCGCCGCCATGCCACTTCCCCATCTGCTCCTTCAGTTTGACGCTGCCGCCGTCATGTCTCTTCTTCGTCTTCTCCGTCGACACACCTTCTACTCCACCGCTCTCGTCGGAGCTCAAGGCCGGCGGCCGCCCGGCCGGCAAGAGCGCGCAACACCACCCACGGCAGGAGCGACCGACCGGTGGGGTCGCGGCTCCCAGCAGCATCTCCTTCCATCCCTGCGACGGCCGGCCAGTGGGGACGCCGCAGGGTGCCATCTTTGCCGAGCGCCGCCGCCTATACGCTGTCGAGGGCCGCCGCCGCCTACACGCCATTGGGGGACGCCACCGGGCTCCATTTGCTCCCCGACACGCCAACCCCTCTTCCCTCAAAATCTTCTTGGGATCCCTATTGGTGTGAAGCACGACATGCACAGGTACTGCAAAAGGTGGCCTGAATTTGATTTGGTATTCCTGACTGACTCTGAGCACACCATGTTCTATTATCTCCATCTAATGGCCACTTAATTACTGCAGCAAAGAACCTTGCATTATCTTCCTCGGGAGTCATTCGGTTTGCTTTTGCCATTGAGATGGAGAATCTAAAACTATCAAGATGGGGTTGGTGTGTAGTTATTAGTGACAGCAATTTGCATTTTGATGCTTGAACTCTTTGTGTTTCAGCATTTCAATTGCATGTCTGCATGTCTAGCCTAGACACTCTGAATGTATCATGAGATCTAATTTTGTTGCTTGTGGAGTATCTTTTCGACAAAGAACACATATTTATTTATGTCAAAAATATCCGGCCCATCAACATGCTACCAATCTAGCTAGCACACGCCTGCTATGTTTAGGAGTGTGTATAGGAAGGTGTACTAGTGGAACACGAATCAGAGCAAGATTTATAGAGTCGCAAGCTAGTCGGCGACTCACTCGCCAGATCATGTGGAGTACGGCACTGTGTTGGGAGGGGCCCACGTCAATGAATGCCCTGGTCACGTTCCTGCATGCGACGCCAGCGAATGGGAGTCCGACGTTTTAGCTCATTGAATGCATGCGCCCGCTTTTTGCTACCGAACCGTGAGTCGCTCGTCCTTGTTTCTCTTTCCTCCAGCTGTGTATTTTTGCTTGCGTGGCTGTGGAGTCGCCCGTCCAGATAGGATTATAATACTTGCTCTCATTGGATTGGTTGGATGTTTATGGACATAAGTAATGTTGGATTGGACAGGATTGGATGACAACAACTTCTAGTAGGATTGGAGAGGATGGGAGTCATTATTACGTTGGACTTCAGTGGATAGTCTTTGATAGGATAATGGTTGTCGATCCATTCTCACAGTCCCGATGGAAGAAATTAATATGTTTGTATAGTATAAAAAATCATCTATATAATTAAATTATCTTTCATGGCGGAGTTTTCGAGTAATAATTGTTTTCTTTTCTTTCTCCCAAAGTCTCAATTCCACTAATGGTGAGTACTCATGAGCCTCCTAGAAATTAGTGGTTTCTCCCCGATAACAAATTTATGGTTTCTTATGCGTTGGGTCAAAAGAAGAGCTGATCTTCATGACTATTTCTATGATCATTGCTCTCTTTATCACTAATTATGTTGCTATAGTGCTATGTCAGTATTTTGCCTATGGCAAGCCATTTAATGTGGATAGAAAGTTAGAAAGCATTATCAATACACCATTGGGACTGACCATCGAGACTGACCTAAGCAAAAATTTATTGTGTCGACCTTATTAATGAAGAAAGAGAACAAAATTTGGGGGGAAAATCATTTCCTCCTAGAGAAACCACCTCCTCACGTGGGCCAATGCAGGAAGAAACTGCAAAATCACCATTGAGAGGAAATCAGTCGTTTCTACATGTTCCGTGATTCGTGCTACACTGATGAGAGATTAAGAGAAAAACTCTAATATTTATTACCCAGGGATGTTCGTACAACACTATATGAATCACAGATGAAGAGAGAAACAAATACTCAAATGCAGGGGTAAGAATAATGATAGTGATGAGGGTACTGTGACACACAATTGATTCATCTCTAGATAACTACAACATCGGGAGTTGCTACAAGTTAACTCTATGTTATAATGTACTAATCATACAAAGACAGCTGAAACAAGAAAGATACACATGCACTTCCATAGACTAGTGTCCAACACCCAGGTACAAACTGGAACAACTACTATATTTTCGACTCCTCTAACATATCTGAACATGGAGAATTGCAAAGGGTCCAACAGTTGTCACTACCGCAGCGTACCTCTAGCTGTCCGTGAGGCATGCTCATAATCAACGAAGCTCCGCATGCAACCCAAGGATCATGCCTGCATTGTTAACTGGATTCCAAGCGGCTTAGACTATTGTCATCTAGTTTGAAGTCACCAGATAACTGACCACTTGAATCGAGTACCACAACATAAAGACTAACGTCATGCAAGACATTTATGTACACAAACTAGATCAATTGAGGCATATAAACAAATACGAGAGCATATGAAGCTACACCACAAGATCAAAGGGTTGTGTTCATCAAGAAAACAAATCTAAATCAAGATTAGATGAAGAACACATGATCATATCACACATATATGAACCAAGCACAACATTATGAAATAGCTGAATAACTGAACTGAAGTATATCACAGTCAACCTAGGAAATAAAGATACAAAACTCATACCTAGGTTAGTGAATTTCTAAACAAAAAGTTATTTACCTCTATATTAAAATGTGTGAGGTTGGTTCTTACACTTTGAAATGCTATACGATTTAATGTATCTTTGGATTTGATTCAATACATTGATATTATATCTTTGAGCAAAAGCAGGAGATAATATATTTTTATTGTTACTTTAGGTCAACCCTTTTGGTATAAGCGTGCATAGCATGCCAATGTGTCAGGGTTCTCTACCACTGGCAGTAAATTTGTATCGATCGTGCGTCGGGCTCGGATGGTTAGCACAGGAGACAACAAGATTTAGACAGGTTCGGGCCTCCGAGGAGTAATACCCTAAGTCCAGTGTAGAGTTGTCGTGTTCCCGAGCTAGGAGTGCTTGTAGTAGGGGTTACAAGCTGGTCAGGAGAGGGTATCGAGCCCAAGTCCCTCGAGGTGGTGTTCGGTCTATCGAAGGTCTAACCCCTGTAACTGTTGCCCTCCTCTCCCTTTTATAGTCTCAAGGGGAGGGGCACAAGGGGGAAGTAAAAAGAGGAATAGTGCTTGGTTTCTGGTACGTCTCATCGTACGTCATTATCCGCCGAGTTGCGTCGCTTTGAAGCCGAGTCACGACGCTTTGTCGTGGAGCCGCCGCGTGGCCGGGTATGAATGTTCATTCCGGGACGCTTGGCTTATTCTCCGAGTAGTTTACACTTGCCTTAGCCTGCCCGAGTACTTGCCTAGCCCGCCACGCTCGAGCCTAAGTCTAGGCTCGTGCACGTCGTAGAGGGTGCTTGAGTGCCTCAGGCCGAGCTTGCGTGTGGCAGAGTGGGAGATGATGGCGATGGGATGGCCGCTCAGCCGGTCAGACCGGCATTAAGGCTCTTGTCGGGTGAGTTGCTTGCATGGCCACCAGCTGTTGTACTTGCATGGCCACCAGCTGTTGTACTTGCATGGCGTGGGGAGTCGTTCCTCCACGCGCATCGGGGGTGGTGCTCGCGCCATGGGCTTTCGCTGTGTGTCTGGGCCCATGCGCCAGTCGGAGCTGAAGTTTTTGTGCGGGGCAGAGACTCGTTGTGCGAGGCGGAGACTTGTCGTGTGAGGCGGAGACTCGTCATGTGAGGCGGAGACTTCTCGTGTGAGGCGGAGACTCTCATGCGAGGCGGATACTCGTCGTGCGAGGCAGAGACTTGTCGTGCGAGCCGGAGACTCGTCGTGCGAGCCGGAGACTCGTCGTGCGAGCCGGAGACTCGTCGTGCGAGGCGGAGACTTGTCGTGCAAGGAGGAGACTTGTCGTGGGGATCCCTCTAGTGGGGAACTGGTCGGAGATGTAGCCAACTGGTTGAAGACTGGACGTCTTGCCAGTGTGGGTCTTGACCAGGGTCCTTACTCCTCCTTGTCCTGAATCTTTGCCTTGACGTTGTCGATCTTGGCCTCCACGTTGTCAGTGGTGTTGGATCGTCTTGTGTTTACGGGAGATTATCTCGCCGTCAAAGGGGGCCCTACTTTGGGCCCTCGTCAGGAGCCCCCGAGCCTGGGAGGGAGTCAAGGAGTCGCGCTCAGGCTCAGCTGGTCGATCTTGGTGTTGATGGTGTTCTTCATGTTCTCAGTGGGTGCGCGCGAGCGCATCCGCCGGATGTAGCCCCCGAGCTAGTGAGTGAGTTGGAGACTCGCTCACGAGTTTTTATTCGTGATTGTAGCCATTGTAGATTGGGGACGCTTTGTCGGGGTAGTCGTGGCTGTCGTGGTAAATGTGGGCGCAGTAATGGGCGCGGGCATCTCGGCCGAGGTGATGGACGTGACCGTTCCATCATGACCGTGCGCAGACGTTGCAGGTCTGTATTCTGCGGGAATCAAGGCGTCGCGCGAGTGGGCGGTTGTTTCGCCGGGGCGTGCGCGCGTGTGGGCAAAACTTTCGCTGACATGGCGGGCCCGATGTCGAAGGCGCGGGCCGCTCTTGCCCCCTTAAAACCACGTGTCGGGCGCAGGTTCAGGACTTTACTTTCCATCATCTTCTTCCTCTCGCGCTCACATCCCGCTCTCCGAGCTCTTCCACATCTGCAGTGCCAGCTTCCTCCGCTCACCGCCGCTGTCGAGTGGAAGGTTCCCGGCGACGAGTCCGTGCCGTGCCCCCAAGGGGTTCGTGGTGTCATTCGTGGCCTTCCACGAGCGCGGCTTCTCCGTCCCCGCCGGACCGTTCATCTGCGGGGTGCTGTTCGAGTATGGGCCCAACTCCAGCACCTCAACCCGAACAACATCCAGCAGATGGCGGCGTTCAAGGCGATGTGCGAGGGGTACCTCGGAATTAGTGCCCGTTGGCACCTTTTCCGGTACTTCTTCATGTTCACCTGCTTGAAGGAGAGTTCTCGGGCGGCGACGATCGGCTGCGCCAACGTCTGAATGAAGCAGGGCCGGGGCGATGACTACATCCCGGTGACCTTGACCAGCTCGAACAGCGGCTGGCACAATGGGTGGTTCTATCTGCGGAACGACCCCGAGTTCGCGCTCCCAGCGTTCATCGGGAACTCCATCACGGAGTCGCGGAGGAACTGGTCGGTTGGCCTCGCGAAGGCGGAGCAGGAGAGGATCCTCAAGGATAACTGGGTAGTGTTGGGGCGTCTCCGAGGAGCCGGAGTCACCTTGGCAGAAGTGATCGGGCAGTATCATGACCGAGGAGTCGTGCCGCTCCGGAGGCGGCCGCTTTGCCTCTGCGAGATGATGGCCGACCGGGCCCCCTGGATGGGGACCGTGACCGTGCCGTCACTCTTGTCGCCACTCGAGGTCTAGCACCGTGTAGCACAGGCGATCAGGAGGTCGATCTACTCGTGGCCGCCGTCGCGACTGCTCCCGATGCTCTCCAACGCGGGGACAGAAAAAATTGTGAGTTGTTATCTTCTCGATGCATCTCGTTTGCTTTTGTCATGATGTTGATCGTCTCGGAGTTATTCTTCTCCGGCTGACCATTACGCCTTCTTGTCGTTGCAGTTGAAGTGCGCCTACCTTGTTCCGGCTAAGGCGCCTCTCCCGGAGGAAACGATATTCAACCGGAACAAGGCTGCAGCGGAGAGGTGGCGCGCTGCGCGCAAGGTGCAGCACAAGGAACGCCAGATCGCCAAGCGCGACCAAAACGACAACTGCATCGAGAGGCGGAAGGCGGGGGAGCGTGGCGTCTCCTCCAATGAAGACCCGTCGCCAGAGCCGTCGTGGAGCGGCGACGTCGCCAGCGCGGCGGTTGATTGGAGCAACATGTCGGGGTCGTCCTCGTCATCGCCTCCCCACGGCACCGAAGTGTCATCATCGCGGCGACCGCATACGGCCGCATGCGACAAGAATGTGGGCTCGAGCTCGCGACAAGAAGCTCGCCCTGCCCAAGAGGACCACAGGACAGTCCGCCCTCTTGCGGCGCCCAGTGGGACGGGAGCCTCCGAGTCGTAGAGAACCACGACCCGCCAAGCTGACCCCCAGGAGGTCGGAGGAGCGACCAGCTCCCATCCGCCAACTTTACGATGGCTCCGACCGCCCCGACTCGGACTCCTTGTAAAGGCGCTGGTCGCGGGGGAAGTCGACAGACTCAGCGTCGACACCGAGCGCGCCGCAAACGGTGGAATCTGGCGCCGCTCCGCGGCGCCTGTAGTCATTACTTATCCGGGGTGGCGGAGCCCTGAACGTCCATGTTTCCCTCGTCGCCGGCGGGGACCAAGGACCAACCCCGGTCGTCGCAGAGGCCGGAGGATCAGCCCCTGAACGGACGGGGGAGCGTGTTGCCGCCATTGAGGCGGCGGGCCGAAGCGGAGTAGCCCCCGAGTCGTCGGGCTCGAGGCGTGCAGCCCCCGAGCAAGGCTCGAAGCGTGCAGGCCCCCGAGCAGGGCTTGTCGGGCCGCCCGACGAAGAAGCCCCGGGTGCGCTCCAAGATGTAAGTTCTCATCTTCAGATCCACTATCGCAGATTCTCCGACTTGCTTTGCTTATTAACCTTGCTTCTGTCTTCTTGCAGGTACGCCGACACCGATGTGCTCAGCCTCGCGCCCCTGAAGCGCCTGGCCAAGAGTGCGCGGGTCGTGCCTTCCGAGCCTCGTCCCCAACCTCCGTGCGCTGAGTCGCTACCGGCGCAGCTTGAAGAGGGGCTGGCCGTGGCCTCCCGGGTGGAGGAGTTGGGCGCGCCACCCCTGCTAGTGATCGCTGCCACTGTTGAGGAGGGACAGACGGCCGTGGAGACGACCGCCTCCCAAGCGGCTTTGGAGCCACCGGCTGGGGCTATCTCAGGTGGCGTAGATGTGGAAATGGTACCCTCGGATGAAGACTCGGCGCCTCCCCCGCCGGCGGAGGATCATGATGTCGTGATGTCATCGCGCCAGAGCCTTCTCCGACTGCGGAGGTGCTAGAGCCTTCTTCTGCCGCGGGAGCGGCGGAGCCTTCTTCGGCCGTGTGACAACCCGCCCGGGAAGGTACCGTACTATCGCCTAAGACCGATCCACTTTGGTCGTTAAGCAATAGTAAAGTATCATCCTGTCGTTGGTCGCCGGGTTAATGCCCGGTAAATCACTTGTACATCGAACAGAGGATCGATACATGCATTAAAACTCACGCGAAGGCGAGTCCAGAGTACAACATTAATTAAACATTTATTACAAACCATTGTTCATGGCATAAGATAAAGATTCAGAGTTCGAAAATACAGCGGAAATAAAATAAACTAGCGCAATGGTAGACATCACAGGAGGCCATCCGTGATGTCATCACTTGTCGTCACCCGTCCGGTTAATCACACCTGCAATCAACAATTTTAAAGCAAGGCTGAGTATACTAATACTCAGCAAGACTTAACCGTCGGGTGATGGCTACATCACCAACCTCTAGACATGAAAGGCTTTTGGCTGGTGGAGTTTCTTTTGCTGGAAAACCACTAGGAGTGGATCCTTACTTTCAATCTTTTAGCACAAGTTCTAGTTGATTACCAGTTCTAAGTGTGCCAACTAATTCAATCAAGAATTGGACAAGCAATTAGTTCGTCCAACATATTCTCGAGTTCCATCATTATGGGATAACATGGCCGATAGAATAAGCGAGTCTCGGATAACGGTGAGAGGCCGACAATCGATTGATTTAAACCTTGCAAGGTAAACCCAAACACACGGTCGGTTGCCCCCGCGAGGACAACTCGCCGGGCCGTCCCCGGAAATCTTCGGGTTGGGATCGAATCTTACGATCCCCGGTGCGAGCTATATCCGCATACCCCGCGAGATACCCGGAGTCACCATACACCATCCTTTCCGGTAGCTAGCCGGTAAGGAGAAGGGTTCGAGAGTAGTAATAGTAAGATCCCGTGCCGCCTCATTAAGGTACTAGGCTTACCGGTCCCATTCCCGGCATATGCCTGGTACGTTCAAAAGCTTAGCCCACATGCCCACTGGACCGGAGCCCAATCCCATGCTCTTACCACATGAGCGATCCTTTTAGGGATATCTTATGATTCCTATCTAGGAACCTATTCTCGCGAGTGACGAACATCACTCGACTTCTATCGGTCCTATAGGATGGCAGCTATCGACCTAGCATACTAGTGATAGAGCATA
Source organism: Cenchrus americanus (assembly GCA_947561735.1). NCBI lineage: Eukaryota > Viridiplantae > Streptophyta > Magnoliopsida > Poales > Poaceae > Cenchrus > Cenchrus americanus. Next base: position 183,062,125 of record OX387245.1, read on the forward strand.
GGTACCTAAGGATCATGCATCTAGGGTTTCAATTCAATTCCTGAAACGTAAATGCACAATCATAGCAAACATAATTGCATAATTTTAAAAGGCGGGGTTAATGATCCGGGGCTTGCCTTCGCGGCAAGGTTGGCCTTGGGCCCTTCCGGACTTGGGTCCGGGTCTTGAGCTACGTTTACACACGGCGGCTCTTGGTTAGCACCTTCGTCTCCTCCTCCCAAGCACGGGCGTACGACTATCGGCGGAAAGATCTACACGAAGATGCAAATGCAAGATTTATTCGACTGTTTAAACTTTCATTAGTTATAACCCATATTGACAATTAGGGGTGTATTTGTTGGGCACATTCACCTAGATAAGGAGACATTCAGCATACTCTTCCAAAAAGGAACAATATGCAACTCTTTATTATTTATTCTTTTTGATGATGACTGTGTACATATATATGTAAATAATTTAATTTAATTTCATCAACAGTAGTGGGTAGGTTCATTTAACCTTTTTAACATGATTTACAACCACACTCAAGTTACATGGGTGGTTAGGTGATTTCTCTTTATTGCACAATTTAATAAAGGCTTCTTTATACTTATCATTTCATGTAAAGGCTTTTAATCATTTTATCTTCACCAATCAAAGGTGTAATTACTTTTCTTATTCATGAATTAATTTCTTATCAGTAATGTTATTAAAATTTCTTTTATTTATATTAAATAATATTCCCAAAAAGAAAAAGGAGTTAATTAAGGATCTTCTTTTATTCAATTTTTCCTTTAATATTAAATGGACATTTAAGCCATTTATTAACCAACTAAATTACCAAAAATTACATGAGTGTTTCTTAAGCCTACTAGCATCCATACTGGTCTTTTGGACCCACATGTAAAGGTTGGAGGCTAGGAAATTAATTATTATGGTAAATAACAAAGGTTATCTAGTGATTCAATTTAAATGCATATAAAAATAATTAAGCATCCAAATGACCTAGAATTTCTTGTGGATGCTCTTTGGTACTAAACAAGCTTAGAAAATCAACATGTTTTCATGGAACCTCTACTGATCTTGTTTTATTAATTTACCAAGGAAAACATGCATAAATCAGGAATAATTATTTCTGTTAATCCAAAATTCCTGATTAATTCACAAGATGTGCACTTTGGTATTATAAGACAGTGTGCACAAGTTGGGGTCAAGAACATAAATATATTTAACATGAAAAATTCATTTATGCAGATCTGCCAGAGATAGAAAAACATTTTTAGAAAAATATTTGCATGATAACTTTGTGCAATTTTTGGCATAGGAGCTACTCATGACCTATCACACAACATATCCAACAATTAGCTACAGAGGAGTTATGGTTTTTGACATATTGCAGATCTAGGGTTTTCACATTTGTATTTTTCATGCAAAATTTAAAAAGAATCAGCTCAGGCTAGAATAACAAAAGTGGTAGTTTAAATCACCATGGATCCAACAAAATTGGTTTCACATTTTTATGCATTTTCTGTGATTTTCTACACAATTTACAAGGTTCAGCAATTTGGGTTTACTTTTGGAGTTACCTTTTTGCACTTTGGACCCTGGAAAGAATTGATTGCTTGCAATTCGACCCTTATGGCGGCCGGCCGGCGCGGGCTCGCCAATTCCGGCGAGGTCGGCGGCGCTTGCGGCCGGGGAAGGGGTGGAGGAGGGTTAGGGGACTAGGGAGGGTCGGTTTGGGTGCTGGGCCGGGCGGTGGCGGCTCCGGCGAGCGCGCGCGCGGCGGCCGGAGGAAGCGGCCGCCGCGGGCGCCGTTCCCGCGTGCTGGGCGCGCTCGGCTCGGTCGGAGCCGAGCCACCGGTGAGCAATAGCTAGGGAAGAGGGTCGTGGAGGAGGTGCCGGAATTTCACGTGACCGGCCGGAGCGCGGAGCTCACCGCGGCGGCGTGGTGCGCGTTGGCGGGCGGCGGCCGTGCACGGCTCGGTGCGTCGAGGGGGGGGGGGGGGGAGGCGGCATCCCGGCCTTAAGAAGGCACGCGCACATGCACCGGTGACGCCGAAGCGACCGCGACGTACCTAGGGGCGGCGCCGGCCTCGGTAGGAGGCGCGACCGTGCGGTACGGCGTGTCCGGCGGTCCGATGGTTGCCGTCCCGGCCGGCGCGCGACGCGAGGGAGGGGGGGGATTCCCACGCGCCTCGGTGCGCGCGCGCGGGGAAGGAGCGGAGCGGCGCACGGACCGAGGTACGGCGGCGGAGGGCGCGAGCGCGGGGCGGCGCCGGCGTCACGGCAACGGGCGCGGGCGGCGGCGCGCGTGCGGCGCGGCGTCGCGCGGCGACGCGGCTCGGCGCGCGCAGCGCCCGAGTTTATTCAAACCGGTCCGGTTCAAAATAGATTTTCTCCAAAAATTTGAATAAAAGTGCTCCAAGCAATGAATAGGAAAGTTGTAGATCTAGCTACCCTCTACAACTTTCAAAAAGGCCACAGGGTGTTTTTCTCAATGGATTTTGCAGGAACGTCGTGCCAACTTTGAATGTCGACACGTTCTGGAAAACAGGGAAATCTGTCTTGCAAGGGGTTTTTCACAATTTTCCTCCCACAATTTGAAATGCCAATCTACATGAAAGTTGTGTCCCTCAACAAGATCTACAACTTTCATAAAGGTAGATTTTGAAGTGTTTAGATGAATTTTGGGGAACGCGACAAAAGTTCGGACGACATTCGGCGACGTCAACGGTCAAGCGGGTTTTGACCGTGTCTTTGACCAAGGGTTGACTATGGGTGGTTGTAGGCTTGGTCAAGGGATTCATCGGGGTTCATTGGCGAGGTTTTCGGGTGATGACCCGAGTTGACCTAGGTTTGACCGGGGTTTGACCGGGTTTGACCTCGGCCGATCCGGTCATTAGCGTTAATGACGGTAATTAAAAACCTGGGGCGTCACAGTCTACCCCCCTTAAGAGGAATCTCGTCCCGAGATTCGAAATTACAAGGGGAGGTGAGAAAAGATTCTGGGTAGAAGCGTTACCTACGAAATTCAACTGGCTTTGCTCCACTTGAGGGCTTGGCTTGTTGTTGTTGATAGCAGATCCTGGGTTCTCGCTCCCCGCCGCTAGGGCTTCGCCGTCCGGGGTTCGGGCACTTATCGGCGAAATGCCCGGGCTGTCTACAATTGTAGCACAACCGGGAAGGAAGATCTTTGGGTGCGGAGATCGGTTCTTGGGCCTCCCGGATACGGCGGAGCCTTCTTTTCTCCTTCTTCTTTGCCTTCTTCGAGGTTCGCACGGATGGTGTACCGGCGGTGCGTTGAGTGGTCTTGCTAGTGTTACGGCTTCGCTTGCCTTCCGTGGACAAGTCTCTGTACAGGTAATTTCCCACTCACTTACATCTATCTCAGGTAGTCCTCTTTTGTTGCCTCGGATTGCCTCCTTTTCTGCCCTAAGATCCATTGGTAGTCGAGAAGGTGGTAATATGGAGTCAGAAGCTTGAAGTTGACCTTGATTAACATACTCCTCCAACAAATTGAACAAACGGGCTTGTTCGACCATAGAGGCAGATAAGAACTGAGAGAGACTATCTGCCAAACTATTCTGGTATGGTTTCCCATAACGTCCTTGGATGATATCGTTCACCATCTGATTCAGCACAGAATTCTGCCCTTCCAGCAGTTGAGTTGCGCCGATAATGGCGTTTATGTCCCTCTGGGTGGGTACTTCTGGTGAACAGGGCTTGGAAGGTTGAAGCTTCGATTGCATCGGTGGCATTTGTTGTAGCTGTTGAGCCATTTGCTGTTGTGTCTGCAGGAGTTGGCACAACACTTCGGTATGTGCTGCTACAAAAGCTTCAGTCAACATCGTGGGCGGTGGTTGCGTACGATCGCCACTACCTGATGCTTCAAGATCATTGGGGTTGTTCCATGCCGGTCGGAACATCTGAAATTTGAGTCCCTAATTAGCGCATGATCGGAATCTCACTCAAGCTTATAATTCGGACATATGGCACGAGACTCGTTCACGGTAAGCAATGCAAACCGGACATCTCAATAGTCACAATATCAAATTGGCAAAACTTTGCCTACACACATCCCATGATCGGGGATGCGGGTGGAACAAAAGGTACAAGGTTTGCCCTCTTACTACCTCATCGCCGTTCATGAGGAAGCGGACGGTGAATGTGCACATGCACGGCTAATAGCGGACACAACCCTCCTGCTATACGGAGGTACATTCCTAACAATGTCCGGCGAAAAGACTCGAGCTCTTCGAAGACGGAGACATGGGTGACAGCTTGGATTGATTTCTGCTTTCAGTCTGCTCTGAGCTTCTTCTCAACGTCGGAAATGAAGACGGAGAACAATTTGCTCGGGAAGATCGAAGTAGCTGGGAGAGGTACTCTAGTGGCAAGTAGCCAGGCTAGCTAGAAGAAGAACAAGAACAGTGATACTGCCGAGCTCTGATGGAAATGGAGCCTTCGTATCGGCGGTTCCGGAAAAAGGATCCATTTTATAGCCGATGCGGGGCTGTAACGGTCAGTTGACCCAGTTGGTTATCTGGTGTATTCAACACGGAGCTCAACAAGGTCAGCTCACGCGGTCTCTGCGTCGCGAATACGGTTGCGGAAATCGATGGTAAAGCGACGTCACGGCGTTGTATGGTCGTGATGCGGTGACGATGGCGCTCAACGGTCTAAATAATCGACCGTGATGTGGAGCGAGACAAGAAAGGCTTGGTGTACTACGCCTTACGCGTGTGATAGCAACACCGAGGAGCGTAGCATAAAGCTTCGATCGATCCCGGGCGTACTTCCTTGTTTGATTTGAGCATTGAAAGGTTAAGAGCACGGACCAAGAACGAATACACCGTGGATGACTTTTCCACGTTGACTATTCGAGAACCTTGACTCGCTCGAGAAAAGTTTCTACTTCTGCTGTTTTCCACTTGGCTAGCGGAAAAAGGAATCGATGCCGCAAGATCGTCGAGATTCACGACAAGGGACCAATTGGTCAAGGATTCCCAATAGGCCATTTACCAGGAAAGAAGGTTAAAGATAGATTTCCACAAACTCATGTACGAAAGGTGACATCAAATGGGAGCTTCAAGGAATAACCTTGCTCACACCTTTACTTATTTCGCAAATTTTTGAGGTTTTGACAACTCGTTGTTTTGAAAGTGTAACACTTTTCAAGGTTGGCGCAATGCATATGCTTGTGCGGTATGGTGCTTATGATGCAAGTTAGAATGACTCGGTTACCCATATGCATTGATGATTGGAAATGCAATCAATAGTAGGGGGAGGATACGTGTGACGAGTTGCTATCTCACAACCAAGATACCTAGCGCGCTCCTAGTGGCGGTCGGGTGGGCGGCAAGACACACGATACCCTAGGTTCCGTTGCGGCACCTTAGACTATGAGGTAACGACATCACCAAACAAGAGAGGTCGGGTAAGGGTACGGAATTTCATGCGGATGCACGTTAGTATACCCATGCTTTCCAAATGCACATGCTATGTAGCGCATGCTCAAAAGCCACATTTTAGTTCACATCACAAGGTTTGAGCAAGACCGAAAAGAACAAGTTCAGAATTTAGGAATCGATTAGATCTTGGATTGGCACAATAATTTGTGGAGTATAGATCTTGATTGATCACAACTTAACATACATAAGGCCGTACGAACATCATTGCTGGAAGGGATGTTTAATCAAGGCAGTACATCGATGAGAGTTTTTCAGAATTACCCACAACCTTTAGGATTACAAGGCAGACTTGCTGCAATGACAAGATTCCTAGTCCAACCGACAGCGATAGTTGACCGAAGGTGGTCAGGGTACGCTAGGATTCCTCACAACACTGGATTCTGACGACTCAGAACTTTTATTCCCAATGGATCAACTTCCGAGGGTGGGATCTTCCATTCTGAAAATCTACGGTGACTCAGGTCCAGACTCGATTCCGGATTCGCCCTGGATATCTTCAACATCTTCTTCTTGTGCGGGTCCAGGAATGACAGGTTCTGGGGGTGGAACGGCTAGGGCTTCCAATTGATTTTCTAGTTCAAGCATATACTGATCGTTATGCTGCAACAAGAAATTCTGCTCATGGATGATCTCGGTTAACTCTTGTATCCTTGCCTTGTCCTTGCGTCTTTCCTTCCTGAGAGTAGCGATCATTGCTCGGGCTTCCTTCAACGCTTGAGCTGAACACTCTACTTCCTTAACTTTGTATCTATAGATTTGGTGTCTATAGAATACGCTTTCTCCCACCATTCGCAGATAGGTGTCGTACATGGCTTCTGAAAAGCGGACTGAGGTGACAAGATCAGGGCTATAGTGAGAGTTGCTCTGGACTGGAAGGATAGTTTCTCGTTCACCACCTGGTGCAATGTGTCGCTCGGGTACCGGAATGACTTTAGCTGCAGAGTTGGCTATCTCGGTCGGGTGCTTCCCACAGAAGGTGGTGAGTGCTTCGAGAGCAGCCTTCTGCACTGTGTCGGACAAGTTTCTTCTGTGTGCCGTACATTCCCACTCATCCCAAGCAGGATTAGTCGGGCACGTTGAAATCATCACCTTCACTTCACAACGAAGGAGTTGACCGGTGGTCATGATCTCACGTGTCGAGTACTCTGGATAAGTGGTGTACCCAAAGTCCCTTAGGGTGTCCCACAAAAGTGCAGGAAAACCACCCTCCTCGATGTAGTTCACGAGAGTCCAAGATTCCACATCGGTCGACGTAGAGCCAACGTGGTCCATCTGGACATAACGACAAAAGTGAGAATCAGGCGGGTGCGAGTGTACAAAAGTAACTCGATCCATGAATTGGGTAAGGGTTAAGGTATGGGGTAACTATGCATACTTAAATACCATCGTATGCCGAGCTCGAACGGGCATACCAACGATACAAGGTCCGGCAATCGGGGACCGAACATCCCGCTCGAAACCGAGACTTCAACACTTTCCCAATTGGCGTAGCAACTTAGCAAGGTTATGAAACCGAAGTTGGTACTCAAGGTTGAACCGAGGATCTAGAAAGGTGTTGGACCGAGCAAGATTTCAAAAGGTTCTAAGGTGATAGCAACAAGGGTTGACTAACCGAGCATAACTTGCGGCGGACCAAGGTATGATCACGAACCGGGGCTAGCAGATCATGATTAGATTGAAGCAACCTAGGCTAGAATCACCTAGATGACGGATTCGGTAACAAGAACGACCATCTAAGCAACACTTTTATTAAAATTATGCTTGACAACACTTCTACACCTACAGAAGCGAAACAGAACAAAACACGCTACACTATTTTACCTCTGAGAGCACGAAAACAGACATGAACTTAGTTTAGGTTCTTTCACGATTTTTAACATGATGCAAGGCGTCCTATTCGTCCTCACCAGGCAATCAAGCCAAAATTCGAAGTTAGCGCCGGTGGCATGGCACATACACGTATCTCCTTATAATAACTAGTCGAGATCTAGTCGATGCTTACTTAGCGACTTACGAACGAGGTTAGTGTACCTGCAGAAGATCACGGAACACAACGAACCTTTCATGCCAGCACTCATGAAAGCGTCCACATACATTACCGTTCACTATAGAAACGGCATCCATGCGTTAAGCCGCCGCATGGACGGCGTCCAACCTTGGACATCCTCCGCTTGAATGGAGTATATCCTTGCCTCGCATGAGCGACATGCGGAATGCTCACGTATGAAACACGTGGCAAGACACAACTCACAACCAGACGCGAAGATGAGATCCGTGGAATGGATCACTCCATCAACCCTCGCAATTCCCGTGATGCGGAACAGCACACGTATAAAACACGTGGCTCATCTAGTTTGGTTGTGCGAGAAAGTAAGTCTGACATAAAGTAATGTGCTGGAAGTTAGCAAAATAGACCATAGATTAATAAGCCACCTGAAAGAAACCAAAAATTTCCCTCTAGGGCCTCTCGGTCTAGTTTATCCTTAACGGACCAACGTATTTTGCAATTCAAACAATCTTGGCAAATTTTATTCGAAAATCATGTGATTAGAGTTGTTAATTAAACTCTGGTGCATGCAGTCGCTCTGATACCAGCTGTGACAACCCGCCCGGGAAATACCGTACTATCGCCTAAGACCGATCCACTTTGGTCGTTAAGCAATAGTAAAGTATCATCCCGTCGTTGGTCGCCGGGTTAATGCCCGTAAATCACTTGTACATCGAACGAGAGGATCGATACATGCATTAAAACTCACGCGAAGGCGAGTCCAGAGTACAACATTAATTAAACATTTATTACAAACCATTGTTCATGGCATAAGATAAAGATTCAGAGTTCGAAAATACAGCGGAAATAAAATAAACTAGCGCAATGGTAGACATCACAGGAGGCCATCCGTGATGTCATCACTTGTCGTCACCCGTCCGGTTAATCACACCTGCAATCAACAATTTTAAAGTAAGGCCGAGTATACTAATACTCAAAGAAGACTTAACCGTCGGGTGATGGCTACATCACCAACCTCTAGACATGAAAGGCTTTTGGCTGGTGGAGTTTCTTTTGCTGGAAAACCACTAGGAGTGGATCCTTACTTTCAATCTTTTAGCACAAGTTCTAGTTGATTACCAGTTCTAAGTGTGCCAACTAATTCAATCAAGAATTGGACAAGCAATTAGTTCGTCCAACATATTCTCGAGTTCCATCATTATGGGATAACATGGCCAGTAGAATAAGCAGTCTCGGATAACGGTGAGAGGCCGACAATCGATTGATTTAAACCTTGCAAGGTAAACCCAAACACACGGTCGGTTGCCCCCGCGAGGACAACTCCCCGAGCCGTCCCCGTAAATCTTCGGGTTGGGATCGAATCTTACGGTCCCCGGTGCAAAGCTATCCGGCATACCCCGCGAGATACCCGGAGTCACCATACACCATCCTTTCCGTAGCTAGCCGTAAGGAGAATTGCTCGAGAGTAGTAATAGTAAGATCCCGCACCGCCTCATTAAGGTACTAGGCTTACCGGTCCCATTCCCGGCATGTGCTTAGTACGTTCAAAAGCTTAGCCCACATGCCCACTGGACCGGAGCCCAATCCCATGCTCTTACCACATGAGCGATCCTTTTAGGGATATCTTATGATTCCTATCTAGGAACCTATTCTCGCGAGTGACGAACTTCACTCGACTTCTATCGGTCCTATAGCATGGCAGCTATCGACCTAGCATACTAGTGATAGAGCATAGGTACCTAAGGATCATGCATCTAGGGTTTCAATTCAATTCCTGAAACGTAAATGCACAATCATAGCAAACATAATTGCATAATTTTAAAAGGCGGGGTTAATGATCCGGGGCTTGCCTTCGCTGGCAAGGTTGGCCTTGGGCCCTTCTGGACTTGGGTCCAGGTCTTGAGCTACGTTTACGCACGGCAGCTCTTGGTTAGCACCTTCGTCTCCTCCTCCCGGCACGGGCGTACGGCTATCGGCGGAAAGATCTACACGAAGATGCAAATGCAAGATTTATTCGACTGTTTAAACTTTCATTAGTTATAACCCATATTGACAATTAGGGGTGTATTTGTTGGGCACATTCACCTAGATAAGGAGACATTCAGCATACTCTTCCAAAAAGGAACAATATGCAACTCTTTATTATTTATTCTTTTTTATGATGATTTCGTGTACATATATATGTAAATAATTTAATTTAATTTCATCAACAGTAGTGGGTAGGTTCATTTAACCTTTTTAACATGATTTACAACCACACTCAAGTTACATGGGTGGTTAGGTGATTTCTCTTTATTGCACAATTTAATAAAGGCTTCTTTATACTTATCATTTCATGTAAAGGCTTTTAATCATTTTATCTTCACCAATCAAAGGTGTAATTACTTTTCTTATTCATGAATTAATTTCTTATCAGTAATGTTATTAAAATTTCTTTTATTTATACTAAATAATATTCCCAAAAAGAAAAAGGATTTAATTAAGGATCTTCTTTTATTCAATTTTTCCTTTAATATTAAATGGGCATTTAAGCCATTTATTAACCAACTAAATTACCAAAAATTACATGAGTGTTTCTTAAGCCTACTAGCATCCATACTGGTCTTTTGGACCCACATGTAAAGGTTGGAGGCTAGGAAATTAATTATTATGGTAAATAACAAAGGTTATCTAGTGATTCAATTTAAATGCATATAAAAATAATTAAGCATCCAAATGACCTAGAATTTCTTGTGGATGCTCTTTGGTACTAAACAAGCTTAGAAAATCAACATGTTTTCATGGAACCTCTACTGATCTTGTTTTATTAATTTACCAAGGAAAACATGCATAAATCAGGAATAATTATTTCTGTTAATCCAAAATTCCTGATTAATTCACAAGATGTGCACTTTGGTATTATAAGACAGTGTGCACAAGTTGGGGTCAAGAACATAAATATATTTAACATGAAAAATTCATTTATGCAGATCTGCCAGAGATAGAAAAACATTTTTAGAAAAATATTTGCATGATAACTTTGTGCAATTTTTGGCATAGGAGCTACTCATGACCTATCACACAACATATCCAACAATTAGCTACAGAGGAGTTATGGTTTTTGACATATTGCAGATCTAGGGTTTTCACATTTGTATTTTTCATGCAAAATTTAAAAAGAATCAGCTCAGGCTAGAATAACAAAAGTGGTAGTTTAAATCACCTTGGATCCAACAAAATCAGTTTCACATTTTTATGAATTTTTTGTGATTTTCTACACAATTTACAAGGTTCAGCAATTTGGGTTTACTTTTGGAGTTACCTTTTTGCACTTTGGACCCCTGGAAAGAATTGATTGCTTGCAATTCGACCCTTATGGCGGCCGACCGGCGCGGGCTCGCCAATTCCGGCGAGGCCGGCGGCGCTTGCGGCCGGGGAAGGGGTGGAGGAGGGTTAGGGGACTAGGGAGGGTCGGTTTGGGTGGCCGGACCGGGCCGGTGGCGGCTCCGGCGAGCGCGCGCGCGGCGGCCGCAGGAAGCGGCCGCCGCGGCCGCCGTTCCCGGCGTGCCGGGCGCGCTCGGCTCGGTCGGCCAGCCTGGTGAGCAATAGCTAGGGAAGAGGGTCGTGGAGGAGGTGGCGGAATTTCACGTGACCGGCCGGAGCGCGGAGCTCACCGCGGCGGCGTGGTGCGCGTTGGCGGGCGGCGGCCGTGCACGGCTCGGTGCGTCGAGGGGGGGGGGGGGGCAGCATCCCGGCCTTAAGAAGGCACGCGCACATGCACCGGTGACGCCGAAGCGACCGCGACGTACCTAGGGGCGGGGCGCCGGCCTCGGTAGGAGGCGCGACCGTGCGGTACGGCGTGTCGGGCGGTCCGATGGTTGCCGTCCGGCCGCGCGCGCGGCGCGAGGAGGGGGGGATTCCCACGCGCCCTCGGTGCGCGCGCGCTCGGGGAAGGAGCGGAGCGGCGCACGGACCGAGGTACGGCGGCGGAGGGCGCGAGCGCGAGGGCGGCGCCGGCGGCACGGCAACGGGCGCGGGCGGCCGCGCGCGCGCGCGCGCGGCCGCGCGCGCGGCGACACGGCTCGGCGCGCAGAGCGCCTGAGTTTATTCAAACTGGTCCGGTTCAAAATAGATTTTCTCCAGAAATTTGAATAAAAGTGCTCCAAGCAATGAATAGGAAAGTTGTAGATCTAGCTACCCTCTACAACTTTCAAAAAGGCCATAGGGTGTTTTTCTCAATGGATTTTGCAGGAACGTCGTGCCAACTTTGAATGTCGACACGTTCTGGAAAACATGGAAATCTGTCTTGCAAGGGGTTTTCCACAATTTTCCTCCCAAAATTTGAAATGCCAATCTACATGAAAGTTGTGTCCCTCAACAAGATCTACAACTTTCATAAAGGTAGATTTTGAAGTGTTTAGGTGAATTTTGGGGAACGCGGCAAAAGTTCCGGACGACATTCGCTGACGTCAACGGTCAAGCGGGTTTTGACCGTGTCTTTGACCAAGGGTTGACTATGGGTGGTTGTAGGCTTGGTCAAGGGATTCATCGGGGTTCATTGGCGAGGTTTTCGGGTGATGACCCAGGTTGACCTAGGTTTGACCGGGGTTTGACTGGGTTTGACCTGGCTGATCCGGTCATTAGCGTTATTAACGGTAATTAAAAACATGGGGCGTCACAGGCCGCGGGCGCCGTGATCGTCGAAGAGGTGATGGAACTAGCGACGCGCCAGTATGTGGACTTCCGCAGCGTCGGGATCGTTGACCTTGACGCCCCTAAGCTCCTGAGCTACGACCGGGAGATGCTGGATGCGGTGACGGAGTGGATGTTCGCCGAGCCATCAATCCTGGAAACCATTGCGTCAGTTACGCTGGCACTGCGTCAGTGTGAGAGTGCTGGCGGCTTGGCTCCCCTACCGCGTCGGAGGTGGCAGAGGTGTTTCATGCGGAGCCCGCGGTCAGCGCGGAGTTGGCCGCAGTCGTGCCCGCGCCACCACCGGCCAGGGAGGGACAGGAGACGTCCCTTCCCCAGCCAGCAGAGGCAGCCGCATCCACAACCGATGCCACAGCGACCGACGTGGCGGTGGATGTTGTCAGAGAAGCGTGGCCTTCATCGCCCCGTCTGGTCGCCTCCGCCGCCGATGAAGTTCCCGTGCCGGACGAGCCCGTCGCAGCCCCTCAGGAGCACGTTGCTCCCGAGTGCACGACAAGTAGGGGTGGTATCGAGCCGACTCGGCTCGTTATCGGCTCGGCTCGTTATGGCTCGGCTCGTTACGGCTTGGCTCGTTATGGCTCGTTAAGATACCGAGCTGGAAGCCTAGCTCGGCTCGGCTCGTTTAAAAGCTTGAGCCAGCTCGTTAGCTCGTGAGATAGCTCGTTTAAAATTTGAGCAGATCATCACATCTTGAAATATCCTGTAACTTAGTCTATATTATATAAGTTCCAACAACAAAAATAAAAAGAAATAAAGCACATATAAAAATATAATCAATCTGAGTGTTAAATCAATCATCAACATTAAGTTCACCCAATTGCAAAACTCCATGCGATGCATGCTAAAAATCATTATTTTAGTTCATCTAAGAGCAAATTAAAACACTCTCCATGCTGCAACACTTCACTTCATGTCTCCCTTTCGGCCTTTCCTTGTAAGAGGTAAACTTGTAGCCTATACACAAATAGTAAATTATTTTAGTGAAGTGACAACATTTTTTTTACTATACAAAGAGTGCTCATAGTAATATCCGATCCACACTTACGCTTCCCACCATACAGGTTGGAAACTCCACAAGCTCAATGTCACTATCAACATTGTGGATTTCTAGTTCCTTTGCGGGCTGTGGGTTGTGGTCGTGGGTCAAGGAGGCGACAATGTATTTTTTGGGTTATTAATTAAGGTTGGCTCGTTTTGGCTCACGAGCGGCTCATGAGTGTAACGCCCGCATTTTTTAGCTCCTAATAAATCACCTACTAATTCACGCGTATTTTCAAAAATTTTCCGCTGAGCTCATTTATCCCCTTCGGAACCCCGGTCGTTCTCTCTCTCCCCTTCGGCGCACGTGCCGCGAATCCCGCTGGCACCGCCCGCACCCGGGCCATCGCCCACGCGTGCCGCCCGCCGCCGCCGTCGACCACCACGCCGGGAATCCCGCACCGCCGCGGTCCCGCCGGCCGGTCCGCCTTGCCATCACCGTCGTCCCAAAAATCACGCAGACGCCCGGAAACCGGAAAAACCCCGCAAAATCCTTTCCCCTAAAATTCCTAACAATTTTTCTAATTTTCTAAACCTTTTTTCCTATCTCTTTTCCTATTTCTTTTCCTATTTTCTTTTTCGTTTTCTTTTCTTCTTTCCTTTTTCTCCTTTCCTTTCTTTTTCTCTTTCCTTCCTTTCTTTCCCCTTCCTTCTTCTTCCTTCGGCAGCACCCTGCCACGGCCTGCGCCTGGCTCCAGAACCGGCACCGCCCCCCTTCCCCCCCTCGGCCCGCACCGGCCGACCGGCGTGCCGGCGCAAGACGCCAGGCCGGCCCCCGCGCCGCCCGCACCGCGCCCCACCGAACCACGTCGCCCTCCTCTCCCCTGATAGCGGTGACCGGGGACGAACGGTCACCTCCACCATTACTTCTCCCCCCGGCCGGTCTCCTCTCCACAGCCACAGCAGTCGCCTGCACGACCCGTCCCGTCCCACAGCGCCGCGCCGCATGGAGGCTCGCCGGCCCAAGGTCTACGCCAAGATATTTCCCCCACCGCTATTGCCGGTCATCGAAGCTCCTAGAGCTCAAAAATCCTCGCCCGAACCGACCTTCCCGCGCCTATAAAAGGGCCGGCCCGGCTCCCCACCTCGCCTCGCACCTTGGCAACCACCTCCCTTTCCCTCTTGACCTCCCCAGCGCCGCCGCCATAAGCAGGCACCACCTCCCTCCCGCCGCCGCCACCGAGCCGTCCTTGCACGACATCACAGCCCAAATCAGGTAGGGGAATCGAATCCCCTTGCCTTCCTCTCCGTTTTCCCCTCTTCCCCGGCCGCCGCCGACCCCCAGGACGCCGGCGCCCACCACCGGCTGAAGGCCGCTCGGCCCCTCCCCTGTCTGGATCGGGAGGGAGGGGAGGTAGAAGAAAGGGCATTTTTGCCCATACCCCCTACCCTTTCCCACTATCCCCAACCGAACCCCCCTTCTATTCCCTCTCTCTTCTTCTTTTTAAATCAAACCCTATACCTTAAAACTATTCACCAAAATAACCCTGCCCCTTTACAATTATACCCCTAGGATATTTAATTAAACCCGCGCTATATCCAAATATTATAATTAGGTCCCTTTCTTTCAAAATAAAATACTAACAGGCCCTAATTAACCCTAAACACCTCCTTTAACCCATCATTTCATGCACGATTTTAATTCAAATCGTGCCCAAACTTCCTCACACCCGTACTCGGTATACCACTACCAATCCGTCACCCAAAACCCCCTGCATAATATTTATTTCTCTATTTTATCTAATTACCTTCCTCGAGCTCAGCCGGAGAAATTGTGTGCCTATATTGATTGCATGCTTGCTTGTGTGTGCGCTATAGCCGACGGAGTGAACGAAGGAGGGTACCCCGAGCTGGAGCTTGGAACCGAGTACTGCGAGCAGGAGCCCGAGATCCCGAACGCCGAGCCGGAACTCCCCGAAGACTTTGAAGACGACAAGTTCAATCTCATCCTTTGATGCATGCTTTGGTCCTAGTTTTATAAACACAACCCTATACACGTTTTATAAATTGCATATTGTTTTGCTGCAAAACATGGTAGGATAGCCACCTTGATTGCTATGATTAAACCTTTGTTTGGCCTAAATGATTGTTTTAAAAACATGTGAGTGCTTTAAAAATGGGAATGGGATATTTCGGAAATGGGTGAAGTACTGGGTAGACGGGATGGACGTGTGTGTCAGGAGTATGGGTAAGCTCGTACCTGTGTGGTTGGGCTTGTTGGGAGTTGTCCATCTTGTCATTAAGGACCGGGTTGCGTGACATCTCACCTGACCCAAATCATCGTACAACCACTCGACCGTTGTATGTGGCAACGGCTTAGCATAAACCCCACTAGTTAATCTACTTGCCATCTGGTGTGCGGGTGAGCGGCGGGAGACCAAGGAGTAGGGGTACACTCTGTGTGAGGTACGCCCTGGTTATGTGTGATAACCCCTTGATTGCTCCCGTGGTGGCTCGTAGGGTTAGCTAAGGTGGGTAATGGCTTTGATAGGATCCGCGCCGGCACTGAGGTGTTCGTGTGGCGGTACCCTAATTGTGGGTAAAGATGTACAACCTCTGCAGAGTGTAAAACCTATTCGAATAGCCGTGTCCACGGTATTGGACGAGTCACGGTGTGTTCACAAAATTAGTGTTTGGGTTGGGAAGTTTCTTGGCGTGAGTTGTCTTTCGGGTTAAGTGTGTGGCTGTGTGCCTGGGCTACTGCGGACGGGGAGTCCGGTAGTTCCACAGTGGTCTTCTTAAAACAACTGAGTCACTTAGGTTATAAAATTGGTTTGCGAAAACCTTTTTGAAAATGAACCCCTCCATGAGTAAATGAGCTTGCAAATAATCCTTAACTTGTTCCTTGTTATATATCAAGTGCATGATCTGCTTATAAGCCCCTCCGTGGGTGGGGTTGAACTTGTTGAGTACGTTTGTGCTCACCCTTGTTTAACTAACTGTTTTTCAGAGGAGGATCCCGCTTTCGTCCCCGAAGGCGTTGAGTAGGTCGCTGCCCTACACCCAACCGTGCCTGTGTACCCAGGGCCTCCACAGAGAGCTTCCATGGTGTGGTACTCTGATGAGGCTTTGGAAGCCTTCGCTATCGTAGTTTGGTCTTTAACACTTGTGTTGTTCCTTGTAGCATTGGCACCCCCGTGCCCACTATGCCGCCGTAATGTAAAAGACTGATCCACCTGTTGTAATAAATGTGTTGCCAGCCTCGTAGGACTGGTATTTGTGTCACATTTAGTCACCTCTGATGAGGGGACACTTCAGGTGGTATCAGAGCCGTAGGTTGGCCGTAGGACACGACCCCTAGGATACGAGACCTCATCTGGCCCCTCTCTAACCTTTTCTTTGCTAAGCTCATCTTTTCCCAAATCCTTACCTTGATCCTTGCCTGATTCCAGATGGCTAACCCGGAATGGAACGGAGGAGTCTGCCCCGTCCAGCCTGGCCTCCCCAACCTGCTGCTACTCAGCTTAGAGCGCGTCGGAGTAAGGGACCCACCGGAGTTCGTCTATCGGGAGTACGAACGCTACGGCACCCTTCGGTGTAAAGTGCTGATATTTGGGGGGAGAAGTATGCTCTACCCCGACATAGAACCCTGGTTCGTCTCCGCCACTGGGTTTCGCTTCGCTGACACCTACCCAAAGGCTGCTCGGAAGGCCCTGCGACGTCTACGAGTGGTTTATAGGCAGCATCTCAGAAGGACTCCAATGGGATTTTCCCCACCCTCCAGAGGTAGAGGATGCTCATGGATTGACCGCATGAGGGGACTGGAACGAGAAGAAGAAGACCTAGAAGAAGCAGTTTCCCATTTGTCTATCTACCTCAATGGCCTAGACCACCTCTACCAGGAACAAGCCCAGCAACTGAAGCAACAGATTGACAGGGCAGAAAGAACCGAGCAAAGGATAGAATTTGAAAGGATAAAGACAACGATGGTGGAAGTTGCCCTAGAAAACATGGAGCAAGATTACCTTAGAGAAAGGGAACGTTCTGAGATGTTCCACAAAAACCTATGGGCTGAGCTCCACAAGGAACGTACAAGGAGAGGAGGAGAAGCTGAATTGGATGAAGAAGAGCCCGAAGAAACTCATTGGGACAAAGGGACCCAGACCGAGGACATGATACCGGAGCAAGACCTCCCACCAAAGAAGCGTCGCATTCAGATGGAGGAAGAGTCTCCGTGAGGATAGAATAGAATGTCTAGGCTAGAGCTGTGTTCCAGTAATAATAAGTGTACCCAAAGGAGTGTACCCCAACCCTATTGTTAAATAAAACTATCTATCTTTGTACCCCACCACAACCTGTTCAACTCTACCCTTGTTTTCAGATGGCGGAAGATGGATGGACCCAAGGCGTGTGCCAGGAGGAGCCTGGTTTTGCTCGCCTTCTTATCAACTCCTGGAGCGCCTCGGTATCACTGAGCGCCCTAGGTACTACAGCAGAGAGTACGAGCAACTCGGCACTCTTCGCTGTAGGGTGGTCCTCTCCGTCGCCAGAAGCAACCGCCACACCAACATTGAGCCTTGGCGCGTGACCGCCACATGGTTTCGACACCGAGACACCTACCCCTTGGCCCTCAGAAAAGCCCTCCGCTACCTGTGTCGGATCTACGAGGAACACCTCGTCCCCACACCGATGAGGTATTTTCCTCCCGCCATCAGAACCCTAGTCTGGCAGGCACGCATGAGGAACCTGGAACGACGCCGCCACCAAGAAGACCTGTTGTACCACATAGTTGCCTACCTCGTCTCCCTGGACAAACTCTTTAATGACCAAGCCAAGCTCTTGCAGGAGAAAATCAGTCGGGCCGAGCAAGCTGAAGTCATAGTGAGGATGCACCAAGTTCGAGTGGCTCAAGCTGAAGCAAGGACCGTAGCCGCCATAAGCAGTGAAGTCATTGCCCACGAAAGCCTCAGGCGGATCCAAGACCAGCGCATGCAAGAATGGACCAACAGCAGAACACCCGTTCCAGCCATTGGAGAAGCACAAGTCTTGCTTGGAACACCCCTTGTAGGATGGTGAGGAACTATTGAAGCCCCACCAGCACCACCGGTAGTCACCGAACAACCAGCAGCGACCGCGGAAGTTGCAGCACAGCCCCAAGGGAATGGGAACCCCGAGGGTGAGGACGGTGCCTGCGACTTGATGGCTGTGTGTGGCTTTAAGTCGATGTTGAGGGCGCCGAGCTCGACTGCTCACTTGGAGATTCTTCCAGTAGCATCTTGGTTCCGCAGGATGTTGCCGAGCGGATAGTCGGTGACAACGGAGATCGAGTACTTCTGCAAGTAGTGTCATAGCTTCCGCGAGGTGATGAGCACTGCGTATAGAAGCTTCTGTACGGGCTGGTAGCGTGTCTTGGATTCTGACAGGACCTCGCTGATGAAGTAGACTGGTCGCTGGACTGGGTAGGTGTGGCCGTCTTCTTGCCGCTCGACGATGATGGCAGTACTAACCACGTGAGTAGTCGCAGCGAGGTAGAGCAGTAGCTGCTCGCCTTTGCGAGGAGCCGTGAGGACTGGCGGCTTCGATAGGAAGTCCTTGAGTTGGGCAAAGGCTTGGTCTGCCTCTGGAGTCCACACGAACTTCTCTTGGTGCTTGAGTAGTTTGAAGAAGGGGAGCCCCTGTTCTCCAAGCTTCGAGATGAATCTGCTCAGGGCCGCCATGCATCCGGTCAGCTTCTGGACGTCTTTGATGGACGTAGGAGCTTTCATGCTGGTGATGGCGGAGATCTTCTCGAGGTTGGCTTCGATGCCGCGGTGGCTGATGATGAAGCCGAGTAGTTTGCCCGAAGGTACGCCGAAGACGCACTTGTTCGGGTTGAGCTTCCAGCGTTACTCGCGCAGGGATGCAAAAGTCTCCTCAAGATCGTCAATGAGGGTATTGGAGTTTCTGGTCATGATGACCACGTCATCCACGTAGGCTTCGACGTTCTTGTTGAGTTGCCTCTTGAAGCAGGCCTGGATAGCTCGTTGATATGTGGCGCCGGCGTTCTTCAACCCGAAGGACATGGTCGTGTAGCAGTACGCGCCAAACGAGGTGATGAACGCGGTCTTCTCCTGGTCTTCTTCCTTGATCGTGATCTGGTGGTACCCGGAGTAGCAGTCGAGGAAGCATAGAAGGTCGCAGCCCGCCGTGGAGTCGATGACTTGGTCAATCTGCGGCAACCCGAAGGGGTCCTTGGGGCAGTGCTTGTTGAGGTCGGTGTAGTCAACGCACATCCTCCACTTGTTCGAGTTCTTCTTGCGGACGAGGACGGGGTTGGCGAGCCACTCAGGATGGAAGACTTCTTTGATGAAGCCAGCCGCGAGTAGTTTGGTGAGTTCCTTCTTGATGGTGTCCCGTCTGTCGTCGGCGAAGCGGCAGAGGTGTTGTCGCTTCGGGGTAGCTTTAGGATCGACGTTGAGGGAATGCTCGATCAACTCCCTGGGCACCCCTGGCATGTCCGCTGGCTTCCACGCGAAGATGTCGCGGTTAGCCCGGAGGAAGTTGATGAGCGTGTCTTCCTATTTGGGGTCGAGACCCGCCCCGATGGTGGTGGTCTTGCTTCGCTCGTTCGTCCCGAGGTCAATTGTTTTGACCGAACCTTCTCTCGGCCGAGGCTTGTTAGCTTTGTCCGACTTCTCCGGGATGTCGAGTTCACTTGGGGCAAGCTTCTTCGACGCAGCGTAGATCTCCATCATAGCATTGGGTACTTGATTTGTGGAGGTGATCTCCACAGCTTTCGTGTCGCAGTCGTGCGAGACCTTCAAGTCCCCTTGCAGTGAGAGTACACCAGCCGGGCTTGGCATCTTGAGTACCAAGTAGGTGTAGTGGGGTACCGCCATGAACTTGGCGATAGCCGGTCTGTCGAGGATGGCATGGTAGGACGTCTCGAAGTCCGCGACTTCGAACTTGACGTACTCGGTACGGTAGTTGTCTCGAGATTCCCCGAAGGTAACTGGCAGGACCACTGAGCCCAGTGGGATAGCCGCGTTCCCGGGGACGATGCCGTAGAAGGGAGAAGAGCCCTTGGTGAGCATGTGTATGATGTTGAGCCCCATCTTCTTCAAGGTCTTGCTGAAAAGGACGTTGAGCCCGCTTCCGCCATCGATGAGGACTTTGTTGAGCCTGGAGCCTGCGACCACTGGCTTCAGGACGAGAGGGAAACGCCCTAGTTCGGAGAAGCTGGTCCATTGATTCGCGCGGAAGAAGGTAATGGGCACCTCCGACCACCTGAGAGGCGTCGGAACCGCTGGTTCAATGCTCATGACTTCTCTACGGGTAGCCTTTTGTTCCCGTCTGCTGGGTAGTCCGTCGAAGAGGACGTTGACGGTCTTGTCGGGTTCCTGGAAGTCATCATTGCCTCTGTCGTTCTTCTTCTTGCCTTTCTTGTCATGAGGGTGCGGCGGCTCTGGAGTACTCTTGAGTGCTCGCCTGAGTTGGTAGCACTGCTCGGTGGTGTGGTTGCCGTCCAGATGCCACGGGCACTTCTCTTTCAGCAAGTCTTTGAAGCCGCTAGAGGTCTTCTTCGAGTTCTCCTTCGCAGGGCGCTGGATAACCGCGACGGTGTTGTCTGGCTTGCGCTTGCGGTTGGGACCCGAGTAGTTGTTGTTGTTGCGACCGCCTTGGTTCCCGTTGTTGCCGCTGCCGCCGCCCTTGTTCTGCTTGCCCTTGCCACGGATGGCATCGTACTTGGTGTTGGCTTTGTCTTCTTCATCCGCCCAGGACGTGATCATGTCCTTGAGGTGGGGGGTGGACTTTGGGTGACAGCGACCGGAGTCTTCGAAGGTGCGGCGGTGGTAGAGGCCATCTTGGAAGAGGTCGATGACCTCCTTTTCGGTGACGTCGACTACTGTAGCGCGCTTGTCGAAGAAGCGGTGCATGTACTTGCGGAGGGTCTCGCCTTGTTCCTGCTTCACCATGGCCAGGTCCATGCGAGTACCCGATTGGCCCATGGCGCCCGCGAAGTTGCTGGTGAACTGCTCCTTCAGCTGGTCCCACTTGTCGATCGAGTGCTTATCCAGCGACTCGAGCCATGTGAGTGGGGCTTGGTCCAGGCAGAAGGGGAAGTAGAGGCACTTGGTGTCGTTGTTGCCGCCAGCGTTCTCGATGGAGAGGGCGTAGCACCTGAGCCACTAGATGGTATCCTGCTTCGCGTCGTACTTTGTGATCCCCAAAGGTTTAAACTTGTCCGGGAGGAGCAAGTTGCGAAGCTGAGGAGAGAAGGCGTGGAAGCCGCCGTTGTCGCCTGCGGTGGCGGACTTCTTCCGCCGCAACTCTTCAATCTTCTGGCGGGCGTCGTAGCCGCCCTGTGAGGCTCCGGAGGCTTGGTTGTTCGCGTGGTCTCGACCGCCGCGATTGCCCCCGCCGCCGGCCCTCCTGTTGGCCCCGTGGTTGGAGCTTCCGCCGTCGCTGCCGCTGCCGCCAGGGTCACGGCCGCCACCGCCAGGGCCGCGGTGAGGGATGATCTCACGGTTGTTGTTGCCACCCTGTGAGGGTCCGCCGGCGTTTGTGCGAGTACGGTTGGTCTAAGCCGGCAGCTCGGCTCGAGTATGGTTGCGGCCGAGGTCTGCGCTACGACTTGTAGCTTCGTTGTCACGGTTCCTGGCGGGAGGAGATTGGTTGACTCTGATGTCGACCCGCATGAAGTAGGCGTCTTCTGCGAGCTTGGCAATGACTTCTCCAGCGCGTATCCCCTGAGCTTGGCGTGCGATCGCTATGGTCGACATGAGGCATTGCTCAGGGGTGGTGTGTACCCTGCTCTCGACTTGCTCGAGGGCCTCCGCGAGGTTGCGGATGGGTAAGCTGTCTCGGAGACGCCGGCGCCGTTCGTTTCGTCTTCGGTTGTGTTCACGTCGAGCGTCCCTGTTGGCATCGGTCTCATCTGCGGGTGCTTCCGCAGAAAGCTCGTCTGCGGAGATGTCTTCGAGGTACTTGTCAGTTGCCGTCCCCGAAGGTCCTGGCGTGTCGCCGGCAGCCATGAAGACTTGGCGATCAGGGTTGCCAAGACTGGAGTCGGAGCTCGCCGCCTCGGTTGGAGTGTACTCCTCAGCTCGAGTAAGTGGTGTTCCCTCCTGGAACGGGAGCGAGTCGAGGTAGGCGACGTAGCGTGAGTCCCCGCTTATCAGGTTGGCGGGCTTGCGGTCTGGCCAGTAGACGAATCTCCCGGCCGGTGTGGATGTTATAACCAGCCCGGAAGCCGGCCCCGATAAGGGTTGCTCAGTAGTGTTGTCTTTGGACTCGGGATCCTCAGGGTCCGACCCGAAGTCGAACTCGTACGCGGAGTCCGAGTAGAAGCCGGAGAGGGGGTTGGAGTCCGAGGCATGGCCGGGGGCGGTGTCGGAGTCCGAGTTGTACTCGGGTACGGGCTCCTTGCCGGCCCGGCGCGCGGAGGGAGGCTCCGTGTGGGCCCTGCAGAGGTTGCGGGGGCCACGCGTGGAGCGCTCGCGGGGTGGGGGACCACATGCGATGGTTGAGCAGCCGGCTCACACACGGTAGCCCACGGGGACGTCGAGTTTGAGTTGGAAGCGGATCCGATCTCGAAGTCGGCGTGTTGGTCGAAAAGCGAAATTTCGCCGAACTTGCCGGCGAGTTCGCCCGTGACTACTTCGGGAAGCGTCACGAAGCCGGTCTCCCGGGTTGGGCGGCATGGTGAGGCGGCGTTGGAAGGATCCAGCACCGTCAGCAGTGCAGACCCAGGCACCGAAGACGAAGGTGTCACCGCGGTTGAAGGCGACGGTTGGCTTGATGTAGACAGGAGTCGTCGAGTTCGCCATGTGATCTCGGGCGAGAGCCCCTACCTGGCGCGCCAGCTGTCGGTGTTTTAGACCGGCAACCTACTAAGGGGAGTACCCGAAGTAGATGAATGTGGCCTCACCGAGATCGGTAACTCGAAGGAAGAGACACGTGGCACACAATTTAGACAGGTTCGGGCCGCGAGGTGCGTAATACCCTACATCTTGTATGCTGCGTAGCTCTGGATTGATTGGGTACGATTACAAGATGATGCAATCTTACGCCATGAGATGAGATGATGAGTGAGGGGTCCCTGCCTCGCCTTATATAGTCTGGGAGGCAAGGTTACAAGTCGGATTAGGGAGAGAGTACTAGTCGAGTACGTCTAGGAGTCGTCCATACAGTGCGAGACATGTACAGCTTCCTAACTGAGTACTTCTCTGTAGTCCTTGTGCTTTACGCCATCAGGTACCGTGCAGCGCAAGTTAGGTAGTCCCAGGGGCCCACCGAGTAGTCGGTCCTGGTACCCACCGAGGTAGTAGGCCCAGGGAGGTCCATACGACAGTTGGTGTCCCCATCGTATCTCGGTACATAAGTCGGAGTGCGGAAGCGTGAAGGAAACTTCGCATCGCGGATGCTCTGGCCAATGGCCCGTGGACCTCGCTGATTCGGCGACCAGCTATGGTCGCGGTCGTCATCGCTGTCGTGGCGCCGTCTGCGTCCACGGTCGTCGTGGTGGCGCAAGCGGTTTTCGCGGTGGTTGTCGACACTCTCAGCCCGCCGTCGGGCCTCGATGGTGTTCCGTGTGTCGCGGTTGGGCCCAAGTGTAGGATCAAGTCACATAGAAGGGGGGTTGAATATGGGACTTCTTTTGCAAGCTCTAAAGAAAACTGAAAACCTTAGCCTATCAACTAGTGTTGCTCATTCTAAAAAGGTTCTTCCCTACTACTAGAGCACACTATCACAAGTTTCCTTAGCAATTAACACACTAGGAGGCAAGATAACAACCTAGACAAGATATGAAGCACACAAGCAAAAACAAGAGCGAAGACAAAGAAACTTACAAGCGGAAATAAGGTTCTGAAAGTAAGTGCTAGAAGTAAATGAGAGGGACAAGAGGCGACCGAATTTTTTCCTGTGGTATCGAGAAGTTGACACTTCCCCCTAGTCCACGTTGGAGCACTTACTTAGAGTATTGCTCCCCCTTGAGTCACAAAGACACAAGTGCTCACTAAGAGTACCCGTTCTCCATCTCCAGAATGGTGGGTCTCGAACCGTATACACCAAGCTTGTCTTGAGCCTCCCACAATCTTCAAGAGCTCACCAAGAACCCCAAAGTCACCTAGACCGTCTAGGAGCTGTCAAACTCCAAGAGTAACAAGCCCGCACACCTTTACTTGACCTGAGCACTCAGCTAAGCCATGTATGCACCTTGAACACTCTTGATCACTAAGAAGAACACCTCAATGAAGAGGAAGAGAATCCCAAATGGCAAGAACACACTCTCCTTCTCTCCTTGGCTACAATGGATCTTCAGAATGGCAAAGGCAGCTCAAGAGAGGCAGGGGTCATATTTATAAGCCTAGCAAGGGAGGCTTGCCATTAGAAAAGGTTTCCTAAAAAAGTAGTAGCGTTGGATGAACCGATGGTTCCCCCTGCTGAGCGTCGGATCATCCGGTCACTAATATGAGCCAATATAGCCGTTGAACCTTGAAACCCAGACAATACACCGACGCTATACACCGACGCCCCGTCGGATCATCTGGTGCTGAAGACTTCACACTCGGAGCGGTACTGTATGATTTGAATTAGACCGTCGGATGAACCGCTGAGTATATCTATCCAAACGTCGGTTCATCCGGTGCTGAAGCATTTGAGTTGGCGTGTCTCTGTATGATTTAAAACCAACCGTCGGATGAACCGATGGTCAAGGCGCCGGATCGTCTGATGCTTAAGTTCAGAGCCTTGACCCATACTGTAGCCAAACCCTAAGGCGTCGGATGGACTGATGCCTGTACCGTCGGTTCATCCGACGGTCCATTTTGAATCAAGTGGCCACACAACTCATCCGACGCATCTAGAAAATATGGCGTTGGATCATCCGACGCTATGAACTTCTTTTTAACTCGTCCAATTCAGCGCCTTTGAGTTTTCCGTTGATTCTTTTGCTTCAACCTTGCTTCCATGAACTCTCTGAGCTAGTTGACAACCAAGGAACTTGATTGTGCATATTTTTATAGCTTTTGAGTGCATGATCAAGCTACTAATGTACGAACCCCTCTTAATAGTATGGTTGAAACTATAAACTAGCAATCCAAATGTCCTTCATCTCCTTTGTGACACTTGGAACTAACAAAGTCCTTAGCCTTGTAGTTCCAACCATATTGAGTCCATTAATTCAAATTGAGGGGTTTCATTTCATTCAATACTCGTGACAATAACCCAAATAGAAATCCGCTTCAAAACAAAGGTTAGTCACAAGCATATGATTGTCATTTATCACCGAAACACACCCTTACCAAAGGTGCGAAAGGGCCTAGATCGCTACACCAAGACGGCTCCTGGCCGCCGATGCCGCGGCTCCGCCTCCCTCCTCGCGCTCTCGATGCTGGGAAGGAGGCGGATTCGGGCCGTGGGCGGATGGTGCTCCTGCCCGCCCGCGCTCCAAGCGCTGGCGCGAGGCGGAGCTCTCCGCTTGTTGTGCTACCGCCGCCTCAAGTAGCGCCTTCAACTGTTGGCGCACTCGTCGCTCCTTGAAGGTTGCAGCCTCCGGGCAGCCGCGCAGGAGCATAGCCGCAGCGGCGAGGCTCTGGGACGCCCGCCAGAAGAGTGGCGGAGCGTCAATGTCGGCGTTGGCGTCGGCGTTCGCGCCCTCATTGGCACGTCGGTTGTTGTTGTGTGTTGGTCCGCGTGCGGCGGCGTTGGCGCGCGGCCGTGCGGCTGGTCGGCGGCGGACGGCGCTCGCGTCGGTCGTCGTTCCCCCACGTGGGGCTCCTCCTGCACGGGAATGCGCAAAACCAATTTGACACTCGCGCGTCCCAAGCGATCAACTAGACAGCGTCTCCCCTTTCCATTCACGTGTCGACGTAGTACGCGAAAAGTCAATTCAGCGCTCGACATGTTGTTGCGCTTCCCAGTGCGCGAGGCGGTCGGCAGCCGCCCGTGGTGCCCTACACGCTGCTTGCTGCTGCGCACGGGTGCAAGTGGATCCAAGATCCCAGCGGTGCACCTGCGTGCATGGCGTTCTTTTTTTCAAATTTTATATCAATTAAATATTATATGTACCTATCGTTTTGTTTGCTTTGCCAAGCAAATATTATATCACGCGCATAATTTGTTGTTAGAAAAAAATTATGCATACATATTTGCTTTTCAAGAAAAAAATAATCTGCACCGTCGTTACGAAAAAAATTATGTGCATAACTCGTCGTTAAGGAAAAAATTATTCACATAACTTGTTGTTAGAATCAAAGTTATGTGTATAACTTATGGTGGGAAAAGTTATCTGGTCGTCAAGGTCAAAGTTTACGCATAAATTGTTCGCATGCAAAAAGTTATGCGTCCAAATTAATGTCTCTAAGTTAGAATATTCTAAGATTAGAAAAGTGTAAAAAATACTGTTCTTCATACAAGCACCACAGTTGCCACTGTTTGGAGACTCGGTGGTCTGATATCGCACGCCACCTTTCGGTCCTAGCGCCCGCGTGGTGTTCCTCCTACAGGCTGTTGGGGATCGATCGCTCCAACGCCTGCTGGCGCGCGTGAGCTAATTAGGGATGCCCGAATGAATGTCCTGCACAGGTCGTCGGTCGCGGGGTTCGGCATCCATGCCCAGCTCCTGGTGAAGAGGGGCCAGCTTCTCGTCGAGCTGGCGTCTCGCCTCCGCGAGTTTGTCGAGCCGCGCCCGCCGCTGGGCGTCAGCGGCGCGGTGGCGCGAAGCCGGCTCCAGTTCGGAGATGCTCGATGCGGAGGCCACGCCGACGTTGCATTCCCACGTGGGGTCATGTCGTCGTGTGGTCCGTGCCCTCTGAGTCGTCGTAGACCCAGGGGCGGTGCCGGTCGAGTGGAGGTTGTTGACGTAGGCCGTCACTGAGTCGTCTGGGAGGCCGGGTTGTCCATGGGGGTACATCGCGGTGTACCGCTCCATGAACTCCTCCAGCCCAGCGATTCGTCTCCGCTGGCATGGAAGGTGAGGTCGGTGAGGTAGTAGGCGGCGAGCCTAAAACGCTCCTGCGTTGAGTTTGGTCCTAACATGCCGATGATGACGTCGTCCGAGAAGCCTCGAACGAAAGCCCCGCGTCCAGCGGCCCCCGTGAGGTCATTTGGACGAGGCGGACGGGTGAAGGTGCGCCCGGCGACGGACTCCGCCGGCCCGATGTAGACGAAGCTGAGGGAGCCGAAGCGCAGCGTGACCCCAGGAGTCAGCGTGATCCTGCGGTCGTCCATCCGATCCACTAGAGTTTGTCGAGACACACGATGTGCCCCTACCTGGCGCGCCAACTGTCTGGGTTCTCTACCTCCAGCAGTAAATTTGTATCGATCGTCGGGCTCGGATGGTTAGCACATGAGACAACGGAATTTAGACTGGTTCGGGCCTCTGAGGAGTAATACTCTACGTCCAGTGTGGAGCTGTCGTGTTCCCGAGCTAGGAGTGTTTGTAGTAGGGGTTACAAGCTGGTCGGGAGAGGTATCGAGCCCAAGTCCCTTGAGGTGGTGTTCGGTCTATCGAAGGTCTAACCCTTGTAACTGTTGCCCTCCTCCCCCTTTTATAGTCTCAGGGGGGCACAAGGGGGAAGTAAAAAAAGGAACAGTGATTGGTTGCTAGTACGTCCCGTCGTACGTCATTGTCCGCCAGGGTGCATTGAAGTCGAGTCGCGACGCTTTGTCGTGGGAGCCGCCGCGTGGCCGGGCATGACTGTTCATTCCGGGGCGCTTGGCTTATTCTCCGAGTAGTTTACGTTTGCCTTAGCCTGCCCGAGTACTTGCCTAGCCCGCCACTCCCGAGCCTAAGTCTAGGCTCGTGCACGTTGTAGAGGGTGCTTGAGTGCCTCGGGGTGACCTTGCGTGTGGCAGAGTGGGAGATGATGGCGATGGGATGGCCGCTCAGCCGGTCAGACCAGCATTAAGGCTCTTCTCGGGGTGAGCTGTTTGCATGGCCGCCAGCTATTGTACTTGCATGGCGTGGGGAGTCGTTCCTCCACGCGTGTCGGGGGTGGTGCTCGCGCCATGGGCTTTCGCTGTGTGTCTAGGCCCATGCGCTAGTCGGAGCCGGACTCATCGTGCGAGGCGGAGACTTGTCGGGGATCCCTCTAGTGGGGAACTGGTCGGAGATGTAGCCAATTGGCCGAAGATTGGAGAGATTATCTCGCCGTCAAAGGGGGTCCTAATCCGGGCCCTCGTCACAATGTGGCTAATCCACACTAAACTTTGAAATTTGAAGCATAACCTACATATCTCCATTTGGATATTTATTCTCCGATCGATAGATCTTCTACATATTTTTACGATAGATTTGTTCATACTGCACGTAGATTTGTATCATTGTATGCCAGATTTGTTCTTAAAGAGAAGTACTGTGGAAGAAGTTGGAATAAGACAAGCCAAACTTTCAATTCGCTCAAGCCCATAGGACATTGCAGCCCATTAAGACGAAGTGGCGCTTGAAACTTTTACTAGCTGATGGAATTTCAATGACTGAATTCGGGCAGGCGCAACGAATCAACATACAGTGAATGGCCAACACCAAATTAATTAATAGATGTTCTCCAAGAATTAAAAAATAGTACTCGAACTTGATTTTTAGTGTATACATGAGTACATGACACTCCCGAGATCATCAACAGATTTCCTCTTGATGATTTCAACAATTCCCACTTTTGCACGGCCAGCTGGCCATGGCTTCGAGGTCAAGGAGGGCTGCCAGAACATTAGTGTATTGACGATCGCCAGAGGTACAAGTCTTTGATTCAGTAAATGAAGAGAGAGATGCGCCGTACCTTGTGCAGTACGTGAGGGTGTCGCCGGCGGCGCGCCCGGCGGCGGGAGGCAGGACGCCGCAGAGCACCGGCAGCAGCGCGATGGCGGACGCGTTGGAGCTGTACCGCCGCACGAGGCCCGCCATGCACCCGCACACCGACCGCCAGTTGTCCGCGGAGTCCGCCGCCACGGCGTAGAGCTCCGCCACGCCCTCGCAGCACGCCGCGCCGGGCGCCGGCGCGGACGGCGAGGACGCGGCCTCGCCGCGGCGGACGAAGGCCCTGCAGCCCGCTAGCAGCGACGTCATCGTGCCGCAGTCCAGCGACGTCGCCACCGGCGACGACGAGCCCGCGTACGTTGGCGGCCTGCTGGCCGCGGCCGTCGCGGCGCACGTCCACCACAGAGCGACGGCGGTGCCTACCACAAGAGACCACCGCCCCGCAGCCGTCATGGCCTTGGGTGGAAGTGGAAGTGGAGAGGTTTTGGCTGAGCTCCCAATGCTTTCGACACTTGCGTGCGTGTTGGATGCCGTGGTGTGATCCTGCCATGCATGCGGGCACGATGAGCCAACGGCTTCGCGGATGGGAAATTCAATAATGATACCGTATTGTGCCGTGCAAAAAGGGTTCTGCAATGTTTCGGAAGTGAACACATACTGGCATACTCCGATACTTGCACTTGTGCGTAAACCGAATCTCTGATCATCTGCAATGATCACAAAGCAGCATACTCCATACTATCCTCAAAACATTTACACCAAGCAACTGTATACTAGCCTCCGATTCATGAATTATTTATTTTACAAATGGGTGCCTGCGTTCCAATATCCAACACAGTTATGCACATATAAATCTGCAAAGCAATCAGATCAAGAAAGAGGATGTACAATCGCTGCAAGAAACTACTAAAAGAATATTCATGAGAACCATCGTCGCAATCATCTGTGCATCACCTACAACTTGCAACTACATGAACCGGAGTAACCACAACTTCTGTTTGCAAATGCAGTAGTACCGAGGAGCATGCCAACTGGGACATGTCGAGGAGCTTTGGCAATATTTGTCTTGTGATACCTAGACCTCTTCTCTGTCAAGGTTGCTCTTGACGATATTGAACTTGCACAGCGGGCATGTTGCGTTTATGTGAAGCCACTTGTCGATGCAGCTGCAGTGAAAATGGTGGTTGCACGGGAGCTCACGCAGTTCCGCACCATCTTCATACGGGCACAAGCAGATACAGCATTCCTGCATTTTAAATGGGGCGATCAGATAATCTGATTAGAATAGCATTTTTTTCTGACTAGTAAGAGTGAACATCCTCATGAAATATGTTGGTGTAACCTAATTGTCCAATGCTACTACAGTACTGCTGTGTAATCTCTTTATTAGCAAGTCAATAAAACTGTAGCCGGACATAATAACACTTTCTAGAAAGACAACAAAGATTTGAATTAGCCCAAGATATTCACAATTAAACATGAGCACTCCATAAGGACTCGCAATAAATGAAATGAATAGCATACTGCAAGAGGCAGTGATGCCAACTAACCAGGTGTAATGCTCAACTCAACCAAACACAAGCTACGGACAACATTAATCTTGCAAAGACTGAGCCTATCATTAGTTGAGTTCAATTGCCTGTCACATGTCTGGAGCATACCAAAATTGTGACACGCCTATGACACCAAACTTGATGCTAACAACAAAACATGGGGGTTGCCTGCTGCGTCCAATTTTGGTATATTTGTTTCAAAAACATATAGTGAGTAGTTTGCCTCATGAGCCAGCTAGATAAGCTAGCACCTTAGGGATGCAAGCGGCGCAGGCTTCGCCATGAACCCACATGATTGGAGCTGTCCATGCGGGCCTGCCCCCATTACCTAGCAGGGCCGCGAGCCCGCTGCTCATGTAACTCCCTTGATCCCTCTCCAATCCACGGCAGGGCAATTGGGGGCGTGTTTGATTTCTTGGTCCGGCGAGCCTGGCCTATGAGCCTGGTTGTGGCCAGCCAGAGCCAAGCTCCACTCATACAACTC
Source organism: Cenchrus americanus (assembly GCA_947561735.1). Classification (NCBI taxonomy): domain Eukaryota; kingdom Viridiplantae; phylum Streptophyta; class Magnoliopsida; order Poales; family Poaceae; genus Cenchrus; species Cenchrus americanus. The sequence goes on from OX387245.1 coordinate 183,093,035, forward strand.
TGTTGTTTGATTCATTTTCTCCATTGAGCCAGGTTGAGTTCATATTTGTGTTTGATATGTTACAAAGAAGTATAGAGTGACCTTTGAACTGGCATTCGGTGGCCTTACCACCATCTCACTCGCTTTGGCATTTCATCAAACACTCCCGCCGCAGTGGTGAGCACCGTCGTGGGCATGGGGAGCTCCGCCCCGGCCACCGCCGCCCCGTGCGGGCACGGGGGAGCTCACCCCCGGCCGCCGCCGCGAGCGTGGGCTCGGGGGAGCTCGCCCCCGGCCACCGCCGCCGGACGGGGGGGGAACGCGACGGTGAAGTGCGAGTGGGAGCTCGCCCCAGCCTTGTGCTATGTATTCGCTCTTGTGCTATGGGCACAAATATCTCCCCCTGCCTCTCTCCTCCATCCCATCCCCAAACCCAAACCCACCGCCGCCGGCCGGCCCTCCGCGTCCTCCGCTCCGCTCCGGTCCGCTGCTGCTGCGCTCCTCCTCCGGTGGTAGCCGCAAGCAATTGGCCTGCTGATGGGCTGATCCGCGCTCCCAATCGCCCCATCCAACCAACCGAGCAGGCGATTCATCGATAGGCGAGGAGGCCGTCGACGAGTACCAGTACCACCTGCTGGGCGGCGTCGGCGGCGACGGCCGTGTGATGGAGTGGGAGGCGGGGCTCTCCGGCGCGGAGGAGCTGACCCCTCTGTCCCAGCCGCTGGTCCCCCCCCCCCCCCCGGCCTCGCCGCCGCGTTCTCGCATCCCGCCGGAGCCGGGCGGACGCGCTCGACGTGCACCGCGCGTCGGCCGCGACGGTGTCGAGGCCGGGCAGGAGAGGCGGCGGCGGCGGCGGCGGCGGAGGCAACGGCGGGACGTTCCCGGCCGTCGCGAGCGAGTGCGAGTGGGAGCTCGCCCCAGCAGCCGTCGCGAGGGCAACACGGGCGCGGTGGAGCTCCGCCCGAGACCGCCACCACGAGGAACGAGAAGATGGTGAGAGAGGTGACACGATCCAAGCGGGAGCTCGCTGCAGCTCGGCCATGGCTTGGCTCTGGAAAAACGAGATGGATTTGCGTTCGGCCAGAGACAGGAGAGAGAAGAGATTTTGCATCGTGGGAGCCAGGCCGGCAAAGGAAGCAAGGATATCAAACACGGTAAGTTGCATCCCAAGAGCCTGGCCGTGGTATTTTGGCTCATATCAAACACACCCTGGACTTCCCATCGCTAGCTGATTCGCTGAAAGATGAAGCGAGCATTTTGCTCGGCTCGTGTTCAGTCGTTTCAAGCGCTCTCCGACCATTTAGATTTCACCCTTCCTGTTTAACTAACTAGTCCTCCTTTGTTTCACATTTTGATTTGTTTTACATTTCATCGCTCTATTTGATTAATTGCTCGTTGCTTCTGCAGAATAGTTTTCTGTTCCGTCACAGCCGTGTCAAGGGAATAGGCTAAGAAGCAATCTTACTGATGAAGGCTAAATCACACTTACAAAGCAAAAGTTACACTGAATCGAATACAGTGTCGCTTAAACTCCTCAGAAAATTGGCTAGCACTGTACTCTCATCTCATTTACTTATCAGATTTGGATCTTCAGTGGCAGTTAGCATGTAACACCTGATGAAGTATTTAACTAACATGTGCTTTCAGGCTGGCCGCAATGCCCGCAAAAATATTGCGGCGCCATGTGGGCCGCGGCATCTCCCTGCAAGGAAGGTTGCGGCGCTTGCAGCTGCGGGGGCGGGCCGCGGGCAGCCACAACCCGCCCCCCTTGCATCCATACCATAAATTACTACTGCATTTGCAAAAAAAAATCCAGATCTATATTCTAATCTAGCATATAGAATGCAATTGCAGCAGAATTCAATTAAGATTTTCTGATATTAAAAAAGGTATGCAAACGTACATGCTAAAATAAAGCTGTGTGGTTACGGGTCTATTCTACCATCATTTTTCTTCCTTTGTACATACATACTACTAAAATGATGGAGCACTGCATCATATGCGATCTAAACTAATTCATCGCTGTCAAAATTTCCAAAATCTCACTATTTTGAAAGTTTGTAGCTAGGTAAAACATTGTTTAAGAAGGGAAAAATATCAAATAGCAAAAACTCAATCTCTTCTTAAATATGGACACTTCACATCCGAAATCAGATAAATGTTACTCCTATTTAATAAAAAATTCGTACAGTTTCGAACTTAACTGGATTTTTAAATGTAAAATTAAATCATTTGGAATCAATGTACCAACCTTGCTTTACAACTTCAAATTTTTGGTTCAAATTGCAGATATGGTACTTCTCATTAGATACAATTCTTAAATTTTTTGCACTGAATTCTAAATCTTTAAATGCCAAAAGAACAAAGTGTAGCTCCAAATGTTGGGGTAAAAAACAAAGCTTGGTCATTTCTGAAAACTAGGTAAGATGTACATCAATAAAGCTCCCAATTCAAAATTGCATACAACAAACCCAAAAAAATATGGATAGTGCAATTCTGAATTTAAACCCTTCCACACTCCTAATGCACAAAATTGTCCATTTCAAAACTGGTACATAGATAACTAGGACCATAGGTCAGAACCATAGGAAGCTGATGAAGTAGTAGAACGACCTATAGCTATAGCAAGGTCCATGATCTATATAGGCATAAGGGCACATCTCAGGACTTAGGAAGTTATGTGAAAACAAAGGCAACAGAAAATTAAACAAATTCACATTCTACACCAAATCTAAACATAATAATGCCTAGCAACGTGAAGACAGACGGAGTCACAGAAATATGGAATTATGGAAGTAATATGGTAAAGGAAGGGGAACAGCTTCCAAAATAGGACCCCTCTGAAGTGGAAGCCATAACCTTTTTCCAAATTTAGGCAACATCCAACTACATTTTCAAATTTGCTGAAAAGCAAACTCAAGTGTAGGAATTTAATTATTCATAAATGGATTCAGAACTCAAGCAACAAGAAACTTTTATATGTGAACAGTTTGCTGAAACATCGTAAAATCCACAATCATTTAAACACTAAATGGTAATTTCTAAATTCTGCACATTCAGAGCTAATCACAAATATCTACAGAAGGGGAATTGATAACAAGATGGTGTCGCTAAAACTTCTCAAGACAATTATGAAAAAAACTTACTGCATCCTCAGCTGAAAGAATGTGCTCGACAGGAGGATTGGTGCCACACTCTGTCATCACTCCACCCACAGGCGCCGCAATGCCAGCAACTAGCTTGTCGTGATCACCCATCGTACGGAACTTGAATTTAGAAAGGTTGTTTATGTCATCTTCAGATGCTCCCTCCTGCTGAAATTAAAACAAGTAAATAGTGTCAGTACAAACAATAATGAAAAGTGTTTTTCATTTCATTGGATTTGTGTGAAGACTCAAGTGGCAGATAGGAATTATTTCCTTTCTGCCAAAGACCATCTAAAGCACGAACATTAAAAAAAAAGTTGGTAATAAGTAGTCATGGTAGTACACAGGAATAAAGCTAAAGTGAAAAGGTTCAAAAATGATGGTTACTGCATATCAGCATATGTAACATATAAACAATCGAGGGCAATGCTTCAGTTGAAATTACATATACCATTCAGAGCATGATATTCTCTATGTGACATGGGTGTATCAAAGTTAAGAAAGGGACAACCGGGTTTTTTGTATCATCTATATAGGGTATTAGCCATTGGATTTGACCGAAGAGTTGGAGAAACCTTATTTAGCAGACCATGGTGGTTACAGGAACTGGCATACCTGATCAGTTACAGCATATAAGATCGCAATGATGCATGGAAGACAGCAACAAACAGCAATTCCAATCACACAAGCCAAGGCAACGCAGAAGACCACAAAGAATACATCAAATGCTAGAAACACAATTGATAGCCTGTAAAACAAGAGCAAGAAGATAGCTGTCTTAGATATTTCGATGAACTAACTTCTTATTCGCACATCAAGGTTAAAAACAGGCATACCAGTAAAGCTGAGGAGCATCACGTGATAAAGCTTGACCACCTGCAGACACCCAATAGAATCCAATAATCCACCATATGAAGGAAAACATCGTGTTTGCAGACTCCAAGTGCTTCACAATACTGAATAAAAAGAGCAAAATAATAAGTACGATGTCAAAAGGAAGTGACGTGAAGCATTTAAGTATCCACTACTTCCCGGTGTGGTTTTTTACGCAAAAAGAGGGAAACACTTGAAGAGTGCAGTACAAAACCACCAAAAAAGGCCAATTATAAGTGATTCCATAAAACCAATGGAAACAAAAACAAATTGGGCCATTCCTCTGATAAATATCAGTTCGTATTAAACAGTCTCTGACAACAAGCTACCCAACACTTATGCTGAAACCCTTGTTTTAATTTGCATACTGGATGATGATTTCATGTCCTATCAATTTCACTTGTTTCTGAATGGACTGCAATCAAGTGGCACACTAGCATGAAGTGAATTTTAAAGAATAAAAAGGTAAATATATTGAAATCGCATTTACAGCAATTACAGTGAACACATCCAAGTCCAATAGAAGCATTATGGTACTTATTAAGTTGGCAACTAATAACATTATAAAGTTGTAGAGATTTGTTGTTTAAACATGGTTTACGGCAATGTCAACTATTAAAATACCTTTTCCGGTAGTGGGGATTCAGATCCAAATCCTAAAAGAATCGTAGAGAATTGCCAAGACGCAAAGCCAATTTAAGCCAATTTCCTAGTTCCACTGCAACTTGCAAAGACAAGTGTGCTATTGTGATGTACGGTGTGAAGTACTTCCGGCGCAAGCAAGGAGGCGTAGGGCACAGGGATTAGATAGGGATAAAGATATTTCGAATTTTGGTTTGTTAGCTTGAGAATTGAGTTTGTTAGGAGTTTGTTAGCTTCAGGATTGCCTCCGGCACCATATAAGCCGAGGGGGGGCTGTAGAGCTAGGGATAAGCTGTGATTGATCTGTAACCTGCCTCGTGCCCTGCCTCCTTGGTGCGCCGTCGAGCATCGCCATTGCTCCGCCGCGCCGCCGAGGTCCAGGACCGAGGCCGGTCACCAGTTTTGAATACAATCTCCGCAGCAATCCTCCCACTAATCGCCCTCCGCCCTTAGCACGTGACAACTATCATCAACAAGTCCCAAAAATTTCAAATTTCCATAAGGAGGCAACCTTAACCCAAATAACAGAGTTGCATCCACAATAAGCATCCAATCATGCCCCTATGCGCAATTGTATAGGCATAGAACATCACAAGGGTCTCCAAAAGGTGAAAGTCATTGAAAATCAAAGGAAAGGCAAAATCGACGATTATTCCCATCTAGTTCACAACTCAATTGAAATGGGCTGCACTGACTAACAATAAACAGCATGTATCGCCCTTAACGAGAAATTTGCTATTATGACTCTCTAAACAATGCGCTTTGCTATTATAGGACTCCTAACGTGAACATCGTTATAATAGGATTCTAAACAATGAGACCTTGTTATTATAGGATTTTAGCTCCCTTTAATCTGATTTATCCAGGAAATACATGTATTTTAGACATGATTTGACCGTAATGCCCCTGGGCCTTTTGTACACCGTATCCACCGTATCCAGGAACGAACCGCCGCCGCCGTCGCTACAGCAGACGAAACGTCGCTACCGGGCCGCCGCCGTCGTCGCGACCCGTCGCCATGGATGGACAGCCGCCGCACCTCCATCGGCCGCCGCCGGCTGTCCACGCGCCCGCCGCCGACGTCGACGCGCCCGCCGACGTCCTCGCGCGTCGGGGCCTTGAGCCCGGCGTTCCGGAGGTCCGGCCGGCGAGCACCTCCACCGCAACGTGCCTCGGCTCCACCGGGTTGGCGACGGCGAGGCCGCGATCCTCGGACAGGGCGCCTGACGTCGGCGTCGACCGCCACGCCGAGGAAGCGGTGGTCCGGGCTGGCGAGGAAATCCCTCGGGGCGCCGGGGACGTGGTCGACATGGAAGATCTTGAAGACGAGGGTGCGCCGACCGACGCAGAGCTGCAGGACGGCCATGTGGTTCTTGGGGCACCCGTTCTCCGTGGGGATGACGCGCCTGCCGACGTCCACGCGCCCGCCGCCGACGTCCACGCGCTTGCCGTCGACGTCCCGGCCGCGCCAATGCCGTGCTAGGGCACCGAGGCCGACCCGGCCGCCGACGTCCACGCGCCCGCCGCGGCCCTCGGTGCACGCGGGCCGCCCGGCGACCGACGTCCCGGCGCGCGAACGTCGTGCTAGGGCACCGGCCGCCCCCCGCCGCCGACGTGCACCGCGTAGCCGCCGCCCCCTGTGCACTTGCCGCCCCGACCGCCGCCCCTTGTGCCATGGCAGTGCCATCTTGTGCCCTTGATGCGCAGGACGTGGCGGTCGATGGCGAAAGCCCTACCGACGCAAGTGTTGTAGCCCTAGCAAGATCATTGATGCCCACTGTTCCTCATCCGGCAATTGAATACAATCTTCCAGTGCTTGATGTGCAAAGGTATTGACCCTAACGATTTATGCTGTTTCTTATCAAGATAGCAGATAGTAAACATCGCTTGTGCTTGTTTATAGGTCCCTAGTAGATGATGTGGAAAATATAGAAAGTGTTGATTGGTCAACCCTTCAGATAGTGGAAACACATGATGATGAAGGTCGTATTGATGTTATTAGTGAGAGTCAGATGTGTGAGCTTTTAGGTTTGACAGATAAGGTCACAACAAATATACCTGCCCGACGGTTTGATTGCCGAATGGATGTAGAGGGGGATATTGATGGCGCTGCCATTCCTACTAGTGATGTCGTACCATGTGAGGTTGTCATTTCATATGATAAGAACAATCCATCAATGGAGGTAGGAACACTGTACCCAACAATGGATGAGTTCAAGCTGGCTGTGTGGCAATTTGCCATCAACAATGAGTTCAATTTAGGAGTAGAGAAATCATGTAAGAGGATATACAGGGCTTATTGCAAGTCTGGTGATGAAGATCGCCCTTGCCCTTGGAGGATAAATGGGAGAAAGCATAATACTCAAGCCACTACGGAGGTGAATATTTTCTACTTCATTAGTTGCACATGTACCATGTTATATAAATTAATATTAACCTCATTGATTTTTTTTATTTTGCAGGTAACAGTCTTAGTCGATGAGCACTCATGTATGTCCAACATGAGGCAGACAAATACAACTCCAAGTTGCAAATGGGTGGCTAGCAAGGCTGAAAGTATCCTCAGAGAAGATCCACATATTGGTGCTAGAGAACTGCAAAAGCGGCTGGAGAGAGAGCACAAGTGTGAAATTGCATATGACACTGTATGGCGGGGTAAAGAAAGGGCTCTTGATGAGGTTTATGGAAAATGGTCAGAAAGTTTTGAGCTATTGTATAGGTGGAAGGCTGAGGTAGAGAAGAGAAGCCCCGGGAGTGTTGTTGAGGTTGACACATTTGAGGAGGAAGGTCAAGTATATTTTTGTCGTTTCTTCTGTGCTCTAAAACCATGCACTGATGGTTTCTTGGAAGGTTGTAGGCCTCATTTGAGCATAGATGCTACAGCACTTAATGGAAGGTGGAATGGTCAGTTGGCCGCAGCTGTAGCAGTCGATGGTCACAATTGGATGTACCCAGTCGCTTATGGATTCATACCTTCTGAAACAAACAAAATTGGACTTGGTTCATGGAACAACTAAAGAAGGCTATAGGTGATCCTCCCTCGCTTGCTATTTGTTCCGATGCTTGCGAGGGTTTGGAGATTGCGAGTGAAGATCGCATTCCCAAATGCAGAGCAAAGAGAATGCTTTTATCATATGGTAAAAAAATTTCAGAAGCATTATAAAGGGTTTGGCCAAATATATCCTGCAGCAAGGGCTTACAGAGAGGACATATTCTATGAGCATATTGCAAAAATAGTAAGTGAGTCAGCAGCCGCAGTGGAATGGTTAAAGACCAATCACAAGCTACTATGGTATAGGTGTGGAATATTAACACAATTACTGTTATCTAAGTATCTAAGTTGTGTTTCGTTTTTTCTAAGCACAATTACTATACATTATTTTTTTAAGCATCTAAGATGTGTATCGTTTTTGTGTGCAGCAAGCTTGCGATGTTATTAGGAGAGGGCACGTCTTCACAAACCGACAACACTAGTCCTGTGAGGATGTCTCCTGCCGCACCACCAAAAAAGATGACTCCAAAAAGAAAGCTACACGTTGGATGATTGGATTATTTTAGTTGTGATGAGATGTAAACTCATAATTTATTTTCTATGTCTTGGATCTAGTTTGGAACAAAATTATGGTTTTTTGAGATGAACTTGCTTATGCTACAATCATGGTTTGATGAGATGAACTCGTTTGTGCTAAATTCATGGTTTTATATATGTATCATTTACAATTATGTATATTTATATATGCATTTTTTAAAAAATGCACCGGCCAGCCTGAGCGCCGGCAGCATGCGTCGCCGCTGATTGACCGACCATACGCGCGTGTGGTACTACGCTCGAGGAAGGAGAAAGGGAGAGACGGAGATGGTAGAGACGGAATGCCGTGATCTTCGCGAGGGATTCTCATGCTCGTCGGTCGGTACGATGCAAAAGCGCGACAGGGACGAGACGACTCCCTACCAACCGGGGGGCAGCCGGCCGGCCGGCCGGCGCAAAACGTACAAAGACGTGCGCACGAAGCTCGGTCGGAGTTGCTGCTCGATCAGTGGGACATCGATTCGCGGCATATTTGCCGGCCATCTCAAGGAACATTTTTTCCGGTCGTCTGCCGTCGCCCTTCTCAGAAAGTCTGATGGACGCGTGCACATTCCAGCGGTCAATAAGAAATCACATGGTGGATGTGTCCAAAAATTAAGCTCCCGTGTCTTCTGTGATTAGGAGCAGCTGCACTGTTTAGTTGGAGATTCATGTTCTGCACTGTTTAGCTGGAGATTCATGTTCTGCGTTACTAAACGGGCAGCGGCTTGCGCCGGTCATGCAGATGTGAAAAAAAAAGGCCCAGGGGCATTACGGTCAAATCATGTCTAAAATACATGTATTTCCTGGATAAATCTGATTAAAGGAAGCTAAAATCCTATAATAACAAGGTCGCATTGTTTAGAATCCTATTATAACGATGTTCACGTTAGGAGTCCTATAATAGCAAAGCGCATTGTTTAGAGAGTCATAATAGCAAATTTTTCACTTGTTTCTGAATGGACTGCAATCAAGTGGCACACTAGCATGAAGTGAATCTTAAAGAATAAAAAGGTAAATATATTGAAATCGCATTTACAGCAATTACAGTGAACACATCCAAGTCCAATAGAAGCATTATGGTACTTATTAAGTTGGCAACTAATAACATTATAAAGTTGTAGAGATTTGTTGTTTAAACATGGTTTACGGCAATGTCAACTATTAAAATACCTTTTCCGGTAGTGGGGATTCAGATCCAAATCCTAAAAGAATCGTAGAGAATTGCCAAGACGCAAAGCCAATTTAAGCCAATTTCCTAGTTCCACTTCAACTTGCAAAGTCAAGTGTGCTATCATCAACAACTCCCAAAAATTTCAAATTTCCATAAGGAGGCGACCTTAACCCAAATAACAGAGTTGCATCCACAATAAGCATCCAATCATGCCCCTATGCACAAATGTATAGGCATAGAACATCACAAGGGTCTCCAAAAGGTGAAAGTCATTGAAAATCAAAGGAAAGGCAAAATCGACGATTATTCCCATCTAGTTCACAACTCAATTGAGATGGGCTGCACTGACTAACAATAAACAGCATGTATCGCCCTTAACCTACAAGTTACTACAAGTCTACACTCAACGGCACGAGTTGGGGTTCGATCCGAGCCGAGGCTCACCTGAGCTTGAAATCCCCATCACCCGCGCCCTCCTGGTCCGCCGCGTCCCTGCTCCGCCGCCTATACTCGACGGTGACGCAGAGGACGTGGAGGAGGCACTGGAGCACGTAGCCGGCGAGCCAGACGCGGAGCGGCGCGGCGGGCCGCTCGCCCAGCGACGCGGCGAGGACGGCGGCGGCGACGGCGACAAAAGCGAGGTTCCAGAGCACGTCGAGCACGACGACGGGCTTGGAGTAGGCCCAGTCGGTCTGGCGCTCCTCGAGGTGCTCGGCGGCCGTCTCCCGCACCGCCACGGAGGGCTCCCGCATCAGGCGCCGGCTCCCCGTGCGGCGGATGAACCGTGCCGCGCCGCGGAGGCCCGAGAGCCGCCCGAGACGGCCGCCGGGCGACGGGGAGGTCGGCGACGGCGAGGGGAGCAGCGGCGACGACGGGGAGGACGGGTCCCCGCCGGAGGAGCGGCGCGGGGAGGTCGACGCCATGGCGTGGCGGGTGCCAATCAGCCAAACCCTAGCTCTGTGTATTTTTTTCCTCCCTCTCTTTCTTCTTCCTCGCGTTATTTGCCGTGATTTGGTGTGGTCTTGTGGTGGCGAGTTGGTTTGCGGCGTTTGCTTTGCTCGTGATGAGTTCGGCAGACAGTTGAGGGGGAGCTTCCAGCGATGGGGGCGGGAGGTTGGCTGGCCTGGCTGGCCCTCTGAGGTTTCTGGCGCCGCTAATTTCGAGGGAGCCTCCTTGTTAAATTCTCATATCAGTCCGATCCCTGGCCAAATATTAGCCGTCACTTTGACATTTGACAATAAGCGTGGTCAAATGGCACTCATATCATAGAACTGCCAGATTGAAGGATCAGACATGTTAACAATTCAGAGGATAATGATTGGAGCTGAATAAAAATAGTCCAGGGCCAACCGGAACGGTCCGGAGGGAAAGCAACATCACAGGCCGCTAGGAGCTCATGGGCGTGTTTGATATCGTGACCCTGAAAGGCCTGGCTAGCTTAACAATTCAGAGGATAATGATTGGAGCTGAATAAAAATAGTCCAGGGCCAACCGGAACGTTACGGAGGGAAAGCAACATCATTGGCCGCTAGGAGCTCATGGGCGAGTTTGATATCGTGGCCCTGCAAGGCCTGGCTGGGCAGCAGTCCCTGGCCAGCCATAGCCCGGCCAGCGACGGCCAGGCAACTTGTTTGATTTGTGTGGCCCAACTGAGCCTGGCTGAAGCCATTTTTGTGTTTGATTGCAGCCGGCGGCCTGGCTCAAGGCCAACTACCAAACCGGGACATTGTTTGATTCGGGCCAAGCCTAGACTGGCCAGAGCAACAGAATTCCATATGACAGGAAGAGGAGAAGAAACAAGTAGAGGATCATCTCATAACAAAACTAACCAACATAGATAATAGTCATGAAATTGACCTCAGACTCAAATTTAATGTTCTCCTCCATAACATACTTAGGTAGAAATAAGAGAAAAACATCATCATCGGCCATTCATCCCAAATTTCATTTACAGGAGCAACAATTAGGCAATCTACTGCCAAGAACAAACAGTAGCACCACAAGAATGACAATGATCATATTCTTGCCAGAACAAGCCCCTTTAATCATCACATTCTTACCCTCATATGCATGAATTGGTGGCATCACATTCTTAGCCGGCTTTGTTATACCTTTTACCTGCCTCACAGTACCCATCCTGAGGGCTTCATTGAACTCATGCACAGCCTCATCATGAGTTTTGTAGCTTTGGTACCTTGCATTATGTACCTTTAGAACATATTCACTGCACTCATGCCAGGATGTGTAGATCCCTGGTTTGAGGCCCTCAAAAGTAACATACCATTTTACCATTGGTCCGCAAGGAGATGTAAATAATCCTCAATCATAGTTTTCTTATGCACAAGTCTAGTAGTTGACATCATAGAATTGGACAACATATCCTCATGTCAACATCATAGGATATTTATAACTTAAACCTCTTGTAATTAATCATGATATGGACACTGCCATGGGCTTCCTTGGAGCACCTAAGAGCTTTCCATGTTTCATGTGTAGTATCTGTGATGGATGCTCTTTGGTGCTACAAGGAAGCTGATGGCAGCACCAAGAACAAGAAATCCTCAGCCATAAACAAGAAATCCTCAGCCATTATTATCACAAGTTGACATCATAGGATATGAAAACCATAGGCCTCAGCAAAATGATTAGCCATGTGAATCATAGGTGGCTGCATTGTATGAAAAGAAAGAAATCACAGGTGGCTGCAATGAGTTTGATATGGGCCAGAAACATAATGGCACAACCATGAGAAAAAAGCAAGGAAAAACTGCACATGCTCATTCACTGCCATCACAGAATAGTTCTAGTGTGGCAAGGGAGAGCATGTGTCCAACAATTTCATCACAGTCATGAGAAAATGCAAGGGAAAAAGTCATAAACACATGCAGCCACCTAATCACTAGCATAGTAAGAAACATCATAGGCCATTACCAGCGAAATCATCACAACCATCCCACATTCATTCATCTCAGTGAAGAAGCAAACCAACAAAGGCTGCAATTTAGTACAACAGCATAGAGTTTTGCTCACAATCAGTGAGCTCAAATGGAGTTTTGCCCACATTCAGTGAGCCAAAATATAATGTAGTTTTTTTAGTTAGCCACCTTCCCACTAACTGAATACAAAAGGACAGGTGCTGGTCAGACATCTACCATGCACAGTGTCTACAAAAGAGAGAAGAGGACTGAACTACAGATAGTAGTTCTTGGCAAGGTAGGTCCTCAGCCATATGTCCCTGTGGGGGTGTGACATGTTGACAAACCCAGTTGCAACTGACTTGTTCTCGAGGAGGTGGGTGTAGGAAACAATCAAGGCCTCAGTGGAGAAGTCAGGCATCTCCATGACAGCAAGACAGAGGTCTGGGTCAACATGTGCAGCACCAGTCTTGAGCATAGCATTGGCAACATTGTTCACAGCATCATTCATGTTGGTCATCATTAAGATCTCTTCCTCACTAAAAGTGCCCCTCTTCATCTTACCACAAACACTGTCAGACACAGGTGTTGTGGTCTTGCTAGGATCAAGAAACTCAGATGCAGTTTTCCCTTGAGTGGGAGGAGGAGAGAAGCAGTCTTGACCCTCAAGCTTAGCAGCAACACTATCATCTTTGTTCACCCCTAAAGGTTTATTGGAACCTAAGGCAAACCTACCAGTAGCCAAGGTACTACCAAACAGAGCCTCCAACTCAGTGTAGAACTTGATAGGAGTGTTCAAGAACTCTACATCTTTTGGGTGGTCCTGGATAGAGGGTAGACAGTTAAGAAGGCAGGACACAGTTAAGAAGGAAGGGCATAGTTAAGAAGAGATGCTTCAGACATGGTACCTTGCAATGACCTAGAAAGTGGTCCTGTTCTAACATTATGGCACATGAATCATGATCAAATGCTGCTCCACTAAGATCCTTGAGCCTAGCAATCTTAGACCACTTCTGCTTCCACTTCCTCAAGTGGTTGTACACTTGTGTAGGACTAACAGCTGCCAGCCCACTATACTCCTTTAGAGCTTTTGCTACTGCATTGACATTCTTGTCTTTGTAAGTTTTGTCAGTCCTAGACCCCTCACTAATAATCTGGGCCATCCTCCTTATGACAAACCCAGAGGTGTTGCTAGTCCACCTCATAGGGCCTTGCTGCCCTCCAGCAGGGGCAGGGGCAGCATCATCATCATCTACCTGGTGAACAACAGGAGGTGCACCCAAACCAGCTCCTACAGCTGCTACATGGTCATCAGCTTGCACCATGTTTGCAGCCACAAACCCACCTTGGGCATCAAGGTTAATTGCAGACATCCTATTCATTGGCAACATAGAGTAGTGAACAACAAATTTAAGAACACATACAAATTAATAGCAACAATCAGTTTTACAAACAAATTAATTGGTCTCAAACATAGCATTATTAAGTACACAAATGTTGCACTACATTAGTTCCATATTCAGGGCCTACTAAATTATTTTACACATCCATGAAATGCAAAGTAGCGAACAACAAATCAAGTCCTAGATGAACCCCTAGCAGCCCACATAGCATTGCAAATGTCATTCCTGACAGTCACCATAGCAAGCTCCTCTAGAGGCAGTTCACCATGATCAGCATCACCCTCATCATACTCAAATCCTTCCTCTACTGGCACAATGCTATCACATCCAAACCCAATGATCCAGTTATGCAAAATGCAGCAGGCAAGCACAAGTTTGACTTGGGTCTTGTATTTGTGGAAAGATTTGTTGTCTATAATTCTGAACCTCCCCTTAAGTGCACCAAAGGCCCTCTCCACTGTCACCCTAAGTGAAGAGTGCCTAAGGTTGAATAGCTCTTTTGCATTGGTGGGCTGGTTTGTGCTGGAGAACTCACTCAAGTGATACCTCACCCCCTATAAGGAGGCAAGAACCCATGTCTACATGCAAATCCAACATCTACAAGGTAGAAGTGGCCTACAATTTGTGCACAATTAGTGTTAGTGTGTGTAATGTGTGAGTGGAATGTGTTAGTGTCATGTGTTAGTGTAATGTGTAATGGGTGTAATGTGTAAGCAGTTACCTGCTGGGACTTTGAACCCATCATTTCTCTCAATGGCATCAACCAAAATCAGTGCATCATGGGCTGACCCTTCCCAGCCAGCTAGAATATATGTGAACTTTAGGTCAAAGTTCACAGCATCCATCACATTCTGTGTTGGGTCCTTCTTCCTACCCCTGAAAGCTTGTTGCATGTGTCTAGGCACCCTTGCCAACACATGTGTGCCATCAATGACACCAATGCAATTCTACATATAAGTGCACAAGGCAAATTATTAACAATTGGGTGCAAACACATAGACATGAACATGTGTGTGGAACTAGATATCAGCATACCTTGAGAAAAGGGAACCATCTATGGCTGCCCATGATCTTAGGGTGTGTGGCAGTGCTTGGAGGTTTGATCATCTCAGCCCTTAATTCACCAATGGCAAATAACACTTGGTGGAAGATTCTGCTCACAGTTTCAATGGATCTCCTAAAGGATTGGTGAACTACCCTAAACCTCTGGTTGTGTCCAACCACATGAATAAACATTGCCACCTGCTCCTCCACAGGACATCCTACTGTCTCAGGAACAAGTTTTCTACTCCTAAGCAAGTTGCACAAAGTGAAAAAGGGGACCCTTTTCATGCGTAACATGGCAACGCATTCCATATCACTATAGTTGTACATCATTTGGAGTGTGCTCTGTCTATGCCTCTCAACATGAGTCCTAGGACCATAGGGAATAGGCTCTTCTCCTCTCAAACCTCTAAGCCTATTAACCACAAAGCATACCATCACAACAACCATTCCAGCTGCTTGCCTAGCCATCAGTGCATGCTGTGCATTTGCATCCATCTACATGCATTCAAATTGTATAAGCAAAGACAGTAGACCCTGGCTGGCCTCTAAAATGTAAGTGCAAACATTCACAAATCAATAAGGCACGACTGCATTTAAAAAAATGCCTCCCTGTGCTCATTAGCTACTCATCATCGACCATTCTTATCCAAAGACCGAAAAAATTATCGCCACGGCCAAAAACAGTAACAAGAGGTAACAAATCGACATGGTACAATGCACAAGAACAACAAAGCATCAACTAATACGACCAAGATTTATCGTCACCATAGCAAACGCAAACAAATAACTCGTAAATCAGAGCCAAACATCCAACTATGTACCGAGGGAAAGGGAGAAAATTTGATTTCACCTCTGGTTGGCCCGAGGGGGTGCACAAGATTGTGACAACCCGCCCAGGAAAATACCGTACTACCGCCTAAACCAATCCACTTTGGTCATTAAGCAGTAATAAAGTATCATCCTGTCGTTAGTCGACGGGTTATCGCCCGGTAAACCACTTATATAGCAACAAGGATCGGTATATATGCATTAAAACTCACGCGAAGGCGAGTCCAGAGATACAACATCATTAACATCCGAATTTACCCCAAGGGTTTAATTATTACAAACCGAAGTTTTTGTCATAACGACGTAGTTCAGAGTTTTCGAAACAGCGGAAATCAACTAAGCGGAAAGCGAGAACACCATGGGAGGCCAGCCATGATGCCTTCAGTCGTCATCTTCCACCCACTCCAGCTCCCAGCCGGGCGGGATCTCTCCGGGCCACACATCACCGAAAGCATTACCTAGATCAACATATTATAGCAAGGCTGAGTATACTAATACTCAGCAAGACTTACCCGTCGGTGATAACTACTTCACCAACTCTAGACATGAAAGGCTTTTGGCCACTGGGTTTCTTTTGCTGAAAAGTAACAAAGAGTATGTCCTTACTTTCAAGATTTTAGCACAAGTTCTAGTGGGTTTATTCTTACTAAATTAGCCATCTATTACATACAAGGTTGTATCATACAATTAATCAAGCATAATATTCATCAACTTCCATCATTAGGGATCTCATGGCTAGTGGAGTAAGTAGTCTCAGATGACGGTGAGAGGCCGACAATCGATTGATTCAAAACCTTGCAAGGTAGACCTAAACACACGGTGGGATGCCCCCGCGAGGACAACCACCACACGGTTCCCAAAAATCCTCGGGTCGGGATAAAAGGCCAGTCTTTGGTGCAGGCTATCCGGTATACCCCGTGAGGCACCCGTACTCACCATACACCACCGGTAGCTAGCCGTGAGACGCATCCCAAGAGTAGTGACAGTTAAATCCCTAACCGTCTCATTAAGGTACTAGGCTTACCGGTCCCATTCTCGACAAGTGCTTAGTACGTTCAAACACTTAACCCACAATAACCATTAGACCGGAGTCCAGATCCCATGCTCTTACCACATGAGCGATCCATTTAAGGATATATTGTAATTTCTATCTAGGAACCTATTCTCGCGAGTGACATCATCACCCGACTTGTAACGGTCCTATAGCTCAGCAGCTATCGACATATCATACTAGTAAGGACACATGTATCTAGGGATCATGCATCTAAGGTTCCATACAACTCCTGAACTTAATTGCACAAACATCCATAGATAAGTGTACAATAATTGGAAAGACTGGGTCATATGCATCGGGGCTTGCCTTCGTCAGCTAAGTTATCCTGAGCACCCTCGTTGTCGTCGAGTACTTCCACGTACTGCAGAGCAGCTTCCGCTTCTCCTCCTTCGGCTTCTGGGACGAGCGAGTAGTCACCGTCAGGAAGATCTACACGTAATGCAATGCAGGGTTCAGGTGATGTGACAGTTTGTTTATCTTATTCAACTCTTGTTGATCATATTCACCTTAACAATAATTAACTATTACTTTATTTTTATGAGGGTTAATATTGATATGTGTTTCATTCCTTTATCACACACTTGAATTAATGTTTCTTTTATACTTGTTATTTCATGTGAAGGTTTAACACTTTTACCTCTCACTAGTAAAGGTGTATACAAAGACAAACATTTATAAATTAATTCTTCCACAGCAAGGGTGTGTTTTTAGCCCTTAAACAAATTTGACAACATTTCACAAAAAGGGGTAAAAGAAAGTAAAAGGCATTTTCCTAATTTAATTAATGCATTACTCCATAAGGGCTTTTAAAGCTTTTATCAAACAATAAATCACTAAAAATTTAAAGGAAGGTTTCTCAAGCATCACCACATATACTGAAGCACTGGACTCACATGCAAAGCTTGGAAGCTAGAAAATAAAATACTTTGGAAAAATAACAGAGACTAGCTAGCAAACAAATTAAATGCATACAAAAATAATTAAGCATCAAAATGCTCCAATCTCCCTCATACATGCTCTCTGGCCCTAAACCAGCCTAAAGAACCAGCAAGCACACCTAGAACCTCTATTGATCTTACTTTATTAATTTACAAAGGAAAACATGCACAATTTAAGAATAAATATTTCTGATCATCCAAAAATTATGATTAAATCACCAGAGGTGTGTCTTGGCATAACAAGACCGCATGGGCACAATCTGCATAAAGGAAAAACAATTTATATAAAAAGATTTACAACATAAATTTGTGCATTTTTTGGCACAGGAGCTAGTCATAACATACTACACAACATATCCAAAAATTGGATACAGAGGGTTTATAGATTTTGAGATATTGCAGATCTAGGTTTTTCACATTCCTATTTTTCATGCTAAAAATATCAAGAATCAGACCATGTGAGTATAACAAAAGTTGTAGTACTCTTCACCACGAATCCAACAAAATTGAGTTTGCATTTTTCTGAATTTTCTACGATTTTCTACGCATTTTACATATTTCTGCAAATGGAGTATACTATTGAAGATGTAACTTTGCGCCGAGGCCCTCGAAAAGATTTAGGACCACGCAATTGGGTCCCTCGACCCACGGGACGATGGGCTTGCCGGAAATCCGGCGGCGCTCCCGGCCAGGTAAAGGTTCGGGTCGAGTGCATGCTCACCTAGGGTCGATTGGTAGCCGCGGTTGGGGCGGGGAAGTCGCCGGCGCGGGTGCTCGGCGGCGGCCGCGGCGGCTCGGGATTCCGGTGAGGAGGGCGCTTGGCTGGGCAATGCGCGACCCTGGGAGGTGCAATGGGTTCTAGGGAAGAGAGTGGGACGGTTGGCCGGCGGTGAGAGCTAGCAGAGGCGCGAGCTCCCGGTGGCGGCGGCAATGGCGGGCTGCGGCTCGAGTGGAGCGCAGGGGGGGAGTGGCGGCGTTTAAATAGGGGCTGGCCCGGCCTGGAGGTGACGACGGCGTGATTCCCGGCCGTAGTACGGCGCACGCGGGTGGGAGGACGCGGACGGACCGCCGGTCCGAAGGGGGGCGCGTCCGGCCGGCGCGGCGCACGCAAAGGCGTCGGCGCGTGGCGCGGCGCGGACCCCGGCGCGTCTTGGGGCGCGGGCGGCCTCGGAAAGCGCGTGGCCTAGGGATGCGGCCGGCCTCGGGTGGAGGGGCGTCGGGCGGCGCGCGGGCGCGGCCGCCGAGGATGGCTGGCGCGCAGGCGCACGGCGCGCACGACGTCGTGGTGCGACGGCGCCCTTGCCCAAAAGTTTTGCTGACACCCTGTTTGAACTCAAATATATCCAAAATTTTGAATAGAAGTTGACCAAACTTTGAATACGAAAATTGTAGATCTAGCAACCCTCTATCACTTTCAAAAAGGCTATATAGGGTTTTTCTCAACAGAATTTGCAAGGGAGGCTTGCCAATATTGAATGTCAGCCTGTGTTCATGAACAGGAGATACTGACCTTTAAGCAAGTTTTTCATGCTTTTCCACTCAAAATTTGAAATGCCAATCTACATGAAAGTTGTGTCCCTCAACAAGCTGGACAACTTTCATAAAGGTAGATTTTTAAGTGTTTAGGTGAATTTTGGAGAACGCGGCAAAAGTTCCGGAACACATCCATGGGCACTAGGGTTTAAGTGGGGTTTGACCAAGACTTTGACCATGGGTTGGCCCCACATGTGTGTCTACTAGGTCAAAGGGGTCATTAGAGTTGGTTGGTGAGTTTCTAGAGGTGAGGACCCAGGTTGACCAAGGTTTGACCATTGTCAGCCGGGTTGACCGACGATTAGGGTTAATTAAAAACCTGGGGCATCACAAAGATGCTCGAAGCAGATGGAGATGAAGAGGAGGTAGCAGATCTGGACGGGGAAGCACACAACCTGACAGATCCACAAGCACACCACCTCGCCGGGGAAGAAGAGGAGGAAGAAGACCGACTCGCCGGAGCCCGCGAGAGACCCGCGCCGCCTGGACACAGATCCACACCGGGGAGACGGAGAGGAAGCCTGGGAACACCACAACCGCGCTGGCAGCGGAGCTTACCTCGTCGACGGTGACTGCACGGGAGTGGAGTGTGGAGAGGAGAAGAAGACCGAGAGAGGGGAGGAGGAGGGGTATAAGTAGGCCATGGATTTCGCCGAGGGAGAAGCGCACGCGGAAGTTTCACTGTTCCCGCGCGAGCCCGCGCGAGCTCCGTCGCCGACCAAATTTCTCCCGCGCGAGCTCCGGCTCGGCCTCCGAAAGGACCTTGATGTCGCCTAGGGGGGGGGGGGGGGGGTGAATAGGCGTGACGACCAAATTAAACTTTCCCCCCCAACTCACTTGAGCCGACAAGTGCTCCACCGGTCGGACCGGTGGTGGTGACCGGGTCGACCGGTCAAGCACCGGTCTTCACGGATGACACCGGTCGGACCGGTGCGCCTCACCGGTCGACCGGTGTAGCACGAAGAACCCGCAAAAACAACTTCAAGCACCTCTTGGCTTCTAGCACGAACCAAACTCGGGGTGTGGCTTTTGTAGATGATCACAAGCGAGTAATAAGCCCCCGCACACACAAGTAACACACCCAAGTAGATCGAAGCGGAAGCAAATGAAATATGCTAGAGAAACAACTTAGAGAGTCGAACCACCCGAAGAGGCAAGGATTTGTTTCCCGAAGTTCACCACCCACTGAGGAATGGCTACGTCTCCGTTGAGGAGCTTGTAAGGGACGATTCCCACAACAAGCCGGGTCTCTTTCAACCACTTTCCTCCTTTCCACTAAGGTGATCTTTTCCACGAAGAGGCAAGATCGCGGCCCTTACAAACTTCCCGCCGCTGCTCACCACAACCTTGGGAGCTAGCCGGCGACACCTAGCCGTCTAGGAGGCAAACCTCCAAGAGTAACAAATGCACCAAAGTTTGTAGACTCGTAACCAAAGTTCTCAAGCTATAGAACCTGCTCTTGTTAGCTCACAAAGTCACTCCTAGGCTCACTTTCTCAACCCAACACAAAGATGATGGCTTGAATCCACAAATCTCACAAAGAGATAGTTGGGGAGAGCCACTAAGGCTTAGAGCTAGTTAGAAATGGCTTGGGATCTCAAAGCAACAACACTAGAAGCAAGAACCCTCACTTGAAGAGGGCTTGGGGTATTTATACCCCTCAAAGGAGAAAACTAGCCGTTAGACCCGGGTGGCACCGGTCGGTCGGGTGCCCTACACCGGTCGTACCGGTGTATGAAAAACTAGCCGTTGGGCTAGCGGCACCGGTCGGACCGGTGCCTCGACCGGTCGGACCTGGTCGTGCCCGAGTTGCCCCCAAAACCTCTTTTAAAGAAACTAGCACTTCACCACCAAGATGAAATGACCCATGTTAGGTTAGGAGGGTTAGTTAGCTCACTCGAGGGCTAGATCTCACTTAGGTCAACTAAAGAGCACTTTGACTCGGCCAACTTGCTAAGTTGCATCCCTCTTGATAGTACGGCGTACCTATACTCAAGAAAAGAGTAAAAGAGCTTTGATGACCTCTTGAGCTTGGACAACTTCAATTCTTGCCATACTTGATCAATAACCACTTGAGGGCTTTCAACATAGCCTTTGACTTGAGCACGTCCATACTTGAGCTAGTGACTTAGGATCTTTCCATATAGCATAAGAATGCACACTTGGATCCATGGCCACTCCATGTTGCCAATCTTAATGAGTTGATGACTTGCAAAGCTTCCCTCGGTTAAGGTTTGAATATGATACTTGAAGACCCCACGGATGCTAGACCTTCACCCTAGCAAAACACTTATGGCGACTTAGCTACGGCCCCAAAGATTGCTTAGTCCTTCACCCTAGACATCTCGGTTGATCTCTTCATCACTTATCCAATCCACTTTGAGTTCCACTTTGCTTCACACGCAATTAATCTTCATTTGAAAATCCCGCTTCAAACGCTTGATCTTGATTGACAACGGATATGCAAGCTTCCATTTTTAGAACCATAAAATGTATACTCATCATCTTGTTCTTCTTTCAATAAACTCATGAAGTCTTGCACCATATACTTATCTTTGTAGATGTGAGCCATAAAATACATCCATACTTAAAATACATCAAAAGTAGCTCATGAATATATAATGAAAACCTGCTCACGATCTTAGACAAAAACATTAGCCCTTTAATCGCCTTGTCATTCAATTCACCAAAATCCACTTAGGGGCCTAGATGCACTTTCAATCTCCCCCTTTTTGGTGATTGATGACAACTCGATTAAAGCTTACAAATAAAACAATAAAGCGCATTTAGATACTTAGATATAGCTAGAGCTCCCCCTTAATTTGTGCTTTGAGTTAGATTTAAAAAAAATGGCCTTAAATGCCATTAGCACAAATTTGGAAGAAAAGACGTGTGAGCTCCCCCTATATCTTAGAATCAGTGGAGTGCAACATGTGTGAGCGACAAAATAAAATCCATGATGCGTATGACAGGATATGCACAAAGCAAAGGAAAGTGAGTCGATTAGGCAAAGACGGTCGGACGGTGCCCCCGACCGGTGGACCGGTCGAGTCCGGCCGGCTCGCTCAGCGGGCGGCACCGGTCGGCCGGTGCCCCCGACCGGTCGGGCCGGTCGGGTCCGGTCGGCCGCACAAAGCAACAGAAGTGCGTGCTATTTGGTCCAAGGTGATCATGCCAGGGTTGCAAGCTGGTTTAGATCACCTTGCTCCATTTAGCCAACACAAACAATCATCATTTAAAGCATGCATCACAATCTAACAATAAGGTCGCTTAAATATTACAATAAGGATTAAAACACACAGTGGCACTCATACAAAAGTTCTCAAGTCCACTAAGTTAAAATTCTAACTTATTACACAGTTTCTCTCAATTTCCAGCAGGCACCTGGTCGGACCGGTGCGGGGCACCGATCGGGCCGGTGCAACACGAACGACGAGCCCACGACAAAGACAAACTTGAGGCTTTAATCGCGATTCTTCTCCCCCTTTGTCATCAAGCATCCAAGAAGGGCACGGAGAAGAAGCGACGGTGATCACCGTCCGTGAGATCCGTCTCCGGGTGAGAGCTCCCTCCTATTTGAGAGTCGTCAAGAATCCAATGCAAAGGAGAGTTTAGGTAAATCGATTCCGAGACGTTGATCCGAGATGGATGAGCTATGGGAGCACGGTTTTTACCATAGAAGTACGGGTCGTAGCCAAAGATCTCGGCGGAGAAGCGAGCGCCCCAATCGTGTACTTGCTCGGGAGGTGGAGGAGGTGGGGGTGCTTGCTCTGTTCCATGAAGTGAGACGATCCCTGCTACGTCGGAGGAGGAGGTACAAATGGTGGAGGTGGAGGAGGAACCGATGAAGATGATCCTTGTCCTTGCTCGGACTCGAAGAACATAGGGCCATATTGGTTAAGCAAATCCGAGTTGGCCCATCCTCTCATCCTTTCTTCAAAGGAAGGTATCTCAACCGGAGGAGATTCTGGAGATGGAGGAGAGCGAGGTGGTTGAAAACCTTGGGCATTGTGCATGAGCTTCATCGTATCCCGCATTTGCTTGTTTGCCCGTCTTGACCTTTCTTCGCTCAACCCGGATGTCATGCGGCTCCGATACATCCCAAAAATGAAGTTGAGAAACTTCTTCAAAGGAGAGGTGGATCTGCGGGGCCTTCCTGGCTGCCAGCCACCCCACCGGTCGGACGGTGCTCGGCACCGGCCGACCGGCCGTGCCGGCCGAGCACCTGCCTGAGGCACATCTGGCCGAGCTGCTCCCTCCTCAAATATTTCTTCCTCCTGTCCTGGTGCATACTCAACTCTAGGAGATGGAAGCCGAGGATTCTTGCTAGGGTTGAGCTTCGGAGGCTTGTGTGTCACATTCTTCGGAAATTCTCGTCTTTGCAACCTCTTCAATCATATACATGATGTAGGGGCCGTAGCCGCAAATTTTCTTGGGGTCTTCGGATAGATGCTTAATCTCTTGCCAAATGAAGTCCCCAACACCGAATTCCGGAGCTCCCGGCCTCAAAGCCACCATCAAGTTTTTTTCGAAACTTAGTGATTTCGAGGGGTTTCCATCTCTAGGTGTGATAGATACCCTAAGTAGCCTATTTAGGACAGCGAAGTAGGTATAGAGGTTCTTCACCTTCCCAAAGTTGGCATGCTCACCGCGAGGGTACATCACGTGCAAAGCATCCTTCTCTAGCTCCCCCTCATCATGGAGCTTCCTCAACTCCCCATCTCCCGCCATGATCCCAAAGCATCTCAAGAATCTCGTGGAATGTAATGGAGTACTTTTGGCCGTTAGTCATCCAAATCATGGCCCCGTCGGCCTCAATGTGACCAAAGTGCACCGTGGCAAAGAACTCGGGCGATGATCTCTTTGTTCCAATCTTGTCGGAACCCCATAAGTGACTTGACCCTTTGCCTCTCACAATTGCCGATTACTTCATCAAAAATAGGGTCTCCTTTCCTTGCCATGTGCCCCCAATCCACATATTGTGCCTTGTGTGTGATCTTGGGCTTCTTTATAATTCTTCGTAGCATAGTAGTCTTGCTGAAATTTAGCCCAAAACCTAGGGTCCGATGCGGTCTTCCCCTCCTCATAAGGGTTCTTGTCCCTCAGCTTCTTTAGGGCCTTGGTCATGCCAGCCTCGTGATACTTCACCGGCCGATCAGGGTAAATGTAAGTAGGTGGCATGATCCTCAACCTACCCTGATCGTCGTCGTCCTCTTCCATGGCATCCACATCCTCCTCCTCATCCTCCTCATCCTCATCCTCATCCTCAGCACCATCACTGTCTGACCCAGCCTCCTGGTGCCTCCTCAACTCAAACTGACCCGGATAATTCTCATCTTCAACATTGTCATCGCTGCTCGTTCCGGTGTCACCTCCTAGATCAGGATCCTCAGCACTTGCTTGAGTTGAGCGGCGTCTCAATCTTTTGCCGCTGATGTTGACAGTGCTGCCCCCTTCCCCAAAATCACCGGGGATAGCTCCTCGGCGAGTGAGGACTTCTTCTCTTCTTTTCTTAGCCCCTTCCTTTTCCCGCACCATAGCTGCTGTCCCGAGTCACACAAAGGATGACGGGAGTGTATAAGACTCTAGGAAAAAGATTGAATTGAATTTGAATTGAGACTTGAAAGTTCGAACAATTGGGTCCGTTCGGACCACACCGGTCGGATCGGTGAGGGGCACCGTCGAGCCGGTGCCACCTGCAACGAGCCAATTGCTCCCACATTCAATCTGAGCAGCTGTTGATCTAAGATTTGGTCTAGATGAACAAAAACATTCTAGAATAGATATGTGTTGAAAAACAAGAAGAAAAACACAGTTTGGGGTGGACATGCGCCACCGGTCAGACCGGTGACGGCCACCGGTCAGACCGGTGAAGGCCGTCCGACCCCAATTTGTGATTTCTCACAATGTGTCCAACAAAATGCTATGGATCTATAGGAATGTCTTCTAGGTGATCTCAGAAGATGTTCTACCAAAGGGAATTCAAAACTTTGCACCAAGTGAGGAGATCGGGCAAAAGAAAGTTTTGAATACCTTTGGAGAGATGAACTCGAGTTGAATCCGAGAAACACGAAAGGGAAAGTGAAGAGGGGCCTTGGGAGATCCTTTTGCTTGCAATCTTGAGGCTTTTCCTTGGTTGAATCTTCAAATCACCATGGAACTTGAGAGAGAGGTGAAGAAGTGAAGAGAGGGGGGTGTTCTTCACGGTTTGAGGCAGTGGAGGGATGGTGAATGATAGAGGAGAGAGAAGGGAAGGGGGGGTAAAAGGATTCCTTTACTGTGGCCCCACGGGGCGACGCCGGCGTCACCGGTCGGACCGGTGGACCGACACCGGTCGACCGGTGACCGCCGCCGGTCAAGCCGAGAGGCCATATCGGTTTCTTCGCCCCCCTCGGTAGAACCGAAGATCCCGATAAAATTCAACGAGAGAGTCCTTATCGGTAGAGCCGACACGCCCTCGGTAGTACGCGTCCCTTTTTCTCCTTTTTGAGATTTTGCTCCTTGAAACTTCTCCAAATATGTTATAGGACAATTCTCATCCACTTAGGTTGCATAAACACGAATATGTGGCTTCAAGGTCACCACCGGTCAGACCGGTGGCTTGCACCGGCCGACCGGTGCGGCCTTGAGAAACAGATTTGAGCCACACCAAAGAATTTCCATTTCAAACTTCAGAGATGTTTCGGATAAGAGATGGAAAGATGATATTGATCCAAAAACCATCAATTCTTAAAGGAAGGAAGGATTAACGAGTTTGAGCGAGTACACTTGATCCTTCCGTGAGAGATATATAAAGAATGGATTTTAGGGACTTGAGAAAATCTTCTTAATTGTGACTAGCCATCAATCAATCAAGGAGAACTATAGTCACAACTAAGTTGATTGGGTCACTAAGACCAAGAACCAAATATTTTTCAAAGAAAGCACACTTCCTATACATGCTAGTTGATTTTTCGAAAGATCTATCCTATATCACAAAATGCATGCATCCACTTCAAATGAATGCTCTAACAAGCATATTTGGCTCATATCTCCATCCTCGAGACACAAAGACGAGTAGAAGAAAAGATATCAACCAAATATCTAGAGAGGAGCGCAAGAGGTCCATTTGAAGCAATTACATGCTAAGGATGGCACACTAGCATGTTGTTATGGCCTAGATGCATTACGGTATTTCAATGAGTTTCGTGAAAACATACCTTTGCCTTAAGACCATTTCATTTGTGCATATATTAACTTTCAAACAACGTTAGCTCTTACTTGTTCTTTTGGAAGTTACGCTTATCGAGAGCTTCCTTTGAGATGCACAAACGAATGAGACTACAAGATTACTCGAGAAGAAATTGTTAGTCCCATAAGTGACTCAAGTTTTGTAATGAGCTCCCCCTTAAGTAGTGCTAGAGAATTTGAATTTCTCGACCAAGGCACTTTGCTCAATCAAGAACATGTTGAGGCTCATTCCAAAACTTGGTCATAACACACGAATGATTTGATAATTGACATGTGTTTAGCTTCTCATAACCTTTGACGCCAAATCACCCTTCTTCTTGAGGGTTTGGACAACCCCGGGTCACCCGGGCACTCATGCCGGGTCACCCTGCAGCATTCAGAGGCGTACCGGGTCACCCGGGCACTCGTGCCGGGTCACCCGCTCAAGTTTCACTGGCTGCGTTGGCACCGGTCAGACCGGTGCATGTCACCGGTCAGACCGGTGACAACCACTTGGCCCATTTTGGTGATTTTTCTTTCCCTTTTCCTTGAGTGAGTGAATGTATCACTAATTTCAGACCTGCAACCAAGGATAAGGCATTGCTCTACTAGAGAGCCATTAAAGGCATCGAATGGCATGAGAAGGTAAATCTTCATAAAAACAGTCAAAGTCACCACCTCATGCTTTGCTCATGCAAGAAGAGCTTCACATGAGTGTTCACCAAGGACCAAAGTGACTTAGACTCAATTGAGCGCATTAGTTACCGAGATGTCATTGATTTCACGAAATATATGAGTTTGCTCTTCACATGGTCAATTGAATTTATCAAGATTTCTAAGTCCTCCAACCATGTGCTCAATGCATCTCTTTCAACCTGCAAGCTCAGTAAGCATTTCTTGGTACCCAACACTTGTTGGGTCCTATTGGGTTAGTCACAAGGTGCTTAGGAACCCAAATAGCCCTCATGCTACAATGAGGTGAACTAATCTCCCTTATAGCACAAGTTCTATTCCTATCGTTCCTAAGCTTATGGAAATCATAATGGACAAGGTTTGATTTAGGAACGTTACCATTTGGGCAATCCTTGCCCATGTGACCCTTTTGACGGCATTCGTAGCAAATGCGACTTTTGTTCTTGTTGGTCACACCATTCCTTGCAATTTCTTTTCTAAACTTGCTTCTGAGACTTGTTCTTGGAGAAGGTGGGTTCCTTGCCTTGTTTGCTTGAGGTGGGGCTGCCCTGGCCAGCACCGGTCTGACCGGTGGCATGCACCGGTCTGACCGGTCACGGTCAGAGCCACAGCCCGTTGTTGTTTTTGGGCACGAGTCGGCAAGGTGTCCCTTCTCTCTGCACTTGTAGCACACCCTCCACTTGTTGGAGTTTCTAGGCTTCTTGGAGAGTGACTCTTGTGCCTTGTGCTTCATAGGGCGATAATGGGGTTTGATTTCCCCAATCTTGCTCTTTTCTTGAATCTTGTGCTTGTGGGACCTTGTAGTTTGTTGAGGGGTTGAACTAGTGGCGGTTGATCCCTTCCCAAGCTTCTTCACCATGCTTTCACGGTTATCTTGAGAAGGTTGCACTTTGCTCTTCTCCTTCAACACATGCAAGTCCTTTTGGAGCTTTTCGACCTCTTGCTTTAGTTTATCATTTTCAGGAAGCAATGAGGTCTTCACAAGATTCTACGGTACATGCTCAATGCTAGATTGGCTTGCTTGAGACAAACAATCATTAGCGCTAGATAACACAACTTGAACTTGAGAGCATGTGCATGTGTGAGATGGAGGTTGTAGAGATTTTACCGACGAAAGCACAACCTCGTGGGCTATCTCTAGTGTTGCATAAGAGTCAACAAGCTTCTCAAAGGAAAGTTCAACTTCATTGTGATTAGCTTGTAGGACCATATGCTCGCTAGTGAGCTTCGCTAGTTTGGCTTCTAGATCACCATTGGCATCTTCTTCTAATTTAGCTCTACAAGCAAAGGATTTGATGTCATAATCATATTTGTTAGCCAATGTTTCATACTTACAAACCAAGGATGCAAGTTCGGATTTGAGAAGCTCAAGTTCTCTTGATGAAGAGCTTGAGGCTTCAATCTTTTGGTCCTTAGCCCCTTTGGCTTGTCTCTTCTTCTTGCTTCTCTTCTCCTTCTTGGCCATCAAGCAAGTTGGTGTGCCTCTGCGGCACCGGTCGACCGGTGGGTGTCACCGGTCCGACCGGTCCCTCGGCAGAGGGACAGCGTCTTCGCTTCTTTGCTCTTCTTCTTGCTTGAGGTTTGATGCTTGAGGCTCAGTGGATGTTGTAGAGGTAGGGCACATCTCCACTGACTCATCTTCATCATCACTCCCGAGTTCATCCCATTTGGTGTTTACCAACTCAAGTAGTAATTTCCAAATGAGATGAGCATCTTCGGAAATCTTTTTGCTCTTCAAGATGATGTACTTTAGTTCTCTACATACACAGCTACACAAAAGGTTAGTAATAAAGGCATTGAGTTGCTTCTTCTCCAAGTCCATTGGCGAGACACATGTCTCATCATTTGGAAGGATACTCGCAACCATAATGCTCTCGGCAGATAGGGCCCAAAACCTTAAGTGCAATGTGAACATTAGAGCACCAAGAAGAATAGTTTGAGCCATCTAGAGCTAGAGGCTCAAACGGTACCTCACAAGTTGTCGACATCGAAGAACTCCAAGCTGTTAAGCTCGAATCGGAGCACCAAGCTCTGATACCAATTGAAAGGACCTTGATGTCGCCTAGAGGGGGGGGGGGTGAATAGGCGTGACGACCAAATTAAACTTTTCCCCCAACTCACTTGAGCTGACAGTGCTCCACCTGGGTCGGACCGGTGGTGGTGACCGGTCAGACCGGTCAAGCAATCGGTCTTCACGGATGACACCGGTCGACCGGTGCGCCTCACCGGTCGACCGGTGTAGCACGTAGAACCCCGCAAAAACAACTTCAAGCACCTCTTGGCTTCTAGCACGAACCAAACTCGGGGTGTGGCTTTTGTAGATGATCACAAGCGCAGTAATAAGCCCCGCACACACAAGTAACACACCCAAGTAGATCGAAGCGGAAGCAAATGAAATATGCTAGAAAAACAACTTAGAGAGTCGAACCACCCGAAGAGGCAAGGATTTGTTTCCCGAAGTTCACCACCCACTGAGGAATGGCTACGTCTCCGTTGAGGAGCTTGTAAGGGACGATTCCCACAACAAGCCGGGTCTCTTTCAACCACTTTCCTCCTTTCCACTAAGGTGATCTTTTCCACGAAGAGGCAAGATCGCAGCCCTTACAAACTTCCCGCTGCTCACCACAACCTTGGGAGCTAGCCGGCGACACCTAGCCGTCTAGGAGGCAAACCTCCAAGAGTAACAAATGCACCAAAGTTTGTAGACTCGTAACCAAAGTGCTCAAGCTATAGAACCCGCTCTTGTTAGCTCACAAAGTCACTCCTAGGCTCACTTTCTCAACCCAACACAAAGATGATGGCTTGAATCCACAAATCTCACAAAGAGATAGTTGGGGAGAGCCACTAAGGCTTAGAGCTAGTTAGAAATGGCTTGGGATCTCAGCAACAACACTAGAAGCAGCAACCCTCACTTGAAGAGGGCTTGGGGTATTTATACCCCTCAAAGGAGAAAACTAGCCGTTAGACTCCGGGTGGCACCGGTCAGACCGGTGCCCTACACCGGTCAGACCGGTGTATGAAAAACTAGCCGTTGGGCTAGCGGCACCGGTCAGACCGGTGCCTCTGACCGGTCGGACCGGTCGAGCCCGAGTTGCCCCCAAAACCTCTTTTAAAGAAACTAGCACTTCACCACCAAGATGAAATGACCCGGGGTTAGGTTAGGAGGGTTAGTTAGCTCACTCGAGGGCTAGATCTCACTTAGGTCAACTAAAGAGCACTTTGACTCGGTCAACTTGCTAAGTTGCATCCCTCTTGATAGTACGGCGTACCTATACTCAAGAAAAGAGTAAAAGAGCTTTGATGACCTCTTGAGCTTGGACAACTTCAATTCTTGCCATACTTGATCAATAACCACTTGAGGGCTTTCAACATAGCCTTTGACTTGAGCACGTCCATACTTGAGCTAGTGACTTAGGATCTTTCCATATAGCATAAGAATGCACACTTGGATCCATGGCCACTCCATGTTGCCAATCTTAATGAGTTGATGACTTGCAAAGCTTCCCTCGGTTAAGGTTTGAATATGATACTTGAAGACCCCACGGATGCTAGACCTTCACCCTAGCAAAACACTTATGGCGGCTTAGCTACGGCCCCAAAGATTGCTTAGTCCCTCACCCTAGACATCTCGGTTGATCTCTTCATCACTTATCCAATCCACTTTGAGTTCCACTTTGCTTCACATGCAATTAATCTTCATTTGAAAATCCCGCTTCAAACGCTTGATCTTGATTGACAACGGATATGCAAGCTTCCATTTTTAGAACCATAAAATGTATACTCATCATCTTGTTCTTCTTTCAATAAACTCATGAAGTCTTGCACCATATACTTATCTTTGTAGATGTGAGCCATAAAATACATCCATACTTAAAATACATCAAAAGTAGCTCATGAATATATAATGAAAACCTGCTCACGATCTTAGACAAAAACATTAGCCCTTTAATCGCCTTGTCATTCAATTCACCAAAATCCACTTAGGGGCCTAGATGCACTTTCGGCCTCGCTGCCAAAGAACGAAACCCTAGCGCGTTTCGCCAGAGCCAGGAGAGGGAGAGAGGGCGAAATGGCCGGCTGGGGTAGGCTCCCACCCAGGGGGGCGATATCAAACACGGTAAAATGGCCCAGCTGGGCCTGGCCGGCCGTTCGGAGCCCATATCAAACACGCCCCATGTGTCATAAACTTGGCCTCAATGACTCAATATGGGTTTGGGACTTTGGATTGGATCATGGTTACTCAAAAAAGAAAAAGTGGGTTTGGATCATCATGCCCTTAACATGTTGCATCAAAGGATCTGTCAATTTTTTTATTAATTACATGTGATGTGCCTCCACGGTTAAAACTTTTTTTTTGAAAGTTAACAGTTAAAACTTAAAATTTGCAAACATGTGTATTATTGCGTAATCGTCTAAGTAATTATTCTTATCAACAATTAAAGGTAAAAATCTCTCAAAAAAGTAACAAGAGGATGAGGCTATGTAAGATAACCATCTTGGAAAAAACATATTCAGAAAGGTGAAATGCGGTCTCTTATATTGTTCATTTAGAGTTTGAGACCGGGCGTGTGCATGCCAATTTTTTTATTTTTATTTAACGCCTTTTCATTTAAAAAATTAGTAGCAATATATGCACAACTAAATTTTTAAAAAGCTGAAGTTTCTCATGCCAAATTATTTTTTCGAATCACATAGTACACAGATGTCCACATACATGCACGCACAATCGTCATACGAACATACACATGCAATCCTACACCTAGAGGTCGGTGTGGCGCCGGAGCATGGAGAGAGGTTGGGGAGACAAAGACGGGCGGAGAGAGAAGGAATGCAGGGAAGAACTCAGAGTATTCAGGAAGAGAAAGGGGAAACAAGAAAACAAATATGTTGCGTAGGGCTCATGAATAGTGGTTGGTATAGAGTATGAGATGTAGGGGATAATAGGTGCGGAAAATTGGTCATGGATTACAATATCTCGATGATCGGGCAAAATATTTTATTTTAGACTATGAAAGTGAAGTATGACGGGTGTGTAATAGACGTGGATAGGCTTGCAAGTGGGGCGGAGCGGTGTGCTCCTAACACTGACCCGCTGCCCCGCCAGTGCCAGACGAGGGTCAAGGGTAGTGAATTCCAAATGGGCCAAGTCCAATGGGCCGGCCCGAGCACGGTCCTAAAAAGCACGGCCCAAGAACGGCCTGGCCCGTACTCCATAGTGCCCGGGCCTGGCCCGTCCCACCACTAAGGCCGTGCCTGGGCCGCCAATTTGGCCCACAGTGCCAGCCCAGGCCCGGTCCGGCTAATAAGCCGTGCCTAACCCAGGCACGATTTTCAGTCGTCGGATCCCCCCTCCTCACCTTCCCTCCATCCTGGCCGTCCAACCAATGGTACCCTAACCCTCACTCCCTCAGCGCCCCGCGTATAAAGGCCGGGCGCTGCGGCGGGCGGCTCCTCCTCCCAGGCTCCCCTCATCCTCATCCCCTCCTTCCATACCGCGGCGGGCGGCGGCCGGCGGCTCCTCCCCTCATCCCCTCCTTCCGGATCTGTACACTAACCCTAACCCTACCGCTACGGCGCTACCGGAGCGTCGAGATCGAGATGCCGGGCGGCGGCGGCGGCTCTGGGAGCCACAGCGACGAGGTCGACGGCAACGACGAGCGGCGCTTGTGCAGCTTGGACGGGGACGACGACGACGACATGCGCGAGGACAGGGAGGAGCCCTTCGGCCGGTCATCCGCATCTCCAATCGACATAGACGACCACGCTCCTCAAGCGGTGCGGAGGCGTTGCCGTTGCCGGAGCCGGTGATGGTGTGCCTCTGGCACCTGAACCGGCAGACGCCGAGATCAACGGCAAGCGCACACGCCCGTCGACCTCACCCATCTGGCAAGATTTCAAGAAACTCTACAAAGTCGTCAAAGGTAAGAAGGTAAGGTACGGTGCTAAATGCATCCACTGCTCAAAGGAATACTCTGCTCTCTCTAGTAGTGGCACTGGTCACCTCACTCGCCATAGAGATAGGTGTTCAAAGCGTAAAGAAAAGAGTCGCATGTCTCAGTCTCAGATTTCGTTTAATCCTGATGGTAGTATGCGTAATTGGGAGTATTGTGTGATGCGTGCCCGTACTGAGCTTGTGCGATTGCTTGCTAGGCTTGATCTTCCTCTAAATATGGGTGAAACTGATGCTTTTGAAATATACATTAGATCTGCTCATAATCCTGCTTTTACTGGTGTCTCTAGGCAAACCACAACTAGAGACATGGTTAAGTTTTTTACTGAAAAAAGGTCTAAGCTGGTTGAGACTTTATCTGGTTCTGCTGTTAATTGTGTGTGCTTAACCTCTCGATATTTGGTGCGGCAATGCCAAAGAGGACTATCTTAGTGTTGTAGCTCATTTTGTTAACTCGATTGGCGTTAGAGAAGAGAGTGCTTGGTCTAGTGTTGATTGATGTTTCCCACACAGTGGGGAAAATATTCTTTGAACGTGTGCTTGCTGTTCTTTCGATTATGGCCTAACCGAAAAGGTGTTTGTTATTACTTTGGACAATGCTTCATCTAATGGTTCTGCTATGCGTCCGCTTAGGCCTTTCTTTGTCTAGGTACTTGGGTTTAGAGATTCATGATGATCCTAATGCTTCGTGAATTCATTATTTTTGCATCGGAGATGTGCATGCCATATTATTAATCTTATTGTTAAGGAGGCTCTTGAAACTCTTAAGCCTTTAATTGAAGCATTTAGAACGCAATTTCCTTTACGAACTCGTCTAACCGGAGAATTGCTACATATAAGAGTTCTTTTGCATAGCCACTGGTGTGACACCTAGAAAGTTTCAGTTGGACATGGAGGTAAGGTGGAATTCTACCTATCTGATGCTTAAACACTTGATCCCTCATAAGATTCCATTCACTACTTTCATACAATCTCATTATCCTAGAGCTGAAGGTGCTCCATTCTTGTTAACTGATGAGCATTGGATTATTGCTGAAAAAGTATCGCAATTTCTTGAACTGTTCTATAATGCTACTGTTGCTTTGTCTGGTGTGTACTACCCTACATCTCCACTGATGATGCATAATCTTGTTAAGATTGCTATACACCTTAAAAGATATGCTAATGACCAACACCTGAGAACTGTTGTTCAACCAATGATTGATAAGTACAATAAATATTGGAGGGACATTCCTTTGCTTTATTCTTTTGCATTCATATTGGACCCTAGAGCCAAGATGAAAGGTTTCCTTAGAGTTTTGAGGAGGTCGGGTACCCTTACGGATACTGATTACACTACATATCATCTTGGTGCTAGGGCAAAACTCACCGATGTTTATAACGGATATGAGGCTAAGTTTGGTCTTTGTTAGGTTGAGGATGATGATGTTCCTTCTACTTCATCCGGTAAGAAAATGTCCGCATGGGATGAGATTTATGATGATGATCGTGATGGTTCCGGTAATGTTCCTCTAGCTTCTACCTTTAATCTGTCTAGAGATACATCGCAACTTCTTTGCTACATGCCGCTACTGCGCCGGTTCCGGTAATTGATTGCGAAGCGATTACTTACTTGGACCGTGGACACGGTTAGTCAAATGACCGATGATTTTAACTTGTTGCCTTGGTGGCATCAACATAAACTCACTTATCCAGTTCTTTCTATCATGGCCAAAGACATTTTAAGCATTCTCGTGTCTACCATTTCTTGGGAATCTACCTTTAGTATGGTGGCGGGGATCATTGAAGAGAGGAGAAGAAGATTGAAGCTCGAGACGGTGGAGATGCTTTGACTCGCTTGAAGGATTGGGAGGTGCGCAGATGCAAGGATGCAACATGATGTTGAAGACAAGGAGCTTGAAGAGGCATTTGAAGATCTTAATCTTGATTAGTTTTGTTTTTTTAATTTCGCAATGATGTAATGGACATCCGAAACAATGAACTGCGGAATGCAATGAACTATGGGCTAGGTTGTACTCTTTTTCCCGGCCGGGGTTTCTCACAAGGGTGAGTTTTACCCGGCGGGGTTTTAATGAGGCGGCCATTGCACATGCCCTTCCTTTTGATATATGTTTGTCTTGTTTTGTTCTGCGAAAAATTCCGAGTTGATCAAGTATGGTTGCCAAGTTAGTGCTTGATAGGGCCGGGCCCTATCGGGCCGGCGTGCCGTCGGGCACGGCGCGGCCGGTTTTTGAATGCTAGGGCCGTGCACGGGCTCTTCTTTTGGCCGGTGGCCCTATCGGGCACGGCCGCCGGTGCGGCGGGCACCGATACGGCCGGGCCTGATAGGGCCGGGCCGAATAGTGCCAGGGCTAGGGCCGGACCGGGCGGCCCGTTTGGCCATCTATAGTCAAGGGTCGATCTGCCCCGCATGCAAACCTGACCGGCGTGACCCTTGGGTAGCCAGGGGTCGAACCTCCCTGTTGCATGCAGTGCTGCCACCGTACGCTTTACTAGTTGCTGCTGATCTGCTGCCGCCAACGCTATTGTGATGGTCCTCGCGTTCTTCCTCCGCTGCGACAAGGACGAGGACGCCTCCTCGTCCTCCACCACGTCCCTTTTGAGCGGGTTGTGGCCCTCCGACGATGTCGACGTGCAGGACTGGCACCTCCCGTCGAAGGGCACGACGCTGATGCTACCGTCGCCGAGCGCGCCGTTGATGCTGCCGCCGTGGCCACTGACACTGAGGCAATGGAGGAGGACAGGGAGACGCCGGTGTTCGTGGACAAGAAGGTGGTGCACGCGACGACGGTGCGTGCCCAGGCCCCGCGGCGAAGCATGTCGGAGAAGACCACCGCCGTCGGAGGCGGGCGGCGAGCAACGGAGGCCGCGGCGTGTGGAGTCAGAGAACGGGCGGTAGCGACGCCCGAGAGGTGTTGCCGGTGGAGCCCGGGACCGACGACGAGGAGGCGTTCTATCGACGCGTACATCTCAAAGCGGCGGTGCGCTTCCGATGCGAGGAATCCACCTCTCGCGGCCTTGGGGTCGTTGGCGAGCGCCGCCACCACGACTTTGGGGTCGTTGGCGAGTGCCGCCGCCGCCTTGGCCTCGCCGGCCTTGGCATGCACGGCGGCCATCGCCATCCGCGGCACGCGGGGGCCTCCAGCCGCTTCCCCGCGCGGGAGGTGCGGCTGCGCCTACTTCAAGATCGACGATCATGCACATGTTCGGGTAGTCCGTCTTCAGGCACAGGCTCCGGACGATATCGGCGCCGGGGGAGAGTGGGATTGGCTTGGGCGGCGCCGGCACAGGCTTCGGTTTCGGCTTGAGCGTCGCCGGCGCCGGCTTGCCGGGCACCCCGGCTTGGTGTGTGCCCCGGACTTCTTTGAAATGCGGAGGGCGCCCGGCGGGCGGTGCCACCGCGGCGGCGAGGAGGAGGGTGAGGAGGCGGGCCGGGGAGGGCCGGGCGGCGGCCGCGGCCTGCGGGAAGGGCGCGCGGCGGGGGCGGGGCGGTGGTCGCCGGTGAAGGGCGTCGGCGCCGAGAAGAAATCCGGAGAGAGGCGATATGGCGGGGGTGGAGCAAAGCAGCAAGGTTCGAACCTAGGATCGGTTGGGGTGGATGGAATCATGTTGCCCCTCTCTTATTTGGGGTCGCACCGATTCGATCCATTCGATAATTTCAGGATTGGAGCGAACTCACAGATGGAGCGACACGCTCCCTTTGCAGGGCTAGACGTGGACCGTTTGGTATACCTCTAACAGCCATGATGAGCCCATGACTACATGTTTAGGTTATTAACACGATTGCCACGTGCCATAAGGATCGAGAGTAATCTATTGGCCCACTGCAAATAATTTCCATTTTCTTGGAAAAAGCATGCTCATTTTACATGCCAATCATATGACTTTGTCAAGGAACAAAAAGTCAAATGGTAATCCTTTGTGATTTGAGATTTCGAGTACGTGTGATATATGGTGTGTTTTTTATACTGTCGTCACGGTTTGACCAACGTTGGCTTTGAAACGTATTGCCAGCAAAAATGGAGGATTATATTATGGACCGCAGCCGTCGTGTCGAGGTGAACTGTAAAGAGTAGCTGCGCCATGTCGCATGCTGTGCGACTAAAGGCCAGAGGGCTAAATAAAAGCATTATCTCTACCTAATAATCTCTACCTAATATTAAAAAGCGAGGCTAACCTCGCTCAATTTTTTCGTCCGTCCTGACAGGTGGGGCCCACCTGTCAGGGTCTCTATGTCTCTTTCCCGCGACGCGTCTCTCTCCCCGTCCCCGTCCCGGGCCCGCCTGCCAACCTCTCTTCCACCCTTTCCTTTCTTCCACCTCTGGCGCCCTCCCCGTTCCGAAGAAGAGGACCGCCGCCACCCGTCGAATCCGCGCGCCCCGCCGCTATCTCCACCCAGGCCCACATGTCCCTCCTCCACGCTCTCCCTTGCGCCCGCGAGCGGGGAGAGCCGCGCCCACGAAGGCGGGGAGCCGCGTCGCCTGCGCTCGGCCGGAAAGGCCGCCGCCCAATCTCGGGCGCCTCGAGTCCTGCTCCTCGCCTCTAAATGGCGCCACACCGAGCCCAACCTGCCCTTTTGCCTCTCCACCCAGCCAAGCCCGCCGCCGAGCTTCCCTTGCCTTCGAATCGGTGCTGCAAGCCGCCGGGTAAGCTCGCACCTAGCAACCGGCGCTTCCTAGCAGAGCGCGTCCATGGCAGAGCAGCTCCATCGGTGGCATCCGCCGACGCCGAATCTGCGCCCGGAGTCCCGGACAGTTTGTGCCGTGGAGCAGATCCACCGGCACCACGCAAATCACCCACCCCAGGCCGCAGGGGAGTTGTGGCTGGCGCCGCCCGCATGCCCCTGCCACACAGCAAGCGCCGCCCAGCCCATGCGGCTCTCCCGCCCCTTCTCCCCGGGGAAACAGTGGTATGGCAGAGGAGCTCCTCCCAATGGCCGGCGCAGGAGAGGCGGAGGGCCCCCGCCCTCGCCATTGGGGAGCGGAGGAGCTCCTCCTGGCGACCAGCATGTAGGGGAGTGCCCCCCTGCGCTCGGGCACACACCCCACGCGAAGCGACTCCTCGCGGCGAAGCATCTCCCTCGCAGAGCTCAACTTCCGTGCATGCAGGAGAGAGAATCAAGATAGAAAGAAAACGGGAGGAGGGACGGGTGGA
This sequence comes from Cenchrus americanus, assembly GCA_947561735.1. Classification (NCBI taxonomy): domain Eukaryota; kingdom Viridiplantae; phylum Streptophyta; class Magnoliopsida; order Poales; family Poaceae; genus Cenchrus; species Cenchrus americanus. The sequence continues at coordinate 183,131,141 of OX387245.1, forward strand.
TGGGAGGCTCAGCCGTAAAAAATGTGGATCATGTTAGTCCACGCGTCCGTCCGGGTGAGGCGCTACATCAGAGACGTTTGTTGTCTAGCATTATCCAAAATCAAATATAAATGAAAAAACAAGATTAATTATTGCATTCGTTAATTTATTTGATAATGTTTTCAATTTATAAAAATCATATCGTTAAGTAAAATATTTAAGACTCATTTGTACAACCAAGTCAAACAGATATAAAATTAAAGTACACGGCGTTCGGCGGGTCTTATTCGGGGCTTCTTCTACAATATTTTTCTCTCACAAGAAATATGGTGGCTTTTCTTCTGCACACATTATTTTCTCACACAACAAATTTATCGTACAAATCAACCAAAGATTTGCAGAACACCGTCAATCCACATGTCATACAAATCTACCCGCACACATTGTTTCTTCTGAGCCTCAAAAAAGTCCCTCACCTTATTTCATAATCAACCCACATAACTATTGACAGGTGGACCCTCAAGCAGCATTAAATTAATGTTCGATGCATCTGGGTGATGATGGGTGAGGTTAGGATGGCGCGTGTGTGTTGAAAATGATGGCACGAACGGGAAAGGCGAGCTCGCGTAGAAGATGGCAAGGTTCAAGAGGTCAGAACGAGCGCGACGGGGACAACGGGGAAGGTCAGGAGGGTGCGTGAGAGCGAGGTGACTGTGTGGATATGGCAGACGACGACGTGCGAGGTCGGGGTGGTGCGAGGTCGACAATGACGCTGGGAAGGTCGGGATGACGACACGAATGGTGAAGATCACTCTGAGGTCAACGAGGCACAGATGATGGTGGACGACACTGAGTGGCACATGCGCGGTGGGAAGAACCACATAGCTTAAGAAGACGAGAGCAGGGCAGATGTTAGTGAGGTCGGGGCAAACAACCCGCGAGGTCGGGAAGCTATGGGACTGGTGGGGAGACATCACATTTGAAATGAATGACGGTGAGACGAGCAATGTTTTCTCCCGTTGCAACGCACGGGCATGATTGCTAGTTAATATTAAAGAGGGGAACGCTTATGTCTGTATTTTTCGTCTGTAACCAGAGTCGTCCTTAACCTGGGAACCAAAGCAAACTAGGCCCGCTAGGAAAAAAACGGACCGGCCGCACCGAAGCAAGCCCCAGGCTCCGCTAAAAAAACAGACGGCCGCACCGAACGGAGCGCCACGCACAAATAAAAACAATATGTTGCAGCTGAGTTCCGAAATGTAACCTTCATCTTCCGTTGGATAGAGATAGATGCCACAACTTAATTAAAACATGTAACATATACATATAAATAATGGACGTTAACGTTTGGACCATGCGCGTTAATGCTCTATGGGAATTTGGTAACCCCGTGCATGCACGCTGGTTTCAATATTTCAGATTTTTTTTTGTCGTGGATGCTTGTTTTAATTGAGTTGAAAAATATAAATTAATTATGTTTCAAAATTATTTAATTGGCATAATAGAAAATATGTATATTAATATATGTACCTAACACCTAATTATAATATTAAGGTGTCATTATTGCTTCTAACCGTCATTGAAGTTTTGCAAAAATATCCCTCACTTTTTTAATAATCAACCTGCATATGATTGACACATGAGCCCTCACGTAATAATAGTACATTAACACAGTTATATTTGATGTGCCATATGTCATTGATATGTAGAGTTATATTGGTTCTTTTATGCTGGAAGATGTGTGGGTAGTGGGCATGACCGTGCAAGCTGAGACCGGGGCAAACGACAGCAAGTAAAGTCAGGGTGGTGTTGGCATGGGAACGAGGTCGGGGAGTCGAGGATGACAAAGCGACAGGGGTGGATGGTGCAAGGCTGCAAAGCACAGTCGACAACGGGCGAGGTCGGGATGTGATGTGCCCACGATGGAAAAGATGAAACGGCTCGAGAATGCGAGGTCGGGAAGACGATGTCACACCCGATTTTACAAGAAAAACCGAATGCATCTCACGTGTGCGCCAGGATCATTTTACACACACATGATAGACAAAACGAGAGTAATACCATTGCAGTAATAAATCGTTCAAGAGTTAAACCAGTACGATATCCATTATTACATCCAGAGAGGTGGACTCGAAGGTCCAAACACAACGATAACTAAGCGACGAGCAGCTCCATCTTTGACTTCCACAGGCATGATGACTGGGGGATCCGCATGCCCTAGAACTCCTCGTAGTCACTCCAGTACTCGTCCTCGCCTCCGACGTTCTCCTCTGAACAGCGGTAAGCAAGGGTGAGCACACTTATGGTTGGTGCTCAGCAAGTGGGGGAAACAATGCAAGTCTATCAAGGATAGGCTATGGTTCACAATGGTAAGTATTTTATAAGTTGGTCAAGTTTTATTAGCAAGCACCTAATTACTAGGTGTAAGTGTATACCAACCCACTTAACCTTAAGAGAAACCTCAAACCAAACCACAAACCCATGATTTGCATTAATCTTCAAGTTTATTAATCATGTGAGGGTCCAAGCCGCTCATGACCGTGAGCACGGCTGATCGATCGGTTTTACACTGCGGAGAGGTTGTACACTTTACCCACGGTTCGTGTTCCCCATTTTGCACGGGTTAGCTAGACCCTTAAACACTTCCAAGGTGAGTGGCTAGGGGTCCACTACGAAGCCTTTACAAAGAAAAGAAGAGAAACCAACAACCCGCAACGATTCTGACGGCGGAGCGGACCATAACCCTCCCTAATGGTCAGCACCTTAGCCAAGGCTGCTACCCCAAAAGAACCGGGCTATACCCCTTCAACTCCGGCCCCCTGTGCCCCTCTCGGAAAAGAGCTATCAGCTAACCCACTCTCCTAATTAATTGGCTAAGCCAGAGCCATGTGGACTGTGGTTGTACTTGTTATCTTGAGTGGTTCTCCATGTTCCGATTATAAATCAAGTTATCTTGTTTTAAGCACATAGCACATTATATAAGCAAAACTGAGATGTAAAACATAAACAAAGCATAAACAAACTCATGTAAAGCAAACTAAGCATTTATCTACCCCAAGCATTTGTTTAAACAGGGTTGATCAAGGTAAAGTGGTAAAGTATCTAGTCAAGTCCTTAACTAGGTGTTTGCCCATCAGGTTTATGCATAGCAACATGAATAGTAAACATTGTTTAGCATGCAGCGTCATAGGTTCAAAAAGATAATGCAGAGGGGGGAATCCACTTGCCTTCCTCTACAAGGTGGGTAAAATCCTCCTCGAAAACAGGCTCTTCCTGATCACTTCCGACAGGGAACTCAGACGAAACAGGCACGATATCTACGAGTCAAACATGAACAACAAACATTAAATAAAACAGTACACAAAACAGTAATAAAACTGGTAAATTTGCTGTTTAAAAGATTCTACTCGTCGAGACGATCATTTTGGTATATAGAACGCTAAAAACGGAGTTAAAATGAGAAAGATATGATTAAAACAAGTTACAGGGACCTATCTGCAAGAAAACTGAGTTTACAGGGCTTTTTATAAATAAAATCTGGGTTAAAACAGAATTATAACATAAAACTGAGGGGTTTAAATGCTAAAAGGAATGAAAAGGACCTTTAATAAAGAAAACTAGGCTGGCCAGGGGCTAAAACATAAAACTCAGGACCTAACCGTAAAGATTCTCAAAGGTGGAAGGACCGGCTTGCTAAAATCTAAAAGATCAGGGGCTCTTAAACAAAATAGCCAGCTCAGCGCCGTGGATCTCAGATCCAACGGTCACGGGTGCACGTGTGCACCGTGGACCGCGCCGTGCGCCTGGCGCACGGGTCCACGGTGGACCGTCCCACTTAAACGAAGGGGTATGTGATCTGGGCCGTCCGCGCAAGATCTGACGGCCCTGGACGTGAGCACGCGACGGGCGGCGGCGGCGTCGCCGGGCGGGAGACGCGGGGCGGCGCGGCGGTGCCTTGCCGGGGAAATCGCCGGCGCACCCTATCTACGCGTAGCCGGGGAGCGTGCAAGCAAGCCTAGGGGGTCGGGGGGGGTGGCGCGGGCACCCACGGCGTCCGGTGCCAGAAGAGGGCAGATCGGCCTCGCCGGCGAGCCTGCGGGGCGGCTTAAACGTGCAAGGAAGGAAAAATACGGGCGGGGAAACCTTGCTCACCACGTCACGAAGCGTCGGGCGAGCTCACGGGCGGAGAGGAGGCGGCAGCGAAGGGGCTCGACGACGGCGGCGGCTCGGGCGGCGCTCCGGCAGGCGGGGACCCAAGCTCCAGGCGCAGCTCGTCTCTGGTGGCGGCTTCCCCTGGTCAGTAAGCATCACGTGAGTGTCATGATCGTGCACGGGGAAGAAAAGGGCAAGGCGACGATGCGCTTCACCGACGGCGACGTTTGCACAGCGGCGGGAAGAAGCAGAGGCGGCAGCGCCGATGAAATTGGTGCTCGAGCGCGTGTGTAGGTGTGTTGCGGAGGCAAAGGGAGGCGCAGGGGCTCGTGTGCGAGCTTAAATAGGGGTGCAGGGCGGCAGGCGAAGCGGGGAGAGGACGGGGTGGCCGGCGGCTTGCCATTGATGGCCGCGGCCATCACAGCTAGGGTTTAAGGATGGGAAGTAACGGTCCCAATTGATCACGGGGGGTTTGATTGCCTTAATTGGCCGCGGGGGAGAGGAAAGGAAGGTGGGGGAGGGCGGCGGGCGCGGCGGGGATTGCGCGGCGGCGCCGGTTCGGGTGCGGCAGCGAGAGGAAGAAGAAAGGAAAGGGGGAAGAGGAGGCTGACAGGCGGGGCCCAGGCGTCAGTGTCTCGGTGAAAAAGAAAAAGGAGAGGGGGAGAGGTGGGCCGGCGCGGGGAGGCTTGACGGGCCGCTTGGGCCGTCTGGGCTGAAAGGGAAGCCGACGCGGTTTTCTTTTTCTTTTTTTTTCCTTTTCTTTTTCAAACTTCATTTTCAAACCATTTTTCATTTCAAATTCAATTCAAACTTTTCAAACTTTTTCTCAAGCATTTTATAAACTTTTTAGAAACCACACAAGCAACAAAAAAACCATGCAAGCCAACTGATGATGCACAAACACTTGTTGTCTCTAAGTTTATTAAATTATGTTTAATATTTTAGAGCTCAATTTAAATAGCAATTTAATTTCTTTAAATCCTTAAGACTAGTTTAAATTGCTAAGTGATTTTAGTGATGGAATTTTAGGGTGTCACAGACGACAGCAAGGATAAAGAGGCACGAACAACAGTGGGTGAGCATAGGGTGGTGTGGGCTCGACGAGGTAGCAGAGGTGTGGGGACTGTTGACGCGAAAAATGCACTCAACGCCAATCACACAACAAGCCGAACAAAGCTGGCTTCACACGCGCAGAGAGCGAAAGACGTGCCAGTCAATTTTTCCTGAAAATTAACAAAAGATAAAGCAGTTAGATACCAAAGCTTGGAACTTGCCGGGTGGTACCAGACAGTTCCATATTTACGGCTAAAAGCCAAATGAGATGACACATAGCTATAGAAAGCTATTTGCCAACGGACTACAACCATTCGGGAAATCGTAAAGGGAAAACATAATACTACCGAATGGATGACGTGAGCATGACGGCGATCGGTCTTTGTTTGAACAAGAATGCACGTACAAAAAGTCATGACCGATCCCCATGGAGATTAACATTAAATAAACGAATAAAGTAAAGCACGAACGTGATCATGTGTTAAACAAGCATGCATAGATCCAAAGCACTAGTCTACCGCATGTCTAGTTACTTTAAAACCCGTCGAGTACGATATCAAGCAAATCTATCCACCGCATGATACAACTTGCATGAAAAACCGTACCACTTTCCACAAATAGATCTATCCACCGCGTGATACAATCTAAATATGAAAAGCTAAAAGCATACATCATTCAAAGCATGAATAACGCACGTGTTCTACTCGTGGAGAAACATAACCGAATGCGGCTGAACAGCCGATTCGGGGTACATGAAGAAGGAACAAACATTACCAAGTGAATAAATCTATCAGATTGATTTGGGAATCTAATCCACTGGGTGACTAGCTCCAAAGCAACCCAAAAACCTGCATCTACCGCATGATACCCGGCTCTTTCAAGATTTATACGAACATGAGCAAGCTTGAACCCGCAACACGTAACAACCTAGATCGATTCGGTTTCGGCTATCAGAAAGCACAAGATCCACATGTTAAAATACGAAATCTACTCGAACGAGGATCATAAAGAAACAGAGCCGATCCAAACCCATCTAGATTGGGCAAAGGTGTGTTACATGAATTAAAACATAAAGTAAAAACTCAAGGTAACACGGGGTAACTTAATGAATCTATTGGATCTTGCCCAAATCCAATAGAGCCGATAACTAGCTTCAAGCTAGATCTTAGCCCACCGCATGGCTCATGATCTAACAAGAAACCTTCTTGAACCAAGCTTGAATCTACCGCATGACACGAAGCATGGTAACAAGACTACTTGCATCAAATCTAAATCCACCACATGATACTAGACATGATACAAGGTTGCCGGTACTCACGGAGGTCGACGGATCGATTGGCCCTCTCGAAGAACTCGACGACACGACAAGGACTCTAGGGTTTGGCGTAAGGCCGGTGTGTATTGAGGAATGATTGTCTGTTACATACATTCAGGGGTCATATTTATACCCTGTTGAGTACAACTTAGAATGGATTCATTGCCTAACTTATCTTTAAGCTTGATCGCCTATCCATCCATTCGTCTCCCCTGATTGAGCCACGTCACCGTCCAATCCCGCAAAATCGCTCTCTTACTGTTCCTTTGCCGAACCGGAGCAGATAGCCGACCGCAGATCTTTTGCCGAATATCTCTGAAAATATCATTCCTTCCACCAGACGGACTCTTTATCGAACCAGACCCACAAGTCAGACTCCTTACCAAATTTTGGTGTTAACAGGGACGACGGGGCGGATGACAGCGGACGAGGTCGGAGTGGCACATGCGCGATGGTGAAGCCAATGAGGGAAGGATGAAGATGAAGCTGGGGTGGATGATGGCGAGGTTGGGGAGATATGATCGATAATGGGCGAGATTGGGGTGCTCCGCGCGGGAATGATAGTGCGGTCAAAGAAGGAGAGGTCAGGCCACAGAGGATGACGGGGCACAAACGACGGTGAGGTTGAGGAGGGGCAAATGAGTGTGATTGCCGCGCGAGCGAGATGACGAGGCTGTTGGATCTATGTTTCGGATGTTTTTTTAATTTTACCTATGCAAAAGCAAAATAGCCAAAGTGTTGAAGTTGTTCTAAAACGAGAGTATACATGATGATGGACTTGATGGTTGGATCTACGAGCGCCAAGTATCATGTACTAAAGTGAGGGCTCTTCGAACCCTCGTCTAGGCTGGACTCACATCTGATCCTCCTAGGTAAGTGGCCATTTGGTTCCAGCAGTAATAAGTATAAATGTAGTCTCATCAAATACTAAGAGACTAATTAAGAGTATTAAATGTAGATCAATCATAACTTAATTTTACAATTTTAGGCTTTTTCATGAGACAAATCTATTAAATCTAAATAGATCATGATTAGACAATGTGGTATTACAGTAAATATGTGTTAATCATAAATTAATTAGGCTCATTACATTTGTAATCTAGTACTTATGCAACTAATTTTATAATTAAATCATGTTTAGTCCTCCTAAATAGCTGCGCCCCATTCGATATGACAGGACTTATAATGCCAACCAAATACCCACTAAAGATGGGAATGACAATGTAATAGAAAATAATTTAGAACTTGTAAGTGTACCACTTATTTTCGCAGAGAAACACGTGAAGCATTTCCCTTGATAAATCAGAACACAATAGTTGCAGCAGCATGGCATCATAGGTCAATATGATTTTTATTCTATTATTAGTACACCATATATATGTTATCCAAGTTAACTTTATAAACAATACAAAGTGGTCCTGTAAATACAACATCTGTAAATACAACAAAATGCACAGATTGTTCATAGGCTTGCTGCGGGCAATATGTAAAAGGTGGCTCGAGATGTGTAGCAGAGCTTCTTGGTGTCCTTGAGTGTGAAATCAATAGTGGTAACCACCACCGACCTGCCCTTCCTCAGTATCTTGGCTTCAACATCCACTTCAGACTGCATGAACATGGATAATGGATATTAAGAAGGAATACACAATTGCACATGACATGGTAAAATATCTGATGAGAAGAAAGGACTCAAATGGTTTTATATTCCTTTCATTCATTCACTGGTCTCAAGTATTCTTTAAAGACCTTTCTACTAGAAGTTTTATATTCAAGTTTAACATCGGCAGAGAGTGGTGCTGCCATGAAAATACAGGAGTGGATTTGTAATAGTTGAAAAGGAGCTTAGCAAAACCCCAGTACAAAGACAGCACAGAAAAATGAATTATAGCAACAGTGAAGAAACAAGTTATGTGGCACCCTTCCCAGGTTCATTGAATTGGCAACAGCAGTACAATTCGCAGCAACATCAGTGGGATTCATCAGCTATTTGCGATCAGCAGATAAGATTGTACTATTACTTTGTTTTCATACTGCTCCTATCATAACTGACTCAAATAGACTGAATGATTATGCGAGTTAAATGCAATTTACTGATGTAGTGATGTCTCATTGACATGGGCCTCACAGCAACAAGCATGCGGAAGGACATAGACTTATGAAGTGGCATATGATAGATTTATTCCAAATCGAAACCAAAATTTAAAGCTGACTTGCTATGCTTCAGGGGCCGCTTTACCATATTCCCAATTTCCAACAAGGCAACAAGGACATGATAGTACAACACAGATAACTGCTGAGTGAACGAAGAAACTAGTGGCATTCTCAAGCTTTCTCATCCTTTGTTTCTCAGATAATATAAATCATACAGAAACCGAAAGCTTTCAGAATGTGACAGTTATCATATTCAAATCAAAGTTATTAATCCGTCGGATCTTTTGAGGATGAAAGTCCTCTTATATCATTATAAAGGCCAAAATCCCTGTTAGACTAATAGATGCAATCAAATTTTAAGAATTTTGAGCACTGATATAAACTAGAGTTATTTATAATTTCCAAACAGATATGGAATTGTGGCTTTCGATAAGCACTTGAATACCTATTTCACAATGTTTCTCACACCAACTGTTTCTTACAATTTGTGCTCTGCATAATGTCATTGCCATGACTCTAGTACTTCATAGGTTACCATCTGTAAGACTGTAACCACCCATAACGAAAGACACACCTATGGCCACCACATATTTCATTACACAGCAGCCATTTTTTTTAACCCAGCCCCAACAATCCGCTCCCGTGGAGGAGTCAGACCCAGGCATGCTGGTTGCTGCTAAGTACTGTGGCAATACAAGCACAAGGCTACATGCATGTTTGCTATAGCCTCTCATTCGCTTTTTTACTTGGTCATTCATGCAACCTTGTTCGGTTATCCGCTATTCGACACACTTGCACTATTGAGCATGGTGTGCTCACCCATACCATCCCCCCACCCACCTCTATTAGATCCCATATTACCTTTCTTTATAAGAAAAGGTACTTGCAATTTACATGGCCTATTAGCTTCAGCTGAACTGTTGGTACTTGGTAGATTTTGAAGTATTTGAACTTATTGCTCCCAGCAAACCAGATAGTATCCAATTTCTTGACGCACCAAGATGGACATATTTCAGTAATTTTTCTGGACACAATCTTCGCCTCAGATGTTGGCTAGAGATTCAACCAGATCTCGCTACCATACAACACCACTTCTTGAAAGGTTGTATGTATCAATCAGAAACAGTTATTAGTTCATAAACTCAACCATTTTTTGTCACTGGATTATCTGATTGAAGAAGCAGTAGCAGGTGTACCCAACCCCGAATCCCCCACATTGCCAGGAAGCTTCGAATTGCTGAACGCAATAACTACATCCCACTCAATGGATGCTGGAAGGTATGGAGGTCGACATTGTTGGGAAACCAATGCATCAGGATCGTGGGAATTAGAATCTCACATCGAGGCGCGCGGCAGCCAGGTACCCGGTGCTGAGCTCACCGAGGAACAACTCCTTGTCCCCGGCGACGGCCCGCGCGCACGCCATCCCGACGGTCTCTGCCAAGGCCGCCACCGCGCCACCGTGGAGCGTGTTGTACGCGTTCTGCACGCACAGCCCACGCCGAGAGCACTAGGTAGGTAAGCAGCAGCAGCAGAAGAGAAATTTCAACGGGGCGCTGAGTAGAGTAGCAGACAACAGTAGGTGCTCACGGTCACGGCGGGCGAGACGGTGATGGTGCAGGAGACCCGCGGTTCCGGGGAAGTGGAGACGGCGATGGAGGAGAGGATGGCGCGGACGAGCGCGGAGTAGGCGTCGGGCTGGTCGGCCGCGGCCGGGAGGCGCGCATCGGCGCCAAGGGCGCGGATGAATGCCAGCGCCACCATCCGCGAGTCCGCGGGCGACAGCTTCTTCCCCGGCTCCCCCTCCGACATCTCCGCCTGCGTCGCTTGCTTTGCTGCTCCGCGGTCCGGCGCCGCGGTGGTCGCCGGCTGCGGTCTGGGCGAGGGAATTGGGAGTGGGAAGGAGGCTGCGCCGTAGAGAGAACTGCTTCTGAGCAGGAGCAGCCACCCGGAAATCGTGTGGAAAAAGAACTTCTAGAAGGACAGTACACATATTGTTCTCCATCATCCCACTCAGATGCTCGGCGAGTCAACCGCTTTTTTGCAAGGTTTTTGGTATCGTAATATCTCTGTGTGTCCCTGGACCAACCGAACTAATGCAAGAAACTGCCTCGAAGCATACAGATCACGACGTGAAGATCGACTCGATCCTACACGAGTGCTGGAGCTGCACTGGATGGCGATCGAAACAATTTGGGGGGAAACAAAATCTGCATGCTAGGGTCAGGGTGTTGAGAGAAAGTTTGCTGAGAAGCTCACGTTGAGTCGCGCGGCGGCGAGGTACGCGGTGCTGAGCTCGCCGAGGAAAAACTCCTTGTCGCCTACCGCGGCGCGCGCGCACGCCATCCCGACGGCCTCGGCCACGGCCGCCACCGCGCCGCCGTGGAGCGTCTTGTACTGGTTCTGCACTTCGCCGCGCCAGCCGGGAGGTAGTAATTAGTAGAGACCGTGAAACAGAGATCGAGTGGGGATTTGTCCTATCCAACGGGGAGGATAATTAGGCGCTCACCGTGAGGGCGGGGGAGATGGTGAGGGTGTGGGAGACGCGCGAAGAGGAGACGGCGGCGGAAGAGAGGACGGCGCGGACGAGGTCGGCGTAGGCGTCGGGGCGCTCGGCCGAGGCCGGGAGGGGCACTTCCACGCCCAAACCTTGCAAGAAGCCCAGCGTCCGCTCCCGGGACTCCGCTGGCGACAGCCGTTGCGGGTTGACCGGCGGCGGCGGCGGCATCTTTGCTTTCAGCGGGAGTATCTGGCGGCCGCGCGCCGTCTGACGCGGCGGGATGGTGCTTGGTGCGTATGTGGCGCAGTATTAGTAACATTAGGGCAGTGCTAGTTTCTAGAGCACAGATTCCAAAACAGAAAAAGAACAATTAATATTCATAGAAACTATCTCTTCCAATACATGGTTTCTACAACAAAATTAATACAAAGGATAAATTAAATGCAACACCAAAAGAGAGAAGATCAACTGTGCTAGTGAGCCATGTAGTATGAGAACAACACAATCTCTTTAGGGACTAAAATATGAAGAAATAAAAGTTTTAAGAATTAGAATATCAGGAAATAAAAATCCCAGGGGCTAACTTATAATTATTAAAGACCAAAAGATGCAAAAACACAAAATTCCAAACCTTATCTCTACCACTTTCTCGATCCGCTCGGCCTCTCCGTCTCTCCCATCCTGAATTCTCGATCTCTCGATTCCCCGACCGCTCCGCTCAGCAAAAATGGCGGCCAGCCGCCAGCGTGGGCACGTAGCCCAGTCCAGAGGTGCGGCGTGCGGCGGGCTGTCCGCGGGGGAGGTCCAAAGGGGAGACAACGGCGGGGGCGGAGGTAGAGGGCCGATGGACATCTCGTTACCGCGGGCGGCCGCCCGGCGCGGAGCTCGCGCACCCGGTCGCCCGAGCTCGTCCCCGCCGTCGGCCATGGATCCTCCGTGTGGCCGGCCCCGTCCCGGCCCCGGCGCGCAAGGAGCTCCCGCCCGCGGCTACTCTCCGTCGACGAGGCGGACCATCCCGGCCGCCGTCTTCCGAGCTTGTTCTCCTCGCTACGGTCCGCGCTCTCTTGTAAAGACACCGGATCCGGAGGATGTTCTTGGCAAGCGGTCGTTTCTTCCCAATGGGATTTTGCGGGTTTCCTAGCGCATCGGTGCCGGCGTCGACTTCGTTTCTACTTCAAGAAACGATTTCTACGTTTTTTCTTCTCTTTCTTCGTTGATGACAGTGCCGCATTCAATTTTTGCTGAGGTGGCGGCGGAGTTAATGAAGATAGAAATCGCGGTAAATGCCGCGTTGGGACTGCCCTTAGTAACGACTAACGAGTGACCCAGCGAGGCCCACGAGCTGCTGTATCTTTTCTTTTCATATGATATTTCCCATTATTGTCATTATCTTACTTAAGAAAAAATATTTTCAACCAACGTGTTCTGCAAATGTAACACTCATCCGTTTATACTAGATCATACCCCGCGCGTGCACGCGGGAACTTCAATAAATTTTGAGGGTGTTTGAATCCATGAGCTATTTTTTTAACCTACCTCTTTTTAGCTTAAATAGCTAAAATAGCAACTAAACATGTGAGCTATTTCAGGGTTATTGGCTCATCCGAAAAATTATCCCCGAAATACATGCTAATTGGGCTATTTTTTCAAAGGTAAGGGAGAGAGGGGTAAAAGAGAGAGGGGTAAGGTCAAATAGCTCAAATAGCCTTCGGATCCAAACATTTCAAGGGCTATTTTATTATATAACTATTATCTTAGGCTCAACTTTAGCCCTCGAAACAGCTCTAGGCTATTTCTCCAAACACGCCCTTTGAAAATAAAATTTTAAAATAGAAACTAAAGTGATTGCATCGCAACATTCTATGCAAACAATACATTGCATACATTGATGCTATTAGCCGTAGAAATTCGATATAAGAAATAAATTGATGATTTTAGTGAATGGTGATGTGGACACATTGCATGTTGAGAGGAAACATAGTGGATGATGATATGACACGCTGAGCGTTGAGATAACTCCGTAGAGGGGATCTCTTGTATAGTTTTTGTATGGTTTCACTATGTAAAAATTGACCTCTTACAACTAATTAGTTCAGTACATTTATCATCTTATATTAATTTAATACATGATTTTTTAGTGGAACATAAATATATAACATTGGTTTATGGCATATAACTATCTTACTAGTTACTCTCTCTCCCAAATTACTTGTTATTTTGACTTTTCTAAATACATATCTTCTATTAGGTACATTAATATATATTTATGTTTACCTGCATAACAAAAAAATATGTATATTAAGAAATTAAAACAACACGTAATTTGAAATAGAAAGAGTATTTCTTTGTCACATCTAATGTTGCACCAATCGCTATAATGATTATGTGTGAATCGATTATGTTAATCTTTTCTCGAGTGAAGTGCAAATTGTGGATTCCTCTTCGTCTTTTCTTAATCAAATGATATTGAAATCCTCTTGAAAAATTATGAAACATTTTAAAGTGATATAACAAATAGATATGAACTCATTTTGCATAAAAAGAAACATATATAATTTAACATCTTAAAAATATAAATCACTAAATTATGCTATTTCTAAAGATTATCTGAATTTGTATGCCATAAAATGCTTCCCAAAAAATTATTTAAAATGCTTAATAGTTCTAGTGTGGGGTGAAACAATCTATAAAATTAATATATAGCATAAGGACAAAGATACGGTTGAAGTTTTGATCAAAAGTAAATGCAATTATCTACTTTGCTTTGATAGATATTAATTTTATAAATTATCCCATTCCGTGGTCAAATTGATAAAACTAGCATATATATATATATATATTGGAAAGGTAGCATAATTAAAGTTGCATTTGAAGAGTAAAATTAAAGTATAATTTTATAGCATAATTTCTAAAAGCTTTTAAGGTGTAAAACATCAAATAACCTATAAAAATGCTTAATTTTGTAAAGTTTATTAATATGGTAGATCTATAGATTCCTTTTTATGCAAAATATGTTTATCTTTATATGTTATATCACTTAAAAAAATTTAATAATTTTTAAAGATAATTTTGATACCATTTTAATCAAGAAAAAAGAAGAGAGAATTCACAATTTACATTTCACACGAGATAACTGACAGATTATATAGTAGTCTCTATCTCTACTCCTAAAAATAATGAAAAGGAGAATGGTACGTAAAACATCCGCTCTCATGGCTCTCTCTGCCTGCCGTTCGGCTCTACCTCCCCCACCGGCCCACGTAACCATGTTCCGTTCCGCAGGAAAAAACTCCCCCGCAAAAAATGAAAAACCAACGCCCGCTCCGATCCGCCGTCCGCGGTGTCGTCCGCGCAGCCAGTGTTGGATTAATTGGGTCTTGGGCCATTTAGTCTCAATTAATCCTAAGAATTAAAAGGTCCACAAAATAAATGCTAGGGATTCAATCCCGCATTGAAAGCCAATGAGAATCTTAACTAACTTAAAGGGTGGACTAACGGTGGACCACTTGTGAAGTTGGTAAAAGGAGAAGGGCGTGCCACACGCGCGCGCTCGCTCGCCTCGCCGCGCCGTGGCCGTGCCGTGTCGAGTCGAGACCGTGACCGTGACCGCATTCATGTCAGTCATAATCTTCTGTATTAAAACGACCATTACTGGTAACTGATGATGTTGAATACAGCAGTTACTGGTAACTGTCGTTTAATGGGAATTATGGTGGTCAGCAGCGTCCAGGTTCATTCCCTTCTCCTCTCATCTGCGCCTATATAAGAGGCGCCTATATAAGAGGACTACATCCTCTGGCACAGATACACATTCTCACACCCAGGTACTCCTGCTTAGGAGACCCCTCTCTTCTCCCTCTGTGTTGCTGCTCTCTGCCATTCCCAACGCAAGCTTTGCGCGCACACTGCTTGCGTGAGCAGTTGCCTCCGAACCTCGTCCACCTAGCGATCCTGCTCGGGATAGGCGGGCGATAAGGTTTTTGGGGAGCGTACCCGTACGCGCCTGCTCGCTCTCCTGTACGTCTACGTCCCTGTCCACGTGAACGACTACTTCCAGTACGACTACGTCCTCCGCGTGAACGACTACTTCCAGTACGACTACATCCGCGTGAACGACTACTTCCCGAAGGCCGTTCGTGGGACTTCACTGCAACGACTCGCCACTGCATCGACTCTGTACGACTACACCGAACAAGGTCCCTCCACGATTAGCATGTCTAGTCCAAGGGATAACGGCGCACCGGTTGACTCCGTCAACCGTCCCGCCTTTGGGTACATACTAAACCTCTTCTGTGTAATTTTGTTCAAGTTTTATTTGAAATTTAACTTGAACACATGCACATGCTTTGCTCTCACGGGATCACTTATATTTGTCATGAACGCGTTATTAATTTCTGGAATTAAAATGTACCGAAAATTGCCTAATTGTCTAACAATCCAAAAACCTTATATTGTTGATAGGCTTTCGGTAACTAGTTTCGCTGCAACGCTCAAACCAAATGTTTTCGATGGTTCAAATTACAAGCGTTGGAAGCAAAGGGTTACGTATTGGTTGACATCGATGAGCATCATGCATGTCATACAGGGGAAGCCCGAACAGTTTTCTCCAGAGGAGGAGAAGGCTTTCGAGGCGGCCGATAACCCGTTTCGTGGTGCCATCTTGAGTGTTCTCGCCGAAAACCTTGTGGACACGTACCTTTCCGTCGCCAAGTGGCAAAGATATTTGGGATGCGCTTGAGGCTAAATTTGGGGTTTCTGATGCTGGTGGTGAGCTGTATGTCATGGAACAGCTCTATGACTACAAAATGGTTGAAGACCGTTCTATGGTAGAGCAGGCCCATGAGATTCAGGCACTAGCTAGAGATCTTGAGAACTATAGCAAGGATGCACCATGTAAGTTGCCCGACAAGTTTGTGGCTGGAGGTATTATCTCCAAGTTATCACCTTCTTGGAAGGACTTTGGAACCTTTTTAAAACACAAGAGGCAAGAGTTTGTTGTTGTCGATCTTATCGGCACTCTTGATGTTGAAGAGAAGGCGAGAGCAAAGGACAAGACACATGGTAAAGGGATTGTTGGGTCTTCTAGTGCTAATTTGGTGCAGAAGAAGAACAACAATGCATTCAAAAAGAAGAACAAGCCGCATCAAAACCAACCAAAGGCTAAGCAGACGGCTCAGTTCAAGCAGAAAAAGCCGCCAACTGGAAAGTGCTACTGCTGTGGTAGCACGGAACACTTTGCTGCAAAGTGTCCGGATCGCAAGGATAAGAAAGATGGCAAAAGTGTCAATATGGTTATTAGTGAAACTGGTGGAACGTCGGGGTACGGTAATCTTTTACCTACGGTTCTTTCAAGATGTCGATCACCGATTGGTGGATTGATACGGGTGCTAATATTCATGTTTGTGCCGACATTTCCTTGTTTTCCTCTTACCGGGGGGGCGGAATTTCCTCCTTGTTGATGGGAAACGGATCACATGCGCGTGTTCTTGGTGTTGGTTCGGTCGATCTGAAGCTTACTTCGGGAAAGATCGTTCGATTGAAGAATGTGCAGCATGTCCCTACTATCAAGAAGAACTTAGTCAGCGGGTCTCTACTATGTAGAGACGGTTTTAAATTAGTCTTTGAATCCAATAAATGTGTAATTTCTAAGTTTGGAAGTTTTATTGGAAAAGGTTATGATAGCGGAGGTTTGTTCCGCTTTTCTTTGTCATATGAGTGTAATAAAGTCGTGAACCATGTCTCGAATGTTAATGATGAGTCAAATGTTTGGCATTCGCGACTTTGTCATGTTAATTTTGGTTGTATGATGCGTCTTGCAAACTTGAGTTTAATTCCAAAATTTACCTTAGTCAAAAGTTCTAAGTGCCATGTGTGCGTTGAATCAAAACAAACTCGCAAGCCTCATTTTTCGGCTGAGGCGAGAGACTTGGCACCTCTAGAACTAATTCATTCTGACTTATGCGAGATGAATGGTGTGTTGACGAAAGGTGGTAAAAAGTTTTTCATGACTTTGATAGACGATTGTACTAGATTTTTCTATATCTATTTGTTGAAGTCTAAAGATGAAGCGTTACAATATTTTAAAATCTATAAAGCTGAAGTAGAAAACCAACTTGAGAGAAAGATCAAAAGAATTAGGTCTGATCGTGGTGGAGAGTATTTTTCTAATGTTTTCACTTGCGTTCGTGAGGAACACGGAATAATTCATGAGAGGACGCCTCCCTATTCACCTCAATCAAACGGGGTAGCCGAAAGAAAGAACCGCACTCTAACTGATTTGGTTAACGCCATGTTAGACACAGCGGGACTTTCCAAGGAATGGTGGGGTGAGGCTATATTGACTGCATGTCATGTCCTGAATCGTGTTCCTGTAAAGAACAAAGAGATAACACCATTCGAGAAATGGGAAAAGAAAAGGCTAACAATTTCATACTTACGAACTTGGGGATGTTTGGCCAAAGTGAATGTGCCTATAATGAAGAAACGTAAACTAGGACCTAAAATTGTCGATTGTATCTTTCTTGGTTATGCTCTACACAGTGTGGGTTATAGGTTTTTAATAGTGAAGTCTGGAGTACCTGATATGCATGTTGGCACCATCATGGAATCCAGAGACGCTACATTTTTTGAGGACATTTTTCCTATGAAAGAGGTAGATAGCACATTTAGTCATGAATTGTCTATTAATAATGAACCCAAAGAACCTGCTGTTTTGATAGAACACAATGAACAACCACATGAGGAAAATCCTGAGGAGGATGACACTCCTAGAACCATTGAAGAGGCATATTCCTCTCCGGATGTTGACTATTGGAAGGAAGCAGTTCGGAGTGAGATGGACTCTATTATGTCTAATGGTACTTGGGAGGTTGTGGAGCGTCCCTATGGGTGAAAACCTGTAGGATGCAAGTGGGTGTTCAAGAAAAAGCTTAGGCCTGATGGTACTATTGATAAGTACAAGGCAAGGCTGATGGCTAAAGGCTATACTCATAAAAAAGGAGAAGATTTTTTTGATACTTACTCACCAGTTGCCCGATTGACCACTATTCAAGTACTACTTTCCTTGGTAGCTTTCCATGGTCTTATCGTTCACTAGATGGACGTTAAGACAGCTTTCCTAAATGGAGAGTTGGAGGAGGAGATCTATATGGATCAGCCAGATGGATTCGTAGTAAAAGGTCAAGAAGGGATGGTGTGTAAATTGGTAAAATCTTTGTATGGTCTTAAGCAAGCTCCTAAGCAATGGCATGAGAAGTTTGACAAAACTTTAACGTCAGTTGGCTTTGTTGTGAACGAAGCCGACAAATGTGTGTACTATCGCTATGGTGGGGGCGAAGGAGTGATCCTATGTTTGTATGTAGATGACATACTGATTTTTGGGACAAGCCTTAATGTGATTAAGGAAGTGAAAGAATTCTTGTCTTAAAGCTTTGAGATGAAAGATTTGGCGGAGGCTGATGTGATTCTAAACATTAAACTAGTGAGAGAAGGTGATGGTGGGGTTGTTCTTACACAATCTCATTATGTGGAGAAAATCTTGAGTCATTTTGGTTACAACGACTGCAAGCCAGCTCCAACACCTTATGATGCTAGTAAAATGTTAAGGAAAAACATAAGAATAATGAGAGATCAGCTGAGATACTCCCAAATCATTGGTTCACTAATGTACCTAGCTAGCGCTACTAGACCCGACATCGCATATGCCGTAAGCAACCGAGTCGATCCGTGTCTAACCCGGGAGATGCTCATTGGGAAGCTCTTGAACGGGTAATGCGCTATCCGAAAGGAACAATGGACTACACGATTCACTATACTTGGGTATCCTAGGGTACTAGAGGGTTATAGTGATTCGAATTGGATCTCCGATGCGGATGAGATTAAAGCCACAAGTGGATATGTGTTTACACTTTGAGGTGGCGCCGTCTCTGGAAGTCTTGCAAGCGAGACCATCTTAACGAGGTCAACTATGTAGGCGAACTCACCGCATTGGACACCGCCACGGTTGAGGCTGAATGGCTTCGTGAACTCCTTATGGATTTACCGGTAGTTGAAAAACCGATACCGGCAGTCCTCATGAACTGTGATAATCAAACGGTGATTGTCAAGGTGAATAGTTCAAAGGACAACATGAAGTCATCTAGACATGTAAAGAGGCGGCTGAAATCTGTCAGGAAAATGAGAAACTCCGGAGTGATAGTCTTGGACTACATCCAAACGGCTAAGAATCTGGCAGATCAATTCACAAAGGGTCTTTCACGTAATGTGATAGACAATGCATCCAGGGAATTGGGCTTGAGACCCGTCAGCGTTATTCCGTAGTGGTAATCTGTCCTATGTGATCGGAGATCCCGTGAATTAGGATAGTGCAACAAACTATTGTTTAACAGAGAGAAGAGAACCTTTGTAAAGGGCTCATTCCAGTAGATTTGCATTTCTCTTCTAAAATTTGTATGGCAGGTTGGTGAAAAACCTTAATGTGATCCGAGTGGCTCAAAGAGGAGCAAAGATGTTGGCCTACAAAACATCTTAAAGGATTGCACCTATATGGGTCTGATTGCTAGTCACAATCTATGAGATAGGGTGATCTCTAGATACCCATGAAAGGCACGAAGTATGACTTATACGCTCCAACTCGAGGGGATGCTTATAGCAGCCTAGTACTGGCAAGGGGCTCTAATCAAACTTGTTTGCACGAAACTGCCAATTCAAGGCATAGTCCATTGGTCAGTTGTGAATGAGTGTAGCTTTTGTCTCAGGTGGATGTTCAACTTAACAGTCTCCACCATAAAGTCAGTATATCAAAACAAGAGTTGAGAAAAGGACATTTCTTTGTGTACCTTGAAATTCTTGGTGGGGATTGTTGGATTAATTGGGCCTTGGGCCATTTAGTCTCAATTAATCCTAAGAATTAAAATGTCCACAAAATAAATGCTAGGAATTCAATCCCTTATTGAAAGCCAATGAGAATCTTAACTAACTTAAAGGGTGGACCAACGGTGGACCACTTGTGAAGTTAGTAAAAAGAGAAGGGCGTGCCACACGCGCGCGCTCGCTCGCCTCGCCGCGCCGGGCCGGGCCGTGGCCGTGGCCGTGGCGTGTCGTGTCGTGTCGTGTCGAGTCGAGTCGAGTCGAGTCGAGTCGAGACGAGACCGTGACCGTGACCGCATTCATGTCAGTCATAATCTTCTGTATTAAAACGACCGTTACTGGTAACTGATGACGTTGAATACAACAGTTACTGGTAATTGTCGTTTAATGGGAATTATGGTGGTCAGCAGCGTCCAGGTTCATTCCCTTCTCCTCTCCTCTGCGCCTATATAAGAGGACTCCATCCTCTGGCACAGATACACATTCTCACACCCAGGTACTCCTGCTTAGGAGACCTCTCTCTTCTCCCTCTGTGTTGCTGCTCTCTGCCATTCCCAACGCAAGCTTTGCGCGCACACTGCTTGCGTGAGCGGTGCCTCCGAACCTCGTCCACCTAGCGATCCTGCTCGGGATAGGCGGGCGATAAGGTTTTTGGGGAGCGTACCCGTACGCGCCTGCTCGCTCTCCTGTACGTCTACGTCCCTGTCCACGTGAACGACTACTTCCAGTACGACTACGTCCTCCGAGTGAACGACTACTTCCAGTACGACTACATCCGCGTGGTCGACTACTTCCCGAAGGCCGTTCGTGGGACTTCACTGCAACAACTCGCCACTGCATCGACTTTGTATGACTACACCGAACAAGGTCCCTCCACGATTAGCATGTCTAGTCCAAGGGATAACGGCGCACCGGTTGACTCCGTCAACCGTCCCGCCTTTGGGTACATACTAAACCTCTTCTGTGTAATTTTGTTCAAGTTTTATTTGAAATTTAACTTGAACACATGCACATGCTTTGCTCTCACTGGATCATTTATATTTTTCATGAACGTGTTATTAATTTCTGGAATTAAAATGTACCGAAAATTGCCTAATTGTCTAACAGCCAGGTCGCCCCCGTCGTCTGCGCCGCCATCGTCGGCCGCGGAGCCCCCGAGTCCGCGGTGCCCGTCGTCCACGCTGCTGCGACGCCCCCGTTGCCTGCGGCACCCCCGTCGTCCGTGCCGCCGCGCCGCCCCCCGTCGTCGGCGCGCCGCCATCGTCGGCCGCGAAGCCCCCGGAGTCCGTGGTGCCCATCATCCACACCGCCGCACCGCCCCCGTTGTCCGCGCCGCCCCGTCGTCCGTGCTGCCACCAGTTGCTCCTCCATGCCGTGCTCCCGGCCAGCTAGCTCTCCAGACCGACGCCACCAACTGTGGTATGATCTCTCTGATCTGATCTCTCTCCCTCACCTCCCCAATTGTGGCAATGATGATGCCATGTGAGAGCTAGCAGTGCGAACCTGAAAAAGGGGATTATTGGCATGATCATGGAATCACAGATCAGAGTTGGTCCTCCACATTAGATGCATGCAGCAGCAGCAGCTTGCTGCTGATGCTGCTTGCTGACGGTGATGAACAACAATGATGCTGGAGGAACACTTACTGCTCCTCCACGCCGTCCCCCCTCTGCAAATTAATTCGTGAGTGATTTACTTGGAAAGACAGCCAATTTTGTTGATGCTAAATAAAGTATCAAAATTAATGTTTAGCATACTCCCTCTGTTTTGGTAAAAGAAGTCGTTTAGGACAAGGTTTGAGTCAAATATTGGAATATAAATCATGAATAACTTTTAAGTCGTTGAGTTTGGAAATGTGAAAACTAAATGAGTAGATTTGTATTGTAAAATAATTTCATAAAAGTATACATATGTTGGTTTTTAATAATTATTTTTATAAAAATAAGAAGTCAAAGTTGTACTTTGGAGACCGTGTCGCTGTCATAAACCACTTACTTTACCAAACTAGAGGGAGTAGTTCACTTTGTTGGAAGAATAAAGGATAGTTACTGTTGACGGTAGATTATCGTATCAAAGTTCATATGGATTTGCAAGCGGACAAATCCCCCGTCGTAGTCAAGGGACCCTTCTTCCCTCGAGTGGTGAACCCAAGGTATCGAATCCGTGGAACAATGTGCAACGCAAAGATTCAATCAAGTAAAGCAAGGAAAGCTATCTAATGAAGAACCAAATTGCATCTAATATACTAACTCATAAAGGAAACACATCTAATCTAATCTACTAAAGAGGTAGCAAGAGAAAGCAAGAGATAACCGATCTAGAGAATCTAGATCATGCTTATGTTGTAGCTCCAAACAAGATAGATGAATATAGAAAAGCGAATCTCATTAAAAGCACCTTTAAACCGCGGCCTCCGGTCCGATTCCGAAAACGCCCGCCTTTCGGAACCCCGTTCTGTCACAACGTATTCCTATTCATGCGGGTAGTCTAGGGCGAGTTCGATAAGAACAAGTTGAAATCACTTGGTCGGTCCGGTATGCACCTCTAGCCACCGCGGCTACAAGAGCACCCTAAGCAATCTATCTTAAGTATAGATTGGGGAAGAAGCAAAACCAAAAAGAAAACAAAATCATCGAGAAGGCACTTGATCGCTAGAAATCGGAATCACATAAAGACTTCACCATGAATGATTACATGAACAAGATCACCACCGGGATCCTACCTCGATCTTGATCCTTGCTCCGGAGCTCCGACGTGGTCTTCCATGCAAGGTTCCCA
Source organism: Cenchrus americanus (assembly GCA_947561735.1). Taxonomy (NCBI): domain Eukaryota; kingdom Viridiplantae; phylum Streptophyta; class Magnoliopsida; order Poales; family Poaceae; genus Cenchrus; species Cenchrus americanus. The sequence goes on from OX387245.1 coordinate 183,153,937, forward strand.
CGTCGGCTAGGGAGACCCTAGTCAACTAGCACGACCCTCATCTCCGAGATGGTGTCCCTCAAGCTTCTCTGCTCCTCGGCGGCGGATGACGAATTGGTTGATGTGTGGTTCTCGGTCAGTGGGCTATAAATAGCCCGAGAGGCATCTAGGTCAAAGGAGAGGGGCGACTGGGCCTCGAAATGGGCTGGCCGGCCTGGGCCGACCGGCCTGGGCCCACTTCGGCCCAGTTCGTGGCCTCCTTGGCCCGGTGTTGCTTCCCGAGTCTTCTAGATCCTCCCCCCTTCTGCATGTGGGCCCTTGTCGTCAGTTTCTCTCCGAATTGGACGAAGCTCCTTGTCTCGCAAGATTCAGCACTTTTCTGGCTAGGTCCTCGGAGTTTGTCATCTTCTCGGGCTTGGTCCTTGGGCTCTTGGAGTCATGTTCACTTCATTGCTTTACTTGTACCGGGCTTCAAGGTCTTGTCATGAGGTGCTTAAGGAACTTATCCCGGAAGTCTTGCTTTCAACGATAAAACCCTGCATAAACACTAAACTCCAAAACCGACATGCACAAGTGAACTTGTTATACCACGGGGGTTAGTACCAATGGATAAGATACAAAAGTCATGCCAACACCGAAGGTAAACTCATGGCTAGGTTGACAGAATTTCACCGTCAACAGTTACTATTTTTAATCAAGGCTGAAAAATGGAACCTCTCACTGGTTCATTGGGTATCTGACGAAACTGAATAGGACATGAAACACTGATCTAAGAAAAACATCTATACATTTTTTTGTCAGATGCATCTGGTGCTCAGCAAGATAATTACAGAAATCATTTCAGTCCAGAAAACTTAGACAATTTGAGATAGCAAGCATTCATCAGCTATATAACTCTCTGATTTCTTTACAATCTGATGGAGCACACATCTGCTGTTGGACAACATGAACAATGACAGTATGCCAAAATCAGCACATCTTTCCATCATAACATGTACATATACATTCAGCACATATGCCGATCCATAGAAGTAGCAAGCACATGATCCAGGAAGTAGTAACTAGCATTTATCATAGGAATTTTTCATAGTAACTAGCATTAGATACTACGAGTTGATTAATTTCAAATGATATTGTGTAAAAGTGGCTTCAAATTTGTGATGTTTTGTTCCACACAACTATTAACTTTTCATCAAACCATATCCTGCAATCATACATCACTGGAAACCTAGATGCTAAGCAAGCATGAAACTAAATCTTGACCGTATCCAAAGTACTGGAACCAAATTGATACCAAACAACAAGAAATTAGAATAGACCAAGCACTCAACCGGTATCACAGTAATCTTGCAAGGATATCCACACCCTAATCAAGCTATAGGCCAAGCCCTGCCACCAAAAATATTGTTGGTGGCCTAGATCAGAGATGTCTGAAAGAAAGAAAGAAATCCCTCTCTTGATTTACAGTATTTTGCTCTCAACGTTTAGTAATCACAAGTTTTTCTTTGATATTTCAAATTAGTTTCTGAGCCTATCATGTTCTTGAAGGAGATGATCCAACAACCGTTAGATCTGAAATGAAGGGACCCCATTTCAAAATGAATAGGTAACTGGAACTATATTATTTGGGCTCATGAGTTGGTAGTCCCATCATTTTGTAAAGGGTATCTAATATGGTTTAATTTTAAATATAAATTTATTCTTCTGTATTGTCATTGGATCATACAAGATCATGAGAACCTCCACAATTTTTTACTTAAAAAATAAAGATTCGTCACAATTCAGTATGCACACAACAGAGGTGTACTATCATAATAAATATTGATAACTTTGTCTCCTCAAAGCAAGCAATCAGAGTAAGCATGGCGTCTGGAGTGTCTACTGCTGAAGATAACTCACGAAAATAGGCAGCACTACTGCACAATGCACTTCAGTTTTATGGTGGCATGCTGATAAGATTAAAAATTTTGATGGAAGTAAGGAAGTAGAATAATATCGCATCGTCAAAATTTAGCCTACATCATCTCCAATGTTGTGTGGAAAAGTTGTTAATTTTTTTAGTTTTGTAGTTACTCACACCTTGGTCAGTTTGAAATCAATGGATGGTAAAACAATATACGCCTTCGAGGGAGTAGCTCTTAATTATTTTATTGAAAATTAAATTACATAAAGTACATGTGATTTTCTACGAGTTGTACTCTGATTGTAGTAGAATTGGTGCTTCAAATCAATCTGCAGTTCAATATTTCCTGCATAGGGTGCCTGCGACGTAATTTCTTCGTCGATCTTGTAGTGAATGTAGAAAATGCTTGGAGAAAGCGTCTACCAAGCATTATAAAATACTATCTTCGGCGCATCACAGACATCAATATTGAGTAGATGGAGTGTGTCATTTTGAGTGTCTTTGTCATAGCCACTTAGTCAAATTACCACATTATAATGGATCAAAGTGTGCGCTCAACTTCAACTCATTCTTCGGATGTGATGTCTTCAATTGAGAAATTTTTATTGTATATTCTGTGTATTACGCTATAGATAATTGGATGCCTGTAATAACGCACGGGCATGAACCTAGTGTCAAATAAGGAATGAAAACTTCAACCTAGTATCTCGTAGGAAAGTTGTACTTTTTGAGGGCCAAATAAGGAATGCTTCATTTTGGTGGTGTCATATGGGGATTTTTCTCATACTCTATACCTCACTTGTGCTACCCCATTCCACTGCACCACTTTGTTTTTTTCCAATCTTATCAAAATTGGTCTCTCTAATATGCTAATAGGGATATGATTACATGATTTCCAGTAATAGAAGGTGAGTGCGAATGCATCTAGGCATGTTTGTATATACTTATTATGCTAAAGAAACTTAATTCCTATAAAAAAGATAATAAACCCATTCGTTGAATAACACTAATACCCAGCAAATTATCAATGAGGAAGTGGTACTTCCTCTTTTCTCTCTCAAGGAGGCAAGCTAGAATTGGCAAATTTTGTTCTTTCTTCCTTTGCAGTTTTTTTATTGTTGCACCCTCAAGCTCCACAAAGGGGTTATCAAACAATTAGACAAATACATGAAACATTTCTTATGAAGAGGATCTAATCTGTAATCTCAATGCAAAACAACCATCCAAAGCCGCTTGGGAGATGGTTTTCCTGCCTAAAAATGAAGGGGGGAGCGGGGTTGGGAGTGATCAATCTAGAAGCTCACAACAATTCTCTTGTGACACCCCAGGTTTTCAGCCGCGTCTTTAACCCTAATGAGCAGGTCAACCGAGTTGATTTTGGTCAAACGACAGTCAACCTGGGCCATCACCTCGAAACATCACCAACAATCCCTAATGACCCACCTTGGTCAACCTTGGTCAACCCTTAGACAAGTTTGGTCAAAACCCTAGCCAAAACCCTAAAACCCCTTTTGACCCTCCTATGTCGCCCGAAACTTTTGCCGCGTTATCCAAAATTCACCTAAACACTTCAAAATCTCCCAATGTAAAAGTTGTGTAGTTTGTCAAGGGACACAACTTTCATGTTGAGTGCCATTGCTGGTTTGAAGTGCAAAATGGTGAAAAATGCAGGTCAACGCCTTTGTTACTATTCATCGGCGCCCAGAAATCAATGATCTTGGCATGCAGTTTATGCAAAATTGGTTGAGAAAAACGCCCTAGAGCTTTTGGCAAACTTATAGAGGGTAGTGTGGTGAACAACTTTGGTATTCAAATGTTTGTCCATTCAGTTCAAAAATTTTGAGAAAACCGCGCTTGAACAGGGCTAAGTGAATTTCAAATCGGGCTAGTCCGCGCCCATGCGCGCGACATCGTCGCGGCGCGCCGACCCCACCCGCCGTATGCATGCACGCCGAGGCCCCGAACCGACCGACGGTCCGAGGCCCGCGCCGCCGCGTGCGTGGCAATGTAGGGGTGACGCGCGCCAAGCCTAGGCCGGTGCCATGCGTCCAACTCCCACACGGCGGCGGGCGCACCGCCTCCCGCCATTGGTCACGGCGTGGCCGCACGTCGCCGTTGCCCCCACCAGCCGTGTCGCGCCCCATACTGCGACCCCACAGCCTTGGCGCGCAAGGAAACACCGCCACCGCCTTGCTTGCCTATAAAAAGTCGGCCGACCTCCTCCTCGCGCGACCCCGAGCCCGCCGCCGCCCGCCATTGACACTCCTCGGTGAACCTCCCTGCCCGTTCGAGCCGGCACTGGTTGAGCGAGCCTAGCCTCTCTCCTAGCACTACTAGAGCCTGCAATCGCGCTTGTTGCCCTGGCCAAACCGCGTGCTCGCTAGAGCACGGGTTCCAGCGGCCGCCGTCGAGCAGCCGTCGGTGAACTCAATCCCGCACCTACACCCCGAGCCAACCGACCCTCCTAGCAGCTCCTCTGGGACACCCTGAAGGTTCCATGGACACGTGTTGCCCAGCCGGACCTTCCCCTTCGCCGGACTTCGCGTCGTCGCGGTCGTGTTGCCTCTGCGCCGCCGCCGCCGCCGCTTGCCGGCGATCTCTCGGGCCGAACCAAGCATCCCAATCGAGCACGGGTACGCCTAATTGTAGCCAGGTGCCGCTTGTTGCCCAACCCCGGCGACCCCTCGCCACCGGCGAGCCTTCCCCCGCCGCTGAGGGTACCTCTGTGAGGATTTTTGGACTCGAGGGCCTAGCAGTTAAAGTTGAGGGCATAGTTGTGAAAGTTCAGAAGTTCCAGGGGCCAGAGTGCATATATATTCTTCTTTTCTTGGGTGTGTTGACTGCACCTTGTAAAATCCATATAAAATCGTAGAAAAATCCAAAAATTGCAAAAACAATTTTGTTGTGCTTTGGGTGACTATACCTACAACTTTTGCAAAGCATCTATATAATTTTGAGCTTTAGTTTTTGCATGAAAAATAGAAATCCCTTTTACCTAGATCTGTTGTTCTGCAAAATCCATAAATATTCATGAGCTGATTTTTGGATATGTTGTGAGTATTAGCAGGTGTTGGCCCTGTGCAAAAAATTGCACAAAGTTACTAAAGGATTCTTTTATTATGATTTTTCTTGCATTTAAGACTTTTCTGACTAGATAATTTTTGTAGCAAAAAGTAAATAGATTTTGGAGCTATACTTCTGGGAATAGTCATGAAATGTCCAAATACACCTTCAGTGAATTAATCATGATTTTTGGACTGCTAGAAATATTTATCCCTGATTTATGCTTGTTTTTAATCATAAATGTGTAGATCAAATTCTATAATGTCTATAGATGTGTGTGTTGGTTTTCTAGGTTTGTTTTTGACCAGAGAGTGTGTAGGAGAGAATTTGGCTCCATAAGTGCTTTATTTATTTTTATATGCATTTATCTTGTTTGTGGTAAATAGAAATGCTATATTTGATATATTTATTTTATTGTTTAAGAAAGTTTGCATGTGTGAGCAGTGGCTTGCATTAGATTTAATGAGCTCAGTGAGTAACCCACTTGGTGTTTTATGAATTATTTTGTTGAATAAAATTGAGAAGCCATTGTAGGTTGAATAAAGAAATTAAAATGGGAAAATCACACTCCACACCTAAGAACCTTGTGTTTGTGTTGTGAAACTTGCTAACAAGTTTATAACCAACCCCTTGCTGTTTGTGGTAATTAAATTAATTTACTTGTATATATATGTACACAGTCACTATTAAAAAGACTGGATAATAAAGCATCGCATATTGTTCCTTTATAGGAAGAGTGTGTTGAATGTATTATTATCTAGGTGAATGTGATCAACCATGCACCCCATGGTTGTCATAAGTTGTTTGTAATTATCTAATTCAATTTGTCAATTAAGTCTTGCATTTGCATCCTCCGTGTAGAAGTCCCTGACGGTAGCTACACGCTCGTGCCAGTTGACGAGTACGAGGGAGCAGGAGGAGACGTGCACTACATCACCGTAGAGCAAGGCCCGGACCAAAGTCCGGAAGTTTGTGTAATTTCTTGTGCCAACGAAGGTGTGACAACCCGCCCAGGAAAATACCGTACTATCACCTAAGACCGATCCACTTTGGTCATTAAGCAATAATAAAGTATCATCCTGTCGTTAGTTGCCGGGTTAACGCCCGGTAAATCACTTGAAAAGCAACAAGGATCGAATATATGCATTAAAACTCACTCGATGGCGAGTCCAGAGATACCACACCATTAATATCCAAATTCATACCCCGAGAGGTTTATTTATTACAAACCATAGTTTTTGTCATGATGGGGTAGTTCAGAGTTTTGAAAAGCAGCGGAAATTAACTAGCGGAAGCGAAGACACCACGGGAGGCCATCCATGATGCTTTCAGTAGTCATCCTCCACCCACTCCAGCTCCCAGCCGGGCGGGATCTCTCCGGGCCACACGTCACTGAAGGCATTACCTGGATCAACACATTATAGCAAGGCTGAGTATACTAATACTCAGCAAGTCTTACCCGTCAGTGATAAGTACTTCACCAAATCTAGACCATGAAAGGCTTTTTGGCTACTGGGTTGCTTTTGCTAAAAAGTAACAAAGGTATGTCCTTATTTTCAAGATTTTAGCACAAGTTCTAGTGGGTTTAACCTTTACTACATTAGCCAACTAGTACAAACAAGGTTGTACAATACAATTAATCAAACATCATCTTCATCAACTTCCATCATTAGGGATCTCATGACTAGTGGAGTAAGTAGTCTCGGATGACGGTGAGAGGCCGACAATCGATTGATTTAAACCTTGCAAGGTAGACCCAAACACACGGTAGGCTGTCCCCGCAAGAACAACTTCCCAGGCCGTCCCCAAAAATCCTCGGGTCGGGATCGAATCTTACGATCTTTGGTGCGAGCTATCCGGCATACCCCGCGAGATACCGGAGTCACCATACACCACCGTAGCTAGCCGTGAGAGCGAATCCCAAGAGTAGTAATAGTAGGATCCCTTGCCGCCTCATTAAGGTACTAAGCTTACCGGCCCCATAACCGGCATGTGCTTAGTACGTTCAAAGACTTAACCCACATAACCACTAGACCGGAGCCCAGATCCCAAGCTCTTACCACGTGAGCAATCATTCAAGGATACATTGTGATTCCTATCTAGGAACCTATTCTCGCGAGTGAGGTCATCACCCGACTTGTAACGGCCCTATAGCTTAGCAGCTATCGACCTATCATACTATTAAGGACAAGGTACCTAGGATCATGCATCTAGGGTTTCATTCAACTCCTGAACGTAAATGCACAATCATTCATAGATAATTGAATAAAGAACTTTAAAACTAGGTTAGATGCACCGGAGCTTGCCTTCGTCAGCTAGGTTAGCTTGGGCATCCTCGGTGTCGAGTACTTCCACGTACTGCAGAGAACCTTCCGCTCCTCCTTCCTCGGTTTTCGGGACAAGGGAGTAATCTCCGTCCGGAAGATCTACACGGAATGCAATGCACTTTAGGTGATGTGATAGTTTGTTGTCTTATCCAACTTTGGTTGGTTATATTCACCTTAACAAGCATCTATCTAAGGTTCTCTTTTAGGAAGGTTATTGGTTGTACATGGGCTACTCTTTTATTCCACATTTGAATAAAGGTTTTTATTAAGCTTATCATTTCATGTAAAAGCTTCATTTCCTTTTCGTCTTCACCAACAAAGGTGTAATTAATATTTTTGTTTATGAATTAATTTCTTATCAGTGATGATAATTAATTATCTTTTAATTATATTAAATAATACTTTTCAAAAAGGAAAAGAATTAATTAGGGATTTTTCTTTATTTAATTTCCCTTTAATATTAAAAGGGCATTTAAGCTTTTTATTAATCAATTAACTTACCAAAAATTAAATGAGTGTTTCTTAAGCCTACCAGCACCTATCCTGGTCCATTGGACCCACATGCAAGTGTTGGATGCTAGGAAATTAAATATTATGGAAAATAACAAAGCTAGCTAGTGATTCAAAGTAAATGCATATAAAAATAAATAAGCCTCAAAATGATCCAAACTTTCTTGTGCAAGCTCTCTGGTCCTAAACAAGTCTAAAGAACCAGCATGTTCACATGGAACCTCTACTGAACTTGATTTATTAATTTACAAAGGAACACATGCATAAATCAAGAATAATTACTTCTGTTAATCCAAAATTCATGATTAATTCACAAGATGTGTATTTTGGCATTACAAGACAGTGTGCACAAGTTGAGCTCAAGAACATAAATATATTTAACAGGAAAAATCATCTAAGCAGTTACTGCAGGAATGGAAAAGAATTTATTTAGCAAGATCTACTGCATAACTTTGTGCAATTTTTGGCACAGCATCTAGTCATATCCTAACACACAACATATCCAAAATTGAGCTACAGAGAAGTTGTGGATTTCAAGTTATGACAGATCTAGGTTTAATACATTTGTATTTTTCCTGCTAAAACTGTTTATAATCTAGCTATGAGTATATAACAAAAGAGGTGGGATTTATCATCCTGAATCCTACAAAATTGGTTTGGGATTTTTCTGATTTTTCTGTGAATTTCTACGAATTTTCTAAGGCTCTGGACCTAACTGCAAGAAAAACTAGATAAGGATCCTTACAACTAAGCCCTACATTTAGCACGAAACACCCTACACAGATTCAGATCCTTGCAATCGAGCCCTTGGCCGGGCCGGCGGCGCGGGCATTGCCAATTCCGGCGAGCCGGCGGCGATCCCGGCCAGGCAAGCGGCCGTGGAGGACCACATGCTCACCTAGGAGTGGTTGGGGACCGGAGTGGAGGCAGAGAGGTGGGCGGCGGCGAGGTTCGGCGGGGGGCCGGCCGGCGGGGGGCCGCGGCGGCTCGAGGAAACACGGCTAGGGGGCGATGGGGCCGGTGAACAAGCGGCCGTGTGAGCTTCACTAGGGCTTAGGGAAGCGGACCGGGGTGGGCGGTCGGCGGTGAGCACGGCGGCGAGCTCCCGGCGGCGTGCGGCGGCGGCAATGGCGCGGGGGCGGCTCGGGGGTGGTGCGCGGCGGGGGAACGGGGGGGGGTTTAAATAGGAGCGCGAGCACCGGGTGACGCCGGGTGACGACGCGAGATGCTCACCGTGCTACGACGGCTCGAGGCGCGCGCGTACGGCGGCGGCACGACCGACGGACCGCCGGTCCGCGGCGTGCGCGCGCGCACGGCGGCGTGGGCCTCGGGGCTCCTCGGGACGGGGCGCTCTAGGGACGTGGGGCCTCGGGATGGAGCACGCCTCGACCGGCGGGGCCTCGGGCGGCGCGGGCGTGGACGCGGAGCAAGGCCGGCGGCGGGCGGCGACGGCGGCGCACGGGCGCGTGCGACGTCGCGGCGTGACGCGCTGCGGGCTCATCCGTGTTGCTCGGTGCCCGATTCACAACGGTTTTTCTCAAAATTTTTGAACAGAACGAACCCAGTGATGAATACCAAAGTTGTAGATCTAGGTACCAACAACATTTTCTACAAAGGCTATATGGGTTTTTTCTGCCTGGATTTGAAAATATTTGAATGCCAACTTTGAATGTCAGCCTGTTTTGGCAAACAGTGATTTCTGCCTTGCAAGGGGTTTTTCAAGTTTTTCCTCTCCAAATTTGAAATGCCAATCTACATGAAAGTTGTGTCCCTCATCAAGATATACAACTTTCCTAAAGGTAGAATTTTAAGTGTTTAGGTGAATTTTGGAGAACGCGGCAAAAGTTCTGGCAGACACCTGTGGACACTGGGGTGGCAAGGGGTTTGACCCAACCTTTGACCATGGGTTGGCCCCACAAGTGTGTTTACTATTCATTTGGGGTCACTAGGGTGGGTTAGTGAGTTTTTCGAGGTGAGGGCCCAGGTTGACCTAGGTTTGACCACGGTTGACCATTTGACCGGCTATTACGTTAATGACGGTAATTAAAAACCTGGGGTGTCACAGAAGGCAAGCCCCGGTTTATCATTAACCCTTTTTGTTTAAAATTATGCAACTATCTTTGTTATTCTATGTGCATTTACGTTCAGGAATTGAATGAAACCCTAGTTGCATGATCCCTAGGTGCCTATGTTCTTTTACTAGTATGATAGGTTGTTAGATGCTATGCTCTAAGGACCCGGTAAAAGTCGAGTGATGTTCGTCACTCACGAGAATAGGGTCTCCTTTATGGAATCACCATATTTATAAATGGATTGCTCATGTGGTAAGAGCATGGGATTTGAGATCTGGTCCGGTGGCTTCGTGGGCTAAGCTTTTGAACGTACTAAGCACTTGTCGGGCATGGGACCGGTAAGCCTAGTACCTTAATGAGACGGCACGGAATTTTACTACTACTACTTTCGATTCGTCTCCTGCCCAGCTTGCAACCGGGAGGAGGGTACTTGTGTGAGGCTGGGTGTACTAGGTGGGGCATGCCAGATAGCCTTGTACCCGAGACTGTAAGCTATTATCCCAACCCGAGGAATTTTGGGAACCGTTTGGTCGGTGTCGGCTTTGTTGGGGCACCGCTCCGTGTGTTTAGGTCTACCTTGCAAGGTTTTGAATCTATCGATTGTCGGCCTCTCACCGTTATCTGAGACTGCTTAATCAACTGGCCATGATATCCCTTAATGATGGAACTATGTGAAATTTTCTGCGTGAATTAATTATTTTGTACAATTTTTGATTGTATTAGTTGCTCATTATAGTAATGATAATCTCACTAGAATCTGGGCTAAAATATTGAAAGTAAGGATCCGAGATCCTAGTTGCTTTTTGGCAAAACAAACCCACCAGCCAAAAGCCTACATGTCTAGAGGTAACCTTTGTCGGGTAAGTCTTGCTGAGTATTAGTATACTCAGTCTTGCTATAATTGTTGCTTTTAGGTGAAGTTGTTTGGCCTGGTGAGATTCCACCTGGCTGGGAGCTGGAATGGGTGGATGATGACGCCGAGTGATGGCATCACGGATGGCCTCCTGTGATGTCGTATCGTATCGCTATTAGTACTTCCGTTGTTTTAATAAAACTCTGAATCATTTACTTTTATGTCAAGAACCATGATTTGTAATAATGGACACTACGGGGAGATTGGTATTAATTGTAAGGCACTCTGGACTCTCCTTCGTGGGAGTTTAATGCATACGTTCGATTCTCTCTGTGTTTTTAAGTGATTTACCAAGTGTAAACCCGACAACACTCAATGGGATGATTCTTTATTATCGCATAATGACCAAATGGAGTGGTTTAGGCGATAGTACAGAATTATCTCGGATGGGGTTATCATATCTCTCCTACACAAATTCTTACACAATTTTTTCAACGGAGTTGATACTCCCTAGGTGCACCTAGTGTGGAACAATTACTACCAAAATGGCAGACTTCCAGGTCAACATAAAAAGGGGTCAATTACTACCAAAATGCTTTCATCACCACAATTTTGAACCAACCTGATCCATATAGGAACTTTCACCTCCCTCTGTCAACCCAAGCTCACCCGCAGCTTCAAGAACTATTCACTGAAATGGAAATCTTCCAGTTACAGGACCAGGAGGATATTAGGGGTTACTCTAATGTCTTCACCGAAAACTACTTTGTGCACACATGGGCACATGCCCACCATCCGAGGAACTGACACGTAAAAATCAACTTTTGCAGGAAGAATGGCATGTGAAAGTTAATCACATTTGCCCGCCTATTAATTAGTCAGAAGGAGGAGGGAGTAGGAGGGCATCTCCTGTAGCTTTTTGCCGCATAGGGGGTGCATCACCGCAGCTTTTCACGTCCAACGATGCATCAACTGCCGCTTTTGCTGAGCAAGTGGGTTAGTGCGGCGAGTGCCATCTCGCCATGCGTTTGGTGGACAGTGAAAAAGTTCCGTGATAGAGAAACAGACCCGAATTTTTTCTTCGTTCCACTTCATTTTATTCTGTTTTTTTTTGCTAGAGCAATTAATGCTTTCCGGCATCCTTCGTCGAAACCACCTGCAAGCTGCAGATTCGTTTTGGCTCAATCAGTTAATTACTTTACACAAATGCAATCTTGCAATGTTGGCTTGCAATGTTGTAGTGATTCACTGTGATTCTAAGGTGCTGTTCTTTTGATTCGAAGGTCCAATTCACTGTGATTCTAAGGTCCTGTTCTTTTGATTCTAAGGTCCAATTCACTGTGATTTTAAGGTCTTGTTATCTTTATTCTAAGGTCCAATTCACCATGATTCTAAGGTGTTGTTCTTTTGATTCTAAGGTCCAATTCACTGTTGGGCATTTGTACATGAGAACAGAACTGGACCATCTGGAGGATTTGATTATAAGAATTGATTGATTAGGAGGCCGATTTCGGGGGCCTCACATATCTATTTCTGGCTGTTCTCGAGGGAGACCTCGAGGTTCTCGGGAACACTCTTCTGGTGTGATACCCTTGAGCGAGGCGGAATTGTGTTCGAGGAGTGCCAGACCCTCGATCCGGAAAATACTGGCTCAAGGCGGAATTGTGTTTGAGGAGTGCCAGTACGGCGGTGTTCACTCAAACAAGCTAATACTACTAAAGTCAACCCTCCAATTCTTTGATGCGGTATTGGCAGAACGAATAGTATTGGCAAATGAATAGTGTTGGCAAATGAATAGTATCTGGAGGATTTGATTATAAGAATTGATTGATTAGGAGGCCGATTTCGGGGGCCTCACATATCTATTTCTGGCTGTTCTTGAGGGAGACCTCGAGGTTCTCGGGAACCCGCTTCTGGTGTGATACCCTCGAGTGAGGTAGAATTGTGTTCGAGGAGTGCCAGACCCTTGATCCGGGAAATACTGGCTCAAGGTGGAATTGTGTTCGAGGAGTGCCAGTACGCCGATGTTCACTCAAACAAGCTAATACTACTAAAGTCAACCCTCCAATTCTTTGATGCGGTATTGGTAGAAAGAATAGTATTGGCAAATGCATAGTATTGGCAAATGAATAGTGTTGGCAAATGAATAGTATTGGCAGAAAGCGCAAATGAATAGTATTGGCAGAAAGCCTGCCCTACATTTCAAAACCAGGTACCTAGGTCATTAGCGATAGTAGGTTGATTAAGACTCTGCATTCAAATACAAGTGGTGCACAAATCTCAATGCAAATTCTTACTTTACCATGATATACGGCTGGATCCTGGGTGGGCATATGCCCATGTGCGCACAAAATCTACTCTCATGCCTTCACTGCAAAGGCATACAAAGCTATTAATAGTCATAGAAGCACCCACCCATCGTTTCTCTGGATTTGGAAATCCAGATGTCAAATGAAGCACAAAGTTTTCTTCTGGTTAGTGCTCAAAGACAGAGTTAACACTAGGGATCTTTTGAGAAGAAAAGGGAGAGATTTGGAGTCTTACACATGTGACATGTGCATTTTGCATAGACTAGAGTCATCAACACACCTCTTCCTTCGTAACTTTGCCAAAGCCTACCTGTCTTCAATTGGGGTAACTTTTGTCGGGGACAGCCCTGAGGGTCCCCTAAAAACAACCAGGGGAATCCTGCTTAAAACCTGCAAAAAACCAAAGTAAAGCGCTTGTCACTTAAGCACGCACCCAAGGGACAGCCCACACCGTGGCGGCCCCCGCGGCCCATCGGAGTAGCCCAGTCGAGGGCTCCCTCGAGCGGGCTCCGCCTCGCTCGAGGATTCGCACCTCCCTCGAGCGAACTCCGCCTCGCTCGAGGGCTCCCACCCCCCTCGAGCGGGCTCCGCCTCGCTCGAAGCTTCTGCATGCGCACGTCCGTTCCCGCACGCGGGTACGGACATTTAATGCTCTGACAACGGCGGGGCGGTGCCATCATGCGCCTGTGACTCACGCCCCGGCCCTGTTGCGCCAACTCCCTAGGGGGAACCCATCCCTGCCACTGTGGGGGACTGTGCAACATGGCCGGTGTCAGCCCCGTGACGCCGCGCCGCCTACTCCCGTACGGCTAACGTGCCGAGCCCTCGAAGGGGGCCGACCACACCCTCGAAATGCTTTCTCGTGACCTTGCAGGGACAGGTCGTGACGCTAGGCCGGCGGGGCGCCATCCCTGCCACCGTTAAATACAGGCGGCCGCCCCCGTGCGTACAACGCCACGCCGGGCACCGTGGTAGCGCGGCCCCGCGCGCGTGAGGCATGCGGGAACGGGACGACGCCACGCCTACCACTGTATCCCGTACGGATCATCGTCAGCAACCTCCTCGAGCCCGCCTGGGGACATCACGGCCGACCACTGCGCCCCTACCCTCGAAGTTACCTCTGTTCCGGTACAAGATACGCCATGATGGCCAGATCGCGGCAAGGACCGTCAAGGCGGCCACCTACTCTACGGCGTTGCACACCATACTCCCCCATGTAGCTGAATAGTGCGGCACGCTTGTAATTCACCCTCTCCTTGGCCTATAAAAGGAAGGTGAACTCCCCCGCCGCAGGGGACATCAGGACATCGACACACGAGCACTCGCAACAATCACACCCGTACTCCCCAATTCTCCCACAACATCTTCAGCCACTTCGTCAGGGACTTGGAGGCCACGCCTCCTCTCCCGCCTTGCTTGTAGCCGCCCCACTACAGGCACCCCGGTGCTGAGCAATATAGTGCCCCGAGCACACCACCGTGCGGACGTACGGCCTCCGGCCGGAACCGGGATAAACCTTGGACCATTGAGGGATAGACCTTGGCGCTTATTACTGGTTAGTGTCGGGACCATATTCCGCACCGACAACTTTCACAACCACCGGATCAATTTTTCAAATCTATTCGAGAATCAAACTGCAACCGGGAGTTCCCTTCTTTATGGAGATAATTATTGTGATGACTTGGAGTATTTGGACTACAAGGAAGGAGTGACTGGATTTTTAATCGAAAGGATCCAATTGTGGAGGTTTGCAAGAGGAAATTTGTCTCTAAATTTCCCTCCTTTTATTCAGAGTCAAACCAAGTTTGATTGACCCCACAAAAAATTGGCTTCTCAATGTGTGTAGTAGCTCTCAGCTCTTATTGTTGTTTTCCTTTCTCTTCTTTTTTCCACTTCTCTTTCACTTTCTTTGGTGACTTTTATCTTTGTAATACTTTGTGCCTTTTTTAAATTTAATCTAATTAGCAGGGGGCTTGCCCTTCCTGTTTCCCTAAAAAAATTTTTAACGCGACGAGGCGTCATGTCCTCATCAGAACGTATGGGTTATATTTTCTTGTATTTATTATAGAATTGTATTATAATATTTTGGAAGTGATAGGCATCATTTCCATTAATACCATGATGTTCGTGATAATTTATTGTTTTTAAAATCTAATGAAGACTTATCTTGGGTATTCACAGGGTGAGTTTATGTTTGTGTACACAAACACCTTTACATACGTAGTGTTCGAGCAAAAAGTTGCACATCAACAAATATAAAATTATGAATTTTAAAAGTAAATGTACAGTACCTGCTAAAATTGGAGCGTGCCAAAACATCAGACCCTAGCTACACGTGCAACAAAATAAACGGAGGGCACATGACACCCTAGCTACACGGCGCTCATCTCACCGTCGGGTACCGGGGCGTCGGCGACGTGCAAGTAGTGTTGGCTGTTTGTTGGTGACTAGTTCGTTCTTACAGAAAAGCAGAAAAGTACTGCATGTACGAACCCCCGCACGCAGGGGCCGCCGCGCAGGCGGGCGGCTGGACAACGCAACGCAACGGCCGTCCGGTAGGCGCTGCCAGGTGGCCCCCGCTCACCTCCCGCATTCGTTGGCCGGTCCCCTTCCGCACCACCAGTCACCAGATCCGCCGCGTGACTGCTCACCCAAAAGCGGAGGCTCCTCACTCTGCTCTGCTCCGCACCGCACTCTACACCGACACGCGACCGCACTGCCTTTAACTACACCCGACACCAGCCCACAGCTAGCTCTCACCTCACCGCACCACCACCACCACCACAACCAGCAGCTACTATACTACACGACTGCTGAGGGAGAGGAGAGGAGGAGCAGGGGGAGCGCAGCAATCTCGGTCTCGCGATGGCGTCCATCATCGTGCAGGCGGTGGTGATCCTCCTGGACGTCATCGCCTTCGGCCTGGGCGTCGCCGCCGAGCAGCGCCGGAGCCGGGCCACCGTCACCCCGGACTCCGAGAAGCTGTACGACTACTGCGTCTACGAGTCCGACATCGCCACGGGGTACGGCGTCGGCGCGCTGCTCCTGCTCGCCGCCGCCCAGGTCGTGCTCATGACAGCCAGCCGCTGCTTCTGCTGCGGCCGCGGCCTCAAGCCCGGCGGATCCCGCGCCTGCGCCCTCATCCTCTTCCTCTTCACATGGTAAGCAATCCTCACGGCCCGATTGGCCGCGCCCACCCATCAATTGCTTACCTCTTCCGCGTCCCGGGGGTGTTTTTGGGTGGCTGATCCCGTGCTCCGAGATCCGGTTCTCGGAGCAGATTGAGGTGGGATCCGCACCTTGCTTCGTGTGGTCTGAGCTGCCGGCGCTAGCTAAGATCCCGTTTGCTGCAGGGTGGCCTTCGGCTGGATCTCGCAATTTTAATCTTGTGCTGGCACCTTCTCCTATTTAAAATACTAGTGTTAGGTGAAGTGCAACTTGCTTTAGCGGTAAAATGCCACTGTCTTGTCTACAAAATTAAAATTCAAGTACTTAACCAGTATTAGCGCTTTTGCTTTCATTACATAAGCTGCACAAAGTTGATAGTGGAGACAGATAACAGTGATGTCCTCCGTTTTTGACATTTCTATCGGCTCATGTAAGCTAAGTTCCTCTAGATGTACCACCATGTTTCTGATACTACGTATTTAACTAGTGCTTGGCAGTTGACTTCAATACATGTTATAGATCTGCTGGATTTCTATATTCGTGATGTTAGATTTGCAACTGTTCCTAGTGCACTTGTGCGGGTGTCACTTTGTAGAAATGTGTGGAAGAGTTTTTGTGTAACAGTTGTTGAATATATTTTTCTGGTCATATCATGGAGACACTGAAAGCTCTTCCAGTGTCAAGTGATTGATTTTTTTATACAATCTGAAGCTTCCAAAATACTTACTTTCACGCTAGAAAGCCCAACAAGATCATGACCTTGTGAAAACTTTTTTTTTTGAGATATATCTATTTATATAAAAATTATAGAAGTCAGCAATGATACACAATAGACAGATTTCTTCA
The DNA here is from genome assembly GCA_947561735.1 of Cenchrus americanus. Classification (NCBI taxonomy): domain Eukaryota; kingdom Viridiplantae; phylum Streptophyta; class Magnoliopsida; order Poales; family Poaceae; genus Cenchrus; species Cenchrus americanus. The sequence continues at coordinate 183,170,967 of OX387245.1, forward strand.
ACATTTGAATGCACACGATACAACTGTTGGCTATTTTTACTGGAGGGAACAAATAATACTTTTTGGAGTTTTGCCGTTCTCAAAATGCCCCCCTAGTTATGAATGCCCTTAGTTATGAACTTGCAAAAAAGTAAAAAAACAATCTTAGGTAGTACCTTGCAACAGCTCACCATCTATGCCTTGATATCCTAACCGATTAGACTTTAATACCGACAGTTTATAATTATTTTTTGCACACTTATTGACTTCTGTTAAGTTTTTCGATGTGACTGTGGAACCACATAATTTGTCATCAGTTTTTTTATCTGTTACTCTTGAGATCACCATGTGACATTGACATTTCCAAAGCAATTCCTAAGTCAACATCAATTAATACCCTTGCTTTGCTCGTGTCCTTGCCTAGTAAGCCTTCTGGTGGAAGCATCTGCAATAATCTATTCACAATAGCCAGTGCTGCAGTTAAATTGCATTTGAAATCACTTTAGTTGTCTTTTGTGGATGCTGCTTACTTGCTTCCCTTTATCTGAAACTATAACTGCCAGCTTCAAGCTGTTATGACATGAACAAAGTTTGTTAATTTGGTACCTCTAGATTGGGGTTATACTATATTTTGGTGTGTGTTGGTAATATGTCAAGCACATTTGGTATCCAAAACATTGATTCAGCATATCCAAAAATTAAAGGTCATCATTCCAGTAGTAACATCAAGTGCAGTTCTCATTCAGATATTCACCAATAACATGTCTCATTCCCATCGACAGGTTAACCTTCCTCATCGCGGAGGCATGCTTGCTGGCGGGATCAGTCCGCAACGCGTACCACACCCGGTACAGGGGTAACTTCTACGGCGAACCCCTCTCCTGTGAGACGCTGCGCAAGGGTGTCTTTGCTGCCGGTGCGGCCTTCACCTTCTTCACAGCCATCCTGGGCGAGGTCTACTACCTCAGCTACTCAAAGTCGCGCGATGCTGCTGGTGGCGCACCCTATGGTGGCTCCAGCATTGGCATGGGTCCTTACAACTAAAAGAGCTTACTGAAGACTGGCTGCGGTATTTTGAGCTCGGTTCATGATGGAGGAACACAGTGTTCTTGTTAACATTACCTTAGTAGTTACGGTGTAATTGGTTATTGGATTCCCAGTTTCTTCGCTAGGTCCTTGTATGAGGTTTCTCAGTTGGGCTGTATACTGTTTGGATTATATTGGGTTGAATTCTAGACATGGAATACACCAATCGTAGTAGGCTATGCTGTTCATATGTATGTACTTTCATCTCATGGCTATTTGATGCTTCCGGCTCTGTGCTGTTCAATGTCCCAATTTCTGGCTCTGTTCAATGTCCCAATTTCTTTAGTCTGTTAGTGCTCTTAATTTCTTATGACAATGCTATTCAGATCTGGTAATCCTATCAAACTTTCCTGCTTTCAATATAATGCGGGGGCAAAGTATCTTTGATCCAAAACAAACCAAGGCAGGTCCTGCATTTTGCTTCTTTTAAAAAAGAAATATGTCAACAAAATTCACTTCTGCATTCGTGACATTCGAGTCAGCTCATATTGGTGATTGTTCTACATGCCATTCAAAGTCTCAAACTTACCTACTAGTCGATTTTGAGCCTTGTTTAGTTCCTTTTCCAAAAGTTTTCAACTGCGGTTGTTTGACACCAATCATGAGTATTAAACTAGATTAATTACAAAACTAATTAAATAGATGGCGTTTATTCGCAATATGTTATAAACCTAATTAATCAATGATTAAGTAATATCGACAGTCTTAATGCAAATGTCATGAACACGATTATTTAGAGTGACACATCATCTAAAAACACATAGAAACAATAATGAAACACCTCACTCTCAATGCCTAATTTCATCTATTGTTGTTTTCTAAGTTGAATGCAAGACACAAGTTGTCTAAGGCTAGTCTCAATGGAAGGGTCATGGATAATAAATACACTGCCACATAAGCTTGTTTGATGACATGGCATCAAATTAATGAGGTGAGAGGTGATGAGAGGGTCATGGTGATGACCCAAGGTCATCACAGTTACTAAGAACCTTGTGAGAGGTTAAATGCTGGATTCTATCTATGAAACTGTGCCATGACCCTGTGCATTGAGAGTGACAGGGTCATCATGCTGAAAAGCTGACGTGGCAAACTTGGTACCTGTGTCCATGACCCCTTCCACTGAGACTGGCCTAAGTAACTGTGTATAGGGGTGTCATCCTCGTTAAACTCATTTTACCTCTCTCTTCATTAATACACTGCCACATCATCAAAAGTGCTCACATGACAGCATATTTAATATCTATGAAACCTCCACTGAGACTGACCTAAACATATACTAATAACAAATTAATTGCGGCTATTTTACAGCTGCCTGTAAAATAACCAGTCATACAGACGCTTCCGTTTTCGGAATCAGCAGTAAAGGTAGCACACTGCCTTTCCTCTTTCGTTAATTTAATGCTTCACGCAGCTTTCTTTCCTACACCAATTTGTACGGCCCTGCTGATTTGCCTAAAAAAGCTACTCCAGGAAATAAAAATAAGAGCAAAATCAACTCTATCCTACATTCCTACCTGCCGCAACAACTATTTTCTCAAGCAAATTGTCCAGTGACACACAATAAATAACAAAGATATGCATACATAGATCTACTGTTTTTGAGCATCAAGTGCATATTTGATTTTTCTGTAAAAACAAGAGATCTCAACCAAAACCAAAACATCACACATCATGAGCTTGCAAGTGCTACCATCAAAGGGGGAAAACTTGCAGTAAACACACAAATATCCCTAGATGTGCCTTCTTTGATTTGGTTATTGGCTGCACATAAAGCTTGTGTTGCATGCTTATTTACTTGATCTGCTGCATATTGCACATCTTGTTTGTCCCCTCCGACACTGCTAAATACCTTTTAAACATCTGCAAATGTAGTTTGAATGGGAAAGAATTTTTAGATGAGTGTAGTACATTGAAATTAAAATGGATTATGAGTGACAAATGTGGCTCAAAATAAGCCTTTTGATCAACAAATTATGGATTCATGAAATTACATCTACTGCAGGAAATAGAAAAATGGGGTGAGATAAAAAAATATCTAACTAGACAATTGTTATGTCCTTTTAGCAACAAATTATTGCTTGTAGGATCATGTCAATTAACCGACATTATAATTATAGACAATTATACCTTATCAGACTAACTCATGGGTATGATCATGTTTAGTTCTAAAGTCGAATCTCAGTGCCTCTTTTCCGCTAGCTAGCTACAGATGCCTGACCCCAAGACCACTAATCGATGGTCAGAACTCAAAGCTACAAAGTATGATTTGGGTGAAGAAAAATAAAATTTTATTGTGAGAGAATCATATTTTTTCTTACCTGTTAATATAATTGTCTTCATTAGATTACTCAATTGATAAGTAATGTTCAATAATCTGCTTAGCTTTTACTGAAAAAGTTGTTAGATATGCTATAATGTGAAAATGCTAGAAAAATGCCTGACTAATATGGTTGCCTAATCAGATCCATGTTATTGTCTGACTCGGGAGAAGGATCTGCAAGAAACTAGCTGAAGGCAACAAAACCAGCACAATTAAATCTAGTACAACTGTCGACAAGAGATAGATAGATCTACCAGAAGAAACACAGAATCTAGCAACGCGAAAGGGGTATTTTGTGTGTGGGAAAAAATGTATGATTGGATATCAATTGTATGACAGATGCAATAGCTTAGTTCCGGAACAAATTGAAGAACAATAATGTGCCTAACGAAAAATAATCTTTTACCTAACTAATAACAGTACTTTGCCTAACTAATAACAATAATTTTCCTAGCTAATAACAATAACTTGCTTAGCTAAGTACAGTGATTTGCCTACAACATATAAAATGGACTAATCCAAATTTTAAAACCAACTGTACACATGAAAGTAAAATCTTAACCAGCATTTTAGAGGGGGAAATGACCACACATGATAAACCCCCCATGATAAAGTTAACATGCAGCAAGATATCTACACAATTACTAGCTACAAAAATGAATGCTGACATGCAGAATAATACTCGCGTATATATACACAACAAGAATGTTGTGCTGACTTAAACAGCATTGGAATCAACTATTATTGCCTGCTAAAACAAATGAAGACAATATACCAAACTAAAAAATAATAAATTTGCCTAACTTATAACGATACTTTGCTAACTAAGAAATAATACTTTTGCTAACTTATAACAAACTTTGCTAATTCAATAATAATATTTTGCTTAACTAAGTATAATTTTTTGCCTAACAAAGAATAAGAATATCAGTACCTAATCCAATAATATATCAGAATGCATGTTAGAAAATTCATATATCAACATAATGTAGTGGCACACCCATCACATGCACAACTAGTACTATAATACACGCTTGAGACTAACCATAACAGTTGCAGCCTTCCCCTATCTGCACTATCCATACACTTCAAGTTCTCCATTGCTTCAGCCTATATAATCCAATCATATTGATTATTGCTTCAGACTTGCATGCAAATTGGATTGGAGCAGTCATCAAATGCTTGGACACGATTTAAAAGAACATCACTACATGCTGAACAAATCCTAGTCCAACCACCCATGCATGAAAACACAAAAAATAAAAAAAAATAATCAGAAGAAGCAACTGCAAAAACAACAACAAATTTGGAATGGCTAGCCCAATGGCAAGAGCAGGAACTAACTCAAATGCCCAGCTCCGCCTGATCAGCGGAAATCACACACTAACCATTGCGCCATGGCGGGGATTACTACCCCGATAATCCCTCCACATTGTGGCCAGTGATTAGTTAGCTATCTGGAGAGCCTGCTAAGGCATCATTCACCATGGCATGGTATTAGAACAAAAATGAAAACTTTTTTAAAGTATAGTGTGTAAAGGCATGGCTCGGTAAAAATATTTAATATATGTTGAAAGGTTGCCTAACTATTTCATTAAAAGACTTAAGAAGGGTTAGAATATTTCCTAACTAGTTTCATTGAAAGACTTAACAGTGTTCGGGATTATCTACATTCATGAAATGGGAGAAAATGTATATTCACAAAAGGGCTAGCAATATTATTGTCTCATTTGGAAACTGGGAACAGTGTAACTTTCAGTTGAAAACAATCAGAAAAATATTCGAGATGATAGACAAGTAAGTTTCCTCCAAAGTTGGATGCACAAATGACGTGATCAAGTGGTTTCTTCACTAAGTGATCCTCAATATTAATTTCACTAACATCAATTGTATCAAAGACTAGGTGTGTTAGTGTTTATAAGATAGTGAATTGAGTAGGATACAGATACTAGCAATCCAGGCACCACTGAAAATAGGTTGGGCAAACGCATAAAGCATATAATGAAAAACATAGTACATTATGATAGTTTGCAAAACTATACGAAAATAACACTTGTAATCATGAACATGTGGAAATTCATACGGCCCTATGATAAAATTAGCCTCACGGACCTAATTACTTGTCAAAACCCCTAGCATTATTCACTACCTCAATGGTGTAGTGAAACATGAAACTACAAAAAAAAACAGTAACCTTTTCAAACCTAGGTAACTCTTTTTTTCATTGAGAATGCTTATGTATCTATGATTTAATCCAGCAAAACAGTAACCTTAATGTTAGTATAAGGTTTTTGGCAAAACTTACCTAAATATGTAAATTGCTAAAACTAAAACACAAGTGTTGAACCACAATGGATAAATTTCTTACTGATCTAGTATATGTTGCCTACATAAAAATGTCAATTTATCTTTATGTTTCTGGAGGGAAGTGCAACAAATAACGACGAAACTGAAGAAAATTACATGTAAAAATTGCAGGGACTGCAATATTGACAAAAAAGGAGATGACATGACTTATCTATTATTGAGAGCAAAAGTGCTCAAAAAAATTATTGAGAGCAAAAGGAAAAAATATCATTCACCACCTCTAGGCTATAGGGGCATATGCTATACTTTAGAACTGTATCGTATTTTCAGCACTAGTCTAAGTACTGGTATTACTAATACAAAAATCATTTTGGAAATGCTTTTATTCCAACCTAAATCACTGGTCCTTAACAACAACAACACTGATTCATTTTAGTGAGGAACTAAACAACCAATTGATTCACCAACCAAACAGGCAAGTCATGATTAAATAATTGAACCAGTAGTTGCATGTGCATGACATCTGAAATCCTGCTGGATTGTTGAGCTGGTTACCTGCCAAAGCTGATGATAGTCGACATTGTTGTTGTAGAGTTAAAATAGCTATTGTCACTGCCGCTGCTGTGCAAGACCTAATTAAAAAAGAGGTGATGAGCTCATGTTATCCATATCAACATTCAATAGAGATGCGAAACTATGAAAAATATAGGCAATCCCAACTATCGCTCCTGCATAGAAGCGCAGCACCATGGACGATACACGTACACAGAGGTGGAGCAAGGTCATGCCTTGCCCACAGGCAATAAGCTTCAAAGTGGCAGCACAGTACAACACAGACACGACTGTGACTTGCAAATAGAATGGTGGTGGCGTGAGGGCCAGGAAATCATCCCCGGTGCGAAAAAGGAATGAGAGGCTATGGCGTGTCTCACCATGATGAATATAACGATGCGGCAGTACGATGCAGGACGGCGCGGGCTTGTGGTCCTGTGTTGGCTTGGCGGCGTGGACGACAGAGAGTGGCCCAGCGACGGCAGCGCTCGCGGCTCGTCGTTGTCGTTGGCAAGGGCGTCAGCTTGGAGCATGAGCACTTTGGGCGTCGTCGACACTTCGGCTTCGTAGCTTGATGTTCCCTATGGGGTGCTGCCGCAGGAAGGAGTCGACGGGACGCCGCCGCGTGCCCTCGCCAAGGGGGACGCGAGTGCTCCGGGGGGGCACCACCCGCCATGATCCACCACCGCGTGGGTGTGCCCAGGGCCGACGCACGCCCTCGCTGCGGTAGGTCGCCGCATGGGTCTCCGTGGGCCGGGGGGCGTTCCCTTGCCATGGTCACGGGTGCACGACGACGGCGTGCTTTCCCGGATTTGCTGCATCGAAGAGAGGGGAGAGGGGGGGAATGAAATGACTGTGGGGATAACGATGACCGGATGAGAACGCAAGAGAGAGAGGAGGGGCTGAGGGATAAGGTTTACAGGGTTCTGTGCACGTGGGCGGTGGAGCTGCACAGATATATAAATTACAGCTTACTGTATAGAAGTCTCGTCACACGATTTGCAGAAGAAATTAGTTCTTTTCAACATCTCGTAAAAACATCGGATGCGACAACAACACATTTTCATCATGGAACTAAACGCCTTTGTTTTTTTCATCTACCACATCCGTTCACTCCGTTTATTCGCGGCGTGAGTTGGCTTCGATGGTGGTGGACCCCATCTATATTTAAATCATAGCAGCATAAGCAACCAATCAGGAGAGCAGGAAAAGAGCAAAACAGTGGATACGCCCGCTTGGCGCTGGGGTCTCGCTCGTCTCTCGCTTCCCTCTCTCTCCTACCTTCTCTCCCCACCTCAGCATCTCGCCCACTAGTCGGCATCCGTAATACTTGCTCTTACTAGTGTCACTGCGTGACGACTGAAATGCCCATCTGACTATTGGGCCCTTTCATCCAGACCTAGTGCCAGTCCAGATCGACGGTCCGGGGGCGGCGCTGTGCTTGGCTTGATGGGACCAGCGGCGGCAGCTCCGTGCCCGTGCCTGCCCCCTTCGGGTCTGCGGCGCTCAGCAGCGGCGGGGCTCAGCCGCTCAGGCCTCAGCGGCAAGGCACGGTGGGGCCCAGCGGCGGCGGGGTTGGCGTTCGTGCGAAGGCGCAGCGGGTGCCGAGCGGCAGATGTCAGTTGCCTCGGCCGCCGCATTCCTCGACCCGTCAATCAGCTCCGCGCCGGCACTGATTTCGGCGCGGGTTTTGCCCCGTGCTGCCGCCGGCCCGCCGCCGGCGATGCCACAGCGCGGAGGGATGGCATCAGCGACCGCTCCTCCATTTCTCACCTATCGGCCCCCGTCTTTACTTCGAGTGGAAGCGGCAGCCTGTCAGGTTTCTTCTCGATCGCTTCCTCTTACCCGTAAGAAATCAGTTTCCGTGATAGATGGGGTCAGTGTAAACCTCTGGTTGTTCACGCACCAGAAACTTAGTACCAGCTATAATCTGTAGCATTGAAACCAGATACTTATGCTAAGCTATTGAAATGTCTGATGGTTTGTTCTATCTGATCAACCCGGTAGTTCGACTTAAGCAGTACAAAAGAAAATGATTAGCAAAATTTTCATTTAAGCATTGATATCAGGAAGTTTCAGTTAAGCAACTGGATCATTTAGCATCGCATTGGATGCCGTAACAGTGGGAATCCTGATGGTTCTCAAACCATTTTGGCACCTAAGCAAAATGCATCCTCAATTGATCCGGGAATTCAAATTCAATTTTCGAATTTGCATAGGACCATGCATCGATTTACACGATTATTTGAGAGGTGTATTTGTGAACATAATCATCTTTTCCAGATGAATTGTGGATTCATGTGTTTATTTATGAGAGGTATTTGTGAACATCATTGTGTTTCTTCATGCTTTGCACTAGAGTGACACAGAAGGAAATGATGCCAAAATTTACTACCTGCCATACACAGGCAAATATGTCTTTTCTCCCTCTCACTTGACGGCACCTAACTGTGGAATGGGCAGGGAATGCGAGATAAGCAGTGAAAGTTAAAAGTCGATGGCGGATATGGAATTCAAAAACTTTTCAGTGGCAAATAGGGCACCAAGTGAATTTCCAATGGCAAATACAGAATTCTCTCGTAGTTATGACTAATCTAAATGGAAACAAATAGAGGGAGAGGGCTCTCCCGTTACCACTTGTCCGAGAGCACCCTCTGTTCCTTAAAAAACCAAACCTTATAGCAAACCCCCAACTCATTCATCGTCTCCTTCGATTCCGTCCTCGATTGCTCCTCCGTTGAACGCCTCACCCGCCTCAACCTGCCTGGCCATAGGTGGCCACCACAACTCCCCTCCGCCTGCTCGCAGCACCCACTGGCAGGGGCGCGGCACATCACCGTCTTGCTGTGCTGCCCGCACCTACTAACACGGCACTGCTAGATCCGTCGTCTCGTAACCCCACCGTCAAGCCTCCCCCGCCGCCAGCCTTCCCAACCTCCTTCCTCCACCGCCAAGGTGCTCATCCTGTCTACAGCCCACCACACCGGGCCAGCAACCTACTAGCCACGGCAGCTGCTCCCCAACCCGAAATCCCGGAACCATATCCCCAATTCTGAACCCTAAACGGAGCCTCCCAGAGCATTTTCCAAGTGTGTTAAGTGAATAGCAATCCAGGTGAATTAGACAAACAACAATTTTTATCACTTAAAGTGTGATTTTCTTTTGTTTTAAAAGGAAAACAATGAAATCTCAATTGTGAACTAGTTTACATTTCTGGCAATGTATCCTTTGTGGTTCTGTGATATTATCTACACATTTTGAGCTACTTTATTAGTGATACTTAATTTACCTTATCTGATTTCATACAAGCTTTAAATTATACTCATCGATTAAAAATGCTAGTCATGTAAGGTTAATTTTGAAAATGTATGATAACCTAAGCATATTGCTTCATTTTCTGGTATCATGCATATCCAGAAAAATCTCTAGTCATAAAAAATTAAGGTTTAATTATGTGTTGATTCAGTATAACCATGATACCCCCTTATATCTTATTTTGATTTATCATAGAGTTGAGATACATTAGATAAATAAGAAAAAATTGGCCAAAACATGTTGATTAAGTGCTTCTAGTTTTCCCTGGCTCAGCCTTTTTTGATTTGGCTGGTGGTAGAATCAAGTTACAGATATAATAACCATTTATGTCAACACTTAACGGTGGTATTTTCCAAGCTAACCAATATCTAAATAGAACATTCAAATCTAAGCAGCTCCATGAAACAATGTGCAAGATTAGTGACTTATTGCAATTTCTTACTTGGCAATGTAGAATGGCAACAAGCAAGCATAAACGGCTGATGAATTCTACAAACTCAGAGCAATGCAGACCGTTGAAGAAAACAAAATTTGATTCATCCAATTGTCTAGTAAGTCTGAAGCCACATATTGGTCTTAAATGGGACCAATATCTGAAGAGGGTTGTGCCAATAAAGGAACAAGTTGGAATTTTGTGGTCAGACTTGGCCCCTTTCATAGAAAGCAAGAAACAGCTGTCAGGCCTTGCTGATGTTACATATGTTCCTTCACAGTTTTTTTCTCTTGAGAACCTGAGAGATGTGCTATCCTACAAGGTATGCCTAGCATTTCTTTTGTACATAATATTTACTTTGTTTTTATGGTGATTCCATTAATTTTCTGTATGGTGCATCGGCTTGCTTTAGGTCATTATATTCTGCTGGTGTTAGCTCCCTATTTCACGCTATATCTCATGCTGTGCATCAACTGATGTTCTCCTTGGTTATAGGTATGGTCCACATGTCTGACAGAAGATGAGAGGAAGTTTCTCATACAATTTCTTCCAGACAAGACTGACGAAGAAGAAAATGTACGTTTGTTGCTTACTCGGAAAAATCACCACTTTGGAAATCCTCTTCTCAGCTGGTAAGTTCTCTGCCCTGTTTCCACTTTTTATTTGCATGTCTAGGCTTGTTGATGCATGCAGTTATGCCCTCTGTTTGCACTGTTGTGTGTTTATACTTTCTGAATGTATCTGCTGTGAGCTACTTTGTTTTATTGCCAATCCAGAGTATGGGGAGACTGTAAGAGGGTATCTAGTAGGGTTTCTGAAATAGGTACATGTACTCTATTCCCTCCCACAAGTCATACTTGTCTTGGTACAACATGATGACAACTTGGTCTACAATTGTGTTTGTGATAACTAAAAGATGTTGCCATGGACATTGGAGGGACTTTCAAATTTCAAGGAGAGTTAGCGAGGGAATGGGTGCCGTGGCTGGGGCCAGCACACAAGGACTGCGGATCTGTTCAGGCATTCCTTTGTAATTCTTCCTTTTCTCATTATTGATGCTTTATATAGTGGAAAAGAATATTGACCCTTATGCCTAATAGATTGAATCCAATCCTACTTAATCTAGTCCTATCTCACTTATGGACAAGCAGCTGTTCCACAGGGGATGTGCGGCCACTGCCACAGTATCAGTGTGCTTACTGTTTGAGTATACAGCAGGTTTCTCCAAGCTGCTTGCTGGCCTGCTAGCCCATGAACCTTAACAGATGTTCTTACTACTTACACATTGTATAAACAGTTTCTGTAAAGTCGGGCAATTAGCAACTTTATAATCTACATCAATGCTACTGATACTTTTGCTATGACCTTCCCTGGGAAATGCACATTGACCTAAACAATTTATAGCTTATCCAGTGCCTAAGTTCAGGGTTCTCATTATTCTATGTCTTGGTTAGTCCCTTTTAGATGCACATTAATGCACTCAATCTGTTTATCCTTATACCGTACCGTACCGTACTGATCTTGCCCCCTAACATGTTCAGTTAAATTTCCATCAGTTTGGCTGCAGTACTATTTTTACCTCTTGATTTGTTTGTTTGTTAGATGTGGAGCATTGATTAAATTACTGAACTATAGGTCATCTTCTCTTTGCTATGGTGGTATTCATCCAGATGCTGCACTTAACAAGGAGATGCTATGATGAGAAGGCATACCATATTAATTTGCTTAATTACCATTCCAAGTATGCCAAAATCAAAGCATGTCTATTATAAATTTACTATTTAGGTGATCCTTTGATTTAATTGCAAAAGGATTGTGCAGAATGGTTGGTACCTTGAAGAAATGGAAGAAGAGATGGCTAAGTTGTGCTGATACAGAGAACTTGTTCAGGTTGGGCTTGGTTAAATTATCTGTCTCTTGGGTGATGCAATGATTTAATTACTGGGTCTGCTCTGGTTTTCCTTCATATATAGTTGACCTGTTAAATTAGCTAGAGAATTGCTTTATGTTGTCAAACTCTTTCGCAGTTCAAATTTGTTGGTACATATGTTGACCCTCAAGCTTCTTTGACTGTAGTCTTGGACCTTTCTGCACTCCAATATTTCATCATACTACTGCCTCGCGCAGAGAACCACAATGCTTCCTGTTTCTCATCGTTGTCTGATGTGCCCCTGTTTTGTTATTCTACCATGTTACCACCTATAATTTGCATGCAAGATCAACATAGCCACGTGGTATTTGGTGTCATCTTTTGCCTATTCATGTGCTCAAGTGTTTCAGATCGCTGGTCCATGGAGTTGGAAAATGATTTCCCCCCTCAATTGATGTGGGAGGGATGCGGGTCATTTAATCAAAGAAAAATGAATGAGTACTAGCAGTACAACACACTCAGGACTCTTTACCACTCTAGACACACAGATTTATGTGTGCAATGCTTGAACAAGGAAACCATCAAATCGCAAAAGACCTTTCCTAAAAAAGGGTCTGCAGGCCTTGAGCCCTGACTATGCAGCATAGGCTCTCTCCTCATCTACTGTCCACACTACCAAGGACACACTAGGACTATGCATTTATGTTTCCTCAAATGTGCATGAGAGTTGCATGTCATTTCACTGAAGAGATTAGAAAAAAATCCATTTATAACACACATACACACTCAAAATAGTTCTAGAACATGAGTGCTAGAGCCTAATTATTAAGGGTGCAAAGGGGTAACCGTTAGGTGCACCTCCAAACCTCTTTAGTTCAATCTTTTGTACTAGTTTTTCAAAATTTTGAAGAAGTAGTACAAATAATTGCACTAAAGAGGTTCGGAGGTGCACCACATTATAATCAACTTGCACCACTACTAATTATGTAAAGGAATGATCTGGATTCTTTAAGAACAAGAGTCACAGATTGGAGCCCAATCTGCTGAAGGATAAGAAGCCATAGTTGCCTCACAAAAACTCAAGATACTTGCTAGCGTTGAATTGGTTCATCCACTTAAACAGGCTAAACAGATGATTAAGCGAAAATGGCTAGCTAGTGTGCGCTCTTTAAATGTGCTAAATGTTCGTTTAGGCAATACTGCATTTTGAGGAGCTAACTCAATTCAAGACGAGACAGCAGTGAGTTTCTATGAAACTTACTAATAGATAAGCCATTGTTTCTTATGCTTTTGTAGAGATAACCCTGCTGATCAGAAGCAAGGAGTTATGCAGCTGATAGCCACTAAGAGTGGAATACCGCTTCTACAGGTTGCACAAAGTGTTGATGTTTCAAAGGTTATGTCATACATCAAGGTAAGATCACTAATTCTATCTCAGAAGAAGGGTAATCGTGGTTTACTTTTTCTCCACTTGAGCGGAGCTTCTTTAAGATAAAATATGAGACGTCAGTCATCAAGACATTCAACAATATAATGTGCATTTCTTCCTGAAATTTAGTAAATCTGCCAAATAAGAAATAAATTGCTAAATTTCTCCTTGCCCACACAGTTTGTGGTATTACTGAACTGAAAGAAGAAGGATTTTTTGGATTTTGCCCATGTGGTTAGACAGTGCTTGTTATGGTTGCCTCTGCTAATTGCTATTGAGGTGGCCATTCCATTGTCTCACTTGTAGTTCTTTTTCATAGATGTCTTTGACTTTCTTAATTAGCTATCACCTTCTTTCGCAATTGTTTCATGAAATGTGTAGGGGAGTATTAAGGTGCGATATGGTGTAGAAATGAGTCAGAATTTCCTAAATTAGTCTGCATAATTAGATGTAACCGTTGTCACTAAAACTGATTATCAGCAACAACTGAATTGTTCTTCGCATTAATTTATGCCTGTGGTTATTACTTTTGGTGTTTCATTATTAAGATGCATCGTTCATCACCAATATTGATCAAGAATATTGATGTAAATAAAAATATAGTCAAAGAAAGTATTTTTGAAGATGATCTACTTTTTTTTTCAGGAGTTTAGACCATCATTGTATGATGCATTTTACTGAATGTTGTGGTAACTTTGCTTTTGTAACCTTTTCAGGTTAGTAGAACACAGCTCATGCATATCAAGAGACTGAAGCAATCTGGGGATGGCATTCAGATAAGGCATGTTTCGCGTGTAATTGGTGGCCTTGATAAATCCCATGTAAAACTATATGGAGCTTTATTAGAGGATGAACAGAGGTGATTGCATGAACATTGGTCAGTAATGCTTTAATTATAGAGAGATAATACGTGGAATATTGTTCTTATGAAGAAGTATATATAACAGGCTGAACATGTCATGCAATGATGTACCTGCTGCTGTTAAGGTTCTTACGGACAGGAAGGTGCTGATTGGGAAATCAAGAAAACTATTAAACCTTGAGCTTGATGAGAAGAATGCATCTTTCTGAAGAAAGGTTTGCTGTCATTCATCTTTTGTTTCTTATTTTATATCTTTTATTTTTGTGCCTGGGAGAGACCCTTTACTTGAATGTATACAAAATAGTGGATGATATCAATTCATATTTCTGTTATGTATCTTGCTATTTAACAATGTATCGTATCAGTGCAGCAGAATTCCTCTTTAATCATCACTATAGATAAGAATACTGTAGCTATAAAAATTCTGAATTTGTAATAGAGGCATCTATTGTGAAAGAACCTATGTAGTATTTCAATATGAATGGTGAATTGCTCTGCAAGTCTGCAGTACTATTTTATTTATATTTCTTTTTTAAAATATTAAATAGGTGATTATGGTTTATTTGTTTTTGTTTATGATTAGAAGGCAGACCGGTTAACACAGAGAACGTAGAAGCTAGGAGAGCCTTGTGCTGATGAGTATGATGGTAGCCCAAATTTGGAAAATGGCCATGTAGACCACTCACCTCAAAGTACTTTGCAAGGTGGGAATGATCAGAGCGCACCTCTTCAAGATCGGGATGATGAGAGGACTACAGATATGGAAACCACTATTCACTGTATTGACAGTTTGAATGTGGAAGACCATGATCTCATTGTTGCCAGGGGCACAGATGTAACTAGTCAAACTGAGCAAAACTCTGATGTGCAAGATCAACATCGTAATGATGTCAGCTGCGTAGATAACAGCATCTCCTGTTGTGCTGACAACCATGATGAGCAGAATGAAGTTCTCACGGACATCAAATTGTATAAAGATGCCATGAGCTACAAAGATATAACTTGTAGCAATTATAATGCAGAGAGTCAACAGATAAGTTCCATCAATTATGCAAGCACACATATTAATACAATTGAGAAAGAGAATTTGCAAGTAGAAGACCTTAATGGTGCTTCTTACAAAGGTCCACCAGTTCATGCTTATGAGCAAGATCAGGACATGCAAAGCATCAGCCATGCAATTGTGAACCATAGTTGTGGACATAATATAAATAGTTCTTCAGAAATGAGTGATCCAAAAGCAAGTATTGTAATTGTGACCAAGACGAGACTGGTAGCATTATGATGATGCCATCAAATAGTTCTTCACTATTACCAAAGTCCTCTGGAGAACAAATGCATGTGGGAGATTTTCTGGGTGTAAATGACCGAGTAGCAAAAGGTGAAAATGACAGGTGGCAGTTCGTAGGCCCTCTTCAGCCTCATTATAACCCCCAGAGAGTATAACTTATGACGGTTTAGGTGACCCAGAGATTAGGCAGCAATATGTCTCTTCAGGACAACAGAGTTCTTTAGTTTACTTGGATAATAGTGTTTTAAGTCAGCAGCAGGTTCAACTCGCCACCTCTGTCTTCCCATTGGACAATCCAGCATCAGTTATCGATCCCTTATCAAATCCGCAGAACTATGGTCAGCTCGACACAGCGAAGGACATTGAAGTGGTCTCCTACCCTCTTCAGCATGCAAAAAGCATCAAACAGTCAACTGGTATGCTTTCTTTGCTGAATAATCATTCGGGTCAATCTGCTCCACTTCCCAGATCCCTGAAGGAGCAGCAGCAGTTAACTGATCAGAGTTGCACAACTGCACAACTGCACGAGGATAAAGATCACAATCATAATGGTGTCAGTTCCTGCTGTGCCAACAACTCTGATGATTGGAATGGAGATTTCATGGATGTTGAATTGCATAAAGATGGTGTGGGTGTTAATGATGAAGATGTTCAAGAAATTAGCAACAAAGATACAACGGTTAACAATAACTCAGAGAGTCAAGAGATCAAGTCCATCAATTATACAAGCACCACGATTGACACTCTTGACTGTGAAAATACGGAACTCGAAAATCTTGACGGAGTTTCTTACAAAGATTCGCCAGCTCATGTTCGTGAAAAAGATCACAACCTGGAAAGCATTAGCAATGCTATTGTGAGCCACAGTTGTGACCATAGTGCAAAAATTTCTTCAGAGAAGAGTCATCTGAAGATGAACACTGTAATTGTGGACCAAGAAGAAACTGAGAACATTATGATGATTGCATCAAACAATTCTACAATACTACCTAAGTCCTATGGAGGACAAATGTATGTGGAAGATTTTGTGGACCTAATTGACCGAGTAGCAAAAGGTGAGAAAGACAGATGGCAGTTGGCAGGCCCTCTTCAGTCCCATGATCATCCGCCAGAGCATATAAATAATGGCTCAGGTGACTTACAGATTGCACAACCTTATCTCGCTTCAGAACACCAAAGTTCTTCAGTTTGCTTGTATAATGGCGTTTTTAGTCAGCAACAGGCTCAACTCGCCAAGTCTGTATTCCATGTGGACAATCCAGCATCAGTTATTGGGCCCTTCTCAAATCCGCAGGGCAATGGCCAGCTCCAGATTGGGGAAATTGGAGCAGTTTCCAATACCCTTCAACATGCATATACCATCAAACAGCTAATTGATGAGAGTGACAATTGCCTCTGTGCACAACTTCATGAGGATTACTATGCTGATGCTGATGTGAGTTCTCCAATCAAAGTGAACACCCCTCCTGTTTCTGAACAGCATTCTTATACTGCTTCTGCTTCAATGGGTCATAATAGGTATTTGTCTGGATTGGAGTCCGGTGACTGCTTAGCCCAGGCCTTGCCAGTTGGAAGCAGCACAGATGGAGCTCTGCTCAGTGCCATATCTCAGTACAAGCAGACATCAGCACACATTGAACATGAATCAAAGAATCAAGTTGGTCCTTCAAAAAATGTTCTTCCTATGACTCACGAAGCAAGCCCTCCGTTTCCAGATACGTGTGATTGCAACAAGAATATGGCCAGCAGTGTAAACAGTGATGTAGCAACAGGTTCTCCGGATAGCATGCAATTTACAAATTTCATCCAGTCGAATCCCGGAAGGGCACCTGACTTCACAAACTGTTCATCTGGAGGCCGTGGACCAGATAACACTTTCTGAGACTGGAACTAGGTGCTGGCAACAAAATTATGGCAGGCTGGAACCCGGGTGTTTGCTGGCATCACTATCATCATACCAGTTTTGAGCTGTTCCGTTAATTGTGTGGTTTCAGGATCTGTGCACATACTTTTGTGCCATGCCTGTATGTACGCAGGCGCTGGGAATGTGTGTAGTCGGAAGTTGAGGATCCCCATGTTTGCAGCTTACCCTGCTGTTCTTTTTTTTTTGCTTTATTAGTATATAAGTACTGCTCCAGTTTCCACCTTTAGGCTGCCTCAAGTCTCAAGGGTCCTCAGCAAACTAGATCTGATGCTGAATCGTGTTCTTTAACGGTTCTTGGGGTGGTGGATCTTGTTCGAAAAGTTTCCGATCATTGCATTTCATGGCCCCATGTCTGTGGGTGTGCTAAACTGCTTGGTTAATCTGAGAGCTGAGAAAGACAAGGTGATATCATGGTTGGCAAATTTGAGCCGTTGCCTACAGTGTCTACCAGTTTAAAGTTTTTTTTTTGTCTGAACTGTTTTTCTTATATGGATTCTCTGTTGGCATGCCGCGATTGATAACATGAATTGGATGAAGTGGTGACATCGTTCCGTGGCGTGCTCATTGTGCGATGAGATGGTGAACAAAACTCGTGTGCCATTCATATATTATTAAGGTCACTACAGAGGAGGAAGCTCAATTCTTTCTTCAGCGTTGGTTGAGCAGCTCGGCAGCAGATGGTTTGGCTTGGGACATGTCAAAGCGACCAAAGTTCAGGGAGAATGCATACCAAGGTTTGAGGCATTGACGAGAAGGAAAAGAAAAATGCAAGGAGAAGGTGCGAACAGTTGCACAATGGAACAGCTGAGACTGACTCCACCAAGGAGTTGCAAAATCCCAGAGGCATTCCTCCATTTGCCTTCTCCATAGTGGATGCATCATCCACACAAAAAACATCATCTCCAAGAGGAGAAGCAAAAGCGATGCAGCGCCGGCTGTTTCTCTTGCGCCCGCGCTTCCTCGCTGCAGGGATCCGAGGCGCTACTGCAGGGGAGGGAGACGGGCGCCCCGCTGCTCCATGGGCGGCTTGGAGGAGCTCTGCTGCGGGGAGATCGAGGATGAGGGGCCGGCGCGAGATCTCGTTGCGCCGGAGCTTGAGGCCGGCACGGGATCTCGTCGTGCCGGAGCTCAAGGCCGCCTTGCTCGTCCGCCACCGACCGTTGGAGGTGAGGATAGGGTTGCGCCCTTGAGCTCGCCCGCGGCCATCCTTGAGCTCGCCCCCCGCCGCGGCTAGCGCTCGTCGGCTCGTCCCTGCGAAGCTCGTCCACCACCGTCCGCTCCCCTCCGGTGAATCTCCGACGGCGTGGATCTCTGACGACCCCGCCCCGACGACGTCCTCCCCCCAACAACGTCCTCCCTCCCAGCCTTCTCTCTCCCCTAGCGCTGCGCACAAATGCCTTCGAGGAGAGGGGATGCAAAATTGCATCCCCTCTCTCCTACGTAGACACTTTGCCTTGTCGGATGCATCATCTGTTGGAGGGGAATTTGGCGGTGCACAATGGCTAGGCGGAGGAAAAAATGCTTTTGCCTCCCCTGTTGGACTCAATCTAACATGAGCGGAAGTTGCAGATGAGTGATGAGTAGTACTATGCGAGAAATTCAGATGCAAGGGGGGAGTACGCAGTAAAATTATGACATGAGTAAATTGAGACTCTTGTCGTTATGTGGGCCGCAGCGGTCCTCTTTGGGTCTTGTGTCGGCCCTTGCCTGCCTTCCGTTGGACGGAGACCAGACCTGCATGAAAGGACACCAAGAGGCTCATCACTGGGAGCCAACAACACAAAGCCTACAAAGGTCAAATGAAGATGTCATGCATGATGATGCCACAACGATGTGAACGCCTCCATCCTCCATCTGTCCAAGAAGGAGCAGACCCAGTCTTTACCAAGCTGACCAAATGGAATTGGGATCGCAACGACAACGCCTCTAGCGTACCAACTACACAATGAGTGCAGACGTTATCGGCACCGACCGAAGTTGTGCAAGCCTTTCGCCTTTTGCCAAGCCCCAAAACCAACTCCTCGTAGCCGATCTTCAAGGCTTGGGTGGTAGACAAACTGATGGGAAGGTAGCATGCGATCCAAGGCGACATCAACAGGGAACATGAGCAGGTCGGCGAACTACGACCCTCACATGATGACGACAAAGGCAGGCGACCCAAAGATAACACTTGACGACGACGAAAAATGAAGGCTTGAGGTAGTGGCAAAGAGCTGGCGAACTCGGGGCCGACGGTGGAGCGGAGGCAGCGAAGACAGGGCTGGCGGTGGAGCGAAGGTGACGAAGCGGAGGGGCCGTTGACCGTCAAGACCCATGAGGCGGATTGACGACCATGAAGGGGGACCTGGCGATGATGTAGGCTCCTAGAGCCTACCACGACCCGTCGATCAGGACCGGGCCCGTCGTGGCCTACCAGTGTCGGAGGAGAGGGGGACACTAGCAGCCGCGCAGGGGCGGCGCCCGCCTACTAGTGTCACAGGAGAGGGGGTAACTGGCAGCCACGCAGGAGCGATGCTGGGTGTCGGTGGGGAGGAGTGGCTGCGACTGCCGACGAGAAGGAGAGACGCGACATCCAGTGAGGTGGAGCTCCGGGAAGGTCGCATGCACTGCCGACGGTGCAGAAGAGGTCGCAGAGTCAGGGGATGCAGTCAGGCAGAGAGGGCGCCACTGCTAGGGGAAGGGAGTCGGCCTAGGCATGCGCGTCAGCGGCAGTGGCTGCAGGAGAGGAGGGGTTGCGGTCACGGAGTGACGTCGGGGAGGAGGGACGCAATCGGGGTGTGTGACAACCCGCCCAGGAAAGTACCGTACTATCGCCTAAGACCGATCCACTTTGGTCATTAAGCAATAATAAAGTACCATCCTGTCGTAAGTTGCCGGGTTAACGCCCGGTAAATCACTTGCGAGCACAAGGATCGAATATATGCATTAAAACTCACTCGAAGGCGAGTCCAGAGATACAACAACATTCAAATCCAAATTCGTACCCCGAGGGGTTTAATTATTACAAACCATAGTTTTTGTCATGACGGAATAGTTCAGAGTTTTGAAAAGCAGCGGAAATAAACTAACGGAAGCGAAGACACCACGGGAGGTCATCCATGATGCTTTCAGTAGTCGTCCTCCACCCACTCCAGCCTCCCGGCCGGCGGGATCTCACCGGCCACACATCACCGAAGGCATTACCGGATCAACACATTATAGCAAGGCTGAGTATACTAATACTCAGCAAGTCTTACCCGTCGGTGATATCTACTTCACCAAATCTAGACCATGAAAGGCTTTTTGGCTACTGGGTTGCTTTTCCTGAAAAGTAACAAAGAGTAGGTCCTTACTTTCAAGATTTTAGCACAAGTTCTAGTAGGTTTAATCTCTACATTAGCCAATTAGTACAAACAAAGTTGTACAACCAATTAATCAAACATAAAGTTCATCAACTTCCATCATTAGGGATCTCATGACTAGTGGAGTAAGTAGTCTCGGATAACGGTGAGAGGCCGACAATCGATTGATTTAAACCTCGCAAGGTAGACCCAAACACACGGTCGGTTGCCCCCGCGAGGACAACTCCCTAAGCCGTCCCCATAAATCCTCGGGTTGGGATCGAATCTTACAGTCTTTGGTGCAGGCTATCCGGCATACCCCGCGAGATACCCGGAGTCACCATACACCACCGGTAGCTAGCCGTGAGAGCGAATCCCAAGAGCAGTAATAGTAGGATCCCTCGCCGCCTCATTATGGTACTAGGCTTATCGGTCCCATACCCGACATGTGCTTGGTACGTTCAAAGACTTAACCCACATAACCACTGGACCGGAGCCCAGATCCCATGCTCTTACCACGTGAGCAATCCATTTAAGGATATAGTATGATTCCTATCTAGGAACCTATTCTCGCGAGTCAGGTCATCACCCGACTTGTAACGGTCCTATAGCTTAGCAGCTATCGAGCTATCATACTAGTAGGGACAAAGGTACCTATGGATCATGCATCTAGGGTTTCATTCAACTCCTGAACGTAAATGCACAATCATTCATAGATAATTGAATAAAGAACTTTAAAACTAGGTTAGATGCACCGGAGCTTGCCTTCGTCGACTAGGTTAGCTTCGGCACCCTCGGTGTCGAGTACGTCCACGTACTGCAGAGAACCTTCCGCTTCGCCTTCCTCGGTTTCCGGGACCAGGGAGTAATCTCCGTCCGGAAGATCTACACGGAATGCAATGCACTTTAGGTGATGTGATAGTTTGTTGTCTTATCCAACTCTAGTTGGTCATATCCACCTTAACAAGCATTCATCTAAGGTTTCTATTTTAGGAAGTCATTGGTTGTACATGGGTTACTCTTTTATTCCACATTTGATTAAAGGTTTTTATTAAGTTTATCATTTCATGTGAAAGCTTCATTTCATTTTATCTTTACCAACAAGGGTGGAATTAATATTTTTATTTGCGAATTAACTCCTTATCAGAGCTGATAATTAAATTTCTTTTATTTATATTAAACAATACTTCCAAAAAGGAAAAGATTTAATTAAAGATTTCTCTCTTTTTTAATTTTCCTTTAATATTAAAAGGGTATTTAAGCCATTTATTAATCAATTAAATTACCAAAAATTACATGAGTGTTTCTTAGGCCTACTAGCACCTATCCTGGTCCATTGGACCCACATGTAAGTGTTGGATGCTAGGAAAATAAATATTATGGAAAATAACAAAGGCTAGCTAGTGATTCAACTTAAATACATAACAAAATAAATAAGCATCAAAATGATCCAAATTCTCTTGTGCATGCTCTCTGAACCTAAACAAGTCTAAAGAACCAGCATGTTCACATGGAACCTCTACTGAACTTGGTTTATTAATTTACAAAGGAAAATATGCATAAATCAAGAAGAATTATTTCTGTTAATCCAAAATTCATGATTAATTCACAGGATGTGTCTTTTAGCATTACAAGACAGTGTGCACAAGTTGGGCTCAAGAACATAAATATTTTTAACATGAAAAATCATCTAGGCAGCTACTGCAGAAATGGAAAAGAATTTGTCTAGCAAAATCTACTGCATAACTTTGTGCAAATTTTGGCAAAACATCTAGTCATATCCTAACACACAACATATCCAAAATTTGGCTACAGAGGAGTTATATTTTTCAAGTTAGGACAGATCCATGTATAACACATTTGTATTTTTCCTGCCAAAACTATTTTGAATCTAGCCATGAGTATACAATAAAAGAGATGAGGTTTCTCATCCTGAACCCTACAAAATTGGTTTGGGATTTTTCTGATTTTTCTGTGAATTTCTAGGGATTTTACAAGCCACTGGACTGATTTGTAAGAAAATCTAGATAGGTTTCATTGCAGCTAGGTCCGGGATTTTACACAAAACACCCTGCCAAGATTGGTGGCCCTGCAATTGGGTTCTTTGGCCGGGGAGGCGGCGGGCTCGCCGGCAATCCGGCGGCTCCGGCGGCGCTCGGGCGGGGGGATGGCTCGGGGTGGAGTGTGTGCTCACCTAGAGTGGATGGGTAGGCGCGGTTGGGACCGGGGAGACCCCGCACGGCGGCGCACGGCGGCGGCCGGCGGGCAAGTCCGCGGCGGCTCGGCGCCGGGGCGAGGAGAGCGCGGGTTCGGCCAATACGTGGCTCGGGGAGGTGCGGTGGGGTCTAGGGAGGCTCGTGATGCGGTTGGCGGTGGGAAGAGCGGGCGGTGAGCTCCGGCGGCGGCGGCGGCGGCAATGGCACGGTGGGAGCTCGGGGCGCGCGGATGGGGGGTGTGGACGGCGCTTAAATACTCCCGGGGGCCGGCGATGACGTCGGCGTGACCCCCGGCCGTAGTACGGCGCACGCGGGCGGGGGCGCGCGGATGGACCGCCGGTCCAAAGGGGGGGGCGTCCGGCCACCGCACGGCGCGCGCGCGCGCGTCGGCGCGTGGCGCGGCGCTAACCCCCCGCGTGTCGCGGGGCACGGGTCACCTCGGCACGGGCGCGGCCTAGGGGCGCGGGTCCTCGGGCGGCGGGCGTCGGGAGGCGCGCGGGCGCGGACGCCGGGAGCGCGGGCGGCGGCGGCGGCGCGCGCGCGGCGTGCCGGCGCACGACGTCGCGCGCGCGCGCGCTCCCCGCCCTAAGTGTGTTGCTGAAGCGCTGTTTGACCAACTTTTTCTCCAAAATTTTGAATAAAACTTGACCAAGCAATGAATACCAAAGTTGTAGATCTAAGTACCAGCTACAATTATTACAAAGGCTGTATAGGGTTTTTCTTCCTAGATTTGAATCTATTTGAATGCCAACTTTGAATGTCAGCCTGTTTCTGGCAACAGTAAAATCTGTCTTGCAAGGGGTTTTTCACAATTTTCCTCTCCAAATTTGAAATGCCATTCTACATGAAAGTTGTGTCTCTCAACAAGACCTACAACTTTCCTAAAGGTAGAATTTTAAGTGTTTAGGTGAAATTTGGGGAACGCGGCAAAAGTTAAGCGGACACCTAGGTGGACATTGAGATGACAAGGGGTTTGACCCACCCTTTGACCATGGGTTGGCCCCACAAGTGTTAACACTATTCATTAAGGGTCACTAGGGGTGTGTTAGGGAGTTTTCATGGGTGAGGGCCCAGGTTGACCTAGGGTTGACCATTTGACCGGCTAATCCGGTCATTAGCGTTAATGACGGTAATTAAAAACCTGGGGCGTCACAGCCTACCCCCCTTAAGAAGAATCTCGTCCCGAGATTCGATTTGACAACGAAGAGATGGGGAAAAAGACTCACTGTTTCGAGATTGGAGGAAGCCTGGATACTTGGTGTTAAGATAATCCTCCGTCTCCCACGTGGCTTCTTCTTCCGTGTGATGGCTCCATTGGATCTTGTACATTCGCACGGTCCGCTCCGGTCTTTCGCTCTTTTTGGTCTAGTACCTTCAATGGATGCTCGACGAGCGAGAAATCCGGCTCGATCTAAGCATTAGCTTCTGTAATGATCTCGTTCTCCGGAACAGGCAGTCCCTTCTTCAACTGAGTTACATGGAACACATTGTGAACCGCGAAAAACCGTTCTGGCAGTTGGATACGGTAAGCCACGGGTCCACATACTTCGATTACTTCATATGGTCCAATGTAGCGCGGGGCTAACTTTCCCTTGACTCCGAACCTTTGCACACCTTTGGTGGGGGATACCTTCAAGTATACATGATCTCCCACTTCAAAGTGTCGATGTGCGGTTCCCTTATCATGGTAACTCTTTTGTCTCATCTGGGCCATCTTCAAATTCTCTCTTATCACTTGCACCTTTTCTTCGGCCTCTTTAACTAACTCTGGTCCAAAGAGTGTTCTTTCTCCAGTCTCTGACCAGTTCAGTGGGGTGCGGCATCTGCGTCCGTATAGAGCATCGAACGGTGCCATTTTCAAGCCGGCTCGATAGCCGTTATTGTAAGAGAACTCGCCAAGGACAAACACTTGTCCCAACTCTTGTCAAAGTGCAAGATGCTTGCTCTCAACATGTCCTCTAGAATCTGATTTATCCTCTCCGTCTGACCATCGGTCTGCGGATGATAACTGGAACTACGGAGTAGCTGAGTTCCCAAACACTCGTGCAATTGCTCCCAAAAACGGGCCACAAACTAAGTCCCTCTATCAGAGATTATAGTCTTTGGGATTCCATGCAGACGAACTATGTGGTCTACATACAACTCTGCATATTGTTGTACGGAGTAATTGGTATGCACGGCAATGAAGTGAGCGGTCTTGGTGAGTCTATCCACGATTACCCAAATAGAATCTTTCTTCCTAGGGGTCAGGGGTAAACCCACAATGAAATCCATACTAATATCGTCCCATTTCCACATAGGTATCGACAGGGGTTGGAGTACTCCTGCCGATTTCAAGTGACTTGCTTTCATCCGGTGGCAAGTATCGCACTCGGCTACATACTTGGCTACATCCACCTTCATATTGGACCACCAAAAGTTCTGCTTTAGATCTTGGTACATCTTGGTACTACCGGGATGAATAGAGAACTTGGACTTGTGAGCTTCATCTAGAATGATTTTCTTAAGTTTTGGGTCAACGGGGACCACTAGACGTTTTCCAAACCAGACCACATCCTGGTGATCCTTCTGGAAACAAGTGTACTTTGGGTCTCCTTCTGCTAGTTTCTGCCTGATGGTTTGAACATCTGCATCATTGCGCTGGGCAGTGACAATCCGGTTATAAAGGTTTGACTCTGCCGTCAAGGCATAAAGGATTCCCTGCGGTACCACTTCTAAGTTGAGCCTTCTCATTTCTTCACACAAAGGTTCACTGACTGGCTCTAACTCTAGGTGGTTGTAATGATCCTTGTGGCTAAGAGCATCCGCAACAACATTTGCTTTGCCGGGATGATAGTGCACTTATAAATCATAATCCTTGATCAACTCAAGCCATCTTCTCTGCCTCATATTCAATTCTGATTGGGTGAAGATATATTTGAGGCTCTTGTGATCAGTGAAGATATTGCAATGATTGCCCATTAGATAATGTCTCCATATCTTGAGGGCATGAACAACGGCAACTAACTCAAGATCATGGGTAGGATAGTTGAGCTCATGGGGTCGAAGGGCCCGTGAAGCATAGGCGATGACTCGGCCCTCTTGCATAAGGACACAGCCAAGACCGGTGCCTGATGCGTCACAGAAGACTTCGAATGGTTTGGAATTATCGGGTTGAGCTAGCACTGGGCTGAAGTTAGATGTTGTCTGAGGGTGTGAAAAGCTTTCTCGCATGCTTCACTCCACACGAATTTCACTCCCTTCTTGAGCAATTCAGTCATGGGTTTGGCGATTCTAGAAAAGTCTGGAATGAATCGACGGTAATATCCCGCCAATCCTAGGAAACTGCGGATTTGATGTACGGATTTGGGTGGTTTCCAATCCATCACCTCTTGAACTTTGCTAGGATCTACGGAGATACCATCGTGGGAAATGGTGTGCCCTAAGAATTTGACACTTTTCAACCAGAATTCGCATTTGGAGAACTTAGCATAAAGCTTGTGATCTCGCAAACGCTGAAGGACAACTCGGAGATGATTGGCGTGATCTTCCTCACTCTTAGAATAGATGAGGATATCATCGATAAAGACCACGACAAATTTATCGAGCTCCGTCATGAATACGGAGTTCATGAGATACATGAAGTAGGCAGGTGCATTAGTGAGTCCGAAGGACATGACCAAGAACTCGTAAAGACCATAACGAGTGGAAAAAGCGGTTTTAGGAATGTCGCATGGTCGAATCTTGATTTGGTGGTAGCCAGAACGAAGATCGATCTTAGAGAAGACTTTGGCACCAGCCAATTGATCGAACAGAACATCAATTCGAGGAAGTGGGTATTTGTTTTTGATGGTGACTGCATTGAGTGGTCGATAATCTATGCACATTCTCAAGCTACCATCTTTCATTTTGACAAAGAGAGCGGGGCAACCCCAAGGAGAAGAGCTCGGGCGAATGTAACCCTTATCTAACAATTCTTGGAGTTGGGTTTTTAATTCAGCTAACTCTTTGGGTGGCATGCGATAAGGTCTTTTGGAAATGGGTGCGGTACGGGGCCGGAGTTCGATCACAAATTCGACATCTCTCGTCTCGTGGCATACCGGGCAACTCGTCAGGAAATACATCCGGGTACTCACACACTACTGGAATTTCATCAAGGGAGGAAATAATGGTCACATAGGCACAAGAGTCAGTACCGTCCCGGAAAGGTAGGTACAAGGTAGTGTGCCCGACCGTAGGAGAGTTGATCTCTACGACCCTATCTGATATATCTAGAACCACCTTATGTTGATTCATCCATTCCATACCCAAAATAACATCCATGCTTCCTAATTTGATGACTATCAGATTAGATTGAATAACCCGACTTCCTAGTCTTAGAGGAACTCCAAAAGTCACTAACTGAGACGTGATGTTTCCACCGAGTGTGGTAATTTTATAAGCAGATTTGGTTGGTACTCCTCTTAGACCCAATTTGTCTAGTAAACTCTCAGTTATGAAACTATGGGTGGCTCCCGAATCAAATAAGACCTTAACAGGAGTGTCATTGATAGAGAATGTACCCGTGAGTACTGGAGCTCCTGCGGGAATGTCACTCATGGTAGTGAAGTTCAGCTTGCCCTGGCGCACTTGCACCATAGGCTTCTTGGCCGAAGTGGCAGGCTTGTTTCCCGTACTCTGATTCTGCGGGTTGGGCTTGATCTGCTTGGGCTTGGGACACTCATTAATGTAGTGCCCTGGCTGGCCACAGTTGTAGCAACGGCGATCTCCAACATCACGAAGGGGTGCGATAGGCTTCGGAGCCTGCTGCTGGGCACGGCGGAACTGGAAGTTCCCGACAGGTTTGCCCTGGAACGGCTTCATCGTCCAGCGTCCATTTGAAGATTGCTGGGGTGGGCCTGGAGCTTCCTTCTTCACAAAGCGAAACTTCTTGTTTGTCCCGCCGCTTGGGGTGAAACCGGACATCCTCTTGTTGTCCCCATGGGCTTTCTTCATAGCGTCCTC
This sequence comes from Cenchrus americanus, assembly GCA_947561735.1. Taxonomy (NCBI): domain Eukaryota; kingdom Viridiplantae; phylum Streptophyta; class Magnoliopsida; order Poales; family Poaceae; genus Cenchrus; species Cenchrus americanus. The sequence goes on from OX387245.1 coordinate 183,198,854, forward strand.
TTGCGAGATAGCTTTATTCACGAGCTCATGGAAGTTCGCGGGCTCGAGCAGATTCAGGCGCTCATACAACTTGCCATCAAGCCCGTCGCGGAACCTCTCCATCTTCTTGGCATCAGTATCAACATGATGCCCACCGTACTGGCATAAGCTATTGAACTTCTGAGCATAGCGGTACACGGAGTCAGATCCCTGGCGGAGGGCTAACAGCTCCCTCATCTTCCTGTCCATTAGACCCTTGGGGATGTGGTGGCTTTTAAAAGCCTGCTTGAACTCTTCCCAAGTCACAGCGTGGCCTCGCTGCATGGACTTGAAGTGGTCCCACCACATCAAAGCTTCCCCTCGCAGTTGCAGCGCTGCGAAGTTCACTTTGTTCTCCTCGGAGCAAGGCAGCACGAAGGCAGAGAATTTCGCCTCTATGGCCTTGACCCAAGCCTCAGCTTCCAGAGGGTCTTCTGCTTTCGCGAAGGTTGGCGGCTTCATGGCGATGAACCGGGCGTACGTGGTGACCCTGGTTAGGCCCCTCGTGGTTGGCCCCATGTGGCGGCCCTCGGTTCATCCGCCGGGCGATCCGCTGCTTGCGTCCGCGAGGATGCGGCGCAGCACCTCGGTTTGGGTGGCCATGAAGGCCTCCGTCGGTGTCATGGGCGGGGCTGGTGGCAAGTCACCACTACCACTCGCTCCAAAACCGTTGGGAGAGCTACACGTGGTTCCCACCATCTGAAAAGTGAGCGTTATTAGTGAGATAACCGAAAGCTTACTCCAAATGATGACAAGCACGATCATGCATTATCACATCTCGTTAGTAATTAAATAATGAGGACAGTAAAAAGCAGCAACATTCTATAGCCACCAAGATTCATAGAATCATTTTTCTCAACATGGTTAGGACGGCGATTACTCAATTGCGCGACTCATAATCACTTTCGAACGATCGTCGTCATTCCGGATACCAAGGAAGGTGGTATGCGAATGAGCACTTATTTGCTGGCAACGAGTGATGTTTGTAAAGGTGCTTTGTTTTACCTATGGTTTTAGGAGGAAAACAATGCAATCTTTGACAAGCGTGATCATTCGCAACGAATTATCCAAGGATATGGTATTCAACACAAGGAAATCTTAATTTGAAATACAACGAAATTCGCTTAAAGCATACAAGCTCAAGCATTCTTATTACAACATGACAGACAAGGTTCAACGTCATTACAACTCGATTTCAGACATCATGACAATACACGATACAATAGTCGCTTGTCACGAAGACGTGCTGTCAAGCCAACTACTCTAACATTTGGAAGACAACTCGGTAGGATCGACATCCTGCTGCTCCCCGCTGTCGGCAACCTAGTTGCCCACTGAAGCACCACTGTACGAAGGCGAAGCTGGGGGAGTCGGTAGCGGTGGTCCTGCCTGGCTCATCTGATCCAGACCGGACACAGCCTGCTCGCTCCTCCGGTGTGTGCATGCGGGGGGCGTGGTCGTAAGGCCACTATAGCACGTAAGGCGGCCACCGTACGTCGGCCTCCTCGTACGTGCTCCTGCATCTCGGCAATGTTCGCGGCGGTGTCGGCCTCTCTATCTCGTGTGCGTCGGCATCCTCCTCCACGGTGCATGGTTCTCCGCCTCTAGGTCCACGATCCTCCGGAGGCGGTCACCTCTCTCAAGCTCCGGTGGAACCTCCTAGCACGCGGACCGTCGTTCTCCTGCCGCACACGGGTAAGCGTGAAGTTCCCGCCGGTGTGCTGCTCGAAAGCCGCTCCCTATCGCGCCTAGATGCCTCCAAGCGCCGTGCAATGATCGCCGCGGTGTTATAACGCGGCCCCGGAGTGTGAAGACCACGTTCAAACAACGGGCAAGTGTCCGGGTAACATCCAACGGCTCGCTAGGGTCGGTAGCTCTCGTAGATGGTCCATACGGTCCGGCCAAGCCGGGTCGTGAGGACTCACGGCGAGAAACGGTCCAAACGGGGAAAGAGCTACCACGGTAGGGTTGTGGTCACAAAAGTCCGTCGGCACTCCGAGGGCGGCCGACTCCACGGTACTCGTGCGTGATAAATCCCCGGTAAATAAAGCTCGGGTCAAACCGGTCGGCGTGGTCCGGGTGCGGCGGCACGGTAACGATCACCCCTGCGGCGGGGAACGCCAAAGCGCTCAAACTCCTTCACCTCGTACGTCGGTGGGGTAAGGTAGCCTGCGGCACTGAGTGCTTCCCACGCCAAGCGCGGAAAACCCTCCCAGTGCAACCCGTTGGTACGGATCGTACCGTCAGCGTCGAACTGGTGGAACACGGGGAAATCCATCTGTACACAAATGTAACTCATGTCAGCTCTCAAAGAGAACGACATGTCAAATGGTGAAGTTCTGGCAGCTGTGAAATAATTTCATAACTAAAAATCCAGAAACCTCAAAAATTTCCCAAGTTTTAAATTAAACCTTTAATACTTTTAATTAAGCTTTTTAAGGTTGAGCATCGATCGACGAACAAGATGAATGGTCCTTAACCTGGATGTGCCTAGGGAATGTGAACCAACCCATCGAAACTAGGATTGACATTTGCTTATTACAAGATAACTAGTTAAGGGGCAATTGTTTTTAACACTTTGGTTTAATTAAACCTAGCACAAGGTACACAAACTTTTCACAAAATTTCGGCAGCATGACGGCTAGGTATGGAAGGTACTTCTAATTTATAAAAAGCACACACTAGCATAAACTTCCTTAGAGAACATATGGAATTCCGATTTTTGGGTCCATTTTAGTTATTTCGATTTTAATATGCATGCAAGACGTCCTATTCGACCTCTCATGGCAATCAAGCAAAAAAAATCGAAGTTAGTGCCGGTGGCAAGGCTTATACTCGTCTCTCCCTATAATATCTAGTCGAGAGCTATACGGTACTCGCTTAACAACTAACGAAGCGCTGTTATGTACCTGCAGAAAACGAACCTTTCGTGCCAGCACGTCACGAAAGCGTCCACATTCATTATCGTTCACTATAGAAACGGTATCCATGCGTTAAGCCGCTGCATGGACAGCGTCCTATTTAAGACTCTGACGCGACGTGAGTGCCATGGGAATAGGCCTCACTCATCCCTCACGGACTTTCCCGTGGCACCATCACGTATGGCAAAACGTGACGAGACTCAAACGCGACGTGGCACCCATTGGAATAGGTCCCACTACTCCCTCACAGGACTTCCCTGTGGTACCACCACGTATGGCAAAACGTGATGAACTAGTATGGTTGTGAGAGAATGTAAGTCTGACATAAAGTAATGTGATGGAAGTTAGCAAAATAAACCATAAGTTAATTAAGCCACCTGAAAGAACCCAAAATTCCCTCTAGGGCCTCTCGGTCTAGTTTATCCTTAGCGGACCAACTTATTTTGGAAAATCAGAAAATCTTGGCATATTTTATTCAAAAACCAGTGATTAAGGTTTATTAATTAATCTCTGGTGCATATAAGCTCTGATGCCAACTGTGACAACCCGCCCAGGAAAGTACCGTACTATCGCCTAAGACCGATCCACTTTGGTCATTAAGCAATAATAAAGTACCATCCTGTCGTAAGTTGCCGGGTTAACGCCTGGTAAATCACTTGCGAGCACAAGGATCGAATATATGCATTAAAACTCACTCGAAGGCGAGTCCAGAGATACAACAACATTCAAATCCAAATTCGTACCCCGAGGGGTTTAATTATTACAAACCATAGTTTTTGTCATGACGGAATAGTTCAGAGTTTTGAAAAGCAACGGAAATAAACTAACGGAAGCGAAGACACCACGGGAGGTCATCCATGATGCTTTCGGTAGTCGTCCTCCACCCACTCCGGCTCCCGGCCGGCGGGATCTCACCGGGCCACACATCACTGAAGGTATTACCTGGATCAACACATTATAGCAAGGCTGAGTATACTAATACTCAGCAAGTCTTACCCGTCGGTGATATCTACTTCACCAAATCTAGACCATGAAAGGCTTTTTGGCTACTGGGTTGCTTTTCCTGAAAAGTAACAAAGAGTAGGTCCTTACTTTCAAGATTTTAGCACAAGTTCTAGTAGGTTTAATCTTTACTACATTAGCCAATTAGTACAAACAAAGTTGTACAACCAATTAATCAAACATAAAGTTCATCAACTTCCATCATTAGGGATCTCATGACTAGTGGAGTAAGTAGTCTCGGATAACGGTGAGAGGCCGACAATCGATTGATTTAAACCTTGCAAGGTAGACCCAAACACACGGTCGGTTGCCCCCGCGAGGACAAGTCCCCAGGCCGTCCCCATAAATCCTCGGGTTGGGATCGAATCTTACAGTCTTTGGTGCAGGCTATCCGGCATACCCCGCGAGATACCCGGAGTCACCATACACCACCGGTAGCTAGCCGTGAGAGCGAATCCCAAGAGCAGTAATAGTAGGATCCCTCGCCGCCTCATTATGGTACTAGGCTTATCGGTCCCATACCCGACATGTGCTTGGTACGTTCAAAGACTTAACCCACATAACCACTGGACCGGAGCCCAGATCCCATGCTCTTACCACGTGAGCAATCCATTTAAGGATATAGTATGATTCCTATCTAGGAACCTATTCTCGCGAGTCAGGTCATCACCCGACTTGTAACGGTCCTATAGCTCAGCAGCTATCGACCTATCATACTAGAAGGGACAAAGGTACCTATGGATCATGCATCTAGGGTTTCATTCAACTCCTGAACGTAAATGCACAATCATTCATAGATAATTGAATAAAGAACTTTAAAACTAGGTTAGATGCACCGGAGCTTGCCTTCGTCGACTAGGTTAGCTTCGGCACCCTCGGTGTCGAGTACGTCCACGTACTGCAGAGAACCTTCCGCTCTGCCTTCCTCGGTTTCGGGACCGGGGAGTAATCTCCGTCGGAAGATCTACACGGAATGCAATGCACTTTAGGTGATGTGATAGTTTGTTGTCTTATCCAACTCTAGTTGGTCATATCCACCTTAACAAGCATTCATCTAAGGTTTCTATTTTAGGAAGTCATTGGTTGTACATGGGTTACTCTTTTATTCCACATTTGATTAAAGGTTTTTATTAAGTTTATCATTTCATGTGAAAGCTTCATTTCATTTTATCTTTACCAACAAGGGTGGAATTAATATTTTTATTTGCGAATTAACTCCTTATTAGAGCTGATAATTAAATTTCTTTTATTTATATTAAACAATACTTCCAAAAAGGAAAAGATTTAATTAAAGGTTCCTCTCTTTTTTAATTTCCCTTTAATATTAAAAGGGCATTTAAGCCATTTATTAATCAATTAAATTACCAAAAATTACATGAGTGTTTCTTAGGCCTACTAGAACCTATCCTGGTCCATTGGACCCACATGTAAGTGTTGGATGCTAGGAAAATAAATATTATGGAAAATAACAAAGGCTAGCTAGTGATTCAACTTAAATGCATAACAAAATAAATAAGCATCAAAATGATCCAAATTCTCTTGTGCATGCTCTCTGAACCTAAACAAGTCTAAAGAACCAGCATGTTCACATGGAACCTCTACTGAACTTGGCTTATTAATTTACAAAGGAAAATATGCATAAATCAAGAAGAATTATTTCTGTTAATCCAAAATTCATGATTAATTCACAGGATGTGTCTTTTAGCATTACAAGACAGTGTGCACAAGTTGGGCTCAAGAACATAAATATTTTTAACATGAAAAATCATCTAGGCAGCTACTGCAGAAATGGAAAAGAATTTGTCTAGCAAAATCTACTGCATAACTTTGTGCAAATTTTGGCACAACATCTAGTCATATCCTAATACACAACATATCCAAAATTTGGCTACAGAGGAGTTATATTTTTCAAGTTAGGACAGATCCATGTATAACACATTTGTATTTTTCCTGCCAAAACTATTTTGAATCTAGCCATGAGTATACAATAAAAGAGATGGGGTTTCTCATCCTGAACCCTACAAAATTGGTTTGGGATTTTTCTGATTGTTCTGTGAATTTCTAGGGATTTTACAAGCCACTGGACTGATTTGTAAGAAAATCTAGATAGGTTTCATTGCCGCTAGGTCCGGGATTTTACACAAAACACCCTGCCAAGATTGGTGGCCCTGCCATTGGTTTTTTTGGCCGGGGAGGCGGCGGACTCGCCGGCAATCCGGCGGCTCCGGCGGCGCTCCGGCCGGGGGATGGCTCGGGGTGGAGTGTGTGCTCACCTAGAGTGGATGGGTAGGCGCGGTTGGGACGGGGGAGACCCCGCACGGCGGCGCACGGCGGCGGCCGGCGGGCACGTCCGCGGCGGCTCGGCGGCCGGGTGAGGAGAGCGCGGGTTCGGCCAATACGTGGCTCGGGGAGGTGCGGTGGGGTCTAGGTAGGCTCGTGATGCGGTTGGCGGTGGGAAGAGCGGGCGGTGAGCTCCGGCCGGCGGCGGCGGCGGCAATGGCACGGTGGAGCTCGGGGGCGCGCGGATGGGGGGTGTGGACGGCGCTTAAATACCCCCCGGGGGCCCGGCGATGACGTCGGCGTGACCCCCGGCCGTAGTACGGCGCACGCGGGCGGGGGCGCGCGGATGGACCGCCGGTCCAAAGGGGGGCGTCCGGCCACCGCACGGCGCGCGCGCGCGCGTCGGCGCGTGGCGCGGCGGCCGACCCCCCGCGTGTCGCGGGGCGCGGGTCGCCTCGGCACGGGCGCGGCCTAGGGGCGCGGGTCCTCGGGCGGCGGGGCGTCGGGAGGCGCGCGGGCGCGGACGCCGGAGCGCGGGCGGCGGCGGCCGGCGACGCGCGGTGCGGCGGCGCACGACGTCGCGGCGCGCCGGCGCTCCTGCCCTAAGTGTGTTGCTGAAGCGCTGTTTGATCAACTTTTTCTCCAAAATTTTGAATAAAACTTGACCAAGCAATGAATACCAAAGTTGTAGATCTAAGTACCAGCTACTATTTTTACAAAGGCTGTATAGGGTTTTTCTTCCTAGATTTGAATCTATTTGAATGCCAACTTGTCAGCCTGTTTCTGGCAATAGTAAAATCTGTCTTGCAAGGGTTTTTTCACAATTTTCCTCTCCAAATTTGAAATGCCATTCTACATGAAAGTTGTGTCTCTCAACAAGACCTACAACTTTCCTAAAGGTAGAATTTTAAGTGTTTAGGTGAAATTTGGGGAACGCGGCAAAAGTTCCGGCAGACACCGGTGGACATTGAGATGGCAAGGGGTTTGACCCACCCTTTGACCATGGGTTGGCCCCACAAGTGTTAACACTATTCATTAAGGGTCACTAGGGGTGTGTTAGGGAGTTTTCATGGGTGAGGGCCCAGGTTGACCTAGGGTTGACCATTTGACCGGCTAATCCGGTCATTAGCGTTAATGACGGTAATTAAAAACCTGGGGCGTCACAGGGTGGAGGGTTGCCATCGAGGCACCTACCACGACCGCAGTTGCCGTGGCCGCGGGGGGGGGAGGGGGGGGGGGGTGTCGCGGCTGACGCGGGGAGCGGCGTCGAGGTACCATGGGGCGCTCGTGCACGGAGCTTCAGGCATCAAGGGCGGCGGCCCTGGCAGCCCTAGATCTAGGGTTTCATGGGGGAACCGCGGTGTGCTACAGAAGTGGGGCAACAAAGCCTGTCATGGAGCGCACACCTAGGCGTCGGGGAGGAGCGACACCAGAGGAGGTGGCGCCGAATCCCGGTCACGACCGAAGGTGCAGCGCCAAGGGCCGTGGCAGCCCCATATCTAGGGTTCTTCGGAGCCTGGGGGGAGGGCAGAGCAATGTGTAGGGAGCCGCTAATGACATGGTCTTGCGCAAGGGAGGCGGGGCAGGACCTGGAGGGAGCACCGATGACCCAGAAGAGCGACCTCGCCATGGTGGTGGTGTGGAGAGGGGAGGAGGGGAGGAAAGAGGGGAGGAGGACGCGGGGGAGTCAGTTGTGCGACTTCGCTGCTGGCCGCCGTCGAGATCCGCGGCGGCGGTCCTGTCGACGCAGGGTGGGTGCCTCCACTGGATTCGGATGCAGAGAGGGTGGCGGAGGGTGGCCTCCGGTCGGAGCCGGTCGTGGATGAGTGCTATCAGACTGCACCGCCTGGTCAACGGCCCCGCTCGGCGCCGAAATCGTTGCTACCCACACTAAATTTGTGCTGGGTAGGCCAGATCCGCGACCGGAGAGGCCGAATTGTCACTAGGATGGGGAGGAGGAGAGCTACCACCGAGGATGCCATGCTGACGCCAGGAGCTTCACAAGAGTCATGGAAGAAAGCCATGGAAGCTAGGGTTGAGGAGGAGATTCGGGAAGAAAGTTGGAGAGGAGACAGAGCTGGCCTCACCGCCGCCCTCTTCACTACTCGTCGGGCCTCCGGCTCGTAGCTCCAGCGGTAGCGGAGGCAGGCAACGGGGGTGGCGACCTAGCGGTAGGGAGGCCGCCCGAGTCGCTTGAAACGAGCGATGCAGGCCCTTTTATCAATAAAGAAAATACGTAATACCACCTTTATAAAAGAAGTTGCATAGATAAAATTAACAAAAATGGAGTAAAATATGGATCCAACAACCTCTCTATTCTCCTCCCCTCATCATGTCACTAGCTATTCGCACCGTCGTGATAGCTTTCTTTGCCGAGGTCATCGCCTTGCCATCCACTCCTCTTGCGTGGTCCCGCTGGTCCAATGACGGATCTAGGATTCAAATGTAGGGGGTTGAACACCTTCTTATACCTCTAGACACTAGAAAAACTTCACTTATGACAGAAAATTTAAAAGAAGATTGAAGAAGAGCTTCATTGTTGTGCAGGCAGTAGGAGGGGTTGGAGGCCCCTCCACCCCCTCTCTGCCTCTGTCCCTACGCCGTCCCACACCCTCACCCTCCGCCTAGGTGGAGGCGGGAGGCGCACACGTGCAGCAGGGGCCGTCACCGCCGAGCCATTCGTGGTCGGGAGGCGGCCGCCGCATAGAGAGGCGCGAGTCGCGTAGCAGTGGGATCGTCACGAGCCATCCACAGTCGCCTGCACAGGGAGGCTCGAGGTGCACAACAGGGGCATGTCGTCAGGGACTCAGGAAGCGGTTGTCGACGCAAGGAGGCGCGCAACCGGCCTGCTTGCTGACCTGGGGTGCCCCGTGGCGCTTCCGATCAGCAGCTCGTGGTGTTGCTAGTCAGGAAAGGCGTTGAGGTCGAGATGATGCGGAGTCAACGCACACTGTGCAGCGGCAACCAGCCTGTTCGTTTGGCTGGTGGCTGATGGCTGGTGCTGGTTTGTTCTGAGAGAAAAGTACTGCTGGCTGATTGTTGATGGCTGATTTGTTCTGAGAGAAAAGCACTGCTGGCTGGTGGCTGATAAGCCAAACGAACAGGGCGGACATTCTTGGGCTCAGATCCTGCTCCTCCTTGTGGCGTTATCTCCCACGGCGTTGTTGACGCAACTCCCTGCGCTGAATATGTACGACATGGAAGGAGTCGCGTCAGAGGGATATGGAGCTCAAGTAGAGGAACAGACTCAAACTGGTAGCTTGCTTCGTGGGAAGAACGATCAGGGCAGAGAAAAAAGAGGCAGGCAGCGGCGGCGGTGTGGATTTAGGATTTTCCCGTGCTCATCTGGGTAACAGGAAGAAATGGCAACAGCTGCTGCAGTGCTGCTGCTAGCTTGCTACTGGTTGCTTCTTACTGCTCAAGTGGAGAAAGAGCCAAAAGAAAGAGAGAGAAGGGATGTGGCTGCGGCAGAAAAAATAAGAAGAGAGGAGAGCTGGTGATGGGCGTTGGCTTGGTGAGGAGAAAGAGAAGGGGCGAGGGGTACATATCGAAGGAGATTAGCTGAAGTTTAGATTAATTCTTAGATGAGTGTTATATTCAGCCATTCTGACATAATTTAGACTAATTTTCCAAAATAAATTAAATAACAAAGATTTAATTCAAAAGGTCAGAAAATATCAATTAGTTTATTTTTTTGAAACTGAACCAATTACAAAGAATTAATTCAAAGAGTCAAAAAAATCTAATAATTCAGTTAAGAATTTCCGTAGCACGTTGGAAAAGAGCTTGCAGGGAAAGTTAGCAAGACCGCTGAGACGGTCTAGGAGTTAGATATGATAGTTACAATTAGTTTTTCATTCATATTTCAATTTAGAATTCCAATATAAAGCACATTCAAAAGAAGCAATGAACAGCTCAAAACAACCGTGCTGCTTCTTTGAGCCCGACGTTTTGATCCATCATACGGTAATTTAATTAATTACTCCCTCGAACTATCCATTAAGCCACCAAAATCCATTTCCATAGTTACTCTCATAACCATACTACTCTCATTGTAAACCTAGATTATAAAGTGTTTCACAAACATGACGATGGCTGATGTTGACGGCGAAAATCCGTCAACCTAGCCATGAGTTTACCTTCGGTGTTGGCATGAGTTTTATACCTTATCCATTGGTACTAACCCCCGTGGTATAACAAGTTCACGTGTGCATGTCGGTTTTGGAGTTTAGTGTTTATGCAGGATTTTAGCGTTGAATGCAAGACTTTCGGGATGAGTTCATCAAGCACCTTATGACAAGACCTTGAAGCCCCGTACAAGTCATGCAATGAAGCAAACTTAACTCCAAGAAGCCAGGGACTTGATCCGAGAAGACGACAAACTCCGAGGACCTGACCAGAAAAGTGCTGAATCTTGCAAGACAAGGAGTTATGCCCAATTCGGAGAGAAACTGACGACATGGACCTACATGCGTAAGGGGAAACATCCGGGAAGCAAGGGACCGACGTAGAGCAAAGGAGGCCTCGGGGCTGGGCTCGGATGGGCCTCAGCCGGCCGGTCCGGGCGGTTGGCCCCGGCCCCGTCCGGGGCCCGGTGAGGCTCCCCTTTGCCCTAGCCGCCAATCAGGCTATTTATAGCCCCCTGACCGAGAGCCACGCATCATACAATTCGTCATCGGCCGCCGAGGAGCAGAGAAGAGAGGGACACCATCTCGGAGAGGAAAGGGTCGAGCTAGTTGACTAGAGTTTCCCTATCCGACGTGGGAACCTTGCACGGAAGACCACGTCGGAGTTCCCGGAGCTAGAAGCAAGATCAAGGAAGGATCCCGGTGGTGATCTTGTGTATGTATCATTGTTATAGTTGAATTATCAAGTTGAATCTTTTCCTAGCGATCAAGTGTTTCCTCGAAGATTTCGTTTTTCGATCGGCTTTGCTTATTCCAATTCAATTCTCGAGATAGATTACATAGGGTGTTCTTGTAGCCGCGGTGGCTAGAGGTACACGCCGGATCTTCCGAAAGAATCTCGACTTGTCTTTTGACTCGCCCTAAGCTCCCCGCATGAGTAGGGATACGTTGTGACAGAACGGGGGTTCCGAAAGGCGGATGTTTTCGGATTTGGACGGGAAACCACGATTTAAAGAGGCTTCTATTAAGATTCGATTTGCTACTTCTTCACTTGCTTGGAACTTCAACAAAAGGCTTACCCCGATCCCTCTAGATCGGTTTATCTACCCAATCTTACTTTGTTTTCTCCGGTCTTTAGTAGATTAGATTAGTTTCGTGTCTTTTACTTAGATGCATTAGGGTTTCTTTTATCGAAGATTGAAGTTACTTGGCTTTATTAGATTAAGTTTTGCGTCACACATTTGTTCCACGGATTCGATACCTTGGGTTCACCACTCGAGGGAAGAAGGGTCCCTTGACTACGACGGGAGACTTGTCCGCTTGCAAGTCATAAACGAAATTTGATACAACTATTAACCGTCAACAAGCCCCTTTTTCTGGCGCCGTTGCCGGGGAACAAGTGATCAAGATTTGATTTTTTTATTGCCTTTTTGTAATTTTCAGTTTTCTTTTTGTTTTTCTTTTTGCATCTACTAAATTTTGATCATCCTCAAAATACATCTAATCTAGTTTGTCTAACCCTAGTTTTTATAGATTTGTTTTTACTTTCTAGTTTTTGCATACTTTGTTTATTGCTAACCCTAACAGGAGATGGATGGCTACCTCTCCAACAAACCCGATAATTTTGTGGATGATCCAGAAAAACTTTACAGGCTAAGGAGACGCGAAGCACATCAAGCTAAAAAGCTGAATTTTGTAGATTCGGAGTCGGAAGACAAAGGATCGCAGGAATCTCCGAAGAATTCACCACCTCAAAGTCCTCGGGAGAATCGACTTCCACCGATGGGTGACCAACCACCGCAAGAATGCAAGATTGGGGAGCTATGCACCCCAGACATCATCGACCTACCAATCTTGAACCTTGAGGAGATCGGGAGACCGTTCGAGATCAAGACCTCTACAATCCTCATGGTGCAACATTCACCCTTCACCGGTAAAGAGGATCCAAACCTTCACCCCCAAGCATTCATTCAACTATGTCAGACTTTCAACATGGATGGGGTGACTCAAGATCAAATGAGGGCAAGGCTTTTTCCGTTTTCACTTCTCGGGAAGGCTTTGCAATGGTTCCACTCTCAACCGGCGGAGACGGTGCAAAATTGGAACACGTTGATGAAGGCTTTCATGAAGGAATACTACTCGCCGGGTAAAACTCAAAGCTTGCGTAATAAGATTGCCACCTTTGTTCAATATCCTACGGAAACTATCTCGGAGGCATTCGAGCGTTTCAACGGTACACCTGGGCGGTTCCACATCACAAGTTCCCGAAGGAAGACCTCGTGCAAAAGTTCTATCAAGGACTCACCATGGCGTCAAGTACGATCATCGATGCATCGGCGGGAGGATCTATCATCGAGCTTACACCGACGGAAGCTTTCACTCTATTCAAGAAGGTCGCGGATAATGACACATGGGCGTCGTCCGGGCGCCTACATCCGGTTCAACCCACGGGGAACGTCAAAGGAGTCTTGCAAGTGGAGAAGGAGAACATACTTGAAGGCAAGATCGACTCGCTCATGAGGAGATTGGAGAAGATGGAGATGGAAAAGAAAGAGGCTCCAGACATGAAGGCCGCCTAAGCAAGGTCCACATGCGAAGAATGTGGAGAGTATGGCCATGTCCGCAAAGATTGTCCGGAGGAAGCCAAAGTGCTCGACTACATGAGGAAGGGAGAATTGCCGAACTTCCGCTACGGGCAAGGTAGGCCTCAATTTAATGCAAGCTCATCTATTCCTAACGCGGTTCCGCTTCGTATACAATTGAAGGAGTTCATGGATGAGCAAGCTAAGCTCAACAAGGACACCGTCACCAAGTTCAAGACCATAGACAAGGTGTTGGAGAACATCGATAGCAAAGTGACGGAGGTCGGAAGTTCCAATCATCAAGTGCTCAACATGATGAAGATGCTCGAGACGCAAGTTGGACAACTTGCGGGGCGCCTCACTAATGATGAAGGGAAGCTTCTGGGACAACCCAAAAGTCCCGAATCGGCGAAGGCCATTCAAACACGTTCGGGGAAGGAGACCGAAGATCCGGAACATTCCGCGGGAGCAAGGAAGCTTAGACCATCCACCGAGGTGGAAGGAGTTGCTAAAGAGAAGGTTACGGGGATCGTCACCGAGGAACCCGAATTTGAGATGCCGGAGGAAGACACGAGGATACCGCAACTCAAGCCACGCTACTTCCGAGGTAAACTTGACAACCACTTTGAGAAGTTTGTGGAAGTTGTGCATAGACTTAGCATCAACATGCCATTACTAGATGCCCTACAAGTACCTACATATTCTCGTTACTTTAAAGACATACTTGCAAATAAATATGAGATAGCAACACTCGGGGTAGATCATGTCAAGATGTCCGAGGAGTGTAGTGCCGCTATTGCTAATGGGCTAGAGAAGCAAAAGGACCCCGGGTTCCCTACCATTCCATGTTCGGTTGGTTCTTTCAACTTCGAGAAGGCGTTATGCGACCTTGGAGCTAGTGTGAGCGTCATGCCGAGGGATGTGTTCGAGAAGCTACGCCTACCAATGGAGCCTACGTGTATATGTTTGGAGTTGGGAGATAACTCCATTCGCTATCCCTTGGGCATTGTCGAAGATGTACCCGTGAAGGTCGGACACCACTTCATCCCCGTCGACTTCGTTGTGCTCGAGATGGGAGAGAGGGAGAAGCCGCCGCTCATCCTTGGGAGGCCTTTCCTCAAGACCGTGGGAGCTACTATTGATGTTGGCAAGGGGGAGATCATGTTCGATATCAACGGAGAAAGGAGTTCCTTCAAGTTCCGTCCAAGAATCGAGGCATGCAACATGATTGGAGTGAAGGGAGAACCAAAGCAAACAGAGGGGCTGAAAAAGAAGAAGGAGCCGAAAAAATGAATGTAAAGAAAATCAAAGAAGGTGTTGCATCCGTCAAGACAAAGGAAGAGAAGCCGCCTGTGAAGACCAAAAAAATGACTAAGCCGGAAGACAAACCCATGCCCAAGATGGTGCGGAAGTGGGTACCCAAGATTGCAACGCCTGCAAAGAGCATTGATCCGGAGTAATCAAGTGAATAAGTCTAGCTATAGACTATAAACGAAGCGCTAGGCAGGAGGCAACCCGTTTCGTCGAGTCAAGAATAAGCTACCGGGAGGACAACCCGATTCCAGGTTTTTCGAGTCTTTTTAATAATTAAGTTTTGAGTTTTATTACGCAAAGATATTAGACTTAGAAGTGGTTGAACAATATTAGAGACATAATTCTTGATTGAAAGTTTTGCTTTATCATAAACCCTTTGCATGAACCCTCCTATGTGCTTGTTTGTTCTTTTCTTTTCGAGAAACCTCAACCAAATAATTTCAGAACCTAACTCAACCTTTCACCCTCATTATGGTGCTGAGGTTGACTTATTTTTCATGCTAAAACCACACGAGTAGAGCCACGACTTATATCTAGGTGTTAATAAAATTCAGCACGTGGTAGAACTCGCGTGAACCTAGAAATCAAAACTTTTGGTTGATTTAAAAATCAATATCCTTGGTTTCTCTAGGATTTGAATTTTTCTAAGCCTCATCTAATTTTGTTTTATTCAAAATCTCTCTTATTTAGCCAAAATTAGAACCTAAACCTATGCCCCCATGATCAAGCCGGGAAAGTTTGCTCTCAACCGATGAATGCAAACTATACTGGTGAGACCGAAATCAACGTAGTCGGAAAATATTTTCGACTTACATTTGTTTTTAATGGTTTAAAAACTTCTCTAAAATTACGTTTGAGCTCTTGCATGGCTCTGAAAAATATTTTAAATTTCGAATTAGAGGAGTGCTTAACCTTAAACACACCTTAATGGAGGCAATCTAGTTTGAATTAATCATGCATGCACCGTTGGATTCCCTTTCATCAACTTTAACCAATTCCACATGCAAAGGACAAGCATGGTGGGCAGCAAGCATCAACTTTGCAGGAATTTCATGGTGGCATGTGAAGCAAGTCGAGCTAGGGAGCATGGACATGACCCAAAGCATGAAGCATCAAGTGGAAGGACCAATAATGCAAGAAAAGGAGTGGACGAGAGCGTTTGGGCGGTGCAACTCGTGGAGCACGCGGGCAGAAAAGTTGCAGAGGCAAAATGATCGTGCTGGAAGAAAGACGAGGCGGGGAAGAGCACCCAGGCCGGCCGGCCTACCCTATTTAAGGAGCCCCCCGGCTCCCGTTTTCTGCAGGCAAGCTTCCCTCTCCTTCTTTTGTTTGTGTGTTCAAGTTTGTGTGCCTAAAACCTCCGTAGACATAGCCAACCTTCCCAAGCTTGATAGCTCAAAAAAATCCACATCCTTAATCCACTCAAAGTCCACATCCGAAGTAAAGAGTTTAAGTGCCTAGTTACCGGTTGCAACCCGGAGTTTTAGTAGAAGAGAAGAGTGCAGCAACCATGTGGAAGAAAACCACAAGTCTCTTCTCCAAGAAGAAGGGTTCGTCGTCATCCGAGCCATCATCAACCACGTCTTCGAGGAGGCACTCGGTTTCCGAGTCTCCCCGGAGCATGGAGACGGATACGACACCACCGAGGAGGAACGATGCTCTCCTCCTTGGTGGTATGAGGGCTGCAAGAAGCACGTCCATGAGGTTTACCGAACCTCAAGGGCACACGGAGGAGCAGCCCGCGCCACTACGATGATCGACCCGTTCGACCACGCCACCTCCTTACACCCCGATATACTCTTCGTACGGCTTCATCATCTTGTCGTCGTCGGAGGAGGAGAGGCTCTCTCATCTTGAGAAGAGGCTTGTGCCCAACGTCGAATTCGACGACCAAGCACTCTACACCTTGGGTTTTGGCACCGACATATACTACATGTTGGTGCACCTTGGATGGGTGCAATTCTCCAACGGAGTATCGGCGGACACCCACAAGGGGTTCGCCTTGGAAATTTTAATGACCATTGCACCTTGCCTTGATGATGGGGTGCAAAGCTTGTCATTCCGTTTGGAGGGAGTCCAACAAGTGGTTCCCTACGAGCATGTTAGGGAGCTACTTGGATTCCACAAGGGAGCTCCGGAGAAAGTTGACGTGCCACCCGGCATGTTAGCGGGATTTTGGAATTTAATCTCCGGAGAAGCCCATCAACAACGCAATTGCATCCGCAACCCCATTATCCGGATATTTCACTCTTGGATGTGCAAGAGGGTATTGGGGAGGATGAAGGAGACGAAGGTGACCGACACGGAGTTGAATTGGCTCTACTCGGCTTTAATTGCCAGGCAGTCAATAGACCCCTCTTACCTCATGATCAACCGTTGGTGTTGTGAAGCAGCATCGGGGGCGGGACAAATCGGTTCGGGGTGTTACCTCTCCATGTTGGCCTTCTCCTTACGGCCGGGGATCGCAAGGAACCCCGACCATCTTTTGCGTGGTACCTCTCTCGGCATTGAGTATTTGCGGCAAGGCAAATACATTAGTGGAGATGAGAGAGGAGGTTATCGTTTGGCCATAGTGAACCTACCCCTTCCCGATGAGAGGCTTAGGCTTTTCACCGAAGGGAGGGAAGATTGGTTGGAAGAGGGACTCCTTGTCCCTGCAAGGAAGAACAAAAGAGGAAGAATCGTAGAGGAGGGAACATCCTCCGCACAAGCAAGTGAAGCACAACCCAATGTGCCACCATTCGACGGGATCCCTCCTCCGCCAAGTTATTACGGAGGGCCACAAGAGCAAGCATGGGGGGGTGGTGCACCGGTACCCCCACCAAATTATGTGGTGCCCAACGCTAACTTCGCGGAGCCCTACGCACAATATCCCCAACCACAACAAAGCATGGCCATAATTGGAGGGTATGTTGCAAGAAACGCCCAAAACGTCGCAGCCATCCAAGCCAACGCGGCTTAATTTGGTGAAGGCAATGCAAATATTGCTTATGAGCTTGGACGCCTTCACCTAGCGGAGCCGAATCAATTCGTCGGAGGGAATGTCCAATCATATTATGAGCAAGGGTATTACTATCAAGATCATCAACACCAACCACCGGCGGAGGACTAGAAGATTTAGGAACTTTAGTTTTCTTTTCTTTTTCTTTGTAATTTTCAGCTTTTGTTTATGTGTGTTTGCGTAATATTTTCTGTTTTTATTTAAATTTCAGCAAGTGTGTTTGTTTATTTTCAGTTTGTATTTCAACTTGATTTCATCATTAATAAAGACACCACCTTGATTATATCATTGAAAAGTTACAAAAATTTGTGCCATAGTGATATATGATTATAATTGCCGCTTTGTTTATCTTTGTAATTGATTTATGCATGTTAAAGCTAGTGCTCTCTTAAAATACGAATATGAATTTATTTAAATGCTAGCTTAATCTTCAGCGGTGGTTATGATTAAAATAAAGACCCATAGTGTTTTATGTGCTCTCAAGTTATGAATAGACTAAAGATGTCTTTTATGCTCAAAAATATCGCTAACCTTGTCATAAATATCACTTGTGTGTTGCTCAACCTATCCAAAGCCTAATATATATTTGAGTGCATAAACCTTAGTGTACAAGATTTATTTTTGAGTGAGTTATTGCAGGCCATGATTTCTCTGGCCCGAGACTAAGAAGCTGGTCATTCCATTTTTGCGTATCTATCTTTTTGCTAGCCTTTTATCCGTGCATTGTGTATCCCCGCATCGGAGATGTCACAAACCTCGCCGGATATCCACCCTTAAAACCAAATATCATCTTTTGTGATTACCTCCTTGACCACAACCTATCATTGAGAATGGATCATCATTTCAAGGAAGATCGCAAGACGGTGCCAACATTGAAGATTTCAAGTATCTCTCCAAGGAAAAATATTTCCGGTACCTACCTTATTTATCGCCTCTTTGCTTGAGGATGAGCAACGTCTAAGCATGGGGGAGGAGGTAGGTACGGTGCAGCTTTAGAGTTCAAAGGGGAGTATTTTTTTTAAAATAATCAATGAAAGAAAATGCAAAGGCGATGTACGTGACTTCCAAGGTGAAAGTCTCACAAGGAAAAAAATGAAATGAATGAAAGAAAGAAAGAAAGAAAAGAATGAGAAATGTGAGAAAGAGAAAAAAAATATGAGTATGCATAAAGTGAACTCCCCGGTTCTCTAAAAGTGTGTTCAAGGCTTCAAGTTTAAAAGATCCATTCTCATTTTCCAACCATGTGCAATCCGATAACGAGGACTTCCTTTGTGCCTCGGGATCACTCTTTGCCATTTGCACATGTCCACTCATCTAAAGTGTGTGTATTTTTCTCTTTCCCCTCCTTGACTTAACATTATTCTCCAATGACCTTTTTGACGAGTCTCGGTAAGACCATGAGAAGCTTGTCTTGTTTTGACAACACCTCATTCATAAAATCTTGTTAGGACTAAACTTTCCCAAAGCTCCATATAAAGCCTACCACACATATATGTTATGAGAGGGAAAGGAGTAGAATATATAGGCTTGAGAGACAAGTGAGATGAGAGTTCATGAGCAATATGCAAGATGATTTAAATTTGTGAACTTGGTTTAGCTTTTCTTTGTCATTCTTTATTTCAAAAATTCTGAGATCTATTTAAACTTTGTGAGCATGTTAATACTTGTGGGATAAGCTTAAATAAGAATCTACCCTCCGTAGAGATGAAGGCTAGTACATTATGGAACTTTAACGAATTAAAATTTTGAGAGCATTATGTTTTGTTGTGTATGATCAAGTGCAAGGTTTAAACATTGTTTGGCAATGATGATATCCATCGAAGGCTTACTCGAGGACGAGCAAGGTTTAAGCATGGGGGAGATGTTGACGGTGAAAATCCGTCAACCTAGCCATGAGTTTACCTTCGGTGTTGGCATGAGTTTTATACCTTATCCATTGGTACTAATCCCCGTGGTATAACAAGTTCACGTGTGCATGTCGGTTTTGGAGTTTAGTGTTTATGCAGGATTTTAGCGTTGAATGCAAGACTTTCGGGATGAGTTCATCAAGCACCTTATGACAAGACCTTGAAGCCCTGTACAAGTCATGCAATGAAGCAAACTTAACTCCAATAAGCCAGGGACTTGATCCGAGAAGACGACAAACTCCGACGACCTGACCGTAAAAGTGCGCGAATCTTGCAAGACAAGGAGTTATGCCCAATTCGGAGAGAAACCGACGACATGGACCTACATGCGAAGGGGAAACATCCGGTAAGCAAGGGAACCGACGTAGAGCAAAGGAGGCCTCGGGCTGGGCCTGGATGGGCCCAGGCCGGCCGGTCCAGGCCGGTCGGCCCAGCCCTGTCCAGGGCCCAGTGAGGCTCCCCTTTGCCCTAGCCGCCAATCAGGCTATTTATAGCCCCCTGACCGAGAGCCACGCATCATACAATTCGTCATCGGCCGCCGAGGAGCAGAGAAGAGAGGGACACCATCTCGGAGAGGAAAGGGTCGAGCTAGTTGACTAGAGTTTCCCTAGCCGACGTGGGAACCTTGCACGGAAGACCACGTCGGAGTTCCCGGAGCTAGAAGCAAGATCAAGGAAGGATCCCGGTGGTGATCTTGTGTATGTATCATTGTTATAGTTGAATTATCAAGTTGAATCTTTTCCTAGCGATCAAGTGTTTCCTCGAAGATTTCGTTTTTCGATAGGCTTTGCTTATTCCAATTCAATTCTCGAGATAGATTACATAGGGTGTTCTTGTAGCCGCGGTGGCTAGAGGTACACGCCGGATCTTCCGAAAGAATCTCGACTTGTCTTTTGACTCGCCCTAAGCTCCCCGCATGAGTAGGGATACGTTGTGACAGAACGGGGGTTCCGAAAGGCGGATGTTTTCGGATTTGGACGGGAAACCACGATTTAAAGAGGCTTCTATTAAGATTCGATTTGCTACTTCTTCACTTGCTTGGAACTTCAACAAAAGGCTTACCCCGATCCCTCTAGATCGGTTTATCTACCCAATCTTACTTTGTTTTCTTCGGTCTTTAGTAGATTAGATTAGTTTCGTGTCTTTTACTTAGATGCATCAGGGTTTCTTTTATCGAAGATTGAAGTTACTTGGCTTTACTAGATTAAGTTTTGCGTCACACATTTGTTCCACGGATTTGATACCTTGGGTTCACCACTCGAGGGAAGAAGGGTCCCTTGACTACGACGGGAGACTTGTCCGCTTGCAAGTCATAAACGAAATTTGATACAACTATTAACCGTCAACAGCTGATAATTCCAAACAATGAAAAAATGAATGGACTACAACATAAGCTTATGGACCACACAACATAGAGCAAATGATTCGTATCAATTTTGTAGAAATCTAACAAAATCAGTTAAAATCGCATTAACCTATGCAAAATAAAAATTAAATCATTTTGTTGTCCTATTGAATTAGTATTAATCAAAGTTCATCGGCTTTTGTATTCAACACTATCATTTTATATCTAAGCTTGAATCGATATCCAACATACTCCAAGCTCAAAATCCTTAAATACAATGTTTTTATCACGTGCGCGGGGCTAGAGCAGGCACATGTTCACCAACAACCGCATATATAACATATCATGGTAAGTGGTATTAAATTAAAATCATCTTCTCACATAGCACACTGCACAAATATGACTCATCAAGCGGTATCCAAAATAAAATCATCTTCTCTCACAACAAGCTGCAAGAAACAAGCAAAATTCCAAACAAAATCGTGCAAGGAAGCCACCAAAGATCAAAACATGAAACCGATGTACACAATGCAACACCACTGGTCATGCGCGGCAAAGTTGCGAGACTTTCTAGTTGCACTTTTTTGGGATGGAGGGAGTATTGTGCTCATATTTGAGTAGGATGAAACTCTGGTTGCTTCTTGTGCCAGTCAATGGATAAGTTGGTGGAGACCTGCAGAGGAAGGAAGATGGAGCCAGCTCCTGCGGCCAGCCAGTACGACGGCCGCCTGTGATAGGCTCGTAACCCCTGCGTGCGGCTGGCCAGCAGCAGCGGCACTACGCCTGGAATTTTTTTATTTACATTCCCCCTCAATTTTGTAAAAATATATGTTCTATAAAAAATTTTGCAAAACTATACATCTAGGGCCGTGGGTCTCTTTGTTGACTGCAAACTATCCGGATCTCAATTCTTTGTCAAAAATAAGTCCCACCGTGCGATCTCAATTCTTTGTCAAAAATGAGTCCCACGGTGCTATATGTATAGTTTTGCAAAATTTTTTACGGACCATATATTTTTGCAAAAAAGAGGAAAGAAAAATGTAAAAATAAAATAAAATTCTAAGCCAGTGGTGCCTGCAGCCCTTTAGCATGCAGGCCCGACGTCACAGCAATGCGGCTCGTGCCACTATGCCCGGGCCTGGTTGCTCCACGGGCGAACCACATTCGACCCACACATCCTATGTTGTAATAATAGTGCACGGGTTTGTCCATAGTATTCCAATGCTATCACAGCACCACGTGGGTGCTCCATTGGTTACTGATCGTGGATCGAACCACCAGTCTGCACTCTGCACTAGTACTAATTCTGCAGACCACCAATCGTGCTTGCTGCTTTGTACGTAGACGGAATCATTGACGGAAATTGTGTAGCAACAGGAAGGATATAATAATAATAATAATAATAATAATAATAATAATAATAATAATAATAATAATAATAATAATAATAATAATAATAACAACTCAGATAAAAAAGTATAATATAATTGTTTATTTGTGTAGCAGCCTAGCAGGATCACGGCAGGATTTCAACAAACAGTTAGCTTATATAAGTTAACAGCCTGCTTAGTATAAAACATCAGTAAAATATAGCCTACATCTGCTTCTTCCTTCTTCGTCTTGCTTTATCTGTCTCTCTAAATTTTAGCATGATGCTAACGATGTGTTGAATCATACTGTACACTACAGACCCATTGCATCAGCTGGAGTACCAAATATCTGCAAAGCAACACAAATGAGGTCTTGTCAAAGCACGAAGCGGTCACATGTTTCCTAACTAGCTGGAGAAGATCGAAACATCTCCTAGTACTTGTGTTCATCTTTGGTAAACTACATAGATGCAGATGCATGAGTTCAGATTTTTCAAAGCTAACAATTCATCACTGTATAGTTGCTTATATTAATGACTAATGGATGGCACACAAATGATCATGGTTTCTGAAAGAAGTACATGTATCGTAATACTACACACCTGTAGTTACTTTTGCCTACTAGACTGAATTCTCAATTATGCAAACTAAAGATAAAAAATGGCCACAACAACAATAATAAGTTAATAATGAACCACCACAATGAACACATAGTGATCACATTTCTATACACTCTCCCTATTCAATTTCTCCGCAGATTGTTCACAAATTCAAAATGCTACACAGATGCAAAAGAAAAACCGGGAAGACATTCACTATGATGACTGAGGAAACAACGCAAAGTTGCACTAACCACCCAAAAAGGAAATGCACCTAACTGCTGCACAATAGCAAATGTGATGAGACAGACTAGCTGTGAGAATTAACTACCTCAAGCTGGAAGTATTTCTAAAGTCATCTTCCTTCTCAGACTTGGTGATCAGGTTGGAAATTTACCAAATGAAGTCAATAAACAAATAAAATGTAACAGAAAGTTTCAGAAAAGTTTCAGAAATTACTACCTTTTTAGCATATCATTGATCTTCATCAAGTAGGTCAATGAAAATTTCAATCCCTTCCATGTGAAACTGAGATCAATGTCCGGAAGAGTTGTTTGTTGTTAGGAAAATTTAAGAGATTAAAGCTGGATATGAAATTTAGATAACTTACTATACCTGAAGGTCAAATCCAATCTTGCATGCATATGAGTGCTTCCACATTTTGTGGAGCTAAGCTGCTTTGAAAATCTGATATTGTTCTTCTTCCGATGCTGGAAGCGGACTCAGATGCAACATTTGAAGCAGGAACTGCTAATACATCACGAGCTATCCTAGAAAGTGTGGCATACTCCATAGAATTACTTTTCCACCGAGAGAGTATGTCCAAGGTATCAGTTCTAGGGATTGCTGGCTTCTTCAAATATGTTTCAAGATCAGAGGGTACTTCTGTCATTGAGGATACATTACTTCTCAAATGTTGATCCCAATATGCAAATCTATTGCTTGAATTTGTGAATACCTCAATTGTAGAAATTTCTTGTGTCACATCATGATTGCCCTGCCTCTATTGTGAGTAATCCTTATACAGATCCAGCAATGCCCTTTTCAGTGAGGCAACCTTAGACTCACCCTCACTCCCAATGCTTTTCTCAGGAATTCGACAGACTCAAACTTAAATCATGGATCAAAGATAACCGGAAAAGCGATTTGTAACCATGTCCATTTCCAGTACCTTTTGAACTTCTTCTGCATATACTTGATGCCTCAAAGAGTTTTGCATTTGCCTCAGGAACTTCTCATGAAAGTACAAGTTTGTTGTTGGATAAAGTGATCATTAGATAACATTGGTTGCATCGTAGAAGGTTTTCAATAACCTATTTACCATCAGTGCCTTTTCCAATTCTTGAAGTGATGGTTTGAAAGTATACTCCGGATCTTGCTGTGTAAGTGACTCAAAGCACTCTTCAATTCCAAGCATGTCTCGAGCATAAAGTATGTAGAGTTCCAACGGGTCGGTGTATCAATGTTGGGGCACTTTCGGTATGTGATTCCTAACTGTTGGATGATCTCCTCAAACTTTTGCTTTCGTGAAGTAGATCCTTCAATGAAGTTCACGCTTTCTCGAATCTTCTGCGCAATTGGATTGATAACTCCAAAACCCGCTTTACAGATCAAGTTTAGGACATGAGGATCACAATGATGATGAAATAACCTTCCCTTCCCACATAGCATCTTTTTTTGTAGAAGATTATTTTTCAACAACTTGACCATTGCATTATTGTTTCTCGCATTGTCCAGCTTGATTGCAAACATCTTGTCTTCAATGTTCCATTCTAGTATGAATTTGAGGATCTCATTGAACATTGCGACACCAGTATGTGGTGTTTTCATGAAACAAAACTTGACTATTCACTTATGTAGCTTCCAATCATCATCAATGAGGTGACATGTGATGCACATGTAACCAATAGTTTGGTTGGATGTCCACATGTCCATCGTCAAAGAGATCCTACTATTGGCACTTTGGAAAACATCTTGAAGATTTTGTTTTGCACTTGAAATATCTTCACACAATCAACTGTGATCGTCTTCCTTGAAACCACTTTGAAGATAGGATTCAGGCTGGAAACAAACCTTCGAAAGACATCATAATCAACAAGTGCAAGTGGTAGGCCATGAAGTGTTATCATCCTAGTGAGTTCTCTCCTAGATACTTCCTGATTGAACCTCCAGTTCTCCAAAGAAACTCCTTCAGGAGGCTTTACAACAGACTTTAGTTGGCGGGCCATGTTTGCCACCTTCTTTATTTCCTTGCATCTTTTCAAATGAGTGATCATAGCACTAGTTCCAGCTCCACGCTTGGCGCTGATCTTGGCATTGCAGTGAATACATCGCCCTTTTGTAACAACACAAACTACACAGATTTTAGAGAATTCATTCCAAACCTTGGACCTGAACTTCCTATTTTATTCTCCATGTAAGAAATCGTCAATTAGACCCTCGATACAAGCACTACCAGCATGTTCATCTGTCTCATCATCATCCCAAAAATCATCAACACCTTGACCCTGCCAGCTATATATTACCAAAGCCTCTACCCTCCTCTCCATCACCAACACCCTTAGCATACTCGTCCTCTGAAGCGTGCTGACCGAAGTGTATTGTCTCTTCTACTTGAACTTGGGGTATGTTGGTTTGATTATACAATTCTCTTTGCTCTTCTCTAACAGATGCTCCCTCAGCTTTCAGACCATTAGACGGATCAGTAGTGTTCTCTTCTGCTTTCCTCCACTACTGGGCTGCCCTATTCCAGCTTCTGGAGTATTGGTTGCATGCCTCTTCCTCTTTCTACCACTGCTTGGTGGCACTCCTCCAATTCCTACGCTTTGAGGCCCATCCATCATGTCCCTGCGAAGAAATCTTGCTGCAAAATGTAAAGAAAACAAATGTTGTGATAATTCTTGTTTATATTGTGAAAACTCTTGAATCTTGTATCAACAAATGTCGCTGCAATCATTCAATTTATGAACCTTTTTGCTGACTTATTCATGAGTCATTTGCCAACCCATTTTGTTTACCGAATTTGTAACTACTAGTAATGCCTTGATGACAAATAACAAAAGGAACAATAGCTACACAGAATACGTGACACTTAGCAATAGAATCCAAGATTGCAATTCTTGGTGCTAACAATCTTGTATGCAACAGTCCTAATATATCATAGATCCTAAAATCAGAGAAGTAGCATTTATTATTACTGATGTTCCATTAACTTGTGACAAAAACCTAGGTTCAAGTTTGAATCGTCAGGTCACCTCGTCTGATTTCCTCACAGCCACCCTACTAAAAATCTGATCCTATGCTGTATGTGTGTCATCAATTAATGCCAAGCAAAGGACACCCGTGAACTGAATCTCTAGTATGCTAGGCGGATGCATGCATGATCCAAGTAGTGAGAGCTTGGCATCAAGCATGGTGAATATAATTGGTGAGCAACTCCTCAAACAAGTTTTTTATTTTTTAGAGATCTTTAATAAAACTCTAAATTTTGGTAGGATTATATCTAGTCTTTTAGAGATGTTCTTAGTGGCCGGATTTTATTTGTATTGAAAACAAAAATAAGACAAAGGGGAAGAAAGTTTCCCGCCACTTGCGGTGGGAGACAATAACAGTACTTGTGTGTTTGGCAGCCTCTGGTCCACCAATCACCACATTACACCTTCCCTCAAAAAAAAAAAAAAATCACCACATTACACCTTCACCTCCACTCCATTCTTGTCGGATCCAAAACCTCCCACCAAGCCAAGTTACGACGAGCGATCGATCATGTCCTCCTTCGACTCCATCGCGGCCGTCGTAGGCGATGAAGACGGGCTGCCTCCCGCCCCCTTCGACCCCACCGCCGTCGTCATCGAGGACGGTGGCGAGCAGCAGGGCCTCGGCATGCGCCGCGGCCACCGCTTTGCATCGTCGTACTCGTCCTTCGGCACCGCCGTCTCCGAGGACGACCTGGGCGGAGCCGGAGGCGACGGCGGCGGGTATGGCGGCGTCTTCGGCATGCTTCCTGACTTCAACGGCGGCGGCGCGTACGGGTTCTCCGGGGACGCTGTGAGCGGCGTGGAGCACGTCATGAGCGCCCTGGATGTGATGGATGGCGCGGCGCACGGCGGCGGCGTGGGCGGGGGCATCGGCGGCCTCGACGAGGACCTGTTCAGTGCGGTGGCCGACAACGGGCCCGTCCTGCCGCCGCTGGAGTCCATGAAGTTGGAAGGCATCCTCCGCCGAGAGTGGCGCCGGTGAGTGATTCGTTTTGCCCGTCACGTCCCTTGATCTGATCGGTTCATGTCCCATTGCACGCATGTCATCTCAAAATTGGCAGCCAGAATGCGTTGATGCTCGAGCGCGATCTGGATGCATGATTTCTGAACTGAAGATTGCAATTTTCCATTGAAATGATGAATGGCTTGATTTGCAGCCAGAATGCGTTGATGCTGGAGGAGAAGCAACGGAAGGAGAGGGAGCGGCGCAGCGAGATCATCGCGGAAGCAGATGAGTTCAAGAGGTCCTTCCTCGAGAAGCGCAAGCTCACGTGCGACACGAAGCGAACGCAGAACAGAGACAGGGAGAAGGTACGCACGGCACATGCACAGAACTGCCAGGACGATCAAATAACTGACGCAATGTTTCCTGGATCCTGATGCTTGTGTTGTGTGGAATTAACCATCAGCTGTCCCTGGCGAACCAAGACAAGTTCCACAAGGAGGCGGACCGGCAGTACTGGAAGGCGATCTCGGAGCTGGTGCCGCACGAGATCCGGGGGCTGGAGAAGAGGGGCAAGAAGAAACAGGAGCAGGATCACCGGAAGCCCGGGATCGTGGTGGTGCAGGGTCCCAAGCCCGGCAAGGCCACTGACCTCTCCCGCATGCGCCAGGTGCTCATGAAACTCAAGCAGAACCCACCAGCTCACATGGTGCCGCCGCCTCCGCCGCCGGCCAAGAAAGAGGAGGAGGAGAAGAAGGATGGAGATAAGGGAGCCAAGAAAGAGGGTAAAGATGCCAACAAAGACGACAAGCAGACAGCTGGAGACGCGGGGAAGAAGACAGATGCCAGTGACAAGGATGCGCTGATCAGTTCCAGTGCTGCTGGTGCGACCCCACCGGCCCCGGCGGCAAATGAAGCGCCGGAGGGCAAGGCACCAGAGCAACCGGTGAAGTCGTGAAGAAGTGATTGCCATGCGCCTGCTATCGAGTCGCTCGTATCGTAGTAACAAGGACACCGGCCTGAAATAATGTTCTTGGTTGAGCCGTGGGCAAGTTCTACATTTGTGTCTGTGCAGTTTTCTGAGCTAGAAATAGCTTACAAATTTCTACTAGTTTCAATTTGGTCCTTAATAAGAATTAAAGGCTATTGACATAGATATATTTTTTGCCTGTCTGATACTCTGATCCCTGAAAAGGGTGGAAGCATCATAATTTTTAACTGTCTTCTGATAATAAGATGGAATCCGTAACTATATTTAATTTGTTTATTTTCGGAACGACTAGATATATGCTATCCATAGATGACACCAGGCCAGAAACGATTTGTCCTGGCAGCTAAAACCGGTTTTTGCTGGCGGGCGAGGCACCCGCTAGCAACTTTGAGCCAGTAGAAATGGCCCTTTGTCTTTGGCCGGGGTGGCCGGCCCGCCACAGAGCCATTTGTGCTGGCGGGTCACTTAAACGACCGCCAGCACAAATGTCATCAGCGCTGGCGGGTCACTTAAACGACCGCCAACACAAATGTCATCAGCGCTGGCTGTGACTTAAGCAGCCCGCCAACACAAATGCCATCACTGCTGGCGGTTTCTTAGGACGCCCGCCGGCACAAAATTCATCTTTGCTGGCGGTTGCTTAGACCACCCGCCACAGAAAGCATTTTTCCCATTTCCTATATAACTCCCCATAATTGTTTATTATTTGTATATAATTTGTCATTTTCGTCTATTATTTTTTTCACATTGGCATTTGTATGCTAAATTCACTTTAATTTACAGTAATTTAATTTGTATTTAACTACCAAATCCAAATATATGTCTCATAAACACACAATCCAAACTAAAATAAAAAATGTATACATAAGTCACATTACAAAACATTGTGCATAATAGATAACCCTACGACACCCATCTACGTAACCTTTCTGCATCATCTAATGTCAAAACTCCTTCTTTATCGAAGAATTCTCCATCCTCGTGGCAAATCTCACGTAGGATGAATCTCACCATGTCCGCACAAATGTTGGTGATTTGATTGTCACCAAGTTGCCCCCATGATTTGTCAATGGTAGGCATCTGCACGTAAACACAATAAATGAAGATTGTTATGCATTACCATCAGGACCATAATTAGCACATACATAGTTGTGTACAAACTAGAGGCTTACGTCTTCAGGATTTGTCCGGTACCTCCCATTATTTCTCAAAACCTCACACACATAATATCCACATAGTACACGCAGGGGGAGGTTGTTTGTAGCACCGCAACCAAATAAAAAAAATGATCGGTGCTAATTAACGAAGTGTACCAACTCGATAAAAATGATTGATACTTATTAACGAAGTGTTCTTACCCATTTGGCATTGCGTATCACCAATTTTTTTCTTCTTGTGATCCCCGCCATTGAGTATGTATAGCCTATACGCACTTTAAGGATATAAAAACATAAGTTAGTAATACAATTTGAAATATAGTTGATACACACATGCATCAGTGATTATATATTGCACTTAGTTGTCTTACTTTTTTATAATATCAATGATTGTCTTGTAAGAAGACGATGAATAGTGTAATGAGTCGAAGACCCCCACAGTTCCCAACTTCGGACACATGTGAAAGCAAATGAAATGATCACTGCATAAAATTAAAATAATTAATATAAATAGACTAAAAAATGAAGGCAAATGATGAAATAGTTATTTAAAGGATCTTACTCAAAATTGTAAGCAAACTTGATAGAATCCTTATGTTGGTTTTTCCTCATGACCGTTGAAATGTATACAAACACCTCGTGAAGTTTAGCTTTCTCGTAATTCTTTATTAATTTTTCTTTCTCTTCTGGTGTCTTTGCTTCTTCCTCTATTTTCTTTCATAGTTCATCCCTCATTATGAACGTGTGTTGTGATTTGGTTACTTGTTGCAGGTCAATAAATGCTACCTTCCACCTCCCATTTGTTTTCTTTTCATCAGACGCTTGCATCCTGAAAAAAGTTTATTTAGGATGGTAATAACAATACATATGGAATAGATTTGGATGTCGTATAGGGATGTTGACTTACATGGACCAAATGGTGACGAGATTGATGTCGAGTTTTTCACGACGGAACATCACATGCAAATCGGGGAAATCGATTGCAACCTTCCGGTCATAAGAGCTACTGAACACCCATTTCGGGAGATTGGCGGTAATAGTGTTAATGCCTTGCTTCATGGCGTGCATGATCCAAGTATGCAGCCTCATTAATTCTGACGGCCCTTCGTTCAGTTGCCACCTAAACAAGAATGGTTTGCCATGCTCATACTTGTCGGGCACCTCATCCGACGAAAACATACTTATGTGCTCCTCCTTTTGTTTTTGTAAAGAGGTGCGGGATAAAGACTTTTCATCTGGTGCCTTCTTGAGTACTTGAACATTAGGTGATTCTTTACCGATGTTGGAGCCCGTTTAGGTTTATTCTTCGGTACTTTCAAGAACAAGTCAACATCGGATGATTTCGTCTTTGGTTCATATGAGTTTATCATCCGGTGTATTGTTGTTGGCGTCTTGGTTGCCGGAGGAGGAGATGGTGGTCTTGGACATGGCGAGAGGAGATGGTGGTGCCCCCCCCCTCGATGTCGGAGGAGTTTGTGGTCTTTGATCGGATTTCGGAGATGATGTCCCCCTTTGCCCCTAATGTCGGAGGAGTTTGTGGTCTTGGATCGGATTTCGGAGATGATGATGCTCCTGCCCCTGCCCCTGATGCCGGAGGAGTTTGTGGCATGTTGTTGTCATTATCGTCAACTCCCTGCTCCAAAACCATCATGTTGTTGTCATTGTTACCGCCTCCATGTTCCCCACCCATCGTGTACTCGACCATTGCAGCATCTGGATCCTGGGTGGGTACTCGTTCTTGGCTAGGTTGCAAGCAGGGACTTGGTGATGTATTAATTATGATATCTCGAGGATGCCACAATATGAATTGGTTCCTCGCATCACCGAGAAGCGCGATCCCATCCTCAGTAGGGATATCAATCTCGCACGACTCATCAGAAACCGAAACAACTTGAACCCATGCGTACTCTAGCTGTGGCGAATTCGGAAACACACGACCCGTTAGTGCCATGGCTGTCCCAACTTCTCGAAACTTATCTAGTTTTCTTCCATATGGAATAACCAACTTGCATGGTGTATCCTCTACAATGTCATCCACAGGATGCTTGGCGATAGCAATAGAACCAACACTACTTGGAGTCGGGATGGCTCCGATCTGGTCAAGCATCAAATTTGGAGGAACCTGTCCAGAACCACCAGATACTAGATTCTCTGCACTTGGCCCAATAGAAGCTTGTTGTTGTTGTTGTATGAAGAAGCCTATCAATTCTTGCTTGGCAATTTCTCTCATCTTGTCTTCAAGCTTCTTCTTATAACGGTCTCGCTTTTTATAACTTGACCGGTGTTCACGAAATGCTTTACCCCAGGGCAAGGTAGAAGAAATCCCTCGAACACGGCCAGGGTGCTCAGACGTTCCGATCGCGGCGGATAGCATATCTTTCTCCCTGTCGGGCACGAAAAGACCTTTCTTTTGCAATTCCGCAAGTTCTTCCAGCTTCTGATAAATTTGTTCTGTTGAGGGCTTCTGGAATGAAACATTACCGTCAAGTGCTATAGCCGGAACTCGAGCAAGGATCCAATTCCTGCTACGCTCATCCATGCCTTCAAAAATAGTTGGTAAACCAGCTACCCGCCTTTCTTCTTCCTCCTTCCTCCATTTTGCCATTTTGGCAAAGATATCCTCCGGAACCCAAGCGATGGGGGTTCTCGGCGGCTTTCATAGCCTTCTCCTTTTGTTGGACGCTCGAGCTACCGCTTCGTCGTCTTCTTCGATCTACGAATTGTTCCCAGACTGCTTGCGGAATGTTACCATACACATCCCTAGCATCCTTTCCTTTCTGGACAAATTCAGTATTAAGTGTAGACCTCCAATTCCTAAGAGCTCTTCCACAAAGGCCCTCGGCAAAAGTTCTACCTACATTTTCTGTACCTTCCGGATAAACAAATTTTTCTTTCACTTTGGCACATAATACATCCTTCGTAGCCTAAGGGACTGTCTTCCAATTAGTAGTTGTGATCCAAGACGCCAATTGGTCTCTGACAATTGCACCGACGATGTTTCGAAACCTAGCAGCTATCCCCTTAGGTTCGACGGGCTCACCTTTGTCACCCAACCGTTCTATCACAAGTTGTCCTCTTTCAGGGATCTGGTTTCTTCTTCTATGACCACGTTTCCTTTTCAGGTTACTAGAACCAGTAGTACCCGAAGGTTCTGGTTCTGAAATGACTTCTGCCTCTTGGGCACGAATGTTAGATGCTCTACAATGTTGTCGCGGGGATCGGTCATTGTTCTACACATAAAACACTATTTAAAGTATATCTTAATTGAATAAACAAACATTAAGTTGAGTGAATGTGCCTGCAGACCTCATTATCGCTTGGTTCGTAATCAACATCATCGTCTTCGGGACGCCTACGAGGTCGTGGTTCGCTTGGTTCGTACTCAGAGGGAGTTTCATAGTCTCCAATTATATCACTATCACTAGATTCCTCCTCACCGGATTGTTCACTGTTAACATTTGATCATAGATAATCCAAAGTCCATATTTATACAATAATCCATAGTCCATATTTATACAACAATCCATTTTTATAAAAAAATCTATTTATCAACAATCCATATTCCATATTTCATTATTTCTACACCAAAACTAATAAAATTAAATCCATAGTCCATTTTATATAATAAATATATTTAAAAATTAGACACAATCCATATTGCTTACTTATAATAAATTTATTTATACAAAATGCATCATCCATTTATTTATACAAAATGCATCATCCCTTTATTTATACAACAAAATTAATAAAATAAAATCCATAGTCCATTTGTAACATTTTTAAATCTATTCATCCACAATCAATGTAATTGCAACTATCCACAATCTATTTATCCACAAATTAAACTCATGTAATTGCATTTTGAAAAAAAAGAAAAAACACCAACCAAGAAGGGGCGACGCCGCCGGCCCTATCCCCGGCCTCCATGCGCCCCGAGCGGTGAGGAGATGAGTTGTCGGTGGTGAGCGGGGGCGGCGGCGCGCGGCGGAGGCGGCGGCGGTGCTTGTCGGCGGCGGCGGAGCGGTCGCCGGCGGGTCCCGGCCAACGGTTGGGGAAGAGGCCGGCGGGGAGGAGGACGCCATCCCGGTAGGGAAGAGGGGCGGTGGCGCTCGGTCGGCGGGGCGGCGGGGGCAACCGCGGACGACGCGCGGCGGCGGTCCACGGGGAGAAGGGGCGGCGGGGCGACCGTGGAAGACGGCGGGGCCCTCGCGGATGACGGCGGGGCACTCGTAGAAGTGGGCGGGCACTCCGGACGACGGCGGGGTGGTCGGAGGGGCGGCGGCGGTCGGGGACGACGGCGGCGCTCCGCGGGAAAATTTGGCAGCCTGACGGCGTCGTTTCGTATTCGCGCCAGACTTAGAAAATTTTCGAGACCGTGTCTCGTGTATATATAGATGGACTCACCGCTGGCGGGTCACATAAAACAACCGCCAGCGGTGAACCTTACCACAGGCGGGTCACATAAGCAACCGCCAGTGGTGAGAATTCCCGCTGGCGGTTATCATAAGCGCCCGCTAGCGCTGTGATATTAAAGAATTCAAACTTTACTTTTCAAATGCAAAGCTTTTCTAATGCAAATGACAAAACACCTCCTATAAATAAATTCAAATATTTTATGATCAGTTTTGAAAGTTTCAAAGAGTTTTGAACATTTTCAAGCCAGGATATCAAATTTTCAAATTTTGGCAAACCACTATGCTGGCGGTTGACTTATGATAACCGCCAGCATAGTGTTTTTCCATAATTTGCAAAATTTGAAACAGGGGCTTAAATTATTCAAATTTCATTGAAACTTTCCAATGTATCATAAAATATTTCAATTTAAGTATAGGGGGTGTGTTTTTTTAAAATAAGTCCTAGTTAGAAAAGGTTAGTGCAAATAGGTTCATACACCTAAAGAGTTATGGGTTGTTTGACCCTAGGGTCTCATTTGAACTAACCTTTTCAAATTCAAACCTATTCTAACAAAACACCTCCTATAAATAAATTTAAATATTTTATGACAAGTTTTGGAAGTTTCAAAGAGGTTTGAACATTTTCAAGCCAGGATTTCAAATTTTCAAATTTTGGCAAACCACTATGCTGGCGGTTGACTTATGATAACCACCAGCATAGTGTTTTTCCATAATTTGCAAAATTTGAAACAGGGGTATAAATTATTCAAATTTCATTGAAACTTTCCAATGTACCATAAAATATTTCAATTTAAGTATAGGGGGTGTGTTTTTTGTAAAATAAGTCCTAGTTAGAAAAGGTTAGTTCAAATAGGTTCATACACCTAATGAGTTATGGGTTGTTTGACCCTAGGGTCTCATTTGAACTAACCTTTTCAAATTCAAACCTATTCTAACAAAACACCTCCTATAAATAAATTTAAATATTTTATGATAAGTTTTGGAAGTTTCAAAGAGTTTTGAACATTTGAAGGCAGGATTTCAAATTTTCAAATTTTGGCAAACCACTATGCTGGCGGTTGACTTATGATAACCGCCCGCATAGTGTTTTTCCATAATTTGCAAAATTTTAAACAGGGGCTTAAATTATTCAAATTTCATTGAAACTTCCCAATGTATCATAAAATATTTCAATTTAATTATAGGGGGTGTGTTTTTTGTAAAATAAGTCCTAGTTAGAAAAGGTTAGTTCAAATAGGTTCATGCACCTAATGAGTTATGGGTTGTTGGACCCTAGGGTCTCATTTGAACTAACCTTTTCAAATTCAAACCTATTCTAACAAAACACCTCCTATAAATAAATTTAAATATTTTATGACAAGTTTTGGAAGTTTCAAAGAGGTTTGAACATTTTCAAGTCAGGATTTCAAATTTTCAAATTTTGGCAAACCACTATGCTGGCGGTTGACTTATGATAACCACCAGCATAGTGTTTTTCCATAATTTGCAAAATTTGAAACAGGGGCTTAAATTATTCAAATTTCATTGAAACTTTCCAATGTATCATAAAATATTTCAATTTAAGTATAGGGGGTGTGTTTTTTGTAAAATAAGTCCTAGTTAGAAAATGTTAGTGCAAATAGGTTCATACACCTAATGAGTTATGGGTTGTTTGACCCTAGGGTCTCATTTGAACTAACCTTTTCAAATTCAAACCTATTCTAACAAAACACCTCCTATAAATAAATTTAAATATTTTATGATAAGTTTTGGAAGTTTCAAAGAGGTTTGAACATTTTCAAGCCAGGATTTCAAATTTTCAAATTTTGGCAAACCATTATGCTGGCGGTTGACTTATGATAACCACCAGCATAGTGTTTTTCCATAATTTGCAAAATTTGAAACAGGGGCTTAAATTATTCAAATTTCATTGAAACTTTCCAATGTATCATAAAATATTTCAATTTAAGTATAGGGGGTGTGTTTTTTGTAAAATAAGTCCTAGTTAGAAAAGGTTAGTTCAAATAGGTTCATACACCTAATGAGTTATGGGTTGTTTGACCCTAGGGTCTCATTTGAACTAACCTTTTCAAATTCAAACTTATTCTAACAAAACACCTCCTATAAATAAATTTAAATATTTTATGATAAGTTTTGGAAGTTTCAAAGAGTTTTGAACATTTGAAGCCAGGATTTCAAATTTTCAAATTTTGGCAAACCACTATGCTGGCGGTTGACTTATGATAACCGCCCGCATAGTGTTTTTCCATAATTTGCAAAATTTGAAACAGGGGCTTAAATTATTCAAATTTCATTGAAACTTCCCAATGTATCATAAAATATTTCAATTTAAGTATAGGGGGTGTGTTTTTTGTAAAATAAGTCCTAGTTAGAAAAGGTTAGTTCAAATAGGTTCATGCACCTAATGAGTTATGGGTTGTTTGACCCTAGGGTCTCATTTGAACTAACCTTTTCAAATTCAAACCTATTCTAACAAAACACCTCCTATAAACAAATTTAAATATTTTATGATAAGTTTTGGAAGTTTCAAAGAGTTTTGAACATTTTCAAGCCAGGATTTCAAATTTTCAAATTTTGGCAAACCACTATGCTGGCGGTTGACTTATGATAACCGCCAGCATAGTGTTTTTCCATAATTTGCCAAATTTGAAACATGGGCTTAAATTATTCAAATTTCATTGAAACTTCCCAATGTATCATAAAATATTTCAATTTAAGTATAGAGGGTGTGTTTTTTTGTAAAATAAGTCCTAGTTAGAAAAAATTAGTTCAAATAGGTTCATACACCTAATGAGTTATGAGTTGTTTAACCCTAGGGTCTCATGAACTAACCTTTTCAAATTCAAACCTATTCTGACAAAACACCTCCTATAAATAAATTTAAATATTTTATGATAAGTTTTGGAATTTTCAAGTAGTTTTGAACATTTTCAAGCCTGGATTTCAAATTTTCAAATTTTGGCAAACCACTATGCTGGCAGTTGACTTATGATAACCGCCAGCATAGTGTTTTTCCATAATTTGCAAAATTTGAAACAGGGCTTAAATTATTCAAATTTCATTGAAACTTCCCAATGTATCATAAAATATTTCAATTTAAGTATAGGGGGTGTGTTTTTTGTAAAATAAGTCCTAGTTAGAAAAGGTTAGTTCAAATAGGTTCATACACCTAATGAGTTATGGGTTGTTTAACCCTAGGGTCTCATTTGAACTAACCTTTTCAAATTCAAACCTATTCTAACAAAACACCTCCTATAAATAAATTCAAATATTTTATGATAAGTTTTGGAAGTTTCAAAGAGTTTTGAACATTTTCAAGCCAGGATTTCAAATTTTCAAATTTTGGCAAACCACTATGCTGGCGGTTGACTTATGATAACCGCCAGCATAGTGTTTTTCCATAATTTGCAAAATTTGAAACAGGGGCTTAAATTATTCAAATTTCATTGAAACTTCCCAATGTATCATAAAATATTTCAATTTAAGTATAGGGGGTGTGTTTTTTTGTAAAATAAGTCCTAGTTAGAAAAGGTTAGTTCAAATAGGTTCATACACCTAATGAGTTATGGGTTGTTTAACCCTAGAGTCTCATTTTCAAATGCAAACCTTTTTTATGACAAAACACCTCATATACATAATTCAAATATTCAAACACTAATTGAAACCATAATTTCCATAATTTGAATTTATGTACAGGAGGAGAGTCTCATTTCATCAAAACTTAATTCCAAAACTCTCCTAAATTGATTGAAAGTCTTACAACAACACTAATTATATAAAGTCGTACAAGTGATACATCAAGCCCGACTAATACGGTCAAATTTATCCTTTAACAATTCTCCCATCACAGTCTGTACGTAACCATGGCTTCTCCGATTTAGGAATGGTGGCTTCAATTTTTTTTATTCTCTTCTCATGATCTGTGAACAAGACTAGTTCCTCGAACTGATTGTAATCCTCAACATCAATTACACCTTCTACTCCTAGAATTCTTTGTTTTCCGGAGACGACAATGTGCTTCTTCACATTCATAGGATCAGCTATGTAGAAAACTTGTGCAACACGCTCGGCGAGTACCCATGGATCATCTTTGTAACCTACATTGGCAAGGTCTACAAGTGTCAATCCATAATTGTCATCTGTGACGCCATTCGGGTGTTTGACCCATTGGCACCGAAACACGGGGAACCTGATATTCTCTCCATAGTCAAGTTCCTATATTTCTTTATGAACCCGTAGTAAGTGATGTTGCTTCCGAGATTATCAATCGCATCTATGCGAACACCACTATTTTGATACGCAACACTCTTGTTGTCTTTCGCCTTCGTATAGTAGGTGTACCCATTAATTTCATATGCTTACCATGAGGTAACATTGCTTGATGGACTAGCCGCCAACCTAGTCAACGTTGTGTCATCTATGGAATTTCCTTGAAATAGATGCTCATGTTCCTTTAACCATGATGGGAAACGACGCTTTTGCTCTTTGATGACCCAATCCTCGGTCCGACTATCATTTTCCTCACAAATCTCATTTTCGTGTTGCACGATAAATGGCTCCACTATTGCAAGTTGTTGCAGAACACTAGCATCTACTTTATCCAGTTGTTGGTTGTCCTCGTCAATGAATCTTTTCCTTCCAATGGTCCCTTTCCCTGACAATCTGCCTTCGTGTCGAGATTCCGGTAAACCGATTGCTCTCTTATCTTTTATGTAGTCTATGCAACAATCAACACTCTCTTCTGTATGGTAGCTCTCGATCATGCTTCCCTCTGGAAATGCCTTGTTTCTCATGTATCCATTGAGAATCGACATGAACCGTTCGTACGTCCACATCGATGAAAGTACATAGGTCCTAGTTCGATAATTTGCTCGACCATGTGGATCATTAGATGTTCCATGATATCAAAAAATGACGAGAGGGAAGAACATCTCGAGCCGGGCTTGAGTTTCGACATAAACATTTGAAGCCTTGCCAACTCTACACAATCTACCATTTTTACGCGAAATGACGTTGGAAAAGTAGCACATCCTTGTGATGACCATCTTAAGGAATATTGGTTTGACGACTTGGATCGCAATCGCGAGAAAAAACAGTAATCATCACATGACGAGTCATGAGAGTTACAACCGGTAAGCGTCATGTCCTTCAACGAGACCAATGATCGGATGTTGGATGAGAATCCGGTTGGCACTTTCGGCCGCGCAAGCATTTGCGGATAGTCAACCTCTCATGTTGTGTTAAGTTGAAGCTAGCGAGGTGGAAGGTCTTGCTTACCATTAGGACGTGGTTGTGGGTGAAGTTCTTGCCTAATTTTTAGGTCAACAAGATCCTTACGCGACTTCAGTCCGTCCTTTACCTTTCCTGTTAAGCCTAAGAATCCCATTGTGCTTTCAAACACATTCTTTTGAAGATGCATCCCATTGATGGCATGGCGCACTGTCAAATCTTCCTAGTATGGCAAGTACTTAAAAAATATAGACATCTTCTTGAAAGGCACATCAATGTTTTCTGTAGTTTCAGCCTCCTTCCTTCCCCCTTTTGAATTATCACCTTTTGATTTCTTACCAAGTTTAAACTTGACCTTCTGACACATTTCAAATACGGTTCTACCGGTGGCCGGTTGTGGGGCAAAAGAGTACTTCTCAATCTTTCCATCGAAATAGTCTGCCATCTTACGGTACTTGTGAGTCCTTAGTAGCCGGCGTACGTGCCACATATACACTATCTTCGAGATCCTTTCGGGTACACGGATATTGTACCATTCAAAAAAACTATACAACTTTGTTTTTCCTTTTTTCGACCGGACAAAGAAAATAGGGCGGGGTAATCATTAATGGTAACAAAGATAATTGCCTTAAGTGTGAATGTCTCCCTTCTGTACTCATCCCACATCTCAACCCCATGTTTCCAAAACTTCTCCATTTCTTCCATCAATGGCTCCAGGAAGACATCTATATCAATAACAGGTTGCTTCGGTCCTTGGATTAGAATGGTAAGCAAAAGGAACTTTCTCTTGTGACATAGCCAGGGGGGAGGTTGTATATGGTCATCAACACTGGCCATGTGCTGTGCGTGCTGCTTCTTTCACCAAATGGATTCATACCATCTGTACTTAACGCGAACCTTATATTTCTTTTTTCTTCTCTAAACTCTTTGTGCTTGGAATCAAAGGTCCTCCACTGCCGAGCATCAGAAGGATGTCGAAGCTTCCCATCAGACTTCTCTTGGCGATCTGTGTGCCAAGTCATTAGTTCAGCGGTCTTTGGGTTCGAGAACAATCGCTTTAGACGATCCTCCACCGGCAAGTACCACATCACCAATGCAGGGACTTTACATTGAGTAGCAGTGTCAGTACCAATACTATACACCTCCTCAACTTGAGAAATTACACTTTTCTTTCCACCAACCTTCCTCTTCGTGCCTTTAGATGCAATGACCCGTTCCACAGAAAAATCGGCATTACTTTTGTAACGATTAGCATCGCAATTTGGACACTTCTCTAGTTCTGCATAGTCACCGCGGTACAATATGCAATGGTTCCTACATGCGTGTATTCGTTGCACTCGCATCTTCAATGGGTTGATAATCTTCTTTGCTTCATATGTGTTTCTTGGGACCAAGTTAGGCTTCGGGAGTAGATTGGCCAACAAAGTAAGGAGTTCGTTAAAACTATTGTCCGACCATCCAAATTTTGCCTTCACAATCAGAAGATGGAGAATGAAACGCAACACGGTCCACTCCTTCCCACAACCCTCATACCTACGGTCCTTTACTGCCTTCTTTAGTGTCTCAAAATTTTCTAACCCTTTAGCACTCCCTAGCAACACCTCCGGTTCAATGTGGCGCAACATTTCTTCCATATCGACATCACATTCCTCGTCCACCTGTGGTGCATCTGTTTGATCATCATTTTGATCTTCACAGCCAAAAGCATCATCCGTCATGACATTATCATTTTCATTTGCATCTTCATCACCCACTTCATCATACCTGATGCCGATATCTGCATTGTTGAAAGTACTTTCTGCTTCACCATGGTGGGACCAAGTTTTGTATCCTTTCACAAAACCACACTTTATCAAATGCATCTTGATGGCATTAATATCTTCCCAAACAATTTTGTTGCAACAATCACAACATGGACAATGTATTTGCTTGGTCCTAGAAATTTGGGCATGCTTTTGCGCAACCTCAAGAAAGTTTGTTAACTCTGTCAAAAATGTAGACGAATTTCTCCGTATGCCATACATCCACGCTCTATGTTCCATCTTAAATAACACCTATAAAAGTAATTATATTAATTATAAACTCAGTATGCTCTATGCTTCATTTAATTAATATGTAAAAAACGGAAAAGAAAACTAAATTCTATAAATTTAATTATTGAAGATAATAATTTTAATTACAAACTAATAATTTAATATGTATACTTGCTTCTATAATTGCAATAATAATTAAATATAATTTAAATCTAAAGCTATTTAAAAAATAAATATCTAAATCAATATCTCTCTTCACTCCCCTCTCTCTCCTAGCTAACCCTAGGTCTAGATCTAGATCCCTAACTACATAGAAATCATTAATAAAAGGAGAAAACTAAGGTTAAAATAGAACAAACTCACCTTATATAGCCACCTCCTCCAAGAAAACCAAGAGCA
Source organism: Cenchrus americanus (assembly GCA_947561735.1). NCBI lineage: Eukaryota > Viridiplantae > Streptophyta > Magnoliopsida > Poales > Poaceae > Cenchrus > Cenchrus americanus. The sequence continues at coordinate 183,239,747 of OX387245.1, forward strand.
AAACCTTCCCCCTAGATTTGGTGTTTTTGGAGCTTTTCCCGAGCTCCTCTCGGGCACAATGCCATTGGAAGGTTGCTCGGAAGAAGGGGCTGGTCTATACTTATAGAAGACACAGTGCTGGCGGTTGGCATAAGGAAACCGCCAGCAGTAATCTCTGTGCTATACGTGACTGCCAGCACTGTGTACATTTATGCTGGCGGTCCTCTTAAGCCAACCTCCAGCACTAATATCTCTCCTGGAGGGCTCTTAAGCCAACCGCCAGCACACTTGTCGGAATATCTCCGGTCGGAATGTGGTTTGACTCAACCACTCACTCACTCACACACACACTCGCTTCGCTCGAGGGTCTGACGCCCCCTCGGGCGCATCTCCGCCTCGCTCGAGGGTCTGACGCCCCCTCGGGCGCATCTCCGCCTCGCTCGAGGGCCTGACGCCCCCTCAGGTGATTCTCTGTGCTGGAGGTTGGCATAAGGAAACCGCTAGCAATAATCTCGCGCGCCGGGTGCCTAATGTTGACCGCCGACTGTGTCCATTTATGCTGGCGGGTGGCATAAGCTGACCGCCAGCGCTGATACCTCTCCTGGCTGGCTATTAAGCCACCCGCCAGCATTGATGCCTCTGCTGGCGGGCTGTTAAGACAACCGCCAGCACACTTGTATGAATATCTTCGGTCCTAACGCGGTTTGACTCAACTACTCACTCACTCACTCACTCACACACTCGCTAGCAACCCTAGCCGCCACCGCAAGATGCCGCCGCCGCAAGCAGCCGCAACCGACCTGCCCCCTGCCACCACCGCTCGTGCGTGAGCTTCGCCCGCGTGCCGCCGCGCCTCAGCCGCTGCCGTCGGCAAACTGTCGACCCACTCTTCAACCTCCAGTTTCTCGACCGACGTCGAGCAGGTTCACCGCCATCGCATGGCGAGCAGCTCGGTCGCGCCGAACATTAGCCAGTTTGTGCCTCTCCCCCTCCTGGTCTTCCCGTCGTGTCGGCGCCAGTTAATTTGGTACAAGACCAAGACAAATAGCATCATCTACAAGTGCCCGAGCAACCACTTGGTTTGTTTTTCATCTCATGCCCTAATTCATTTTATTAGTACCGATTCGGTTGATATAATAGTAGTGATTATTAGTTGATATAATATTAGTAGGATTTGTTGATTATTAATGATTTGGTTGATATAATATTAGTAGATTTGTTGATTATTATTGATTCGGTAGATATAGTATTATCCACAATTGTTGATTATTAATGATTTGGTTATATAACTTTATGTCTGTAGAATTATCCAATTTATTGATGGAAGCCACATTTGTTGTTTATTCTTTTAGGGGGGCCCTAATTCATGTCAGGAAGTTTATTTTGAAAATCAATACATCAACCATTTGAAAAAATTTCACCCTCATTTGCTGACTCCAAACTATCAGTCGTTCAGCAGTTTAGTTGGTGCAACGCCAGCACCAGGAGCGGCACAACCGTCTAGTGTTGTGTATCCGCCGGGGCAGGTGCAGGAGCCACCACTAGCAAATTCGGAATTTACGGAACAATGGAATCGGATGAAGTGTGTCATTTCGATCCGAAGGTGGGGATGAGTGATTTGAAGATAGCGAGTAATGAAACGAGGCTTGAACTTGCGGACTATAGAGGGCAACTTATTGACATTATGGCGGAAATTGGCTATACGAAGAAGCGCAACAAAAATCAAGGATTCGCATGCGGGGGCACCATCATCGTTGTTGTGGTCTTGATAATAGGTTTAGTGCTTGGTAGCTATATCACAGCCGGTCTGTCAAAGAAATTTGAGTGAGGCAAAGTTGTGTTGATTTGTGAGTGAGGCCCCTAATGTATTGTACTTTAATTTGTGTTGGTTTTAAGTGTCCTTTGAAACATTTGTCATCATGCAATGCATGTTGTTTGTATGAAATAAAACTTTCTAAGGTGTTGTTTGTGTTGATATTTCAGTTTGAATTTTACTTGTTGTTGCTGTCCATGCATGTTGAAATATTGGTAACTTGTATCAATTTCAAGCTTTTTTCAGCTTCACTGTGTTGGCAGGTGCATATGAAAACCGTCAGTAGTAAAGATCCATGCTGGCGGTCAACATAAGCCACCCGCCAGCAGAAATGGGACCATTTATGCTAGCGGTTGGCTTATGTAGGCCGCCCCTACTAAAGCTTCTATGCTGGCGGTCGACATAACTCGTCCGCCAGCATAAATAGTACCATTTGTCTTTGGCGGATGGATTATGTCGCCCGCCGGCGGTGATGCTTCTATCCGGCGGTTCTTGTCCGGCACCCCTGCGCCCCACTTTGCTAGCGGTTCATAGTTGCACCCGCTAGCACGCTAATTTGCTAGTGCCAGGACAAATCGTTTCTGGCCTAGTGTGAGTATCTTCAGGTGATGTGCTTTTAGGTTTTTATTCTATTTTTTTCTGTACAAGCCACCAATTACTTTGGCGTCCTCTTTCATCAATGACCAAAATTCTTTAAGAGTCTACAATCCAGACAATCATTTCTAACATTAACTACCAGAATCGCAGGCTTTGCCTAGAGTTCATTTTTTTGCCGAGAGCGAAGTAAAAAAATCTCGATAAAAAGGCTTTGCCAAGAGCACAAAGGCTTCTTTGCCGAGAGCCAAATAAAAAACTCTCGGCAAAGAAAAAACACTTGCCAAAGATTTCTTTGCCGTGAGCCATTTTTTTCTCTCGGCAAAGAAATTTTTTTAAAAAACACTTTTTTACCTCCATTTTTTCTATCATAAACATACACTTGTACAATACTTATGCTCAAATTTGGCATAATTTTAACTTTGTTTGCTATATTTAACAATTTTACTTCTTTCTAGGTATTTTTTCGCATATGTTCGATATGAACTGCAAGTGCATAAAATTATATAGTAAAGTTGGTGAAAACATGATATTCATGTTCATGAGACATCTCTAAGGCCATGTACATGAAATCAAGCTAAATTTTCGGTATTTGGTTCTCTGATCATGATGATGATCGTGAGGTAGAAAGGTTTTAAAATTATATAAAATTCAATGAAGTTTGAAAATCACGGAATTTGGCAAGTGATCATGATATCACATGTGGAGTTTGTGGAAAAAAATTGAGTATGTTTTGAAGACTTTGACATGTACGCTGTTTAGAAACCGGATATCTCACGAGAAGTTTCTAAGAATTTGAACTAATATCACTATGTTTGGAATCTTAAGAGAAATTCAAGTTTGAGTTTGACTATTTTTTTTCTACAAGTAGTATACACAATAATTTGTGTTATGTTAGGTTTTGGAATATTCTCACATCATTTTGCTATTTTTAAAATTAATTTTAAGTAAAATTACCTCTGCCAAGAGCTTTACTCTCGGCACAGAGTGTGTCTTTGCCGAGAGGCGGATTTTTACTCTCGGCACAGCCAACCCATAATCGACCCAAGAGCCAAAATCGGCCCACCACCGCCCCTTTCCCCTCTCCCGTATATAAGGCCCTCGCCCCCCAAACCCTAAGCCTCCGCCGCCCCCTCCTCTCCCCCACCTCCCCGCCGCCGCCCCTCCTCTCCCCCACTGCGCACGTCCCTCCTCTCCCCCAACGCCGGTGCACGCCCTCTCCTCTCCTCAACACCGGCGCGCACCCCCTCCTCTGCCTCCCCTCTGTTGACGGTTAATAGTTGTATCAAAGTTTGTTTAGACTTGCAAGCGGACAAGTCTCCCGTCGTAGTCAAGGGACCCTTCTTCCCTCGAGTGGTGAACCCAAGGTATCGAATCTGTGGAACAATGTGCAACGCAAGGATTCAATCTAGTAAAGCAAGGTAAACTATCTTATGAAGACAAGTTGCATCTAATCTACTAACTCATAAAGAAAACACATCTAATCTAATCTACTAAAGAGGTAAAAAGAGAAAGCAAGAGATAAACAATCTATTTGCGTTCTGCCAGGGCTTCTACTGGCCCACCGCGGTCGCTGACGCCAGCGAGATCGTGCGCACCTGTGAAGGGTGCCAATTCTATGCCTGCAAGACCAACCTCCCAGCTCACGCCCTCCAGACGATCCTGTCACATGGCCTTTTGCCGTGTGGGGGTTGGACATCGTCAGGCCCTGCGAAAGGCGCCCGGGGGCTACACCCACCTGCTGGTCGCCATCAATAAATTCTCCAAGTGGGTTGAGGTGCGCCCAATCACAAATCTCAGGGCAGAGTAGGCGGTGACGTTCTTCACCGACATCGTCTACAGGTTCGGGTGCCTAATTCCATCATCACCGACAATGGGTCTCAATTCACCGGCAGGAAGTTCCTGGAGTTCTGCGACAAGTTCCATATCTGCGTGGATTGGGCAGCCGTCGCACACCCACAGACCAATGGTCAAGTGCAGCGGGCCAACGACATGATCCTACAAGGCCTCAAGCCCAGAATTTTCGATAGACTGAACAAGTCAGGCCAAAAATAGCTCCAGGAACTATCGGCAGTCATGTGGAGCCTCAGAACCACCCCTAGCAGGGCCACGGGTTTCACCCCATTTTTCCTTGTCTATGGCGTGGAGGCCGTTCTCCCCACGGACTTGGAATATGGGTCGCCCAGAGTTCCGGGATACGACGAGGGTGCCAACCAGCAAGCCCGCGGGGACTCGCTGGATGAACTGGATGAGACCCGCACCGTGGCCCTGATGCATTCAGCTAGGTACCAACAGGCTCTGAGGCGCTACCAGGCCCAGAAGATACGGCGCTGAGACTTCAATGAAGGGGACCTAGTCCTAAGGCTGCGCCAAGACAATCGAGGTCGCCACAAGATATCACCCCCATGGGAGGGACCCTACGTCGTCGTCAAAGTGCTCAAGCCCGGCACCTACAAGCTATCCAACGAGGATGGTGAAGAACTCACCAACGCTTGGAATATCCAACAGCTACGTCGCTTCTACCCTTAAAGAGGATTTCCTAGTTCTTTTTGTTATTTACACACCCAACACCCCAGTTGTCTGTACGAATGTAATTTCCATCGAGATAAATAAATGTAAAGGGCAACTCGGCTTTCCCCTGAAAACCAAGTCACCCTCGGGGCTACTGCGGGGGGCATTCCCCCCCCCAAAAAAAAATGGTCCCATTTTTTCACAGAAACCCGCCACAAACATTTTAAGTACGCCTCAACCCAAATTCTGGGCGAACCTACGCAGGACACGAGCAGCCAAAAGGCAAAGAAGCGCGAGTCGGGGATAGCCTACGCCTCCGGCAGGATATGGCCGCTTCGCCTACAAGCTACTCGTGCGAACGAACTTTTCCTAGCAAAGGTTCACCTAAGAAAATCAGGGGGCAGAACAATACGATTGCCAGAGCAAAAAACGACTATTTCAATTTACAAGCATTCAAATGTTTTAAACCATAGTTGTTCATTACACAGCCACATGGCTCGAATGCTAACACTTCAAACAACAAGGGCACAAACGCCCAGTGATCTTCAGGCTTGGGAGTCGCCCGCCGCGGGAGCATCCGGGAACAGGAACTCCGTGAAGTCCTCGGCGAGGACGTCGGCACTAGGAGCGGCGAGCGCGTCCGCGCGGTTCATCGCCACCACGTCGTCGACGCCGACAGGGACAACGTGAGACGGCTTCGAGGTTGACCTGGTAATGGGAGGCTACCACACCAAGCGCCTTCTGGACACCCAGGTGAAGGGTGCGGCGCATGCGCCGGGTGACGTGCCCACCAAGGGCGCGGAGGCGGCTCGCCATCGAGCTCTCAGCATGCGCCTTGCCTTCCTCGACCTCCTGGCAGGCCTCGAGGGTAGCAGCCCGCAGCTCCTCCAACTCCTGTTGAGAGGAGTTGTAGGCCGTCTGAACAGCCGTTGTTAAACTCCCCAAGGCGGTCCGCAAGCCTGAAAACCATAAACAAAAAACAAAAGTTGGGAGCAGATCCCAAACAAGTCGAACCGACAAGGCAAAAGGCAGACCAAAAAGTGACTCACCTTCGACCTGCTTCCTCTCTGCCTCGAGGGTCTTGCGCGCGTCCTCAGCCGCCTGCCGCAGGCCGAGAACCATGTCTTCCTGCTCCTCGAGGGATTGGCGCAGGTCCTTGTGCGAGACGCTGAGTTGGGTCAGCTCCTTGTTGAGCCGCGAGACTTCTTCGTCCCGCTGCTTGAGGGTTGCCTGCGCCCCCTCGAGTGCAGTGCGCTCTTGCTGGAGTTGGTCGTGGGCCTCTTCCTGCACCAGACGCTCGCACTCAAGGGCAGCCCGAGCCTCAGCAAGGGCAGCCCGCTCCTGCTGGAGTTGAGCCTGCGCCTGGTGACGCACATCTTGCTCCTGCTGGAGCCGCTCCTCTGTCGAGGCGAGGGAGGCGGCCTTGTCCGCAAGGCTGGTCCTCAGCAGCTCGGCCTGCTTAGCCTTCTCCTCGGCCTGGCTCTGCCAGGACTGCGCCCCTTCGAGGGTAGCGCGGTCTTGCTGGAGCTGAGCTCGGGCAGAAGCCAACTCCCCCTTAAATTCCGTCGCCGCAACCCGCACCGCGGCCGCATCGTCACGCGCCTTCTACAGCACCTCGTCCCGCTCCAGGAGCACCACCCGTACCTTCGCGACTGCGGAGACGTCTCCCGCCGCCTAGGCCACCTCCTCCAGGAGCTCGTCCCGCACAGCTTGCAGCCGATAATCCAGCCACCCACTGTCGGTTCGTAGAGCCTCAACGAGAGCGTCTAGAGCGTCGTACTGGTCCCGGTACCAGTCGCTCTAGGAGCTCAGTTGATTGAGGTGATTATACCTCTCTCGGGCCCGGACCTCAAGCTCTTGTCAACGGCGAACAGATGCGGGAGAAGGCAGAATCAGAAAACGCGAAGGTGCAAAGGCGACGAGGAAAAATCTCGAATTCAGCAACAAGAGTACGTGTTGACGCAAAAAGTGCACCTAGCGCCAAACACACAGCAAGCCGAACAAGCTGGCTTCGCACGCACAAAGAGTAACGATGACGTGCCAGTCAATTTTTCCTGAAAATTAACAAAAGATAAAGCAGTTAAATACCAAAGCTTGGAACTTGCCGGGTAGTACCAGACAGTTCCATATTTACGGCTGAGAAGCCATACGAGATGACACATAGCTATGTAAAAGCTATTTGCCAAAGAATCGAAACCATTCGGGAATTTATGAGAGGGAAAACAATACTGCCGAATGGATGACGTAAGCATGATGGCAATCGGTCTTTGTTTGGTCAACAAGGCATAAACACGACATATGACCGACCCCATAATAACAATGTTAAATAAATGAATAAAGTAAAGCGCGAACGTAAGCATGTAATAAACAAGCATGCATAGATCCAAAGCACTAGTCTACCGCATGTCTAGGTACTTAGAGATCCGTCGGGTACGATGCCAAAACAAATCTATCCACCGCATGATACAACTTGCATGAAATCGTACCACTTTCCACAAATAGATCTATCCACCGCATGATACAACTTGCATGAAATCGTACCACTTTCCACAAATAGATCTATCCACCGCATGATATAATCTAAATATGGAAAGCTAAAAGCACACATTATTTAAAGCATGAATTGCGCACGTGTTTTACTCGTGGAGAAGCATAACCGAATACGGCTGAACAGCCGATTCGGGGTCCATGAAGAAGGAACGAACATTACCAAGCGGACAAATCTATCAGGTTGATTCGAAATCTAATCCACCGGATGACTAACTCTAAAGCAACCCAAAAACCAGCATCTACCGCATGATACTCGGTTCTTTCAAGATTTATACCAACAATGGCAAGCTTGAACCCACAACACGTAACAACCTAGATCGATTCGGTTTCGGCTATCGGAAAGCACAAGATCCACGTGTTAAAACATGAAATCTACCCATGCAAGGATCACAAAAGAAGTGAGCCGATCCAAACTCATCTAGATTGGGCAAAAGTGTTACAAGAATCTAAACATAAAGTAAAAACTCGAAGTAACACAGGGTAACTTAATGAATCTATTGGATCTTGCCAAAATCCAATAGAGCCGATAACTAGCTTCAAGCTAGATCTTAGCCCACCGCATGGCTCATGACCTAACAAGAAACCCTCTTGAACCAAGCTTGAATCTACCGCATGACACGAAGCATGGTAACAAGACTACTTGCATCAAATCTAAATCCACCGCATGATACTAGACATGATACAAGGTTGCCGGTACTCACGGAGGTCGACGGATCGATTGGCCCTCTCGAAGAACTCGACGACACGACAAAAAGGACTCTAGGGTTTGGCGTAAGGCCGGTGTGTATTGAAGAATGATTGTGTTTGTTACATACATTCAGGGGTCATATTTATACCCTGTCAAGTACAACCTTGAATGGATTCGTTACCTAACTTATCTCTAAGCTCGATCGCCTATCCATCCATTCGTTCTCCCTGATTGAGCCACGTCACCATTCAATCTCGCAAAATCAGCTCTACTGTTCCTTTGCCGAACTGGAGCAGATAGCCGACCGCAGATCTCTTTGCCGAACACCTCTGAAAAGATCCTTCCTTCCACCAGACGGACTCTTTATCGATCCGGACCCACAAGTCAGACTCCTTACCAAATTTTGGTGCTAACACATGCCCCTTCAATTGTGGGATAAAAGTAATTTTGTTCCACAATTGACTCCAGCCACGAATACCTCAAATCAAATCTGTCAACACCTGTTCTTCGCAATCCGCCGGAATCTTCATCCAGATCCAAACCCTAGATCCCCTCGTTCCGATCTCAAAGCCCAATGGCAGCTCAAAACCAGGATGCTCAGGTAAATTTCTCCCCCGCAAACCTCGTTCGGCATTTAGGTTTTCAATTTCACCTGAGATTTCTTCTTCCGCTTTTACTTCAGGAGCCTTCCACTGAACTTCTGATTCGCACTGAGGCCAATTCGAGATCCTATTACCTTGGTCCTGTAGGGAACTCTGACCCCCGAGATTTCATCGCAAGTCGAATCTCGGAGAATCCCCTTCAAAGCAGCTCTATCTCCACCTCCTCGGTGGCAAGATGCTTTTAAGAAGCCGGCCCTTACCTCCAATCGCAGTCGGGAAGACTTGGTACCGGAGGATTCTCGCGGACAAGAGCGGATTGACCAACTCCGGATACCCTCCGTATCGCCCGGTGCTTGGAGTTATCCGTGGCCGAGACCCCCAAGAACGAAGAACTCCCGATAGCGACCCGCCACTTCGGTCAAACGGCGTCAACGCTTTCCTTTTTGGCCATGGCCCAATGTCTCCAACCCCCGGCCGATGTGTATATGATTACCGGCCTTGACATCACAGGGGTCTATTCGGCCTTGGAAATTCAAGAATTCCTCTCGGCAAACGGGGGTAAAGCCAGGGAACGGATATAAAAATTACATCTTGAAGCACATGAAAGACAATCCCCTTGGTGATGTTGAATACAGAGCATTTCTGAATATGTGGCCGTGCGGATTTGTCTTCCGTGGCAAAGCCAACGAGCCTACCTTGAACCATATTGCAATGGCGTCTCATTTGGCCGGTGGCAACCGCCTTCCCCTTGGGAAATTCTTCCTCGGCAGTGTATACCATATGCTTCACCAAACTGTTACTCAGATGTACACTAGCCAAAGGATAGCATGTGTCAACGGCCCCTGGTGGTTCGTTCAGATATGGCTGCAGCTTCACCTGCACCAAATTATTGGTGTTGATTTGAACACCAGGCTTTTCCCTTCATCCAATCACCCGAAGGAGAAAACAATGCTACCAGGGGATGCCAGAATTATGGAGAAGCGGCTTCAACTGTTCTTATTCAGCAAGACATCAGCCAGCTTTTTGAACTATTCTTCAAAGGTTTCCCGAATCCTCTCTGGCTCCCCTATCTGGATAATGACACCTTGACTTTCCCTGTTGAATTCTCCTTTGAGCCGGTCGCCAAGATGGGAGATTTCTTGAAATCTTCAACATTATAATCCGCCCATGTATACTTCGCCGAATTCAATGGAGGAAGGCAGAATCGAGCACTTATGAATATTATCAGCCTAATACAATAGCCCGGCAACTTGGATGTGGCCAGATGCCCCCAAGGCTATTTACGCATGAATTCCTTAAGCCCGGGGAGGAAATCAAAGAACCTATGCACGAGCGCAGAGTCTTCAATTATGTGTGCGGTCCCCACCGTCTATACCTGGCCTTTTGTGCCTATAACCTTAACTCATCCCACCTTCAATTCCTGGTGGCAAGAATTCCACGATCACATCTTCAGTGAGCCTGTACACGTGTTCTGTGCAGAGTTGATGCCTAATTTCCTGCCAACTTCAGAGGTAACATATTGAACCTTTGGATCAGACATTTCTCCTCTCAATCATGATTCTGACCTCATTCCTTTGATTCCACGAGAACACGGTGTCGCCCCTCGAGCCGAGAATATCACCTACAATCCCGTAGGCCCAATCTCGGACCGGGATTCAAGTCCACAACTCGGCTCGGTTAATGGCCGGGTTTGCTACAACAGACCCCAGCCTCTCTAGCCTTGCTGCTGACAGGAGGCAAGGTTTATCTCTGGTAGCTCCTCCAAATGCCAAGAGGAGGAGAACTATCAAGAAAATCCTTGTTGAGGTAAAATCCTTTACCTTCTTGACCCCAAGATTACTCTGTTCCTGATAAATTATCTTTGTGCATTCTCAGACCAGAGCTCAGCAACCTTCAGTGTCAGAACCTGCCAATGCCCCATCCACAGGTATAACCTTTATTGTCCTCTTTTAAGGATGAACACTGGCATTTACCTTTGTGACTTGACACATTGCAGAAGAAACAGTGGAAGAACAACTGGTGGATGTCCCAGTGGCTCAACAAACAAGTCCACCCAGGGTTGAGTTGCCTATCCTAGTGGAGATCTCATCTTCATCACCCTCTGTAGAAGCAATGAATTCTCCAGAGATGAGTCTTCCCATCCAGCCGGAGCCATCAAGTCCCCCAAGGGCACAATCACCTGTTGGTCACGCAGCAACTCCAACCCCAACAGAGGTGAATCCGACTCCTCATCAGCCAGAAGCCCATGAATTACCAGCAACTGCATCAACACCTTCTAGCTTGGAAGCTTCAGCTCTACCTGGAGCACCTCCTTCACCTGTGATTGCCCCTGCTCAAGGGATTAGCCATGAGGTATTCATCTGCACTTAACTCTGCTATTTTTACTTTTTTGCACCTCTAACTCGGCAATACGGCTTCTTAGGATCAGGCTCCATCATCATCAAGCCTGCCGTCGGGGACCAATCCAGTTGCCGAGGCGATGGAAGGGATGCACCAGCCTCTGTCAGATGAGGTGCTAGCAAAGCTTCGAGAAATTGTTGCCTGGCTGGAAAGAGATGCACAAGATCAGTTCAAGGACCTTGATCACTTCGAGGAGATGCTTGAATCCATCAGCCAAGAACTTCCTGAGGATATCAGCGCTCCTCTAGTATCCATCTGTGGCTTAGACGTCCTTTACGCGCCTATAAGGCACGCTTTGAGGAAACTGCGTTCCTGTCCGGCTATCGAAAAGAAGAGATCTGATGCTGAACAAGCCATGAACGGGGCGCAATCCCAAACAGAGAGCCACAGAAACACATTGTCTAATTTGCAGGCTTCTTGTGATCTGAAAATTGCCAAGAAAGCTGCTCTAGAAGCGGAGCTGAGAAGCTTGTCAGCTGAGATAGAGGCTGATAAAAAGAAAATAGCCGAGCTTCCTGGATTGATAGAAAAGACCCGGGGAGGAAGCAAGATCGGCTATCACCAAGATAGAGCAATGCGATGCGAACTCACCAACTTGTCCGGTGCTCAAAAAGATTACCGGTGAGAGCTGTTGGACAATTTCCGTCAAGCAGCATCCAATGCTCGTGGTGTGATTGCGAAACATCTGAACATTTGAATGCCCCTATTGATGTATAACAGAATTGGCCGTTCTTGTGGCATTTTCTTGTAATTTGTTTCTTTTCTTCTGCGTACCTTCAAATATAATGCTGAACGACCCATTCGGCAAAGAAACGCCAACTCCCGAATGGCACTTTGATCCTCTTTAGCCGAACCAATCAACTGAATGCGACTCAGCCTAGAACTCCAAGCGACCCGTCGGCGGGCTGGCCAAGGAAACCTTTCCACCTTCCGATTTTCTTGGGATATGCGCCACGATCCAAAGCCACGACTCGAAGCCACGATTCATCTTGCCAGGCCTATAAATGCAACCGTAGGTGCCCCTAGCTCTCCACCAGGCCTTCTAGCTCTCGAATCTTTGCCAATCTCAGCTCTTCCTCTCTTCAAACAGTGCACATCCCAAACCACCATGGTGCGCCACCTCAACCGCCGCCGCGCTTCCGATGAGGCAGAGGGGAGCAGCGCCAACGCGTGCCGGAGGCAATGATCGTCGATTTCCTCTTCTTTAATTCAACTTTTGATCTTCTTCTTGTTTTGACGATCATCCCCGTTTTCAGATTGATTCAGTGGAATCCGTCTCCTGCGCCGGCCAATCAACCCCTTCCAGACGACTCCTCGGAGTCCGACGGCCACTCCCCCGTGCCGTACGGGGAGGTCGATGCCCTCCGCTTCAAGGAGGAGCTGGAGGCGTCCCGGCGTGAGCTAGAGGACGTCTCCAAGAAGGCGGGCATAGCCGAGCTTGAGTGGGAGGACCAGCGCAAACAGCTGCTGGAAGCCATCGATGGTACTGCTCTGTAACCGAATCTTTGATTCAACCCGGCTTTGACGCTAATCCCCTTTTTCTTGCAGCCCGCGACGCTGAGCTCAACCAGCTGAAGGCGCTGGTGGAGCAGCTGGCCGATAAGTTGAATGCCCGCGGCGACACGCCGGCGGAGCGCCTTGCCACGGTGGAGCACCGCGTTGACGAGGTGGCGACGCATGGCGTTCGTTTGGGCACCACCTTGGGCCTGGCTGCCATGGCGACGCATACGGACGTCGACTACTCCACCGGGCCGCGCGGCTTCCGGGGCGGCGCACCGGAGGACATCGACGAGATCGAGCTCATTCTGGAGCGTCTCGATGGCCACGGCGACACCATTGCCAAAATCACTCATCCCCAATCTGTACTGAACAGGCTTTTCGACTAGATTGTATTAGGGATGTTGATCATCGGCAATAAATAAGAACTTATGCATTCTGTATTTGTGCTGTCATGAATCCGCCTTGCATTCGCATCCATGATTCTTATTTTTCCTTGAATGCATTCGGGAACTGCCTTGAGCCGAACGCGCTAGAATAGTTGCCCCTTGGCGCAAAATCCACAGAAGATCCTGATTCGGCAATCCACGAGCACTGTTCAAGCAAAAACCCTTTGTACTTGGAGAGAAAAACCCTGTCGTTTGGTATTCTAACAGTGCGTACTGGCCGGTCATCACTCCCAATGCACCCCTTCGGTCAATAAAATAGCCTGCCGGGATGCCCTGCAAATCCACTCGCGCACTCATCCATCATTTCTCATCTCTCCCCCTGTCCTTAGCGGAGAAAACCCCAAAGCCATGGACAAGGGCAAGCAACCCCAGGAGAGCAACTCATCAAAGAAGCGCACGATTCGAAGGTGAGTTTTCCTTGATCTAATCCTCGTTCTTCACATGATCTCGCGCTTCATGTTCTCCTCTTTTCCTCTTCCAGTCTTGATTTGCTCCCTGAAGAAATCATCGGGACCGAAGATGTGCCGGAGTACATCTCCTCCGATTCCTCCCTCGAGGCAGAGGATGCCACGCCTGAACAGAGGGCCAACCATCAACTGCGCCGCCGCGTTCGGCACCTGGAGCATGGCCTCAGGGACATCACCGCCCGTTGCCAAGCCGAGCGTGAGCGCCGCATGGCCCTGGAAGTACCAGTAGGGGGTAAACGCTTCTGACCTCTTCTTGACCTTATGCTTGCATTTAGATTTCTTGCCCCTAACATCGATCCCTCCGCTTCAGATGTCTCTGACAGGTACAACAACCTGAAAACGGCCTGGGAGAGCTTGGTGGAGGACGCCAACCATGGTCACCCCCATGCGTTCCAAGTTGCCGTTACGGTGGTCCTGGAACAACTGAAGAGGGAGCAGCCGAAGAAGTAAAGAAAAGACCGAATCATACTTTCGCTTCTTCCTCCACGCCTTCTGCTTCCCTCCTCCTTGAGGATCTGACCACTAGGGTTGTTAGATGTAAACCTGCAAGAAGAAGTTGTAATGTTTGTGCTAAGGGCAATGCATTTAGGCACTGGCCATTTCTTATGTTTATGGATTTTTTGTTCTGAAGGCGGCCTCATTCTTGAGCGCCGGTTGTCTCTGTGTCAGATGTGTGTAATCATCGATCGATCTCAATGCTAGGATAATATTTCTTCAGATATCTTCCATTTATTGCAGCGGAAAATTCTTCTCCTAGCAAAGTTTTCAATATGTATGCATTACCAGAGACGCATCTGGCCACACGGAAAGGTCCTTCCCAGTTAGGGGACCATTTGCCGAATTCACTGTATTTAGTTCCAATCGGCAATAGCGCTTTCCAAACTAGATCGCCTTCTGCAAATTGCCTTACTTTTACCTTCTTGTTGTAGTACTTGGCAACCCGCAGACTTGTTTTTCTCGATGTTTTCCGGGGCCCCGAGACGGATCATATGTAAATCCTCCCGGCTTGTCCATCATTAGGCCACCGTAATCCTTGGAGCTCAAGTCCTTTTGCAAAGCACCACTCTCCTTGAATCTGATTGCATCTCCCAAGGCAAAATCGCGTGGTGCCCGTAAACCAACTCGTAAGGAGAGGTCTTTGTAGCTCCATGGGGGGCCATTCGGTAAGCCCACAGTGCTTCACTGAGAACCGAATGCCACCTTCTTGGCTTCTGGTCGATCTTCTTTTGTATTAGCTTGATCATGATTTTGTTAGAAGCCTCCGCTTGACCATTAGCTTGGGCATAATAAGGAGAAGAGTTAAACAATTTGATCCCCATGCTTTCGGCAAACTCTCTGAACTCCAGTGACACGAATTGCGCCCCTTGATCAGTGGTAATTGTCTGAGGGATTCCAAATCGATAGATGATGTGCTCCTTGACGAATTCAGTCATGTTTTCTGATGTCACCTTCTTCAGTGGGATCGCCTCAACCCATTTAGTGAAATAATCCGTAGCCAAAAGCACGAACTTATGCCCCTTGCTAGATGGTGGATTAATTTGGCCAATCAAGTCTATACCCCAACCCCTGAATGGCTACGGCTTGATGATGGGATTCAATGCGATGCGGGGACCCTTTGAATATTCCCAAACCTTTGGCAATCCCGACATCCCTTGTAATACTCAAAGCGAGTCCTCTAATATTGTCGGCCAAAAGCATCCAGGCTTGTCCGATAACCCACTTCATACGGTAGGCCGATTGGTGTGCTCCGCATATCCCATCGTGCACTTCGCTCATCATGTTCTTGGCTTCTTCCGGGACCCCGGGCGGCGTAATAATACCCCATCTAATGATTTATAGAATAAATTATCATCCAGAAGAACGAACTTTATGGCTTTGTACCTGAGCTTCCTAGAGACCTTTCGGGATGGATCCCTCAAGTAATCAGCGATCTCTTTCCTCCAATCATCTTCTGGAAGATCTGTCCCCAGTGCACACGCCTCTGTAGCAAACGCTTCTTGGCTCTCTTTGTAACCAGAGGCGCTTTGAGCCAGCCTGTTTGCTTCTTCGTTATGTTCCCTAGGGATGTGCTGTAGAGTCACCAACGGGAAGCTCTTCAATATTTCCCTGCATTCTTCGTAGTAACTCCTCAGCGCTTCACTTCTACACTCGTATTGGCCGTCCAATTGCTTGATCACCAGCTCTGAATCTCCATAAACTTCAACTGAAACGGCCCCTGCTTCTCTCAAGTATTGAAGCCCTCGAAGTAATGCCTCGTATTCAGCCTGATTATTTGTGACAGTGGGCTGAATAGGGATGGCAAATTCAAACATCTCACCTCTAGGAGAAATCAGTAGGATCCCTACTCCCCCACCTTTACCACATGATGACCCATCAAAAAATAAAGCCCAAGGGGTAATCTCAAGCAGATCAATTGACGGATCACGATGTTCAGTTATAAAATCGGCAATGATCTGACCTTTGATGGCTTTTGCCGATTCGAACTTCAACTCGAACTCTGATAAAGCTAAAATCCACTTGCCAATCCGGCCGTTCAAAATTGGCATAGATAACATATGTTTTATTACATCAATTCCCCCTTCGTGGACCAAAAACCCCAAGAATTCTCCAGCTGACACCCCAAAAGCACACTTGTTTGGATTCATTTTCAAGCCATGCTTCCGAGTGCACTCCAAGGTCCTCTTCACATCTTCCAAATGTGTGTCATGACTCAGGGACTTGATTACCACGTCATCAATGTAGATTTCCACAACTTTGCCGATCAACTCGTGAAAAATATAATTCATGGCCCGTTGATAAGTTGCACCGGCATTCTTTAGCCCAAACGTCATGATTATCCATTCAAACAGGCCTATATGACCCGGACATCTGAAGGCCGTCTTTGATATGTCTTCTATTGCCATGAAGATTTGATTGTATCCCGCATTGCCATCCATAAAACTGATCACTTTGTGCCCCGCGGCGGCGTCGATCAACAAATCGGCAATAGGCATCGGGTAACCATCCATCGGAGTAGCTCTGTTCAGGTCCCTGAAATCTATGCAAACCCTCATTTTTCCATTCTTCTTGTACACAGGGACGATGTTAGAAATCCACTCCGCATATCTGCATGGCCGAACGAAGTTTGCATCAAGTAATATTTCTATTTCCTTCTTCACATCGGCCAATACTTCATCCTTGTAGATCTTCCGGGGTGGTTGCTTATATGGTTTGAAACCAGAATTGATTGGCAACCGATGCTCGACGATAGAACGATCCAATCCGGGCATCTCCGAATAATCCCAGGCGAAGCAATCTTTGTATTCCTTGAGAAGCTTAATTAATTCCCCCCTGAAGTCCGGCTGCAAGCCCGCGCTGATGAATGTCGGCCTTGGCTTATCTCCGTTTCCAATGTCAACCTCTTCTAACTTATCGGCCGACATGAATCCCCCGCCCTAGCTTGCCATCGCGTCGTCTACGGGGTTCTCCATTAAAAATTGCTATAAGAGCCGATCGCTTGAATCGCCGTTGATCACCGCCGACGAGTTCAACAGGACCTTCCCCCCAGTCTTTCCCTGAGAAGCAATCAATACCTTGGTATTCCCAGAAAGCTGGTTCCATGTTCGCCACGCTCACGGAGTCATCTGCATGGACGACCTCAATCTCATCGTCCACCCACTGGATAAGCTGCTGATGCATGGTGGACGGGACGCAACAGTTGGCATGGATCCAGTCCCGCCCAAGCAGTAGACTATAGGCCCCCTTGCCTTCGATGACAAAGAAGGTAGTGAGCAGCGTCTTGGATCCGATCATCAAATCCATGTGAGCACACCCCTTGGTATCTGAAGGGTTCCCAGCGAAGTCATTGAGGATGATACTCGTAGGCGTCAAATCGCTCGGGCCCATGCCAAGCTTCCTGAAGGTGGTGTACGGCATTACGTTGACTGCCGCTCCACCATCGACGAACATCTTTGTCAATGGCTTGCCATTGACGTATCCTCTCAAGTACAGCGGCCTCATATGTCGATTTTTGGCGGCTTGTCGAAGATTGCTCGCTTGGCCAGGACCAATTGTGCCGCGCATCCCCTCGGCCGCTCATCATCTAGGGCCGCTTCCTCCGCACAACCTCGGTTAGTAGGAGCCATGAATTCATTCGGCGAGAAAGTATACCATGCATGTTGGAGCCGAACGCTTCGATCCTCCAGGTTGATCTTTGGGGCGCCACACTTGACGCGTCTGGATTCCGGCCCGCCTCAACTCGCGGTTCCTCAAGCGCTGGACCCGTCTCTTCTGGCTTCTCCTCAGGCCGGGCGGGCACCATTGCCCCTTCTGCCAGACGTAGTCATCTTCATCCTCCTCTTGATCAGCCCACCTGAAGTCAGCATGCCGCTTCCTAGGATGATCAATGACTTCAATTTTTTGGCGCCGATCCCCATTAGGTTGGATCCTTCCAATTCTCTAGTGGACGGATCGGCGATTGACAGTCTCCTGCCTGTACTCAAAATACCTGTCACTGCATTCAGGACAGTTCTTCAACGTGGGCAGCTTCAAACCCTCATTCCAGCAATGCCTGAAGAAGGCACATCCCCAGTGCGCGCGTTCCTGCTCGCGCGTGTATTGCTCCTTGTCCCTTCTGCACGCTTCTTCCTCAGCTCTGCGCCTCTCCTCCTCAGCTCTGCGCTCCTGGTAGCGCTCTTTCTCCATCTGGCGCTGCCACTTGTTCAGGAGGATGCGCGATGTCACCCTGGGCTTGGCTCTGGACGACTCCCCAATTTCGATGTGACTCCTAAGAATGCGGGGGGCTTCACCTTGCACCTGTTCCAGAGTCACTTGGCGCTCTGGGTCCACTGCTCCATCTTGTCTAGACCTGGCTGAGGTTAAGACATTGACTTTTCCCTTCTCCTCGGCCGTTATCACGTTAACGGAAAAGCCCACCATGTTCGAGGGAAGGGGTGGCCATCTAGCTTCATTTTGTTGTCGAACTTAAGGTGACCCTCCCGGATGGCCTCTCGGATCCTCATCCTGAAGACCTTGCAATCATTTATGGAGTGTGAATCCCTGTCGTGGAAGCCACAGTAACGTTTTGCTTTAACTCCATCGGGCCGAAGCATGGAATGCCCCTCGGGCAGCTTGATTCGGCCTTCCTTCACTAAGAGCTCGAACAATTTATCAGCCTTTGTGATATCAAAATCATAAGTGCCCTTGGTCTGCTTGACCCAGCGCTGATTCATTGTCAAAGGCTCCTTCCCCCACATGATCTCTGCCGCGGCTACATCCAGTTCGTCATCGGAGTCTTCGATCAGGTCAGCCTTGTCTAGGAACTAGTTGTAGATGTCAGCGACGTCATGCTGCTTGCCAAACTTGGCATCCTTCTTGAAGCCGTACGCCTGGTTGCTCATCAGTGATAGCTTCTGTGATAGCTGGCCCAGGTTCTCGAACTCCATCCCGAACAACTTCTCGCGTACGGCCGGTAGCATCCCGGCGACGGCCATGTTAGCCAACTGGTCATCTGGCAAGTTAAGCGAGAAGCACATGCCTTTGACCTCCCTGAATCTCCTGAGAAATTCTAGCGGCGTCTCGCTATGCCTCTGCTTCATGGTAGCAAGGTCAATCAGCTTCTTCTCCGAGCTGCCGCTGAAATAGTGAGCGTGAAATTTCCACTCTAGGTCCTTCCATCTGCTGACTGACTCAGAGGGCAGGGACGAGAACCACTGGAACGCTGGACCCGTCAGTGACGCGGGGAAGTAACGGACCCTGAATGCCTCCTCAGCTGAGCATTCCCCGAGCTGCATGAGGTAACGAGCGATGTGCTCAACCGTGCTCGTGTCGTCTTGTCCTGAAAACTTCGTGAACTCCGTTGGCGGCTTCACCCTTGGCGGCAAGAGCACATTGTAGTACCATTCTGGGAACGGCGGCTTATAGGCGGGTCCTTGCATTTTTGGCTTGAGGCCGAACTGATTTTGCATCAATTCGGCCATCTTCCGCGCCAGGGCGTCGTCCTCTTGCGCGCCTGCAGCTGGCGCGTATCCTGGATGTGGGAAGGCGTCAAATGCCCCGTAGTTTCCCACCTCGTGGTAGCCTCCGCCGTACAGGTTTCTCTGCAACCAATTGCTCGCCGGAGCGATCCTCTGACCGGAAGTGAGCGGGCGCGCGGGCGAGCCGAATGCTAAGTCTCCGTACGTGGGCTGGTACGGATTCGGCTGTTGCACAGGTTGACCTGTGCTGCCCCGCGGTGGTGGCTGGATTGGGCGTCCCGAGGCTGCGGTGGAGGCCGAACCGGGCCGTTTCCCGGCGGCGTGGAGGAGGCTGGAAAGCTTGACTTCCAGCGCTTTGGGGAGGAGGCTGCACCGGCGGGCTCCGGTGGCGGCTGAGAGCTTGATTCGCCCAGTTCCACAGTGCCCCCCTGGACGGGCGCTTTGCTAAACGCTTGTTCCATGCCAGGGCCAAAGACGGCCACCATCATCTGCTAGAGCGCACCGAGGAAAGCCTTGTTGTGCTTGCTCAACATGTAATCTGCGGATTCCTGGAACACCCGCATGCACTCCTCTTTCTCCTGTTGGACCGTGGCATCGCTTTCCCCTGGCAGCAACACCCTGGGCATCTCGTTCTTCAAATACGGGACACCGCTTCTATTTTTCTTGAATGACAGCAGACATTTCTGCTGAAACTGGTCCATGACATCCTGGAGTTGCTGCCGCTGCTCGGGAGAGAGATCTTCAAGGCTGACGTCCATGATGTCCGCGATCTCGGGCATCTTGATCTATTCGGCTGTGTGTCCCACTGGGCGTGCCAAAAAGTGTGTTGACGCAAAAAGTGCACCTAGCGCCAAACACACAGCAAGCCGAACAAGCTGGCTTCGCACGCGCAAAGAGTAACGATGACGTGCCAGTCAATTTTTCCTGAAAATTAACAAAAGATAAAGCAGTTAAATACCAAAGCTTGGAACTTGCCGGGTAGTACCAGACAGTTCCATATTTACGGCTGAGAAGCCATACGAGATGACACATAGCTATGTAAAAGCTATTTGCCAAAGAATCGAAACCATTCGGGAACTTATGAGAGGGAAAACAATACTGCCGAATGGATGACGTAAGCATGATGGCAATCGGTCTTTGTTTGGTCAACAAGGCATAAACACGACATATGACCGACCCCATAATAACAATGTTAAATAAATGAATAAAGTAAAGCGCGAACGTAAGCATGTAATAAACAAGCATGCATAGATCCAAAGCACTAGTCTACCGCATGTCTAGGTACTTAGAGATCCGTCGGGTACGATGCCAAAACAAATCTATCCACCGCATGATACAACTTGCATGAAATCGTACCACTTTCCACAAATAGATCTATCCACCGCATGATACAACTTGCATGAAATTGTACCACTTTCCACAAATAGATCTATGCACTGCATGATATAATCTAAATATGGAAAGCTAAAAGCACACATTATTTAAAGCATGAATTGCGCACGTGTTTTACTCGTGGAGAAGCATAACCGAATACGGCTGAACAGCCGATTCGGGGTCCATGAAGAAGGAACGAACATTACCAAGCGGACAAATCTATCAGGTTGATTCGAAATCTAATCCACCGGATGACTAGCTCAGGGGCCCCACCGCAGGCTCAGGGGCTGGCGCGGGCCAGCTCTCCCACTGGCCCCATCCGGGCGGCAGGGCGTCGTCGTCAGGAATTTCTACCACGGCCGCCTGAGCGACCGCGGCAGGGACAGGCGCCAAGGGAGCCTCTGACACGATGGCCACCGCCGCCGTGACCGCCACCGTAGTCACCACCTCTTGCCACGAGGCCGCGGGGCGCGGTGGCTCACTAGTCGCCTCTTCGCTCTCTGCCCTCGACGCCCTCGACGAGTACCGCCTCGTGGGCACGGACGTACACGACCTTGGCACCTTAGCAGGCATGAGGTCGGGGACGATCGGCGCCGCCCTGCGGGCACGAAGATTTGATATTGAGCTCCAACCCCTCGAAACCCGAACGACTGGAGGGGCGATTGCTTACCTCAAGGTGGAGAAGCCCCTCTTCCTCTTCCTGGAGGGCTCGATGGGCGCTGTGGTGGCGGCTGGCATCGCCACTACAGCACTCCCAGACGCCTCCGCGGTGCGCATCGGCGCCTCCGCGACGCGTGCCGCCTCTTCGTAGACCGCCGGCGGCGGGCGCTCCCCGGCCCGCCCCAGGCACTTGCTCCTCTGCCGCCTCCGCGGCTCTTTGTGAGGGGGGCGCAGGCTCCCACCTCTCATGGGGGCCTACCCCTCGTCGCTTTCTTCCTTTTCTCCCTCTTCTGACGACGAGTACTCCGAGGTCGCCGGGGGAGAGAGCCCCTGCTGCTCGCGCAGCCAGTATTCCTCGTCCCGCTGCTCCCAGTGCTCCCGCCGCCGGATCCTCCGCTCCTTCTTGCGCGCAGCTCACTCTTGCTCTCGCCGCTGCGCCGCGCGTGCGCGCTCGGGCTCGGGGCGTGGTCAGGTCGGACCGCGCGGCGTTCACGGCCACCCTCTACTAGAAAGAGCGAAATGTCAGAATCTCATTGGCGCGCTGCGAGAGAATAAAAGAAGGGGGGATCCTACTCACCGCCGGGGCGTCAGGAAGCATAACAAACGACCAGAGGTCGTCGTTGCCGTGCGTGATGGCCTTGAGGCTGATGGCGCGCCTCGCCCTCGTGGCCACGTACTCCGGGGGGAAGCGGTTGTGCAACAACCGCAAACGCCCCAGCAACACAGGGTCGGCCGTCTCGCCCATCTCGTAGATGTGGAGCTCCCTGACCATGAGGGGGACGATCCGCCTGTGGTGGAGGTTGGTGAGGACCGAAGCCGCGCCCAACCCAGCGTCTGCCAAGCCTTTCAGCGCGAGCAGGACTGACTCCAGCCGGTCCTGGCGCGAAGAGGGGGACAGGCCATGATGCCAGGAGTCGGCCTTCTCCTTCAGCACCTTACCGGTGTAGGGAGAGGCCGGGCCCGTCGTTGCGGAGGTAGAACCATCCCCTTTCCCACTCCGCGTTGTTGGAGGTCATCGTGCAGGGGATGTAGAACACCCTGTGCGAGTCCCGCGGCGAGATCGACAGGCCATCGGCGTGCACCGCACGGTGCACCCGCGGTGCGTGCGTGGTGAGCGTGTGAAGCTCCGCGCGGAAGAGGTGAACCCAGAGATCCCAGTCCACTAGGATCCCCAGGAACCCCTCGCAGACGCCGACGAAGGTGGCCGCCTGCGAAATCGTGTTGGGGGCGAAGTTGTGCAACTGCACCCCGTAGTGGTGGCAATAGCCCGCGCATGAAGCGGCTTGTCGGCATGGTGAAGCCACGTTCGTGGTGCCGGATGAAGCTAACCACGTAGCCGAACGGCGGGTTGGGCTCCCGATCCGCTGCCGGAGGAACGATCCACGCCGGAGTCTGCCCCTCCACAATCGGTGCGAGTTGGCCGCCGTTCACGAGCTCGTTTAGCGCGAAGTCCGTCACCGTCGAGCGATGCCACGGTAGCGGGTCCAGCACCTGGATTGACTGGGTGGAAGCCATCGCGATTGGCGGAGGAGTGCGGAGGCGAAACGAGCACTAAGCGGAAACGAAGGGGCGTGTGGCGCTCTGGAGTAGAAGCAAGGAGCAAGGGATGATAGGTGTTGTGTTGAGGTAAGGGACTCCCCCTTCCCTCCTTTTGGATTTATAGATCTAAGGGAGCCACGGTCCCCGAAATGCGCGTGCCGCGCACATTAACTACAGGCAATGACGCCTGTCACCGACGAGTGGACCCCACCACGACCGAAACGGCCAGGTGTGTGCACACGTGCGATCATTACGGCGTAGCGACCGAAGAGCCGCAGCGGGCCGTCACGTCCGCCCCCACGACGCCCACTACATGCGTGGCTGCACCGCTTGAAAAGGCGCGCCCGTGGCGCACAACAGCAGCCACAACTGTGGTCCTTTAATGGCCCGGTCCCTTACCATGTAAACATGACCCTCGCGCGGCCCGAGCCCGGGGCTCAAATAATCAAACCCTCAAAGGGTACGACTACTGACCAGTGGTATTGATACCCGCTCAGCGAGAGCGGGCGCCACAGGAGCCCTCGACTCCAGAGAACTACTGATTAGCAGCTCGAGGGCCGGCCTGACTGCGAGCCCACGAACCCTGTAGATGTAAAAAAGATAGGGGCACCTAGCTGCCACCCCGCGATGGCCCTACTGATCAGGGGTTCGAAGCCTGACCCTCGAAGGGTTCGAACAGGTGCCACAGATCGACAGAGTCAGGGACGACGAGGGTGCGCGCATTCGAGCCTATCTTCGAGCTCACCGGCTCGAGGGCGCCCCACAGGTCGTATTCAAGAGCCAACGAGGGCAGCTAGTCGAGGGATCCCATCGAGGGAGAGCTTCCGCGCCCTCAGTCCCCAGCAAACGGGACCGAGCCCTACCTAGCAAACCCACGTAAGCACTTTCATGGGCGAGTCTCCGGACCACGAGCCTACCCTTATCGAATGGGGCATGGGCGTCCACTTGAATCACCCGATAACAGCTCAACGAGGAATCTGTAATTTGCGACCCGCTCGATGGGAGTTACAGAAACCTCACCCTCCGTCCCGCGGAGAGACGGCGAGGGAGCATACAAAACAAGTCAAAGAGCTCGCTCCAATCGCCTTGAACGGGCCCAGGCTCGGGGGCTCTACGCACGGCTACACCTCATGGGGTGCACCGAACGCAGACAATGCCAAATACGTGCACGTGGCACTACCGAGGCCGGCTGAAATATCGCTGATGCCGGCTAAAACTAACACCCCGCACACTGGCAGATCCTGTGAAAAAACCTTGCAGGAGCACCCATGCTCCTGCAAGGCTTCGGGGGCTAGACCCGCGGGTCCGCTAGCGCGGCCCCACGGAATAGCACCAGCAACCAGAGGGAAGAAAGTCCCATCAGCAAGTGTCAGCATCTGCGGGATCCTAACGGATACACTCACAGATGCTCGGGGACTACTGTCAGGGACAGTCATAAGGGTCCCCTAAACAACCTGGGAAAACTCGCTTATCTTCGTAAAAAACAAACGAAAACGAACCTAAAAACACATGAGAGATAAACCCACGGGCCCACGGCCCACCAGGCAGTCGGCCTAACCACCCTCGGGCGGAACTCCGCTTCGCTCAAGGGGCACGATGCCGCACTGGTAAACCTCAGCCTCGCTCGAGGGCTGGGTGCCCCCTCGGGTGAGGTTCCGCCTCATTCGAGGGCCGAACGCCCCCTCGAGCGGGATTCCGCCTCACTCAGGGGCTGGACGCCCCCCTCGAGCAAGGTCTCGTCTCGATCAAGAGCTGAACGCCCCGTCGAGCGAGGTTCCGCCTCACTCGAGGGCCTCATGGGCCCTCTTCCCCCATACCTGCTCCCCCGACAGGGGCATTTAATGCACTGACATTCGCAGGCGCCCGAGTCAAAGACGAATTCACGCCACAATGCGCCTGGGAATCACGCCCCGGCACTGTTCTGCCAACTCCCCCGGTGAGGCCATCCCCGCCACTGTGCGACACTGTGCGGCATGGCAGACGACAGTCTCGTGACACTATGCTTCCCACTCCCGTACGGCTGACGCGCCACACCCTCGAAAGAGGACGGCGGAGCCCTCGAAGGGGAGACAGGCGACTACTCCACGCCCACATAGGACTACGCTGTGACGTCAGGCCAGCGAGACCGGACACCTCCATCGCCATCGGCCCTGTGCGGCCATCCCTGCCGTCCCAACACCATCCCGGGCACTGCATCACCATCTCCAACACTGTGGGGGGATGGGGCGTCAAGACGTTACCACGTCGGTTGCTGTGCGCCCAGCGGCCTCCCGTCAGCCGCACCCTCGAAGCCAACGTACGAATGACAACCAAACGAGAAGCCCCTATGCCACCACCCTCGAAGCCGTTCCTGGACAGATACAGGGCGCACCATGACGTCCCGCCAGAAGCAAGATTCACCAAGATGGCCGTCTACTCCACGGCACTGTGCGTCATACCACCACACGTAGCTAAAATAGTGCGGCACGATTGTAAGCTGCCTCCTCCTTGGCCTATAAAAGGAGGAGCAGTCCCCCAGCCACAGGGGGGATGACAGGGAGCACACACTCGCACACTTCCTGCCTTCGCCGCGATATTGGCACTTGCCTCAATCAGTACCTCTGGGACCTGGAGGCCAGGCCTCCTCTCCCACCTCGCTTATAGCCCCCCTGTGCAAGCACCATAGTGCAATGCAATATAGTGCCTCGAGCACACCCCTACTGGACATACGGCCCCCGGCCGGAACCAGGATAAAATCCGTGTCACTGGTTGCTTAGCACCGGCCATCGAGAGATAGATCTCAGCGCTTCTTACTAGTTAGTGTCGGGACTACTTTCCGCACTGACAAAATCTGTGGAGCGATTTGGGAGATGGGAGTTAGATTTGGTGGAATTGACCCACGGGTGCTGTTCATCCCGAGCTGCCCAGGCTTGACCGGTCTGACCGGTGTGTGTGACCGGTGTATGCCACCTGTGGGATTTGCCTTGGGTGAACTGCTTGACTCGTGTGTTTTTGGGTTGTGGTGCTGCTGGTCAGTTCTTGGTCTCTTTGGTGTTGTTTTGTTAGGTTTTGTGTAGGGTTTTACTTTCGTGCATGTTGGGTTTTGGGGGGTGTTCTTGTTCTAGGGCCTAGAGAAGTCACTGAGGCTCTCTGGAACAGTTGTTGTGTGGCTGCTGCAGCCACCGGCCTAACCGGCTCTATCCACCGGTCTGACCAGTGTCACCGGTCTGACCGGTGCAGGCCATCCGTCTGACGGGTGTAGCACAGGCAGCAAGCCGTGCAAGTTTCCGCTGTGCGTGTTGGTGTGTTTTGGTTCGGAAGGTTGTTTGTTGGTTCCTAGGATCAGTAGCACTCCAGTGGCTACGTGGTCTTTACCAACTTGGGTAGTTGAGTCAAAGGCGTGTGTTGGAAGCCGAGTTCATCTTGTTGGAGCCTCTATCTCCTTCGAGAAGAATTTTTATCGGCTCCCATTCACTCCCCCCTCTCTGTTCGCTGTATCGGTCGTTCAGAACTCTAGCACTGTCATTGTCTAGCCCTTCTGGGCACATGGCTTCGGCCTCGTAAAGCAATCTGAACTGGGTGAATTTGGTGGTTCTTGACTTAGTGGTGTCATGTGACCAAATACCTCTGGATAGCTCGTCGGCCCACTTTCCCTTCCTCTGATCGAAGAGACATTTCTTTATAGCTAAAAAAATTTGCCCATTGGCCCTTTCAACTGCACCGTTGGACTGAGGATGGTACACAGACGCAAAGCAAAGCCTTGTCCCAATTGAGCTGCAATACTCTCTGAAATCCTGGCAATCAAACTGCTTCCCATTATCAGCTGTGAGTTTTTTGGGTACACCAAATCTGCAGATGATTTGCTGCCAGAAAAACTTTCTGATAGTGGCTGAAGTAATGGTAGCGACGGGTCTTGCTTCAATCCACTTGGTGAAGTACTTGACTGCTACCATGACGAATTTGAAGTTCCCTTTGAGCTGTAGTAGCGGTCCCACAATATCCATGCCCCAGCGCTGCAATGGCCAAGTAGGTATGATGAGCTGCGAAAGAGCTCCTGGCCTTCGCTGATGCTTTGTTGCGAATTGGCATGCCTTGCATGTCTTGACAATCTGCTCGGCGTCTCTTTTTGCCAATAGAAACCTTGCATGAAAACCTTTCCAGCTAGAGCTCTCACTGCAATGTGAGATCCACACATTCCGTTATGAATTTCTTTCATGAGATCAATGCCTTGCTCTTGTGTGATGCACTTTAGCAACGGTGCACACTCCCAGCCTGAAAAGGTTGTCATCTTTAAGGACGTAGCCCTTTTCTCGAGCTTGCATCCATTTCATATCGTGGGTTTCGACTGGCTTGTAATGCCCACGAAGGAAAGCGATGACAGGAGCTCTCCAATCTATGCTTGCGATTGCATTGACTATGCTGAGGGATTGTGTTGACGGTGAAAATCCGTCAACCTAGCCATGAGTTTACCTTCGGTGTTGGCATGACTTTTGCATCTTATCCATTGGTATTAACCCCCGTGGTATAACAAGTTCACTTGTGCATGTTGGTTTTGGAGTTAAGTGTTTACGCAGGGTTTTAACGTTGAAAGCAAGACTTCCGGGATAAGTTCATTAAGCACCTCATGACAAGACCTTGAAGCCCGGTACAAGTCAAGCAATGAAGTGAACTTAAATCCAAGAAGTCAGGGACTTGATCTGAGAGGATGACAAACTCCGAGGACATAACTAGAAAAGTGTCGAATCTTGCAAGACAAGGAGCTATGTCCAATTCGGAGAGAAACTGACGACAAAGGCCTACATGCAGAAGGGGGAAGGATCCAGGAAGCTCGGGAACCGACACCACGCAAAGGAGGCCGCGGGCTGGGCCTGGATAGGCCCAGGCCGGCCGGCCCAGCCCGATCCAAGGCCCAGTCGGCCTCCCCTTTGACCTAGTTGCATCTCGGGCTATTTATAGCCCACTGACCGAGAGCCACGCATCAACTAATTCGTCATCCGCTGCCGAGGAGCAGAGAAGCTTGAGGGACACCATCTCGGAGATGAGGGTCGTGCTAGTTGTCTAGGGTTTCCCTATCCGACGTGGGAACCTTGCATGGAAGACCACGTCGGAGTTCCGGAGCAAGGATCAAGAACGAGGTAGGATCCCGGTGGTGATCTTGTTCATGTAATCATTCATGGTGAAGTCTTTAAGTGAATCCGATTTCTAGCGATCAAGTGCCTTCTCGATGATTTTGTTTTCTTCTTGGTTTTGCTTCTTCTATGATCTATACTTAAGATAGATTACATAGGGTGCTCTTGTAGCCGCGGTGGCTAGAGGTGCATACCGGACCGGCCAAGTGATTTCAACTTGTTCTTATCGAACTCGCCCTAGATACCAGCATGAGTAGGGATACATTGTGACAGAATGGGGGTTCCGAAAGGCGGGCGTTTTCGGAGTCGGAAGGGAGGCCATGATTTAAAGATGCTTTTAATGAGATTCACTTTTCTATATTCATCTATCTCGTTTGGAGCTACAACATAAGCATGATCTAGACTCTCTTGATCGGTTATCTCTTGCTTTCTCCTGCTACCTCTTTAGTAGATTAGATTAGATGTGTTTCCTTTATGAGTTAGTAGATTAGATGCGACTTGTCTTCAAAAGATAGCCTACCTTGCTTTACTAGATTGATTCCTTGCGTTGCACATTGTTCCACAGATTCGATACTTTGGGTTCACCACTCGAGGGAAGAAGGGTCCCTTGACTACGATGGGAGACTTGTCCGCTTGCAAGTCTAAACGAAATTTGATACAACTATTAACCGTCAACAAGCCCCTTTTTCTGGTGCTGTTACCGGGGAACAAGCAATCAAGATCCAATCTTGTATCACTTATTTTTCAGTTTTCTTTTGATTTTCTTTTGCATCTCTTAAGTTTGATCATCCTCGAAAGAAAAAAAATCAATCTAATCTAGTTTTTCATTAACCCTAATTTTTCTTTTTAGATTTTTGTTTTTACTAACCCTAACCGGAGATGGTTGACTACCTCTCCAAGAAACCCAAACTTTCTTTTGTGGATGATCCAGGAAAACTTTACAGGCAAAGGAGACGTGCAACACAAGCTAAAGGGTTGGAAACCCTAGATTCAAAAGCCGAAGTTGAAGGACCGCCGGAATCTCCAAAGAAATCACCACCTCAAAGTCCAAAGGAAGATCAACCTAAACCGACATCGTTGATCTACCTATCATAAACCTTCAAGACGTCAGAAGGCCGTTCAAGATCAAGGTCTCAACTATCCGCATGACGATTGCGAGAGCTTTGGAGCGTTTCAATGAATATATACGAGCCAGATTCCTTGAGTGGCTGGTTTACTTAAGAGGAGGATGGAGAAGATGGAGATAGAGAAAGAAGCTCAACACCTAAAGGCTGCCAAGGCAAGATCCACATGCGAGGATTGTGAGGAGCACGACCATGTCCAAGTTCGAGGCTATGGAGAAAATATTGAAGAATTTAGATGACAAGGTGACGGAGGTCGGAAGCTCTATACGTGAAGTGTTCATCATGAAGACGCAAGTGGGACAACTTGTCGGGCGCCCGATGGGTAACAAAGAAGAATTCCCGAAACAACTCCAAGGTCCCAAGACGGCGAAGGCTACTCAAACTCATTCGGGAGAGATGGAGGATCGCACTAAGGAGACCATGAAGATCACGACCGAAGGACCGGAGTTTGAGATGCCGAGCCACTACATGAAGGAAGTTGTTGCATCCATCAAGACCAAAAGGCAAAGCCAGCCTGTGAAGACAAAAAAATGACTAAGCCGAAGTAGAAGCCCGTGCCCAAGATGGTGCGGAAGTGGGTACCCAAGATTGCAACGCCCACAAAGAGCGTTGATCCGAAGTAATCAAGTGAAGAAGTCTAGCCATGGACTATAAACGAAGCGCTAGGCGGGAGGCAACCCGTTTCGTCGAGTCAAGAATAAGCTACTGGGAGGACAACCTGATTCCAGGTTTTTTGAGTCTTTTTAATAATTTAGTTTTTGAATTTTACTACGCAAAATATTAGACTTAGAATGGTTGAACAATATTAGAGACATAATTCTTGGTTGAATATTTTGTTTTGATCATAAACCCTTTACATGAACCATCCTATGTTGTTTGCTTCTTTTTCGAGAAACCAAAACCAAAAAAATTCAGAACCTATCTCAACCATTCATCCTCTTTATGATGTTGTGGTTGACTTGTTTTACATGCTAAGAACACACGAGTAGAGCCACGACTTGTATCTAGATGTTATTTAAATTTCTGCACGTGGTAGGACTCGCGTGAACATAGAAACTTGACTTTTGGTTGGTTTAAAAATCCATATCTTTGGTTTCTCTAAGATTAGAATTTTTGTAAGCCTCATTTAATTTTATTTCATTCAAAATCTCTCTTATCTAATCAAAATTAGAACCTAAACCTATGCCCCCATGATCAAGCCAGGAAAAGCTTGCTCTCAACTAATGAAGACAAACAATACCGGTGAGACCAACATAAAAGTAGTCGGAAATATTTTTCGACTTACATTTGTTTTAATGCTTAAAAACCTTATCTAAATTTATGCCTGAGCTCTCTCATAGCTCTGAATTTATTTTTTAATTTTCGAAATTTGAGGAGTGCTTAGCATTAAAACATGCTTAGAAGGAGTCAATCTAGTTAACCTAACCATACATGCACCATGATGCATCATGGGATGCCCCTCCAACATATTTTATCAAACCACATGCAAAGTACAAGCATGGGGGGCAGCCAAGGCTTTGTTTTGTAGGAATATCATGGAGGCATGTGAGGCAAGGGAGTATGGAAGTGAGTCAAAGCAATATCATCAAGTGGAAGGATCAATAATACAAGCGAAAGAGTGGACGAGAACGTTTGAAGGTGCACGCGGTCACGAAGCAACATGGTGCGCTAGAGAAGAACCGAGCCAAGAGGAGGAGAGAGGTAAGTCTCCCATCCAGCTCTTTGTTCGTGTGCTCTAGTTTGTAGTCCGATACCCCCTTAGACTTAGCCATCCACCTCGCTTGTTTCGTGCAACAAATCACATCTAATTCCACTCAAAGTCCAGACTCCAAAATAATATTTGTGTACCTTGTTACCAGTTGGAAACCCCGGATATATATTTGTGAGGGAGAGTGCTGCAACTATGGAAGAAAACTACAAGCCTTTTCACCAAAAAAAAGAAGGGATCGTCGTCGTCTAAGCCATCATCGACAACCTCTTTGAGGAGGCACTCGGTTTCTGAGTCTCCTCGGAGTATGGAGGAGGACGCGGCACCGCCGAGGAGGAACCACACTCTTCTCCTCGGTGGCATGAGGGCTACACGAAACTCGTTTATGAGGTTCACCAAACCTCAAGGACATGGAGGAGCCGCCCGTCCAACCTCACCACTTGACACAATCATCCACTCCACCTCCATACGCTCCGTGGTATTCCAATGGGTTTATCGTCACGACGGAGGATGAAGAGAAGAAGCTCGCTCGCCTTGAGTAGAGGCTTGTAGCGAATGTCGACTTCGACGACCAAGCTCTCCACATATTGGGTTTTCATACGGGACACCGGTGCAATTCTCTAACAGAGTGTCGGCAAACACCCACAAGGAATTTGCCTAGGAAATTTTCATGACCATGGCGCATATCCTTGATGAAGGAGTGTTGAGTCTCTCATTCCGTTTGGAGGGAGCCCACAAGTGGAGAAGAAGGAAGACACCGTCGGAAGGGTAACCTTGATCAACGGTGCTATCTAGCACCTTGATGGGGTAATCTCCTTTCATCCATGGGTTGCAATCGATCTTGAGATGTAATCATTCTTTGTTGGATTATCTATCTATCATCTTGTGTTGAATACACTTTAATGCTTAAGGTTAGCTACCATGTCGTAAAGGGAGTAAAGGTCTCAATGCTTCCTTGGATCCATTCAACATGCCGTGTCCATCATAGGTCTAGTCATGATAACCTTCGCGAGAGGAGGGAACGGGCGAAACCATGGTCACGACCCCCGATAGATTAGATTGGTTTTCATGTTTGAAACGATTGCATGTTCTAGTATCGTAGACCCATGGGCGAGTGTCCCCTATTTTCAAAAGGGAGCCCCGGAACAAGTGGATGTGCATGAAGGCACATGGGAAGGTTTTTGGAGTATGATCACGGGAGAAGACCATCAACGAAGAAATTCTATCCGGAACCCCATCATCCAAGTGTTTCACTCATAGATGTGCAAAAGGATTTTGGGGAGAATAAGAGAGACAAAGATAACCAACACGGAGTTGAATTGGCTTTACTCGGCTTTGATTGCCAAGAAGCCAATCAACCCCACTCACCTATGATCAACCGGTGGTGTTGTGAGCAACATCGGATTCGGGAGATCGGGTTGTTACCTCTCCGGGTTGGCCATCTCTTTAAGACCGGGTATTGCAAGGAACCCGAATCATCTCCTAGCCGGGTCTTCCCTAGGATTTGAGAATATGAAGAAAGCAAATATATAAGTGAAGATGAGAGAGGAGGCTTCAAAGTGGCCAAAGTAAATTTGCCCCTATCGGATGAAAGAATAAGACTTTTTCTTGAGGGGAAAGAAGATTGGTTAGAGGAAGGACTTCTTGTGCCGGCCAAGAAAAGGTTCTTCCACGGCCCAAGGAGGAGGTGCGCAACAAAATTATAGGAATTCCGGCGCCGCCGAGTTGTTACGGTTGTGTACCAATGCAAGCATGGGGGAGTGGTGCAGCCATGCCCCCACCAAATTTTGCGGTGCCCAACGTAGCCTTTGCGGAGCCATATGCACATCTTCCTCAACCACAACAAAATGCGGCCACCATTGGAGGATACGCTGCAAGAAACATGCAAATTATTGCAGCCATCCAAACCAATGCAAACCAAATGGGTGAAGGAAATGCAAACATCGCTTATGAGCTTTGACACCTTCACCTAGCACCGTCATACAATTCATAGGAGGAGTAGTGCATTCCTATTATGAGCAAGGGTGCAACAACCAAGACTATTAATATCAACCACCGGCGGAAGATTAGAGAGAGGAGCTTTAGTTATCTTTCCTTTACCCCCTTTCTTTGATTTTCAGCTTGTTTGCGCCTATGTATGCGTAGTATTTTCAGTTTTACTTTAATTATTAGTTTTTACTTTCATTTTCAGCATGTGTGTTAGTTTTTATTTTCATCATGAATAATGTCACCACCTAGTTTTTACCTTTGGTAAAGTTACAAAGTTTGTGCCATGATGATATATGATTATAATTGCCGCTTTGTTTATCCTTGTAATTGTTTATGCATGTTTAAGCTAATGCTCTCTTAAAATACAAATCTTAAATTATCTAAATGCTAGCTTAATCTTTAGCGGAGGTTATGATTAAAATAAAGACCCATAGTGTTTTATGTGCTCTCAAGTTATAGATGGATTAAAGATGGTTTATTTTTGTTCTTAAAAGTAATGCTAACCTTGTCATAAATACCTCTTGCGTGTTGCTCTACCTATCCAGAGCCATATATATTTGAGTGCAGAAACTTAGTATACAAGATTTATTTTTGAGTGAGTTATTGCAGGCCATGATTTCTCTGGCCCGAGACTAAGAAGCTGGTCATTCCGTTTTTGTGTATCTATCTTATTGCTAGCCTTTTATCCGTGCATTGTGTATCCCCACATCGGAGATCTCACAAACCTCGCCGGATATCCACCCTTAAAACCAAATATCATCTTTTGTGCTTACCTCCTTGACCACAACCTATCGTTGAGAATGGATCATCAATTCAAGGAAGATTGATGGTGCCAAGATTGAAGACTTCAAGTATCTTTCCGAAGGAAAAGTATTTCCGGTACCTACCTTATCTCTATCACCTCTTTGCTCGAGGACGAGCAACGTCTAAGCATGGGGGAGGAGGTAGGTACAATGCAATTTTAGAGTTCAAGGGGAGAAAATTAAAAAACATTTGATGAGAAAGAAAAAAATGAGAAAGAGAAAGAAAGAAAAAGTATATGTATGAGGAAAAAAAGGGAAGAAAAGAAAAAATATGAGTATGTGTAAAAAATAAAAATAAAGTGAACTCCCTGGTTCTCTAAAGTGCATTAGGAATTTCAATGCTTTAAGATTAAAGGATCCATACTCATTTTCCAACCATGTGCAATCCGATAACGAGGACTTCCGTTGTGCCTCGGGATCACTCTTTGCCATTTGCACATGTCCACCTATCTCAAGCGTGTGTATTTTCTCTTTCCCCTCCTTGATTTAACATTGTTTTCCAATGACCTTTTTGACGAGTCTCGGTAAGACCATGAGAAGCTTGTCTTGTTTTGACAACATCTCATTTATAATATCTTGGTAGGACTAAACTTTCCCAAAAAGCTCCTTATAAAGCCTACCATATATATATATATATATATATATATATATATATGTTATGAGAGGGAAAGGAGTAGAATAAATAGGCTTGAGAGACAATATGAGATGAGAGTTCATGAGCAAGATGCAAGGTGGTTTAAATTTGTGAACTTGGTTTAGCTCTTTTCATCTTGTTCTTTATTTCAAAATTTCTGAGATCCATTTGAATTTTGGGAGCATGTTAATTCTTGTGGGATAAGCTAAATTAAATATCTACCCTCCGTAGGGATGAAGGCTAGTACATTATGGAACTTTAACGAACTAAACCTTTGAGAGCATTATGTTTTCTCATGTATGATCAAGTGCAAGGTTTAAACAATGAAGGGAAACGATGATATCCATCGAAGGCTTACTCGAGGATGAGCAAGGTTTAAGCATGGGGGAGCTGTTGACGGTGAAAATCCGTCAACCTAGCCATGAGTTTACCTTCGGTGTTGGCATGACGTTTGCATCTTATCCATTGGTAGGTGTAGCAAAATCACACCCACACCCACACCCGTCAAAGAAATTCACACCCGCACCCATCAAGTTAAAGGGTGGATTTTCACACCCACACCCACACCCTCGGGTCACCCGCCAGGTGCTGGGCACCCGTTGGGTCTGACAATACAACATTAAATGTATAAATATAATGGTAGCAAACCAAACTTTCATCATAATCATAGTACACAAGTACATAATCAAGCAGAATAAAAAGTCATCAACACTCAGTACAAGACAATCCAAGTAGATTATAGTACATTAGTACATCATCATGCAGAATAAAAGGTCATCAACACTCAGTACAAGACAATCAAAGTAGATTATAGTACATCAGTACATCATCATGCAGAATAAAAGGTCATCAACACTCAGTACAAGACAATCAAAGTAGATTGGGAATACGTTCAATAGGTGTGACTGTGGAGATTTGATATTTTATGGGCCCCATGGGTCACCCACGGGTGGAAATCCACACCCGGCCCCGACCCGGTTTATTACGGGTGCGGGTATGGGTGCACCCACGGGTGCGATTTGACACCCACACCCGCACCCAATGGGTCTGGCACCCGTGGGCACCCGCACCCACGGGTCGGACTGCCATCCCTAGGTACTACCCCCCGTGGTATAACAAGTTCACTTGTGCATGCCGGTCTTGGAGTTAAGTGTTTACGCAGGGTTTTAACGTTGAAAGCAAGACTTCCGGGATAAGTTCATTAAGCACCTCATGACAAGACCTTGAAGCCCGGTACAAGTCAAGCAATGAAGTGAACTTAACTCCAAGAAGTCAGGGACTTGATCTAAGAAGATGACAAACTCCGAGGACCTAACCAGAAAAGTGTCGAATCTTGCAAGACAAGGAGCTATGTCCAATTCGGAGAGAAACTGACTACAAAGGCCTACATGCAGAAGGGGGAAGGATCCAGGAAGCTCGGGAACCGACATCACGCAAAGGAGGCCGCGGGCTGGGCCTGGATGGGCCCAGGCCGACCGGCCTAGGCCAGCCGGCCCTGCCCGATCCAGGGCCCAGTCGGCCTCCCCTTTGAGCTAGTTGCATCTCAGGCTATTTATAGCCCCCTGACCGAGAGCCACGCATCAACTAATTCGTCATCCGCCACCGAGGAGCAAAGAAGCTTGAGGGACACCATCTCGGAGATGAGGGTCGTGCTAGTTGTCTAGGGTTTCCCTAGCCGACGTGGGAACCTTGCATGGAAGACCACGTCGGAGTTCCGGTGCAAGGATCAAGATCGAGGTAGGATCCTGGTGGTGATCTTGTTCATGTAATCATTCATGGTGAAGTCTTTAAGTGAATCCGATTTCTAGCGATCAAGTGCCTTCTCGATGATTTTGTTTTCTTCTTGGTTTTGCTTCTTCTACGATCTATACTTAAGATAGATTACATAGGGTGCTCTTGTAGCCGCGGTGGCTAGAGGTGCATACCGGACCGGCCAAGTGATTTCAACTTGTTCTTATCGAACTCGCCCTAGACTACCCGCATGAGTAGGGATACGTTGTGACAGAACGGGGGTTCCGAAAGGTGGGCGTTTTCGGAGTCGGAAGGGAGGCCACGATTTAAAGATGCTTTTAATGAGATTCGCTTTTCTATCTTCATCTATCTCGTTTGGAGCTACAACATAAGCATGATCTAGACTCTCTAGATCGGTTATCTCTTGCTTTCTCTTGCTACCTCTTTAGTTGATTAGATTAGATATGTTTCCTTTATGAGTTAGTAGATTAGATGCAACTTGTCTTCAAAAGATAGCTTACCTTGCTTTACTAGATTGATTCCTTGCGTTGCACATTGTTCCACAGATTCGATACCTTGGGTTCACCACTCGAGGGAAGAAGGGTCCCTTGACTACGACGGGAGACTTGTCCGCTTGCAAGTCTAAACGAACTTTGATACAACTATTAACCGTCAACAGATTGCTTGTCTGGTTTAATATATAAGGTAGTCAGAATCTTGAAGAATACATCTGGAGGCATCGCCTCCCCCCTCGCAACTTTCTTTGCCAGCTCATCGGCTTCCCCGTTTATTTTAATCAGCAGGTGTTCGATGGTGAAACCCTGAAAGTGTCTTTCCATCTTTCGTACCTCCGCAAGGTACTTGACAAGCTCCGTCTCTTTGGCCTCACTCTCCTTTTCAACATGATATTTGATGACCTCAGCATCGCACTTGACTAGAAAATTGCATGCTCCCAAGGCTTGCACCATTTTGAGGCCTAACAGGAGTGCCTCGTACTTGGTGGTATTGTTGGTGCACTTATCGAATGGATCTGAATAATCCAACCTTGCAGCGTATCTCAACTTGACTCCTACCGGTGAAGTGATAATTGTTGCGATTCTGGCACCTTTGCGCCCCCATGCTCGATCACATCTAATCTCCCATACGGGAATGAGCTCCTCATCCCCAGCTGTGTTACTTGGTGATGTCCAATCCACCACAAAATCTACCAAGACTTGAGATTTGATTGCTGATCTTTTCCCAAAATCGATTGTGTGCTCTGATAATTCGGTTGTCCATTTGGCGATTCTAGACAAAGCTTCCTTGTTGATGAAAAGATCATTGAGAGGCTGGTCAGTGAGCACGGTGACCTTGTGTGCTTCGAAGTAATGTCTGAGCTTTCTTGTGGCCATAACCACTGCATATGCAATCTTCTCTAGTTCCGAGTACAACAGCTTGGAACCTGACAAAGCCTCCGAAACTAAATACACAGGGCTATGATATTTCCCTTTCTCACCATCGACCTCTCGCACAAGAGCAGCACTGACTACTGCCTTGGATACAACTACGTATAGAAAGAGTGGCTCAGACGGGAGAAGTGGTGAAAGTATTGCCATCTCCTCAATGTAAGCCTTTAGCTCAGTGAAAGCCTTGCTTTGTTTAGGTCCACACTCAATCTTGCCTTTGCCTTTCAATGCTTTAAAAAATGGAAGGCTTCGCTCGGCAGATCTGGAGATGAATCTATTCAGAGCCGCAACCCGACCACTCAACTTCTGAATGTTCTTCTTCGTTTTGGCTCCTCCATTTCCCTGATGGTCTTTATCTTGTCCGGAGTCACCTCAATTCTCTTGGCTGAGATCAGGCATCCCAATATCTTTCCCTTTGTGACTCCAAATACACACTTTTCTGGATTCAATTTCAATCCTGCTCTTCTCATGTTGGCGAAAGTCTCTACCAAGTCACTGATGTGGTTGTCCCTTTCACCACTTTTCACTATGAGGTCATCGACGTAGGCCTGAATATTCCTACCGATTTGTGGCTTGAATACTTCCCCAGTCATTCTAGTGAAAATTGGGCTGACATTCTTCAGACCTTCCGGCATTCACACGAAACAAAAGGTGCCAAAAGGAGTGATGAAGTTGGTTTTTTCCTCGTCCTCTTTCACCATTCAACATTGATGGTAACCAGAGAAACAATCTAAAAGAGACATGATGGCTGCACTAGCTGCTGAATCAATGACCTGATCCATTCTCAGAAGTGGATAGTTGTCTTTGGGTGTGGCTTTGTTGAGGTCTATGAAATCTATGCACATCCTACATTTTCCATTCTCCTTTTTGACGGACACAATGTTGGCTAGACATTTGGGATACATGACTTCGCAAATGACACTGGCGTCAAGCAATCTCTGAACTTCAGACTTGACTGCTACCACTTTGTCATCAGACATCTTTCTAAGCTTTTGCCTTTGTGGCTTGACCGAGGCGTCAATGTTCAATTTGTGCTCGATGAAGTTTCGATCCACACCTATGAGATCCTTAGCAGACCAGGCAAACACATCTATATTCTTTTGGAGGAATTGGATTAACGCCACCTCTTCTCTTGATGAGAGATCTGACCCAATGATGATGTCCTGCTCCCAAACCATCTCGTCCAACAAAACTTTCTTGGTGTCACAATATGACTACACATTGATTTTTTCCCTGTCTGCTTTCGGCTGCATCTCCACATCTTTGGCCTTGACTTTCTCGTCGAGAGCATTGACATTTCTTTGGCCCGGGGTTCTACCTCTCTCTTGGTTTTGGTCATCGTTTTGGTGACCCCAGATTGTTATGACCCCCTGCGTCGCTGGTATTTTGACGCACAAGTAGGCTTGATGAATGATAGCTTCAAACTTGTTAAGAAATCCTCTTCCGAGGATTGCTTTGTATGGGTAATATATTTCCACCACATCAAAGGGCAAGTACTCTGTTCTGGCATTTTGAACGGTGCCAAATTATACTGGAAGTGAAACCTTCCCTATTGCATGGATGACACGCCCTCCAAAACCATACAATGGTGTATCGGGAGACTGTAAAAGATTTCGACTCAACCCCAATTTGTTGTACGTGTCGGCGGAGACTATATCTACTGACAAGCCATTATCGACTAAGAGTTTACCCAAAGTCCAGCTTGCTATGTTGGCTTCGATTACCAAGGCATCGTTGTGAGGCAAACCTTGTAATCTTACATCCTCCTCTGAGAAGGTGATCAGAATATGAGATCATCTTGTTCTTTCTACTCTCCCCTCCATGCAAATGTTCCAGACCTTACGAAAGTAATGCTTTCTGTCTTCTTGCTATCAAACTCTAGAGCGGAGCCACCTGAAATGGGGAGGATGGTTCCGACAGATAGTAATGGGTCGTTTTGGCCCTCAAGCTTTGCTGGTAATGGTGGAGCGGTTGGGCCTTTGTATGGGGGAGGAGGAGCGATGGGGTGTTGATCAATAGGCCTACGCTCAACATTTTGAGCCTGGAAGACTTGGGATTGCCAGGGTGGCGGTTGAGTGTAGCTTGGGATAGGTGGCGGGAGGTGAGGTGGCTGGAAAGGGTTAGCGAAGGGGTTCCTTCCAAAATTTTGGGTTTTGCCAAGCCGGGGCGGAATGGTTTACGGAGTTGTTCCTCTCTTTCTCCTTATTCTCTTCTTATAGGATAGACTCAAACCTTTTCTTGTCTGAGCAATAGTTTGAGTTGTGGTCATCGTTCTCTTTGTGGAAGATGCAATACCACTTCCTTTTTTCTTGGTGGCCTCGGCCCCTGCCGCGGCCTCTGCCTCTGCCGCCTCCCCTTCCACCTCTGTGGCTGCCCCCTTGATTTTGGTGCGGTGGACTAGGCGGGCTAGAGTTTTGGTTCAGAGTGTCGGCCTGAGGGTTGGAATTTTCCAGGGCATTTTCGCCGTGTAGGCCCAAAACATTTCTATGGTTAGCATGTGAAGAGTTTCTGGGATTGGGCCATTCCCTTTCGCTAGGTTGATTAGCTTTAGCAGACTTCTTTTGGTGAGACTGCTCTTCCATACACATCCTGAAGCCATTGTCTAAGCAACAATACTTCTCAAATTCCTCATACAAGCGTTGGAATGTTTTGGACCTTTCGCGCATGAGATGCGAGCGAAATTGTCCTGCGCTCAAACCCACAATTGCAGCATTGATGGCGCTGGTGTCCAACACATTTGGTGCTTGGGCTCTAAGGTGAACAAATCTTCTGAAATAGTTTTGAAGAGGTTCTTTGTCTTTTTGCTTACAAGAGAAAAGATCACTCTCGGTAAGCTCTGGATGCTGGAAACCCTGAAAGTTCGAAAGGATCCACTGCTTCAAATCTTCCCATCCACGTATCACTCCAGGGCTCAGGAGAGAGTACCACTGCATTGCCGCTTCATCTGCAGCGATGATGAAAGACTTTACCAGCACGAAGTCGTCGCCTCCGGCTAAGAGAATAGCGGCTTCATAGCTCATCAGGAATTGTCTAGGATCGGATTGACCCAAAAACCTAGGAAGTGGAACTGGTCTGTAAGATTGTGGCCACGGAGTGACCTGGATTTCTTGAGACAGAGGCGATTTAGGGTCCCAAGATCTCGTGCAGATGGTGTGAATATCATGGTTCGAAGGTAAAGGGTTGATGAAAGGATTACGACTGAAAGTGGTGTACGGAGGGGATTGAGTGAAAGGCATGTTGGCCTTTGTGAATGTGGATTGGTTGGGTGCGGAATATTCAGGGGAAGGGTGGTTGAAACTTAAAGATTGTTTGGCTTTTATGAGACACAGCTCTTCTTAATATTTAGCAATTTCGGCTTTTTGCCTTTAGATTTTTTTGGCTGCCACAGCCTCATGCAAGATCGCCAAAAGCCTTTTTTTGGTTTGGCCAGCTCTTCAGCCTCCTTCCGCAGTTTGGTCAGCTCGGCCTTGTATGCTACCTTGGCCGTGACCCCAGTAGCATCCTGGTTTGGCCTAGGCTGAGTAGAATTTGGTTCTGGGAGCTCCTCTCCTTGGGTGAGCAAATTGGACGGGTTCAATTCCTCGTCAAGGGACGACGAAGCCCCCTTGCTGGAATTAGCGGTAGTCCTCTTCTTCCTTGTGGACTTCTTGAGTTTCTTACTCGATCCTAACACAAATGGTGGACGCCAATTGTTGTGTTATAGCGAAGCTACACACGAACAATGAAGGAGAACAGAAGGGCTCAAGATCACAAACTCAATCAAATGCCAAAGGAAAACAAAAAAGTATCTCTCAACAGTAGAATTCTCAAAAGCCGATCCCCTTTACAAGTGCCGGTCGACCTCCTTTTTTAGGAGACGAACGGACTTTTTACATACCGAAATAGACCCCATGTAAAACGGATCAAACGAGAATGTACTAGGCTAATTTTGGGAGTTCCTTTTTTAGGAGACGAACGGACTTTTTACATACCGAAATTGACCCCATGTAAAACGGATCAAACGAGAATGTACTAGGCTAATTTTGGGAGTTCTCCATTAGGTCTTCACGTAATCGGCGCTTCTGGACGTCACGCCACATATCACGACGCTTTTATCGGCATCAGCACGTGCGCCTGTCGGGTGAAGACCTTCAATTTTTGGAGATGTCCCCTTTCTCCTAGTGATCTCTCGCACCTGAAACACACGCAAAACCAAATTCAAACACACAAGTTGTTAGCGGCGACGAAACCCCCAAGCGATATATGGGCTAACACTCGCCGGATAGGGAGGATTCGGCCATGGGGTTTCGTTGTATGAAAACCGAAAGTATCAACCCCAAAGTTTGGCAAGCTGCACGGTCCGCCATGTATGGGAACTTTCGGGCGACAAAGGGTACCTAGTGAAGCTATGACGCGAAAGATAAAAGAGTATTAATTGGCTTCGGGTGTTTCGTTGTTAACTTTTCGAATTGCTCACGCCGAGCTGCGTCAGTCTTATGGTTTTCACTATGATGAACTCGATTTTGAATCCCCCAACACTAGTCTCCTCTCTGTCTCTTTCTAATTTTGGAGACCCAATTTAATATGCAAACTCACTTCACCTTAATCATCAATTTTTATCAATTGTTAACTAAGGTTCATGGATTGCATTTTGCATGTCGTTGGTCCAATAATACAAACAAATTTCACGATAAAATAATTTCAAAGTGGACTAATTGATACTGTTTTCAGAATTAGGATATTTGGCCACCTCCATTGAAATAATCCAAAGTCTAAAAACCGTGTGCGTTACCCTACTTTAAAGTTCTTTTCTGAACAACTTTTTATGTAAGATGTAGCCTACAACACGGAAAATGGAATCCACAAGCCTTGGTTAACATTTTACGATAGTCCAAAATTGATACGGAGAGAGGAAAAAGAGGAGCAAATCAAACGGTGTAAAAAATCAGATGATGAAGCTATCAGAAATACTCGTGTAATCTATAGCTTTTCCCCATATCATCCATGAGCCCAGCAACGAGAGGGTGCACATTGCCGAACCAAATATATTAATTTGATATACACATACACCAGTGAGTGCGTACAAAACATTATGAGAAAAACATCCATTTCCAGCACCAAAAAAATCAAATTAGATTTTTTTCTCAAATAATGCTTGTATAATCATCGAGGTTAGTTGAAGCGATATTTTCGTTTGTTCATGTAAACCGTAACGATGCGAAAGGGCATGTAACCTAGTGGTTACAAGAGCTCTGGTAGCACCTCAGGTCCTGGGTTTTGACTCCCCGTGAGAGCGAATTTTTCAGGATTTAACGGTGTTTGTACTTTCAGTGGTAGGCGACGTTCCCGTCGACAGCGAGACGTCTGTGGTGACTTCGTCAATCTTAAGGATTTTCCACCACGGTCTTCGAAAATGCTCTTATGGGTAGGGTTTGCGTGCGTGTATTCATAGGGATGGTGTGGGTGCGTTGTGAGTGTCTCCGATATATGGTGTAATTCGAAAAAATGTAAACCGTAACGCTAATGAGATGACTGGTCTACTTAGGGCGTGTTTGGGAGAGCTCCTCGTAGCTCCAGATAAAAAACAGCTCCACTCCAAATTTTCTCCGCCAAACACACCTAACTCCAGCAGCTCCACCGTGGATCTGCTCCAGAAAAAAGGTGGACCAGACCCCCAACTCCATGGTTTTCATGGAGTGCCTCAAGAGGTACTCCACCAAATCCAAGTTTTCTGGAGTTGGGCGAAATTACCCACCACTGCCACTGGTTAAAAAAACGGTTTGTTCTAAT
Organism: Cenchrus americanus; assembly: GCA_947561735.1. NCBI lineage: Eukaryota > Viridiplantae > Streptophyta > Magnoliopsida > Poales > Poaceae > Cenchrus > Cenchrus americanus. The sequence continues at coordinate 183,283,135 of OX387245.1, forward strand.
TTCCTCGCGACTCTCCTCCTGGACGCCGCCCGCACCTCCCCGCGTCGCCCGCCCCGAGCTCCCTCCGCCGCTCCGGCCGCCGTGCCGCCGCGGTCGCCGGCCCCCCGCACCTCCCCCCGCGCCACCCGCATCCCCCCTTCTCTCCCCGGAGCTCGCCTCCCCATATCACGGAGCCCTCGCCGGAGCTCGCATGTCCGCGCGGTCCCTCGCGCCGCCCCTCACGGAGCTCGCCCGTCCGCCCCGTCCGTCGGGCGCAGGCGTCCGCCGCACCGCTCCCGCCCGTCCCGGTCCGGCCGCGCCCCGCCCGTCCCCGGCTCGGCCGTGCCCGCCCGTCTCTCCCCGCGCCGGCTCGGCCATGCCCGCCCGACGAGGTTGCGCGGCCTCCTTGCTTGCCCCGGCGCGTGCCCTGCGTGCCCTGCTCGACCCGCTTGCCCGCGCCCGCTCGCCCACAGAGTCGTCGAGGCAGACCCGCCCCCCTGCGGCCGGCGGCGGGGATGCCGTGCACCCCTGGGTCCGATAGCGAGGATGCGTCCCTGGGAAGAGGATTATTTTTTTTCATTTCTATTGTCCTGACTTGTGGGCCATAGATGTTATAGAGATAATGTGAAATCTGGAGTTGTACCAAACATTTTGCAAAATCCCAGCTCCACGGTGGAGCCGTTCCACGTGAAATTTTGTGGATCTTCAACTCTGGAGCTATTTTTTCGGAGTCGGAGCTCTCCCAAACACGCCGTGAGACACGCCGTGAGTATCGTTGCTTTCTCCGTCTTCACGCAGTCTATTCTCCCGTACGTCTGGGCCTCACAGGGCTGGGCCCGCATATAGATCAGCGCTCCGGGGTCGGTCCAACGGGTCTGTGGACTGGCGGCTACCTTGAGGATGCTCGTCGTTGCGTCACCCGCAGCTTCCCGTCCGTTTCCACTCTTGACAGCCACAAGCGGAGGCCGAGGAGCTCCGCCTGGTATCCCCACGGCTAAACCAGAAGCATTGACTGGGCTACAGCTGCTCTCTTCCTCATCCACTCTCAGCTGCGCCTGCTCTCCGTCTCCCACTCCTACTCCCGGCGATGGTGGAGTTGGCAGAGCCCGCCACCTGTTCGACGTAAGTTCTCACTGAATAACAGCACGTTCTGTTTCACTCCTATAAAGAAGCTTATGTTTGTCACCGCTAGTTTCTTAGCGTTTGAGTCCTACAGCAAGCTTACAAATTGCTCCAATTACTTAACCCTTTGTTTCCTATTTGCCAAGCTCATTGTGAATGGGAGAATGTCCTATTCGATATTTCGGATTTCCCGACTCTCTCTATCTGGTATTGGCTAGTACAGTACGTACCTACTTTCAGAGATTTGTGATGCAATCTAAATTCTTCCTCTGGACTGTGAGGCTGTTACTTGCAGGCCACATATCTCAACACACAGTGAGATTTGGTGCTGGTTTGGGAACATCTGGAAATGTCTTATTATTATTTGCCTTTTTCTGTTATGATTAAAACTAGGAAAAAGTCTAGATAACCCCCCACCTATGGGGGCTGGATCACATCACCCCCAACCTATGAAACCGGATGTTTTACCACCCGAACTATCCAAAACCGGACAAATTACCTCCTGAGGTGGTTTTGGACGGCTGTTTGCTACAGTAACGGCGTTTTGTATTTTTTTTCTTTTTTGTTATTTCGGCTGAATCATTGAAAAATCATAGTAAATCACAGAAAAATCGTAAAATGGAAAATCTAATTTTGTTGGACTCCACATGAGTAGATCTACACAGTGAATATATAATATGAAATGATTTAGAACATTTTTTTAGAGCTATGAATTAATTACAGAAAAGTATAGATCTAAAGCTATAGCAAAAAAATGTTCTAAAACATTCCATATTATATGTACACTATGTAGATCTACTCATGTGGAGTCCAACAAAATTGGATTTCCATTTTATGATTTTTCTGTGATTTACTATGCTTTTTCAATGATTCAACCGAAATAACAAAAAAGAAAAAAAAGATAAAACCGACTTTACTATAGCAAACCGCCGTCCAAAACTGCCTCAGGGGGTGATTTGTCCGGTTTTGGATAGTTCGGGGGGTAAAACATCTGGTTTCATAGGTTGGGGGGTGATGTGATCCAACCCCCATAGATGGGGGGCTTATCTAGACTTTTTCCTTAAAACTATCATGTTCTGCTGTCCTTAGGTTTCCTCAGTGGAAGTGAGGTGAAGGTACAATTTAGTATTGGTATAATTTGGATGGACCCATGAATATATACAGCGAAGATTTTATCATATTTGGTGAAAGAGTGCATTAGGCCACTAGCTATATGCTGACCATATTTAGTTACGATAGATTCTTTGTTGTGTCTTATCTTGATGATTCGGATCTTGTTGATATGTATCTTCTTACAATTCTCCAGGACAGCTACCTAGTTTTCAGTTCTAATTGATGTTTTGTATTGACAAATAGGACTTTTCTGTTCTTTCCCCTGTTGTTCCATGGGAGGTTGATGATATTTGGAGAATATATGCCGGATACTTCTTCATCTTGCACATCCCCTTAAGCTTTGGAGGGCTCGGTGTGGTGGCCAAAGTGCTAAAATGCACCTCACTCGACCCAATGACAACAGTAGGTGACAAGTTTTTGTTAATTAATCATCCCAATTCACCTGAGTTGCAATTTTTTTTTCTATGGACAATACAATGACATACTCTGTCAATACAGGTTATTTCCACAGTCATGCTTCAACTAGTGGAGTTCTCTTTGGCATTGGCACTACTTCAGTACACTTCAATGCCAGGCAATGATGTTCAGGCTTTCTTTGCCAGTAAGATTTCTACATGTAATTGGGTAAAAGAAACCATCATAGGCTTCACCATTTTGATGACTTTGATATGGATCATATCTATCTTAGCTGACAATCTGGTAGGACCTGAGGTAAGATGGCTGTCCCACATTATATATCCCACTTATACTGTACATCGATCTTGCTCTACCAAGCTATCACAGTTTCATTTTTAGGGAGCAGGGCCCTAGCTAATTTTCTTCGTAATTCAATTTCAAATCTTGCAGGATGCCTATGATTCTATATTAAAAGGGATCCTTTCTGACAGTCCAACCTCTAAGCTACTGTGTTCCTTTCTATACTGTGTTCTTGCTCCACTGTCAGAAGAAGCCATCTACCGTGGGTTTCTTCTAACAGCCCTGTCTTCTTCCATGAAATGGCGGGATGCTGTCGTGATGAGTTCACTTGCCTTCAGTGTAGCACACCTCTCCGGTAAAAGTTTCGTTCAGCTGTTTGTCATTGGGTGCATTATAGGGTTAACCTATTGTCGAACTGGAACTTTGGTGGCTTCTTTCACCATCCATTCTTTGTATAATGCAGTTACATTGTATATGGTTTTAGTATCATGAACATTGCGGAGTAAAATGTGAATGAAAAATTCTTTTGCTACAGCGCTTTCTGTTAACGTTGTCTTCACATGATTATATAGCAACGTGGTTAGCAACAGATCTCGCCAGTATCCTTGCGACCAAAGAAGCAGTGATCAAGCGACATCCGATACAGTATGTATGAACTAGAGTTTAGGGTAAGGTAGCAAAGCAGAGGGATCAGAGAAGAGATTAGAGCAACCCCAGTAGGAGTCTGCAAGTGGCCTTCTACTATAAAATTGTTACGGGCCAGCCACACCAGGGCCCGGCGCGGCCAGGGGTGGTGGCGCCCCCAGGCCCATCACCTATTTCCGCCGTCGTTTCCGTAATCGTGGCTAGTTGGTTTCCTTTTCGTAGATGGATTACTTTCTGTAGATATTTTTGTAATTGGAGATATATACTCCCGAACTGGGAATGATTGAATAAGTTGGCAATCAATCTGATTGCTGGCCTCAAGGGCCACCCCTAACCCTTGCGCCGCCTCCCTGTCTCCTCCTCCCCCGCGCCCCCTCTCCTTCTCCCTGCGAACATGGCGCACCAGCGCCGCCGTCGTCCACCGCCTCCGCCTCCCTCTCACTCGTACTCCCTGCGAGAGAATCCCCAGTAGGGCTAGGAACCCTACCAACCTGGTATCAGCTATGCCAGGCGACGACGACAAGACGAAGGACACCAGTCCGGAGCCCACCTTGGCCGAGCTCGCCAAGATCATGCGGGAGACCTGCTCGGCTGTCAAGGACATGGGCGCCCGCGTCCAGGCGCTCGAGGTGGCCGCCCAGGCTACCACCGTCGCCATGCCGGACGGGTTTCCGTACGGGCTGCCGGGCTATGGCGGCATTCCACCGACTTCCGCGCCGTCTACGACGACCCCCAAGTGACATCAGCGCCGAAGCCGATGATGGAGATCCTGTTTCCCCACTCGCCGTCGCAGCCACCACTCTTCACCGACCGACCTAACCCATCGGTGACCGGCCACAGGACAGGCGGTGTTGCAGGGGGCGCCTCCAACGCCTACCGCACCTACCAGCAGCCCCCTCTCAGCGGCGCGGGCGGCGGCGCATTCCCGGGGCTGGGCGTTCCGCGCTTCAGCAAGTTGGAGTTCCCCTCCTACGACGGTTCCGTCGATCCGCTAAACTGGCTGCGCCATTGCGAACAGTTCTTCCGCGGCCAGTAGACGGCGTCGGCTGACCGCGTCTGGCTCGCCTCTTACCACCTGACGGGAGTCGCCCAGACGTGGTACTACGCCCTGGAGATCAACGAGGGCGTACCAACCTGGGATCGCTTCACGGACCTGTGCCATCAACGGTTCGGCCCGGCGGTGCGCACCAACCGCCTCTCCGAGCTGGCGCGTCTTCCCTTCACGGGCTCGTTCCAGGAGTACCAGGAATGCTTCGACGAACTCGTCTGCCACACCGACGATCTTCTGCCATACCAGAAAGCGGACATGTTCATCGGCGGTCTCCCGGACCATATCCGGGTCGACGTCGAGCTGCGCCACCCGGACGATCTTCAGACGACCATGTACTTGGCACGGGCTTACGAACGCCACGCGGCGGCGGCACAGCTCCCGTCCACGCCCCGTCTGTCCAGGGCGCCCACGCGCTTCCCACCGCCACCGCCACCACGCGCACCCCCCTAGCGCTTCCCGCACCGTGCACGGGTGCACCCACCGCAGCGGCGCCGCCACCGGCCTAGGTGCAGGCGCCCCTGCGCCCCTTCCGCCGTCTCACACCGACCGAGATGGGGGAGCATCGCCGCATGGGACTATGCTACAACTGCGACGAACAGTTCGTTCGCGGGCATCAATGCAAGCGGCTCTTCAACCTCCTCATCACCGACGATCCGGAGGACGGCACGGCCGACGTCGAAGCGGAGGCCGCCTTGCACGTGACTCTCATGGCGGAGCAGCCGACACAGGAGGGGCAGGCGACCCCCACCGAGGTGTGACAACCCGCTCAGGAAAATACTGTACTATCGCCTAAACCAATCCACTTTGGTCATTAAGCAATTGTTGGGGAAAATGGCCTTCGGAAGCTTTGTCCACGTCCAGCCAGGCTGACGATTTCGGCTCACGCGCAGCTTCGGCCACACAGGGGAGTTTTTGCAGTGCTGGTTTAACGAAAACACTGATGCTACTCGAGTTATGTGAGTTTTGTTGTGCAGGAGCAGCCCATCTGAGCGGTGCTGGCCTTCGGTGCCGAAGGCACGGACGGTTGTGCTTCGGCGCCGAAGGTCTGGAGGAGCTAGAAGCGCCGCGCATCGAGGACACCTCGGCCGGGGCTGGAGGCGGCCCGGGCGAGATGTCCCGAAAGGCACGACGCGACCGGGGCGAGATCTTGGGCTATTTCGGTGCCGAAGGTGCGTGCGCTGCGACACGTGGCTGCCGCGAACGTGTAAAGGGGGCACCGTACGAGGCAGAGACAAGGGGCTCCGCGTGTAAAGGTGTTTCGGCCGTACGAAGACACGCTGGAGGCCTGTACGACGCGGGGAGTTACTGTTATACCCTTGTAAAGTGTTTAAAGCCGTTTGTCAGGAACAGGAAAAGGTGTAATTGAGGCAAATGATCATGCCCAGGGGTCTCCTATAAATAGTGAACCCCTTGTAATGAAACGGACACACTGTAATGAGACGAGAGCGCCGAAGGCTACTGCTAGTCTTTCGGTCTTCGGTCTGCTAAGTGTTTCCTTGTTACATTTTCGGTTCTGTTAAGTATTTCCTCATTACCTCTCCTCGTCTAGAGTAGTAGAAGTAGCTTCGTGGCAGTAAGTGAAGGGAGGGAAACTCTCAGGGGGCTGTTGTGTCAGCGTCCATCTTCGGGCCCGATTTCCACCAACAGAGATAATAAAGTATCATCCTGTCGTTAGTCGCCGGGTTAACGCCCAGTAAATCACTTGAACAGCAACAAGGATCGACATATATGCATTAAACTCACTCGAAGGCGAGTCCAGAGATACAACATCATTAACATCCAAACTTGTATCCCGAAGGGTTTAATTATTACAAACCGAAGTTTTTGCCATAAAGAAGTAGTTCAGAGTTTTTGAAACAGCGGAATTAAACTAGCGGGAAGTGGAAACACCACGGGAGGCCATCCATGATGCTCTCAGTCGTCATCCTCCACCTACTCCAGCTCCCAGCCGGGCGGGATCTCTCCGGGCCACACATCACCGAAAGCATTACTTGGATCAACATATTATAGCAAGGTTGTGTATACTAATACTCAGCAAGACTTACCCGTCGAAGATATCTACTTCACCAACTCTAGACATGAAAGGCTTTTGGCCACTGAGCTTCTTTTGCTGAAAAGTAACAAAGAGTATGTTTTTACTTTCAAGATTTTAGCACAAGTTCTAGTGGGTTTAATTACTAATTTAGCCATCTAGCACAAACAAAGTTGTACAATACAATTAATCAAGCATAGTATTCATCAACTTCCATCATTAGGGATCTCATGGCTAGTGGAGTAAGTAGTCTCAGATAACGGTGAGAGGCCGACAATCGATTGATTCGAACCTTGCAAGGTAGACCTAAACACACGGTGGGATACCCACGCGAGGACAACCACCAAACAGTTCACAAAAATCCTCGGGTCGGGATAAAAGGCCACAGTCTTTGGTACAGGCTATCCGGAATACCCCGCGAAGTACCCGGACTCACCATACACCACCGGTAGCTAGCCGTGAGACAAACCCCAAGAGTAGTGACATTTAAATCCCTAGCCGTCTCATTAAGGTACTAGGCTTACCGGTCCCATTCCCGACAAGTGCTTAGTACGTTCAAACACTTAACCCACCATAGCCATTGGACCGGAGCTCAAATCCCATGCTCTTACCACATGAGCAATCCAATTAAGGATATCTTATGATTCCTATCTAGGAACCTATTCTCGCGAGTGAGGTCATCACCCGACTTGTAACGGTCCTATAGCTTAGCAGCTATCGACCTGTCATACTAGTAAGGACAAAGGTACCTAGAGATCATGCATCTAGGGTTCCATACAACTCCTGAACTTAAATGCACAAGCATCCATAGATAATTGAATAATGAATTTGAAAACTGGGTTAGATGCACCGGGGCTTGCCTTCGTCAGCTAGGTTAGCCTAAGCACCCTCGGTGTCGTCGAGTACTTCCACGTACTGCAGCGAAGCTTCTGCTCCTCCTTCCTCAGATTCCGGGACGAGTGAGTAGTCACCGTCAGGAAGATCTACACGGAATGCAAAGCAGGGTTCAGGTGATGTGACAGTTGTATATCTTATCCAACTCATGTTGGTCATATTCACCTTAACAAGTATTTAAATATTACCTTCCTTTTAGGAAGGTTATTAATTACATGAGGTTTATTCTTTTATTGCACTTGAATTAATGGTTCTTTTATACTTGTTATTTCATGTGAGGGTTTATTCCTTTTACCTCTCACTAGTAGGGTGTGTACAAGGATATTTATTTATAATTTAATTCCTTTATCAACAAGAGTATTTTCTTAGCCTTTAATTAAGTTAGGTTATACTTTCCAAAAGGGAAAAGAATTAAAAAAATGCATTTTCCTTATTTACTTAGTCTTTAATCTTTAAAGGCCCTTAAAAGTTTTCATTAAGTAATAATTCACTAAAATTTTAAAGCAGTGTTTCTTAAGCATAACAACACCCATATTGAACCACTGGACCCACATGCAAAGCTTGGAAGCTAGAAAAATAAAATACTTTGGAAAATAACAAAGCCTAGCTAGTGATTCAAACTAAATGCATACAAAAATAAATAAGCCTCAAAATGATCCAATTGTTCTCATACATGCTCTCTGGTTCTAAACAAGCCTAAAGAATCAGCAAGCACACCTATAAGTTCTACTGATCTTGCTTCACAAATTTACAAAGGAAAACATGCACAAATTAAGAATAATTATTTCTAGTAAACCAAAAATCTTGATTAATTCACCAGAGGTGTGATTTGACCTAACAAGACAGCATGCACAAGTTGGGCACAAAAACATAAATACTTTTAGCTACAAAAATCATCTAGGAAGATTCTGCATAATAGGAAAACAATTTATATAAAAAGATTTACTTCATAACTTTATGCAATTTCTGGCACAGGAGCTAGTCATGACATGATACACAACATATCCAAAATTTGGACGCAGAGGGTTTATAGTTTTTGAGTTATGACAGATCTAGGTTTTTCACATTCCTATTTTTCATGTTAAAAATATCCAGAATTAGACCATTTGAGAATAACAAAAGTTGTAGTATTCTTCACAACAAATCCAACAAAATTGGTTTTGCAATTTTCTGAATTTTCTACGATTTTGTACACCTTTTACAAGTTTCGGCAAATTTGCAACACTATAGAAGATGTACTCACTAGGACCCTCAGAAAGATTTAAATCGTTACAACCAGGCCCTCGGTTTGTGGATAAGCCCTTAAAAAGAAACTGGACCTTGCAATTGGGTCCTTGGCCGCGGGGGACGTCGGGGTTGCCGGAATTCCGGCGGCTCCGGCCGCGCTCCCGGGCGGGGAGTGGCTCTGGGACGGGCGGAGGCTCACCTAGGCCCCCTGCGGTGGCGGGGGTTGGTGCAAGCGGGTCACCGGCGCGGGAGTTCGACGGCGGCCGGCGGTGGTGGCCGCGGCGGCGCGGTCTTTGGCTAGTAGACGGCTCGGGGTGGACAATGCGTGACCCCGGGAGGTGCACTAGGTCCTAGGGGAGATGCTAGGGGCGCGGGTTGGAAAGGGGATGGGCCGGGGAGGCGGCGCTCCGGCGGCGGTGGCAATGGCGCGACGCGGCGGGGGCCGGCGGCTCGGGATGGCGTGGGGGATTAGAGCACATGGCGCCCTTATATACACGCGAGCTCGGGTGACAGCGGGTGACGACGGAGGAGCATCTGTCGTTCTACGGCGCCTCGGCCGGCGCATGTACGGCCGACGCCGCGGACGGACACGGGGTCCGTTGCACGCACGGTGCGCGTACGGCGGCGTGGCGGCGAGGTTCGAGGCGTCTTGGGGGCGCAGGCGAGCGTCGGGAGGCGTGGGCCTCGGGCGGCGCACGGCCTCGGGCCGAGGAGTCGTCGGGGAAGGCGCGCGGGCACCGGCCATCAAGGGTCGGCCGGCGCCGGCGGCGACGCGCGCGGCCCGCCGGGCGCCCGGCCCGACACAATGTTGCTGAACCTGGTTTTGAAATTAAATTTCTCCAAAAATTTGAATAAAAGTGCTCTAACTGTTGAACATGAAAGTTGTACATCTAACTACCCTCTATCACTTTCAAAAAGGCTCTATGGGGTTTTCTCCACAGATTTTGAAATAAACAGTTGCTAACTTTGAATGTCAGCCTGTTCTCTTGAACAGTAGATGCTGCCTTTGGAACCAATTTTTCAAGCTTTTCCACTCAAAATTTGAAATGTCAATCTACATGAAAGTTGTGTCCCTCAACAAGATGGACAACTTTCCTAAAGGTAGAATTTTAAGTGTTTAGGTGAATTTTGGAGAACGCGGCAAAAGTTTCGACAGACAGCTATGGACACTAGGGTTGAAAGGGGGACCACGTCTTTGACCATGGGTTGGCCCACAAGTGTGTCTACTAGCCAAAAGGGTTCCATAGAGTAGGTTAGTGAGTTTTTCGGGGTGAGGGCCCAGGTTGACCGTGATTTGACCACTGTGAGCTAGGTTGACCGCCTGTTAGGGTTAATTAAAAACTTGGGGCGTCACAGCCTACCCCCCTTAAACGGAATCTCGTCCCGAGATTCGACTTGAGCAAAATGGAACGGGAAGAAGAACTCACGGTTTCGAGATTGCAGGAAGCCCGGATACTTGGTGTTGAGGTAGTCTTTCGTCTCCCAAGTTGCTGCTTCTTCCGTGTGATGACTCCATTGGATTTTGTACATTCATACTGTTTGTCTTCGGGTCTTTCGCTCTTTTTGGTCTAATACCTTCAATGTGTGCTCGATGAGCAAGAAATCCGGCTCAATCCAAGCATTAGCTTCTGTGATGACTTCGTTCTCGGGCACAGGCATTCCCTTCTTCAATTGAGTTACATGAAACACATTGTGGACTGCGAAAAACCGTTCTGGCAACTGAATACGATAAGCCACTGGCCCACATACTTCTATGACTTCATAGGGTCCATTGTAGCGCGGAGCTAACTTTCCTTTGGCACCGAACCTTTGCACACCTTTGGTGGGGGATACCTTCAAATACACGTAATCTCCCACTTCAAAGTGTCGGGGCGCGGTTCCCTTGTCATGGTAACTCTTCTGCCTCATCTGAGCCATCTTCAAATTCTCTCTTATCACCTGCACTCTTTCTTCGGTATCTTTAACTAAGTCTGGACCAAAGAGTGTCCTTTCTCCGGCTTCTGACCAATTCAATGGAGTGCAGCGTCTTCGTCCATAAAGAGCATCGAACGGTGCCATCTTCAAACTGGCTTGGTAACTATTGTTGTAGGAGAATTCTGCCAAGGACAAACACTTGTCCCAACTCTTGTCAAAGTGCAAGATGCTTGCTCGGAGCATATGTTCCAAAATCTGATTTATTCTTTCCGTCTGACCATCGGTCTGCGGATGATAACTTGAACTGTGGATTAGCTTGGTTCCTAAACACTCATGCAATTGCTCCCAGAAGCGAGCTACAAACTGAGTTCCTCTGTCAGAGATTATAGTCTTCGAAATTCCATGCAAACGAACTATGTGGTCCATGTACAACTCTGCATATTGTTGTACTGAATAAGTGGTATGTACGACAATGAAGTGAGTGGTCTTTGTGAGTCTGTCTACGATTACCCAAATAGAATCTTTCTTTCTAGCTATCAGAGGTAAACCCACAATGAAGTCCATACTAATGTCATCCCACTTCCACATGGGTATCGACAGGGGTTGGAGTACACCTGCCGATTTCAAATGGCTTGCTTTCATCCGGTGGCAAGTATCGCACTCGGCTACATACTTGGCTATATCCACCTTCATATTGGACCACCAGAAATTTTGTTTCAGATCTTGGTACATCTTGGTACTGCCGGGATGAATAGAAAATTTGGACTGGTGAGCCTCATCTAGGATGATCTTCTTAATTTCCGGATCAACGGGGACCACAAGGCGTTTTCCAAACCAGACCACATCCTGGTGATCTTTCTAGAAACAAGTATACTTGGGATCTCCCTCTGCTAGTTTCTGTTTGATGGTTTATATGTCTTCATCATTGCGTTGAGCAGTGACAATTCTATCATAAAGATTGGACTCTGCCGTTAAGGCATAAAGACTTCCTTGCGGTACCACTTCTAAGTTGATCCTTCTCATTTCTTCACATAACGGGTCACTAACTGGCTCTAACTCTAGATGGTTGCAGTGAACTTTGCGGCTAAGAGCGTCCGCAACTACATTTGCTTTGCCGGGGTGGTAGTGCACTTCTAGGTCATAATCCTTAATCAACTCAAGCCATCTTCTTTGCCTCATATTCAACTCTGACTGAGTAAATATGTACTTGAGACTCTTGTGATCAGTGAAGATGTTACAACGATTACCCATCAGATAATGCCTCCATATCTTGAGAGCGTGGACAACAGCAGCTAACTCAAGATCATTGGTAGGATAATTGATCTCGTGAGGTCGAAGTGCCCATGAAGCATAGGCAATGACTCGGCCTTCTTGCATAAGGACACAGCCGAGACCCGTGCCTGATGCATCACAGAAGACTTCAAAAGGTTTGGAATTATCAGGTTGCACTAGCACTGGGGCCGAGGTTAAATGTTGCCTCAAGGTGTGGAAGGCTTTCTCACATGCTTCGCTCCACACGAACTTCACTCCTTTCTTGAGCAGTTCGGTCATAGGTTTTGCGATTCTAGAGAAGTCAGGAATGAATCGACGGTAGTATCCTGCCAATCCTAGGAAACTGCGGATCTGGTGTACAGACTTGGGTGGTTTCCAATCCATCACCTCTTGGACTTTGCTAGGATCTACACAGATACCATCTTGGGAAATGGTGTGCCCTAAGAATTTCACATTCTTCAACCAGAATTCACATTTGTAGAACTTAGCATAAAGCTTATGATCTCGCAAACGCTGAAGGACAATTCGGAGGTGTTTGGCATGTTCTTTCTCATTTTTGGAGTAGATGAGGATATCATCGATAAAGACCACTACGAATTTGTCGAGCTCCGTCATAAACACAGAGTTTATGAGGTACATGAAGTAGGCTGGGGCATTCGTGAAACCAAAAGACATTAACAAGAACTCGTAAAGACCGTAACGAGTGGAGAAGGCGGTTTTAGGAATGTCACAAGGTCGAATTTTGATTTGATGATAACCAGAACGAAGGTCGATCTTGGAGAAAACCTTGGCTCCAGCCAATTGATCAAAAATAACATCGATTCGGGGGAGAGGATATTTGTCTTGATGGTGACTGCATTGAGCGGTCGGTAATCCACACACAGTCTCAAGCTACCATCTTTCTTCTTGACAAAGAGAGCAGGGCAACCCCAAGGAGACGAGCTCGGGCGAATATAACCCTTATATAACAGCTCCTGGAGTTGATTTTTCGTTCGGCTAATTCTTTGGGTGGCATACGATAAGGTCTTTTGGAATGGGTGCGGTACCCGGTTGGAGTTCGATTACAAACTCGACATCTCTGTCTGGTGGCATACCCGACAACTCATCAGGAAAGACATCCGGATACTCACACACTACTGTAATTTCATCAAGAGGGGAGATAATGGTCACATAGGCACAAGAATCGGTACCGTCCTTGAAAGGTAGGTACAAGGTAGTGTGCCCGACCGTAGGTGAATGGATCTCTACGACCCTATCTGATATATCTAGAACCACCTTATGCTAGGTCATCCAATCCATGCCCAAAATAACATCCATACCAACCAAGTTTATGACGATAAAGTTTGTTGGAAAGATTTTACTACCTAATCCCAAGCATACTCCACGGATTAAGATATTAGAGGTGATTTGCCCTCCCGGAGTAATTATCTTATAAGCGGAAGTGGTATGAGAGCCCTTCAAACCCAGTTTGCCTAGTAGTTTTTCACTGATGAAACTATGGGTAGCTCCTGAATCAAATAAAATCTTAACAGGTGTGTCGTTGATAGAGAATGTACCCGTGAGCACTGAAGCTCCCTCTGGAATATCACTCATGGCGGTGAAGTTTAGCTTGCCTTGGCGTACTTGCACCATAGGCTTCTTAGCCGGAGTGGTAGGCTTGTTTCCTGCTCCTTGATTCCGTGGGTTGGGCTTGATCTGCCTGGGCTTGGGACATTCACTGATGTAATGCCCCAGTTGACCACAGTTGAAGCAACGACGATCACCAACGTTGCAAGGAGGTGCATTGGGCTTTGGAGCCTGCTGCTGAGCATTGCGGAACTGGAAGTTCCCGGCGGGTTTGCTCTGAGATGGCTCCATCGTCCAGCGTCCAGTTGAAGGTTGCTGGGATGGGTTTGGAACGTTCTTCTTCACAAAGCGAAACTTTTTACCAGTTCCGCTGCCCGGAGCAAAACCAGATGCCCTCTTCTTGTCCCCGTGGGCCTTCTTCATGGCATCCTCTTGGGAGATAGCCTTGTTTACTAGCTCATGGAAGTTTGTGGGCTCGAGCAGGTTCAGTCGCTCGTACAACTTGCCATCTAGCCCGTCGCGGAATCTTTCCATCTTCTTCGCATCAGTGTCAACGTGATGCCCACCATACTGGCACAAGTTGACTTCTGAGCATAACGGTACACCGTGTCGGACCCCCGCCTGAGGGCCAACAGTTCCCTCATCTTCCTATCCATTACCCCCTTGGGGATGTGATGGCTCTTGAAGTCTTGCTTGAACTCATCCCAAGTTACAGCACGCCCTCGCTGCATTGACTTGAAATGGTCCCACCACATCAAAGCTTCTCCCCGCAGTTGCAGAGCTGCGAAGTTGGCTTTGTTCTCCTCGGAGCAAGGCAGCACAAAGGCAAAGAACTTCGCCTCTTTGGCCTTGATCCAAGCTTCGGCTTCCAGGGGGTCTTCCGCCTTGGAGAAGGTCGGCGGCTTCATCGCGATGAACTAAGCATACGTGGTAACCTGATTAGGCCCCTCGTGGTTGGCCCCATGTGGCAGCCCTCTGTTCATCTACTGGGCGATCTGCTGCTGCGTCTGCAGGATCTTGCGCAACACCTCGGTTTGTGTGGCCATGAAGGCCTCCGATGGCTCCATGGGCGGTGGTGGCGGCAAGTCACCGCTACCGTTCGCTCCGAACCCGTTGGGAGAGCTGCGCGTGGTTCCCACCATCTGAAATGCGAGCATTGTTAGTTACATAACCAAAAGCTTACTCGGAAAGGATGACAAGCATGATCATACATAACCACAACTCATTAGCATTCATATGATGATGAAAGCAACAGTCGAAGGGTATCACATAGCCAACAAAGGATTCATAGAATCGTTCTTCGACATAGTTAGGAAATGCGACCACCCGAGTAACACGAGCCAACATTCACTCTCGGGGCAATTTCTGTTATCTCGGGTACCAACGAAGGTGGTATATGAACGAGCACCTAATTGTTTGGCAGACGAGTGACGCCCCTAGAATACTTTAGTTTTCCAATGCTTATGTGAAATGCAAGGTTTGGCAAGCATGGTCATTGCAACGATCCGCTCAAAAATTCGGCAATCATAAGCAATAAAACTTCAACTTCTTGGGTGAACAAGCGAATTTCAATTAAAACACCACATGCTTAAGCATTCATTATTACAACAAGATGGAACAAGGGTCCAAGGACATTACAAGGCTTGAATTTGAAAACATCATAGTACGACAAGGTTACAAGCAGTTACTCTGCATGAAGACGTGCTCAAAAGCTAACTACTCCAAACATCTCGAAGATAACACCATAGGATCACAATCCTTCTTAGTATTGCTGCCGGCAACCTAGTTGCCCACCGAAGCACCACTGCCCGTAGGCGAAGCTGGGGGAGTCGGTAACGGGGGTCCTGCCTGGCTCGTCTGATCCGGACCGGACGGACCCCCGTCGCTCCTCCGGTGTGCTCGTACCGGGAGGCAGTGGTTGCAATGCTACTATAGCCTGCAAGGCTGCCACCTGTACCTCGGCCTCCTCCACCTGCTGCTACATATCAGCAATGTTCTGAAGTAGCGTCAACCTCTCAATCTCATGCGCATCGACATTCTCCTCCAGGGTGTGATTCTCCGCCTCCAGATCAACAATCCTCTGTAGGAGGTCGCCTCTCTCTAGCTCTAACTGGAATCTCCTGGCACGCAGCCTGTCATTCTCCTGCTGCATCTGAGTAAGTGTAAATTTCAGCTGCCGATGAGCTGCTGATAGCTGCTGCCAATCCCGCCTAGATGCCTCCAAACGCTGCCCGATAATCGCCGCGGTATTATAACACAGACCCTGAAGTGTGAAAACCACGTTAAGACAGCGAGCCAGCATCTGAGTGACATCCAGCGGCTCCGCTAGCGTCAACAGCTCCCGTAGGTGATCCATACGGTCCAGCCATGCGGGGTCGTGAGGACTCACGGCGAGAAACGGCCGAACGGAGAGAGAGCTACCACGGTGGGGTTGTGGTCACGAGTCCGTCGGCACTGCGAGGGCCGCCGACTCAACGGACCTCATGAGTAATGAATCCCCAAGAGATAAAACTCAAGTCGAACCGGCCGGCGTGGTCGGGTGTGGCAAGACACGGTGATGATCACTCTGCAACGGGGAACGCCATAACGCTCGAACTCGGACACCTCATAAGTCGGTGGTGTGAGGTAGCCTGCGGCGCTGAGTGCTTCCCACGCAAGGCGTGGAAAACCCTCCCAGTGCAACCCGTTGGTATGGATCGTACCGTCAGCGTCGAACTCGTGAAACACGTGGAAAGCCATCTGTACAAAAATGTAACACATGTCAGGTCTCAAGGAGAACGACATGTCAAATGGTGAAGTTCTGGAAGTTGTGAATAAAAATTCATAACCAAAAATACAGAACCCTCAAAATCTTTCCCCAAGTTTCCCGGCTACAACAAGGTTCTCTTACACACATTTGATTTTCAAGGTTGAGCTCGAACAAGGAAAACAAGGTGGACGGATACAAGACCTAGATGTGCCTAGAAAAGTGTAAACCAAGCCGAAAGAAGCTATGATCAGAACTTGCGACTACAAGGTAGACTGGGCAAGGAGCAACTGTTCTTAACAAACTGGTTTAATTAGAATTCTAAGCACGTGGTACAACAAGGTGAACAAGCTTTTTCATAATTTTGGCAGCACGACAACTAAGCATGAGAGGTACTCTAGTTTATAAAAGCACACACTAGCAAAATCTTCCTTTGAGAGCATATAGATGTTCGGTTTTGGGTCCATTTTAGTTCGTTTGATTTTTAATATGCATGCAAGACGTTCTATCCGACCCCACATGGCAATCAAGCCAAAAATCGAAGTTAGTGCCGGTGGCAAGGCTTTTGTCCGTCTCTCCTTATAATATCTAGTCGAGAGCTACACGGTACTCGCTTAACGACTAATGAAGCATTGTTATGTACCTACAGAAAACGAACCTTTCGTGCCAGCACGTCACGAAAGCGTCCACATACATTACCGTTCACTATATGAACGACATCCATGTGTTAAGCCGCTGCATGGACAACGTCCAACCTCGGACACCCTCAGTTTGAATGGAGTGTATCCTTGCCTCACATGATCGACATGCGGAATGCACATGTATGAAACACGTGGCGACAACACAACTCATAAACAGACGCGAAGATGGGATCCGTGGAATGGATCACTGCATCAACCCTCACAGTTCCCGTGATGCGGCACAACACACGTATAAAACACGTGGCTCATCTAGTTTGGTTGTGCAAGAAAGTAAGTCTGACATAAAGTAATGTGCTGGAAGTTAGCAAAATAAACCATAAGTTAATTAAGCCACCTGAAAGAACCCAAAATTCCCTCTAGGGCCTCTCGGTCTAGTTTATCCTTAGCGGACCAACGTATTTTGGAAAATCAGACAATCTTGGCAAATTTTATTCAAAAACCAGTGATTAAGGTTATTAATTAATCTCTGGTGCATATAATTGCTAAGATGCCAACTATGACAACCCGCCCAGGAAAATACCGTACTATCGCCTAAACCAATCCACTTTGGTCATTAAGCGATAATAAAGTATCATCCTGTCATTAGTCGCCGGGTTAACGCCCGATAAATCACTTGAACAACAACAAGGATCGACATATATGCATTAAACTCACTCGAAGGCGAGTCCAGAGATACAACATCATTAACATCCAAACTTGTACCCCGAAGGGTTTAATTATTACAAACCGAAGTTTTTGCCATAAAGAAGTAGTTTAGAGTTTTTGAAACAGCGGAATTAAACTAGCGGGAAGCGGAAACACCACGGGAGGCCATCCATGATGCTCTCAGTCGTCATCCTCCACCCACTCCAGCTCCCAACCGGGCGGGATCTCTCCGGGCCACACATCACTGAAAGCATTACCTGGATCAACATATTATAGCAAGGCTGAGTATACTAATACTCAGCAAGACTTACCCGTCGGTGATATCTACTTCACCAACTCTAGACATGAAAGGCTTTTGGCCACTGAGTTTCTTTTGTTGAAAAGTAACAAAGAGTATGTCTTTACTTTCAAGATTTTAGCACAAGTTCTAGTGGGTTTAATCTTTATTAATTTAGCCATCTAGCACAAACAAAGTTGTACAATACAATTAATCAAGCATAGTATTCATCAACTTCCATCATTTGGGATCTCATGGCTAGTGGAGTAAGTAGTCTCAGATAACGGTGAGAGGCCGACAATCGATTGATTCGAACCTTGCAAGGTAGACCTAAACACACGGTGGGATACCCCCGCGAGGACAACCACCAAACGGTTCCCAAAAATCCTCGGGTCGGGATAAAAGGCCACAGTCTTTGGTACAGGCTATCCGAAATACCCCGCGAAGTACCCGGACTCACCATACACCACTGGTAGCTAGCCGTGAGACAAACCCCAAGAGTAGTGACATTTAAATCCCTAGCCGTCTCATTAAGGTATTAGGCTTACCGGTCTCATTCCCGACAAGTGCTTAGTACGTTCAAACACTTAACCCACAATAGCCATTGGACCGGAGCCCAAATCCCATGCTCTTACCACATGAGCAATCCAATTAAGGATATCTTATGATTCCTATCTAGGAACCTATTCTCGCGAGTGAGGTCATCACCCGACTTGTAACGGTCCTATAGCTTAGCAGCTATCGACCCGTAGCTATCGACCGTCATACTAGTAAGGACAAAGGTACCTAGAGATCATGCATCTAGGGTTCCATACAACTCCTGAACTTAAATGCACAAGCATCCATAGATAATTGAATAATGAATTTGAAAACTGGGTTAGATGCACCGGGGCTTGCCTTCGTCAGCTATGTTAGCCTAAGCACTCTCGGTGTCGTCGAGTACTTCCACGTACTGCAGCGAAGCTTCTGCTCCTCCTTCCTCGGATTCCGGGACGAGTGAGTAGTCACCGTCAGTAAGATCTACAGGAATGCAAAGCAGGGTTCAGGTGATGTGACAGTTGTATATCTTAGCCAACTCTTGTTGGTCATATTCACCTTAACAAGTATTTAAATATTACCTTCCTTTTAGGAAGGTTATTAATTACATGAGGTTTATTCTTTTATTGCACTTGAATTAATGGTTCTTTTATACTTGTTATTTCATGTGAGGGTTTATTCCTTTTACCTCTCACTAGTAGGGTGTGTACAAGGATATTTATTTATAATTTAATTCCTTTATCAGCAAGAGTATTTTCTTAGCCTTTAATTAAGTTAGGTTATACTTTCCAAAAGGGAAAACAATTAAAAAATGCATTTTCCTTATTTACTTAGTCTTTAATCTTTTATAGGCCCTTAAACCTTTTTATTAAGCAATAATTCACTAAAATTTTAATGTTGTGTTTCTTAAGCATAACAACACCCATACTGAACCACTGGACCCACATGGAAAGCTTGGAAGCTAGAAAATTAAAATACTTTGGAAAATAACAAAGCCTAGCTAGTGATTCAAAATAAATGCATACAAAAATAAATAAGCCTCAAAATGATCCAATTGTTCTCATACATGCTCTCTGGTCCTAAACAAGCCTAAAGAACCAGCAAGCACACCTAGAAGTTCTACTGATCTTGCTTCACAAATTTACAAATGAAAACATGCACAAATTAAGAATAATTATTTCTTATAAACCACAAATCTTGATTAATTCACCATAGGTGTGCTTTGACCTAACAAGACAGCATGCACAAGTTGGGCACAAAAACATAAATATTGTTAGCTACAAAAATCATCTAGGCAGATTCTGCATAATTGAAAAACAATTTAGATAAAAATATTTACTTCATAACTTTGTTCAATGTTTGGCACAGGAGCTAGTAATGACATGATACACAACATATCCAAAATTTGGACGTAGAGGATTTATAGTTTCTAAGTTATGGCAGATCTAGGTTTTTCACATTCCTATTTTTCATATTAAAAATATCCAGAATCAGACCATGTGAGAATAACGAAAGTTGTAGTATTCTTCACAGAAAATCCAACAAATTGGTTTTGCAATTTTCTGAATTTTCTACGATTTTCTACACCTTTTACAAGTTTCTGCAAATTTGCAACACTATAGAAGATGTACTCTTGCACCGGGACCCTCAGAAAGATTTAAATCGTTACAACCAGGCCCTCGGTTTGTGGATAAGCCCTTAAAAAGAAACTAGACCTTGCAATTAGGTCCTTGGCCGCGGGGGACGGCGGGCTCGCCGGAATTCCGGCGGCTCCGGCCGCGCTCCCGGGTAGGGAGTGGCTCTGGGTCGAGCAGAGGCTCACCTAGGCCCTACTGGTGGCCGGGGTTGGGGCAAGGGGGTCGCCGGCGCGGGAGTTCGACGGCGGCCGGCGGCGGTGGCCGCGGCGGCGCGGTCTCCGGCGAGTAGACGGCTCGGGGTGGAGAATGCGCGACCTCGGGAGGTGCACTAGGTCCTAGGGGAGATGCTAGGGGCGCGGGTTGGAAAGGGGATGGCCGGAGGAGGCGGCGCTCCGGCGGCGGCGGCAATGGCGCGGTGCGGCGGGGCCGGCGGCTCGGGATGGCGTGGGGGAGGAGAGCACATGGCGCCCTTATATACACGCGAGCTCGGGTGATGGCGGATGACGACCGAGGGAGAATCGCCGTGCTACGGCGCCTCGACCGCGCACGTATGGCCGGCGCCGCGGACGGACGGGGAGTCCGCCGCGCACACGCGCGCGCGTACGGCGGCGAGGTTCGAGGCGTCCCGGGGGCGGCCGCACGGCCTCGGGCCGAGGAGTCGTCGGGGAAGGCGCGCGGGCACGGCCGTCGAGGGTCGCCCGCGCGCCGTTCGGCGACGCGCGCGCGCGCGCGCGACGTCGCGACGCGCTGGTGCCCGACCCGACACAGTGTTGCTGAACCTGGTTTTGAAATTGAATTTCTCCAAAAATTTGAATAAAAATGCTCTAACCGTTGAACATGAAAGTTGTACATCTAACTACCCTCTATCACTTTAAAAAAGGCTCTATGGGGTTTTTCTCCACAGGTTTTGAAATAAACAGTTGCCAACTTTGAATGTCAGCCTGTTCTCTTGAACAGTAGATGCTTCCTTTGGAACCAATTTTTCAAGCTTTTCCACTCAAAATTTGAAATGCCAATCTGCATGAAAGTTGTGTCCCTCAACAAGATGGACAACTTTCCTAAAGGTAGAATTATAAGTGTTTAGGTGAATTTTGGAGTTCCCGATCCCGGTGGTCGACGAGCTCCTCGACGAGCTCCATGGCGCGTGCTTCTTCACCAAGCTGGACCTGCGCTCGGGGTATCATCAGGTGCATATGCACCTGTCTGACGTGGAGAAGACGACATTCCGTACCCATCACGGCCACTTCGAGTTCCTGGTGATGCCGTTCGGTCTCTCCAATGCATCGACTACCTTCCAGGCGCTCATGAACGACGTCCTCCAGCCATTCTTACGTCGGTTTGTGCTTGTTTTCTTTGATGACATCTTGATCTACAGTTCTTCTTGGACTGAGCACTTGCAGCACATCCGCCTCACACTCGAGGCCCTCTGACGCCATAGCCTCCACGTCAAGCGTTCTAAGTGCTCCTTTGGAGAGCGCTCGGTGGCCTATCTGGGCCACGTCATCTCCACTAACGGCGTCTCCATGGACGGCGACAAGGTGGAGGCGGTCGCCTCCTGGCCGGAGCCTCAGTCGGCGCGGGGCATTTGCGGCTTCCCGGGCCTTGCGGGATACTACCGCAAGTTCATCCGCGACTTCGGCTCCACGCCGCCCCACTCACGCGCTTCCCCCGCAAGGAGGCCTTCGCCTAGACGCCAGAGGCGGCGGAGGCCTTCGCGGCGCTCAAGCGGGCGCTGTCTACTGGACCAGTGCTCCAGATGCCGGACTTCAGTCGGCAATTCATTGTCGACTGTGACACCTCGGGCATGGGCTTCGGCGCCGTGCTCCACCAGGGAGAGGGACCCCTGGCCTTCTTCAGCCGCCTATTCGCTGCTTGCCACAACAAGCTGGCGGCTTACGAGCGGGAGCTCATCGGCCTGGTACAGGCGGTGCGGCACTGGCGCCCCTACCTCTGGGGCCGGCGTTTCCTCGTCCGCACCGACCACTACAGCTTGAAGTTCCTCCTCGACCAGCGGCTGTCCACTGTTCCTCAACATCAGTGGCTTAGCAAGCTGTTTGGGTTTGACTTCGTGGTGGAGTACCACCTAGGGTGCATGAACTCTGTGGCCGACGCCCTGTCCCGCCACGACGAGGACGCCTCCGACACGCCACGGGCGCTAGCGATCTCGGGGCCGACGTTCGCCTTCCTCGACGAGCTGCGGGCGGCCACCCTACAGGACGCCGAGGCCAGCCGCCTCACACAGCGCCTCCAGGCCGGCGAGCTGGGGGCGCCCTGGCTCTTGGCCGATGGTCTTCTCCTCCACGGCAAGCACATTTTTGTTCCCGACACAGCCGACTTGTGCACGCGCGCCCTGGACCTAGTCCATGCAGTGGGTCATGAGGGCGTATAGAAGACGCTCCAGCGCCTCCGTGCAGAGTTCTACATCCCACACAACAAGCGTCTCGTCCAAGACCATGTACGGACATGCGCGACGTGCCAGCACAACAAGACCCAGACGCTCCAGCCGGCTGGCCTGCTGCAGCCCCTTGAGGTGCCTTCCCAGGTCTGGGCGGACATCTCCATGGACTTCATCGAGGGGCTGCCTAAGGTCCACGGGCGCTCGGTGATCCTGACGGTGGTGGACCGATTCTCGAAGTACGCACACTTCATTCCACTAAGCCACCCGTACACGGGTACCCGAGTTCCATCGTCAGTGATCGGGATCCAGTATTCACCAGTCGCCTATGGAGGGACCTCTTCAAGCTGTCCGGCGTACAGCTTCGCTTCAGCACGGCGTTCCACCCCCAAACAGATGGCCAGTCGGAGGTGGTCAACAAGGTGATCGCCATGTACCTCCGTTGTGCGACTGGCGACCGCCCACGGGCCTGGGTGGACTGGCTTTCTTGGGCGGAGTATTGCTACAACACTTCATATCACACGGCGCTCCGCGCGACGCCATTTGAGGTGGTGTACGGCTGACCCCCGCTACCTCTCCTTCCCCATGCGCCAGACACTGAGGCATCGGAGGAGGCCTCTCAGCTACTCCATGATCGCGACTCCTTCCTCGCCGGCATCAGGGAACGGCTCCTTCAAGCTTGCAACTATGCCAAGCACTACTACGATCGTCGCCATAGCGAGCTGGAGTTTGTCGTTGGGGATTGGATCTGGCTGCGCCTCCTGCATCGCCTGTCTCAGTCCCTAGAGCCGCGGGCAAAAGGGAAGCTCGGCCCTCGCTACACGGGGCCATTCCGCATTGTCGAGCGCATCGGGCAGGTGGCCTATCGCTTGGCATTGCCGGAAGGCGCTCGTCTCCACGACGTCTTCCACGTCGGCTTGCTGAAGCCCTTCTACGGCGCTCCGCCGCCAGTGCCCCCTCCTCTACTGGCTCTAGAGGAGGGCCGCCTGGTGTCCATTCCGGTGAAGGTACTACAGGCTCGGCGGACGCTTGACTCTTGGGAGCTGCAGGTCGAATGGGAAGGCGAGCCTGACAAGGAGGTTACCTGGGAACCACTCCAAGACTTCAAGGCGCGCTTTCCTGCATTCCAGCCTGAAGACGAGCTATTTGTGGAGGAGGGGAGAGATGTTACGAGCCAGACACACTAGGGCCCGGCACGGCCAGGGGTAGTGGCGCCCCAGGCCCATCATCTATTTCCGCCGCCGTTTCCGTAATCGTGGCTAGTTGGTTTCCTTTTCGTAGATGGATTACTTTCCTTAGATATTTTTGTAATTGGAGATATATACTCCGGAACTGGGAAGGACTGAATAAGTTGGCAATCAATCTGATTTCTGGCCTCAAGGGCGACCCCTAACCCTTGCGCCACCTCCTTGTCTCCTCCTCCCGCGCGCCCCTCTCCTTCTCCCTACGAACACGGCGCACCAGCGCCGCCGTCATCCACCGCCTCCGCCTCCCTCTCACTCATACTCCTTACGAGAGATCCCCGGTAGGGCTAGGAACCCTACCAAAAATTTAGAGTTTTGATGAAAAAAATCAACTCCAACTAGACCTCTAAATAGGTCTCGATTTTGCATGGCCGTCCAAATTTCAGCTTTAAGCATCCAATCCTGAAGGTCCTCCAAATCCCAAACGCCCCCTCCCCCCGTGTGGGTCCCATCAGTTTATTTTTCTTTTCTTTTTTCCTCTCCTCCTCTTGTGTCTCTTTCCGCGACCGGCTCGGGTCCCCCAGCGGCGACGACAACATCCTGCTTGAACCCCGTCGAGGGCTAGGGCCGTGTGCGTTGCGAAAGTTGATGCGGGGTGGCACCACAGGCTAGTGGTGGCTGCTACCTTTGATGTGGTATTAGACACAATGACTGCTACTGGTGGCAACCTCTGTGGCCATGCACGTTAGCCACGTGTCGTTGCCATTTGCAGGGATGGGGACAACCATGGGTGCGTGGCGGCACTGCTGCCGCCATCGCTGGCGTTGGTGAGCTCCATCTGCATCAGGAAGAATTGCGCGCTCTAGTCCTCCAACTCCCGCATGGCTGTTGACGGTTGTTAAGTACCTCTTAGCCGTCAATATTCTCAAAAATAAAGGGGTAATTGCATCTCTTACCCACATTTTAGTTAAAGAATAATGTAGTTCCACATGTTCCTGGAAATTATGTGATTGCACGAGAATACATACAAAAGGAGTGAGAAACCCATCTTCTATGAACCATGTCATGCCACCTCAGCTGAGGAGTGGATACCACATAGAATCCCATATGTCCATGCCACATCATCGATCCAAGAGAGGCATCTTTCGGCAAATCGACAGCAATACGTAGATGTCACATGGATTTGAGGGCCCACATGGGTGCAAAATGACTCAACTTCTTACATCCACCAAAATGTACCCCAAGGGGCCACATACCAGTCATTGTGCAAAATATGGAGACGAACGGGACCACAATGTGTTAAGGGTTTGGCCGTGCCGCCTTAGTAACTGTTCATCATGGCCCTCCACGTGGTGCTTTCTCATCGGTCCAAGGGGGATTTCGGGGGTGCGCGTGGTGCTCTTCAGGCCAAAACCCTATGACACCCCCTTAAAAATAGAATAGGTGGGGGCCTTTTAGAGACACACCACTTTGCCCCTCTCTTACTTTTAGTTTTCAAGGTTAGGGAGTAGGCTAGAGTAGTTCTACTTCAAGTTCCAAGTCTTCTTTGGGATCCAAGTATGTGTGTTCTTATTCTTGTACTTTTATTTCATTATATGACTTTGATCTAATTCAGTTATTCAACTATTTCATATATTCTATTTGGATATAATTCAGCTATTTCATATAAAGTAGTATTTGCATGCATAGGTGATGTTCTTGAGTTCATCATTTAAAGGCTCGTGTTCATCATGAAACATGACCCTTTGATCTAGTTGAAGGATATTTTACTGTCTTGTTTATCCTGTAAACAGACAATTCAACGGCTAGGCCGTTTGAGGACTGGAGCGTCTGAGGACCGGTGGATGGTCGCTCCCTGGTGTGATGAGTGATTGACAACATGATGTGGACTGAGTCTTGGCTGAGTATTGCAGGTGTAGGTTGCGGCTTGATTTGCGTTGGTGCACGTGAAAAGCGGGCGCGAAAGGTCTTAGCATTGCGGGCCTCCGAGGAGTGGAGAGATAAGTAGGCTCGTTTCGATGGATCTGGTGGCCGAACGGGATCAAGTGCGGGCTACATGGTGGCAAGAAAAGTAAGACGAAGTCGTCGACTGAAGCCGGTGTAGGGTAGCGGCTCACGACTGGAGTCTCCATGCGAGGTTTGCGGCGGTTCACCACAAAACCGTCAGGTTACTTGGTTGAGCCACAAAACCAAGACCAGAGGCTCGGCGGGCGGAGACGGGATCCGGTCGCGCCGAGAAGCTTCGATCCCGGGGGACACGCGACGGGATTGCCGGACTTGCGTCGGGAGGACGCAGACTGCGGCAAAGGTGTGGCCGCCCGATGAAGAGGAGTGCTACTTGACCATCTTGCCCCTGAGGAGTCTGTATCTTCTTTTATATTCTAGGGGTAGCTTGGTCATTTGCCCAACTCGGAGAGACTTCATATATATAGCTCTAGGGTGTTAGGGCAACTCATCCATCTAGACTATTTCTCATTTTCCTGCTCTTTAGGATAGATTTTCTTCACCAGTTTAGAGAGAATCTGACCTCTGAGTATATGGAAGCATTCATGGTTGCGTCGATTTCCTTCTTGTGACTCGAGTGATTTTCGTGTCTTTTTCTGGCTATTTTTGTTGGGTTTTCGTGCGCATCTTGTTCCTTTGATTCTGAGGCGTTTGTGTTCGGATTTCTTTGTGGTGATCATGGATAGATGTCTTGTGCATCTTTGTGCTTGATGTCTCAAACTCCGGATTTGGCCTCCGATTGAAGGATTTCGGTTGGAACCCTAGCTTCTTGTGTGAGCTCGGTTGCGGTTCGATTCCCAGCGTTCTAGTTGGTTTGAGGCTCCAAAGTTTTTGGGCATAGCATCCCCTACGGACGCTTCACATCTCCCCAAAATCTTGCTTCAATCCATGCAGCCGTTTGGGAGATCCATGAATGGATAGATAGGGTTGACTCGCGTTTTTCGGGCTCGAGCAGCACTGTCCGTGCCTGGCGGACAGTCCGCCTGGTAAGCGTGGATGGTCCACGCCACCCAGTGTTCGTCCAGTTGTTTGCTTGTTTATGCACCTTCTTGGTTCGATCCCTTGAGTTGGCTGCTTTCGGATGCAAGGAGTTTGGCGGATAGTCTGTGAGGAGAGTGGAGACAGTCCGTGCGTGGCGCACGGTCCGCGGGTAGGGTACGAACGGTTCGGATTTCGCAGTGTGCTACTGGTGGGAGCCAATTTCGGACAGTCCGCCGTGAACTTGCGGATGGTCCGCCCAAGCCCCACAGACGGTCCTCCCAGGCACTGCAGATTGCCTAAGTCTTTTGCTTCTTGAGTTGTGCTTCCACTTGTGATTGGTTTGGGACTTATTCCTAGGGTTGGTAGATCCGTTGTGACTACGTGATCTTGGCAAGTTCGTGTGGGAACCGTCACTTGTGATTGTGGGGCATAGTCGAGTTCGACTCTTCGGAGAAGAACTTTTATTGGCTCTCATTCACTCCCCTCCCCCTCTGGTCGGCTAATCGGTCCTTCACTGTTTACACGGTCCTAGACGTTAAAAAAAGGTCGAGATGGGCGACATGGTGACAAACAAATTTTTGTTGTGTTGTAAAAAATCGTTCAGTTTTGCAAAGCCTTGATCGCGGTTTGCGTGCTCGTTGTTGCCATGCCAACGAAATCCTGGCGTTTATTTTGTTAATTATGTTTGATTTGTGGCAAGTCAATGGATTAGAGTTTCGATTCAAGGGGTCAAGATTTTGGTTCATGTATGCCCAAAAGCACACTAGACGACTTCCCGGTTCCTTCATGAGGATCATTTGCAAAGGCACCTCCTTGAGTTTAATCAAAGGAATGCTAACATCTTCTTCATCATCTTCCATCACAACCCCTCTTTTCCTATGCTTTGTCCAAACAAAATAATTTGACATATGAATCCCCATTTGTAAATGTGATTGTAAATAATCTTTATTAATGTGTATCGAGTGATTCTTGTCCAAACAAAATAGCCTTTAACATCGGTTGGTGTGCCCAATTGGTATAAATGGGTGCCCTGCGTGTTACTCCCGCCCGGTACTAAGAGAGTCAAGGGGGCACCGCGGGGTCGAACCTTTCGACAAAGTACTAATACATTTCTGAACAACTTTAACGCTAGGAATTCTTACATTTACAGTATAAACCTGTTCTTCTGAATGTGTAAGGCTGACTCCAACAAGACAGGCAAAATGCGAGAGGCATTGCTTGGTTTGCCTCGCGCACAGCAGATGCGACGCCCACCAAAACTTCCCGTCTCCAACAGGAGGGGGCAAACTCAGATGCATCACCAAACCATGCGCCGGCCGTTTCTCTCAGGCGCCGCTTCTCAAGGGAGGGAAGAGGGAGAAGGAGAACACAACCGGAGGAGGAGGCCATCGAACTGCTCACCACGACCTCGAGGTCCTTGATGTCGGGATTGGAGGTCGAGGAGGTCGCGTCGGGAGGACATCGCGACGGAGAAGCCACTGCTACTAAGCAGGGGCGTTGTGATGGTAGCAGTGTTGACACATCGTGGCGCCATCCTCCATCACCGAATCAACTGCCACCATCGTTGATTAAAGCGCCGCTGCTGCTGATTCGAGCTCCTCCACGAGGCAAGGATGAGGCAAGGAACGGAGCACGGTCGGCAAGGCAAGGCGAGGCCTCAGCGGGGAGCTGCCGGCGGGCCCGAGCAGGTCCATCGGTCCCCGCCCCCTCCCCTACGCCCTATGCCGTGTCACACCCGGCCCAGTTTGGATTACCCATGAGTGGCCCATGAGTGCAAGTGCATGTGTTTAGTTCCACATTGCTAATTGAGCAAGGGTGGAGCCAACTTATAAGCCTTTGTCCACCAGCCATAAAACTCTCGGGTTAACCCTTTACACCTAGTGACGACGAAAGTGTAAGTAGGGTGCTATGTGTACGTGTGCTCGCCCCTACAAGAGGGCTGGGTGGTGCGGCTTTGGTGGGCAGGGTGTTACAAATGGTATCAGAGTCGGCCCTTGCAGTTGTGCATACGGGTCAGTGTGCGGGCATAGTGCACATGGAGCGTGTGGGCCTGAGATGGGACACATGGCATGGCATATAGGTCGGCAATGGACGTACGGTGGTGCGCTAAAAGGGAAGGTTCCTGGACATTTGCTCACGTAGACATATGCATGTGCGTGTGGGCCTGGGATGGGGCACACGGCATGGTATGGGTCGGCACTGGACGGGTGAGTTGGACCGACGAGGACGTCAGGTTCTTTGAGGGGGGTGAATATCACACTCAACCCAATTTGGATGGCCCATGAGCACAAGTGCGTGTGTTTAGTGCCACATTGCTAATTAAGCAAGGGTGGAGCCAACTTATAAGCCTTTGTCCACCAGCCATAACACCCTCGGGTTAACCCTTTTACACCAAGCGAGGACAAAAGTGTAAGCAGGGTGCTATGTGTATGTGTGCTCGCCCCTACGGAAGGGCTAGGCGGTGCGGCTTTGGTGGGTGGGGTGTTACACCTCAACAGCAGCAGGCGCCTCACAACAAGCACCGGGAGTTCATGAGCCACCATCCCCCAGTGTTCACTAATGTTGCTGATCCACTTGAAGTCGAGGATTGGCTGAAGACAGTGTTGAAGATGCTCACTACCTCCTAGTGCAATGACAAAGAGAAGGTCTTGTATGCTGCAGGACGACTTCAGGGTCAGCTTCCACATGGTGGGATGCTTATGTCGATGCTCATGCCGCCCCTGATACTATCACTTGGGATGAGTTTACCACCAACTTCAGGAGCCACCACATACCTACTAGTCTCATGAAGATCAAGAAGGAGTTCCTTTCTCTCAAGCGGGAGGGAATGTCAGTGGCTGAGTTCAGAGAGAAATTCATAGAGTTGTCTCGCTACGCGTGTGAAGAGGTTGTTGAGGATAGGAAGAAGTAGGAGCTATTCTTGGAGGGGTTAGCTAGACCACTGCATTATCAACTAATCTCCCACACCTTCCCCACGTTCCAGCGTTTGGTAGACAGTGCTCTCTGCCCGGGGTACAAGCACAAGGAGTTAGGAGAGTAAAAGAGGAAGGCCATCACCTCTGGACAGCAAGGGAACGTCTCTCGCCCTTGATCACTTCGCTTCGGAGGTCCGAATGGAAATTTTGGGCAGAATTAGTTGCAGCACAACAATCAACTGTTCAAGCACCCCATTCAGGAGTTACAACAGTCCACTCCACAGACCCTATGCCCTAATGATCAGCAGCCTAGTCAGAACATCCCAGCGGGAACCTTAGTGAGACCTAGTGTGCCCAACATACATGTTGGTAATACTTTCTTTAAGTGTGGAGAGTTTGGTCATTTTGCCAACAATTGCCCCTAGAGAAGCACTCAGAACACTCCAGTGCAGAGTCAGCAGATGAGGAATGGAAAAAACACCCCGTAGAGCTCCAAGGGACAGCAGAACTCTGCACGTGGTAAATTGAACCATATCAATGCCCAGACTGTGTTCGGTATGGTTTTTATCAATACTATCCCCACATCAGTTCTATCTAACTATAGTGCCCTGCCATTCTCAAAATCTTTCTTAATCCATCCAAATCTCGAGGACGAGGTTCCTTTAAGATGGTAGATTTGTCACACCGTAAAATTTCTAAATTTCATGATGTGAATAGGAAGGAAAATTAATCAAGGATTTTCTCTTAATTTTAAAATTTTTCCCCAACATTTATTTTTACTTACAGGGAATATGGCATAGAAAAAACAATTGTTTAATTTTTTAAATCAAATAAATAGCTTGATGTTTGTTGCATGCATGCTGGTGCACTATTTTTGATGGGTTGAATTCAAATTTGTATTTGAATTCCTTGTTTGAATCCCTTTTAAAAAACACCAAAACCCCTTCTCCTTCCCTCCCCTTTCCTTTATGTTTTGTGCAGCCCATCCACCAAAGTCTGGTGGAGGCCCTCAGACACCACTGCTTGGATCGCTCGCCACCCCCACCTTTCTAGCCCGTCAGCCCAGCTCTAACGCGCGGTTGATCAACCTGAAGTCTTGAAGGACCGATGCGACGAACCAAAGAGGGGGGGGGGAGTGAATGGGAGCCGATAAAAATTCTTCTCGAAGGATATGGAGACTCCAACAAGACGAACCCGGCTTCCAACACACGTCTCTGACTCACTACCCAAGTTGGCCAAGCCCACGCAGCCAGTGGAGTGCTACTGGACCTAGGAACCAACAAACAACCTTCCGAGCCAAAACACACCAACACGCACAGCGGAAACTCGCACGACTTGCTGTCTGTGCTGCACCGGTTAGACTGATGGCCTGCGCCGGTCAGACCGGTGGCTACAGCAGCTGCACAACAAGTGTTCCAGAGAGCCTCAATGACTTCTCTAGGCCTTGGAACAAAAACACTCCCGAAACACAACCTGCATAGGAGGAAAGCCCTACACAAAACCTAGCAAAACAACTTCAGCAGCACCACGACCCAAGGACACACAAGTCAAGCAGTTCACCCGAGGCAAATCCCATAAGTGGCCTACACCGGTCAGACCGGTCATGCGCACCGGTCAGACCGGTAAATCCTGGGCAGCTCGGGATGAACAACACCCGCGGGTCAACTCCCCCAAATCCAAACCTTGATCTCCCGAATCGCTCCACAGACTTGTGCAAGACTTTGGGGATAGTAGGAACACCTCATGAGGAGTCCATAGCCAAGTTTTTGTCCACCAAAACTTGCCAAATCAAGAGGAATCGTAGAAATCCCGCCAAGAGCTCCTCTAACCCTAGAACACCGAAAGCCCCAAAATCGAGCCCCTTAACTCACGGATTTGGGAGGGGAATCAAAGGAAAAAGAACCACGAAGGGTTCACACGAATTTCCCCCATCAAATCCCCAAGAGCAAGGTCCCGAAAACACACGGAGAAAACCACCAAGAGAGGGCTCTGAAAATCACCACCAAGAACAACCGGGAACAACACAACAAAGCCTTGAGGAACCACGCCGAATCATCTATACATACCAAGGAGGTTCATACAAGGTCTAGCTTGCCGCCCGATCATCCAACCCTCTCACAAGATCTCACCATGAAACTCTCAAGCTAGTCCTATGGAAATCCTAGGAAAATAGGAAGGGAAAATAGGAAGGGAAAATAGGAAAGCAAATGAATTAGGGTTCCAAGAGATGGCTGCCATTTTCTCACCACTTGGGTTATATGGAGGCAAGATGAAAGTCTAAAATGCCCTTACTTAATAACTAGGGATACAAGCCCCTCAAGGGCGGTTTTGGAAGTCTTCAGATTTTCTCCATCGGACGGATGCCCGGCGTCCGCAACCTGCTTAGCCTCGACGCAAGCCTTGTGATCCTGACGCATGTCCTCCGCTTTGAAATTTCTAGACTACATCGTCGCACACCGGTCAGACCGGTGCTTCTCACCGGTCAGACCGGTACCCACCGGTCTGGAGCTGCTGCATCTCCGTATTCGGTTCTTCGGTCTTGGCTTGGTGGATCAACCAAGGAACCTAGTCGTTTTCTGGTGAACCACTGGAAACCCCGCGAACTCGGTGTAGCCTCCGCCAATCGCCACTCATGACTCGGCTCCCACGTAGTCTCGGCTCGACCTTTTTTTTGAGGCTCAACCAAGAAACTGTCCATGACTTCATCTTGCTGTTCATGCCACCATGCGGCCCGCACTTGACCCCGCTGGCCACCGGGTCCCTCGAACGAAACCTACTTGTCTTCTCCACACCTGGAGGCCTCACCGACAACGACCTTTCACGCTTGTTCTTCACCTGCACCAACACCAGTCAAGATGCAACCTGCACCTTCAATACTCAGCCAAGAATCAGTCCACACAACGTTGTCAATCACTCATCACACAAGGAAGCGACCATCCACTGGTCCTCGAACCACACATGGTCCTCAATCTCCCCCTTGATATGTGCATTGACAACACCCACATAAAGTAACAAGAGAGAAAAGAAAAAAAGAAACGAATAAAAAAACTCCAACAAGCGATCGAAAGCCAAACAAAGGCAAAGAGCAAGATCACTTGAAGAAGACAAGTCTCAGACCCCTGAGGCAAGGGCAACGGCTCGACACATCTAAGACAAAACTATGCTCAAGCAAAGAGCGCAAACCACCAAACCAAAGCTCGAAAAACCACAAAGAGCTCCCCCTGCACACATGCAAGCTCCCCCTGAACCAATGCAACTCCCCCTGGACGAATGCAAGCAAGACACAACTTGAAACAGGGCACCTGCAATAGCTCAGCCCTGACCGGTCAGACTGCTCAACACCACCGGTCAGACCGGTGTGCAACATATGAACAGGGCCAGCACTCTGACCGGTCAGACCGGTGACCTCGACCGGTCAGACCGGTGTGCAACAGAGCCCAGAAAAGGCTCGAAACCACATGAAAACCTTCTAAATGCATCTAGCAAGACATTTCAAGCTCAAACTTCTCCCCCTTGTTGACAATGCATGAATCAAGCCAAAAATGCAAAACTTTCAACCTAGAGCTTCTCAAATAGACAAAATTCAACAAAGGATTCTCCACATGTCCAAATGAGCAAGTTAGATACTCTTTAGCTTCGTATTGACATCAACTACAAGATCACCAAGTTTCACAACCAATGGACAAAGCTAAGATAGAATTGAGCAATTTTGCGAAAACTTACCCTCTCATGAGCAAAACATATCAAAATGACAAAGCCACACAAACTTCATGCTAGGACAACCATTCTAATCATAAGACCATCACAAACACCCACAAGCACCTCATGTCATGTCAAAGTCACTGTCGTATGGACCTCCCTGGGCCCACTACCTCGGTGGGTACCAGGACCGACTACTCGGTGGGCCCCTGGGACTACCCGGCTTGCGCTACACAGCACCTGATGGCGTGTAGCACAAGGACTACGGAGGAGAAGTACTCGGTTAGGAAGCTGTACATGTCCCGCACTGTATGGAAGACTCCTAGACGTACTCGACTAGTACTCTCTCCCTACTCCGACTTGTAACCCTGCCTCCCGGACCTAACGGCGCACAATTACGCCATCCTGTAATCGTGCCCAATCAATCAAGAGCTACACAGCATACAGGACGTAGGGTATTACGCACCTCGCGGCCCGAACCTGTCTAAATTGTGTGTCGCGTGTCTCTTCCTTCGAGTTACCGATCTCGGCGAGGCCACGTTCATCTACTTTGGGTACTCCCCTTAGTAGGTTGCCGGTCTAAAACACCGACAGCTGGCGCGCCAGGTAGGGGCTCTCGCCCGAGATCACATGGCGAACTCGACGGCTCCTGTCTACTTCAAGCCAACCGTCGCCTTCAACCGCGGCGACACCATCGTGTTCGGCGCCTGGGTCTGCACTGCTGACGGCGCGGGATCCTTCCAGCGCCGCCTAACCATGCCGCCCAACCCGAAGACCGGCTTTGTGACGCTTCCAGAGGTTGTCACAGGCGAACTCGCCGGCAAGTTCGGCGAAATTTCGCTCTTCAACCACCACGCTGACTTCGAGCTCGAGTCCGCTTCCAACTCGAACTTGACGTCTCCATGAGCCATCGCTTGCGAGCCGGCTGCTCAGCCATCGCAGGCGGTCCCCTCACCCCGTGAGTGCTCCGCGCGTGGTCCCCGCATCCTCAGTCGGGCCCGCACAGAGGCTCCCTCTTCGCGCCGGGCCGGCAAGGAGCCCGTACCCGAGTACAACTCGGACTCCGACACCGCGCCCGGCCACGCTTCGGACTCCAACCCCCTCTCCGAGTTCTACTCGAACTCAGCATACGAGTTCGACTTCGGGTCGGACCCTGAGGATTCCGAGTCCGAGGACAACTCCACTGAGCATCCCTTGTCGGGGCCGGCTTCTGGGCTGGTTATAACATCCACACCGGCCGGGAGATTCGTCATGCGGCCGACCGCAAGCCTGCTGACCTGATAAGCGGAGACTCACGCTACGTCGCCTACATCGACTCGCTCCCGTTCCAGGAGGGAACACCACTCACCCGAGCTAACTCGAACAACCCAACTGAGGTGGCGGTTTCTGAGTCCAGCCTTGGCACCCCTGATCGCCAAGTCTTCATGGTTGCCGGCGACACCCCAGGACCTTAAGGGACGGCTCAGGACAAGTACCTTGAAAACATCTCCTCCGACGAGCTGTCTGCCGATGCTCCGGCAAACGAGACCCCCGCCGACAGAGACGCTCGACGCGAGCACAACAGGAAGCGCAGCGAACGGCGCCGGCGCCTCCGAGACAACCTCCCCATCTGCAACCTCGCGGAAGCTCTCAAGGCGGTCGAGAGCAGAGTACACACCACCCCTGAGCAATGCCTCATGTCGATCACAGCCATCGCACACCAGGCTCAGGGCATACGCGCAGGAGAGGTCATCGCCAAGCTCGCTGAAGATGCCTACTTCATGCGGGTCGACAACAGGGTCAACCAACCTCCTCTCGCCAGGCACCGCGACAACGAAGCTACAAGTCGCAGCGCCAACAACGGTCCCAACCGTACTCGAGCTGAGCTTCCCGCTCAGCCCAACCGCACTCGCTCGAACGCCGACGGACCTCCACAAGGTGGCAACAGCAACCGCGACGTCGTCCCTCACCGCGCTCCTGCCGGCGGCGGCGGCCGCGACCCTTACGGCGGCGGCGGCCGACGACGGAAGCTCCAACCATGGAGCCGACAGGAGAGCCGGTGACGGCGGCAGTCGCGCGGCCGTGGCCACGCGAATAGCCACGCCTCTGGTGCCTCACAGGGCGGCTACGACGCCCGCCAGAAGATTGAGGAGCTGCGGCGGAAGAAGTCAACCACTGCAGGCGACAACGACGGCTTCCCCGCCTTCTCACCTCGACTTCGCAACTTGCTCCTCCCCGACAAGTTGAAGCCTTTGGGGATCACCAAGTACGACGCGAAGCAGGACCCCATCCAGTGGCTCAGGTGCTACACCCTCTCCATCGAGAATGCTGGAGGCAACAATGACACCAAGTGCCTCTACTTCCCCTTCTGCCTGGACCAAGCTCCACTCACATGGCTCGAGTCGCTGGAGAAGCACTCGATCGACAAGTGGGACCAGCTGAAGGAGCAGTTCACCAGCAACTTCACGGGTGCCATGGGCTGATAGGGTACTCGCATGGATCTGGCCATGGTCAAGCAGGAACAAGGCAAGACCCTCCGCAAGTACATGCGCCGCTTCTTCGACAAGCGCGCTACCGTAGTCGACGTCACCGACAAGGAGGTCATCGACCTCTTCCAAGACGGCCTCTACCACTGCCGCACCTTTGAAGACTTCGGTCGTTGCCGTCCCAAGTCCATCCCCCACCTCAAGGACATGATCACGTCCTGGGCGGATGAAGAAGACAAGGTCAACGCCAAGTACGACGCCATCCGTGGCAAGAACAAGCAGAACGCGGGCGGCGGCGGCGGCAACAACGGGAACCAGCGCGGTCGCAACAACAACAGCAACAACTACTCGGGTCCCAACCGCAAGCGCAAGCCAGACAACATTGTCGCGGCTATCCAGCGCCCTGCGAAGGAGAACTCGAAGAAGAACTCCGGCGGCTTCAAAGACCTGTTGAAGGAGAAGTGTCCGTGGCATCTAAACGGCAACCACACCAAGTGTCCGTGGCATCTGAACGGCAACCACACCACCGAGCAGTGCTACCAGCTCAGGCATGCACTCAAGGGTACACCAGAGCCACCGCACCCTCACGATAAAAAGGGCAAGAAGAAGAACGATGAAGACAACAACGACTTCCAGGAACCCGACAAGACTGTCAACGTCCTCTTCGGCGGACTACCCAGCAGGGTGAGCAAAAGGCTACCCGTCGATGAAGGATCGAAACGGCGAACCAGAGAGGGGGGGGGGGAGAGTGAATGGGAGCCGATAAAAATTCTTCTCCAGGAACTCGACTTAAGACCCAAAGTCACTTCCAAAGACCTCTACACAAACTTGCCAAGATCACGTAGTCACAACGGACCTACTGACCCTAGGAACAAGTTAGAGCAAGCTTAGAAACAAAGCGGAAGCACAATAGAACAAGCCTAGGAAAACTTCACTGGAAAGTTCGGAATCTCCACACTTTTTCCCGGAGTCTCCGGGGTTTCCGGAGAAAAGGTCCGGAGAAATGTCCGGAGAAAAAGTCCGGATACTCCGCACTTTTTCCCGGAGTCTCCGGGGTTTCCGGAGAAAAAGTCCGGATACTCCGGGTTTTTTTCCGGAGAAAAGCCCGGAGTAAAATTTCAGCCTTTGAGAGGGAGAAGGGGAAAGGCAAAACTCGATCAAACGACCTCCAAAAATCACGAAATTTGAACCAAGGCCTCTCAACACCACAAAGAGGCTTTTCCCAAAGAATTTTCCCAAGAAGATCAAGCCATCACCATCAGAAAAAAGATTTAGGCTAGGAACCCTAGAGAGAGACCTTTTTCCTCAAAAACACCGAACTCCTGATTCGCTCCACGGACTTGAACAAGACTTTGGGGATATTAGGAACACCTCATGAGGAGTCCATAGCCAAGTTTAATCCCACCAAAACTCGTCCAAAAAGGAGGAATCAAGGAAATCCCGCCAAGAGCACTTCCAACCCAAGAACTCAAGAAACCCCAAAATCGAGCACCTTTACTCACGGATTTGGGAGGGAATTCACAGCCCAAAGAACCACGAAGGGTTCCCACAAATTTCCCCCATCAAATCCCCAAGAGAAAGGTCCCGAAAACAACCCAAAGAAATCACCAAGAGAGGGCTCCGAAAATCACCACCAAGAACAACCGGGGAAAACGCATCCAAACCTTGAGGAACCACGCCGAATCATCTATACATGAAACAAAGGTTCATACAAGGTCTAGCAAGCCGCCCGATCATCCAGCCCTCTCAAGAAGAGCTCTCCATGAAGCTCTCTTGCTAGTCCTCTCACCTCTTGGGTTATATAGGAGGCAACCGAAAGTCTAAAATGCCCCTAAAGCCTAAACTAAGATACACGCCCATCAAGGGCATTTTGGGAATTTGTCTTCGTAGCACCATTGGACGGATGCCCGGCGACCGCACTTAGCGTAGCCTTGACGCAAGCCTTGCGATCCCGACGCGTGTCCTCTGCCTCGAAGCTTCCGGCGCCTTGCGACCCCAAACCGGTCAGACCGGTTCTCCAAACCGGTCGGGGCCGGTTTTGGCAAGACGACCCACGCCGGTCTTCAGCCTCGGCTTTGTGGCTCAGCCGAGTAACCCGGTGATTTTCTGGTGAACCACCGCAAACCCCGCGAACTTGATGTAGCCTCCGCCAATCACCACTCATGACTTGGCTCCCACGAAGTCCCGGCTCGACCTTGGTTTTGTGGCTCAACCAAGAAACCGTCCACCGACTTCATCTTGCTGTTCTAGCCACCATGCGGCTCGCACTCGACCCCGCTGGCCACCGAGTCCCTCGAACGAAGCCTACTTGTCTTCTCCACACTTGGAGGCCTCACCGGCAACGACCTTTCGCGCTTGTTCTTCCCCTGCACCAACCCGAGTCAAGCCTCAACCTGCACCTGCAATACTTAGCCAAGAATCAGTCCACACAACGTTGTCAATCACTCATCACACAAGGAAGCGACCATCCACCGGTCCTCGAACCACACATGGTCGTCAATCTCCCCCTTGATGAGTGCATTGACAACACCCACACGAAAGTAACAAGAAAGAAAAGAAAAAAACGAACAAAAAGAAACTCCAACAAGCGATCGAAGGCCAAACAAAGGCAAAGAGCAAGATCACTTGAAGAAGACAAGTCTCGGACCCCTTAGGCAAGGGCAACGGCTCGACACATCCGAGACAAAACAAAGCTCAAAACAAAGAGCGCAAACCACCAAAGCAAAGCTCGAAAACCACAAAGAGCTCCCCCTGCACACATGCAAGCTCCCCCTGAACCAATGCAACTCCCCGGACGAATGCATGCAAACCAACTCGAAAACGGGGCAGTGCCAAAGAACTTCAACCCCACACCGGTCGACCGGTGCACAACAGAAAG
This sequence comes from Cenchrus americanus, assembly GCA_947561735.1. Lineage (NCBI taxonomy): Eukaryota > Viridiplantae > Streptophyta > Magnoliopsida > Poales > Poaceae > Cenchrus > Cenchrus americanus. Next base: position 183,321,710 of record OX387245.1, read on the forward strand.
CCTTAAATGGCTCGAAACCACCTGAAAACCTTCTAAATGCGTCCAGCAAGCCATTTCAAGCTCAAACTCCCCCCCCCTTGTTGGCACTGCATGAATCAAGCCAAAAATGCAAAAAATTCAACCTAGAGCTTCTCAAATAGACAAAATTCAACATAGGATGCTACACATGTCCAAATGAGCAAGTTAGATACTCTATAGCTTCGTATCGACAACAACTACAAGATCACCAAGTTTCACAACCATTGGACGAAGCTAAGATGGATTTGGGCAATTTTGCGAAAAACGTGCCTCTCATGAGCAAAGTCCTAAACATGATCAAAACATATCAAAATGGCAAAGCCACACTAACTTCATTCTAGGACAGCCATTCTAATCATAAGACCATCACAAACACCCACAAGCACCTCATGTCATGTCAAAACCACCGAGCCATGTGCCTACTTCTATGTATGAGACTTCTCATTGGTAGGCATCATGCAACGGTTGAGCACCCAAAGCAAATTAAAATCAGCACATATGACATGGGAGCATGTTTTCCAAGCATTTTACATTTCATTTTCAGATTCATAATTGGTACATGAAATGTCTTTGCGACAAAAAGGAACTTATGCCCCTCCATAAGATAAAGCAAGAGGGCTAAACATTCATGATGGCAAATGAGCCTTTGGCCCCATATGATCAATAAACTAGCTACCCAACCACAAATTAAGCATAACCAAGCCACTAAAACATGTCAAGATCATATAGAGGCATTTACACATGAGAGAGCAAATATTTGACATTTTTCAAAAGCATAGCCATCAACCATGGATATAAATCAAGATCATCAAGAGCTAAGCCAAACTAACCATAGCATACCAAACTAGCTCACAAGATCATATATAACACATCATGGTGATCAATGTATATGAGAGAAGCTTTTCCTACAAAATGCATATGATACAAAATGCATGCAATCTAAGATACAAGGATGCCTATACATCATGTTACATATGCCATGCCAAATGTAAGAAATGCACAAAGGAAAGCTATACATATGCTACAAAGGAGATCCCACACACCCAACTCAAGAAATCAAACACACACCAAGTTCCCCCCGCAAACGAGTGAAAGTTGCTTGATCTAGGGGCTTGGTGAAAATATCGGCTAGTTGGTCATGTGTGGGTACATGGATCAAAGTTATCTTTCCTTTCTCAACATTGTCTCTCAGAAAATGATACCTCACTTCTATGTGCTTGGTTTTGGAATGGAGCACTGGGTTCTTTGCAACGCTTATGGCACTGGTGCTATCACATTGAAGTGGGACATGGGTATACTCCTCACCAAAGTAACTCATGCTATATGAAATCCAAAGGAGTTGAGAGCAACAACTAGCAGCAGCAACGTACTCGGCCTCGGTAGTGGATTGAGCAACACTCGACTGTTTGCGGGAAGACCAAGACACCAAAGAAGATCCCAAAAACTGGCAAGTCCCAGAAGTGGACTTCCTATCCAACCAACACCCGGCAAAATCCGCGTCTGAAAAACCATGAAGCGCCAAAGAAGAGGACGCGGAGTACCAAAGGCCGAAGTCGGGAGTGTGACGCAAGTACCTAAAAATTCGCTTCACCGCTTGCCGATGCGAAGTCCTCGGAGACGCTTGAAAACGAGCGCACGGACACACCGAGAATCGTATGTCCGGCCTCGTCGCCGTCAAGTAGAGGAGTGACCCGATCATGCTCCGGTACTCCTTCCGGTCCACATGTTCACCTTCCTCGTCCGCATCAAGAGCCGTAGTCGTACTCATCGGCGTCGTCATAGCCTTGGAGTCCTCCATCTTGAACTTCCGCACAATGTCCTTGGTGTACTTAGCCCGGTGCACAAATGTTCCTTCCTTTGATTGTTTGATTTGTAGCCCGAGGAAGAACCGCAACTCGCCCATCATGCTCATCTCAAATTCCCGCTCATATCATCTCGCAAACCTTGCAACAAGAGAGTTAGACGAGCCACCAAAGACAATATCATCCACGTACACCCGCACAATCGGGATATCTCCGCCCGCCTCGAAAAAACAAGGTCCGATCGATCTTCCCCATCTCAAAACCTCTCTCAAACAAGAACCCCCTCAACCTCGCCATACCAAGCTCTAGGTGCCTCGCTTCAGCCCATACGGCCGCCTTCCTCAACTTGTACACCCGGTGGGGGTACTTCTCGCTCTCAAACCCCGGAGGCTGCCTCACATACACTTCTTCCTCCAACACTCCATTCAGAAAAGCACTCTTCACATCCATTTGGTGCAACTTGAACCCGGCCTTTAGCCACGGAAAAGGCTAGAAGGATCCTAATCGCCTCCAAGCGGGCTACGGGAGCAAAGGTCTCCTCGTAGTTGATCCCCTCCTTCTGACTGAACCCCTGAGCAACAAGCCTCGACTTGTTTCTCACAACCTCACCCTTCTCTCCCTCTTTGTTCTTCCACACCCACTTTGTACCAATCGGCTTACACCCTGGGGGAGGGTCAACCAACTCCCACACCTGATTCCTCTCAAAGTTCTCCAACTCCTCATGCATTGAATTAACCCAATTGTGATCAGATAGTGCGTGTCCAATGTCTTTGGGCTCAAAAGTAGCAACAAACGCAGCATGAGCGAAATGGGAATTGTTTCGAACCCTCGACCGTGTAGTGCGTTCATTCATGTCGCCGATGATCCTCGAAGCTGGGTGATCCATCTGTACTCGCCGGGGAGGTTCTCGCCTCGATGCTACCTCCCCCTCAACATCAGCTTCTCCTCGTTCTTGATTTGTCGTCGTAGGTGTAGTAGAGGGTCCATCCATCACCGTAGTCGAAGTAGTGGGTACATGTTCAGCCAGGGGCACCACACCGCCATCTTCATCGTCACCATGTTCATGCTCCTCCTCCTGAAAGATCTCCTCGCCAAGCTCATCATCACCTGCACACTCAAAGACAAGCTGACTACGTGGCTCTGTCTCATCGAAGGTTACCTCGCAAGTCTCCACGATTTGGTTAGTTTCAAGATTGAGCACACGATATGCTCTAGAATGAGATGCATAACCAAAGAAAATATCATTGACGAGACCTAGCCTCAAACTTATCCAACTTCCTGCCTTTCTTCGAATGAAACACTTGCAGCCAAAGACATGGAAGTGACTCACCTTGGGTGTGCGACCATGCATCAACTCATAGCATGTCTTCTTGTGCACTCTGAGGTATATCCTGTTCGACACATAGCACGCGGTATTCACCGCCTCAGCCCAATACCTCCTCGGAGTCCTATGCTCATCAAGCATCGTCCGAGGCATCTCGCACAAGGTCCTGTTCTTCCTTTCCACAACACCATTATGGGGAGGCGTATACGGACTCGAAAACTGGTGCTCAAGACCCAAGTCATGGCAAAAGGTTTCAAAACGAGAATTTCTGAATTCCGAGCCATTATCACTGCGGATAGCTCGTATAGCATCTCCGTGCCTCTTGTTCCTCAACCTCAAGACTAGATCTCGAACAAAACCAAACGTCTCCCCCTTATCCTCGAGAAAGAACACCCATGCATACCGAGAATAGTCGTCCACCACAACCAGGACATACCACTTCCCACCCGCAGATCGCACACGAGCTGGGCCAACAAGGTCCATATGGAGCAGCTCGCATGGACGCTCAGTCATCACATCGGTGGGAGGAGGGAGAGAAGAGGCTACCATCTTGGCATGCCTACACGGCGCACAAACCAACTCTTTCTCAAGCCTCAACCGTGGCAATCCTCGGACCAAATTGAGTTTACTCAAGCGAGACAAAAGGTCAAAACTCAAGTGACTCAACTTCCTATGCCACTTCCACAACTCACTCAAAGAACTAGCCAAGAAACAACACTCAACACCAGAAGACTGAGAAAAATCAGCTCGAAACACCTGACCCTCGGGAACAACTATATAGAGAAGGTCTCCTCGAGACACCAAAATTCGAGAACCACCAGGTCGAAACAACACATCAAAACCCTCATCCAACAGCCGGGACACAGAAAGCAAATTGTACCCAAGCGATTGAACAAGAGCAACACGCCTGAGAGTGATCTTGTCACTCACCTTAATCTCACCTTCTGAAAGCACACGCCCATGCCCATTGTCCCCAAAGGTGATGTACCTCTTTGTCACCACCGGGACGAGACTTGAGAACCACCCCTTGTCTATGGTCATATGCCTCGAGCAACCAGAGTCAGTCAACCAAATGTTCTTCAAGTCTCCCACTTGAAATTCAAAAACAAGCACGTGGGCGAACAAACGACTCGCAAGATCGGGGTTAGTACCAAAAGAGTAAAACCAGTGCCGAGCCATTTGCTCGAAAGTGGGGTTAGCACCAACCAAAGCATCTCTCCTACCAAAGCTACCTCCCCGAACACCACCACGGTAACCACCCTGAGGGAACCATCCCACTCTGCCTGGAGGAGGACCAAAACCACGAAAGAGAACCCGTGGACCGTCCCTCCTCTCCTTCTCAAAGCTACGACTCCTCCCATCCCCGTAGTGAACTCGAGGGGGAGAACGCCTAGCAACCTGACCACCTGCAAACTCTCAAGCCCAACCACCAGAATCACGACCTCCAGAAACAACCCTCACACCTGTACGAGCACGAAACCCAAAACGCCGCTCGTCCGGAGCCCGCACCGTCCGACCGGTGCCCCACACTGGTCTGACCGGTGTGACCTAGACAGCAGCGTCTCCAACAGCCTTCCGCTCTCCCCAAGCCTGAACTGTCCTCACATTCACCTTGGCCCTGGGCATCTGCATACGAGGCTCAAGTACACCATCAGAAGGGTGGTACTTGTCCTTGTTAGCCCACTCCTTTGCCATTCTCTCATCACGCTTCCTCTTGAAGCAAAACTCCTCCTTATGGCCATCTCTCCCACAATAGCCACAATGGAACCTCACAAGCTTAGTCATAGGCTTGGGATGTGGCTGCTCACTAGGTTTCTCTCCACTCAACTCCTCCACCGGTTTCCTCTCACTTGCCTTCTCACTTCCTTTCCCAAAGAACACTTTCCCCGAAGTGCTCACAAACTTGATAGGCTTTTGTAGGTCATTTGTGGATGTAGGAAACACGGGTGGAGCTAGGGTTGTGTCTAGTCGGTTCCTAAGATGGTTAGGTTTTGGTGGAAATCATTTTTGTGGTGGGTTTTTGGTGGCTCTAGGATATTCTCTCCACTTCCCTCACCAACCTTGTTTGCCCCAAGTCCCTCACCATCCTGCCTCTTAAATGCCTCGATCATCATCCTCAACTGAGGCTCATGACCAGACAACCAACCCATCAACTTCCTCAAGTCATCATTCTCATCCTGCAAACGATCAACATAATGTGCAAGTTCCGGATTTTTCAAAGCATGCATTTCACGGGTAGAGCATGATGTAGGCATGGGTTCCTTCAATTTAGCCTCAAGAGAACTAGTGTATGCATGCATCTCATCAATCTTAGCATGCAAAACAGACAAGAAGTGCAAGCACCTAGCAAAGCGAGTCTAGACTTAAGCTCGACCACTTCAACCCTAAGAACATCTAGTTCCTCACACTTGGAGGCATGCTTCTCCTTAAACAAAGCAAGATCATCAAGAAATATGGAGCAATCAGCACAATCATTCTCATCCGAAACAACAGGGCTAGCCTTAAGGGAATCAATCTCAAGCTTGCTATCAAGCACCAGTGTCTCTAGCTCAGCCACTCTAGTCCTAGCATCCTCGAGTGAAGCCCTAAGCTCTTTTCTCATTTTCTTGTCCTCTCTAAGCATGTCATCACGGTTATCAAGCAAAGTACCAAGCCTCTCATTCTCCTGGCGCAAGAAGGGAAGTTCATCACGCACCTCGTCATCAGACTCAGAGTCCGAGTCGCTCTGTGTGCTCTTCTTGCTGCCGGAGCTCAGCGCCATGGTGCAGAAGCCGTCTCTCGTGAAGCAGCTCAGCCCCCTCAGGTTCTTGGACGACTTCTTGTTCTTGCGACGATCATCTTCGTCTTCACTGCTGCTCGAGCTAGAGGTGGAGTATGCCGAACTGGAGTCGACGTCGCTCGCTCCAACCATCGCTTGGGCCTTGCCTCGGCTCTCCTTCTTCCTCGATCGTCGCTCGTCCTTGTACTTGTTCTTGTGCTTGATCTTGTGGTCGCGCCTCGACCGGTACTTGCCATCTGTCCTCGACTTGTGCTTGTATCTGTCCTTGTTCTCGACCTTCTCTGGGCAGTCGGCGATGAAGTGTCCCGGCTTGCCGCACTGGAAGCAAGTCCTCGTGTTCCTCCTCATGTTCACTCAGTTCTCGTGCAGCCTCTCGAACCGCCTCGTCAGGAGCGCCAGCTCGTCCTCTCCAAGCTCGTCGAACTCCTCATCTGACATAGACATCAAAGAGGAGAAAGAGAACATCCTGGTGGATGGGTTAGAGTTAGCCTTTCCTTTGGAACCACCAACGAGGGCAAGACTATGGGAATCAGTCGGTCCCTCGAGCTTGGCAGTCATTGTGACAACCCGCCCAGGAAAATACCGTACTATCGCCTAAGATCGACCCACTTTGGTCATTTAAGCAATAGTAAAGTATCATCCTGTCGTTAGTTGCCGGGTTAACGCCCGGTAAATCACTTGGACATGAAACAGAGGATCGACACATGCATTAAAACTCACGCGAAGGCGAGTCCAGAGTACAACATGAATTAAACATTTTATTACAAACCATTGTTCATGACATGGAGTAAAGGTTCAGAGTTCGAAAATACAGCGGAAATAAAATAAACTAGCGCAACGGTAGACATCACAGGAGGCCATCCGTGATGTCATCACTTGTCGTCACCCATCCGATCAATCACACCTGCAACAACAATTTTAAAGCAAGGTGAGTATACTAATACTCAAGAAGACTTAACCGTCGGGTGATAACTACATCACCAAACTCTAGACATGAAAGGCTTTTGGCCGGTGGAGTTTCTTTTGCTAAACAGCTGCTAAGAGTAGATCCTTACTTTCAATCTTTTAGCACGAGTTCTAGTTGATTACCATTTCTAAGTGTGCCAACTAATTCAATCAATAATTGAACAAGCAATTAATTCATCCAACCATATTCCTCGAGTTCCATCATTATGGGATATCATGGCCAGTTGATTAAGCAGTCTCGGGTAACGGTGAGAGGCCGACAATCGATTGATTTAAACCTTGCAAGGTAAACCCAAACACACGGTAGGCTGCCCCCGCAAGGACAACTTTCCCAGGCCGTTTCCGTCGATCTTCGGCTCGGGAGCGGAACCTACATTCCTTGGTACAAGGTTTACTGGATCGTTCCCACACGAACGTCCGGACTCACTCGGGTACCACCCTGTTGCAAGCAGGGGGACACAAGTGCCCCAGGTGTAGTAGGGAAAGGTTCCCTTACCGCGTCAATCGGGTACTAGGCTTACCGGTCCCATACCCGGCATATGTTTAGTATGTTCAAAAGCTTAGCCCACGAAAGCCACTGGACCGGAGCCCAAATCCCATGCTCTTACCACATGAGCAATCCATTTAAGGATATCTTAAGATTCTTAACTAGGAACTTAATCTCGCGAGTGACAAACATCACTCGACTTCTATCGGTCCTATAGCATAGCAGCTATCGACCTAGCATACTAGTGATAGAGCATAGGTACCTAGGGATCATGCATCTAGGGTTTCAAATCAACTCCTGAAACGTAAATGCACAATCGTAGCAAACATAATTGCAAAATTTTTAAAAGATGGGTTAACGATCCGGGGCTTGCCTTCGATGGCAAGGTTGGCCTTGGGCCCTTCTGGACTTGGTCCAGGTCTTGCTCTACAACGACGTGGTGCACGTCTCTGTCAGCTCCTCCGTCTCCTCCGTCCGGCACACGCGTACAGCTACCGCTCGGAAGATCTACACGAGGATGCAATGCAAGATTTATTTGATGATTTCTAATTTAATTAACCACAAACCATAAATTATAACCATAGGGTGCATTAGTTGGACACATTCACCTAGATAAGAATATATTTAGCATACTCTTCCAAAAAGGAACAATATGCAATTCTTTATTAAACATTTGAATAAAGGTTCTTATTATACTTATCATTTCATGTGAAAGCTTCATTTCCTTTTATCTGCTCCAATAAAGGTGTAATTAATATTTTTATTTAAGAATTACTTTCTTATTAAGTGATGATAATTAATTACCTTTTAATTGTATTAAATAATACTTTCAAAAAGGAAAAAGAATTAAATTAAGGATTTTCTTTATTTAATTTCCCTTTAATATTAAAAGGGGTTTTAAGCTTTTTATTAAGCAATTAAATTACCAAAAATTACATGAGTGTTTCTTAAGCTTACTAGCACCTATCCTGGTCCATTGGACCCACATGCAAGTGTTGGATGCTAGGAAATTAAATGTCATTGAAAATAACAAAGACTAGCTAGTGATTCCATTTTAAATGCATATAAAAATAATTAAGCCTCAAAATGATCCAAACTTTCTTGTGCATGCTCTCTGATCCTAAACAAGTCTAAAAAGCCAGCATGTTCACATGGAATCTCTACTGAACTTGGTTTATTAATTTACAAAGGAAAACATGCATAAATCAAGAATAATTATTTCTGCTAATCCAAAAATCATGATTAATTAACAAGATGTGTGTTTTGGTATTATAATTCAGTATGCACAAGTTGGGGTCAAAAACATAAATATATTTAACAAGAAAAATTACTTATGCAGATCTGCCTGAAATAGAAACACATTTTTATAAAACGATTTACATTATAACTTTGTGCAATTTTTGTCATAGGAGCTAGTCATGACCTAACACACAACATATTCAAAACTTAGCTACAGAGGATTTATGGTTTTTGAGATATTGCAGATCTAGGGTTTTCACATCTGTATTTTTCATGCAAAAACTTTAATGAATTAGCTCAGGCCAGAATAACAAACGTTGTAGAATAATTCACAACGGATCCAACAAAATTGGTTTCACATTTTTCTGAATTTTCTGTGATTTTCTACGCAATTTACAAAAATCAGCCAACTCACTTTTCCTATTGGAGATGCGCTTTTGCAGTTAGGCCCCTGACAAGAACTGTTCCTTCGCAATGTGGCCCTCAGGCGCGGTGGCCGGCGCGGGGTGCCAAATTCCGGTGATCACTGGCGGCGGGGCCGGTCGGGGATGGGCCGGGAAGGGTCTATGGGTCACTGGGGGCCGGTTTGTGGGGTTGGACGGGGACGAGATGCTGCCGGCAGGGGCGCTTCGCGGCACACCGTGGCGGCCGGCGGCCGCGCGCTCCGACTCCGGCGAGGGCCGGCTCGGTTGGCCGCCGGGGGTGGGGCCGCGCGTCGCGAGAAGCGGTAGCCGCCTTATAGGGGCTCTCCCGGCCGGGCACGGGCGGGACGGGGAGGGCGGGGCGCGGGGGGGGGCGGCTCGGGCGCGGGCGCCACGGGCGGGCCGTACCACGGCGCGGCACCGGCCGGCCGGCGCGGTACCCTCGGGGCGCGGGGCCTCGATGCGCGCGGCCTCGATGCGCGCGGCCTCGATGCGCGTGGCCTCGGGGCATGCCGTCGGGTACGCGGCCTCGGGGCGTGCGGCCTCGGGAGCGAGCGAGCATCAGGGAGCAAGCCGCTGTACGGCGCTGCAGAGGGCGCGGCGCGACGTCGCCGGAATCATTGCGGACTGGCCCTGTTTCATCGCGTTTTTCTCCCAAAAATTGAATAACAGTGCACAAAGCAATGAATAGGAAAGTTGTAGATCTAACTACCCTCTACAACTTTCAAAAAGGCCATATAGTGTTTTTCTCAATGGATTTTGCAGGAACATCGTGCCAACTTGGAATGTCAGCCTGTTCTGAAAAACAGGAACATCTGTCTTGCAAGGGTTTTTTCACAATTTTCCACCCAAAATTTGAAATGCCACTCGACATGAAAGTTGTGTCCCTCAACAAGACGGACAACTTTCATAAAGGTAGATTTTGAAGTGTTTAGGTGAATTTTGGAGAACGCGGCAAAAGTTCCGGACGACATTTGCTGACGTCAACGGTAAAGCGGGGTTTGACCGTGTCTTTGGTCAAGGGTTGACCACGGGTGTGTGTAGGCTTGGTCAAGGGGTTCATTAGGGTTCAATGGCGAGGTTTTCGGGTGACGGCCCAGGTTGACCTAGGTTTGACCGGGGTTTGACCGGTTGACCTGGTCATTAACGTTAATAATGTTAATTAGAAAACTGGGGCGTCACAGCCTACCCCCCTTAGAAGGAATCTCGACCCGAGATTCGAAAATTAAAGACAAAGGTAGGGGTAAGGTTCTTACCGTTCTGTGATTGAAGAAAACCCGGATAATTGGTGTTGAGGAAGTGCTCGGTCTCCCACGTAGCCTCTTCTTCAGTGTGGTGACTCCATTGTATCTTGTACATCTTCACGGTATGTCTCCTAGTTTGCCTTTCTTTTTGATCTAGCACTCTCAGCGGATGCTCTACCAGTGAAAGATTTGGCTCGATCCAAGCGTTCGCTTCCGTGATTACTTCTGTCTCGGGTACTTTCACTCCTTTCTTCAATTGTGTCACATGAAACACATTGTGCATAGCCGAGAGTCGATCCGGAAGTCGGATACGATAAGTGACTGGTCCACATATCTCAATGATCTCGTATGGGCCGATATAGCGTGGGGCTAATTTCCCTTTGACGCCAAATCTCTGTACACCTTTGGTCGGGGAAACCTTGAGGTATACGTAATCATCCACTGCATAGTGTCGGGGTGCTGTCCCTTTGTCATGGTAACTCTTTTGTCTCATTTGAGCTAACTTCAAGTTTTCTCTGATCACTTCCACCTTCTCTTCTGCGTCTTTAACTAAATCGGGACCAAAGAGTGTTCGCTCTCCGGCTTCTGACCAATTCAAAGGAGTTCGGCATCTTCGCCCGTAAAGAGCTTCAAATGGTGCCATCTTCAAACTAGCTTGATAACTATTGTTATAAGAGAATTCTACCAAAGATAGACACTTGTCCCAACTCTTATCAAAATGCATGATGCTTGCTCTCAGCATGTCTTCCACAATTTGATTGACTCGCTCGGTCTAACCATCGGTCTGAGGATGATAACTTGAACTACGAATCAATTTGGTTCCCAAAGATTCATGCAATTGTTCCCAAAAACGAGCCACAAATTGAGTACCTCGATCAGAAACATTGGTCTTGGGAATCCCGTGCAGACGCACAATTTGATCGATATGGAGTTCTGCATAATCTTGGACAGAGTAAGTGGTGTGCACTGCGATGAAATGAGCAGTCTTGGTTAATCGGTACACTATAACCCAGATGGAATCCTTCTTTATGGCAGTCAGGGGTAAACCCACAATGAAATCCATACTGATGTCATCCCACTTCCACAAAGGTATAGCTAACGGTTGAAGTACACCGGCTGATTTCAAATGGCTTGCTTTGACTCGATGACAAGTGTCACACTCTGCCACGTATTTGGCTATATCTACCTTCATGTTTGACCACCAAAAGTTTTTCTTCAAATCTTGATACATTTTGGTGCTTCCGGGATGAATAGAGAATTTGGACAGATGAGCTTCGTCGAAAATTTCCTTTCGGAGTTCCGGATCAACAGGAACTACGAGACGTTGCTCAAACCACACCACATCTTTTGCATCCTTACGGAAACAACTATATTTGGGGTCTCCTTCCGCTAATTTCTGTTTTATTAGCTGGACACCTTCATCATTGAGTTGAGCCAAAACGATTCTGTCATATAGATTGGACTCAGCTGAGATAGCATTCAAGCTTCCTTGCTCCACAATTTCTAATCGGAGCTTCCTCAAGTCTTCACACAAAGTCTCACTATACGACTCCACGGTTAAGCAGTTGCAGTGAACCTTGCGGCTAAGCGCATCTGCAACAACATTGGCTTTTCCGGGATGATAGTGTACTTCTAGATCATAGTCCTTTATCAATTCCAACCATCTTCTTTGCCTCATATTCAATTCTGATTGGGTGAAGATATACTTGAGACTCTTGTGGTCGGTGAAGATATTACAACGGTTTCCCATAAGATAATGCCTCCAAATCTTGAGAGCATGAACAACTGCTGCTAACTCAAGATCATGGGTCGGGTAATTCACTTCATGGGCTCGAAGCAATCGTGAGGCATAGGCAATGACTCGATTTTCTTGCATAAGAACACAACCTGAAACGACCCGGATTTCCGCGAACGGAACCCCGAATCTTAGCACCTCGGTGGTAGTCCCAGGAGGGCTACCACGTGCAATCCCTGTCTCAGCGATTCCAAAATCCATACAGAAAGGTAAAAACAATAAAGTAGAGTACAACATTTATTTTATTACATTAATCAGAGTACATCACTTCGGCACATGCCGGGTACAAGTCCATCAGGACTGAATCAAACAGAAATAAAACGTCTAGCAGCGGCTCCATGAAAGCGCTGGAAACTCCATAACCGCAGGCAGCTAAAGTGTAGGAAGAGCTCTAGTCCACCCAGCCGTCGTTGTCGAAGTCGTAGTCCGGCTCTGCGTCAGAGTCACCAGGGTCTACCCGATAAGCGGGTAGGTCATGTCAGCTTCCCAACAAAGAGGCAAAAGCGGTGTATATTCTACTATGCATGAGATATCCCTAGTCTGGCTGTAGAAAGCTTAAGCAAAGCAGCAGTGCATCGTACAAGGTAAGCAGAATATAGCGAGGAGGTCCACACCTCGGGGAAGCATCCGCTTCCGAGGTCCACACCTCAGGGGTCCACACCCCGCTCAAGGAACACCACACCAAAGCACCGGATCTCAACCACGATCCAGAACCCAACTCTCATCTGCGATGTGGGGCCCACCGGCTCCTATCCCCACATCTCAACGGCCGAAGCCGGGCTCACACACTCGGGGGAGAGAAGAAGCACAAGAGAAGTGTAGCTAGTCAGGTGAGAGATCGAAAGAGCGTCCATAACCGGTGGACACGGACTATAGCTATAGGTTTAACACTGCGAGAGGTTGTACAACCGTACCCGCCCGAATAGGTCGGAACCGGCCATCACGGTGTCCGACCCTACCATACGGGCGAAGCCCAAGTAAGTGGATAGTACCCTTCGCATCTCCGAGCCCGGCCCGGCCTCGCGGCGAGCTCATACTACCCGCGAGAGGTCCCTCGAAGGCCGTGGAACCCTTCCCCCGGCCTCGCCAGGGCAAAGTCTACTAAGGAGGGAAAGACCACTCCCGACACGATCACACCGATCCTCCTGCAGGAGGGGTGCTATCCACTACAAGTCTCACCCCACACCCCCGCCCAATACAAGGCGGGCGGTCTGTACGAAAATAGTCATCCGATACAAGGTCAACTGACGATCGGTCCTTAAGGGGCCGAGAGCGAGCACTCAACATCTCCATCCCACACGACACGACCCTCGGGTAAGAGGCCAGATCGCATCTTCCCTCGGCAGCCGTTCACAAGTAACCAAGCGGCTCGCTCCCGCCAAAAACACAGCGAGGGGATACACACCCAGAACGCACGCTAGAAACACACCGAGATACCCACATCTCAGTCCAAACCCAGAGCACCATCCATAATCAAGCAACAAAAGTATGGATAGTTGAGGTAAGGGACTAGCTAGGGGTCTGTAGCTAGGCCCGCAGGTAGAAGAGCAAGGAAACAGGGTATAACAAAGCATCAAGGCATGGCTATTAAACGGGTTATGCAATTCAACAATTCCATGCATTAAAGTAAAGCACTAGCAGCTACATAGCAACATAGGATCTATATGGTTGGGAGTGACATGACACCTTCGTTGCCGTTGAAGCAGTCGCTGTCCGGAGCAGTGTACTCGGGGTCCTCCACGTCCTCCTGGTCGAAGCTCGGGTCTGCGGCACGAGATTCGACGCGAAATAAGATAACGGTGCACATCTAAGCAATAACTCCAAATAAGAATCAATTTAGAAGATCCAAATGAACCCAAACTACCTACAATCAGCAAGGTTTCGCAAATACGGATTTATAGAAATTAGTTTTGTATTTTTCTGAGCTTCCTAGAATTTATTATGAATTTTTAAAGGTCAAAGACATTTTCTGGAATTTTAAACAGAAAAGAAAAGGAATTTCCAGAAAAAGAGCTGCTGACGTCAGCATGACGTCAGCCTTCCAGGTTTGACGGGCTGCAACATGGCCAGAAGTGCTGCTGGGCCGTGGGCGGCCCAGCGGACTCGATTTCGCCCGTGGGTTGGTTTCGGCCCAAGACGGCACCGCACCGCACGGCCCACTAGAGGAGGCGTTCAAAGTCCGGTTTACCCCCTCCTGCTCTTAACCCGTGCGGGCCGGCGGCGCTGCGGCGGATAACGGGCCTAGGGCCCAATCCCGGCCGTCGGCTGTTTTCCCCCCTTTAACCGGGCGCGGCTCGCCGGTTGCCCGGCCGGTGCTCGACGATATGCCTTGGCGGCGCCGCGACCGCGCGGTGCGCCGCGACCGCGCGGTGCGCCGCCGGCGTCGGGTTCGGGTGCCTCTCGCCCCCGGCTCAATGTCTCCTGGCTGTGGTGCACGTCACGGCGCGGCTGCGGGGTGAGCCGGCCGGGCGGGCGCTCAACCCCGTGGCCTCGCGCGCGGCGGCGCGCGCGCGTCCCCGTGGCCGGGTACGATGCCGCCGCCCGCCGCGCGCGCGCCACGGCGCGCCGGCCCCAAAATCTTCCCCCCCCTGCATGAACCCTCGGGTCGACGCCCGACACGGCCCCACGCCCGCACGTCCGGCTCGTTCGCCGGCGCGGCCGCCCGGTAACCGGTGCGCGCGCGCGCGCCGCGTCACGGCGACGCTCAGTCCCTGTACAGGAAGTCCGGCGTGAAGGCCAGCTGACCAACAACCCTGCACAGGAGAGCACGGCTCGACGGCCAAACACACAACCTTTCCACGCACGGCGACAGCGTGCTCCAGGAGGGCTCGCCCGCCGGCTTGGGGTAGCCGCGGCGCGACGCCTCCCCTGTCCACCTATTCCACCTGAGCCCGCATCGCTCTTCGCGCGGCGACGGCGGAGCTCAGAGGCACAACTGGCCCAGGAGCCCCCATCCGTCGCGGCACGGCAATCCTGCGGCACGAAGGCCAGCACCCAGGCAAGAAATTCCATAGCGATGCGTCTCCATACATGGATTGCCAACACAGGAAGAATCCAAGGGGGAGAAGAGAAGAGAAAGGCCGCGGTGCTCACGGTGGGGGCGACGGTGTAGTCGTGGCCGGCCGACGAAGGCGTGTCGTTGGTGTTCGGCGTGAAGGCGTTCCGGCGAGGTAGACGCTCCCCCGGTGGCGCAGGTGTTCACGTCGTCGCGCTCCTCCCCTGGCTCGACGTCGTGGTCCGTGCTCTCGCCGCTCCCGGTTCCCGGCTCCTTCCCCTCTGGTGCGGCGCGACGGCGATGTCACTCCTCCCCGGCGCGACGCCTTCCCCCAACAGCGCGGCGCGGCAGTGGCGCGCCCGCTTTCTCCTTCCACTCCGGCACGCGGCCCGAGCAGAGGTAGAGGAAACCCCAAGAGGGGTGGTTAGCCTTGCCTGCAGCCCACACTGCCTCCTCCCCTTTTGAATCCGCGCCACGGGGCCTCGAGGGGGGAAAGGTCCTCCGTGCCCTTGGCACCGCCGCCGAGCAGGGCAGGTGGCGCGCCGGGGCTGCGGCCGGGGTGCCTTGGATGCCCGCGGGCGGGCAAAGTTGCCCTTCACCTTTTCCCCGGCCGCCTCCCCGTCCCGCGCGCGCGCGGCCCTTGGCGTGCGTGCCGGCCCGGGCGGCCCGGCCGCGCCCGTCCCGCGCGCTGGCCTGGCTGGACCGGCGGCGCGCCTGGGCGGCTCGGTTGACCGGCGCAGGGGGGGTCAAGCGGTGAGGGGTGAAGAGGATAAGAGTTGGGGGCTGACGAATGGGGCCCGCGCGGCAGTGTTAGAGAAGAGAGAGCAGCGCGGCGCTGGTTATTGGGCCGCAAGATGTCCTGGGTTGGGCCGGCTGCATCGCAAGGGATGTTGGATACGGCCCAAAGCACTTGGCTGCCCTTGCCTAATAAAACCAAATAGTTTGACTAAGGATTTGAAAAATAGTTTGGATTTGATCCTTTCAAATTCAAACTTCACTCAATTGAACTCCAAATAAACTAATGAAAAACCAACTCACAAATTATACCATATTTTGAACATATGTTTTATAAAATTGGATAATTTAGTGGAGAATTTAGAGAGAGGCTAGCAATTTTGGCTCGAAAATTGATAGCACTCAAATGCAAGCAAAAAGTTTTAAATTTTCACAAAAAATTACACACCTAAATTCCTGGGTTGTTACATTCTCCCCCACCACCGAGAATCTCGTCCTCAAGATTTAGCCCTCGACCTCCTCCGTGAACAAGTGAGGGTACTCTTTCCTGAGATCAGCTTCCTTCTCCCATGTTGCCTCTCGCTCTGTATGGTTGCTCCACAACACTTTACAAAAAGGGATGGTAGTCCTCCTTGTTTCCTTGACAGCTCTGTCCAAGATTTTCTCAGGATATTCTGTATACTCCAGGTTGTCTTGCAAGTCAAGCAACTCCATGGGCACTTGCTTTGCCTCCACTTTGCCTTCTCGCTCTTCTTCGAGGTGTGACACGTGAAACACTTGGGTGAACTCCTGCCATTGTTTCGGGTAGTGCAAGCTGGTAGGCCAAACTCCCAATCCTACGGGTGATAGGGTACGGTCCCACGTACCTCGGTGCAAGCTTTCCCTTCACCAAGAATCTCTTAGTTCCTCGGAGTGGTGAGACTTTCAAGTACACCCCCTGTCGCCAGCGCAAAGGTCAACTCTCTCCTTCTCTTGTCGGCATAGCTCTTCGACGACTTTGAGCGATTTTCGGGTTCTCGCGAACTTTCTCAACTTTCTCCTCTCGCTTCCTCAATGATTGCTGGCCCAAACGGAGCTCGCTCTCCAACCTCTGACCAAGCTAGCGGGGTCCTGCACTTTCGACCGTAAAGTGCCTCGAAGGGTGCCATCCGGAGACTTGCTTGAAAGCTGTTGTTGTACGAGAACTCTGCAAACGGCAAACTGCTCTCCCAATCAGTACCATAGGTGAGTGCACAAGCTCGTAGCGTGTCCTCCAGGACCTGGTTGACCCTCTCTGTCTGACCGTCGGTCTGTGGGTGAAAAGCTATGCTGTAGCTGAGGGTGGTGCCCATAAGCTTGTGGAAGCTCTGCCAAAACTTGGAGACAAACTGTGGCCCTCGATCAGATACAATACTTCTGGGTGCCCCGTGCAGCCTGAGTATGTGCTCTACGTACAGTTCTGCCAACTTCTCGGTGGCATACCGGGTCTTCACCGGCACAAAGTGGGCCACTTTGGTCAGCCTGTCCACTATGACCCAAACTGAGTCGTTTCCTTTTGGTGTTCTAGGGAGTCCCACCACAAAGTCCATGGAAATGTCCTCCCACTTCCACACTGGGATATCCAACGGCTTCAACAAGCCAGCAGGTTTCTGATGTTCAATCTTTACTCTGCTACAGGTGTCGCAACAGGCCACGTAGTGTGCTATATCCTTCTTCATGTCCTTCCACCAGTACCTGATCTTCAGGTCTCTGTACATCTTGGTGCTGCCCGGGTGAATCGAGTACCTCGTGTCGTGAGCTTCTCTCATGATCTGCTCCCGGAGTGCTCTGTCTTGTGGTACACAGATTCGTTCTTTCAACCACACGGTGCCCTGTTCATCTACCCGGTAATCCTCTGCTTTGCCCTGCTTCATAAGTTCTCGTAAAGCTTTGATTTCTGCACACTCCTTCTGGGCTGTACGGATTCGTTCCTCCAGGTCATAGGTCACTTGCATCACGTTGACTTGGCCTTCGTCCACGATCTCGATTCTCAGCTTCTCTAGCTCTTCATGCAAAGCAGGTTGCTCCTCTTTTACCATGAGGTTGTTGCAATATGTTTTCGGCTCGGTGCATACGCCACGACGTTAGCTTTGCACGGGTGGTAGTTGATCTCGACGTCGTAGTCCTTGATCGGCTCTAACCACCGTCTCTGCCTCATGTTCAACTCCGTGCGGGTAAAGAAGTACTTCGGGCTCTTGTGGTCGGAAAACGGTTCACACTTGTTCCCTATCGAGGTAGTGTCTCCGGATCTTGAGCGCATGCACAACGGTGCCGGCTCCAAGTCGTGTGTCGGGTAGTTCTCCTCGTGTTTCTTCAGCTGCCTGGAAGCATAAGCCACAACTTTCCCTTCCTGCATCAGCACACATCCGAGTCCTTGCTTTGAAGCGTCACAGTAGACCACAAAATCTTTCTTGATATCTGGCAAGGTAAGCACTGGGGCTGTGGTGAGTCTCTTTTTCAGCTCTTGAAAGCTCTTCTCACACGCTTCTGACCACTCGAACTTGGTGTTGTTCTTGAGCAACTCTGTCATTGGCTTTGCGATCTTGGAAAAGTTCTCTATGAACCTCCGGTAGTAACCTGCCAACCCAAGGAAGCTCCTGACATCTGTCACGTTTAACGGCTGCTCCCACTTGGTCACTGACTCAACCTTGGACGGGTCCACAGCTATCCCCTCTGCTGACAACACGTGTCCCAAGAACGCGACCTTCTCCATCCAGAACTCGCACTTGCTGAACTTAGCGTACAGTTTCTGCTGCCTCAGCCTCTCTAGCACGACTCTCAGGTGCTCCTCGTGCTCCTCAGTGGTCTCAGAGTAGATCAAGATATCATCGATAAACACCACTACAAACCTGTCCAACTCTTCCATGAAGACCTTGTTCATCAAATTCATGAAGTAAGCGGGGGGCGTTGGTCAACCCGAAGGAAACCACCACGAACTCGTACAAGCCGTAGCGTGTGGTGAAGGCTGTCTTGGGAATATCCTGCTCTCGGATCTTCATCGGTGGTAACGACCTCAAGTCAATCTTGGAGAAGAACCTTGCCTTTTTGAGTCTATCCGACAAATCCTCGATTACGGGTAGTGGGTACTTGTTCTTGATTGTCATCGAGTTGAGCGTGCGGTAGTCAATGCACATCCTCTTTGTGCCGTCTTTCTTCTCCACGAAGAGCACTGGTGAACCCCACGGTGAGGCACTCGGCCGAACAAACCCCTGCTCGAGCAACTTCTTGAGCTGTTTCTTCAACTCGTCCAGCTCGTCGGACGACATCCTGTACGGACTCTTCGCAACAGGCCCCGCTCCTGGCATCAGCTCAATCACGAACTCCACGTCCCGGTCTGGGGGTAACTCCGTAAGCTCCTCTGGGAACACGTCCGGAAACTCACGGACCACTGGGATTTCTTCAATCTCTTTCCCACTCATGTTGCACATCATCGTAGCAACCTTTGGACTCTGCGGCTCGATCCGCACTGTAGTTCCGCTGGGGTGTTCTAGCTGTATCACTCTGGGGTTGCAAGAGACTATCCCGTTGTGCTTTGCCAACCAATCCATCCCTAGGATCACGTCAATCCCGGTAGACTCCAAGACTGTCAAGTCTGCCGTGAACCGTAGCCCCTCAAACACCATCCTCACTCCCTTGCACTCTAACGTACTCCTCTTCTCTCCTAGCGGAGAGCTAGTCAAGATAGGCCTTGGTCGAGGCTTAGTTGGTAAAGACCTTTCTTTAGCAAACTTGGTAGAAATATACGAAAACTGAGCTCCAGTATCAAACAAAACAGTTGCCAAAACTGAGTCAACGAGAAACTCACCAAGTGTGACGTCGGGTGCGGCTGCTGCATCCTCGGCGGTGAGGTGGTTCAGACGGCCTCGAGTAGCTGGCGGCTGAGCAGTCCTCTGCTGTGTACGGGGTGGCTGTCCTCCTGGTGCTGGTGGCTTGGGCGGGGGTGCGGGGCCCCGAGAGCCGCGGTTCGACTCCCTGGTGGCGCCTGCTGCGGACACTCAAACGACTTGTGCCCAACGACGAGCCGGTTGAAGCAAGTCACCTTGGATCTGTCTGCTGACTGCGGTGGTGGCCTCGGTTTCCAGCTGTTCTGACCTCCACTCCCTTCGGGTTGGCTGCCGCTCGTAGGCCGAGGCTGAGAGACGTGGTGCCTCTGCTGTGACTGGTGGCCCTGAGTGTAACCTGTCCTCTGCCTCTGAGGTGGTCCTGTGCGTCCTGCCTGGTCTGAGCGCTTGGACTTGCTTCCACGAACCTCCATGTACTCAAGCCTTGACCTCTCCACGATCAGTGCCTTGTCGATAATGGAGCGAAGTGTCGGGCAGTCGTGCGCGGACAAGTGGTGTGCCATCCCCTTGTGCAGCCCCTTTCTGAACCAGCAGACCTTCTTCTTCTCTGTGTCGGTGTCTTACGGCACGTACCTCATCGGCTCCCGGTAGCGGTTGGCGTACTCCGCACCGACATGTTTCCCATCTTGAGGTGCCCGAACTCGTCGGCTTTCCTGTCCATCACCGCATCCGGAATGTGGTGACTCACGAAGGCCTCCACGAACTCGTCCCACCCGATGTGCAACGGGTCCGGTGCGAGTCACGAGGCTGCCCCACCACGCACCGGCCGTGCCAACCGGTGGTGCGCGGCCGCGGTCACACACTCCTCCTCTGCGTAAGCTCGGTCGGCTCCGGCTTCTTCTCAATCTCACGTAGCCGGTTGTACGCGTCCATCGGGTCTGCCGAGTGGTCGAAGGTAGGCGGTCGCGGCTTGTTGAAGTTCTCAACCTTCTTCGGAAACCCTGCGGAACGTTGCGGTTCGAGCCCTGTGGTTGTTGTTGTTGTTGTTCGAGCTAGCATACGGGTGATCGTACGCATCGCCGAGTCCGCACCGCCATCACATCGGCCAAGTTCGGGGGGAGGTGGCGGTGGTGGCACCTCGTGTCCCCGAGCCGGCCTGCTCGCTCCTCCCTCGGGGCGGGGTACTGCTCGTGCTCGAGCTCCTGCTCCGAGCTCCCTCGTCGTCGCGCGCGGCTCCTCGACCGCCAACTCGGCCTCCCCGGCCTCCGCGGCCTGCCAGGCCTCCGCGGAGCCCGCCTCGTGGTGCGTGACCTCCACGACGTCCGCGGCCCCTCGCTCCTGCTGGGTTAGGGGCATCCTCCCCTCCGTCGTCCCCAGCGACCTCCTCGAAACGGGCCAGGAGTCGCCCGGACCTCCTTGCTCCCGACATCTGTTCCAGTTGCAAGAGTTAGTAGTGGTAGGGAGAATGTATCTATTAAGGTTATTAACTATAAAGGTGTAATCCTGCTAACAGTCAAAGAATTCATACAGACAGAAAGAAGCATGAAATCCGAAGGAAACCATGAAGATCCATGTCACTCAATCAATGCCACCATACAAAAGGGGTGCACCTCGAGGTTTACTCCAACAACCTTCGAGGGTACACGGCAACACATCACGCTAACGCATGGTACATCATGGGGTAGCTGCTAAGGTCATGACAACAAGAGCGACAGCATCACATCTATCTTATTACAACGACTCAGGATCTACAGCGAAGTCTCTGCTCCCATCACGGGGTACACTGAGGTGCCTCGGGGCTGGCGTCTGGTGGAACTGAGTAGAACGGCGGTGAGTGTGCCCCTGGGTATCCCGGCACCCTGATCGCCGGTCCTCCGTAGTAGTCACAGGTATCCTGAAGAGCACGGTCCATCTCCGCTGTGTCCTGGGAACCTCTCGGGTACGGGCGTACTCGTGGTAGGAGCGTCGGCGAAAGCTCGAAAGTCTCTGTCCTCAGTCGGGATCTCTTCTTGGGTGGTAGCTGTGCGGAGAGCGCCTCCAGCTCTGTCAGCCTCTGCTGGTCGGATCGCTCCCAGGCCGCGCGGGTCCTGGCTGCTCTGTCCCTCTCCTCGTAGACCAGTCCTCCAAGGTAACAAAAGTGGTGGTAGTTGTGTCGACTCGCCTCCTGTAGATCCCACACCTTGACTTGATAGTCGGCGGGGTGCGCCTCCGACCGACTCCAGCGATCTCTCGCCTCGCCGGCCTCACCATGTCCTCATGCGAGGCCTCCCCGAAGCCGGTGCAGCTCCCGCTCTGCCCTCAACCGCGCCTCCAGAGTAGCGATCCTCCGGGCGTCCCTCTCAGTGCTGGCTGCGGCCGCTGCCAGTCCAAGCTGCACTAGCTCTCCGTTCCTCACGTGCGACGCCTCCAGCTCGTCAAGTATATCCTCTCTCTCCACCTCCAGGACCCGAACCTGTCGCAGGGCAGCGTCACACCTCCACCGAAGGTACGCGGCCTCACCGTCTGCCCAGTACAGTGCCTGGTCCTGAGCCAGGATGCACCGTCTGGCCGCGAGCATCACCTGGTCCTCCTCCACTGAAGTCACCTCCAGGTACCGTGCCCGGTCGCTCGAGTCCCAGCGACCCGGGTCGTAGATCTCTGTCGGAAGCACGCTGAACGGAGTGTCCTTCAGCCTCTCCCTGAGCTGGACACAAACCTTCTTGAGAGCCCTGCGTGCGCCAGTCTGGTGTGCCTCTGTGACCGAACTCTCGAAGCAGTGCACCTCAACCTCCTCAAACTCCGCACCCCGTGGGTCCGCCGGCACCGTGACGGCCGGGTAAGTGGGGGTGCTGCTCCAAGTGCCCCATGGCCCTCCCCTTGTAGTTGACTCCGTCGGTCTCCACTCCAGCTGCCTCCAGGCACTCTCTCAGCAAGCGGCAGAAGCCTCCGTAGCTCTTGCCGTCCGACTCCAAAGGAACCCACGTAGACTCCGCCATCTGCACAACGTTGTTAGAGCGTAGTTAGTAAGGTAGTTAGTGAAAGTTAATGAAGTTAATGCATATATATAAGTATAGTTATATACATACGGAAGCCAAGGAGTTTATATAAAGTTTCAAGGTTCAGAAACGGCTTCCTATACTATCGACCATTCCTGGGGCTCGTCCTACAGTCAAGCATGGCTGCGGTACCAGCCGAAACGACCCGGATTTCCGCGAACGGAACCCCGAATCTTAGCACCTCGGTGGTAGTCCCAGGAGGGCTACCACGTGCAATCCTGTCTCGGCGATTCCAAAATCCATACGAGAAAGGTAAAAACAATAAAGTAGAGTACAACATTTATTTTATTACATTAATCGAGTACATCACTTCGGCACATGCGGTACAAGTCCATCGGGGCCGAATCAAACAGAAATAAAACGTCTAGCGAGCGGCTCCATGAAAGCGCGGGAAACTCCATAACCGCGGGCGGCTAAAGTGTAGGAAGAGCTCTAGTCCACCCGGCCGTCGTTGTCGAAGTCGTAGTCGGCCTGCGTCGAGTCACCGGGGGTCTACCCGATAAGCGGGTAGGTCATGTCGGCTTCCCAACAAAGAGGCAAAAGCGGTGTATATTCTACTATGCATGAGATATCCCTAGTACGGCTGTAGAAAGCTTAGCGGAAGCGAGCGGTGCATCGTACAAGGTAAGCGAGAATATAGCGAGGAGGTCCACACCTCGGGGAAGCATCCGCTTCAGAGGTCCACACCTCGGGGGTCCACACCCCGCTCAAGGAACACCACACCAAAGCACCGGATCTCAACCACGATCCGAGAACCCAACTCTCATCCGCGATGTGGGGCCCACCGGCTCCTATCCCCACATCTCAACGGCCGAAAGCGGGCTCACACACTCGGGGGAGAGAAGAAGCACAAGAGAAGTGTAGCTAGTCGGGTGAGAGATCGAAAGTCGTCCATAACAGGTGGACACGGACTATAGCTATAGGTTTAACACTCCGCGAGAGGTTGTACAAATGTACCCGCCCGAATAGGTCCGGAACCGGCCGTCACCGGTGTCCGACCCTACCATACGGTCCGAAGCCCAAGTAAGTGGATAGTACCCTTCTCCGCATCTCCGAGCACGGCCCGGCCTCGCGGCGAGAGCTCATACTACCCGCGAGAGGTCCCTCGAAGGCTGTGGAACCCTTCCCCGGCCTCGCCGGGGGCAAAGTCTACTAAGGAGGGAAAGACCACTCCCGACACGATCACACCGATCCTCCTGCGGGAGGGGTGCTATCCACTACAAGTCTCACCCCGCACCCCCGCCCAATACAAGGCGGGCGGTCGTACGAAAATAGTCATCCGATACAAGGTCAGCGACGATCGGTCCTTAAGGGGCCGAGAGCGAGCACTCAACATCTCCATCCCACACGACACGACCCTCGGGTAAGAGGCCGAATCGCATCTTCCCTCGGCGGCCGTTCACAAGTAACCAAGCGGCTCGCTCCCCGCCAAAAAACACGAGCCGAGGGGATACACACCCGAACGCATGCTAGAAACACAGAGATACCCACATCTCGGTCAAACCCGAGAGCACCATCCATAATCAAGCAACAAAAGTATGGATAGTTGAGGTAAGGGACTAGCTAGGGGTCTGTAGCTAGTCCCGCGGGTAGAAGAGCAAGGAAACAGGGTATAACAAAGCATCAAGGCATGGCTATTAAACGGGTTATGCAATTCAACAATTCCATGCATTAAAGTAAAGCACTAGCAGCTACATAGCAACATAGGATCTATATGGTTGGGAGTGACATGACACCTTCGTTGCCGTTGAAGCGGTCGGCCGTCGGAGTAGTGTACTCGGGGTCCTCCACGTCCTCTGGTCGAAGCTCGGGTACGCGGCACGAGATTCGACGCGAAATAAGATAACGGTGCACATCTAAGCAATAACTCCAAATAAGAATCAATTTAGAAGATCCAAATGAACCCAAACTACCTACAATCGGCAAAGGTTTCGCAAATACGGATTTATAGAAATTAGTTTTGTATTTTTACGAGCTTCCTAGAATTTATTATGAATTTTTAAAAGGTCAAAGACATTTTTCGGAATTTTAAACGAGGAAAAGAAAAGGAATTTCCGGAAAAAGAGCTGCGCGTCGGCATGACGTCGGCCTTCCCGAGCCCGACGGGCTGCAACATGGCCGGGAAGTGGCTGCGCGGGCCGTGGGCGGCCCGGCGGACTCGATTTCGCCGTGGGTTGGTTTCGGCCCAAGACGGCACTGCCCGCATCGCCACGGCCCACTAGAGGAGGCGTTCAAAGTACGGTTTACCCCCCTCCTGCTCTTAACCCGTGCACAGCCGGCGGCCTGCGGCGGATAGCCCGGGCCTAGGGCCCAATCCCGACCGTCGGCTTTGTTTTCCCCCTTTAACCGGGCGCGCTCGCCGGTTGCCCGGCCCGGTGCTCGACGATATGCCTTGGCGGCGCCGCGGCCGCGCGGTGCGCGCCGGCGTCGGGTTCGGTGCCTCTCGCCCCGGCTCAATGTCTCCGAGCACGTGGTGCACGTCACGGGCGCGGCTGCGGGGTGAGCCGGCCGGCGGGCGCTCAACCCCGTGGCCTCGCGCGCGGCGAGCGCGCGCGGGTCCCCGGGGCCGGGTACGATGCCGCCGCCGGCCGGCCGCGCGCACGGCGCGCCGGCCCCAACATCTTCCCCGCACGAACCCTCGGGTCGACGCCCGCACGGCCCCACGCCTCGCACGTCCCGGCTCGTTCGCCGGCGCGGCCGCCGCGGTGCCGGTGCGCGCGCGCCGCGTCGCGCGGCCGCTCGGTCCCGACGCGAAGTCCGGCGTGAAGGCGAGCCGACCAACAACCCCCGCACGGAGAGCACGGCTCGACGGCCAAACACACAACCTTTCCACGCACGGCGACGGCGTGCTCCGGGAGGGCTCGCCCGCCGGCTTGGGGTAGCCGCGGCGCGCCGCCTCCCCCGTCCACCTATTCCACCCGAGCCCGCATCGCTCTTCGCGCGGCGGCGGCGGAGCTCGGAGGCACAGCGGCCCGGGGGCCCCCATCCGGCCGCCGGCACGGCAATCTGCGGCACGAAGGCCGGCACCCGGGCAAGAAATTCCCATAGCGATGCGTCTCCATACATGGATTGCCAACACGGGGGAAGAATCCAAGGGGGGGGAGAGAGAGAAAGAGAAAGGGCCGCGGTGCTCACGGTGGAGGGGGCGACGGTGTGGTCGTGGCCGGCCGACGAAGGCGTGTCGTTGGTGTTCGGCGTGAAGGCGTTCCGGCGAGGTAGACGCTCCCCGGTGGCGCGGTGTTCACGTCGTCGCGCTCCTCCCCGGCTCGACGTCGTGGTCCGTGCTCTCGCCGCTCCTGTTCCCGGCTCCTTCCCCCTCTGGTGCGGCGCGACGGCGATGTCACTCCTCCCGCGCGGCGGCGCCTTCCCCCAACGGCGCGGCGCGGCGGTGGCGCGCCCGCCTTCTCCTTCCCTCGGGCACGCGGCCGGGCGAGAGGTAGAGGAAACCCCAAGAGGGGTGGTTAGCCTTGCGCGGCCCACTTTGCCTCCTCCCCTTTTGAATCCGCGCCGCGGGGCTCAGGAGGAAGGTCCTCAGGTGCCCTTGCTGGCACGCCACCGAGCGGGGCAGGTGGCGCGCGGGGGCGCGGCCGGGGTGCCTTGGATGCCCGCGGGCGGGGGCAAAGTTGCCCTTCACCTTTCCCGGCCGCCTCCCGGGTCCGCGCGCGCGCGGCCCTTGGCGTGCGTGCCCGGCGGGCGGCCGGCCGCTCCCCCGTCCCGCGCGCGGCGCGGGCTGGGCGCGCGCGCGCGCACAGGCGGCTCGGTTGACCGGCGCGCGGGGGGTCAAGCGGTGAGGGGTGAAGAGGATAAGAGTTGGGGGCGACGAATGGGGCCGCGCGGCGGTGTTAGAGAGAGAGCGACGCGGCTGGTTATTGGGCCGCAAGATGTCCTGGGTTGGGCCGGCTGCATCGCAAGGGATATTGGATACGGCCCAAAGCACTTGGCTGCCCTTGCCTAATAAAACCAAATAGTTTGACTAAGGATTTGAAAAATAGTTTGGATTTGATCCTTTCAAATTCAAACTTCACTCAATTGAACTCCAAATAAACTAATGAAAAACCAACTCACAAATTATACCATATTTTGAACATATGTTTTATAAAATAGGATAATTTAGTGGAGAATTTAGAGAGAGGCTAGCAATTTTGGCTCGAAAATTGATAGCACTCAAATGCAAGCAAAAAGTTTTAAATTTTCACAAAAAATTACACACCTAAATTCCTGGGTTGTTACATTCTCCCCCACCACCGAGAATCTCGTCCTCGAGATTTAGCCCTCGACCTCCTCCGTGAACAAGTGAGGGTACTCTTTCCGAGATCGACTTCCTTCTCCCATGTTGCCTCTCGCTCTGTATGGTTGCTCCACAACACTTTACAAAAAGGGATGGTAGTCCTCCTTGTTTCCTTGACAGCTCTGTCCAAGATTTTCTCAGGATATTCTGTATACTCCAGGTTGTCTTGCAAGTCAAGCAACTCCACTTGCTTTGCCTCCACTGCCTTCTCGCTCTTCTTCGGGTGGAGACACGTGAAACACTGGGTGAACTCCTGCCATTGTTTCGGGTAGTGCAAGCTGGTAGGCCAAACTCCCAATCCTACGGGTGATAGGGACGGTCCCACGTACCTCGGTGCAAGCTTTCCCTTCACCAAGAACCTCTTAGTTCCTCGGAGTGGTGAGACTTTCAAGTACACCCCCATCGCCAAGCGCAAAGGTCAACTCTCTCCTTCTCTTGGCGGCATAGCTCTTCGACGACTTTGAGCGATTTTCGGGTTCTCGCGAACTTTCTCAACTTTCTCCTCCGCTTCCTCAATGATTGTTGGCCCAAACGAGCTCGCTCTCCAACCTCCGACCAAGCTAGCGGGGTCACACTTTCGACCGTAAAGTGCCTCGAAGGGTGCCATCAGGAGACTTGCTTGAAAAGCCGTTGTTGTACGAGAACTCGCAAACGGCAAAGTGCGCTCTCCCAATCGATTACCATAGGTGAGTGCACAAGCTCGTAGCGTGTCCTCCGGGACACGGTTGACCCTCTGTCCGCCCGTCGGTGTCAGTGGGTGTAAGCCGTGTGCTGTAGGCGAGGGTGGTGCCCATAAGCTTGTGGAAGCTGCGCAAAACTTGGAGACAAGCGTGGCCCTCGATCGGATACAATACTTGGGTGCCCCGTGCAGCCGAGTATGTGCTCTACGTACGATTACGCAACTTCTCGGTGGCATACCGGGTCTTCCGCACAAAGTGGGCCACTTTGGTCGACTCTGTCCACTATGACCCAAGCCGAGTCGTTTCCTTTTGGTGTTCTAGGGAGTCCCACCACAAAGTCCATGGAAATGTCCTCCCACTTCCACACGGGATATCCAACGGCTTCAACAAGCCGGCGAGGTTTACGATGTTCAATCTTTCCGCTACGAGGTGTCGCAACGAGGCCACGTAGTGTGCTATATCCTTCTTCATGTCCTTCCACCGTCGCACGATCTTCGGGTCTCCGGACATCTTGGTGTTGCCGGGTGAATCGAGTACCTCGTGTCGTGAGCTTCTCTCATGATGTTTGCTCCGGAGTGCTCGTCTTGTGGTACACGGATTCGTTCTTTCAACCACACGGTGCCCTGTTCATCTACCGTAATCCTACCTTTGCCTTTCTGCTTCATAAGTTCTCGTAAAGCTTTGATTTCCGCACACCTCCTTTTTCGGGCCGTACCGGATTCGTTCCTCCGAGTCATAGGTCACTTGCATCACGTTGACTTGGCCTTCGTCCACGATCTCGATTCTCGGCTTCTCTGGCTCTTCATGCAAAGCGGGGGTTGCTCCTCTTTTACCATGAGGTTGTTGCAATATGTTTTCCGGCTCGGTGCATACGCCACGACGTTAGCTTTGCCTCGGGTGGTAGTTGATCTCGACGTCGTAGTCCTTGATCGGCTCTAACCACCGTCTCTCGCCTCATGTTCAACTCTGTCCGGGTAAAGAAGTACTTCGGCTCTTGTGGTCGGAAAAGCAGTTCACACTTGTTCCCTATCGGGTAGTGTCTCCAGATCTTGAGCGCATACCGCCAGTGCCGACTCCAAGTCGTGTGTCGGGTAGTTCTCCTCGTGTTTCTTCGAGTACTGGAAGCATAAGCCACAACTTTCCCTTCCGCATCGACACACATCCGAGTCCTTGCTTTGAAGCGTCACTAGTAGACCACAAAATCTTTCTTGATATCCGGGCAAGGTAACCATTGGGTCGTGGTGAGTCTCTTTTCGGCTCTTGAAAGCTCTTCTCACACGCTTCGACCACTCGAACTTGGTGTTGTTCTTGAGCCTACGTCATTGGCTTTGCGATCTTGGAAAAGTTCTCTATGAACCTCCGGTAGTCACTGCTAACCCAAGGAAGCTCGACATCTGTCACGTTTAACGGTTTGCTCCCACTTGGTCAGCGACTCAACCTTGGACGGGTCCACGTCACTATCCCCTCTGCTGGCGACAACACGTGTCCCAAGAACGCGACCTTCTCCATCCAAAACTCGCACTTCGAACTTAGCGTACGTGTTTCGTCGCCTCGGCCTCTCCTAGCACGACTCTCAAGTGCTCCTCGTGCTCCCGGTGGTCTCAGAGTAGATCAAGATGTCGTCGATAAACACCACTACAAACCTGTCCAACTCTTCCATGAAGACCTTGTTCATCAAATTCATGAAGTAAGCGAGGGCGTTGGTCAACCGAAGGAAACCACCACGAACTCGTACAAGCCGTAGCGTGTGGTGAAGGCTGTCTTGGGAATATCCTGCTCTCGGATCTTCATCTGGTGGTAACCTGACCTCAAGTCAATCTTGGAGAAGAACCTTGCCTTTTTGAGTCTATCCAGCAAATCCTCGATTCTGGGTAGTGGGTACTTGTTCTTGATTGTCATCGAGTTGAGCGTGCGGTAGTCAATGCACATCCTCTTTGGCGAGTCTTTCTTCTCCACGAAGAGCACCGGGTGAACCCCACGGTGAGGCACTCGGCCGAACAAACCCCTGCTCGAGCAACTTCTTAAATTTGTTTCTTCAGCTCGTCCGGCTCGACGGACGACATCCTGTACGGACTCTTCGCAACGGGCCCCGCTCCGGCATCGGCTCAATCACGAACTCCACGTCCGGTCAGGGGGTAACTCAGGTAAGCTCCTGCGGGAACACGTCCCAGGAAACTCACCGGACCACCGGGATTTCTTCAATCTCTTTCCCACTCATGTTGCACATCATCGTAGCAACCTTTGGACTCTGCGGCTCGATCCCATGCCTTGTAGTTCCGTTTGGGGTGTTCTAGGTTGTATCACTGCGGGGTTGCAAGAGACTATCTAGTTGTGCTTTGCCAACCAATCCATCCCTAGGATCCGTCAATCCCCGTAGACTCCTAAGACTGTCAAGTCTGCTGCCGTGAGCTGTAGCCCCTCAAACACCATCCTCACTCCTTGCACTCTAACGTACTCCTCTTCTCTCCTAGCGGAGAGCTAGTCAAGATAGGCCTTGGTCGAGGCTTAGTTGGTAAAGACCTTTCTTTGGCAAACTTGGTAGAAATATACGAAAGCGAGCTCCGGTATCAAACAAAACGATTTGCCAAGGCGAGTCAACGCGAAACTCACCAAGTGTGACGTCGGGTGCGGCGTCGCATCCTGCGGCGAGTGGGTGGTTCGGACGGCCTCGAGTAGGCGCGGCCTGTGGGGCCAGCCTCCTCGTCGTGTACCTGTCGGTGGCTGTCCTCCACGGTCGTCGGTGGTACTTGGTCGGGGTGCAGGACTAGGAGCTGCGGTTGGACTCCCTGGTGGCGCTGCGCGGACACTCGAAGCGACTTGTCGCCCAGCCCGACAGCAGTTGAAGCAAGTCACCTTGGATCTGTCTGTTGATCGCGGTGGTGGCCTCTGCTTCCGGCTGTTCGACCTCCACGGCCGCCCCGGGTTGGCTCTCGCTCTCGTGGCTCCAGAGCGAGAGGCCGTGGTGCCTCTCGCGTGGCCTCGGTGGCCCCCCGAGTGTAACTCCGTCTCTGGCTCGAGGTGGTCCTGTGCGTCTGCCCTTTTGAGGTCCGAGCTTGGACTTGCTTCCACGAACCTCCATGTACTCAAGCTCCTTGACCCCTCCACGATCAGTGCCTTGTCGATAAGGGAGCGAAGTGTCGGGCGGTCGTGCTCGGACAAGTGGTGTGCCATCCCCTTGTGCAGCCCTCTTTCGAACCAAACGGAACCTTCTTTTCTTCTCGCGTGTCGGTGTCTTCCGCACGTACTCTCACGGCTCCTGGTAGCGGTTGGCGTACTCTGCGCACCGACATGTTTCCCATCTTGAGGTGCCCGAACTCGGCGGCTTTCCACTGGCCCATCATTGCATCCACAGGAATGTGGTACCTCACGAAGGCCCCACGAACTCGTCCCACCCAGATGTGCAACGGTCCGGTGCGAGTCAGCGATGTTGTCCCTACCTTGCACTGGCCGTGCCAACCGAGCCCCGGTGCGCGGCCGCGATCCTACACTCCTCCTCTATGCTTCCGTCGGCCCCGGGCCTTCTTCTTGATCTCACGTAGCCGGTTGTCCGCGTCCATCGGGTCTGTTTGAGTGGTCGAAGGTAGGTGGTCATGACTTGCTGAAGTTCTCAACCTTCTTCCGGGAAACCCTCCCGGGAACGTTGCGGTTCGAGCCCCGTGTAGTGGTTGTTGCTGTTCGAGCCAGCATCCGGGGTGATCGTCGCATCGTTTGAGTCTGCACCGCTATCACACCTGCCCCAAGTTCGGGGGAGGTGGCGGTGGTGGCCTCGTGTCCCCGGGCACGGCTGCTCCTCCCCTCGGGCGGTGCACTGCTCGTGCTCGAGCTCCCTGCCCTCTCAGCCCCTCGTCGTCGCGCGCGCTCCTCGACCCGCCAACTCCCCGCCCTCCCCGCCCTCCGCGCCCGCGGGGGGCCTCCGCGGAGCCCGCCTCGTGGTGCGTGACCTCCACGACGTCCGCGGCCCCTCGCTCCTGGCAGGTTGGGGCATCCTCCCCTCCGTCGTCCCCATGGGGGGGGGGGGGGGGGGGGGGGGGGGGGGGGGGGGGGGGGGGGGGGGGGGGGGGGGGGGGGGGGGGGGGGGGGGGGGGAGGGGCTGGAGTCGGACTTCCTTTAACGACTGTTCCATTTCTGCAAGAGTTAGTAGTGGTAGGGAGAATGTATCTATTAAGGTTATTAACTATAAAGGAGTAATCACGCTAACAGTCAAAGAATTCATACGAATGACACGATCCATCTCCGCTGTATCCTGCGAACCACTCGGGTACGGCCGCACTCGTGGTAGGAGCGTCGGCGGAAGCTCGAAAGTCTCTTGTCCTCGGTCCCCGGGCCTCTTCTTGGGTGGTAGGTTTGTGCGGAGAGCGCCTCCGGCCCTGCCCGGCCCTCTGTTTGGTCGGAACGGCTCCCGGGCCCGCTCGTGTCACATGCTGCTCGGTCTCTCTCCTCGTAGACCAGTCCACCAAGGTAACACATGTGGTGGTAGTTGTGTCGACTCGCCTCCTGCAGATCCCACACCTTAACCTGATAGTCAGCTGCTGCGGCTCCGATCGACTCCACCTGGTCCCGAGCCTCTGCCAGCCGCACTCTGTCCTCTCGCGCGGCCCCCACCGAAGCCCGGTGTGACTCCCGCTGCGCCTCCAGGTGCCTCCAAAGTAGCGATCCTCCGGGCATCCCTCTCGGTCTTTGTTGCGACGCTGCCGGTCAGCTTGCACTAGCTCCCGTTCCTCACGTGCGACACCTCCAACTCGTCCAGTATGTCCTCTCTCTCCAGCTCCAAGTCCGAACTCGGCTGCATGGCATCGTCACACCTCCACAGAAGGTACGGCGGTCTCTCCGTCCCAGCGAGTACGGCGCACCGGTCACGAGCCGGGATGCCTTGCTTTGGCCGGCGAGCATCCTACGGTCCTCCTCCACGAAGTCACCTCGGGTACCGCGCACGAGTCGCCGAGTCCCGGCGGCCGGGTCGTAGATCTCTGTCGGAAGCACAACGAACGGGTGTCCTTAAGCCTCTCCTTTGAGGGCGAGGCACAAACCTTCATGAGAGCCTGCGTGCGCCGGTCTCGGGTGTGCCTCGTGGTAGGAACTCTCGAAACGGTGCATCACAATCTCCTTGAACTGCGGCACCGAGTGAGTCTGCGCCGTGCCAAGTGACGGCCGGGGAAGGTGGGGGTCTTGCTCCAAGTGCCCCATGGCCCTCCCCTTGTAGGCGGCCTCGTCGGTCTCCACTCCGGTACAACTCGGTACTCTCTCGGCAAACGGCGAAGCCTCCGTAGCTCTTGCGCGTCCCGGAAAACAAGGGAACCCACGTCTCGTCTCGCCATACGCACAACGTTGTTAGAGCGTAGTTAGTATGGTTGTTAGTGAGATTAATCAAGGTAATGCATATATATAATTATAGTTATATACATACGGAAGCCAAGGAGTTTATATAAAGTTCAAGGTTCAGAAGCATTTCCTATGCCTATCGACCATTCCTGGGGCTCGTCCTACGGTCAAGCATGGCTACGGTACCAGCGAAACGACCCGGATTTCCGCGAACGGATCCCGAATCTTAGCACCTCGGTGGTAGTCCCGGGAAGGCTACCACGTGCAATCACTGTCCTCGGCGTTCCAAAATCCATACGAGAAAGGTAAAAACAATGAATTAGAGTACAACATTTATTTTATTACATTAATCGGAGTACATCTGCGGCACATCACAGGAGTACAAGTCCATCGGGGTGAATCAAACGAGAAATAAAACGTCTAGCGACGGCTCCATGAAAAGCGCGGGAAACTCTCTCTCCATATCCGCGAGCGGCTCAAGTGTAGGAAGAGCTCTAGTCCATAACCGTCGTTGTCGAAGTCGTAGTACGGCTCGGCGTAGAGTGCCGGGGTCTACCGATAAGCGGGTAGGTCATGTCAGCAGCAAAGGCAAGCGGTGTATATTCTACTATGCATGAGATAACCCTAGTACGAAAAATTTTGTAGAAAGCTTAAGCAAAGCGAGCGAGTGCAACGTACAAGGTAAGCGAATAGCAAGGAGGTCCACACCTCGGGGGAAGCTTCGCTTCGAGGTCCACACCTCGGGGTCCGCACCCCGCTCAAGGAATACCACACCAAAACACGGATCTCAACCACGATCCAGGCAACTCTCATACGCGATGTGGGGCCCATAGGCTCCTGTCCCATCTCAACGGCGGCCGGGCTCACACTCGGGGGAGAGAAGAAGCACAAGAGATGAGTAGCTAGTCGGGTAGAGATCGAAAGGCCCCATCCATAACCGGTGGACACGGACTATAGCTATGGGTTTAACACTTTCTGCGGGGGATTTGTACAGCGTACCCGCCGGGGTGGGTCCGGAACGGGCGCGTCACCGGTCTCAAACCCTACCTGCGAGTTTCGAAGCTCCAAGTAAGTGGATAGTACCCTTCTGCATCTCCGAGCTGGCCGGCCTCGCGGCGAGCTCATACTACCGTGAGAGGTCCCTCGAAGGCGCGCTCGGGAGACCTTCCACGGCCTCGCGAGCTCGCCGGGGAGTCTACTAAGGAGGGAAAGACCACTCCCGACACGATCCACAGATCCTCCAACGGGAGGGGTGCTATCCACTACAAGTCTCACCCAGCACCCCCGCCCAATACAAGGCGGGCGGTACGTGCAATCGTCATCGAAGCAAGGTCAGCGGCAGTCGGTCCTTAAGGGCCGAGAGCGACACTGTATCCTCATCCCACACGACACGACCCTCGGCAAGAGGCCAGATCGCATCTTCCCTCGGCAGCCGTTCACAAGTAACCAAGCGGCTCGCTCCCGCCAAAAACACAGCGAGGGGATACACACCCAGAACGCACGCTAGAAACACACCGAGATACCCACATCTCAGTCCAAACCCAGAGCACCATCCATAATCAAGCAACAAAAGTATGGATAGTTGAGGTAAGGGACTAGCTAGGGGTCTGTAGCTAGTCCCGCAGTAGAAGAGCAAGGAAACAAGGGTATAACAAAGCATCAAGGCATGGCTATTAAACGGGTTATGCAATTCAACAATTCCATGCATTAAAGTAAAGCACTAGCAGCTACATAGCAACATAGGATCTATATGGTTGGGAGTGACATGACACCTTCGTTGCCGTTGAAGCAGTCGCTGTCCGGAGTAGTGTACTCGGGGTCCTCCACGTCCTCCTGGTCGAAGCTCGGGTCTGCGGCACGAGATTCGACGCGAAATAAGATAACGGTGCACATCTAAGCAATAACTCCAAATAAGAATCAATTTAGAAGATCCAAATGAACCCAAACTACCTACAATCAGCAAGGTTTCGCAAATACGGATTTATAGAAATTAGTTTTGTATTTTTCTGAGCTTCCTAGAATTTATTATGAATTTTTAAAGGTCAAAGACATTTTCTGGAATTTTAAACAGAAAAGAAAAGGAATTTCCGAAAAGAGCCGCCGACGTCGCGCATGACGTCGCCCTTCGTGGTTTGACGACGGCCGCAACATGGCCGAGTGCCGCCGGGCCGTGGGCGGCCCGCCGGACTCGATTTTGCCCGTGGGTTGGTTTCGGCCCAAGACGGCGCCGCACCGCAGCCCCACTAGAGGAGGCGTTCAAAGTCCGGTTTACCCCCTCCTCGCTCTTAACCGTGCTCGGCCGGCGGCCTGCCGGCGGACAACCGGGCCTAGGGCCCAATCCCGGCCGTCGGCCCGTTTTCCCCCTTTAACCGGGCGCGCGCTCGCCCGGTTGCCCGGCCGGTGCTCGACGATATGCCTTGGCGGCGCGCGCGACCGCGCGGTGCGCCGCCGGCGTCGGGTTGGTGTGCCTCTCGCCCCCGCTCAATGTCTCCGGGCCGTGGTGCACGTCACGGCGCGGCCTGCGGGGTGAGCCGGCCGGGCGGGCGCTCAACCCCGTGGCCTCGCGCGCGGCGAGCGCGCGCGCCGTCCCGCAGCCGGCACGATGCCGCCGCCGCCGGCGCGCGCCCGGCGCGCCCCGCCCCAAAATCTTCCCCCCGCATGAACCCTCGGGTCGACGCCCGCACACCCCCCCACGCCCCGCATGTCCGGCTCGCTCGCCGGCGCGGCCGCCTCGGTAACCGGCGCGCGCCGTGCCGCATCACGGCGACGCTCGGTCCCTCGACAGAAGTCCGGCGTGAAGGCCCCCGACCGACAACCCCCCGCACAGAGAGCACCGGCTCGACCCGCCAAACACGCAACCTTTCCACGCACGGCGACGGCGTGCTCCGAGAGGGCTCGCCCGCCGCTTGGGGTAGCCGCGCGCGACGCCCCCCCCCCCCCGTCCACCTATTCCACCCGAGCCCGCATCGCTCTTCGCGCGGCGACGGCGGAGCTCGAGGCACAACCGCCCAGAGCCCCCCATCCGCCGCGCACGGCAATCCCGCGCACGAAGGCCGCGCACCGTGCAAGAAATTCCATAGCGATGCGTCTCCATACATGGATTGCCAACACAGGAAGAATCCAAGGGGGAGAAGAGAAGAGAAAGGCCGCGGTGCTCACGGTGGGGCGACGGTGTAGTCGTGGCCGGCCTGACGAAGGCGTGTCGTTGGTGTTCCGGCGTGAAGGCGTTCCGGCGAGGTAGACGCTCCCCCGGTGGCGCAGGTGTTCACGCCGCCGCGCCTCCTCCCCCGGCTCGACGTTGTGGTCCGTGCTCTCGCCGCTCCCGGTTCCCGCTCCTTCCCCTCCCGGTGCGCGCGCGACGGCGATGTCACTCCTCCCGCGCGCGACGCCTTCCCCCAACGGCGCGGCGGCGGCGCGGGCGCGCCCGCTTTCTCCTTCCACTCGCCGGCACGCGGCCCGAGCCTTGAGAGGTAGAGGAAACCCCAAGAGGGGTGGTTAGCCTTGCCTCGCAGCCCCCACACCGCCTCCTCCCCTTTTGAATCCGCGCCGCGGGGCCTCGAGGGGTGAAAGGTCCTCCGTGCCCTTGGCACCGCCGCCGAGCGGGGGCGGTGGCGCGCCGTGGCCGCGCGGCCCCGGGTGCCTTGGATGCCCGCGGGGGGGGCAAAGTTGCCCTTCACCTTTTCCCCGGCCGCCTCCCGTCCCCGCGCGCGCCGGCCCTTGGCGTGCGTGCCGGCCGGCGGCCCCGCCGCTCCCCGTCCCGCGCGCGCGGCCCGGGCCGGGACCGCGCGCGCGCGCCCGGGCGGCTCGGTTGGCCGGCGCGGGGGGGGGTCAAGCGGTGAGGGGTGAAGAGGATAAGAGTTGGGGGTCGACGAATGGGGCCCGCGCGGCAGTTGTTAGAGAAGAGAGAGGGGCGCGCGGCGGGGTTATTGGGCCGCAAGATGTCCCGGGTTGGGCCGCCGCATCGCAAGGGATGTTGGATACGCCCAAAGCACTTGGCTGCCCTTGCCTAATAAACCAAATAGTTTGACTAAGGATTTGAAAAATAGTTTGGATTTGATCCTTTCAAATTCAAACTTCACTCAATTGAACTCCAAATAAACTAATGAAAAACCAACTCACAAATTATACCATATTTTGAACATATGTTTTATAAAATAGGATAATTTAGTGGAGAATTTAGAGAGAGGCTAGCAATTTTGGCTCGAAAATTGATAGCACTCAAATGCAAGCAAAAAGTTTTAAATTTTCACAAAAAATTACACACCTAAATTCCTGGGTTGTTACACAACCGAGACCAGTGCCCGAAGCATCACAAAAGACTTCAAACAGTTTAGAATTGTCCGGCTGCACTAGCACTGGGGCTGTAGTGAGATGTTGCCTTAACGTGTGGAAAGCTTTTTCACAATCTTTGCTCCACACAAACTTAACTCCCTTCTTTAATAGTTCAATCATAGGTTTAGCGATCCTGGAGAAATCCGGAATGAAACGACGATAATAGCCTGCTAAACCTAGAAAACTTCGGATTTGATGTACTGTCTTGGGTGGTTTCCAATCCATAACCTCTTGTACTTTGCTAGGATCCACCGATATGCCTTCCTTGGAAATAGTGTGCCCCAAAAATTTCACACTATCCAACCAAAATTCACATTTGGAGAACTTGGCATAAAGCTTGTGATCTCGCAAACGTTGCAAAACAATTCGGAGATGTTTTGCATGTTCTTCTTCATTCTTGGAATATATTAAGATATCATCAATGAATACCACCACAAACTTGTCTAGCTCCGTCATGAATACAGAATTCATGAGATACATGAAATAAGCAGGTGCATTGGTAAGACCAAAGGACATTACCAAATACTCATAAAGACCGTATCGGGTGGAGAAAGCTGTCTTGGGAATATCACATGGTCTGATCTTTATTTGATGGTACCCTGACCGAAGATCAATCTTGGAGAAAACTTTGGCTCCAGCCAACTGATCGAACAGAACATCGATGCGGGGTAAAGGATACTTATTCTTGATTGTTACCGCATTGAGAGGTCGGTAGTCCACACACAACCTCAAGCTACCATCTTTCTTCTTCACAAATAAAGCTGGGCAACCCCAAGGTGAAGAACTTGGGCGAATATAACCCTTATCTAGCAACTCTTGAAGTTGGGTCTTCAATTCTGCTAATTCCTTGGGTGGCATACGGTAAGGTCTTTTGAAGACGGGGGCTGTCCCCGGTTGAAGTTCAATGACAAACTCGACATCTCGGTCGGGTGGCATACCCGGCAATTCATCGGGAAAAACATCCGCAAACTCTCGAACTACTGGAATTTCTTCCAGCTGGGAAGTGATTGCCACATAAGACGAAGATTCACATCATCCTTGAAAGGTAGGTATAGAGTCGTGGCTCCAACAATCGGTGAGTTGATCTCTACCACTCTCTCTGAAATATCCAGTACTACCTTATGTCGGTTCATCCAGTCCATTCCTAGAATGACATCCATACCTTCTAATCCCAAAATGATAAGGTCCGTGTCAATTATTTTGCTTCCTAATTCCAAGAGTACTCCCCTGGTCACCAACTCGGAAGAGATGTTCCCTCCTGCTGTTTTGATTGTAAAAGAGTCTTTGGTGTTGCAGGAGTTGAGTCCTACTTTGCTCAGCGTCTTAGCATTCATGAAGCTATGGGTAGCTCCAGAATCAAACAACACACGGATTGGTTTGCCTCGAATAGAGAATGTGCCCATCATTACTGGTGCTCCTTCTGGAATATCACCCACAGAAGTGAAGCTGAGTCTGCCCTCCCTGACTTGAGCAATCTTCTTCTTGCCCTTCTTGATGGGTTTGGAAACTTGTCTCTGATTAGGCTGAGTTAGTCGGTGCCGCCTGTTGGTCTAGCACAGTTGCAGGCATGACCTAGCGAAGTGTTCTGGTTCACCACACTTGAAACAACAACGTTCATTGTTTCCATTGGGGCTAGGTACAATAGGCTTGGGAGTCGGCTGTTGCGTGTTGGGAAGGCAAAGAGTTTCTTGAGTCCGATCCTGGGACAATTTAGCCAACAACGTTCCTGACTGTGAAGCCTGCTGGAAGTCTGGTAAGGTCTTCCGCATAATGCGTATCTTGCAACGCTGTGCATGATTGGGCATGGAGTCAGCCTTTCTTTTCTTCTCGGCTTGGGCTCTCTTCATGGCATCTTCTTGGGAGATAGCCTTATTCACTAGCATGGGGTAGCTGTCAAACTTTACCAGATTTAGCCATTCAGCCAATTTACTATTCAGACCTTCACGAAAAAGCTCCATCTTCTTCGTGTCGGTATCCACATGATATCCTCCATACTGGCAGAGGTTATTAAACTTCTGCGCGTACTGGTACACCGTGTCTGACCCTTGCTTGAGAGCCAATAACTCTCTCATTTTCCTATCGGTAAGTGCTTTAGGAAGGTGATGATCTCTGAAAGCCTTTTTGAATTCTTCCCAAGTGATTTCATACTCAGGCTGTTGCATGGATTTGTAGTGTTCCCACCACATTAAAGCAGAACCACGAAGCTGCAATGCTGCGAATTTAGCCTTGCGTCCTTCTGAACATGGCAAGGTAAACACCGCAAACATAGCTTCAATGGCCCGAATCCAGGCATCAGCATCCATGGGTTCTTCCGTCCCATTGAACTGCGGAGGATTCATCTCCAGAAAGTGTTTGTACTCGGTTACTTGACCTTGGGCATTAATCTGATTCCCATGAGGTTGCTGCTGCTGGGATTGCTGCTGTAGATATAGGAGAATTTGGCGCATCATCTCGGTTTGATTAGCCACTACTGTCGGGTCTGGCGATGGTGGCGGCTGGTTGCGACCACTAGGATCACCGAAACCATTCGGAGTGCTGCGTGTCGAGCCCACCATCTGAAAAATTCGAGTTTTCATAAGTTACACATTCGTAAGCTTGTTCAGCAAGTAGAACATGTACGACGAAAACTCAAATTGACCAAATAGCTAGACTCGAGACAGTTGCACTGCATCGAAATGACAATTTCCAACATTCTGAAACCAAAGTTCCCGAAATGTTCAAAATTTTCCGGCAACTCGGTAGGTTCATAAGACCAAACTTGGCATCCAGGGGTTAAGCTAGATGAGTCAGGAACAAGGTGCAAAGGTGCAAGATTCGGAATGACGTGTTCCGGAAAGACAGCAAGACCTAGGTTTACTATTTGAGCAAAGCTTGAGATTTGAAAACCTATGATCGTGCAAATACTTCTCGACAAAGATCTGGATAGATTGGGAGCACTTGGGTGTAGATCACTATTATGGAAACTCTGCATAAAGGTCTAAGAAGAGGTCACGACAACAGGGTCGACTAAACGGTTCAACAACACTTTAGATTCGGTTTAAAGGTTGTTTTTGTTGTTATTAGAATATTACTTAAGGAAAACAACACTTGTGGTCCGTTTAATTATTGAACAGGTTTTTATCATGATGCAAGAACGACCTATTCGTCCTCACCAAGCAATTAAACCAAAATAAATCGGAGTTAGTGCCGGTGGCAAGGCAACAATTACGTCTCTCCCTATAATAACTAGTCGAGACTATCGGTACTCGCTTAGCAACTTACGAACGTGGTTAGTGTACCTGCAGAATATCACAGAACACCACGAACCTTTCATGCCAGCACTCATGAAAGCGTCCACATACATTACCGTTCACTATAGAAATGGCACCCATGCGTTAAGCCGCTGCATGGACAGCGTCCAACCTTGGACATTCTCCGTTTGAATGGAGTATATCCTTGCCTCGCATGAGCGACATGCGGAATGCTCACGTATGAAAGACGTGGCAAGACACAACTCATAAACAGACGCGAAGATGGGATCCGTGGAAGGGATCACTCCATCAACCCTCGCAATTCCCGTGATGCGGAATGAAGACACGTATAAAACACGTGGCTCATCTAGTTTGGTTGTGCAGGAAAGTAAGTCTGACATAAAGTAATGTGCTGGGAGTTAGCAAAAATAAACCATAGATTAATAAGCCACCTGAAAGAACCCAAAGATTCCCTCTAGGGCCTCTCGGTCTAGTTTATCCTTAACGGGCCAACGCATTTTGTAAACACAACCAATCTTGGCAAGTTTTATTCGAAAATCATGTGATTAGAGTTGTTAATTAAACTCTGGTGCATGCAGTCGCTCTGATACCAGCTGTGACAACCCGCCCAGGAAAATACCGTACTATCGCCTAAGACCGATCCACTTTGGTCATTTAAGCAATAGTAAAGTATCATCCTATCGTTAGTTGCCGGGTTAACGCCCGATAAATCACTTGGACATCGAACAGAGGATCGACACATGCATTAAAACTCACGCGAAGACGAGTCCAGAGTACAACATGAATTAAACATTTTATTACAAACCATTGTTCATGACATGGAGTAAAGGTTCAGAGTTCGAAAATACAAATGAAATAAAATAAACTAGCGCAACGGTAGACATCACAGAGGCCATCCGTGATGTCATCACTTGTCGTCACCCATCCGGTCAATCACACCTGCAACAACAATTTTAAAGCAAGGCTGAGTATACTAATACTCAGCAAGACTTAACCGTCGGGTGATAACTACATCACCAAACTCTAGACATGAAAGGCTTTTGTCCGGTGGAGTTTCTTTTGCTAAACAGCTGCTAAGAGTAGATCCTTACTTTCAATCTTTTAGCACGAGTTCTAGTTGATTACCATTTCTAAGTGTGCCAACTAATTCAATCAATAATTGAACAAGCAATTAATTCATCCAACCATATTCCTCGAGTTCCATCATTATGGGATATCATGGCCAGTTGATTAAGCAGTCTCGGGTAACGGTGAGAGGCCGACAATCGATTGATTTAAACCTTGCAAGGTAAACCCAAACACACGGTAGGCTACCCCCGCAAGGACAACTTTCCCAGGCCGTTTCCGTCGATCTTCGGCTCGGGAGCGGAACCTACATTCCTTGGTACAAGGTTTACTGGATCGCTCCCACACGAACGTCCAGACTCACTCGGGTACCACACGTTGTAAAGCGGGGGGACACAAGTGCCCCGTGTGTGTAGTAGGGAAAGGTTCCCTTACCGCGTCAATCGGGTACTAGGCTTACCGGTCCCATACCCGGCATATGTTTAGTACGTTCAAAAGCTTAGCCCACGAAAGCCACTGGACCGGAGCCCAAATCCCATGCTCTTACCACATGAGCAATCCATTTAAGGATATCTTAAGATTCCTATCTAGGAACCTAATCTCGCGAGTGACAAACATCACTCGACTTCTATCGGTCCTATAGCATAGCAGCTATCGACCTAGCATACTAGTGATAGAGCATAGGTACCTAGGGATCATGCATCTAGGGTTTCAAATCAACTCCTGAAACGTAAATGCACAATCGTAGCAAACATAATTGCAAAATTTTTAAAAGATGGGTTAACGATCCGGGGCTTGCCTTCGATGGCAAGGTTGGCCTTGGGCCCTTCTGGACTTGGTCCAGGTCTTGCTCTACAACGACGTGGTGCACGTCTCCGTCGCGCTCCTCCGTCTCCTCCGTCCGCACACGCGTACGCCTACCGCTCTAAGATCTACACGAGGATGCAATGCAAGATTTATTTGATGATTTTTAATTTAATTAACCACAAACCATAAATTATAACCATAGGGTGCATTAGTTGGACACATTCACCTAGATAAGAATACATTTAGCATACTCTTCCAAAAAGGAACAATATGCAATTCTTTATTAAACATTTGAATAAAGGTTCTTATTATACTTATCATTTCATGTGAAAGCTTCATTTCCTTTTATCTGCTCCAATAAAGGTGTAATTAATATTTTTATTTAAGAATTACTTTCTTATTAAGTGATGATAATTAATTACCTTTTAATTGTATTAAATAATACTTTCGAAAAGGAAAAAGAATTAAATTAAGGATTTTCTTTATTTAATTTCCCTTTAATATTAAAAGGGGTTTTAAGCTTTTTATTAAGCAATTAAATTACCAAAAATTACATGAGTGTTTCTTAATCTTACTAGCACCTATCCTGGTCCATTGGACCCACATGCAAGTGTTGGATGCTAGGAAATTAAATGTCATTGAAAATAACAAAGACTAGCTAGTGATTTCATTTTAAATGCATATAAAAATAATTAAGCCTCAAAATGATCCAAACTTTCTTGTGCATGCTCTCTGGTCCTAAGCAAGTCTAAAAAGCCAGCATGTTCACATGGAATCTCTACTGAACTTGGTTTATTAATTTACAAAGGAAAACATGCATAAATCAAGAATAATTATTTCTGCTAATCCAAAAAACATGATTAATTCACAACATGTGTGTTTTGGTATTATAAGACAGTGTGCACAAGTTGGGGTCAAAAACATAAATATATTTAACAAGAAAAATTACTTATGCAGATCTTCCTGAAATAGAAAAACATTTTTATAAAACGATTTACATTATAAATTTGTGCAATTTTTGTCATAGGCGCTAGTCATGACCTAGCACACAACATATTCAAAAATTAGCTACATAGGATTTATGGTTTTTGAGATATTGCAGATTTAGGGTTTTCACATTTGTATTTTTCATGCAAAAACTATAATGAATTAGCTCAGGCTAGAATAACTAAAGTTGTAGAATAATTCACAACAGATCCAACAAAATTGGTTTCACATTTTTCTGAATTTTTTGTGATTTTCTATGCAATTTACAAAAATCATCCAACTCACTTTTCCTATTGGAGATGCGCTTTTGCAGTTAGGCCCCTGACAAGAACTGTTCCTTCGCAATGTGGCCCTCAGGCGCGGTGGCCGGCGCGGGGTGCCAAATTCCGGCGATCACCGGCGGCGGGGCCGGTCGGGGATGGGTCGGGAAGGGTCTATGGGTCACTGGGGGCCGGTTTGTGGGGTTGGACGGGGACGAGATGCTACCGGCGGGGGCGCTCGCGGCACACCGCGGCGGCCGGCGGCCGCGCGCTCCGACTCCGGCGAGGGCCGGCTCGGTTGGCCGCCGGGGTGGGGCCGCGCGTCGCGAGAAGCGGTAGCCGCCTTATAGGGGCTCTCCCGGCCCGGGCACCGGGCGGGACGGGGGAGGGCGGCGCGGGCGGGGGCCGGCTCGGGCGCGGGCGCCACGGGGGGGCCGTACCACGGCGCGGCACCGGCCGCCGGCCGCGGTACCCTCGGGCGCGGGGCCTCGATGCGCGCGGCCTCGGGCACGCCCTCGGGTACGCGGCCTCGGGGCGCGCGGCCTTGGGAGCGAGCGAGCATCGGGGAGCGAGCCGCCGTACGGCGCGCAGCAGAGGGCGCGCGCGCGGGCGAGCGCGCGGCGCCGGTGTCGCGGCGCGGCGCGACGTCGCCGGAATCATTGCGGACTGGCCCTGTTTCATCGCGTTTTTCTCCCAAAAATTGAATAACAGTGCACAAAGCAATGAATAGGAAAGTTGTAGATCTAACTACCCTCTACAACTTTCAAAAAGGCCATATAGTGTTTTTCTCAATGGAATTTGCAGGAACGTCGTGCCAACTTGGAATGTCAGCCTGTTCTGAAAAACAGGAACATCTGTCTTGCAAGGGGTTTTTCACAATTTTCCACCCAAAATTTGAAATGCCACTCTACATGAAAGTTGTGTCCCTCAACAAGACGGACAACTTTCATAAAGGTAGATTTTGAAGTGTTTAGGTGAATTTTGGAGAACGCGGCAAAAGTTCCGGACGACATTTGCTGACGTCAACGGTAAAGCGGGGTTTGACCGTGTCTTTGGTCAAGGGTTGACCACGGGTGTGTGTAGGCTTGGTCAAGGGGTTCATTAGGGTTCAATGGCGAGGTTTTCGGGTGACGGCCCAGGTTGACCTAGGTTTGACCGGTGTTTGACCGGGGTTTGACCGGTTGACCTGGTCATTAACGTTAATAATGTTAATTAGAAAACTGGGGCGTCACAGTCATGCCCCTATCCACCTCAGCCGACTTGAGCTTCGAGAACAGCTCGTTCACCGTCAGAGTGTCATACTTCTCCGACTCCACAATGGCC
Organism: Cenchrus americanus; assembly: GCA_947561735.1. Lineage (NCBI taxonomy): Eukaryota > Viridiplantae > Streptophyta > Magnoliopsida > Poales > Poaceae > Cenchrus > Cenchrus americanus. The sequence continues at coordinate 183,366,663 of OX387245.1, forward strand.
TCGAACTTTCCGCCCCATATTGTACGATCCAAAGAGTGTAAGATCTTGACCGCTCTATCATGATCATCGTACGGGAGTACGTCCACATTGGCCCTCATGTTGTTCACAACCACCATGAACCTCTGAAACAAGGCATCAATGGACTCACCGGGGAGATGAGTGAAGTTCTCGTACTCTCTCCGGTAGGTCGCATACATCCGTGCCTGAACCTAGGCATTCCCAACATGAGCCTCCTTCAACACCGCCCAAATCCTACAAGCCAAGTGCTCGGTGTGCACCCGATCGAACTCGGCCGACACAAAGCACGAAACAAGTAGTCGACCGCCTTATTGTTGGCGTCGAATCCGTCCCTTGATCGGAGTGAGGAAGTCCATCGGCCGGACATAGCCCTCGTGTCCATCGTGACATCCCAAAGGATCTGACCCTTTCCGCGGAGGAACGCACCCATCCGCTTACTCCACATCTGGTAGTTCTTGCCATCGAAGTGTGGAGGACCCGAACCCCGTTCCTGGTACGCCATCCTTGGATCTTAGACTGGTTAGAGTCAATAAAGACCCGAACCGGCTCTAATACCACTTGAAGGATCGAAACGGCGAACCAGAGATGGGGGGGGAGTGAATGGGAGCCGATAAAAATTCTTCTCCAGGAACTCGACTTAAGACCCAAAGTCACTTCCAAAGACCTCTACACAAACTTGCCAAGATCACGTAGTCACAACGGACCTACTGACCCTAGGAACAAGTTAGAGCTAGCTTAGAAACAAAGCGGAAGCACAATAGAACAAGCCTAGGCAAACTTCACTGGAAAGTTCGGAATCTCCGCACTTTTTTCCGGAGTCTCCGGGGTTTCCGGAGAAAAGGTCCGCAGAAATGTTCGGAGAAAAAGTCCGGATACTCCGCACTTTTTCCTGGAGTCTCCGGGGTTTCCGGAGAAAAAGTCCGGAGAAAAAGTCCGGATACTCCGGGTTTTTTTCCGGAGAAAAGCCCGAAGTAAAATTTCAGCCTTTGAGAGGGAGAAGGGAAAAAGGCAAAACTCGATCAAACGACCTCCAAAAATCACGAAATTTGAACCAAGGCCTCTCAACACCACAAAGAGGCTTTTCCCAAAAAATCTTCCCAAGAAGATCAAGCCATCACCACCAGAAAAAAGATTTAGGCTAGGAACCCTAGAGAGAGACCTTTTTCCTCAAAAACACCGAACTCCCGATTCGCTCCACGGACTTGAACAAGACTTTGGGGATATTAGGAACACCTCATGAGGAGTCCATAGCCAAGTTTAATCCCACCAAAACTCGTCCAAAAAGGAGGAATCAAGGAAATCCCGCCAAGAGCACTTCCAACCCAAGAACTCAAGAAACCCCAAAATCGAGCACCTTTACTCACGGATTTGGGAGGGGAATCACAGCCCAAAGAACCACGAAGGGTTCCCACAAATTTCCCCCATCAAATCCCCAAGAGAAAGGTCCCGAAAACAACCCAAAGAAATCACCAAGAGAGGGCTCCGAAAATCACCACCAAGAACAACGGGAAAACGCATCCAAACCTTGAGGAACCACGCCGAATCATTTATACATGAAACAAAGGTTCATACAAGGTCTAGCAAGCCGCCCGATCATCCGGCCCCTCTCAACAAGATCTCTCCATGAAGCTCTCTTGCTAGTCCTATGGAAATCCTAGGAAAATAGGAAGGGAAAATAGGAAAGCAAATGAACTAGGGTTTCAAGAGATGGCTGCCATCCTCTCACCTCTTGGGTTATATAGGAGGCAACCGAAAGTCTAAAATGGCCCTAAAGCCTAAACTAAGATACACACCCACCAAGGGCATTTTGGGAATTTGTCTTCGTAGCACCATCGGACGGATGCCCGGCAACCGCACTTCGCGTAGCCTCGACGCAAGCCTTGCGATCCCGACGCGTGTCCTCCGCCTCGAAGCTTCCGGCGCCCTGCGACCCCAAACCGGTCAGACCGGTTCTCCAAACCGGTCGGGGGTGGTTTCGGCCGACGACCACGCCGGTCTTCGGCCTCGGCTTTGTGGCTCGGCCCGAGTAACCGGTGATTTTTTCGGTGAACCACCGCAAACCCGGCCGAACTTGATGTAGCCTCCGCCAATCACCACTCATGACTTGGCTCCCACGAAGTCCGGCTCGACCTTGGTTTTGTGGCTCAACCAAGAAACCGTCCACCGACTTCATCTTGCTGTTCTTGCCACCATGCGGCCCGCACTCGACCCCGCTAGCCACCGGGTCCCTCGAACGAAGCCTACTTGTCTTCTCCACACTTGGAGGCCTCACCGGCAACGACCTTTCGCGCTTGTTCTTCACCTGCACCAACCCGAGTCAAGCCGCAACCTGCACCTGCAATACTTAGCCAAGAATCAGTCCACACAACGTTGTTAATCACTCATCACACAAGGAAGCGACCATCCACCGGTCCTCGAACCACACATGGTCCTCAGTCGAGAAGTCATGAGCATTGAACCAGCGGTACCGACCCCACTCAGGTGGTCGGAGGTACCAATTACCTTCTTCCGTGCGAATCAATGGACCAGCTTCTCTGAACCAGGACGGTTCCCCCTCGTCCTGAAGCCAGTGGTCGTGGGCTCCAAGCTCAACAAGGTCCTCATCGATGGTGGAAGTGGGCTCAACGTCCTTTTCACCAAGACCTTGAAGAAGATGAAGCTCGACATCACCCACATGCTCACCAAGAGCAACACGCCCTTCTACGGCATCGTCCCCGGTAACGCGGCTATCCCACTGGGCTTCGTGGTCCTACCAGTTACCTTCGGGGAATCTCGGGACAACTACCGTACCGAGTACATCAAGTTCGAGGTCGCGGACTTCGAGACTTCCTACCACGCCATCCTCGGCAGACCGGCCATCGCCAAGTTCATGGTGGTGCCCCACTACACCTACTTGGTACTCAAGATGCCAAGCCCAGCGGGTGTACTCTCTCTCCAAGGGGACTTGAAGATCTCCCACGACTGCAACACAGAAGCCGTGGAGATCTCCTCTACGAATCAAGTACCCAACGCGATGATGGAGGTCTACGCTGCGTCGAAGAAGCTTGCTACAAGCGAACTCGACATCCCGAGAAGCGCCGGCGCCAACAAGCCTCAGCCACCTGAGGAGGTTCTTATCAAGACGATCGACCTCGGAACAGGCGACCCCAACAAGACCACCACCATCGGGGCCGGCCTCGACCCCAAATAGGAAGACGCGCTCATCAACTTCCTCCGGGCTAACCGCGACATCTTCGCGTGGAAGCCAGCGGACATGCCAGGAGTGCTCAGGGAGTTGATCGAGCACTGCCTCAACGTCGATCCTAAGGCCACCCCCAAGCGACAACACCTCCGACGCTTTGCCGACGACAGATTGGACGCCATCAAGAAGGAACTCGCCAAACTACTCGCGACTGGCTTCATCAGAGAAGTCTTCCATCCTGAGTGGCTCGCCAACCCTGTCCTCGTCCGCAAGAAGAACTCCAACGAGTGCAGGATGTGTGTCGACTACACTGACCTCAACAAGCACTACCCCAAGGACCCCTTCGGGTTGCCGCGGATTGATCAAGTCATCGACTCCACAGCGGGCTGCGACCTACTCTGCTTCCTCGACTGCTACTCCGAGTACCACCGGATCGCGATCAAGGAAGAAGGCCAGGAAAAGACCGCGTTCATCACCCCATTTGGCACGAACTGCTACACGACCATGTCCTTCGGGTTGAAGAACGCCGGCGCCAATTACCAACGAGCTATCCAGGCCTGCTTCAAAAAGCAACTCAATAAGAACGTCGAAGCCTACGTGGATGATGTGGTCGTCAAGACCAGAAACTCCAGTTCCCTCATCGACGACCTTGAAGAGACTTTCGCATCTCTGCGCGAGTACCGCTGGAAGCTCAACCCGAACAAGTGCATCTTCGGCGTACCTTCGGGCAAACTACTCGGCTTCATCATTAGCCAGCGCGGCATCGAAGCCAACCCCAAGAAGATCTCCGCCATCACCAGCATGAAAGCTCCCACGTGCATCAAAAACATCCAGAAGCTGACCGGGTGCATGGCGGCACTGAACAGATTTATCTCGAAGCTTGGAGAACGGGGGCTCCCCTTCTTCAAACTACTCAAGCACCAAGAGAAATTCGTGTGGACTCCAGAGGCGGATCAAGCCCTTTCCCAACTCAAGGACTTCCTATCGAAGCCGCCGGTCCTCACGGCTCCTCGCAAGGGCGAGCAGCTACTGCTCTACCTCGCCGCAACTACTCACGTGGTCGGCATGCGCCATCATCGTCGAGCGGCGGGGAAGACGGCCACGCCTACCCGGTCCGGGGCGCCCGGCCTACTTCGTCAGCGAGGTCCTATCAGAGTCCAAGGCACGCTATCAGCCTGTGCAGAAGCTCCTGTACGCAGTACTCATCACCTCGCGGAAGCTACAACACTACTTCCAGGAGTACTCGATCTCCGTCGTCACTGACTACCCGCTCGGCGACATCCTGCGGAACCAAGATGCTACTGGAAGAATCTCTAAGTGGGCAGTCGAGCTCAGCGCCCTCACCATCGACTTTAAGCCAAGCACAGCCATCAAGTCGCAGGCGCTAGTCGACTTCATGGTGGAGTGGCGGGAGAACCAGCTACCTACTCCAACCGTGCGACCAGAGCATTGGGTGATGTACTTCGATGGCTCACTCAACCTCGAGGGCGCAGGTGCAGGGGTACTCCTAATCTCTCCAACGGGCGAACAACTCAAGTACGTCCTGCAGATCTTCTAGAAGGTCTCAAACAATGAAGCCGAGTACGAAGCTCTCCTACATGGGCTCCGCCTCGCGTCTTCACTGGGCATCAAGCGGCTACTAGTCTACGGCGACTCCGCAGTGGTCATCAACCAAGTCAACAAGTCCTGGGACCGCAACAAGGAGAACATGGACGCCTACTGCCTAGAAGTCCGCAAGCTCGAGAACAAGTTCTACGGTCTCGAGTTCCACCACATCGTCCGCGACAACAACGTTGCAGCGGACGTTCTCTCGACGCTTGGATCTACCCGCGCTCAAGTACCAGCGGGTGTCTTCGTTCACGAACTTCACGCACCATCCATCCCGGAGCCGGCGCCACCGACCACTGTCCCAGCGCACCCACCAGCTGGACAAGAGGTCATGATGATCGACGTGGACTGGAGGTAACCCTTCATCGACTACCTCAGCGAGCAGAAGGTTCCCTCAGACAAGAACTCGACCGAGCAGCTCATCCGTCGCGCCAAGTCCTACGTCCTCGTCGGAGACAAGCTTTACAAGCGGGGCACATCTTCCGGAGTACTCATGAAGTGCGTCCCTCGGAAAAAAGGCAAGGACATCTTGGAGGAGATCCACAAGGGCGTCTGCGGCAACCACGCGTCCTCCCGCACACTGGTCAGCAAGGCCTTCCGGCGAGCTTTCTACTGGCCCACAGCCCTGGGCGACGCCAAAGAACTCGTCAGAAGGTGCCAAGGATGCCGCACTTCGCCAAGCGCGACAACACGTCCCGGCCTACAAGCTAGTCACCATACCGCCAACCTGGCCCTTCGCCTGCCGGGGGCTCGACATGATTGGGCCACTACCAACGGTGCCGGGTGGTTTCAACGAGTATTGGTGGCCATCGACAAGTTCACCAAGTGGATCGAGGTCAAGCCGGTCACATGCCCCAAGGCCGATAGAGTACTCGACTTCTGGATGAACTCGTGCATCGCTACGGACTACCCCACCGCATCATCACGGATCCGGGCTCCAACTTCAACAACCACCGGCCCGGGAGTACCGCGAGAACAGCGGGATCGACGTCCGATATGTCTCAGTTGCCCATCCTCGGGCCAACGGACAAGTCGAGCGCGCCAACTGGATGGTGCTCGACGCTCTCAAGAAGCGGCTACACGATGCTGCTAACTCCAAAGGAGGCAAGTGGATCAAGGAACTACCCAACGCACTCTGGGGGCTACGTACTCAGCCCTCCAAGCCAATGGGGCAATCCCCTTACTTCCTGGTCTACGACTCCGAAGCAATCCTCCCTGCTGACGTCATATGGAACTCACCAGCAGTGGAGCATTACGACGAAGGCGTCTCTGAAGACAGCAGACGAGTTGACATCGACGCCTCGAAGAAGCTCGGCGCGCCGCCCTCGTCCAATCGGGAAGAAGGTACCTGGAGGGTATCCGACGCTACCACGATCGCAACGTCAAGGAACGCTCCTTCAACGTTGGTAATCTCGTCCTCTGTCGTATCCAGAACACGGAAGGACTACACAAGCTCAGCTCCCCCTGGGAAGGTCCCTCCACCGTGGCAAAGGTGACTGGGCCGGGCTCCTACCGCCTCCAGACACTTGAAGGCGAAGACGTCAACAACTCGTGGAACGTCGACCAGCTCTGTCGGTTCTACGCCTAGTCTACATGACTACTCCGGGGTTCAAGTCTACACGACTACATCAACACCCCTCTGCCGTAAGCGGCCTCCGGGTCCTGGCTCCAGTCTCCGGACTACTCCTCTCCAGGATCCAGCCCGCGCGGCTACCTACGGATCCTGGGCTGCGACGAGCGACAAAGGACTCTAGCAGCGGTCTACTAAGAGACCACGTACTCCAAGATCCAGCCTACACGGCTACTTACGGATCTACTGCTGTAAGCGGCTACTCGCCCTAGCACCACTTAGCTGTAAGCGGCCTCCGGGTCCAGGCGACTACTCTGTAACTACGGCCCTGGCCATCCAGGTGTACTTCTTCAGTAATAAAGTTTGATCGATCATCAACTTTTTTACTGTCTACTTCCCTCAACGGGACTACTGCCGAGTACGACTACTCGCACGAACTCCACGATGGGGCTCCGCACTCTAAGATCGCGACTACGAGTACTCATTGATAGAACTTTTCTTTCATTAACGCTTGAACAATTACATTGCAAATGTTTTTGTACACATACTACTGTGAGCTAACTACTACAGAGCTACTGGAGGTTAAGCTTCTCGGCAACTCGCTCCGCAATGGGCGCCATCTCGCTCCGACAGCCTCCGCGTCTTGCTCATCCGTACGGTTGGCGGCTACCCCGCCAGCGACTACCTCCACGGGCGCCTTCGGGAAGTAAGACTTCATGAAGGACAGCACTTGCTTCGGGATCGACCTCGCCAGATGCTTCACATAAGTCGCCAGCCGGCTGGGGGCTTCCCTGAGGCGATCCACGAACGGCGCGATCTTGGGGCCGCCAGGATGAGGCACCAAGAGCCTTGCGATCGGAAGCGCGGCTTCCTCAAGTTCCTTCAGCTGGGCCCGCAGCGCCTCACAATCTTCGTTCAGCTTCTACAACGATTTATAGCAGTTGATGAGATCACGATCAGAAGCAATCCGAAGCTCCATGTGCTTGTCGCACTCGAAGGCAAGTTCCTTATAGTCAAGCTCGAGTATCTGGTGGGCCTCCTGCTCCCAGTAGAAGAGGTTCTTCATATCTGTCTCTGAGATCCTCAACTGCTCCACCCGGGTCTCAAGCTCTGCAAAACAACAAGGCGCAGCGGGTTAGACTACCTCTCGACCTCCAACAACTACCCAACAAGTCAAGCGGTGTACCTTTGTTCTTGTTGCGGAGTGTCTTGTTCTTCCGCACCAATTCGTCGCTCTTTGCCTGCATATCCTGGATGTCATTGCGGTATTTGGCAAAGGCGGCGTCTAGCTTGGACTGCATGGCAGCCGCGTGCTTCCGCGACTTCAAGAGTTGATCTTCCAGCGCTTCAGCCCAGAGCACCGTGTCGCCGAAGCCTTGCAGCATGCTTGACTTCTCGCGGGACCTCTCCACGACGTCCTGCACAGACAACACATGTCACACGAGTACTCAACAACAGAGGATTGACTACTCAGGAGTTAAGACTACTCACCTTCATCCATTGTTCAGCCTGGCGGACCGCCTCCAAGTGTCTGGCCACCGTCGCCGGGTCGACCAAGTCGTCTGCCAACAGCTCCACCCCGCCACGACTACTCGCGGCGGCCTCAGTCATCGGCGCAGATCGGATGGGCTCTGCGTCCTGGATCTCCGGGGAGCGGACAACCACCTCCAGAGCAACCTCTGGTGGCACGGTGGCATCCTCTCCTCCGGTCGCCGCGGCGGCTTCCTCGGCGACCTCCTCCATCGGCTCGGGGGCTCCCTCAGCAGCCTCTGGCACCTGTGGTGTCAACTCCTGCATAGGCACCACTGCAGGGATATCGCTCCCTTCAGCCTCGGCGCCTGTCAAGAAGACGTCAAGTTTATTAGCAACTACGACTACTCTATGGGGAATACTAAAGCCTCAGCAGAGCACTTACCTTCGACTACGCTGGCCTCGGGCAACGCAGCTCCAGCAGCTGGCACTTCGGACTCCGCCTGAGGGGCAGGAGTGGACTCCTCGGCGGGCGGCGCGGCTTCTTTATCCGCCACCATCATAGAGGGCTCATCTCCCTCCCAGGACAGATCTGTTGATTTCCTGCAGAAGTACACAATTGGTTGTCAATCAAGCTCGACTACTGCACCAAGTACTACTCGGGAAGGCTCAGCACTTACAGGCTTGACCGGACTATCGTCACGGTCGGGGCACCGAGGATGCTGGCAATGTCTACCAGTCCACCCTCGGCGGGCGCTTCCTCTTGCGCCTCGACGGTCACTGCCTCCTCTGCGGCGACGGTAGCCGGCGCAACACCCTCCTGCACTCCTGCGGCCACCAGCTCTTCAGTAGCAGCGGCTACGGGCTCCGTGCTCTCTTGAGAGGCAGGGGCTGGCGCTCCAGTTGTGCCAATAACTCTTCAACAGTGGGGGCTAGGCTATGACTCCCAGCCGGCTCCCCCACTGTATCCCACTCTCCTTCGTCGCCCTGATCAGCGGGCTCCGTTGGCGGCACCTCCTGCAAGCAAAGGAAGCTTGGTCATCAGCAAATGAACTCGATAGACGGGTACTCGACTACTCTACTCAAGGTGCCTTACCTCTTGAGGCGTGGTCTCAGAGACCTTCAGCTTCTTCGTCACCCGCTTGCGGGCGGGGTTGCGCGGCTTCTGTGGTGGCGCAGCCAGACTAGCCTCCAGGCTAGCGAGCGGATCCTGTATGAGGGGCACGTGAGGTAAGCCCGGGCGGCTGAACCTCGACCGCAGCTGGAAGCGGTCCTGCAGCGTCTCCTCGTCGTCGTCCTCGTCGGACGTGTCCTCCACGATGACGGTGTCATCTCCCTCGCCGACCTCCCACCGCTCCTTGACCTTGGTCTTTCCCTCCTCCGGGATCTCAACTTCCTGAGGGGGCGGCTGCGGCTCGGAGACGAACTTCTTCAAGTCATCCTGCAAGACACAAGACATCAGCGCGACTACTCACGAGCAATGACTACTCGACTAGGAGGTACGGCTACTTACCTCCTTTGGCGGGCGCGCGGCGGAGTACTCCTGGACTGGGCACGCCGTGTACGGTGGCATGTCCTTGAAGATGCGCGTCAGCATATCAACAATGTCGTCGTCATCGACCACGCCTCCGGGCATCCGCGACGTGTCGTCGTCGCCGGCGTACTCGAAGCCCAGGGTGTCGCGGGACATCAGTGGCTGCACCCTGCGCTTCATAAAGCTGAAGGCCACGTGCTCGGCCCTCTGTCCGGCTTCTCTAAGCACCTTGATGCGCGCCAACAGCTCGGGGAGCTGGATCCCCTCCTGCATCGTGGGCTCCATGTTCCACCAGGCGCAGTGTCTGGGCTGCTTTCCGCTCGGCTTCGGCAACCCGAGGTGGTGGTTCGTGACGTAGAACCACTTCGCCTTCCAATCCTGGTTGGAGTCGATGAGCTTGTACGAGAGGTACTGCTCGGCAGCGTCCTCCCGCATCTGGATGCCCGCTCCTCCAACTACTCGCGGGTTGCTGGCGCTCGGCTGCGGCTTCACCCGGAAGAACTTCCGGAACAGGATCCAGTGGGGCTTGATCCCCAGAAACGCCTCACAGAAGTGAATGAAGACAGCGGTATGGAATATACCGTTGGGGTTGAGATTGACGTACTCGACGCCGTAGTATCCAAGAAGGCCTTTGAAGAAGTCGCTGGCCGGCAGTGCGAGACCGCGCTCCGTGAAGCGCACGAACATTGGAATCTCGTCCTCGCTCTTCTCCATGGGGTACGGGTCCCCGGCGGCAGCCCTCCAACTGTCCATCTCCTTTTCACGGATGAATCCGCTGTTGAGGAGAGCCAGCAGGTCTTCGGTCTTCGTCTTCGACTTTTTCCACTCGCGGCTCGGATCTGGCCGCGGTGGAGACATCGGTGGCGCTGCCCCCGCGGCAGCCACGACGGCCTCTTCGCGGCCCCTCTTCTTCCCGGCGGTCTTCGTAGACTTGGACGGCAAAGGCTTCATTCTCCAAGTGCACGGTGTCTTCACGCGCATTCGCTCGGGGGCTACTCTAGCAGTTCTGGGTGGCGGCGCGCTTGGATCTACAGCGGTGGTGGCGTGCGCTGGAAGTGAATCTGGCCAAGATCTATTCGAAGTGGCTACAGCAACGATAGGTGGAAAACCCTAAGGGTTTTTGCTTCTATTTATAAGTCAAAACGGCCCTCCAACGGCCAGATGGATAAGTCCGCGCTCGGCTGACTCAGCGGCCGCGCGTGACCCTTCGTATTATACTAGTCGACGCGCCTCACCTCGGGGGCTCGGATACTTCTACTCGACTACCTGGGAAGCGACAAGACTCAAGAGCATCTCAGGACACATTCTACAAAATGACCCTTCAATTCGAGAGGAAATACTCGACTCAAGGCTCGGGGGCTCCGTGTCACGTGTCCTTCGGTTTTTTCTCTCCGGATTAATCGGGATATTCTTGCCAAGACTTCAGATGGACCCTCAGCCAGAGCCTATGGCTCAACTTAAGGCTCGGGGGCTACTCCATATGGAGTGCGATTTTGCAATCGCACTTCCATATCAGCTTCGGCTTCAAGACAAGGCGGGCATTTTTGAAGACCTTCGAGGGCAGTACTCGGGGACGCTTGGGACTACTCGAGAAGACTTCAGGATTGCTCAGATATTAGCTGGAGTACATTCCAGCCTCGGGATGCTTTGACTACTCTTGAGGACTATTGACTTGTAGTACTCGAGGACGCTTGAGGACTACTCGTTAAGGCTGTCAAGGTTACTTGAAGCTATCCTTCTCGACTACAAAGTACTCGGGGGCTTGTCGTATGGACCTCCCTGAGCCCACTACCTCGGTGGGTACTAGGACCGACTACTCGGTGGGCCCCTGGGACTACCCGGCTTGCGCTACACAGCACCTGATGGCGTGGAGCACAAGGACTACGGAGGAGAAGTACTCGGTTAGGAAGCTGTACATGTCCCGCACTGTATGGAAGACTCCTAGACGTACTCGACTAGTACTCTCTCCCTACTCCGACTTGTAACCCTGCCTCCCGGACCATATAAGGCGAGGCAGGGACCTTTATCTAGCATCCAATCTCATGCAATGTCACCTCACGGCGCACAATTACGCCATCCTGTAATCATGCCCAATCAATCCAGAGCTACGCAGCATACAGGACGTAGGGTATTACGCACCTCGCGGCCCGAACCTGTCTAAATTGTGTGTCACGTGTCTCTTCCTTCGAGTTACCGATCTCGGCGAGGCCACGTTCATCTACTTTGGGTACTCCCCTTAGTAGGTTGCCGGTCTAAAACACCGACAGCCACCGAGCCATGTGCCTACTTCTATGTATGAGACTTCTCATTGGTGAACATCATGCAATGGTTTAGCACCCAAAGCAAATTAAATTTAGCACTTGTGACATGGGAGCACATTTTTCAAGCAATTTACATTTCATTTTCAGATTCATATTATTTGGTACATGAAATGTCTTTGCGACAAAAAGGAACTTATGCCCCTCCACATGATAAAGCAAGCGGGCTAAACATTCATGATGGCAAATGAGCCTTTGGCCCCACATGATCAATAAACTAGCTATCCAACCACAAATTAAGCATAACTAAGCCACTAAAACATGTCATGATCATATAAAGGCATTTACACATGAGAGAGCATATATGTGACATTTTTCAAAAGCATAGCCATCAACCATGGATAGAGATCAAGATCATCAAGACCTAAGCCAAACTAACCATAGCATACCAAACTAGCTCACAAGATCATATATAGCACATCATGGTGAATAATGTATATGAGAGAAGCTTTTCCAACAAAATGCATATGATAGAAAATGCATGCAATCTAAGATACAAGGATGCCTATACATCATGTTACATATGCCATGCCAAAAGCAAGAAATGCACAAAGGAAAGCTATACATATGTTACAAAAGGAGCTCCCACACACCAACTCAAGAAATCAAGCACACACCAAGCCCCCCAGCAAACGAGTGAAAATTTCTTGATCTAGGGGTTTGGTGAAAATATTGGCTAGTTGGTCATGTGTGGGTACATAGATTAAAGCTATTTTCTTTTCTCTACATTGTCTCTCAGAAAATGATACCTCACTTCTATGTGCTTGGTTTTGGAATGGAGCATTGTGTTCTTTGCAACGCTTATGCGCTTATGGCATGGTGCTGTCACATTGAGTGGAACATGGGTATACTCCTCACCAAAGTCACTCATGGTATATATGATCCAAAGGAGCGGAGAGCAACAACTAGCTGCGGCAACGTACTCTGCCTCGGTAGTGGATTGAGCAACACTCGACTGTTTGCGGGAAGACCAAGACACCAAAGAAGAGGACGCTGACAACTGACAAGTCCCAAAAGTGGACTTCCTATCCAACCGACACCCGGCAAAATCTGTATTCGAAAAAACCATGAAGAGCCAAAGAAGAGGACGCTGAGTACTGAAGGCCGAAGTAGGGGATGTCACGCAAGTACCTGAAAATTCGCTTCACCGCTTGCCGATGCGAAGTCCTCGGAGACGCTTGAAAACGAGCGCACAGACATACCGAGAACTGGATGTCCGGCCTCATCGCCATCAAGTAGAGGAGTGACCCGATCATGCTTCGGTACTCCTTCTGGTCCACGTGTTCACCTTCCTCATCCGCATCAAGAGCTGTAGTCGTACTCATCGGCGTCGTCATAGCCTTGGAGTCCTCCATCTTGAACTTCCGCACAATGTCCTTGGTGTACTTAGCTTGGTGCACAAATGTTCTTTCCTTTGATTGCTTGATTTGTAGCCCGAGGAAGAACTGCAACTCACCCATCATGCTCATCTCAAATTCCCTGCTCATATCCTCTGCAAACCTTGCAACAAGAGAGTTAGACGAGCCACCAAAGACAATATCATCCATGTACACCTAGACAATCAGGATATCTCTGCCCTGCCTAAGTAGAAACAAGGTCTAATCAACCTTCCCCATCTCAAAACCTCTCTCAAACAAGAACCCCCTCAACCTACCATACCAAGCTCTAGGCTCCTGCTTCAACCCATACAACGCCTTCCTCAACTTGTACACCCAGTGGGGGTACTTCTCACTCTCAAACCCCGAGGGTTGCCTCACAAACACTTCTTCCTCCAACACACCATTCAGGAAAGCACTCTTCACATTCATTTGGTGCAACTTGAATGCTTTAGCCATGGAAAATGCTAGAAGGATCCTTATCGCCTCCAAACGGGCTACAGGAGCAAAGGTCTCCTTGTAGTCAATCCCCTCCTTCTGACTGAACCCTTGAGCAACAAGTCTTGACTTGTTTCTCACCACTTCACATTTCTCTCCCTCTTTGTTCTTCCATACCCACTTTGTACCAATCGGCTTACACCCTGGGGGAGGGTCAACCAATTCCCAAACCTGATTTCTCTCAAAATTCTCCAACTCCTCATGCATCGAATTGACCCAATTATGATCAGATAGTGCATGTCCAATGTCTTTGGGCTAAAAGGTGGCAACAAATGCAGCATGAGCGAAATGAGAATTGTTTCGAACCCTCGACCGTGTAGTGCGTTCATTCATGTCGCCGATGATCCTTGAAGCTGGGTGATCCACTTGTACTCACCGGGGAGGTTCTCGCCTTGATGCTAACTCCCCCTCAACAGCAGCTTCTCCTTGATCTTGGTTTGTCGTCGTAGGTGTGGGAGTGGGGCCATCCATCACCGTAGTCGATGTGTACATGTTCAGCCGCGGGCACCACACCGCCATCTTCATCGTCTCCATGTTCATGCTCCTCCTCCTGAAAGATCTCCTCTCCAAGTTCATCATCACCTGCACACTCAAAGACAAGCTGACTACGTGGCTGTGTCTCGTCGAAGGTTACCACACAAGTCTCCACGATTTGGTTAGTTTCAAGACTGAGCACACGATAAGCTCTAGAGTGAGATGCATAACCAAAGAAAATACCATCGACCGACCTAGCCTCAAACTTGTCCAACTTCTTCCCTTTCTTCAGAATAAAGCACTTGCAACCAAAGACATGGAAGTGACTCACCTTGGGTGTGCGACCGTGCATCAACTCGTAGCAGGTTTTTTTCTTATGCACCCTAAGGTAAATCCTATTAGACACATAGCACGCGGTATTCACCGCCTCAGCCCAGAACCTTCTCGGAGTCCTATGCTCATCAAGCATCATCCGAGCCATCTCACACAAGGTCTTGTTTTTCCTTTCCACAACACCATTCTAGGGAGACGTATACGGACACAAAAACTGGTGTTCAAGACCCAAGTCATGGCAAAAGGTTTCAAAACGAGAGTTTCTGAATTCTGAGCCATTGTCACTGCGGATTGCTCGTATGGCATCTCTGTTCCTCTCATTCCTCAACCTCAAGACAAGATCTCGAACAAAACCAAACGTCTTCCCCTTATCCTTGAGAAAGAACACCCACACATACCGAGAGTAGTCGTCCACCACAACAAGGACGTACCACTTCCCACCCGCGGATCGCACACGAGCTGGGCCAACAAGGTCCATATGGAGCAGCTCGCATGGACGCTCAGTCATCACATCGGTGGGAGGCGGGAGAGAAGAGGCTACCATCTTGGCATGCCTACACGGCGCACAAACCAACTCTTTCTCAAGCCTCAACCGTGGCAATCCTCGGACCAAATTGAGTTTACTCAAGCGAGACAAAAGGTCAAAACTCAAGTGACTCAACTTCCTATGCCACTTCCACAACTCACTCAAAGAACCAGCCAAGAAACAACGCTCAACACCAGAAGACTGAGAAAAATCAGCTCGAAACACCTGACCCTCGGGAACGACTATACAGAGAAGGTCTCCTCAAGAAACCAAAATCCGAGAACCACCAGATCGAAACAACACATCAAAACTCTCATCCAACAGCCGGGACATAGAAAGCAAATTGTACCCAAGTGATTGAACA
This sequence comes from Cenchrus americanus, assembly GCA_947561735.1. NCBI lineage: Eukaryota > Viridiplantae > Streptophyta > Magnoliopsida > Poales > Poaceae > Cenchrus > Cenchrus americanus. The sequence continues at coordinate 183,381,933 of OX387245.1, forward strand.
AGAGCAACACGCCTGAGAGTGATCTTGTCACTCACCTTAATCTCACCTTCTGAAAGCACACGCCCATGCCCATTATCCCCAAAGGTGATGTACCTCTTTGTCACCACCGGGACGAGACTTGAGAACCACCCCTTATCTATGGTCATATGCCTCGAGCAACCGGAGTCAGTCAACCAAATGTTCTTCAAGTCTCCCACCTGAAATTCAAAAACGAGCACGTGAGCGAACAAATGACTCAGCACTGGGGTTAGTACCAAAAGAGTAAAACCAGTGCCAAGCCATTTGCTCAAAAGTGGGGTTAGCATAAACTAAACCATCTTTCCTACAAAATCTACCACTACGAACACCACCACGGTAACCACCATGAGGGAACCAACCCTCTCTACCTGGAGGAGGACCAAAACCACGAAAGGAGTACCGTGGACCGTCCCTCCTCTCCATCTCAAAGCTACGACTCCTCCCATCCCCGTATTGAGCACAAGGGGGAGAACGCCTATAAAACTGACCTCCTGCAAACTCTCCAGCCCAACGACCAGAACCACGACCTCCAGAACCAAACCTCGCACTTGTACGAGCACGAAACCCAAACTGTTGCCTGTCCAGGCCTGCACCAGTCTGACTGGTGTAGCCCGGCCAGCAGCACCTCCAACAACCATTCGCTCTCCCCAAGCCGGAACTGTCCTCACACTCGCCTTGGCCCTGGGCATCAGCACACGAGGCTCAAGTACACCATTGGAAGGGTGGTACCTGTCCTTGTTAGCCCACTCCTTCGCCATTCTCTCCTCTCGCTTCCTCTAGAAGCAAAACTCATCCTTATGGCCATCTCTCCCACAATAGCCACAATGGAACCTCACAAGCTTAGGCTTAGGCTTGGGTTTGGGCTGCTCACTTGATTTCTCTCCACTCGGCTTCTCCACCGGTTTCTCCTCGCCTTCTCGCTCTCTTTCCCAAAGAACACTTTCCCCGAAGTACTCACAAACTTGATAGGCTTTTGGAAATCATTTGTTTGTGGGGGAAATACGGGTGGAGCTGGGTTGTGTCTAGTCGGTTCCTAAGATGGTTAGGTTTAGGAGGGAAATCATTTTTGTGGTGGGTTTTTGGTGGCTCTGGAATGTTTTCTCCACTTCCCTCACCAACCTTGTTTGCCCCAAGTCCCTCACCATCCTGCCTCTTGTATGTCTCGATCATTATCCTCAACTGAGGCTCATAACCAGACAACCAACCCATCAACTTTCTCAGCTCATCATTCTCATCCTGCAAGCGGTCAACATAATGTGCAAGTTCCAAATTCTTCAAAGCATGCATTTCACAGGTAGAGCAAGATGTAGGAATTGGTTCTTTCAACTTAGCCTCAAGAGAAACAGTGTAAGCATGCATCTCATCAATTTTACCATGCAAGACGGGGCAAGAAGTGCAAGCACCTAGCAAAGCAGATCTAGACTTTAGCTCAGCCACTTCAACCCTAAGCACATCTAGTTCCTCACACTTGGAGGCATGCTTTTCTTTAAACAAGGCAAGATCAGCTAGAAAGATAGGGCAATCAGCACATTCAACTTCATCAGAAACAACAAGTGAAGCTTTCAGAGAATCAATTTCAAGCTTAGCATCCAAATTCTGTGTTTCTAGCTCACCCACTCTAGTCCTAGCATCCTCAAGCGAGGCCCTAAGCTCTTTCCTCATCTTCTTAGCCCCTCTAAGCATGTCGTCACGATTATCAAACAAAAAGCCAAGCCGTTCATTCTCCTGACGCAAGAAAGGGAGTTCATCACGCACCTCGTCGTCGGAGTCAGAGTTCGAGTCGCTCTGTGTGCTCTTCTTGCTGCCGGAGCTCAGTGCCATGGTGCAAAAGCCATCTCTAGCGAAGCAGCTTAGCCCGCTCAGGTTCTTGGACGACTTCCTGCCCTTACGACGATCACCTTCATCTTCACTGCTGCTTGAGCTCGAGGTGGAGTACACAGAACTGGAGTCGACGTTGCACGCTCCAACCATTGCTCGAGCCTTTCCTCAGCTCTCCTTCTTCCTCAATCGTCGCTCGTCCTTGTGCTTGTTCTTGTGCTTGCTCTTGTGGTCACACCTCGACCGGTACTTGTCATCTGTTCTTGACTTGTGTTTGTAGCCATCCTTGTTCTCGACCTTCTCCGGGCAGTCAGCGACGAAGTGTCCCAGCTTACCGCACTGGAAGCATGTCCTCGTGTTCCTCCTCATGTTCACCCGATTCTTGTGCAGCCTCTCGAATCTCCTTGTCAACAACGCCAGCTCATCGTCTCCAAGCACGTCGAACTCCTCATCTGGCATAGACATCAAAGAGGACAAAGAGAACATCCTAGTGGATGGGTTAGTGTTAGCCTTTCCTTTCGAACCACCGACGAGGGCGAGACTATGAGAGTCAGTCGGGCCCTTGATCTTGGTTGTCATGCCCCTATCCACCTCAGCCGACTTGAGCTTCGAGAACAGCTCGTTCACCGTCAGAGTGTCATACTTCTCCGACTCCACAATGGCCTCGAACTTTCCACCCCAAACCGTACGATCCAAAGAGTGTAAGAGATTGACGACTCTATCATGATCATCGTATGGGGGAACGTCCACATTGGCCCTCATGTTGTTCACAACCACCGTGAACCTCTGAAACAAGACATCGATGGACTCGTTGGGGAGATGAGTGAAGTTCTCGTACTCTCTCCGGTAAGTCGCATACATCCGAGCCTGAACCTGGGCATTCCCAACATGAGCTTCCTTCAACACCGACCAGATTCTACAAGCCAAGTGCTCGGTGCGCACCCGATCGAATTCAGGCTGACACAAAGCACGAAACAAGTAGTCGACCGCCTTGTTGTTGGCGTCGAACATGTCCCTCGATCCTGGAGAAAGGAAGTTCATCGGCTGGACATAGCCTGTGTCCACTGTGACATCCCAAAGGATCTGACCCTTTCCGTGGAGGAACGCCGCCATCCTCTTACTCCACATCTAGTAGTTTTTGCCATCGAAGTGTGGAGGACCCGAACCCCGTTCCTGGTACGCCATCCTTGGATCTTAGACTGGTGAGAGTCAATCAAGACCCGTAAACGGCTCTGATACCACTTGAAGGACCGATACGGCGAACCAGAGAGAGGGGAGTGAATGGGAGCCGATAAAAATTCTTCTCGAAGGAGATGGAGACTCCAACAAGACGAACCCGGCTTCCAACATACATCTCTGACTCACTACCCCAGTTGGCCAAGCCCACGCAACCACTGGAGTGCTACTGGACCTAGGAACCAACAAACAACCTTCCAAGCCAAAACACACCAACACGCACAGTGGAAACTTGCACGACATGCTGTCTGTGCTGCACCGGTCAGACCAATGGTCTGCGCCGGTCAGACTGGTGGACAAAGCCGGTCAGACCGGTGGCTACAGCAGCCGCATAACAAGTGTTCCAGAGAGCCTCAGTGACTTCTCTAGGCCCTGGAACAAAAACACTCCCAACACACAACCTGCACAGGAGTAAAACCCTACACAAAACCTAACAAAACAACTTCAAACAGACCAAGAACAGACCAGCAGCACCACGACCCAAGGACACACGAGTCAAGCAGTTCACCCGAGGAAAATCCCACAAGTGGCCTACACCGGTCAGACCAGTCACGTGCACCAGTCAAACCGATCAAGCCTGGGCAGCTCGGTATGAACAGCACCCGTGGGTCAACTCCCCCAAATGCAAACCTCGATCTCCCGAATCGCTCCACGGACTTGTGCAAGACTTTGGGGATAGTAGGAACACCTCATGAGGAGTCCATAGCCAAGTTTTTGTCCACCAAAACTTGTCAAATCAAGAGGAATCGAAGAAATCCCGCCAAGAGCTCCTCTAACCCTAGAACACCGAAAGCCCCAAAATAGCCCCTTAACTCAAGGATTTGGGAGGGGAATCAAAGGAAAAAGAACCACGAAGGGTTCACACGAATTTCCCCCATCAAATCCCCAAGAGCAAGGTCCCAAAAAAATACGGAGAAAACCACCAAGAGAGGGCTCCGAAAATCACCACCAAGAACAACCGGGAACAACACAACAAAGCCTTGAGGAACCACGCCGAATCATCTATACATACCAAGGAGGTTCATACAAGGTCTAGCTTGCCGCCCGATCATCCAACCCTCTCACTAGATCTAACCATGAAGCTCTCAAGCTAGTCCTATGGAAATCCTAGAAAAATAGGAAAGGAAAATAGGAAAGCAAATGAACTAGGGTTCCAAGAGATGGCTGCCATCCTCTCACCACTTGGGTTATATGGAGGCAAGCCGAAAGTCTAAAATGCCCTTACTTAATAACTAGGGATACAAGCCCCTCAAGGGCGGTTTTGGAAGTCTTCAGATTTTCTCCAACGGACGGATGCTTTCGAAGTTTCCGGACTGTGTCGTCGCACACCGGTCAGACCAGACCGGTCAGACCCACCGGTCAGACCGGTCTGGACCTGCTGCATCTCCGTCTTTGGTTCTTCGGTCTTGGCTTTGTGGATCAACCAAGGAACCCAGTGGTTTTCTGGTGAACCATTGGAAACCCCGCGAACTCGGTGTAACCTCCGCCAATCGCCACTCATGACTCGGCTCCCACGTAGTCCCGGCTCGACCTTGGTTTTAAGGCTCAACCAAGAAATCGTCCATGACATCATCTTGTTGTTCATGCCACCATGCAGCCTGCACTTGACCCCGCTGGCCACCGGGTCCCTCGAACGAAGCCTACTTGTCTTCTCCACACCTGGAGTCCTCACCGGCGAAGACCTTTCACGCTTGTTCTTCACCTGCACCAACATCAGTCAAGACGCAACCTGCACCTGCAATATTCAGCCAAGAATCACTCCACACAACGTTGTCAATCACTCATCACACAAGGAAGCGACCATCCACCGGTCCTCAAACCACACATGGTCCTCAAGTCTGACGCTGACCCCTAGACTCCTCAGCCTCGCCTGCGCTCTGCCAGTTCCAACCCAGCGCGGCCCGCTCCACCTTCCACCGCCCGCAGCCGCTGATGGGCGAGACCCGCCTGTCATCCCTACCGTCGTGTTGTAGCCACGCCAGACTTGAGCTCGGTTCTGAGCCATGCGTGCGCCCTCCCTGGCCCGCACGCCAAAGCGCGCGCATCCCTAGGCCTATAAAGGCAGACGCCACCGTGCTTCGGCATTTGCCCCCAAACACTAGCCATCCTTGTGCCCTCTAGCGCTGCTGCCCCGCAAACCCAAGCTCAGTCGTCGCATCGATCTCCTCGGTTGCGGCTCATTTGCGGATGGGAAGAAGCCTCTGGGTCGCACCGGGAGGTGAGGAAGATAATAATGCTGTTTGTTGGCATCGCCAGATGCTTGCAGCCGTCCGATCTGAAGTCGACGGCTCAGATCCGTTTTGATCTGGGTCAACCTGGCGTATACCGGTCAACATCACCTTTTCACCGCCACTTTGCAGTTAGGCCCCTAGGTTTTGTAGATTCAAGTTCGATCCTCCCGCAGTGTATAGATTCTTACGTTCAGGTCCTTCTTTTATGTTTTAAACCTTGAGCATTTTGGGTTTAGCGTCCAAGGTCCAGCCCTATAGTTTTGCACCGCAGCCCCTAGGTTTTTATACGTAATCTTGTATTAGCCCCCGGTTTCTTGCAATTTAGCCCCTGGAAGCTTAGTTTTCTTGCAGATGAGCCCCTATACCTTGTTTTGACCATAAAATGCATGTTTTAGCTCCGTTTTTAGCGTTCTTTATATCCATGCGATCATCTCGTAGTGTAGATTAGTTTTCAACCTCTATTTTAGTATGTTCATACTGTTTGATGATTTTTTCTTATTTATTCTTGTTGTATGCTTGTATGTGAATGATGTGGTACGTAGAGAGCGAGATGTTCGAACGATTTGAAGATCCAGACGTGCAAGAGTTTGAGCAGCAGCAGAGTCTTGTTGAAGGCAAGTCTCCCTTGATGCATACCCGTTTATCTTATATAACATGCATTTAAGTCACCGCACTTATTTTTTACTGCTTGCAGTAACTTTGACAGGTACCTACTAACGATCATGCCTAGTACTTTTGACCTTTGCCTTGTAACCAGGTTATTAAATTAATCTTGATAATAGTAATTTCTTAGTATGCTTAATTGGGATCGTATTAATCAACATGGTTACTTTTATGCTCTATGCTCCTTTATGTTCATTTTAATTGCAAGGCCACCTTTGATATGTTAATCGGAACATGGAGAACCACCCAGGAAAATAGTACAACCACAAGAACTTAACGGGTAATGGTCTTGGCCAAGTAATTAAGAACTTTAGCTTGAGGTGATCTTACTTGATAAGGACAAGGGATCGATGGTACTGTGGAGTATGGACCTGACCTAGTGGGGGGTTGGGTTGGTTCTTTTTATGGCGAGGTATTTACCTGCTAGGGGTCTTTATACCTTACTAACTGATTCGGACCTTGTGGGCCACATCTTGTTGGGGAACCTTCATAAAGGCCTTGTAGCGTCCCTATGCAGCCTGTGACAGAACCGCTCAAATTAATTCCATATTATTGCCTAAACCACTCCTCTTTGCTATTAAGCAATAATATAGAAGTAACTTGTCGTCTCTGCCGGGTGAAACCCGGTAAATCATTTACATCACAGAATCGACAAATGTACATCAAAACTCGCACGAAGGAGAGTCCAGAGATAAACAAGTCACAAATTATTACATAACATCCTTCAAAGGTTCATTATTACAAACCAAGTCTTTTGCATAAAGGTAAATGGTTCAGAGTTTGAAACACAGCGGAAATAAAATACTAAACGACACAAGCAACATCACACGAGGCCATCTGTGATGCCACTAAGCACGGTCATCCTCCCACTCGTACTCCCAACCGGGTGGGAGAGAATCAGGCCACGGAAAGCCATCATCACACACACATCACCTGAAAAACATCAACAAAAGCAAGGCTGAGTATACTAATACTCAGCAAGACTTAACCGTCGGGTGATTGGGAAAATCACCAACACTCTAGACATGCAAGGCTTTATGGCTGGTGGGTTGTTTTGCTGAAAAGTAACAAATAGTATGTCCTTACTTTCAAATTTTAGCTCCAAATTCTAATCATTTAACCATTACTAGATTAGCCAACTAATTCAAGCATGAGTTGTACAATACAAATTAAACAAGTATACAAATTCCTTCTCAATTCCATCATTAAGGGACATAGAGTGAATGGTTAAGCAGTCTCAGATAACGGTGATAGGCTGACGATCGATCGATTAATAACCTTGCAAGGTGGATCTAAACATATGGGAGAATGCATACCCCAAGAATGCCAAATAAAACCAAAAGGGGTGGGGTATACACCAACCAGGCGGTTCCCAACCGTCCTCAGTTCGGGATCAAGTCCACAGTCGCTGGTACAAGGTTATCCAGTCACGGTATCTGACCGCCCGGATCCACACATGTACCACTGCCTAGTATCTGGGGATCACTCCCGGGTTTAGTGGTAGAGAGTTCCCTTGCCGGATCAGGAAAGTACTAAGCTTACCGGTCCCATTCCCGACAAATGTTTAGTATGTTCAAAAGCTTAACCACTGACATCTATTGACTGGAGTCGGTCCCATGCTCTTACCACATGAGCCGATAAGTTCAACAATTTTATGATTCCAACATAAGAGACCTATAGCTCGCGAGTGACGGTCATCACTCGACTTCTACCGTGGTCCTAAGCATGGCAACTTGCGACCTGATATGCTAGTATTTGAACATGGGAACCTAGGATCATGCATCTAAGGTTTCAATTCAACTCCTGAACGTAAATGCACAAGCATCACACAAAAGGAAAAGTTGCAGGAGTTAACAAAAGTAGGTTATGCTCCGGGGCTTGCCTTCACTGGCAAAGTCAGAAGCGAGATCCTCTGAACTTTGGTTCGGGTCTTGCTGCACTTCCACCACGTTCACTTCTCCCTCAGCTGGTTCCCCTTCAGACTCAGGCACCAGCTCGTAGTTCCCGTCGGGAAGTTCTATACGATATGCAGGTGCATTATGATTCAAGTATACAAACTTAAGAAATTAAATTCAGTTCTGAATTCAGAGATAAACATAGGGCATTTTGTTGGCCATATTCACCTTAAAAAGTTTTTAATAAACTTTTCTTTACCAAGGACAAGTGGATGGGTGTGAAACTTTATTCTTCTTTGATGGTGATTGTGTACACATCTAAGTTCATTAATTAAGTAAACTTCACTAAACTGACGTGGGGCTGTCCAGATATGGTTTTATAAATCCCAAGCTTGAATTTAAGCTGCAAGCATAAATATTTCTGCTTTCCATCTATTTTATTCATTCAAGGCTTGATTACTTAGGAAATCAATTCTGGAAAGTATATACACAAACTGACCAGGACACTTTACGAGCATGCAAATAACAGCAACACATAAATTCTGACCAAAAACGAGATAACACAAAGCTACAGAATAAATATGATAAATGCGACAAGTTTAAGCTACTAGGAGCACGAATAAATCATAAAACAAAATATACATAGGATCTGAGGCTATAACTTGGCACACAATATGATAAAGGCACACTTAGCTCACACACCAAAAATTACATCCATTGTTGCAGTAGAAATATGGATTTGGATTTAACTCAAACTAACCACCATAAATTAGCAGAGCAACCTACACATGTCAAAACTTCATCCCTGAATTATGACAGATACTAATAAGCATTGCAGAGCTACAGAAGAAAATTGGAAGGCATTTGATCAGCGGATAAATTTAAACAATTCATAAATGGAGAACAGGCTGAAATCAATATAAATTCATAACTGAAGATATACAGATGATTTAAGTGCCAATTTTTGAAACGATGCCAGGAATGATAACAAGAACAACATATCCAAAATTCACATCCACAGTATTTATACATTTCACGTTATTTCAAATTTACTCAAAATGATCAATTCAAAACCATTTAAAAACTACACTGAAATTTGAAAACTTCCTTTCGAGAAAAGTTAGGGTTCTTCACAAGGATTCCAGAACAGTTGAGTTTGCATTTTTCTGATTTTTCTACCATTTACTATGTAATTTACAAGATTCAGGATTTTGAATCTAGGGTTTAAGATTCCTTTTACAGTTAGACCCCTAGTTCTTATACTTAGGCCCCTGGAAAGATTTCAATCCTCGCAAGGAGGTCCCCGGCGGCGCAGCAAGGCCGGCCGGTGGCGAGGAAGGGCCGGACTCCGGCGAGTGAGCGGCTAGGGTGGGACTTGGACTCACCCTCGGTCGATTGGTGGGGTCGGTTCGGCCGGAAACGGCTCCGGCGACGGTCGGCGGCGAGGGGAGGCGGCGGTCGGCCGCGGCGGCCGCAACGCCGGCGAGCAGGGCGGGTCGTCCGGCCAATGCACGTACACGGGGAGGGTCCAAGGGGTGTGGGTGGAGGCTACGCGTGGTGCTTGAATTCGAGGAGGGGCGGTGGACGGTGGGGCGCACCGGCGAGCTCCGACCGGCGGCCGACGGCGGACGCGGAGGGGCGGCTGCGAGCGCGCCCGAGCGAATGCGAGGGAGGAGGAGTGCATTAGGCATCGGGCGGGCCTATTGGCGCGCATGCACGCCGGGTGGCTTGGCCGGCCGGGCCCCCGACGCGTTGGGCACGGCGCGTGGCCACCGCGACGCGCGTGCGCACGGCGCGGCCGGTCGTCGGCGGCGCGTGCGTGCGGGCGCACGGGGGAGAGAGGCCGCGGGCCCGGCCATGATGACCGATGCGTGGTCCACGCCGTGACAAAGCATACGGACGGCGGGCGTTGTGGGCCCGGCGCGGCGCCGACGGCGCGACGTCGCGCGCAGAGCGCGCTCCGGCGTTCCAGCCCGTTTTCAATTCGCTGTACCCCTCTTTGACCGATTCAAACTCAAAAACTTTGAACTAAAGTTCAAATTTGCCAAATACGAAAGTTGTAGACCAGATAACCCTCTCCAACTTTCATAAAGGCCGACCTATCAAATTCTCAACAGATTTGGAGATAAACTTGTTTGAAGTTGCAGATTTTTATGGCTCGGTCAAACTGTTCAGCAGAGCTTTGACTGAGTTTTTGAGGGCTCAAACCTCAGAATTTGAAATGCCAGTAATGGAATGAAATGTGTTCCAGGAAAATTTGAGCAACTTTGGTATTGGCCGATTTTAAAGTTCTATATTGAAATTTTGAGAACGCGCAAGAAAACCAATCCAGCCTTTAAGGAGCACTTAGGGTTTGACCGTGGTTTGGGATTTGGACCAAGGTCTTTTGTGCAAATGTGTGACCAAACATGTCTAACATGCTTAGAGGCTAACTAACCTTGATTAACACATCTAGGTAATGTCATTAGCACAACTAAACATCAGGGATGTTACATAGCCACACCTCGGTACTGTGGTATGGTGTCTTGTAAGCACCGCATGGTTGGGTTCAAAGTTCTTCGGAGCTTTTACGCTGCTTGTGGTGAAAGTGTACAACCTCTGTAGAGTGTAAAACTAACCGGTTAGTCATGCTCACGGTCAAGAGCGGCCTAGACCCTCACATGACTAAGTTATGGAACATGGTATTAAATTGATGTTTTATCTTTATTTATGGTGTTCATGTTTTATATTAAATGCGAGTTGGTATAAACTTATACTCTCTAGTATTTATGTTGCTAATAAAACTTGACCCACTAAAATGCTAATTTGCTTGAACCTTAGCCATCCACCATATGGCCTTGCATGTTATATGTTGATTTCCACTTCTTGAGTACGGCACATGCTCACACTTGTCTATTTAATTGCATCTACAACACTCGGATTGCTGCTCAGATTGGGAGAGGTTTGAAGACCATCTCGGAGATTTCCGGGAGTTCTAGGTGTGCGTGTCTTCAGTTAGCTACTTGTGGAGGCGTCTCTATCCGAAGCGAGAACTCGTTATTTATGTTCGTTTAAGACTTTTGGTCATGTAATAACTCTATATTCGTGTGGCACTGATTTTAGTATTCACTGAGTCATAACATGTGTGTAACTTGATTATGGCGCACTTATAATCTATGCATTTATTGACTTGGGCTTGCAAATTTGCCACAGTTTTGGACAGGTTTTGGAGGAGCTGAGTCTGAGCCTGGATGAACTGCTGCATGGCTAGATCCATCTGTGGCTGCTGAGGTGCTGGGCCAGAACGGTTGCTCCTCCCTTGGTGGTTCGCTGGTGGTTGGTCAACTAGATCCTGACCTGGTGTTCACCATATGAGGGTTAGGGACATTACTTTAGCTAATTGTGCCAAGGGTTAAACCCAGAAAGAGAAGATAACAAAGCCATTCAACTTTGGACAGATTTTGTTGGCTCCATATAATCAGGTACAACTCTCAGCGTGAATAGACAAAAATCATGAGCCTTTTACCAATACAAGATAATGAAATTATAGAACTACTCCAACTGGAATCACCTCAATTGGATCTCTGTAACTCCGATTCTAAATAAACAAGTTAGGTGAATCAGCAGTGCTAACAGATTCGAGTGACTCCAATGTTTTTGGGCATATATCTCTGGCTATGTATCCTAAAATTCTGATGGCCAGAAAATCACCCACAAAATTTCTGAACTACTCCAATTTGATTTACTGCAATGGGAGTTCTGTAGCTTGAGATAAAATTAGAACAGTGCAGCTGACTCAGAGAGCTGCGCGAACAGATTTGAAGATTCGGTTTGGCATTAAGAGTAGTGAGTGAGACAAAAGATTATGACAGAGAAAGGTTGAAAGAGATTGAAGGAAACCCAAGTAAGCACTTTTACTACCAAACCAATGTCATTGTGGTCATTACTCCACAACACACTGCACTAATAACAAAGATCCAAATCAAGTATTTATCACAAGCACAAACACCCGGACACACCACTAGACTAAGAACACTTTAACCATTTGTCTACTATCGATTACAAAGACGCTAACTTAAAGACTCCTAGATCCTAAGGAAGAGCTCCAGTGTGGGCGTCTAGGAAGTTGTAGCGGGGTCTCTTTGGTGTTGGGGAGACGTGAGGTTCCACAACACCATCTCGGATCACAGGGCGATCATCCCCGTTCAGGGTAGCCTCAAACAGACGCTTATGCGCTTCTTGTGTATAGTTCTTTCGTTGAGCTTTGGCAAGCATGTTGTTGGTGTCATCCAAAGCGGTGTTAACAGCGGCTAGCAACTCACGGAAGTTGTTCAAGATGGGGCTATGGCCAGAAGCTGGTGCGATGGAGATCTTGGCTTTCCCACTTTCTCTGTAGGGAGTGTACCAAACTACGAGTGTGTGCCAACTCAAAACTCTCCCTGTGATAGAGAACATAGAGTGCCCTCCTAGCAGCTTCGACAATCTCAGCTTCCATGGTGTCTCTAGCAGCAACATCATTATGCCTGGATATCTCCTTAGGTCCATAGTGTAGAACCCTCTCATAAATGATCATTGTTACCTACCAGTGAGGCTCAAACCAAGGATGTGTCCACATCTCACAATGGTAGGTTGGGTCTACACCATATCCCAAACGATACATCATCCTCCTTAGATTGTCAGCCATGAGAATGCCTCTCCCATCTTGCTTGTACGAGCTCACTGTACAGACTGCATCCTCGGCACGCTCAGGCTGTGGAACAGGCGGTGCTGGCATAACATGTGGCTAGTAGTCGTAGTAGTCCTCTTGCGGGCTATAATGAGGGTCAAAGCTCCTATAAACAGTCTTCAGATGACGAACCATCTAGAGGTAAATAAAAGTTTGTGATGAGTGACATAAGTAACAAGATTAAAGTGCAACAGGATCAAGATAGAGAACCAAGTAGAAGTCATGGATGGGGTAAAAGCAAGGATGAGATTATTAAATTAGAAATAAAGCAAAGCATGATGTAAGAATGGCTTCTAAGATTTTGTAATCCTTAAATAGGCTAATGTTCTACAGTCAACACGGCTCTGCTACCACTTTGCCACACCCATTTTTAAAGGCAAAACTGAATGCATAGATTACATGTGCACCAGGATCAAGTTACACACACTTAATGACTCAATTAATACCAAAAGCAGTGCCACACGAATATCGAGTTATTGCATGACCAAAAGTCTTAAACGAACATAAATAATGAGTTCTCGCAGTGGATAGAGACGCCTCCACAGGTAGCTGGCTGAAGACATGCACACCTAGAACTCTTGGAAATCTCCAGGATGGTCTTCAAACCTCTCCCAGTCTGAGCAGTAATCCAAGCATTGTAGATGCAATTAAATAGACAAACGTGAGCACGTGCCATACTCGAAAAGTTGTAATAAACATATAACATGCAAGGCATATGGTGGATGGCTAAGGTTCAAGCAAATTAGCATTTTAGTGGGTCAAGTTTTATTAGCAACATAATTACTCGAGAGTATAAGTTTATACCAACCCGCATTTAATATAAAGCATGAACATCATAAATAAAGATAAAAACAAAGCATCGATTTAGTATCATGTTCCATAACTTAGTCATGTGAGGGTCCAGACCGCTCTTGACCGTGAGCATGGCTAACCGATTAGTTTTACACTCAGCAGAGGTTGTACACTTTCACCACATGCAGCGTAAAAGCTCTGAAACACTTTGAACCCAACCATGCGGTTCTTGCAAGACACCATACCACACAACTGAGGTGTGGTTGCATTGGGACACTACAAAGCCTTTACAAAGGTTTCTCAGCAAGATGTGACTCACAAGGTCCGAATCAGTTAGTAAGGTATAAAGCCCCCTAGTAGGTCAATACACCGCCATAAAAAGGGCCAACCCAACCCCCCGCAAGGGCAGGTCCATACCCCACAATACTGCCTATCCCTTGTCCTTATTTGGTAAGATCACCCAAACAAAAGTTCCTAATTACTTGCCAAGACTATTGCTTGTTTAGTTCTTGTGGTTGTACTGTTTTCCTGGGTGGTTCTCCATGTTCTGATTAACATATCAAATATGGTCTTGTAATTAAAATGAACATAAAGGAACATAGAGCATAAAAGTAACCATGTTGATTAATACAATCCTAGTTAAGCATACTAAGTAATAACTACCATGAAGATTAATTTAATAACCCGATTACAAGGCAAAGGTCAAAGTACTAGGCATGATCCTTAATAGGTACCTGTCAAAGTTAATGCAAGCAATAAAAATAAATATGGTGAATTAAATGCACGTTATATAGGATAAATGAGTATGCATCAAGGGAGACTTGCCTTCAACAAGACTCTGTTGCTGCTCAAACTCTTGCATGTCTGGATCTTCAAATCCTTCGAACGTCTCGCTCTCTACGTACCACATCATTCACATACAAGCATACAACAAAAATAAATAAGAAACAATCATCAAACAGTACAAACAGAATGAAATATAGGTGCAAAACCAATCTACGCTAAGAGACGATTGCATGGATATAAAGAACTCTAAAAACGGAGCTAAAATGTGCATTCTATGGCCAAAACAAGGTATAGGGGCTCATCTGCAGGAAAACTAAGCTTCCAGGGGCTAAACTGCAAGAAACTGAGGTCTAAAACAAGATTACATTTAAAAACCTAGGGGATGCGGTGAAAAACACTAGGGATGGACCTTAGGCGCAAAATCCGAAAAGCTCAAGCGGGAGGATCGAGCTGTGAATCTACAAAACCTAGGGGCCTAACTGCAAAGTGGCGGCGAAAAGGTGTTGCTGACCGGTATACGCCAGGTTCACCCAGGTCAAAACGGATCTGAGCCTTCGACTTCAAATCGGACTACTGCGAGCATCTGGACTCTACGCGTAGTGGCGCGGGTGGCGGCACGCGACGGCGTTGGCGGAGCTCCGATGAGTTCGCTCGATCTCGAACTAGGGAGCTCGACTCGGCGTGTGGTTTGCACCAAGATGAAGTGGGCGACATGTGGGTCGATCTAGGGTATCGGAACGGACGGTCGGGCGACAACGACGGCGTGCAGCACGACGGAGCGGACTCCAACTCCGGCGAGCGCAAACGGACGAAACAAAGCACGGGAATGCCAACAAACAACAACATTGTCTTCCTCTCCTCCCGGCGAAACTCCGATGCTCCTTCCCGTCCGCGGAAGGGCGACAACCGAGGAGATCGATGTAGCAACCGAGCTAGGGTTTGTGGGGTGTCGACGCTGGAGGGCTCAGGGATGGCTACGGTTTAGGGGCAAACGCCAAAGCGCGATGGCGCCCGCCTTTATAGGCTTAGGGATGTGCGCGCTTTAGCGTGCGGGGCAGGGGAGGATGCACACATGGCTCGGACGCGAGCTCGAGTCCGACGCGGCGACAGGGATGACAGACGGGTCCTGCCCGTCAGCGACTATGGGCAGTGGAAGGTGGAGCGGGTCGCGCTAGGTTGGAAGTGGCAGAGCGCAGCCGAGGCTGAGGAGTCTAGGGGTAGTGTCAGGCTTCGGGCTGATCGACCGAGCGTCGGAGCTGGGCTAACGAGCTGGAAAGGCGGGGGTGACGAGCGATCCAGGCAGTGGTGTCTGAGGGCCTCTGCCAGACTTTGGTGGATGGGCCGCACGAAACAGAAAGGAAAGGGGAGGGAAGCGGAAGGGAGTTTTGGGATTTTTGAAAAAGGGATTCAAATAAGGAATTCAAATACAAATTTGAATTCAACCAATAAAAAATAGTGCACCAGCATTTATGCAACAAACATCAAGCTATTTATTTATTTAAAAATTAAATTATTGTTTTTCTATGTCATATTACTTGTAAATAAAAATAAATTTTAGGGAAATTTTTTAAAATTAAGAGAAAGTCCTTGATTAATTTTCCTTCCTATTCACATCCTCAAATTTGGAAATTTCAGGGTGTGACAGTCGGCCCCTCCATCTCCAGCAACGAGAGGACAGGCGGCGACCGGATCGAGCAACCCTTGATCTCCAAGCTGGGGAGCGTTCGGTGGGTCCGTCGGCGCGCCGGTCCCTCCCCTACACCCTCCGCCGCTCCCTCCATCTTCAGCAGTGAGAGGACCAGGCGCTAGCCTGGATCGAGCGGCCCCGATCTCCAATCTAGCGGAGGAGCAGAGACGAGGCAAGGCCTCGGCGGGTGGCGGGGGGCAGAGTTAGAGGTGATGAGGGGCCGCGCCGCCGTAGGTGACCCTCATCCGCCATCGGTGCATGCCGGAGGTGAAGTAGGGGGCCGCCAGTGCATGCCGGAGGTGAAGCAGGGGGCCGCCAGTCCTCCTCTGTACGCCACTCGCCCCACATCATTTGCATTCGATGAGAGAGGGAGTGCAGTTTTGCATTGCCTCTCTCCTCGAAGTAAAATTGCCTCACCTGTTTGTGTGCTCTGTTGGAGGCATTGCCTCGCGTCAACAGTAGTACATGGAGAGGCAAAAATGCTTTTGTCATCTCTGTTGGGGTCCAGTCTAAGATGCTTCAAAAGCAGGCGAATCAAAAATCTATTTCTACACTTTAAGCTGCGAAAGGCTAGTTTCTCAGAGGCAAAGGCAGCGAGAAAACATAGTGAAAAAGGATAGGGTATGTATGAACTAGTTCCTTTTTTTGTGGACAACTAGTTCCATTATTGGAACAATGTATGTTACTAATCAGTATCGTTAGGTACTTAGGTGACAAATATAATCGTGGAATGAAAATCTTTGGAGAATCATGGATGTCTTGCACCCATGGTCTGCCACTCTGCCTTCTCTGCAACGCCCTGTACACACGTAACCTCGGAGCCAGGCTGCTGCTCATGTGACTCGTATTTTGTGACTCGTATTTCGTGCATGTCTTAATTGTACTAGTCTGGTAGATTTGTAGTGTTACCTTTCTGCAGGCTTTGTTGGGTTTGGGACCATTCGATCCGTGTCCGTGATGACCCACCCACAACTAAAACTTTTTTTTTGCGAGGAACTAAAACATGCATTCATAAGCATCTAGATCTAGATCTCCTATGAATCCCAACATGGATGGCAGCCCTACCTATCACGTGACATATATAAAAAGCCAGGTTATCACACACACCCATCCCAACCCATAATGAGTCAAGATCACCTTCCTTGCTCCCACAGTTCTCATTCACTCATGGCTGCAGACTAAAGTTCCAGATCAACAGTCTTGACGATGCATTCAGTATTCACCACCACGTTGAAGAAAAATGAGCTCAAGATTAGCATCTAATATTTGCACTACTGGGAGCCAAGCCCGACGCATCCATCTCACCCTCCTGAGCCCTAATGGCCAACATGGTTTCGGTGCCGCTGTGTCCAACAACTGGGCGATATACCATGGGCCTGACCTCAGTATCACTACGGGAAACAGGGGCTTTGCCGTGCGCCCCGAGCACACGGCAAAAGCCTTAAAACGCACGGCAAAGACTTTGCCGTGCGTTTTTTGTCGGGGCGCACGGCAAAGAGCGCACGGTAGCATTTTGCACGGCAAACCACCTTTGCCGTGCGCCGCGTCTGACAACGCACGGTAGACAATCTTTGTCGTGCGTTTTTTCACGACGCACGGCAAACAAAAGCAACTAACGGCACCGGCGCCAAACGGCGTGGGCCAACCTTTGCCGTGCGCCGAGAAACCGAGAAAAAACGCACGGCAAACAAGGGTTGTTTGCCGTGCGCCCCCGGAAAAACGCACGGCAAACATAGGCTGTTTGCCGTGCGCCTGCCTAAAAACGCACGGCAAACAGAGCCCTTTGCCGTGCGCTTCCCTGGAAAACGCACGACAATGAATGGCACCTTTGCCGTGCGCCTCCATAAACGCACGGCAAAGGCACTGTTCTGGCTGTTGGTTTTGGTCACTTTGCCGTGCGTCTTCCGAAAGATGCACGGCAAAGTGACCATTGCAATTTATTTTTTTTTGGTTTTCACGTTTAAAAATACCCAAAAATCACAGTAATGTCATATATATCATAATATTCATCACATGCATCATATATATCATAATATTCATCACAGGCATCATATTGTCACAATAACCATCACATACATCATATATATCACAATAAAACATCACATATAGATAAATTCACACGTTACTCATCGACAAGTCCACTAGTACATCCAAGTTCATCGGAAAGTCCACAAGTTTATCAACAAATCCACAAGTTCAACAACAAGCATTATTCAAGTTCATCGGCAAAGCTCCACAAAGTCCAGGAACTCAAATCACATAAACGCGACTCACTGAGTACGAGGGAAGAGCTGTTGTGGGGGCATCGGCGGTGACATGCCCGGGGACCCTTGTACATTATTCGAAGCCGCCAATTGATTCTTTCAATAAAAAAATTAAATTGCATGTGAGACCACAATCATGTTTTCTATGTTATAATCTAAGTTCTAAGTCTCTACTTTCTCTAGGTTTCTAAGTTAGTCTAAGTCTCTACGTTCTCTAAGTCTGTAATTATTGAAATGAAAGAGCAGATGTCAAGTAACTCACCACAGGAGTCTCAGGAGCTGCAGCCGGAGTCGGAAGGACGGGCACCGGGGGCATCGGGGGCATCACGGGCATCACGGGCATCGGGGGCACCGGGGGCATCGGTTGACCGTTCTGGACAGCTAGCATGAAAGCTTGCATGTGCTCGGCCATCATCTGCTGCTGCAACGCCATCCACTGCTGCATCTGCACCTGGTGTGTGGCAAAAAGCTGCTGCTGCTGGGTCATCATCAGCTGCTGCTGGGTCATCAACTGCTGCTGCTGGGTCATCTGCTGCTGCTGGTCGACCACACGTAGCTTAACCGCGTTTAAGGCCGTCTGCAATTGGTTATCCAAGTGTTACAATTGACAGGAAACATATGTAGAGATTCATTAAGGATGAGTATAACGAAATAACACGAAGTCGCTCCACGTGGGCCGGTGCCGCGGCCGGCCGTGGGAGTATCGGAGGGGCATTGCCCGTGTCCTTTGCTTTTAGCATCGCGAGAGTGGGAGTAGTGGCTGTGTCCAAAATGTTGTCACCCATGTAGTAATGGCCATGCTTCTTTCCATGACCCATCCTCATGACCGCCTCTCCATCAAACGGTGCACGGATCGGATCCCACTTTGGCCCATGGATCTGCCGTCCCGTCTCCATGTATGCATTGATGCGGGAGTGGATGGAGGGATTGCTATACGCCTCCGGCGGGTCGTCGGGGTTGTAGGTGGTCTCGGACGCGGTGGCCTTGCCCTTGTGGGACAAGATCCATCCCATCACCTCGCTGCACTCACTATCTCCATGTGCCCGAGACTGAAAAACAACAAGTTCATTATAGGTCAAGCGAATTGAGCTTAACAACAAAGAAATGGATATTCGTACCCATCTAGCCCGTCTTGTGAGTTGGAAAGGTTTCCTTGGTGGTGTGATGGGCCTCCCATCAACAAACGCTTACGTCGGCCGACATCATGCTTCTCAATCCACTCCGGTGTGAACCACTTGTCCACTATGAGTTTCCGGCGGTCCAAATCGTTGCGGCACCACCACACAGGCATCTACAAGTAATCAAGTGAACCACATATAAGAATCTCATATTAAGCATTGTTCTCAAGGTGAAATACAATTGTACCTCCTCGTATTGCTCTCGGGTCAGCTTATAGGTTCTTGCTTCTGCTTTTGACATCTTCTTTGCAAACTTTGAAGCAGAGTAGTTTATGACGCACTGAATTTGCGCCTCGTAATGCATGTCCAGCACAAGGTTCTTGCATACCGTCTCCTGCACCTTATTTGCATGCTCCTCAAATCCACCCACCAACCTATAGAAATCCTGCATATAAACCAGATGATATAGAATAAATATTGCAAAAATGTCCAATGATTACGATGAATTGAGCAGTGTATGCAAGAAAGACTTACCCACAGCTCGGCCTTCACTCGCTGCCGCCTTCATCGTCGAAGCATCGTCGTCCCTATCGATAGTGTCGGTGGCTTTTTTGTAGTGTGCCCACGTCCAGGCCGGCTCGTACCTGGTAGCATCACCCTGACCCATCCGAACTATGCCTGGGAAGTGCAACCTGCACAAAAGGCCTAGGATGCCGTTGACCGGGCGGTTGTGACCAACCGCCTCGACGACCTCCCAACTCCCGAGAAAGTGAAAAAAGATGAAAAATTAGTCTCTATTGTGATTTCAAGTTCTCAAAGGACACAATATTAATAACCTCGAAATATACTTACCGTTTGCCACCGGGTTTAATCAGTGGTCGTCCCGAAACAGGTATCGGCCTATCCGGGAGTCGTGAGCGACCTCGCTGCCAAATGGTACCACTAGAGTCACCACCTGTCGAGTCATCCTCCTCCTCCTCCTCCTCCTCCTCCTCCTCCTCCTCCTGGTGCTGCTCTTCCTCCTGCTGTCGTGCTTTCCTGGACCTTTTACCCCTCTTGGGGCCACCCTTCCCTCGACCCCTGCCTCTGTTGCCCACTGGCAACGGCGGAGGTACGTCGACCGATCTTCTGAAGATAGACGAGCACGTACGCTGAAGGGATCCTCCCACCATCTTCGTTCTATCGCCTGAAAGTAAACAAATAAATCAGTCAGTAGGAGAAACACATAACTAAGAGAAGGCATAATTAAAAAAACATGATATTTCAAAAGAGAAGTAAGACATAATTAAAAATAACATGATATTGCAAATATTAGTACAACAAGTGTGGAGCATACATTTATTAGTAATAAACATCTTCATGGAGATTATCAGGATCATAAGTCTCATCATCACTATCACGCATGTCCATGTCCGGGTATTCCTCCGATGGAGGAGCGTCTACATGAAGCCGGTTGCAACTTTCTCAAGTAATTGTATGTCCCTCTCATCGTCAACCTCATCTCCATCGTCATCTTCTACTTCCATTGTTCCCAATGCTTCGGTTAAGTCTATCACAAAATCCCCTGGTAGCCCATCTTCTTGGAAGAACTCTCCCTCGTATGTATCTGGATTTATATTGTAATCTTCATTGTTTGGGACAGGTAGTCTACCGTGTGGCGATACCTTGTACACAACATCCCAACCCTGAAGACGTTCGTCGGTTTTGCACGGGTATGAGAGATAATACACTTGTGTGGCTTGTTGAGCCACAATGTAAACATCATCTCCTGCATAGACGGATGACTGTTGAATTTCTACTAGTCCAATATCTCGGGTCTCTCGCTTTGCTTCTGGATCGAACCAATGGCATTTGAATACGACAGGTTTGAGACCTTTACAACCAGGGAATGTCAGTTGATATATTTCTTCAATTATTCCATAATAGTCTTTTCCATCATTGCCTATCGTACAAACTCCGGTGTTTGTGGTTCTGCGGTTTGGCCGATTCTGCTCATGGCTTTTTGTGTGAAAGCGGTACCCATTCACGTCATAGGCGCCATATGACTCGATCCTATCCTCACAACCAAGGGAAACCTGTCTCAACTCAGGATCCATTGACATATCATTTTGGCCCTGCAAGTAGAAGCAAGACATATCGTTGTTACATTCGCACCTACGAGGAATTTGTAATTTCAAACAAAATGTATGAGGGTTCCTTTGAATGACCGTACCTTCCGCTTGAACCAAGAAATGAAATCGTGGTCCTCAAGAAGTTTATCAACTTCTGCGGGGGTTGGTTCCCTTCTTCTCCGCCAGAATTGATAGGTAAATTCACTGTACGAATGAGGTTGTTAGGTACTATTCATTGAATACACCATACACTAGCAATAATGGATAACAAGTATGTTGAGAACTTAATCGATGTATGGAAACACTTCCTCAAGGTTTTTCAGCACATACATCATGATAGTGCGCCACTCTTCATGTTGCAATTTCTTATGAGTCACAACACTTGCTCTTCCGAGTTGCCCTCTGAAGAGGCTGAGTTTCGATTCATTTTCGTCGGCATTGTAACGAGGGGTTGGATTATGCACGCTTGGAAGGGTGTCAGCATAGTATTTAGTTGTGAAGTTTGTCACCTCCTCGGTACAATATGCCTCAGCAATGGAAGCTTCAATTTTGTTTTTGTTTCTACATAACGTCCGAATGACCTTTAGTACCCTTTCAATTGAATAGCACCAACGGGCATGTACGAGCCCCCCATTCGTGCCTCATACGGGAGGTGCAAAATCATGTGTTGCATTGGATTGAAAAAACCGGGTGGATAGATCTTCTCCAACTTACAAAGCAACACCGAGCCGCATCTTCCAATTTTTTAACAAGTGGCCGAGATAACTCCTTAGCACAAAGGATGCGAAAGAAATAGCTTAACTCGCTAGTACTTGCCACACATGGTCAGGTAGATAGCCTCGAACCATCACCGGAAGAAGCCGCTCAATCCATACGTGGTAGTCATGGCTCTTGAGCCCATTGATTCGCATAGTAGTTAAGTTCACCCCCCTCCTAAGATTCGCTGCATACCCATCAGGGAACATTAAAGTTTGGAACCACTCTAGTACTTCCTTCCTTTGGGGCCTGGTCGGGGAGGTATGGAGCTGAAGGCTTTTTCCATTTCTTGCACGGCTTGGGAGGCTTCATGTTGTACTTTGGTCTATCGCATATACTAGCTTGATCAAGTCTAGCCTTAATGTTATCTTTTGACTTATCCGCAATCTCCATGGTTGTACACCAGAGTGCCTCAGCGACGTTCTTTTCCGTGTGCATCATATCAATGTAATGTGGACGAAGAAGGTCAGTCATGTAGGGTAGTCTCCACAAGCCTGACATCTGAGTCCAAGCATGCTCGTCACCGTACCCCTCGTAACCACCTGTTGCTTTTTCCTTGAGCGCGGTTAACTGAGCAAGAATATCTGCTCTTGTCAACATCGGCGGTGGGGGGTCTTCAACCATGACACCTTTTGTAAAGTTCTTGGTGTCTCATCTGAATGGATGGTCCATAGGGAGGAATTGTCGGTGTAGGTCGAAACAAGAATACTTGGTACCCTTCGCCAACCGGATAAACTTTAAAGCGACCTTGCATACTTGGGCATGGGTACTTCCCGTGGACACACCGGCCGGCCGAATAGCCCATACGCCGGATGGTCATGCCGAGAGTACATGTACCACACGTGCATTGTGAAGTTTGTGTACGTAGCTCGATCATATGTACGTACCCCTTCTTTCCAAGCAATTTCCAAATCATCAATCAAAGGCTGCATGTACACACTCATTTTATCACCGGGATATCCAGGAATTATCAATGACACAAATATGTTCTGTCGCTTAAACATGATGCCAGGGGGGAGGTTGAGGGGGATAACAAACACGGGCCAACAAGTGTATGGTGCAGCCATCAGTCCATAAGGATTGAACCCATCTGTAGCCAATGCAACACGTACATTTCGAGCTTCGTCGGCTTTGTCCTTATGTTGGTCGTCAAAATATTTCCAAGCATCAGCATCGGCTGGATGTACCATGTTATCGGGACGATATCGTACGCCGTCTTTGTGCCATGTCATCTGTTTTGCGGATTCCTCGGTCGCGTACAGTCGTTGGATCCTCTGTATGAATGGGAGGTACCGTAAGATTTTCACCGGGATGTCCGATTGCTTCTTATGACCATCACCGAGTTTACCTCCGGGTACCTAGAGGATTTACATTTGGGGCGGTACTTTGCATCCGCATGTTCTTTCCGAAACAAGACGCAACCATTTGTACAAGCATCTATCATCTCGTATGGCATCTTAAGTGAACGAAGGATTTTACGTGCCTCGTACATGTTATGTGGCAGAATGTGATCCGTCGGAAGTATGGAGCCAAAAAGCTGTCATCATTTCATTAAAGCCATCTCGGCGATTCCCAATTTACACTTTAGGGCCATTAAGTGTCCTATGGCATCCGGTTGAGACACGGTAGTATGCTTGTGAAGTGGTTTACGTGCGAGAAGACAACATATCGTAATAAGCCTTCGCGGTTGGCTGCGGAGCTTCCTTCATAACATGGTCGGGCCCTTCATTGAAGTTTGCTTGATGAAAGTCTTCTAACATGTCTCCGCACCCGCTTCATCATCAAATTCCTCGATACGTTGCCTCAAGACCTCGTCTCTCGCACGATGTGCTTCACCATGGCGGATCCACCAGGTATAGTTTGCCACAAACCCATATGTGATAATGTGTTTACCCATGGTGAGCTGAGTTTGGTCTGACTTATTTTCACACTTACTACATGGACACAACGCTTTATATTGTCCTTTGTCAAAAGCCTTTTTACAGAAATCATCGACGTTGCGCCGAATTCACTGGAGAAGTCACGCTTATTCCTCCAGCCCGTGTACATCCACTCACGGTTATGCATTCTTTTACCAGTGATATAAAGACATAACAAGGTGGTGCAAGAAACAAAACTCTTAGAAGATTTGTTAACATGGCATGCATGCTTCTACACGATATCTATCATGCTATTGTAGGTAAAGATAGGTCCTAAACCCACCCGAAGATGTGTAGATGGGTTTAGTTCCCATGCTCTACTTAGCCGAGACAGAATTTCGGCGACACCTCCCATTGTTCTCCAAGTACACGTCCTGGAAAGGAGATTGTGTACACGGAGAACAACAGGAAGGTGAAGCCGAAACTCTGTCCCAGATCGGAGCAGACCATGGAAACTAAATCCATCTACACATCCTCAGGCTGTCCAAAAAACGTGGACAATTTGAAACAGATACGGTCATAGATATGCAAGCATATGCATATTTCCAACTGTATCTCTTTCGAACGGGAGACACCTAACTAGGTTACGTGATCTAGCCATCTAGGTACATGATATGGAAACAAGGGCATTGGCACATGCTCACCTAGTAACTCGACACGAGACGGGGACGGGCGGCAAGACGGAGCCCGAAGAGGCCTCCTAGGCAACAGCAACGTGGCCTCCTCCTACTCCTTCGATGGTGGTTGCGGCAATGGGAGCTTTCCTGCAAAAACCCATCAAGACTTAGCGTTAATTTAAAATTTCGGCAGCACCTCCCCTGTACGGTGAGGTTTCCAAAACCTGCAAGAAAATCCACGACACGAAGGTCGGGCCACAAAAACAATTTCTTCCCACGGCTCGATGGCCGGACACAAGAAAGTGTAGCTCATCAACTCATCATACTAATCTAATCTCAAAATTCGAGAAAGGTCGAGACATTGATTACCGATCGAATGGAGTGAGGTGTCGAGGCAGCGAGGTGCTTGAGCACAGCCGGAGCACACCCCTCCTCCCTGTTCACCCTCGGCCTCCTCCCTCTCCTCCTCCTTGTTCTCCGGCCCTCTCCTTCCCTTCCTCCTTCTCCCCCTCGGCTGTCTCCTACCCCTTCTCCATCTCCACCTCCTCCTCCTTATTCTCCCCTGCCTCTACTTCCCTTCCTGTGTAATTAGGATTAATGTGTTAGGTTGAAGAAGAAGCAAATAAATATATACATGAATAATAATTTCAGAACGAAACTCTCTCCCGTCGAAATTAAAGGGAAAAGTGTCATTTTTAGTTTGTACTTGACCGTGGCATTATATAATTGTTTCTCACTTCCATAAGTCCTACACAAATGGCATGCAAGTCATGACCAAACACTTGCACAGCTATGTAGAGGGCCCAAAATGTAGCACGTACATTTCATATTGATGGAATGCACATGAAATGCATTTCAATATTTTTTCAATACTTGCTTGCTAAAAAAATGATTCCAAAAGTTACCAACACCAAGGCAATAGAACCAATCAAGAGTATGCCACATTTAATGATAGCATAGAGTCTGAAATGTTCCTACAAGTAAATAAAGTAAATAACACTACATTTGAATAGGACTATGACCCTCATTATGCTATATAAAGGACAAAATGTAACTAAATAGGTACATTTCAGTTATTTGCCAAAATGTTCAGTTGCATCTAGCCAACCAAGTTGTTATGTGCTCTTCCTTATTCTGATGCGAGCAAGAGCGGGGAGCGAGAGCACGCACGCGCGGGGGAGCGGCGGGAGCGGCGTTGGATTCGTCGAGGGAGGAAGGAGGGGCGGCACCGCCCCGCCGCGGGAGAGGCGAGGAGCACGCACGCACGGGGGGAGAGGCAAGCGGTGGCGCGGCGGGCGGCCGGAGGAGGGGGGGGCCGGCCGGCGCCGGAGCGGGGACCGGGCGCGGGCGGCGGTGGATGGGGTGCGGGCGGCCGGGGGTGGGCGCGCGCGCGAGGCCGGGGGCGGCGGGGGGCGGGCGCGCGCGTGGGTGGGCGGGGGCGGCGGCGCGGCGGGCGCCGGGAGGAGGGGGGGGCCGGCCGGCGCGGAGCGGGGACCGAGCGCGGGCGGCGGCGGATGGGGTGCGGGCGGCGTCTCGATCTATTTGGTTTTTTTAATCACGGGCGCTGGTGGATGACTGGATGCGGGGCTAATAAGTGGGTCCGAGGGGTTTGCTGTGCGCCAGGGAGTTCAACGCACGGCAATAAATTGCCATTGTCGTGCGTTTTGAAGGGAGGCGCACGGCAAACGCAAAATTAAGTTTTTAATTTTCTGTGTGTGTGAAGCAAGCGTGGGCCCGTATTCTTTGCCGTGCGCTGTTCTCCAAAACGCACGGCAATGATACTGTTTGTCGTGCGCTATAGGCTACGGCGCACGGTAAAGGGAAGTAAATTTCTTATTTTTTGTGTTCCCAACAATGAAAAATTTAAATTTTTGTGAATGCGGTGTTCAAATTTATATGAAGCTTTTCATTTTAGTTAAAAATATGAATACCTTTTTTACAACTAGGATTTCTTTTTGAAGTTATTACTCAAATTCAATACATGTTTATTTAAATTATTTAGTTATAGTTAATATGTGAAAATTAATAAATGGATGCGAAAAAATACCCTGAACTAACATGAGTCAATGTAAGTTGTATATTCACTAGAGAAAAGTTTTCAAGTCAAAAACCAAGTTCAAAATTTACTAAGGCTACGTACCAAGTGAGATGACTATAAACATTATGAAACATCGAGTTAGATGCTTCGTTTTCTAAACACTATACGTGACGGATCGTTCCAAACCTCTTTGTACTATTTTTCACACCCTTCCCACGGTATATCACGAGCTCTCGACAAATCTCATCACTTTCAAACTTCATTTGCAATTAATGAAATAAAAAAACATTTCACATACACATGTTTTATCATTCCCTGCGAACAAATTGTTTAAAATTTCAAGTACTTTCATGCATAAGGTCCTAAAAAGGTATCAATTAAACAAATAACATTTTTCCAAAAACTATACTATATTATTTTATGCACTTGCGGTTCAAATTTGGTTTAAACGAAAAAAATCCTATCCATCAAAACAATTCGTTAAAATTAGCAAAAATAAAGATATGATTACATAATTGAATTGTAGAGTGCAAAATAATATACTTGCGGAGGAAAAATTGAAATAAGGTGTGAAAACTCAATTTTTAAAAATACATTGCCGTGCGCCATTGTAAAACGCACGGCAATGTTGTACCTTTGCCGTGCGCCATCCTAAAACGCACGGCAAACTTGTAGTCTTTGCCGTGCGTTTTTCTATGGCGCACGGCAAAGCTTCCCATCCGTTAGCTTCCACGGGCGGTCAGCGTGGGTCGGGGGGTCAAACGTTAGCATAGAAGAATTGCCGTGCGTCCCTAGGAAAACGCACGGCAAAGATTAGTGATTGCTGTGCGCCCCCTTAAGAACGCACGGCAAAGTATATAGATACCGTGCGTTTTTGTTTGCCGTGCGTCATCCGGAAAACGCACGGCAAAGTAGACGTTTGCCGTGCGCCCGATGAAAAGCGCACGGCAAACATTTTGACGCACGGCAATCTACCGTTTTCCCATAGTGGTAAAAATGTCATCGTTGCTCGAGGGCAAGGGCTCCACATGCCTAGTGGTAACTGGCACAATTCCTTTACCATTGCATTTGAGATTGATGGGTGAGTGTACATGACGCTGGAATGACTTAAATTGACTAGCTAGTTCACGAATCATAAGGTAACATACAGTGCCGAAGTTAGGAATGAAGTATAGTTCCTCTAGCTCCTCCTTTACTTCTTCCTCTAAATTTTTTAGGAGGGGATCGGGGGGGGGGGGGGGGGGGGGGCTCCCATGGAGTTCCCCGGTGGTAGTAGGGACTGCAGCCCTAATGACCCACATCGGCTCTGGTAACATACATATACTCGCGCATGCAAGCTGAAGGATTCTACACTTCAAGACATGGGACTAGAGTTGACAAGGGTACTGACCAGTGGAGTATTGTGGGTGGGACTGGACAGTTTACTTTTGCTCAAAGTTTCATCAACAAAAGAAACTGCATAAAGTGGTTGACACTGGGATGCAAGTGCGTACCCAATGGTATCTTTTTGGGTCAGCTAATTAATTATGATAGCATGTCACTCTAATTCATTTACTCCCTAAAATTAATTACATGGAATGTCATCCTAGTTCATTTTATCAATTTTTTGGATCGACTCAATGACCCATTATACTTGCATCCCTACCGGTATCCATAGGGTTGGTGTGCACAAAAGATCTCAGAAAATGCATGATGTTCTATTTTGTGAAGATATGATCTTACACACAGTTGGTTCATTTCCTCAGTGCATCTACTTTAATAACTTAACCCTCCCATCACTCTTAAATTCCAGTATACATATACTAGAGATGGACCAAAGGGTGGGGACGCAGGACAGGCCTGTGAACTAAAACATGAACCTCGCCGCCTTGAGACCATCAAAATTGGCCATGGCGACGTCATTTATTCGATAGAGTACAGCTACCTTGACAAATATGGCGCCAAGCACACTGAAGGAAGATGGGGTTATCACAAGGTTCGGAAACTGGCATAATAAGTAACTAAGCCGGTGGCGGTAAGACTGCCCCCACGGTTTTCATTAAGAGAAGAAAGTCTCCTACCGACTTAGAAAACCTCTGAACACTGACTTCACTAGCGAGGGGATTTTTTTCGGAGATAAACTCTGACGAGGAAAACTTGTGCCGAGTGAGTCTCGAACTCAGGGTGTGAACGCTACATCCAGCTGCTCCACCAAGCGGGTTAGTGCCCGTCCTCAGCATAGTAAGTAACTCGTGACCATATAATATATCGTTTTTTATATTCAGCGTAACTTGTACTGAAACCCATCTCAGTTCAAATGCTGAAACCCATTCCATTAATTATTTTTGGCGAGAGATTTCGAAATTTAACCCTATCTTCGTAAGCTTCACGCGAGATGACCCTAAGTTCGCAAGCCTTTTGAAATTTAACCCCGATGCACACGAACTCTTCAATTCGGAGGTTTTCGCCTCTTTTACTAAATTTCAGGATTTTCTTTCTTCTTTTCCCTCTCCAAACGATGTGAATGGACATCTTTACCCTTGACGTGTGGGACCCAGAGTTATCTTCAACCTTTTGCCTGTCGCCGCTGTTTTATCCCCATGGCATGTGCGCACCGCCTCAGTGGCCTCACCCTCGTGGCCGGCGGCCGGCCGTCCCCGCTCGTCCTCGTGGGTGTTGCTCCCCAGTCCGCCACTTCGTGGAGATGAACTGACGTTCGTGGAGATGGACCGACGAATTGGGGAAAAGGGAGCAAACACGAGACCCATTATTTTCTGGAATCAGTAATGGAACTATGGAAGCAGAGGTCACATCAGCCTGAAGATGGCCGCCACGGAAATACATGCCGCCATTTGCTGCAAGATTCTACTGCATGTGAGCATGGCAACGGAAGCCGGAGATCCACCTCCGTGGGCCACGGCCAGCAGATCGAATGCCGACGGGAGTGGCGTTGTCGGCCCCATGTCGCGACCGCCGGGAGGGACGCCGCCGGCCTCATGGCCCGGCCCGCCGGGAGGAGCGCGGCCGGCCCCGGGTGGGACGCCACGGGCCCATGGCGCGGCGGCCGCGTGGTCACCGGCAGGGGCGCCACTGGCCCCATGGCACGGCCGTCGGCGAGCAGTAGTTCGGGCTTTGTTTGGAGCTGGAGGTTGAAGATGACCAAATGTGGGTCCCACACATTAGTGGTGGAACGAAGGGATGAGGGCAGGGGCAAAAGCGTCCATTCACATGGTTTTGAAGAGGGAAAAGAACAAATAAAATCCCGAAATTACGTGTAAAGGAGTAAAAAACCCTCGAATCGAAAAGTTCGCGTGACTCATGGTTAAATTTTGAAAGGCTTGTGAACTCTGGGTCGGCTCGCGTGAGGCTCGCGAAGATAGGGTTAAATTTCGAAATTTCTCATTTTTAGCATGTGGCATTGTTGGACATCATGCGTTGCTCCGGCTCATTTTTTTCCTTGGATGTAGATCGAGTCCTAATGAGTTTGTGCAAGAAGTCTCAGGAACGCTTGGCAAATAAAAAAAAACTCAATACACTGTTTTGTCATCACTGACGATAGTCACAAATCTCTGGACACTGGGGCCATATGGTAAAGTAACATCCGAATCTCCTTTCACTCTTGCTGAGAAGGCTGAGAAGAAGGGTGGGAGTGTTGTGGGTTTCTTCGCTAGCACTGGAGAAGCCGTCGATGCACTTGGTGTTATTGTGCGTTAGTGAAGTTTCAATTAGAGCAACTTCAGCCCATGGAGTAAATTTGATCCCTAATATTAAGATATTGAGGGTTGAGTAAAATTATTTTCATCCCTTATACGCAATTTGCTGCAGTAGCTTCCCTATTCTCCTTCCCTACTCGAGGGTCCCACCACGCCACATCAGCTTCTCCTCCCCCTCCCCCAAATCTTCTACCTTTCTGCTACGTCGCCCGCCACTCCCGTCCCCTCCCGCCGCCCACCGCTCCCATCGCCGTCGATGAGGGCGAGCTGTCGTGCCCAAATTGGAGGCCGCGGCTTCCTCCTCCTCCGACGCGGGCGGCCACCCTCCTCTCCACCCGCCCATTCGTGCCGGAGTCAGACTCGACGCTGCAGCGGCAGCTGCTGGTGGCCGACAATGAGGGGGATAGGGTCGTGTTCCTCGTTGTCGGGCATACTCCCCGGGTACTCATGCAAGGAAGGATGAAGACGGACTCCTACTAGAATTCTCATGTAATCCTATTAGGACTCGTTCCGTATAATCCTACTAGGACTCCTGCCTTGTAACCGACTAGGAACCCGACCCCTGGAGTATATAAAGGAGGGCCGGGTACCTAGTCGGGCACCTAACCTGATCTCAACCAACACCAAGCGCAGGGCGCCATACTTGATCCCCAAACAGGATGTAGGGTTCGCCACCTTGGCAACCCGAACCTGTATAAATCTTGTGTCCCGTGTCCTTGCGCATACCTTCGAGTTCTCGGTCTCCCGATCACGATCCCCACCGCACAATCTACTACCTCGGGTACCCCCTTGGTAGGTTTGCCAGTCTAAAACACCGACAGCTGGCGCGCCAGGTAGGGGTGATCATCACCACCGGGCAAATTCGAAGGACCCTCGTCAACAAGATCAATCTACTCGTCGAGATCCATTGAAGCAAGTCGTCTAGCTCTTGTCAAAGCGGAATCAATTTTCCTACGTCGCGTCCGGGTGCCTCGGTACATCGCGCGGCTCATCACGCGGCTCGTCGCGCCGCTCGTCGTCGACTACTCCGCCTCACGCAGGCTCGTCGTCAACTGCTTCGCCTCCGCCACGCGTACGGGTGCCTCGGCATGTCGCGCGGCTCGTCACGCGGCTCGTCGCGCGCGCCCGTCGTCGACTACTTCGACAACGCCGCGCGTCCGGGGTGCCTCGGCACTTCGCGCGGATCGTCACGCGACTCGTCGTGCCACCCGTCGTCGACTACTCCGACTCGCGCGAGCTCGTCGTCGACTACTTCACCTCCGCGCGCGCGTCCCGGGATGCCTCGGCACATCGCGCGGCTCGTCACGCGGCTCGTCGCGCCGCTCGTCGTCGACAACTCCGCCTCGCGCGCAGCTCGTCGTCGACTGCTTCGCCTCCGCCGCGCGTTCGGGTGCCTCGGCACATCGCACGGCTCGTCACGCGGCTCGTCACGCCGCTCGTCGTCGGCGCGCTCCGCCTCGCGCGGGTCTCGTCGTCGACTACTCCGCCTCGCGCAGGCGCGTCGTCGACTACTCCACCTCGCGCAGGCACGTTGTCGACTACTTCGCCTCTGCCGCGCGTCCGGGTGCCTCGGCACGTCGCGCTGCTCGTCACGTGGCTCATCGCGCCACCCGTCGTCGACTACTTCGACAACGACGCGCGTCCGGGTGCCTCGGCACGTCGCGCGGCTCGTCACGCAGCTCGTCGTGCCGCTCGTCGTCAACTACTCCGACTCGTGCAGGCTCGTCGTCGACTACTTCGCCTCCACCGCGCGTCCGGGTGCCTCGGCACGTCGTGCGGCTCGTCACGCGGCTCTTCATTGACTACTCCGCGTCGCGCAGGCTAGTCGTCGACTACTCCGTCGTTGTGCCGCTCGTCGTCGACTACTCCGCCTCGCGCAGGCTCATCGTTGACAACTCCGCCTCGCGCAGGCTCGTCGTCGACTACTTGACCTCTGTCGCGCGTCCGGGTGCCTCGGCACGTCGCGGGGGCTCGTCACGCGACTCGCCGCGCCGCTCGTCGTAGACTACTCCGCGTCACGCGAGCTTCTCGTCGACTACTCCGCCTCGCACGGAGCTCGTCGTCGAGTGCTTCACCACCGCCGCGCGTCGGGGGCCTCGGCACGTCGCGCGGCTCGTCACGCGGCTCGTCGCGCCGCTCGTCGTAGACTACTCCGCATCGCGCAGGCTCGTCATCGACTACTCCGTCGTCGTGCCACTCGACGTCGACTACTCCGCCTCGTGCAGGCTTGTCGTCGACAACTCTGCCTCGCGTAGGCTCGTCGTTGACTACTTCACCTCTGTCGCGCGTCCGGGTGCCTCGGCACGTCGCGCGGCTCGTCGCGCCGCTCGTCGTCGACTACTCCGCGTCGCGCGGGCTCGTCGTCGACAACTCCGCCTCGCGCGATCTCGTCCTCGACTACTTCGCCTCCGCCGCGCGTCCGGTGCCTCGGCACGTCGCGCGGCTCGTCACGCGGCTCGTCGCGCCGCCCTTCATTGACTACTTCGACAACACCGCGCGTCCGGTACCTCGGCACGTCGCGCGGCTCGTCACGCGGCTCGTCACGCCGCTCGTCGTCGACTACTCCGCGTCGCGTAGGCTCGTCGGCGACAACTCCGCCTCGCGCGGCAGCGCGTCGTCCACTACTCCGCCTCGTGCGGGTGCGTCATCGACTACTCCGCCTCGCGCGAGCCCGTCGTCGACTACTTCGCCTCCGCCACACGTCCGGGTGCCTCGGCATGTCGCACGGCTCGTCACGCGGCTCGTCGCGCCGCCCGTCGTCGACTACTTCGACAACGCCGTGCGTCCGGGTGCCTCGGCACGTCGCGCGGCTCGTGACGCGGCTCGTCGCGCCGCTTGTCGTCGACTACTCCGCCTCGCGCGCGGCTTGTCGTCGACTACTTTCCCTCCGTCGTGCGTCCGGGTGCCTCGGCACGTCGCGCGGCTCGTCACGCGGCTCGTCGCGTCGCTCGTCGTCGACTACTCCGCCTCGCGCGAGGCTCGTCGGCGACTACTTCACCTCCGCCGCGCGTCCGGGTGCCTCGGCACGCCGGCTCGTCACGTCGCTCGACGTCGACTACTCCGCATCGCGCAGGCTCGTCGTCGACTACTCCGCATCGCGCAGGCTCGTCGTCGACTACTCCGCCTCGCGCAGGCTCGTCGTCGACTACTTCGCCTCCGTCGCACGTCCGGGTGCCTTGGTGTCGGGGACAACCCTGAGGGTCCCCTAAAACAACCGGGGAAACCCCGCTTAAAACCTGTAAAAAACCAAAGTTAAACACATCTTACTTAAGCACACCAACGGGGCACGGCCCGCACCGCGGTGGTCTCCGCGGCCCACCAAAGCGGCCCACTCAAAAGTCCCCTCGAACAAGCTCCGCCTCGCTCGAGGGTACACGCCTCCCTCGAGCGGGCTCCGCCTCGCTCGAGAGTTCACAGCCCCTTCGAGCGGGCTCCGCCTCGCTCGAGGCACCCTCACGCACACGCCCGTTCCCGCACGCGGGTACGGGCATTTAATGCTCTGGCACGGCGGGGCGGCGCCATCATGCGCCTGGGAATCACGCCCCGGCCCTGTCGCACCAACTCCCTAGGGGAAACCCATCCCTGCCACTGTGGGGGACTGTGCGACGTGGCCGGTGTCAGCCCCGTGACACCGCACCGCCTACTCCCGTACGACTAACATGCCGCGCCCTCGAAGGGGGGGGGCGGCCACACCCTCGAACTGCTTTCTCGTGAACTTGCAGGGCTAGGTCGTGACGCTAGGCCGACGGGACGCCATCCCCGCCACTGTTGGTCCTGTACGGCCACCCCCGTGCTCGCAGCACCACACCGGGCGCTGTTACAACCACTCCGGCGCCGTAAGGCACGCGGGAACGGGACGTCCCCACGCCTGCCACTGTATCCCGTACGGATCGACGTCAACAACCTCCCCAAGCCCGTCTGGGGACGCCACGGTCAACCACCGCGCCCCTACCCTCGAAGCCGCCACTGTTCGGGTACAAGATACGCCATGATGACCAGATCATGGCAAGGACCGTCAAGGCGGCCACCTACTCTGCGGCGTTGCACACCATGCTTCCCCATGTAGCTGAACAGTGCGGCATGTTTGTAATTCGCCCTCTCCTTGGCCTATAAAAGGAAGGTGAACTCCCCCGCTGCAGGGGAGACCACACAAGACACGACACAACACACACATACTCCCCAATTCTCCCACAACATCTGAACTCATTCCGATCATCCCACCAGGGACTTGGAGGCCACGCCTCCTCTCTCGTCCTGCTTGTAGCCGCCCCACTACAGGCACCCCGGTGCTGAGCAATATAATGCCACAAGCACGCCACTGCTGGACGTACGGCCCCCGGCCGGAACCAGGATAAATCTTGTGTCTTTAGTTGCTTAGCATTGACCATTGAGGGATAGACCTTGGCGCTTACTACTGGTTAGTGTCGGGACCACATTCCGCACCGACAGTTGGCGCCCACCGTGGGGCACGCGAGCGCTGAAGGTCAATCCACCGACAACTCCCTCCATGGTGATTCGCACCGAGTACCGCGACATGCGTTACTCTATGGGCAGCTCGGACCCCCTCCCCGCCGGGTTCGAAATCCTGTTCGGGAGCCTGAATTTCCAGGCTACGGGGAATGGCTACCTGATGCGCCTCACCAACCATGAGGAACTTCGTGCGCGGCGCCAAGCTGGGTCCGCCCCGGTCGCCGCTGCACGAGTCGCCACGACGCCAACACCCGCCAAAGACGGACGCCGCGGGCCCGTCGGCGTCACGGCGCCGCCGCCGCTCCGGGCAACGCTCGCGCCGAGCACCGTCGGAGCGACGGCACGCCGAGCGCGTCGCCTCGCAACGCGGCGCGCCCGTCGGCACGACGACGGCCGCCCCCGGCGGGGAGCGCGCGGTCTCGGCCGCGCTTCCCCATCGGTGCCGCGCGGCGCCACGGCGGCCTACACCGCCAACGCCAACGCCAGCGCCGCGATGCGCAGGGTTCCACCTGGCCGCTACGTTTACGTCGCCAGGGACCCTAGCGCCTCCGCCGGCGACGAGTCGTCCCTAGGCTCTCTCGACGCGTTGCCACCCACCAACCTGCACGGGTACGCGGAGTGGGACTTTTCGGGCATGCCGGACCCAGTAATGTTCAGGCGATTTCTCGACGCCACGGACCTGCGGTTCGGGCCGCTCCGACGACTCCGACGACCGAAGCTACGATCCCGCGCGGGAATGCTACGTCGTCATCGCTAACGACCCAGCGAATGCCACCGGCGCAACGAGCGCCGGCGACAGAGAAGTTCCGCCCGCTCTAGGGACCGCTTCGCGCCTGGCAGCGGGACCAAGCGCCCCTGCTCCTTCACCCCGAACCGGGGCCGACATCAACACGCAGTTGTGAGGACCATGTGTGGTTCGAGGACCGGTGGATGGTCGCTTCCTTGTGTGATGAGTGATTGACAACGTTGTGTGGACTGATCCTTGGCTAAGTATTGCAGGTGCAGGTTGCGGCTTGACTCGTGTTGGTGCAGGTGAAGAACAAGCGCGAAAGGTCGTCGCCGGTGAGGCCTCCAGGTGTGGAGAAGACAAGTAGGCTTCGTTCGAGGGACCCGGTGGCCGGGCGGGGTCAAGTGCGGACCGCATGGTGGCATGAACAAGCAAGATGAAGTCGTGGACGGTTTCTTGGTTGAGCCTCAAAACCAAGGTCGAGCCGGGACTACGTGGGAGCCGAGTCATGAGTGGAGATTGGCGGAGGCTACACCGAGTTCGTCGGGTTTGCGGTGGTTCACCGGAAAACCACCGGGTTACTCGGTTAAGCCACAAAACCGAGGCCGAAGACTCGACGAGGGAGGTGCGGCCACCCGGGGCCGGTTCAACCGCCCGGGGAGGGGCGGTCGACCGCCTGGGGCCGGTCAGATCCACAGGGCCGGTCTAACCGCCAAGGGGGGCGGTCTGACCGCCCTGGCCGCCGGCGCCGAGAAGCTTCGAAGCGGAGGACACGCGTCGGGATCGCAAGGCTTGCGTCGAGGATACGCTGAGTGCGGTCGCCGGGCATCCGTCCGATGGTGAAGACATCAAGAATTCCAAATTCGCCCTTGAGGGGCATGTATCCCTAGTTATTAGTGAAGGGTAGTTTAGTCTTTTGGGTGCCTCCATATATACTCATTAGATGGGTGGATGGCAGCCAACTCTTTGAACCCTAGCTCATTTGGTTTTTCCATTTTCGTTCTCCATTTTCCTTAGGATTTTAGAAGGCTAGCTTGAGAGCTTCATGTGAGATCTAGAGAGAGGGATGGATGTTTGGGTGGCAAGCTAGACCTTGTACGAACCATTCATGGCATGTATAGAAGGTTCGGCGTTGTTCATCATGGTGGTTTTCCCGTCTCTTTTGTGTTGATTTTCGGAGCTCTTTTTGGCGGAGTTTTGAGGACGATTTCTTGGGGTTTTTGGTGGGTGTCACGTATGAGGTTCTTGTGCCTCTTTTGGTGGTGACTTTGCCCCCAAATCCCCTTTGAATCGGACTCGATTTGGTGGTTTCTCGAGTTGGGCGAGTTCTTGACCTAGAGAAGCGATTTCTTCGATTCCTCTTGATTGTGAGCGTTTCGGGTCGATTCCTTTGAGGTAGAGGTTACCCAGGAGGTAACCCAACTATTCCCGAAGTTTGGCTGCAATCCGTGGAGTGATTCGGGAGATCGGGCGCGAGGAAGTTGAGGTTTGACCCGCGGGTTCATTTTCTCGAAGGGGCGGTCTAACCACCTACAGGGGGCGGTCTAACCGCCCGGGGTGTTTCCGGGTCAAAGTTTTGTTTCGCCGGATTTTCCTCTGTGAGTTTGTTCGCCTTGATCAGAGGAGTGTTTGGGTGAAATTTGGAGTTGTTCTCGTGCTGTTTGCTAGGTGTTCTTGGTTGGAGTTTGTCGCTGGGTACAGGAGGTTAGACCGCCCCAGGTAGCCGGTCTAACCGCCCCTAGGCCCTTGGGTGAAGTTTTGGTTTTCGCCAAGATTTTCCGGTAGCTAGCATGGCCTTGACCAGAGATCTCTGTTGGTGAAACCGTGGTGTGGTTTGGTGCTTGGAAGAGGCGTTTCGGAGGATTTCTTGGTTGCCAGGTGGAGGCGGTCTAACCGCCCCTATACCGGCCTAACCGCCCCCCCTCCGGTTAGCCGGCTTTCGAGTTGTTTCCCGTCGGTCTGCTGTGTGTGTGTGTTGTGGTTGCTGGTAGAGTTTGTTCCTAGGACCAGTAGCACTCCAGTGGCTACGTGTTTTGGCAAACGGGAGGTAGAAGTGCGGAGCGTGTGATTTCGGGGGTTCGATTGAGCTAGTTCGTCTTGTCGGAGTTTCAATCTCCCTCGAGAAGAATTTTTATCGGCTCCCATTCACTCCCCCCCCTCTCTGGTCGCCTAATCGGTCCTTCAAGTGGTATCAAAGCCGGTTCGGGTCTTTGTTGACTCTAACCAGTCTAAGATCCAAGGATGGCGTACCAGGAACGGGGTTCGGGTCCTCGACACTTCGATGGCAAGAACTACCAGATGTGGAGCAAGCGGATGGGTGCGTTCCTCCGCGGAAAGGGTCGGCCTGCTTTGGGATGTCACGGTGGACACAGGCTATGTCCAGCCGATGGATTTCCTTGCTCCAGGGTCGAGGGACAGATTCGACGCCAACAATAAGGCGGTCGACTACTTGTTTCGTGCCTTGTGTCAGCCTGAGTTCGATCGGGTGCACACCGAGCACTTGGCTTGTAGGATTTGGGCGATGTTGAAGGAGGCTCATGTTGGGAACGCCTAGGTTCAGGCACGGATGTATGTGACCTACCGGAGAGAGTACGAGAACTTCACTCATCTCCCCGGTGAGTCCATCGATGCCTTGTTTCAGAGGTTCACGGTGGTGGTGAACAACATGAGGGCCAATGTGGACGTGCTCCTGTACGATGATCATGATAGAGCGGTCAAGCTCTTACACTCTTTGGATCGTACAATATGGGGCGGAAAGTTCGAGGCCATAGTCAAGTCAGAGAGGTATGATACTCTGACGGTGAACGAGCTGTTCTCGAAGCTCAAATCGGCTGAGGTGGATAGGGGCATGACTGCCAAGCTCGAGGGACCGACTGACTCCCATAGTCTTGCCCTCGTTGGTGGTTCCAAAGGAAAGACTAACTCTAACCCATCCACCAGGATGTTCTCGTTTTCCTCTTTGATGTCTATGCCAGATGAGGAGTTTGATGACCTCGGAGAGGACGAGCTTGCGCTGTTGACGAGGCGGTTCGAGAGGCTGCACGAGAACCGCGTGAACATGAGGAGGAACACGAGGACCTGCTTCCAGTGCGGCAAGCTGGGACACTTCGTCGCCGACTGCCCGGAGAAGGCCGAGAACAAGGACAGCTACAAGCACAAGACGAGGATGAACGATGGCAAGTACCGTTCGAGGCGCGACCACAAGAGCAAGCACAAGAACAAGTACAAGGACGAGCGACGATCGAGGAAGAAGGAGGGCCGAGGCAAGGCCCGAGCGATGGTTGGAGCGAGCGACGTCGACTCCGGGTTCCGCGTATTCCACCTCGAGCTCGAGCGGCCGGTGAAGACGAGGGAGATCGCCGCAAGAACAAGAAGTCGTCCAAGAACCCGAGCGGGCCGAGCCGCTTCACGAGAGATGGCTTCGCACCATGGCGCCGAGCTCCGGCAAGGCAAGAAGAGCACACGGAGCGACTCGAACTGCGAGTCCGACGACGAGGTGCGTGATGAACTTCCCTTCTTGCGCCAGGAGAATGAGAGGCTTGGCTCTTTGCTTGATAATCGTGATGACATGCTTAGAGAGGCCAAGAAAATGAGGAAAGAGCTTAGGGCTTCACTCGAGGATGCTAGGACTAGAGTGACTGAGCTAGAGACACAGGTGCTTGATAGCAAGCTTGAGATTGATTCGCTTAAGGCTAGCCCTGTTGTTTCGGATGATAATAATTGTGCTGATTGTTCCATATTCCTTGCTGATCTTGCTTTGTTTAAGGAGAAGCATGCCTCCAAGTGTGAGGAACTAGATGTGCTTAGGGTTGAAGTGGCTGAGCTTAAGTCTAGACCTGCTTTGCTAGGTGCTTGCACTTCTTGCCCTGTTTTGCATGCTAAGATTGATGAGATGCATGCTTACACTAGTTCGCTCGAGGCTAAATTGAAGGAACCCATGCCTACATCTTGCTCTACCTGTGAAATGCATGCATTGAAAAATTTGGAGCTTGCACATTATGTTGATCGTTTGCAGGATGAGAA
This sequence comes from Cenchrus americanus, assembly GCA_947561735.1. Taxonomy (NCBI): domain Eukaryota; kingdom Viridiplantae; phylum Streptophyta; class Magnoliopsida; order Poales; family Poaceae; genus Cenchrus; species Cenchrus americanus. Next base: position 183,421,499 of record OX387245.1, read on the forward strand.
TGATGACTTGAGGAAGTTGATGGGTTGGTTGTCCGGTCATGAGCCTCAGTTGAGGATGATGATCGAGGCCTTTAAGAGGCAAGATGGTGAGGGGCTTGGGGCAAACAAGGTTGGTGAAGGAAGTGGGGAGAATATCCCGGAGCCACCAGAAACCCACCACAAAAATGATTTCCCGCCAAAACCCAACCATCTTAGGAACCGACTAGACACAACCCCAGCTCCACCTATATTTCCTACACCCACAAATGATCTTCAAAGGCCTATCAAGTTTGTGAGCACTTCCGGGAAAGTGTTCTTTGGGAAAGTGAGTGAGAAGGCAAGTGAGGAGAAATCGGTGGAGGAGTTGAGTGGAGAGAAACCAAGCGAGCAGCCCCAATCCAAGCCAAAACCTAAGCTTGTGAGGTTCCGTTGTGGCTATTGTGGGAAGGAGGGTCACAAGGATGAGTTTTGCTTCAAGAGGAAGCGGGAAGAGAGGATGGCAAAGGAGTGGGCGAACAAGGATAGGTACAACCCTTCCCATGGTGTACCTAAGCCTCGTATGCCACCGCCCGAGGGGTAAGGCCGTGGTGAGAAGTGTTCCGGCATGGGGAGATGCAAGTTCCCGCGCCGGCGAGGAGCGATTCCGGAGGGGGCGGTCGGGACCGGCCCGGCTAGGCGATCGGACCGGCCCAGCCCCGGAGGGGGCGGTTAGACCGGCCTCGGCTAGGCGGTTTAACCGCCCCCCCCCAGTCGGGGCGGAGTGGTTTTCGAGGTAGTGAGTCGAGAGGTTTCGGATCCGGGAGGTGGAGTTCTTGGTGGTTGGTCCGGAGAGACAAGTAGGGTGGTCGGGTTGCTAGGCATTCTCCCCCTCGAGTTCACTACGGGGATGGGAGGAGTCGTAGCTTTGAGAAGGAGAGGAGGGACGTTCCACGGGTTGTCTTCGTGGGTTTGGTCCTCCTCCGGGCAAGGTGAGGGGTGGTTCCCTCGGAGTGGTTACCGAGGTGGTGTTCGTGGTGGTGGTTATGATAGGAAAGATGGCTTGATGTGTGCTAACCCCACTTTCGAGCAAATGGCTCGGCAAGCGGTTTTCCACTTTTGGTACTAACCCCAGTGCTGAGTCGTTTGTTCGCTCACGTGCTTGTTTTTGAATTTCAGGTGGGAGACTTGAAGAACATTTGGTTGATTGACTCCGGTTGCTCGAGGCATATGACCGGAGACAGGGGGTGGTTCTCAAGTCTCGTCCCGGTGGTGACGAAGAGGTACATCACCTTTGGGGACAATGGGCGTGGGCGTGTGCTTTTAGAAGGTGAGATAAAGGTGAGTGACAAGATCACTCTGAGGCGTGTTGCTCTTGTTCAATCGCTAAGGTACAATTTGCTTTACGTGTCCCGGTTGTTGGATGAGGGTTTTGAGGTGTTATTTCGGCCGGGTGGTTCTCGGATTGTGGACTCTCGAGGGGACCTTGTTTGTATGGTCGTTCCCGAGGGTCGGTGTTTCGTGCTTGATTTTTCTCAGTCTTCGGGTGTGGAGCGTTGTTTCTTGGCTGGTTCTTCGAGTGAGTTGTGGAGGTGGCATAGGAAGTTGGGTCACTTGAGTTTTGACCTTTTGTCTCGCTTGAGTAAACTCAATTTGGTCCGAGGATTGCCACGGTTGAGGCTTGAGAAAGAGTTGGTTTGTGCTCCGTGTAGGCATGCCAAGATGGTGGCCTCTTCTCACCCGCCTCTCACCGATGTGATGAGCGAGCGTCCATGCGAGCTGCTCCATATGGACCTTGTTGGCCCAGCTCGTGTGCGATCTGCGGGTGGGAAGTGGTATGTCCTTGTTGTGGTGGACGACTATTCTCGGTATGCGTGGGTGTTCTTTCTCGAGGATAAGGGGGAGACGTTTGATTTTGTTCGAGATCTAGTCTTGAGGTTGAGGAACGAGAGGCACGGAGATGCCATACGAGCTATCCGCAGTGATAATGGCTCGGAATTCAGGAACTCTCGTTTTGAAACCTTTTGCCATGACTTGGGTCTTGAGCACCAGTTTTCGAGTCCGTATACGCCTCCCCAGAATGGTGTTGTGGAAAGAAAGAACGAGACCTTGTGCGAGATGGCTCGGACGATGCTTGATGAGCATAGGACTCCGAGGAGGTATTGGGGTGAGGCGGTGAATACCGCGTGCTATGTGTCGAACGAGATATACCTCGAGTGCACAAGAAGAAGACATGCTATGAGTTGATGCATGGTCGCACACCCAAGGTGAGTCACTTACATGTCTTTGGTTGCAAGTGTTTCATTCGAAGAAAGGCGGGGAAGTTGGATAAGTTTGAGGCTAGGTCTCGTCGATGGCATTTTCTTTGGTTATGCATCTCATTCTAGAGCATATCGTGTGCTCAATCTTGAAACTAACCAAATCGTGGAAACTTGCGAGGTAACCTTCGACGAGACGAGCCACGTAGTCGGCTTGTCTTTGAGTGTGCGGTGATGATGAGCTTGGCGAGGAGATCTTTCAGGAGGAGGAGCATGAACATGGTGATGATGAAGATGGCGGTGCGGTTCCCCCGGCTGAACATTTACCCACTACTTCGACTACGATGATGGATGGACCCTCTGCTACACCTACGACGACAAATCAAGAACGAGGAGAAGCTGATGTTGAGGGGGAGGTAGCTTCGAGGCGAGAACCTCCCCGGCGAGTTCAAGTGGATCACCCAGCTTCGGGGGTCATCGGCGACATGAATGAACGCACTACACGGTCGAGGATGATATGAGCAGGGAGTTCGAGATGAGCATGATGGGCTAAGTACACCAAGGACATTGTGAGGAAGTTCAAGATGGAGGACTCCAAGGCTATGACGACGCCGATGAGTACGACTACGGCTCTTGATGCGGACGAGGAAGGTGAACACGTGGACCAGAAGGAGTACCGGAGCATGATCGGGTCACTCCTCTACTTGACGGCGACGAGGCCGGACATACAGTTCTCAGTGTGTCTGTGCGCTCGTTTTCAAGCGTCTCCGAGGACTTCGCATCGGCAAGCGATGAAGAGAATTTTCAGGTACTTGCGTCACACTCCCGACTTCGGCCTTTGGTACTCCGCGTCTTCTTCTTTGGCGCTTCATGGCTTTTCAGACGCGGATTTTGCCGGGTGTCGGTTGGATAGGAAGTCCACTTCGGGACTTGCCGAGTTTTGGGTTCTTCTTTGGTGTCTTGGTCTTCCCGCAAGCAGTCGGGTGTTGCTCAATCCACGACCGAAGCCGAGTATGTTGCCGCTGCTAGTTGTTGCTCTCAGCTCCTTTGGATCACCTACACCATGAGTGACTTTGGTGAGGAGTATACCCATGTCCCACTTCAATGTGATAGCACCAGTGCCATAAGCGTTGCAAAGAACCCAGTGCTCCTTTCCAAAACCAAACACATAGAAGTGAGGTATCATTTCCTGAGAGACAACGTAGAGAAAGGAAAGATAGCCTTGATCCATGTACCCACACATGACCAACTAGCCGATATTTTCACCAAACCCCTAGATCAAGCAACTTTCACTCGTTTGCGGGGGGAACTTGGTGTGTGCTTGATTTCTTGAGTTGGGTGTGTGGGAGCTTTCTTTTGCCGGTGGTGTCGAGCCCGTTTTGCCTCCCCTCGAGGAGCCGGTGGTTTGTGAGCTTGTTGTGTGGGAGCTCCTTTGTAGCATATGTATAGTTTTCCTTTGTGTATTTATTGCATTTGGCATTGCATTTGTAACATGATGTATAGGCATCCTTGTATCTTAGATTGCATGCATTTTGTATCATATGCATCGGATAGGAAAAGCTTCTCCTATATACAATGTTTACCATGGGTTGCTATATATGTTCTTGTGAGCTTGTTTGATATGCTACGGTTAGTTTGACTTAGCTCTTGATGATCTTGATGAATGATCCATGGTTGATGGCTAATTTTTGAAAAATGTCATATACATGCTCTCTCATGTGTAAATGCCTATATATGAACTTGACATGTTGTAGTGGCTTTGCTATGCTTACTTTGTGGTTGGATAGCTAGTTTATTGATCATATGGGGCCAAAGGCTCATTTGCCATCATGAATGTTTAGCCCTCTTGCTTAATCTTGTGGAGGGGCATAAGTTCCTTTTTGTCGCAAAGACATTTCATGTACCATTTACAAATCTGAAAATGAAATGAAAAATGCTTGGAAAATGTGCTCCCATGTCATATGCGCTGAATTTAATTTGCTTTGGGTGCTAAACCGTTGCATGATGCCTACCAATGAGAAGTCTCATACATAGAAGTAGGCACATGGCTCGGTGGCTTTGACATGACATGAGGTGCTTTTGGGTGTTTATGATGGTCTTATGATTAGAATGGCTGTCCTAGCATGAAGTTTGAGTGGATTTGCCATTTTGATATGTTTTGCTCATGTTTAGGTATTTGCTTGTGAGAGAGTAACTTTTCGCAAAATTACTCAAATCCTTTTTAGCATTGTCCAATGGTTGTGAAACTTGGTGATCACGTAGTTAAGGTCCTTACGAACCTGTCGAGTATCTAACTTGCTCATTTGGACTTGTGTAGCTCCTTGTGATGAATTTTGTATATTCGAGAAGCTATATGTTGAAAGTTTTGGCATTTTTCCTTGATTCATGCATTGTCAACAAGGGGGAGAAGTTTGTGCATGTTTTGGGCACCTGGGAGTGTTTGGAAGGTGTTCCAATTGTTTCGGGCAAGTTTTGAGCGAGTTTGGTGCGAGGCCGGTCTCTTGGGGCGGTCTAACCGCCCCCGGGCGGTCGGTTCGGGCGAGGGGCGGTCTAACCGCCCGTACGGGCGGTCTAACCGCCTGGGCGTGTGAGCAAGTTTTTGCTCTTTGTTGCATTCCCGAGTTGCATTGATGCATGTGTTCGGGGGGGGAGTGTCGTGGCTCGGGGGGGAGCTTGCATATGTGCAGGGGGAGCTCTTTGTGGTGTTCGAGCTTTGCTTTGGTGGTTTGCGCTCTTTGCTTGAGCTGTGTTGTGTCTCGGATGTGTCGAGCCGTTGCCCTTGCCTAAGGGGTCCGAGACTTGTCTTCTTCAAGTGATCTTGCTCTTTGCCTTTCTTTGGCTTTCGATCGCTTGTTGGGGTTTTCTTTTTATTTGTTTCTTTTCTTTTCTTTTTCTCTTGTGTTACTTCATGTGAGTGTGTTGTCAATGCACTCATCAAGGGGGAGATTGAGGACCATGTGTGGTTCGAGGACCGGTGGATGGTCGCTTCCTTGTGTGATGAGTGATTGACAACGTTGTGTGGACTGATTCTTGGCTAAGTATTGCAGGTGCAGGTTGCGGCTTGACTCGTGTTGGTGCAGGTGAAGAACAAGCGCGAAAGGTCGTTGCCGGTGAGGCCTCCAGGTGTGGAGAAGACAAGTAGGCTTCGTTCGAGGGACCGGTGGCCAGCGGGGTCAAGTGCGGGCCGCATGGTGGCATGAACAGCAAGATGAAGTCATGGACGGTTTCTTGGTAGAGCCTCAAAACCAAGGTCGAGCCGGGACTACGTGGGAGCCGAGTCATGAGTGGAGATTGGCGGAGGCTACACCGAGTTCGCGGGGTTTGCAGTGGTTCACCAGAAAACCACTGGGTTACTCGGTTAAGCCACAAAACCGAGGCCGAAGACTCAACGAGGAGGTGCGGCCACCCAGGCCGGTTCAACCGCCCAGGAGGGGCGGTCAGACCGCCTGGGGCCGGTCAGATCCATAGGGCCGGTCTAACCGCCATGGGGGGCGGTCTGACCGCCCTGGCCGCCGGCGCCGAGAAGCTTCGAAGCGGAGGACACGCGTCGGGATCGCAAGGCTTGCGTCGAGGCTACGCTGAGTGCGGTCGCCGGGCATCCGTCCGATGGTGAAGACATCAAGAATTCCAAATTCGCCCTCGAGGGGCATGTATCCCTAGTTATTAGTGAAGGGTAGTTTAGTCTTTTGGGTGCCTCCATATATACTCATTAGATGGGTGGATGGAAGCCAACTCTTTGAACCCTAGCTCATTTGGTTTTTCCATTTTCGTTCTCCATTTTCCTTAGGATTTTAGAAGGCTAGCTTGAGAGCTTCATGTGAGATCTAGAGAGAGGGATGGATGTTTGGGTGGCAAGCTAGACCTTGTACGAACCATTCATGGCATGTATAGAAGGTTCGGCGTTGTTCATCATGGTGGTTTTCCCGTCTCTTTTGTGTTGATTTTCGGAGCTCTTTTTGGCGGAGTTTTGAGGACGATTTCTTGGGGTTTTTGGTGGGTGTCACGTATGAGGTTCTTGTGCCTCTTTGGCTGGTGACTTTGCCCCCAAATCCCCTTTGAATCGGACTCGATTTGGTGGTTTCTCGAGTTGGGCGAGTTCTTGACCTAGAGAAGCGATTTCTTCGATTCCTCTTGATTGTGAGCGTTTCGGGTCGATTCCTTTGAGGTAGAGGTTACCCAGCTATTCCCGAAGTTTGGCTGCAATCCGTGGAGTGATTCGGGAGATCGAGCGCGAGGAAGTTGAGGTTTGACCCGCGGGTTCGTTTTCTGGAAGGGGCGGTCTAACCGCCTACAGGGGGCGGTCTAACCGCCCGGGGTGTTTCCGGGTCAAAGTTTTGTTTCGCCGGATTTTCCTCTGTGAGTTTGTTCGCCTTGATCAGAGGAGTGTCTGGGTTAAATTTGGAGTCGTTCTCGTGCTGTTTGCTAGGTGTTCTTGGTTGGAGTTTGTCGCTGGGTACAGGAGGTTAGACCGCCCCAGGTAGCCGGTCTAACCGCCCCTAGGCCCTTGGGTGAAGTTTTGGTTTTCGCCAAGATTTTCTGGTAGCTAGCATGGTCTTGACCAGAGATCTCTGTTGGTGAAACCGTGGTGTGGTTTGGTGCTCGGAAGAGGCGTCTCGAGGGATTTCTTGGTTGCCAGGTGGAGGCGGTCTAACCGCCCCCTATACCCGGTCTAACCGCCCCCCCTCTGGTTAGCCGGCTTTCGAGTTGTTTCCGTTGTCGGTGCTGTGTGTGTGTTGTGGTTGCTGGTAGAGTTTGTTCCTAGGACCAGTAGCACTCCAGTGGCTACGTGTTTTGGCAAACGGGAGGTAGAAGTGCGGAGCGTGTGATTTCGGGGGTTCGACCGAGCTAGTTCGTCTTGTCGGAGTTTCAATCTCCCTCGAGAATAATTTTTATCGGCTCTCATTCACCCCCCCCCCCCCTCTCTGGTCGCCTAACCGGTCCTTCAAGTTGGCCCAAGCCCGCGAGCTCGAGGCCAAGCTGGCGGAAGAGTATCGGACGGTGCGGTTGCTCCACGCCTCTATGGTGGGGGAAGCCTCCGCGCGCGGCGAGCGCGCGCGTGAGCTGGGCATACAGGCCCGCGACCGCATCAACCCCAATTTCAACGTCGACAACCCAGACACGCCACCGCGAGCAAGCCAGAAGCTCATTACCGCTGCAACGCTGCTGCCGGCCATGCCCGCCCCCTCGACACCCGAGGCACGGAACCTGCACCGTGAGGCGCAGGCGCTCATCGAGCAAGCGGCCGTCCTGCAGGCCGAGAGCTCGGCGTCCCGCATCCGCCAGCAGGGGAACGCGCGGGATGATGGGAGCGCGCAGGGACCCGAACCCTCGGTGCATGCAGGTAGAGAAACGGAGCACCCCGCCAACCCGGGGCGCACGCCGGCCAAGGAGCGACTCCTCGACACACGCGGGCAGGCACGAGATGGCGACGCCCGCAATGTCATCAACGCTCGGCGGACGAGCAAAGTAGAGGCGCGGGTGGCCGCGGGCTACCACCCCCGACGAAGTGGACGCTACGACAGTGATGAAGACTGCTCGCCAACGCCGGAACCCCCGGGGACCCGCGTGTTCAGCCGGGAGATCCGCGCAGCGGCCTTCCCCCAGCGCTTCCGCCAGCCTACGACCATCGTCAAGTACAACGGGGAGACGGATCCCCGCGTGTGGCTCAACGACTACCGCCTAGCATGCCAGCTGGGCGGGGCCACCAGTGACGAGGTCATCATCCGCAACCTCCCCCTGCACCTCGCTGACTTAGCCCGGACATGGCTCGAGCACCTGCCGGCCAGTCAGATCCACAACTGTGATGACTTGGTCTGCACGTTCGTCAGCAACTTCCAGGGCACGTACGTGCTCCCTGGGAACTCCTGGGACTTGCGCTCCTACACCCAGAAGCCCGGCGAGTCGCTCCGGGACTTCATACGGCGCTTCTCCAAGCGCTGCACGGAGCTCCCAAGCGTGGCGCAATCCGAGATTGTGCACGCCTTCCTCGAGGGCACCACGTGCCGGGACCTCGTGCGCGAGCTGGGGCGCAGCCCGCCGGTCGACTCGAACGAGCTGTTCGATATTGCCACCAGTTTTGCCTCAGGCGAAGAGGCCGTGGGGGCGATCTTCGACGGCAAAAAGGGCAAGCGCACGGACGACGCGCCCGCGGAGGGCAGCAAATCCAAGGAGCTCCATCGGAAGGACAAGCGGGGCAAGAAGGGGAAGAAGCCGTGTCGAGAGGCGCGCGAGTAGGGACGTGACGGCAACGACGCCGAGGCCCTTGCTGTTGATCCGGCTCGACGGGGCCCTCGACCGGCCCCTCGAGGTCCGGGGGTGTTCGACGACATGCTGAAGAAGCCATGTCCATACCACAAGACACCGGTGAACCACACCCTCGAGCAATGCGACTTGCTCAAGCGGTTCTACGGCCGCGCCGCCGCGAAGGACGCTGAAACCAAGAAGGACGGGGGTGATGGCGACGCCGGCGGCTTCCCCGCCGTGGAGGACGTGTTCCTCATCTTCGGGGGGCCAACCGTCGACATGTCGAGCCGCCAGCGCAAGCGGGAGCGGCACGAGGTTCTCACCGCGGAGAAGGCACCTCCCTCCTTCCTTGACTGGTCGGAGGATGCCATCACCTTCAGCCGCGAGGATCATCCGAACCGCATCCCTAACCCGGGCCAGTACCCACTGGTGGTCGACCCGGTCATTGGGAACGTGCGGTTCTCAAAGGTCCTGATGGATGGAGGAAGTAGCCTCAATATCCTCTATGCGCACACGCTGCGCCTGCTGGGGATCGGGTTGGACCAGCTGCGGCCCAGCACGACGCCGTTCCATGGCGTCGCGCCGGGCAAGCGCGTCCAGCCCCTTGGACAGATCGATCTGCCCGTTTGGTTCGGCACTCCGAGCAATTACCGCAAGGAGATGCTCACCTTCGAGGTGGTGGGGTTCCGGGGCGCATATCACGCCATACTTGGGCGGCCCTGCTACGCCAAGTTCATGGCTGTCCCCAACTACACCTACCTCAAGATGAAGATGCCGGGACCGAACGATGTCATCACCGTGGGCTCGTCCATCGAGCACGCCTTCGACGGTGACGTCGAATGCGTGGAGCACGCGGAAGCGCTGGCGCTGGATGAAGCGCTGGTGACCAACTTGGAGAAGATGGTCAACGAGGACCTCGACTCCACCACCAAGCACGCCGGCAACTTCGAGGCCGCGGAGCAGACCAAGGAAGTGCCCCTCGACCCTGCTGCCCCCGAGGGCAAGGCGTTGAGGGTTCGTTCTACCCTCGACCCAAAATAGGAAGTGGTGCTCGTCGACTTCCTCCGCGCCAACACCGACATCTTCGCGTGGAGTCCCTCGGACATGCCAGGCATCCCGAGGGAGGTCGCCGAGCACTCCCTTGACATCCTACCTCATTCCCGCGCCGTGCAGCAACGGCTCCGCCGCTTCGACGAGGAGCGGCGGTGGGCGATTGGAGCGGAGCTACGAAAGCTTCTTGAGGCCGGGTTCATCAAGGAAGTGTTCCACCCTACGTGGCTAGCCAATCCTGTACTAGTAAAGAAAAAGAACGAGAAGTGGCGGATGTGTGTAAACTATACCAGTCTTAATAAAGCATGTCCTAAAGTTCCTTTTCCTTTGCCACGTATCGATCAGATTGTTGATTCGACCGCCGGGTGCGAGCTACTTTGTTTCCTAGATGCCTACTCCGGGTACCACCAAATCAAAATGAAGGAGTCCGACCAGCTCGCGACTTCATTCATCACGCCGTTCGGGATGTACTGCTACGTCACGATGCCGTTCGGTCTCCGAAACGCGGGTGCAACGTACCAACGATGCATGCAGCACGTCTTCGGAGACCATATCGGCCGGACCGTCGAGGCGTACGTAGACGACATAGTCGTGAAAACCAGGAAGGCGGACGACCTGGTTGGCGACCTCAGCATCGCGTTCAGCTGCCTACGGGCCAACGGGGTAAAACTGAACCCCGAAAAATGTGTCTTTGGCGTGCCGCGGGGCATGCTTCTGGGATACATAATCTCCCAGCGAGGCATCGAGGCCAACCCCGAAAAGGTGACAGCCCTCGAGCGTATGGGTCCGATTTGAGACCTCAAAGGGGTACAAAAGGTGCTAGGGTGCCTTGCCGCCTTGAGCCGCTTCATCTCACGGCTCGGCGAGAAAGGTTTACCCCTCTACCGCCTCCTCAAGAAGCATGAGCGCTTCTCCTGGACCGTCGAGGCCCAAGAGGCGCTTGACAAGCTGAAGGCGTCCTTGACTCACGCCCCGATCCTCACACCACCGCAAGACGGCGAACCTCTACAACTATACGTGGCTGCGACCACCCAGGTGGTCAGCGCCGTGATCGTGGTAGAGCGCACGGAGGAGGGGCACGCCTTGCCAGTTCAGCGGCTCGTGTACTACATCAGTGAGGTCTTGTCCGACACCAAGGCGCGCTACCCTCAAGTCCAGAAGTTGCTCTACGCGGTGGTCCTCGCACGGCGCAAGCTTCGCCACTACTTCGAGGCCCACCCTGTCACGGTGGTTTCCTCCTTTCCACTAGGAGAAATCATCCGCAATCCGGACGCAGCGGGCAGGATCGCCAAGTGGTCTGTGGAGCTAATGGGCGAAACGCTCGCCTACGCCCTGCGCAAGGCCATCAGGTCCCAGATCTTGGCAGATTTCGTCGCCGAGTGGACAGACACGCAGCTGCCGCCGCTGCAAATCCAGGCAGAGTGCTGGACTCTGTATTTCGACGACTCAGTGATGAAGACAGGGGCGGGCGCGGGTCTGCTCTTCGTCTCACCCCTCGGGGAGCACGTGCGGTACGCGGTGCGCCTCCATTTCCCCGCGTCAAACAACATGGCTGAATACGAGGCCCTACTCTGCGGCCTCAAAATCGCCATTGAGATAGACGTCAAGCGCCTCGACGTACGGGGGGATTCGCAGCTTGTGATCGACCAAGTCATGAAAAACGCAAGCTGCCATGACGACAAGATGGAGGCGTACTGCAAGGCCGTGCGGGCCCTCGAGGACAAGTTCTATGGCATCGAGCTTAATCATGTGCCCCGCCGATACAACGAGGAGCCGGACGAGCTTGCCAAGATCGCGTCAGGGCGGATCACTGTCCCCCCGAATGTCTTTGCTCGAGATATCACTCAGCCGTCTGTCACCCTCGAGCCGCACCCCTCGAGCCACACTGAACCCTCGGGGGCTCCCTCGAATCCAGCAGGCGCAGAGCCCATGGATGAGGACCCCTCGAACGAGGCGTACGTGCTCTCCCTCCTCGAGGGGTACGGCGCCAGCGAGGCCGAAGTAATGGACATCGAGCCAGCCCCCATCAGGGTGGACTGGCGTGACAAATACATCGCCTGGATTGGCCGAGGGGAACTCCCCTCGGACCGGTCCGAGGCCAGGCGCATCACCAGGATGGCCAAGTCCTTCGCCCTCGTCGACGGCGAACTGTACAAGCGTGCCGCTTCCGGCATCCTGCATCGATGCGTGCCCATCCCCGAGGGGCGCGAGCTCCTCCGGGACATACGCGCGGGGGTTTGCGGCCACCACGCCGAGCCCCGCACCCTCGTAGGCAACGCGTTCCGCCAAGGCTTTTACTGGCCCACCGTGGTCGCAGATGCCAGCGAGATCGTGCGCACCTCCGAAGGGTGCCAATTCTATGCCCGAAAATCCAACCTCCCCGCGCACGCCCTGCAAACCATCCCCATTACATGGTCTTTCACCGTGTGGGGGCTGGACATCGTCGGGCCCTTACGAAAGGCGCCCGGGGGCTTCACCCACCTGTTGGTTGCCATCGACAAATTCTCCAAATGGGTGGAGGTACGCCCCATCACGAACCTCAGGGCGGAGCAAGCGGTGACGTTCTTCACCGACATCGTCCATCATTTTGGAGTGCCGAACTCCATCATCACCGACAACGGTTCCCAGTTCACGGGCAGGAAATTCCTGGAGTTTTGCGACAAATTCCACATCCGTGTGGATTGGGCAGCTGTGGCATACCCACAAACCAACGGCCAAGTAGAACGTGCCAATGGCATGATCCTACAAGGCCTCAAGCCCAGAATTTTCGACCAGCTGAATAAGTCTGGTCGGAAATGGCTCCAGGAACTACCTGCGGTCGTGTGGAGCCTAAGGACCACCCCAAGCAAAGCCACCGGGTTCACCCCTTTCTTTCTAGCCCATGCCGCGGAGGCCTTCCTCCCCACGGACTTAGAGTATGGGTCGCCCAGGGTGCGAGGCTATGATGAGGACACCAACCAGCGGGCCCACGAGGACTCACTGGACCAGCTGGATGAAGCGCGCCTCGTGGCCTTGATGCACTCCGCAAGATACCAACAGTCCCTAAAGCGCTACCGGGCTCGGAAGGTACGCCGGCGGGACTTCAGCGAGGGGGATTTGGTCCTAAGGCTATGCCAAGACAACCGAGGACGCCACAAGCTATCACCTCCGTGGGAGGGACCCTACGTCATGGTGAAGGTGCTCAAGCCCGGCACGTACAAGCTGGCCAACGAGGACGGCGAAGAACTCACCAACGCTTGGAACATCCAACAGCTACGTCGCTTCTACCCCTAGCTAGGATTTCCAAGTCTTTTGTTGTAACTTACGCGCCCAACACCCCAGTTGGCAACGAACATGTAAATAGCACCGGTTCAACAAAAAAGGGCAACTCGGCTTTCCCCTGAAACCCAAGTCACCCTCGGGGGCTACTACAAGGGGCATCCCCCCCCCCAAAAAAAATGGTCCCATTTTTTCGCAAAAAACCCACGTGCGCTAAGTATGATTCGACCTGAGCCTCGAGCAAAATTCAAACAGGGCGCGGACGACCTAGCGGAAAGGGCGCACAAGCCAGAGATAGCCTACGCCTCCACGAGGATACGGCCCCTCTCTCTTGCCCCCGGCCCAGCAGGCTGTTTGCGAAAATCGAACTCCTCTAACTCGAATTTACTCAGGCAAGGGAAAAAACAAAACAACGCCATAAAAAAATAACAAACACCATTTGCTTCATCAAATGTTTGAAACAAAACGATTGTTCATTTACATGGCCACGCGGCCCACATACTAACACACAAACAAAAAAGGGCCCGACGCCCAGCAATCTTCAGGCCTGAGGGGCATCGGCATCAACGGCGTCCGGGAACAGGAACTCCTCGAAGGCTTCGGCGAGCGCCTCAGGCGCGTCAGCAGCTAATGCGTCCACGCGCTCCATCGCCACCTCGTCCTCGACGCCCTCTGGGACGATGTAGCCCTCTGCCACGGCTTCAAAGTTGATCTCGTAGTGAGACCGCACCACTCCGAGAGCCTTTTGGACACCAAGGTGCAGAGCCCGGCGCATGCGCCCGGAGACGTGCCCGCCAAGGGCGCGCAGGCGGCTAGCCGGCCGAGCTTCCCGGCCTCGCGCCTCGCCCTCCTCCACGGCCTGGTAGGTCTCGAGGGCCGCGGAATGCAGCTCCAGCAGCTCCCGCTCGGAGGAGTTGTAGGAGGCCTGCAGAGCCTCGGCCCGGTCGGTCGCGTGCCCCAGCGCGGTGCGCAGGCCTGAGCGTTACCAGCAAGAAAGAAATCAGAAGGGGGAACAAATCCTCAAAGGGAAGATCAGAAAAACAAGAGACGAAACAACAACCTACCTTCAACCTTCTTCCTCTCCACTTCGAGGGCGTGGCGCTCGGCCTCGACCGCCTGCTGCAGGCTGATGACAGTGGCGCTCTGCTCCTTGAGGGACTACTCCTGGTCCGCACTCGTAATGGTGAGAGCCACCAGTTCGCCCTCGAGCTTCGAGAACTCAGCGTTCCGCTCCTCCAGTGACTTCTGCGCCGCCTCGCGAGCGGTACGCTCCCGCTCGAGCGCCGACCGGGCGTCGGCGAGAGCGGCCCGCTCCTGCTGAAGCTGCCCCTCAGCCCCCTGGCAGGCGGTGCGCTCTTGCAGGAGCTGGTCCTCCGCGGTGGCGATCGCAGCGACCTTGGCGTCGAGGGTGGCCTTCAGCTCGTCGGCCTCCTTGGCCTTCTGCTCAGCCGCGCGCACCCTCTCCTAGGCCTGGCTCTGTTGGGCCTGCACCTCCCGGAGCCACGTGCGAACCTCCTGATTGTCGGCCCGGACGGTGCTCACCTCCGCCTCCCATTTGGATGCCAACGTGTGCATCCTCTCCAGATCCCCCCGCGACTTCTGCAGCGCCTCATACTGATCGATGAGGGCCGTGCAAACCCGCTCGAGGGTGGAGAGGCGCGCCGCGCCCTGCCTTTCGCACTCCTGGAGCTGGTCGCGTAGGGCCTCAGCCCGGTACGACAGCCAGCTGTCCGGGGTCCCCAAGGCGTCGGCGAGCGCGTCGAAGGCATCGCACCGCTCCCGGAGATGGCGAACGCGCCATACTTATCGCGGGCGCGATGCTCGAGCTCCTGCCGCCAACAGGTCAGAACCAGTAAACGTCACGATGCGAGAAACAAACACGAAGACGGAGGAGTCGAAGAAAAGGGGCAACGGTGCCTCACCTGGAAGACGCGCCACGCCGGGCCGCCGTGGATATGCAGCGCCTCGTTCAACGCCCGGTTGAGCACGGCGCCGTGGTCACGGAGCTCCGCTCACAGTTGCTGCTCCTCTTGAGTGCCGGCGAAGGCGGGCGGCTCGTCGACGCGCCCCTCTCCCGGAGCAGAGCGGCTGGCGCGGGAAGAAGAAGCCTCGGCGCCGTGCCTTGGCCTCCCGCAACCATGTGGCCGTCCCACCACCTCACGAGTGCCCCCTCCCGGGACTCGGGGGGACCCGCATGGGGGAAATTCACCCACCGGTCCCACCCGGCGGCGGGGAGTCGTCGTCCGGGATCACCACCACCGCCCGGGAGCTGCCGGCGAGTGCGGCTCTGCTTGTGTCTCCACCGCCGCCTCCGACCGCGCGCCTCCGCGGCCGCGATCTCCCACCGCGGCGTCGCGGCCGTTGCCTCCGCCGCGTCTCTACGACCGCGGGCACCGGTGGCCCTCCATGGCGAACGCCGCCGGCAATGCCGGCCGCAACCGCGCCGCCGCCGCGCCGTCGCCTCCGGTCTTGCCTCCGTCGCGGCCGCCGTCCGCCGCGCCTCCTCCGCGAGCGGCGCCCGCCGCTCCTCGCCAACCGCCGGCCGCGGCTCGGCGGGCGAGGCCGCCCCGCCGTGGCCTCGAGGCTTCGGGCCGCGCCCCGCGAACTCGCGCTTGCCGTCGTCGCCTCGCTCGCCTCTGCCCGCGGCGCCCTCGACGAACGCCGCCGGGTAGGGACGGACGCATCCTCCCTCAGCACCTTGGCCGGCGCGAGGGGAGGCACGGTTGGCACCACCCTGCGGAGACGCAAACAAACAGTCAGATTCCCGCCTGACGGGTACGCGACCCCTTGAAAGACAATCCCTTACCTCGAGGAGGAGAAGGCGCGCTTCCTCTTCCTTGACGTCCCCGCTGACGTTGTGGGTGTGGCCGGCGCGACCGCCGCCGCACCTCTGGCTGTCTCCCCCGCGCGCGCGGGCGCCCCCGCGCGCGCGCGCGGACGCCTCCGAGGCGCGCGCGGACGCCTCCGAGGCGCGCGCCGGCGCCCTCCGCGGCCCGCGCCGCCTCGGTCGGTGACTTCTCGGGGACGGGCGCCCCCGCGCCCGCCCCGGCGATGCCGCTCCTACCACCGGAGCCGGCTCCGGTGACGGGGGTGCAGGCTCCCACCTATCGGGGGGGCTGCCCCCTAACCTCTTCCTCCTCTCCCTCCTCCTCGTCCGACGATGAGTACTCCTCGGTCCCCGGCGAGGAGAGCCCCTGCTGCTTGCGCAGCCGGTACTCCTCGTTCCTCCGCTCATGACGCACCCTGTGCCACGTCGCGCGCTCCCTCCTGCGAGCCACTCGCTCCCGCTCTCACTGCTGCGTCGCGCGCGCGAGCGCGCGAGAGCGGGGGGTGGGCGGCTCGGACTTCGCGGCGCTCACGCTCACCAACTGCAGGCGAAAACATTAGAATGCGTCAACAACCCGGAAGAACTGGCAAAATTGGAACGGAATCAAGAACTCCACTCACCAGACGGCCGGTGGGCAGCATCTTGAGATCCCATAGGGCGTTTTCGTTGTAACGCCCGGAGTTGGGATCGATGGCACGCCGCGCTTGGGTGGCCGCGTAGTCCCGCAGCAAGGGGCCCGGCAGCGTCCGCGACCTCGCCAACGCGACGGGGTCCGCCTCCTCGGTCATCTCGAAGATGCGGAGCGGCCTCTCCATCAAGGGGACGATCCGCCGATGGTGGAGGTGGGCGAGGACGACTTACGCGTTCAGTCCTCGGCCCGCCAGATTCCTCAGCGCGGCCAGGAGCAATTCCAACCGCGCCTGGTGCTGGGACAGGGACACCCCGTGGTACCAGGAGGCGGGCCTCTCCCGGAGCACCAGGCCGGTGTAGGGGGGAGGCCGGGCTCGTCGTTGCGGAGGTAGAACCATCCCCGCTCCTAGTCCGCGTTGTTTGACGTCATCGTGCAGGGGATGTAGTCGTCCATGCGCTGGGTCCGCACGGCGAGCGACATGCCGCCGGCACGCACCGCGCGGCGGATCCTCGTCTCCGACGTCGCCAGCGTGTGCAGCTCCGCGCAGAAGAGGTGCACCCAGAGATCCCAGTTCACTGGGATCCCCAAGAAGCCCTCACAGACGCCAACAAATGTGGCCGCCTGCGAGATCGCGTTTGGCGCGAAGTTGTGGAGCTCCACGTCGTAGTGATGGCAGAGCGCCCGCATGAAACGGCTCGCCGGCGCCATGAAGCCCCGCTCGTGGAAGCGAACGAAGCTGACCACGTAGCCGCTCGGAGGGTTGGGCGCTCGGTCCCTTTCCGACGGCACAAGCGATGCGGCCAACCGTCCATCCTCGTTCGCCGCCAGCTGACCACCGGTCACCAGCTGGTTCAGGGCCAGCCGCGTCACCGTCGAGCGCTCCCACGGCAACGGGTCGATGATGACGAGAGGCGGTTGGGGCGCCATGCGAGCAGGTGAAGGGGCGAGGGACGAAAAACAAGAAGAAAGAGATGCAATGGCGAGAGCAGCTCGGAGGCTAGAGCGCAAGAGGCCAGAACGGCGAGTGCTAAAGGCAAAGGTAAAGATCGCCCGCTCCCCTTCCATTGGATTTATAGGCTGCAGGCGTGCTCTCCGGAGCACACGCCCCGCGCGCATTAATTGCAGCTGGAATATTCCTTCGCGGACGGACGGGCCCCACCACGACCGCGGCGGCCACGCAACCGCCCGCAGGCCATCATCACGGCGCGGTAACCACGGGGCCGTGGCAGGCGGTCACATCCGCCTGCCCACTCCGCCCACTACGCGCGCGGCCGCAGCGCCTGAAAAGGCGTGCCCGTGGCGCGAGATTTCAGTCGCAACTACGAGCATTTAATGGCCCTGTCCCTTAATGAGTAAGGTAGACCCTCGAAGCGGCCCGAGCCCCTGGCCCAAATTAACACGACCCTCGACGGGTGCAAACATCGACCGGTGGCCTCGAAGCCCGTTCGAAGTAAACAAGCGCTACAGGTACCCTCGATTCACAAAAAGCTACTGATCAGCGGCTCGGGGGCTGGCACGGCAGTGGACCCTCGAAACCTGCAGATGCGAAAGACGGGGGCAGCCAGCCGCCACCCCGCGCGACCCTACTGATCAGCGGTTCGAAGGCTAACGCAATCAGGGGCCCTCGAAACCTGCAGATGCGAAAGACGGGGGTGGCAAGCCAACACCCCGCACGGCCCTACTGATCACGGGTTCGGAGCCTGACCTTCAACACGTTCGAACAGGCGCCCCAGATCACCAGAGTCAGGGACGATGAGGGCACGCGCATTCGAGCCTTTCCTCGAGCCCACCGGCTCGAGGGTGCCTCACATGTCGTGTTCGAGAGCTAGCGAGGGCAGCTAGCCGGGGGGATCCCACCGAGGGAGAGCTTCCGCGCCCTCGGTCCCTAGCGAATGGGACCGAGCCCCACCTAGCAAACCCACGCAAACGCTTTAATGGACGCGTCTCCGGACCGCGCAACCTACCCTTATCGAACGAGGCATGGGCGTCCACTCGAATCACCCACTAACAGCTCAATGAGGAATCCGCAATCCGCGACCCGATCGATGGGGGTTGCGGAAACCTCACCCTCCGTCCCGCGGAGGGACGACGAGGGCACGTTAAAAGCAAGTCGGAGAGCTCGCCCCGATCGCATTGAATGGGCCCAGGCTCAGGGGCTCGACGCGTGGCTACACCCCCTCGGTTGCACCGGCCGCAAGTAGTGCCAGTTGCGCGTGCGTCACCGAAGCCGGCTGGAACATCGCCGACGCCGGTTGAGACAGGCACCACGCCCATTGACCAGACTTCGCGGTAAAACCCCTGCAGGAGCACTCATGCTCCTACAGGGCTTCAGGGGCTAGACCCACGGGTCCGCTGACGTGGCCCCACGGAAAGCATTAGCAACCAGGGGGAAGAACGTCCTATCAGTAGGCTTCAGCATCTGCGGGAGCCTGGCCGGCAAACCCGCAGATGCTCGGGGCTACTCTCGGGGACAGCCCTTAGGGTCCCCTAAAACAACCGGGAAACCCCGCTTAAAACCTGTAAAAACCAAAGTTAAACACATCTCACTTAAGCACACCAACGGGGCACGGCCCGCACCGCGGTGGTCCCCGCGGCCCACCAAAGCGGCCCACTCAAAAGTCCCCTCGAACAATCTCCGCCTCGCTCGAGGGTACACGCCTCCCTCGAGCGGGTTCCGCCTCGCTCGACGGTTCACAGCCCCCTCGAGCGGGCTCCGCCTCGCTCGAGGCTCCCTCACGCGCACGCCCGTTCCCGCACGCGGGTACGGGCATTTAATGCTCTGGCACGGCGGGGGCGGCGCCATCATGCGCACGGGAATCACGCCCGGCCCGTCGCACCAACTCCCTAGGGGGAAACCCATCCCCGCCAGCGTGGGGGGACTGTGTGACGTGGCCGGTGTCAGCCCCGTGACACCACGCCGCCTACTCCCGTACGCCTAACACGCCGCGCCCTCGAAGGGGGGCCGGCCACACGCTCGAACTGCTTTCTCGTGAACTTGCAGGGCTAGGTCATGACGCTAGGCCGGCGGGACGCCATCCCCGCCACTGTTGGTCCTGTACGGCCACCCCCGTGCTCGCAGCACCACGCCGGGCGCTGTTACAAACACTCCGGCGCCGTAAGGCACGCGGGAACGGGACGTCCCCATGCCTGCCACTGTATCCCGTACGGATCGACGTCAACAACCTCCCCAAGCCCGTCTGGGGATGCCACGGTAAACCACCGCGCCCCTACCCTCGAAGCCGCCACTGTTCGGGTACAAGATACGCCATGATGACCAGATCGTGGCAAGGACCGTCAAGGCGGCCGCCTACTCTGCGGCGTTGCACACCATGCTTCCCCATGTAGCTGAACAGTGCGGCATGTTTGTAATTCGCCCTCTCCTTGGCCTATAAAAGAAAGGTGAACTCCCCCGCCGCAGGGGAGACCACACAAGACACGACACAACACACACATACTCCCCAATTCTCCCACAACATCTGAACTCATTCCGATCATCCCACCAGGGACTTGGAGGCCACGCCTCCTCTCTCGTCCTGCTTGTAGCCGCCCCACTACAGGCACCCCGGTGCTGAGCAATATAATGCCACGAGCACGCCACTGTTGGACGTACGGCCCCCGGCCGGAACCAAGATAAATCTTGTGTCTTTAGTTGCTTAGCATCGACCATTGAGGGATAGACCTTGGCGCTTACTACTGGTTAGTGTCGGGACCACATTCCACACCGACACTTGGCACGTCGCGGGGCTCGTCACGCAGCTCGTCGCGCCGCCCGTCGTCGACTACTTCGACAACGCCGTGCGTCCGGGTGCCTCGGCACGTCGCGCGGCTCGTCACGCGGCTCGTCACGCCGCTCGTCGTCGACTACTCGCGTCGCGCGAGGCTCGTCGTCGACCACTCGCCTCGCGCGAGCCCGTCATCGACAACTCGCCTCGCGCGGGCTCGTCGTCGACTACTCCGCCTCGCGCGGGCGCGTCGTCCACTACTCCGCCTCGCGCGAGGCCGTCGTCGACTACTTCGCCTCCGTCGCGCGTCCGGGTGCCTCGGCACGTCGCGCGGCTCGTCGCGCCGCCCATTGTCGACTACTTCGACAACGCGCGTGCGTCCGGGTACCTCGGCACGTCGCGCGGCTCGTCGCGCGGCTCGCCGTGCCGCTCGTCGTTAACTACTCCGCCTCGCGCGGCCTCGTCGTCGACTACTTCGCCTCCGCCGCACGTCCGGGGTGCCTCGGCACGTCGCGCGGCTCGTCACGCGGCTCGTCACGCCGCTCTTCGTCGACTACTCCGCGTCGCGCAGGCTAGTCGCCGACTACTCCGTCGTCGTGCCGCTCGTTGTCGACTACTCCGCCTTGCGCAGGCTCGTCGTTGACAACTCCGCCTCGCGCAGGCTCGTCGTCGACTACTTCACCTCTTTCGCGCGTCCGGGTGCCTCGGCACGTCGCGCGGCTCGTCACGCGGCTCGTTGCGCCGCTCATCATCGACTACTCCGCGTCGCGCAGGCTCGTCGTCGACTACTTCACCTTCGCGCGCGCGTCCCGGGGTGCCTCGGCGGGTCGCGCGGCTCGTTACGCGGCTCGTCGCGCCCGTCGTCATCGACTACTCCGCGTCGCGCAGGCTCGTCGTCGACTACTTCGTCATCGTGCCGCTCGTCGTCGACTACTCCGCCTCGCGCAGGCTTTTCGTCGACAACTCCGCCTCACGCAGGCTCGTCATTGACTACTTCACCTCTGCCGCGCGTCCGGGTGCCTCGGCACGTCGCGCGGCTCGTCGCGCCGACCGTCATCAACTACTCCGCGTCGCGAAGGCTCGTCGTCGACTACTCCGCCTCACGCAGGCACGTCGTAGACTACTTCGCCTCCGCCACGAGTCCGGGTGCCTCGGCACGTCACGCGGCTGGTCACGCGGCTCGTCACGCCGCTCGTCGTCGACTACTCCGTCGTCGTTCCACTCGTCGTCGACTACTCCACCTCGCGCAGGCTCGTCGTCGACTACTTCGCCTCCACCATACGTCTGGGTGCCTTGGCACGTCGCGCGGCTCATCACGCGGCTCTTCGCGCCGCTCGTCGTCGACTACTCCGCCTCGCGCAGGCTCGTCGTCGACTACTTCGCCTCCGCCGCACGTCCGGGTGCCTCGGCACGTCGCATGGCTCGTCACGCGGCTCGTCGCGTCGCTCGTCGTCAACTACTCTGCCTCGCGCAGGCTCGTCGACGACTACTTCACCTCCGTCGCGCGTCTAGGTGCCTCGGCATGTCGCGCGGTTCGTCACATGGCTCGTCGCGCCGCTCGTCGTCGACTACTCCTCGTCGCGAAGGCTCGTCGTCGACTACTTCGCCTCCGTCGCGCGTCCGGGTGCCTCGGCACGTCGCGCGGCTTGTCACGCGGCTCGTCGCGTCGCCCGTCGTCGACTACTTCGACAACGCCGCGCGCCCGGGTGCCTCGGCACGTCGCGCCGCTCGTCATGCGGCTTTCCACGCCGCTCGTCGTCGACTACTCCGCGTCGCGCGGGGCTCGTCGTCGACTACTCCCCGCCGCGCGCGGCTCGTCGTCGACTACTTCGCCTCCTCCGCGCGTCCGAGTGCCTCGGCACGTCGCGCGGCTCGTCACGCGGCTCGTCGCGCCGCCCGTCGTCGACTACCCCCGACAACGCCGCACGTCCGGGTGCCTCGGTACGTCGCGCGACTCGTCACGCAGCTCGTCGTCGACTACTCCACCTCGTGCAGGCTCGTCGTCGACTACTTCGTCTCTGCCGCGCGTCCAGCTGCCTCGGCACGTCGCGCGGCTCGTCACGCGGATCGTCGCGCGTCTCGTCGCGACTACTTGTCTCGCCGCAACACTGGCTCTACTTCGAGTACGCCGTGCGCCACCACGACGTCGTCTTCCGGTCGCATCACGTCGACCATTCATCTCGACTAGTTTTCCAAACTAGTCTAGAACGGCAGTCACGCCCCCAACAACTAGTCGGAATCAACTCTGACTAGTCAACTTCAGTAACAACCGTCGTGGCTCCATCGCCGACCGCCACGACTTCAGCAACAGTCTGTCCAGGTAGCAACAGCTAAGTCATTTATTTAAATGATTACTTTTTTATTTCTTGGCTTGTTCTACTCATCATGTAGGACTACTTACCGACTACTCATTTGTGTACGCTTCTCGGCGGGTTTTCACAGGAGCTACGCTCTGCTGACTACTCTTGGGGTATATCAATCAAGTCACCACGAGTCTACTTCATCAACTCGGGGGCTATCCCTAGGAGGCAGCTTCTAAAGTCCGCTACTCGCGGCAATCTAAAGTCGACTTCTAAAGTTGCATTCTAAAGTCCGCTCTGTGCGGCAACTTAAAGTCGACTTCGGCCGCATCTTCGCCTGCTTCGGTGGCATACTACGTGTGTAAGCTTCGATGGAACCTAGCTATAAGTGGCCCTCGGGTTCTGGTGATGATGGAACCTAGCTGCATGTGGTCTTCACGCTCTGTACCATGGGTCCAAGTACCCTAAGTACTCGCGCTCCGTACCTTGGATCTGAAATCCATGGCCCAGGTACACAAGTCGACTCCGGTCGCACCTTCAAGTCCAGTACGGTGGCACCCGTACCTTGGGTCTGAAATCCATGGCCCAGATACACAAGTCGACTTTGGTCGCACCTTCAAGCCCGCTCTGGCGGCAATCGTACCTTGGGTCTGAAATCCATGGCTCAGGTACTCAAGCCCACTCCGGTGGCACAAGTCGACGCTAACGGTCGCACCCAAGACCACTCCGGTGGCACAAGTCGACGCTAACGGTCGCACCCAAGCCCACTCCGGTGGCACAAGTAGACGCTAACGGTCGCATCCAAGCCCACTCCGGTGGCACAAGCCGACTTTGGTCGCAATCTTAAGCCTGCTCTGGCGGCAAAACTATTTGTTTTCTCTGATTTTTCATTCGCTATGGCTTTTAGGAAAGTGCTTTTCGTTTTTTGCATTCTTAAATTCCACCCCGTGTGGCGCAAAGTCGACTACTGTAGTCGCATCTAAAGTCCGTTTCACACGGCAATCTAAAGTCGACTTCGGTTCTCAAGTCGCATCTCAAAGTCTGCTCCGCACGGCAACTAAAGTCGACTTCGGTCGCATATAAAGTCCGCTTCGCGCGGCACAAAGTCGACTTCGGTTTTCAAGTCGCATTCTAAAGTCCGCTCCGCCGACATCTAAAGTCGACTTCGGTCGCATCTAAAGTCCGCTCTGACGGCACGACTACTTCTCAAGCTCCATGGCTCGACGCCAAGCTACTACTCGGAATCTCTCTAGGTCGAAGGCTACACTCAAATTACTACTTGAGGATAACTTCAACAGGCTTTGCTCGCTCTCAAGCTCGGGGGCTCCGCACCAACAACTACTCGACGTGGCTCCTACGGCTCACCTGGCGACGAGCTCGGGGGCTGAACGTTACAAGAGTACTCAGATGATGACTTCCGCGAACAGTGAAGACCCTTGGATTGATTCGCCAATCGTTCCAAGGCTCGGGGGGCTGCTATGCTACACCCATCATTCAAATTTTTCAAGATGGAAGATTCGAAATCAAGATTGACCCTCAGCTAGTCTGCAACTCAACCTAAGGCTCGGGGGCTACTCCATATGGAGTGCGATTGTGCAACCGCACTTCCATATAAATCTCGACTTCAAGACTGATGAGCTGGACCACCTTCCAGCCTCGCGGCAGTTCAAGTACTCTTGAAGACTTCTCCAAGCAGTACTCGAGGACGCTCAAGAACTACTCGAAGAGGCTTCAAGACTACTCGAACTACTACTCTCGACTACAATGTGCTCGGGGGCTTGTCGGGCATACTCCCCGGGTACTCATGCAAGAAAGGATGAAGACGGACTCCTAGAATTCTCATGTAATCCTACTAGGACTCCTGCCTTGTAACCGACTAGGAACCCGCTCCCTGGACTATATAAAGGAGGGCCGAGTACCTAGCCGGGCACCTAACCTAATCTCAACCAACACCAAGCGCAGGGCGCCATACTTGATCCCCAAACAGGACGTAGGGTTCGCCACCTTGGCAACCCGAACCTGTATAAATCTTGTGTCCCGTGTCCTTGCGCATACCTTTGAGTTCTCGGTCTCCCGATCACGATCCCCACCGCACAATCTACTACCTCGGGTACCCCTTGATAGGTTTGCTGGTCTAAAACACCGACACTCATCGCCGTGGGGAAGCTGCTGCTCGCCACGGCCACCACAACCTCTTCTGGCAGTTCTCAACCTCTTCTGGCAGTTCTCATCGGTGGTGAAGTCGAGGTCGAAGACGGCATAGCGGCACTCGCTCTCGGGCATGGAGGCGGTGAAGTCGTCAAAGGTGTCGCCCGGCTGCCCCAGCCTATCCACCACCACCTGCTGCGTCTGCTCGTTGATCTTTAACGTGATGAACCGGAAGCTCCGCTTCGACTTGAGCTCCTGGAACTTGAGCTTGCACTCGTCGCTCACGGCCATCCTCGACGCTGAGTTCGCCTTAATTCGTCCATCATCAAACACGTACGGTTAATACAGACCAAATTAATCTCACACCACCACTGGCATTAAATTACCCCTTTAATAAGAAACTAATTAGGGCAGTCCCAATGGTGAGCTTCTTGGAGTAAGTTCCAAGAAGAGTTAATGACCATAGAAACCAACCTCTCCAACCCATGATTTCTATATCAATCATTACACAGAAAATAAACTTAAATGCACTATGGAAAGGGGATAGATCAGCTGCGGCAATTTTTTCTCAGACACCATCTCCTCTGTCGCGGCCTCCCCATGGCTCCTCCCCGCAGCTTTGTGCCCCTGCAGCCGGTCAAAAGCTGCCGGCGCGCGGGCTCCAGAGGCGACGACGGCGGCCTCCAGAGCGCCCCACGTCGTGCACGCGTCCGCCAGCTAGGCTCTCTTACTCCACCCGCCAAGAGCGCCGGCGCGCGGGCTCCTAGGCTAAGCTCTGAGAGAGAGAGACAGAGAGAGAGATGGGCGGGCAGGGCGCGGGCCAAGGCGGAGCGGTGAAGCGGGTGCGGCGGCGGCTTGGACTCGCCGGCCGGGGCGGTCGTGCGAGCGCGGGAGACCGGAGCAGCGAAGCCGTCGCGACGGCCCGATCTCGCCGGTCGGGGGCGCGGTGGCTCGGTCCCTAGGAGGGACGGCGGCCCGAGCTCGCCCGCCGGAGACTGCCGGAGCTCGCCGGTCGGGGCGGTCGTGCAAGCGCGGGAGACGGGAGAGCGAAGCCGGCCGCGGCGCCCGGTCGCCCGCGGGGACGGCGGCCCGAGCTCACCGCCGGGGCCGCCGGAGCTCGCAGACCGGGGCGCAGCCCGAGCTTGCCCTCGACCGCGCGCATGTCGGGGGGTTGTGGTCCGTGGGGAGGGATCGTTCAAGCACGACACATCAGATCCGAAGGATAGCGTTGGTTTTTGCTGTTGTTTCTCCCCTATGGGGATTTTGCGGTTTCTATCCTCATCGGGGCGAGGGTAGACATCATTCCTACGGCAAGAAACAATTTCCTCGCTTTTCCTTCTCCTTCCTCATTACCTCATTAAACAGCCTGCCAGCTCATATTTTTGTTGAGGTGTCATCTCATTTAATGAAGATAGAAACTGCAATTAATATCCCATTGGGACTGCCCTTAATCAATTGAAACCGAGAACGCCATCAAGTGGGTGGGTGCTCGCGATCGCTCACCATGGTCGACGGGTTCGTCTCGTTTCCACAGCCGGGCTCGACGACGGTGGCGGTGGCGAGGGGCGGCGTGCGCGATGGCAGTGGCGCGGGCGGACGCAAGATTCTCGAGGCCTGTGTGACAGGGAGGAGGAGGAGGCCAAATATAGGAGACGACGAGGGGATCTGCGTTGGCGGCTGAGCGGGAGGGGGGTGAGGCAGCCATGCTGGCGCAGCGGCCTGCGGGTGCCGCTAGCGAGACCGGGAGGCTCGATCTGTTTCTGTTGATCTGGTTTCTGCAGTGGGTCCCACCGTTTTTAGGGTGGAGGAGAGATCCCCTCTGTACAGGGGATGGAGAGAGATTTTTAGTCCATGGAGAAAAAAAGGAGGGGATAGGGAAACTGCCGGAGACGTTTTTTAACGTTTGATCCCCTATTGGGATAGGGGAGCTGCTAAGTTTGCTCTTACCAGCTTATTCGCCGCAATAATAAGATGTAGGGTTCCTACTGGACCCATGTATGATTGGATTCCTTCAATAATAAGTTCACTATGCTCCATGATATTCTGTTAATTCGATCTCTGATGTCCCGAGCACTTTTCCATGTGTCTCAAACTTTCAAGTGGTCCTTACATGTATAATGGGTGTGATGCAAAACAAAACAAAAAAAAATCCTCCATGCATGCATCCCTTTGCTGTGTACCGATCGAACAAATACATTTGATAATCCAGACGCACACATGTTTGATGTTCATTTCTATGGGCAGGGGGAGTTTTTTATTTTAAAGAAAACCAACTCGGGCTAACACTATATGCTTTACATGTAAATTCCTAGCGACCACGCCGGTTTGATTCCAGGAAGTTGGACCATTCCATTCCGTGAATAATTTATTTATTATTTTTTAAATTAAACAATACAACGCTTACGCTTACAACACGCATGCACACGAGCCTGTCTAATTAGCGACCGGTCGCTGGCAGGCCTGCCAGCGACCACTTCCGGACTGGAGCGCGCAGATCTACTCCCCATGCAGCTGTGAGCGATCCATTTGGATGTGGTCCCGCTCTTTGACAATGGATGATCACGTGCTGCAGGCCCGTCGAAGGCCATGTGCGAGGTGAGCGATCGAACAGGGCCCCAAGAATTGATGGGCCCCCAATTTTAACAGCCCAACTACAAAAGCCTGCTAACTCGTGAGGTCTTGTTTGTGTTTGACACTTTGACGCCATCGCCCGTCACCGTGGAAACTGAATCGTCGCGAGTCCCCTTCGGCAGTTCGACCCTTCCGCTTCTCTTATCAAAATCGAGGGCAGAATCCTGGAGGGCGCCGTCGGCAATCGGCGCTGGGCCTCGACAGTCCATATTGCGCATTCCTTCGATTGCTTCCTGCCTGGCGTCCTGGTTCATTCATGAGTTCATCCCTGTCTCCTTGATCCCGCTCCCTTCAAGTCATTTTAATTCAAGTCATTTTTTTATGGAACAGATCATTAGTGCCCTGCGTGACTATGTCTACTAGAAGAATTAGAAAGTATGAATCTGGTGCTGAAAAGCGTAAGAAGAAACAAAGACTAGAAGCTTTTGCTCAATCACAAAAGGGTGCACTTAATAGATTTGTTGTCAGAGAAACTCCAGAAGCTAATGTTGGTGACGGTCAGAGTCACAGTGATAATGCAATAGAGGTTGATACTCCACCTGCTGAAATTCCACAAGCTAATGTTGATCAAGGCCACGGTAATACAGGAGAACAAGAACACATTGACGATGACGATGGAGGTAATGAGGCTGATATTGCCGATTGCGATAATTCTTTCCATCTTGATATCTTTCATCCAAGAAATTGGGATGCACTTGATCCTAAAATGATCGATATTTTGCTGGAAAAGGGTCCTAAAAGGGACTTGTCCATTGAGCATGGTCCTAGAGACCAAATCTCCAGAAGATTTTCAGCACTAGCATATAGTAGATTTCTCTCAAATGGAGAAAAGTGTGAGAGAGAATGGCTTGTGTACAGCAAAGAACTTGACAAGACATTTTGTTTTTGCTGCAAATTATTGAAGAAGGGCCTTGTGAGAGGTCAATTAGCAAATGAGGGGTTCAATGACTGGGCTCATCTTAATGCTAGGCTTAAAGAGCACGAAATGCTAGGCTCATCTTAATTCTGTTTGCATTGAAGAGTCCTTCTTAGGTTTTTTGGAAGTGAATGATACCACTGGGCAAGGATTATTTGATGTTCTACTAGAGGAATTGAAAAGTCTTGACCTTGATGTTGACAATGTGAGAGGACAGGGATATGATAATGGGTCCAATATGAAAGGAAAAAATATTGGGGTACAAAAAAAAGTTCTGGATATAAATCCAAGAGCTTTTTACTCAGCTTGTGGCTGTCATAGTCTAAATTTGGTATTATGTGATATGGCAAAGTCTTGTCGCAAAGCAACAGAATTTTTTGGAGTTATCCAGCGCATCTATACAACATTTGCTAATTCTACAAAAAGGTGGCAGATTCTCAAAGACAACATTTCAGGATTGACTCTTAAGTCATTATCTACTACTCGTTGGGAGAGTCGTCTTGATAGTGTTAAGGCTATAAGGTTTCAGATCCCACAAATAAGAGAGGCTTTACTACAGGTGGCTGAAACTGATGATGATGCAGGAAAATGTAGTGAAGCTAAATCCTTGGCAGAAAATGAACTTAGTAGCTTCGATTTTTTAGTGGCAATAATCATTTGGTATGAAATATTATCGGCAGTTAATTCGATCAGCAAGCAGCTGCAATCGAAAGATATGCTTATTGATATTGCAATTGAGTCTGTAGAGGGGTTGATTTCCTTTTTCAGAAAGTACAGGGAAACTGGCTTTTCAAAAGCATTGGAAGCAGCAAAAGAAATTGCAATTGAGATGGATATTCATCCAGAGTTCCGCCCCAAGCGTAAAATAACAAGAAAAAGACAATTTGATGAAGGCCCAGATGATGCATCTGTTGCTGCACAATCTGAAGAAGAGTCATTTCGGGTCAATTATTTCATATTTGTTGTTGATCAAGCTATAGCTTCACTTACCAGGAGATTTGAACAATACCAAGGGTATGAGAAAACTTTTGGTTTTTTGTTTACTTCAGACAGGCTGCAATCTCTGGATGAGAAGGATTTGTTGGCTGCTTGTGTCAATCTTGAAAATGCACTTAAGAGTGAAGAAAACAAAGATATTGATGGAAAAGAATTGTTTCAAGAGTTAATTCTCATTCAAGATTTACTGAAGAAATCTATGGGTCCTCTTGATATTCTGAAGTTTTTGAAGAAGCACCCCTTTTATCCGAATGCTATTGTTGCATATAGAATTTTGTTAACCATTCCAGTGACCGTTGCATCTGCGGAAAGGAGCTTTTCTAAACTGAAGTTATTGAAATCCTACTTGCGTTCGACTATGACGCAAGAAAGGCTTAATGGGTTGGCGACAATAGCAATTGAAAATGATGTTCTGGAGAAGATTAATTACGAAGATATTATTGAAGATTTTATTTCAAGAAATACTAGACGGATGATGCTTTTTAGTATAAAATGAGGTTAGTACAATGTTTATATTATTTTAGGCTTGATATATTTCTAAATATTGTCTGAATAGCCTATTCTGAAGTTATATAAACATATAGCATTGTCTTACTTATATTAGACAAGTACTTTTTACAAAAACTTAGGCCCCATTATTCATTTGGCACCGGGGCCTCAAATTTCTGGAGACGGCCCTGACGTGCTGCCGCTTCTCTGACATCATTTTCTCTCTTCCGGAGTGATTTCCCTCCGCGTACGAGCGGACGGTCAATTTTGTTTCTTTTCACGTCATTTTCATTCTACGTGTGTTTTTAAGCACTTATTTATTTCTGAAATATCTTAACTTATATACGTAACTACAATTTTTTCAATGACGATTTATGCACATAATTTTTCGCTAACAACAATTTATGTGCTTAACTTTTTCGCTAACAACGATTTATATGCATAACTTTTTTACTAACGACGAGTTGTACACATAACTTTTTCCCTAGCGACGAGTTATGCGCATAACTATTTCTCTAACGAGAAGTTATGCGCATAACTTTTGTCCTGACGACGAGTTATAAGCATAAGTTTTTTCCTTAACGACGAGTTATGAGCATAACTTTTTCCCTAAAGATGAGTTATGCACATAACTTTTTCCCTAAAGATGAGTTATGCACATAACTTTCCGTAACGACAAGTTATTAGCATAATTTTTTTTTCTTAATGATAAGTTATTAGCATAACTTTTTTCTTAATGATAAGTTATGGGCACAATTTTTCCATAACAAATAATTTATGAGCATAACTGCTTAAAAAATAATTTATATGATCGACTAATTATATTTTATAATATCAGCTTGGTATATAAGAAAAGAAAAGGGGGAAAAGAAAAGAATTGGACCGCATGCGCGGACGCCACACAAGGACCCGCCGGCTGCAGGGTCGTGCACCAGCAACCGAACCAACTCTGAACCAATTAAACTTCTGTGGACCCCATGCACTTGAAAAAACAAAGGAAGCTGTCGGCCGTACCCGCATATGGCAATACAACGCTGGGGAGCACGGACATGTTTTGCCCGTGGGTAGCATGGACCGGTCGCTCGGAGCGACCGGTTGCCAGATTGGTTTTGCGCACCCACACTCACCTTCTCGAAGTCACCACTGGCGTCTCGTATCAGCTTGGTATATAAGAAAAGAAAAGGGGAAAAAGAAAAAGAATTGGACCGCATGTGCGGACGCCACACAAGGACCCGCCGGCTGCAGGGTCGTGCACCAGCAACCGAACCAACTCTGAACCAATTAAACTTCTGTGGACCCCATGCACTTGAAAAAAGAAAGGAAGTTGTCGGCCGTACCCGCATATGGCAAGACAACCCTGGGGAGCATGGACATGTTATGCGCGTGGGTAGCACGGACCGGTCGCTCGGAGCCAGTGGCGGACAGAAATCTTTTTGACGCCTAGGGCCACTTGCCAAAGCGACTAAACTATCAAAACCCTCCCACGTGACAATATAACAGTAATACGGTACAATAGCACACAAAGACAACTAAAATCGTGATTTTGAGTATATCTCAATTCAAAGTTGAAGCATACAATGAAATTTATTAAAAACTACATAAAAGTAATGCATTACCTAACTAGTGCCAATTTGGTTAGTCCTCGTCTACCATTTCTTCATCAATGGTAGGAAGCGAAATTGAGCCTACACAAGTAGAAAAGCAATTAGGCAAGCAATATAAAATATAAATTAGTAAACAAATGATAAATGGCAATGCAACATACCACTAGCACAACAATTATTTTGAGGCCTTGGAAGTAGTTTTTCTTGACTCTTTAGTTCTTGATAATACTCTAGGATCTTTTCATTGTCAATGCTAGCAAAAATCTCTCTTTCAATATAGCATATCATCCGATGATTTAACCAAATATTACCCATCTTATTTCTTGAGTCTGTCTTGACAAATTTCATAGGCCGAGAAGGCTCTTTCAACCGTAGAAATTGCTTGCAACCGACAAAATCAAGACTAACCGAATGAGGCGATAAACCAATGCAAAATTGGTGTTCATATTAGCTTTAACCATATTGATAGCCAAATCACCAATGTCATTACAATTTGCAAATGAGGGGTCATCTCTCACCTCATTCATAAACACTCTAAGTTGTTCTGTAAGACTCATAACTTCATACCCATCAAAATCAGCATCATAAAGCTTAGCCAATTCTACTACTTGTTGTAAGTCATAGTTGGCAAAAGAATTCTTTGGATCCAAACAGGCCATGCATCTCAATAGTTTAGTAGACCTCTCAGAAAAGCGATTGTTGAATTCCATAATTATCTGATCATACACCACATTAAAGATTTCATTCTTGAAATGATGATAGTAAGTAACTAATTGCCCTCCACGCCCCCGTGACCGACCTCTAACAGTTAGTGTATCCTCCATATTTGGTATGACAATATTATGATTGAGACAAAAAGTCTTAACATCCTCAAATAATTCCTCCCATCCATCCTCACGGGCATCATGAATTGTACGTATTGTTGCCCCAATTAAACCCACAGCTCGAACAATATTTTGGTCTTTCCTTTGTAAACATTGTGACAAGTCATTAGTTTTGCCCAATAATTTGATCATAAGATGCAAAATCAGCACATATTCAAAAGTCTCAATTTGCCTTAACAAACCAGAAGCTGCATATTTTTTATCCCCATTTGATGCATCACCAACCATTCCCGTTGTTTCCGGTTCATCATTCACATTAGCATTACTAGTTTCTCCTATTTCCTGTTGTACTGTGCCTGATGTTCCACCTAATTCCGGTTCCGGTTGTTGCACAAAAGATGGGCCTGATGAAATTACCGGAGTAGGCGCCGGAGAAAAGAAAGATGTCAGTGTCGTCGTTCTGCATCTCTTCTTGTTCTGGCCCTTCATCCTGTGATTCCTGTCCATCCAGTGGCGTCGTGGCGAGCCGCGAGGTGGCCGGCGGGCGGCGGCCGGCGGAGACCGGCGCCGCGGCCGGCCCGACCGCGCGCGCGCGCGGCGGAGACCGAGCGCGGGCGCTCGTCGACCGCGGGCCGCGCGCGCGCGCGCGCGCGCGCGCGCGCGGCGCGCGCGCGCGCGCGGGGCGGCGGGCGGCCGGCGGCGGACGCCGCGGCCCCGCGGGCGCGAGCGCGCGCGACCGCGGGGCGCGGGGCGCGGCGAGCGGCCGAGCACGCGGGCGGGCCGGCGGCGGCGGACGCCGCAGGCGCGAGCGCGCGCACCGCGGGCGCGGGCGCGCGAGCACGCGGGGCGGCGCGCGGTGCGGCGGCGGCGCCGCGGCGGCCGACGGTGGCTAGGGCCTAGGGTTGGGCGCGGCCGGCGGACGGGATTTGCGAGTCGGGTCTGGGGCGAGACGAACGCGGCTTGGGCCGGGGAGGGAGGGATGCGTGCGCGGTGCGCGGCGCACCGGGTGATGAGGGATTGTTGGGCTGGGGCGCTGGGCCGCTGGCTGTTTTTGTTGGGCCGAACGAATTTGGCCTGACGAGGACTAGGGCCAATTTGTATTTTACAGAGTTGGGCCATCTAATTTTGACTATACTATAAGGGGCTTTTTGGGCCACGCCTAGGGCCACGGCCATAGTGGCCCTAGGCCCAGGTCCGCCCCTGCTCGGAGCGACCGGTTGCCAGATTGGTTTTGCGCATGCACACTCACCATCTCGAAGTCACCATTGGTGTCTCGTCGTCGACGGAAACGTTGCTTATCACTTAATGCATAACGCCGGAAAATCCCAGAATAAATCCAGAAAAAGGTGCGAGCACCAGGATTTGAACTCTGGTGGGTAGCATCCCACTAGACCGTCCTACCCATTGGACTACCAGCTCATTCGTATAATTCATTTAGCAAATTCGTATAATTCATTTTGCAAATGGGCTTGTAGTCCAACTATAGGATGATCTGTGACGCTACCCATCAGGGTTCAAATCCTGTTGCCCTCATCTTTTCCTGGATTTATTCCGGGATTTACCGGCATTATACATTTGGTAAGCGACGTTCCCGTCGACAACGATACACTAGTGGCGACTTCGATAATCTCCAGATCTGTCGGTACTCAGTCCTTCAGAGGCGCTAGTGGTGACTTCGAGAATCTGCGTTATACGTTAAGTGGTAAGCGACGTTCCCATCGACGACGAGGAGCTAGTGATGACTTCGAGAATCTCCAGATCTGCGGGTGCTCAGTCCTTCAGAAGTGCTCATAGGGGTAGGATTTGCATACGTGTATTCATAGGAGTGAGTGTGCGTGCGTGTTATGAGCGCCTACGTTGTACTATGTAATTGTTAAAAAAATTATAATTCATTTACAAAATTTTACTATGTAACTCTCAAAAAATGTATAATTCATTTATAAAATTTAAAAATTTTCATTCTCTCTCCAATTGACCTTGAGAATGCCAATATTAGCACAAATCGTACGAAATGCAAGTATGCAACTTGGTATTTAGACAACTGTTTATATTTCCTTGTACAGCTTGTTGGAAAATCATCTGTCAAACCTAATTCATCTAAAACTCCTTTTTGCGTACATCGAGACTGAGGAATGTGGCATGGTGCGCTTCGGCCTTCATCAGCCTCTGCTCCTCCCCCCATTCTCACCTCAGACCACCTCTATAAAAAAAATTCATTATAGAAATTTTAGGACAGATTATTAAGGTAAAATTACCTGAATTACCCCTATTTATTTGTTATGCTTGGTGCTAATTGATTATTGCAGTGCTACATGCACATGCACACATGCCAAATTGAGTAACGACAAGCACTTTGGGACAATTTTTAAATCATGAAACGATTTGGGACGGAGGGAGTAGACGCTTCCCAAATTCCTTCACCTCACAACTACCACATTCTACATCCAGCCAAGCCCTCTTAACTTCAATTACAAATACTAATTTTCTAAGATACAGACCCTCTTTGGTTTAATTATTACTAATACTATTTTTTTCTGATACAAATGCATTTCCAAAAGCAGTACTATCCAAGGGACCCTATACAACCTAAGGGCTTGTTTGGGTATTAATGGATTGAAGTGGAATGGAGATATAGGAGGGGAAATTAGCAGCCTGTTCGGCTGGGCTGAATACGACTGGAATCAGCTGTTGGGCTGGATCCAACCGTTTGGCTGAGCTCAATCCAGCCGTTCGGTGCGCTGCAAGGCTGGGGTGCCCTCCACTTAACCCCCCCCCCCCACCGGTGCCCTAGTCCTATCCCTAGTCCCTCTCTCGCCGCTGCCTCCCACCCTCGCTCGTCGTCGTCCTCAGCTACTCTCCTTCCGCCGCGCCGCCTCGCCCTCTCCCCCATTGCAGTAGTCGCCCCCATGGCGGCCTACGGAGGGTAGGCTGTCGTCGACAACCCCGGCCGCAAGTGTTTCGGTCACCGGCAGCAATGCTAGCACAAATCTGGCCTGCCGGCGGCCGCCGTCTCCTGCATCCCAATTCCTGCCCCGACGGTGCCGCGCATCCAGATCTTCACGAAACTGCTTCCGGAAATCACGACGCCGAGTCTAAACTCCCCCACACCACAGATACAGCCATCGTCTAGGCGTCCTAGATCTGCACCAACCCGTCCAAGATCTATGTCCTCACCGTGCACTTCCACGCTGTAGCGTTGCAGATCTTCGACCTGCCGTCTACAATCTACGTCTTCACAGAGCAGATCTGCGCCCTTCAATTCCAGATCTCCGTCGTTCCACTACAGTTGCCTGTCGTCCCCTCCGGCATTCAGCCTCTGCCGGTACATCCGTTCAAGTACCCCGACTGTACTCCCCGTTAAGGTAAATGACGACCCTTTTCCTCCTTTGCTTCATACATCTACATTGCCATCCCCGCTATGGTCGTTCTCCCTTTAGTCCGTGTTCGGTTTGAGAAGGAATGGAGGGGATTAGAGGGGTCGGGAGGGATTAAATCCTCTACAAGTCAAAATTCACCTCAATCCCCTCTAATCCCCTTGTGAAGAGGATTAACCGAACAGGCTCTTAGGTGGTTGCCTCATCTCTGTCCCCAATAACCTGCGCCACATATTGGCATCCTAAATCTTTTGAAGAGACAAAATGGAAGAATACTTTGTATTTAAGTGCATGGTTCATTGTTCATAAGTCAATCCTCTAATCACATGTGTATCCGGAGCGATGTTTCATTTTACACAATTATGTAGAAGATTATATAACAAATTCACTATGCTTAGAATGTTCCTTTGTGCCATAATTTTACATACATCTGCTTCATACAGAATCAAAATGCTGATGCTAAACACATATCTTTACAGGACCTCCAATCATCTGCTGCCAACAGTGCGGAGTCTGTTGCCAACAGCTGCGGAGTCTGTAGCATCGTCCTCTCCTCCCGCAGACAGATGTGCAAAGCTCTGGCCCTATCTGTGCCACCGTTGTGTCAAGGTAACCTTTGCCCCCCCTCCCCCCTCCCTCAATTCATGACTATCCTGATTTGCTACTACTCGCTACTTTTGACTTGGTACATATGTAATTTTGTTTTTGGATAAAACTTGTAAAACATGCCACTGTTATATACTCCCTTCTTTCGCATATCTAAGGCGTATGCCAGTTTTCTGCTTTTACGGGTGTATTAGGCGTGGCAATGTTGGGCAGTTGGAAAGTGTGCGCTTAAGTTTTCCATGATCACAATTTAATTTCCTGCACGAGACTTGCTTCTGTTGAGCATATGTGTGGCCAGTTAATTCTTGATGGACGCGCCACACTACATGGCAGCATGCAAAATTAACATGAGGTCCACCTATTT
The DNA here is from genome assembly GCA_947561735.1 of Cenchrus americanus. Taxonomy (NCBI): domain Eukaryota; kingdom Viridiplantae; phylum Streptophyta; class Magnoliopsida; order Poales; family Poaceae; genus Cenchrus; species Cenchrus americanus. The sequence goes on from OX387245.1 coordinate 183,457,695, forward strand.
AGAGTCTTTGCATTTCTTTTAGTTATGTCTTGGTCTCTCGAGTAGCTCTTTGCAAGCCTGAGCAATGCGAAAGGAGGGAGTAAAACTTATCATGTGACATGAAAGTTAGTTCTTTTTTTTCATGTCACCCTTTCTTTAAGAACTGGCTCCGCCCCTGATGATACAGATGTCTCATGAATCCCATGAACGTGCCAACTGGAGTAAACGACACAAACATGCTGCTTCACTTAATTCTGCAACAAAAGAACCTATGCCACTGGTCAGCGAGAAATCCTACTAAACTTGGGTGGGCAAACATCACTCATGGATTCTATGCGCAATCTAATTCAAGGTATACTAGCAAACAAATGCAAAATAAGTGGCATGACCTGCGATGATCGTACTTCAATTGGCGTAAAGGTGTGAACAAGTCAGGTTTAAGTCGTGACCCTGAAACCGGCGACGTGACATACGACCCTGTGTTGTATGCCGCTAGTACGAACGCGGTAAAAACTTAAACCTTGTGCCATCACGTTAGATAATTTGTTAGGTCATCCCTTCCTGCCTACTGACATGTGCACTACGGCACCTTGCAGGATTCTGTTGATGAAGCCGGTAAACGGTACAAGTGTCCACCTTGCTGCGAGCAATTGTTCTACATCCTTGGGCACGAACCATACGATCGGGGGGAATTAGTAGATGCCGGAGGGATTGGCTTGGAGGACTCTGATAGTGAGGGCACCCATGAAACTCCTCCGGTAGCCCCTGACCCAACGCCAAGCAGACATCCGGGCAAGTCCAACAAAAGGGCCACGAGGGAGTACAGTCTTCAAAGCCCTGTCAAGAAGAAGGAGTAGCAAGTCTGTCTCAGTTGATGACTGCATATCTTCCTATCATAGTTTGCTTCAAAAGACTTCGGAGGAGAGGACAAACAAGAAGTCTGAAGAGGAAGAGGAGACCGCAAGAATTATGCAACTGTTAGTAGAGGATGGGTATTCGGAGAGTGACTTGTATTTCCATCAAGCTTTGGCGGTTTGCAAAGATCAGCATCATCGCAGGGAGGTCCTCCGCATGACAAGTGCAGAAGGGCGACAACAGTATGTCCAAGTTGTCCTTCAAATGATGCAGCACTCGAGGCAGTGAAGACCAATGTGGCAGCTGTTGAAGTTGTCGATGGCATGTTGTGTTTTTACTTGTTTGCTTATTTTTTTCCACTCAACTTTGCTGAGATGTAATAAAGTAAGTTTGCTGCACATGGCGTGTTTTCAAAATTACTGTTGTAATTGAGCCGTTTGTAACGAACAAATCTGGTCCTTGTGCAATGCTGTGTGTAATATTCATTTCAGTTTTACATATTTCGTAATAAGTTCCTGTTACTATTTCCATTGATGCAAGTTGTGTTGCTGTTGCATGTCGAGGTTAAGGAGTTAACTAATTATTGTGCTAATGTATGTGTCTGATGGCTGTTCCTGTAGGTGCAGCTGTGAACATGGAGGATGTTGCAGCGGGTGATGGTGCTTCGAACAGTTCCACAGAGGAGTTACTCTCATTGGGAAGGCATCTTGAGTTACTGAAGATGTTGAAAATGATGAAGGACATGGAGCAACCAGCGGTAAATCCTCGACCCTTTCCGAAACTCACAGGTGCACAATGGGTGCACATGAATTTGAGTAATAAGAAAAGATGCAAGAACAACCTTCGTATGTCTCCGGATGCCTTTTTGCACTTGCATGACATATTAGCCACCAGTTTTGGGTTAGAAAGTACAAGTCGGTGCGACTCTATGTTCATTTGGATATGTGGGCATGCTAGTGCTGTTAGAGAGGCACAAGATAGATTTGAGAGGTCTTTGGATACAATAAGTCGTAAGTGCACACTTCTGTCAGAGATAATGCTTAGATGGGCAAACACAATTATATGTCCAAGTGATCCTGAATACAAGGAAGTGCACATCGCGCTTCAAAGGTTCTGCGCTTCAAAGGTTCTGCCCCTGGTTTGATGGATGCATCGGTGCAATAGATGGGACGCACATCCCTGTTGAGGTGAAAAGTTCTAGGAAACTTGACTACATTAATAGGAAACATTATGTCCCTGAATGTGTGCGCTGTAGTGGACATGCATGGACTATTTACATATGTAGGCGTGGGGATGGTTGGCTCATGCCATGACATGAGAGTTCTAGAGGAATGTATGCGGCAAAGGAAGTTTCCAACTCCTCCGAAAGGTATGACAGTTCACCAACGTGTGTGCATGTACAGTCTTTACTTTGGGGAGTTAGTTGAAATAATGTTGTGACTCTGGTATAATTGATGCAGGTCGGTACTACTTGGCTGACTCTAGATACACTGATAAAGAAGGGTACATGGTTCCCCTTCAAGGGAACACGTTACATCTGGACCATTTCAAGGGTGTCGGCCTTGGCACACTTGGTAAGGAGGAGAACTTCAACTACCATCATGCGAGCCTCCGGAACATAATAGAAAGGAGGTTCGGAAACCTCAAAGAGAGGTGGAAGCTATTGGAAGGGGTGCCATTCATGCCGCAAAAGAAGCAAGCTACAATGATAATTGCTTGCTTTGTTATGGACAACTTTTTGTGGCGACGACATTATGGAACGGTGAGAGATACGCTATGTCCGATTGGGTGCAGATGAACGAGGCCATGTCAACTTCGGTGCTGAGGGAGTTGACAGCTACAATGTTGTATGATCCACAAGTTTAGTAGGTATGTTGTGGTGTTTGTAGTTTTAGCCAAATGGGAGTGCTTAGTGTAACTGCTAATGTTGTTGTATTTTGGTGAATTTGCAGGACCTGGGGTATGGTGCCCAGGTAGGATGTGGAGGTCATCTGGTAAGTGTGTAGTTACAGTGATTGGTTATAGGATATATATGCAACTGATTTTGGTTTACTGCAATTGATTGATTGGTTGGATAGTCTTGTTACATAACATTGTGACCACTAGGCAGAGCACTGGATGGGGATTTGCATTTTGGTGAGTGATTGGCAGGCTGAAATTGTGGGGCCTGATGATTTTGACGTGGGTTGTGCAGTTTGTTTAATTCCATGGATGCACAAACCCTGGTTATTGCTGTTCAAATGATGGCTTAGTGCAATTTGAGTCGATTATTATGAGATCGGTGTTGACAAATGAACTTGTAGTGCATTGGTAGCATAATTGTGTTAAGTTTGGAGGCCAGATGTTGTAATTTAAGTGGTTATGGTCATGGTTGTTATGTGTTCTTTGTGGAGTTGAGTATTTGCCTGTGCGCTATTTGTATTTGTAAGGCTATACGATGCTTCCTACTAATTTTATGTGATTGAGTTGATGTGCGATGTGTTACATCTGTGAGTATGAAGGTAATTGCTGGGGGGGGGGGGGGGGGGGGGGCTGTGCTTTGGCGCCAAAAAAACTGTAGTGGCATGACCTTTTTGAATTTGAATCTGAATTGGCTGGAACTTAAGCTTCGCAGGCTGGGGCTGGAAGGGTCGGCTGGAACTCGCTGCTTCCAGCCCAGCCGCTGGTTCCCAACTACCGAACAGGCTGTAGTTCATTTTAGTATCAATCCCCTTCATTCCACTCCAATACTCTCCTACCCAACCAAGCCCTAAGGGGCACAAGTCAGCACACTAAAGAGAATGCATGAAATTTAAACCAACATTCAAAAAATAAGCTAAGCAACTATGAAATCCAGTGATCTCCATGAGATGATGTCTCAATATCTGAAAGCATGATAGATGGCAGAAAGCAACACTTACCCGTGTAAGCATATTCTATAAGTATAGAAATATCTTTCGAGCATGAACACTTCATCAGAGACAGAGTTACCAACTTGTGTAAATTGCAATAGTCACCTTATCAGAGGGCTGAGCATCAAGAAAAAAGAGCTCACATAATTTTTGGACGTGATGAGTTAGCACCAACTGCTCCTAAAGCGTTTCTTGCTTGTCCAAGTTATTCAGAAATCTCGACATACAAAGCCAAAATGTTTCTGGAATCTTGTAGCTGGAATGGCTTGCCAAGGACAAAAATACATCAAGAACAAATTTTTGTGATTCATGTTTCAACAGAGTACGGATTAGCATGGCACTCCAAGCATCTGGAGCTAAATTGATGGCTTGACGGAATGATTGAACAGCATTCACCAGCCTCCTGATCATCTTGCTTCTCTGCATGGAAAAACAAACCTTCAGCATTACAAGCAGTAGCGATAAACATGTAAAACATCACCCCGTGCTAAGCTCCTGCACACAAGTGTGATGCGTCTCTGAGGATCATCACCTCATCAGCGTCTTTCGAAAGGGGGAAGGGGGCAAAAGGGGGCTAAATGGCAGCTATGCTATTGGTAAAACTTGATTGTATATGTCAGTGCACATTTTGAGTAACCCTGTGGCTCAATGGGCTATCTTTTTTGAGGGATCAATTGAACTGCACACCATAAGTTTCATTATTACTTGTGAAAGAAACAAGAAAACAGTATGCTTGAATGATCAAAGATCATGTACAATTTGTGTAACCAACCTGCAGTATCACCTATACCTTCGGTCTAAATATGACTGTCTTTTCGGGGTGATGATTTTGGCTACGAACTAGAGTCATCCTGTGATTTGATGGAACACTCTCTATCAGGCACCTGTTGATTTCTTGTTGGTATTGGTACTTGGCAGTGGAGTTTGAGAGTGGCAGAGTGCATACCCAGTGCTGAAAGCTCCCACACAAAGGTAGGGTCTGGGGAAGGGACTTTCTAGGCAGCCTTACCCTTGCAAAGGCATTAAGGCACACAAGTGAAGAGAGACTCTCAATGCACCCAGGCCCACCACCCTCAAATAGGGCAGCAAGCTATATGAAATACTAATGTATTAACTTCACCCTTGGTATGTGTGCATGAGTAAAACAAGGAACTCAAGACTGGTGGAAGTAATGCACAATAATTGAGGCATGAAACTCCTCTTTTTGCCGAGAAACTAGATATTGCAGCGAAGATACCGTGGAACACAATTATAGCATGTGAATATCCTAGGTTGTCAGCCTGTGTAATAGGAAACGGACAAAGAAAATGTGCATCTGATAAGAGTTAAAACCAGTTACATGCCTGGAACTATATAATGAATAAATTTGTTTTGAAAGCCAAATTGAATCACTTTTGAACTTCGCAAATGAAATATGTTCCCAAAATTGGCATACATCTATCATATCATAATAAAAGGTAAGTTGAGCTGACTGTAAGTCATCAGCAACATATGCAGTATACTTTAAAATACAACACAAGAGGGGTAATGTTAGTTGATCTTCATGTGAATCTAAAATAAAGTCATATTTCTACTTAGGGAGCTAACATGGGATACAACTTCATACAACCATCACATGCAAATGTATGAGAAGTGATGACGAACATCAACTAACCTCTGGATTTAGCTTTCCCATATTTCCCTCCTCAAATATATATGGGAATGTTGCTTCTTGGAGGAACGCATCTGAAGCTTTAATGATGTCCTGGACAAGGAAAACACGAACCCGCCATCCTTTCCTCGACAAAACGAAGTCAAAAAGGTCTTCTGTAGCTGCAACTACAGAATGCATGTCAAATGATCTCCACTTAGAACTTCCATTGGCATTCATACCAGAGACAGCTCCAGATGCATTTGCGGACTGTGCAGATATAGCTGCAATCTGAACACCAATTGGTATTAGTACGAATAAATGAACTAGATTACACATGATCACGCAGATATCTGCCAAATTTTCATGACACTCGTACAAAAGGAACACCAGAGCTGAGGAAGCCCACCACAGGAGAGAGATCAAGACCAGTTTTCAGAAAAGAAAAAACTGATTAGTACTTCAAAGTTTCACATTAAATTTCTCTTACAAACCTATTTGACCATATCAGCTGTAGATATGATTTTACAAAAGCACAAAATTTTGTATCAAGTTTCAAAGAACTACTCACAGGAAATAATATTAGGTAGCAGACCTGGACCTGGCTGGTTGCATTGGTTTTGCCCTGAGCCAGCACCGGGAAAAAATAAACTGCAGAACTTGCCCAAACATAGGATACCCAGCATGCCATTACTAAAATTTATTGCTTGTGATATCTCTGACTCAGTAGTTTCATTGTATGGTTTGCTAGGATAACCAAATTAAACTTGTGTATGAAGTTCCTCTACTTTTATGATAGAATCACAGCACCCCATGTGTATAAAATCATGTATGAAGTTCCTCTACTTTTATGATAGAATCACAGCACCCCATGTTTATAAAATCATGAAAAAAACAGCAAGAAAGTGCATAACAATTAAGAACTATGTACCAGCCTCTCCAGTCGATTCCATCTGATTGATCCATCATCGCATATAAGAAGTTGCCTCAATATTTTCCTCATATCTGGGCTGGGGTCTGCAAGAAGCCTCCCAATGACAAATGGGTATGCACTCTCAATAACTTTAAAATCAGGATCCAGTGCTTTTGCAGTCCCTTCTAGAGAACCCAGAGCTCTTATCACCAGTGCATAATCAGGAGGAAGAGAGAAATTGAACTCATACATAACATCATACAGATGATTCATTACACCCTGTGAGGTAAGGAAAGAATGGACTTGGAAAGGATACTATCATAATAATTTTGAGTGAAAAACAAGATACCATGCACATCATAATAATTTTGAGTGAAAAACAAGATAGAAATCCAAATCAACCAGCAAATGCCAGACCACAGAACCTATTAGACTTACCTACAAAATGTCAGAGCCTTGATGAGAGAGGGGGGGGGGGCATTGCTAAGTTAAACCGTTAACAAACTATATTAATAGAATGTTTTGAAAAAAATAACCAGAAACTATCCTACAATGAAGTGTCAATTAAACATGCTTCATAATGTACTCCAAAGTTTTGCCGAAATGATCTGGTTGTGCCATTTTGTTTGTTAGTCCATGTTAATGCAGACCTACTGAATCTAACATGTCAGCATTTGCAGACTGAATTCCCACCAGAAAACAACAATCTCCTTGAATAGTACCTCACCCGAGGGAAATGTTAACTAACCTGAAAATCATTTGACTGCCTCCTGGTGTCACCAAAAGAAAACCGCAATGCATCTGCAACAGCATGTAAATCCGTTCCCTCAGGGACAAACCCTAGCGAATGGAAGTCGTTTGCCAAGCCCAACGAGTCACGATTGACATAGTGTACGAGCTGAAAAGAATAAATTCAGTTCTCAAGAAATCAGTTTCTTGATTTGGAACCAAACATAAAGAAGACAAAATCGAGAAATGAAGTTACTGTACAACTTGTTTCACAAAAGAAATTTACAGTTACCTGCTTGTGTATGGTAACACGGAAGATTAAGTATAAATTTTATACATTAAAAAGTAATCCAACAAAGCTCACAATGATGGGTGGACAAGGCTACAATTATAATGTTCCATGACAATGGTAGTAAAATAGAGCTATTTTGTATTTTCATCGACTTGCGTCTCAAAGTACTGTTTTATTTATTCTAAGCAGCTAGTGTTGTGAGCAGTAAAGCCCTTCCGCAAATTATTCCTTGACACACTTCCAGGTTAGTTTCTACACAATGTGATTTTAAAACAGGAAATAATGCTAGCCACGTTTAAACAACTTATAAATCATTGCCAACTTTGCTGCCCTCAAACGACCTTACCAATAATGCTTAGCCTGTTAAAACTTAAATTAACAAAATGGAAACTGATTAAGCAGTGCAACACCTAAGTCTAAATATTTCTCATTTTTCCACAATAGCAGTGAAAAATCAAAACTATTTGTAAATTTACATCAACTAATGCACAACAAGTAAAGAACAATCACATGTACCATTTGTATAAGACCCACACGATAGTGCCTTGGAATATCTCCCATCATACCAAAGTCAAAGTATGCTAGAGATCCACCTTCAGTTGCAACTAGATTACCAGGATGGGGGTCTGCATGGAAAAAGCCTTCTTCAAGCAGCTGTCTCAATGAGCAATACAGACCCTGTGAAGTTTACGTTGAAAATTAATAAACAAAAACAATATGACAATCTGTAAAAGTCAGACAGCAGTTGCTCAGTATAGAGCAAGAACATACACTGAACATGGTAAAACACCTTCATTCAGTTTTGCTCTAGCCAAAAAATTCAAGCTAATGCTTTTTAAGAAAAAGATAAAACAAGATATGGTCATACAAATTTTAATTAGAATCACACAAGGAAGACAAAGAACAGTGTAGAAGACAATCAAAATAAAATTAGCACTACTACCGATTTACAGTTATGAGACAACATAGCAATACCTCATCAATCATCCTTTTCCTGTTCAAGTTGGCTTTGCTGATGCGCTCAGCATCAGTTAGTTTAATTCCATCAATCCATTCCAGTGTCAATATGGTTTTACGTGTATAATTCCAGTAGACTTTCGGGACCTTGATACTTGTATTGCTCTCAGAATTGTCCCCACCAGAGTCTGCCAGAAAATGAATTGTTTAAGAGCTGTCAGCATGTAAAAGGTCCATATGCTTGAGAGGAAAAACATATTGTGGGATCATATTTGAGGGATGGATACAGAGGTAACTAATGATTATTAAGAATTGAATGAAAGAAATGTTTCAGAACTTACCATGAGAATAAAGAGTAGCAAATCTTTCAGCATTTTTTCCTTCTAAAATATAATCAATCTCATCAAACATGTGTCTGACCTGTTTAAACGAAATATAAAATATAACACACATACCAAAGGCTAAAACTATGCAGAATGATCTGAATTCTGAAATTTATGGGGGAGCATAACAACTGCCAAAAGAAAAAACATAAGAAACTTTTGCATGACAGTCATGTCTTCTCTTTTATGTAGCTTCATTTCAGGGAACAAGCATCTCCGAAGCAAAAGGATATAATCAAGAAATGGTCAGAACAAACTTCAACCCAAAGGGCATAGCCCGTGCTGGAAGTTCACACAAGGAGGCTGGTTTTAACTTTAAACCCCAGAACTAAAGGGCGCAAGTGGGGAAGCTACCACTGCGCCAGGGGAGTCCTGTCTAGCATTAGCCTAAACCAAAAGTACTATAATAACAATAGGCCAGAAGGTCAGAAAGTTAATTTTCCAAGTAGATGTAGAAAAAAAATAACATGGTGGCAGGAACCACCGATGAACAGCATGCAATGTTTTAGACAATTATAAACATAGTCAGTCCTACATTTTATACACTTACTAAAATTATATGCGGCACATAGTCCAATGGGAATCTACCATGCATTGAGTAACTTTATCCATCTCATGTTGCGATGTGCATAGGAAGCATTGAAAATATAACGTGGAAAACATTACAATTTATTCTGATAGAGAGATTAGTAAACTATAGCAATCAGTGGGCCACAACAAAGGCTAGCAAACTTCTCCCCCCATTTTTAAATATATGTACAGGACAAGCTAATTAATCTTAAATGTAGTAACTGGTCCTAAACATTATATATTTAAAAACTGGAGGGAGTATAAGAGTCAAATCAGAGTTGCACGGAGAAATCAACAAGTTTGGTTCAGAAAGTAGAAGCTTACAATCTCATTGACTGCCACCAGTAGATCTTTGCGAGCCTTAGCAAATCGTTTCAATTGCCCTCCAATCATATTAAACAAAAGTGCATCTAGAGTCAACAAGGGCGCCATTCCAGGCCTTTGAACTTTGACAGCGACAAGCTCCCCTGAGCGTAGATGAGCTGCATGACTTGAAGTATCAAAGAAATGCATTTCAACTTCGAGAACTCAGGTCCGAAATTTATACTGAGGTAAATAACAATAAGCACAGAAGTATAACCACCAATTATTAGCAAAAGTCTTATCAGACATGTCTAACCTTTGTAAACTTGACCCAGTGATGCTGCTGCAATTGGCTCTGGGCTGATATCTGCAAATAACTCAGAAATTCGGGCACCCAACTGAGACTCGATGGTTCTGAGGGCGGTGCGAGTTGGAAACGGTGGTATTTGATCCTGAAAAGGATGCAGTCAAGCAAAAACAATGAAATGCAAAAAAAAAAAGTCAATCCACTAATACAGGTTCCTCAGACTTTCAGCTTTGAACGGAGAATTAATAAGGGCCGGAGACCCCATTTCAAGCCCCAACTTCGACCTATGAACCCTTCTGGGAGCTACACTTTTCAGTGGCTCACTTTCGTGGCCTAAACTTTAGGACCTTCTATCCCTATTATCATAAACTGGAGAAGGCATATGTTCTTAGATCTAACAATTGGCTTTCACCGTTAAGCAAAATTATACAATGCACAGAAGTTACCTGTAGCTTCGCAAGCTCTTGACAGTATGCACTGGGAAGTATATCAGGGCGTGTGCTCAAAGCCTGCCCAAGCTGCAAGGTTCAAGAGAAACGGCAAAGGAACATATTATCAATTATTCCAGTGGTAATAGGGAATAATGCACCTAAGACAAGATATAACAATAAAGCATTGTAAATTTGTAATTCAAAACATGATGTGGGCATAAGGGGATATTAAGATGTATTTGATACATCCACCACTTTTATTCTGCCTGATACTTTAAGGTTGATAGAAACTACTCCCTCCGTCCAGGTTTGATATGCGTATAATTATGTAACACAAAGACCAAGGAGAACTTTAATTTCTCTCTGTGATGCATCGACAAACGAGCCAGCCAACTAAGCAACTCATGACACGATTGGCTCTAACTGGGAATACACATATCATTCATGGACACTTTTTATTTTGTTATACGAAGATCAAATCAGGACGGAGGGAGTATGTTAGTAAATCACAGTGATAACTGCAGTGGCTATAATAGTCATGATACATTGCACAAAGATGTTGCTCCCTACTTAGCTAGAAGATATTCACCATACTAAAAAGTTAAATGTCAAAATAATATGAATTGAAAAGATTACTATTACATTGTACATATCTACGCGTACCTTGATGTAAAAGGGACCCAAGTGTATCAAGGTCTCTCGGAACTGAAATAAGGAAAATGATAATCAGAGACATGATGCTCAGTTCACCACCAGGAAGGAACAAGAAAACTACCTTTTCCGCCCTTTTGTGCATGTCGTTGAGCAATAAATGCCACATAGTTAGCTTCACAACATGAAAAGAGATAGTAGCAGCCCTGTAAAGCGCAAGGAATGGACCAAAGCCTCGGTCAGCAAAGAGCCTGCGCGAACTTGACCCCAAGATTCTTCCAAACTGGGTTTCGAGTGACGCCTTTCTGATCTTTGCATAATCCGATGATGGCCTCTCTCCATGCACACTGGTGAATGCACTTGAGTAGCTACAAAATAGAAATAAACCATCTAAACATAATATCTCAAGCCAAATAACACTAGGATCACGCAACCTAGATGCACAGCACAGAGGAACCTTTGCATATATCATTAAAATATTCCCTTCAAGACAAGCCCATTTGTCCAATGTCATAGGCAAGTTAGATCATATTATTTGAATAGCATTCATTTGAAACCATAAAAAGAAATTTCAGAAGTGTTAGTTCATAGCTGGAGAGAGGTTCGCTTTGCAGCATTGATTAAGCCAGGTATATTCCTTTTGGAGATTTGTGCAATTATGCTTGAAAACGGAACTGCGACCCAGGGATACGATGCGGATGCGGTGACGGTAGAGCCAGACGATACCTCCTCACCGGGGCTGAGGCAGGGAGGCGAGGCGGCGCCGCCGCCGTCGGAGAGGGCGCCCCTGTCCCGGCCGCGGCGTGGACGGCGCGGGGGAGGAGGGGGAGGCTCCTACATCGATCGGAGCGGCGGGCGAGGAGGAGGAGCCGCGAGGTGGGGCCCGCCATGGTGGGGATCTCATGAGCTTCCGCCGCACGCACCGGGAGGAAGCGAGGGGAAGAAGGGGGAAGGATTGAGGGGGCGGCGGTGGGGTTTTGCCGTTTTGGTGAGGAGAATCCAGAGATGCCCCCCTTGTCCCTTGGGAAGTGGAGAGGGAGAGTCGGAGAGAGGAGGGAGGAGGCAGCGCCGCGTGGCTGGAGTCGGGTGCGAGCTGGCGCGCCGCGCGTGGCTCGGGCGTGTAAGGTGCTCCTCCGTTGTCAAAACCCGACGTTTAGAACAGTGAAATATTCTTCAAAACACAATTTTGACATCTTGTCATTATAAAATTATTTATCAAAGAGTGATATATCTATACTTTTATGAAAGTATTTTTCAAGATAAATCTATGCGTACAGTTTTCACATATGCAAACTCAACAACTTAAAAGTTATTGATGATTTAGATTCCCAATGTTTGACCCAAACCTTGTCCGAAACGTTAGGTTTTTCAGAACAGAGGGAGTATATCGTGAGGGCCTGGCTGGCCCTTGCCAGTCACAGCCCAACCTGCCACGGGCAGGGTTCACAAAACCGCGGTAACTGGCCTAACTGAGCCGGCTCGGTTACTAAACCGACCGGTAACCGCCCCCTAACCGTGCCTACGAAACCGAGCTTTTCGGCTAACTGGTCGGTTGGTCGGTTTACCGGTCCGTTTTCGTTGAATTTGAAAACCGCTACTGTAGCGGTTTTGTGAACCTTGGCCAGAGGGTATGTTTGATTGCTTTGGTTGAAATGGGCATGGTTCATGCCTTTTCATTGTTTGGTGTCTAGTCTAGAGCCTAGCCCAAACTGACACAGTATTTGATTCGGGTCTAGCCCAGCTGGTACAAGCATTGCATTTCAGAGGAGGTTGCAAAAATGATCTCATTCATCACAGGTTTGCAACAACACAATTACATAAAAAATTATAACAATAATTAGAGTTCATCATCATGACCTCAGACTATTTGATGTTCTCATTGATTACAATTTGAACCTCAGCCATCATCAGGCATACATCCCAAATATCATCTCTGGTTCAGCTACATTGTTGTACAATAATATGGAAACAAATCTTCAGTCATAGTAAAGCTTTGTACACATAGAGTTTTGACATCATTGGATTTAAAAACACATTAGACCTCAGTTATGTTAACCAAAAATGAATCATAGGTGGCTGCATGTCAATAAAAAACAAAAAAACAGCAAGAGACCATAGGCATGAATGTCATGTACACGTACTTGTGCTTAGGATAGTTTTCTGTCTTCACTTGGCATTGCACCAGTGTTGCAAGGGACTAATCTTGTACCACGGGTCCAAAACAGTCATGACAAAACCATGAAAACAACACAATAACAGAATTTTATCCAAACAACAGCCATCTCATCATTGGTTACAACATCATCAGCCATATTATTTAGAGCTCAATTGACAGAAATAAGACTCAAAGAATAACAACCAACAGAAATAGGTGTCCTCAGATAAGTTTGCAAATCATTTGAATTTCAACTAGGAGCTTAAGGACAGCATGCAATTGCATGAAAGGAGATCATGGTAGTCATGGAACCATGCGAGACATCCATCCCAGCCTTACTATTGCCTGGGCATGGATGTCTCACATGGCTTGATGACAGACATGAGAAATACAACAGAATAGCAGAACAGATTTAGGTGTTCATGCTCCAGTCCCTCACTAGTTGCAGCTCATCAAAATGTACAAAGTGAACATATATATCATCACAGGCAAAAGGCAAGTAAACATCTGAGCAAACATGTATATCATCACAGGCAAAAGGCAAGTAAAAAACAGATCAAATATGTAGATGAAGAAGAGAGGCACAAATATGATGAAGCCAACAAAGGCTGCAATTACATAAAACAGTGTTGACAGTGTATTTTGGCACACCTAGCATGTTCATTACACTTTGGTTTGGATTTGATTATGGAACTAACCCGCCACTAGGCACACTAATCATATAACAAGTTCATCTATGTGCATGCATTTGGAAGTGTCGTGTTTATGTAGGAAAACATGGACATAAAGGACGGATTCACAACAAGTTCAAAGGAGCATTTACGGAGTCTTGTTCGTGTTCATGAGCTTGATGAAATCACTTCCAATGGTGGCAAGGACCGAAGTGCTACGAGGAACACCCCCGGGGATTGAAGCGTAAAAGACCGAACTTCATGCGCGGAGAACCTCCATCTTGGACGCGAGGATGACATCGTCAAAACCATGCAAGTGGAGGGGGCAAAGTGCATAATCACCTGAGGACCCACGGGAGCGAAGGGGCGACCGAGCCGGGCCGAGATGGGTTTGGGCCGGTCGGCCCAGGCCGGCTGGCCCAGCCCACCCCGGTGGTCGGTTCGGCCCCCCTTTCCTTGCACCAGAAGGATCTTCAACCCTAAAACCCTGGAGGCGCCGCCATTCGTGAGAGGGAGAGCCATTCGCACCAGGAGGCCATCCACAAGCTAGAGAGAGGAGGGAGATCTCCAGAGGGAGATCGTCCACCTCGAAGGAAGCACCCTCACGTGGAGAAGAAGGAAGACACCGTCGGAAGGGAAACCATGATCAACGGTGCTATGTCCAGCACCTTGATGGGGTAATCTCCTTATTCGTTCATGGGTTGTAATCGATCTTGAGATGTAATCATACTTTGTCGATTATCTATCTATCATCTTGTGTTGAATATACTTTAATTCTTAAGGTTAGCTACCATGCCGTAAAGGGAGTATAGGCCTCGATGCTTCCTTGGATCCATTCAATACGCCGTGTCCATCATAGGTCTAGTCATGAATACCTTCGCGTAGTGACAGTACGAGAGGAGGGAAAGGGCGAAACCGTGGTCACAATCCCGATAGATTAGATTGGTTTTCATGTCTTTAAGCGATTGCATGCTCTATGTCGTAGACCCGTGGGCGAGAGTCTTTTATCTTGATATCTTAATCGTTCTCTCTAGTGTAGCTTAGTTGTTTTCTAGTATAATAATAGTTAGGGTTTTAGTAGCTAGTGTCTAGAAGTAGATTGAACGCTTGTAATCCCCTTGCTCTGCGGATTGACAAGAACCTTGGGAATCCCGTGGTGAAAAGGGTGTGGGGTCCGTACGCTTGCGGATCGTAGAGGGATACATCTTTTATCCGTCAACAAGCCCCTTTTTTGGCGCCGTTGCCGGGGAGCAAGCTAGTTTACATCGTTTGATTTGCATTTAACTTAGTTTTATATTTTAGTTTATCTTTTATTTGTTTTATCTAATACCTATTATCTAGAAAAACCTTTGTTTTGTTTTTGTTTTTGTTTTTATCTTATTGTCTAGATGGCGTTCGTCAATCAACCCGTGGAAGAACTGCAGAAATCACTAAGGGATTACGCTAGCCCTCGATGTGAAGACATAAAAGTACAAGAGTCGGATTCGAAGCTCGAAGTGACCAAGTATAAGATTAAATCCAAGATCGTCGAGATGGTGGCGGCAAACCCGTTTGAAGGGATGGTCACGGAGAACCCATATAGACACATAAGGAATTTCACGACGCTATGCAACACAGTGCATCAAGAAGGAGTTCCCGATGAATGGTTCAAATGGAATCTCTTTCCCTACTCACTTGCCGGCAATGCAAAGACATGGTACTCGTTTGCGTCCTTTGAAGTTGAAGGCAATTGGAACAAGTTGACAAAGAAGTTTTGCGAGAAGTTCTTTCCAATTAGCAAGGTTCAACATCTAAGTAGGCAAGTGATCAATTTCATGCAAGGAGAAGAGGAAGGGATAGACCAAGCCTGGGATAGGTTTAATGGGTTGATCGAACAAGGACCAAGACTCGGCTTCTCCGGTGACGTACTCTTGCATACATTTTTCATTTCCCTAACCCCTAGTTGCATGCAACACGTCGAAATGTGTGCAGGTGGGGATCTCATGGAGAAAACACTCACGGAAGCCGCTCAACTTCTTAAAAAAATAGTAAAGCGGCTGCCATGTGAAGAGATTGGGAAACAAGACTTGCGGAAGAGCCGGAATATAATTCGAGGAAGAAGAAGTGTGCTGAATTTTCTAAAGAGGCAACCCCGGAAGTCACAAAAGGGGAACCAATCACGGAAAAGCTTGAAGAGGAACACATCAAGTCAAGAACTACACCGAGCGTTGACTTCGTCGTACCGAATGAGACAATCAAAAGAAGCATGTCAAGCGTGAAGCCACTAAGGGAGTTCGAACCAATGGATTGGGTTCCTATCGATTACAGAGAAGTATTCGACAAGAGAAGACCGTTCCCTAATAAAAAGGGAATGTCGAGAGCATTGGAAGTGGATTTCCCACCGGAGAAGAAAGCGGAAAATTCATACGACCTTGAAACCACCGGTGAGATCTTCCAAAAACTCTTTGGAGATGACATAGTGGATCTGGAACACATAGCCGAGGTGAAGAGAATCATGGGGATCAAGCCCGAAGCATCACCATACGCTCGCCTCGCCGAAGTCCACGCGATAGGATCCGAAGAAGAAGAGAAGATGGCACCACACTTGAGTTGCGAGATTAACGGAGTTCAATGCAAAGCTTTATGCGACATCGGAGCACAAGTAAGTGTCCTATCTTCTAAAATTTACGATAAAGTTCAAGACCACAACCTAGACTTAGCTCCAACATCAACGAAATTAATTATGGGAGATGGTAGAAGTATTGAACCTCTAGGTATTACTTGCAATATGAAAGTAAAAATCTCTAGAAATTGTATACCCACCGATTTCTTTGTTATTGATGCTTACCACAGTAATCATGATCACATAATCCTAGGTAGGCCCTTTCTTAAGTTGGTTGATGCTGTGTTAGATGCCGGAGAAGGCAAAGTAACAATGAACCTTAATGGAACAAAGTACACATATAACTTTCTTCGTGCTTCTAAACACCTTACCCCCTTTCCTCCCGAAGACGAAGAAGTAGAGGAGATAGATAGTCTTTGTTTTGTTGAAACCCTTAGAGACCCGCTGCAAAGAGCGATGGAAAATCAAATTAGTAATCAACAAGATGAAGAACTAGAAGAAGCAACAAAAGGCTTGGAACCACATGATGGAAGCGTGGAGGAAGGAAAATTTGAAGACATAGGAGAGATTAAACCCGAGGAGCCACAAGCGCTCGAGGTAGACCTTAAACCTTTGCCCAAAGGATTAAAGTATGAATTTTTGGGCCCAGACAAGACCTATCCAGTCATCGTGAGCGACGAGTTGAGTCCCAAAGAAAATGAGAAGTTGCTGATTTTATTAAAAAAACATAGGAAGGTGATTGGATATTCAATTAATGATCTCAAAGGTATTAGCCCAGCCTTTTGCACTCATCGTATACCAATGGAAGACCAATGTAAGCCCGTAGTGGACCACCAAAGGAGGCTAACTCATGCCATGCGAGAGGTAGTAAAGAAAGAGGTCATCAAGTTACTTGATGCCGGGATCATCTACCCGGTTCCGCATAGCGAATGGGTGAGCCCGGTACATTGTGTACCAAAGAAAGGAGGTTTGACCGTGGTGAAGAATGAGAAGAACAAATTGATACCGCAAAGAACCGTGACCGGGTGGCGGATGTGTATTTATTATTGTAAGCTTAACAAAGAGACGAAGAAAGATCACTTCCCCCTACCGTTCATTGACGAGATGTTCGAGATGTTAGCAAACCACGCTTATTTTTGCTTTCTCGATGGGTACTTGGGATTCATGCAAATTCCCATTCACCCGGACGATCAACACAAAACAACGTTTACTTGCCCTTACGGAACGTTTGCATATAGAAGGATGCCCTTCGGTCTATGCAACGCTCCGACCTCTTTTCAACGTTGCATGATGGTCGTATTTTTGGAATTCATCGAAGAAATTGTCAAGGTGTTCATGGGTGATTTTTCCGTTTATGGGAAGACGTTCATGGATTGCTTGGCAAACTTGGAAAAGGTCCTCACGAGGTGTGCGGAGGTGGACTTGGTGTTAAATTGGGAAAAGTGCCACTTCATGGTTAAGCAAGGCATAGTGCTCGGACATGTTATATCCGAGAGATGCATTGAAGTGGACAAGGCTAAGGTAGAGACGGTAGAGCAACTCCCACCTCCGACGGATGTCAAGTCCTTAAGGAGCTTTCTAGGCCATGCCGGATTCTATAGAAGATTTATTAAGGACTTCTCAAAGATCACTAAGCCTTTAACACATCTTCTTCAAAAGGATGTGGCTTTCAACTTTGATGAGAAGTGCCTAGCGGCATTCCGAACCTTAAAAAGTGCGTTGATGAGTGCTCCCATCATCCAACCTCCGGATTGGAACCAACCTTTCGAGATCATGTGTGACGCAATTGACTACGCCGTAGGCGTGGTTTTGGGTCAAAGAAAGGAAGGCCGAGTTCACACCGTTTACTATGCTAGCAAAACTCTTAGTGGGGCGCAATTAAATTATGCCACTACAAAAAAAGGAGTTGCTAGCAGTGGTTTTCGCTTTCGAAAAATTCAGATATTACATCGTGAACTAGAAGGTCATTGTTTACACTGATCACGCAGCCATCAAGTATCTCTTGGCTAAGAAGGAAGCTAAACCACGTTTGATTTGTTGGACCCTTCTTCTCCAAGAATTTGATGTTGAAATTCGTGATAAAAAGGGGTTGAAAATGTTGTGGCCGATCATTTGTCTAGGATGAATCGTGGACGAGATGATAAAGAGCCCATCAAAGATAAGATGAGAGATGACCACCTCTATTGAGTGCTTGATAAAGATACTTGGATGATCGATATCATTCGAGCGATTCGGAAGATGTCTCTCGATCATCTAGACAAAAACTCTCAAAAGAAGATAATCTCCGAAAGTAGGAAATACTTTTGGGATGCACCATACCTTTTCAAACTTGGCAATGATGGAGTCATGAGAAGATATGTGCCAAGAGAAGAAAGGGTAGAGATTTTGAGAAAGTGCCACTCGACGGAGTACGGTGGACACTACAGCCATTTTCGAACCCAAGCAAAAGTATGGTCAAGCAGATTCTTTTGGCCGGAGATGCATGAAGATACTAAAAGATATGTTGCATCATGCCCCGAATGCCAAAGAACCGGAAACATCTCTCAGAGAAATTCTATGCCTTTGAAATACAACTTACAAATCGATATATTCGATGTATGGGGTATAGACTTCATGGGGCCTTTCAAAAACTCATGCGGATATGAACATATTCTAGTCATGGTTGATTATGTATCTAAATGGGTAGAGGCCATGCCATGTCGTAAAGCTTCCACGGAGGAGTCCATTACTATGATCAAGAATGTGATTTTTCCTCGTTTCGGTACACCGAGAATCTTGATAAGTGATGGAGGAACTCACTTCACCGGGAAGAATTTCAAAAAGTGCTTGTCCAAGTTGGGGATTGAACATAGGGTTTCTACGGCCTATCACCCACAAACCAACGGACAAGCGGAAACGTCAAATAGGCAATTAAAAAGCATCCTCAACAAAACCATAGAGAAGGGAGGCAAAGATTGGTCAAAGAAATTAGACAGAGCTTTATGGGCTTATCAAACGGCGTTTAAGACACCGATAGGTATGACCCCTTATCAATTCGTCTATGGAAAAGCTTGCCACCTTCCGGTTGAGTTGGAACATAAAGCCTATTGGGCGATTAAAGAGATGAACCTTGTGACGCCCCAGGTTTTTAATTAACCCTTAATAGCCGGTCAAATGGTCAATCGTGGTCAAACCTAGGTCAACCTGGGCCCTCACCTCGAAAAACTCACTAACCCACCCTAGTGACCCTAAATGAATAGTAAACACACTTGTGGGGCCAACCCATGGTCAAAGGCTGGGTCAAACCCCTTGCCACCCCAAGTGTCCACAGTGTCCGCCGAACTTTTGCCGCGTTCTCCAAAATTCACCTAAACACTTAAAATTCTACCTTTATGAAAGTTGTAGATCTTGATGAGGGACACAACTTTCATGTAGATTGGCATTTCAAATTTTGAGGGGAAAAACTTGAAAAATCAAGTGCAAGGCAGAAATCACTGTTTGTCAAAGCAGGCTGGCATTCAAAGTTGGCATTCAAATATTTTCAAATCTAGGCAGAAAAACCCTATATAGCCTTTGTAGAAAATGTTGTTGGTAGCTAGATATACAACTTTGGTATTCATCACTTGGTCGACTTTTATACAAATTTTTGGAGCAATTGTATTTCAAAGGTAGCACCAGTAAAACAATTGGGCAGAGCGTGTCGCGCCGCGACGCGCGCGCGCGCCCGTGCGCCGCGCGTCGCCGGCCGCGCGCCGCCGCCCCTCGGCGCCGCCGCCCGCGCCGCCCGAGGCATGCGCCGCCCGAGGCACACACACCCCCGACGCGCCCCCTCCCTAGGCGCCCGAGTCGGCCGCCGGCCACGCCGCCGTACCGCCCGTGCGCGCGGCGGACCCGCGGTCCGTCCGCGGCGCCGGCCGTACGCTCGGCGGTCGAGCCGCCGTAGCACGAAGATGCTCGCCCGCCGTCATCCGCCGTCACTCACGGGCGCGCCGCCTATTTAAACCCCCCCCCTCCTTCTTCCCCCGCGCGCGCCACCCCGAGCCACCACCGCGCCATCGTCGCCGCCGCCGGTGAAGTCACTCCCCCGCTCGTGCTCGCCGCCGGCCGGCCACTCCCCAGGTCCACTAGACCCTAGAGCACCTCCCCGAGCCGCTTGTTGCCCAAAGCACTCCGCCTCCTCGTCGGTTTTCCCCCGAGCCGCCGCAGCCCACCGCGCCCGGCCGCCGCGCGCCCCCTCGCCGGCCATCCCTCCGCCCCAACGCCGGCCTCCCCTAGCCCTAGGTGAGCCCCGTGGTCGAGCCCGGCCACTTGCCCGGCCGGGAGCGCCGCCGGCCGCCGGGAATTGGCCGGAGCCGCGCCGCCTCCCCGGCCAAGGGCTGGATTGCGAGGATTTAATTTTGTTTAGGGTGTTTCGTGTAAAAGTCAGGACCTGGTTGCTATAAAACCTATCTAAGTTTCTTTACAGTTCAGTCCAGTGCCTTGTAAAATGCCTAGAAATTCGTAGAAAAATCAGAAAATTCCCAAACCAATTTTGTAGGGTTCAGGATGATAAATCCCACCTCTTTTGTTATATACTCATGGCTAGATTCTAAATAGTTTTAGCATGAAAAATACAAATGTGTTAAACCTAGATCTGTCATAACTTGAAATCCATAACTCCTCTGTAGCCCAATTTTGGATATGTTGTGTGTTAGGATATGACTAAATGATGTGTCAAAAATTGCACAAAGTTATGCAGTAGATCTTGCTGGATAAATTCTTTTCCATTCCTGCAGTAACTGCTTAGATGATTTTTCCTGTTAAATATATTTATGTTCTTGAGCTCAACTTGTGCACACTGTCTTGTAATGCCAAAATACACATCTTGTGAATTAATCATGAATTTTGGATTAACAGAAATAATTATTTTTGATTTATGCATGTTTTCCTTTGTAAATTAATAAACCAAGTTCAGTAGAGTTTCCATGTGAACATGCTGGTTCTTTAGACTTGTTTAGGACCAGAGAGCATGCACAAGAAAGTTTGGATCATTTTGAGGCTTATTTATTTTTACATGCATTTACCTTGAATCACTAGCTAGCCTTTGTTATTTTCAATAATATTTAATTCTCTAGCATCCAACACTTACATGTGGGTCCAATGGACCAGGATAGGTGCTAGTAGGCTTAAGAAACACTCATTTAATTTTTGGTAATTTAAATGTTTAATAAAAAGCTTAAATGCCCTTTTAATATTAAAGAGAAATTAAATAAAGAAAAATCCCTAATTAATTCTTTTTCCTTTTTGAAAAGTATTATGTAATATAATTAAAAGATAATTAATTATCATCACTGATAAGAAATTAATTCATAAATAAAAATATTAATTACACCTTTGTTGGTGAAGATAAAAGGAAATGATGCTTTCACATGAAATGATAAGCTTAATAAAAACCTTTATTCAAATGTGGAATAAAAAGAGTAACCCATGTACAACCAATAACCTTCCTAAAAGAGAAACATTAGATGAATGCTTGTTAAGGTAAACATGACCAACCCAGAGTTGGATAAGACAATAAACTATCACATCACCTAAAGTGCATTGCATTCCATGTAGATCTTCCAGACGGAGATTACTCCCTTGTCCCGGAAACCGAGGAAGGAGGAGCGGAAGCGTCGCTGCAGTACGTGGAAGTACCCGACACCGAGGGTGCCCAAGCTAACCTAGCTGACGAAGGCAAGCTCCGGTGCATCTAACCTAGTTTTAAAGTTCTTTATTCAATTATCTATGAATGATTGTGCATTTACGTTCAGGAGTTGAATGAAACCCTAGATGCATGATCCATAGGTACCTTTGTCCCTACTAGCATGATAGGTCGATAGCTGCTAAGCTATAGGACCGTTACAAGTCGGGTGATGACCTCACTCGCGAGAATAGGTTCCTAGATAGGAATCCCAATTTATCCTAAATGGATTGCTCACGTGGTAAGAGCATGGGATCTGGGCTTCGGTCCATTGGTTATGTGGGTTAAGTCTTTGAACGTACCAAGCACATGTCGGGTATGGGACCGGTAAGCCTAGTACCTTAATGAGGCGGCAAGGGATCCTACCATTACTACTCTTGGGATTCGCTCTCACGGCTCGCCACCGGTGGTGTATGGTGACTCCGGGTATCTCGCGGGGTATGCCGGATAGCCTGCACCAAAGACTGTAAGATTCGATCCCGACCCGAGGATTTCTGGGGACGGCCTGGGAAAGTTGTCCTTGCGGGGGCAGCCTACCGTGTGTTTGGGTCTATCTTGCAAGGTTTAAATCAATCGATTGTCGGCCTCTCACCGTCATCCGAGACTACTTACTCCACTAGTCATGAGATCCCTAATGATGGAAGTTGATGAACTTTATGCTTGATTAATTGTGTTGGACAACTTTGGTTGTACTAGTTGGCTAATGTAGTAAAGATTAAAACTACTAGAACTTGTGCTAAAATCTTGAAAGTAAGGACCTACTCTTTGTTACTTTTTAGCAAACGCAACCCAGTAGCCAAAAAGCCTTTCATGGTCTAGAATGGGTGAAGTAGATATCACCGACGGGTAAGACTTGCTGAGTATTAGTATACTCAGCCTTGCTATAATGTGTTGATCCAGGTAATGCCTTCAGTGATGTGTGGCCCGGTGAGATCCCGCCCAGCTGGGAGCTGGAGTGGGTGGAGGACGACTACTGAAAGCATCATGGACGGCCTCCCGTGGTGTCTTCGCTTCCGTTAAATTATTCCGCTGCTTTTCGAAAACTCTGAACTATTCCATCATGACAAAACTATGGTTTGTAATAATTAAACCCCTCGGGGTACAAATTTGGATATTAATGTTGTTGTATCTCTGGACTCGCCTTCGAGTGAGTTTTAATGCATATATTCGATCCTTGTGCTTTTCAAGTAATTTACCGGGCGTTAACCCGGCAACTAACGACAGGATGATACTTTATTATTGCTTAATGACCAAAGTGGATCGGTCTTAGGCGATAGTACGGTATTTTCCTGGGCGGGTTGTCACAGTTGGCATCAGAGCTTATATGCACCAGAGATTAATTAATAAACCTTAATCACTGGTTTTTGAATAAAATATGCCAAGATGTTCTGATTTTCCAAAAACACGTTGGTCCGTTAAGGATAAACTAGACCGAGAGGCCCTAGAGGGAATTTTGGGTTCTTTCAGGTGGCTTAATTAACTTATGGTTTATTTTGCTAACTTCCAGCACATTACTTTATGTCAGAGTTACTTTATTGCACAACCAAACTAGGAGCCACGTGTTTTATACGTGTGTTGTTCCGCATCACGGGAATTGCGAGGGTCGATGGAGTGATCCCTTCCACGGATCCCATCTTCACGTCTGTTTATGAGTTGTGTGTCGCCACGTGTTTCATACGTGAGCATTCCGCATGTCGCTCATGCGAGGCAAGGATACACTCCATTCAAAAGGAGAGTGTCTGAGGTTGGACGCTGTCCATGCAGCGGCTTAACGCATGGATACTGTTTCTATAGTGAACGGTAATGTATGTGGACGCTTTCGTGACGTGCTGGCACGAAAGGTTCATTTTCTGCAGGTACATAACAGAGCTTCGTTAGTTGTTAAGCGAGTACCGTATAGCTCTCGACTAGATATTATAGGGAGAGACGAATAAAAGCCTTGCCACCGGCACTAACTTCGATTTTTGGCTTGATTGCCATGTGAGGTCGAATAGGACGTCTTGCATGCATATTAAAAATCGAAACAACTAAAATGGACCCAAAAATCGAATTTCCATATGTTCTCTAAGGAAGTTTATGCTAGTGTGTGCTTTTTATAAATTAGAGTACCTTCCATACCTAGCCGTCATGCTGCCGAAATTTTGTGAAAAAGTTGTTTATCATGTTCTAGGTGAATTAAGCCGAGTTGTTAAAAAAATAATTGCTCCTCAACTAGTTATCTCGTAATAGCAAGTCTCAATCCTAGTTCGTTGGGTTGGTTCACACTTCCCTAGGCACATCCAGGTTAAGGACCATTTATCTTGTTTCCTTGATCGATGCTCAACCTTAAAAAGCTTAATTAAAAATATTAAAGGTTTAATTTAAAACTTGGGAAATTTTTGAGGTTTCTGGATTTTTGGTCATGAATTTTTATTCACAGCTGCCAGAACTTCACCATTTGATATGTCGTTCTCTTTGAGATCTGACATGAGTTACATTTGTGTACAGATGGATTTCCCCGTGTTCCACCAGTTTGACGGTG
This sequence comes from Cenchrus americanus, assembly GCA_947561735.1. NCBI lineage: Eukaryota > Viridiplantae > Streptophyta > Magnoliopsida > Poales > Poaceae > Cenchrus > Cenchrus americanus. Next base: position 183,482,236 of record OX387245.1, read on the forward strand.
ACGGTACGATCCGTACCAACGGGTTGCACTGGGAGGGTTTTCCACGCCTTGCGTGGGAAGCACTCAGTGCCGCAGGCTACCTCACCCCACGGACTTACGAGGTGAAGGAGTTTGAGCGCTTTGGCGTTCCTGAAAGGATCTTGTGATGCCTAGAGGGGGGGGGGTGAATATGATCACTTTTAAAATTCTGCAAAATCTGAGCAACGGATCAGGGACCGGATGACCCCAAGACGATCGACCGGATGACCCGGGGTCCGGTCACCCCGGCACTTGTGCCGATCAACCAAAGGCGCGAGGAGTAAAACACAATAACTTAGGAGGGAAGTGAATTTGCAGAGAATATATGAACCAACTTGGTGTAATTGAAGTGAAGAAGACCTGCAACAACGGATATTACACACAACAACACAAATGTGGAGATCGATTCAAATATAACTTCTAGGGTTAGGGTTGATGATGATGAACACAAGCAAGCAAGAGAGACAAGCGATTTGTTTACCGAAGTTCACCTCCACTAAGAAGGCTACGTCTCGTTGAGGTTCCCACAAAGGGAGGGCTATCACGAAGAGCCTCTTGCCTCTCCAATTCACCACAAAGGCAAATTGGTGCTCACTAAGAAAAACTCCACAAAGGAGGGGCAATACAAACGATCCCGGTGCTCCACACGGAGAGGGCACTCAACGGGCGACGCCTAACCGTCTAGAAGCAAGCTTCAAGAGTAATAAACACAAATCAATCAACCAAAGCCACCACAAGTGCTTCTTGAGAGGAGGAAATGAAAAGCTCTCACAAAGGGGCTAAATCCTACACCTCAAATGCTTTCACACTCAAACCCTAGGAGGAAATCTTGATTAGAGTGCTTGGGAATGAGTTAGAAGAGAGGAGATGAAGCTTTGGGGGTGCAACAATGGAGGAGGAGGCGGAACCCTAAAGAGGAGGAAGAAGGGGTATATATACCCACTTCCCCCGACTTGACCGTTGGGGGCAACTCGCGACACGGCCGGGTCACCCACGCACGGTGGCCGGTCACCCGCCTCCCTCCAAAGACGGTTCCGGTGGCCCGCCACTCGTGCCGGTTGACCCGGTAGGCCTGGAGGGGGAGAGTTATAACAAGAAGGGGCTGTTTTTGAATTATCTAAAGGTTTTTCTAGGTTTTTCACTCTTAGAAAAGATGAGAAAAGATCACAAGAAGCACTTGTAGCAAACCTTGATTAATTGACCGCATCCCTCTTTATAGTACGGTGTTTCCTAAACTCAAATTCAAACCGAAAATTAAAATTAAATCGCCAATAGAGCTTCAACACCATAAATAAGAAAATGAGGGCCTTCCTTTGAGAATTCATATTTATTTCACTTTAAAGCCTGCACACATCTCATTCAAAGCATTAATCCTCCCTAATTGCATTGTCATTATCACCAAAATAATTAGGAGCCTAGATGCACTCTCAATCTCCCCCTTTTTGGTGATTGATGACAACACAATTTGGTTAAAAGAAAGAGATGTGTATATCCAACAATTTAGTGAGGAGCTCCCCCTAGATGTGTGCATCGTCAAAGAAGAGAGGCCTCAAATGCCTTTGCACACACATTTGCAAGAACTCCCCCTAAATCTTTGCATAAACACATTGTGCATAAGTGTGAAAAGAAATATCCCGTGATGCAAATGACAAAATATATCACGACAATAAAGTGAGAAATAACAAATCATCAACCAACACAAGCATCACAAATAACCATTAAGATCCTTACATCACACTAGCATGGATAAAAGTACCACAATTAAGTCTTACAAATAAAGGTTTTGCACTTGGCACACCAACATCCATCACACCACACATAGTTCATTACATGTCCACTAGTTCTATTACATGAATAGCGATAAGATAGATAAAGATAGAGGTAGGGGCGTCCTTCCACCAAATTCACTCCCCCTTTGGCATCAAGTACCAAAAAGGGAAGCTACTCCTCGTCGTCCTCGTCGTACTCCTCCTCTTCTTCATAATCTTCCTCTTCATCATCAACGGGAACCCAAGAGCCAAGGTCCTCCCAAGGATTTGGAACGGGAGAAGGAGGATCAAAGGTTCTCATCTCATGGACCGGAGAGTGTGGAAGATTAAGACTAGCAGCCATTTCCTTTTGATTTTTCTCTTGCCTATGAAGCTCTTGAGCCAACCACCGACGATCGGCCTCACGCTCCCTAGCATCTTTGCGGAGCATGTTGAAGCAAGCAAACAAGCCTTTGGCAAGAAAGTTGAATTTGCCTCTCTTACCCCTAGGAGCCCCATGAGAGTGAGAGGCACCCTCCAAAGGAAGTGGATCATATGGGCCCCTTGTTGGTGGAGCTTGAGAGGAAGAGGCACCCGCATCAGATGGTCCATTAATAGTATAAATACCCGGATAGCTGCCTCTAGCATCAACACCGGTGGTGTGCTTGCCAAGACGGAAAGATTGAGCTAGTTTGCCTTTACTAGTCTTGTATGATTCATGAACAACATCCGTCTTGAGATCAAGTTGGGTGGCATGCTTAACCATCATGAAAATATAGGGCGCATAGTGACAACCACTGGAAGAAGTGTGTGAACAAATGATAATCTCATTCCAATGAAAGTGACACGCATTGAACTTAGGTTGACCGGGAGCCATTTGATAAAGGAGATTTCTAGCTCTATGAGATATGTTATCGGAATCCCCACCCCTAGGACAAAGAGTGTATCTAAACAAAAGATTTAGCATCTTGTAATACGGGGTGAGTCCACTAGTATGGCCATAGTTGATGTTTCCATAGGCACGATCATACATAAACCTCATCTTAGTCACCTCTAGTTCATGCTCACAATGAAGTCGGACTAGATCACTTTTGAATTGATTGGTTGTGGTTGCACCTCTAAGTTTGAAGAGTTGAGCAAAATCATAAACTGAGATTTTGAAGCGCTTACCACCAAGAGTGAAGTGCATCTCATTTTCATCTTCATCAACATACAGAGTGGCATAGAACTGTGCCACCACCTCCTGAGAGTAGTCACACCGAAGACTCATGAGATAAGAAATCCCCATGAACTGGCACCGAGAGTGAACAGCCTGCATAACCTCCTCAATGGGAGCAGGAAGATCAAGCAAGTACGGCCAATCCACCCATTTCATCTCAGTCGTGACACGTCCCTTGGGTAGAATGGTCGACTCATACCAATCCGCTTTATGAGCAAGCCAAAACCTGTCATCACTGAAGAATGACCTCTGAAGCCGCCTCAGATCTTCTGGCCAAAACCGAAGAGACCTCATGTCAGTGCCCGCCTTCATGAAGTTAACCAAAGGCGGATCACGGCGTGTGCGCGCAGGACGGTGAACGGGAACTGCCATCTGCTCATAGATAGATAAGTCAATGTTGTCATCATAGCGGTCTCCAACCTCAGCAGCAGTGCTCGCCCTCTTGGTCCTAGCACCGACGGTTGTGGTCTTCCTCTTGAGAATAGGATTGCCATCATGACCACGTCCGCGGCCTTGAGCACGAGAGGGAGGAGCTTGAGGTTTGGTCCTCTTCTCATGCACATGAATGCCAAACTCCTCGCCGGAAGAGCGCTCCTCAAATTCCTCAATCTCCTCACCTCCCTCTTCACTTGATTCGGAGCGAATCTCCTTGCCACGAGAGCTAGCTTTCTCACGACCCATCTGAAAGTTGATAAGATATGCAAGGAATGAGATAACTTGATTGAATGGTGCACGTAACAAGTGTGATTGGGTCACCCCAGCCGGAGCCGGGTCAACCGGCATGGGTGGCCGGGTCAACCGGCTCGGCGAGATGAACCCTAGAACAAGGAATCAACGGTCCGAGAAATAGAGCCATGGGATTGTGAAAAAATCATGGGAGGTTGTTCTAGGACCTAAATGGAGGCATTTGACCAAGAGGAATCATCTAAAACGAATCACACGAGTAGATCGGGAAATCCGGAGTTTGAATCGAGATTACAGTTGGATTCCCGCGAAGTTTCCGGAAAATCCGATGAGGAAGGAGCTCGAGATGAAGAGGAGGCTTGAATCCCCCACCCGACGCAAGAATCCCCAGGAGGACCGGCGGAATCGCCCTGGTGGCGAGAAAGGGGGCGGCGGCGGTCTGAAGAAGTGAGGGGCGTTAGGGTTCGTTGACCGCCGGCCGCGGCTTTTATACGCCCAGCGCGGGGGCCGGGCGACCCGGCACGGGTGGCCGGGCGACCCGGCGACCACCGAGGCGCCCCGGCGACCCGGCACCCGTGCGGCCGGCCCGGCGGGGCCGAGGGTTTGAGCTCGAGGTTTTTTTAATCGGTCCCTACCGCGACGGCTCCCGCAAAGGGGGGTCCGGCGACCGGCACGGGTGGCCGGCGACCCGGCAGCCAACGAGCCGCCCCGGCGACCCGCACCGGTGGCGGTCCACCCGCGGCCAACGGGGATCGCGTCGGTCAACCGGCACCCGTGCCGGTTGACCCGCCTCGCCCAGAAGAAGGGAAAACGAGATTCTTCAAAAGATGTAGATTTTTTTTGTTTAAATGTATATGAATATACATGAGAATTAAAGATAGATATATTCTCAAGATTGGAGGAGAATTTTCGACAAAAGAAATTTAAGAGAAGGGTTATGAACTGTGTTGATAGATGTGAGATCTTTCATGATTTGAGATTAGTAAAGGATTCATCTAGTGGACACGTAATAAACTCTCGGCAACAAGTGACTAGCCACAATCAATCATTCATAACAATAGTCACTTAGGCCGAGTATTTGATCAAAAGATCTCAAGATCCAATTTTTTTCGAAAGACTCACACAAACAAATAAAAATAAATCATTTTCAACCTATCTAGGCAACAATCAAGTATGTGCAATAAGTCAAGCCAAGTTACGAGAATCTAAGATGTTTAGCTCACTCCTCAAAGCACAAAACCTTTGCTCGTCTAGAGGCTTAGTGAAAATATCGGCAAGTTGCCTCTCGGTGCTTACGTGACGTAAAGCAATATCGCCCTTAGCCTCATGATCCCTTAAGAAGTGATGTCTAATGTCTATGTGCTTTGTTCTAGAGTGTTGGACTGGATTGTTCGCTAGCTTGATAGCACTCTCATTGTCACACAAGAGTGGAATCTTACTAAACTTGCAACCATAATCACTCAACGTTTGCTTCATCCACAAGAGTTGTGCACAACAAGCACCGGCCGCCACATATTCGGCCTCGGCCGTGGAAAAAGCAACCGAGTTTTGCTTCTTTGAGCTCCATGATACCAAAGACCTACCAAGAAATTGGCAAGTCCCGGTTGTGCTCTTTCGATCTACTTTGCAACCGGCATAGTCCGAATCGGAGTATCCAAGTAGATCAAAAGTGGAGCCTTTGGGATACCACAAGCCTAGGTTAGGAGTGTGAACCAAATATCTAAAGATTCTCTTAACGGCCATTAGATGACACTCCTTAGGATTGGCTTGAAATCTTGCACACATGCACACACTAAGCATTATATCGGGCCTAGATGCACAAAGGTAAAGTAGGGAGCCAATCATGGAACGGAATACCTTTTGGTCGACCGACTTCCCTTCTTCATTGAGATCAAGATGACCATTTAGTGCCATGGGGGTCTTGATGGGCTTGGAATCGGCCATGTCAAACCTCTTGAGCATATCCTTCACATACTTAGATTGGCATAAGAAAGTTCCTTCCTTCATTTGCTTGATTTGAAAACCAAGAAAGAACTTCAATTCGCCCATCATTGACATCTCGAATCTCTTGGTCATAATTCTACTAAACTCCTCACAAAAATTATCATTAGTAGACCCAAAGATAATATCATCAACATAAATTTGACAAATGAATATATCTTTTCCATTTCTTTGTATGAAGAGAGTAGAATCGGCTTTGCCTATTTCAAAACCGTTCTTGAGAAGAAAATCCTTAAGGCATTCATACCATGCTCTAGGAGCTTGTTTAAGCCCGTAGAGCACCTTATGGAGCTTGTACACATGGTTTGGAAATCTTGAATCTTCAAAGCCCGGTGGTTGATCAACATAAACTTCTGCTTGGAGAGGTCCATTCAAGAATGCACTCTTTACATCCATTTGATGAAGCTTGAAATCATGGTGGGTAGCATAGGCTAAAAGAATACGAATTGACTCAAGTCTTGCTACTGGAGCATAAGTCTCTCCAAAGTCCAAGCCTTCAACTTGCGTGTAACCCTTGCCAACGAGCCTAGCCTTGTTCTTTGTGACGACACCAAATTCATCTTGCTTGTTTCTAAAAACCCATTTGGTGCCGATCACATTTTGCTTGGGTCTTGGTACCAACTCCCAAACTTCATTTCTCTTGAAGTTGTTCAACTCTTCCTCCATGGCAATAATCCAATCCGGATCCTCAAGAGCTTGTTCCACACTAAGAGGTTCCAAAGAGGAAACAAACGAGTAAAATGCACAAAAATTTGACAATCTTGAGCGAGTTGTTACCCCTCTTCGAATGCTCCCAAGTATGTTGTCAACGGGATGATCCCGTTGAACCATTTGATGTACTCTTGGGTGTGGTGCTTGAGATTGACGTTGAATTGGTCCATCATCATCATTTTCAACTTGTGGAGCTTCTTCTTGAGTTTCACCACCTTGTTCTCCCCTTGATCAAAGCCCCGTCCATGATCGTCACCATGAACTTGACTCTCATCTTGATGGACTTGAGAACTAGGTGGTTCCACTCTTGTTGACGATGATGGATCATGAGCGCTTGTGTCAACCGGAGTTTGTGCTTGAATCTCCCGAGGCATCACTTCACCGGTCCCCATTCTAAAGATGGATATGCTTGGGGGCTCTTCATCATCTACAAGGTTTTCACTAACTTGCTCTCGTTGAGAGCCGTTGGATTCATCAAATTTCACATCTACCGTGGTCTCAACACAACCGGTGGTTTTGTTGAAAACACGATAGGCATGCTCGTTAGTTCCATAACCAAGTAGAAAACCTTCATCAACCTTGGATGCAAACTTTGAGGCTTTGGGTTTCTTGTTAAGTATGAAACACTTACACCCAAAGACCCTAAAGTAATGCACACTAGGTTTCTTACCGGTGATGATTTCGTAGGGAGTCTTGTTCAAGTACTTGTGAAGGTAGAGTCGGTTGGCGGCGTGGCAAGCGGTGTTGATGGCTTCCGCCCAAAATGAGTCCGGAGTCTTGTACTCATCAAGCATTGTCCTTGCCGCTTCTATCAATGTGCGGTTCTTCCTCTCAACAATGCCATTTTGTTGAGGTGTATATGGAGCAGAGAGTTCATGCTTGATCCCATCTTCATCTAGAAACTCTTCAACTTGTGTGTTCCTAAACTCCGAGCCGTTGTCACTTCTTATGTTCTTGACCTTGAGCTCGAACTCATTTTGAACTCTTCTAATGAACTTCTTCACAATTCCCTTTGCCTCACTTTTATCTTGCAAAAAGAATACCCAAGTGAAACGGGAAAAGTCATCAACAATTACTAAACCATATTTATTACCACCGATGCTTATGTAGGCAATTGGTCCAAATAAATCCATGTGTAGCAACTTCAATGGTCTTGATGAGGATAGAATGTTCTTGGCGGGATGGTGAGCTCCAACTTGCTTCCCGGCTTGACATGCGCTACATAACCTATCTTTCTCAAAAACAACATTTGTTAGTCCTAGGATGTGCTCGTCCTTTTGAAGTTGGGCCAAGTTCCTCATGCCAACATGGGCTAGTCGGCGATGCCATAGCCAACCCAAGTCGGATTTTGCCACTAAGCAAGCCTTAGGATCCACCTTTACTTTTGTGAAGTCCACATAGTAAAGTTTTCCCCTTAGGTGACCCGCAAAGACAATAGAGGAATCCTCCCTTCTAGAGACGGTCACACCCTCATGAGTAAAGAGACAATTGTAGCCTTTCTCACAAAGTTGTGAAACCGACAACAAGTTGTATCCCAACCCTTGCACATGATAAACATCTTCAATTGAATTTGTTGTTGAGATAGCAATTTTACCTAAGCCAATGACATCCCCTTGACCATTATCTCCATAAATGATAGTTTCCGTAGGATTGTCATAACGGTCAAGGGATGCAAACAAGCCTTCATCTCCGGTCATGTGATTAGTGGCACCACTATCAATCAACCATGCACTTCCACCGGAGGAGTAGGCCTACAAAACAAGTTTAAGCTCTTGGTTTAGGTACCCAAAAGGATTTGGGTCCTTGGAGGTTAGATGCAAAAACTTTTGGAACCCACACACTCTTTCTCATGGCCTTCATGGCATAGGCCCCAACATACTTGACAACCATTTTACCATTATGGTCCAAGGTTACAATGTAATCACAAGTGTAGTTGGGTGTGGGTTTGTGCTCAACCACATTCTTCGATGCCTTAGGTGGGGTGTTACTCCCACCAATTCCCTTTGTGGTTTGCACCATCTTTGGAGCTTCCTTGGTTGTGGTAGATGTGGTGACTCCATGGGCAATATCCATTATTGTGTTGAGGTAGCCTCCCTTGTTCCATAAGGGGATCTCATGCCCTTTCACCGTCACCCTACCATTTCCCTTGTTGTTCTTGCGGTGTCCAAGTCCTTGCTTGTCCACCACCTTGGGTATTGACTTGGCACTAATGTTGCCTTGTGTAAACAACATGTTCAATCAGGCAATTTCCTTGTCCTTGCTCTTAGTTTTCTCTTCAAGCCTTGCAAGGTTAGTCTTGATAGCATTCATATCAATGTTAGCGCAAGAAGAGCATGTTTTGCTAGTGGAGGCACTAGAGTCCAAGTTTGCCGATGGAGTTGCTTTGGTGCTTTCCCAAAGACTACTAAAGTTAGCTTCAAGAGATTTGTATTTCTCCGTCAAGCATGAGAATCTTGATTGAAGCTCACTATGAGTAGTTTTTAGGGAAGCTAAAGATTCATTTGCCAAGGTGAGATCCTTTGACATCTTCTTATTAGAATCGCTGATCAAGGACAAGTCCATGGTCAACTTTTCCACCTTAGCCTTCTCTTCAGCAAGAGATTTTTCTAAATCAAGGTTTCTTTCCTTTTCAAGGATAAGCAAGTCTTCTTGCTCATGAAGGATCTCTTTCTTTTTCTATAGTTTGCCCAATAGCCTTTTAATTTCCTTGTGGCCATTTTTACCAAATTTCTTTATCATGTTGTTCTCTAGTTCCTTTTCCTCATCTAGGTTTTCTATGTCGCTACTAGAGGTGGATGAAGAGGATGTTAGAGAGGATGAGACGGTCGATTATTGTACCTTGCCCCCCTTTCCATGAGGCAAAAATGAGAGTGCTCTTCATCATCGGAGAGGTTGTTGAAGAGGCGTGTTGAGGATGAACCTTGTGCCATGGCAATTGTTGCCATCCCTTGCTTCTTTGGTTCTTCATCTTCATCACTTGAGTCCCATTGTTGACCCACGTGCGCACGCCCTTGGTACTTGTTCTTGTACTCTTTGCTTCTCTCCTTGAACCTCTTTTCTTCCTCATTCTTGTTCTTATTCTTGGGGCACTCGGCGATGAAATGTCCATACTCTCCACACTCATAACACTTTCTTTGTGACTTCTTCCTTCTATCATCTCCACCTTTTCTTGAATTTCTTGACTTCAATAATTTCTTGTACTTCCTTATAGCAAAGGCGGTTTCTTCATCCGTGCTTTCTTCATTGCTAGTGTCTTCCTTTTTGCTCTTGGAGGGCTTGGGCTTCTCTTCAATAACTTCACTAGAGCTTGCTTTGAGAGCTAGACTCTTGCCCGTCTTCAAGGTTAAAGACTTCTCCACATCTTGATCAACTAGTCCTTGATGCAAAATTTCTCCAAGAAGTTGAGTGGGTGTCATTGTTGGGTATCTTGGATCCCTTCTTATCATTGCCGTCAAGTTCTTGTCCTTGGGGGCAAAAGCTCTTAGCAACTTCTTTGTGACCTTTGAGTCATCCCAATCTTTGCTCCCAAGAGCTCTAATGTCCGAGACAAGCACCATGAGTCTATCATACATTTCTTGAACGGTCTCTCCATCCTTCATGAAGAAAAGCTCAAGTTCTCCATTGATTAGGTCCATCTTGCCTTGTCTCACATGCTCGGTTCCCTCATGTGCTCCCTTGAGTGTGTCCCAAATTACCTTGGCAATTTGGATGTTCTGAACCTTGTTGAATTCTTGTGCACACAAGGATCCCGTGATGACTCTCGTGGCTTGTACGTTGCGGTGAAGATCTTGCTCATGCTCAATGGTGAGGGCTTCTCCTTCGGCGGGAATTGTTACACCTACAACCACAATCTTCCAAAGAGAAGGGTGAAGCCCGTAAAGGTGCATTTGCATATCATAAGCCCATTTGGGATAGTCCTTCCCATCGAAATGAGGAGGCTTTCCCAAATGCACGGAATAAAATTTATTGTTAGAGTTGTTGCCCGGAATTTGCCCGTAGTGATGGGGCACTTCGTAGAAGCCGGAGTGAGAGTGCTTGGCTTGCTCCTTCTTGATCATCTTCTTGAGGAGCTTCTTTGCCATCTTCTTGGCCTTCTTCTTCTTCTTAGCCTTTCTTCTCTTCTTGGCCGCCTTCTTTGCCGCAAGATCATCGTACTTGGCATCCTCATCACTTGAGTCGGAATCCGAGTCGGAGTCGGAATCCGACAAGGAGTCATCGGAGCTGTCCACGTTGGATGGAGTACGACTTGGGGCCCTGCCGACGAGGTCGCCGACTTGAGATGCCGTGAGCTCTCTCTCTCTTGAGCCTATTTTGCGGCAATTTCTTCGGCGGTTGGGTTGCTTCCAATCCCCGACATCTTGATCCCTTAGCGGTTAAGCCTAAATCAAGGGATTAGGCTCTGATACCAATTGAAAGGATCTTGTGATGCCTAGAGGAGGGGGGTGAATAGGATCACTTTTAAAATTCTGCAAAATCTGAGCAGCGGATCAGGGACCGGATGACCCGGCACGACTGACCGGATGACCCGGGGGTCCGGGTCACCCTGGCACTTGTGCCGGATCAACCAAACGGGCGCGTGAGAGTAAAACACAATAACTTAGGAGGGAAGTGAATTTGCAGAGAATATATGAACCAACTTGGTGTAATTGAAGTGAAGAAGACCTGCAACAAAGGATATTACACACAACAACACAAATGTGGAGATCGATTCAAATATAACTTCTAGGGTTAGGGTTGATGATGATGAACACAAGCAAGCAAGAGAGACAAGCGATTTGTTTACCGAAGTTCACCTCCACTAAGAAGGCTACGTCTCGTTGAGGTTCCCACAAAGGGAGGGCTATCACGAAGAGCCTCTTGCCTCTCCAATTCACCACAAAAGCAAATTGGTGCTCACTAAGAAAAACTCCACAAAGGAGGGGCAATACAAACGATCCGGGTGCTCCACACGGAGAGGGCACTCAACGGGCGACGCCTAACCGTCTAGAAGCAAGCTTCAAGAGTAATAAACACAAATCAATCAACCAAAGCCACCACAAGTGCTTCTTGAGAGGAGGAAATGAAAAGCTCTCACAAAGGGGCTAAATCCTACACCTCAAATGCTTTCACACTCAAACCCTAGGAGGAAATCTTGATTAGAGTGCTTGGGAATGAGTTAGAAGAGAGGAGATGAAGCTTTGGGGGTGCAGCAATGGAGGAGGAGGCGGAACCCTAAAGAGGAGGAAGAAGGGGTATATATACCCACTTCCCCCGACTTGACCGTTGGGGGCAACCTGCGACCTGGCCGGGTCACCCGGCACGGGTGGCCGGGTCACCCGCCTCCCTCCAGCACGGTTCCGGGTGGCCCGGCCACTCGTGCCGGTTGACCCGGTAGGCCTGGAGGGGGAGAGTTATAACAAGAAGGGGCTGTTTTTGAATTATCTAAAGGTTTTTCTAGGTTTTTCACTCTTAGAAAAGATGAGAAAAGATCACAAGAAGCACTTGTAGCAAACCTTGATTAATCGACCACATCCCTCTTTATAGTACGGTGTTTCCTAAACTCAAATTCAAACCGAAAATTAAAATTAAATCACCAATAGAGCTTCAACACCATAAATAAGAAAATGAGGGCCTTCCTTTGAGAATTCATATTTATTTCACTTTAAAGTCTGCACACATCTCATTCAAAGCATTAATCCTCCCTAATTGCATTGTCATTATCACCAAAATAATTAGGAGCCTAGATGCACTTTCAGTTCCCCGCTGCAGAGTGATCGTTACTGTTCTGCCACACCCAGACCACGCCGACTGGTTTGACTTGAGCTTTATCTACTGGGGATTTATCACTCACGAGTCCGTTGAGTCGGCCGCCCTCGAGTACCGACGGACTTCGTGACCACAACCCCACCGTGGTAGCTCTCTCTCCGTTTGGACTGTTTCCTACTGTGAGTCCTCACGACCCAGCATGGTTGGACCGTATGGACCACCTACGGGAGCTACTGACCCTAGCAGAGCCGCTGGATGTTACTCAGACGCTTGCCCGTTGTCTGAACGTGGTTTTCACACTTTAGGGGCTGCGCTATAACACCACAGCAATTATTGCACAGCGCTTGGAGGCATCTAGGCGCGATTGGGAGCAGCTTTCGGCAAAGACACCAAAGCCGCGAACTTCACGCTTACTCGGGTGCGGCGAGAGAATGACAGTCGCGTGCTAGGAGGTTCCAGTTGGAGCTTGAGAGAGGTGATCGCTTGCAGAGGATCGTAGAGTTGGAGGAGGAGAACCATGCACTGGAGGAGGATGCCGACGCACACGAGATCGAGAGGCTGACACTACTGCAGAACATTTCTGATATGCAGCAGCAGGTGCAGGAGGCCGAGGTACAGGTGGCAGCTTTGCAGGCTATAGTGGCCTTACAGCCACTACCCCCGGCACAGCACACCGGAGGAGCAGCGAGGGCCGTGTCCGGTCTGGATCGACGAGCCGGGCGAGACCACCGCTACCGACTCCCCCAGCTTCGCCTACCTACAGTGGTGCTTCAGTGGGCAACTAGGTTGCCGACAGTAGGAATAAGAAGGAGATCGATCCGATCGAGTTGTCTTGAGATGTTTTAGAGTAGTTGGCTTGACAGCACGTTTTCGTGCCAAGTAACTACTTGTATCGTGTCATGTCATGTTGTTTCAAATTCGAGTTGTAATGTCTTTGAACCTTGTTCTATCGTGTTGTAATAAAGAATGCTTAAGCTTGTATGCTTTAAGTAAATTCGTTGTCAATCAAATTGAAATTTTCTTGTGTTTGAATACCAGATGCTTGGATAAATCGTTGCAAATGACCACGCTTGTCAATTTTGCATTCTCACCTAAAAACGTTGGTAAACCAAAGCATTTTTAGGGACATCACTCGTTGCCAGCGAATAAGTACTCGTCCGTATACCACCTTCGTTGGTATCCGAAATGACGATGATCGTTCGAGGGTGTTTATGAGCTGTGCAATTGAGTAATTGCCGTCCTAACCGTGTTGAGAAGAACGATTCTATGAATCTTGGTGGCTATATAATAGTGTTGATGGTTGCTGTCCTCATTGTTTAAGTGATAATGAGATGTGATTATGCATGATCGTGCTTGTCATCATTGGGGTAAGCTTTTGGTTATCTCACTAATAAAGCTCACTTTTCAGATGGTGGGAACCACGCGCAGCTCTCCCAACGGTTTCGGAGCAAGTGGTAGTGGTGACTTGCCACCACCCCCGCCCATGACACCGACGGAGGCCTTCATGGCCACCCAAACTGAAGTGCTGCGCCAGATCCTGCAAACGCAGCAATAGATCGCCCAGCAGATGAACCGAGGGCCGCCACACGGAGCCAATCACGAGGGGCCTAACCAGGTCACTACGTACGCCTAGTTCATCGCTATGAAGCCGCCAACCTTCGCTAAAGCAGAAGACCCCCTGGAAGCTGAGGCTTGGGTCAAGGCCATAGAGGCAAAATTCTCTGCCTTTGTGTTGCCTTGCTCCGAGGAGAACAAAGCGAACTTCGCAGCGCTGCAACTACGAGGGGAAGCTTTGATGTGGTGGGACCACTTCAAGTCAATGCAGCGAGGGCACGCTGTGACTTGGGATGAGTTCAAGCAGGCTTTCAAGAGCCACCACATTCCCAAGGGGCTGTTGGATAGGAAGATGAGGGAGCTGTTGGCCCTCCGTCAGGGATCTGACTCAGTGTACCGCTATGCTCAGAAGTTTAATAGCTTATGTCAGTATGGTGGGCATCATGTTGATACTGATGCCAAGAAGATGGAGAGGTTTCCTGACGGGCTTGATGGCTAGCTGTATGAGCGCCTGAATCTGCTCGAGCCCGCAAACTTCCATGAGCTAGTGAACAAGGCTATCTCTCAGGAGGATGCTATGAAGAAAGCCCACGAGGACAACAAGAGGATGTCCGGTTTCAGCCCAGGCAGCGGAACGAGCAAGAAGTTTCGCTTTGTGAAGAAGGAAGCTCCAGGTCCATCCCAGCAATCATCAACTGGACGCTGGACGATGAAGCCACCTCAGGGCAAACCTGTCGGGAACTTCCAGTTCTGTCGTGCCCAGCAGCAGGCTCCAAAGCCTAATGCACCCCCTCGCGATGTTGGAGATCGTCGTTGCTACAACTGTGGCCAGCCAGGGCACTACATTAATGAGTGTCCCAAGCCCAGGCAGATCAAGCCCAACCCGCAGAATCAGGGTACGGGAAGCAAGCCTACCACTCCGGCCAAGAAGCCTATGGTGCAAGTGCGCCAGGGCAAGCTGAACTTCACTACAATGAGTGACATTCCAGCAGGAGCTTCAGTACTCACGGGTACATTCTCTATCAATGACACTCCTGTTAAGGTTTTATTTGATTCGGGAGCTACCCATAGTTTCATAAATGAGAGCCTACTAGACAAATTGGATCTAAGAGGAGTACAAACCAAATCTGCTTATAAAATTACCACACCAGGTGGAAACATCACGTCTCAATTAGTGACTTTTGAAGTTCCTCTGAGACTAGGAAGTAGGGTTATTCGATCTAATCTTATAACCATCAAATTGGGAAGCATGGATGTTATCTTGGGTATGGAATGGATGAATCAACATAAGGTGATTCTAGATATATCGGATAGGGTCGTAGAGATCAACTCTCCTACGTCGGGCACACTACCTTGTACCTACCTTTTAGGGACGGTACCGACTCTTGTGCCTATGTGACCATTATCTCCTCTCTTGATGAAATTCTAGTAGTGTGCGAGTACTCGGATGTCTTTCCCAATGAGTTGCCTGGTATGCCACCAGACAGAGATGTCGAGTTTGTGATCGAACTCCAGCCCGGTACCGCACCCATTTCCAAAAGACCTTATCGCATGCCACCCAAAGAGTTAGCCGAGCTAAAAACTCAACTCCAAGAACTATTAGATAAGGGTTATATTCGCCCGAGCTCTTCTCCTTGGGGTTGCCCTGCTCTCTTTGTCAAAAAGAAAGATGGTAGCTTGAGAATGTGCGTAGATTATCGACCACTCAATGCAGTCACCATCTGTCGGTGCGGAATATGGTCCCGACACTAACCAGTAGAAAGCGCCGAGGTCTATCCCTCAATGGTCGATGCTAAGCAATAAGAGACACAGAGGTTTATCCTGGTTCCGGCCGAGGGGGCCGTACGTCCAGCAGTGGCGTGCTCAAAGCACTATATTACTTAGCACCGGGGGTGCCTGTAGTGGGGCTGCTACAAGCAAGGCGGGAGAGGAAGCGCGGCTTCCAAGTCCCTGGTGTAATGGCTGAAGATGTTGTGGGAGAATTGGAGAGCAAGTGCGTGGCGCAGCTTGTCTCCTGTGGTGTTGTGTCTATCTCTCCCCCCGCGGCAGGGAGGGTTCGTCCCCCTTTTATAGATCAAGGAGGGAGCGAATCACATGCGCGCCGCGCTATTTAGCTACGTGAAGGGGCGTGGCGTGCTAAGCTGTAGAGTGGGCGGCCGTCCGGACGATCTTCGCAGCGATCCGGCCATCATGGCCTACCTTGTACCCGAACAGTGGCGGTTCGAGGGTAGAAGGGCGGCGGAGGGTGGTGATGTCTTCTGACGGGCTCGAGGGAGCTGCTGACATTGGTCCGTACGGAGTACAGGATTAGGTAAGGCGACGTCCCGTTCCAACACGTTTCACAGTGCTGGAGTTGTTGCTACAGCGCCTGGTGTGCGCCTGCACGCGCGGGGGCGGCGGCCATGCTGTAACAGTGGCAGGGATGGCGTTCCACCGGCCTAGCGCCTCCACCTAACCCTGCAGGTTCACAAGAAAGCAAATCGAGGGTGCAACCGCCCCCCTTCGAGGGCTCGGCGCGTTAGCCGTGCTGGAGCAGGCGCACGACGTCACGGGACTGACACCGGCCGCACTGCACAGTCCCTCCCCACAGTGATGGGGATGGGCTCCCTCCTGGGGAGTTGGTGCGGCGGCACCGGGCGCGAGCCCCGGCGCATGATGGCTCGTCCCGCCGGTGTCAGGGCATTAAACGCCCGTGTACGGGGGCGGGCGTATGCGTGCGGGCGCCCTCGGGCGAGGCGGACCCCGGTCGAGGGCGGGGTGGACCCTCGAGCGAGGCGGAGCTCGCTCGAGGGGGGTAGCGGACCCTCGAGTGGGGCGGAGCCCGCTCGAGGGAAACGCACCCCCTCGAACGGGACGGAGCCCGCCCGAGGGAGGCGCGCACCCTCGAGCAAGGTGAAGCCTGCTCGAGGGGATCTTCAAGAGAGCTGCCTTGGTGGGTCGTTGGGGTCCCTGCGGCGTGGGCCGTATCCTGCATGGTTAGGCAAAGTGTGTTTGGCTTTGTTGCGGGTTTTAAGTGGGGATTTCCCGGTTGTTAAAGGGGACCCCTAGGGCTGTCCCCGACAGTAGCCCCCGAGCATCTGCGGGTTTGCCATTGAGGCTCCCGCGGATGCCGGGAGCCTACTGATAGGACGTTCTTCCCTCCTTGTCTTGCGAACGCTTTCCGTGGGGCCGCGTCAGCGGACCCGCGGGCCCAGCCCCGAAGCCTGCGGGGAGCGTGGATGCTCCTGCAGGGGTTAATCGCGAGAACTGGTCAGAGGGCGTGGCACATGTTTCAACCGGCGTCGGCAATGTCTCAGCCGGCTTCGGTGGCGCACGCGCTGCTGGCACTGTCTCCGGCGGGTGCGAGCCAAGGAGGTGTAGCCGTGCGTCAAGCCCCCGAGCCTGGGCCCGTTCGAGGCGATCGGGTAGAGCTTTACGACTTGTTTCTTAACGCACCCTCGCCGTCCCTCCGCGGGACGGAGGGTGAAGTTTCCGCAACCCCCATCGAGCGGGTCGCGAATTGCGGATTCCTCTTTGAGCTGCTAGCGGGTGGTTCGAGTGGACGCCCATGCCCCGTTCGATAAGGGTAGGCTGCGTGGTCCAGAGACACGTCCATTGAAGCGCTTGCGTGGGTTTGCTAGGTGGGGCTTGGTCCCATTCGGTAGGGACCGAGGGCGCGGAAGCTCTCCCTCGGTGGGATCCCCCGCTAGTCGCCCTCGGCGGCTCTCGAACACGACATGTGGGGCACCCTCGAGCCGACGGGCTCGAGGAACGGCTCGAATGCGCGTGCCTTCGTCGTCCCTGACTCTGCGATCTGGGGCGCCTGTTCGAACCCGTCGAGGGTCAGGCTTCGAACCTCTGATCAGTAGGGCCGTGCGGGGTGGCGCCTGGGCGGCCCCGTCTTTGCGTTTGCGGCCGTCGAGGGGTCTGGGCGAGCTAGTCCTCGAGGCGCTGGTTAGCAGCACAGCGTGGCATGGGTGCTTGTGGTACCTGTCCTGTTTCAGGTGGGCCCTGGGGCGACCTTCTCACGCTTGTGCCTCCTTTAGAGGGCTGATATCGTTCCGAGCCAGGGGCTCGTGCCGCTCGAGGGTTTTACGTGGCATGGGTGCTCGCGGGGCCCGCTTTGCCTCAGACGGGCCCCGTGGCGACCTTCTCACGCCGATGTCCCTTAGAGGGCTGATATCATTCCGAGGCAGGGGTCCGTGCCGCTCGAGGGTTTTGCGTGGCATGGGTGCTCGCGGGGCCCGCTTTGCCTCAAACGGGCCCCGTGGCGACCTTCTCACGCCGATGTCCCTTCGAGGGTTGACACCGTCTAGAGCCAGGGGCTCGCACCGCTCGAGGGTCCGACGTGGCATGGGTGCTCGCGATGCCTGCTTTGTTTCAAGTGGGCCTTGTGGCGACCTTCTCACGCTTGTACCCCTTCGAGGGTTGAATTTATCCCGAGCTAGGAGTCCGTGCCGCTCGAGGGTCCTCCTTGCTTTGCAAGGGACCGGGCCATTAAATGCCCCACAGTAGAGGCTGCGGTTTCGCGACGCGGGCGCGCCTTTTCAGGCGTTGCGACCGCGCGCGCGCGTAGTGGGTGGCGTGGCGGGCGGACGTGACCGCCCGCCTCGGTCCCTGCTAGTCTTCACCGTGATGATGGCCCGTTCGCGGTGATGTGGCCGCTGTGGTCGTGGCGGGGCCCGTTCGTCAGCGTGAAGAGAAGATTCCCTGCAGTTAATGCGCGCGGGACATCCGCTCCGGAGAGCTCGCCCGCGGCTTATAAAACTGAGGAGAAGGGGAAGCGGCGGTTTTTTACCTTAGCGCTCCGCCATTTTAGCCCCCTGTGCTTTCGTCTTCGCCTCGCCTTCGCCACCGTGTGGCTTCGCCATTTGAGTTCTTCTTCCTCTTCCTGTCCTCCGCTCTCGCATTCCTTTGCCCTCTTCCCATGGCGCCGCCTCCGCCTGTCACGATTCTTGACCCGTACGCCTGGGAGAGGTCGTCGGTGACCCCGGCCGGCTCTCAACGAGCTGGTCACCGCCGGCCAGTTGGCGGCAAATGAGGAGGGCCGCCCGGCGGAGTGGATAGTGCCACCGGCGGGGGACCGCGCGCCCAACCCGCGGAAGGCTACGTGGTGAGCTTCATCCGCTTCCACGAGCGGGGCTTCAACGCGCCGGCGAGCCGCTTCATGCGAGCGTTGTGCCACTACTACGGCGTGGAGCTGCACAACTTCGCGCCCAACGCGATTTCGCAGGCGGCCACGTTCGTGGGCGTCTGCGAGGGGTATCTGGGGATCCCAGTCAACTGGGAACTCTGGGTACACCTCTTTCGCGCGGAGCTCTACACGCGGCCCACGACGGAGCCGGGGACCCGCCGCGCGGTGCGCGCGGCGGGATGTCGCTCGCCTGCGGGGGCGGTTCAAGGACCACTACATCCCCCGCACCATGATGACGAACAACGCCGGCCGGGAGCGGGGATGGTTCCTACCGCGCAACGCCGAGCCCGGCCTTCCCCCTACACCGGTCGGGTGTCCAAGGAGAAGCCCGGCTCCCGGGGCTACGGGGTGTCCACGGCCCGGCATCGGAGGCGGCGGGACTCGGTCCCCCGGCCGCCACGAGGAGCCCTGTCGGAGCGGGGGCCGACCGCGATGGGCGTCCTCGCCTTCCTCCATCACCGGCGGGTCGTGCCCCCGATGGAGAGGCCGCTCCGCATCTTTGAGATGACGAGAGGAGGCGGACCCCATCGCGTTGGCGAGGTCGCGGATGCTCCCGAGCCCCCTCGGGCGGCCGTATGCGCTCACCCGGGCGCGGAGCGCCGTCGACACCCGGATGCCGGCGCATCCGGACCGGACCCCGTGGGACCTCGAGATGCTCCCCACCGGCCCGCTGGTGAGCATGATTCTTGGCTCTGTTTTAGTTCTTGGTGTTGCCTCTGCCTTCTGACGCGTCTTTGACGTTCCCGCATGCAGCTGGTGAGCTTCTCCGCCGCGAAGTCCGTTCCGCCCACCCCCGACTCCCGCGCGCTTGGTCGGGCGGTGCAGCAGCGGGAACAGGAGCGGGCGGCGCGCGCGGAGGGATCGCGCGAGGCGGCACAACGAGCGCCGCGAGCGTCGGAGCGCGGAGTACGGCGGCGCGAGGAGCCGGGGGCTCTCCTCCCCGGGGACCGAGGAGTACTCATCCTCGGAGGAGGACGAATAGGAAGAGGCCGAGGGGCGGGGCCCCTCGGCGGTGGGAGCCCTCGCCCCGTGCGCCGAGCCGGCTCCGGCGGCAAGGGCGGCATCGCTCGGGGCGGGCGCAACGGCGCCGCCGCCGGGCAATCGACAACGGGGGCGGCTCGCGCCGCGCGAGGCGCGCACGGCAAGCACGCCCGTGCGCGCGTCAAGCGTGCTGCGCGCGGGGCGAGCGTGCCCTGCGCGCGGGGCGAGCGTGCCGCGCGCGGGCGCGGCGTCGGGGAGGCGCGGCGGCGGGCGTGCCGGCCGCGCCGGCCTCATCCGCCCCGAGGCATCGAGGAAAAGGAAGCGCGCCTTTTCCTCTTCGAGGTAAGGGGCTCGAGCCTCCACCGGTTCGGTTTTTTGACGATCGAGGGCATTCGACTTTTTGTTTGTGCTTGCGCGGTGGTGCCAATCGTGCCTCCCCTCGCACCGGCCAAGGTGCCGAGGGGCGGACGCATCCATCCCCACCGGCGGCGCTCGTCGAGGGCGCCGCGGGCGGGGGCAAGCACGGCGGCGGCGGGCGAGAGCTCGCAAGGCCCGGACCGAGGCTTCGAGGCCTCGCCGGCGGATCCCGGCCGCCGTGGCGCGGCCGACGGCCTACCGAGGAGCGGCGGGCCGGCCGTGGCGTGGCGGGGGCCGCGGCCCACGGCGGCGGTCGCGGCGGAGCGCGATCTACGGCGGCGGTCGCGGCGGAGGTGCGGCCGGTGGTGGGCGCGCGGCGAGGCGCAACCTGTAGCGCCGGCCCGCCGCGGGGGCGTGGCCGGAGGTGGTGGCGGCGGCGCCACGTCCAAGCGCCCGCGGCGTGGAGGCGCAAGTGGAGGCGCCGGCGGAGGCGGCGGAAGGGCGGCTCTTGCCGGCGGTTCCGGGCGGAGGTGGTGGAGGTCCGGGACGACGACTCCCCGCCGCCGGGTGGGACCGGTGGGCGAGCTTCCCCACACGCTCCCCCCGAGCCCCGGGGAGGGGGCCCTCGTGAGGGCGGCGCGAGGGTCACATGGTGGCGGGGGACCGAGGACACGGCGCCGAGGCCTCGTCCTCCCGCGCCGGCCACTCCGCTCGGGAGAGGGGGGCCGGCGGCGATCCCCCGCGTTCGCTGACGCCCATGGGGAGCAGGAGCTCTGGGGAGAGCTCCGGAGCCACGGCGCCACACTCAACCGTGCGCTGAACGAGGCGCTGAGGGTCCATGGCGGCCCGACATGGCGCGTCTTCCAGGTAGGGAGTTGTTGTTCGTTTTCTTCTTTCTCTCGTTCTTGTGCGCTGTTTCCGTGTTGTGGCGCTTACGGGTTTTGATTTACGGGTGCCAGGAGCTCGAGCGCCGCGCCCACGACAAATACGACGCCTTCGATCGGGTGAACGCCGAGCTCCACCAGCTCCGGGAGCGATGCAGCGCTTTCGATGCGCTCGCTGACGCCCTCCGGACTCGGACGGCCGGGCCGGCGTGCGGGCCATGGCCTGGCGCGACGAACTCCCCGAGAGCTCGAGGTAGGACCCAGCGCGCCGCTCTAGCCTCGAGCGGGTCTGTGCAGCCCTCATCGACCGTGATGAGGCGCTGTGGTAGGCGCGCTCAGACTTGGAGAAGATGCGCACGCTGGCGACCAATTGGGAGGCGGAGGTGGCCAGCGTCCGCGGCGAGAACCGGGGGCTCCGCTCATCGCTCGAGGGGGCGTAGGCGCGGCGGCGCCGGGCGAGGAGCGGGCGCGCGGACGGAGCGGCGGGCCAAGGAGGCCAACGACTTGAAGACCGCCCTCGACGCCAAGGCCGCGGCGCTCGTCGTCGGCCGAGGAGCGGCCTCTGCGCGGGAGCGCACCGCGCGCCAAGGGGCCGAGGGGCGGCTCCGGCGAGAGCAAGCCGCCCTCGTCGACGCCCGGTCGGCGCTGGAGCAGAAGCGCGTCGTTCGCGAGGCGGCGCAGAAGTCATTGGCGGAGCGGGACGCCAAGCTCTCTAAGGTCGAGGGCGAGCTCATTGTGCTCAGCATTACGAGCGCAAACCAAGAGCTGGCCCTCCAGGAGCAGGGTGAGACCGTCAAGCGCCTTGAGCTGGCGGTCGAGGCCGAGCGCCGTGCTCTCGAGGTGGAGAGGAAACAAGTTGAAGGTGAGCCACTGTTTGACTCTTGCTTTGTTGGTTTTTCTGTTAGAGGGCTCGCATTCCCTTTTCTGATTTCTTTCTTGTCTTGGCGATTCCAGGCTTGCGCAGCGCCTGCAGGGCATGCGGTGAGCGGGGCGGGGCGGCTGCCGGGCTTCCTATAACTCCTCCGAGTAGGGCTGCGGGAGGCTGCGCGGTGCGGTCCTCGAGACTGCCGTGCGGTGGAGGAGGGGCGAGGCACGGGCGGCGGCTCAGCGGCCGGCCGCTGCGCGCCCTTGGTGGCCACGTCCGCGGCGGATGCGCCGGGCGCTGCATCTGGGCGTCCAGAAGGCCCTCGGAGTGGTGCGGTCCCACTACGAGGTCAACTTCGAGGCACTGGCGGAGGGCTATATCGTTCCTGAGGGCGTCGAGGACGAGGTAGTGATGGAGCGTGTGGACGCGCTCGCCGCCAACGCCGCCGGGTTGCTTCGGTTAAGCCTTCGAGGAGTTCCTCTTTCCGGACGCTGCTGATGCTGCCGCTCCCCCCCGCCTGAAGACAGTTGGGCGCTAGGCCCGTTTTTATTTGTGTATCAGTATTCTGGCCATGCGGCCTTTGTAAATAAACAAGTTATTTCAATCGTAAACATTTGTTGATACGAAATGAAGTCTTTTGCTTATTGCGCTTTTTTGTTTCTCCTTCTTCCTGAGTAGATTTTACTTAGGGGAGTTCGATTTTCGCGGGGGGCCTGCTGGGTTGGAGGCGAGAGAGAAGGGCCATATCCTCGCGGCGTAGGCTATCTCTGGCTCGCGCGCTCCTTCCGCTGGGCTGCCTGCGCCCTGTTCGAATCATTGCTCGAGGTTGAAGTAGAAAACAAACTTAGCGCGTGTGCGTTGCTTTATTTTTGCGTGAAAATGGGACCATTTTGGGGGGGGGATGCCCCCCGCAGTAGCCCCCGAGGGTAACTTGGGTTTCAGGGGAAAGCCGAGTTGCCCTTTCCTTTAGATTTATGGTATTTACATGGTTGTCACCAAGCGTTGTGAGCTCTTCACCGTCCTCGTTGGCCAGCTTGTACGTGCCGGGCTTGAGTACCTTCACCACGACGTAGGGTCCCTCCCACGGGGGCGATAGCTTGTGGCGCCCTCGGTTGTCTTGGCGTAGCCTTAGGACCAGATCCCATTCGCTGAAATCCCGCCGGCGTATCTTGCGTGCTTGGTAGCGCCTGAGGGACTGTTGGTACCTCGCGGAATGCATCAAGGCCACGAGGTGTGCCTCGTCCGGCGATCCGGCGAGTCCTCGCGGGCTCGGCCGGTTGGCATCCTCGTCATAGCCTCGAACCACGGGCGATCCGTATTCTAAGTCCGTGGGGAGGACGGCCTCCGTGCCATGGACTAGGAAAAACGGGGTGAACCCAGTGGCTCTGCTCGGGGTGGTCCTTAGGCTCCACACAACCGCTGGTAACTCTTGGAGCCATTTTCGCCCAGATTTGTTTAGCTGGTCAAAAATTCTGGGCTTAAGGCCTTGTAAGATCATGCCATTGGCACGCTCTACTTGGCCGTTGGTCTGTGGGTGTGCCACAGCTGCCCAATCCGCGCGAATGTGGAATTTGTCGCAAAACTTCAAGAACTTCCTGCCCGTGAACTGGGACCCGTTGTCGGTGATGATGGAGTTTGGCACTCCAAAGCGGTAGACGATGTCGGTGAAGAATGTTACCGCCTGCTGCGCACGAGGTTCGTGATGGGGCGCACCTCCACCCACTTGGAGAACTTGTCGATCGCGACCAACAAGTGGGTGAAGCCCCCGGGCGCCTTCCGCAGGGGCCCGACGATGTCCAGCCCCCACACGGCAAATGGCCATGTTACGGGGATGGTCTGTAGGGCATGGGCGTAGAACTGGCACCCTTCGCAAGTGCGTACGATTTCGCTGGCGTCCGCGACCGCGGTAGGCCAGTAAAGGCCCTGACGGAACGCGTTGCCGACGAGGGTACGAGGCGCGGCGTGGTGGCCACAGATTCCGGCGTGGATGTCCCGTAGGAGCTCGCGCCCCTCGGGGATGGGCACGCATCGCTGTAGGATGCCAGAGGCGGCGCGCTTGTACAGCTTGCCGTCAACGAGAGCGAAAGACTTGGCCATCCTGGCGATGCGCCTGGCCGCGTGTCACACCCGGTTTTAAAGGCAAAACCGAATGCATTGATCACGTGTGCGCCAGGATCAAGTTACACACACGCTTAGACATTATGAATACCAAAATCAGTGCCACAATAATAAAGAGTTATTACAAGCCATAGTCTTAAACGAAACTTAAACAAACGAGTTCTCGCAGCGGACAAAATGCCTCCACGGGCGGTGGCGAAGACTACGCACACCTAGAACTCCCCGGAAATCTTCTCGGATTATCTTCAAAGTTCTCCCGGTCCGAGCGACAAATCCGGTATTGTAGATGCAAGAGAATAAACAAGCGTGAGCACATTTCGTACTCGGCAAGGGAAAACAACATAACATGCGAGGCCATATGGTGGATGGCTAAGGTTCAAGCACTTTAGCATTTTAGTTGGTCAAATTTTATTAGCAACTTTGATTACTAAAAGTGTAAGTTCATACCAACCCAATTAATAAGATATAAGCATCGAAAATAAAGAGATAAACCACAATTTAAACATTAAAGTTCCATAATTTAATCATGTGAGTGTCCGAGGCCGCTCTTGACCGTGAGCACGGCTAATCGATTAGTTTAACACTGCGAGAGGTTGTACATCTTTACCCACAAGCGGCGTAAAAGCTCCGAAGAACTTTGGACCCAACCACGCGGTGTTTGCAAGACACCATACCACACTTCCGAGGTGTGATCGCATAGGGACGCTACATGGCCTTTACAAAGGTTCCCTAGCAAGTTATGACCCACAAGGTCGGATCGATTAGCAAGGTATAAAGTCCCCTAGCGGTCAATACCCCACCATAAAAGAATAACTCACCCAACCCCCTGCTAGAGCGAGTCCATACCCCACGGTACCGCCGATCCCTTGTCCTTATTAGGTAAGACCATCCCATGCTAAAGTTCCTAATTAATCGCCAAGACCATTGCCCATTAGTTCTTGTGGTTGTCTTGTTTTCTGGGTGGTTCTCCATGTTCCGATTACACATTAAAGTGGTCTTGCAAAGTAAAAGATCATAAACGGAACATGAAATAACAAAAAGTAACCAAGTTGATTATTTCCAATACCCAGTTGAGCATGCTAAGCAATAACTACCACAAGATTAATTTAATTCCCGGCATCAAGGTAAAGGTAGTCAAAAGCTAGGCATGATCCTTAATAGGTTCCCATCAATTTAATGCAAGCGAAAAGTAAAAACGGGTGAATTTAAATGCATGTTATGTAGGACAAGCGGGCATGCATCAAGGAATACTTGCCTTCAACAAAGCCTTGCTGCTCAAACTCTTGCACGACCGGATCTTCAAATCCCTCGAACGAATCGCTCTCTACGATCCACAATCACCACATACAAGCATACAATAGAAATAAATAAGAAACAGTCACCAAACAGATCAAACAGATCTAAACAGTAGCATGAAACTAATCTACGCTTCGAGACGAACGCGTGGACATAAAGAACGCTAAAATCGGAGCTAAAACGACCAAGTTATGGGCTCGGGAAGTTTCGGGGACTAATGCGAAGATTTGAAAAGGTTTCGGGCTAAAATAAAGAAAAAGGACTAAACGCGTAAGAAATCTTATACGGTGGAAGGGTATTTTTGTAAATAAAGAAAATCCGGGGCTTTTACGCAAAAACGCCGGGGGGCGGCGGGTTTGACCTAGTTGACGGGGTTGACCCGGTCTAGATCCGTTGGATCTAGATCCGATGGGCGTGGCGGGTTGCGGCGACGCGGCTCGGATCCGGCCGTCGGATTTCAATCCGGCGGGCCGGGGTCTTGCGCATGCGGCGGGGGCGGCGGCCGGCGGCGGGTCGAGGCCGGCGGCGAGCGGGCGCGGCGGCGCACGGCGGCGGACCTCGCGGCGGGACCCAATGCGGGTTTTCCGGCCACGGATGGGGGACGCGGAGGGCATCAACACAATGCGCGCGCGGGCGGACCGGTCTAGGGCGGCGGCCGGGCGGCGGAGCGGCGGAGCGAGGGCGGCGCGACGCGGCGGCGCGGCGTGCGGGCTCGGCCGGCGGCGCTAGGGCGGAGGGGGGGGGGGCTCGGGGGACGGCGACGAGCAACACGAGGGGGCTCCTCACCTCCTTGCGCAACTCCCGGGCGACTTCTTGGCGGCGGAGCGGCGACGGCGGCGGGGATTCCACGGCGGCGGCGGCGAGCTCCACACGGCGGCGCGGCTAGGGTTCCGGCGGGCGCAAGGCGGCGGCTTAGGGCTCGGGTTGGGGTCCGGGGGGCGGTGGCGCCTTCGTAGCCCGGGCGGGGGGCCTCCTTGGCGTGCGCGCTACGCGCGGGCGCGTCGTGGCCGGCCGGACTCGGGCGGCGCGCGGCGGCGGCGGAGTCGGGGGCGGGGACGACGGGCGAAGGGGATGACGGGTGGGGCCCCTAGGTCGGCGGCACGGGCGCGGGCGGGCGGCGACGGGCGCGCTGGCCGCGGGCCGGGGCCGGGCCGTGGGGCCAAGCGGGCGGCATGCGCGGCGGGTGCGGTGGCTCGCGGCTAGGCCGGGGCCGGGGCGATGCGCAAGCGGGGCTGGCGCGCGGAGGCCTTTGGGCGGGGCGGCTAAGAGGCTGGGCCGAAAAGGGAAAGGGGAATGGGTTAGGGTTTTGGAATTTTGGCAAAGGGTTTTCAAACATTTAGAATTCAAATTTGAATTTGAATTCCAGCAACCAAAATGAATGCTCCAGCATGTATGCCACAATCAAATCCTATATTTTATTAAAGTGTTAAATGCCTAAAATTAAATAAAACAACCTTATACTCCTTAAGCAATTAAATGGTTGCTATCAAATTTTAATAAAGCCAAGTTTTTAGTAGAATTTGGGTGTTACACCGCGGCCCGATCCGTGGGGAGTTCCCCTCGAGCCATCCAGGCGATGTATTTGTCGCGCCAGTCCGCTTTGACAGGAGCCGGCTCGATGTCCATCACGTCGGCCTCGTAGGAGCCATACCCCTCGAGGAGGGAAAGCACGTACGCCTCGTTCGAGGGGTCCTCGTCCATGGGTTCTGCACCCGCTGGGCTCGAGGGAGCCCCCGAGGGTTTGCCGTGATCCGAGGGGTGGGGCTCGAAGACGACCGAGGGCTGAGCGACGTCGCGCGCGAAAACGTTCGGGGGGACGGTGATCCGCCCGGACGCGATCTTGGCCAGCTCATCCGCCTCCTCGTTGTACCGGCGGGGCACATGGTTGAGCTCGATGCCGTAGAACTTGTCCTCGAGGGCTCGCATGGCTTTGCAGTAGGTCTCCATCTTGTCGTCATGGCAGCTCGCGTTCTTCATGACTTGATCGATTACGAGCTGCGAGTCCCCCCGCACGTCGAGGCGCTTGACGCCTAACTCAATGGCGATTTTGAGGCCACAGAGGAGGGCCTCGTATTCAGCCATGTTGTTAGACGCGGGGAAGTGGAGGCGCACTGCGTACCGCATGTGTTTCCCGAGGGGTGACACGAAGAGCAGGCCCGCGCCCGCCCCTGTTTTCATCACCGAGCCATCGAAGAACAGAGTCCAGCACTCTGCTTGGATCTGCGGCGGCGGCAGCTGTGTATCCGTCCACTCAGCGACGAAATCCGCCAAGATTTGGGATTTGATGGCCTTGCGCGGGGCGTAGGCAAGCGTCTCGCTCATCAACTCCACGGACCACTTCGCGATCCTGCCCGCGGCGTCGGGATTGCGGATGATCTCCCCCAGCGAAAAGGAGGAGACCACCGTGACGGGGTGGGCCTCGAAGTAATGGCGGAGCTTGCGCCGCGCAAGGACTACCGCGTACGGCAACTTCGGACCACGGGGGGTAGCGCGTCTTGGTGTCTGACAGGACCTCGCTGATGTAATAGACCGGCCGCTGGACCGGCAGGGCGTGCCCTTCCTCCGTGCGCTCCACCACGATCACAGCGCTGACCACCTGGGTGGTCGCGGCTACATAGAGCTGCAGGGATTCGCCATTCTGCAGCGGCGTGAGAATTGGAGCGTGCGCTAAGGATGCCTTTAGCTTGTCGAGCGCGTCCTGGGCCTCGGCGGTCCAGGAGAAGCGCTCGTGCTTCTTGAGGAGGCGATAGAGGGGCAGGCCCTTTTCGCCGAGCCTCGAGATGAAGCGGCTTAAGGCGGCAAGGCACCCCAGCACCTTTTGCACCCCTTTGAGGTCCCGGATCGGACCCATTCGTTCGAGGGCCGCAACCTTTTCAGGGTTGGCCTCGATTCCTCGTTGGGAGACAATGTATCCCAGGAGCATGCCTCGCGGCACTCCAAAGACACACTTTTCGGGATTTAGCTTGACCCATTGGCCCGTAGGCAGCCGAACGCGATGTCGAGATCGCCAACCAGGTCGTCCGCCTTCCTAGTCTTTACGACGATGTCGTCCACGTACGCCTCGACCGTCCGCCCGATGTGGTCTCCGAAAACGTGCTGCATGCAGCGCTGGTATGTGGCACCTGCGTTTCGGAGGCCAAATGGCATCGTAACGTAGCAGAACATCCCGAACGGCGTGATGAACGAAGTCGCGAGCTGGTCGGACTCCTTCATCTTTATTTGATGATACCCGGAGTAAGCATCAAGGAAGCAAAGCAATTCACACCCAGCCGTTGAATCAACGATTTGATCAATGCGTGGCAGAGGAAAAGGAACTTTAGGACATGCTTTATTAAGACTAGTGTAGTCTATACACATCCGCCACTTCCCATTCTTTTTCTTTACAAGCACGGGGTTTGCTAGACACGTTGGGTGGAACACCTCCTTGATGAATCCGGCCTCGAGAAGCTTCCGCAGCTCCGCTCCGATTGCCGTCGCCGCTCCTCGTCGAAGCGGCGGAGCGGCGTGCCGCACGGCGCGGGCGTTAGGCGGGGATGTCAAGGGAGTGCTCGGCGACTTCCCTCGGGATGCCTGGCATATCCGAGGGGCTCCACGCGAAGATGTCGGCGTTGGCGCGGAGGAAGTCGACGAGCACCACTTCCTATTTGGGGTCGAGGGCGGAGCTGACCCTCAACGCCTTGCCCTCGGGGGCAGAAGGATCGAGGGGGACCTCCTTGGTCTGCTCCGCGGCCTCGAAGGTGCCAGAGTGCTTGGCGGTGGAGCTGAGATCGTCGTTGACCATCTTCTCCAAAGTGGTCACCAGCGCTTCGTCCAGCGCCAGTGCCTCTGCGTGCTCCACGCACTCGACGTCGCAGTCGAACGCGTGCTCGATGGACGAGCCGACGGTGATGACGCCGTTTGGTCCCGGCATCTTCATCTTCAAGTAGGTATAGTTGGGGACCGCCATGAATTTGGCGTAACAGGGTCGCCCAAGAATAGCGTGGTAGGCTCCCTTGAACCCTACCACCTCGAAGGTGAGGATCTCCTTGCAGAAATTCTTTGCGGTGCCAAACCAAACTGGCAGATCGATCTGCCCGAGGGGCTGAACCTGCTTGCCCGGCGCGATGCCATGGAATGGCTTCGTGCTGGGCCGCAACCGATCCAGCCCAATCCCCATCAAGCGCAGCGTATGCGCGTAGAGGATGTTGAGGCTGCTGCCCCCGTCCATCAAGACCTTCGAGAACCGCGCGTTCCCGATGGGCGGGTCGACCACCGGCGGGTGCGGCACGGGTTGGGGATGCGGTTCGAGTGGTCTTCCCGGTGAAGGTGATGGCGTCCTCCGACCAATTGAGGAAGGAGGGAGGCGCCTTCTCGCGCGGCGAGGACCTCGTGCCGCTCCTTCTTGCGGCGGCGTGTCGACATGTCGACAGTTGGCCCCCCAAAGATGAGGAACACGTTTTCCACGGCGGGGGAAGCCGCCGGCGTCGCCGTCTCCTCCGTCTTTCTTGGCCTCTGCCTCCTTCGCGGCGGCGCGGCCATAGAATTTCTTGAGCATATCGCACTGCTCAAGGGTGTGGTTCACTGGGGTCTTGTGATAAGGACATGGCATCTTCAGCATGTCGTCGAACACCCCCGGGCCTCGAGGGGCCGGTCGAGGGCCCCGTCGAGCCGGGTCAACAGCGAGGGCCTCGGCATTACCGCCATCGCGCCCCTGCTCGCGCGCCTCGCGGCGCGGCTTTTTCCCTTCTTGCCCCGCTTGTCGTTGCGGTGGGGCTCCTTGGACTTGCTGCCCTCCGCGGGCGCGTCCTCCGAGCGCTTGCCCTTCTTGCCGTCGAAGATCGCTCCCACGGCCTCTTCTCCTGAGGCGAAGCTGGTGGCGATGTCGAACAGCTCGTTCGAGTCCGCGGGCGGGCTGCGCCCCAGCTCTCGCACGAGATCTTTGCATGTGGTGCCCTCGAGGAAGGCATGCACGATCTCGGACTGCGCTACGCTGGGCAGCTCCGTACAGCGCTTGGAGAAGCGCCGTATGAAGTCCCGCAGCGACTCGCCGGGCTTCTGTGTGCAGGAGCGTAGGTCCCATGAATTTCCAGGGCGCGTACGTGCCCTGGAAGTTGCCCACGAATGTGTGGACCAGATCATCCCAATTGTGGATTTGGCTGGCGGGCAAGTGCTCGAGCCACGTCCGGGCAGCATCGCCGAGGTGCAGGGGCAAGTTGCGGATGATGACCTCGTCGCTTGTGGCCCCACCTAGCTGGCAAGCCAAGCGGTAGTCGTTGAGCCACACGCGGGGGTCCGTCTCCCCGTTGTACTTGACGATGGTCGAAGGCTGGCGAAAGCGCTGGGGGAAGGCCGCCGTGCGGATCTCCCGGCTGAACACACGGGTCCTCGGGGGCTCCGGCGTCGGGGAGCGATCCTCGCCGCTGTCGTAGCATCCGCCCTGTCGAGGGTGGTAGCCCACCGCTGCTCGGGCGTCCGCCTTGCTTGTGCGGAGGGCGTTGATGACATTGCGAGCGTCACCGTCCAGCGCTCTGCGCGTGTCAAGGAGCCGTTCCTTGGCCGCTGCGCGTCCCGAGTTGGCGGGTCGCCCCGCCGCTTCCCCTGCGTGGACCGAGGGTTCGCCCCCCTGGTGCGGCCCCGTCGCCCCGCGCGTCTCCTTGTTGGCGGATGCGCGACGCCGAGCTCTCGGCCCGCCGGACGGCCGCTTGCTCGATGAGAGTCCGCACCTCGCGGTGCGGGTCTCCTGTGGTGTTGTGTCTATCTCTCCCCCGCGGCAGGGAGGGTTCGTCCCCCTTTTATAGATCAAGGAGGGAGCGAATCACATGCGCGCCGCGCTATTTAGCTACGTGAAGGGGCGTGGCGTGCTAAGCTGTAGAGTGGGCGGCCGTCCGGACGATCTTCGCAGCGATCCGGCCATCATGGCCTACCTTGTACCCGAACAGTGGCGGTTCGAGGGTAGAAGTGCGGCGGAGGGTGGTGATGTCTTCTGACAGGCTCGAGGGAGCTGCTGACGTTGGTCCGTACGGAGTACAGGATTAGGTAAGGCGGCGTCCCGTTCCAACACGTTTCACAGTGCTGGAGTTGTTGCTATAGCGCCTGGCGTGCGCCTGCACGCGCGGGGGCGGCGGCCATGCTGTAACAGTGGCAAGGATGGCGTTCCACCGGCCTAGCGCCTCCACCTAACCCTGCAGGGTCACAAGAAAGCAAATCGAGGGTGCAACCGGCCCCCCTTCGAGGGCTCGGCGCGTTAGCCGTGCTGGAGCAGGCGCACGGCGTCACGGGACTGACACCGGCCGCACTGCACAGTCCCTCCCCACAGTGATGGGGATGGGCTCCCTCCTGGGGAGTTGGTGCGGCGGCACGGGGGGCGCGAGCCCCGGCGCATGATGGCTCGTCCCGCCGGTGTCAGGGCATTAAACACCCGTGTACGGGGGCAGGCGTATGCGTGCGGGGCGCCCTCGGGCGAGGCGGACCCGGTCGAGGGCGGGGCGGACCCTCGAGCGAGGCGGAGCCTGCTCGAGGGGTAGCGGACCCTCGAGTGGGGCGGAGCCCGCTCGAGGGAAACGCACCCCCTCGAACGGGACGGAGCCCGCCCGAGGGAGGCGCGCACCCTCGAGCGAGGCGAAGCCTGCTCGAGGGGATCTTCAAGAGAGCTGCCTTGGTGGGTCGTTGGGGTCCCTGCGGCGTGGGCCGTATCCTGCATGGTTAGGCAAAGTGTGTTTGGCTTTGTTGCGGGTTTTAAGTGGGGATTTCCCAGTTGTTAAAGGGGACCCCTAGGGCTGTCCCCGACACCATCAAAAACAAATACCCGCTTCCCCGAATTGATGTTCTTTTTGATCATTTGGCTGGTGCCAAAGTCTTCTCTAAGATCGACCTTCGTTCTGGCTACCACCAAATCAAGATTCGACCTTGCGATATTCCTAAAACCGCTTTTTCCACTCGTTATGGTCTTTACGAGTTCTTGGTTATGTCCTTCGGACTCACTAATTCTCTTGCCTACTTCATGTACCTCATGAACTCCGTGTTCATGACGGAGCTCGATAAATTTGTCGTGGTCTTTATCGATGATATTCTCATCCATTCTAAGAGCGAGAACGATCACGCCAAACATCTCCTAGTTGTCCTTCAGCGTTTGCGAGATCACAAGCTTTATGCTAAGTTCTCCAAATGCGAATTCTGGTTGAAAAGTGTCAAATTCTTAGGGCACACCATTTCCCACGATGGTATCTCCGTGGATCCTAGCAAAGTTCAAGAGGTGATGGATTGGAAACCACCCAAGTCTGTGCATCAAATCCGCAGTTTCCTAGGATTGGTGGGATACTACCGTCGATTCATTCCTGACTTTTCTAGAATCGCAAAACCCATGACCGAATTACTCAAGAAAGGAGTGAAATTCGTGTGGAGTGAAGCATGTGAGAAAGCTTTCCACACCCTCAGGCAACATCTAACTTCAGCCCCAGTGCTAGCTCAACCCGATAATTCCAAACCATTTGAAGTCTTCTGTGACGCATCAGGCACGGGTCTCGGCTGTGTCCTTATGCAAGAAGGCCAAGTCATTGCCTATGCTTCAAGAGCCCTTCGACCCCATGAGCTCAACTATCCTACCCATGATCTTGAGTTGGCTGCTGTTGTCCATGCCCTCAAGATATGGAGGCATTATCTAATGGGTAATCATTGCAATATCTTCACTGATCACAATAGCCTCAAATACATCTTCACCCAGTCAGAATTGAATATGCGACAGAGAAGATGGCTTGAGTTGATTAAAGATTATGATCCAGAAGTGCACTATCATCATGGCAAAGCAAATGTTGTTGCGGATGCTCTTAGACGCAAAGATCATTGCAACCACCTAGAGTTGGAGCCAGTCAGTGAACCCTTGTGTGAAGAAATGAGAAGGCTCAACTTAGAAGTGGTACCGCAGGGAATTCTTTATGCCTTGACGGCAGAGTCAAACCTTTATGACAGAGTTGTCACTGCCCAGCGCAATGATGCAGATATTCAAACCATCAGGCAGAAACTAGCAGAAGGAGACCCCAAGTACACTTGTTTCCAAAAGGATCACCAAGATGTGGTCTGGTTTGGGAAACGCCTAGTGGTCCCCGTTGACCCAGAAATTAAGAAAATCATTCTAGATGAAGCTCACAAGTCCAAATTCTCTATTCATCCCGGTAGTACCAAGATGTACCAAGATCTGAAGCAGAACTTTTGGTGGTCCAATATGAAGGTGGATGTAGCCAAGTATGTAGCCGAGTGCGATACTTGCCACCGAATGAAAGCAAGTCATTTGAAATCTACAGGAGTACTCCAACCCCTGTCGATACCTATGTGGAAGTGGGACGATATTAGCATGGATTTCATTGTGGGTTTACCCCTAACTGCTAGAAAGAAGGACTCTATTTGGGTAATTGTGGATAGACTCACCAAGACCGCTCACTTCATTGCCGTGCACACCACTTACTCCGTACAACAGTATGCAGAGTTGTACGTGGACCATATAGTTCGTCTGCATGGAATCCCAAAGACTATAATCTCTGATAGAGGGACTCAGTTTGTAGCTCGTTTTTGGGAACAGTTGCATGAGTGTTTGGGAACTCAGCTGATCCGCAGTTCCAGTTATCATCCGCAGACTGATGGCCAGACAGAGAGGATAAATCAGATTTTAGAGGACATGTTGAGAGCAAGCATCTTGCACTTTGACAAGAGTTGGGACAAGTGTTTGTCCTTGGCAGAGTTCTCTTACAATAACAGCTATCAAGCCAGCTTGAAAATGTCACCGTTCGATGCTCTATACGGACGTAGATGCCGCACTCCGCTGAATTGGTCAGAGGCCGGAGAGAGAACGCTCTTTGGACCGGAATTAGTTAAAGAGGCCGAAGAAAGGGTGCAAGTGATAAGAGAAAATTTGAAGATGGCACAGATGAGGAAAAAGAGTTACCATTACAAGGGAACCGCACCTCGACACTTTGAAGTGGGAGATTATGTGTATTTGAAAGTATCCCCCACCAAAGGTGTGCAAAGGTTCGGAGTCAAGGGAAAGTTAGCCCCGCGCTACATTGGACCATATGAAGTTATAGAAGTAAGTGGACCCGTGGCTTCTTGTATCCAATTGCCGAACGAGTTTTCCGCAGTTCACAATGTGTTCCATGTAACTCGGTTGAAGAAGGGAATGCGTTCGGAGAATGAGATCATCACGGAAGCTAATGCTTGGATCGAGCCGGATTTCTCGCTCGTCGAGCATCCATTGAAAGTACTAGACCAAAAAGAGCGAAAGACCCGAAGGCAGACCATGCGAATGTACAAGATCCAATGGAGCCATCACACGGAAGAAGAAGCAACGTGGGAGACGAAGGATTATCTTAATACTAAGTATCCAGGCTTCCTACAATCTCGAAACCGTGAGTCCTTCTCCCCATCTCTTCGTTGTCAAATCGAATCTCGGGACGAGATTCCGTTTAAGGGGGGTAGGCTGTGACGCCCCAGGTTTTTAATTAACCCTTAATAGCCGGTCAAATGGTCAACCGTGGTCAAACCTAGGTCAACCTGGGCCCTCACCTCGAAAAACTCACTAACCCACCCTAGTTACCCTAAATGAATAGTAAACACACTTGTGGGGCCAACCCATGGTCAAAGGCTGGGTCAAACCCTTTGCCACCCCAGTGTCCACAGGTGTCTGCCGGAACTTTTGCCGCGTTCTCCAAAATTCACCTAAACACTTAAAATTCTACCTTTATGAAAGTTGTAGATCTTGATGAGGGACACAACATTCATGTAGATAGGCATTTCAAATTTTGAGGGGAAAAACTTGAAAAATCAAGTGCAAGTCAGAAATCACTGTTTGTCAAAGCAGGCTGACATTCAAAGTTGGCATTCAAATATTTTCAAATCTAGGCAGAAAAACCCTATATAGCCTTTGTAGAAAATGTTGTTGGTAGCTAGATCTACAACTTTGGTATTCATCACTTGGTCGACTTTTATACAAATTTTTGGAGCAATTGTATTTCAAACGTAGCACCGGTAAAACAAATGGGCAGAGCGCGTCGCGCCGCGGCGTCGCGCGCGCGCCCGTGCGCCGCGCGTCGCCGGCCGCGCGGCCGCCGCCCTCGGCGTCGGCCGCCGCGCCGCCCGAGGCCGAGCGGCGTCCGAGGCATGCGTCGCCCGAGGCACACACGCCCCGACGCACCCCTCCCTAGGCGCCTCGAGTCGGCGCCGACCACGCGCGCCGTACCGCGCCGTACGCGCGGCGGACCCGCGGTCCGTCCGCGGCGCCGGCCGTGCGCTCGGCGGTCGAGCCGCCGTAGCACGAAGATGCTCGCCCGCCGTCATCCGCCGTCACTCACAGGCGTGCCGGCCTATTTAAACCCCCTCCTTCTTCCCCTGCGCGCGCCACCCCGAGCCACCACCGCGCCATCGCCGCCGCCGGTGAAGTCACTCCCCCGCTCGTGCTCGCCGCCGACCGGTCACTCCCCTAGGTCCACTAGACCCTAGAGCACCTCCCCGAGCCGCTTGTTGCCCAGGCCTCCGCCTCCTCGCCGGTTTTCCCGAGCCGCCGCGGCCACCGCGCCCGGCCGCCGGCGCGCCCCCCTCGCCGCCGTCCCTCCGCCGCAACGCCGGCCTCCCCTAGCCCTAGGTGAGCCCCGTGGTCGAGCCCCGGCCACTTGCCCCGGCCGGGAGCGCCGCCGGCTCGCCGGGAATTGGCCGGAGCCGCGCCGCCTCCCCGGCCAAGGGCTGGATTGCGAGGATTTAATTTTGTTTAGGGTGTTTCGTGTAAAAGTCAGGACCTGGTTGCTATAAAACCTATCTAAGTTTCTTTACAGTTCAGTCCAGTGCCTTGTAAAATGCCTAGAATTTCGTAGACAAATCAGAAAATTCCCAAACCAATTTTGTAGGGTTCAGGATGATAAATCCCACCTCTTTTGTTATATACTCATGGCTAGATTCTAAATAGTTTTAGCATGAAAAATACAAATATGTTAAACCTAGATCTGTCATAACTTGAAATCCATAACTCTAAATAGTTGTGTGTTAGAAGATGACTAGATGCTGTGTCAAAAATTGCACAAAGTTATGCAGTAGATCTTGCTGAATAAATTCTTTTCCATTCCTGCAGTAACTGCTTAGATGATTTTTCCTGTTAAATATATTTATGTTCTTGAGCTCAACTTGTGCACACTGTCTTGTAATGCCAAAATACACGTCTTGTGAATTAATCATGAATTTTGGATTAACAGAAATAATTATTTTTGATTTATGCATGTTTTCCTTTGTAAATTAATAAACCAAGTTCAGTAGAGTTTTCATGTGAACATGCTGGTTCTTTAGACTTGTTTAGGACCAGAGAGCATGCACAAGAAAGTTTGGATCATTTTGAGGCTTATTTATTTTTACATGCATTTACCTTGAATCACTAGCTAGCCTTTGTTATTTTCAATAATATTTAATTCTCTAGCATCCAACACTTACATGTGGGTCCAATGGACCAGGATAGGTGCTAGTAGGCTTAAGAAACACTCATTTAATTTTTGGTAATTTAAATGTTTAATAAAAATCTTAAATGCCCTTTTAATATTAAAGAGAAATTAAATAAAGAAAAATCCCTAATTAATTCTTTTTCCTTTTTGAAAAGTATTATGTAATATAATTAAAAGATAATTAATTATCATCACTGATAAGAAATTAATTCATAAATAAAAATATTAATTACACCTTTGTTGGTGAAGATAAAAGGAAATGATGCTTTCACATGAAATGATAAGCTTAATAAAAACCTTTATTCAAATGTGGAATAAAAAGAGTAACCCATGTACAACCAATAACCTTCCTAAAAGAGAAACATTAGATGAATGCTTGTTAAGGTAAACATGACCAACCCAGAGTTGGATAAGACAACAAACTATCACATCACCTAAAGTGCATTGCATTCCGTGTAGATCTTCCGGACGGAGATTACTCCCTTGTCCCGGAAACCGAGGAAGGAGGAGCGGAAGCGTCGCTGCAGTACGTGGAAGTACTCGACACCGAGGGTGCCCAAGCTAACCTAGCTGACGAAGGCAAGCTCCGGTGCATCTAACCTAGTTTTAAAGTTCTTTATTCAATTATCTATGAATGATTGTGCATTTACGTTCAGGAGTTGAATGAAACCCTAGATGCATGATCCATAGGTACCTTTGTCCCTACTAGCATGATAGGTCGATAGCTGCTAAGCTATAGGACCGTTACAAGTCGGGTGATGACCTCACTCGCGAGAATAGGTTCCGAGATAGGAATCCCAATTTATCCTAAATGGATTGCTCACGTGGTAAGAGCATGGGATCTGGGCTTCGGTCCAGTGGTTATGTGGGTTAAGTCTTTGAACGTACCAAGCACATGTCGGGTATGGGACCGGTAAGCCTAGTACCTTAATGAGGCGGCAAGGGATACTACCGTTACTACTCTTGGGATTCGCTCTCACGGCTCGCCACCGGTGGTGTATGGTGACTCCGGGTATCTCACGGGGTATGCCGGATAGCCTGCACCAAAGACTGTAAGATTTGATCCCGACCCGAGGATTTCTGGGGACGACCTGGGAAAGTTGTCCTTGCGGGGGCAGCCTACCGTGTGTTTGGGTCTATCTTGCAAGGTTTAAATCAATTGATTGTCGTCCTCTCACCGTCATCCGAGACTACTTACTCCACTAGTCATGAGATCCTTAATGATGGAAGTTGATGAACTTTATGCTTGATTAATTGTGTTGGACAACTTTGGTTGTACTAGTTGGCTAATGTAGTAAAGATTAAAACTACTAGAACTTGTGCTAAAATCTTGAAAGTAAGGACCTACTCTTTGTTACTTTTTAGCAAAAGCAACCTAGTAGCCAAAAAGCCTTTCATGGTCTAGAATGGGTGAAGTAGATATCACCGACGGGTAAGACTTGCTGAGTATTAGTATACTCAGCCTTGCTATAATGTGTTGATCCAGGTAATGCCTTCAGTGATGTGTGGCCCGGTGAGATCCCGCCCGGCTGGGAGCTGGAGTGGGTGGAGGACGAATACTGAAAGCATCATGGACGGCCTCCCGTGGTGTCTTCGCTTCCGTTAAATTATTCCGCTGCTTTTCGAAAACTCTGAACTATTCCGTCATGACAAAACTATGGTTTGTAATAATTAAACCCCTCGGGGTACAAATTTGGATATTAATGTTGTTGTATCTCTGGACTCGCCTTCGAGTGAGTTTTAATGCATATATTTGATCCTTGTGCTTTTCAAGTGATTTACCGGGCATTAACCTGGCAACTAACGACAAGATGATACTTTATTATTGCTTAATGACCAAACTGGATCGGTCTTAGGCGATAGTACGGTATTTTCCTGGGCGGGTTGTCACAAACCTCGATCTCGATGCTGCGATGGTGAAACGAAGGATCCAAATAAGCGAGAGAGGAGATGAGGTTGAAAGCATATGAAAATGCAAGCATATACAAAGAGAGAATCAAAAGGTGGTATGATAAAAGATTGAACAAGAAAGAATTTAAAGAAGTAGATAAGGTCCTCCTCTACAATTCGAGGTTTAAAACCTTTGGAAAGGGAAAATTGCAAAGCAAGTGGGACGGACCTTATGTTGTGCATTCGGTGCTCTCCAACGGAGCGGTAACCATCATGGATATAAAAGGCGATCAATTTATGGTGAATGGTCAACGACTTAAGGTTTACTACGAACCCGACGTTGTGCCCCTTCACCATGTTGATGTCTTCACCATGGAAGAAGAGCCCGAACGTCCCGTCTAGGATGAAAAACAAGGCATGAATTTCTGTAAATAGTTTTACTTTTGATGTTCTGGAGTTTCTCGCGAAGATTTACTGGGCCAACTTTTTCCCATGGGGTAAGGAGGTAAAAAAAGGCGGTGCGCGAAAAACCGGCCCGGCCCGGCCCCTGAGACAGGGTGGGCCGACCGGCCCAGTAGGGTTCCAGCGGAGGACGTCCCCGATTTTTGCCCGAATTGCTCCTTTTCGACTTCCTTCTTCGGTCAGAAAATTTTAAGGGAAGTTTAAAAAAGGAAAAATGAGGTTCCTAGGGTTTTTCTCTTCGGACTATTTATTTGGCCGAATTGGGAGCTCCGGAATCAATCCTTTCAAGCAATATTTTGCACCCTTGCAGCATCCATAGTGTCCCCGAGAAGCTTAGAGTTGAAGCAAGAAGCCAAGGAGCCATCGATGGAGGAGGCGAAGCGATGCGAGCTCAAGCTACCCGTCGAGATCAAGAGGACCGCCCGCATCCGTTGCGGAGGGCGTGTCCCGACCGGAGCTATTGCATCTCGCAACCCCGTCGAAGGAGAGAAGGTCCCTACGCCCGTTCGAAGGTCGGCGCGCATCCAAGGCATGAAGCGGAAAGACTACAAGGAGGTGTCGCCCGAGCCTAAGGATTATGGGGGTAGTGACTACTCCGACGATCGTAGCCCGAGCTCGTGGGCAGCCGCCGGAAGAGATGATAACGACCTCTACATTTGGGATGAGGTGCCCAAGGAGAAGACTCCCGAAGGCCCTAACGGCGGCGGCGACGGCGGCGGAGACGAAGGCGGCGACGACAATGGTGGTGGTGACGACAGTGGTGATGATGGTGGAGCTAATGGCGATGACGACCCCTTCGGATTGCATTCGATGTGTTGTCGAGCTTGCCGTCAATCCATCGCGGATCTCTACGCGTCGATCGACGAATGTCTCCAAGCCATGGAGGCGATGAAGCAGCGTTTGGAGGATTTGGAGCGCGCAGTTGAAGACGATTACAAGTTCCTTAACCGCAACGTGCGCAAACTCTTTGGCATGGTCGGGAACATGAGAGGCAAGTGGTGCAATACTTGCTTGAAGTACCACTAGGTCTAGTTTTCCCCTTAGGAATTTTGTAAGATACGACGAGGACGTCGTATGTTTTTAGCGTGGGGGAGAGCTAGCTAGCTAGCCTTAGTTTTTGAGTTTCAAAGTTTAGGTTTGGTTTAATCTTCGAGCGAGAGTCTTAGAGTTTAATGAGTCTTAGTTTTCGAGTGTGTTTTTAAATTTTTGCAAGTTTGAAAGTGTCTTAAATTAGTGTTGAGTCAAAGAAAATCAAATAAAAAGAGTCTTTATATATTTTGTGTCTTGTGTGATGCTTATCTTTATTCACTTGTTTGTTTATCTTTGATTCTTTATATATGAACATAAGTGTGTGGTTTGAAAAACGTTTACCGTGGTGCTTAGTGGAATTGCTACTACTTAAAGTACCCATACCACACTTCGATCTTGAGCTTCACATGTTAGTTGTGCTATGTTCAATGCTAAAAGTTGGAGGATTTCAGTTCTGAAAATTATCTAAAAAACTTTGTAATAAAGGTTAGCAAAACCTCTTTTTCCAAGTTGAGAGTAAGAAAAAAATCCTATACAAGGCCAATTTATTTTTTGCTCCACCATAAGTGTGATTAGCACGATGAGTTAGGCTAAGATCCTTCTCTCTTGGGAGTTTTAATTTTCGAGCAATGATCATGTTCTTGTGCTTATCTTTTGTTGCTAGCCTCGTCATACATTCAGTAACGAGACTTTCACATTGGAAGTCCCGTACACCGCCGAATTCCATACCCAACCCTATACATCTCTTTTGTACATCGCATTCCTTGAACACAACCTATTCTCAAAGTTTCGTCTCGTCTCAAGCATGGTTTAATTAAAATTTCAGATTGTATGCATGCGAGGAAGAGAGGAGTTGAGAGCTTTGAAAAGTTGTCAAGAGAGGGAAAAATAAAGAGAAAAGTATGAGTATGGAAAAGAAAGAAAGAAAGAAAAAATATATGAATGAAAGAACGAAGAAAGAAGAAAAAGAAAAAGAAAAAGAAAAAAAGGGGGAGGTAGCAATAAAGATATGAGAGGGATGGATCAAGTGAAAGAAAAGAAAAATAAAGTGTAAGGAAGGATGTCACGTTGTTGAGAGACGAAACTTTCATTCTTTTCCAACCATGTGCAATCCGACAACGAGGACGTCATCGGTGTCTCGTAGTCATAATTTTTTTTGCCCTTGCACATGTCCACCATTCTAAATCTTCTCATCCTTGATATCCCTACATATGGTTAATTCTCATGATCATTGGCTTTGAAAGGTAAATAACCATTAGAGGAAGTTCTTAGTTTGACAATACTTGTGTTGATTGCACTAGCCCTACCTATAGCTCCACTTCATATGAGAGACTTATGGGAGGTGAGAGTTTTATAAAATTTGTTTAGGATAGCCACCTCATATGAGTGACTTGAGAGAGCTTGGAGAAAGGTTTTTGTCTAATACTTATTGCAAGAATATTGTTTTTAAAATCATAAAAACCCTCCGATGGAAGAAAAGAAGTAAGAATGGCTGAATTTGAAGACTTTGAGTGAAGAGTTTGAGTTGTGGGGTAAATCTTGACGTGGTAAAATTTCTAAACGCCCATGTGTATGTTTGACGATCACTACTTTGTGTTTATGTATTAAAGATGAAAGGATTGACTAACTTGTGGAGAAGGATTAGCAGTACACGATTACAACACTTTGGACGAAGTTCTTTTACGAGTACTTGCTCGAGGACGAGCAAGAGCTAAGCGTGGGGGAGATGTTGACGGTGTATTTTGGCACACCTGGCATGTTCATTACACTTTGATTTGGATTTGATTATGGAACTAACCCGCCACTAGGCACACTAATCATATAACAAGTTCATCTATGTGCATGCGTTTGGAAGTGTTGTGTTTATGTAGGAAAACATGGACATAAAGGACGGATTTGCAACAAGTTCAAAGGAGCATTTACGGAGTCTTGTTCGTGTTCATGAGCTTGATGTAATCACTTCCAATGGTGGCAAGGACCGAAGTGCTACGAGGAACACCCCCGGGGATTGAAGCGTAAAAGACCGAACTTCATGCGCGGAGAACCTCCATCTTGGACGTGAGGATGACATCGTCAAAACCATGCAAGTGGAGGGGCAAAGTGCATAATCACCTGAGGACCCACGGGAGCGAAGGGGCGACCGAACCGGGCCGAGATGGGCCTGGGCTGGTCGGCCCAGGCCGGCCGGCCCAACACACCCCGGTGGTCGGTTCGGCCCCCCTTTCCTTGCACCCGAAGGATCTTCAACCCTAAAACCCTGGAGGCGCCGCCATTCGCGAGAGGGAGAGCCATTCGCACCAGGAGGCCATCCACAAGCTACAGAGAGAGAGGAGGGAGATCTCCGGAGGGAGATCATCCACCTCGAAGGAAGCACCCTCACATGGAGAAGAAGGAAGACACCGTCGGAAGGGAAACCATGATCAACGGTGCTATGTCCAGCACCTTGATGGGGTAATCTCCTTATTCGTCCATGGGTTGTAATCGATCTTGAGATGTAATCATACTTTGTCGGATTATCTGTCTATCATCTTGTGTTGAATATACTTTAATGCTTAAGGTTAGCTACCATGCCGTAAAGGGAGTAAAGGCCTCAATGCTTCCTTGGATCCATTCAATACGCCGTGTCCATCATAGGTCTAGTCATGAATACCTTCGCGTAGTGACAGTACGAGAGGAGGGAAAGGGCGAAACCGTGGTCACAACCCCGATAGATTAGATTGGTTTTCATGTCTTTAAGCGATTGCATGCTCTAGTATCGTAGACCCGTGGGCGAGTGTCTTTTATCTTGATATCTTAATCGTTCTCTCTAGTGTAGCTTAGTTGTTTTCTAGTATAATAATAGTTAGGGTTTTAGTAGCTAGTGCGTAGAAGTAGATTGAACACTTGTAATCCCCTTGCTCCGCGGATTGACAAGAACCTTGGGAATCCCGTGGTGAAAAAGGTGTGGGGTCCGTACGCTTGCGGATTGTAGAGGGATACGTCTTTTATCCGTCAACAAACAGCAAATAGTTCTGCTCACATTCAGTGAGCCAAATTGTAGTTCTGCTCACATTCAGTGAGCCAAAATATAGTTTCTTTAGTTAGCTACCTTCCCACTAACTAAACCCAAAAGGACAGGTGCAGGTCAGCCCTCTACCATGCACAGATTCTAGCCAAAATGCAACACAAAAGAACTACATGTACTATTCTTGCCAAGATAGGTCCTCAGCCATATGCCCCCGTGGGGGTTGACATTTGCACAAAACATGTTGCAATTGCCTTGTGCTCAAGGAGGTAGGTGTAGGCAACAATCAAGGCATCATTGAT
The DNA here is from genome assembly GCA_947561735.1 of Cenchrus americanus. Taxonomy (NCBI): domain Eukaryota; kingdom Viridiplantae; phylum Streptophyta; class Magnoliopsida; order Poales; family Poaceae; genus Cenchrus; species Cenchrus americanus. The sequence continues at coordinate 183,525,724 of OX387245.1, forward strand.
AAAGTCAGTCATGTCCATGACAACAAGGTAAAGGTCTGGGTCAACATGTGCAACACCTGTTTTGATCATAGCATTGGCAACATTATTGACAGCATCATTCATGTTGCTCATCATTAGCATCTCTCCCTCAGTGAAGGTGTCTCTCTTCCTCTTACCACAAACAGTCTCAGACACTGGAATTGTGGTCTTGCTACCCTCACCATAGTCAAAGGCAGTTTTGGCCCTATGAGCCTCCTTCTTAGGAGCCAGACAATCAACCTCCAGTTTAATAGCAACTCTTTCAACCTTGTTGACCCCCAAAGGTTCATTGGAACCTAATGCAAACCTACCAGTGACCAAGGTACTACCAAAGAGAGTCTCCAACTCAAAGAAGAACCTGATTGGAGTGGTCTGAAACTCAGCATCCTTAGGGTGGTCCTGAAAAGAGGGGCACACAGTTTGGAAGAGAGAGGCACATAGTTTAGAAGAGAGAGGCACACAGTTAAGAAGAGAGGCACATATACATAAGAAAAGATTCTTCAGACAGGGCTAGGTACCTTGCAATGACCAAGGTAGTGGTCATGTTCTAGCATTATGGCACAAGCATCTTCATCAAATGATGCCCCACTAAGGTCCTTAAACCTAGCAATTTTTGACCACTTTTATTTCCACTTCCTCAGATGATTGTACACTTGAGTTGCACTAATAGGCACCCCACTGAACTCAGATACTAACCTAGCAACTGCATTGACATCTTTGTCCTTGTAGGTCTTGTCAGTCTTAGACCCCTCACTAACAATCTGGGCCATCCTCCTGAGGACAAACCCAGAAGTGTTGTTGTTCCACCTCATAGGGCTTGCCTGACCTGCAGCAGGGGCAGCCTCACCCTCTACCAGGTCAACAACATCAGGTGCAGCTCCTACAGCTGCTTGAGCAACTGCAGCTGCACCTTGCACCATGTTGACAGCAGCCAGAAACCCTTCTTGGGCCTCAAGGTCAAATGCAACCATCCTATCATTATCAAGATAAATGAGTGAAAAAATGTAGAGCACAAACAAGTTGCAGCACAAGGAACCAATGAAGAGGAGTCAACATGTGGAGCCATCCTATCATTATCAAGATGAAGGAGTGAAAAAATGCAGAGCATACACAAGTTGCAGCACAAGGAACCAATGAAGAAGAGTGAACAACAAATATTTGGTCTCAAACATAGCATATATAAGTACATAAATGTTACACTATATTAGTTCCATATCCAGGGTCTATTAAATTATTTTACACATCCATGAAATGCAAAAATCAAGTCCTAGAGGAACCCCTAGCAGCCCACATAGCATTGCAAATCTCATCCCTCATAGTCACCATAGCAAGTTCCTCTAGAGGCAGTTCACCAGGATCATCATCTGTCACATCACACTGAAATCCTTCCTCAACTAGAATAATTGAGTCTAGCCCAAACCCAATAATCCAATTGTGCAGTATGCAGCAGGCTTGCACAAGTTTTACTTGTGTCTTGTATGTGTGGAAAGATTTGTTCTCTATAATTCTGAACCTCCCTTTAAGTGCACCAAATGCCATCTCCACTGTGACCCTTAGTGAAGAGTGCCTAAGGTTGAATAGCTCCCTTGCATTTGTGGGTTGGTTTGTGCTGGAGAACTCACTCAAGTGATACCTAACCCCCCTATATGGAGGCAAGAAGCCTGTTCTGCATGCATATCCAACATCTACAAGGTAGTAACTAAAAGGACCTTGATGCCTCCTAGAGGGGGTGAATAGGCGAGATGACCAAAACAAAATTTTTCCCCCAGAAACTTGAGCTTCACTGGCACAGGCGGTAAGACCACCCCTGACGCACTGAACCAGAGGGGGCGGTTAGACCGGATCCTGGGGTGGTTAGACAGCCCAGCCCAGTGAACCTGCAAAACAACTCAAGTCTTATCTTGACTTCTAGCAAGAACCTAAGTTCTTGAATGGCTCCTGTAGATGATCAAAGGCAGGGTGATGATCCCTACACTCAAAGACAAGCACACCCAAGTAGATTGAGTGGAAGCAAAGTAAATATGCTAGAGATTAAAGCAAGTGAGGCAAACCACAAAGGAGAGACGGGGATTTGTCTCCGTTGAGGAGCTTGTAAGGGAAATCTCCCACAACAAGTCGAGTCTCTTTCCGCTTACCTCGTTTCCACTAAGACGATCTTTTCCACGAAGAGACAAGATCACAGCCCTCACAAACTTGCCGCTGCTCACCACAACCTTGGGAGCTAGCCGGCCACGCCTAACCGTCTAAAAGGCAAACCTCCAAGAGTAATAAATGCTTCAGAGGCTTTCCGACGCGAACCACAAGTGCTCAAGCTATGGGATGCTCTTGCTCAGCTCACACAAGCTCACAAAGGCCTAAACTCTCAACACAACACTAGGATATGGCTTGAAAAGCAAATCTCACAAAGAGAGGGTTGGGGAGTGTTTCTTTGGCTTTGGCTTATGAAAAACAGCAGGGGAAGCACCTCGGCAACCCTAGAATCAGCAGCTCCAACAAGTGGAGCTCGTGGGGTAGTTATACCCCTCACAAGGAAAACTAACTGTTAGTATTCTAGCCTGGGCGGTTAGACCGCTTGGTCAGGGCGGTTAAACCACCCCACAACAGTCAGTTTGAAAAACTAGCCGTTGGGCTGCCAGGGGCGGTTAGATCGCCCTGGGCAGATGTGACAACCCGCCCGGGAAAATACCGTACTATCGCCTAAGACCGATCCACTTTGGTCGTTAAGCAATAGTAAAGTATCATCCTGTCGTTGGTTGCCGGGTTAACGCCCGGTAAATCACTTGGACATTGAACAGAGGATCGATACATGCATTAAAACTCACGCGAAGGCGAGTCCAGAGTACGACATGAATTAAACATTTTATTACAAGCCATTGTTCACGGCATAAGATAAAAGTTTCAGAGTTCGAAAATACAGCGGAAATAAAATAAACTAGCGCAACGGTAGACATCACAGGAGGCCATCCGTGATGTCATCACTTGTCGTCACCCTTCTGATCAACAACACCTGCAATCAACAATTTTAAAGCAAGGCTGAGTATACTAATACTCAGCAAGACTTAACCGTCGGGTGATGACTACATCACCAACCTCTAGACATGAAAGGCTTTTGGGCCGGTGGAGTTCTTTTGCTGGAAAGCCACTAAGAGTGGATCCTTACTTTCAATCTTTTAGCACAGGTTCTAGTTGATTACCATTTCTAATTGTGCCAACTAATTCAATCAAAATTTGACAAGCAATTAATTCATCCAACCATATTTCTCGAGTTCCATCATTATGGGATATCATGGCCGATAGAATAAGCGAGTCTCGGATAACGGTGAGAGGCCGACAATCGATTGATTTAAACCTTGCAAGGTAGACCCAAACACACGGTCGGGGCGCCCCGCGAGGACAACTCCCCGGGCCGTCCCCATAAATCTTCGGGTTGGGATTGAATCTTACGGTCCCTCGGTGCGAGCTATCCGCATACCCCGCGAGATACCGGAGTCACCATACACCATCCTTTCCGTAGCTAGCCGGTAAGGAGAATTGCTCAAGAGTAGTAATAGTAAGATCCCGTGCCGCCTCATTAAGGTACTAGGCTTACCGGTCCCATTCCCGCATATGCTTGGTACGTTCAAAAGCTTAGCCCACATGCCCACCGGACCGGAGCCCAATCCCATGCTCTTACCACATGAGCAATCCATTTAAGGATATCTTATGATTCCTATCTAGGAACCTATTCTCGCGAGTGACGAACATCACTCGACTTCGTCGGTCCTATAGCATGGCGGCTATCGACCTAGCATACTAGTGATAGAGCATAGGTACCTAGGGATCATGCATCTAGGGTTTCAATTCAATTCCGAAACGTAAATGCACAATCATAGCAAATAGTATTGCACAATTTTAAAAGGCGGGGTTAATGATCCGGGGCTTGCCTTCGATGGCAAGGTTGGCCTTGGGCCCTTCTGGACTTGGGTCCAGGTCTTGAGCTACGTTCACTCTCAGCAGCTCTTGGTCGGCACCTTCGTCTCCTCCTTCCGGCACGAGCGTACGTCTATCGGCGGAAAGATCTACACGAAGATGCAAATGCAAGATTTATTCGACGGTTTTCACTTTAATCAACTATGAACCATATGACAATCAAGGGTGTATTTGTTGGGCACATTCACCTAGATAAGAATATATTCAGCATACTCTTCCATAAAGGAACAATATGCAACTCTTTATTAATTATTCTTTTTGATGGTGACTGTGTACATATATATGTAAATAATTTAATTTCATCAACAGTAGTGGGTAGGTACATTTAACCTTTTTAACATGATTTGCAACCACACTCAAGTTACATGGGTGGTTGGGTGATTTTTCTTTATTGCACATTTGGATAAAAGTTTTCTTTATACATGTCATTTCATGTGAAAGCTTTTAATCATTTTATCTTCACCAATCAAAGGTGTAATTACTATTCTTATTCATGAATTAATTTCTTATCAGTAATGTTAATAAAATTTCTTTTATTTATATTAAGTAGTATTTCCAAAAGGAAAAAGGATTTAATTAAGGATTTTCTTTTATTCAATTTTCCCTTTATTATTAAATGGGCATTTAAGCCATTTATTAACCAATTAAATTACCAAAAATTACATGAGTGTTTCTTAAGCCTACTAGCATCTATACTGGTCCATTGGACCCACATGTAAGTGTTGGAGGCTAGGAAATTAAATATTATGGAAAATAACAAAGGTTATCTAGTGATTCAACTTAAATGCATATAAAAATAATTAAACATACAAATGACCTAAAATTTCTTGTGGATGCTCTCCGGTCCTAAACAAGCTTAGAAAACCAACATGTTCACATGGAACCGATCTTGTTTTATTAATTTACCAAGGAAAACATGCATAAATCAGGAATAATTATTTCTGTTAATCCAAAATTCATGATTGATTCACAAGATGTGCATTTTGGTATTATAAGACAGTGTGCACAAGTTGGGGTCAAAACCATAAAAAAATTTAACATGAAAAATCATTTATCCAGATCTGACAGAAATGGAAAAACATTTTTAGAAAAAGATTTACATTATAACTTTGTGCAATTTTCGGCATAGGAGCTGTTCATGACCTAACACACAACATATCCAAAAATTAGCTACAGAGGTTCTATGGTTTTTGAGATATTGCAGATCTAGGGTGTTCACGTTTGTATTTTTCATGCAAAATCAAAAAGGAATTAGCTCAGGCTAGAATAATAAAAGTTGTAGTATAAATCACCACGGATCCAACAAAATTGGTTTCACATTTTTCTGATTTTTCTGTGATTTTCTACACAATTCACAAGAATCAGAAAATCTGGATTTACTATTTGAGTTACCTTTTTACCGTTAGGACCGTGGAAAGATTGGATGGGTTGCAATGTAGCCCTTAGGGGCGGCTGGCCGGCGCGGTCTCGCCAATTCCGGCGAGCTCGCCGGCGCTTGCGGCCGGGGAAGGGGTGGAGAAGGGCTAGGGGTGTGCTAGGGCTCGATTTGCGCCGGTTTTGGGGGAGGCGGCTTGGCGCGCGCGGCTCCGCGGCGGCGGCCGGCGGCCGCGCGCCCGGCTCGGCGTGGTGAGGGCGCGGTCGGGGCACGAATGGCTCGGGGGGGCTTTGGTAGGTGTGGGAGAAGGCGGTGGCCGGCTATGCGGGGCACGCAACCGGCCGTAGCGGGGGGAGCTCGCCGCGGCCGGCGCCGAGGATGCCGGCGGCGGCTGCGCGCGGCGCGGGGAGGGGCGCGGCGGCGCGTGGCCGGGGACGGCGACCGGGGCGGCTCTTAAGGCGCGCGCGGGCGGGGCGGCCGGCGGGCGGGCGCGGGTACGGCGTCGGGCGGCGGCGGTACGACGGCGGGCGCGGCCGTACCACGGCGGGCGGGGGGGTGTATGGCGGTGCGCGGTTCCGTGACGTTCCCGCCGTTCGAGGCGTCGGGAGGCGTGCCACGGCCTTGGGGAAGGCGCGGCCTGCCTCGGGGAACACGCGTGGGCGGGCTCGACGCCGAGGCGGCGGCGGCCCGTGGCGGGGGCGCGCGCGCGCGCGCGCGCGCGCGCGGCGGCGCGGCGTCGCGGCGTGGCCGCGCTCCGGCGCCCGTGCATTTCGGACTACCCCGGTTCAAGCGCGTGTTTCTTTCAAAAATTGAATAGAAGTGCACAAGGCAATGAATAGGAAAGTTGTAGATCTAGCTACCCTCTACAACTTTGAAAAAGGCCATATGGTGTTTTTCTCAACGGATTTTGCGAGAACGTCGTGCCAACTTTGAATGTCGACAAGTTCCGGGAAAACGGGGAAATCTGCCTTGCCGGGTTTTTTCACAATTTTCCACCCAAAATTTGAAATGCCAATGTACATGAAAGTTGTGTCCCTCAACAAGATCTACAACTTTCGTAAAGGTAGATTTTGAAGTGTTTAGGTGAATTTTGGGGAACGCGGCAAAAGTTCGGACGACATTCGGCGACGTCAACGGTCAAGTGGGTTTTGACCGCGTCTTTGACCAAGGGTTGACTACGGGTGGTTGTAGGCTTGGTCAAGAGGTTCATCGGGGTTCATTGACGAGGTTTTCGGGTGATGACCCGGGTTGACCTAGGTTTGATCGGGGTTTGATTGGGTTTGACTTGGCCGATCCGGTCATTAGCGTTAATGACGGTAATTGAAAACCCGGGGCGTCCGCGTCTACCCCCCTTAGGAAGAATCTCGTCCCGAGATTCGAAATTACAAGGGGAGGTGAGGAATGACTGCGGGATAGAGGTGTTACCTACGAAATTCGGTTGGCTCGCTCCACTTGCGGGCTAGGCTTGTTGTTGTCGATAGCGAGGCCGGGGTTCGCTCCCGCCGTTGGGGCTTCGTCGTTTGGGGTTCGGGCACTTATTGGCAAAATGCCCGGCTGTCTACAATTGTAGCACAACCGGGGAGGAAGATCTTTGGGTGTGGGGATCGGTTCTGTTGGGCTTCTTGGATAAGGCGAAGCCTCCTTCTCTCCTTTTTCCTTGCCTTCTTCGAGATTCGCGCGGGTGTTGTAATTGCGGTGCGTTGAGTAGTCTTGCTTTGGGATTACGGTTTCGCTTGCCTTTACGTGGACGAGTCTCTCTGCGAGTAATTTTCCACTCACTTACATCTATTTCAGATAATACTCGTTTGTTGCCTCGTATTGCCTCCTCTTCTGCCCTAAGATCCATTGGTAGTCGAGAAGGTGGTAATATTGAGTCAGAGGCTTGGAGCTGGTCTTGATTAACATACTCCTCCAACAGATTGAACAAGCGGGCTTGTTCGACCATAGAGGCAGATAAGGACTGAGAGAGACTGTCTGCCAAACTATTCTGGTATGGTTTCCCATAACGTCCTTGGATGATATCGTCCACCATCTGATTCAGCACAGAATTCTGCCCTTCCAGCAGTTGAGTTGCGCCGACAATGGTGTTTATGTCCCTCTCGTGTGGGCACTTCGGTGAACAGGGCTTGGAAGGTTGAAGCTTCGATTGCATCGGTGGCATTTGTTGTAGTTGTTGAGCCATTTGCTTTGTTGGGTCTCGCGGGAGTTGGCACAACACTTCGGTATGTGCCTGCTACGAAAGCTTCGGTCAACATTGTGGGCGGCGGTTGAGTACGATCGCCACTTCCCGATGCTTCGAAATCATTGGGGTTGTTCCATGCCGGTCGGAACATCCGAAATTTGAGTCCCTAAGCGCATGATCGGAATATCACCCAAGCTTATAATTCGGACATATTGCACGAGACTCGTTCACGGTAAGCAATGCAAACCGGACATCTCAATAGTCACAATATCAAATTGGCAAAACTTTGCCTACACACATCCCATGATCGGTAATGCGGGGTGGAACAAAAGGTACCAGGTGTGTCTTTCTACTACCTCATCGCCGTTCATGTGGAAGCGGACGATGAATGTGCATATGCACAGCTAATAGCAGACACAATCCTCCTATGATACAGAGGTACATCCCTAACAATGTCCAGCGAAACGACTCGAGCTCTTCCGAAGACGGAGTCATGGTTGGCAGCTTGGATTGATTTCTGCTTTCGGTCTACGCCGAGCTTCTTCTTGATGTCGGAAATGAAGACGGAGAACAATTTGCTCGGGAAGATTGAAGTAGCTGGGAGAGGTGCTTCTAGTGGCAAGTAGCCAGGCTAGCTAGAAGAAGAACAAGAACAGCGATCTCGCCGAGCTCGATGGAAATGGAGCCTTTGTATCGGCGGTTCCGGGTAAAAGGTTCCATTTTATAGCCGATGCGGGGCTGTAACGGTCTGTTGACCCAGTCGGGTATCTGGTGTATACAACACGGAGCTCAACAAGGTCAGCTCACGTGATCATGACGTCGTGAATACGGTTGCAGAAATCAAGGGTAGAGCGACGTCACGGCGTCGTATGGTCGTGATACTGATGACGATGGGCTCAACGGTCTAAATAATCGACCGTGATGTGGAGCGAAACGAGAAAGGCTTGGTGTACTACGCCTCACGCTTGTGATAGCAAACTGAGGAGCGTAGCAACAAGCTTCGATCGATCCTGGGCGTACTTCCTTGTTTGATTTGAGCATTGGAAGGTTAAGAGCACGGACCAAGAACGAATACACTATGGATGACTTTTCCATGTTGACTATTCGAGAACCTTGACTGCTCAAGAAAAGTTTCTACTTCTGCTGTTTTCCACTTGGCTAGCGGAAAAAGGAATCGATGCTGCAAGATCGTCGAGATTCACGGCAAGGGACCAATTGGTCAAGGATTCCCAATAGGCCATTTACCAGGAAAGAAGGTTAAAGATAGATTTCCACAAATTCATGTACGAAAGGTGACATCAAGTGGGAACTTCAAGGAATAATCTTGCTCACATTTTTACTTATTTCGCAAATTTTTGAGGTCCTGACAACTCGTAATTTTGAAAGCGTAACACTTTTCAAATTTGACGCGATGTGCAGCATGGTGCTTATGATGTATGTTAGAATGACTCGGTTACCCATATGCATTGATGATTGGAAATGCAATCAAGAGTAGGGGGGAGGATCTGTGTGACGAGTTGCTATCTCACAACCAAGATACCTAGCGCGCTCCTAGTGGCAGTCGTGTGGCTGCAGCGCACACGATACCCTAGGTTCCGTCGCGGCACCTTAGACTATGAGGTAACGACATCACCGAAAAAGAGAGGTAGGGTAAGGGTACGGAATTTCATGCAGATGCACGTTAGTATATCCATGCTTCCCAAATGCTCATGCTATGCAGCGCATGCTCAAAAGCCAAATTTTTAATTTAAATCACATGGTCTGAGCAAGACCGAAAAGAACAAGTTCAGGATTAAGAATCGATCGGATCTTGGATTGGCACGATAATTTGTGGAGTACAGATCTTGATTGATCACAACTTAACATAATTAATGTCGTACGAACATCATTGCTGAATGGGATGTTTAATCAAGGCAGTACATCGATGAGAGTTTTCAGAATTACTAGCAACATTTAGGATTACAAGGCAGACTAGTTGCAATGATAAGGTTCCTAGTCTATCTGACAGCGGTAACCAACCAAAAGTGGTCAGGGTACACTAGGATTCCTCACAACACTGGATTCTGACGACTCCGAACTTTATTCCCAATGGGCTAACTTCCGAGGGTGGGATCTTCCACTCCGAAAGTCTACGGTGTCTCGAGTCCGGACTCAATTCCGGACTCGCCCGGATATCTTCAACATCTTCTTCTTGTGCTGGTCCCGGAATGACGGAGTTCGGGGGGTGGAACGGCTAGAGCTTCCAATTGATTTTCTAGTTCCAAGCATATACCGATCGTTATGCCGCAACAAGAAATTTTGCTCATGGATGATCTCGTTAACTCTTGTATCTTTGCCTTGTCCTTGCGTCTTTCCTTCCCGAGAGTAGCAATCATTGCTCGGGCTTCCTTCAACGCTTGAGTCGAACACTCTACTTCCTTAACTTTGTATCTATAGATTTGGTGTCTATAGAATACGCTTTCTCCCATCATTCGCAGATAGGTATCGTACATAGCTTCGAAAAGCGGACCGAGGTGACAAGATCGGGACTATAATGAGAGTTGCTGCGGGACCGGAAGGATAGTTTCTCGTTCACCACCGGTGTAATGTGTCGCTCGGGTACCGGAATGACTTTAGCTTGCAGAGTTGGCTATCTCGGTCGGTACTTTCCACGAAAGTGGTGAGTGCTTCGAGAGCAGCCTTGCGCACCGTGTCGGACAAGTTTCTTCCGTGTGCCGTACATTCCCACTCATCCCAAGCGGGTTTGGTCGGGCATGTTGAAATCTTCACCTTCACTTCGCAACAAAGGAGTTGACCGGTGGTCATGATCTCACGTGTCGAGTACTGCGGATAAGTGGTGTACCCAAAGCTCCTTAGGGTGTCCCACAAAAGTGCAGGAAAACCACCCTCCTCGAGGTAGTTCACGGGAGTCCAAGTTTCCACATCAGCCGACGTAGAACCAACGTTGTCCATCTGGACATAATGACAAAAGTGAGAATCAGGCGGATGTGAGTGTACGAAGGTAACTTGATCCACTAATTGGGTAAGGGTTAAGGTATGGGGTAACCATGCATACTTTAATACCTTCGTATGCTGAGCTCGAACGAGCAGGCATACCAACGATACATGGTCCGGCAATCGGGGACCGATCATCCTACTCAAAACAGAGTTCAACACTTCCCCAATTGGCGTAGCAACTTGGCGAGGTTATGAAACTTAAGTGGGTACTCAACATTGAGCCGAGGATCCGGAGAGGGGTTGAACCAAGCAAGGTTTCAAAAGGTTCTAAGGAAATGGCAACAAGGTTGACCTCCAAGCATAACTTGCGGTGGACCAAGGTACGATCACGAAGCGGGGGTGGCGGATCGGAATTAGATTGGATCAACCTAGGTTAGAATCACCTAGACGAAAGATTCTTGGACCGAACAACAATTTTAAAGAACACTTTTATTAATTTTAAGCTTGACAAAGCACTTCTACACCTAAAGAAGCTAAACGAACAAAACACGCTATAATCGTTTACTTCGGAGAGCACGAAGACAGACATGAGTTCAGTTTAGGTTCCTTCACGATTTTTAACATGATGCAAGACGTCCTATTCGTCCTCACAATGGCAACCAAGCCAAAAATTCGGAGTTAGCGCCGGTGGCATGGCACATTCACGTATCTCCCTATAATATCTAGTCGAGATCTAGTCGATGCTTACTTAGCGAGCTTACGAAACGAGGTTAGTGTACCCGAGTAAGATCACAGAACACAACGAACCTTTCATGCCAGCACTCATGAAAGCGTCCACATACATTACCGTTCACTATAGAAACGGCATCCATGCGTTAAGCCGCTGCATGGACAGCGTCCTACCTCGGACATGCTCCGTTTGAATGGAGTATATCCTTGCCTCGCATGAACGACATGCGGAATGCTCACGTATGACACACGTGGCAAGACACAACTCATAGCCAGACGCGAAGATGGGATCCGTGGAATGGATCACTCCATCAACCCTCGCAATTCCCGTGATGCGGAACAACACACGTATAAGACACGTGGCTCCTAGTTTGGTTGTGCGAGAAAGTAAGTCTGACATAAGGTACGGTGCAGGAAGTTAGCAAAATAAACCATAGATTAATAAGCCACCTGAAAGAAACCAAAAATTTCCCTCTAGGGCCTCTCCGTCTAGTTTACCCTTAACGGACCAACGTGTTTTGCAAATCAACAATCTTGGCGAATTTTATTCAAAAATCATGTGATTAGAGTTGTTAATTAAACTCGGTGCATGTAATCGCTCCGATACCGATTTGTGACAACCCGCCCGGAAAATACCATACTATCGCCTAAGACCGATCCACTTTGGTCGTTAAGCAATAGTAAAGTATCATCCCGTCGTTGGTTGCTGGGTTAACGCCCGGTAAATCACTTGGACATCGAACAGAGGATCGATACATGCATTAAAACTCACGCGAAGGCGAGTCCAGAGTACGTCCTGAATTAAACATTTTATTACAAGCCATTGTTCAAGGCATAAGATAAAAGTTTCAGAGTTCGAAAATACAGCGGAAATAAAATAAACTAGCGCAACGGTAGACATCACAGGAGGCCATCCGTGATGTCATCACTTGTCGTCACCCTTCTGATCAACAACACCTGCAATCAACAATTTTAAAGCAAGGCTGAGTATACTAATACTCAGCAAGACTTAACCGTCGGGTGATGACTACATCACCAACCTCTAGACATGAAAGGCTTTTGGGCTGGTGGAGTTCTTTTGCTGGAAAGCCACTAAGAGTGGATCCTTACTTTCAATCTTTTAGCACAGGTTCTAGTTGATTACCATTTCTAATTGTGCCAACTAATTCAATCAAAATTTGACAAGCAATTAATTCATCCAACCATATTTCTCGAGTTCCATCATTATGGGATATCATGGCCAGTAGAATAAGCAGTCTCGGATAACGGTGAGAGGCCGACAATCGATTGATTTAAACCTTGCAAGGTAGACCCAAACACACGGTCGGCTGCCCCCGCGAGGACAACTCCCCGGTGCCGTCCCCATAAATCTTCGGGTTGGGATCGAATCTTACGGTCCCCGGTGCGAGCTATCCGCATACCCCGCGAGATACCCGGAGTCACCATACACCATCCTTTCCGTAGCTAGCCGGTAAGGAGAATTGCTCAAGAGTAGTAATAGTAAGATCCCGTGCCGCCTCATTAAGGTACTAGGCTTACCGGTCCCATTCCCGGCATATGCTTGGTACGTTCAAAAGCTTAGCCCACATGCCCACTGGACCGGAGCCCAATCCCATGCTCTTACCACATGAGCAATCCATTTAAGGATATCTTATGATTCCTATCTAGGAACCTATTCTCGCGAGTGACGAACATCACTCGACTTCTGTCGGTCCTATAGCATGGCGGCTATCGACCTAGCATACTAGTGATAGAGCATAGGTACCTAGGGATCATGCATCTAGGGTTTCAATTCAATTCCTGAAACGTAAATGCACAATCATAGCAAATAGTATTGCACAATTTTAAAAGGCGGGGTTAATGATCCGGGGCTTGCCTTCGATGGCAAGGTTGGCCTTGGGCCCTTCTGGACTTGGGTCCAGGTCTTGAGCTACGTTCACTCTCAGCAGCTCTTGGTCGGCACCTTCGTCTCCTCCTTCCGGCACGAGCGTACGTCTATCGGCGGAAAGATCTACACGAAGATGCAAATGCAAGATTTATTCGACGGTTTTCACTTTAATCAACTATGAACCATATGACAATCAAGGGTGTATTTGTTGGGCACATTCACCTAGATAAGAATATATTCAGCATACTCTTCCATAAAGGAACAATATGCAACTCTTTATTAATTATTCTTTTTGATGGTGACTGTGTACATATATATGTAAATAATTTAATTTAATTTCATCAACAGTAGTGGGTAGGTACATTTAACCTTTTTAACATGATTTGCAACCACACTCAAGTTACATGGGTGGTTGGGTGATTTTTCTTTATTGCACATTTGGATAAAAGTTTTCTTTATACATGTCATTTCATGTGAAAGCTTTTAATCATTTTATCTTCACCAATCAAAGGTGTAATTACTATTCTTATTCATGAATTAATTTCTTATCAGTAATGTTAATAAAATTTCTTTTATTTATATTAAGTAGTATTTCCAAAAAGAAAAAGGATTTAATTAAGGATTTTCTTTTATTCAATTTTCCCTTTATTATTAAATGGGCATTTAAGCCATTTATCAACCAATTAAATTACCAAAAATTACATGAGTGTTTCTTAAGCCTACTAGCATCTATACTGGTCCATTGGACCCACATGTAAGTGTTGGAGGCTAGGGAATTAAATATTATGGAAAATAACAAAGGTTATCTAGTGATTCAATTTAAATGCATATAAAAATAATTAAACATCCAAATGACCTAAAATTTCTTGTGGATGCTCTCTGGTCCTAAACAAGCTTAGAAAACCAACATGTTCACATGGAACCTGTACTGATCTTGTTTTATTAATTTACCAAGGAAAACATGCATAAATCAGGAATAATTATTTCTGTTAATCCAAAATTCATGATTGATTCACAAGATGTGCATTTTGGTATTATAAGACAGTGTGCACAAGTTGGGGTAAAACCATAAATATATTTAACATGAAAAATCATTTATCCAGATCTGACAGAAATGGAAAAACATTTTTAGAAAAAGATTTACATTATAACTTTGTGCAATTTTCGGCATAGGAGCTGTTCATGACCTAACACACAACATATCCAAAAATTAGCTACAGAGGTTCTATGGTTTTTGAGATATTGCAGATCTAGGGTGTTCACGTTTGTATTTTTCATGCAAAATCAAAAAGGAATTAGCTCAGGCTAGAATAATAAAAGTTGTAGTATAAATCACCACGGATCCAACAAAATTGGTTTCACATTTTTCTGATTTTTCTGTGATTTTCTACACAATTCACAAGAATCAGAAAATCTGGATTTACTATTTGAGTTACCTTTTTACCGTTAGGACCGTGGAAAGATTGGATGGGTTGCAATGTAGCCCTTAGGGGCGGCTGGCCGGCGCGGTCTCGCCAATTCCGGCGAGCTCGCCGGCGCTTGCGGCCGGGGAAGGGGTGGAGAAGGGCTAGGGGTGTGCTAGGGCTCGATTTGCGCCGGTTTTGGGGGAGGCGGCTTGGCGCGCGCGCGGCGGCGGCCGGCGCGCGCGCGCCCGGCTCGGCGTGGTGAGGGCGCGGTCGGGGCACGAATGGCTCGGGGGGGGGGGGGGGGCTTTGGTAGGTGTGGGAGAAGGCGGTGGCCGGCCTATGCGGGGCACGCAACCCGCCGTAGCGGGGAGCTCGCCGCGGCCGCCGACCGGGACGCCGGCGGCGGCGCGCGCGCGGCGGCAGGGAGGGGCGCGGCGCTACGTGGCCGGGGACGGCGACCGTGGCGGCTCTTAAGGCCGCGCGCGGGCGGGCGCGCGGCGGCGGCGGCGCGCGGGTACGGCGTCGGGCGGCGGCGGTACGGCGGCGGGCGGCGGGCCGTACCACGGCGGGCGGGGGGGGTGTACGGCGCGCGCGCGGTTCCGTGACGTTCCCGCCGTTCGAGGCGTCGGGAGGCGTGCCACGGCCTTGGGAAGGCGCGGCCTGCCTCGGGAACACGCGTGGGCGGGCTCGGACGCCGAGGCGGCGGCGGCCCGTGGCGGGGGGCGCGCGCGCGGTGCGCGCGCGCGCCGGCGCGGCGCGGCGTCGCGGCGTGGCCGCGCTCTGGCGCCTGTGCATTTCAGAGTACCCTGGTTCAAGCGCGTGTTTCTTCCAAAAATTGAATAGAAGTGCACAAGGCAATGAATAGGAAAGTTGTAGATCTAGCTACCCTCTACAACTTTCAAAAAGGCCATATGGTGTTTTTCTCAACGGATTTTGCAGGAACGTCGTGCCAACTTTGAATGTCGACACGTTCTGGAAAACAGGGAAATCTGCCTTGCCAGGGGTTTTTCACAATTTTCCACCCAAAATTTGAAATGCCAATCTACATGAAAGTTGTGTCCCTCAACAAGATCTACAACTTTCGTAAAGGTAGATTTTGAAGTGTTTAGGTGAATTTTGGGGAACGCGGCAAAAGTTCCGGACGACATTCGCTGACGTCAACGGTCAAGCGGGTTTTGACCGCGTCTTTGACCAAGGGTTGACTACGGGTGGTTGTAGGCTTGGTCAAGAGGTTCATCGGGGTTCATTGACGAGGTTTTCGGGTGATGACCCAGGTTGACCTAGGTTTGACAGGGGTTTGACTGGGTTTGACTTGGCTGATCCGGTCATTAGCGTTAATGACGGTAATTGAAAACCTGGGGCGTCACAGCAGAGAGAGCCCAAAAACCCTTCTCTCTTCTCACAAGCACTCCAACACGTGTTGAAGTGGCAAAGGATGGGTTAGAGGTTTGTTAGACTACTCAGGAACTCTCTCAAGGCTAGATCTCACATAGGTCAACTAATGAGCACTTTTGGTGTTTTGTCTTAGAGCTAATGTTGCATCCCTCTTGATAGTACGACGTACCTAAACTCAAGAATAAATAAAAAACCAGTTGATCACTTGAGCTTGTAGATCTCCAATCTTGCTATACTTTGGCATTTCCAATATGAGGGTTTTTAACATAGCCGATGTCTTGAGCAAATCCATACTTGAGCTAGTGACTTAGGATTTTCCCTTTTTGCATGAGAGTGAACACTTTAATCATCATGTCACTCCATATTGCTAATCATAACATTTTGATGTACTGCATTGCTTCCCTCGGTTAAGGCTTGGATATGATACTTCGAGACCCCACAAATGCTAGAACTTCACCTTAGCAAAACACTAATGGCGGTCGGGTCAAGACCCCAAAGATTGCTTAGTCCCTCACCATAGACACCTCAGTTGATCTCTTCATCACTTACCCAATCTACTTTCAGTTCCATTTTGCTTCATCCTTAATTAAGTTCTATTTGAAAATTCCGTTTCAAATGTTTGTTCTTGATCGACAACGAATATGCAAGCTTCCTTTTAGGGACCATTAAGTTTACGCTCATCCTTATGTCCTTTTTCAAATATCACATGAAGCCTTGCACTTTAGCTTGAGAGAATTAACAACTTCTCTTTGAATGATCCTTGTCGGTGTTTTAGACCGGGAACCTACCAAGGGGAGTATCCGAGGTTGATGAATGTGGCCTCACCGAGATCAGTAACTCGAAGGAAGAGACACGTGTCACACAATTTAGACAGGTTCGGGCCGCGAGGTGCGTAATACCCTACGTCATGTATGCTGCGTAGCTCTGGATTGATTAGATGTGATTACAAGATGATGCGTAATCTGAGAGAGAAGGGTCCCTGCCTCGCCTTCTATAGTCCGGGAGGCAGGGTTACAGGTCGGTTTAGGGAGAGAGTACTAGTCGTGTACGTCTAGGAGTCCTCTACACAGTACATGGTATGTATAGCTTCCTATCCGAGTACTTCTCCACCGCTGTCCTTGCGCCTCACGCCATCAGGTACCGTGCCACACAAGTCGGGTAGTCCCAGGGCCCACCGAGTAGTCGGTCCTGGTACCCACCGAGGTAGTGGCCCTAGGGAGGTCCATACGGCAATCCCTTTAATTCTTTTGTCAAGCTACCACATTCTTTGGAGACATTTAACCAATGTGCATATGGATCATCCATACATTTTGTCTTCTCCAATGTGAGCCATATAATATTTATTCATAGTTCATGAATATATAAATAAACCTGCTCACAAACTCAGACAAATAAATTAGTCCTTTAATCGTTTTGTCATTCAATTCACCAAAATCCACTTAGGGGGCCTAGATGCACTTTCAATCTCCCCCTTTTTTTGGTGGTTGATGACAACTCAATTAAAGCATACAAAATAAATCGATTAAGTGCATTTTTAATTCTTAGATATAGTTAGAGCTCCCCCTCAATGTGTGCTTTGAATGGAATTTCAAAAATTGGCCTCAAATGCCAAAAGCACATATTAGAAAGAAGGCCATTGGAGCTCCCCCCATATCTTAGAATCAGTGGAGTGCAAAAAGAGGTGTTTTACAAAATAAAATTAAAACCATGATGCATATGGCATGACAAGCAATCAACAAAGAGAAGTGTGTGTGCTGTCTGGGCATGGACGGTCAGACCAGGGTTGCAGGCAGGTTAGACCGCCTCCCCCATTCAGCCTACACAAAACAATCATCATATAAATCATGCATTACAAACTATCACAAATGTCACTTAGGATACATAAATAAGTTCTACAAACCCAGTTGCACTCATACAAATACTCAAGTCCACAAGATAAAGTAGAGATCCATTTATTACCAACCAAGTCTCACTCTCAACTCATTGGGGTAGGGCGGTTAGACCGCCTGCCCTGGACGGTTAGACCGCCCACTGCAAAACAGATAGAACCACAGAGGTAGGGCAGTTAGACCGCCACCCCTGGGCGGTTAGACTGCCCCCTGCAGAACAACTACAAGCACCAAGCTTTAATCCAACTCTTCTCCCCCTTTGTCATTAAACATCCATAAAGGGCCTAGAGAAGGTGTTGCTACTGCCAAGTCACTGCCGTTGCTGCTGTCACTAATCCCAATTGTCGTCTCCGGTGTTCGGATTTGCAACTAGGCATACACAAGAGAAAATAGGATATAAAAGAGCTAGATATGAAAGAATTTCAGAATAAAGAGATAGTTGAATTCTCCATACCATAGGAAGTGGCAGGCTGGTCAAAGAACTCATGTGAGACACGTGCCACCCACTCATCAGTTGATGGAGGAGGAACCCTTGGTGGAGGGGCAGTCGTGTCATCTTCAAACATCGAGTCAAATCCAGTAGGAGGCGGTGGAGGAGGAGCCGAGGAAGATGATGCACCTATGTCTGATCCAAAGTTGCTCCCATACTGATTGTAGAGATCGGAGTTGAGGAAGGCATTTACCCTATCATCCAGAGAAGGTATCTCAACCTCTGGAGGGGAGGGTGAGATAGGAGATCTAGGAGGCTGACAACCGGCCTGAGTGTGAAGAACCTTCATTGTATCTCTCATCTTCTTATTCTTCTTCCTTTCCTCTTGCTGAGCAACTTCTATATCTCTCTGTGTCTTGCACATACCAAGGAAGATGCTGATCAATTTCCGAAGAGGGGAGGTGTGCTTATTTTCTCCCTACCAGGGGCGGTTAGACAGCCCTTGGGGGGCGTTTGAACCGCCCCCTGGCTGGTACGCCTCCCAGCTACACAGCGCCTCCCTTTCTTCAAAAATTTCTTGCTCCTCTTGCTGATCATCTTTTGGAGAAGGGATCCTTATTGTTCTACTAGGTTTTGGTTGCAAGGGAGATGCTTTGTGTCATTTGGATAAGCCCTTTGTGTCACTTTCTTGATAATATAGCTAATGTAGGGACCATAGCTACACAACCTTTGTGGATTTTCAGAAGAATTCTTTATCTCTTGCCACAAAAAGTCACCAACATTAAACGCTGACTCACCAGGCTTCATGGCCACCATCAAGTTCCTCTGAAAAG
This sequence comes from Cenchrus americanus, assembly GCA_947561735.1. NCBI lineage: Eukaryota > Viridiplantae > Streptophyta > Magnoliopsida > Poales > Poaceae > Cenchrus > Cenchrus americanus. The sequence goes on from OX387245.1 coordinate 183,544,775, forward strand.
CAGTGATATCTAAGGTGTTGCCATCCCTAGGTGTGAGTGTCTTCCTGAATAGACGATTGAGGATCAAATAATATGTATATAAACCCTTCACATGTCCCCAACTGTCCCGTGCATTCCTGGGATACATAAATGCCATCCTCTTTGCCTCAAGCGGGCCCTCATCATGGAGCTTCCTAGTGAACCCATCATCAGGTAACCTGAACAAAGTGAGAAAGTTGGAGAAAGAGAGGTGGTGATTCTCACCCTCAGTCATCCAAAACATGGCTCTATCACTTTGCCCATCCTCTTTTGGCACATAGCCAAAATACACTATCGCATAAAACTGGGCAATGAGCTCTTTGTTCCAATGCTGCTTGAACCCCATGAGGACCTTAATCCCTTTAGCTTCACAAGTCTAAATCACCTCATCAAAGATAGGATTATTTCTCCTCTCCATAAACTCCCAATCCACATACTGAGCATCATTTGTGATTTTTGCCTTTCTACCTGTGATGATGGCTGTGGTGTAATAGTCCTGCTGAAAGAGGGTCCGTAATCTGTAATCTTTGGTAGTCCAATCCTCATTAGTTGGATTGGTCCTTCTCAAGTTAACCACAGTGTCTACCATCCCTGCCTGATAATAATCAATAGGACTTCTGTAGGAAGGGTAGTTAGGCTCTCTGATATAGTGCCTACCAAGCTGCTGATGACCACCCCTCTGTTCTTCTTCCTCTTCCTCTTCCTCAGCACTGTCACCATCACTGTCATTTCCTCCACCTGCAACTCCCCGGTTACGCCAGCTGAGCTCAAAATTGAGAGAGGGATCCTCCACATCAACATCACTACTCTCCACCCTGTCGCTCATCTCAATGTCATCACCATAATAGACAGGTGGTGGTGGCTGTCCTCTTGGCCTCAGATTGTGCGTGCTAGGGCCGGAGGACGTTCCGGCATCACCACTCCCCCTTTTCTTTCTTTTCTAAGCGCCAGCACTCCTTGGCATTGTTGCTGTCCCTCGATCACAAGATGTGAAACAAAAGTGTATAATACACCAGCAACAAAAATGGCTAGAATGAGCGTCGACGCTCGGCGTTCCAAAGCAATTAGCACAAAACTGGCCAGGGCAGTTAGGCCGCCCCTGTCAGTTTTGAGCCAATGGCTCTTTTCGGCCAAACACAACAACACAGATAAAAGGATATGGAATTACTGTTCATGAGACATCCCTAGCGTGATTGAAAGTAAAATACATGCAGAAGCCAAAACTTGGACCAACAATGCGCAGGGCAGTTAGACCACCCACTCCAGTTAACCCTAATTTTGATTTCAAGGCAATGTACTAAAGGAAACGGAACCAAACTTTAGGAATGTCTTCTAGGGGTTGCTAGGAGATGTGTGACGCCCCAGGTTTTTAATTAACCCTAACCGCCGGTCAATCCGGCTGACAGTGGTCAAATCACAGTCAAGCTGGGTCCTCACCTCGAAAAGCTCACCAACCAACTCTATTGAACCCTTTGGGCTAGTGGACACACTTGTGGGGCCAACCCATGGTCAAAGACTTGGTCAAACCCCAACTAAACCCTAGTATCCATAGCTGTATTTCGAAACTTTTGCCGCGTTCTCCAAAATTCACCAAAACACTTAAAATTCTACCTTTAGGAAATTTGTCTAGCTTATTGAAGGGACACAACTTTCATGTAGATGGGCATTTCAAATTTTGAGTGGAAGGGCATGAAAATCTTGCTCCAAGGTCAGCATCTCCTGTTAATGAACACAGGCTGGCATTCAAAGTTGGCAACTGTTTCTTGCAAATTCTGTTGAGAAAAGCCCTATATAGCCTTTTTGAAAGTGGTAGAGGATAGCTAGATCTACAACTTTCGTGTTCAAAGTTTGGTGCACTCATGTACAAGATTTTGGAGAAAATCGATTGCAAACTGGTGACCAGCAAAACAATTGGCCAGGGCGCCGCGCCCGCACGCCGGCCGCCCTAGGCGTCCGCGCCCGCCGCCGCCCAACGCTCCCCTCCGCCCGAGGCCGGCCGCGTCCCTAGTCTACGCGCCTCGCCGAGGCCGCCCGCACCCCACGACGTGCCGAGGTCGGCCGCCGCGCCACGTGCGCGCGCGCGCGCGCGCGCCGTGCTACGGCCGGACGCGTCCCCCTTCGACCGACGGTCCATCCGCGTCCCCCCGCCCGCATGCGCCGTGCTACGGCCGTGAGTCACGCCGCCGTCACCCCCGGCCGGGCCAGCCCTATTTAACCGCCGCCCTTTCCCTCTCTCGCGTGCCACCGAGCCGCAAGCCCGCCATTGCCGCCGCCGCCGGTGAACTTGCGCCGCCGCTCGCTCCCGCCGTCGGCCGACCGCCTCACTCTCTCCCCTAGGACCCATAGAACCTCCCGAGGTCGCGCATTGTCGTCCGTGCGCCTCTCCTCGCCGTAGCCCCCGAGCCGCCGCGAAGCAACCGCCGCCGGCCGTCGCCGAACCCACGCCGCAACTTCTCCGCCCGATCCAAGACCTCCAACCCACCCTAGGTGAGCATGCACGCGAGCCCGAGCCTTTCCCCGGCCGGGAGCGCCGCCGGAGCCGCCGGATTTCCGGCGAGCCCGCCGCCTCCCATGGTCGAGGGACCCAATTGTGAGCCCTCATTTCTTTCCTGGGGCCTAGTCGCAAAGTTGTATCTTCAATAGTGCATCCCTTTGGCTGAATCTTGTAAAATGCGTAGAAATTTGTAGAACATTCAGAAAATTTCAAACTAAATTTGGTCGGAACCGTGGTGAAGAATACTACAACTTTGTTATACTCACAGGGTCTGATTCTGGATATTTTTAGCATGAAAAATAGGAATGTGAAAAACCTAGATCTGCAATATCTCAAAATCTAGAAATCCTCTATGTCCAATTTTTGGATATGTTGTGTATCATGTCATGAATAGCTTCTGTGCCAAAAATTGCACAAAGTTATGTTGTAAATCTTTTTATATAATTATTCTTCCTTTTATGCAGAATCTGCCTAGAAGATTTTTGTAGCTAAAAATAGTTATGTTTTTGTGCCCAACTTGTGCATGCTATCTTGTTACACCAAAGCACACCTATGGTGATTTAATCATGATTTTTGGATGATCATAAATGTTTATTCTCAATAAACGCATGTTTTCCTTTGTAATTTAATAAAGCAAGATCAATGGAGGTTCTAGGTGTGCTTGCTGGTTCTTTAGGCTGGTTTATGAGCAGAGAGCATGCATGAGGAAGATGGGAGCATTTTGATGCTTGTTCATTTTTGTATGCATTTAATTTGATTTGCTAGCTAGTCTTTTTTTCCAAAGTAATTTATTTCCTAGCTTCCAAGCCTTGAATGTGTGTTCAGTGGCTTAGTATAGATGTGTTGATGCTTATGAAACCCTTCACTGAATTTTTAGTGATTTATTGTTAAATAAAAAGCTTGAAGGTCTTTTATAGATTAATGTTTTGATTAAATTAGGAAAATGCCTTTTTAATTCTTTTTCCCTTTTGTGAAGTGTTATTAAAATTAATAAAAAGTTAAGGTTACACCCTTGCTGTTGAAGAATTAAATTATAAATAAGTATGTTGTACACACCTTTACTAGTGAGAGGTAAAAGTGTTAAACCTTCCACATGAGATAACAATTATAAAAGGAAGCATTACTTAAGGTGTGTAATAAAAGAATAAAACTCATGTCAATAAGAATCTTCATAAAAAGAAATTAATAAGTAATTACTTGTTAAGGTGAATATGACCAACAAGAGTTGGATAAAATAAATAATCTATCACATCACTTGAACCCTGCATTGCATTTTGTGTAGATCTTCCTGACGGTGACTACTCGCTCGTCCCGGAAGCCGAGGAAGGAGACGCGGGAGCTGCACTGCAGTACGTGGAAGTACTCGACGACACCGAGGGTGCTCAAGCTAACTTAGCTGATGAAGGCAAGCCCCGGTGCATATGACCCAGCTTTTCAAAATTTTGTTATACAATTATCTATGGATGTTTGGGCATTTAAGTTTAGGAGTTGGATGGAACCTTAGATGCATGATCCCTAGGTACCTGTGTCCTCACTAGTATGATAGGTCGTTAGCTGCTAAGCTATAGGACCGTTACAAGTCGGGTGATGATGTCACTCGCGAGAATAGGTTCCTAGATAGGAATCACAAGATCCCTTTAAATGGATTGCTCATGTGGTAAGAGCATGGGATGTGGGCTCCGGTCCAATGGCTATTGAGGGTTAAGTGTTTGAACGTACTAAGCACTTGTTGGGAATGGGACCGGTAAGCCTACTACCTTAATGAGGCTGCGAGGGATCCTACTATTACTCATTTTGGGATGCGTCTCACGGCTAGCTACCGGTGGTGTATGGTGAGTCCGGGTGCCTCGCGGGGTATTTCGGATAGCCTGCACCAAAGACTGTAAGATTCGATCCCGACCCAAATAGTTTTGGGAACCGCTTGGTGGTTGTCCTTGCAGGGGCATCCCACCGTGTGTTTAGGTTGGAATCAATCGATTGTCGGCCTCTCACCGTTATCTGAGACTACTTACTCCACTAGCCATGAGATCCCTATTGATGGAAGTTGATGAATTTTATGCTTGATTAATTGTATGGTACAACCTTGTCTGTACCAAATGGCTAATTTAGTAAAGATTAAACCCACTAGAACTTGTGCTAAAATCTTGAAAGTAAGGACATACTCTTTGTTACTTTTCAGCAAAAGAAACCCACTGGCCAAAAGCTTTTCATGTCTAGAGTTGGTGAAGTAGTTATCACCAACAGGTAAGTCTTGCTAAGTATTAGTATACTCAGCCTTGCTATAATATGTTGATCCAGGTAATGCTTTCGGTGATGTGTGGCCCGGAGAGATTCCGCCCGGCTGGGAGCTGGAGTGGGTGGAAGATGACGACTGAAGGCATCATGGGTGGCCTCCCGTGGTGTTCTCGCTTTCCGCTTAGTTAAATTTCGTTGTTTCAAAAACTCTGAACTACGTCATAATGACAAAAACTTCGGTTTGTAATAATGAAACCCTTCGGGATAAATTTCGGATGTTAATTATGTGGTATCTCTGGACTCGCCTTCGTGTGAGTTTTAATGCATATATGTCGATCCTTGTTGCTATTTAAGTGATTCACCGGGCGTTAACCTGACGACTAACGACAGGATGATACTTTATTATTGCTTAATGACCAAAGGGGATTGGTTTAGGCGATAGTACGGTATTCTTCTGGGCGGGTTGTCACAGTTGGCATCAGAGCAATTATATGCACCAGAGATTAATTAATAAACTTAATCACTGGTTTTTTGAATAAAATTTGCCAAGATCGTTTGATTTTCCAAAACACGTTGGTCTGCTAAGGATAAACTATTACGAGAGGCCCTAGAGGGAATTTTTTGGGTTCTTTCAGGTGGCTTAGTATCCAATGGTTTATTTTGCTAACTCCTAGCACATTACTTTATGTCAGATTTACTTTCTCGCACAACCAAACTAGATAAGCCACGTGTTTTATACGTGTGTTGTGCCGCATCACGGGAATTGCGAGGGTTGAAGGAGTGATCCATTCCACGGATCCCATCTTTGCGTCTGGTTGTAAGTTATGTGTCGCCACGTGTTTCATACGTGTGCATTCCGCATGTCGATCATTCGAGGCAAGGAAACACTCCATTAAAATGGAGGGTGTCCGAGGTTGGACGCTGTCCATGCAGCGGCTTAACGCATGGATACTGTTTCTATAGTGAACGGTAATGTATGGGGACGCTTTTGTGACGTGCTGGCATGAAAGGTTCGTTTTCTGCAGGTTCATAACAGCGCTTCGTTAATCGCTAAGTGAGTATCGTGTAGCTCTCGACTAGATATTATAGGGAGAGACGAATAAAAGCCTTGCCACCGGCTCTAACTTCGATTGTTGGCTCAATTGCCATGTGAGGTTGATTAGGACGTCTTGCATGCATATTAAAAATCGAAAAAAATTAAAATGGACCCAAAATAGAACTTTTATATGCCCTCTAAGGAAGATTGTGCTAGTGTGTGCTTTTGTAAAAATTAAGTATTTGTTGTGCGTAAGTGTCATGCTGCCAAAATTTGTAAAAGCTTGTTCGTCTTGTTTTGTACTGCGTGCTAGGAATTAATTTAAACTGGTATGCTAAAACAAGTTACTCCTTGCTAGTCTAGCTTTCGTTCGCAAATTTCGATCACAACTTCTTTCGGTTTGGCTTACACCTTTCTAGGCACACCTAAACATTGCATCCTTCCATTTGTTTCCTTGACCTAGCTCAACCTTGAATACCAAAAGGGTGTAGAAGAACCTTTGTAGTAGCCGGAAAACTTGGGGGAAAATTTATAGGGTTCTGGATTTTTGGTTTTGAATTTTTATTCATAGCTGCCATAACTTCACCATTTGACATGCCTTTCTCCTTGAGACCTGACATGTGTTACATTTTTGTATAGATGGCTTTCCCCGTGTTTCACGAGTTCGACGCTGACGGTACGATCCGTACCAACGGGTTGCACTAGGAGGGTTTTCCACGCCTTGCGTGGGAAGCACTCCGCGCCGCTGGCTACACCACTCCACCGACCTACGAGGTGTCCAAGTTCGAGCGTTTGGGCGTTCCCCGTTGCAGGGTGATCGTCACTGTACTGCCACACCCGGACCACGACGACTGGTTCGACTTGAGTTTGGTCTACTAGGGTTTTATTACCCACGAGACCGTCGAGTTAGCCGCCCTCCGAGTGTTGACGGACTTCTGTGACCACAACCCCACTGTGGTAGCTCTCTTTCCGTTCGGGCTGTTTCCCGCTGTGAGTCCTCACGACTCGGCATGGTTGGACCGTATGGATCACCTACGGGAGTTGCTATTGCTAGCTGAGCCGCTGGATGTCACTTAGACGTTGGCTCGTTATCTTGAAGTCGTCTCCACACTTCAGGGGCTGCGTACAATACCACAGCGATTATCGGGCAGCGTCTGGAGGCAGCTAGGTGGGATTGGCAGCAGTTGTCAGCAGCCCACCAGCAGCTGAACTTTACACTTACCCAGATGCAGCAGGAGAATGATAGACTACGTGCCAGGAGATTCCAGTTAGAGTTAGAGAGAGGCGACCGCCTACAGAGGATAGTAAATCTGGAGGCGGAGGTTCACACCCTGGAGGAGAATGCCGATGCGTACGAGATTGAGAGGTTGACGCTACTTCAGAACATTGCGGATATGCAGCACCAGGTGGAGGAGGTCGAGGTGCAGGTTTGTCGGGGACAACCATAAGGGTCCCCTAAATAACCAGGGGAAACACGCTTAAAACCCGCAAAAAACGCAAAACGCGGACTAACCCACGAACCTAAAGCACATGCAGGACACGATCACGACCCTGGTGGCCCCCGCAGCCCGCCAGGGTGGCACAGCGGACGACCCCTCGGGCGGGGTTCACCACGCTCGAGGATTAGACGCTCCCACGAGCAGAAACCGCCTCGCTCGAGGGCTCAACGCCCCCCGGGCGAGGTCCGCCTCGCTCGAGGGCTCAACGCCCCCTTGGCGAGGACCGCCTCGCTCGAGGGCACCTGCATGCACGTCGTCCACACTCCTGCCCCCGTGTACGGGCATTTAATCCTCCAACACCGCAGGACGTGCGCCACGACCCTGACACGCCCAGGAATCGCGTCCCGGTGTTGTTCCACCGACTCCCTGGGGGAGGCCACCACCGCCACTATGTAGCACTGTGCGATAAGGCTGGTGTCAGTCCCGTGACACTGCACCGCCTACCCCCGTATGGCTAACGCGCCGAGCCCTCGAAGGGGGGGGCACCCTCGAATACCTTTTCCGTGACTACACAGGGCCACGCCGTGACGTCAGGCCGGCGGGAGCGGTCTTCCCCGTCGCTGTCAACCCTGTGCGGCCATCCCCGCCACTGCAGCGCCACGCCGGGCACTGTGACGACATCCCTGATGTTGTTGGAGTGCACGGGGACAAGATGTCGCCACGACCACCACTGTGCCGCGTACGGCCCCCCCATTGATGGCACCCTCGAATCGGCCCACGGGCGGCGGCCGGACAACCAACCACTACGCTGCCACCCTCGAAGCCGCTCCTGTACGAGCACAGGACGCGCCACTACGCCTCAACTGGAGCAGGATTCGCCAGGACGGCCGTCAGCTCCGTGGCACTGCTCGCCACGCCTCTGCACGTAGCAAAATAGTGCGGCACGCATGTAAACTGCTCCCTCCTTGGCCTATAAAAGGAGGGGCAGTCCCCAGCCGCAGGGGACACGGGACGACGGACAGCGATCACCCACACTCTCTTCGCCTTCTCCACGATATTGGCACTTGCCTCAATCAATACCTCTGGGACTTGGAGGCCCGGCCTCTTCTCCCACCACGCTTGTAGCCCCCCTCTACGAGCACCACGGTGCGAAGCAATACAGTGCCCCGAGCACACCACTGCTGGACGTACGGCCCCGGCCGGAACCAGGATAAACCCAGTGTCACTAGTTGCTAGCACCGGCCCATCGAGAGGTAGGTCTCAGCACTCATTACTAGTTAGTGTCGGGACTACATTCTGCACCGACAGTTGGCACACCAGGTAGGGGCTCGCGCTGAAGATCGGCTCGTCACCAGCCCTCTCGATGGTGATTCGCACCGAGTACCGCGGCCAGAGGTATTCCATGGGCAGCTCGGACCCCCTCCCAGCCAGGATTGAAATCCGGTTCGGGGGCCTAAATTTTCCGACCACAGGGAACGGCTACCTCATGTGCATCACCAACCGCGATGAACTCCGCGCGCGGCGGCAGACCGGGGCCGACCCGGCCTCCGTCGCACCCACTACTCACGCCCCGACGTCCACCCACGTGGATGCCGCAGCCCTTCGGCCGCCTCGGCGCCACCGACGCTCCGGCCGGCGCTCGCGACGGAGCACGGACGAAGCGCCGACGCGCTGCGCGCGTTGCCTCGCAACACGACGCAACCACCGGCGAGATGGCCGCCGCCCCGATGGGGGAACACTCGATCTCGGGGCCACGCTTCCCCATCGGTCTGCGTGGCGCCACGACGGCGTACGTCGCCTCCGCCAACACCGACACGGCGACGCGCAGGGTTCACCCTGGCTGCCATGTTCCGGATGTCAGGGATCCCAGTGCCTCCACTGACGAGGAATCGTCCCACGGCTCCGCCAGCGGGCTGCCACCCGCCACCTCACACGGGACGCGGAGTCTGACTTCTCCGGCGTGCCTGACCGGTGATGTTCCTGCGGTTCCTCGACGCCACGAACTACTAGTTTGGCTACTCCGACAACTCCAGTGCCGGAAGCTACGATCCCGCGCGGGAGTGCTTCGTCGTACTCACCAACGACCAAGCAAACGCCGCAAATGCGGCAGAAGCTGGCGACGGGGAGGTTCCCCCCGGCCCGGGAACTGGACCGTACCAGGGTGCGGGGCCAAGCGCTCACCCCTCCTCATCGCCAAGGGGGGCCGACATCAACGCACAACTGGCTCAAGCGCGCGAGCTTGAAGCCAAGCTCGCGGAGGAGGACCGCGCGGTGCGACTGCTTCGAGCCTCCATCTCCAGAGAAGCCTCCGCGCGCGGCGAATGCGCGCGTGAGCTACGCAAGCAAGCCCGCGAGCGCATCAACGTCGACTTCGACGTCGACAACCCGAACACACCCTCGCGAGCGAGTCAGAAGCTCGTTGCCGCCGCGACACTGCTGTGGGCCATGCCCGCCCCCTCGACGCCCGAGGCGCGAAACCTGTACCGCGAGGCACAGGCGCTCATCAAGCAAGCGGCCGTTCAACAGGCCGAAAGCTCGCGAGACGATGGGGGCGCGCAAGGCCCCGAAGCATCGGTACACGCGGGTGGCGTGGCGGAACGGCCCGCCAACCCAGGGCGCATGCCGGTCAGGGAGCGGATCCTTGACACACGCAGGCAGGCCCAAGACAGCGACGCTCGCAATGTCATCAACGCCCGGCGGACGGGAAACGCGGAGACACGGGCGACGGTAGGCTACCACCCCCGGAGGGGTGGACACTATGACAGCCGAGAGGATCGCTCGCCAACGCCGGAGCCCCCGGGAACCCGCGTGTTCAGCCGAGAGATCCGCACGGCGAGCTTCCCTCAGCGCTTACGCTAGCCCACGTCGATCGACAAGTACAACAGGGAGACGGACCCCTGCGTATGGCTCAACGACTACCGCCTGGCATGCCAATTGGGCGGAGCCACCACCGACGAGGTCATCATCCGCAACCTGCCGTTGCACCTCGTTGACTCGGCGCGGACGTGGCTGGAGCATTTGCCGGCCAGTCAGATACACAACTGGGACGATCTGGTCCGCACCTTCGTGGGGAACTTCCAGGGCACATACGTATTCCCTGGAAACTCCTGTGACCTGTGCGCATGCACCCAGAAGCCCGCACGAGTCGCTCTGGGACTTCATACGGCGCTTTTCCAAGCGCTGCACGGATCTCCAGAGCGTGGCCCAGTCTGAGATCGTGCACACCTTCCTCGAGGGCACCACCTGCCGGGACCTCGTGCGCGAACTCGGACGCAGCCCGCCCGTCGACTCAAACGAGCTGTTCGACATCGCCACCAGCTTCGCCTCTGGCGAGGAAGCGGTGGGGGCGATCTTCGATGGGAAGAAAGGCAAGCGCGTGGACGACGTGCCCGCGGAGGGCAGCAAGTCCAAGGACCGCCAGCAGAAGCACAAGCGGGGCAAGAAAGGGAAGAAGCCGCACCGCGAGGCGCGCGAGTAGGGGCGCGACGACGACGGTGACGAAGCCCTTGCTATTGACCCAGCTCGACGGGGTCCTCGAGCGGCCCCTAGAGGCCCTGGGGTATTCGACGACATGCTGAAAAAGCCATGTCAGTACCACAAGACGCCGGTCAACCACACCCTCGAGCAGTGCGATATGCTCAAAAAGTACTACAGCCGCGCCACCGCGAAGGAGGGCGAGGCCAAGAAGGACGGGGGTGATGGCGACGCCGGTGGCTTCCCGGCGGTGGAGAATGTCTTCCTCATCTTCGGGGGACCGATCGTGGATATTTCCAACAGCCAGCGCAAGCGAGAGCAGCACGAGGTCCTCGCCGCGAAGAAGGCGCCTCCCTCCTTCCTCGACTGGTCGGAGGACGCCATCACCTTCAGCCGCGAGGATCACCCGAACCGCATCCCCAACCCGGGTCAGTACCCGCTGGTGGTCGACCCGGTCATCGAGAATGTGCGGTTCACGAAGGTGCTGATGGACGGAGGCAGCAGCCTCAACATCCTCTACGCGCACACTTTGCGCCTGTTGGGGATCGGGTTGGACCAGCTGCGGCCCAGCACGACGCCGTTCCACGGCGTCGCGCTAGGCAAGCGCGTCCAGCCCCTCGGGCAGATCGACCTGCTAGTCTCGTTCGGCACACCAGACAATTTCCGCAAGGAAACGCTCACCTTCGAGGTGGTGGGGTTCAGGGCGCGTATCACGCCATCCTTGGCCGGCCGAGCTACGCCAAGTTCATGGCGGTCCCCAACTACACCTACCTCAAGATGAAGATGTCGGGGCCCAAGGGTGTCATCACCATGGGCTCGTCGATCGAGCACTCATTCGACTACGACGTCGAGTGCATGGAACACGTGGAGGCTCTAGCACTGGATGAAGCGCTCGTGGCGAACTTGGAGAAGCTGGTCAACGAGGACCTCGACTCCACCGCCAAACACACCGGCAGCTTCGAGGCTGCTGAGCAGACCAAAGAGGTGCCCCTCGACCCTGCTGCCCCTGAGGGCAAGGCGTTGAGGGTCAGTTCCACCCTCGATCCGAAATAGGAAGTAGTGCTCGTCGACTTCCTCCGCGCCAACACCGACATCTTTGCGTGGAGCCCCTCGAATATGCGAGGCATCCCGAGGGAGGTCGCCGAGCACTCCCTTGACATCATACCTCACTCCTGCGTCGTGCAGCAACGGCTGCGCCGCTTTGACGAAGAGCGGCGCCGGGCGATCGGAGTAGAGCTGCGGAAGCTCCTCGAGGCCGGGTTCATCAAGGAAGTGTTCCACCCTACGTGGTTAGCTAACCCTGTATTAGTGAAGAAAAAGAATGGAAACTGGCGGATGTGTGTAGACTATACTAATTTAAATAAAGCATGTCCTAAAGTTCCTTTTCCTTTGCCACGAATTGATCAAATCGTTGATTCGACTGCGGGGTGTGAGCTCTTATGCTTCCTTGACGCCTATTACGGGTACCACTAAATAAAAATGAAGGAGTCCGACCAGCTCGCGACTTCGTTCATCATGTCGTTCGGGATGTATTGCTACGTAACAATGCCGTTCGGTCTCCGAAATGCGGGCGCTACATACTGTTGACGGATAAAAGACGTATCCCTCTACGATCCGCAAGCGTACGGACCCCACACCTTTTTCACCACGGGATTCCCAAGGTTCTTGTCAATCCGCGGAGCAAAGGGATTACAAGCGTTCGATCTACAATGACACACTAGCTACTAAAACCCTAACTATTATTATGCTAGAAAACAACTAAACTACACTAGAGAGAATGATTAAGATATCAAGATAAAAGACACTCGCCCACGGGTCTACGATCTAGAGCATGCAATCGCTTAATGACATGAAAACCAATCTAATCTATCGGGGTGGTGACCACAGTTTCGCCCTTTCCCTCCTCTCGTACTGTCACTACGCAAAGGTATTCATGACTAGACCTTTGATGGACATGGTGTATTGAATGGATCCAAGGAAGCATCGAGGCCTATACTCCCTTTACGGCATGGTAGCTAACCTTAAGCATGAAAGTATATTCAACACAAGATGATAGATAGATAATCCAACAAAGTGCGATTACATCTCAAGATCGATTACAACCCATGGACGAATGAGAAGATTACCCCATCAAGGTGCTGATCATGGCACCGTTGATCATGGTTTCCCTTCCGCCGGTGTCTTCCTTCTTCTCCACGAGAGGGTGCTTCCTTCGAGGTGGTTGATCTCCCTCCGGAGATCCTCCTCCTCTCTCTCTAGCTTGTGGATGGCCTTCTGGTGCGAATGACTCTCCTCCTCGGTGTTGGCGGCACCTCGGGGCTTTTAGGGTTGAAGATCCTTCGAGTGCAAGGAAAATGGGACCGAACCGGCGCCAGAACTGGGCTGGGCCAGCCGGCCTGGGCCGACCGGCCTGAGCCCACTTCGGCCCGGTTCGGTCGCCCCTTTTGCTCTATGGGTCCTCATGCACTTATGTACTTTGCCCCCTCCACTTGCATGATTTTGATGATGTTATCCTCGCGTCCAAGATGGAGGTTCTCTTCGCATGAAGTTCGATCTTTTACGCTTCAATCCCCGGGGGTGTTCCTCGTAGCACTTCGGTCCTTGCCACCTTTGGAAGTGATTTCATCAAGCTCATGAACACGAACAAGACTCCGTAAATGCTCCTTTGAACTTGTTGCGAAACCGTCCTTTATGTCCATGTTTTCCTACATAAACACAAAACTTCCAAATGCATGCACAAAGATGAACTTGTTATATGATTAGTGTGCATAGTGGCGGGTTAGTTCCATAATCAAATCCAAACCAAAGTGTAATGAACATGCTAGGTGCACCAAAATACACCGTCAACATCCCCCCATGCTTAGCTCTTGCTCGTCCTCGAGCAAGTACTCATAAAAGAACTTCATCCAAGGTGTTGTAATCATATACCACTTATCCGTCTTCACAATTTAGTCAATCCCTTCATCTTTAATACATAAACACAAAGTAATGATAATCAAACATAAACATGGGAGTTTAGAATTTTTACCACGTCATGTTTTACCCCACAACTCAAACTCTTCACTCGAAGCTTTCAATCTCAACCATGCTTACTTCTTTGCTTCCATCGAAGGGTTTTTATGATTTTCAAAACAAAAATTCCTGCAACAAGTATTAGACAAAAACCTTTTTTCAAGCTCTCTCAAGTCACTCATATGAAGTGGCTATCCTAACCAAATTTTATAAAACTCTCACCTCCCATTAATCTATCATATATCACGTAAAGTAGAGCTATAGGTAGGGCTAGCGCAATCAACACAAGTATTGTCAAACTAAGAACTTCCTCTAATGGTTGTCTACCTTTCAAAGCCAATGATCATGAGAATTAACCATATGTAGGGATATCAAGGATGAGAAGATTTAGAATGGTGGACATGTGCAAGGGCAAAAGAAAATTGTGACTACAAGGCACCGATGACGTTCTCGTTGTCGGATTGCACATGGTTGGAAATAGAGTAAAAGTTTCTTTTCTTTCACTTGATCCATCCCTCTCATATCTTTATTGCTACCTCTTTTATCTATTCTCTTTTTTTCCTTTCATTCACATATAATTTTGTTTTCATCTTTCTTTCTTTCTTTCTTTTCCATACTCATACTTTTTCTCTTTATTTTTCTCTCTCTTGACAACCTTTCAAAGCTTTCAATTCTCTCTTTCCTCGCATGCATACAATCTGTAATTTTAAATAAATCATGCTAGAGACGAGACGAAACTTTGAAAATAGGTTGTGTTCAAGGAATACGATGTACAAAAGAGATGTATAGGGTTGGGTATGGAATTCGACGATGTAGTGACTTCCATTGTGAAAGTCACGTTACCGAATATATGACGAGGCTAGCAACAAAAGATAAGAACAAGAACATGATCATTGCTCGAAATTAAAACTTACCAAGAGAGAAGGGTCCTAGCCTAACTCATCGTGCTAATCACACTTATGGTGGAGCGAAAAAATAAACTTGGCTTTGGATAGGAATTTTTTCTTACTCTCAACTTAGAAAAAGAGGTTTTGCTAACCTTTATTACAAGGGTTTTAAGATAATTTTCAGAACTGAAATCCTCCAACTTTTAGCATTGAACATAGCACAACTAACATGTGAAGCTCAAGATCGAAGTGCGGTATGGGTACTTTAAGTAGTAGCAATTCCACTAAGCACCACGGTAAACATTTTTCAAACCACATACTTATGTTCATATATCAAGAATCGAAGATTAAACAAACAAGTGAATAAAGATAAGCAATACATAAAACACAAAGATATATATATATATATATAGACTCTTTTTATTTGATTTTCTTTGACTCAACACTAATTTAAGACACTTGCAAAAATTTTAAAACACACTCAAAAACTAAAGGCTCATTAAAATGCTAAGACTCTCACACGAAGATTAAATCGAACCTAAACTTGAAGTTCAAAAGCTAAGGCTAGCGAGCTAGCTCTCCCCCACGCTTAAAACATACGACGCCCTCATCGTATCTTACAAATTCCTAAGGGGAAAACTAGATCTAGTGGTACTTCAAGCAAGTATTGCACCACTTGCCTCTCATGTTTCCAACCATGCCGAAAAGTTTGCGCACGTTACGGTTAAGGAACTTGAAATTGTCTCCAACTACGTGCTCCAAATCCTCCATACGCTGCTTCATCGCTTCCATGGCTTGGAGACATTCATCGGCCGACGTGTAGAGATCCCCGATGGATTGACGGCAAGTTTGACAACACATCGGATGCAATCCGAAGGGGTCTTCATCGCCATTGTCTCCACCGTCGTCGCCACCTCCATTGTCATTGCCGCTCTCGTTGCCATCGTTACCGTTACCGTTGGGGCCATCGAGAGTCCTCTCTTTGGGCTGCTCATCCCAAATGTAGAGGTCGTTATCATCTCTTCCGGCGGCCGCCCACGAGCTCGGGCTACGATCGTCGAAGTAGTCGCTACCCCCATAATCCTTAGGCTCGGGCGACGCTTCCTTGTAGTCTTTGCGCTTCATGCCTTGGATGCATGCCGACCTTCGAACGGGCGTAGGGACCTTCTCTCCTTCGACGGGGTTGTGAGATGCAAGAGCTCCGGTCAGGACACGCCCTCCGCAACAGATGCGTGCGGTCCTCTTGATGGGTAGCTTGAGCTCGCATCGCATCGCCTCCTCCATCGATGACTTCTTGGCTTCTAGCTTCAACTCTAATCTCCTTGGGGGCACAATGGCTGCTACAAGGGTGCAAAATATTGCTTGAAAGGTTTGATCCTCGAGCTCCCAATTCGGCCAAATAAATAGTCCTGAGAGAAAAGCCCTAGGAACCTTATTTTCCTTTTTTACACTTCCCTTAAAATTTTCTGACCAAACAAGGAAGTCAAAAAGGAGCAATTCGGGCAAAATTCGGCGTCATCGGCCGTCGGAACCCTCTGGGCTGGTCGGCCTGGGCCGGCCGGCCCACCCTGCCTCGGGGGCCGGGCCGGTCCAGTTTTTTGCACACCGCCCTATTTTTTCTTCCTTAGCCCATGGGAAAAAGTTGGCCCAGTAAATCTTCGCGAAAAACTCCAGAAAATTAAAAAGAAAAACTATTTACAAAAGTTGATGCCTTGTTTTTCGTCCTAGGCGGGACGTTCGGGCTCTTCCTCCATGGTGAAGACGTCAACATGGTGAAGGGGCACGACGTCGGGTTCGTAGTAAACCTTAAGCCGCTGACCATTCACCACAAATTGATCGCCGTTTGTATCCATAATGGTTACCGCTCCGTTGGAGAACACCGAATGCACAACATAAGGTCCGTCCCATTTGCTTTACAGTTTCCCCTTTCCGAAGGTTTTAAACCTCGAATTGTAGAGGAGGACCTTATCTCCTTTAAATTCTTTTTTCTTCAATCTTTTATCGTACCACCTTTTGATTCTCTCCTTGTATATGCTTGCGTTTTCATATGCTTTCAACCTCAACTCCTCTAGCTCGCTTATTTGGATCCTTTGTTTCACCACCGCGGCATCGAGGTCGAGGTTCATCTCTTTAATCGCCCAATAGGCTTTATGTTCCAACTCAACCGGAAGGTGGCAAGCTTTTCCATAGACGAATTGATAAGGGGTCATACCTATCGGTGGTTTAAACGCCGTTAGATAAGCCCATAAAGCTATGTCTAATTTCTTTGACCAATCTTTGCCTCCCTTCTCTATGGTCTTGTTGAGTATGCTTTTTAATTGCCTATTTGACGTCTCCGCTTGTCCGTTGGTTTATGGGTGATAGGCCGTAGAGACCCTATGCTCAATTCCCAACTTGGACAAGCACTTTTTGAAATTCTTCCCGGTGAAGTGAGTTCCTCCATCACTTATCAAGATTCTCGGTGTACCGAAACGGGGAAAAATCACGTTCTTGATCATAGTAATGGACTCCTCCGTGGAAGCTTTACGACATGGTATTGCCTCTACCCACTTGGATACATAATCAACCATAACAAGGATGTACTCGAATCCAAATGAGTTTTTAAAATGCCCCATGAAGTCTATGCCCCATACATCGAATACGTCGATTTGTAGGTTGTGTTTCAAAGGCATAGAATTTCTTTGAGAGATGTTTCCGGTTCTTTGGCATTAGGGGCATGATGCAACATATCTTTTAGTATCTTCATGCATCTCCGGCCAATAGAATCCGCTCGACCATACCTTTGCTTGGGTTCGAAAATGGCTATAGTGTCCACCGTACTCCGCCGAGTGACACTTTCTCAAAATCTCTACCCTTTCTTCTCTTGGCACACATCTTCTCATTACTCCATCATTGCCAAGTTTGAAGAGGTATGGTGCATCCCAAAAATATTTCCTACTTTCGGAGATTATCTTCTTTTGAGTGTTTTTATCTAGATGGTCGAGAGGCATCTTTCGAATTGCTCGAATGATATCGATCATCCATGTGTCTTTATCAAGCACTCTATAGAGGTGGTCATCTCTCATCTTATCTTCTATGGGATCTTTATCATCTTGTCCACGATTCATCCTAGACAAATGATCGGCCACAACATTTTCCACCCCCTTTTTATCACGAATTTCAACATCAAATTATTGGAGAAGAAGGATCCAACGAATCAAACGTGGTTTAGCTTCCTTCTTAACCAAGAGATACTTGATGGCTGCTTGATCGGTGTAAACAATGACCTTCGAGTTCACGATGTAAGATCTGAATTTTTCGAAAGCGAATACCACCGCTAGAAACTCTTTTTCCGTAGTGGCATAATTTAATTGTGCCCCACTAAGAGTTTTGCTAGCATAGTAAACAACGTGAACTCGGCCTTCCTTTCTTTGACCCAAGACCGCGCCTACGGCGCAGTCACTTGCGTCACACATGATCTCGAAAGGTTGGCTCCAATCCGGAGGTTGGATGATGGGAGCACTCACCAACGCATTTTTCAAGGTCCGGAATGCCGCTAGGCACTTCTCATCAAAGTCGAAAGCCACATTCTTTTGAAGAAGATGTGTTAAAGGCTTAGTGATCTTTGAGAAGTCCTTAATAAATCTTCTATAGAATCCGGCATGGCCTAGAAAGCTCCTTAAGGACTTAACATCCGTAGGAGGTGGGAGTTGCTCAACCGTCTCTACCTTAGCCTTGTCCACTTCAATTCATGTCCGAGCACTATGCCTTGCTTAACCATGAAGACTTTTCCCAATTTAATACCAAGTCTACCTCCGCACACCTCGTAAGGACCTTTTCCAAGTTTGCCAAGCAATCCATGAACGTCTTCCCATAAACGGAAAAATCATCCATGAACACCTCGACAATTTCTTCGATGAATTCCAAAAATATGGCCATCATGCAACGTAGAAAAGAGGCCGGAGCGTTGCATAGGCCGAAGGGCATCCTCCTATATGCAAACGTTCCGTAAGAGCACGTAAACGTTGTCTTATGTTGATCTTCTGGGTGAATGGGAATTTGCATGAACCCCGAGTATCCATCGAGAAAGCAAAAATAAACGTGGTTTGCTAACCTCTCGAGCATCTCGTCGATGAACGGTAGGGGGAAGTGATCTTTCTTCGTCGCTTTGTTAAGCTTACGATAATCGATACACATTCGCCACCCGGTCACGGTTCTTTACGGTATCAATTCGTTTTTCTCATTCTTCACCACGGTCAAACCTCCTTTCTTTGGTACACAATGTACCGGGCTCACCCATTCGCTATGCGGAACCGGGTAGATGATTCCGGCATCAAGTAACTTGATGACCTCTTTCTTTACTACCTCTCGCATGGCATGAGTTAGCCTCCTTTGGTGGTCCACTACGGGCTTACATTGGTCTTCCATCGGTATATGATGAGTGCAAAAGGCTGGGCTAATTCCTTTGAGATCATTAATCGAATATCCAATCACCTTCCTATGTTTTTTAATAAAATCAGCAACGCTTCATTTTCTTCGGGACTCAACTCGTCGCTCACAATGACTGGATAAGTTTTGTCTGGGCCCAAAAATTCATATTTTAATCCTTTGGGCAAAGGTTTAAGGTCTACCTCGGGCACTTGTGGCTCCTCGGGTTTGATTTCTCCTATGTCTTCGAATTTCTCTTCCTCCACACTACCATCATGCGGCTCTAAGCCTTTTGTTGCTTCCTCTAGTTCTTCATCTTGTTGATTACTAATTTGATTTTCTATTGCTCTTTGCAGCGGGTCTCTAAGGGTTTCAACAAAACAAAGGCTATCTATCTCTTCTACTTCTTTATCTTCGGGAGGAAAGGGTGTAAGGTGACGAAGAAAGTTATATGTGTACTTTGTTCCATTAAGGTTCATTGTTACTTTGCCTTCTCCGGCATCTAACACGTCATCAACCAACTTAAGAAAAGGCCTACCTAAGATTATGTGATCATGATTACTATGGTAAGCATCAATAACAAAGAAATCGGTTGGTATGTAGTTTCTAGAGATTTTTACTTTCATGTTGCAAGCAATACCTAGAGGTTTGATAGTTCTACCATCTCCCATAATTAATTTCGTTGATGTTGGAGCTAAGTCTAGGTTGTGGTCTTGAACTTTATCGTAAATTTTAGAAGATAGAACACTTACCTGGGCTCCGATGTCGCATAAAGCTTTGCATTGAACTCCGTTGATCTCGCAACTCAAGTGTGGTGTCATCTTCTCTTCTTCTTCGGATCCTATCGAGTAGATTTCGGCGAGGCGAGCGTATGGTGATGCTTCGGGCTTGATCCCCATGATTCTCTTCACCTCGGCAATATGTTCCGGACCCACTATATCATCTCTAAAGAGCTTTTGAAAAATCTCACCGGTGGTTTCAAGGTCGTATGAATTTTCCGCTTTCTTCTCCGGTGGGAAATCCACTTCCAATGCTCTTGCCATTCCCTTTTGATTAGGGAACGGTCTTCTCTTGTCGAATACTTCTCCGTAATCAATAGGAACCCAATCCATTGGTTCGAACTCCCTTAGTGGCTTCGCGCTTGACATGCTTCTCTTGTTCATCTCCTTTGGTACGACAAAGTCGCCGTTTGGTGTAGTTCTTGACTTGATGTGTTCTTGTTCAAGCTTTTCCATGATTGGTTCCTCTTTTGTGACTTCCAAGGTTGCCTCTTTAGAAAAATCAGCACACTTCTTCTTCCTCGAATTATATTCCGGCTCTTCCGCAAGTCTTGTTTCCCAATCTCTTCGCATGGCAGCCGCTTTACTAACTTTTAGTAGAAGTTGAGCGACTTCCGTGAGTGTTTTATCCATGAGATCCCCACCTGCACACATTTCGACGTGTTACATGCAACTAGGGGTTAGGGAAAAGAAAAATGTATGCAAGAGTACGTCACCGGTGAAGCCGAGTTTTGGTCCTTGTTCGATCAATCCATTAAACCTATCCCAGGCTTGGTCTATCCCTTCCTCTTCTCCTTGCATGAAAGTGATCACTTGCCTCCTTAGATGTTGAACCTTGTTAATTGGAAAGAACTTCTCGCAAAACTTCTTTGTCAACTTGTTCCAATTGCCTTCAACTTCAAAGGACGCAAACGAATACCATGTCTTTGCATTGCCGGCAAGTGAGTAGGGAAAGAGATTCCATTTGAACCATTCATCGGGAACTCCTTCTTGACACACCGTGTTGCATATTGTCGTGAAATCCCTTATGTGTCTATATGGGTTCTCCGTAACCATCCCTTCAAATGGGTTCGCCGCCACCATCTCGACGATCTTGGATTTAATCTCATACTTGGTCGCTTTGAGCTTCGAATCCGACTCTTGTACTTTTATGTCTTCACATCGAGTGCTAGCGTAATCCCTTAGTGATTTCTCCGGTTCTTCCACGGGTTGATTAACGAACGCCATCTAGACAATAAGATAAAAACAAAAAAAACAAAACAAAGGTTTTTCTAGATAATATATGTTAGATATAGCAAACGAAAGATAAACTAAATATAAAACTAAGTTAGATGCAAATCAAACGATGTAAACTAACTTGCTCCCCGGCAACGACGCCAGAAAAAGGGGCTTGTTGACGGATAAAAGACGTATCCCTCTATGATCCGCAAGCGTACGGACCCCACACCTTTTTCACCACGGGATTCCCAAGGTTCTTGTCAATCCGCGGAGCAAGGGGATTACAAGTGTTCGATCTACAACGACACACTAGCTACTAAAACCCTAACTATTATTATGCTAGAAAACAACTAAACTACACTAGAGAGAATGATTAAGATATCAAGATAAAAGACACTCGCCCACGGGTCTACGAAACTAGAGCATGCAATCGCTTAAAGACATGAAAACCAATCTAATCTATCGGGGTGGTGACCACGGTTTTGCCCTTTCCCTCCTCTCGTACTGTCACTACGCGAAGGTATTCATGACTAGACCTTTGATGGACACGGCGTATTGAATGGATCCAAGGAAGCATCGAGGCCTATACTCCCTTTACGGCATGGTAGCTAACCTTAAGCATGAAAGTATATTCAACACAAGATGATAAATAGATAATCTGACAAAGTGCGATTACATCTCAAGATCGATTACAACCCATGGACTAATGAGAAGATTACCCCATCAAGGTGCTGATCATGGCACCGTTGATCATGGTTTCCCTTCCGCCGGTGTCTTCCTTCTTCTCCACGAGAGGGTGCTTCCTTCGAGGTGGTTGATCTCCCTCCGGAGATCCTCCTCCTCTCTCTCTAGCTTGTGGATGGCCTTCTGGTGCGAATGACTCTCCTCCTCGGTGTTGGCGGCGCCTCGGGGCTTTTAGGGTTGAAGATCCTTCGAGTGCAAGGAAAACGGGAACGAGCCGGCGCGAGCCGGGCCGGGGCCGGCCGGCCGGGCCGACCGGCTCGGGCCGACCGGCCTGGGCCCACTTCGGCCTGGTTCGGTCGCCCCTTTTGCTCCGTGGGTACTCTTGCACTTATGTACTTTGCCCCCTCCACTTGCATGGTTTTGACGATGTCATCCTCACGTCCAATATGGAGGTTCTCCGCACATGAAGTTCGGTGTTTTACGCTTCAATCCCCGGGGGTGTTCCTCATAGCACTTCGGTCCTTGCCACCTTTGGAAGTGATTTCGTCAAGCTCATGAACACGAACAAGACTCTGTAAATGCTCCTTTGAACTTGTTGCGAATCCGTCCTTTATGTCCATGTTTTCCTATATAAACACAACACTTCCAAATGCATGCACAAAGATGAACTTGTTATATGATTAGTGTGCCTAGTGGCGGGTTAGTTCCATAATCAAATCCAAACCAAAGTGTAATGAACATGCTAGGTGCACCAAAATACACCGTCAACACATACCAGCGATGTATGCAGCACGTTTTCGGAGATCACATCGGGCGGACCGTTGAGGCGTACGTAGACGATATAGTCGTGAAAACCAGGAAGGCGGACGGCCTGGTTGGCGACCTCCGCATCACGTTCGGCTGCCTACGGGCCAACGGGGTGAAACTGAACCCCGAAAAATGTGTCTTTGGCATGCCGCGAGGCATGTTGTTAGGATACATTGTCTCCCCGCGAGGCATCGAGGCCAACCCGGAAAAGATTGCCGCCCTCGAGCGAATGGGTCCAATTCGAGACCTCAAGGGGGTCCAGAAGGTGTTGTGGTGCCTTGCCGCTTTGAGCCGCTTCATTTTGAGGCTCGGCGAAAAGGGCCTACCCCTCTGCCGGCTCCTAAAGAAACACGAGCACTTCTCCTGGACCGTCGAGGCCCAGGAGGCACTTGACAAATTGAAGGCGACGCTCGCCCACGCCCCGATTCTTATGCCACCTCAGGACGGCGAGCCTCTGTACCTCTACGTCGCCGGGACCACTCAGGTGGTCAGCGCTGTCACCGTAGTAGAGCGCACGGAGGAGGGGCACGCCTTGCCAGTCCAACGGCCGGTATATTACATCAGTGAGGTTCTGTCCGAGACAAAGGCGCGTTATCCGCAGGTCCAAAAGCTGCTCTACGCAGTGGTCCTCACGCGGCGCAAGCTCCGTCACTACTTCGAGGCTCACCCGGTCACGGTGGTCTCCTCCTTTCCGTTGGGAGAGATCATCTGGAACCCGGATGCAGCAGGCAGGATTGCCAAGTGGTCGGTAGAGCTGATGGACGAGACACTCGCTTACGCGCCGTGCAAAGTGATCAAGTCCCAGATCTTGGCGGACTTCGTCGCCGAGTGGACGGGCACGCAGTTGCCGCCGCCACAGATCCAGGCCAAGTGATGGACCCTCTACTTCGATGGGTCTATGATGAAGACAGGAGCGGGCGCGGGCCTGCTTTTCGTCTCACCTCTCGGGGAGCACATGAGACACGCAGTGCATCTGCACTTCCCTGCGTCAAACAACATGGCTGAGTACGAGGCCCTCCTTTGCGGCCTCAAAATCGCCATTGAGACGGGCATCAAGCGCCTCGACGTGAGGGGAGACTCGCAGCTCGTGATCGACCAGGTCATGAAGAACACGAGCTGTCACGACGACAAGATGGAGGCGTACTACAAAGCCGTGCGGGCCCTCGAAGACAAGTTCTACAGCATAGAACTCAACCACGTGCCTCGCCGGTACAACGAGGAGGCGGACGAGCTCGCCAAAATTGCGTCGGGACGAATTACCGTTCCCCCTGAACGTTTTTGCGCGGGACATCGCCCAGCCGTCCATCAACCTCGAGCCGTGCCCCTCGAGCCACGAAGAACCCTCGGGGGCTCCCTCGAGTCCAACAGGCGCGGAGCCTATGGACGAGGACCCATCGAATGAGGCATATGCACTCTCCCTACTCGAAGGGTATGGTGCCGACGAGGCTGAGGCCATGAATACGGAGCCAGCCCCCAGCGAGGGGGACTAGCGCGACAAATACATCGCCTGGATGGATCGAGGGGAGCTGCCCTCGGACCGATCCGAGTCAAGACGCATTGCCAGGATGGCCAAATCGTTCGCCCTCGTCGACGGCGAGTTATACAAGTGCGCCGCGTCAGGCGTCCTGCAGCGATGCGTCCCCATCCCTCAGGGGCGCGAGCTCCTCCGCGACATCCACGCGGGCGTATGTGGTCACCATGCAGCGCCACGCACCCTCGTGGGCAACACGTTCCGCCAAGGCTTCTACTGGCCCACCGCGGTCGCTGATGCTAGCGAGATCGTGCGCACCTGCGAAGGGTGCCGGTTCTACGCCCACAAATCTAACCTACCTGCACACGTCCTGCAGACTATACCCGTCACATGGCCCTTCGCCGTGTGGGGGTTGGATATCGTCGGGCCTTTACGGAAAGCGCCCGGGGGCTATACCCATCTGCTGGTCGCCATCGACAAGTTTTCCAAGTGGGTCGAGGTGCGCCCCATCATGAATCTCAGGGCGGAGCAGGCCGTGACGTCCTTCACCGACATCATCTACCGCTTTGGAGTGCCCAACTCCATCATCACCGACAACGGGTCCCAATTCACGGGCAGAAAATTCCTAGAGTTTTGCGATAAATTCCACATCCACGTGGACTGGGCAGCCGTGGCGCATCCATAGACCAACGACCAGGTGGAGCGCGCCAACAGCATGATCCTACAAGGCCTCAAGCCTAGGATTTTCGACCGACTGAACAAGTCCGGTCGAAAATGGCTCCAAGAGCTACCAGCGGTTGTGTGGAGCCTTAGGACCACCCCAAGCAAAGCCACCAGATTCACCTCGTTCTTCCTTGTCTATGGTGCGGAGGCTATCCTCCCCACAGACTTGGAATACAGGTCGCGCAGGGTTCGGGGCTGCGATGAGGGCGCCAACCAGCGAGCCCGCGAGGACTCGCTGGACCAATTAGACGAGGCCCGCACCGTGGCCCAGATGCACTCCGCGAGATACCAGCAAGCCCTAAGGCGCTACTAAGCCCGGAAGGTGCGGCGCCGAGACTTCAGCGAAGGGGACTTGGTCCTAAGGCTGCGCTAGGACAATCGAGGCCGCCACAAGCTGTCGCCCCCATGGGAGGGACCCTACGTAGTGGTGAAGGTGTTGAAGCCCGACACATACAAGCTGGCCAACGAAGACGGCGAAGAACTCACCAACGCTTGGAACATCCAGCAGCTACGTCGCTTCTACCCTTAGCGAGGATTTCCAAGTTATTTGTTGTAAATTACATGCCCAACACCCCAGTTGGCAGTTTAGATGTAAATATCAGCAAGTTAATAAAGTTAAAGGGCAACTTGGCTCTCCCCAGAAAACCAAGTCACCCTCGGGGGCTACTACGGGGGGCATCCCCCCGAAAAAATGGTCCCATTTTTTTCGCAAAAATTCGCAAGTACGCCAACTACGCCTCGACACCTAAGCCTCAGGCAAACTCAGGCGGAGCGTGGGCGACCAAGCAGGAAAGACGCGCGAGCCGGAGATAGCCCATGCCTCCAGCAGGATACGACCCTTCTCCCTCGCCTCTAGACCAGCGGGTCACTCGTGAAATCGAAACTCTCTACCTTGGATTTGCCTAAGTCAAGGAAACGAGCAGCGGAACGGCGTGGCAAGCGAAACAAAGACAGTGTTTCTATTTACAAAATACTTCAAACAAATAGTTGTTCAATACATGGCCACGAGGCCTGAATGCTAACATCTCAAAAGGGCTTGACGCCCAGTGGTCCTTAGGCTTGGGGGTCGCCGACACCAGGAGCATCGGGGAACAAAAAGTCCATGAAGTCCTCGTCGAGCGTGTCAGCAGCAGTGGCGGCAAGCGTGTCCGCGCGGTCCATCGCCACTTCGTCTTCAACGGCGACCGGGATGACGTAGCCTGACGACACAGCCTCGAAGTCCACCTGATAGTGGGACACCACCACGCCGAGCGCCTTCTTGACGCCAAGATGGAGGGCGTGGCGCATGCGCTGGGAGACATGCCCCCCGAGGGCGCGCAGGCGGCTCGCCAGCGAACTCCTGGCCTGTGCCTCGCCCTCCTCGATCTCTTGGTAGGTCTCGAGGGTGGCGGCCTGCAGTGGCTCCAACTCCTGTTGAGAGGAGTTGTAGGCCGTCTGCACTGCCTCGGCCTGGGTGGTCATGTTCCCCAGGGCAGTCCGCATGCCTGAAAGCCACAAATGAAGAAAAAGAAAGTTGGGAGCGAATCCTCGAAAAACAAGTCGACAAGCAAAAAAGCGGCGGAAAACAACTCACCTTCAACCTGCTTCCTCTCCACCTCAAGAGCTTGGCGCACCTCCTCGCCCCCTCGCTGCAGGTCTCGGACGGTGGCCTCCTGCTCCTCGAGGGACTGGCGCAAGTCCTCGTGCGAGATGCTAATCTGGACCAACTCCCCGTTGAGCCTCGAGACCTTGTCCTCCCACTGCTTGAGGGCGGCCTGCGCCCCCTCGAGCGCGGTGCGCTCCCCGCCGGAGCCGACCCAGCGCCTCCTCCCGCGCCAAGCGCTCCCGCTCGAGTGCGGCCCGAGCTTCGGCGAGAGCGCCCCGCTCTCGCTGGAGCTGGGTTTCCGCCTGCTGACACACGGCTCCCCCCTGACGGAGCTGCTCCTCCGCCGCGGCGAGCGCGGCAGCCTTGCTCTCCAGGGTCGTACTCAACCCCTCGGCCTCCTTGGCCTTCTCCTCGGCCTGACTCTGCCAGGCTCGCGCCCCCTCCAGGGCCGCGCGGTCTGTTGGAGCCGGGCGCGAGCGAGAGGCGACCTCGGCCTACCACGCCGCCGCGGCCGGAGCGCGCCCCGACGGGGTCTTCGCGCGCCCTGCGTAGCGCGTTGTCCCGCTCCACCAGTGCCGTCCTCACCCTCTGGACTGCGGAGGCGTCTCCCGCGGCTTGGGCGTCTTGCTCCGGAGGTAGGTCCAGCAGGGCCTCAGCCCTGTATGCCAGCCACCGGTCTGGCAACCTTAGGGCCTCAACGAGGGCGTCAAGGGCGTCGTACTGCCCCCGGTACTAGTGGAGGTCGGCGTCGAGGCGGTCAAGGGTGTCGTATCTCTCCCTGGCCCGGCGCTCCAGATCCTGCCGCCAACGAGCAAGGCGAGAGGAGGAGAAGTCAGGAAAAGCACGAACGCGAAAGAGAGCGGGAGGAGGAACTGCGAGATTTGACGAAATCCAACTAACCTGGAAGACGCGCCATGCAGGATGTTGATGGTGAAAATCCGTCAACCTAGCCATGAGTTTACCTTCGGTGTTGGCATGAGTTTTATACCTTATCCATTGGTACTAACCCCCGTGGTATTACAAGTTCACGTGTGCATGTCGGTTTTGGAGTTTAATGTTTATGCAGGGTTTTAGTGTTGAATGCAAGACTTTCGGGATACGTTCATCAAGCACCTCATGACAAGACCTTGAAGCCCCGTACAAGTCATGCAATGAAGCAAACTTAACTCCAAGAAGCCAGGGACTTGATTCGAGAAGACGACAGACTCCGAGGACCTGACCAGAAAAGTGCTGAATCTTGCAAGACAAGGAGTTGTGTCCAATTCGGAGAGGAACTGACGACATGGACCTACATGCAGAAGGGGGAAACATCCAGGAAGCAAGGGAACCGACGTAGAGCAAAGGAGGCCTCGGGCTGGGCCTGGATGGGCCTGGGTCGGCCGGCGTCCGGTCGACCTGCCCCATCTAGGGCCCATTTGCCCCCTCCTTTGCCCTAGCCGCCAATCGGGCTATTTATAGCCCCCTGACCGAGAGCCACGGAGAATACAATTCGTCATCGGCCGCTGAGGAGCAGAGAAGAGAGGGACACCATCTCAGAGAGGAGAGGGTCGAGCTAGTTGACTAGGGTTTCCCTAGCCGACATGGGAACCTTGCACGGAAGACCACGTCGGAGTTCCCGGAGCTAGAAGCAAGATCAAGGAAGGATCCCGGTGGTGATCTTGTGTATGTATCATTGTTATAGTTGAATTATCAAGTTGAATCTTTTCCTAGCGATCAAGTGTTTCCTCGAAGATTTCGTTTTTCGATCGGCTTTGCTTATTCCAATTCTATTCTCGAGATAGGTTACATAGGGTGTTCTTGTAGCCGCGGTGGCTAGAGGTACACGCCGGATCTTCCGAAAGAATCTCGACTTGTCTTTTGATTCGCCCTAAGCTCCCCGCATGAGTAGGGATACGTTGTGACAGAACGGAGGTTCCGAAAGGTGGATGTTTTCGGATTTGGACGGGAAACCACGATTTAAAGAGGCTTCTATTAAGATTCGATTTGCTACTTCTTCTCTTGCTTGGAACTTCAACAAAAGGCTTACCCCGATCCCTCTAGATCGGTTTATCTACCCAATCTTACTTTGTTTTCTCCGGTCTTTAGTAGATTAGATTCGTTTTGTGGCTTTTACTTAGATGCATTAGGGTTTCTTTTATCGAAGATTGGAGTTACTTGGCTTTATTAGATTAAGTTTTGCGTCACACATTTGTTCCACGGATTCGATACCTTGGGTTCACCACTCGAGGGAAGAAGGGTCCCTTGACTACGACGGGAGACTTGTCCGCTTGCAAGTCATAAACGAACTTTGATACAACTATTAACCGTCAACAAGCCCCTTTTTCTGGCGCCATTGCCAGGGAACAAGTGATCAAGATTTGATTTTTTATTGCCTTTTCGTAATTTTCAGTTTTCTTTTTGTTTTTCTTTTTTGCATCTACTAAATTTTGATCATCCTCAAAATACATCTAATCTAGTTTGTCTAACTCTAGTTTCTATAGATTTGTTTTTACTTTCTAGTTTTTGCATACTTTGTTTATTGCTAACCCTAACAGGAGATGGACGGCTACCTCTCCAACAAACCCAATAATTTTGTGGATGATCCAGAAAAACTTTACAGGCTAAGGAGACGCGAAGCACATCAAGCTAAAAAGCTGGATTTTCTAGATTCGGAGTCGGAAGACAAAGGATCGCAGGAATCTCCGAAGAATTCACCACCTCAAAGTCCTCGGGAGAATCGACTTCCACCGATGGGTGACCAACCACTGCAAGAACGCAAGATTGGGGAGCTATGCACCCCAGACATCATCGACCTACCAATCTTGAACCTTGAGGAGATCGGGAGACCGTTCGAGATCAAGTCCTCAACAATCCGCATGGTGCAACATTCACCCTTCACCGGTAAAGAGGATCCGAACCTTCACCTCCAAGCATTCATTCAACTATGTCAGACTTTCAACATGGATGGGGTGACTCAAGATCAAATGAGGGCAAGGCTTTTTCCGTTTTCACTACTCGGGAAGGCTTTGCAATGGTTCCACTCTCAACCGGCGGAGACGGTGCAAAATTGGAACACGTTGATGAAGGCTTTCATGAAGGAATACTACTCGCCGGGTAAAACTCAAAGCTTGCGTAATAAGATTGCCACCTTTGTTCATAATCCTACGGAAACTATCTCGGAGGCATTCGAGCGCTTCAACGAGTACACCCGGGCGGTTCCACATCACAAGTTCCCGAAGGAAGACCTCGTGCAAAAGTTCTATCAAGGACTCACCATGGCGTCAAGGACGATCATCGATGCATCGGCGGGAGGATCCATCATCGAACTTACACCGACGGAAGCTTTCACGCTATTCAAGAAGGTCGCGGATAATGACACATGGGCGTCATCCGGGCGCCTACATCCGGTTCAACCCACGGGGAACGTCAAAGGAGTCTTGCAAGTGGAGAAGGAGAACATACTTGAAGGCAATATCGACTCGCTCATGAGGAGGTTGGAGAAGATGGAGATGGAGATGGAAAAGAAAGAGGCTCAAGACTTGAAGGCCGCCGAAGCAAGGTCCACATGCGAAGAATGTGGAGAGTATGGCCATGTCCGCAAAGATTGTCTGGAGGAAGCCAAAGTGCTCGACTACATGAGGAAGGGAGAATTGCCGAACTTCCGCTACGGGCAAGGTAGGCCTCAATTTAATGCAAGCTCATCTATTCCTAACGCGGTCATGGATGAGCAAGCTAAGATCAACAAGGACACCGTCACCAAGTTCAATACCATAGACAAGGTGTTGGAGAACATCGATAGCAAAGTGACGGAGGTCGGAAGTTCCAATCATCAAGTGCTCAACATGATGAAGATGCTCGAGACGCAAGTTGGACAACTTGCGGGGCGCCTCACTAATGATGAAGGGAAGCTTCCGGGACAACCCAAAAGTCCCGAATCGGCAAAGGCCATTCAAACACGTTCGGGGAAGGAGACCGAAGATCCGGAACGTTCCGCGGGAGCAAGGAAGCTTAAACCGTCCACCGAGGTGGAAGGAGTTGCTAAAGAGAAGGTTACGGGGATCGTCACCGAGGAACCCGAATTTGAGATGCCGGAGGAAGACACGAGGATACCGCAGCTCAAGCCACGCTTCTTCCGAGGTAAACTTGACAACCACTTTGAGAAGTTTGTGGAAGTTGTGCGTAGACTTAGCATCAACATGCCATTACTAGATGCCCTACAAGTACCTACATATTCTCGTTACTTTAAAGATATACTTGCAAATAAATATGAGATAGCAACACTCGGGGTAGATCATGTCAAGATGTCCGAGGAGTGTAGTGCCGCTATTGCTAATGGGCTAGAGAAGCAAAAGGACCCCAGGTGCCCTACAATTCCATGTTCGGTTGGTTCTTTCAACTTCGAGAAGGCGTTATGCGACCTTGGAGCTAGTGTAAGCGTCATGCCGAGGGATGTGTTCGAGAAGTTACGCCTACCAATGGAGCCTACGGGTATATGTTTGGAGTTGGGTGACAACTCCATTCGCTATCCCTTGGGCATTGCTGAAGATGTACCCGTGAAGATCGGACACCACTTCATCCCCGTCGACTTCGTTGTGCTCGAGATGGGAGAGAGGGAGAAGCTGCCGCTCATCCTAGGGAGGCCTTTCCTCAAGACCGTGGGAGCTACTATTGATGTTGGCAAGGGGGAGATCATGTTCGGTATCAACGGAGAAAGGAGTTCCTTCAAGTTCCGTCCAAGAATCGAGGCATGCAACATGATTGGAGTGAAGGGAGAACCAAAACAAACGGAGGGGCTGAAAAAGAAGAAGGAGCCGAAAAAAATGAACGTAAAGAAAATCAAAGAAGGTGTTGCATCCGTCAAGACAAAGGATGAGAAGCCGCCTGTGAAGACTAAAAAAATGACTAAGCCGGAAGACAAGCCCGTGCCCAAGATGGTGCGGAAGTGGGTACCCAAGATTGCAACGCCCGCAAAGAGCGTTGATCCGGAGTAATCAAGTGAAAAAGTCTAGCTATAGACTATAAACGAAGCGCTAGGCGGGAGGCAACCCGTTTCGTCGAGTCAAGAATAAGCTACCGGGAGGACAACCCGATTCCAGGTTTTTCGAGTATTTTTAATAATTTAGTTTTTTGAGTTTTATTACGCAAAGACATTAGACTTAGAAGTGGTTGAACAATATTAGAGACATAATTCTTGATTGAATGTTTGCTTTATCATAAACCCTTTGCATGAACCCTCCTATGTGCTTATTTGTTCTTTTCTTTTCGAGAAACCTCAACCAAATAATTTCAGAACCTAACTCAACCTTTCACCCTCATTATGGTGCTGAGGTTGACTTATTTTTCATGCTAAAACCATACGAGTAGAGCCACGATTTATATTTAGGAGTTAATAAAATTCAGCACGTGGTAGGACTCGCGTGAACCTAGAAATCAAAACTTTTGGTTGGTTTTAAAAATCTTTATCCTTGGTTTCTCTAGGATTAGAATTTTTCTAAGCCTATTCTAATTTTGTTTTATTCAAAATCTTTCTTATTTAGCCAAAACTAGAACCTAAACCTATGCCCCCATGATCAAGCCGGGAAAAGTTTGCTCTCAACCGATGAAGGCAAACTATACCGGTGAGACCGATATCAACGTAGTCGAAAAATATTTTCGACTTACATTTGTTTTTAATGATTTAAAAACTTCTCTAAAATTATGTTTGAGCTCTTGCATGGCTCCAAAAAATATTTTAAATTTCGAATTAGAGGAGTGCTTAACCTTAAACATACCTTAATGGAGGCAATCTAGTTTGAATTAATCATGCATGCACCATTGGATTCCCTTTCATCAACTTTCACCAATTCCACATGCAAAGGACAAGCATGGTGGGCAGCAAGCATCAACTTTGCAGGAATTTCATGGTGGCATGTGAAGCAAGTGGAGCTAGGGAGCATGGACATGACCCAAAGCATGGAGCATCAAGTGGAAGGACCAACAATGCAAGGAAAGGAGTGGACGAGAGCGTTTGGGCGGTGCAACTCGTGGAGCACGCGGGCGGGGAAAGTTGCGGGAGGCGAAATGATCGTCTTCGGAAGAAAGACGAGGCGGGGAGGTGCACCGAGGACCCCAGGCCGGCCGGCCCAGGCCGGCCGGCCTCACCTACTTAAGGAGCCCCTCGGCTCCCGTTTTCTGCAGGCAAGCTTCCCTCTCCTTCCTTTGTTTGTGTGTTCAAGTTTGTGTGCTCAAAACCTCCGTAGACATAGCCAACCTTCCCAAGCTTGATAGCTCAAGAAAAATCCACATCCTTAATCCACTCGAAGTCCACATCCGAAGCAAAGAGTTTAAGTGCCTAGTTACCGGTTGCAACCCGGAGTTTTAGTTGAAGAAAAGAGTGCAGCAACCATGTGGAAGAAGACCACAAGTCTCTTCTCCAAGAAGAAGAGTTCGTCGTCGTCCAAGTCGTCATCAACCACGTCTTCGAGGACGCACTCGGTTTCCGAGTCTCCCCGGAGCATGGAGACGGATACGGCACCACCGAGGAGGAACGATGCTCTCCTCCTTGGTGGTATGGGGGCTGCAAGAAGCACGTCCATGAGGTTTACCGAACCTCGTGGGCACACGGAGGAGCAGCCCGCGCCACCACGACGATCGACCCGTTCAACCGCGCCACCTCCCTACACTCCGATTTATTCTTCGTACGGCTTCATCATCTTGTCGTCGTCGGAGGAGGAGAGGCTCTCTAAACTTGAGAAGAGGCTTGTGCCCAATGTCGAGTTCGACGACCAAGCACTCTACACCTTGGGTTTTGGCACCGACATATACTATATGTTGGGGCACCTTGGATGGGTGCAGTTCTCCAACGGAGTATCGGTCGACACCCACTTGGGGTTCGCCTTGGAAATTTTAATGACTATTGCACCTATCCTTGATGATGATGGGGTGCAAAGCTTGTCATTCCGTTTGGAGGGAGTCCAACAAGTGGTTCCCTACGAGCACGTTAGGGAGCTGCTTGGATTCCACAAGGGAGCTCCGGAGAAAGTTGACGTGCCACTCGGCATGTTAGCGGGATTTTGGAATATGATCTCCGGGGAAGCCCATCAACAACGCAATTGCATCCTCAACCCCATTATCCGGATATTTCACTCTTGGATGTGCAAGAGGGTATTGGGGAGGATGAAGGAAACGAAGGTGACCGACACAGAGTTGAATTGGCTATACTCGGCTTTAATTGCCAGGCAGCCAATATACCCCTCTTACCTCATGATCAACCGTTGGTGTTGTGAAGCAACATCGGGGGCGGGTAATATTGGTTCGGGGTGCTACCTCTCCATGTTGGCCTTCTCCTTACGGCCGGGGATCGCAAGAAACCCCGACCATCTTTTGCGTGGTACCTCTCTCGGAATTGAGTATTTGCGGCAAGGCAAATACATTAGTGGAGATGAGAGAGGAGGTTATCGGTTGGCCATAGTGAACCTACCCCTTCCGAATGATAGGTTTAGGCTTTTCATCGAAGGGAGAGAAGATTGGTTGAAAGAGGGACTCCTTGTCCCTGCAAGGAAGAACAAAAGAGGAAGAATCGTAGAGGAGGGAACATCCTCCGCACAAGCGAGTGGAGCACAACCCAATGTGCAACCATTCGGCGGGATCCCTCCTCCGCCAAGTTATTACGGAGGGCCACAAGAGCAAGCATGGGGGGTGGTGCACCGGTACCCCCACCAAATTATGTGGTGCCCAACGCTAACTTTGCGGAGCCCTACGCACATCATCCCCAACCACAACAAAGCATGGCCATAATTGGAGGGTATGCTGCAAGAAACGCCCAAAACATCGCAGCCATCCAAGCTAACGCAGCTCAACTTGGTGAAGGAAATGCAAACATTGCCTTTGAGCTCGGACGCATTCACCTTGTGGAGCCAAATCAATTCGTCGGAGGGAATGTCCAATCATATTATGAGCAAGGGTATTACTATCAAGATCATCAACGTCAACCACCGGCGGAGGACTAGAAGATTTAGGAACTTTAGTTTTCTTTTCTTTTTCTCTGTAATTTTCAGCTTTTGCTTATGTGTGTTTGCGTAGTATTTTCTGTTTTTATTTAAATTTCAGCAAGCATGTTTGTTTATTTTCAGTTTGTATTTCAACTTGATGTCATCATTAATAAAGACACCACCTTGATTATATCATTGGAAAAGTTACAAAAATTTGTGCCATGATGATATATGATTATAATTGCAGCTTTGTTCATCTTTGTAATTGATTTATGCATGTTTAAGCTAGTGCTCTCTTAAAAATACAAATCTGAATTTATTTAAATGCTAGCTTAATTTTCAGCGGAGGTTATGATTAAAATAAAGACCCATGGTGTTTTATGTGCTCTCAAGTTATGAATAGATTAAAGATGTCTTTTATGCTCAAAAATATCGCTAACCTTGTCACAAATATCACTTGTGTGTTGCTCAACCTATCCAAAGCCTAATATATATTTGAGTGCATAAACCTTAGTGTACAAGATTTATTTTTGAGTGAGTTATTGCAGGCCATGATTTCTCTGGCCCGAGACTAAGAAGTTGGTCATTCCATTTTTGCGTATCTATCTTTTTGCTAGCCTTTTATCCGTGCATTGTGTATCCCCGCATTGGAGATCTCACAAACCTCGCCGGATATCCACCCTTAAACCCAATATCATCTTTTGTGATTACCTCCTTGACCACAACCTATCGTTGAGAATGGATCATCAATTCAAGGAAGATCGCAAGACGGTGCCGACATTGAAGATTTCAAGTATCTCTCCAAGGAAAAATATTTCCGGTACCTACCTTATTTTTCGCCTCTTTGCTCGAGGACGAGCAACGTCTAAGCATGGGGGAGGAGGTAGGTACGGTGCAGTTTTAGAGTTCAAAAAGGGAGTATTTTGAAAAAAATGAAATGATGAATGAAAGAAAAAAATTCGGCGTTGTACGTGACTTCCAAGGTGAAGGTCTCACAAGAAGAAAGAAAAATATATATATATATAATGAATGAAAGAAAGAAAGAAAGAAAATATGAGAAATATGAGAAAGAGAAAAAATATATGCGTAAAGTGAACTCCCCGGTTCTCTAAGAGTGCATTCAAGGCTTCAAGTTAAAAAGATCCATTCTCATTTTCCAACCATGTGCAATCCGATAACGAGGACTTCCTTTGTGCCTCGGGATCACTCTTTGCCACTCATTTAAAGTGTGTGTATTTTTC
The DNA here is from genome assembly GCA_947561735.1 of Cenchrus americanus. Taxonomy (NCBI): domain Eukaryota; kingdom Viridiplantae; phylum Streptophyta; class Magnoliopsida; order Poales; family Poaceae; genus Cenchrus; species Cenchrus americanus. The sequence goes on from OX387245.1 coordinate 183,580,234, forward strand.
TCTTTCCCCTCCTTGATTTAACATTATTTTCCAATGACCTTTTTGACGAGTCTCGGTAAGACCATGAGAAGCTTGTCTTGTTTTGACAACACCTCATTTATAAAATCTTGTTAGGACTAAACTTTCCCAAAGCACCATATAAAGCCTACCACACATATATGTTATGAGAGGGAAAGGAGTAGAATATATAGGCTTGAGAGACAAGCGAGATGAGAGTTCATGAGCAATATGCAAGATGATTTAAATTTGTGAACTTGGTTTAGCTTTTCTTTATCTCGTTCTTTATTTCAAAAATTCTGAGATCTATTTTAAACTTTGTGAGCATGTTAATACTTGTGGGATAAGCTTAACTAAGAATCTACCCTCCGTAGACATGGACCTACATGCAGAAGGGGGAAACATCCAGGAAGCAAGAGAACCGACGTAGAGCAAAGGAGACCTCGGGCTGGGCCTAGATGGGCCCAGGCCGGCCGGCCCAGTCCGGTCGGCCCAGGCCCATCCAGGGCCCATTTGCCCCCTCCTTTGCCCTAGCCGCTAATCGGGCTATTTATAGCCCACTCACCGAGAGCCACGGAGAATACAATTCGTCGTCGGCCGCCGAGGAGCAGAGAAGAGAGGGACACCATCTCGGAGAGGAGAGGGTCGAGCTAGTTGACTAGGGTTTCCCTAGCCGACGTGGGAACCTTGCACGGAAGACCACGTCGGAGTTCCCGGAGCTAGAAGCAAGATCAAGGAAGGATCCCGGTGGTGATCTTGTGTATGTATCATTGTTATAGTTGAATTATCAAGTTGAATCTTTTCCTAGCGATCAAGTGTTTCCTCGAAGATTTCGTTTTTCGGTCGGCTTTGCTTATTCCAATTCTATTCTCGAGATAGGTTACATAGGGTGTTCTTGTAGCCGCGGTGGCTAGAGGTACACGCCGGATCTTCCGAAAGAATCTCGACTTGTCTTTTGACTCGCCCTAAGCTCCCCGCATGAGTAGGGATACGTTGTGACAGAACGGGGGTTCCGAAAGGCGGATGTTTTCGGATTTGGACGGGAAACCACGATTTAAAGAGGCTTCTATTAAGATTCGATTTGCTACTTCTTCTCTTGCTTGGAACTTCAACAAAAGGCTTACCCCGATCCCTCTAGATCGGTTTATCTACCCAATCTTACTTTGTTTTCTCCGGTCTTTACTAGATTAGATTCGTTTTGTGTCTTTTACTTAGATGCATTAGGGTTTCTTTTATCGAAGATTGGAGTTACTTGGCTTTATTAGATTAAGTTTTGTGTCACACATTTATTCCACGGATTCGATACCTTGGGTTCACCACTCGAGGGAAGAAGGGTCCCTTGACTACGACGGGAGACTTGTCCGCTTGCAAGTCATAAACGAACTTTGATACAACTATTAACCGTCAACACAGGACCGTTGTGGATACGCAGCGCCTCGTTCAGCGCCTGGTTGAGCGAAGCGCCGTGATCACAGAGCTCTTGCCACAGCCCCCGCTCCGCTTGAGCCTCGACGAAGCGGGCGGCGGCGCGCGCGCACGCTCCCGCTCCCGCTCCGGACGTCTTCGCGGGGCCGCCCGGGTTGGGAGAGCGGTGTGCGACCACGAGGCCCCGGCACCATAAGCCCCCGCCGCCGCGCCGTCGTCACCCCGACCACGAACGCCCCCGTCGGGGGCTCGGGGGGGCGATGCGGCGAGCTCGCCCATTGGTCCCGGCCCGGGCGGCGGGACGTCGTCGTCCGGGACCTCCACCACCACCGCCCCAGCCGGCCGGCGGCGGCGGGGCGCCAAGAAAGTCGACGGCGCGGCGACCGCCACGACCGTGGTTGCTTGTCATGACCATCGCCGCCCGCCGCGGCTCCGCTACCGTCGATGGCCGCCGCGGCTCTGCGACCGTCGCCGCCGTTGCGGCTCCCGCCGCCGTCGACGGCCGCCGCGGCTCCGCGGCCCCGTCGCCGCCGGTTGTGCCTCTCGCGGCCATCACCGCTCGCATCGGCTCCGTCGCCGTCGCCGCCCGCCGCGGCTGCGAAGGCCGCGGCCGTGCCACGTGAGCCCTCGCTCGCCGCCTTCGCCGTGCTCACAGCCGCCTGTGACGCCCTCGATGAGCGCCGCCTAGTAGGGACGGCCGCGTCTGACCTCAGCACCTTGGCAGGCGCGAGGGGGCACGGTGGGCGCCACACTACGAACGCAAATGCAAGAAGGTCAAACCCTCGCTCGTCTCAAAGATGCGGCGTGTGGGGCAGTGGTCGCCTACCTCAGGGTGGAGAACCCCCGTTTCCTCTTCCTCGGGGGCTCGGCGGACATTGTGGCCGCCGCCGGCGTGGCCGCCGCCGCACCCCCGGTCGTCCCGGTGGCGCGCGCGCGCGCCTCCGCGGCGCACGTCGCCTCTCTCGTAGGGCGCGCGGCGGCGGGCGCTCCCGCGCCCGCCCCGGCGCTCCCGCGCCCGCCCCAGGCGATGTCTCCTCTGCCGCCTTCGTGGCTCTGGGCGAGGGGGGGGCGAAGGCTCCCACCTCTCGGGGAGAGTCCATCCCCCATCGCTCTCCTCCTCCTCCTCGTCGGACGACGAGTACTCCGAAGTCACCGGGGAGGAGAGCCCCAGCTTCTCGCGCAGCCGAAACTCCTCATTCCTCTGTTCCCGGCGCTCCTGTCAGTCCGGGGAGGAGCAGCAGGGTCAGTCCGGTCTGGACCAGACCAGTCAGGCAGGACCACCACTGCCGACCCCACAAACTTCGCCTACGGGTATAGGGGATTCGGTGGGCAAAAAGGATGTGCAGCCGCAACAATAAGAAGGATCACTAGTACAAATGCTATCATCTATGACCATTACGTAGTGACGATTTCCTGTTTGTCATAGAAGTTCTCTTTGCAGTGACGAAAAAATATTTGGTCATAGAAGATTATTCTTTCTATGACGATATTCAAATTTGGTCATAGTAGTTAATTCAACAGTGACGAATTGTTGAATTTGGTCACAGTTGACGAGTGAGGGGTGAGAAGAACAACATAATGACCAAACCTATAATCGTCACATAACATCATACTAGGCCGACCGTCATGTGGGACCCGCAAACCTACCACGTGGCCCTCACCAAGGGTTGGGCCCCACCAACGCATGGTCCCACTATGCAGAACCTGTGGGTCGTTCTAGCTGGCCAACGCATGTGAGCAGGTCCTTAGATGGGCTCTGGCCCATAACCGCGCCGAGGCCCACGATTGCGACTCGCATGTGCGCGTAGGGTCTGGCCCGTCCCCGTGCGGAGGCCCACGATGGTGACCAGCCCAACTAGCATTCGCATGCGCAGTCGCGCGTAGGGTCTGGCCCGTCCCCGTGCGGAGGCCCACGACCGCGACCAGCCCAACTAGCACTCGCATGCGCGACTTTTATTGGGTGCAAAAAGTGGAGTCCCGAGAACTTGAACCGGAGACCGCTCGAAACAACAAGTGAAGACTTACCACTGCGCTATCGAAGGATTTGTGTTAGTCCTTTAATCGTTTTGTCATTCAATTCACCAAAATCCACTTAGGTGACTAGATGCACTTTCAGTAATGACCTACAATTAGTGGAGGATTAATGTATCAGTGTGTAATGTGTCATAGTGACCATAAGTGGATTGACTAGCTAATGCAGTTACCTGCTGGGACTGTGAACCCATCATTTCTGAGTAAATCATTCAATCGTGTAACGGGTAAAGGGGGAAATATGGGATTTCACCTCGGGTTAGGACGGAAGGGGAGCAAGAAACCCTAAAATCAGATGGAGGTGGGGACGAGGTAGCAGATCTGGACGGACAACAACACCGCGTCGCCGGAGAAGAAGAGGAAGAAAACTGCGTCACCGGAGAAGAAGAGGAAGAAGACTGTGTTGCCGGAGAAGAAGAGGAAGAAGACCGCCTCGCTGGAGCACGTTACAGAGTCGTGCCGCCTGGACGCACATCCATAGGGGGCGGAGAGGAAGCTCCGGAAACACCACGACCACGCCGACAACGGAGCTTACCTCGTCGACGGTGCCTCTACGGGAGTGGAGTGTGGTGAGGAGAAGAAACTGAGGGAGGGAGGAGGGGTGGTATAAGTAGGTCAGGGATTTCGGCGGGCAAGAAGCGCGCACGGAAGTTTCCCCTTCCCGCGCGAGCCCGCCACAGCTCCCGTCGTCGCCAAATATTCGCCCGCGCGCGCGCCGCTAGAGCCAGGCCGAGGAGGAACGAGGGGAGGGGGGCGTGCGGCGCGAGCCAGGAGAGAGAGGGGAAAATGGCCGCCGCCGCCCTGGCTCCCAGCTAGGGCACCGGTATCAAACAAGGGGAAATGGCCCTACTGGGCCTGGCCGGCCTTTTTTGGCTCATATCAAACACGCCCTATTTATGCTTCCGGAAGGTGATAAGCTTACGACATTCCAGCCCACTGAAGTCCATCTAAATGATATTTTTCTTTTTCCTCAGCCCACTCATGACTATTAAATTAAAATGTTCCACATTTTTCAAAAATGTTACAACATTTTTTCGTCAACATTTCTAGTATTTTTTCGTCAACATTTTAGAAAATGTTCCAACATTTTTCGGACCAACATTTATTTAATCAACATTTTTCTGGAGTTTTCTTTCAACATTTTTCAGAAATGTCCCGACATATTAAGAAATGTTGTTTTCACCAACTATTTTTTTTCAACATTTTTTAAAATGTTGGACAACATTTTTCTCTATTTTTTAAGACTCTTTCCAACATTTTATTTGAGAAACGTTACAACATTTTTAAGAAATGTTGGTTTCACTAACTATTTTTTTGTCAACATTTTGAAAAATGTTGCAATGTTTTTTTTGAAAATGTTGGATTTTTTTTACTCCCGGCAGTGACGGACGGAGCGCAGGCGCAGTGGTCGCGGCATCCAGCCCTCGGCACGCACGGCGGCCACCCGAGGTGGTCGCGGCGGCCGCCCCGCGCGCGCGGCGGCCGGCCATGGCGCGCGGAGGGCGCGCGCCCGCGTGGTGCGGCGGTGGCGGCGGGAGGTCGCGGAGGCTAGCGAGGCGTGGGGGCGCTCGCGGCGGCCATCGGTCATGGCTGTGGTGCGCGGGTGGCGGTGGCGCGCATGGGTGGAGGGAGGTAGAAGAAGGCTAGGGTTAGCATCTCGTGGGCTGAGTGGGTTGTTAGTTGGGCTTCTGGTGGGTTATTGTTCGCTCGCGAAAAAACCTTTGGAAGATATATAGGATTTCCCGGCTGCCGAGAGGGATTGGGTCGGGGCCTCCTATATAACTTCCGGAAGTTACATAAGCGTGGAACTATAAAGACCACTAGAGCCCACTTACTTTGGTTTGTTCCATTAAGTTACAGGCTTACAGCACGAGCGAAGCAACAATATGATGCTGGAGCGCTACGAAAAATGGGACACAAACTTTTTTTTAACATCACGTACTTTAAAGCGCCGTAGACTTTTTGACTTTTTTTTGAACTTTTGGACGCGAGAGGAAAAGGCAGATGCAGACTTTTTTTGAAAATATTTCTATTTTAAACCAACTTTTCAATATAGATATCAACAATTTTTAACCCAATGTCTAACATTTTGTTCTTCACAAATATTTATTTTCTTCCAACAAACTTTACTTGGAAAGTTTAACATCTCAACAATTTCACAACAACTTTGAAACATTTCTATTCTACATCAACTTTTATGCAAGGATACCAATATTTCTTAATCCAATGTCAACATTTCCATCTTGCACCAACAACTACTTCAAATAATTCAACATTTTTGTCAACAATTTCACAATAAATTTAACCGTTTATGGTCTAAATCAACTTTTCTATACATATAATAACAATTCTTAACCCACTGTCCAACATTTTTGTTTTTCGCAATAATGAAAATTTGTAGTTTAATTAAATAAAGCCAACATTTCTCAATACTTATCACATTTTCTGTATCATTTATCATTTCTCAATATTTATCATTTGTCAACAATTACCATTTCTAAATATTTATTCAACCATAACAACAATTTTTAACCCAATGTCCAACATTTTTTCATAAATATGAACATTTATAATTCAACTAAATAAAGCATGACAATTCTTAACAATAATCATATTTATAATATATTACACAAATATGCAATTTATTACAACAATCTTTATTTAAATAATTCAACATTTTTTGTCAATGGTTTCACAATAATTTCAAATAATTCTATTCTAAATCAACTTTTATATAAGGATGCCAACTTTTCCTAATACAATGTTCAACATTTTTGTTATTTATAACCAACATTTCCCAATATTTTTATTAGGTTTAAACATTCCTATTCTAATTCAACTTTTATGCTGTGGAAGAAAGAATAATGTCAATATTTTTATCAAAATTACATGAAACGAACCCATACTTTTCTTTAAATGATTCAATAATTGTTTCATCTGAAAAACTTCTACACATTGCCTAATATTTTATGTGTAAATCAACATTTTTCATTCATAAGAGTGAAAATTTGCATGTAAATTGAATCAAGTTCAACATTTATCAATAATGTAATTGTGCATCACCTTTTATGTTACCCCAAGACAACATTTACGTTATGAACAAACATTTCTATTTGTATGTCTAACATTTATCTTTTGAACATTATTTAGATTTAACTTACTTCGCACATACCAACATTTTTTATTTGTCCAACAACGATTGTTGATACATGTAGATAAATCAACATTTTCATGTTTTCTATAATATCTAATAATTTGTTTGATTAAAACATTTATTTTACTTTCATATACCAATAATAATTCCTTCAAATAATTCAACATCTTTTATAGTCAACAATTTTGCATAATTTAATGCCATTTTCATTCTAAATCAACTTTCATATTTGAATATCAACAATTTTTAACCAAATATCCAACTCGTAAATTTTTTCTTATTTATTATTAAACATTTATTAACAACAATTCCATATTTCTATTTTACAACATTTATTAATAACAGTCAATATTTTAGTTATTATTGAACATTTAGTTGACATTTATGTCTTGGTTACAAATCTGAACATATTTACTTTGCACCTCATCATTTCCTTAATAACAATATGATTTATATTTTCTTCAACATTTTTGGTTCCTAAGAGTGAACAATTGTATGTAAATTGAAGCAACCTCAACATCTTCTTAATAATAATGTGATTTATATTTTCCCTCGACATTTTTCATTCATAAGAGTGAAATTTTGTATGTAAATTGAAGTAAGCTCAACATTTATCAATAATGTAATTGTACATCACCCTTTATGTTACCCAAGTCAACGTTTATGATACGAACAAACACTTTTACTTGTATGTCTAACATTTATCTTTTGAACATTACTCGCAGACCAACATTTTTTGATTTGTCCAACAGCAGTTTTTGATACCAATAATAATTCCTTCAAATAATTAAACATATTTTATAGTCAATAACTTTGCACAATTTAATGCCATTTTGATTCTAAATCAACTTTCATATTTGAATACCAACAATTTTAACCTAATATCTAACTTGTAGATTGTTTCTTATTTATTATTAAAAATTTATTAATAATAATTCAATATTTCTATTTTTCAGCATTTATTAAGAACAAATCTGAACACATTTGCTTTTCACCTCAACTTTTTTTAATAACAATGTGATTTATATTTTCTCTCAACATTTTTCATTCATAAGAGTGAAAATTTGTATGTAAATCGAAGCAAGCTCAACTTTTACCAATAATGTAATTGTACATCACCTTTTATGTTACCCGAAGTCAATGTTTATGTTATGAACAAACACTTATATCTGTATGTCTAACATTTATCTTTTGATCATTACTTAGATTTAAGTTACTTCGCACAGACCAACATTTTTTTATTTGTCCAACAACAATTGTTGATACATGTAGATAAAATAAACATTTTTACGTTTCTATAATATCTAATAATTTGTTTGATTAAATTTTGTTACTTTCATATACCAATAATAATTCTTTCAAATAATTCAACATCTTTAATAGTCAACAATTTTGCATAAATTAATGTCATTTCATTCTAAATCAACTTTCATATTTGAATACCTACAATTTTTAACCTAATATCCAAATTGTAAAATATTTCTTATTTATAATTAAACATTTATTAACAATAATTCAATATCTCTATTCTCGAAGATTTATTAATAACAATCAACATTTTACTTATTATTGAATATTTAGTTCACATTTATGTCGTGGTTACAAATCTGAACATGTTTACTTTTCACCTCAACATTTACTTAATAACAATGTGACTTTTATTTTCTCTCTACATTTAGGTTCATAAGAGTGAAAATTTGTATGTAAATTGAAGCAAGTTCAACACTTTCTTAATAACAACGTGATTTATATTTTCTCGCGACATTTTTCATTCTTAAGAGTGAAAATTTGTATGTAAATTGAAGCAAGCTCAACATTTACTAATAATGTAATTGTACATCACCTTTTATGTTGCCCCAAGTCAACGTTTATGTTATGAACAACACTACTATTTGCATGTCTAACATTTATCTTTTGAACATTACTTAGATTTAACTTATTTTCCGCAGATCAACATTTCTTGATTTGTCCAACAATGGTTGTTGGTAAATGTAGATAAATCAACATTTTTATGTTTCTATAATATTTAATAATTTGTTTGATTAAAATGATTTTTTATTTTCATATACCAACAATAATTACTTCAAATAATCTTTTATAGTCAACAATTTTGCATAGTTTTATACCATTTTCATTCTAAATCAACTTTCATATTTGAATACCAATAATTTTAAACCTAATATCCAACTTTTAAAATGTTTCTTATTTATTATTAAACATTTATTAACAACAATCTAATATTAATATTCTCCAACATTTATTAATAACAGTCAACATTTTACTTATTATTCAACATTTAGTTCACATTTATATCGTGGTTACAAATCTAAACATATTTACTTTTCACCTCAACATTTTCTCAATAACAATGTAATTTATAATTTCTCTCAACATTTTTCGTTTATAAGAGTGAAAAATTGTATGTAAATTGAAGCAAGGCCAACATTTATCAATAATGTAATTGTACATCACCTTTTATGTTACCCCAAGTCAATATTTATGTTATGAACAAACACTTCTATTTGTATGTCTAACATTTATCTTTTGAACATTACTTAGATTTAACTTATTTCGCACAAACCAACATTTCTTAATTTGTCCAACAACGGGTGTAATGTAGATAAATCAACATTTTTAAGCTGGTGCATATCAAAAACGTTGACTTAATCTCAACAAAGGTGGTTAGTGTATAGAAATGTTATATAAACATCAACAAATGCTGATTTATGTAGAAATAGTTTTTAGCCAAAATAAATAAATGTTAGCGTGAGTGTAGAATAAGTCAAAGGAAAAAAATGTTATATAGGTGAAAACTATTGGTCAAATATAAAAAAAAATGTTGACGAGTCTACCGTAAATTAGTTGAAAATGTTGGGATATGAAACATTAGAGATATAGCTAAAATGATGTTATATGAAATAGGCATCCAAGGGATATGCCTCACTTGAAGTTGAATGTGCTCATACTAGCATATATGGTAGCCATGAACCAACCTTAGCAGATGGCATGTATTCTGATGACCGCTTGAAATGCTTCACTTTCTCTACTTTCTAAGTATTTTTAGCACAATATTAAGTGACCAGCGCTCCTTCGTAGCTGAAAGCAGACAATAGAACAACATTACATCATTGCTCATTCATCAAGCTAAGTGAAAAGGAAGAAAGAAAATACACAATCACTATTAAATGATTCATGTATGTCTCTCAAATAAACTAGAACTCGACGCGACTGTTGCCACACTTGGCAGAGGTAGCCAGTGTGCCTGGCATGAGTTGGGTCCTCAACCCAACAATATCAAGAGTGAATACATGCTTAAATCCATAGTAAAATAAAACTACTGTGGATATGAAATAAATAGTTTTAAGTAAATACCATAGCTAAATTCTCAAATTAAAGTATTTTTACATTGTTGCTTTATGCATATTTTTACCGGAAATGGTATATGAAAATTGAAAAAAGTATATGGTTAGTTCTCAGTACCGCAGGATCCATCTCCAGTAATATACTTTTTGTAACAATAGTTGGTTAAGTACATTTTCTTCTAATAAGTTCTAACAAAAGCAAAGTACATATTTGTCACTGTTGAGGAAGAAATAGTGCATGCTTAATTGAACAGGAACCAAATAAATAGTATTAGTATTGAATGACAAAACAACCACAATGCAATCCTCAGTCAGACATTACATCGAGCATCAGGTGAGCGACAGCTATTTGAGGACAGGAGAGGAAGCAATAGTATTCGGAGTCACAGTTTTGCTGCGTGCCTAAGTCCTTGTTGGTGTGGACTAGTTCTTAAGCATCAAGCTTTCTCATCCGATAGTTTTTTTTCGAATTTGAGGCCCATGTCAATCTCTTGGTATGGGGAAAAATATATAGGGCACCATCAATGCTAGGAAGACGTAATTATGTCAATTATTAAAAAGATTGATTGAACATTCACAAGTTCAATGAAGATAAAACATGCGGAAAGCTCTTTAAATGCCTTGACAATAATGTGAGATATGTCGTAGGGTAGATAATGTATTACATTTTTATAGATAAGCATAGGTACCGAATGTGAATAAGGTTCTTTTAAGTAAAGATGTCAGGTTCATAATATGTAAGCTAAACAATTTAATTAGACGGGCTGGTACATTGGATCTAACATACATAAAAAAACTTACAGTGGTGTTCCGAGTCATCAGTTTGAGAAGAGTTTCAGATCAAGCATTCAGTGAGGTAGTCGGTGGTGAATCACATTCTAATCTGGAGTATATCCTGGAAATATGGAAAAAGAATCATTGCTTCACCATAAAGTGTTTCCGACATCGACTCTGAAACAGGTTGAGGAATGTGGATCTCTGAAGAAAAATTAGCAGATATATTTTGTCAGCTTGTGTTTTATTTGAAATGAATTGTCACAAATGGTACTTGGTGGGTGGTAGCAGCCTAGGAGGTTCTGCTATTTAGGAAGTAGTGTCCTCCTGTACAAGGAGCGATAAATTTGATGTTGCGCCAATAACAGATGTATATATTCATGACTTATCTATGTGGTAACTATACGAGCATTTGATTCAATGTTAACAGATTGCCAACTTTCAGTAAAAAAATGCTAAGGAAATTAGAGTGCTCAAAGGATATCATATAGCAATACTTGTAAGCCACGTTGAATCATAGATTGGACTCTGTAGTGCATTCAGACTAAGTAGAGGAGTCCGGACCTAGACATAAAGCCATGTTGTTAGCACATGTAAATAAACCTAGGTATTTCAATAATTCCTTGAACAATTGAGCTGTATTGCAGGGTAATATACTAACATATATTATGTAGTCTCTAGGAAGAAAAAAGTTCAACAACACTATAAACTGGAATGGGAAGGAATACCTGTACTTATGAATAACTAGAATAAGAAGAAGCATTAAAGTGAATGATGTAATGAACTCTGAATGATCAGATATTTTGTATCCAACAATTTATTTTGTCTAAGCCTTGTAAATTGTAATTAATCTTGAATTCCCAACATAATAATGAATCTTGGTCCCATGGGTGATGGGTATCTACAAGTACCGAACACCGGAAACATCTCATAAGGCTTATTAAGAGCTCAAATTTGCTTCATCACTTCATCAGTAATATCAATTCGGTAAACTACTGAATTGTGCATCAGGCCAGCAACACACTGATGTAATTGCTCCCTAAGGCACTGGGTTCATTTCTATTTTTTCCTACTAAATGATTGGCCTATTACAAAGCTTGAGCAATAGGATTGTGCAGGTGACAGGTAGGAAATGATCGGCCTATGACTATGACAAAGCTTGAGCAATAGGATTGTGCAAGTGACAGGTAGGAGGGGCACATTTGCAACATGGACATGGGATCGTTCAATTTATCAACCAGTAATCATGTACTTCAGCATAAGACTTATATTTTCAAGAGCCTAACAAAGAGTGCAAAATAGCAGACGATTGATAAAAAATGAAATATTTTGGGTATCTGTGGAAAAGATAATTGAAGCCTGAAACTCATAAAATGCAACGGAGTAACATGCAATGCTACACTGCATGATAGCCTCCTCAAACATGTTTAATTTGACAAAACATGTAGCCATGTTGAGATGACTGGGATTTTTCACAGCCAAGAATATGGCTCTGTACATCATAAACAACTAAACCATGGTGCTGTCTCCAATGTATTTAAATGCCGGTAAAACGTCGATGGCTGAACTTGAGTTTCTGATAAATCATAGCTAATAGCAAGCTGACAGTAAAGCAGTCTGCTAACCATTTTTTTCTTTAACCTCGACGTTTATCCTATCTGCACGACTGCAGCTGCAATCCTTTGTTCAATTGCACTAACACGCAAGCTGGTGTTGCATCAATAGTGTTCAGAAACACCAGCAGTTTATAGACCGGAAGAATCGTGCTAGTTCTGTCATGAAACCGAAGCATGAGGGGAAGGGGAGGGGGGGGGGGGCGAAAGGCAGCAAACATACCGATGTGAAAGATGGTGTCAATGCCGCCGCCGTCTCGCGCCAAACCTAGGCGCTGACAGTAGCGGCGAGAAGGAGGGCTCGCTGAATCCAACCTCGGCAACCCACGGGAAACCTCGAGAGCGCCCCCAGGATGCAGGAGCCACCGTGCTCGCCGCTTGAGGTAGCCATCGCCGAGCACCACACCGAGGAAGGTGAGGATGAAGGAGACGGCGCGGCGGCGAGCGAACCAGCGCCACGAACCCGTCGTGGCTTCGAAGCGTCAGGATGCAGATCGCAACGGAACGGAAAAAAGAGGTGGAACAGGAAAAAGTCTAAGCATATGAGAAAGAAAGATCAGACGATGGAGATACCTTGCACCAATCTCAAACACTAGGTGGGATGAAAAAAATCTTCCGGAAGTTATATAGTACTAGGATCATGCCCGTGCGTTGCTACGGGCTACAATATATTAACAATGTAATATGCGGGGGCATACAACGGAACAATAATAGTGTCAAAATAAGAACAAATGTTACATTGCTTAGTTTGATCATTATATTTACTTAGATGCATATATATTTTCGTGACTATAAAAAGTACATAATACATGGGCCAGGAGGAAAACATGACAGTTGACAAGAGAGCACCCTAGATTTTCAAAAGCTATTTCACTAATAAATTTAATTGTGCAACTTGCATATACATATATTGTTACTACTAAATATGAAGCATATATTCTATATATACTTTACAACATACATCAAACCCAGTGTGATGTTTCTCTACTTGATTGCATCTCCAGTTCCAGAGAGCAAACTTGGCAAACGTGATAAGCAAAATCTTGTTGCTTGATCTTCTAATCCCAGTAGCCGAGGACTTTATCTCTAACACCTGCAGGTTTCATATGTATATATATTCATTATAAAAGGGTAACTGGAGTAGGGCATGCACCTGAATACTTCCCTATGGCTTAGAGGAAGCATCTTCTACTGAAAAATATTAGTCCTAGCTCTTAACAAAAATATTACTTCCGTATAATTCTGATTGTAATAAAGAATATAATTAAGTCCCTGTTGCGTTATTTTCAAGGAGACAGAATTTTCATGAAGCTCAAGTAACAAGTGACTCATGTAAGTAACAGGGCTAAAATGCACAATATGTAACAATATGTGACTTTTGTTTGGAATGTGAGCCCTTCTTCTCTCTGTGATGCTACATTATTCTTGTTATCAAAATCCCAAAGTCCAATAGTAACAACACATACATCTAACACAGGAATGCATTTTTTTATCGTCATCACCGGCGCTCCCGGCTCTCCAGCCTTAGCAAACAATGACATTCCGACCAATGTTTACTCATCTTTTAACTATATGTTACTATTGCGGAAACTACAGGAGAAAATAGCCAGGTTTAAGTATTGTTAAAGCCCCCAATAGACAAAATACTCAAGCTCAGAGTAATTTTATTAGTGTACTTAGGCATCCACTTGACTGCCAACTGATACTCAAATTGCTAAGATTGTTGGAAGACATAGCAACATTATTGGAATATCTTTGAGGCAATAAGCTCACCCGAAATTTTCTAAAGAAGGGAAACCTCTTCTTCCTTAGGAGCTTCAAGAATCTGGGCAAGGAAAAGATAAGCCATGCTTAACTTATAACATTGGTATAAGAAATTGCAACAATATTTTACAACAAGCACTTTCTGGTTGGTAAAAAATAAATTACAGGAGTAAATAGTTGAAAATATAGACAGGCAGGACGGTATTGTTAAACTAACTCACCATGGACAGAGTAATACCCTCAAGTGGTTGCCTATAAAGGAATACATCTCGGAACTTCATAGGAGGCCCTCCAATATCAAGCATCATAAAACGGAACACAACAGAGAAGTGTCTACAATATTAGCACATGAGAAAACATGAATTGCACACAAATATCAAGCCTATAAATGACAATAAAAAGCCAATAAGTTCCCCAAATGACAATGCGGAAAACCTCGATTAGTTAATTTAGCATACATGTTTTCCTGCTAAATAATGAGCTTTTTATGCATTGGATTTTATGACCTCCTCTTCTTCCCAGGTGTCGACACGTACTTCTGGCCATTTGTGTTCTCTAAGGCCACTACATTGCACTACGTACTCAATCTGCTTCCGCAATCCCTTCAACTGTTTGTGCATGTACTTTTAATTTATATGTGCAATCGGCAAAAGCAAATACAAAAAGGTAAAATAGTTAAAACTCACAGTAACTTTGAGGTCTTCACGAATAAGCACTTCCCAAAAAGAATCCAAAACTTGTATCCTATGCTTTTTTACAAACCTGTGCTATCCTAACACATGGATCTTGCTGCACTCTTATCATTAAAAATGTAGTTTACATTGATTTAAACAGATTTTAGCTCAAACAGTGAAGTAGTACACAACATAGAACAAAATGTGATGCTTGAATGACTTAATACAGATTTCAGTTCAGCGCAACATATGCTAAGATCTTTGATTGATAAGTAAGCAAAAGAGAAGGTTGCTACCTTGGGCATGTGACTTGTGCTTATCATCCTTTATATTTCATGGATATGGTCAAGGATGGAGATAAAAAATTCATGTGCATCCTGCTGCTCGTAGCTTGCGAGGTTTGATGCATGCTGCCACCAACTAAAAAATCACAATGATACTCAATAATCAGAAGAAAATTAAAAGGTCCATTCAGGAGGTACATTAAATAGATGCCACATTGTTTTCTATGCCCAGTCTCATAGAAAAGTAGCAAAATTGACTTAAAGCATGCAATGACAAAAGATAACGGACAAGCTGGCGATACAAAGCAAGTGCCATAGAATACCTTCAAGGTCACCAAAGAAACCGTTACCCGCATTGAATTTACAGCTGTTCATGTATTTGATCACTTAAATTTTGAGTGATAATTTAATGACTACTAAAACATGTCGATAACTTAAGCCCAATATGGTAACTTGAGAGCTTAGGTTGTATACTCTATATAGGATGCCATGTCATTAAACAAACCGTGTGTGTTGATATGTGTTAACTGCTTTCCCTTTCAAGCATTGCAATATCATAATGCTTAATATGTCTCCCTCTCTAGTTACACATTTTCTCGCTCATTCCATTTGCAATCCAAAGCATGATCATTATCTACTTGCGGTCAAGTACAAGGCATATGATTTAAATAACGCTCGTATCTTTGGAAGCGATAAATACAATCCAACATCTCGAGCAAGATTCCCTCCCCATGTTACAATACACCAGGCACACATTTAACTAACATAAATATTCACTTTGCTTTCTCAATACACAACGGATCAAACAGAAAGAAAGGCAAGCATGGTGCTATAAAACCAAAATGACATGAACCATTGTGATAGCGCCCGAGATCCGAGTCCATACCTATATAGAAACTTGGCGGGGCCGTATGGGGTGCGCTCCCGGAGAACGCCGCGGAGTAGATCTCGTCCGGCGGACTCGTACAAAACTCGAAAAAGAAAGGTAAAGCTAGGGTCCGGCGGGGCGGCGGCGGTGGAAGCAGGCGCGGGGAGGCGGGGGGAGGTCGGGAGGAGGAAGAAGGTAAGAAACTGAGGGAGGGGGAGGAGAAATAGTAGTCTGGAGATGTAAATAATTGCAAAAATTCGTGTGAGAGGCTCAGAATTGCGTGGGTGAGCTATAGACAATCCGAAAAAGAAAGCCACAAAGTGATATCTGACCTACAAAGGATGTGATTTTTTAATCAGTCAAATATATGCCTTGCCTGTGTTCATTACTCCTCATTATAATGAAGTAAAATTTTAATCAATCAAATCATATATGAGAAAAAATTCCTAAGTCTGATAACAATACCAATTATTTTGCAAAGTACTTACAGATCTTTAATGAAAATATCAACAAGAAGTAATTTAATTGGAAGTAATGTATTAAACTTGACTATTCAAAATTGCATATGTATGTACATTACCAATTGTAATAGTAGGAAAGGCATATATATATACAATGGATATTGGAACTTAACTGAAGCAATTCCAAGAGCATAGCCCAATTAGCAATTTACTACAATTCCAACAATCTAAAACTCTTCGTTCATCTATTAATAAACTCCACCAGATGTTGTATTCAGAAGTACTTTAACTTCACAAGAGCATAGCATAGCTTCTACTGCTACCATCTTCGAAAGAGGAGCATTATGCTAGCAACACCAGTAGTGTGTGAACTAATAACGCTAGCACTATATACATTGGTAAATAAACCAAAAAAATAAAGGGCTTTGCCTTGAATGCGAAGAGCCAATTCAAGCATCCTCCGTCCGGAGTCCCGAGTGGTAAATCTACACCGATAAATCCTAGTATGTAAGCAATTTATCACGCATGAGACAAATAATTCAACATCGGTCATTTATTTCCTAAATGCGAGTTTCTTTAACTGTACCGACAACATGCATTAGTTTATATGAGAACCGCCAAAAAGGGAATGGCAAGCGACGATAGCAATGTTTATGTGTAGTACATTCACAAATCATCCCCAAAATTGTATAAATGAGGATTTGTCTACAAAGAGGAAAAATTTGACATCACCACTAAAGGATTATAGGAAAAATCGACATAATCACCTAAAGGATTGCGGATCCAAAAACTTTGTTATGACTATCGCTATTCAAAAAATAGTATATTGCACATAAGAAGAAAAATAGGCACAAAGAATTGGATCATCTTTCACGAACAGTCCCTGGTTGGAGGCAGTGGATTTAGTAGCAGTCAGCAAAACCTAGCACCACGAGATAAATAAGAATAAGATCTTATTTATGTGAGAATTTGCGAGATACATGGAAAACGATAGAATCTACGAGATTTGCTACCTGTAGATGCCATGCTTCACATAGATAGGGATTTCCGTGCAGGGGCCGAGAGATGAGGGCTCAGAGTCGTCCTCCAGGTAGGGGACCCCAGAGCTTGAGGGCTTCTTCAGGGGGAAGGCGGTGCCTAGCAGCAGGAGGCGGTGTCCGGCGGTGTAGATGCAGCGGCGGCCGACGGCCTGCAGGCGGAGCAGGCGCACGACCAGGGGAGCCGCCATCAAGCGGGGGAGCGACGCGGAGGAGGTGGCGGCGATGCTAGTGCAGAGAAGGGAACCGCCGGAGGAGAGGTCGTAGACGATAACCATGGTGACCCCGACATGGATCTCAACAGCGTGCGCGAGCTGCGGCGGAGGAGCGAACGACCTTGACCTCCATGGGGGTACCCGAGTAGGAACTCGACATCGCACGACGCGTGGAGAGGAGAGGAGGAGGGACGGGCGGTGGCGTTGCCGGCGACGCGTGGAGAGGAGGAGGACGGCACCCGAACTGGGATTGGACCGTGGGGGTGGAAACCCTAGGGGAAAATAGGATTGGTCGATTGGGGGAGGGCGCGGAGGGGATGCGGAGCGTCGGGTGGGACCGGGGGAGGGCGCAGAGGCGTCGACCGGAAGATGGGGCGAGGGGGGCAGATTCACGCGAGTGGAAGAAAGTAGGAACAAGTTTTTGTCTCTACTTCGTACTTTTTAGTAGTAGAGATCTGCGGATTGGGCCCCGCTCAGGAACGGCTCATTGCCTTTTGGCCCTCTCAAAAGGTGCAGCCCTCGCGTGCATAGCCTGCACCGGATCCAAATGCACATGCCAAACCGAATATCTGCAGTACGGAACCGGACTCTTAAATTTCAAGAGAATGTGAAAAAATTCCCTAATACCATTTTTTTGGAGAAAATGAAAATAATCTAGCTTCAACAGATAACTCCCCTAATAGTTTCGTAGCGTGAAAAAACCCTCCCCGCACCGGCTGTATACTATGCAGCGCGAAAAAAGCCTCCCCGCACTGGCTGGATACTATGTATCGCTTGAGCGACAGAAGGCCGCGGGGCGCGTGGGGACTGCAGTGGTTTTTTTGTTTTTTTCTTTTTTCTTTCTTTTTTGTATTTATTTCTTTTTATTATTATTATTTTTTCTATTTCTATTTTCGTTTTTCCTTTTTTGTTTTTGTTTATTTTATTCATATTTTAATGGAACGCCTTTTCTGTTTTTCTTTTTTTCTTTTTTCTTCTCGTTTCCTTTTGTAATATTATTTTTTCTGTTTCATCTTTTCCTTCTTTCTTTTTATTCTACTTCTTCCATCTCAAAATATAGCTTCATTTAGCATTTTCAGACAGATTAAGAGGAGTGGTAAAAGGTCTAACATGCCCTTCATTAAACTTGGAGGCCCTGCCTGCGACTGGTCTGAATGCACACATTTCTACATGGCAGCATTACCGTCCACTATCTCCACCTTAAAAAAGAAAGGTTGTGCATGCATGTTAAAAAACTTCATTTCTGGTGCATTATTATTGGCTCATTTATTTACCATTTATTTCTAGAGGAGGGGTATTTATACCATTTGCTAATCAAATCTTCAGTTTTAACTCAAAACATAGCTATATTTGGGACAAATTTTGAATGCTAAATGAAGCTATATTTGTGATGGAGGAAGTATTCTTTTATTTTTCTTATTTCACTTTACTCTCTTTTATTTTTATTTATTTATTTTCTACTTTATTTTTTATATTTCCATTTTTATATTCTTTCCTTTTTAATATTTTCCTCCATTAATATTTTTATTGTTCAAGATGAGATGTAAATTTGTTCTCGCTATAATAAGTTGTTCTCGCTATAAGTATCTTGTTTGGGCTATAATAACAACTTGTTCTGACTTCTGATTTGTTCTAACGCCACATTTCTTTTTGTTCGAAATGACACACAAAATTGTTCCGACTATAATAGGATTTTGTTCTAGCAGTTGTTTTTATTTGTTCAGACACTTTTTTGTTTTGTTCAAATATAGTCAAGTGAGAAGATGTTCACACCGAGTACTTTATCTTGAACTCGAGTACCGTACTGATGATTTACTCATGTTCTCATTATTTGTTCCTAAGTTAGAGGCTCGTGTTCTTCACGAACACGACTTTTTGATCTTGTTGAATAGACATAGTAGATGAGGACCATGTGTGATTCGAGGACCGGTGGATGGTCGCTTCCTTGTGTGATGAGTGATTGACAACGTTGTGTGGACTGATTCTTGGCTAAGTATTGCAGGTGCAGGTTGTGGCTTGACTGGTGTTGGTGCAGGTGAAGAACAAGCGCGAAAGGTCGTCGCCGGTGAGGCCTCCAGGTGTGGAGAAGACAAGTAGGCTTCGTTCGAGGGACTCGGTGGCCGGCGGGGTCAAGTGCGGGCCGCATGGTGGCATGAACAGCAAGATGAAGTCGTGGACGGTTTCTTGGTTGAGCCTCAAAACCAAGGTCGAGCCGGGACTACGTGGGAGCCGAGTCATGAGTGGAGATTGGCGGAGGCTACACCGAGTTCGCGGGGTTTCCGGTGGTTCACCAGAAAACCACTGGGTTCCTTGGTTGATCCACAAAGCCAAGACCGAAGAACCGAAGACAGTGCTGCAGCAGCGCCATACCGGTCTGACCGGTGGGTCTGACCGATCTGACTGGTGGGTACCGGTCTGACCGGTGTGCGACAACGTAGTCCGGAGACTTCGAAGCGGAGGACACGCGTTGGGATCGCATGGCTTGCGTCGAGGCTACGCAGGGAGCGGTTGCCGGGCATCCGTCCGATGGTGAAGACATGAAGACTTCCAAATCCGCCCTTGAGGGGCTTGTATCCCTAGTTGTTAGAGAAGGGCATTTCAGACTTTCGGTTGCCTCCATATAACCCAAGAGGTGAGAGGATGGCAGCCAACTCTTGGAACCCTAGCTCATTTGTTTTCCCATTTTTCCTTCCAATTTTCCTTAGGTTTTCCATAGGACTAGCAAGAGAGCTTCATGGAGAGATCTTGTTGAGAGGGATGGATGATCGGGCAGCTTGCTAGACCTTATATGAACCTTTGTTTAATGTATAGATGATTCGGCGTGGTTCCTCAAGGTTTGGATGTGTTTTCCCCGGTTGTTCTTGGTGGTGATTTTCGGAGCCCTCTCTTGGTGATTTCTTTGGATTGTTTTCGGGATCTTTCTCTTGGGGATTTGATGGGGGAAATTTGTGGGAACCCTTCGTGGTTCTTTGGGTTGTGATTCCCTTCCAAATCCGTGAGTAAAGGTGCTCGATTTTGGGATTTCTTGAGTTCTTGGGTTGGAAGTGCTCTTGGCGGGATTTCCTTGATTCCTCCTTTTTGGCGAGTTTTGGTGGGATTAAACTTGGCTATGGACTCCTCATGAGGTGTTCCTAATATCTCCAAAGTCTTGTTCAAGTCCGTGGAGCGATTCGGGAGATCGAGGTTTGGATTTGGGGGAGTAGACCCGCGGGTGTTGTTCATCCCGAGCTGCCCAGGCTACACCGGTCTGACCGGTGCTCTTGACCGGTCTGACCGGTGTAACCCTCGGTGGGATTTTGCTCGGGTGAACGTCTTGGTGTGTTCGCAGTTGTCCTGTGGTGCTGCTGTTTCAAGTTTGAATTAGTTTGGAGGTCGGTTGACCTGTTTGGTGCCTTGGGGGCTTTCAGGCTGTGATCGGTCTGACCGGTGTGTCTCACCGGTCTGACCGGTGTAGAGCCACTTAGTGAAAGTTGCTCAGTTTCACCAGCAGGGACCGGTCTGACCGGTGGTGCTCACCGGTCTGACCGGTGTGGGTCTGTAGACTCGAGGTTTGGTGTTCCGTTGCGTTCTCGGGTCGGAAGGTTGTGTGTTGGTTCCTAGGTCCAGTGGCACTCCAGTGGCTACGTGGGCTTGGCTTACTTGGGTAGTGAGTCGGAGACGTGTGTTGGAAGCCGTGTTCATCTTGTTGGAGTTTTCATCTCCTTCGAGAAGAATTTTTATCGGCTCCCATTCACTCCCCCCCTCTCTAGTTCACCGTATCGGTCCTTCAAGTGGTATCAGAGCCGGTTCGGGTCTTTATTGACTCTAACCAGTCTAAGATCCAAGGATGGCGTACCAGGAACGGGGTTCGGGTCCTCCACACTTCGATGGCAAGAACTACCAGATGTGGAGCAAGCGGATGGGTGCGTTTCTCCGCGGAAAGGGTCAGATCCATTGGGATGTCACGGTGGACACAGGCTATGTCCAGTCGATGGACTTCCTCGCTCCAGGATCGAGGGACAGATTTGATGCCAACAATAAGGCGGTCGACTACTTGTTTCGTGCTTTGTGTCAGCCTGAGTTCGATCGGGTGCACACCGAGCACTTGGCTTGTAGGATTTGGGCGGTGTTGAAGGAGGCTCATGTTGGGAACACCCAGGTTCAGGCACGGATGTATGCGACCTACCGAATAGAGTACAAGAACTTCACTCATCTCCCCGGTGAGTCCATCGATGCCTTGTTTCAAAGGTTCACGGTGGTTGTGAACAACATGAGGGCCAATGTGGACGTGCTCCCGTACGATGATCATGATAGAGCGATCAAGCTCTTACACTCTTTGGATCGTACGATTTGGGGTGGAAAGTTCGAGGCCATTGTGGAGTCAGAGAAGTATGACACTCTAACGGTGAACGAGCTGTTCTCGAAGCTCAAGTCGACTGAGGTGGATAGGGGCATGACTGCCAAGCTCGAGGGACCGACTGATTCCCATAGTCTTGCCCTCGTTGGTGGTTCAAAAGGAAAGGCTAACACTAACCCATCCACCAGGATGTTCTCTTTTCCTCCTTGATGTCTATGCCAGATGAGGAGTTCGACGAGCTTGGAGAGGACGAGCTGGCGCTCTTGACGAGGCGGTTCGAGAGGCCGCACGAGAACCGAGTGAACATGAGGAGGAACACGAGGACTTGCTTCCAGTGCGGCAAGCCGGGACACTTCGTCGCCGACTGCCCGGAGAAGGTCGAGAACAAGGACAACTACAAGCACAAGTCGAGAACGGATGGCAAGTATCGGTCGAGGCGCGACCACAATAGCAAGCACAAGAACAAGTACAAGGACGAGCGACGATCGAGGAAGAAGGAGAGCCGAGGCAAGGCCCGAGCGATGGTTGGAGCGAGCGACGTCGACTCCAGTTTCGCGTACTCCACCTCGAGCTCGAGCAGCAGTGAGGATGAAGGTGATCGTCTGTAACACCCGAAAATTCCATCACAATAAAATATTGCTAGAAACAAGGTTTAGTTTTATTTTCTAAGGATTTAATAAATTTGAATAAATAAATTTGACTTTAATTAAATTAAACATCATTTAATAATTAGAAACAATCAAGTGTTTGTGCATCATGTTGAAATACATGAGTTTTGTTTGTGGTGTGATTTTAAAAGTCTTAAAATATTTATGAAAAAGTCCTTAAAAATCATTGTGAAAAAGTTTGTGGAAATTAGTGTAAAAGTTTGAATTAAAAAAGAAAATGAAAAGAGGTTGAAAGTTTGAATTTAAAAATGTTTGAAAAAGTTTTCCAAAAGTCTTAAAATATTTGAATAAATTTGTGTTAAAATTTCAATTTGAAAAGTTGAAAAAGATTTGAATTTAAAAGATTTGAAATAGGTTTGAAATGGATTTGAAATAGGTTTGACCGGGTCCACGGGCGCGGGTCCACGGCATGGCGTCGGCACGGCCAATAGCAGCCGGCCACGTGTCGCCGCCACAGTTCACCCGCCAGCTGCCCAGGCACTTTTGCAAAAAGGACCCTGCGGTTTTTAATATTACAAAAATACCCTTCCACCTATATAAAAGCCTTTCAATCAGGTCCTTTTCTTTTATGTTTAGGCCCCTGCAGTCCTTAGTTTCTATGTTCTTTAGCCTATCCTTAGTCTTTTACATATTAGACCTTCTAGTTTCACACATATTTATGTTTAAGTCCCTGAAATCTTGCAGAAAACCCCCTAAACTTCCAGTTCTTTTACAATTTAGCCCCTGAACCTTGTTTCAGCCATAACTTTTTCATCTTAGCTCCGTTTTACGCGTTCTTGGTGTCCACGCGATCGTATCTCCGAGCCCGTCATTTCTAAAAGCTTGTTTTAGCCTTTTGGTAATGTTTGATGTATTGTTTTATTTATTGTATGTTTTCTTGCATGATCGTAGCCGACGCGCCGTTCGAGGAAGTTCAAGTACAGAGCTTTTCAGATAAGGAAAGTAGCTTATCGTTGGAGAAAGGCAAGTGACCCTAACCACCCTTCTACCTATGCTTTAATCAAGAACACTATAAATTAATCGGAACATGGAGAACCACCCAGGAAAACAGTGCAACCACAGTCCATATGGCTCGGCTTAGCCAATTAATTAGGTGTGCGATTGTGTTGACGACCCTATCCGAAAGGAACACGGGGGGCTCCGGGTTGCGGGGGTATAGCCCGGTTCTTTTGGGGTAGCGACCTTTGCTAAGGTGCCGACCACTAGGGAGGGTTATGGTCCGCCCCGAGTCAGAATCGTCGTGGGTTGTTGATGCTTTTGCATATCTTTGTAAAGGCTTCGTAGCGTCCCTATGCAATCACACCTCTCGAAGTGTGGTATTGTGCTCGATCGGCACATGCGTGGTTGGGTTCAAAGTTCTTCGGGACTTTTACGCGAAGCGTGGGAAAAGTGTGCAACCTCTCGCAGTGTAAACCGATCGATCGGCCCGTGCTCACGGTCAAGAGCGGCGGCCGGACCCTCACATGATTAATTGAACTTAAAGATGGATTAATATTGCATTCGGTTATTTCGTGTCCTTGCCGAGTACCAACCATAAGTGTACTCATCCTTGCTTACGCCGTTCGGAGAAGAATCCGGAGTGGAGTACTTCACCGACTACGAGGAGTTCTGAGGATGCGATCAACCAGTCAGAAGCCTGTGGAAGATGAAGATGGAGTCGCGTCTTCATAGTTATCGTTGTTCGTGTAAAGACCTTTGTGTCTACCTTCGTGAGTGTAATAAAAGTTAATAAACCTTTTCTGTACGTTTTGAGCAGTGTCTTGTGATATTACACTCATGAGTCTATCATATGTGTGAAAATTGTGATCCTGGCACACATATGAGATGCATTCGGTTTTCTACAGAAAATCGGGTGTGACATCGTCGCAAGAACAAGAAGTCGTCCAAGAACCTGAGTGGGCTGAGCTGCTTCGTGAGAGACGGCTTCTGCACCATGGCGCTGAGCTCCGGCAGCAAGAAGAGCACACAGAGCGACTCAGACTCTGATTCCGACGACGAGGTGCGTGATGAACTTCCCTTCTTGCGCCAGAAGAATGAGAGGCTTGGCACTTTGCTTGATAACCGTGATGACATGCTTAGAGAGGACAAGAAAATGAGAAAAGAGCTTAGGGCTTCACTCGAGGATGCTAGGACTAGAGTGGCTGAGCTAGAGACACAGGTGCTTGATAGCAAGCTTGAGATTGATTCCCTTAAGGCTAGCCCTGTTGTTTCAGATGAGGTTGATTGTGCTGATTGCTCCATCTTTCTTGTTGATCTTGCTTTGTTCAAGGAAAAGCATGCCTCCAAGTGTGAGGAACTATATGTGCTTAGGGTTGAAGTGGCTGAGCTTAAGTCTAGACCTGCTTTGCTAGGTGCTTGCACTTCTTGCCCTGTTTTGCATGCTAAGATTGATGAGATGCATGATTATACTAGTTCTCTTGAGGCTAAATTGAAGGAACCCATGCCTACATCATGCTCTACTTGTGAAATGCATGCTTTGAAAAATTTGGAACTTGCACATTATGTTGATCGTTTGCAGGATGAGAATGATGACTTGAGGAAGTTGATGGGTTGGTTTGTCCGGTCATGAGCCTCGTTGAGGATGATGATCGAGGCATTTAAGAGGCGAGGATGGTGAGGGACTTGGGGCAAACAAGGTTGGTGAGGGAAGTGGAGAGAATATCCCGAGCCACCAAAAACCCACCACAAAAATGATTTCCCCCAAAACCTAACCATCTTAGGAACCGACTAGACACAACCCCCGGCTCCACCCATGTTTCCTACACCCACAAATGATCTACAAAAGCCTATCAAGATTGTGAGCACTTCCGGAAAGTGTTCTTTGGGAAAGAAAGTGAGAAGGCTAGTGAGGGGAAACCGGTGGAGGAGTTGAGTGGAGAGAAACCTAGTGAGCAGCCACATCCCAAGCCTAAGCCTAAGCTTGTGAGGTTCCATTGTGGCTATTGTGGGAGAGATGGCCATAAGGATGAGTTTTGCTTCAAGAGGAAGCGAGAGGAGAGGATGGCAAAGGAGTGGGCTAACAAGGACAAGTACCACCCTTCCGTTGGTGTACTTGAGCCTTGTGTGCAGATGCCCAGGGCCAAGGAGAACGTGAGGACAGTTCGGGCTTGGGGAGAGCGGAAGGCTGTTGGAGGTGCTGCTGTCCAGGTCACACCGGTCAGACCGGTGTGGGGCACCGGTCAGACCGGTGCAATCCTGGACAGGCAGCGGTTTGGGTTTCGTGCTCGTACAGGTGTGAGGGTTGTTTCTGGAGGTCGTGGTTCTGGTGGTTGGGCTGGAGAGTTTGCAGGTGGTCAGGTTGCTAGGCGTTCTCCCCCTCGAGTTCACTACGGGGATGGGAGGAGTCGTAGCTTTGAGAAGGAGAGGAGGGACGGTCCACGGGTTCTCTTTCGTGGTTTTGGTCCTCCTCCGGGCGGAGAGGGGTGGTTCCCTCAGGGTGGTTACCGTGGTGGTGTTCGTGGAGGTAGCTTTGGTAGGAGAGATGCTTTGGTTGGTGCTAACCCCACTTTCGAGCAAATGGCTTGGCACCGGTTTTACTCTTTTGGTACTAACCCCGGTCTGCCGAGTCATTTGTTCGCTCACGTGCTCGTTTTTGAATTTCGGGTGGGAGACTTGAAGAACATTTGGTTGATTGACTCCGGTTGCTCGAGGCATATGACCGGGAGGCGGGGGTGGTTCTCAAGTCTCGTCCGTGGTGACAAGGAGGTACATTACTTTTGGGGACAATGGGTGTGGGCGTGTGCTTTCGAAGGTGAGATCAAAGTGAGTGACAAGATCACTGCGAGGCATGTTGCTCTTGTTCAATCGCCGGGGTACAATTTGCTTTCGTGTCCCGGCTTGTTGGATGAGGGCTTTGAGGTGTCTTGTTTCGGCCAGGTGGTTCTCGGATTTTGGACTCTCGAGGGGACCTTTTCTGTATGGTCGTTCCCGAGGGTCAGGTGTTTCGTGCTGATTTTTCTCAGTCTTCGGGTGTTGAGCGTTGTTTCTTGGCTGGTTCTTCAAGTGAGTTGTGGAGGTGGCATAGGAAGTTGGGTCACTTGAGCTTTGACCTTTTGTCTCGCTTGAGTAAACTCAATTTGGTCCGAGGATTGCCACGGTTGAGGCTTGAGAAAGAGTTGGTTTGTGCGCCGTGTAGGCATGCCAAGATGGTAGCCTCTTCTCACCCGCCTCTCACCGATGTGATGACTGAGTGTCCATGCGAGCTGCTCCATATGGACCTTGTTGGCCCAGCTCGTGTGCGATCTGCGGGTGGGAAGTGGTATGTCCTTGTTGTGGTGGACGACAATTCTCGGTATGCGTGGGTGTTCTTTCTCGAGGATAAGGGGGAGACGTTTGGTTTTGTTCGAAATCTAGTCTTGAGGTTGAGGAACGAGAGGCACGGAGATGCCATACGAGCAATCCGCAGTGATAATGGCTCGGAATTCAGAAACTCTCGTTTTGAAACCTTTTTCCATGACTTGGGTCTTGAGCACCAGTTTTCGAGTCCGTATACGTCTCCTCAGATTGGTGTTGTGGAAAGGAAGAACAGGACCTTGTGCGAGATGGCTCGGATGATGCTTGATGAGCATAGGACTCCGAGGAGGTATTGGTCTGAGGCGGTGAATACCGCGTGCTATGTGTCGAACAGGATATACCTCAGAGTGCACAAGAAGAAGACATGCTATGAGTTGGCGCATGGTCGCACACCCAAGGTGAGTCACTTCCATGTCTTTGGTTGCAAGTGCTTCATTCTGAAGAAAGGCAGGAAGTTGGATAAGTTTGAGGCTAGGTCTTTCGATGGTATTTTCTTTGGTTATGCATCTCACTCTAGAGCATATAGTGTGCTCAATCTTGAAACTAACCAAATCGTGGAGACTTGCGAGGTAACCTTCGACGAGACAGAGCCACATAGTCAGCTTGTCTTTGAGTGTGCGGGTGATGATGAGCTTGGCGAGGAGATCTTTCAGGAGGAGGAGCATGAACATGGAGATGATGAAGATGGCGGTGCGGTGCCCCCGGCTGAACATGTACCCACTACTTCGACTACGACGATGGACGGACCCTCTACTACACCTACGACAACAAATCAAGAACGAGGAGAAGCTGATGTTGAGGGGGAGGTAGCATCGAGGCGAGAACCTCCCCGGCGAGTACAAGTGGATCACCCAGCTTCGAGGATCATCGGCAACATGAATGAACGCACTACACGGTCGAGGGTTCGAAACAATTCCCATTTCGCTCATGCTGCGTTTGTTGCTACTTTTGAGCCCAAAGACATTGGACACGCACTATCTTATCACAATTGGGTTAATTCAATGCATGAGGAGTTGGAGAACTTTGAGAGGAATCAGGTGTGGGAGTTGGTTGACCCTCCCCCAGGGTGTAAGCCGATTGGTACAAAGTGGGTGTGTAAAAACAAAGAGGGCGAGAAAGGTGAGGTTGTGAGGAACAAGTCGAGACTTGTTGCTCAGGGGTTCAGTCAGAAGGAGGGGATCGACTACGAGGAGACCTTTGCTCCCCTAGCCCGTTTGGAGGCGATTAGGATCCTTCTAGCCTTTTCCGTGGCTAAAGGGTTCAAGTTGCACCAAATGGATGTGAAGAGTGCTTTTCTGAATGGTGTGTTGGAGGAAGAAGTGTATGTGAGGCAGCCTCCGGGGTTTGAGAGTGAGAAGTACCCCCACCGGGTGTACAAGTTGAGGAAGGCGCTGTATGGGTTGAAGCAGGCGCCTAAAGCTTGGTATGGCAGGTTGAGGGGGTTCTTGTTTGAGAGAGGTTTTGAGATGGGGAAGGTCGATCAGACCTTGTTTTTGCTGAGGCAGGGCAGAGATATCCTAATTGTGCAGGTGTACGTGGATGATATTGTCTTTGGTGGCTCGTCTAACTCTCTTGTTGCAAGGTTTGCAGATGATATGAGCAGGGAATTTGAGATGAGCATGATGGGTGAGTTGCACTTCTTCCTCAGGCTACAAATCAAGCAATCAAAGGAAGGAACATTTGTGCACCAGGCTAAGTACACCAAGGACATTGTGAGGAAATTCAAGATGGAGGATTCCAAGGCTATGACGCCGCCGATGAGTACGACTACAACTCTTGATGCAGACGAGGAAGGTGAACATGTGGACCAGAAGGAGTACCGGAGCATGATCGGGTCACTCCTCTACTTGACGGCGACGAGGCCGGACATACAATTCTCGGTGTGTCTGTGCGCTCGTTTTCAAGTGTCTCCGAGGACTTCGCATCGGCAAGCGGTGAAGCGAATTTTTAGGTACTTGCGTCACACTCCCGACTTCGGCCTTTGGTACTCCGCGTCCTCTTCTTTGGCGCTTCATGGCTTTTCAGACGCGGATTTTGCCGGGTGTCGGTTGGATAGGAAGTCCACTTCTGGGACTTGCCAGTTTTTGGGTTCTTCTTTGTTGTCTTGGTCTTCCCGCAAACAATCGAGTGTTGCTCAATCCACTACCGAGGCCGAGTATGTTGCCGCTGCTAGTTGTTGCTCTCAGCTCCTTTGGATTTCATATACCATGAGTGACTTTGGTGAGGAGTATACCCATGTCCCACTTCAATGTGATAGCACCAGTGCCATAAGCGTTGCAAAGAACCCAATGCTCCATTCCAAAACCAAGCACATAGAAGTGAGGTACCATTTTCTGAGAGACAACGTAGAGAAAGGAAAGATAGCTTTGATCCATGTACCCACACATGACCAACTAGCCGATATTTTCACCAAACCCCTAGATCAAGCAACTTTCACTCGTTTGCGGGGGGAACTTGGTGTGTGTTTGATTTCTTGAGTTGGGTGTGTGGGAGCTCTTTTTGTAGCATATGTATAGTTCCCTTTGTGCATTTCTTGCATTTGGCATGGCATATGTAACATGATGTATAGGCATCCTTGTATCTTAGATTGCATGCATTTTGTATCATATGCATTTGATAAGAAAAGCTTCTCCTATATACATTGTTCACCATGGAATGTTATTTATGTCTTTGTGAGCTTGTTTGGTATGCTATGGTTAGTTTGGCTTAGCTCTTGATGATCTTGACGAATAATCCATGGTTGATGGCTATGTTTTTTAAAAATGTCACATGTATGCTCTCTCATGTGTAAATGCCTTTATATGATCTTGACATGTTTTTGTGGCTTGGCTATGCTTAATTTGTGGTTGGATAGCTAGTTTATTGATCATATGGGGCCAAAGGCTCATTTGCCATCATGAATGTTTAGCCCTCTTGATTTATCTTGTGGAGGAGCATAAGTTCCTTTTTGTCGCAAAGACATTTCATGTACCATTTATCCATCTGAAAATGAAATGAAAAATGCTTGGAAAATGTGCTCCCATGTCATATGTGCTGAATTTAATTTGCTTTGGGTGCTAAACCGTTGCATGATGCCTACCAATGAGAAGTCTCATACATAGAAGTAGGCACATGGCTCGGTGGCTTTGACATGACATGAGGTGCTTGTGGGTGTTTGTGATGGTCGTATGATTAGAATGGCCGTCCTAGCATGAAGTTTGTGTGGCTTTGCCATTTTGATATGCTTTGATCATGTTTAGGACTTTGCTCATGAGAGGCAAGTTTTTCGCAAAATTGCCCAAATCCATCTTAGCTTCGTCCAATGGTTGTGAAACTTGGTGATCATGTAGTTGAGATCGATACGAAGCCGTAGAGTATCTAACTTGCTCATTTGGACATGTGTAGCATTCTTTGTTGAATTTTGTCTATTTGAGAAGCTCTAGGTTGAATTTTTTGCATTTTTGGCTTGATTCATGCATTGCCAACAAGGGGGAGAAGTTTGAGCTTGAAATGGCTTGATGGACGCATTTAGAAGGTTTTCAGGTGGTTTCGAGCCATTTCTGGGCTCTATTGTACACCGGTCTGACCGGTGTGGAGCACCGGTCTGACCGGTGTGAGTGTTGATCCTGTGCACATCTTAGGCACCGGTCTGACCGGTGGTGATGACCGGTCTGACCGGTGTGAGCTGAGGTTGCTTTTCTCGCCCGTTTTCACGTTGGTTTGAATGCATTTGTCCAGGGGGAGGTGCATTGGTTCAGTGGGAGCTTGCATGTGTGCAGGGGGAGCTCTTTGTGGTTTTTCGAGCTTTGTTTCGGTGGTTTGCGCTCTTTGCTTGAGCTTTGCTTTGTCTCGGATGTGTCGAGCCGTTGCCCTTGCCTAAGGGGTCCGAGACTTGTCTTCTTCAAGTGATCTTGCTCTTTGACTTTGTTTTGTTTTCGATCGCTTGTTGGAGTTTCTTTTTGTTCGTTTCTCTTCTTTTTCTTTTCTCTCTTGTTACTTTCATGTGGGTGCTGTCAATGCACTCATCAAGGGGGAGATTGAGGACCATGTGTGGTTCGAGGACCGGTGGATGGTCGCTTCCTTGTGTGATGAGTGATTGACAACGTTGTGTGGACTGATTCTTGGCTAAGTATTGCAGGTGCAGGTTGTGGCTTGACTGGTGTTAGTGCAGGTGAAGAACAAGCGCGAAAGGTCGTCGCCGGTGAGGCCTCCAGGTGTGGCAAAGACAAGTAGGCTTCGTTCGAGGGACCCGGTGGCTAGCGGAGTCAAGTGTGGGCCGCATGGTGGCATGAACAACAAGATGAAGTCGTGGACGGTTTCTTGGTTGAGCCTCAAAACCAAGGTCGAGCCGGGACTACGTGGGAGCCGAGTCATGAGTGGAGATTGGCGGAGGCTGCACCGAGTTTGCGGGGTTTCCGGTGGTTCACCAGAAAACCACTAGGTTCCTTGGTTGATCCACAAAGCCAAGACCGAAGAACCGAAGACGGTGCTGCAGCAGCGCCAGACCGGTCTGAACGGTGGGTCTGACCGGTCTGACCGGTGGGTACCGGTCTGACCGGTGTGAGACGACGCAGTCCGGAGACTTTGAAGCGGAGGACACGCGTCGGGATCGCATGGCTTGCGTCGAGGCTACGCAGGGAGCGGTCGCCGGGCATCCGTCCGATGGTGAAGACATGAAGACTTCCTAATCCGCCCTTGAGGGGCTTGTATCCCTAGTTGTTAGAGAAGGGCATTTTAGACTTTCGGTTGCCTCCATATAACCCAAGAGGTGAGAGGATGGCAGCCAACTCTTGGAACCCTAGCTCAATTGTTTTCCCATTTTTCCTTCCAATTTTCCTTAGGTTTTCCATAGGACTAGCAAGAGAGCTTCATGGAGAGATCTTGTGAGAGGGATGGATGATCGGGCGGCTTGCTAGACCTTGTATGAACCTTTGTTTCATGTATAGATGATTCGACGTGGTTCCTCAAGGTTTGGATGTGTTTTCCCCAGTTGTTCTTGGTGGTGATTTTCGGAGCCCTCTCTTGGTGATTTCTTTGGATTGTTTTCGGGATCTTTCTCTTGGGGATTTGATGGGGGAAATTTGTGGGAACCCTTCGTGGTTCTTTGGGCTGTGATTCCCCTCCCAAATCCGTGAGTAAAGGTGCTCGATTTTGGGATTTCTTGAGTTCTTGGGTTGGAAGTGCTCTTGGCGGGATTTCCTTGATTCCTCCTTTTTGGACGAGTTTTGGTGGGATTAAACTTGGCTATGGACTCCTCATGAGGTGTTCCTAATATCCCCAAAGTCTTGTTCAAGTCCGTGGAGCGATTCGGGAGATCGAGGTTTGGATTTGGGGGAGTTGACCCGCGGGTGCTGTTCATCCCGAGCTGCCCAGGCTACACCGGTCTGACCGGTGTAACCCTCGGTGGGATTTTTGCTCGGGTGAACGTCTTGGTGTGTTCGCTGTTGTCCTGTGGTGCTGCTGTTTCGAGTTTGGATCAGTTTGGAGGTCGGTTGGCCTATTTGGTGCCTTAGGGGCTTTCAGGCTGTGATCGGTCTGACCGGTGTGTCTCACCAGTCTGACCGGTGTAGAGACACTTAGTGAAAGTTGCTCAGTTTCACCAGCGGGGACCGGGTCGGCCGGTGGTGCTCACCGGCCCGACCGGTGTGGGTCTGTAGACTCGAGGTTTGGTGTTCCGCTGCGTTCTCGGGTCGGAAGGTTGTGTGTTGGTTCCTAGGTCCAGTGGCACTCCAGTGGCTACGTGGGCTTGGCTTACTTGGGTAGTGAGTCGGAGACGTGTGTTGGAAGCCGTGTTCATCTTGTTGGAGTTTTCATCTCCTTCGAGAAGAATTTTTATCGGCTCCCATTCACTCCCCCCTCTCTGGTTCGCCGTATCGGTCCTTCAGTAGAACACAAATCTGTTTGTACGACTAGCCTAGTTTGATCCAGTTAGATCATGTGTTTGTGTTGTATGAAGTTCAAGTTCATGCTACGGTACTCAGTGTAAGTGGCCAGTTATCTGGTGGCACTGACTTGGGTCACAATAGCCCGGGCCGGTCAGTTTCTAGTTAACAACGCAAGCATGGTGCTTGTGTTGAGTAACTATGTTGCATATGAGCGTGGTCCACGGTTTGTCTTGAGGTAGGCCGCGGTAGTGACAACCGTTGGACCCTTTGTAATCCTCAACGTCCGGGTATGTTATTGGATTCTAAAGTCTAACAACCGATGTCATGCGAAAGCGACGCGGGCAGTTAGCTCCCTGTTTGTGCCTGGGTGCTAAGCTGATATTCATACAATGCTTATGTGACTGACTGGTATCAACTAACTTTATATGTATAGTACCTTAGAACCTAGAACTAACTCGTATGTTGCCTCCTAAGCCGTAGTGTACCAAACAGAGAATGAGTTCGAGTGTGTTCACACTACCCTATCATTATCATATCTTATCCCTGTATTTGGAACCTGACTTACTCTCGTCATTGATCTATACTCATTGCAATAGTGTTGCATATGTTAATCCAACCATGCCTTTCTTGGATTCGATACCCTTTGAAATACTCCTTTGGGGAAATGATACAATGGTATATCCATGCGCTTGCGGATCCTTTGTAAACGTTAGGATTACCATCAGAACATTTTTGGCATCGTTGCTAGGAACTCATGAACTTAGCAAAGATGTTAATGAATGTCGATGAACTTTTCTAGCGCCGTTGCTGGGGATACAAACCTAGTGATGATATTAAGAAATGTCAACAAGCATTTCTGGCGCCATTGTCAGGGAAGGCTAAAGGATAACATGACAGCACTTTGCATATGTTTATAATCATGACATAGTAAGAAGTTCTCAATGCAGGCTAACCTTGATTGTCTTCTTTGTCTTTGGATGATGAAGACAGGTAGTGCATGACTAGTTTCGACTTACCGCGATAAAGACAGGTAGTGCAACCAGACTCAAAACACGATGAAAATTTAACCCTAGTCTTCTCTACCCTAAAGAAACTTTTTCACCAGAAATATCCTAAAAAATCCATTGTTGACCAAATCGGTGCCACCAGTTTTCCAAAACTGGTGCCACCGAGTTTTGCTTGGGCAGCTCAAGAAAATCTCCTTTCGAAACGATCTCTTGACTCGCGCAACCTTTGGAGCTGAGATTTGGGGAGGAGTAGATCTACTGCATGAACAAGTGTATCCTAAAAGGACAAATCCCCAAACCAAGCATCTCATGCGGAATCAAAGATTTCTTGCAAAGGGTCAAGAATCAGGATTAGATAAGAGGAACTCCAAATCCGAGCTGATTCGTGGGGTTTGTGGGTACAAGATCACTAGGGGAAGGTCACACAAGACCTATGCATGATCTCCACAAATAAACCCCCACCAAAATGCTCTCAAATCCGAGGAACGAAAATCCACTGAAAAGACCCCGAAAATCCATAAAAGACGAACGAGACTAAAGGATTTGGCACAAGATTAAGAAGAAGATTTCACTATGAATCACTTAGCCATATCTGATTACAAGCCACTCACAAGAATCACAAATCTTGGATGGCAAAAAATTCAAACAAAGAGCCACTCTCTCCCCTCTTCCTCTCACTTAGAGCACTCCAAGAAGAAGGAGCAAACCCACCTAAACTAGCCAAAAGAGATGGCTGCCCAACCATCCATTCCTCCCATATATAGAGCCCTTCGTACAAAAGACCGAAGTGCCCCTACACTAGAAGTTACAACACATGCCCATGCAAGGGTGTTTTGGTCAATACATCATTAGCACCATCAGACATATGCACATCCATCGCAAATCCGCGTAACCACTACGCAAAGCTTGCGATCATGCTGTGTGTCCTCCGCTTCGAAGTTTCCGAAAGCCCCATGGCGCATATCGAAAGCCCCATGGCTTTGTGGCTCAGCCAAGTAACCCGGTGGTTTTGTGATGAACCACTGCAAACCTCGCAGACTTGGTGCAACCTCATGCCAATCTCCACTCATGACTTGCCCGCCACGGTCGTCCCGGTTCGGTCTTGGTTTTGAGGCTCAACCAAGAAACCGTACACGACTTCGTCTTACTCTTATTGCCACTATGCGGCCCGCACTTGATCCCGTCGGCCACTAGGTCCCTCGAACCAAGCCTACTTGTCTCTCCACACCAGGAGGCCCACTAGCATAGACCTTTCGCGCCTGTTCTTTACCTACATCAACGCAAATCAAGCCGCAACCTGCACCTGCAATACTAGGCCAAGAGTCAGTCCACACAACGTTGTCAATCACTCATCACACCAAGGAGCGACCATCCATCGGTCCTCATACCACACAGGTCCTCAATCTCTCCCTTGATGAGTGCATTGACAACACACATTCACTAAGCAAAGAGAAAAGGAAAAAAGAAAAAAACAAATAAAATAACTCAAATAAGTGATCGAAAGCCGAAAGAAAGTCAAAGAACAAGATCACTTGAGAGAGGAAAAGTCTCAATCCCCTTAGGCGAGGCCAACGACTCGACAGAACCGAGACAAAATAAGCTCACAACAAAGGAGCAAAAGCACCAAACCAAAGCTTGAAAACACACAAGAGCTCCCCCTGCACACATGCAAGCTCTCCTTGAGCAAATGCAAACTCCCCCTGAACAAATGCATGCAAAGCAGAACTTACTGCGCAAATCGGTGCCACCAGTTTAAGCAACTCGATGCCACCGGATTGACAAAACTGGTTCCACCGATTTGCTGAAACCGATCCCACCGGATTTTTCGCCGGCCAGAGCAGAAAATGCAACAAAAATGCATAAGATCCCCCTCGACAATTGAACCATGCTCTGAAATGAGTATGCAACTTTTCTTACCCTTTCTTTCTCCCTCTTGTTGCCAATGCATGAATCAAGGCAAACAAGACAAAATGCAACCTATAACTTCTGAAATAGACAAAATTCATGACAAGATGCTATAAGTGACCAAATGAGCAAGTGAGATACTCTATAGATTCATATGAACATCAACTACATGACTGCAAAGTTTCATAGCCATCCGACTAAACTAAGATCAAGATGAGCATTTTTACGAAAAAATTCCCTCTCATGAGCGAAGTCCTAAACGTGAGCAAAACATGCCAAACTGACACCATCACACAAACTTCATACTAGGGCACATTCTAATCAAAAGATCACCATAAACACCCACAAGCTATCTGATGTCATGTCAAATCCACCGAGCCATGTGTCTACTTCTATGTACGAGACATCTCATTGGTAGACATCATGCAACAATTTAGCACCCAAAATTAATTAAACTAAGCATAAAAGACATGTGAGCCTATTTTCCAAGCATAAGGAACTTCATTTTCAGATTTATACATGGTACATGAAATGCCTTTGTGGCAAAAAGGAACTTATGCTCCTCCACAAGGTAAACAAGGGGGCTAAACATTCATGATGACAAAAAGGTCTTTGACCCCAATTGATCAAAACATGCTATCCAACCATATATTGAGTATAACAAAGCCACCAAAGCATATAAGATCATATAAAGACCTTTACTCACAAAAGAGCCTAAAACTAGTATTTTCCAAAACATAACATTCTCACATGGATATAAAACTAGATCGTCAAGAGCTTAACCAAAATTAACCACATCATACCAACTAGCTCACAAAGTCATACATAGCATATCATAGTGAATCATGTATATGAGAGAAGCTTTCCTACCAAAATGCATATATTACAAATACAATGCACACCTAAGATACAAAGATGCCATACATCATGATATAAATGCAATGTAATGCAATGCGAAATGCACAACCGAAAAGCTATAAATATGCTACCAAGAAGCTCAAACCCAAACCAAAAGGTAACCCACCAAGCTCACAACAAAATGAGCAAAATAGCACACAACTCACAAGCTCCCCCCTAAACATATGCACTAGAGACAAACAACATACAAAGCTCACCCTAAACACACATGATAGAGCAAAGAGCACAACAAGCACACATGCTCCCCTAAACGCATGCACTAGGGCCAAAGAGCATACAAAGCTCACCCTAAACACATGTGATAGAGCAAAGATCAAAAGAAATAAAATGGCTTGATCAGAGCCACACACATCAAAGTCACAATTCTACTTACCATGACCAATCCTTCAGAAATCCCTCGTCCCTCTTCATCCTCCCCAAACATGATGTACTCCTTTGACACCATCGGGGTGCTGCTGGGAAGCACCCCTGATCTCAACCAAATGTCCTCCAAGCCTCCCATCTGCAAATCAAAATTAAGAGCAAGAGCGAGCAAACGACTCAACACTGGGGTTAGCACAAAAAGAGTCAAACTAGTGCCGGGCCATCTTTCCAAAAATGGGGCTTGTTGACGGTGTATATTCGTATCAAACTTCAATTGGACTTGCAAGCGGACAAGTCCCCCGTCGTAGTCAAGGGACCCTTCTTACCTCAAGTGTGAACCCAAGTTATCAAATCTGTGGAACAAATGTGTGATGCAAGAATGAATCTAATAAAGCTTAGAACTTTGATCTTCAAAGGGGAATCTTATGCATCTAATCTAGTAAACATCATAAAAACGAATCTAATCTATGAAAACCAAAGGTAGCAGGAGGTAGAGAGGGATAGATAAACCAATCTAGAGAGATTGGATCAAGCCTTCGTTGAAGTTCTGAGCAAAGAAGAAGTAACTAAGTTCATCTCATAAAAAGCACCTTTAAATCACGATTTCTCGTCCGACTCCGAAAACGCCCGCCTTTTGGAGCCACCGTTCTGTCACAACGCACCCCTATTCGCGCGGGTTAGTCTAGGGCGAGTCCAAAGGACAAGTTGAAATCTCACGGAAGGTTAGGCATGCACCTCTAACCACCACAGATACAAGAACACCCTCAATAATCTATCTCGAGAATAGATCTTAAGATACGAAAAGCCGATTGAAATTCCTGCATAAACACTAAACTCCAAAACCGATGTGCACAAACGAACTTGTTATACCAAAGGGGTTAGTACCAATGGATAAGATATAAAATTCATGCCAACACCAAAGGTAAACTCATGGCTAGGTTGATGGAAATTCACCGTCAACATCTCCCCCATGCTTAACCTTGCTCGTCCTTGAGTAAGCCTTCGATGGATATCATCGTTGCCCTTCATTATGAATACACGAGAAAACATAATGCTCTCAAAAGTTTAATTCATTAAAGTTTCATAATGGACTAGCCTTCATCCCTACGAAGGGTAGATTATTAATTAAGCTTATCCCACAAGTATTGTCATGCTCCTAAAATTCAAATAGATCTCAGAAATTTTGAAATAAAGATCGAGATGAAAAAGAGCTAAACCAAGTTCACAAATTTAAACCACCTTGCATCTTGCTCATGAACTCTCAGCTCATCTTGACTCTCAAGCCTATTTATTATACTCCTTTCCCTCTCATAACATTCATATATGTGGTAGGCTTTATATGGAGCTTTTCGGGAAAGTTTAGTCCTACCAAAATATTATAAATGAGATGTTGTCAAAACAAGACAAGCTTCTCATGGTCTTACCGAGACTCATCAAAAAGGTCATTGGAAAATAATGTTATATCAAGGAGGGGGAGAGAAAAATACACACACTTGAGATAGGTGGACATGTGCAAAAGGCAAAGAATGATCCCGAGGCACAAAAGAAGTCATCATTATCGGATTGCACATGGTTGGAAAGATGAGTTTGGATCTTTTAATTTTGAAACCTTGAAATTCCTAATGCACTTAGAGAACCGGGGAGTTCACTTTATTTTATTTATATCATACATGCTCATATATATTTCTTTATACTCATCATCATTTTTTTATTTTTCTTTCCTTTTTTTATTTGCTCCCCTTGAACTCTAAATTGCATTGTACCTACCTCCTCCCCCATGCTTAAATATTTGCTCATCCTCATGCAAAGAGGTGATAGAGATAAGGTAGGTACTAGAAATATTTTTCATTTGGAGAGATACTTGAAATCTTCAATCTTTGCACCATCTTGCGATCTTCCTTTAATTGATGATCCATACTCAATGATAGGTTGTGGTCAAGGAGGTAAACACAAAATATGATATTTGGTTTTAAGGGTGGATATCCGGCAAAGTTTGTGAGATCTCCAATGTGGGGATACACAATGCACGGATAAAAAGGCTAGAAATAAGATAGATACGCAAAAACGGAATGACCAGCTTCTTAGTCTCGGGCCAGAGAAATCATGGCCTGAAATAACTCACCCCAAAATAAATCTTTCTTACTAAGTTTTTGCACTCAAGTATAAATATGGCTCTGGATAGGTAGAGCAACATGCAAGTGGTATTTATGACAAGGTTAGCATTACTTTTAAGAACAAAAATAAATCATCTTTAATCCATCTAAAACTTGAGAGCACATAAAATACTATGGGTCTTTTTTTATGATAACCTCTGCTAAAGATTAAGCTAGCATTTAGATAATTTCAGATTTGCATTTTTAGAGAGCATTAGCTTAATCATGCATAAAACAAGTACAATGATAAACAAAGCGGCGATTATAATCATATATCATTATGGCATAAACTTTGTAACTTTACCAAAGGTAAAAGCAAGGTGGTGACTTTATTCATGATGAAAATAAAAACTAAAACACATGCTGAAAATTTTAAAAATAAAAACTGAAAATACTATGCATACATAGGCGTATAAGCTGAAAATTAAAGAAAAAGAGAAAAAGGAAAGATAACTAAAGCTCCTCCTCTCTCTAATCTTCCCCCGGTGGTTGGTATTGATAATCTTGATGGTTGTACCCTTGCTCATAATAGGATTGAATAGCCCCTCCTATGAATTGTTCGGTGGTACTACGTGAAGGCGTCCAAGCTCATAAGCAATCTTTGCGTTTGCTTCACCCAATTGGGCTGCATTGGTTTGGATTGCTGCAATATTTTGCATGTTCCTTGCAGCATATCCTCCAATAATGGCCACACTTTGTTGCAGTTGAGGAAATTGTGCATAAGGCTCCGCAAAGGCTGCGTTGGGCACCACAAAATTTGGTGGGGGCATGGCTTCACCACTCCCCCATGCTTGCATTGGTGCACCACCATAGTAACTTGCCGACGTCGGAATTCCTCAATATGGCGGCACATAATTTTGTTGTGCACTTTCTTCTTGTGCCGCGGAAGAAATTTCTTCTATAATGCTTCCTCTTTTATTTTTCCTTGCCGGCACAAGAAGTCCTTCCTCTAACCAATCTTCTTTCCCTTAAATAAATAGTCTTAATCTTGCATCCGGAAGGGGTAAATTTACTTTGGCCACTTTGAACCCTCCTCTCTCTTCTCCACTTATATACTTGCCTTGCTTCATATATTCAAATCCAAGGGAAGTCCCGGGTAGGAGATGCTCGGGGTTCCTTGTAATACCCGGTCTTAAAGAGATAGCCAAAATGGAGAGGTAACACCCCGAACCAATATCTCTCGAACCCGATGTTGCTTCACAACACCACCGGTTGACCATGAGGTGAGAGGGGTCTATTGGCTGCTTGGCAATCAAAGCCGAGTAAAGCCAATTCGACTCTGTGTCAGATACCTTTGTTTCTCTCATTCTCCCAAAAATCCTTTTGCACATCCATGAGTGAAACACTTGGATGATGGGGTTCCAGATAGTATTTCTTTGTTGGTGGGCTCGTCCCGCGATCATATTCCAAAAACCGTCCAACATGCCTTCCAGCACGTCCCCTTGTTCCGGAGCTCCCTTTTGAAAACCAAGTAGTTCCCTAATATATTCATAGGGGACCACTTGTTGAATTCCCTCCAAACGGAATGAGAGACTCAACACTCCATCAAGGATAGGCGCCATGGTCATGAGAATTTCCAAGGCGAATTCCTTGTGGGTGTTTGTTGACACCCCGTTGGAGAATTGCACCCAGCCTAGGTGTCCCAACATGTAATAAATAACCCAATATGTTGAGAGCTTGGTCGTCGAAGTCAATATTCGCTACAAGCCTCTTCTCAAGGCGAGCGAGCTTCTTCTCCTCCTCCTCCGTCATGATGATAAATCAATATTTGGAGTACCACAGAGCGTATGGAGGTGGAGCGGATGATCGTGTTGAACAACGAGGTGGGACGGGCGACTCCTCCGTACGTCTTTGAGGTTCGGTGAACCTCATAAACGAGCTTCTAGTGTTCCTCATGCCACTGAGATGAAGAGTATCATTCCTCCTCGGCGGTTCCATGTCCTCCTCCATACTCCGAGGAGACTCGAAAACCGAGTGCCTCCTTGAAGATGTTGTCAATGATGACTTGGATGACGACGATCCCTTCTTTTTGGTAAAAAGGCTTGTAGTTTTCTTCCGCATGTTTGCTGCACTCTCCTCTCTAATATAATCCTAGGGTTTTCAACTGGTAACAAGGCACACAAAATTTATTTCGGAGTTTGGTCTTTGAGTGGAATTAGGATGTGTTTTGTTGGATGAAACAAACTCGGGATGGATGGCTAAGTCTAAGGTGGTTCTGGACTACAAACTTGAGCACACGAACAGAGAGTTGGATGGAAGACTTACCTACCGAAGGGGAGCGCCAGGGTGCTTAAATAGGGGGGAGGCCGGCCGGCCTGCGCGGACTGACCTGGGTGGCTTCTTGCCCCTCCTGGCTCCGGTTTTCTTCCAGCACACTCATCCTTGCTTTGTGACTTTAGTGACAGCGTGCTCCACGGTTTGCACCACCAAAACTCT
This sequence comes from Cenchrus americanus, assembly GCA_947561735.1. Taxonomy (NCBI): domain Eukaryota; kingdom Viridiplantae; phylum Streptophyta; class Magnoliopsida; order Poales; family Poaceae; genus Cenchrus; species Cenchrus americanus. The sequence goes on from OX387245.1 coordinate 183,621,836, forward strand.
CTCATCCACTCCTTTGCTTGCATTATTGGTCCTTCCACTTGATGTCTTTGCTTACAGTCATGTCCATGCTCCTTTGCTTCACATGCCTCCATGATTTTCCTGCAAAACAAGGCCTTGCTGCCTGCCATGCTTGTCCTTTGCATGTGTCTTTGATGAAAGATGTTGGAAGAGCATCCCACGATGCATCATGGTGCATGCATGATTAGTTTAAACAAAATGCCTCCCTCTAAGCATGTCTTAAGGCTAATCACTCCTCTAATTTCGAAAATTAAAAATAAACTCAGAGCTATAAATGAGCTCAAATATAAATTTAGAGAAGTTTTTAAAGCATTAAAAACAAATGTGAGTCGAAAATATTTTCCAACTACTTTTATGTTGGTCTCACCGGTATTGTTTGTCTTCATTAATTAAGAGCAAACTCTTGCCGGCTTGATCATGGGGGCATAAGTTTAGGTTCTAATTTTGGCTAAATGAGAGAGATTTTGAATGAAATAAAATTAAATGAGGCTTAGAAAAATTCTAATCTTAAAGAAACCAAGGATATGGATTTTTAAACCAACAAAAAGTCATGTTTCTAGGTTCACGCGAGTCCTACCACGTGCTGAAATTTAAAACATCTAGGTACAAGGCGTGGCTCTACTCATGTGTTTTTAGCATGAAAAACTGAGGACCATGTGTGGTTCGAGGACTGGTGGATGGTCGCTTTCTGGTGTGATGAGTGATTGATAACGTTGTGTGGACTAATTCTTGGCTAAGTATTGCAAGTGCAGGTTGCGGCTTGACTGGTGTTGGTGCAGGTGAAGAACAAGCGTGAAAGGTCGTCGCCGGTGAGGCCTCCAGGTGTGGAGAAGACAAGTAGGCTTGGTTCGAGGGACCCGGTGGCCAGTGGAGTCAAGTGTGGACCGCATGGTGGTATGAACAACAAGATGAAGTCATGGACGGTTTCTTGGTTGAGCCTCAAAACCAAGGTCGAGCCGGGACTACGTGGGAGCCGAGTCATGAGTGGAGATTGGAGGAGGCTACACCGAGTTCGCGGGGTTTCTGGTGGTTCACCAGAAAACCACTGGGTTCCTTGGTTGATCCACAAAGCCAAGACCGAGGAACCGAAGACGGAGATGCAACAGCTCCAGACCGGTCTGACCGGTGGGTCGGACCAGTCTGACTGGTGGGTACCGGTCTGACCGATGAGGAGCACCGGTCGGACTGATGAGGAGCACCGGTCTGACTGGTGTGCGACGATGCAGTCTGGAATCTTCGAAGTGGAGGACATGCGTCGGGATCGCAAGGCTTGCGTCGAGGCTAAGCAGGTTGCGGTCGCCGGGCATCCGTCCGATGGAGCGATGACAAAGATTTCCAATTTCGCCCTTGAGGGGCATGTATCCCTAATTAGCTAGTAAGGGTATTTTAGACTTTCAGTTGCCTCCATATAACCCAAGATGTGAGAGGATGGCAGCCATAGGACTAGCTTGAGAGCTTCATGGTGAGATCTTGTGAGAGGGTTGGATGATTGGGTGGCAAGCTAGACCTTGTATGAACCTTCTTGTGATGTATAGATGATTCGGCGTGGTTCCTCAAGGCTTGGTTGTGTTGTTCCTGTTCGTTATTTTTGGTGATTTTCGGAGCCCTCTCTTGGTGGATTTCTTGGAGTGTTTTCGAGACCTTTCTCTTGGGGATTTGGTGGGGGGTGTATGTGTGAACCCTTTGTGGTTCTTTCCCTTTGATTCCCCTCCCAAATCTGTGAGTAAAGGGGCTCGATTTTGTTGGTTTTTGGTGTTCTAGGGTTAGAGGAGTTCTTGGTGGGATTTCTTCGATTCCTCTTGATTTGGCGAGTTTTGGTGGACAATAACTTAGCTATGGACTCTCCATGAGATGTTCCTACTATCCCCAAAGTCTAGCGCAAATCCGTGGAGTGATTCGGTAGATCGGGAGTTGGATTTGGGAAGTTGACCCGTGGGGTGCTTGAAACGAACCGGATTTCCACGGACGAAAACCCGACTCTCAGCACCTCGGTGGTAGTCCCAGGAGGGCTACCACGTGCAATCCCTGTCTCAGCGATGCCAAAATCCATACAGAAAGATAAAACAAAACAGATAAAGTACAACATTTACTTATTACATTAATCAGAGTACATGTCTTCGGCACATGCCGGGTACAAGTCCATCGGGACTGAATCAAACAGAAATAAAACGTCTAGCAGCGTCTCCATGAAAGCGCGAGGAACTCCAAATCCGCAGGCAGCTCGAGCGTAGGAAGAGCACTAGTCCACCCAGCCGTCGTTGTCGAAGTCGTAGTCCGGCTCTGTGTCAGAGACACCAAGGTCTACCCGATAAGCGGGTAGGTCATGTCAGCTTCCCAACAAAGAGGCAAAAGCGGTGTATATTCTACTATGCATGATTTATCCCTACTCTGGCTGTAGAAGGCTTAAGCAAAGCAGCAAAGCAACGATCAAGGTAAGCAGAATTTAGCTATGAGGTTAACACCTCGGGGAAGCTCACGCTTCCGAGGTCCACACCTCTGGGGTCCACACCCCGCTCAAGGATACCACACCAAAACACCAGATCTCAACCACGATCCAGTTCCCAACTCTCATCTGTGATGTAGGGCCCACCTGCTCCTATCCCCACATCTCAACGGCCAAAGTTGGGCTCACACACTCGGGGGAGAGAAGAAGCACAAGAGAAGAGTATCTAGTCGGAAGTAGCGGTAGATAGCAGTACTATCCATAACCAGTGGACACGGACTATAGCTATAGGTTTAAACACTCTGCCGAGGTTGTACAATTGTGCCCACCCGAATAGGACCGGAATCGGCCGTCACCGATTCTAGGCCCTACCATACGACTGAAGGCCAAGTAAGTGGATAATACCCTCCTGCGTCTCCGAGCCTGGCCCAGCCGCCGCGGTAGAGCTCATACTGCCCGCGAGAGGTCCCTCGAAGCTGTGGAACCCTTCCCCGGCCTCGCCGGGGCAAAGTCTTCTAAGAAGGGAAAGCCCACTCCCGACATGATCACACCGATCTGCCTACAGGAGGGTCGTTATCCACTACAAGTCTCACCCCTCACCCCACCCATAACAAGGCAGGGGGTTTGTACGAAAGTAGATACTGCATCTGGTGGTAAGTCGACTCGGTCATTAAGGGGCCAAGAGCGAGCACTCCCCATCTCCAATCCGCACGACACATCCCTCGGGTAGAGGCCAGATCGCATCTTCCCTCTGCAGACGTTCACCAGTAACCAAGCGGCTCGCTCCCGCCAAAACACATCAAGGAGATACGCACCCAGAACGCACGCTAGAAACACACCGAGATCTCCCACATCTCAGTCCAAGCCCGGAATACCATCCATAATCAAGCAACAAAAGTATGGATAGTTGAGGTATGGGACTAGCTAGGGGTCTGTAGCTAGTCCCGGAGTAGGTAAAACAAGGAATCAGGGTAATAACAAAATATCAAGGCATGGCTAAAAAACTAGTTATGCAATTCAACAGAGCAATGCATATAAAGTAAAGCACTAGCATCTAATTAACAACATGGGATCTACATGGTTGGGAGTGACATGACACCTTCATTTCCGTTGAAGCAGTCGTTGTCTGGAATAGTGTACTCGGGGTCCTCCTGGTCGAAGCTCGGGTCTGTGGCACGAGATTCGACGCGAATATAAGAATACGGTGCACATCTAAGCAATAACTCCAAATAAAAACCAATTTTTAGAAGATCCAAAAGAGCTCAAACTACCTACAATCAGCAAGGTTTTGAAATAACGAATTTATAGAAATTAGTTTTATAATTTTCTGAGCTTCCTATAATTAGTTATGATTTTTCAAAGGTTTAAACCAATTTTAAAACATTTCTGAAATTAATTTCTGAAAAAGAAAAGGATTTTTATTTAAATTAGCTGCTGACATCAACATGACGTCAGCACTCCTCGGTTAGTGGGCCGAAGATGGGCTGAAAGTGTCAATGGGCCGAAGGTGCCCAGTGGGCTCGGCCCAGCTAGCTAAGTGATCACGGCCCGGTTAGTTCAGTGGGCGCAGCCCAGTTAGTTCGGCGGGTTGAGATCCAGGGAAGGTCCCTGAGCTCTGGTGTGCAGTGCTGTTGGCCTGTTAGCAATTGGCTGGGCTTAAGGCCCAGATCCCGCCGGCGGCCCATTTATCACTTAGCGTTCCTGCGCAGGATTCACATGCCCACCAAGTGTTCGACGAAACGCCAGGCGCCACCAACGGCGGCGCTAAGCGACGTCGCGCTGGGCTTGTGCGCTCCGCACCGGGGGTGACGCGCGCGACAGGGTCCCATGTCCTTGTCGCGGCACGGCGGCGGGGTGCGCCGGCCGGACAGGCGTCCGTGCCCGCGTTCTCGCGCTTGGCGTGCGGCGCGTCGACCCGGTGGCCGGGTTCGAGCCCCACCGCCGCCGGCGCATCGCGGCACGGCGCCAACGCCTTTCACCGCAAGAAGCCGCACGGGACGAAGCCCGACTCCACACGTATGAGCACGCACGACGACGGCGAGCCGGGTCGAGAATCACCCCGAGGCCTCGGCGCGTCGCGCGGCGTCCCTCGCGGCTCGGGCCGGGCCGGCGGCCTAGCATGGAGCACGCGGGGTGTGCGCCAACCACGGCCCGTGCTTATAGCACACGCGGCCTCGCCTCGCTCGCCCGGCGCGGCCTCGCGGTAGCCGGGGCGCGTCTCGAGGCGGCGCGGCGGCGCACGACGTCCCCTGCAACAACAAGCTCGGCTCGAAGGCCGGCGATCTCAGATGGTCCTCGCACAGCGACGGCGGGCCCGGGGGCATGGATGGCCCGAGAGCTCCACTCGATCGCGGTGCGGCAGTGCTGCGGCTCGAAGGCTCGCATCCAGGTAGAGACACCCGACGGCGCACCCCAACCTCGCCGGTGCCACACAGAGAAGGAACCAAGGAGGGAGGAAAGAGAAAGATGGCCGCGGTGGTGCTCACGTTGGGGCGAAGGTGTAGTCGTGGCCGGCTCGAGGGTAGACGGTGGCGTGGAGAAGGTGTTCTCGGCGACGTGGACGATCACGGCGGCGTAGTCGTTCCTTCTCCCGGTCCGGCTCCTTCCCCATCGCAGACGACCTTCTCTCCTCTTCTCGTGACGGCGGTTGCGGACTCTGGCCTTGGCGCGTCGGCGGCGCTCCGGTGGGCCGCGTTACTACTCGGCTTGACGCAGCGGCGGTGCCCTCTTCTCCCTCCCTTTCACGGCGTGCACATTGGAGAAGAGGAAAGGGAAAACCCCAATGGGGGTTGGTGGCTTGGGCGTTCGGGTCGCAGCCTTCCCTTGCCTTTGAAGCCTGGTGCCGCGAACATCGGGGCGAAAGCCCCAATCTGCCCCGGCTTGGACCAGCCGGGCGGCCGAGGCGGCACCTGCTCCCTCTGCGCCAGCTCAGATGCAGGGGCGCGCGATGCGGGGGCAAAGGGGGAAGCCCCGCCCGCGGGCCGGGTTCGAGTCGCGTGTGTACGCGCACCGGCCCCTCGGCGTGCGGGCCGGCCGGGCGGGGAGAGCGTCCCATGCCGCGCGCGCGGCTGCTGCGCGGGTCACCTGGTGCGGCGCGGATCCGAGGCAAGGGAGGAAAGATTGAGGATGGGGATGAGTTGACTGACACGTGGGCCATGCCGTCAGCGGGTGAAAGAAAAGAAAGGGGGGTAGGGGTAGGTTTGTTGGGCCGCGAATTGCAGCGGGCTGGGCCGGTTGGGTCGAGCAGGTAAGGAAAAACGACCCAACTCTATAGTTTAGCTTTGAGTTTCGTTTAAGGATTAAAAATAGATTTAGAGTTTGAATTTGAATACTTTTCAAATTCAAACTTCACTCAAATAATCTCCAAATAAAACCAGAAAAATCCATCTCACATATTTTACCATAACTTGAATTTATGTTTTTATAAATGGGCAAAAAGGTGGAGAATTTAGGAGAGGGCTAGCAATTTGGTTTGAAAATTTGATAGCACTCAATGTCAGTCAAAAAGTTTTAAATTTTCGCAAAATTTTCACACCTGAAATCCTGGGTTGTTACATTCTCCCCCACCACCGAGAATCTCGTCCTCGAGATTTAGACTCCATCCTCTTCCGTGAACAAGGGAGGGTACTCCTTTCTGAGATCAGCTTCCTTCTCCCAAGTTGCTTCTCGCTCTGTATGGTTGCTCCACAACACTTTACAAAAGGGAATGGTTGTTCTTCTTGTCTCTTTGACTGCTCTGTCCAAGATCTTCTCAGGAAACTTAGCATACTCAAGGGTGTCTTGCAGATCAAGCAACTCCATAGGCACTTGCTTTGCTTCCACTGCCTTCTCGCTCTTCTTTAACTATGACACGTGAAACACTGGGTGAATCCCTGCCATCGCCTCGGGTAGTGCGAGCTGGTAGGCTAGACTTCCAATCCTTTTGGTGATCGGGTACGGCCCCACATACCTCGGGGCGAGCTTTCCTTTCACCAAGAACCTTTTAGTTCCTCGGAGCAGTGAGACTTTCAAGTACACTCGGTCTCCAACTGCAAAGGCCAACTCTCTTCTTCTTTTGTCGGCATAGCTCTTCTGAAGGCTTTGAGCGATCCTCAGGTTCTCACGAACATTCTCCACTTTCTCCTCTGCTTCTTGATTGATGGCCCAAAGAGGGTCCGCTCTCCAACCTCGGACCAAGCTAGAGGAGTCCTGCACTTCCTCCCGTAGAGAGCCTCAAAGGGAGCCATCCAAAGACTTGCTTGAAAACTGTTGTTGTACGAGAACTCTACAAACGACAAACTGCTCTCCCAATTGGTGCCATAGGTGAGTGCACACGCTCGTAGCATGTCCTCCAAAACATGGTTAACCCTCTCTATTTGCCCATCTATCTGTGGGTGGAAAGCTGTGCTGTAGTTAAGTGTGGTGCCCATAAGCTTGTGGAAGCTCCGCCAGAACTTGGCGACAAACTGCGGTCCGCGATCGGACACAATACTCCTGGGTGCTCCGTGTAGCCTCAAAATATGTTCGACATACAATTTTGCCAGTCTTTCAGTTCGGTGCTGGGTCTTGATAGGTACAAAGTGGGCCACCTTCGTCAAACGGTCCACAATGACCCAAACCGAGTCATTCCCCTTAGGTGTCCGGGGAAGTCCCATCACAAAGTCCATGGAAATGTCCTCCCACTTCCAAACCGGAATTTCCAATGGCTTAAGCAACCCTGCGGGTTTCTGGTGCTCGATCTTCACTCTGCTACAGGTGTCGCAATAGGCCATGTAGTGAGCTATATCCCTCCTCATGTCCTTCCACCAGTATCGGGTCTTCAAATCTTTGTACATCTTTGTGCTGCCTGAGTGGATCGAGTACCTCGAATCGTGAGATTCTTTCATGATCTGCTCTAGGAGTGCCTTGTTTTGTGGTACACAAATCCGTTCTTTCAGCCACACAGTTCCTTGTTCGTCCACGTGGTAATCCTCTGCTTTACCTTCCTTCATCAGTTCCCGCAAAGCTTTGATCTCTGCACTCGACTTCTGAGCTGTTCAGATTCGTCCCTCCAGGTCGTAGGTCACTCGCAGTTCGTTGACTTGGCCATGGTCCACAATTTCAATCCTCAGCTTCTCTAGCTCTTCATGTAGGGCATGTTGCTCTTCTCTCACCATGAGGTTGTTGCAATATGTTTTCCGGCTCAATGCATCTGCCACAACGTTTGCTTTGCCTGGGTGGTAGTTGATCTCGACGTCGTAGTCCTTGATCAGCTCTAACCATCTCCTCTGCCTCATGTTCAACTCTGTTTGGGTGAAGAGTACTTCAAGCTCTTGTGGTCGGAGAACAGCTCGCACTTGTTCCCTATCAGCTAGTGCCTCCAGATCTTGAGTATGTGCACAACTGCTGCCAACTCCAAGTCATGTGTCGGGTAGTTTTCCTCGTGTTTCTTCAGCTGCCTGGAAGCATAAGCCACAACTTTCCCTTCCTGCATCAGTACACAACCAAGTCCCTGCTTCGAAGCGTCACAGTAGACCACAAAGTCTTTCTTGAAATCTGGCAAAGTAAGCACTGGGGCTGTGGTGAGTCTCTTTTTCAACTCCTGGAAACTCTTCTCACACGCTTCTGACCACTCGAACTTTGTGTTGTTCTTAAGCAGCTCTGTCATCGGCTTTGCGATCTTGGAGAAGTTCTCAATAAACCTTCGGTAGTAACCTGCCAACCCAAGGAAGCTTCTGATGTCTGTCACGTTCAACGGTTTCTCCCACTGGGTAACAGACTCAACCTTGGACGGATCCACAGCTATCCCTTCTGCTGACAACACGTGTCCCAAAAACGCGACCTTCTCCATCCAGAACTCGCACTTGCTGAACTTGGCGTACAGTTTCTGCTGCCTCAGCCTCTCTAGCACGACCCTCAGGTGCTCCTCGTGCTCCTCCGTAGTCTCAGAGTAGATCAGGATATCGTCGATAAACACCACCACAAACCTGTCCAACTCTTCCATGAAGACTTTGTTCATCAAGTTCATGAAGTAAGCCGGGGCGTTGGTCAGCCCAAAAGAAACCACCACTAACTCGTACAAGCCGTACCATGTGGTGAAAGTTGTCTTGGGAAATCCTGCTCTCGGATCTTCATCTGGTGGTAACCTGACCTCAGATCGATCTTGGAGAAGAACTTTGCTTTCTTGAGCCTATCCAGCAGGTCCTCGATTCTGGGTAGTGGGTACTTATTCTTAATCGTCATCGAGTTGAGGTGCGGTAGTCTATGCACATCCTCTTGGTACCGTCTTTCTTCTCCACGAAGAGCACAGGTGAACCCCACGGTAAGGCACTCGGCCGAACAAACCCTTGCTCGAGTAGCTTCTTGAGCTGTTTCTTCAACTCGTCCAGCTCATCGGACGACATCCGATACGGACTCTTCGCAACGAGCCCCGCTCCGGGCATCAGCTCAATCATGAACTCCACGTCTCGGTCTGGGGGTAACTCTGTAAGCTCCTCTGGGAACACGTCCGGAAACTCACAAACCACTGGAATCTCTTCAATTTTCTTCCCACTCATGTTGTACAACATCGTAGCAGCCTTCGGACTCTGAGGTTCGATCCTCACTTTCGTCCCACTGGGGTGTTCTAGCTGTATAAACCTGGGGTTGCAAGAGACCATCCCGTTGTGCTTTGCCAACCAATCCATCCCTAGGATCACGTCTATCCCGGTAGACTCCAAGACTGTTAAGTCTGCCGTGAACAGCTGCCCCTCAAACACCATCTTCACTCCCCTGCACTCTAATGTACTCCTCTTCTCTCCTAGCGGAGAGCTAGTCAAGATAGGCCTTGGTCGAGGCTTAGTTGGTAACGACCTTTCTTTAACGAACTTGGTAGAAATATACGAAAACTGAGCTTCGGTATCGAACAAAACAATTGCCAAAACTGAGTCAACAAGGAACTCACCGAGTGCGACATCGAGTGCGGCTGCTGCATCCTCAGCGGTGAGGTGGTTCAAGCGGCCTCGAGTAGCTGGCGGCTGTGCGGTCCTCTGCTGTGTACGGGGTGGCTGTCCTCCTGGTGCTGGTGGCTTGGCTGGAGTCTGGAACTGAGAGCTGCGGTTCTGACCTCCTGGTTGCACCTGCTGCGGGCACTCGAATGACTTGTGCCCAACCTGACGACAGTTGAAGCAAGTCACCTTAGTTCTGTCTGCTGACTGCGGTGGTGGTCTCGGTCTCCAGTTGCTCTGTCCTCCACTTCCCCCTGGGTTTGCTCTGCTCTGCGGCTGTGACTGAGTGGCGTGGTGCCTCTGCTGTGTCTGGTGGCCCTGAGTGTAACCTGTTCTCTGCCTCTGAGGTGGACCTGAGCATCCTGCCTGGTCAGTGCGCTTGGACTTGCTTCCTCGGACCTCCATGTACTGGAGCCTCGACCTCTTAATGATCAGTGCCTTTTCGATAACGGAGCGGAGTGTCGGGCAGTCGTGCGCGGACAAGTGGTGTGCCATCCCCTTGTGCAGACCCTTCCGGAACCAGTAGACCTTCTTCTTCTCTGTGTTGGTGTCGTCTGGCACGTACCTCATCAGCTCTTGGTAGCGGTTTGCGTACTCCTGCACTGACATCCCTCCCATCTTGAGGTGCCTGAACTCGTCAGCCTTCTTGTCCATCATGGCCTCGGGAATGTGGTGGCTCCTGAAGGCCTCCACGAACTCGTCCCACCCGATGTGCAACGGGTCCGGGTGCGAGTCAAAGTAGCTGTCCCACCACGCACCGGGCCGTGCCGATCGGGCCTGGTGCGCTGCCACGGTCACACACTCCTCCTCAGTGAGCTCAGTCAACTCCAGCTTCTTCTCTATCTCTCGCAACCAGTTGTCCGCGTCCATCGGATCTGCAGAGTGGTCGAAAGTTGGCGGTCGCAGCTTGTTGAAGTTCTCAACCTTCTTCTGGAAACCCTCTGGCGCGTTGCGGTGCTGACCCTTGTGGTTGTTGTTGTTGTTCTGAGCTAGCAACTGGGTGATTGTCTGCATCAGCTGGGTCTGGACTGCCATCACGTCGGCCAAGTTCGGGGGAGGTGGCGGTGGTGGCACCTCGTGTCCCTGCGACTGGCCTGCTCCTCCCTCGGGCTCGGGTACCTGCTCGTGCTCGGGCTCCTGCTCCTGAGCTCCCTCGTCGTCGTACACGGGTCCTCGCCCGCCGAATCGGCCTCCTCGGCCTACTCGGCCTGCTCGGTCTCCATGGAGTCCTCCTCGTGGCGCGTGACCTCCATGGCGTCCGCGACCTCTCGCGCCCGCTGGGTTAGGGGCATCCTCCCCCCCGTTGTCCCCAGCGACCTCCTCGAAACGGGCAAGAGTCGTCCGGACCTCCTTGCTCCCGACATCTGTTCCATTTGCAAGAGTCAGTAGTGGTAGGGAGAATATTATTAAGGTTATTAACTATAAAGGAGTAATCCTGCTAACAATCAGAGAATTTCAAACAGACAAATAAGAAGCATAAAATCCGGGAAAAACCATGAAGATCCATGTCACTCAATCAATGCCACCATACAAAAGGGGTGTACCTCGAGGTTTACTCCAACGACCTTCGAGGGTACACGGCAACACATCCCGCTAACGCATGGTACATCATGGGGTAGCTACTACAAACATGACAACATGGGCGGTAGCACTACAACTAACTCATTAAGACATCTCAGGATCTACTGCTAGAACTCTGCTCTCGTCACGGGGTGCACTGGGGTGCCTCTGGGCTGGAGTCTAGTGGAACAGAGTAGAACGGTGGTGAGTAAGCTCCTGGGTAACCCGACATCCTGATCGCAGGTCCTCCGTAGTAGTCACGGGTGTCCTGGAGAGCGCGGTCCATCTCCGCTGTGTCCTGGGAGCCTCTCGGGTACAAGCGTAGTCGTGGAAGAAGTGTCAGGGGTAGCTCAAAGGTCTCTGCTCGCAGTCGAGGCCTCTTCTTCGGCGGTAGCTGTGCGGAGAGCTCCTCCAGCTCCCTCAGCCTCTGCTGGTCGGAACGCTCCCAGACCGTGCGGGTCCTGGCAGCTCGGTCCCTCTCCTCGTAGGCCAACCCACCGAGGTAGCACAAGTGGTTGTAGTTGTGTCGACTCGCCTCCTGTAGGTCCCACGTCCTCACCTGGTAGTCAGCTGCGGGAGCTCCAATCGACTCCAACAGGTCCTTGACCTCAGCTAGCCTCTCCCTGTCCTCGCGTGTGGCCTCCACCGTGGCCCGGTGCTGCTCCTCTGCTGTCCTCAGCCGTGCCTCCAGGGTGGCGATCCTCACGGCGTCCCGCTCTGCGCTAGCTCTGGCGGCTGCTAGCCCGAGCTGCACCAACTCACCGTTCCTCTGGTGAGACTGCTCCAGTCGGTCCGCTAAGTCCAGCTTCTCCAACTCCAGCTCTTGGGCAAGCTGCAAGCACCTGTCCCACTTCCATCTCAGGTAAGTGATCTCACTGTCCGCCCAGTAGACGCCTGGTCCTGAGCCAGGATACACCGGTTGGCCATGTGCATCTTCTTGTCCTCCACCTCCGAAGTGACCTCAAGGTACTGAGCTCGGTCGTACATGTCCCAGCGACTCGGGTCGGAGACCCTCGTCGGAAGGACGCTGAACAGGGTGTCCTTAAGCTTCTCTCCAAGCTGGATATAGACCTCCTTGAGTGCTCGGCGTGCGCAAACCTGGTGTGCCTCCATGGTGGAACACTCGAAGCACTGTACCTTGACTCCCTTGAACTCTGGCACTCGTGGGTCCTCCGGTACCGTGACTGTCAGGAACATAGCACACTGGTCCAGGGGCCCCACGGTTCTCCCCTCGTAGCTAACCCGGTCGGTCTCCACACCTGCCGACTCCAGGCACTCCCACAGAAGGTGACAGAAGCCTCCGGCCCACTTGCCGTTCGACTCCAGAGGGATCCACGCTTCCTCCGCCATCTACACAACGTTGTTAGAGCGTAATTAGTAAGGTAGTTAGTTAAAGTTAATCAAGATAATGCATATATATAAGTATAGATATATACATACAGAAGCCAAGGGTTTTATATAAAGTTTCATGGTTCAGAAACGGCTTCCTAAGCTATCGACCATTCCCGGGGCTTGTCCTACAGTCAAGCATGACTTTGGTACCAACTGAAACGAACCGGATTTCCGCGGACAGAAACCCGACTCTCAGCACCTCGGTGGTAGTCCCAGGAGGGCTACTGTCGGTGTTCAGACCGGCAACCTACTATGGGGAGTACCCGAAGTAGATGAATGTGACTCGCCGAGATCGGTAACTCGAAGGAAGAGACACGTGGCACACAATTTAGACAGGTTCGGGCCGCAAGGTGCGTAATACCCTACGTCCTGTATGCTGCGTAGCTCTGGATTGATAGGGCACGATTACAAGATGGTGCAATAGTGCGCCGTGGGTTGTATGAGTGGAGATCGGATGCTAGAGATCGGTCCCTGCCTCGCCTTATATAGTCCGGGAGGCGGGGTTACAAGTCGGAGTAGGGAGAGAGTACTAGTCGAGTACGTCTAGGAGTCCTCCATACAGTGCGGAACATGTACAGCTCCCTAACCGAGTACTACTCCTGTGTAGTCCTTGAGCTCCACGCCTTCAGGTGCCGTGTAGCGCAAGCCGGTAGTCCCGGGGGCCCACCGAGTAGTCGGTCCCGGTACCCACCGAGGTAGTGGGCCCGGGGAGGTCCATACGACAAGCCCCCGAGTACTTTGTAGTCGAGAAGGATAGCTTCAAGTAGTCTTGACGGCCTTAACGAGTAGTCCTCAAGCGTCCCTGAGTGCTACAAGTCAAAAGTCCTCAAGAGTAGTCAAAGCATCCCGAGGCTGGAATGTACTCCAGCTGATGTTTGAGCAATCTTGAAGTCTTCTCGAGTAGTCCCAAGCGTCCTCGAAAACTGCCTTCGAAGGTCTTCAAAAAATGCCTATCTTGTCTTGAAGCCGGAGCTGATATGGAGGTGCGATTTGCAAAATCGCACTCAATATGGAGTAGCCCCCGAGCCTTAGGTTGAGCCGTAGGCTCTGGCCGAGGGTCCATCTGAAGTCTTGGCAAGAAAATCCCGAAAAATCCGGAGAGAAAAAACTGAAGGACACGTGGCACGGAGCCCCCGAGCCTTGAGTCGAGTACTCCCTCTCGAATTGAAGGGTCATCTTGAAGAATGTGTCCTGAGATGCTCTTGAGACTAGCCGCTTCCCAGGTAGTCGAGTAGAAGTAGCCGAGCCCCCGAGGTGAAGCGCGTCGACTAGTAGAATGCGAAGGGTCACGCAAAGCCGCTGAGTCAGCCGCGCGTGGACTTTTCCAGCTACCCGTTGCGGAGCCAGTTTGGCTTATAAATAGAAGCCAAAACCCTTAGGGTTTTTCACCCATTCGAGCTGCAGCTATTCCATTTGCATCTGAAGCAAATCCACTCCCAGCGCTTGCTGCCGCCAAAGTAGATTCAAGTGCGCCGCCACCCAAAGCTTTTTAGGGTAGCCCCCGAGCGGATGCGAGTGAAGACGCCCTGTACTTGGAGGATGAAGCCGTCACCGTCCAAGACGTCGAAAGCCGCCGGGAAGAAGAGGGGCCGAGAAGAGGCCGCCGTGGCTGCCACCGGAGCAGCGCCGCCCATGTCTCCACCGCGGGCTGATCCAAGCCGCGAGTGGAAGAAGTCCAAAGTGAAGACGGAGGATCTGCTGACCCTCCTGAATAGTGGGTTCATCAGGGAGAAGGAAGTCGACATGTGGAGATCCACCGCTGGAGATCCATATCCGATGGAGAAGGCCGAAGACGAGATCCCAATGTTCGCGCGGTTCGTGGAGCGCGGTCTTGCGCTCCCGGCCAGCGATTTCTTCAAGGGGCTGCTCGGGTACTACGGGGTCGAGTACCTGAACCTGAACCCCAACGGCATCTTCCACACGGTGGTCTTCGTGCACTTCTGCGAAGCCTTCCTCGGGATCAAGCCACATTGGGTGCTTTTCCGGAAGTTCTTCCGCGTCAAGCCGCAACCAAGTGCCACCAACCCCATGGTAGTCGGAGGAGCCGGCATCCAGCTGAGGGAGGACGCCGCGGAGCAATATCTGGCGTACAAACTTGTCGACTCCAACACAGATTGGAAGACCAGGTGGTTCTATATTACGAACCACCACCCCGGCCTGCCGAAGCCGAGCGGACGGCAGCCCAGGCACCGAGAATGGTGGAACACGGAGCCCACCATGCAAGAAGGGATTCAGCTCCCCGAGCTGCTAGAACGCATCAAGGTGCTCAGGGAGGCGGGACTGAGGGCCGAGCACATGGCCATCAGTTTCATGAAGCGAAGGATCCAGCCGCTGATGGCTCAGGAGACCCTAGGCTTCGAGTACACCGGCGACGACGACGCGTCGCGGATGCCGGGAGGCGAGCTGGACGACAACGACATCATCGAGAGGTTGTCGCGGATCTTCAAAGACATGCCACCGTACACGGCGTGCCCTGTCCAGGAGTACTCCGCCGCGCGCCCGCCGAAGGAGGTGAGTAGTCGTTCCCCCTTAGTCGAGTAGTGATTACTTGAAGTAAATTTGCTGACGTCTTGTGTCTTGCGCAGGATGACGTGAAGAAGTTCATCTCCGAGCCGCAGCCACCTCCGAGCGGAATCGAGATCCCGATGGAGGGGAAGGCGAAGGAGCGCCGAGTAGTCGGTGAAGGCGACGACACCGTCGTCGTGGAGGATACCTCCGACGACGACGACGAAGACGAGGAGACATTGCAGGACCGCTTCCAACTGCGGTCGAGGTTTAGCCGCCCGGGCTTGCCTCATGTTCCTCTGGTACAAGACCCCCCGGCTAGCCTGGAGGCTAGCCTGGCTGCGCCGCCACGGAAGTCGCGCAACCCCGCCAGGAAGCGGGTGGCGAAGAAGCTGAAGGTCTCAGAGACCACGCCTCGGGAGGTAAGTTGTCTTGAGCTGAGTAGTCGAGTACCCGTTGCACGAGTACGCTTGCTGACGAGTAGTCTTCCTTGTATGCAGGAGATGCTGCCAGCGGAGCCCGTCGAAGGGGGCGACGAGGGCGTGTGGGACACGGTGGGGGAGCCAGCTGGAAGCCGTAGTCCAACCCCCACTGTTGATGAAATCTTGGCGCGGCGGAGCGCCGGCCCCCTCGCTCCACAAGGGAGCACGGGACCGTGGCCGCCGCCGTTGAAGAGGTGGTGGCCTCGGGAGCGCGAGGAGACGCGCCGCGCCGGCCGCCGCTGCTGTGGAAGAGGCGGTAGCCGCAGGGGCGCAGGAGGAGGCGCCTGCCGAGGGTGGACTGGTCAATATCGCCAGCATCCTCGGTGCTCCGGCCGTGACAATTGTCCGGTCGAACTTGTAAGTACCGTATCCTTACGAGTAGTACTTGCTGCAGTAGTCGATGTTGACTGACGACCATCTGTGGATGTTTCGTAGGAAGTCCACGGATTTGTCCGGGAGGGAGATGAGCCCTGCGGCGGTGGCGGAAGAAGACGCGCCGCCCGCCGAGGAGGCCGCTCCCGCTGCCCAAGCAGTGCCCGAGCCTCCGGCTGCCGAGGCGTCGTTGCCGGAAGCCAACGTTGTCGAGGGTGAGTACCCTTCTTGAAGCTATAAGGCTCTTTAAGGAGTAGTCGTAGGCACTGATGCACTTGTCGTCTCTTTGACAGGCGCTGAAGCTGAGGGCGGTGACATCCCCGCAGGGGTGCCGATGCAGAGGTTGACACCAGAGGCCCCGGAGGCTGCGGAAGGAGCCCCCGAGCCCATGGAGGAGGTCGTCGAGAAGACCGCCGGGGGAGAGGCGGTCACCACGTCGCCAGAGATTGCTCTGGAGGTGGCTATCCGCTCCCCCGAGATCCAGGACGCAGAGCCCATCCGCTCTGCGCCGATGACGGAGGCCACCACGAGTAGTCGCGGCGGGGTGGAGCTGCTCGCGGACGACCTCATCGAGCCGGCGACGGTAGCCAAGCATCTGGAGGCGATCCGTCAAGCCGAGCAGTGGATGAAGGTAAGTAGCCGTAGCCTTTGAGTAGCCAATCCTTTATCGTTGAGTACTCTTTGTGACTTGAGTTGTCTTGTGCAGGACGTTGCGGAACGGTCCCGCGACAAGTCAAACCTGCCGCAGGGCTATGGTGACACGGTGCTCCGAGCCGAGGCGCTAGAAGAGCAACTTGTGAAATCGCGGAAACACGCGGCCGCCATGCAGTCGAAGATCGACGCCGCCTTCGCCAAGTACCACAACGACGTCCAAGAGTTGCAGGCGAATGGCGACGACTTGGTGCGGAAGAATAAGGGCCTCCGCAACAAGAACAAAGGTATACCCCTCAACTTGTCGGGTACTTGTTGGAGGTCGAGAAGTATCTGACCCGCTTTTGCGTTGCTGTGTTGCAGAGCTTGAGGGCCAGGTGGAGCAGCTGAAGGCCTCGGAGACGAGCATGAAGAACCTCCTCTACCGGGAGCAAGAAGCCCGCCAGGTACTCGAGCTCGACTACAAAGAACTCGCCTTCGAGTGCGAGAAGCATATGGAGCTTCGGATTGCTTCTGACAGAGATCTCGTCAACTACTACAAATCCTTGCAAAAGTTGAACGAAGACTGCGAGGCATTGCGGGCCCAGTTGAAGGAGTTGGAAGAAGCCGCACTGCTGATTGCAAGACTCCTCGTGCCGCACCCGGGCGGCCCCAAGATTGCTCCTCTGGTGGATCGCCTCAAGGAAGCGCCGAGCCGGCTGGCCGCCTACGTGAAGCACATGGCGAGGTCGATCCCAAGACAAGTCTTGGCCTTCATGAAGTCGTACTTTCCGAAGGCCCCAGTGGAGGTAGTCGCCGGCGTGGTAGCTGCCAACTGCACGAATGAGCAGTATGCGAGCCGCCGGGAGCGAGATGGCTCCCATCGCGGAGCAGGTAGCTGAGAAGCTGAACCTCCAGTAGCCCTGTAATAGGTAGCTAGTAGCCATGGTTGTACAAGAAAACAATTGTAATAAATTGTTCAAGTATCAATGAAAGAGAATTTTCCAGCAATGAGTACTCGTAGTCGCGATCTTAGAGTGCGGAGCCCCCATCGTGGAGTGGATGCGAGTAGTAGTACTCGACTTTAGTAGTCCCGTTGTAGGGAGTAGGCAGTAAAGAAGTTGATGAGTAATCAAACTTTATTTCTGAAGAAGTACACCTGGATGGCCAGGGCCGTAGTTACAGAGTAGTCGCTTGGACCCAGAGGCCGCTTACAGCTGAGTAGCGCTGGAGCGGGTAGCCACTTACAGCAGTTGATCCGTATGTAGCCGTGTAGGCCGGATCGTAGATCCGTAGGTAGCCGTGCGGCCGGATCTTGGAGTGTGGTCTCTTAGTAGACCGCTGCTAGAGTCCTTGACGCTCGTGGCGACCCAGGGTCCGTAGGTAGCCGCACGGGCTGGACCCTGGAGAGGAGTAGTCCGGAGACTGGAGCCAGGACCCGGGGGGTCGCTTGCGGCTAGGGGTGTTGATGTAGTCGTGTAGATCTGAACCCCAGAGTAGTCGTGTAGACTAAGCGTAGAATCGACAAAGTTGGTCGACGTTCCACTAGTTGTTGATGTCTTCGCCTTCAAGTGTTTGGAGGCGGTAGGAGCCCGACCCGGTCACCTTTGCCACGGTGAAGGGGCCTTCCCGTGGGGGGCCGAGCTTGTGTAGTTCTTCCTTGTTACGGGATACGGCGGAGGACGAGATCACCAACGTTGAAGGAGCGTTCCTTGACGTTGCGATCGTGGTAGCGTCGGATACCCTCTAGGTACCTTGCCCGGCGGGACGAGGGCGGCGCGGTGAGCTTCTTCGAGGCTGTCGATGTCAACTCGTCTGCTGTCTTCTGAGACGCCTTCGTCGTAGTGCTCCACTGCTGGCGAGTTCCATATGACGTCGGCAGGGAGGATTGCTTCGGATCCGTATACCAGGAAGTAGGGGGGTTGCCCCGTTGGCTTGGATGGTTGAGTCCGTAGCCCCCAGAGTGCGTTGGGTAGTTCCTTGATCCACTTGCCCCCTTTAGAGTTAGCAGCGTCGTGTAGCCGCTTCTTGAGAGCGTCGAGCACCATCCCGTTGGCGCGCTCGACTTGTCCGTTGGCCCGTGGATGGGCGACTGAGACGTATCGGACGTCGATTCCGCTGTTCTCGCAGTACTCCCAGAACTGGTGGTTGTTGAAGTTGGAGCCCAGGTTTATGATGATGCGGTGGGGTAGCCCGTAGCGGTGTAAGAGTTCATCCAGGAAGTCGAGTACTCTGTCAGCCTTGGGGCATGTGACTGGCTTGACCTCGATCCACTTGGTGAACTTGTCGATAGCCACCAGTACCCTGTTGAATCCTCCCGGCGCGGTTGGCGGTGGCCCAATCATGTCAAGCCCCCGGCGGGCAAAGGGCCGGGTTGGCGGTATGGTGACTAGCTTGTAGGCTGGGACGTGTTGCTGCTTGGCGAAGTACTGGCATCCGTGGCACCTTCTGACGAGTTCTTCGGCGTCGCCCAGGGCTGTGGGCCAGTAGAAAGCTCGTCGGAAAGCTTTGCTGACCAGCGTGCGTGAGGACGCGTGGTTGCCGCAGACGCACTTGTGGATCTCCTCCAAGATGTCTTTGCCTTCTTCACGAGGGACGCACTTCATGAGTACTCCGGAAGACGCGCCCCGTTTGTAAAGCTTATCTCCGACGAGGACGTAGGACTTGGCGCGGCGGACGAGTTGCTCAGCCGCGTTCTTGTCGGAGGGGACCTTCTGCTCGCTGAGGTAGTCGATGAAGGGTTGCCTCCGGTCCACGTCGATCATCATGACCTCCCTGCCCGGTGGTGGATGGGCTGGGACAGTGGTCGGTGGCGTCGGCTCCGGGATGGATGGCGCGTGAAGCTCGTGGACGAAGACACCCACGCGGCACTTGAGCGCGGGTGGATCCAAGCTTCGAGAGGACGTCCGCTGCAACGTTGTTGTCGCGGACGATGTGATGGAACTCGAGACCATAGAACTTGTTCTCGAGCTTGTGGACTTCTAGGCGATAGGCGTCCATGTTCTCCTTGTTGCGGTCCCGGGACTTGTTGACTTGGTTGATGACCACCGCGGAGTCGCCGTAGACTAGTAGCCGCTTGATGCCCGGTGAAGCCGCGAGGCGGAGCCCGTGTAGGAGGGCTTCGTACTCGGCTTCGTTGTTTGAGACCTTCCGGGAAGATCGCGGGACGTACTTGAGTTGTTCGCCCGTTGGGGAGATCAGGAGCACCCCTGCACCTGCGCCCTCGAGGTTGAGTGAGCCGTCGAAGTACATCACCCAATGCTCTGGTCGCGCGGTTGGAGTAGGTAGCTGGTTCTCCCGCCATTCCTCCATGAAGTCGACTAGTGCCTACGACTTGATGGCTGTGCGTGGCTTGAAGTCGATATTGAGGGTGCCGAGCTCGACGGCCCACTTGGAGATTCTTCCAGTAGCATCTTGGTTCCGCAGGATGTCGCCAAGCGGGTAGTCGGTGACGACGGAGACCGAGTACTCCTGGAAGTAGTGTCATAGCTTCCGCGAGGTGATGAGTAGAGCGTACGGGGAGCTTCGCACGAACGCGGTAGCGAGCCTTGGACTCTGATAGAACCTCGCTGACGAAGTAGACTGGGCGCTGGACCGGATAGGCGTGGCCGTCTTCTTGCCGCTCGACAACGATGGCAGTACTGACCACGTGACTAGTCGCAGCGAGGTAGAGCAGTAGCTGCTCGCCCTTGTGAGGAGCCGTGAGGATCGGTGGCTTTGATAGGAAGTCCTTGAGCTGGGCAAGGGCTTGATCCGCCTCTGGAGTCCACACGAACTTCTCGTGATGCTTGAGTAGTTTGAAGAAGGGGAGGCCCCGTTCTCCTAGCCTCGAGATGAATCTGTTCAGCGCCGCCATGCACCCTGCCAGCTTCTGGACGTCTTTGATGCTCGTGGGAGCTTTCATGCTGGTGATGGCGGAGATCTTCTCGGGGTTGGCTTCGATGCCGCGCTGGCTGATGATGAAGACGAGTAGTTTGCCCGAAGGGACGCCGAAGACGCACTTGTTCGGGTTAAGCTTCCAGCGGTACTCGCGTAGTGATGCGAAGGTCTCTTTGAGGTCGTCGATGAGGGTACTGGAGTCCCTGGTTTTGACAACCACGTCATCCACGTAGGCCTCGACGTTCTTGTTGAGTTGCCGCTTGAAGCAGGCCTGGATGGCCCGTTGGTAGGTAGCGCCGGCGTTCTTCAACCCGAATGACATGGTCGTGTAGCAGTACGCGCCAAACGGGGTGATGAATGCGGTCTTCTCCTGGTCTTCCTCCTGGATTGTGATCTGGTGGTACCCGGAGTAGCAGTCGAGGAAGCAGAGCAGGTCGCAGCCCGCCGTGGAATTGATGACTTGATCAATCCGCGGCAACCCGAAGGGGTCCTTAGGGCAGTGCTTGTTGAGGTCGGTGTAGTCGACGCACATCCTCCACTCGTTCGAGTTCTTCTTGCGGACGAGGACGGGGTTGGCGAGCCACTCAGGATGGAAAACTTCTCTGATGAAGCCAGCTGCGAGTAGCTTGGCGAGTTCCTTCTTGATGGCGTCCCGCCTGTCGTCGGCAAAGCGTCGGAGGTGTTGTCGCTTGGGGGTGGCCTTAGGATCGACGTTGAGGCAGTGCTCAATCAGCTCCCTGGGCACTCCTGGCATGTCCGCTGGCTTCCACGCGAAGATGTCGCGGTTGGCCCGAAGAAAGCTGATGAGCGCGTCTTCCTATTTGGGGTCGAGGCCAGCCCCAATGGTGGTGGTCTTGCTGGGGTCGCCTGTTCCAAGGTCGACCGTCTTGACGAGTACCTCCTCAGGTGGCTGAGGCTTGTTGGTGCTGTCAGACTTCTCTGGGATGTCGAGTTCACTTGTAGCAAGCTTCTTCGACGCGGCGTAGACCTCCATCATCGCGTTGGGTACTTGATTTGTGGAGGTGATCTCCACGGCTTCTGTGTCGCAGTCGTGGGAGATCTTGAGGTCCCCTTGGAGGGAGAGTACACCGGCTGGACTTGGCATTTTGAGTACCAAGTAGGTGTAGTGGGGCACCGCCATGAACTTGGCGATGGCCGGTCTGCCGAGGATGGCGTGGTAGGAGGTCTCAAAGTCCGCGACCTCGAACTTGATGTACTCGGTACGGTAGTTGTCCCAAGATGCCCCGAAGGTAACTGGCAGGACCACTGAGCCCAGTGGAATAGCCGCGTTGCCAGGGACGATGCCGTAGAAGGGCACGTTGCTTTTGGTGAGCATATGCGTGATGTCGAGCTTCATTTTCTTCAAGGTCTTGGTGAAAAGGACGTTGAGCCTGCTTCCACCGTCGATGAGCACCTTGTTGAGTTTGGAGCCCGCCACAGTTGGCTTCAGGATGAGGGGGAACCGTCCGGTTCGAGAGAAGGCCGGTCCATTGATTCGCGCGGGGAGAAGGTGATGGGTACCTCCGACCACCTGAGAGGGGTCGGGACCGCTGGCTCGATGGACATTACTTCTCGACGGGTAGCCTTCTGCTCCCGCCTGCTGGGCAGTCCGCCGAAGAGGACGTTGACGGTCTTCTCTGGTTCTTGGAAGTCGTTGTTGTCATTGTCCTTCTTCTTCCCCTTTTGGTCGTGAGGGTGCGGTGGCTCCAGCGTCTCCTTGAGTGCGTGCCTGAGCTGGTAGCACTGCTCGGTGGTGTGATTGCCGTTTGGATGCCACGGGCACTTCTCCTTCAGCAGGTCCTTGAAACTGCTAGAGTTCTTCTTCGAGTTCCCTTTCGCAGGGCGCTGGATAGCCGCGACAGTGTTGTCTGGCTTGCGCTTGCGGTTGGGGCCCGAGTAGTAGTAGTAGTTGTTGTTGTTGCGACCACCCTGGTTCGCGTTGCTGCCGCTGCCGCCGCCCTGGTTCTGCTTGGTCTTGCCACGAATGGCGTCGTACTTGGCATTGGCCTTGTCTTCTTCATCCGCCCAGGACGTGATCATGTCCTTGAGGTGGGGGATGGACCTGGGGCGGCGACGACCGAAGTCTTCGAAGGTGCGGCGGTGGTAGAGGCCGTCCTGGAAGAGGTCGATGACCTCCTTGTCGGGACGTCGACGATGGTGGCGCGCTTGTCGAAAAAGCGGCGCATGTACTTGCGGAGGGTCTCGCCTTGTTCTCGCTTGATCATGGCCGGGTCCATGCGAGTACCCGATCGGCCCATGGCGCCCGCGAAGTTGCTTGTGAACTCGCTCCTTCGGCTGGTCCCACTTGTCGATCGAGTGCTTGTCCGGCGACTCGAGCCATGTGAGTGGTGCTTGGTCCGGGCGGAGAAGGGGAAGTAGAGGCACTTGGTGTCGTTGTTGCCGCCAGCGTTCTCGATGGAGAGGGCGTAGCATCGGAGCCACTGGATGGGATCCTGCTTCGCGTCGTACTTGGTGATCCCCAAAGGCTTGAACTTGTCGGGGAGAAGCAAGTTGCGAAGTCGAGGTGAGAAGGCGGGGAAGCCGTCGCCCTCAGCGGCAGTGGTCGACTTCTTCTGCCGCAGCTCTTCAATCTTCTGACGAGCGTCGTACCTGCCATGTGAGGCACCGGAGGCGTGGCTGTTCGCGTGGCCTCGGCCGCCGCGACTGCCGCCGCCGCCGGCTCTCTGTTGGCTCCATGGTTGGAGCTGCCGCCGTCGCCGCCGCCGCCGTCGGGGTCGTTGCCGCCGCCACCGGCCGGAGCGCGGTGGGGAACAACTTCCCGGTTGCCGTGGTCGTGCTGTGAAGGTCCGCCGACGTTGGAGTGACGACAGTTTGGCTCGGCTGGGAGGTCAGCTCGAGTACGGTTGGGACCGTTGTTGGCGCTGCGACTAGTAGCTTCGTTGTCACGGGGTTTAGCTGGAGGAAGTTGGTTGACTCTGTTGTCGACCCACATGAAGTAGGCTTCTTCAGCGAGCTTGGCGATGACCTCTCCAGCGCGTATGCCCTGAGCCTGGCGTGCGATCACTGTGATCGACATGAGGCACTGCTCGGGGTAGTGTGTACTCTGCTCTCGACCGCCTCGAGAGCTTCCGCAAGATTGCGGATAGGGAAGTTGTCGCGGAGGTGTCGACGACGTTCGTTGCGCTTCCGGTTGCGTTCACGTCGAGCGTCTCTGTCTGCCGGAGTTTCGTTTTGTGGAGCATCAGCAGAGAGCTCGTCGGAGGAGATGTCTTCCAGGTACTTATCCTGAGCCATGCCTGAAGGCCCTGGGGTGTCGCCGACAGCCATGAAGACTTGGCGATCGGGGGTGCCAAGGCTGGACTCAGAGGGTGTCACCTCAGTTGGTGTGTTTGAGTCAGCCCGGGCTAGCGGTGTTCCCTCCTGGAACAGTAGCGAGTCGATGTAGGCGACGTAGCGTGAGTCTCCCTTCGCCAGGTCAGCAGGCTTGCGGTCTGGCCAGTAGACGTATCTTCCGGCCGGCGTGGATGGTATAACCAGCCCTGAGGCTGGCCCTGACAAGGGAAGCTCGGTGGAGTTGTCCTTGGACTCGAGCTCCTCAGGGTCCGACCCGAAGTCGAACTCGTAGTCCGGGTTCGAGTAGAACTCGGAGAGAGGGCTGGAGTCCGGAGCGTGATCGGGGGCGGCGTCGGAGTCCGAGCTGTACTCGGGTACGGGCTCCTTGCCGGCCCGGCGCGAAGTGGGAGCCCCCGTGCGGGCCCAGCTGAGGATGCGGGGGCCACGTGCGGAGTGCTCGCGTGGTGAGGGGACCGCCTGCGATGGCTGAGCAGCCGGCTCGTACGCGATGGCCCATGGTGACGTCGAGTTCGGGTTGGAGACGGACTCGAGCTCGAAGTCAGCGTGGTGGTCGAAGAGTGAAATTTCGCCGAACTTGCCGGCGAGTTCACCCGTGACGACTTCAGGAAGCGTCACGAAGCCTGTCTTCGGGTTGGGCCGCATGGTCGCGGCGGCGGAAGGAGCCCGCGCCATCAGCAGTGCAGACCCAGGCGCCGAACACGAAGGTGTCGCCGCGGTTGAAAGCGACGGTTGGCTTGAAGCAGACGGAAGCCGTCGAGTTCGCCATGTGATCTCGGGCGAGAGCCCCTACCTGGCGTGCCAGCTATCGGTGTTTCAGACCGGCAACCTACTACGGGGAGTACCCGAAGTAGATGAATGTGACTCGCCGAGATCGGTAACTCGAAGGAAGAGACACGTGGCACACAATTTAGACAGGTTCGGGTCACGAGGTGCGTAATACCCTACGTCTTGTATGCTGCGTAGCTCTGGATTGATAGGGCACGATTACAAGATGGTGCAATAGTGCGCCGTGGGTTGTATGAGAGGAGATTGGATGCTAGAGATCGGTCTCTGCCTCGCCTTATATAGTCCGGGAGGCGGGGTTACAAGTCGGAGTAGGGAGAGAGTACTAGTCGAGTACGTCTAGGAGTCCTCCATACAGTGCGGAACATGTACAGCTCCCTAACCGAGTACTACTCCTGTGTAGTCCTTGAGCTCTACGCCTTCAGGTGCCGTGTAGCGCTAGCCGGGTAGTCCCAGGGGCCCACCGAGTAGTCGGTCCTGGTACCCACCGAGGTAGTGGGCCCAGGGAGGTCCATACGACAGCTACCACATGGAATCCCTGTCTCAGCGATGCCAAAATCCATATAGAAAGATAAAACAAAACAGATAAAGTACAACATTTAATTATTACATTAATCAGAGTACATCTTTTCGGCACATGTCGGGTACAAGTCCATCGGGACTGAATCAAACAGAAATAAAACGTCTAGCAGCGTCTCCATGAAAGCGCGAGGAACTCCAAAACCACAGGCAGCTCGAGCGTAGGAAGAGCACTAGTCCACCCAACCGTCGTTGTCGAAGTCGTAGTCCGGCTCTGTGTCAGAGACACCAAGGTCTACCCGATAAGCGGGTAGGTCATGTCACCTTTCCAAAAAAGAGGCAAAAGCGGTGTATATTCTACTATGCATGATTTATCCCAACTCTGGCTGTAGAAGGCTTAAGCAAAGCAGCAAAGCAACGATCAAGGTAAGCAGAATTCAGCTGTGAGGTCAACACCTCGGGGAAGCTCACGCTTCCGAGGTCCACACCTCTGAGGTCCACACCCCGCTCAAGGATACCACACCAAAACACCAGATCAATGATACCACACCAAAACACCAGATCTCAACCACGATCCAGTTCCCAACTCTCATCTGCGAGGGCCCACCTGCTCCTATCCCCACATCTCAACGGCCAAAGCCGGGCTCACACACTCGGGGGAGAGAAGAAGCACAAGAGAAGAGTATCTAGTCAGAAGTAGCGGTAGATAGCAGTACTGTCCATAACCAGTGGACACAGACTATATCTATAGGTTTAAACACTCAGCAGAGGTTGTACAACTGTACCCGCCCGAATAGGACCGGAACCGGCCGTCACCGATTCCAGGCCCTACCATACGGCTGAAGGCCAAGTAAGTGGATAATACCCTCCTGCGTCTCCGAGCCCGGCCCGGCCTCCGCGGTAGAGCTCAACCGCCGCGAGAGGTCCCTCGAAGCTGTGGAACCCTTCCCCGGCCTTGCCGGGGCAAAGTCTTCTAAGGAGGGAAAGCCCACTCCTGACACGATCACACCGATCCGCCTACAGAAGGGTCGTTATCCACTACAAGTCTCACCTCGCACCCCCGCCCATAACAAGGCGAGCGGTTTGCATGAAAGTAGATACTGCATCTGGTAGTAAGTCAACTCGGTCCTTAAGGGGCCGAGAGCGAGCACTCCCCATCTCCAATCCGCACGACACGTCCCTCGGGTAGAGGCCAGATCGCATCTTCCCTCGGCAGACGTTCACCAGTAACCAAGCGGCTCGCTCCCGCCAAAACACGTCAAGGATATACGCACCCAGAACGCACGCTAGAAACACACCGAGATCTCCCACATCTCAGTCCAAGCCCGGAATACCATCCATAATCAAGCAACAAAAGTATGGATAGTTGAGGTATGAGACCAGCTTGGGGTCTGTAGCTAGTCCCGGAGTAGGTAAAACAAGGAATCAGGGTAATAACAAAATATCAAGGCATGGCTAAACAACTGGTTATGCAATTCAACAGAGCAATACATATAAAGTAAAGCACTAGCATCTAATTAACAACATGGGATCTACATGGTTGGGAGTGACATGACACCTTCATTGCCGTTGAAGCAGTCGTTGTCCGGAACAGTGTACTCAGGGTCCTCCGCGTCCTCCTGGTCAAAGCTCGGGTCTGCGGCACGAGATTCAACGCGAATATAAGAATACGATGCACATATAAGCAATACCTCCAAATAAAAACCATTTTTTAGAAGATCCAAAAGAGCTCAAACTACCTACAATCAGCAAGGTTTCGAAATAACGAATTTATAGAAATTAGTTTTATAATTTTCTGAGCTTCCTATAATTAGTTATGATTTTTCAAAGGTTTAAACCAATTTTAAAACATTTCTGAAATTACTTTCTGAAAAAGAAAAGGATTTTTATTTAAATTAGCTGCTGACATCAGCATGACGTCAGCACTCCTCGGTTAGTGGCCCGAAGATGGGCTGAAAGTGTCACTGGGTCGAAGGTGGCCCATTGGGCTCGGCCCAGCTAGCTAAGTGATCACGGCCCGGTTAGTTCAGTGGGCGCAGCCCAGTTAGTTCGGCGGGTTGAGGTCCAGGGAAGGTCCCTGAGCTCTGGTGTGCAGTGCTGTTGGCCTGTTAGCAATTGGCTGGGCTTAAGGCCCAAATCCCGCCGGCGACCCATTTATCACTTAGCGTTCCTGCACAGGATTCACATGCCCACCAAGTGTTCGACGAAACGCCAGGCGCCACCAGCGGCGGCAGTGCGCGACGTCACGCTGGGCTTGTGCGCTCCGCGCCGGGGGTGACCGTGCGACGGGGTCCCGCGTCTCGGTCGCGGCACGGCGGCCGGGGTGCGCCGGCCGGGCGGCGTCCGTGCCCGCGTTCTCGCGCTCGGCGTGCGGCGTGTCGACCCGGTGACCGGGTTTGAGCCCACTACCGCCAGCGCATCGCAGCACGGCGCCAACGCCTTTCACCTGCAAGAAGCTGCACGGGACGAAGCCCGGCTCCACACGTATGAGCACGCACGACGACGACGAGCCCGGGTCGAGAATCACCCCGAGGCCTCAGCGCGTCGCGGCGGCGTCCCTCGCGGCTCGGGCGGCCGGCGGCCTAGCATGGAGCATGCGGGGTGTGCGGCGGCCACGGCCGTGCTTATAGCATGCGCGGCATCGCCTCGCTCGCCGGCGCGGCCTCTGGTAGCCGGGGGCGCGTCTCGGGGGGCGGCGCAGCGGCGCACGAAGGCCGGCGATCTCAGATGGTCCTCACACGGCGACGGCGGGCCCGGGGGCATGGATGGCCCGAGAGCTCCACTCGATCGCGGTGCGGCAGTGCTGTGGCTCGAAGGCTCGCATCCAGGCAGAGACACCCGACAACGCACCCCAACGTCGCCGGTGCCACACAGAGAAGGAACCAAGGAGGGAGGAAAGAGAAAGATGGCCGCGGTGGTGCTCACGTTGGGGCGAAGGTGTTGTCGTGGCCGGCTCGAGGGTAGACGGTGGCGTTGAAGGATCGGATGGCGACTAGAGAGGGGGGAGTGTATAGGAGCCCGTAAAAATTTTTCTCAAAGAACCCGGCCTATACCCTAGACAAAAGCCGGTCACACACGAGCGATGGATCGAATCACACACCAATCGCCAAGACAACTAGGTTATGGATCAACCTCAAGTCTTAGGAATGATTCCTTGAAGCACACGCGGAAGCACGAAAGAAAGAGGGAGGAATCGAACCAAGAGACAAAGTAGCCAGGCTCTGGCGGACTGTCCGGCCAGGCGGGGCGGACTGTCCGCAAAGGCCGTGCGGACTGTCCGATAGGGTATCGCGGACTGTCCGCATCCTTGCCGCGGACCATCCGGCCTGAGCCGCGGACTGTTCGAAGAAGGCAACATAACCTCCAGGGACGCACCGCGAATAACGGACCGTCCGCGGGGAGCACGCGGACTGTCCGCCAGCCACCTGCTGACTGTCCGCCCGGCACACGCGGACCGTCCGAAACTTCGCCCAACCAAAACTCGAAAACGCCACGGATCGAAAGCGAAGCCGAGCAAGAACACGAAGAACACGCGACGAACAGGCACGGCGCGAACCGTCCGCCAGGTCCACGCGGACCGTCCGCGAGGCACGGACAGAGCAGAAAACTGCTCGACCCCGAAAGTCAACTCCTTCAATCCATCACCGGATCTCCCAAATGGTAGAAGCTGTTGAGACAAGAGTTTGGGGACATGAAAAGCGTCAACCAAGGATGCTATACCCCAAAAATTTCGCCTCCTAACTTCCTAAATCACCGGGAATCGCGGATCCTTTGAACACCACCAAAACCTAGAGCTCCGAACGAAAATCCTTGAATCGAAGTGGTTTCCCGGCGTTTGAGGGCACAAGATCAATCACAAAGATGCACTGGACATCCATCCATGTTTCCCTCAAAGAAATGTAGGGAGAAGCCCACTCAAATCCGCGGAATCACACCAAGAACAAAGGCACCAAAAACAAGCACGAAAAAGACCACGAAAATCACAACGTCGAATCTTCTATACAAACCAGGAAAGATTCACAAGGTCTAGCATGCCGCCCTAACATCCATCCCTCTCAACAAATCTCTCATGAAGCTCTCATGCTAGCCTAGACAAGAAATGGAGAAGAAAATGTCTAAGGAAAATGAGAAAGAGGAGGGGGGAAATGAAACCCTAAGTCTCGAAGAGAGAGAGCCAACCACACACACTCATGGCTTATATATCGGGTCCCGCTGGTGTGGGAAATGACTCGACTACCCCTAACTCAACTACTGGCGATAGAACCAACACAGGGGCATTTATGTAATGTTTGTGGGTCTTGCCATCGGACGGCCACGCCTTCGCCGCACCCCGCGTCCTCCCGACGCAAGCCATGCGATCCCGCCGCGTGTCCTCCGCCTCAAAGTTTCCCGACACGCCCGGATCCCGTCTCCGTCGTGTTGGGCCTTCGGACTTGGTTTTGAGGCCCAAACCAAGAAACCGTCCTCCGATGGTTTTGTGGGCAAACCACCAAACCCCGCGTGCTCGGCCTGGCCTCCCGCCAAGGCTCTTGACTCGACCGCCACCGTGCACCGGCTCGATCGTCCATGACTTCGTCTTGCTCGTCTCGCCACCATGTGGCCCGCACCTAGTCCCGCCGTCCACCGGGTCCCTCGAACCGAGCCTGCTTGTCTCTCCATCTCTCGGAGGCCCCTCAAGGCTGAAGACCTTTCGCGCCTATTCTTCACCTGCGACAACACGAACTAGGCCGCAGCCTACACCTGCGCACTGAGCTAAGAGTCAGTCCAACACTCCTTGTCAATCACTCATCACTGAGGAGCGGTCATCCATCGACCACCGGGACGCTCCTGGTCCTCAATCTCCCCCTTGATGAGTGCATTGACAACACACAACGCGAAATGAAAATTCAGAGAAAGAAAGTAAGAAGAAAGAAAAAACAAAGAAGCTCAACTCATGACCAAAACCAAAGAAAGGCAAAGAAAGGTCACAAGCCGAGCAAAGCACAAACTCCACACTGAAAACAGCAAGAAAGCTCCCCCTGAACAAATGCAAGCTCCCCCTGAACATGTGGATGCAAACTTCCAAATTTTAGCTTACCTCTTCTGAATTTGTATTAAGCTCACCTCTTCTCCCCCTTGTTGACAATGTATGAATCAAGGTGAAAATGCAGGAATGTAAAACAATGCATATAAACATCTACATGAGCTTATCAAATAGGCCAAATCTAGTGTTAAAGGCTAGAAATGAGATAAAGATCACACATATGAATCATAGCATAGTCAAAGCATTGCCACAGGTAATATATGGAAATATGGGCATGTGACAAAGCAAATTTTCAGATTTGAGTAAGTTTATCAAAAGATGGCTCACTTCAAATTTAAAGGCCTATCCATGTCATATTCTAGCCATAAACATGCATATCATCCAGAGATCATACAAGGATATCAAATTCTCAACAAAAGATCATTGCAAACACCCATAAAGCAAAGCATGTCATGTTAAAGCTCATGAGCCATGTGTCCACTTCGGGGAGACTTCTCCACTGGTGAACATCATGCAACATGTTTGGCACCCATGTGTGAAAGATAAGACATTTTAAGCATACACATGATGGATGGAGCATTTTTCAAGCATACACACTTCTTTTCAAGATTAATTCATTTCATGGTACATGAAGTGCCTTTGCGGCAAAAAGAAGCTTATGCTCCTCCATGAATGCAACATAGGCTAAACATTCACAATGATATCGGCCTTTGGCCCAAATGCAAGAAAGAGACATCCAAGCACAATCTAAGCATGAAAGCACATTTAGACCAAAACGTGACATGGATACACTACTACACATGAGTGGAGCACATTTCACCAAATTTAGTCAGGATTAGCATTTGTTTCAAAAAAAGGGCTATCTCACCACACATATATCTCAAATATTCCAAGAGCATAGCCTCACATAACCATTTCGCCACACACATGACCAAAATCTCACAAGTAGCCAAAGCAACTCAAATAAGGCATATAAAAGAAGCTCATTATCCTAAAATGCAATGTGAGACAAATGCAACATGATATATAACAAGATGGCTATCCTACCATGGTTTATACATCAAGCAAAGCATGTATATACATCAAAGTAAACATGGTATGATACATATGGTACAAAAGTAAATCCCCCAAGAATCAACTAGAAAGGACAACAAACTCCAAGTTCCCCCCCCGCAAGCGCACAAATGTAGCTTGGTCGAGAGGCTTTGTAAAGATGTCTGCAAGCTGATCTTGGGTAGGGACATGACTCAACACAATGGTTCCTTTTTCCATATTGTCCCTCAAGAAATGATACCTCACTTCTATGTGTTTGGTTCTGGAATGAAGCACTGAGTTTTTAGCTACGCTTATGGCACTGGTGCTATCACAACGAAGTGGGATCTGGGTGCACTCCTCACCAAAGTCTCTCAAAGTGTATGAAATCCACAACAACTGGGAACAACAACTCGCGGCCGCAACATACTCGCCTCGGTGGTAGACCGAGCTACACTAGAGCGCTTGCGGGAAGACCACGAAACCAACGAGGACCCAAGAAACTGACATGAACCAGAAGTAGACTTCCTCTCGACTCGGCAACCAGCAAAATCCGCATCAGAAAAACCATGAAGTGAAAGAGTCGAGGAGGAAGAATACCAAAGGCCAAGACCAGGGGCAGACTGTAGGTACTTGAAGATCCTCTTGACGGCCTGTCGATGTGATGTCCTCGGCGAAGCCTGAAAACGAGCGCACAGCACACACTGAACTGTATGTCTGGCCTCGTCGCCGTCAGGTAGAGGAGGGAGCCGATCATGCTCCGGTACTCCCGCTGGTCCACTGATTCTCCATCCTCGTTCGCATCCAAAGTAGCCGTACTACCCATGGGTGTCGACATAGGCTTCACATCTTGCATCTGGAACTTCCTCAGCATGTCTTTCGTGTACTTGGTCTGATGTACAAATGTTCCGTCCTTCACTTGCTTGATCTGCAACCCGAGAAAGTACTGCAACTCGCCCATCATGCTCATCTCGAATTCCCTGCTCATCTCATCTGCAAACTTGGCAACAAGGTTATGTGACGAGCCACCAAAGACAATATCATCCACGTATATCTGCACAATCAACAAGTCATTTCCATGCTTGAGGAGAAACAAGGTCCTATCCATGGTACCCATCACGAACCCTCTGCTCAACAAAAAACCTCTCAATCTCCCATACCAAGCCCGGGTGCCCGTTTCAACCCATACGAGCCCTTTTCAACTCTGTACACCCTGTGTGGATACTTCTCACTCTCGAACCCCGGTGGCTGCTTCACATACACCTCCTCCTCTATGACCCCATTCAGAAAAGCACTCTTCACATCCATTTGAAACAACTTGAACCCTTTAGCCACAACAAAGGCTAGAAGGATTCAAATTGCCTCAAGACGGGCCACAGGAGCAAAGGTCTCCTCATAGTCGATCCCCTCCTTTTGACTAAAACCCTGAGCAACAAGTCTGGACTTGTTTCTCACAACCATCCCATTCTCACCCACTTTGTTCTTCCAAACCCATTTGGTACCTATAGGATGGCAATTTGGAGGTGGTTCAACTAACTCCCACACTTGGTTCCTCTCAAAGTTTTCCAACTCCTCATGCATAGAATTGACCCAGTTTGCATCAGATAAAGAATGTCTAATGTCCTTGGGCTCAAAGGTGGCAACAAATGCAGCATGAGCGAAATGAGAGGAATTTCTAGACCTTGACCGCGTAGTACGTTCGTCGATGTCCCCAATGATCCTCGATAGGGGATGCACTTCTTGAATCCGCCGGGGAGCCTCACGCCTCGAGACTACCTCCCCCTCAACTTCATCTTCTCTCGCCTGGTCGTCTTGTCGCACCGTCGTTGTCCATGAAGTAGACGGTCCGCCCTCCGTAGTGGTCGTAGGGGAAGTAGTTGGTACACACTCAGCTTCAGGCGCATGGTTCTCTCCATCATCATCTCCAGCTTCATCCTTCTCCTCTTCAAAGAGGTCCTCAGCCATCTCTTCATCACTTGCACATTCAAATCCAAGAGAGGTACATGGCATTGTCTCGTCGGAGGTTACCTCGCAAGTCTCCATGATTTTGTTAGTCTCAAGGTTAAGCACCCTATAGGCTCTATAATGATTAGCATATCCAAAGAAAATCCCATCACTAGATCTAGCCTCAAACTTGACGAGTTTTCCCTTCTTAAGAATAAATCACTTGCAGCCAAAGACTCGAAAATGACTCACCTTGGGTGCCCGTCCATGCATAAGCTCATAACATGTCTTTTTCTTGAAAGCTCGCAATAAAATCCTGTTGGAGACATGACAAGCCGTATTGACCGCCTCAGCCCAATACCTCCTAGGAGTCCTATGCTCATCGAGTATCGTCCTAGCCATCTCACAAAGAGTCCGATTTTTCCTTTCCACAACTCCATTTTGAGGGGGCACATAAGGGGTCGAATACTGATGTTCAAGACCTAGATCACGACAGAAGGCATCAAAACGAGAGTTCTTGAACTCTGAGCCATTATCACTGCAGATAGCTCGAATGGCATTCCCATTCCTCTCATTCTTCAACCTCACGATCAGATCTCGAACAAAACCAAATGTCTCACTTTTGTCCTCCAATAAAAACACCAAGGCATAGCGAGAGTAATTGTCCACCACAACAAGGACATACCACTTCCCACCCACCGAGCGAACTCGAGCTAGCCCAACAAGGTCTATATGCAACATCTTTGTTGGACGCTCAGTCATGACATCGGTCAGGGGTGGATGGGGAGTGGCTACCATCTTGCCATGCCTACACGGAGCACAAACCAAATCCTTCTCAAGCTTCAACCTCGGCAATCCTCGGACAAGGTCAAGACCACTCAAGTGGGAAACCAAATCAAAACTCAAGTGTCCCAACCGCCTATGCCATTTCCACAAATCAGAAGATGGACCGGCCATCAAACAATGAGCAGGACCCAAAGAACGAGAGAAATCAGCCCTGAAAATTTGACCCTCGGGGATGATCATATAGACAAGATCACCTCGAGAATCCAGCAAACGAGACTCACCAGACTTGAAACGCACCTCAAAACCCTCATCAAGCAACTGAGAAACCGAAAGCAAATTGAAACCCAAAGACTTCACAAGAGCAACCCTCTTCAACGTTACCTTGTCACTCACATGCACAACACCCTCAGAAATCACCCTTCCTCGTCCATTGTCCCCAAATGTGATGTACATTTTTTCCTTCACTGGGGTGAGGCTGGAGAACCACTTCTTGTCTCCGGTCATGTGTCGGGAACATCCAGAGTAGATCAACCAAATGTTCTCCAAGCCTCCTGCCTGTAGTCCGAAACAAGAACGAGAATGAGCCAACGACTTGACACTGGGGTTAGCACAAAGAAAGTTAAACCAGTGTCGAGCCATCTGCTCAAAAGAGGGGTTAGCAAACATCATTCCCTTGCCACCAAACTTCCCATGTCCCATGGAGGGAGTACGAGCACCACGAGGGGAAAACCGTGGTCCGTAGTTCCTCTGGAACCCAAAGCTGCGATCATCTCCCCTAAACCCGTATTGAGGATGAGTAGGAGGACGTCCAGCAAAACCACCACGAGCCCAACCAAACCTCTCACCAGCACGCACACCATCATCTCTCCTATCAAACCTCTCACCACCACCTCTCTGTGGGAACCTACCACCCTGAGCTCCAACTCTACCAACACTCCTCACACTTCCCACACCCTGTGGAAGTGGCACTCTAGGCTCAGGAATACCATGAGACCGGCAATACTGCTCCCGGTTTGCTTGCTCCCTAGCAAGCCTCTCATCCCTCTTCCTCTTGTAGCAAAACTCTGCTAGATGCCTCTCCTTGCCACAATACTCACACCTGAAGGGGATGGGTTTTGGTTTTGTCTCTGGCTTCTCTCTAGATTTCACACCCTTCTGACTCACAAACTTCACCGGTTTCTAGAAGTCATTTGTTTTAGGTGGGAATTTGGGTGGATCTTGGGTTGTGTCAAGCTTGTTGCAAAGGTGGTTGGGCTTTGGTGTGAAAGAGTTCTTGGGTGCTTTTGGAAGTGGGACTTGGATGTCTCCGATCATCTCAAACTCGGGGTCAGACTCAACACACTTCTCATACACACTCTCCCCACTGTTTTCTCCCACTTTCTCACCCAACTTCTCAAAACCCAAACCACGACCATCCGCTCTCTTGAACTCCTCAATCATGATTTTCAATTGAGGTTCCTGCCCAGACAACCAACCCAATACCTTCCTCAAATAATCATTCTCCTCATAGATGACATCCAAACGGGACGTAAGTTCAAGATTGCGCAAAGTAACTTCATCACAGCTAGTGCATGCATTGACAACAGGAGATTTCAAAGAAGCTACCAAAGTGCTAATAGTAGAGCGAGCATCAACAAGCTTAGCATGCATAGTAGGACATGATTTACAAGCACCAAGCAAAGTGGGTCTAGCCTTAAGCTCATCATAGTCCTAAGAGCATCTAGTTTAGCCAAAGTGGAAGCATTCTTCTCATTAAGCAATTTGATTTCATTCAACCATGCATTACATTCAGAACATTCAACATCATCAGAAATGGTAGGAGTGAGTTTCAAAGAGTCATTCTCAAGTTTCAATTCAAGCAATTTAGACTCTAACTCTCCTACTTTCTCACTAGCATTCTCAAGTTGAGCCCTAAGATCTTTCCTCATCTTCTTAGCATCTCTCAACACACTATCACAGTTGTCAATCAAGCCATTCAACCTAGTGATCTCAGCAAGCAAAGAGTCGGGATCACGATTTACCTCATCCTCCGAGTCG
Source organism: Cenchrus americanus (assembly GCA_947561735.1). Classification (NCBI taxonomy): domain Eukaryota; kingdom Viridiplantae; phylum Streptophyta; class Magnoliopsida; order Poales; family Poaceae; genus Cenchrus; species Cenchrus americanus. The sequence goes on from OX387245.1 coordinate 183,657,500, forward strand.
GAGTCGCTGTCATCCTTCTCGCTCTTCTTGCTGCTTGAGCTATGGGCCATGCCACAGAAGCCTTCAAGTGCCACACAGCTCAATCCACTGAGGTTCCGGCTTGCACTCTTCTTGCCCTTGCGCCTCCCGGCGTCTTCATCTTCACTGCTTGAGCTCGACTGCGCGTCGCTTGAGCTTGAGTCGACGTCGCTTGCACCGGCCACCATGGATCTTGCCTTGTCCTTCTTGTAGCCGCCCTTGCTCGGTCGCCGCTTGTCCTTGTCCTTGCTCTTGGACTTGCTGAAGTGCTTGCCCTTAGAGGAGTACTTGTCTTCACGCCTCGGGTGCGCCTTGTACTCGCTCATCTTGTACTTGTTCTCCTCTGCTTCCGGGCACTCGGTGATGAAGTGTCCACGCTTGCCACACTTGTAGCATGTCCCCCAGCTCCGCCTTGCATTCCTCCGGCTCTCATGTAGTCGATCAAACCTCCTTGAGAGCAAGGCCAGCTCCTCCTCGCCCAGCACATCAAACTCCTCATCTGGAATAGACATAAGAGAAGACAATGAAAACTGTCGACAGGAAGGGTTAGCTTTGCCCTTTGATCAACCCACAAGAGCAAGACTATGATCAGTCGAGCCCTCATGCTTGGATTTCAACTTCCTGTTAACCTCAGCCGACTTGAGCTTAGAAAAGAGGTCATCCAACTCAATGGTCAAATATTGCCCGGACTCCTTGATGGCCTCAACCTTAGCACCCCAAACATTTGGGTCCAAGATATGCAAGAGCTTCAAAGCTTGATCATGCTCGGTGTAAGGAAAATCCTCAACATTGGCCTTCATGTTGTTCACGATGGCGGTGAACCTCTGAAACATCGCATCAATGTCCTCACCAGGAAGTTGATTAAAGTTCTCATATTGCATCCGGTAAGAGACAAAGAGGCGAGCCTTCACATGGTTATCACCACCGTGAGAAACCAACAACTTCTCCCAAATTTGCCAAGCAAGATTCAAATGGCGAACACGCTCAAACTCAGGATCACACAAGTTTCGGACCAAGTGATCGACGGATTTTGCATTTGCCTCATACTTGGCCTTAGCACCAGCATCGGTCACCATAAGAGTATGGATGTTTGCCGGAATAGCATAGGTCTTGTCAAGCACAATGAAATCCAACAACTTGCCACGAAGAAAGATCATCATTCGGGCCGCCCACTTGTGGTAAGCCTTCCCATCGAAGTGAGGCGGACCACCCCGCTCAACGTACGCCATCTTAGGATTCAAGACTTGTCAAAGTCAAAAAGAATCCGGCACCAAGCTCTGATACCAATTGAAGGATCGGATGGCGACTAGAGAGGGGGGGAGTGAATAGGAGCTGGTAAAAATTCTTATCAAAAAACCCGGCCTATACCCTAGACAAAACCCGGTCACAAACGAGCGATGGATCGAATCCCACACCAATCGCCAAGACAACTAGGTTATGGATCAACCTCAAGTGTTAGGAATGATTCCTTGAAGCACACGCGGAAGCACGAAAGAAGGAGGGAGGAATCGAACCAAGAGACAAAGCAGCCAGGCTTTGGCGGACTGTCCGGCCAGGCGGGGCGGGCATCGTCCGAAAGGCCGCGCGGAGCGTCCCGGCAGGGTATCGCGGACTGTCCGCACCCTTGTCGTGGACCGTCCGCCCGAGCCGCGGACCGTCCGAAAAGGCAACGGAACCTCCGGCCGACGCACCGCGAATAATGGGACCGTCCGCGGGGAGCACGCGGACTGTCCGCCAGGCACCCGCGGACTGTCCGCCCGGCACACGCGGACCGTTCGAAACTTCGCCCAACCAAAACTCGAAAACGCCACGGATCGAAAGCGAAGACGAGCAAGAACATGAAGAACACGCGACGAATAGGCACAGCGCGGACCGTCCGCCAGGTCCACGCGGGCCGTCCGCGAGGCACGGACAGAGCAGAAAACTGCTCGACCCCGAAAGTCAACTCCTTCAATCCATCACCGGATCTCCCAAACGGTAGAAGCTGTTGAGACAAGAGTTTGGGGACATGAAAAGCATCAACTAAGGATGCTATACCCCAAAAATTTCGCCTCCTAACTTCCTAAATCACCGGGAATCACGGATCCTTTGAACACCACCAAAACCTAGAGCTCCGAACGAAAATCCTTGAATCGAAGTGGTTTCCTGGCGTTTGAGGGCACAAGATCAATCACAAAGATGCACTGGACATCCATCCATGTTTCCCTCTAAAAATCTGGGGAGAAACCCACTCAAATCCGCGAAATCACACCAAGAACAAAGGCACCAAAAACAAGCACGAAAAAGACCACGAAAATCACAACACCGAATCTTCTATACAAACCAGGAAAGATTCACAAGGTCTAGCATGCCGCCCTAACATCGATCCCTCTCAACAAATCTCTCATGAAGCTCTCATGCTAGCCTAGACAAGAAATGGAGAAGAAATTGTCTAAGGAAAATGAGAAAGAGGAGGGGGGAATGAAACCCTAAGTCCCGAAGAGAGAGAGCCATCCACACACACTCCTGGCTTATATATCAGGTCCCGCCGGTGTGGGAAATGACTCGACTACCCCTAACTCAACTACTGGCGATACAACCCACGCAGGGGCATTTATGTAATGTTTGTGGGTCTTGCCATCGGACGGCCACGCCTTCGCCGCACCCCGCGTCCTCCCGACGCAAGCCATGCGATCCTACGGCGTGTCCTCCGCCTCGAAGCTTCCCGACACGCCCGGATCCCGTCTCCGTCGTGTTGGGCCTTCGGACTTGGTTTTGAGGCCCAAACCAAGAAACCTTCCTCTGATGGTTTTGTGGGCAAACCACCAAACCCCGTGTGCTCGGCCCGGCCTCTCGCCAAGCCTCTTGACTCGACCGCCACCGTGCACCGGCTCTATCGTCCATGACTTCGTCTTGCTCGTCTCGCCACCATGTGGCCCGCACCTAGTCCCGCCGTCCACCGGGTCCCTCGAACTGAGCCTACTTGTCTCTCCATCTCCCGGAGGCCCCTCAAGGCTGAAGACCTTTCGCGCCCGTTCTTCACCTACGACAACACGAACTAGGCCGCAGCCTACACCTGCGCACTGAGCTAAGAGTCAGTCCAATACCCGTTGTCAATCACTCATCACTGAGGAGCGGTCATCCATCGACCACCGGGACGCTCCTGGTCCTCAGGCGTGGCGAAGGTGTTCTCGGCGACGTGGATGATCACGGCGGCGTAGTCGTTCCTGCTCCCGGTCCGGCTCCTTCCCCAGCGCAGACGACCTTCTCTCCTCTTCTCGTGACGACGGTTGCGGACTCTGGCCTTGGCGCGTCGGTGGCGCTCCGGTGCGCCGCGTTCGTCCTCGGCTCGACGCGGCGGCGGCGCCCTCTTCTCCCTCCCTCTCACGGCGTGCACACTGGAGAAGAGGAAAGGGAAAACCCCAATGGGGGTTGGTGGCTTGGGCGTTCGGGTCACAGCCTTCCCTTGCCTTTGAAGCCTAGTGCCGCGAACGTCGGGGCGAAAGCCCCAATCTGCCCCGGCTTGGACCGGCCGGGTGGCCGAGGCGGCACCTGCTCCCTCCGCGCCAGCCCAGATGTAGGGGCGCGCGACGCAGGGGCAAAAGGGCAAGTCCCGCCCGGGGCCGGGTTCGATTCGCGTGCGTGCGCGCACCGGTCCCTCGGCGTGCGGTGTTAGCCGGGCGGGGAGAGCGTCCCATCCCGCGTGCGTGCGGCCGCGGCGCGGGTCGCCCGATGCGGCGCGGATCCGAGGCGAGGGAGGAAAGATTAAGGATGGGGATGAGTTGACTGACACGTGGGCCATGCCCGTCAGCGGGTGAAAGAAAAGAAAGGGGGGTAGGGGTAGGTTTGTTGGGCCGCGAATTGCAGTGGGCTGGGCTGGTTGGGTCGAGCAGGTAAGGAAAAACGGCCCAGCTCTATAGTTCAGCTTTGAGTTTCGTTTAAGGATTAAAAATAGATTTAGAGTTTGAATTTGAATACTTTTAAAATTCAAACTTCACTCAAATAATCTCCAAATAAAACCAGAAAAATCCATCTCACATATTTTACCATAATTTGAATTTATGTTTTTATAAATGGGAAAAAAGGTGGAGAATTTAGGAGAGGGCTAGCAATTTGGTTTGAAAATTTGATAGCACTCAATGTCAGTCAAAAAGTTTTAAATTTTCGCAAAATTTTCACACCTGAAATCCTGGGTTGTTACAGTGTTGTTCATCCCGAGAAGCCCAGGTCACACCGGTCTGACCGGTGTCTCTCACCGGTCTGACCGGTGGAACCCTTGTTGGGGTTTGGCTCGGGTGAATGTTTGGGTGTGTTCGTTGTTGTCCTATGTTGCTACTGGTTCGAGTTTGGATCGTTTTGGAGCTCGGTAGGCCTGTTTGTTGTTTTGGGGCTTTTTGGCCTGGACCGGTCTGACCGGTGTGCTACACCGGCCTCACCGGTGTAAGCTCTATTCTGTGGAAGTCGCCTGGTTTCACCAGCAGGGACCGGTCTGACCGGTGATGCTCACCGGCCTGACCGGTGTAGGTCAGTAAGGCTCGAATCTTGTGTTCCACTGCGTTCTTGGGTCTATGAGGTTGAGAGTTGGTTCCTAGGTCCAGTAGCACTCCTGTGACTGCGTGGGCTTGGCCAACTTGGGTAGTGAGTCGGAGACGTGTGTTGGAAGTCGTGTCCATCTTGTTGGAGCCTCCATCTCCTTCGAGAAGAATTTTTATCAGCTCCCATTCACTCCCCCTCTCTAGTTTGTCGTATCGGTCCTTCAATTGATATTAGAGCTGGTTACGGGTCTTGATTGACTCTAACCAGTATAAGATCCAAGGATGGCGTACCAGGAACGGGGTTTGGGTCCTCCACACTTAGATGGGAAGAACTACCAGATGTGGAGTAAGCGGATGGTGACGTTCCTCCGCGTAAAGGGTCAGATCCTTCGGGATGTCACGGTGGACACAGGCTATGTCCAGCCGATGAACTTCCTCGCTCCAGGATCGAGGGACATGTTCAACGCCAACAATAAGGCGGTCGACTACTTGTTTCGTGCTCTGTGTCAATCCGAATTCGATCGGGTGCATATGGAGAACTTGGCTTGTAGAATTTGGATGGTGTTGAAGGAAGCTCATGTTGGAAATGCTCAGGTTCATGCTCGGATGTATGCGACTTACCAGAGAGAGTACGAGAACTTCACTCATCTCCCCGGTGAGTCCATCGATGCCTTGTTCCAGCGGTTTACGGTGGTGGTAAACAACATGAGGGACAATGTGGATGTGCTCCCGTACGATGATCATGATAGAGCCGTCAAGCTCTTGCACTCGCTGGATCGTATGGTTTGGGGTGGAAAGTTCGAGGCCATTGTGGAGTCTGAGAAGTATGACACTTTGACAGTGAACGAGCTGTTTTCGAAGCTCAAGTCGGTTGAGGTGGATCGGGGTATGACAGCCAAAATTGAGGGCCCGACTGACTCTCATAGTCTCGCCCTCATTGGTGGCTTGAAAGAAAAATCTAACGCTAACCCATCCACCAGGATGTTCTCCTTGTCCTCTTTGATGTCTTTGCTAGATGAGGAGTTCGACGTGCTTGGAGAGGACGAGCTGGCGTTACTGACTAGGCGGTTCGAAAGGATGCACGAGAACCGGGTGAACTCAAGGAGGAACTCGAGGGCATGTTTCAAGTGCGGCAAGGCCGGACACTTTTTCGCCAAGTGTCCGAAGGTGAACAACCACGACTAGCACAAGTTCAAGGACAAGAGGAAAAAGTCCAAGAAGAAGGATCATGGACATGGGAAGAAGACACGGTCTCGAGAGAAGATGAAGAGATCGAGCGACATCTAGTCCGACTCTAAGGACACGTCTTCAAGCTCGAGTGATGAAGACAAAGAGAGTGACAACAAGAAGAAGAAGAACCTCGTCAAGTATCTCAACGACCTTTGTGTGACGGGCCTAAGCCTCAAGGACGATTTCTGCGGCATGGCTTGCAGCTCCAGCAGCAAGAGAAGCCAGAAGGACGCCTCGGACTTCGATTATGAGGATAAGGTATGTGATGAGCTCTCTTCTTTGTGCAAGGAGAATGAGGAGTTGGTTGACTTGCTTGATAATCGCGATCACATGCTTAGAGAGGCTAAGAAGCTTAGGAAGGAGCTTAGAGCTTTGCATAAAGATGATAGGACTAGAGTGGCTGAGCTAGAAACATAGGTTCTTGATGGCAAGCTTGAAATTGATTCTCTTAAGACAACACCTGTGGTTTCTGATGAAGTTGATTGTGCTGATTGCTCTATTTTCCTAGCTGATTTGACTGCTCTTAGGGAAAAGCATGCCTCTAAATGTGAGGAACTAGATATGCTTAGGGTTGAGTTGGCTAAGCTGCAATCTAGACCCACTTTGCTTGGTGCTTGTACTTCTTGCCCTGGTTTGCTGTTGACGGATAAAAGACGTATCCACCTACGATCCGCAAGCGTACGGACCTACACCTTTTTCGCCACGGGATTCCCAAGGTTCTGGTCAATCCGCGAAGCAAGGGGATTACAAGCGTTTGATCTACCTCTACTCACTACTACTCAAACCCTAACTACGGTTAAACTAGAAAACGACTAAACTATGCTAGAGAAAATGATTAAGCAATAAAGATAGGAGACACTCGCCCATGGGTCTATGATACTTGAATATGCAATCGCTTTAAACACGAAAACCAATCTAATCTGTCGGGGGTTGTGACCACGGTTTCGCCCTTTCCCTCTCCCCATACTGTCACTACGCGGAGGTATTCGTGACTAGACCTATGACGGACACGGCGTATTGAATTGATCCAAGGGAGCATTGGGATCCATACTACCTTTACGGCACGGTAGCAAACCTTAAGCATCTAAGCACATTCAACACAAGATGATAGATAGATAATCCAATAATGTACGTTTACATATTCAAGACCGATTACAACTCATGGACGAATAAGGAGATTACCCCATCAAGGTGCTACACATAGCACCGTTGATCATGGTCACCCTTCCGACGGTGTCTTCTTCTCCACTTGTGGGTGCTTCCTTCGAGATGGTCGATCCCCCTCCGGAGATCTCCCTCCTCTCTCTCTAGCTTGTGATGGCCTCCTGGTGCGAATGGCTCTCCCCCTTGCGAATGCTGGTGCCTCCAGGACTTTAGGGTTGAAGATCCTTCGGGTGCAAGGAAATGGGGGCCGAACTGACGTCGGGAGTGGGCCAGGCCGGCCGGCCTGGGCCGACCAGCCCAGGCCCACCTCGGCCCGGTTCAGTCGTCCCTTCGCTCCCGTGGGTCCTCATGCATTTATGCACTTTGCCCCTTCCACTTGCATGATTTTGATGTTGTCATCCTCGCGTCCAAGATGGAGGTTCTTCGTGCATGAATTCTGGTCTTTTACGCTTCAATCCCCGAGGGTGTTTCTTCGTAAAATTTCGATCCTTACCACCATTAGAAGTGATTTCATCAAGCTCATGAACATGAACAAGACTCCATAAATGCTCCTTTGAACTTGTTGTGAATCCGTCCTTTATGTCCATGATTTCCTGCATGTATGATCTAGGATACCGACTAGAGGGGGCGAGGACCATGTGTGGTTCGAGGACCGGTGGATGGTCGCTTCCTTGTGTGATGAGTGATTGACAACGTTGTGTGGACTGATTCTTGGCTAAGTATTGCAGGTGCAGGTTGCGGCTTGACTGGTGTTGGTGCAGGTGAAGAACAAGCGCGAAAGGTCATTGCCGGTGAGGTCTCCGGGTGTGGAGAAGACAAGTAGGCTTCGTTCGAGGGACCTGGTGGCTAGCGGAGTCAAGTGCGGGGCACATGGTGGCAAGAACAGCGGGATGAAGTGGTGGACGGTTTCTTGGTTGAGCCTCAAAATCAAGGTCGATCCGACACTACGTGGGAGCCGAGTCATGAGTGGAGATTGGCGGAGGCTACACCGAGTTCACGAGGTTTGCAGTGGTATGGGTTCTTCATAACCATCCCTTCAAACGGGTTTGCCGCCATGTTGACGGTGAAAATCTGTCAACCTAGCCATGAGTTTACCTTCGGTGTTGGCATGACTTTTGTATCTTATCCATTGGTACTAACCCCCGTGGTATAACAAGTTCACTTGTGCATGTCGGTTTTAACGTTGAAAGCAAGACTTCCGGGATAAGTTCATTAAGCACCTCATGAAAAGACCTTGAAGCCCGGTACAAGTCAAGCAATGAAGTGAACATGACTCCAAGAGCCCAAGGACCAAGCCCGAAAAGATGACAAACTCCGAGGACCTAGCCAGAAAAGTGTTGAATCTTGTGAGATAAGGAGCTTCGTCCACTTCGGAGAGAAACCGACGACAAGGGCCCACATGCAAAAGGGGAGAGGATCTAGAAGACTCGGGAAGCAATACCAGACGAAGGAGGACACGGACTGGGCCGAGATGGGCCCAGGTCGGTCGGCCCAGGCCGGCCGGTGTGACGCCCCAGGTTTTTAAATTACCATCATTAACGCTAATGACCAGATCAACCGGTCAAACCCCGGTCAAACACCGGTCAAACCTAGGTCAACTTGGGCCATCACCCGAAAACCTCGCCAATGAACCCTAATGAACCCCTTGACCAATCCTACACACACCCGTAGTGGAACCTTGGTCAAAGACACGGTCAAAACCGGCTTAACCGTTGACGTCAGCGAATGTCGTCCGGAACTTTTGCCGTGTTCTCCAAATTTCACCTAAACACTTCAAAATCTACCTTTATGAAAGTTGTCCATCTTGTTGAGGGACACAACTTTCATGTAGATTGGCATTTCAAATTTTGAGTGGAAATTAGCGAAAAACTTGATCGGCGGCGTACCTCGTTTTCCGGACAGTCGGCATTCTATGTTGGCACGACGTTCTGCAAAATCCGTTGAGAAAAACACGGACGGCCTTTACAAAAGTTGTAGAGGGTAGTTAGATCTACAACTTTCCTGTTGACCACATGTTGCACTTCGGTTCAAAATTTTGGAGAAAAACTAATTCGAACGAGGCGGTCGAGCAAAATCTCGCCGGAGCGCGACGTCTCGCCGCGCGCGCGCGCGCGCGCGCGCCACCGCGCGCCGCCGCGCGCTAGGCCGCGCGAGGCCGCCCGCGCCTCGGCTTCCGGCCCCGCCGACGCAAGTTCCCCGGCGCCGCCTCGCATGTTCCCCGGGCGCCCGTGCCCCAAGGCGCCTCGAACACGGGAACGCCGCGAAGAACCGAGCCGCCGTACGAGCACGCCATGGACCGGCGGTCCCTTCGTCGTCGTACGCGCGCGCACGCGTTCCGAGGCCTCCCCGCCGGTCCACCGGTCCCTAGGGGGCTTCGCAGTCGCCTTAAAGGGGAGCCGACCCCGGCCGTGACGTGCCTCGCCCGTCCCCCGCCGCACGAGCCGTCCGTAGGCACACCCTTGGGCGCCCGCGCGAGTTCATTCCCCGCCACCGCGCGCCAAGTAGCCGTGCCACCACCCTCCTCCGCCCTACCCACGACTCACCGTTCCGCGCACGAGCCCCCCGAGCCGTCCACCGCGCCGGAGCGGCCGCTCCGGCGGCGGCCGCCGCCGGCGGCCGCGCGGCACGCCCCTGCCGGCCGCCCTCTCCTCACCAACCAACCCCCAAACCGAACCCTAGAAGCCCCTAGGCCACTCCCCCGCCCTTCCCCGGCTAGGAACCGCGGCGAGCCGCCGGAATTTGCCAGCCGCGCCGGCCACCGCGCCCCGGGGACGACATTGCAAATCCAGAAATCTTTCCAGGGGCCTAATCGCAAAAGGGTAACTCAAATAGTTAAATAGATTTGTTGATTCTTGTAAATTGCGTAGAAAATCACAGAAAAATCAGAAAAATGCAAGGCCAGTTTTGTTGGATTCGTGGTGAATTATTCTACAACTTTTGTTATTCTGGCTTGAGCTAATTCCTTATAGTTTTTGCATGAAAAATACAAACGTGAAAAACCTAGATCTGCAATATCTCGAATTATATAAATCCTGTGTAGCTAATTTTTGGATATGTTTTGTGTTAGGTCATGACTAGCTCCTATGCCAAAAATTGCACAAATTTATGATGTATAAAAATGTTTTTCCATTTCTGCCAGATCTGCCCAAATGATTTTTTCCTGTTAAAAATATTTATGTTCTTGAGCCCAACTTGTGCACACTGTCTTGTAATGCCAAAATACACATCTTGTGAATTAATCATGATTTTTGGATTAACAGAAATAATTATTCTGGATTTATGCGTGTTTTCCTTTGTAAATTAATAAACCAAGTTCAGTAGAGATTCCATGTGAACATGCTGGTTCTCTAGGCTTGTTTAGGACCAGAGCGAATGCACAAGAAAGTTTGGGTCATTTTGATGCTTAATTATTTTTATATGCATTTAAAATGGAATCACTAGCTAACCTTTGATATTTTCCATAACATTTAATTTCCTAGCATCCAACTCTTACATGTGGGTCCAATGGACCAGGATAGGTACTAGTAGGCTTAAGAAACACTCATTTAATTTTTGGTGATTTAATTGTTTAATAAAAAGCTTAAAATGCCCTTTTAATATTAAAGGGAGATTAAATAAAGAAAAATCCCTAATTAATTCTTTTTCCTTTTTGAGGATATTATTTAATATAATTAAAAGATAATTAAATATCATCACTGATCAGAAAGTACTTCGTGGATAAAAATATTAATTACACCTTTGTTGGTGAAGATAAAAGGGAAGGAAGCTTTCACATGAAATGATAAGCCTAATAAAAACCTTTATTCAAATGCGGAGTAAAAGAGTAACCCATGTACAACCAATAACCTTCCTAAAAGAGAAACATTAGATAAATGCTTGTTAAGGTGAATATGACCAACCCAGAGTTGGATAAGACAACAAACTATCACATCACCTAAAGTGCATTGCATTCCGTGTAGATCTTCCGGACAGAGATTACTCCCTTGTCCCAGAAACCAAGGAAGGCGGAGCGGAAGCGTCGCTGCAGTACGTAGAAGTACTCGCCACCGAGGGTGCCCAAGCTGAACTAGCTGACGAAGGCAAGCCCCGGTGCATCTAACCTAGTTTTAAAATTCTTTCTTCAATTATCTATGGATGATTGTGCATTTACGTTCAGGAGTTAAATGAAACCCTAGATGCATGATCCTTAGGTACCTATGCTCTATCACTAGTATGCTAGGTCGATAGCTGCTATGCTATAGGACCCGGTAGAAGTCGAGTGATGTTCGTCACTCGCGAGATTAGGTTCCTAGATAGGAATCATAAGATATCCTTAAATGGATTGCTCATGTGGTAAGAGCATGGGATTTGGGCTCCGGTCCAGTGGCTTTCGTGGGTAAGCTTTTGAACGTACTAAACATATGCCGGGTATGGGACCGGTAAGCCTAGTACCCGATTGACGCGGTAAGGGAACCTTTCCCTACTAAACCTGGGGCACTTGTGTCCCCCTGCTCACAACAGTGTGGTACCTGCGTGAGTCTGGACGTTCATGTGGGAGCGATCCAGTAAAACCTTGTACCAAGGAATGTAGGTTCCGCTCCCGAGCCGAAGATCGACGGGAACGGCCTGGGAAAGTTGTCCTCGCGGGGACAGCCTACCGTGTGTTTGGGTTTACCTTGCAAGGTTTAAATCAATCGATTGTCGGCCTCTCACCGTTATCCGAGACTGCTTAATCAACTGGCCATGATATCCCATAATGATGGAACTCGAGGAATATGGTTGGATGAATTAATTGCTTGTCCAATTCTTGATTGAATTAGATGGCACATTTAGAAATGGTAATCAACTAGAACTTGTGCTAAAAGATTGAAAATAAGGATCCACTCTTAGTAGCTGTTCAGCAAAAGAAACTCCACCGGCCAAAAGCCTTTCATGTCTAGAGTTTGGTGATGTAGTTATCACCCGACGGTTAAGTCTTGCTGAGTATTAGTATACTCAGCCTTGCTTTAAAACTGTTGTTGCAGGTGTGATTGATCGGATGGGTGACGACAAGTGATGACATCACGGATGGCCTCCTGTGATGTCTACCGTTGCGCTAGTTTATTTTATTTCCGCTGTATTTTCGAACTCTGAACCTTTACTCCATGTCATGAACAATTGTTTGTAATAAATTATGTTAACTCATGTTGTACTCTGGACTCACCTTCGCGTGAGTTTTAATGCATGTATCGATCCTCTGTTCGATGTCCAAGTGATTTACCGGGCGTTAACCTGGCAACTAACGACAGGACGATACTTTACTATTGCTTAATGACCACAGTGGATCCGTCTTAGGCGATAGTACGGTATTTTTCTGGGCGGGTTGTCACAGCTGGTATCAGAGCGATTGCATGCACCAGAGCTTAATTAGCAACCTCAATTACATGATTTTGGAATAAAAGCTGCCAAGATTGTTTGATTTGCAAAACACGTTGGTCCGTTAAGGATGAAATAGACCGAGAGGCCCTAGAGGGAATTTTTGGGTTATTTCAGGTGGCTTATAAATCTATGGTTTATTTTGCTAACTTCCAGCACATCACTCTATGCCAGACTTACTTTCATGCACAACAATACTAGTTCATCACGTTTTGCCATACGTGGTGGTACCACGGGGAAGTCCTGTGAGGGACTAGTGAGACCTATTCCAATGGGTGTCACGTCGCGTCTGAGTCTCGTCACGTTTTGCCATACGTGATGGTACCACGGGAAAGTCCGTGAGGGATGAGTGAGGCCTATCCCAATGGGCACACACGTCGCGTCAGAGTCTTAAATAGGACGCTGTCCATGCAGCGGCTTAACGCATGGATGCCGTTTCTATAGTGAACGGTAATGTATGTGGACGCTTTCATGAGTGCTGGCATGAAAGGTTCGTTGTGAGCTGTGATCTTCTGCAGGTACACTAACAGCGCTTCGATAGTCATTAAGCAAGTACCGTATAGCTCTCGACTAGATATTATAGGGAGAGACGAATAAAAAGCCTTGCCACCGGCACTAACTTCGATTCTTGGCTGGATTGCCATGTGAGGTCGGATAGGACGTCTTGCATGCATACTAAAAATCGAAACAATTAAAATGGACCCAAAAATCGAATTTCATATGTTTTCTCAGGAAAATTTTGCTAGTGTGTGCTTTTTATAAACTAGAGTACCTCTCGTGCTTAGTTGTTATGCTGCCCAAAGTTGTAGAAGTTTGTTCGCCTTGTCTTGCGCCATGTTCTAGGAGTAACTAAAATAGGTGTGCAAAAAAAATTGCTCCGAACCTAATCTAGTTCCTTCTCCCAGCAAGTCATGGTCATAGCTTCATTCTATCTCAAGTTATGATCAGATTTAGGAACCCCTGATTTGCTGTTTTTACAGCACTCAATCCCAACCTTGCCTAATTGAGCAACCCTCCTAGCCTTCTAGCTCAGCCTTTTAAGTACCAAAAATGTATCTCTAACCTTGATGAGTTACCGTACAAAAGTTGGGAATTTTTGGAGCTCTGGGTTTAAGTTATGAATTTTTGTTCATAACTGCCAGAACTTTATGTCGTTATGTATGTGAGCTCGCTTCGAGTTCTGACATACGACTGTGCCTTTGTGCACAGGATTACCCAGCAATGCTCAGCCAGAGAAAAGAATTTATGCTATTCTACGATGTCCGTGGGAATGTTTTGATCTTAGAATTCAATCTTCAATAGTGCTTCTCCTATCATCAAGTCATTTCCGTCGACTTGTATTTTCCCTTCAACCCCTTGTCCTCAGACATGTTTGAGAACTAGGATATTCTTCGTATTGATATCCTTGTCCTGGTTACTTCGAACTTTCAATCTGAGCCTGTTCTCATGGCCTTGCTCACAACCTTTTGAAAAATAAATAAATAATTATGTCTCTTCTTGAGCATGCATTTGCATAGCATGTGCATTGGGAACCTTGGGTGAACTAACATGCATACGCTTGGAGTGTCTCAATATCTCCCACTCTATCCTTTGTGTTTGGTGACGTTGTCATCCCATAACTAAAGGTGCCGTGACGGGACCTAGGGCGTCATGTGCGCTGCAGCCACATGATTGCCACTAGGGGCGCACTAGGTATCTTGGTTGTGAATTGCGACTCGCCACGCACACCCCTTCTCAACCTGTGATTGTCTTCGGAATCACTAACTCATCAATGGGTAGCCGAGTCATTCTAACATGCATCATGAGCACCATACTGCACAAGCATATGCATTGCATCCACTTTGAAAAGTATGGCACTTTCGAAACAAACGAGTTGTCGAAACCCAAAATTTGCAAATTAAGTAAAGATGTGAGCAAGATTATTCCTTGAAGTTCCCACTTGAAGTCATCTTTCGTACAGGAGCTTGTGGAACTCTGTCATTAGCTTTCCTTTCTTTGTAATGGTCTATCGGAAATCCTTGACAAAATGGTCCCCTGCCGTGAATCTCCGCGATCTTGTAGCATCGATTCCTTTTTCGCTAGCCAAGTGGAAACAGTAGAAGTAGAAACTTTTCTCTTGAGCAGTCAAGGTTCTCGAATAGTCAAGGAGGAGAAGTCACCCATCGTGTATTCTTTCTTGGTCCGTGCTCATAACCTTCAAATCCTCAGAATCAAGCAAGGAAGTACACCCAGGATCGATCGAAGTAATTTGCTACGCTTCTCTTCGTTGCTGTCGCAAAGTTAAAGCGTTGTACCCTGAGCTTTTCTCGTTTTGCTCTCCATCACGGTCGATTATTTAGACCATTGAGCCCCATGGCCATCAGTGTCACGACCGTACGACGCCATGACTTCGCTCTACCATCGATTTCCGCAACCATATTCACGACGCCGAAACCTCATGAGCTGACCATTGTCGAGCTCTGTGTCGCCTACACCAGAAACCCGACTGGGTCAACTGACCGTTACAGCCCCGCAGCGGTTATAAAATGGAACAGTTTAACCGGAACCGTCGATACGAAAGCTCATTTTCCATCCAAGCTCGGCAGTATCACTGTTCTTGTTCTTCTTCTAGCTAGCCTTGGCTACAAGCCACTAAAGCATCTCTTCCACCTACTTCAATCCCCTCGAGCAAGCTGTTCTTCCGTGTTCGTCCTCGACGTCGAGAAGAAGCTCAAAGCAGACCGAAAGCAGAAATCAATCCAAGCTGCCACCCATGACTCCGTCTTCAGAAGAGCTCGAGTCGTTTCGCTGGACATTGTTAGGGATGTACCCCTGTATCGTTGGAGGGTTATGTCTGCTATTAGTTGTGCATGTGCACATTCATCGCCCGCTTCCTCACGAACGGCGATGAGGTAGTAAGACGACGCACCTTGTACTTTTGTTCCAGCTGCATTCCCGATCATGGGATGTGTGGACAAAGCTTTATAATTCGATATTGTGACTGTTTGGATGTCCGATTCGCATTGCTTACCGTGAACGAGTCTCGTAGAAGTATGTTCGAATTATAAGCTTATGGGTGAGATTCCGAGCATGTGCTAATTAGGGACTTAAATTTTCAGATGTTCCGACCGGCATGGAATAACCCCTATTGTTTTGATGCATCAGGTAGTGGCAATCTTACGCTACCGCCACCCACGATGTTGACCGAAGCTTTCGTAGCAGCACATACTGAGGTGTTGCGCCAACTCCTGCAAGCACAGCAACAGATGGCTCAGCAACTACCGCAAATGCCACCGATGCAACAAGAGATCCAACCTTCCAAGCCCTGTTCACCTGAAGTACCTACCCAGGGTGACATAAAAGCCATTGTCGACGCAACTCAACTGTTAGAAGGGCAGAATTCTATGCTGAACCAGATGGTGTCCGATATCATCCAAGGACGTTATGGGAAACCATATCAGAATAGTTTGGCAGACAGTCTCTCTCAGTCCTTATCTGCCTCTATGGTCAAACAAGCCCGTTTGTTCAATCTGTTGGAGGAATATGTTAATCAAGATCAGCCCCAAGCCCCCGACTCCATATTACCACCTTCTCGACTACCACTGGATCTTAGAGCAGAAGAGGATGCAAATCCGAGGTAACAAGCGAGTATTATCCGAGATAGATGTGAGTGAGTGGGAAATTACCTGTACGGAGACTTGTCCATGTAAAGGCAAACAAAGATGTAACGCCAACGAGGCCACTCAACTCCCTGCTAGTGCAACACTTTCGCGAGCCGCGAGGTTAAAAAGGAAAAAGGAGAGGAAGAGGCTCCGCCTTATCAAGAAAGCCCAGCGACAGATCTCCAAGCCCGGAGAAGTTCCATCCCGTTTGTGCTACAATTGTATACAACCCGGGCATTACGCAAAGGAGTGCCCGAACCCTAGACAGCAGAACCCCGGATCCGCTATCAACAACCCCGGCAACAAGCCAAGCCCTCAAGTGGAGCAAGGCCAACTGAAATTCTTGGGTAATACCTCTATCCCCGAATCACTTCCTCACGTCCTCTTGTAGTTTCGAATCTCGGGACGAGATTCTTCTTAAGGGGGGTAGGCTGTGACGCCCCAGGTTTTTTAAATTACCATCATTAACGCTAATGACCAGATCAACCGGTCAAACCCCGGTCAAACACCGGTCAAACCTAGATCAACCTGGGCCATCACCCGAAAACCTCGCCAATGAACCCTAATGAACCCCTTGACCAAGCCTACACACACCCGTAGTGGACCCTTGGTCAAAGACACGGTCAAAACCGGCTTAACCGTTGACGTCAGCGAATGTCGTCCGGAACTTTTGCCGCGTTCTCCAAATTTCACCTAAACACTTCAAAATCTACCTTTATGAAAGTTGTCCATCTTCTTGAGGGACACAACTTTCATGTAGATTGGCATTTCAAATTTTGAGTGGAAATTAGCGAAAAACTTGATCGACTGGCAGTACCTCCTGTTTTCCCGAACAGGCCGGCATTCGATGTTGGCACGACGTTCCTGCAAAATCCGTTGAAAAAACACTGGACGGCCTTTACAAAAGTTGTAGAGGGTAGTTAGATCTACAACTTTCCTGTTGACCAGATGTTGCACTTCAGGTAAAAATTTTGGAGAAAAACTAATTCGAACAGAGGCAGTCCGAGCAAAATCTCGCCGGAGCGCGACGTCGCGCCGCGCGCCGGCCGCGCGGGTTGCCCGCGCCTCGGCTTCCGGCCCCGCCGCGCACGTTCCCCGGGCCGCCTCGCATGTTCCCCGAGCCGCCCGTGCCCCAAGGCGCCTCGAACACCGGGGAACGCCGCGAAGAACCGAGCCGCCGTACGAGCACGCCATGGACCGGCGGTCCCTTCGCCGTCGTACGGCGCGCACACGTTCCGAGGCCTCCCCCGCCGATCCACTAGTCCCTAGGGGGCTGCGCAGGTCGCCTTAAAGGGAGCCGACCCCCCGGCCGCGACGTGCCTCGCCCGTCCCCGCCGCACGCAGCCGTCCGCCGGCACACCCTTGGGCGGCCGCGGCGAGCTCCTTCCCCGGCCACCGCGCGCCAAGTAGCCGTGCCACCACCCTCCTCTCGCCCTACCCACGACTCACCATTCCGCGCACGAGCCCCCCCGAGCCGTCCACCGCGCCGGAGCGGCCGCTCCGGCGGCCGCCGCCGCCGGCGGCCGCGGCACGCCCCTGCCGGCCGCCCTCTCCTCACCAACCAACCCCAAACCGAACCCTAGAAGCCCCTAGGCCACTCCCCCACCCTTCCCCGGCCAGGAACCGTGGCGAGCCTCCGGAATTTGGCCAGCCGCGCCGGCCACCGCGCCCCGGGGACGACATTGCAAATCCAGAAATCTTTCCAGGGGCCTAATCGCAAAAGGGTAACTCAAATAGTTAAATAGATTTGCTGATTCTTGTAAATTGCGTAGAAAATCACAGAAAAATACCTTATAGTTTTTGGATTTGTGGTGTATTATTCTACAACTTTTGTTATTCTGGCTTGAGCTAATTCCTTATAGTTTTTGCATGAAAAATACAAACGTGAAAAACCTAGATCTGCAATATCTCAAATTATATAAATCCTGTGTAGCTAATTTTTGGATATGTTGTGTGTTAGGTCATGACTAGCTCTTATGCCAAAAATTGCACAAAGTTATGATGTAAATCGTTTTATAAAAATGTTTTTCCATTTCTGCCAGATCTGCCCAAATGATTTTTTCCTGTTAAAAATATTTATGTTCTTGAGCCCAACTTGTTAACACTGTCTTTTAGTGCCAAAATACACATCTTGTGAATTAATCATGATTTTTGGATTAACAGAATTAATTCTTCTGGATTTATGCATGTTTTCATTTGTAAATTAATAAACCAAGTTCAGTAGAGATTCCATGTGAACATGCTGGTTCTCTAGGCTTGTTTAGGACCAGAGAGAATGCACAAGAAAGTTTGGGTCATTTTGATGCTTAATTATTTTTATATGCATTTAAAATGGAATCACTAGCTAACCTTTGATATTTTCCATAACATTTAATTTCCTAGCATCCAACTCTTACATGTGGGTCCAATGAACCAGGATAGGTACTAGTAGGCTTAAGAAACACTCATTTAATTTTTGGTTATTTAATTGTTTAATAAAAAGCTTAAAATGCCCTTTTAATATTAAAGGGAGATTAAATAAAGAAAAATCCCTAATTAATTCTTTTCCTTTTTGAGGATATTATTTAATATAATTAAAAGATAATTAAATATCATCACTGATCAGAAAGTAATTCGTGGATAAAAATATTAATTACACCTTTGTTGGTGAAGATAAAAGGGAAGGAAGCTTTCACATGAAATGATAAGCCTAAAACCTTTATTCAAATGTGGAGTAAAAGAGTAACCCATGTACAACCAATAACCTTCATAAAAGAGAAACATTAGATAAATGCTTGTTAAGGTGAATATGACCAACCCAGAGTTGGATAAGACAACAAACTATCACATCACCTAAAGTGCATTGCATTCCGTGTAGATCTTCCGGACGGAGATTGCTCCCTTGTCCCGGAAACCAAGGAAGGCGGAGCGGAAGCGTCGCTGCAGTACGTGGAAGTACTCGCCACCGAGGGTGCCCAAGCTGACATAGCTGACGAAGGCAAGCCCCGGTGCATCTAACCTAGTTTTCAAATTCTTTCTTCAATTATCTATTGATGATTGTGCATTTACGTTCAGGAGTTAAATGAAACCCTAGATGCATGATCCTTAGTTACCTATGCTCTATCACTAGTATGCTAGGTCGATAGCTGCTATGCTATAGGACCCGGTAGAAGTCGAGTGATGTTCGTCACTCGCGAGATTAGGTTCCTAGATAGGAATCATAAGATATCCTTAAATGGATTGCTCATGTGGTAAGAGCATGGGATTTGGGCTCCGGTCCAGAGGCTTTCGTGGGCTAAGCTTTTGAACGTACTAAACATATGCCGGGTATGGGACCGGTAAGCCTAGTACCCGATTGACGCGGTAAGGGAACCTTTCCCTACTAAACCTGGGGCACTTGTGTCCCCCTGCTCACAACAGTGTGGTACCTGCGTGAGTCTGGAAGTTCATGTGGGAGCGATCCAGTAAAACCTTGTACCAAGGAATGTAGGTTCCGCTCCCGAGCCGAAGATCGACGGGAACGGCCTGGGAAAGTTGTCCTCGCGGGGACAGCCTACCGTGTGTTTGGGTTTACCTTGCAAGGTTTAAATCAATCGATTGTCGGCCTCTCACCGTTATCCGAGACTCGCTTAATCAAGCGGCCATGATATCCCATAATGATGGAACTCGAGGAATATGGTTGGATGAATTAATTGCTTGTCCAATTCTTGATTGAATTAGATGGCACATTTAGAAATGGTAATCAACTAGAACTTGTGCTAAAATATTGAAAATAAGGATCCACTCTTAGTAGTTGTTCAGCAAAAGAAACTCCACCGGCCAAAAGCCTTTCATGTCTAGAGTTTGGTGATGTAGTTATCACCGACGGTTAAGTCTTGCTGAGTATTAGTATACTCAGCCTTGCTTTAAAATTGTTGTTGCAGGTGTGATTGATCGGATGGGTGACGACAAGTGATGACATCACGGATGGCCTCCTGTGATGTCTACCGTTGCGCTAGTTTATTTTATTTCCGCTGTATTTTCGAACTCTGAACCTTTACTCCATGTCATGAACAATTGTTTGTAATAAATTATGTTAACTCATGTTGTACTCTGGACTCGCCTTCGCGTGAGTTTTAATGCATGTATCGATCCTCTGTTCGATGTCCAAGTGATTTACCGGGCGTTAACCCGGCAACTAACGACAGGACGATACTTTACTATTGCTTAATGACCACAGTGGATCGGTCTTAGGCGATAGTACGGTATTTTCCTGGGCGGGTTGTCACAGCCGGCCCAGCCCATTTCGAGGCCCAGTCGGCCCCCCTTTGACCTAGTTGCATCTCAGGCTATTTATAGCCCCCTGACCGAGAGCCACGAATCAACCAATTCTTCATCCGCCGCCGAGGAGCCGAGAAGCTTGAGGGACACCATCTCAGAGATGAGGGTCATGCTAGTTGTCTAGGGTTTCCCTAGCCGACGTGGGAACCTTGCATGGAAGACCACATCGGAGCTCCGAAGCAAGGATCAAGATCGAGGTAGGATCCCGGTGGTGATCTTGTTCATGTAATCATTCATGGTGAAGTTTTTATAGTGAATCCGATTTCTAGCGATCAAGTGCCTTCTCGATGATTTTGTTTTCTTCTTGGTTTTGCTTCTTCTATGATCTATACTTAAGATAGATTGCATAGGGTGCTCTTGTAGCCGCGGTGGCTAGAGGTGCATATCGGACCGGCCAAGTGATTTCAACTTGTTCTTATCGAACTCGCCCTAGACTACCCGCATGAATAGGGATACGTTGTGACAGAACGGAGGTTTCGAAAGGCGGGCGTTTTCGAAGTCGGAAGGGAGGCCACGATTGAAAGATGCTTTTAATGAGATTCGCTTTTCTATCTTCATCTATCTCGTTTGGAGCTACAACATAAGCATGATCTAGACTCTCTAGATCAGTTATCTTTTGCTTTCTCTTGTTACCTCTTTAGTAGATTAGATTAGATGTGTTTCTTTTATGAGTTAGTAAATTAGATGTAACTTGTCTTCAAAAGATAGCTTACCTTGCTTTACTAGATTGAATCCTTGCGTTGCACATTGTTCCACGGATTCGATACCTTGGGTTCACCACTCAAGTGAAGAAGGGTCCCTTGACTACGACGGGAGACTTGTCCGCTTGCAAGTCTAAATGAACTTTGATACAACTATTAACCGTCAACAAGCCCCTTTTTCTGGCGCCGTTGCCGAGGAACAAGCAATCAAGATCCAATCTAGTATCGCTTATTTTTCAGTTTTTCTTTTGATTTTCTTTTGCATCTCTTAGGTTTGATCATCCTCTAAAAAAATCAATCTAATCTAGTTTTGATTAACCCTAATTTTTCTTTTGTTAGATTTTTGTTTTTGCTAACTGAGGACCATGTGTGGTTCGAGGACCGGTGGATGGTCGCTTCCTTGTGTGATGAGTGATTGACAACGTTGTGTGGACTGATTCTTGGCTAACTATTGCAGGTGCGGGTTGCGGCTTGGCGGGTGTTGGTGCGGGTGAAGAACAAGCGCGAAAGGTCGTCGCCGGTGAGGCCTCCGGGTGTGGAGAAAACAAGTAGGCTTCGTTCGAGGGACCCGGTGGCCGGCGGGGTCAAGTGCGGGCCGCATGGTGGCATGAACAAGCAAGATGAAGTCGTGGACGGTTTCTTGGTTGAGCCTCAAAACCAAGGTCGAGCCGGGACTACGTGGGAGCCGAGTCATGAGTGGTGATTGGCGGAGGCTACACCGAGTTCGCGGGGTTTCCGGTGGTTCACCGAGAAAACCACGCGGGTTCCTTGGTTGATCCACAAAGCCAAGACCGGGAGAAGCCGAAGACGGAGGTGCGGCGGCACGGACCGGTCCGACCGGTGGGTCCGACCGGTCCCCGGCCGTGAGGAGCACCGGTCGACCGGTGTGCGACGACGCGGTCGGAATCTTCGAAGCGGAGGACACGCGTCGGGATCGCATGGCTTGCGTCGAGGCTACGCAGGGTGCGGTCGCCGGGCATCCGTCCGATGGTGAAGACATCAAGAATTCCAAATCCACCCTTGAGGGGCTTGTATCCCTAGTTAGTAGAGAAGGGTATTTTGGACATTCGGTTGCCTCCATATAACCCAAGAGGTGAGAGGATGGCAGCCAACTCTTGGAACCCTAGCTCATTAGTTTTCCTATTTTCCACCTATTTTCCTTAGGTTTTCTCTAGGACTAGCAAGAGAGCTTCACGGAGAGATCTTGTAGAGAGGGATGGATGATCGAGTGGCTTGCTAGACCTTGTACGAACCTTTGTTTCATGTATAGATGATTCGGCGTGGTTCCTCAAGGTTTGGATGTGTTTTCCCCGGTTGTTCTTGGTGGTGATTTTCGGAGCCCTCTCTCGGTGATTTCTTTGGGTTGTTTTCGGGACTTTTCTCTTGGGGATTTGATGGGGGAAATTTGTGGGAACCCTTCGTGGTTACGTGGGCCGTGATTCCCCTCCCAAATCCGTGAGTAAAAGTGCTCGATTTTGGGGTTTCTTGAGTTCTTGGGTTGAAAGTGCTTTCGGCGGGATTTCTTCGATTCCTCCTTTTTGGACGAGATTTGGTGGGATTAAACTTGGCTATGGACTCCTCATGAGGTGCTCCGATATCCCCAAAGTCTTGTTCAAGTCCGTGGAGCGATTCGGGAGATCGGGATTTGGATTTGGGGGGAGTTGACCCGCGGGTCTTGTTCATCTCGAGTTGCCCGGAGCTACACCGGTCGACCGGTGCTCTTGGCCGGTCGACCGGTGCAAGCCCTTGTGGGATTTTGCTCGGGTGAACGTCTTGGTGAGTTCGCGTTGTTGTCCCGTGTTCTTCTTGTTTCGAGTTTGGGTCCGTTTGGTGGTAGGTTGGCTGTTTGGTGCCTTGGGGGCTTTCGGTGCCGCCATCGGTCCGACCGGTGTGTCTCACCGTCCGGCCCGGTGTAGAGCCACTTAGTGGAAGTTGCTCGGTTCACCGGCGGGGACCGGTCGGCGGTGGTGCTCACCGGTCGGCCGGTGTGGGTCTGTAGACTCGAGGTTTGGTTTTTCCGCTGCGTTTCTCGGGTCGGAAGGTGGTGTGTTGGTTCCTAGGTCCAGTGGCACTCCAGTGGCTACGTGGGCTTGACCAACCTTGGTAGTGAGTCGGAGACGTGTGTTGGAAGCCGTGATCATCTTGTTGGAGTTTCAATCTCCTTCGAGAAGAATTTTTATCAGCTCCCATTCACTCCCCCCTCTCTGGTTCGCCGTATCGGTCCTTCAAGTGGTATCAGAGCCGGTTCGGGTCTTTATTGACTCTAACCAGTCTAAGATCCAAGGATGGCGTACCAGGAACGGGGTTCGGGTCCTCCACACTTCGATGGCAAGAACTACCAGATGTGGAGCAAGCGGATGGGTGCGTTCCTCCGCGGAAAGGGTCAGCTTCTTTGGGATGTCACGGTGGACACAGGCTATGTCCAGCCGATGGATTTCCTTGATCCAGGGTCGAGGGACAGATTCGACGCCAACAATAAGGCGGTCGACTACTTGTTTTGTGCTTTGTGTCGGCCTGAGTTCGATCGGGTGCACACCGAGCACTTGGCTTGTAGGATTTGGGCGGTGTTGAAGAAGGCTCATGTTGGGAACACCCAGGTTCAGGCACGGATGTATGCGACCTACCAGAGAGAGTACGAGAACTTCACTCATCTCCCCGGTGAGTCCATTGATGCCTTGTTTCAGAGGTTCACGGTGGTGGTGAACAACATGAGGGCCAATGTGGACGTGCTCCCGTATGATGATCATGATAGAGCGGTCAAGCTCTTACACTCTTTGGATTGTACGATATGGGGCGGAAAGTTCGAGGCCATAGTCGAGTCGGAGAGGTATGATACTCTGACGGTGAACGAGCTGTTCTCGAAGCTCAAGTCGGCTGAGGTGGATAGGGGCATGACTGCCAAGCTCGAGGGACCGACTGATTCCCATAGTCTTGCCCTCGTTGGTGGTTCCAAAGGAAAGACTAACTCTAACCCATCCACTAGGATGTTCTCGTTTTCCTCTTTGATGTCTATGCCAGATGAGGAGTTTGATGACCTTGGAGAGGACGAGCTGGCGCTGTTGACGAGGCGGTTCGAGAGGCTGCACGAGAACCGCGTGAACATGAGGAGGAACACGAGGACTTGCTTCTAGTGCGGCAAGCCGGGACACTTCGTCGCCGACTGCCCGGAGAAGGCCGAGAACAAGGACAGCTACAAGCACAAGCCGAGGATGAACGATGGCAAGTACCGTTCGAGGCGCGACCACAAGAGCAAGCACAAGAACAAGTACAAGGACGAGCGACGATCGAGGAAGAAGGAGGGCCGAGGCAAGGCCCGAGCGATGGTTGGAGCGAGCGACATCGACTCCAGTTCCGCGTACTCCACCTCGAGCTCGAGTGGCAGTGAAGACGAGGGAGATCGCCGCAAGAACAAGAAGTCGTCCAAGAACCTGAGCGGGCTGAGCTTCTTCGCGAGAGATGGCTTCTGCACCATGGCGCTGAGCTCCGGCAGCAAAAAGAGCACACAGAGCGACTCGGACTCTGAGTCCGACGACGAGGTGCGTGATGAACTTCCCTTCTTACGCCAGGAGAATGAGAGGCTTGGCTCTTTGCTTGATAATCGTGATGACATGCTTAGAGAAGCCAAGAAAATGAGGAAAGAGCTTAGGCTTCACTCGAGGATGCTAGGACTAGAGTGGCTGAGCTAGAGACACAGGTGCTTGATAGCAAGCTTGAGATTGATTCGCTTAAGGCTAGCCCTGTTGTTTCTGATGAGAATGATTGTGCTGATTGCTCCATATTCCTTGCTGATCTTGCTTTGTTTAAGGAGAAGCATGCCTCAAAGTGTGAGGAACTAGATGTGCTTAGGGTTGAAGTGGCTGAGCTTAAGTCTAGACCTGCTTTGCTAGGTGCTTGCACTTCTTGCCCTATTTTGCATGCTAAGATTGATGAGATGCATGCTTACACTAGTTCGCTCGAGGCTAAATTGAAGGAACCCATGCATACATCTTGCTCTACCTATGAAATGCATGCTTTGAAAAATTTGGAGCTTGCACATTATGTTGATCGTTTGCAGGATGAGAATGATGATTTGAGAAAGTTGATGGGTTGGTTGTCCGGTCATGAGCCTCAGTTGAGGATGATGATCGAGGCCTTTAAGAGGCAGGATGGTGAGGGGCTTGGGGCAAACAAGGTTGGTGAAGGAAGTGGAGAGAATATCCCGGAGCCACCAAAAACCCACCACAAAAATGATTTCCCTCCAAAACCTAACCATCTAAGGAACCGACTAGACACAACCCCAGCTCCACCCGTGTTTCCTACACCCACAAATGACCTACAAAAGCCTATCAAGTTTGTGAGCACTTCGGGGAAAGTGTTCTTTGGGAAGGAGAGTGAGAAGGCAAGTGGTGAGAAACCGGTGGAGGGTTTGAGTGGAGAGAAACTGAGTGATCAACCACATCCCAAGCCTAAGCCTAAGCTTGTGAGGTTCCATTGTGGCTATTGTGGGAGAGATGGCCATAAGGAGGAGTTTTGCTTCAAGAGGAAGCGAGAGGAGAGAATGGCAAAGGAGTGGGCTAACAAGGACAAGTACCACCCTTCCAATGGTGTACTTGAGCCTCGTATGCAGATGCCCAGGGGCAAGGCGATTGTGAGGACAGTTCGTGCTTGGGGAGAGAAGAAGGCTGCGGGGGTGCTGCTGTCCGAGTCACACCGGTCAGACCGGTGTGGAGCACCGGTCGGACCGGTGCGGGCACAGACGGGACGGACACGGTGTTTGGGTTTCGAGCTCGTACGGGTGCGAGGGTTGTTTCCGGTGGTCGTGGTTCGGTAGTTGGGGCGGAAAGGGTGCGGGTGGTCGGTTGCTAGGCGTTCTCCTCCTCGTGCTCAATACGGGGATTGGAGGAGTCGTGGTGTTGAGTTGGAGAGGAAGGACGTTCCACGGGCTTTCTTGCGTGGATTTGGTCCTCCTCCAGGCAGAGAGGGGTGGTTCCCTCAGGGTGGTTACCGTGGTGGTGTTCGTGGAGGTAGCTTTGGTAGGAGAGATGCTTTGGTTGGTGCTATCCCCACTTTCGAGCAAATGGCTCGGCACTGGTTTTCCTCTTTTGGTACTAACCCCAGTGCTGAGTCGTTTGTTCGCTCACGTGCCTATTTTTGAATTTCAGGTGGGAGACTTGAAGAACATTTGGTTGATTGACTCCGGTTGTTCGAGGCATATGACCCGAGACGAGGGGGTGGTTCTCAAGTCTCGTCCGGTGGTGACGAAGAGGTACATCACCTTTGGGGACAATGGGCGTAGGCGTGTGCTTTCAGAAGGTGAGATCAAAGTGAGTGACAAGATCACTCTGAGGCGTGTTGCTCTTGTTCAATCGCTGGGGTACAATTTGCTTTCCGTGTCCCAGTTGTTGGATGAGGGCTTTGAGGTGTTGTTTCGGCCAGGTGGTTCTTGGATTGTTGACTCTCGAGTGGACCTTGTCTGTATGGTCGTTCCCGAGGGTCAGGTGTTTCGTGCTGATTTTTCTCAGTCTTCGGGTGTGGAGCGTTGTTTCTTGGCTGGTTCTTCGAGTGAGTTGTGGAAGTGGCATAGGAAGTTGGGTCACTTGAGCTTTGACCTTTTGTCTCGCTTGAGTAAACTCAATTTGGTCCGAGGATTGCCACGGTTGAGGCTTGATAAAGAGTTGGTTTGTGCTCCGTGTAGGCATGCCAAGATGGTGGCCTCTTCTCACCCGCCTCTCACCGATGTGATGACTGAGCGTCCATGCGAGCTGCTCCATATGGACCTTGTTGGCCCAGCTCGTGTGCGATCTGCGGGTGGGAAGTGGTATGTCCTTGTTGTGGTGGACGACTATTCTCGGTATGCGTGGGTGTTCTTTCTTGAGGAGAAGGGGGAGACGTTTGGTTTTGTTCGAGATCTAGTCTTGAGGTTGAGGAATGAGAGGCACGGAGATGCCATACGAGCTATCCGCAGTGACAATGGCTCGGAATTCAGGAACTCTCGTTTTGAAACCTTTTGCCATGACTTGGGTCTTGAGCACCAGTTTTCGAGTCCGTATACGCCTCCCCAGAATGGTGTTGTGGAAAGGAAGAACGGGACCTTGTGCGAGATGGCTCGGACGATGCTTGATGAGCATAGGACTCCGAGGAGGTATTGGGCCGAGGCGGTGAATACCGCGTGCTATGTGTCGAACGGGATATACCTCGAGTGCACAAGAAGAAGACATGCTATGAGTTGACGCATGGTCGCACACCCAAGGTGAGTCACTTCCATGTCTTTGGTTGCAAGTGTTTCATTCGAAGAAAGGCGGGGAAGTTGGATAAGTTTGAGGCTAGGTCTGTCGATGGCATTTTCTTTGGTTATGCATCTCATTCTAGAGCATATCGTGTGCTCAATCTTGAAACTAACCAAATCGTGGAGACTTGCGAGGTAACCTTCGACGAGACAGAGCCACGTAGTCAGCTTGTCATTGAGTGTGGAGGTGATGATGAGCTTGGCGAGGAGATCTTTCAGGAGGAGGAGCATGAACAAGGAGATGATGAGGATGGCGGTGCGGTGCCCCCGGCTGAACATGTACCCACTACTTCGACTACGATGATGGATAAACCCTCTGCTACACCTACGATGACAAATCAAGAACGAGGAGAAGCTGATGTTGAGGGGGAGGTAGCTTCGAGGCGAGAACCTCCCCGGAGAGTTCAAATGGATCACCCAGCTTCGAGGATCATCGGCGACATGAATGAACGCACTACACGGTCGAGGGTTCGGAACAACTCTCATTTCGCTCATGCTGCATTTGTTGCTTCTTTCGAGCCCAAAGACATTGGACACGCACTATCTGATCACAATTGGGTTAACTCGATGCATGAGGAGTTGGAGAACTTTGAGAGGAATCAGGTGTGGGAGTTGGTTGACCCTCCCCCAGGGTGTAAGCCGATTGGTACAAAGTGGGTGTGGAAAAACAAAGAGGGAGAGAAGGGTGAGGTTGTGAGGAACAAGTCGAGACTTGTTGCTCAAGGGTTCAGTCAGAAGGAGGGGATCGACTACGAGGAGACCTTTGCTCCCGTAGCCCGTTTGGAGGCGATTAGGATCCTTCTAGCCTTCTCTGTGGCTAAAGGGTTCAAGTTGCACCAAATGGATGTGAAGAGTGCTTTTCTGAATGGTGTGTTGGAGGAAGAAGTGTATGTGAGACGACCTCGGGGTTTGAGAGTGAGAAGTACCCCCACGGGTGTACAAGTTGAGGAAGGCGCTCGTATGGGTTGAAGCGGGCGTCTAGAGCTTGGTATGGCGAGGTTGAGGGGGTTCTTGTTTGAGAGAGGTTTTGAGATGGGGAAGGTCGATCGGACCTTGTTTTTGCCGAGGCGGGCGGAGATATCCCGATTGTGCAGGTGTACGTGGATGATATTGTCTTTGGTGGCTCATCTAACTCTCTTGTTGCAAGGTTTGCAGATGATATGAGCAGGGAGTTTGAGATGAGCATGATGGGTGAGATGCAGTTCTTCCTCGGGCTACAAATCAAACAATCAAAGGAAGGAACATTTGTGCACCAGGCTAAGTACACCAAGGACATTGTGCAGAAGTTCAAGATGGAGGACTCCAAGGCTATGACGACGCCGATGAGTACGACTACAGCTCTTGATGCGGACGAGGAAGGTGAACATGTGAATCAGAAGGAGTACCGGAGCATGATCGGGTCACTCCTCTACTTGACGGCGACGAGGCCGGACATACAGTTCTCGGTGTGTTTGTGCGCTCATTTTCAAGCGTCTCCGAGGACTTCGCATCGACAAGCAGTGAAGCGAATTTTCAGGTACTTGCGTCACACTCCCGACTTCGGCCTTTGGTACTCCGTGTCCTCTTCTTTGGCGCTTCATGGTTTTTCAGACGCGGATTTTGCCGGGTGTCGGTTGGATAGGAAGTCCACTTCTGGGACTTGCCAGTTTTTGGGTTCTTCTTTGGTGTCTTGGTCTTCCCGCAAGCAGTCGAGTGTTGCTCAATCCACGACCGAGGCCGAGTATGTTGCCGCTGCTAGTTGTTGCTCTCAACTCCTTTGGATCACCTACACCATGAGTGACTTTGGTGAGGAGTATACCCATGTCCCACTTCAATGTGATAGCACCAGTGCCATAAGCGTTGCAAAGAACCCAGTGCTCCATTCCAAAACCAAGCACATAGAAGTGAGGTACCATTTTCTGAGAGACAACGTAGAGAAAGGAAAGATAGCCTTGATCCATGTACCCACACATCACCAACTAGCCGATATTTTCACCAAACCCCTAGATCAAGCAACTTTCACTCGTTTGCGGGGGGAACTTGGTGTGTGTTTGATTTCTTGATTTGGGTGTGTGGGAGCTCTCTTTTGCTGGTGGTGTCGAGCCCGTTTTGCCTCCCCTCGAGGAGCCGGTTTGTAGCATATGTATAGCTTTCCTTTGTGCATTTTTTGCATTTGGCATGGCATATGTAACATGATGTATAGGCATCCTTGTATCTTAGATTGCATGCATTTTGTATCATATGCATTGGTTAGGAAAAGCTTCTCTCATATACATTGTTCACCATGGAATGAGATATATGTCTTTGTGAGATTGGTTGGTATGCTATGGTTAGTTTGGCTTAGCTCTTGATGATCTTGATGAATAATCCATGGTTGATAGCTATGCTTTTGAAAAATGCCACATGTATGCTCTCTCATGTGTAAATGCCTTTACATGCTCTTGACATGTTTGTGTGGCCTTGCTATGCTTAATTTGTGGTTGGATAGCTAGTTTATTGATCATATGGGTCCAAAGGCTCATTTGCCATCATGAATGTTTAGCCCTCTAGATTTATCTTGTGGAGGAGCATAAGTTCCTTTTGTCACAAAGACATTTCATGTACCATTTACAAATCTGAAAATGAAATGAAAAATGCTTGGAAAATATGCTCCCATGTCATATGTGCTGAATTTAATTTGCTTTGGGTGCTAAACCGTTGCATGATGCCTACCAATGAGAAGTCTCATACATAGAAGTAGGCACATGGTTCGGTGGCTTTGACATGACATGAGGTGCTTGTGGGTGTTTGTGATGGTCTTATGGTTAGAATAGCTGTCCTAGCATGAAGTTTGTGTGGCTTTGCCATTTTGATATGTTTTGATCATGATTAGGACTTTGCTCATGAGAGGCAAGTTTTTCGCAAAATTGCCAAAATCCATCTTAGCTTTGTCCAATGGTTGTGAAACTTGGTGATCATGTAGTTGAGATCGATACGAAGCCGTAGAGTACCTAACTTGCTCATTTGGACATGTGTAGCATTCTTTGTTGAATTTTGTCTATTTGAGAAGCTCTAGGTTGAAAGTTTTGCATTTTTGGCTTGATTCATGCATTGCCAACAAGGGGGAGAAGTTTGAGCTTGAAATGGCTTACCGGACGCATTGAGAAGGTTTTCAGGTGGTTTTGAGCCATTTCGGGCTCTCGTTGTACACCGGTCCGACCGGTGAAGAGCACCGGTCCGACCGGTGTGAGTGCCGGTTTCGTACACATGTTAGGCACCGGTCGATCGGTGGTGATGACCGGTCGGACCGGTGTGAGCCGAAAGTCTTGCAGGTCCCGTTTCAAGTGGTGTCTTGCATGCATTCGTCCAGGGGGAGGGGCATTGGTTCGGGGGGGAGCTTGCATGTGTGCAGGGGGAGCTCTTTGTGGTGCTCGAGCTTTGTTTTGGTGGTTTGCGCTCTTTGTTTGATCTTTGCTTTGTCTCGGATGTGTCGAGCCGTTGCCCTTGCCTAAGGGGTCCGAGACTTGTCTTCTTCAAGTGATCTTGCTCTTTGCCTTTGTTTGGCTTTCGATCGCTTGCTGGAGTTTCTTTTTGTTCGTTTCTTTTCTTTTTCTTTTCTCTCTTGTTACTTTCGTGTGGGTGTTGTCAATGCACTCATCAAGGGGGAGATTGAGGACCATGTGTGGTTCGAGGACCGGTGGATGGTCGCTTCCTTGTGTGATGAGTGATTGACAACGTTGTGTGGACTGATTCTTGGCTAAGTATTGCAGGTGCAGGTTGCGGCTTGACTGGTGTTGGTGCAGGTGAAGAACAAGCGCGAAAGGTCGTCACCGGTGAGGCCTCTAGGTGTGGAGAAGACAAGTATGCTTCGTTCGAGGGACCCGGTGGCCAGCGGGGTCAAGTGCGGGCCGCATGGTGGCATGAACAGCAAGCTGAAGTCGTGGACGGTTTCTTGGTTGAGCCTCAAAACCAAGGTCGAGCCGGGACTACGTGGGAGCCGAGTCATGAGTGGTTATTGGCGGAGGCTACACCGAGTTCGCGGGGTTTCCGGTGGTTCACCAGAAAACCACTGGGTTCCTTGGTTGATCCACAAAGCCAAGACCGGAGAACCGAAGACGGAGGTGCG
The DNA here is from genome assembly GCA_947561735.1 of Cenchrus americanus. Classification (NCBI taxonomy): domain Eukaryota; kingdom Viridiplantae; phylum Streptophyta; class Magnoliopsida; order Poales; family Poaceae; genus Cenchrus; species Cenchrus americanus. Next base: position 183,688,810 of record OX387245.1, read on the forward strand.
GCGGCACCGCACCGGTCTCGACCGGTGGGTCCGACCGGTGGGGACCGGCTCGACCGGTGAGGAGCACCGGCCGGTCGACGGTGTGCGACGACGCGGTCCGGAATCTTCGAAGCGGAGGACACGCGTCGGGATCGCATGGCTTGCGTCGAGGCTACGCGGGGTGCGGTCGCCGGCATCCGTCCGATGGTGAAGACATCAAGAATTCCAAATCCGCCCTTGAGGGTCTTGTATCCCTAGTTAGTAGAGAAGGGTATTTTGGACATTCGGTTGCCTCCATATAACCCAAGAGGTGAGAGGATGGCAGCCAACTCTTGGAACCCTAGCTCATTAGTTTTCCTATTTTCCACCTATTTTCGTTAGGTTTTCTCTAGGAATAGCAAGAGAGCTTCACGGAGAGATCTTGTAGAGAGGGATGGATGATCGGGCGGCTTGCTAGACCTTGTACGAACCTTTGTTTCATGTATAGATAATTCGGCGTGGTTCCTCAAGGTTTGGATGTGTTTTCCCCGGTTGTTCTTGGTGGTGATTTTCGGAGCCCTCTCTCGGTGATTTCTTTGGGTTGTTTTCGGGACTTTTCTCTTGGGGATTTGATGGGGGAAATTTGTGGGAACCCTTCGTGGTTCTTTGGGCGTGATTCCCCTCCCAAATCCGTGAGTAAAAGTGCTCGATTTTGGGGTTTCTTGAGTTCTTGGGTTGAAAGTGCTTTCGGTGGGATTTCTTCGATTCCTCCTTTTTGGACGAGATTTGGTGGGATTAAACTTGGCTATGGACTCCTCATGAGGTGCTCCTGATATCCCCAAAGTCTTGTTCAAGTCCGTGGAGCGATTCGGGAGATCGGGATTTGGATTTGGGGGAGTTGACCCGCGGGTGCTGTTCATCCCGAGCTGCCCAAGCTACACCGGTCTGACCGGTGCTCTTGACCGGTCTGACCGGTGCAAGCCCTTGTGGGATTTTGCTCGGGTGAACGTCTTGGTGAGTTCGCTGTTGTCCCGTGTTGTCGCCGTTTCGAGTTTGGGTCCGTTTGGTGGTCGGTTGGCCTGTTTGGTGCCTTGGGGGGCTTTCGGCCGCTATCGGTCCGACCGGTGTGTCTCACCGGTCCGACCGGTGTAGATCCACTTAGTGGAAGTTGCGCGGTTTCACCGGCGGGGACCGGCCCCGACCGGTGGTGCTCACCGGTCGATCGGTGTGGGTCCGTAGACTCGAGGTTTGGTTTTTCCGCCGCGTTTCTCGGGTCGGAAGGTGGTGTGTTGGTTCCTAGGTCCAGTGGCACTCTAGTGGCTACGTGGGCTTGACCAACCTTGGTAGTGAGTCGGAGACGTGTGTTGGAAGCCGTGTTCATCTTGTTGGAGTTTCAATCTCCTTCGAGAAGAATTTTTATCGGCTCCCATTCACTCCCCCCCTCTCTGGTTCGCCGTATCGGTCCTTCACTAACCCTAACCAGAGATGGTTGGCTACCTCTCCAAGAAACCCAAACTTTTTTGTGGATGATCCAGGAAAACTCTACAGGCAAAGGAGACGTGCAACACAAGCTAAAGGGTTGGAAACCCTAGATCCAAAAGCCAAAGTCGAAGGACCGTCAAAATCTCCAAGGGAATCACCATCACCAAGTCCAAAGGAAGATCTACCTCAACCGCCACCCATGGGAGAACAACCACAACCGGAGCGCGAGCTATGCACCCCAAACATCGTTGATCTACCTATCATAAACCTTCAAGACGCCGGAAGGCCGTTCAAGATCAAGGTCTCAACTATCCGCATGACGATTGCGAGAGCTTTGGAGCGTTTCAATGAATACATACGAGCCGAATTCCTTGAGTGGCAAATCGGTTTACTTAAGAGGAGGATGGAGAAGATGGAGATAGATAAAGAAGCTCAACACCTAAAGGCTACCGAAGCAAGATCCACATGCAAGGAGTGTGAGGAGTACGACCATGTCCAAGGTAAACTCGGATTTAATGCAAGTTCGTCCATCCAAGATTTGGTTCCTCTTTGTACACAATTCAAGGATTTCATGGACGAGCAAGCTAAGATCAACAAGGACGCCGTCACTAAATTCGAGGCTATGGAGAAAATATTGAAGAATTTAGATGACAAGGTGAAGGAGGTCGGAAGCTCTATACATGAAGTGTTCATCATGATGAAGATGCTAGAGACGCAAGTGGGACAACTTGTCGGGCGCCCGATGGGTAACAAAGAAGAATTTCCGAGACAACTCCAAGGTCCCAAGACGGCGAAGGCTACTCAAACTCATTCGGGAGAGATGGAGGATCACACTAAGGAGACCATGAAGATCACAACCGAAGGACCAGAGTTTGAGATGTCGGGCCATTACATGAAGGAAGTTGTTGCATCCGTCAAGACCAAAAGACAAAGCCAGCCTGTGAAGACCAAAAATATGACTAAGCCGAAGAACAAGCCCGTGCCCAAGATGGTGCGGAAGTGAGTACCCAAGATTGCAATACCCATGAAGAGCGTTGATCTGAAGTAATCAAGTGAAGAAGTCTAGCCATGGACTATAAACGAAGCGCTAGGCGGGAGGCAACCTGTTTCGTCGAGTCAAGAATAAGCTACCGGGAGGTCAACCCGATTCCAGGTTTTTCGAGTCTTTTCAAGTAATTTAGTTTTGAATTTTACTACACAAAACATTAGACTTAGAATGGTTGAATAATATTAGAGACATAATTCTTGGTTGAATATTTTGTTTTGATCATAAACCCTTTACGTGAACCATCCTATAATATTTGCTTCTTTTCGAGAAACCAAAACCAAAAAAAATTCAGAACCTATCTCAACCTTTCATCTTCTTTATGATGTTGTGGTTGACTTGTTTTACATGCTAAAAACACACGAGTAGAGCCACGACTTGTATCTAGATGTTATTTAAATTTCAGCATGTGGTAGGACTCGCGTGAACATAGAAACTTGACTTTTGGTTGGTTTAAAAATCCATATCCTTCGTTTCTCTAGAGTTAGAATTTTTCTAAGCCTCATTTAATTTTATTCTATTCAAAATCTCTCTCATCTAATCAAAATTAGAACCTAAATCTATGCCCCCATGATCAAGCTGGGAAAAGCTTGCTCTCAACTAATGAAGGCAAACAATACCGGTAAGACCAACATAAAAGTAGTCGGAAATATTTTTCGACTTACATTTGTTTTTAATGCTTTAAAACCTTCTCTAAATTTATGCTTGAGCTCTCCCATAGCTCTGAATTTATTTTTAATTTTCGAAATTAGAGGAGTGATTAGCGTTAAAACATGCTTAGAGGGAGGCAATCTAGTTAACCTAACCATACATGCACCATGATATATCACGGGATGCCCCTCCAACATCTTTTATCAAACCACATGCAAAGTACAAGCATGGGGGGCAGCCAAGGCTTTGTTTTGTAGGAATATCATGGAGGCATGTGAAACAAGGGAGCATGGAAGTGAGTCAAAGTGAAAACATCAAGTGGAACAAATAATAATGCAAGCGAAGGAGTGGACGAGAACATTTGAAGGTGCATGCGGTCACGAAGCAACAAGCATGAGTGCACTAGAGAGAACCGAGCCAAGAGGAGGAGAGAGGTAAGTCTTCCATCCAACTTTTTGTTTGTGTTCTCTAGTTTGTAGGCCGGAACCACCTTAGACTTAGCCATCCACCTCATTTGTTTCGTGCAACAAAACACATCCTAATTCCACTCAAAGTCCAGACTCCAAAATAATATTTGTGTACCTTATTACCGGTTGAAAACCCCGGATATATATTTGTGAGGGAGAGTGCTGCAATCATGGAAGAAAACTACAAGCCTTTTCACCAAAGAAGAAGGGATCATCGTCGTCTAAGCCATCATCGACAACCTCTTCGAGGAGGCACTCGGTTTCCGAGTCTCCTCGGAGTATGGAGGAGGACACGGCACCGCCGAGGAGGAACCACACTCTTCTCCTCGGTGGCATGAGGGATACACGAAACTCGTTTATGAGGTTCACCAAACCTCAAGGACATATGGAGGAGCCACCGTCCGACCTCGCCACTCGACACGATCATCCGCTCCACCTCCATACGCTCCGCGGTATCCCGAGGGGTATGTCATCATGACGAAGGAGGAGGAGAAGAAGCTCGCTCGCCTTAGGTAGAGGCTTGTAGCGAACGTCGACTTCGACGACCAAGCTCTCCACATATTGGGTTTTCATACGGGACACCGGTGCAAATCTCTAACGGAGTGTCGGCAAACACCCACAAGGAATTTGCCTAGGAAATTTTCATGACCATGGCGCATATCCTTGATGAAGGAGTGCTAAGTCTCTCATTCCGTTTGAAGAGAGCCCACAAGTGGAGAAGGAAGACACCGTCGGAAGGGTAACCATGATCAACGGTGCTATGTCTAGCACCTTGATGGGTTAATCTCCTTTCATCCATGGGTTGTAATCAATCTTGAGATGTAATCATACTTTGTTGGATTATCTATCTATCATCTTGTGTTGAATATACTTTAATTCTTAAGGTTAGCTACCATGCCGTAAAGGGAGTAGAGCCCCCAATGCTTCCTTAGATCCATTCAACACATCGTGTCCATCATAGGTCTAGTCATGAATACCTTCGCGTAGTGACAGTAAGAGAGGAGGGAAAGGGCGAAACCGTGGTCACAACCCCCGATAGATTAGTTTTCATGTTGAAAACGATTGCGTGTTCTAGTATCGTAGACCCATGGGCGAGTGTCTCCTATCTATATTGAACAAGCGGTTCCTTACGTATTAAGGAATAGCTCGGTTTTCAAGGGAGCCCCGGAACAAGTGAATGTGCATGGAGGCACATGGGAAGGTTTTTGGAGTATGAGCACGGGAGAAGACCATCAACGAAGAAATTTTATCCGGAACCCCATCATCCAAGTGTTTCACTCATGGATGTGCAAAAGCACTTTAGGGAGAATAAGAGAGACAAAGATAACCAACACGGAGTTGAATTGGCTTTACTCGGCTTTGATTGCCAAGAAGCCAATCAACCCCACTCACCTATGATCAACCGGTGGTGTTGTGAGCAACATCGGATTCGGGAGATCGGGTTGTTACCTCTCCATGTTGGCTATCTCTTTAAGACCGGGTATTGCAAGGAACCCGAATCATCTCCTAGCCGGGACTTCCCTAGGATTTAAGAATATGAAGAAAGCAAATATATAAGTGAAGATGAGAGAGGGGGCTTCAAAGTGGCCAAAGTAAATTTGCCCCTATCGGATGGAAGAATAAGACTTTTTCTTGAGGGGAAAGAAGATTGGTTAGAGGAAGGACTTCTTGTGTCGGCCAAGAAAAGGTTCTTCCACGGCCCAAGGAGGAGGTGCGCAACAAAATTATAGGAATTCCGGCGCCGCCGAGTTGTTACGGTTGTGTACCAATGCAAGCATGGGGGAGTGGTGCAGCTATACCCCCACCAAATTTTGTGGTGCCCAACGTAGCCTTTGCGGAGCCATATGCACATCTTCCTCAACCACAACAAAACGTGGCCACCATTGGAGGATACGCTGCAAGAAACATGCAAATTATCGCAGCCATCCAAACCAATGCAAACCAAATGGGTGAAGGAAATGCAAACATCGCTTATGAGCTTTGACACCTTCACCTAGCACCGTCGGACAATTCATAGGAGTAGTGCATTCCAATTGTGAGCAAGGGTGCAACAACCATGATTGTTAATATCAACCACCGGCGGAAGATTAGAGAGAGGAGGAGCTTTAGTTATCTTTCCTTTACCCCTTCTTTTCTTTAATTTTCAGCTTGTATGGGCCTATGTATGTGTAGTGTTTTCAGTTGTTAGTTTATTTTTAGCATGTGTGTTAGTGTTTATTTTCATCATGAATAAAGTCACCACTAAGTTTTTACCTTTGGTAAAGTTACAAAGTTTGTGCCATGATGATATATGATTATAATTGCCGCTTTGTTTATCTTTGTAATTGTTTTATGCATGATTAAGCTAGTGCTCTCTTAAAATACAAATCTGAATTTATCTAAATGCTAGCTTAATCTTTAGCGGAGGTTATGATAAAAATAAAGACCCATAGTGTTTTATGTGCTCTCAAGTTTTAGATGGATTAATGATGATTTATTTTTGTTCTTAAAAGTAATGCTAACCTTGTCATAAATACCTCTTGCATGTTGCTCTACCTATCCAGAGCCATATAAATATTTGAGTGCAAAAACTTAGTATACAAGGTTTATTTTTGGGTGAGTTATTTCAGGCCTTGATTTCTCTGGCCCGAGACTAAGAAGCTGGTCATTCCGTTTTTGCGTATCTATCTTATTGCTAGCCTCTTATCCGTGCATTGTGTATCCCCACATCAGAGATCTCACAAACCTCGCCGGATATCCACCCTTATAACCAAATATCATCTTTTGTGATTACCTCCTTGACCACAACCTATCGTTGAGTATGGATCACCAATTCAAGATAGCAAGATGGTGCCAAGATTGAAGATTTCAAGTATCTTTCTGAAGGAAAAGTATTTCCGGTACCTAACTTATCTTTATCACCTCTTTGCCCGATGACGAGCAACGTCTAAGCATGGGGGAGGAGGTAGGTACAAAGCAATTTTAGAATTCAAGGGGAGCAAATAAAAAAAATTTGATGAGAAAGAAAAAGAGAAAAAATAAAGAAAGAACAAAAATATGAGTATGAGAAAAAGAGGAGAAAAGAAAAAATATATGTATATATGATATAAAAATAAAATAAAATGAACTCCCCGATTCTCTAAAGTGCATTAGGAATTTCAAGGGTTCAAGATTAAAAGATCCATACTCACTTTCCAACCATGTGCAATCCGATAACGAGGACTTCCTTTGTGCCTTGGGATCACTCTTTGCCATTTGCACATGTCCACCTATCTCAAGTGTGTGTATTTTTCTCTTTCCCCTCCTTGATATAACATTATTTTCAAATGACCTTTTTGACGAGTCTTGGTAAGACCATGAGAAGCTTGTCTTGTTTTGACAACATCTCATTTATAATATCTTGGTAGGACTAAACTTTCCCAAAAAGCTCCATATAAAGACTACCACATATATATGTGTTATGAGAGGGAAAGGAGTAGAATAAATAGGCTTGAGAGACAAGATGAGATGAGAGTTCATAAGCAAGATGCAAGGTGGTTTAAATTTTTGAACTTGGTTTAACTCTTTTTCATCTTGTTCTTTATTTCAAAATTTCAGAGATCCATTTGAATTTTGGGAGCATGTTAATACTTGTGGGATAAGCTCAATTAAATATCTACCCTCCGTAGGGATGAAGGCTAGTACATTATGGAACTTTAATGAACTAAACTTTTGAGAGCATTATGTTTCCTCATGTATGATCAAGTGCAAGGTTTAAACAATGAAGGGCAAAGATGATATCCATCGAAGGCTTACTCGAGGACGAGCAAGGTTTAAGCATGGGGGAGCTGTTGACGGTGAAAATCCGTCAACCTAGCCATGAGTTTACCTTCGGTGTTGGCATGACTTTTGTATCTTATCCATTGGTACTAACCCCCGTGGTATAACAAGTTCACTTGTGCATGTCGGTTTTGGAGTTAAGTGTTTACGCAGGGTTTTAACGTTGAAAGCAAGACTTCCGAGATAAGTTCATTAAGCACCTCATGACAAGACCTTGAAGCCCGGTACAAGTCAAGCAATGAAGTGAACATGACTCCAAGAGCCCAAGGACCAAGCCCGAGAAGATGACAAACTCCGAGGACCTAGCCAGAAAAGTGCTGAATCTTGTGAGATAAGGAGCTTCATCCACTTCGGAGAGAAACCGACGAAAAGGGCCCACATGCAAAAGGGGAGAGGATCTAAAAGACTCGGGAAGCAATACCAGACGAAGGAGGACACGGATTGGACCGAGTTGGGCCCAGGCCGGTCGACCCAGGCCGGCCGGCCCAGCCCATTTCGAGGCCCAGTCGCCCCCCCCCTTTGACCTAGTTGCATCTCGGGCTATTTATAGCCCCCTGACCGAGAGCCACGCATCAACCAATTCGTCATCCGCCGCCGAGGAGCCGAGAAGCTTGAGGGACACCATCTCGGAGATGAGGGTCGTGCTAGTTGTCTAGGGTTTCCCTAGCCGACGTGGGAACCTTGCATGGAAGACCACGTCGGAGCTCCGGAGCAAGGATCAAGATCGAGGTAGGATCCCGGTGGTGATCTTGTTCATGTAATCATTCATGGTGAAGCTTTTATAGTGAATCCGATTTCTAGCGATCAAGTGCCTTCTCGATGATTTTGTTTTCTTCTTGGTTTTGCTTCTTCTACGATCTATACTTAAGATAGATTGCATAGGGTGCTCTTGTAGCCGCGGTGGCTAGAGGTGCATACCGGACCGCCCAAGTGATTTCAACTTGTTCTTATCGAACTCGCCCTAGACTACCCGCATGAATAGGGATACGTTGTGACAGAATGGGGGTTCCGAAAGGCGGGCGTTTTTGGAGTCGGAAGGGAGGCCACGATTTAAAGATGCTTTTAATGAGATTCACTTTTCTATCTTCATCTATCTCGTTTGGAGCTACAACATAAGCATGATCTAGACTCTCTAGATCGGTTATCTTTTGCTTTCTCTTGTTACCTCTTTAGTAGATTAGATTACATTAGATTAGATGTGTTTCTTTTATGAGTTAGTAGATTAGATGTAACATGTCTTCAAAAGATAGCTTATCGTGCTTTACTAGAATGAATCCTTGCGTTGCACATTGTTGCATGGATTCGATACCTTGGGTTCGCCTCTTGAGGGAAGAAGGGTCCCTTGACTACGACGGGAGACTTGTCCGCTTGCAAGTCTAAACGAACTTTGATACAACTATTAACCGTCAACACGCCACCATCTCGATGATCTTGGATTTAATCTCATACTGGTTCGCTTCGAGCTTCGAATCCGACTCTTGTATTTTTATGTCTTCACATCAAGGGCTAGCGTAGTCCCTTAGTGATTTCTCCGGTTCTTCCATGGGTTGATTGACGAACGCCATCTAGACAACAAGCTAAAAACAAAACAAAGTGGTATTCTAGATAATATGTGTTAGATATAGCAAATAAAAGATAAACTAAATATAAAACTAAGTTAAATGCAAACCAAACGATGTAAACTAGCTTCCTCCCTGCCAACGGCGCCAGAAAAAGGGGCTTGTTGACGGATAAAAGACTTATCCACCTACGATCCGCAAGCGTACGGACCTACACCTTTTTCACCACGAGATTCCCAAGGTTGTTGTCAATCCGCGGAGCAAGGGGATTACAAGCGTTTTATCTACCTCTACTTACTAACTACTCAAACCCTAACTATGATTAAACTAGAAAACAACTAAACTACACTAGAGACAACGATTAAGCAATCAAGATAAAATATGCTCGCCCAAGGGTCTACGATACTAGAACATGCAATCGCTTTAAACAAGATAACCAATCTAATCTATTGGGGGTTGTGACCACGGTTTCCACTTTCCCTCCTCTCGTACTGTCACTACGCGAAGGTAATCGTGACTAGACCTATGATGGACACGGCGTATTGAATGGATCCAAGGGAGCATTGGAGCTCTACTCCCTTTATGGCATGGTAGCTAACCTTAAGAATTAAAGTATATTCAACACAAGATGATAGGTAGATAATCCAACAAAGTACGATTACATCTCAAGATCAATTACAACCCATGGACGAATAAGGAGATTACCCCATCAAGGTGCTAGGCATAGCACCGTTGATCATGGTCACCCTTCCGACGGTGTCTTCCTTCTTCTCCACTTGTGGGTGCTTCCTTCGAGGTGGTTGATCTCCCTCCTGCGAATGGCGGCGCCTCCAGGGCTTTAGGGTTAAACATCCTTCGAGTGCAAGGAAAGGGGGGACGAACCGACCCCCGGAGTGGGCTGGGCCGGCTGGCCTGGGCTGACCGGCCTGGGCCCACCTTGGCCCGGTTTGGTTGCCCTTCGCTCCCGTGGGTTCTCATGCATTTATGCACTTTGCCACTTCCACTTGCATGATTTTGACGATGTCATCCTCGCGTCCAAGATGGAGGTTCTCCGTGCATGAAGTTTGGTCTTTTACACTTCAATCCTCGAGGGTGTTCCTTCGTAACACTTTGGTCCTTGCCACCATTGGAAGTGATTTCATTAGGCTCATGAACACGAACAAGACTCCGTAAATGCTCCTTTGAACTTGTTGCGAATCTGTCCTTTATGTCCATGTTTTCCTACATAAACACAACACTTCAAAATTCATGCACATACATGAACTTGTTATATGATTAGTGTGCCTAGTGGCGGGTTAGTTCCATAATCAAATCCAAACCAAAGTGTACTGAACATGTTTGGTGTACCAAAGTACACCGTCAACAGACGGTCTAACCGCCCCCAGGCGGTCAGATCACAGAGGGCGGTCTAACCGCCCAGGGTAGGCGGTCTAACCACCCTGGGCAAAGTGAGCAGGTTTTTGCTCTTTGTTGGAATCCCATGTTGCATCACAGCATTGGTTCAGGGGGAGTGTGCTTTGGCTCAGGGGGAGCTCTTTGTGTTGTTCGAGCTTTGGATTGGTGGTGTGTGCTCTTTGCTTGAGCATGGTTTTGTCTCTGTCGTATGGACCTCCCTGGGCCCACTACCTCGGTGGGTATCAGGACCGACTACTCGATGAGCCCCTGGGACTACCTGACTTGCGTTGCACGGCACTTGATGGCGTGAAGCACAAGGACTGAAGAGGAGAAGTACTCGGATAGGAAGCTGTACATGTCCCGGACTGTATAGAGGACTCCTAGACGTACTCGACTAGTACTCTCTCCCTGAACCGACTTGTAAGCCTGCCCCCCAGACTATATAAGGCGAGGCAGGGACCCCTCCTCTCTCATACGCATAAGATTGCATCATCTTGTAATCGCCCAATCAATCTAGAGCTACGCAGCATACAGGACGTAGGGTATTACGCATCTCGCGGCCTAAACCTGTCTAAATTGTGTGCCACGTGTCTCTTCCTTCGAGTTACCGATCTCGACGAGGCCACATTCATCTACTTCGGGTACTCCCCTTAGTAGGTTGCCGGTCTAAAACACCGACAGCTGGCGCGCCAGGTAGGGGATCTCGCCCGAGATCACATGGCGAACTCGACGGCTTCCGTCTACATCAAGCCAACCGTCGCCTTCAACCGCGGCGACACCTTCGTCTTCGGCACCTGGGTCTGCACTGCTGACGGCGCTGGGTCCTTCCAACGCCGCCTCACCATGCCGCCCAACCCGAAGACCGGCCTCGTGACACTTCCCGAAGTAGTCACAGGCGAACTCACCGGCAAGTTCAGCGAAATTTTGCTCTTCGATCAACATGCCGACTTTGAGCTTGGATCCGCCTCCAACTCGAGCTCGATGTCCCCATGGGCTATCGTATGCGAGCCGGCTACTCAGCCATCGCATGTGGACTCTCCACCCCGTGAGCGCTTCACATGTGGCCCTCGCAACGTCAGCAGGGCCCACACGAAGGCTCACACTACGCGTCGGGCCGGCAAGGAGCCCGTACCCGAGTACAACCTGGACTCCGACACCACCCCCGGCCGCGCCTCGGACTCCAACCCCCTCTTCGGCTTCTACTCGGAATCTGCGTACGAGTTCGACTTCGGGTCGGACCTTGAGGAACCCGAGTCCGAGGACAACTCTACAGAGCAACCCCTGTCAGGACCAGCTGCCGGCTTGGTTATAACATCTACACCCACCGGAAGATTATTCTACTGGCCGGATCGCAAGCCCGCATACTTGACAGGAGGGAACTCGCGCTGCATCGCCTACCTCGACTCACTTCCCTTCCAGGAGGGAACACCACTTGCTCCAGCTGAGGAGAACACTCCCACAGAGGTGGCAACCAGCGACTCCAGCCTTGGCTCTCCCGACCGGCAAGTCTTCATGACTACCAACAAGATGCCAGGGCCCTCAGGCACGGTCCCTGACCAGTACCTCGAGGACATCTCCTCGGACGAGTTGTCCGCCAACGCGCCCGCCGACAAGACTGCCGCCAACAGAGACGCCAGACGTGAACGCAACAGAAAGCGTAGCGAACGGCGCCATCGTCTCCGCGACTCCCTCCCCATCCGCAACCTCACGGAAGCACTCGACCAAGTCGAGAGCCGGGTACACACTACCCCAGAGCAATGCCTTATATCTATCACCACGATAGCATGTCAGGCCCAGGGGATGCGCGCAGAACAAGTCATCGCAAAGCTCACGGAAGATGCCTACTTCATCCGAGTCAACACCAGGGTTGCTCAACCACCTCATGTCAGGAACCGTGACAACGAAGCAACAAGTCGCATTGCAGACATTGGTCGCAACCATACTCGAGCTGAGCTGCCGACCAATTCCAACCGTACTCGCACAACGGCCGGCGGACCCTCTCAAGCTGGCAACAGCGCCGCAGCTGCTGGTGGTGATCGTGAGGTCGTCCCTCATCGTGACCCTGGCGGCGGAGGCAGCGACGGCGGAAGCTCCAACCACGGGGCTAACAGGAAGGCCGACGGTGGAGGCGACCGCGGTGGCCGAGGCCACGCGAATCGCACGCCTCCGGAGCCTCACAGGGCGGCTACGATGCCCGCCAGAAGATTGAGGAACTACGGCGCAAGAAGGCTTCCACGTCAAGCGACAACGACGGCTTCCCCGCCTTCTCCACGCGACTTCGCAACCTCCTCCTCCCAGAGAAATTCAAGCCTCTGGGAATCACCAAGTACGACACAAAGCAGGATCCTATGCAGTGGCTCAGATGCTACACCCTCTCCATCGAGAACGCTAGTGGCAACAACGACACCAAGTGTCTCTACTTCCCCTTCGGTCTGGACCAGGCACTGCTTACATGGCTCGAGTCACTTGAGAAGTACTCGATCGACAAGTGGGACCAGCTGAAGGAGCAGTTCACCAGCAACTTCGCGGGTGCTATGGGCCGCTCGGGTACTCGCATGGACCTGGCCATGGTGAAGCAGGAACAAGGCGAGACCCTTCACAAGTACATGCGCTGTTTCTTCGACAAGCGCGCCACAGTAGTCGATGTCTCTGACAAAGAAGTCATCGACCTCTTCCAAGACGGTCTCTACCATCGTCGCACCTTCAAAGACTTTGGTCGTCGCCGCCCAAGCTCCATCACCCACCTCAAGGACATGATCACGTCCTGGGCTGATGAGGAAGACAAGGCCAACGCCAAGTACGATGCCATCCGTGGAGAGAGCAAGCAGAACACGGGCGCCGGCAGCAGCAACAACGGGAACCAAGGCGGTCACAACAGCAACAACTACTCGGGTCCCAACCGCAAGAACAAGCCAGACAACACTGTCGCGGCTATCCAGCGCCCTGCGAAGGAGAACCCGAAGAAGACCTCCGGTGGCTTCAAAGACTTGCTGAAGGAGAAGTGCCCGTGGCATCTGGACGGCAACCACACCACCGAGCAGTGCTACCAACTCAGGCGAGCACTAAAGGATACTCCGGAGCCACGACACCCTCATGACAAGAAAGGAAAGAAGAAGAACGACGAAGGCAATGGCAACTTCTAGGAACCCGACAAGATGGTGAACGTCCTCTTCGGCGGACTACCCAGCAGATGGGAACAAAAGGCTACCCATCGAGAAGTCATGAGCATTGAACCAGCGGTCCCGACCCCTCTTAGGTGGTCGGAGGTACCCATTACCTTCTCCCGCGCGGATCAATGGACTAGCTTCTCCGAACCAAGGCGGTTCCCACTCGTCCGGAAGCCGGTGGTCGCGGGCTCAAATCTCAACAAGGTCCTCATCGACGGTGGAAGCGGGCTCAACGTCCTTTTCACCAAGACCTTGAAGAAGATGAAGCTCGACATCACCCACATGCTCACCAAGAGCACCTCGCCCTTCTAAGGCATCGTCCCCGGCAACGCGGCTATCCCACTGGGCTTAGTGGTCCTGCCAGTTACCTTTGGGGAATCTCGGGACAACTATCGTACCGAGTAGATCAAGTTCGAAGTCGCGGACTTCGAGATGTCCTACCATGCCATCCTCGGCAGACCGGCTATCGCCAAGTTCATGGCGGTACCCCACTACACCTACTTGGTACTCAAAATGCCAAGTCCAGCAGGTGTACTCTCACTGCAAGGGGACTTGAAGATATCGCACGACTGCGACACAGAAGCTGTGGAGATCGCCTCCACAAATCAAGTACCCAATGCAATGATGGAGGTCTACACCGCGTCGAAGAAGCTTGCCCCAAGTGAACTCGACATCCCAGAGAAGTCGGATAAAGCTAACAAGCCTCAGCCAGCAGAGGAGGTTCTGGTCAAGACAATTACCTCGGGACAAACGACAGCAGCAAGACCATCACCATCGGGGCGGGTCTCGACCCCAAATAGGAAGACACACTCATCAACTTCCTCCAGGCTAACCACGACATCTTCGCGTGGAAACCAGCGGACATGCCAGAGGTGCCCAGGGAGTTGATTGAGCATTCACTCAACGTCGACCCTAAAGCTACCCCGAAGCGACAACACCTCCGCCGTTTCGCCGACGACAGACGGGACGCCATCAAGAAGGAACTTGCCAAACTACTCGCGACTGGCTTCATCAGAGAAGTCTTCCATCCCGAGTGGCTCGCTAACCCCGTCCTCGTCCGCAAGAAGAACTCGAACGAGTGGAGGATGTGCGTCGACTACACCGACCTCAACAAGCACTGCCCCAAGGACCCTTTCGGGTTACCGCGGATTGACCAAGTCATCGACTCCACGGCGGGCTGCGGCTTGCTCTACTTCCTCGACTGCTACTCCGGGTACCACCAGATCGCGATCAAGGAAGAAGACCAGGAGAAGACCGTGTTCATCACCCTGTTTGGCGCGTACTGCTACACAACCATGTCCTTCAGGTTGAAAAACGCCGGCGCTAATACCAACGAGCTATCCAGGCCTGCTTCAAGAGGCAACTCAACAAGAACGTCGAAGCCTACGTGGATGATGTGGTCGTCAAGACCAGAAACTCCAGCACGCTCATCGACGACCTTGAAGAGACTTTCGCATCCCTGCGCGAGTACCGCTGGAAGCTCAACCCGAACAAGTGCGTCTTCGGCGTGCCATCGGGCAAACTACTCGGCTTCATCATCAGCCATCGCGGCATCGAAGCCAATCCCGAGAAGATCTCCGCCATCACCAGCATGAATGCTCCCACGTGCATCAAAGACGTCCAGAAGCTAACTAGGTGCATGGCGGCTCTGAACAGATTTATCTCGAAGCTTGGAGAACGGGGGCTCCCCTTCTTCAAATTACTCAAGCACCAAGAGAAGTTCGTGTGGACTCCAGAGGCAGACCAAGCCCTTGCCTAGCTCAAGGACTTCCTATCGAAGCCACCAGTCCTCACGGCTCCTCACAAGGGCGAGCAGCTACTGCTCTATCTCGCTGCGACTACTCACGTGGTCAGTACTGCCATAGTCGAGCGGCAGGAAGATGGCCACGCCTATCCAGTCCAGCGCCCAGTCTACTTCGTCAGCGAGGTCCTCTCAGAGTCCAAGGCATGCTACCAGCCCGTACAGAAGCTTCTGTACGCAGTGCTCATCACCTCGCGGAAGCTATGACACTACTTCCAGGAGTACTCGATCTCCGTCGTCACCGACTACCCGCTCGGCGACATCCTGCGGAACCAA
This sequence comes from Cenchrus americanus, assembly GCA_947561735.1. Taxonomy (NCBI): domain Eukaryota; kingdom Viridiplantae; phylum Streptophyta; class Magnoliopsida; order Poales; family Poaceae; genus Cenchrus; species Cenchrus americanus. The sequence goes on from OX387245.1 coordinate 183,704,409, forward strand.
GATGCTACTGGAAGAATCTCCAAGTGGGCAGTCGAACTCGGCACCCTCACCATCGACTTCAAGCCACACATAGCCATCAAGTCACAGGCACTAGTCGACTTCATGGCGGAGTGGCAGGAGAATCAGCTACCTACTCCAACCGAGTGTCTAGAGCACTGGATGATGTACTTCGACGGCTCACTCAACCTCGAGGGCGCAGGTGCAGGAGTACTCTTGATCTCTCCAACGGGCGAACAACTCAAGTACGTCCTGTAGATCTTCTGGAAGGTCTCAAACAACGAAGCCGAGTACGTAGCTCTGCTACACGGGCTTCGCCTCGCAGCTTCACTGGGCATCAAGCGGCTACTAGTCTACGGCGACTCCGCAGTGGTCATCAACCAAGTCAACAAGTCCTGGGACCGCAACAAAGAGAACATGGACGCCTACTGCCTAGAAGTCCGCAAGCTCGAGAACAAGTTTTATGGTCTCGAGTTCCACCACGTCGTCCGCGACAACAACGTTGCAGCGGACGTCCCGTCGAAACTTGGTTCTACTCGCGCTCAAGTACCAGTGGGTTTCTTAGTCCACGAGCTTCACGCGCCATCCATCCCGGAGCCGGTGCCACCGACCACTGTCCCAGCCCATCCCCCGGCTGGTCAGGAGGTCATGTTGATCGACGTGGACTGGAGGCAACCCTTCATCGACTACCTCAGCGAGTAGAAGGTTCCCTTGGACAAGAACTTGGCCGAGCAACTCATCCGCTGGGCCAAGTCCTACGTCCTCGTCGGAGACAAGCTCTACAGGCGGGGCGCATCTTCCAGAGTACTCATGAAGTGCGTTCCCAGACAAGAAGGCAAGGACATCTTGGAGGAGATCCATAAAGGCGTCTGCGGCAACCACGCGACCTCTCGCACGCTGGTCAGCAAGGCCTTCCGATGAGCTTTCTACTGGCCCACAGCTCTGGGTGACGCCGAAGAACTCGTCAGAAGGTGCCAAGGGTGCCAATACTTTGCCAAGCAGCAACACGTCCCAGCCTACAAGCTAGTCACCATACCGCCAACCTGGCCTTTTGCCTGCTGGGGGCTCGACATGATTGGGCCACTCCCAACTGCGCCAGGTGGATTCAACAGAGTACTGGTGGCCATCGACAAGTTCACCAAGTGGATCGAAGTCAAGCCGGTTACATGCCCCAAGGCTGACAGAGTACTCGACTTCCTGGATGAACTCGTACATCGCTACGGACTACCCCATCGCATCATCACAGACCTGGGCTCCAACTTCAACAATCACCAGTTCTGGGAGTACTGCGAGAACAGCGGGATCGACGTCCGATATGTCTCAGTTGCCCATCCTCGGGCCAACGGACAAGTCGAGCGCGCCAATGGGATGGTGCTCGATGCTCTCAAGAAGCGGCTACACGACGCTGCTAACACCAAAGGAGGCAAGTGGATCAAGGAACTACCCAATGCTTTCTGGGGGCTACGTACTCAACCCTCCAAGCCAACGAGACAATCCCCGTACTTCCTGGTCTACGGCTCTGAAGCAATCCTCCCTGCTGATGTCATGTGGGATTCACCAGCAGTGGAGCAATACGACGAAGGCGTATCCGAAGACAGCAGACAAGTTGACATCGACGGACTCGAAGAAGCTCGCTGTGCCGCCCTCGTCTAGTCAGCAAGGTACCTAGAGGGTATCCGACGCTACCACGACCGCAACGTTAAGGAACGCTCCTTCAACGTTGGTGACCCCGTCCTCCGTCACATCCAGAACACGGAAGGACTACACAAGCTCAGCTCGCCCTGGGAAGGTCCCTTCACAGTTGCAAAGGTGACCGGACCGGGCTCCCATTACCTCCAGACGCTTGAAGGTGAAGACGTCAACAACTCGTGGAACATCGACCAACTCTGTCGATTCTACGCCTAGTCTACACAATTACACTGGGGGCTCCAGTCTATACGACTACTCAAGACCCCTTCGTCGTAAGCGGCCTTCGGGTCCAGGCACCAGTCTCCGGACTACTCCACTCCAGGATCCAGCCCACGCGGCTACTAACGGATCTTGGGCTGCGACGAGCGACAAAGGACTCCAGCAGCGGTCTACAGAGAGACCATGTACTCCTAGATCCAGCCTACGTGGCTACTAACGGATCTACTGCTATAAGCGCCTATACGCCCTAGCATTACTTAGCCGTAGGCGGCCTCCGGGTCCCGGCGACTACTCTGTAACAACGGCCCTGGCCATCCAGGTGTACTTCTTCGGTAATAAAGTTTGATTATCTATCAACTACTTTACTGTCTCCTTCCCTCAACGGGACTACTGGCAAGTACGACTACTCGCGACGACTCCATGATGGGACTCCGCACTCACAGATCGCGATAACGAGTACTCATTGGTGGAAGTTTCTTTCGTTCATACTTAAACAAGTTCATTACATCTGTTTATGTACAACTACTGCTATGAGCTAACTATTACAGGACTACTGGAGATTGAGCTTCTCGGCGACTTGTTCAGCAATGGGCGCCATCTGCTCCAGCAGCTCCGCGTACTGCTCGTCCGTGCAGTTGGCGGCTAGTCCGCCGGCGACTATGTCCACATGAGCTTTTGGGAAGTACGACTTCATGAAGGCCAGCACTTGGTTGGGGATCGACTTCGCTAAGTGCTTGACGTAGGTCGCCAGGCGGCTGGGGGCTTCCTTCAGTCGGTCCACCAGTGGGGCTATCTTCGGTCCCCCGGGGTGAGGCACCAGCAGCCTCGCAATGGGAAGCGCGGCCTCCTCGAGTTCCTTCAGCTGGGCCCGCAGCTTCTCGCAGTCCTTGTTCAGCTTCTGCAAGGATTTGTAGCAGTTGACGAGGTCACGATCTGATGCAATACGGAGCTCCATGTGCTTGTTGCACTCATAAGTAAGTTCCTTATAATCATACTCCAGTACCTTGCGGGCCTCTTGCTCCCGGTAGAAGAGGTTCTTCATGTCGGTCTCAGAAGCCTTCAGCTGATCGACGCGGGTCTCAAGCTCTGCAATCAACAAGGCAAAGCGGGTCAGACTACCACAAGCTACTATCAACAAGTACCCGACAAGGTGGTCGCGTACCTTTGTTCTTGTTGCGGAGAGACTTGTTCTTCCGCACCAACTCGTCGCTCTTCGCCTGCATATCTTGGATATCGTTATGATACTTGGCGAAGGCGGTGTCCAGCTTCGAATGCATCGCGGCGGTGTGCTTCCGGGACTTCACAAGCTGCTCTTCTAAAGCTTCCGCCTGGAGTACTGTCGCCGAACCCTTGAAGCATGTCGAACTTCTGACAGGACCTCTCTGTGACGTCCTACAACACATAATAGATATCAACTGGGTACTCAACACTAAAGGATTGACTACTCAAAGGTGTCGACTACTCACCTTCATCCATTGCTCGGCCTGGCGCACTGCCTCAAGGTGACGAGCCACCGTCGTCGGGTCGACCAGACCATCGATTAGCAGCTCGGTCCCGCCACGACTACTCGTCGCGGCTTCGGACATTGGCGCCGAGCAGATTGGCTCCGCGTCCTGGATCTTCGGCGAGCGGACGACTACCTCCAGAGCGGGTTCTGGCAGAATGTTGTCGCCCTCTCCTCCAGTTGTCGCGGTGGCTCCTCCGATGGCCACCTCCATTGGCTCGGGGCTCCTCCGGCAGCTCCCTGCGCCTCCGGTGTCACATCTTCTATGGGCACCGCTGCCGGGATATCACTTCCCTCGGCTTTAGCACCTGTCGACGAAAAGACAAGTGGATCAGTCATACCCGGCGGCTACGACTACTCATCGGGGTTACTTGCACTTGAGCAAAGTACTCACCTTCAACGACGCTGGCCTCAGGCAACGTAGCTTCCGCGGCCGGCGCCTCGGACTCTGCCAGAGGCGCGGGAGCGGACTCCTCAGCGGGCGGCGTGGCTTCCTCTTCCGCCACCGCTATGGCGGGTTCATCCCCCTCCAAGGACAAGTCCGTCGATTTCCTGCAGAGTACACAAGCTGGTTGTCAACCCAGTACGACTAACACATTCAATGTACTGCTCGGGAAGGAACAACACTTACAAGCTCGACCGGACTACCGTCACGGTTGGGGTGCCGAGGATACTGGCGATGTCGACTAGTCCTGCCTCAGCAGGCGCCTCCTCCTGCGATTCAGTAGTCGCTGCCTCTTCAGGTGCAGCAGTGGCCGGTTCTGTGCTCCCGTCAGCAACAAGGGGTTGGCGCGTCATCTGCGCCAAGAGCTCTTCCACGGTGGGGGCTGGGCTACGACTACCCCCAGCAGGCTCCCTCACCGTATCTCAATCACCTTTGTCACCCTGCTCAACGGGGTCGGAAGGTGGCATCTCCTGCAAGCAAGGGAACTTCGTCCTCAGCACGCAACATTGAGACATAAGTACTCGACTACCCTATTCAAGATGGCTTACCTCTTGGGACGTGGTCTCCGTGACCTTCAACTTCTTGGCCACGCGCTTGCGGGCCACGTTGTGTGGCTTCCTTGGTGGCGCGAGCAAGCTAGCCTCTAGGCTAGTCGGCCGATCCTGAGCGAGAGGGATGTGTGGCAATCCAAGGCGGCTGAACCTCGACCGCAACTGGAAGCGCTCCTACAGCGTCTCTTCATCGTCGTCCTCCTCGGACATGTCTTCGACGACTACTATGTCGTCCCCTTCATCAACCTCGTGCCGCTCCTTGGACTTGGCCTTCCCTTCCTCTGGGACCTCGACAAGTTGAGGAGGCGACGCCGGCTCGGAGACGAACTTCGCCAAGTCATCCTGCAAGAAGCACAACATTGGAATCGATGAGCTTGTACGAGAGGTACTGCTCCGCGGCGTCCTCCCTCATCTGGATCCCGGCTCCCCCACTACTCGGGGGTTGTTGGCGCTGGGTTCGGGCTTCACCCGGAAGAACTTCCGGAACAAGATCCAATGGGGCTTGATCCCCAAGAAGGCTTCGCAGAAATGTACGAAGACTGAGGTGTGGAAGATACCGTTGAAGTTGAGGTTCAGGTACTCGATGCCGTAGTACCCCAGCAGCCTTTGAAGAAGTCGCTGGCAGGAAGGGACAGTCCGCGCTTCGCAAACCGAGTGAACATCGGAATCTCATCCGGGTTCTTTTCCATGGGGTACGGATCCCCTGCGGCAGCTCTCCACATGTCCACCTCCTTCTCCCGCAAGAATCCGCTGTTGAGAAGGGCTAGCAGGTCTTCGGTCTTGGCCTTGGATTTTTTCCACTCGCGATTCGGATCTGGCCTCGGCGGAGACACCGGCGGCGCTGTCCCCGCGGCAGATCCGGTGGCCTCTTCACGAGCCCTCTTCTTCCCACCGGCGGCCTTCGAGGTCTTCGACGGTGAGGGATTCATTCTCCAGGTGCACGGCGTCTTCACTCGCATTCGGTCGGGGGCTGCAGTGTTGGCTTCCTACAGCGGCGCACTCGGATCTACGCTCTCTTCAATGGCGGCAGTGCGCACTGGCGGTGATTCCTGGCTATATCTGCTAGGAATGGCTGCAAATGCATGGGGTGAAAAACCCTAAGGGTTTTGGCTTCTATTTATAAGTCAACAGCGGCCCCTCCAACGACCGGATGGATAAGTCTGCGCTTGGCTGACTCAGCGGCGACGCCTGACTCTTCAACTTCTACTAGTCGACGCGCCTCATCTCGGGGGCTCGGCTACTTCTACTCAACTTCCTGGGTAGCGACAAGACTTAAGAGCAACTCAGGACACATTCTACAAGATGACCCTTCAATTCGAGAGGAAGTACTCGACTCAAGGCTCGGGGGCTCCGTGCCACGTGTCCTTCGGTTATTCTCCGGATTTTACGGGATATTCTAGCCAAAACTTCATATGGACCCTCAGCCAGAGTCTACGACTCAACCTAAGGCTCGGGGCTACTCCATATGGAGTGTGATTTTGCAACCGCACTTCCATATCAATTTCGGCTTCAAGACAACATGGGCATTGTTGAAGACCTTCAAGGGCAGCACTCGTGGACGCTTGGGACTACTCGAGAAGACTTCAGGATTGCTCAAACATCAGCTGGAGTACATTCCAGCCTCGGGATGCTTCAACTATTCTTGAAGGCCTTTGACTTGTAGTACTCGGGGACGCTTGAGGACTACTCGTTAAGGCCGTCAAGACTACTCGAAGCTATCCTTCTCGACTACAAAGTACTCGGGGGCTTGTCGTATGGACCTCCCTGGGCCCACTACCTCGGTGGGTACCAGGACCGACTACTCGGTGGGCCCCTGGGACTACCCGACTTGCGCTGCACGGCACCTGATGGCGTGAAGCACAAGGACTGCAGAGGAGAAGTACTCGGATAGGAAGCTGTACATGTCCCGCACTGTATAGAGGACTCCTAGATGTACTCGACTAGTACTCTCTCCCTGAACCGACTTATAACCCTGCCCCCCGGACTATATAAGGCGAGGCAGGGACCCCCTCCTCTCTCATACGCATAAGATTGCATCATCTTGTAATCGCACCTAATCAATCCAGAGCTACGCAGCATACGAGACGTAGGGTATTACACACCTCGCGGCCCGAACTTGTCTAAATTGTGTGCCACGTGTCTCTTCCTTCGAGTTACCGATCTCGGCGAGGCCACATTCATCTACTTCGGGTACTCCCCTTAGTAGGTTGCCAGTCTAAAACACCGACAAAAGGTCATCATTGGTGAGGCCTCCAGGTGTGGAGAAGACAAGTATGCTTGGTTCGAGGGACCCGGTGGCCAGCGGAGTCAAGTGCGGGCCGCATGGTGGCAAGAACTATAGGACGAAGTCGTGGATAGTTTCTTGGTTGAGCCGCAAAACCAAGGTCGAGCCGGGACCACGTGGGAGCCGAGTCATGAGTGGCGATTGGCGGAGGCTACACCGAGTTCGCGGGGTTTGCAGTGGTTCACCAGAAAACCACTGGGTTGCTCGGTTGAGCCACAAAACCGAGGCCGAAGACTCGACGAGGAGGTGCGACCACCTAGGCCGGTTCAACTGCCCAGAAGGGGCGGTCAGACCGCCTGGTCCGGTCTAACTGCCCAAGGGGCCGCCCAAGCAGTCTGACCGCCCGGGTCACTGCCGCCGAGAAGCTTCGAAGCGGAGGACACGCGTCGGGATCACAAGGCTTGCGTCGAGGCTATGCAAGGTTGCGGTTGTTGGGCATCCGTCCGATGGAGAAAATCTGAAGACTTCCAAATTCGCCCTTGAGGGGCATGTATCCCTAGTAATTAAGTAAGGGTAGTTTGGTCTTTTGGGTGCCTCCATATATATTCTTGAGAGGATGGATGGCAGCCAACTCTTGGACCCCTAGCTCATTTGTTTTCCCATTTTCGTTCTTATTTTCCTCTAGTTTTTCCTAGGACTAGCTTGGGTGCTTCATATGAGATCTAGAGAGAGGGATGGATGTATGGGTGGCAAGCTAGGCCTTGTACGAACCATCATGATATGTATAGATGATTCGGCGTTGTTCCTCAAGGATTTGTGTTGCCTTTCCCGTTCTTCTTTTTGGTGATTTTCGGAGCTCTTTGTTGTGATTTTTGTGACGGGGTTTTGAGGATGATTTCTTGTGAGATTCTTGTTGGGTGTCACATTTGAGGACCTTGTGCCTCTTTGGCTTGTGACCTTGCCCCAAGAACCCCCTTGAATCGGTCTCGATTTGGTGATTTTTCGAGTTGCTCTAGTTATTGACCTAGAGGGCCTAAATTCGTGATTCCCTTTGATTGTGAGCGTTTAGGGGCGATTCCTTTGAGGAAGAGGTTTCCCAGGAGGTAATCCAGCCATCCCCGAAGTTTCGCTGCAATCTGTGGGGGTGATTCAGGAGATCGGGCGATGGGAAGTTGAGGGTTGACCCACGGCCAGGTTTTCTGGGTGGGGCGGTCTAACCGCCTAGGGGGCGGTCTAACCGCCCTGGGTCATCCAAGTGAAGGTTTTGATTTTTCCGGATTTTCCTCTTTGAGTTTGTTCGCCTTGATCAGAGGAGCGTTCAGGTGAAATCTCAGTTCGTTTCAGCGTTGTTTGCTCGGAGTTCTTGCTCGGAGTTCTTTGCTAGGTATAGGAGGTTAGACCGCCACTGGTAGCCGGTCTAACCGCCCCTAGGCCCTGGGGTGAAGTTTCAGTTTTCATCAAGATTTCCTAATAACCAGCTTGGCCTTGATCAGAGATTCTGGTGGTGAAACCATGAGGTGTTTTGGTGCTCGGAAGAGGAGTTTCGGAGGAATTCACGGTCACCAGGTGGAGGCGGTCTAACCGCCCCCATACCCTGTCTGACCGCCCCCTCCAGACAGCCGGCTCCCGAGTTGTTTCTGCTACCGTGTTCGTGTAGGAGTTGAGACTACTGGTAGTGTTTGTTCCTAGGACCAGTAGCTCCTCAGTGGCTACGTGGTTTTGGCAAACGGAAGATTGAGTGTGGAGCGTGTGATTTTGGGTGTCCGACCGAGTTCGTCTTGTTGGAGTTGCGATCTCCTTCGAGAAGAATTTTTATCGGCTCCCATTCACTCCCCCCCCTCTTTGGTCGCCTAATCGGTCCTTCAACTAGCTCAACCCTCTCCTCTCTGAGATGGTGTCCCTCTCTTCTCTGCTCCTCGGCGGCGGATCGCGAATGAGTTCCTCCGTAGCGCCTGGCCTCGAGGCTATAAATAGTCTGAATGGCGGCTAAGTCAAAGGGGGACCGACTGGGCCTCGAAGTGGGCTGGGCCGGCCGGCCTGGGCCCACTTCGGCCCAGCCAGCGGCATCCTTTGCTTGGTGTCACTTCCCGAGTCTTCTAGAGTATTCCTCCAACTGCATGTTGGCCCTTGACGTCAGTCTCTCCTCGGTTTAGATGAAGCTCCTTGTCCCGCAAGATTCGATATTTTCTGTCTGGGTCCTCGGAGTTTTCCATCTTCACGGGTTTGGTCCTTGGGCTTCTTGGAGTTATGTTCACTTCATTGCTTGACTTGTACCGGGCTTCGAGTTCTTGTCACGAGGTGCTAATGAACTTTACCCGAAAGTCTTTCTTTCAACGCTAAATTCCTGCATAAACACTAAACTCCAAAAGCGACATGCACAAACGAACTTATTATACCAAGGGGGTTAGTACCAATGGATAAGATATAAAATTCATGCCAACACCGAAGGTAAACTCATGGCTAGGTTGACGGAATTCACCATCAACAAGGTTAGCAAAATCCATTATACCACGCCTATCAAAGCTAGAACCACCACGGGGAATCATCACACATTTCTCTAGAGGAGTATGAGCACCACGAAAGGAAAAGCATGGTTCGTAGTCCCTCTGAGACTCAAAGTTGCGACCTCTCGCAAAATCGTATTGATCACAAAGTGGAGAACATCCAGCAAACAGACCACCACCAAACTCAACATGCCTACCACCTGAACCACGACCAAAGGAACCAACTCAAGCAGCAACATGACCTTAAAAATCAAACTGACCTGCACACTGAGATCTACCGGTCTGACCGGTCGCCCTGATCGGTCTGACCGGTGCTTCCTGGCCAACAAACCTACTTCGAACAGAAGCACTTCTAACTCCCCAAGCCGGAGCGTACGCACAACAGCCTCACACGGGGAAACACCAACCAAGAACCGCTCTAAGCGAGAGAACCACCAAAGATCCCAATTGAGTACTATAGAAAAGATACCAATTGAAAGATCACAAATGGCTACCAAAATCCATATCCTCAAAATCAAATTCCCTATCAAATGAAGTCATGCTCCCCCTCAACCAAAAACAGCTAGCAAAGAAAAAGCTACGAAAAGAAAGAGCAAAAGAGAAGCTCTAAAACCAACCGAAAAGGGAGAAAACCAAAAAAGGAATAAAATGCAATCTGAAGACAGGACAAGCCCAAAACCCAAAGAACGCCCGAAACATGCTACACAATGCATTGGCAATACCAAACAAGATAAATGAAGCACTTTAACATGATTCCCATATACGAATGCAAGCATGGGCTAGCAAGCATGTCATCAAGGTGCAAGCCTATATAACTAGCTTGACCAAAATGATACCAATGAACAACATGACAACATGATAAAAGAACTAAACAAAAACATGATACAAGTTCATTTGGATCAACCACAAAGATATATTACAAAACTAGCATGAAGATATACATGGGGGACAAGCATGCTAACAAGAGAGAGTAACAAAGAGCTAGCCGAAAATGATATGAACGGACAACATCTCATAACCACAAGAGGGCAACCATAAAGCATGGCATGATGTTCAAATATATCATCCACCACAATATCATACAAAAGATAGCAAGATATGTATACAAGATCACAAAGCTATCATGAACAAAGTGGCTATCCTATCATGGTTTATACACAAGCATGACACAGGAACAAAGCATGCAACAGTATTGATGAGGACATCTTCCTCCACTATTACCCATTGGCAAAGATGCAACATTAATAGGTTATGTGGCCCAGTTGTAGTCGAGCGGCGACCGTGTGAGCCTTGTTATCCCACCTTGCTTAGCTTGGGAGGAGGAAGCCACCTTAAAGGGGAGAGTCACCCTTCCCCTAACGGACTAGTCTTTTGGGGCGATTGGGCCTATCTCTAAGGGGTGCACTGAAGGACGGTACTAATGTTTGCATCGAAATTCAGGTGCCGAGGCCAAACTTGTGTAATTGATGCATCAGGCTTACCATAAATCCAATCCCACCTAGGCTGGACTTATCATTTGGTATCAGAGTTGAGCCCATGTTAAGAAGGGGAGAATGATGAGGACATCTTCCTCCACTATTACCTGTTGGCAAAGATGCAACATAAATGGGCCATGTGGCCCGGTTGTAGTCGGACGATGACCGTGTGAGCCTCATTATCCCACCTTGATTAGCTTGGGAGGAGGACGCCACCTTAAAGGGTAAAGCCACCCTTCCCCTAACGAACAAGTCTTTTGGGGAAATTGGGCCTTTTCCTTGAGGGTGTGCCGAAGGACGGTGCTAAGGTTTGCATCGAAATTCGGGTGCCGAGGCCAAACTATGAAATCGGTGCATCGGGCGTACCATAAATCCAATCCCACATGGGCCGGACTTATCAAGTATATAAGTGAGTACAAAGAGAAAAGGAAACCTCACTATACATGTGTACAAAGGCTTTCAAGAGCCATCCAAAACAGTGTGGAGAACCATTATTTCTTGATCACCTCATGGACAAAAGATCAAGTACAATCGAGCTCATGTTCTCCAACTTCGTCTCCATGCCTACACACAAGGAGACGAAAAATACCGAGTCTTGGATCCCAAAGGGTTAGCAAGCACATACTTTGGAATCCAATACTTGGTCACACGTGTAAGCGATGCACTCAACTTATCATGTGAGTAAGCATGATGCAAATGCCGGTTCGAATGCAAAGGTTTCTGAACACTCTTGGAACCATGCCTCAAAGGAGAAACCCGAGAAGAAGAACGAGTGCTACCAAGAGCAAAAAGGAAAAGATCCCCCAAGGTTGTAAGAGAAGAACCAACACTAGCACCACGGGATACATGTCGCGGACCAACACAAGAAGCACTAGAAGCATGTTCACGAGCATGGCCTAACTCACGATAAAGAGTGTCATAAAACCCGTCCACAAATTGTCTTCTTAGGCTCTCAAGTCTTCATACATTGAGAAGGGCTATGAACAGCCAAAGGCCTAGAAGCACCAACTCGCCACATTCTCCTTGCCCGGCGATAGCAAAAGCTCTCTTGATACCCATCCTTCCCACAATGAGAGCAATGGTACAAAGGCCTATCGGAAGTCATGGTTCATATGGACGAATCACCATTCTCTTGTAAATGAGAAGTCCCTTGGGACTTAGAGCAAGAAGCATCAACCTCAACACTCAAATTGATACCCACATTAGAGCCACACATGCCATGAGAAAGGCTATGTGGCTTCTTAAAAGCTTTGGCACACACGTCGCTCGTGCTTGACACGGCTAAAGCAAAACTCAACGGTGTGCCCATCATTCCTGCAAAAGGTGCATTGGAACTTTGGTTTGGGAGTATGAGTTCCAAAAATGTAAGAAGCACCTTTGCCAACCGACACATCTTGGGCAACATCAGAAGGAGCAACAAGCTTAGGAATAGCTATGACAGAGCTATCCAAAGCACTAGCACATGTTCCACCATTCAAAGACTCACACTCAAGAGAAGAAGCCAACTCAGGTTGAGAAGAAGCAAATTTAAAAGCATCGACATCGGAGTGATAAGAAATGCGAGAATCCAAACTCTTAGCACAAAAACTCTTACACCTTCTGTGCAAAACCTCATTTTCAAATTTGAGGCGCTCACAAGTACCACATGTCATATTTCTCAAATTGTCAATTTCTTTTTCAATACACTTAGCATATGTGGTACGCAAGAGTTCATTCTCTTTCTCAAAGTTGGCACTCATCTCATCATGCTCAACCAACTTGGTGCTCATATCATCACACATTTTCTTCAAACCCAACACTTCACTTTCCAAATCAATGCATGAAGTGCAAATAAGACCACATGAACAAGTATCATCATTTACATCAATCAAAGCATCATCATCAGCATCACGAAGTATGGTAAGCATCATCTAAAAGCAACAAAGAACTTGCTACAAGGCATGAATTTCATATCACAAATTTCAGCCCTAGCATGCTCAAGTTCATCTGCACATGTGGTGTGAATCAATTTTAGTTCTTTAATTTCAGCAAGCAAAAGACTCACAAGAAACACATGGTAAGGAAGCACTTGTCTCCAACAAAGCAATCTTATATCTACCCTTATCAATATCATCAATCAAAGCAACACAAGAGTTGCATGTCATGGATTTCAACAAGTCAATTTCAGATTCCATGCAAAGAGTTCAATTCCTCATTCTTTCTAAGCATGCTACTCACATCATTTGCAAACTCAAGATTTTCAACAAGTAAAGCATCACAAGATTTGCAAGATAAAGATGCAGTGAAATCCAATATTTTAATTTCAGATTTTAAATGTGCAAGAGAGGAGTTCAACTCAACATTCTTAGCATGCATGGTATTACAAGAATTGTATGAATTCATAGCACAAGACTTCCAATGAACCATACCACATTTCAACTTAGCATGAGAACATTTCATCTCTCATTTTTCCTATGCAAGGCATCACACAAATCCATGTTTCTCTTATACAAATCCCCACAATCACATTCACAATCATTCAACTTATCACATAGGATCAAGATGCCTTTAGAAAGCGTACCTTGGTTCATGTCTCTTAGCTTGCGGTAGATTTCACCCTTTTTTGAGATCACCATCTCGATGAGGGACATCATCTGCTCCACTCGGGCTTCCGCCTCAACCTCCATACACCTCTCGCTCAAGGAACCACGAGGAGAAGAGCTTGGTGCCATACTCAAAGCATCAGTTAGGATTAGCCGAAAACAAGCTCAAAACTCGCAAACCAAGACCAAAAGCACATGTGAGCTCAAAGAAAGCAAACCAACACCACAAATCAAAGAACCCCTTCTCTTTTGTCGCCCTAAGAATCTTAGACTGGTTAGAGTCACAAATACCCGCAATTTGCTTTGATACCACTTGAAAGACCGGATTGGTGACCAGAGAGGGAGAGTGAATGGGAGCCGATAAAAATTCTTCTCCAAGAACTCGACCGATACCCCAAAATCACTTCCAAAAACCTCGACACGAAGTTGCCAAGGTCACGTAGTCACAACGGACCTACTGACCCTTGGAACAAGTCTGGAGCACTCTTTGAAAACAACTCGACCAAAAACACAAACACTCAGCACAAGCAAAACAAACACCCTGTCTGCTAGGCAGAATCTGGTGCCATCGGAATTACAAAACTAGTGCCACCGGGTTTGAAAACTGGTGCGGATTTTTCCTGGGTCAGTAGAGAACCTCAGAAAAAACCAAAACAGAGCAACCAGACTCAAAACTCGATGAAAATTAAACCCTAGACTTCTCTAGCCTAAAGAAACTTTTTCAAAAAAAATCTCCTAAAAAAATCCACTGTTGACCAAACCGGTGCCACTGGGTTTCCAAAACCGGTGCCACCGAGTTTTGCCTAGGCAGCTTGGGAAAATCTCTTTTCGAAACGATCTCTTGACTCGCGCAACCTCTAGGGCTGAGATTTTGATAAACGACACACCATGAAAAGGAAGTGCTAGCTGTGTTTCTCTTGTTCTGGAGCTTGTTCTGGAGCAGACACGAACTAAAAAACGTCGTAGTTCGAAATAAAAAAGAAGGATAAAAACTGGAGCATGGATTTGCTAAATTCTTCATCTTCCATTCCGGGACTTGCTCTCTGGCCAAAATCAAGGACTCCGGCTTGACTTCACTATAACTATATAATCCATCATTAATTTGCAGGTCTGGTAACAAACATACGAGGAAATCACACCTGAGTGAATCAGCATTAGGAGCTATCATCTTTCTAAATCAATCAAGAACCTTGACATTACAACAAATTGTCTTCATCAGAACTTTCTTCGTCAGAACTTTCTTCAGATTGCGGTTTTGAGCAAACCAGCCTTCTGACTGCACGTTTCCAAGTCGGTTCTGGCAGACCTCACCATGATCGTACATGATGTTAGAATTTATGCATGGAAATCTCAACACGAAATTAGAAATTATATATACACATATGAGAAACAGACTATGGCATCCAATAGTTCTTAAAGCTACAAAGGAAAATTATTGTTTATGTAAAAGAGAAGAGCCATGTAAAAAGAACTACACATATAGTATGCACGAAATAAATACAATGAAGAAACTGGTTTTACCAAAAAAGGGTAGGATAACTACCGCTTCAACTGGTTCTCTAATGTAAGCTGACGCATATCAGACCCTAGAAAGAATGTAATCAGAGGGTACTGTGTACTATCATATAGTATGAGTGCAGAGGACCGTGGGAGAAGTTTCACCAAGGCAATTGGATAAAAAAAAAGTAATACAAATTGTCTGCAATAATTCCACCATTAATTTAGTGTAGGACCAAAGGAAGACTGCTTTTACTCGGGTTAGCAATTACAACCAAGAGAGAGAGAGAAGGGTGACTGATTACTCCCTCCGGTTCCCTATTAGAAGTCGTTTTGGATAAGGTTTGAGTCAAACATTAGTAATATAAATCATGAATAACTTTTAAGTCGTTAAGTTTGACAATGTGAAAATCATAATCATATAAATAGATTTGTCTTGAAAATTACTTTCATAAGAATATGCATATATAACTTTCCAATAAATATTTTTATAGAAAAGAGAAGTCAAAGTTGTGCTTTGGTGACCGTGTCGCTGTCCTAAACGACTTCTAATACGGAACCGGAGGGAGTATAGTGAAGTGCAACATATATTGGTGCCTACACTTGTTGACCTAGCTGTGCATGTTTAGACACCACGATTGTGCAATATGCAAAAGTTTAAGGATTTAGGTATTAGTGGTGCATTGGACAATATGATGTATATATCATCAACAGTTGGCTAGAGGTTCTAAACACTGCACTTCTATTTCTTTTCTTGAAGAGCACTTGTAAATTTATATCATTAAATCGTACCACATATTGTAATAACTAACTGAATGTTTAAGTGAAGAGTGTGTTTTATGAAACACCAAGCTCTTGACAATTTGGTTAAAAGAAAAGGAAAAACTGGAGATTACCTTCGTAACGTGCATCTAGACGTTTCACCTCAAGGTAATCCAAACGTCTCTGTAGGCTCCGCGGAAGCAACTTGATACCATCACATTCATAAATCTGAAGACGTCTAAGTGATGAGTATGGTTGAGGCCCATCAGGTAAGGAAACTAGGCTTTTGCATCGATAAAGCCAGAGTTGTTCCAGCGATGGGTGCTCTCCTAAGCAAGATTCCAAACATTTCAGAGATTTCAACCTTTGGCATGAGCAAACAGTTAATTCTTGCAGGGCATCTAGCTGTCCTGATAGGGATTGAAGATTGCTGCAACCACGAATGGTCAAGGTCTTGATAGATGGAGGAAGATTGGCAACCTGTGACAAACCATCGCAGTTCTCTATTGTTAGAAATTCTAAACATGGAACGAAGGGATGCTTGGCTGCAGATGACAGCTTCAGTACAGCTGTAGATGCTGTGGCTTCATTACTGCTGGACCCTGGAATTGATGATGATGTATCCAGCCATACAACACCTTCTCCACTCATCAACCTCGTATCCTCCTGCTGACCAAATAAGATGGACTCTACATTATTACTGCAGCATTCAATATGTAGTGTCTTGAGAGATGCTGGCATCTTGGGAAACACTACCAAAGATGTGCAATCATCTATCCATAGAGATTCCAGACGTGTCAGGAGCCCACCCTGTTCTGGAGCTGGAGCAGATTGCTGATCAGAATCTTCTGTGAGTCCTGTAAGTTTGCTGCATCGCCAAATTGATAAATCCCTCAGGGATACCAGGGCCTGGAACACGTTTTCTGGCCAGTAGACAAGAGCATCACAATCTGAAATTGTCAAATCTACTAGCTGTGCAAAACATGTCCATAGCGCCAGAGCACTTGAGTGGGAGCAGAGCAGAAGGTTACACCTAGTTAACCTCATAGCTGCCAGGGGGAGTTCATGATTCCATTCCTGTCTGACATGCTGCAATGTTGTTTCTGTGTCATCAGGTGACACAGCCAGACTTAGACTGGACAATGAAGGAATGTATATGCTAGCTGCTTGTAGGGACATTTGTTGGCCATCTCCATCTATGATTAATTTACTTAGCTGCGGTGCTACAGGTAGGTCTGTCAACTTCGGGCAGCCATGAACTGACAAGACCTCCATCAGAGGAAATGTTACCTCTTCTTCTGGAGGTCCTTTGACCGCCTCCCATCTTTCAAACATACCCAAACAATCTAACGACATTTCCCTCAATGTTGGAAATGCTGAGCGGCACTTAGTGTGAACTCCACTAGATGATTTCATAACCACTGACGTTGCTTTTGGTAATGCAATCAAACTTTTACACTCCCTGATATGCAGCTTTTCAACCTTGGGAAATATCAGCTCTTCTCCTTGTAACTCATCAGTGTCCAACCATGCCTTGAAATTTGGCATATTATACAATTGAAGAAACTTCAGTTTCTGAAATGTGATGGGTCAGGTGTAGTGCCACTGCTGCACAAACAATGTAAACTGTGCAACCCGTCCAGGTGAATAATTTGCAGGGAAGATAACTGCCAGAGTGCAGGAAGCTTCTCAAGCCTTTTGCAGTTACATAACGCAAGCTCCACCATGCCAATCAACGTATTCATCCATGTCGGAAAATATCTGCTCCTACAAGAATATATCCTCAGAGCCTTCAGCCTATCATGAGGTTTCAGACCTTCGACCACCTCTTCATGATTATCATTTTGTGCCTCTAGGTCACTATCATTCCATCTTAACTCCAGCTCGGTCAGTTTTTCCTTATTTCCAAGACCTGCTGCTTGTGCATCAGCTCCTGTCACATTTTCAAGCTGCTGTAGCTCCAGTTTACCGCCAAGGTCCAAATTCTGCAGCTCTCTCACATTACTGCAACCGGAGTCAGTTGCTGCTATAAAGTATGTAAGGGTCTGTAGGGAAGTGAGGTGTCCAAGCTCTGCGGGCATGCTTTTCAACTTCCAACAATGGAGAATGTAGAGGTGACGGAGGGCAGTCAAATACTTGAGTTCCCTTGGCAATCTCAGGTGATGAAGATATTTCGGCCTTAAGAGTTAAGAATGAGTCTCTGATCTTTAAAGCTCTGATAGAGTTGTGTTTTGATAAAATCTTCGTACCTTCTTCTATACTTCCATTACATATCAATGTTTGGAATGCTAGATATCCTTTCTCTAGGGAAGCATTCAGAAGAGTTTCTGGTTGACGGCCTGACAAATTGAATGAAGAGCATCCTCACTTTTGCATGAGCGTGTAGCTATTGCAGCACATTCTTTTCCCATAGCAGACTGTGCAACATCATGCATAAGGTCGTGGATCTTACAAGTAATTCTAGAACAATACCCGTCTTCATTAGTTCCTAAATATGTATATGAATTGTCAAATGGGACACTCCTCAAATCCTGAAAAAATGATCTTGATGCTAGCTCATTGAAAATTTGTTTTCCATAGAGTTCCGGGCGCACACCTTCCTGCTACACGATAAAACCATTGGCCATCCACAATTGGATCAGCATGTCCACATCAATCACATAATCCTTTGGAAACATAGCACAGAAAGCAAAGCATTGCCTCATATGTGATGGCAAACCATTGTAACTCAGCTTGAGTACTGTTAAAATTTTATTTTCATTATCACAGACCAAGCTTCTACTTAGTACAACCTGTTAGATTGTAAACGTATGGCCCATGGGCCTGCCCCTAGCGGCTCCCCTAATGGCCTATATGTACTCCCTCATTGTCACTATGTTTGGTAATCCAAGTATTATGTTACCCTAATACTCTATCATGGTATCAGTGATTGGATCACGATCCTCCCTTCCGCTGCGAGCCGCCGCCGCAGGAGCTCTCGCCGGTCCTCTGTAACCGTCGCCGAGACTCTCGCCGGCTCTCCTCTCCCTCTTTCTCTTGCCGTTGCCGAACCCCCTCCCGCTCGCCGGCTTGCTTCTTTCTTCCTCCCTCCGTCGCCCCCTGCGCGACGTGACTACCCTCACCCCTCCGCGCGACCACCGCGCGTGCCGGCGTCGCGACCACCGCGCGTGCCGATCCATCGATGGCGCCCACGGAGCCTACCGAGGAGGAGCGCCGTCGGGCGGCCGAAGCCGCTGCTGCCAAGGCCGCGGCAGATCGGGAGGCCGCCCTCGACGCCTTCGACGCCAAACACGCCGCCGACCATGCCCAGGCGCTGGGCGTTGCCAACATCAAGGTGCTGGTGCCGATCACCCTTGATCGCGTCGCCAACAACTATGATCGCTGGCGCAAGGTCTTCCTCGTCACCCTCGGCAAATACGTCCTCGACGACCATGTGCTGTCCGACGACGCGCATCCCACACGCTCGCACTGGAGGCAGATGGACTGCACCGTCCTATCATGGATCTACGGCACCATCAAAGACGATCTGCAGCAGCAGGTCATGCTCAAGGAGCCCACCGCCCGTGCTGCCTGGATCGCCCTCGACGACGAGTTTCTTGGGCAGCGCGAGTCCTGCGCTCTCTTGCTGTCCGCCGAGTTCCGCCAATTCAAGCAGGGCGCCCTCACCATCACCGACTACTGCCGTCGATTGGAGACGATGGCCAGTGCCCTCGCCGAATATGGTGATCCGGTTAATGACCGGACCTTGGTGTTGACGATGATCCGCGGCCTCAACGAGAAGTTCCGCCACATGATGTCGCATCTCAAGTTCCTCCGCCCCTTCCCCACGTTCGCCGCCGCACGCACTCTTCTTCTTCTGGAAGAAATCGACCTCAACGATGTCATCGGCGACACACCACCGAACCCACCTGCCCTCTACGCATCTGGTGGCTCCTCTGGTGGCGGCGCTCCCCGGCGTTCCCGCGGCGGGGCCTCCCGGCGGGCGGGGCGGGGGGGCTACGGTGGGAACGGCGGTGGTCAGCAGGGTGGCAACGGCGGTCAACGCAACAATCGTCGTCGCGGTCGCAACAAGAACAACGCCGGTGGCGGCGCTGCTCCGGGCAACCAGGGTGCCGGGCAGGGGACCAACTACCGGCCTGGCCCTACTCCGCCCCTAGCCCCTGTTCCTACACCGTGGGGTGGCATGCTCCAGTTCTGGCCCTATGGCCCCGGCGGCGCTGCGCTCCGCCCCCCGGCATCGTTCCAGCAGCCGCCGGCTGCGTTGCACGCCCAGCAGCAGCTCTACGGCGCACCCCAGACGCAGCCCTATGGGGCACTTGGTGCTCCCCCTGGCTTTGGCTATGGGGGCGTGACGTCCTCGCCGATGTCGCAGCAGCAGGTCCCCTGCACTCCCATGGTTGGCGGGTCATGGAACCAAGGCTCCTTGATCGACAACTTCAACACCATGTCGCTCAACGTGCCTCCACCTGCCGCGGAGTGGTACCTCGACTCGGGGGCTGGCTCCCACATGTCCAACACAGCTGGTATACTCACCTCCTCCACTTCCCAACCCCACTATCCTTCGTCTATCATTGTCGGTAACGGGGCTACTCTTCCTGTCACATCCGTCGGGTCCTCCTCTTTTATCACGCCGCGTCGGTCATTAGTTCTTTCCAATGTTCTTGTTGCCCCTGGCATTATTAAGAACCTAATTTCCGTTCGCCGCTTTACCACCGATAATAACTGTTCTGTCGAGTTTGACCCGTTCGGTCTTTCTGTGAAGGATCTTCAAACCAGGAGCGTGATCGCCAGGTGCAATAGCTCGGGGGATCTCTACCCGTTCTTCACTGCACCTTCCACTAGCACCACCGCCCTCGCAGCCGCTGCAGTCACACCCGATCTCTGGCACCGTCGTCTTGGTCACCTAGGGTCCGATGCTTTGTCCAAACTCCTTAGCTCTAAGGTCATTTCATGTAATAAGAGCACCTCTGAAGGTTTATGTCATGCTTGTCAATTAGGTCGTCATGTACGCCTACCTTTCCGTTTGTCTACTAGTCGTGCATCAAAACCTTTTGATCTTATTCATTGTGATCTTTGGACATCTCCTATTCTCAGTGCATCGGGATATAAATATTACCTTGTCATTTTGGACGATTGCACTCACTACACTTGGACATTCCCACTCCGCCTCAAATCTGAGACGTTTGAGACATTGTCCAATTTTTTTGCTTATGCACGCACACAATTTGGTGCTGCCATCAAGGCCGTTCAGTGCGACAATGGCCGTGAGTTTGACCACTCTTCGGCCCACACGTTCCTCCTCACCCATGGCGCACTTCTTCGTATGTCGTGTCCCTACACCTCACAGCAAAACGGTCGTGCCGAGCGCATTCTTCGCACTATTAATAACATCATCCGTTCCCTGCTTTTTCAGGCCAGTCTACCTCCCGCCTATTGGGCTGACACCCTTCATACCGCCACCTATCTTCTCAACCGTCACCCCACCAAAACCCTGGCTGGCCGCACACCCCACTTCGCGCTCCATGGCACCCATCCCTCTTATGATCACCTTCGCGTTTTTGGGTGTGCTTGTTACCCAAACCTATCATCCACCGCTACCAACAAGCTTTCTCCTCGCTCAACCCTTTGTGTGTTCCTTGGTTACTCTACTGACCACAAAGGCTATCGGTGTCTGGACCTACAGTCGAATAGGATCATTGTGTCTCGACATGTCGTGTTCGATGAGTCCTCCTTTCCCTTCGCGGCCATGTCCACAACCCCGTCTGATCCAGGCGTTCTTGATTTTTTGAGCGATGATGACACTGTCACTTTGCCCATTGGGCCTAGTGCTGCTCCTGCAGGTCCCTTGGACGTCGATGCGGCTCCTTCGTCGCCTCACTCCGGTGCTGCTGCCCCTGTGGACGCTCCGTCCAGGCCGCTGCCAGTAGCGCTGCGGGAGGTGCCACCACCGGTGATGCGGCCTCCCCGGCGCCGCCGCGCCGCCGCAGGCCACCGGCGGCGCTCCCGCGGGCGGTGACCCCGGCACTGCTGCTCCAGTAGCCTCGTCGCCTCCGACCGTCGCTGCCAGCTCGCCAAGTACCGCTGCCCCTGCTCCGCAGGTCGCTGCCAGCGGTACGTGGCGTACCTCCTCCACCGCACCGGTCACCATTCCGCCGGTGACCAACGACCACAGCATGCGTACGAGGGGCAAGTCCGGCATTGCCCAGCCCGTGGACAGGCTCAACCTCAACGCCGCAGTTTTCTCTCCGCTGCCGGCGTCCGTTCGGTCTGCTCTCGCCGACCCGAACTGGCGCGCGGCCATGCAGTCAGAGTTTGAAGCTCTCAAGGCCAACGACACTTGGTCATTGGTGCCTCGACCTCCTGGCGTTAACATTGTCACCGGCAAATGGGTGTTTCGGCACAAGTTCCTGTCTGATGGCTCTCTTGACCGCTACAAAGCTCGTTGGGTTCTCCGTGGCTTCACCCAGCGTCCTGGCATCGACTATGATGAGACTTTCAGCTCAGTTGTCAAGCCTGCCACAGTTCGTCTGGTTCTCAGCTTGGCTCTTGCTCGGTCTTGGCCTATGCATCAACTCGATGTCAAAAATGCCTTTCTCCATGGTCACCTGACAGAGACAGTATATTGTGCTCAACCCTCTGGTTTTGTTGATGCATCACGTCCTCATCATGTCTGCCGTCTCAACAGGTCACTGTATGGTCTCAAGCAGGCACCCCGGGCATGGCGGACTCGGTTTGCATCCTTCCTCATCTCCATTGGGTTTGTTGAGTCCAAGGCTGACACTTCTTTGTTCACTTTTCACCGCGACAGTGAAGTGGCATATTTGCTCCTATATGTTGATGATATTGTGCTCACAGCTTCGTCCCAGAGTTTCCTTCACCGGATTATTGCAGCTCTTCGGCAGGAATTCTCTATGACTGATATGGGTCCGCTTCATCATTTTTTGGGAATTACAGTTGAGCATCGTGGTGATGGCCTCTTTCTCTCCCAGCGTCAGTATCTCTTGGACATTCTGGACAGGGCCGGGATGCGTGACTGCAAGCCTTGTAACACGCCCGTTGAGACCCATTCCAAGTTGTCAGCTGAAGGTACGCCTGTGGAAGATCCTACTCACTACTGCAACATAGCTGGAGCCTTGCAGTACCTCACTTTCACTCGTCCAGATATTGCATTCGCAGTCCAGCAAGTATGCCTGTTCATGCATGACCCCAGAGAGCCTCACTTCACTGCTATGAAGCGGATCCTTCGGTATTTGCAGGGCAGCCATGACCTCGGCCTTTACCTCTCTCGGAGTGCCCCTCTGGACCTCACAGTGTACTCTGATGCAGACTGGGCTGGCTGTCCAGATACACGCCGCTCCACCTCAGGCTATGCTGTGTTCCTTGGTGATAATCTCATCTCTTGGTCCTCCAAGCGCCAGGCCACAGTATCCCGCTCGAGTGCTGAAGCAGAGTATCGTGCCGTGGCAAATGGTGTTGCAGAAGCATGTTGGCTGCGTCAGTTGCTTGGTGAGCTTCGTTACCCCCTTCGCCGAGCCACCATCGTTTATTGTGACAACGTCAGTGCAGTTTACCTCTCCACCAACCCAGTTCAGCATCAACGCACTAAACATGTGGAGATTGACCTACACTTTGTTCGTGAGCGTGTTGCCCTTGGAGAAGTCCGTGTATTGCATGTTCCCACCTCTTCGCAATATGCAGATATCTTCACCAAGGGGCTTCCGTCGTCTGTGTTTACAGAGTTTAGGTCCAGTCTTAATGTTCGCAGTGCTCCCAGTTCTGACTGCGGGGGTGTGTTAGATTGTAAACGTATGGCCCATGGGCCTGCCCCTAGCGGCTCCCCTAATGGCCTATATGTACTCCCTCATTGTCACTATGTTTGGTAATCCAAGTATTATGTTACCCTAATACTCTATCACAACCTTCCATTCTTCCTCAGTGGTCTTGGTACGCAGTAAAGAGCCCAATGCTGTAGCAGCTAAAGGAGAACCAGCAGACCTCTTAGCAACTTCACCAACCATTTTAACAAACTCACCAGGCCATTCCTCTTCTTGTTTTGAACTGAATGCTCTTGTCTGGATAATTTTCTCTATGAAATCAGCACCCAAGCTTTCAAGTTTATAGGCACCTTCGGTTGTACCCATCATTAGTTCAGCAACCGCTTCATCACGCGTTGTTGTCAGCACTGAGCTACCACTGCCACCATGCTGAAAGTAAGACTTCAGCTTTTCCCAGTTGTGCTCATCACGGTTCCAAACATCATCCAATACGAGGAGGAACCTCTTCCCTCTCAATGCCTTTTGAAGATTGAGTGCTGATGAATTTTGGCTTGCTTCACAGCCGTTCTCTTTCACTATTTTGTCAGCTAGGGAATCCACATCAAAGTTATCAGAGACACACGCCCAGAGACGCAACTGGAAATGCTTCTGAATTTCAGAGTCATTGTAAACAAGCTGTGCTAAGGTCGTCTTGCCCAAGCCCCCCATTCCGACGATGGGAAGGACCGTCAGATCTGAGCTGCTGGCTTGAGCAAGCAATCTATTAACAATATCCTTCTTCTCTCGGGCTCTTGATTCTTTGGAAATGTTCATAGGATCGATGATATCGGGACTATTCTGCCTCAAGTAATTTATGGGCTCTAGCTGCCCTGGTTTAAACATGAACCTAAAGTCATTCATCTCTTTGATGAGGATATCAATTTCTTGCAAGATCATACGTAGATTGTTTGCCATCCTGTGACGGAACACAAAACGATTGTGAGAAGGGAAGAGCTTTATTACATCCATGCCGAGGTTCTTGTAGTGGCCCTCCTCCTTGGCTTTGCGGCGCAGCGCCTCGTATTTGAACTCATCCAGGACATCATTTGCCTGGTAGGCCACCTTCGGACCTTCTCCAGCCAAGCTTTCGCCCCTTCTCTCTTGGCTGTTGCCTCCTCCTCAGCGTCGGTGATGACGTCAAGGATGTTGAGCAACTTGCGCTTGAGGGCGTCGTGCTGGTCCTCCATGCCCTCCATCACCTGGTACTGATTCAGGAGGTAGCTGGAGGCCTTCTCCTTCACCATGGACACCAGTGGCCCGATCACCATGGTGGCCAGTACCTCAGTCATGGGTACACCTGGAGCTCGCAACACAACACAGAGAAACACAATGCTAGGTATGGAGAGAGTGAAGCTAGATGCAGAACCGAGCTCTGCACCGCTCAATCGCTCATGCTACCGCCGAGCAGGCACCAGGCAGGGATCTGGATTCGGTGGGGAGAGAGGAGAGCGACAGTGGAAAGTAGATAGACCGAGCAGGCACGAAGAGAGGAAGAAATGAACGGGGGAAAGGAGAGGAGTGGCAGAAAATAATGAGATCTGCTCCGCTAGTCCTCTTCTAAGATTTCTACACAAATATTAAAGCAGCATATTAACTAATTACTCATTTTTTATTAAGGGAATGGCTAAAGCACGGTAGTCTGGTTGGACGGCCTGTCCGTATTAGGAAACCGCGTTCCCCTAATTTCCGTTTTCGGCAATCCGAGATCTCCTGTGGGCATGGGCAAAATGAGGCGCGTGCCGTCTTCAAGCAAGGTCCCTACCATGTCTTGCGGCTCCTCGATCCACCACCCCCCGAGCTGCCAAAGGCAGCAGAAATACCAAAAACAAAGGCAAAAAAGGCGCAAAAAGGAGCGAAGCAAAGAGAGAGAAAAGGCAAATCAGGAGAAAAAGCAAAGAGAGAAAAGAGCAAATCAGGAGAGAAGCAAAGAGAGAAAGCAAATCCATCGACACAGGTATGTACACAAATGCCAATCCCATGTTTTTGGGGGGTTTAGATCTTCTTGAGATACACAGATACAAGAACGTGATGAGAAAGGGTTGACATATTTGCCTGCCAGAGTGCCAGAGAGACTGGAAGCCCTCGTTGCCTGGTCTCATGGATTGTACTCACTTCATGACGACATGATAAACTTCATTGCTTACTTATTCAGTTGATCAGCTACGTGCTTCACACATGAGGTAGGCTCCGAACAAATCATGTAATTCATGGTGCTTTTTTTGTTACTGTCGGAGGCTTCAAATGTTGTTGTCAAATGTGCCTGCACAATCAAAATTCTGAATTTATAAATCATACTACAAACTTGCTTAACCTGGGATGCTAAGTTTCTATATTATGTGACCTATAATGCTTCATCCTAGGTTTCTAAATTGCTTCATCATAGCCTATGCTTTTGCTGAATTATTGAGACAATAACACACAAGAGATTGCCGAAAGTACTGACAATCATGTTTTAGAAATATAAACATATATGTTCAATATGAGCAAACAAATGTGCACCGTGCACCGTTAAAAATCTTGCACACATCTGTACTGGATCGCAGTTGTATCCCTTCAGAATCGCAGTTGTACCCTTTTAAAATTGACACACAAAAGATTGTTGAATTTATGCAGAATCTAAGAGGAAGAACAAATGTAGGATTTGCTTTGTAGGTCCACATACCACAATGTTGCACGGTGCCCAAAAGAAAAGCTGGAGAAGGACTGAACATAGGGGTTGCGCCTGTTCAATAGATTTTGTCGCATGTTGTGGGTGAAGAAAAAACACAGCTATTTTATGTATTTGTGGGGAGAAAAAAAGGTTAATTAGTTGTTGAATTTATGAGTGAAAACCTTGTTAGCATGCTTGCAGTACGTAGACTGCGAATATATAGTCTATATGGGTATAGTTGTTATGCAAACAAAAAAGTGATCTAATAAAAGCATAGAAGAGATGTTCCAGATTGTAAAAGTGTTCTTGCGTGTGGAATTCATATTGCTATATATATAGTAAAAAAAATCAGGCACACCTAATATGTTGTGCAGTATTAAAAAATCATGGGTCTGTGTAAAAAAGGAAAAGAATCAAGTATCCCCATTCACTTATTTTTTTTCAAACAGCAAAGTTGGTGAGTTGGTAATTTTGATATGCAAATTTAAATGATTTAAATTGCTAACTTGATGGGCATAGGGCGTACCTGTGTCTTTGAGCCTATAAACGTATAATGGATATAATGGTTAGTAAATGTCTCGCACGATAAGTCCTTTAACCTAGTTAAATATACTAGTTGGCACTGTACACTACCTAACTATCAAAAGGAAAATACTATGGACAGAAAATATATCCATAGTATTACAAAAATTGAAGCCTGCGAATTAAAGTTTAAAACAACAATCAAACTTGACTATTTCAGAACTGTATTATTGCATAATATTGACCATTAATGCATATTTATGTAACATATTGTTGCCTAATTAGAAAAAACAGAATATATGTAAACCCTAGATTAAAGTTTGGAGAATAAAAAAAAAGTTTCAAAGAAAGAGATTGTGAAGTTTTGAGGGCCATACAGGGAACTTCTATGCTGCATGTGCTCTAGGCATTGTATGAACTGATTACTTCCAAATTAAAATGGTTTTTGTTCCTCTACTTCCACGGTTCCAACTGCTTAATAAACTAAGGTGAAAATAAGTAAAATGAACCTAAAAAATACATGAACAAAAAAACAGCACACGTAGCATTTGGCAAAATATACATCTAGCATTGGTTTCAAATACATTGAATTGAATTGTTCCTCTACTTCCAGATTCCAGTGTATAATATAGGAACAAAAACAGATATGATAAAAAGCTGTGAAAATATTATTTAATATAAAATACTACAAACTTGCTTAATTTAAGGAGCTAAATTCCCATATTTTGTGGCCTACAATGCTTTATCATAGGTCCTAAATTGCATTAGTCTCTCTGATCAATAGAATCCTTCAGGTTCAAATGAACTGTACCTACTTGGCCACAAAATACTTAAAAAAGAAAAAAACAGAGGATTCAGATCCCTCCTCTCTAGTTGTTTTGGGTACACATTTCAGAAAAAAAGAAGGGACCGAACAGAAATTGAACCAACATGTTGTTGCTACTGCATGAACCGAGTTCTAGAACACTATATGCTATGATGCCTGTATCAACTTAACCAAGAGGGGATGCTAGAAATTATGCAAAATAGAAATAAAAAGGATTCTATAAAGTTGTTAAATCATATTACTGGAATATTAATTGTCTATATTTAAATTCTACAAATGCTTCATCCTGTTATCCTAAATTGCTTCATCATATCCTATGATGTTCCCAATATATGATTGACGATAAGTGCTAAGAAACATATTTCAGAGAAAATAATGTGTTCAATATCAACAAAATGATATGTTTCATTAAACCTGCCCTAAGAACCATATAAGGTACACAAATATTATTTTGGAGTCTGGACTTTAAGTGGATTAAGGATGTGATTTGTTGAACGAAACAAACGAGGTGTATGGCTAAGTCTAAGGTGGTTCTGGACTACTAACTAGAGCACACGAACAAAGAGTTGGGTGGGAGACTTACCTCTCTCCTCCTCTTGGCTCGGTTCTTCTCTAGTGCATTCATGCTTGTTGCTTCGTGACCGCGTGCACCTTCCAAACGTTCTCGTCCACTCCTTCGCTTGCATTATTGCTCCTTCCACTTGATGATATTGCTTTGAGTCACTTCCATACTCCCTTGCCTCACATGCGTCCATGATATTCCTACAAAACAAGTCCTTGGCTGCCCCCATGCTTGTACTTTGCATGTGGTTTGATAAAAGATGTTGAAGGGGCATCCTGTGATGTATCATGGTGCATGTATGGTTAAGTTAACTAGATTGCCTCCCTCTAAGCATGTTTTAATGCTAAGCACTCCTCTAATTTCGAAAATTAAAAATAATTTCAGAGCTACAGGAGAGCTCAAGCATAAATTTAGAGAAGGTTTTAAAGCATTAAAAACAAATGTAAGTCGAAAAATATTTCCGACTACTTTTATGTTGGTCTTACCGGTATTGTTTGCCTTCATTAGTTGAGAGCAAGCTTTTCCCGACTTGATCATGGGGGCATAGGTTTAGGTTCTAATTTTGATTAGATAAGAGAGATTTTGAATAAAATAAAATTAAATGAGGCTTAGAAAAATTCTAATCTTAGAGAAACCAAGGATATAGATTTTTAAACCAACCAAAAATCAAGTTTCTAGGTTCACGCGAGTCCTACCACCTTCTGAAATTTAAATAACATCTAGATACAAGTCATGGCTCTACTTGTGTGTTTTTAGAATCAAAAACAAGTCAACCACAACATCATAAAGGGGATGAATGATTGATATAGGTTCTGAATTTTTTGGTTGTGGTATCTCGAAAAAGAAGCAAACAATAACATAGGATGGTTCATGTAAAGGGTTTATGATCAAGCAAAATATTCAACCAAGAATTATGTCTCTAATATTGTTCAACCATTCTAAGTCTAATGTTTGGTGTAGTAATATTCAAAACTGAATTACTTGAAAAGATTCGAAAAACCTGGAATCGGGTTGTCCTCCTGGTAGCTTATTCTTGACTCGACGAAACGGGTTGCCTCCCGCCTAGCGCTTCGTTTATAGTCCATGGCTAGACTTCTTCACTTGATTACTTCGGATCAACGCTCTTTGTGGGCGTTGCAATCTTGGGTACCCACTTCCGCACCATCTTGGGCACGAGCTTCTTCTTCGTCTTAGTCATATTTTTTTTGGTCTTCACAGGCTGGCTTTGTCCTTTGGTCTTGACGGATGCAACAACTTCCTTCATGTAGTGGCTCGGCATCTCAAACTCCGGTTCTTCGGTCGTGATCTTCATGGTCTCCTTAGTGTGATACTTCATCACTCCCGAATGAGTTTGAGTAGCCTTCGCCGTCTTGGGACCTTGGAGTTGTCTCGGATATTCTTCTTTGTTACCCATCGGGCGCCCGACAAGTTGTCCCACTTGCGTCTCTAGCATCTTCATCACGATGAACACTTCACGTATAGAGCTTCCGACCTTCGTCACCTTGCCATCTAAATTCTTCAATATTTTCTCCATAGCCTTGAACTTAGTGACGGCGTCCTCTTGGACATGGTCGTGCTCCTCACAATCCTCGCATGTGGATCTTGCCTTGGCAGCCTTTAGGTGTTGAGCTTCTTTCTCTATCTCCATCTTCTCTATCCTCCTCTTGATCTTAAACGGCCTTCCGGCGTCTTGAAGGTTTATGATAGGTAGATCAACAATGTCCGGGGTGCGTAGCTTGATCTCGCGCTCCGGTTGTTGAGGTTGATCTTCCTTTGGACTTGGAGGTGGTGATTCCCTTGGAGATTTTGACGGTCCTTCGACTTTGGCTTTTGGATCTAGGGTTTCTAACCCTTTATCTTGTGTTGCATGTCTCCTTTGCCTGTAAAGTTTTCCTGGATCATCCAACAAAAAGTTTGGGTTTCTTGGAGAGGTAGCCAACCATCTCCGGTTAGGGTTAGCAATAAAACAAAAATCCAAAAAGAAAAATTAGGGTTAATCAAAACTAGATTAGATTAATTTTTTTTCTTTTTGGGGATGATCAAACATAAAAGATGAAAAAGAAAATCAAAAGAAAAACTGAAAAATAAGCGATACTAGATTGGATCTTGATTGCTTGTTCCTCGGCAACGGCGCCAGAAAAAGGGGCTTGCTGACGGTTAATAGTTGTATCAAAGTTCATTTAGACTTGCAAGCGGACAAGTCTCCTGTCGTAGTCAAGGGACCCTTCTTCCCTCGAGTGGTGAACCCAAGGTATCGAATCCGTGGAACAATGTGCAACGCAAGGTAAGCTATCTTATGAAGACAAGTTGCATCTAATCTACTAACTCATAAAGGAAACACATCTAATCTAATCTACTAAAGAGGTAGCAAGAGAAAGCAAGAGATAATCGATCTAGAGAGTCTAGATCATGCTTATGTTGTAGCTCCAAACAAGATAGATGAAGATAGAAAAGCGAATCTCATTAAAAGCATCTTTAAATCGTGGCCTCCCATCCGACTCCGAAAACGCCCGCCTTTCGGAACCCCCGTTCTGTCACAACGTATCCCTACTCATGCGAGTAGTCTAGGGCGAGTTCGATAAGAACAAGTTGAAATCACTTGGCCGGTCCGGTATGCACCTCTAGCCACCGCGGCTACAAGAGCACCCTATGTAATCTAGCTATAGACTAGATCGTAGAAGAAGCAAAACCAAGAAGAAAACAAAATCATCGAGAAGGCACTTGATCGCTAGAAATCGGATTCACTATAAAAACTTCACCATGAATGATTACATGAACAAGATCACCACCGGGATCCTACCTCGATCCTGATCCTTGCTCCGGAGCTCCGACGTGGTCTTCCATGCAAGGTTCCCACGTCGGCTAGGGAGACCCTAGACAACTAGCACGACCCTCATCTCCGAGATGGTGTCCCTCAAGCTTCTCTGCTCCTCGGCGGCGGATGACGAATTGATTGATGCGTGGCTCTCGGTCAGGGGGCTATAAATAGCCTGAGAAGCAACTAGGTCAAAGGGGAGGCCGACTGGGCCTCGAAATGGGTTGGGCCGGCCGGCCTGGGCCCACTTCGGCCCAGTCAGTGTCCTCCTTCATCTGGTATTGCTCCCCTTTTGCATGTGGGCCCTTGTCGCCGGTTTCTCTCCGAATTGGACGAAGCTCCTTGTCTTGCAAGATTCAGCACTTTTCTGGCTAGGTCCTTGGAGTTTTCCATCTTCTCGGGCTTGGTCCTTGGGCTCTTGGAGTCATGTTCACTTCATTGCTTGACTTGTACCGGGCTTCAAGGTCTTGTCATGAGGTGCTTAATGAACTTATCCCGGAAGTCTTGCTTTCAATGTTAAAACCCTGCGTAAACACTAAACTCCAAAACCGACATGCACAAGTGAACTTGTTATACCACGGGGGTTAGCACCAATGGATAAGATACAAAAGTCATGCCAACACCGAAGGTAAACTCATGGCTAGGTGGACGGAATTTCACCGTCAACACAAGCGGACAAGTCCTCCGTCGTAGTCAAGGGACCCTTCTTCCCTTAAGTGTGAACCCAAGGTATCGAATTTGTGGAACAAATGTGTGATGTAAAATCCTATCTATTAAAGCCGAGAACACTTAGATCTTCAAAAGGAGAATCTATTGCATCTAATCTAAAGAACTCATATTTTTGTTCTTTCTTTAAACCAAGTTAAAAAATTTAAACCAACTTGCATCTTGCTCATGAACTCTCATCCATCTTGTCTCTCAAGCCTATTTATTCTACTCCTTTCCCTCTCATAACATTCATATATGTGGTAGGCTTTATATGGAGCTTTTTGGGAAAGTTTAGTCCTACCAAGATATTATAAATGAGATGTTGTCAAAACAAGACTAGCTTCTCATGGTCTTACCGAGACTCAGCAAAAAGGTCACTGGAAAATAATGTTATATCAAGGAGGGGGAAAGAAAAATACACACACTTCGAGATAGGTGGACATGTGCAAATGGCAAAGAGTGATCCCGAGGCACAAAGGAAGTCCTCGTTATCAGATTGCACATGTTTGGAAAGATGAGTTTGGATCTTTTAATCTTGAAACTTTGAAATTTTTAATGCACTTTAGAGAACTGGGGAGTTCACTTTATTTTATTTTTATATCATACATACTCATATTTTTTTCTTTTCTCATTTTTCTTTCTTTATACTCACTCCTTTTTTCTTTTCCTTTCTTTCTTTCTTTCTTTCTTTCTTTCTTTCTCTTTCTTTTATTTTGCTCCCCTTGAACTCTAAATTGCATTGTTCCTACCTCCTCCTCCATGCTTAGACGTTTGCTCGTCCTCGGGCAAAGAGGTGATAGAGATAAGGTAGGTAATAGAAATAATTTTCCTTTGGAGAGATACTTGAAATCTTCAATCTTGGCACAATCTTACGATCTTCTTTGAATTGATCATCCATACTCAATGATAGGTTGTGGTCAAGGAGGTAAACACAAAAGATGATTTTTGGTTTAAAGGGTGAATATCCGGCGAGGTTTGTGAGATCTCCGATGTGGGGATACACAATGCACTGATAAAGAACTAGCGAAAAGATAGGTACACAAAAATGGAATGACCAGCTTCTTAGTCTCGGGCTAGAGAAATCATGGCCTGAAATAAATCACCCAAAAATAAATCTTATGTACTAAGTTTTTGCACTCAAATATATATATGGCTCTGGATAGGTAGAGCAACACACAAGTGGTATTTATGACACGGTTAGCATTACTTTTTAAGAACAAAAATAAATCATCTTTAATCCATCTAAAACTTGAGAGTACATAAAACACTATGGGTCTTTATTTTTATCATAACCTCCGCTAAAGATTAAGCTAGCATTTAGATAATTTCAGATTTGCATTTTAAGAGAGCATTAGCTTAATCATGCATAAAACAAGTACAAAGATAAACAAAGGGGCAATTATCATCATATATCATCATGGCATAAACTTTGTAACTTTACCAAAGGTAAAAACAAGGTACTGATTTTATTCATGATGGAAATAAATACTAACACATATGCTGAAATTTAAAATAAAAACTGAAAACACTACACATACATAGGCGTATACAAGCTGAAAATTAAAGAAAAAAGGAAAAAGGAAAGATAACTAAAGCTCCTCCTCTCTCTAATCTTCCACCGGTGGTTGATATTGATAGTCTTGATTGTTGTACCCTTGCTCATAATAGGATTGAACCGCTCCTTGTATGAATTGTCCCGGCGGTGCTACGTGAAGGCGTCCAAGCTCATAAGCGATGTTTGCATTCCCTTCACCCATTTGGGTTGCATTGGTTTGGATGGCTGCGATGTTTTGCATGTTTCTTGCATCACATCCTCCAATGATGGCCACACTTTGTTGTGGTTGACAAAGATGTGCATAAGGCTCCGAAAAGGCTACGTTGGGCACCACAAAATTTTGTAGGGGCATGGCTTCACCCCCCATGCTTGCATTGGTACACTATCGTAGTAACTCTGTGGCACTGGAATTCCTCCAAATGGTGGCATACATTTTATTGCACACCTTCTTCTTGGGCTGTCGAAGGACCTTCTTCTATAATCCTTCCTCTTTTATTTTTCTTTGCCAGCTCAAGAAGTCCTTCCTCTAACCAATCTTCTTTCCCTTGAATAAAAAGTCTTAATCTTGCATCCGGAAGGGGCAAATTTACTTTGGCCACTTTGAAGCCTCCTCTCTCACCTCCACTTATGTATTTGCCTTGCTTCATATACTCAAATCTAAGGGAAGTCTCAAGTAGGAGGTGCTCTGGGTTCCTTGTAATACCCAGTCTCCAAGAGATAGCCAACATGGAGAGGTAACACCCCAAACTAATATATCTCGAACCTGATGTTGCTTCACAACACCACCGGTTGATCATAATGTGCGTGGGGTCGATTGGCTACCTGGAAATCAAAGTCGAGTAAAGCCAATTCACCTCTGTGTCGGTTACCTTAGTCTCTCTCATTCTCCCCAAAATCCTCTTACACATCCATGAGTGAAACACTTGGATGATGGGGTTCCGGATACTATTTCTTTGTTGGTGGCTCCTACTGCAATCATTCTTCAAAAACCGTTGTTGACAGCGCAAAACCGTGCTCAAGTTCACCGCAAGCCTACGGGTGACTTGGTGCCTTTTTCACCACGGAGGGTCCTCCTTAGATTTGTCAATCCAAGGATGGAAGCAAACTCCTAAAGCTATCCATCGAATCTACCAGCCTAACCCTATGTGAAGCATTGATTGCATAAAGGTAACATACAAACATGAAGGGATGTATGGATCACATCCACCTAGCCATAAAGATAAGCATCAAAAGGTAACCCTAGCCTATCGTCTTCTTGTTTCCGTTCTGGCCAAGGTGACAAACTAATCTAAACTTATACTATGATAAGGATTACACTCGATATGGAGTAACCTGATATGGAGTGGTTGGATACACGTTCGCTCGCCACTTTCTCCTCCACCGTACTTTCACTACGCAAGGATATTCATCACCGAGCGATAAACCTCGATCCGTGCACTACTTCGATGTATCCGCAAGACATAGATTAGATCTATTCATACTAAGGTCATATGCTAGCTACACACATGAATGATAGAAGGCATGCATCAAAGTAGATCAAAGTAAAGACAAGATTAGATTGATATTACCGTCAAAAGTACATGCACCTTGATGAATCCAAGGCATGACTCCGGAACTCCACCATGGCTTCACCACGCAGGGCCAACCATGGCAGCTAGGGTCTAGCCTAAGCCATCTACTAGGCAACTCGAGAACTTGTGGCGGCCGTCAGTTTCCTCCCAGTGCTTCTCCTTCGTCTCGACGGCTCTCTGATGAATGGATGGATGTGGCGGCGGGCGGAGGCAAAGGCAATAAATAGACAAGCACCTAGGTCAAAGGGGGGTACGAACCGGGCCCAAAACAGGCTAGGCCGGTCGACCTAGGCCAACCGACCCATGCCCGTTTTGGCACGGTTCGGCCCCGTCTCGCTCCCTGATGCTTCTCGCTCAATTGTTGACTTGCTCCCTTATACATGTGGGCTCTTGACGTCGTCTTCTCCATGGTTTAGATAGAGCTCCTTGTCGGGCAAGCTTCAGCATCTTCTGTCCAAGTCCGTGGAGTTTTCCGGCTTCATGCTTCGGTCCCTGGGCCGTTTGGAGTCATGTTCATGAGGTGTCTTGACTTGTGTCGGGCTTCATGATATTCTCTTGAAGTGCTTGATGAACTTATCCCGAAAGTCTCCCTTTAAGCGCTAGTTTCCTACGTAAACAACAAACTCCAAAATCGACATGCAAGAGTGAACTTGATACCTCCGGGGGGTTAGTACCATTGGTTAGAATATCAAATACGTGCAATTGTTGACGGTAAACTTATAGCTAGGTGTACCAAAATAGACCGTGAATATACCCCCATGCTTAAACCTTGCTCGTCCTCGAGCAAGTCCAAGATCTTTACTTAACTTGGAAATCAGCATTGACCTTCAATGTCTTCCCTGCACTTAGTTATACACAACAAGACATATTGCTCTCTCTAGTATTTAGCATTTAAGGTTCAAGTTTTGACCGGTTACTTCATTATGGAAG
Source organism: Cenchrus americanus (assembly GCA_947561735.1). Classification (NCBI taxonomy): domain Eukaryota; kingdom Viridiplantae; phylum Streptophyta; class Magnoliopsida; order Poales; family Poaceae; genus Cenchrus; species Cenchrus americanus. The sequence goes on from OX387245.1 coordinate 183,739,811, forward strand.
ATCATTAAAGAACATGCGACAATAGAAAAAGATATAGTGCGCTCAAACTTAAGCAAATTTTAAACCTTTACCTTGTTGCGTCGTGAAGAGTTTTCAAAAAGTTGCACATCTAACATAAGTGAGGTTCTCTTGCAAAAGCTCATGGAAACTCTCACATTTCATCAAGTCACTCAAGCCTACACTAAATTATTCTCAACCTATTCTACTCATATATGAAAGTGGAAAGCTTATGTGGAGCTTGGTAGGTAAAAACAATCCTAGCAAAACATTATATTTGCAATATTGTCAAACTAAGAGAGAGATCTATTGGAATAACCGAGACTAGTCAAAAAGGCCATGGAAAATAAATGTTGGAAAGGGAGAGAGATGGAACACACACATTTAGAAAGGTGGACATGTGCAAGTGGAAAATGGGTGATCCCGAGACATGAATGAAGTTCTTGTTATCAGATTGCACATGGTTGGAAAAGATTGAGTATGTACATGTCTTCAAAACTCTCTAAGATTTAAATGAAGCTAAAAAGAACCGAGGAGAATTTTTATTTTTCTCTTTTTTCGTTTTTTCTTTTATTATTATTTTTTCTTTCCTCTTCTTTTTTCTTCATGTTTTCTTCTCTTTTTTTATTCATCATTTTTATGCTCCTCCGAACTTTTAAGCAACATAGTACTTGCTAAAGCAGTCCTCCCACATGCTTAAATGATTGCTCGTCCTCGAGCATAGAAGTGAGGGGACCTATGGTTGCTAAAGATGTACAAAATCCTTGTATTCCATTATAAATCTTTTGAAATCATCAAGGGCACCCTCCATGTCGAAACTTGCATAATCATTGATGAGTCCCTCCATACGTTATATGTCTTGAAATCTTGCCAGAAAATCTTTAGAAAATACATCGAAAGATCATCCATACTCAATTTGGGTTGTGGTTAAAGAGGTAATCACAAAAAGATGTTTTGGGTTTAGGGTGGATGCCTGGCGAAGTTTGTGAAATTTCCAATGTAGACACTCCCAATGCATGGACAAAAATGGCTAGCATGAATAAGATACGCAAAGGAATGACCAGCTTCTTAGTCTCGTACCACAGAAATCAATCCTAATCCAACTCATCAAGATATAAGTTTGAAAACTAAGGGTTACATCATGAAAGTTCTTGTATGTGTATAGGCTTTGGTAGATAGAGCCTTGCAAGAGATTCACAAATGTAGATAGCATATTGATTTTAAATAAAACAAGTACAAGGCATAGGTCATTGGTAAACTTAAATCAAAAAGCAACATTAAGTATGTGGGTCTTAGAAATTAGTCATTTAACATCCACAAATGAAAGATCTGGTATTTAATGAATTTAAGTTCCCTTTAATAGAGAGCAAAAAGTCATGTCATATAAAACATCATGCAGGTAAAACAAGGCAACAACTTTCATCATTTTTCCATAAGCAAGACATACAAATGATATCATTGTGGTAAGCACAAAAGAGATGGTGATTCATTTATAGAAAAGTAAAAAGACTAACTAACCTAGATTGTCCTCCTCGTAGCCATGTTATTGATCGAGAGATAAATACAAAGGTTGTCTATTGTTGAAAGCATATATGTGCAAGCATTTAAATGGCGATGAATAAACATAAAGTTAAGGGCGAGTTACCGTCCTTTTCGATGCTCGTAATGAAGTGCAGTGATGCCTCCCATGCTTAAGCATTGTGCTTAGCATGGAAAAAGAATGATGGGCATCTTGTGTTGAAGGTGATCCTTTTACTCCACGTCGCCTTTTTCCCTTTGTCCTTCAAATCCTCCCCCATGCTTAGCATGTTGCTAAGTGTGGAAAAACTTGAATCGCTCATAATCCCCTATTGACATGTGTTTGAGAATCATCTTCACTTACTTGCCTTTATTAACTCGGTTGCCCTTCAACTTCTTCTTATCATCATCAAGCCATGATTACAATCCTTCATCATATCGTTATCACCGACTTCCATCCCGTCCTTGTCGCTGCCTCATCATCCACAGTTTTTCTCTTAATTACAGAACATAACATGTACTGAAAAAGCCATCCAAGTTGAGGTTCATGAAATTATCTTTCCAACGAGCCATCACACACATGAAACAGGTTTCGAACAAGAGAGTTGTGCCTATTTTACTCCGGCGATGCAATCTGTCCAAGGCTGATTTCAGACTGCGCAGCGCTTAATGTTTCTATCATATCTCCTCGTATGGGCCTTCAAAATTGATGATTCTTGATGCGTTGGAAAGGAGATTTTAAGGAGCTTTTGAATATTAAATTTCCTTCCATTGTACATCTTTGAACATGTGCTCAAATCTTGATGGAAACAGCAACTTCCCTCTCAAGCCTTGTAGATGACTAATGATCTTGATTGCAATTGGTCAAGAACTCATGGGAGCACTTCTCCATGCCTACAAAACAAATCTAATGCACATTCTACCCTAGGGTGATGGTCGGGAGTAGAAACAATTGCCAACAAACCAAATACCTCCCTAAGATCCTAACTTGTGGAATAGCTAACCTAGTAAAAAGAAAAGAGAACCTAATGGGTGTATGTGCGTGTAGGTGAAAAATGCAAATGAAAGGAAGGGATATAAACAAAACAATGTTTACACCAAATTCTAAGCTCCATGCTTACAAAGTGGTTGCCAAACTTCTCCACCGCCATAAAGATTTATTAACAATGGTCAAAACATCATGTTTATCACAAGATTAACAACTCTTTATAGTGTAAGAGAGGTAGGGCGCATTGTGAAGTTTATAAACCAACCAATGCAATATAAATTAACAAGGCTTTAAAAACTCAAATGATGATTGTCCGCAATCAAGTCTAAACACCACATTTACACAATATTACAAAAGAAAATGCCTCGCGCGCGAAGCACCATTATGCAAATAAAACATTCATCAAAAAGTTTCGCGAAGAAGCCAAGCTAAGATATGCATGATAAAAGAAAAGGGGTTGATGCAAAATGCAAATGCAAGGAGTTAGTAAAAAGGGTTAGCTGAAGGACCGATTTGGCGACCAGAGAGGGGGCGAGTGAATGGGAGCCGATAAAAATTCTTCTCCAAAGAGAGAACTCAGCCTATGCCCCAAATTCACAACCAAGGATTCCCACACGAGTTTGCCAAAGTCGCGTAGTCACAACTGACCTACCAACCCTAAGAGCAAACCCCAAACGATCACAAAGCAAAAGCGAAACTCAAAGAGCAAAGGACTTAGCAGCTCAACACTGGACCAGGTGGACCGTCCGCAAGCACCGAGCGGACCGTCCGCGAGGTCTGGGCGGACTGTCCGCAAACACCGGGCGGACCGTCCGCGAGGCCTAGACGGACTGTCCGCGTGGCTGCGGTGGACCGTCCAAAAATAACCCCTGAACCTCCAGTACTGCCCCTCAATAACAGACTGTCCGCAATGGGCCCGCAGACTGTCTGCCCCGTCACGAACCATCCGGCACTCTAGAACAGACCGTCCGCAAACTTCGTGCAAGAAAAATCCACCGACAAAATGGATCGAACGAAAGACACGCAAGAACTCGCGAAGAACACTTAGGCTGTTGGGCTCCTCACGGACCGTCCGCCATGCACCCGCAGACCGTCCGCCAAGAGGATTTCTGCAGCCCGAGCCCGACCTCTTGGAAGTCAAACCTTCCTCCCCTTTGCCCAATCTCCTGAAGGTGAAGCGCCTCTAGGAGATGCTATGCCTATGAATTTTTAGCCTCAAACCCAATGAATCGAGAGGAATCGAGATTCTACGAGCTCAAGAACAAAGCTAAGTTTCCAACCGAAATCCTTCAATCGGAGGCCAAATTCGGAGTTTGGGGGATCAAGATCAAGCACAAAGATGCATGAGGCAACTATCCATGATTCCCACCAACAAATCCGAACCCAGACACCTCAGAATCGAAGGAACAAGTCGCGCACGAAAAAACGACGAAATAGCTCGAAAAAGACACGAAAATCCAACGAGCTACAAGCGGAGAATCAGCGCTACCATGAAAGTTTCCATTCACTCGAAGGTCAGATTCTTTACAAACGGAGGAAAAATCTAACCCTATGGAGCAAGGAAATGAGAAGCAGTCCGGATGGATGGTTTGCCTAGCAACCCTAGAGCTAATATATATGAGTCCCCTCTGGGCCAGGCAAAAGACCACACTACCCCTAGCACTTAAGTTGTGATACAACCCCTCAGGGGCAAATAGGTCATGTAGCACTCCTCTTCATCGCACGGCCACGCCGTTGCCGCAGACCGCGTCCTCTCGACGCAAGCCCTGCGATCCCGCCACGTGTCCACCGGCATAGAAGCTTCTCGGCGCGCTCGGATCCCGTCTCCGTCCGCCGAGCCTCCGGTCTTGGTTTTGTGGCTCAACCAAGTAACCCGACGGTTTTCTGGTGAACCGCCGCAAACCCTGTGTGCAGACTCTGGTTGTGAGCCGCTACCCTGCACAGGCTCCGATTGACGACTTCGTCTTGCTTTTTCTTGCCACCATGCTGCCCGCACTTGACCCCGCTGGCCACCGGGTCCCTCGAGTCAGGCCTACTTGTCTCTCCACTCCTCGGAGGCCCCGCAAGGCATCGACCTTTCATGCCCACTCTTCACCTACACCAACACAAATCAAGCCGCAACCTACACCTGCAATACTCGGCCAAGAGTCAGTCCACACCACGTTGTCAATCACTCATCACAGCCAGGAGCAACCATCCACCGGTCCTCGGACGCTCCGGTCCTCAATCTCCCCCTTGATGAGTGCATTGACAACACACACAAGTAACCAATTCAGAGAAAAGAGAAAAATAAAAGCAACGAAAGAAAAGCTCAAGCAAGTGATCAAAAGCCAAACAAAAGCCAAGAAAAGATCACTTGAGTGAGAACGATCTCGGTCGCCTAAGACAAGGGCAACGACTCGACACAACCGAGATAAAATGCTCCAAAATTGCTGACTCCTCAAGGCGAGACAAAAGGGCTCGACACCATCAACAAAAGAGCACAACTAAAATTCAGGTGAAAAAGAGCTCCCAAATGCATGAATGCAAGCTCCCCCCTGAACAAATGCATTTCTCCCGATTTTTCTTCCCTTGATGCAATAACACCCCCTAGAAACATGAATTGGGTACTTTCCTCCCCCTTGTTGGTAATGCATGAATCAAGTATACAAAGTGCAAGGATGTGCTTCTCAAATATGCAAAGAGCACTACAACATGCTAAAAATTGAGACATAGACAAGCAAGATAGCCACAATTTGAGCACAGGCATCGCCAACAAGATAGAAAGGGACATACAAGCAAGTGATATAGCCATGATTAAAATGAAGCATTTTCACAAAAATTTCCTTTCATGAGCATAAGACCTAAACATGATCAAACTAAGCACACACAACATATAACTCACAAATTTCATGCAAGGTCACAAATTCTCATCACAAGGTCATCACAAACACTGACAAGCTATCTCATGTCATGTCAAAGCCACCGAGCCATGTGTCCACTTCTAGATACGAGACTTCTCATTGGTGAACATCATGCAACGGTTTAGCACCCAAGATAAGGAATTTAAAACATTTATGACATAAGAGCATATTTTTCAAGTATAGGCATTTCACATACCATTTTTATGATTTACAAGTTAAGCATGGTACATGAAGTGCCTTTGCGGCAAAAAGAAGCTTAGGCTTCTCCACAAGGTAGCATGTAGGCTAAACATTCATGATGATAAATGGATCTTTGATCCCAAATGAAAAGAACATGGTTCCAAGAACAAATTAAGCAAGATATAGCCATAAGCACCCAAAATGAACATGAAGGGCATTCTACTCACAAGAGAGGATCATATAGCATATTTATAAAAAGAAGGCCATTCACAAGCATATAAAGCTACCAAGAGCATAGCTATACATCTCATGAGCATCACAAGCAAAGTCATAACCTCATCTCTAGCATATCATGGTGAGCTAAGCATATAAGAGAAGCACATCTCTATAGCATATGTTACAAATGCAGTCTATGATACAAAGATGCAAACATGGTATGATACATAAATGAAAATGCAACATGCATATGTACATCAACCGTCCAAACCGAAGCTCAAAAAAGAAAAACGACTCCAAGCTCTCCTCGCAAACAAGCAAATGTAGCTTGGTCCAAAGGCTTGGTTAGGATATGGGCAAGCTGCGTTTCTGTAGGTACATGAATGAGGTCTATGTTTCCCTTCTCAACATTATCTCTCAGAAAGTGGTACTTCACTTCTATGTGTTTGGTTCTGGAGTGAAGCACGGGGTTTTTGGCAACACTAATGGCACTCGTGCTATCACACATGAGAGGTACATGGGAACACTCCTCACCAAAGTCACTCAACGTGTATGTGATCCAAAGCAGCTGGGAGCAACAACTAGCTTCAACAACATATTCCGCTTCTGTGGTATACTGAGCTATACTAGACTATTTGCGAGAAGACCTAAAAACAAGTTAGGAACCCAAAAAGTGGCAAGTACCCGAAGTCGATTTCCGATCGACTCGACACCTCGCGAAGTCGGCATCCAAAAAACCAAGAAGGGAAAGGGAAGAGGGCACCGAGTACCAAAGGCCAAGCTCGGGAGTGTATCAAAGATACCTGATGATCCGCTTGAGGGCCTGCCGATGTGAACTCCTCGGCGACACCTGAAAACGAGCGCACATACACACAGAAAACTAGATGTCCGGCCTCGTCGCCGTCAAGTAAAAGAGGGAGCCGATCATGCTCCTGTACTCCTTCTGGTCCACGGCCTCTCCGTCCTCGTCCGCATCGAGCGTTGTAGTCATACTCATCGGTGTCGACAGGGGCTTCGAGTCGTCCATCTTGAACTTCTTGAGGATGTTCTTCGTTTACTTGCCTTGATGCACAAATGTTCCCTGCTTCGCCTGCTTGATCTGAACCCCGAAAAAGAACTGCAATTCTCCCATCATAGACATCTCGAATTCTTTGCTCATATCCTCTGCAAACCTCGCAACCAAAGAGTGAGATGAGCCACCAAAGACAATATCATCCACGTATACCTGAACAATTAGGATATCATCACCCTGCTTGAGGAGAAAAAGAGTCTTATCAACCTTGCCCATCTCAAACCCCTTGCTTATCAACCTTGCCCATTTCAAACCCCTTGCTGAACAAGAACCCCCCTCAAACGGCCATACCAAGCACGGGGAGCTTGTTTCAGCCCATACAACGCCTTTCTCAGCCTATACACCCTGTAGGGAAACTCAGCACTCTCAGAGCCCTATGGTTTCTTCACATAAACTTCCTCTTCTAAAAACCCATTCAAGAAGGCACTCTTCACATCCATTTGGTACGATTTGAACCCTTTAGCCACAGAAAAGGCTAGAAGGATCCTAATTGCCTCCAAACGGGCTACAGGAGCAAATGTCTCCCCATAGTCTATCTCTCCTTCTGACTATAGCCCTGAGCAACCAACCTCGACTTGTTCCTCACCACCTCACCATTTTCTCCTTCTTTATTTTTCCACACCCATTTTGTCCCAATAGGTTTGCAATTTGGTGGTGGCTCCACTAACTCCCACACCTGGTTTCTCTCAAAATTCTCTAACTCCTCATGCATGGCATTCACCCAATCACGATCAGATAGAGCATGTCCAATGTCTTTCAGCTCAAAGGTAGCAACAAAAGCTGAATGAGCAAAGTGAGAAGCATTTCTGGACCTCGACCGTGTCGTACGCTCATTGATGTCGCTGATGATTCTTGAGGGCGGGTGATCAACTTGAACGTGCCTCGGTGCCTCTCGCCTAGAGACAACCTCCCCCTTAGCAGCTGCTTCCACTTGATCTTGCTGGACGTAGGCGGTGTAGGGAATGGACCATCCTGCACCGTAGTCATCGTAGTGGAAGTAGAGGGTACATGCGTGGCCAGAGCTTCACTATCATCACTATCATCCTTTCCAGCATCATCCTCCTCGCCCTCAAAGATCTTCTTGCCAACTTCATCATCACCTACACACTCAAAGACAAACGAATTGCATGGTTGTGTCTCTTCGAAGGACACCTCAGAAGTCTCCATGACTAGGTTAGTATCAAGGTTGAGCACATGAAATGCTCGAGAATGACTAGCATAACCCAAGAAAATCCCATCGGGAGATCTCGACTCAAACTTATCTAGCCTACCCTTCTTGAGAATGAAGCACCGACAACCAAAAGCCCTGAAATGGCTCACTCTTGGTGCTCGTCCGTGCATAAGCTCATAGCACGTCTTGTTCAAGGAGGCCCTCAGAAAAATCTGGTTCCCATCATGGCCATCAAGCATCATCTGAGCCATCTCACAAAGGGAACAATTTTTCCTCTCAACCACACCATTCTGACAAGCCACATAGGGAGAAGAAAACTGATGTTCGAGACCCAAATCACGACAAAAGGTTTCAAAATGAGAGTTTTTAAATTCACTGCCATTGTCATTATGAATAGCTCGAACAACATCTCCATGTCTCTCGTTCTTCAACCTCGAGATTAGATCCCTCACAAAACCAAATGTCTCCCCCTTGTCAACTAAAAATGAGACCCAAGCATAGCGAGAATAGTCGTCCACGATCACAAGGACATACCTTTTCCCACCCGCCGAGCACACACGAGCTGGACCAACCAAGTCCATATGGAACAACTCGCATGGCCTCTCTGTCATAACGGATGTCAGAGGCGGATGAGAGGCGGCGACCATGTTCCCATGCCTACACGAAGCACATACCAAATCCTTTTAGTCTTTCAACTTTGGCAATCCTCAGACTAATCCTAGCCCACTCAAGCGTGACAACAAGTCAAAACTCAAGTGCCCCTAGTCTCCTATGCCATTTCCAAAGCTCCGCCGAAACACCAGCAATCAAACAACGAGAAGAGCCAACACACTGAGAAAAATTGGCTCTGAAAATTTGACCCTCGGGGACGATCGTACACACAAGATCGCCTCGAGAATCCAAAACACGAGAACAACCCATTTTGAAATGTACCTCAAAACCCTCATCAAGAAGTTGGGAAATAGAGAGAAGATTGTAACCCAAGACTTGACAAGAGAAACACGCCGAAGAGTCACAGACTCACTCACCTTCACTGTGCCCACTGAAAGAACTCTACCTTTCCCATTATCCCCAAAAGTGATGTATTCTTTGGTCATCACCGAAGTGAGGCTGGAGAACCACCATCGATCTCCAGTCATGTGTCGAGAGCAACCGGAGTCGATCAACCAAAAGCCCTCCATGCCTCCCACCTGCAAAATAAAAAAACGAGAGAGAGAGAGAGTGAGCAAAGGACTCTGGCCTGTTCGTTTGGCTGATTGCTGGTGGCTGGTGCTGAATTTTTCTGAGAGAAAAGTACTGCTGGCTGATTGCTGATGGATGGTTTGTTCTGAGACAAAAGTACTGTTGGCTGGTGGCTGATAAGCCAAACAAACAGAGCACTCATCATTGGGGTTAGTACAAAATGAATCAAACCAGTGCCTCGCCATTTGCTCAAATGTGGGGTTAGCAAAATCCATCCTATCTCTCCTAGATGGAACACGCACACGTCCCCTTAAAGGACTACACGTACCACGAAGGGGAGACCGTGGCCCGTAGATCTTATGGGACCTAAAGCTGCAATCCTTCCCCCCCCCATACTTGTATTGGCCACGAGCAAAAGAACGTCCAACAAACTCACCACGCCCAAACCCAACACGCCTACCACCTTCTCTATGTGGTGGCTCACCTCGAGGCACAAACTCACACCTCTCTCCAGGGTAAATGGTATGCACCATACCCTCGCCTTTCGGCACCAACCTAGGCTCAGGCACACCACAAGAGGGGTGGTACCTGTCCTTGTTGGCCAGCTCTCTAGCCAACCTCTCCTCACGCTTCCTCCTGAAGCAAAACTCAGCAAGGTGCCCATCCCTCCCACAATGCTCACAATGGAACAGTTTCGGTTTTGGCTTTGGTTTTGGGTTCTCCTAGGGCTCTGGCTTCTCCTCACTCGGTTTCTCCTCACTCGGTTTCTCTCCCTTCTTCGCAAA